>CM060436.1:7158042-12455770 GCA_030545235.1 Helianthus tuberosus
TCACCTGTATTTGATGATTTTTTTGTCCAATAACATTTTTTGATGGTTTTTTTATTTAATTCTATTACACCCCTTTTAACACAATGCCCCACAATGCCCACATCCCCACTACGCCCATTTATGAAAAAACGCCCTATAATGTCCTATTACTGACTGGACTGCCACATAACACAAAACGCCCAAAGATGGGGCATTATTCATATGTACCGGTACACATGGTCTAAAGTTATTATCTACAACCAATATTTTACTTTTATTTTTATGAAATCTACAAAACATATTACGAAGACAATCTTTTATATATCTTACACGAGTTCATTAGTTCACACACTTATAAAATACATATTTAGAATACCGACATAACTATATAGGTTATATATTATATAAATTCATGGATGATTTTGTGAATTGTTTATCAATTTCAGATCAAAGTATTTCTATTGACACGAGCAGTGGCGAAACTTGGATTTTTCAGGCGGGGGGGGGGGGGGGGTTGAAAACATATATACCCAAAAATTTCTATAGAACCGGGGGGGGGGGGGTGAAAACGTATATACCCACAAATTTCTATACGAAAACTACATATATAACACTACTGAGCGAAAAATCCCGGGGGCGGACGTCCCCCCCCCCTCACATTGAAAGAAAGGAGATTCTAATTGTGTTTTTTGATTAATTTCAAACCCAGTAAGGAATTGGTTTCTTTTCGTTGTTGTTCATTCAGTGGTGAAATCCATTGTTTCAAGATGGGGTCCTCATCTGTGACTTCAACACCAGTCCAAATCTTTCCATCATGGTCTGGAATGGGATCACCACACTACCAACCCCTCATCATCTATAACCACCATCTCCAAATCAACTCACCAACCAAAAACCCCCAAAACTAATAATCCTCAAACCCTAAAAATTAAAATGAATCATCATTGGCACAAATTATTCAAACCAAAATGTTGTTTAGGAATAGCTTATAGAATGGTTTGTGAGTGTTGTTGATGTAAAAATGTGTTTTGCGGGGTTTCTCAGTGCATTAATGCTTTTAATATCACCATATGGGAGAGGGAGATCAATGCAAAAACCTTGACAACATTACATTTGGCTACAGCCCTTGGTTTTAATATCACTTAGAATACTCTTTTTGAGTCCAAGTTAAGTTGAAAATCTTGAAAAATCCACACATTTGGGTTGAGACTGGATCATGGTTTTGACCAAAAGGATGTGGACACTATGCAATATCGTTCCAATCTAAGTAACATTATGTAAAGTTACTTTCTAAATGTGCAGTGGGAAGTACTCTCCTGCAAATTTTCTTCTGCAAGTCCTTTTAATGGGACAAACATAACATGTAATTGTATGTCCTGTGTGACAACTCGAATTTCCGACGTTCTTTTATTCGCATTTAATGCACGTTGACTTTGACTATATGGTTGTGTTATGATAAAACCTAGTGGTGTTTGCATGGTTATGTGTGATTGTATATCATGTGTACTGTTTGTAGAACTTAAACTGTAAGAACCCGACGAAACACAAGGCTGTTTCGCCATAACCCATTCCGACGAAACAGGCTGTTTCGCCATGAACACTCCGTACGAAACAGAAGTCTGTTTCGCCGGCCCAGTAATTCACGAAGCCCAGTTTGGGCCCAGAACGTAAACTCGCATACTACTACGTGAATCAACCTATTGTTTCACACTTTTGAACACATCTGAAACCCTAGAACACTCTCTCTTCTGTGCGACGGCAACAACCATTGTTCACCATCATCCCTAGCTCTCGAATCCTTGTTTCTTCATCTTGAATCGGACGGGATTGATTACTTGCGAACACATACCTAGCATACCGAAGCAAACCAAGGTGAGTTCACACAAGCCAAGGCCATGGGTTCCCAGGGGGGAATGGGGATTTGATGATTACTGTACATACATAGATGACAGAACCTACTGCTAGACTAGTTAACACTTATTGAACGATCTTCGCACACCTGCCAAGGACATTGGCCGCGATGTTATGACTGACTTCGCACACCTGCCAAGGACATTGGCCGCGAACTAAATTTACAACATCTTCGCACACCTGCCAAGGACATTGGCCGCGATACAAACAAACTAGTCTAGAATACTTGGGGAATAACATTCCCCAACATCTTCGCACACCTGCCTGGAGGGCCGCGATGGAAATAATACAATACTTTGTAACGAACGAACATACTACTACTCACACTATACTATTACTGAACTGTTAACTGTGAACTCGCTCAACTAGTTGTTGACTCTCTCTTACATGCCTTGCAGGACCTTAGGTACATATGGAGCTTGCACAGGAAGGAGCAGGTCGTTGTGGATACGGATCGTAGACGATATTTGAACTTATAACTTATTTTGGGGTTTTCATTATTATGCTTCCGCTACTTAAACAATGTTGGTTATGAACATCAGTCATGTCAAGATGAATTACCTTTTCCTACTTTTTACACTTAAATACTATGTTTGATATGATTGATGGCTTGATCCTGGTCAGTCACGCCTCCAAGCGGTGATACTCCGCGGGTGGATTTTGGGGGTGTGACATCCTGTCTAATTGATGTTGAAGAATACTGAAGTTGACTTACATAATACAACTGGAATTTGTATAAAAATTTCCTCAAGTGATGTATTTGTTTACTAGAATAATAATCATGTTTAGCCCAGACGTTTCATTTTTCGCATGTGGGTCCAAAAAGGTTTCACTGTTGCCATTTTAGTCCGCTGGGTTAACTTCATCGATTTTTTCTGTTAACGAGAAAGGCAATTCGGAAATTTTATATGGCCGAATTGCCCTTCTAATTAACAAAATTTTATATAAAATGACCGAATTGCCCTTCTCGTTAACAGAAAAGATGGATAAAATTAACTCAGTGGACCAAAATTGCAATGGTGAAATCTTTTTGGACCCACAGACGGAAAATAAAACCTTTGAACTAAACTGATAAAATGACCCAAACCACAGGGACTAAAATGACATTTAACTCAAAATAATATTTGCCACTTGCTCAGATTTATAAATTTATTCAATAAAATTACAAACCAAACATGTAATTCTAGATGTGTAACTTTTATTAAATAATTAGATGTGAAGGAAAGGCAACAAGGCCCACAAAATAGAAGCTGTAACAATGATGCATATTTTTTTTATGAATATAACTGAAGCTTGTTAAGATCGAAGTTCTATTTGAATTTTAAATAGAACATGATCATATTCACAAGAACAGATATAAAAATATCAGTATTTTAATCCACATATTCAGACTTTACTAATTTTTGGGGTGTAATAAGTTCGGTTTTATTGTTTTGACTAAAATTTTGATGTTATGTTGTTAGGGGGAGGGGGTGGTCACTAGTGATAGATTTCTATCACTCCCAATATCCAATCAAATCATGCCATGTCATCACCCAATATTCTATCACTAGTGATAAAATTGTAGTGGGTGTGGTATCACTAGTCATAGGATTCCAATGTACAAGTATTAATACACAATTTACAAGCATACACATTCAATCATTCATATCTTCAACGCGTTATATATTCAACGAGTGATACCTATCACTCGTTACAAACATAGAGGCGGCGGTGTTAGTGATAGGATAACTCGTTATGGGGAGTCCATAACGGACCGCCCCCTCCCCCCTTAGGATGAAAGAAATTGATCACTTATATAAAAAAAAAATAAGCTTTAATGTTAGTGTTACAAAAACAAAACCACATGTTTAAAGTGTTTGCATTCCTTTTTCATTTTAGGGGTGTTGTTCATAAACAAATGAAACCAATTCAACTGTTCAAACGAAAGAAAATAACCAGGTTCGACATTTATCCAGTTTTCACTGAAGCATCAAACCGCTAAAACCTGCAGATATGGTTTTTATTTACTAAAACCATAGTTAGCGGTTCAGCACATCATCTAAAATTTTCGTCAAAAGCAGAAAGTGAACACCTCTTTTGTGTTGAATTTCGCAACTTGCAAAAGAATCAACACATTTCAAGACGCTTTTCAAACCATGATCAAATTTGTGTTTTTTTCTTTTTGTCCACTTACTAACAGTGAAGCATGACATGAACCGCTAATTGTCGATTTATAATGTTATAACTATTGACATGACATTTAGGATGAAAAAGTTCACATTAGCAATCAAACATTTGACACAGATAAGATCCAAATTTCACTTATTACACGATACTTCAATCATACTTGATAATGCCAATGCGTTCCCTTGCAGGGTGTTCTTCAACGGGCTTCATACTGCACAACTGCAGGCAGAAGGCCAAGAAATTAATAATGTTTCTCACAAATGAATTAATAATAAGAAAGAAGGTACAAAGCTTTAGAATCATACAACAAGCTGATAGATAGTAATGAGTTTCTGAATTGGAATTTAATTGAATGCAGAATGCGTGCGTGCCCGACGAATGCAGCTCCAAAACCCCGGGCCCGCGTGGGGCCAGTTTTTGCACAATTTAACCTTCTGCTTTTTTAAGCAGATTATGCAGTTTTTTTTTGTATTAAAAAATGGCCCAAACGTGGAAAAAAAACTGTCGCTAACTTCGCTATTCGTCGCTAAGACCCATATAGCGACACTTGGTCGCGATGCTACGTAGCGCGCTATAGCGGTCGCTATAGCCGCTATTAACAACTATGTCGGACACTTTACTAAACGAGCTTATTTTTAGGCTTGAGCTCGTTTAACTTACGAGAGCCCGATAAGTAAATCTCAGGCTTGAGCTCATTTATATAAAACGCGTCTATTTATAACTTATAAGCATGAGCTCGTTTAACCTCGACTTAATTTTAGCTTATAGCAATCCAATCTCAAGCGGTCGGTTTACACCAACTCTACAAAATCTAATCCAGTTGTTATCATATACACTAGGGTAGAGTACAAAGCTAATTAATAACAACCTAAACGTTCAAACCTAGTTAACCAAAATTACTTTCAAACAGAGAGAATTAAAAAAGAGAATTACTTCGACGAGTTCGCTTCTTGTAGAGAATGCGGTAACCACACTCTCGGCATTGAATCACATCACCAACCTTCAAAGTATTCTCCTGCCCACAATCTACATACATAAACTCAATCAAAACTACAACAGTAACATAATAAGAGAAACTGAAACCAATCCAAACTATCAAAATAGATACAAAAGATGTATACAACTTAAAAAGATAATAACAAAACGGACCTCCACAAATGTAAGTAACTGGCTCAGGTGCTGGATCCATTGATTGATTACTGCAAATTAAGAAACAAAAGCAGAGGATTATCACGAGTATATGAACATAAGCAACGCGTTCGTAGGGTTTTTTTTGTACATGCGACCGGAGTGGTTGAAAACGACGATGGCTGGCTTGGGAACCCTAGGGTTTTGGTGAATTAAGAGAATCTAAAATTTGGGACAAATATATAGAGACAGGACAAAAAATTAAGAGACCCTCAAGTTTCGTTGGTTTACAAGATAGACCCTTTACAAATAGGGCTGTCCAAAAAACTCGCGGCTTGAAGCTTGCTCGGATTTAGCTGGGAAAAAGCTCGCTCGATGTGGCTCGTTTTGAAAGTGAGCCGAGCCGGCTTGGCTCGATTAGAAAGTGAGTCTAGCTCGGCTTGTAACGAGCCGAATTGGCTCGGTTTGGCTTGCATACCAGCTCGGCTCGACTTGGCTCGAATTATTTTACTTTTAATATATTTTATTTTTATATACATTATAATATTTCACAAAAACTTATTATTATTTACATGTGATTAGGGGTGTAATTTGATATGTATATCACATTCAAAGGTTGATTACAATGCTAATGAACTTATATTATATTTCATTGAAATTAAGAACGTATTTTGTGTTGTTAAACTTGATTTTGTCTTGTAATGTATTAGGTTGAGTTTATTTTGGATATGTTCTTTTGAATTATTGAATAATATTTTAGATTACTTAATTTTGATAGTCATGTATTAATTTTTCTTTTCAAAATCAAGCCAAGCCGAGCCAGCTCGGTTTATAATCGAGCCTAGCTCGAGTTTTGCCCTAGCTCGTCTTGGTTCGGCTTCGTGAACAGCCCTATTTACAAACCACTATTATTTTACGCAAATTGGATTTTAACAATCAAAACTATTATTTATTGGCGATAGGGTATGAATTTCTGATACGACACGAACCTAACAAGAAATTTGTGATTTTGGGTATAGTATAAACGAGTCTGGGTCAGTTTCGGGTTGAACCCGCAAATTTGTTTAGCTAAACGGGTTGAATTCGTGTCAACACGATGAGTTTGCGGGTTGAACTGTTTAACCCATTTATTTTTTGTTTTATTTTCTTAAATTAAGTTGATTAGTTGTTTATAACAAATTCTAAAACGTATCAGTGAAACTGATATAAGGTTTAAAAACTTAAATGTAATTGTTTTATACACCGTTGTATTTTTTTTTGTTGTGAAAATAATAATTTAGAGTATTAATATGCAAAAAAAAAATGAAAAAAAGTTTCAGGTTAAACAGGTCATGCTCGAGTCAGTCCGCATTATTCGTGTCATGTTTGGGTTCGTATGTCCGACACAATTTTCGGGCTTGGGTATGTGTCATATTTTCGGATTCGTGGCAGCTTGGATCCGCTAACCCATAAACACGATCCGGTTAGCACTCCTCGTTGGCCACAATATTTCATATTGACAATATAACTA
This sequence comes from Helianthus tuberosus, assembly GCA_030545235.1. Taxonomy (NCBI): domain Eukaryota; kingdom Viridiplantae; phylum Streptophyta; class Magnoliopsida; order Asterales; family Asteraceae; genus Helianthus; species Helianthus tuberosus. The sequence continues at coordinate 7,164,740 of CM060436.1, forward strand.
ATGACATTTCTAATTTTCACTTATGTTATCATAGACAACCTTAGCCAAACGAAGAAAAACATTCATTTATGTCGTTTCTAAACAATTTACAACATTTTAATTAGAGTAAAAACCAGTTAGTTGTTCATTAAGGACAATGAAATTACCTTTCCATTAGTTTGATATGGCATTTGACCGTTTTCTATGGCATTTGACAACGAAAGTAAAAGTTAGAAGGAGGCGCGAATCTTTACTTGAAATCAACAAACACTAATTTTGACCATGTCCTAGTAAGTTATAGAACTAAGGCACGATCCTTAGTTCAAAGCCTCAAAATAATTTTCAACCTTCTGCTTATCACTAAGAAATCAAAGCCTCAAATTATGCTCCAATCCCTAGTGATTCATTGGTTAAGCATTTAACAATCAAATAGCTTTGATTTAGTGTATTTGCACATAAGTACAAGACTTATGATTAAATATAAAGTTTCCTAAAAATAAGAAGTCGTAAAAAGAGTATCAAATGGACTTTGATTGACTTCATTCAAGCAGTATTGTAACCGTCTTATCGAACTCTACGATATGAGATTTTGGGTTTTCACTTTTGGATTTATAGCTTGTAGATTTTAGAATTTTAATTTATATCATTGTTGTCTTTTTATGTAGCATTGTGTTTTTTCCAAGGTTGGAGAACTCGCTAGTCGGCCGGTGAGGTGGGGACTAGTGACTACTCGGGATTACTCGGGATTAATCGGATCGGGAATTTTATATGTATATTTTTTTATTTTTATAAATATGTATATATATACTCACACATCCATATCAATATAATACTTTAAAAGAAAAAAGTAGTTCAAAATTCAAACTAAACTTACATACAAGCCATAACATAACTACACGTCTACACCAAAATCATCAGTTCAGTACAGATTTCACAAGAATACAGAGCTGATAACAATTAATCGGCATATTCTTCATATAATCGGCCAACTGAAAGTTATTAAACAACAATTACAACATTCACTAATGTCTAACTATTTGTAAGAAACAACCTATAATCAGCCAACTGAAACTTATTTGTAACAAACTGTAATCGACCAACTGTCATCGGCATATTATTTATATAATCAGTCCAATCAAACACTATAATCAGTCTATAATTGGCCACTGTGATCAAACTATAATCGGCCAACTAATTAAACTATAATCAACCTATAATAGGCCAACTGTAACAAACTGAAACTTATTCATTAACATCAACCTATAATCAGTCCAATCAAACACTAATTAAACAAAAATCACGCCATATTATTCACTAATGTCTAACAATTACAACATATAGTCAGTCCAGTAAATTACCAGTTGGATTGCACAATAGTTTGATAATATTGGTAATTTGATATCCTTAATACAATAACAATTACTTAACATAAACTCAAGGTAAAATTACGTGATTTTCATACGTGGCTTGTACTAAAAGTCAATTAGTGAAGGGGTAAGGTCCCAAAAACCTCATAAAAAGGATTTGAGACCATACCACAAACCAGCCTTTTGATCTTTTAACCTTGCGCGGCCGCGCACTGGTTTTACAAAGGGAAGAAAGCAATCAGTAATTTATAGTCGCGCGCCCAAAGGAAAACATAAATCCTTGCGCCTTCTCCCATTTAACAAAGGATCAAAATCCTTTGTTCAATACCTCCGCCTAAATATCCAGACTTGGATATTATTTTACCCAGACTTGGGATCAATTCATCTGTGTACACACAATAAAGTGCCACACTGGATTACAGCAGTAATATTCTAGAAGAAGTACAATCGTGCACCACCCAGACGGTTATAACCGTCTGGACACGTGTCATCACCACAGGCAACCCTGGAGTCACAACGATGGCATGCAATTGGAGAATAATCTCCACTTAATCACCTTCCACGTGGCATTTCCCCAGCCATAGATCAATCCACGATCCGTGTGCATTCACATCGGATCGAGACAACTTAACGATGGATCAAAAAACTTAACGGAAGAGAAAATAACCGCTACGGCGTTAGCATCTTCCGTCATCTTTTCAATAACAGGTTTTCCCTCCCAAACTCCCGGTTATAAATAAGAGAACTGTTCAAGTACAAACTCAGAACACACTCACTCCTCAAATACTTATCTTCTCCATTACCAATACTTATTCTCACGCCGGAGTCGGGTCAAGGAGAGAACCCTCTTCTCCCCTTGACGAGGCTAACGGTGTTCTTTTTTGCAGAACCACCAGAGAAGAAATCCCGTTGCAACTGAATCAACCGAGAGAGAGCTAACCCTTTTATGCGGATTCAAACCCCCTAACTATCTCGGTTCCGACCATTTAGTTAGTGTTTCTTCATTGGCGCCCACCGTTTTCTCAGTTTTTCTAGTTTCTACCTCGTTTCGATTCAGTTCATTCCGTTTTCTGTTTTTTACACATGGCAGAAAATTCGTCATCTCACCGACAACCTGGTCCTCGACTAAACGTCGGAAACAATTTACCAGTGGAAGGGATCGTAGAAGAGGCCTCAGACGATATTGAGGTTCAATCTAATCGAGCAAATAATCCTGTTACTCCAGGAATGTTACCAGCAAACCCTGCACAATCAATCTTACCACCAGGAGAAACTCCGATATCATGGTATGTCCGGTCCCAAGGGGCATTAAACGCAGTATACACACAATTGTGTGCTCAAACTGCTCCTGTAACCCAATCACGGAGGCCGGGATCTAGAGCTCATGCCTCTCAGCGAGAAGAGTCAACTTATGACAATACAGGCAGTTACCAGAGACAACACCATGGCGAACCACACCCTCGTCGAAGACAATCGGTTCATGATAGGTTGGGTTCCCAACAGGACGCTCACACCGATGAATCCGATCCAACATACCGTTTGAGTGCAAACACCAGCGTATTCAACAGACTGCAGCCAAACTATAACAAATGCAGGCCTCGGGCGATCTATAATCCTGAAGCAGAGCATAACTATGACTTAGTTTATCGCCCTGATGAAGCGGCAGAAAACTCGAAGTTCATACTGGAGATAGCTCTGGCTCCATTGGAGAGGGCCAAATTACCATCTAACGTTGGGAAATTCAATGGGTTAACTGACCCCGATGATCATCTAAGAGTATTCACCAGCGCAGGGTTGGTTGGCGGTTGGACTCTTCCGCTGTGGTGTCATTTGTTTGTGCAAACACTAACCGGCCCAGCGCGAATCTGGTTTGATAATCTACCAACAGGACAGATCGAGTCGTGGAAGGATCTGCGGAGAAAGTTTTTAACACACTTCAGCCAACAAAGGCGGTCAAAACGTGATACATCCGACGTCATGAACATCTGGCGCCGCGATGATGAGAATCTGGAAGATTTTATTACCAGATACAATAAAGAAGTGTTAGATATTGGAGGTGTTAACGAACAGCTAATCCGTGCTCAGTTCAAGTACGCGGTTAGATGTGACGACATGGTCAAAGTATTATCGGGAACAGAAGGCCTTCCCACGAGTTGGGAAAAAATAATGGCGGCGGCCAAGGTTTATGCGCAGACCGAGAAAAACCTTACTACAAACAGGCCACCACCACCACACAACAGGCCCGCAGATTTAAGCGCAACTGGTGAAAGAAGGTACAAAAAATCATGGCGCGAGGCATCAGGAAGTCGTTCCTCTGAAGATGCCCGCACAACAATCAACAAGCTCTCTGCGCAAAGAGAGAACAAGCATGAAAATAGGGAGAGGCAGTGGACTCCCCTAACAAAAACCCCGGCGGAGGTTCTAAGTACTGAGGACCACCAATTCAAACCTCCGATTCCGATAAAGAGTAAACGTGGTCAAGACCCGACGCAATACTGCGAATATCATAAGGATAACGGGCACACCACAAACAACTGCATATCTCTGCGCACGGAAATAGAGAAGGCCCTAAAAAATGGAGAACTTACGCATTTGCTCCAGAATATGCGCAAGGAGATTAAGCAGATTACCCGGGGAGAAGAAAGCTCAAGCAAACGGGCTAAAACTTAAAGGACTCTATAAGTCTTCCGCAGAAAAGACATGACTTATCAAAAGCGGCGGAACTATCAGGGAGTAAGTTAAGTTCCATTTAATTATCCAAAAAGCTTTGTAATGCCTCTGAGCACTATCCATGAATAAAATTACAAAGTTTCTATTATTTTTGTGTTTACAAAATGCATGCAATTTCTTTTTAGTAAGTGCAAAAACATTATGGTAATATAGCACAAAGCTACATGCGCGGTCAGTGATCACGTCACGAACGACCATAAACTCACACATGAGCTTCATACCAACTTTATTCGCCTTACTCAAAGCAAAAGCAAAAGTAATTGTACTCATGCAAAATATTGTAAAGATATTTAACAAAACAAATAGAAACATACTATTTCGGCGTACAAATACGTCTTAAAGAGTTTAGACACAGCAGTGTTTAAAATCCTTGCGCAACAGCGCATCATCAGAACAAGGATCAACATCCTACATAAAAAAAAATTGTTCACATGCAATTTCATCTTATTCTAAATCTTCTCCCCCATCCGGAAAGATTTCTTTAAGTTGCGCAACGTGACCGTCCGATTGCAGCGCCACATTTATCAACTCCATCACTGGAAGTTGCAAGTTATTAAACTCTGTCTTCATAGCAGCAAGCGCGCTGGCAGTATTAACGCCAAAGGTAGCAGACTTGCTATCATCCCAGTTAACTTTCAAAGCACTATTCACATGTTGGGAACATTCCGCATAACCTTGCGCGTAACCATCCCGTCGCGCAGCGACCATCAAACTAGCAACAGTTTTATCCAGTTCTTCAGAATTTAATACAGATTCAGCAACCTATGAAATCAAGTAAAGATAAGCATCAAAACGAGAAAAGCGCATACATAGACAAAAAAGAAGAAAGGAACTTACACAAGCAATCCCGCGATTCTTCAACCAGGCCATATCATTCTTCAAAGGTTCAAGCTCGCTTTCCGCTGTAACCCGCGCCGTTTCTGAATTTTCCAGTTTCTCTTCAACTTCAGTTAAACGGCGGGAGGTTTCAGTATTCTCGGAATGCGCAAGCTCCAATTCCTTCTTCAGTTGTTCCTGGTCAGAAACCAAAGCGGTCAGTTCTTCTAACTCTCTATCTTTAAGGGCAAGAGTGGCTAAAGCTTGTACCTCCCTTTGCTCACTACGTTCCCTATGAGAACGCGCCTCCGCCAGCGCAGCCTCTACATCAGCTTTTTCTTTCTTCAATCTTTCTACCTCCGCATCTTGATTTTTCAATTTCTCAACCTCAGCCTTGAGGTTATTAATGACATTACGAAGGTTTGCCTTCTCAGCATTGTCTTTCTCGCAAATTCTTCTCCAGTTTTTGCGTTCCTCAGACAAAAGAGCAGCTTCAGCTTCTGCTTTCCTTTTCCAACCAGCAGCAGACCATTCTTCAGTCTTGCGTTCAGCCTCAAACGCAGCTTGCTCAGTTTCTAATTTGGCCTTCAACTGAGCTACACGTTTTTCATCTTTTGCAAACTTCTTTTGAGATGCTATAAAAGATGCCTGCTCCTTATGCATGCTATACCATTCGCGCACTATGCGGTGAGTAGTAGAAACATGTGAAGCAGTCTCTGCAAGATAAGACTGATAGGTCTGTTCATACGATCGACTTTCCTGAAATTTGATTTCTCCAGGAGGAAGTATCCCCTGCAACCAATCTTGGCACACGTGCCAATCCGAAAAAGTATCGCCTTTCTTTATATTCCAAACAGGGGCATGAAGATCAGCAGCATCTTTCTCTGTGTAAGTCCGGTAGTAGAAGTCTCCTAAAGTCTCTTCCGGACGAATCGGAGAGTGTTTACCAATACCAGCAGATGAATCTTGCTCCTCAACAGTCACTTTCTCCACACGCTCAGGCACAGCATCAGAAGGGTTAAGGGAATGAGTTGAAGTTTCTTCAGCAATCTGCTCTTTTCCCAAATCCTGCGCAACAGTTTCAGGGGAGGGAGGATTATCAGTATCATCTACTATACCCGGTTCAACAACCTCTTCAGCCTCTGTATTAGCACCAACAGGCTCCTCAGCCTCAACAGTTTTCTCAACACCCTCTCCAGCTGTCTTTAAAGACTCCAACGGGTCTGCAACGGCAGCACGCGGCGGAGTAGGGGGAAGTTCTTTATCAACCACAGATGATACTACTACAGGAACAGGGGAAACAGGAACATCTAGACAAATAAAAGTTTGTAAGAATCCCATCCGCTTAAAGAAAACAAAGAAAAGCAATACTTACCAAGAATAGATTCTGAAACAAAAGCATCTAAGTTTCCTTTTCTGGTAATTTTCTTCCTCTGCACCTTCTTGGGAGGTTGACCCTCCGCATCAGTATCAGTTTGCTTTCTCTTACCAGCCTTCCTATGAACCAAATGATCGGGACTGGAATCCAGATCAATAGGCTCATTTGGGTTAGAGGGGGGAATGTCAGCAGAATCCTTTGGTTTCGGCTTCGGTTCCCGCATAGTCACTACAGGAATAAGACCCTCCAAAGAGTCAGAAACCACCACATAATCACATCTGGAGACAGAAGTACGGCGCGTACCTTTCTTCTCTCCAACATTTTTCACTTTCAAAGGTTGAGTCTTAACAGTCTCACTTCTCTTCGGCACGGAAGTAGACGTAGTTGCGCGTTTTTTCTTTTCAGGGCCTACGCCCAAATTCAACAATTCACTTACAAAAGCGCAAGACAAAAAATTACTCAAAGCAAAAAAGAAAGGAAAAACAGATGTAAACTCACCAGCACCAGCTGACGGATGAACAGACAGATCCGCATCCCGCGGAAGAACAAAATTTCTCACAATTCGATGATACCAAAGCTCTTCTTCAGGCTTCTTCTTGATAGTACCCATTCTCCCGCCTTCCCTCTTGAAGGCAACAACATATAGAGAAACAACTACGTTTTGAAGAGAGAGCAAGTCAAAAAAAAAAAAAAAAAAAGAGAAAAAAACAGTGAAAAAGCCCCAAACTTACTGTGACCATCCTCTGTATACACGGGTTTGTCATCACGTTCCATCTTCCAGTTCAAACTCATGCCGGCTCCGACTAGGGCTTTTTCCGGCAACGCAATATTAGGCACATCCTTCAAATCTTGGTACCAGTTTTCATCAACCGGAGTCTGAAGGGTTTCAATCGGAATATCTTCTTTCCCTCTAAGAATCATCCTCACAGGAATTACTCCAGCCTTGATATAAAAGAATTTTTGCTTCCAATCATGAAAAGATTTTGGGGGTTGATGTAAAATCTTCTTTGCAGAAGCCCTCTGAACAAATGAATAAAACCCCTGGATACAGTGCATTTGATAAAAAACCCTAAATCGGGCAACGGTTGGCTCTACATGCATAGTCCGACATACGAATTCAAAATGTCGAACCCTAACCATACCAATAGGGTGAAGTTGGGAGATGTGTAGATTGTAGAATCCAAGAATTTCAAGAAAAAATCTGGTGACAGGCAAGCGAAAGTTACCGTCACAGAAGAAATCCCAAAAGAGGGTAATGTACCCGGCCGGAGCATTTGCTGCCGTTTGTCCTTCTCCAGGATATAAAGCACCCCAGTTCTCCGGAAACTTAAGGTTCTGAATCAAACCTTCAAAAGACGCCCTGGACCACTTCAATGGTGGAAGTTCAGTCGACATATCTTCAACAAGTTCCTCTTGACGTTCTCCGGTTGACATAAGCGAGAGAATGATGGGAGTTTTCTCAAAAACAAGAAATGTGAAAAAGTTTCTTCAACAAAAGCAATAATTGTACAAGAGAGGTTACCCAAACGTTTTATATACTTATCGCAATAAGTAGCATCGGTAACCGTCACAGCGACTGTTCTGGGTATCACAGTTCCCCAAGCAGCAGAAAGGAAGATGTCAGAACATACACGCGTTTACACACGCGCGTGTAAGACACGGACAGTAAAAAACAACTGACAATGACAGGTTGTCAAAATCAATTTACTACAGCAATTTCAAGTCAAAGATTTTTTCACAAAAAAAAAAAAATCTTCACAAAACCCAACAAATTCAAATCTTCTCAGAGAAGCCTTCTTATCTTTTCGCGCCCAAAAGCATTTCCCTCTCATAAAGTCCAGTGCTCCACTTATTTGCATAAGTACAACACTAGACTGGGGGGACTTGAAGGGGTAAGGTCCCAAAAACCTCATAAAAAGGATTTGAGACCATACCACAAACCAGCCTTTTGATCTTTTAACCTTGCGCGGCCGCGCACTGGTTTTACAAAGGGAAGAAAGCAATCAGTAATTTATAGTCGCGCGCCCAAAGGAAAACATAAATCCTTGCGCCTTCTCCCATTTAACAAAGGATCAAAATCCTTTGTTCAATACCTCCGCCTAAATATCCAGACTTGGATATTATTTTACCCAGACTTGGGATCAATTCATCTGTGTACACACAATAAAGTGCCACACTGGATTACAGCAGTAATCTTCTAGAAGAAGTACAATCGTGCACCACCCAGACGGTTATAACCGTCTGGACACGTGTCATCACCACAGGCAACCCTGGAGTCACAACGATGGCATGCAATTGGAGAATAATCTCTACTTAATCACCTTCCACGTGGCATTTCCCCAGCCATAGATCAATCCACGATCCGTGTGCATTCACATCGGATCGAGACAACTTAACGATGGATCAAAGAACTTAACGGAAGAGAAAATAACCGCTATGGCGTTAGCATCTTCCGTCATCTTTTCAATAACAGGTTTTCCCTCCCAAACTCCCGGTTATAAATAAGAGAACTGTTCAGATACAAACTCAGAACACACTCACTCCTCAAATACTTATCTTCTCCATTACCAATACTTATTCTCACGCCGGAGTCGGGTCAAGGAGAGAACTCTCTTCTCCCCTTGACGAAGCTAACGGTGTTCTTTTTTGCAGAACCACCAGAGAAGAAATCCCGTTGCAACTGAATCAACCGAGAGAGAGCTAACCCTTTTATACGGATTCAAACCCCCTAACTATCTCGGTTCCGACCATTTAGTTAGTGTTTCTTCAATTAGCGATTGTAAAAATGTAAAATGGTAGGTTTTTTGGTCCAACATGATCCAGATACATAATTTTAACATTGCCAAAACAATTATTATATTTGTCTACATATGTACAAATTTACATCCAGGGTGTACAATCCAACTATACATACAATAGAAATGTAATATTATTAGTTTATAAGAAAAGAAGTTGGAACGAATATTGTATACGAACCCGAGGCGCAATGGGTGCGCGTCTGACTTGGAATCAGAAGGTTGCGAGTTCGATTCTCGCCGGGTTCAATTTTTTGGAGCTTTTCGTTTTTATTTTCACAAAATGGGATTAATTTTACAATTTTAAATAACTTTTATATAATCATATAATATTTTAATTTATTTTCGAAAGTCCTTTATCCAAATCGGATTTATGTTGCTTTATTTCCGTAAATTCTTTATCCAAATCGGATTTATGTTACAATTTAAAACAACTCGTAGAATCCCAAATAAAAAGAAAACTTTGAATTTATTCAACTTAACGAATAGGTGTGTTCAAATGCCTAACGTGTGTAATAAACGAGTATTCCCAGGTTCATTTTCCTCTACGGGAATTGAATTTACAATTTAAAATAGCTTTTAAAATCACATGAAATTTGAATCAACACCCTTTTCGAAAACATTTTATGAACTTGTGTCATTTGAAATACATAAGAAATGAGTGTTGTATTTTTACTCATATCTATTGTATTTCAAGGATCATCTAAAACTAAAATAGAACCACCTTGTTAACTTCAATAAGAGTCTTAATTTGTTTCTTTAACTTTATCGATTCAACTTTCACCTTGAGTTTTACGTACCTCTACCACTCACAGTAAGGAGTTAAAAACATAAAGGCATGTTTTGTTTCCAGTATAAATCTTTACTAGAATCTATCTTTTAGTTTTCTTTGTGCGATCTTAAATTTACGTCTAACTAGATATAAAATAAAATGATTATTAAAATGACACGTTTTGACCCAAACCCATTACTCAACCTAACCCCTTTTTGTCACAGACTGTTGATCAAAATATCGGGGTCAAGATTCTAGCCAGAAATTGATCTCACAATAAGCTCCTCAAACGGGTCGAACAATAGGTATAAAGACACTTACCACGGAAAACATAATAAACAACCATTATAACAACTTCCGTATAAAGTTGGTTTGGTTTACCCATGGTGGTTCTATAAGCATCATCGGTCTTCCCGAACCTCCGTTTCTTCGCTACTAGGAGAGTCGCTAGCTTGCTTATCGGTTCGGTTTTTATTCCAATCCGAAAACCAAATTTGCAATTCTGTTCAAACTTAATCGGTTTTAGTTCGGTTTGGTTTTTGAAATCGAATAATGAACACTCCTAGGTTACCTAAGCAAAAAAGCATTTTCCGATTCTGTTTTCCAGTTTTCAATAACCAAAACTTCTAGTTACGACTAAAACTGAACCAAACCGGACCGTAATACACAATACTTTTTCCTATATCTACTCGTGAAAACCGACACTAGAGCAGAAACAACATATCTATACTACAACAACATCGACAACAAAACCGACATTCAATCAACCCTGAACCGCCAGTTCTTGCAAATGCTCGATAAACACTTGCAAACTCACATCATCGGTCATGATAACCTCGGACCCCTCCACCACATAACTCGACTTGTGCGTAACCGAAGGGTTCAATTTGGCTAAAAGAAACCTAGCCTGACTACTATGCTGATCACACTTGATGAGCTTTGGAACCGGGATCCGTTGACTCACGAGCTGCTCTGCCTCGACCTCCGGTGCTTCCAACAGCTTTCGAAAACTCTCATGGTTCGGGTCCCGGTCATAGCCCAGCTTCTTCCATTGAGCTATCTTCGACCCGTAGTGAATAACGACATAAAAGTAGGAATCAAATAGCAGAATTACATCCGGCGACAAAGAGCAAACATCTAATAGAACGGGAATCGGAGGCCCGTCGAATGAATACTGGGAAAGAGTCGGTTGAATCATTATTAACGACCCCACGACCCCTTCACGGTTCAACATCACCTGAAAAAACGTGGTTTCATCTGGACTGCTGTTGAACACGTCGATAAACTGAGACCTTCGTAAGTGATACATGAACTGCGGGTAGAGAGAAAAATTCGTCGAAAGACGAAACGATGACGGGTCTTCCGGAATGTAGTCCCCGAACTTTGACGCGAAACGAATCAGCTCCTTATCAAGCCATCTCACCACCTCTCGAGGGAAATTCTTCCCAGTTTCGTGAACCGCGAGTCTAGCCATCACTGCACCGGCCGTTTCTTGGTCAAAACCGGCAGCGATTTCCGGTGCACCACCACTAACCCACCGTCTAGCTGCCGACGTTACCCGCTTTCGAATTCCCATGTTTCCGTGTCGGTATTTTGTTATAAACTGTATAAAAAATGCGGTCCCAGGCTGCGGTCTTTGTTCTTCACTTACTTGAAAAAAGAACGCGATGCACGTTTTATCGGTTATTGTTCCAAGCTTCCATGTGTTGGTCCCGCCTTCACCGACCTCCTTATCGCTAACCGAAGCGTTCTTTTTATGAAGAGAAACACACGGACCGATCGCCCCACATATTTTCACACCTTTAGTCGTAACTATCTCGATCGTCGCATCAAAACACATGTTCAAAAACCCTTGTTCGTCACGCCTGAAAATGTGGCGTAAGCATTTTCTAAACTGATCCGATTCGAAAGATTCCGCCAGCATTATGAACCCACCCGATTTCTCCACGGGGGCCCGCATCTCCGTTACTCCAATTTGATCAAGAGAACACGCGAAAAGATCGAAAACCATGGACAAATCCGTCAATTTCTCCGATATCCGTTTGTAAAATTCGCAAGATTTCCAATAGAAAGGGGCGTGACCGCTGTTTACGTCTCGGTGCGTTCGGATGGAATTATTGAGGTCTGGGCTTGCAACCATACCTGGGCCCATGGTTGCGGGCCCAGATGTGAACACCATTACACGCGATCCGGTGTGAACCGAGCATCCTTCTAGAAGGGCTATGGCAACTTGTATTGCGGTACCGGTACAGCGTGGAGACCGATGCCCCGGTTTGAGTGGCGGTGAATGGTGGATATCTTCGATAGCTGTTGCGATATTGAACTCGCATTCGGAAATTGGTAAAACAAGACCGTGTTTTTGTACACCCTGTGTTTTTCCAAGTTGTTGCTTTGTACCCAGAAGATCTATGATCTGATAATGTAGAAAACAAACTGTTAATATGAAAATTTCGAACCTTTTTTACAAATTTAATTATATAAAATACGTTTAATCTATGACAACAGAAAATTATCATCTTAAATAAAGAATTATTTTGAAACCGTATCTGATGTACCCCAATTGTTACATTCATTTAAGCCTACTAGAGATGCTTAGATGTGTATTATGTAATGACAATCATATGCCTACCAACGAGATTAAACTCCAACTATCTATCCATATTCTACTCGTTTAGACTAGTGTTTATAAGCATGTGCAGATGTCCATTAAAAAGCACAAAAGGCCGTACTATTTTCTCATGATAGTGATAGTGATGGTTAGATGTGACACTGACACCACAGTAATGCAGTGACGATATAAGCTTTGCGTATACCTGGCTACTTTTGAATTCAAAGCTACATGTTGCTTAAAGGATCATAGTGTAACAAAATATTACTTTGGTTTCTAACAAAAGCCTTACACACACCCTCCCTCATTTGTTCTCCAAACTTTGATCAGCTCTTAATTCAACAAATATACGTAAAGATCGTTGGTTTTGGTCTCTAGGTTACTATATTCACATAAATGATGATACGAGTTATAAAAGCAACTAAAGTTAGTGTCTCATCACTAAGATCTTATAACATGCCTATTCAATACTCATAGTGGTTTCCAAGTATCTAGTAAGAATCAAGACTCTACACAAGAAAGAATTCATGCCAGTGATTATAAAAGAATTCATATATAGGAACTTTGACAGTTTGACACTGAAACAACCTATTAAATCACCTTGGTTCACAACCTATGTTGGCACACAAGAAGTTTGAATGTTGCAAGTCTGTAAACTCATCCAACTCATTCGACTCGATAAGAACAAAAGGTCCCATAGACATGAGCTTGTATTAAGGGTAAGTCTTACTAGATCACGTCACCAGTTCAAAAATGTGGCAAATATAATACCGAAATAGCTTATACAAGTAGTACCACTTGCTTTAGCAATAAAAAAGCAAACCCATAGTAAAATACTCTTTTAACAAAGTTCTTTCAATTGGTAAAAAAACTACTTAACTCAAACATTAATCTTATGCCACAAATCATGCACTCATTCAAACTTATGTCATAACAACATGTACTGCGTAAAATCATAACAAGCATCAACATTAAACATAATTTACATACCTGGCTAGACGAAAGCTCGCGCTCCCCATGAAAAAGCACCACCCGCAAACAATCCGTAAACGCAAGATCATACACCCTCACCATCGAATCAAACACAACCAACCCCACCATCGCATTCTCCGGCAACTGCGCAACAATCAACAACAACTCATTCTTAAGCGCCTGAAGCTCCTCCTCACTCGAACTCGCATCCACCACAAACACGAACACCGGCCCCAACCCAACCCCCACCCCCACCCCTCTCCCCCCACCTCGTTGATCCAAACTCGACAACGAACTCGACGAAAACGACAACCCACCCAACTTAACTGAACCCGAAAAAGACCCATTTCCAGTTTCCCAATTATGAACCGGATTCGAGTTCACCCGGCCCGGGGTTGAACTGACCCGACCCGGATTGATCAAACCCGGATGGCCTAACTGATATTCAACAGTACTATAAGTCGGAAAAAGCTCAGCAGGGATATTATTTTCCCCAATTTCAGCATAGGATCTTGGAAAGGCGTTCTTTTGGTAACAAAAAGGGCAGACCCAGATGCGAGACGGGTAATCGACACGGGCGTACGGGTTTAAAACCGACCCGCAACGGGAACAGATCAAAGGGTCGTAAGATAATAATGGGAGGTCTGTGAATTTCATCAAAGGAGTTTGCATGATGGATAAAGGGATTACCAGATCGTGTGATTCGGTTCTTGATACTGGCCATGAGTTCCAGGACCAACGTAGGCCTTCGATTGCTTCAAGTTCGACGAAATCCATGTTGGGTTGGTGGAATCTAGGTGGGAGTTGTGAGATTCATGGATTGGATTGGATTGGATACGATGTTGTTGTTGTTGGATCCAAGGGTTTGATTTTGAAGTTTTTGTGATTGGAACAAGAAAAGTGACAGATGAATTGAAGATTTTGGAAGAGGAAAGGTGTGCACGTGATGTCACGTGAGGTGAAATTCTCTTAAATACTTGAGATTGAGAGTTTCTAAAATTTCTACCAGTATGTTTGCGACGGAACTGTTAAACCGAAAAAAAAACATAGATGTAAAAATGTTAAATAACACAAACGCGTTGGGGCGTGTTAACACAGAAAAAACTAACAGAAACATAAAATATAGAAAATTATAACTAAGTCGGCTTAGGACTCGTGCATTGCGACATGACCATTAAATAACAAAAAATAGATGTAAAAACGTTAAACCACACACGCGCATTACAGCTAACTCACAAAAATTTACCGAAAACATATAACAATTATCGTTAAAAAGTAACTCACAAAAATTTACAGAAACATAAAATATAGAAAATTATTACTAAGTCGGCTTAGGACTCGTGCATTGCGACGTGGCCATTAAATAACAAAAAATAGATGTAAAAACGTTAAACCACACACGCGCATTACAGCTAACTCACAAAAATTTACCGAAAACATATAACAATTATCGTTAAAAAGTAAAAAACTTTATCTCAGATGATAATAATAGTACTAAGAACCCACATGTTGCGCTAGATCGGTAAGCGTATGTGTAATTACGGTTAACCACAAAAACTAAAGTAATGAGATAATATCCATTTTTAGGGTTAAAGTTCAAACTAAACAACAAAGGTTATTTTGTAAGAGAAGAAAAATAAAATAATAAAAAATTTAGTTGATAAAAAATAAAGTAATATAATGGAACTTAACTTATTTGTACACAAAGCAATCCAAATAGTAAAATTTTGAATAGTAGCATATACTCGCAATTAAGGATAGTCGGTATGGGTACTTTCGCTATCGGTATAGGTTCGGTACGGTACTGGTAAAATATCGAATTTTATCTTCAAATACCGAAACCATACCACGCTCATCCCTACTAGTGGTTAAGGGGAAAGTGAGAAGCTTTGCTTCTCTTTGAGGCAGTGGCGGATCTAGGATTCTGACCAAGCGGGAACGTTTTATAAATAAGCGGTAACGAAATCGAAAAAACGTCAAATTTTTTCAAAATTTACACTAAAAACGTCAAAAATTTTCCGGCCAAGCGGTAGCGGAGGCTACCCCTTACATCAAGGTAGATCCGCCCCTGCTTTGAGGTCCTGGGTCGAAATCCAGGCAAGGGGAATACTAACATATTAACTACTAACCCGGTTAGCAACATCTTAACCGTACACCATAAAAAAAATATATATGAAAAATTACATATTTATCAAACTCAAAACCAAAGTTGGATATATCCTCTACCTTATTAAAATTGAGAAAAAAAAATCATAATTGAACAAAGGCGATCTTCTAGTTAAAAAAACACAGTGATCGTTGACTATCCCACAGAGAGTGATCCTGGTGTTCCAAGTTCATCAATCGGCAATTAGAGGTGCGGCCGAATGATATCGACGATGCTAGGTTCGTCAGTTGGCGTTTTTCATCAGTTGCCACATTCAGATTGTTTGATATAAAGGAGTTTGATATTATATACCAATTGAATCGTTCAGGTTGCGTTCTCGTATAAACATAAAATAATCTCGTAAACAGAGAAATGAAATGTGGAATTCTATGTTTTAAGATTGATTTGATTTACTAGTAGTTAATGTTTTATTTTAGAGAAGTATTTTATGAGTACATTCTTAATTTTTCATGGTTATTACAAAGTAGGAATGCGAATGTTTTCTTATGTTCATATGCATTTTTTACTAGTAGTTAATGTTTTATCATTGTATGAGTATATTCTTAATTTTTCATGGTTATTACAAAGTAGGAATGCGGATGTTTCCTTATGTTCATATGCATTTTTTGCGGGAGAAGAGAGAGAGATTGGGTCTTTTTATAACCAATTCAAATGATTTGTGGCTTAGTTCATAGTTCTTAACCGGTAAACAACATGCAACTTTGATGAGTATTTCTTTGATATGTAGTTCATAGTTCTTAATTGATAAACAACATGCATCTAACAAAGCATCCAAGGATGATGTTTCGTACAAACTTACACATGGTTATGTGAAGGATAGTCGCATAGCCTTGTTACCATTTGAAAAAAGTTTCACACATCATTATCATCATCAGCATACCCAGTAAAGCAGTAAATCCCACAAATAGCTAAGCTTCAGTAGGGTCTGAGGAGGGTAAGACGTAGACAACCTTACCTCTACTGCGTAAGAATAAAGAGTCACTTCCGGTAAGACCCCGGCTCAAATGTAGTTTTGCATCAAGACTTGGACATAAGACACATAACACTCAATAACCGCCATCGGGACAAAGGCTGCTCAATGCATGTGCTCCCTTGTCTTTCGGATATCAACACCATCACATGATGCATGATTAACCATCCACCGCTTTTAACGTCATTTTCATACAAACTTACTTAAAAAATGTTTAGGATATATACCAAAAAATTGTGATTTTTCTCGAGAGGGTCACACTGATATGTGGAGGATGCTACATATCTGTATAATATCATTTCTTACAAAAAATCGCACGACTATGTGAGGATTATTTATATAGCCCTACTCTAATTACAAAACTTAATTTCTAATCTTCCCAAATGTTCAAATATTTTGCTTGGTGTTATTATTTTCAATGATGTATAACAACTTAAAAAGTTAATATCTAGAAGTAAAACCTAGTGATCATCGATATCTTTCGTGTATGTATATTATTTGGAGAGCAAATTTCACTCCATGGTTCAAATACTTGTAACCCACCCACAACTCTATCTTGTAAACCTTTTATGAAACTTTGTTTTAGAATTCACAATTTATGCATTTTTTAAAATTATTTCCAATCAAAATATTGTGAATGAATGGTTTCTTATTCATTATTTTCATTATAGATATCTTTCTATTTTCTAGTAAACAATGTGGGTAAATTGTTTGAACATTTAAAAGTTACCAAACTTGTTTAGACATTCATCCACTTCTAGCATCTACCTTAAATTTGATGATCAATTTTCATTTATAACTTAATATCAAATGAATCATTAAGTTTACAAGTGATTAATGCGATAATGCTAGTGATTCGAGTTAATGAAATACATTTATCGTTTCTATGTGATTAATGCGATAATGCTAGTGATTCGAGTGTGTCTTTTACAAAAATATGTATGTATGCATGCATAGTTAGAACCCAAAAAACAATCGCCCTTGCATGAATCATGACAATTATAGGGAGTATCTAAATCCGCCTTTATTTATTTCCTCTTCCTTGTGCTAATGGTTAGCAACTCAAAGATGAGAAGAGCATCGACACGGCCACTTCTTGAGGCTATTGGATGAACAAATGATGATGATTTAGACCCAAACTAGGTTGAGAATAATTTTGTTGGATAGTGACCCAAACTAGGTTGAGAATAATTTTGTTGGATAGTTGACGCACGGCCACTTCCTGTGCCTAGACGCTTGGATCGGTCATCACTACGCTCACCATATGAGCTTGACCTGTTACTGCTTGACACCACTACTCTTTATGTAAACCCAAACGTTACTTATAACAACCCCCTGTAAAAAAAAGAAAAAAATAGCATTTTAAAATTTATTTTGACAACTTGTACATTTGTGTTTTTCTAACTCGTACATTATCACACAAAACTCATTTTGAAAGAAACCCATATTGAAGCGCAGATAAAAACAAGCAAGTTGCAACGACATATTCATAATTTTATAAAACATTATATTCTAAAAATTATAAACAAACAACCAAAAAAAGAAGGTTATGAGTGTGCCACATGCCAACATGTGATTGGTCAAAAAAATATTAAAAGAAAAAAACATAGGAGAAAGTGGAGGGCCATCTTGTAATTTTTAGAAAGGTATGATGTGTAACTTCCAAAAACATGCTTTAATTGTTTGCACCTCTTGCTTGAAGACTTGTACTATTAGCTAGAAAGACTAAATCTGCCAAACCAAAAAAAGGAAGGACCAAATCCGAGAGGTGCATTCACCACCGACTTTGGTTTTTAGTATAACATTATAAGAGACGAAAACAATAGAGAACTAATGATATACTGACCCTTTCTCTGGAACTCGATCCACAACTTGAGGATACTTCAATGTAGTCCAGTCAAATATGTAGTCAAACTGATAACCTGAGAAAATTATTATTGTTATGAGAACCAAAAAAGATTATAACATGACCACATTTCCGGATATCATTTTCTTTCCTTAAATAATGAGTGCCCTTTATTTGTTTCACAGTTCTCATAAAAAAGTGGGGGTGTTCATGGCCTAATTTTGACGGATTTTAGGTCAAATTGCTAGTAATGGTTTTGACAATTGTGAACCAAAACTAAACCGTTGGAAAAATTAAGCCGAACCGGACCAAACTAAGAGTTAAATTGTAGGTTTCATGATTTTGGGCTTATTGGACCTTTTATAACAAATGCATAAAATACGATAAAAAATAAGCGATGGTTTTCCAACGGTTAAAACTTGACTCGATGCATTGGATTGCTAGGCAAAGCCCAATAATGTGTATAGTCCAACTTGAAATAATTAAAGGCCAAGTAAAATATAAAAAAAATACATAGCCCAAGATCCTACGGTCCGGTTCGGTGTGTTACCGAATATAAACGGTAAAATAAGGTTCTGTTTGTTTTTTCTGTGGGAAAAGGTCTGCAGTCTGCGGACTACATCTGCAGGCATCTGCAGGAGAAGAGGTGGACCAAATGTCTGCAGTCTGCAAGAAGAAGAGGGTTTGTTTTTTTTTTTTTCTTCTACAAAACCACTTTTCCCACTCTCTCTCTACAATCTCTGCCTCAACTCTCTCTCTCTACTCTCTCTCTATATGCAGACCACCACCGCCGCATCACCACCACCGCACCACCTCCGCCTTCACACCATCGCCATTATCTCCGATCTGGGTTCAACCACCACCACCGATCTCCGCCATCATCTCCGATCTGGGTTCAACCACCACCGATCTCCGCCATCACCACCGGTCTCCGATCTCTCTCTCTACGGTATCTCTCTCTCTCTGGGTTCGATTTGGGTTTCGATTTGGTGGCAGGGAAGAAGGTGGAGGCGGTGGTGGAGGTGGTGGCTGAGGTGGTGGTGGCGGAGATGTGTGGTGGTGGAGGTGATGCAGGTCTGTGGGCAGGAGAAGAGGTGAGAAGAGGTCCGCAGACTTAAGACCATGTCTGCGTGAGGAAGAGGTGAGGCATATGTTTTTGGTCTGCAGATCTTCCGGGAAACAAACAAGCTGCAAAGTTCAAACATCTGCGCGCGTCTGCGCGGCGCAGATATAAGTAACACCACCTTATGTCAAATATCCGTCCAAACTAGTAAACCTTTCATTATGGTTTGAAAGACAGCCAATAGATTTAAAAAAAAAAAACTGACCTAGAAACCAAACCGATAACCGGTTTGGATGGTTTCACGATTTCAAACTGAATCATCAACATCTATGTTAAATAGGATTATAATATCTACCTTCTCTGATGAACAGATCACGAAAAAGCTTCTTCAAGTAGGAATAATTTGGCTTGTCATCATATCGCAATGATCGGCAATAATGGAGATATGATGCGAATTCGGAAGGATAAGATTCACAAAGCGACTGTAGGATAGAAGTCAGTGGGATAAAAAACTAGTCATTTTAACAATGTATAACACACAAAACTGCTATATTTATGTGTATATAAATGGTACCTCAACGGACGTAGCCTTCTTCTTTTCGCAAATTTTGTCATATCTCTGCTTCTTAGTGTCCGCTTGCCGTCCTTGTCCTTGCCAGGGAAGGCTGAAACAACATATATATACATATAGAGAAGAAAAGAAAATAAAGAAAAAGACGTACCAGTATAATCCTACTCATAGCAGTATATATAGAAGAAAAGAAACAATTCAAAAATTTAAAAAAGATTAGCCTATAAGTTAAACATATATTTCAACCTTCCTCTCAGGAAATACATGAGTATATAGCCAATAGACTCTAGATCATCCCTCCTGCTTTGCTCTGCCATTCACAACGTCTTTGATATGATATTATATGATATGATATGTGATAGTGAACATGACTTACCAACTCCGAGGTGGGTGTTAACACTAGCATAACGAGCTGTTCCAATGAGATTTTTGTTTTCCCTAAAATTTTATAGAACATCACGCCATATGCGAGTTAAATACATAAAGCAGAACTTGTAGTAAACTAAATTATCCAAAGTAGTAACAAAAATAGTTCATCTGCTCAATAACATATAGATTAAGATACCACCGAGTCAGGAACATTAGAAGATACACGCCGGTATCAGAGTCCCTCTTATTCTCTTAATACCTATATTGTATATGCTTGCGAGTCCGAAGATCCATATACTTCCTTGCAAGACCATAATCAATAATGTACACCTGTGTTCAAATCAAGACCACACAAAATGTGGTGTATACTTGTTAGAGGAACACGTTTTATCCAAGTTTTATCGTACATGAAGAAGCAAGAGATAGAGACCACCTGATGTTCATTGCTCCCTAGACCCATCAAAAAGTTTTCTGGCTTAATGTCGCGGTGAACAAGGCCTTTTGAATGCATATATTCAACTCTGTTTATCTGAACGAACGAATAAGCAAGCATTAATACACAAAATATAACAAACCCCCTATGTGAAATGATGCAGCATACTTACTAACTGATCTGCAAGCAATAAAACTGTTTTCAGAGTCAACTTCCTATTACAATAATTAAACAAGTCTTCCAAACTCGGTCCAAGAAGGTCTATAACCATAGCATTGTATTCTCCATCAACACTAACACCATCCCATTTTAGGTTCGGAACACCGGCTGTGTGTATCGTAACAATAAAAATGAAAAAACGCGCGACAAAGTAATATTATAATAAGAATGAGACGTGACGTGACTCACTTCCTCCTTGGAGAAGCTTGTACAATTTAGACTCATAGAGAAGCTGAGGATGATTAGTCTTCCTATATTCCTGACAGATTACGACTCATATACGATGAAATCATACACATAACATTAGGGGCAGCGATTCTTAACACTACACGAATAAATAAAAGGTTTTAGGTGGCTGACACGACGCTTTTATTAAACAAGTCAACCCGAACATGACCCGTTTTGTAAAATTGGGTTGACCCAAACACGACCTGATTAATAATTGGGTTAGCATGATGACCCGTTTCAGGGTTTTTACAAAAGTCAAGAATTTTAGATTTTAAAGATGAAAAGTGTAAGAAAAAAAAAATAAAGATTAAATATTTTGACTTCTATTTTTTCTTCTAACTAATATCTTAACAGTGAAATTAATTTCCCTTTTGAACCCTTTCATCAACTCTTCACTTCCTAACAATTTTATTTTACTAGTTCTAACCACCCATCCTCCAAACTTTCCGCCCCTGACGCGGTGCGGTTCCACAAGCGGGTTCAGCAAGTGGTAAGCACCGCGCATGTTAAGGGGCAGAATTTTGTGTTTAGCAGGGTAGGGTTTGCTATTCAGAAGGGGGTAGCGGCGCAACTTGTTGCTCGTCTACTTGCCATTAGTCTGTAATTATCTAATCAAATTAAAAGAACAACAATTACAAAAAGGTTTCATTTAAGCAGGGGCGGACCTATGTTTAGGCAAGGAGCAACGCCCGCTACCGCTTGGCACTCCGGTGGTAATGTAAAATTAGTGTAAATTTTGGAAAAATTTGACGTTTTTTCGATTTCATTACCGCTTGTTTATAAAACGTTACCGCTAAGAACGAATCCTAGATCCGCCACTGCATTTAAGTCGGGGTAATTAATTATTTAAATTATTCCTAAGTCAATAGGCATTACTCATATTCATAAATAAACATTAAATGGTCGACCCGAAACACAACCCCGAATGCGACACGATTTTAAGTGGCGCAACACCACACGAAAAGTTATGTGGGTCGGTTAGGGTTTAAGAATTCAACCCGTACACACACATGTGAAGCAAGCAACTAGCAAAAGCATATTACATACCAGCTTCACTGCAACTTGTTCACCACTTAGTACATTTACTCCTGAAAAAATATAATATACATTAGATTAATATTGACTTGACAGCCAAATCATAGATTAATATTGATGAACATAATTACCCAAATAAATCTCTCCAAAAGATCCATTGCCAATCTTCTTCCCAAGCTTAAACTTGCCATCAATCACAAGATCCATGTTTAACTTCAACAGAAAGCAACGATTTTTTCTGACCCACAATCGCCAAAAATCTTTTGAGTTGGGTTGTACAAGCAAGAACTAAAATACAAGCCTACATGTTATATGTAATAAGACATGAATATAAGCAAATAACGTATTGTATTATGTGTTATAACTTACAAGTATAAATTATTATGGGTATCAACACCCAAAATATATTATACTTGTTTCACAAGATTCTCCCTTTTATATGCTTTACTTGGTTAGAAAACAAATGTACACAAATAAATGGTTTTTAAATATATGGTTATGATATAATAGGAAGTTTATTTGGCTAAAAAGGTTAGGAAGTGATCTTGACCATCCAGTTAGTTAATCAAGGGCTAAGATTAAATGATGGAAATTGAAGGGAAAAAAAAGGGCGCGTGAGTTTGTTTAGGGGCATTCTAGTCAATCCAAGGCAATAGTTTATTTCTCCTTCAATTCCCCCATATTTTTTAAATGTTAATAACTATTTCATACGACATTATTTTTTTTTTATAAAAATTGCACCAAAAAACAAGCGTTTTTTTATCTTTAAAACGAGTATACTATTACTATATTTTCGAAATTTTTTTTTGAAAACCCAGTTGCGTAAAACGCAATGGAAAAAGCCCAGTTGCGTAAAACGCAATGGAAAAAAAAACCTAAAAAATGACATTTTTCTAAAACGCAATTCATCAAAAACACAAAGAAATGCCTTATTTGTAAAACGCAATGGCCAGAAAACACAAAGAAATGTGTTATTTATAAAACGCAATAGCCTAAAAACACAAAAGAAAATGTACTTTCTAAAACGCAATGGACTGAAAACACATAAAAATGTGTTTTACCTAAAACGCAATGCACAAAAAACACAAAGAAATGTCTTACTTCTAAAACGCAATGGCCAGAAAACACTTAAAATGTCTGTTTTCTAAAACGCAATGGACTGAAAACACATAAAAATGTGTTTTACCTAAAACGCAATGCACAAAAAACACAAAAAAATGTCTTATTTATAAAACGCAATGGTCAGAAAACACTTAAAAATGTCTCCTTTCTAAAACGCAATGGCCTAAAAAACAAAAGAAAATGTTCTCTCTAAAACGCAATGGACTGAAAACACCTAAAAATGTGTTTTACCTAAAACGCAATGACTAAAAACACTTCAAAAATGTGTTTTTCTAAAACGCAATGGCCAGAAAACACATAAAATTGTCTTAGTTCTAAAACGCAATTGCCTAAAAATGTATGTGAATTGTCTGAACCAGGAAGTAGGAGATCAAAAGGCTGTCTACGAATGCAGTTTTCCTTGGACCCCGCCAGGGGCTGCCGCCCCTGGGACCCTGCTACCAGGGGCGCTGCCCCCGGACCCCCGCCAAGATCGTAAAACGTAACGACTAAATCAAAAACCCAGATCATAAAAATGAAATTAAAGAATTTCTTACATGGACCGAAGTCGGTTTCTTAAACGATTGATGAAATTTGAATGATAGAAACACTTATCAGCGATCGAATCGAACGGATCGAGTGATTATCTTCAAAATCACAGGAAAAAACGACGATTTTGTATGAAATTAAACTGGGTTCTCTTTAAAAAAACTGAAGAACACGTTGATCGGGTGTTTGAATCATTGATTGGTGACGAAAATCGCACTATAATGTAGTGATTATTGAGATAGAAAGTGAAGAAATTGTTGAAGATGGTGGGTTTTGAAGTTAATGGGGAGAAGAAGGAAGAAGAAAGGATAAGATTGACTAAAATACCCTTCCTCTTTATTTTAAATTTTGCCACATGTTCTAATCCTATTGCTTCCTATCCTTCCTAGCCAAAATAAACTTCCTATTTGATACTCACCCTTTAAATATATTTGTTTTAAATAAAGTATCATCTATACCTCTCAAAGACGTTTCATAAAATATATATATATATATATATATATATACGGGAGGGTTATCTTGAGAACGCTAAATATTGCGAGAATCGTGAGAACGAATAAAACAACCAATCAAAACCAATTTTTAATACAAACCTCATTATAATTAAGATACAACATCAAAAAAAGAATTTACAACATCAAATAATTCATTTTTTCCTTTCAAAATCACTATTTTTAGATTTTTTACACATGTGTAAATATAACAGATTTACACATGTGTAAATGGCAAGCTTACACATGTGTAAATTTTCTTTATTTACGAATTCACGTAAATTTAAACGTGTAAATTAAATTTCTAACATTGTATTCAAATAATAATGATAAGTGTAGAAAAAAAATTTGAATTTGATTCATTTTTGACCAAGTTCTCGCGGGTTTTTCATTTGTTCTCACAATATTTAGCTTTCTCATTTAAACCCTCCCCTATATATATATAAAGGATACGTTAGGAACCACCCTTTATTGCGAGAATCGCGAGAACCAGTGTGAACACAAACAGTAATACCTAAAAAAAATCTAAAAAACACCTAATTTTTTTTTTTGGAAAAATCGCTATATTTCGTTTATAAAAAAAAAAAATTCGAGTCACAGTTATCCATGCACATGTGCATTTGTATCATTTCTTTGACAAATTCCGTAATTCATTACAAATATTAGATAATTGCACTTTCATTTTTACACTACCACGTGTAATACACTACTTTTTACGTTAACAAAATAAGAAATGCACATGTGCATCTATATGTATCAACATGAAATAAGATGTGTTGGTACACTACTTTCTCTTTCATTTATCATTCCATCCATAATACACAAACATGCACATGTGTATTTTTGTCATTTCTTTGACAAATTCCGTAATTCATTACAAATATTAGACAATTGCACTTTCATTTACACTACCATGTGTAATACAATACTTTTTACATTACCAATATTATAAATGCACATGTGCATCTATATGTATCAACATGAAATAAGGTGTTTTAGTACACTACTTTGAATACACTTTCCCTTTCATCTATCATACCATCCATAATACACTACCATTACCTCCTACCATCCATAATACAATACCATTACCTCATACCATCCATAATACAATACCATTACAAATATTTTTCACTTTATTACATGTATGTAAACACCATTTATACCATCCAATCAACATATTACATCATAAATTGACAACTATAACCAAACCATCAACCACCAGATATAA
The DNA here is from genome assembly GCA_030545235.1 of Helianthus tuberosus. Lineage (NCBI taxonomy): Eukaryota > Viridiplantae > Streptophyta > Magnoliopsida > Asterales > Asteraceae > Helianthus > Helianthus tuberosus. Next base: position 7,190,430 of record CM060436.1, read on the forward strand.
CTAACCAAAAAACATGTATATGGGCATGGGCCTGCTTCTCTATTCAAAATCACAAACTTTTTGTACCAAAAACACGTTATATCATGGTTATACCTAATGATGCACATGTGCATTTTGAATATTGGTATTGTAAAAAGTAGTGTATTACAAATAGTATTGTAAATTAAAGTGCAATTGTCTATTCCTGATAACGTATTACCGAATTTGTCGAAGTAATGATACATATGCATATGTGCATGGATAACTGTTACTCGAAAAAAAAAAGTTTTTTTTTTGTAACAAAATATAGCGATTTTTTTTTAAAAAAATATTAATTTTTTTAGTGCTTTTTTGATTTTTTTAGATTTTATTTTGTGTTCACATTGGTTCTGGCGGTTCTCGCAATAAGGATGGTTCTCGCATGAACCTTACCCTATATATATATATATGGCTTCTACTGTAATCATCTTATTTACCAAACTAAGGAAGAAGATTATTATTTAATAGAAGAGAGATATGGGAAACTTAAATCTATACTTTAACAAGAGTCGACACGTGGCATCCAATATTTAATATAAGAGAAACAGGAAAACCAACTTTTAGGTGGCGCACAAGGCCGAAACGTGTCCCTCGTTATTTTTATCTATTAGATATAGAAGATTGCAACTCTTTGTATCACACATTTGATAAAAAAAAAAAAAAAAAAACTGTCATATATTATTCTTTTCATTTTGCTTTACTATTAAGCTAGTTTCACAACACAATATCAACATGAGATGTTTTGAGTTAAATCGCGTCACGCACACCCTTCTAGTATATGTTTGTGTGATATTTATCATACGCATTATTAAAATTGATTTAGGGGTTAATATAATGGACAAGTCCTCTTTTATTTAAAAACTAGTTATGGGGTAATAGAATGGATAGGCAAATGAAATGGACGAGGTGATAGAATGAACAAAGGAATAAAATGGATCATTACCATTTCATGGTCTTTTTTGGTTACCATATTGAGATGGAATGAGTTATTAACTTGTGCGGTTTAGTAGGCAGGAAAAGACGAGGGAATAAAATCAACAAGGGGTGGCAATGGGTGGGTAGTGATGGTGGGTGGTGGTGGTGGCGGCATCGACAGCGGATGGCGGTGGAGAGTGGCGGGTGGCTACAACGACGTGTGGTGGCGACGACGGGCGACGGTGGCGCCGATGGTGGGTGGCAGAGGGTGACGACGACAGTAGTTGGCTGTGACGGGTGGCGGTGGCGGCGGCGGCGTTGGTTGGCAATGGTCGCGTGTGGCGGGTGGCAGCGACGACGGGGGTTGCGGTGGCGTTGGTTGGCGGTGGTCAGTGGTTTCGTTGGTGGTCGGTGGCGGAGGGTGACAGCGATGACGGGTAGCGGCGATGGGTGGTGGCGGCGTCGGTGTTCAGGGGTGACGGGTGGCGGCGAAGGGCGGGGACGGCGGCAGGGTGGTGGTGGCGGTGGTCGATGGGGGCGGCACTGGTGGCGGGTGGTGATGGTGGTGGGCGATGTTTGTGATAAAGGGTGAGAGAGAGAATGAATTGAAAAAAAAAACAATAAGGTGGATGGAATAAATATGAGGGAATGGAATGTCTTCTGTAATTGGTGATTTCATTACCTTGACCAATCTTTTTTTTTTTCATTCTCTCGTAATAGTTCATTCCATTTCCATTTCGTCTCTCATTCCTCCATATCAAACAGTACCCTAAGTTAATTTGATACATCCTTTGTCGACTTATAGTATGACATAGAAATCGGTTTTCCCCTTTTGATATTTATTCATCCACAAGAAAGATCCCTATCTTTATTTATGGTCCTACTCATTTTAAATGAGATTGAGTAATTTTGTTTGTAAAATAAGAATAGAAACATGTAAACGAAATGACTTGGTTGATTTATTGGTAACGTTTAGGAAAATAAGCTAGTGAAAGGATGGTTTCTTATTCATTATTTTCATTTATAATAGTATCTCTCTATTATCCAGTAAAAGAATGGCTGTAACAAGTTTGAACATTTAAAAGTTACCAAACTTGTTTAGCATGAGGCATGTATCCACTTCTAGCTTCTAACTTGATATTTATGATCATTTTTCTCTACTAACTTGATATCAAATGAATCATTAAAAGTTTTTAATGAATATTGAGATACATTTATTGTTTATATGTGACCGCGATAACGCTAGCGATTCAAGTATGAATCTCTATGGATGCATGTAACCGCTGAATCAATCCTCCAGCCGAATCATGACAATAAGAACCCACTATACAAGTCTACAATACAACAAATAGATCAAAAGAACTATTGGGGAATTTTAGAAATCCGGATGATCAGAGAGACGTGTAATCACTCTCAGATCAAATTATTTCGGTGGGTCACCCGAATAATTCAATCGGATACAACTCTGATTTAGAGAAATTGAATCAGGGTATGTTTTATCTGTGAATTGTCTAAATTAGGAAGAATGCAACAAAAAACTTTCTACGAATTTTGGGTTTTTTGGGATGTAACTGCCTAATGGCAGTTATCTCTATTTTCAGACAAAACTTGCCAAAAAAATTACCATTTTTAATAATTTTGAAAATGTGACAATTTACAGAAAATAAAATTTTTTGATGCAGTTATCTCTAGCTCGACCCCAGCCAGGGGTTGCCGCCCCTTGGACCCTGCCAGGGGCGCTGCCCCCGGACCCACGCCAAGGGGGCGTTGCCCCCTTGGAACTCCCGTAGAGTACGGGTTTCGCCCGTACACTTCGAATTATAATAACTCAAACAAGCGTGCACTGCCGCACCTCCTAACTTGCTTGATGTGTATTATTATTCGCTTTGATCACCAAGTCAATCCCGATTACACTAAAATATCTAACATTCCTCCCCCCATTTTAGCGTAATCCTTGATTAACTTAAACAAATTCACAACAATCAAACTTATGCATAAATGAAATATCGCGACGATTGAATTTCACATCAGTATATTACACATTCCAAATATTCGAATATAAAGGATTAAACCCTTTCTATTCAGTGAATACATGAAGATAATATACACACAAGTTTACATACTCTAATGTTCTTTCTTGACACTATTTTTACTAGCATGTGTCCTATCCTTCAATGAACATATCAAAGCCAAGTCCTAACTTCTTGAAGCGACTAAACTTCATGCTCATATAGGTAGCTCTTTATTCTTGCACCTGCATATGCAATTTTTTCAAAAAACTATTAAGAAGAAAACCTTCAACCTCCTTTAACTTGCAAGTCTGAACACATACCTTGGGATGATGCTACTAATGTGTTCCGATTTCTAGATGTTAAGCTTTCCACATTGAATTCAGCAACTAATGCCATATTAGGTGGGAATTAGGTATCTTAACACGAAAAATCTCATGTGGACTTTAATCCCAACCCTACAGTCGCCTTGTGCACAAGATCTCTACATAACTCTTTGGTTAAGTGGTCGGCTAAATTCTGTTGAGTTCTCACAAACTCCACCGCTATCACCCCATGGATGATGAGCTCACGAATCATGTTGTGTCTAACACCTAAGTGTCTAGACTTCCCATTATACACTTGGCTATAGCCCTTAGCCAAGGTAGCAACACTATCACATCTAATAGATATTGGTGATATAGGTTTTGGCCACAATGGAATCTCATAAATCAAGTTTCATAGCCACTCAGCTTCTTTGCCAGCTGCGGCTAATGCAACAAACTCAGACTCCATTGTTGAATTAGTTATGAAAGTCTGTTTCTTAGATGCCCAAGATATAACACCTCCTCCAAGCAGAAAAGTCCATCCACTTGTGGAAGAACGATCTTCCTTGTTGTTAATCCAGCTTGCATCTGAATAGCCTTCTAAAATCGAAGGAAATCCAGTATAAGTCAAACCATATTTCATGGTTCCTTTCAAATACCTAAATACTCGATTCATTGCTTGCCAATGACTTGCACCTGGATTGCTAGTATACCTACAAGCCTTTCCAACAACATAAGCTATATCCGGTCTAGTGCTAATCATGGCATACATGAGAGATCCAATGGCCCTTGAATATTCAAGTTGGCTTACAGCTACACCTTCAATAGGTGAGAGCTTAAAAGCTGGATCCATTGGAGTACTCATCGGAGAACTATCATGAAAAAGGCGTAAGTTTCACAATGGTGTAAAACTAAAATGGGACATACCGGGCTAGGATTCAAGTTACAGGAACAAGGCCCAAACCAACCACCCAAGAATGGAATCGTCGAGCGAAAACAATTGACAACCTCCAAGAAGCAACTTTTCTTGACACCAGACCTTTCTCCATCAATTAGGAATCTGATGCCGTCACTAAACACATACCTTAAATTGTAGCTATTTTTTGAGTGTTTATTTTTTTGTGTCTAATCCGCATATAAATCACCATTGCTCTTGATTTTCTAGACTGTATATCTCTTAAATGTCAACATATACACGTGTGATTTAGTTTACGAAGATTTTTCAATGCCGAGAACCTCGATCAGAGAGTAAAAAAGGCGTAAGGTTCACAATGGTGTAAAACTAAAATGGGATATACCGGGCTAGGATTCGAGTTACAGGAACAAGGGCCTAACCAACCACCGAAGAATGGAATCGTCGAGCGAAAACAATTGACAACCTTCTGGAGGCAGCTTTGCTTGCCACCAGACCTTTCTCCATCAATTAGAAATCTGACGCCGTCACTAAATGCATACCTTAAATTGTAGCTATTTTTTGAGTGTTTATTTTTTGGTGTCTAATCCGCATATATATCACCATTGATTTTAATTTTCTTGACTGTATATCTCTTAAATGTCAACATATACACGTGTGATTTAGTTTACGAAGATTTTTCAATGCCGAGAACCTCGATCAGAGAGTAAAAAAGGCGTAAGGTTCACAATGGTGTAAAACTAAAATTGGATATACCGGGCTAGGGTTCGAGTTACAGGAACAAGGGCCAAACCAACCACCCAAGAATGCAATCGTCGAGCGAAAACACTTGACAACCTCCTGGAAGCAGCTTTTCTTGCCACCAGACCTTTTTCCATCAATTAGGAATCTGATGTCGTTACTAAACACATACCTTAAATTGTAGCTATTTTTTGAGTGTTTATTTTTTCGTGTCTAATCCACATATATATCACCATTGCTCTTGATGTTTTTGACTGTATATCTTTTAAATATCAACATATACACGTGTGATTTAATTTACGAAGATTTTTCAATGCCAAGAACCTTGATCAAAGAGTAAAAAAGGCGTAAGTTTCACAATGGTGTAAAACTAAAATGGGATATACCGGGCTAGGATTCGAGTTACAGGAACAAGGGCCAAACCAACCACGCAAGAATGGAATCGTCGAGCGAAAACACTTGACAACCTCCTGGAAGCAACTTTTCTTGCCACCAGACCTTTCTCCATCAATTAGGAATCTGATTCTGTCACTAAACACATACCTTAAATTGTAGCTATTTTTTGAGTGTTTATTTTTTGGTGTCTAATCCGCATATATATCACCATTGCTCTTGATTTTCTTGATAGTATATCTCTTAAATGTCAACATATACACGTGTGATTTAGTTTACGAATATTTTTCAATGCCGAGAACCTCGATCAGAGAGTAAAAAAGGCGTAAGTTTCACAATGGTGTAAAACTAAAATGGGATATACCGGGCTAGGATTCGAGTTATAGGAACAAGGGCCAAACCAATCACCCAAGAATGGAATCGTCGAGCGAAAACAATTGACAACCTCCTGGAAGCAGCTTTTCTTGCCACCAGACCTTTCTCCATCAATTAGGAATCAGATGCCGTCACTAAACACATACATTAAATTGTAGCTATTTTTTGAGTGTTTATTTGTTGGTGTCTAATCCGCATATATATCACCATTGCTCTTGATTTTCTTGACTGTATATCTCTTAACTGTCAACATATACATGTGTGATTTAGTTTACGAAGATTTTTCAATGCCGAGAACCTCGATCAGAGAGTAAAAAAGGCGTAAGGTTCACAATGGTGTAAAACTAAAATGTGATATACCCGGCTAGGATTCGAGTTACAAGAACAAGGGCCTAACCAACCACCCAAGAATGGAATCGTCGAGCGAAAACACTTGACAACCTCCTGGAAGCAGCTTTTCTTGCCACCAGACCTTTCTCCATCAATTAGGAATCTGATGCCGTCACTAAACACATACGTTAAATTGTAGCTATTTTTTGAGTGTTTATTTTTTGGTGTCTAATCCACATATCTATCACCATTGCTCTTGATTTTCTTGAATGTATATCTCTTAAATGTCAACATATACATGTGTGATTTAGTTTACAAAGATTTTTCAATGCCGAGAACCTCGATCAGAGAGTAAAAAAGCCGTAAGGTTCACCATGGTGTAAAACTAAAATGCGATATACCAGGCTAGGACTCGAGTTACAGGAACAATGGCTAAACCAACCACCCAAGAATGGAATCATCGAGCGAAAACACTTGACAACCTACTGGAAGCAGCTTTTCTTGCCACCAGACCTTTCTCCATCAATTAGGAATCTGATGCCGTCACAAAACACATTCCTTAAATTGTAGCCATTTTTTGAGTGTTTATTTTTTGGTGTCTAATCCGCATATATATCACCATTGCTCTTGATTTTCTTGAATGTATATCTCTTAAATATCAACCTATACACGTGTGATTTAGTTTACGAAGGTTTTTCAATGCCGAGAACCTCGATCAGAGAGTAAAAAAGGCGTAAGGTTCACAATGGTGTAAAACTAAAATGAGATATACAGGGCTAGGATTAGAGTTGCAGGAACAAGGGCCAAACCAACCACTCAAGAATGGAATCGTCGAGCGAAAACACTTGACATCCTCCTGGATGCAGCTTTTGTTGCCACCAGACCTTTCTCCATCAATTAGGAATCCGATGCCGTCACTAAACACATACATTAAATTGTAGCTATTTTTTGAGTGTTTATTTTTTGGTGTCTAATCCGCTTATATATCACCATTGCACTTGATTTTCTTGATTTTATATCTCTTAAATGTCAACATATACACGTGTGATTTTGTTTACGAAGATTTTTCAATGCCAAGAGCCTCGATTAGAGAGTAAAAAAGGTGTAAGTTTCATAATGGTGTAAAACTAAAATGCAATATACCGGGCTAGGATTCGACTTACAGGAACAAGGGCTAAACAACCACCCAAGAATGGAATCGTCGAGCGAAAACACTTGACAACCTCCTGGAAGCAGCTTTTCTTGCCACCAGACCTTTCTCCATCAATTAGGAATCTGATGCCGTCAGTAAACACATACCTTAAGTTGTAGCTATTTTTTAAGTGTTTATTTTTTGGAGTCTTATCGGCATATATATATCACCACTGCTCTTGATTTTCTTGACTGTATATCTCTTAAATGTCAACATATACATGTGTGATTTAGTTTACGAAGATTTTTAAATGCCGAGAACCTCAATCAGAGAGTAAAAAAGGCGTAAGATTCACAATGGTGTAAAACTAAAATGGGATATACCGGGCTAGGATTCGAGTTACAGGAACAAGAGCCAAACCAACCACCCAAGAATGGAATCGTCGAGCGAAAACACTTGACAACCTCCTGGAAGCAGCTTTTCTTGCCACCTCACCTGTCACACCCCAAATTTCCACGTGTCACCGGTGGGCCCGGTAGGGGAGTATCGTGACGTGGTTGGCAACATCATAGTCAAACAACACAATATATAAATGCACAGCGGAAGCAAAAGATAATTATTACAATCCGAAATAGTGTAACATCAAAGTATTACAACGGAAGTAAGGATCCACAGGCGGATCTTAAAACAACAAAAGAAATTATCAGACTAATGGCTTATGTGGAGGAGTTGCAAATTCCTCATCTAACAAGTCCTGAGCAGCTTCCAGCCTATTATGTACTTGTACCTGTCACTTAGACTTTGGAAAATACGTCAGTTTTCACTGGTAAATACACTCAACTGACTCATTTGAAAAGGGTTTAAGAAAATTGGTTTAGGTGCACAAGGCACGAAAATATATTGACACTTTGATTAAAATGCTCAAGTCAATATTAATCTTTTATACTTGGGACAAACTATATCTCATGTTATCAGTTTTACATAACTTGCTCTACATACGGGGCCCAGTTCTATACCGGTTCAAGATTAACCGACACACCACTATTCCCCTATTGGGAATCCCTTATTGGGTATAATTAATTAATTAGCATATAGCATCTGTCAGGTGTATGCCTACACCCCGTGCTTAAGTCGTGGCCATTGCAATTTAATGAGTCAAGGATATCCAGGACACGGTCGCATTAATCCCCAATGTTTCAGTCAAGCAATACGAATTAAAAACAGGTTATTTGGATTTCCCGACTCATTGGTCTTCGAATCCCATACCTGACCATGCGGTATTTATATTACTGTATCCCAAGCCCATAATAGGGAAAATAAGTTAAGAGTATTTACCTGAGCTAGCTCCTGTCTTAAATAGCAAGAATTATAATAACTCAGCCGTATTCACTTAAGTAGGTGTAGGTACAATTTACTGGAAGGCTCTAGTCTGGAATGATGGTATAAACAACCAATTAGAATACTAACGTGTCTTTAATTAAGCCTAAGCTTAGACCGGTTAGTCTTAAGGAAATATACGGTTCAAACACATGATTAAACGAAGACCGGAATAGGATGTGTTTTAGACCCGACAAGTTCGGAGACTTGTATAATATGGGTATATTATACACATTCTGGATTTTGAGATAATAACGATAAGGTTTGACCCGTTTCGGCTAATTTATGTAAACTAGTTACATAAACCGAACCGAACGCGTATGAAGCGTAACGGGTAACCATAAGAGTCCTAAACAGGTTTCCTAAGTTAACATGCCTTAAATATGTTGTGATATCAGTAGGATACCTTCCGTTATGCCCAAAACGAGTTTAATCTCAAATTAAGCCCCTTAGGGGTATTTTGGTCATTTTAAAGATTATAAAAGGAATTAATTTATCTTCTATGATCCGGGTCTGATTAAATCAGTAAAAATGGTTTATTTTAACAGGTTATAACATTTGGTTATAAGTCTTATATGCCAAAATAGTTTCAAACCCAAACTATGCGTATAATACGCGTATAAAGCCGTTTTAAGCGACGTACAGGTTAAAATAGGATTCTATGTTTTCTGATCATTTAAACAGGCTCAAAACACTTCATTTATTATTTAAAATCAGTAGCAATTGGATTTGTATCAAAAGAACTTGTAAAACTCATTTTATACCCGAAAAGTAGGGGTGTTCAAAACCGGATATCCGAAGTTTCGGATATCCGAAAGTCGGATATCCGAACATTTCGGATAGTAGATTTCACTATCCGAATCCGTATCCGAAATTTCGGATATCCGACTTTCGGATATCCGAAATTTCGGATACGGATACGGATAATGAAACGGATATCCGAAATTCTAAAACCAAAAAAAAAAATTCAAATAAAAATACAAACTTTGTCTTCCCAACATAATAAAAAGATCTGCTGTTCAAAAGAAACAAACCAACACAATTCAAAGTTCTAAAATAACACATAACATGTCTAAAATAACACATAACTGATAACACAATTCAAAGTTTTAAAAGTCGAAATAAACACATAATCTTCCAAATCCAATCATCTGATTCCAATCCATCCTTCGAACTTCCAATGCACCATATGAAACCTGCGCAAGAATATAATGCGAAACGAGTCAACAAATTTTTTTGCTTCATATGTATTAAAGTAATACAAATTTTTTTGAGATTCACTTACAGTACTGTCGGGAATATTAGGGGGTTTATCATTTTGCTTCTTCTTTTGCTTCTTTTCTTTCGCCTTGGAAATCAGTCAATCACCTCATTTTCCGACACTAACTCACAATCGGAGTTATTTGCAGTAGGGGCATCCATTTAAAACAACCTGTAAGTATGTAACAAATACAACACAAAACAGCTGTTAACAAATCTGTAACTAATAAAAGTACTAAAACAGCTTATAAACTGATGAACAAATCATATTATAAACTGATTAACAAATCATATTATACAAACAAATCATATTATAAACTGATGAACAAATCATATTATACAAACAAATCATATTATAAACTGATGAACAAATCATATTATACAAACAAATCGTATAAAAACAGCTTATAAACTGATGAACAAATCATATTATACACTATTGAAGGATTCAGCAGATCTAGATCGATCTGAACAAATCAGATTTGAACAAACTGATGAACAAATCATATTATACACTTTGAACCGTGAATCAGATTTGAACAAGTCTTCGACTGAACAAATCAGATTTGAACAAACTGATGAACAAATCATATTATACACTTTATGATTTGAACAAATCATAAAGTATAAACCGCGCGTCGGGTGTGAGAGACCGAGTCTTCGACTTTCAGATTCGATCTTTAATATTCGACTTTCAGACTCGATCTTTAATATTTGAACAAATCATAAACTTAAAATAAAGATTTGATACGGAAACAAACCTTGAATCTTCGACTTTCAGATTCGATCTTTAATATTCGACTTCGTATTGATTCAGCAGATCATCTTCGATTCTGATGAGTGATGAGGATTGAGGGGCGTCGGGTGTGAGAGACCGAGTAGCGGCTGGAGTGGAGAATGAATCGATTAGGGTTAGGTTATAATTTTTATATGGTATTTATATATATTATAAAAATATATTAAAAAAATGTTTCGGATATCCGAAATTTTCTGAAATCAGTATCCGAATCCGAATCCGAAAATTCGGATATCCGAATTTTCGGATAATTCGGATTCGGATATTCGGATAATTCGGATTCGGATTCGGATTCGGATGATTTTGAACACCCCTACCGAAAAGGGCATATTCGGTATTTACCGAATTAAGGCGATAAACCTAGCTTATGATCAGTTTAAAAATAATTAAAAATCTTCAAAAATCCTAAAATATTATTTAACATCAGTGGGTAAAAGGTTTGGTGTCAAAAATTTGGTTTAGATAGGCTTTATGCTAATGACGTCGTTTAATTAATAAAAGTGTTTATAATTACGTCATTAAGCATAACTCCTAATCTAGACTTCCGATTGATGTGAAAATTTACAGACATGTTTAATAATCAGTAACTAAGATTATTTTACTTTCATATCTCCAAAAATCTCGTTTTATGGCTATAAGGGTAATATGGTCATTATTTAGGCAATTAACGGAACCGTCGGACAAACGAGGTTTCAAGTGGTATAAACGCAGAGGGTTATACACACATGTAAATAGGTCCTAATGGAACTTTAAGGCATGTCTAAACCTATATAAATCGGGTCAGAATCGAAGTCAAAGCAGAAAGTCAAACTATGCGACTTTCGGCTCCGAATCGGTTCAAAACAGAGAGTTGTCGAATCAAACAAGCTTAAACAAGTTTTTATACTTATTTGTAGGTTATATGCATGTTAAAATAGATTACACGTCTTCTGGATCGTTAATTACAGGTTTAATGATTCTGTTGACTTTTTCGGAATAAGTTTGACTCGACAAACGACATAGTTAGGATTTGAATCAGTGGGTGCTCTTTTAGGGGTTAATTGTCTACATAAATACCAACTTATAACATCTTTCGCTTCGACAAAACTCTGGACCGTTTATGATTTATTGTAAAGTCAAACCGTAGTTACGACGGTTTGATTTCTAGGCTATAAACTAAGCATAACCCAAACAAGAAGGATCAAGGGTACTTACATACGTCTAATGAATGATTTGGAAAGCTTATATCAGTTCTTGAGCTCCTCTAAAAGTCCAGAAGTTGAAATGTGCAAGTATGTTGCAATATGAGACTTTATAAGAACTTTGATCTTTCACAAATTGATGCCAAATGAGTGAAGTAATGATCCAAGATCAGTACATATACCCAAAATAAGTTATAAACCACTTTAGGCAGCCCATAGAATCGAAATACCATGATTAAAGTCGGTTAGAACATGAAAACAGGCACCTGCCTGTTTTTTCTGCATCTGCAGGTCTGACGCGGGCCGCCTCACATTTTGTTAAATCTCACGCGGGCCGCCTGAGCCTTGTGTTCAGGTTTCCCATTTTTCTTTAATTGCATTTTGGCCCTTGGTCCCCCGAAAGGTCGTTTTCGAGTTGTTTCTTGCATTAAGAGGCTTTATATTTGATATATGGGGGCTTTAATACTTATACCCACTTTGTCAAGTCCTCGGGTAACTTTGTGATCACCCGAAAAGCCCTAATTTTCACTGTTGACGATTCTAACCCTCACACACGAATTTTATCACAACTTTCTCATACGGCAACGAAACTTGGTGAAATTTTTATGGTGCATTCTAGTGAGTATAATTAATCGTTACAAGGCTTCGGGTTTGCTAAAAGGTCACTCAGAGGTATAACTTAACATATTGACACATTTAACCCCTGTAGTTTGTAATCTCTCACTTTCTTTCACAATTCGCTTCGTATGATCCATGATCCATTCGTTTAAGGTTATAAACATCATGTAGGGTTATTGTAAAGTATATTTATTCACTGTTTACACTTTGAACCCTTATATTTACACAGTTTCATTGTTTGTCAACTTTAGTCCTTCAAGAACATTATTTCACACGTTCAAAGGTTATGACACGTGTCAAGACATTATAGGACGTAAATTTTCATCTTGACCCCGAGATTTACTGAAATATATGAGGGTACTTTTCTTTCATCGTGGCTCAACCTCCCACGTATACTCGGGACCTCTACGGGCATCCCATTGGAACTTTACAATCGGTACTTGCTTCCTTCGAAGCTTCTTAACCTGTCGATCCTCAATCGATATAGGATGTTTATCACATCGTAAATCCGCATACCAATTTGTGATAGTGCTCCTTGACTTATTGGCAGAACACCTCCTTCAGTCACTAGTGTGCAATGTAATTTCGAGCTCCGCCAAACTCCTTAAATAGGTTTTAGCTTACAAGCTACTTGATCTTGATAAATTCGATTTCCTTCGAATGATTTCCATATATTCAGAGCTTAACTAGCCTGATAATTTCACAAATTTGGTACACCCTTCCTGGGTGATATCTTTTGTTAAACCATATTCCTTAACAAGAACTTAGGAAGTTTGCTATTTTCATAACTCCTCGATTTTCTTGCCATATACTGGCAACCTACAATCGATTATGGATTTATATAATCTTATTTGTTGTCCCCCAGGCAACTTTCAGATCTTGATAATTGGACTTACCAATTCTCTATCTAACACTAGACATTTAACATTCCATCTATACAAGGTCTCCAAAGGAGTAGCCTTAATACTTACATATCCATTATTATAGAAAAGCTTATTCTTAAGGTGAGATGGTTATTCCAACCACTGCTTAGCTAATGTTTAGGGAAAAGCTAATCCTTGCCGTTAGTCGAACATATCGACGATCCTGGGCAGTTGATGGCAAATTCTTAATCGTTGCCTAATTAGGGTGGCGGTGATAATGCATAAGCAAAATGAACCGTCTTTCATACTTAACTATACCGGATTCCCAGGATATTGAGTTAGGCTATATGAACCCTCTATTTTAAACTTAGTTAATCAGGGTTTCGATTCTTCCAATGATGGTACTAACCGTCTTGGAGATTTCATAATAACACAGCCTTAAACGGAATTTAAACCTTAACTCTACCTGTCTCTCAGGAGGTAAACAGGGTAGTTCTTATAAAGAAAATAATCATGACACATAGAGATGTCATAGTTGTCCGTGTTCTCAGGCTTTGGTTCACCTATCGATGTCGGTGTCAGATAAATGACACATTCACTTTACAAATGCAAGGATGCCCTAAGTGGAGATACTTATAGGGACATTTTACATTGGATATCTTCTTTGAATACTACTAGTCGACTTTAGTACGATATGACCATTGGGATGTCTCAGGGGTTCCATGCATTAAACCTCCATACTGATCAGGCATGGAAGCAATCTATGGGACACACTAAGATACGCCAATCCTCATATGGCACTTTTATCAAACTTAGTTTGGCATTCGCAGGCGATAGAAAACAAAGAGAAAATAAAATAAAATAATAATATATATTGTCGTACTCTTTTTGGGGAAGAGTACTCCAGATTCTTATGAAAGGATTATCTTCGAGGATGGGAGAGATGGTCATTATGGATTCCATTGGTAAGTTATACCTTACATTTAATATCTGGAGTTCTTATGAATGAAATCAAGAGTTTGCTAAGCTTATGGTTTGCTAAAGGTTTATTATCCCTTGCATTAATATAAAATACTTAGCAGACACTATCAATGCTAAATGGTAAGGGACGTACCTAATGCTATTATCGATGCGCACTGTCTCTGGCATTCAACCGGTAGTCCAGGCGTTTCCTTTCTTATCCTTCCCAGACTTAGCTGCTCCTCTCTTGGCAGCCTTAGGGCAATTAGTACTGATATGCCCCTTTTCGCCACAGCTGAAACAGTTTGCATCTTTTATGTCCCTACATTCGTGGGACTGGTGGCCAGCTCTTTTACAGATGCCACATTGCTTTATCTTTTGGTTTAATCGACACTGTCCCCAATGTCTTCTTTTGCAGGTTTTGCATGTAGGCTTTTTGTTGGAATCCTGTTGGTTATTGTTGAACTCGGATTTGCTCTTCTTAGGATTCTGAGAGTTATCCTCCTCCCTTTGTCTTTTCTCATTAGTTTCATTCTTGATCGACTTTTGTCTCACTATATCTAGAGTGAGAGACAAGGATAGATCTACAGCTGATCTGTAGTTGATTGGCCTTGAAGCCTTAACATTCCCTTTTATTTCTGGTGCCAAACCACCGATGAAACGCGCAATGCGTTTTGGTTCCGGGGTAATTAAATAGGGTACCAGTCTAGATAGGGAGTTGAAGTCAGTAACATATTGCTGACAATTTAGGTTTTTCATTGTGAGAGTCAGAAAATCTGTCTCCACCTTTTCCACTTCGTGTTGGGGACAGTAGTTCTCTTTGATAAGGTCCACAAACTTGGACCATCCCATATGGTATAAGGGAATTTTCCCTGTGGACTGCATCATGGCCCTCCACCATACAAGAGCCTCTCCCTTGAAAGATTGTGAAACAAATTTTACTACGTCCTTATCAGCACAATCACTGATGTCCACAACCGTTTCCATTTCCTCAAGCCATTCCATAGCATCAATTGCTCCTTTTTCGCCATTGAAATCTCTGGGTTTGCATGAGACGAAATATTTGTAGGTGCACCCGCCTTCAGTTAAACGGGGCTTATCATAGAGTACTAACTCCTGAGGTTTACTCTTTTCATCTGAAGAGTGAACGGAGCTCTCCTTACGAGCTGATGTATGTGTTTCCGTATGGACCTTTGAGTGAGTGACACTCAGTTCCTTTTTGTTCTCAAGGATCTTATCCACAACTTCACTAATTGCTGCGCTAATCAAGGCCTGAAGAGTAGTGCCACTAACATTTATATTTATATTTGCATCCTTGTTTTTAGCCGCAGTACTGTTGTGTGTTTCGTCGGAAACCTCCATTCTGGAGCTTTGGTACTAAACACCAAAAATAACATATGCTTAGATACAAACTAGTATGGAATCATCGTACTGGATGATTTATAAACCATGGTATTATTAAATCATAATGGCTGTTAGGTTTATAACTCCCTTATAGTTTGCTACTAGAAAGTATGACAATTATATTTAGCCTAGGTCAAAAGGACCATCAATTGTGTTTAAGGTTTGGACCAAGTCCATTACCTTTTGACAGGGAATTTCAATGTCACAATTGTCTTTGTCACAACGACAATCTTTAGATATTTGGAAGGCTTGTCACGAAGAACATTAATAATCATAGGCACGAAGGCCTTGTCACAAAGGACTTATAAGAATATGGCACTTAAGGCATTAATATATAAGCCGCAATTTTATCGGATTAGAGATCTTAAGGTTCGAACATAGTTCTTCACCTTTGGATAGAGAGTCAAAGACTACAGCCGTCACTTCTTTGGAAGGTAATTTATTTTGCCACAAAGGCTAGTCAATGGACATAATTCTGATTAACCGGAAAATGGTGAGCTTCAGAGGAGTCAGCCGTGGTGAAGCTTTGAAGGCTACTAATCCAAGTAGTAATAATTTGTTTAATTATAGGGAATCGTCAAATTTTGATGATTAATTAGCCATGGTGTAGCTCAACCATATAGACCAATAGATAGTATTAAATTTATTTGATTATGCTTGGCCTAGGCTTTTAGATAAACCATCTTTGGCGTTTATACGGAATATGATCCTTAATATTTATTAGACAGGGGACATAAGTCACGACTGTCAATGTCGTACCGACATTTTATATAGCATAAGGGCTTGTCCCAATTTGTCACAAGGGGAAAAATCTAAAACATAATCAATGATTCCTTTGGATCGGAAAATTTCATAGTTCATTGTCTTGACAAGAATTTATGAAATAAAAACTATCTTTTCATGTATACACCTTTTCCCGTAGATATACATCCCAAATGGATGTTTTGATGCGTACATCATTTTCGACGTTTACCAGCCATAATTCCTATTGATCATTTACACTAAATAAGGGATTTGGAAAAATTCTTAATATAAAGATGACAAGTGTGATTTTTATAGCATCACGTTTGTCGGGAGTATTAACACATTTTCAGATGTTAACAAGGATCTGAATCTCTTTTTAAACAGGTTTTACCATCTTAGCTAGGTCTTCAATGACATTCAAGCTAGGTCAAACCTTTTAAGATTCTCTTTTAATATCCATATTGGCAGGAAAGGAATGATATTTATTTTATTCAGGATTTTTATCATGAATCCTAATTTATAAGTTAGTAATAGCACAAATGGCCTAGTCGCGTAGACAAGTTTAATTTACAAGCCATGATTTCAGAGAATCAAAGCATGACGGTATTGCTGGCACAACAGGCCTAGTCACAAGGACATTTATAAATTATAAGCTATGATTTCAGGGAATCAAAGCATGAAGGTTTGAACCTAGTTCATTACCTTTACCTGACAGGGAGTCATCACTACCACTGTCTTTTGGTTCATATGGAAATGAACAGGGCCTGTAGGCACTATATTACCACGTATGGTCAAAATGTGATCATCTCAAGTGATGATCTAAACCCATGATTCAGAGATCATTACATTGGGTTAGGAATCTTTTGAAGAATCCATTAATAAGAATGACGTGTGTGATTTTAATGAATCACGTCTGTCAGGAGTGTTAACATATTTACAGATGTTAACCGGGATTCTAATCTTTTAAACAGGTCTTACCATCATGGCCCGGCCTTAAAATGACCCGAAGGCTAGGTTTCACTCTTAAGATTCTTCTTAATATTTAACGCAGAACAATCCTAAATTGAGGTGTTAAATATGGATCTGAATCTAATTATGGAACTACCATCTTGGCCCGGTCTTAAAATGACACGTGGCTAGGTCTTGTTCTTTCTAGATTTTGCCATTTTATAATAATGGTAGATCTTATAAAATGAATGTTTGAGTGAAAAAAAAATTAAAGTTAATTATTCCACTATAAAATAAAAATAAAAACAGATGTGCCCTAGACGGGACTTGAAAGGAATAATGTTGTCCTCGAAGGAACTGAAAGGTAATTATGTCCTTATAAGGACTATTAAGGAAACGATTTTTAGCAAAAGGAGTTTCTTCCTCATTTTATTTCTGAATGCTTTTTCCTTGGTTGCACGTTTCATCCTGGCCGTTGTACGAAGGTCAGCAATTTAAAGCTCCAGGTGTGGAGAATTCCTATTACGGCTTCTTCGCTTGGCGACGTATCCAATATATAAGAAAAATTGGAAGCAGAATTTCCAGATGAGGATTGAGAATATTCCTATGTTAAGTCTAGACTCAGAAGATTTAGGAATGTGCAATTGTGTCATTGAGATTAAACATAAAAGGTTAGTGTTTAATTCACTCAATGTTGGCTCTGATACCAACCTGTCACACCCCAAATTTCCACGTGTCACCGGTGGGCCCGGTAGGGGAGTATCGTGACGTGGTTGGCAACATCATAGTCAAACAACACAATATATAAATGCACAGCGGAAGCAAAAGATAATTATTACAATCCGAAATAGTGTAACATCAAAGTATTACAACGGAAGTAAGGATCCACAGGCGGATCTTAAAACAACAAAAGAAATTATCAGACTAATGGCTTATGTGAAGGAGTTGCAAATTCCTCATCTAACAAGTCCTGAGCAGCTTTCAGCCTATTATGTACTTGTACCTGTCACTTAGACTTTGGAAAATACGTTAGTTTTCACTGGTAAATACACTCAACTGACTCATTTGAAAAGGGTTTAAGAAAATTGGTTTAGGTGCACAAGGCACGAAAATATATTGACACTTTGATTAAAATGCTCAAGTCAATATTAATCTTTTATACTTGGGACAAACTATATCTCATGTTATCAGTTTTACATAACTTGCTCTACATACGGGGCCCGGTTCTATGCCGGTTCAAGATTAACCGACACACCACTATTCCCCTATTGGGAATCCCTTATTGGGTATAATTAATTAATTAGCATATAGCATCTGTCAGGTGTATGCCTACACCCCGTGCTTAAGTCGTGGCCATTGCAATTTAATGAGTCAAGGATATCCAGGACACGGTCGCATTAATCCCCAATGTTTCAGTCAAGCAATACGAATTAAAAACAGGTTATTTGGATTTCCCGACTCATTGGTCTTCGAATCCCATACCTGACCATGCGGTATTTATATTACCGTATCCCAAGCCCATAATAGGGAAAATAAGTTAAGAGTATTTACCTGAGCTAGCTCCTGTCTTAAATAGCAAGAATTATAATAACTCAGCCGTATTCACTTAAGTAGGTGTAGGTACAATTTACTGGAAGGCTCTAGTCTGGAATGATGGTATAAACAACCAATTAGAATACTAACGTGTCTTTAATTAAGCCTAAGCTTAGACCGGTTAGTCTTAAGGAAATATACGGTTCAAACACATGATTAAACGAAGACCGGAATAGGATGTGTTTTAGACCCGACAAGTTCGGAGACTTGTATAATATGGGTATATTATACACATTCTGGATTTTGAGATAATAACGATAAGGTTTGACCCGTTTCGGCTAATTTATGTAAACTAGTTACATAAACCGAACCGAACGCGTATGAAGCGTAACGGGTAACCATAAGAGTCCTAAACAGGTTTCCTAAGTTAACATGCCTTAAATATGTTGTGATATCAGTAGGATACCTTCCGTTATGCCCAAAACGAGTTTAATCTCAAATTAAGCCCCTTAGGGGTATTTTGGTCATTTTAAAGATTATAAAAGGAATTAATTTATCTTCTATGATCCGGGTCTGATTAAATCAGTAAAAATGGTTTATTTTAACAGGTTATAACATTTGGTTATAAGTCTTATATGCCAAAATAGTTTCAAACCCAAACTATGCGTATAATACGCGTATAAAGCCGTTTTAAGCGACGTACAGGTTAAAATAGGATTCTATGTTTTCTGGTCATTTAAACAGGCTCAAAACACTTCATTTATTATTTAAAATCAGTAGCAATTGGATTTGTATCAAAAGAACTTGTAAAACTCATTTTATACCCGAAAAGGGCATATTCGGTATTTACCGAATTAAGGCGATAAACCTAGCTTATGATCAGTTTAAAAATAATTAAAAATCTTCAAAAATCCTAAAATATTATTTAACATCAGTGGGTAAAAGGTTTGGTGTCAAAAATTTGGTTTAGATAGGCTTTATGCTAATGACGTCGTTTAATTAATAAAAGTGTTTATAATTACGTCATTAAGCATAACTCCTAATCTAGACTTCCGATTGATGTGAAAATTTACAGACATGTTTAATAATCAGTAACTAAGATTATTTTACTTTCATATCTCCAAAAATCTCGTTTTATGGCTATAAGGGTAATATGGTCATTATTTAGGCAATTAACGGAACCGTCGGACAAACGAGGTTTCAAGTGGTATAAACGTAGAGGGTTATACACACATGTAACTAGGTCCTAATGGAACTTTAAGGCATGTCTAAACCTATATAAATCGGGTCAGAATCGAAGTCAAAGCAGAAAGTCAAACTATGCGACTTTCGGCTCCGAATCGGTTCAAAACAGAGAGTTGTCGAATCAAACAAGCTTAAACAAGTTTTTATACTTATTTGCAGGTTATATGCATGTTAAAACAGATTACACGTCTTCTGGATCGTTAATTACAGGTTTAATGATTCTGTTGACTTTTTCGGAATAAGTTTGACTCGACAAACGACATAGTTAGGATTTGAATCAGTGGGTGCTCTTTTAGGGGTTAATTGTCTACATAAATACCAACTTATAACATCTTTCGCTTCGACAAAACTCTGGACCGTTTATGATTTATTGTAAAGTCAAACCGTAGTTACGACGGTTTGATTTCTAGGCTATAAACTAAGCATAACCCAAACAAGAAGGATCAAGGGTACTTACATACGTCTAATGAATGATTTGGAAAGCTTATATCAGTTCTTGAGCTCCTCTAAAAGTCCAGAAGTTGAAATGTGCAAGTATGTTGCAATATGAGACTTTATAAGAACTTTGATCTTTCACAAATTGATGCCAAATGAGTGAAGTAATGATCCAAGATCAGTACATATACCCAAAATAAGTTATAAACCACTTTAGGCAGCCCATAGAATCGAAATACCATGATTAAAGTCGGTTAGAACATGAAAACAGGCACCTGCCTGTTTTTTCTGCATCTGCAGGTCTGACGCGGGCCGCCTCACATTTTGTTAAATCTCACGCGGGCCGCCTGAGCCTTGTGTTCAGGTTTCCCATTTTTCTTTAATTGCATTTTGGCCCTTGGTCCCCCGAAAGGTCGTTTTCGAGTTGTTTCTTGCATTAAGAGGCTTTATATTTGATATATGAGGGCTTTAATACTTATACCCACTTTGTCAAGTCCTCGGGTAACTTTGTGATCACCCGAAAAGCCCTAATTTTCACTGTTGACGATTCTAACCCTCACACACGAATTTTATCACAACTTTCTCATACGGCAACGAAACTTGGTGAAATTTTTATGGTGCATTCTAGTGAGTATAATTAATCGTTACAAGGCTTCGGGTTTGCTAAAAGGTCACTCAGAGGTATAACTTAACATATTGACACATTTAACCCCTGTAGTTTGTAATCTCTCACTTTCTTTCACAATTTGCTTCGTATGATCCATGATCCATTCGTTTAAGGTTATAAACATCATGTAGGGTTATTGTAAAGTATATTTATTCACTGTTTACACTTTGAACCCTTATATTTACACAGTTTCATTGTTTGTCAACTTTAGTCCTTCAAGAACATTCTTTCACACGTTCAAAGGTTATGACACGTGTCAAGACATTATAGGACGTAAATTTTCGGGGTGTTACATCACCTTTCTCCATCAATTAGGAATCTGATGCCGTCACTAAACATATACCTTAAATTGTAGCTATTTTTTGAGTGTTTATTTTTTGGTATCTAATCCGCATATATATCACCATTACTCTTGATTTTCTTTACTGTATATCTCTTAAATGTCAACATATACACGTGTGATTTAGTTTACGAAGATTTTTCAATGTCGAGAACCTCGATCAGAGAGTAAAAAAGGCGTAAGGTTCACAATGGTGTAAAACTAAAATGCGATATACCAGGCTAGGATTCGAGTTACAGGAACAAGGGCCAAACAACCACCCAAGAATGGAATCGTCGAGCAAAAACACATGACAACCTTCTGGAAGCAGCTGTTCTTGCCACCAGACCTTTCTCCATCAATTAGGAATCTGATGCCGTCACTAAACACATTCCTGTAGGTCTCCTTGTTGTATGGATCGTCACAGAATTGTCAATCCAATCAAGAGTGCGGAATCCTCTTGATCAGAATGTCACAGAAAACGTGTGGAAACAGCAATTCACAATCAACCGGGTTTCTATTGATTATCAAACACGAGTATTACAATCAATCAAACCCTAATTCGTCCAAGCTAGAGCTCTCACAAAAATTCTCTCTCACAAACACTGTTTTGGCTGATTCACCTAAACCCTAATGCAAAGCCTTGTTTATATAACACAAGGTTGCTACTTGGGCTAGGGTTTACTACATGGGCAAGCCCAATTCGTCCGCCTATGACCCAAACTAGGTTTTGTTTAGCCCAAATTATTTAACTATTATAAAGCTAAACCCGCTAACTGTTTATCGTTTAACTAATTACAAGATATCCAAAGACCAAATCTAAGCTGTTGTCACAAATATGCACCAACAAACTCCCCCTTGACAATAACTTCATAAAATAACTTTGTCTTCAGTCATCTTGCAATCTTCATGTAGTCTAGCACTGACTTTGGTCTTTGGATAGTTTCAGCTTCAATAGCTTCTGTCAGCAACAGACTCCCCTTAAGCTGATGCATCCAATCACCAAATCTTCAAAATGTTAGCACTTGAGTAAACTCCAGTTTAGCATTTGCAAAGCAATCTTCAAACTCTTCAACTTTGTCTGGAATGTAGAAAGGAGGTTCTACCATGCATCCAATCAAACTCTCATCTTCATAGCAACTTCTCAGCAACAAACTGCTTCAATCTGTATACTATAAAACAAACATCTCGAGAAACCATAAGAATTTTTCAACAAAGTTAAATAAATTATTATTTTTCAAGAGATAGTTAAACTATATCACAGATTAAGCATTTTCAATTCAGCAACACGCAAAACTTTTTGTCCAACACACAAGAACCTGTATGATTTAAAATCTTGAACTCACTTTCTAACACCGTCTCCCCCTATCAGTAACAATTCCTCCAAGAATAACAGTTTTCCGTACATTAAGAATTTTAATAAAAAAAAGACACTATTTTTGGATTTTTATATTTTCTGAAAGCAAGTAAATAACAAAAGCAATAAACACTCTATTTTTTGAGAATCACTGGTAAGAAGATCATATCAGCACAATCAAACTGTTTCACACTTGTAGTTAATTCTTTATTTATTTTCGTGAAAAGCAGTCCAAGACGATTACCAGTATGTTTGTCCATTTAAACAAAATGCATGAACATTTCAAGTTCCATTACCGTATGATACGTTAAGGTTATTTTATTTCTGATATACTAGTGTGTCCCACTTCAGGATATACCCCCGCGATCAAGGTATGCACAAAAATTCATCGTAGTAGGTGAGTATACTGAATTCATCCGTTTTGTATTTCAATGTTTAGATAATTGGTGATCAGGTCAGTACTTCCGTATAGCAAAGAGACCAAAATATCTAACGAGGGCGAAGACAAATACCATTTTTGGTACGATTTATGCATTTTGCACTTTTTGAATGACTCTCTAGGAGAGCTTCTTCATTTATGGGATTTGGCATTTTTTGCTCTTTTAAGATACCCTGGTTGTGCCTAGGTCAGCATGTATCTGGATGCAGCAGAAGGACAACCCTGATATCCCCAGATGAAATAACAGTATAAAGACCCAAAACCTCAGATTTTGGCAATCTATCAACGTAAGATTTAAGGTCATTAAACCATACACCACTGATGTGTTCCCCACTCATATTCAGTTCATTTAGGTTTATATCACATTGGTAAGTTGATTATTTCATGCTTTTTGCCTACTAGTACATCGTATGATGAAGCTGCTATCACACTTAAGCAATTTAATTTCAGTTTTAGTGTGGCAGTCTAACTTGCTGATGTACTATCATTTCTTCTTTTTCACACAGTGATAACTCATTTTAGATTTTCTATTTTTTTTAGGTTTTTGATTTTTTTAATGTTTTTGTATTTTTGATTTTTAAGAAAACAGTAAACTATTTACAAAATTCTTATGAAAAACCAGTTATTCAGGATTCCTCATCCCGTTGAGTTCGACTAAATGTTCAAAGCGAGCCCTGTCAAAAGCTTTAGTATAAAGATCTGCCAGATTATCTTGTGTGTCGACTCGATGTAGTTCAATTAGCCTTTTTCAGCACAATCCCGTATAAAATGATGACGAATGTCAATATGTTTTGTGCGACTGTGTTTCACGGGATTCTTAGTTATAGAAATTGTGGCATTATTGTCTATCATAATAGGAGTACGAGTGAAATCCAAACCGTAATCGCGCATCTGCTGTTGTATCCAGAGAACCTGAGAGCAGCAGCTACCAGCAGCAATATATTCAGCTTCACACGTAGAGGTAGACACACAAGATTGCTTCTTGCATTGCCAAGACACAATCCTGCCTCCTAAGAACTGACAACCACCTGTTGCAGACTTTCTGTTTGACTTGCATCCTCCAAAGTCTAAGTCAGTGTAAGCAACAAAGTTCATATCACTATCAGCTGGATACCACAACCCAAGTTTAGGTTTCCCCTTCAAGTAACAAAGAATCCGCTTCACTGCTTTCATGTGTGACTCTTTTGGATTAGCTTGATATCTGGCACACAGACATACGGGAAACATGATGTCGGGTCTTGAAGCAGTCAAATACATTAGAGAACCAATCATTTCCCTGTATTGAGTTGGATCAACGTCTTTAGTATTTTCATGATCTGAGCCAAGATTGTGATTTTCACATATGGGTGTGTTGAAAGTAGAGCAATCATTCATTTTGAACCGATTCAAAATGTCATACACATACTTTGTTTGATGAATAAACATCCCATCCTCCTTCTGTTCAACTTGTAATCCCAGAAAGTAAGACAGCTCAACCATAGCGCTCATTTCGAACTTGCTCTTCATCACCTGCTCAAACTCTTTACACATGTTTTCATCTGATGACCTAAAGATGATGTCATCTACGTATACTTGGACCAGCATAAAATCTTCCTTCTTTCTCTTGATGAAAAGTGTACTGTCAATCTGACCTCTTTCAAAACCATTCTTGATCAGATGTGTAGACAATGTCTCGTACCACGCCCTGGGAGCTTGATGTAATCCATACAAAGCTTTATCAAGCTTGTAAACGATCTGGATAATCTGGATCAACGAACCCATCTGGTTGTGAGACATACACCACTTCTTGGACTTTCCCATAAAGAAATGCACTCTTCACGTCTAGTTGGTATACTTTAAATCCCTTGAATGTTGCGAAAGCCAGAAACAACCGAATTGCCTCCAACCTTGCCACTGGTGCAAACACCTCATTGTAGTCAATCCCTTCTTGCTGATTGAAACCTTTTACCACCAATCGAGCCTTGTTTCGCGTGACTATTCCTCTTTCATCCTTCTTGCACTTAAACACCCACTTAGTGCTAATTTCTCTTTCACCTTTAGGAAGGTCCACTAACTCCCAAACATTCAACTTAGCAAACTGGGCCAATTCCTCTTGCATAGCTTCAACCCATGAATTGTCTTTTAGAGCCATATGAATGTTCTTCGGCTCCTCTTGGGAAATAAAGCAACTATACAAGCACTCGTTCACAATCCCTGTCTTCTCAATCGAAACAAATAAACAAGAATTCGCTGCTATGCTTCTTCTCGTCTGAACACCTGCAGTAGGATCTCTAAGTATCATGTCAACTGGATGATCTCTATTTGCTCGTGTAGTAGCAACGATATCGACTTCTAGATTATCACCCAGGTTTGATCCAACCTCCCCGTGAATATTCTGATCTGCAAACGGATTAATGAAATCCTCCCCCTGAATGGGTTCAGAGTCACTATCGCTTGAATCAGGATCAACAGCACCTTGGGAAGTTTCCGGAGCATCTGTCATATCAACGTTCGATCTAGGCATGAACTCGCTTTCATCATCTTCACTTATCACTGTTTTAATCAGCTGAGAGTCATCTGCATCAGAAAACTCAGGAATATTAAATGATTTAAAAACGCTTTCATAATCATACAATATAGCAGGTCCATTCGTTGATTGTTGAGGTTTGTATGTAGTAATTTCAACATTAAACACAACCTCATTTTTACCAGTTTTTAGATTAAAAACCCTTTTATTCGGTGCGCCAGGTACGTAACCTAGAAAGTAGCCTACGTCAGCCACCTCACCGAATTTTTGTTTGTCTTTATTTCGCACAATGGTGCAGGGTAATCCAAATGGTTCAAAGCCTTCTAAGTTTGGCTTTTTGTTAAACATCAACTCATGATAAGTTTTGTTAAAACGTTTAACAGTTAAAACTTTGTTTAGGACGTAGCAAGCTGTATTCACAGCTTCTCCCCAGAAAAGAACCGGTAGCTTTGAATCTGAAAGCATCGTCCTAGCGGCTTCAATCAACGTCCTGTTTTTCCTCTCAGCGACTCCATTCTGCTGAGGCGTATATGGAGCAGAATATTGATGTTCAATTCCCTTGCGAAGGCAATAGAGATCCAGAATTCGATTCTTGAACTCCGTGTCATTATCACTCCTTATCCTCTTGATCTTTGCATCATGGACATTTTCCAATTTTGTAAAAAGATTTATCAACATCTCTGCTGTCTCATCTTTTGTACCTAAAAAGAAAACCCATGAATAACATGAGTAATCATCAGTGACAACAAGACAATAGTACTTTCCACCTATGCTCCTCACGTTCACTGGACCGAATAAATCCATGTGAAGTAATTCATAAGGGGCATCTATAGAATTTACCGTTTTAGACTTATGAGGTTTCTTGTGTTGTTTTCCCTTTTGACATGGTAGACATTTATCTTCCACTTGAAACCTCTGCATTGGAACCCCTTTCACTAGCTCATTTTTAACAAGGTAATTCATTTTTCGATAGTGAATATGGGCAATGCGTCTGTGCTATAACATTGATTCAGCTTCAGATACTTTTGATAGTAAACACGCCACCACAACAGTCGGATCCTTAGCACCAATGTCCATGACATAAGTGTCATTTCTCCTTGGCGCTCGCATCACTATCCAATCTCCGGAATCTCCAAACCTGGTTTCAACACTAATGCTTCGGTCTTGGTAAAATGGACCGAGTGACCCTTGTCTCAGACTTGTGACACGCTCATCAGATTGTGTTTAAGCTGCTCAACATAGTTCACTTTGTCTAGTGTGATCTTCCCATTGGTCACTTTTCCTCGTCCTGTAATCCTACCACCTTTAGCACCCGCAAAGTTCACATTTCCACCATCATAATCTTCAAACTCAGTTAACAATCTCGCATCCCCCGTCATGTGCCTGGAGCAGCCACTATCAACATACCACAAGTTGATAATCCTCATTAGCAGCTCCTGCACACACCAACCAAGAAATTTGTTAGATTGGGGGACCCAAGCCTTAATGGTCTTGGGTCGTCCAAATTCACCAACTACTGGAACATCCATCCAATATCCATTACTCCTAGCTCGAGTCTTGGATCTCAGACCTGTTGATGGAATTTGATTTTGATTTCCACTAGGTCTTTGGTCCTGAGGGTTCCTATATGTGTTTGGACTATTTGACCTTTGAAAATTTTGATTCCAAGAAGCTTGATTGTTATAATTTCTAAAGCCATTGTTATAAAAAGTTCGACCACCATTATTTTGGTATCGATTTTGATATTGACCTTGACTTCTGAAATTATTAGAATTATAATTGTTCATTCTTGGTGAACTGCTTCTAGGTCTCTCATATCTGCCTGGTGGAGATTTAGGCTGAAATATTGGTTGATTTCTTTGAAAACGAGGAACTTGTGGAGTTCCTTTTTCAGCCTTATCTACACCAACATCAACATTCTCTGGTTGCTTAGGCGCTGACTTTTTTGGAGAGTTTGACTCTCTCTCCTTTTTATCACCACTTTTCTCTGGTGACTTCTCTCTCTTCCTCTCACTAACCTGTGCTTCATTCTTTTTGTTAGGATAGCAGCTAGCTACATGTCCCTTTCTGTGACACTTGAAGCACGATCTACTTTTCGAAGACTTCTTATATGAAGCCTTTGAACTAGATTCAGGTTTTGATGATGATGCCTTAGAAGGATTTGGGTTAATTTGCTTAGTTTCAGAATTTTCTTTGCTTTTGTTTTTAGCAAACTCTACATTAGATTCGTTTTCAATAACAGCTGTTTCGTTTTTCATGTCACTTCCTTGAACAAAATTAACCTTTTTAACAAAAGTTGGATTGTTATTCTTAGGATGTGAAGTTTTCTTTTTCAAAACAGGTTTGCTGTTATTATCCTTCTTAGCATCATCACTCTCAGACACATCACCTTGACTTGATGTGGAACTACTTGGTGATGTTGACACAAAGTCCATGAGCTCATCTTCATCAGGCAAGAAAGAATACTCATGACTAACAGGAGGTGGAACTTCATTGAAACCATGGAACCCCACACTGGTTTTGTCATTACTTTTCTTCAAGCCACCCATCATATGTTTCATTACAAAAGTAGAGTCCCTGAATTGACCTAATTTCTTTTCAAGTTCAACAATTTTGAGTTGTGCATCTGACAACTCTTTGCATTTTTCAGAAAATCTCTTTTGTTTTCTCAGCCATCATGTCATGAGCTAAGTCTATGACTTGAAGTTTTTCGTTTAGTTTGCAGGTTAAAGCCTCAATTTCACTTTCATAACCTTTTATCTTCTTCAAGTATAAAGATTCGTTTCTTTTAGCAAAAAAGTTTGATTCTTTTATGTTAGACATCTCGCTTATCAGACTTTGGTTTTGTGTTGACAACCTGTCAACCTCACCCTGTAATTTACGACATTTTAAACACACAGAGTTAGAACGCACTTCTCCTGTTTGTTTGTCAAGATTAGCCATTAGAGCTGCAAGTTGAGCTTCCATTCTTTTGTATTTAGCTTCCTTTTCTTCAGCTTCCTTTTCATGGTCAGACTTTTGCTTTTCCTGTTCAGCATCTGTTGTGTGATCAACCTTCTTTTCTTCAGCTTTACTCTCTATCTCAGCCTTAGCATCCACTTTTGCTTCAGCATCTCCCACAGTAGCTTCATCATCATCAACTGGCACTATCTCTGCCATGAATGGTTGAGTGGCATTTTCATTATCTTCTAAATGAATATTCCAATCATATAAACCTTCTCGTGCTGTAGAGATCAAAGCCTTTGAGCTAGAATTGTTTGATGCATTCCTGTTGTTTGAACTCTGACTCGAAGTCTCTTGCTTTTATTTTTGACATTCCCTAGCGAAATTCCCATAACTTTGACAGTTAAAGCATCTCACTTTGGTCTTGTCGAAACCGACAGTCCTCCCTATAAACTTCCTTCCTGTTCTGTTCATGAATCTCTTCACTCATCTAGAAATCATGGCCATTTGCCATTGCAAATCAATCTCTTCAAGATCATCAGGATCAATCTGATCATAGTCTTCATCTAAAGTGGCATGATCAGATATCTTCCCCTGAATGTAGTTCTCATAAGAAGCAACGAATGAGGCAAGTAGAGCAAGATGTTCTTCAGCAGACTTCACACTCATAGGCATCGACTTAGCACTACTACTCTGCTTAGAAGCTGATGTTCTCTTGGCTCCTGTTGATCCTCCTGAAGCGGCTACAAAACACACATCACCATCCTCATTTACTGTGACCTACTCATTCTCACACGATAGAAATGCAGTAACAGAGTCGCTAGAAGCGTTGTGAGATGAAGAAGATGTAAGCCCATTGTAAATCCATGGATCTTGAACCTGATCATATCCAGTGTCTTTCTTCTTCATACTGAGCTCATAAGCTCTCAGCTTTCCTACCACTTCTTCAAGCTCTTTTGTCTCATAATCTGCTTCTCCCTTGATCATGAGAGTGTAGATATCCCACTTAGTAGGTAGGGCATCGAGCAGCTTGTCATTCTTCTCTATGTCAGAATAGCAAGTTATCTCATAATTTTCCATTTTCGACATCAGATGGTAGTATCGAGTGATGATGTCCTCAAGTGACTCATGTTTCATGTACTTGAAAACAGCAAACTGCTTCTTCAGTAGATCAACTTTGTTTTTCTTGACATCTGCATTTCCCGCATATCGCTTTTCTAATGCATCCCACATATCCTTTGAATTAGTGTACTTCTAGAAGGTATGCTTGATGCTATCAGGTAAGGACATTTTTATTGCAGCCAAGGCTCTCTTTTCAGCCTCATACATCTTTTTATCAGCCTCTTGCATGTTCACATAGGCTGTTCTACGTGGTCTGCCCTCAAAGTCGTGTGTTGGGTTTGTGTATCCATCTTCAATACATATCCACATGTGTGTGTCCTGATATTCAATGAAGGATTGATCCTTCCATGTCAAATAATTTTCCACCTTCATCATCTTAGGCAGTTTGCTAGTAGTGCCAACCTCATGCTCCATTTTCAATAACTCATTCAAAGTAGAAATGTTTGACATTTTAAACGTTGCAGACTGATAAAACCGAACAAAATATCTCAGAAAATAGTGGTTACCAAATTACACCGTTGGAATCATCTCTGATACCAATTATAGGTCCCCTTGTTGTATGGATCGTCACAGAATTGTCAATCCAATCAAGAGTGCGGAATCCTCTTGATCAGAATGTCACAGAAAACGTGTAGAAACAACAATTCACAATCAACCGGGTTTCTGTTGATTATCAAACACGAGTATTACAATCAATCAAACCCTAATTCATCCAAGCTAGAGATATCACGAAAATTCTCTCTCACAAACACTGTTTTGGCTGATTCACCTAAACCCTAATGCAAAGCCTTGTTTATATAACACAAGGTTGCTACTTGGGCTAGGGTTTACTACATGGGCAAGCCCAATTCGTCCCCCTATGACCCAAACTGGGTTTTGTTTAGCCCAAAATCTATTATTTAACTATTACAAAGCTAAACCCGCTAACTGTTTATCATTTAACCATCAATTAGGAATCTGGTGCCGTCACTAAACACATACCTTAAATTGTAGCTATTTTTTTAGTGTATATTTTTTGGTGTCTAATCTGCATATATATCACCATTGCTCTTGATTTTCTTGACTGTATATATCTTAAATGTCAACATATACACATGTGATTTAGTTTACGAAGATTTTTCAATGCCGAGAACCTCGATCAGAGAGTAAAAAAGGCGTAAGGTTCACAATGGTGTAAAATTAAAATGCGATATACTGAGCTAGGATTCGAGTTACAGGAACAAGGGCCAAACCAACCACCCTAGAATGGAATCATCGAGCGAAAACACTTGACAACCTCCTGGAAGCAACTTTTCTTGCCACCAGACCTTTCTCCATCAATTAGGAATCTGATCTCGTCAGTAAACACATACCTTAAATTGTAGCGATTTTTTGAGTGTTTATTTTTTGGTGTCTAATCCGCATATATATCACCATTGCTCTTGATTTTCTTGAGTGTATATCTCTTAAATGTCAACATATACACGTGTGATTTAGTTTACGAAGATTTTTCAATGCCGAGAACCTCGATCAGAAAATAAAAAAGGCGAAAGGTTCACAATGGTGTAAAACTAAGATGCGGTATACCGGAATAGGATTCGAGTTACAGGAACAAGGGCCAAACCAACCAACCAAGAATGGAATCGTCGAGCGAAAACACTTGACAACCTCCTGGAAGCAACTTTTCTTACCACCAGACCTTTCTCCATCAATTAGGAATCTGATGCCGTCACTAAACACATACCTTAAATTGTAGCTATTTTTTGAGTGTTTATTTTTTGGTGTCTAATCCGCATATATATCACCATTACTCTTGATTTTCTTTACTGTATATCTCTTAAATGTCAACATATACACGTGTGATTTAGTTTACGAAGATTTTTCAATGCCGAGAACCTCGATCAGAGAGTAAAAAAGGCGCAAGGTTCACAATGGTGTAAAACCAAAATGCGATATCCCAGGCTAGGATTCGAGTTACAGGAACAAGGGCCAAACCAACCACCCAAGAATGGAATCGTCGAGCGAAAACACATGACAACTTTCTTGAAGTAGCTGTTCTTGCCACCAGACCTTTCTCCATCAATTAGGAATCTGATGCCGTCACTAAACACATTCCTTAAATTGTAGCCATTTTTTGAGCGTTTATTTTTTGGTGTCTAATCCGCATATATATATCCATTGCTCTTGATGTTCTTGACTGTATATCTCTTAAATGTCAACCCATACACGTGTGATTTAGATTACGAAGATTTTTCAATGCCTAGAACCTCGATCAGAGAGTAAAAAAGGCGTAAGGTTCACAATGGTGTAAAACTAAAATGGGATATACCGGGCTAGGATTAGAGTTGCAGGAAAAGGGGCCAAACCAACCACCCAAGAACGGAATCGTCGAGCGAAAACACTTGATAACCTACTAGAAGCAGCTTTTCTTGCCACCAGACCTTTCTCCATTAATTAGGAATCTGATGTTGTCACTAAACACATACCTTAAGTTGTAGCTTTTTTTTTAGTTTTTATTGTTTGGTGTCTAATCCGCATATATATCTCCATTGCTGTTGATTTTCTTGACTGTATATCTCTTAAATATCAACATATACACGTGTGATGTAGTTTACGAGGATTTTTCAATGCCGAGAACCTCGATCAGAGAGTAAAAAAGGCGTAAGGTTCACAATGGTGTAAAACTAAAATGCGATATACCGGGATAGGATTCGAGTTACAGGAACAAGGGCCTAACCAACCACCCAATAATGGAATCGTCGAGCGAAAACACTTGACAACCTCCTGGAAGCAGCTTTTCTTGCCACCAGACATTTAACCATCAATTAGGAATCTGATGCCGTCAGTAAACACATACCTTAAGTTGTAGCTATTTTTTAAGTGTTTATTTTTTGATGTCTAATCCGCATATATATCACCATTGCTCTTGATTTTCTTGACTGTATATCTCTTAAATGTCAACCTATACTCGTCTGATTTACTTTTCGAAGATTTTTCAATGCCGAGAACCTCGATCAGAGGGTGAAAAAGGCGTAAGTTTCACAATGGTGTAAAACTAAAATGGGATATATCGGGCTAGTATTCGAGTTACAGGAACAAGGGCCAGGCCAACCACCCAAGAATGGAATCGTCGAGCGAAAATACTTGACAACCTCCTGGAAGTAGTTTTTCTTGCCACCAGACCTTTCTCCATCAATTAGAAATCTGATGTCGTCACTAAACACATACCTTAAATTGTTGCTATTTTTTGAGTGTTTATTTTTTGGTGTCTAATCCGCATATATATCACAATTTCTCTTGATTTTCTTGACTGTATATCTCTTAAATATCAATGTTTACACGTGTGATTTAGTTTACGAATATTTTTCAATACCGAGAACCTCGATCAGAGAGTAAAAAAGGCGTAAGGTTAACAATGGTGTAAAACTAAAATGGGATATACTGGGCTAGGATTCGAGTTACAGGAACAAGAGCCAAACCAACCACCCAAGAATGGAATCGCCGAGCGAAAAAACTTGACAACCTCCTGGAAGCAGCTTTTCTTCCCACCAGACCTTTCACCATCAATTAGGAATCTGATGCCGTTACTAAACACATACCTTAAATTGTAGCTATTTTTTGAGTGTTTAATTTTTGGTGTCTAATCCGCATACATATCACCATTGCTCTTGATTTTCTTGACTGTATATCTCTTAAATGTCAACATATACACGTGTGATTTAGTTTACAAAAATTTTTCAATGCCGAGAACCTCGATCAGTGAGTAAAAAAGGCGTAAGGTTCACAATGGTGTAAAACTAAAATGCGATATACCGGGCTAGGATTCGAGTTTTAGGAACAAGGACCAAACCAACCACCCAAGAATGGAATCGTCGAGCGAAAACACTTGAAAACCTCCTGGAAGCAGCTTTCCTTGCCACCAGACCTTTCTCCATCAATTAGGAATCTGATGCCGTCACTAAACACATATATTAAATTGTAGCTATTTTTTGAGTGTTTTCTTTTGGTGTCTAATCCGCATATATATATCATCATTGCTATTGATTTTCTTGACTATATATCTCTTAAATGTCAACATATACACGTGTGATTTATTTTGTGTAGATTTTTCAATGCCGAGAACCTCGATCAGAGAGTAAAAAAGGCGTAAGGTTCACAATGGTGTAAAATTAAAATGCCATATACCGGGATAGGATTCGAGTTACAGGAACAAGAGCCATACCAACCACCCAAGAATGGAATCGTCGAGCGAAAACACTTGACAGCCTCCTGAAAGCAGCTTTTCTTGCCACCAGACCTTTCTCCATCAATTAGGAATCTGATGCCGCCAGTAAACACATACCTTAAATTGTAGCCATTTTTTGAGTGTTTATTTTTTGGTGTCTATTCCG
The DNA here is from genome assembly GCA_030545235.1 of Helianthus tuberosus. Taxonomy (NCBI): domain Eukaryota; kingdom Viridiplantae; phylum Streptophyta; class Magnoliopsida; order Asterales; family Asteraceae; genus Helianthus; species Helianthus tuberosus. The sequence continues at coordinate 7,224,648 of CM060436.1, forward strand.
CATATATATCACCATTGCTCTTGATTTTCTTGACTGTATATCTGTTAAATGTCAAAATATACACGTGTGATTTAGCTTACGAAGATTTGTCAATGCCGAGAACCTTGATCAGAGAGTAAAAAAGGCGTTAGGTTCACAATGGTGTAAAACTAAAATGGGATATACCGGGCTAGGATTCGAGTTATAGGAACAAGGGCCAAACCAACCACCCAAAAATGGAATCGTCGAGCGAAAACACTTGACAACCTCCTGGAAGCAGCTTTTCTTGCCACCAGACCTTTCGCCATCAATTAGGAATCTGATGCCGTCACTAAACACATAGCTTAAATTGTAGATATTTATTGAGTGTTTATATTTTGGTGTCTAATCCGCACATATATCACCATTGCTCTTGATTTTCTTGACTGTATATCTCTTAAATGTCAACATATACACGTGTGATTTAGTTTACGAAGATTTTTCAATGCTGATAACCCCGATTAGAGAGTAGAAAAGGCGTAAGGTTCACAATGTTGTAAAACTAAAATGGTATATACAGTGCTTGGATTCGAGTTACAGGAACAAGGGCCAACCCCACCACCCAGGAATGGAATCGTCGAGCGAAAACACTTGACAACCTCCTGGAAGCAGCTTTTCTTGCCATCAGACCTTTCTCCATCAATTAGGAATCTGATGCCGTCAGTAAACACATACCTTAAATTGTAGCTAGTTTTTGAGTGTTTATTTTTTGGTGTCTAATCTGCATATATATCACCATTGCTCTTGATTTTCTTGACTGTGTATCTCTTAAATGTCAGCATATACACGTGTGATTTAGTTTACGAAGATTTTTTTGATGCCGAGAACCTCGATCAGAGAGTAAAAATGAGGTAACGTTCACAAACGTGTAAAACTAAAATGGGATTTACCGGGCTAGGATTCGAGTTATAGGAACAAGGGCCAAACCAGCCACCCAAGAATGGAATAGTCGTGAGAAAACACTTGACAACCTCCTGGAAGCAGCTTTTCTTACCACCAGACCTTTCTCCATCAATTAAGAATCTGATGCCGTCACTTTCACACCCCCAAAATCCACCTGCGGAATACCACCGCTTGGAGGCGTGACTGACCAGGATCCAACCACCAATCATATTGAACAAGCATGTAAGTGTTTATAAAATCCAACCAATACAATTGGTGTCCAAACAAAACATAATTTCAGTTGCAAGCGGAAGCATAACGTTTAAAACCAAAACATAAGTTTAATTGTTTCAAAGTTTCACATGGCACACAACTATCCATGTCCCACAACGACTCTCTTCCATGCAAGCTCCAGCTAAGTACCTATTGACCTGCAAAGCATGTAGTAACGAGTCAACAACAAGTTGAGTGAGTTCACGGTTGGGTGTTCATTTTTAAGTTGTTCCAAAAACAGTTTCCTTTAACTGGCATCCTGCCGTGGGGGTTACCCCATAGTTGAAAACGTGATTTGTTTACCCATTTACTCTGGCGATACAGCCGTGGGGGCTACCCCATGTTAGTTATCTGGCATTTCGGCCGTGGGGCTACCCCATGTATACACTAGACTCGTTACCATATCGACTGCTGACTGTAGTCATGTTTATGTGCCCTTAGCGTCGGTGTCTATCATCACCGACGTGCCATAGTCCATTAGTTCACGCCCGTCCTCTGCGGCACGGTGTGAGGCTTGTCAAACCTAAATATCGCTATCTAACTAATGACCCGCTCGCCATTGGCCCGGTGATTAAGTCGATATAAAAAGGAGGGACTTCGTGATAGAGTTTTGGTCTAGTACGAGTTATCTGTCCATGAGGACGAGGAATTATATTCCTGAACCAATACTGTCCTACCCAAGAAAGGATGAGGAATCCATGTTCCTTAACCCCATTCCCAACCCCTGGGAATCCCATGCTTTGTAGAGGGTGTGAACTCACCTTGGTTTGCTTGGCAGATACACAGAAAGGTCAATCAAGTTGTAAGTGGTCAACTACGTCCTAACATAGATACCATTCAAGTCAGGTTCATATCCAAGTAGTGCACGCATGTTCTACACGTATTGTTCACAAGTAACGATCATGGCATACATGTCTAGCATGGCAGTTCATCAACAGTTCGTAACAAGTTCCACAGTAACATTCACGTAACAACCAAAGTCTAAGTGTGCGGCCCAACTACTTAGGCCCATAGCAGTGTGTAAGTCCAAACAGAAGGTGTGTGTACGTGGTCTCGAGTCGAGACTAGAGATCTCGAGTCGAGACTGTGCGATCTCGGGTTAAAGCCTACGAGTTCTCGAGTCATGCTGTTTTTGTGCTGATGTGGTGTGGTCTCGAGTCGAGACTAGGGGTTCTCGACTCGCAACCCGTGTCGCAACCGTGGATCTCGAGTTGTCATCTACATGGTCTCGAGTCGAGACCAAGGGTCTCGACTGGCACACCTGTTAATAGCCGGCAATTGTACTATCCAATAGCATTTCGATTTCATGATATGGTGTACTATCCAATGGTAAAGCACAAACATGTTCCCTTGTCTAACAATTAACCGAAATGGATCAAACAACAAGTTTTTCAAATATTCAAGGCACATTCATAGCATATTCATGTTGTTCATCATACATTCAAATAGTTCATCATTTTAGGGTTTTCATTATAATCAACATGCTTCATCAAGAAGATCTATTCTAGCATGAACTCAAGTTAGTAACATCATCGGCTCCTACATCTTGCATATTCAATCAATACAATAGCATACTTATATAGGATTTATCATCAACATATGCTAATCCGATTTCATTGAACACAAACCTCCTCATTCATACCTAAACATAACCAAACCATTCGGATTCAAGCCCATATAGAGCCGATTACAACCATTCATAATCAATCACATATTATATATACCAAGACAACATTTCATCATCATATATAACATCATCATCCGAAATAAAACACATAGCATGCATCACTAACCTATATCATCACACATCAACATCTTTAATCATGTATATACATGTGTTTGCAAAGAAATCACTAACCGGTTCAAGTATGGGTTCAAAGGTGTGAAGTAGTAATGAATGAAGCTTCCAAATGGGTGTGTACGAGCCAATCCGAGAGTCCCATGTGTCCCTTGTGGTCGCCGGTTTGATCCGAGAGAAAAGGAGAGGAGATGTGATGTTTGATCTCTAGGGTTTTAGTGAGAGAATGTGGGAGTGTGTGTGTAGGAGAGTGTGTGTAGATTGCCCAAAGAATGGCAAGGTTGGCTATCCACCAAGGTTATATACTTGTTCTAAGTTGGTGCACCCTAATGGGCTTCCAGGTAGACTAAAGGGGTGGATGGCCCAACCTGCCCAACTGTTGCACTGTTCACTCGAGACCGCATGGTCTCGAGTCGGGTCCTTGTGTCTCGGGTTACATAAACACATGCATACATACAAGCACAACACATAATCACATAAGTTCACTTATATCATTCATTAAACCAACAAGTCAATTAGTCACATAACGTTCAAGCATGTTACGTCAAGATACAACGAAAGGTTCTAAATTTCGAGTTGTCACAGTCACTAAACACATACCTTAAATTGTAGCTATTTTTTGAGTGTTTATTTTTTGGTGTCTAATCCGCGTATATATCACCATTGCTCATGATTTTCTTGACTGTATATCTCTTAAATGTCAACATATACACGTGTGATTTAGTTTACGAAGATTATTCAATGCCAAGAACCTCGATCAGAGAGTAAAAAAGGCGTAAGGTTCACAATGGTGTAAAACTAAAATGCGATATACTGGGCTTGAATTCGAGTTACAGGAACAAGGGCCAAACCAACCACCCAAGAATGGAATCGTCGAGTGAAAACACTTGACAACTTCTTAGAAGCAGCTTTTCTTGCCACCAGACATTTCTCCATCAATTAGGAGTCTGATGCCGTCATTAAACACATACCTTAATTTGTAACTAATTTTTGAGTGTTATTTTTTGGTGTCTAATCCGCATATATATCACCATTGCTCTTTATTTTTTTGACTGTATATCTCTTAAATGTCAACATATACACGTGTGATTAAGTTTACGAAGATTATTCAATGTCGAGAACCCCGATCAAAGAGTAAAAAAGGCGTACGGTTCATAATGGTATAAAACTAAAATGGGATATATCGGGCTAGGATTCGAGTTACAGGAACAAGGGCCAAACCTACCACCCAAGAATAGAATCATCGGGTGAAAACACTTGACAACCTCCTGTAAGCAGCTTTTCTTTTCACCAGACCTTTCTCCATCAATTAGGAATCTGATGCCGTCAGTAAACACATACCTTAAATTGTAGCCATTTTTTGAGTGTTTATTTTTTGGTGTCTAATCCGCATATATATCAACATTGCTCTTGATTTTCTTGACTGTATATCTCTTAAATGTCAACATATACACGTGTGATTTAGTTTACGAAAATTTTTCAATGCCGAGAACCTCGACCAGAGAGTAAAAAAGGTGAAAGATTCACAATAGTGTAAAACTAAAATGGGATATACCGGGCAAGAATTCGAGTTACAGGAACAAGAGCCAAACCAACCACCCAAGAATGGAATCGTTGAGCGAAAACACTTGACAACCTACTGGAAGCAGCTTTTCTTGCCACCAGACCTTTCTCTATCAATTAGGAATCTGATGCCGTCAGTAAACACATACCTTAAATTATAGCTATTTTTTGAGTGTTTATTTTTTGGTGTCTAATCCGAATATATATCACCATTGCTCTTGATTTTCTTGATTGTATATCTCATAAATTTCAACATTACCCGTGTGATTTAGATTACGAAGATTTTTCAATGCCGAGAACCTCAATCAGAGAGAAAAAAAGGCGTAAGGTTCACAAATGTGTAAAACTAAAATGGGATATACCGGGCTAAGATTCGAGTTACAGGAACAAGGGCCAAACTAACCACCCAAGAATGGAATCGTCGAGCGAAAACACTTGACAACCTCCTGGAAGTAGCTTTTCTTGCCACCAGACCTTTCTCCATCAATTAGCGATCTGATGCCGTCACTAAACACATACCTTAAATTGTAGCTGTTTTTTGAGTGTTTATTTTTTTGTGTCTAAACCGCATATATATCATCATTGCTCTGGATATTCTTAAAGGTATATCTCTTAAATGTCAACATATACACATGTGATTTAGTTCACAAAGATTTTTCTATGCCGAGAACATCGATCAGAGGGTAAAAAAGCCGTAAGGTTCACAATGGTGTAAAACTAAAGTGGGATATACCGGGCTAGGATTCGAGGTACAGGAACAATAGCCAAACCAACCCACCAAGAATGGAATCATCGAGTGAAAACACTTGACAACCTCCAGGAAGCAGCTTTTCTAGCCACCAGACCTTTCTCCATCAATTAGGAATCTGATGCCGTCACTAAACACATACCTTAAGTTGTAGCTATTTGTTGAGTGTTTATTTTTTGGTGTCAAATCCGCATATATATCACCATTGCTGTTGATTTTCTTTACTATATATCTCTTAAATGTCAACATATACACGTGTGATTTAGTTTACGAAGATTTTTCAATGCCGAGAACCTCGATCAAAGAGAAAAAAAGGCGTAAGGTTCACAAAGGTGTAAAACTAAAATGGGAAATACTGGGCTAGGATTCGAGTTATAGTGACGGCATCACATTCTTAACTAATGGAAAAGGTCTGGTGGCAAGAAAAGCTGCTTCCAGGAGGTTGTCAAGTGTTTTCGCTCGACGATTCCATTCTTGGGAGGTTCGTTTGGCCCTTGTTTGTGTAACTCGAATCCTAGCCCGGTATATCTCATTTTAGTTTTACACCATTGTGAACCCTACGCCTTTTTTCCTCTCTGATCGAGGTTCTCGGCATTGAAAAATCTTCGTAAACTAAATCACACGTGTATATGTTGACATTTAAGAGATATATAGTCCAGAAAATCAAGAGCAATGGTGATATATATGCAGATTAGACACCAAAAAATAAACAATCAAAAAATGGCTACAATTTAAGGTGTGTGTTTAGTGACGGCATCAGATTCCTAACTGATGGAGAAAGGTCTGGTGGCAAGAAAAGCAGCTTCCAGGTGGTTGTCAAGTGTTTTCGCTCGACGATTCCATTCTTTGGCGGTTGGTTTGGCCCTTGTTCGTGTAACTCGAATCCTATCCCGGTATATCTCATTTTAGTTTTACACCATTGTGAACCTTACGCCTTTTTTACTCTCTGATCGAGGTTCTCGGCATTGAAAAATCTTCGTAAACTAAATGACACGTGTATATGTTGACATTTAAGAGATATACTGTCAAGAAAATCAAAAGCAATGGTAATATATATGCGGATTAGACACCAAAAAATAAACACTCTAAAAATGGCTATAATTTAAGGTATGTGTTTAGTGACAGCATCAGATTCCTAATTGATGGAGAAAGGTCTGGTGGCAAGAAAAGCTACTTCCAGGAGGTTGTCAAGTGTTTTCGCTCGACGATTCCATTCTTGGGTGGTTCGTTTGGCCCTTCTTTCTGTAACTCGAATCCTAGCTCGGTGTATCCCATTTTAGTTTTACACAATTGTGAACCTCACGCCCTATTTACTCTCTGATCGAGGTTCTCGGCATTGAAAAGTCTTCGTAAACTAAATCTAAAGTGTATATGTCGACATTTAAGAGATATACAGTTAACAAAATCAAGAGCAACGGTGATATATATGCTGGTTAGACACCAAAAAATAAACACTCAAAAAATGGCTACAATTTAAGGTATGTGTTTAGTGACGACATCAGATTCCTAATTGATGGAGAAAGGTCTGTTGTAAGAAAAGCTGCTTCCAGGAGGTTCACAAGTGTTTTCGCTCGACGATTCCATTCTTGGGTGGTTCGTTTGGCCCTTGTTCCTGTAACTCGAATCCTAACCCGGTATATCCCACTTTAGTTTTACACCATTGTGAAACTTACGCCTTTTTTACTCTTCGATCGAGGTTTTCGGCATTGAAATATATTCGAAAACTAAATCACACGTGTATATGTCGATATTTAAGAGATATATAGTCAAGAAAATCAAGAGCAATGGTGATATATATGCGGATTAGACACCAAAAAATAAACACTCAAAAAATGGCTACAATTTAAGGTATGTGTTTAGTGACTGCATCATATTCCTAATTGATGGAGAAAGGTCTGGTGGCAAGAAAAGCTGCTTCCAGGAGGTTGTCAAGTGTTTTCGCACGAAGATTCCATTCTTGGGTGGTTGGTTTGGCCCTTATTCCTGTAACTCGAATCCTAGCCCGGGTATATCCCATTTTAGTTTTACAGCATTGTGAACCTTACACCTTTTTACTCTCTGATCGAGGTTCTCGGCATTGAAAAATCTTCGTAAACTAAATCACATGTGTATATGTTCAGATTTAAGAGATATACCGTCAAGAAAATCAAAAGCAATAGTAATATATATGCGGATTAGACACGAAAAAATAAACACTCAAAAAATGGCTATAATTTAAGGTATGTGTTTAGTGACAACATCAGATTCCTAATTGATGGAAAAGGTCTGGTGGCAAGAAAAGCTGCTTCCAGGAGGTTGTCAAGTGTTTTCGCTCGACGATTCCATTCTTGGGTGGTTCGTTTGGCCCTTCTACCTGTAACTCGAATCCTAGCCCGGTATATCCCATTTTAGTTTTACACCATTGTGAACCTTACGCCTTTTTTACTCTCTGATCGAGGTTCTAGGCATTGAAAAATCTTCATAAACTAAATTACACGTGTATATGTTGACATTTAAGAGATATACAGTCATGAAAATCAAGAGCAATGGTGATATATATGCGGATTAGACACCAAAAAATAAACACTCAAAAAATGGCTGCAATTTAAGGTATGTGTTTAATGATGGCATCAGATTTCTAATTGATGGAGAAAGGTCTGGTGGCAAGAAAAGCTGCTTCCAGATGGTTGTCAAGTGTTTTCGCTCGACGATTCCATTCTTGGGTGGTTCGTTTGGCCCTTGTTCCTGTAACACGAATCCTGGCCCGGTATATCTCATTTTAGTTTAACACCATTGTAAACCTTATGGCATTTTTACTCTCTGGTCGAGGTTCTAGGCATTGAAAAATCTTCGTAAACTAAATCACACGTGTATATGTTGACATTTAAGAGATATATAGTCAAGAAAATCAAGAGCAATGGTGATATATATGCAGATTAGACACCAAAAAATAAACAATCAAAAAATGGCTACAATTTAAGGTATGTGTTTAGTGACGGCATCAGATTCCTAACTGATGGAGAAAGGTCTGGTGGCAAGAAAAGCTACTTCCAGGTGGTTGTCAAGTGTTTTCGCTCGACGATTCCATTCTTTGGCGGTTGGTTTGGCCCTTGTTCGTGTAACTCGAATCCTAGCCCGGTATATCTCATTTTAGTTTTACACCATTGTGAACCTTACGCCTTTTTTACTCTCTGATCGAGGTTCTCGGCATTGAAAAATCTTCGTAAACTAAATGACACATGTATATGTTGACATTTAAGAGATATACTGTCAAGAAAATCAAAAGCAATGGTAATATATAAGCGAATTAGACACCAAAAAATAAACACTCAAAAAATGGCTATAATTTAAGGTATGTGTTTAGTGACAGCATCAGATTCCTAATTGATGGAGAAAGGTCTGGTTGCAAGAAAAGCTACTTCCAGGAGGTTGTCAAGTGTTTTCGCTCGACGATTCCATTCTTGGGTGGTTCGTTTGGCCCTTCTTCCTGTGACTCGAATCCTAGCTTGGTGTATCCCATTTTAGTTTTACACCATTGTGAACCTTACGCCTTATTTACTCTCTGATCGAGGTTCTCGGCATTGAAAAGTCTTCGTAAACTAAATCAAAAGTGTATATGTCGACATTTAAGAGATATACAGTTAACAAAATCAAGAGCAATGGTGATATATATGCGGGTTAGACACCAAAAAATAAACACTCAAAAAATGGCTACAATTTAAGGTATGTGTTTAGTGACGACATCAGATTCCTAATTGATGGAGAAAGGTCTGTGGCAAGAAAAACTGCTTCCAGGAGGTTCTCAAGTGTTTTCGCTTGACGATTCCATTCTTGGGTGGTTCGTTTGGCCCTTGTTCCTGTAACTCGAATCCTAACCCGGTATATCCCACTTTAGTTTTACACCATTGTGAAACTTACGCCTTTTTTACTCTTCGATCGAGGTTTTCGGCATTGAAATATATTCGAAAACTAAATCACACGTGTATATGTCGATATTTAAGAGATATATAGTCAAGAAAATCAAGAGCAATGGTGATATATATGCGGATTAGACACCAAAAAATAAACACTCAAAAAATGGCTTCAATTAAAGGTATGTGTTTAGTGACTGCATCATATTCCTAATTGATGGAGAAAGGTCTGGTGCCAAGAAAAGCTACTTCCAGGAGGTTGTCAAGTGTTTTCGCACGAAGATTCCATTCTTGGGTGGTTGGTTTGGCCCTTATTCCTGTAACTCGAATCCTAGCCCGGGTATATCCCATTTTAGTTTTACAGCATTGTGAACCTTACACCTTTTTACTCTTTGATCGAGGTTCTCGGCATTGAAAAATCTTCGTAAACTAAATCACATGTGTATATGTTCATATTTAAGAGATATACCGTCAAGAAAATCAAAAGCAATAGTAATATATATGCGGATTAGACACGAAAAAATAAACACTCAAAAAATGGCTATAATTTAAGGTATGTGTTTAGTGACAACATCAGATTCCTAATTGATGGAGAAATGTCTGGTGGCAAGAAAAGCTGCTACCAGGAGGTTGTCAAGTGTTTTCGCTCGACGATTCCATTCTTGGGTGGTTCGTTTGGCCCGTCTTCCTGTAACTCGAATCCTAGCCCGGTATATCCCATTTTAGTTTTACACCATTGTGAACCTTACGCCTTTTTTACTCTCTGATCGAGGTTCTAGGCATTGAAAAATCTTCATAAACTAAATCACACGTGTATATGTTGACATTTAAGAGATATACAGTCATGAAAATCAAGAGCAATGGTGATATATATGCGGATTAGACACCAAAAAATAAACACTCAAAAAATGGCTGCAATTTAAGGTATGTGTTTAATGACGGCATCAGATTTCTAATTGATGGAGAAAGGTCTGGTGGCAAGAAAAGCTGCTTCCAGAAGGTTGTCAAGTGTTTTCGCTCGACGATTCCATTCTTGGGTGGTTCGTTTGGCCCTTGTTCCTGTAACACGAATCCTGGCCCGGTATATCTCATTTTAGTTTAACACCATTGTGAACCTTATGGCATTTTTACTCTCTGATCGAGGTTCTCGGCATTGAAAAATCTTCGTAAACTAAATCACACGTGTATATGTTGACATTTTAGAGATATACAGTCAAGAAAATCAAGAGCAATGGTGATATATATGCGGATTAGACACCAAAAAATAAACACTAAAAAATGGCTACAATTTAAGGTATGTGTTTAGTGACGGCATCTGATTCCTAAGTGATGGAGAAAGGTCTGGTGGCAAGAAAAGCTGCTTCCAGGAGATTGTCAAGTGTTTTGCTCGACGATTCCATTCTTGGGTGGTTCGTTAGGCCCTTGTTCCTGTAACTCGAATCCTAACCCGGTATATCCCATTTTTGTTTTACACCATTGTGAAACTTACGCCTTTTTTACTCTTCGATCGAGGTTTTCGGCATTGAAATATCTTCGAAAACTAAATCACACGTGTATATGTCGATATTTTAGAGATATACAGTCAAGAAAATCAAGAGCAATGGTGATATATATGCGGATTAGACACCAAAAAATAAACACTAAAAAATGGCTACAATTTAAGGTATGTGTTTAGTGACGACATCAGATTCCTAATTGATGGAGAAAGGTCTGGTGGCAAGAAAAACTGCTTCCAGGAGGTTGTCAAGTGTTTTCGCACGAAGATTCCATTCTTGGGTGGTTGGTTTGGTCCTTGTTCCTGTAACTCGAATCCTACCCCGGTATATCCCATTTTAGTTTTACACCATTGTGAACCTTACACTTTTTTACTCTCTAATCGAGGTTCTCGGCATTGAAAAGTCTTCACAAACTAAATCACAAGAGTATATGTTGATATTTAATATTTATACAGTCAAAAAAATTAAGAGCAATGGTGATATATATGCGTATTAGACACCAAAAAATAAACACTCAAAAAATGGCTACAATTGAAGGTATGTGTTTAGTGACGGCATTAGATTCTTAATTGATGGAGAAAGGTCTGGTGGCAAGAAAAGCTGCTTCCAGGAGGTTATCAAGTGTTTTCGCTCGACGATGCCATTCTTGGGTGGTTCCTTTGGCCCTTGTTCTTGTAACTCGAATCCTAGCCCGGTATATCTCATTTTAGTTTTACACCATTGTGAACCTTACGCCTTTTTACTCTCTGATCGAGGTTCTCGGCATTGAAAAATCTTCGTAAACTAAATCACATGTGTATATGTTCAAATTTAAGAGATATACAGTCAAGAAAATAAAGTGCAATGGTTATATATATGCGGATTAGACACCAAAAAATAAACACTCAAAAATGGAAATAATTTAAGGTATGTGTTCAGTGACGACATCAGATTCTTAATTGATGGAGAAAGGTCTGGTGGCAAGAATAGCTACTTCCAGGAGGTTGTCAAGTGTTTTCGCTCGACAATTCCATTCCTGGGTGGATCGTTTGGCCCTTCTTCCTGTAACTCGAATCCAAGCCCGGTATATCCCATTTTAGTTTTACACCGTTGTGAACCTTACGCCTTTTTTACTCTCTGATCGAGGTTCTCGGCATTAAAAAATCTTCGTAAACTAAATCACACGTGTATATGTTGACATTTAAGAGATATACAGTTAACAAAATCAAGAGCAATGGTGATATATATATGCGGATTAGACACCAAAAAATAAACACTCAAAAAATGGCTACAATTTAAGGTATGTGTTTAGTGACTGCATCATATTCCTAATTGATGGAAAAAGGTCTGGTGGCAAGAAAAGCTGCTTCCAGGAGGTTGTCAAGTGTTTTCGCTCGACGATTCCATTCTTGGGTGGTTCGTTTGGCCCTTGTTCGTGTAACTCGAATCCTAGCCCGATATATCTTAATTTAGTTTTACACCATTGTGAACCTTACGCCTTTTTTACTCTCTGATCGAGGTTCTCGGCATTGAAAAATCTTCGTAAACTAATTCACATGTGTATATATTCTAATTTAAGAGATATACAATCAAGAAAATAGAGAGCAATGGTGATATATATGCGGATTAAACACCAAAAAATAAACACTCAAAAAATGGATATAATTTAAGGTATGTGTTTAGTGACGGCATCAGATTCCTAATTGATGGAGAAAGGTCTGGTGGCAAGAAAAGCTGCTTCCAGGAGGTTGTCAAGTGTTTTCGCTTGACGATTCCATTCGTGGGTGGTTCGTTTGGCCCTTCTTCCTGTAACTCGAATCCTAGCCCGGTATATCTCATTTTAGTGTTATACCATTGTGAACCTTACGCCTTTTTTCCTCTCTGATCGAGGTTCTCGGCATTAAAAAATCTTCGTAAACTAAATCAGACGTGTCTATGTTGACATTTAAGTGATATACAGTCAAGAAAATTAAGAGCAATGTTGATATATATGCGGATTAGACACCAAAAAATAAACACTCAAAAAATGGATACAAGTTAAGGTAAGTGTTTAATGACGGCATCAGATTCCTAATTGATGGAGAAAGGTCTGGTAGCAAGAAAAGCTGCTTCCAAGAGGTAATCAAGTGTTTTCGCTCGACAATTCCATTCTTGGGTGGTTGGTTTGTCCCTTGTTCCCGTAACTCGAATCTTAGCCCGGTATATCTCATTTTAGTTATACACCATTGTGAACCTTACGCCTTTTCTACTCTCTGATCGAGGTTCTCGGCATTGAAAAATCTTCGTAAACTAAATTACACGTGTATATGTTGACATTTAAGAGATATACAATCAAGAAAATTAAGAGCAATGGTGATATATATGCGGATTAGACACCAAAAAATAAACACTCAATAAATGGCTACAATTTAAGGTATGTGTTTAGTGACGGCATCAGATTCCTAATTGATGGAGAAAGGTCTGGTGGCAAGAAAAGCTACTTCCAAGAAGTTGTCAAGTATTTTCGCTTGATGATTCCATTATTGGGTGGTTGGTTTGGCCCTTGTTCCTGTAACTCGAATCCAAGCCCGGTATATCCCATTTTAGTTTTACACCATTGTGAACCTTACGCCTTTTTTACCCTCTGATCGAGGTTCTCGGCGTTGAAAAATCTTCGTAAACTAAATCACACGTGTATATGTTGACATTTAAGAGATATACAGTCAAGAAAATCAAGAGCAATGGTGATATATATATATGCGGATTAGACACTAAAAAATAAACCCTCAAAAAATAGCTACAATTTAAGGTATGTGTTTCGTGACGGCACCAGATTCCTAATTGATGGAGAAAGGTCTGGTGGCAAGAAAAGCTACTTCCAGGAGGTTGTCAAGTGTTTTCGCTCGTCGATTCCATTCTTGAGTGGTTAGTTTGGCCCTTTTTCTAGTAACTCGAATCCTACCGCGGTCTATCCCATTTTAGTTTTACACCATTGTGAACCTTACGCCTTTTTACTCTCTGATCGAGGTTCTCGGCATTGAAAAATCTTCGTAAACTAAATCACATGTGTATATGTTCAAATTTAAGAGATATACAGCCAAGAAAATAAAGAGCAATGGTGATATATATGCGGATTAGACACCAAAAAATAAACACTCAAAAAATGGATATAATTTAAGGTATGTGTTTAATGACGACATCAGATTCCTAATTGATGGAGAAAGGTCTGGTGGCAAGAAAAGCTGCTTCCAGGAGGTTGTCAAGTGTTTTCGCTCGATGATTCCATTCTTGGGTGGATCATTTGGCCCTTCTTCCTGTAACTCGAATCCAAGCCTGGTATATCCCATTTTAGTTTTACACCATTGTGAACCTTACGCCTTTTTTACTCTCTGATCGAGGTTCTCGGCATTGAAAAATCTTCGTAAACTAAATCACACGTGTATATGTTGACATTTAAGAGATATACGGTCAAGAAAATCAAGAGCAATGGTAATATATAGGCGGATTAGATACCAAAAAATAAACACTCAAAAAATGACTACAATTTAAGGTATGTGTTTAGGGACGACATCAGATTCCTAATTGATGGAGAAAGGACTGGTGGCAAGAAAAGCTGCTTCCAGGAGGTTGTCAAGTGTTTTCGCACGAAGATTCCATTCTTGGGTGGTTGGTTTGGCCCTTGTTCCTGTAACTCGAATCCTAGCCTCGGTATATCCCATTTTAGTTTTACACCATTGTGAACCTTACACCTTTTTTACTCTTTGATCGAGGTTCTCGGCATTGAAAAGTCTTCGTAAACAAAATCACAAGTGTATATGTTGACATTTAAGAGATATACAGTTAACAAAATCAAGAGCAATGGTGATATATATGCGGATTAGCCACCAAAAAATAAACACTCAAAAAATGGCTACAATTTAAGGTATGTGTTTAGTGACGGCATCAGATTCCTAATTGATGGAGAAATGTCTGGTGGCAAGAAAAGCTGCTTCCAGGAGGTTGTCAAGTGTTTTCGCTTGATGATTCCATTCGTGGGTGGTTCGTTTGGCCATTCTTCCTGTAACTCGAATCCTAGCCCGGTATATCTCATTTTAGTGTTACACAATTGTGAACCTTACGCCTTTTTACCTCTCTGATCGAGGTTGTCGGCATTAAAAAATCTTCGTAAACTAAATCAGACGTGTCTATGTTGACATTTAAGTGATATACAGTCAAGAAAATTAAGAGCAATGGTGATATATTTGCGGATTAGACACCAAAAAATAAACACTCAAAAAATGGCTACAAGTTAAGGTAAGTGTTTAATGATGGCATCAGATTCCTAATTGATGGAGAAATGTCTGGTAGCAAGAAAAGCTGCTTCCAAGAGGTAATCAAGTGTTTTCGCTCGACAATTCCATTCTTGGGTGGTTGGTTTGTCCCTTGTTACCGTAACTCGAATCCTAGCCCGGTATATCTCATTTTAGTTATACACCTTTGTGAACCTTACGCCTTTTCTACTCTCTGATCGAGGTTCTCGGCATTGAAAAATCTTCGTAAACTAAATTACACGTGTATATGTTGACATTTAAGAGATATACAATCAAGAAAATTAAGAGCAATGGTGATATATATGCGGATTAGACACCAAAAAATAAACACTCAAAAAATGGCTACAATTTAAGGTATGTGTTTAGTGACGGCATCAGATTCCTAATTGATGGAGAAAGGTCTGGTGGCAAGAAAAGCTGCTTCCAGGAGGTTATCAAGTGTTTTCGCTTGATGATTCCATTATTGGGTGGTTGGTTTGGCCCTTGTTCCTGTAACTCGAATCCAAGCCCGGTATATCCCATTTTAGTTTTACACCATTGTGAACCTTACGCCTTTTTTACCCTCTGATCGAGGTTCTCGGCATTGAAAAATCTTCGTAAACTAAATCACACGTGTATATGTTGACATTTAAGAGATATACAGTCAAGAAAATCAAGAGCAATGGTGATATATATATATGCGGATTAGACACCAAAAAATAAACCCTCAAAAAATAGCTACAATTTAAGGTATGTGTTTCGTGACGTCACTAGATTCCTAATTGATGGAGAAAGGTCTGGTGGCAAGAAAAGCTACTTCCAGGAGGTTGTCATGTGTTTTCGCTCGTCGATTCCATTCTTGAGTGGTTAGTTTGGCCCTTTTTCTAGTAACTCGAATCCTACCGCGGTCTATCCCATTTTAGTTTTACACCATTGTGAACCTTACGCCTTTTTACTCTCTGATCGAGGTTCTCGGCATTGAAAAATCTTCGTAAACTAAATCACATGTGTATATGTTCAAATTTAAGAGATATACAGCCAAGAAAATAAAGAGCAATGGTGATATATATGCGGATTAGACACCAAAAAATAAACACTCAAAAAATGGATATAATTTAAGGTATGTGTTTAGTGACGACATCAGATTCCTAATTGATGGAGAAAGGTCTGGTGGCAAGAAAAGCTGCTTACAGGAGGTTGTCAAGTGTTTTCGCTCGATGATTCCATTCTTGGGTGGATCGTTTGGCCCTTCTTCCTGTAACTCGAATCCAAGCCTGGTATATCCCATTTAATTTTACACCATTGTGAACCTTACGCCTTTTTTACTCTCTGATCGAGGTTCTCGGCATTGAAAAATCTTCGTAAACTAAATCACACGTGTATATGTTGACATTTAAGAGATATACGGTCAAGAAAATCAAGAGCAATGGTAATATATATGCGGATTAGATACCAAAAAATAAACACTCAAAAAATGACTACAATTTAAGGTATGTGTTTAGGGACGATATCAGATTCCTAATTGATGGAGAAAGGTCTGGTGGCAAGAAAAGCTGCTTCCAGGAGGTTGTCAAGTGTTTTCGCACGAAGATTCCATTCTTGGGTGGTTGGTTTGGCCCTTGTTCCTGTAACTCGAATCCTACCCCGTTATATCCCATTTTAGTTTTACAGCATTGTGAACCTTACACCTTTTTTACTCTCTAATCGAGGTTCTCGGCATTGAAAAGTCTTCACAAACTAAATCACAAGAGTATATGTTGATATTTAATATTTATACAGTAAAAAAAAATTAAGAGCAATGGTGATATATATGCGGATTAGACACCAAAAAATAAACACTCAAAAAATGGCTACAATTGAAGGTATGTGTTTAGTGACGGCATCAGATTCCTAATTGATGGAGAAAGGTCTGGTGGCAAGAAAAGCTGCTTCCCGGAGGTTATCAAGTGTTTTCGCTCGACGATGCCATTCTTGGGTGGTTCGTTTGGCCCTTGTTCTTGTAACTCGAATCCTAGCCCGGTATATCTCATTTTAGTTTTACACCATTGTGAATCTTACGCCTTTTTACTCTCTGATCGAGGTTCTCGGCATTGAAAAATCTTGGTAAACTAAATCACATGTGTATATGTTCAAATTTAAGAGATATACAGTCAAGAAAATAAAAAGCAATGGTTATATATATGCGGATTAGACACCAAAAAATAAACACTCAAAAATGGAAATAATTTAAGATATGTGTTTAGTGACGACATCAGATTCCTAATTGATGGAGAAAGGTCTGGTGGCAAGAAAAGCTACTTCCAGGAGGTTGTCAAGTGTTTTCGCTCGACGATTCCATTCCTGGGTGGATCGTTTGGCCCTTCTTCCTGTAACTCGAATCCAAGCCCGGTATATCCCATTTTAGTTTTACACCGTTGTGAACCTTACGCCTTTTTTACTCTCTGATCGAGGTTCTCGGCATTAAAATATCTTCGTAAACTAAATCACACGTGTATATGTTGACATTTAAGAGATATACAGTTAACAAAATCAAGAGCAATGGTGATATATATGCGGATTAGACACCAAAAAATAAACACTCAAAAAATGGCTACCATTTAAGGTATGTGTTTAGTGACTGCATCATATTCTTAATTGATGGAGAAAGGTCTGGTGGCAAGAAAAGCTGCTTCCCGGAGGTTGTCAAGTGTTTTCGCTCGACGATTCCATTCTTGGGTGGTTCGTTTGGCCCTTGTTCGTGTAACTCGAATCCTAGCCCGATATATCTTAATTTAGTTTTACACCATTGTGAACCTTACGCCTTTTTTACTCTCTGATCGAGGTTCTCGGCATTGAAAAATCTTCGTAAACTAATTCACATGTGTATATGTTCTAATTTAAGAGATATACAATCAAGAAAATAGAGAGCAATGGTGATATATATGCGGATTAAACACCAAAAAATAAACACTCAAAAAATGGATATAATTTAAGGTATGTGTTTAGTGACGGCATCAGATTCCTAATTGATGGAGAAAGGTCTGGTGGCAAGAAAAGCTGCTTCCAGGAGGTTGTCAAGTGTTTTCGTTTGACGATTCCATTCGTGGGTGGTTCGTTTGGCCATTCTTCCTGTAACTCGAATCCTAGCCGGTATATCTCATTTTAGTGTTACACCATTGTGAACCTTACGCCTTTTTTCCTCTCTGATCGAGGTTCTCGGCATTAAAAAATCTTTATAAACTAAATTAGACGTGTCTATGTTGACATTTAAGTGATATACAGTCAAGAAAATTAAGAGCAATGGTGATATATATGCGGATTAGACACCAAAAAATAAACACTCAAAAAATGGCTACAAGTTAAGGTAAGTGTTTAATGACGGCATCAGATTCCTAATTGATGGAGAAAGGTCTGGTAGCAAGAAAAGCTGCTTCCAAGAGGTAATCAAGTGTTTTCGCTCGACAATTCCATTCTTGGGTGGTTGGTTTGTCCCTCGTTCCCGTAACTCGAATCCTAGCCCGGTATATCTCATTTTAGTTATACACCATTGTGAACCTTACGCCTTTTCTACTCTCTGATCGAGGTTGTCGGCATTGAAAAATCTTCGTAAACTAAATTACACGTGTATATGTTGACATTTAAGAGATATACAATCAAGAAAATTAAGAGCAATGGTGATATATATGCGGATTAGACACCAAAAAATAAACACTCAAAAATGGCTACAATTTAAGGTATGTGTTTAGTGACGGCATCAGATTCCTAATTGATGGAGAAAGGTCTGGTGGCAAGAAAAGCTACTTCCAAGAAGTTGTCAAGTGTTTTCGCTTGATGATTCCATTATTGGTTGGTTGGTTTGGCCCTTGTTCCTATAACTCGAATCCAAGCCCGGTATATCCCATTTTAGTTTTACACCATTGTGAACCTTACGCCTTTTTTACCCTCTGATCGTGGTTCTCGGCATTGAAAAATCTTCGTAAACTAAATCACACGTGTATATGTTGACATTTAAGAGATATACAGTTAAGAAAATCAAGAGCAATGGTGATATATATATATATATATATATATATGCGGATTAGACACCAAAAAATAAACCCTCAAAAAATAGCTACAATTTAAGGTATGTGTTTCGTGACGGCACCAGATTCCTAATTGATGGAGAAAGGTCTGGTGGCAAGAAAAGCTACTTCCAGGAGGTTATCAAGTGTTTTCGCTCGTCGATTCCATTCTTGAGTGGTTAGTTTGGCCCTTTTTCTAGTAACTCGAATCCTACCGCGGTCTATCCCATTTTAGTTTTACACCATTGTGAACCTTACGCCTTTTTACTCTCTGATCGAGGTTCTCGGCATTGAAAAATCTTCGTAAACTAAATCACATGTGTATATGTTCAAATTTAAGAGATATACAGCCAAGAAAATAAAGAGCAATGGTGATATATATGCGGATTAGACACCAAAAAATAAACACTAAAAAAATGGATATAATTTAAGGTATGTGTTTAGTGACGACATCAGATTCCTAATTGATGGAGAAAGGTCTGGTGGCAAGAAAAGCTGCTTCCAGGAGGTTGTCAAGTGTTTTCGCACGAAGATTCCATTCTTGGGTGGTTGGTTTGGCCCTTGTTCCTGTAACTCGAATCCTAGCCCCGGTATATCCCATTTTAGTTTTACACCATTGTGAACCTTACACCTTTTTTACTCTCTGATCGAGGTTCTCGGCATTGAAAAGTCTTCGTAAACAAAATCACAAGTGTATATGTTGACATTTAAGAGATATACAGTTAACAAAATCAAGAGCAATGGTGATATATATGCGGATTAGCCACCAAAAAATAAACACTCAAAAAATGGCTACAATTTAAGGTATGTGTTTAATGACGGCATCAGATTCCTAATTGATGGAGAAAGGTCTGGTAGTAAGAAAAGCTGCTTCCAAGAGGTTATCATGTGTTTTCGCTCGACAATTCCATTCTTGGGTGGTTGGTTTGGCCCTTGTTCCCGTAACTCGAATCCTAGCCCGGTATATCTCATTTTAGTTATACACCATTGTGAACCTTACGCCTTTTCTACTCTCTGATCGAGGTTCTCGGCATTGAAAAATCTTCGTAAACTATATCACACGTGTATATGTTGACATTTAAGAGATATACAGTCAAGAAAATTAAGAGTAATGGTGATATATATGCGGATTAGACACCAAAAAATAAACACTCAAAAAATGGCTACAATTTAAGGTATGTGTTTAGTGACGGCATCAGATTCCTAATTGATGGAGAAAGGTCTGGTGGCAAGAAAAGCTACTTCCAAGAGGTTGTCAAGTGTTTTCGCTCGATGATTCCATTATTGGGTGGTTGGTTTGGCCCTTGTTCATGTAACTCGAATCCAAGCCCGCTATATATCCCATTTTAGTTTTACACCATTGTGAACCTTACGCCTTTTTTACCCTCTGATCGAGGTTCTCGGCATTGAAAAATCATCGGAAACTAAATCACACGTGTATATGTTGACATTTAAGAGATATACAGTCAAGAAAATCAAGAGCAATGGTGATATATATATGCGGATTAGACACCAAAAAATAAACCCTCAAAAAATAGGTACAATTTAAGGTATGTGTTTCGTGACGGCACCAAATTCCTAATTGATGGAGAAAGGTCTGGTGGCAAGAAAAGCTGCTTCCAGTCTGTCACGGCCCCCGACCCAGTTTGACCTATTTCAGGAGCCGCGGGACAGAAATCTCGTGGTATTTAATTTACAGCGGAAGTTTTTTCAGGATCTTTTTAAAATGCAAAATATTTCCCGATTATTTTATTTCACAACTCGGGATAAAACCCGGTAATTTACAATCTGGAGATTTCACGGAGAAATCTTTTATTTTACAAAACATGTTTCTTTATTTTATACTGAGCCACTTCCTTAAGCTTGTAGTGCTTCACGGCACTTTTCCTGGATCACAACAGATCACCTGAAACATGTTTGAAAAAGGTTTTGTCGGCGGGAAATACTGAGTGAATCATTCATTTTGCTAAAACGACTCGTTTGTTATAATTCACAGTATTAAGAGTGATTACAATGTTTATTTCAACCAAATACCCACAGTATTTGTCATCGACTCGTTTCGGTGACTGTGGTCATATCCCCCATTGGCTGCCCCAATGGTGACGAATATCACTAATTATGTTCGCCCACCTAAAGTGATAAAAACAGTAGTAATGTGCACAATACCCCACATACCGGCTGTATTTTGGTGACTACATATACTTAATCACTATAATTATAATCTTGAAAATAAACATGCTTTTATAAACAAATTTGATAAAAAGAGAATGACTCACATTGCAGATTTAATTGAGCAGAGCCTAGCCTACTGATTAGCCTTTTAACCTAAATTAATAGTAAGCACACAATTCGGTTAGTAACTTAATACAGCATTTACGATAACTCACGAGATTAAACCCTCACATCGAATGACAAAGTGCGATTCTTAAACATCCATTGAATTAACAACGAATGACAAAGCATAAACCCTAATGTGGGCAGCACTTAAACATCCATTGGATAGTTTAATCGATCGGACATTGAATCGTATCAGCGATCGAGTTATTACCCTGTATTGCAGCGGCGATTAGTGATCCGTGTGTGTTTTGATAATAAACAGAACGTAACTCAGTGCATGTAGCGAAATTTTACGTCGTTTTAATTCCAGAATTCAAGTCCCAAGGTCTGCTATTTATACACAAAATTTGACAGGCTTACGGACCGTAAGCCTTATCCCTTACCGTCCGTAAGGGACACGAAATGGTTATAGGGTAGCTGCATGTGTGTGTAGGCTTGCTGAGTCAGTAGTTTCGTAAAATTCGTTTTTGACAGCAATTTATTTAGATAATCGTAACTAGGGTTTTACCCCCCCTGAGTTTTAGGGGCCCTGATCCTGATTCTGATTGTTTTGAAAATTTTAGGGTTTGCGCAGAATCACTTGGGTGTCTCAATTAGGGTTTCCTATTGGATAAAATAATAAAATAAATAGGACTTTTAATGAGAGTTGTTACATTCTCCCCACCTTAATAAAAATCTCGTCCTCGAGATTTACTGGAATAATTGAGGATACTTTCGCTTCATTTCTGATTCCAGTTCCCAAGTGTATTCGGGTCCTCTCTTTGAATCCCACTTTACTTTAACTAGCACTAGTCGTTTGTGTTTGAGAAACTTCACTTTTCTGTCTTCTATCTGGAGAGGTTTCTCAACAAATTTTAACTTTTCGTTTACCTCTATATCTTGGAGAGGTACTACCAAAGATTCGTCTGATAAACATTTCTTGAGGTTGGATACATGAAATACATCATGTACTCCAGCTAACTCTTCTGGTAGTTGTAAACGATAAGCAACTGGTCCTATACGTTGGATCACTAGAAATGGTCATACGTACCTTGGACTTAGCTTTCCTTTCTTACCAAATCTAACAACTCCTTTCCAAGGAGAAACTTTTAACAATACTCTGTCTCCAACTTGGAATTCTAACGGCTTGCATCTATTATCTGCATAACTCTTCTGACGATCTCGAGCAGTCTTCAGCCTTTCCTTGATTTGAGTAATCTTATCAGTAGTTTCTTGCACTATCTCGGGACCTGACAATTGACTTTCTCCTATTTCTGCCCAACAAACCGGAGTTCTACACTTTCTTCCATACAGTGCCTCGAATGGGGCAGTTTCAATGCTTGAATGATAACTATTGTTATAGGAGAATTCAATTAAAGGTAAATGATCGTCCCAATTGCCACCAAAATCTATTACACATGCTCGGAGCATGTCTTCTAGAGTTTGGATCGTCCTTTCACTTTGTCCGTATGTTTGAGGATGATATGCAGTGCTTAAATTTAGTCGAGTTCCCATAGCTTCTTGGAAACTTTTCCAGAAATGAGAAGTGAAACGACCATCTCTATCTGATACAATGGAGAGTGGAACTCCATGTAGAGATACGACTTCATCTACATACAACTTTGCCAATCTTTCCATGCTAAAGGTTTCTTTCATTGGTAGAAAGTGAGCAGATTTGGTTAATCGATCCACAATCACCCAAATTGCGTCATTACCTTTTCTGGTTTTGGGTAACTTAGTAACAAAATCCATTGTTATGAGTTCCCATTTCCATACAGGCATTTCTAGTTGTTGTAATAGACCTGAAGGTTTCTGATGTTCTGCCTTAACTTGTGAACAAGTAAGACACTTAGAAACATATCGAGCTATATCCTTCTTCATGCCTATCCACCAGAAATTCTTTCTTAAATCTTGGTACATCTTATTGTTTCCTGGGTGTATGGTATACCTAGACTTATGGGCTTCTTCTAAAATCTTTTTTCTTAATTCTCCCTGCTTAGGTACCCAAATTCTATTTTTGTGGAATCTCCAAATTCCATCATCTCCTTGTTCTAATTCTTTTATTTGACCCTTCATTCCTTCAGCATCATCCTTGATTGCTGTAGCTTGAACATTTTTCAATTGTTCCATTAAATCTAACTGTAGATTTATCCTAAGAGCACGAACTCGTCGTTGCTTTTCATGGTATTTACGACTTAAGGCATCTGCAACTACATTTGCCTTTCCTTCATGATATTGAATATCACAGTCGTAGTCACTTAGGATTTCCATCCATCTTCTTTGCCTCATATTTACCTCTTTTTGCCCAAATATATATCTTAAACTTTTATGATCTGTATAGACAGTAAACTTACTTATGTACAGATAATGTCTCCAGATTTTCAGGGCAAAAATTACGGCTCCTAATTCTAAATCATGAGTCGTATAGTTTTCTTCGTGCTTTTTCAATTGTCTTGAGGCATACGCAATTACCTTCTTGCGTTGCATTAGCACACATCCAAATCCTAGTTTTGAAGCATCACAGTAAACTTCAAAATCTTCTGTTCCTTCTGGTAAGGCTAAGATTGGAGCATTGGTTAATTTCTGTTTTAGAATCTTAAAAGCTTCTTCTTGTTTAGGTCCCCATTCAAACTTAACTGCTTTACAGGTTAGCTTAGTTAATGGTACAACTATCTTGGAAAAATCCTTAATAAACCGTCTATAATATCCAACTAAACCTATAAAACTTCTAATTTCCATTGCGGGTTGTGGAACCTTCCAATTGGTAATTGCTTCTATCTTAGCAGGATCTACATGAATGCCTTCGTGATTCACCAAGTGACCTAAGAATTGCACTTCTTGCAACCAAAATTCACACTTCGAGAATTTGGCGTAAAGCTTTTCTTTTCTTAACAAAGTTAAGAGTGCATGCAAGTGTTGACAATGTTCGTCCTGACTTTTGGAATAAATAAGTATATCGTCAATGAAGACAATTACAAATTTATCCAAATACGGTTTACAGATCCTATTCATCATGTCCATGAATGCTGCAGGTGCATTCGTTAGTCCGAAGGGCATGACTGTAAACTCGTAATGACCATACCTAGTTCTGAAAGCAGTCTTAGGTATATCTTCCTCTTGCACCTTCAATTGATGATATCCGGAACGTAAGTCAATCTTAGAAAAATATCTAGCTCCATGAAGTTGATCGAAAAGATCATCAATCCTAGGTAATGGGTATCGATTCTTAATTGTAACCTTATTCAATTCTCTATAATCAATACACATTCTCATCGAACCATCCTTCTTTTTCACAAACAACACTGGTGCTCCCCACGGGGATGAACTAGGTTGTATGAAACCTTTACTTATTAATTCATCTAATTGCTTTTTCAGTTCTAACATTTCTGTAGGTGCTAACCCATAGGGTGCCTTAGCTACCGGTGTAGTTCCTGGAATTAGATGAATCCTAAATTCTACTTCCCTATCTGGTGGTAATCCTGGTAATTCTTCTGGAAATACATCTGGGTATTCTGAGACTACTGGTATTTCCTTAAGATCTTTTCCCTTAGTGCTAATGATTACCAAAATCATATACACTATTCCTTGCTTTCGTTCATAACTAGCAACTTTCATTACTGATATGAACTTCATGGGCTTACGTGGTTTATCTCCTGTAATCATAATTACTTCTCCAGTGGGTGCTTGAATTTCTATGGAATTCTGATCACAAAGAATTCGAGCATGGTTGGCTACTAACCAATCCATTCCTAATACGACATCAAATTCGTCTAATTTCATAGGTAACAAGTTTGCAAAGAATTTATGACCTGAAAGTTCTATATTTTCCTTTTGCAAAACTTTATCTATGCTAACAGAATTTCCGTCTGCCGTTTCGATTGTAAAAATCTACATAAGATTGGTTAAGGGTAAATTAAGAGCTTGACAGAATGAAGTATTGATAAAACTTTGGTTTGCACCAGAGTCAAATAATACTTTGGCGTAAATGTTGTGAACTAAGAACGTACCAGCTATCACATCTGGAATGAGTTCTGCTTCTTTAGTAGTCAGCTGGAATGCTCTAACATTCTTCTTTGTAGCTCCGTCAGCTGGTTTAGCTTTGTTGTCTGCTGGTTTGATCAATTTAGGACATTCTGTTTTGAAATGTCCTGTTTCTCCACAATTGTAACAAATTGTGGATTTCTTCCTGCAGTTTTCTTCACGATGTTCTACAACTTTGCAAAAATTGCAGGTTAAATTACATCTTCCATAATGTTTCTTTTTACAATTTCTGCAGTAAGGTGGATTTGAAAATTGCCCAGTTCCTCTTCTCTTGAAGTTACTATTATTACCCATACGAACTCATTGGGTAATTTTCTGAGCCAATTCCTTCTTCTTGTTTTCATCTTTTGTGCGTACCAGTTCGTCAGTTAGGGTGTTAGCTAATTCCACAGCATCGTCAATAGTACGAGGTCTCGCAGCTTTAACGATATTGCGGATTTCACTAATTAGTCCCCAAATATAACGAGAAATGAGTACCGGTTCTGGTAAAGCCAGTGTTGGTACCACTCTAGCATATTCAAAGAATGTCGAAGTATAACCGCGGCAATCTACACCTATCATTCGATGGTTTAAGAAGTTATTTGCCATTTGATCTTTTTCATATTCGAGACAGAATTTTCTTTCTACAAGACTCTTAAATTCTTCCCAGTTCATAGCGTAGGCCCTATTTCTTCCTTTAGCCTGTAGCACTGTGTTCCACCATTCTAGCGCCCCTTCTTTGAAAAGATTTGATGCGTACATGACCTTGTCATCTTTGTCACATTTACTTATTGCAATTACTGCCTCGGTTTTCTCTAACCAACGCAGTGCTGCAGTCGCTCCTTCATTGCCTGCAAATTCAGCGGGTTTACAAGCAAGAAATTCTTTATAAGTGCAACCAGGTGTTGCAGCTTTCAGTTTCTTAGGGAGCGGAGCTTGCCGTGGTTCCTCATTATGATTAACATGATCATTGCCTTCGTTTACGCTATTACTGAAGTTATCTTCAGAAATACATTTGCTAGGAACGATTTGTTGCGGTTCGATTGGATTTTTAACAGCAGCAACGATTGCTGGAATAACATTAGCTATCCCTTGAGCAACGATATTTTCTATATCCTGCCTAGTCATATATTGATCCCCCGGTTGTTGCTCAGACTGATTAACCTCATTTACTGGTTCATTATTAGCATTTTCCATCTGATAATTAATATATATATAATTTATTAGTATCCAATAAATAATAATCATACACAAAACAATCATAAAATTTCACAACACAAATTTAACCAAAATTATTGATTTCTCGATTCTACTTTTATATATTTATAATATGCATCCATACACTCCTTTATCTCACAAAGTCTTATTTTAAGTTATTTTACAAAGTTATATTTTATTATTTATTATACCACCACTATTTCATCAACGAAGCTCCCTTTCATCATACTTCCAGGCAATTTGTCCCCCTATCTCCCGGATTCTATTTCCCGCATCCATTAACTCTTCGCCAAAATGGCGGAGTTATGCTAAATTCTCGTTACTCATGGGTGGATTTGGTAATGGTTCCGGGTCGAACTGAGGAAGAAAGGAATAAGGACTGTTGATCAGGTTTTGGAACTGCCAATCATTCGTCCACCACTCATCCATTCCTAAAGGTTGGGTGTGGATTATAGGTTCTGGGATTGCGGGGTCCAAATTCATTGGTAGTTGTGTTTCAAGAGAAGGGTATAGATTATTATTAATTGGCCTGACGACATCACAACTTGCTAATGCCCGATCTAATTCCTCCTGAAAAGGTAACTCCTCAACCTGTCTAGAGCTTTCCCCAACTTCCCTCTGGGTTTGCCTAGAACCTTCTCCCAATTCCATTTCTATCTGCTTAGAATATTCTTCAAACTGTATTCCCATCTGCCTAGATTCTTCCCCGACTTCAATTCCCTTCCCTTTATCTAAGGGATTTTCTATTTTAGGAATTTTCCTAGTGACGGGTTTCCTCCTACGCACACGCCTCCATCCCACGAATCTTCTCTTTTTCTTGGGCTTGGGTTTCTCTGGAGGTGGAGCATTGAATTCTATAGGTTGTTCCACATCAGGAAAGTATCCAGTAAATTCTTTTGAAACTTCTATGTTGAGATTCTCTAGGGCTTCAGATAACTCATTCATGCTGTTTAACATATATGTAAAAATAATAAGTTAAAATTTTATAACAATTAAAAGATAACCTTAAAATATTATTGCATATTGTGTGACTACCAAACAACTAAAATTTAAAACACACTATGTTTTACAGTAAATTTATTTATTTACTGGAGAACGTTTCTGACTTATAAGTGATAAAGGTGCTAAAACTGAAACAAGTTATTTAGAGATTTTCATTTACTGCTACGGTGGCTAGCATATAAAGATTTGCCCATTTTTCATCTAACTTGTCTTCCCAAGGTGGTTTACTGGTTATTTCCTGGTTAACTTTCTTTTCTCGGGATTTCTTTATTTTCTCTTTACTTTTCCTAATAATCAGACTTCTTTTACTAGGAGAAAGTGGTTCCTCATATTGTGCCTTTCGCACAAATATTCCTTCTTCAGGAATTACAGAGTGCTTTGAGGATTTGGTTTGGGATGAGCTTCCCTTCTCGTTGGATGACCTATCTAATTTAAGATAGATGTTTGACAACTTTTGCTTACCCATATTGTACACAAATATTCAAATAAGAAAACACATAATCACATAATGGCAATTAGAAGAATTAAGTATTTTCTAAATACTTAATTGGCTTAAATCAGTGGCTCTGATACCACATTTTTCTGTCACGACCCCCGACCCGGTTTGACCCGTTTCAGGAGCCGCGGGACAGAAATCCCGTGGTATTTAATTTACAGCGGAAGTTTCTTCAGGATCTTATTAAAATGCAAAATATTTCCCGATTATTTTATTTCACAACTCGGGATAAAACCCGGTAATTTACAATCTGGATATTTCACGGAGAAATCTTTTATTTTACAAAACATGTTTCTTTATTTTATACTGAGCCACTTCCTTAAGCTTGTAGTGCTTCACGGCACTTTTCCTGGATCACAACAGATCACCTGAAACTTGTTTGAAAAAGGTTTTGTCAGCGGGAAATACTAAGTGAATCATTCATTTTGCTAAAACGACTCGTTTGTTATAATTCACAGTATTAAGAGAGATTACAATATTTATTTCAACCAAATACCCACAGTATTTGTCATCGACTCGTTTCGGTGACTATGGTCATATCGCCCATTGGCTGCCCCGATGGTGACGAATATCACTAATTAGGTTCGCCCACCTAAAGTGATAAAAACAGTAGTAATGTGCACAATACCCCACATACCGGCTGTATTTTGGTGACTACATATACTTAATCACTATAATTATAATCTTGACAATAAACATGCTTTTATAAACAAATTTGATAAAAAGAGAATGACTCACATTGCAGATTTAATTGAGCAGAGCCTATCCTACTGATTAGCCTTTTAACCTAAATTAATAATAAGCACACAATTCGGTTAGTAACTTAATACAACATTTACTATAACTCACGAGATTAAACCCTCACATCGAATGACAAAGTGCGATACTTAAACATCCATTGAATTAACAACGAATGACAAAGCATAAACCCTAATGTGGGCAGCACTTAAACATCCATTGGATAGTTTAATCGATCGGATATTGAATCGTATCAGCGATCGAGTTATTACCATGTATTGCGGTGACGATTAGTGATCCGTGTGTGTTTTGATAATAAACAGAACGTAACTCAGTGCATGTAGCGAAATTTTACGTCGTTTTAATTCCAGAATTCAAGTCCCAAGGTATGCTATTTATACACAAAATTTGACAGGCTTACAGACCGTAAGCCTTATCCCTTACGGTCGCGTAAGGGGCACGAAATGGTTATAGGGTAGCTGCATGTGTGTGTAGGCTTGCTGAGTCAGTAGTTTCATAAAATTCGTTTTTGAAACCAATTTATTTAGATAATCGTAACTAGGGTTTTACCCCCCCTGAGTTTTAGGGGCCCTGATCCTGATTCTGATTGTTCTGAAAATTTTAGGGATTGTGCAGAATCACTTGGGTGTCTCAATTAGTGTTTCCTATTGGATAAAATAATAAAATAAATAGGACTTTTAATGAGAGTTGTTACACAGGAGGTTGTCAAGTGTTTTCGCTCGTCGATTCCATTCTTGAGGGGTTGGTTTGGCCCTTTTTCCAGTAACACGAATCCTACCGCGGTATATCCCATTTTAGTTTTACACCATTGTGAACCTTGCACCTTTTTTACTCTCTGATCGAGGTTCTCGTCATAGAAAAATTTTCGTAAACTAAATAACACGTGTATATGTTGACATTTTAGAGAAATACAGTCTAGAAAATCAAGAGCAATGGTGATATATATCCGGATTAGACACCAAAAAATAAACACTCAAAAAATGGATACAATTTAAGGTATGTGTTTAGTGACGGCATTAGATTCGTAATTGATGGAGAAAGGTCTGGTGGCAAGAAAAGTTGCTTACAGGAGGTTGTCAAGTGTTTTCGCTCGACGATTCCATTCTTGAGTGGTTGGTTTGACCCTTGTTCCTGTAACTCGAATCCTAGCCCTGTATATCCAATTTTAGTTTTACACCTTTGTGAACCATACGCCTTTTTTACTCTCTGATCGAGGTTCTCGGCACGGAAAAATCTTCGTAAACTAAATCACACGTGTATATGTTGACATTTAAGAGATATACAGTCAAGAAAATCAAGATCAATGGCGTTATATGTGCGGATTAGACACCAAAAATGGCCACAATTTAAGGTATGTGTTTAGTGACAACATCAGATTCCTAATTGATGGAGAAATGTCTGGTGGCAAGAAAAGCTGCTTCCAGAAGGTTGTCAAGTGTTTTCGCTCGACGATTCCATTCTTGGGTGGTTGGTTTGGCCCTTGTTCCTGTAACTCGAATCCTAGCCCGGTATATCCCATTTTAGTTTTACACCATTATGAACCTTACGCCTTTTTTACTATCTGATCGAGATTCTCGGCATTGAAAAATCTCTGTAAACTAAATCACACGTGTATATGTTGACATTTTAGAGATATACAGTCAAGAAAATCAAGAGCAATGGTGATATATATACGGATTAGACACCAAAAAATAAACACTCAAAAAATGGCTACAATTTAAGGTATGTGTTTAGTGACGGCGTCAGATTTCTAATGGACGAAGAAAGGTCTGGTGGCAAGAAAAGCTGCTTCCAGGAGGTTGTCAGGTGTTTTCGCTCGACGATTCCATTCTTGGGTGGTTCGTTTGGCCCTTGTTCCTGTAACTTGAATACTAGCCCGGGTTATCCCATTTTAGTTTTACACCATTGTGAACCTTACGCCTTTTTTACTATCTGATCGAGGTTCTCGGCATTGAAAAATCTTCGTAAACTAAATCACACGTGTATATGTTGACATTTAAGAGATATACAGTCAAGAAAATCATGATCAATGGCGTTTTATATGCGGATTAGACACCAAAAAATAAACACTCAAAAAATGGCGACAATTTAAGGTATGTGTTCAGTGACAGCATCAGATTCCTAATTGACGGAGAAAGGTCTGGTGGCAAGAAAAGCTGCTTCCAGAAGGTTGTCAAGTGTTTTCGCTCGACGATTCCATTCTTGGGTGGTTGGTTTGGCCCTTGTTCCTGTAACTCGAATCCTAGCCCGGTATATCCCATTTTAGTTTTACACCATTATGAACCTTACGCATTTTTTACTATCTGATCGAGGTTCTCGGCATTGAAAAATCTCCGTAAACTAAATCACATGTGTATATGTTGACATTTTAGAGATATACAGTCAAGAAATTCAAGAGCAATGGTGATATATATGCGGATTAGACAACAAATAATAAACACTCAAAAAATGGCTACAATTTAAGGTATATGTTTAGTGACGGCATGAGATTACTAATTGATGGAGAAAGGTCTGGGGACAAGAAAAGCTGCTTCTAGAAGGTTGTCAAGTGTTTTCGCTCGACGATTCCATTCTTGGGCGGTTGGATTTGCCCTTGTTCCTGTTACTCCAATCTTAGCCCGGTATATCCCATTTTAGTTTTACACCATTGTGAACCATACTCCTTTTTTACTCTCTGATCGTGGTTCTCGGCATTGATAAATCTTCGTAAACTAAATCATACGTGTATATGTTGACACTTAAGAGATATACAGTTAAGAAAATCAAGAGCAATGGTGTTATATATGCGGATTAGACACCAAAAAATAAACACTCAAAAAATGGCCACGATTTAAGGTATGTGTTTAGTGACAGCATTAGATTCCTAATTGATAGAGAAAGGTCTGGTGGCAAGAAAATCTGCTTCCAGAAGGTTGTCATGTGTTTTCGCTCGACGATTCCATTCTTGGGTGGTTGGTTTGGTCCTTGTTCCTATAACTCGAATCCTAGCCCGGTATATCCCATTTTAGTTTTACACCATTATGAACCTTACGCCTTTTTTTACTATCTGATCGAGGTTCTCGGCATTGAAAAATCTTCGTAAACTAAATCACACGTGTATATATATTGACATTTTGGAGATATACAGTCAAGAAAATCAAGAGCAATGGTGATATATATGCGGATTAGACACCAAATAACAAACACTCAAAAGATGGCTACAATTTAAGGTATGTGTTTAGTGACGGCATGAGATTCCTAATTGATGGAGAATGGTCTGTTTGCAGGAAAAGCTGCTTCCAGGAGGTTGTCAAGTGTTTTCGCTCGACGATTACATTTTTGGGTGGTTGGTTTGGCCCTTGTTCCAGTAACTCGAATCCTAGCCCGGTATATCCCATTTTAGTTTTACACCGTTGTGAACATTACGCCTTTTTTATCCTCTGATCGAGGTTCTCGGCATTGAAAAATCTTCGTAAACTAAATCACATGTGTATATGTTGATATTTAACAGATATACGGTCAAGAAAATCAAGAGCAATAGTGATATATATGAGGATTAGATACCAAAAAATAAACACCCAAAAAATGGCTACAATTTAAGGTATGTGTTTCGTGACGGCATCAAATTCCTAATTGATGGAGAAAGGTCTGGTGGCAAGAAAAGGTGTTTCCAGGATGTTGTCAAGTGTTTTCGCTCGACGATTCCATTCTTTGGTGGTTGGGTTCGCCCTTGTTCCTGTAACTCGAATCCAAGCCCGGTATATCCCATTTTAGTTCAACACCATTGTGAACCTTACGCCTTGTTTACTCTCTGATCGAGGTTGTCGGCATTGAAAAATCTTCCTAAACTAAATCACACGTGTATATGTTGACATTTAACAGATATACAGTTAAAAAAATCAAGAGCAATAGTGATATATATGCGGATTAGAAACCAAAAAATAAACACTCAAAAAATGGCTACAATTTAAGGTATGTGTTTAGTGACGGCATCAGATTCCTAATTGATGGAGAAAGGTCTGGTGGCAAGAAAAGTTGCTTCCAGTAGGTAGTCAAGTGTTTTCGCTCAACGATTCCATTCTTGGGTGGTTGGTTTGGCCCTTGTTCCTGTAACTCGAATACTAGCCCGGTATATCCCATTTTAGTTTTACACCATTGTGAAACTTACGCCTTTTTTACTCTCTTATCGAGGTTCTCGGCAATGAAAAATCTTCATAAACTAAATCACACGTGTATATGTTGACATTTAAGTGATATACAGTCAAGAAAATCAAGAGCAATGGTGATATATATGCGGATAGGCACCAAAAAATAAACACTCAAAAAATGTCTACAATTTAAGGTATGTGTTTAGTGACGGCATCAGATTCCTAATTGATGGAGAAAGATCTAGTGGCAAGAAAAGCTGCTTCCAGGAGGTTGTCAAGTGTTTTCGCTCTACGATACCATTCTTGGGTGGTTGGTTTGGCCCTTGTTCCTGTAACTCGAATCCTAGCTCGGTATATCCCATTTTAGTTTTACACCATTGTGAACCTTATGCCTATTTTACTCTCTGATCGAGGTTCTTGGCATTGAAAAATCTTCATAAACTAAATCACACGTGTATATGTTGACATTTTAGAGATTTACAGTCAAGAAAATCAGGAACAATGGTGATATATATGCGTATTAGACACCAAAAAATAATCACTCAAAAAATGGCTACAATTTAAGTTATGTGTTTAGTGACGGCATCAGATTCCTAATTGATGGAGAACGATCTAGTGGCAAGAAAAGCTGCTTCCAAAAAGTTGTCAAATGTTTTCTCTCGACGATTCCATTCTTGGGTGGTTGGTTTGGCCCTTGTTCTTGTAACTCGAATCCTAGCCCGGTATATCTCATTTTAGTTTTACACCATTGTGAACCTTACGCCTTTTTTACCCTCTTATCGAGGTTCTCAGCATTGAAAAATCTTCGTAAACTAAATCACACGTGTATATGTTGACATTTAAGAGATATACAGTCAAGAAAATCAAGAGCAATGGTGATATATATGCGCATTAGACACCA
Organism: Helianthus tuberosus; assembly: GCA_030545235.1. Lineage (NCBI taxonomy): Eukaryota > Viridiplantae > Streptophyta > Magnoliopsida > Asterales > Asteraceae > Helianthus > Helianthus tuberosus. The sequence continues at coordinate 7,258,442 of CM060436.1, forward strand.
AAAAATAAACACTTAAAAAATGGCTACAATTTAAGGTATGTGATTTGTGACGACATCAGATTCCTAATTGATGGAGAAAGGTCTGGTGGCAAGAAAAGCTGCTTCCAGGAGGTTGTCAAGTGTTTTCGCTCGACGATTCGTTTCTTGGGTGGTTGGTTTATCCCTTGTTCCTGTAACTCGAATCCTAGAGAGGTATATCCCATTTTAGTTTTACACCATTGTGAACCTTACGCCTATTTTACTCTCTGGTCGAGGTTCTCGGCATTGAAAAATCTTCGTAAACTAAATAACACGTGTATATGTTGACATTTTAGAGATATACAGTCTAGAAAATCAAGAGCAATGGTGATATATATGCGAATTAGACACCAAAAAATATCATATCGATTTATTCAACATCCGTATTCACATTAACGAAATTACCTATGCCATTAGGGCGAATGCTATTTTAAAAACAAACCATGTCCTACTTGCGGCAAAGTAGGATATGTGGTTGCAAATTGCCTAGCGAAGGTGTCAGTATGCTATAAATGTTACAAACCAGGACACAAAAAGTCTGAGTGCCCGGAGTTACTTAGAACCAAAGACACAATTGATGAAAATCATGATGCCCAGAAAGCAAAGGCAAGGTCTTTCCACATGACAGCCGCTGAGGCTAAAACTAAACCTGATGTTGTTTCAGGTATATTTCTTGTAAATTCAATTCCAGCACGAATTTTATTTGATTCGGGTGCAAATAGATCTTTTATATCACATCGATTTATTCAACACCCTTATTCACATTAACGAAATTACCTATGCCATTAGAAGTAGAAATAGGTGATAATAAAATTTTTATTGTTTGTGATATGTGTTGGAATTGCAAACTGAGCATTGACGATGAAGAATATTTTGTTCGATTTAATTCCCATGTCAATGGGAGAATTTCAAGTGGTAATCGGGATGGATTGGCTAGCTCGATATCACACGAAAGTAATATGCAACCGTAAGGAGATACAACTAATGTCTCCAAGCGGAAAACATGTTACTATTTATGGGGATAAAAGTTGTAGCCCCATAATTTGTTCTTTTATTAAAGCTTACAAGCTGGTTCGACATGGATGTAAGGCGTATATGGCTTACATACATGATTTGAGTAAATAGACTCCAGAAATCAAAGACGTACCAGTTGTACGGAAATTTGAAGATGTTTTTCCGGAAGATCTACCGGGGATACCACCTGAGCGTGAGGTGGAGTTTGGCATCGAATTAGTTCCGGGCGCGAAACTGGTAGCCAAGGCTCCTTATTGATTAGCGCCGTTGGAACTACAAGAATTGCTGTCGCAATTACATGATCTTTTAGACAAAGAATTTATTCGACCGAGCGTTTCTCCGTGGGGAGCGACAGTATTATTTGTGAAGAAGAAAGACGGAAGTATGAGGATGTGCATTGATTACCGGGAGTTAAACAAACTCACGGTAAAGAATCCATACCCGCTTCCTAGGATCGACGACTTGTTCGATCAACTGCAAGGCGCAAGTTGGTTTTCAAAGATCAACTTAAGGTCGGGTTATCACCAATTAAAAGTAAAAGAAGAAGATATACCAAAAACAACATTCCGAACGCGTTATGGACATTACGAGTTCTTAGTAATGTCTTTCGGATTAACAAATGCACCTGCGGCTTTCATGGATCTCATGAACCGTGTCTGCAAGCCAATGCTAGACAAGTCAGTGATTGTTTTCATCGACGATATTCTTGTGTATTCTAAGAGCGAAGAGGATCACGAATGTCATTTGCGTGAAGTACTTAAAACGCTTAGGCGTGAGAGACTTTACGCAAAGTTTTCAAAATGTGCCTTTTGGCTACGTGAGGTACAGTTTCTAGGACATGTTATTAGTACCGATGGAGTGTCAGTAGATCCGTCTAAAATAGAAGCTGTGTCTAAATGGAAACCTCCGAAAAATCCATCAGAGATTAGGAGTTTTCTAGGTCTTGCGGGTTATTACCGGAGATTTATACAGGATTTCTCTAGAATTGGAACTCCGTTAACCAAGTTGACCCGTAAAGACGAGAAATTTGTATGGGGAAGCGCACAAGAAGATGCCTTTCGCATACTTAAACAAAAATTGACCAGTGCTCTGGTATTAATGTTACCAGATGGCATTGAAGACATGGTTATTTATTCTGACGCATCCCAGCTTGGTCTCGAGTGTGTACTTATGCAACGAGGAAAGGTGATCGCTTATGCTTTGAGATAATTAAAGACTCATGAAAAGAAATATCCGACACACGATCTGGAATTAGCGGCAGTAGTCTTTGCCTTAAAGATATGGAGGCATTATTTGTATGGTGTGAAATGTACTATTTTCACTGACCATAAAAGTCTCAAGTACTTCTTTGATAAAAAAGAGTTAAATATGAGACAACGGCGCTGGTTAGAGACGGTGAAGGATTATGATTGTGAAATTCATTATCATCCCGGGAAAGCCATCATAGTTGCAGATGCACTGAGTAGAAAAGAAGAATATTCATCTATTCGGGTGCAGTCGATGCAGTTAGTAGTGACCTCTGGCTTACTCGAACAAATCAAAGAGGCGCAAACTGAAGCTGTAAAAGAAGAGAATTTGAAAAAGGAAAGAATTGTGGGTCAGCTTAAAGACTTGAAAGAAAATAGTAATGGATTAAAAACCCGTTTCGATCAAATCTGGGTTCCAAACACTTGCAATATTAAAACTCTTCTTCTTGATGAAGCGTACAAGTCCTGCTATTCTATTCATCCGGGAGCTACCAAGATGTACCAAGACTTGAAACATAATTATTGGTGGCCCAGAATGAAGCGAGACATTACTAAGTATGTGGAAAAAAACTTAACTTGTTTACAAGTAAAAGCAGAACACAAGAAGCCTTACGGTAAACTTCAGCCGTTAGACATTCCGGTGTGGAAATGGGAGCACATAACTATGGATCTATTAACTAAACTACCAAGAACATCTCGTGGATTTGATGCTATATGGGTAGTAGTTGTCAGATTGACCAAGAGTGCTCATTTTATCAAAGAAATGAAAAAGGGACTTACAAGTTGGTAATCAGAGCCTCGTTAAGACAAAGTGTGTTCGGTTCAAAGCTTGATCAAGACATCCGGTAAGAGTTACTTATAAATGAGTTTAGATTTATAGATTTAAAAGATGTAAATTATACAAAAGTGTATGGGAGGAGTGTATTATTACGCTCGAACCAGGGAAATACACTAAGTAAGAAAGGTAAGGCAAGATATGTACTTGACCAAACCGAAAAAAAGAAATAACACATTACTTATGATTGAGTATGTGTGATATGTATATTTCCATATAACAAGATGGAAATGAATTAAATAGTTATTGATTAACTATTGTAAACATTTCAGTTAAAGAAATGGCCGGTGTAACCGGAAGTGAACCAACATCTCGTTTAACTGAAGAGATGAAAGCTACAATTTTTGAGGAAGTCGGAAAAGCCTTAGAAGCTAGTCTACCGCAGTTCATCGATAGACTACAAACTACGCTCTTATCGGTAATAGACGATAAGATGAATGAAAAGAAAGAAACGGGTAAATCGAAAGCGTGTCCATATAATAAATTTATGGCATGCAAACCCCCGTTCTATCATGGTGAAGTTGATCCGATCGTTTGTCAACGATGGATTAGCGACATTGAAGGGGTATTCGAAAGAACCCATTGTGATGAGATGGATTTCGTGGCATACGGAACCGGTCAGTTAAGAGGCCAAGCTAAGGATTGGTGGGATAATCTAAAGAAGGAACAGGGAATTGAGGCCATGAGGACTATGACGTGGGAAAAATTCAAACACCATTCCTTAGACACCATAGCCCGAAAGTTGTAATCAATAGGATTAAAGAAGAGTTTATTCAGCTAAGGCATAGTGGTGAGTCGATAGAAAAGATTACGGGAATCTTTCTTGATAAACTTAGGTTTTGTGATGAGCTGGTTCAGATTGAAGAACAGAAAATATATTATTACTAAAACATGCTGAGTGCGGAGTATAGGGAGTTTATGACTCCTTCAAAATACGGGCATCTTACAGAGATAGTAAATGCCGCACGTGAAAGAGAAATCGAGCTGAAAAAGCAGATTGAAAGGGGTGAGAGGAGGGTATTTGATAAAAACCCAATCCCTGCAAAGAAACCAAAGATGAACAAAGCTCCTAAGAAAGGAGTTGAAAAGGGGGGGATACCTCAATGCAAAATTTGTGGAAAGAATCATAAGGGCGAATGCTATTTTAAAAACAAACCATGTCCTACTTGAAGCAAAGTGGGACATGTGGTTGCAAATTGCCCAGGGAAGGTGTCAGTATGCTATAAATGTTACAAATAGGGACACAAAAAGTCTGAGTGTCCGGAGTTAGTTGGAACCAAAGACACAATTGATGAAAAGCCTGATGCCCAGAAAGCAAGGGCAAGGTCTTTCCACATGACAGCCGCTGAGGCTAAAACTGAACCTGATGTTGTTTCAGGTATATTTCTTGTAAATTCAAATCCAGCACGAATTTATTTGATACGAGTGCAAATAGATCTTTTATATCACATCGATTTATTCAGCACCCTTATTCACATTAACGAAATTACCTATGCCATTAGAAGTAGAAATATGTATTAATAAAAGTTTTATTGTTTGTGATATGTGTTGGAATTGCAAACTGAGCATTGACGATGAAGAATATTTCGTTCGATTTAATTCCCATGTCAATGGGAGAATTTCAAGTGGTAATCGGGATGGATTGGCTAGCTCGATATCACGCAAAAGTAATATGCAACCGTAAGGAGATACAACTAATGTCTCCAAGCGGAAAACATGTTACTATTTATGGGGATAAAAGTTGTAGCCCCATAATTTGTTCTTTTATTAAAGCTTGCAAGCTGGTTCGACAAGGATGTAAGGCGTATATGGCTTACATACATGATTCGACTAAAGAGACTCCAGAAATCAAAGACGTACCAGTTGTACGGAAATTTGAAGATGTTTTTCCGGAAGATCTACCGGGGATACCACCTGAGCGTGAGGTGGAGTTTGGCATCGAATTGGTTCCGGGCGCAAAACCGGTAGCCAAGGCTCCTTATAGATTAGCGCCGTCGGAACTACAAGAATTGTTGTCGCAATTACAAGATCTTTTAGACAAAGGATTTATTCGACCGAGCGTTTCTCCGTGGGAAGCGCCAGCATTATTTGTGAAGAAGAAAGACGGAAGTATGAGGATGTGCATTGATTACCGGGAGTTAAACAAACTCACGGTAAAGAATCGATACCCGCTTCCTAGGATCGACGACTTGTTCGATCAACTGCAAGGCGCAAGTTGGTTTTCAAAGATCGACTTAAGGTCGGGTTACCACCAATTAAAAGTAAAAGAAGAAGATATACCGAAAACTGCATTCCGAACGCGTTATGGACATTACGAGTTCTTAGTAATGTCTTTCGGATTAACAAATGCACCTGTGGCTTTTATGGATCTCATGAACCGTGTCTGCAAGCCAATGCTAGACAAGTCAGTGATTGTTTTCATCGACGATATTCTTGTGTATTCTAAGAGCGAAGCGGATCACGAATGTCATTTGCATGAAGTACTTGAAACGCTTAGGCGAGAGAGACTTTACGCAAAGTTTTCAAAATGTGCCTTTTGGCTACGTGAGGTATAGTTTCTAGGACATGTTATTAGTACCGATGGAGTGTCGGTAGATCCATCTAAAATAGAAGTTGTGTCTAAATGGAAACCTCCGAAAAATCTATCAGAGATTAGGAGTTTTCTAGGTCTTGCGGGTTATTACCGGAGATTTATACAGGATTTCTCTAGAATCGCAACTCCATTAACCAAGTTGACCCGTAAACATGAGAAATTTGTATGGGGAAGCGCACAAGAAGATGCCTTTCGCATACTTAAAGAAAAATTGACCAGTGCTCTGGTATTAACATTACCAGATGGCATTGAAGACATGGTTATTTATTCTGACGCATCCCAGCTTAGTCTCGAGTGTGTACTTATGCAACGAGGAAAGGTGATCGCTTATGCTTCGAGACAATTAAAGACTCATGAAAAGAAATATCTGACACACGATCTGGAATTGGCGGCAGTAGTCTTTGCCTTAAAGATATGGAGGCATTATTTGTATGGTGTGAAATGTACTATTTTCACTGACCATAAAAGTCTCAAGTACTTCTTTGATAAAAAAGAGTTAAATATGAGACAACGGCGTTGGTTAGAGACGGTGAAGGATTATGATTGTGAAATTCATTATCATCCCGGGAAAGCCAACATAGTTGCAGATGCACTGAGTAGAAAAGAAGAATATTCACCTATTCAGGTGCAGTCGATGCAGTTAGTAGTGACCTCTGGCTTACTCGAACAAATCAAAGAGGCGCAAACTGAAGATGTAAAAGAAGAGAATTTGAAAAAGGAAAGAATTGTGGGTCAGCTTAAAGACTTGAAAGAAAATAGTAATGGATTAAAAACCCGTTTCGATCGAATCTGGGTTCCAAACACTTGCAATATTAAAACTCTTCTTCTTGATGAAGCTTACAAGTCCCGCTATTCTATTCATCTGAGAGCTACCAAGATGTACCAAGACTTGAAACATAATTATTGGTGGCCCAGAATGAAGCGAGACATTACTAAGTGTGTGGAAAAATGCTTAACTTGTTTACAAGTAAAAGCAGAACACCAGAAGCCTTACGGTAAACTTCAGCCGTTAGACATTCCGGTGTGGAAATGGGAGCACATCACTATGGATCTTTTAACTAAACTACCAAGAACATCACGTGGATTTGATGCTATATGGGTAGTAGTTGACAGATTGACCAAGAGTGCTCATTTTATTCCAATTCGGGAAACGTACACTTCCGAGAAAATGTCAGAAGTATATACGAATGAAATTATTTCTCGCCATGGAGTACCGGTGTCTATCGTATCGGATAGAGATACGCGCTTTACTTCAAACTTTTGGGGCGATTTCCAAGAGGATATGGGTACTAAGTTGTTCATTAGTATCGCATATCATCTTCAGACCGATGGGCAGAGTGAAAGAACTATTCAAACACTTGAAGATATGCTACGAGCATGTAGTATCGATTTTGGTGGTTGCTGGGATATCTATCTACCACTAGTTGAATTTTCATATAACAACAGCTACCATTCCAGTATCGGAATTGCACCGTATGAAATGCTATACGGCAGAAAGTGTCGAACCCCGGTGTGTTGGGGTGATGTGGGTCTGCGAGAATTAGCCCACAAAGATATAGTCAGTTTCACTAATGAAAATATTGAATTGATTCGGGCTCATTTAAAAGCTGCTCAAGATAGACAAAAGTCCTATGCTGATAAAAGAAGAAGACCAATCGAGTTTCAGATTGGGGATATGGTTATGCTTAAAGTATCTCTGTGGAAAGGGGTTATCCGATTCTGAAAACGGGGAAAATTAAGTCCAAGATTTATTGGGCCATTCAAAATCGTAGAGGGTGTGGGTAAGGTAGCGTACCGACTTGAACTGCCAGAAGAGTTGAGCAGTATACATAGCACTTTCCATGTTTCACATCTGCGAAGATGCTTAGCTGATGAAACAGCCTATGTGAGTTATGACGACATAGAAGTTGACGATAAACTAAATAATGTCATAAAGCCGATCGCAATTCTTGATTAAAAGGTTAAAAACTTAAGAAACAAAGAAATCAAACAAGTTAAAGTCAAACGGGAACATCGGAAGGGATCGGACACCACTTGGGAGTCCGAAGAGGAGATGAGACGCTTATACCTTTCCTTATTCGGTACGTACTTCCGATTTCGAGGACGAAATCCTCTTTAAAGGGGGTAGACTTGTAACACCCCTAAAAATATTAAATTATATATATGTATTGACAATAAAATAGTGAGATTTTAAATTAGGAATAATAAACCTAGTTAAGATCTTATTATAAAACATGGGGAAATCAAAGTGTTCTAACCATTTTATAAACTTAGAAACTAGAGGGGCCAAGGGTGCCAAATTTGAAAGTTTGTTTTGTTATAATCCTGGATAAACATCAGGACACACACTTTGTGTGTGTATCATGTTCGATCAAAACCCCAGGAACGACCTCAAGCTCTCAAAAACCCTAACTCATTCAATTCTACTTCAAATCAAGAAGGAAATTCAATTAGGATTCAATCCTAAGCTAGAGTCTTGATCAATAACCTTAGGAGATCAAAAGGTATGCTTAATTTTGATATTTGGTGAAACTTTGATTTGTTATAGATTCTTATGAATGAAATTCTTGAAAGAATTATTGAAATTATGGTTAAATTATGATGAATACAAGTCTAGGAATGAGTACAAGACTATAATTTGATTCATTCATATCATAATCTATTGGTGTCATGTTTATCATATAAGGTTATATGGGTTTTGATGTGTGCAAAATGCAACATATAAATTACATCAAATATGGCATAAAACTAACCCTTTTTTAGTACTAATGTTGGAAAAAGTGAGTTTTTGTCTTCCTTTTGTATTTTCAGGATTAAATGAGCTCAAATGAACAAAAGAAGCAAAAAGGCAACTAAATCTAACATAAATACAAGAAAAGGAACAAACGTGGCATGCCCGACCCCCGGCAGTATCTTCCCAAGCAAAAACAAGTGAATAGAAGACTGAACATGCCCCGTGCTCAGTGAGCACGGGTGTAACACCTCGAAAATTTACGTCCTATTATGTCTTGACACGTGTCATAGGTTTGAACGTGTGAAAGAATGTTCTTGAAGGACTAAAGTTGACAAACAGTGAAACTGTGTGCATAGAAGGGTTCAAAGTGTCAACGATGAATAAATATACTTTGCAATAACCCTACATGATGTTTATAACCTTAAACGAATAGATCATGGATCATACGAAGCGAATTGTGAAAGAAAGTGAGAGATTTCAAACTACAGGGGTTAAATGTGTCAACATGTTAAATTGTACCTCTGAGTGACCTTTTGACAAACCCGAAGCTTTGTAACGATTAATTATGCTCACAAGAATGCACCATAAAAATTTCACCAAGATTCGTTACCGTATGAGAAAGTTATGATAGAATCCGTGTGTAAGGGTTAGAAACGTCAACATTGAAATTTAGGGCTTTTCGGGTGACCACAAAGTTACCCGAGGACTTAACAAAGAGGGTATAAGTCTTAAAGCCCCACATGTCAAGTATAAAGTCTCAAAATGCAAGAAAACCAAGTGAAAGCGATGTTTATAAGGATCAGGGACTGAAATGCAAATGATTGAAACTTGTTAAGCTGGTCACCTACACCCTCGCGTAGCGCGAGCCTGAAGGGCTTGGCAGTCGCGCTACGCGACTGCCTTATCTGGACAGAAAACATGTGCAGGTGTCCTGCATGTTTCTTAAACGACTTTGATCGATTTTCTTGATACCTTGGGCTGCCCTAAGGTGGTTTATAGTGTGTAGGATGCTTGTGGATGTTATTATTTCCTCCTAGACTTAGTTGTCGATCATCCATGCATGTTTGAACACCATAAGAAGACCCACATTCCTTGCAAATTTGATCATTCATCTTGCATTCACCTCTGAGCATTTCTGGATCATTCAAGCAAGCCACAAACATTCCATATCATCCATAAGACTTGTGTAAGTACCCTTGATCTTCTTCAATTCATTCATACTTAGTTTATGGCCTAGAAATCAAACCGTCGTAACTACGGTTTGACTTTTCGATAATAAATAATCGGTCCAGAGTTTAGTCGAATCAAAGGTTGTTATAAGTTGGTATTTATATGGTTAATAAACCCCTAAAGGGGCACTCACTGATTCGAATCCTAACTAGGTCGTTTGTCGAGTCAAAGGTTTTCCGAAAAAGTCAACAGAATTGTTATGATTGGTTTAATGCATGATTAGCGATGTAAATGGCGTATAGCCTATTTTATCATTCTTACCAACTGAAAATAAGTATAAAAACTTGTATACGCTTGCTTGATTCGACAACTTTATGTTTAGAACCGATTCGGAACCGAGATACGCAAAAGTTTGACTTTTGCTTTGACCTCAGTTCTGACCCGATTCTTATAGGTTTAGACATGCCTTAAAGTTCCATTAGGACCTAGTTACATGTGTGTATAAGCCTCTGCGTTTATACCACTCGAATCCCTAATCGTCCGATGTTTCCGTTAATTGCCTAAATATTGACCGTAATGCCCTTATGACCATAAAACAAGATCTTTGGAAATATGAAAGTGCCATAATCTTAGTTACTGATTATTATGCATGTCCCGAAAATTTCACGTTAATCGGAGGTCTAGAATAGGAGTTATGCTTAATGACGTAATTAAGAACGCTTTTATTAATTAAACGGCGTCATTAGCATAAAACCTATCTAAACCCAATTTTTGACACCAAACCTTTTACCCACTGATGTAATATAATATTTTGGGATTTTTGAAGATTTTTAATTATTTTTAAACTGATCATAAGCTTGGATTAGCGCCTTAATTCGGTTAATACCGAATATACCCTTTTCGGTCATAAAATGAGTTTTACAAATCCTTTTGACGCCAATCCAATTGCTACTGATTTAAAATATTAAATAGAGTGTTTTGAACCTGTTTAATTGATCAGGAGACTCATAATCGTATTTTAAACCGTACGTCGCTTAAAACGACTTTATACGCGTATTATACGCATAGTTTGGGTTTAAAACTATTTTGACATATAAGACTTATAACCAAATGTTATAACCTGTTTAAATAAGCCATTTTACTGATGTAACCAGACCCGGTTCACAGAAACCTAATTAAATCCTTTTATAATCTTTAAAATGACCAAAATACCCCTACGGGGCTTATTAAGAGATTAAACTCGTTTGGGGCGTCACGGGTGATATCCTACTGATATCACAACTTATTTAAGGCATGTTAACTTAGGAAACCTGTTTAGGACTATTACGGATACCCGTTACGCTTCATGCGCGTTCGGTTCGGTTTATGTAACTAGTTTACATAAATTAGCCGAAACGGGTCAAACCTTATCGGTTTTATCTCAAACTCCAGAATGTGTATCATATACCCATATTAAGCAAGTCTTCAAACTTGTCGGGTCTAAATCACATTCTATCCGGTCTTCGCTTAATCGTGCGTACGAACCGTATCTTTAAAACTAACCGGTCTAAGCGTAAGCTTAACTAAAGACCCGTTAGGATTCTAATAGGTTATTATAAACCTTCGTTCCAGATTAGGAGAACCAGTAAAAGATATTTGCACTCGCTGATTTTGAACTATACTTACTCAGGTAAATACTTTTAACTTATTTTCCCTATACGGGCTTGGGGTACGGTATATAAAATACCGCTTGGTCCAGCATTGAATCTTAATCGAATAGAGGTTAAATTATTGATATGCTCTGTTTTGAAATGTTTTGTTGCTTAAAGCCTTTGGGGGGTTAATGACCATGTCCCGGATATCCCTGGCATCATCTTACGAGATGGCCACGACCTCAGCACTCAGGTGTAGGCGTACACCTGTCAGTGTCTCATTATATAAAGTGGTGTGTCCATTGATCTTTAACCCGGTCTACGGATCGGGCTACTGAACGCATAAGAAACATGTAATTCGTTTACAAGTATTATATAGAGTAAATTGCCATTTTAGTCCCTGAGTTTTGTCCAAATTTGCCATTTTGATCCAAATAGTTTTATTTTCCCCCTTGGGTCCCTGACTTTTACATTTTGTTGCCATTTTGATCACTTTGCCTAACTCCATCCAAAAACCCAGTTTGTAACAGGGGTATTTTGGGGATTTCCTTAAAAAATGTTTTCAGTTGCCATTTTGATCCAATTCCAAAAAATCAAAAAAATTCCAAAAAATTCCAAAAAATCAAAAAAATTCTAAAAATTCAAAAAAATCTAAAAAATTCAAAAAAATCTAAAAAATTCAAAAAAATCTAAAAAACTCTAAAAAATCATAAAAATTCTAAAAAATTCAAAAAAATATAAAAAATTCTAAAAATCATAAAAATTCTAAAAAATCAAAAAAATTCTAAAAAATCCAAAAATCATTAAATGTTTCGGCACGAACCGTTTCGACCCGTACCGTTTCGAACCGAACCGTTTCGACCCGTACTGTATCTAACCGAACCGTTTCGACGCGAACCGTTTCGAACCCGTACCGTATCGAACCGTACCGTTTCGACGCGAACCGTTTCGAACCGTACCGTTTCGACCCGTACCGTATCGAACCGAACCGTTTCGACGCGAACCGTTTCGAGCCGAACCGTTTTGACACGAACCGTTTCGACCCGTACCGTTTCGAACCCGAACCGTTTCGAGCCGAACCGTTTCGACGCGAAGCGTTTCAACCCGTACCGTTTCGACCCGTACCGTTTCGAACCGAACCGTTTCGACGCGAACCGTTTCGAACCGAACCGTTTCGACCCGTACCGTATCGAACCGAACCGTTTCGACGCGAACCGTTTCGAACCCGAACCGTTTCGACACGAACCGTTTCGAGCCGAACCGTTTCGAACCCGAACCGTTTCGAACCCGTACCGTTTCGACCCGTACCGTTTCGAACCGTACCGTTTCGACGCGAACCGTTTCGAAACCGAACCGTTTCGACGCGAACCGTTTCGAACCGTACCGTTTCGACGCGAACCGTTTCGAACCGAACCGTTTCGACGCGAACCGTTTCGAACCCGAACCGTTTCGAACCCGAACCGTTTCGAGCCGTACCGTTTCGAACCCGAACCGTTTCGAGCCGAACCGTTTCGACCCGTACCGTTTCGACGCGAACCGTTTCGAACCGAACCGTTTCGACCCGTACCGTATCGAACCGAACCGTTTCGACGCGAACCGTTTCGAACCCGAACCGTTTCGAACCGTACCGTTTCGAACCCGAACCCGAACCGTTTCGACCCGTACCGTTTCGAACCCGAACCGTTTCGAGCCGAACCGTTTCGAACCGTACCGTTTCGACGCGAACCGTTTCGAACCGAACCGTTTCGACCCGTACCGTATCGAACCGAACCGTTTCGACGCGAACCGTTTCGAACCCGAACCGTTTCGAACCGTACCGTTTCGAACCCGAACCGTTTCGAGCCGAACCGTTTCGAACCGTACCGTTTCGACGCGAACCCTTTCGAACCGAACCGTTTCGACGCGAACCGTTTCGAACCGAACCGTTTCGACCCGTACCGTATCGAACCGAACCGTTTCGACCCGTACCGTATCGAACCGAACCGTTTCGACGCGAACCGTTTAGAATTATTTGGATTTTTTAGAATTTTTATGGTTTTTTAGAATTTTTTTGATTTTTATATTTTTTTGAATTTTTTAGATTTTTTATGATTTTTTAGAATTTTTATGATTTTTTAGAATTTTTTAGATTTTTTTGAATTTTTTAGATTTTTTTGAATTTTTTAGATTTTTTAGAATTTTTTGAATTTTTTGGAATTTTTTTGATTTTTTGGAATTTTTTTGATTTTTTGGAATTGGATCAAAATGGCAACTGAAAAGGTTTAAATTGAAAAGAGTAACTGGGTTTTTGGATGGAGTTAGGCAAAGTGATCAAAATGGCAACAATTGTAAAAGTCAGGGACCCAGGGGGGAAAATAAAACTATTTGGATCAAAATGGCAAATTTGGACAAAACTCAGGGACTAAAATGGCAATTTACTCTATTATATATTTAAATAATTATCCCAAGTTATAAAATATTATTTGTGCCTTGTGCCTTAAATGCATTTTCTTAAACTCTTTTCAAAATGAGTCGGTTGATTGTATTTAGCAGTGTAAACTGACGTATTTTCTTAAAAAGGTTAAGTGCAGGTACTACGCGAAATAGGCTGGCTTGTCTCCTAGCATCCACAATAAGTCTCGCCAGCTTGGATGTCATAAACTATTGAACATTTGTTTCCTTTTTAAATTTGATCTACCTGTGGATTTATATTCGACTATTTGTGATACTTAATATTACAATATCATTGGTTGAATTAAATCTATACTTTGCTTCCGCTGTGCATTTAAATATTGTGTTGTTTGACTATTATGTTGCCAACCACGTCACGATACTCCCCTACCGGGCCCACCGGTGACACGTGGAAATTCGGGGTGTGACAACGGGGGCGTGTTCAAGTATCAGCATAAAAGACAAAGCTGTAGAAGCTTCTATCACCCACCACGGGGTCGTGCTCAGCGGAGACGGGGCCGTGGTCAACTCTAAGATTTGCAGAATCTGGGAAAATCTTGATAGTACAGATACGCTTCTACACACGGGGGCGTGCCCAGCGGACACGGGGGCGTGGTCAACTAATGCAGATAAACTGCAATTAATGAAGAAAGAGAAGGAGGATGGACACAGGGCCGTGCCCGAGCTGCTGTTCAGGCTATAAATAGGGGTGCTTGGCTCATTTGCAAACCATCCCTTGGCACACCACATCTCTCACACTTCACACTTCACCCACCACCCACCACCATCACAACACCATCATCCACCACCATCATCCATTGTCCATCATAGAGTGTGTGAGTCGTCTCGGGATCCAAGATTGATCGTCAGAGTTCTTGACAATCAAAGGCCATGTTTGCCTAAGTCTCTTACATCACTTGGTGAAGACAAGTGTCTAGTGTAATACTTTTTATTTTTAATCTTTTCGCAGTTTTTACGTGGTTATGTATTAATGACTTTAATAAGTTTCTTATGTTGAAGGTGATTCTTCCTTATCGTTTGTCTGTGGTGTCTTGGCATTATTTTACTGTCTATATAAAATAAAAGATTTTCACCATTCATATCTCCACGGTCTATATGGAGGTATGTTGACTACCTGGTCGGGGGTTAAGGGAACAGTTTGGTAAGAGTCTTACCATTGTTCAGTGTATAGATCCTGCAAAGGACCTGGGTCAAATTTAGTAGGACCTCCTTCAATACCCACCGGTATTGGATGGCGGGGTCCAAACTCTTTGATACCCTCATAAGTAAGCTACTATTAATATTTTAACCCGGTTAGTTAGGACTGTATCCCTGCTGACTCAGACTACTTAGCCGAGGGTAACGTCACCTTCAAAAGAGGGGCCTACCACAATATGCATTAATAACTTAATTAATTATCTTTCAATAATCCGACCCTTTAGGATTGTATCCTTGCTGACTCAAACTACTGGGTTGAGGGTAACGTCACCTTCAAAAGAGGGGCCTACTACAATAACTAAGATAATCTCTTAAAAAGTGCAAAAGTGCGGAAATAATCAAAGGTTACACTATACACGAGTCGGATCCAAGTGATTCATCTTGTCTATATGTTTTTACTTTTATTTTATTTTTCAGCATTTTAGTTAGTTTTATTTTCTTGTTTAAAATTTTTTTTCTAAACTTTTGATTTGATTAGACGTTGAGGATAAACCGGTATTAAAAGCTCTTGTGTCCTTGGACGACCTCGGTATCTTACCAACACTATACTACGGTCACGATGGGTGCACTTGCCCATATGTGTGTTTAGTGTTAGTAAATATCGTGTTTTATAAATTTAAAACTTGGCTAAAAAGTGTTAAAAAGGGCTTAAAATATACATTAAAAACTAACGACACATCACACGCATCAAGTTTTTGGCGCCGTTGCCGGGGACACAAGGATTTTAAGAAAGTTAGGAATCAGCGGCCTAATCGTTTTTTCTAATTTTTCTTTTTTTTTTTAGGATTTTTCTTAATTTTTCAGTTTTTGCAGAGCTCAGCACGGGCCGTGCCTGGTCGGACACGGGCCATGCCCAACATTGTCATTGGCAGTTTTTATTTTCCGAGTTATAGAGAGTTAAGCACGGGGCCGTGTCGGTGCAACACGGGGCCGTGTCCAACTCCCCAGTAACAGGGATCCGGAAAACAATCACTGTATCTTCGACCACGGGCCGTGTTCACCTGAGCACGGGGCCGTGGTGAACCTTCTGACCAACTTTCTTTTCTGTTTTTATTGCAGGACTTGGAACCCAGGCGCCACATCTGAACTTTCTACGTAGTGTATGAGCTCCAGTTCTAGTAGAGACATAAAAGAACCTCTAGAAGAACCCGAACGCTTTCTCAGAAAAAGACTTAAAGCTAAAAACCAAGAGAAAGTTTCGGGGGACCCACTTCCAATGGCGGACCAACGTACTCTCATGGATTACTTACGCCCCACCGTAGGTAATCTAGGCGCCGCTATCAATGTGCCGAATGTCGAAGCCAATAACTTCTAACTTCGGCCACATTTGATACAGATGCTTCAAAACTCCGCAACCTTCCATGGGCTTGCGGACGAGGATCCCCATCTACATATTACTAATTTCTTAGAAATATGTGATACCTTTCGGATCAATGGAGCATCAAACGACGCCATCCGCCTTCGCATGTTTCCATTTTCACTAAAAGACCGAGCTAAGGCTTGGCTTAACACCCTCCCAGTTGGCTCGGTAAACACCTGGGATGAACTAGCCCAAAAGTTTCTATATAAGTATTTCCCTCCTGCTAAAACGGCTAAATTAATGACTGAAATTAATACATATTCACAAGAGGGCGGGGAATCCTTGTATGAAACTCGGGAAAGGTTCAAGGAGCTACTAAGAAAGTGTCCTCATCACGGTCTTGCGGTATGGCAACAAGTATCCACTTTCTATAATGGGTTGTTGCCACACACATGACAAATACTCGACTCTAGCTCCGGGGGACTTTTAGGTAATCGTCGCCCAAATGAAATATATAATTAAATTGAGGAAATTGCTCAAACCAATTTTCAGTGGCACACTCCTCGAGGCAATAAATCTATTACCCCGGGCGCCCATAAGGTTGATGAAAGCACTTCTTTACAAGCTCAAATCAAGGCCCTTTCTTCAAAAATCAAAAAGTTAGAAATGACAAAAACGGTCTCGGTTATGGCTTGTGAGGGGTGTGGTGGGCCACATGAAAATTGGAGTTGTATGAAAGAAGTTGATGATCAAACGGAAACGGTAAACTACATTGATAATAGACCTAGGCCGTCGGGTCCTCCAACGGGTACCTACAACCAAGGATGGCGTAACCACCCTAACCTTGGTTGGAGAGAACCCGACAATAGTAGTAACCAACAAAATCTAAACCAACGAACAAACTTTCAACAACCGCAAAATTTCTCTCAACAACAAGGTGGACGAGAAAGGCTTGAAGATACTGTATCTCGCCTAATCTCCGACACTGAAAAGAAAAACTCGGATCGATTTCAACTATTGGAATCGAATTTTAGAAATCAACAATCTAGTATACAAAACATTAAAAAGCAATTAAATCAGATAGCTTAGAATTTCTCCGAGAGAACACAAGGCGCGTTACCAAGTAATACCGAAACCAACCCAAAGGCGCAAGTACATCTCATTACATTGAGAAACCGAACCATGGGTCCCGAGGAGGCTCCATTACCGCCAGCTGAAAAAAGCCAATCCAGCCATACCACAACTCCACCCACGCCCCAACCAGAGAAGGCTTCTCCACCAATTCAAGAGCCTACCAAGACTCCTCCGGTTCCATACCCCGGTCGGTTAATTCGTCAAATGACCGACGAGCAATTCGCAAAGTTCGAAAATTTATTAAAACAATTGCATGTTAATATTCCATTTATCGAAGTCCTAACCCAATTGCCTAAATATTCAAAATTTATGAGGGACTTCCTCACTCATAAAATGAAAATTGAATCATTGCAATTAGTTAACTTAGGCGAAGAATGCTCCGCCTTACTACTCAACAAACTCCCGCAAAAGAAGATTGATCCTAGAAGCTTCACGATTCCTTGCTCAATTGGGGAATCCCCCATTCGCAATGCACTAGCCGATCTTGGGGCTAGCATCAACCTCATGCCCGCATCAATGTTCAAACGACTCGGCCTAGGAAAAACGAGCCCTACAAAGATGAGCATACAACTTGCCGACAGATCCGTCAAATATCCACAAGGTGTCGCTGAAAATCTATTGGTCAAAGTCGACAATTTCGTCTTCCCAGCCGACTTTGTCATACTAGACATGGAAGAAGACACCGAAGTTCCTCTCATCCTAAGGAGGCCATTTCTAGCCACAGCCCAAGCAGTGGTAGACATGAATGACAGAACACTAACATTGAAGTTTGGGGACGAGGAAGTGAAGTTTGGAGTGGGAAAAAGAGTAGAAGAAGAAGACCCGGTCAACTACATGAAGGTCATAGACTCGAGCTTGGATGACGCTCTCCGACGGTGTAGCATGGGATGCAAAACATCCCACTTGGGTAACATATGACCAGGCTTTGGGTCTAGCCAAGGACCCTTATAAACGTGGCGCACCACGGAGGCATTCCGCGGAACTATCCTTAGTTTAATTTAGATTAATCTATATGTTTTCTAGTTTAGTTTAAATTTTCAGGAATAAAATACACTCGGGATGGTGAAGGATAACAAGGGAAACTTGAACCAGCACCCCATGCACGAAAACAGGGCCATCCGACACGGCCCCGTGCTGCACAATCTGCAGAAAATGCCCAGTTCAGGTAACTGGACACGGGGCGTACTCACTGAACACGCCCCCGTGCCTAGGCTTCTATTTCTTTTTACAAACTTTTGTTACTGGCGATCTGAACACGGGGCCGTGCCCGGTCACCACCTGGCCGTGTCCAGACGCCCAGTAACATAAAATTTTGCTTTTTCACACCTTTTTTACACATTCAATCAACCTAAAAACTTGTTTTTGGGACATATTGAGGACAATGTGTAATTTAAGTGTGGGGAGATGCTAAAACCTTGAATCTTGCAAGTCCTAAATACAAGCCTTACACAAAACTCTATTGGAACCGCTAATCACCCCAAATTTTTTCAAAAAATTTTCATTTTTTTTTACTTGTCTAGGTTTAACTTAGGAATTTCAAGTTCTAAAAAGGTTATATTTTTACAAATTTACAACCGATAGCGTCGTGATAAAAAGAACCAACATAAGAAAATTATGAAACGGCATGACAAGTTTAGTTAAAATTTGATTTATATATACTTGATAATCTCTTAAAAAGTGGGGCCTACTACAATAACTAAGATAATCTCTTAAAAAGTGCAAAAGTGCGGAAATAATCAAAGGTTACACTATACACGAGTCGGATCCAAGTGATTCATCTTGTCTATCTATTTTTACTTTTATTTTATTTTTCAGCATTTTAGTTAGTTTTATTTTCTTGTTTAAAAACTTTTTTCTAAACTTTTGATTTGATTAGACGTTGAGGATAAACCGGTATTAAAAGCTCTTGTGTCCTTGGACGACCTCAGTATCTTACCAACACTATACTACGCTCACGATGGGTGCACTTGCCCATATGTGTGTTTAGTGTTAGTAAATATCGTGTTTTATAAATTTAAAACTTGGCTAAAAAGTGTTAAAAAGGACTTAAAATATACATTAAAAACTAACGACACTTCACACGCATCAGGTTTTCTTGAAGAATACTTGAATTCTTGTAATATTTGATGTTAGTTGATAGTTATGATGCAATCCTAGTGTTGGGTATAGTATTCTTGACCTATAAGTTGAAATATTATACTTTAACATGGTTAAAGATATAAATCATGAACATGTTAGTGTTAGGATATTAATTCCGCACATAAGATGTTCGATAAAATATCTAGATGAACTTAAATTAAGTGATAAACATGAAAGAATTACTTAATTCGATTAACTAGATATGTTGTGTGATGAATATGGAAATATGAATGCTAAATCCATGTGTCTGAATTGGATTTATAGGCGATTTGGGTGGACCGTCTAATAATCAAGGAGGAATGGATAATCGGTTGAAGGGAAAGCTTTAAAAGGTACGTAGCTACACGCTTCGTAGAAATTGTTAGTTATTTGTTTCAATTGTTATTAAATAATATATGTCCAGTGATAAACTTCAGAAATTGTCAAAATGGTGGATTCCATATAGACAAACCGAATGATTTAACTCTGAAGTTAGAGTTATGATTCTATAATGAAAGTGATGGATTTCACTAGAATAGTCAAATTGGTTTAATGGACTAAATCGGTGAATGTTTGGTACATAAAGCGACGGATGTCGTTAAGGAAACCAAACAGGTCAAAACAATTAAAGTAATGAACTTTGGTAATAAGAAGCGATGAATTTCACTAATAAAGCCAAACGGATCAATAGGATGTTTTGATGTAATCCGGAAAGATTACATGCAAAAAGACATCGGATTGTTATTGAAATTAACCATCTCCATATAGGTAAGATCTCATAAATTACATATATCATGCACCGTTATGTTAGGCGCGTTATATATGTTGGTTGTTGATCGTGCGGATTCGCAACCTTTTTCTGTGTATGATTTTACAACCTGTTTTTGGTCCTCCGTAAACGGCGCCAAAAACTTGGTGTGTGTACAACCTGCTTTTTATGTTTGAAAAGACTTTGATGTTGTATGTCGTTTTATTCAAAAGCCTTGGTATGTAAAAAGCTTGATGTAAGGTTGTTTATTCAAATGCTCAAAAGTTGGATATGCTTTGGCCTAATAGGTATAGGTACTCTCATTGGGATGGTCCCCAGGTAGGCAACGGGTCCTTAATGGATTTATGCGAATGCCAGCCTAGACAGGAGTTCCCAATTTAACGGCACTTAACCCTTCCAGTTACTACATATCCGAGCAATTGATATTTCTTTTTTATTTTCAAAACAAGTTTTAAAATTGGAATTGCTACTAAACCACACACAATCGGCAAGTGCACCGGTCGCGGTGTAGTGTAGATGGCAAGACCGGATATCAATCCGTGGACACTATATACAAACTTTAGATAATAAACCTTTATCGAATATAAAGTTGAAATTTAACAGTTTTGTTTAAATTGATTTTTGATTTTTAAATAATACAAAACAATAAAAGTAAAACAAATAAACACAAATAAATAAACAAACACACAATGTAATAAATACAGACAAAGTAAAATAATCACATAAACAGAGTTTTACAAATAATAAACGGACTACCTGGGTTTAGAATCCCTAGAATCATGCAATGCTAATTTGACAATAATAACAGTTAAGTATCTTTATCAATTGATTAATCCCCCGTTAGAGATGCAACTTAAACAAAAGATTAAGACTAAATGTGAAGTGCTAGAACAAACCGGCTCGAGCTATCGATACCAAATCCTACGTGAATCCAACCGTTGGAACCTCAGAGACTAAGTTGTGAGACGATCTTTTAAACACGTAAAGCGAACAAATCTTTGAAAATTAAAATCCCAAGAAACCTTAATCACGATGTAATAAAAGAGTTCGAGTTATCGATTACCCAAATTACCCACCAATGATTAGCTAATAACCTGGCTTACCCTAATCATATTTCTAATCATGAGGTAATGATGCATGTTTTATTATTTTGACTAATTATTATTAGACTTGGTTAATTTCTCAACACAATATTTAACCCGCAAATTGAAAGATAAACGAATTAAATTAAATTCTAAGTTTAAAGGGAATTTCTTCATGTTATAAACTTGGTGAATTTATCAACAAATAATTAAATCAAAATTATAACAACATGCAATATCAAGATTAATTTCAAAGATAAAATTCTGTAAATCACATCAAATAACTGAAATTATATCAAACAAGCATTACAATTATCTAGTTCATCATAACCCAGGTATTATACAAGTTTAACTACACATATTAAACAATAACACACTTATAACAAGCATAACAACTACTGAAAACACAATAACAACACTTACTAGAACGGAAATTACAACGTTTAACCGACTCGAGTCGATTAGGACTAGAACCGAACGCCTCTAAACTTCCCGAGAGCTCCGTGGTACTTCCGTGACACTTCTAGCTGCCTAATGTTGCCTGAAAACAGACTTTTACGTGTTGGTTCCGAGCTTGGAAGGTGTATCTTCGAGTTACAAGTGAAGGGGTATTTATAGGTGAAAAATTGAGCTTCTGGACACCCCCTACGCACCGTAGGCCATATTGTGCTACGCATCGTAGGGATACCTCAACAAACTTTCAAAAGTGCACCAAAAAGTCTTGCCGACAGAACTCCCTGCGCATCGTAGGGCTTTTATGGCTACGATGCGTAGGGCTATCTCAAAAACAAATTTCATTTTTGGATTTCTCTCATCGAGCTACCCCAAAAGCATATATTATGGCTCCCGTAACTCATTTCCTAGCTCCGGATATGTCCAGATGAAGTTCTGACTGTTTCTGGCGCGTATTTTCTTCATTTCTTCTTCGTTTTAGCTCCGTTTTACGCACCGTTTTCGCCCCCTTTACACTAGAACCTGGCAAAACACAAAATAAAATAAAACAAACATAAAACTAAATAAAAACCAATAAAAACATACAATAATTATACATTTCACACAGGATAAAATACGTGTATTTTACTACACATCAGTTGTATAGAACTTTGGATTGGTAGAAACTTAGTTTATGGTTCATATTAGTGAACGGGTCAAATAATTATGAAAAAATTTTATAATCCAAGGGCGTAAACTTAAGAAAATTGTTCATTCATATGTTGGACTTTATTCCACGTTATAGATGATCCGATTACGATCACGTAGAAAGAAACGTGGCCCAAATTGGACTAAAAACGAAGAAGTTATGATCGTTTTAGTAAAATGTAGTTGAGCTGGGAATGTGCATGTTTTTGAAACAACCTTTCTGTCGAAACTGGATGCTCGCGTCACACGACGCCTACCGGTAACACCGTCGCGGCCCACGACCCTTTTCGCATCACGCGACAACCAACAAGCACTCCCGTCGCGGCACGCGACGGGTTAAAATTGCTGAACTTGTTGTTGTTGTGTGTTTTGACCTCATGAACTCATTCAAACAAGCCTTAACTAGCATAAACTAACCAAATTCGGTGTTTTGACTGTAGGTAACTATATTTACTAGACGGATGGCGATCAAGCTAAGGAAAGAACCGAATACACACTTAATTGAAGCTTCCGCAACTAAAGCAAGACTTTTGTTACCAAACTCGTTGGAGTTGTTTTGCCAAACTTAGTAAATATAGAACTAATGCTTTATAAGTTAAGTATGTGTCTGTAAAATAGAATGTTCTAAACTTTGTAAACTCGGTTTTAAGGTTATGGAACTTATGTAAATGTCGTTATATTAATGTTTTGACAAACGGCATTTGAATGCGCTACATACATTATATGAATTATCAAAGAAATGAAAAAGGGTCTTACACTAACTTGCTTGATGTGCATTATTCGTTTTGATCACCAAGTCATTCCCGATTACACTAAAATATCTAACAAGAGTGTTATCCAAGTTCTCATGGGAGTCAGTTATTTGCACAAAAGCGACACATGGAGGTGTATTAACTATTAACAATCATGTTGAAATTTCATTAAATAAATAGTAATTTTTATGTTTACAGTTGCTTGGGCACACATATTATTTGTGGCTTTAAAACGTCGCATGATAAAGAAGGCATGGCATGGGATGGGCTAACGATGAGGCGGCAACAAACCTTTTATGTATAAAACTTTCATTTGTATGATTTAGTATGTTGTTATATATTATTTGTGGGTGAAAATGACCTAAACTCACTTTAATACACTAAAACTTGGAAATTATAGTCTATTAAAGTAGGTTTGGGTCATCGTGACAAATTTAAACTAAAAGTTAGATAAATTAAGTGTATTAAAGTGGGTTCGGGTCATTTGACCCATTTAAAGTAAAAGATTGATACATTAAGTGTGCTAAAGTGGGTTCGGGTCATTTGACGCATTTAAATGGCCCGCACCCACTTTAATAGACTTAAATAACCAACTTTTAGTTTAAATGGGTTAAAACAAACCAAACCCACTTTAAACGACTTAAAATATGCAGCTTTTAGTTTAAATGGGTCAAAGTGACCTAAACCCACTTTACGCAACTAAAAGCGGTTATTTACTTATAGGATTATTAGTATTGTTGCTATTAATGTAGGTTTATTGATATTTATGGTTATTAAAGTGCCCTAAAGGGGGTTATGGTGATAATATATTGCCAATGATACTTTGATTCATGTTTTGGTTTAATTTGTTTCAACATGTCGTTTAGTTTTGTTAGATTTGTTAGGGAATCTGGTTTTAATATCTGAAAAAATATATATAAAAAAAACAATTAGTTGGTGGTAACTCTATAGCGACGACAGGTCAAATAAATAATTAAATAAACTTCTAAATTCAATAAGTATCTTTGGTGTGACAACCTTGTAGCGACGACATGTCATCTATATAGGTCAAATAACTAAATAAACTTTTAACTTTACTAAGTAAATATCTTTGGTGACAACTCTATAGCGACAACATGTTGTTACTATAGGGCGGTCTATCGTGAAATATTATCAAACTAATTTTTGTAGATGAAAAACTATATATAACTAATCACTTTTGTGAACATCTACCATGATGGCGAAATATTGCTGTGAAGTCAACAAAACTGTACGTTTCATTAAATTATGAGCTGTATTCATCACTCAAAAGTGTTCCTAATTAAGATAGGTAAACAATATATATATTTTATTAAATATAAAACAATAACGAATCAGTGACAAATGAGATCATGATATATGTATATATGTATGTTTGTCTAACCAGTCGCTTCAGTAATTACATGGATATGTCATATGTACTATTGTATACATACATGAAAGACGCTAGCTAGCTCATCATAACCCAATATGATGGCAACAAAAAAAAAAGCAAAAGAGAAGAGACCTTTTTCTGGATTTGTACGTTTGTTTAGACATCATCATTTTCCCCAAGAATATGACCATTATATTTGAACTTCATTTGTCCCACTAAACACCTTTCTTTTCTTAAACTTTATTATTTCATTAAAGGTCAAATATATAGTGAAAAGTTTTTGTACAAATAATCTTAAGATACTAAACATACAAATTGAAGTAAAAGTAAAAAAGACAAGGTGTCATTTTTGTAATTATCTATAACTATCAAAACCTAACCCCCCCCCCCCCCCCACACCCAAGCTAAAATGCTAAAAACTAAACCCCCCAAAAAATCTAAAAAAATAATAAAAAAAACACACAAAATATTTTTTTTTTAATATTTTTTATAAAAAAATCGCTACTTTTACTAGCAAAATTTTTTTTTTTTACAAAACGCAGCGATTTTTTATAAAAAATATTTTAAAAAATGTGTTTTTTTAGATATTTTTGGTTGAGTTCACATTTGTATAGTAACTTATAGTTGGTGGTAATTACAAAAATGACACCATATCTTTTGGACTTTTCCTTCCATTTGTATGTTTAGTAGGTTAAGTTTATTTGTATTTGATCTTTTGCCCTAATATATATGATTCAATAATTGTTGTTGAACCACCATGAAATTATCATTATTTATTTAAGTGCTAATTTTAGTTATGCTAATTTGAAGTATGCATTGTTTTGAACATAACTAAAACCTTTTGGCCCTTAAGTATTTAAATCATTTTTCTTGATTCGATATCCAGATTTTGTTTAATTTTTAGTCATATGATTATCTCCTTATATAATTACTTGAACTTTGGTCCTCGATACAATATAATATGCGATATAAATTAATTCGACTTGAACACGCTATACATGTCCCTTAACTGGGTTTTTTTAACGACAACGCTTATGTCATTAAGTGACTTGATAGACAGTGTAACACTAGCTGTGCTGGACTGGTTTGTTCTGAGCAAGACGACAAATACAATATCCGATGAGTGCTTAGATAGCATTAAATTAGACTAAAGGGTATGGTTCGCCCATCCCTACGGGGATGAGCCTCCACGTAGGCGCCACGTAGGCGGCTCGTGGGGGATGGGCCTCCTTCACTTTTCAGGGGGATGGAGGATGGGGGCTACCCCACGTTAATATTTTATAATTTTCTAAGTTTATTTTTATTAACTTAATTAAAACTTTATAAAAATTATAAAATACAACATAAAACAACATAAATAAATTCATTTCATAACATAAAAAAAAATTACATTTCCTAAAAAAAAAATTACATTTCCTAAAAAAAAAAAACATTTCCGAAAAATAAAAATTACATTTCCTAAGTCCATTTTTTCTTCACCTCTTCCTTCATCTTCCGATACACCTCTCATTCATCCTCCGGAACCGAGTCGAGATCCAACCTCATTATCCTAAAATCCTCGGCTCGAGCGTAGTCGGCCGACACGTTTATCTTGCGATTATATTTTTCGGCCGCAAAGTCTTTAAACGAACGGAATTCGGAAATCAACTCGTCCATTTTCGAAGACGCCTTCGAGCCGCCACCTCCACCCGAGCCGCCCCCTCCACTCGAGCCGCCCACTTTGCGCTTTCCGGCCGCCTCTTTTTTTGCTTTGTCCCTTCCGCCGGGACGTTCGATCTCGTGATATTCCGGTTCGTCGTATTCCGGTTCGTCGTTTATGTCTATTTGACAACGAGCGGTGGAGCCTCCCGCACTATAACTTCCGGACTCGGAAGTTTTAGTCCGTTTGGCGGTTGCGACCTCATTTGGAACCGTCGCCCATTTAGGGTCTTTCTTTAAAACGTTCCATGCTCGGAGGTGCGGGAAAGGCGGATTTTTTGTTTCCCATTTAGCTATCGCAAGGTTAAGAACGTCCTCGTCGCTAGTCCCACTAGGACGATGGATGTAAAGTGGGTTATAAATCCCGATAAAATCATTCACGCACTTGTTCATTTTCCGCCACTTGCCCGATACGGATTCGAGATCACAGTAGGGGCCTTCCCCCATAAGGGTATTAAATCTTTCCGTACATTTCTTCCAAAAACCAGAACCCGTTTGATTGTTCCCTAAAATTTAAAAAAAATGGATTAGTAAAACTAAAAAATAATTCTTTTTAAATTTATATAAAAAAAATTAACTTTGGTTCATACCGACAATCGGGCAAGTTGAGGCCTTAAGATACGCGATAGCTAGCGCCTCCTCCTCTACTTTTGTCCACGTTCTCGGCTTTGCTCTCGATCCGCTTTTTTTTCAGTGTCGGGTTCGGTTTCAACCGCCTTCCCCTTCCCCCTGTTTTTTTTTGCGCTTGAGTTCTTTAGGTGGCGATTCGGGTACGACTTCATCATCATCGTCAAGGTGAACCGAGGGTTGTGGTTGGGAAGTTGGCGGTTGCGATTGGAATTGATCGAGTTGAAGCGAGCCGCGTTGCATGAATTGTTGGAATGCTTGGTATTGTTGCATTTGTTGAAGTTGGGACATTTGATTGAAGGCGTTAGGTGATTGTTGGAAACCCGAGAACGTAAATGGTGGAGACCCCCACGAAGAATCCATAGTCGCAGTGTAAGCGGGACTAGAAAAAAACTTTGGATTGTTCGGGTTGGGATTGTTCGGGTTGGGGTCGTTTGGGTTGAATGGATTCATGATGGTAAAAAAAAATGAGAGTGTTTTTTTTTTTAAAAAAATGGATGAGAGAAGGAGAAGATTAGGAGAAATGGATGTGAAATGGTATAAAAAGATGGAAGAGGTTGATAAATATTTAAAGTGGAAAATGAATTTTTTTTTTTTTTTATTAATCTATCCGTTAAACAACGGATATATATTTGAAAGTGGGGCGGCAAGATCGGCTCGGAGGTGCTGGAGACGCCGGGGTGGGATGGAGGGGGGCGGTGTGGGGGACCGGCGCCGGTCCTTGCCAGGCCTAGCCGGCCCCCATACCTTCTAGTCTTAAGGGTGTACCTATCTACACACCATTTTGCCTATTTACACACCAAAAAATGTGTTTTTTGTCCTTATATGCACACCCTGCAGTGTCGAACTGTGACCAAAACGCGGCGTTTTAGTCCGGTTATACGGACAAAAAACACCTTTTAAGGGTGACTATCTACACACCAAGTGTGTAGATAGTTTGGCCCTAAATTAAATGAGACGTATTGATCAATCTAAGCATATTGTTATAAGTTAGAGACTTGAACGTGTCGGAATTTTTGTGTACCTTTTATAAAATAATTTTATCAGTTTGTCAAACAAACTGAGCGCAACGGAAAACATGTAAACGAGGTTCGGTTCAAGACCGATTCCACCAGTGATCTCTTTACAATCAAAATAGGTTAAAATAAAATTAAAGAAACGTGACTACTAAGAAAAAAACCTTGGTCCAACGAACGATCTCGCTAGATGATCGTTGACCACGAAATCATGCTTGTTCGTTTGAAACGATTTCAAACGAAACCTTAATCTAAAGAAAATAAAGTTCTAAACTTTACCTTATGCGTAATCGTAGAAACAAATAATTTGTTTGTACTAGCGAATTAGAACTTCATGAATTGTATTGTTGATTCTCTTCTTTTTCTTTTGCGACGGCCAATCAAAAAAAAAAATCGTTCGGAAGTATAAAGTGCCGTATATCCTTTTGTTCCTTTATTTTAGCCTCCAAAAAAACCTTTCTGATTGAAACAAAAAAAGTATATACATATATCAAAGAGATTTATATTAACATTTTAATTAAAGATATACGTAATATATATATATATATATATATATATATATATATATAGGGTTAGTATCTATAGAAAACCCACTTTAATTTAGAAAACCCGGGAAACTCTAACCTCCCGATGTTTTTTTTTAAAAAAAAAAATATACACATGTTATATACATGTTTTTAAGGTATTTGGGCCAAAAAAAATCAAAAAAGCGCCGAGTAGAAATTTAAAAAAAAAATAAACAAGTTTTGGTGTAACACGTGTTACATTCATCTGACATATTTGTAACACGTGTTACACCAAAACTTGTTTATTTTTTTTTTAAAATATCTACTCGGCGCTTTTTTGATTTTTTTTTTTGCCCAAATACCTTAAAAACATGTATATAACATGTGTATATTTTTTTTTTTTTTTAAAACATCGGGAGGTTAGAGTTTCCCGGGTTTTCTAAATTAAAGTGGGTTTTCTATTTATCTTTAGCCTATATATATATATATATATATAGGGAAAGGTTCAAATGAAAACCACTAGTTATTGTGAAAACTCGAAAACTAATTAAAAAAACCAAAAAAACATACCAATTTTTTTTTTTGCATATTAATTTTCGCAGGTTTTTTTATATAAAAAAATTGTGTAGTGCACATGTGTAATACTACACATGTGTATTATTACACATGTGTACTACAAAAAAATTTGTTTTTTTTTTTTTGAAAAAAAGTTTTTTTTCATATATAAAATCTAGCGATTTTTATAAAAAAAAAATTGAAAAAAAAATTGTGTGTTTTTTAGGCTTTTTTTAGTTAGTTTTCGAGTTTTCACAATAAAAGTGGTTTTCATTTGAACCATCCCCTATATATATATATATATATATATATATACATAGAGAGAGAGTGAGTGAGAGAGAGAAAGTATAATGTACAAAATGGCTTAACCTACATTAACATACGCGACAGAATTTATAACGTGCGTAATTATTTTTTTCACCATTATAACGTGCGTGATTATATATATATATATATATGTATCTTTTAATTCAAACCAAGATTAAGAGTTGTAATCTAATCACAACTCGTTTGTAATTATCTCATAACTGGTATTAAGCCTCTGCGTTGCAGCGGTTGTCATAAAACTGTGTTAAGTAGAAGCAATACTATATCATTGCCAGCGACCACAAACACCGGAAAAGCTCATAAAAACAATATAAATAAAAACATGAAAAAAATAACTCCGAGCGAAAAGCAGACATAAAATCTTTGAATCCCGCTTGCTCGTTGCTGACAAATTAAACCGAAACGTAAAACATTAAAAAAATAACTAAGTCCTTTCAGGACCCGCGTGTTGGACGAACTTGTCAAACGCAGAGATGTGACGCGACGGACCAGTCAAACAGGAAAAAATATACGAAAAAATGTTGAACCTCACACGCCTGTTGCGGTGCGTTAACTCACAAAATTTAGAACGAAACGAAAAACTTTTGAAAAATGAAAAGTATGGTGGACCAAAATTGAAAATAAAAAAGAGTTGGGATTGAATTGCAAAAGATGAAAAACTTTAGGTTAAAAGTAAAAAAAACAAAGGGTCTAAATTGTAAAATTAAAGTTATTTGTTAATTTTAGATAAAGATAAGGATAAAAATAAGTAATATCTATATATTGGTTATTTATTAATATTAAAAGAAATTTATTAAAAAAATATAAATAAAATTTATGATGTTGAAAGAGAGAATGACATGTGTCATTATTTGGAGTCTTTTATTATAAGTTAGATTATAACAGTATCTCTTCTTTTCTTTTCTTTTAGAGTAAAATGCACGAATAGTCCCTGTGGTTTTGTAAAATAACACCTATAGTCCCTAAATTTTGGAAATTACACTGGTGGTCCCTGTGGTTTGACAGTTTGTTACTCGGATAGTCCCTGAAGTGCATGTCCCTTAGTTTTCTCTGCTAACTCCATGTAAAATGACCAACATGCCCTTAATACTAAAAAAAATAATTTCCCCTGTTTTTGTTCCTACAAGCGACTCTTAACAGTAAAGCTATATCATCATTTTAAATCATAAATTCACGAACGCAATGCATCAGTTACTTAACTAGAACCGATTGAGTTTCATGATCAGATTTGCAATTCACAATTGATCTGCAAACACCCACACCACCACCACATTCATCTGCAAACACCCTCACCACCACCGCCATCATTCGACCACCACAACCACCGCCTTCACTCGACCACCACAACCACCGTATCAAAACCCCAAATTCAAACCCATATCAAAGTAATTCCGATCAAACCCATATCAAAGTAATTCCGATTGGTGTAATTCCAAATCAAAGTATCAAACCCCCATATTCAAACCTAAAATTGAAGCCCTAAAACCCATATTCAAATCTAGTGATAATCACAGTTTGTAGAACAACGACACTGAGAACGGTGATGGTGACATGTCATATAATGTTGTGTTTAGTCATGATAGTGGCAATACAAGTAGGAAATTCACTGGCATGCCTCCTAAATATAAGACAGGTGTTTAATTACATGTTTGAAAGAATATAAAATAATAAAACAGGCACTTTGATATGAAGCTCGTGTTATTCCGCATATGCAGGGCAGCATTTCAAAGGTCTTTGTCAGATGGCAGCAAGCTCAGATAGCATGCATATCCTGAAGAACATGGGGGTGGGTGGTGGTGTGGGGGTGGGTGGTGGCAGGCAATGGTACTGGTGGCGGTAGGTGGTGGTGGTTTTCCTTGAGAAAGAGAGAGAGAGCATAGAGTAAGGGGCTGTTTGGTAGCCTCTTAATGACCATTCAGATGCTAACTCTTAATGGTTTAAAACCTCTGAATGAATAAGAGGTAACCTCAAGTCTGAAAGGTTAAGAGGTAACCTCTGAATGGTAAATCATCACATGTCACATTCTTCTACCTTCTCATTGGTAAAATTCTTAATGGTTCCATTATGAGGTAGCCTCTTAATGACCATTCAGAGGCTACCAAACAGCCCCTAAGAGTGGTGACAGTGAGTATGTGTTTATATATGTGTGAATTTTTTTTATATTTTAATAAAGCAAGGGGTAAATAAGTAATTTTAGATGGATTTAACGGAGAAAACTAACCCTCATCCACTCCAGGGACTATCCGAGTAACAATCTGTCAAACCACAGGGACCACCGGTGTAATTTCCAAAAGTTGGAGACTAAAGATGTTATCTTACAAAACCACTGGGACCATCCGGGCATTTTACTCTTTCTTTTAATTATCTAATAACAAATTAATTATAATATTTCTCCAGCTCTCCGTAATTATTCTAAATAATTACCCGTTTCTTTTATTATGCTTATTATTTCGTGATCCGGTGATTAACGACTAAAACACCGTTACATATTCATTGCTCAAAGTGTAACTCTTTGGGTCGTACCTTGACGGCAACGTTGATTTCTAATCGACAATTGAACATGATATCCAACAGAATGCACATCATGCAATTAGTATATATATAGGTTAGGTACTTATGTATCCCCTCATGTTTGTTATATAGTTGATCTAGGTATTTCCATGTGATATGATATGCTTATTCATATACTGTATTGACTTAATAACTATATATAGCTATCCAGTGTATCCGCTTAATCACATTTCCTTTATGTAAAACATGTCAATTTCCAGGTTTATTATGCGGACAAGACACTGTGGAGTGTTAGACATATGCTTTAAGAGTTTATAAAAACGTAATGAACTTCTTATATAAGAACACATTCCACAAAGAATTTATATATATAACTAACTACCACATGTTAAATTCTTATGTTCACAACACATGTGCACAAATGTGAAAGACAGGTTCGAGAACTCAACCGATATATATAACAAGAGTTATCCCCAGGAACATATGTACCATAGTTTAATTCTTAGACCGTTAACGAACATTGCAAGTTGTTCATGGTGAGTTGAAAGAGAGGTGGGTGTCATAAGGTATTTGACGATGAGGTTACACGTCACCTTTAGGGGTGGAGTGTTACACACACTCATAATATGCAACTAGCTGATAATACATTAAGGCGGTTATGTAATCGCATAATCCACTCTACATTTCTCCCATTATATCATCGAGCATGATACAAAATTGATCCAAGATCTAATGGATTCCAACTTGGACCATCCGGAAAATAGGAAACGAGGCACAAAAGGGCCCAATGTAAAAAGACTTAAAAGAGTATAACTTAATCTAAAATTGGAGTTATGGGAGCCATGAGTAATGGATGAATAGGTCTCGACGAGCTGTATCATGTGGCAAACAATCATAAGAGGTTCATTCTAGCTCCGCTAAAAAGAAGTAAGAAGAAATCTACTACGACAATATGAGATAAAAGATAAAGAAAGGCTCTCACTATCTGCACACTCAGTTTGCCTATCTGCACACTTAGGGTTTAAATACGCTGCGTATTGGTCAATACGCATCGTATAGGGTTAACCTTATATGCTGCGTATTGACCAATACGCAGCGTAGATAGACCATAGATCCCAATGCCTGATAACCAATCATTGCACAGAAAACAAGGTGTATATACGCTGCGTATTGGTCAATACGCAGCGTATATAAAACAGCAGCAAATTTGGGTTCCTGTTGGTAGGTTTGCGTAGGTTTGAAGTGTCAAAATTTTTCCCGGTTTATATACTTATAATTATAATTATTATTATTTGTATTAACGTAAAATGGGAAAGAAGTATGGTTACGTAATTGTTACCCGCCTATCAGGGACCGTTTTTGTAAATTTTTGAAACTTCAGGGACCGTTTTTGTAAATTTTTGAAACTTCAGGGACCGTTTTGTAAATTTTCGAAACTTCAGGGACCATTTTTGTCAGTTTTCGAAACTTTAGGGACCAATTTTGTAAATTTTCGAAAAACCAGGGACCATTTTTGTAAATTTATGAAACTTCAGGGACCATTTGGGTCAATTTTTGAAACTCTAGGGGCCATTTTTGTAAAAAATGAAACTTCAGGGACCAAAGTGTAAATATATCAAAAATCGGTTAAAGGGGGTCTTCTTTAAAGAACCGGCCCTTGCATGGATCGAACTCGTGACCTATCGTTTAGAACCGCAACGCCTTAACCAGTTTATCCTCCGTCTCGAAGCTGTTAGAATATGAAACTTAATCCTTATATACACTAGTTAGGGTATACGCTGCGTATTGATCAATACGCAACGTAGATAGTGTTAGCCTATACGCTGCGTATGGATCAATACTCAGCGTATGTAAGACTGATTTGACACTGATGCGATGTTGTCAGGCACGTGAATAAAGTAGAGTGCTGTCTTTTCATCTTCCATTCCATTTATCACTGCTTTCGTGGCTCGCTTCTTTCATTCGCATTTCATTTGTTCTTCAGTAAACAGTTTACACTCCAAACCAAAATCATTTATTCTGTTTTTTGCTCAATCTTGTTAAAATGTCATCATTTTGGACCGATAATTATTTCGGTAATCGCTATTCTAACGACACAAGGGGAGCAAATGATGCCAATGAGGAGGAGGAGGAGGTTGTGTCTGGAGTCCCTGTTGATCAAAAAACATAGTTGCCAGACTTGAACAAGACTCCCACTCCACCTGTTGATGAACCAAATTACCTGGCGCATCAAGTGTATCTGGATTACGGATACGGGTATGAATCTCCGTACGTGCAACAAAGTGGATACGGTGCTGAGAATGCACCTGTTGATGAACCATATTACCCGACGCAGCAATTGTATCCGGGTTACGGGGTATACGGGGGTGAAGGTGGATACGGATGTTACAGTGGATACGGGGGTGAAGGTGGATACGAGGGTGAAGGTGGATACAGTGGATACGGGGGTGAAGGTGGATACAGTGGATACGATAGATATGGGGGTGAAGGTGGTTACAGTGGATACGAAGAACATGGTGGATATGGTTATGAGCCCCGTAACACATCACTTTATGAACCATCTACCCCGGGCAATCCGTTTCAAATAAATGAGGTATCACATTAAAAGAATTATTATTATTATTGTTAAAAATATTATATTATAATTATATATATTATTATTATTGTTAAAAATATTATAATTATATATTATTATTATTATTATTGTTAAAAATATTAATTATTCACGTAACTTTTTTTTAGCGTTTCATGTCTCTAACTGATTTGAAGAATTGGATACAAGAAACGGGAAAGGAGTATGGTTACGTAATTGTTACCCGCCGATCAAAAAATATTGGCGGTACTACTGGGATGGTATGGCTTATGTGCGACCGTAGTGGTGAGCACCGTAGTAAAGCAACAGTTAGGAAAGCTGGTAGCAAAAAAATCGATTGCCCATTTTCATTACTCGCCATCCGGGACGTGACGAATGACATGTGGGAGTTAAAAGTGGACTGTGCGAACCATAACCACGAACCTACGACGAGTCTGTTGGGCCACGCTTTTGTGCGAAGATTTACTAAAGCCGAATACAAGCTAGTGGAGCAGCTAACTGCTCAAAACATGGAGCCACGTATCATATTTCAAACCCTAAGAAAGCAGTTCCCCGACAGCCTGCATGTTCAGAAAGACGTGCAAAATGCGGTACAAAAAATTAGAGCGACAATAATGGGCGGAAAGACTCCTATGCAGGCACTGGAAAGCCTGCTGCATGACCACCGATTCATTTACGACACCCGACAGGAACCCAAAACAGATGTCGTAACAGAGATTTTCTTTGTTCATCCTTATTCAATCACTATGTGGCGTGCATTCCCGCACGTGATGTTGATCGACGCGACCTACAAAACAAACCTCTACAACATGCCATTTGTCCAGGTTGTGGGTATGACGTCGACCAACAAGTCTTTTTGTATCGCATATGCCGTTATTTGTAAAGAACGAAGGGGTAACTACGTGTGGGTACTTGAGCGGATCAAGTCAATATTGCATGAATGTATGATGCCGCGTGTGATAGTCACGGATAGGGAGCTTGCCCTAATTAACGCGTGTTCTAAAGTATTCCCGAACGCAACCAGGCTTCTATGCCACTTTCACATCCAACAAAATATAGCTAAAAAGTGCAAGAAAGGGTTCAATGATAAAAAAATATTATTTAGTCGACGTCGTCCGTAAGGCGCGTACGGGCCTAACAAGCGTCGAAACTAAGTTCATCGTTAAAATATTTATTTTTTTATTATTTAGTCGAAGTCGAACCGTAAGGCGCGTATGTCTCTAACGAGTGTCGAAACTAAGTTCGTCGTTTTATACTTTAACGACGAACTTAGTTTCGACCGACGAACTTAGTTTCGACCGACGAACTTAGTTTCGACGCTCGTTAGGCCCGTACGCGCCTTACGGACGACGTAGACTAAATAATAAAAAAAATATAATTTAACGACGATCTTAGTCGATGTCGTCTGATTATTATTTACCGACTGGTTTCCTTTTGTGTAGGTATTTACACAAAATGATTTCCACTTCGATCACTGCTCGAAACAAAAGCCGGGAGTGGTGCACCAATGGTGATTTATTTTACTTATATTGCCTCTTATACAAGAGGCCGTGCGCTCTCGCCTACGGGTTGGCGCAATACTTCGCCTCCGCGCATCATCGACAGGAGCGCAGACAGTTATTCGGCGGCGCCTACGTGACTAGGATAGCCCTTTCGTTGGGCTATCATCCGGAGACTGACCGCGACAATGTAGGCCCGCCGGCACAGCCGAAGCGGATGGGGAATAACGTTATATCCGGAATGCACGTTACCAAAGACTTCCCAGACGGGAAGCGGTTTAAGAAGCCGGACGGCACGCAATATCAGCTTGAACAGCTGCCGTAACAATTCGCTCCGTATTATCCCCCGCACGATCCGGAGCCGCCGGAGCCGCATGAGCCGGCCGTCGTCATTCCGCAGCCACCACCGCCGCGTGGACCACCAGGGGCGCCTCAGTTCCCACGCCATGTTTGGCCCGGTCCTGACCCATCACATCATCGACAGCTTCGGTTAGCTGAAAGGAACAATTATCTGTTGGAGTGGGTGGCTGCGGCGCTGCAGCAGCGGCGACAGCATGACGGGTTACCTCCACTACCCTTCATTACGGATGCGGAATGGGATCAACATCAGCAACAGCAGGAGCAGCAGCAGTAGTATTTTATCATTTTTATCATTATGTTATGTATGCACAAACTTTTATTGTATATATCAAACTCTTGTATATTCTGAAAGGTTATATATATACTGTGGTGTACATATAAAATTCTGGCAAGTTATATAACATGTTCTGTTGTATAGATAAAGTTATGGAAGTTTATATATAACAGGTTATTTAACATATTCTGTGTGCATATAAAATTCAGAAGGTTATATACGCTGCGTATTGACCTATACGCAGCGTATATAAAGTGTTCATATACGATGCGTATAGGTCAATACGCAGCGTATAACCTAACTAGTGTATATAAGGATTAAGTTTCATATTCTACCAGCTCCGAGACGGAGGATAAACTGGTTAAGACGTTGCGGTTATAAACGATAGGTCACGAGTTCGATCCTTGCAAGGGCCGGTTCTTTAAAGAAGACCCCCTTTTTACAGATTTTTGATATATTTACACTTTGGTCCCTGAAGTTTCAATTTTTACACAAATGGTCCCTGAAGTTTCGAAAATTGACATAAACGGTCCCTGAAGTTTCGTAAATTTACAAAAATGGTCCCTGATGTTTCCAGGATTTACAAAAATGGTCCCTGAAGTTTCGAAAATTGACAAAAATGGTCCCTGTACTGTTCAGTTAAGTATGCTAACTGAGTTAGTGTTTAAAGAAGAAATCTTTATATGAAAGTTAACCTGGCTAAAACATTCAGTTAAAATAGTTTCAATAATAACCATATTAGTCCCTGAAGTATGAGTTTCATAAAATGACCAAATATTAACGTAACTTTTTTTTAGTGTTTCATGTCTCTAACTGATTTGAAGAATTGGGTACAAGAAACGGGAAAGAATTATGGTTACGTAATTGTTACTCGCTACGCAGCGTATATAACACAGCTGCAAATTTGGGGTCATTTTGGTAGGTTTGAAGTGTCAAATTTTTGCCAGGTTTATATACGTTGCATATAGGTTAATACGCAGCGTATACAAACCTGGCAAAAATTTGACACTTCAAACCTACCAAAATGACCCCAAATTAGCAGCTGTTTTATATACGCTGCGTATTGACCAATACGCATCGTATATAACCTTGTTTTCTGTGTAATGATTGGTTATCAGGCACTGAGATCTATGGTCTATCTACGCAGCGTATTGATCTATACGCAGCGTATAGGGTTAACCCTATACGCTGCATATTGACCAATACGCAGCATAGATAAACCCTAATTTTGCTAGGGTTTGGTGTGCCAATAGGCACTTTAGTTAAAGAAAATAGAATGGAGAAAGAGCAAGATGGAAAAGTAAAAGTAAAAATAAAAAAGACAAGTCAAGTCAAGCGTGGTATTTTTCCTTTGCTTCTAGCTACCATCATTGATACCAAATAGTAAAAACTTTATTTAAGTCCAAAAAAATTATCATTCATATTGTTTTTATACACATGGATACACTGCAGGTATCATTGATTCCTCATTGATCAATAAATAGTGAATTTATACATGTGACAAATACTAAATTCACATTTATCAAATGTCTATTCTTATATAAGCCTGTGTGTATATATATATAACATGAGACTTCACAAAAACTGTCATTTAATAATCTCAAAACCAGTAGTTATAAACTCACTACAGTTTAGGGCTGTTCACGAGCCGAACCGAACCGATCAGACCTTTGCTCGTGCTCGGTTCGTTTACAAACCGATCAGAACCGAACCGAGCGTTTTTTCAACCGAGCCAAAGTCGAGCGAGCGTCTTTCGATCCGAGCATTTTTCGAACGAACGTCGAGCGAGTATCGAGCGTCGCAGAACAAACAAGGAAACTGACGATGGGAGTGCTAGTTATTAGAATAAAGTGCAGTTTTCGTCCCTGATGTTTCGTCCAATAGAACACAAGTAAAAATTTAACAAATAACAAGGAATACAATAAAAACTCAACTAGTTCTATCGAGATTAGTTAAGCGGGAAGATAACTGTTGACCGATTGAAACATACCCTTGTTTTATCGGAAGTTTGAAATTGAATGAACCGATTGAAGCAAAACCCTGCGAGTTGCCGTCTTAGTGAGTGGCGATGGAGAAATGGAATAACGATGGCCAATTAGGGGTTTTGATTAGGGTCTTATACTTCCAAATTGAATGACGGGTTGGGACTTGAATATTGATCGACGCTTCACATTTTAGTATTTGAAATTTTGACTCAATTACTCAAATGGACATTTCAGTATTGAACAATGAATTATTGGTATTGGATTTCAATTCTAATTACTTAAATGAAATCTATTTGGATCTTGGACCAAACATTGTTGATGTTGGTCTCTAGTCATTTCATTAAAAATGGTACACACACAAATATATATATATATTAAAAAATAAATCGAGCCAACCGAGCCGAACCGAACTGAGCGGACCTTTGCTCGTGCTCGGTTCGTTTACAAACCGAACCGATCCGAACCGAGCATTTTTCCAATCGAGCTGAAACGAACGAGCAAATTCCGAGCATTTTTCGAGCGAGCATTGAACGAGCGTCGAGCGCCGAGCAATTTGAACAGCCCTACTACAGTTAAATGGAAGTCGTTATCAGTACTTATAACTGTTTAAACTAAAATAATGTTCAGTACAGTATTATCTATTTGCCAGCAGGTTAAACTATATTTTTACAGTTATACAAAAGCAACATACTAGTTATTAGTATATATAAAAAATAAGTTAGATAACAGACAAATACCCTCTTAGACTTCCACTGCAAGTCCTCTCTCTCTCTCTCTCTCTCTCTCTCTCTCTAGATGTTGAGGTCAAGCTTGAACAAAGTAACCCTAAAAGCATATAAAAGGGATGAAATGGGAACCTCAAGAACACCATTTATCTGCTTCTCTCTGCTGTTGTTGATGCTACAGTCTGAAGCTTTAACTTCTTCTATTCAAGGGTCTATTCCATCACCAAAGGAGTCTTCAAATTCTGGTTTGACTTCAGAGCAGAAAGATGGAGGAGAAGTAGATGTTTTTGCTGATTACAAGAGGAAGGTCAACTCAGGTTCCAATCCTTTGCATAATAGATGAATCACTCATCATGATGTCAATCTTTTATTCTTGTGTTATATATTCTATGGATCTAGCTATATATATATACATGAGACTCTAAGAAAGATTTTCCTTCATTTGATATGACTGTATGAGTGTTCATATATAATGTTTGTAATAAAGAGTTACACAGAAAGGGGTGTTCCACATTATAGAGACAGAAAAAAAAAAAAAGCTTTTTTGTCCTAATTAATATTCTACTTTGGATTAACATTGTAATATATGGATCAGAGTAGCGAACCCTACGGATGTAGTGGGGCTACTACACTCATGGATCTTACTTTGGGAGCTTGATTTTTTATATATATTAGAGGTGCTTGCTTGAATTACATACTATATAACTTCTTTTAAAAATTCAAAATGTGAAGATTCGATGAAGTTAGATTGGATCGGGTTGATACACATGAGTGTCACAGGTCAATGTTTTGGTCGGGTTATATTTAGTTCTTCGTAATTATTTTATTTTGTATTATTTTTAATATTTGGTAAGGGTTTATTTAGTTCTTAGTAATTATTTTGTCTGGTATTATTTTTAATATTTGGTGAGGGTTGATTTAGTTTTTAAAGATATGATTAGGTATGTTGGAGATTAATTTTTGGGTTAATTAAACAAGAGTATTACAGTTTATAATAAAGTGTGTTTATTAATAACAAAAAAGTCGATAAATTCTTGGTATGTGTTCTTGCTATCTTTTGGGCCTGATTTCCAATAATTGGTATTAGAGTCTGGTGCGAACGGATTTGATAGTCGACTTCCGGGGGGTGGGGGGCATCCCTTGGCTACGGGGCTGCTGACATCTGATCGTGGAGTGGTTGTGCGGTTACAAACCACAACCGAACGTCAGTGACCAGGACAACATTAATGAAATTTTATTTGGAGGTGATTATTTGATTAGGTCCAAAGTTTAGTAGATTACTGGCAATTAGTGTTGAAAAAAACAGGGGGGGGGGGGGTTCGGATAGATCAATAACGGGTTTCCGAGGAACAACAAGTTTGACCAAACCTACAGAAGGGCGTATTTCGGCCATAAATGTAGAAAAAATGGTAGAAAGGATTTGGCAAAAGCAAATGGTTTTGCCTTGTTGGTGGTTGATACGCAATGTGTAACATCTCGGAAATTTATTTCGAATAATATGGCAACACGTGTCCAATCAACTCTCAATTATGTCAAGTTATTTGGATGAGAGGGACTAAATGTGTAAATTTATGGAAGATTGGATGTGGATGGACCATTTATGTCAACATGCCAATTTATTTGGCCTCTGAGGGACCCTTACGGACCACAAGGCTTAAAGCCTTACAGATCGTAAGGTAAATATAACATTGTTACTGGTAGTCGGTTACGGACCGTAAGGATTAATACCTTACGAACCGTAAGCAGTTTAAAACCATGGGCGTGCTAAAGGCTTACGGACCGAAGCCTTCACCCCTACGGTTCGTAAGGGGTTGCAGCTGGCAGAATGGCAGACTTCCTTGGCAGTCTGCATGTAATGCCATGTATTCGCGAAATGCCACACTTATTCTGGTTCATACACATCATAGGGCACCAGGAATCATCCAAGGATCAAGGCCAACACTTGGCATGATCCCATGATCACATTTCTAGCATAAATAGCACCCTTATGCAACTACTTTCTTTGCTCATTTCCATCTCTTCTCTCTAATCACTCACTTCAGGAGTTTGCTTCTCTTTAGGGGCCTCATATTGAGTTCATATTCCTCCTAGAACACTTGTAAGTATTCTTTCATAGTTCTTTTATTTTGTTCTTTCATATTCCTCCTAGAACACTTGTAAGCTTCTCTTTAGGGGCCTCATATTGCTTCTCTTTAGGGGCCTCAAATTGACTTTTGCTTTGACTTTCGGTTATGACCATTATGGTCAAGCCAATGTTCGAATCGAACATGGCTACGTGATCGTAATAAGGTAGGTGATAATCCCCTATGAGGGCACCTCCTGAAGATCACGTTAAGTTGGTCAAATGACGGGTCAAAGCTACATTAAAATAAAAGTCAAAACACAGTTTTTTGGAAAATGTATAAAATGAAATTCTAAGTATCTAAACACATATTTTTAACATTATATAAATTGGTAAAACATATTAGAACATGTTAAAGCATGTTCAACCCGTCATTTTGTAACACCCCGAAAACGGGTTTGGTAATCAAACCACGTTAATACTAAAAGACGGGTAAATTACCGTTAGTGGTAAAATTAACCCGGAAAATATTAGGATTTATAAAATTAAACCTAACATTTAATGAAACGGGAAAAGAAAGCTTTTGAGAAAATAAAAGTTTATAGAAGCCCGAGTTAACGGGACTTAAAATAAACTTAGTCATGAATTCCCCGAACCTATTAATTTAACTAGGAATGTTTAACCTAGTTAATAAGTGGAAATATTGTTAGAATTAAGTGGGTTGTGGCCTACTTAATAAACTAACCAAATATGAGGGGCCAATGTGGATAAACTTGAAAGTTTATTAAATAAAAAGAACATTAAAACAAAACACACACATATGTGTGTTCTGTATATCGACCAGGAAGAACTCCCAGGAGTTCAAAACCCTAATCATCACAAAATCATCAAATTGAAGGCTCAATCCAAGCTCAAAATCACAATTGAACGTGAATTAATGATCACCCAAGCTAGGGGATCATAAGGTATGTCAAATTTTGTTGATTTGTGAAGTTGTGAAATTTGGATAATCATCATAATCACGAATTATGAATGAATTATTGAAGCTATGATTGAATTAGTGATGTATACATGCTTAGGAACCAAACCCTAAGTGAAAATTACACATATGATGATATAACGTGAATGATTTGATGATTTACCACACTAGGATAAGTGGGTATTAATCATATGATGAATTTGATGATATAGTTATGATTAGAATCATCATACATAATAGTAAAATACCTAAACAAATTGTGTGTTTAAGTATATAATCATACTTACTATGATATAAGTTTAGTATGATATGATAAAAATTTATGATATGTTCATGTTCAAAGATGTTTAATATCATTGTGTATTAATTCGGTGAATTATGATGACAAGAACTTGATTAAAACGGTAACATAAAGATGATGT
Organism: Helianthus tuberosus; assembly: GCA_030545235.1. NCBI lineage: Eukaryota > Viridiplantae > Streptophyta > Magnoliopsida > Asterales > Asteraceae > Helianthus > Helianthus tuberosus. The sequence continues at coordinate 7,301,159 of CM060436.1, forward strand.
TTACCGGATAATTGACCAAGTAATTAAACGAGTAGTTGAGCTACTCCGTGTAATTAATTATGTTAATAGGCAGTTTGACTTTTTAAAGTCAAAATGACCAATGATATGATCGAATGATAATTTTGACATAAAGATCATAGGATGGAGTAGTCGTGAATGATTATGACTAATCTGACCATCTTACCATTTACAATGATAGTCGACGCTTGACAAGCTAGGTGAAAGCTTGGGAAGGAAGCGGGTCAAACGAATCAAGAATGACGGAAAAGCATAATCTGGATGCTAGGTAAGTACAGCTTGCACCCTTTGTATTAAATACCTATTGGTTTTATAGGTTACTAATAATATAAAGTCTTGTTTAAATTATGATGTTCCGACACGACATGTGCGGTTCGGAACAAAAGACAATGATAATAAACCATGTTTAATGGTTAAAAAGAGCTAATACGGTTATTTAGTCATGAAACGACTAAAAGATAACGATTTTTGAATGATTACCTTATAAGGTAAACCAATGCAAATAATAAGAGTAAAACGGTAATTCGGTCACTCGTTGACTAGAACCGTTAGTTTTGAAAGACACTTTATGGCGTAAGTCATAATGGGTTAAAAGAGTTAAGAAATTTGTTTATAAGTAAATTGACTGTACGATGTAAACCGGTGTGAGTCATGTAGACGAGATGATAATAAATCCATCTCGCAAAGGTATACAGTCATTTAGACCAAACGGGTCAAAAGGTGAAATTTTCACTCTTTTGACAATATCGACTAAAGGTTTGTCGAGTTGTATGATTATAGGAATAAATATCAAATGGATATTTACATCGCTATTACTTAGCGGCTACTAAAGCAAGGTATCAAAACGGGTCACTATATTGATCCGAGCCAGGTATGTATAATAGGTAACTACTCAATAGGAACTAGAGGTTCATTGAGAGTTAAATAAAGTCACATAGACATTTGGTTACTTTAATAAGTAAACTGAATGATTCATATAATGGTCGTTGTGTTTTGAAAACCTAATGACTTTTCAAATCAAATTCATAGTTTAAAACAAGGCTATTGGGTCGAGAATGCTTTTAAAAGTACTTCATTTTAATGAAAGGTGAAAATGGACCAAAATGCCCTTGAAAGCTAAATCGAGCGAACGACCCTTAAAGGTTGTTTGGAAACGAGTAGTATGCATAAATAAATACTTAGAATAAGTATAAAAAGTGAAAGACGTAAATCTTTGGTCATTTGACTCTATAAGAGTCTTTGTCGTAAAATAATGATCCGATGGGTAAAACTCGGAATTAATGAATTACCACATTAAATCCGACACAAATATAGTTGTGAAGGAAGATTATTTGATAAGAAATGTGGTAATAAAATGCTAGGAACGAATGGAAGCGATTCGTGTCTAAATTATGCTTAAAATCCCTTAACGGGTCAAAATAAGCATATGAGCGAAAACTGATTTAAAACACTTATGAGACCCGTGATTTGAATCTAATATGATAGATAATATCATAAATAGACGGTTCATAAGAAATCAGGATCAAACAACGCGTTTGTTTGATTAATACATAAACGGGTCAAAAGTAAGTAACTACATTTTAAGACGAAGGCTTAAAAGTCTAAAACTTTGTTAATTCGGATGTGGGATGTTAACTCCATTTGATGGAGAATAATTTTACGATCACGTAGGAAGAAACGGATCGTAAAACGGATCAATAACGAATGAGTTATGATCATTTTTCGTAAAATCAAGTTTGGCTGGAAAATGCAGGTTTCTAACCTGAAGCCACTGTAAAAACGTCACTGTCGCGCCACGCGACAGCGACAAGGAATGTCGTCGCGTCACGCGACGGATTGTCGCGGCCCGCGTAAGTCGGGCAGCCGTTTGTCCGCCCCACGAGGGCCACCAAAGCTGGCAAAAAATTTCCTGTTGACTATTTTGACCTGCGTTTTTGTTTAAACTCGTTTTAAACGTCATATGACTAAAATGTTTCATGTTTTTATGAAATGTAGGTATGTGTGAAGTACCGAAGGACGATCAAGCTCGATAAAGAACCGAACACGATCAAGAATCAAGCTTCCGCAAATGTTTCGTCGTCACTTTTAAATGGCGAATTTATACATGTTAGATTAAAATGTTTTAAAGTGTAAAATGTTTTAATAAATTAGTATTTTAAGGGTATGTTTGACCGCAACTACACTATTATTGTTGGATTTTATATGAAAAATCGTATAACGGACCAAGGGTCTTACAAGTTGGTAATCAGAGCTCGAGGTTAAAGAGTAAGGTATTCGGTTCGTGACTTGATCACAAAATCCGGTAAGTTATTCTGTATATTAACGGTCTAACATATAAAGTGTTGAAAACAACACATAGGGTTATCGTGTAAAATACGTTACCCCAAAGAAAGCGATAAAAGACCGATAATAGTTAAACGAATTACGTGTGTTAACACGTGTCGTGGAAAGTCTTGTATTATAATACGGGTTCTTATAAAGATCAAAGTTAATAATATTTGTAAATGTTTTAAGTTGAAGGAACCTCACATTGGAAGTTGACGAGAGTTTAAAGAATTATCGATACGATAAAGAAATGGTTTGAAGTATGATAAGTAAGTCATACACGTTAAAGACTGGAATCGAGAAACAATCTTGAATGAGAGATCGAACGGTAAGGAAAGTTTATCAGGGATAGTATCTACAATGTACACGTCTTAAACTTATAGCATAAACAGAAATATGCAACAAACAAATAGTGAATGACAGTTGCATATAAAATATAAAACTTGGAAAACCTGGATTGGTTACCTATCCAGGATGACGTTTTGTCACACCCCGATATTTCCACATATTACCGGTGGACCCGGCGGGGAATATCGTGACGTAGTTGATATCATCATAGTCAATACACACAATATAATAGCACAGCGGAAGGGTTGGTGAATAAACTATTACAAACCATAATGTCTGAGTGTCCGAGTGAAAGAATATACAGACTGGAATGTAATAAGAACCACAGGCGGATCATAATTAAATACAAAGAAACAAAATAACAGACTTCAGGTATCTATGGATTTGCAAGATCCTCTTATGACACCTAATAGCTCAAGCCTATTACGAGAGGTACCTGTCAAATCAGTCTTTAAGAAAATACGTCAGCTGGTAAATACAATTAACTGACTCTTTTGAAAACATTTATGAAAATTAATTTAAGTGCACATGGCACAAATAATTTATTACTTGGGATAATTATTTAAATATAATCTTGTATACAGATTTACATGTTTGTCTTACAATTGGGGCCGGTTGGAAGCCGGTCATGATTAACCGACTCACCACTTATAGAACCCACAAAGGAGTTATCCCCAACATGTGGGTTTACATTTTAGCATTTGTATCTGTCAAGTGTATGCCTACACCCCGTGCATAGGTCGTGGCCATTTTCAAATGAAATGAGCCGAGGATATCCAGGACACAGTCGAATTAACCCCCAATGTTTATGTTATCAAACAAGATGGATTAAAACGGGTTATGTAAATTTTATTAATCACAATCCGATTAAATTATTTCATACCCGACCAAGTGGTATTATTATAATACCATATCCCAAGCCCGTATAGGGAAAATAAGTTAAAAGTATTTACCTGAGCTAAAGTGAAAGATAACTCAGCAGTATAATCCTAGAGCTTTTTGATGGCACCTTCTACTGGAAGCTATTTAATCTGTATAGAAGGTTTATTAACCTATTAGGATGCTAACGGGTCTTTAATTAAGTCAAGGACTTAGACCAGCTAGCTAGAAGGAAATCTTACGGTCCTAAACGCTAGATTAAGCGGGGATCGGAATAGAATGTGGTTTAGACCCGACAAGCTTGGATACTTGTATAATATGGGTAAACTAATCATATTCTGGAAATTGAGGAATTAATGATAAGGTTAAGCTCGTTTCGACTATTTTATGTAAACTAGTCACATAAGCCGATCCGAACGCGTAAACGCGTAACGGGTAACCTAATGAATTATATACAGGTCTTATTCATTCTTATGCTCAAAATATGTTAATACATCAGTAAGATGTTAACATATATGCCCAAAAAGTAATTTAAACCAAGTTAAGTCCCATAAGGGCATTTTGGTAATTTTTAATGCTCATAAAAGAGTTTAAATATTAAACTGAGTTTCAGGTCTGATACAATCAGTAAAAATATGTATTTTTTATAAGTTATAACAGTAGAGTATTGCATATATGTGAAATTTATCTTATATAACCAAACTATGCACCGTAGGGGCATTTTGGTAATTTCATATAAGCTTTAAAGGCCAAAATTAGAATTCTGAGTTTAAAACTTTGGCTTACTATTTAATTACATAAATTAACTTAAAACATCAGTAGGTAATAAGTTTTATATACCAAAAATAATTTTGACTCATACTATGCGCTTAAAATGCTTAAAAATCGGTTTTAAGCGATTTTCGGGTTAAAAATAGGAAATCTGAGTTTTTGATCAGTTTATAAAGTTTAAATTGTTTTACTTATCATATAAAATCAGTAGCAAAAGGTTTGGTATCAAAATGTTATGTAAAACTCATTTTATGCATGAAAAGGGTAAAACCGACAATTATCGAATTAAAGCTATAACCCTATGTTATGCTCAGCCTAAAAATAAATAAAAATCTTCAAAAATCCCAAAATATTATTTTACATCAGTAGGTAAAAAGTTTGGTATCAAAAATTGGGTTTAGATAGGCTTTATGCTAATTACACCGTTTAATTAATAAAAACTTCTTAATTACGATATTGAGCATAACTCCTAATCTAGACCTCAAACTGATGTCAAATTTTCTGGACATATCTAAATATCAGTAGTAAATTCTTTGGTCCATTCACATTGCTAAAAATCTCAGTTGTGTGTCAAAAGGGCGTTTATGGCATTTTTAAGCATATTAACGATCAAGGGCATATAATTCAAACCACTAAGAATCATGCAATATAACTTCAGAGGGTTATACTACTGAGTAATGTGGTCCTAAAGGAAGCTTAAAACATGGGAGAATTAAGCTTAAACGGGTCAGAACTGAAAGTCAAAGCAAAAGTCAAGCTTTTGCGACTTTCGGTTATAAACTGACCTTAGACTGTTAATTGTCGAGTTAGGACTGATAAAACATGTTCTAATATTAATTACCAAGTCATTAGAATGTTAAAATATAATTTAGAACTTCTGTTTTATTAATTTAAATCATTTTCAAACATTATGTCCAGTTTGACTTTATGTCAAACTAATTTGACCCGACAATTAACTAGTCAAACGAGATAATTAGGAGGTGCCATTTTAAGGGTTAATCACCTACCTTAATATGGTTCCATAACCACTTTCGATTTGATCAGTGGTTGGACCATATGTGATTAAACTGAAAGTCAAATCTAAATTACGACAAGTTTGACTTTTCAGTAATTAAGCTAATTTAAACGACTAAGCAAGTAATTAAACGCTTACTAGTGGTCCTAGCTGTCTTTTCTACACTTGAAATCTTCTCCTTATTGATTGCAAGCTCCAGAAGTGAGTGTTTAGAAAGTTGTTGCAAATGCGAGTTCTTGAACTCATGAACTAATTCCTTTATATACTAATTTGCAAGCTCTAGGATCATTTACATCTGTTATGGGAGTCCCTAGGATCACCCCAGGTGTCCTAGTGGGTTAAATAAACTGACATATAGCCCCTAGAGTCGATACAATTGAGGTTGAGGCGGTGTAACAGCTTAAACCCGCACCTGTCAAGCTTTTTCTGCGCTGGGCGTTTTCAGGCAGGCCGCGTAAGTGTTAAGGGGGTCTTACGCGGGCCGCGTAGACCTGGTTTCCAGGTTAAAATATTTTAAAACATGGCAGTTTTAGTCCCTGGCCATTTAAAACCCTTTTTAACCTTATTGTTGACATGTAAGGCCCTTGTAGTTAGTTTGTAGAGGCTCAAGGATGTATAAACAAACTTCGTTAGTCTCGGGTTCGTTAATTATCACTATAAATGCAAGTTTCGTCAAGTTGACACTTATAGCCCAAAGTCTTGAAAACAAGCTTATCGATCTCGAAACCACGTGAAATTTTTATCACTTATTCTTGGGAGTATATTTGAATATTTCGAAGCCTCGGATTTGTTAAAAGGTCACTCAGAGGTCAGAATTAACATGTTGACACGTTTAACCCTCGTAGTTTTATAATCTTCCGATTATTTTCACAAATGGCTTCTTATATCCAATAAACCTCTCGTTTAAGAATATATTCATCATGTATGGTCATTCAGAGGCTCAAGTTTGGCATGTTGACACTTTTAGTCCCTGTGGTTTCATAGTTTTACTGTTTGACAATTTTAGTCCTTCAAACTCAATCTTTCACATATCTAGAGTTTAGGACACGTGTATTTACATAATTGGACACGTTTTTACGTGGTGTTACACGTTTCCAAGAGAAATTCAGTAGAGATAAGTATTATTCACAGTCGTGAATAATAAGACAATAACTGAATTTAGTTTAAATATAAACTTGGACGAAAGTAATCATCCAAGAAAGTATTCTCAATAAAGATTAAATTGAGAAAGGTAATGATCACATCAACGAATGTGATTGTATAAATGGTTATAAAAAGGAACATTGCATATGTTCAAAGATAAAACGGGTAAAACTAATAATTGTTAATAGGCAGTTAAATAAAGTTTTACCAATTTAAATAAATCGAGAGATTACTTACATGGGACGTGATGTGGTAATTATAATAAGGTCATGCGTGCCATGTGTTGATCGCTTACTCTGGCCAAGTAAGTAGTGAACACATGATATCATGAGCTTATTATAATGAGCACAGTTATGTCCAATGTGGTAAGGTCGAGACGAATGAAAAAAAAAAGTTAATAGTTCCTTGGGGTCAAGAAATTTTATGGGCATACTCGTATAAATGGTTTTCGAGGGACCCATAAAAATGATGTATGGCGCGCATAGAAATAAATGACCCAAGCGAATTCGTAAAATATGTCATTATAGACGAAAAAGGCATGGTTGACAAAAAGGGGCATGTAAAACAAAAGGATAAATGACCCGCGAGGTCATAGAAATGAAGGTATTGCCCATACAAAAAGACGAACTAAGTCATTGACTTTGGTCGTGGTAAAGAAAGGATGATGATGATAATCATCATTCAGAAATAATAAGACCGTTAAGGATGGTAAAATAAAGAATAAAGGTTTAATTAAATAAAGCGATGGATTTCGCTAAGACAACCAAACAAGTCAAAACGAAGTTACAATGCATACCGAAATGGATGCATTAACGATGACTTCAGTAAATCACTCGGTTGATAGGTAGGAAATTAAACACATGCGTAGACCGAGAGACGGGAACGCGGATTGAAAGTCAAAGGACTCGGATTATGAGTTATGACTAAAAGACTATAAAATTTCGCAACCATAAATTTTAGTAATTGTGTTCAACTATTGTGAGGATGAACGGGGTGAATAAAGAACAAAGTTTGACTGTTCATAAGTGATGGATTTCACATGAATAAGTCAAACGGCTTGAATACAAAGTAATGCCGGATAGCATAAGAAAATGATTGTAGATACGGACTACAATCACACTTAACGGATTTCAAATGTGAAAACAAATGATTTCCAAACATAAAAAGAATGATCTACAGGATCATCATAACCTTTGAGTTATAAACAGTTTAAAGGTCTACGGGACCAAAATGACCTCGAGTCATGAATACAAAGAAATGAATTATAAAGGCCTTGCCTTAAAGAGGTGAAAGCCTAATGAAATAGCTCACGAAGCTAAGTGATAGAACCTACGGGTTAATTAGTTGAGAATCCCCGCGTAAAACAAAGACTGTAAAAGAATAAATTCTTAACTGTTAATATCCTGGTATGGATAATTGACAAAGTTAAAGAGGAAATGCTAAACTAAAATTCAGTTTTGTAAGAAATAACGTTTTTTTATAAATATGAATTCTGATAGGAATTTAAATAGTAAATATTAAAAGATACAGGTCTTGACACTGATAAGTGCAAGACTATACATCCAAAAATAAAAATTTTCGATAATGAAAGGTTAAAATAAACCTAAACATGACGTGACACGATCACGGTCAAGAAAAGTAATGTGAATTATAATCACATTATAGCCCGAGCGAAGGGTATAAAGTAACTGGACTAATAAGTCTAGTTAGTGAGACCGGTGAAGGTCGAAATTCAAATTAAGAATGTGAATAGTACGCTATGTATTATGTGGATAGCGTGTAATAAACAGAATCATTAAATGTCCAAGTTGACGACTCGGTCAAGTAAACAACAAAGGTATATAGATACAAGATATAAAAGTGATGGCCCATGAGACCTCACTAACAGAAAATATTGATCACCTATTTTAAGGGATCATGAGACAACCCAAGCGAAGTTTCGGGAAGTCAATTAAAACAAAAGAAATTGTTTGTCAAAAGTGAAAGATTTCACTAAAACCTCCAAACGGGTTAAAATAACGGATTCATGAAGAATTCGATAGTCTAACAGCGATGGATTTCGCTAAATTAACTAAATTGGTCGAAATAACGAGATTACGTTATTTCAAGTAGCATTATGCCGTATGAGATACGTATATGTTTTGTAACAAAAAAAGATATTACCATATTTTTCTGGTAATACTAAGAATTGGTTAAAATATGAGTAATGCTTAAAAGATTACTCAGATCGGATGCAATGAGTTTAAAACTCAATGAACTATGTAAGAAAGGTTTCGAGGACGAAACCTCTTTAAGGGGGATAGACTTGTAACACCCCAAAAACGGGTTTGGTAATCAAACCACGTTAATACTAAAAGACGGGTAAATTACCGTTAGTGGTAAAATTAACCCGGAAAATATTAGGATTTATAAAATTAAACCTAATATCTAATAAAAAGGGAAAAGAATGCTTTTGAGAAAATAAAAGTTTATAGAAACCCGAGTTAACGGGACTTAAAATAAACTTAGTCATGAATTCCCCGAACCTATTAATTTAACTAGGAATGTTTAACCTAGTTAATAAGTGGAAATATTATTAGAATTAAGTGGGTTGTGGCCTACTTAATAAACTAACCAAACATGAGGGGCCAATGTGGATAAACTTGAAAGTTTATTAAATAAAAAAGAACATTAAAACAAAACACACACATATGTGTGTTCTGTATATCGACCAGGAAGAACTCCCAGGAGTTCAAAACCCTAATCATCACAAAATCATCAAATTGAAGGCTCAATTGAAGCTCAAATTCACAATTGAACGTGAATTAATGATCACCCAAGCTAGGGGATCGTAAGGTATGTCAAATTTTGGTGATTTGTGAAGTTGTGAAATTTGGATAATCATCATAATCACTAATTATGAATGAATTATTGAAGCTATGATTGACTTAGTGATGTATACATGCTTAGGAACCAAACCATAAGTGAAAATTATACATATGATGATATAACGTGAATGATTTGATGATTTACCACACTAGGATAAGTGGGTATTAATCATATGATGAATTTGATGATATAGTTATGATTAGAATCATCATACATGATAGTAATCAGGAAATACTTGAACAAATTGTGTGTTTAAGTATTTAATCATACTTACTATGATATAAGTTTAGTATGATATGATAAAAATTTATGATATGTTCATGGTCAAAGATGTTTAATATCATTGTGTATTAATTCGGTGAATTATGATGACAAGAACTTGATTAAAACGGTAACATAAAGATGATGTTTACCGGATAATTGACCAAGTAATTAAACGAGTAGTTGAGCTACTCCGTGTAATTAATTATGTTAATAGGCAGTTTGACTTTTTAAAGTCAAAATGACCAATGATACGATCAAATGATAATTTCGACACAAAAATCGTAGGATGGAGTAGTCGTGAATGATTATGACTAATCTAACCATCTTACCATTTACAATGATAGTCGACGCTTGACAAGCTAGGTGGAAGCTTGGGAAGGAAGTGGGTCAAACGAATCAAGAATGACGGAAAAGCATAATCTGGATGTTAGGTAAGTACAGCTTACACCCTTTGTATTAAATACCTATTGGTTTTATAGGTTACTAATAATACAAAGTCTTGTTTGAATTATGATGTTCCGACACGACATGTGCGGTTCGGAACAAAAGACAATGATAATAAACCATGTTTAATGGTTAAAAAGAGCTAATACGGTTATTTAGTCATGAAACGACTAAAAGATAACGAGTTTTGAATGAATACCTTATAAGGTAAACCAATGCAAATAATAAGGGTAAAACGGTAATTCGGTCACTCGTTGACTAGAACCGTTAGTTTTGAAAGACACTTTATGGTGTAAGTCATAATGGGTCAAAAGAGTTAAGAAATTTGTTTATAAGTAAATTGACCGTACGATGTAAACCGGTGTGAGTCATGTAGACGAGATGATAATAAATCCATCTCGCAAAGGTATACAGTTATTTAGACCAAACGGGTCAAAAGGTGAAATTTTCACTCTTTTGACAATATCGACTAATGGTTTGTCGAGTTGTATGATTATAGGAATAAATATCAAATTGATATTTACATCGCTATTACTTAGCGGCTACTAAAGCAAGGTATCGAAACGGGTCAATATATTGATCCGAGCCAGGTATGTATAATAGGTTAACTACTCAATAGGAACTAGAGGTTCATTGAGAGTTAAATAAAGTCAAATAGACATTTGGCTACTTTAATAAGTAAACCGAATGATTCATATAATGGTCGTTGTGTTTTGAAAACCTAATGACTTTTCAAATCAAATTCATAGTTTAAAACAGGGCTTTTGGGTCGAGAATGCTTTTAAAAGTACTTCATTTTAATGAAAGGTGAAAATGGACCAAAATGCCCTTGTAAGCTAAATCGAGCGAACGACCCTTAAAGGTTGTTTAGAAACGAGTAGTACGCATAAATAAATACTTATAATAAGTATAAAAAGTGAAAGAGATAAATCTTTGGTCATTTGACTCTATAAGAGTCTTTGCCGTAAAATAATGATCCGAGGGGTAAAACTCGGAATTTATGAATTACCACATTAAATCCGACACAAATATAGTTGTGAAGGAAGATTATTTGATAAGAAATATGGTAATAAAATGCTAGGAACGAATGGAAGCGATTCGTGTCTAAATTATGCTTAAAATCCCTTAACGGGCCAAAATAAGCATATGAGCGAAAACTGATTTAAAACACTTATGAGACCCGTGATTTGAACCCCGTATGATAGATAATATAATAAATAGACGGTTCATAAGAAATCAGGATCAAACAACACGTTTGTTTGATTAATACATAAACGGGTCAAAAGTTAGTAATTACATTTTAAGACGAAGGCTTAAAAGTCTAAAACTTTCTTAATTCGGATGTGGGATGTTAACTCCTTATGATGGAGAATAATTTTACGATCACGTAGGAAGAAACGGATCGTAAAAAGGATCAACAATGAATGAGTTATGATCATTTTCGTAAAATCAAGCTTTGCTGGAAAATGCAGGTTTCTAACCTGAAGCCGCTGTGATGTAACACCCCGAAATTTATAAAACTTTATATTAGAATTATAAGTACAAAATAAATTAGAATAAGCTAACTAGGAAATAAATAACTCAGTTAGTTATGTCTTGTAGTAAGTAACGCATGAATGAATTAAAATTCCTAAAATATAAACTAAACAAAAGTGGAGTGGCTTATGTTGTAGAACTTGAAACTTAATTTAATAAAAACAAAATAACACACGTCAAACACACACAAAGGTGTGTCTGGTCGATCAAACACATGGGGCGACACAAGGGCTCCCACAAACCCTAGTTCTTCCAAAAATTCACCAAATTGGGAGCTCAAATCTGTTCTAAATCAAGTTTCAAACACAAATTCGTGATCTCCATCGAAAGGGGAGTCATAAGGTATGTGAATTTCATGAGGAATCTCTAGTTGAAATTCTAAGTAAACTTAGGGAATTCGAAATTGATGGTTGCATGTTTGTTATGAGGATGGAATAGGAACAATATAGTGTCTAGGAGTAAACCCTAGACAAGTATTTGATGAAATCATGCTTAATTCTAGTAAATTCCATGGACACCATTAAAGGTGATTAATGGGTTTTGTAGAAACTTGATAAACACTAGGATTATGATTCTTGTTCTAGTGTAATTTGAATCTATGAAATATTCCTGAAATATTGATGTTAAAACATGTGTAAATTTGCCTATTGATGTTGATTTAGATGAAAAAAACAAGTCTTAAACTCGGTTCTAACCATGTAAAAAATTTGACCCGCTAGGTGTTTGTTAAAATGCCTAAGTGAGGATTAATGTGTTAAAAATCGGATGAAACGCATATTTGATTGTTATAGCAAATTATGCGTTAATAATTACATAAAGGGTTCTAAATTGATTGTAGATTGAACTCTTTAGGCAAGGAATCCGGATCGTCAAGCGGACAAGCCGGAGGAGATACGCGTTTGAAGGGTGTACTCTAAAGGTATGTGACTTTAGTCCCGTTACATTATGCTTAAATAATTGGAAACTAGTGTACAAATGGTGTCATTGTGTAATGTACGTGTTTGATGTGTCATTGAACTGGTGAAGCTCACTTGACAATCAAACAGGTTAAAATAATGGTTGAAAGTAGTTTGGCTTGTCATCAAAGTGATGGTTTTCACTCGACAACCAAACGGGTCAAAACTATGCTTTTTAAACGATCATGTGAGAAGAGACTTGAGAGTCTCATATTGCGTTAGTGTTGGATAGTAATACATCCATGAATTGGTTATGCTAATTCAAGTTTACGGATCCGATATATCGGGTCAAAAGATAGAAATCAATTGTAAGTAATGCTTGAAACGGTATGCTTGAATTTTGAGAAACAAGCATGAAATTTTAATGTGAGCATAAAGCCATGGGATGGCGTGGATACGCCAAGATTTACAAGCCCAGGGATTTGGGTAATTACATCTAAAAAGTTTTAGAACTGAAAAATGGTACTATGCACATATAGCTAATGGGTCGAATAATCGAAACAAGGGTTTGTGAACCATTCATCCGTAATTCAGTTTTCGTTGTGTGAAATTTAAATGGTTGGATCCGTAATTTTATTACGGACTCATAGGAAAAAGAATCGACTAAAACGGACAACCGAGTAAAAAGTTATGATGGATTAAAGTTAGATTTTTACAAATTTTCGGAGCTGGGCAAATATGCAGGTCCAGAAACTGGACCTGCTGGAAAACGCACTCCCCCGCGCCACGTGACGGGGGCACAAGGATCTGGCGCGACACGTGAAAGATTGAATTGAGTCTGGCGCGTGGCGCGACAGACCTGAAATCAGAATTTTTATATTTTTATTATATAATTGTTAGGGGGTCTTGTTTTAACATGGTCAAAACTAATTAATGATGTGGTTTGACCTCAGGTGGTGCTCATTCTCTACGGATGCTGATCAAGCATGGAATCAAGAACCGAACACCAAATTTTGTAGCTTCCGCACTAAGCTAAACATGTCTAGACAAATGTTATGTTGTAAAATTTGTAGTTATGAATACTTTAACTAGATGGTTGCTTGCTTTAACTTGTTAAACAATGTACATCTTAACTAATTAGCTAAGTTTTTGCTAATTATGCATTTTGTTTTAAAAGAGCTGTATTTTATAATTAAAATAATATAAATTTAAGACGAGTGTTACATGTAAAAACATCACTGTTGCGCCACGCGAAAGCGACAAGGAATGTCGTCGCGTCACGCGACGGATTGTCGAGGCCCGCGTAAGCCGGGCAGCAGTTTGTCGCGCCCCGCGAGGGCCACCAAAGCTGGCAAAAAAATTTCTGTTGACTGTTTTGACTTGCGTTTTCGTTTAAATTCGTTTTAAACGTCATATGACTAAAATGTTTCATGTTTTTATGAAATGTAGGTATGTGTGAAGTACCGGAGGATGATCAAGCTCGATAAAGAACCGAACACGATCAAGAATCAAGCTTCTGCAAATGTTTCCTCGTCACTTTTAAACGACAAATTTATACATGTTAGATTAAAATGTTTTAAAGTGTAAAATGTTTTAATAAATTAGTATTTTAAGGGTATGTTTAACCGCAACTACACTATTATAGTTGGATTTTATATGAAAAATCATATAACGGACCAAGGGTCTTACACATTTCTAGTTTATGGTTTGGTTTGCAACAGAAAGTCAAGCAGTTCGACTTCTGCTTTGACTTTCGATTCTGACCCGATTTAGCTAAGTTAGCTACTGATTTGGAATTGTATTGTGATCATAATTATGTATGGAATAACCTTCTGAGGTTATACCATTTGATCATAATCAGTTTTCGGGTTTTATTCAAGTTCCTGTATTATGCCTTAAAAATACCGAAAATGTCCTTTTGAACATAAAATGGTTTTAAACCATAATGAATGTATAATTTGTAATACCTACTGATGCGGTAACTTATTAAACATGTTTTGGCATAATGAACTTGACATTGACTCATCTGATCAACCGATACCGCCTATGCACGTACGGTTGACTTATGTAACTTAGTTTATATAAGTTAATCGAATTGGGTCAAAATCCTTCAAATTCTTCTAAAATCAGAATGTATTATTGTTTGCCCTATATTATACAAGTCATAGTACTTGTAAGGGTTTAAACCACATTATATCCGGTCACCGCTTAATCTAGCGAACCGTACTGTTTTTATATTAGTTAACCGGTCCAAGTCTATGACTTGAATAGGACCCGTTAATATTCTAATGGATTATTATTCCATTCATTCCAGACTAAGGGCATCCAGTAAATTGCAACCTTGTTAGTTGTTTTGTTTGAACGGTGGTACTTATATATATATTTGGATTGTTAAGATTTAAGCCAAGTAAATACTCTTAACCTATTTTCCCTATACGGGCTTGTGATATGGTAAATTATTACCACTTGGACGGGTGTGGGATCAATGACGGATTGTGTCCAAAATCCAAATAACCCATTTTAATTCGTATTGCTTGATAACTTAAACATTGGGGGTTAATGTGACCGTGTCTTGAATATCATCGGCTCATTTAATTGCAAATGGCCACGACTTAAGTACGGGATGTTGGCATATACCCAACAGATGCTAATGCTATGATAAAATATTTTCTTACCCTTTTATGGGGATACCGTTTTATGGGTTTAAAGTGACGTGTCGGTTAATCATGTTATCGGAGTTTAGTTCAGGGCCCATATGTATTGACAAGCATGTAATACTAATAATAAGAGATATAGTTTGTCCCAAGTTATTTATGAAAATGTATATACCATATGGTACATAAAATGATTTTGAAATATTTTCAAAATGTGTCGGTTATTTGTATTTACCAGTGAAAACTGACGTATCTTCAAAAAGCTAAGCGCAGGTTGCAAAGAACGTAAATAGGCTGGAAGCTGCCCGGTAATTGCTTAAGTGGAATTTGCAACTCCATGGAAGAAGCCTAGTGGTCTTTATATAATCTTTTGTTATTCGATCCGCCTGTGGATCTTTTATACACTTTGTTCTGTATATTATTTTATGAACTTTCGGACAATTGTAATTTGTAATAATTATTTTATACTCCCAAGACTTCCGCTATGTTATTGTGAATATCTATATCAATTTGTCACAAATAAACCCCATATCAAGGAAGAATGTGACAAGGTGGTGAATTTACGATTAAATAAGGGTTGGATCTGTAAAGGTTAAGATGGTCTGGGAAGATGGTGATTCGACATTGTTGACGATCACTGTGAACAAACAACGATTATAGGGTTATTGTTATACTTAATCGGGTATTTTGATGTAGTTATCAACCACGACAAAAGGTAACCTACAACGAGTCAATGTTCTTGAGGTGATTGCCTGTATCAAGCGAAACACTGTGAGATCGAAATATGTGAGTTCTTGATCTCAATTTGATCGAACCCACCAAGCCTAGACCTCTTTGTCATGGTTCTTCCTTTTTTTGTGACACTAGAAAAGGGGCAGATATGTACGTGTGTTGTATGCTAGGGTTTGCAATTTTGATAATTGGGATGCAAATAAAGACACATACTCTCTATTTATTTATAATCTCTAGCAATCTTGTTGCCTAATGAGCCCTAATCCAATTCATACTCGAAGCCCATTGATTTGGAACAATATAACAACCAATATAATAATTAAATTTTAAATATATCTTATTTATTTAATTAGGTAGTTTATATGTGTTTATAATCAAGGGAGAATTACATATATATATATAGGGGTGCAAACGAGCTGAGCTGAGCCCGAGCTCGACCAGGCTCGAGATCGAGCTCGTTTAACATATGAAAGCTCGAGCTCGGCTCGATTCGAGCTTTATTTCTAAAGTTCGAGCTCGGCTCAAAGGTAATTTTTCAAGCTCGGGCTCGACTCGTTTAGTATTTATTAATTAATTTATGTTAATTATAACTATTATTATACATATAATTTAGTTATTTTTTTATATTTATATAAATGGTAATTATTATTATATAAATATATGTTTAATATATTAATAAAAAATATATAAACAAAAAGCTCGATTAGGCTCGCGAGCCGGCTCGAGCTCGATAAGCAAAGCTCGGGCTCGGGCTCGTTTACTAAACGAACTTGTTTTTAGGCTCGGGCTCGAGCTCGATCTCGTTTAAGCTCGGCTGTTCGAGCTTTTTTTCGAGCCGAGCTCGAGTAGCTCGGCTCATTTGCACCCCTACATATATATTCGTACAAACTTCTTAAATATCATATACATTCATACAGAAATTAAAATATCATATAGGCACCTTCTTTAATTACCAAAATCTCAAATTTTCCCAACTTAATATATTTAAAAATTGCAATGTAGAATATGACCATCATACCCTTCTAACACTATCATATTTTTTAATAAGTAAAGTTAACTACTAAGTTGATACTCAGGCCTGGCCCAAATGGGGGTGGGGTGGGCGACCACCCAGGCTCCAGTCTCTTAGTACAACTGAAATTAAAAAAGAAAAAAAAAACTTATATATTTTTTTCAAGTAATATATATATAGAGAGAGAGTTAGGTTAACGTACAAACGCCCTTATCGTACATTACTTACGCGATCATCTCAGCTGTCAGATCTTCATCCCACATTAAAATCGCATGTTGGTTTTTGTAACAATTTCGCATGTTGGTTTTTTAACATGCGATTTCATCAAAATTACCAAATGCGAAATTGTTACAAAAAAACAAACATGCGATTTCATCAAAATTATCACATGCGATTTCATCCATGTTATTTTATAACATGCGATTTCTCTATATTGTACGTAATGTACGTTAAGAGATATTGTACAGTGCACTTTCTCTCTCTCTCTCTCTATATATATATATATATATATAGAGAGAGAGAGAGAGAGAGAGAAAGGTTAACATACAAAAAGCCTTATCGTACTTCACGTACGCGACAAGCATAACCATCAGATCAGGGCCATAATCACGCATGGGATCAGTTATTTGGTGATAATCACGCATGGGAGCATAAATAATCACGCATGGGAGCATTAATAACGCATGGAAATGTAATTACGCAAGTTGTTTTTCTGTCGCAATCACGCATGGGAGCATAATAACGCATGGAAATGTAATCACGCAAGTTGTTCTTCTGTCGCGTACGTTAACGTACGTTAAGCCCTTTTGTACATTATACTTTCTATATATATATATATATATATATATAGCGGTTAACATACATTAGGCCTTATCATACTTCACGTACGCAACACTAGTAACCGTCAGATCAGGGTTGAAAGCGTGATAATTTGGATGCGGGATTATTTAAAACATGCGTGATTATTTTCAGAAGCTTATTCCCATGCGTGATTAATCTGAAACATGAGTTCTATGCGTGATTTTCAGTCCCATGCGTGATTTAATCAGTTCCAAGCGTGATTAATCAGTCCATGCGTGATAATCACATATATCTGACGGTTTAGAACACGTCGCGTACGTGAAGTACGATAAGGCGTTTTGTACATTATACTCTATCTCTCTCTCTCTCTATATATATATATAGAAACGGGATCAGGAGAAAACGCTCAAAAGTGTGAGAACGGTGAGAACGCTTCCTGGCCTAACACGTGTCACGCCGCTTATAGAAAGGCGGAGGGGTTTTTTGTCCTTTCATATTTCTTTTTTTTTAACACGTGTCACTTTATCTTTCCATTTTTTTGGCGTTTAATAAATACGCGGCGTTTTTTATTGTTTTAGATCAGAATCATAGTAAATGTTTTGGCGTTTTTATTGTTTTTTAGATCAGGGCCTATAATGTGACAGGCAATTATGGCTTTTTGAAAAGATAAATATATTTCAATTTTTCATGTAGTGGCATTAATATAACTATAATGTTTGGCAATAATGATACCGTCTCTTTATTTTACTATTTCTTTCAATTTTCATTTGTTAATTAGTGTTGATTTTTCCAGTAATACTTTGTTTGCGTTTTTGGCGTTTTATATAGCAACCTCATATTTTGCTAGCATTCGTTCTCACAGTTTTGAAACTTTCAGACGTTTTGGTGTTTGTAGTTTTTGGCGTTTTATACTCAACTAGTGTTTTTCAATGACGCGCGTTGCGCGAAAGGCATTGGTGTTTTCTACCGACATCATTCTTCAAACGATTCGAGATAAACGATGCGTAACCAGCCATATCCGGCATCGTAGAGTGTATTAAAAAGGGAGCAATTGGACGATTGGATGCTGGGCTAAGTGTTTCTTGGAATGCCCACGGATTGTTCGGGTCAAAACCACGATTATGAGGATTCATTTTTCGTATTGTGGTTGGAAGAGAATTTTTTTTTTAAAATAAGATAGAGATGATTATAGAAGAGGTGGAGTAGTTGTGGTAAAAAAATGAATAGAAGTGTGAGTATTTATAGTGAATAATTTTTTTAAACACAAAGCCGTTGGCCAACGGCAAGCCTAAACGGCTACTTTTCTTGGCCAATGAGATCCTGCCATGTCATCTTGATAGCCCCGTCCAACGCCCGGGCTGAAACCCCCGCCCAAGGGGCCACGCCGAAACCCAAGCCCACCCGGGGTGGTGATTTGGGCGTTTGTACCCAACCCACGCCACAACCCCCGCCCCCAGGCTGAAACCCCCGCCCAAGGGGCCACGCCGAAACCCAAGCCCACCCGGGGTGGTGATTTGGGCCTTTGTACCCAACCCATGCCACAACCCTTCGCCCCATACCCCATATTCTAATATACCCTAAATTCATTGTTCATTTAGTTTGATTTTTATCATATATAGAAGAGGTGGAGTAGTTGTGGTAAAAAAAATGAATAGAAGTGTGAGTATTTATAGTGAATAATTTTTTTTAAACACATAGCCGTTGCCCAACGGCTACTTGTCTTGGCCAATGAGATCCTGCCATGTCATCTTGATAGCCCCGTCCAACGCCCGGGCTGAAACCCCCGCCCAAGGGCCATGCCGAAACCCAAGCCCACCCAGGGTGGTGACTTGGGCGTTTGTACCCAACCCACGCCACAACCCCCGCCCCCAGGCTGAAACCCCCGCCCAAGGGGCCACGCCGAAACCCAAGCCCACCCAGGGTGGTGACTTGGGCGCTTGTACCCAACCCACGCCACAACCCCCGCCCCATACCCCATATTCTAATATACCTTAAATTCACTGTTCATTTAGTTTGATTTTTATCATATATGAATTTTTTTTAAATTGTAGAGAATTAGATGATAAACAACAGAGAATTACATAACAAACAATAGAAAATGAAAAAAAAATAAAAATTATAATCTAATTTCTCATTCAAATCTTCACTGTCATCAGCCTCTTCTACTTTAACCTTTTTGGTGTTTTGAACCTGTTTTTGAATGCCTTATGTAGATCCTTATTTTCCTACATAACGGCCGTCTTTAGAAGATGCTTATTTTTTGTGGCATCCTTTATGGTGGGTGGATATATACTTGTTTGATGACATGTTGAAGACTAACGCCTGCTCTAATGTATTAATCCCTTCATGCCATCAATATATCCATCAAGAACAAAGTGACATGATGTCATATCAGTGTCATCAGTCTCTTTATCTTGAATATTTATCTATCTCATTCAACAAAAGATTATAGAGATACCCAACTCAGAGAAGAATCCATTCAGTGAAACTTCGTTCAGATCAATACTCAATATAGCAGAATCGAGGTTCTGCATCTGTGGCTTTTTAAGTATTTTTTGGCGTTTTTAAAATGAATGGTTTCTAGGAAATATGGCGTTTGTTTCTGGTTTTGTGATAAGTTGTTTGTGCATAGAAGTCTCTCTTTATAGGATTTTTTGGCGCGTAGTTTAGGCGGGATTTTATTTATAATAAATGATATTAATAAAGTAGTCGTCTTTTCAGTTATTGTGTATTTTTACTGTTTTTGTTCAGCTTTTTATGAGTTTTTAGGGTCATAGACTTTTCACCTCCCATGTTTGGCGTTTTTGAATGGGTATAAGTTGTTTTTTGGCGTTTTTTTTTTCCATTTTTTAGCTTTTATGAATTAATACTGCAAATTACCTTCATTATAGTTTTGGAGTTTTTGGAGTTTTTGGCGTTTTTACTCCATTTATGGCGTTTCATATGCATTATGATTGTTTGACGTTTATTAAGATAATGTATTTTTTTATTCTAAGTTGAAAAATACATAGTAAACAACAGAAAAAGAAAATTAAAATAATAAAAATAAAAACAATTCATCTTCCAAATCTTCACTGTCATCAGTCTCTTTCTTCATTGAATCATGTTCGCTAGTGGTTTGGATTAGCCATGCT
This sequence comes from Helianthus tuberosus, assembly GCA_030545235.1. Lineage (NCBI taxonomy): Eukaryota > Viridiplantae > Streptophyta > Magnoliopsida > Asterales > Asteraceae > Helianthus > Helianthus tuberosus. The sequence continues at coordinate 7,321,999 of CM060436.1, forward strand.
TGTGTTTTTGTGGCCGTTTGGAAAGACAAAATGACATGAGTTTTTTTTTTTTTTTGAATATGTATCTTCAAACAACTCATTAGTGTCATTTGTCTTTTCATGCCATTAAAATATTCATCAAGAACTAAACACAAAAAATGACATAAGTCTGACCCCAGCATCTTTTTGTTTATGATTTGTCCATCTCATGCAGCAAAATGTTATTTGAGTCACAGCACCTCATGGAATAATGCATTATCCGAAACTTTGGCGTAGAACAATATTTGAATCTACAATAAACGATATTTGGCATTTTTGGCGTTTTACTGAGGAAATAGTGTATCTGAAAGAACCGTCGATATTTTTTTGGAATTTCTAAGATGAATGGTATATAGTAGAAAATATGGCTTTTTTTAGTAGTTGTGTTTGATGTTTTGGGGATTTTGGCGTTGTAAGTTGAATGGTATATAGTAGGAAATATGGCGTTTCAGGTTCTGGGGGGTGTGTTTTTATGTTTGAAATGTTTTTGTTTATATAGCGATGTGTTTTGGTCCGTAATGGCGTTTTATTCATCAGTATGGCGTTTTGGTAAGGAGGTGTAAAGACGCTTTTACCCTTAACGAGGCGCGTCCACGTAATAAATTTGTTGTTATTTACGAAAATGCCACAGCGCAAATCTAGTTCATAGATTGTTTTAATCGGACGATCGATAAGCGTTCTCACCGTTCTCACACTTTCTACCGTTTTCTCCAAATCCCGCCCCTATATATATATATATATGTGTGTGTGTGTGTGTGTGTGTGGAAAGGATCGTGAGAAAACTAGATATAAATGAGAAAGCTAAAAAACTACAAAAAAAGCTTAAAACAACACCAACTTTTTTCTTTTACATTTTCTTGATAAAAAAAATCGTTATTAATGTATAAGAAAATTCAAAAAAAATCATACTGTACATTTGCATTATATGTACATGTTGCACATGCAATTTAGCCTTATCGTTTAGGTTTTGGGTTTACTTTAGTTTTTAGGGTTAGATTTTTAGGGAGTTTAGGTTTAGGGTTATGTTTTTAGGTGGGAGGGTGGGGGTTTACATTTTAGGTTTAGCTTTAGGTTTTTACAACGTAATTAAAAAAAATAGCATTTACGTTTCATTGTAAAAAAAAATAGCATTTTCACACTCCCTTTAAATATTAGTTTCAAGTCTTATTTCACTAGAGGCTCCCACTAATGAAAGAATTCGAGTCACATCGAGCCGAGCTCGAGTTGGTTCAGTTGTAAGTGGCGGACCCAGGAATTTTTTCCTGAAGGTGCGAAATATTTTCAAAGATTTTAGGCCCCTAGTTGTATAAAAATATCGCGGGTCGGGTCGGATCATGTAAGACAAAAAACCATCAAACTAAAATTTATAAATCATAAAAAACACGTCAAACGTCATTAACAATTACAAACGTATTTAAATCTGTGCCCTACAGTTTTTTTTTTTTTTTTGAAATATATCCAAAATACCATCTAAAGATACTAAACACGCCATAAGTTCATTACATTCTTACTCATTGTTCCCAACACATATAATTTGCTCCATAAGTTCACAAAACAACACTAAACACTTAAACAAAATAAACAATCATGTTCAACTATAGCCCATAACTTTTCAATTATATTTTTAAACATTCAAGCCCTAATATTAAATGTTAATTACTTGTAACTAATCATTTAAACAAACAAAGCTATAAATAAAACAATAAAATCATTTAACAACAAGTCTAGAACAACAAAAAAATATAAAAATATTAAACCCTTACACATCTATATTTTCTCCTAATCATCACATAAAACAAAATAAATAAATAAACCATACTAGTTCTATATTGGAATTCTGACGTAATATGGGTCGGTCCAACTGGAATTTTGGTTTTTCCGGTAAAAAAAAGCTACCAGGTCGTGAGTAGTGGCGCCAAGTCGCTGGGAGTTTTTTTGGGGGCGGGATTTGGAAATGGAATGAGTGGATGGGTTTGGTTATTTTATTTAGTTCAAATTTCTTTAGGTTGGGTTTGGGCTTGTGTTAATAAAAATTGATTGCAGATTGGGCTTTGATTGGATTAAATAATTAAGTGAATAAGTGGTTAATAATTATTTTTTTTCTAAGTGGGGCGGGTGAAAATTTTCAAGGGGTGCTGGTAAAAAATTCCAAGGGATGCGGTCAGGATTTCCGGCAAAAAATAACACTAATTTTTTTTTTTCATGGGGTGCGCCCGCCCACCCTTAGCTTAGGGTGGGTACGCCCAACTTAGGGGACATGCTAATACAATAATGCTAAGTAACTCAAACTTAAGATCAACTCAGATGAAATTCATTTCATATTCAGCAAATATCCTACAAGTTATTGAACTGGAACCAGTGGCGAAGCTTGAGATTTTCGACCCGGGGGGCGGAAGTCACTAGACCTAAAAATTTCTAAAAACTGGGGGGTAGAAAACGTATATAACGAAAAAATTCTATACGAAAACTACATACTTTCCATTACTGAGCGAAAAGTTCGGGGGGTCAGCCGCCCCCTCCCGCCCCTTAAAAGCTTCGCCCATGACTGGAACTCAACCATGGATTCTAACTGAACGAACTAGCCCTAATTGGTACAAATGAAACACTCCAATAACTAATGAACGTTTGTACGAGGTGGCATTCTTGTATTATTATTAGTAGTAAATATAAGTTATTGATAATTACAAAAATGCCACCTTGTCTTTTTGAGTTTTCCTTCAATTTGTATGTTTAGTATGTTAAGATTATTTGTACAAGAACTTTACCCTATATCATATATATATATATATACATAGGACAACGATCCGTTAGAAACCATCCTTTATTGCGATAACCGCAAGAACCATTATGAACACAACCAACAAATACCTTAAAATAGCTAAAAACACACAAATTTTTTTTTTTAATATTTTCTATAAAAAAAACTCTACTTTTAGTAGCAAAAAAGATTTTTAAATGTTTTTTTTTTAATGCTAAACCCTGATGCTAAACCCTAATTCTAAACCCTAAAGCTAAACCCTTAATGCTAAACCCTAATGCAAACCCTAAAGATAAAGCTAAACCCAAAAGTTAAAGCTAAACCCTAATGCTAAACCCAAAAGCTAAACTCTAATGCTAAACCCTAAATACTATTGCTAAACCCTAATGCTAAACCATAATGCTAAACCCTAAATACTAATGCAAAACCCTAAATAACACTTATTTTTCAATTTTAAACATGTATATACATATATGTATAATTGACAATATACATATATGTATAGTTAAAAGATTAACAATATACACATGTGTATAAATCCCAAAAAAAAAATTAAAAAAACAGTAAAAATTAAGTCCATAAAGAAAAAGCTGCGATTTTTCCAAAAAAAAATGCATTTTTTTTACCTTTTTTTGCATTTTTTTTGCTTAGGGAAATGTGTGGTCCAGAATTCTTCTCAAGTTTCTCAATTAGCCTAATACTACTCACATGATCCTTAACCTATATATATATATATATATATATTGCGATAACCGCGAAAGCCAATGTGAAAACAACCAAAAATACCTAAAAAAATCTAAAAAACACACAATTTTTTTAATATTTAAAAAAAATCGCTACTTTTCGTTTACTTAAAAAAATAAATTTGTTTTTTGAAGACTAAAAGTAGCGATTTTTGTTAAAAAATATTTTGTATGTGTTTTTTTAGATTTTTTAGGTTTTTGGAGGGTTTAGTTTTTAGCATTTAGCTTGGGGTGGAGGGGGTTAGGTTTTTTTTTTTGGGGGTGGGGGTAGGTTTTTTTAGGTTTTTGGTGGTGTAGTGAGTTTATTTTGTTGTGTCTATCACACTGGTTCTCGCCGTTCTCACAATAAAGGTGGTTCTCGCATGAACCATACCCTATATATATATATATATATAGGGAGGAGCTCATGCGAGAACCACCCTTATTGTGAGAACCGCGAGAACCAATGTGAACACAACCTAAAATAGCTAAAAAAACCTAACCCCCACCCCCCCCCCCCCCCAAAAAAAAAAACCTAACCCCCCCCCACCCACCCCCCAAGCTAAAATACTAAAAACTAAACCCCCAAAAAACCTAAAAAAATCTAAAAAAAATGTTTAATATTTTTTTATGTTAAAATCGTTACTTTTAGAAGCAAAAAAAAAATTTTAAAAAATTATTATTTTTTTTGCCTTCGAAAAAGTAGCGATTTTTTTATAAAAAATATTAAAAAATTTTTTTTTTGTGATTTTTAGCTATTTTTAGGCATTTTTTGTTGTGTTCACATTGGTTCTCGCGGTTCTCGCAAAAAGATGTTGTTCTCACATGATCTTCTCCCTATATATATATAGGGGACCGCTAAAATGAGAACCACCTCCAGTTGTAAAAACCATGAGAACCTCTTGATCCGGGGCGAGTTGGACCAAAATTTTTTTTCATAAACGTAGATGTGTGTATTACAAACACATTTGTAAAAAAAAATTCAAAAAAAAATGTCGTGTGTGTAGTTTTTTACACCACAAGTTTGGTGTTTACGGGTACCGTAAATTTACGGTACCCGTAAACACCAAACTTGTGGTGTAAAAAACTACACACACGACTTTTTTTTTGAATTTTTTTTTACATATGTGTTTGTAATATACACACATCTACGTTTATGAAAAAAAAATTTGGTCCAACTCGCCTCGTACGGTGTAGTTCTCATGGTTTTTACAACTAGAGGTGGTTCTCATTCTAGCGGCCCCCTATATATATATATATATAGGTAAAGAGTATGGTACAAATCTCCTTATCGTACATCATGTACGCGCTACCCACAGCCATACACGTGTCCTGATTCAATTTAATTAAATAAGGGTATATCAGACATTCTATTCGAACATCTGAGGGCTAATCAGGGAATTCCGTCAACTAGGAAGCAGATATGGAGTTCGTTTCGTAACTGTCCCATTTAATTATTGTTCGTATCAATTCGTTTTCTAGGGTTTTTTATTGATTCCTGACCGAACCTGGATTCGTCATTTAGGATTCGTCAATAGTTTTATTAGGTTGAGTTCTGGGTTTTATTTGATTTGAAGCTTTTTTCATTTTATTAGATTGTAATTAGGGTTGAAGATAAGTTGTTTCTGGTTTTATTTGTTTGGGTTACCATATCGATTGTGTTGTTTGATATATCGCATGTGGTGTTTTAACATAGTCCAGGTAGTTAAGAATGGATCCTTTGTATAATTTCGCACACAATGAAGTTTAATATTTAATTTCGCATTTTTAAGTTCGAGATTTCGCAAACCTGAAAGTATTTATCAAATATAGCTTTTAATTTCGCACGCTTTAATAATAATTATTTTTATTTTCGCACAGTGTGTTTCAAAATTCAGTTCAATAATTGAAATCAAATAATTCAGTTCAATAATTGATTTCAATAATTCATATCAATAATTTTTATTTTATTATATATTTTATATTTTTATCACTATTTCAAACATCCTATTAAAAATGGCAGATCTACCAACATCCTCTTCTTCTGAACCAAGTATCAAGCAGGCTTTGAGGAAAAGGATTCAGCAACAAATTCAAGAAGATCGATCATGTCAAGAGATGTTGGAGGCCAACATTTCTCGGGTAACAGAAAACATGAAGAGAAGACAAAAAATTCTGAACTTGCTATCTCAGATGCAAGTGAGTAGTCTTAAAGAAATTGTTGTTATGTTTATGGTGGATTTGGGTGAGATGGATGAGAAACAGTTGAAAGAGTTGGCTGATGCAATAGCTGTCTTAAGATGCTCGATGAAGATGAAAATGGAGTTTCTTTCATATTTTGAATGAACTTTTGTTTATTTTGGTGCATGTTTCAATAAACCCTAAACCCTAATGCTAAACCCTAATGCTAAACCCTGATGCTAAACCCTAATTCTAAACCCTAATGCTAAACCCTAATGCTAAACCCTAAAGCTAAAACTAAACCCTAAAGCTAAACCCTTAATGCTAAACCCTAATGCAAACCCTAAAGATAAAGTTAAACCCAAAAGTTAAAGCTAAACCCTAATGCTAAACCCAAAAGCTACACCCTAATGCTAAACCCTAAATACTATTGCTAAACCCTAAACCATAAAGCTAAACCCTAATGCTAAACCCTAAATACTAATGCTAAACCCTAAATAACACTTATTTTTCAATTTTAAACATGTATATACATATATGTATAATTGACAATATACATATATGTATAGTTAAAAGATTAACAATATACACATGTGTATAAATCCCAAAAAAAAAATATTTAAAAACAATAAAAATTAAATCCATAAAGAAAAAGCTGCGATTTTTCCAAAAAAAATCCATTTTTTTACCTTTTTTTTGCTTAAGGAAAATGTGTGGTCCAGAATTTTTCTCAAGTTTCTCAATTAGCCTAATACTTCTCACATGATCCTTATCCTATATATATATATATATATATATATATTGCGATAACCGCGAGAACCAATGTGAAAACAACCAAAAATACCTTAAAAAATCTAAAAAACACACAATTTTTTTTAATATTTTTTTAAAAAAAGTCGCTACTTTTCGTTTATTTAAAAAAATAAATTTGTTTTTTGAAGACTAAAAGTAGCGATTTTTGTTAAAAAAAAATTTTGTATGTGTTTTTTTAGATTTTTTAGGTTTTTGGAGGGTTTAGCTTTTAGCATTTAGCTTGGGGGTGGAGGGGGTTAGGTTTTTTTTTGGGGGGGTGGGGGGTAGGTTTTTTTTAGGTTTTTGGTGGTGTAGTGAGATTATTTTGTTGTGTCTATCACATTGGTACTCGTTGTTCTCGTAATAAAGGTGGTTCTCGCATGAACCATACCCTATATATATATATATATATAGGTAAAGAGTATGGTACAAATCTCCTTATCGTACATCATGTACGCGCTACCCATAGCCATACACGTGTCCTGATTCAATTTAATTAAATAAGGGTATATCAGACATTCTATTCGAACATCTAAGGGCTAATCAGGGAATTCTGTCAACTAGGAAGCAGATATATGGAGTTCGTTTCGTAACTGTCCCATTTAATTATTGTTCGTATCAATTCGATTTGTAGGGTTTTTTATTGATTCCTGACCGAACCTGGATTCGTCATTTAGGATTCGTCAATAGTTTTATTAGGTTGAGTTCTTGGTTTTATTTGATTTGAAGCTTTTTTCATTTTATTAGATTGTAATTAGGGTTGAAGATAAGTTGTTTCTGGTTTTATTTGTTTGGGTTACCATATCGATTGTGTTGTTTGATATATCACATGTGGTGTTTTAACATAGTCCAGGTAGTTAAGAATGGACCCTTTGTATAATTTCGCATGTTTTATATTAGACATTTTCGCACACAATGAAGTTTAATATTTAATTTCGCATTTTTAAGTTCGAGATTTCGCAAACCTGAAAGTATTTATCAAATATAGCTTTTAATTTCGCACGCTTTAATAATAATTATTTTTATTTTCGCACAGTGTGTTTCATAATTCAGTTCAATAATTGAAATCAAATAATTCAGTTCAATAATTGATTTCAATAATTCATATCAATAATTTTTATTTTATTATATATTTTATATTTTTATCACTATTTCAAACATCCTATTAAAAATGGCAGATCTACCAACATCCTCTTCTTCTGAACCAAGTATCAAGCATGCTTTGAGGAAAAGGATTCAGCAACAAATTCAAGAAGATCGATCATGTCAAGAGATGTTGTAGGCCAACATTTGTCGGGTAACAGAAAACATGAAGAGAAGATAAGAAATTCTAAACTTGCTATCTCAGATGCAAGTGAGTAGTCTTAAAGAAATTGTTGTTATGTTTATGGTGGATTTGGGTGAGAGGGATGAGAAACAGTTGAAAGAGTTGGCTGATGCAATAACTGTCTTAAGATGCTCGATGAAGATGAAAATGGAGTTTCTTTCATCTTTTGAATGAACTTTTGTTTATTTTGGTGCATGTTTCAATAAATTCGCATGTTGTGTTATGTAATGGACTTGTATTTCGCATGTTCATAGTCACATATTTATTGCAAATTTTAATAATTCAATGTCAAACATGCGATTTTAAACATAATATATGCGAAATAAAAAACACAAATGCGAAATTAAAAACATTAGTATATGCGAAATTAAAAACACTAACAAGTTTAAATATTTAACATAAATCCATCATCAAACAAGTTTACTTTGGCTTTCAAAAATATCTACTCATCCTATCTGGGATTATCTTATCCAAATCTTTCATATACCTTTCTTTGTCTGGCATTTTATCGAAAGCATTTGCCTTTTTAATTATTTTTTGACGATGCATATTGTGATCGGATAGAATGATTTTACTGAGATATCTGTGCCTTAGGAGATGAAGTTGTGAATTTTGTCTGTTGTTTACTTCATCTTCTTTCACAAATCCAGTCACCCATAGTTTTTGGTCTCCTTTGTATGTTTCCATGTGACGCATCGTAAACACTCCACAGTGTACGCCGTTATTCTTCGTCCTCCAATCCATCTCTTTTCTTTCTATAACTGAGTTTGCATGTTCTTTTATAGCCGGTGTTGGTTTTAAAGCCTTTTCTAGGTATAAAACCAATACCCTTCTCTGTAACATAGCAACATTGTGTTAGTAGCTTTTACATAAAATATAACATGTATATGAATAAGTTTTTGTATTACCAGGGTGTCTGGAAGCCCCTTGTATCTATCCTTAAACTCTTGTTTAGCTGCTGAATTATCAATCAGCTCAATTTTGCCGGATTTCAAGTTGAAGCATGTAACACCTCGAAAATTCACGTCCTATAATGTATTGACACGTGTCATAAGCTTGAATGTGTGAAAGAATACTCTAGAGGGACTAAAGTTGACAAATAAAGAAACTATGTGAAAATGAGGGTTCAAAATGTCAACAGTGAATAAATATATTGTACATTAACCCTACATGATACTCATACCTTAAAACGAATAAATCATGGATCATACGAAGCTAAAAGTGAGAGATTACAAACTACAGGGGTTAAATGTGTCAACATGTTTAAGTTATACCTCTGAGTGACCTTTTGATAAACCCGAAGCTTTGTAACTGTTAATTATGCTCACTAGAATGCGCGATATAAATTTCATAAAGTTTCGTTATCGTATGAGAAAGTTATGATCAAATTCGTATGCGAGGGGTTAAAGCGTTAACGTTGAAAGTTATGACTTTTCGGGTTAATCAGAAGTGTCCAGGGACTTGGCAAAGTGGGTACTAGTCTTAAAGCCCTTGTAGGTAAATAAGAATGGGTCAAATTGCAAGAAATAAGCTTAGTTGACCTTTCGAAGAGCCAAGGGACAATATGCAAAAACATGAAAATGTTTAATTCTGATTTCAAGGCCCAAGCGGGCCGCGTAAGAGTTGTTACCATCTTACGCGGGCCGCGTTAACCGCCCAGATGCAGAAACATTAGGATAGCAGCCTGTAAACGCGAAAAACAGACCCAAAACAGATATTTCTCACCATGGGCGACCCCTAAGTGGCTCCTAGAACACTAGGGACACTTGTTAATCAGTTGGGGTCAGATGTAGACTTGTGTGTCAACTTCTTGTGGTGATTAAATCACTATAAAAGGGCATGAAGTTGCAACCAATTGATCATTCACTTCTTGTGCAATTCTGGAGCTTTTGGGAGCTTAAGAACAGACACAAGACCTTCCTAATCAAGCCTAGGACTTCAGTAAGTTTGCTAAACCTTCCTTAGTTAAGTTTTTACTTAGTTTAAGCTTAAAAGTCAAACCGTCGTAATTAACGGTTGACTTTAAGATTAATCACTAATGGTCCAGTGATTAGCCGAATCAAAAGTAGTTATAATTTGGTAATTATGTGGGTAATAAACCCTCAAAAGGGTTCCCCCTGATTCCCACTCTAACTAGGTCAAATGTCGGGTCAAACTTGTTAAGAAAAAGTCAACAGGATACTTAAATTCTAATTTATGCATAGTTAGCAATGTAGAACACATACAACCTGTTTGATCATTAATGTAACTTGGTAATAAGTGTAAGAACATGTCTAAACATGATCAACCCGACAATTCTCTGTAAAGACCCGGTTCGGAACCGAAAGTCGCAAAGCTTTGACTTTTGCTTTGACTTCAGTTCTGACCCGTTTTGGTATGATTTAGAAATACCTAAGAGCTTCATTTGGACCAGGTTACATGCTAGTATAACCCTCTGTGATTATACAGCATTGTTCATTAGTTAACCAATTAATACGCATGATTTCGTTAACTGCTCATATGTTGACCATTATGCCCTTTTCACCTTAAAACGTAATTTGTGAAAATGTAAAAGTGTAGAAACCTTAGTTACTAATATATAAACTTGTATGCAAAGTTTGACATCAGTTTGAGGTGTAGATTAAGAGTTATGCTCGTTAGCGTAAAATGAAAGCTTTATGTTAATTAAACGACATAATTAGCGTATAGTCTATTTAAACATACTTTTTGATATCAAAATCTTTACCCACTGATGTAATATATTATTTTGGGATTTTTGAAGATTTTTAATTAATTTTAGGCTGAGCATAACTTATAGTCGTAGGCTTAATCCGGTAATTGTCGGTTTTGCCCTTACGGGCCATAAAATGAGTTTTACATATCTAATCGACTCCAAACCTTTTGCTACTGATCTTAAATGATAAATAAATTATTTTAAGCCTTCTAGAATAATAAAAATACCAACTTTATTTATCAAACCCGGAAATGGCTTCTAATCGCCTTATTAAGCGTTTTTAACGCCTAGTATGTACTAAAACTATTTTAAACATACAAGGGTTGATACCTACTGATATTTTAAGTAAATTATAATTTTTTAACAGTAAGCAAAAGTTGTTTAACTCAGACTTCAGTTTTGAGCTTTACGGCTTATGTGAAATTACCAAAATGCCCCTACGGTGCATAGTTTGGTTATAATTGATAAATTTCACATATATACTTTACCCTACTGTTATAACTTAGTAAACTAAGTATTTTTGCTGATTATATCAGACCTGTAACTCAGGTTAATACTTAGACTCTTTTATAACCGTGAAAATGACCAAACTACCCCTACGAGGCATAGTTTGTGTTTAAATTCGTTTCGGGCATAATAAAAGACATCTTACTGATGTCACAACATATATGAAGCATATTAACTTAGGAAACCTGTAAATGGCTCATATGTATACCCGTTACGCTTACTACGCGTTCGGTTCGGGTTATGTAACTAGTTTACATAAACTAGCTTAGACAGGTCAAACCTTAACGGTTTTATCTCAAAATCCAGAATGCTTATGAAATACCCATATTAAGAAAGTCTCTGAACTTGTCAGGTTTAAATCACATTCTATCCGGTCTTCGCCTAATCGTGCGTTTGAACCGTATATTTCTTTAAGACTAACCGGTCTAAGCTTAGGCTTAATTAAAGACCCGCTAGCATTCTATTTGGTTATTTATACCATCATTCCAGACTAGAGCCTTCCGGTAAATTTTACCTACGCTTACTTAAGTGAATACGGCTGCGTTATTATAATTCTTGCTATTTAAAACAGGAGCTAGCTCAGGTAAATACTCTTAACTTATTTTCCCTATACGGGCTTGGGATACGGTATAATGATACCGCTTGGTCGGGTATTGAATATTTAATCTTATTGTGGTTAAATTATTGAGGTAACCCGGTTTAATCTGTATTGTTTGAAATAAAAGCCTTTAGGGGTTAATGACCATGTCCCGGATATCCCTGACATCATTGTATTATAAAATGGCCACGTCTTAAGCACGGGGTGTAGGCATACACCTGACAATTGCTTAAGTAATAACGGTATCTCACTCTCTTGTGGGCCTATACTTGTGGTGTGTCTGTTTAATCTGACTCGGTTTCTACATCGAGCCCTGAACGTACAACGAACATGTAAATCTGTATACAAGATTATAAATATAGTTGTCCCATGTATAAAAGATTAATTTTGCCTCTGTGCATTTTAATCAAAGTGTCAAAATATTTTGTGCCCGGTGCATCTAAATCAATTTTCTTAAACTCTTTTCAAATGAGTCAGTTGAGTGTATTTACCAGTGAAAACTGACGTATTTTCAAAAGTCTAAGTGACAGGTACAAGTACGTTATAGGCTGGAAGCTGCTCAGGACGTAATAAGGAATCTTGCAAGCTCTAGGCGTCTAAAGTCTGTTGAACAGTATTTATGTTTTAAGATCCGCCTGTGGATCCTTTACCTTCCGTTGTAATACTTGATATTACTTTATATTCGGATTGTAATATATTCATCTTTTGCTTCCGCTGTGCATATTAAATATTGTGTTGTTTGACTATGATGATATCAACTACGTCACGATACTCCCCACCGGGCCCACCGGTGACACGTGGAAAGTCGGGGTGTGACAGGTTGGTATCAGAGCCAACACTGAGTGAATTAAACACTAGTCTTTTGTGTTTAATCTTAGTTACACAATTGCACATTCTTGAGTCTAGACAAGAACATAGGACTAATCCAAATTCGTTTCATTGTCTTTTAATTACTTCTTTGTTATTTTTCTGATTAGCCCTTGCATGGGCAAGTCATTTTCTTAAGAAGTCCCATTTAGGGCAACCATATACTTGTTTAAATTTAAAAGGAACGATTATGTTTAAAATATCATTCCTATATTATAAGATCTACCATTATAATAAAATGACAAAATCTAAAAAGGGACAAGACCTAGCCTCGTGTCATTTTAAGGCAGGGCCAAGACGGTAGTTCCACAATTAGATTCAGATCCTTATTAACATTTCAATTTAGAAATTGTTCTGCGTTAACTATTAAAAAGAATCTAAAGAGTAAAACCTAGCCTAAATGTCATTATGGACATGGCCAAGATGGTAAAACTCATTTAAGAGATTCAAATTTTTGTTAAACATCTGAAAGCATATTAACATGCTTGACAAAGTGTGATACGATAAAAATCACATAAGTCATTTTTTTTAATTGGGTTATTTTTTTTAAATTCCCTTATTTATATAATCATCCCTTATGGATGGAGTGCCCACGGGCTATAATTAACGTCCTCTGAGACTAAAGACAGTGGTAGCCTACAACTCCCTGTCAAGAAAAGGTAATGAACTTTGATTCAAACCTTAATGCCTAGATTCTCTGAAGTCATGGCTTATAAATTAAATTGTCTACGTGACTAGGCCTTTTGTGCTATTATTAACTTATAATTTAGGATTATGATAAAGATCCTGAACAATTTTATATTTAACAAATTAACTAAAATGTGTATTAAAAGCATGGTTAATAAATCGTTTAAGAACGATAGTACTGTATGGGCTTCTAAATAAACCTTGCCCTTATTTTGTAGCAACTAAGACTACATGGCTGACTCTGACGAGATAAACAGTCATCCTTTGGAAAACCGCGATGATAATGATAGGATTAATATAACCAAAGGAGAGCTTCGTTCACTGATTGACACAGCTGTATCTAAAGCTGTAGAAGAACAATTTAAGGAGTATAGTGGGATGCATAGTCGACCTCATCTGTACCCCACTCTAAGTCTGTCCCTAAAACTCATTCAGAGCTTCATAATAAGCCGCCCTCTAAGAATGAAGGGCCAAAGAAGGATGATGATCGACATTCATCAAATGAACACAGTGTTCCATCCAAGAAGATGGTGTTCGATAATGAACCACGTACCAAGTCTTGTACCTATAAGTACTTTGTTTCCTGTAAACCCCGAGATTTCACTGGGGAGAAAGGAGCAGTAGATTGTATGACCTGGTTGGATGAAATGGACACGGTGGTGGACATCAGCGGTTGTGCTGAAAGGGATGTAGTAAAGTATGTATCCCAATTGTTCAAGGGAGAGGCACTAGCATGGTGGAAGGCTCTCATTCAAGCTGCTGGGAAGATCCCACTTTACAGCATGTCATGGGAACATTTTGTTGCTCTCATTATGGAGAACTACTACCCTCAACACGAGGTCGAAGGAATTGAATCAGATTTCTTATCATTGGTGATGACAAACTTAGATTGTCAAGCTTACCTCACCAGTTTCAATACCCTGTCCAGACTGGTTCCTTACCTAGTAACACCAGAACCCAAGAGAATTGCTCGCTTCATCGGGGGTTTAGCCCCAGAAATCAAAGCCAGTGTTAAGGCTTCAAGACCTACTACATTCAGGTCAGCGGCAGATCTGTCGCTATCCCTCACACTCGATGTGGTCAGAAACAAGGCTACCAAAGCCTCTGAAGATGGAAAGCATAAAAGGGAGGATGAGAATTCTCATCGCTCCGACAAGAAGAGTTCTGGGTTTAAAAAAAGACAGCCAGCAGTCGGTTGAGAAGACCAGGTGCGAAACCTGTAGGAAATACCACCTCAGGAAATGCAGATTTGAATCTCAGCCTCTATCTTGTGGAATTTGCAAGTCTCGGGAACATAAAACCCTGGATTGCAAGAAGCTAAAAGATGCAACCTGTTATGGTTGCAACGAGAAGGGGCATATCAGGACCAACTGCCCTAGGAATCAGAAGAAGCCCGAAGAGGCCAAGAGAACAAACGCATGAGTTTTCCAGATGAACGCACAGGAGATGGTGCAGAATGATGACTATATAGCAGGTACCTTTCCTTATCAAACAGTTTATACAGAAATTTATTTGATACTGGAAAAGATGATTCTATAAGAAACGATAAATATTGAGAACCGTTGTCTCCGCTGATTAGGACTTCGGTCATTTAACGCGAGATAGAAATTGGACGATGACACTATAGAAAATGCTCCAACAAATCTTAGATTGATATTTTATATCTATTAGGAATCACTCTTTTCTGATATCCTTATGGCAAGCTTTCAAGCTATCCAAATTCATCACTATAATAAAGACAGATGTGACATTTTGATCCCCTGTCAAAAAGATGATGGATTAGGACCAAACTTTAAATGCCGTTAATGGTCTTTTGTGACCTAGGCTAAGTATGATTGATATATATTAAACAACGTTCATTAAGAATGTTAATGCTATATTGACCTGTATGGTTTAATGAAACCATGGTTAGTATATAAGGCCATGAGGATGAGGAATAGCCGTGGTCGGATCGCAACCAAGAAATTGATTCATTTAGTAATAGGAACCATTTCTTCTGTTCCTGTCAGAAATCTTTAAGTCATAAAATTTTAATGTACCCCTCTATAGATAAAGGACATTCGCACGAAATTGATATCTCTTTAATCCTTATTGATTGCGAATACCAAACAGTATGATAAAAAGCGCCATATGAGGATTAGTATATCTTAATATATTCCATAGATTGCTTCCATGCCTGATCAGTGTGGAGGTTTAATGAATGGGACCACAAAGATATTCCGATGGTCATATGGTACTAAAAGTCAACTAATGGTATTCAAAGAAGATATCCAGCATGGAATTGTCCAAGTAAAGGTTCCCAATTAAGGAATTCGTGGACTAGTAACATAAAAGTGTCACTCATTTGGCACGAGCAAGGATGGATGAACTGGAGCCTGAGATTGGGAAAATCTCTGTAACCTCCTTGTATCTTGATTATCTTCTCCTAAGACTGCCCTGTTTACCTCCCAAGAGGCAAGTAGAGTTAAGACTAACATCCCGCTTTGGGTTGAAGTGTTGTAAGAACTCATGTTGATTATGGAATAACCGAAACCCTGATTAAGTAAATTTTAAAATATAGATTAATATAGCCTGACTCAATATCCGGAGAATTCGGTATAGTTAAATATAAAAGATGGTTCATTTTGCTTATGCATTGTTACCGCAACCCTACTTAGGAAACAATTAAGAATCGCTATTACCTGCCAGGATAGTCGATTCGTTCGACTAACTGTAAGGATTAGCTATTTCGTAAGATTAGTTAAACAGTGGTTGGAATAACCATAGCACCTTAAGATAAGCTTTTCTATAATAGTGATGTATAAGCAACAAGGCTGTTCCTTTGGAAACCTTGTATAGATGGAATGTTAAACATCTATTGTTAATAGATTGGTAAGTCCAATTATCAGGATCCGGAAGTTGCATTGGAAACAACAAATAAGATCACGCAAATTCATAATCGTCTGTAAGATGCCAGTATTCGGCAGAAAATCAAGGATTAATGAAAATAGCAAACCTCCTAAATTCTTGTAAAGGATAAGATTCAACAAAAGATATCACCCAGGAAGGGTGTGCCGAATTTGTTAAATTATCAGACTAGTTAAGCTCCGAGTATATAGAATCATTCAAAGGAAATCGAATGTATCAAGATCAAATAGCTTACGAGCTAAGACCTAATTAAGGGGCTTGGTGGAACGCGCAATGTGACCCACACTAATGATTTAGCGACGTGTCACCAATAAGTCGAAAAGCGCTATCACATAATGATATGCAGGACTATGATAGTATGAGCAACCTGTTTCGATTAAGGATCGACAGGATTAGAAGCTCCAAAAAGATACATGTGCCTATTATAAAGGTCAATTGTAGTGCCTTAGAGGCTCAAAAGGTACAGGGGAAGATTAAGCCCAATTTAAGGCAGAAAATACTTCCTTTACTTTAACAAATCTCGAGGTCGAGATTTCTTTTAAGGGGGTGAGGATGTAACACCTCGAAAATTCACGTCCTATAATGTATTGACACGTGTCATAAGCTTGAACGTGTGAAAGAATACTCTAGAGGGACTAAAGTTGACAAATAAAGAAACTATGTGAAAATGAGGGTTCAAAATGTCAACAGTGAATAAATATATTGTACATTAACCCTACATGATACTCATACCTTAAAACGAATAAATCATGGATCATACGAAGCTGAAAGTGAGAGATTACAAACTACAGGGGTTAAATGTGTCAACATGTTTAAGTTATACCTCTGAGTGACATTTTGACAAACCCGAAGCTTTGTAACTGTTAATTATGCTCACTAGAATGCGCGATATAAATTTCATAAAGTTTCGTTATCGTATGAGAAAGTTATGATCAAATTCGTATGCGAGGGGTTAAAGCGTTAACGTTGAAAGTTATGACTTTTCGGGTTAATCAGAAGTGTCCAGGGACTTGGCAAAGTGGGTACTAGTCTTAAAGCCCTTGTAGGTAAATAAGAAGGGGTCAAATTGCAAGAAATAAGCTTAGTTGACCTTTCGAAGAGCCAAGGGACAATATGCAAAAACATGAAAATGTTTAATTCTGATTTCAAGGCCCAAGCGGGCCGCGTAAGAGTTGTTACCATCTTACGCGGGCCGCGTTAATCGCCCAGATACAGAAACATTAGGACAGCAGCCTGTAAACGCGAAAAACCAACCCAAAACAGATATTTCTCACCATGGGCGACCCCTAAGTGGCTCCTAGAACACTATGGACACTTGTTAATCAGTTGTGGTCAGATGTAGACTTGTGTGTCAACTTCTTGTGGTGATTAAATCACTATAAAAGGGCATGAAGTTGCAACCAATTGATCATTCACTTCTTGTGCAATTATGGAGCTTTTGGGAGCTTAAGAACAGACACAAGACCTTCCTAATCAAGCCTAGGACTTCAGTAAGTTTGCTAAACCTTCCTTAGTTAAGTTTTTACTTTGTTTAAGCTTAAAAGTCAAACCGTCGTAATTAACGGTTGACTTTAAGATTAATCACTAATGGTCCAGTGATTAGTCGAATCAAAAGTAGTTATAAGTTGGTAATTATGTGGGTAATAAACCCTCAAAAGGGTTCCCCCTGATTCCCACTCTAACTAGGTCAAATGTCGGGTCAAACTTGTTAAGAAAAAGTCAACAGGATACTTAAATTCTAATTTATGCATAGTTAGCAATGTAGAACACATACAACCTGTTTGATCATTAATGTAACTTGGTAATAAGTGTAAGAACATGTCTAAACATGATCAACCCGACAATTCTCTGTAAAGACCCGGTTCGGAACCGAAAGTCGCAAAGCTTTGACTTTTGCTTTGACTTCAGTTCTGACCCGTTTTGGTATGATTTAGAAATACCTAAGAGCTTCATTTGGACCAGGTTACATGCTAGTATAACCCTCTGTGATTATACACCATGGTTCATTAGTTAACCAATTAATACGCATGATTCCGTTAATTGCTCATATGTTGACCATTATGCCCTTTTCACCTTAAAACGTAATTTGTGAAAATGTAAAAGTGTAGAAACCTTAGTTACTAATATATAAACTTGTATGCAAAGTTTGAAATCAGTTTGAGGTGTAGATTAAGAGTTATGCTCGTTAGCGTAAAATGAAAGCTTTATGTTAATTAAACGACATAATTAGCGTATAGTCTATTTAAACATACCTTTTGATATCAAAATCGTTACCCACTGATGTAATATATTATTTTGGGATTTTTGAAGATTTTTAATTAATTTTAGGCTGAGCATAACTTATAGTCGTAGGCTTAATCCGGTAATTGTCGGTTTTGCCCTTACGGGCCATAAAATGAGTTTTACATATCTAATCGACTCCAAACGTTTTGCTACTGATCTTAAATGATAAATAAATTATTTTAAGCCTTCTGGAATAATAAAAATACCAACTTTATGTATGAAACCCGGAAATGGCTTCTAATCGCCTTATTAAGCGTTTTTAATCGCCTTATTGGCAGAATGAAGTATTTATAAAACTTTGGTTTGCACCAGAGTCAAATAATACTTTTGCGTAAATGTTGTGAACTAAGCACGTACCAGCTATTACATCTGGAATGAGTTCTGCTTCTTGAGTGGTCAGCTGGAATGCTCTGACATTCTTTTTAGTAGCTCCGTCGGCCGTCTTGGCTTTGTTGTCTGCTGGTTTGACCAATTTAGGACATTCTGTTTTGAAATGTCCTGCTTCGCCACAGTTAAAGCATATTTTTGTTTTCTTTCTGCAGTCTTCTTCACGATGTCCTATGGCTTTGCAAAAGTTGCAGGACACGTTACATTTTCCATAATGTTTCTTTCTGCAATTCCTGCAGAACGGCGGTGTTAAAGATTGCCATGTTCCTCTTCTCTTGAAGCTGCTATTATTACCCATACGAAATCCTTGGGTAATTTTCTGAGCCAGTTCCTTTTTCCTGTTTTCATCTCTTGTGCGTACTAGTTCGTCAGTTAGGGTGTTAGCTAATTCCACCGCATCGTCAATAGTACGAGGTCTCGCAGCTTTAACGATATTACAGATATCGCTAATCAATCCCCAAATATAGCGAGAAATGAGTACCGGTTCTGGCGAAGTCAGTGTTGGTACCACTCTAGCATATTCAAAGAATGTCGAAGTATACCCACGACAATCTACCCCCAGCATTCGATGATTTAGGAACTTATTCGCCATTTGATCTTTTTCATATTCGGGACAGAATTTTCTTTCTACAAGATTCTTAAATTCTTCCCAGTTCATGGCATAAGCCATATTTCTTCCTTTGGCTTGAAGTACGGTATTCCACCATTCTAGCGCCCCTTCTTTGAAAAGATTTGACGCGTACATGACCTTATCGTCCTTGGCACATTTACTTATTGTAATTACTGCCTCGGTTTTCTCTAACCATCGCAGTGCCGCAGTTGCTCCTTCATTGCCTGCAAATTCAGCGGGTTTACAAGCAAGAAATTCTTTGTAAGTGCAACCAGGCGTTGCAGCTTTCATTTTCTTAGGGAGCGGAGCCTGCCGTGAATCATTATCGTGATTAGTATGATTACCGCCTCTGTTTATACTATTACTGAAGTTATCTTCAGAAATACGTTTGCTAGGAATGATTTGTTGAGGTTCAACAGGTTTCTGGGCAGCAGCAAGGATTGCTGGAATAGCATTGGCTATCCCTTGAGCAACAATATTTTCTATATCTTGCCTAGTCATAAATTGATCCTCCGGATGTTGCTCAGATTGGTTAACCTCATTAACTGGTTCATTATTAGCATTTTCCATCTGATAATTAATATATATAATTTATTAGTATCAAATAAATAACAATCATACACAAAATAATCATATAAATTTCACAACACACATATAGCAAAACTATCGATTTCTCGATTCCCATTTTTATATTTTATAATATGCTTCAATACACACCATTTATCTTACAAAGTTTTATTTGTAGTTAATTTACATACTGATTTTATTATTATTTATTATACAACCACAGTCTCACAACCCCACTATCCCTCGTCAGTTGGTATTTCAGTAACGACGTTCCCTCTCGTCGTATTTTCAGGAGATCTGTTCTCCTACTTCCCTGATCCTATTTCCCGCATCCGCCAGCTCCTCGCCATAGTGGCGGAGTTCAGCTAAATTTTCATTGCTCATTGGTGGGTTTGGTATAGGTTCTGGGTCGCACTGAGGGAGAAAGGAATAAGGATGTTGAGAAGGTTTTGGAACTGCCAATCATTGGTCCACCACTCATCCATTCCTAGAGGTTGGGTGTGAATTATAGGTTCTGGGATTGCTGGTTCTAAGTTCATTGGAAGTTGATTTTCAGCAGGATAAGGGTAGAGATTATTATTAATAGGCCTGACGACATCACAGCTCGCCAATGCACGATCCAATTCCTCCTGAAATGGTAACTCCTCAATTTGTCTAGAGCTTTCCCCAATTTCTACCTTAGTTTTCCTAGAACCTTCCCCAAACTCCATTTCTATTTGCCTAGAATCTTCCCCAAAATGCATTTCCATCTGCCTAGAACCTTCCCTGAGTTATTACCCTAATGTGGGCAGCACTTAAACATCCATTGGATAGTTTAATTGATCGGACATTGAATCGTAGCAGCGATCGAGTTATTACCCTGTTTTGCGGCAGCGTTTCGTAAATTGTGTGTGTTTGGTAGTAAACAGACGATATCTCGAAGTGTAAAATGAATTTTAACGCCGTCCAAGTGCCAAAATTCAAGTCCCAAACCCCACTATTTATACTTGAAATTTGACCCCCTCGCGTGACGCGGGGGGTACCACCTTGGGCGTCGCGTGGCGCGAGGGGTCACACCCTACCATAGGGTAGCCCCGTGTGTTTGTAGCCTTGCTGAGTCAGTGGATTGTTAAAATTCGATTTTAACAGCATTTTATATGGATAATCGTCAATAGGGAATACCTCCCTGAGTTTTAGGGGCCCTGATCCTGATTCTGAGTGTTCTGAAAATTTTAGGGTTTATACAAAATCACTTGGGTTTCTTAATTAGGGTTTCCTATTGGACAATTAAAATAATAAATAGGTCTTTTAATGAGAGTTGTTACACTGGTGTTTATTCCGGTACTTCAAGGTGACCACTTCTATGTCTTGTGCTTTGTCACACCCCGACATTCCACGTGTCACCGGTGGGCTCGGTGGGGAGTATCGTGACGTAGTTGATATCATCATAGTCAAACAACACAATATTTAATATGCACAGCGGAAGCAAAAGATGAATATATTACAATCTAATTATAAAGTAATATCAAGTATTACAACGGAAGGTAAAGGATCCACAGGCGGATCTTAAAACATAAATATTGTTCAACAGACTTTAGACGCCTAGAGCTTGCAAGATTCCTTATTACGTCCTGAGCAGCTTCCAGCCTATTACGTACTTGTACCTGTCACTTAGACTTTTGAAAATACGTCAGTTTTCACTGGTAAATACACTCAACTGACTCATTTGAAAAGAGTTTAAGAAAATTGATTTAGATGCACCAGGCACAAAATATTTTGACACTTTGATTAAAATGCACAGAGGCAAAATTAATATTTTATACTTGGGACAACTATATTTATAATCTTGTATACAGATTTACATGTTCGTTGTACGTTCAGGGCCCGATGTAGAAACCGAGTCAGATTAAACAGACACGCCACAAGTATAGGCCCACAAGAGAGTGAGATACCGTTATTACTTAAGAAACTGTCAGGTGTATGCCTACACCCCGTGCTTAAGACGTGGCCATTTTATAATACAATGATGTCAGGGATATCCGGGACATGGTCATTAACCCCTAAAGGCTTTTATTTCAAACAATACAGATTAAACCGGGTTACCTCAATAATTTAACCACAATAAGATTAAATATTCAATACCCGACCAAGCGGTATCATTATACCGTATCCCAAGCCCGTATAGGGAAAATAAGTTAAGAGTATTTACCTGAGCTAGCTCCTGTTTTAAATAGCAAGAATTATAATAACTCAGCCGTATTCACTTAAGTAAGCGTAGGTAAAATTTACCGGAAGGCTCTAGTCTGGAATGATGGTATAAATAACCAATTAGAATGCTAGCGGGTCTTTAATTAAGCCTAAGCTTAGACCGGTTAGTCTTAAAGAAATATACGGTTCAAACGCACGATTAGGCGAAGACCGGATAGAATGTGATTTAAACCCGACAAGTTCAGAGACTTGCTTAATATGGGTATTTCATACGCATTCTGGATTTTGAGATAAAACCGTTAAGGTTTGACCTGTTTAAGCTAGTTTATGTAAACTAGTTACATAACCCGAACCGAACGCGTAGTAAGCGTAACGGGTATACATATGAGCCATTTACAGGTTTCCTAAGTTAATATGCTTCATATATGTTGTGACATCAGTAAGATGTCTTTTATTATGCCTGAAACGAATTTAAACACAAACTATGCCTCGTAGGGGTAGTTTGGTCATTTTCACGGTTATAAAAGAGTCTAAGTATTAACCTGAGTTACAGGTCTGATATAATCAGCAAAAATACTTAGTTTACTAAGTTATAACAGTAGGGTAAAGTATATATGTGAAATTTATCAATTATAACTGATGACGGGGGTAGCTCAAACCTTAATAACCTGATTAGAAACACAACAGCTTAAAAGGTTGAAAGGTTAAAAGGTTCGGAAATAGTCCAACGGTCATGAACAGTAAAAAGACAAGTCAGAGCCTTGTCACATCACCCTCTGCGTGTCCTACACTCTCACAGCCGTAAAAGAGAGTATGTGCACAGAGAACCCCCTTTTACCCGCAGGTCTAAACCCTTCAACCCTCAAATGGGCAAGTCCCTCACTGTAGCCAAGGATCACTGGTCAAAGGCTTCCTCTTATAGAAGATTCTTTCCCTATAAATAACAGCCTCTTGCCATTCATTCCAGCCATTCCAGATCAACTCAGATCACCCTTGATCTCTGATCTTACTTCTCCTCTCTAGAACTTGCTCCATGCTTGTTCTATTCTCGGCTCACTACAATGAACGTTCAAAGCTTCAACAGTCTGAACCCTCCATCGAAGGTATCGCAGACATACCCATCCAGCCTTTAGGCCAAATAACCCTTAATGTTTGTTCAGCGAGAGAACATAGGGACGAACCGAACAACTCACTTTTGTGGTGATCAACATCCCTTCCAATTATGATATCATCATAGGAAGGCCATGGCAAAGTGTGTTCGGAATGGCAATTTCAGTTGGTCAAGGCACTGTGAAGTTTCCCGCTGAAAAAGGGATAGCAACCCTTCAACCTACCCAAGAAGCTTTCGTGGTTGAAGGGGAAAGCTCAAGAAAGGACGAATACGATGAACAAGGGTTGGACATAAACCCAAAATACCCTCAATAGGGGATAAGGGTAAACACTAACCTTTCCAAGGAAACCCTCTCATACCTTGAAAAGTTGCTCTTGCACTACGTCTTTGCTTAGTGCCCGAAAGATATGACCGGCATCCCCCGTAGCATTATTGAAACATGAGTCATGGATCCCATCTGATAATAAGCCCATTATACAAAAGATAAAAAAGCTTGTTCTAACCAGAATCCTTCGAGAGGTTAAGTATCAATCATGGGTGGCCAATCCCGTAATGGTTCGAAAACTCGAAAAAGTTTTGAAGAATGTATATCGATTTTAAAGACTTGAACAAAGCATGCCCAAAGGATTGCTACTCGCTGCCCCAGATAGACCTCAAGGTTAACTCGCTCACAGGCTTCCCGTCCAAGTGTCTTCTTGACACCTAAAAGGGTTACCATCAGATCCTAATAAAAAAAATAATAATAAACTACATTCCACACTGATAAAGATATATCTTGCTATCAAAAAATGCCTTTTGGTTTAAGAAATGCAGGTGCCACTTATCAACGTCTGGTTGACAAAGCGTTTGCCGGACAAATCGGCAAGAACATTAAAGCTTATGTTGGCGATTTGGTGATCAAGAGCAAAACGGAATACCAAATGCTCGATGACATACAAGAAACCCTCCAAAACTCAAGAAAGATCAACATGAAGCTTAACCCAGTCAAGTGCTCGTTTCTAGGGCACATCATGGGGAAACAAAGCATAAAATCCAACCCCCAAGGGATGTGCTAACAAGAAAGACTTTCGATGGAAAGCTTACAGCTTTGAAGCGTTTTACCTCAAAAGGAAGCCTTCAACCAAATGAAGCAACACTTGGCTTCACTCCCAGCCATTTTGGCTCCGGAAACTGGAGGAACGACCTCAAGTTCTTATTGTTAGCCGTGGGCTACTTCACCAAGTGGCCAAAAGTAAAACTATTGGAAAAAATCTCAGGGAAACAGGTCATTGATTTCGTTTACGAAAGCTTAATCTGTCGTTTTGGGCTCCAGGGGTACTAGTCACGGATAACGGGAAGTAGTTTGCCGAGAATCCTTCTAGCTCCTGGTGTAAGGAGTTCAGAATAACCCAAGTATTCAGCTCGGTAGCTCACCCACAATCCAATGGCCAGGTTGATAGGACAAACCGCAACATTGTTGAAGGGATTAAATCTCGATTGGGAAGATACGACAACAACTGGCTCGAATAACTTCCCAATGTGCTATGGGAAATTCGAACAATCAAGAAAACGAGCCACAAGAAAACACGCCACAGCCTAGTATTTGGATCAGAGGTTGTATTCCTAGCCGAAATCGGAGTAACAATACAAAGAACATTCGACATCGACCTCGAATCAAATAAGAAAGAGACAATGTTGAATTTGGAACTCCTCGAAGAGGCTCGTGATCAAGCAGCCATACAAAAAGCGAGGTACAAGCAAAACATGGAATTGTATTACAATACACGGGTGAAGCATGAATGTTTCAAGCCTGAGAACCTTGCGCTTCGAAATAATGAGGCCTACAAGAAAGAAAGCCAAGAAAGCTTGGCCCTAAGTAGGAAGGGCCATACAATATCCTTAAAGCCCACAAAGGGGGATCATACAAGCTGGCAGGTCCGCAAGGCAAAAAGCTTCCCCGTCATTGGAATGGCAAAAACCTTAAAAGGTTCCACGTTTAACCAAAACGTGTTACAAATAGTTCCTAAAAGTTGTTCTATTCCCCTAGTAATCGAATTACTTTGAAATAAATGAATGACGAATCAAAATTTGTCTTTCTATCCTATAATCAGGTTGAGAACCTAGCAAGAAACTCCATGGAAAGGGCCATGTAAGGGGATGAGCTCCCAGGCCACATCGCTCAGTAGGTTCAAGGGTTGAATGGACCTATATAAGGGGTGAGTTCCTAAATCAATACAACTCCATGAGACTCATAGAAATCTTAAAAAGCATGTCTCATAGACGGGTTTGAACAGCCTACACCAAATGTTCCTTAAGCCCTAACATTGGCTTACGAACCAAAAATACTCTAAGTGAATGTCATACATAGGATAGAGGTTGTACTTCTTGTTAAAAATATCCTAAGGCTAAGTGACTGCAGCACTGAACCCTTTAAGGTATAAGTAACATAAGATGCACCGCCCAAAACAAAGACAACATACAAAACCAATGAAAACACAAGGGAGTAAACAGAACAACACAATAAACATAGCAAGATAAGTTAAAGATAGCAAAGGCCATACTGGCCATCAAACATAAAACATTGTCCACAAGCCTTCAAGGCTTTAACCACCAAGGGATCTAGGCGGTTCCTTTAAAATAAAAAGATGCTCAAACAAGCAAACCATAACATTGTTCGACATGCTAAGAAAGCTATGAATTGAGGTTTTTTCTTCACTTAGCAACGTCAGGGATGGTAGACTTTGTTGCATCATCCTTCTTCGAACCTCCATTATCTTGGGTCTTTTTAGCCTTCCTCTTTTACCTCCCTGCTGCACCCGCTGCCTAGGAGGCTTCAAGGCTTGAACCCTTTGATCCCTCACCACCTTCAGAACACGTTCCCTCGCTATCTCCGAAGCAAGGACGTTTATTCAAGAGGAACTTCAACGCTTCGTTACAAACAGCCTCATTAAGGCCCTTAGATTTTACCTCCTACAAGACAGGCAAAGGTTTACCAAAACACTTGGAGACTTCACCCACATAAGGGTAAATCATATGCTCAATCTTAAAAATTGTTCCCTTGAAGACTTTGAAGGCTTTGGGTTGAAAAAGAGAAGACTTTTCCTGAGGCTCCCCAGGTTCACAAAGCTTTGTAACCCGCAAACAAACCTTGGTGTCTCACATGAGCAAGAAGCTCGGTGTACACATCACCCAAGACTTTGTTTGAACTCTGACGAATGGAGAAGATAGGTAACCACTTGCTGAAATCCATGCTCAATGAGCCATTTATTATCACCAATTGCATGAGAAAGTGAAGCCTTTAACCCTTCTTTCTCCTCCAAGAAGGCCTTTTTATGAACCTACAAGGCAGCCTTATCGACCCAGACTTGAACCTTGTCAGCCTCCAAGCGTTTTTCCAACTCAACCATATCAGTCTTGTGTGGGAAGAAAACTCCTCAAATCTTCAAACATCAATGCTTTCTCCTTCTTAGTGTAGCCCTCAGTTTCTTTCAAAGCAACCATTGAAGTTTTCATTTTATCCCTCTTCTTCGAGAAGACATCATATTCTCGCATCCTCTTGGGAAATCGGGATACACCCTCTGGAAGCTAGGCAACAAGGTTGCAAGCACCCATCATCATTTTCAAAATCATTAGTTCATTGTCCATAGACGAGCAAGAACCTCGAACAGTAGGAGGAGCAAAATGGGTAAAAACATCTTCATAAACGGATGAAGACATGAAGCTGTCACCAACTATGACCTTCCAATCCGGCACATAAACCTCTTCTGGATCAACATTGGTAGAACCTTCACCACCCTTCCTTAAACCCTTCAAGCTCACAACCTTCTTACCCGCTGCTTTACTCTCCTTAACAATCGCCAAGGGCAACTCCTTGTCTTTTTCCCTAAACCCCAACTTCCGAGTCGTCCGAGGCCTCTATGTCATCACTTTGTTCCACTGGCTCAAAGGCCGATGGTAGTTCAACTCCCTTCAACATACGTCGGATAGAAGCTTTGGAAGCACCAAACCTAGTAAAGCGTTCGACATTTGGAACGTTCACATAACCTGAACCCTCGAACCTGTGTTCGGCACCTTTGGCAACAGCATCTTCGCCGGAGGTAGCCTCAGCATCCCCAAACACAACATCAGAGGTATCATCACTCTTTATAAAGCATAAGGAAAAACATCATACCCTGATCATCCCGCATGAGCACAGGGTCACGATCTGGCTTGTCCCACAAGATGCTCACACCCATCAACACTAAAAGGTGTTCAGGAAAGGGACGAAGCCTCGAAGGATATTTCCTAAATGGCTTTTAACAACAAACTATCTAGTTAGGACTCAAATGGCTCAAGCTTGTCTAACACAGCATCAGCTCAAAGGGAACAATGGACCCTGAAATCCAGAAAAATCGGTTCTTCCAAGAACCAAAGGTAGTAACCATTGAGGAAGTCAAACAAACATCAACTTGGGATATCTCAAACGTGACCCAATCGTCGTTCTTGGTCAAACGGAAGAAACATCGGAACAACAACGATGGGTCATACCCTATCATAAAACCTGAAAATGTAAAATCCCAGCAAGACCTTGAGGACGCAACTGAACAAACGACACACGATAATACTCTAAAATATTCAGAACAAAGACTGGAAATGGATGACACAAGTTGGAAAACTCGAAATGACAACAATAAAGAGCAATCGAACCAGCGGGACACTGATCGATCGATCTGTCTAAACCCAGAGCCACCGGATTAAACTATAGATCGATCCCCCATTATTTACAAAAAGCCTCAACGTCCTCTAGTGAGACAAGAATAACTCACATACATATCTTTGCTAGCACCCAGGAGAGACGATCGAAAGAAAAAGAAAGTGAAGTCTAGGCAATTATTATTACGCAAAAGGCAAAAAAAAAACTGCCATCCATCACATTAACTGTCATTTCAAAATTCAAATCCAAAAAACTTAGACGCCTGATAACCTTTCAAGCCTTGAACCTTTAAGCAATAAAAATCGTGTACAAAAGTCAGAAGCATTTGAGCTTACACCCCAAATACCTCTGACTTGGGGGGCTGATGACGGGGGTAGCTCAAACCTTAATAACCTAATTAGAAACACAACAGCTCAAAAGGTTGAAAGGTTAAAAGGTTCAGAAATAGTCCAACGGTCATGAACAGTAAAAAGACAAGTCAGAGCCTTGTCACATCACCCTCTGCGTGTCCAACACTCTCACAGCCGTAAAAGAGAGTATGTGCACAGAGAACCCCCTTTTACCCGCAGGTCTAAACCCTTCAACCCTCAAATGGGCAAGTCCCTCACTGTAGCCAAGGATCACTGGTCAAAGGCTTCCTCTTATAGAAGATTCTTTCCCTATAAATAACAGCCTCTTGCCATTCATTCCAGCCATTCCAGATCAACTCAGATCACCCTTGATCTCTGATCTTACTTCTCCTCTCTAGAACTTGCTCCATGCTTGTTCTATTCTCGGCTCACTACAATATTATCTCACTTAACATAGACATTCTGGGTTGAACCCTTCAATCCAGAATTCAAAGTGAATAATAACAAAGTGATCCGCCTCCACGTGCTACAAACGTGGGGGGACCCCACGACCTGCGTTAGGCTAATCTAAACCTTGAACCCTTTTACCCCGGAGATATCGCTACAGGCCTTGGTCTTGTACTTGTTGCATCAACAGTAAGCAGGGAGGTAAAAGAGGAAGGCTAAAAAGACCCAAGATGATGGAGGTTCGAAGAAGGATGATGCAACGAAGTCTACCATCCCTGACGTTGCTAAGTGAAGAAAAAACCTCAATTCATAGCTTTCTTAGCATGTCGAACAATGTTATGGTTTGCTTGTTTGAGCATCTTTTTATTTTAAAGGAACCGCCTAGATCCCTTGGTGGTTAAAGCCTTGAAGGCTTGTGGACAATGTTTTATGTTTGATGGCCAGTATGGCCTTTGCTATCGTTAACTTATCTTGCTATGTTTATTGTGTTGTTCTGTTTACTCCCTTGTGTTTTCATTGGTTTTGTATGTTGTCTTTGTTTTGGGCGGTGCATCTTATGTTACTTATACCTTAAAGGGTTCAGTGCTGCAGTCACTTAGCCTTAGGATATTTTTAACAAGAAGATACAACCTCTATCCTATGTATGACATTCACTTAGAGTATTTTTGGTTCGTAAGCCAATGTTAGGGCTTAAGGAACATTTGGTGTAGGCTGTTCAAACCCGTCTATGAGACATGCTTTTTAAGATTTCTATGAGTCTCATGGAGTTGTATTGATTTAGGAACTCACCCCTTATATAGGTCCATTCAACCCTTGAACCTACTGAGCGATGTGGCCTGGGAGCTCATCCCCTTACATGGCCCTTTCCATGGAGTTTCTTGCTAGGTTCTCAACCTGATTATAGGATAGAAAGACAAATTTTGATTCGTCGTTCATTTATTTCAAAGTAATTCGATTACTAGGGGAATAGAACAACTTTTAGGAACTATTTGTAACACGTTTTGGTTAAACGTGGAACCTTTTAAGGTTTTTGCCATTCCAATGACGGGGAAGCTTTTTGCCTTGCGGACCTGCCAGCTTGTATGATCCCCCTTTGTGGGCTTTAAGGATATTGTATGGCCCTTCCTACTTAGGGCCAAGCTTTCTTGGCTTTCTTTCTTGTAGGCCTCATTATTTCGAAGCGCAAGGTTCTCAGGCTTGAAACATTCATGCTTCACCCGTGTATTGTAATACAATTCCATGTTTTGCTTGTACCTCGCTTTTTGTATGGCTGCTTGATCACGAGCCTCTTCGAGGAGTTCCAAATTCAACATTGTCTCTTTCTTATTTGATTCGAGGTCGATGTCGAATGTTCTTTGTATTGTTACTCCGATTTTGGCTAGGAATACAACCTCTGATCCAAACACTAGGCTGTGGCGTGTTTTCTTGTGGCTCGTTTTCTTGATTGTTCGAATTTCCCATAGCACATTGGGAAGTTATTCGAGCCAGTTGTTGTCGTATCTTCCCAATCGAGATTTAATCCCTTCAACAATGTTGCGGTTTGTCCTATCAACCTGGCCATTGGATTGTGGGTGAGCTACCGAGCTGAATACTTGGGTTATTCTGAACTCCTTACACCAGGAGCTAGAAGGATTCTCGGCAAACTACTTCCCGTTATCCGTGACTAGTACCCTTGGAGCCCAAAACGACAGATTACGCTTTCGTAAACGAAATCAATGACCTGTTTCCCTGAGATTTTTTCCAATAGTTTTACTTTTGGCCACTTGGTGAAGTAGCCCACGGCTAACAATAAGAACTTGACTCCTCCTTTGGCTGGTGGGAATGGTCCAACAATGTCCATTCTCCACTTACGAAATGGCCAAGTCGAGGAGGTGGGAACGGGGCCATGTTTGGTTCTTTTGGGTACCGGAGCATGTAACTGTCAAGCTTCACATTTTCGCAGTTGTTCGAAGGTATCTCGATGCATGGAAGGCCAAAAGTATCCGAGGTTCATCAACTTTGACACTACCGATCTTGGGCCATAATGAGCCCCACATATCCTTTCGTGAACCTCTTTAATCAGATATTGGCTTTGTTCTGGGTCAACGCATCGTAGTAGAGGTACAAGGTATTCTTTTTGTAAAGGATGTCTCCTTGTAACACATACTGCCTTGACTTGATACGAACCCTTTTAGCCTCAGTCTGGTCATTAGGTAATTCATCATTTTTGAGGAACTTTTCAATGGGAGTCATCCAATTTGGCCCTTCTTTAGTGATCACATCTTGAACCTCAAGTTTTTTGGATGGATGGGGTTTTTAATACCTCAATTAGTACCTTCTTGGTAAGGTGGGCAAACGTAAGAGATACAAGCTTGCTTAGTGTATCAGTTCTCTTGTTTTGAGATCTTGGAACTTTTTTGATAGAACATATTTGAAATGTGTTCATCAATTCCTTTGATTTCTCTCGGTACTAATACATGTTGGGTTCTTTTGCTATGTAGGTGTAATTGTCTTGGCTTGAGAGAGTTTGTGAGGACTTAAAGCTTTTGAACCCATTTCTCTGGCTATGTAGTTGTCACTTACTTGGTTTGAAACAAGCAACGAGTCTGTGAAGACTTGAAGCCTTTTGACACCCATATTTTTTGCAAGCTTGAGCCCGGCAATCAATGCTTCATACTCAGCTTCGTTGTTTGTAGTCTGCAATTCAAGACGAAAGGCATACGTGAATTCCAATTTGTTAGGATCAATTAGAACAAGCCCTGCTCCTAACCCTTCAATGCTGGAAGCTTCGTCGGTAAAGAGCTTCCAAGTATGGGGGTCGAAGGGTTCAGTGGAGACTGTATTGACTTCCGTTGTGACTTCTTTAGGGACTTCTATGATGAAGTCAGTTGAGACTTGGGCTTTGACAGCTTTTCTCGGGACATAGGTGATTTTTCAAGCACATTCTTAATAGGTTAGTCAGTGACCACTTGTATCAGGTGTGACTGAAAGTACCTTCGAAGCCTTCTAGCCGTTTGGACTAGGGCTAGAGCAAGTTTTTCCAAAGAAGAATATTTGATTCCTGCTAATTTTGAAGTTTTGGGTATCTGAACTTTGTTTAGTTCAATAATCAGAGCCGTACTTATGGTCTTTTCAGCAATCGATAGGTAGGTGGAGGTCGTTTCTCCGGTTTTTGGAGCCAAAATGGCTGGGAGTGAAGCCAAGTGTTGCTTCATTTGGTTGAAGGCTTCCTTTTGAGGTAAAATGCTTCAAAGCTGTAAGCTTTCCATCGAAAGTCTTTCTTGTTAGCACATCCCTTGGGGGTTGGATTTTATGCTTTGTTTCCCCATGATGTGCCCTAGAAACGAGCACTTGACTGGGTTAAGCTTCATGTTGATCTTTCTTGAGTTTTGGAAGGTTTCTTGTATGTCATCGAGCATTTGGTATTCCATTTTGCTCTTGATCACCAAATCGCCAACATAAGCTTTAATGTTCTTGCCGATTTGTCCGGCAAACGCTTTGTCAACCAGACGTTGATAAGTGGCACCTGCATTTCTTAAACCAAAAGGCATTTTTTGATAGCAAGATATATCTTTATCAGTGTGGAATGTAGTTTATTATTATTTTTTTTATTAGGATCTGATGGTAACCCTTTTAGGTGTCAAGAAGACACTTGGACGAGAAGCCTGTGAGCGAGTTAACCTTGAGGTCTATCTAGGGCAGCGAGTAGCAATCCTTTGGGCATGCTTTGTTCAAGTCTTTAAAATCGATATACATTCTTCAAAACTTTTCGAGTTTTCGAACCATTACGGGATTGGCCACCCATGATTGATACTTAACCTCTCGAAGGATTCTGGTTAGAACAAGCTTTTTTATCTTTTGTATAATGGGCTTATTATCAGATGGGATCCATGACTCATGTTTCAATAATGCTACGGGGGATGCCGGTCATATCTTCCGGGCACTAAGCAAAGACGTAGTGCAAGAGCAACTTTTCAAGGTATGAGAGGGTTTCCTTGGAAAGGTTAGTGTTTACCCTTATCCCCTGTTGAGGGTATTTTGGGTTTATGTCCAACCCTTGTTCATCATATTCGTCCTTTCTCGAGCTTTCCCCTTCAACCACGAAAGCTTCTTGGGTAGGTTGAAGGGTTGCTATCCCTTTTTCAGCGGGAAACTTCACAGTGCCTTGACCAACTGAAATTGCCATTCCGAACACACTTTGCCATGGCCTTCCTATGATGATATCATAATTGGAAGGGATGTTGATCACCGCAAAAGTGAGTTGTTCGGTTCGTCCCTATGTTCTCTCGCTGAACAAACATTAAGGGTTATTTGGCCTAAAGGATGGATGGGTATGTCTGCGATACCTTCGATGGAGGGTTCAGACTGTTGAAGCTTTGAACGTTCATCGTCGCTGAGAGGGTTAAAGCCTTTCGCAAACATGATTTTAGTGGTTACATCGGTGTTAATGTAAGCCTTTTGTGTCTTGATGGTTCCTATGTTGGATTCCATCACCAGAGGGTTTGAAAGCAACTCTCCTTCTGGTGGTGGGAAGCAAACATATTGACGTTCCCATGCCTTGGAATGATGGCGTTTGTGGGAAGCTTCGTTTTCAAGGTCGACCATGTTCACTATTATTATTATTTTTTTTTCGACCATCTTGTCCTTGACCCCTTTAACCAAGTGGGCTTGTTCGGACTTGACGACTTCTTCGATCCTTTTTTTTTTTTTGGTTGGAAGAAATCATTGGTATGGTGACCTTTCTATTCTTGAAACTTACTATATTGGCTTGATTTTTTCGATCTTTTGTTTTTTGGCAAAGGTTGAGGAGGGTGGAAGCTGTGTTTTACCTCTTCGGTTGCCAAGATCTCTTGCGGAGTCTTGGTTAAGGCTGTAAAGTTTATGGTTTTTTCTCGGCTTGGAGGGTTCCGGCCTTCAAGCCTTCAGGAATCCGAACCTTTGAACCATTTGTCATAAGAGCCATTCTGGAAGCTCCAGTTAAGAGTTCTCTCTCTTTTTTCTTTGATGTCTTCAGCTTATTCTCCTCGAATGTGGGCTTCAGCCCTTTCGAGTGTTTCTTCAAGGGTTTTGGGCAGGCATTTATTGAAGTCTCTTGTGAGATATATGGAATTTATAGCATTCATGAACCCTGCAACACTAACCTTTTCATCGGCGTAAGTTAAACCTTCCTTCGTGTAACTTTCGATGAAGTCTCTGAGACTTTCATCATCATGTTGTTTGATCTGGAAGATTATCATGGCGTCCTTGACATACCTATGTTTTTATAGGGAACTTTTGCTAAGATCGTCAAAGGTCTGAACGCTTCGTCCAGGAAGGTCATTGAACTATATGCGCGAAGACCCTTCAAGGGTTTGCCTGAACATGAGACAACATTCGGAGTTGGGTCATTTTTTTTATTCTTGTAGTCCCGGTGAAGATTTGGAAGTAGTCTTCAGTACCGTGATGGCATCTTTATCTGGGTTTGAAACTCGTACTCAACAATTTGTTGAAGCAAGATATTGGGCTTGTAAGGTTTTGAGAGGTATTTTATTACCCTTGAAGCTGGATTACCGTTTGAGGTACCCTGGTGAGTGGTTGGCACTTGGTTGATGAAGTTAAGGTTAAAGCCTTGAAGGCTTTCTGTGTCATCATCCAGCTTTCACATGCTGCAAAGGAAATTGTGCCATCATTTGTGTCATCAGCTAGGGCATAAGGTTAAAGCCTTAAAGGCTTTCTGATGGTACTCATAAAAGATGCCATTATCTCTGTCATAAGGTTAAAGCCTTAAAGGCTTACTGTATAAGGCATTCCCATGGATGTGCTCATGACCGTACCTCGAGCCAAAGGCGGGGTGACCATGGCTTGTTTTGACGAAGTAGCAATGGGAGGGGGAACACTTGAAGCTGGTGACTACCATAATTGATCAAGAGTGATTTTATGCCCCATAGGTGCACCGGTTGTAACGGGTTGGGAGGTAAATAAGGGAAAAACGGTTGGACTTGGCCTCCCCAAAAGCTAAAGGGCTTGAGTGGTTGGTCTGTCACACTAGGACCAGCTTCAAGGTAAGATGTGGCTGAACGTGAGCTGCTAAAAGGAAGAGATGGAGGGCCATGTAATAATGAGGGTTCAGACTCCTCATAATTTAGTCTTATTCTCACCCTTTTTTCCCTTTCTAAGCTCACATGCTAGTTGAGAAGAAATCTCAGTTGTAAGAAATTTCTAGCTAGTCACTCGGGTATTAGATCTATGCGTTCCGGTGTATGCATTACATCGATTTGAGTAGGTGCAACCACTGACCGAGATGGGTTTGTGTTTGAAAAGAAGTGAACTCCAGGAACATATCCCGGTGGAGTACTTCCGGGAGTAGAAAGAGGTGTAGATAAGACCGATGAGATCCGACCCGAATTTGGTGTTAAATCGGTGTTGTTAGGCACTTGATTTACCTGACCGAGAGACTCACTTTCAGACATGATGTAAAGAGAAAATGGAGCTACACAACTGGTCTTTAAGATAAAGTAAGCGGCGTAGCCCCACGGTGGGCGCCAACTTGTTGATGCAACAAATACAAGACCAAGGCCTGTAGCGATATCTCCGGGGTAAAAGGGTTCAAGGTTTCGATTAGCCTAATGCAGGTCGTGGGGTCCCCCCACGTTTGTAGCACGTGGAGGCGGATCACTTTGTTATTATTCACTTTGAATTCTGGATTGAAGGGTTCAACCCAGAATGTCTATGTTAAGTGAGATAATATTGTAGTGAGCCGAGAATAGAACAAGCATGGAGCAAGTTCTAGAGAGGAGAAGTAAGATCAGAGATCAAGGGTGATCTGAGTTGATCTGGAATGGCTGGAATGAATGGCAAGAGGCTGTTATTTATAGGGAAAGAATCTTCTATAAGAGGAAGCCTTTGACCAGTGATCCTTGGCTACAGTGAGGGACTTGCCCATTTGAGGGTTGAAGGGTTTAGACCTGCGGGTAAAAGGGGGTTCTCTGTGCACATACTCTCTTTTACGGCTGTGAGAGTGTAGGACACGCAGAGGGTGATGTGACAAGGCTCTGACTTGTCTTTTTACTGTTCATGACCGTTGGACTATTTCCGAACCTTTTAACCTTTCAACCTTTTAAGCTGTTGTGTTTCTAATCAGGTTATTAAGGTTTGAGCTACCCCCGTCATCAGTTATAATTGATAAATTTCACATATATACTTTACCCTACTGTTATAACTTAGTAAACTAAGTATTTTTGCTGATTATATCAGACCTGTAACTCAGGTTAATACTTAGACTCTTTTATAACCGTGAAAATGACCAAACTACCCCTACGAGGCATAGTTTGTGTTTAAATTCGTTTCAGGCATAATAAAAGACATCTTACTGATGTCACAACATATATGAAGCATATTAACTTAGGAAACCTGTAAATGGCTCATATGTATACCCGTTACGCTTACTACGCGTTCGGTTCGGGTTATGTAACTAGTTTACATAAACTAGCTTAAATAGGTCAAACCTTAACGGTTTTATCTCAAAATCCAGAATGCGTATGAAATACCCATATTAAGCAAGTCTCTGAACTTGTCGGGTTTAAATCACATTCTATCCGGTCTTCGCCTAATCGTGCGTTTGAACCGTATATTTCTTTAAGACTAACCGGTCTAAGCTTAGGCTTAATTAAAGACCCGCTAGCATTCTAATTGGTTATTTATACCATCATTCCAGACTAGAGCCTTCCGGTAAATTTTACCTACGCTTACTTAAGTGAATACGGCTGAGTTATTATAATTCTTGCTATTTAAAACAGGAGCTAGCTCAGGTAAATACTCTTAACTTATTTTCCCTATACGGGCTTGGGATACGGTATAATGATACCGCTTGGTCGGGTATTGAATATTTAATCTTATTGTGGTTAAATTATTGAGGTAACCCGGTTTAATCTGTATTGTTTGAAATAAAAGCCTTTAGGGGTTAATGACCATGTCCCGGATATCCCTGACATCATTGTATTATAAAATGGCCACGTCTTAAGCACGGGGTGTAGGCATACACCTGACAGTTTCTTAAGTAATAACGGTATCTCACTCTCTTGTGGGCCTATACTTGTGGCGTGTCTGTTTAATCTGACTCGGTTTCTACATCGGGTCCTGAACGTACAACGAACATGTAAATCTGTATACAAGATTATAAATATAGTTGTCCCAAGTATAAAAGATTAATTTTGCCTCTGTGCATTTTAATCAAAGTGTCAAAATATTTTGTGCCTGGTGCATCTAAATCAATTTTCTTAAACTCTTTTCAAATGAGTCAGTTGAGTGTATTTACCAGTGAAAACTGACGTATTTTCAAAAGTCTAAGTGACAGGTACAAGTACGTAATAGGCTGGAAGCTGCTCAGGACGTAATAAGGAATCTTGCAAGCTCTAGGCGTCTAAAGTCTGTTGAACAATATTTATGTTTTAAGATCCGCCTGTGGATCCTTTACCTTCCGTTGTAATACTTGATATTACTTTATAATCGGATTGTAATATATTCATCTTTTGCTTCCGCTGTGCATATTAAATATTGTGTTGTTTGACTATGATGATATCAACTACGTCACGATACTCCCCACCGGGCCCACCGGTGACACGTGGAAAGTCGGGGTGTAACAAAGCACAAGACATAGAAGTGGTCACCTTGAAGTACCGGAATAAACACCAGTGTAACAACTCTCATTAAAAGACCTATTTATTATTTTAATTGTCCAATAGGAAACCCTAATTAAGAAACCCAAGTGATTTTGTATAAACCCTAAAATTTTCAGAACACTCAGAATCAGGATCAGGGCCCCTAAAACTCAGGGGGGTATTCCCTATTGACGATTATCCATATAAAATGCTGTTAAAATCGAATTTTAACAATCCACTGACTCAGCAAGGCTACAAACACACGGGGCTACCCTATGGTAGGGTGTGACCCCTCGCGCCACGGGACGCCCAAGGTGGTACCCCTCGCGTCACAGAGGGGGTCAAATTTGAAGTATAAATAGTGGGGTTTGGGACTTGAATTTTGGCACTTGGACGACGTTAAAATTCGTTTTACACTTCGAGATATCGTCTGTTTACTACCAAACACACACAATTTACGAAACGCTGCCGCAAAACAGGGTAATAACTCGATCGCTGCTACGATTCAATGTCCGATCGATTAAACTATCCAATGGATGTTTAAGTGCTGCCCACATTAGGGTAATAACTCAGGGAAGGCTCTAGGCAGATGGAAATGCATTTTGGGGAAGATTCTAGGCAAATAGAAATGGAGTTTGGGGAAGGTTCTAGGCAAACTAAGGTAGAAATTGGGGAAAGCTCTAGACAAATTGAGGAGTTACCATTTCAGGAGGAATTGGATCGTGCATTGGCGAGCTGTGATGTCGTCAGGCCTATTAATAATAATCTCTACCCTTATCCTGCTGAAAATCAACTTCCAATGAACTTAGAACCAGCAATCCCAGAACCTATAATTCAAACCCAACCTCTAGGAATGGATGAGTGGTGGACCAATGATTGGCAGTTCCAAAACCTTCTCAACATCCTTATTCCTTTCTCCCTCAGTGCGACCCAGAACCTATACCAAACCCACCAATGAGCAATGAAAATTTAGCTGAACTCCGCCACTATGGCGAGGAGCTGGCGGATGCGGGAAATAGGATCAGGGAAGTAGGAGAACAGATCTCCTGGAAATACGACGAGAGGGAACGTCGTTACTGAAATACCAACTGACGAGGGATAGTGGGGTTGTGAGACTGTGGTTGTATAATAAATAATAATAAAATCAGTATGTAAATTAACTACAAATAAAACTTTGTAAGAAAAATGGTGTGTATTGAAGCATATTATAAAATATGAAAATGGGAATCGAGAAATCGATAGTTTTGCTATATGTGTGTTGTGAAATTTATATGATTATTTTGTGTATGATTGTTATTTATTTGATACTAATAAATTATATATATTAATTATCAGATGGAAAATGCTAATAATGAACCAGTTAATGAGGTTAACCAATCTGAGCAACATCCGGAGGATCAATTTATGACTAGGCAAGATATAGAAAATATTGTTGCTCAAGGGATAGCCAATGCTATTCCAGCAATCCTTGCTGCTGCCCAGAAACCTGTTGAACCTCAACAAATCATTCCTAGCAAATGTATTTCTGAAGATAACTTCAGTAATAGTATAAACAGAGGCGGTAATCATACTAATCACGATAATGATTCACGGCAGGCTCCGCTCCCTAAGAAAATGAAAGCTGCAACGCCTGGTTGCACTTACAAAGAATTTCTTGCTTGTAAACCCGCTGAATTTGCAGGCAATGAAGGAGCGACTGCAGCACTGCGATGGTTAGAGAAAACCGAGGCAGTAATTACAATAAGTAAATGTGCCAAGGACGATAAGGTCATGTACGCGTCAAATCTTTTCAAAGATGGGGCGCTAGAATGGTGGAATACCGTAATTCAAGCCAAAGGAAGAAATATGGCTTATGCCATGAACTGGGAAGAATTTAAGAATCTTGTAGAAAGAAAATTCTGTCCCGAATATGAAAAAGATCAAATGGCGAATAAGTTCCTAAATCATCGAATGATGGGGGTAGATTGTCGTGGGTATACTTCGACATTCTTTGAATATGCTAGAGTGGTACCAACACTGGCTTCGCCAGAACCGGTACTCATTTCTCGCTATATTTGGGGATTGATTAGCGATATCTGTAATATCGTTAAAGCTGCGAGACCTCGTACTATTGACGATACGGTGGAATTAGCTAACACCCTAACTGACGAACTAGTACGCACAAGAGATGAAAACAGGAAAAAGGAACTGGCTCAGAAAATTACCCAAGGATTTCGTACGGGTAATAATAGCAGCTTCAAGAGAAGAGGAACAGGGCAATCTTTAACACCGCCGTTCTGCAGGAATTGCAGAAAGAAACATTATGGAAAATGTAACGTGTCCTGCAACTTTTGCAAAGCCATAGGACATCGTGAAGAAGACTGCAGAAAGAAAACAAAAATCTGCTTTAACTGTGGCGAAGCAGGACATTTCAAAACAGGATGTCCTAAATTGGTCAAACCAGCAGACAACAAAGCCAGACGGCCGACGGAGCTACTAAAAAGAATGTCAGAGCATTCCAGCTGACCACTCAAGAAGCAGAACTCATTCCAGATGTAATAGCTGGTACGTGCTTAGTTCACAACATTTACGCAAAAGTATTATTTGACTCTGGTGCAAACCAAAGTTTTATAAATACTTCATTCTGCCAAGCTCTTAATTTACCTTTGACCAACCTTAGGCAAATCTTTACAGTCGAAACGGCAAACGGAAATTCTATTAATATAGATAAGGTTTTGCAAAAAGAAAATATAGAACTTTCAGGTCATAAATTTCATGCAAACCTATTGCCAATGAATTTAGCTGGGTTCGATGTTGTGTTAGGAATGGATTGGTTAGTAGCCAACCATGCTCGAATCCTTTGTGATAAGAATTCTATAGAAATTCGTGCACCCACCGGAGAAGTACTTATGATTACAGGAGATAAGCCACGTAAACCCATGAAGTTCATATCAGTAATGAAAGTTGCTAGTTATGAACGAAAGCAAGGAATAGTATATATAATTTCAATAATCATTAGTACTAAGGGTAAAGAACTTAAGGAGATTCCTGTAGTCTCAGAATACCCAGATGTGTTTCCAGAAGAGTTACCAGGATTACCACCAGATAGGGAAGTAGAATTTAGAATTCATCTAATTCCAGGAACTACACCGATAGCCAAGGCACCTTATCGGTTAGCACCCACAGAAATGTTAGAACTGAAAAAGCAATTGGATGAATTACTAAGTAAAGGTTTCATACAACCTAGTTCATCCCCGTGGGGAGCACCAGTGTTGTTTGTAAAGAAAAAGGACGGGTCAATGCGAATGTGTATTGATTATAGAGAATTGAATAAGGTTACAATTAAGAATCAATACCTATTACCTAGGATTGATGATCTATTCGATCAACTTCAAGGAGCTAGATGTTTTTCTAAGATAGATTTACGTTCCGGGTATCATCAGTTGAAGGTACAAGAAGAAGACATACCTAAAACTGCTTTCAGAACTAGGTATGATCATTACGAGTTTATAGTAATGCCCTTCGGATTAACGAATGCACCTGCAGCATTCATGGACATGATGAATAGGATCTGTAAACCGTACTTGGATAAATTTGTAATTGTTTTTATTGACGATATACTTATTTATTCCAAAAATCAGGACGAACATTGTCAGCACTTACATGCACTCTTAACTTTGTTAAGAAAAGAAAAGCTTTACGCCAGATTCTCGAAGTGTGAATTTTGGCTGCAAGAAGTGCAATTCTTAGGACACATGATGAATCACGAAGGTATTCATGTAGATCCTGCTAAGATAGAGGCAATTACCAAATGGAAGTGTAACAACCCTCATTAAAAGTCCTATTTATTTTATTATTTTATCCAATAGGAAACCCTAATTGAGACACCCAAGTGATTCTACACAAACCCTAAAATTTTCAGAACAGTCAGAATTAGGATCAGGGCCCCTAAAACTCAGGGGGGGTATTTCCTACTCAACGATTATCTAAATATCTCGCTGTCTAAATTGAATTTCGAGAAACAGTCGACTCAGCTAGCCTACACCCACACGTGGCCAGCCTATGGTGAAAAGTTGACCCTTACGGACCGTAAGGGATTATGCTTACGGTCCGTAAGCTAGTCAAAATTTGTGTATAAATAGCAGGCATTGGCATTTGCATTCTGTTGTTCGTTCGACGATAAAATTCAACTCAGGCGCGGAGATATCGTTCAAATACTCTATAAAACACACACGAATCACTAATTAGAAGGGGGTGCTGCTACGATACAGGGTAATAACTCGATCGCTATTACGATTCATTGTCCGATCGATCAATGTACTCAATGGATGTTTAAGTGTTGCCCACATTAGGGTGATGCTTTGTCATTAGTCGTTAATTCGATGGATGTTTAAGCATAGCACTTTGTCATTCGTTGTGAGGGTTGATCTCGTGAGTTATTGTAATTGCTGTATTAAGTTATCTACCTAGTTCGTGTGCACTAGGTTTCAAGGCTAAATCAATAGGCTAAGCTCTGCCTGTATAAATCTGCAATATATCAAGGCTTATCTATAGATTAAACTTTGCCCGTATGAATCTGCATGATTATAATGTGAGTCATTCTCTTTTTATCAAATTACTTTCAAAATCATGTTTATTTTCAAAGGTTATAATTACAGGGATTAAGTTTATGTAATCACCATGTTACAGCCGGTATGTGGGGTTTTGTATACATTACTTAATAACCGTCACTATTGGACAACGA
Organism: Helianthus tuberosus; assembly: GCA_030545235.1. NCBI lineage: Eukaryota > Viridiplantae > Streptophyta > Magnoliopsida > Asterales > Asteraceae > Helianthus > Helianthus tuberosus. Next base: position 7,364,007 of record CM060436.1, read on the forward strand.
GTTAGCCAATGAGTGATATGACCATAGTCACAGACACCATCGGGCAAAGAGGCTACCGATGGATGTTCGAGTGACAAGTACTGTGGGTAGTTGGTTTGATATCTGGAAACATTGTAATCTCTCTTAATACTGTAAATTATAACAAAAGGTTTCTAGTTATACTTTGCAGTGATTAAGTCTTTGCCAATCTTTAAGAAGCAAATGTAAAAACTCTTAATGCTATAAATTATAACAAATATGTTTTAAATAAAATGAATGAACTCACTCAGTATTTCCCGCTGACAAAACCTTTTTAAAACGCGTTTCAGGTAATTACAGTAGATTGGAGTAAGAGATGGATACGGCACTGAAAGGCATCAAGAAGTGGCTTATTTTATTAATTAAACCAAAATAAGAAATATTGTTTTATGTAATCAAATTTATCCTTATTAAAGCTACCTTTGTAAAACACGGGTTTATTCCATTTATTTAAATAAATAAAATCCGGCGTTTTCTAAACTCTGCTATTTTTCCTAACTCACGGTCCTGGTGAAATTTCCGCTGCAACGTTTTCAAAAATTAATCACCGGTACCACTGGGCTGTTCGCGGCACCCGATTCCGTCCAGGGTGGGTCGGGGGCCGTGACAGAAGGTGGTATCAGAGCCACTGCTGCAAGCCTTTAGGTGTTGTAATAATAATACCTAAGTTTATATAAAAGAGTTAGGAGATTGCTGTTAACTGGTAACACACATGATAGTATTTAGACTTGAACTTAAGAAAAGATGCCTTAGTATCAGCTTCAAGATAAGCTAAGTACTTATGTGAATAACTTATGATGTGTTTTGATATACCATAAGAATGGTAATTAGAATATTGCAAGATATGATAAATAAGCAAGAATTAATAGTAATTATTGCTTATTGATATTACTTGGTCTAGAATAAGATATGTTATGGGAATACAAGTTTCCTTGATTCTGGATAAAAGCCCTAATAAAAGAGGCACTTTTGAAAAGATACTATTTATGGGAAATAGAAAATTTTCTCCGACAAGACTGGGTATGGTGTAGCAGACTCTCCAGTTTGTCCGGATATACTGAGGTTACCGCTCCGGCGCAAATCGGATAAGACGGGATATATAATATGTCAAACAAGTGACAAGATTTCCCTAAATAGTATCATGACCCGATATCTGACTTGTTTTTGGAAATATAAATCTGTTAAATACATTGACCTGATAGATGGTATGTTTATTTCAGCATGTGAAATATGTGATTATATAGATATGTATATCTATAAGAAATTCCAAAAAGTCAAAATAGGAATAAAGCACAAGCATATGTGTCTAGATTTATTTATTAGGAATCTCTTTTTCAAACATTATTTCGTTTGATCATCTGCCTCATAACTCGAGCAATAATAATAACAATAGAAACCCATTAAGTTGGGATACCATCAAAAGCGTAAAAATTTCCAAATGCGTTACCATAAATTATTAACGCAAGTAAGAAGCATGTAAAGTCGTGTTAGTGCACAAAGAAAACACATGAAAATTAAATTATACGTTCACAGACATTAAAAGTATATCACACACGACTTCCAAGGAAAGACCTTTGGAAAATATAAATTGGGCATGACAACAACAATGCTCCTCCCAGCAGTGGGAAAACTACTGATCAAAAAGCAGCACTCTGCCACGTGATTCTACAAATAACATGAATATCGCTAAGGTACGTTGGAATAAAATTTCACAATCATCGGTGCACAGCCTAATCAAGAGTCATAATTATTATCACTGCCAAAGGAGTCATATACCTTTGCAAATTTCCTATTTTATTTTATTCGACATTCCCTGGTAATTTCACTTAACAACAGTTATCACACGAAATTCCAGATAGAAGTTCTTATATTTCTTTTGTTGAAATTCTGACCTCTGCATATAATGGGTTGAATTTCATGTTTCTACTTTCCCTAATAGTTATCATACCATGAGGATTTCTTTCATAATAGTGAATATTGATCTATTTCATTTCTTGGTAAATTTACACATTACACATGCACTGTTTGTTGTGCATGTGATTCGCTTGCTTTATGAAGACCACAGGAGGACTTCATTCCGATTTGTTATTTTATCCAAACTCAAATATCATTCCGCTTTTTGTACTGTCAACCGCATTATTGCAAAACGATAACTCTTTGATATCGAGTCAATGAATTTCTTGAAAAACTCAATTTTCTTTGGCATACATAATTTCTGTTGCAACCATGTTCGAATTTTCTTATTAAAACTCGTTTTGTTTAAATCAAGTTTGATTATTTAAATTTGTTCGCAGTACGTAATCAATTCAAAGTCCCTTATGATAAATCGAAGCCATCATATTCAAAATAATCCCAACAATCACTTCATTTCTCTTGAAACATAACATGCTTAATTGGTCTTTGACTTCATTGAATCGTTTCTTTGAGTACGATCACCTTGTGATGACGTTTTCACAAAATCTGAAGATTGCTCTAAATTTCAGATTTGATTATTTGTTTATTTATATTGAATCCGCTTTGTTGATTTATTCTATAAAAGCAATCTTAAAACAATTGTGTGCTAAGATAATAATATACAAAGTTATGTCATATTTTAATGGTTCTTACAGCATTAATCGAGCCTTTCGTGATAAATTTAATTGATTATATATACATAAGTAATTACCTAAATTACAATATAGTATTACTATATTTAAAATTTTTGTTAAACCATTAAGGTGAAGAATTTATATTTTTATAAAAGTATGAATAAGATATACTCTCATTTAAATTTATGTTTAAGTTATTTATTTTATTATTAGTAATTATTAAAAACAGAAGTGTTAATATTTAAGTACTAAGGTTATTATCAAGAGCAGTTATTGGATAGCCTAGCCTTAGTTAGGCATGGACTGGCCACCTATGCTTAAACAAGGCAGCACTAACCAATATCCAACCAGGATAATGACTAGTTAATAAATATAAATTAAGTCATCATACTTATTTAGTAAATTTTAATTATATGTAAAAATATTTTACTTTTTACTGTAAGAAAAAGATATATTTTCATAAAACAATACAAGAATTGGAGGAATAAATAAAATTATCTAAATAACTGTCTAAGTATTCATGAACAAAGACATTTATACTTATATGTAATTGTTCATCTTGTTTAAATCTTTTACAATATTTTTTTTTATAAATTAAAATATCAAATGTTATTTATTCAAGCCAATATTTAAGTATGCTTAATATTAAAATAAACATTTACTATTTTACTTTTATGATTTAAATATCTTATTGTAAAATCTTATAGTTAAACATAATTTAAAAAAAAATGATGATCGTGAATTATAGGATATTTGGATCAACATATAAAACATATATCATTATTTTGTTGAAATTACCACAGGTTTTAATATTTTAAAAAACTATTTATATTAATTTAGTACTTTACTTTATGATAATATAAAAGGAAAAGATATAGTTACACTCTGGCAAGAAAATGACCATATAAGAATAATAGGGTAGTCATCAACTACATTTGGGTTAGGGGAACATTGTAATATAAGAATAGTCTCCGTTTTCACTTATTTACAACCTTTGTAAATACATCCACAACATTATATGATTTTAAAATAAAATAAGTAATCACATAGAATCGACCCATTAAGTGTAATATATGTACAAAAGTATTTGTACGAATACTTTGTACAATAAATATTTTTACACCTTTAGTTTTCATTTAACGTTATAAATAATAGTGATTTCTTTTACAAAATAATAATACTAAAATATTTTGTAATAAACTTCATTGCGGTGTTTTGTAATATATATTACATAGTAAATATAAGTTATTTTATATAGTATAGTAAACTACTAAAACAATATTTATTTAAAAGTAGTGACCATTTACATATAGTAAAAATGCGTAATAAATAATATATATTACATAGTATTTATATTTGATATATAAGATACGGTTCAGACAAGTACACAAATAATATATATTACATTTGCTTTACAAATATAATATAAATTGATCATGCTAAAACAACTTGTTCTTATTATATTTCGATCTCTAGAACATAGTATAAAAAATATGATCACTAATAGGGTACTATCACATTGTTTCACAATTAAAACAAATTGGAACTTTAATTAATGATACACTAACTCTATTGTCTTTTGGTGTATCTTTGCAATTCACTCTTCTCAACATTTTGATTTTCTCATATCATAAATATTTGACAAATCATTTTTCATACTTTTATTTTATTTTGAACCTGTCAATTCTAAGTCTTCCCCAGTTGCCAATCAAAGTAAGCTTTCTTTTGACAAAAAAATTTTATTGATTCTAAAAGTCCTTCACATTCATTCTAAATATCTATTGATCATATATCTTTTGGCTTGAACCTAGTCATCTTGGAAATCATATCATTTCATCTCATTCGTTTGTCATCGATTTCTTGAACTAATTCAGTTGAACCATTGAATCCTACCTATTATACAACTTGTATTCGCAAAATTCGATATTTTAATTCTGTGTCATCTACCCTAATATTATTTTTATTAACTAAAATGTGGCATAAGTCTAAAAGAAATATCATAACCCAAATACACTTGGGAGTTGGAATCTGAGATAAAGAAAAAGTATTCCTACTTATTCCAGTAAATCTCGAGGACGAGATTTTTATTAAGGTGGGGAGAATGTAACAACCCTCATTAAAAGTCATATTTATTTTATTATTTTATCCAATAGGAAACCCAAATTGAGACACCCAAGTGATTCTACACAAACCCTAAAATTTTCAGAACAATTAGAATCAGGATCAGGGCCCCTAAAACTTAGGGGGGGGGGTATTTCCTACTCAACGATTATCTAAATATCTCGCTGTCTAAATTGAATTTCGAGAAACAGTCGACTCAGCTAGCCTACACCCACACGTGGCCAGCCTATGGTGAAAAGTTGACCCTTACGGACCGTAAGGGATTATGCTTACGGTCCGTAAGCTAGTAAAAATTTGTGTATAAATAGCAGGCATTGGCATTTGCATTCTGTTGTTCGTTCGACGATAAAATTCAACTCAGGCGCGGAGATATCGTTCAAATACTCTATAAAACACACACGAATCACTAATTAGAAGGGGGGTGCTGCTACGATACAGGGTAATAACTCGATCGCTATTACGATTCATTGTCCGATCGATCAATGTACTCAATGGATGTTTAAGTGCTGCCCACATTAGGGTGATGCTTTGTCATTAGTCGTTAATTCGATGGATGTTTAAGCATAGCACTTTGTCATTCGTTGTGAGGGTTGATCTCGTGAGTTATTGTAATTGCTGTATTAAGTTATCTACCTAGTTCGTGTGCACTAGGTTACAAGGCTAAATCAATAGGCTAAGCTCTGCCTGTATAAATCTGCAATATATCAAGGCTTATCTGTAGATTAAACTTTGCCCGTATGAATCTGCATGATTATAATGTGAGTCATTCTCTTTTTATCAAATTACTTTCAAAATCATGTTTATTTTCAAAGGTTATAATTACAGGGATTAAGTTTATGTAATCACCATGTTACAGCCGGTATGTGGGGTTTTGTTTACATTACTTGATAACCGTCACTATTGGACAACGAGTTAGCCAATGAGTGATATGACCATAGTCACAGACACCATCGGGCAAAGAGGCTACCGATGGATGTTCGAGTGACAAGTACTGTGGGTAGTTGGTTTGATATCTGGAAACATTGTAATCTCTCGTAATACTGTAAATTATAACAAAAGGTTTCTAGTTATACTTTGCAGTGATTAAGTCTTTGCCAATCTTTAAGAAGCAAATGTAAAAACTCTTAATGCTATTGTCACACCCCAAATTTCCACATGTCACCGGTGGGCCCGGTAGGGGAGTAACGTGACGTGGTTGGCAACATAATAGTCAAACAACACAATATATATGAATGCACAGCGGAAGCAAAAGATAATATATTACAATCCGAATATAAAGTAATATCCAAGTATTACAACGGAAAGTAAGGATCCACAGGCGGATCAAAATAAAATGAAAACTGTTCAACAGACTTTAACATCTAGAGTTTGCGAGACTTGAGTAATGATGCCTGGAGTAGCCAGCCAATTACGGCTAGCACCTGCACTTAACCTTTTTGGAAAATACGTCAGTTTACACTGGTAAATACAACTCAACTGACTCATTTGAAAAGAGTTTAATAAAATTGTTTTAGATGCACTTGGCACAAAATATCTTTTAATCTGATTAAAATGCGTAGAGGCAAAATAAATCTTTTATAACTTGGAACAATTATTTGTATATAATCTTGTATATAGTTTTACTTATTTGTCATCCGTCAGGACAGATTAATTGACACGCCACAGGTATAATGCCCACAAGCTATCATCCGCTAAGTGGATTACCAGATCCGGTATAATGCCCACAAGGATTACCAGATCCGGTATAATGCCCACAAGGATGATACCTCTGAGTGGATTACCAGTTTTTACATAAGGCATCTGTCAGGTGTACGCCTACACCCCGTGCTTAGGTCGTGGCCATTCTTATTAATGATGCCAAGGATATCCGGGACATGGTCATTTAAACCCCAAAGGCCATACACCAAATAATACATATTAAACGAGTTGTAAATATATAAATCACAATACGATTTAAATAACTACACACCCGACCAAGCGATATTATTATAATACCGTATCCCAAGCCCGTATAGGGAAAATAAGTTAAGAGTATTTACCTGAGCAAAGTATAAATCCAATACAGTAAGTGTACGTAGCTTTTACTGGGCTCCCAATCTGGAACGAATGTTTTATAATAACCTATTAGATTTCTAACGGGTCGTTAATTAAGCCTAAGCTTAGACCGGTTATTTTTCAAGAGAAAGACACGGTTCAAACGCATGATAAGGCGAAGACCGGTTTAGAATGTGGTTTTGACCCGACAAGCTTGTATGCTTGTTTAATATGGGTAACTTAATCACACTCTGGATTTTGAGATAAAGACGATATGGTTTGACTCGTTTCGGCTAATATATGTAAACTAGTTACATAGGCCGATCCGAACGCGACAAGTGCGTAACGAGTAACCAAAAGAATCATATGCAGGTTTCCTAAGTTAATATGCTTCAAATATGTTGTGATATCAGTAGGATACCTTCCATAATGCCCAAAACGAGTTAAATCCTTAATTATGCCCCGTAGGGGTATTTTGGTCATTTTAAAGATTATAAAAGGGATTAATTTGACTTCTGTGATTCGGGTCTGAACTAATCAGTAAAATAACTTATTTTAATAAGTTACATCAGTAGGTATTTAATCTTAGGTGTTTAAAATAGTTTTAACGCCTACTACGCGCTTAATACGCGTAAATGTCGGTTTAAAGTGCTTTTCGGGTTTAAATGGGGATTCTGAGTTTCTAATCAGTTTATAAGGTTCAAAATACTTTATTTAATAAATAAAATTAGTAGTAATTGGATCCGTGTCAAAAGGATTTATAAAACTCATTTTATGCGCGAAAAGGATATATTCGGTATTAACCGAATCAAGGTGATAAGCCTAGCTTATGAACAGTTTAAAAATAATTAAAAATCTTCAAAAATCCCAAATTATTATTTAACATCAGTGGGGAAGAGGTTTGGTGCCGAAAATCGGGTTTAGATAGGCTATGCGCTAATCGCGCCGATTAATTAATAAAAAGCTTTCTAATTACGCTATTGCGCATAACTCCTAATCTAGACCTCGAATCGATGCCAAATTTTAAGGGCATGTTTATAAATCAGTAGACAAGGTTCTTGTCCATTTACATTATCAAAAAAACTCGTTTTACGATCGAAAGGGCATTATGGTCAATTTTAAGCAAATAACGGAAACGCGCGAATGAATCGGGTAATCAACGAAACAAGTACAGAGGCTTATACTAACATGTAACCCGGTCCTAATGAAGCTCTAAGGCATATCTAATTCCATCTAAATCGGGTCAGAACTGAGGTCAACGCAAAAGTCAAAGTTTTGCGCTCTTCGGTTCCGAACCGGTTCAGAACTGTAAGTTGTCGGGTCGGACGTGCCTAGACATGTCCGTACACTTATTACCAAGTTGTATAAGTGTCAAAACAGGTTATACGCCTTCCGTATTTCTAATTATGCGTTTATGTGGAAAATACGTTTCTGTTGACTTTTTAATCATAAGTTTGACCCGACGTTTGACCTGGTTAGGACGGGAATCAGCGGGTACCCTTATAAGGGTTTAAAGCCCACATAATTACCAACTTATAACTACCTTTACTTCGACTAATCGCTGGACCATTAGCGATTAATCGCTAAGTCAAACTTATTTTACGATAGTTTGACTTTTAAGCTAAACTAAGCTAAAACTTGACTAAAGAGAGGTCAAGAATACTTACCAAGGTCCTAAGCTCGATGATCGACGACTAGAGAAGGCTTCTTAGCTCCAAGAGTGGCCAGAAGTTGTGGTTTGAGGTGTGAGATCAATGTTACACATTCATGTCCTTATATAGTGGTTTCAAGTGCACAAGATCATCACACACAACTCTATGGATGATCATAGATCATCAACAAGTGTCTCTAGGACCTATAAACCAGTTTAGGCATGCCCATGGTATTGAAACAAGTCATCTAAGTCGGTTACAAGGTGAAAACAGCCATCTGTCCACTTTTCTGTCGCTGGGCGATGCTAGCGCACCGTTACGCTACTATTGTAGCGGTGTGCTAGCCCTTCATCAGGCCAATTATCTTTGCAGTTTTGGTCCCTGGTCCTCCGAAACATCGCTTTCACATGGTATTCTTGCATTTTGAGGCTTTATAAATAACATATGGGGGCTTTAGGGCTTATACCATCTTTGTTAAGTCCTCGGGTAACTTTGTGATCACCCGAAAAGCCCTAAATTTCAATGTTAACGATTCTAACCCTCACACACGAATTTTATCACAACTTTCTCATACGGTAACGAAACTTGGTGAAATTTTTATGGTAGATTCTAGTGAGCATAATTAATCGTTACAAGACTTCGGGTTTGCTAAAAGGTCACTCAGAGGCATAACTTAACATGTTGACACATTTAACCCCTGTAGTTTGTAATCTCTCACTTTCTTTCACAATTCGCTTCGTATGATCCATGATCCATTCGTTTAAGGTTATAAACATCAAGTAGGGTTAACGTAACATATATTTATTCATTGTTGACACTTTGGACCCTTATATTTACACAGTTTCACTGTTTATCAACTTTAGTCCTTCTAGAACATTCTTTCACACGTTCAAACTTATGACACGTGTCAATACCTTATAGGACGTGAATTTTCGAGGTGTTACAGCTATAAATTATAACAAATATGTTTTAAATAAAATGAATGAACTCACTCAGTATTTCCCGCTGACAAAACCTTTTTAAAACGCGTTTCAGGTAATTACAGTAGATTGGAGTAAGAGATGGATACGGCACTGAAAGGCATCAAGAAGTGGCTTATTTTATTAATTAAACCAAAATAAGAAATATTGTTTTATGTAATCAAATTTATCCTTATTAAAGCTACATTTGTAAAACACGGGTTTATTCCATTTATTTAAATAAATAAAATCCGGTGTTTTCTAAACTCTGATATTTTTCCTAACTCACGGTCCTGATGAAATTTTCGCTGCAACGTTTTCAAAAATTAATCACCGGTACCACTGGGCTGTTCGCGGCACCCGATTCCGTCCAGGGTGGGTCGGGGGCCGTGACAGGAAGGTTCCGCAATCCGCAATGGAAATTAGAAGTTTTATAGGTTTAGCTGGATACTATAGACGGTTTATTAAGGATTTTTCCAAGATAGATGTACCATTAACTAAGCTAACCTGTAAAGCAGTTAAGTTTGAATGGGGACCTAAGCAAGAAGAAGCTTTTAGGATTCTAAAGCAAAAGTTAACAAATGCTCCAATCCTAGCTTTACCAGAAGGGACTGAAGATTTTGAAGTATACTGTGATGCTTCAAAACTAGGATTAGGATGTGTGCTAATGCAAAGCAAGAAGGTAATTGCGTATGCTTCAAGACAATTGAAAAAGCACGAAGAAAACTATACGACTCATGATTTAGAATTAGGAGCCATAATTTTTGCCCTTAAGATTTGGAGACATTATCTGTACGGAAGTAAATTTACTGTCTATACGGATCATAAAAGTTTAAGATATATATTTGGGCAAAAAGAATTAAACATGAGGCAAAGGAGATGGATGGAAATCCTAAGTGACTATGACTGTGATATTCAGTATCACGAAGGAAAGGCAAATGTAGTACCTGAGGGCATTCAACTTCCGGTTCCTTCTCAACTTCGATTCCCGAATCGGGTTGTTGAGGGTCTTATTGTGTAGTTTCTCCTAAAGAAACTGCTTCCACTTCTGGCACTTTTTCTTGAACTTTTTGTTGAATGTTTTATGTAGATTCTGCCAAGTTCACTGTTTCTTCGATAACAATTTCGTTTTCACCACTTTCTGCAGGCCAGAGTAATTTAAGAAATACAATAATTTGTGCTTTTTAATTTTTTTCCTAATATAAAGTGTTTTTTTACCTTTGGCAGGTGGTTTGTAAGTGTATACACCCGTTTCCACAGTTTGAATGTTTGCAATAAGGGTGTCTGTGACTCCTCCATCATCTGGCTGCAGTACACCTATAGATACAAATTATTTAATTTTAATACATTAGAATCAAAATCGCAGGGGTATACATGACATCGCGTGAGAAATCAAATTTGAAGTGTTTTGACAGAAATCACATGTGTTTTTTTAGGTTTCGCATGTGCATAAAAAATAGTGATTTTTTACATAATTTCGCATGTGTTAATATTGAGTTCGCATGTTTTACCTTCTGATGCCATTTGTACGAAAAAATTGGATATTACTTTTTGAGCTTCTTCATCCTGTCTACCTTCGTCGTTTGTAGTAACTTCATGATGAACTTCAGAAGCTGGATTTTCAGGCTCTTGATGAACAGGAGAGGGTGTTTTATGCTCTTAAACCGAATCAGGCGGCACACAAATGGGATTATTCTCAAGCGTCTCATCCCACTGCTTACAGGCCGCCATAATCTCCGGATCCCAAAAACACTTAGTTCTTGCTTCTGAAACTAAGTTGTTCATCCCTTGAACATCTTGAACCATTTTAATGTACTTTTTGACATTTGCTTTCATTTTTTTCAACAGGTTCTGTAATATTTTTTCGAGTTAAGATACTATTAATTGAAATGTTAAATATAAATGGATTAAGTGAAATTAATATTTTTTTGCGCTTACCTTTTTGTGGGTTCTCGAAGCCTCTAGTTCTCGTTCGTGGGATGTGTCGTAGAATACGGATGGTGAAAGTTGAACAGGAGTGTTGCAATAATCCATCATTTTCTGTGTCTGTGTTCCAACTCCCATCTCAAGGTTCAACTGAGACATTTCATGGATTTCAAAACTGAAATCCATGAAATCATCAATGTTCTCGTTATCTTTTGGCTCTTCCTCGGTTTCTTTGTTTTGTACTGCACGTGCAGTCCTTCTTTTGTAGCTTATTGTGGTGTCAACCGGTGGTCGTAGTGTATAATCCTCCGTTGAAGGACCCTCTTCTTCTTCATTTTCTTCTTCATTTTCTTCTTCTTCACTCTCACTTGATATCCATAGAGGTCCGTTATCCGAAATATGATCTTCGACTTTATCAATCTCCGAAGATGTGATATAACGAATAACCAGTATCTCCACGGCTTTCTCAAACAGGTTAAGTCTCTTGTTGTAATCATGCGTGTATAGAAGCTGTATAAATCGCAAGATCATTTAATTATATAACAAAACAAACTAGTATTTGAAATATGTTATTAAATGTAGTAATGTATACCGTAAGAAAGGCAACAGGTCCCACAAACTGTATTTTATAGTTCTTCCAGCCCGCTCGTGTACGACACAAGGTGTCGAGTAGATATGAGCACCAATCTAGATTCTGTATTTCCTCAACATCTTCTACACCAAGCAAACATCTATCATTTGTAAGTGTTGCCTTTGTAATCTCCGTAAAGAAGGTCATCCAGTACACAAGGAAATTTAATTTAAACAGGCTCCCCCCGTCTCTTTGATTTTCCATTGTATTTGTAATTAAGCCATGGGTAATTTTGGTGTTTTCCCCCCACTGGCTGATGAATGTATCCCTGACAGCATTTCCCGGTTCTTTACCCTTTTCAATTTACTCTTGCTTTTTAACTTTTCTCTTATCGGCTATTATCTCAACCTTCTTTGGCCCCTTTGGTATTCCAAATACCTCATAAACTGTGTCCGATGTTATTTTTATTTGGTGTTTTCCCACGTTTAGCTTATCGAACTTCTCGTCAAAGTTTCTGGCTAGCCAATATGCCAATCGTGTCGAAATATGGTTGATATTGATATCTAGAATAGCACCAAATCCCATATTCCTTACCTATTCAACCTGTTTTTTTGAAAATTTCTTCACAGTATCCATGTATGAGTTAGGTTGGCATCTCAGCAGTATTGCTTCGTTGCTGTATTTGAAGAATTCCCTATGTTCTGTTTTAGGTTGTTCCACCTTTTTTGAATGTTTTTTTGTCTGTATCTTAGACTTCTTGTCATCTTTTTTCTTTTTTGGGAGTGGCTTAACGAAGTCATCCTCTTCAGAACTTTCTTCAACTATTCTTCTTTTTCTATTTTTGTTAACTTTTATCAGTGTTGATATTGGTCCTTCAAAGTCATCATCAGAATCTATGTCTACAAAATCGCATGCTATCAGTCATAAACCTTTATAAAATCGCATTTATCAGTTAATCATGTACACTAAGTCATTAAGTGATAAAATCGCATGAATGAGTATCAATTCGCATGTCTTAGTTAAGCACTACCAAAAACTTTACCTATAAAATCGCATTTGTAATTCAAAACCCTATATAATATCGCATATATAATTTAATCATAATCTCCTAAAACCAACTAATCATATGAAATTGCAGGAGGATTTTATCAATTCGCATGTTCAACCTAAGCTAAGACAAAAACCTTTTACAAGCAAAGCTTTAGCTATAAAATCGCATTTGTAATACAAAACACTGACAAAACCCTATATAATATCGCACATATATCATTTTATCATTTAGAAAACTGCATAATCATGCTAAACCTAATAAATAACCGTACTAGTCATAAACCCTAACAAAAATGAAGTTATGAACAATACCTAATCCTTTAAAACTATATGTTTCAGTCTAAAAGCTTAACAAACAAACAAAATCGCATTTGACATTAAAGTCCTGTATATTTCCATTATAAAATCGCAAATGTCAATCGATACCTGGATTCATCTTCTTCGCTTATGGTCTGTCGTTGTTTGCTTTGCTTCGTTTCTCAAAACTCGTGTTAGTTGAATCACAACGAGAAGAGTAGCAGGATGAATCTTAGGTATTTGCTTTGCTTCGTTGATTTTTGGTTTTACGATATATTTGGGGAGTTATTGTGCTGATTATCAGGGATTTTGATTTCGCATTGGACGATTTTAACCTTGGCGGTTTCTTTTTATTAATTTTAATTTGATTAATTTAATACTTAAACACGTGGTTTAATTGAGATGATCTGACGGCCTAGAATGTAGTGTACATAATGTACGATTAGGGTATTTGTATGATAACCGGCCTCTATATATATATTAATAAGGGTTAGGATATAATAGGAAGTTTATTTGGATAGGAAGCCTAGAAAGTAATCTTGACCATCTATTTATTTAATTAAGGGCTAAGATTAAATAAGTGAAATTGAAGGGAAAAAAAGGAAGCGTGTGGGTTTGTCTAGGGGCATTCTAGTCAATCCAAGACAATAGTTTCTATCTCCTCCAAATCCCCCCCCCCCCACAATTTTTTAAACTTTAATAACTCCTTCTACGACCTTATTTTTTTTATAAAAATTGCTCCAAAAAACGAACGTTTTTTTATCTTTAAAACGAGTATGCTTTTGCCATATTTTCGAAAACCCAGTTGTGTAAAACGCAATAGACAAAAAGCGTTAAAAATGATTTTTTTTCTAAAACGCAACGGACAAAAAACACAAAGAAATGTCTTATTTCTAAAACGCAATGGCCAGAATACACAAAGAAATGTATTTTTTCTCAAACGCAATGGCCTGAAAACACTTCAAAATGTGTTTTTCTAAAACGCAATGGACCAAAAAACACATAAAAATGTCTTTTTTCTAAAACGCAATGGCCTAAATACACAAAAGAAAGTGTTCTTTCTAAAACGCAATGGACTAAAACACATAAAAATGCGTTTTACCTAAAACGCAATGGACTAAAAACACTTCAAAATGTGTTTTTCTAAAACGCAATGGACCAAAAGAACACATAAAAGTGTTTTTTTTTTTTTTTTGTAAAACGCAATGGACTAAAAACACAAAAGAAAGTGTTGAATGGACTAAAAACACTTCAAAATGTGTTTTTCTAAAACGCATTGGACCAAAAACACATAAAATGTGTTTTCCTAAAACGCAATAGATAAAAACACAAAAAAATGTGTTTTTTTTTTCTAAAACGCAATGCACTAAAAACACATAAAAAACGCAATGGGTGTAGACTAAACCAATGAACTGGGTGTTTTATAAAACAAATTAAAAACCGCAATAACTTGATTCAACACAATGAACTTCAGTATAACAACTTAAAACGCATGAACCGGCAAAACATAATAAAAATGGTTGGAAACCAATGTTTCACCCTAAAATATGAATATAATAATCATAATAACTTCTCTTCATCCAAAATTTCAAAAAAATAATATATCTACCAATGAGCAATCACATTTTTATGAAACAAAACAATCTCATTTCCTAAAAAAGTCAAAACATTTAATCTTTTCAATACTACATTAAACCATTAGAAACAACGTATACTCGTAATTAAAAAACATAAGTTGCAATTTGCAACTAAAAAACTTAAAAAGCAATTTGCTCCTCCTAACATAATACGCAATTTACTTCTCGTCAAAACTGCCGCACCCATTGATTCAACTAGGGTATGACATGTGCACATTCCAACAAACCCTCTAAGGGTGTAGGGAGTAGTTAGACACTTTAAATATGTAAACTCTCAAACCACCCAATCAAACAGTGTCAAGTCATTTTATCTAATTTTTTTACCTATTGCTCAAAAACGTTGGCGGTGGTTAAACACTTTTGAATAGGTAAACTATTTAAAAAAAGGAAATGTGTGATTGGTTGAGAAGGCATAGACCCCACCACACACCCCTCTCTCTCTCTCCCCTTCCTTCCCTCTCCCCGATTCGGTGAACCTTCACCAAAAACACCTCCAATTTCGGTAACTTGGATCGGTAAAATTGTTGGGCAATGGTCACCGATTCGGTAAACATAAGTTTACCGCTCCACCCCGTAGGCCCTAAGGGTGTAAGGGGCACTCCTCTAAGTGGGGAATGACCTTTCTTACCCACAGCCAATCACCACGAGTCACGTCAACTCCCACTTAACTCCCCACACACCCTCAATTTGATGGCGGCACTCCTCTCTTGGGGGACTTGATTTTTTTTATTTGTTGATGGCGGCACTCCACTTAATTATGCACTCCTCTCATCGGTGAACACAACCCGCTCCCCACTCCCCGATTTGGGTCACCGAGGGGTCGGCGGCGGTGTTCCCGATCGGGGAGTACACTCACCGCACCCCTCCCCGCAGGCGCCCCGGACACCCTAATATCTTCTGTGAGTTTGACCAAAAACAATAATAATGCTACAATACTAATGATAATGCATCATCACATGCTTCTGCAAATTCTTAGCTTTTGTTATTTAACGTAATTCATTTATTAAAAAAATATATGAGTACCATGTAAGAAACAAACCATTTACTTCTAAAAAATGTAAAACGCAATATCTTCCTTCTCACTGAAACTTCCGACATTGGCTCCGACGGCGGTAGCGGCGACTTCGACTTTCTGAGATCAAAACTCAGTTGTTCCAGCTGAGTTAACTCGCCGGGATCGGAGATCGAAACCGATATTATATTCGAATGTGTACCAAATCTGTAACTATTATTGCATAAAGGAGAATATTGAAGAAAAAAGGAAGATGGTGGTGGTGGGGCCGTGGTGAGGAAGGGTGACGACGGTAGAGTGGGGGCGGTAGGCGGTTGAATGGTGGTGGCATAGATTAGATGAATGGTGTTTAGGGAAGATGGGTTTCAGGGAAGTTGAGGTTTTTAGGGAAGATGAGTGTTAGATCTAGAAGATTGAGGATTGACTAAACTGCCCTTCTTTTTTACTTTTTAATTATGCCACATGAGATGTCAGTATCTAAATCTTTCTTAGGGGCTGTTTGGTAGCTTCTTAATGACCATTCAGATGCTACCTCTTAATGGTTTAAAACCTCTGAATGAATAAGAGGTAGCCTCAAGTCTGAATAGTTAAGAGGTAACCTCAGAATGGTAAATCATTACATGTCACATTTTTCTACATTTTCATTAGTAAAATTCTTAATGGTTCCATTAAGAGGTAGCCTCTTAATGACCATTCAGATGCTACCAAATAGCCCCTTAGCCTTCTCAGATTAACTATACTTTCTATTTGATCCTCACTTATATTAATAAACTAGGTTATAACCCCGTGTATTACACGGGTTGAATAAATAAATTTTATATACTAAATAATAAAACAATATATCTTTAAAAACCTTATTTATTGCACAAGTTGAATAAATATAATTTTATATATTAAATAATAAAAAGTTATATCTATAAGAACAATATTGTACATGTTAAATAAATGTTATTTTATATACAAAATAAAAAAGTTATATCTTTAAAACCACGTGTATTACACGAGTTGAATAAATGTAATATTGTTTACCAAATAATAAAATAATACATCTTTAAAAAAACCTCATTTATTACACTAGTTGAATAAATGTAATTTTATATACCAAATAATACAAAATTACATCTTTAAAAATATGCGTATTACACAGTTTGAATACATGTAATTTTCTGTACTAAATAATAAAAAATATATATCCTTAAAAAACCTCGTGTATTGTACGAATTTTTTTCTAACCTTTTTAGCCCCTAACGCCTTTTTTTAACCATTTTGGCCCCTAACATTTAATGGATGTGGTTAGTGTTAGGGTCCAAAAGGGTTAGAAAAGAAGACGTTGTGGCTCAAATGTTAAAAAATTCTTTTTTAGGCTAAAAGGGTAAAAGTGATATAACTACAGGGGCCAAAATCGTAATTTTCTCTAAAGAATTTTTTAACATCTAAGCCCCAACATCTTTTTTTCTAACATTTTTGGCCCCTAACGTCTTTTTTTAACCCTTTTGGCCCCTAACATTTAATGGATGGGGTTAGTGGCCAAAAGGGTTAGAAAAGAAGGCGTTGGGGACTCAGATGTTAAAAAGTTATTTTTTGGACTAAAAGGGTAAAAGTGATATAATTACAGGGGCCAAAATCGTAATTTTCTTTAAATAAAATTATAAATGAGAAGAAAATTAAACTAAATAATAATTATCCATAAGATATTAAATTAAATAATATTTAATAGGAGGGTTATCTATAATTAATTAAAAAAGATTAAATTAAAATAATAATTATCTATAAGAGTTGCTCTAATATGATGACAAGTGTCCCAAAATTGATTTCTTTTATTATATAGTATAGATAGATGTATTTTCCATACAATTAGAACAAATACAACGGAGAATTCAATTATATGTCGAAAAATACATAATTGTTGAAATTAAATGTTATTTACATTTAACTACAAGCAAAAAAAGTGTTTCGATGTAAAAAACACTCATTTACCCATTATACATTAACAACATTGTGATGCATAGAGTAGTTGTACTCTTTGTATGGAGGTTTTCAAAAAAGTTTGATATAATTACAATTTTAATCTAAAACTATTTTGGTTTTTTACTTCTAACCCCAAAGCTTTCTATCTTTATCAATTTAACCTTATAACTTTTTTACTTTCAACTTTGGTACCCTATACTCTTCATATTTCGCAAAAATTTCATTTTACGTTTTGTTCTAAATTTTGCAATTTAACACAACGCAACGTTCATGTGTGGTTCAACGTTTTTACGTTTTGTTTTACGCTTCGTTCTAAATTTTGCGGGTTAACATTACGCAACGTGCATGTATGGTTCAACGTTTTTATGGTCGTCTATTTTTTCCCGTTTGATAGGTTCATTGTGACGCACGGGTCCTAAATCAACTTGGTTATTATTTTCTATGTTTTATGTTTCGGCCTAATTTCTCCGCATTAGCACGTCGCAACTTCAGTGTTGGTGGTCGTTGGCGGTGTTGTGGCCTTGGTGCTATTTGTCACGGTTTTACGCTCCCACTGCAACGCGGGGGGATTAATACTAGTTGGAATTAAATAATAAAATTATCCATGAAATTAGATTTCCAAATTCAAATCAATATATGAGAATTTTTTCAATTATCCGAAACCGCTCACAACTTCTCGATGTCTCTCTTCAAAACTCATCTTACAACCTCTCAATCTCTCTCTTCAAAACTCATCTTACAACCAAACCAACCCTTGAATTCTAGTTTTAAGACGTGGTTAAAAAATTGCTTTGGGTATGTTAAACCGAAGGAAAGATCGTACAGTTCAGTGAAAAAGGTTTTGAGATTATCTAAACCCGTGCTTAAGAAAATGTACGATCTTTCCATGCAGTGAAAGCGATGCTAATGATAAGTTTGAAAAATACAAAAAATAAATGAAAATCCAAAAAATAAATGGAAAATGTCCTTGAATGAGAAGTTTGCTTAAAAATAATGGAAAACACCAGTGCTCCTTGTGGTTTGACAAGTTGTTACTCGGATAGTCCCTTGAGTGGATATCTGTTAGATTCTGTCGTTAAGTCCATGTGAAATTACTTATTTACCCCTCTTATTAAAAAATAAAAAAACATATATATAAACACTCTTATTAGTATTAAAAGTGTGGGACCCTTGAACGCCTTTGTCTTCTAAAAACAACCGGCCACCATCACCATAGCCACCCACCTCCACCTTCACCTCCAGCCACCCCCACCTCAGCTACCTAAACATAACTCCTTCAACCCTTAACCCGTCAAAATACCACAACCTCCATCACCCAACTATACAAAAAAAAACACCACCACGGTCACTACCCCCACAACAACAACCACCATCTGAACTGAACTGAACCACCACCATCTATATTTCCATGAACCACTACCATCATCATCATTCTCTTTCGTCAAAACACCCATCGTTGCCACCACCGTAAAAAACAACAACAACCATCATCAAAACCCAACCAATATAATGCTGAAATCGGTTCTAAATCCACAAATGCAGCTCAAAACTCGAAACCCTAATAGGAAATACGTACCTTAATTAACTAAATTCACTATTTTTGTTAACAATAGCACCCATCGTCACCCTCATGTTCACCAATTTTGGAAACCCTGGGAAACAAATCAGATCCATCCATCGCCGCTGTAGATAGATCTAGCCGCCACCACAACTACCATCGTCTCCAACCATCATCTATGACCTTTTCTGCGTCTCTCTCTCACTTTTTCTCTCTGGTGGATCTCTCTCTCTCCCTCGTCGTTCCTCTGTCTAAATATGGTGGACGGAGGGTTCTGGAATGGAGGAGGGAGTTAAGGTGGTAGAGATATTGATGGTAGTCGAGTGGCAAGTGGCGGTGGCTGGTGCGCCAGGTGTTGTAAGAATCGCTAGGCGTTAGTCGGGCGGTGGGGTACCGACTAGCGATTAATTGGGATTAATCGAAATTAATCGGAATTAATCGGATTGAGATTTTTATATATAATTTTAAGTTCTATATACACACACATATATTTATATGTAGTTTTTTAAAGTATACATGTTTTAACCCCTCATTGACCCATTTTTTAAGTAATTGGAAGGAATTTATAAGGTTTGGTCGAAATTTGGCCGGCGTCAGGCCAAAATTTGGCCAGAATAGGACCACCATTGACCGCTTAGCGATTAATCGTCCATTAATCGGTGAACCTTCGATTAGTGATTAATCGGCGACTAATCGGAGGCTAGTCGCGATTTTTACAACCATGGCTGGTGGTAAGTGGTAGTGGCAGGTGGTGGTTAGTGAGTGTTTGGGTGTGTGTGTGAGTGAGAGAGATACAAGAGTTTAAATGATGAATAAGAAGGTTGATGGGTCCCACATTTAGTTTAATTTATCTACTTTTAATGTTTTAATTAAATACTAAGGGCATTTTAGTCATTTTACATAGAGTTAACGGCGAAAACTAACGGACATCCACTACATAGACTATCCGAGTAACAACTTTTCAAACCACAGGGAGCACTGGTGTAATTTTCAAAAAGTGGGGACTATAGGTGTTATTTTACCAAACCACAAGGACTATTCGGACATTTTACTCTTTAAACTATAAATAGAGGTCTCTACCCTCATTATTTTTCACACTAAAAACAAGAATCCTTTCTTAACTCTCAAAAATTCTAAGTTAGATCTTTTTTCCTCTCTTTAATTTATGTTATTCAATTTTTGTTCTTATTTTCATATTTTAATTTATGTTTTTACATTCATATTTTTTTGAGTAAACTGCCAAAATGGTACGTATGGTTTGGTCACTTTTGTCAATTTAGTCCAAAACTCAAACCTTTTGAATCTGGGTCCCTGTGGTTTCAATTTTGTTGGCATTTTCATCAAAAAGCAAAATCTGTTCAGAATTTTCAGTTAACATTCAATTTTTTTTTCTTTTTCCTCCCTTTTAATGAAGGGCAAAATGGTAAGATTTTTTACTTGTTATAATAGAACGTTAAAAGACTATTTTGCCCTTCATTAAAAGGGAGGAAAAAGACAAAAAAAACTAGATGTAAACTGAAAAATCTGACTAGATTTTGATTTTGGATGAAATGGCAACAAAATTGAAACCATAGGAACTCAGATTCAAAAGGTTTGTGTAACATCCCAAAAATGTTTTATTAAATTAGAGGTGCATCGGTAACTAGAAAACATAACCTGGTTAGACGACATGTAAAATAGTAGGAATATGAATGAGCTATAACTAAATGAAAATAAGCTCAAAGTAGAGGGGTTAAACTGAAACAAGGATAAGTCAAATATTAGAACAAATGAACCTCAAAATACACACACATGTGTGTGTGTTTTCTGGATCGTTCTAACCAAGAAGACAAGGAGCAAACCCTAGTGATTTTAATTCCTTCAATCGGAGAGGAATTTCAAGGCTAAACGATCGTATGAACTTCAATTCTTGATCCTCTAAGCTTGATTAACAAAGTGGTAAGTCGAATTTCTTGAATATATGATTAGTAGGAAGTGGGTTTTAATTCAATCTTGAGTTCGTGAGATAATTTGGGTAAAGGGAAGTTAGTAATGCACAATAGAATCTAAATGAAGTAAGATTTCGGTTATTTGAAAGATTTGTAGTGTAAACCCACTTGTTATTGAGTCATCTTAACCAAGATGATCATGATCAAAGAAGATATGGTGATCTTTACATAAAATGTTGTTGTGATATTTGAATCTTAGGTAATATGATGTATATAAAAGAATATAATGAACTTGCTAGATTGTTGATGTAATATGAGATGTATTAGAAGAAATCATGCTTGGTATCCTTGTACATGATGTTTGTAATATGTTGCCTACCAAGTGCTTGATGAAATGTTTGAATGAATATATAATTGTAATTTGGAAAATGATGGAATGAATGTGTTGATTTAGGCATAAAAGAAGAAGGCTCAAACTCAAGGAAGACGGAATGTGCACTAGATCAAGGTATGTTAACTTACACATACAATTCTTATATGTCGTATAATGTTTTCTTTATGAAAGACTTTAGCTATGATCGTTTAAGAATGATGTAGAGTGTTTAATATTATTCGTGTAAACGGGTCATAAGAAATGAATGCATATGAAAGGAAACAAGTCATTGCCGGCTCGTCTTGAACAAGTCGAACTAATGAAGGATTAAATGAGAAGAATATTGTTGATTAACCCATCATAAAGGGTTTAAATGGAATGTATGAATAAGTGATGAAAAGGAATGTATCTTAATTGTGACAAACACAATTAAGGGATGGGATGATTTCTCCAAAGTTGAGGCGGTAAGTATTGCCCGTTTTTACGGGTCGAAAGAGAATAAGTATGATGTGAAGGAGCGGGTAAAATAGTTATAATTCGTTAGTTAGATATTGACGTGCCTAACAAATCGGACTTATGAGTTTGTGTGATGTAGGTAAATCCTCCGCGTAGGTGATCTGACGACATCGGAACGAACACACGCACTACGCCCGTATCGCGCTTCCGAAGGAACTTGCCCCAAATAGATATAGAATTTTTGTTTTGGTTTAATCCGACGTTTGGGATCTTATGTCGTAAATATTTCTTTTGTAAACCTTATATCTTTTGTATGTAAACAAGTATAAAACTTGTATTTTGACACAATAGTTCAGGTTAACACGCGCAGCTAGTTAATAGGCGGGTGTTAATTTTGAACTGTGGTGAAAGGGGTATTTTGGTAATTATTGTATGGTTAAATGTAATGCTTTTCACTTTTAGCGAAATTTCACGTCAAACTGACTAAACGTAAGTTAGGGCGTTACAGTTTGAGTTTTAAACTAAAGTGGTAAAAGTGACCAAATCTCAGGGACTATTTGGGCAGTTTACTCTATAGATTTTTTTTACTACTATGCTCTTTCATTTCATAAGTTCATGATGTTATATCATCAATTATAATAAGCATAAACCTCTCATAGGATTAAAAACACAAAATATGATGTTCTTCAATAACACTCATCATTTTTACTCATGATGATGATCTTTTTCTTCAATAACATAAGTCATCTTAAACACTTTGGATCTTCATCAAAATAACATTGAATCACGCACCTAAACATGTGGAATGATGGATCATAGTTTTAACCAAAACCCAAATCTATTTATAGTAACAAATGAAAACTTTTTGAAATATCAACAATCTGACCTGAACTTTAGAAGCCCATAAACTCGTCCAAACATGTTCAAATGGACCAGATTTTCTATTTAGATGTAGATGTTCGAATTATCTTCGGATCCGTATATTATGAGCCTTCTAAATCCAAGTATCTAACTTCTACGGCCTTTACAAAATCAGTGAACAAAAATGACGGAAATCATTTTTTTGTAAAACTATCTTATTTTATCCAATTGATTTTTTTTTATCTTTTTATTCCTTTTGCATACAAATAGAATAACCATTAAACCGGTATGTAGTTATGTGACAAACAAAAGGTTCTGGCTAGGAAAAGACAGGGCACTTGAGCGATTTTGCATCTACCAACTTATCCTTGGAATCCTTTCGTGGATGTCCTACTCTAGTTTAATAAACCTTTCTGATATGCAACAACTGTCACATTACACCATCCGACATCATAACTAGTCTCAGACAAACCTTAATACTTTAGGGCATCCATAAAATGGTTCTCGCAGTCACAATCAAGTCAAGTTAAGCCACACAATCACAAGGTGAGAATCACAGTCCCTTTTTACCGTTTTTACTTTTTTTTGGATGATACAGGTTTCATTATACAAAAATACAAATTTCTTATTACATCCACATTTACAATTCAACTGTATGGCATTGCATGATATCATGTTGATTTGTATGAACTTATTTGGTTAACTGAACGTTACATACAGTACATTCATTAACCATAATCAAAACGAGAGTATAATGATAGATCTATTCATCTCGCTCCTTTGCCTTTTTAGAGGGAGTTTGGGGATGATTTAAACCGACACTTTAGAGGTTAACCCTTTTGGGTTCCTTACACGTCAACACATGATGATTGTACACTTGGTTGTCATGTCTTGTTTAACAATTTGCTATTGATTGATTCATTGCCATGAGAATTGTTACATTATTATATATCTATATACTCTATGTTTGCTCACCAACTTTTTGAAGTTGACTATTTATTTTGCATATGTCTCATTTAACAATATTTGATGCTACTTCCAAGGTTTTGCTACAATAGAAGCTTTGGATTAGAACATTCACAATAGATTTCTTATATTTATGTGAGTAGGTTAG
This sequence comes from Helianthus tuberosus, assembly GCA_030545235.1. Classification (NCBI taxonomy): domain Eukaryota; kingdom Viridiplantae; phylum Streptophyta; class Magnoliopsida; order Asterales; family Asteraceae; genus Helianthus; species Helianthus tuberosus. Next base: position 7,388,130 of record CM060436.1, read on the forward strand.
TTATATTATAATGAATAGTTGTGAGTGGTTTTAAGTGGTTGTGAATGGGGGAGAGAAAATGTTACTATTCATCTGTAAATGTATTGTTCGCCTCATATAAATTTTTTAATATTTTTGAAAGTGGTTTTGCGTGAAGGAGAGAGAGAAAAATGTAATAATAAAGGTATAAGAATATTATTTAATTAAAAATGAAAGAGAAAAAATAGGTTTTTATTGTGTAATTATATGAATATGGATAAAGAATTCAATACGAATGCTCTTAGAATAATTTAATTTGGATGTATGTTTTCTTTATTTGTGAACAATTTGTTATTTCCTTTCCATGTTTGGATGATTTGAATTTAATTAATAAATTTTTAAACTTTTAGTTGATTATGAGCTTTTGAATAATTTCGTAGCGCCTTGATGTTTTTATCATTAGTCGGGGTGTTACAACTTTGTATGATAATTTTACCTAGTTACATAAGAAGTTAATTTATTTCAGTTTAATCTTATCTTTTGATTATAAGTTCTATATTTTTTTGGTCGAGTGGCTACTAATTAAGTCGAAACTGCTGCCGTCATTGTCGTTACATAGAACTAGCGGCGCAGTTTTATGGAAACAGCGCCTCGAAACTTTTGGTCAAGCTCCACCACTGTATAGAACCACCATAGTTGTGTTGTGTCTCCACCGCATTACGCGGGCACCGCTCTAGTTTACTATATTACATTCTCAAGATGCGGTAACAGTATTTTACAATGATTGGATCAAATGGGCGGCTAGGCCAGGGTAATAATGCCAGGCACCTGCCTGGCACTCCCCTATTAGCCCAACAAATTTACGATTTTATCCCACTTTAAAATTACGATTTTGCCATCACTTCAAAATTATGGTTTTGCCCCAACTTAAAAATAAATTCACGCTTTTGCTCCAAGCTAAAAATTCCACTTTTGCCCTCGGTTCAAAATTACGATGTCCTCCCGTTTAAATTTACACTTTTGCCATTAGTTTTTTTTTCCTTAAAATTACGATTTTGCCATCAGTTCAAAATTATGTTTTTAACCCCACTTAAAAATAAATTCACGTTTTTGCTCCTAGGTAAAAATTTCAATTTCCCCCTCGGTTCAAAATTACGATTTTGCCCCGTTTAAATTTACAGTTTTGCCATTACTTTTTTTTTCTCACGGCCAAGTTACGATTTTGCCCTCAACTTAAATTTACATTTTCTCCATCGTTTTTGTTTGTTTTCCTGGTTAAATTACAATTTTGCCCCCAGTGTAAAATTACAGTCATGCCGGCAGCTACCTGACACTCCCCCGTTGGTCCATTTAATTTACGATTTTATCCCTCAATTAAAATTATGATTTTCCCATCGTTTTAGTTTTTTTTTAGCAAAACTATAAAGTTTTTTTTTTGTTTTAATTGGTTTACTAGATTTAATTTTTTTTCGTGTCAATGAGCTGACTAACACTGCCTCATTAGTCCTGAAAAATTACAGTTTTGCCCTGAGCCCAGAATTACGGTTTTATCATCGTTTTTGTTTTTTTTTTTTTTTCCTAGCAAAATTATAGTAGTGTTTTTTTAATTGATTATCAATTATTCGGCCATCGCCCCGCAACGCGGGCGGGGCACCAACTAGTTGGTTACATATTGAGTGGCTTATTAAAATAATCATTAAAAATAAATGTGTTCAGATTAGAATATTTTTCAATAAATGTGTCGAAACTTCCCGACTATTTAAGTTTGCCAACTGTATAAAAAATATAGTTACAGCCACACTCTTGATACCTGCAAATATTATTTAATCCTTTATTTTTTTATTTTTTATTTTTGTTGCCAACCCAAATTTTGTTTCATTTGATACCTGCTACTTCTACCAACTACATTTACTTTTTTTATTTAGTTATTTATTCTAGTTAATATAAATAAATAAGAGTTAATAACACATATAGTAGATAGATTGGTAACGACATATATTCATTTTAGTCATTAATTATTATAGTAAACCTTTACAAATAAAACAAGTTAAAATCCTACATGATACATGCATATTGTGTTTGTCCCGAAGGGAGTGCGGGATGGGTGACGGCTCAGGGCCCAAACCCATCGGGGGCCCAATTTTTTTATTAGTTTTACACTGTAAAGTTATAGTATATACGTAATGAATCGGAAAAATACCATCTTGAAGCACTTGGTTTGGTGGTTTGAATGTCACTTTAATAATAAGAAGACACGGGTTCTAATTCCGGCGTCTAGAGTTTTGTTTTTCTTTTTGTTTCTTATCTATTGCCTAATTTTGTCAATTATGTTCGCACAGGGCCTAAAGATATTCGAACATTTTCGGAGACGGCAGTGATACCTGAATTTACAAAAATTATACCTTTAGTCCCAACAATGTGTAATTATTTATATATGTTGTATAATTTGTGCGTAATTATATATATATATATATATATATATATATATATATATATATATATTTGTGTATGATACTAGAACATAGGCGTATACCCCTTATCCCGAGTCACGTGTCGTATCTTGATGGTTTCCTACACGTTAAAATGCCTTTGTACTAAGTACTAACTGATATTTTGGTCTCTACACATTAAAATGCGTTTGTACTAAGTACTAACTGATATTTGGTCTGGTTGTTGCATTATGGGTGACTTCTAGTTTTCAAGATGTGACAATATTTTACCAAATGGTCACCGTTACCTACTCTCTTTGACTCCTGACAAGAGGTTTTCTATTTCTAAGCGTTAGTTACTTAATTCACATCTTCACGTGGGTGGTGACTTACTATCCATTTTATTTATTTTAATTTTTTTTTTAGTTATAATTTGGAGGTTTTTAATATTGTATATTTGCAATTAGTAGCATAATAGTATGTGATTTTTCACCGGGTGAAAACTTATTATTGTGATTTGTGAATGATTTTGGATGATTCCTTCTCCTTGAAATATAGCAAGACAAAATGTATTTGTTTGCTATTAACTTTAATGCCCGTTTGGTGGACAGGTTACGTTATTGCAGTATATAACAACAACGTGAATGAACCAATGAACACAAAGAAATAATCATAAAGTGTGACGAACAAAGCTAACTTATATTAAGTGTACACGAAATTAAAGAACATGACAAACAAAAGCACAATTATTTAATTTATAAAAGGAAAACGAACGTCAACAGATTACAACCACAAAACAATAAAGGGAAGAGCAAAGAAATGCCATTGCCACTATGTCGAGCAACAACCGTTGAAGAACATGCAAGATGATATCCATAATAACCCTTCGGCCAAAACTACTTACGGATATCATTAAACAAATACAAATTCTTTTATATTACATAACGCCATAATAAAGTTACCTCATCTCCAACATTTGAAAGAGCTCTATAAAGACCAATCCACACAGGTATAGTGGCTAGAGTTGGTAGGCATCGTGTTTAAAGGACATAATGTCAATTACAATTCTAACCAGGCATCGTGTCCACTAACATTCCTAACATAACAATTTCAAAATCTATTTGACTTAAGTATGAAATCCATTTTAATCCGATTTCAACTTGAAAACCGGTTTTTAAAACATTGGTTTCAAGTTGTAGCTGCTTTTGCAACTCCATGAAAAATACATTCAAAATCTATATAATTAAAGGGTTGTGGAATTTACGTGACAAGTATGCGAAGTGTGTTTGGACTGTTAATAAGACAAGCTTAATTATAAGAGGTGTCAAAATCGTAATAAATAGGAAAGTAGAAAAAGGTTGAAAGAACAAAATAGAATAACCTCAACATTTTTTTTTAATTCCAGTTTTACCAAATTTTTTATATCAATAATCAAATCACCTTTATATAGTCTATTGTTATTTTTAAAACTATACAATACAACCAAAAAAAATTCATCTTTAAATTTAAATTGAGCTTAGTACTATTGTTACATGAGATTTAAATGACTTTTAAAAAAACCTTATTTTATTATACATAATTGTATACATTACGGCGAGTGATTATATTTATATGCATAGTACTGATAACAATACGTAATCACATACACGGCGGTACTTAGTCATATACACATATGTACGTAATTATATAATATTGATGCCTAATTATATGTTTTACAATGTATATAGGGCACTTAACTACATAAACTATTACGTAATTATATAGATATGGTGTGTAATTATAACTTGTAATATATGTACGAATATACCAATTGCCTAAAATACGCATATTGCATTCGCAATCATTTGCATGCAAAATTCACTATGTACAAGAACTCGCTAAAATGTATATATGATCGAATTAACTGATCATAAAGGTATTAATGTGTGTGTGTGTTTTATTTGTTATCACATTCAATATTTATTACCTTTTTTTGTATTCTTGAGAGATTTATTAGTTTTCATTCTAGTTAAATGAACTTTAATTATGAAGCTAAACTTGTATACACGTATACTTATCAGTATTTTCTTTTTAGATGTAGGGTGTGCCTCCATCATATTTTAATTCATAGTATGTGCGTCTTTTTTTTTTTTTTCTTACATGTTCATGTGCACACAATATTGTTTATGGTGACTATGATTGTAATTTTGTGAATTATATGCATAAGAGTTTTATTTATTTTTAGTACCATGAGTGTATATCTAAATGTTATTTTTCTAGTTAAAATGCATATGGATACTTAGGGGCTGTTTGGTAGCCTCTGAATGGTCATTAAGAGGCTACTTCTTAATGGAAACATTAAGAATTTTACCAATGAGAAGTAGAAAAATATGGCATGTGATGATTTACCATTCAGATGTTACCTCTTAACCATTCAGACTTGAGGTTACCTCTTATTTATTCAGAGGTTTTAAACCATTAAGAGGTAGCATCTGAATGGTCATTAAGAGGCTACCAAACAGCCCCTTACTATACATACACTTAAAAAGAAAGGTCGATGGCTGTCACACACAGCCACCACCTTCTTTTTCGATATAATAAATTGTTTGATAACTTGAACTTTAAATTGAAATATCAATGTGTTCAGGTGGTTAAGTGCATTTATTCCCAAGCCATAGGACACGGTTTCGAACCATCTTTCATTCATAATTTCTTTAGTTGCGCGCTGTTCCACAAAATGCCACTTTTACCTCCTGGTTGAAAGTAAGGTGTTGTTTGTTTTTTCTGCGAGAAAAGGTCTGCAGTCTGCGGACCACATCTGCAGGCATCTGCAGAAGAAGAGGTGGACCAAAGGTCTGCAGTCTGCAAGGAGAAGATGGTTTTTTTTTATATAACATCTTCACACACACAGAAACACACACTTTACACACACACACCTCTGTTCTCTCTCTGCATCATCACCGCCACAACCATCTACCACCACCCACCCCCGTCGCAACCACCACCCCGTCACAACCACCCACCCCCAGATCTTTCTCCTCCCTCGATCTCTCTCTCTGCCTTCATCATCACCACCATCAAGCACCACCGCAAACCCACCACCACCACCGTCACCACTACACCACCGTCACCACTACACCACCGCCACCACCGCCGTCACCACTACATCTCCGATTTGGGGTTTTTTGATGAGAAAGAGAGAGAGATCGAGGGAGGAGAGAGATCCAGAGAGAGAGAGATCCAGAGAGAGAGAGATCGAGGAGAGAGAGAGACGGCGGTGTAGGCGGTGGTTGTGGTTCCTGTGATGATGATGACGGCGATTTTGATGGTGGAGGTGATTGGGGGTGTCGGGTGGAGGAGAGAGAGGGTGTCAGAGCTGGAGGTGGGGCTGGAGGTGGTGGCGGAGCAGGGGTGGGAGGTGGTGGCGGAGTGGGTCTGGTGGCAGAAGAGGTCTGGAGGGAGAAGAGGAGAAGGTGAGAAGAGGTGTGAAGACCTTTGAAGACAAGCTTGAATGTCTGTTTGAAGCAGACCTCTCGCAGACCTTTTTTAATGAAAGGTCTGCGAGAAAACAAACAAGCTGCAGACCACAAAGGTCTGCGCGCGTCTGCGCGGCGCAGACAAAAGACATCAGGAAGACCTTCTAGGAAAAAACAAACAGCACCTAAGACTGGAGGGTATGGAGAGCCTCATCCCCAAGGGGATGGGCCGCCACATCACCGCCACGTAGGAAAGGCTTCAAGGGGATGGACCTAGGGGGTGGGGGATGAGCCCCTTTATGTATATATATGTATGTATGTATAGGTTATTGTGAGAGAAGAGAGGAGAAAGTGGGGCGGCAAGACCGGCGAGGAGCCGCTGGTGAGGACGGGTGGGATGGAGGGGGGCGGTGTGGGGGACCGGCGCCGGTCCTAGCCGGGCCTCAGCCGGCCCCCACTCCTTCCAGTCTAAGTGTTTCCACTTTTCAATTATAATACAATCAAATCATTATTTCATTGGTATTTAAATACTAATTTTATTATCAGTTAACTTGATGACTAATGTTTTTTTAATGTACAACCTTTTTACACCAAAATTAAAATTTCACCTATGTATGAACTCACACTATTGTATCGTGAGTCAAACGTCATACCACTAGAGCATAAGTGGTTTTTTTAATTATTTTACTAAATAACTTTTTAATTGTTAAAGTCATTTAATTCTTTTAGTTAACTAATAAAGAAACCAACGAATCAAACACATGTCAATATTAGTTTTGACACATTACAATTTTATTTTGTGGGTTTTTTCTTTCGATTACTATAGCGATTGTTGGTACCGATAATCAAACCAATATCCAGTTAGTAAAAGACAAGAAACCACCCTAATCTTTCTTAATGGACAAAAACAACCACTAGCTTTTACAAACTTTCTCAAAACTTTATAAATTGTGATTTTCACCCCTTGGTTCTAACTTTTCAAATTTAACCCACCACTCGAAATTTTAATCTTTAAAGTTTCTTAGAATTTCATCTGAGTTTTTTTAACATGGATGTCTATCTTGGGTGTTTTAGTATAATAAGTTCATTGTAAATTCTTATACTTTGATGTCAAAAGATTACAATTCATCAGTTTTTAACAGAATATCATCTAACATAAATAATTCAAAAGTTTAAAATTTTGTATATATGTATGCGTAAATTCTTATACTTTTATATCAAAAGATTACAAATGTGTCCATGTTGAAATGAGTCGGTTTAGAAACTTAGATGATGCCGCCGCAACGCGCGGCATATGCCACCTATCTAGTATAATCTTAAAGAGAAAGGTCGGTAGCTGTCACATCAAAGCCACCGACCCATTCTTTTATATATATTACAGTGACCTAGTGACCTGAAAGTTGGTAACAAAATGAGAGTTGGATGAATTGGTTAAGTCTTTGCTATTGTAACACACGGACCCAGGTACGATTCTCTTCCACTACATTTTCTGTGATTTTTTTTTTCATTTAGGAGTGTCTCGATACTTTTTCGTTTTTCTATTCCATTGTTTTTTTATTCAGCAGGTGTTCTCAACCTTTTTCCCTTTTCTATTTTCTTTTATTGTCGTTTCGTTTCTTTATTTTTTTTCTTTTCCTGTATACATTTGTTTATTTATGTTTTCTTTTCCTGTATACATGCAGATAATAAATATGAATATATGTAGGTGTGTATGTAGATGTTTGTTTTTCGTGTACGACTATCCACTTTCTAATCCGTATTTTCATTATTTAGCTTAAAAGAAAAAAACAATATTTTCACATGGTTATTTTTAAGTACGTGTCGTTATAAGTTCACTTTTCGACGTAACTTTTCTCACGTATTTTTTTCGGAAACAAGTCGGGTCAATATAATGCGTTTCATGTTTATATATGGGTAGCTATAAATTCATATTTCAGTGTAAACGATATAAATTCACGTTTCGACATATTTTTTTTCGAAAACAAGTCTGGTTAAGTATAATACGTTTTCATGCTTATTTTTGCATACGATTTTGGTTGATCTATGTTTTGACGTAAATTATGTTTGGAAACGAGTCTGGACTCTGGTCATTCGACAGTATAAATTCGAGTCACTGATTGTTGATGTTGCTAGGTCTTGATTCAAATATAAGGATGATGTAGTGGTTATGTGGAACCCTCACTAAACGAACCAACCCGGGTTCAAATCTGTTTCTTTTATAACTATAATGCTTATATAGGTTACACTGAGTTAGATCGGATACGTCGAAATGCACGTTTTCATATGATTAACACATCATATAACGTGTCGTTAGCTATAAACAACTAAGTCGTTGCCGCCGCAACGCGCGGCCTATGGCAAGAATCTAGTGTGTTCCTGAAAATATCTACATGCCTTATGTCAGTAGTTGTTGTAAGTTTATAAGTGACAAGAGAAGAGAGAGTAAAACCAAAGGAAAAAATAATTTGATGAAGGGGAGAACATAAATATATATGAGAGAGACATAAATGCTAAAATACAAGGGGCTCTTGTTATAAATGGTTGTGAGTGAAGGAAAGAGAGAAAGTGTTACTTTTCATTAGTAAATTTAAAGAAAACATTGTTCAACTTATATAATTTTTTAATATTTTTGAAAGTAGTTATGAGTGAAGAAGAGAAAAAAAATAGTTGAATCAATTGTGATTTTTAGGATAATGCAAGTAGTTGAAAAGGTAGTGATTTTAGGATAGTTATAGAGATAAAATGAAGAATCAATTGTGAATGCTTGTATAGGTTGGTGTAATAGCATGTGCTTCAAGCGTAGTTATGATATTTTATGCGTAATTACTTAATTCATACATAATTAATATATTTCATACATAATTATATTACGTCATGTGTAATTAAGTGCGTATGTTTCGTACCTTAATTCCGCTTCGTAGATTAACCAGGCTCTCTTTATCTGCAAGATTGTGTGTGTGTATTATTAAGGAATAATGAATTTTAATAATCTCAACTATCAGTCATTGGCCGGCAATAGTCACAACTTCAAAAATAACATGTGGTGGTCTCACATTTTCACATATTATAAACTAATGTGTTTAATTTACTAATAGTACCTTAATTTATTTTTCTCTTTTTCCTTTTCTGTCAGTAAAGATCCTTTGGTTTGCAATATGTAAAAAAATAAAAACACCACTGGTTATTTTTGAAATTGAAACCGTTGCCAGCCAACGACTAACAATTAGAATTATTAAAATATATTATTCCTAACATTAAGTGTCTTCATTTGAAAGGAACAAGAAGAGTCAAGCCTGTACATTGACCATTCACACATTAATTACACTTTTCTCTTATCACAAAACCTGAAAAACTAACAAAGAACACTTCTTTCACACACAATCATATACAATGATATCATAAAGAGTCAAACCTAAACTTTGACCTTTCACACATTAATGACCCTTTATGTGAATCACAAAAACAATCATATTTGTGCAACCCATAACATTTCTCTCTCTCATGTACACACACACACAACATTAATATATATAACATGTTTGTATGTGTGTCTATATTATAATACCCACAAATCTGTCTGTCTCTCTTTCAAGATGCTCAAATCCATCAAGATCCAATCACACCCATCTCCATGAATCTCCACAACTCATCTCTCTCTCTCTCTTTCTCTCTCTCTCTCTAAAATGAACAAAATGATTCATGCATCCTCACCTGAATACTCTCACTCCTCACATACTGGTAATTTCCCATTCATAGCAGTTGCCATTATTGGCATATTTGCTACAATCTCTTTTCTAGTGTTTTACTACATCTTTGTCATCAAATGCTGCCTAAACTGGCACCGAATCGACATTTTACGCCGCTTTTCGCTATCGCGAAGCGCCAACAATCACTACCACCACCACCACCCGCTTGTCCCTTTGTCCCCGGAGCACACCGGGCTCCATGAGTCCGTTATTCGTTCAATACCAATCTTTCGTTTTCGGAAACATAAGCATTCGGATAACGAATGCGCGGTGTGCCTAGGGGAGTTTCAAGAAGATGAGAGGCTTAGAATGATACCTAATTGTGCACATGTGTTTCATATTGACTGCATTGATATTTGGTTGCAAAACAACCCGAATTGCCCGCTTTGTCGGAATAGTATTTCCGTTTCGATACCGTTGCATATTCCGATACCCGAGCATTCGCCACGGGTCCGAAATGATGAAGAAAATTATGTTGTTATTGAACTACATGGTGATAATAATGGTGGTGGTGATGGAGATGAGGGGAGAGACGTGTCGGGAGAAAGGGGGAATCTAAACTCTGGAGAACCTGTTACTGGAAAACTCACGGAGAAGTTTAGAAAAAGATATGGGTATAATTCAAGCATGGGAGATGAATGTATTGGTGTTAATACTAGACGAAAAGGCGATGATCAATTCGTGATTCAACCGATTCGAAGATCGTTTTCTATGGATTCGGCGTCAGACCGACAACTATTTTTGGCCGTTCAAGAAATTAGGAACTCGTTGAATCACGTAGATGTAATTGGAGTAAACGAAGAGTGGAGCAGTAACGGTAACAGTAACAGTAACAGACTTAGACGGGGTTTCTTTTCATTTGGGCATGCAAAAAGTGCAATTTTACCATGTCATTTCAAACCATAGGACAAGTATATGAATTCTTGTGTTTGTTTTTATTTTTGGATTACACTAGATAGTTGTCAAATATAATTTTGTAATTTAGAAATTATTAGTTTAATTTTTAATCTATTTTTATTAAATTTGTTGGGAAGTGAGCTTTGATTCATCTTCTTTGGTTGGTCCAAAGTTGACATTTTATAAAGTTTTATCTGAACGAATGATTGAAATATTGAAACTTTTGTGGTGTTATTGAGACTTTTGTGGAGAAGAGAAAAAGAATTTGTTAGACGACCAAGTGAGACTTTTGTGTAGAAGAGAAAAAGAATTTGTGGACCAAGTGATCCTAATTTGGTTACTCACAATGTTTTAAAATCCGGTTTTTATACTGTACTGGATTTGGCTCAGAAACAATTTACTCGGGTGAATCGGACGGTTCAACCAATGGGGTGGTCCATTGGCAAAGGCAAAGTCTTTAAACACCTTGAGAGGGGGGGGTCTTGGGTTCAAGTCCCACAGACGACAGTAATAAAAGAAATTTGTTGTCCAAAAAAAATCGGACAGTTCAACCAGGTGTATCAGACGGTTTAAGCGGTTTTCCGGAGGGTTCAACCGGTACAACTGGCCGGTTTGAACCGGTTTTTAAAGAATTGGTTACGCATATTCATGGGCGGCTCTTTAGGTGTGCGGGGAGGACTTCCGCACAAGACCCGTTTTTTCGAGGGCACGGGATTTTTAAAAATAATTCGATACATATATGTTATTTTTAAAAAAAAATTGTACACACATAACAAATCCAATATAGAGGCCCATTATCAAAAGATTTGTATTTTTTATAATTTACCCAACTTAACAATAGGCTTATTGGGCCCAATCCAATACTAAATTTTTGTCATTTTCATAATTATGTTGTTTATCGTTAAAGCATATGGGCCCATTTTTCGAGCTCGAACAGGGTACATGAATTCTCAGAGACGCCACTGCGCATATTTGATTTTCAAGGAGGATGGGAAATTTAAGGGAGAAAAATTCTGCCTCATATTTGGTTTTCAACCTGTGAAGAGTAATTAAATATCTTTTATTCATTTTTATTCTATAATTATAATTAGAATGTTAGATATAACTATGTAGAAACCCACAGCTTCGCAGCGTGTGACGTTTTTCCTGTGTGATGCGGTGATGATTCGGTAACCAGAATAACATTGATTTGGTTCCTCATGATAAAGAAAAAGTTCACGTATATTTGATGTGTTCAAATATGTTCTAAAGTAATTATTATATTATAATCAATAACAAATGAAAGGTGTTATAATAAGGTAATAACAATATGATATAAAAATAATAAAAGCTAAAAATAAAATAATAATAAAATCTTAGTAAAATTAAAAAAAAATAATAGTGCAATGTAGATCTATCTTTTAAATGATACATACAAAATTTCCATGTAGTAACAATATGATATAAAAATAATAAAAGCTAAAAATAAAATAATAATAAAATCTTAGTAAAATTAAAAAAATAATAGTGCAATGTAGATCTATCTTTTAAATGATACATACAAAATTTCCATGTAATATAGAACTTTCTTTTAAATGACACATACAAAATTTTCATGAAGTAATATAAAAGTAATCGACCACATATTTAGTTAGCCCACTACCACGACTTAATTAGATTTAGTGTTTTATTACTTTATTTGATTAATTAAATCCGTTTTATTAATAATCCGATCCAAACATAATATATATAAATCACAGTATTTGGTATGCTACTTGTTTTTAAACGCGAGGTGTAGCCTAATTTTATCAATTTTATCTAAACTAAAACCATCTTATTTATGCTTAGCTTACGCGTTAACACACCACGTAACTTTATGTGAAGGCAAAAACCATGCCGCGGGCGTCAAAGAGGAGAGTCAAGGGCTTTCTTGTGAGTGGGGTAACGAGCGCGAGAATGGAGGTGAGTGTATGGACCCATCTGTCAGCCCAAAGACCAAAGAGAACCTTGCAAATGGGAGTGGTCGTCAAACCACAACGTGTATCCTTATAAGATGTAGGCTTAATTTATCACTCATCTCAAAATTTCCATCATTTTTTGTATTCGGTGGAACTTTCTTAAGCAACTCTTGCAATACTTTCCAACTATTTTTCAAATTTCTCTTAAACTCCTTCTAGGACTGCTTGACTTTTTAGGTTTTCCATCTTTGTTGCATCTTATACAACTCTTGATCATACTTCACGGCTAATTTCGCAATCATAATTTGCTTGAAACCCGTCTGAAGGGGTATGGTCCCAAATCTCGCGTCAGCACGACCGCGAATGACCATTACCCTAATCAAAAACCTCCAACAGCAATAAACTCTCCAGTGTCCGCGTGGGTACACGCGAACACTGCGGTCCAATCTGTCCATTGATGAGAAGACTTACCTTAAGGACGGAAACTAATGTTACGCATAGCGATGCGGCCCCGCACCGCATCCTATGAACATTTTCGTCACGACAAGGGATCTGGACAACAGTAACAGTCACTAAGCAGCGATGCGGCCTGGCACCGCATCCCGCGTAAATCATGGATGGAACAACCAATGCGGGAACAACGTCAAATGACCGCAAGCAGCGATGCGGCCTGGCACCGCATCCTGCCTTCAAAGCAAGTAGGCCTGACACCACAGTGCAAGTGGCACTGGGAACAGTCGCCTACTAGCCCACGTATGTACAACAGTCTGACACCACAGCAGGACGTGGCATCACCACAATATCCGACAGGTCTGACACACCTGCAAATAGCTGTGCGATGTCAGACTAGCTACTCAACTACCCTCCTTCACTCCTCGGCTATAAATACTCACCCCAAACCAGGTTTGAGGTATCACTTCTCAACTCTCTCAATACTACTACTATCATACTTTGCTTCCCAAGCAAATTACTGATTCTCACGCCGGAGAGTGGTAACAAGGAGCACCCCCCACCCCATCCTCCTTGTTACGAGTCACGGTTTGTTTCCTTGTGCAGGAAACCCACCACCAGACGATCCAGCCAGCGATTCTCGGAAAGAAGGGATTAACCCTCTTGACGAGACCAGTGAATTAACCCTGCCCGGTTAACCATTGTTTCATCACCGTCCTAAGTTATTGCTTCACAATTGAGTGTCTAAACATCCCTATGGTTATTGAGAATTATCTAGATTAGTACAGAAATAACGTCACAATAACACTTTGGTGAGCTTTTGTTTCGTATGTCCGTAGTTTAATAACATACCTTTATTGATTTAATAACATAGATGTCGATAGTTATCTCGATCAATTTGATACTAGCATCAAAATAATACTTAACTAGGATTAAGATCCGCCCGCGTTGCGGCGCGGGTACATCGTAAACATTGAATGGATTGGTCCAAACGTTATATGATGCATTAACTATATGAAAACATATTTTCGACGTATCCAGTTGAACTCAATGTAACCTGTATAAGCATTGTGCTTGGATCAAACGTAAAGTAAATCAAATTCATATCGAACAATCATAACGTATTATATGTGACCCAACTCATACATAGAAAACGTAACGGGTATGAAGGAAAATCTGCACATGTAATCGAAAGGGATTAATTAGAGCTTTCGAAAAAAAGAAAGAAAAAGAAATCATAATTTGACTCCACTCGATTCGAAACAAACTTTACGAAACATACATAAAATAAACACGAAAAATATTATATTTGACCTAAATCATTTCCCAAAAAAGTTTACGTCGAAACGTAGAACAACTTGAATTTATACCAAAGCGTACATAAAAATATGCACGTAAAAATGGTTTCTTTAAACGAAAACGTATTATTTGACCTGACTCGTCTATAAAAAAAGTTTACGTAGGAATGTAGAACAAATCATATTTATACCTACCCGTACATAAAATATGCACGTAAAAAATAGTTTTTAAGTAAAGGAAGTATAGGGGCAAACCGAAACAAAATATTAGTAAAAATTTTAATAGGTTAAAAACGTTCGTAAACCGTGCCAAGTAGCACCAATGCCACAACGGCATCAACTCTCAACATCGTAAAAATAAAATAGATAAAATGTGAAAAATTACACTGAACGAAAAGCAGATTTAAAATCGTTGAACCACGCACATCCGTTACAGTGTATTAATGCGAAGAAATTAACCAGTAACGTAAAACGTAGAAAATAATAACTTAGTCGATCTAGGACCCGCTCGTTGCGGCGAAGTTGTCAAAAGGGGAAAAATGGACACGTTGCGACGGGTCTGTCAAATATTTTTTCCTCACATGCACGCTACGACGTGTTAACTCGCAAAATTTAGAACGAAACGTAAAACTTGCGAAAGATAAAAAGTACGGGGGACCAAAGTTGTAAATAATTAAGTGTTGTGTTAAATTATAAAAGATGAAAAACTTTTGGTTAAAAGTAAAAGTTAAAAGAGGCTAAAATACAAAATATGCAAATATTTGGGTTAAAAATGAAAAATCAAAGTTTTTTTTTTAAATACTCCCCAAGCTTGGGGTACAAACCACAATGTAAGAAAGACTTGCTAATTTATAATATGGGAATAGTGAGCTTTTTGTACCGTAAGTGTTTTCTCAAACAATTTATGCCCCTGATTTAGGGGGGTCAATTTTTTTTGTCAATTAGTATATTATATACATGGTGGTGCTGAAGAAAGCCACGATGAAACCAAGAAAAGAACAAATGGGAGACGGTGGAGGTCTTGAAGAGGCTACTACGTTCATTTACCTTAAAATTCTTTAAGAGCATTCTCATCCAATCCATCAAATTATACATACATTCCACTAAAAAACAACTCCTGTATCAATACATTTCCACTAAAAACAAATACTTTTTCTCTCTCCTTTTCAATTAAATAATATTATCATCACATTTTTCTCTTTCCTTCACTCACAACCACTTTCAATATATATTAAAAAAAATATACTGGGTGAACAGTGTCCCCCCAAATATACAGATGAACAGTAACATTTTCTCTCTCCTCCACTCACAACCACTTTTTATACCCTTTACAATATAAAAACTCACCCTCACACGTTTTGATGGATTGGATGAGAATGCTCTAAGGTAAGATTACATAAAAAGTTTATTTTGCCTAAGTAGGATAAGAAGGAATTTTAACTATTTATTTTTAAAATCAATGGTTAAGATTATTTATGGAATTTCTCTCTTCACATGCAAGACACATGCATATTTCACCTCCATTTTTTAAACGTTTATAACTTTTTTATACGACACTATTTTTTCATAAAAATTTTACCGTAAAATCGAGCGTCTTTTTATCTTTAATTTGAGTACCATATTGCTATATAAAATATGAAGACTAAACAACCCACTAAAATTTGTCGTATTTCTATGTTGTATAACATTTTTTGTGCTGTATTTTTTTACTATATTTTTGTGCTAAATTTTTTTGTCTTAATTTTTTTTCTCAATTTCTTGTGCTGGATTTTTTTGTAGTACATTTTTTTGCTGAATTTTTTCGTGCTATATTTTTTTTTCTAATAGATTTTTTTGTACTACATTTTTTTGCTATATTGTTTTGTACTAGATTTTTTGTGCTAGTTTTTTTTGTACTAGATTTTTTTTTTTGTATTTTTAAAAAACAAAAGGGTGCCACATGTTATTTTCACTCCTATTTATAAGGACCAAAATGCCCTTAATTCCTACTTATTAGGAGTGTCACATGTCATCATCACAATCTTTCTTAGGCTACTTAGACAAAATCCACTTTTTAGTGGATCCTTTCCCAATTCCTTAAATACCCTAAATCACTATCGATAACATTGTAATGTAATATAATATAATATAATATAATATAATATAATATAATAATTAGAGAAATCCAAATACAATTGGGCTTAGTGAAACCCAGCTTGGGCTAAGTAAAAGTCAGCCCAATAACAACTAGCATTAGGCTTAATTAGAGGTGCACAAATCGGGTTTATTTATATACCCGGTTCCGGGTATGGAATCGGGTTGACAACACCCGAGTTGGGTTCGGGTCCAGGTTTTAGACAGAAAATGCATACCCTATATACTCGGGTTAAGGTAGGGCCCAGATTGAGTTTTCTAATACCCGAGTTTCATAATACCCTATTTACGGGTTCAGGTATTGCTCGGGTAGGGTATGGGTATGGATCGTGTTCGCGTATTGATCGAGTTTTTATATTTATTTATTTTTTTGACATAAAACATAGAAATATAAAATGTGAAACCTTTTATTTCATAAAACACTAGATTTTAACTGTGGCGCGCGTTGCGGCGGCAACGTCACGTTTGTAACTTCGTTACATGCGATACGATAATGACATTAATGTGTAGTGTCCACGCGTGACGTGGCACGTTTATTACTTTGTTACACACATTACGTTAGTGACATTAATGTGGTTAGACAAAAATAAAAAGAGTATAATATCTCGTACGTTATGGTGTAAAGTCGCAGAAGTAATTTAAACAAAAAAAATGAACTTTTTGGAGAAGATAAGGTGTTAAGTTATTAAGTAGAAATAAATTAAAGGTAAAAGTTGTTAAATAAGAAAAGTTAAAAGATCAATGTGTTATTTACTAAAAAAATATAGGGTTAAATATGTAAAGTGTATAAATTTAGGGGAATTTGCCTGTAAAAATCCCACCTAGACCGTATTGGCCATTAACAATCCCACCTCAGAATATTCCCCCCACCAGTCCCACCTTTCACCTATTTTTCCTACAATGGTCCCCCGTTAAAAAAATTTAACGGAGTTAAGCTTTTTTCCAAATTACAAACAGATTTTTTAGGGCTTTTGATCAGAACGATGATACGAGTCCATTGATGTAAAACTTACTTCGAAATGGTGCTTCAAGTGACTTAATTTTGGTTAATTGGAAATTTAAACACCCGAATTGAAGCGTCGTTTTCATCGTTGGAGCACCGTTTCGAGACAAGTTTTACATCAATGGACTCGTATCGTCGTTCTAATCAAAAGCCCAAAAAAATATGTTTGTTATTTGGATAAAAGCTTAACTCCGTTAAGTTTTTTTTTAACGGAGGACCATTGTAGGAAAAATAGGTGAAAGGTGGGCCTGGTGGGGGGGAATATTCTAAGGTTGGATTATTAATGGCCAATAAAGTCTAAATGAGATTATTACAGGCCAATTTCCCTATAAATTTATGAGTAAAAAGAAGAAAAATTGAGGCCATGGTCCACCGACCATGGCCTTTAAGATATATATAATAGATTGCCATGGTGCAAAGCTCGAAAAAAACACCAAAAAAACAAAAACCCGAACTGGATATTCACCCAACCCGTTATAGATATTAATTAAACCCGGTTTCGGGTATTCGCTCAACCCGGGTACACAGAAAAACCAGGTCCTAAACGAGTAGAAAAAAACCCGGTTTCGGGTTCGGGTCTTATACGCATAGTTTACCCGACCCCTACCCTATGGGTAGGGTCAGGTTCGGATAGGGTTCTAAAAAAACCTTGTTTTATAATACCCGGTTCCGGATTTTTTTTTTTCCGGGTCCGGGTTCGGGTTTTTTGTGGACCACTAGGCTCAATTTCTAAACTTTGTCGAGTGGCACAATTTCAGTATGTGTAACTTGACGGTCTTGACCCCATGTTTATTTATACGATCCGACCCAAAGCCGATTACCATAAGTTATAAAGATGATAATTATTCTATGATTATATTATTTATTATTATATGTGGTCCCGCATATTTTATAATAACCTTATAAATATAACTATGTATACATTACATGCATATTTAGTATGTGTATTTAATGTTATTGTAAGCACATATAAGTAAATTTATAATTTTAATTAATTTATTGTATTCCCCAAAATTAGCTAACTAATTTTTTATTTTTATTTTTTGGATGGCTAGATCACCTGGTAAGAACATTGCGTTATATCACTCAAATCCTAGGTAGGAATTCACTGGTTGCCACAACAATCCAGGCCAGGAATTGCCCTCCTATGGGTTCGGCTTCATAACCTCCCGGGCATAAACCCCACATAAGTGAGTAAACCTTCCCAAGATCGACTAGCTGGACTGGCCATCATTGGCAGCAAATTAATTAAACTTGTAACTTTTTTTGAAATATACTCTTTCACTGTGGCGTCTCTGAGAATTCACGTACCATGTTCGAACTTGAAAAATGTGCCCATATGCTTTAACGATAAACAATATAATTACGAAAATGACAAAAATTGTAGTATTGGATAAACAATGCAATTATGACAAAAATAGTAGTATTTTTTATTTTTATTTTT
Organism: Helianthus tuberosus; assembly: GCA_030545235.1. Taxonomy (NCBI): domain Eukaryota; kingdom Viridiplantae; phylum Streptophyta; class Magnoliopsida; order Asterales; family Asteraceae; genus Helianthus; species Helianthus tuberosus. The sequence continues at coordinate 7,406,880 of CM060436.1, forward strand.
TAAAATCATATTAGTATTGGGTTGGGCCCAATAAGTTGGGTAATTATAAAGCATAAAAATGTATTTGATAATGGGCCTCTATATTTGATTTGGTATGTGTGTACAATTTTTTTTAAAAAAAAATACCATATATATATATCGAATTTTTAAAAAAATCTCGTGCCCCTCGAAATCATGGGCCTTGTGCGGGAGTCCTCCCTGCACACCATAAGAGCCGCTCCTGCTCTTTCAAGACAACCTAATTTATGGTGAATGACATTTTCCAATATATGTAGGAACAATTTCGACATATGTAGGATAAAGTGTAGGATTAAATTTTGATATGTGTGGAGTAAATCTCGATATGTGTAGGATATATGTATGATAAATTTTGATATATATAGGATAAATTTTGAAATTTGTAGAATAAAATGTTTTTGTCTAATTAATTAAAGAGAGAATAATTTGGAAGAGGCTTCAAGAAACAAGCAGTTCAAGCGATCATCCTGACCACCTGCTGGACAATTTGGAAGGGGCGAAACGACCTCATCTTTTCAGGTAGAAAAATAGCTCTCGATCGATCGATCGCGAAGTGAGATCAAGACAACATTTTTCATGTGGGCCAACAGTGGGAAGGTTGGAGGCATTTTGAATTTGCATATGTATAATGTTCTGTACTCTGGTGTAGAAATATTGGGTGATGTAAGGCTTTCTCCCTAGCAACTTGCTAGTGATGCCTTTGTGTACATTTGGGAGATGAATAAAATATAATTTGTCGTCCAAAAAAATTCACCATCTTACTTTTTTACCCAATTAATGAGACAATCAACTAACTTTTTTTTAATTTTTAGCCATTAATGAGACAAGTTGTTCTTTCTAACACCACCTTATTTTTAATACTAGTGGGAGACCCGCGCGTTGCGGCGGAGTCGATAATACCGGGCATGAATATATCACCAAGTCGAGAGGGTGAAGGTTAAAAGGATATGAAAGAATTTGCCAATTAAGCTGGATATGAAAGTAGTCCAACTAAATCTCTAAACGTAATGGACTACTTTTAGGTTTGTGTTCTTTTTTAAACTTTCACACTTATTGAAGTTGGTTGTTGAATGTTTAGACTTGTAATTGTTTGTTGAATGTTATTAGTATAACATAGACCACAGTGAGTCTATTATTGTATCAATGGCAAGTGTTGATCCTAATAGTTTAAATTGATCCTATCCCAGTCAATTAAAGTTGTCACTTGAGCCAACATTTGGGAGTTATATTAATAGACAAAATTCAAAAAACAAAAGAAATAAAAATACATTCCATTAATATGCAAAATACATTTTATTAATATGTAAATGCACTGTAGCCGAGTGAAGATGACACAATTCACATTCTTTTGCTTGCTCCACACAGCTTTCTCTTTACATTCCACTTCTCTCATAGGGTTGATTAAAAGGTCCATTTTCATACCCAAGGTGTTATCACCAACACCAGCTGATATAGAAGTAGGCCACCCTTAAGCTTTTAAAAAGAAAAGCAAGCTTCCTCTGCCCTCTATACAAATAGGCCGTTTCCTCTTAAGTGAATTTATTGAATATCCCTAAAACCATAATGTTTTATAAATGCATTATGTTGGTATCTGAAAACATAATGATAAGATATGATACACATTAGTTTGTGAGGTATCCATTATGTTGATTTGAAGAATTATAAAACAATCTTGTGACTTGATATCCTAATTACTAATAAAAAAGATCTATGTCATTTTCTTACAGTACAAACCATGACATTTAACGTATTTCAAAAAGGTAAAGAGTCACCTTACCATGCCCAATGAGATGTGTCAAGTAGTATTCCGCTTTCCTGAGAAATGCAATGTCCATGACAGATCAAGATAATGGACATGTTTAACGGCCTCTAAATGGTAAATTTTTCCTGCAGTCAAAACTGGAAGTCCTGGTTTGACTTCTGCCTTTAACGCATTGCTGGTTTTAACTTTGCAAAAGAGTGCAAGAACCCAACTTTCCAGCACATCAAGACTTTCTGCAGCAAGATTGAGGTAGGTGTCATGATACAGTGACAGAGAAGAAAATTGCTTCGAAAAAGAACAGGAAAGCAGCCGGTACAACTTGTTTTTTCAGCTTCGTAACATGATATCTTCAATATGAATGACAACTTAAAGTTAAAAAAAAAAAAAAACTACAGCATGAAGAAAAGCATGCAATTCATTAGATAAAGTCAGAAAACGAACTACGATTCCACGTGAACCTATTTCGACATCACCTGTTACAAAAGTAAGATGTATCTATCATGATTCTTTCTTTTTTCTTAATATATTACAGGGAACTTACCTCCCTCAATGACAACTAACTTTAACAGGCCACCATGGTAACATTCATTGTATAATTTGGAAATTTGATCTTGTAAGTGGATTCCATTCTCCATCGCATCAACAAGTCTTTTCTTGTTAACAAAACAGAAAAGATAAATACGAATATATTGCATACTCAATGGACAATTGGACATGGCAAGCCAAGCCTTTAAACCAGGTATATAATAATAATAATAAAAGAAAACCCAACCATGATTTGCAGGGATAATAAAACACTGTGGCTCATCATATGGTTTTAATTCAGAAATACCACAAGGTAGTTCGGGTTTGCTTAAAGCTAGCTATATGCTCTTCTTTATACCACCAAGCTGGCTGAAAAGCATATTCAAAAAAACCGTTTTTTCATAAATGAATGCTGATGGATTAGAGTACCTGAAAATAATACACCGTTATTTCTAACTGAAGTTTAAGTATTTCTTTTAGTTAATAACAAAAAAAAAAAATGGGGAAAATGTGAAACTTAAGCAAGATCACCCCGATAAGAAAGTCATGAGTCTAGAAATTACTTGATAACATCGATTTTAAGGTTATAATACGTGTTAATGAGTTGTTTATCATCACTTAAAGAATCATGTGCTGTAGCAAGTTCCACAAAAATTGACATCATCCCCTCTACATCCTAATAGTGACATTAAAATTAAAAATAATGGACAAAGGAAGAGGAAATAAATGACTCCATGAAAAAGGAATTACCCAGTTTGACCCTTTTACATTGCCCACCAACCGTTTCCATTCTTTGGAGTTCATTGTAGGTTCAAAAGATAATAATGCCTGGAAATCAAGCGAAAAGTAAACTTAAAATTAAAACTAAAACTAACATACATCATGTGTGTTACCTTAATAATCATTGTTCTTGGCGCTGGTAGATATGGATTTTCCGGTAGGTGACATCGTCAATGCTTGTTGGCTAAAATTGCTTATCTAAACGGTTAGATTGCTTATGTTACCTATAATACACCTGCAGCCTCAAAGCAATCAGCAGCTTATCTTAGGCCCATTGAGCCCTCATCTCTAAGAAGCAGGCCTAGATTATACCAAGCCAAAGAGTGCATCCTATCAACCTGTAACGCCTCGTTCAAGAAGCTTTAGGCCTTGGGCTCAGACTGCCCACCAAGCTTCCTAAACACACCAGCTATGGAAACAAGGCTCTGCACATGAGGCGGATCCACGTCTTAAGCATGTTTATAAGCCTTTAGAGCTTGTTTGCGGGGTTATTTTGCTTCATAGAGCAAACCTACAACAGTAATATTGATTATTCATAACTGGCTCCAATCTTTTTTGGACAAAATTGTCCCTGCAAGAGTTGGGCTAACAAGTGTTTACAAAACTAATTAATATGCTAATATTCAGTATTATAAGAGAGGGTAAAATTATAATTAGATCTAAGGAGAATCAAGTATAGCTAGGGCACATACCTTTTACTCTGTTTCCTGCAACAGATAAAACAAGAGATTTTCCAGAGTATAAAAGAACACGAGTCCAGGTGTCCACCAACCTGAAAAACATATCTTCAATCCACCATGCCAGGTTAGTAAGGACGCCCAAGAGACCGAAAACACCCATTTCATACCGCAGCTCAGAAAATCTATGCATTTAAAACACTATTTTGTAAATCAAAGTTAAGAAGAGAACCTGTAACGCCGATTAGCAAACCCAGTTTTGGGCTACGAATTAGGGCTTTGTTAAATCTATATCTGTAAATTGCATAAATAAAGAAGAGTGTAAACAACAAATTCAACCTCGAAGAAAACAACTGAAGAATAATCAAGGTGTCCTCTGCATAAATACGCAAGCCAATTGATGAGGGCGGTGAGGGGATGTGAATGGACTCTTCTTAAATTTCGACTGATGAATTGAGAGTGGACGGTTGTGAGATTGCAAAGTTGAATAACGTAATTTCAACTTACGGATGGAGACTGGAAACGAAGGGGCTGATTCACTTCCTGGTTTCTACAATCCAATTAACATTAATCTTCAGCAAATAGAGGGGGATTCCGGATAACCTGGTAACAGGGCACTGAAGTAGCAAAGAAGTACAGAATTGAAGCATGGATTTGATGTTAAATATTGCTGGATGATGAGAGAAGTGAATCATCATCTTCAATTTCACGGTCCACCTTTCCATCCTTCAATCTTCTGCTCTTGCCTTGATGGTTCCGTTTCAATCACCTGATGACTATTAGGTTTCTTGAGGGCAGTTGAGGAAAGGTTTTTTTGTGCGTGTTTATAAAGTGGGACCTAAATTACTGTTATACCCTTTTAGGTGTCTTAAAATGTGTACTCTTTACAATTTTACCCTTATAAAATAGGCTTTCATTAGTTGTACACATTGCTTCAAAAGTTGGACGCCATGTAAAATTACATTTGTGTACGTCACTTCTCCTTTTTATAATAGCATAGATTATTCTTTATTGTTTACTGTAAATATTTTTTTTATTTATTATTATATATTAGTTATATTTATTACATAATAATAATAATAACAATAACACCAACAAATGTGTACTCTTTACAATTTTACCCTTATAAAATAGGCTTTCATTAGTTGTACACATTGCTTCAAAAGTTGGACGCCATGTAAAATTACATTTGTGTACGTCACTTCTCCTTTTTATAATAGCATAGATTATTCTTTATTGTTTACTGTAAATATTTTTTTTATTTATTATTATATATTAGTTATATTTATTACATAATAATAATAATAACAATAACACCAACAAAAAAGACAAAAACCAGTACTTTCTCACGATATCATTGTGATTTAAAAACTTGAACTAACATATGTAGGAACTAGGTTCACTTTTTATTAAAAATATTAATAAAATAAATAATAACGAGACTCTCGTTATTTGTGGGAAATTCTTCTAGTACAATACCGGTTAAAAAAAATAAACCAATATAAAATACAATTTAATTGTACCAATCTTGATTCAAGCCAACATCTTTGGAAGAACTTCAACCGCACCATCTTGTATGAACCTCCGCTGCAAGAATGAACAAACTGTCGTTGACGGTTTTGGTTGAGGATCGTGTTAGACACGGGGCCCTTAAAACAGATTCCGCGCCTCCTCTCAGACGGTCTGTTTCCAGGATACAACAACCGAAGCAGTAGTTGTACTGCCGGAGATGGCTCTCGCACCCGAGATTACACCGGGTATAATTTGGTGTTATGGAAAAAGGAAAATATGAAGTTGAGAAAAGAATAATTTAGAGAGTACTCCTCTCTAAATTTTTCATGGAACAAAAAGAACTCTTTCGTGTATATATTTTTTTCTTTTTTTTTCAAGATTATGAACTACCATGTTCATATATACACACATCAAGATTAATGTCATTTAACCTTGTATTAAAACAAGACATTCATTTGTAATAAACAAGATATTAAATCTTGTAATTAACATGACAATTAATCAGATTTTAATCTCTAATTAAATGGACTTAAGTGGTTAGTCAAAAACGGTCATTTTCATCATGACACGAATTAAATGGTTTGAAACAACTAGTTTGACTAGGTCCAACTAGATCTTCTATTACTGTTGCAAACCTGCGCGCGTGCTAGAACTGATCCGCCAGTCCGCGCGCCAAACTTCAAGGATCTCATGCCACGCCATATGGAGTCGCGCACCACACGGTTGCGACTACGCATACCAGGACGCCACCTGGTCATGCGCCATCCATACTCGCGCGCCACACGGATGCCACTATGCATACCAGGACGCCACCTGGTCATGCACCATCCAAACTCGTGCGCCACTTGCATTCTTCGCCATAGCCAATGACGTGCACCATTCGCCTAAGGAGCTTGCACCGCATCGACATGTGCCATGCCATAGCATCCGCTTACGCCACCCAAGGTTGCGCCATACGCGGACCCGCCATGTATCTGACCACACGCTCATGGGCAAAAATACAAAGGCGGTGTGCGAAGTTCAAAGTGCACTACATAGTGCCTATAGCCCACGGCACGCGCGCATATGTGCACGAGTAAGGGTGCTCCGCTCCCTTTAGGATCCCCACTAGTGTTTGCCTTTAAGGAAACAATATACAAGGAGTGCTCCTCCTTATAAACCACTTTAAGTTTTGTCATCCCACCTATGTGGGACAAGTTGACAAAACTAATCCATTTTATTCATTTTTTGTTTGTTCCAACATACAACTTCAAGCTTCGATATCTCATTCATCTCAGCTCTATTTGGACATAGTTTGAACACAAACCATAAATAATTATTTATACAACACATATATAAATATTATTGATGTCCAAAATATTTAGTGAAAAACTCATTTTCACTAAAATTTCCAACAACATATTGAGTTTTAATCCGGATTTACATATGTTTCATGTTGTGCTTATCACACCCCAATCGATGACGGAAACATCGAGGCGAGACGTAATAGATTGCTCAAAGACGTTATAATACTAAATTGCGATATATATTGAGATTCAAATTTCACTTTAGTATAATCGAATCAAACATTACATTGTTCGAAAAAGAAAATACAACAATTAAGAATTTCGTAACTAAAAACATCAAAAAGCATAAATAAATTAGGTGAGTATCTAAATCCACACTAAGTAGTTTCTTGTGATAGCATCATCAAACATTTACTGCAACATGTATAAAATATCCGTCAACACAAATTATGTCGGTGAGCATACTAGTTTGTTTACATAGCATAGCATAGATAGAATAAGTCTCAAATCCACATGTTATAGCATACTAAATCATGTAACATACTAGCATACAATAGACTAAGTGTCAATCCAAAGTTTGCCACTAGCGTAACCTTATCACCGAAGTAAGTAAGGTCGTAAAGAATAACTTAACAATGACTCACAATCGGGCGGTGTGCTAATCCTGTAGAGCTATACATGTTAAGGGAGACTTGCAAGGTTAATGACAGATGTCTAAGCATAAGTATAATCTATCATGTAACTACAATTAGCATAACAAATAAGTATATTTAAGGATTGAGTGTTTGCATAACTTGTTTGTATGTGTGTATATGTGTATTTAGTATGGATACATGTTGCAACCCAAATAGTGTTTAAAGCGTAAAAGGGTCTGGTACGAACTCATGGTTTGCGAAGGAAATCCACAAAAATGCGAGTGAGCGGGTTTGAAGGATGGAATCACCAAAGTCACCCTAAAAGGTAAACAAAGGTGTATGAGGATTTGGATATTGGAAAGTAAACGAAATTTACGAGTATGAAAATACATAAAACATATCTTGCTTAGACACTTATTTGGACACTATTATTAGCATGTTTTTTTTTCATGAGTGCTAAACACTCATTAGAAGTTCAAAAATAAGGAATCTAAGACTAAGACATTTCCCACCTTAACACTAACATTCATCCATGGATTGGTCGATATTATGGTTTGGTTTTTGGAATAGGTATTATATATTATTTATTATATGTATAGTCAAGTATTTGTCAAGCATTAGAGGTAGGGTAATCCACTAACCTCGAGAGTTTCACCATTGCACAAAATCACCAACATAGTTGATGATTCGGATGGTCATGAATACATTGAATAAAAATGCATACGTAGACTACTATTTTGCTAACTAACCAAGTGAGGGATGGTGGAAATTTAGTTGTAGAACCAAGGTCATCAACAACACCATTCATACCTTACACGAGTACTTCCAACATTGCGTGATTGAAGACTTGGTGTGGTTTTACTCACTTTGTTGTTTGTGGGTTACTTAGAGACTTACAAGAACACAAAAAGGGATGCATATGAACCTCAAGTTTTTGGAATTAAACATTAACACAAGTCCTTCAACATAGAGCTTGTTGGTGACTTGGTTTGGTATGAAGAAGTTCCAAGAAACAAAGTAAAGAATAAATAAGTATAAAAAGTTTACTAAAAAACCTAACTTGACCTCAAAAATGGTGGGTTACCATACTTATTTACCTTGGTAAACAAGTGGTAATACTTCTAGAGGTGTTCCAAGTATAGGAAAGAAGAAAAACAAGAAAAAAAGTGCAAGGAAGTAGAGTTTCCTGCCCAAAGTTCAAGATCTTGCAAATTAGAGAGGGATTTGAAGGTGGTGAAAGTGTTTAGGAGGTGTTAAGGGATGATATTTATAAGTTAGATTAGGTTTTGGGGTATTAAAGAAGGTAGTTGGGAGTTTAAAGGAGGGAACAGTTCAAAATTAGCGAGCCGGTGAAAGCTTCTGCCGGCGACACCCATTGCAGACCAAGGGGGTATACGGTCCGCAAGGACCCCCAAAATTTTCAAAAATTCCATTTTATTCCTTGGAGTTGTGTTGTGTGTAATTTTATGCTAATAGCTTAATGTTAAGCATGTTTTGGATGTTCTAAGGTGTATGTAAGCATGTATTATAATAAAACACGTATGAATAACATTCCAAGAAAAATAGTACCTCGGTGTATGGTTCATTTTAAAAAAGGTGCATTCGTGATTGTTTACGTATCATGCAAGAATAATTAGGCAAAAAATAATATAAAATATAATTTTCATTATGATCAAGTCTCGAATTACAAAGGATTGAAAAGAGAATACAAATTACATTAGAAACGGAAAAGAATGAAAAATACGGAACGTTATAGTGCTACCCAATTATTATACATATTTTGACGTGATATAAATATATTCTCCCAGCCAGTTGCACCGCTTTCTCTCATGAGTGTCCATAGGTTGTTTGTGCTCGCAATTGGATAATCATCCTCCAATTCTATCGTTACAAAATGGTTACTATTCACGTGTGTAATTGTAATTATCTTTTTCTATGGGAACTCATATGGGCCTCTCCAAAGCGGAAAACATGTAGAGTTGCTTCTACTCTCTTCAGATAATGTGCAATTACATTAAACTTGATCGTAATCGGGAACCCTGACTTTGGCATTATCATCCATTGTTTTTTCACGCCAAACCCGACCCTGACCAATTAAAGGACGTAAACACATTTTTGAATGAGCCATATAAATCCGTAGTGTACTTGTTTCTAAACTCAAGTAGCTCTTCCACTTGTATCCAAATTGATAGCCATTGATCTTCACCATACCCGAGAAAAAAATTTGTTGCCCGAAACCCACAGTTTTCATCACCAACACATTATGTATACGTGTAACATGTGGGCAAATTTTATTTGGAATTTGAGCAATATATTTGGTACCTTTGTTCAATCCCATGAAATCATAGAATGGTGCGCTTAAAGGAATAGAGAAAGAACTTTGTTCGTCAGTATCTTGGTTCATGAACGGACTTGGAGGCTTTTGGGAGTAGCTTCGCTAAAGGGGAGTTTCAGTAGTGGGAGGGTTTGGTTTTTGTTGTTTTTTAGATTTCGTAGTTGGCCTTCCACGAGTTTTTGTTTGCACTATGGGCTCATCATAACCCGAGCTACTAGGATCTCAAATAACATTTAGCTTTTGTAACCTGCTCCTTCTCACCATTGGATTGGTCTCTTTTTCGTAAGCTTTCTTAAACTTTTCAAGTTGTTAATCTAATGCAATATCTGGTTCATCTTGGTTCAACAATGCCGGTGAGAAGTAAAGTTTCTTTCAAAAGACATCTATGGAATGTAATGGAACGAATTCAGCTGCATCCACATACGATGAGATTTCACATGCACATGGTAAACTATAACTAGTACGGATACCACAACTAGTATGGATACGATAGCCACATGCTTTGTTATAATAAAATATGTCTTATGTCTTATGACTACAACGTCACATAGATCAATACTATATTATAATAAACTAGTTGTTTACCATGCGCGCGCGTTGCGGCGCGCTAAACCAAATCGTTCTATAAGAATGACAAAACATGTCAAATAACAAAAAGTAGCTCGAACTAAAACGTAACGTATTTTCGGTACCGGTTCGGCACCGGTATTCACCGATTTTTACCCTCAAATACCGGTGTTGTACCAGTACCAACCGGTATCGAACCGTACCGTACCAGGTATATTCGGTATCGGTACATACTTTTGGGGATTTCGGTAACGGTATTTTCGGTACCGATTGGTACCGAGCTCATAAAATCCTGTAGCAACGTAGCAATGCAAGTAATTGCACAGTTTAGATTACCTTTTATACACACAGTAAGTAAACTGACCGGCATTATTCTTCAAACGATTCGAGATAAACGATGCGTAACCAGTCATATCCGGCATCGTGGAGTGCATTAAAAAGGGAGCAATTGGACGATTGGATGCTGGGCTAGGTGTTTCTTGGAATGCCCACGGATTGTTCGGGTCAAAACCACGATTATGAGGATTCATTTTTCGTATTGTGGTTGGATGAGGTTTTTTTTTTTTTAAAATAAGATAGAGATCATTATAGAAGAGGTGGAGTAGTTGTGGTAAAAAATGAATAGAAGAGTGAGTATTTATAGTGAATAGATCATTTTTTTAAACACATAGCCGTTGGCCAACGGCTAGCCCAAACGGCTACTTGTCTTGGCCAATGAGATCCCGCCATGTCATCTTGATAGCCCCGCTCAACGCTCGGGCTGAAACCCCGCCCAAGGGGCCACGCTGAAACCCAAGCCCACCCGGGGTGGTGACTTGGGCGTTTGTACCCAACCCACGCCACAACCCCCGCCCCATACCCCATATTCTAATATTTCCTAGATCTTTTTTTTTAAACACATAGCCGTTGGCCAACGGCTAGCCCAAACGGCTACTTGTCTTGGCCAATGAGATTCCGCCATGTCATCTTGATAGCCCGCCCAACGCCCGGGCTGAAACCCCCGCCCAAGACGCCACGCCGAAACCCAAGCCCACCCGGGGTGGTGACTTGGGCGTTTGTACCCAACCCACGCCACAACCCCCGCCCCATACCCCATATTCTAATATTTCCTAGATCTATTTTTTTTAACACATAGCCGTTGGCAAACGGCTACCCATACGGCTACTTGTCTTGGTCAATGAGATCCCGCCATGTCATCTTGATAGCCCCGCCCAACGCCCGGGCTGAAAACCCCGCCGAAACCCAAGCCCACCCGGGGTGGTGACTTGGGCGTTTGTACCCAACCCACGCCACAACCCCCGCCCCATACCCCATACCCCATATTCTAATATTTCCTATATCTTTTTTTTTAAACACATAGACGTTGGCCAACGGCTAGCCCAAACGGCTACTTGTCTTGGCCAATGAGATCCCGCCATGTCATCTTGATAGCCCCGCCCAACGCCGAAACCCCCGCCCAAGGGGCCACGCCGAAACCCAAGCCCACCCGGGGTGGTGACTTGGACGTTTGTACCCAACGCACGTCACAACCCCCGCCCCATACCCCATATTCTTATATTTTCTAGATCACTATTAATTTAGTTTGTTTTAATTAATATAGGTTCAAATCACTATTCATTTGTTTTAATTAATATATGTTGAAATCACTATTCACTATTCATTCATTTAATTAATACATATTGAAATCACTATTCATTCAGTTTGTTTTCTATTAGTATATAATTTGAGGAGGATGGGATTGTCTTTTTTACATTAATTTTTAAGAGTAAGGGGAGAAAATTGTTTTTTTTTTTTTTATGAATTTGACTGCCTTAATTATCTTTTACATACATGTCAATTATGTGATTAAATACAATATAAGTAACTTATTATCATTGATTATAAATACAAAAAACTGGTTAGACAATTAATAATGGAATTTCTTTAAAATTTTGATTGTGTAAACAATCAATTTCCTGTTTAACTAAATTCTCAAAATATTTTTTTATTTTATATGATTTTAAGTCACTTTATTTTATATCTTCTATTAATCTTTAAAATCTATATAATAACTTACCAATTAATTATTCAAGCGTTTTACCTGTATATGTGTTAGTCTGTATGTTTTTATCGTCTTATCGCGTGGACAACTATTTATATTTACCGTTATACACAAACTTTTGTATGTGTAGAATTATTTATAGATTTTTTGCAAAGTAGTTATACAATGTTATTTTTTTAGCAAAGTATTTATACAATGTTATATAGACTAAAATTTTGAAGAATTGAAAATGTTATTTTTTTAGCAAAGTATTTATACAATGTTATTTAGACTAAAATTTTGAAGAATTGAACAAGTTTCAATTTTTCAGTGAGTTTTAAAGTATATTATAAAAATTACTAATTAAGTAATATATATTTAGATAAAGTAAGTGAAGCAGGTAAAGCATCAAATATCATATGCCGAATCTGCCCATGGCTTTATAGTCTAGTGGTATCTTAGGAGTGGGATAAGGCTTTGGGACCAATAGGTCCTGGGTTCGATTCCCACAGTGGAGGTTTTCCCATATTTATTGGGTTTCCTCCTGAATTGGTGTATAAGCATTATGCATATTGGAGATGAATATGATCGGGTGGTTCCGTTGTTGGCGCGATGATACTTCAGTGGTCCGTCAGTGATCCAAATTTGCCGTTCAAAAAAAAAAAAATCATATGCCGAATCTTACGTTTTATTACAAGTGATCCATGTGTAATTTATTGTAACAAAGATGTTATATTATTACCGTTATAAGAAGATTACTTTTAACATGTAATAAATCGGGGCAACTAAGTTATAACATAAATGCTGTTATTGTATTACGAATATATTAAATAAGCAATATACAATAACAAAGATTTCATCTATATAAAGGATACAAACTATTAGGTATTAGGATCAGTATCAAAAAAAAACACCACATGGATTCTAAGAACTTCTTATTTCTTTTGGTGTTAACATCATATTATGTTTACTTTGTAACAGCGTCTTTCGAAACATATAATATGGAGGTCATCGACGGTAAAATCGAGCACCTCACGTTTCATATCTCCTCTAAGGATACCGATTTTGGAAACAAAACAATGACCACAAACGGCACATTCCGTTGGAGCTTCCGCAGAAATATTGGGGAAACAACTTCGTTTCGAGGTGAATTTTTCTGGATGAATGCTGACGGTACTCCGCTACAAGAAGTTGATTTTAATATATTTAATAATGATGTTGCGGCCGAATGTGGGCAAGACATCAGGGTAGATCACAACTGCTTTTGGTTAGTGACTGATACAGGTTTTTATTTTTCAAAAGACACCCCGGGTAATTGGGTGTTCAAGTATAAATGGCCATTAAACGGGTGATGAAACTTGTATGAATGTTTATCTTTCATTAAGTTGCACACATTTACTATTAAAAAATAAATAAATATGGATTCGAGTTTTTCATATTTTGTTCTAAAGGAAATAGTTTGAGTTGATTGTAAAGGATATCATTAAATTACATTATGCATTTTTAGATGTACACCTAATAATATTTTCTGAAAAATAACTAGTAAACTAATCTACTGAAATGAATATCAATAAGATTCTAGCTTCTATACATTATACATTCATGTTTTGTAAATCCATATCTAATGAAATTTTAAGAGTGAGATAAGGCTTAGGGACTATTACGTACTGGGTTCGATTCCCACAAGGGTTTTTCCAGATTTATTAGGTTTCTTCCTGAATTGGTGTATAGACATTATTGTCTAGGTAGTGAAGATGAATGTGATTGGGTGGTCCCGCTGGTGGCACGATGAAACTCCAGTAAGATCCGTCAATGATCCAAATTTGCCGTTAAAAAAAATCGGCCTTGTTTTGATAGCATAGCAACAAAATTGCATGTAACCATCACGTTTGTAAAGATTGTAGTTTTCTTGTTGGTTTTACAATAAATTGAGTGGTGGGTTAAGTAGTTTATCTTTGTGGTTGATCACTCGAGCCTACAAAAAGGCATACATTGTTATCGTTTTGATTATGAAAAAATGAATGATTAATTCTCTAAATTCTTTCTAAAATTCTTCTAGCGATCTCCACCTATTCGTCTAGTCTACCATCATCACCAGTGTTTGAAACCAAATTCAGATCCCAAACCGGTCTCTGTTTGCGCCTCTACAGAAAAAGCAAACAAATAGTTTAAATACTTAATTGTTCGTAAAATAGCTTGCATGCTTACGCTTATAACCATCATCTGATCCGACGTAAAGCATATACGTATAGCTTGTATCTGTACCTTCCTTAAACCTTGTGATTATACTTGCGATATAAAAACTTGTCGAAAATGACAAACGAATAAGAAATGTAGCCGTCCTGATTATACATTTCTTAATCTCATGGGTTTTCACCTATCGACGGAAGCTACAAATTCTGACACTTTGAAATTCCTACACACGCGCATCGGTTTGTCACCTTCAACAAAGATTATAAAAAATAAGTGTTGCTGCTTGGCTTCAAGTGTTCCTTTGACCATATCACTCTCTATCATCTCTTTTCTTCCATGTGCCCGTGAACGCCCTGATTGCAGGTGCTCTAAGTTTGGTTTCAAACACGTTTGTTTTGTGAACCCTCCAGCCAATTGTACATATGCCAAGTTGGTTAAACCATCCACCACAGATCAAAACCGTACGACATAATAAGATGATCTCCAATTCTGTTTTCATCAATAGGAGGCCTCAAAACATCTCCAACAGATTCCAAACCACTTCAAAGCTCATTGTGGTTGAAGTTAAAATTTTAATAAAGACAATCTCGAAGATGGTAATAAGAATAATAATGTATAAAGTTGACCATTTTGGGTTAAAGTTTGCCCCGAGTGAATTTAAAAATTTTTAAAAACATAATAAAAGCATTCTCCAGGCGAGAATTATCAGAGAGGTCCATAAGTCTATACACATGCCAAAAATCTACACTAATAGAAACTAAAAAGTCAAATAAATTTTGTACCAAATTTAGAGTTTTTAATATGCATTTCTCAAACTACAATGGTCGGTTAACGCACGCGAACCAATAATCTAAGTTAATCAAAACCTGAAATAGATATCACCGGTTCTTGGACCCTTCTGCATCATTTGCAGCTTAAGACAAAACTTTGAACCAAAACAAAATATTTAAGACTATAATACTTCACAAAATTGTTGAACGCACAAAGAATGCCAACTAAGGCATCCCCTTTGACATTTTCACAGTTAGAACTTAGAAATCAAATACATGTGAAGTGCATACCAATCCCCTCCAATTTGCAGATCGGGGATTGATGAGGAATAAGGGATGGGAACGGTACAGTACCCATACCTGTACCTGTACGGCTGTACCCGCTTTGGTACCACTTTGTTTTTTTTGCGCGGTCATACGGGTACCAAATAGGTAAATTTGGTACAAGTACCAATACAATACAGGTACCAAATAGGTAAAATCCAGTACCAAATAGGTAAAATCGATACGAGTACAATAGACACTATAATACAAAATTAAACGTAACATAAAAAATAAATTTTAAACCATTACCCTTTTTTACCCGTACCGATACCGAATGTACCGAATACCGAAATCAATAAAACTGGGTACCGATACATGTACCGAATACCTAAACTCGGTACGGGTACAGGTACTGATACGGGTATTTGGGGAAGAAAAGCCCATCCCTGATGAGAAAAATACCTGTAACAGCCACAGCCACAGCCACTCGTGTCTGCGCAGGACAAATGCCACTGACCACTCGAGCGAGCTCATTCTAAAAAAACAAGCATAGAGAACGCTAACTGATAAATAATAACCACATTTCTAGTAATGCAATTATAGCGACCTCGTAACAGAATTTGCAACTAACACGATTAAGGCATAAAAGTACAATAATAGATGCATAAAACTTCTAACTACAAACATCTTTTTGGAAAACATAATAGAAAGATCAAAATACTACATTGTTTTAAAAGAGTTCAAGTAACTAAAGATAAAAAAAAAATACGGGTTCACAAATCTGCTCTTTAGGCAAAGTTTACTTTTTGCGACATATAATAAAGACTTCTTTTGCATAACTTGCCGGAACTTGAGAAGATTCAGCGGGGTCCAAAACAAAAACATGGTGGAATCTGCACAATGAATATGGCATTACAAAAACTTGATTTCAAAAAACAAGATTCCCAGCTGAAAACAGTTTTGTTAACTGAAACTGAAATACAAAACCTTCAGGACTGTAAAGAATAAGTTTGATACGTATACAATACTTGCCCATAAATTCAATTAAAAATGTACAAACATCATGTAAAGATAAACATCAGTTGCTAACAAATAGTAGCACAAACAGAAGTTCAAACTTTATATACCTCGATGAGAAACAAAAGAATGTAGTTATTGTACCATATATTGTACATTTCTAAATAATTACGATCTTAAATCACACAGACAACAGTAAATATCTTAACCAAAAAAGATGAATGTACAAATAATTTTTATCGGGTGCCAAGATGACCTGCACCAGTAGTCTAACATATAAATATATATTATATGCATATAGATGGATAATACACACTCATATATCTTGGGTCAGAGTTTGATTAACAATAAATGAGGCATGAGTAAGTGTACGGCATCGAATTTAAAAACTGAACTTTCTTTCAACGTTTGAAATAACCTCAACCTATCTAAATCTATTGATATACGTAAAACATGTTGAAAAAGAACACAAAACCGTACAAAAAAAATATGCAGCAGTTGAAAAGCCATTAATGCTGAAGCAAGACCATGATGCATTAGTGATGCACCAAAACTCAGTGTCTTAGAAATATTGTAGTAAACCACCAGGTAAAATAGAATATATATATACCGCTGAGTTACCTTTTTATCATAAAACAACCTTTGAAAGAACTTTTTATTTTCCACAACTTTCTCCTAAACTTCTTAGCATGCAACATTACTATACCATTAGTTGCCGACAAATGATTGTGCAAAAAAAACTTTTTATGATGAAATACCACATCAAAAATGAAAAAACAACCATCAAACCGTCAAATTATCAATAGCCCTAAACTATCATGCCCTTAAAAAACTAAGCAATCCTATGCAGTATGCACACAACAAAATCTGAAGCATACAATTAAGTAAAGATAGCAGAATTCGCTCACCTAGCGACCATGACCCATGTAAGGCGCACCACCTTGCTGCGGCCTATTACCTCCTTGACCGGCCTGCGGATTGGGGTAACCACCCTGCATCCCAGGTTGAGCACCATACCCTGCAGGCGGCATCCCCTGTGGAGCTCCACCAAGACCCAAAAGATTTCCCAGACCACCTCCCTGACTGGCAAGAAGTGCAGTCAATGCCTGACCCAAAACAGGAGTCAAGGCAGGCGAAACCGCAGGGTTGTAACCCACCGACGGTCCAGCAGGCGCCATTAAATGACCATGACCAGGCCCATATCCTCCACCACCTCCTGAGTTCGAATACTTGCTTTTCTTCGAAGGATGATGATGCCCGCCACCACCACCATACTGGTTATGCTGCTGATGTGGCTGCTGAAAAAACGGCTTATTCGGCTTCGGACCATCAACAGCCTTCTGGCAATGCAAAGTATGCCCTTCAAATACCTTATGCGGCTCTTCAAGGGCCTTTTTCGCACTCTCCACATTCTTATACACAAACAAAGCAAACCCCCTCGGCTTCCCGGTCTGCTTATCCAACCCCAGCGGCCCATCCTCAATCTCCCCAAACTTCGAAAAGAACTCCAAAAGTTTATTCGGATCAATATCCGCTGCCACATTACTCACGAATATCTTCCTCTGCGTATACTCCGACACCACCGGTGCATTCGCATTCGCAGCATTCGATTGCGCATTCCCTGGACCCGGCCCAGCCGAAGCCAACTGACACGAACTCACTCTATTCCCTATCTTCTTCTGCGGCTCCTTCAACGCCTTCTGCGCCCCGGCCCGATGTTTAAACAATATAAACGCATAACCTTTCGACTTACCAGACACCTTATCAACCACATGTTTACAATCCTCAATCTCACCATACTTCCCATACTCACTTAATAACACCTCAGTTGTCGTATCCCACCCTAAACCGTAAGCGAATATCTTTCGGTGAGCCGGATCTGCATCAGCAATTGCTTGAACAGATTCAATAAACTCAGGATGTTTTGTAACAGCTTCTTTAAGTAATAAAACTAACTGTTCTTTGGAAAACGGTTCCAGAAGCTTCTCTACTGGTTCATCATCTAAATCTAAATTCTCTGTTTCTTCTTCGGTCTTAATTACCTCGTTTCCGGTGGTTTCCTGATCGTTTTCTTCGTCTTCTTCTTCTTCTTCCTCTTCCTCTACTTCTTCTTCCTCTTCTTCTTCTTCTTCTTCTTCGTTGTCTTGTTGATTATCTTCTGCTTCTTGTTCGTAGGTTTCTGTGTTTTGTTCCGGATTTTGAGCGTTTTCGTCAATTGCATCATCAATGGCGGTTTGTTCGAGTTCCGGTTCGTTGATGGGTTCGTCCGCAGGTGCGGGTTGTTCGACGGAAGGTTGGGAAGTACGAGACTTTCGCTTTTTCGCCATGGATGGATGAAGGTTGGTGGTTCTAGGGTTTCAGATAGAGATGGATGGAGGCTAGGGTTTCAGCGGTATCAATCGATTTCACCAACTTGTTAATTGGGGGTTTTATTATATTCTTCTTTTTCTTTTTCTTTTTCTTTTTCACATATTTTTATGAGTTAAAAAAAAAGGGTGATTTTCTTGTCAGGAACGGGACTAGTTTAGTTTAGTTTAAAATCTAAATACTTTAACTCAGTTTTATTTTTATTTTTCTGTTAAATTATTATTTCATATATAAATTAACAACTTTTTTTGTGCATCATGACTTGCATCATGCTTTCGAACTTTTTCAAACAAAAAAAAAACTTGATCTTCCACTTTAAACATTAAAGTTTTTTCTTTTACATTTTAACCCATTTCAAATTCTTACTTTTAACTCAAACTTTTTCATCTTTTGTAATTTAACACAACACTTTATTATTTACAACTTTGGTCCCCCATACTTTTTGTCTTTCGCAAGTTATTCGCTTTACGTTTCGTTCTAAATTTTGCGAGTTAACATGTCGTAGCGTGCATGTGATGTTCAATGTTTTTTGCTCTATTTTTCCATATTTGACCAACGCGTCCATTTTTTCCCTTTTGAAAAGTTCGTCGCAACGGGCGGGTCCTAGATCGACTAAGTTATTATTTTCTACGTTTTACATTTCTGATTAATTTCTTCGCATTAACACACTGTAACAGGTGTGCGTGGTTCAACGATTTTAGTCTGCTTTTCGTTCAGTGTAATTTTTACCATTTTATCTATTTTATTTTTATGATGTTAAGAGTCTATGTCGTTGTGGCATTGGTGCTACTTGGCACGGTTTTACGAACGTTTTTAACCTATTAAATTTTTTACTAATATTTTGTTTCAATTTACCCCTATACTTCCTTTACTTAAAAACTGTTTTTTACATGCATATTTTATGTACGGGTATGTATAAATATGATTTGTTCTATATTCCGACATAAACTTTTTTTATAGACGAGTCAGGTCAAATATAATACGTTTTCATTTAAAGAAACCATTTTTACGTGCATATTTTTATGTACGTTTTGGTATAAATTCTAGTTGTTCTACGTTTTGACGTAAACTTTTTTGGGAAATGATTCAGGTCAAATATAATATGTTTTCATGTTTATTTTATGTATGTTTCGTAAAGTTTGTTTTGAACCGAGTGGAGTCAAATTATGATTTCTTTTTCTCCTCTTTTTTCGAAAGCTCTAATTAATCCCTTTTGATTACATGTGCATATTTTTCTTCATACTCGTTACGTTTTCTATGTATGAGTTGGGTCACATATAATACGTTATGATTGTTCGATATGAATTTGATTTACTTTACGTTTGATCCAATCACAATGCTTATACAGGTTACATTGAGTTCAACTGGATACTAGGGGTGTTCAGAAAAAACCGTAACCAAATAAAAACCGTAAACCGAACCGTAACCGTAACCAAATAAACCGATCCGAATAACGAATTCGGTTTTTGGTTTGGTTTCTAACCGAAACCGAATTGTGAATATGGTTTTTGGTTCGGTTTTGGATCCACATTTTATTTTTATTTGGTTTATTCGGTTTATTTGGATAACCGAATAAACCATTTAACTTAATTAATTATTAAATAAAAATAATAATATTTATAAATCTTATACAATTTATTAGCCCCAAATAATTATTTTTTTATGCAGCCCAACCCAAAATACCCAAAGCCCAACTCAAACCCTCTTGTTCGTGAATCTCAAACTCAAACCATCCAAGTTTATTTTTTTATGGCTTAGGTTTTCTTCATTTATCTTCAGCCGACTGGTTTTCTTCATTTTTCTTCATTTTCTATGATCTATGTTTTGAACTTTGAAGCTTTAACTTTGTGGTTGTGTCTACGACTGCTTTATGGATGTGTTTGCTTTATTTCACAATGAGACTTTCTTGTATTCATATATTGTTAGGTGTAAAATAGTTGTAATGTTCGGAAGTTGGAACACGAATATAAATATAAATTAGGAAAAAAACTACTTACGTACAATTTGGTTAGATTTAGTTTCTATCCGAAACCAAACCGAATTGAATTTAGTTTGGTTTGGATCGGTTTGCATATTTCTTATTTGGTTTGGTTTGGTTTTGGTTTGGGGTACAAAATTTTGAAAACCGAATAAACCGAACCGAATAAACCACATAAACCATAAACCGAACCGATGAACACCCCTACTGGATACGTCGAAATATGTGTTTTCATATGGTTAATGCATCATATAACGTTTGGACTAATCCATTCAATGTTTATGATGTACCGCGCCGCAACGCTGGCGGGTCTTAACCCTAGTTATTGTTAAATTATTGTTCATTGACCAAAATACTTATATTTTCATACTTTAAATCAGCATTAGTAACATCTTGATGCTTTATAGAGTTGTACTTCAAATTTTTCAAAAAAAAAATTGACTTTTCACTTGTAACTCAAAGGTTTTCATTTTTTTGTATTTTAACCTCTTTAATTTTTTTTTTACCTTTAATTTAAAGCTTTTTATTTTTTCAATTTAACCCCAACAATTTTTTTATTTTTTCTTTGATCCCCATACTTTTCATCTTTTGCAAATTTCTCATATTACGTTTCATCCTAAATTTTGCGAGTAAACACGCCGCAACGTGCGTGTGGGGTTGAACGCTTTTTCGTCTATTTTTCCCCATTTAACGGCACAACGTGTCTATTTTTCCCTGTATGACAGATTCATCGCAATGCGAGGGGGGGTGTCTAGATCGACTTAGTTATTGTTTTCTATGTTTTTTTGTTTTAGTGTAATTTATTCGCATTATCACGTCGCAACAGTGGTTCAACGATTTTATGTTTGCTTTTCATTCTGTGTTATTTTTTCCTTTTTATTTACTTTGTTTTTACGAGGTTTTCCGATGTTGCTGGTCACTAGCAGTGTTGTAGCATTGGTGCTAATTGACACGGTTTACACCCCTGCCGCATCACAGGGAGGATTAATACTAGTTGTTACAACAAATAATAAATAAAACACATTCATCACACCCTATAAAATATACCAACATTAAACTAAATGTGAGACTTACTTTAATAAAAAAAATTATATAAAAACTTAACAATATAGAAACACTTACCAAGTTTCAATTATTGAGATGTGTAATTTAGTATAGTATTTAAGGGGGGGAAAGTTTAGCCGTTAAAAAAATATAAAAACATAGAAGCACTTGGTTTCAAGCTTACCAAAATCTTCAAAGGACTATCTTTTCTTTTTACAAAGGTTGTTTCTAAAACACCCTATGTTTGGTTATGAATTAATATCACTTACATTTGGATCGTTGACGGGTTCTTCAAAAGTTTTAAGATATACGTGTTCATTTTTTATTTTATTTTTTGACTAGAAATTTCTAACAAAAAACATATTGAACCCAAAATGTAACTTATATTTTTTAGAAAATGATTTACCGACTCTAGTAAGAAGATGTTAGTTCTAAATAGATTTTTATGATGTCAAATTATGTTTATTTAATCATTATAGGTGGACATAACTTAAGCACAGGTGAGTCAATAGCCCGACACAAGTTGCGAATCGTAGACTCGGTCTGATTTATGGGTTCGAGCAGTGGTGAAGTTTGAGATTTCCGACCGGGGGCAGAAGTCACTGGACCTAAAAATTTATATAAAACCGGGGGGTCGAAAATGTATATACCCAAAAATTTCAATACGAAAACTACATATACTCTTCACTACTGAGCGAAAAGTTCGGGGTGTCGGTCGCCCCTTAAAAGCTTCGCCCATGGGTTCGAGGAAGAAAATAAGTTAAGGGCTTCGAACATCCTACCTTAGTGAAAATCGTTTTGAGCTACATGAGGCATTTTCAAGTTTCAAACGCCATAACATTATATATTGCTTACAAAGTGGAGATCTTAATTATGTGGGTATTTGTTTGGTATATGGGTTTCAGTTTTAACTCGTTAAAAAGATGGATCTTGCACGATAACGCGACTTTATAGTGTTAAGTGTAGAGCGATAAATTTTTCGAGCAAATGAGATGGTGAGTTCGAGAGACCTCAAACTTGGTTTTTATAGTCGAGTTCCCTTCATATAAATTTGACAAATGTTGTCGGAATGAATGCGTGGAGGTGAGTCGACGGATAATGTTTCAAACGCTCTAAAGTCTAAACCCTAAACCCATTTAGAACAATACTACCCATGATCTCCTATAATGTTGTGTTCACTTATAAATGGGTCAATTTGGGTAGTGTTGTTATGTTTTCTTATAAATAGGTCGATTTGGTTAGTGTTCATCTTTTCAAACCTGACAAATAGGGTAAAAGTAGCTCAAAGTGTGCTTTTAATGGGTTGATTTGAGTGATTTTCTGTTTACTTAAAACGGGTCTTTTGGGTAATGTTCGTCTTTTAAAACGGGTCAAATAAAAATGTGCTTGAATGGAAATGCCTCAAATAAATATGGATTTCAACTTTCAACGTAATAAAATGTGCAGGGATTTACTGAGTATGATGATGAAGAACTTTCAACGTAATAAAACGCGCTGGGGCGTTTAGTAGTTTTTCATTACTTATTGTATAAAGTAGATCAATACATACATGAGTTGCTTTAGTAAAAAGTTAAATACAACAAGAAGCTAGTTACTAAGAAATTTTAACCCTCACGTTTGATGTTCTCTGTATAAACCAACAAAAAAGATTCACAGCGACATATTCTATTTACATGAGACAGCCATTTAACACGAAACAACACACACGATACGACAAGCTTATGCTTCGGTTTGGGACTCATAGTCTGTGTGGAGATCTATGAGGAGATCTGTTGGGAGTGTGGGTTGTTGGGATCTCATACCATGGCTCGAGTGTGTTAAGTCTTACTGGAGCTGCCATGACTTGATTCGACGTATGACCACTTTGACCAATAAGGGAATATGACGGGTGTGGTGGAGACAGAAAACCGCTTCTGTATGCCTGCCTTAACGGGCTCGAAGTTGGAGAAACGGGCAAAGAAGTGATTGTTTGCCTGCACAAATAGTGTGAGCTACTCAAGATCGGCTCATTTAATAAACCAGCTCGAGCCCGAGCTTCACATATTGAGTCTGACTAGGCTTGTGAGCTAACAAACTAAATAATATATATTTTGTTGTATATAAAATTTTTTAATCATAAATATATTTAAGAGTGAAATGCCATTTTCGTCCCTGAGGTTTGGCCTGTTTTGCGACTTACGTCCAAAGGTTTGTTTTTCCGCATCTGGATCCAAAAGGGTTGAAATCTTGCCATTTTCATCCGGCTCGTTAACTCCATCCATTTTTCTTCGTTAAGTCGGGAGTATTTTCATTTTTTTGTTAAGTTAAAGGGCAATTCGGTCTTTTGGATACTTGTAAATTACGCTAAATGCTTGTACATAAAGTGAAAAGGACCGAATTGCCCTTTAAGTTAACAAAAAAGACAGAAATATCCCTGAATTAACAGAGAAAAACGGATGGAGTTAACAAGCCGGATGAAAATGGCGAGATTTCAAACCCGTTGGATCCAGACGTGGAAAAACAAACCTTTGGGCGACAGTCGCAACATTGGCCAAGCCTCAGGGACGAAAATGGCATTTTACTCATGTATTTATTTAATAAATAATTACCGAGCCGAGCTCCAGTTTTAAGGATGGAAACGTACCTTGGACTCCCTTTAGATGTAGGGAGCTCAAACGAGCGTGTGTTTCTGGTGGCACGCATTTCCAAGGCGGTCTGTTCCAATGTCAGAAATTAATAATCCTACAGTTTGATTAAATGATGTATATAACAACAGTAAGCAAACATGTAAAGGGTGGGTGGGTTTACAGGTGTGCGACTTCCATCAAAAGCGCTCGGAAATGCTTCTTTGGTTAGGTTGACATTTGCAGGTCTTGTTGTCGCTTGGTCGCGTATAAACGGATGGTCTAATAGTTTTGCGGCAGTGGGCCGCAAAGACGGGTCCCGTTGCAGGCATTGTTTTATAAAAGATTTTGCATTATTTGATAGATGATCAGGAATTTCTGGCATGTCTTTGCTGTTTCCAATCTTGAATATTGCAGCCACCTGTAAAAAAACCACAACTTCTTCAACACACTTCCAATAATATGATCGTCAACTACTTCCTACGTCTATATGAATCGAGGAAAATGTCCAAAATACCCTTCCATGATGACAAAAATAGCAGATGATTGAAATTGTTTAACAAAATCAATATTATCCGGACAAGATCATGTTGAACTGAAGTGCTTTGACTGTTAGTCAAATGTCTAAACTACCCTTTCACGGATCTCGATAAGATCCACACCATAATGCAAAGTAAAAAATTATGATTTCGTACCCCCTCGTATTGACCCCATGGAGGTTTTGATGTCGCCATTTCAAGAACTGTACATCCTAAGCTCCAGATATCAACAGCAAGGTTGTAACCATTTGTATTCATTACAACCTGAGATAAAAAAAAAAAAAAAAAAAAAAATAGCGTGAGCATATGATGGCTCTCTTTCTTTCTCTCTATACGATTCTTGCAGTTCTTAACATATTATTGGTTTTAAAATAAACACCCCTATGTGGGGAGGGATCTCGGCAGAACACAAATTATTGCGTAAACAAATATAATGAAATGAACATTCATTTTTCCAAACTTTAAAATATTAAAAAAGAAAAGAAAACGGTATAAATGTAATGGTTATTGTTTCTCACTCCACTCTCCTAAACAAAAAAATGAACAAATTAGTTTGAACGTTTGTTTATATATATAACCTACACATGTGTAGATAAACAATACAAAATTAAAACGCATATGAACATATTTGTTTGATGGTTTTTATGTACATAAATTATAAATATAAAATAAACAATTGATTAAAAAAAAGTACTTAAGTCCAAAAAATATAAACCGTTGATGAAAAAAATGTACATATTTAAAAAAAAATATAAGCCGTTAATGAAAAAATTAAACGAATTAGATTTGTTATTTTTGTTCGCACTATAATTTAGTGTCCTGTAATGATCCTCAACACACATACGCACACACACATATATATATATGGCATGAGAAAAGGTATTACCTCTGGTGCCATCCAGTATGGACTTCCTTTGAAAGACAACATTGAAGTACAATTCGTTATCTGTTAAAAACCAAACGAGTTAGTATCACATGAACAGCCATCATTCTACACTAACATCATTCTCAAATACGTTATTATACTTATGAGCATGTTGTTAGATACATACGTGTTTTGCCATGCCAAAATCAGCAAGCTTTATTTCACCGTTCGGATCAACTAAGATGTTTGCACCTTTTATGTCCCTGCATAAAAATACACATTTTTAATAACTAATTTGAAAGTTAAACGCATCATTTTAAAAACACGACAAGAGTGTGTAAAAATTACCTGTGTACGGTATTTCTTCCATGTAAGTAAGCGAGCCCACATAGGACTTGCCTCGTATAGTTTTGAATTACGGGCTCCCTAAATGGCCCGTATTCTTGAAGTAACTTGTGAATGGAACCGCCAGAGACATATTCTAAGTAAACCGATAACGTTTCTTCCCCCTATAAAACATTTTAGCAAAACATTAAAGAGGCGTAGGCGCACGCATTGTTCAAGAAAGGTGTTTGACTATAATCAACTGTACCAGTTCACTTCCATAGTATTGAACGATGTTTGGATGTAAAAGACGACCAAGCAAAGTGATCTCCTGTTGAAAAGGTCAAAATTTGTCAACATTACAAGGTTTGAGTTTGACTAACAAAAGATGAAAATTACGTAAACGCCACGAAGCAGTGACCTGGTTCAACTGTTTGAGACTTTCTCGTGACGACTGATCGTCCGCTACAACCTTTACTTCTTTAATTGCACACATCTGCCCACCCTCACTATTAAAACATGAACAAGAAGAGATACAACAAAGGAAATAAATTCCTCAAACATACAATATAATCAAAATTCAACATACATACTACTTTCCTAAATTAAACTGTTTTTAGTAAATAAACAAACGTACCCAGTAAAATCCCACTCGATGGGACCCCGGCTTAAAAAAGTAAAAAAACTTTTTTTTTACATTATATAATTTATATATAAATTAACTGTTTTTACTAAACGCGAGATCACACCTGTTAAAACCAAGGTAAACATGCCCAAAGGTGCCTCTACCCAACAGTCTTCCCTTCTTCCACTTTGACAATTGGTGATTCGAGTTTTCGGATACACCAACGTTTGACACGACCGAAGGCCTGCTAGGAGAGCTGCAAATTCTGGTACCACCAGCGGTGGCGGTGGTGGCGGCAGTAGAGGTAGTAGGTGAACCAGGTGGCGGAAGGGGCAGAGGATGCCACTCACTATCTACCCTTTTGTTTGGAGAATCAAGACTTGAACTTGAACCTGCAAGCCGTGGATGAAGCGGCGAAGTGGCTGCGGTTGCCACCCGTGATCCTGGACCCGGGCTTCGTGGTTGTGGACTGAACTTGGTCTCCGTAGATCCTCTGTCATCAAGTAAAGAAATCATCGGTAACAAAATGAACACAAAGGTTGCTATAGATACACCAATGACGCTATACAGAGTACAGACACCGGGTGACATCATCATACATGTCAAAAATGGTCATACACTTTGTTAGTGGTCACATAAGTCAATTTAGTGTCGGTGTACCACATCATATGTGTCGTATAATTTAACAACACCAACTCATACAACTCGTATAAAACAACATGGCCGTATGATGCACTAGTCTAACACATTATACGACCCATATGATCATTTGCCCCGTGTGACATGCTAGTGGTGTATGATCACTATGACAGTATGATGTCAGTGTTCCACAACATCATACATGCCGTATAATTTGACGACACCAACTCATAGGCTAAGTAGTTAATGCAGTAAAATATCAGATATCGGTCAAGGACCGATGTTTGAGATATCAGTTATCGCGATGGGATATCGCTAAATTTATATATATAGCAATTTAACACTAACAATTCCGTATACTCTCCTACCATTAACAAATTAACCTTTTGCAACTTGCAAAACACTAACAATTGTAACAAGTAGGAACTGACTAAGACTTAAAACACTAACATTTCACAGTAACAACTAACAATTAAGACTTAAAACACTAATAGCAGCAGTAAGAAGAAAGACGAATTGTAGATATAAGAAGAAAGGTAACAATATCACGAAAATCGGTGATATTTTGGTCAAATGTCGGTCAATATCACTGATATTATCGGTACTGATATTCTGACCGATATTTTGTACCGATATCTCGACAGGACCGATAACCAATATATCACTGATATATCGGGATATTGGCCGTATGATGCACCGGTCTAACACGTATATGACTTTTTTCCTCATGTCATACAGCCCGTAACCTCCTTTTCAAACAATAAATGTGAATTATAATTTGGAAAATCAATAAAAAGTAAATACGCACCCAAAAGCAGAGCTAAAAACCTAATTCCGAATTTAACTAAAATAAACCCTAAATCAATCAAATCAATCAATCAACGAACCTGACAATACCAAACTGAACATAATCAGAAGACGAAACAGAAGAATCTCCACTGGAAGAAACCGACCCGGATCCAGGACCCGACCCGTGAAGATCAATCAACCCAAACGACGTCGTGGGTGATGTTACCGGCTGAGGCAAAACATACCCAGTACGATCCGACCCAAAACCCGAAAACCCAGATGGTAAGACGTCATCTAAGCTCCGATTATGCTTCTTTAAGGAATCTTTGGGGCTGGAATTGATGGAATTATGCTTCAAAATCTTATCTTGATCTTTGTTTTTGGTCGATTTCTTGCTCCACCATGCCGGCATGATGAAAATTGGGGGAATTGGAAATGAAAGAAGATATTATTAATATGAATAAGAATAATAATATTATAAGAAGATGGAGAAGGAGATGAAGATGAGAAGGTGGTTGACGTTGAGGAAGAAAAATTGAAGAAGAAAACAATGGTTTGTGTGGGGCCCACTGGTATACAGCTAAGAGAAGTAGCTTTGTGATCGTTGGTTGGCGGCTGGGATACAACAACAACTATTCATCATTAAATAATCAACTTTTAAATTCACTATTATTCATCATATGCGGATATCTTAGGTTCGTAAATGAATCGAACGTTCAAGAATAATTCGTGAAATGTTCGGTGAGAACTTCGTTTACGTTTGTTTGTTTGAGTATGAACGAATGTGAACAAGAAATTCCGTTCGATTAGCTAAATGAACGAACACGAACATATATATCGTTCGTTTAATCCGTGAACGTTCGAGAATGTGTTTGTGAACATTCGTTCGTATTCGTTTGTTTATGTTGTTCGTTAAATATTTTTTTAGCGTTTATTTATTTTATCTGAACTTTTTATATTATTTAATTTTTATTTATCTTATTACCTCATCATCATCATCATACTCAGTAAATCCCACCAATAGCAAAGCAAAGGTAGGGTCTGAGGAGGGTAAGATGTAGACAGCCTTACCTCTACCCCGTAGGAATAGAGAGGCTGCTTCCAGTGAGACCCCCAGCTCGAATTTATCTTATTACCTAAATAAATCTTATCTCCACCGTGTTTATTCATCGTTCCTATTTCTTTCTCATTATTCACATCGAAAAATACTACCGATGGGCTGCAAACGAACCGAAAGGACACGAACAAGACGTTGTTCGTGTTCTTTTGTTAAGAAATATATGTGTTCACGAACGGTTCAGAACACTTACCTGGCGAGATTTTATATTCGTGTTCGTTTGTTAAGAAAAGAGTAAATTGTCATTTTAGTCCCTGAGGTTTGGTCCAAATTGCCATTTTAGTCCAAATAGGCTTTTTTCTCCTTTGGGTCCCTGAATTTTCCATTTTCTTGCCATTTTGATCACATTGCCTAGCTCAGTCTAAAAATCTGGTTAGAACCAGGGGTATTTTTGTCATAACTGTTGTGTAGTGATAACCAGGGGTAGTTTACAACATAATTTATAGACCTCATAATAATTTAATGCCAAAAATACCCCTAATTATAACCTGGTTCTTAGATTAAGTTAAGCAATGTAATCAAAATGACAAGAAAAAGGAAAAGTCGGGGACTCAGAGGAAAAAAAAACTATTTGGACTAAAATGGCAATTTGGACAAAAACTCAGGGACTAAAATGGCAATTTACTCTTAAGAAAATGAACTTGTTCGTGTTCGTTTGTTATAGTAAGCAACAAACGTTGATAAAACACAAATAAGAATAAACTAAAATTCATGAACGCAAACGAAAACAAACAAATGTTCATGAACAGAATAGATAATATACTGACACTTCTTAAATATTTTAATTGTCGTAATTTTGAAGTATTTAAATAAGATATTAAAAAAAACTCTAATGAACTATTGAATACAAACGAACATGTTACCGAACGTTCACGAACATAAATGAACGAACGTAGCATTTGTTCATGTCCGTTCATTTAACTAAACGAAAAAAATTATTTTGTTCATGTTTGTTTGTTTAATAAACAAACAAACACAAACGAACTTCCCGCTGAACGGTTCACGAAATGTTCGTCGAACGTTTGGTTCGTTTGCAGCCCTAACTACCGACCTTCATTCAATGATCAGGGATTCAAGGTCTAGCGTCGTTCCCTCTTGCCATTCACCTCTAGCCACCACCGTCTTCGTCAATTTTATCTTTGTTCGTTTGTTTTCGTGAATATGTTTCTTTCCTTAATGAACGAACACGAACATAAAATCTCGTTTGATAAGTGTTCACGAACCATTCATAGACACATTATATTCTTAACGAACGAACGAACACGAAAAAGTCCTTGTTCGTGTTCGTTCGGTTCGTTTACAACCCTGCTATATGTAAAATCTAGCAATTTTGTTTTAGATTTTATTAGGAGTGTTTACGGTTTAATTTAATATTGTAAAAAAATTGAGATTGCAAGTGTAAAAAGTGTAAAAAGTGAGATGTTGAATGTTGGAATGACTTGTATTCAATTTAAGGGTTCGACTTTGTTCCATTTTTGGTTTCATATAACAATTTAGTTATTTGTAGGCTTAGGTTTCATATAACAATTTTGTTATTTGTAGGCTTAATAACCAAAAAAAAAAACGTTGCTAAAGGTATGCTATCTAAAACAAAAACGTGTTTTAAAATGTTCTTAGAAGTCACATAAAAGAATAATTGCATGTGATAGAGAAAAATTAAGAAATATAATTTTGTTTCGTTTAATAATAAATAAAATAAACAAATTAAATATACAAGAAACTCCGAATTTATCATACTTGTAATTTTTTTAACCCTCTCTTAGGTGTTTTCCTATTGTTTTTTTTTTTTTCTCTTTTGGAGTATTGTGATCAAAGTTATTACATTGTTCGGATTTTAAAGTTTCCCGTTCTTTTTCTTTGAAAAATATTTGGATAGGGAGGTTAGGAAAAGTCCTGTTTTCTTCTAATTAGGTTTCAATAATCTTGTATTTATTGAAAGGTCTAATTTTGAAATGTTTATCTTCGGTTTGCATATGTATAAGATTTGTAATCTTGTAACACAGATGTTTCTTTCTCATCACTTATCAACAAAAAAAAACTTTCTAGATCAACGAATATGCTTGTGGAAAGAGTTTGGTTTCATGGTTATAGACCTTTCCAAGTTGACTTGAAGTCTTATTCACGCCCGTTTGAAAATGTGTAACTTTAGGTCAACCATTGCAGGGCCATCTTCGAAAATCATAAATAAAAAATTAGCCCTGTGCGAGATAAAAAAATTTGGACCCTATTCACAAAAAAAATTTAGTCCAGCAGCACCCCTCAATTCATTAATTGGGTTTTGAATTAGTTTTGTTTATTAAATTGACCTTGAGTTACTTTCATTACACTTTCACAAGTTGGGCTTCTTAAATAAACAACCCAACAACACCCCTCAATTCACTAAGGCCACTTAGTATACTCTAACATCCATAGGTGTTAATCCTAGTTGGCATCCGTTAACACTTGTTATACCGCTCCTGAAGGGTGTTAAGAGGCATTAAAAGCTTCATATGTTAAGAAGTTAACTAGGAGATAATCAAACATTGCAAAATTTACACACACACACACACAACATGCTATATATATGTATTTTAATTAATTTAAGGGGCGTTAATGGGGGTTAAACAATATCCTTGTTGTGAGGTGAAGTGAAAGAGGGTCAAATAGGTGATGTGACATCTACGTCTAGTTAAAGGGCGTGAAAGTATACCCCATATGTAACACCCAGATTTCACATTCCCAAAATGTGATATTATCCTACTATTATTTAACAAAAATTCGGGCATGACCCGTTCGTAATAAGAACAATTCCCTGTAAGATCATCGTGTAAGGACTTAAAGATAACGCAGCGGAAAATAACTTTAAAATTTCTTTATGATCTAATAACAATACACACATTCAATAAGAAGCTTACAAAATTCACTTCCATTTACAATTTAATGCGTTACAAAATTAAGACCACGTAACCGTTCTTTCCGTACAATCCTTGCTCTTGACTCGATCTACGCCCACTTGGTTGTATTAGTCACAGAGAGACCCGTACAATTCCTGTGGAAACCAGAAACAACTAAACTGTTAGTCATTGGCAACACCATAAAACATAACTCTATATAGTTAAAAATCAGTTCATAATTCACTAAGAACTTGGGTTCGCTCAATCATCTCCTCATAGTCTATAGTTCCAAGTTCGACTTCAATCTTCATGAACTCTACGTTCTCATTCCTGCATTACCTTCAAATCTCAAGCACATTATTAGTATTCATCGATACACATACATTCTGAAAACCTCAAGCATAAGCATTCATAGTAATTACATATCTACACACATATATTCCTATACATGCATTGATGTGTGCAAAATGCAACATATAAATTACATCAATTGTGGCATAAAACTAACCCTTTTTTAGTACTAATGTTGGAAAAAGTGTGCTTTTGTCTTCCTTTTGTATTTTCAGGATTAAATGAGCTCAAATTAACAAAAGAAGCAAAAAGGCAGTTAAATCTAACATAAATACAAGAAAAGGAACAAACGTGGCATGCCCGACCTCCCCGAAAGCACCTTCCCAAGCAAAACAAGAGAACAGAAGGCTGAACACGCCCCGTGCTCAGTGAACACGGGGGCGTGCCCAAGTGTCAGCATAAAAGACAAAGTTGTAGAAGCTTCTATCGCCCACCACGGGGCCGTGCTCAGCGGACACGGGGCCGTGGTCAACTATAAGATTCGCAAAGGCGCAGGTACATCTCATAACATTGAGAAACCGTACCGTGGGTCCCGAAGAGGCTCCAATCCCACCAACTGAAAGAAGCCAATCTAGCCAAAACACAACTACACCCGCGCCCCAACAAGAAAAGGCTTCTCCACCAGTTCACGAGCCTACTAAGACTCCTCCTGTTCCATACCCCGGACGGCTAATTCGTCAAAAGACCGATGAGCAATTCGCAAAGTTCGAAAATTTACTAAAACAATTGCATGTTAATATTCCATTTATCGAAGTCCTAACTCAAATGCCTAAATATTCAAAATTAATGAGGGACTTCCTCACTCATAAAAGGAAAATTGAATCATTGCAATTAGTTAACTTAGGCGAAGAATGCTCGGCCTTACTACTCAACAAACTCCCGTAAAAGAAGCTTGACCCTGGAAGCTTCACAACTCCTTGCTCGATTGGGAAATCCCCAATTCGCAATGCACTAGCCGATCTCGGGGCAAGTATCAACCTCATGCCCTCATCAATGTTCAATCGACTCGGCTTAGGAAAAACAAGTCCTACAAAAATAAGCATACAACTCGCCGATAGATCCGTCAAATATCCACAAGGTGTCGCTGAAAATCTATTGGTCAAGGTCGGCGAATTTGTCTTTCCGGCCGACTTTGTCATACTAGATATGGAGGAAGATACAGAAGTACCA
This sequence comes from Helianthus tuberosus, assembly GCA_030545235.1. Taxonomy (NCBI): domain Eukaryota; kingdom Viridiplantae; phylum Streptophyta; class Magnoliopsida; order Asterales; family Asteraceae; genus Helianthus; species Helianthus tuberosus. Next base: position 7,440,525 of record CM060436.1, read on the forward strand.
CTCATCCTAGGGAGGCCATTCCTAGCTACGGCCCAAGCAGTGGTAGATATGAATGATGGAACACTAACTTTGAGGGTTGGGGACGAGGAAGTAAAGTTTGGAGTCGGAAAAAGAGTAGAAGACGAAGACCCGATCAACTACATGAAGGTCATTGACTCAAGCTTGGATGATGCTCTCCGACGGTGTAGCATGGGATGCAAAACATCCCACTTGGGTAACATATGACCAGGCTTTGGGTCTAGCCAATGACCCTTATAAACGTGGCGCACCACAGAGGCATTCCGCGGAACTATCCTTAGTTTAGTTTAGATTAATTTTTATGTTTTCTAGTTTAGTTTTAATTTTAAGGAATAAAACACACTCAGGATGGTGAAGGATAACAAGGGAAACTTGGACCAGCACCCCATGCACGAAAACCGGGCCATCCGACAAATTTTCTTCATTACAGCAGGTTCAGCACGGGTCGTGCCCGCCCAACACGGCCCCGTGCTGCACAGTCTGCATAAAATGTCCAGTTCAGGTAAACTGGACACGGGTCGTGTTCACCCAACACGCCCCCGTGTCCAGGCTTCTGTTTCTTTTGCTCAACTTTTTGTTACTGGCACCTGAACACGGGGCCGTGCCCGGACACCACGGGGCCGTGTCCTGATGTCCAGTAACATAAAATTTTGCTTTTTCACACCTTTTTACTGTAACACCTCGAAAATTCACGTCCCATAATGTGTTGACACGTGTCATAAAGTTTGAACGTGTGAAAGAATGTTATAAAAGGACTAAAGCTGACAAACCTGGAAAGTATGTGATTATACGGATTCTAAGTGTCAACAGTGAATAAATATACTTCATAATAACCCTACATGATGTTCATAACATCAAACGAATAAATCATGGATCATACGTAGCTAAAAGTGAGAGATTACAAACTACAGGGGTCAAATGTGTCAACATGTTAAGGATATACCTCTGAGTGATCTTTTGACAAGCCCGAAGCTTTGTAAATATAAATTATGCTCACTAGAATGCACGATTAAAATTTCATAAAGTTTCGTTATCGTATGAGAAAGTTATGATCAAATTCGTGTACGAGGGGTTAAAGTGTTAACGTTGAAAGTTTAGGCTTTTCGGGTTAACCAGAAGTGTTCAGGGACTTGGCAAAGTGAGTATAAGTCCTAAAGCCCTTGTGGGTAAATATAAGGGGGTCAAAATGCAAGAAATAACCTTAGTTGCCCCTTCGTGAAGCCAAAGGTCAAGTTGGAAAACAAATAAAATTTAAAAATCTGATTATAGGGCCCAGGCGGCCCGCGTAAGGATTGATAAACATTGAGGCGGGCCGCGTGGGGACGTCAGATGCAGAAAAACAGGTAACAGCCTGTTAAACGCGATTTTAACCAATAAGGCCGGTATTTCTCACTTGTGGACGACCCCTAGGCACCCCTAAGCACTAGGGAACAAGTGTTGATCAGTTGTGGTGGGTTGTAGACCCCAAGTGTCAAAGAATTGTGGTGATTAAGGTGCTATATAAGGCCATTATGTGCAACATTGTTCTTCACACATTCATCTGCATTTGTGATCAATTCTGGAGCTCTCAAGCAGGTCCAACTGATCATATCTAGTGCATAGGACTCTTGTAAGTCTACTAGTCCTTCTTTAATTGAGTTTAGCTTGTTCAATTAGCTAAAAGTCAAACCGTCGTAATTACGGTTTGACTTCGAGATTAGTCAATAATGGCTCAGTCATATCTCGAATTAAAAGTAGTTATGAGTTGGTATTTATGTGGGTAATAAAGCCTCAAAAGGGTTTCCCCTGATCACCACTCTAACCAGGTCAAAAGTCGGGTCAAACTTTTAAGTAAAAAGTCAACAGGATGCTTAAAATGTCATTTATGCATAATTAGCTATCTAGAACATATATAACCTGTTGGATCATTGTTATAACTTAGTAATAAGTGTAAGAACATGTCCAAACATGTTCAACCCGACTATTTCCTGTTTAGACCCGGTTCGGAACCGAAAGTCGCATAGTTTGACTATCACTTTGACTTTCAGTTCTGACCCGTTTAGGCATGTTTTAGAAATTCCTCAGAGCTTAAATTGGATTAGGTTACATGTTAGAACAACCCTCTGTGATTACACACCTTGGTTCATTAGTTATCCAATTAATATGCAAGTTTCCGTTAATTGCTCATATGTTGACCGTTATGCCCTTATTACCTTAAAACGTGATTTATGAAAATGTAAAAGTGTAGAAACCTTGACTACTGATATATAAACTTGTATGCAAAGTTTGACATCAGTTTGACTTATAGATTAAGAGTTATGCTCATTATCGCAAAAATTAATGCTTTATGTTAATAAAATGGCGTAAGTAGCGTATAGCCTAGTTAAGCCTACTTTTTGGTATCAAACTTAATACCCACTGATGTAATATATTATTTTGGGATTTTTAAAGATTTTTAATTAATTTTAGGCTGAGCATAACTAGTAGTCGTAGGCTTAATCCGGTAATTGTCGGTTTTGCCCTTACGGGCCATAAAATGAGTTTTACTTATCGAAACGACTCCAAACCTTTTGCTACTGATCACATATGATAAATAATTTATTTTAAGCCTTCTGGAAATATAAAAATATCAGATTTAAGTATCAAACCCGGAAATGGCCTTTAATCGCCTTATTTAGCGTTTTTAACGCATAGTATGTTTTAAAATCATATTGAACATACCCGGGTTGATACCTACTGATATATGAGGCAAATTATGATATTTTAACAGTAAGAAAAGGTTGATTAACTCAGACTTCGTTTTTGAGCTTTTCGGCTTATGTGAAATTACCAAAATACCCTTACGGGGAATAGTTTGGTTAAAAATGATAAATTTCACATATATGCTTTAGCCTACTGTTATAACTCATCAAATTGAGTATGTTTGCTGTTTACATCAGACCTGTAACTCAGTTAAACATCTAAACGCTTTTACAAACTTTAAAAATGACCAAACTACCCCTACGGGGCATAGTTTGTGTTTAAATTAGTTCGGGGCATAATGAAAGACATCCTACTGATGTCACAACATATTTGAAGCATATTAACTTAGGAAACCTGTATATGGCTCTTGCGGATACCCGTTACGCATTTTACGCGTTCGGTTCGGTTTATGTAACAAGTTTACATAAATTAACCAACACGGGTCAAACCTTATCGGTTTCATCTCAAAATCCAGAATGTGAATAATAAACCCATATTAAACAAGTCTCTGAACTTGTCGGGTCTAAACCACATTCTATCCGGTCTTCGCTTAATCATGCGTACGAACCGTATCTTTGAAACTAGCCGGTCTAAGCTTAAGCTTAATAAAAGACCCGTTAGTATTCTAATAGGTTATATTAAACCTTCGTTCCAGATTAGGAGAACCAATAAAAGCTACGTGCATTTTGCTTATTGTGATTTATACTTTGCATCAGGTAAATACTTTTAACTTATTTTCCCTATACGGGCTTGGGTTACGGTATATAGCATACCGCTTGATCGAGCATCAAATCTCCACATTAAGTGGGTAGTTGAATAATTTGATCGGCTCGTTTAAACAGTCTTGTTTACTTTACAGCCTTTGGGGGGTTAATGACCATGTCCCGGATATCCTTGGCATCATCTTACGAGATGGCCACGACCTGAGCACGGGGTGTAGGCGTACACCTGTCAGTGTATAACTCATTATTGTGGTGTGTCTATTGATCTTTAACCCGGACTAGATCCGGGCTACTGAACGCATAAGTAACATGTAATTCGTTCACAAGATTATAATATTAAATAATTCTCCCAAGTTAAAAAGATTAAATATTGCCTCTGTGCATTTTAATCAAATTATAAAATATTTATGCCATGTGCATCCAAACCAATTTTTAAATCATTTTCCAAAATGAGTCAGTTGATTGTATTTACCAGTGTAAACTGACGTATTTTCCCGAAAAGACTAAATGCAGGTACTAAACGTAATTGGCTGGATTGTCTCCTTAGCATCAATAAAGAGTCTCGCAAGCTTAAGATGCCTGAAGTCTGTTGAACTATTGTTCCCATTTTATCTACGATCCTTCTGTGGATAAACTTCCGAATATTGTAACAATTGATATTACAATAATAAATTCGGTTGTATTATATTTTCAATTGCTTCCGCTGTGCATATTAATATTGTGTTGTTTGACTATTATGTTGCCAACCATGACGTCACGATACTCCCCACCGGGCCCACCGGTGACACGTGGAAATTCGGGGTGTGACATTTACATATTCAATCAACCTAAAAACTTATTTCGCCAAAGCCCAGCTTGGGCCCAGTACGTAAATTCGCATATTATAACGTGAACCAACTTCCTGTTTCACACCTTTGGCAAAAGTTGAAACCCTAGAGCTCTTTCTCTCCTGTGTGACGGCAGTTTGAGGCCCCCGAACATATTCTTAGCGATCGATTCGTTATTTCTCTTATCTCGGTTAGTTGCGTACTTGTTTAATCGATTTCTTAATTCTGTGATGACTCGATATATGCTTGTATATGCTTGTCCGATTTCTGGAATGGTATGATTGAACGATTTGCTTGATTTAAACTGTCATGTATATGGAATATTATGATCGACCATGTGCGCCTAATAATGACGTTTCATGTGATTTGTGTCAAGAGATAATGTGATCAAAAGTCAAGGGTATCACTTCATATTAATTGGTTGTCAGGTCACACTTGATAAAGTGATTTAGATTGCATAAGAGATCCAATTAGATTTTGATTAAATCATGTTTGTCGGCCATAACATACACATTTGCATGAGGGTTCATATTGAAATATAATGGAATGATGATTTTGGTTGTTGTAATGATTTAGTAAGTTACATGATTATTTGAACTGATGTGTTGGGCGGTTGATTGATGAAGTCGGCATGATGATTAGACGATCATTAGGGTTCTTTGTTTGTAACTGTTGTTGATGATAACTGGTCGACGTAACTGACATCATGACGAAACGTTATTCCCGGCGAAACGGATATGGCGAATCAGATGTGTTTCGCCGAGGGAAGCCTTGACGAATCTGATGTGTTTCGCCAAAGGGTAAATACGACGAAACAAGGGTGTTTCATCGAGTTGTTAATCTGCACAGTAACTTGGTCTATTTCTGTTAAGACTTAACTAGGGTAACTAACTGAGGTTAAATGATATGCATGAATTGTACGATGTTGATTTATGTGATATGTACTACTTGGTGAACATTGATTATACTTATACGTGAACTTCGTGAATGCGAACTGATTTTGTACACATGCGTACTTTAGGACGTGATTGATTTACCTTGAGCACTTACTTAGCATACCGAGCAAACCAAGGTGAGTTCACACAGCCAAGGCATGGGGTTCCCAGGGCGGGAATGGGTTTGGATTATTTACTTGTACTTACCTAGCTTATGGAACTTAGTTATATGGTCCTCGGGTGAGGAAGGGTTATTGATAAGATACGACTAGACTAGTGATACTAATAGAACTGATCTTCGCACACACGCCGGGGTTGGCTGCGATAATATGACTGATCTTCGCACACACGTCGGGGTTGGCTGCGATAATATGACTGATCTTCGCACACACGCCTAGGAAGGCTGCGAACTATACACTAAACTTCGCACACATGCCGGGTGGCCGCGATACAAATATACCTAGTCTAGAATACTCAGGAAACTTTCCCTAATCTTCGCATACATGCCTAGAGGGCCGCGATACGAACTAATACGATACATGACTTAATGAACGAACACAAGGCTTACTATACGATTACAATTACTGAACTATTAACTGTGAACTCGCTCAACTAGTTGTTGACTCTCTGCTGCATGCCTTGCAGGACCTTAGGTACATATGGAGCTTGCACAGGGAGGAGCAGGTCGTTGTGGAACATGGATCGAGGATGCCATGTTAAATATTTAAACATTTGAACTTATGATTTACATTGGGTTTACATACTTATGCTTCCGCTAAACATTGATACTATACTTTGGTTTTTGGAACACCTTTCATATTGTTTGGTTGAATTACACTTACTATTTACATTGTTCAATATGATTGGTGGCTTGATCCTGGTCAGTCACGCCTCCAAGCGGTGATACTCCGCGTGTGGATTTTGGGGGTGTGACAGATTGGTATCAGAGCCATTGGTTATAGAGAACTTGGTTTTAATATGGGGAAAACGTTTTTATTAAAACCAGACTATAACCAGAACAGTGCTCTCAACGATCCACAACGACGCTTCGCTCCACGTGCAAGACTCAACATCCTACGTAATATGGTACATGTTTTATTGCCTACTTGCTAGAATTGCATAGAACTTTGCTCAGGGTATGCTTAGATTAACGTAACACTATTGCATGAGAACACTTGTGTGCTTACTCTCTTCTGTCATCGCACTACTCGCGAACCTCTCTCACTTATGTCATATTTGCTATGAAGATCATGGCTGGACGCATTAACATGACACAAGCCCAGTTGACGGCTCTCATCAACGAACAAGTTACCGCGACACTTGCAGCTGCACAAGCAGGAGGTATATCCTGCAGTTGTAACTCACACTAGGATCTTTAGATCCTACACTCCTAAACCAACTCTTGTGTTTAACTTTGTCCTGATTCTTATACACAACAGGTCAACCACCTGTTTGCACCTTCAAGACTTTCATGGACTGTCGTCCTAGCACATTCAGTGGCACGGAAGGAGCAGTTGGACTCCTCCACTGGTTTGAAAAGCTTGAGTCAGTATTCGAAATGTGTGAATGCCCTGAGGCACGCAGGGTGAAGTATGCTACCGGTACTCTCGAGGGTTTAGCCCCCACATGGTGGAAAGCTCAGGTCCAAATGCTGGGGTTGGTTTCTGCTAACGCCACCCCATGGAACAATTTTAAAGAGATGATCAAGGAGGAATACTGCAGTCGTGACGACATTCATAAGCTGGAGGTCGAGTTCTTCAACCTCAAGATGACGGGGTCAGAAATTGAGGCGTTTACAAAGAGATCAAATGAGCTTGCATTACTGTGTCCTACTATGGTGGACCCTCCAGTTAAGCGTATCGAACTTTATCTTAAGGGTCTAGTGCCGGAGATCCAAAGTCATGTGACTTCAGCAAACCTTGCCACCTACCAGCAGGTTGTTCAGTTGGCTCACCGTCTCACTGATCAGGCGGTGGAGCAGAACAGGTTGCCTAAACGCATCAGTACTACTACTACTACCGTTACCACTTCAGCTACTCCTGCTACTCCCAGTGACAACAAGCGGAAATGGGAGGGGGATTCTAGCAGGGGTTCAGCTACCGTTCAGTCACAAGCACAGCAGCAGCGCAAGACCAATGATTACCAGAGTCCGAGTCAGCAGTCGTCTGGTGGGCAGGGGCAGGGTGGATATCGAGGAATTCACCCACTATGTAATAGGTGCAACAGACATCACAGTGGACGGTGTCGCAAGGAACGTTGTCAGAGATGTATCAAGTTAGGGCATGAAGCTAAAGACTGCAGGAGTACGCGACCTGCAAATCAGAATCAGCAACTCCCACTACCAGCTCCACAGAACCAGCAACAGCAGCCACAGCGAGGAAACCGGGGGGGTCGTGCATTTGTGATTGGTCAGGGTGATGCAAGGAATGATCCTAATGTGGTTATGGGTAAGTTTCTTCTTGACGACTTTTATGTTACTGTATTATTTGATTCGGGTGCGGATACCAGTTATATGTCTCTGAAAGTTAGTCAAATGCTTAAATGCGCACCAACACTTTTGAACACCAAACATGTCATAGAGTTAGCTAACGGTAAAATTCTAGAAGCCACACACATAGTTCAGGGTTGTAATCTTATCCTCGCTGGTCAGACTTTCTCTATAGACCTCATTCCTATAACTCTGGGTAGTTTTGACATCGTCATTGGTATGGATTGGTTATCCCAACAGCAAGCAGAGATCTTATGCAAGGAGAAGGTCATTCGCATTCCCCGTACTGGCAAAGAACCTCTAGAAGTTCAAGGCGACAAGAGTGGTGTCGTGAGTGGCATCATCTCCTTCTTGAAGGCTCAGAAGTGTTTACGAAAGGGCCACACAGCTGTTTTAGCACTCGTTACTGATACATCGAAGAAAGAGGAAAAGATTGAGGATATTCCTGTAGTACGCGATTTTCCTCAAGTGTTTCCTAAAGAGTTACCTGGGTTACCGCCACATCGCCAGGTCGAATTTCAGATCGAGCTAGCTCCAGGAGCAGCACCTATAGCTCGAGCACCTTATCGCTTAGCTCCAACCGAACTGGAAGAACTGTCTAAGCAACTGCAAGAACTCTTGGAAAAGGGTTTCATTCGCCCTAGCTCTTCACCCTGGGGAGCTCCAGTACTATTTGTAAAGAAGAAGGACGGTACCTTCCGCATGTGTATAGACTACCGCGAACTGAACAAGGTGACTGTGAAGAGTCGCTATCCTCTTCCACGCATCAACGACTTATTCGACCAGTTGCAAGGGTCGAGCTATTACTCGAAGATTGATCTGAGGTCAGGCTATCACCAACTGAGAGTCCGGGATGAGGACGTCTCCAAAACAGCGTTCAGAACACGCTACGGTCACTACGAATTTTTGGTCATGCCATTCGGACTAACGAACGCGCCTGCGGTTTTCATGGACCTTATGAACAGGGTGTGTAAACCTTATCTTGACAAGTTTGTTATTGTTTTCATTGATGACATCCTGATCTATTCGAAGAGTCGGGAGGAACACGAGCAGCACTTACGACTTATTTTGGAACTCCTTCGGACGGAACAGCTATACGCTAAGTTTTCAAAATGCGACTTCTGGCTTCGTGAAGTCCACTTTCTAGGCCATGTGGTAAACAAGGATGGGATTCATGTTGATCCATCCAAGGTAGATTCGATCAAGAACTGGCCTGCACCTCGCACACCGACAGAAATACGCCAATTCTTGGGTTTGGCGGGTTATTACAGACGGTTCATCAAAGACTTCTCAAAGATTGCACAGCCGCTCACATTACTGACCCAGAAAGGTGTTGTTTATCGTTGGGGTAATACACAAGAAACAGCATTTCAGCACTTAAAGGATAGACTTTGTAGCGCACCTATCCTCTCATTGCCTGAAGGCACGGACGATTTTGTAGTCTACTGCGACGCGTCTATCCAGGGTCTTGGATGTGTGTTGATGCAGCGGGATAAAGTCAATGCTTATGCTTCGCGCCAACTTAAGATTCACGAACGGAATTACACCACACATGATTTAGAGCTGGGAGCTGTTGTCTTTGCGCTCAAGATATGGCGACATTACCTGTATGGCACTAAGTGCACCATCTACACCGATCACAGGAGTCTCGAGCATATTTTCAAACAGAAAGAATTGAACATGCGACAACGTAGATGGGTCGAGCTACTGAACGATTACGAGTGTGCCATAAAGTACCATCCGGGCAAAGCCAATGTGGTGGTCGACGCCCTCAGTCGAAAGGATACTGCACCTAGGCGTGTACGAGCATTGCAACTCACCATTCAGTCTAGTCTTCCAGCACAGATACGAGATGCTTAGGTAGAAGCATTGAAACCAGAAAACGTCAGGGCAGAAGCTCTGCGCGGCTCAAGGCAACGGTTAGAACAAAAGGCAGACGGCGCCTACTATGTAACAGGGCGCATCTGGGTCCCACTCTACGGCAACTTACACGAGCTTGTAATGGATAAAGCTCATAAGTCTCGCTACTCGGTACATCCTGGTTCGGATAAGATGTACCACGACTTGAAAACTACATATTGGTGGCCTAGCATGAAGGCTCACATAGCCACTTACGTTAGCAAGTGCTTGACTTGTGCGAGAGTTAAAGCGGAATATCAGAAACCATCAGGCCCACTCCAACAACCTGAGATACCACAATGGAAATGGGAACAAATTTCCATGGATTTTGTTACTGGCCTACCTAGATCTCAGCGCGGAAATGATAGTATTTGGGTGATCGTGGATCGACTCACAAAGTCTGCTCACTTCTTGGCTATCAAGGAAACGGATAAGTTCTCCACTCTAGCAGACGTATACCTTAAGGAAGTTGTCTCGAGGCACGGGGTGCCCACCTCTATTATCTCTGATCGTGATGCACGTTTTACTTCAGAACTGTGGCAAGCCATGCACAAATCTTTTGGTTCTCGTTAAGACATGAGCACAACTTATCACCCTCAGACAGATGGGCAGTCTAAACGCACTATTCAAACTCTAGAAGACATGCTTCGTGCATGTGTAATCGATTTCGGCAACGGCTGGGAAAAACATCTCCCATTAGTGGAGTTCTCGTATAACAACAGCTACCACACCATCATTAAAGCTGCTCCATTTGAGGCATTGTACGGGCGTAAATGCCGATCACCTCTTTGTTGGGCAGAGGTGGGTGACAGTCAGATCACAGGTCCAGAAATGGTAGTTGATACTACTGAAAAGATTGCTCAGATACGACAACGCATGGCAGCGGCTCGTGACTGTCAGAAAGCATACGCAGATAAAGACAGGAAGCTACTCGAGTTCCAGGTTGGGGATCGAGTGCTACTCAAAGTTTCACCCTGGAAGGGTGTTGTTCATTTTGGCAAACGAGGCAAGCTCAATCCGCGATACGTCGGACCATTCGAAGTCATAGAGAAAATAGGCAAAGTGGCCTACAGACTGAACTTACCAGCTGAACTCAGTGCAGTTCACAACGTCTTTCACGTGTCGAATCTGAAGAAGTGTCTGTCAGATGAGACCCTCATAGTTCCTTTGAAGGAGCTCACTATCGACGAACAGTTGCATTTCGTCGAGGAACCAGTTGAAATCACAGACCAGGATGTTAAGGTCCTCAAGAACACGAGAATCCCTCTTGTACGAGTTCGTTGGAACTCCCGTCGCGGCCCAGAGTTCACCTGGGAGCGTGAAGATCAAATGAAACTCAAGTATCCCCAGTTATTCGGAACCAATGCAACTACTACTGAGGCTGAAGCTACTACTGCAGAATTTCGGGACGAAATTCCAAATCAACGGGGGGATGATGTGACACCCCAGGAAAACCAGTGAACGATACAACTTACCTAGCTTCCTCAGTAACCGCATGCTAAATTTCGGGACGAAATTTCTTTCAAGTTGGGGATAATGTGACAACTCGAGTTTCCGACTTTCACTTTCGCATTAAATGCACGTTGACTTTGACTGTTTAGTTGTTTGCTTATTTGCCTTGTAACTGTACACTGGATTATAATTCGAGATGACTATTTGATATGCTATATGTTTTATATAAAGTGCTTTGGTTTGTGAACTTGTAAACTGTTTAAGACTTGAACAACCTGACGAAACATAATTGTGTTTCGCCATAACCCACACGACGAAACAAGTAGCATTTCGCCATACCTCATGCTGACGAAACGGGTGATTCGCCAAGCCCAGTTTCGCCAAAGCCCAGCTTGGGCCCAGTACGTAAATTCGCATATTATAACGTGAACCAACTTCCTGTTTCACACCTTTGGCAAAAGTTGAAACCCTAGAGCTCTTTCTCTCCTGTGTGACGGCGGTTTGAGGCCCCCGAACATATTCTTAGCGATCGATTCGTTATTTCTCTTATCTCGGTTAGTTGCGTACTTGTTTAATCGATTTCTTAATTCTGTGATGACTCGATATATGCTTGTATATGCTTGTCCGATTTCTGGAATGGTATGATTGAACGATTTGCTTGATTTAAACTGTCATGTATATGGAATATTATGATCGACCATGTGCGCCTAATAATGATGTTTCATGTGATTTGTGTCAAGAGATAATGTGATCAAAAGTCAAGGGTATCACTTCATATTAATTGGTTTTCAGGTCACACTTGATAAAGTGATTTAGATTGCATGAGAGGTCCAATTAGATTTTGATTAAATCATGTTTGTCGGCCATAACATACACATTTGCATGAGGGTTCATATTGAAATATAATGGAATGATGATTCTGGTTGTTGTAATGATTTAGTAAGTTACATGATTATTTGAACTGATGTGTTGGGCGGTTGATTGATGAAGTCGGCATGATGATTAGACGATCATTAGGGTTCTTTGTTTGTAACTGTTGTTGATGATAACTGGTCGACGTAACTGACATCATGACGAAACGTTATTCCCGGCGAAACGGATATGGCGAATCAGATGTGTTTCGCCGAGGGAAGCCTTGACGAATCTGATGTGTTTCGCCAAAGGGTAAATAAGACGAAAAAGGGTGTTTCGTCGAGTTGTTAATCTGCACAGTAACTTGGTCTATTTCTGTTAAGACTTAACTGGGGTAACTAACTGAGGTTAAATGATATGCATGACTTGTACGATGTTGATTTATGTGATATGTACTACTTGGTGAACATTGATTATACTTATACGTGAACTTCGTGAATGCGAACTGATTTTGTACACATGCGTACTTTAGGACGTGATTGATTTACCTTGAGCACTTACTTAGCATACCGAGCAAACCAAGGTGAGTTCACACAGCCAAGGCATGGGGTTCCCAGGGCGGGAATGGGTTTGGATTATTTACTTGTACTTACCTAGCTTATGGAACTTAGTTATATGGTCCTCGGGTGAGGAAGGGTTATTGATAAGATACGACTAGACTAGTGATACTAATAGAACTGATCTTCGCACACACGCCGGGGTTGGCTGCGATAATATGACTGATCTTCGCACACACACCGGGGTTGGCTGCGATAATATGACTGATCTTCGCACACACGCCTAGGAAGGCTGCGAACTATACACTAAACTTCGCACACATGCCGGGTGGCCGCGATACAAATATACCTAGTCTAGAATACTCAGGAAACTTTCCCTAATCTTCGCATACAAGCCTAGAGGGCCGCGATACGAACTAATACGATACATGACTCAGTGGCCGTGATGTGTCGAACGTAAACAATTAACGCTAACAAAGACTCTCGGGTGAGTGCTAACTAACCGCACGGATGGCCCATCTCCTCTCCTTTCAGCTCCCTGTGCCTATAAATTCCATGTCACATCACTCAAACAGTGATGTGACAGCTCCTACTCGACCAAACACGCTCCAAGACCCTTTTCTCTCGATTCCTCGCGTTTCCGGTAAGATTTCAACCTAGAAACTTGTACTTCTTCAATCTCCACCAAATTCTACATCTTTCTATCTTTCAAAACTCAATTTCTAACCGTGAAATCTGCGGATTTGATGCGTTTTGAGGTGATGTCACCAAGAGTTCTTATGAACTTCCAGTTGTGACCTCATCCACCCATAAACGACTCAGATCTGGATGATTTCCACATGTTTTGGTAACAAATCTCGCCTGAATCTATGAATTTAACCAAAGAACTGTGCGATTTCGAATTAACCATGAAGAACCATCACGAACGGCCAGAGCTGATGGAACGGGGTGATTCTCGGCCGTTAGAGCGGGTCGGAATTGATGGAACTTCAAGTGTTGGTGCGAGATTACACTGTCCCGGTAACTCTACACGTGTTCCTTCCGATAAACGCTCAGAAACAGAATCTAGAATGCGAAACAGACGTGTTGTCCGCAAGGATAACATGTAATCCGCACGGATCACATGTAATCCGCACGGATCACATGTAATCCGGACGGATACATGTCATCCGGACGGGATACATGACAATCCGCACGGATAACCGGTTGTCCGCACGGATAACACTTACAATCCGCACGAGTTACATTTGTTCGAACGAATGACAATCCGCACGAGTTACATTTGTTCGAACGGATGACAGTCCGCACGAGTGAACACTGTTCGAACGGATGACAATCCGCACGAACCACCACTTACTTCGTACAGATGACAATTCGGACGAGTCACCACATCATCCGCATGGATCACCTGTTATCCGGACGGATAACATGTCAATCCGCACGGATGAGCACCATTCGACCAAGTGAGTGACTTTTCGAGACTAATCTCGCTTAACCGTACATCGTTTACTCTATTCTTCAAGGATCAACACAGACGTACTCGCAACCGACTCAATCAAGTTGTATTCTCGCTAAATACGCACTGTGAGTATACTTGAACCCTTTTTAATCGAATTTTGGGTGTAACATACCTTTCTAGCAAATCGAACTTATCAAACGAATTATTCAATCAATCGAATTATCACTTGCGAATAACTATTATGCATAGATATACGTGATGCTAGTTGCATATGTGCTAGGGCTTATACTCGCGACGTCCCACCTTGACTAGTATAGTACTATTGCGCCCGACGGGGTCTAGTTTGCCATCGCATATTCGAGCATCGAGGACTTAGTTGGTAGTATCAGCTTTGTGAGTATATATGTCATGTGTTACGTTCTTGCATATGGAAATTCGCTACACTTTTTATCTACTATGCTATACTTATCAAACCTGTGTACTCGCCAATACTTTTGTATTGACAAATATTTTAACGTATGTTGCAGGTTAGGTCGCAGACTTTATCAAATCAAGCTAGGAAGTCTAGAAACTCAACTAAAATCTAGGTTGTCGGATCTATATTGTTCGAGAGGACAATAAATCTGTGATAACTTATGTGATTGTATTATTTGTTAGTATGGGATAACGAATGCATTAAATATTATCGCAATATAGTTGTTATGGATTCTCTTGAGCAATCTGATTCGCCTAGTGCTGCGCCCCGATGATTCCGCCATCGGTTGGGGTGTGACAGATTGGTATCAGAGCCATAACTATAGGGAATTAGGCCAGACTCGACCTAGTCCGGGTCGACGTCTTAGAAATTGACCTAGTCTATAGTCTAAGTACCAACAGGCCGACTCATACAAACCCGGTGGGGTTTGTATTGGGCTTACTTGATACTCTCGATCGAAATTGCTAAAAGCTACAAATTTGTGTGAACACCGCGTACTACAGCTTCACACGAAGAAGCCTTTCCTAAGGCTGGAATACTACTTAGCCTTTCCTAAGGCCGACACAATACACGTGTTTTCGAAAGTACTCGCATAACGAAACCGAGCGGTCCAGTCAAGATCAGGTGTGAAAACCAAGAACTCTCAATAGGATTGCTCACTCAGCGCATTTTTCTAGCACGAGAACCTTTCATCGAGTTAGGAGTGACATCCACATCTCGACGAAAGCCTCCATTTCGAAATCTAGTGGAACTCACGAATTTATTCGAAGGGCATAACCACAATTAGGAACGAAACTGTTGAGACATGGGTGAAACCCGTACCTTAATAAGTCGTTCCACTCTCTATAAACTGGTTTTCAAAAGCTCTCACCAAGGACTCGACTATCACGATAACTCGAGCCACGCGATGACTAGGAAGACGAATGCCATGAGCTGCATCCCAGTGGAAGCATGAAGTCCTCTAGGTCAACGCGCATGCTCGAACTTGTTAGATATAGTTGGGTTACCCTGGGCAGTCAACGCCTAAACACCCAAGGCACTCTATCATACGACCCGCCAATTTTACAAATGATCGGAACTTATTTACGTTTTGAAACTTTACGCTTTGTCGATTTCTCGATTTAACTACCTACTTTATAAACGCACGATTCGCACAGCCATCGCAATCTAAAACGAAACCCGAATGTTCGCAACAAAGCTAATGCATAATCTATCGTTTTCGCTATCGTTACCTCATCTCAACGCGTCCTCGCATATTCTAAACCGACCTGTATGTGTATGAATACAAATTTCAGTTATATAAATACCTATATATATACGTATAAACAACAAGTCATTGTGTGAGAACTTAGGAAATTCGTGTCTCCTATGTGGCTCCTACGTGATTCGTATTGCTACTATACTATCGCACCAAGTTTTGAACGCGCTCAATCGCATCGCAAAACTAAAAAATTATTATGATCAAATCTCACTCCAAGTCTCTTTCTGTCTAGATGGCTTCCGACAACTCTACTTCGAGAATGTTAGCAAAGAGACGAGCCAAACGAAGAGGCGAAAAGAGGATTGCGTCGATTGTGACCAGGGAAGTGGTCAAAGTCATTCCTCAGATTGTCACACGAGTGCACTCTCGTATTAACTCTCGAACTTCGGAAGACGTTAAGACAGAAGAGCCGCAATCTACATTTCTTTACAAACACTTCAAAGCCTGTGATCCGATGGTCTTCACGGGTGAAGGAGGTGTTTCTCAACTACTCCAGTGGTTCGATTCTATCGAAGTTACCCTTCGTCAAAGCGGGTGTCCCGATAGTTACCGTACTACCTGCGCTACCGGAGTATTTCAATCATGAGCACTCGACTGGTGGACCGCCGAACGTAACAAACGTGGGATCTCTGCAGCTTACGCTCTCTCTTGGGATGAGCTGAAGGAGCTCATGAAGAAAGAGTACTGTCCCCCTTACAAAATCCAGAAACTCGAAAACGAATTTTGGGAAATCAAGCAAACCGAAGGTGAGAATGCTGGCTACACCGCAAGGTTCAAACAGCTTAGCATAATCTGCCCAAGTCAAGTCAACACTCCAGAGAAAGCCATCACGAAGTACATTCGTGGCTTGCCAGAGTGTGTGGGCGATTTTGTCGAAGCTGCAAGACCTGCCACTATCGAAGAAACCTATCGCTTAGCCGCAGAAATCAACAACAAAAGACTCATGGAAGGATTATTCTCAAGGAATCCTGTCAAGTAAGCTCATCAAGCAATCGCCGGTAATCCGTCGGGTAAACATGTTGACGAATCTTCTGATGAATATACTGACGAATCTTCTGACAAATCTGCTGGCAATTCTTCTAACGAATCTGTTAACGATTCCTCGGACGGATCTGCTGCCGATTCTTCTGACAAATCTGCCGACGGACCTTCCGGTAAATCAGCCAAAGATTCTGCAAGTGAGTCCTCAGACGAATCCTCCAACGATGACACTTCTTCGCAAGACACCGACAAACCCAGCCGTAAGCGAAAGACTTCAAGTCCGAGCTCATCAACCACCGAACTGCTGCAACCGAAACCTCTTCAAACAGTTCCGGTGTTCCCAAAACGAGCTTACACTGGAGCTCATCCTCAGTGTTACTCGTGTACCTATCATCATCCAGTTGGGGCTGACTGTCGCTATTGGAATAACTGCAACCGTTACGGTCACTTCACCCGCAACTGCCACATCGAACCGTGAACTTGATTACAACAACAACAGCTCCAGCAAAAGTCTTCAGCATCAGGCATCTAGCAAGTGTAGGATAAAGCTGTAATGATACGACTTTCGACGTTAATTTCTAAGTTTTGGACCTACTCTATTATTCGATGTTGCCGCTATGTGTAACGTTAACTCTCGTCTTCGTTCTTTCACTCTTTAATCGTCGCACTTAGACTAGATTCACACATATACTATATCACGAAATAATGTGTTTTACCCTCACTACACTCTTAGAACGAGGTACGATAAACGTGCAAGGAACAATTAATCACGGGTGCACACGGGATTATTTGGGTCAGTGCACGGAGATCGTAGTGAATTCTAAGGTGCCACAAGCGTTTCGACGAAGTATGACACCAAATCACGGGAAGAAAGTAGTAGGGGTCAAGCAAGGTGTGCTTTATCATACTCTACCAAAGTTCCGTGAAGAAAGTGCCATGTGGAGTTGAACGTTATTAGACCTATTATACTATTGTGATTATTTTCGACACACTACACTCAATCGCAAGGCGTAACAACTGAAATTGCATCAATGCAGGACAGGTCATAAGTCTATGGCAATCAATCTCATCAAGCACATTAACGCTCACGACATTGTCGGGTGAGGACCTATTCTACCCTCCTCGATGACTGTGATGCGTCGCAACGTAACGTTAAGCTTATCCGAAACAAAACTCGACTAATCGCAATCGTTTATCATGTGTATCTCGCAATCTCTATCGCTTATCATGCGAATCTATATCGTTTGCTGTGTATCAATCTATTGCTATACCGTTAGCTGTGATATTTGTGTTAGGTTAGCACACATGACCTCGCTTCACGAGGTGAAGCTCATATGATTAAGGCAGGGTGTTTTAGTCATATCAGCGACCCTTCGTGGAAAAAGGCCATGTGGGGTCTAATGTTAGTTAAACTCTGTGGTGTTAATCAATCAAAATCGAACCGCATATCTTCATCGCTTGCAACGACTGCCGCTTATCGTAATTCGTTGACCGTCGCCGTCATTACTAGTGATGTGTTATGTTATTCGTTTAATCACCTAATCGCTTATCGCTTATCGTGTATAGTCTACCGCTTATTCGCGTACAGCTTATCGCTCGCTTGGTGTTCATTGCAGTCTATGTGGTATTAGTACGCATGGCATCGCTTCACGAGGCAAAACTAACCTGGTTAAACATGGTGTTTCGCCATGTTAGTAAACACTCGTGGAAACGTGCCATGTGGGTTCAATAAGGAATCTGATCGAAAATGCGTTATTCAACTCGCCGGATTAACCCATTCGACTCTATCTTATGCTCGGTCCGACTTTCTATCGATTTGATCGAGTAAACGCAATTCTATCCATGTTATATCGGCACAACTGACACCGCCTCACGAAACGGAAGTAATATGAGCAAAACATGGTGGATACGCCGCTGGCACTTCCTATATATAAGTGTTTTAAACATATTAACAAACTTTCGTGGGAAAGTGCCAAGTGGGGCTCAGTGATTAACTACCTTTTGTACTGATTTAAAACGTCTCTTTACAATTTTTTTTTAAAACCGGTGGACAAGTGAAATTTTCTTACGACGTGGAGTTAACATCGAATCAGCTTAACTCCATGTCCAAGAAAAGTTTCATAAGCCTAGTTTTCCTTAAACTTTTACAACGTCAAAACAAAATCCTTCTTAAGACATTGGTTCGACATCGAATTCAGCTTGAACCCATGTCATAGGAGAGTTTTCGTAACCCTTGTTTTCATCTTCGAATTCCTTAAAATTTTAGAAACTCAAACTTCCTTGCAACATCGGTTAACATCGACTCCGTTGACCTCACGTTAAAAGGAAAATTTTCAAAGATTTTCATCCTAAATTCCTTTTTAATATCTAAAATGAACGTCTGTAAGACCCTAATCCGTTTTAGTCTAAGATTCGCAGCGGAAAATACATACTAAAAATTTCTTTATTAGTTATTCTTTCTTTCACTTAAATACATTAAAAACTAACATACTTATATCAAATTAAATGACCACATACACACCCACGTACAATCTATGTCTTGACTCGATCATCAACCGCTTACTCTTCATGTTGAGAATCTCGTAACCTCGTATAACCTGCAGTCACCACATACAATTACTTCATTAGCAACCGGTGACGTAATACATATACTTTAAAACATGCATCATCAAGCATCAATATTTCCTATCCTCGCTTATGTGAATCCATTAATCCATCCAGTCGAACTCTCTAGTCCGACTCTCCATACTTAACCCTCATTCTTCATTCTTAATATACCTGCACTTCCATTTCATACTCAACAGAAAACAGTTAGCATCATTAAACTTATCTCATAGGTGTAATCTCACGAGTACACATAACCAAATCTCATTCATTTGTGTATTTAACTAAATTACCTTTTCATGCATAATACCTTACTATACATACCCACTTCATTTACAACTTACATCTTACCCACAAGTATAATTATTTACTTTATCTTTGTGCGTAATACTAACATGTAAGTTCCCTACCGTACCCATACTTAATAGAAATTACTTTCTTCCAGCTTTCAACTCACTTTCCGTAAACTTACCTTATTACCTCCATTGATTCATACTTTCCCACAAAATTCACAATAACCATCATACTACAATACATTTTACATCTAAAGTGTAAGTTCGGGATTCACTTACCTTATGCGCCCGTATTTGCATCCGCTTACTTGAGTCTTCTTGGCCCGTTAGCCTTCCACGCTCCCATCCCTCTTGACATGATTCCTATACTTTCATGTCATTACGTTTACATCCTTATTAGCATACATGATTATACATATGTACGATCATATCAAGTTCATATCTCACATATGCCTTTCATTAGCCAATTCAAATAAGCATATAGCATACTCAACATCATCATAACATAACCCTCACATATTATGGCCATTTAGACATTTCATCAAACACTTGGTGTGCGTACTACTTTCTAAGCATAATGTACACGTGTTTCATGCCTTTCTTCCTAATTATCCCTTTCATTCATCAACCCAAGTAAACATCATTCAAATTCTATACCATACTTCATCCATATACAAGCACACATCACATACTACACATATTCATGATCAAATTCATACCATTTCATGGATTAAACATAAACCCACTTAGCTAAAAGTGGTAATTCATCCTAACACCTAAATTATAGCAATTCACTAAGAGTTTTCACATAGGATTAGTTCCTAAACAAGCATACATCGTCAATTTGGCCACAACCTCTACGATTCATACATAAATCACTACTTGTGATGTTCATCAAGTTTTCTCAACTTCATTAAACATCAAAATTCAACATACCTTATGATCCCCTAGCTTGGGTGATCGTTAATTCATGTTCCTTCTTGAATTTAGACTTCGTTTGGCCCTTTAATTTGAAGATTCTTCAAGAACTAGGGTTTGAACCCTTGGTTCTTTCTCCTGGACATCGATCCAGAACACACACAAGTGTGTGTGTTTGTGTGTGTGTTTTCTTTTAATACCACAACTTTCAAGTTGTTCACTTTGGTCCCTCATGTTTCGTTTTAATTAAATAAGGCTACAACCCTTCGTTTAATACCAACGATATTAACAATCAACTAGGTTAATTATTCCTAGTTAATGTTCATTTACGGGTTCACTTTTATCCCCTAACGGTATTTTACCCGTTCCTTTACATTAACCGGGTTTAAATTACCAAACCCATTTTTGGGGTGTTACAACGTCTCTTGTAACGTTGGTTAACGACCGACTCAGTTAACCCTACGTCATGAGAAATCTTCCAAGCCCTTCAAATTACAATCGCATTGAACTAACGAGTCTCCGCAACACGAGGTACTTTGTAACGACAACTCGTGGGATATTACCTTCTTCTTTACGTCGTTTCTCGCTATCGCAATCGATCTCTCTTATTCGAAACGTTCTCGCTGTCAACTTACGATCAAATCGCTCGCTGTATCGCTACTCAAACAAGACCAACTCTTAGAAGTCTACCTATTGGATTAATTTCGGGACGAAATTTCCTAAAGAAGGGGAGACTGTAACAACCCGCACTTTCGTGCGTTGTTACTACTCGATATACTCGTTACGCCTAG
Organism: Helianthus tuberosus; assembly: GCA_030545235.1. Lineage (NCBI taxonomy): Eukaryota > Viridiplantae > Streptophyta > Magnoliopsida > Asterales > Asteraceae > Helianthus > Helianthus tuberosus. The sequence continues at coordinate 7,461,778 of CM060436.1, forward strand.
CATCAGAGATTCGGATCATAATGTAACTATATCGTATATATATATATATATATAGCTATTCGAAGGATAATCGCATATTTTCGAAATACAATATCACTATACTACACTATTATCACAAACACTAACACTCACGGAGGCATTAGGTGAGGACCTATTCTACCCTCCTCAGTGGCCGTGATGTGTCGAACGTAAACAATTAACGCTAACAAAGACTCTCGGGTGAGTGCTATAGCTCCAGTCGTCGTGACGATGATGACAATACGAGTGAATGGTACCCCGTCAGTCATTGTGGCAACACACGAAAACGTTCACGATGACATCGAGAAAGGACCTATACTACCCTCCTGGATGGCCGTGAAACGTCGTTAATAATCGCGTACTCGAAGGGAAAACTGATTGTATTTATCAAACTTTGAAATATGGATACGTATATACGACCCTTTTGTGATTAATAATATATATATATATATATATATAACTACGGATACGAAAATGTGTAACAAAATCGGATCGATAAAACGCAACATCCGGATGGAGTACGGTCCGCACGGATGGTCTATCCGGACGGATGACCTATCCGCACGGATGGTCTATCCGGACGGAAGACCTATCCGCACGGATGGTCTATCCGGACGGAAGACCTATCCGCACGGATGGTCTATCCGGACGAATGGCCTAACCGCACGGATGGCCCATCTCCTCTCCTTTCAGCTCCCTGTGCCTATAAATACCATGTCACATCACTCAAACAGTGATGTGACAGCTCCTACTCGACCAAACACGCTCCAAGACCCTTTTCTCTCGATTCCTCGCGTTTCCGGTAAGATTTCAACCTAGAAACTTGTACTTCTTCAATCTCCACCAAATTCTACATCTTTCTATCTTTCAAAACTCAATTTCTAACCGTGAAATCTGCGGATTTGATGCGTTTTGAGGTGATGTCACCAAGAGTTCTTATGAACTTCCAGTTGTGACCTCATCCACCCATAAACGACTCAGATCTGGATGATTTCCACATGTTTTGGTAACAAATCTCGCCTGAATCTATGAATTTAACCAAGGAACTGTGCGATTTCGAATTAACCATGAAGAACCATCACGAACGGCCAGAGCTGATGGAACGGGGTGATTCCCGGCCGTTAGAGCGGGTCGGAATTGATGGAACTTCAAGTGTTGGTGCGAGATTACACTGTCCCGGTAACTCTACACGTGTTCCTTCCGATAAACGCTCAGAAACAGAATCTAGAATGCGAAACAGACGTGTTGTCCGCACGGATAACATGTAATCCGCATGGATCACATGTAATCCGCACGGATCACATGTAATCCGCACGGATAACATGTAATCCGCACGGATAACATGTCATCCGCACGGATACATGTCATCCGGACGGGATACATGACAATCCGCACGGATAACCGGTTGTCCGCACGGATAACACTTACAATCCGCACGAGTTACATTTGTTCGAACGGATGACAGTCCGCACGAGTGAACACTGTTCGAACGGATGACAATCCGCACGAACCACCACTTACTTCGTACGGATGACAATTCGGACGAGTCACCACATCATCCGCACGGATCACCTGTTATCCGGACGGATAACATGTCAATCCGCACGGATGAGCACCATTCGACCAAGTGAGTGACTTTTCGAGACTAATCTCGCTTAACCGTACATCGTTTACTCTATTCTTCAAGGATCAACACAGACGTACTCGCAACCGACTCAATCAAGTTGTATTCTCGCTAAATACGCACTGTGAGTATACTTGAACCCTTTTTAATCGAATTTTGGGTGTAACATACGTTTCTAGCAAATCGAACTTATCAAACGAATTATTCAATCAATCGAATTATCACTTGCGAATAACTATTATGCATAGATATACGTGATGCTAGTTGCATATGTGCTAGGGCTTATACTTGCGACGTCCCACCTTGACTAGTATAGTACTATTGCGCCCGACGGGGTCTAGTTTGCCATCGCATATTCGAGCATCGAGGACTTAGTTGGTAGTATCAGCTTTGTGAGTATATATGTCATGTGTTACGTTCTTGCATATGGAAATTCGCTACACTTTTTATCTACTATGCTATACTTATCAAACCTGTGTACTCGCCAATACTTTTGTATTGACAAATATTTTAACGTATGTTGCAGGTTAGGTCGCAGACTTTATCAAATCAAGCTAGGAAGTCTAGAAACTCAACTAAAATCTAGGTTGTCGGATCTATATTGTTCGAGAGGACAATAAATCTGTGATAACTTATGTGATTGTATTATTTGTTAGTATGGGATAACGAATGTATTAAATATTATCGCAATATAGTTGTTATGGATTCTCTTGAGCAATCTGATTCGCCTAGTGCTGCGCCCCGATGATTCCGCCATCGGTTGGGGTGTGACACCTAACCCTTCACCCAAAAGTCCTCTTGATATTTACAAAGGTATATAGTTAAAAAGGAGGAGGATTGATTGCTTGGCAAGCCTATGGTAGGAGTAAGTTCCATGCCGCTCTCGAGTGATTCACTAAAATACATCTTCGGCCGAGTGTTGAGTGATCCCCCGTGAGGTATGTGAACTTGTATATAAATAGAATTTTAAATAGGCATGTTATGCCCTAATAAGTAATTTATCTTATGAAAAGTTTTAAATAAATCATGACGAATAGGAATGTAAATAAATAAAAATAAAACTTAATAAAGAATCTTGGAAATCCCGACACTCTATGACAAGCCCAAAAACCTTCTCTTCTACCCATTCCATTTGGGAGTGTAAAGCCACATTGTAAAGAGTTTTGCTTGAGGATAAGCAAAGATTCAAGTGTGGGGTATTTGATGTGTGCAAAATGCAACATATAAATTACATCAATTGTGGCATAAAACTAACCCTTTTTAGTACTAATGTTGGAAAAAGTGTGCTTTTGTCTTCCTTTTGTATTTTCAGGATTAAATGAGCTCAAATTAACAAAAGAAGCAAAAAGGAAGCTAAATCTAACATAAATACAAGAAAAGGAACAAACGTGGCATGCCCGACCTCCCCGAAAGCACCTTCCCAAGCAAAACAAGAGAACAGAAGGCTGAACACTCCCCGTGCTCAGTGAACACGGGGGCGTGCCCAAGTGTCAGCATAAAAGACAAAGCTGTAGAAGCTTCTATCGCCCACCACGGGGCCGTGCTCAGCGGACACGGGGCCGTGGTCAACTATAAGATTCGCAGAATCCAGGCAAATCTTGATAGTACAGATATGCTTCTGCACACGGGGTCGTGCCCAGCGGACACGGGGCCGTGGTCAACTAATGCGGACAAGAGCAATAAATGAAGACAGAGAAGGAGGATGGATACGGGGCCGTGCCCACTGGACACGGGGCCGTGCCCGAGCTACTGTTCAGGCTATAAATAGGGGTGCTTGGCTCATTTGCAAACCATCCCTTGGCACACCACCTCTCTCACACTTCACCCACCACCCACCACCCACCACCATCACAACACCATCATCCACCACCATCATCCATTGTCCATCATACAGTGTGTGAGTCGTCTCGGGATCCAAGATTGATCGTAAGAGTTCTTGACAATCAAGGCCATGTTTGCCTAAGTCTCTTACATCACTTGGTGAAGACAAAGTGTCTAGTGTAATACTTTTTATTTTTAATCTTTTCGCACTTTTTACTTGGTTATGTATTAATGACTTTAATAACTAGTTTCTTATGTTGAAAGTGATTCTTCCTTATCGTTTGTCCGTGGTGTCTTGGTATTATTTTACTGTCTATATAAAATAAAAGATTTTCACCATTCATATCTCCACGGTCTATATGGAGGTATGTTGGCTACCTGGTCGGGGGTTAAGGGAACGGTTTGGTAAGAGTCTTGACTTGTTCAGTGTATAGATCCTGCAAGGACCTGGGTCAAATTTAGTAGGATATCCTTCAATACCCACCGGTATTGGATGGCAGGGGTCCAAACACTTTGATCCCCTCATATGTAAGCTACTATTAATACTTTAACCCGGCTATTTAGGACTGTATCCCTGCTGACTCAGACTACTTAGCCGAGGGTAACGTCACCTTCAAAAGAGGGGCCTACCATAATATGCATTAATAACTTAATTAATTATCTTTCAATAATCCGACCCTTTAGGATTGTATCCTTGCTGACTCAAACTACTGGGTTGAGAGTAACGTCACCTTCAAAAGAGGGGCCTAGTACAATAACTAAGATAAGCTATTAAAAAGTGCAAAAGTGCGGAAATAATCAAAGGTTACACTAAACACGAGTCGGAGCCAAGTGATTCATCTTGTCTATCTGTTTTTATTTTTATTTTATTTTTCAGCATTTTAGTTAGTTTTATTTTTCTAGTTTAAAACCTTTTTCTAAACTTTCGATTTGATTAGACGTTGAGGATAAACTGGTATTAAAAGCTCTTGTGTCCTTGGACGACCTCGGTATCTTACCAACACTATACTACGCTCACGATGGGTGCACTTGCCCATATGTGTGTTTAGTGTTAGTAAATATCGTGTTTTATAAATTTAAAACTTGGCTAAAAAGTGTAAAAGGACTTAAAATATACTTAAACTTATATACACACTTCACACGCATCATGCATCTACAAGCCCTTACCTTCCATCTTATGGTCTTGCGCTCATACTAACGCTCAAACTCATATCCTTTCATTTAATCAATGCCTTTACGTATTAACAGAAATTCTTACTCATACTGGACGCGTTTAAATATAGTTTTCCTCTACTACACATTGGTAGATTGTACTTACACTATCCGGAGAACCGTGATAATCAATTAAAAGCAAAACCGACTTTCTTACTAATATTGAGGCCTAGAAAATCATTCAAAAATAAGTTATGTAATCAAAACAAACAACATCAAACTAAATGCCAGAAACGAAAGCTCTCGCGGGGCGCGACAGCTTTGGTTAAATCTCCACAGTAAGCTACTGTGACCACTGTAGCTTACGGTAGCCCTCAAAACACTTACGGCAACTAGGGACTGCCTTACGGCAGAAAAGAAAGTCCAGCGCCCACCGTAACTTACGGTGGGCACCGTAAGCTACGGTGGTGCCCAGATCAGCGTCCCAAATTAAGCCGAAAACTCTCGTAACTCAATCGTTTTGCATTCGTACCACTAGAAACTTATTCCTAAATGCTCGTAAAATTATTACTTACATAACTAACTAAAAGTTCCTGCCCCGGGCCCTTAATCTAGCTGAATTTTCCTTAACAAATCATTACTTAAGTATCATTATTCAACCCACTCATGACTTTATCAAGCAACTCATATGTTTACACTTAAGGCTCACATAATGATAATATTATAACACCTTACACTAACCGAGCACAAGAAATACTATCGTCATTACTTGTACAAACGTTCCGTGCTAAAGCATACCTTCACTTTGACCCATTAACCTAAGTCCCCATTCTCGGTTGGTGCACTTATGTGCAATTTTACCCATTACCCAGTTACATACCGTAGCCGTTACTTAGACATTAATTGTCATATCATTACAACTTTATATTGTCCCATTCGGTCTACTTAGCTAAAATTACCGTTTTCATACAACCAAAACCATATGAAACTTCAAACATCATCATGCTTAATTAACTAACGCTACTTTACTTAAACAAAATAATAAGTGATTACGGAAATCACTTACCTTATGCATTCCGTATTTGCATTTGCTTCCTCATGTCCTCTTGATCCGTTAGCCTCTCATGCTTCCACCCATCTTGACATGATTTCCTATACTTTCATTTCATTACATCCACGTTCTTGTTAGCATACGAAATTATACATAAGAACGACCATATTAATTTACATTTCACATTCGGCTTCCAATAATCATTTCAACAAGCATATAGCATACTCATAGTGAAATACTTCATTTAACCACATGATCACATAATTACATGTACTAACCATACTAGAAACCTCCATAATTCTACACTTGCACCATGATCCATACCTAGCAACAAACTATATCTAAACGCACTTCTCATGTTAGTTTACTATTAAACACCTCTTTGTCACGTTCTATATCTAATTACCACTTTCTTGCATACAATTTCACCTTCTAACTTCACCTAGTCATTTCATCAAACACTTGGCACGCGTACAAGTTTTCAAACATAATGTACAAGTATTCTTCATACTTTTTCTTCCTAGTTCTTGTTTTTAACCATCCAACATACAAAATATCAATTCAATTTCATACCATATTCAACATAACTAACAAAGATTGATTACACATAACATAATCTACCAAGGATTTGAACAAAGGTTGGGCATGGGTGACATACCCATGTCGCCACTCTCACCATCAATGGTGGTTTCACCACTAAACATCAAATTACTCAGAACCGTTCATAATCCAAGCTTTATTTGTTGATTCTAACACCTCCTCATACTTAATTTCATATGAAATCAAAGATACATCACATAACCATACTAGCAAAAATCATTAAATCAAAAACTATGACTTATCACATGTTTAGCAAGGCTAGATGATCATATATCTAGGTCCATGCATAAGATTTAGCCTTGATTTCTATTCCAATTCTCTGATTTAGGGTTTGAGAGGGGTTTCCCCCTCTTTTCTTCTCCTCTGCTAGAACACGCACATACGCCCAAGTGGGTGTTGGGATTTTTAGGTTTTTGTTTTATATTTTATCTTTCTATTTGTCCATTTTCGACCCCTCAAGTTTGAGCATGTAACCTTTATTGGCTATCCTTTGATATAATGCATTCTCAACTTAAGTCAAGAGGTCAACTACATTCTAACTAGGTTAGTATTCCTAGTTATTATTATTTCATGCTATATAATAGAAGGCATATTAGAAATTATAAAAGTTCGGATTTTGGGGCGTTACAAGTCTACCCCCCTTAAAGGAGGTTTCGTCCCCGAAACCTTTCTCATTCCTACCCTTAACTTTTGTTATACTCATTCAAAGTGTTTAATACATACTGAATACATTCGAGATCTAGGCTAAAGATTTTACTCCTAAGCAAACATAATTATACGCATTGTTCCTACCCTCTATTAATCTTAATACCTTCATGTTTCTGCTTATTCTAAGTATTTCAAGTTATTCCATTCTATTCAATATCACCTATGATATTTCATTTTGATCATCATAAATAATTCCCATCATTCCATTACTAACATGCCTTCTAATCATTTTCGTACTCATAGGGCGGGGGGGGGGGGTCGTTAACATCATACTCGTACCAAAGACATTCAATAATCAATTCTTCTTCGTAATTGTAATGAAACTACTACTTCATACTCACTCATCCGTATTAATTTCCATGGTTAAGCATTAATATACGTTTTCTTTAGTTACTCTTACCAGGCATACCCTTACGTTAGGCTCATTCATATCACTTTACTATAGTTCTCTCACTTTATGCGTTACTTATTCTACATGAGTACACGTGGTGTACAAGTTTATCATACTAGAACTTAATCATTACCCGAAACTTTCACTCAAGGTTTTGAAACTTTCTTCTAGTGACAAAAATTACCTTCCTATGTCGTATATAAAATAATTTATTAACATTCCTTACCGTATCATACTATCCAACGTGGGTCGATCATTATACTAACCTCGATTTTGTTGCGTAAATTAACGATCTACAAACCGGATTGGCCCGCTTCTGAATGAGTCTGTGTCAAGGCCAGTTCGATATCTTCCTTTCATGAAATGGGCTTCCGCTCATGGGCACCTTTCCAACAATATCTTGTTTAAATGAACATGGCCAATAAGCCTAGCATCAAAGTTAGCATTTTCCGTAAGTACTTGTCATTATTACTTTCTTTCCGAATTTATTCTATTCAGTGTTTCGAACACCCACAATTCTTTCATCTTGTTAATTATTTCATCAACCTTTTGCAGTTTGACTTTTCAAGGTCAAATTGGCGTTTCTTAATTATCGTGGATGTAATTAAGTACACAATTGTACTTCTTTCCATTCATGCTCACATTCAAAGACCTTAATACATCCTTTCAGTACACTTTGCGAAACTTACCCCTCCCGCCCATACTTAAGTTATTGTTCGGGTCGAAGCCCGTCATTCATTTTGACCCGCAAGAGTCATTTAGTAATATATATATATATATATATAGGGTGAGGTTCGGCTAGAAAGTCCAAGTTTCCTAAAAAGTGTAAAAAGTCATAAAACACAATAATTTCAGGCATAAAACACACCTAAAACTCACAAATAATAGAATGAATATTACTAAAACACCATATTCAAACTCTAATAGTCTATAAAAACTTCAAACGCACCATCGTATAACTATGAATATAAAACACAAAATGCTAAACAACATAAAACACAATAATATTTGTCATTCCATAATCAGAGCCTTAACATCTAAAACACAACACAAAACCCACATACATGATGTTTTAGTAATCTTCATCATATTATTTGTGGATTTTTGGTGTGTTTTATGGTTGACATTATGGTGTTTTATGACTTTTTACACTTTTTAGGAAATTTGAACTTTCTGGCCAACTCCTAGCCTATATATATATATATATATATATATATATATCACGTAACTTGCTCAAAATTTAAGGATTTTAACTAATGTTTCTTACTACTACAATAGCTTTCATCGGTTTTACCTACACAGTAAATCAAATTCTTCATGTTAATTTTACTATTACTTGCTTAATAATTATCAACTTACTTTATTTGACTTTTCAGAAGTCCATTTGTAAATATATATACATTCTGACCTAGTTTTAAACATATCTTGGATAATACTTGCCTTAAAAACATTTACTTCTTCGGTCCGTACTTTCTTACGAATTCGGACTTTTCATTTCACTTTCCATTTCTTTCTATTTTTTGAATCCGTCTCGCGGATTCAAACATATCATTCATACTTTTTATTCATTCTATGTTTCGAATCCGTCTCACGGATTCTAACATATCATTCATACTTTCTTTCTTTCATCGTATTATTTACCATTTTATTTCTTATGATACGTTTTCGCATCAATCTTCTACATTAAACTTCAAGTGTTGCGTCCCAACACTTCATTCCATATTCTATTTCACGCATCGCGTCTCGACGCGACATTCTACATTCTATTTCTAGTGGTGTTCCCACCCTTCTTTCTTAAGTCTGAATCACATTCCATCGTATTCTTAAACTTTTCATTTTTATCTTTCTTTCTTACATTTGATCCAATTCTTTAAGAATCGTTGGACCCTATTTTCACCAGTATGACCAGGCTTAAGTGAGATAATTCTCATGTTTTCTCGAGCTTCCTATGCTTCTTGTGCACTGGCCAGGTGCGCAATCTACATACTAGTCTCGAGTCATCATGGGAATCATCTTCTTATATTCGGGAAAACCATCTTCAATTCGTGACTCATTTATTTAAATCCTTCTAAGGTTTTATTCGTATCCTTAAAATATACTACCTATCGGTACATACAAATTTTCTCAAACTTCGTGTACCTGAGATTCAATGCTTGCCTTATTACTTGCCTTCACTTCCTTGCTAGTCCGCGACTGTGTAACATCCTCATTGTCCATGCATGTTCACCTTAAAAGATCCATCATTATTAGTATCATTACACATATACTTACTTGTATCAAGTTTTACCTTTCGGTCTTGATCGAGTCTCGGATTGTACGGTCACTATTCACAGAGCACACGGGTTTGAGTTCAAGTACTTACCTCCTCGTACTTGATTTCCCTCAAACCATGGCTCTGATACCAACTTGTAACACCCAGATTTCACATTCCCAAAATGTGATATTATCCTACTATTATTTAACAAAAATTCGGGCATGACCCGTTCGTAATAAGAACAATTCCCTGTAAGATCATCGTGTAAGAACTTAAAGATAACGCAGCGGAAAATAGCTTTAAAATTTCTTTATGATCTTATAACAATACACACATTCAAGAAGAAGCTTACAAAATTCACTTCCATTTACAATTTAATGCGTTACAAAATTAAGACCACGTAACCGTTCTTTCCGTACAATCCTTGCTCTTGACTCGATCTACGCCCACTTGGTTATATTAGTCACAGAGAGACCCGTACAATTCCTATGGAAACCAGAAACAACTAAATTGTTAGTCACTGGCAACACCATAAAACATAACTCTATATAGTTAAAAATCAGTTCATAATTCACTAAGAACTTGGGTTCGCTCAATCATCTCCTCATAGTCTATAGTTCCAAGTTTGACTTCAATCTTCGGTTTTAAAGTTTCCCGTTCATAATTCATTGTTCGGATTTTAAAGTTTCCCGTTCTTTTTCTTTGAAAAATATTTGGATAGGGAGGTTAGGAAAAGTCTTGTTTTCTTCTAATTAGATTCAATAATCTTGTATTTATTGAAAGGTCTAATTTTGAAATGTTTATCTTCGGTTTGCATATGTATAAGATTTGTAATCTTGTAACACAAATGTTTCTTTCTAATCACTTATCTACAAAAAAAAAAAAAAAACAACCTTTCTAGATCAACGAATACGCTTGTGGAAAGAGTTTGGTTTCATGGTTATAGACCTTTTCCAAGTTGACTTGAAGTCTTATTCACGCCCGTTTGAAAATGTGTAACTTTAGGTCAACCATTGCAGGGACATGTCCGAAAATCATAAATAAAAAATTGGCTCTGTGCGAGATAAAAAATTTGGATCATGTTCACAAATTTTTTTTAGTCCAGCAGCATCCCTCAATTCATTAATTGGGTTTTGAATTAATTTTGTTTATTAAATTGACCTTGAGTTATTTTCATTACACTTTCACAAGTTGGGCTTCTTAAATAAACAACCCAGCAACACCCCTCAATTCACTAAGGCCACTTGGTATACTCTAACATCCATAGGTGTTAATCCTAGTTGGCATCCGTTAACACTTGTTATACCGCTCCTGAAGGGTGTTAAGAGGCATTAAAAGCTTCATATGTTAAGAAGTTAACTAGGAGAGAATCAAACATTGCAAAATTTACACACACACACACAACATGCTATATATATATATATGTATTTTAATTAATTTAAGGGGCGTTAATGGGGGTTAAACAATTTCCTTGTTGTGAGGTGAAGTGAAAGAGGGTCAAATAGGTGATGTGACGTCTACGTGTAGTTAAAAGGCGTGAAAGTATACATCATAGCCTAATAACACTTACTCCTTATTTAACATTGTCTAATAAATGACCGAGCCGAGCTTACATAAACTTGTTTACGAGCCGAGCACAATCGTAAAAATAACATCGTTTAGTAAACGAACACGAGCCCGAGCTTCACTTATCAAGCCCGCGAGCCTTCAAGAGTCTATTATTTACATTATTTTTATTTAATATATTAATTAATATATAATAAACGAGTCGAGCTCGAGCTTAAGATATTACCAACGAGCCAAGCTCGAGCTCTCATAAGTAAATCACGCTCAAGCTCGACCTTGGTTGAGATCGGGCTCGGCTCGCCTCATTTGCATCCATACACTTGAATCCTTTCCGCAAAAAGAACTGTAATATGTGTAAATATATCCAATTAGTTTGACAACAAACCTTTTCATACAAATAAAATATATATAACTAGATATTGAGTTCTTCTAAGTTTATATTATTAATGATTAAATGAGAAATAAAAAAGCTATGAAGTTAAACAACAAAACATGTAAAGTTTGTTATGTAAATGCAAAAAGCTATAAAGTTAAACAATAAAACATGTAAAGTTTGTTTTGGAAATGGTTAAATGAGAAGAAAAAATAAAATTATTTACAAATTTAAGAAGGCCCATATTTAAATGTAAAAGTGAAACTTAAACTAAAAAATAAGTTTTACGAGGCTTAAATCAGCCCTTTGAGGCCCACAGAAACACAATACATGGGAACCAATGAAAATTAGGAAAAAAAAGAGATCAGCGTGGGATTCGATCCTGGAACCGTTGTGCTTTTATTAGAAAACAACCACATCCATTGAGCCAGACAATGAATTTGTATCATTTTTTCTACAATAATTTTATTTATAAAAAATACATATATTTTTTAAACATTTTGGGTCCCTAGATAGTTTGGGCCCTGTGCGGTGGTACCTCCCGCAAAGGCCCAAAGCCGGCTCCGAACCATTGGTTAAATTTAAGTTTATAATCTACTATAATAAAAGAAACCAATAAGTGACACGTGTCATTCATTAAAGGCGTCTACATTTGTAATTTCCTGCCTTTTCATACTTATCTTATATCAATTAATTAAATAATAAATAATCAATTAATATTAAATCTTATCTTACTTTGAATGTCGGATAGAATCATTCTATTTTTTCTAATAATATATTATCTTCAAATTTAAGTTATAAATTAAAGACATTTTTTAAATAATAACACAAAACAATAATCTTAAACTTAAAAAAACAATAATACGCTCATATAAAAAATTTAAAGTACAAACAAAATATACAAAATAACTTATTAGACATTAGATCAAACTTTAAAAAAAAATACTAATTAGGAAGAGAAGCTAATAATATAATTTTTTTTTATTTTTCAAATTGGGGTTCTAATCAATTCGAATTAAACTTAACCAAGTTTGTGATTTGATTTGATTCGAATTAAACCGAACCAAATTTATGATTTTTAAACGAATCCAATAGCATATTATTTACTATACAAAATTATATTTATTTAACCCGTGTAATACATGGTGTTTTTAAATATATAACTTTTTTATTATTTAGTGTATATTCGCCCTGCTTGCGGTATACAAGGTCACAAAAGTACATTTATTTAACCCGTGTATACACGGTGTTTTTAAAGATATAATTTTTTTAGTGTATATAATTAGATTTATTCAACCCGTACAATACACGGATTTTTATTATTTGATATATAAAATTACATTTATTCAGTACAATAGATAGGGTTCTTAGAGATATAAATTTTTTTATTATTTAATATATAAAATTACATTTGTTCAACTCGTGTAATAAACGAGATTTTTAAAAATAACTGTTTTAATTTAATATATAAAATTACATTTATTCAACCCATGTAATACACAGGGTTCTAACCTAGTCCTTATGTATTCTAATAAATGATTATAACTAAGGATGCGTGTGAATACTAAATCTCTTCTCCCGATTTTAATTTTGATATATATATTTCAAAATAATTTCACTCTAAAAAGTTAGTTACTTTTTATAATAACATTAAAATGTATTTACCTATATATTAAAAACAAAAGGGATTGAACAGTAACAATAAATAAATATTAAAAAAAGTCTTTAATAAAAAGTAATAAAAATATAAATGAATGAATAGTATTGGGTACCGATATCAAATTTACTAAACTGAGTATATTTTCGGTATTCGTTCGGCACCGGTATTCGTTCGGCACCGGTATTCATCGGGTTTTACCCTCAAATACCGGTGTCGTACCAGTACCGGCCGTATAAAGCCGTACTGTACCAGGTATATTCGGTACCGGTACCCATTTTTGGGGATTTCGGTAACGGTATTTTCGGTACAGGTTGGTACCGAGCTCATCAAATCATGTAGCAACGTAGCAATGCAAGTAATTGCACAGTTTAGATTACTTTTCATACACACAGTAAGTAAACTGTATTTCGTTTGAATGGGGTTTTATATACACAACAACTTAGTTTGCTTTATTTTTTGTCTTTTTACGTAATGAATAAACTGTAGCATGTAAAATTAAGTTGGATATTTAGATTATTGATGAGAAAATCGTATCAAATCTTGTAATCAAACCGGTATCGTATCGGTACCAAATTTGCTATACCAAATCATTTTCGGTACCAATTTGGTACCCACCTTTTGGCGTTTTCAGAATCGTTACTTTCGGTTCGACACTTTTCTAGCACCATACCTATATTTATTGATTTTTACCTTCAAATACCATACCGTATTGTACCGAGCATTTTCGGTGCCGGTACCTAATTTCGATGATTTTCCGGATCGGTACTTTCGGTGCCGTTACAGGTACCGAGCTCATCCATATTTTAACGTACTAGCACCGTAATAACTGTACTGAAAACAACCGAATTTCCAACGTGTACGACGTGTGGTTCCTATTATTATATATTAGGTTATTTAAAATCGTTTTTTTTAGGACGGATTGACTATCCTTTTCACCACATTTTTATTTATGTTTTGATATTCGGTATCTGCTTGCCGTTACTGACACGCGTTTTGCAGTCACTGGGTCCCCGCCGCAACGCGCGGACGGAAATTTAACTAGTTAAATTTAATTTTAATCATTTTATAATCTTATAGAATTTTTTTTTGGACGGCGACTTTCACAACAGACGGCAAGGCCGCTACTACCTATAAATCGGTAGCTACCATCGCCCCACTCCCGCAACCAAGACTATGTTGTCTTAACCGGGCCCACGCTTGGTGCATTAGAGTTTGGCTTGGCGTCCCCCGAGAAAATTTCCAGCCCCCTGCCACTTGACAGGAGTTGCACCCTCCGCAAGAGCTGACACTCTCCGGAGTAAATGCACTGTAATAGAAAACTCGGGCGCTCCTCGGGATCGAATCGGCGCCAAAGGCCCCAAATCCTATCCTTCATTGTTGCTGGCCACTGGGCTGGGAGCCAGTGTTATAATCTTATAGAATTATAATTTGGATATCTAAATGCTGAAAACTAATTAAAAAAGTTTCATTGACACTCAAAATCTCAAAGTAATAGTTTTAAAGAACTTTAGTTCTATTTTTTTAAACCAACTTTTATTTATAGTATGTTTTTTTTTAAATATTTAATATTTTCTAGACTAGAATGATATTCGTATCTCGTCCTAACATCCATATATTCTAAAATAATATTTATATCAAAGTATACATATATACTAGTATAATTTAGTTGCAACCCATTTATTTTCTACAACCTTATAAGTTACAATTTATCTTTTTAAAAACACTTACACTCTTATTATCAACACCTTAACCTTTTAGTGTTACTATTACATTGTTTTGTTTAATAAATAAACAAAGTTAAATATACAAGAAACTCCGAATATATCATACTCTTTAATTTTTTAACCCTCTCTTAGGCTTTTTCCTATTGTTTTTTTCTCTTAGGCTTTGAGTATTGTGATCAAAGTTTGTGTTTTTATGTTCATATTTTAAAGTCTCTCATTCTTCTTCTTTGAAAAATATAGTAAAAGTCTTGTTTTCTTCGAGTTAAATCCGATAACCTTGTATTTATCGAAAGTTCTAAATATGAAATGTTTATATTCGGTTTGCATCTGTATAAAATCTGTAATCTTATAATACAATTGTTTCTTTGTGTTTATCTTTGTAATCATCTTATCAAAATCAAACTCAACGAATATGTTTGTGAATAGATTTTCGGTTTCACGGTTATAGACCTTACAAAGTTGGCTTGAAGTCTTATTCACACCGGTTTGAAAATGAGCAACTTTAGGTCATCAACTTTTGGTTAAACTTCAAGTGTATATAATAGAATAAAGATGTCTCAACATCTTGCAAGATCTTTTTATGTTGATGCTTATGTTTTAGTTAAAAGGTTATTTGTGTAAGGAGACGTTCAACTTGATGCTTATGTTTTAGTGAAAAGATTATTTGTGTAAGGAGATGTTCAACTTTTACATACTTATACTTCTTCACCAAGTGTTATACACTTAACTCTTAAGTATAACTAGAACATATTACTTATAAAATCTGTAAAGCACACCTACTTCTAGCAATCTCCACCTATTTAAATATGACAAAGCAACAATTCATGTGTTCCCACCAATGAAGGGTTATTGCCAATGGGATGATCCGAATAGAGAGTTTGTGTCGACAACATCTTTCTATACTAATAAACAAATCCTTTTTGGACACATGTCATTCTCTGGTAATTTCTCACCTTTATTTTTTTATTTATCTCTTTTATTAAATAATAATAATAATATTAAACATCAATTTAACTAAATCTATTTATCTCTTTTGTTTTCATAATCTGAATTTGATTTCTTTTTTAACTCTAAAGTTTCAATCTTTGGTATTTTAACCCCTTTGATTAATTTGATTTTTCACTTCTAATTCAAATTTGGTAAGAAATTACATAATTGAAAGGACCACATAATACTTTTAATTGAGATAAGTGAATCCCACACTATAATTGGACGAATTAAATTATGTATTTGAGATTTTGTATAAGTTTTGGATAATAGATATGCTCAGTTCATTATATGTGATTTCAATTTGAACTTCGACCAAGATAACTTTATCTCAGAAGACCAAAATAAACAAAAATCTTTTTTGGACACATGTCATTCTCTGGTAATTTCTCACCTTTATTTTTTTATTTATCTCTTTTATTAAATAATAATAATAATATTAAACATCAATTTAACTAAATCTATTTATCTCTTTTGTTTTCATAATCTGAATTTGATTTCTTTTTTAACTCTAAAGTTTCAATCTTTGGTATTTTAACCCCTTTGATTAATTTGATTTTTCACTTCTAATTCAAATTTGGTAAGAAATTACATAATTGAAAGGACCACATAATACTTTTAATTGAGATAAGTGAATCCCACACTATAACTGGACGAATTAAATTATGTATTTGAGATTTTGTATAAGTTTTGGATAATAGATATGCTCAGTTCATTATATGTGATTTCAATTTGAACTTCGACCAAGATAACTTTATCTCAGAAGACCAAATTTGACTTATCATACGCCACCGGGCCTTAGGTGAAGCCTCACGGGGTTATCTTTCGATACCCGTGTGGCGTCCCCATCTTCCCGAGATAAACAAATCCGTCTTAAAATATAATATAATATAATATAATATAATATAATAAAAGAAACTAATTGATGGACACGTGTCGATACAATAGACATCTATTTTTTAGTTTTCTTGCCATATATTTATATTTATTTTTATCTTCAAAATTACAAGTTTTAAAATAGAGTAAAATGCACGGATAGTCCCTGTGGTTTTGCAAAGTTTCAGCTATAGTCCCCAGATTTTGGAAATTACACTCATAGTCCCTGTGGTTTGACAGTTTGTTACGCTGATAGTCCCTGGAGTGGATTTGGGTTAGTTTTCTCAGTTAAGTCCATGTGAAATTACAAAATTACCCTTGCTTTTATTATATTCATCAACATCATCATCATTCAACAAACTCATGTATCTCTCTTTCAACTCTCTCTCTCTCTCTCTCTCTCACTAAAAACCACCACCACCGTCACCTCCCCTGCCACCATCACCACTCCCCACCACCGCCATCCCCTTCCACCACCACACCTCCGCCTCCTAAACCCATACCCGCCTCCACCATCAACCACCGATTCCCAAATCAACCGCCCGTCGGTTACAGTGGTCAAAGTTCATCGTCATCTGAAGATCTCCCGAAAGCTGTTATGATGACCCTAAATCAGGGTTCTGCTGTTTAGAGTATGGACTTTCACCCCACACAGCAAATCCAGCTTCTTGGTTAGTTGACTTAGTTCCCATATGCTATAACATATTAATCTTCGTTTTTAATCATTGGTATTTATTTAATGCGGTCACTTGTTTTGTTTTATGTTGGGAAATCGTAAGTTGGAACGAACGCTGGAGAATTCTTGTTATGGTATTTAAGCAGTCGGGAGAAGCTTACTCAGAAGAATTTTAAGGTTTGGGATCTCGGTGCTTGTTCAATGCCCTTTCAGACAACTTTGACCAACGATTATACCGCATCAGTCAACCGTGTAACTTGGAACCCTGATGGAACCTTTTTCGGTAACCTAATAACTATTGCAATCTTTCAAAGCACACAACTATAAACATCAACTGACTTTATGCATGGCCTTTTGATATTTGAATATAGGTGTGGTTGATTTGGGGATGGGTGGTTGATGGTGGAGGCGGGTATGGGTTTTGGAGGCGGAGGTGTGGTGGTGGAAGGGGATGGCGGTGGTGGGGAGTGGTGATGGTGGTAGGGGAGGTGACAGTGGTGGTGGTTTTTAGTGAGAGAGAAAGAGAGAGAGTAGAAAGAGAGATACATGAGTCTGTTGAATGATGATGATGTTGATGAATATAATAAAAGCAAGGGTAATTTTGTAATTTCACATGGACTTAACTGAGAAAACTAACCCAAATCCACTTCAGGGACTATCAGCGTAACAAACTGTCAAACCACAGGGACTATGAGTGTAATTTCCAAAATCTGGGGACTATAGCTGAAACTTTGCAAAACCACAGGGACTATCCGTGCATTTTACTCTTTAAAATAATTTATCAAGTTATCCCATATTTTAAGTCGACGTTTATCTATAACTATATCTCTATATTTATATTTATCTTCTAATATAATCTTTATACTTATCTTTAGTTTATTATTTTGTGAGTAAAATTGCACAAAACGTCCTTTATGTTTCCTCAAACTTGCAGGTTCCAGCCTTAATGTTTAAAACTTGCTAAAAACATCCGTTAAGTTTATTTTTGTTGTTGGTTTAATTCTTTATGACTAATCAAGTTAATTATCTCAGTTTATTTCCCTCACATGCCTAACACGTGAGGATCCCACTATCGTTTGATGACCGACATCAACTGACTCGCAAAATGGAATGGGGATGTGGTGCAAACGCAAAACTGCCTGAAACCCAAGTAAAATTGCCTCTGTTTTCACCGGAGATGCAGTCCAAACACAATTGGATCTCTTAAATTTATGGGGCCATTCACATGGAGCAAGCCCCTTTTCATTTCGAGCTATCAACATCCACTCAGAGGAGAGATCCAGCCCGCATTTCGCTGACTAAATGCCAAACAAGCCATATTTGCAGGTTGATAGCCTCATGTTAGTTTTGTATGTGAATTCAATTTGAAAAGTGCATATCATTTTTTGTAATTGTTTTCCTCTTTAGTTTTGATTACTTGATTGAGATTACATGTATTAAGTAGGGAATAATAAAAACTAATATTTAGGTACAAAGCAATGGGTCATGAATGGAGAAAGAAGAAATAAGTGGATTTAATGGACTTTTGTAATACACAAGTTCATAACCTAATAATAGAAAAATAAAAAAAACAAAGTAAAATGTTCTAATATGTAAATAGTATATCAAAGTTCTTTTTACAAAAAACGTATTTTGACGACTGTGTGTTAACTGATTACATTATATTTATTTAAGCCGTGTAGTACATGTGCCTATTCAACTCATGTTATACACGGGTAATTAAAGATGTAACTTTTTTATTATATAAAAATATATTTAATCAACCCGTGTAATACACGGGGTTCTAACCTAGTGTTAGGATTAAATAAAAATATGATGATCTTATAATCTTTATTCGATATTTATCTTGTGTAATCTTTTATCTCTTTGTAAATACCCCCCCCCCCCCTCCCCGGTCAGGTTCGACCCACGATTAAAGCCCTGATTCGTCTCTTCACCCAAATGTCCCTCGAAAATGGCCCAAGCGGGAATCAAACATGTGTCTCCACTAGAGAGGACAAACCTTTTGACCACTGGATCAACATCTCAGGACAGTTTTGAATATATTATTATGGCGTTTTTATTCTTGATTATTTTTGTGATTAATATTCCGCTACAAATGTAATTAAGGTAATTAACCTAAAAACAAGTTGTAATTTACGATCCAACAAGTGGTATCATATCTTTGTTATTTTGGGGTGGATATAGGCAATGAAGGATTTGAACTAGGCCTTGTGCAATGTTGTCAATTCGATTACCAAGCCCACTCGGGTTTTCATCCCACCGTGTGTTACGCCAGAGAGTTATGCTCTTGTGGCGGCACAACGACTGTCAAATGGCAGCCGACGGTATGGTTTCCCAAGGGAACGCCCGTAAAAGCCAAACTCTGAAGCCAGCGTGGGCTTTCTGATTTGAGGAGTTTGGTAACCTAATACATGAAGTTCGTTTCAATATATATATATATATATATATATATATATATATATATATATATATATATATATATATATATATATATATTTGTTATTGAATCAACCATCAAGGTAATTAACCTAAAAACAAGTTGTGGAGTACGATCAAACAGGTGGTATCATATCACCATCAATTTATTAATCTTTGATTCAAAACATGCTCTTTGATATTTGTTTTGATTATCAATTTGGTCACAACACACTTTGTAATCAATTGAGAAAATGGAGAGCTTTGATGATGGTTCACCCAACCTATAAAGATTGTTGTGCTCAAAGTTTGCCATGTGAAAGAGATGCATTTCCTTCACATATATGATGCCAACCTATGAAGGTCACCTCCACCCATTCATTCCAACATGTGTCAAATTTATATGAAGGGAACTCGACTATAAAAGCTGAGTTTGAGGTCTCTCGAACTCACCATCTCATTCTCTTGAAAACTCTCTCACTCTAGACCTTAACACTCCAAAGTCGCGTTTTCAAGGGAGATCCATATCTTTTAGGCTTTTAGCGAGTCCAAAATGAATCTAAATACCAAATGAATATCCACTTAAGATCTTCACTTTGTAAGCAATATATGTACTCATGTTCTGGCATTCAAAGTGCCTCATGTAGCTCAAAACGATTTTTGGTGTAGTGTTCAAAGCCCCTCGCTTATTTTATTCTTAGAACCCATGAATCGGATTGAGTCTACTAGTGTCGGGCATTCTCTACGTACATGAGTATTAGACATCCATCAAAGTAACAAAAACGAAGAGGGACCCTTATTGTTTGGAAGACTTGTAGGTTTTAAAATATACAAAGAATTAATTTCTTATGATGTCATACAACAGTTTCAACTAAAATATGTTATTTTCATAAGACTTGTAGGTCTTAACAGTTAACATAAGAAACAACCCAACATCAAAACATTCAATTTATAACGCTAACACATGACATGAATAACAATACGTTTATTTTGTCCTCAAGTTTATGACTTACATTTAATGATGCAACTCAACTTTGTGAAACATAAAAAGTCATGGTTACACGAATCCACCCTGGACTTCATTCATCCATGCTCTCTTGTACACCCGTACCCACCTTTCGCATTGTCCAAAATGCCGAAAAATAGTGATTCTGTAAAACAAACAAGCGTGTCATAACTCACTAATACAAGCACACGCCATATAAACACCATGAAGTGAGAAACATAACATACTTGCATCATGGCCCGCGGATTTGTAGTATAAGTTGTTTCGATAGTCTTTTCGACCTGTTCTCCAAAAACATAACAAAACACTAATTACTTAAATGAACGATGAATTGTAACCAAAAAAGATAAACGCGGTTAATGGACGGACCTCTAGCTTAAATCCATAATGGATCGCAACCCTTTTCACGTCTTCCAAACTTAACTCAACTGACATTTCCTGGAGAGTATATAACATATAAGATATGTAAATATCATTAATTATGACCATAAATTAAAATGCATTCGTGAAAGCACTTACGTCTTCTTGGCCGTACATATCTGCGAAGTGATAAAGTAGCGGACCCAAATTTATCCACACCTGCCACCCAAAGAGATCAATTATTATTATTTGTGATAAAATAAATTTAACAATTGATGAGAAAAACTAGAAAAGTACTTACACCACCATCTTTAAGAATTTTCGAGATAATTTCAATGTATTCGACAATATTGTGTGCTGTATCAAGGAAAAAGCAGGTCACGACTGCATCCCACGCTCCTGCAAGTGGCCATGATTTTCCGCATCAAATACTAGATTTTTATTAGTAGTTACCAAAACAATATAAACGTAAACAAACCTACCCACTTGGCTTGGGTCGTTATATACTTCAACAAAGTCGCCACCACACATAGAAAAACCTTCTGTAATCCCTGCACTGTCAATCCATGTGGCAATAGTTTTCATGTCTCATGGTCTAAAACAGAAAACTTAACGTTGTACGACATGTGTAAAATACCCATTTATATAACTAAATTTAAAAAAACGTTCTGATTAGAAAAGGTCATGAGGAAAATGGTTAGGTTACCCAGCAGGATGAATATCTGGAATGGAAACTGCACGAAGCTGATCAGCATCAGATAATGAATTGCAATTGCTGTGAATCCATGGATGGATAGTCCATTCGCCAACATCCTGAGTCCTGACAACAAAAAAACATTATTATAATCAAACAAGTTAATACAAAGAGTAAATGCCAATTTCGTCCCTGAAATTTGGCCAGTTTTGCGCCTTTCGTCCAAAGGTTTGTTTTTCCACACCTAGATATAAAAGGTTTAAGATCTTGCCATTTTCATCCGGCTCGTTAACTCCATTCATTTTCTCCATTAAGTCAGGGGTATTTCCGTCTTGTTTGTTAACTTAAAGGGCAATTCGATCTTTTTCACTTTATGTAAAAACACCGAATACCCCTGAAAAAAAAACCGAATTGCCCTTTACGTTAACAAACAAGACGGAAATACCCCTGACTTAACGGAGAAAAATGGATGGAGTTAACGAGCCGGATGAAAATGGCAAGATTTCAAACCTTTTGGATCCAGATGCAGAAAAACAAACCTTTGGACAGAAGTCACAAAACTGGCAAACCTCAGGGACGAAAATGGCATTTTACTCTAATACAAACATAAAGTCGTAAAAACGAAGAAAACCATCAGAGCAGATTTACTTACTGATTGAGAATAAAACTTGAACAGATCATCATGTAGTATGAAAATTCATTTCCTTGACTTATGAAACCTGTACATAACCAAAAAGTAAATTATCAAATGCAAGCACTTTAGTGATATATTTTTCAAATTGAACTTGAATCGGACTATAACGCATACCAAGACATGAGATTTCCAACGCCAGCCTTCCTAATCCAGCGCCCGGAACTAGACAAGTAGGAGGGCTACAAATACAATGAAACATAGAATTTTAATACGGTATTATATAGAGTAAAGTACATGGATGGTCCCTGTGGTTAACCAAAATTTTGGATTTAGTCCTCAACTTTTTTTAAAGTACACGGATGGCCCATATGGTTTGCACTCTGTAACGCATTTAGTCTCCAGCTTTTGTCAAAAGTACATGGATGGTCCCCTATGGTATGCACTTTGTAACACATTTAGTCACTAAATGTTGGGGACTAAATGTGTTACAAAGTGCAAACCACAGGAACCATCCTTGTACTTGTGGCAAAAGTTGGGGACTAAATACGTTACAGAGTGCAAACCACAGGAACCATTCGTGTACTTTTAAAAAAATAGGGGCTAAATCCAAAATTTTGGTTATCCGTAGGGACCATCTGTGTACTTTACTCAATTACATACATGGCATTGTTGAGGTGTCCCGTGAGTTTACCGGTAACGGGTTCTCATGGTTACCAAAATATTAATAATAATAAGAAAACAGTATGTTTTCGTGTATCACCTTTCTTTACTGCGCTCAGGAAAATGGCGTGCAAGTTCTTCAAGAATAGGCTTATAACATTGGTCTCGTTCCTTCTGACCCTGTGTTTAGAGACCAAAAATCAACAATTATGTAGTTAAAGTTTTGTTCGGCTCTTGGAATAGTACATCGCTGAAAATCGACTTTGATGCCTAACGTTGTAAATGTGTAGGAAAGAAGCAAAGAGTTAGACAAGGATACCTCAGCAGCCCAGTCTCTGACTATATTCCTGATGACACATCGAACCTGAACAACGTTAAATACAATTCAGTCATCTTTAACAGGCTCTTATGGATATAAGTAACAATCTAACAATTGATTGTGTGCATAACATCTAAATAAAACATACCTTATCAACATCCACTAGAGGAACATGAAAATGAGGCATTGACTCAAAATAATCAGGGGATTCAGGAGGTACAGATGAAGTCTGAAAATGGAATAGCAAGAAGAACATTAATATCATATACAATTCCGTAGTATGAAAGACTAGAAACTAAAATACATATCACATGATCATACAGCTGAAATCAACCAACATAACAAGAGAAAAATAAAAAAATTGACACTCTCGTGATCTGCAAGTAAGCTCGCTAATTATAACTACAACGTTAGGTAAATGATATTCCACGATGTTGACAGCAGCAGTTGATAGTATAAGCAAAAATACATCCATGAGAACAATGATAGTTAGATTAGCACACATGTATAAGCAGCAATACATACTAAACACTCACATCCTTGTTGGAAACAGTAAGTGAGTCATGAGAGTTCTGATCCTTGACACATGTAGCATTGTCACAGCCATCTTTATGAGTGTCTTTTTGGCATTCTAAACCTACAGCAACGTTTCCGGATTCTGGCTCACAGCAATTTCCATTCTTCCCCTGCAATTATGCTATGAATATGAATATGAATACAAACAGAAGTAACAAAAGAATAGAAGATTAACAATCTATTTGAGAACAAAATTATACAGTTTACTTTCACCATCCTTATCCCTTAAAGATCCAGAAACAGATTATAACATGTAATCATGTACCTCATGCCCAGCACAAACTTCACCAGATTTGTTAGAGTGCGATCTTCCGCTTATTGAGGCTGATCCACAACACGGATCCCTATCTTCCGAGTGAGCATGAACATGACCACATGAACCATCATCCAGATGATCACAAACGTCATCGTCTTGGCTCATATCAACAGGAGGCTCAAATGCCTGAAAAAGAAAATTGCAGAAATATATTAGAAATTTTGCCAAACCTATTTATAGTACAGATGAGTTATGATATATGGGATTCAAGTTTTAAAATAATAAGCCATCTGTGGAAGAGAGGACTGAAGAGCAATTAGATCCACATAATATTACCTTTAGCATTTCAAAAATAAAAAAGCTATTTTTTGAGATACACCTGCAAGAATAAAGAAGACACTGATTAATACCCTACCATGATACTATGGTACTAATCTGATGTACCTTCTTTCGGCAGAAAAAAAAAACAATACAATACAATAAGTAATGAATAATAACCAGAGAGTAAATATTCAGATAAAACAAAGTAGTATCATAAAACAGTTAAATGAAGTACGAGAGCATATCTACGCTGAATAGGTTAAGAGGTCACATAACTGAAAATTGTTATAAAAGGGTTTACATAATATACATATTAATTTAAAAGTTAAAAAGATATACCGTCTCAGTTTCTGATATTTTAAAGGAAGGTGTGTCAGCAGAGCCTGCAAAAAGTTAAAAAGATGTAGTCAACAACTTCTACAAAAAGAGTTATCTGCCTCAATACTAAATTCACAATCATCATCATCATCATCGTACTCAGTATATCCCACCTATAGCAAAGCTAAGGTAGGGTCTGAGGAGGGTGGGATGTAGACAGCCTTACCTCTACCCCGTAGGAATAGAGAGGCTGCTTCCAATGAGACCCCCGGCTCGATTGTGGTTTTGCATCAAGCCTTGGACATAAGGCACATAACACTCAGCAATTGAGACAAACGCCAATTGGTGCATGTACCCCCTTGTCTTTCGGCTATCAACGCCACCACATGATGCCTGATTAACGATCCCCTCTTTTTAACGTTATTTTCACGAAATTAGTAAAATAACGTTAAAAATTAGTGCACTTTTGCTTTTGCCCCCCTGAGCGCCCACACATATATTACATTATATGAGCAGACCGCAAGCGGGATAAAAGTGTGCTCTATTTTGATGCAAAAGTTAACTTTAAAAACGAAAGAGCCCTCTTGGATAAAAGTGCATAACCAAATCAACTACCTAACCAATAACGAATACAATGACCAATGCACAAAGAAGAAAAGAAAATTAGAGGGCCTAGATCCTGATTTATCCATAACCGACACCCTAAACCTGCAGGACATTATGAATTTCAAGTTGACCTCCTGTTCTGTTTGGGCTTTGAAGAGAAATAGTATACCTTGTGAGCCACCGGAAGCCTTCTGAAAGATCTCTCATATCTTTTCACATCCTCCTCTGCGGCTTCTGGATAGCTGCATCAACCGATTTGAGAAAAATATGATTCGTCAGTACATATCATTTATCTTTTTATAGAAAAATGTTGGTGGAATACGAATATAATAGGACATATGAACTATGAAGAGACAGATTCTGTAAGATAAACAGATGAAAGCTTTTTGTGTATTAGCATAATCAATAACATTTAACATAATCAATAACATCTAACAACCTCAAATCATGATGAAAAAAGTTCTTTTTTTTGGCAACAGAGTAATAAAGCATTGATTTGATGGTAAGTGATAACATGCGTCTTTAGTATAAAAGTTGTACATCACAAAAACCTAAGTTGCCTCATCTCATCTTGGGTTCACTAGATCTACCAATTAAGTGCATGTCAGTTTTCTAGCTGATTGCTATGCGAAGAAGTAAAGAAATATGAAAAAACATATCAGATAAATCTTTTTGAAAGATGTAGAGGCTGATAAATAGATGAACTTGTGATCAGACACCTCAAAGCTGAAGATATAGTCAGCACATACTAGTAAATATTATACAAGTACACTCCTAAAATCAGACAATGAATACTAACTCCATTTGATCAACATCCTAAGTTATAAGAAACAAATGCTTAATAAGGATTAAGGATCAGTATCCATGCCTATTATGCATCCGGCCTTCATACAGATAGACATGCAGATCTGAGATTTCAAATTTGACAAATTTAATTGTCTTGGTTACCCTAAATTCAATTCATGGAAAAATGTTGAAGAAACCGCTTCATGCGCAATGGTGTGAATGATTTGTTCCATGATGAAGCCAACTTATTTCATCATGCTTGTCAATGTGTGAGCTCTTTTTTGTGATACAACTTAATCGCTGTGTAAATATGTAATCTCGCTATGTCTATGCCTCATCTAATGGTTATACAACTATTTTTTGAAACCATTAAAAAAGACTGCACTAAATCTATGCATGTTCAACGTTTGATGTATATAATAGTAGTACACTCTTTCCTTCCCATGAAATGAAATATATATTCTTTGATAGTTTGATGGCTACTTCACTAGGCAATCGTATCTAAGTGATATTAAGCTCCAATGATAAAAAAAATGATTTCCTAGAAAAGGCAAAAAGTAAAGTGCATGTGCATTTATTATTGCAGGTAAGGATTTACAATAACTCCAAACTGAGCCAAATTACTTGCCATTGTGGTAAATTATGCCTATCGATTCTCACATCTCCCTCGAGCTATTATTCTTTAATCCCAGAAAACGTAAGTTGCCAAATGCCCTATGTGGATTTTTAAAACTCTACAGTAGCTTCTCAATTCAAATCTACAAGTTGAGACTGCACAAAGGAACAGAATTTGAAACTATATTATGTGCCTGCAACACGCTTCAGTCTCTGTTTTCACATCCCAGTCACTCTTTCATAAAGTGGCAAAATGAACAGGTTTGGTAACAAGTCAAAATGATTCAACTAAAATTTTAATCGAGATATATAACATTGATATTTCCATCATCATTGGAGATATTTCTAGACATAGAAAACTATTAATACTCTCCAGTACAATAAAAAACCCAATTAGCAATAAAAACCATCCGAGTAATACCAAAATTTTAAAGCTATAACAATTTATACAACAGTAATAACAAGTGTGATCAGTGATGACACACTATGCATCATGACACAGAAGGCTGTGCATCAGAATTTTGGCACAATATTTTTCATCACAATACACAATTTTTTCATCATATGTTGTGCATCATGATAGTGTCTAACACCATAACTCTACCTACACTTTTCACAGTAAGGACCGTTTTAAACCGATCATGATCCGATAGACACATATATATACATACATATACATATCTATCTGTGTGTATATGTTCATACACACACACACACATTTACAGGCTTACAGCAAACTGAAAAGTTTTGATTCTAAAAATCAATAAAACTTGATGCTGATATGAACTTCTTTTTTGTACTACAATTCCGTCTCTATAAACTAACACAACTCATGACACGCAACTTTTTCATCATGTGTTGTGTGCATCATGACAGTCTCTAACACCACAACGTTACCTACACTTTTCTCGTTAAGGACCGGTTTAAACCGATCATCATCCGATACACACACAAATATACATACATATATCTATGTGTGCATATACATATAAATAAACATATATCGTATTCGTATATATACATGTATACAGCAAATTGAAAAGTTTTATACTACAATTCCGTCTCTATAAACGAGCACAACTCGTGACAAATAATATACTAGAAACGCATCGAAATAAACACAAAAACCTGCAGATCATAAAATGTTAATCATACGACAACCGTGAGACGATTAACCTAACGAGAACCTACGGTCAATTTCAAAGTCAACAACGGCTAACAACACAGTTTCAGGAAAACAAATTAAGCAGTGAAACATTTATAATAATTCAATTGGACAAACGTAACGCAACCAACAATCGATTGAAGATGAATAAGCAAATAAGGAGTTACTTGATGTAGGCGGAGATGATACGGCGGAGCGATTTGACTTCTAGGGCTTCTTCGTACTTTCTCCGGCGAAGTTCATCGTCAGTGGTGGACATATTGTTGTGTTTCCGGCTTTGACCACTGTGAAATGTTTAGCGGCGAAGAGAGCTTTAAACACATGGGTTTAAACGGATTAGGTGGCTGTTATTGGGCCGAGCCCATGGATCTAGAAACAAATACTTGGATATTTTTTTGTATATATTGGTGTATGATCTAGGGGTGAAAACGAGCCGAGTCGAGCCTGAGCCCGACTAGGCTCGAGCTCGGCTCGTTATGTTTTTATGAAGCTCGAGCTCGAGTTCGGCTCGGTTCGAGCCTACTTCTCTGAGCTCGAGCTCGGCTCGCGAGTAAATCACAAAGCTCGAGCTATTTTGAGAACAACCTCATATGAGCTAAAAGCTCGGCTCGAGCTCGTTTCAACAGCGATTAAGTGAGCCAAAGCTCGGCTCACCAATGTTATCATCATTATTATATTATATATATAAAAAAACGAAAATGAAAAACAATTATTAAGATTTAAGGGCCTAAATATGTTATTACTAAAGTATAGGGGTTGTATGATAAACTTATTCAAAATTAGAGGGCGTAAATGAAAATCTTACTATAATGGCATTTTGGTAATTAGACCTAAACATAAAGATTTTTTGTTTACTGTAGCTAATGATGTGAATTAATATACAACTAGAATTACGACCCGCCGCAATGCGGCGGGGATTCTTTAGTTATAACTAAGTCGATTTAGGACGCGCACGTTATGTTGAACCTTTCAAACGGGAAAAAAATAGACGATGTAAAAACGTTCACCCACACACGTACGTTGCATCGTGTTAACTCGCAAAATTTAGAACGAAACGTAAAAACGTTAAACCAAAGACGCACGTTTCGATGTGTTTAGTCACAAAATTTAGAACGAAGCATAAAGCGAAAAATTTGCGGAAAATGAAAATTATAAAGGACCAAAGTTGAAAGTAAAAAAAGTTACGAGGATAGATTGCAAAAGATAAAAAACAAATAGTTTTACGTTAAAGGTAATTTATGAAATACATTTGAGTGAAAAGTAAAAAAATCAATTTTTTTTTTTGAAAAACTCTCAAAGCCAAGGTTACAACAACCATATGCATAACCATTTTTTCTTTGAAAAACTCTCAAAGCCAAGGTTACAACAACCATATGCATAACCGTTTTTTCTTTGAAAAACTCTCAAAGCCAAGATTAAAACACATAAGTAAAAAAAATCAAAGTGGTTAAATCGCAAAAGATGGAAACTCTTGAATTAGAAGTGAAAAATCAAATTAATCAAAGGGGTTAAATTGTATAATATGAAAACTTTTGAATTAGAAGTGAAAAATCAAATTAATCAAAGGGGTTAAATTAACAAAGATTAAAACTATAAACTTAAATTGTCAAAGATTAAAACTTTAAGGTTAAAAATGAAACAAAGATTAAAACTTTAAACTTAAATTGTCAAAGATTAAAACTTTAAGGTTAAAAATGAAACAAAGATTAAAACTTTAAACTTAAATTGTCAAAGATTAAAACTTTAGGGTTAAAAAGGAAAATTCTAATTTTTTTTTGAAAAACTCCCAAAGCCAATTGTACAACTCTCATATGC
The DNA here is from genome assembly GCA_030545235.1 of Helianthus tuberosus. NCBI lineage: Eukaryota > Viridiplantae > Streptophyta > Magnoliopsida > Asterales > Asteraceae > Helianthus > Helianthus tuberosus. The sequence continues at coordinate 7,491,808 of CM060436.1, forward strand.
ATAAATTAGTTGCTTTTTAATAAGTTGTCAAAGATTAAAACTTTAAGGTTAAAAATGAAACAAAGATTAAAACTTTAAACTTAAATTGTCAAAGATTAAAACTTTAAGGTTAAAAATGAAACAAAGATTAAAACTTTAAACTTAAATTGTCAAAGATTAAAACTTTAGGGTTAAAAAGGAAAATTCTAATTTTTTTTTGAAAAACTCCCAAAGCCAATTGTACAACTCTCATATGCATAAATTAGTTTTTAATAAGGTTATAATATGATATACGACTTTAGTAAGGATATGATAGGTTGCACATTTGTTATATTCAATGAATATAGCTTGAAAAATATACAAACATACTTAAATTTTGAAGACTAATTTAACAAAACATTATAACTTAGGAACCCTATAAATCATATTGTAAATGCGAATGTGAATATAACTATAAACATTTCTAGATTATACTTAACCAATATTTTAAATTAGAATTATGTATATATGTCGTATAAAAGTAATAAGAAAGTCATATCCAATGTTTATGCATTCGATATGTATGTATATATGTATGCCTTATTAAAGAGGGCACCAACAAAAATGACCATAAATTATATCGAGAATTATTAATCTAAAATCATTAAACAGTACAATAAATAAAACTTAAAACTTATAGAAAATAGTTGTGATTGTATAGTTGGAATTGAAGAATTTTAGTAATGCAAAAGGTTATAACTATGTCAAACTTGTACAGAGAGAACTGTTATAGTAGAAAGATAAATGAAGATTAAACATAAATTAGCGAACGTTTCACACCAAATAATGAACATTAATAACGTTCAGCTCAAGATAACATTCAAAACTTCTTTCGGCTACAAGTTATAGTATCCGAGAATGTTTAAATCAAGATGAGACACGTATCGTTAAATGTTGAAAACATTACGATGGATAGTAAAACTTACTTGTGTGTCGTCGGCTTCTAATGGCTTCCAATAGTCAATTGTGAAAGTTAGGGTTTAAGAAATGCAAAGCACTACATCAATTGTCTTGTTTGTTTATCATATGGTAACAAAATAAATTATTACTTTATATTGTTCGGTAGACATGAAAAATTAAGGAATAAAATCGATGATGAGTAATGGATGTAATGAATTTAGGGCGTTTAGGGAATGATATATCTAGTATTTTTTTTGGTTGCCCCTTAAAAAAAGATTACCTTGATAAAAAAAAAAGTGACAACAATAGAAATGCAAGGACCAAAACGAAAATGAAGTAATTTCCACAACCATAATTTCGTCGAATATGAAATGAATCCACCTTTTGACCATGATTTCAACAAAAACAGAAATGCAAGGACCAAAACGAAAATGAAGTAATTTCTTCCACAACCATAATTTCGTCGAAATTATTATTCCATGTTTTGACCATCACTTCAGTTTGACTGTTGTAACATACTCTCTCTCTCTCTCTCTCATATATGTCCACCTCACGACTTTTCATTCTCTCACCTTCTTCTTCATTCGTGCCACAACATGAAGAACAACCGAAGCGGTGGTGGCGTCAGATCATCATCACCCAAACTCATCATCATCTTCAGCCTCTTCAGTTTCCTTTGTGGCATGCTCTTTACAAACAGGTTGTTTCTAATTTCCATATTTATATTACACTTTTCAATTCAATTCAATCGAAACTGATGTTGATTGATTTTAGGATCTGGGTTCCACTTGAATCCGATGGAAGGATCATGAGACCAACCGAACAAGGGTTGAAAATTGTTGCTGATGATTGCATAACAAAAAAGGTTTTTTTGTTGTTACTCTTGTTTGTAAAAATCCCGACTAGTCGCCGATTAATCGTTAGACGGTCAACAGTGTTCAAGTCCAGTCCAAATTGGCCAAAAATCGGTGGCAGTCTAGCGATTTCGGCCAAATTATTCGTGACAAAAACCTGTAAATTCCGACAATTAATCTTATCTACTTGAAAATATGGGTCGAAGAAGAAGGTGTTAAAACATGTTTACTTGAAAAAATACATATAAAAATGCTTGTGTATACATATAAAACTAAAAGTTACGTATAAAATCTCAATCCGATTAATCATGATTAATTGCTAGTTGACTAGCGCCTAGCGATTCTAACAACCTTGTTTATTACAATCTTGGTTTTGATAGTTTTTGGGGTTTATATAAGTTTTTGATGTGGTTTGGTTCAGGATCATGTTGTACTCGGAGAAGTTCATAAAACCCAAGAAGCTATCAAGTGAGCATTTTACAATCTAATATTTAATGTTTTTGTAACCGGATCCGGATCGGTAGTCGAACCGGCTGCCTTAGTGGTTCACTGGTGTGTCGTGGTCGGATTTAAGAACCGGATGTGATCGTAAAATAATAAGAGACTGAACATATAAAATAAAAATATGTAAGGAATTTATAATATAAAATTGAATATAAGTATACTTTATTTGTTTATATGCATTTGCAGTATTAATAAAGTAGTAATTAGATCATTAAATGATAATTTGAAAGGAAAAAACAAAAAGTAAATAGAAAATTTTGAAACCTGGTCCGACCATCATGTTTTGGGTCCCACTGGGTAGCCGGCCGGTTTAAATACAATCAACCAAATTGGCTATATGTAGTGGCGGATCTAGCCTAGAAATTCAGGGGCATACTAATTTTTTTTTTTGGATCAAGGGTATCCTTTGTATAAAACCGAAAAAATAAAAATAAAATTTTACACTAAGTAGACGGAGTTGAGGGGTAGTTGAGGGATAGCCCATGCTACCTCTGCTTGTAAACTACCTCCGCTCCTAGCTATATGTTCGGTTCCTGGTTTGAAAACATTGCTTGGTTATGTACTTATGTGTCCTGTTCCATGTCTGACTGGCCGATCTATAAACACTGCTTGGTTATATGTTTGGTTCTGTGTCTGACCTGTTCGGATCTGAAAACACTGCTTGCCTGCTTGGTTATGTAATTTGTCTAGTTCCCTGTCCGACTGACTGGTCTGGTAACACTCCTAATAACTTGTAGCGCTTTATCTATGTGTTCTTGTGCTAAGAGTTATACATCTAAGTATGCATAGGTATGTATATACATCATATAGCCCATATTATAGAATCTAGAAAACTAGGAGGGTTTTTGATACATCAATTATATATATTTTTAAGTGGTTTAGTTTTGATCATTGTCTTTGAAGTATAATTTGTTTGATTGTTCAACGTCTATCAGGTCACTTGAAAGTTCAATCTCAGAGCTGAGGTCGGAGCTCTCCAACAATCAAAGTTCATCCGAGGAAGTGATCCGTGAAGATTTACATCCTCATAAGACGGATGGAGACACGAGTGAGAGTAGAAAAAAGGTGTTTATGGTAATTGGGATTAACACTGCTTTTAGTAGCAGAAGGCGACGGGATTCGATTAGAGAAACTTGGATGCCTAGGGGTACTGCTTCTTGTAGTAATTGTTAATTATACATTACTTACTTTTGTCGATCGACTTTTTTTTCTATAAATAGCTGAATCTATGTGTCGTTTTTTGTAGGTGAAAAACTACTTAAGCTTGAGAAGGAGAAGGGTATTATCGTCCGTTTCATGATCGGTCACAGGTACTTTTTTATCCCTCTTTTTGTATATATTTATATGTTTATGCTTCTTTTTGGTTTGTTTTAATTGGCAAAGTGTATGATCCTGACAATAAAATTCATCGTCAATACTCAGTAGACTTCACAAATAAGATAAAAGTCATAGAACACATGTAATAAACAAAAACAAAAGGGTTCAGTTATTTTTTCATCTTTATCTTTTTTGTCGATTTTTTATCCTTAACATCTCGTTGGTCACTGCTTGTGATGACTGCAAACGATGAACCTTTTAGAAAACTTTGTTCTTACAGAAGTTTGAATTTTGAAATGACTAATCTGGTACACAAAATCCATATATCAACTTTTTTTTACTGCATTGAGTCATATTTCCAGCCATTGGTAGAAAACAATTTTTTTTACTTTCTCATTTTTTGGTTTCTGTTACAGTGCAATATCTAAGAGCATTTTAGATCGAGCGATTGACTCTGAGGAAGCTCAACATAAAGATTTCTTTAGGCTTGTAAGACCAAAAACAAAATAAGAGTAATGCTTGATTTGTTTCGACTTCAAATTTTAATGATTCTAATCTTATCATCATCGTCATTCGTCACAGGAACATGTTGAAGGGTACCATGAGCTGACTTCTAAAACACGGATATTCTTTTCCTCGGCATTCGCCAAATGGGATGCAAAGTTCTATGTCAAGGTGGATGATGATGTTCATGTCAATCTTGGTATGACGTTCTCAATACTTTTTTACTTGATTTTCTATATTTAAAAGGGGTTTTTAAATCTTTTGTAGCCCTGTTACTTTGAGCGAACTTTAGAACAAGTCGATGTAGTTTGCAGTTTTTGGTGTTACGACGATGAGTAATTGTTCCATTTTGATGCAGGCATGTTAGCTACAACTCTTGGACGACATCAGTCAAAACCGAGGGTGTATACAGGATGTATGAAATCCGGGCCCGTTCTTTCCCAGAAGTAAATTCTACCAACAATTACATTTCATTATGTGATTCTTCTAGCCCAAAGTTTTTATTTATATATTGTGTCGTGTAGGAATGTCAAATACCATGAACCCGAATACTGGAAGTTTGGAGAGGAAGGAAATAAGTATTTTCGGCACGCAACCGGACAGATTTATGCAATCTCAAATGATCTTGTTGCATACATCTCCACCAATCAGTAAGTCTCCACATCAAGATATCCTTTTCTAGTTCAACAGTCCTATGAAGTTCTTTTGTTTTCTAGTCTTTTTTGAAGATGCTTTTTGTTTAGGCAAATTGGATTTAAATAATCCCAGCTTTCTCAATTTGGCCGATAATAATCCCAACTCAGTTATTGGCCATAATAATCCGAACTTGTCCACTTTTGGCCGATAATAGTCCGCCATTAAAAATAGCTTAACGGAGTTAAGCTTTTTCCGAATTACAAACTGATGTTTTATGGATTTTGATCAGAACGAGGATACGAGGGGATTTATGTAAAACTTACCTCGAAACGATGCTTCAAACGGCTTTGTTAGTTGGAAGTTTAAACACCTGAATTGAAGCACCGTTTCCGTCGTTTGGGGCAATATTTCGAGGTAAATTTTACGTCATTCAACTCGTATCCTCGTTCTAATCAAAAGCCCTAAAACATCAGTTTGTATTTTGAAAAAAAGCTTAACTCCGTTAAACTATATTTAACGCAGACTATAATCGGCCAAAAGTGGACCAGTTCGGATTATTATCGGCCAATAACTGAGTTGGGATTATTATCGGCCAAATTGAAAAAGCTGAGATTATTTAAATCCAAATTGCCCTTTGTTTATCTGACGTTAACCTAGGGTTATAAATGAGATGTCGGCTCCTCAAAAGCTTGAGCCTTCTCATTTATTTTTATAATTTTTTAATAAGTTTGTGTTTTTTTTACACACTGATATGTATAAAAACAAAAAGAAATATTTTTAACATACAAAAAATGCAAATTTTATGAACTATAGAATTTATATTTTATGTATAACAAAATATTTGCAATATGAAAATAACGTTAAAAGTGCACATATAATGTATATATGTGTGGGCGCTCGGGGGGCAAAAGTGAAATGGTACAAACTTTAACGTTATTTTACTAATTTCGTGAAAATAATGTTAAAAGCAGTGGATGGTTAATCATGCATTATGTGGTGGCGTTGATAGCTGAAAGACACGAGGGTACATGTACTAATCGGTCTCTGTCCCGATGGTTTGAGTGTTATCTTATGTGCCTTAGGTCCAAGGCTTGATACAAAACTACAATCGAGTCGGGGGTCTCATTGGAAATAGCCTCTCTATTCCTACGGGGTAGAGGTAAGGCTGTCTACATCTACCCTTCTCAGACCCTGCCTTAGCTTTGCTATTTGTGGGATTTACCGAGTATGATGATGATGATGATGATGATGATGATGATATAACAAAATATGGATCAAAATTTATATATATTACAATTTGGGCTGTAATTTAGGCTCGCCAAACGAGCGTGCTTATCTTGGCTCAGGCTCAGCTCGTTTGGGCAAGCCTCGAGCCCGCAAGCTTTTTGAACAACCCTACTTTAATTTCATATCAAAGACCAAGTACATGTATACGAAACTCTATGTTTGACTCCCAAAAGTCAAGCATGGTGTAATAGTCATTTTTCTTTTTCACTAACCTCAAAACATTTTATATAGGCCCATTTTGCACAAATATGCAAATGAAGATGTGTCACTTGGTGCTTGGTTTATCGGTCTTGATGTTGAGCACATCGACGATCGCAACATGTGTTGTGGGACCCCTCCTGGTGCGCCATTCATCTTTTCATTTCAACCGCTTTTTTTTTTAATTTTGATTCTAACATTGTTGTATATATAGACTGTGAATGGAAGGCGGAAGCGGGTAACGTGTGCGTAGCGTCATTTGATTGGAGTTGCAGCGGCATTTGTAGATCAGTGGAAAGACTCAAAGATGTTCACAAGAAATGCAGTGAAGATCCTGCTGCTCTTTGGAGTGCACAATTTTGAAACATGTCAAAACTATAACTGCTGCGGAAAATATATAAATTTTTTTGGTGGGATATAGAGTAGATTAGTGCTGTGTAAGATATTTACAAGCTGTATACGTATTGTGTTAAGTAAATTTTATGAAATCACAGGAAATTTGAGAACTTTGTCACTTTTTTTGTGGTTGAATATAGGACAACCATAAACAGAAAAGAGTTATAATCCATCTTGTTCCTATCATAAAGGTAAGATAATAAACTTATCAAAAGGTAGCCTAAATTCAACTGATTATATATTAATCATGAATAAATAGTTTAAACATATGAACATCAAAAAGATTTTCTTTTAAACAAAGTATGAGAGCCCTTGCTTCACAGCGGTTAACCGGTGGATGTACCGCTTGATGTGAAGTCTAAAGGGAAAAAAAAGAAAAAAAAAACTGAAGAACTAAAAACATTGAAAAATATTCATGTTACGCAGCAGGGCTGATGTTTTTTCATGTATCTATAGTCATAACCCATGGTTGTGTAATTTGTCGCTAGGATCAGTGAAATAAAAAAAATAAAAAATAAAACAAAACTCCGGCAACATGACCAAACCACCCCATCTAAACCACAATTGTTAATTATTCTGGCACCCAATTATATGTTAAGATGAAAAAAACTTAGTTTTCTTTTTTTAAAAGGGATTGCCATGTGACAGCCCTTGATTGGTCGTCGCCCAGAACTCACTAATCGTAACAAAGAACTGTATATCTTGTTGTGTTTTGTAAGTTATATAATATAATATAATAATATAATATAATATAATATAATATAATATAATATAATATAATATAATATAATATAATATAATATAATATAGAAGTTGATTTTAAAGATACAAACAAAATTGATAATTAAAAGCCATCAATGACATAAATAAAAAAACGTGGGGAGACCAGGCTTTAAAGGCTAGAAGTGTTCAAGCTCCCAAGATAACATTGGAAATGAATATTTGACGCCCAGATGCAAGAAATAATAACAACATGAAGACACAAGCCCAGATTAGAACACGTATCAAAGAGAACAAAAAAGAGTTGGAGCTTATCATAAGAAAATGTATAAAAGAATGACCAAGGGAAAGAAAATGCATTCATATTCACAATGTATTAGAAAGTGTTGTTCATGTACTAAAAAAGGGCTATTGGATTTTAACACCTCAAACTTTGAAGAATTGGCCGATAACACCCGCAACTAACACTTTGATCTGTGACACCCAAAACTTTTAATTTTATTTGTCATTTCACCAATCAGTTAAAAAATGAGTAAGTGAGTTAGTCTTCCATCCTATGTGCCATAAACCGACAATTTCTCATGCAAAGGACATTTTTAAAAGACTCCAAGGAAGACACAAATGCATGGCATCATATTCTGAACAATACAGGACTGATCATGTGGACTATTCTACTGATTCATTGCTAAAGATTCGAGTTTGGAAATGCATGGTCAAGTATTTGAAAATCCTAAAATTTTTGTCCTCTGGCCATCGGTTACGGACCGTATGGCCCTAGGCTTACGGTCCGCAAGGAGGTAACTGGGTGATGCGTTTCAGGTTCGGTTACGGACCGCAACCACATGGTCTTACGGTCCGTAAGTGCTGGATATGGACCGCAAGGATATTAGCTTACGGTCCGTAAGCTTATCGCTGGGCAGAAAAATTGGACAGATGTATGTTCCAGCTGATAAACCGACTTAAGCTTACTTGTTTCGAAACAAGGGACTCTTGGACGGTTTTTATAAACCACTAGGACACCTGGGGTGATCCTAGGGCCTTCCATAACACCTAGAGATGATCTATGATCTTACAATTGGCTATATAAAGAACCTTAGTTCATGTGTTCATATGCACATTTCACTTGCAACTTCAAAAGGACTTGCCTCTGGAGCTTTCAAACACTAGGAGAAGAATTTGAAGGGTAGAAAAGAAAGCTTGGACCTTTAGTAAGCTCCTAATTGCCTGCTTAGTCCTTTTAATTAGCCTAATTACCTAAAAGTCAAACTTATCATAATTTAGGTTTGACTTTCAGTTTAATCACGTATGGTTTAACCACTGATCAAATTGAAAGTGGTTATAGAACATATTAAGGTAGGTGATTAACCCTTAAAAGGGCACCTCCTAATTATCTCGTTTGACTGGTCAATTGTCGGGTCAAAGTAGTTTGACAAAAAGTCAAACTGGACAGAATGTTTGAAAATGATTAAAATTAATAAACCAGAGGTTCTAAATTATATTTTAACATTCTAATGACTTGGTAATTACTAATTAAACATGTTTTATCAGTCCTAACCCGACAATTAATAGTCTAAGGTCAGTTTATAACCGAAAGTCGCAAAAGCTTAACTTTTGCTTTGACTTTCAGTTCTGACCCGTTTAAGCTTAATTCTCCCATGTTTTAAGCTTCCATTAGGACCACATTACTTAGTAGTATAACCCCCTGAAGTTATATTGCATAGTGCCTAATGGTTTGAATTATATGCACATGATCGTTAGTATGCTCAAGAATGCCTTAAACGCCCTTTTTACACACAACTAGGATTTTTAGCAATGTGAATGAATTAACACCTTTGCTACTGATATTTAGACATGTCCCGAAAATTTGACATCAGTTTGAGGTCTAGAATATGAGTTATGCTCAATAGCGTAATTAAGGAACTTTTTGTTATTTAAAAGGCGTAATTAGCATAAAGCCTATCTAAACCCAATTTTTGATACCAAACTTTTTACCTACTGATGTAAAATAATATTGTGGGATTTTTGAATATTTTTATTTATTTTTAGGCTGAGCATAACATAGGATTATAGCTTGATTTCGGCAGTTGTCGGTTTTACCCTTTTCATGCATAAAATGAGTTTTACATAACTTTTCAATGCCAAATCTTTTGCTACGGATTCTATATGATAAATAAAATATTTTGAACTTAATAAACTGATCAAAAACTTAGATTTCCTATTTTAACCCAAATATCCCTTTAAACCGACTTTTAAACGTTTTTAGCACCTAGTATGGGTCAAAACTATTTTTGGCATATAAAACTTATTACCCACTGATGTTTTAAGTTAATTTATATAATTAAACAGTAAGCCAAAGTTTTTGAACTCAGAAGTATATTTGGACCTTTAAAGCCTATGTGAAATTACCAAAATGCCCCTACGGTGCATAGTTTGGTTATATAGGATAAATCTCACATATATAAAATACCCTACTGATATAACTTATAAAAATACATATTTTTACTAATTAAATCAGACCTGAAACTCAGTTTCATATTTAAACTCTTTTATGGGCATTAAAATTACCAAAATGCCCTTATAGGACTTATTTTGGTTTAAATTACTTTTTGGGCATATATGTTAACATCTTACTGATGTATTAACATATTTTGAGCATAAAAACGATTAAGACCTGTATATAATTCATTTGGTTACCCGTTACGCGTTTACGCGTTCGGATCGGCTTATGTGACTAGTTTACATAAAATAGCCGAAACGGGTCAAACCTTATCATTAAATCCTCAATTTCCAGAATGTGTTTAGTTTACTCATATTATACAAGTATCCAAGCTTGTCGGGTCTAAACCACCTTCTATCCCGGTCTCCGCTTAATCCAGCGTTTAGAACCGTAAAGTTTCCTTCTAGCTAGCCGGTCTAAGACCTTGACTTAATTAAAGGCCCGTTAGCATCCTAATAGGTTAATTAACCTTCTATATAGATTAAATAGCTTCCGGTAGAAGGTGCCTTCAAAAAGCTTTAGGATTTTACTACTAGCATCAGGTAAATACTTTTAACTTATTTTCCCTTATACGGGCTTGGGATATGGTATTATAATAATACCACTTGGTCGGGTATGAAATCATTTAATCGGATTGTGATTAATAAATTTACATAACCCGTTTTAATCTGTCTTGTTTGATAACATAAGTATTGGGGGTTAATACGACCGTGTCCTGGATATCCTCGGCTCATTTCATTTGAAAATGGCCACGACCTATGCACGGGGTGTAGGCACACACCTGACAGATGCAAATGCTAAAATAAAAACCCACATGTTGGGGATAACTCCTTTGTGGGTTCTATAAGTGGTGAGTCGGTTAATCACGATCGGCTTCCAACCGGCCCCAATTGTAAGACAAACATGTAAATCTGTATACAAGATTATATTTATATAATTGTCCCAAGTTATAAAATATTTGTGCCGTGTGCACTTAAATCAATTTTCATAAATGTTTTCAAAAGAGTCAGTTAATTGTATTTACCAGTGTAAACTGACGTATTTTCTTAAAGACTGATTTGACAGGTACCTCTCGTAATAGGCTGGAGCTATTAGGTGTCATAAAAGGATCTTGCAAATCCATAGATGCCTGAAGTCTGTTATTTTGTTTCTTTATATTTGTTTATGATCCGCCTGTGGATCTTATTGCATTCCAGTCTGTATATTCTTTCACTCGAACACTCAGACATTATGGTTTGTAATAGTTTATTCTCCAAGCCTTCCGCTGTGCTATTATATTGTGTGTATTGACTATGATGATATCAACTACGTCACGATACTCCCCGCCGGGCCCACCGAAAATATGTGGAAATATCGGGGTGTGACAGGTTGGTATCAGAGCCAACATTGAGTGAATTAAACACTAACCTTTTGTGTTTAATCTTAATGACACAATAAGCACATTCCTTAGACTCTCGAGTCTAGGCAAATGACCTAGGATTTTACTCTTAACCTTCCTCTTATTGTTTTTTTATTATAGTTACTTGTTTTGACAGGTTCTTGAAAATGCCACCAAGAGTAAGAGGAAAAGGCAAAGGACCGATGCGTGGAGGACCGTCTAGCAGCACGGGACCCTCCCACAGACGTACACCATCCGATTCTCTTTCGGGCTCCGACTCAAGAGATAATTGGAGCCATAGCTTTGAACCAGCAAGACATTCTGTCTCGCTTGGATCCTCACCGTCTGACCCTCCTTACTTTGGGTTGCCCGTTCCTATCGAACCCCAACATTCATATCATTCGCATGAATCCTATCATTCTAGCCAATCACACCATTCTTTTCAATCTCATCCTTTTCATCATTCGGACTCTACTTACTCCCCCGCACAATTTAATCCGAATGATTATGTTAATGACTTTTTGGGCTTTAACTGTAACACCTCGAAAATTTCGGATTCAATATAATAACGACACGTGTCACATACACGTTGTAAACTCGAATTTTATAAAATGTTTTGGTAGGATTTAAAGATGGCGTCATGTAAATGTTACCTCTGAACGATCTCATATAAATCCCAAGACCCAAAAATTTATAAATTTAAAGCATCTGGTATATATTTTAAATCCCCTAAATGCTAGAATATTTGATTCATAATTCATTGGGTGGACTCCTACGAAGATAAAGCAATGGAAAACCTTTATTTTCGGATCTTGTATATGTATTCAAATGAAACGATTTCAATTGGTGGGGTTTGTTACTGTATAAGACACATTTGAAAGGTCCCAAAGTGATAATATAATGCCCCAAAGTCAGAATTAAAGGCTGCCCTTTCGAAACATCAACAAACAAAACAGTTCGGTCCCTGATGCATGCTTACGGACCGTAAGCATACATGCTTACGGTGCGCAAGCACCTTGCCAGCGACCAGCAACCTTTTGTTGCCTGTTGTGCGCATTTTTTACCCGTTCCACCGGTTTTTATCAACTATAAACGACCCCTAGGCACCTCCTATATACTAGACACATGTGTTGAACAATTGTGGAGAGTTGTAGACTTTGTTGTCATCAATTCATGGTGCCATGAACACTATAAAACCCACATAAGTTGCAACTCCATGATCATTCCTTTCACAATTCAAGTCTGATCAAATTGAGGAGCTTTCAAGCTGATTACAAGACATCCCTAATTATCATTAAACACTTTGTAAGTTGCCTAACCTTTTTAAATTAATTATAGCTTAGTATTTTAGCTAAAAGTCAAACCGACGTAACTACGGTTTGACTTCGTAATTAATTAATGATAGCTCAGTCGTATGTCGAATTAAGAGTACCGTTAAGTAGGTAATTATATGAGTATTAAAACCTTATAAAGGCACGTACCGATTCCAGACCTAACCAGGTCGTTTGTCGGGTCAAACGTTGACCGAAAAAGTCAACAGAAATATAAAATATGATTTAATGCACAATTAGCAATACGTAATGCGTGTAAACTGTTTTAGACTTAATATAACCTGGTAATAAGTGTACGGACATGTCTAAACTCGTTCGACTCGACAACTCTCAGTTTTGAACCGGTTCGGAACCGAAAGTCCCGAAACTTTGACTTTCACGTTGACTTCAGTTCTGGCCCGAGTTAGATGGAATTAGAAATGCCTTAATGCTTCATTAGGGTTAGGTTACATGATAGTATAAGCCTCTGTACTTGTTTCGTTGATTATCCAATTAATATGCAAGTTTCCGTTAATCGCTCATATGTTGACCGTTATGCCCTTATTACCTTAAAACATGAATTATGAAAATGTAAAAGTGTAGGAACCTTAAATACTGATATATAAACTTGTATGCAAAATTTGACATCAGTTTGACTTGTAGATTAAGAGTTATGCTCATTAGCGTAATTACGGTGCTTTATGTTAATAAAATGGCGTAATTAGCGTATAGCCTAATTAAACATACTTTTTGGTATCAAACGAATTACCCACTGATGTAATATATTATTTTGGGAATTTTAAAGATTTTTAATTAATTTCAGGCTGAGCATAACTCATAGTCGTAGGCTTAATTCGGTAGTTGTCGGTTTTGCCCTTACGGGCCATAAAATGAGTTTTACACATCTAAACGACTCCAAACCTTTTGCTACTGATTAGTTATGATAAATAAATTATTTTAAGCCTTATGGAAATATAAAAATGTCAGATTTAAGTATCGAACCCGGTAATGGCCTTTAATCGCCTTAATTAGCGTTTTTAACGCATAAAATGTTTTCAAATCATATTGGACATACCCGGGTTGATACCTACTGATATAAGAGGCAAAATTATGATATTTTAACAGTAAGCAAAGGTTGATAAACTCAGACTTCAGTTTTGAGCTTTTCGGCTTATGTGAAATTACCAAAATACCCCTACGGGGCCTAGTTTGGTTAAAAATGATAAGTTTCACATACATGATTTAGCCTACTGTTAAAACTCATCAAATTGAGTATGTTTGCTGTTTACATCAGACCTTTAACTCAGTTAGACATTTAAACTCTTTTACAAACTTTAAAATGACCAAACTACCCCTACGGGGCATAGTTTGTGTTTAAATTAGTTTCGGGCATAACGAAAGACACCTTACTGATGTCACAACATATTTGAGACATAATTAACTTAGGAAACCTGTATATAGCTCTCATGACTACCTGTCACGCTTATTACGCGTACGGTTCGGTTTATGTAACAAGTTTACATAAACTAGCCGAAACGGGTCAAACCTTAACAGTTTTATCTCAAAATCCAGAATGTGAATAATAAACCCATATTAAACAAGTCTCCAAACTTGTCGGGTCTGAATCACATTCTATCCGGTCTTCGCTTAATCGTGCGTACGAACCGTATCTTGAAACTAGCCGGTCTAAGCTTAAGCTTAATAAAAGACCCGTTAGAATTCTAATAGGTTATATTAAACCTTCGTTCCAGATTAGGAGGAACAGTAAAAGCTACGTGCATTCTGCTTATTGTGATTTATACTTGCATCAGGTAAATACTTTTAACTTATTTTCCCTATACGGGCTTGGGTTACGGTACATAGCGTACCGCTTGATCGAGCATCAAATCTCCACGCTTAGTGGGTAGTTGAATAATTTGATCGGCTCGTTTAAACAGTCTTGTTTACTTTACAGCCTTTGGGGGGTTAATGACCATGTCCCGGATATCCCTGACATCATCTTACGAGATGGCCACGACCTGAGCACGGGGTGTAGGCGTACTCCCGTGTATAACTCACTTAAAGTGGTGTGTCTATTGATCTTTAACCCGGATTTGATTCGGGTTACTGAACGCATAAGTAACATGTAATTCGTTCACAAGATTATAATATTAAATAATTCTCCCAAGTTAAATAAAAATGTTTATGCCATGTGCATCCAAACCAATTTTCAATCATTTTCCAAAATGAGTCAGTTGAATGTATTTACCAGTGTAAACTGACGTATTTTCCCACAAAGACTGAATGCAGGTACTAAACGAAATTTGGCTGGATTGTCTCCTAAGCATCAATAAAAGTCTCGCAAGCTTAGGATGCCAGAAGTCTGTTGAACCATAAATGTTATTTTGTTTCGATCCGTTCTGTGGATAAACACCGGATATTGTGACTTTGATTACAATAAATAAATTCGGTTGTATTATATTTTAAATTTGCTTCCGCTGTGCATTATTATATTGTGTTGTTTGACTATTACGTTGCCAACCACGTCACGATACTCCCCCACCGGGCCCACCGGTGACACGTGGAAATCGGGGTGTGACATTAACCCTTTGGGTCCTGAGGATCAATTTTCTCAGGAAATGGAGATGGATGATGACCCATACCCGGAATTGCAAACAGGAACACCAGGCCACCCAATAAGCATCTCAAGCGGTTCCCCATTTCAGGGATCACCGTACCATGGGCCCGACTCATTTCAAGAGAGGATGGCTCAGTATGATTGGGTCTTTACCCCTTTATACCATAGCTCCCCAGCCCAACCTCCCTTGGTTGAACCCCAGCTCCAAGCCGTTACCCCACCACAGTTACCAGTTGAGGAACCACCTCAACAGCCTCCCGAGCCGCCAAGGCAGAGGAGAAATGCTAGAATGTCAGTACGTGGGGGACCACGGTTTGCATCTCCTCACGGCTCAAGTTCATACCCTCCTATTCCAGAGGACCCACAGTTGGGCGGACCCTCACACACGGTGCCGAACGTCAACCCTCCACCAGTTTCTCACGCACCACTGCAGCCACCGTTGGGTTTCGACAATCCAATCCCGACATACCCAGGTTCATCCGGGTATAACCCCTCGGGATACCCATCAGACTATGGAACCCATGACCCGTACCTTACAGCTGCACAATACCATCATCTTTACCCTTCTTCTTCTTACCCTCCAGTTTATCCAACTGGATACCCAGGGCAGGGTTATCAATACCCGCCATACCAGCAACCTCCTCCTTTTCAGCAGCAACAAACTCAAGAGATCCTAGAGAGGTTAGACAGGGTTGAACATGAAGCTCATGAAACCAAGAAGAAGCACAATGGTTTTGTCAAAGGTCTCATGAACCTTCTTAAGGGAAAGAAGAAGTAGGAAACTGTTGTTTCATGTTGTATTTCAATAAGTCCCTGCGAGGACGTTTATTTTATTTTCATGTACCAAGTCCCTGCGTGGGCAGTTTGTGTTGTTTTTCTCAAGTCTTGTTTAGAGCAAGTGTTGTACTCGTTTCATGGTTTAATGAAGTTATTGTCGATTTTTAATATGTATTTTATTACATCATGTCACTTCATTTCAATTTTATTAATCTGCCAAAGAAATTCTTAGAGGTATAACCTAGCCAAAATATTAAATGGCTATGATGGTACAACCTTTTTAAGTCAATAAATCTCGGTTGACATCTGAAAACATATCAACATTCCTGTTGTGCGGTACGAGAAACCACACAAGCTTCCTAAATGTACTTGGATTTTTCCGAGTCACTTAAGTATAGCCTGAATGATCAATACGAATCATGGCTAATAAACATCAATATGATGTAAACACTAGAACATCCATTAGAGATGTATGCTTAGAAGCAAAGGTGTAATAAAGACAATGAAGGTTTTATTTTTATAAACTTCTTGTCAAAAAGGCGATGAACTTTGTTCGACCCTTAAGGAGATTACTGATCCAAGAGATCAATAATTATAATTGTCCTTATGACAAGTCCTTGTGCCATCTAAATGTCCTTCGAGACGAGCCTTGTGCTATAAGAAAATGTCTTTTATGACATCGACAATTGTGAAATTTTAATTTCCCTGTCAAATAAATATAAAGAATATTATATTCTATTGATTATATAAATGGTCTTTATATGGTTTAATAATATCATGACCATCTAATCATCAATATGATGATTTATTGCATAATTTAAATATATCATTACTTGCTTGATAAGGTATTCGAAAATGGCTGGCTCGGATGAAGCAAACAGTCATCCCGCAGAAGGAAATAACACCAGGATTAGTATCACTGGTGCCGAACTGCAAGCAATGATAACCGCAGCGGTTGCTCAGGCTGTGGATGATAAGTTCAAAGAACCGAGTATTGTTCGGTCTCAAACTCATTCAAAATCCCATTCTCAACCTCATACTCATAAGAAAAGTGAGTCTCAACACTCGTCTAATCAGGGCAGTGAGCCCAAGAGGCAGATTGTCCTCGAGTCGACTCCCAGGTACACCAAGGGTTGCACCTACAAGTACTTTGTCTCCTGTAAACCAAGAGATTTTACGGGAGAAAAGGGAGCGATTGATTGTATGAAATGGTTGGACGAGATGGAGATGGTGATAGACATCAGCGGATGTGCTAAAGAGGATATAGTGAAGTTTGTATCACAATCCTTCAAGGGCGATGCCCTCACTTGGTGGAAAGCATTAGTGCAAGCCACCGGGAAGGTTCCTTTGTACAATCTGTCATGGAACAAGTTTGTTGAATTGGTTAAGGAAACCTATTGCCCTCAGCATGAAGTTGAGCGGATAGAAACTGATTTCCTCAACTTAGTGATGAAGGATCTGGATTGTAGATCCTATGTGACTAGCTTCAATTCAATGTCAAGTCTAGTACCATATTTAGTCACTCCTGAACCCAAACGCATTGCGCGTTTCATCGGTGGTTTGGCCCCTGAAGTAAAAGGGAATGTTAAGGCTTCAAAGCCAGCCACATATAGGTCTGCTGTAGATCTATCTTTGTCCCTCACTCTTGATGTTGTGAGGAGTAGGGAAAAGAAAACCGCTGATGATGGGAAGAGGAAGAGAGGAAGATAAGTCTCCTCAGTCAAACAAGAAAGGAAAAGGGAACTTTAATTCCAAGAAGGGGCAGTCAAGTGATAAGCCCAGATGCAAAACCTGCAATAAGAGGCACTTTGGGAAGTGCAACCAAGACCCACAGGCCAAACCATGTGGGATCTGTAAAAAGAAAGGGCACAAGTCTGTTGAGTGTCGAAATATAAAGGATGCAACCTGCTACGGTTGCAATGAAAAGGGGCACATTAAAACCAATTGCCCCAAGAATACAAAGAAGCCTGAGGAGGCAAAGAAAAACAATGCGAGAGTTTTTCAGAAGAATGCTAGGGAAGCGGTGAACGACGAGAACGTCATAACAGGTACCTTCCTCATCAATAATAATTATGCTAGAGTCTTATTTGATTCCGGTGCTGATAAGTCTTTTGTAGACCATAAGTTCTGTAAGTTATTGAATCTGCCTATTAAGACTCTAGACATAAAATATGAGGTAGAACTTGCCGATGGTACCTTAGAAACAGCTTCAACTCTTCTTGAAGGATGCTCTATATCCATTAAGAATCATTCTATCCCGCTGTCCCTTTTGCCAATTAAACTGGCTGGGTTTGATATAGTTTTAGGCATGGATTGGTTGTCGCATAACCAAGCCCAAATTGCCTGCGACAAAAAGCTAGTTATTATCAAAACCCCTTCTGGTGAATCTGTCACTATTCAAGGAGACACACAATATGGATTGCCTAGTAACATGTCTATTCTCAAAGTATCACAGTGTTTGAAGAGTGGATGTATCATTTACATGGCACAAGTGACTGTGAATGACCCGAAGCCTAAAATTGAAGATATTCCAATTATCTCCGAATATCCTGATGTTTTTCCTGATGAATTACCTAGACTACCTCCTGAGAGGCAAGTAGAGTTCATGATAGACATTCTCCCAGGATCAGCACCTATAGCGCGAGCTCCTTATCGTCTAGCGCCTACAGAAATGAAAGAGCTCAGAACTCAACTGGATGACTTACTGGATAAAGGTTTCATTCAACCCAGCTCTTCGCCTTGGGGAGCTCCAATACTATTTGTGAAAAATAAGGACAGATCAATGCGCTTATGCATTGATTATCGTGAATTGAATAAGGTAACGATCAAGAATCGTTATCCTTTACCCAGGATCAATGATTTATTTGATCAGCTCCAGGGGGCGAGCTATTTCTCAAAGATTGATTTGAGATCTGGGTATCATCAACTTAATGTAAGATCTGAAGATGTGCCTAAGACAGCATTCAGAACGAGGTATGGACATTTCGAGTTTTTAGTGATGCCATTTGGGCTCACTAATGCGCCAGCAGCATTCATGGACCTCATGAATAGAGTCTGCAAGCCGTATTTAGACAAGTTTGTCATTGTCTTTATAGATGACATACTTATCTACTCTCGTAGCCAAGTTGATCACGAGAAGCACCTTCGATGTATCTTAGGATTGCTTCAATAGGAGAAGTTGTATGCTAAATTCTCCAAATGCGAGTTCTGGCTTCGCGAAGTCCAATTTCTTGGACATGTTGTTAGTGAGCGAGGTATCCAAGTTGATCCCGCTAAGGTAGAAGCCGTAATGAATTGGGAAGCACCGAAGACCCCTACAGAGATACGTAGCTTTTTGGGTTTAGCTGGATATTATAGAAGATTCATTGAGAACTTCTCGAGGATAGCTGCACCATTAACTTCTCTGACCCGCAAGAATGTGAAATTTGATTGGGGTCCCAAGCAACAAGAATCCTTTGAGATTCTAAAGCAAAGATTGAGTAATGCTCCGGTATTATCTTTACCGGAAGGAGTAGAGGAGTTTGTTGTATACTGTGATGCTTCACACACCGGTATGGGGTGTGTACTTATGCAGCATGGCAAGGTGATTGCCTATGCATCAAGACAACTGAAGGTGCATGAAAAGAATTACACCACCCATGATTTGGAATTGGGTGCTGTTGTATTCGCACTTAAATTATGGAGACATTATTTATATGGAACTAAATGTGTGATCTACTCGGATCACAAAAGTCTCCAACATTTGTTCAATAAAAAAGAGCTCAATATGAGACAACGCCGTTGGATGGAAACTCTAAATGACTATGATTGCGAGATACGCTACCATCCGGGTAAAGCGAACGTAGTCGCTGATGCTCTAAGCCAAAAGGAAAGAGTTAAACCAATCAGGATCAATGCCAAGAGCATTGAGTTGAAGATTAGTCTAAATGAAAGACTATTAGCTGCACAGAAAGATGCTGTTTTGGAAGTTAATCTTCCAAATGAAAAGTTGGGTGTAACTGCTGAGCAGTTAGCGCCTGGGAAGGATGGAATTCTCAGAATGAATGGAAGAATTTGGGTTCCTATTCATGGAGGACTTCGAGATGTAATCCTCCAGGAAGCTCACAACTCCAAATACTCAGTTCACCCTGGAGGTGACAAGATGTATCATGATTTAAAGAAAAATTATTGGTGGATAGGTTTGAAGAGATCTATTGCCACACATGTAGCTAAGTTCATGACTTGTGCTCAGATTAAAGCTGAACATCAAAAGCCTTCAGGTCTACTTCAACAACCAGAACTCCCTACATTAGGGCTGGCAATTTATACACGAGACACGAATACACGACACGTACCTACACGACTTTAACAGGTAACAGGTAAGACCTTAACAGGTTTCGTGTACTAAACAGGTAGACACGAAATTACCTGTTAATTTTCGTGTCTAAACAGGTATAATACCTGTTTACCTGTTAAGTACCTGTTAGTACCTGGTTATTTTTAAAATTAAATAAATATATAATATATATATATATATGTTAACCCTAATTCTTTCGTGTCCAGCCGTCACTCATTGTCCCATTCAGTCATTCTCTTCTTCAAGTCTCAACTCAACTCTCATCTCAAAGTCTCTAACTCTCAACTCAAACTCAAGTCTCAAGTCTCAACACAGGTTACAGCCGATTCCTCCCGACTCCGTCACCGCCCGTCGCCCGTCACCAGCCTTCCCTCTCACGCCGGCGCCCCGCCCATCACCCGTCACCGGCACTAACGGGTATGATGTATCTATTTATGTTTATCTTTCTATTCGATTTATATAACACCCATGTTCTTGTTCTGGTATGATGTATCGAATCGGTTTCTTGATGTATCGAATCGGTTCTTATTCGGGTATGTATACTCCTCCGACAACCGCCTATTTGTTTTGTAGCTACATTTGGTGAATCGATTCTTGACACTTTTCGTTTTACTGTATATCCGATTCAGTACCTTTGTTCTTGATAGTTGATAATGTGTAGGATTTTGAATTTTTTTTTTCAAGATTATGTGTCGATTATTTTGTAGATTATTTGTAACAAGCCTATGGTTTCTGGGTGTGTCAAAAAGCTTGTTGATTTCATATCAGTTCCTTTGTTCTTGATTATTTTGTAGATTATTTGTAACAAGCCTACAGTATCATCTTTGAAAGTAAAGTGAAAATGAAATTAAAAATTTGGGGTTTTTGTCCTATATTTTGTATTTGCCTGTGGAGATGTTGCTTCAATTGACTATACTTTCTTTTGTCTAAACTATAACAAACAAACAAATTACAATCAACATAATATTGATTTGGGAATTTTGAAATTTTGATTGCTTACATTAGTTAGTATTTACTATTTAGGTAATTATGATTGCTCACTTAGTAAAGCTACCGTTGAGGCTCTAATATGCACAAAAGATTGGTTACATGGAGATTTTTGTAATGTCCATCTTTGCTTGATTTTAATAAGTTTTATACATGATATTATATTAATTTTATAATGTATATGTTTGTTTGTACTTTGTAGGTTCTAACAAAGTTAGTGTGGAAGAGCTCACTGAAGATATAATGTCACTTGACATTAGTTGTGAATCAAATGCTTCAAACTCGGTGAACAATCCTAAGGTACCACACTCTAAAACTTTCTAATAATATTACTTGATAAAACTATATGAATATGAATATGTCCAATTATCCATGATTAATATGACTAATTGACTATACTTATTTTGTATGTAGGTTTGATTGTTTGAAATTGAAGATTTGAGAAGAAAGACCAATTGGAACTTGGAAGTTTGGGACTTGATATTGTTTTCAATATATGTTTTGATTATAATTCTATGTGTTTTTGTCTTAAATTTGTTAAGGAGCATGGATTTATGTTTTATTTAAGACTTTTATGAACTTTCGTCGACTTTTGTTTCGCTGAAAGGTTGTCTAATATGTGTTTCTAAACAGCTATTATCGTGTACTATCGTGTATTATCGTGTATACCAGGTATAAACAGATTCGTGTTCGTGTTTGGGTTACAGGTACACGATAAATTTTCGTGTCGTGTACAGGTATACCCATTTCGTGTTCATGTCTTATCGTGTTCGTGTCTTATCGTGTACGGGTATACACGATATGCCAGCCCTACCCTACATGGAAGTGGGAGAGGGTAACCATGGATTTCATAACCAAGTTACCTAAAACCAGGCACGGAAATGATACAATATGGGTTATATGTGGATAATATTGTAGCCCTTCACGGAGTACCGGTGTCCATTATCTCTGATAGAGATACTAGGTACACCTCTCACTTTTGGAAAAGTTTCCAACAATCCTTGGGCACGCGTTTGAATTTTAGTACTGCTTACCATCCTCAGACTGATGGACAGAGTGAGCGTACCATTCAAACCTTGGAAGACATGCTTCGTGCATGTGTTATTGATTTAAGTGGTAGTTGGGATGACCATCTACCCTTAATCGAGTTCTCCTATAATAATAGCTACCATACGAGCATTCAGGCTGCGCCTTTTGAGGCATTATATGGTAGGAAATGCAGAACGCTTGTTTGTTGGGCGGAAGTAGGAGAGGCTCAGTTATCAGGACCTGATATAGTCCTTGAAACGACGGACAAGATTGTCCAGATTCGCGATCGCCTAAAAGCTGCCAGGGATAGGCAGAAAAGTTATGCTGACGAGAGGCGAAAGCCTCTAAAGTTTGAGGTTGGCGATAAAGTCTTACTGAAAGTATCACCCTGGAAAGGTGTGATGCGTTTTGGTAAAAAGGGCAAGTTGAGCCCTAGATATATAGGACCATTCGAGATTATCGAATGGGTCGGCAGTGTAGCTTATAAGCTAAACTTACCAGAGGAGCTGAGTGGAATCCATAATGTTTTCCACATTTGTAATCTCAAGAAATGCCTAGCCGATGAATCTCTAGCTATGTCTCATAAAGACGTACATATTGATGAAAGTTTAAGATTTGTCGAAAGACCTATATCGATCGAGGATCGACAGGTTAAAAAGCTCCGAAAAAAGCATGTACCTATAGTAAAGGTCAAATGGGATGCTCGTAGAGGTCCCGAATATACATGGGAAGTCGAGTCCACTATGAGACAAAAGTACCCTCACTTATTCCAGTAAATCTCAGGGTCGAGATTTCTTTTAAGGGGGTGAGGATGTAACACCACGTACAAACGTGTCCAATTGTGTATAGACACGTGTCCTAAACTCTAAATGTATGAAAGATTTAGCTTAAAGGACTTAGAATGTCAACATGCCAAACTTGAGCCTCTGATTGACACTACGTGAATAAGGTATTCTTAATCGAAAGATTTATTTGAATACAAGAAGCCGTTGTGAATAAAGCTATGGGGATTAAACGTGTCAACATGTTAATACTACCTCTGAATGACCTTTTAACGTTCCCAAAAGCTTTATAAAATTATAAGTTTCATCCTTATAAACTTTTATCAAGGAATTCATGAACTCTCGGCTAATAGTTGGAAGTAATCATTCTATATTCAAGAAATGGAAGTTCATGTGCCATAAACCGACAATTTCTCATGCAAAGGACATTTTTAAAAGACTCCAAGGAAGACACAAATGCATGGAATCATATTCTGAACTATACAGGACTGATCATATGGACTATTCTACTGATTCATTGCTAAAGATTCGAGTTTGGAAATGCATGGTCAAGTATTTGAAAATCCTAAATTTTTTGTCCTCTGGCCATCGGTTACGGACCGTATGGCCCTAGGCTTACGGTCCGCAAGGAGGTAACTGGGTGATGCGTTTCAAGTTCGGTTACGGACCGCAACCACATGGTATTACGGTCCGTAAGTGCTGGATACGGACCGCAAGGATATTAGCTTACGGTCCGTAAGCTTATCGCTGGGCAGAAAAATTGGACAGATGTATGTTCCAGCTGATAAACCGACTTAAGCTTACTTGTTTCGAAACAAGGGACTCTTGGACGGATTTTATAAACCACTAGGACACCTGGGGTGATCCTAGGGCCTTCCATAACACCTGGAGATAATCTATGATCTTGCAATTGGCTATATAAAGAACCTTAGTTCATGTGTTCATATGCACATTTCACTTGCAACTTCAAAAGGACTTGCCTCTGGAGCTTTTAAACACTAGGAGAAGAATTTGAAGGGTAGAAAAGAAAGCTTGGACCTTTAGTAAGCTCCTAATTGCCTGCTTATTCCTTTTAATTAGCCTAATTACCTAAAAGTCAAACTTATCATAATTTAGGTTTGACTTTCAGTTTAATCACGTATGGTTTAACCACTGATCAAATTGAAAGTGGTTATAGAACATATTAAGGTAGGTGATTAACCCTTAAAAGGGCACCTCCTAATTATCTCGTTTGACTGGTCAATTGTCGGGTCAAAGTAGTTTGACAAAAAGTCAAACTGGACAGAATGTTTGAAAATAATTAAAATTAATAAACCAGAGGTTCTAAATTATATTTTAACATTCTAATGACTTGGTAATTACTAATTAAACATGTTTTATCAGTCCTAACCCGACAATTAATAGTCTAAGGTCAGTTTATAACCGAAAGTCGCAAAAGCTTAACTTTTGCTTTGACTTTCAGTTCTGACCCGTTTAAGCTTAATTCTCCCATGTTTTAAGCTTCCATTAGGACCACATTACTTAGTAGTATAACCCCCTGAAGTTATATTGCATAGTGCCTAATGGTTTGAATTATATGCACATGATCGTTAGTATGCTCAAGAATGCCTTAAACGCCCTTTTTACACACAACTGAGATTTTTAGCAATGTGAATGAATTAACACCTTTGCTACTGATATTTAGACATGTCCCGAAAATTTGACACCAGTTTGAGGTCTAGAAATAGGAGTTATGCTCAATAGCGTAATTAAGGAACTTTTTGTTATTTAAAAGGCGTAATTAGCATAAAGCCTATCTAAACCCAATTTTTGATACCAAACTTTTTACCTACTGATGTAAAATAATATTGTGGGATTTTTGAAGATTTTTATTTATTTTTAGGCTGAGCATAACATAGGATTATAGCTTGATTTCGGTAGTTGTCGTTTTTACCCTTTTCATGCATAAAATGAGTTTTACATAACTTTTCAATGCCAAACCTTTTGATACTGATTCTATATGATAAATAAAATATTTTGAACTTAATAAACTGATCAAAAACTCAGATTTCCTATTTTAACCCAAATATCCCTTTAAACCGACTTTTAAGCGTTTTTAGCACCTAGTATGGGTCAAAACTATTTTTGGCATATAAAACTTATTACCCACTGATGTTTTAAGTTAATTTATATAATTAAACAGTAAGCCAAAGTTTTTGAACTCAGAAGTATATTTGGACCTTTAAAGCCTATGTGAAATTACCAAAATGCCCCTACGGTGCATAATTTGGTTATATAGGATAAATCTCACATATATAAAATACCCTACTGATATAACTTATAAAAATACATATTTTTACTAATTAAATCAGACCTGAAACTCAGTTTCATATTTAAACTCTTTTATGGGCATTAAAATTACCAAAATGCCCTTTTGGGACTTATTTTGGTTTAAATTACTTTTTGGGCATATATGTTAACATCTTACTGATGTATTAACATATTTTGAGCATAACAACGATTAAGACCTGTATATAATTCATTTGGTTACCCGTTATGCGTTTACGCGTTCGGATCGGCTTATGTGACTAGTTTACATAAAATAGCCGAAACGGGTCAAGCCTTATCATTAAATCCTCAATTTCCAGAATGTGTTTAGTTTACCCATATTATACAAGTATCCAAGCTTGTCGGGTCTAAACCACCTTCTATCCCGGTCTCCGCTTAATCCAGCGTTTAGAACCGTAAAGTTTCCTTCTAGCTAGCCGGTCTAAGACCTTGACTTAATTAAAGGTCCGTTAGCATCCTAATAGGTTAATAAACCTTCTATACAGATTAAATAGCTTCCGGTAGAAGGTGCCTTCAAAAAGCTTTAGGATTTTACTACTAGCATCAGGTAAATACTTTTAACTTATTTTCCCTTATACGGGTTTGGGATATGGTATTATAATAATACCACTTGGTCGGGTATGAAATAATTTAATCGGATTGTGATTAATAAATTTTCATAACCCATTTTAATCTGTCTTGTTTGATAACATAAGCATTGGGGGTTAATACGACTGTGTCCTGGATATCCTCGGTTCATTTCATTTGAAAATGGCCACGACCTATGCACGGGGTGTAGGCACACACCTGACAGATGCAAATGCTAAAATATAAACCCACATGTTGGGGATAACTCCTTTGTGGGTTCTATAAGTGGTGAGTCGGTTAATCACGACCGGCTTCCAACCGGCCCCAATTGTAAGACAAACATGTAAATCTGTATACAAGATTATATTTATATAATTGTCCCAAGTTATAAAATATTTGTGCCGTGTGAACTTAAATCAATTTTCATAAATGTTTTCAAAAGAGTCAGTTAATTGTATTTACCAGTGTAAACTGACGTATTTTTCTTAAAGACTGATTTGACAGGTACCTCTCGTAATAGGCTGGAGCTATTAGGTGTCATAAAAGGATCTTGCAAATCCATAGATGCCTGAAGTCTGTTATTTTGTTTCTTTATATTTGTTTATGATCCGCCTGTGGATCTTATTACATTCCAGTCTGTATATTCTTTCACTCGAACACTCAGACATTATGGTTTGTAATAGTTTATTCTCCAAGCCTTCCGCTGTGTTATTATATTGTGTGTATTGACTACGATGATATCAACTACGTCACGATACTTCCCGCCGGGCCCACCGGAAATATGTGGAAATATCGGGGTATGACACTTTACTTACCTTGCATCCGGTTATGCTCTTTTTCCGCGTACTTGATCCGTTTTACACGCTTCTTTCCCAAGTCTTCATCTAGCTTGTCTAAAGTCAAACTATCATCATCACAATTCGCAAGACGGTTAGATTAGTCATAATCATTTACGACTATTCCATCCTACGGGTTTTATGTCGAATGTATCATTCGTCCATATCAAAATTATCATTCGATCTAATCATTGGTCGGTTTGACTTTTTAAAAGTCAATTGACTTATCAACATATTCAAATACACATTTGGTTCAATGAACTCACTTAGGCATATTTCATCCGAACTCTTAACGAAATCAAATTTTACATACTAACTAGTAGGCCGCGATTTCATTTAGGCATTTCATATCACTGAAAATTGGCTGTTTTTTGTGACTTGTTTAACCTGTTTACAAGTCTTAAAAAATTATGATTTTTTTATGTGGCGTACCTCTCAGAGGGTTAGGCCTTGTGTTAAAATTTCAAGATCTAACTATTTACCAAAAATTCGTAAAAATTCATTTACTAAGCTGCAATCAGATTCGTCACTTCTGACTGCAGCTTACGGAAAAATTCATTAAAAATTCCTCGTTTATCCGATTGACGAAATTCCAATTGGAGATTCTTTTAATCACTTAAAACTTTCTACAGTAAGAATTTGAGATCATAACTCAATTCCTAAATTGAGTTATGACATTCGTAATGGGCTGCAAATTCTGCTAGAAAACGCAGCTTGAACCTTTGATACGGAAAAAATCATAAAACGCTCACTTTTCGTCGAAAAAATGCGATTCCAGTGGGATATTAAAGATATTTCCCGGAATTACATTTTAGACTCAAGAAACACATGTTTTTGTCACATTTTGTTCAGGTTACAGCCAATACAAGTCGGCTGTAAATTCTGATCAGGAGCTGTTTGAATTCAGCTTTCAATTTAAGCATGTTCTTGACATCATAACACTATTTTTAGCAATCAAAACCCTAAAAACATCTCATATATGAATTTAGCATCAACAAAAATCTAAATTTACTTGAGCTAAGCATGATTTCAATCTATACTTGTCTAGGGTTTACTCCTAGGCATTTAAATGTTCCTATTTCATCTACATATCACACATGCATCCACAGATTTCAAATTCCCTAAATTCATGAGAATTTTAAGTAGAGAATTTTTATCAAATTTTACATACCTTATGATCTCCTTGCAATGGGGATCACTAATCTATGCTCGATTTTCATTTTGGACTTGATTTGATCCTTCAAATTGGAGGTTTTGACAAGAACTAGGGTTTTGGGGAGTTTGGGATCGCCCCCTGCTTCTGATCGATTTCCAGAACAAAACACAAGTGTGTGTTTTGTTTTTAATAAATTGATTTTATTATAATTAATTTCCAGTTAGACACTTTTAGCCCCTCTAATTTCTTTTAGTTCATATTTAGGTGCTTTTAACTCACTTTTGAGTTAACACAAGTCTTATAACTAACTGGGTTATTTTGTCCTAGTTAGTTTGTCCTTGTTTATTTAAAACTTTATAATTTTAATATAAAGTTTTATATTTTCCTAGTTATAAAGTTTTAACCCACTAGTATGTCACTACAAGACTTCTCTTCTAACTAGGTTATTATTATTCCTAGTTAACTTATTGGATTCCGGGATTTATAACCCGTCTTATTTAAGTTCCGTTAACTCAGGCCTTTTATCCCTTTTATTCCTTGAAAGTTCTTATCCGCCTTTTAATTAATATTAGGATTATTTATTTAAATTCTAATATTTATCGGGTTGTTTTTGCCGCTAACGATACTTTACCCGTCTTTTAGTATTAACGGGGTTTGATTACCAAACTCGTTTTCGGGGTGTTACAACAAAGGGTAATTTTCATGAAACTGAAGATGCAAGGGTAAACGGAAACAGTAGTTACGAGGAATCTGACGAGGACATTTTAACACCTGGTGATAGTGACGATGATGATATCAGGGGCAAGAAGTACAAGGAAGCAGCCCCATCTGTAGGTGAACATACAAATTGGAAGAAATTTATTTGGAAGGTGGGAATAAGGTTTGAATCAAGGGAGGCCTTTAAAGAGGCAGTGAGGCAGTACTCAGTAGCTAATGGTAGGAACTTGTACCTTGCAAAGAGCGAAAAGACTGCATGCAGCCGTATTGTTGTCAATTGTGTTAAAGGGTGTTCATTCTTTATACTTTGTTCACTTCATAAAGGGAAAAAGTGTTACTTGGTAAAGAGAGTGAAGAATACACATACCAGCCAAAGAAACATGGTAAAGAATAGACAACTAACTGCATTGTTCATAGCTAATGAGTTCCTGCAAGTGTTTAAATCCAAGCCCAACTGGTCGGCTAAGGAAATCATATTGGCTGTAAAACATATGTATAAAGTCATAATCACCAAGTGGCTGGCCTACAAGGCTAAAGCATGTGCCGATAAGAAACTTCAGGATCAATGAGGGATCATTATAGCCAAATTGGTGCATACATGGAGATTTTGGAAAAAGTAAACCCAACATCAACATTTGTGCTTGTTACTGCACCACCAGGTTTCATTAACTTAGATCCCACAACCACATGTGAAACATTTTTCAGACTCTTTGTGTGTTTTGATGGTGTGAAAAGAGGATTTCTAGCTGGATGTAGGAAGGTCTTGTGTCTAGATGGTTGTTTTCTAAAGACCTTCTTAGGAGGGATGTTGTTAACTGCAGTTGGCAGAGATACTAATGATCAGATGTATCCATTGGCATGGGCAGTTGTAGAAGGTGAAAATAACGATAGCTGGGAATGGTTCATGGAAGAGCTCAGGAAGTGTTTGGGTGTAAGTGATGGTGGTGAGGCATAGACATTCATCTCAGATCAACAAAACGTAGTAGCCAATGTCAATTTTTACAATGAATAATTATCTTCTGCCCTAATGTCTACGGTTAATAATCATTTATCTGCAGGGTCTGTTAAATGTTGTGGCACTTATTTGGCCAAGAGCAAAGCATAGAAACTGTGCAAGGCACATCTATGCGAATTGGCACAAGAATTTTAAGGATGAGGAGCTCAAGGAATTGTATTGGAAAGCTGCAAGAGCATAATGTGAACCTGATTACCTCCAAGCCATTGATGAGATGAGGTCCATAAACCCTGATGCAGTAGAGGCAATCTTAAAGAAGGATCCCAAAAGTTTTAACAGGTGCTACTTGAAAACTCACACTAAATGTGATGTCATAGTAAACAACATGGCAGAAACATTTAATGGTTATATCATAACTGCAAGGTCAAAGCATATTATATACATGCTAGAGGACATTAGGATTCAAATCATGAGTAGGTTAATGATCAAAAGAACTGAAATGGAAGCCAAAGATGTGCTCATTTGCCCCAATATCCAGGAGAAACTTGATTTCTCAAAAGATGCAACATTTAGGTGTGAGGTATACCCCCCATCTTATTAGGTTTTTCAAGTTAGAGATGTTGATGATGTTACAGTTGACTTGGAAAATACGACCTGCACATGTAGAAAGTGGCAATTAAGGGGGTATCCTTGTAAGCATGTGTGTGCTGTGGCTGGATTTTTGCATAAGAATGCTGAGGATTACGTTGACCCATGTTACCACAAAGAGACATACATGAGAACTTATGACTTCTTAATCCCACAATTGCCTAGTGAAAAGTTTTGGCCCAATGTTGATTATCCATTGGATCCACCTCCAATAAAAAAGGCACCTGGTAGGCCTAAGAAAAAAAGAAAGAGGGACCCTCATGAGGATCCCAAGAAACCAGGCAAACTGACTAAGCATGGGGTCGTAATGACATGTGGGATTTGTGGAGAAAGAGGTCACAACAAGAGAAAATGCACAGTTAAAGGTGAACTTAATAGATTCGGTTGGTTTATTGTTTATATTAATGTTTCCTAAATTTGTTTAATATTTCATAGCAGGGGTAGAATGGTCATTCTGCATATTGTATGATATGCTGTATGGTGTCTGCACAAGGTCAAAGGGGTAGAATGGTCATTCTGCATATTGGGTCTGCAGTCATTCTGCATATTTGGTCTGCATATATGGTAAACAGGTCTGCACATGTATGTTAGATAACATAAGGTTACAGGGGTACATATGGTAGTTGTTTCAAATGGTCTGCACACTTGTTTTGGTCTGCACATGTGGTAGTTGTTTCAAATGGTCTGCACCCTTGTTTTGGTCTACATATGTGGTAGTTGTTTCAAATGGTCTGCACACTTGTTTTGGTCTGCACATATAGTTTCAAATGGTCTGCACATATGGTAGTTGTTTACTTGTTTTGGTCTGCACATATAGTTTCAAATGGTCTGCACATATAGTTTCAAATGATCTGCACATATGGTACATTCATTCATGTGCTCAAATAAAGACATCCAAGCCCAACTGCACATATAGTTTCAAATAAAGACTACATTCATTCATGTGTTCAAAGAACGTACAATCAAAAACAAGTTAAATTCGATACACTATGTAAAACAACATGCCAATGATAACAAACAAACTAAAGACAAACTGCTGCTTCAACATGGATTCTTTCGCACAAATTTGTTGTTTCAAAATATTGTTCTCTTGAGATAGCAAGTTGTTCCGCAATTGCAAATTCTCATTCTTATATTCATTGCCGGTCATAGCATCACTTCTTGTAACTTCACTTGAGCTGCAAGTTGAATGAACTTCGAATAATTTGTCGAAATCTTTTTTCCACATAAAGAACTTGCAGTCATCTCGCTACAAACCAACATCATGTCGTCAGTTCAAAAACAAGTTAAATTCGATACACATTGATACACAGGACTTACCGGCCATTGTGAGCAACCGTAAAATTCAGCACCACATCGAACACTTCTCCTCCCTGCTACGCGAAGAACAACTCTGATCTCATGATGACAATACAACTTCCCATCCATGTCCATCTTGAATATTTTAGGGATTCGGTTCGTATTACATGAAGAGTTGGAAGAGGTAGACATGTCGATCAGCCAATACGTTGAAAGAATGTATCTTGATAGTGAATTAGGGTTTCGATTTGGTCGATTCATGCACCGTATGAGCAAATTAGGGTTTCCATTGAAACCCAATTGTTTGTGCAGGGTTAATCGAAGCAGAGCTTGGGTTTTATACCCATGAATGTGCCACATCGTCAAAAATAGTCCACGTAGGATGCCAGCTAGGATGGAAGACTAACTCAGTTACTCATTTTTTAAGTGAGTTGTGAAATGACAAACAAAATTAAAAGTTTGGGGTGTCACAGATCAAAGTGTTAGTTGCGGGTGTTATCGGCCAATTCTTCAAAGTTTGAGGTGTTAAAATCCAATAGCCCTACTAAAAATTCTTTTGTATTTTCGGAGTTTTTTTCTTTTTAGAAAGAAATCTTTATGTAAGAAAATTTTTCTTTCTAAGATTACCACTATGAAATAAAAACCTTTCATTTTCTTTATAAACTAGGTTTAAAGAAGTTCGCCGCGTAGCGACGAATTTCTTTTGTTATTTAGTCTGTGTTTACATGTGTTTTGAAATCACTACGAGCGTGTTGCGAACGGAACTGCTGACAAGAACAAAAAGAAAATGTAGAAAAAAACACTAAAAGATAACCGAAAGAAAATCAACCAAAAAAGTTGTATGGTAACGATGTTATTCGTATGAAACCCGTGGTCAGAGATGAGCAAATTGTTCTGGGTAGCGGTACCAAATTTTCCGAACCGAAAGATCTTAAGTACCAATTCGATACCGACTTTTGGCGTTCCTGTTACCGGTTCACTACCATTTTTTTACCTTCATATACCGGTACCGTAACCAATATTTTCGGTATCAGTACCGATTCTGTATCGGTTGGCACCGAGCTCATCCCTACCCCTGAAACTAAAAAAAATAAAAAAAATTAAAAGTTGAAGAAAATCAACAAAAAAAAGTTGTACGTTACCGTTGTTCGTACGGTAACCGTGATCAGGGATGAGCAAATGGTACCGGGTAGTAGCACTGAATTTCCCGAACCAAAAGATTTCCAGTATCAATTCGGCACCAACTTTTGACGTTTTCTGTATTAGTGCCGTTTTTTACCTTCATGTACTGATACCGAACAGGACCGTACCGGTATTTTCGATACCAGTACTGGTTCGAAACCGGTTGACACCAAACTTATCCCAACCCCTGATATTAAAAAAAGGATTAAAGTTAAAAAATAAAGAAAATAACTATTATTATAATATTAAAAATTAAAAGTATTAAAAAACTATATATTATTATAATATTAAAATCACTATTCATTTCAATTCGTTTAGTAATATATAGTAATTCTTGGAGTGTTAATACTTATTAAGAAATATTTCTCACTTAATAAGAAAAATTTTGTTTTTGCCATACACCAGAGGTAGAAATGAAACCAAGTTATGACGGATATTGCTAAAGGAGTCAAAAAGAAATTTGGTGACTTGGTATAAACAACCTAATAAAAGACTCTTGGTATAAAAGTTTGGTCTAAACACTCTTGGTATAAGCTGATAATATCTCGGTCAAAGCAAAAAAAGTACATAATTATTAGGCAAATTGGATCTAAGGGTATATGCACGGTACCCTCGACCGTAGAAGTGATCCCACTTCCCAATCTAGCGACCTGACAACGCTGTCCGGCGGAGAAACCCCTACCAACTCGAGGGGAACTGAAGAGCCTGGGGTAACCAGGTTTCGAACCCGTGACCTCACAGGGTCCTTGAGCCGGATTAAAGTGGGGGTCGGTGGCCGGCCACTGGGCTCCAACCCTGTTGTTTTTGGCCAATTATAATTTCAGCTGAGTTTATTCCCGACAATGATCCAATCTTTTTCATTTTGTTTGTATAATGGTCCGCTGTTAAAAATAACTTAATGGAGTTAAGTTTTTTTTTTCGAATTACAAATTGATGTTCTAGTGTTTTTTATCAGAACGACGATACGAGTCGATTGATGTAAAACTTACCTCGAAACTGTACTCCAAACGACCTGATTTTTGTTAACTGAAAGTTTAAACACTCTAATTGAAGCATCGTTTTCGTCGTTTGGAGCACTGTTTCGAGGTAAAAATCTTACATCAATCAACTCGTTCTGATCAATAACCTTAAAATATCAATTTGTAGTTCGGAAAAAACTTAATTCCGGTATGTTTTTTTAATGACGGACCATTATAGAAACAAAATGAAAATGGTTAGACCACTGTCGAGAATAAACTTAGGTTCTGTTTGTTTTTTGCTAGAAGCACTTCAGAACCACTTATGTCTGCGCCGAGAATAAACTTAGGTTCTGTTTGTTTTTTGCTAGAAGCACTTCAGAACCACTTATGTCTGCGCCGCGCAGACCACGCGCAGACATAAGGGTCTGCAGCTTGTTTGATTTTCAGAAGTCTTTTCATTAAAAAACATCTGCTTGGCCTCTTTTTCGCGCAGACATAAGCACAAGTCTTCTGGCCTCTTCAAATCACTTCTCCAAACCCTAAAAAAAGAAACACCAGCTCCACCTCCGCACATCATCTCCTCTCCACCATCTCCACCACCGCACATCATCTCCGGCGCCGCAACCAGCTCCGACGACCCACCCCAGCTCCGACGACCTACCCCAGCCCCTCGACAACCCACCCCAGCCCCTCGATAACCCACCCCAGCCCCTCGCGACCCAACCCAGCTCCTCGAAGAGAGAGAGACCGTAGAGAGAGAGGGGGGGCGGCAGGAGAGAGAGAGGGGGAAAGAAGAGAGAGAGATCGGCGGTGGTGGTGGGTTTTGATGGCGGTGGTGGTGGTTTTGATGGCGGTGGTGGCGGGTTTGATGGTGGTGGTGGAACGAAGAGAGAGAGAGGGGGGCGGCAGGAGAGAGAGAGGGAAAGAAGAGAGAGAGAGATCGGCGGCGGTGGTGGGTTTTGATGGCGGTGGTGGTGGGTTTTGATGGCGTTGGTGGTAGCTGACGTGGTGGTGGCGGATGGTTGTGGTGGTGGTGGTAGATGAAGGCAGAGAGAGAAGAAGGAGAAGGTCTGTGTGTTGTGTGTGTGTGTTGAAGAGGTTTTATGTAAAAAAACAAACCTTCTTCTCCTTGCAGACTGCAGACATTTAGTCCACCTCTTCTCCTGCAGATGCCTGCAGATGTGGTCCGCAGACTGCAGACCTTTTCCTGCAGAAAAAACAAACAGCACCTTAGTTGAGATTATTATTGGCAAAAAATAATGAAGAAGGTTAGATCATTTAAATCCGATTTGGGTAATTATTAATATATAGTGGTTTTATTAATATATGGTGTTTTTTTTTCCCTCTAATTAAATGATTTTTTGGTGAGCCGTTCAAAATGATACATGGTATGAAAATGTGTGATGTTTTATAATTAATAATTTATAAATTTTATAGTTTTGAGAATAATTTTTATTTTATTTTGTTAACTTAAGCTTAAGTAGTCTAGTTTTGTCTCTTTATAGATTGATCATAAAAACTTCAATGGATAAACTGACCATAAAAATTTCAATCGACTTTTAGCAAACTCGTATCATACATTTCGACGCATAAACATACAGTAAAGTTTAATCGTAGCATAAACATACATCTAAAAAGAAATATACAAATCATCTAAAAGGCTAAAATTATATCATACATTTTTTATTTTATTTTATTTCATATAAAGTGTCACGCATAAACATACAAATCATCTAAAAGACTAAAAAAGTTTCGTACAGTTTTTTTCTTAATATAAACCTTACTATATTATTTCCTATATATTAAGCAAGAAATATGAAGTTCTATCCCACATATTATGTTCACCAAAATAAGAGAAAGTGTGAATACTCTTTAGAAAGATATTAAAAATGAAAGTTAATATACAATAGTCAACAAAGTCTATTGAAACTAAACCAAGGCTGCATACGGCAACGGTATTTCTGGTGGCGCCGGATGTTGGGGCCCAACATCCGGCGGGTTCGGTGGCATCCACTCTGGTGGCCTTGAAGGTGGAATCACCTTAGGGCCACCAGGAGTGTTTGGTGGCACCGGCATTTCCGGCCCGGGTGGTTCAAATTCAGGGTCCGGTACAGGTGGCCCTGGAAACTCTGGGGCTGGATTCGGTGTCCCAGGAGGAGGATCCGTAGGTTTTTCTAGAGGAACTGGATCGAAGTCCGGGACGTTAGGCGTCCTTGGCAACTCCTGTGGCGCACTGAACTCGTGTGCCGGAGGGGTTTTGAGGGAGATGTCTGGTGGATGTTCTTTTGGTAATTTTATGGATGTGAAAGGTGGTATGAAAGGGTGTGTTTTGGTGAGTGAATAAAGTGTAGGGTATGGGATGTTTTTCTTGATAAGATAGGATGAAATTAGAGATGACATTGTTGAGTGATAAGAATGACGGTGAAGAGGAAGATGTGTGAATATATATGCACAAGGGTTGATGGAATGGACACTTGGAGAGCATATACAAGAGATTGGTGTAAAGTTTTTGATGTACACGTACCTTTTAACTCACGTACGGATGAATACATCTTTAAAGTTTTAGATGATTTTTAATTTTAATTTTATAACCAAATTGCAAATTTCTTTGTTTTCAGAGTTAATTACTATTTTCGTCCATGTGGTTTGTCAAAATCACTATTTCAGTCCATTAGTTTAAAACTTGCGATTTCAGTCCCTGTGGTTTCACTTCCGTAACCATTTCAGTCCACATCGTAACCATTTCAGTCCCTGTACTAATAGAATAAATGGATTGAAATGGTTACGAAAGTGAAACCACAGGGACTGAAATTGTTACGAATGTGAAACCAAAGGGACTGAAATCGTAATTTTTAAACCGGTGGACTGAAATAGTGATTTTTGACAAACCACTGGGACGAAAATAATAATTAACTCTTGTTTTCAACCTCTAACTATCTTATCAAAACATGAGAACTAATCATCTCCTTAGGCTAAAGGGTATGTGGTTATGGTTGGGACATGACTCGTCACCTAGAAACATGAATGAAAGGCTCACCATCTTCTTGCTTGATCTGCCATGATTTGCATGGATTAAACCATGGCAACCATGGTCCAACTTTCCATTTTTCAAGAAACCATTTCTTTTTTCTTTAAACAAAGATAAATTAAAATAAATAAGGGGCTAGTGGTTTGGGTCATGACCTAACCCTTAGGGTAGTAGTTTTAAATAATGAATTAAAGGTGTGTTACATGACACTAACATGGAGGGTCATGGTGATTACAAGGATTATAAGCGCACCTATAGCCTTAGATGCTCAGTTGCTCACGTCAATGTTTTACCATAATTAATTATAGTTCTGTTTGTTTGTTTGTAGATGTTATATCCCACTAACTATAAATGCATTAGTACAAGCCTTCCACTTGAATCACCTTCTTTCACATCTATCTCATCGTCATAATCACCTTGGTGATAAATAATTTTTCATAGGCCTTTATTTCCCTTAGTAGAGTATGATAAACAATCTTGTTCTTTATGGCAATAAACTTTCTTTTCTTTGAATAGCTTAAGATAGAGTTTGCTTTTATTAGGTGTAACTTTATTATAGATAAACATAACAGAGACTAGGATTTACTTTAATTAAGAATCCTCACGAGTTGTAACAATTTTGAGAACTCCTACTTTCCGTTAGAGTTGAGCCGCCATTTTTTACAAACGTAGATGAAAATGTTATAAACACATCTGTAAAAAAAGAGTTGTCGAGCCGGTACTTACGCCTGATGTAAATTTTGTTTACGGAATGATGACATCACCAATAATTTTTTTAAATCGATGTAAATTTTTGCATGTGACATTTTTCTCATGTTTTTTCACAACTCAAGATGGTTCTTAGTTTGCCCTTTCTATAGAAACTATGTATTATGTATATTTAGTTAGAAAAATAGTTTATAAACTCTATATAACGGGACCATAAGTAAAACACATGTAGTAAGTTATTCCAGTTTTGTTTGGGTGCTAGTGGGATTTCTCCGTGCGTTGCAGCGGGAATTCGATTTTGGTCAGTATCGGTTCGGTTTGTTATGGTATCAACACTCAGTATGGCAACCAAATAGAAAACCAAAAAAAATAAGTTATGATATGGACAAAATATATATCGACACGTCTTTATAAAAACAAATATCAGTATCGAATCCAATTTTCAAAAGTAGCTTAGATAGTAAAAAAAAAAGGAAGAAAAAGGTAAATAACCAAAATTAGGAGTAAATTATTGTAAGATTAGCGGTTAAAAAATAGGCAAATTGGAAAATAATAATCTCATCTTTCTGAAATTGGCCGATAATAATCCCAAGTCAGTTATTAGCCAATAATAATCCGACCTCGTCCAATTTTTTTGTAAAATAGTCTGCCGTTAAAATAAGTTTAACAGAGTTAAGTGTTTTTCCGAATTACAAACCGATGTTTTGGGGCCTTTGATCAGAACGAGGATAAGAGTCGATTGATGTAAAACTTAACTCGAAATTGTGTTCAAAATGACTTTAATTTTGTTAATTGGAAGTTAAACACCCGAATTGAAGCACCGTTTTCGTGGGTTGGGGGCAGTATTTTGAGGTAAGTTTTACACCAATCGACCCGTATCCTCGTTCTGATAAAAAGCCGTAAAACATCGGTTTGTAATTCGGAAAAACACTTAACTCCATTAAACCATTTTAACGGCGGACTATTTTACAAAATAATTGGACGAGGTCGGATTATTATTGGCTAATAACTAACTTGAGATTATTATCGGCCAATTTCAGAAAGATAGAATTATTATTTTTCAATTTGCCTAAAAAAAAAATAAAACACATCATGTAATAAGTTGGTTACAATATCCAACCAACAACCTCGTTGTCTCCGCCACCTCTGTTTCCACTTCTAACAAACACCTTCTTCCACCAACAATTCAATTCACACACCTGCAACAACAATGGCACAATCTCTCAATTTCTTCGTATCAACCTCTCATTCACCAGACTTCACACATTCCTACACCAAACCTTTCCTCCAAAACCCCAACCCCAACCGCCTCTTCTCCCCCACCAAACCCCCAAAAACACCACCTCTCATACTCTCCGCCTCAACCGACAACGGTTCCGGCTTTACCGCAGTCACCCCGGAGTACGAAACAGCCAACGGAACTTCACCGGTTGCAGTTTTGGCTGATTCGAGTCCAATAATTGAGGTGGATGCGGTTACTGAGGCTGAGCTGAAGGAGAACGGGTTCAGGAGCACTCGGCGGACGAAGGTGGTGTGTACGATTGGGCCGGTGACAAGTGGGTTTGAGGAGCTGGAGGCGTTGGCGGTTGGAGGGATGAATGTGGCGAGGATTAATATGTGTCATGGGACACGTGAGTGGCATAAGAGTGTGATTGAGAAAGTGAGGAGGTTGAATGAGGAGAAAGGGTATGCTGTTGCTGTTATGATGGATACTGAAGGGAGTGAGATTCATATGGGGGATCTTGGTGGTGCTCCTTCTGTTAAAGCTGAGGTATATTATTATATATATATTGCTTCTTATTTTTGCAGTTTTAGGTGCTGTTTGTTTACCTCTTAATGAGTCTCTTAATGGTTCAGGCCTCTTACTGGTTCAGCACTTAATGGTTCAGACTTTTTGTTTAGTGAGCAGATGTCTGAATGATTCTGACATTTGCCTCTGAATGGTTAAGTATTATACAGAGTCTGAATGGTTAAGATCTCTAATCTGAATTGGTCAGACATTTGCCTCTGAAGGGTTAAGCATTATACTGGCTCTTAATGGTTCAGACCTCTTACTGGTTCAGCACTTAATGGTTCAGATCTCTTACCTGTTCAGTACTTAACCATTCAGAAGTTGTCAAACAGCCCCTTAGGTGAGGATATTTGTGTCTAAAAAGATGTTGATTTGTTTATGTGAACTGTGATTGATGTATCTATGATGCATGTTGAGATATTAAATCCAAATTATACAATTTTAATACAAGTGTTATGATTCAGTATTATGATATTTGATGGGACTAAGCTATATGCACACCACGCACGTGTCATATGGGGGTTGTACGGGGTCGTATTTGGTGTTATACTGACACATCATACGCGCAACAATGTTATATGAGGCCGTATGAGGCATAGCTGTCAATAGCGAGTGTAGCGATCGCTATAGCGCTACCTAGCGTATAGGTCTAGGCTTGCTATTAGGGTTGTAGCGATAATAGCGACTGTTTATTTATTTATTTTTAATATAAATAGCAATTAATAGCTATAGAATAGCTGGATTTTAGGTTTTTGTAACGCCCCGCTAGAGGTATGCGCATGTAATGTATATATGTGTGGGTGCTCGGGGGGCAAAAGTGAAAGTGCACTAATTTTAACGTTATTTTACTAATTTCGTGAAAATAATGTTAAAAGAGGGGGATGGTTAATCATGCATCATGTGGTGGCGTTGATAGCCGAAAGACAAGGGAGTACATGCACTAATTGGCCTTTGTCTTAATTGCCGATTGTTATGTGCCTTATGTCCAAGGTTTGATGCAAAACTACCATTGAGCCAGGGGGTCTCACTGGAAGCAGCCTCTCTATTCCTACGGGGTAGAGGTAAGGCTCTCTACATCTTACCCTCCTCAGACCCTACCTTAGCTTTGCTATTGGTGAGAATTACTGAGTATGATGATGATGATGATTAAATATATATGTAAAATACCATATATACCAGGGTGGGTATTTTGATATAATATACATATAATTTTTTTTTCTAGTGTATCGCTATTTATAAAATAGTCGCCCGCTATTTATCGCTATTCGCTATGTAGCATATAGGTACCTTATCGCTATTTGTCGCTATTCGCTATTAACAACTATGTGAGGGGGTGTTATTACAACATAGAAGTGACTGATGTGACAGAGCACACCACTGACAAAGGCATGGTTGCCGCATGGGGGGTTATACAGGGTCGTATTAGTTGTTATAGGGACAGATTATATGAGCAATCATATTATACGGGGCTGTATGAGGTGGTGTTCGCACAAATTATATGGTTCGTATGAGGTGTGATATTGACTGACATAGAAGTGACTGATGTGACTAAGCAAAACATTGACAAAGGCATACGGCCTGTATGACCTTTAGTCCGT
This sequence comes from Helianthus tuberosus, assembly GCA_030545235.1. Lineage (NCBI taxonomy): Eukaryota > Viridiplantae > Streptophyta > Magnoliopsida > Asterales > Asteraceae > Helianthus > Helianthus tuberosus. The sequence continues at coordinate 7,532,628 of CM060436.1, forward strand.
TTGTTCCTAGAAACCTGTGTATATGTTTATGTGAACTGTCATTAATGCAGGATGGGGAAGTGTGGACTTTCAGTGTTCGAGCTTATGAATCGCTTCGCCCGGAGCGCGCTATCACTGTGAACTATGATGGATTTGCAGAAGGTTAATAATATTTGGGCTTACTGTGGGAAAAAAACGAAGATAATCTGTTTTAAACTCGAAATTGTTTTTTGAATGTGTTTTTTCACAACAGATGTGAAAGTGGGGGATGAACTCCTTGTTGACGGTGGAATGGTGAGGTTTGAGGTGATTGAAAAGATTGGTCCCGATGTCAAGTGCTTGTGTACTGATCCTGGACTTTTGCTACCACGGGCTAACTTGACTTTTTGGCGAGATGGAAGCTTAGTTCGTGAACGTAATGCCATGCTTCCAACAATTTCCTCAAAGGTTGGTGCTTCTATACCATAAATATGTTATGTATCTTGTGTAATGTATGGGTAAATGTGGCAATAATGTTGGTTGCTAGAAACGCGGCGGCCCCCACATACACTTTTGTTCACTTTTTAGGTAATAAGTGTTTGAATTATGATTGCAAAAACAATATTAATATTAATCTAAACCTTTGAATGAAATGATTTAGAAGGTTGTGTGCACTAAAATTAGACTTTGGGCCACTTGTTTAACCCGTTTGACTCCTTTTAGCTATGTTTTTATTTGACCCGGTTGAATAAAACACAACCCATTTCATAAGTAAATGGGTCGAGTTTGCCACCTCTACGTATGGGAAATATAACAAAAGTGGAGCGTCATATGAATAGGTTTTGTCTTCGGTTGTAAACCAAGCATGACTATGATATCAAAAACAGTAAAGAAGATGACACTCTTTGAGTACTTTGTGCCTGTAGGATTGGTTGGATATTGATTTTGGGATTGCAGAAGGTGTTGACTTTATTGCAGTATCATTTGTCAAGTCAGCAGAAGTGATCAATCATCTTAAAAGTTACATCAAAGCGTGGTCTCGTGATGGGTAAAATTTCGTCAAGCTTACGTTTTTCTCCGCTAAAAGGAAAATGATGTAAACGAGCTGGATATTTTATGCAGGGATATAGCAGTAGTCGCAAAGATCGAGAGCGTTGACTCATTGAGAAACTTGGAGGAGATAATCCAAGCTTCAGATGGAGCCATGGTAGCCAGAGGCGATCTGGGTGCACAAATCCCACTGGAACAGGTTCCGCTGGCTCAACAGAGGATCGTTGAAACCTGCAGACAGTTGAACAAACCGGTAATAGTGGCTTCTCAACTACTTGAATCCATGATCGAGTACCCCACACCCACCAGAGCCGAAGTGGCTGACGTTTCTGAAGCAGTGAGACAACGGGCCGATGCTCTTATGCTGTCTGGTGAGTCAGCCATGGGTCAGTTCCCTGATAAGGCTTTGACCGTCTTGAGAAGTGTCAGTTTACGAATCGAGAAGTGGTGGAGGGAAGAGAAACGCCGTGAAGTTATGGATCTCCCGGACATCGCGTCTTCTCTCTCCGATAGTATTTCGGAAGAGATCTGCAATTCCGCTGCCAAAATGGGTGAGAACTCTATAATTATTTTGTAATCGAGGCAAGCCGCTCGTGAGCTACTCGTGATCTGCTTGCTAAAAGCTCGAATCGGGCCGAGCTTACCGAGCTCGAGCCTAAAATTAAGTTTGTTTAATAAACGAGCCCGAGCCCGATCTTCACTTATCGAGTCCGAGCTGTCTCACCAGCCTAAACGAGCCTATTATTTATATAATTTATATTTAATATATTGAATATATATTTGGGGTAAAAATCAAATACAAATGGGCTTAACATAAGTGAAGGAAGGTTTTTTTTTTTGAAATTTTTTTCCATTTGCTTAAACATGTTGTTTAGTTGCAAAATGCAAAATGCAAAAAAAAAAAATAGTGTAGAGTGATTACATAATTACTCTACTAGTGTATATACATCGAAATCTATATATTTGTATCATAATTATGTATATAATAATAGATGTTATTTTATATATCAAAATTATAGTTCAACTATATTTAAAAAATAATTATAAATGCTATATAACTTAATTTAAAAATAATAACGGAGCTGAGCTTCTACTTAGCTCGAGCTTGAAAAACTACTCACGAGTTGAGCTCGAAACGACCCGAGCTCGAGCCTAGACGAGCTAAGGCTCGGCTCCTTTGCACTTCTAAGTTAGTAGGGTATTGACTACTGTGAGTTTTCGAGTAAGAATCTTATAAAGTTAATGATTTTGCAGCCAATAATTTAGAGGTGGATGCTCTTTTCGTGTACATGAAAAACGGAGAAATGGCATCTCTGCTATCGCGTAACCGGCCCTATTGCCCCATTTTTGCTTTCACAGAGGATGTTTCGGTTAGAAGACGTCTAAATCTACAATGGGGTTTGATACCATTTCGGCTCGGGTTCTCAGACGACATGGAAAGCAACCTGAACAAGACGTTCGCTCTACTCAAGGCCCGAGGTATGATCAAATCAGGTGATCTTGTTATTGCTGTATCCGATATGTTGCAATCGATTCAAGTTATGAATGTGCCATAAGGCCCATAACAAATACATATTTCATTTGCCAGCATCCTAAACTATATTCTATTCTTGTACGTCGACTCGGTTCAAGAACCGTCAACTCTGTGTGTAGCTTGTAATTTGATCGCTTGGCGTTTGGTTGTTCGTTTCTACCTGTTTTTCAAATAATTTATTTTCAACGTCACAAACCGATTACCAAACGTTATAATCATAAGGAAAAGACCTAAATTCGGATTAACAACGCCTTAATTAACTAAAAATTGTTACTCATAAGGAAAAAGAAGAAATCTCAGTTCACATTAACAACTCTAGTCATTAAAAAATGGGCCCTTAGGCTTCACATTGTGCTATAACGCCCCCAACTGCGTAGGAGGTTTAACGCCTCAAACACCACCCCAGGGGCTATGGGGTCCATGTCAATTGCACCAATCAAACCTTTTTTTTGTTTTGTTTTTAATTTTTTTTTTATTTAAAGGCAAATTGGATTTAAATAATCCTGACTTTCTCAATTTGGCTGATAATAATCCTATCTTAGTTATTTGCCGATAATAATCCGAACTGGTCCACTTTTGGCCGATAATAGTCCGTCGTTAAAAATAGCTTAACGAAGTTAAGTTTTTTTCCGAATTACAAACCAATGTTTTAGGGATTTTGATCAGAACAAGGATACGAGTCGATTTATGTAAAACTTACCTCGAAACAGTGCTCCAAATGGCTTGATTTTTGTTAATTGGAAATTTAAACACCCGAATTGAAGTACCGTTTTCGTTGTTTGGGGCACTATTTCGAGGTAAATTTTACATTAATCAACTTGTATCCTCGTTCTAAACAAAAGCCCTAAAACATCGGTTTGTAATTTGGAAAAAAAAAATTAACTCCGTAAAACTATTTTTAACGCAGACTATTATCAGCCAAAAGTTGACCAGTTCAGATTATTGTCGGCAAATAACTGAGTTGGGATTATTATCGGTCAAATTGAGAAAGTTAAGATTATTTAGATCCAATTTGCCTTATTTAAATTATAGCTTGATAGTTAAAAGGTGAGTTAGTTAACGCGAATTGTCTACATGATGTAACGATTCGCATTTTCATACCTTCTATTTATAGCTAGTCGTATTGTACTTTCCCTTCTTAGACATTTGTACTCTCGTTATATCCTATTTTGCTTCAAATTGTAATCCGAGACTTGATATCATAATGGAAATGCATTGTTTTGATCATATTCTCGTTGAAATTCTATGTTATGCATGCACAAATTGTTACACTTGATAGCACGTTAAACTATGTCAATCATGTGAGAACAATGGAACAATATTCTAATCAGAATTCGTACGCAAATTCGGAGAATTTCCCAAAACAAGCTTAAACAAGAAATTATTATTTATAAATGAGGATATTTTTTTTATAAATAAATAAAACTATGAAATTACTTTTGTTGAAAAGGTTAAAAGTTAAGTTAGGTAGTTAATTAGTTAACTAAACTAACCAAATAACTAAGTTAATAATACTAAATTTAACTAAGCTAGGTATAAATAAACTAAATTAAATAGCTTAGTTAAGATAATTAACTCAATTATTTGTTTTCCTACCTTTTTGGGTAACTCAGTTAGAAATTACAGTTACCTCAGTTAGTCCACTACAGGGATCTAAGTGTAAATATTCAAAAATTCGGATAAAAGGGGGTTCCTCTTGTATGGAACCGGCCCCTTGCAAGATTCGAACTCGGATCCCTCAGTTCACACACACGCGCCTTAACCGACCGGGCTACCGTCTTCGCTGTTTAATATCTCAGTTAATTAATTCTTATACGTAAACTAAGCGGTTTCTTTTTTTTTAAACATTTGACCGCCAAAAACGAAACCGCGTTTGACCAACCTGTTTCCATTTCTTCTTCGCTGATTTCTCGAGAATTGGCGGAAGTTTCCGTGTTTCCCCTATTCGAATCAATCACGATCGACTTTCCAAGATTACGAGACCATTTCCAAACTTACAAGACGCCTTCGATTCACTATATAAATACTGACCCACACCTTCACTCGAACCTGCACCATCTTCTCGACACCTTCAAACCTCACCCAAAGCACACCCACTGTGATCACACGTCCCGTTTCTGTTTCGTCGCCGACCGGAAGTTCGCCGGAGAAGACAGTCAACAGCCGGGAGCTCTCGACACGACCTCGATCTCGAACTCTGTACAATTCGATTTCTATTATGTTACAGTTATATAAATATTGAGTGTATATATATTTCTGTTAAGACTGTATGTTATTACTACTATTATTATTATTATTATTATTATAATTATATTATTATTATTAATCGGATTCTATTATTATTAATAATCAGATTATTGTTATTATTATAAATATCCAGTTTATTACTTGTTAAAATTCTGATTATCATCAATTTTTCATATTATTATTATAGTTATTATTATGAATATTCAGATTATTATTAATATTACATTTATTAAATAATCTGATTAAAAATTTAAATTTATTATATTCTGATTTAATATTAATTTTACTAATATCCGGATTATTATTATTAAATTATTATTCAGACTATTCTATTAATCAAATTATAATTATTATTATTATTATTAATATAAATATTCAGATTTATTAAATTCGGATCATTATTATTATTATTAATATTTCAGATTATTAATAATATTATTACTATTATCATTATTCTGATACTATATTCAGATTATTATTTACATATTTAATCCGAATATCATTATTATAGTTATTAAAAATTCAGATTTATATTATTATTATTAAAAACATAGTTAATATGATTATATTATTATTAGAAACATCATATTTATTATCATTAATTTTATTAACACTATAATTATCCTTTTTATATTTAATATTATTGTTGTTATTATTATTAAAAACTATTATTATAATTATCAAAGTTATCAAAAGTAAAAATATTACTAAAGTATTATCAATAATCTCAGTTATTAAATGTTAGTGTAATTATCGTTAATTCGCAAACAAAATAATAAATCAACATTAACTTACGTTTCACCCTTCAATCGTTAGGGTAATTTCTTGCAATCTCTTGGGAAATCTCAACTTTCTACTCTTTCTCTCTTACAAGAAACGCAACGCAAGCAAAGGTGAGTATACATGACCCATTTTCTTTTTCAACACTTTTGGGTGCAATATGTATTCTATATCAAACACTCAAATCACCTCAAACAGCTTTATGCACATTCTATCCAAATTCTATGTGATACACTTTGATTCATGTTATACATGTTATGCTATTGTAAACTCTCATGACTATGTGTTCATTAACTTTGCAAGCCTCCCCTAACAATGGTAGCGCTATAGGTTGAGAAACGCCCCTCCCGTTATTCTCGCGGGTATTGTTAGGTTAATCTATGTTAAAACCATCTCATTCATTGGGATAGGCATGTTAATTGCGTTAAACTTTGGTTTGGACACATAGAGTAACATCGTTTCGAGTATATACTGTTAATATGATCATGTTATTCACATTGGATATGAGAAACATTTATACAAATTATTATGCTATGTATCAAACTTGTATACTCGCCAACATTTTTTTGTTGATTTTATTTTAATACATGTTGCAGGTTGAAATTGTGCAAGATTCAAGAAAACGAGCTAGGATGGCTTTAGATACCCATTTTAGCAAATAAAGAATTGTTTGAATTTATGTTTGTTGATTTGAAACATTGTATTTCATTTTAGTTTCAATGAAATGGAATAAATTTATATTGTCATAAATAGTGTTATGTTGTTTTGAGCAATCTGTTTCGCTTAGCGCCACATCCCGATGTTTCCGCCATCGGTTGGGGTGTGACACATGACAACGTCGTGAGGGACGTTATATTACATAGCCTTATAAATAGATTGCGTAAAACAAATGATTTTTAAATCCCCTATAGAGATAATGAGAGTTATTATGTGCAAGAAAATATGGTGTTATATTTTTCATTCACTTTTTATTTCTTTTCTCTTTGTATATTTCTTTTATCCTTTTCTTTTTCTTATTTCTTCTTCTAATTGTTATTATTATTATTTCCTTTCCAAACATATTCGATTTTATCATATATGAGTTTTGTAAACTTGGTTACAATAACGACAAATATACCCTGTAGAATTTTATCTCAAGCAAATCTATTAGTATATTGTAAGAAGAATAAGATGTAGACAAATAATTGTTCTATCTTAAAAGATAGAGAAGCTATGTGCAGGAAGATCCCCAACTCTGAACCATGTCCAAACATAAAATTACACTTCTAACGGTGAAACATTTTTTAAAGAGTTCGTTTTATATTATATTATATTTAATACTAGTTTACAACCCCGTGTATTACACGGGTTGAATAAAATAAATATAATTAATACTAAAGACTAAAATATTATAAAATAAATTTTGTGATAACATATTGTTGATTTTTTTAATAAAAGTTATAAAATTGAATAATAGAATCTGAAAGAGAGTGAAATAAGAGGGAAAATAAATCTTCGGTTAACTAAATTATAACATATGACGCAAAATAATAATAATGATAATAACAACAAAAACATTGTAGCAAATTTGTGTTACACGGGATAAGTATAGGTATTATACAAAATCGTAGCTATCCTTTAATTTTTGTGTAATATATCTGTAAACACATTTTTAAATTATGTTAAATTCATTGCATAAGATATCTCACCTATGCAACGCATCCTCTTAGTTTCAGAAGATTACAAATTCAATGTCATGATTGTATATTATCATCTTTCTTAAAGCCAAATTTATATGTAAAGAATGCATAAAATAAAAAAAAACTTATCTATAATTATGATTTATCACTTATCAATTACAAAACATATAAATAATATTTAAACTAAAAAATCCGTAAAACAAAAAATAAAACTTACCTATAATTATGGCTCATTTTGTGGAAAAAAATTACATATTTATTAGAGATATAAGATCCTGAGTAATTTAAGGATATTAACTAAATTAGAGATAAATAAATCAGTGGGAAAACAACTCTGATGATGCGTAGAAATGCGACACGTGTCCCAAAACAGTTTTCTTTTATTATAGGGGAAATGGACTGTATCACCCTTAACTATGCAAAATTGGCCAATAGCACGCCCAACTTTCAACTTGGCTCCCACCACCCTCTACTCGACAACTTGGTGTCACTGTCACCCCTTCGTTAAAAAATCACTAACTCAGTTAGGTTTTTAATCCTACGTGGCTAAATTTTGATGATGTGACTTGTTTTTTATGACGTGTCATGCTGAGGTGGCCAATTATTTTTAAATAAATCTATATTTTAATTATAATTAATATATAAATCTCATTTTAAAAGATCCAGGATTAAACAAACCCTCTATTCTTCTTCTTCTTCTTCCCAAACACGCACAAACCTTCAAACCCTAATTCCTCTTAAAACTCCAAATCCCCCAACCAATTCCTCTTCAATCTCTGCAATTTTGACCAAAGAACAACAGTCAAACCCACCGATGCCTATATAGAAAGAGAAATCGATGCCACTGACGAGAGCAAGAGAGAGAAACAGACCGAGCATGATCGATTACGACACCTCAACGTCTCCATCTTCATCGTTTGATGATCAATCGGGTCACAGATCTGCCATCACTTGATATTTTGACGTTATCGGACCGAATGAACTTCTGAATTGAAGGAACTGAAGGTGAATTTGACACGATTTGCAGGTTGTTGCAGCGGCTCGAGGTGGGAGTGGTCGCCGGAGGTTGTTGCAGTGGCTCGAGGTGGGAGTGGTCGCTCGAGGTTGTTTGAGTTCAGATCTGAAGTGATTCTTGTTTGATTGAGAGAACATATGACAAAAAGAAAAGATTTTGAAGTGTTCATAGATTGTTTGATTTAGTTCAGATCTGATTCTTGTTTGATTGAGTTCAGATCTGAACTGATTCTTGTCTGATTCTTGTTTGTTTGAGTTCAGATCTGAACTGATTCTTGTTTAATAATCTGTTTTGGTTTAGCAATCAAAAGAAAAGATTTTGAAGTGTTGATTATCATAAACAGAACATCCATATGTGTATCAGTTTGTTCATAGATTGTTTTGATGCACTAAACAGAATCAAAACTTTGAATCATTTTCGAAACATCATGAACCGAGCATCATTTCAGATCTGAATTCAGTTGAAAAAGAAATAAATTTGCAGGTTGTGAATTGATAAAGACAAAGCGAAGGAATATGTGTTTGTGTTGAATTAGGTTTTTATATTATGTTTACAGAGATGTTAAATGGTGAGTCCACGTAGGCTGTCCACCTCATCATCCCCGTGACACGTAGGATTAAAAACCTAACTGAGTTAGTGATTTTTTAACAAAGGGGTGACATTGACACCAAGTTGTCGAGTAGAGGGTGGTGGGAGCCAAGTTGAAAGTTGGGCGTGCTATTGGCCAATTTTGCATAGTTAAGGGTGATACAGTCCATTTCCCCTTTATTATATAGTATAGATTACTTTAATATATTACTTTGAATTCATTTAAATAACTCATTTAAATTATTATATTATATTTTTTGAATTCATTTAATAACTCATTTAAATTATTATATTTTTTGAATTCGTTTTATATTATATTATATTATATTATATTTAATATTACTTTGAATTCATTTAAGAGTTAAATGCCATTTTAGTCCCTTTGGTTTGGGTCATTTTGCCAGTTTAGTCCAAAGGTTTCATTTTTAACATGTGGGTCCAAAAAGATTTCAACATTGCCATTTTAGTCCACTGGATTAACTCCACCCATTTTTTCTGTTAACGAGAAGACCAATTCGGTCATTTTATATGGCTGAATTGCCCTTTTAGTTAACAGAATTACATACAAAATTACCGAATTGGCCTTCTCGTTAACAGAAAAAATGGATGAAGTTAACCCAGTGGACTAAAATGGCAACTGTGAAACCTTTTTGGACCCACAGGTTAAAAATAAAACCTTTGAACTAAACTGGCAAAATGTCCCAAACCACAGGGACTAAAATGGCATTTAACTCTTCATTTAAATAACTCAGTAGTTTTATACAGACAATAAATAATGCCTACCTTTTGTGTTTTTGTCCTTGTTCCTTCCTTTCCAACCAAACATGCAACTAAGTACAAAAGTGAGTTGAAAACTACGATAAAACACATGGGAATTTCCATGTTACATGGTGTAGATGCAAGGTAGAGGCAAAAGGAGACCATCTCAACTATTTAAAAAAATTAATAGTAAATAATGCCCCAACCTAGGACGTTTTGCGTCATGTGACAGCCCAGTCAGCAATGAGACATTATTGGGCGTTTTTACAAAAGAGGTGTAGTGGGGATGTGGGGATTGTGGGGCATTATGTTTGTAATAAAATAAAATAAAAATAAAAACATTTAAAAAATCTTATTGGACAAAAAATGGAAGCTCAAATGTGATTGGCCAACAAATCCCCCCTTTGGCGTGATTTATAAAACGCCTCAATAAAAAAATTGCCAATAACACCCATGCGTAATGGCTAGGGGGCGATATTGGGGGTGATTCAGCACAAAAAACGCCCCTTTAAGCAACCATTACGAGTGGTCTAATGATATGGGATATTGGCCTCTAATAATCCTAACTAGATATTATTGGTCATTGGCAGTTTCACTTTTTTTATCCCCCCTGACAGTCCCACATTTCAACTATTTTTCCTCCATCGGCCATCAGTTAAAAAAACTTAACGAAATTAAGTTTTGTTCGAATTACAAACGGACGTTTTAGGGCTTTTGATCAAAACGAGGCTACGAGTCTATTGATGTAAAACATACCTAAAACGGTGCTCTAAATGACTTCATTTTTGTTAATTGGAAGTTTAAACACCCGAACTGAAGCACCGTTTTCGTCGTTTGGAGCACAATTTCAAGGTAAGTTTTACATCATTCGACTCGTATCATCGTTCTAATCAGCCCTAAAACATCAGTTTATAATTCGGGAAAAAGCTTAACTCTGTTAAGTTTTTTTAACCGAGGACCAATGGAGGAAAAATAGTTGAAAGGTGGGACTATAATGGGGAATAAAAAAAGGTGGGATTGCCAATGGTCAATGACGTCTAGTAAGGATTATTAGAGATCAATATTCCTAATGATATGCACTAGTCTTTAGCCCCCCCCTCCCCCCCGGCGTTGCGGGAGATGGTGTAAAACTGTGCTACCAGTGTTGCAAAAGGAGGGGGGCGTAAAACCATGTTTTTTTTTTTAACGGTGACTTTCTTTTTGAGTGACCCAATGTCAAACCACCTAAACGGCGCCCTTAGCTAAGATCTGTCCAGACTACGTTGTCTTAACCGGGCCCGCGCTGGGTTGGTCAGACTTGGTTACGGCGTTCCCATGGAAACCGTACTGCCTCCACATGAGATGCCTCGCTGAAGTAACAGCCGGATGAAAACCCGGACGCGGCTCAAGATCGAACCCCCTCGGTGGGTTCGTCACCACCATTGCCCAATATCCACCCCAATATGACACAAGTAAGAATTGAACTTGAGTCTCCATTAGAAAACCCAAGTCTCCTACCACTATTTATTCATCAATTGTCATAGCGTACGATAAATAGCGAGTTCCAATCGCATCCTGACGCAACACGCTAGTGACGACAACCCTACTTAACATAGGGCCAAACTATCCACACACCAATTTTGCCTATCTACACACCTAAAAGGTGATTTTTGTCTTTACATGCACACCCTGCAGTGTCGAACTGTGGCCAAAACGGGGCGTTTTGGTCCGATTAACCAGACAAAGACTGACGGGTGTCTGACAGGTCTGTTGTCCGGACCAAAACGCCGAGCTTTGGCCGCGTTTTGGTCCTGTCAACCAGACCGGGTATCAGTCTTTTGTCTGGTTGACAGGACCAAGTCGCGGCCAAAGCTCAGCGTTTTGGTCCGGTCAACAGACCCGTCAGTCTTTGTCTGGTTAATCGGACCAAAACGCCTCGTTTTGGCCACAGTTCGACACTGCAGGGTGTGCATGTAAAGACAAAAATCACCTTTTTGAGTGTGTAGATAGTGAGATGAGTGTGTGGATAGGTACACTCCTTAACATATCTTATCTAAGCATGTTGAGCTAAAGAGTATCTAGAGGGAATCATGTTGTAAAAGCAAATTCCACAGAGAAGCTTCCACGTGGCAGAACTCCAACCACAATGGAGAAAGCAGCTGAGTGTCAACTATGAGTTGAAAAGACCGAACCCTTGTTATTATATTTCTTTCTCTCTCTTCCTCTCTCTGTAGAACTCCATTATTTGCATTCCTTTTTTGGTAAAACAAATTAAATATTGGAAGACTGGATCAAATCCATTTTTGGTAATCACTTTCATTTTTTTTATATTTTATGTTTGTAGTTTGTATACTCTACTGGAATTTTGTTTATGCTCAGTTAGTTATTTGTTTTATTGAATCTTCAATCATGAGATTTTGTGTTGGTTTTTCTTCATCTATAATTCCCATCTGTATCTATCTGTGGAAGGTTTTTTTTTTTTTTTTTTTTGAAATCTGTGGAAGTTTTGATTAGTTTTTTAAGGATGTGATTATTTGGATATTTGATTTGATGGCATCCAGACCTAATTATTTAATAATTTAAAGTTGATGTGATTGTTTTTATGTCAGTAATTTGTTAATTTTTATGGAATTAACTATAATTGTTTTGTTAGTCTAGATTTCAGTTGTAGAAATTGATGATATTTTAGCTGGAAAATTTGGTGAAAGATTACTAAGTGGAAAATGTATTTTTCACTAACTTTGGATGTATATAGTTATATATAATTGTTGCTATTATAATTATTATTTACTTAGTTTGTGTTCTGTTACGTGAGAGCTTTGCAATGAACCAAACCGTGTCCAAAAAGGAGCTCAGATGAATGAGATATCGATGTTCAAAGTTGTGTGTTTGAAACTGTGAAAGTTGCAAATAAATTGAATGGAAGAGTGAATTGAGTTGTAACAAGATTGTAATTTACTGCTTTCATTTATTTCTGTATTTTAATTCGGTTTACAGTGTTTTATTTTTATTATTTTACGAACGATTCTGTTAGATTTTTTCTACATAAATATGGTCATTTGTTTTAGTCAAAGATTTCCTACAAATTAAGGTTTTCTGTTGTGTTTTCTATGATTTTATATTGTTTATGGTGGGTGAGTGTTTGATCTAAGAGAACCTGACTTTGTATTCGTTTACGATTTGTATCAAACATAGGATAATGGAGAAGATGAAAGACAATGAAATCGATTTAAGGCTTGCTCTTGGCGTTACAAACCAACCCGTTGAGACGTTTACCGACAGAGATGCAGGTGCAAATGCAAACTCGAGGTCAAGAACAGATGCCATTTTGGGACACCGTCCCTTACCCGAGTTAGTTTGGTCTACACAGAACGGTTTAACCATCAAGTGCGGTGGCTGCACCAGCTGTGTTACTGGCAAGACGCCTTGTGCTTTGAGTGACGAAAAATGTATGTTTGAGGAGTCGGTTAAATCCGCAGTTGGCCCAACAGGTACATAATCTTTTAATCTCATTTGACCAAGATTTTGAGGTCAAATTTACTATTTTTCGACTTATAAATTGATATGAATAACAGTTGAAAATGATGGTGAAGTGAAGTTTGTGCATAATAAGGGCAAAGGAAAGGAGTGTATGAGCATTCCAGTGACTGGAACCAGTGAAGGTGCAATAACTATATACTTTTCATACTTTATTTGTTTCGCGTTACTTCTTATCTTATTAAAAGTTTTACGGGTGTCACGATTATCAGTTTCTAGTGTTCAGATACCCTACTTCTGCTTAACGGTTACCTGATTATTTAAAGGGTTAAATAATCAAACTGGACTTAACACAATCATAATACATAATTGACTATTACCATTCAAGCACATCCAAACAATGTCTCTTTCAAAGAGTACCATGTTATATTACATCTAATATAATATTTTAAAAACACACATCCTGCAATCTGGTCTTTTATAGGAGTGCTAAAACGGGTCATGTTTGTGGGTTAGCGGGTCGAACCTGAAAATCGTGTTAGACACATGAACCCGAACGATGAATTGACACAAACACGACTTGTTTAACCAAAAGTTCTTTATTTTTTAACTTTTGTGTAAAAAAAATTCTAGAGTAAACTGCAATTTTACCCCCTGAGGTTAGGGGTCATTGGCATGTCTATCCCCCCTAAGGAAATAATTGCAATTTTAACCCCCACTGTTTGCTCTTATGTCGCACTTTTACCCCCCGGCGTCAAAATGGGTTAACAGTCAACATTATAACCTGATGGTCAAAGGGTATAATTGTCATTTTGCTCTTATGTCAAGCTTCTTTGATACAACACCCCCTATAAGTAACAGACCACCGCATAATTACCCCCCAACCTTCCCACCATCGACCTTCAACCTTCTTCTCCGGCGACATAACACACCGGCGGCGATCAGTGTCTCTCCGGCGACATCTCCTCTTCCGATCATTCTGCTCCTCGTCCGATCATTCTTCTCCTCGTCGGATCACAACAACCACAGCCGCTATCTTCAGATCAGTGGAAATGCCGGTCTTTTGTTGGATAATCCGCTATATCATCCGCCACACCAAAGGTATAATCGGCCAATGTTAGTTAATCAGGGTCAGATTTAGTCATTATCATGTTATAAACAGGGTTTAGGGTCTGATTTGGTTCACTGTTGGTTTTTCTACAGTTGACCTGACGATGAGCTTATCAAGCTCATCTTTGGTGGTCCACCTGGTGGTCTCTGTGTTTGGGAGGCTTGTCCTCAACTTCCATCTACCACCGGAGAGTTGAGCGGATGGATGTTTACTCTACTAGTTATTTAGCTTATGTGTAATATGTAGGTTAACTTAACTTAATCGAACCTTTTGTGTAATATGTAGGTTAACCTAACTTAACTTATTTAGCTTTTGTTGACATTATGTTTGATAAAAATTAGGAGCACACTCATGTGCATTTGCAGGTTGTAGGCATAAGTGTGCTTAATCAGTTTGGGCATAACACACACTGGTTGAACAGAGTTTGGGCATAACACACACTTGATCACAGTTTGGGCATAATTGTGCTTAATCAGATGCATAGAACACTGGTTATAGGTTGGTACTTGCTATGATAACTTGCTATGCTTAATCAGTGTGCTTGATCATGTGCATGTGCTTAATCAGTGTGCTTGATCATATGCATGTGCTTAATCAGTGTCTACCACAGGTTGATCATGTGCTTAATCAGTGTGCTTAATCATGTGCATTTGCAGGGTGTAAATAACACATAGCAATAGACTGAAGTAAATAACACATAGCATACACAGGTTGATCATGTGCTTAATCAGTGTGCTTGATCACAGTTGCTGTATGTGCATAAGTTCTAATCAGTTGCTGAATGTGTTACTGATTAAGCACATTTTTGGTGCAGCAGGTTGTCTGAATGAGTTACATTTTTGGTTCATATTTGAACACCTTATAGAAATAACTGATATTTGATATAAATGTGAACTAAGTGTATCAATATATCTGCAGCAAGTATCGGAGTGTGATTTGTTCACATTGGACCTGCAGTTCTTATAACAGATGCATAGAACAGGTTCAGAATTAGTAATTTACCAGTTTTGGAGTCTTTGCTTGTTAGGTTTCACATTTTTGAACAGGTATGATTGTTAGGTTTCAGATTACGTGTTCAAAAATCAGAATTAGGTTTCAGATCAAAGAACAGGTTCAGATTTTGTATTATAGAATCATAGAACAGGTATTTGATTTTGGCGGGAAGGGTTTTGGAAGTTGCAGGGGGTAATGTTGTGTCTTAACACAAAGTACAGGGGGTAATAACAAAGGACAAATTAGTAATTTACCAGTGGGGGGTAATTGTGCGACTTAACAGGAATGTTGGGGGGTAATTTCAACTAAGAGTTAACAGTTCTGTTACCCATTTTGATGCCGGGGGGTAAAAGTGCGACATAAGAGCAAACAGTGGGGGTTAAAATTGCAATTATTTCCTTAGGGGGGGTAGACATGCCAATGACCCCTAACCTCAGGGGGTAAAATTGCAGTTTACTCAATATTCTAATATTACAAACTACAAATACAAATATATATAAAACAATTACGTTTGATTTATAAAAGCTGATGTCAATTTCTGTTTTAATTTTTACGGTTTAGCATAAAATATCCAACCATTTTAATTTATGACATAAAAACACATATAAAAACATTTTTAAAATAAATGGGTCGACCCCCCAAGTCAACCCACCTGTTTAGCCAGATGAGTTCGTGGGTTTGACCCAATTCGTTTAGACTAAACCCAAATGCGCAGTTTTATTGTTAGGTTCGTGCCATGTCATAAATTCACACCTGATGTTTTACCACTGTTATTAACTATATAATGATCCTGAAATATCAGAAAATATTGGATTAATGCAAGACAATAGAGAACCGGCGACTGGTGGGCCCCATTTTCTTGAAAAGGTTGAAGAAACAGCTGAAAATTATGTGATTGCTAAACAAACAAATGAAGATTCATCAGGGGAGAGCATGGAAAGCTGCAACAGTGCATCGAAAAAGATTAAGCGAAGGGGTTTCGAAAACCAGTTGATCAGTACAAGTAAACGACTCAAGAAACAAAGTCAAGAATGTGGTATGGTCAAAAAACAAGACAGTTCTTTCATGAACTGGATTTCAAACATGGTCAAACCTTGTCAACAAGAAAAGGTTCCTCATCCGGTCGAGGACCACAAAGCGTTAAACAAAGTTGTCAGCAAAATATTCGGATTTCAGTCTGTTTTTCAGTCGATGTATTCGCCACGAGTTGAAGAAACAACAACACATATAGAAAGCTCTAAAGAAATAATCTTGTTTAACAACCCAAAAGCGTTATCAAAACGACCATTAACTTCGTTAACTTCAAATAACAACTCGGATGTCAAACCAACTGCTTCTGCTTCAACACCGATGGCAGTGAGGACTTGTTTCTTTTGTGGGAAAACAGGCCATGAAACACGCGATTGTTTACACATAAATGAAAATAAAAATGCGTTCCTCAAGAAGAAGGTGAAGGTATCGAATGTAAACCAAACTGTTTCAACCTCTGGAAACATGTTGTTGAATCAAGACAAGATCTTTAGAATACCGAAAGAAATGTTTGACACCATAAGGAGGCTTAGATTGTCTCGAACTGACATCCTCAAGTAAGACTTCGCGCTACAGTTTTTAATCATAATATTATAAACATCATACGTTAAATAGTTTTCACAAGTGAACTTAGTAGTTGATTTCAATGATGTAATCAGATGGATGAATTCGCGCTCAGCAGTCGCAAATTTGGAGGGATATTTCTTACGATTGCGGCTTTCAAAATGGGAAAAGGGAGTAGGGGGAGCAGGGTATTATGTTGCTTGCATAACTGGTATGATCCCATGCTCTAATATAGTATGAAAGTTTTGACTTTTCAAAGTCAACCAGTTTTCAGCTTCTAAAATGATATGAATCTGTTTTTTTTTTAAATATTTAACACAAGCTTAAATTACCAAGAAAGTAGTTGGATTCAAAGTTGTTGATTGTAGACATTTCCATATCAGTTTTTTATTTGAAAAGCTGATAGGTTGACCTTAAAAGTCAAAGTATCTTTCCCTATGTATATTATTGTGGCTTAGAATCCTAACAGTAAGTATTTGACAATAATGTTGAAGATAAAAACCCCTCAAAAGGGTTCAAGCAGCCTATACGGGTCAACATTGGCGGCGTGCAATGCTTGGTTGAATGCCGATACATCTCGAACTGTGATTTTCTTGAGGTAAAGTTATCATTTTGGTAACTTTAGTTAAGATTAAGGATTAATTTTGAGTAAAAAGCCATTTTCGTCCCTGAGGTTCAGTCATTTTTGCAACTTTCGTCCAAAGGTTTGTTTTTTCGCATCTGGATCCAAAAGGTTCGAAATCTTGCCATTTTCGTCCCCGAGGTTTGGCAATTTATTGCGACTTTCGTCCTTCGAGGTTTGGCCTTCAGGGACGAAAATGCCAAGATTTCAAACCTTTTAGATCCGGAATTCCGGATGCAGAAAAACAAACCTTTGTACTAAAGTTGCAACAATGACCAAGCCTCAAGGACGAAAATGGCATTTTACTCATTGATTTTATTATATCTACTATTTCTAAAGTATCTAGAGCATCAATAATCTTTGTTTGAACAACATAGGACCTACACTCCTGGTTCATATGATGTGATATTTTTGTTTTTTTTACAGGATGAACTCATAGCTTGGTGGCGGACAACGTTGAAAAGTGGGCGACCTCTAATGGAAGAGGACTTGAACTCCAAGTTGGAGGAGAAGAAGAAACTGGGGCTTAGTTTTGCATGAAACCAAGTGTAGACAATTTTGAAGCAATCACTATCAGCCAAGATTTATGTATGTATGTATGTATGTATGTATGTATGTATGTAAGCTATCTAAAAGCAAGTAGAGTGAGTTTCTCAGCTAAAGGTCTTGTTTAAAGTTTAAAAATTTACCTATATGTATGTTTGTAAGTGTACATTGTTGTTCAATAGGAGGGGTTAACTGTATGGATATATTCTTGATAATTAAAAGTGATGGATTGTTGTTTGTAGTTAAGATAAAACGTATATATACCAAAAAATTTCTATAAAGCGGGGGTCGAAAACATATATACCTAAAAAAATTTATACGAAAACTACATACTCTTCACTACTAGCAAAAAGTTTGAGGAGTCGGCTGCCCCATCCCTCCCCCACTATGCTGCACCCTGCATAGCGCCCCGGGATACCAACAGAAATAATAATCCAATATTATTCCTAGGGACGAACATGGTACCGGTAACGTACCGAAAATCATCAAAACTGGGTACCGGTAGTTGAAGGTAAAAATCGATATTTTATCAGTACCGTACCGAAAATACAAAAAAAATGGATACCAGTACCGAAAAAGAGGGTCCGGGAAACTCGGTTAGCAGATACTCAATCCCTAATTATTCCCGTCAATTCAATCCCCGTGGTTGAGTCTTTTTTGTTAACCGCAGATGACGCCACCACCTACCACCACACCACCGTCAACCGACACCCAAATCCACCACTCCATCCGCCCATGGCTCACCGACTTCCTCTCCTTATCCTCCCTATCTCTCCCACTATCCTTCCCGGAGCTCTCTCTCCGCATCCAGAGAAACCTCTACACTTACCGCACCAACTACCTCTTCATCTCCTGCCTCATCTTTCTCCTAACCCTAATTCCTCATCCATTCACCTTCATCCTCTTCATCGCCATCATTATCTCATGGATCTACATAATTTTTTACACGAACGAGCCTCTGTTTGTTCTCGATTTTGAAATCGGACACCGATTGATTGTGATTTTGCTGTCTGTGGTTACCGTTGGTGCCCTAGCTGTGACGAGTGTCTGGTGGAACGTGTTTCTGTCGGTGTTGATTTCAGCACTTGTGGTTTTGGTGCATGCGAGTTTGAGGACTCCGGATGACGTGGAGGAGTCGCCGTACGGAGCGTTGTTGTCGGTTGTTGATGATGATGTTGATGCTGGACCGTATACGTTGGTGTGATGAGCAGTAGCACATCAGGTTAGTGATGAGAAAATGTGTAGATTGATTGATTGATGTTTTTGACTTATTGTGCATCATATATCTGATTGATATATTATATATAAGATAAGTTGTATTTGATTGTTAAAAGCTTTTAGTGAAGATGTGTGTGAAGTTGTGAAGATGAATAGGTGAGATGTGTGTAGCAGATATCAGTGAGTGCACAACACATTAGTTAGGGTTTTGAACTTTTCCATGGCATGGCACCAGCACACTGTTGAGCAGTAGCGCATCAGGTTAGTGATATTAGAGACTGTGTTTTGAGAATATGTGTAGATTGATTGATCGATTGATGTTTGTGATTGATTGTGCATCGTATTGATGGTTGATATATGAGATTTTGTTGATTGTTAAAAGCTGTTAGTTAAGATGTGTGTGAAGTTTTGAAGATGAATAGGTGAGATGTGTGTAGCAGATAGGAATGAGTGCACAACACATTAGTTAGGGTTTTGAACTTTTCCATGGCACCAGCACATTGTTGAGCAGTAGCGCATCAGGTTAGAGATATTAGAGACTGTGTTTTGAGAATATGTGTAGATTGATTGATTGATTGATTGATTGTGCATTGTATTGATGGTTGATATATGAGATTTGTTTGATTGTTAAAAGCTATTAGTTAAGATGTGTCATGTGTGTGAAGGTGTGAAGTGGTGAAGATGAATAAGTAAGATGTGTGTAGCAGATATCAGTGAGTGCACAGCCCATTAGTTAGGGTTTTGAACTACTGCTGCAGGTTAGCGATGATAGAGATTGTGTTTTAAGAAAATGTGTATTTGATTGTGAGACCTTTGGTTGTGCATCAAATTACTGGTTTGATATATGAGATTTTGTTGATTGTTAAAAGCTATTAGTTTAAGATGTGTGTGAAGTTGTGAAGATGAATTAGCGAAATGTGTGGAGTTGATATGAATGAGTGCACAACACATTAGTTATTTGAATTTGTTTATGGAACAAGCACATTATGGAGCAGCAGCGCATCAGGTTAGTGATATGCTGATATTAGAATTTGTGGTTTGAGAAAATGGGTAGATTGATTGATGTTTGGAACTGATTGAGGTCTTTGATTGTGCATTGTATTGCTGATTGATATATGAGATTTTGTTGATTGGTATAAGGTATTAGATAAGATGTGTGTGAAGGTGTGAAGATGAATAAGTGAGATGTGTGTAGCAGATATTAGCGATTGCACAGCACATTAGTTAGGGTTTTGAACTACTGCTACAGGTTAGTGATGTTAGAGATTGTGTTTTGAGAAAGTGTGTAGATTGATTGATGTCTGTGATTGATTGTGAGACCTTTGATTGTGCATCAAATTGCTGGTTATATGAGATTTTGCTACAGGTTGGATTGACTTGTTCGTTCTCCAACTTTATAATTTTAAAACCTAGTAGTCAAATGGGCGCGCAGGCAAGCCTAGCGCAGCTAAAGTGCCTTGCGTTTATCAAGGCTCAAAGGCGCAAAAAACTTGGAAAAAAACCGTGCAGAATCTGCATAAAAAAACCTCTCTAAACAAGCCAAAAAGCTGTCTAGACTAGTCTAAAACAGCCTAAACCAGCGTAAAACATGTTTAAAATAGTTAAAAATGCCCTTTATATGCTACGCAGCATCTTGCTTATCCTGGGCCCTCGCTTTTTAAGGGCCTTGCGCGCCTAGGCGGCATGCTCACTCTTTGCGCCTTAAATGCGCCTTCGACTACCTAGTTTTAGTTAATTTGTAAAGTTAAAAAAAGTAGCAGAAACTAGATTATTATTTGTAATACCAAATTACCAATTTCTATCATCATAAATCATAAATGAAACTAACTTATAATATTTAAAGAAATTAAAATCAAAGTAAAAACCAAAACAGTGCTAGACAAAAGTCAAAAGCATGTGCTAAGCAAAACCATCTAACACATTCTCTATGAAACAAGAATAACACGACCTCTTTTAGTTTTGCTTTTGAAGAGTATCCTTATTCTCCCTGGTAAAACGAAGACGATGCCGGACATGGACTTCAAGGTTGGGGGAGGGGTTACATTCAAATCAACATCTTAGTTAGCCTTTTGATTTTACCTATTGGGATTGAAAGTTTTCACCTCTAAATACTATTTAGCATTTACTAATGTTAGTACAAAGGTCACTATTTTTCTGTTTACAAAAAATATGGAAGTATACAGTAACAAAGTACTTTTGTAGACTTTTAAGGTTAAAAAAAGGTTTATACCCTAAGAAAGTATAAATTAATAATGAATTTTATGTTATTGTGATTAAATGGTTTAGCTGGTAAAAGGGTTTTGCATATCTCATTTATTTTTGATAAATGGACTGAAAATACATAGAAGCCTGGGCAGACTGGCTATAATTAGACCTACTTGAAAGGGAAATGTAGTATCAGTTTTAGCAGCAACCTTAATGCATCAACTCTCTCTTGCCAAAAATGGTAATTTCATACAAAGGTAAGGAACTTTATTTGCACTTTCAAGAAACTCAAATGAAAGTTTGGATGACTATCGATCTGTCTTGTTTGACTTCTTCAGCCGACAGCCCATTTATATGAGTTTTTTGTTTGTTTGTTTGTTTGTTTATACAACCTTTTAAATCCACTTGAGATAACCTTAACCAAAATTGACGCATTCATAAGTAAATGCTTGATTAAGGAGGTTTGACGAATTAGAAAACCCATTTGAAGATTTTTTTGAACCCATTTGAGATGAACATAACCGAAATTGACTCATTCATAGGTATATGGGTGGAATTAAAGAGTTAACCTAAAATTTTGAATTAAGTGAATTAGGACTTTAGGAGGTTGTCCGAGTTAAAAATACACGTTGTTAGATGTTTGACCCATTTTAGCTTTTCAACTCATTTGACCAGTTTTTTTAGTTTATTTGTTCTTTAACTTCTTTGATTTGTTGGAGATGAACAAACTGACCCATGCATATGTACTGCTTGGTTTTATAAGGTTCGCTTTCGATGCTTTAGGCGTTCTACAGCTTCAGTCATGGTGAGACAAAACGAACGTGGGAAGTGGGGCTGAGGCGTGCGCCTCATGTATAGGCTGAGCAGTAGAGTGTGAGACTTGAGCAATGGAGAATTGCAGGATTACAACAATTTTGTTTTCTCTTCTATTTTTTGTTAGCACGCTACCAACAAGAATTTGCTCGTTGCTCTCGGCTTTCGTTTTCAATAGATTGATTGATATTTGCAATTGATTGGGAAACCTTTGATTGTCCATCGCATTGCGGATTGCTCTATAAGATCTCATTGATTGCCAAAAGCTAAGCTGTGTGTTTGTGTGCAGTTGTGAACACCTGAACATGAATCAGTGAAATGTGTGTAGCCGATATCAACGAATGCGAACCTTCGGGCTTTGAACTTTTTCATGGCACCAGCACATAGGTTATCGGCTGGGTAAAAAACAAATTAATTTATTTTTACAAAGTTATGAGATGCATGAGATCATAAGTTATATATACATGCACACAATTAGTCTTTAGGATCGGAGAATTTAGGACGTTCTTCATTGCCACACGACGAGAACCGTCAGGTTGTTGTGACCTCTTCTTTGGTCACCGATGCACCCATCGACCGCCTCCAAAGCCTCATCTTACACACCAATCAAGAGAAACATATTGAGATCTTGCAATGAAATAGTCTGGCTAAAGTGCTAAAATTTGTAAGGCTCGGTTTTGATGATGTATGTATTAGCATCACGTTGCGGAGAAAAATTCACGTTGAAACGTTGATAAAAATAATCATGACACAACAATAAAGCCATAATATAATAAAACATCACATTTTAAAGGTTATAAAAAGGAAATGAAATGAGAGTTTGAAGCAACTTGATGACTTGTATGTTTATGTTTCCATGACTTGGTCTTGTACATTATCACACAAAACATGGTTTAGAATAAAATTTACACTGAAACTTAGATAAAAATAAGCACATTGCAATTGTATATTCAAAACTTTATAAAACATCATATTTTAAAAGTAGAAAAAAAAGTATGAGTGAGCCACGTGTCAAATTTTGACCAAGCCATTTTTTCAAAATGAAAGAAGTCGTAAAAACAATGTGATTTGACATAAAATTGACCAAGCCATTTTTTCAAAAAGAAAGAAGTCGTAAAAACAATGTGATTTGACATAAAAAACAATGATTCACCGACAATCGTTAATACAATATGTATAAATTGAAGATGGTAGGGCGTGACAGCCGGAGACAATAGTTTTTTTTTTTTTTTTTTTGAACGGCTAAACTTTCACAATCCTGCTGTTAGTGGGAGTCGAACCCCTGCCCTTAAGTTAGTATCCTTGTTAGTAACTGTTAGCACCACCACACCACAAGGGGTGGGGTTAGCCGGAGACAATAGTAGTTGAAGGATGTACACGTCTAGGGAAATGAGGATGATAACACAAGAAGCCAATTAGCCAATATGGTACAACATTAACCCTAAATGCATTTTGAGAAGAAAAAAAAAAGATGGATATCAAGCAGCGGCGGACCCAAGCCCAGCCCAAGGTGGGCGGGCGCACCCCCGAGGAAAAAAAATTTAGTGCTAAGTTCCGTCGAAAATCTCATCCGCACCCCTTGGAATTTTTCGTCCGCACCCCTTGAAATTTTTCGTCCGCACCCCTTAGGTAAAAAGTGTTATCAATTTATATTTAATTTTTTTAGTAAACTCTTATTTAAAAAAAAAAATACTACCTAACTTATTTTTTAAAAATATACTACCTAAATTATATAACTTTTAATGCCTAACTAACTAAACCCAAATACCCATACCTTTACCCACTTATAATTCCTAATTGGCTAGCCCACTAAGTCTTAGCCCATTAACCAAACCCAACAATATTTCAAACTATAATAAAATAATTAAAGCCCAAAATCTTTAGAAATTCTCTCCCTCTCTCTCTCTCTCTCTTGCGTCCCTGCACTGCCAACGAACAACATCACCCAGCGACAACAGTCCAGCAGCCAGCAACCACCGTAATCAGCCACCATACCACCGTCGTTCGACACCAAATCTAACCGGAATCCGAACACGGGTAAGTTTCTTTGTTATTTTGATGATTTTAGTTGATATTATAGGAGAAAAAGGGTAATAAAGTTGTTAAATAGGTTTGAAATTTTGTGTGTTTTGACATTGTTTATTGTTGTTTAGATGATTTTTAGGGTGATTATGTTGTTTATATATTTTTAGGGTCTTACGTTATGATTTCTAGGGCTTGAATAGTTGAAAATTAAAATTGAAATATTATGTTATGGAGCGATGAACGTATGTTATATAGAGAAAGAATTGCTTAAGAAATTAGCTTTAAATGATGTTTTGGATAGATTTCAAAAAATGAAAACCCGTAGGGCGTCGACGTTTTAATTATGTTTGTAACAAGGTTTGACATGTTTTTGATGATTATATAAATTTAGTTTGACGTTCGTTTGTTTTACATGACCCGACCCGACCCGATACGAACCGATTTTTTTGCTTATATACCTAGGGGCCTAAAATTTTTAAAAATGTTCCGCACCCCAATGATGGGTCCGCCACTACGAATCGGTAATAGTCGAGGAACGTTTGATCTCTTAGATGCTAATTGAAGATACTTAGTAGCATGATATAAAAGTTTAGTTCAATGTTTGTTTAAGGTTAGTAAAGATGGTTAAACATGAAGATAGTGAGGAACGGATAGATGACTTCAACAAGACCTCATAAATATAGTTAATCTGAGTACACTTGTCATAATATTAGGGCATTTCTTATAGATAATTATTATTTTAATTTAATTTTTTATAATTAATTATAGATAACTCTCCTATTAAATAATATTTAGTTTAATATCTTATGGATAATTATTATTTAGTTTAATCTTCTTCTCATTTATAATATTATTTAGAGTAAATTACGTTTTTGACCCCTGTAGTTATATCACTTTTACCCTTTTAGTCCAATTTTTTTTATTTTTAACATCTGTGCCCCCAACGTCTTCTTTTCTAACCCTTTTGGCCCCTAACACTAACCCCATCCATTAAATGTTAGGGGCCAAAAGGTAAAAAAGACGTTAGGGGCCAAAAAGGTTAGAAAAAAAGATGTTGGGGGCTTATATATTAAAAAAATTCTTTTTTGGGCTAAAAGGGTAAAAGTGATAAAACCACGAAGGCCAAAATAGTAATTTTATTATTTGATGTATAAAATTAAATTTATTCAATTTGTACAATACACGAGGTTTATAAGGATATATATATATATATATATATTTATTATTTAGTACAGAAAATTACATTTATTCAAACCGTGTAATACGCATATTTTTAAAGATTTTTTTATTATTTGGTATATAAAATTACATCTATTCAACCCGTGTAATAAATGAGGTTTTTTAAAGATGTATTATTTTATTGTTTGGTAAACAAATATTACATTTATTCAACTCGTGTAATAAACGTGGTTTTAAAGATACAACTTTTTTATTTGGTATATAAAATTACATTTATTCAACCCGTACAATATTGTTCTTATAGATATAACTTTTTATTATTTAATATATAAAATTATATTTATTAAACTCGTGCAATAAAGAAGGTTTTTAAAGATATATTGTTTTATTATTTAGTATATAAAATTTATTTATTCAACCCGTGTAATACACGAGGTTATAACCTAGTTCATGTATATAATAATACAATTTTTACTAGGTTAGAAACTCGTGTATCACATGAGTTCAACAAATAAAGTATTAAAATATAGGGACAATTGCATATTTCCCCTTATAAACCTCCTTAATTGCATATTTACCTAATTCAAAAACAAAATTGCATATATCCCCTTCCTTAATAAAAACAATTGCATATTTACCCATTATGATTTATTTTATTAAATATAAGTTAGAGAATGACTATTTTACCCTTTTTTATACTAAAACTTCAAAATTTTATACATTGTAATATTTACCATTTTCTACTAGTTATTTTTAGTCTTTTTTTACCATTTTCTTTTTGTTTTATATTTTTTACATTTCTCAAGGGTTGTAACTGTAAGCGAAATGATCCGAATGAAACTTTGTTTTGTTTGTTCGTTTAACTTTTTTATCAATGGACAAACGAACGGTTAGCAAATATATAATCGAACGGAGTATGTGTTCATTCGTATAAACAAAATTTTATTAATCTAAGAATAAAAGTTTGTGTTTTTACTCCAACATTACTGATAATAATAATAATCATAATCATCCCAAGTTAGATAAGTAAAGAATTACATAAACACATGAAAACTCAAAATTTTCAAATATACCCAGAGTTACTCAAAACCCAGCTTGGACATGAAGCTTTACACAAAACCCAGGTATAAAACTACATAATTGCACAAAACCCAGATAAAATAAACATGTGTACAGTGAAATTACACCATAAAAACCCTTACTCTGCTTAGGGATAAAGGAGTTCGAGATAGATTTTATTTTGAGTTGCTTAGGGAACGGTTTTGCACACACTGGTTGGAATCAGAATCGCGAAAGAATCACCAACCGCACCAACGCGAACACCTGATTCAGATCGAAATCGCTGATTCAATCGTGGTCGGAATCTTCTGTTAGATTTGACAGAATTTTTGGAACGAGATTTGGTATTTGCCTTCCAATTGTGAACTGTATTGTCGTGAATTGATGTTCAAGGGCATTTAGTTGTGAATTTGTTATTGATGTTCAAGGGCATTTTTGTCATTAAATGAATTTTTAATAAGTGAGGGGATATATGCAAATTTACTTTTAGATCGGGTAAATACGCAATTAAGTATGTTTATGAAGGGGATATATGCAATTCTTCCTAAAATACATATACACGTTTTGGCGAGATTTTTATAAACGCTTTTTAATATTACTTTCTTCTCTTGTTAACATGGAATGTAAGATTATTCTTCTAGTTCGACTTCTCTTGTTAACATGGAATGTAAGATTATTCTTCTAGTTCGACTTATATGATTTTTTTTTTCTTATTTACTACCGTCGGATTATAATTTATGGATTTTTTTTTTACAAGAAACCGATTACAAAATTCTAATCAAATTCTCTTTACCATATAAAAAAAGAAAAGGAATTTCATCGAAATTTTTGTATCACTAAAAATATCTAAAGTTAAACCTTTCATATTAACTCCTAAAACATGTAATCGTCTTCGAAAATAATTAATATAAAAGTTAAATAAATTTCATTCACATCTTTATAACTTGAAAGTCTCTCAAAATTATAGTGCTCGGCTAAATAAACACAACTGTCGAGCTACTTATACACCACTTACCTGCATCCTGTCATAAAGGTAGTTATACATACGAGGGCCGCATGCTTGCATAAAGTGATGTTTCTAAACCATACAACCCATATGACTTGTAGTGACTGAAATAACTATGGACAAAATCATATAATATGTATAACTATTTTCCATCTATCATACATCCCCATTACCTGTAGAGTTGCCTGGTGGGGTATGCGTCTTTTTAATAGTGTATTTTACACGGTCTGTGCCTTTAGATATGTATTTGAAAAGGTATTTTATAAGCATACTCCACCCGCAGTATTCGACATTTATGTGGGCATGAAAATGAAGCAACAAAGAACGGTTGTATGGTACAACATAACCATTATCTAATGAAATCCCATTCTTTTGAACAGAGTGAGTACTTTGACGTCTCTTATAGCGTGCATAGCCGTTGTCATCGAATCTTGTAATAGGCTCGTAATCCTTAGGGAAATTTTTCTTACATGATCCTAATGCCATGCATGGTGAGTTAGGTTTGGCGATGCCGCAAGGTCCATGTATCATGAAGTCAGTGACAATTGTATACAAAGTTGACTCCTTGATGGGATCTGGAATTTCCGCTGATATGTAGGCATCTAATTGTGCAGCGTCCTTTATTTTGTGTGCTTCATCAACCCATAAAAGAAGGTCACAATGAGGTAAACCTCTTTTTTGGAACTCTATGGTGTATAAGTCTGAACAACATAAATGAACGATTTTCAAGTAACATGAGTATAACTCAATAACAGATATGGAGTTTTGTATATAATGTTAGGCAAATAAGTTACCTGCAGTAACCTTTCCAAATGGTCTTCTAACTTTAAGAAAATTTACAAATGAAGTAACTTTCATATGGAAGACTCGTGCGATGACATCTGGACGATCCTCTGATTTTAGGATTGGAAATTTGGCGATGTATCTACGAATCTCAGGCCATTTAACGTTGCAGGTGAACGTAATGAAGTACTGTGGGTTTCCATGAACTCTGCATATTGCCAAGGCATCCTGATAGTGTTTGTACATGTAGCGTGGACCACCGGTAAACGTGGATGGCAAAATTATACGTTTGCCTATATCCTTTCCTTCGGTATCTCCACGTCTTACTGCATCGTGTACTCCTTGCATGTATTCACTTCTAAGAGCATTTTGATTATATCTATGGAAGTTAAGCCTGTCTTGCTCGATGGACACGTAAGCATCTACCAGGTATTGTTGGAAAAGACGTCCACCTCTTAGTAGTAAAGAATAGGTATTGGCACGATCATGTAATTGGTAGCAATAGAACATATTCCTAGTCAAAGTATTATTTTTGTTTGAGCTACTACCCTGTAGGCGTAAGTCACGGGACCAGCCACTTTCACCATGAATAAACAACAAAGGATACTGCAGTGACATGTACAATGGGTGTAGTATGTTTATTCTTTGAGGGCCAGCGACCCTATGTCTAATAACAATGTCAAACCCATTTGACTCAGGTCCAGGATCACTGATAATAACACCAATGCAACCTGGGGTTGGATTATCATAACGTAAAGAGTTCTAAGAATTATACAAACGGATGTAGAATGAGGTTACATCAGCTGAGCGACACATATCTCTTGCGTTCCTAAAAAGTTTAACCAGCTTGTTACTACTCTCAAGGATTTGAATAAGCAAAACGACAGTCTCAGAATTCAATTGCGAGCGGCTATCGTTTCCGAATACGCTTAG
The DNA here is from genome assembly GCA_030545235.1 of Helianthus tuberosus. Classification (NCBI taxonomy): domain Eukaryota; kingdom Viridiplantae; phylum Streptophyta; class Magnoliopsida; order Asterales; family Asteraceae; genus Helianthus; species Helianthus tuberosus. The sequence goes on from CM060436.1 coordinate 7,561,780, forward strand.
TCTATTGGAAACTTCATTTTCAGTATCGTACAGGTACATTTGCAAGAACCGAGGACGTTCATTTGGTGTTGGATAGAAAGAGCCAAGCCAATGGTAAATCTGGCCTTCAATTTTGAAAACGTAAGGAGCAGAGCCATCATTGATAGAATCGTCGACTATTCCACCAAAAGATGTCATTGAGAACATGATATTGTATGCACGTATATTATCAAGAAATTCAGATTTATTAAATAGATGTAACAATGACGCAGGAGGAAGGGAAGGAGAATCAAGCTTGACACGACCATGTTTACAGCAATGATTATAGCAAGCACGATTAGAAGACATCGCATTGACACGTTCATCGTACCAAAATAAGGCATTGCAGTGTTCACATATGCATGTACAATCACCGTTATCTATGTACATGGAATTAGAGATCTCATTGGTACATGACGTAAAAGACGGACGTATAGGTACTGAAGTGGACGCATCAGGAGAAGAAAGAGATTTAGTAAATGTACGACGACGTTTTTGAGAATTAGACATAGTTAACAATGAGGTTTCCTAATATACTAAGAGAACAACAATTAAGAAAATAAAATAAACAGCTAAGCATATACGAAGCAAATTACAAACTAACCTGAACGGACGGTACCAACCAAAAAAACTGGAGAGGCAAAGCAAAAATCATAAGTAAAAACCAGTAGGTAGACGTACACACGCATAATCATTAAACAAATATGAAACAACGATAAGAGGCATAAAGATTCAGCTATGTAATAGTGACTGAAGAAAAAGTTTTATGTAAGTTTTTTTTAACCGTCAAAAACAACACAGCAAGCAAAACCTAAGAAAAGCATGAATGAAATTAATAAAACATGCCTACATCATACTGACTAATCGTAAACTATTATGTTCATTTTTATTTGTTTAGGCTGTACAGCAATAGGAAGCTATAAAAGTGATTATTAATACCGGTTCTAATAACATTGATATTGTTCGGTGAGTATTGATTCGTTTTGTAAAAGTACCAATCAAGAAAAAAAGCCTGGAAAACCGAACCGTTGTTAAAACCCAAACCGAACGGTTTTGAATAACCGAAAACCGAACATTTTGGTTACGGTTTCGGCCATAGTTATCAAAAGCGCGAAGCACACTCAAGGCGCTTAGGCTCCGCCTAGGGCATAGGAGAAAGGCGCAAAAAAGGTGTAAGCCCGAGAAAAAAAAAGCGCACTTAAATAAAAAGAAATTAAAATATATTATATCGGTTTTCCTATATTCTGAGGGTCCAGATTCATTTTGAGAAGCAATTTTTGTATTCTGTGACAACAGATTCATATTTTAATCAATCAGAAATAAATATTGCAGAATGCAGAATTAAATTTGAGAACATAAAGCATTGTAAATGCTGCAGTGTTCAAAATTGGAGGTGAAACTGAAAGAATAAACTAAGGAACAAAAGGAAAAGAAAATATTTATGTTTTGGGAATGACATAAGAGTAGTATCTAACTCATCTCAATCTGGCGTCCAAAGTTTTTGGACCTGGGCCTAACATGTTTCAAAATTTAACTTGTCCAATGATTAGTATGTCACTCTGGCGACCCGTGAAAAAAATATATGAAAATTGTTTGTATTGTAATTGACATAAGACTTAAAATGCATTGTTTATATTTTAAACCAGACTTAAGTTTTATATATTTCGAAAACTAATTTCTGAATGAGATGGCAATGTTTTTGTTAACGTTGATAATGGTAGTGGGCATGTTGTATCTTTGAGGATGATCGAGATTTTAGTCTAAAAAAATTACAATATTTTTTAGAGGCAGTTACCCTCATTTCATAGCGTAGATCCGCCACTGATTATGGAAGTTTAATTCACATCTCTGTTAATAAGATGAAAAATATAAAAAAAGTACGTTAAGTTTGGTGTGTGTTACATGTCAATTCACAAAATGGGAGGTGGAGATTTAGTGTGAATCAATTCACAGAATAATTAGGTAAACCATTTGTCTCTAAAATGATCAACAATCATCTAAATATGTTGAAAAAGAAGGGATTGGGTATTTTGTGGCGTAATAATTACCCATGCTAGAATTACTGAGTCAGATTACAATTGGTATAGAATTATAATAATTGTATGTGGATAAAAGAAATAAGTCAAAAGTGTTTTTACATATTTTATCATAAGTATTTTATTACTTCTTTTTATGTTTAAGAATTAAGAACATAGAAAATGTTACCTAAACCCAATAAATATGAGGAAAAACCCTCTTGTGAGAATCGAACTCAGGACCTATTGGTCCTAAAGTCTTATCCCACCCCAAGATATCATTAGGCTATAATTTAATAAAAAAAAATTAACTTTTACAAAGCTACACACCACCGCCAATTGAAAAGTTAGGAAATGGTAGTTTTGTTATTAATCTTAAATATGAGGGTAGTATACATACTATAGCTATGAAGCTACTGAAACTGTATATATAGATAATGTGAGGACAAAAAGGGCACATGGGTGTTACTGTAATTGTAAAAGAGAATCCATGCAATTGGAGGCCGTGGCGACCGACGAAGTCTTTCGAAAACAATCCGAATGAGTTTCTAGTAGCATAAGCAATTTTTGACAGGGATGAAGCTAAAGAAGTAAAGAAGGTTGTGAGCCAAGTTTTAAAGTACCTGTCTAATACAATGGCATTAGATTGCCGCATCGAGCGCAGCCGCAGTGCCACAACGGACGTATACGCTGCATCGAGCGCATTTGCAACGTAAGGCGAGCGTAGCGCCGCCATATATGCTCCATTGAGTGCAGCGCCGCAATGGCCGTATACGCTGCATTAAGCGCAGCCGCAACGTACGGCGAGCGCAGCGCCGTCATAATGGGCTTAGGTTAGAATGCTACCAGCTATCCCTCATCTTTTGAAATGGATCTAATTACTATATTCATCTTCAAGGTACTTCAAATTTTTTGTTTATGTTAAGAATAAACAATTCAAAATTCACATAGCTGCTCTCAAGTTCAAATAGAAAGTTTGCTGTTAAAAAAATATTCAAATATATCTACTTGAACCAAGCTTAACTCTAATATTGGCTCACTCAAACTTATATAATAATTACTATTTAATAAGTATTTTTATAATATTAAATTTTATATGTAGTGTATATATATCACACAAACTAAATTACACCTATTTCAACCCGTTCTTCACATTAGCCATGCCCATAATGACCCTGTAGGTCTTAAAATTGACCCATAACAACCCAAAATCAGGTGTTGAGGGTAGAAATATCAGGTCTATAGACAATTTATACACACATTGCCGTATACGCTGCATTAAGCGCAACCGCAACGTGCCGCGAGCGCAGCCTCAACGCCGTATCTAGCGCAGTCGCGATGACAACCGCAACATCGCAGTAGCGAGCGCAGCCGTAGCGCCACATCGAGCGTAGCCGGCACATCGAACGTAGCCACCGTATCTAGCGCAGTCGGAGCGAGCACCTCCGCAGCTGTATTAATGGCCGAGAGGGGCGCCCGACAGCCCGAATTTTTCGCTCAGTAGTGTTACGCATGTACGTTTCGTAGAGAATTTTTTAGGTAGACGTGTTTTCGACCATTTGGTACTCAATTATTGTTATTATTGGTTAAGTATTTATGTTATTAAAGCGGAAAGGATTTAATCCCCATTAGGAGTCGTTAAAAAAGTTGAAGTTTACCTGTACATTATGAGAACATAAGTATTCAGGTGTTGAAATTTGCTTTAAAAATTTACTAACACAAATTCATAGAACTCAAGCATCCAACCAAATTTTTTAGAGTTTGGTAACATTTATAACATCCCACGAAATTTTGATAGAGCCAATATCTTCATCAAGTCAAAACAAAGCAATCTTACAAACCCTAGATTGTCAATTAAAAGGAATACGCTAAGAAGTCACCTGAAAGGTCCTGGTGAACGATTTCAGATGAATTGTTGATTTCCTTTGCGTTCCAATCTTCTCAATCTCGCACTAAAAACCTGGAATTGTTCTCATCTGAGATGAAAGTGAAAGAAGCAAGCATTTGAAGATGATAGCCACATTGCCAAAACACGTGGAAGCAAAGAGGAAAAAGAAGGAAAACGTGCGAAGAATCGTTTGATGGAAAAGGCTTCTATTGTTTAGCATTAGCCCAATATTGAGCACATCAGCCCAACAAACGTGAGGACTAAGGACTAAAACGTGTTTGGTCGGTGGCTTTGTCCTTTAAGTCTTTAGGGAAATAATGTTTTAAATTTAGTTTTTGAGTTTTTCTGACTATAAATGGATTAAAATAATTCATAACTGGTTAGGGTTTAATCGATTAAAAGTCTGAAACATGATTTAACTTTGGCGCCGACAATACTAAAACCCCGCCAAATTCATTCACGCAAACATAAAATCGGGATTTTATTTTTTCTGCAACCCTAATTCACCTTTTCCCCAAATTACTCGCGCACAATGGCTTGGTATGATGGGCTCGAAGAAACTCGTGTCCTTGTTGCTTCATCAGGTAATCCACTCATTCAATTTCACGTTTATTTATCGTATATCCCTTAAAATGATTTCAAAATAAAGTTTATTAGTTATCTAGAGTAAATTTGGCTGAAAGGTTTGAAATTTGTAGATACATTCACATAATGAAATACGTATTGTTGATTATCTGCTAGTAGTTAGTACAAATATGGGTTACTATATAGTTAATCTTTAAATTTAGGGTTGATGTTGTCCTCACATGATTAATGCAGATTCTTCTGCTACTGGAGATGACACTGGACGCTTGCTGCAACTTCGCCATCCGAAAACCGGTAATTTATATGCTACATAGGTTCATTTTTGTACTTATGCTGTTCATTTATCATTTTATTATTAACTAACTTTTAAGTTATGTATCCCTTAACAGATGCATCATAAGTTGTGTTATGTTATTTTTGTTTATGTCAAGTGTTTGTTTTGATAAGCTGTGGAAGTATGCAATAAGCAGTATGTTTATGCGTGCGTGTTCTGATATGACATGGGTATATTTAACCATCGTTGCCGAAGGTGTAAGGCGGTTAAAAAGCGAGGGCCTGAGATAAGCAAGGTGCATAGCATAAATGTACCATTTTTAGGGGTTTTAGACATGCTTTAGGCATAGTTATTAAAGGCGTTAGGCCCACTCAAGGCACATAGGCCTCGTCTGGGGCCTAGGCGCAAGGCGCAAAAAAAGTGAAGCGCACAATGAAAAAAAATTAAAGATATATTATGTATTAGAAAAATAATAATGTTCTACAAATAAAATTAACAAAACCTATTATATAACATTTAATATAATTTATTTAGTTTCAAAAGTTCTAAAATATTAGTGTATTGGTGTAGAAAAGTAATTTTCTTTAGATAAAAGTAGAAATTTGGCTGGAATCTTGCCGGAATTTAGAGAATTTGGTCGGAAACTCTAAGGAATCTAGGAATCGCGTTGGAATCTACGCCCAAATCATCACTTGGAGAGTTAAAGCGCAATTGCCTCGCCTCGCTTGAAAAATAGGCCTAGGCGCAAGAGGCAATGGCTTTTAACAACTATGGTATTAGGTTCTTTTAGGGCTAGTTTAGGATAGTTACACGGTAAGAAGAGATACTATTGCATAAGATATGTACAACTGTAAATCTTGTATCCATCAATCATTACCAAATACTTATATTGAAGTTTTGATAATCCAAACAGCAAATGCAACTGAAAGTCTGAAACAAAAACAAGTTTATCAAATGCTTATATTAAAGTTTTAATACAAAATTCAAAATCTTATTAATACGAATGACATGTTTATCAAAGTCTTAACATAGAAATTGCATAGAATAAATCATAGTATTTATACAGAAAACATCCAAAACAAAAATCAAAGTCTTAAACTTTTAACACAGAAATTGCAGGCCTTCCAACAGAAACCGGCTGTGAGTTATTTAATATCCAACAGAAACAGCCGGTGTTAAAAATACTTGTGGATGATTGAAAACACGTATTTATGTATGTAAAAATATACAAAAAAAATTGGCCTAATATTTTCACTTGTCTACATTTGATAACTATTGGGTTGTAATCGAACCGAACGAACACGAACAAGTACGTGTTCGTTCGTTAAGGAAATTAACATGTTCGCGAACTGTTCACGAACTCATACCGAACACAAGTTTATGTTTGTGTTTGTTTGTTCAGGAAATTCATTTATTCGCGAACAGTTCATGAACACTGGCTGACTGGCATCAAACACAAACGAACGTAAACGAACATTTAACTTGAAAATAAAAAATAAAAACATTGTTAACCTTAACATTGGACATAAGTAGTTAAATACAACCATCAAATGACAAATCAAAACACAAAAAGTCTACTGCAACCACCAAACGATGAATCAAGTTTATTATTTATTGTTTTTAATTATAATCAAACGAACACGAACGAACATGAACAAACATAACCGAACATATTACCAAACGTTCACGAACGCAGTCGAACGAACGAGACCTTTGTTCGTGTTCGTTTTTGTTCGTTCGTTAAGCTAATCGAACAAACATAAACGAACTTCCCGCCGAACGGTTCACGAACGGTTCATTGAACGTTTGGTTCGTTTACAACCCTAATAACTATATATTCATTCCATTTGAAGTAGAGCCTAAATGTCAAATCAGATGCTGAATATTTGTCTGTTTATTTTAAAAAAGTTTAGCAGTCTAAAATCATGGAACAACAAGACTGTGATGACTTTGCGTAATTAGCTAACAAAATTGATCTGTTTTATGTTTTTCTGACAGGAGACAGTACATCCTATCTTCTGATCAATGGCGGCCTTCAAGAACTTAACTGGTTTAAACAATCGTACGGGTCTTGGTTCATGGGAGATTATATCTGCGAAGGTAAATTTACGAAAAATGTTTACTTAACAAGAACTTTGTTTGATGTCAAAATCTTGTGGTAATTCTTTTTATCTCCTTAAGAATATGTTTACTTGTCTGCAGATGGTGGTTTGTACGCCGCTACACCAGTTGACCCTGTGTTCATTCTGTTGCCAATGTTTGATCAAGCACGAATGAAGGTACGTGTATCCGTAACATTATTGTTGTAATTGTGTGAATTGTTGTCAACTTAAACACGTGCCCCGAGAATGTTGTATGATTTCTATACCAGAATCTCTCATATCTGGTGTCTGTGTCGTTGATGCAGAATGGAAACGATCCAGGAAAGTTTAGGCAACTTGATGAGATCATTTACATTCACGACTATCCTGGATACCGTTGTTTATCAACAATTGCAGAAAGCTCTATGCAAATAGTTTGTGATTGTAAAGGTATAATTTGAATGTCTGTACTTTTTTATATACTATATTTTCTGTTTACCTTTTTTTGCTTAAGAACGATATTGAACGGTTTGTTCATGTTGATGTGACAGAGATTGGATCTACAAAGTTTTTTAGACTTAATGATTCAAAGGTTTTAGCATGGATGCTGTGTAAGGTACAACAACTGAAGCAGACCCTTGTCAAACTGGATAAAAACTACGCTGCACGAAGTGAGAAGGAAATCTGTATGGTTTGTGAAACATATATGTGTGCGTGCGTGTGTGTATATGCTGTACACTGCTAACCGTTTACTGTGATTAACTGATTATTGTATTTTGTTTCCCAATGCAGTGGCTGATGTGGTGATGATTTTGAGTGAATACCTGGCAGATGACCCATGGTGTAAGGTCCTATGTGACAATCTTAGGTACCGTGTGGCATTAAATTATCAGATATACGGTTTATATAGAATTTTGAGTTTGGTACATACTCACAAATTAAAAAAAATTACAGGTTAAATATGGTTGAGGCAGTTGATGTATCAGACATGAAAATCGACTCGGTAGACACAAGTACTCCATCTTCATTTAATCCCACCGTACAGGTATTCCAAATTGCGATTCACCATCAAACATGGACTAATCATCGGTTCTTCCGGAAAAAAATATACAAGAAACTCTTCTGTTAGTTAACGAACATGTTTGGTTATCAGGAACAGGCAACGAATGACAAGAGAGTTACGCGAAGTGCGAAGCCAAATAAGAAGGCGAAAGTGGAGACGAATTCACATAGCATTAAAGATATGTTTAGCAGGGCTTCAAGGAGGGGAAAATGAGTGACCAGCATCTTTAGATCCAAACTAACTCGGTTTCTCACCAGGTTTCTATTATTTACATCATTTTTAACCCCGAGTTATAGTAACACAGTTCGAAATTTAGCATGCGCGCTTGTATTGTTTATTGGGGTTTTGTCATAGTTAATGGAAACAGTTTGATGATACTTGGCGTTTCAAGAAACTCATCTAACGAGAGGCTGTGAACGAAATTGAAGAACATTGTATCGGGTGTAATGATTTGTGGATTGTTTATTGAAAAGAGTTCGTATCGTATTAAAAGTTGATAATTAACCCAAGGTGTTAATGCTTAAGGGTGAAAGTAATTTAACATTGTAGTTTTGAGGTTAAGTAACCACAAAGCTATAGAAGTTTCGTTGAATAAGTATCATGAAAGTTTGACAATGCTAACCATAAAAGTTAGGCAGACTTAGTTGGTTAAATGTTGATTATTGCTCAGTTATACAAATTATGATGATGGTAGAACAATATAATTATTAGGGGGGTCGGAGCACTTGCCTAATGTACCTGAAATTCCACTAATCATGCATTGCCAACTCACCTTTACTCTAAACTACCCCAAAGCGTATTATAGGTGACACCACTATCTTAAACCATGGACCTCTCACTATTACACTACCCTCTTTATCTCTTTCCAACCCACACACCTTTTGGATCGGTAACTATAGCGCCAACACACTACCCGATTTGGGGTACCTGAAAAGGTGGCAGCAATGTTATCGATTCGGGTACCCTACCCGAAACCCAAATTGGCAAGTGGTGCCACTCCCTATGAAAAAACGTATTGAAATGAAAATGGTAATGGTTTAAACAAAAAAGGTTTCAATTATAGGTGGGAAGACCACTCTAAGACTATGGGGTATCGCTTCGGGGAAGGATTCGGGATGGTGAGGTGGCACCCCTTCCCGTCGGGGAACACAGCCTTCCTCCTCCTGTTGGTGCAATCGGGGATCCATCCCTGTCCTCCCTGAAATACTTCTCTCTCTCTCTCTCTCTCTTAAGATTATTGAATGCTACTGATTGGGGCACCACACCCCTTGATGGGTGAAGGGGAAGGGGTTAAGGAAGGTGGTGATGTGAAGGTGGGGGAAGGAGAACCACACCCCGCAGCCTTAATGAATCTTCAATTATGGTGAAATAGTCTTGAAGTCTTGAACTATAAATGCATCCTAAATTGGCTGAAATAGTGTAGAACTATAAATGCACGAAAGGGTGCAAAATCTAATTGTATAAGGGTGTGTGAATAAGATGACCCTAAAATAAAGAGCGCAAATGATGATTAAAAAGTATTTAGGGACTGTGGGAATGCAAAGCGGCAATAAGCTCGGATCTCTAGCAAACTAATTAACGAGGACTATATGTAACTGTCATAGGACTCACGAAACATATCTAGGTAACTTTTATGTTTATTTAATTTTATTTTGTAGTATATTATATACCTGAATTTGATCTGAATTGAGTAGGTGACTTGCATTAACTTATAGTGGTCTTGATATTAAAATATAACTCAATAGTCCAACGGTTTTAAGGGAATTTAGTTTCATAGCCTAGTTTAAGGATATAAGGAATTTAGGTAGTCACTAACCTTTGATATGGAAGAGACAATAGAGAGGTAAGGGAAAATCTTTGGATAAGTGGGAATTTTTAAAAGGAGAAACAAGTAGTGAGTAGTGGCCAAAAGAGGGGATGGTGTAAGTGAATTTATTCTAGCCAATGTTTGTTAGTTGAGACAGATAGTGGTAGTGACAAGCATGTATGATTATTATAATAATATACTAACAACTTCAATTGGCCAATATTGTTGTCAACATATTATACGGGTGATATATTAAAAATACACAAATAGTATCTAATACATGAAAGTATAAAATAGAGTTAATTACATAGTTAGTTAGTTAATGTGACTTACACAAAGTAACATACTTAGATACTAATAGTTTAAAATCACCTCTAGGGTATTAACTTTTAATTTTGTAACACTTGGAGGTATTAAAGTTAATTGTTTGTTAAACTATTAGTACCTAAATATGTTATTTTATGCAAACCACATGGACTAACTATGTTAATACCCTAGAGGCTAGAAGTTAATACCTCCAAATGTTACAAAATGAAAAGTTAATACCTTAGAATGTGATTTTAAAATATTAGTACATAAGTATGTTATTTTGTGCAAACTACAGGGACTACCTATGTAATTAACTCGTAAAACTATAAAAGAGTTATATGTTGCGTTGTTTAGTTTGTTATTAGCTAGTGCTCAAAACATATTTCGGTGATGGTAAGTAGCATTTGCGAGTTTTGCACTTATACTCTACTAGTGGATAGTTCAAATGAGAATAATTTTTTTTTAAGAAAAAGTTTCAACCAATAAAAATGCTTTATTTTACTTTATTTAATATTTTCCTTTAATTTGAATGTAAGGATATATTTATAAGAGTAAAATGCACGGATAGTCCCTGTGGTTTGGTAAAATTTCACCCTTAGTCCCCAACTTTTGGAAATTACACCCGTGCTCCCTGTGGTTTGACAGTTTGTTACTCGGATAGTCCCTGGAGTGGATGGGGGTTAGTTTTCTCCGTTAAGTCCATGTGAAATTACAAAATTACCCTTGCTTTTATTATATTCATCAACATCATCATCATTCAACAGACTCATTCATCAGTTCACTCATCTTAGCAAGAACACATTAATCATTCATCCAAAATTCCAATTCTAAGAACACATCTTCAAAATTCACCAACCGTATATCGAAACAACAATCTGAATCAAAACAACAAATCACTCCTTCGAGCAAAAACAAACCGTATATCGATTCAGATACAACCTCATCGATCAAACAACAACATTCAGCAATCCTTCATCTATCAATGATCATCAACAAGCACAGGGGCAAATACTAAACGAATCCTTCTTCTTCGATACAGCCGAACAACAATATTCAGTTTCTTATCTTTAATTCAGATCTGAAAAACCTGCAGCTGTATGTCCGATTCAAATCTAAAAGTCGACTCAACTACGGCTTTCTTCTTTGTTTCAGATCCAAACAAACTACAAAAATTGATTCTTTTATGCGAACAACTTTGTCACTTACCTTTCTTCTTTTTCGAACAAACAAGCAACAATCTTTCTTGTTTTAATTCAAATTCAAACAACAATCTGAATCAAAACAACAAATCACTCCTTCGAGCAAAAACTAACCATATATCGATTCAGATACAACCTCATCGATCAAACAACAACATTCAGCAATCCTTCATCTATCAATGATCACCAACACTCCATAACACAAATCGAGTCCCAATCTAGTACACAAATTCAAAAGGTGGGCACAAATCCATCTATACACCATCATCTATCATCATCACACAAAGCCAGCTGCCTATACAAATCCAAACAAAATTCCAGATCTGTTTATGATCATGTGTTGCTTTAGGCCACTCCGGTACAAACTCCAGATCTGTGTTGTTTGATTCATGCCCAAAACAACAACCGTAACTTCGGCACCACCCCCACCACAGTCGCACCATGTAATGAAGACGACGACGTTACGACTTATTGGTTTGATAGAGATCGGTTGGCCAACTGATCTAAAGCATTTGACTCGTGTTACATTTAATTGGTTTATGGGTTTTTAGGGCTTCTGGTTGAATTTGAAGATGAAGTTTCGTCACAGTTGAATTTGAAGTCGGTGGAGGGTGGAGGCGGCTGTAGAGGGTGACGGTGTAGAGAAGATGACAGGGGTGGGAGAAGATTAGGTTATTATAATTAGTTAATAGGTGCCCACTTGACATCATAAGGGTAGTTTTTTGTTTTTTTAAAGAGAGGGGTAAATAAGTAATATTATATGGAGTTAACGGAGAAAACTAACGGACATCCACTCCAAGGACCATCCGAGTAACAAACTGTCAAACCACAGGGAGCACTGGTGTAATTTCCAAAAGTTAGAGACTAAGGGTGAAATTTTACCAAACAACAGGGACTATCCGTGCATTTTACTCTATTTATAAACTTACATAGATAATTAATTTATAGCCTTTCTCTTTAATAGCTAACTACATTAAATTTGGAACTTATTTTCAAAACACATATTTTTTAAAAAATATAAAAAATTAATTTAGAGTGTAGGACAAATTACTGGGTGTGTAGGATAAATTACGAGTTGTGTAGGATAAATTTAAATATGTGTAGGATAAATTTCGAAATGTGTAAGATAACTTTTTATGTATGTAGGCAAAAAAATTAGTGTTGAGGTAATATTATTTATGACTAATTAATTAGTTAAAGATAATAATTAATGAGATGAAAGCTTACTTGATATTTTACAATTGTATCTTTTGTTCTTTTTCTTCTCAATTAATTTGTTTTTCTTAAATGAACCAGTTCTACTCTACTAAGACCTAAAACTTAAACCCACAAAACTAGGGGTGTTGATGGTCCGTTCAGCCGGTTTTAACAATGTTTTTTTTGGGTCAAACCACTAACCAAAGTTTTAAAAAACAACAAACTGAATCGGCTAGTCAGACCTACCTAATATTACCGCTTTGACATTTTAACACCTTTTTTTCTTCAAAATCATTAATTGGTATTAAAATCTTCCTTTTTTTCCCTTCAAAATCATTAATTCCTACTAAATTTTTCTAAAGTAACAAAGATTCTAAAAATGAAAAATAAAGAAATATAAATGCTAATGGTAAAAATGAAAAAAAAATCCTATTGGTTAAACAAAAGGTTCAGTTTACACTTTTTTTAACGGCCAACAAACTCAATCCCGAGCACTCTCGGGGCACCCACTGGACAAACGGAATACTCCGAGAGTAACCCGAGTCCACCACCAATTCCGGGCGGTAACCCACCCGCCCGTAGGCACGACGGTGAAATTACCGGTAAAACCCGTTTGGCTCAAGGATCCAACCCAAATTTCCCTGGGTCTCCTATCATTGCCCACCAGTACCTCACTCTGCACCAAGTGGAAGTCGAACCTGCATCTCTCAAAAGAAATGCAAGCACTCCACCACTTGATCTAGAGAACATTGGTTCAGTTTACACTTTACATGACCAATTTCAAGATCTAAACCGCGCCTCAGAAGAATAATCTTGGCCGATGCAAGGGCAACAATCAACGCCCAGCGTGAGAACAGGGCGTCGAAGAAGGAATCTCGGGACCGTAACTGGACCGAGATCAACCAGTCGTCAAGCGACATCCTCCTTATGGACGCGCAATTCCTGCGACCGGTCCAACCAATGAAGTCCAAGAAGAACCAGGATCTCGCACTCTTCTGCGAGTATCACAAGGACTCGGGCCACACAACAAACAACTGCATCAGTCTCCGACTGGAGATTGAGCGAGCCCTCAAAGAGGGGAAGCTGCAACATCTGTTGCCAGCAGCGCAAAAACAAACCAAGCGCATCACCCCCCACAACGAGGGTCCTCCACGGGTAAGATTACCATGTACGTGGCCTCAACCCACATGATCAATGGAGGACGAGGAAAGCCGCGCAAAGCGGCAAGAAGACCGGACAATGATTGGAAAGATGAGCAAGTTATCTTTCCAAAAGTCCGAGGCGGACCACGCGACAGGCGCGCCGTCGTTATCACAGGCTACCTGGCCCACTACTGCACCGAGCGACTCTTCATCGACCCGGGTAGTACATCTGACATCATATACGAGCAGTGTTTCAACCAGTTCGATCAAGAAGACAAGGACCGGTTGCAACCGGCAGACTACCCTTTGGCCGGATATGCGGGGGAAACCGTATTCCACCTGGGCCAAATCACCTTCTCTGTGCGCCTCACCAACGGAAGGCACACACGAACGGAGGAGGTAAACTTCATGGTTTTACCCCACACCTCCAAATACGACATGATTCTCGGGAGGGAGTCCCAAGGCGACTTCAACATGATTACGTCCGTACCCCACTCTGCTGTCGGTTTCCCAACCGAAACGGGGGTCGTGATAATCTACGCACGCAGAGAGGTCATGACGTCGGACGAACTGCGTCCGACCAGGATAGCAAGGCCTACCCCCAACACCCAACCAGAAAAATGGGTTCTCAACGCAAGACACCCAGAGCAAACGGTCACGTTGGGCCATGCCTTGTCCCACAGCATCAGAGCGCACCTGAAGCAGCTCCTCTTCAGGAACCAGGATATTTTTGCGTGGACACCCGCAGACATGACAGGGGTGCCACGCGAAATTGCGCAGCATTTTCTGAATACCTTACCAGGTATCAAGCCGGTGATCCAAGGCCAACGCCACATTGGATCCGCAAAGAACGAGGCGATGCATGAGCAGGTCAAAGAACTGCTCTCCGCAGGCATCCTGCGGGAAGTTAAGTACCAGACTTGGTTGTCCAACCCAGTCATGGTAGAAAAACCAACCGGGGGCTGACGCATGTGCGTCGATTATAAAGATCTCAACAAAGCTTGCCCCAAGGATTGTTACGCACTTCCGGAGATCGACGAGAAAGTCGATAACCTCGCACCATTTCGATGGAAGTGTTTCCTCGATTGTTACAAAGGCTACCATCAGGTACAGGTGGCAATCGAGGACGAAGATAAAACGGCATTCCGCACACCTACCGGGAACTACTGTTACACAAAAATGCCGTTCGGGTTGCGCAACGCTGGCGCAACCTATCAAAAGTTAATGAACGACACTTTTCGCGGTCAAATCAGCAAAAAGTGTCGAAATCTATATGGACGACCTGGTCGTCATGAGCATGGAGGAAGACACCATGCTCAGCGATATTGAAAGAACATTCCAAACTCTGCGAAGCGTCAACATGAAGCTCAATCCAGGGAAATGCTCGTTTGGAATGGAGGAAGGCAAGTTCCTTGGATTCATCGTAACCAAAGATGGATTCAAAGTGAACCCGGAGAAAGTTCAGGCGATCGAGCGCATGCCATCGCCTTCCACGATGAAAGAAATGCAACGACTAGCCGGCAGGCTAGCCGCACTGAATAGATTCTTAGCCAATCATGCAGCTAAGTCTTATCCTTTCATCAAAACCCTGCGGAACTGTTTAAAAAAAGGAACAATTTCAATGGACCGCAGAGGCCGAAAATGCTTTCCGGGAGATGAAAGAGTGTTTGATCCAACTCCCAACTCTAACCGCACCACGCAAGGATGAGCCACTTATCTTGTACCTATCTGCCGCGGACAACGCGGTAGGCGCGGTACTCATAGTGGAGCGAGAGGGAGTTCAAACACCCATCTACTATATCAGCAAAATGCTCAACGACCCAGAGACAAGATACTCCATCATGGAGAAGTTGGTACAGGCACTAGTACACACATCGAGACGGTTACGACGTTACTTTGTGAACCACGTCATCACGGTGTTAACCAACTATAGGATCGGCCCGATCCTATCCAAACCCGACATCTCTGGGAGATTAGCAAAATGGGCAATTGAGCTGGGCGCATGTAACAACCCTCATAAAAAAACTACTAATTCTTATGATTTATTGTCCAATAGGAAACCCTAATTGAGACCCCCAAGTGATTCTGTATAAACCCTAAAATTTTCAGAACAATCAGAATCAGGATCAGGGCCCCTAAAACTCAGGGGGGGTATTCCCTATTGACGATTATCCTAATAACTTGCTGTCAAAATTGAATTTTGACAAACCGCTGACTCACCTGAGCTACAAACACACGGGGCTACCCAATAATAGGGTGGTACCCCTCGCGTCACGCGACGCCCCTACGTGACCCCTCGCATCACGCGAGGGTGTCAAATTTTCAGTATAAATAGAGGGGTGTGGGACTTGAATTTTGGCACTTGTTCGACAAAAAAATTCGTTATATACACTAAGTTATAGTCTGTTTACTACAAAACACACTCACACAGCACGAAACGCTGCCGCAAAATAGGGTAATAACTCGATCG
This sequence comes from Helianthus tuberosus, assembly GCA_030545235.1. Taxonomy (NCBI): domain Eukaryota; kingdom Viridiplantae; phylum Streptophyta; class Magnoliopsida; order Asterales; family Asteraceae; genus Helianthus; species Helianthus tuberosus. Next base: position 7,577,828 of record CM060436.1, read on the forward strand.
CTACTACGATTTAATGTCCGATCGATGAAAACTATCCAATGGATGTTTAAGTGCTGCCCAAATTAGGGTTATGCTTTGTCATTCGTCGTGAATTCGATGGATGTTTAAGTATCGCGCTTTGTCATTCGTTGTGAAGGTTTTCATCTCGTGAGTTATCGTAACCTAGTTCGTGTGCATTGTTATTTAAATTAGGTTATTAGGCTAATCAGTATGCTAAACTCTGCCCGTATAAATCTGCAATGTGAGTCATTCTCTTTTTATTAAATGTTTTACAATACTCCAAACCATTTTTAAAGTTATAATTACAGGGATTAAGTCGTGGTTATCTTGAATCACTGGCTAGTGGGGTATTGTGCACATTACTAAATTTCTCACGGGTTAGGCTAATAAATCCTAACAGTGATAAACGTCACTACTTGGGGAAAGACCCAATAGTGGTATGACCATCGTCACCAGGTGACACGGCGCCAGATAAAAATAAGATAGAAGCCATTGTAATCGCTCTTATGCTGTAATTTATAACTATGTGTCATTTTGTCAAAATGAATGATTCACCAGTATTTCCCCGCTGACAAAAATATTTTAAAACATGTTTCAGGCGACCTGCTGTAAATCAAGGAAAACGTGCTATGGAGCACTAACAAGCTTGAAGAGGTGGCTCAGTTAAAATGAATAAACATGTTTTAATAAATCAGGGAATTTCCTAGTAAAATTCCTCTATTGTAAATTTACGGGGTTTATCCCGAATTATGAAATAAAATAATCGGGCATTTCAAGTTTTAAAAGATCCTGTTAAAATCTTCCGCTGTCGCATCATAAATACCACGGGTTCCTGTCCCGCGGCTCCTGACCGGGTCAAACCGGGGCTGGGGCCGTGACAGCGCACACACGCTGAATTATAAGCCGCGCCCCGCAATCAAAGGCCAAGTTCTAGCTGATTTTGTTGCCGAGGTACCGGCAAATCGCATTCAGGAATGTGAAGATGAACAAAACCCTACACCACCACCATCCTCCTCAGAAACATGGGCACTATACACCGATGGTGCATCCAACGAGGATGGTGCAGGTGCGGGTCTGCGACTCATCAGCCCCGATGGCCAAGAGCTTACCTATGCAATCCGTCTCGATTTCAAAAGCACAAAAAACGAGGCAGAGTATGAGGCTCTACTGGCAGGGCTACGTTTGGCAGTTAAACTCGGCGTCCAACATTTGGAGGCACACGTCGACTCACTATTAGTTGCAGGGCAGATTCGCGGTGACTATGCCGCAAAAGGGGATATCATGATCCTCTACCTCGAACAAGCCTTGCAACTGAAATCAAAGTTCACTTCCTTCATTATCCGTCATATCAACAGGATTGAAAACAAACCCGCGGATGCACTGTCAAAACTCGCATCTACCAGCTTCCAACACCTGGCAAAAGAGGTACGCATCGAGATTCTGCAAAATCCCTCAGTACCCCTGCGCCAAGTCAATGTCATCCAGTACGGTACAACATCCTGGATGAAACCGATCATTGCATACTTGCAATCAGGTGTTATTCCCGAAAGCAAGGCAGAGGCACATAAGTTGCAACACAAAGCGTGCCATTATCAGATGGGAGACGGTATTTTATACCGTAAATCATACCTGGGACCACTCCTACGATGCGTCGACTCCCAAGATGCCACATACCTTATCAGAGACATACATGAGGGAATATGTGGCATACACGCGGGCCCACGCATGGTGGTGGCCAAAATTATGAACGCCGGGTACTACTGGCCCGGTATGCACCTGGATGCAGTCAAAGTCCTGCGCAAGTGTTATAATTGCCAGCGGTATGCTCCCAAAACCTTGCGCCCCAAGAACAACCTGATCCCCGTCACCACCGCATGACCATTCCAAAAATGGGCAATCGATGTGGTGGGACCATTTCCAGATGCACCTGGTGCGGTGAAGTTTATCATAGTGGCGGTTGATTACTTTACAAAATCGGTAGAGGCAAAACCGCTTGCCACAACCACCGCTATGATAACAAGGAAATTCGTCTGGGAGCACATCATCTGCCGTTTCGGTCTACCGATGTGCATCGTTACCGATAACGGCACCAACTTTGCTGCTGATGTCACGGCCCCCGACCCGGTTTGACCCGTTTCAGGAGCCGCGGGACAGAAATCCCGTGGTATTTATTTAATTGAGTTTAACAGCGGAAGTTTATCGTCAGGATCTTTTTAAAACTGAAATATTTCCCGATTATTTTATTTCACAACTCAGGATAAAACCCGGTAATTTACAATCTTGAGATTTCGCGAAGAAATCTTTTATTTTACAAAACATGTTTCTTTATTTTATACTGAGCCACTTCCTTAAGCTGATAGTGCTTCGCGGCACTTTTCCTGGATCACAACTGATCACCTGAAACATGTTTGAAAAATGTTTTGTCAGCGGGAAATACTGAGTGAATCATTCTATTTACTAAAACGACACATTTGTTATAAATTACAGTATTAAGAGCAATTACAATGTTTCAGATATCAACCAACTACCCTCGGTATTTGTCACTCGACTCGTTTCTGTGACTATGGTCATATCACCCATTGGCTAACTCGTTGTCCAATGGTGAAGATTATCAAGTAATGTATACAAAACCCCACATACCGGCTGTAATATGGTGATTACAAAGACTTAATCCCTGTAATTATAACTTTGGAAATAAACATGCTTTTGAAATTAAATATGATAAAAAAAAGAATGACTCACATTGCAGATTTAATTTGAGCAGAGCCTAGCCTACTGATTAGCCTTTTAACCTAATTTTAATAACAGGCACACAATTCGGTTAGTAACTTAATACAGCATTTACGATAACTCACGAGATCAACCCTCACAACGAATGACAAAGTGCTATGCTTAAACATCCATCGAATTAACGACTAATGACAAAGCATCACCCTAATGTGGGCAGCACTTAAACATCCATTGAGTACATTGATCGATCGGAAAATGAATCGTAATAGCGATCGAGTTAATACCCTGATTGCGGCGTCGATTAGTGAATCGTGTGTGTTAATTGTGGTAAACAGAGCATAACTCCGTGAATATTTCGACTTTGTTCGTCGTTTCAGTGCCCAGATTCCAGTCCCAATCTCTACTATATATAGCTGGAAAACAGTCCCCCTCGCGTGGCGCGAAGGGGTGTCGCGTGGCGCGAGAGGCGCCCCCTACCATAGGGTAGCCTCGTGTAATAGTAGCTTTGCTGAGTTGGTTTTACGTGCTATCTCATTTTTGACAACAAACTGTCAAGATATTACCGAATAGGGTTTACCCCCCTGAGTTTTAGGGGCCCTGATCCTGATTCTGATTATTCTGAAAATTTTAGGGTTTGTTTAGAATCGTTTGGGTTTCTCAATTAGGGTTTCCTAATGGACAATTAAAGTTATAATTAGGACTTTTTAATGAGAGTTGTTACATTCTCCCTACCTTAATAAAAATCTCGTCCTCGAGATTTATTGGAATAAATGAGGATACTTTCGCTTCATCTCTGATTCCAGCTCCCAAGTGTATTCAGCTCCTCTCTTTGAATCCCACCTTACTTTAACTAGCACTAGTCGTTTGTGCTTGAGAAACTTCACTTTTCTGTCTTCTATCTGAAGAGGTTTCTCAGCAAATTTTAATTTTTCATTTACCTCTATATCTTGAAGAGGTACTACCAAAGATTCGTCTGATAGACATTTCTTGAGATTGGATACATGAAATACATCATGTACCCCAGCTAAATCTTCTGGTAGTTGTAAATGATAAGCTACTGGTCCTACACGTTGGATCACTGGAAATGGTCCTACATACCTTGGATTTAGCTTTCCTTTCTTACCGAATCTAACAACTCCTTTCCAAGGGGAAACTTTCAACAGTACTCTGTCTCCAACTTGGAATTCTAACGGCTTGCATCTATTGTCTGCATAACTCTTCTGGCGATCTCGAGCCGTCTTCAGTCTTTCCTTGATTTGCGTGATCTTATCAGTAGTTTCTTGCACAATCTCTGGACCTGATAATTGACTTTCTCCTATTTCTGCCCAACAAACTGGAGTTCTGCACTTTCTTCCATACGGTGCTTCAAATGGGGCAGTTTCGATGCTTGAATGATAACTATTGTTATAGGAGAATTCAATTAATGGTAAGTGATCATCCCAGTTTCCACCAAAATCTATCACACATGCTCAGAGCATGTCTTCTAGAGTTTGGATCGTCCTTTCACTTTGCCCGTCTGTTTGTGGATGATATGCCGTGCTTAGGTTTAGTCGAGTTCCCATTGCTTGCTGGAAACTTTTCCAGAAATGAGAAGTGAAACGACTATCCCTATCCGAAACAATGGAGAGTGGAACTCCATGTAAAGATACTACTTCATCTACATACAACTTTGCCAATCTTTCCATGCTAAAGGTTTCTTTCATTGGTAGGAAGTGAGCTGATTTGGTTAATCGATCCACAATTACCCAAATCGCATCATTACCTTTTCTGGTTTTGGGTAACTTAGTAACAAAATCCATTGTTATGAGTTCCCATTTCCATACAGGCATCTCTAATTGTTGTAGTAGACCTGAAGGTTTCTGATGTTCTGCCTTAACTTGTGAACAACTAAGACACTTAGAAACATATCTAGCTATATCCTTTTTCATTCCTATCCACCAAAAGCTATTTCTTAAATCTTGGTACATCTTATTGTTTCCTGGATGAATTGTATACCTTGACTTATGGGCTTCTTCTAGAATCTTATTTCTTAATTCTCCTTGCTTAGGTACCCAAATTCTGCTTTTGTGGAATCTCCAAATTCCATCAGCTCCTTGCTCTAATTCTTTTATTCGTCCCTTCATTCCTTCAGCATCATCTTGGATTGCTGTTTCCTGAACATTCTTTATTTGTTCCATTAAATCTAATTGTAGATTTAATCTGAGAGCACGAACTCGTCTTTGGTTCTCATGATACTTACGACTTAAAGCATCTGCAACTACATTTGCCTTTCCTTCGTGATACTGAATATCACAGTCGTAGTCACTTAAGATTTCCATCCATCTCCTTTGCCTCATGTTTAACTCTTTTTGCCCGAATATATATCTGAGACTTTTATGATCTGTATAGATAGTAAACTTACTTCCGTACAGATAATGTCTCCAGATTTTCAGGGCAAAAATTACGGCTCCTAATTCTAAGTCATGAGTCGTATAGTTCTCTTCGTGCTTTTTCAATTGCCTTGAAGCATACGCAATTACTTTCTTGCGTTGCATTAGCACACATCCAAATCCTAGTTTTGAAGCATCACAATATACTTCAAAATCTCAGTTCCTTCTGGTAAGGCTAAGATTGGAGCATTGGTTAATTTCTGTTTCAAAATTCTAAAGGCTTCTTCTTGTTTAGGTCCCCATTCAAACTTAACGGCTTTACAGGTTAGCTTGGTTAACGGTACAGCTATCTTGGAAAAATCCTTAATAAACCGTCTATAGTAGCCAGCTAAACCTGTAAAACTTCTAATTTCCATTGCAGTTTGTGGAACCTTCCAATTGGTAATTGCCTCTATCTTAGCAGGATCTACATGAATCCCTTCGTGATTCACCATGTGTAACACCTCGAAAATTCACGTCCTATAATGTGTTGACACGTGTCATAAAGTTTGAACGTGTGAAAGAAGTTATAAAAGGACTAAAGTTGACAAACATGGAAAGTATGTGATTATACGGATTCTAAGTGTCAACAGTGAATAATATACTTCATAATAACCCTACATGATGTTCATAACATCAAACGAATAAATCATGGATCATACGAAGCTAAAAGTGAGAGATTACGAACTACAGGGGTTAAATGTGTCAACATGTTAAAGATATACCTCTGAGTGACCTTTTGACAAGCCCGAAGCATTGTAAATATAAATTATGCTCACTTGAATTCACGATTAAAATTTCATAAAGTTTCGATATCGTATGAGAAAGTTATGATCAAATTCGTGTGCGAGGGGTTAAAGTGTTAACGTTGAAAGTTAAGGCTTTTCGGGTTAACCGGAAGTGTTCAGGGACTTGGCAAAGTGGGTATAAGTCCTAAAGTCCTTGTGGGTATATTACAAGGGGTCAAATTGCAAGTTAAAACCTAATTACCCTTTCAAATTTACCAAAGGTCAAGTTAGAAAACAAAGAAAATCAAAATTCTGATTTCGCAGGCCCATGCGGCCCGCATTGGTTTCGGGCAAATGGGAAGCGGGCCGCTTCCGGCCCCCAGATACAGAAAACGGGGATAGGCCCCTGTATTCGCGGAAACTCGACTTTTAAACGCATTTCTCACATGGTGGGCGACCCCTAACTGTGCTAGAGCACTAGGGACATGTGTTGGATGGTTGTGGTTGATCATAGAGCTAGTTGTCAACATGTTATGCAACAATCATTCTCACACCTTCTCCTGCATTTGTGGATCATTTCTGGAGCTATCAAGCAGCCTCAAGTGATCAATCTCGTGCATAGGACTCTTGTAAGTCTGCTAGTTCTTGTTTGTTTGAGTTTAGCTTAGTTAATTAGCTAAAAGTCAAACCGTCGTAATTACGGTTTGACTTCGAGATTAGTCAATAATGGCTCAGTCATATCTCGAATTAAAAGTAGTTATGAGTTGGTATTTATGTGGGTAATAAAACCTCAAAAGGGTTTCCCCTGATCACCACTCTAACCAGGTCTAATGTCGGGTCAAACTTTTAATTAAAAAGTCAACATAATGCTTAAAATATCATTTATGCATAATTAGCTATCTAGAACATGTATAACCTGTTTGATCATTGTTATAACTTGGTAATTAGTGTAAGAACATGTCCAAACATGTTCAACCCGACTATTTCCTGTTTAGACCCGGTTCGGAACCGAAAGTCGCATAGTTTGACTTTCACTTTGACTTTCAGTTCTGACCCGTTTAGGCATATTTTAGAAATGCCTCAGAGCTTTAATTGGACTAGGTTACATGTTAGAGCAACCCTCTGTGATTATACACCTTGGTTCATTAATTATCCAATTAATATGCATGTTTCCGTTAATTGCTCGTATGTTGACCGTTATGCCCTTATTACCTTAAAACGTGATTTATGAAAATGTAAAAGTGTAGAAACCTTTGTTACTGATATATAGACTTGTATGCAAAGTTTGACATCAGTTTGACTTGTAGATTAAGAGTTATGCTCATTATCGCAAAACTAATGCTTTATGTTAATAAAATGGCGTAATTAGCATATAGCCTAGTTAAACATACTTTTTGGTATCAAATCTTTTACCCACTGATGTAATATATTATTTTGGGATTTTTAAAGATTTTTAATTAATTTTAGGCTGAGCATAACTCGTAGTCGTAGGCTTAATCCGGTAATTGTCGGTTTTGCCCTTACGGGCCATAAAATGAGTTTTACACATCTAAACGATTCCAAACCTTTTGCTACTGATTAGTTATGATAAATAAATTATTTTAAGCCTTCTGGAAATATAAAAATATCAGATTTAAGTATCGAACCCGGTAATGGCCTTTAATCGCCTTATTTAGCGTTTTTAGCGCATAGTATGTTTTAAAATGATATTGGACATACCCGGGTTGATACCTACTGATATAAGAGGAAAATTATCATATTTTAACAGTAAGAAAAGGTTGATAAACTCAGACTTCAGTTTTGAGCTTTTCGGCTTATGTGAAATTACCAAAATACCCCTACGGGGCCTAGTTTGGTTAAAAATGATAAGTTTCACATACATGCTTTAACCTACTGACGTAACTTAGCAAATTGAGTATATTTGCTGATTACATCAGACCTGTAACTCAGGTTGCCACTTAAACTCTTTTATAAACTTTTAAATGACCAAACTACCCCTACGGGGCCTAGTTTGTGTTTAAACACGATTCGGGCATAACGAAAGACACCTTACTGATGTCACAACATATTTGAGACATAATTAACTTAGGAAACCTGTATATAGCTCTCATGAGTACCCGTCACGCTTATTACGCGTACGGTTCGGTTTATGTAACAAGCTTACATAAATTAGCCGAAACGGGTCAAACCTTAACGGTTTTATCTCAAAATCCAGAATGTGAATAATAAACCCATATTAAACAAGTCTTCAAACTTGTCGGGTCTGAATCACATTCTATCCGGTCTTCGCTTAATCGTGCGTACGAACCGTATCTTGAAACTAGCCGGTCTAAGCTTAAGCTTAATAAAAGACCCGTTAGAACTCTATTAGGTTATATTAAACCTTCGTTCCAGATTAGGAGAAACAGTAAAAGCTACGTGCATTCTGCTTATTGTGATTTATACTTGCATCAGGTAAATACTTTTAACTTATTTTCCCTATACGGGCTTGGGTTACGGTACATAGCGTACCGCTTGATCGGGCATCAAATCTCCACGCTTAGTGGGTAGTTGAATAATTTGATCGGCTCGTTTAAACAGTCTTGTTTACTTTACAGCCTTTGGGGGGGTTAATGACCATGTCCCGGATATCCCTGGCATCATCTTACGAGATGGCCACGACCTGAGCACGGGGTGTAGGCGTACTCCCGTGTATAACTCACTTAAAGTGGTGTGTCTATTGATCTTTAACCCGGATTTGATTCGGGCTACTGAACGCATAAGTAACATGTAATTCGTTCACAAGATTATAATATTAAATAATTATCCCAAGTTAAATAAACATGTTTATGCCATGTGCATCCAAACCAATTTTTAATCATTTCCCAAAATGAGTCAGTTGAATGTATTTACCAGTGTAAACTGACGTATTTTCCCAAAAAGACTGAATGCAGGTACTAAACGAAATTTGGCTGGATTGTCTCCTAAGCATCAATAAAAGTCTCGCAAGCTTAGGATGCCAGAAGTCTGTTGAACCATAAATGTTATTTCGTTTCGATCCGTTCTGTGGATAAACACCGGATATTGTGACTTTGATTACAATAAATAAATTCGGTTGTATCTTATTTTTAAATTGCTTCCGCTGTGCATTATTATATTGTGTTGTTTGACTATTACGTTGCCAACCACGTCACGATACTCCCCCACCGGGCCCACCGGTGACACGTGGAAATCGGGGTGTGACAGGTTGGTATCAGAGCCAACACTGAGTGAATTAAACACTAGCCTTTTGTGTTTAATCTCAGTTACACAATTGCACATATCTAAACCTTCGAGTCTAGACTTATAACGTAGGACAAATTCCACCTTATTTGTTTTTGTTTTTGTCCTTTAAATTTTATATTTGTTATTGTTAGCTCATGCTTTATTGACAGGAATAACAAAGATGCCTCCGAGATTCTTGCGTACGCGAGGACGCGGAAAGGGGCCGGTAGCCGCCCCCAACGACCATGAAGCAGGGTCGTCTAATACACGAGCTCCAGCTGCGACGGAAAGCGAGGACCCCCGCCGAAACAGGCGCAACCAGTTCGAACCAGCAAGGCGATCCGTTTCGCACAGCTCTACCCCTCCGGTTCACAACTCATATGGACGACATTCAGAAGACGAGCCTAACAACCCTCTGCCTTCATACATACCACTTCAGAGATCCCTATCTCATCATTCATATGGAGACCCTACACCTATCTTTCGGGGACAGTTTAACCCGGTAGGATTCATACCAGAACCCGTGGGTTTTAACCCACTGGGTCCAGAGGACCACTTTTCAGGGGATCACGCGGATGATATGGACGAGGATACGGACCCCGTCATGACGGCGAGTGGTACTCCAAACCATCCGATCGAAATCTCCGACGGATCGTCCTTCCACGGATCACCCTACGGTGGTCCAGATAGTTTCCAAGCATTCTTTAATCAGCACCAGTGGTATTATACACCATCACACCACTCGTCGTCTCATGGGCAGCATCAGCAGCAGCAGTCTCAACAGCAGCAGGAGCCACAGCCACAGCCGCATCATCAAGATTCATCCGAGGATCACCGATTCGTGGCAGTTACGCCACCACCTCCACCGCCACCAGTTCAACCGGCACCTCCTCAACCGCCAAGGCGTAGGAGAACCGGTGCCCGCATGTCGGTGCGACCAGGGGACTTTCATTTTAGCTCCCCACGTCAGTCGAGTGCTAGTCACTACCCGCCATACCAGGAGGACCCAAAAATGGGTGGACCCTCCAACCCTGCTGTACTACAACCACCGCCGATGGGATTCGATAACCCAATCCCGGCATACACGAGTGGCATGGGATACAACCCGTTTGAACCCCCAACGCATCACGACTATGGGTACGCGGAGGCTGATCCGTACATGTTAGCAGCGAACTACAACACCCAAGGACCCTATGGGGATCCATGGGGGGTGAGTTACCCGACACAGGGATACGCGATACCTCCTAGACCCATCATCCGAACTCAATCGCAGCCACCTAGATTCTCACCACCCGAACATGAAGAACTCCTGTAAAGGATAAATCAAGTTGAACGGGTAGTTCACGAGGACCGCAGGGAGAGGCAAACATTCTTCCAGGGATTAGTGGGATTGATCAAAGGGAAGAACAAGAAGGATCGTTGAATCCTTCCACAGTTATTTTCTCCTGTATTTACTGTTGAGCCCCTGCGTGGGTGTAGTTGGTATGTTTGCTTTGAGCCCCTGCGTGGGCATACTTGTTTGTTTGAACCCCTACGTGGGTGTATTGTTAGTATGAGTCCCTGCGTGGACATGTGTGATATTTAGCCCCTGTGTGGGCATGTGTGTTATTTAACCCCTGCGTGGGTAAGTTTGTAATTTGCAAGACCCGTTTAGGGCAAGTGTGTAATGCTTTGAATAAATAAATGGAATGGTTGTTTTTTTTTCATGATTGCCAATTGTGCATATATACTTTATAAATGAAATAAATAAATTAAAAGAATTCCTTTTAAATTAATCTGCCTATGTAATTATTTAATTAAGGATCTTAAAGTGTGAAACCTAGCCCCGTGTCAAATATAAGACCGGGCCAAAATGGTAAGACCTGTTTAAAAGATTCAAATCCCTGTTAACATCTTAAAACATGTTAACACTCCTGGCAGAAGTGATTCGTTAAAATCACACGTCATTTATATAAGTATAAGGATTCTTTAGAAGATTCCAAACCCGATTATATGATCTCTGAATCATGGGTTAAGATCATCAATTAAGATGATCATATTTTTACCATACGTAGTATTATGGTGCCTACGGGCCCAGCTCACTTCCACATGAGTTAAAAGATAGTGGTAGCTATGACTCCCTGTCTGATAAGGGTAATGAACTAGGTTCAAACCTTAAAAGTCTTGATTCTCTGAAATCATAGCTTATAATTTAAATTGTCCATGTGACTAAGCCTTATGTGCTAATATATATTGTTATTGTTTATGTTTAGGATAAATTTTAATTGAAATCCTAAATTAAATACGATTAATAAGTTAACCAAATATGGTCTCTGGTTACCATGGTTAACGAGTTACCCTAAGGGGTAATTCCATAATAAACTCCTAAATAAAATATTGACCTTGTTTTCTGCAACAGTTCAATTCAAATGGCTGAATCAGATGAAATCAATAGCCATCCAGTGGGGCCAAATGTGAATGCCCAGATTACGTTAACGGGTGCCGAATTAAAAGCGATCATAGACGGCGCTGTTACTCAGACTTTGGAAAGGCAGTATGAAGATTACAGTGGTACTCGAAGTAGGACCCACTCTGCATCACATTCAAAGCCCAGGACACATTCTGAGGCTCATAGCAAGCCTCCTCCCAAAAAGAATGGACCCAAGAAAGATGGTGATGACCGTCAGTCCACCAACCATCAAAGTGTCCCATCTCAGCATATAGTACTACATCAAGGGCCCAGTAACAAGGGTTGCTCCTATAAGTACTTCGTGTCTTGTAAGCCCAGGGATTTTACTGGGGAAAAAGGAGCCGTCGATTGTATGACTTGGCTGGACGAGATGGACACGGTGGTAGATATCAGCGGGTGCGCTGAAAGGGATGTAGTTAAGTTTGTGTCACAGTCCTTCAAGGGTGAAGCGTTGGCATGGTGGAGATCTCTAATGGAGGCCTCCGGAAAGATCCCATTGTATAGTATGTCGTGGGATCAATTCATTGCCCTGATCAAGGATAATTTCTGCCCTCAACATGAGGTAGAGAAGATAGAATCTGACTTTCTATCGTTGGTGATGAAGAACCTCGACTGTCAAGCTTATCTGACAAGCTTCAATACGCTGTCCCGGTTGGTTCCCTACCTGGTAACCCCGGAGCCAAAAAGAATCGCTCGCTTTATTGGTGGTTTAGAACCCGAGATCAAGGCCAGTGTAAAAGCTTCTCGGCCAGTTACCTTCAGGTCTGTAACTGACCTTTCCTTATCCCTCACTCTGGATGCAGTCCGACATAGATCGCTGAGGAATAAGGAGGCCGAGAAGAGGAAGCGTGAAGATGATGGTTCGCGAAGGTCGAATAAGAAACACCGTGGGAACGGTGATAACAAGAAGGGATCTGAATCGAGGAAGGATGGGCATAAGTCTGATGAGAAGCCCAGGTGTAAAATTTGCAAGAAGCAGCACTATGGAAAGTGCAGGCTGGAGTCGAGCTCTCAGACTCAGTCAAAATCCTTTGCTTGTGGAATTTGCAAGTCCACGGATCATAAAACCCTGGATTGCAAAAAGATAAAAGACGCAACGTGTTATCGTTGCAATGAGAAGGGGCACATCAAGACCAACTGCCCGAAATACAACAAGAAGCCTGAGGAGGCTAAGAAGACTAATGCCAGAGTCTTCAGGATGGACGCGAAAGAGGCTGTGCAGGACGATAATGTCATAACAGGTACTTTCCTTGTAAATGATGTCTTTGCAAGAGTACTTTTTGATTCAGGCGCATATAAGTCTTTCGTAGATCATAAATTTTGTAAATTGTTGAATTTACCTGTCAAAACCCTAAAAGTGAACTATGAAGTAGAGTTAGCAGATGGTGCCATAGATGTCACACCCCTTTCTACGGCGGAAGCACGAGGTGTGATCATGAAAGGTTCTCATTGCATACGAAGAGTAAACATGCTACATGCTCGTAAAATAACATCAAATACCATAATTTGAAAACATAAGCTTAGCGTTTACATCGCTAGACAGCTTAAAACATTGTCTTAAGAGTTTACAACTTTATTTAAAGTTAAACACAAGCGACATCCACGAGCATAAGCAAGACCACGCGCACATCCATCCTAGTTACCTGAAATACATGTGAGTTTTTGGAAAAAAAACGTCAACATAAAGTTGGTGTGAATTCATGCAGTTTTGTATTTCATGTTTGTATACTTTGTATGAAAACATAGTTTGTGAGTAAATCAAGTTTTCATGTATAAATCCAGTTTCATGTGTACACCACGTACTCATGTATAATTCAATCTTTTCTTGAGTACCCCACGTACTTCAAGTTATATATCAATCCTCTTGAGTACCCCACGTACTTCAAGTTATATATCAATCCTCTTGAGTACCCCACGTACTTCAAGTTATATATCAATTTTAGTATGGTATGAATTTTATGTAAATACAGTATTTCTGTAATTATCAGATTGTTAATGGGTTGCAAAGCCATTAACATGTGGCACGACATAGGAAGTCACCAAACCTAAGGCATTTAATTGGTATATTCTGAGACACAAAAGCACTCCTCGGTTCTCGCCCCGACCGGGAGTGTGGCTGCCAGGCACCCGTTAGATCTAACCTTTTGTTCTGCGGTCTAAGTATGTACACGATTAATGGTGCTTCTGTACCCTATTCGTGACACTATTTCTCATAACGCATCCTACTTGGTTCTCGTTCTCACCAAGCGCGTTTCTTGTCATCATTTCTCATTGCGCCTCATACTTGGTTCTCGTTCTCACCAAGTGCGCTTCTCATATTCTTATATTTCGTCACACTTGGTTCTCGTTCTCACCAAGTGTACTTCTTGTATCTATATCATACCAATTATAAATTTTGTACATTTGTACATGTATTTCACCCCCGAAGTTATAAAAACTGAAAACAGTTAAAAGAAAAGGGGGAGCATGAACTCACAACTTTGCGTTCCTAGCGTCGTAAACTCCACCGGATTTGCTTAATTAACGTCGTAACCTATACGCGTTTTCTTAACGTTAGTCACTAGACTTGCGTCGCACAAGTACAGTCATTCTCTTTTGTGTATATTTTCTTGTGTTAAAAATATTCTTATATTTTTAACTACGTATCTTACTTATATTATTTTCTCTAAAATAAATATAAGTCTTTTGTGTTTTGCACTTTGCACCCGAATTATGTATCTTGTATTTTGTATGTGTATTTTTATGTCTTAATAGACTAGTACGTATAACACATACTATATACACATAGCACATAAGTTGGTGATCAAATAATATATATATTTTTCTCTCAAAACATACATACTTATATTCATTTTATTCTCGAAGAAATCCTCATTTCTTATCACCAAAAATTAGGGAAACCTTAGTAATACTTTTAAACACATTTTTAGGGAATAAGTTTCTCCAAAAACTTATATTTTTCTAAGTGTCAAAATTTATAAAAATTTTGACAGAGTTTCCCCTAAAAATGGAGGTTTCCCACGTTTTCAAAACGTGTGTTTATTTTCTTTTAAATCATCATCAATCATCAACAATAATTATCAACAATAATCATCAACAATAGTCACTAATTTCTCCATTTCATGAACTTGAATATTTACAAAAATGTGTAGTAACTCACTAGCACATTTAGTAAATCTTTCCATCTTTAAAAATAATTTTAGTTTCTTAAAAACTTTATTTTTAAAGAATATGAAGTTTCACAACTTCTAGTCAAGATTCGCAAAAATACTTCTTTGTTAAATTTTCTTGTGACACAAGTGTCTACACACTTGTTTATTTACTAAAAATGCTTTTAGTTCGGATAAGATCCGGGTTTTAAACAAGACTAATAGTTTTGCTTGGTTCTTCCGAAAAACCACTTGTAGATCTTTAGATCTACTAGTTTTGAACAATATTTTTCAAGTAAAAATACTTTTACACAAGTTCATGTTTCATGTGTGGTAGAGTTTCACCTTTTAACCCTTATATCTTCTAACATAACCTTATGTCATGATCCAAGAACATGACTACATCGGGTTAAATGGTGGTCCGAGCTACCACAATCATAGATCGGGTCTCAATAATCATACATTTCGAATACTACATCATTTACACAACTTATGTGCTATTAACCACCATTTTTAGTGTTTTAAGTAGACTTTAAAGCATCATCTTGCATGTTAACGAGTTTTATCCGATAAAAATCCTTTTAACCACTTTAGATTAGTTCAAATATGAGTTTTAAGCATTATACCTCTAGCTCGAGGCTAGGGAAGAATCTATGCGCAAATAGGGTGGTTAAAAGCAAGAGAATGAGGTCCTTCGCCTTCCGTTTGCACCAAGCCTCCTTATACGGGATCCTTGACGTTTGTATGAGCTTGGAATGTGATGAAGGGAATCGAAAATATGGTGGATGTATAGGGGAGTGTTCGGCCGAAGCCTTAGAGAGGGAGAGAGGAAGTGGTTTGTGATGTTGGTGAAAGGTTTATGATCTTGTGCAATTCCTTGTTCTTATAGACAATTCCATTGCCAAATATCCAAAGGGTCTTGTGTCTTCTTGATACTAGACAAAGTGATTAAAATAATCACACAATTCAAAAGTTTGTCCCCCTTATGGTGACCGATCTTGTTAGGGGGAAGGGGTATTCGGTTTGTTTCCAACTAAGTAATTAGTGTGAAGTTATGTTAAGTTAGGAATTTGTTTAGCGTATGATGTGTGTTGTATGTTATAACGGGTGTTGGGGTACTCGGGGACCCTAACTAGCTTAGAAAAAAAATAAATAATGAAAATAACAATATTTTCATGTTCCGGGTATAGTCCGGTCGTTCGGTTACATACCGATTCGTTAAAGCGCTAAATTACACTTTTTAGTGTCGTTTAAGTACCTTTCTTGTACTCTTTCAATTCCCAACACTTAGGGAAATATTCTGGATAATAAAACGACATTTCTGCATAATATTTATATGTCTAAATGCTGATTTATTGCTGAATTATATAAATTATGCACTTAAAGTGCGTTTCGGGTGCTTTTTAGTGCTTATTTTTGCTTTCGTATTGCATATATATTAACCCTTGTATGTACTCTTGGGTTTTAATGCATTCTTGTTGTCGGACCTACACCTAGGCTCCAATTTTATTGTCTGTCTGCTTTCTGCAGTTCAGTCGACACAGTGTGTCTTACCGGTGAGTTTACTATTATTCTGACGCAACGCTCTCGTTTATGCATAAAGCAATATTTTGTAGTATATAACATGCATGAATTCACTTGTTTAATCATGTGTTCAGACATTGCTGACAATTAAACTCATAATTGCAGTCATTAAGCAATAAGTAATGTGTACGGAAGTTACCGGTTTGGGCCAGTTGTCACAGTCTCCCCCCGTTAAGAGAATTTCGTCCCGAAATTCAGACTGAACTCACTCTCGCTGGAGTCTTCTTGAATAGGTGGGGATACTTTTTCTTGAACTGGTCTTCACGTTCCCATGTGTACTCGGGTCCGTGCTTAGAGCTCCAACGTACTTTGACAAGCTTCACACTGCTCCTCCTGGTCTTGTTGACTTTCCAGTCGGTAACCTCTCTGTAAATCGGAGGGCTTCATCAATATGCACTTCATCCATCGGGATGGCCACGTTTTCTTGTGTTGGACTCTTCTTTAGGTTGGATACATGAAACGTATCATGTACTCCATTAAGTTCTTCCGGTAACTCCAACTTGTATGCCACGGTACCAATTCTCTTCAGTATTCTGAATGGTCCGATATATCGTGGATTCAGCTTTCCACGCTTTCCAAATCTGACTACGCCCTTCCATGGTGAGACTTTTAACAACACTTTGTCTCCCACCTTGAAATCTACCGATTTTCTATTCGGATCAGCGTAGCTATTTTGTCGCTCTCGAGCCGCCTTAATGCGCTCTCGGATCTGTGCAATCTTGTCGGTTGTCTCTTGTACAAGTTCAGGACCAACCATACGTTTATCTCCAGCGTCTGCCCAACATAAGGGCGATCGGCATTTGCGGCCATACAGAGCTTCGAACGGCGCGGCTTTTATGCTCGTATGATAACTGTTATTGTAGGAAAACTCAACTAGGGGTAGATGAGTATCCCAGCTGCCGCCTAGGTCCATGACACATGCGCGAAGCATATCTTCTAACGTTTGTATAGTCCGTTCGCTCTGGCCGTCTGTTTGCGGATGGAATGCCGTGCTCAGATCTAACTGGGATCCAAAGGCTTCCTGAAATGATTGCCAGATTCTTGAGACAAAGCGTCCATCTCTGTCTGAAATGATTGAGATTGGCACTCCATGACGTGCCACAATTTCTCTTAAGTATATTTCAGCAAGCTTTCCAGTGCTGTCTTTTTCTCGGATCGGTAGGAAGTGCGCAGACTTCGTTAATCGATCAACTATTACCCATATCATATCGTGCCCTCTCGGGGTCCTGGGTAATTTCGTTATGAAGTCCATCGAGATTTGTTCCCACTTCCACACGGGAATCTCTGGTTGTTGTAGTAGGCCGGACGGTTTCTGATATTCTGCCTTAACCTTAGCACAGGTTAGGCATTTTCCAACATAGACAGCAACGTCGCTCTTGAGTCTCGGCCACCAATATTATTCTTTCAAGTCTTGATACATCTTGTCCGACCCTGGGTGGATCGAGTACCTTGACTTGTGCGCTTCATCAAGGATGACTCCTCGTAGGCCACCATAGAGCGGAACCCAAATGCGCTTTTTAAAGTATAAGGCTCCCTCTTCATTTGGCGCCATGTACTTCAATGCACCCCGGAGGTATTCAGCTTTACTGTTCTCTTCTTTAAGAGCTTCTTGTTGTGCATCCCGAATGCGTGCAGTGAGGTTCGTTCGAATCGTCATTTCCAATGCTCGAACCCTCAGGGTCTTAACCCTTTCTTTTCGGCTCAACGCGTCTGCTACAACGTTCGCCTTTCCAGGATGGTACTTAATCTCACAGTCATAATCATTCAGCAGCTCGACCCAACGTCGCTGGCGCATATTCAATTCCTTCTGATCAAATATGTGTTGCAAGCTTTTGTGATATGTGAAGATTGTACATCGAGTACCATATAGATAATGTCGCCAAATCTTCAAGGCGAATACCACTGCACCCAGCTCCAGGTCGTGAGTGGTATAATTTCTCTCGTGAACCTTCAGTTGTCTTGAAGCATAAGCGATGACTTTTTGGCGTTGCATGAGCACGCAACCCAAGCCTTGTCGTGAGGCGTCGCAGTATACCACGAAGTCTTCAGTGCCTTCGGGTAACGATAGTATTGGTGCATCGCAGAGCTTGTTCTTAAGTAGCTGAAAGGCTTCTTCCTGTTTGTGACCCCAGTCGTATTTCATGTCCTTCTGTGTAAGGGTCGTTAGCGGTTGAGCTATTTTTGAGAAATTCTCGATGAATCGCCGATAGTAGCCCGCTAAGCCCAAAAATTGACGGACTTCGGTCGGGGTCTTGGGAGCTTCCCAATTCTTTATCGCTTCAATCTTGGACGGGTCTACATGAATGCCCTTCTCATTCACAACGTGACCAAGAAATTGTACTTCGCGAATCCAGAATTCGCACTTTGAGAATTTTGCATAAAGCTTCTCTTTCTTCAGTAGTTCCAAGATGGTTCTGAGATGTTGCTCGTGCTCTTCTTTCGTTCGCGAGTAAATCAGGATATCATCGATAAATACAATCACGAATTTATCGAGATATGGTTTGCATACGCGGTTCATTAGATCCATAAAGACCACCGGTGCATTCGTCAGCCCAAATGGCATCACAAGAAATTCGTAGTGCCCATAGCGCGTTCTGAATGCAGTCTTTGGCACGCTTTCATCTTGGATTCTCAGCTGATGGTATCCAGATCGAAGGTCGATCTTGGAATAGTAGCTTGATCCTTGCAGTTGATCAAATAAGTCATCAATCCTCGGTAGTGGATACCGATTCTTGATAGTGAGCTTGTTCAGTTCCCTGTAATCGATACACATCCGCAGTGTTCCATCCTTTTTCTTCACGAACAATACTGGAGCTCCCCAGGGCGAGAAGCTTGGCCTTATGAATCCTTTATCCAACAACTCCTGGAGTTGTGTAGATAATTCTTGCATTTCGGATGGTGCAAGTCGATAGGGTGCCTTGGCTACAGGAGCAGCTCCTGGAACCAAGTCTATACGGAATTCGACTTGTCGTTGCGGAGGTAGTCCTGGCAGATCTTCAGGGAACACACCAGGAAATTCCTTCACCACATGAATGTCTTCGAGTTTTGGCTCCACAGCCTTCTTGTCTATAACGTGTGCTAGGAAAGCGACACATCCTTTCCTCAAGCACCTCTGTGCCTTCATACAACTGATGATTCGAAGAGGCGCGTCTCGTTTTTCTCCATGCACGATGAGAGTTTCACCATTCGCTAAAGGGATGCGAATGATTTTCTCATGGCAAATAACTTCAGCTTTGTTCTTGGACAACCAGTCCATCCCGACTACTACATCGAAGCTACCCAATTGAATAGGTAGGAGGTCGATGCTAAATCTTCGTTCACCAAGTTCTAGTGTGCAGCCTCTAACAACTTCGCCCGATTCAACAAGTTTACCATTGGCTAGTTCTATGGAATAAGGAATTTCTAATCTACTAGATTCTATTCCGAGTATGCGTTTAAATTCCACAGACATGAAGCTATAATCGGCGCCAGTGTCGAATAATATGGATGCAAAGTGATTGTTAATGAGAAACGTACCGGTGACCACGTTAGGGTCCTCGCGTGCGTCTCTTGCTCCAATCACAAATGCTCGAGCCGGAGCGTTGTTTCTCTCTGGGCAGTTCTTCATGAAATGATCATTGCTTCCACACTTGAAGCATCCTTGCCCTTTCCCGTTACCATTCTTGTTACCAGCACCGTTCCCATTTCGGTTCTTTCCTTTTCCCCAACAGTCTTCTGTTTGATGACCCAATTTACCACATTTGTCGCACCTTGGAATGCGACAAGCTCCATCATGATGGTACTTACATTTTTGGCATCTAGGCATGGAGCCTTGGTATGCTTTGGTTGCATGGGTTTTCGTCTCCTGAGGCGGATTAGTGTCGCGCTTCTTGTTGCAACCCTTGTTGTTGCGAGTAGCTTGGTTCAAACTTGTATGCTTTCTCTTTTTGTCACCGGACGACTCAGCATGTGTCTCGGTCTTTTCTGTTGGGTTCAGTGATAACTTCTTCATACGAACACAATCTTCAGTAAGGCTGACAGCCAGAGTTACAGCCTCGGTGATTGTTTGAGGTTTGGCCGAAGTTACCATGCCACGAAACTCTGAGGCCAGTCCCCAGATGTAGCGTTCCACACGCTTAAATTCAGGAGTCACCATGTAGGGAAGCACTCTCGACAGGTCGTGGAACCTTCGAGTGTAACCATTGATGTCAGCACCTTCCATAGTCAAGTGCCAGAACTCTGTTTCCAGCCTTTGGAGTTCCGCACGAGAGCAGTACTTCTCTCTCATCCTTTCCTTCAGTTCCTCCCAAGTGAGGCCATAAGCGGCGTCATCACCCAAAGTTTGGGCTTGCAGGTTCCACCAAGTCAGAGCTTCATCGACGAATAACCCAGTAGCAAAAGTGACTTGTTGATCCGCGGTACACTTGCTCATGCGGAAAGTAGCTTCAGTCTTCTCCGTCCAGCGCACAAATGCTACTGCACCTCCTGTGCCATCATAGTTCATCGGCTTGCAGTCGAGGAACTGCTTGAAAGTGCAGCCTGGAATTGATTCAACCAATTCACATGTGAGCAATCGAAGAAATGATGAAACAAAGACCATTCATAAATTTCCTCATGCTTAGCACAGTGTCTTAAGGTTACCTTGGGCTGCATTGCCTCCAGACGAATCTCCATTCCCATTACGCCTAGCGTTGCTTGGTCCTCCACTGTCTTGAGTTCGGTTCGCCTCGTACTGGGCGATAGCAGCGGAGATCCTTTCTTCCAGTAGGGCGTTCAGCTCCTCAGCAGTTCTTGGCAGTAGGGGAGGAGGAGGTTGATCGTCATTGCGAGCATTCACAGCTTTCCTGGGTGCCATGTTCTGACAGAACATAACACAACAGGGTTAATCATTTGTTTGATATCGTCACACGGGACAGTAGTATCATATATATTCATAGGTATATATACCACATAAGTGACATCAAACAATTATTACTCTAGTAGAGTACTTGGTAGGCTTGCACTGAGGGAATCTATACGTGACAAGACTTGCTGTGGTTTCTGTGCACTGAATTCCATAATTATGTATGCATCCATAATTACGTAACTCCTTGCCCAGTCCGCACAGTTCGTTTCATCCTCGTATCTCTTCCTTCAGATAGGCCATCGCTTTCAGGTAAAGTCACATATACTTGTGACATTCTACTTCTAGTACATGCCAATTATCCCACATAATTGCAAGTAATTTCTTAGTCAACGACAAGTGCTACTCAAGTGCACTCTAAGTCTCGTAATGTCTTTTCTAGACTCATGTAGACAGTTTCAGGCAGTGGATGTCGCGGGACGTTTTATGCAATGAAAACTCTTTGAAAATTGTTTTCGTGAATGGATCCTAGAGATTGTAGACTAGACTCGAGAAGGAATCCTGGTTCACTACAATCGCAGCTCTGATACCAATCTGTCACACCCCTTTCTACGGCGGAAGCACGAGGTGTGATCATGAAAGGTTCTCATTGCATACGAAGAGTAAACATGCTACATGCTCGTAAAATAACATCAAATACCATAATTTGAAAACATAAGCTTAGCGTTTACATCGCTAGACAGCTTAAAACATTGTCTTAAGAGTTTACAACTTTATTTAAAGTTAAACACAAGCGACATCCACGAGCATAAGCAAGACCACGCGCACATCCATCCTAGTTACCTGAAATACATGTGAGTTTTTGGAAAAAAAACGTCAACATAAAGTTGGTGTGAATTCATGCAGTTTTGTATTTCATGTTTGTATACTTTGTATGAAAACATAGTTTGTGAGTAAATCAAGTTTTCATATATAAATCCAGTTTCATGTGTACACCACGTACTCATGTATAATTCAATCTTTTCTTGAGTACCCCACGTACTTCAAGTTATATATCAATCCTCTTGAGTACCCCACGTACTTCAAGTTATATATCAATCCTCTTGAGTACCCCACGTACTTCAAGTTATATATCAATTTTAGTATGGTATGAATTTTATGTAAATACAGTATTTCTGTAATTATCAGATTGTTAATGGGTTGCAAAGCCATTAACATGTGGCACGACATAGGAAGTCACCAAACCTAAGGCATTTAATTGGTATATTCTGAGACACAAAAGCACTCCTCGGTTCTCGCCCCGACCGGGAGTGTGGCTGCCAGGCACCCGTTAGATCTAACCTTTTGTTCTGCGGTCTAAGTATGTACACGATTAATGGTGCTTCTGTACCCTATTCGTGACACTATTTCTTATAACGCATCCTACTTGGTTCTCGTTCTCACCAAGCGCGTTTCTTGTCATCATTTCTCATTGCGCCTCATACTTGGTTCTCATTCTCACCAAGTGCGCTTCTCATATTCTTATATTTCGTCACACTTGGTTCTCGTTCTCACCAAGTGTACTTCTTGTCACACTTGGTTCTCGTTCTCACCAAGTGTACTTCTTGTATCTATATCATACCAATTATAAATTTTGTACATTTGTACATGTATTTCACCCCCGAAGTTATAAAAACTGAAAACAGTTAAAAGAAAAGGGGGAGCATGAACTCACAACTTTGCGTTCCTAGCGTCGTAAACTCCACAGGATTTGCTTAATTAACGTCGTAACCTATACGCGTTTTCTTAACGTTAGTCACTAGACTTGCGTCGCACAAGTACAGTCATTCTCTTTTGTGTATATTTTCTTGTGTTAAAAATATTCTTATATTTTTAACTACGTATCTTACTTATATTATTTTCTCTAAAATAAATATAAGTCTTTTGTGTTTTGCACTTTGCACCCGAATTATGTATCTTGTATTTTGTATGTGTATTTTTATGTCTTAATAGACTAGTACGTATAACACATACTATATACACATAGCACATAAGTTGGTGATCAAATAATATATATATTTTTCTCTCAAAACATACATACTTATATTCATTTTATTCTCGAAGAAATCCTCATTTCTTATCACCAAAAATTAGGGAAACCTTAGTAATACTTTTAAACACATTTTTAGGGAATAAGTTTCTCCAAAAACTTATATTTTTCTAAGTGTCAAAATTTATAAAAATTTTGACAGAGTTTCCCCTAAAAATGGAGGTTTCCCACGTTTTCAAAACGTGTGTTTATTTTCTTTTAAATCATCATCAATCATCAACAATAATTATCAACAATAATCATCAACAATAGTCACTAATTTCTCCATTTCATGAACTTGAATATTTACAAAAATGTGTAGTAACTCACTAGCACATTTAGTAAATCTTTCCATCTTTAAAAATAATTTTAGTTTCTTAAAAACTTTATTTTTAAAGAATATGAAGTTTCACAACTTCTAGTCAAGATTCGCAAAAATACTTCTTTGTTAAATTTTCTTGTGACACAAGTGTCTACACACTTGTTTATTTACTAAAAATGCTTTTAGTTCGGATAAGATCCGGGTTTTAAACAAGACTAATAGTTTTGCTTGGTTCTTCCGAAAAACCACTTGTAGATCTTTAGATCTACTAGTTTTGAACAATATTTTTCAAGTAAAAATACTTTTACACAAGTTCATGTTTCATGTGTGGTAGAGTTTCACCTTTTAACCCTTATATCTTCTAACATAACCTTATGTCATGATCCAAGAACATGACTACATCGGGTTAAATGGTGGTCCGAGCTACCACAATCATAGATCGGGTCTCAATAATCATACATTTCGAATACTACATCATTTACACAACTTATGTGCTATTAACCACCATTTTTAGTGTTTTAAGTAGACTTTAAAGCATCATCTTGCATGTTAACGAGTTTTATCCGATAAAAATCCTTTTAACCACTTTAGATTAGTTCAAATATGAGTTTTAAGCATTATACCTCTAGCTCGAGGCTAGGGAAGAATCTATGCGCAAATAGGGTGGTTAAAAGCAAGAGAATGAGGTCCTTCGCCTTCCGTTTGCACCAAGCCTCCTTATACGGGATCCTTGACGTTTGTATGAGCTTGGAATGTGATGAAGGGAATCGAAAATATGGTGGATGTATAGGGGAGTGTTCGGCCGAAGCCTTAGAGAGGGAGAGAGGAAGTGGTTTGTGATGTTGGTGAAAGGTTTATGATCTTGTGCAATTCCTTGTTCTTATAGACAATTCCATTGCCAAATATCCAAAGGGTCTTGTGTCTTCTTGATACTAGACAAAGTGATTAAAATAATCACACAATTCAAAAGTTTGTCCCCCTTATGGTGACCGATCTTGTTAGGGGGAAGGGGTATTCGGTTTGTTTCCAACTAAGTAATTAGTGTGAAGTTATGTTAAGTTAGGAATTTGTTTAGCGTATGATGTGTGTTGTATGTTATAACGGGTGTTGGGGTACTCGGGGACCCTAACTAGCTTAGAAAAAAAATAAATAATGAAAATAACAATATTTTCATGTTCCGGGTATAGTCCGGTCGTTCGGTTACATACCGATTCGTTAAAGCGCTAAATTACACTTTTTAGTGTCGTTTAAGTACCTTTCTTGTACTCTTTCAATTCCCAACACTTAGGGAAATATTCTGGATAATAAAACGACATTTCTGCATAATATTTATATGTCTAAATGCTGATTTATTGCTGAATTATATAAATTATGCACTTAAAGTGCGTTTCGGGTGCTTTTTAGTGCTTATTTTTGCTTTCGTATTGCATATATATTAACCCTTGTATGTACTCTTGGGTTTTAATGCATTCTTGTTGTCGGACCTACACCTAGGCTCCAATTTTATTGTCTGTCTGCTTTCTGCAGTTCAGTCGACACAGTGTGTCTTACCGGTGAGTTTACTATTATTCTGACGCAACGCTCTCGTTTATGCATAAAGCAATATTTTGTAGTATATAACATGCATGAATTCACTTGTTTAATCATGTGTTCAGACATTGCTGACAATTAAACTCATAATTGCAGTCATTAAGCAATAAGTAATGTGTACGGAAGTTACCGGTTTGGGCCAGTTGTCACAATAGAAACCGTCTCTACTGTGTTAGATGGATGTGTTATATCCATTAAGAACCATTCTTTTCCTCTGTCTCTACTTCCTTTTAAGTTGGCTGGTTTTGACATAGTTCTGGGTATGGACTGGTTATCTCATAACCAGGCCCAAATTGTCTGTAACCAGAAACAAGTGGTAATAAAGACTCCGTCTGGTGAATCACTTACCATTCGGGGAGATACCCTGTACGGACTGCCTGAGCAGGTGACTATGCTCAAGGCTTCCAAGTGTTTGAAGAAGGGGTGTGTCGTCTACATGGCACAGGTGATTATTGATGAGCCCAAACCGAAGTTAGAAGACATCCCTGTCATCTCTGAATACCCAGAAGTGTTCCCTGAAGATCTACCTGGTTTACCACCAGATAGACAAGTTGAATTTAGGATCGATATCATCCCAGGAGCGGCACCAGTTGCTAGAGCACCATACAGATTGGCACCCACAGAAATGAAGAAGTTGCGGTCGCAGCTAGATGAATTGCTGGCTAAAGGTTTCATCAGACCTAGTTCATCTCCTTGGGGAGCGCCAATCCTGTTTGTCAAGAAGAAGGATGGGTCGATGCGTCTGTGCATCGACTATCGCGAGCTTAATAAAGTCACGATCAAGAATAGATATCCATTGCCCAGGATCGACGATTTGTTCGATCAGCTTCAAGGGGCAAGTTACTTCTCAAAGATTGATCTGAGGTCAGGCTACCATCAGTTGAAGGTTAAGGATGAAGACGTTCACAAGACTGCATTTAGGACTCGTTATGGTCACTACGAGTTCCTAGTGATGCCTTTTGGGCTCCCTAATGCACCAGCCGCGTTCATGGATCTCATGAATCGCGTCTGCAAGCCTTACTTAGATAAATTTGTTATCGTCTTCATCGATGACATCCTTATTTATTCTAAGAATCAAGCTGACCACGAGAAACACCTTCGATGTATTCTCAAACTTTTACACCAAGAGAAGCTCTATGGCAAATTCTCTAAATGTGAATTTTGGCTTCGTGAAGTCCAATTCCTTGGACACGTGGTTAGTGATCGTGGTATCCAGGTGGATCCCGCTAAGGTTGAAGCTGTTATGAATTGGCAAGAGCCAAGGACGCCTACAGAAATACGTAGCTTCCTGGGATTGGCAGGATATTACAGGCGTTTCATTGAAAAATTTTCAAGGATTGCTGCACCCCTAACCTCCTTAACTAAGAAGAAGGTTAAGTTTGTTTGGGGCCCTAAGCTGCAAGAATCCTTTGATATTTTGAAGCAAAAGTTGAGCAACGCCCCGGTACTGACACTGCCAGATGGAATTGAAGACTTTGTGGTTTATTGTGATGCTTCGCACACTGGCATGGGGTGTGTGCTTATGCAGAAAGGCAAGGTGATTGCCTACGCATCAAGACAATTGAAAGTGCATGAAAAGAATTACACCACCCATGACTTGGAGCTGGGTGCCGTTGTATTCGCACTAAAGCTTTGGAGGCACTATCTTTATGGTATCAAATGTGTGATTTATTCTGATCACAAGAGCCTCCAACATCTGTTTAATCAGAAGGAATTAAACATGAGGCAACGCCGTTGGATGGAAACCTTGAATGACTATGATTGTGAAATCAAGTATCATCCCGGCAAAGCGAATGTAGTCGCTGACGCCTTGAGCAGAAAGGAAAGGGTTAAACCCATTCGAATCAATGCCAAGCGCATGGAAATAAAGAACAGTTTGATAGAAAGGGTGTTAGCTGCACAAAAGGAAGCTGTGTTGGAAGCTAACTATCCTAATGAAAAGTTAGGAGTAACTGAGGAGCAGTTAACTCTTAGCAAAGACGGAATTCTACGGTTAAACGGACGAATATGGGTTCCAATTTTTGGAGGACTTCGTGATGTCATCCTCCAAGAAGCCCATAGTTCCAAATACTCCGTTCATCCTGGAGCTGATAAGATGTACCAGGATCTAAAGGCAAATTATTGGTGGATAGGCTTGAAAAAGTCTGTAGCCGCCCATGTAGCAAAATGCTTGACATGTGCGCAAGTCAAAGCCGAGCATCAGAAACCGTCAGGCTTGCTACAACAGCCTGAACTTCCTACGTGGAAGTGGGAAATGGTAACTATGGATTTTATTACCAAGTTACCCAAGATAACGAAAGGCAATGATACAATATGGGTTATAGTTGATAGACTGACTAAGTCAGCTCATTTTCTACCCATCAAGGAGACTTATAGCTCCGACATGCTAGCCCAGTTATACGTTGATAAGATTGTAGCCTTACACGGCATACCTGTAGCTATTATCTCTGACCGGGATACTAGGTACACGTCACATTTTTGGAAAAGCTTCCAGCAATCTTTGGGCACACGTTTGAACTTTAGTACGGCTTACCATCCTCAGACTGACGGTCAGAGTGAGCGTACTATTCAAACGTTGGAAGACATGCTACGTGCATGTGCGATCGATTTGGGAGGTAGCTGGGATAAGAACCTACCATTAATCGAATTCTCCTACAACAATAGCTACCATACCAGCATTAAGGCTGCGCCTTTTGAGGCATTATACGGTAGGAAGTGTAGATCGCCAGTTTGCTGGGCGGAAGTTGGAGAAGTCCAGTTATCAGGACCAGAGATCGTGTTCGAAACAACGGACAAGATTGTCCAGATTCGTAACAATCTCCAAGCTGCCCGGAATAGGCAGAAGAGTTACGCTGATCCAAATCGTAAGGATTTTCATTTCGAAGTGGGTGAAAAAGTCCTACTTAAAGTGTCACCCTGGAAAGGGGTGATGCGATTTGGTAAGAAAGGCAAGCTAAGCCCGAGATACATAGGACCTTTCGAGGTTATCGAACGTGTCGGGTCAGTTGCCTATAAGTTGAACTTACCGGAAGAGCTCAGTGGAATTCACAATGTGTTCCACATCTGCAATCTGAAGAAGTGTTTCGCTGACGAATCACTGGTTATACCACATACAGATGTGCATATAGACGCGAGCTTAAAATTTGTTGAAAAACCTTTGTCGATTGAAGATCGACAGGTAAGGAAGCTTCGAAGGAAGCATATACCTTTTGTAAAGGTCAAATGGGATGCCCGTAGAGGTCCCGAGTACACGTGGGAGGTTGAATCCACGATGAAAGAAAAGTACCCTTACTTATTTCAGTAAATCTCAGGTCGAGATTTATTTTAAGGGGGTGAGGATGTAACACCTCGAAAATTCACGTCCTATAATGTGTTGACACGTGTCATAAAGTTTGAACGTGTGAAAGAAGTTATAAAAGGACTAAAGTTGACAAACATGGAAAGTATGTGATTATACGGATTCTAAGTGTCAACAGTGAATAATATACTTCATAATAACCCTACATGATGTTCATAACATCAAACGAATAAATCATGGATCATACGAAGCTAAAAGTGAGAGATTACGAACTACAGGGGTTAAATGTGTCAACATGTTAAAGATATACCTCTGAGTGACCTTTTGACAAGCCCGAAGCTTTGTAAATATAAATTATGCTCACTTGAATGCACGATTAAAATTTCATAAAGTTTCGATATCGTATGAGAAAGTTATGATCAAATTCGTGTGCGAGGGGTTAAAGTGTTAACGTTGAAAGTTAAGGCTTTTCGGGTTAACCGGAAGTGTTCAGGGACTTGGCAAAGTGGGTATAAGTCCTAAAGTCCTTGTGGGTATATTACAAGGGGTCAAATTGCAAGTTAAAACCTAATTACCCTTTCAAATTTACCAAAGGTCAAGTTAGAAAACAAAGAAAATCAAAATTCTGATTTCGCAGGCCCATGCGGCCCGCATTGGTTTCGGGCAAATGGGAAGCGAGCCGCTTCCGGCCCCCAGATACAGAAAACGGGGACAGGCCCCTGTATTCGCGGAAACTCGACTTTTAAACGCATTTCTCACATGGTGGGCGACCCCTAACTGTGCTAGAGCACTAGGGACATGTGTTGGATGGTTGTGGTTGATCATAGAGCTAGTTGTCAACATGTTATGGTGGGTTAATTCACTATATAAGGACATGTTATGCAACAATCATTCTCACACCTTCTCCTGCATTTGTGGATCATTTCTGGAGCTATCAAGCAGCCTCAAGTGATCAATCTCGTGCATAGGACTCTTGTAAGTCTGCTAGTTCTTGTTTGTTTGAGTTTAGCTTAGTTAATTAGCTAAAAGTCAAACCGTCGTAATTACGGTTTGACTTCGAGATTAGTCAATAATGGCTCAGTCATATCTCGAATTAAAAGTAGTTATGAGTTGGTATTTATGTGGGTAATAAAACCTCAAAAGGGTTTCCCCTGATCACCACTCTAACCAGGTCTAATGTCGGGTCAAACTTTTAATTAAAAAGTCAACATAATGCTTAAAATATCATTTATGCATAATTAGCTATCTAGAACATGTATAACCTGTTTGATCATTGTTATAACTTAGTAATTAGTGTAAGAACATGTCCAAACATGTTCAACCCGACTATTTCCTGTTTAGACCCGGTTCGGAACCGAAAGTCGCATAGTTTGACTTTCACTTTGACTTTCAGTTCTGACCCGTTTAGGCATATTTTAGAAATGCCTCAGAGCTTTAATTGGACTAGGTTACATGTTAGAGAAACCCTCTGTGATTATACACCTTGGTTCATTAATTATCCAATTAATATGCATGTTTCCGTTAATTGCTCGTATGTTGACCGTTATGCCCTTATTACCTTAAAACGTGATTTATGAAAATGTAAAAGTGTAGAAACCTTTGTTACTGATATATAGACTTGTATGCAAAGTTTGACATCAGTTTGACTTGTAGATTAAGAGTTATGCTCATTATCGCAAAACTAATGCTTTATGTTAATAAAATGGCGTAATTAGCATATAGCCTAGTTAAACATACTTTTTGGTATCAAATCTTTTACCCACTGATGTAATATATTATTTTGGGATTTTTAAAGATTTTTAATTAATTTTAGGCTGAGCATAACTCGTAGTCGTAGGCTTAATCCGGTAATTGTCGGTTTTGCCCTTACGGGCCATAAAATGAGTTTTACACATCTAAACGATTCCAAACCTTTTGCTACTGATTAGTTATGATAAATAAATTATTTTAAGCCTTCTGGAAATATAAAAATATCAGATTTAAGTATCGAACCCGGTAATGGCCTTTAATCGCCTTATTTAGCGTTTTTAGCGCATAGTATGTTTTAAAATCATATTGGACATACCCGGGTTGATACCTACTGATATAAGAGGAAAATTATCATATTTTAACAGTAAGAAAAGGTTGATAAACTCAGACTTCAGTTTTGAGCTTTTCGGCTTATGTGAAATTACCAAAATATCCCTACGGGGCCTAGTTTGGTTAAAAATGATAAGTTTCACATACATGCTTTAACCTACTGATGTAACTTAGCAAATTGAGTATATTTGCTGATTACATCAGACCTGTAACTCAGGTTGCCACTTAAACTCTTTTATAAACTTTTAAATGACCAAACTACCCCTACGGGGCCTAGTTTGTGTTTAAACACGATTCGGGCATAACGAAAGACACCTTACTGATGTCACAACATATTTGAGACATAATTAACTTAGGAAACCTGTATATAGCTCTCATGAGTACCCGTCACGCTTATTACGCGTACGGTTCGGTTTATGTAACAAGCTTACATAAATTAGCCGAAACGGGTCAAACCTTAACGGTTTTATCTCAAAATCCAGAATGTGAATAATAAACCCATATTAAACAAGTCTTCAAACTTGTCGGGTCTGAATCACATTCTATCCGGTCTTCGCTTAATCGTGCGTACGAACCGTATCTTGAAACTAGCCGGTCTAAGCTTAAGCTTAATAAAAGACCCGTTAGAATTCTAATAGGTTATATTAAACCTTCGTTCTAGATTAGGAGAAACAGTAAAAGCTACGTGCATTCTGCTTATTGTGATTTATACTTGCATCAGGTAAATACTTTTAACTTATTTTCCCTATACGGGCTTGGGTTACGGTACATAGCGTACCGCTTGATCGGGCATCAAATCTCCACGCTTAGTGGGTAGTTGAATAATTTGATCGGCTCGTTTAAACAGTCTTGTTTACTTTACAGCCTTTGGGGGGGTTAATGACCATGTCCCGGATATCCCTGGCATCATCTTACGAGATGGCCACGACCTGAGCACGGGGTGTAGGCGTACTCCCGTGTATAACTCACTTAAAGTGGTGTGTCTATTGATCTTTAACCCGGATTTGATTCGGGCTACTGAACGCATAAGTAACATGTAATTCGTTCACAAGATTATAATATTAAATAATTCTCCCAAGTTAAATAAACATGTTTATGCCATGTGCATCCAAACCAATTTTTAATCATTTCCCAAAATGAGTCAGTTGAATGTATTTACCAGTGTAAACTGACGTATTTTCCCAAAAAGACTGAATGCAGGTACTAAACGAAATTTGGCTGGATTGTCTCCTAAGCATCAATAAAAGTCTCGCAAGCTTAGGATGCCAGAAGTCTGTTGAACCATAAATGTTATTTCGTTTCGATCCGTTCTGTGGATAAACACCGGATATTGTGACTTTGATTACAATAAATAAATTCGGTTGTATCTTATTTTTAAATTGCTTCCGCTGTGCATTATTATATTGTGTTGTTTGACTATTACGTTGCCAACCACGTCACGATACTCCCCCACCGGTGACACGTGGAAATCGGGGTGTGACACCATGTGTCCTAAAAATTGTACTTCTTGCAACCAAAATTCACACTTTGAGAATTTGGCGTACAGCTTTTCTTTTCTTAACAAAGTTAAGAGTGCATGCAGGTGCTGACAATGTTCGTCCTAACTTTTTGAATAAATAAGTATATCGTCTATAAAAACAATTACAAATTTATCCAAATATGGTTTACAGATCCTATTCATCATGTCCATGAATGCTGCAGGTGCATTCGTTAACCCAAAGGGCATGACTGTAAACTCGTAATGACCATACCTAGTTCTGAAAGCAGTTTTAGGTATGTCTTCTTCTTGTACCTTCAATTGATGATATCCGGAGCGTAAGTCTATCTTAGAAAAATATCTAGCTCCTTGAAGTTGATCGAATAGATCATCAATCCTAGGTAATGGGTATCGATTCTTAATTGTAACCTTATTCAATTCTCTATAATCGATACACATTCTCATTGAACCATCCTTCTTCTTTACAAACAACACTGGCGCTCCCCAAGGGGATGAACTAGGTTGTATAAAACCTTTACTTATTAATTCATCTAATTGCTTTTTCAGTTCTAACATTTCTGTGGGTGCTAACCGATAAGGTGCCTTAGCTATCGGTATAGTTCCTGGAATTAGATGAATCCTAAATTCTACCTCCCTATCTGGTGGTAATCCTGGTAATTCTTCTGGGAATACCTCTGGGTATTCTGAGACTACAGGAATTTCCTTAAGTTCTTTTCCCTTAGTACTAATGATTACTGAAATCATATATACTATTCCTTGTTTTCGTTCATAATTAGCAACTTTCATTACTGATATGAACTTCATAGGCTTACGTAGTTTATCTCCTGTAATCACAATTATTTCTCCGGTGGGTGCCTGAATTTCTATGGAATTCTTATCACAAAGAATTCGAGCATGGTTGGCTATTAACCAATCCATTCCTAACACAACATCAAATTCGGCTAATTTCATAGGTAACAGATTTGCAGCAAATTTATGACCTGAAAGTCCTATTTCTATATTTTGCAAAACCTTATCTATTTTAACTGAATTCCCATCAGCCGTTTCGACTGTAAAAATCTGCCTAATGTTGATTAAGGGTATATTAAGAGCTTGGCAGAATGAAGTATTGATAAAACTTTGGTTTGCACCAGAGTCAAATAATACTTTGGCGTAAATGTTGTGAACTAGAAACGTACCAGCTATCACATCTGGAATCAGTTCTGCCTCCTGAGTAGTTAACTGAAAGGCTTAGACATTCTTCTTAGTAGCTCCGTCGGCTGTCTTGGCTTTATTATCTGCTAGTTTGATTAATTTAGGACATTCTGGTCTAAAATGTCCCTTTTCTCCACAGTTATAGCAGATCGTTGTTTTCTTTCTGCAGTCTTCTTCACGATGTCCTACCATTTTGCAAAAATTGCAGGTTACATTACATCTTCCATAATGTTTTCTTTTGCAATTCTTGCAGAATGGCAGAGTTGAGGATTTTCCCGTTCCTCTTTTCTTGAAGTTGCTATTATTACTCATACGAAATCCTTGGGTAATTTTCTGAGCCAGTTCTTTCTTCCTGTTTTCATCTTGCGTGCGTACCAGTTCGTCAGTTAGGGTATTAGCTAATTCCACCGCATCGTCAATAGTGCGAGGTCTCGCAGCTTTAACGATGTTACGGATTTCACTAATCAGTCCCCAAATATAGCGAGAAATGAGTACCGGTTCTGGCGAAGCCAGTGTTGGTACCACTCTAGCATATTCAAAGAATGTCGAAGTATAACCGCGACAATCTACACCCATCATTCTATGGTTTAAAAACTTATTTGCTATTTGATCTTTTTCATATTCGGGACAGAATTTTCTTTCTACAAGACTCTTAAATTCTTCCCATTTCATGGCATAAGCCTTATTACTTCCTTTAGCTTGTAGCACCGTGTTCCACCATTCTAGCGCCCCTTCTTTGAAAAGGTTTACATGACCTGATCATCCTGAGCACATTTACTTATGGCAATTACAGCCTCGGTTTTCTCTAACCAACGCAGTGCCGTAGTCGCTCCTTCATTGCCTGCAAACTCAGTGGGTTTACAAGCAAGAAATTCTTTATAAGTGCAACCAGATGTTGCAGCTTTCATTTTCTTAGGGGGCGGAGCTTGCCGTGGTTCATTATCATGATTAACATGATTACTGCCTCCGTTTATACTATTACTGAAGTTATCTTCATAAATACGTTTGCTAGGAATGATTTGTTGCGGTTCTATTGGATTTTTAACAGCAGCAACGATTGCTGGAATAGCATTGGCTATCCCTTGAGCAACGATATTTTCTATATCCTGCCTAGTCATATATTGATTCCCCGGTTGTTGCTCAGATTGATTAACCTCATTAACTGGTTCATTATTAGCGTTTTCCATCTGAGAATTTAATATATATAATTTATTAGTATTAAATAAATAACAATTACACAAAACAATTATACAGAATTCATAACACCAATATAGCCAAAACTATAGATTTCTCGATTTCCATTTATATTTAATAGTATGCATCAATACACACTATTATCTTACAAAGTTTTATTTTATTTTACAGACTGATTTTACTATTACTATTACACAACCACAGTTCCATAAATCCCCTATCTTTTGTCAATTGGTATTCTAGTAATGGCGTTCCCTTTCATCGTATTTCCAGGAGATCTATCCCCCAATCTCTTGGATCCTATTCCCAGCATCCATGAGTTCTTTGCCAGAATGGCAGAATTCATCCATATTCTCGTTACTCATTGATGGATTTGGTAAAGGTTCTGGATTGTACTGAGGAAAAAGCTTATAGGGATTGTTTTGTAACTGTATTTCATTGGTCAACCATTCGTCTATTTGCGATTGGATTGAAGGGTTTGGAATAGCTGGTTCTAAGTTCATTGGTAGTTGTGTTTCAACAGAGTGAATAAAAACATTTTCATTAACAGGCTTAATGGTATTATAGTTTGCCATTATAAAATCTAGCTCTTCCTGAGATGGTAACCCCTCAATTTGCCTAGAGCTTTCCCCAATTTCCATTTTCTTAGGCTTGGGTTTCTCGAGAGGTAAAGCGTTGAATTCTATAGGTTCTTCTATGTCCGGTATATACCTATTAAAATCTCTGGAAACTTCTATTCTTACTGGATAAAGATTTAAATTCTGAAGGGCATCAGACAAGTCACTCATGCTGTTATGCAAAATACACACAATTACTAAGTTAAAAATTATAACAAAATTTTTATAGAAAAACTTTTAAATATTATTTCATATTGGGTAACTTACCAAAATAACTGAAAATTAAAACATACTAAGGTTTACTTATTTATTTATTGGGTAAAGTTTATAGACTGTAGATAATCCGGGTGCTAAAATTTTAAGTCAGATTATTTTAAAGATTTGTATTTATTGCTACAGTGGCTAGCATATAAAGATCTGTCTATACTGTACATAATTAGTCAGATAATAAAACACATAATCAGAAAATAGTAATTAATAAAAATTAAGTATTTTCTAAATACTTAATTGGCTTAAATCAGTGGCTCTGATACCACCTTTTTCTGTCACGGCCCCCGACCCGGTTTGACCCGTTTCAGGAGCCGCGGGACAGAAATCCCGTGGTATTTATTTAATTGAGTTTAACAGCGGAAGTTTATCGTCAGGATCTTTTTAAAACTGAAATATTTCCCGATTATTTTATTTCACAACTCGGGATAAAACCCGGTAATTTACAATCTTGAGATTTCGCGAAGAAATCTTTTATTTTACAAAACATGTTTCTTTATTTTATACTGAGCCACTTCCTTAAGCTGATAGTGCTTCGCGGCACTTTTCCTAGATCACAACAGATCACCTGAAACATGTTTGAAAAAGGTTTTGTCAGCGGGAAATACTGAGTGAATCATTCTATTTACTAAAACGACACATTTGTTATAAATTACAGTAGTAAGAGCAATTACAATGTTTCAGATATCAACCAACTACC
Source organism: Helianthus tuberosus (assembly GCA_030545235.1). Taxonomy (NCBI): domain Eukaryota; kingdom Viridiplantae; phylum Streptophyta; class Magnoliopsida; order Asterales; family Asteraceae; genus Helianthus; species Helianthus tuberosus. The sequence goes on from CM060436.1 coordinate 7,613,768, forward strand.
CTCGGTATTTGTCACTCGACTCGTTTCTGTGACTATGGTCATATCACCCATTGGCTAACTCGTTGTCCAATGGTGAAGATTATCAAGTAATGTATACAAAACCCCACATACCGGCTGTAATATGGTGATTACAAAGACTTAATCCCTGTAATTATAACTTTGGAAATAAACATGCTTTTGAAATTAAATTTGATAAAAAAAAAAAGAATGACTCACATTGCAGATTTAATTTGAGCAGAGCCTAGCCTACTGATTAGCCTTTTAACCTAATTTTAATAACAGGCACACAATTCGGTTAGTAACTTAATACAGCATTTACGATAACTCACGAGATCAACCCTCACAACGAATGACAAAGTGCTATGCTTAAACATCCATCGAATTAACGACTAATGACAAACCATCACCCTAATGTGGGCAGCACTTAAACATCCATTGAGTACATTGATCGATCGGAAAATGAATCGTAATAGCGATCGAGTTAATACCCTGATTGCGGTGTCGATTAGTGAATCGTGTGTGTTAATTGTGGTAAACAGAGCATAACTCCGTGAATATTTCGACTTTGTTCGTCGTTTCAGTGCCCAGATTCCAGTCCCAATCTCTACTATATATAGCTGGAAAACAGTCCCCCTCGCGTGGCGCGAGGGGGTGTCGCGTGGCGCGAGAGGCGCCCCCTACCATATGGTAGCCTCGTGTAATAGTAGCTTTGCTGAGTTGGTTTTACGTGCTATCTCATTTTTGAAAACAAACTGTCAAGATATTACCGAATAGGGTTTACCCCCCTGAGTTTTAGGGGCCCTGATCCTGATTCTGATTATTCTGAAAATTTTAGGGTTTGTTCTGAATCATTTGGGTTTCTCAATTAGGGTTTCCTAATGGACAATTAAAGTAATAATTAGGACTTTTTAATGAGAGTTGTTACAGCTGATGACTTTCAAAAATGGCTAAAGGAACTAAGCATTGAACACATATTTTCCTCAGTGGCGCATCCGCAAGGGAATGGCCAAGTCGAGAGTATCAATAAAAGTTTAGTCGAAGGCATCAAAGCATGGTTGGGAACAGCCAGACGCGGCTGGGTAGATGAACTCCCGAGTATCTTATGGGCCCACAGGACAAGCCCAAAAACAAGTCACGGTGAGACACCCTTCAGCCTTGTCTACGGCTCGGAAGCGGTGATCCCCGCTGAAGTAGGTCTCCCTTCACCACGAATGTTGGCTATCAACAAGATAGACAATAGCGTTGAACGCAGGGTTGACTTGGACCTCCTAGAGGAAAGGCGTGAAAATGCAGCAATCAACGAGGCCAAGTACACAACCAAACTTGAAAAGTACTACAATGCACGCGTCCGCATTTGTACCTTCAACCCGGGAGACTATGTCCTTCGCGACAATGAAGCATCTAACGCAGAACGCCCAGGGAAACTTGCCCCCAAATGGGAAGGACCCTACCTCATCCAAGAGGTCCTGTGCAAAGGCGCGTATAAACTACAAACGTTAGAAGGCGAACCTATCGTACGTTCATGGAATGCACAACAGCTCCGACGCTGTTACATGTAAGCCATGTTTTTACATTTGACATGTAACCTATCGGGCCGCAGGCCATTTGCAAATAAATAAATGAACGATTGAATGCAATATTGTTTATTTCCTCCTATTACAAATGCGTGTTCCACTTTGCGGTATCTACAAAAACAGATTGGCAAAATCTTCATTCGCGATACCCACACAAAGTGGTTACCACACACAAATATTGTAATAGGCCAGCAAAGGCAAAACGTTAAATGTCTATCTGGCCGGATACGCACATACGGTTTTCACAAAGCCTACACAATTCCCAAACCCTAACGGGATAAAAACAGGAATTGACTAATGCTTATACGACAAAGGTATAGAGTATACTTAACCGCGCTTTACAGCGGGTAGAATTCTTCATACTTGCATATCACCTAGATATGCAAAAGGCAACATTAACTCATACAAGTTCAAACATGCAAGTAGTAAAAACATTTGTACAAATTGAACAAAACAGTTAAAACTTTATATTCAGAAAAATTTCTACACCTATGCGGTGCACATGAGATTTACACACAGTTTCTAACATTTACATCAAGGAAACAAAAAAGGGCACGCAGGCCAACCTAGTCCTTCTTTGTACCGCTGGACTCCGCACCACCCTTTCCATCACCAGCGGTCACTTCCTCCTCTTCCTCTTCGTCATCACCATACAACAACCGCAAGCGGTCCACATAGTCTTCCGCGTCCAAGCATTTGTCGAGTTCCTCAAGGGCGGAAATGGACATGTCATTGTATGCTGCAAGAGCGGCAACAAGACGCGCTTCGGTATCCACGCCATGGAATCCGGACCTTTCATCGGTGTATTTGCCTTGGGATAAAACGTTGATATGACTGATGCACCGGTTGTAGCCAGCTTTAAATCCAGCCTCCTGCGCACGCAGCCTAATCAGATCTACACCAGCTGCGTTCTCAGGTGCGTCAAGGATAGCCTTAACAATCTGCAAAGCACAAGCAATAAGGTTATCACAGGCAAATATAACACAAAAGCAAAGGAACCGGATACTTACATGCCCAATACCATGATCACGCATCCATTCGCGATCGTCCTGGAGCTGATCAAATGAAGAAGCAAGGCTATCTCTAGCCTTGGCAGCATCCCTAGCCCGCACTTCAGCTTCGGTCGCACGAGCAGTGACCTCCGCAAGAATGGTCACACGCTTCTGCACTTAAACCTTTCAACAACAAAGAAAACAAGTATATAAAGATGCCCAATCATACTTGTGAAGTAAACCTACAAACTCAAGAGCAAAAGAAACACATACCTGGAGGTCCTGAACAGTCTTGTTTAAGCGGGTGCGGTCATCATTTGCCTCTACAAGAGCCTTGACAGCGCGGACCTCCGCCTCCTTGGCCTCTTTGGCCGCCACCTCAGCCTCTTTGGCAACCGCCTCAGCTGCGGCTTTTTCCTTTACCAAAGCGGCTTTCTCCTTGCCCAATGCAGCCTTCGCTGCCTTGACATTTGTCAGCTCCTGACGAACACGAAACAGGGTTTCATTCTGTTTGGCCCAAGATTCTTTCCAAGCCTTGCGCTCATTAGAAAGTGTTTCTTTCCAACTCTTGCGCTCATCAGAAAGCAGTTTGGCGAGAGTACGAACCTGTTTAAGGCCAACAGTTGCGGCCCACTCCTCAGTCTGCTTATACTGCTCAAAGGCAGCCTTATCCCTTTTGAGCTGCTCCGCACCCTCACGCGCAGCCTTAACCAACTCTTCAGCCTCAGCCCGCAAGCAAGTAGTTTCCTCCTCCTTGCGCCCCAGCACCTTGTAGCCTTCCATAATGGCATTCGCCATTATGGAACTCCCCACAAGCATGGAGGAGAGTTGATTGATCCGGAGCTCACCTGGCAAACCGCGGGCCCGGTTAACCTCAAACGGGGTGCCCAAACCACCCAAAATCTCCCTACACGCGGAGGGATCAGCGGAAATATCATCCCCTTGCATAACATTCCAAGGGGGATGGTGATAGTTCACAGCCCGGTCTTCAGTATAGGTGCGGTAGTAGAACTCCAATTCAGACTCTTCAGGCTGAATAGGAGGCCCTTTAAAACCCGCACCCCCAGAAGCGGAACCGGAAGCCTTCTCGGCAGCAGGAGATTTCTTATTTTCAGCTTCAGAAAACTTCAGGTTCAAATCATCAGTATCTTGCGGGGAGATCAGATTATCATGGGAATCCACCTTATCAAAGATCTAAGCCGCAGTTTTCTTTCCAGTATCCTCTGCCCGCATAGAAGGCTCATTCACCACTTCCATCGAAGGGCTTCTAGTAAAATCTTTATGAACCCCCGCATCCGCAGCCGTGTCATGCGGGAGGGAATGAGGAGCATCAAACAAAGAAAACCCTTCATCATGAGGTTCTGCAGACAAAGCAACAATAACCATCAAATACAAGCTACAATAACAAAACACTTGTAAAGGTTATGAATCACTTACCAGACGTAACCGCATGCTTCACCTGAGTAACAGCAGTTATCCGTTTAATCTGTATCCTCGGACGCTTCTTCTCACCGGCACCAGCGGCTTTATCATCTATCTTTCTCTTCTTCTCATCAGCAGGTTTGGAACCCGCAGAGGATCTACCTGCCGTCGCACCACCACCTGGAACACCCAAACCCTCAAGGGTGTCAGATACTACCACGTAATCGGTATATCTGCGGAAATGAGAACGAGAGATACCTGCCGCCTACGGCACCAAAGGAGGAACAACAGCCGCCTCAGGCTTTTTCTTGCCGCGACCCCGCACAGCTTTCTCCACATGCTTCTTCTCCGCATGCTTCTTGGGGGCACCTTTCACCTCAAATTCTCACAAGGTCACAAGAGTACCTGCGTTTAAATCATCAAACAAGCAAATTATCAAGGTGAACTTCTTTATAAGGCAAGTAAGAAAGATTATGGATTATACCTTTGCCTTGCGGCAGGGGTGCATTCAGCGCTTCGCGTTTAGGAACGCGAAAGTTGTCAACAATGGTCAAGTTAAAACCTTCACCTTCCGCACACGGAAGTAACTCAACCTTGCCCAGGAAAGTCGGATCAAATATCCACCATAGGGCAGCATCCTTTGATAGTACGCTTACAAAATCAGTAGCATACAAAGGGAAACAAGGAAACCACAAAAGAGTAGAAATACTTACCACCGTTTTTCCCGCACAACAGGCCTTGCCTTCCTATCAGGCCTGGTCAACATCATTAGCAGCACCCACAACTGCGAGTTGTCCAGCTTCTTATGCTCAATAGTCTTCAACCTTGAGAACCACTCCACCGTCTCCGCACTAGGAAGAGCAATATCCTCCGCAGGGATGATCTCATTAACATCCCGCAAGGTCATGTTAGCAACAATCGCGGCAGCCTTAATGTAGAAGAACTTGGTCTTCCACTTTGTAATACCCTTCGGAGGGGTCATCAGCTTGGGGCTTCCATACCGTTGGCCAAAAGAAAAGAACCCGGTGTTCACCGTCAACTGGTAGAACCGATGGAAGTTTTCAACAGAAATTTCCAGACCAAGAGCACGAAAAGTGTACTCAAAATTTCTAATCCGAATCATCCTGAACGGACTAATCTGGGAGATATGGAGTTTGTAATACTCCAAAACCTCAGCAACGAACACAGTCAATGGTAAACGAAGGTTACCATCAACGGAGGAATCAGCCCACATGGTGACCTAACCGGCCGGAGCATCAGCACCGGTTTCACCTTCCTGTGGGAAGACAGCCCCATACTCCTGGGGCATCTGTATGCTGGTCATCAGGTTGTTAAACAGAACCTTCGACCACTTCAGCACTGGTAGGCCCCCGCCAGCGGAACTACCACCTTCTTCTTCCTCTTCCGCCACCACCGGCGAAGAGGGATCAGGGTTTTCACCCTCAGCATGGTGTGGATTGGATGGTTCAGCCATCAGGGAATGTAAAGAAGAAGACAACAAAATGAGTTCACAGGAAACTCAGAAATCTCATCGGAATTTCAGACAAGTTTATCGGAGAAGACGATGGAAGCACTCTTTCTTTCACCGGAGAATATTTGAATTTTCGAACAAGTGAGAGGAAACCACAAATGGTTTCCCCTTATATACGCATCGCAATTAATGCGATGCAGTAACCGAATCATCACGTTCAAAAAGGGCGAATTATGCGACGCCACGTGTTCAGCGACGTTTCCGCTGACGGTTACCACGCGCGAGTGGCCGCGCACGCGCCTAACAAAAAGAGACTTTTACACTCTCTGCTACAGTGCATTTATTACCTCGGGTAGTGCAAACGTCCTTTCATTTCAGCACATGCCAGAAAATCCTACCAACTTTCACCAACTCACACGTGCGTTCAGCCACGTATGCAGCACAAAAGCGACAACAATATCCAAACATAAGCGGCATGCGGTTCCTCTGGTTTACCGCACCATAACCCATACCGCATGTCGTTTTTTACATACCCCTCAAAAAAGGCAAAAATAAATATCTCTACATTATGTAAAGGGGTATAACCAATATCCGCACATACCTACGAACACACGTGGAATATGCGGAGATGACACACACGAGCCCGTACAGGTGTGTCAGATACTCAGAACCAGCATGGTTCTTTGGACTGCGAAAACCTCTTCTCAGGATGCGGCAAACCGCATTCCATGCAAGCTTCTTCAAGCTTCAAATCCCTCGTGTTCGGTTCACAACCACAGAGGGGACGCAAACAGCTTCTCCTTAGGATTAAGGATAAGTATGTTGAGCAACCGCACATCAGCAACCCTGACTCCTGATTCTTCAAGAACCACATATAAGCTTCAAGCTCCTTAGAAACGAGTTCTTTGATGCAAACCGCAGATACCCACAAATACGCAGACGGTAGCTACGGAAGAGCCACGACTAAACCGCCACACGGTTGACCAAAGCTACTTCCAGGAAAACTGCTTTCCAACTAAGCGTGAAGCAAAGTGGTTACAGAACGAATGCGGACGAGTTTCACCCAGATCCCCAAGTATCTAAGGTGATCTCCTTCGGCAAGACTACTTCAAGGAAAACTACTTTCCACCAAAGCGTGAAGGAAAGTAGCTACGGAACAGTGGTAACAAGTCTGCTTATGACTGTTTGCCTACCTATGGACCGCATAGAATAAACAATGGTGGGCACTACCATGCCTATGACCATGTTTATTTGCCTATAGTCCAGATTCACATTGTTCGACCAAACACGGCCAACAATGACGCAAGTACCCCACGTAGCTCCACCACACATGGCCAACAATGTGCAGCAACGAGGTAGCCGTAAAGGACGTGCGGTTACTTGAGAGCTAAGCCGTAAAAGACGTGCGGTTACTTGAGAGTTAAACTGGAAGAACACGAACACCCCATAAATCAGGGATCATCGTTGAATGTCCAGTTGATGAACATAGAGCTTGAGCAAAGCACTTACAACATCGCCTAAGCTGACGCAGAGGTTACAACTAGAGTTGCGGTAACGGACATCTTCCGTCACCATCTCAAAGGTTGGTTCGAACCCTGCTAACATCTTCAGTCACCATCTCAATGGTTGGTTCGAAACACCAACAGGTGGCTGATGACATCAGAAAAAGGTAGACCATATTACCGGATCAAATCCTTGGCTGAGAATTCCGCATCAGACGGAACTTGCTCACCGGTACGGAAGAGACGTCACCGGACCCGCAGCTTGATTTACTAAAAGTAGGAGCCATCTGCATGGCCCATATTCTACCTTCTAGACACCATAGTCCAGTATCCCTCCCACATGCAACTTGCATAAGGAAGGAATACTAGACTGGGGGGACTTGAAGGGGTATGGTCCCAGATCTCGCGTCAGCACGACCACGAGTGACCATTACCCTTATCAAAAACCCCCACCAGCAAGAACTTATCTGTGTCTGTGCGGGCACGCGTGAACACAGCGGTTGAAACCAATCTGTCCATTGATGAGAAGACTTACCTTAAGTACGAGAATGAATGTTACGCATGGCGATGCGGCCTGGCACCGCATCCTGTGGACATTTTCGTCACGACAAGGGATCTGGACAACAGTAACAGTCACCAAGCGGCGATGCGGCACGACACCGCATCCCGCATCCATCTTGGCCAGAACAAGAACGCGGGAACAACATCAGTTACCGCAAGCAGCGATGCGGCCCGGCACCGTATCCTGCCCACAAGGCAAGTGGGTCTGACACCACAGTGCAAGTGGCACTGAGAACAGTCACTTGTCAGCCCACATGTATGCAACAACCTGACACCACAACAGGACGTGGCATCACCACCGTAATCGACGGGCCTGACACACCTACAGGAGGCTGTGCGATGTCAGGCTAACTACTCAACTACCCTCCTTCACTCCTCGGCTATAAATACCCATCCCAAACCAGGTTCGAGGTATCTCTTCACAACTCTCTCACTACTACTACTATCACACTTTGCTTCCCAAGCAAATTACTGATTCTCACGCCGGAGAGTGGTAACAAGGAGCACCCCCACCCCATTCTCCTTGTTACGAGTCACGGTTTGTTTCCTTGTGCAGGAGATCAACCAGCGGACGATCCAGCCAGCGATCCTCGGAGAGAAGGGATTAACCCTACTTGACGAGATCAGTGTGTTAACCACCTCGGTTAACCATTGTTTCATCAAGCGCCAACACACTACCCGATTTGGGGTACCTGAAAAGGTGGCAGCAATGTTATCGATTCAGGTACCCTACCCGAAACCCAAATCGGCAAGTGGTGCCACTCCCTATGAAAAAACGTAATGAACTTATGATGCGTGTGAAGTGTCGTATATTTTAGGTGTATATTTTAAGCCCTTTTTAACACTTATTTTAGCCAAGTTTTAAATTTATAAAACACGATATTTCACTAACACTAAACACACATATGGGCAAGTGCACCCATCGTTGAGTGTAGTATAGCGTTGGTAAGATACCGAGGTCGTCCAAGGACACAAGAGCTTTTAATACCGGTTTATCCTCAACGTCTAACCAAAATAAAAGTTTAGAAAAATGTTTTAAACTAAGAAAAATAAAAACTAACTAAAATGCTGAAAATAAAAATAAAATAAAAACAGATAGACAAGATGAATCACTTGGTTCCGACTCGTATCTAGTATAACCTTTGATTATTTCCGCACTTTTGCACATAATTAAGAGATTATCTTAGTTATTGTAGTAGGCCCCTCTTTTGAAGGTGACGTTACCCTCACCCCAGTAGTTTGAGTCAGCAGGGATACAATCCTAAAGGGGTGGATTATTGGAAGATAATGAATTAAGTTATTAATGCAGTATTGTGGTAGGCCCCGCTTTTGGCGGTGACGTTACCCTCGACTAAGTAGTCTGAGTCAGCAGGGATACAGTCCTAAATAGCCGGGTTATAGTATTAATAGTAGTTAACTTATGAGGGGATCAAAGAGTTTGGACCCCCGCCATCCAATACCGTGAAGTATTGAAGGAGGTCCTACTAAATTTGACCCAGGTCCATTGCAGGACCTCTAAACGCTGAACAATGGCAAGACCTTTACCAAACCGTTCCCTTAACCCCCTACCAGGTAGCCAACATACCTCCATATAGACCGTGGAGATATGAATGGTGAAAATCCTTTATTTTATATAGACAGTAAAATAATGCCAAGACACCACGGACAAACGATAAGGAAAGATCACCTTCAACATAAGTAACTAGTTATTAAAGTCATTAATACAAAACCAAATAAAAAGTGCAAAAGATTAGAAATAAAAAGTATTATACTAGACACTTTGTCTTCACCAAGTGATGTAAGAGACTTAGGCAAACATGGCCTTGATTGTCAAGAACTCTTACGATCAATCTTGGATCCCGAGACGACTCACACACTCTATGATGGACAATGGATGATGGTGGTGGATGATGGTGTTGTGATGGTGGTGGGTGGTGGATGAAGTGTGAGAGAGGTGGTGTGCCAAGGGATGAGATGAAATGAATCCAAGCACTCCTATTTATAGGCTGAACAGAGAGCTGGACACGGCCCCGTGCCCGTCTGACACTCTCTCTCCTCATTAATTGTAATTCGCAATTACAATAAATGCGCCTGCTGTACTTTCGACACGCCCCCGTGTCCACTGAGCACGGCCCGTGGTGGGCAATAGAAGCTTCTATAGGTTTGTCTTTTCTGCTGCTTCTTGGGCACGGCCCCGTGCTGGCTGAGCACGGGGCGTGTTCATCCTTCTGTTTTCTCTATTTTGCTTTGGAAGGTGCCGTTGAGGGTTCGGGCAATCCACTAATGTTCTTTTTCTTGTATTTATGTTGGATTTAGCTGTCTTTTTGCTTCTTTTGCGTTTTTGAGCTCATTTAATCCTGAAAATACAAAAGGAAGACAAAAACACTCTTTTTCCAATATTAGTACTAAAAAAGGGTTAGTTTTATGCCTCATTTGATGTAATTTATATGTTGCATTTTACACACATCAACTTATCAAATGGTTAATGAAAATGGTAATGGTTTAAACAAAAAAGGTTTCAATTATAGGTGGGAAGACCACTCTAAGACTATGGGGTATCGCTTCGGGGAAGGATTCGGGATGGTGAGGTGGCACCCCTTCCCATCGGGGAACACAGCCTTCCTCCTCCTGTTGGTGCAATCGGGGATCCATCCCTGTCCTCCCTGAAATACTTCTCTCTCTCTCTCTCTCTTAAGATTATTGAATGCTACTGATTGGGGTACCACACCCCTTGATGGGTGAAGGGGAAGGGGTTAAGGAAGGTGGTGATGTGAAGGTGGGGGAAGGAGAACCACACCCCGCAGCCTTAATGCATCTTCAATTAGGGTGAAATAGTCTTGAAGTCTTGAACTATAAATGCATCCTAAATTGGCTGAAATAGTGTAGAACTATAAATGCACGAAAGGGTGCAAAATCTAATTGTATAAGGGTGTGTGAATAAGATGACCCTAAAATAAAGAGCGCAAATGATGATTAAAAAGTATTTAGGGACTGTGGGAATGCAAAGCGGCAATAAGCTCGGATCTCTAGCAAACTAATTAACGAGGACTATATGTAACTGTCATAGGACTCACGAAACATATCTAGGTAACTTTTATGTTTATTTAATTTTATTTTGTAGTATATTATATACCTGAATTTGATCTGAATTGAGTAGGTGACTTGCATTAACTTATAGTGGTCTTGATATTAAAATATAACTCAATAGTCCAGCAGTTTTAAGGGAATTTAGTTTCATAGCCTAGTTTAAGGATATAAGGAATTTAGGTAGTCACTAACCTTTGATATGGAAGAGACAATAGAGAGGTAAGGGAAAATCTTTGGATAAGTGGGAATTTTAAAAAAGAGAAACAAGTAGTGAGTAGTGGCCAAAAGAGGGGATGGTGTAAGTGAATTTATTCTAGCCAATGTTTGTTAGAGCATTCTCATCCAGTCCATCATATGTAGTGTGTGGGGTTTTTAAAATGTAAAGAGTATTAAAAGTGGTTGTAAGTGGAGGAGAGAGAAAATATTATTGTTCATCTGTATATTTGGGGGAACACTGTTCACCCACTATAATTTTTTAATATATATTGAAAGTGGTTGTGAATGAAGGAGAGAGAAAAATGTAATATATATTGAAAATGAGAGAGAAAAAGTATTTGTTTTTAGTTAAAATATATTGATATAGGAGTTGTTTTTAGTGAAATGTATGTATATTTTTAGTAGATTGGATGTGAATGCTCTTAGTTGAGACAAATAGTGGTAGTGACAAGCATGTATGATTATTATAATAATATACTAACAACTTCAATTGGCCAATATTGTTGTCAACATATTATACGGGTGATATATTAAAAATACACAAATAGTATCTAATACATGAAAGTATAAAACTAGAGTTAATTACATAGTTAGTTCATGTGACTTGCACAAAGTAACATACTTAGATACTAATAGTTTAAAATCACCTCTAGGGTATTAACTTTTCATTTTGTAACACTTGGAGGTATTAAAGTTAATTGTTTGTTAAACTATTAGTACCTAAATATGTTATTTTATGCAAATCACATGGACTAACTATGTTAATACCTTAGAGGCTAGAAGTTAATACCTCCAAATGTTACAAAATGAAAAGTTAATACCCTAGAATGTGATTTTAAAATATTAGTATCTAAGTATGTTATTTTGTGCAAACTACAGGGACTACCTATGTAATTAACTCGTAAAACTATAAAAGAGTTATATGTTGCATTGTTTAGTTTGTTATTAGCTAGTGCTCAAAACATATTTCGGTGATGGTAAGTAGCATTTGCGAGTTTTGCACTTATACTCTACTAGTGGATAGTTCAAATGAGAATAATTTTTTTTAAGAAAAAATTTCAACCAATAAAAATGCTTTATTTTACTTCATTTAATATTTTACTTTAATTTGAATGTAAGGATATATTTATAAACTTACATAGATCATTAATTTATAGCCTTTCTCTTTAATAGCTAACTACATTAAATTTGGAACTTATTTTCAAAACACATATTTTTTTAAAAAAATATAAAAAATTAATTTAGAGTGTAGGACAAATTACTAGGTGTGTAGGATAAATTACGAGTTGTGTAGGATAAATTTAAATATATGTAGGATAAATTTCGAAATGTGTAAGATAACTTTTTATGTATGTAGGCAAAAAAATTTGTGTTGAGGGTAATATTATTTATGACTAATTAATTAGTTAAAGATAATAATTAATGAGATGAAAGCTAAACTACTTGACATTTTACAATTGTATCTTTTGTTCTTTTTCTTCTCAATTAACTTTTTTCTTAAATGAACCTCTTCTACTCTACTAAGACCTAAAACTTAAACCCACAAAACTAGGGGTGTTGATGGTCCCGTTCAGCCGGTTTTAACAATGTTTTTTTTGGGTCAAACCACTAACTAAACTTTTAAAAAACAACAAACTGAATCGGCTAGTCACACCTTCCTAATGTTACCGCTTTGACATTTTAACACCTTTTTTTCTTCAAATTCATTAATTGGTATTAAAATCTTCCTTTTTTTCCTTCAAAATCATTAATTCCTACTAAATTTTTCTAAAGTAACGAAGATTCTAAAAATGAAAAATAAAGAAATATAAATGCTAATGGTAAAAATGAAAAAAAAAATCCTATTGGTTAAACAAAAGGTTCAGTTTACACTTTTTTTTTTTTTAACGACCAATTAACTCAATCCCGAGCACTCGTGGGGTACCTACTGGACAAACGGAGTACTACGAGAGTAACCCGAGTCCACCACCAATTCCGGGGAAAACCCGTTAACCCACCCGCCCGTAGGCACGACGGTGAAATTGTCGGTAAAACCCGTTTAGCTCAAGGATCCAACCCAAATTTCCCTGGATCTCCTATCATTGCTCAATAGTACCTCACTCTGCACCAAGTGAAAGTCAAAACTACATCTCTCAAAAGAAATGCAAGCACTCAACCACTTGATTTGATTGATCTAGAGAACATTGAACATTGGTTCAGTTTACACTTTACATGACCAATTTCAAGATCTAAACCGCGCCTCAGAAGAATAATCTTGGCCTCTCGGCTACACATTAATCGGCGCTCAACAAATCGGCCGAAAAGTTTTATTATTTTTTTTCTCCAGCCATTCTTTTTATCCGGTAAGTCGGTCCTGTTTTTTGTTACATTCTTTTTTTTTGAACTTCAATTTTTAGTATCGTTTAATTGATGATATTCCAAGTCGTAGAATTAGTTAAGTTCTGTCTACATACAATCATCCGTCATGATTATTAACACCTATTTTGTAACAGCTTAATTATTATAGGTGGAATCAACTGCAATCGGAATATTATTGTTAGGGTTATTTCTTATTTGTGTTTTATGAACTGAAGTGATCACATATCCATAGCTATTTGATTAAGAGTCTTATTAATTATATGATTAATGTGTAGATTAGTGGGGCATTAATAATTATACAAGTTGAATCACTTGATTTTAACAACAATAAAGAAAATTTTAGAGGAGCTCCAGTCCGAACCTAAAAATAAAAATAAGCTTGTTTAATAAACGATTTTAACAAACCTATTATTTATATTAAATTATTATTAAAATAAGAGTAAATTACGATTTTGACCCCTGTGGTTATATCACTTTTACCCTTTTAGCCCAAAAAGGAATCTTTTAGCATTTGAGCCCCCACCTCTTTTTTTTTTCTAACCCTTTTGGCCCCTAACACTAACCCCATCCATTTTCTTTTAGGGGCCAAAAGGGTTAGAAAAAAAGACGTTGGGGCTCAGATTGTTAAAAGATTTTTTTGGGCTAAGATATAAAGGTGATATAACCACAGTGGCCAAAATCGTAATTTACTCTTAAAATTACTATAATTTATATATAAAATTATAATTGTAAATATATAAACAATAGGGTTGCAAACGAACCGAGCGACTTTGTTCGTGTTCGTTTGATAAGAAATATATGTGCTCACGAACTGGTCATGAACACTTACCGAACGAGATTTTATGTTCGTGTTCGTTTGTTAAGGAAATGAACTTGTTTGTGTTTGTTTGTTAATTTTAGGCAACAAACGAAAAAGAACGTTGATGAACACAAATGAGCACAAACTTAGGTCTGACAATAGATATCTGTATAAGACACGATTAGACCTGTTTACTGAAAAAGTACACAACGTGATTTTTTTACTTTTTAAAAATAAATATAATTATGAGGTTAGGATCCATCGTTTCTTCTTCTTGGTACATATAAAGAATGTTAATATATATAAATTTATAAAAATAAATGAGCTTGAGCTCGAGCTCTCGTATGTTAAACGAGCCGAGCTTGATCTTAAACGAACTCGGGCTTGGCTCGGCTCATTTACACCAGTTCATCTGTGTGTGAGGGTCAAATGTAGGGGTGCAAACGAGCCGAACCGAGCCGGTCGACTTGGCTCGTTTACAGACAAGCTGATGTTGAGCAAGCTTTGAGCGAGTCGCGAGATTTAGGAACAGCCCTAGGTGCAAGCTGTAGTGATTGCAGGGCATTGACGGGTCGCATGAGTTTCAGAATTATCATTGCTAAAGAAAAGAAAAGCTTAGTTTTTGCTTTCATATTCTGGTTAATTTTTCAGGTTCAGGGGAGATTTCTTGTTTCTGAACTCACAAATAGGATAACAGAAAAACATTTTTAAAGACTGTCACCTCTGTATTGCAAAATGGCAGCCACTGATACTGGTATATATATATCTTTCTCTATATAGATTTATATAGTTTGATCCACTAACTGCTTTGACTGTATTCAATCAGCTGCCTTGAAAGTGGACAAATCGGCAAAGATCTTTGTTGCCGGACATCGCGGGTTGGTTGGATCAGCTGTTGTACGTCGCTTGCGTAGCGCTGGCTACACCAACATCATCCTTCGCTCACACTCCGAATTAGACCTCACTATACAGTCCGCTGTCAAAACCTTTTTTTCTATCGAAAAACCTCAATACGTCATTCTTGCTGCAGCCAAAGTCGGTGGGATCCACGCAAACGCGACATACCCTGCCGACTTCATCACCATCAACCTTCAGATACAGACCAATGTCATCGACTCTGCCTATCGTTACGGTGTCAAAAAGCTCGTGTTTTTGGGTTCTTCTTGCATCTACCCTAAACACGCGTTGCAACCCATATCGGAATCCGCTCTGTTAACAGGCCCGTTAGAGCCCACCAATGAGTGGTACGCCATTGCCAAAATCGCTGGCATTAAGATGTGTCAAGCGTATAGGATTCAGTACAAGTGGGACGCAATTTCAGCGATGCCTACAAACTTATACGGTCCTAACGACAATTTCCACCCTGAGAATGCACATGTTTTGCCAGCATTGATGAGGCGGTTTCACGAGGCAAAAGTTTCGGGAGCTAAGGAAGTGGTGGTGTGGGGTTCGGGGTCACCGTTGCGTGAGTTCCTGCATGTCGATGATCTGGCGGATGCAGTGGTGTTTTTGTTGGAAAATTATTCGGGTTTGGGGCATGTGAATGTGGGGAGTGGGAAGGAGGTTTCGATTAAGGAACTTGCAGAGTTGGTTAAAGAGGTTGTCGGGTTTGAAGGAGCGCTTGTGTGGGATGGTTCGAAGCCTGACGGAACTCCAAGGAAGCTTATGGATAACTCGACCCTCGCGAAGCTCGGTTGGGAGCCGAAGATTTCTCTTCGCGATGGCGTTGCTGGCACTTATGAATGGTATGTCAAATATACGAAACAACAATGACCTGCACTGATTTTTCGACCAATATGTGCGTCTTTTTTGCTGTCTCATTGCTATCTATGTTTAAAGATCATCTTGCTCATTGCAAGTTTTTGACGAAATACTCAACTCTGTTTCCAATCTGTGGTTCTTAGTTTATATATCCAATGTGTGACTTGTTATGAAATGGGGTGCCTGCATACACTAGCTCCATTTTTGTTATCATGTCGTCTTACTTTGTGATCGACTAAGAATGTTCATATTCATATACATGATTTGTGTAGTGTTCTATGCGCGTTTGTGTGTTGATACGTACCTTTGAAAATATATTCTCTGTTATAAAGCATGTATGTCTAAGATTTAGCAACTCTTTTTGAAAATATATTCTCTGTTATAAAGCATGTATGTCTAAGATTTAGCAACTCTTTTATAGGTCAAATGTTTGAAGATTGGGAAAATAACTTTGTGACAAATGTGAGGGTCAAATGTATGATCATCATATCTTGATCTTCCTTCGATTTTACGCGGTTTCCTTCATAACATAAACATCCACACCAGTAGTATGCACTTTTTCGGCATCAACTGCATATATAACACTACTGAGCGAAAAGTTCGGGGGGTTGGGGCCCCCTCCCGCCTCTTCTAGACTTCGCCCCTGATCGGTAGTAATGTCTTTTGCGTAAAAAAAGACCATATCAGCAGCAAGAAGTTCCCATCATTGGGAACATCTATCAGCGTCGAACACTTATCGGATAAGCATCCATTTAGCATAAACAGTCATCGATCATTGGTAATAAGTTAGTTTTGTAGTATTGTTTCAAAGGATCATAGACTCAACAAGTTCAGATGCCTAATCTGGCTAAGCATGGTTTTTTCACATCCAATTGTTATCGGTTGAAGTGCAGGATTACATACATAAGGGTGAACGGGGCGGTAGAGTGAAGTGGATGCGGTGAAGTACTTTACCGCAAAATGGACCGCCGCCAACACCCAAATTCCATGTGGTGAACTTCAAAATCGGTAACTTGTTACCGCATGCGGGAAGAGGAGAGAGAGGGGTAGTGGTAGGCCCCACTCTCTTTCAACCAATTACACATTTATTTTTAGAAAAAATGTTTACCACTCACCTAGAGGGGAGCACCCCTTGTGATTAGCGCTTGAGGGGAGTTGGAGAGGGGAGTGACATGGACGAATTTGATTAGCTCCAGTGAGAGTTTACCACTCACCTAGAGGGGACCACACTAGAAACTTGTCCATGTTTTTGATTTTTTTTTAATTATTTTTACCTTTTCTTTGGACTAAGAAGTGGATGAAGCCTTACAAGACTCAAATTGTGTTTGAGAAAATGCAAGGAGATTGCAAAACTTACAAGAAATAAAGTATAGAGCCGAATTCCTAAAACTCATACATGTGTTGTAGATTAACCAACCCAATAAAAAAAAAGTAAAAAAGTGAAGTCATTAGCGTCACGTAGGCAAAGGGGCAGTAACTAAACTATCTAATAACTAGGCATAGTGGTTTAACTAAACTTCAATCATTTCCTAATCAATATTTTCATTTTATTTTAATATATTTTCTTAATTTTATTATTATTATTATTTTTTTATTTATTTTTTTTTTTTATTTTTTTTTTAAATAATCAGATATATATATAAAAAAAACCATGAAGTTACATAAGGATAGCAGGTAGACGGGCAACAAACTGCGCCGCCATCCCCTTCTGAATAGAAAACCCTAATCTGCTAAAAACAAAGCCTTGCCCCTGAGGGGTCGAAAAGTTGCTGTGGACCACACGCTGAACTCTAGCCAAGAACCGAACCGCCTCCGGCGCCAAGGAGCCGAACGTGTCAAACGCCAATAATAAAAAAATAAAACTACACAAAATTAAAATAAAATAAAAAGGCTTAAAAAGTTAACATAAAACTAAGAAATGCATAAATAAATGTTACAATAAAATTAAAAAGTACAAATAAACGTCAATAATAAAAAAATAATAACCAACATTGCGAAGTGTAATTTGTTACGAACCTTCTTCCAAAAATCTTTAGCCTTTTGACCATCACCTATTAGAAAAAAATGACATAAGTAAAAATAAATAATCAATATTTAAAAAACATAAGTAATCAACAGTTCTAAAAAAAACAAACAATCAACATTTCAAAAACAATAATAATAAACAGGAACCGGAACTGGCAGGTCTAAAGTGGTACTTGACTATACCCAGAACTGATTCCATATCCGAAACCGGGTTTTGAAATAGCCGTTTTTTGCACCTCTACCTTGAGCCAATGAGGTGGGTTGGGCCGATCTTGAGTGATGGGGGTGGGGGTCTGGCTAAATCGAGTTATGAATTATTGGGTTAAATCAATTTGGGATAAACTAAATGAGTTGAATTTAATTTGTGATAGTTGATTAGAATCATAGTTAAACATGTGAGTTTTATCTATTGTCTAATTAGAAGTTCGAGTCCATCTTTGATTGTACCGAGCTATGGTCTATATAATCGAATCACATCAATGTTATGATTATGGTTACGAGTTTGTAATTAGTTTTAGATCTATATTTTTTAAGTTAATAAGATTTAGAGTTGTTCAATTCAACGCCGGTTTATTCGGTTTTGATTGTCAATTAGGACTTGATTAATATTGAAAATATCCTTAACCATGTCTATATGTTGGATAAGGTTCACTATAATCAAACACTAAGGACATACATAGTATGCCACTTTCTAGTTTATAGTCATTTACTTGATACCAACTTCATTAGAAAAGTAAAAACCAATGTAATAATTAAATAGAATATTGTTCATGATATTGATAGGTCCACAAATGTAAGTTTATGTAAAAGTTTATAAAAGTCATGTGTCAAGAATACAATGGTTCGTCTTATGTGGAGTCTAAAACTTGTCTTTCTAAAAAAACATTATCAAGGAGGCGTTTGGTGTTGCGTTTTCAAAATAGATTATGCGTTTTTAAAATAGATTTTGCATTTTCAAAACTGCGTTTTGAAAAAGCATGTAGGTACATGCTTCTCCAAAACTGTGTTTTGGAGGCAGATAATCACTTTTTCATTCGAACACCTTTTTTAGATTATTTATATTTTACAAATGTAATAATTAAATAATCAATTCAAAACGTAATCCCAAACACTCTCTAAGTAATTTATTACAAGGACAACTTGACATAAAACAAATGGAATATTAACTTATATATCCTCTTGCCGTCTAAGCAATGTATAGTGATAGATTATAATTAAACTAATTTGTCTTTAAACATGAAAACGTTGTAGACTAAAGGGCGTTATTAACAATTTACATTTTTTAAAGGATGGCAAATCCCAAACCAAATATGGTATTTTTTTTTATGTTTAGATAAAAATGATAACTTTGTAAAATAATAACCAAATTTTAAAACTCTTTTAATTAAGTCAATTATAACCAAACCAAATATGGTATTTTTTTTATGTTTAGATAAAAATGATAACTTTGTAAAATAATAACCAAGTTTTAAAACTCTTTTAATTAAGTCAATTATAAATTTGAAGTTTTATAATTGTGCTAATTAGATCATTTATGAAATTTTAACTCACATACATGATACATGTAACACACTATGCAATCATTTATTTATTTATTAGTTATAGTTTTTTTTTTGTTTTAACATTTGTAACACATTATTTACTTATTTATCAGTTATAGATAACAATAAAATTTTTTAATCCCTATTATTTGTGTGACTTAGATCCAAGACCTCCCTCTTAATTAGTATTTTAAAGGCGTTGTCTTTGTTAATGGACCATTACCCGTTTGGTATTTATTAGTGTTATAGATAGATTATAAATATGATGTTAGAATATTGAGGAATTTGTATATATATATTTGATCTCTTCTAATATAAAACAAGAATTAGTATCTTAAAATGAAAACAAAAAATAGGATTATCATTTGTGCTTCTTAATCAATATATAAGAAAAAGTTAACCACCATCCATCCTTCATTCCAAATAAAACTTATTAAACAACCACCAGGTAAACAATGGCAGCTGCCGCCGGAGTACTATTTTCCGACCGCCACACCACCACCATCTCTCTAAACACATGCACCGTTCAACAACCACAAGCCACCGCCCAAAGGATCCACATCCTCTTCCACTTGACAGCCACACTAGCCATCTTGTACTACAGGTTCACCACCTTATTCGGCGGTGGTAACGTGCCCACTTTACCATGGGCACTGGTCACCGCCGCCGAGGTGATCTTCACCTTCATTTGGTTCCTCACACAGGCTTTTCGGTGGCGTCCAGTGGCTCGTGGTGTGTCCCTTCGAAACCTCCCGGACGACACCGAACTGCCTGGTGTGGACGTGTTCATTTGCACCGCCGACCCCAGTAAGGAGCCGACGGTGGAGGTTATGAACACGGTCCTCTCCGCCATGGGACTGGATTACCCGCCTGATAAACTGGCGGTGTATCTGTCCGATGACGGCGGTGCGCCGTCCACGCTTTATGCTATGAAGGAAGCTTGCTCTTTTGCAAAGAGTTGGCTACCGTTTTGTAGGAAATATGGGATCAAAAGTAGGTGTCCGGAATGGTTTTTCTCGACTTATGGTCATGATGAATTGCTTTTTAGAACGGATGAGTTTGAAGCAGATGAAGAGAAAATGAAGGTAGGTAACATTAAGTTTTAATAGTTTAAGAAAGATATATTATTACTTTTCTTTGTTCATGATGACTCCCATAAGTTAGATAATTAATTAGTGGTCATATCATGATGTAGATTTAACACTCGTATTATAGGGTATGTGAGTTAGCCGTTCAGAAAAAGAGGTAACTCATTAGTAGGATCAAAAAGTCGGCGTTAAATTTTGAGGGAGGATCAAATAGGGCCAAATAACTCGAAGAAAACTCCCTCGAAATGAACATATAACTTTCGAGCTAAGTCAACTCATAAATATGAAGCTAAGTTCGAGTCTAGACGAGCTTGCTCAGTAATCAATAAATATAAAAAAGAACTTCCGACTAATAACAAAGCCAACGTAAGGTCCAACCATCCACAAGTCCGTCTATAACCAAAGGGTTAATTAGTCTATAAGCAAAGAGCATATGGTCTCGTGGCACTAAGGGTACGGTGGTGGACAAACATCACTAAGGGTTCGACGGTGGACGGACATCTTGGTTTAGAAGTATTGATAGATTGTTTTCAAAACAACTGTTATTCTTTCTTAAACTTTTTGAGACTTAAATCACTCTTTATGTACCCTGATAATTTCGTCAACTAGCATTTTAAGGTCCCCACGAAGTCCACGACCACAATCAAGGGGGCGGTGTGCCATCATGGCCACGAGCGTCACATCACCCTTCACAACCACCTCCAGGATACCATACCCTTCAGCCTTACGAGGACGAACATGAGCCTATATTTCTGTGGATATTTCCTTAATTTGTTGTGATTAAACTTTGTGTTTATCCATACTTTGGTCATTGACACTAATAAATGTATATTTTATGGGCCTCTTTACAACATGTACATGTTAATATGTTATCAATCAATGTTCCACCAACTTCTTGCCCCAATAGTACCTACTTTATTATGTAAGAAAAAAAAAAATCACTCCTTGTAGTGTGATTATAAGCTGATGTTTACAACTTCTCTGCATGCAGTTAGTATACGAACGATTCAAAGACAACGTTGAGCGAATAACCAATGGAGCTACGGTTGTCAACGATAGTCCCCCGCGTGTTGCGGTATGGTTTTTGTGTTGCATTTCTCAACTATTATGTTCCTTTTTAACGAACTAATCATCATGATTGCAAGATTCTACTTATAAAAATGTGTAAACACCAAAAAATTATCATCTTACCTCAACAACTAACTTTTGAAAAATTTAAACAAGGGTTGTGCTAAACATACCCCACCTGCCTTATCACATCAGTAATATCTCTCATTTTCATATTTAAAGGCCAAAAATACCTTCTTGATTTAATGTTTTCATTTAGGGGTACGTTTAGCCAACCCCTTTAATAAATCTTACTAGTAAAGATCATCTTTCGTTTTGCGTTAACTCAGATAATACATGACAACCAAAAGCAAAGGAACGGGGACGACCAAGTTCAAATGCCTCTTTTGGTCTATGTATCACGGGAAAAAAGACCATCTCTTCCTCATCGTTTCAAAGCCGGTGCTCTAAATGCTCTTGTAAGCTTTATGCAACAACAAACTTCAAATTTCTTTTATCTTTGGGTCATAAAATCCATCATATATATGCCTAACACTCTTTCTACAGCTTCGTGTTTCCGGAGTTTTGAGCAACGCTCCATACATGCTTGTGTTGGATTGCGACATGTATTGCAACGAACCATCATCCGCGAAACAAGCAATGTGCTTCCATCTTGATCCAAAGCTTTCTAGTTCCCTAGCATTCGTCCAATACCCACAAATTTTCTATAATGTTAGCCAAAAAGACATATATGATGGCCAAGCAAGATCTGCATACAAGGTAAAAGCACTTTTTTGCATGTTTTACTTTGAATTCTTTGTAAAAAGTTGTAGTGTCTAACTAACATATTTTTAAATTTTTAATATTCAGACAAAATATCAAGGAATGGATGGAATTGGAGGCACAGTTTGTTCAGGAACAGGTTATTACTTGAAGAAAAAAGCCTTGTACGGATCTCCTAATCAACAAGGTAGTATTAATTTTTATTTTTGCTTTTGACGCCAGGGGCGGACCTACATTGACAGGTGGGTGGGCAGGCGCACCCTTTGAAAAACAAAAATTAATGTATTTTTTAGGCAAAAAACCCGATCGCACCCCTTGATTGAACCCTCCATCTGCACCCCCTGGGTCCGCCACTGTTGGACGCTAAGCGAACACAGAAAATT
This sequence comes from Helianthus tuberosus, assembly GCA_030545235.1. NCBI lineage: Eukaryota > Viridiplantae > Streptophyta > Magnoliopsida > Asterales > Asteraceae > Helianthus > Helianthus tuberosus. Next base: position 7,636,378 of record CM060436.1, read on the forward strand.
AAATTTAGAAGGTGTAAATTTAGGCATTCAGTGATTTACGTGTTTTTGCACTAAAATTAGAATAACCGAAAATTACAAAATTTGTGAAAAATCTTTAGTGACGAAATCGGGCCCCAAATATTTGAATTTGGGTATGAAAGATGGGTGAAACCACCTTTGCCATTCACCACAGGCACCTGCTGGTCGAGACCATTCAGTCCACTTTTTTGGGGCGCGTAAGTTCACTCGTAGCCCAAGTTATGCCCTTTTATGCTAGGACATTTTCTACCATGTTTTCTACATCTATCTGGAACAATTACTAGTTGACTAACTCTTGGACCAGCTCCGTATCACTTTGAGTTACTTAAACCTCACAATATTCTATCGATCATTTTTTTATTTTTGGTTTTAATCATCAGATGAACATCTCTTGAATCCAAAAGAGAGCTTTGGTGATTCAACTAAGTTCATAGATTCATTAACTCATACTGGGAACGAAGATAATCAATCCGACCAATTCACCACCGCCATTTTAGAAGAGACCAAGAAGCTCGCTTCTTGCTCCTATGAAGACAACACCAAATGGGGTAAACAAATTGGTTACTCATATGACTCATTGTTGGAGAGTAGTTTCACAGGTTATCTGCTACACACAAGAGGATGGAAGTCTGTGTATCTATATCCTAAGAGAGCATGTTTCCTTGGTTCCACCACCATCGACATGAAAGACGCCATGGTTCAGCTCATGAAATGGTCATCTGGTTTGCTTCAAGTTGGTCTATCCCGGTTCAACCCTTTGGTCTATGGGATGTCCAGAATGTCAATCCTTCAAAGCATGTGTTACGCGTACTTCATGTTCACACCATTTTTGTCCATTGCATTTCTGCTCTATGGCACCATACCACCATTGTGCTTTCTTAATGGTGTCCCATTGTATCCCACGGTAAATTTCATTACTTAAATGGTTAACTCGTCTAGTCATTTAAACTACTAGAAAACTGGGTCGTCTCCTACGCCAAAAATCATTGGAGATTAATGCGTAGGAAACGACTATGAGGACAGTTTATCGGTAAAATGGTAATTTTTTTAAAGTAATTTATTTTTTATTTAAATTGTTGGTTTTGATACTTATTTTAACTAAGTTTTGAATGTTGTGTATGTTTACCAAAACCAACATTTCACTTACCATTTTTTTTATCAAATTTAAGTATACAAGTTATTTTCATCGAAATGGCCGTTAGTGATTCTTTTTGTAATGTTTAAAAAACAACTTATGATATCATTATAAACTTTATTCTGTATTGGTTAAATCTAAAAGTGTGCACTTTTTTTCTTCCGTCCTGTGTCAAACAACTAGATAACTAAAACAACTGTATTATTTCCAGGCTTCAGATCCATGGTTTAAAGTGTTTGCGGTGGTCTACGTGTCTTCACTTTTGCAACATTTGTACGAAGTGGTGTCAAGCGATGGATCATTAACGACATGGTGGAACGAACAAAGGATCTATTTCATAAAATGCGTCAGCGCGTTGTTGTTTGGTTGTCTTGATGTGATGATGAAGTCATTTGGGATGGTGAAAGCTAATTTCAGACTGACAAACAAAGTGGTTGATCGAGAAAAGCTCGAAAGATATGAGAATGGTACGTTTGATCTTGAAGGTGCGAAGATGTTCATGATACCATTGACGGTCATGGTGTTGCTGAATGTGGTATGTTTCGTTGGGGGCATCAAGCGAGTCATAAGCAACAACAATCTTGATGAAATGTTTGCTCAGGTTTTCATGTCATGGACAACTCTATTATTCAGTTATCCGATCCTCAAGGGGCTTGTACCAAACAAGACCAAAAGTAAGAATATTAAAACTAACTGAGTAAAACTATCATGTAAAATTCTTACGTTTATGGTCGTGAGTTCATTTATGATTCTCGGATATAATAAAAGAACAAAGAAACATAGTGAACTCGTCTGTATAATATTAAGAGTTAAGTATACGGGTGATTCTTGTGGTTTACGAGTATTGCATTTGGCTTCCCGAGTTACATAAATTACACAAATAGTCAGCATTGTTCACTCAAATGTAAGACATATATATAACTGACAGGCATTGGGCCGGGTATTGAAAGCAGTTTTACAAGTTGGTATGGGACTAAGATTACTAATACTTATCTAGTTATCCCAAACACGACCTATTGCCATACTTAGCGATCGCACATGTCCCGTTATCTCAGGGCCCAAAACTTTTAATGTTCTAAACAATATAGTAGTCAAGTAAATTAAATGAACAATAGTTAACTTGGGCTTTAACTCAGTGGCCATACACAAGCAATTGGGTTGATGCCCTTCTCATTCAATCCACCAATATAAATATACAAAATCAGATCTCCTATTTTTAGGAGATTACAACTAATTATGAATAATATATGCCAATTATCTACATAATAATAATTTTTGTAAGTAGTTTATATGATCCATCCCAGATGTTGGATATTGATCATTGGACATCTGTTATGGATTATTTTTTTTTTTACCCAAAACGCATATAACCTCAGGTAATTAAGCCCAAGCTTATATGCGTTTGTTTGGTTTAACCCGCACTATGGTCTGTTCATGTTTCGCAGGAAGCTGAAGGGCAACTGTTGGAAGGCGAAGAAGACGCCTCATCAAAAGCCATGAGCATGTAATAAGAAAAAACATTGGTGATACGCTAAAATGTAATTATCCTAAGTTGTATAGTGTAAAACAAAATTCCAAAATACTTGGTATATATTGCAGTTTGTTTCGGTCTTTCGAGTTATCAATGGTAATACGCGAAAGAGTTGGTTATGTAACTGAGGATCTAATGTGTTGATGCAACAAATAAAGGACCAAGGATAGTAGCTGGGCTGGTTAGGCAAAAGGGTTGAAGGGTTCAACTTTGCCTAACGCAGGTCTTGGGGTCCCCCCACGTTTGCAAGACGTGGAGAGAGGTTCACTAGATTGGTTTTGTAATTTGCTAAAGATCCTCCTCTGAAATGTGTTCAGATTCGGATGTATGAGCAAAAGGAATGTATGTGTTGAATGTGAAAGAAAGTAACTCACATGTAGCAAGTACTCGAAGTGAATGACCAGAGATTTCAGGAATCAGGGCTGGCCAGGAATGTCCTCTTCAGTAAATGAAGTGTCTAATTTATAGGAAAAGACATTGCTCAAAGAGGAATGTGTTGACTAGTGAATATGCTTGCAGTGGGGGTTTTGCCCTTTTTGGGGGTTGAAGGCTTTGACCTGCGGGTAAAAGAGTGCGTTCTGTGGATCCGTGTTACTTTTGCGGCTGGTGAGTTGGTGAAGCAATCCAGAGATGTGACCATTTACTGTTCCCGTATTGCTTTACTTCATCTCCCCAGCTTTTCAACCTTTGAACTGTTTAACCTTTTGAGCATTCATGTATTTAAGTCATTTTATTTGGTCTTGGGCTACCCCCGTCATCAGCCCCCCAAGTCAGAGGTTTTTGGGAAATGAGCTCAAAGACTTCTGACTTTTATACATGTGTTTTACTGTCTAAAGGCTTCAAGGGTTCAAAGCTTGAAGGCTTAAAGGGCTGGAGTCAGTTAATTTTTTGAATTTTAAAAAACTGACAACTGATTTGATTGATGTGTGGCAGTTCATAGGGCGGCGGTTTTTCAGAGAGTAACTGTTTGCAATTATAACCTCTATTTTGGTTTTTATTTTCTTTTATTATTGAAGATAACATTCAATCTTTTCATTATTTCTTCAAGTTTCCTCTGCAATTCCTTTCCTCTCTTCAAGGTTAGTTCCGGCTTCTTTCTTATTTCCTTACTTACTTCATATTTTCTTGTAAAAATGGGTGCTCGTAAGGATTTGGCAAAGTCCTTTTCTCGATTAACCCAAGAAGAGGTAGAATTATTTTGTAAGGAATATGGTATTGGGAAAATGTTTAAACCGACTGCTCCTGCTTGCGACGTTCCTATTGATAAATGTCCGGCTGGTTCGATTGCTCTTTATTGTCGTCATTTTGAGTTTTCGAACCTCCGTTATCCCTTTTCCCTCTTTGTTTTGAATCTGTTGGAGTATTATCGAGTCTCCTTTGGTCAAATTCATCTGAAGGGCATGGCTAGGGTTTTGCACTTTGAGGTTTTGTGCCGTGCCCTTGGTTATGATCCTTCATTGTTGCTTTTTCGCCGGTTTTTTCGTTTGGCCAAAAACGGTGATTGGTTCACCTTTGAAACATCCAAGGTTGATGCTTGTCTTATTTCATCTATGGTTATGACACTCGGTACTTGGAAGGATCGCTTTTTCTGGGTTTCTGATTCTATTGTCCCGTTCAAAATGGTGTGGAGGCACCCGGATGCCGTTCTCAATGAACCGGAGCCCTCTGAATCTGAGTTGAATGACACTTTTCTCAAAGCCATCCGGGAGTGCCCTTCGAGGGTTCGTCCCTTCCCTGAACATTTGCTAGTTTTGTTAGGGGTTAGTAATTTGTGGGAAAAGGCCGATCGGGATCGGTTCTAATGAGGAGTGGCACGGGTATGCATTTTTCTTTTTTGCCCCCTTTGTGTTTTCCTTAATTTATGTCTTATGTGTTTTGTTTTATGGTTATTTGCAGTCATGTCTGCTCTTGACTTTATCAAAAGCGATGATACTTCTGACGTTGCATTTGAGGATGTCCCATCCGTCCCCAGTGAAAATGTTGTGGTTAGGAGTGCTGAACAAAGGTTCGAGGGTTCAGGTTATGTTAGTGTCTCCAACGTCAAGGGTTTTTCTAATCCTGTTGCTCCCAAGGCTTCAACCTGTCGATCTGCTCGCCGTTTACTCAAAGGTGCTCCTCAATCCACTTCTACTGAACCAGTGGAGTTGAGTGATGATATTGAAGCTTCTGAAAATCAAGATATTGAAGTGGGTGCTGAAAAGGAGAAGAAACTGGTTGTTCATGGCAAGAAGACTCCAGCTAAGAAGGTTATGGCTACTCCTGTTCAAGGTTCTTCGAGCAGGGACGTTGAAGGGTTGGACCCAGATGAGGTTTATGTGCCTGGCTGGTCAGTGAAAGTTGATGACAGTTTCAAGGACGCCGTTGTTTGTGAAGATGCACTAAGCCACATTGCCCCTCCGTCGGTTCATAACACTATTGCTGATATGGATGATGACATGATGTTGTCCCGCATGATTTTGAGTACTTGCAATCTTGCTGCCATGCTTCCTCAGGGGGTTGCTCGTTTTCGTAAGAGGATGCATGAGTATGAAGAATTTTCTAAGAAGAAAGATAAGATGAAATCTTCCATAGCTGCAATGAAGAAGGAGATAGGTGGGTTTGCTGAGAAAGAAGAGGCTTGGGCCAAAAAGGTTGGTGAACTGACTAGGAGGCATGAGATTGAAATGGGTGATCTTAGGAAAAGCTTCAAGGCTGATCGGTTGAAGCTTAAAGCTGATAGGGAAGCTTTGTCTGTTCAACAGAGAGCTTTTGATGAGGAGAAGGAAGGCCTAAAGGCTTTGGTTGCTCAAACCAACAGTGATAATCAATGGTTAAGTGAGCAAGGTTTCCAGCAAGTTGTTACTTATCTTCTTCACTCCAAGGAGTTTAATTCCGCTCTTGGTGAAGTCTACACGAAATTGCTCAACTTGGGGAAACATCAAGGTCTGATTGCTGGTTACAAGCTTCATGAATCTGGCCATCCTTTGGAAAAGTCTCCTTTATTTCGCCCTGAAGCTTCTGAGGTCTTCAAGGGTTCTGTTGAACAGATGGAGAGGCTGACCTACCCGTATGTCAGTCAAGTTTCTACTTGTTTTGGTAAGCCTCTTACTGTCTTGCAGGAGATGAAACCGGAGGGCCTTAATGAAAAAGTCTGTGCTGAAATCCTGGGTTCTCTTTCGAGAAAGAGATCTTACTTGGGAGATAGTGATGACACCCTTTCAGGAGGACCAGATGCTTCAAAGGATGTAAGCTTGGAGGCTTCAGTAGTAGGTGGTGATGGTGGTGTGAATGCTAAGAAATCAAAGAAAGCAAAGAAGGTTAAAGGTGAAGGTTCCGGGGCTTCCAAGCCTCCTGCTGATGCTTAATGGATACTCGTAGCTTTCTTAGCACTCTTTGAAAACAATTTGAGGTGTTTGTTAACTAAAACAATGTTAGGTTTCATAAGGACCCTTAAGGTTCTTGTTATGTGGTTGTGGTGGGGCCTGTATGGCTGTTTGAACAATTTCTAAACTCACAAGTCACTAGGACTTGTCTTAACTTATGTTTGGATGTTTGAAAGTCTGTTGAGGCTTTCTTTGCTATGTTACTATGTTTAACTATTTGCTTGTGTTGTGTTGTTTATACTCGTGCTTATTTTGCTATGGCAGCTTGTTTGGTTTTAAACCTTCAAGCTTTTTGGCTATCCCGTATGTAGGTTGGAACCTTTAAGGTTTTGAGTTGTCACGTATGTAGCTTGGCGCCTTGAAGGCTTCTTAGTTTTGTGACTTGGCTTGGTTTGTATCTTCGAATTTTTTATAACTCTTTGTTCAAGTTGTTGCATTGTTCTTTAGGTTATTTCTGTTTCCTGTGACTTTGTCTTTGTCAAGTTTGTGTTGCCTTTATGTTTTTTATACCTTAAAGGGTTCAGTGCTGCAGTCACTTAGCCTTGGTATTTTTAACAAGAAGACATAGCACCTATCCTATTTATTTTCTTGTTTTCATTTGATTTCATAAGCCTGTTTGTTGATTATTTTTCTAAGGCTTAAGGAACATTTGGTGTATAGGCTATTCAAACCCGTCTATGAGACAACTTTGTTTTCAATAATGAGTCTCATGGAGTTGTATTGATTTAGGAACTCACCCCTTATATAGGTTCATTCAACCCTTGAACCTATTGAGCGATGTGGCCTGGGAGCTCATCCCCTTACATGGCCCTTGCCATGGAGTTTTTTGCTAGGTTCTCAACCTGATCTTAGGATAGATAGACAAATTTAATAAAACAACTTCATTCATTCAAGAGATACTTGTTTTTACAAAAGATATTCATAATGCCATTCTTGAAATACAACTTGTGAAATACAAACCAATCTTTCCTGTTTAGACATGGAACCTTTTCAGGGTTTTTCCATTCCAGTGTCTTGGAAGCCTTTTACCTTCTGAGTCTGCTAGCTTATAAGATCCACCCTTATGTGCTTCGAGGATCGTATACGGGCCTTCCCATTTTGGGCCAAGCTTTCCTTGGTTTTCTTTCTTGTTAGCTTCATTGTTTCTAAGCACCAGGTCTCCTGGCTTGAAACGTTCATTCTTGACTCTCTTGTTATAGTAGGCTTCCATTCGTTGCTTGTACTTGGCTTCTTGAATTGCGGCTTGGTCTCGTGCTTCCTCTAGGAGTTGTAAGTTCAACATGGTCTCTTTTTGGTTTGTTTCGGGATCCATGTTGACAATTCGTTGTGTTACAATTCCTACTTCAGCTAGGATCACGGCTTCGGATCCAAATACCAAGCTATAGGGTGTTCTTTTATGGCTTGTTTTTTCGGTTGTTCTTATGGCCCATAGAACACTAGGCAATTCTTCAAGCCAGTTGCTTTCGTACCTTCCCAATCTGGTTTTGATACCTTCCACTATGCTTCGTTTCGTCCTTTCCACTTGACCGTTTGATTGTGGGTATGCCACTGAGCTGAAAACCTGATTGATTCTGTATTCTTTGCACCAAACACTGAAAGGCTTCTTAGCAAATTGCTTTCCATTGTCAGTGACAAGTACTCCCGGCAATCCATAACGGCAAATAATGTTTTCCCAAACGAAGTCGATGACCTGTTTGCCCGTGATTTTTGCAAGTGGTTTAACCTCAGGCCACTTGGTGAAATAATCTATGGCCACCAACAAGAATTTTACTCCACCTTTGCTTGGGGGAAATGGACCGACAATGTCCATCCCCCATTTATAGAATGGCCATGCTGAGGTTATTGGGACAAGATCATGCTTGGGACTTTTTGGGATTGGTGCATGAATTTGGCAGGCATCACATTTCCTTAATTGCTCAGTGGTATCCTGGTGCATTGAGGGCCAAAAATACCCGAGGTTCATAAGTTTGGCAACCACCGACCTAGCTCCAAAATGAGCTCCGCATATACCTTCGTGAATCTCTTTGATCAAATACTGACTTTGCTCGGGACCAACACATCTTAGCAAGGGTGCAAGATAACCCTTTTTGTAGAGGGTTTCACCTTGTAGTATATACTGCCTTGCCTTGATCTTAACCCTTTCAGCTTCTGTTTGATCACTAGGCAATTCACCATTTTTAAGGAATTTCTTGATTGGAGTCATCCAATTTGGATCTTCTTCGGTGATTACATCTTGCACTTCCAACTTATCGATTGATGGAGCCTTTAACACCTCTACCAATACCTTCTTGGTAAGGTGGGCAAAAGTGAGAGATGCAAGCTTACTCAAGGCATCCGCTTTCTTGTTTTGGGACCTGGGAATTTGCTTGATGTTGCATGTTTGGAAGGTATTCATCAGCTCTTTGGATTTTTCTTTGTATCTTTTCATGTTGGGCTCCTTTGCAACGTAGCTATCATTCGCTTGGCTTAAGACCAGCAACGAATCTGTGAACACTTGAAGCTTTTGGACCTTCATTTCTTTAGCCAGTCTTAGGCCGGCGATCAGTGCTTCGTATTCAGCTTCGTTGTTGGTGGTCAGAAAATCAAAACGGAGAGCATATGTGAATTCTAACCCTTCTGGGTTGATCAGAATGAGCCCAGCCCCTGACCCTTCAACGCTTGAAGCCCCATCGATGAAAAGCTTCCAGGCTTCAAGGTCTGAGGGTTCAGTGGCAGCTGTGTTCACTTCAGTGACTGTTTTCTTTGGGACTTCTACAATGAAATCAGCCAAGACTTGGGCCTTGATGGCTTTTCTTGGGACGTAGGTGATGTTATGCTCACCTAGTTCCACTGCCCATTTGGCTAGTCGTCCCGAGTTTTCTGGTTTTTCAAGCACACTCTTAATAGGTTGGTCGGTGACCACTTGTATAGGGTGTGCTTGGAAATACCTTCGAAGCCTTCTAGCTGTTTGAACTAGGGCTAGGGCAAGTTTTTCAAGGGGAGGATATTTGGTTTCAGCCAATTTTAGAGTTTTGCTGAAGAAATAAACGGGTACCTAAACCCTGTCTCGCTCAATGGTGAGGACCGCACTTATGGCCTCTTCAGCAACTGAAAGGTATACCGAGACCAATTCTCCCGTTTCCGGGGCTGCAATGTCAGGTAGGGAAGCTAGGTGTTGCTTCATCTGGTTGAAGGCTTCTTCGGCCACCTCGGTCCATTGGAAGTCCTTCTTATCGGAGCAACCTTTGAGCGTTTTGAAAAAAGGTAAAGACCTTTCAGCCAATTTGGAGGTAAAACGCTTCAAGGCTGCAAGCTTCCCGTTTAAGCTTTCAACCTCTTTCTTGCTTCTCGGTGGTTTGGTTTCTAGAACAGCTTTCACCTTGTTTGGATTGGCTTTAATGCTTTGTTTTCCCACAATATGCCCAAGGAATTTACGTTCCTCAAACCCAAATGAGCATTTCTCGGGGTTGAGTTTCATGTTGACCTTCCTTAGGTTCTTGAATGTTTCTTGGATGTCATCGAGCATTTGATACTCCGTTTTGCTTTTGATTACCAAGTCGTCGACATATGCCTCCATGTTTCTACCAATTTGACTTGAAAAGGCCTTGTCAACTAGGCGTTGGTAGGTGGCTCCAGCGTTTTTGAGGCCAAAAGGCATCTTTTGATAACAAAAGATCCATTTGTCCGTGTGAAAGGCGGTCTTTTCTTCATCCTCTTCCTTCATGAGGATTCGATGATAACCTTTGTAGGCATCAAGAAAACATTTGAACGGGTAACTGGTGAGGGAGTCAACCTTGAGATCAATTTCAGGTAACGGGTAGCAGTCTTTAGGACAAGCCTTGTTAAGATCCTTGAAATCTATGCACATTCTCCAAGAATTATCTGGCTTCCAAACCATCACCGGGTTTGCAACCCAGGATTGATATTTGACTTCTCGTAGAATGCCAGCAGACACAAGCTTTTCAACTTATTGGCACGCAGCCAAGCTTCTTTCGGGTGCTAAGCTTCGTTTCTTTTGAACAACAGGCTTGACACCAGGTGGTATTTTCAATTCATGTTCAGCAATGCTTCGAGGGATGCTTGTCATATCCTCCTGGAACCAGGCAAAGACATCGCTATAATGTGCCAACAATTTTTCAAGATATGAGAGGGTTTCTTGTGAAAGGCTTGGATTGACCCTTATCTTCTGCTCGGGGTACTTAGGATTTATGATTATCCTCTGCTTGTCTTCCTCACTTTTGGAGCTTTCACGTTCAACCATGTAGGCCTCTTGTGAACGTTGAAGGGTTGCTATTCCCCTCTCGGTGGGAAATTTAACAGTGCCATGGCCAACAGACACAACCATATAAAATGCACACTGTCCCGGCCTTCCGATGATCACATCATAGTTTCAAAGGTACATTGATAACCATAAAGGTGAGTGGTTGGACTCTCTCCTTCTGACCTTCACTGAAACGAACATCAAGTGTCAGTTGCCCTAAAGGCTTGAGGGGTATATCGGCAATACCTTTTATGGAGGTCCCGGAGGGTTGAAGCCTTACACGTTCTTCATTGCTCAAACGGTTGAAGAACTTCTCAAACATAATTTCGGTGGCAGCACCAGTGTCTATGTATGCCCTGCTCGTTTGTAATGTTCCCACAGTAGCCTCAACCACAAGAGGGTTTGTGAGAGGGACTTTCTCTGTTGGAGGAAAGCAAACACATTGGAGCTCCCAAGCTTCCAACCGCTGCCTTTTGTGTGGAACCCTTCCATCGAAATCTACCATATTGACTTCCTTGCCCTTTCCTTCAGCCATTTTGTCTCTTACTCCCTTTACCAAGTGAGCAAGTTCCCCAGACTTAACGGCTTCTTCGATTCTCTTTTTAAGCTGGAAGCAATCATTGGTATGGTGTCCCTTTTCTTCGTGAAATTCACAGTATTGTGTGGAATTTTCGTTCTTTCTGCTTTTGGGGAGAGGCCTAGGAGGCCAGAAGTTTTGCTTGACTTCTTTTGTTGCGAGGATTTCTTGAGGGGTCTTGGTAAGGGGTGTGAAACTTATGCCTTTCTCCCTGGTGGAAGGGTTCCGACCTTCAGGCCTTCGATGGTCGGAACCCTTTTGGCGTCTGTTATAGGAGTAAAAGTTTCCCCTTTTCCTGGCTGGGCTGTTGCCTCGCCAGCTTGATCCTCTATTTCTTTGTTCTTTAATGTCTACTGCCTCCTCTCCCCGGATATGGGCCTCTACCCTTCCGAGAGCTTCCTACAAGGTCTTGGGCAGGGATTTGTTGAAATCTCTTGTGAGATATTTGGACGTGATGGCGTTCATAAAACCTGCCACCCGCATCTTTTCGTCTGCCCCTACATATGTTAAACCTTCCTTCTTGTATCTTTCTATGAACTCTCGAAGACTTTCATCGTCTCTTTGTTTTATCTGAAAGATCACTGTTGCATCTTTAACGTACCGCCTTTGTTGGGAGAAATTGGCCAGGAATCCCTTGCTGAGGTCGTTGAAGCTTCAAACGCTTCGAGCAGGTAAATCATTGAACCAGATTCTTGCTGATCCGACAAGGGTCTGCATGAACATTAGGCAACATTCAGCGTTTGACCATTTCTCAATCCTTGCAGCACCGGTGAAGATCTGAAGATGGTCTTCAGGATCCTCAGTCCCATCATATGTTTGATATGGGATGGCATCTTAATCTTTGTCTGAAAATCATAATCGGCTATTTGCTGTGAAAAGCATGAGAGGTTACTCGGCTTATAAGGCTTGGCCAAATCTTCTTCAGCCCTTGCACCCGCGTTGTTGCTGTTGTTGTTGTTCCCTTGAGTGGCCAGCACCTGATTGATAAAGTGCTGCCACGGGAAGCTGGCCATCATCTGGGGCATAAGGTTGAAGCCTTGAAGGTTTCTGGGTGCAACTGGGCAACTAACTCCCAAGGGAGTGCTCATAACAGCACTCCGTGCCAGTGGAAGTACGGACAAAGCTTGCTCCCATGAAGTTATTGTTGAGGGTGGAAAACTTGTTACTGGAGATTGTAGGAGCTGGTCAAGGGTCAGCTCATGGCCCAAGGGAGCACCGTTTGTAGCTGGCTGGGTCGAAAAAGAGGATATGTTGTGGGATTCGGCCTCGCGGACAAATATGGGTTAGGATTTGGAGGAGGATTACTGGGTCCGGCCTCATCCCTGGACACTAAAGGTTGTGAGTTTGCAAAAGGAGGGATAGGTGGTCCAGGAGATAGTGTTGGTTCCGGCTCGTCATAGTCCAAACGAATCCTCACTCCCTCGTCCCTTTCCCTACTCACATATTGGTTGAGGAGAGACCTCAACTCAAGGAAATTGTTGGCAACCCCCTCAGGGGTAAGTTCAATACGTGATGGGGTGCCAGAGACACCGACATTAGGGGAAGGGACCCCTAATCTGGATGGGGTCGGAGTGTTGAAAGTGAGAAACTCAGGAGTGCTTCCCGGAGTCGAGAAAGAAGTTGGTATAGCCAAATGAGTTTGGCTAGTACCTGGGGTAGAGGTGTTTGGAACTTGATTTACTTCTCCCGGGGATCCACTTTCTGACATGGTAGTTTCAAGAGAAAGGAGCTACACTACTAGGTCTTTTGAGGAAAAATAGTGGCGTAGCCCCACGGTGGGCGCCAACTTGTTGATGCAACAAATAAAGGACCAAGGATAGTAGCTGGGCTGGTTAGGCAAAAGGGTTGAAGGGTTCAACTTTGCCTAACGCAGGTCGTGGGGTCCCCCCACGTTTGCAAGACATGGAGAGAGGTTCACTAGATTGGTTTTGTAATTTGCTAAAGATCCTCCTCTGAAATGTGTTCAGATTTGGATGTATGAGCAAAAGGAATGTATGTGTTGAATGTGAAAGAAAGTAACTCGCATGTAGCAAGTACTCGAAGTGAATGACCAGAGATTTCAGGAATCAGGGCTGGCCAAGAATGTCCTCTTTAGTAAATGAAGTGTCTAATTTATAGGAAAAGACATTGCTCAAAGAGGAATGTGTTGACTAGTGAATATGCTTACAGTGGGGGTTTTGCCCTTTTTGGGGGTTGAAGGCTTTGACATGCGGGTAAAAAAGTGTGTTCTGTGGATCCGTGTTACTTTTGCGGCTGGTGAGTTGGTGAAGCAATCCAGAGATGTGACCATTTACTGTTCCCGTATTGCTTTACTTCATCTCCCCAGCTTTTCAACCTTTGAACCGTTTAACCTTTTGAGCATTGATGTATTTAAGTCATTTTATTTGGTCTTGGGCTACCCCCGTCATCATAATGTAACAAAGTTTTGGGTTTCATCGAATATGATAGATATGTAGGGTGAGGATCAAATAGGAAGTTTATTTTGGCCAGGAAGTATAGGAAGCAATAGGATTAGGCAATGTTTTAAAAACCGGTAATTACCGGCCGGTATTACCGGTATCAGATGGAAGAGCGGTACGAAACACCCCGGTATATTAGGGAAACGGTATAGGATTTGTACCGGCGGTATTATACGGTATACCTGTACGAACCATAAAACCGGTACCGGGCCATGGTAATTTTGCTTGGGTTTTTACGTATTTGATAGAACCATCTTCTAACCGACTAACTTTTAACCTAGCGGAGAAGATCAGAAGCGTGGCTTTCAGCCTTCCTCGATCAAAACATCATCTCTAGGCAGGGGCGGATCTACTTGATCTTTAGCGGGTGCACAGGCACCCCCTAAGATTAGACTTTATAAATGAAATTTTTCAGTTTTTTTTAAGAAGGCCCCTTTGCAAATACATTGGAGGACCCTTGCCATCTACAAACCAAGAAAGAGAGTTAAGGAAATTGAATGATTATGAGGATTTAAAAGCTTCAATTGAGCTTTAATGGATAAACTATAGTGTGTAGAGAAGATGAAGTGAAAAGGGTAAAAGACAGAGAGGGAGAAGATGATATTTGTCAGTACATTTCTAGTTTTAATATTAGAAGTTTTAAACTTACCCCTTTAATTTAAGTAAAATTACAAAACCATTGTGTTTTTTGTATTTGGTATGTAATGTTAATTATTTGCTTTCTTGTATAACATCTTCATAAATTTCACTATAATGTTTAGCTTATTTGGTTATACTAATTACAAAGTAACAAAAGGAGCCTTTATAGTTTTGTTAAATAATTAGGCAAATAATGTAGAATGAGTTAAAAACTAAAACATACAACACAATCGGGAAGAGATGATCGTATTGCTATAGAATTATATAGCTAACATGTCTACCCGGTTGAACCACCCGGTACAAATCGGTTTAACCGGTTGAACCATTTTTAAAGCAAATCCGGTATGATTAAAATACCGGTTTTTAAATAAAGAGGAAGGGTATTTTAGTCAATCTTATCCTTTTCTTCTTCCCAGTAACATCAAAACCCACCATTTTCAAAACCCACCATCTTCAACCATTTCTTCACTTTCTATCTCAATAATCACTACATTATAGTGCGATTTTCGTCACCAATCAATGATTCAAACACCCGATCAACGTGTTCTTCAGCTTTTTTAAAGAAAACCCAATTTAATTTCATACAAAATCTCTTTTTTTCCGATGATTTTAAAGATAATCACTCGATCCGTTCGATTCGATCTCTGATAAGTGTTTCAATCATTCAAATTTCGTCAATCGTTGAAGAAACCGACTTCGATCCATGTAAGAAATTCTTTAATTTCATTTTTACGATCTGGGTTTTTGATTTAGTTATTGCGTTTTACGATCTTGGCGGGGGTCCGGGGGCAGCACCCCTGGTAGCAGGGTCCCAGGGGCGGCAACCCCTGGCTGGGCTTGAGGTGGAAAAAATGCATCAGAAAATTTAATTTTCTGTAAATTGCCTCTGGAAAACTGGAAAAAATGCATCAGACAATTCACAGACAAAACTATTCCTGGTTCATCAGACAATGCATAAGAAAAAATGCATCAGACAATGCATCAGAAAAAATGCATCTGACAATTCCTGGTTCAATGCGTTTTATAGAGAACACTTTCTTTGGTGTTTTTAGGCCATTGCGTTTTAGAACTAAGACATTTCTATGTGTTTTCTGGCCATTGCGTTTTAGAAAAACACATTTTTGAAGTGTTTTTAGTCATTGCGTTTTAGGTAAAACACATTTTTAGGTGTTTTCAGTCCATTGCGTTTTAGAGAGAACACTTTCTTTTGTTTTTTTAGGCCATTGCGTTCTAGAAAGGAGACATTTTTAAGTGTTTTCTGGCCATTGCATTTTATAAATAAGACATTTCTTTGTGTTTTTTGTGCATTGCGTTTTAGGTAAAACACATTTTTATGTGTTTTCAGTCCATTGCGTTTTAGAAAGTACACTTTCTTTTGTGTTTTTAGGCTACTGCGTTTTAGAAATAAGATATTTCTTTGTGTTTTCTGGCATTTGCGTTTTACAAATAAGACATTTCTTTGTGTTTTTGATGCATTGCGTTTTAGAAAAATGTCATTTTTTAGGTTTTTTTTTCATTGTGTTTTACGCAACTGGGTTTTAATTTTTTTTCGAAAATATAGCAATAGTATACTCGTTTTAAAGATAAAAAACGCTCGTTTTTTTTGGTGCAATTTTTATAAAAAAATAATGTCGTATGAAAGAGTTATTAACGTTTAAAAAATGGGGGGGGGGGAATTGGAGGAGAGAGAAACTATTGCCTTGGATTGACTAGAATGCCCCTAAACAAACCCACACGCCTCTTTTCTTCCCTTCAATTTCCCTCATTTAATCTTAGCCCTTGATTAACTAAATGGATGGTCAAGATTACTTCCTAGCCTTCTTAGCCAAATAAACTTTCTATTATATTCTAACCCTAGATATGTAAGAACACCGCAACATTGCGGTGAGTACTAATTCTAGTTTATATGAAAGTGGCAACAGTTACCCACTTAGAGTCGGCAAAAGGGAATCGAGAATTTAGGAGGGAATATCATATTAATATTTATATTTAGAGAAAAATACCCGGATAGTCCCTGTGGTTTGTTATATTTTCACCTATAGTCCCTAACCTTCTAAAATTACAGCTATAGTCCCCAACGTTTGCCCTCCTATTTCTCATATAGTCCCTAGCGTAGATGGAGGGTTAGAATTTTTGGTTTTACGTGGGTGTGCAATTACAAAAACACCCTTATCATTAAAAAACTAATAAATATAACATTAAAAAATTTAAAATATACATGTGGGACCCACCCCCACACCCCATCCCCCACACCCCCACCCTCACCATACCACCATTGTGCTTTCTTAATGGTATGTATGACAATGTGTTCGCGGTGCTTGGGGAAGCCCGTGAGATAGAAGAAGCGAGATTGGCTAGTGAGAGAGAATGGAGGGTGCAACAAGAAGCGCTTTGGGCGGCTCAACAAGCATATTGGAATGAGCAAGAAGCCCATAGGTTGGCGGAAGAGGCCCGTCAGAGAGCATGGGAAAATGAGCAAGATAGGCTCCAGATTGAGAGAAACAATTTGGATGATTGAAGGTGGATGACAATGGGTACCACACAACAATTGGCAATAAAAATGCTCACATCATCCATGATCAGGATCGACATCAAAGGGACCTTGATGCAGGTCGTGACTATCAAGAGTATGTCTTGTGGACGGACTACTCGACAATTCGAGCTCAACCTGAATCTGTTCAGAGATCAGTTCATTGGCCTCAAGGTGTTGCTTCTAGCTTTGTTCCTATTCCTATGCCACTGCAACCCAACGGAAGAAGCCCGCTTGATAGCTTTAACGAGATGTTGCCGGCTCTCACAGACTATCCGTACTAACCGTACCCACCGCGAGATGAGAATGAACGATATCAACGATAGGTGGTGAGGTATGTCACATGTTGTTGTTGTATATTTTTGTGTTTATTTTGTTTTCTTCTTTTATTTATCTTCTTTTGCGTATTTCAATTTTTGTAGTTAAATGAACATTTTGGGCGTGTTCCCTATACAACCCTCACGAGACCTTCCTCGTCCTCCCGAGCTATCGAGATGTTTAAAGGGTTTGCATGCATATGCTAAATGCCATTGTGATTCCTACAAAAGTGAGTTAGGCTTGTTGTTGTTGTAAATTTCTTTCCACAAAATCAAAGTTAAATAACGAATGGCTTGGTAAAATTTTCATAAGATTGGTAAAAATGAAGTAACTAATGGGTTTTGATTATTGTGAGGAGCTTGTTTCTACACGGATGTTAAGATTTGTAGGTAGTTTATGTTCTTTTTGGACGACCATTTTTATTGAAGAATGAGGAGCCCATGAGGTTAGCAAACCGGGTGCATACAGTCCTTGTACTTGACTTTGATTGTCTAATTAGTAGAATAAGTGGATTGTAATTGTATAATTTTAAACAGGGTGAATTCTTGGAGGAAAAGTCGTGTCACATCTCTTGCGTTTTGAAAAGCCCCCATCCAAAATATTACACATTGAGGACAATGTTGACCTTTAAGTTTGGGGATGGGGGAAAATTTTCAATTTTTTTTTCAAAAATGTCCTCTTAAAAGCGATTTAGAAAGCATGATTAGTAAAGTCATCAAGGGATTGCACGAACCATTTGGTCTTTTGTCATGGTCAGGTTCCGAAAAATTAGCATGATGGGTATTCAACGAGGTTTTATAAGAGAAAATGCGGGTGGTTATTTGGAAAATAGTCCGCCTAAGAAGTTAGTACGTTTTGCACATCGCATATCATTAGGGGTGTTTAAAAGTATCCGTATCCAAAAATCCGATCCGAAATATCCGATATCCGAATCCGAAATATCCGATATCCGATCCGAAATATCCGTTATCCGAATCTGAAATATCCGATATCTGATCTGAAATATCCGATATCTGAATCCGAAATATCCGATATCCGATCCGAAATATCCGAAAATTTAAGTTTCATTTTTTTCGGATATCCGAATATCCGAAAATATCCGAAGTATCCGAAAATATGCGAAATATCCGAAAAATATCCGAAATATCAAAAAATATCCGAAAACTTATATTTGGATATCCGAAACTATCCAAAATATCCGTTTCCGAATATGAAAAAAATAATAAAAAAATAAAAATTAAATAAAAAGCAAGATTATTTGCTCTGAATTTAATGACAGCCCATCCACCAACAGGGACTCCAAGCGTGTTTCGTTCTCGTAGGTTAACCAAATTAAAACTACTAGTGGCAGTCGCAGCATCATAGTTCCCGAACCCTTGAGCCAACACATAGAAGTTGAACCCATGTAGATGCATGGGGTGATTTTCAATACCGATCAAGGCTGTGTTCTGAAGCACTATTTGAACAGTTGAATTAAACCTTAATCTCTTAAGACTTGTCGATTTGGGTGTCATCAAAAGATTTTGATCGAAACTGTTGCTTATGTTCGTGTAATCAAATATCAGAGGCGGTTGATCGGGGAAATCAGTGGTGTATACCCCACTAATGTTTCGGTAAAAAGCTTCTAAAAGAGAGACGCCTGTGGGCAAAACAAACGATCGATTGTTCATGCTTGTGGTCATTCTTTCAAAAAATAGCCCTCCACATGACAGGTTGGCACGACAATCTGATAACCCGAACCCGAAGGTTATAAACATGTTCTCATCGACTGTTCGTGGAACCGGTGACCAAAACGGGCTAGTGGTAAGTGCGGTTAGATTGGTTAAAAATCTATGGGCCGTTGGTGTATCGTTGAAAGCGGGTAGGTCAGGAAGTATTGGCGTTGTTTGGGTCGTGTTCGGGTAAGCAAGGATCGCGGTGGTGATGTTCGTATTGAGTATAGGAAGTACCGCACTGACGTATGGATGCGCCGCCATGTAATATAATCCTGGTGACTGGTTTGTGGTTATTAGGACATCGGTGGTTTGACCGGGACCAATGACGATGACGTCCGTCTTGTATGGGTTCGTGTAGGCTGCATCGACTGCCACCACTGTAAAGTTGTGGTTCGCTATCTTGAAGAAGAATTGATTATTGAGTGCAACGTTGATTATTTGCAACAACGTTGTTTGTCCTGGTTTCACGTTCAACCTGTACGTGTCTAGTTCAAAAAATAATATATATTAGTGTTCTCAGAACCAGATTGGATCGGCCAGTTAGACTTTATATAAATAAATTTGCATAAACTTTTTTTTTCCTTCACTTACTATTTGAGATCGATCGACACGAGTTAAACAAATCACCAGGCCACCCGTTGATAGTATAAGCATCAGCGTTAGCAGGTGCGCTTCCATCGGCTAGGGCAGCGTTCTCGACATCGTTCGGGTCAGCATTCCGCCATTCTCCTGAAATATTAATATCATCGTTAAGGTATCACAGTTCCTAATATATTACATCCTACACACATCGAAATTCATTGTACTTATATCATATACATATCGATATTTATCCTACACGTATTGAAATTTATCATACACTTTTTCCCACCAATATCAATGTTCCCCACCATAAATTAGGCTGTTTTGAAATAATATATTTTAGATATGAGTTACAACAGATTAATTAAAATTGTAATTTTATCTATGTACCCTTATAATAAAATTAACTACACATATTAAATGAAACATTTCTATTGGTTTAAAACATATTCTTTCTATTTTTACAAAAAACAAAAAAATATTCTTATTTAAACACTACACTATATATAAGAACAAAAAAGTAAAGACTCAAAAGGTACCTAACATAATTGTATCTTCAAGATCGGGTTTAGCAAAAGGGTACTTTTGCCAAAGTCGAGGGCGGATGATGAGAGCACCATGGACGGTCGCTCGGAGCCATTGCGAGTGTGCGTGCCACCAAAGCGTGCCCACTTGTCCCCTGAGATTGAACCTGGAAGTATAGTTACCTCCTGGCCTGATCGGGCATTGAGTGATGAATTCGGGGCCATCCGCCCATTGAGTTGACCTCTGGAAAACCCCATGCCTACATCAATTTAATTATAACGTAAGTCTTAGTTCATTTAAAATATATTTTAATAATTACTTTAAATTGATACTATCACATTACTAGAAAACTGGTTATTTACGACCACATTTTCGTTCGCTAATTTTGCGACCGTTGTCATTCTGGTCATAAATTGGTCGCTAATAATACCAGTGAATAGTAACGTTGTATGGAGAGTCATTAATCACATGAACAATAACGGTATCACCCTCCCTAACCGTTAAAGTCGTCCCCGGAAGGGTACCATTGACTGCCGTAATGACTTGATTTTGACATAACCGATTCACTGTAAGATTCGCAACCTGTGAAGAATAACATTTTACTTTAGCTAACACGAATGATTAAATAAAATAGAAGATACCAGAAGAGAAGATGCGGTTACACGAAATGTTGTCTCCACGATATAACCATACGCTGGCGAACACGACAAAGCGAAAAATGCTAGCACCAATCCAACCGAGAAGAATGAGCTTCGTACCATCGAGGAACAACAATAAAACAATACTATACGTGCAGAAGTTTGGAAAGATTTCTGAATGTGTTGGCTTTATATATGATATCTATATATGTACATATATAGGGGTGTTCAAAAGTATCCGTATCCGAAAATTCGATCCGAAATATCCGATAACCGAATCCGAAATATCCGATCCGAAATATCCGATCCGAAATATCCGATATCCGAATCCGAAATATCCGAAAATTTAGGTTTCATTTTTTTTCGGATATCCGAATATCTGAAAATATCCGAAGTATCCGAAAATATGCGAAATATCCGAAAAATATCCGAAATATCTGAAATATCCAAAAAATATTCGAAAACTTATCTTCAAATATCCGAAACTATCCAAAATATCTGTTTCCGAATATGAAAAAACAATAAAAAAAATAAAAATTAAATAAAAAGTTGGATTTTCGGATATCCGATTCACTATCCGAATCCGTATCCGAAATTTCGGATACGGATTCGTATAGTGAAATCTGGTATCCGAAAATTTCAGATATCCGAATTTTCGGATATCCGGTTTTGAACACCCCTACATATCATACCCTTTTCACGTGAGGTATTGAGCCACTTACACATATCATATAATATATGTATTTCTTTGGGTGAGTGTGCCACTACTTCACGTATTGTAGAACTTGCAACTTTGATGCGTTTAAGACCATATACCGATTACGAGCACAAGAATGATTAAGGCAATAGAATAAACCTTTTTAGTTTTACACCATTTTATATCAACTTTACCCAAACTAATCCCATTGTTGCTAACTTTGAACCTAAACATTTCATTAGACCAACTCATTTAGCCCTTGACCTGTTAAACCTTTTTATTTTTAACTGAGTGATGAAAATCCTATTTTAGGTTTGTTCTACTTTGTAAGTATTGCTTTGTGTAGTTGTGAAAAAAAAATCCGAAAATGTGATGAAAAATAGTTGAAAATCATTTCGAAAAATACAAAAAAATGTGTTGTGGTTCATGGAATAAAAGGCGGAGTTTTGCCTTATACTTTTTGTTTAGTAGTGTAGTTTGTTTTGTTAATTTGATGTAATAAAAATCGAATTTTCATCACCTTAACCACTTTCAAATATCCCATTCCATACCCTTAGCTTACCTCCGTTACAACCCTTTAAAGACCTTATGACTTGTGCTTTGTTTTCGTGTAAATCGGCGGAGAATGATTGAGTTGCAAGCTTATGCGTATACGTGTTCTAATCGATCCAGTGTTCACTATAAATACTAGTGGATCATTACTAGTTATATGTTAAACCGAGTGGAGATAACATTGTGAGGGATGTTGTAACACCCCGAAAACAGGTTTGGTAATCAAACCACGTTAATATTTATGAACGGGTAAAATACCGTTAGTGGTAAAATTAACCCGGTAAATATTAGGATTTAAATAATTAAACCTAATATTAAATAAAAAGAGAATAAAAGTTTTGAGAAAAACAAAGCTTATGACAGGCCGACTTAGCGGGACTTAAATAAGACGGGTTATACTCCCGGAATCCAATAAGTTAACTAGGAATAATAATAACCTAGTTAGAAGAGAAGTCTTGTAGTGACATATTAGTGGGTTAAAACACTTAAAATAAAAACCTGATAATAGATGGGGGACCAAAGTTGTAAAGTGTGAAACTTAAATAATTAAAAACAAAAAATAACACACCAAACACACACCTAAGTGTGTGTCTGGTTCGTACAAATCGCAGGGGGCGACCAAGAAACCCTCACCAAACCCTAATTCTCATAAGTCTCACAAATTGAAGGCTCAATTCAGTCTCAATACGAAATCCGAGTTTAGATTGGTGATCTCCACTGTAAGGGGGTAATAAGGTATGTGAATTTTATAGGAAATCTCTATTTTGAATTTCTGGATGAACATAGAGAACTCGAAAATTGTTGATGCATGAGTGTTATATTGATGGAATAGGAACAATATTGTGTCTAGGAGTGAACCCTAGACAATTATGTGTTGAAATCATGCATAATTCTTGTAAATCATAATCACCATTGAAGGTGATAAGTGGGATTTATAGAAACATGTTAAACACTAGGATTTTGATAGTTATTCTAGTGTAATTTGAGTTCCATGAAGTAAATTCAGATTTTTTGATGCTAAATTTGTGTATGTGATGTTTTTATGGTTTTGATTGCTAAAAATAAGTGTTATAATGTCTTAAACATGTCTTAATTGAAAGCTGAATTCAAACAGCTTCTGATCAGAATTTACAGCCGACTTGTATTGGCTGTAACATGGACAAAATTTGACAAAAACATGTGTTTCTTGAGTCTAAAATTTAATTCCAGGAAATATCTTTAAAACCCCACTGGAATTGCATTTTTTTCGACGAAAATTGAATGTTTTATGAATTTTTCGGTATCGAAGGTTCAGGCTGCGTTTTCTGGCAGAATTTGCAGCCCATTACGAATGTCATAACTCAATTTAAGAACTGATTTATGATCTTAAATATTTACTGTAGGTAGCTTCAGGTAATTCAAAAAAACTCCAACTGGAATTTCGTCAATCGGATAAACGAGGAATTTTAAATGAATTTTTTCGTAAGCTGCAGTCAGAAGTGACGAATCTGATATGAACTTTTAACACAAGGCCTAACCCTCCGAGGGGTACGAATTTTTGCGTAAAGAGTTAGATCTTGAAATTTTAACACAAGGCCTAACCCTCCGAGGGGTACGTCACAGGTTAAACAGGTCACCAAAAACAACCTATTTTTCGGTGATATGAACTTGCCTAATTGATGTTAATCTTGGCTAAATGACAAGTTATAAACTAGTTGTTGAATATATGGCATGCTTTGATTGATAAGTGTGTAAAAAAAGGGGTCCATAGGGTGATGACCATTGTATAGAATGACCAATCTAACCATCTTATGGATGTTATGATATAGTTTGACTCTAAACAAGCTAGGTGGGGGCTTAGAGAGGAACGGGTCAAACGGATCATGGATGCGAAGAATGTTTGCGCGGACGCGAGGTAAGTAAAGCTTACACCCAATTTAAGTGTACGTATTTATTTTATAGGTGATAAATATGACAACGGATTATATCCGGATATGGGTTCCGGCACAAAACAATATGAGTCGGAACGAATAAAAACGATTAAAACTATGGTTAATGGAAAAAGGATCTTGTGGTAAAAAAAATTCGAAATGGGTCGGATGTGTGAATGGGTAGTTAAAACCATGTTTTGTTATAAATGTAAATGTTTGGTCGTATAGGCCAAACGGTTCAAATGGTGGTGATAACACCATTTGACAATATCGACTAACGTTTGGTTGTCAAGTCATATGTTCACAGGAGTGGACGGGAAGTGGATAATCACGTAGCTATTAAGTAGCGGCTAAATAAAGTAAGGTATAAAACGGGTCTATACGTTGACCCGAGCTAGGAACACATAAAGTAAGTTTATAGTTAAAAGTGCAATTTGGTCAAATAATTAGTGAAAGTCCTTCGTCGTAAAATGAGGGACTAAAATTGACCAAAAAGCCCTTGATGGGAAAACCGGGCAAACGACCCTTAGAGGTTGTTTAGGAATTTGCATTAAGATTACGAAATATAGGTATATACCTTAATGTAGTACAATGATGGGTGAAAGAAGAGAGTGAAATTTAAAGTTAATGGTAAATCCCTCTAACGGGTCAAAATGAAGTTTTGCGCATAACTCAACTTTTAGTTGCATAATGTATGTAAGTTTTGAACTCACGAGTTAATGGTTTTGAGATAATGAATATCATAAGAATTTACAGTGATTTAAACGAAAGTGGTTTAATGAATCATGAAACGGGTCAAAAGTGTTAAAAAAAAGGAATTTCAAGCCAAGAGCTTGAAATTTGGATTTTTGAAGTAGTTGAATATCAGGTTTTAACTCCATAAGATGGAGAGTTAAATTACAAACGCGTAGGAAAAAGAATCGTGTAAAACGGATAAGTAGATAAAAAGTTATAGCATTTTGAAGTTGGAATTTGGTTAAAAACTAGAGCTGGGCAAAAATGCAGGTTTCAGTAACGAATCTGCTGGAAATTGGTCTTTCTCGCGCCACGCGACGGGTCACAGGGTTTGGGTCGCGACACGCTACAGACGTCGCGCCACGCGACAAGCTGAGCAGAGTCTCTCGCGACACGCGAGAGACATAAAAGCTGGAAAAATATTTTTGTTATGTTTGTTTGATGCGTAGAACTTGTTTAAACTTATTTTAAGCTATCAAAACTAACTTTTATGTTGGTTTTGAATTTAGGTGAACCTAGTAAGCATCCGGATGAAGATCAAGCATGGACAAGAACCGAACACACGATCGAACAAAGCTTCCGCGTTAATCTAATATGTGTTTGTTTTAAGTGAACTATGTAAAACAATTAGTACTATATTTGAATATTATTGACATGTAAGAATGTTAACTTGGAAAAGTTTTTGTGAAGTCGCATTTTAGCATAAAATGCGTGTTTTATTATTATAATCTTGATTTATTGAGACGGGTGTTACAGATGTATTTGGTATGCTAGTTTTAAGGGTGGGTTAATCTTGGGTAACCATCTGTTGTATTTAAAAATCGGAGAATTTAACCGTTGAATTACCTTTGAAATCTGAAAATTGTGAACCGGGTATGACATTAGAACCTAACTTGAATTTTTGAGAATGGGGGGTGTATCTTTTTGTTCGATCATTGTGAAGGTGTAAGACGAATTTGCTTGAGTACAAGCAAAAGACAAATGTGGGGATGTGATAGGTGGTCGAAAGTTCGGTGTTATAGGTATTTAATTTGTGTTTTTACGTGAATTTGGGTTTCGAATGATCTACTTTGACATGATTTGTATTTTACAAGTCTAACGGAGTTTAATGAGCATTTCGGGAGCCTTACGGAGAATCAGGAAGGAGCTAGGAGCAATCGGGCATGAAAAACGAGGAAACGGGCAAATAAACATGATAACCGCATCGACAACGGCCTAGAGTCGCGTCAATGATGTAGTGCGGCTATCAGAAGACCCCGTAGACAACAAGAAACTGTGTCAATCTTAATTGCTGCATCGCCAACGTGGTGACGGGATTTTTCACAAAATTTTGTTTTGTTTGACTGTTGACCGGGTTTTGGGAGGTTATTATCATTCTTTTGAAGAGAGCTTTTGGGGAGTTACACTAAACATCTCATACTTGGAGCCAAAAACCTTTTTGAAACACCATCATCCACAATCCAATCCATCTTCATCACACCACCAATCCATACCATCATCATCCTCATCATCACCATTCATCACACCACCATCCAAACCCTAATTCTCCATCAACCGTTCCAAGACTCAAGATCACGATCATGTTCCATCCTTCGCATTTATTGTCCGGTGTTTGAGTTCCCTTCAGCATGACTGGCTAATCATCTAGGGTTTCACCCCGGTGTAGATTTTGTAAGATTTCTAGGGTTTGAACAATTGTTTTGGTTTTGATTTGTGACTAGTTGTGTTCAAACACTTGAAGCTTATAGTAATTGTCTTGCATTTGTATTGAATTCATGAATTGTCAAGTGAGTTATGAAATTTGACTTTGTGAAACGAATATGTGCAATTATGCTTTGCTATAGGCTAGGGTTTACATGTTCTAAGTAACAGAGTGCGTTTTTGTTCGTTCATTTTGACATTGATAGCTATCGGCACCTAAGTCTCGTAACACTAAACTTGTTAATAACCAAGTGCAACTAAATTGAATGTAAAATGTGTAGGAACCCTAGGTCTTGCAATTTCGAACCGAGTGTGAACCTTGTTCCAAATTATAGTTTTCAATCAAATAATTGAGTTTTTGTTTTCCTAATCACATAATAATTTTCGTAGTTATTAGTAATTTTTTGGTTACGTCCGACATTCTTTCAAACCAACCAAACAAACAAAGAAAATTAATTAGCAAGCTTCATAAATTGTTTGAAAATATGTAATCACTTGAATCCTGATGTCACACCCCGACCGCGTTAAAACAACAAAACCACGGCAGAAACGTCGGCGAGTGCCGTAACAGAATCATTGTTTCACAACACATGGATTGAAGTTTTGTTTTATTGAATTAAATTATTACATTGTCTTGATATTTGAAAATAAACCCAAACATATTGTCTTTCATTGTTATTAAGACACTAAGGCCTCGTCCGTTCCTATGTGAGCATGCATCATAATCATCATCAAACAACAGCACCTGAAACATATGTGAAAATAAAGTCAGCATAAAAATGTCGGCGAGTACATAGGTTTTGCGTGTGTATCAAGTTCATGGCTTGTATACATGTTGCAATACCTCGTACGACTACTAGAGTCGATATTTGAAAACCATGTATTTGAAAAGTGTTTTGTATTGCAATATGTTTAACCAACTAAAACAAGTTGGTTATAGTTTATAAAACCTTGTTGCCATGAATCTTGGCCCAAAACATTTGCTTTTGTAAACCAAATTGTAAATCGTTCTTGTAATAAAACTCTAGGGTTTATATCATTTAGTAAACATAGTTGAGTGACATCATTTGAAATCATTCGTCCAAAATCGTTCAATTCTTCTGTGTTATTAATCGTTCGTGTTATCAAAACCAATCGTTCAACTCGTTCGTGTTATAAACCATCGTTCAATCGTTCGTGTTTTAATTGTGAAAACTAACTTTTGGTCGTTTTCGTTGAACACATTCAAACCTGTGTTTTGACTCGTCTATATCACCAAAGGGTATCTTTAATCGTTTAACAAACCACCAAAGGGTTTGTTAAAATTCATCAGGTTCTGTCGTTACCCATATTACCCCATAACCATGGCGATAGTCCGATAACGGGATTTGTCAGATCCTATGGTACCATAACATACTACTGGTCGGCTCGGCCAAAGCTAATGAATGTCATTCGTGTTATGTATCAACGCACCAACAAGTTCGTTCACATTATTGAAATCGTTGTGTTTAATATAAACCGTAGCATTTGTTTTTGAAAACTAGAAATCGGTTTAGCACATATGAATCACCCCCAAACAATTGAAAGCAGTAAAATAGGGGAACTATATACTCACTTGAGATTGCACGGTATCCTCGATTAAGTGAAATAACAAAGCTCGGGAAATCTAGGAATCAAGTGGCACCTAGTATCAGATCACTATGTTAATATATTGGTACCTAAATCGGGAGATCGGGTAGAATGAGGCCTTGTAAACCAAATGAGTGTTGGAACTCATATAATATGGTTTAACAAAGCCTACATTCTGATTTGATACCTATCCTAAGTGCTTTTGCGTTATGACCCGTTAAGGTAGTTTATGCTACTTTAACGCGTCATTTGGGCAAAAGCGCGTTCGGAGGGTCTAACTAGTCTTATGATAAGTCTTATATGCCCTAACATGTTTAATAATGTTGCATAATCAGTTTAAGTGTCAAAAATTTGGTTACATATGCTTAAATTCAAATTATGCGCAAAAAGGGCATTTTGGTCATTTTCCTAAGGCATATAAACTACCTATCATAACAACTAATTAAACAAAGTGACCATAAGGTATAACCTCGGAAGGTTATTCCCTATACAACTATGGTCACAAAATATGTTTGGTCGGATCCTAATGATCGACCAAACGGGTCGGGTTCGAAAATCTAAGCGGTTGTTAAGACCGCTTGACTTACGACCCTAAACAAGCACTAAACTAAAAGTGACGAGTTAAACATGTTAAAACATGTTTAACTAAGTTAGAAAATTGATTTGGTATCAAAACAAAGTGTTTTGCTACCCGAAAATAGTTTCGTCGCAAAATGCACATAATCGTGCATTTTGACTGAAACTTTGACTCGTCACTTCGACTAGTCAACGTGGTAATCAGTAGGTATAATCGCAAGGGATTATAACCATCGTGATTACGCTCACGTTGCAAAGTTCAATTGAACTTTGACTTGACCAATTCATGGTCAAAACCGAAATTCAAACGGTAGTCAAACTGTTTGACTTTCAGCTTGTAATTACTAAAATAAATGAATAAGCCATGAAAGAACACTTACAAGTGCTCTAGGGCTAAAATATTAACTAGAAAACTCAGATGGGAGGCCTCCTAAGAAGGTAGCAACTCCACTTAGAGTGTTAGAGATGAGAAGATGAGAAAATGAGAATGAGCAATGAAATTGTAACACCCCGAAAACTGGTTTGGTAATCAAACTCCGTTAATACTAAAAGACGGGTAACGTACCGTTAGTAGTAAAAATAACCCGGTAAATATTTGGATTTAAATAAGAAGTCCTAATATTAAATAAAAACGAATCAAAGTTTTGAGGAATTAAGTTTATAAGAGCCTGAGTTAACGGGACTTAAAATATAACGGGTTATAGCTTCCCGAACCCATCAAGTTAACTAGGAGTAATTAACCTAGTTAACAAGGTGTAAATAAGTAAATAAAATATGGAGTTCTAGTTCCTAATAATTAAAATCTAAACCTGAGGGACCAAAACCGTTGAAAAGGAAACAAGTTCTAATTAATAATAAAAAAAACACACCACACACACAAGGTGTGTGTGTGGATCGATCATCAGGAGCGACCAAGAAGGGTGAAACCCTAAAGTGCCAAAAATCATCAAATTGAAGGTCGATTTCAGTCCTAAATTGATGCATGATCACATAAAAACGATCACCAAGTCATGGGGATCACAAGGTATGTAAAAATTTGATGATTCGTGATGTTGCAAAATTTGAGTTAGCATCATAATTCGCGAATTATGTAAGGATTAGAGGAGCTATGGCTAAGTTAGTGATGTACACATGCTTAGGAACTAAACCCTGAGTGAAAATCATACATATGATGCTATGACTTGAATGATTTGGTGATCACCTATATGTGTGATAAATGGGTGTTGTAGAATGATGAAGAACACTAGAAATTAGATTATAAATTGAGTGTTATTTATTTACATGAGGTGAATCTAGATGTTATTATGCATACTAGATATATTAAACTTGCAAGAATTGTTTAATCTTGGCTAAATAGTTAGTCATGAAACTTGATTTTTGATTTAGTGAAATTATGCCCATTAGGTGTTTGTTAAAATGCCTAAACGAAGTTAAAATGTTGAAATTCCATGGGAAGTGTGCATTTGAATATGTTGATAGATCAATTGACTTTTAGGAAGTCAAACTAACCGATGATTTAATCGAGTGATAAAGTCGACATAAGACCCGTTAGATGGAGTAGTCATAATTGATAATGACTAATCTAACCATCTTATGAATTATGATGATAGTTTGACGCCTAACGAGCTAGGTGGAAGCTTGATGAGTGAGCGGGTCAAACGAATCAAGAAGGAAAGGAAAAGCGTAATTTGGATGCGAGGTAAGTTAAGCTTACGCCCTTTTTACTTTTATTACAAAATTCTTATTTGTGAGCATGGAATACGATTTGTATTAAGTAAATGAAACATGATATTCCGGCGCGATATAATGCTAGTCGGAACAAGTGAAAATGGTGAAATGGTAATCCAGACATGGGTTAACGAATAGATAAAGGGATTTAAAACAACACCATTTGGCATAAGTCATAATGGGTCAAATAAAACAGGAAACGAATTTCAAGTTGGATGATTTCAAAAAGTAAACCTGGATAGGTTAAAGGGGTGAAATGGTAATTAAGTGCCATCTTATAATGACAATTGGTCATTTCTATTAAACGGGTCAAATGGTGTTGTTAACACCATTTGTCAATAATATTTGATGATTGCTTGTTGAGTTTTGGTGATCACAGGAATTAACACATGGTTAGCATTGCTATTATCTAGATATTAATAGCAAAAGGTATTAAAAAGGGTCAACATGTTGATCCGAGCCAGGTACGCATAATTATGTTGTAGTTAAAAGTGCTATTTTGGTCGAATAATTGGTGAGAGTCCTTCGTCGTAAAAGAAGGACCAAAATCGACCAAAACGCCCTTGTAGGCTAAGTTGAACAAACAACCCTTAAAGGTTGTTTGGAAACGAATTTCATGATTAGATAAATACTTAGAATAAGTATAGAAGTTGAAAGATGTAATATATTAGTCAAATGGCACTAATTGAGTTTTTGTCGTAAAATAATGATTCGAGAGGTAAAATTTGGTTTATATAGATCACCACATTAAACCCACCATAAATACAGTTGTGGTGGGAGATTATAGGATAAGAAATGTGGTGATGGAAAGCTAGAAGCAATCGGAAGCGATTTTAGGCTCGAAAGTGCTTAAATACCCTTAACGGGTCAAAATAAGCATACGAGCGAAAATGGGTTTAAATTGTGTAATAAACCTATGATTAGAACCTAAAATAGTAGATAACATTAATATGAAGAAGTGTATGTGATATAGGAATCAAACAAATATGTTGGTTTGATAAAATGCATAAACGGGTAAAATTCAATAAAAAGGTAACGAGTCGAAGGCTTAGAAGTCTCAAATTTTTTATGTTGGATGTTGGATTTTAACTCCATATGATGGAGAATTAAATTATGGACGCGTAGGAAAAAGAATCGGGTAAAACGGATTAAAAACGAGAGAGTTATGCTCGTTTCCGTGAAATCGGGTCATGCTGGGAATTTGCAGCAACATAATATGAACATTCTGCCAAAAAGGGGGCTAGATGGGGCGTCTAGCCCCTAGGCGTGACGCCTAGCCCCCCTGAACCTGAAAAATGTTTAATTTCGTTTGCTTGACCCATATAACTTGTTTAAACTTGTTATTTAACTATCAAAACTAACTTTTAAGTTGGTTTTGATCATAGGTGATTGCCAAGAGTGCCCGGATGAAGATCAAGCTCGAAGAAGAACCGAACACGATAAAGTTAAAAGCTTCCGCGCGACGTTTTGTCGTATCTTTTAAACGACGAATTCAATTACATTAAGTTGTTCATTAACTTTTAAATTGTAAAAGTTTTAGTAAACTCGTATTGTCATACTACGTGTAATCGTATAAACATGTATTTTTACGAAATTTATATAAAATATTGTATTAATCTAGCAAGGGTGTTACAAGTTGGTATCAGAGCTCATGGTTAAAGAATAAAGTGTGTTCGGTTCGAGGCTTGATCGCAAATCCGGTAAGTACATGTATGTTAATAAGTTTAGTATGCTAAAGTGTTGTAAACAACACATAAGGCTATCGTGTAATATACGATACCTCAATTGAATAATAGATATAGTTAACAAAATTATGTGCGTTAAAACGTATAGTAGAAAAGCCTTGTATTATGATACGGGCATTTAGTAAAGTTGACATTACTAACTTTTATGAATGTTCTAATTGGAGGAAACTCGCATTTGAAGATGACGAGGGTTGAACAAATTATGGATATGATAGAGGAACGGTCCGAAGTATGACAAGAGGAGCATGCTCACCAAGGACTAAATCGCGTAACGGTCGCGAACAAGGCTAATGGCAAGAGAAGCCCGTTAGGGCAAACATTACCAGGTGTACATTTTAAATGTAACTGCACAAATAGTAATATGCAACAAATAAGTAGAAATTGAAAGTTGCATATGTAGATTAAAACTTGGAAAAACCCGAATAGAAAATGTATTCGGGATATTGTTTCCAAGAGAAACAAATAGAGGCATTACTTACATAGGGCGTGATGTGAAAACTATAAAAAGGTCATGTGTGTCATGTGTTAATCGCTTACTCTGGCCAAGTAAGTAGTGGCATATGATACCATGAACTTCTTATAGCGGACACATTTACATCCGATGTAGTAAGGACGAGGTGAGTGGGACAAACTAAAAAGTACCCAAATGAAACAAATGAACAAAATAGTTGATAATAATATAAACGCACAGCCGGGTGACGGAAACGTATTACATTAGGATAATGAGCCCGAGAGAAGGGACAAGGATTAATGTAAATGATGATATAAATGAATGATCAAAAGAAAATTCACAAAAGTAAGTCATCTTGGACGAAAGGGCCGTGGTGAACAAAATGGGCGAGTAAAACCAAAGTATAGATGATCCGTCGGGTCATAAAAACAAAGGTGTTGCCTACGCGAAAAGGATAATCAAGGTTGTTAACTTTAGTTGTAGTAAAGAAAGGATAACGATGATAATCGTCACTCATAATTAATAAGGCCGCCAATGGTGGTCACGTAAAGAATAAAAGACATGGTCGAATAAAAGCGACGAATTTCGCTAAGATGACCAAGTAAATCGAAATGAAGTCTTAATGCATACCGGAAGGGGTGCAATGATAACGATTTCGGGAAAACACCCGGTTGATAGGTAAGGAATTAAACGCATGCGTAGACTGAGAAACAGGAACGCGTATGGAAAGTCAAAAGACTCGGGTTTTGGGTCATGACTAAAGGAGGATAAGATACTGCAAATAGAAATTTTGATAAATTACGTTCAACTATTTCAAAGCTGAACGGGTCGAACAAAGACTGAAGTTTGACATTCATAAGTGATGAATTTTCACACGAACAAGTCAAGCAAATTTAATAAAGAATGACACTTGCTAAAGTAAGTAAGCGCGAATCGAATAAATAAAAGTGTGAAATATTAATAAACCTATGTAAAGGAGTTATAGGCGTTAAAAACATTAAAAATAAAGAACCCGGGTAATGGGACGTAAAGAAGTATAGGTAAGAACCGGGTAACGGTAAGTGTAGGGCAAACCGACGTATAATTGACATTAGAAGTCAAGAAGTCGGAAAGATAATTCGAAAGAAAACAATGTAGCCTTAGACTATGGTCAAGGTAAAACGAAATGCCAAAGCGAAAATAAAAGATTTGAAAGATAAAAAAATGGTACCTTGACACCGTAAATATATATATACAGTTGAATAATGACTAGGATAAAAGATGATTTTCGAGATCATCACAACTTATGATATTTTAAATAATGCTAAGGTCTACGGGACCAAAAAGACCTTCGGGTCACAAATAGAAGGAAACGAATTGTTGGGGTCTCACCTTAATAAGGTCAAAAAGGTGAAAATCTAAAGTAATAGCCTACGAGGCTAAGTGAAGGAACCTACGGGACAATAGTGTAAGGTGAGGGAACTTGTTACGATTCCCCACGTAAAACGAGAACGGAAAACAAAAAATTATGGGTTGTTAATTTCCTTGATATGAGTAATTGACATAGTTAAAGAGAGAAACGTTAAACTAAAATTCAGTTTTAGCAAGAAATAACGTTCTGACAAATATGAATATTATGAGACGAATTCGGAAAATGATTAATATCAAAGAATTTAGATCTTAACACCGATAGGTGCAAGGCAATGCATTCGAAAGAAAGATTTTCAATAAGAAAAGACGGCATAAACTTAAACATGACGTGATGTGATCACGGTCACAAGGGTGATACAGAATATAACCACGTTATAACGAAAC
Organism: Helianthus tuberosus; assembly: GCA_030545235.1. Classification (NCBI taxonomy): domain Eukaryota; kingdom Viridiplantae; phylum Streptophyta; class Magnoliopsida; order Asterales; family Asteraceae; genus Helianthus; species Helianthus tuberosus. The sequence continues at coordinate 7,670,144 of CM060436.1, forward strand.
TTGCAAGATATGAAACCATAAACACGTAAAAGGCCAATGACGGCAATATAGTAAACCCGGGTGATGGGGTATAAGGTAACCGGTGACTAACAAGTCTAACCGCCAAATTAAATAATCAAATAAAGATAATGGATACAAGCTGAAAGTAACGGCCCTCGAGGCCTTACACATGAAAGACGCACGCGTCAATATAAAAGTGAATACTTTTGACCAAAAGGAACGGATGCCTTGAAAACGAAACTAGATTCGTTTGATCAAACCAAGGAACTACGTAAATAAGGTTTCGGGGACGAAACTTCTTTAAGGGGGGTAGACTTGTAACACCCCGAAAACTGGTTTGGTAATCAAACTCTGTTAATACTAAAAGACGGGTAACGTACCGTTAGTAGTAAAAATAACCCGGTAAATATTTGGATTTAAATAAGAAGTCTTAATATTAAATAAAAACGAATCAAAGTTTTGAGGAATTAAGTTTATAAGAGCCTGAGTTAACGGGACTTAAAATATAACGGGTTATAGCTTCCCGAACCCATCAAGTTAACTAGGAGTAATTAACCTAGTTAACAAGGTGTAAATAAGTAAATAAAATATGGAGTTCTAGTTCCTAATAATTAAAATCTAAACCTGAGGGACCAAAACCGTTGAAAAGGAAACAAGTTCTAATTAATAATAAAAAAACACACCACACACACAAGGTGTGTGTGTGGATCGATCATCAGGAGCGACCAAGAAGGGTGAAACCCTAAAGTGCCAAAAATCATCAAATTGAAGGTCGATTTCAGTCCTAAATTGATGCATGATCACATAAAAACGATCACCAAGTCATGGGGATCACAAGGTATGTACAAATTTGATGATTCGTGATGTTGCAAAATTTGAGTTAGCATCATAATTCGCGAATTATGTAAGGATTAGAGGAGCTATGGCTAAGTTAGTGATGTACACATGCTTAGGAACTAAACCCTGAGTGAAAATCATACATATGATGCTATGACTTGAATGATTTGGTGATAACCTATATGTGTGTTAAATGGGTGTTGTAGAATGATGAAGAACACTAGAAATTAGATTATAAATTGAGTGTTATTTATTTACATGAGGTGAATCTAGATGTTATTATGCATACTAGATATATTAAACTTGCAAGAATTGTTTAATCTTGGCTAAATAGTTAGTCATGAAACTTGATTTTTGATTTAGTGAAATTATGCCCATTAGGTGTTTGTTAAAATGCCTAAACGAAGCTAAAATGTTGAAATTCCATGGGAAGTGTGCATTTGAATATGTTGATAGATCAATTGACTTTTAGGAAGTCAAACTAACCGATGATTTAATCGAGTGATAAAGTCGACATAAGACCCGTTAGATGGAGTAGTCATAATTGATAACGACTAATCTAACCATCTTATGAATTATGATGATAGTTTGACGCCTAACGAGCTAGGTGGAAGCTTGATGAGTGAGCGGGTCAAACGAATCAAGAAGGAAAGGAAAAGCGTAATTTGGATGCGAGGTAAGTTAAGCTTACGCCCTTTTTACTTTTATTACAAAATTCTTATTTGTGAGCATGGAATACGATTTGTATTAAGTAAATGAAACATGATATTCCGGCGCGATATAATGCTAGTCGGAACAAGTGAAAATGGTGAAATGGTAATCCGGACATGGGTTAACGAATAGATAAAGGGATTTAAAACGACACCATTTGGCATAAGTCATAATGGGTCAAATAAAACAGGAAACGAATTTCAAGTTCGATGATTTCAAAAAGTAAACCGGGATAGGTTAAAGGGGTGAAATGGTAATTAAGTGCCATCTTATAATGACAATTGGTCATTTCGATTAAACGGGTCAAATGGTCTTGTTAACACCATTTGTCAATAATATTTGATGATTGCTTGTTGAGTTTTGGTGATCACAGGAATTAACACATGGTTAGCATTGCTATTATCTAGATATTAATAGCAAAAGGTATTAAAAAGGGTCAACATGTTGATCCGAGCCAGGTACGCATAATTATGTTGTAGTTAAAAGTGCTATTTTGGTCGAATAATTGGTGAGAGTCCTTCGTCGTAAAAGAAGGACCAAAATCGACCAAAACGCCCTTGTAGGCTAAGTTGAACAAACAACCCTTAAAGGTTGTTTGGAAACGAATTTCATGATTAGATAAATACTTAGAATAAGTATAGAAGTTGAAAGATGTAATATATTAGTCAAATGGCACTAATTGAGTTTTTGTCGTAAAATAATGATTCGAGAGGTAAAATTTGGTTTATATAGATCACCACATTAAACCCACCATAAATACAGTTGTGGTGGGAGATTATAGGATAAGAAATGTGGTGATGGAAAGCTAGAAGCAATCGGAAGCGATTTTAGGCTCGAAAGTGCTTAAATACCCTTAACGGGTCAAAATAAGCATACGAACGAAAATGGGTTTAAATTGTGTAATAAACCTGTGATTAGAACCTTAAATGGTAGATAACATTAATTTGAAGAAGTGTATGTGATATAGGAATCAAACAAAAATGTTGGTTTGATAAAATGCATAAACGGGTAAAATTCGATAAAAAGGTAACGAGTCAAAGGCTTAGAAGTCTCAAATTTTTTTTATGTTGGATGTTGGATTTTAACTCCATATGATGGAGAATTAAATTATGGACGCGTAGGAAAAAGAATCGGGTAAAACGGATTAAAAACGAGAGAGTTATGCTCGTTTCCGTGAAATCGGGTCATGCTGGGAATTTGCAGCAACATAATATGAACATTCTGGCAAAAAGGGGGCTAGGTGGGGCGTCTAGCCCCTAGGCGTGACGCCTAGCCCCCCTGAACCTGAAAAATGTTTAATTTCGTTTGTTTGACCCATATAACTTGTTTAAACTTGTTATTTAACTATCAAAACTAACTTTTAAGTTGGTTTTGATCATAGGTGATTGCCAAGAGTGCCCGGATGAAGATCAAGCTCGAAGAAGAACCGAACACGATAAAGTTAAAAGCTTCCGCGCGACGTTTCGTCGTATCTTTTAAACGACGAATTCAATTACATTAAGTTGTTCATTAACTTTTAAATTGTAAAAGTTTTAGTAAACTCGTATTGTCATACTACGTGTAATCGTATAAACATGTATTTTTACGAAATTTATATAAAATATTGTATTAATCTAGCAAGGGTGTTACAGAAATGAGCAGATTTGAGGGGTATTTATAGTTTTTAAGATGCCATAAGATGATGCCATGTGTATTGTGTGGTACCCAAGCAAGTATAGGATTGCCACAAGTGTTTGGACAGGATTAAAACCTTAATTACCACTTAAAATACCCACAAGTTTGCTAAACAATGGTTAAAAACAAGTGCAGCAGCTGATTCTAAACATTCTGTCCAGATGAAGCTGTCGCGTCACGCGACCAGGAGCCCCCTGGGCCGTCGCGTAGCGCGACCCCTTGCAACAGAGTTTCAGAATTTGGCAACTTTGGTCCCTGCACACACTTTAATGGATTTTCGACGCGTTTACCCCCGTTAACCCATTTTCAAGGCTCTACAAGGATGTTAAAGCATAGGGGACTTGAAATATGCTTGGAAATATCTTGGATGTCGGTTCGTTTGGTCGTACGATCGCGTTTTTCAGTTAATTACGATGAAACTCGAACGGACGCGAAAACGATCCAAATTAAGCGACAAATGGTATTTTTGAATTCCTATCACTAAAATACAATATTCTAGTGATTACAAAAATTTTTGGATGTCCGGATATGGTCAGAACGCAAGATATGCACGTATATGCAAACTTTCGCAGTTTTGACGCTTTTAGTCCCTATGATCAAATAAGCGTATTTTCGCATACCGAACCCCTCAAAACTTATTTCTAAGCTATGTTAAGGGTATTTAGGGTATGTTTAGATTATGATCTTGTTCCGAAGTGTACGTTTCTATACGAATCGACAGACTTTTGCAGTTTGTCGCAAATAGTCCCTGTGATCGAACAAACTTGTTTTTGCCATACCAAACCCTTCAAAACTTATTTCTAAGTTATGTAAAGGTTATTTAAGGTATGTTAAGCTTATGTAACTGTTCTGGAGTGTTTTTCGCGTTAAACTGATCACGTTTACGTAACAGTTTGCGTATAACTTTCAAGAAAGTGATTTAAAGCTTGCAATCGAACTAGAATCAAAACGTGAAATTGTCATACACAAACAAACAAACATTGAGACCAAAACACATTGTTTCATTGATATTGTTCTACATCATACAGTGTTTACAGAGCACAAATGTCACACCTGACATAGACCACAGACTCTTCGTGTTCGACACCCTAATTGCCATTAACTATCTGTTTGGGGTAATTGGGACTTATAAATATTATCTTTGACTGGAGCGCGACACTCCGATCAATTGTCATTTTCAGTGGCTTAATTTCCTAAACCGACTTGGCTGGTTTTGGTTTCTCTCTCTCCTCCCTCCCTCTCAGCACTCGGTTTTGGGTCGTGGTATAGACGGTTACCTACAAGGTCGTGATAAAAAGAGCAGTGTCTTTGTGGCTTGCCAAGTTGATCGACTACAGATTGCAAAGTGTGCATGTTATAGTTCGTAGTAAATTAAGACAGTAGATGATAAAGTGTTATGTTTATTGCATAAGTGTAAGTTGTGTCATGTATCAATGTGCCTTAATTGCTTAACGTGTTTAATGTCTATTAAAATTTATTGTTGCCTTAGTTAAACTAGAACTCACTCAGCGTAGCTGACTTTTAGTATGCACATTAGGTTAAGTTCGGTTGAATAAAAGGAATGTTGGCTCACGGTATTGGTAAAGGCTCCCATTAAACTGATGGCATCCTATTTCATTTATGTCATGTTTGTTAAGACATATGTTTCATGACTTGTAGCTGACTTTTGGGTATTATGTTTTTAATTTCAGGCGATGAATGAAATTTATGGTTGCGAACTATTTGCTAAAATGTAAATCCAATAACGGAAACCCCCGGGTTTGGGGGATTTCAACCAACTTGTTGCTTCTCCTAGCCGTTGTTGAGCACTATCACTTGCACATGCTAGGGCTCACAGAAATATTCTGCAATGGCCCCTATTCGTCGTCGCATACAACGCAATGCCACATTATTCAAGATCACAACTTTTACACAACAGTGGCTTTTTTTCTGGTGAGAGTTTCAGGTCCACCACCAACATAGGCACGAAAACACCGACATGTCGTCTCTATAGGTGAAATGTTTTTTAAAAGAAAATCCTATAGAGACGACATGTCGTCTCTATAGTGTTTAAATGTTTTTTATTCTTTTTAAAAAAAGCTTACAGAAACGACATGAAGTACTTAAAAATATTTTTTTTAAATGTTTTTTTTTATTTGGTAAATATTAATTTATTTTTTATTATTTTTTAGCAAAGACTTATAGAGACGACATGTCGCCTCTACAAACTCATCTATAGCAACGACACTTATAGAAACGACTTGGGTGACCTATAGGGTGGGGCTGTAGAGACAATATGTTGTAGAGGCGACATGACGTCTCTACAGGTGAAAAAGGCTTATAGAGAAGACATATCCTCACTACAGACCAAAAAAATGCCGTCCCTATAGGATCTTTTTCTTGTAGTGAACAACGGCGACACCGACAACGAATCTCGTCATTTCAACGAACAAGAAGAAACAATGGCGGCCTTGTGTTGTACATCCTAAGAGGACGAACAGTGGTGGTGGAACAACCACTGCCATTGCTTTTGTTCTTATTTCCGGCATGTTTATTGTTGGCATCAAGAGAAACCATGAAAAAAAATTAATGGTGTAAAAAAAAGGGGGGGGGGGGGCATGAGTAACAAGTCAATACATTTTGCACATGGTTTTTTCGCATCCGGTAATAGGTATGGAGTTTTTTCAAAAACAAATTCTGGTTAACTTCACAAAGAAATAATATATTTTTTTTATATTTCAAGCCACAACGCTTTTCACACTTGGCATCACTTAAAACAGAAAGTTTGGACCTCAAAATGGTGATGTTTCACCTTAGTTTACCATGATAAACTTGTGGAAACACTCCTAGAGGTGTTCCTAGCTTTCAAGAAGAAGAAAAATGAAGAAAACATGAAGGAAAATGATGATATATATGCGGATTAGACACAAAAAAATAAACACTAAAAAAATGGCTACAATTTAAGGAATGTGTTTAGTGACGGCATCAGATTCCGAATTGGTGGAGAAATGTATGGTGGCATTCTTGGGTTGTTGGTTTGGTCCTTGTTCCTGTAACTCGAATCCTAGCCCGGTATATCCCATTTTAGTTTTACACCATTGTGAAGGTTACGCATTTTTTACTCTCCATGAAGTATTAGACCATAAGTGATATTATATAATAGTACGGGGTAAAAAGTGTAACATTATGTTCTGTACATATGTACATCACATCATTTTAACCCTAATTATATCACAATCATTCTAATACAATTTTTGTGGTTTATCTCTTGACTAGTATGGTCAAATCAAACGCTTGAATACATACAACGTCTATGCTAATTGTGCTATAGGTTCAAAGTTATATATGTGGGTGTTTACATGGTGATAATTTGTGTTGGTAAAACAAGGGATTGTTCGCGTATTGGTGGGACCCTAGTTACATTGCCACAATGAGGTTTATTGGTGAGACTTTGACATGAAGAACAGAGTTTCCATGTACTTTGTGGGACCTAGAGTTGTCCACATATTAGTAGGACCTAATTAAATTATCTGCTTATAGCTCATATTCGTAACTAAACTTTTTTTTTATTCAAACACAGTATGTGGGAAGTATGATGATAATGTGCAAAAGAGTATTTATAACAGAAACACCACATCGACACTCGATCCATGGTCGATTATATCGTCGGTACCGCTGTTAGTATTAAGACTAATGAGTGACTTGATCCAAGGTTTGAGTGTCCTCGCAAACTAAAGTTTTACGCATGTGTGTGTCCTATTCACTAGCTTTATGTTAGTCACCCATTTGTGGTGTATGTCTCTAGGTTATGGATTAAGAGAGGTAAAAAGCTCCTCTAGAATAAATTTAATCTGTGAAGATAGACGATAAGTTATTAATCTCTAGATTACAAGGAGTTTTGCCAATGATGGCCAGCCCATCTAGTCGGAGGTGGGGAGGGTTTACCACGCTTGCGTGGGTTCCCGCCCGGGTGGTTCCGAGTTCGATCCACGGGGTATGCAAAACATGCGAAGCCTTTGGGCGAGGGGTTGAAAAGCTTGTATGTTCGGGGGATTCGAACCGGGGGTGTGTAGGTTGTAGGCAAACGACTTACCCAGGTGATCTAAGCTGTTCAAAAAAAAAGATTACAAGTAGTTTTAGATCCATATGATATGTGTTTTAGAGATTTTTTGTTTTTGTAATGAAAACACTATAGGAATATTTTCTAGTTGTTAGTGATTTTATTAACATCATAACTAGATATGTCTCTAAATCAATAAATATCAGAAAATTTGGATTTGGAAAGTATAGTATAGTTGTATTTTCAAAACCATCATTGAAATTTTTATTAAGTAATAATGTAATATGATGTTAGGAAATTAGTGTGTTATCAAAATGAAAAATAAAAACCAGTTCTATTATTTGTTTCATATACGAACATATGTTCAACACTCCAAAGACACTAGTACATTATAAAACAAGTTCTTGCCCTCAAATACATATTAAAAAATTGCAAAGTACATTACAAAACAAGTTCTTGCCCTCAAATACATATTAAAAAATTGCAAATCACATATCATAATGAAGATTAACCCCAATATTATGAAACAAGTCATCAAGATGCCCCTTCTTATTAACGTTGAACGCTTAATAGTTAATCCAAGTACTAAGAGCAACCGAGTCGAAGTTCCAAGTCCAAATCATCCGTCTCCGATTCACCAAACAAGCCGATCTCCGAATCCCATCTAACAATCTCTGAATTCTTTACAATGTTACCCTCATTTTCACATGGAAAACCAAGAAATTTACAAAACCCAAAACCGGGTATATGAGATTTCTTCATGGTTAGATCTTCACCACCTTTATCGCGCAAACAATAGGACGTGTTACCAGTCGGCGATGGGTATGACAAATCATGTTGTACATATGAGGGAGATAACGTTGTTGTAGAGGGTGACAAGTTTGAAGAAAACTGAGGTGAGAAATTAGGGTTAGAATTAGGGTTTGGATGGAGGTTAAGCTTGAACAAACTACTATAGTTTGAAGAGAAGTTTTGAGAGGATGACATTTGTCTAAGCCTAGCTCTATCTCTCCTATGAACATTCATGTGGCCACCAAGAGCTTGAGCAGATCTAAACTCTCTTTTACAAAAAGTACAAGTGTAAGATCTTGGAGGCCATGAGAACCCATGCACTAAATCTCCCACCTCTCCATTAACACCATCTTTATCTCTTAGAAAATCATTAAAAACTCCATTTGTTGCTGATCTTGCACCAAGAAAATTGAGATCTTTCAACCTGTTATCATCCCTCACACAGTTTCTTTTCTCCATTGCTGTTAAAAAATCATCAAACACTCCAAAAACCCTTGATCAAAACACTAAAACAGCAAGAAGAAGTGCATCAAGTTAAAGATTTGGATCAGGTTGTAGAGAGAGGAGAAGAATTAAAGAAGAAAGTGGGATCAAAATGGCATTAAGATTGTGGGGTATTTATCTGAAAATGTTGAGAATGTTTGGTCACTTATTACTAAAAGTAGAATCCTCGTCCTTGCAGGGCTACACCTTTTTGCCAAATCTAGCACTGAAATAATGGGTGTTTCTTTCTTCTCTTTGAAACATTTGTCGGATACACAAGTCATTAAAAGTTTAACATGTACTCTTTTGTTCAAAACTATTTGTTTTACTGTTGATGCTCATTCGAATGGATTGGATGTTAACTTTTTCACTGGCTATAAAGCTAACATGCATGATCATCACCCTATACGTGTCGGTTTGTGGAGGCTTTATGATGTTGATATGCTACTTTAATGCTACAAATTTAATATTTCTGTGCACTCTGATACATATACAAACAAAAGTTTACATGTTTAATATTGGGATAGATTGGTCAAAGGAAAAAGATACGTACTTACTCTATAACATTTGAGTGAAAACACATCCGTAGACATCATCGGTGTCACATCTGGACCGACTTTATGTTTGTCGGAAAATCTTATCAACAAATGTTTACAACTTTTATAATATGCTAATACTTGGATTTGAGGGTTTAATTAATGGTCTCGTTTTATTTTGGAACTGTAAACCTCTCACCCTAATCAAAGAATTTAAGGTTCTTGAAAGAACTAATTAATTAGGGGGTAGGGGTGGTCATCACTCATCACTTATCACTCACTCACAACTTCCAATCAAGTTCCGTCACGTCATCGAGTTTTATTCCATCACTGGTGATAGATTTAAGTGGAAATGTCCATCAACCCAACAATAAACTTATAAACCCTCACATTCTCTCACATTCTTCCATTCTTCACGCGTGATATTCTTAACGCGTTATCAAATTGACGCGTGATGTAAAACAGTGGCGATGGTGTTTTATCTATTTCCACGCGTTATAATTCATCATCACGGGGTTTTGTTCTTCCAGCCCGGGTCCCCTTAGAGTTTAATGATACTGTGAAAGAATTCATAAAAACTTGAAAACTACATTGTTGTTATATAGTGAAATGAAAAGCCTAACAATAAAGAATGATGACTATAAAATGTCAATCATTATCCCGGCCAATATTTAAAGTAAAGATAAAATAATGATAACAAATAAAGTTAAAGATAAATACTACAAAATTGTCTTTGAGGTTTGGCCATAAATGTCTGTTACAAAAACGATTTTTTTTACATTGCAGTCCTTCACCTTTGGTTTTAGTGTCATTTTCATCCTTGAGATTGATAATTTATGACTTTGGTCCATCGGAAAATAACTTTTGGATGAAAATGACAAGATTTCAATTTTTTTGGATGAAAATGATACCTTGTGACGAAAGTCGCAAAAGCATCCAAACCTCAGAAAAGAAAATGACATTTTACTCTAAATAAATCCAAATATATAACAATAATAGATAATAAACTTAGCTATGTAATTTAAGGGAATGGTAGCCAGGTGTAAAAAAAACATTTTATTACTTGGGACTTGGGAGTTTATGAGAAATCCGTGTTCTTGTAACATATCACCTTGCTATGTTTATAGAGTCTACATTTTGATGTTGTAAAAACTATATATATATATATATATATATATATATAGCCTCATAGTTTACGCCATGTGTTAGTTTATCAGTTACTAGATTTTGTAATTATGTTTGCGCGTGTTGCGCCGTAAATACCATGAACGCAAACGTTTATAACATAAATGTAACTTTAACTGTTGTTACATATTGTTAGTTTCAAGTACATAAGACTTTCATATAACATAAACTAAACACTCTCTCTCTCTAAACTAAACACTCTCTCTCTCTAAACTAAGATGGCGACAGTGATGGTGGTGATCCTGCGTGACGGAGCTGGTGGGGATCCGGCGGATGGAGGTGGTGTGGTTGTTTTAGGGGCGACGGTGGAGGTGGTGATTCAGATCTTGTTCCGATCTGATCTCCTCTTTCACCGCCATCGTCATCTCCTCCGCCTCCACTTCCACCGCCATCGTCACCGTCGACGGTGGTGATTCAGATCTTGTTCCGATCTGATCTCCTATTTCCGGTGTGGTGACGCGACAGGTTGGCCACTCTCTCTCTCTCTCTCTTTTCTTTCTCTCTCTCTAACAACAAGTTGGCCACTTTGTGTGGCGGGCGACGGTGGCACACCGGAAGCAGGTATCTGTGGTGTTAGGTGATGGCGGGTTGTTGTGGTACTGGGTTAGGGGCGATTGAGGTGGTGTTATTGGCGAGAGAGATGGGGATTTCTTTTTTGGGTTGTTACCCCTCTCATGCCACATCATCATCGGATCTGATCCGATCATGTTGAGCCGATGATTTTATCACTCAAAATCAACAACCCTTCAAAGAAAAAAAGAATAAAAAGATCTGCCAGCTGAGCTACGACTACTTGGAGTGGGAGTGGCTATGCTTTTTTTTAATAGCAATTCTTTTACTGATAATTTTGATGGTGAAAGATGAAACTGAGAAGGCGATGATGATATTAATTTCTGTATGTGTGGATTTTTGGGGGTGTTTTGATTTGGTATTTAGGTTTTTAATTTTGGGGGATGGAGGATTTGATGATTGGGCATATGGGTTTGATTGTGGTTGGGTTTAATGATGTTGAGTAGTTGAATTAGGGTTTTTTTGTAGGGGCGGTGGCAGATGATGATGTTGACAGTGACGGTGGTAGGTGGGGACGGTGGTGGCTGGTGGCTGGTGGCACTGGCGGTGGTTGGGAGCGGTGAGGGTGGAAGCTGGTGGTGGTCGGCGGCAGGTGAGGGTGGAAGGTGGTGGCAGCAGGTGATTGGCTGTATTTTATTTGATTTCTAAAAATCATTTATAAATTAGGATGTGAAATGACAATGCTACCCTCATGTGCCTTGCACATGACCAGATTTAACCAAAAAAATTAACTGGGTTTGGCCTAAAGGACATAACGTGCAAGATTTGCAAACATTAAGGACAAAACTCATCAATTTTAAAGACAAAGGACAGCGCCTGCAATTTGGGACAAACATAAAGGACAAAACTTGTACTTTACTCTAAAATAATAAAAGACTCCAAATAATGCCACATGGCATTCTCTTCTTCAACCTTATAAATTTTATTTATATTTATTTAATAAATATCTTTTAAAATATTAATATTAATTAATAACCAATATATAGATATCACTTAATTTTATCCTTATCTTTATCTAAAATTAATAAATAAATTCAATTTTGCAATTTAATCCCTTTGTTTTTTTTACTTTTAACCCAAAGTTTTTCATCTTTTGCAATTTAATCCCAACTTTTTTTTTATTTTCAATTATGGTCCATCATACTTTTCATCTTTCCAAAGTTTTTCGTTTCGTTCTAAATTTTGTGAGTTAAGGCACCGCAACGTGCGTGTGGGGTTCAACATTTTTTTCGTATATTTTTTTCCCGTTTGACTGACCCACCCGTCGCGTAACATCCATTTTTCTGCGTTTGACAAGTTCGTCCAACACGCGGGTCCTAGATGGACTTAGTTATTTTTCTATGTTTTACTTTTCGGTTTAATTTCTCAGCAACGAGCGTGCGTAATTCAAAGATTTTACGTCTGTTTTTCGCTCGGCGTTATTTTTTGCCGTTTTTATTTATTTTGTTTTTATGAGTTTTTCCGGTGTTGGTGGTCGCTGACAATGATATAGTATTGTTATTACTTAACGGGTAAGGATAGTGTAAAAAGGGCCTAAAGTGTGAGAAGTGTATTATAACACTATATATAATACTATATAACACCATATAAACACCGTATAACAATATGTAACACCATATAATACCATATAACACTATGTAACACTATGTAACACTATATATCATTACTAGCCTAAGATCCCGCGAGTTTCGCGGGTGGCTTAAGACAAATATATAATATCTAGTGACATTTAGATGAACTTTGTAATGAAAAAACTTTTCAATATAAACGTATAAACATTATACTTATACTGAACTAAAACATTTAAAATATTACGGTACATGAACATCACAGATCAGTAAAAACTTCTTTGTAAACTACATTTGTCCTCTTTATCTTCATCGTTAGCGCCTTTGCACAAACCACAAAATATGAGCGTTCTACCTATTTAATAAAACGAACCTGCTCAGCCTGTTCTATAAAACTTACCTGTTCACATTTAGTTCCCTCAAGAAAACAATAAAATAAATAGCAAGAAAAGCATAAAACTTACATAGCCACAAAAAGTCTCCATAGCTTTATAAGCTTCTTCAACTATACTCATTATCACAAACCCAAACCATCTACTCTGTCCAGTATCCCTATTATAATTCACCTACAAAACAAATGTCATCCACCACTGTAACCATGCACCACACCACATTTATCAATAAAACGGTTAATTTTGGTTTTACTCTTTCTCTAATGGTTCAAATGGGTAAAAATATTTGCTAGAACAGAAATGGGTTGAGTAGGTCAAAAGTTGCCCAAAGTGTTCTCAATATGCATACAACCTCCTAAATTATTTTATTAAAAAAATGTGATAATATAGTTTCATTAGATGATAACTTATAGATTAACATTTTAGAAAATTTGAAAAAGAAAAAAATTATTTGCACATCAAGCGCATCCAATCATATGCTCCATTAGTCTATTACCCAACTCCACGTGTTTTATAGTTATACCAGTAAGTAAGCTAAGTAAGCTGAACATCCAGTTTTCAAGATTTATCAAGTAAAAAAACCTAAGGTATTGGGTATTTCCTTGTGTTCAGAGCTGTCAATCCAATTCTTGAGGCACTTCAACCATCATATGCATTTCTCAAGGCAATTATCTTGTGTTTCTCCCTATGTAGTCGTGCCATCAACATTGCCAACTCATTTGCTTTAGTTCCAGAATTAACAAAATACACCACCTGTTATATCATGTAACATCATAAACTAAACTTTTATAAAACAAATTATTGTAATTGTACATACCACCATTATTCTACATCAAAGAATTTCACAGATGGAAAACAAAATATGATATATCAGTAGTACCACCCATATTCTTAGGATTTCTAAAGTCAAGATGATCGATTTTAAATTCAAAGTTAGTATTTTTTTTTCTAGTATTTTTCATGAAAAAATGGAAACTACATTGAAGTATATATAAATGGGTAGCAATGGGAGTTATGGTGTCACAACATACATCCATATAATTTCAATGTTCTTTTTTATTTAGGAGGAAATAGGTGTGACCTTAAAAGTCCAACAAAAATCTCATAAGAAAAAGAGGGGTACATACTAAATAAGAGTCATCCAAATTAAACCTTACAGTTAACTTTTTTTCTGTTTCATAAAGGATGTATTTGACATCTTATAATACCTTTGCAATCTCAACAACTTCAGCAAAATTAAAGAGCTCAACCAATTTGTCACTGTTTAGATTATAAGGCAATTTACCCACATACCGTTTTCTCGATCATAAATGAACCGTCTTCCAATGTTCAACGCCTGCTCATGTTGGAACAATCACAAATTAGGTTTGTAATTCTGTCAAACCATAGCTTCCGTCCCATCATTGGTCATCCAAAACATCCCCAGCCGCTTCCGTCGTTATTTTTATATAAAATATCATATAATAGAATGTCCATTAGCCTCTAATGATCCGACGTTGCTTCATCAGCAGTGGGCATTTCTTCATTTACCTTAGGGACATGCTGCATTACACCACATATGAACAATAATCCACCACCAAAATCATCAATGCGTATATGTTGAACAGATTGGTCTTATTTTGTAAAAAAAAAAATCAAGCAAACTGATTCTGAGTATGTGCGTGAGTGTATTCGTCACCAAGCACGTGCATTTAAATACGTATGCTTAAAAATAGTCTAAAGGTGTAATTTTTTTGTGAAGACATAATCACTAAGAAAGTGCAATTATCGGGAAAAGCAACGAAAAATCTAACCAACAACTAAATGACACCTAATATAGATTAAGCTTATACGAATGGGAACCATTTTATTAATCCTCTTTCCTACTTCACCATCAAGAATAGACTCATCTGCCATCTCAGGGGTACATGATTGATCCTCATCATCACCAGCTCTTTCTCCATTTTCCAAATCTTGTTCTTGACTTCTCTCAAACTCTAAACCGACCACCTATATATATCAGAACACATTCCCATAAAGAAAATCAAGAGTTATGTAATTACTCGAATACTCTCTCTCTATTTGACCAGTTTTTACTCAGCCAAATTAATACTTTTCCAAAAGGCTTTTTTGACCCGAACCCGCTTTGACCCATTACCTGACCTGCCCATTTTGCCAGGCTTAAGAAATAGTGACATATGATAGTAATAAATTTGTATATGTTCTTGCTAGGATATCGTTATAAGATACTTCATAACATAACACATTAAAATTTGATAATATTAGTGATCTTATACAATTATAAGCTGATTTATTGGTTAAATGATCATATTATATAGCTAATATTAATAAGTATGAAAGAAAAACCTGGAGGTAATTATATAACACTTATTTTTCTTTGAAATAAGCGGTTGTACAGACTGTGAAACCGCCTGTGTGATCTGCAGAAATAAGAGTTATACGAACATTATGGTTGACCATTAGTCAAAACCCAAAAACCGATAATGACGACAAAAAGAAAGGGATTTTGTAAATGAAAAACAACAATATAAAGGTATTTTGCAACCTCTATAACAGATAAATAAGGCAATCTCACAAAACTTTGACACCTATTATACTTACAACATCCACAAACGGGTTAAGAGCATCTTCAGCAAGGTATGACAGAGTTGTTCCTGAATCAACTATGGTTCCACTTCCACCTTGGTTGTCTGATATCGCAAAAGTCGACGGGTCAATGGACAACGTTTGACCATTGACAGAAATACTCTGCAGATTTATATTATAATGTGCCCTGAAAACATGCAATTTATACTATTAGAACTATTTGGAATAAATCATAACCTAAATCAACTCATCTATAAGTAAAAAAGTCAAAACTACATCCTCTAACTTAATTACCGAAGGAATACTTACTGTGATTGGATAATACACTTCTTCTTCGAACCTACATCCTTAGTTCTATCAAAAACGACATTAATACAAAGAACAATTTGCAAAATTAGTCAAAGTATGAGCAAATTATATAAAAAATTCATAATCAGGACTCTCTTGTCCTAAGAAATCTTCAACCATCTTATAAACATCAGTTATACTTCAGTTATACTTCTTTTTTCTCGTGTTGACTATCTTTTCATATAAACATCATGTATTTGAAATAAGTAGAGTCGATTTTCTAAGCATGTGAGATACTATGTTTTCTTTAAAATTAAAAGGTTTAATCGCTTAAAATGTTGGTTAGTTTTACACAATCAAAATATGGGGGTACAACATCAACATATCGAAATCTATAGTCTAAACACGAAATAGAACTGAAAATTAAACATTTTGCCATCATCACCTGTTAAAAACATTTTATCAAAATCTATAGTCTAAACACGAAATAGAACTGAAAATCTATAGTCTAAACACGAAATAGAACTGAAAATTAAAAATCTATATAAGAATCGGCTCACTGAGTATTAGGGTTTTTGAATGATAAATCAAGATTAAACAATATGAAAGACGAATCATAAAAAAAAACATACTTTGATCCGATTGAAGAAGAAATACACAAATCTACACGGCCGAGAGAATTCCATATGCCAGATCTTCAAGCCTCAACAAAGAATAATAAATTCTAGGGTTTGAAATGGAAGAGAATGATGGTGAAATTGGCTTAAATTAGAATTTGTGATTGGAATCAAATTCTATACTCCAAACAGAAAATACCCCAGCCCAATCCAATGCCCACATCCACTGATCCCTTGTGCTTGACATCACTGGTTGCCTAACCAACAAAAAAAGCTGCTGAAGCTCCTGCTGTTCAGTATCATTTAAAGCAGCCAGCTGCCATTCCCAACCTCCCTGAAGTACCTAAGTACCTGCACCAATTACCTCTTTAACCTGGACTATAAATGCCTCCTTTTTAACTGGTTAGTTTATAGAATACATCGCGAACAACAACCTCAATAATCAACGATATGCTAACAAATGGTCAAACCTTCAAATCAATGACACATTTGTGTATAACACTTGAAAATACATTACCTGTTGTGGCAACATCTTGTCTATCATCTCCTATTGCTAGATACAAGAATTTTCACCTATGAAAATAGAAAAAAAAAAAACTAAAAATTAGAAGAGGTAAAATGCCATGAAATGTTAATATTTAACTTTCTAAGAACTCATACCTTTATATCATTGTGGTAGCCATTTGGCATTCCATGTGCCATTGTAAAAATATCCAGCAAAGAAGCATCAAATATCGAGCTTATAATTAGTGCTTGCCCATGAAATCCAACGCTTACTGCAACATTGTTCATATCAGGCCAGCTGCTCAACCTTAGATATTGCTTCAAATAACACAAACATAACAAAAAACATATAACTTAATAAGCAACCTAAGAATCATCTTGTAACTAACTATATTAAAGTGGGTATGCATTGTCCTATACTGCCATGACACTTGCTTTTCTAATACAGTGACCCATTTAATCTTTTTTATACTCTAAAAATGTAGATACATATACTATAAAAGCAGCCTTGTTGATATCAAAAATAAAGTGAATATCACATTTTTTATGTATGGATATCCATACTCTTGTGACTCGGCTGTCAAACTCAAAACACTTTGTTAGCTTATATGTACCAACATTATCTTTGTGAAATACGGTCTTGTGACTTGGCTGTTTTAATATACCAACCTGTTCGATGATGCTTACAGTTGTTTATGTGTTTAAAGAGGATATTAGAATGAAATAATGCATTATCTTAAAATAACATCATTACCTGAGGATCATCTTCTTTCACTTATCTCCAACGCAATAACATCACCAGCGGAAATCAACTTCTTTGACCTATCTCCAACAGTAGTAACATCACCAGCGACGCTATTATTTGAACATCGACTGATTCCTGCTCCATATATATGTCCATTTACTTAGGCTGATCCATGATTCGTCTTGTCCATCCGGTTATTTTTTATTATTTCACTTTTGACTCCCCCTGCATAGAGGTGGGTTGAGTAACAGGTTGGGTTGGGTCGTCTTGAACCGCAAACACTTTTCTGACCAAGCCACAGGATTATATACAAATCTATATTTTAAAAATGATAAGATTTAGGAGGCTGTAAGCTTTACAAATACACTTAGTGTGGCTTTCACCCATATCTTTTTTTGTTATATGTTCATTTGGCCATTCGACCCATTAGAAACAAATCTACCGTTTCAAATGTACACAGGCTCACTAAGCTCCAAGGCATAATCCATTGCATCTATGTCTCATTTGCTTCCCGGGCTGACTCAGCTCCAAGGCACAATCCATTGCATCTGCAACTGAATCAGTATCCCACAGGTGACCCGTATGGCCCATATAAAAACGTGGAACATCCGATAAACTCATAAACAACAAAAAGTGCAAGATTTTGATTAACAAACATATATATTCGGTCTTTTTTAACATTTTTTTAACTTGCATATCGAACCTTCAAGAATTATTGACCATGATATATAGAAACAATGTCTCTGCAACTGTTGGTTAATCAGATTCAAATAGTTTTCCAGAACTGAAATTAACATTTTAATACAATAAATCAAGTCTGAGCACCACCGTCCGTCCTCCGGCCACCATCCCGTCTCTGAACTCTCCGGCGAGCCCTGTTTGAAGTTTTCTGTAATTCCAACCAATCGAAATCAAAATTAATCGAAGAGGATGATGTAAACTTACAGAAAATTAGACACGTAACCCATTTAAAAATCGAAGCTCTTTCAGAAATATTACCTGGTTGGATTGAGCGACAAAATCAAAACCGGTTCGACAATTCTATATCTATATCAATGATTAACATATTAAACATTGATTAAAGCGAAAAATCAAACGATTATCGAATTACATCATAAAAATCAAAGAAAACATACCTAGATGAGAGTTTGAATGCTTGAGATTTAGGGATTTCTGGAGTGGGTATAGCCAGGTACAATCGCTAGAGATGAAGCCGTAGATGAGATTTAGGGTTTGTAAAATTGAATGTGTGATGTAAAATTGAAATCAATTTGCCTGGAGAATAACTGATTGAGAAAATTAATTAGGTTTCCTAATTGAAGAATAGCGTAGGTAGGAAGGAAGAAGAGCGTAGGTAGGAAGAAGGAAATACAATTGGCGCTCAAAATCTCAATTATCTGGCCAAAGAAAGGTGCCAAGTCATGGTCAAATAGTCAACCTCTATTTTGCTTTAGTATAATAGATAGATATAACAAATATAACACTATACATCTATCATAGACATGCTATCAGACAACCTATAGTGTTATATTTGTTATATAATGATATATAGTGTTACATAGTGTTATATGGTATTATATGGTGTTACATATTGTTATACGGTGTTTATATGGTGTTATATAGTATTATATATAGTGTTATAATACATTTCTCACACTTTGAGCACTTTTTACAGGATCCTCTACCATTCATTACTTAACACAGTTTATGACAACCGTTGCAACGCAGAGGCTTAATACTAGTTTTATATATATATTATTTTTTTGTATAATTCTCTATTCACTTTTGATGCATTCAGTTTTCCAAAAATAATTTAGCATTACTGAACTCTTTTATTATATCTTGAGTATGAGTTGAAATGAGTTTTTCCAAATCTCTATTTTACCATTCAAACATCAAATCTTAACCTTTAAGCTACAGTTAAAACATTATTTTGTAACATCTCTTTCATTAGGGTACAAGTTTCATAAAGATGACGTTGGTTATCAATCCCCTATTTTATCTGTACATCACTATCACTATCACTGGAACCCTATAGAAATTGTATAGTGCAATACGGTTCCTCTGGGTCCGAATGTATTGAGTTATACACTTCCTATAGGTGTATTTGAAGTACAGGCTTTTCAGATGATACTAAGCCAATGATTAAGAGACCAGGGGAATCGTATAGGGTTATACGCTCCGTGGAGGAGTTTTTTTTTTTTTCAAGAGCAGCATATAGTTCTTAGTATCTTTTTTGGAGTTTTTTTTTCTTAAAATTAAGTTGATATTTTTGTTATAAAATGATGTTTGTTTTTTTTGTTATAAATTTTATAAAACACGTAGTGAAATTAAGCAATCCAAACAAACTAAACATATCCATACATTATAACTTATCAAAACAAATATTACAAATACTGAAAAATAAACATCAAAACATAAAAATTAAATTGTTCGTATAGTACCGCATCATCTAAAAACAACATAAACCACTATCGTCATCAATCCTCGTCAGACTCCGCGAGCTCCTCCTCCATAAAGTTCGGGCCATGCCTAGTAGAGGGCGACGAGTTGTGCCGCGTATAGGACGTACCGGGAGCCTATATAAAATTTAAACAAAATACTCATTACATAACATTAAATTGTTCGTAGAAAATGAAATAAAAACAAAATAACATACCTGTATAGAAAGGTCGAACAGTGGAAAGAGCGGCATGGTCAGCCGGTCGAAGTCTATAACTGAATGTGGAGAGAAACACCACCATCAATGGCCGATAAGACGACCCAACTCCGATTCGAAACAAACGATCCCACTGGCCATCGTGCCTGATAACCTGTCACACAGTGTCCGCCACCCCACATGTCTCTAACGAAGCCCAATGTATCCCCCTGGATCGAAATCTTCTGAACAATCATCACCGGCCCATGGATTGAAATCCCATGTACCCTGCATCTCATCATCTGACGCCATATCTGCAAATTTAAAAAAAAAAAGTGTTATTTCT
Organism: Helianthus tuberosus; assembly: GCA_030545235.1. NCBI lineage: Eukaryota > Viridiplantae > Streptophyta > Magnoliopsida > Asterales > Asteraceae > Helianthus > Helianthus tuberosus. Next base: position 7,690,655 of record CM060436.1, read on the forward strand.
ATTTCTTCATGTGTATAGAAATAGTAAAAAGACAAATTATCTTCCATAGAAATTAAGGTTTCTGGTGAGTTGGATCAGTTTTTTAATGGCTTGAATTTTCACAGTGACGTTTTTTAATTAAGCATAACTTTTAATAATCTGGCGTTCAACACAAGGGCAAAATCATTATTGTGTTTTAGTTCTTTTGAAATCAAACTACTCAGTCTAGAAACGATTACATTTAGTTTTTACCGAAAATTAGGACTCGTATCAATCATATTGCTACTCTATTTGTTGTGTTCTGATTCTGAAAATGTTTTGAATATTGTTGAATCAATCGAATTACGGATATTTAGTCGGTACCGGTATGACACGGTATCGTCAAAAGTTTTGAACCGATACCATATCACATAGCATTAGGGATAAGCTCGGTAACGGATTAGGGGACTAGGGGAACCGTATTGCCCTATACGCTTCCTATACTTTACAGACAGGGGAACCGTATTGCGCTATACGCTTCCTATACTTTACTGACAAGGGAACGTATTGCGCTAAACGCTTCCTATACTTTACTAACAGGGGAACAGCTTCCTATACGACTCCAGTCTTAATTGTCGGGTGTTATGTGCCTTATGTCCAAGGCTTATACAAAACTACCATCGAGTCGGTGGGGGGGGGGAGGAGGTCTCGATGTGTAACAACCCGCTTTTTAGAAAGTCAAAGTCAAAGGAAGAAAATATTGCTAATTGCGATCTGTCACTCGTTGCTTGACTAGCAAATCGTACTTTTGACTTGTAATCGAGTTATATTAATTAGAGTAAATTACAAAGTTCGTCCTTTATGTATGTCAGTTATTACAAAGTATGTCCTTTATCTTTAATAAGCTCAGAAAACATACCTAATGTTTGAAAAACCATTCAGGTTATGTCCTTTAGCCATAACACAATTAGTTTTCATGGTTAAAGTTGACTAAGTCAACCCCACATAAGGGTAATTTAGTCATTTTATCCTAAATATTATAATAAATAATTATAAAACCAATAAATAAAACAATTTTAGAATTATATACATACAAACATTATTAACCTCTTCTCCTTCTCTCTCTCACCTACCCCCACCACCACCACAACTCACCTGCCACCACCACCACCACCGATCTGCCACCACCACCACAACTCACTTTTTGGTCCAACCCAAGATTCCCAAACCTGCGGTTCGGTTTCTTAACCAAAGATCCAAACTCCCATTAACCATATACTCGTAAACCAGCAGTTTCTCATCCCCAAACGAGCAGTAACCGAGTAACGAAACAAGATTCCGATGTTTGACTTTCCCTAGTGTTTCCATTTCCGCCAAGAACTCACGTTGACCTTGCGTTTTCGATTTGTTTAATTTCTTGACCGCCACGGTTTTCCCGTCTGATAATTGGGCTTTGTAAACGGTTCCGAATCCACCGTCTCCGACGATGTTGGATTTACTGAAGTTATCGGTGGCTTCTAGAATGTCAACTAAAGTCAACCTCAAAAGGGGTTGTTCAAACATGGCTATATTAATGCTTAATGGCTCTTTTGATCTGCTGCTACTCAACAAATACAGATTTTGATCAAGTGGGCTGTTGTTTAACTTGCGGGTATCATTATCTGCACAATCTTTCGTCTTCTTGATTCTGTTCATCCGTACCTTTGCGAAAATTAAGATTGTTATCAGTACGGTTCCAATCACGATCGAAGTCAAAGCCCAAATGTTTACAAAATTCGATCGTTTCTTGAATCTTTGAACCGGACATTGCATTCCGAGATCGGTGGCAGTGGTGGTGGTGGCAGATCGGTGTTGGGATGTTTTCGAGCAATCCGTTCAGAGAGGGGGAGGCGCCGTCGAGGATGAGGATGTAGTTGTAGAGAGAGATTGAGAGAGAGCAGATCGGTGGCAGTGGTGGTGGCAGATCGGTGGTGGTGGTGGTGATGGTGGTGGCAGGTGAGTTGTGGTGGTGGTGGGGTTGGTGAGAGAGAGACTTAGTCAACTTTATTACCCTTTATGTAGACTTAGTCAACTTTATTACCCTTATGTAGAGAGAGATTGAGAGAGAGCAGGTAGAGTGAGGGAGTAAAATGACTAAATTACCCTTATGTGGGGTTGACTTAGTCAACTTTAACCATGAAAACTAATTGTGTTATGGCTAAAGGACATAACCTGAATGGTTTTTCAAACATTAGGTATGTTTTCTGAGCTTATTAAAGATAAAGGACATACTTTATAATAACTGACATACATAAAGGACGAACTTTGTAATTTACTCTATTAATTACTTGTTTTAGTTGTTTTATGTGGAGTATCTATTAACAATCGAGGTTTAATTGCATGTTTATCGCTAATCGACTTATCGCTAATCGCTATCGCTATCGCAATCGCAACTCGAATTATGTGTTCTGGATATTGTTTTGCGTGTGTGTGTTATTTATGTGTTACTTGTGCATGTTATGTTTATGTTGAGGTGTTAATCGCAATCGCAATTCTATCGCATCGCAAACGCTAAACGCAAGTTATTTATAGTGATTGTATGTTAGATATAGTAGTTAGGTTATTTGTGTGACTATCGGGTAATACCATCGCATCGCTCGCTCGAATCGCATCGCAACGCTCAACACGCGAAACGAAACGAAACGACAAAACTCAACGCGCCGGACACCTGGATCGAGTGGCCAACCGATCGAGTGGCCATCCGATCGGATTGCCATCCGATCGGGTTGCCATCCGATCGGGTTGTCATCCGATCGGTGACCAATCCGACACTTCAGCACTTTCCCTTTATGGAAACCCTATACATACCCTCCTGTCACATCATTTGTGATGTGACAGCTCCTCACTCGACCAGCCGCACTCAATCTCTCTTTTCTCTCGATTTCTCACGATTCTTGTAAGTTTTCAACTCAAATCGTATACTTCTATGATCTACACGCACTTCTTCATCATTTTCACCTTTGAATCTTAACTTTTAACCGTGAAATCACCGGATTTGAGGTGTTCTAGGGTGATGTCATCATGGAGTTCTTATGAACTTCAAGGTTTGACTTCATTCCACCAAGAACAACTTAGATCTAAAGGATTTCCACAAGATTAAACAATGTTTTCGCATAGATCTACACATACTCATGGTTAAAAGGATTGAAAGATGGTTTTCCAACTTTCTTTCAACTCTTTTACACTCAATGCACTCAAAACCGATAGGATCGAAGCTCGTTCTGACCTTCTACTCTTTCTTGGTGATGTGTTGGTCCAAGATCTGAATTCTATCCAAGGGACAATTGATTTCGGATTAAGCATGAACCATCGTGCCGAACAGTTAACTGATCGGACTAGGGTGATTCCTGTTCGATCGAATCACTTGAGGCAAGATGGGGTTTCTGTTGTTTAATACGTTGTCAAACCGTCTCGAACAAACCGCAAACTTTCAAAATAACCAAGTTCAAGACGATCAGATGCGTTGGGACGGATTGCCGTCCGATCGGATTGCTATCCGATCGAACTGCCATCCGATCAGATTGCACTTGAGCTTCCAAACACTTAATCATTTCCAAGTTTTCAAGGGACTGAACGTCGAACGGATTGTCGTCCGATCGGATTGCCATCCGATCGAACGACCATCCGATCATGTGACATTTGGAACTTTGGTACTTGATCATTTCAAAGGGCAACAGTTTCCAACGGATCGCTACCCGATCGGATTGCCATCCGATCGAGTAACCATCCTATTGTGAACTTGTTCTCACTAAGTGTCTTGCCAATCGGATCGTTATCCGATCGAACTGTCGTTCGATCGATTGACCTGAAGGGTAGAGATACTTCTCTGTTTTCAAAATGCTACAACGAAAACTTCAAAGCAAACATACACAAACACATCCTTACCAAACGAATGTCAATCCAATCGAATGGCCATCCGATCGGATTACCATCCGAACGGATTGACATCCGATCGGATTGCCATTCGGCACTTCATCACTTTTCACCGTTTTACGCACCGCTCTTCGCTTATGCTATCGTTAACTGTTCAGGCTAATCATACTAGCGCTCCCTTCAATCCATTACCATCGCTGTGAGTATACTCGATCCCTTTTTTCTTTATGCACTTTTGGGTGTTACATACGTTACATATTCTAAATCACAATCGAACACACAACGCAAACACTATTTATACGCTGACCGTTATTGCATGTTACTTGTTACTCGATGAATGCTTGTATGTTATGTTAACACAGTGATTGTTGCCTGACGCCTTAGCAACGATAGTACTATTTGTTTGGACTCGGCACCTGTCGTGGACAGGGGTTGTTAAGGTTACCTCTTCACGTGTCACAGTGGTGGTATGTGTTACGCATTCTACAACTCGCAATCTAGTCTGTGCATATTTCATTGTCGATAACCTACTAGCTTCGCATTATACATGTTACATGCTGGTTATGCGTAAACGATTTCGAACTCTACTATTACTATTAAACTTGTATGCTCACCTTTACACTATGTCTATTGACCTCTATTTTAACGTATGTGGCAGGTGCTTAGGATGCTTGCTTGCTCTTTGATGGAATCAAGTAGGAGAGAGTCTAGAAACAAACAAACAATTTACTTTTTCTAAATCTAAGTTGTCGGAACATGTTTTGTTTTGAGGATATCTATGTCTGTAATAATTTGATTGCTTGGTAGGTTATGGTATGGGACATAATATTAACTATCTGGTAATCTAGTTGTTATGGAATTTCTCTTGACAATCTGTTTCGCTCAGTGCCATGCCCCGATGATTCAGCCATCGGTTGGGGTGTGACACACTGGAAGCAGTCTCTCTATTCCTACGGGGTAGAGGTAAGGCTGTCTACATCTTATCCTCCTCAGACCCTACCTTAGCTTTGCTATTGGTGGGATTTACTGAGTATGATGATGATGATGCTTCCTATACGACTCCGAGACCTTTTCAGACCTATGAGAATCGTATTGCCCTATACACTTCCTATTGGGGTCACTTTTCAAACCTTTTAAGTTCTGAACTGCCTGCATGTCAGATCGTATTGTGGTACATCATACCAATAGCAATCGTATTGCCCTATACGATTCCTATTGGTGTTGCATTTAATGCGTTTAAACCCTATGGGAAGCATATTGGGCTATACGTTTCGTATTGAGGGATGTACAAAAAATTGAGGGATGTCTAGATACCATCACTCATAAAGATATAAGTCGTCTTGTTTTTCCCAGACTTTCTCGTGTGACATATATGCACCATATCCGATTTTCTTCTATTTTTCTCAGATTTCTCAAAACTATATTAAAATAATTTAAACTCTAAAGCTTTAATATATTTAAATAGTTTTTACTTATAACTAAAAAATAAACCAAATTTTAATATATTTAATTTATTATAGTTTAAGCCTTTTAAAACTCAAACAAACTTTAAGGTTTATATTGAAAAATCCATAATAACTTAAGAGCTTTGTTGAAAAATCCAAAAAACTCCTTCACCCCATCAACGGGAAAAAAACCTCCTTTCTTCCAATCACCAAAACCCCTCCAAGATTCAAGATTACCCTTCTTGTTAGACTCAAAAAAGTAAAAAACACACTAAAAACCTGTTTCCACGTAACCGGTGACCATTCATAGTTTTCCTGGGTGAATAAGGTTCCCCTAATTTGAGGGGGCGATGTTCCCAATCAGGGACGCACCTCCCTGGCTTTCCTCGTTGTCGACTCCGAACACCCTTACAATCAATATCTTTTAGGGTCAAGGGAGTCAAGTCCAGGGAAGGGTTGGGGAGACCTGGCCCTGATCGGTAATCCCCCTTGAATCGGGGATTCCTTTTTTCACCAAAAGTCGGTGAGGCCTCACCGGTTCAGGGGGAGAGTTGGGTGATGATTGTGACTGTTTTACAACGGTCAAATGACCGTTGAAAATATATATACAGAAAAACAAAACCTATAAAATCAACCAAACTAATTAACTCTTCCCCACACCTCAAAATAGATATACTCGAAATTCCAAAATCTACACCATATTTGTACGATTCATCAAGTTCCGACGACGAAGAGAAAACAAAACAACATTCTATTTTTTACTACCATAGTCGTGTTATATATAAACCAAAATCAAAACACCACGTCGATTGTTTTAAAAATTTTCATAAAATGTTGCATTCTATATTTACTTATTTTTAAATATTTTGTTCTTGTTATTTATTATTTATTATCATGAAAAAATTCAGAAAATGATGCATTATATTTTTAATATATGTTCTTTTAGTTATTATTTATATTATTTTTAATAAAATGTTGTATTTTCAACAAGGTATATTCATAAAGACGACCGTGAATCGTCTCATGCATGACTACTTGGTCACTATTTCAACAATGATCAAAGATTCACACCCGAGCAGTTTCAAAGGCAGTTTTGAAGGATAAAGTATTGTTTTTGCAAATTGTAGGTATATTTTGAGAGAAATGTGTGTACTTTCATACGACATACGATGCTAGAGGTCGTCTGAGTTTTACGACGTTACAAAAGTGCACGTCAACTATACGACAACTAGCATATAGGAATACCCCTAACGTGCTTGGTTATTATTTGCATATGTCTGAGAGAACATCACGTGAAAGCTTGCACGAGCTTTGTGATGGCGTTATTAGTTTGTATTCTAAAGAATTTCTTCATAAACCGACTTACACCAGCATTTAGCATTTATATGTGGCACATGAGCGACGACATGGCTTTCCGAAAATGATAGGGAGCATAGATTGTATGCACTGGCCTTGGAAAAATTGTCCACGAGAATGGCGAGGTCAATTCAAGAGGGGTGATTATAAGATTCCGACTATTATGCTTGAAGCAGTGGCATGCTTAAGATTTGTGGTTTTGACAGGCGTTTATTGGACCGCCTTGATCAAACAACGACACCAACGTCCTCGATCGATCACATTTGTTAAATAACTATATGGATGATCCGCCCCTCACTGTCCTTTTGTGGCAAATAGTGTCCAATATAGATTCGGTTATTATCTTGTGAATGGGATATACCCTGTTTGGGCAACAATAGCGAAGAAGTTGTAGCAACCGCCGGAAAACGATGCAAAACGTTGTCTCTACAAGAAAGCACACGAAGTGGCACGAAAAGACCTTGAAAGAGCTTTTGGGGTCCTAAAAGGCAAGTGGCACATTCTCGCACAACCTGCAAGGCCACTACATCCCCTAAGGATTAGAAAAATCATGTACACGTGTATTATCTTATACAATATGATTTTCAAACATGCTAGTGCAACGATATCTCCTGAACACATAGACGATCTTCCAAATGAATGAATAGTTGAAGACAATATTCTTTCACTGTTACGATCACGAACAATCCACATAAACCTTAAAATGGATCCTATCGAGCATTTAAAACATCGGCACCAAGCCTATGTTCAAATGAACCAAATGAACGACTAGGTTTATTTTATTAAACTGTTGTAGGGTTTTTTTTGTATTTTTTTGTATTTTTTATCATTTGAAGCATGTAGTTTTTATTTTGATTATGTACTTTTATCTTTTCGGTTATGTATTTTTTATTTAAAGAGTAAATTACAAGTTTTGTCCTTTATGTTTGTCCCAAATTTCAGGCGCTGTCATTTACCTTTAAAATTGATGAGTTTTGTCCTTAATGTTTGCAAATCGTGCACGTTATGTCCTTTAGGGCAAACCCAGTTAATTTTTTTGTTAAATCTGATCATGTGCAAGGCACATGAGGGCATTCTTGTCATTTGACCTTTCCAGGGGCTAATTTGTAAATAACTTTTATTAAAGAGCCATGTTGTATAACTTAAAAACAAAACATTATATAAACAAACTCTCTCTCTCTAATCTCTAATCTGATTCATCTGAAACCCTATTTCATCTATTCTCTCTCTCTCTCTCTCAAACAACAGAAGATGCAGGTGGTTGAGGTAGGTTAGGTGCGGTGGTGAAGGCACGGCGGTGGTGGTGGGTTAGGTGCAGTGGTGAAGGCACGGCGGTGGTGGTGGGTTAGGTACAGGGTGGGTGAAGGTGCGGCGGGTTAGGTACGGCGGTGGTGGTGGGTTAGGTGCGGTGGTGAAGGCACGGCGGTGACGGTGACATCACCGTCGCTGTGTTCCTCCGTCTTCTTCGGCGACATCACAGTTGCTCTGCTCCTCCGTCTTCTCCGGCGACATCACATACCGAAGGTCCTCAATTCAACGGTAAATCGCTCTAATTCTGCCCAAATTTCTTTGATCTATCAGCGGTTGTGGATGGGGTGGCCGGTGGTGAGTTTATGGTGGTGGTTGCTGATTTGGGTGGTTTGTAGGTTCTTGGGGTTAGGGTTTCAGTGGGGGTGGTGGGTTTAATGGTGTTTGTTGCAGGTTGGGGTTAGGGTTTCAGTGGGGGTGGTGATGGTGGAGACGGTGGTGGTAGTGTGGTAGAAAGAAAGTAGTTGTGGTGGCGGTGGGTGAAGGTGGTAGTGGTGGTGGTGGTGGTGTGTTGATGGAGGTGGTGGGTGGTGGTTGGTGGGAGGTGGCAGCAGGTGAGAGAGAAGGCAGAGGATTGGAGGGGTTTTGACAAGGGTGTTTGGTGGAGGGTGGTGGTGACGGTGACGGTGGAGGGTGGTGGAGATGGCGGTGAAAGCCTGAAGGGTTGTGGTATATATATATATACACTTATAATAATAATAATAATAGTAATAATAATAATAATAATAATAATAAAACTAAAATTATTATGTTTTATTTTTTAATAATACTAAGTAAACAGTGTAAAAAGACTAAAATACCCCTGGGTGACCAGATTTAACAAAAAAAATTAACTGGGTTTGCCCTAAAGGACATAACGTGCACGATTTGCAAACATTAAGGACAAAACTCATCAATTTTAAAGGTAAAGGACAACGCCTGAAATTTGGGACAAACATAAAGGACAAAATTTGTAATTTACTCTTATTTAAAGTTATATTTAAAACATTTTCCAATATATAAATGTTTTAAAGTTTAAATTAGATTAAAATAGTCTAGTTTTGGGGAAATCCGGGACGACACCATGCAGTCTGAGTAAAACTGAGAAAAGTGGAGAAAAATAATGTGACACGGATGTGTTATACGCGAAAATTTGAAGAAAATAGGACGACTCCCTTAACCCTTATCAAAGTTAATATTTGTGTTATATGTTTATCATGAAAACATTGCCCTACATGTAATATTTATATTTCAACCACTCGGGATAAAACACCAATCAACAAATATGTTTATGTCTTTATAGGAGGTTTTGTGAGCCAACAAAAAAAAAAGCCGAGTTATGACTTACACAAAACTCCCAATTTATATATGGTTACATATTGTTAAATCCAGCGCTTGTTTTGATGACACTAAAAATAGACAAAATTGTCCAAAACAACTTTTATGTATTTTCAAAATTGCACATTATATCTTTCAGTTTAACTAAGAAACTTAACGGTGTTAGTCTAAAAGGTTTATCCCCGTAACAATATATCAAGTTAAAAGTTGATCTTGGCAATTTTTAAACTGAAAGGTATAGTGTGAATTTTAGATATACAAAAAGGTTTTGTTCATTTTTTTTGATAAAATATAAATATGGATTGAAATTCTATATATGACTATCGATATGTTCGTATCTTACATTCTCTATTGAAAAAAATATCCAAAAGATTTCTTAATAGAAGCAAAATCAATTAACATGCTTATCTTGTATAAATCACTTTGTGGGGGGGGGGGGGGGGGCAGGGCGGAACCATAGTGTTAGGAGTCGTAGCACGGGCTACGGCTCAACCCCGTATTCGTATTGTTTTTTTTTTTTCAGTTTTATACATAGGATACCCTTAAAAAATATGAGGATATCTCTAACTAAAAATTAGGATACTTGATATTACTAAGATCTCATTTTTTATAAGTCCAAACATTTTACAACTGTATTTGTAGTGTTTTTTTCGGTTTTATACATAGGATACCCTTAAAAAATACGATGATACCCCTAACTAAAAAATATGATATTTGATATTACAAAAATCTCATTTTTTATGAGTCCAAATATTTTACAACCCGAAAACTTGTATAATAATTAAGCCCGAATGATAAAATAAGCCTAAATTAACAATAATATAATTGAAAGAAGACCCTAAATATAATTGATAATTTTTTTTTGATACTCCTAAATTAATGGGATAGCTCGATAAAGATTTGGATGTAGCATCAAACCATGTAAGGTTCTATATCATTCAATTACCATCTCCTAGGTGGTTTTTAATAGTGTAAAGATACAGATGAAAGATAAAATCATGTGATAAAGATATGAAGGTAAAACATGATGGGTTAAGATCATTTCTAAACTCTAAATAAATATAAAACTTTTAGAACAATTTATATATATTTTTTTTATATTTATGGTATTTTTATCATTTTTATATGTATATTTTATGATTACATATGTGTTAAGAGTAGTTTGCATATGTGAAATAATCAAATTATATATGTGTGTAATAATCAATTACATATATGTAAAAAAACTACTTTACATGTGTAATCATAAAATTACATATAAAAATAATAAACTATTTTTTAACATGTATGCAATCATAAAAATACGCATAATAAATGATAAAAGTACCTTAAATACAAAAATATATAAATAAAAAGATTATTTATTAGGAGTTCTGAAAGTTCTGTAATTATGTAACTATTTAGAGTTCTGAAATAAACCCGACCCAAAACGTAATAAGGTGTAAAGATAAACATGTAAGATGTAAATATATAAAAAAAATGAACCTCAAGATCCGTCTCATTTTAAAATCTAGACCATCATTGACTCATTGTATCTATATATACTTTTTTGGATTATATATGTTTATGTCACAAGTGTCCAATTTTTTTAGTAAAACTACTTAAAACTGCTTTTACGTCTTGGAGTATGCAAATACACTTAATAATTTAGTGTGGATCAACTTCAACATATCACACACTAACATCTCACTTAGTTATTATGATGTCTATCCTTTTCATCTTCTAATGCTTTTATTAGCTGAAACTGGTATATAAATAAAACCATTTATAGGGACCTATCACCATTGGTGAACTTAACCAATAAGTTAAATAGTAAGTTGCAATCCGCATACTAACTGCTTTTTTCGTCCATGTGGTTTCTCCAATTATGTCAATCCAGACTAAATTTCAAATTTGTACCATTTTCCTCCCTGACATTCTTGAAACATGGCAGTTCCGTCCAAAAATACTAACATCTATTATGCCAGTTTCGTCCCTATGGTTTGTCCAATTATGCCAACAGGTTTTAACAGACATAAGTTTTTTCGACTGAACCGACATGTTTCAAGAATGTCAGGGACGAAAATGGTACAAATTCGAAATTTGGCCTGGACTCGCATAATTGAACAAACCACAAGGACGAAAATGACAGTTAACTCAAAACAAAAAAGATTTGGTTATGACCCATTTTGATTCATTACCCACCCAACGCGCCTGACCCACCAAGTCTAATGAGACGACTATGAGGGCTTGGTTTTAAATACATTATGCGTTTTGATCCCAAAAGCCGATGCGTGATGCGCGCACATCACGTATGCGAGGCGTCTGTTATTTAAAAAATATTTATAGATAATAATTAAACTTGTTAACTTTAAACACTAAAAATTTAGGGATTAAAATATATAAATACAACAAAATAGCTCTAGGACCATGAAAGATGTTCAATGTAACCAAAATAAGCCTTGAACTCTTAAGTGTACAAATAGTCTATGCAAAAGGTACAAGTAATCTATGCTGGAACTCATTAAACAACTTCATCAGCTCATTGTACAAGCTTGTTAAGCACATTCTACAAGCTCATTGTATAATTTTACTCTATAGTGGCCGATTTCAAAAAAGCGCACGCATCAGGGCGCATCAAGCGAGCGCATCAGCACCGCATTATGCGATTTAGGGCGCATCATCCTCGCATCGCATTACCTGATGCGATCTCATCAGCGCGTCGTGCGCATCACGCGTTATGCGCGCATTTTAAAACCAAGTATGAGAGTATACTAAGCTCAATAATTACAACCATCAATAATAACACCTCACTTCTGCAATAAGTAGGTTATATGGTTTCTGACAATAGCCGCACGTTGTGTCAACAGAAAGTTAACAATGTCACAGAAAGAAGTAGAAAAGGAAAAAAAACATTAAATACAGTTTTACCGAGGTACTTCTAGATCTGGTCGTGCATCGAGTGCTTCTAACGTTGAATCGTCTGGGAATGCATCGGGATATGTGGCTTTGATCTTTGCTTTTAGACTCCTGAAACATAATCATATTCATTTCATCAACATAATACCAATTATTTATATAAAAAAGACGCTGCACATTTGTCCTGAACCAAAATGCAAAGCCAAAATGGATGTCTCGAATCTCGAAAGCTTCATAAAGTTTCGGTTTTTTGGTTTCAAAATCAGTTTCCATCGAACTCATGTAAGTTGACAAGAAACAAATGTACCACAACAAACAGAAGAGACTTTACTGGTCAACCAACCTCAGTTTTTGAAATATATAATCAAGGTCTGACTTCATTGACTTTAAGAGGCGCGTATTTGCAGAGAGATCACCGGACACCTCAGCAAAACATTGCTCTGAATAGTCATTAAAATGAGAAAGGACGGCATTACTGTCTTGCAGACGCCCTAATCTGCAATTACGTCACAAACAGATCGATATAAATTGACAAAAGATTGTTACCTCACTAGGCGTTCATTTGCAACAAAGAATAACGGTTACATGGTACGAGTTCTCCTCGACTACAGAGTCTTTTGATTTTACGAATAAGTTTACTTGTATACGTGAAAATATGAAAAGATGTGATGAGTGGTATATAACTAGGATAAACTAATGCACTTAAGTCTATACAAACAAAAAGCAAAACCATAAAAACCGAACATAAGAACAAACTTAAACCATCTCTAGTTTCTATTTAGAATTTATGAAATGTAGCGTGCAGTCTATGCAGTTAATATCGCCCATATATCACCAATATATCGGTTATCGGCCCCTGGTGAGATATCGGTGCAAAATATCGCCATATCGGTACCGGTATTATTGGCGATATTGACCGATATATCACCAATTTTCCCAATATCAGTACCTTTCTTCTTAGTTCTAGCATTCATCTTTCAATTATTAGTGTTTTAAGTCTTAATTGTTAATAGTTAGTGTTAAATGATAGTGTGATAAGTCGTAATCAGTTCCTATTTGCTACAATTGTTAGTGTTCTGCAAGTTGCAAAAGGTTTATTTGTTAATGATAGGAGAGTATACCGAATTGCTATATATAAAAATTCTGCATGATATTAAAATTACCGATATCCCACCGCGATTACCGATATCTCAAATATCGGTCCTTGACCAATATCCGATTTTTTTACCGCATTAACCGCTTAATGCGAAGTTGCTAGAATATATAGTAGGTCATATAATCGGGATCATAAAAAAAACAAATATACATACAATGTAAGGAATAGGTTATAAAGTATGCTACTTTGCAAGCCCAAAACATGGCACTAGTTACCATAAACAGGAAATAAATGAATATACAGCCATCAAATGAGCGATTAATTATACATACAAATACAATCTCCTTTACATATCATGATTTTGTGAGTGGAAGGGGGCACATGATGGCAAAAGCTTACTCAATCTAGAGTAAATGCAGTGAATCATTCGAAAATAAGACCCATGAAAGATAGATTTTACGAAATATGCTGATGTCAATAGTAGACTTGAAGTAGAAAACAACCAAAAAGTGAACAAGATTGGAAAGGTGGAGAAATCATACATAGTGTGCTGTAACTGCTTCATGGAATCCAAAGCATCTGAATCAATTAGGGTTTTGAACTCCTGTGAAACCTCTTCGGATGCTGCTGTAATCGCTTCTTTCTCCATGTGAACCAGTTTCCTGCTTCTATTTATCTGCTGCTTGACAAAAATCCTCCACAACTCAAATCAGCACAAAAGAGTTTCAAACCAGCAACAAATCTGCATCAAAACTATCATCAAATTATACAAAAAAAGCAATCCATAATTATCAACCAGTTTGACCCATTTCCATTTTAGCAAAATATAAGTGTATGTAGGGCTGTAAACGAACCAAACGTTCAGCGAACAGTTTGCGAACCGTTCAGCGGGAAGTTCGTTTATGTTCGTTTGTTTAATTAATGAACTAACATTAACAAGAAATTCCATTCGGTTAGTTAAATGAACGAACACGAACAGATGTCTTGTCTCGTTCAATTGCGTTCGTGAACGTTCGGTAATGCGTTCGTGTTCGTTTGTTTATGTTGTTCTATAAGATTTTTTTAGCATTTATTAATTTAATCTAAACTTTTTATATTCTTTAATTCTTATTTAACTCATTACCCAAACAAATAAAATAGAAAACCCTACTGTTCCACTTTCCTTCTCATTATTCACATCGAAAAATACTATCGACCTTCGTTCAACAATTAGGGCTTCAAGGTTTAGCGCCGCTCACTCTCACCATCCACCTCTAGCCACCGCCGTCTTCGCCAATTTTATATATGTTAGTTTGTGTTCGTGAACCGTTCATGAACACGTTCCTTTCCTTAACGAACACACACGAACAGAAAATCTCGTTTGGTAAGTGTTCATGAACCGTTCGTGAACAAATTATATACTTAACCAACGAACGCCGTTCGGTTCGTTTACAGCCCTAAGTGTATGTTATCCATTTGAATAATCACCAATACCACTTTTCATTTTATCATGGCTAAAAAGGTTAGGGCTTGATTCATTTCTACATGACATTGAGTGAAAAATAATCATCAAGAGATAAAGTTTACAAAATCTGTTATAAATATTGTTTTTCAATGACAAAATTCATCAAGAAACATAGTTTAATAGAAGAGAATTTATCTGAAAATAACCAAACCAACATAAACATTTCAATATGAGAGTATTTAACAGCTATTTATCATCAAAATTAAACATTTTGGCATTTGGGGGAAACAGATCACCAAATTAGGGCAAAAATCGAACAATAATCAAAGTAGTATGAATTATATTTTGAAAAATAAGCAAATTGAACAAACTTTAGAAGTAGCATAGCAGTTACGAACAAGAAAATAATTAAAAAAAAAAAACACACAAATTGAACCAAAATTGAGATAATACCTGTTGAAGCATAGCAGATATGGTGGGTAAGAGAGATTTAGGGCTAAGAGGGACTTTTTTATGTTTTATTTTATAAATTCATTCTATGTTATTGTGTGTGTGTGTGAGGGTGTGGACGGTTCAGTTTGGTTCGGTTATTATTTATAAGTTAAGTTATTGATTAATTTATTTTATTGATAGTTTCGTTTTAGGTTAGTTTGTTCGTTTATTTGACCAGTTTATCGGTTTTTGCTTCGGTTCGATTAATTTTGTTTAATACATGAAGCAGAGGTATAAGACATAAAATACATGAAATGGATTTTGTAAAAGCTAAAATATGAATGATTCATTTTGGTTCGGTTAACCGAGGGTACAAAGAAAATCGATAACCAATCTTTGGTTGATTCGGTATTCGGTTAACTTCGGTTCGGTTTTAGTTAACGATTTGGTTATTGCTCACCCTTGGTGTATTTTGTCTATATCAAGTGATAAAATATATATGGTATATATTGGTTAAGTTAAAGAAATATTAGATCTAAATAACCCCAACTTTTACTAATTGACCGATAGCACTCCCAGCTTTCGATTTCTACCACAACATTCTCAACTTTCAACTTATTTTCCTCTAGCACTCTCAAACTAACTGAACCCTAACTAAGTTAGTTTTTTGTTGACGTGGCAGCTGACATAAGCTAACTGGGTTAAGGTTCAGTTGGTTTAGGAGTGCCAAAAGAAATTAAGTTGAAAATTGAGAGTGTTGTGGTACAAATCGAAAGTTGGAAGTGCTATTGGCCAATTGGTGAAAGTGTGGGTTATTTAAATCCAATATTCCTAAGTTAAGTGGTAAAGTAGGGTGAGGTTCCTGTAAACATAACCCTGTACGGTTGTTCGATTCTATCTTTTTTTCTCCTTCGGAACCATATCACATCCGGAAGTTAATGAAACAGGATGAATTGAGACGGTATTTTGTAAAAAGTGTGAAAAAGCCCAGGAATTAACATGCAGATCTCACGTTTTGATCTTAGGCATGAATCGAATAATAATATCGACTTAAATGCAGCCTAACATTTGATGGTCCTAAAGCCTAAATGTAATGTAAAGCCCAATACAACATGACCCAAGGCCCAAACGAGCCAGCCCAACTTTGCAAAACACTCACGAACTTTGATTCATCTGTCATTCACGCCTACCACCAACTCTGTAACCTTTTTGAATCCCACCTCAAGAGCTTTCACAGGTAAACCAGACGGGGTGTTTGGCTAAACTTTTCAACACCTCCTTATAAATTATTGACTTTTACTAAAAGCTAATAAGAAGAAAAAGTGTTTGGCAAACTCATAACCACTTTTCAAAATGTCATTTTGTATATAAAAGAAAAGTTAGACCGGAAGGTATGGGACTCGTTCCCATGCCCGTCCTCTCGCCGCCGCCCCAAAACTTCCACCCCCTTGCTCCGTCGCCACCCCAGGCCCGGCCCCTTCGTCCACTGCTCGCCGCCCAAGCCGGGCCTCACCCACTCACATAAACCTATACATACACACAAATGTATATATAAAAGGGTTCATCTCCCATCCCACCCCCTAGGTCCATCCCCTTTAGACCCATCCTCACACCCGCTTACGTAACGGTGACGTAACGGCCCATCCTTCCCACACCATACCTTCCCGTCTTAGCAGCAAAGAGTAACTTTTTGATAGTTTTCACAAAAGAAAATTACAAAAATACCCTGTGCCCTAATACACATATACACTTTGTTCTTTCTTCTCCACAGCCCCCAGACGACAGTTCCGGCTCCCTCACCCTCGTCGCCCGTCACCCGCCGTCGCCCCCTGCTCCCAGTTAAGCTCCAATAACTTGTTACGTTTTGCAAATGCTGATCAATAATTTGAATGATCCGAATTTGTGATAGAATCATAATAATTCTTATCATTACGACTTAATTCTAATCATTACGAATTTGCGATACTCTATTGTGAATTGCATGCGAATGTTGTTAGGGTTATAGAATTCAGGTTTTGAGGTACAACCTAGGGTTATTGATTTTCAAAATTTGCTATGGATTTATGATGATTTTAGCTCCAATAACTCGTTACTTTTTCGTTTTGTATCATGACTTAATGCCGATATCATACTCTGATCTATAATTTGAATGGGTAGGTATTTGGCTGCAAAAAGTGAAGCTGATCATTACGTTAGAGAGCTACGTAGAGAACAAGAAGAAATTGACACCATACCTGATTCAGGTTATTTCATAATTTCATTCAAAAATTATATGCATATTGTACGGAATTTATAATTGGTGATCTGATTATGTATACAAACTGTAGAGGCAGCTGAAGTGGCGGAGATACCGGCGGTGTACGGAATTGATAGTTCACTTGTTATAAAAGAATGTCCCTTTTAGTCATTTTACATGAATAAGCTAAACCAAACACTTTTTAAAAAACAACTTATTGACTTATTGGCTTTTCCCACCCCATAAGCTAATCCAAACACTTTTTTAAAAACTCCTTTTCAAAAAGTCATAAGTCAATAAGTCCTTTTTGAGTTAAATAAGCTTAGCCAAACAGGTCCTAAATCCCCAAATCTACTTCTAAACCCTAATTTTTATTCATATTTGTAGTTGTTATTCACATTTTGTATTTCATAATATTGAATTGCTATATCAAACTCCAATACAAAAACCATAAATTTGTAGTATACGAGTCTTGATTCTCAAAGTTCTTAACTTTTTACAAAAAAAGATTCATCATTGATTACTGAATAATAATTAATATGTTTCTAAATTCTAAAGTCTTGGTTTTTAAAGTTTTTAACTTTTTACAAAAAGATTCATCATTGATTCCTGAATGGTTAATATGTGTCTACTGCTAGCTGTTTTATGCTCTAGATAATATGTTTTTATTTCATGTTTTGCAGCTGTAAACCCACAATGTCCTCAGTTTTCAATTTATGCAACCCTGTATTCTTCGCAAATCGTTATAACAATCTTAATGTAAAGCCTCACAATGCTAGATACAAGATTCATGTAACGAATTCTCGTAGAACCGAGTTACGGGCGCAACTAACGACCGAGTTAGGGGAACAACGGGCGGTTAATACGCCGGTTAGTCAGACGGATGTGATTAACGATGATAAAGAAGTTATAGTTGGGTCATATGGTAGAACTCCTCTTGTGCTTACAAGTGGAAAGGGGTGTAAGTTGTATGATATTGATGGTAAAGAGTATATTGATCTCACGTCGGGTATTGCTGTTAATGCTTTGGGCCATGGGGATCCCGACTGGGTTCGAGCGATTACCGATCAGGCGAATGTGCTTGCTCATGTTAGCAACATATATTACACTGTTCCGCAGGTTTGATACCCTTTATTTGAGCTTAATAGCATTTTTAGATTGTTCTGTTTTCAGTTCCTGATCTTGATAGAAAGTCATGAATTTCTCTCTTTTTGTTTTCTAAAATCCATTCGTGTACCATGTATTGTATTCTTGGTTTTAAAAAAGCGCGAAGCGCACAAAAGCAACGAGGTCTAAAACTGAGGCGCAGAGTGCAAAAGCAGTGGGCTTTTCGTACGCGAGGCGCAAGGCGATTATATAATTTTTTTATATATTATATAGGTTTTTAGGATCATTTACCTGATATTTAGACACAAATAAGCTGTATATATGTTTTAATATTGAAATTACATACATGTACAGCCTGAAAAGCATGATGTACAACAATCTGCTGCACAAAAATGGGTCATGTACATGACGCGCGCCTCAGAGTGGATTTTTCAGCAAAAAAGCGCGCCTCAGCTGTGTTTTCTGTACCTCCTGCACCTCAGGCTACTACATAAGGCGCTGAGGTTTGCGCCTCAGTGCACCTCGCACCTAGGCGCGCTTTTTTAAACCAAGATTGCATTCTTAATTGTTTTTGAATTATCAAGTGAGTTTATATGGAAAGGTAATTGACATTGCCGTAACTTATAAAGAGAAAATGACGAAAGGTGCCATTTTCTAGCTATATCTCTGCGGTCATGTAGAACAGTTTCATGCATATAGACATGAGATACAGGAATCTTTACTTTTACTCACATAAACCCTAAATATTTCACTGTATACACGAATAATAAGCATACGCGTGTCACACTAGTTTAAATTGATGGAAAAAAGTCTGGTATGCAAGTAAAAGTAGACAGAGTCGTGTAATTCATGGTTTATGGAGTAATTTGTTTCTGAAATGGCTATATAGGTATACCACATCAAGTAAAAGGTTATTTTCGTGCTTTCTCGATTGTAAATACTAGTTTTTTTTTTTTGAAACTTTCACAGTTTCACTTTATTTTATTAAATGCTATAATTGTCACCCAAAGTAGCTAGAAACTTTTTACCTGTTTACCTAAAATCGAAGTTCTCAAACATTATTATGCAAACGAAATATGTGTTAATTGTTGCAGGTGAATCTTGCTCGACGTCTTGTTGCTAGTTCATTTGCAGATCGTGTTTTTTTCTCCAACTCAGGAACAGAAGCAAATGAAGCTGCTATAAAGTTCTCACGAAAATTCCAACGGTTTTCACACCCGAATAAGGCGGACCCACCTACTGAGTTTATCTCGTTCACCAACAGTTTCCACGGAAGGACAATCGGTTCACTTGCGTTGACCAGCAAGGAACATTACAGAACACCTTTTGAGCCTGTGATGCCAGGTGTTACTTTCTTAAAATACGGTGACATTGATGCTGTTCAAGAGTTATTATCGAGTGGCAAAATTGCTGCAGTGTTTGTGGAACCTATTCAGGGTGAAGGTGGAATATACGGTGCTACAAAAGAGTTCTTGAAATCGTTACGTAGTGCCTGTGATAAAACTGGATCTCTGCTGGTTTTTGATGAGGTAAGTTGTATTGCATATGTTCATATTAGTGATATGCAAGTTTTTAATGTTTCTAACCGTAGCTTGGTGTCGGCCCGTTTAAAGCCCAACGCCTAGTTAGGCCCAAAAAATAGTGAGTTTTTAGTTTAAGTTCTATGTCATAGTTTCATACCTGATTTTGAATTTATGTTAATCCTTAAATCTTTTAGTGGTGCAACTCATTGACAGTTTCTCAAGCTCGAGCTTGACTCGGGCTCGGCTCGTTTGTTATCTATTAGTTAATATATTAAATAAAAATTATATAAATAAAACATTCGTTTAGGCTCGCGAGCTCGATAAGTGAAGCTTGGGCTCGGGCTTGTTTACAAAAAAATACTTATTTTTGGGTTCGGGCTCAGCTCGTAAACAAGATTAAAAAAGCTCGGCTCGTTTACTAGACAACGTTTAATAAGGGGTAAATGTTATTAAATATTAACAAAAACTAATATTACACTAAGGCTCGATAAAGCTCGACGAGCCTGACGAGCTTCACATGTCAGGCCGAGCCTCGATAAATAAACGAGCTTTATTTTAGGTTCAAGTTCGGCTCGGGCTCGATAAGGCTCGGCTCGTTTCGAAACTTTTTGAACCCCTGGGCTCATTTGCACCCCTAATCTTTTTAGTGCATATGTTGTTCATATTAGTGATATGCAAGTTTTTAATGTTTCTAACGTAGGTTCAATGTGGGTTGGGTCGAACCGGTTATCTTTGGGCCCATGAAGCTTATGATGTAACCCCTGATATAATGACTCTTGCCAAGCCTCTAGCTGGTGGTTTACCAATAGGAGCTACACTAGTGACCGAAAGAGTCAACGCAGCCATCAACAGCGGGGATCACGGAAGCACGTTTGCAGGCGGGCCTCTTGTATGCGCTGCTGCAATCGCGGTATTTGATAAAGTATCAGACCCTAGCTTTTTAGCCGAAGTCACCAAAAAAGGTGACTACTTGAAAAACTTGTTGAAGAAAAAAACTACAAGGAAACAAACACGTGAAAGAAATACGAGGTTTTGGTCTTATTGTTGGAATCGAGCTGGATGTTGCTGCAACCCCGCTTGTTGATGCTTGTCGAGAATCCGGGCTTTTGATTTTGACAGCTGGAAAAGGAGATGTTGTGAGACTGGTCCCGCCATTGATAATCTCGGAGCAGGAACTTGATTCTGCTGTTGAGATTATATATAAATGCTTGCATGTTCTTGATGAAAAGAGTTCTAACTAGAGGTGCAATGGGTTATGAAAGGGTAGTTTTGTCATTTCAAAAGTTGGGTATGTAGATTATCCTCTCTTTTAGATATCTTTATGTTTTATGAGCTTTAAACTTTGTGAATCATGTATTGTGATGATCATTTGGTGTAATATTTTATGTTTTCTTTAAGAAAAATGTATTCCACGTTCGGTTGGTTTGCAGGATTTTGAGCTCACTCGTTGATGCTCAACCGCCATTGTTCTTCTCTCATTTAGTTTCGCATGATTTCGAGTTCATTCTTCGCCCCTGCTACCCACACAATGTTTAATTATAAAGCTTATAGATTGTTTCATGGTTTGCAAGTGTTTGATGTATTGTGTAAACACAATGCTTTTGGTATGCTTAGGTGCAATATGTTTATTTTCTTTCTTTTAATGTTATATATTTTGAGCAATTTTAAATTATGTTTGTAATATATGGGTTAGAAAATAGATTATTAATAGTAGCATTTAATTTGTTGGTAATTTTACAATTTTACAGTCTTCTTAAAAATCATAGAAAAACAACTAATTACATGTTAAAAGTATATTTCTTTATGTTAGAATTATATGGGATTCTATTTTATTAATATATATATATATATATATATATATATATATATATATATATAGGTTAAGGTTATTGTAAAAAAAGACCAAAAGTGTGAGAAAGGTAAGAAAAAATCTCAGCCATTAGATCTAAATTAATTGAAAAGGGTAAACAAGTAATTTTATCATTAAAAACTTCCCATAACTGCCACCTTAATTATAGGAAGTATATAACACCATTCAGCAAGTATATAACACCATTCAACATTCAGCAAGTATATAACATCATTCAGTAAGTATATATCACCATTCAGCAAGTATATAACACCATTCAGCAAGTATATAACACCATTCATTGACTAAACATCTGATCGAAACATATTTTTTCTCTATATAAGTATAGCAATATGGTACTCATATTAAAGATAAAAAAACGCTCGTTATTATGGTGTAATTTTTTTTTTAAAGTTACGTATAAAAAGTTATTGACGTTTAAAAAAGACGAGGGAAGTTACATGTGTATTACCTAATTTCTAGTGGGTTTAAAAGACTATATTGCCCCTAGATATTTCAAATCAATCCAAATTAATGAAAATATTTTACAATTTGGTCCCTATTGATCTCAACCATTAGATTAAAAGATCTAATGGCTGAAATTCTTTCTTACCCTTCTCACACTTTAGGCCTTTTTTACAGGATCCTCTACCTATATATATACAGAATATGACAACCCAAAGGGTATTATGGTCATTTACCCCAAATGTCATTTCCCACCCTCTCTCCTCATTTATTATTGTTAGTAGTCTCTCTCCACCTTTTTATAACTCCATCTCTTCTCTCCTCAACCTACTTCTTCCTAAATTCAAAAAGAAACCCCCTTCCGGTTCTCCTTTGCCGGCGACCACCACTGTTAATCAGTGGAAGATGATGATGATGATGATTGATGGTGGGGGTGAAACCGCCGCCCACCACTGTTTCTCTCTCTCCCACCCTCGTTCATCCCTGTTTCTCTCTCTCCGGCCTCCCTTCCTCTCTGCCCTCGTTCATCGGAGATAAAACCTTGGTCACCGCCGCCGCCGTCTCCTCCGCCACCATCACCGTCTCCTCCGCCACCGTTCAGCACCATTTAACGGAGATTAAACCTTGGAGGTGGTGGGTGCTTGATGACGGTGGTGGAGTGTCGATGTCGGAGGTGGTGGGTGCTCGATGGCAGGTGGTGGGTGTTCGATGACGGTGGTGTAGTGCCGATGTCGGAGGTGGTGGGTGCTCGAGATGATGGTTTGAGTTGGGTCAGTGAAGGTGTGTTTTCAATTTTGTTTTGGTTGGGTTTCTTTTGATATTTTGTCTGATGAACTCTGTTTTTGATGCGGGGTTGATTCTGTTGAATCTGGGTTTGACTTTCTTGATGGTTTGTTTTATCTGCTTCAATCTGGGGTTTGATTCTGTTGAATCTGTTGCCTTTTGAATCTGTTGAATTTTTTTGAATCTGTTTGAATATGCTTGAATGATGTTCTTGTTCCCTTTGAATGTTTAAATCGGATGAATATGGTGCCTTATTGAATCAGCGGTGATGATGCAAAAAAAAAAAAAACTGACGATGGCGCGGAAAGGATGGCGGAGGATAGGTTTTTGAACCTGCAACCCCACTTTGCAGCCTCTGATTATCGGAAAATCTGAGCCAAAACTTCGTTTTTTTTTTCAAGAATCCACTCGTTCT
This sequence comes from Helianthus tuberosus, assembly GCA_030545235.1. Classification (NCBI taxonomy): domain Eukaryota; kingdom Viridiplantae; phylum Streptophyta; class Magnoliopsida; order Asterales; family Asteraceae; genus Helianthus; species Helianthus tuberosus. The sequence goes on from CM060436.1 coordinate 7,714,199, forward strand.
TTTGATTTTTGTTTGTTGGGTTTTTTTTGAGGCGTCGATGATGATAGCAAACTATCTGAAACACCTCCCGAGTGTGCGATTTTCTGGTGCGTACGTTTTTGCGTAAAAACGTTTTTGTAAAAAAAAAAATTAAACCGTAAACTTTTTAACGTAAAACGTAAAAAGTTCTACGTAAAACGTAAAAAGTTTTTCGTAAAACGTTAAAAGTTTTAGGTCAATCCTAAAACGTAAATTTTTTTAGTAAAACGTAAAAAACATTAACGTAAAAAACGTTAACGTAAAAAACCTGAATTTAAAAATGTGAACGTAAAAAACGTTAACGTAAAAAACCGGCGCGTAAAAACTAAAAAACGTTAACGTAAAAAACCGGCGCGTAAAACGTAAAAAAAACGTTAACGTAAAAAACCGGCGCGTAAAACGTGAAAAACCAGCGCGTAAAACGTAAATAACGTTAACGTAAAAACGACGCGCTGAAAAAACGACGCGCTGAAAAAACGACGCGTGAAAAAGTCGGGCGTAAAAACGGCGCGTGAAAAAACGAGGCGTGAAAAGGCCGGGCGTAAAAACGTAAAACGTTAAACGTAAAAATATGTAAATAAATCTGAATTTGAAAATGCTTAATAAAAAAACTATATCTAAAAAATAAAAATATAATATAATAATACCAAAAAGAAATAAAAAAACAATAAAGACCAAAAGACAAAATAGAGTAATTTTACTAAAATACCCTTTTGGATTAAAATAGTAAAGACATTATAAGACAAAAAATACTTAATATTATTTTTAAATACTTTTAATCTCATCCATCCATCTTCTTCTTGATCTAAAGGCTAGAAAGTGGTTCTCGCGGTTCTTACAACTGGAGGTGGTTTTCATTTTAGCGGTACTCTCTCTCTCTATATATATATGTGTGTGTATTAAATAAGATTTCCTACATATACAAAACAGCTGCGTGGCACTTCCCTATTAGACCAACAATTTTATTATTTTATATTCGCTATTGAAACAGTGTTTGAAACCACTGTTGGGTTAAAACAGTGTTTCAAGCCACTGTTGAGTTATTTTTACCATAAAAGTTCGGTTTTTAATATTTAAAAAGAAAAAAAACCTTAATTGTCGCTATTGAGCGCTAAACATCAGATAGTGATGATTCAGCGTTACGCTATTCGCTATAGCGCTCACCATCATCGCTATTAACAACTATTAACGGGTTGATTTGACTTTTTGTCTAATGTGTCAAAAGAGTCGATGTTATTGTTTTTTATTGTGTAGTTTCTCAGGTGTCCATATCTTTGCTAAGTACCTGCAGTTAGCGTTCCGTTAAGGCTTTAAGCATTCAGGTAGTAATAGATATCCCAACTTAAATACTAACATTGTGATAACGAGTTGGATGTAAATGATCACTATATGGTAGGGGTGGCAAAAGCGATGGTTTGGGCAGGTTTGGATCATGGGTTAGGGTTAGGATGGATTTTTTAAGAAGAAGGTTAGGATGAATATAGGGGTCTGGCTGGATTGGGTTGATACTTCTGGTGTCCAACTTTTTAAGAAAATATACAAGATATTATGTTTAAAAAATACACTTGGTGTCACATTCGGTCTAAATGAGTTCAGGTCAGAACATGTCTTTTTTTATGCAAGTTAAGATGGGTCAGTTGGGTTGCATTACTTTCTGCAACAACAAATTGAAATCATAAACTAATTTTTGATCTCTTGCCTCTTGGATCAGGTGGGTGTTCTCAACTGAAGATTTTTAAATATTTTGGGAGGCTGAAAAGGTGGTCATAATTATCTACATTTTGGATTACTGCAAAGTTAACCCTCATTTCTTACAGTTAAGGTAACCACTATAGTCATTACAAGGGAAGGTTATGTTAAAATGGTCATTAGTCACTGCAAAGTCAACCCTCATTCACTGTACATATTCACATCAGTTGGTTTGTATTCTTCCATCATAATATTAGGTTTCATATAATAAGACATAACGTTTCTTTATTTTTATTTATACACATATTATATAATGAAAAATTTTAATTCATATAATTTTGACTTTTGGGTTAGTCAAAGTTTGTAGAAATCCAGGAAAAGCCTTCTCTTGGGTCAACCGTCAATTTGCAGCAAGTCATGTTTTGGTATGTCAGATGGTTTAGAAAGTATGTATTTTGGATGCATGATGAATGTGGTAGACCATTGGGTATGGGGAGGATAGTCTCCAAAGGGACTATCCTCCACATAAGTGCCATGTAAGCATGGGGGAGGACCATCCCCTTGGAGACTATCCAAGGGTGTGGTGGATGCTCCTCCCCCATTTTTTTATTATTTATTTTTTTGCCATATTAATTAAAACAAAGTAAATAAAAATAAAAACTTAAAATTACATTTAAAATAAAAATCCTAAAGCTACATTAAAAAAAAAACCTAAAGTAACATTAAAAAAAAAAACCTAAAGTAACATTAAAAAAAACCTAAACTTAAATTAAAAAAAAGCCTAAAGTTACAAATAAATAAAAAAACTACGCGTTGTTTTCTCCGAGACTCCAAATGTGATCGATCAAGTCCGATTGAAGATTGACATGTCTGAAATCGTTATGTAACGAGAACCTGTTCAAATCTTGTTGTTCTCCGCTAACCGGAACATTATTCTCCTCCACCGCGTTCTCGTCATACTCACAAATTGCATGTCCTTCGTCTTCGAGGATCATGTTATGCTGCAGAATACAAGCATACATAGAGTATCGCAACGTTTTGGGTGTAAAAGCGCGTGCTGGGTTTTCAATAATATGCCATCTTTGTTGGAGAACCCCAAAACACCGTTCAATATATTTTCTAGCCGTTTCTTGAAACTTGGCAAATTTCTTTATTTTTTCATCCGCAGGATGCCTAACCGTTTTAACTATTGTAGAGTATTGTGGGTATGTTCCATCAGCAAGATAATACCCGCGTCTGTACTCCATGCTCGAAACTGTAAAACTCGTATCAGGACCGACCCCTTTTATAACATCGTCAAAAACCTCCGAATTTTGTAGAACGTTGATGTCGTTATTCGAACCAGGAATACCAAAGAAAGCATGCCAAATCCATAGGTCTTGAGACGCAACAACTTCTAGAATTATTGTTGGATGTCCCTGATCGCCTCGCGTATACATTCCTCGCCAAGCGGTAGGACAATTCCGCTATGGCCAATGCATGCAATCAATGCTCCCGAGCATGCCTGGAAAACCGTGCCTTGCTTGGTGGTGTTGATACAAATTTTGAACGTCATTGTGATTCGGTTTTCGCAAATATTTTTGGCTGTAGAGCTTCACCACAAATTTGCAAAACTTGTATAAACATTCTCTAGCATGTCTTTCGGACATCTTTAAGTATTCGTCCCAAGAATCGGCTGTCGTCCCATAAGCAAGTTGACGAATCGCCGCAGTACATTTCTGTAAGGTGGTGAAGCCCATTTTGCCTCTAGCATCGGGTCGCATGGTAAAAAACGGGTACTAAGCGGCTAAATCGTCGGCGATACGTAAGAAAAGTCGACGACTCATTCTGAAACGGCGTCTAAAAATAGCCTCCGAGTACAGCGGCTCGTCGGCAAAGTAATCAACGATTAATCTTTGGTTAGCACCTACAAGATAACAAAATATATATACAACTTATAATTAAAAAAATAAGACTAAAAACATAAACTTAAAAAATTAAGAATAAATATATAAGAATATAAATATAAGAATAAAAATATCACTAACTTTCTCGGTCTCGCTCGATGTGTGGGTTCCTGTTTCGTGGTTGTGACGAAACATCCTCCTCCACCTCCTCTTCTTCCAAAATTATTTGTGTCGCCTCTACCACCTTGTTTATAAAAAAAATTACGGCTTCCATGGTGTCCGTCGAACCCGATGAAGAAGAAGATGACATGGTGTATTTTTTTAGAGAAGATTATGTGGGTATTTTGTATAAAAATGTGGGAGTTGTTTGGAGAAAGTGGGTGAATTTTGGTATAAAAGTGGATAGATATGTGGGTATTTATAAAGGTTTTAAATTAATTTGAATTTTTTTTTTAAATTAGTCAACGGACATATTGAATGGACCCCACCACAAATGCCCCGTCTCCACCGTCTGATTTCCGACGCCTTTGCCGCGATGGGCCCCAAGGGGGCGGTGTTGGACGTCCTAGGGGGGGGGGGGGGGGGGGGGGCTTTGCCGAAGCCCATACCCATTAGTCGTAGTTAACATGACCTTATTTGTTTTGTGTGGTGGATAAAGAGACTATATATCCATGAATGAATGTTAAACCATCATTGAAATTTGTATGTATCATTGAAGTAGTAGAATCATATTTAAATTATAATAATGATCAGGATATAAATAGGTGAAATGTAGAGAAATAATAATGATCCGGATATAAAGAGGTGAATTGTAGAGAAAAAATTAGTTAAAAAAAACTTAATCTATGTGATATATATTAGATTGTTAAACTCTCTCCTTTCTATAAGGTTAAATATATTTTACGAAGTTCTTTACAAAATTTGATAATGCTAAAATATATGCAAGTCTATAAAACTTGACAAGAATAAAATTTACTCCTAAGGTTATAGGGTGGAGATACAATAGGAAGTTTATTTGGCTAAGAAGGCTAGGAAGTGATCTTGACCATCCATTTAGTTAATCAAGGGCTAAGATTAAATGATGGAAATTAAAGGGAAGAAAAGAGGCGCGTGAGTTTGTTTAGGGGCTTTGCCGAAGCCCATACCCATTAGTCGTAGTTAACATGACCTTATTTGTTTTGTGTGGTGGATAAAGAGACTATATATCCATGAATGAATGTTAAACCATCATTGAAATTTGTATGTATCATTGAAGTAGTAGAATCATATTTAAATTATAATAATGATCAGGATATAAATAGGTGAAATGTAGAGAAATAATAATGATCCGGATATAAAGAGGTGAATTGTAGAGAAAAAATTAGTTAAAAAAAACTTAATCTATGTGATATATATTAGATTGTTAAACTCTCTCCTTTCTATAAGGTTAAATATATTTTACGAAGTTCTTTACAAAATTTGATAATGCTAAAATATATGCAAGTCTATAAAACTTGACAAGAATAAAATTTACTCCTAAGGTTATAGGGTGGAGATACAATAGGAAGTTTATTTGGCTAAGAATGCTAGGAAGTGATCTTGACCATCCATTTAGTTAATCAAAGGCTAAGATTAAATGATGGAAATTAAAGGGAAGAAAAGAGGCGCGTGAGTTTGTTTAGGGGCATTCTAGTCAATCCAAAACAATAGTTTCTCTCTCTTCCAATTCCCCACCATTTTTTAAACGTTAATAACTCTTTCATACGACATTATTTTTTTATAAAAATTGCACCAAAAAAACGAGCGTTTTTTATCTTTAAAACGAGTATACTATTGCTATATTTCGAAAAAAAATTTGAAAACCCAGTTGCGTAAAACGCAATGGCCAGAAAACATCAAAAAAATGTTTTTTTTTAATAAAACGCAATGACCTAAAACACAAAAGAAAGTAATATTTCTAAAACGCAATAGACTAAAAACACATAAAAATGTGTTTTCCCTAAAACGCAATGGAGTAAAAACACTTCAAAATGTGTTTTTCTAAAACGCAATGGACCAAAAAACACATAAAAATGTCTTTTTTCTAAAACGCAATGGCTTAAAAACTCAAAAGAAAGTGTTTTTTCTAAAACGCAATGGACTAAAAACACATAAAAATGTGTTTTACCTAAAACGCAATGGACTGAAAACACTTTAAAATGTGTTTTTCTAAAACGCAATGGACTAAAAACACATAAAATGTGTTTTTCTAAAACGCAATGGACCAAAAAACACATAAAAATGTCTTTTTTCTAAAACGCAATGGCCTAAAAACAAAAAAGAAAGTGTTATTTCTAAAATGCAATGGACTAAAAACACATAAAAATGTGTTTTACTTAAAACGCAATGGACAAAAAACGTTTCAAAATGTGTTTTTCTAAAACGTATTGGACCAAAAAAAACACATAAAAATGTGTTTTCCTAAAAAAATAATATGTTTTACCACAAAGGCCTAAACACAATAAATTGCGTTTTAGCATTGCGTTTATAAACAATTGAAGAACAGAGTGTTTTAATGTTAATAATGATCGCATGGAACATCATATCAAACGATTTAAATATGTATTTCAAAAAGAAAATAGGAAAAATTACAGTTTTCGTCCTTTATGTTTATAGGTAGTTGCAATGGATGACCTTTACCTTTAATAATTACAGCCACAGTCCTTTGTTTGGAAAACTCACTACACCTTAGGTCCTTTAACACTAACTTGGTTAAAATTTTGAGTTAAGTCTGATCAATCAAAGGTAAATTAGTCATTTTACCAACAAAATTAACAAAAAATAAAAAACCTAATTATCTCAAACTCTTCTTTTACATCATTTCCCAACCCTTTTCTTCTTTCACCATCACCGCCACCACCATAACCATCAACACCCCTCTCTTCGATCACTTTATCTCTCTCCTTCTCAATAACCAGTGAACCACATATCTTCATATCTTTCATCCTTCTTCTCCGGCAAAGCACCGCCACCGTAGCTACTCCGACGGCAGGGAGGGAGGCAAAGAAGATCGATTATGTTTTTGGGTTTGAAACGCGTTTGGATTTTCTTGATTCTCTTAATTGGAAGTGAAAGTGCTTCGATTTTGTTCTCCAGCAGTCACCTTCGAAGGGATTTGGTGTAATTTGGTTGGCGTTTATTTGGGGAATTTAGGGCTTGCATTTGAAGGAGAATTTTGACTGCAGAATTTGGCAAATTTTGGGTTTTTGAGGAGTTATGTTGTTTTGTGTTGATATTTGGGATATGTAAGGTATGTGTGAGTGATGTATGTGTTATTGCAATATTTGATTCAAGTTCAGATTTCTAGATCAAAGAATATTTGATTCAAGACAGGGGTGGTGGTGATGGATGAATAGATCTGATGGAGGCGGTGGTGATGGATGAATAGATCGGAGACGTGGTGAGCTAGTTGTAGTGTCCGGCGATGGTGGGGTGGTGGGGTGGGATTTCATGTTTGTGGTGGTGGATCTGAATCGGAAGACAGGGTGGTGGAGCATTTGTAAGTTAGAACAAATAATGGCTTGTTAATTTTGTGAATCTACAGGGACATGATATTCTCATGGCTATTATGCTTAATGGAGCTGCAATCATGGATGGAGCATTACTTCTCATAGCCACAAACGAAAGCTGTCCCCAACCTCAAACTTCTGAACACTTGGCTGCTGTGGAAATTATGAGGCTCCAACATATCATAATCCTTCAAAATAAGGTTGATCTAATTCAAGAAAATGTAGCCATTAATCAGCATGAGGCAATTCAGAAATTCATTCAGGTTATCTGCCATGTCTTTTTCCCACTTTTTCTTGATTACTATGAAACTTTTATTAACCTCTATTTGTCATCTAGGGAACGGTTGCTGATGGTGCACCAGTCATGATTGTAATCCGTTCTTTTGACGTTAACAAACCTGGATCTGAGGTTGACGAGATCAGAGGTGGTGTTGCTGGTGTAAGTATTCTCAGAGGTGGATCTGAATCGGATGTCTGTGTTGTTTGTTTAGAGGGAGAGAGTGTGTTTAAAATGAGAGAGAGAGTGAAAGAGAAAAAAAGGTATTTATATTTGATTTTATTTTTTTATTTATACTATAAATAATTAAGTAGAAAGACTAAACTGCCCTTAAGTAAATAAATTTAACTGAAAATTTTAACCAAGTTAGTGCTAAAGGACGAAAGTTGTAACAAGTTTTCAAAATAAAGGAATGTGGCTGTAATTATTAAAGGTAAAGGTCATCCATTGCAACTAGCTACAAACATAAAGGACGAAAAGTGTAATTTTTCCAAGAAAATAATTGAGGATTAAATATGTATCAAAGCTGTTATTGTAGAAGTTTTCAACCATAACATGAACATTTAAAATCAATAAATTTAACACTTTTAGTTGGTGGGGAACGAGATTCCATTTCTTGGAAAACAGAATATGCCACTCATATTACAAATCCCAAAAACCCAATGCAGATTCATTACAAAAACGCAATGACAAATTCTACAAAAAACGCAATACAAAATTCTTATTTGAATCTGAAACTTGCCTTCCGTTGTATCGGCCCTTCGTATAAGCTAACCATTCCCTTTATTTATTTATTTTCTGTTATATATTGTTAAAACGCAATACAAAATTCTTATGTGAATCTGAAGCAGGTGCCTCCATTATCGTTTCTTCCATAACAAGTAAAGGTTTCATCACTTCCATAAAGGTTTTTGCAGTTGCATCAACATCTAAGGCTTTCAGATCTGAGCGGATCAGGTTTTGGACGGCAAGATAAGCCGGAACGACGATCGGAGAAGCTAACAGATTCTACATTTTCTTCTGCGGTGGTGGAGTGGTGGCGGTAGGCGGTAGAGTGGTGCCGGTGGGCGGCAATTGTGGTGGTGGTGGTGTGGGTTTGAGATGAATCATAAAAGAGAAAAGACGTACTGAGTTTTTTTAGATCTAGGGTTTCATGAGACTAATTTGTGTTTGACTAAAATGCCCCTCCTTATGTTTTTCCTTTTTGCCACATGTCATAATCCTATTGCTTCCTATCCTTCCTAGCCAAAATAAACTTCCTATTTAATTCTCTCCCAAGGTTATAAGTAACTTTGGTTTTAAAATCCTATTTCCATGTTAGTTTTGAGCAATTGTGAAAGTATTTGGTAAACTAATAGGATTCGTAATTAACAAAAAAACAACATTGAGTTAACCATGTATAATGGACACTAACTAGCCTATAACCCGTGAACTTCGCGGGCGTGAACTTTATGGGTTAGAAAACTTGATTTATGTTAATCGAAGTAAATCGTTAAATAAATTGAAAACTTTGGCACCCACAAAATCAATTGTTTTTTAAAAAAAAAACTTTGATTTTTTAATACAAAGTAATTTATAAACATGAATCATAAGCAATCAATAAGTTTATAAGTTTTGATCATAAGTTCACAACCCGTGATTAAGTTTATAACTTTTTTTATAGCCAAGACATTTAATATGTTATACTTTTATATGATTTTAATTTTGTATTAATCATAAATAGTTTTTAATATAAGTAATTTTCTCGAGCCCGGGAAGCAATCCCGGGTAAAAACCTAGTTTCCTACATATACAAAAACAACTTAGGGGAATAGTGCCACACAGCTGCGTGACACTTCCCTATTAGACCAACAATTTTATTATTTTATATTCGTTTTAAAATTACGGTTTCGTCCTTATTTTAAAATAAAATTACGTTTTTGCCCCCACTTCAAAATAAAATTATGTTTTTCTCTCTCGCTCAAAATTACGATTTTGCCCTCGATTCAAAATTATGATTTTATCACCAGATTACAATTACAATTTTGACCCTAGTTCAAAATAATTTTTTGCTTTTGCCCCAAAAAGATGACTATTTTGCATTTTCGCCCCGTTTAAAAGTTATGATTTCGCCTTCAGTTTAAAATTATGTTTTTGCCCGGTTCAAAATAAAAGTATGCTTTTGCCACCCAATTCAAAATTACGATTTTGCACCCAGTTCAAAATTTTGATTTTGCCCCAGTTCAAACTAAAAATATAGTTTTGTCCCCAACTTAAAATTACGATTTTGTCCTTAGTGCAAAGTTATATTACGATTTTGTCTCTAATTCAAATTTATAGTATTGCCATCACTTTAACTTTTGGCAAATTACGATTTTACCCAAGTCAACAAATAGAACTTTGCCCTCAGTTCAAATTACAATATTGCTATCGTTTTAGTTTTTTTAGCAAAACTATAAAAGTGTTTTTTTAATTGGTTGACTAGATTTATTTTTTTTCCATGTCAAGGAGCAGCCTAACACTCGCTCATTAATCCTGACAAACTACAGTTTTGCCCTGAGCTCATAACTACGGTCTTGTCATCGTTTTAGTTTTTTTTTCCTAACAAAACTATAATAGTGTTTTTTTAATTGATTGATAATTATTCGGTCATCGCCCCGCAACGCGGGCGGGGCATCAACTAGTTACAAACTACAAAGATACTTTTCTACCTTTATGTTTTGACCACAAGTGTTTATAAGTTTTGGTTTTTACTTTTATACCCCTCGCATGGTTTAAATATTTTTAAGTTATATTAATATATATTACATTTACATAACTAATAATATAGCAATTCATATTATAATAATAAGTTATTAAAATAATATCAATTGTAACCTCTATAACCTCTATAGTGTTTTTTTTTAAGTTTTGATTTAGCCCTTACATTATAAATGATACACTGTCTTTAACCCAATGGGTTTATTTTTCTTTTATAACTTCCGTCCGTTAGTTTTCTTAGAACGACTACATAAGTGATTTTTTCGAAAACGGAGTAACACCACGTCACCACCACCATTTTTTCGTTCGTTCAGGTCACTACACCATGTCATCGGTACAACGCCACCATTTTTCTTCTATTTGTTATATTTTATTTCGATTTTTTTTACATATTTATATTGTGTTGCTTCATAGTGGTCCTTAATATTTGGTTTGTACCAAGATTCCCACCTGAAACGTGTGGTGGAGAAATCCTAGTTTTATTTTATTTTGTATTGGTCATGAACAGTTTAATTTGGGACATGAGTTAAATAAAAAATGAATTTCCAACACTTGGTACGTGTTGGATGAAGAATGCCCTTGAGTAGTTGGTTCATATGGTTTTCGATATAACTAATTCGATTGTTGGACTTCCAACAATCCATTTTATCTTAAGTATGGTTGGTTTCGACATAACTAATTCGATTGTTGGATTATCAACCATACCAACTGATGAAACAATGGTTAACCGGGTGGGTTAACTCACTGGTCTCGTCAAGAGGGTAAATCCCTTCTTTCCGAGGATCGCCGGCTGGATCGTCTGATGGTGGGTTTCCTGCACAAGGAAACAAACCGTGACTCGTAACAAGGAGGATGGGGTGGGGGGTGCTCCTTGTTACCACTCTCCGGCGTGAGAATCAGTAATTTGCTTGTGAAGCAAAGTGTGATAGTAGTAGTATTGAGAGAGTTGAGAAGTGATACCTCAAACCTGGTTTGGGGTAAGTATTTATAGCCGAGGAGTGAAGGAGGGTAGTTGAGTAGCTAGCCTGACATCGCACAGTTATTTGCAGGTGTGTCAGACCTGTCGGTTATGGTGGTGATGCCACGTCCTGCTGTGGTGTCAGACTGTTGTATACACGTGGGCCGGTAGGTGACTATTCCCAGTGCCACTTGCACTGTGGTGTCAGACCCACTTGCCTTGTAGGCAGGATGCGGTGCCAGGCCGCATCGCTGTTTGCGGTCATTGACGTTGTTCCCGCGTTGGTTGTTCCATCCAAGATTTATTGACTGTTACTGTTGTCCAGCTCCCTTGTCGTGACGAAAATGTTCATAGGATGCGGTGCGGGGCCGCATCGCTATGCGACATTGGTTTCCGTCCTTAAGGTAAGTCTTCTCATCACTGGACAGATTGGACCACTGTGTTCGCGTGTGCCTATGCGGACACAGGTGAGTTATTGCTGGTGGAGGTTTTTGATAAGGGTAATGGTCATTCGCGGTCATGCTGACGCGAGATCTGGGACCATACCCCTTCAAGTCCCCCTAGTCTAGTGTTCCTTCCTTATGCAAGTTGCATGTGGGAGGGATACTGGACTATGTTGTCTAGAAGGTAGAATATGGGCCATGCGGATGGCTCCTTTTTTCAGTAAGTAGTAGGCCTTTCGAGTGGATTGTTCCTTCCTTTGAGAAGGATGTCCGGTGAGCAAGTTCCGTCTGATGCGGAATTCTCAGCCAAGGACTTGACTCTTAGTCTACCTTTCCTTGATGTCATCAGCCACCTGTTGGTGTTTCGAACCACCCTTTGAAACGGTGACTGAAGGTGTTAGCAGGGTTCGAACCAACCTTTGAGATCGTGACGGAAGATGTCTGTCTCCGCCACTTTAGTTGTAACCTCTGCGTCAGCTAATGCAAAGTTGTAAATACTTTGCTCAAGCTCTATGTTCAGCAACTGGACATGTAACGATAAACCCTGTTTTGTGGGGTGTTCGTGTTCTCCAGTTTAGCTCTCTAGTAACCGCACGTCCTCTGCGGTTTATCTCTCAAGTAACCGCACGTCCTCTGAGGTTTAGCTCTCTAGTAACCGTACGTCCTTTGCGGTTACCTCGTTGCTGTACCATGTTGGCCATGTTTGTTTGAGAAACGTGGGGTACTTGCGTCATTGTTGAACAATGTGAATCTGGACTATGGGCAGATAAACATGGTCATAGGCAGGGTTGTGCCCACCATTGTTTATTCTATACGGTCCATAGGTGGGTAACTAGTCATAAGCAGACTTGTTACCACTGTTCTGGAGCTACTTTCCTTCACGCTTTGGTGGGAAGTAGTTTTCCTTTAAGTAGTATTGCCGGAGGAGATCACCTTAGATTTTTGGGAAGTTGGTTGAAACTCTTCCGCATTCGTTTTGTAGCCACTTTCCTTCATGCTTAGTTGAAAAGCAGTTTTCCTTGAAGTAGCTTTGCTCCTCCGCGTGGTGGTTAAGTTGTGGCTCTTCCGTAGCTACCGTTCGCATAGTTGCGGTTTGTAGTAACTACTCACGAGTGGTTGCGGTTTGCAGCAAAGAACTCGCTTCTAGAAGTCTTGTAGCCTGGACGTAGCTCTTGAAGGTTCAGGAGACAGGGTTGCTGATGTGCGGTTGCTCAGCATACTTGTCCTTTTCCTTAAGGAGAAGCTGTTTGCGTTCCCTCCGTGGTTGTGAACCGGAAATGAGGGTTTTGAAGCTTGAAGAAGCTTACATGAAGTGCGGTTTACCGCATCCTGAGAAGCGATTTTCGCAGTCCAAAGAACCATGCTAGTTCTGAGTATCTGACACACCTGTGCGGGTTGGTGTGTGTCATCTCCGCATATTCCACATGTGCTCGTGGGTATGTGCGGTTATTGCTTATACCCCCTTATATAATTTAAAGATATATATTTTTGCCTTTTTTGAGGGGTATGTAAAAAACGACATGCGGTATGGGTTATGGTGCGGTAAACCAGAGAAACCGCATGCCGCTTAAGTTTGGATAATGTTTGTTGCTTTTGTGTCGTCTACGTGGCTGATTGCACGTGTGGGTTGTTGAAAGTTGGTAGGATTCTGACATGTGATGATCTGAAAGGACGTTTGCACTGACCGAGGTCATAACTGCACTGTAGCAAGTAGTGTAAAGGTCTTTTCTGTCAGGCGCGTGGGCGGCCACGCGCGCGTGATAACCGTTAGCTGAAAAGTCGCTGAACACGTGGCGAGACGTCAGTGGCCCTTTTTGAACGTGGTAAGTCGGTTTACTGCATCGCATTAATTGCGATGAGTATATAAGGGGAAACCGTTTGGTTTCTCCTCACTTTGTTCAAATTTCAAAAATTTCTCCGGCGGAAAAGAGTGTTATCTTTGTCTTCTCCGATCAATCTGTCTGTATTTCCGGCGATTTTCCGAGTTTTTGTGCAACTTAATCCTTCTCTTCTTTATATTTCTGATGGCTGAACCATCTAACCCACACAATGTGGAGGGTGAAAACCCTGAAACTTATTCTCCGGTGGCCGGGGAAGAAGAAGACGACGGTGGTAGTGCCCCTGGTGGTGGCTTGCCACCCTTGAGGTGGTCGAAAGCGTCGTTCGACCAACTGATGACCAGTACACAGATGCCCCTCGAGTTTGGGGCTGTTTATCCCCAAGACGGTGACACCGGTGCTTGTGCTCCAGCCGGTTATGTGACCATGTGGGCCGATTCTTTCATCGATGGTAACCTTCGTTTACCATTGACCGTTTTTGTTGCTGAGTTGTTGGAGTATTACAAGGTCCATATCTCCCAGATGAGTCCTTTTGGGTTTATTCGTATTAGACACTTTGAATCAACTTTTCGTGCTCTTGGTTTGCCGGTTACCGTTGATAATTTCCGGGGGTTTTATCAGTTGACGGTGAACACTGGGTTCTTCTCTTTCAGAGAACGGTACGGAAGCACCAAGTTGATGACCCCTCCCAAGGGTATTACAAAGTGGAAGAGTAAGTTCTTCTATGTTAAAGCTGTCGCAGTTGTTCTCAACATGACTTTGCGGAATGTTAATGAGCCTATCCCTGCGGAGGATCATGCAATTCCTAATGCGGAGAATGCGGAGTGGTTCCCAAGGTTGAGGACAATTGAGCATAGGCCGTTGGAGAACAATGAATTGTGGATGCTGCGGATGTTATTGACTGGGGCTGATAAGCATGCAAAGCCCATTGTGCGGGAGAAAACTGGTGGTAAGTGTTCTTACTCTTGTGCGGTTTCATTATTCCCTTGTTTGTTATTAATTTGAACGTGTATTATCAGAAGTTGTTGTTGAGCTGTGGAAGATATTTGATCCAACCTTTACTGGCAAGGTTGATATTGTCAAGATTGCTGAAGGTGCAGGTTTTAATTTGACCATTCTCCATAACTTCCGCGTTCCTACACGCGAGGCAATGAAGGCACCCCTGCCGCAGGGCAAAGGTATAATTCATAGCCTTCTTTTCTTGCCTTATAAGTTTCATGTTGCTGATATTCTACATGCAGGTACTCTTGGGGCCCTTGGTAAGTTTGAGTCAAAGGGTGCTCCCAAAAAGCATGCAGAGAAGAAGCAAGTGGAAAAACCCGTGCGGGGTCGCGGCAAGAGGAAAACTGAGGCTCCTGTTGTTCCGCCTTTGGTTCCGCATGCAGCAGGTATCTCTCGTTCTCATTTCCGCAGATATACCGATTACGTGGTAGTATCTGACACCCTTGAGGGCTTGGGTGTTCCAGGTGCTGGTGCGGCCACAGGTGGAACCACTGCGGGTTCCAAGCCTGCTGATGAGAAGAAGAGAAAAGCAGGGAAAGCTGTTGATGCTGGTGAGAAAAAGAAGCCGAAGATTCAGACCAGACGCGGGGTTTTTGTGGGACAAAAGAAGCCTGTGGTTGTTCCTCGTACGTAAAGCGTAACTTGGGCAAGTATTTTGTTTTTGTACTTGTAGTTTAACGTATTTTTGCTCTGATTGCAGAACCCCAAGATGAAGGGTTCTCCATCTTTGATGCTCCTCCTCCTCCCCCGCATGACACTGCTGCGGATGTGGGGGTTCATAAGGTTGTTACGCCTGAGCCCTCTGTGCGGGAGGAGGATACTGGGAAGGGGCCTGCGGCCCAGATCTATGACACGGTGGATTCCCATGATAATGTCATTACCCCAGAGGATGCTGATGATTTGGGACTGAAATTTGCTTATACTGAAAGGCCGAAGTCTCCTGCTGCTGGGAAGGCTTCTGGTTACGTTTCTGGGGGTGCGGGTTTCGTAGAGACTCCCATTCAGCCTGAAGAGTCTGAATTGGAGTATTATTACCGCACCTATACGGAAGATCGGGCCATGACTTATCACCGCCCCCCCTGGACCGTGCTGCAAGGGGATGATATTACTGCTGACCCCTCCGCGAGTAGGGAGATTTTGGGTGGTTTGGGCACCCCTTTTGAAGTCAACCGGGCCCGTTCTCTGTCAAGTGAGGCCCAGATTAACCAACTCTCCTCCATGTTTGTTGGGAGTTCCGTAATGGCCAATGCCATTATGGAAAAGTATAAGGTGTTGGGGCGCAGGGAGGAGCAGAATGTGCGCTTGCGTGCCGAGGCTGAGGAGTTGGTGAAGGTTGCATGTGAGGGTACAGAGCAGCTTGAAAGGGATAGGGCTGTGTTTGAAAAGCGTAAGCAGACTGAAGAGTGGGCTGCAACTGCTGAGCTTAAACAGGTTCGTACCCTTGCAAAACTGCTTTCCACTGAGCGCAAGAGTTGGAAAGAATCTCTTTCTAATGAGCGCGAGACACTTTCTAATGAGCGCAAGGCTTGGAAAGACTCTTGGGCCAAACAGAATGAAACTCTCTTTCGTGTTCGCCAGGAGCTTGTCAATGCTAAGGCAGCAAATGCTGCGCTGGTTAAAGAGAAGGCAGCAGCTGTTGCGGCTGCCCAAGAGGCCAAAGAGGCGGAAGCTCGCCTTGCAAAGGCTCTTGAAGAGGCCAAGGAGGCGGGGGGCCCGCGCTGCAAAGGCTCTTGAAGGGGCAAATGTTGATCGTACCAACTTATCGAAAACTATCTTGGGCCTTCAGGTATAAGTCTTTTTTGCCTTTGAATTTGCGTATGTCTCACAAGTATGTTGATAATATTTGTATACTTGTGTTCTTCTTGAAAAAAGGGTGAAGTGCGGACCCGGGGGGCCGCTATTGAGGAAGTCTCTGCCCGTGCTGCTGAAGCTGAAGCGCGGGCAAGAGAGGCTGAAGAGGCTAGAGATAGCCTTGCTTCGTCACTTGAGCTGCTCAAGGCTGACCGTGAATGGATGCGTATGCACGAGATCGGGCATGTAAGTATCCGTTGCCTTCGTTATTTTTTGTTGTAGGTTTGCCTTTGATAACCTTTGTATTCTTGTTTCGCAGATTGTTACGGCCATCCTTGACGCACCTGAGAATGTATCAGGTGTTAACGAGATTAAGGAGCGTGCCCGGGATGTTGGTTTTAAGGCTGGCTATAATCGTTGCATTGGCCATATGAATGCTATGGCCCAGGGCCGATATACTGATGAACGATCCGGGTTCCACGGTGTGGATACTGAAGCGCTTCTTGCTGATGCGGTTGCGGCGTATAACGAAACAACCCTTTCCAGTCTTGAGGAGCTTGAAAAGTGTCTAGAAGCGGAGGACTATGTGGACCGCTTGCGGGTGTTATACGCTGATGAAGAAGATGAGGAGAAGCCTGCTGTTGAGGGCACTGATGGTGCGGGTTCCAGCGGGACAAAGAAAGACTAGGCTGGCCTGCGTGCCTTTTTTGTTTCCTCATGTAAATGTCAAAACTTTATGTAAATTCCTTGTGCACCGCGTAGGTGTAGGAATTTTTTGAATATAAAGAATAGTTTTGTTCAATTTGTACAAGTGTTTTTACTACTTGCCTGTCTGAACTTGTAAATGTTATTGTGAATAACACCGAGTCTGTGTTTGCCTTTTGCATATCTAGATGATATGCAAGTATGAATACCTTTGTCGTACGAGTATTAGTCAATTCCTGTAGGGTTTAGGAATTGTCTAGGTTTTGTGAAAACCGTTTTTGCATATCCAGCCGGATAGGCAGTTGATGGTTTGCTATTGTCAGCCTATTACAATAGTTGCGTGTGGGCACCACTCTGTGTGGGTATCATGAATGAAGATTTTGCCAATCTGTTTTTGTAGATACCGCAGAGTGGAACACGCATTTGTAATAGAAGAAAATAAACAATATTGCATTGAATCGTTTATTTATTTATTTGCGACTGGCCTGCGGCCCGATAGGTTACATGGTGAATGTAAAAAACATGGCTTACATGTAGCAGCGTCTAAGCTGTTGTGCGTTCCATGTACGTGCAATAGTTTCGCCTTCTAATGTTTGCAGTTTGTACGCGCCTTTGCCCAGGACCTCTTGGATGAGGTAGGGTCCTTCCCACTTGGGGGCAAGTTTTCCTGGGCGTTCCGCGTTAGATGCTTCATTGTCACGAAGGACGTAGTCTCCCGGGTTGAAAGTACAAATGTGAACGCGTGCATTGTAGTACTTTTCAAGTTTGGTTTTGCGTTTGGCCTCGTTGATGGCAGCGTTTTCGCGCCTTTCTTCCAAGAGGTCCAAGTCAACTCTGCGTTCCTCATTGTTGTCTATCTTGTTGATAGCCAACATTCTAGGTGAGGGGAGGCCTACTTCCGCGGGGATCATCGTTTCAGTGCCATAGACCAGGCTGAAGGGTGTTGATGCGTGTGAAGTGTTATATATATTAGGTGTATATTTTAAGCCCCTTTAACACTTATTTTAGCCAAGTTTTAAATTTATAAAACACGATATTTTACTAACACTAAACACACATATGGGCAAGTGCACCCATCGTGAGCGTAGTATAGTGTGGGCAAGATACCGAAGTCGTCCAAGGACACAAGAGCTTTTAGTACCGGTTTATCCTCAACGTCTAATCAAAATAAAAAGTTTAGAAAAATGTTTTAAACTAAGAAAAGTAAAAACTAACTAAAATGCTGAAAATAAAAATAAAAATAAAAACAGATAGACAAGATGAATCACTTGGTTCCGACTCGTATCTAGTGTAACCTTTGATTATTTCCGCACTTTTGCACATGATTAAGAGATTATCTTAGTTATTGTAGTAGGCCCCTCTTTTGAAGGTGACGTTACCCTCACCCCAGTAGTTTGAGTCAGCAAGGATACAATCCTAAAAGGGTGGATTATTGGAAGATAATGAATTAAGTTATTAATGCAATATTATGGTAGGCCCCTCTTTCGGAGGTGACGTTACCCTCGACTAAGTAGTCTGAGTCAGCAGGGATACAGTCCTAAATAGCCGGGTTATAGTATTAATAGTAGTTAACTTATGAGGGGATCAAAGAGTTTGGACCCCCGCCATCCAATACCGTGAAGTATTGAAGGAGGTCCTACTAAATTTGACCCAGGTCCATTGCAGGACCTCTAAACGCTGAACAATGGCAAGACCTTTACCAAACCATTCCCTTAACCCCCGACCAGGTAACCAACATACCTCCATATAGACCGTGGAGATATGAATGGTGAAAATCTTTTATTTTATATAGACAGTAAAATAATTTCAAGACACCACGGACAAACGATAAAGAAAGATCACCTTCAACATAAGCAACTAGTTATTAAAGTCATTAATACAAAACCAAATAAAAAGTGCAAAACATTAGAAATAAAAAGTATTACACTAGACACTTTGTCTTCACCAAGTGATGTAAGAGACTTAGGCAAACATGGCCTTGATTGTCAAGAACTCTTACGATCAATCTTGGATCCCGAGATGACTCACACACTCTACGATGGACAATGGATGATGGTGGTGGATGATGGTGTTATGGTGGTGGTGGGTGGTGGATGAAGTGTGAGAGAGGTGGTGTGCCAAGGGATGGTTTGAGCTTGAGCCAAGCACATCTATTTATAGGCTGAACAGAAGCTCGGGCACGGCCCCGTGTCCACATCCTTCTCTTTCTTCATTAAATGCAGCTTTGTCTTATTAGTTGACCACGCCCCCGTGTCCGCTGAGCACGACCCCGTGGTGCAGAAGAATCTTTGTACTATGCAGATTTGCTGGATTGTGCGAATCTTATAGTTGACCACGGCCCCGTGTCCGCTGAGCACGGCCCCATGGTGGGCAATAGAAGCTTCTACCACTTTGTCTTTTCTGCTGACACTTGGGCACGCCCCCGTGCTGGCTGAGCACGGGGCGTGTTCAGGCTTCTGATCTCTTGTTTTGCTTGGGAAGATGCTGTCGTGGGGTCGGGCATGTCACATCTTGTTCTTTTTCTTGTATTTATGTCAGATTTTGATTTCTTTTTGCTTCTTTTGTTAATTTGAGCTCATTTAATCCTGAAAATACAAAAGGAAGACAAAAGCACACTTTTTCCAACATTAGTACTAAAAAGGGGTTAGTTTTATGCCTCATTTGATGAAATTTATATGTTAATATTTGAACACATCAGGTGTCTCGCCGTTGCTTGTTTTTGGGCTTGTCCTGTGAGCCCATAAAATACTTGGGAGTTCATCAACCCAGCCGCGTCTGGCTCTTCCCAACCGTGCTTTGATGCCTTCGACTAAGCTTTTATTGATACTCTCGACTTGGCCGTTCCCTTGCGGATGCGCCACTGAGGAGAATATGTGTTCAATGTTTAGCTCCTTTAGCCATTTTTGAAAGTCATCGGCAGCGAAGTTGGTACCGTTATCGGTGACGATGCATATTGGTAGATCGAAACGGCAGATGATACCGTTATCCATATAGATTTCGACACTTTTGCTGATTTGACCGCGAAAAGTGTCGTTCATCAACTTTTGATAGGTTGCGCCCGCGTTGCGCAACCCGAGGCATTTTGGTGTAGCAGTAGTTCCCGGTAGGAGTGTGGAATGCCGTTTTGTCTTCATCTTCGGTTGCCATCTGTACCTGGTGGTAGCCTTTGTAACAATCGAGGAAGCACTTCCATCGAAATGGTGCGAGTTTATCGACCTTCTCGTCGATCTCTGGAAGTGCGTAACAATCCTTGGGGCAGGCCTTATTGAGGTCTTTGTAATCGACACACATGCTCCAGCCCCCCGCTTGGTTTTTCTACCATGACTGGGTTGGACAACCAAGTCTGGTATTTGACTTCCCGCAGGATGCCTGCGGAGAGCAGTTCCTCTATCTGCTCTTCCATCGCCGCGTTTTTTGCTGATCCAAGGTGGCGTTGGCCTTGGATCACCGGCTTGATACCTGGCATGGTATTCAAGAAATGTTGCGCGATTTCGCGTGGCACCCCTGTCATGTCTGCGGGTGTCCATGCGAAAATATCTTGGTTCCTGAAGAGGAGTTGCTTAAGGCGCGCTCTGATGGTGGGTGACAAGGCATGGCCCAACGTGACCATTTGCTCTGGGTGTCTTGCGTTAAGCACCCATTTTTCTGGTTGCGTTTTGGGGGTGGGCCTTGCTACCTTGGCTGGACGCAGGTCGTCCGTAGACATAACTTCTCTCCGGGCGTATATTATCGCGACCCCCGTCTCGGTTGGGAAACCAATGGCAGAGTGAGGGACGGATGTGATCATGTTGAAGTCGCCCTAGGACTCTCTCCCGAGAAGTACGTCGTACTTGGAGGTGTGCGGTAAAACCATAAAGTTTACCTCCTCCGTTCTTGTGTGCCTCCCGTTGGTGAGGCGCACAGGAAAGGTAATCTGGCCCAGGGGGAATACGGTTTCCCCTGCAAACCCAGCCAACGGGTAGTCCGCTGGCTGCAGTCGATCTTTGTCTTCTTGATCGAACTGGTTGAAGCATTGCTCGTATATAATATCAGATGTACTGCCCGGGTCGATGAATAACCGCTCTGTGAAGTAGTGAGCCAGGTGGCCTGTGATAACCACGGCGCGCCTATCGCGCGGTCCGCCACGAACTTTTGGAAAGACGACTTGCTCGTCTTTCCAGTCATTGTCTGGTCTTCGCGCCGCCTTGCGCGGTCTTCCTTTTCCTCCATTGATCATGTGGGTAGAGGCCACGTACATGGTCCTCTTACCTGTGGAGGTGCCCTCGTTGTGGGGGGTGATGCGCTTGGCAGCTTTCTGTGCGCCTGTCAACAGGTGTTGTAGTTTCCCCTCTTTTAGGGCTCGCTCAATCTCTAGTCGGAGACTGATGCAGCTGTTTGTTGTGTGGCCATTGTCCTTGTGATACTCGCAGTAGAGTGCGAGATCCTGGTTCTTTTTGGACTTCATTGGTTGGGCCGGTCGCAAAAATTGTGCGTCCGTAAGGAGGACGTCACTTGGCGACTGGTTGATCTCGGTCCAGCTGCGGTCTCGAGACTCTTTTTTCGACGCCCGATTTTCACGCTGGGCGTTGATTGTAGCCCTTGCGTCGGGCTGGTTGCTCCGCGGGACATATGGTCTGGGATCGCTGCCGCGATTCCACGTGTCTCGGTTGCGCTTGTTGTTGCGCTTGTGTTCTTGGTGGGAGGATTGACCTTCCGTTCGGGGCTGCGCCTTTGATACGTGCGGTCTGAGGGACCGCTGAGTCTGGGCGTATGTTTTGACCGCAGCCATGACATCTTCCCATTTCTTAGGCAAACCATCCTTGCCGGAGATATTCATAACCATTTGTTCGTCCTTGACTGCAACGATGAAATGGTTACGTGCCATCTGGTCGGAAACGTCGCCTATCTCTAGGCATTCTTTATTGTAACGGACAACGAATGCCTCAAGCGATTCGTTGTCTCTGCGCCATATGTTCATGACGTCCATAGAATCACGTTCATAACGTCGCTGCTGGCTAAAGTGTGCGAGGAACTTTGCTTGCAAGTCCTCGAATGATGTCAGTGAGTTCACTGGCAAAGAATCGAACCAGGCCCTGGCCAGACCTATTAGGGTCTGGGGGAAAAAATGACATCAAGTGGGTTCATCCCACCTACCGTTGCATCCGGCGCCGATGAAGATGTTCATGTGATCATCCGGGTCGGTCGAACCTTTGTATTTCCCAATGTTTAAAGGGAATTTTGTGGTGGTGACATCGGCGTGGGCGATTTCTAGGGCGAATTTGGAGTTTTCGGCCGCAGATTTCGGCATGTAGGGTTGGATTTGGCGCTTTGCAGCGCGGAGGTATGTAGTACGGGGGTGAGTGGGAGGGACATAGTTGTGTCCTCCCGGTCTACTGCTGGTAGCATGAGACTCCGCGCGGTATGTATCGTCGTCGGGATCTGTATGGCACTGTCCTTCACGGTGGGACTGAGGTCCCAGTCGGCTATGGATGTCGGGGCCGCGGTGCGCTGTAGACTGTCGCCTAGTTTCGCCATGGGGGCCTAGGCGGCTATGTATGGGGTCCCTGCGGCGGGACCCATACGAGGAATTGTCTTCCGCAAGTGTGCGGACGCCGCAGTAAGAGGAATCGCGGTCTTCCTGTCTGCTTCTGGAGGCTGGGTGTGTTGGGGCCTTGCCGTCGTATTGTAAGGTACGGCCCGCAGGGGTATGCGGTGCTGGGGTAGGCCCCGCAGATACTTGTGCTTCTGCGCAAACTCTGTTGTATGTTGCAGCCAGCATAGCTGATTGTTGGTCGTATCAGACATGAAGGTTCATGCCTGTAGGTATCACAGGAGCGTACTGTGATAGGTCGTGTCCAAACGTAAGTGATGCGCCCCCTTGCGTTGATGTGCCGATATGTTCAACATTTGGGGCAGGAGGGGCAGTCCCCGTAGGCCCTGTGTTTACGGGGTTTAGGTTATCCCTGGTAGTGTTGTTTTGACGATCAGACATGATCTTTGGAGAGAAAGGGATGGTTGGAAAAAGTGCTAAGAGTAGCGGTGGGCGCCAATGATGAAACAATGGTTAACCGGGTGGGTTAACTCACTGGTCTCGTCAAGAGGGTTAATCCCTTCTTTTCAAGGATCGCCGACTGGATCGTCTGGTGGTGGGTTTCCTGCACAAGGAAACAAACCGTGACTCGTAACAAGGAGGATGGGGTGGGGGGTGCTCCTTGTTACCACTCTCCGGCGTGAGAATCAGTAATTTGTCTGGGAAGCAAAATGTGATAGTAGTAGTATTGAGAGAGTTGAGAAGTGATACCTCAAACCTGGTTTGGGGTAAGTATTTATAGCCGAGGAGTGAAGGAGGGTAGTTGAGTAGCTAGCCTGACCTCGCACAGTTATTTGCAGGTGTGTCAGACCTGTCGGTTATGGTGGTGATGCCACGTCCTGCTGTGGTGTCAGACTGTTGTATACACGTGGGCCGGTAGGTGACTATTCCCAGTGCCACTTGCACTGTGGTGTCAGACCCACTTGCCTTGTAGGCAGGATGCGGTGCCAGGCCGCATCGCTGCTTGCGGTCATTGACGTTCCCGCGTTGGTTGTTCCATCCAAGATTTATTGACTGTTACTGTTGTCCAGCTCCCTTGTCGTGACGAAAATGTTCATAGGATGCGGTGCGGGGCCGCATCGCTATGCGACATTGGTTTCCGTACTTAAGGTAAGTCTTCTCATCACTGGACAGATTGGACCGCTGTGTTCGCGTGTGCCTATGCGGACACAGGTGAGTTATTGCTGGTGGAGGTTTTTGATAAGGGTAATGGTCATTCGCGGTCATGCTGACGCGAGATCTGGGACCATACCCCTTCACCAACTGATATGGTTTCCTTATAAACAACACATACAAATTGTTGGAAATCCAACCATGTTTGTTATGTCGATAACAACCGTACCAACTACCAAGTGATAACAACCGTAACCAACCAATATGGTTTTCCTTAACTACCTTGAGTAGTTGGTTCGTAACAATCTCTTTTAGTTGTAATGAATGTATACTTACGCATACATAAATAGGCATTGCATATTTACATACATGAACCCTCTTTTAAATATACCCTCTTTAATTTAAAGAAGATCAGTAAGCATCAAGGGTTACTTAAATTTGAATGCAAAACAGTTTTGACGGTTACTTTTAAATTTCAGTAAATGCTTTGGAGTCTCATAACGTTAAAAGTAAATTCTTTGATCACTTAATTTAAAGGATGCAATAATTTAAAGGCAAATAGCATCATACAGGGCCGGCTCTGAGAATTCAGGTGCCCTGTTCGAGACTGGAAAAACGTGCCCTTATGCCTTTAAAAAGTGATGTAATGTTGATGTCATTCAGCTTTTTTCAGCAGTTGTAAGGGGTCGAAAAATCACTTTTTTACGGTTGTCTTTTTAGCATTATAATTTTGAAGTGTGAAAAAAAATGAGAGCAAAACTCGAACGGAAAGACCGAGTTCTCATAACTCGTAAGAATTTTTCCTTAATCTGAATCAAATATACATATCAGATTTTTTTTAAATAATAAAAAAACAACCCTTAAAAAGTTGAAATATGAAACTTCCGAAGGGCGCTTCATATTCTTTTAAACAAAAAGAAAAGAAACTAATAAATAATTGGTTTTGAGAGTGGTTTGTATGAATATTTTCAAAAAGCCCCCTGCTATCAAAAAAGTTGACTAAATTCTTTTAAACAAAAGGAAACTAATAAATAATTGGTTTTGAGAGTGGTTTGTACGAATATTTTCAAAAAGCCCCCTGTTATCAAAAAAGTTGAGTAATTAAATAATTCAATTATCATTTTTTCTCTCTCTGTCTTCTTCTTCACCCTGGTTCTTCACCCTCTATGTCACTGGTTCTTCACCTGTAAGTCACCGGCCGACAAAAGGGCAGGTATCTTTTAAAGTTTTAATCTTCACAATTCCTTGGTTCTCCTTCCTTTTAGTCGGTTCTCCTTCACTCTAACTTCTCTCTTTATATATATCATATATGTATGATTTTTTTTTAAATGTGCCCTCGGAATCATAGGGCCCTGGCCTGTAGTGCAGGGCCGACCCTGAGAATTCATGTACCCTGTTCGAGCTCGAAAAAACGTGCCCTTAGGTCTTAACTAAATAAAAAATTTAAACTAGTTTTTCATACAACTTTGAACCGTTGACAAAAATATAGCATTCGATAAACAATGCAATTAACAAAATACAAAATATAGTAGTCGAATGAATGACATACCGTAAAAACTAATAAGCTAATAGCTAAACAATGATTCGTGAAGCTCTCCTTGCATTCTTGATAGCAAATTGGTGAATCAACTCTTCACAGTTTATATCATCTAAGACTTCATTCTCGATAGCATTCATCGCTAACCCACTAAGTCTTTCTTGGGACATTGAAGATCGTAGGTAAGATTTCAATAACTTCAACTTCGAAGGCCTGCTGGCTGTGTCTCTGATCGAACAACACCTAAAAAAATTGCAGAATGATGATGAATGATGATTGAATCGATTGAAGGCCTACAGTGCGAGTGTGCGACGTTTCTGTTCCTGTATTCCTGTCCGACGTTTATGTTCCTGTATTGCCGCCCATAATTCTCTTTTTTATTAGTTTTTAGAAAATATTTGGGTATTGGGCTCACTAACCTAATGGGCTAAATAGTTTAAACAATATGATTTTTTTAAGTGGGCCTATGTTAATATTTTTTTGGTTATACCCTATTAAATTTTTTTTTTACATATATGGTTATACCCTATTAAATTTTTTTTTTACATATATAATATCGGATTTTTTTAAAAAATTACGTGCCCTACGAAATTACGGGCCCTGTTCGGTTGTCCTCCCCGCCCTTCTTCAGGGCCGGCTCTGGCATCATAAGACCATGCGTAGTGGTAGAGAAAAATAATGCCCCCACCATGGGGCATTATTCGACACGTGTCATCCCAGTCAGCATGGGGCGTTATTGCGAAAGTGGTGTAGTGGGAATAATACCTAATAATGCCCCTTCCAATCATTAAACAAAAAAAAAGCAAAGAGATGGTGATTGGCTAGTCAAACTTGGACACATGCAAAAGTGGGGTTCTCAAAAGTTGTCAGACCATGCTCAACATTGATTGGTTAAGCAAATATGTACATAGCGTTATAATTAAAACGCCGGAAACCATTTTTTGAATTTAAAAAAAAAAAAAACGCCCCATGTAATGGGGGGAGGGGAGTTTTTAGGCGTTTTTTTTTCAATTTTTTTTTTAAAAACGCCCCTCTACGGGTGGTCTAACAAGTAGCTTTTAGCATCAGCACACAAGTACACAACTTTTTAGCTTATAAAATCAAGCACACTTGATGGGTAAAGCGTTTTGATATGATTAGAAAACTAATCATAGATTTTACCTTATAAAATCAAGTACACTTGAGCATAGATTAAATGGATGATACAGTCATACAGTTATCCAATTCCACTTTATATATATTTTTCTCATGCATATTTTTTATTTGTTGTATACATAATTTACATTCATGTGGTTTTTAACAACCATCTTATACACGCACTAAACATACTCCAAAATTTACGCCAATGTCCACCATGATACCAGAACCTTCAACTACTTAGGAAAACACTTTTACTACATTGCTTGATACCGTTAGGCTACAAGCCCTTTGGTATTCACGTGTTTATTTTATTACATCTTACATGTATTGACCTGACCGTTAGAGAGTCCTTAGGGTGTCGGCATCAGAACCTTCTAACTAGTTGTTGACATCTCGCGTAGAAGAAAGAAGGTTGTGCAGGCGGTCTTTATTACCGTTTTCTGGAGCTTGTGGCGTGCTAGAAATAACGCCAGATTCAGCCAAAAGCAGCCCATGATGACAAGCATCATCGAAGAGGTAAAGGACATGAGTTTCCTATGGATAAAGCAACGATCGAGATCCACGTCTTTGACATGGGGGAATTGGCGTAGGTTCAATATTTCTTGTATGGGGTGAACTTGGATTGTTTGGTGCAAGCACTTTGCTGTTACGTTTTGGTGTATTCTATGCTAGTCCCTAGCTAGCTTGTGTTGTTTTTTTATTAATATAAGTTTCGGTTGGTCGTTCAAAAAAAAAAGAAGAAGAGTTCACCCTTTATAGTACTACAAAGACTCAAATCCAGGTAAGATGATTTTTGTAGCCACACTCTACATACATAATCACGTGTTTGGACCATTTTTCCAAACAAAGCTATATAATTCCATCTAAGAAATGGCGATTGGTGTAGCGTCGCAGGTCTACAAACTAAGCCCGTTGCTATATAAATCAAGCCCACCATGGCACACTTGCAACCCAAATTACTGGTCTCCACTACCCAATTAACGCGATTGACAGAACCGGATTCTAACCAAAAACAATCCGGTTCTCGGTTAGGTTTCGGTCGGATTCGGGCCTATTTATGGGACATGATCACCCCTATTTCAACATAAAAACATGAAGAATCTAACTTAAATCACCATGGTTAAACCCTTTGACTCCTCCTCACCTTCAATGGGATGGGACCACTCTAACCTCACCAAACCCTACATTTTCAAGATCCATTAGGCAGCAAACGTGCGTCTCAACCCACCCCCAACTAATACTTTTTGTTCTTTACTTCCAGAGTGCTTTGTACAACACTCCACCACCTGTCCTCCCTCACCTTTTGATCTGTCATATTAACTACTTACATTAATTATCATACCAAAAAGCTTCAAACTTTTGCATCTTTCAGTTAAAAATCTTGCATACATTCAGGTACTTTATTACCCATAACCCATTTCAAGACTTCTTGTTCTCATATAACAGATCACTGATCTGGGTTTTGTTTGGTTTTGCTGAAATCTTGCATACATTCAGGTACTCTATACCCATTTCAAGATTTCTTGTGTTCATATAAGTTATATAACAGATCAGTGATATGGGTATTGTTTAATATGATGTGAATTGCATTTGTGAACAAAAAATGGCTTTTTTGGTCTCTGGGTTTTGCTGAAATCTTGCATACATTCAGGTACTCTATACCCATTTCAAGATTTCTTGTGTTCATCTAAGTTATATAACAGATCAGTGATATGGGTGTTGTTTGATATGATGTGAACTGGATTTGTGAACAAAAAATGGCTGTTTTGGTACCTGGGGTTCTGTTAAAGTTGCTGCAACATATGAACACAGATGTAAAAGTTGCAGGAGAACATAGATCATCTTTGTTACAGGTTGTGAGCATTGTTCCGGCTTTATCAGGCGGTGAGTTGTTTCGAAATCAAGGGTATTATCTTAAGGTATCTGATTCATCTCATGCCACTTATGTATCTTTACCTGATGAAAGTGTTGATCTTATATTGAGTGATAAGATCCAGTTGGGTCAGTATATACATGTCGAACGGCTTGAGTCAGCCACTCCGGTTCCGGTTTTACGCGGGGTTAAACCGGTTCCAGGTAGACACCCTTGTGTTGGAACACCTGAAGATATTGTTGCCACACATTCTTTAGGGTTTCTTAATAGTTCCACTAGTTCTAAGTTAGTTGGTAATGTCAAAAAGGATAGTGTTATTAATGCTTCCATTGGAAAATCAAGATCACAATTGTCGAAATTGGTATTGAATTCGAGTGATTCGAGGGCGAAAGTCAAACCGTCAAATGGTTCAAGGTCAATTCCTTCATCTCCTACTAGTGGTTACACCTTGTCTACTTCTTTTGAGAAGTTTTCGAGTGCGGTTAAGCATCAGTCGAAGATCAAAGGATCTGATAAGGAGATTGGAAAGTTGAATTTAGGGAGCGCGAGTCCGCGTTTAAAGAAATCCGGGATTGGTAGCTCTATAAAGAGTTTTGTTCAAGGTATTGAGTTGGGACCGAAGGCGTTGAGGAAGAGTTGGGAAGGTAATGTGGATGTCAAGACGCCGAGATTGAAGGTCGTTAAGAACGATTCAAAGGCTGAAGCTCGAAATTCTTTTTCTGTGAGTCGTTTTGATTCATTGCTATTTCATATCATTATTTTTATTTTTCTTCATATTGCTATTGCCAAAGATTAAGAAAATGAGTAATGGACAATTAGCAAAAAAAAAAAGAGCATTTGTTGTACTATGGCAATCGACAAATAGGTAATTTGGAAATAAGAATATCTGATAAAAGGAAGAGTAAAATGCCATTTTTGTCCGTGCGGTTTGACCAGTTTTACGACTTCCGTCCAAAGGTTTGTTTTTTCGCGTCTGGATCCAAAAGATTTGAAATCTTGCCATTTTCATCCGGTTTGTTAACTGCATCCATTTTTCACTTTGTGTACAAGCATTAAGCATAATGTACAAGTATTCAAAAGACCAAATTGCCCTTTAAGTTAACAAAAAAGACGAAAATACCCTAGAATTAACGGACAAAAATGGATGGAGTTAACGAGCCGGATGAAAATGGTAAGATTTCAAACCTTTTGGATCCAGACGCGAAAAAACAAACCTTTGGACGAAAATCACAAAACTGACCAAACCTCAGGGACGAAAATGGCATTTTACTCAAAAGTTTTTTGCAATACTCGTGAGACAAGGGAATATATTAATTTTGATGATGATGATGCTTGGAGACAGGGTCCAAGGAAATCTACAAATGAAAGGATGGCATCTCCGTCTCTTAAAGAGGAATCGGCATCACCTGCGAAGTCGCTTAAAGAGGTAAGGACACCTGCAAAGAGAGGAGAAACGGTTGATCATCATGACGCTTCCGATAACAAGCAAAAACCGTCGCCCGGAAGGAAGTCATCAGCTGAGGCATCTGCAAATGGCCTACCTAGAAACTTGGTCAAAGTTTCTCTTAGTAACACACGGTTGACCGATGCAACTGCTTCATGGTCTTCACTCCCGTCTTCTCTTGCAAAGCTTGGGAAGGTGCGTTTTTCCCCTGTTCCGCAGAACTATTTTTATTATTTCAATACCAACGACAATAACGTCTATGTAATATCTTCTTTCTGTATAGGAAGTCCTCAAGTATAGAGATTCTGCCCAAATTGCCGCCATAGAGGCCATACAAGAGGCGTCAGCTGCAGAAACGTTACTTCAATGTATAAGGTACTTTACGCTTTTTAAATATTAATGCCTTACAAAATATCAAATGTATTGGTTTTGTACCGATTACAGTTATCATATAACATAAAAGCAAATTAAATATGTAAGAAAGTACCGTTATCCATAAGTTTGCAATATAGTTATCCATAAGTTTGCAATATAATTGACACTCAAATTACATATAAATCATTTTTGGACAAAAAGTGTTCCAAGTTAACCCAACAGGTATCAAAAGTTATAACGTTTGACGTTTATCTATAGCATCATCTCACACAACCCGCCCATTTTTCCACCTAGATAATCTCATTTTTTTCCCTTTTCATTTATGTATGGCAGCACATATTCTGAGTTGCGTTCCTCTGCAAAAGAAGACAACCCGCAGCCTACTGTGGAGCAATTCTTGGCACTAAATGACAGCTTGAATCACGCTCATCGCGTTTCTGAATCTTTATCCAAAACTACTCTGCTCGGTTCAACATCAGATCACGAAGAAAACCCATCCGAAGAACAACTGAAAGTATCTTCGGAAAGACGTAAACACACAACGTCTTGGGTCCACGCTGCAATGCTTACCAACTTATCATCCTTTTCGTTATACAGCAAACAATCCAAGTTAACCCCTTGGATCTCACCGTCTTCAACCCCCAATACCGCTCGGCCCGTGTTAGTACTCGAGGGGTCCTCCACGAATACCATATCACCAAAAACCCAAGACAAGCCCCGTAAGTCAACCGGGTCAAAGGTGGTCAACCCATCGACCCCGCGAAGACAAACCGTGGGACCAAATGTTCAACAAAAGGCAAAGGTGGTTGAACTTGAACCTCCACGCGAATGGGAAAGAGGGGCTGGTTTTGAGGAGGCGATTGACTTGGCACGCATACTTAAAACGGAGTCTCAAGATTGGTTCTTGGGGTTTGTTGAAAGATTCTTGGACGCTGACGTGGACACCTCGAGATCTTTGTCTGATAACGGTCAGATTGCGGGTATGCTGAGTCAGCTGAAAAGCGTAAACGAGTGGTTAGATGTGATTGGATGTAACAAGGATGAAGAAGAAGAGGAAGAAAGTCGTCATAGTATATCTGCGGAGACGATTGATAGGATAAGGAAGAAGATTTATGATTACCTTCTTACTCATGTTGAATCTGCTGCAGCTGCACTTGGTAAACCTTGAACATCCAACACTAAAACATGACTCATTTGACTGAAGATGATTGTTGTTGTTTTTCAATTTCTTTTTGTGTAAGTAAAGTTGATTGTATTTCATCAATGAATGTATACAAAGCTACACCAATGCACTTGTGATGTGGTAATGAGGTAGTAAACTGTCAATATACTTATAATAAAGTTTTAAAAAGTGATTATTGCAATGGAATTCAGTGAAATATCATTTGTTTTGTTCAAGGAATTTATTTGAAATTAGAATTTATTTATATTCAAAGAATTTATTTGAAATTAGAATATTAAATCCTTAAATGATATGTTTGGTTGAAATATAAAGAAACTTAATATTGAATGAATAGCCTAAAAAATCTACAAGTTAACAAAATAAATCAAAATCTCTTATTACTCTTTCACCACCACCATTGTCACTGCTAGCACACCATCTTCGCCACCAATTCCAGCTATCTTATTGCGATAATCATCATCATTGTCGACACTGACATCTCTGCTATCACCACCCTAACCGCCACTGCCACTGTCACCACCCTTACGACCACCACTACCACCATCATCTCACCACATCAGAGCCCCTCCACCGCCACTATCGTCGCCGTCATTACATTTCAACTTTTATTTTTTGATAAATTTATAAACCAAACATGATTACTTTTGTCAACTATAGTATATACATCGTAACTCGATCCCTTTGATCTATTTCAATTTAAATCTTTTCTTTTTTAACACTATTTGATCAAATCGATATTAGTTCTCACTTCTCAGAAAAAAAAAAAACTTTAAACCATAAGTAACTTGATTCTCCTTTAAAAATCCCAATCATTCTAACTATTTAAAACCTAGGGTGGAGATACAATAGGAAGTTTATTTGGCTAGGAAGGTTAGGAAGTGATCTTGACCATCCATTAAGTTAATCAAGGGCTAAGATTAAATGATGGAAATTGAAGGGAAGAAAAAAGAGGCGCGTGGGTTGTTTAGGGGCATTCTAGTCAATCCAAGCCAATAGTTTCTCTCTCCTCCAATTCCCCCCCATTTTTTAAACGTTAATAACTCTTTCATACGACATTATTTTTTTATAAAAATTGCACCAAAAAAACGAGCGTTTTTTATCTTTAAAACGAGTATACTATTGCTATATTTTCAAAAAAAAAAAAATCAAAACCCAGTTGCGTAAAACGCAATAAAAAAACCCCAGTTACGTAAAACGCAATGAAAAAAAAACCTAAAAAATGACATTTTTCTAAAACGCAATGCACCAAAAACACAAAGAAATGACTTATTTGTAAAACGCAATGACCAGAAAACACAAAGAAATGTCTTATTTCTAAAACGCAATAGCCTAAAAAATCAAAAGAAAATGTACTTCCTAAAACGCAATGGACTAAAAACACATAAAAATGTGTTTTTACCTAACGTTTGTGTTTTACGGAAGCTCTTGAATGAATTGCGTTTTGCTGTTAAAGAGAGCTATAGGGAATTTTGAATATGCAGAAAGTGATTACGATCTCTCCATATTTGCAGACTAACCAAACTTTCCAGATACAAGAATACTAGGTTATGTTTTTAAGGTGATTTGAGATTTGAACCATGGCAACTTTGTCACCCAATTGTTTCTTCATCCAATCACAGTTATATCTTCATTCTTGCTCGTTACTGAATAGCCAGAAAGGACTGAAAACACATAAAAAGTGTTTTACCTAAAACGCAATGCACAAAAAACACAAAGAAATGTCTTATTTGTAAAACGCAATGGCCAGGAATCACTAAAAAATGACTCATTCTAAAACGCAATGGACTGAAAACACTTCAAAAATGTGTTTTACCTAAAACGCAATGACTAAAAACACTTAAAAATATGTTTTTTCTAAAACGCAATAGCCAGAAAGGACCGAAAACACATAAAAAGTGTTTTACCTAAAACACAATGCACAAAAAAACACAAAGAAATGTCTTATTTGTAAAACGCAATGGCTAGAAAACACTTAAAAATGACTCATTCTAAAACGCAATGGACTGAAAACACCTAAAAATGTGTTTTACCTAAAACGCAATGACTAAAAACACTTAAAAATATGTTTTTTCTAAAACGCAATAGCCAGAAAGGACCGAAAACACATAAAAAGTGTTTTACCTAAAACACAATGCACAAAAAACACAAAGAAATGTCTTATTTGTAAAACGCAATGGCTAGAAAACACTTAAAAATGACTCATTCTAAAACGCAATGGACTGAAAACACCTAAAAATGTGTTTTACCTAAAACGCAATGACTAAAAACACTTCAAAAATGTGTTTTACCTAAAACGCAATGACTAAAAACACTTTAAAATATGTTTTTTTTCTAAAACGCAATAGCCAGAAAGGACTGAAACTGTCTGGGAACTGTCTGGGACTGTGAAAACACTCTTATTTCTAAAACGCAATGGACATATAAAACTGTCTGGGAACTGTCTGGGACTGTGAACTGTCTGAATTGTCTACGAATTACTGTCTTCGAAATGAGCCAATTTATGGAAATTTAATTTTTCTGATGCGTTTTTAGTATAGCAATTGGACCCCGCCAGGGGCTGCCGCCCCCGGACCCCCGCAAAGATCGTAAAACGCAATGACTAAATCAAAAACCCAGATCATGAAAATGAAATTAAAGAATTTCTTACATGGATCGAAGCCGATTTCTTCATCAATTGACGAAATTTGAATGATAGAAACACTTATCAACGCTCGAATCGAACGAATCGAGTGATTATCTCCAAAATCACCGGAAAAAACGAGATTTTTTTATGAAATTAAACTGGGTTTTCTTCAAAAAAAAACTGAAGAACACGTTGATCGGGTTCTGAATCATTGATTTGTGATGAAAATCGCACTATAATGTAGTGATTATTGAGATAGAAAGTGAAGAAATAGTTGAAGATGGTGGGTTTTGAAAATGATGGGTTTTTGAATTTACTGGGTTTTGAAAAAGGAAGACGAAGGAGTTGGATTGACTAAAATACCCTTTCTCTTTATTTTAAAATTTGCCACATGTCATAATCCTATGGCTTCCTATCCTTCCTAGCGAAAATTAACTTTCTATTTGATCTTTACCCTTAAAACCTAACCAAAATCTTAACCACCTTAATCAAATCTATATGTATACTATGTAATAAATGAAAAAAATCTTTAAAAATATCTGTCATTTTTTATGCTTTACACCCTTATTTTCTAGGCTCTCTCCTATTAATTACACTTATTTTTAATTCTTTTTATATATTTTTTTTGTTTCCTGTCTCTCTCGTATTAAATAATAATTATTTATACATTTATTTTTATAAAGCATCTTTTATTTTTTTTAAAAAGGAAGTTATGTTTGTTTATAAAACATTTTTATAGATTAAACCTTTCTTTCATTAATCAACTGGTGTAGTGTGTATGATATCGTTTTTATAAGAAACATTTACAAATTTATTTATGAATAGTATCCTTTTTATTATTAGGGAAATTGACCTGTAATAATCTCACCTAGACCTTATTGTCCATTAATAATCTCACCTTAGAATATTTCCCTCACCAGTCCCACATTTCACCTTTTTTTCCTACAATGGTCCTCCGTTGAAAAAACTTAGCGGAGTTAAGCATTTTTCCAAATTACAAACAGATTTTTTAGGGCTTTTGATTAGAACGACGATACGAGTCTATTGATGTAAAATTTGCCTCGAAACAGTGCTCCAAACGATGAAAACGACGCTTCAATTCGGGTGTTTAAATTTCCAATTAACCAAAATCAAGATATGTCACACCCCGATTTCCACGTGTCACCGGTGGGCCCGGTGGGGGAGTATCGTGACGTGGTTGGCAACGTAATAGTCAAACAACACAATATAATAATGCACAGCGGAAGCAAATTTAAATAAGATACAACCGAATTTATTATTGTAAACAAAGTCACAATTATCCGGTGTTTATCCACAGTAGGATCGAATAAAAATATTGTTTATGGTTCAACAGACATCGGCATCTTAAGTTTGCGAGACTTCTAGTGATGCTTAGGAGACTCCCAGCCTATTTCGCCTAGTACCTGCATTTAATCTTTTTGGGAAAATACGTCAGTTTACACTGGTAAATACATTCAACTGACTCATTTTATTAAATGATTGAAAATTGGTTTGGATGCACATGGCATAAACATTTTGTTTAACTTGGGAGAATTATTTTGATATATAATAATCTTGTTAACGAATTACGTGTTACTTATGCGTTCAGTAGCCCGGACGTATCCGGGTTAAAGATCAATAGACACACCACTGTAAGTGAGTTATACACGGGAGTACGCCTACACCCCGTGCTCAGGTCGTGGCAATCTCGTAAGATAATGCCGAGGATATCCGGGACATGGTCATTAACCCCCCAAAGGCTGTAAAGTAAACACATCTGTTTAAAACGAGCCGATCAAATTATTCAATTAACCACTAAGCGTGGAAGATTTGATGCTCGATCAAGCGGTACGCTATGTACCGTAACCCAAGCCCGTATAGGGAAAATAAGTTAAAAGTATTTACCTTGATGCAAAGTATAGTCACAATAATCAAATAGCAGGTAGCTTTTACTGTTTCTCCTAATCTGGAACGAAGGTTAAATATAACCTATTAGAATACTAACGGGTCTTTAATTAAGCTTAAGCTTAGACCGGTCAGTTTTAATGATACGGTTCGTACGCACGATTAAGCGAAGACCGGATAGAATGTGATTTAGACCCGACAAGTTCGAGGACTTGTTTAATATGGGTTTACTATTCACATTCTGGATTTTGAGATAAAAATGATATCGTTTAACCCGTTTCGGTTATTTATACGTAAATTAGTTACATAACCGAACCGAACGCGACTAACGCGTAACGATTAATCTAGAGAGTCCGGGACAGGTTACTAATGTTGATATGCTTTATATATGTTGTGATATCTTTAAGATATCTTCCATTATGCCCAAAACGAGATTAATTGCCAACTAAGCCCCGTAGGGGTATTTTGGTCAATTTGAAGGTTATAAAAGAGCTTTAACGTAGGTCTGAGTTCGGGATTGATGTAATCTGTAAAAATACACATTTTACTAAGTTACATCAGTAGGCAATGAGTCTTGTATGTTTATAAAGGTTTTAACTCATACTTTTCGCTTAAAACGTGTAATTAACGGTTTTAAGCGATTTTCGGGTTTAGATACAAAATCTGAGTTTTTAATCAGTTTTTATAGTTCAAGATATTCTATTTATTATTTTGAATCAGTAGCAAAAAGCCTTGCGTCATTTGAATATGTAAAACTCATTTTATGCGTTAAAAAGTTTAATTCGGTAATTACCGAATCAATGCATTAACCCTTTATAAACTCAGCCTAAAAATTATTAAAAATCTTTATAAATCCTAAAATATTATTTAACATCAGTAGGTATAAAGCTTGATACCAAAAATCGGGTTTAGGTGGGTTACGCGCCAATTATGCCGTTTAATTACTTAAAAGCTCGTTAAACACGATAATGCGCATAAATCACAATCTAGACCTCGGATTGATGTAGGATTTTACGGACATGCTTATTATTCAGTAGCCAAGGTCCTTGGCCACTCACATTGTCAAAAATCTCGTTTTAAGTTCGAAAGGGCATTTTGGTCAACTTTTAAGCATTTAACGGAAACGCGCAAACGAACCGTGTAATCAACATTTCAA
This sequence comes from Helianthus tuberosus, assembly GCA_030545235.1. Lineage (NCBI taxonomy): Eukaryota > Viridiplantae > Streptophyta > Magnoliopsida > Asterales > Asteraceae > Helianthus > Helianthus tuberosus. The sequence goes on from CM060436.1 coordinate 7,750,990, forward strand.
ACTCAGAGGCTTATTCTAACATGTAACCAAGTCCTAATGGAACTTTAAGGCACTATCAAATCATACTCGAACGGGTCAGAACTGAAGTCAACGCTAAAGTCAAAGCTTTGCGTTCTTCGGTTCCGAACCGAGGTTTAAACTGAAAGTTGGCGAACTACGCGAGCCTAGACAAGTTCTTATACTTATTATCAAGTTATTTAAGTGTCAAAACAGATTACACGTTACCCGGATTGATAATTACGCGTTTATTTGTAAAACAAGATTCTGTTGACTTTTTCGGACTATGTTTGACTCGTCAAACGAACAAGTTATGATTTGAATCAGTAGGAACCCTTTCAAGGGTTTAATACTCATATAAATACCTACTTAGCGCTACCTTAATTTCGACGTATGGCTAAACCATCGTCTACTTATCGCTAAGTCAAACTCAGTTTGACTTTTAAGCTAATTATGCTAAGTAATTGACTAAGGAAAGATTAGAGCACTTACAAGGTGATTAAGGATGATTAGGGATGTCTGGATATCAGCTTGGAAGGCTCCTCAAATGCTCAGAAGTGGAATGGGAAATGTTTGCAACATATGTGGGTTTATATAGTATGATCATACACCATGAATTGATGACAACAAGGTCTACAACTCTCCACAATCATTAAACACATGTCCCTATTGCTTAGGGAAGTCTAAGGTGCATGCACATGCAGAGAAAACCGGCCAAAGTGGTAACATTCGCGCACAACAGGCTGCTGCAAGTTTTTCTGCTTCTGGGCACAGCTAGCGCACCGTTACGCTACACATGTAGCGGTGCGCTAGCCCGCTACTTTGGGCTTTCTGACTCATTAGTGGTAGCGCACCGTTACGCTACGTATGTAGCGGTGCGCTAGCCCTTTCCTGAGACAAAATTGATGCCGTTTGTTGAAGATTCGAATAGGTAACAACTTGCACGACTTTAGGGACATCAATTATCGACTTTGGGACATATTTTATCAGTAGGGGCTTTCAATAAGTGTGTAACACTGTAACATACCCTACCATCATTCATTATCAACAATAATTCCCAGAATTTAGATGTATATAATATTTAATCGGGTCTTGGGATTTGTTATTGAGGTCGTTCAGAGGTATAAATTTACATGACGCCATCTTTTAAATCCTGCCAATACATCTTTAATAAATCCGGGTTTACAATGATTTTTGTCTTACTTGACACGTGTCGTTTCTTTATTGAACACGAAAATCTGAGGTGTTACATCCTCACCCCCTTAAAATAAATCTCGACCCGAGATTTACTGAAACAAGTACGGGTACTTTTCTTTCATTGTGGATTCTAACTCCCACGTGAAATCGGGACCTCTACGGGCATCCCATTTGACCTTCACAAAAGGTATATGCTTTCTCCGAAGTTTTCTTACCTGTCGATCTTCAATCGACACAGGTTTTTCCACAAACGTTAAGCTCTTATCTATCTGTACATCTGCATGTGGCATGACATGTGTATCGTCAGCGGAACACTTCTTTAGATTGCAGATGTGGAACACATTGTGAATTCCACTGAACTCTTCAGGTAAGTTCAACTTGTAGGCAACTGACCCGACACGTTCGATAACCTCGAAAGGTCCTATGTATCTCGGGCTTAGTTTGCCTTTCTTACCGAATCGCATCACCCCTTTCCATGGTGACACTTTAAGTAGGACTTTGTCACCTACTTCGAAGTGAAAATCCTTACGACTTGGATCTGCGTAACTCTTCTGCCTATTCCGGGCAGCTTGGAGATTGTTACGAATCTGGACAATCTTGTCCGTTGTTTCAAACACGATCTCTGGTCCTGATAACTGGACCTCTCCGACTTCCGCCCAACAAACTGGCGATCTACACTTTCTACCATATAATGCCTCAAAAGGCGCAGCCTTTATGCTGGTATGGTAGCTATTGTTGTAGGAGAATTCGATCAATGGTAGGTTCTTATCCCAGCTACCTTTCAATTCGATCGCACATGCACGTAGCATGTCTTCCAATGTTTGAATAGTACGCTCACTCTGACCGTCTGTCTGAGGATGGTAAGCCGTACTAAAGTTCAAACGTGTGCCCAAAGATTGCTGGAAACTTTTCCAAAAGTGTGACGTGTACCTAGTATCTCGGTCAGAGATAATAGCTACAGGTATGCCGTGTAGGGCTACAATCTTATCCACATATAACTGGGCTAACATATCGGAGCTATAAGTCTCCTTGATGGGTAAGAAATGAGCTGACTTAGTCAGTCTGTCAACTATGACCCATATTGTATCATTTCCTTTCCTTGTCTTGGGTAACTTGGTAATGAAATCCATAGTTACCATTTCCCACTTCCACGTAGGAAGTTCAGGCTGTTGTAGCAAACCTGACGGTTTCTGATGCTCGGCTTTGACTTGCGCACATGTCAAGCATTTTGCTACATGGGCGGCTACAGACTTTTTCAAGCCTATCCACCAATAATTTGCCTTTAAATCCTGGTACATCTTATCAGCTCCAGGATGAACGGAGTATTTGGAACTATGGGCTTCTTGGAGGATGACGTCACGAAGTCCTCCAAAAATTGGAACCCATATTCGTCCGTTTAACCGTAAAATTCCGTCTTTGCTAAGAGTTAACTGCTCCTCAGTTACTCCTAACTTTTCATTAGGATAGTTAGCTTCCAGCACAGCTTCCTTCTGTGCAGCTAACACCCTTTCTATCAAACTGTTCTTTATTTCCATGCGCCTGGCGTTAATTCGAATGGGTTTAACCCTTTCCTTTCTGCTCAAGGCATCAGCGACTACATTCGCTTTGCCGGGATGGTACTTGATTTCACAATCATAGTCATTCAAAGTCTCCATCCAACGGCGTTGCCTCATGTTTAATTCTTTCTGGTTAAACAGATGCTGGAGGCTCTTGTGATCAGAAAATATCACAAACTTGATTCCATAAAGGTAATGCCTCCACAGTTTTAGTGCGAACACAACGGCACCCAACTCCAAGTCATGGGTGGTGTAATTCTTTTCATGCACCTTTAACTGTCGTGATGCATAGGCAATAACCTTGCCTTTTTGCATAAGCACACACCCCATGCCAGTGTGTGATGCATCACAATAAACTACAAATTCTTCAGTGCCTTCAGGTAAGGTAAGCACAGGAGCGTTGCTCAACTTTTGTTTCAAAACATCGAAGGACTCTTGCTGCTTAGGACCCCAAACGAACTTTACTTTCTTCTTGGTCAGGGAAGTTAGGGGTGCAGCAATCCTTGAAAAATTTTCAATGAAGCGCCTGTAATATCCTGCCAACCCTAGGAAGCTACGGATTTCTGTTGGCGTCTTTGGCTCTTGCCAGTTCATTACTGCTTCAACCTTAGCGGGATCCACCTGGATACCACATTCACTGACCACATGTCCAAGAAATTGGACTTCCCTAAGCCAAAATTCACACTTGGAGAATTTGGCATAGAGCTTTTCCTTATGCAGAAGTTTGAGAATACATCGAAGATGTTTCTCGTGGTCAGCTTTGTTCTTAGAATAAATGAGAATGTCGTCGATGAAAACGATGACGAATTTATCTAAGTGCGGCTTGCAAACGCGATTCATGAGATCCATGAACGCAGCCGGTGCATTGGTGAGCCCAAAAGGCATCACTAGAAACTCGTAGTGACCGTAACGAGTCCTAAATGCAGTCTTGTGTACGTCTTCATCCATGACCTTCAACTGATGGTAGCCTGACCTCAAATCTATCTTTGAGAAGTAACTTGCCCCTTGCAGCTGATCGAACAGGTCGTCGATTCTGGGCAATGGATATCTATTTTTGATCGTGACTTTGTTAAGCTCGCGATAGTCGATGCATAGACACATCGATCCATCCTTCTTCTTGACAAACAAGATTGGCGCTCCCCAAGGAGATGAACTAGGTCGAATGAAACCCTTAGCTAGCAGTTCATCTAGCTGCGTCCGCAACTCCTTCATTTCGGTGGGTGCCAATCTGTATGGTGCCCTGGCAACTGGTGCCGCTCCGGGAATGATATCGATCCTGAATTCGACTTGTCTATCTGGTGGTAGGCCAGGTAGATCTTCAGGAAACACTCCTGGGTATTCAGAAATGACAGGGATATCTTCTAACTTCGGTTTAGGCTCATCAATAATCACCTGTGCCATGTAAATGACACATCCCCTCTTCAAACACTTGGAAGCCTTGAGCATAGTCACCTGCTCAGGCAGTCCGTACTGGGTATCTCCCCGAATGGTAAGTGACTCACCAGACGGAGTCTTTATTACTACCTGTTTCTGCTTACAGACGATTTGGGCCTGGTTATGAGATAACCAGTCCATACCCAGAACTATGTCAAAACCAGCTAATTTAAACGGAAGTAGAGACAGAGGAGAAGAATGGTTCTTAATGGATATAGAACATCCATCTAACACAGTAGAGACGGTTTCTATGGTACCATCTGCTAACTCTACCTCATAGTTTACGCTTAGGGTTTTGACAGGTAAATTCAACAATTTACAAAATTTATGATCCACAAAAGACTTATCTGCGCCTGAATCAAACAGTACTCTTGCAAAGACATCATTTACAAGGAATGTACCTGTTATGACGTTATCATCTTGCACAGCCTCCTGCGCATCCATCCTGAAGACTCTGGCGTTAGTCTTCTTAGCTTCCTCAGGCTTCTTGTTGTTCTTGGGGCAGTTAGTCTTTATGTGGCCCTTCTTATTGCAACGATAGCACGTCGCATCTTTCATCTTTTTGCAATCCAAGGTTTTGTGTTCCTTGGATTTGCACAAACCACAAGCAAAAGACCTTGACTCGTTATTCGAGTTTGATCCAAATCTGCACTTTCCAAAGTGCTTTTTCTTGCAAGTTTTGCATGTGGGCTTCTCTTCAGAACGATGCCCAACTTTCTTCGACTCCGATCCCTTCTTGCGATCACCGCTCCCACGGTGTTTCTTGTTCGACCAACGCGAACCATCATCCTCTCGCTTCCTCTTCTCAGCATCTTTATTCCTCAGCGATCTCTGTCGGACCGCATCCAGTGTGAGGGATAAAGACAGGTCAGTTACAGACCTGAAGGTAATTGGCCGAGAAGCTTTAACACTGGCCTTGATCTCGGGTTCCAACCCACCAATAAAACGAGCAATCCTCTTTGGCTCAGGGGTTACAAGGTAGGGAACCAACCTGGACAGCGTATTGAAGCTTGTCAGGTAAGCTTGGCAATCAAGGTTCTTCATTACCAATGACAGAAAGTCATATTCAATCTTTTCCACCTCGTGTTGAGGGCAGTAATTATCTTTGATCAGGGCAATGAATTGATCCCACGTCATGCTATACAATGGGATCTTTCCGGAGGCCTCCATCAGAGATCTCCACCAGACCAATGCTTCACCTTTGAAGGACTGCGACACAAACTTCACTATATCCCGTTCAGCGCACCCGCTTATGTCCACCACTGTGTCCATTTCATCCAGCCAACTCATGCAATCAACGGCCCCCTTTTCCCCTGTAAAATCCCGGGGCTTGCAAGACACGAAGTATTTGTAAGTGCAACCCTTGCTACGGGGTCCTTGATGCAGTACCAAGTGCTGGGATGGGTCACTTTGATTGTTGGTGGACTGACGGTCATCACCGTCTTTCTTAGGTCCGTTCTTCTTGGGAGGAGGCTTGTTATGAGCCTCAGAATGTGTCCTTGGTTTTGAGTGTGATACAGAGTGGGTCCTACTCCTAGTACCACTGTATTCTTCATATTGCCTATCCAAGGCTTGAGTGACAGCGCCATCAATGATAGCTTTTAGTTCGGCGCCCGTCAATGTAATCTGGGCGTTTTCATTTGGCGCCGTAGGATGGCTATTGCCTTCATCAGAGTTAGCCATTTGTATTGAACTGTCACAGAAAATAATAACAATATTTTATTTGAAAGTTTATTATGGAATTACCCCTTAGGGTAACTCGTTAACCATGGTAACAGAGACCCTATTTGGTTAACTTATTAATCGTATTGATTTAGGATTTCAATTAAATTTATCCTAAACATAATACAATAACAATATATATTATTAGCACATAAGGCTTGGTCACATGGACAATTTAATAAACTATGATTTCAGAGAATCAAGACTTTTTAAGGTTTGAACCTAGTTCATTACCTTTATTAGACAGGGAGTCCTAGCTACCACTGTCTTTTGGCTTATATAGAAATGAGCATGGCCCGTAGGCGCTATATTACCACGTATGGTTAAATATGATCACCTTAGTTGATGATGTAAATCCAGGATTCAGAGATCATTATACTGGATTAGGAATCTTCTAAAGAATCCTTATTCATTTAAAAGTGACATGTGATTTTTACGAATCACTTCTGCCAGGAGTGTTAACATGTTTTAAGATGTTAACAGGGATTTGAATCTTTTAAACCGGTCTTACCATTTTGGCCCGGTCTTTTATTTGACACGCGGCTAGGTTTCACACTTAAAGATTCTTAATTAAATAATTACTTAGGCAGATTAAAAAGAATGATTTTAATTTATTTATTTCATTTATAATTTATTTATGCACAAATGGCAAACATGAAATTTATAAAAAAAAAACAACACTCCAATAATTTATCACAATATTACATATCGCCCTAAACGGGTCTTTTACACATGAAATTTGCCCACGTAGGAGCTACAACATACAAACATGCCCTCGCAGGGGTCTTACAGAAGACATAAGTCCTCTTAGGGACTAATACACTAACAATTGTCCACGTAGGGACATAAACAAACATAAGTCCACGCAGGGACTAAACATACAACTTACCCTCGTAGGGGTTTATGGAAAGATAGACCCGCGTAGGGGTCAATACACACAACAACAAACATACATACTTAAAGGATTTACTGATCCTTCTTACTCTTTCCCTTGATTAAGTTCGTCAAGGTCTTGAACATTCCCTGGTTGCGCCGTCGATCTTCCCGTGCCTCATGTCGCACCTCTCTAATACTTTGCAGGATCTCCTGATGCAGTGGTGGCGACATTTGTAGAGACGGCGGGGGTTGTTGGTAAAACGGGGGTTGTGTAGGCATCTGGTACCCCTGGACTGGGTACCCTACTCCCCAAGGACCCCCATACGGTCCATCAGGGTTAAGAGCGTTGTAATTAGCAGCTACCAGGTATGGATCTGCTTCAGCGTAACCGGGGTTAGTGTGGGTTGGTAGCTCAAACGGGTTATACATCGAAGGACCCGTGTATGCTGGTATCTGATTATCGAAACCCATTGGTGGCGGTTGCTGCGCGAAGGGGTTTGATGGTCCACCCATTTGTGGATCTTCTGGAAGCGGCTGATAATTTCTGCCACTTGATTGTAGAGGAGAGCTGAAATGAAACTCTTCTCTTCGTGTGGACATCCGGGCTCCGGTTCTCCTATGTCTTTGCGGTTGCGGAGGCGCCGGTTGAACTGGTGGCGGAGGAGGTGGTGGCGTAACTGCCACAAACTGGTGATTCCCAGAGGAATCTTGATGACTGCTGCTGATGCTGCTGCTCATGCGGCGAAGAATAGTGCGGCTGCTGATGTGGCGACGAATGGTGTGAAGGCGTATAGTACCATTCTTGCTGAGTAAAGATAGCCTGGAAGCTATCTGGGCCACTATAGAGTGGTCCTTGATAAATGGAACTATCCGAAACCTCGATTGGGTGGTTGGGAGTTCCTGATGCGGGTTCTTCGGGGTCGTCTTCCTCGTCCATATCATTTCCTCCCGAAAAATGGTCCTCCGGCCCCAATGGGTTAAAACCCACTGGTTCCTGTATATAATCTGTCGGGTTAAACCGGCCTCGGAAGAATGGAGTGGGGTCTCCAAAAGAGCGGTGCGACATTGATCGCTGTAATGGTATGTGCGAACGGTGCGAGTCTCCAGGCTCATTTTCCGAGTGTGGCCCGTAGGAGTCCTGGGCGGGAGTTGTCGAACTGTTCGAAGTCGACCGTCTTGCTGGTTGAAATAGACCTCTCTGGTTCCGTCGAGTTCCATCACTCTCGGCGGGGATAGGACCTCGTGTATTTGAAGGTCCTGCTTCGTGGTCGTTGGGGGCGGATACTGGCCCCTTTCCACGTCCTCTTGTTCTCAAAAATCTTGGCGGCATTTTGTTATTCCTGTCAATAAAGCATGAGATAACAATAGCAAATATAAAATTTTAAAGGACAAAACAAAAACCGAATAAGGTGGAATTTGTCCTATGTTATAAGTCTAGACTCGAAGGTTTAGATATGTGCAATTGTGTAACTGAGATTAAACACAAAAGGCTAGTGTTTAATTCACTCAGTGTTGGCTCTGATACCAACCTGTCACACCCCGATTTCCACGTGTCACCGGTGGGCCCGGTGGGGGAGTATCGTGACGTGGTTGGCAACGTAATAGTCAAACAACACAATATAATAATGCACAGCGGAAGCAAATTTAAATAAGATACAACCGAATTTATTATTGTAAACAAAGTCACAATTATCCGGTGTTTATCCACAGTAGGATCGAATAAAAATATTGTTTATGGTTCAACAGACATCGGCATCTTAAGTTTGCGAGACTTCTAGTGATGCTTAGGAGACTCCCAGCCTATTTCGCCTAGTACCTGCATTTAATCTTTTTGGGAAAATACGTCAGTTTACACTGGTAAATACATTCAACTGACTCATTTTATTAAATGATTGAAAATTGGTTTGGATGCACATGGCATAAACATTTTGTTTAACTTGGGAGAATTATTTTGATATATAATAATCTTGTTAACGAATTACGTGTTACTTATGCGTTCAGTAGCCCGGACGTATCCGGGTTAAAGATCAATAGACACACCACTGTAAGTGAGTTATACACGGGAGTACGCCTACACCCCGTGCTCAGGTCGTGGCAATCTCGTAAGATAATGCCGAGGATATCCGGGACATGGTCATTAACCCCCCAAAGGCTGTAAAGTAAACACATCTGTTTAAAACGAGCCGATCAAATTATTCAATTAACCACTAAGCGTGGAAGATTTGATGCTCGATCAAGCGGTACGCTATGTACCGTAACCCAAGCCCGTATAGGGAAAATAAGTTAAAAGTATTTACCTTGATGCAAAGTATAGTCACAATAATCAAATAGCAGGTAGCTTTTACTGTTTCTCCTAATCTGGAACGAAGGTTAAATATAACCTATTAGAATACTAACGGGTCTTTAATTAAGCTTAAGCTTAGACCGGTCAGTTTTAATGATACGGTTCGTACGCACGATTAAGCGAAGACCGGATAGAATGTGATTTAGACCCGACAAGTTCGAGGACTTGTTTAATATGGGTTTACTATTCACATTCTGGATTTTGAGATAAAAATGATATCGTTTAACCCGTTTCGGTTATTTATACGTAAATTAGTTACATAACCGAACCGAACGCGACTAACGCGTAACGATTAATCTAGAGAGTCCGGGACAGGTTACTAATGTTGATATGCTTTATATATGTTGTGATATCTTTAAGATATCTTCCATTATGCCCAAAACGAGATTAATTGCCAACTAAGCCCCGTAGGGGTATTTTGGTCAATTTGAAGGTTATAAAAGAGCTTTAACGTAGGTCTGAGTTCGGGATTGATGTAATCTGTAAAAATACACATTTTACTAAGTTACATCAGTAGGCAATGAGTCTTGTATGTTTATAAAGGTTTTAACTCATACTTTTCGCTTAAAACGTGTAATTAACGGTTTTAAGCGATTTTCGGGTTTAGATACAAAATCTGAGTTTTTAATCAGTTTTTATAGTTCAAGATATTCTATTTATTATTTTGAATCAGTAGCAAAAAGCCTTGCGTCATTTGAATATGTAAAACTCATTTTATGCGTTAAAAAGTTTAATTCGGTAATTACCGAATCAATGCATTAACCCTTTATAAACTCAGCCTAAAAATTATTAAAAATCTTTATAAATCCTAAAATATTATTTAACATCAGTAGGTATAAAGCTTGATACCAAAAATCGGGTTTAGGTGGGTTACGCGCCAATTATGCCGTTTAATTACTTAAAAGCTCGTTAAACACGATAATGCGCATAAATCACAATCTAGACCTCGGATTGATGTAGGATTTTACGGACATGCTTATTATTCAGTAGCCAAGGTCCTTGGCCACTCACATTGTCAAAAATCTCGTTTTAAGTTCGAAAGGGCATTTTGGTCAACTTTTAAGCATTTAACGGAAACGCGCAAACGAACCGTGTAATCAACATTTCAAACTCAGAGGCTTATTCTAACATGTAACCAAGTCCTAATGGAACTTTAAGGCACTATCAAATCATACTCGAACGGGTCAGAACTGAAGTCAACGCTAAAGTCAAAGCTTTGCGTTCTTCGGTTCCGAACCGAGGTTTAAACTGAAAGTTGGCGAACTACGCGAGCCTAGACAAGTTCTTATACTTATTATCAAGTTATTTAAGTGTCAAAACAGATTACACGTTACCCGGATTGATAATTACGCGTTTATTTGTAAAACAAGATTCTGTTGACTTTTTCGGACTATGTTTGACTCGTCAAACGAACAAGTTATGATTTGAATCAGTAGGAACCCTTTCAAGGGTTTAATACTCATATAAATACCTACTTAGCGCTACCTTAATTTCGACGTATGGCTAAACCATCGTCTACTTATCGCTAAGTCAAACTCAGTTTGACTTTTAAGCTAATTATGCTAAGTAATTGACTAAGGAAAGATTAGAGCACTTACAAGGTGATTAAGGATGATTAGGGATGTCTGGATATCAGCTTGGAAGGCTCCTCAAATGCTCAGAAGTGGAATGGGAAATGTTTGCAACATATGTGGGTTTATATAGTATGATCATACACCATGAATTGATGACAACAAGGTCTACAACTCTCCACAATCATTAAACACATGTCCCTATTGCTTAGGGAAGTCTAAGGTGCATGCACATGCAGAGAAAACCGGCCAAAGTGGTAACATTCGCGCACAACAGGCTGCTGCAAGTTTTTCTGCTTCTGGGCACAGCTAGCGCACCGTTACGCTACACATGTAGCGGTGCGCTAGCCCGCTACTTTGGGCTTTCTGACTCATTAGTGGTAGCGCACCGTTACGCTACGTATGTAGCGGTGCGCTAGCCCTTTCCTGAGACAAAATTGATGCCGTTTGTTGAAGATTCGAATAGGTAACAACTTGCACGACTTTAGGGACATCAATTATCGACTTTGGGACATATTTTATCAGTAGGGGCTTTCAATAAGTGTGTAACACTGTAACATACCCTACCATCATTCATTATCAACAATAATTCCCAGAATTTAGATGTATATAATATTTAATCGGGTCTTGGGATTTGTTATTGAGGTCGTTCAGAGGTATAAATTTACATGACGCCATCTTTTAAATCCTGCCAATACATCTTTAATAAATCCGGGTTTACAATGATTTTTGTCTTACTTGACACGTGTCGTTTCTTTATTGAACACGAAAATCTGAGGTGTTACAAGATACCTGGAGCACATTATTATACATATAATTTAGTTATTTTTTATATTTATATAAATGGTAATTATTATTATTTCGAAGTAAGTTTTACATCAATGGACTCTTATCATCATTCTGATCAAAAGCTCTAAAAAATTTGTTTATAATTTGGAAAAAGCTTAAGTCCATTAAGTTTTTTTAAAGGGGGGCCATTGTAGGAAAATAGGTGAAAGGTGGGACTGGTGGGAGATATTCTGAGGTGGGATTATTAATGGCCAATAAGGTCTAGGTGAGATTATTACAGGGCAATTCCCCTTATTATTTAAAATGTGTAATACGACGATGATACCCAATGGTCCGTCAGTGATTCAAATTTGTCAAAAACAAAAACTACCATTTTCAAAAATAACTTCTGAAAAAGAGTTGTGTCATTTATGTCCCTGTGGTTTGTCCACTTTTGCCATTTCAAACCAAATTTCAGAACTATACAATTTTCCTTCTTGACATTCTCAAAACGTGCCATGTTAGTCCAAAAAACTAACCCCAGTTACAAAACTCAGTTTGCTTAGAGGTAAAATGGTCATTTTACATAGTGATTCAGATGTTTTATATACCCTCCACTGTGCACCAACCTGTAACACCCCAAAACCCGAATATTTATATTCGTTAAAATGTTATGATATGATACATCAAGAAATAAATAACTAGGCTACTTAACCTAGTTAAATGTATGGTTAAAATTATTAAAAGATGGGATGTGGTAAAATGTTTAGTAAAGCAAACAAGGGAAACAAACTTGAGGGACCAAAGATGAATAAGGGGGAAAGTTATGTTTTAATTAACAAAATACACACACAAACACACATGGTGTGTGCGTGAAAAAGAGCAGGGAGCTCCCATGGAGCCAAGAACCCTAGTTTCATCAATTCCCTCAAATTGGAAGGCTAAATGAAGCTCAAATTCCTAACCGAACATAGATTAATGATCACCTTCTCAAGGGGATCGTAAGGTATGTCTTAGATTCTAGATTGGTGGTGGTGCACGAAATGGGTTTTGTTGTAAATCACGAATTTGTATGAAATGAAGCATGAGAATGTGTTAGATTCATCATTTGGAACATGGAATATGCATGAATTAGGTTAATTTGATGTTTAAGGGTGAAACCCATTTGTTATGATGAAGAAGATGACATGGGTAAATCATCTATGTTTAAGTTCTTGCTTAATATTGATGTATTTTGAGTTGTATGATGTATTCTTGTTAGAAGAATTGAAAGAAATGTGATACTAGTGGGTTGGATGTTATGCATGTATGAATCATGTTGATTAGGAGGAAGAAATTTATGAATTGTGTATGAGATTAGAATGATATGCATGAACTAGTTGTACACTATGCTTACAAGGTAGTACATATATCAAAAGTATGATGAATTATGAAGAACTTTAGATTAGATCACTTGTAAGTGATTAACAAGTAGTTATGAAGTGGGTTTTAGATGATGTAATGTAATTTGATGATTACATGTTTGATGTTTAATTTAAATACCCCATGTTGGATTGTAGAAGCATTTGATGAACTATGTATGAATTTAGGAGATTTTGTATGATTAAGTTGTATGTCGTGCTTAAAAGGTAGTACGTACATCAAGTGAATGATAAAATGTATATGATGTCGTCCGTATAGTCGATTATGATGTTACGGGAATATGTTGATAAGTCGATAGATATGTATGGTTAATAGTTGACTTTTGAAAGTCAACTAAGTATAAGCAACATGAGTTGACTCGTTGTCATAAATATAGGTTAATGAGAAGTCGTATGGTACATGTAATGTCAATCCGTGTTAAATGTAATGACATGATGAGTTACATGAGTTAAACGTATGCGAACATGATTATATGAGTTATGTTTGTTAGAAATGATTGATGAAAGTTAAGTGTGAAATATGGGATTGATACGATTGTTATCATATACAAATGAGTATGCTAATGATAGCGTGATTTCTATGACATGAAAGTATAGGAATCATGTGGAGACGGACTCAAGCGCGAAAGGCTAACGGGTCAAGAAGAGGCGTGGAAACGGATGTGGACACGGATGCATGAGGTAAGTGATTTCCGTAATCACTTCTTAGTACTAGTAAGTAATAAAGTGTTGTAATGAATTAAACAAGACGTTTGAGGCCAAATATGTGTTAAAGTCCTTCGTCGTAAATGATGGGTTTAAGGTTGACCAAAATGCCCTTGATGGGTATTTTGGGGTAAACGAGCTTAAAAGTAATGTTGAAGCAAGTTATTCGATTAGCGTAATGTTTTGGACAAGTATGGAAGTGGGGATGATGGTTTGGTTAGTCATAAACCAATTAATGCGCAAATACCCATAACGGGTCAAATAATTAGAATATAATAATAAGCCGAATGCATGCAAGTTAAGAATTTCCTTAATCCGGATGTGGGATTTTAATGTCATATGATAGAATGTGAATTTACAAGCGTGTAGGAAGAAACGGGGGGTTAAACGGGTAAACGGTTCAAAAGTTACGCGCGTTTTAGTGCGTTCGGACGACACAACGGATCTGCAGAAAAAGATGTTTTAGAGAGGGCGTCGCCGACGGGGTCTTAGCCCGTCGCCGACGGGTTCGCCTTATGAAGTCTTCGTCCGACGCCTTAAGTTACTGCCGACGGGATGATGTGTGAGACGGGCATTTCCCGAGCCCGTCGCCGACGGGTATAGAGCCCGTCGCCGACGGCTTGTTCTGCTTGTTTCCCGGTTTTTCGCGTTATGCATTCCCGGTTGACCCGTAACGCTCCCGAAAGGCTCCTTAACCCTGTATGAGATGATACCTATGTATGTTTATATGTAGGCATTAGTGTATGCATGAAATCAAGTAATATGAATGAGTATGAGATTTAGGTAATTAAGTATGAAGGTATACGCGTGTGTAGGTATGAATATATACATATATATGTGAATGGAAGTATGCAAGTTTGTATATGAGTAAGTAGTAATGTATGTAAGTATGTATTGATGTAATGATGTATATGCGAAGATGCGTATGTGTATATGTACGTATGTAGAAATGTAGTAACATATATGTTTTTGTAGATGGGTATTTGGTATATACTAAGCTACATATGAGTGTGTGCATACATGTAGATATATAAGAAAGGTATGTACACACGTAGATGTGTATGTATGCATGTATAAGGGTAGGTATGAAAGTATACATGTAAGTAAAGATGTAGGAAAGGTTTGTATACATGTAGTTGCGTATGTATGTATGTGTAAAGATATGTACGAGGGTATGTATGTATGCAATGATGTAGGAAATGTTTGTATGTATGTAGATGTATATGTATGTATGTGGAAAGATATGTACGATTGTATGTATGCATGTAATGATGTAGGAAAGGTTTGTATGTATATAGATGAGTATGTAGGTATGTACGTATATATGTATGGAATAGACACGTTGAGTGTTAACGTTACTAATGGTTGTAACACCCTAGTTACTAATTAACGATTTTGTATGTAAATACCAACGATTAGATGTGTATTTAAGACTACACATGCTATAAAAATACGAGTTTATTAAAACTTTTACAAATCTTAAGTTATTCTACATCACGTGGTTGAATTCGTTATTTAAAAATCTAAAACGTGGCAAAATGCGGAAGCGTGTATCTATATCGTGTTCGGTTCTTCGTTGAGCTTGATCGTCTTCCGGCGTCCAAGGTGTACCTATATTTCATAAACATGAAATTCTTTAGTCATACTGGGCTTAAAACGTGTCTAAACGAATTCGAGAAACAATCGATAACAAACACAAAAGTTTCAACCTGGCCACCACCGTAAATTACGGTGAGACCGTAATTTACGGTGGCCCCTGGATGTTAGTTCCCCACCGTAAGACAGGGGGGTTCCACCGTAGCATTTTCATGTCCACCGTAGCATTTTCATGTCCACCGTAATTTACGGTGGAACCGTAAATTACGGTGGTACCTGCATTCCAGCTTTCCAATTTTACCGTTTCTGATACGAAAACTTCCGTATCTTTCAAACCACTTATCCGTTTGACCTACCGTTTCTTCCTATGTGTTTGTAATTTAATTCTCCATCTTATGGAGTTAAAATCCAACAACCTTCATAATAAAATTTCAGACTTTTAGGTCTTCGGCTTATCGCCCTTTTACCACATTTTGACCCGTTAAGGGTATTTAAGCACTTTTAGGCTCAAATTCGCTTCCTTTCTATTCTAGCATTGTAACCTATAATTTCTTATCTAGTATCCTTCCATCACAACTAATTGTGTGTTGGATTTAAGGTAGATATCTATGTGTTCCGAATTATACCCCTAGGAATAACATTTTACGGCAAAGACTCATATGGAGTCTTTCGGCCCAAGAAATACATCTTTCACTACTCATACTCGTTCTAAGCTTTTGTTTAATCATAAGACTCGTTTCTAAACAATCTCTAAGGGTTGTTTGATCAATTTAGCCTACAAGGGCGTTTTGGTCGATTTTGGTCCTTCTTTTACAATGAAGGACTCTCACCAAGTATTCGACCAAAATTTCACTTTTAACTACAACATAAATATGCGTACCTGGCTCGGATCAACAAATAGACCCGATTTAAACCTCCCTTTTATTATCACATTTTCTACGGCGACGGAAGTATCCGAATCGCTAATTGCTCCTGTTAACACAAGACTTGACAACCACATCAGTCGATACAGTCAAACGGTGTTATCACGCCATTCGACCCGTTTGGCCTATATGACCAAGCATCTTCATAAGTAGCAAAACATGGTTAATAATTACTAATTTGTCCATCCGACCCATTTCGGATTTTTGCTACTAGACCTTTGTTTTTAACTACCATTTACTTTAGTCGGTGCTTGACTAAATTTCCATCTCTACTTATTTTCTCGTTATTGGTGGCACCTTAAAGTGATCTTAACGAAAATTCATTAGTTATTGGTCATTACATGACCAATTTACCATTTATCCCTTTTTCCATAACTCATGATTTCTTACCAATTTCTCTCGTTCCGACTCTCATTGAATCGTGTCGGAACATTCTATACCAACCACTTAGTAGCATTTAAATACGATACTTGCAATTATGTAATTTTGTACTTAATGTAAAGGGGCGTAAGCTTTACTTACATTGCATCCAAGCCACTTGTTTCTCTTCATACTTGAATTGTTTGACCCGCTTCCTCCCGAAGCTTTACCTAGCTTGTTAAGCCTCAAACTAGCATAACAATTCGCAAAATGGTTAGTTTAGTCATTATTAGTCACGACTATTCCACCTCGCGTGTTTCTATCAAGATTATCATTCACTCTAGTTAACGGTCAGTTTGACTTTTCTAAAGTCAACTGTTCCTTTTTATGTATGAAATGCATAATTTGAGTTCCACGAACACACATAAGCATTTCTTCGACTATTATGTAGTCTTTATTTTTAGGCGACTAATTTAATCATATTTCTCAACATTTAAACATTCACTTAGGCATTTTAACAAACACCTTAAGGGCAGAATTTTACATGTTTATTTATCAAGTCTCTAGCTTATCTCTTAGCCCAAATTTCACATAATTCAACCATCTTACAAAGTGGTTAACTTCTATAATTTCTGAAATTACTTCAAAATTATCAATTTACACTAGATCAACAATCTATTTCCTAGTGTTCATCAAATTTCTCATAACTCACTAATCACCTACAATGGTGATCATAGTTTTCTCTAAAATTTTCACATGATTTCAGCTTGTGTTTGTCTAGGGTTTGTCCCTAAACACTATAGTAGTTCCTAAATCATCATAACATACACATGCAACTAGAATCTCAAATTATTCCCAATTCATGAGAATTTCAGTTTGAAAGATTTCCCAAAATTTTACATACCTTGTAATCCCCTTGTAATGAGGATCAGGAATCTATGCTTAGAATTCGATTTGAACTTGGATTGGACCTTCAATTTGCAAGATTTCTGAAGTTCTAGGGCTTTGAAGGAGTGGGGGTCGCCCCCTGCTTGCTCTGATCGACCAGGCCCCCAAAATGGGGTGTTTGGTTTAGTTTTTATTTGTTTAGTAAAGATCAAGTTTCGATTTTAACAATATTGGCCCCTCTAATTTGGTTAGTTAATTAAGTAGGGCACAACCTATTTATTTCTAACAATATTCCCCACTTATTAACTAGGTTTAATATTCCTAGTTAACTTTGCGGGTTCGAGAATATTTATAACTAAGTTTATTTCGGGTCCCGTTAACTCGGGCCTTCTTTCACTTTATTTCTTAAAAGCTATTTATTCACTTCAAATAAATATTAGGATTATTAAATAAATTCCTAATATTTGCCAGTTTACTTTTACCACTAACGGTACTTTCCACGTCTTTAGTATTAACGGGGTTTAATTACCAAACCCGTTTTCGGGGTGTTACAAGTCTACCCCCCTTAAAGAGGTTTCGTCCTCGAAACCCTTTTTCTTACTTAATTTATCGAGTTCAATTCCATGTATTTGTTCTCGATAATCAATTAAGCATTTCTCATATCTTAATTGGTTGTTAGTATTATCAGAAAAGTATGGTAATATTCTTTTGGTTATTAATCATCTACGTATCTTACATGACATAATGCGACTGGAAATAACGTAATCTCGTTATTTCCACTAGTTTAATTAACTTAGCGATATTCCTCGCTTTCATATACTATCGAATTCTTTATGAATCCATTACTTTGACCCGTTTAAAGGTCTCTAGTGAATTCTTTCACCTCTAGCAACAATTTCTTTTATTTTCAAATTTATTCATTCGGTTTAGTTATATCGAGTTTACCGTTTACAAGCGAACCAAATTTCTTAACTTGAATTGCTGACTTTGGTCGGTTTCACTAACTAGACTTATTTGTCCAGTTCCTTTTTACCGCTTGCTTTGTTATAATGTGATTCTACTTCACATTACATTTCTTGACCGTGAATGTGTTACATCATATTTAATTTATATCAACCTTTCATTTTCGAAAATATCTCACTTTTCGAATATATTGTCTTGCGCCTAACATTGTCAAGACTTGTATCTTTCATACTTATCGTTTAAATTCCTATCAGAATTCATGTTTGTAAAAACACTATTTCTTACTAAAACCGAAGTTTTAGTTTTAGGATCTTCTCTTTAACTTCTGTCAATTATCCATTCCAGGATATTGACAGTCCAAAATTTATTCTTTTACAGCCTTTGTTTTATGCAGGGATTCTCAATTTATCCGTCGCTTTGTCTAATTAACCCTGTAAGTTTTATCGTTTTGCTCTATAGGCTATTTTATTAGACTTTCACCTCTTTAAGGCTAGGTCCTTGTAGTCTATCTCTTTCTAGTCGTGTCCCGTAGGTCATATTAGTCTCGTAGACTCTTCCATTGTTTATAACCCCAAGGTTTATATTGATCCCGTAGATCATTCTTTACGCATGTCTATATTGAAATATATATATAGTGTCGAAGCATTTTTTTTTTTTTTTTTTTTTATGTTTGAAAATCATTTGTTTTCACCCTTGAACTTCATTTGACCTTGACCGTAGTCTAAGGCTTCATTTGTTTACTTCCGGGCTAATCCTCCGACTTTATGACTTCTGACGTTATTTACGCGTCAGTTTGTCTCAAGCTTACCGTTATCCGGCTTGCGCTTACTTATGCCATTAAGCATTTATACTTTATTCAACCCGTTCATCCTCAAAATGGTTGAATATAATTATCAAAATTTCTGTTTACGAAAATTTTTTTTTATGGTCTTTTAGTCATAACTCATAATCCGAGTCTTTTGACTTTAAATTCATGTTCTCGTCTCTCGGTTTACGCATGTGTTTAAATCCTTACCCATCAACCGGGTGTTTTATTCCGAAGTCGTTATTATTGCAACCCTTCCGGTATGCATTAAGACCTCGCTTCATTTTTATATTCCGACTTTGTCTTTAAGTTGGACGTTTTACAAAAACGACCCGTTAAGGGACTCATTTGCAATTTCCGGGTTCGAGCGTAAGTACACTCCCTCCCAATACTTGTCTAATCATGCTTGCGTTTTCTGGGTTCGAGTGTAAGTACACTCCCTCCCAATACTTGTTTAACATGCTTGCGTTTTCTGGGTTCGAGTGTAAGTACACTCCTTCCCAATACTTGTTTAATCACGCTTGCGTTTTCTGGGTTCGAGTGTAAGTACACTCCCTCCCAATACTTGTTTAATCATGCTTCTTTGTCCCTTCACTCGGGCTCATTATCCTAATGTAATACGCTTCCGTCACTCGGTTGTGCGTTTACATTATTATCAAATATTTTGCTTGTCTGATTCATTTGGGTACTTTTTTTTTTACTTAGTCCCATTCACCCCGTCCTTACTACATCGGACATAACTGCGCTCATTATAAGAAGCTCATGCTATCATGTGTTCACTACTTACTTGGCCAGAGTAAGCGATCAACACGTGGTACGCGTGACCTTATTATAATTACCACATCACGTCCCATGTAAGTAACTCCTCAGATTATCCTCATGTTTATGGTTTCATATGGTAAAACTTTATTTAATTGTTAGTTAACAATTATTAGTTTTAATCGTTTATCCTTGAACATGTACAATGTCCTTTTTTTTTTTATAAACATTTATTCACATTCATTGATGTGATCATTAATTTTCTCAATAGGATTTGTATTGAGAATACCTTCTTGGATGATCACTCTCGTCCAAGTTTCTATATAAATAAGTCTTGTTATTCATTTGTTATTCATCATTGTGAATAACACATTCCCTATTAAATTTCTCTTGGAAATCAGGTTTTCCAAGTTCTGTCATATGTGTATGCAACCGTTATTACATTACGTGTTTGTTGCATATAACGACTCGTGCGATTAAATTTAAAAGTGTGCACCTGGTGATGCTTGCCCTAACGGGCTTCTCTTGTCATTAGTCTTGTTCGCGACCATTACGCGATTTTGGTCCTTAATGAGTATGCTCTTTCTGTCGTACCTCGGACCGTTCCATCATCATATCCATAATTCGCTTGACTCTCGTCATCTTCAAACGCGAGTGTCCTTCATTTAAAACATTCACAAAAGTTAGTAAAGTCAACTTCAATAATTGCCCGTATTATAATACAAGGCATTTTCTACTATACACGTCAGCGCGCGTATTTTCGTCAACTACATCAATCGTTTTAATTGGGGTAACGTGAATCACACGATAGCCTTATGTGTTGGTTACAACACTTAGCATACTAAACTATTAGCATACGTGTACTTACCGGATTTGCGATCAAGCCTCGAACCGAACACTATTCTTTTTCAAGAGCATAAGGTTTAAGTCCAAGCATAGTTCCTCCCCACCATACTCGAATCTCTTAAACCAAGGCTCTGATACCAACTTGTAACACCCTAGTTACTAATTAACGATTTTGTATGTAAATACCAACGATTAGATGTGTATTTAAGACTACACATGCTATAAAAATACGAGTTTATTAAAACTTTTACAAATCTTAAGTTATTCTACATCACGTGGTTGAATTCGTTATTTAAAAATCTAAAACGTGGCAAAATGCGGAAGCGTGTATCTATATCGTGTTCGGTTCTTCGTTGAGCTTGATCGTCTTCCGGCGTCCAAGGTGTACCTATATTTCATAAACATGAAATTCTTTAGTCATACTGGGCTTAAAACGTGTCTAAACGAATTCGAGAAACAATCGATAACAAACACAAAAGTTTCAACCTGGCCACCACCGTAAATTACGGTGAGACCGTAATTTACGGTGGCCCCTGGATGTTAGTTCCCCACCGTAAGACAGGGGGGTTCCACCGTAGCATTTTCATGTCCACCGTAGCATTTTCATGTCCACCATAATTTACGGTGGAACCGTAAATTACGGTGGTACCTGCATTCCAGCTTTCCAATTTTACCGTTTCTGATACGAAAACTTCCGTATCTTTCAAACCACTTATCCGTTTGACCTACCGTTTCTTCCTATGTGTTTGTAATTTAATTATCCATCTTATGGAGTTAAAATCCAACAACCTTCATAATAAAATTTCAGACTTTTAGGTCTTCGGCTTATCGCCCTTTTACCACATTTTGACCCGTTAAGGGTATTTAAGCACTTTTAGGCTCAAATTCGCTTCCTTTCTATTCTAGCATTGTAACCTATAATTTCTTATCTAGTATCCTTCCATCACAACTAATTGTGTGTTGGATTTAAGGTAGATATCTATGTGTTCCGAATTATACCCCTAGGAATAACATTTTACGGCAAAGACTCATATGGAGTCTTTCGGCCCAAGAAATACATCTTTCACTACTCATACTCGTTCTAAGCTTTTGTTTAATCATAAGACTCGTTTCTAAACAATCTCTAAGGGTTGTTTGATCAATTTAGCCTACAAGGGCGTTTTGGTCGATTTTGGTCCTTCTTTTACAATGAAGGACTCTCACCAAGTATTCGACCAAAATTTCACTTTTAACTACAACATAAATATGCGTACCTGGCTCGGATCAACAAATAGACCCGATTTAAACCTCCCTTTTATTATCACATTTTCTACGGCGACGGAAGTATCCGAATCGCTAATTGCTCCTGTTAACACAAGACTTGACAACCACATCAGTCGATACAGTCAAACGGTGTTATCACGCCATTCGACCCGTTTGGCCTATATGACCAAGCATCTTCATAAGTAGCAAAACATGGTTAATAATTACTAATTTGTCCATCCGACCCATTTCGGATTTTTGCTACTAGACCTTTGTTTTTAACTACCATTTACTTTAGTCGGTGCTTGACTAAATTTCCATCTCTACTTATTTTCTCGTTATTGGTGGCACCTTAAAGTGATCTTAACGAAAATTCATTAGTTATTGGTCATTACATGACCAATTTACCATTTATCCCTTTTTCCATAACTCATGATTTCTTACCAATTTCTCTCGTTCCGACTCTCATTGAATCGTGTCGGAACATTCTATACCAACCACTTAGTAGCATTTAAATACGATACTTGCAATTATGTAATTTTGTACTTAATGTAAAGGGGCGTAAGCTTTACTTACATTGCATCCAAGCCACTTGTTTCTCTTCATACTTGAATTGTTTGACCCGCTTCCTCCCGAAGCTTTACCTAGCTTGTTAAGCCTCAAACTAGCATAACAATTCGCAAAATGGTTAGTTTAGTCATTATTAGTCACGACTATTCCACCTCGCGTGTTTCTATCAAGATTATCATTCACTCTAGTTAACGGTCAGTTTGACTTTTCTAAAGTCAACTGTTCCTTTTTATGTATGAAATGCATAATTTGAGTTCCACGAACACACATAAGCATTTCTTCGACTATTATGTAGTCTTTATTTTTAGGCGACTAATTTAATCATATTTCTCAACATTTAAACATTCACTTAGGCATTTTAACAAACACCTTAAGGGCAGAATTTTACATGTTTATTTATCAAGTCTCTAGCTTATCTCTTAGCCCAAATTTCACATAATTCAACCATCTTACAAAGTGGTTAACTTCTATAATTTCTGAAATTACTTCAAAATTATCAATTTACACTAGATCAACAATCTATTTCCTAGTGTTCATCAAATTTCTCATAACTCACTAATCACCTACAATGGTGATCATAGTTTTCTCTAAAATTTTCACATGATTTCAGCTTGTGTTTGTCTAGGGTTTGTCCCTAAACACTATAGTAGTTCCTAAATCATCATAACATACACATGCAACTAGAATCTCAAATTATTCCCAATTCATGAGAATTTCAGTTTGAAAGATTTCCCAAAATTTTACATACCTTGTAATCCCCTTGTAATGAGGATCAGGAATCTATGCTTAGAATTCGATTTGAACTTGGATTGGACCTTCAATTTGCAAGATTTCTGAAGTTCTAGGGCTTTGAAGGAGTGGGGGTCGCCCCCTGCTTGCTCTGATCGACCAGGCCCCCAAAATGGGGTGTTTGGTTTAGTTTTTATTTGTTTAGTAAAGATCAAGTTTCGATTTTAACAATATTGGCCCCTCTAATTTGGTTAGTTAATTAAGTAGGGCACAACCTATTTATTTCTAACAATATTCCCCACTTATTAACTAGGTTTAATATTCCTAGTTAACTTTGCGGGTTCGAGAATATTTATAACTAAGTTTATTTCGGGTCCCGTTAACTCGGGCCTTCTTTCACTTTATTTCTTAAAAGCTATTTATTCACTTCAAATAAATATTAGGATTATTAAATAAATTCCTAATATTTGCCAGTTTACTTTTACCACTAACGGTACTTTCCACGTCTTTAGTATTAACGGGGTTTAATTACCAAACCCGTTTTCGGGGTGTTACAATGGTATACCTCGAGAATGAAAAGTAATGCAGGTACATTATTGAAGCCTCACCAGGAAATGGATATGCAGATGAAATGCTTAAAGCTTAAAAGATGACGAAGTGTGAAGTGTACGCGAATGAACCTTGTTTCTTAAATGTGTACTAATGTTATGAATGTATGTGGTGAATGCAGGTTGTATGGATGATGAGCGATTAGCACAAGGATTAGAGATCGAAGACCGAGTCACTAGAGAGATTGTACGGGGACGTTGAATGTAAAATGTAGTTAATGTAAGCTATGTTTTTAGTTAACAAGTAAGAGGATGACAGACTTTTGATTAAGAATTAAGTTAAAGTTAAAAGTTTAAATCAGTTGAGGTTTTTATAACGCAAGAAATTTTATGGTTGGTGTTTCCGCTGCGACTTTTTGTCAAATATGATTTAGGGTGTAACACAACCTCCAAACCACTCCAAACCACAATGTCGAATGACCATTTTACTCCTGAGCTAACTGAATTTTTTATCTGAGCTTAGTTTTTTGGACTAAAATGACACGTTTCGAAAATGTCAATGAGCGGACAAAGACGTAAATGACACTTTAACTCTCTAAAATTTAAACCCTTTTGGATAACAAATTAAATGTATACCAATCTATTCTATTAGCCGAATGTTCAAGTTCTCTCTTTAGTCGAATCCACAACCGACACCAGATCAAGATTGCGTGAGAATCAACGATCACCCTCAACCTCAATCAATCTCCAGCACCCACAAAACCCACGATCATCATTCATCAATCACTCCAATCACTTGTTCCACAAGGTAACAAAACCCTAGATCCCAATTCAATCACTAAATGATCATTCCATAAAATGGGCAAACCATTATTCTACGAGATTCTAGAGAAACCCGCAACCAGTTGCACCATAGGACTATGCACTTTAATCTGGTTCTACATCCAGAAGAAAAACATTGGGTATTCACATGTGGGGTTGAGTTATGAAACAGCTGTTGAAGGCCACCATTGGAGGATCATAACCTCTGCATTTTCACACATTAGTGTTGTCCATCTTGTGTTTAATATGAGTGCTTTATGGAGCCTTGGTGTTGTTGAACAGTTAGGCCATATGGGTTTAGGTGTTGGGTATTATTTACATTACTCAATCGTTTTGGTTATCTGTTCTGGTTTGCTAGTTTTGGTTTGTTACCATGTTTTGATTAATCGGTTCAAGATCGAGTATTTTAGACGCGTTACGGCTGTCGGGTATTCGTGTGTTGTGTTCGGGTGGATGACGATTTTGTCCGTCAAGCAGCCGTCGTCGAAGTTGAATCTTTTCGGGTTTCTTTCGTTTCCGATTAGTTTTGCACCGTTTGAGTCGTTGATTTTTACGTCGATTATTGTGCCGCAAGCGAGTTTTTTGGGGCATTTGTCGGGGATTATTGTTGGGTATTCGATCTCGTGGGGGTTGATTCATGGGATGAATGATTATTGGGCGGTTTGTATGGTGGGGTGGATTGTGGTTGTGTTTGTTGTTAGTTTGAAGCAGTCGGGTGCGTATGATTTCGGGTGGCTTAAGATTGAGTCGGGTACGGATCCTACGTTGCCGGGGACTGGCCGGATGTTGCAAATGACGTCGCTTTTGGACGGTGGTGATGATATTGTATAGCAGGCATGTGATTCTTGACTATTCACTTTTGTATTCAGATTTATTATAATTATAATGTGTGGTTAAACAGGTAGTGTTGTTTGTCGTTTTTCGATTCAGTTATTGTGAATTCATTAATCTTTACATGCCTTGGGGATTATGTTGGAGTTCATAGTGATACAGGTTTATAGTCTGCAGTGTAGTGTTTGTTTATATGGTTTGTTTCATGTGTTGAATCAATGTTGATGTCTAGGGTTTGTTTCATCATGAATTGGGTAGGATGATATTGTTGTTCGTTTAGATCAGCTAACAAACAAACAAACGTACCCAGTAATATCCCGTTCACAGAGTAGGGTTCTAGGGTTTAGTATCAATTGTATCGTTAGTGGCTATCAATGAAAAGTAAGTTTTGGTTTTTTTCCCTCTGCATAGTATGCAATTGTTTGTTGTTCTGAGTATCTACATTAAGGTCGATTATCGCTCTTGTGTCATCGTTCATTTTAAGGCCGCCGGGATCATTTTAGTGCTTTGAGTTCATAACATAAGCATTTTACTATTGTACGGCACTGTACTGTACTGTACTGAACTGAAATAAGCAGTTTCAAAACCTCGGTTATTAGCTATGCAGTTAATGCGGTAAAAATTTAGATATCGGTCAAGGACTGATATTTGAGATATTAGTTATCGCAGTGGGATATCGGTAATTTTAATATCATGCTGAATTTGTATATGTAGTAATTTAACACTAAGAATTCAGTATACTCTCCTACCATTAAGAAATTAACCTTTTGCAACTTGCAAAACACTAACAATTGTAGCAAGCAGGGACTGATTTAGACTTAAAACACTAACATTTAACACTAGCAATTAACAATTAGCATTATAGCAGCGATAAGAAGAAAGACTAATGGTAGAACTAAGAAGAAAGGTACTGATATTGGGAAAATCGGTGATATATCGGTCATATATCAGTCAGTATCGCCGATAATATCGGTACCGATATCTCACCAGGGGACTGATAACTGATATATCACCGATCACCGATGTATCGGTGATATATTGGCGATATTAACTGCATAGGTTATTAGGATACACACGCACCAAAGAGTATCAACCAACCGAGTGAACTTTGTTGTGACGGGTGGGGTGACATTGCCCAAATCTCATGACAATCTGGGACAGAATGCTGTAGAGATTTAAGAGTTGCATAGGTGATGCAATTGATAATAACAATCAATCATTTACAAGGGCGAAGTGTGATGTGGATATTGGTAACAAGTTAAGTTTTTTTTTTTTTTAATAATCGAAACGACAGGTGAACATGAGACGGTTCAGTTATAAACGGTTAGTTTATTTCAGTTGCCACGAAAGATGATTTGGTCAATTCGGTTAAGTATATGTTCTGGATGTCAATCAATCAAGCCCATTGGGACTAACCTTTCCAAAACTCAAGAATTCATTGTGACTTCACTCAATTTCATTGGTAGAATCCCCTTATTCCTGGATATATGCTTTAGTGTGTGTTTCACTTTTAAGGTCACAACTTTAATGGCAATGAGCTGCTATAGCTCATTGGCAAGATTTGGGTTTGGTCTTAGGTTGAATCCGATCACAACCGGGTTTTACCGCAGTAGACCTTCGGGCAACGGGTTTTTACCGCAGTTCACCTTTTGTCATTGGGTTACCCCGGGTGGCCAGGCTTTTATTTCGTTGGCCGTTAAAAAAATCACAATTTTAATTAATTTCGAACCATCTGAATTACTTTCAAAATCATATTATTATTATTATTATAAATTTTGAGCTGTTTCACTTGTTTAGTAATTTCTAACATAAAAATTGAGACTTACCATTTCTATGCAGATCTTTTAATTTTTAATTATATATATATATACTATTAATAAACAAACTTGAATGAATAGTAATTATTGATTTTAATTTTTTTTGTGTTTGTTATTTAGTGGTTTTTTATATGTGTTATGTCGTTATTTTTATATATCTTATTTAACTTGCGTTTGTTTTTTATCGATGTAAATCACATGTCGGTATTTATTGTCATATCAAGATTTTTTTTGATCGATGTAAATCACGTGTCGGTATTTTTTTTTCATATCAAGATTTTTTTTCTTTATGGGTTGATGTAATAGTTGTAGGTGGCGTAACGAAACAAACCGATACCGATCAAATTCCCGCCGTATTGGTATATTTTTGGTCATATCATGATTTGATTTTTTAATTTTTTTCTCTATTAGTTGCTATAACAAGTATCGGTACGGTAGTTAAACGAACTAATACCCACCCACCACGCAACGTGAGGATTTCCGGCGTAACGCGTGGATTTAATAGCACTAGTTTTGATAATTTGCAGACTGGGGTCATATTTATTCAAGATCACTTATTTTCCAAAAATTTACAAGTGAACAAACTTATTCACTTGGATTATTAGAATATCATCCATACACAGTTACATTACATGGTGGTCATAATTATTTGTAAACATTACATGTAAAAGTATTGTTTTTTTTTTCTGAATAATTAATGGTGGTGAATATTGATAGTATAAAATTGGGAGATTAAGTGTTTTTTTTTTTTTTTTTTTTTAATATGGGATTTTTTTTAACATTTTAAGCGTCACCCGCATTCTTTTTGGAGGAGTTGACCCTTCTTTTGCCCTACCCTGTTCTCCATATTGGTTTTGAACTTGTCGTAGTTCGATAGTCATAGTTCGTTGGATAGAACAACAGTCTTGGTTCGATACGTAGAACATGAATGAGGGGTCTATAAAGTTGAGAGTGACAACTGACGAAAAATTGATCAATTGGATATTATACTTGTTATATATTTACATGTCGACACTCACCAACTGTCTTTAGTGTATTGCACTTGTTGCTCATCCAATATTTTTTGTAAGAGGACTGAAACAGGAACCATCTAACTATGTTTTTTTTTAAAAAAAGTTCTTTGATTAAAAGATAATGGAAGTTCTGTTGAAGCAATAGTTTAGAGTGAACATGAACTAAAGCAGAAAAAAAAATTATCTTGAGTTTAATCCGGGTTCCTAGGTGAGATCAACACACAACGATTCGAAATCAGAAAGATCAATGAGTAAGTTTTTAAATATCAAGTTATAAAGGTAATAATGTCTATTAAAATAGACTTTTACTGGTTATCTTTCACTACTTTATGTAAAAGATGCCTTGTGAATAATACTTAAAGAATACAATATGACTCACTTCCTTCTCTATAAAAGTTAAGATCTAGATTAAAGTCGTATGAGACCAACATGGTTGTTCCTTATAGGACCTTTATATCCATGGACATGCATAAACTCTATTATTATATGGTTGATCATGATGTTACCGGACTTGAACATATATATCTTATTAGCATATATCCATATAATATCTAGTTTTGTTATGGCTTTATCTTCATGATTTATCATGTAGAATCTTTAACCACAATGACTACATAAATTTCCATATCCTCACTTGCCACTTGGTAAGGTATGACGATTAACTCACAGCAGAAGCCTTATAAAATAGTTCAATACTTTTTCTCAGTAATAACTATAGAGTTAGGTTTTGGTATAAATGAGTCTTAATATAAAGATTGGTTTAACGTAAGAAATGAAGGAGGAAATTTTTTATTTTTATTTTTTGTTGAATTTTTTTTCTTATCTTATTAAGCACGTATTTTAGTCATAGAATCTAAAGAAAATCATGATTTTACAACAGTAGAGTAATTATGTAATTACTGTAGAGTAATTATAATTACTCTACAAAAATTACATAATTACTTTAGTAGGGTAAAATCTTGAATTTTTATATCTTTATTTTTTTACATTTTCCAATTAAACATCATGCTTAAATGACTAAACTGCCATTTTGGTCCCTGAGGTTTGGTCACTTTAGTCACTTTAGTCCAGAACTCAAACCTTTTGCATCTGGGTCCCTGTGGTTCCAGTTTTATTGTCATTTTGGTCCAAAAGCAAAGTCAGCTCAGATTTCTAAAAAAAAAACTGGTTTTTATCCTTTTCCTCAGTTTAGTGAAGGTCATTTTGGGCATTTTGCCCACCTACCCACCCCTCCTTTTCTTCTCTATTTCCCCTTTTGATCTACACGACCAAACCACCAACACCTTCACACCTCCACTCCGTCACTTGTTCCGACGTTACCGCCACCTGCCGTCGTCCCCGCCATCACGACCAAACCACCATCCCCTGTTCATCTTTGTATTTGATTCTTACACCTAAATTACATATGAACTATTTTTAGAAATGTTAATCCTGAAATTTTGACCTTACAAATAAAATCATCAACTAAACTCATTTAGATCTATATAATTTCAAATTCTTTTGTCAAATTATATTTTTAAAAATCAAAACTATAACTGGCCGATAATAATCTACACATGTGTAACGTTATTAATGACACTTTTAACCTGCCCTTTTGTTGTTAAGGGTATTCTTACTCTAATGGAAAAATAACTCCACCTTTCCAAAATGAACAATTGATTGATTTTTATCCCAATCAGAATGTTACAAGGGAAAAATACAAGAATATACAAGTTAACCTTCAATCTTAACGTAATAGACAATCAGATTCAACCGTTACCATAATAGACAACGACAAAAAGAGCCAATCAGACGGCGCCAAACAAGATCCATAGGCTACGACGCCTAAGTCTTCGCATACACAAATACTCATGCCATGGTGAAGTACAATGGGGTCCACAAAAAAAAACTAATAAAAAAGACACGTGTAAAGTGTAGGCTAAATAGCCAATGAAAAAGTGTAGGCAATTTGGCATTTTTTGATTGACTCTTTGTGTCTTTGTCTATTTTGACAAAGTTGAATGTCTATTCCGTTTAACTTTGATGATCAACTTATCTATTAATTCTAGTAGTATTCTCGTGTTATAAACTGTTCTAAAACCATATAAATGAAAGTTCAAGGTATACAAAGTTACTTTTTTCCCTTCATGTTACGGTAGAATTATAAATACGATAAGGTAAGAAAGTTGGTTAATTCGAATTCAAACTTCAAAGTGAGGTGCGCATGTGACTGACAACTCCACCGACCTTGTGACACACCACTGACAAAGCGGTGAACACCAAGTGACCTCGATCATCCACACCACCTCCTTCCGACATCATAAACACACCCCTCTCTTTCTCTCTCTTGATTCCTCTCTCTATCTCTCTATATATATGTATATGTATAAGCAATATCCCCATATCCAACATCACTCTAGCTAGACATGGCATCCAAGACCTTCTTCACTCTTCTTTTCACGCTGCTTATCCTCTTTGCATCTCGTTAGTATCTCATACTCCTTCATCTAAGTGGTCTACCAAAATCATAACCGTTAATTAATAAAGTGTTTCAAAACTTGTTTTGGGCAAGCTTTTCTAAAAGGTTTATGTACACGGGTGCAAACGAGCCAAGCAGCTCGAGAAAAGGCTCAAAACGAGTCGAGTCTGAGCCGAGCTTAAGCCTAAATTTGAGCTCGTTTATTTATCGAGTCCGAGCTTGAGCTTCTTAGTATAGTATTAGTAATTTTATTTATATATTATAACATTTACCCCTTATTTAAAGTTGTCTAGTAAACGAGCCTAGCCGAGTTTATTTAAACTTGTTTACGAGCCAAGTCCGAACCTAAAATAAGCTCGTTTAGTGCCCGAGCTCGAGCTTCACTTATCGAGCTCTCAAGCCTAAACGAGTCTTTTATATGTATTCAATATATCAATTATATATATATATATATATATATATATATATATATATATAAATTAGCCAAGTCCGAGCCAAGCTCGAGCTTGAGAAACTACAAACGAGCCTAGTCGAGCTCGGGCTTGGCTCGTTTGCACCCCTACTTAACGTTTCTAAAAGTTTTTGAACTTGTTTTGGTTTTTATAAGACTTGATATAAAGAACCAGACTCATTTTTTTAAGTTTTGTCACGTGAATATCATATATATTTTTAGAGTAGTACATAATTTTTAGTCCACTACCCTAGTAACGAACTATCTGTGAACCAAAACATTTTTGGCTTTCAAAAAGCTTACATAAATACACCAACGGGTGTGGCATAGCGCCCGAGGCCAAATCAGCCATTATAGCACCCTTTAGCGCCCCATAGCCACCCCTGCGCCCCAAATGGGGCGCCATGGAGAGGGCTCCATTGTAGTAACGAGCACTAAATGGGGTGTGCAAGTGGGCCCAATCTTTTCAACCAATTAAATCTTTTTTTTTTTTTTTTGTATTTTGTTTAATATGGGTTTTAAAGCCCTCTATGTGTCATGACGCTGATGTGGATCTGACGTGACACTATAAAGCCCTTAGGGGCTTTAAACCATATCCCTGAAGCTCCTAAGGGCGGAACCAGAGGGGTCAACAGGTTCTGCCGACTCCCGGTAGCATTATTTATTGGATCCGTATATATAAAATATGAGATTTTTATAGGAAAAATATGACTTGAACCCTCTAGTTCTAGTCAGTAGAGAAGATTGTCTTATTATGTCCTCACGATAAGTAAGTTCTGTTTCCGCACTGGAAACACTTATTGTTTAGCTAAACCAACTAGAAAAAAAATACGTTCATGCCAAGGTTAAGTGTTGATTTGTTTTAAACTTGCATTAACTTCATAATTGCAATTGTGGTGTGATGAATGCAGAGACTAGAGTCCCAGTTGCAGAAGCTCGAATGTGCCAGTCGCAAAGTCATATGTTCCATGGAACTTGTATGCGTGACCATAACTGCGCTCTCGTCTGCCGTAACGAGGGTTTCTCCGGCGGAAAGTGCCGAGGCTTCCGCCGCCGTTGTTTCTGCACCAGGCTTTGTTAGATTCATGTAGTTGGTTGTGTTATTTCAATTTGCTTTTGGTTTCCTTTGTTGCATGGATTGGACCTATGTTCATCTTTTAATTTAATAATAATAATAATGTCAAGTATGTTGGGTTTTTGAGTTCATGAATCCATGCATGACATTTCCATAAATTTTAGAGTTCTAAGACATCAACAATCTTGTGTTTGACATATCAATTAATGTGCAACAGTGGCGTCTTTGGGAATTCACATACCCTGTTCGAGCTCGAAAAATGGGCCCATATGCCGTTCGTCCGTCCAGTTTCCTACTGCGTATTTCTTTTTTTTTTAATCATTTTAATATTGGATTGGGGCCAATAAATCTATTGTTAAGTTGGGTAAATTATAAAAAATACAAATCTTTTAATAATGGGCCTCTATATTGGAATTGTTATGTGTGTACAATTTAAAAAAAAAAACATATATATCGAATTTTTTTTTTAAAATCCCGTGCCCCTCGAAAAATCGGGCCTTGTGCGAAAGTCCTCCCCGCACACCTAAAGAGCCGCCCATGATGTGCAAACAGTGTGGGATGGGATCTAAATATAAAGGTTTGATGTAGGTTTAATGTATTGATTTAATTTAACTAGTGGAATTCCCCTGCGTAGTATCATAACCAAAAGATAATACCCAAAGTCTTGATATAATGAAAAAGATATTGACATTATCTTTACATAGATCTAAAACTATATATAAAATAGAAAGATATTGACATTATCTTTACATAGATCTAAGGGGTAACTTTATAGAAATGTAACCAAGTTTGCTAAGTGTTCCAATTATATCACTGAAACTTTTTGTGTTTCTCTAAAATCACTAAAGTGTTATTTGATGTTCTAATGCTATACAATTATCAGGTTACCAGGTCACTATGATGATGTGTCAGGTTTCATTGATTTTTAATCTTTATAATGAATAAAAATAAATAAACAATACCTGTATATTTAAATGTTTAACATTATTCAACCATTTTCTCATCGTTTTATCATGTTCCAATAAAACGCAGATCCCCACACTTGCGTAGACATACTTTAATTCAGCCGATCATCTCACTTAAATGTGTATAAGCATAAACGAACATGCCTAAGTTAGTTATACGGTACTATTTTAGCACCATAGCTGCGAAAATAAACAAATCTGAGAAATGAAAGTCGCCGGAAATCACGAAATGACGGTTGAAGATTTATGTGGTGCTACTGATGGTCAACGAAGATGGTACGTGGTGGAAACTTCGACTAGCGATGTTGGACACAGGTTACGGTTTCGCTCCTGTTCGTTGGAGTACCTCATTACTTGTCGGAACTTCAAAAGAAAATATAGTAGATAGAGAGAGAAGTGAGAGAGGGTTGAGATGGGTGTTGCAAGCGTGTTGTCAGGCGGCATGTGGTTGCTTGCGGGTGGCTTGCAGGCGACCGGCGAGGGGCGGCGAGTTGCAACGGCGGTGTGCAGGTTTCTTCTAGGTCATATGGGGTTTGAAGTACAACAGACATACATAAGCTTTACATTTTATCTTTTCATTTAACTTCCTTTTTATAGTGTTATTATGATTTTATTTGTTTCATATGTGTATATTACTAACAATTGTTATATCATTATTAAATTATAAGTTTAACGTGAATATATATATAACATTTCTAGATACTAAAATAAGATTAAAGAATAAAAGAAAAAATGGTAACCTGAGAACCTGATAATTACACATTATTAAAACACCAAATTAAAGTTTAGTTACTTTAAAGGGATAAAAAGTGTTTGGATGATTTAATTGGAACACTAGACAAACTTCATTACATTTCTGTGATATTTTCCCTAGATGTAAAACTATAAAATAGATATTGACATGATCTTTACAAAACACTATAAAATTAATATTTTTGAAAGATGGGACATATTTCATACTCGAAGATCACACAAAGCTTCCTACAACTAACTCATTTTTAGTTTAACAATCACTATTTTTATGACGTAGATTAAAAGGGTTTAAAAATATATAAGTTTATATGCTTGCATGTGTTCGAAAATGAAATATATATAATGAAATATATTTAGTGGTTTCGAAAATGAAATATATAATGAAATATATTTAGTGGTTTTAAATTATTCCCTAATTTGTTTGCATAATCATAACCAAAATGCTGAAAAATAGCTAAAAGCAACCATAAAAACAACCAAAATCTAGTGTCACCAAACTCTTCTTTCTACATTCTTCATACTCGGGATCATTAGTAGGCAACTCAATTTTAAACGTCTACACTCCAATTGCCTCAAAACTAAACACTCTATCATTAGGGGAGGGGGTGGTGATCACTCATCACTCACAACATTCAATCAAGTTCCGTCATGTCATCAACCATTATTCCATCACGCACAACCTTTTTTAGTGGCAATTCCCATCACTCACAACACCCAACAATAAACCCTCACACCCCCTCACATCCATCCATTTATCACGCGTGAATTTTTTTCACGGAACCTTAATCATCACGCGTCAAAGTTTGTTGTGGTGGTGGTTTGTTTGACTTGATCACGCGTGAACTAATTTTATCACGGGGAAAATTTTAACCACCCCGCCTCCCCTTACCTTCACAATAGCACTCTTTATCTTTACAAATGAAACAAATTTCCATAGCAATTGACTCCAAGTGATGTAAAAAAGAAAGAAATGGAATTAAAGGATATTTTTATAAATACCTTTCAAAATCCTTGGAAGGCCCTATTAAGCTTCATGTGCATTATACAAATGTGCAATGTCATGGCTAGTCGGTTACGTAAAAACTCTTTACCGTATAATAATCGAATTGCAAAAATATTCCAGGAATTTACTTGAAGTCGTCTCAAACATAGCTAAATATTCATCATCTTCGTCAGGAACATTATCGGTTGCGAGTTGATGAAAAGCTTAAGTGCATTTTTTTGACGGCGTGAACCTCTTTCTAAACTTCACGTCATAACCTTCTTGAAACCGTTCAAAATTGGCATCTATATCCCCAACAACTTTTAAAAATATTTCCTTGGATAGACCAATTCTTGCTCTAAACAACGTCGTACTTTGGGTTGTCGACAAATTAACCATTCATTAGAACTTGATGGGCCCCTTCACGATCATGTCACACATGTATTTTCTTCGATCTCCCCGTATCTTCAAGTTCTTATGTTGCGACAACCACTTTGGCGAGAAACTCAACACTAGAATCGGTTAAGTCAGAAGAAGTCAATGAGTCAGGTTGAAAATATTTCATTTTCGCCATCGGAAAATGTTGAGTTTTTTTTTTTTGTCTGAAAGAGAATATAAAATAAAAGTATATATGGTGTGAAAGTACGGTATCTTTTTAAAAACAAATTAAAATGGTTAAAAGACTGTTTGGCAATGGTCATTATGCTACAGCACAGTCTGGTTTACGAACCAAAGCTTGAACCCTTCCCACGTGATAAACGGGGTTGCGGTACTATTCTCGTGGAAACCATCCAACCCGAGGGGGGCCTGGCCACCCTTACAAAAGAGAATTGAGTGAAATTTAATATACATGTATGTTAAGAGGACAATGCATATACAATCATACAAGCTTCAAAGAAATGGACACATAAACAATCATACGTACACATAAACCATTGAAGCTTCAAAGAAATGGACAATACAAATACAATCATACATACACATAAACCATTCAAGCTTCAAAGAGACATCCAACAAGTTCGGTAAATGACACTAGATTCTTACGCAGAAGACGATCGTTGTAGGTTGTTACGAAAAAAAAAAGACGATAGTTGTAGGTTCTTACAAAAAAGATGACAACATTTTTTAATTTCTATTATGCACTACTTACTTAATTATTTATTGCATCTTACGTTGCAGACTTATCGGATGTATAGTTGACATTAATTTTTAAGCATGTTTTAGGGAACATAGATAGATGTCAAAAGGGGTACCAGAGGACTCTTGGCTTGCTTTAGGAGCATAGCCCAAGTAGAATATGATACTTGTTTGTGATAGATAAAATTGATCGATGATTAGATGATTACAATGTTTAGGTTTATTTGTTGGTTTAGACAATTACATTTGGGTTTATTTGATGATTAGTTAGACAATGTTGACTTGTGGTATGCTGACTAGATTATCCTACATTTGACTTAGACTATTATTATATAGTTGACCTTTCATTCCGGTACATAAATTTAGGGGCTGTTTGTTTAGCTTTTAATAAGGCTCTTAATGGTTCAACCTCTTACTCGTTCAGCACTTAATGGTTCAAATTATTTGTTTCGCGAGCAGATGTCTGAATGATTCAGACATTTTGCCTCTGAATGGTTAAGCATTATACATAATCTGAATGGTTAAGACCTCTTATCTGAATTGGTCAGACATTTGCCTCTGAACGGTTAAACATTATACTGGCTCTTAATGGTTCAGACCTCTTACTGGTTCAGCACTTAATGGTTCAGACATTTTATTGGTTCAACACTTACCCATTCAGAAGTTGCCAAACAACCCCTTAATTTATTATTTACACATTTTGTTGCGTAAGTTGGTACCTGCCACGCAATGACCCGGTCAGGTACGGGTGTTACTGATTGCATACCGATTTCAAACTCTGGATAAAATGGCACATATGCCCTTAGATTACATTGACACACCTATTTAATTCCGGTTCATATTACAATAATACAATTGCGAAGGTCTAGACCGTTAAATAATCATATCTAATGATCTAAATGAGTTCTTTGTCGTTTTAGACACCATAATAAGTATGTAAATTATCATCTAAGATTTGTGAAGAATTTCTAAAACTCTATGTATCCCTCCCTAGATTGATGTGTGAAGAAAACACTCAAAAGAAAATATCAAGGAAAAGAAAATATCTATCTGCTCCATCCAACATTAATAAAACAAAAAGGTGATGTTAAAAATTACGTCCGTCGGTGCATACTTTACACAAGTTGTATAAAGTTATATTTATTATTATTTTTTAAATTCTTTTCAACCTAACACCTTATTTTAAAAATTACAATTATGGCCGTCCCTACATTGTTAACAAGCCGCGCAAACAAAACTAAGAATAAATATATTAAGTTCTCTTTATTGTACAATAAACTCTAAAATAATAACAATAAAATAATAATAACAAGAAGAGTAAATTGCTAAAATCGTCCCTGACGTTTATTCACATTTGCTAGATCCATCCAAAAAATGTTTTTTTCTCATAGGAACCACTGAGGTTTCCAAAAAGTTGCTAAATCCATCCAAAATGACTAACACTCTAACAAAACTAACTTGATAGAGGGGTAATTTAGTCATTCTTATAAATTATTTAATTTACCATTTGATTCGTTTTATCACAAATGGAGTTTTGATTCGTTTTATCACAAATGGAGTTTAAGACAAAAGTTCATAAACATGAGTCACTCATTGGATCAGTTACTGATCAGTAACAAATTCTGAAGTAATCTAGCTCACCTGACCTAACTTGATATAGGTAGCACCCATACGTTCGAATAATTTCCTGAGGTAAAGAGGTGATAGCAATCCAAGCTGAAGCTGTGATGGTATTCCGATAGGTGAATTCCGTGACTGCAATATGTTACACCAGATCAATCATATATAAACTTAATTTACTAGAATATAGTTGATGTAACAGTGTACGAATAAAGTATATCATGTATAAACATTCATTCAGTAGCAGCTAATAATGAACTATACTATACTATACATTATAGCATATACCTGTGATAATTCAGTTAGCCACTCGCCACCAACACCAATGACTGCTTGAATACCTTGGGCCAGTCGTAAAGCTCCACGAGGACCTGTGTTGATAGATGTCTGGACGATATCCTCCACAAGTTTTGGCAAATTCTCTATACTATCTGCAAGCAAAAAACACATTTTATAACATAACATCGAGATAGAAGAAACTAAACTATATTGATTGACTTTGGTGTTGACATTTTATAACACACTCAGCACGGAACCCACATGCGGCCACCGCTCATACAAGATCAAGTGCGACAGTGGTGTGTTAAACACCTGCGTTACAGCTGATCATACAACCTACAGCATCCAGCTGAACGCCTGCGTTACAGCTGCGTTCAAGACCAATTTGTTAAAAGAATGGCTAAATTACCCCTCTATCAAGTTAGCTTTGTTAGAGTGTTAGTCATTTTGGATGGATTTAGCAACTTTTTTGAAACCTCAGTGGTTCCTATGAGAAAAAAAACCTTTTTTGGATGGATCTAGCAAATGTGAACAAACGTCAGGGACGATTTTAGCAATTTACTCTAACAAGAACAATAAACAACAACCCGGTCATGAGTAAATGGAAGCAAAACGCGAAAGGGCATTTAGTTCGATAAGTTAAATAAACAACAACCTGGTCATGAGCTTATGACTTTTCGCCGATTTTATTTATGTTCGTGAACCGTTCATTTCCTTAACGAACAAACACGAACATAAAATCTCGTTCGGTAAGTGTTCATGAACCGTTCGTGAACATATTTATTTCCTTAACGAACGAACACGAACAAGGCCATATTCGTGTTCGTTTGGTTTGTTTACAGCCTTAACCGGTACCATATTGATCCGGTATTGCATTCGGTATCCACCTTTCTACAAATTTAGTATCGGTATTTTTAATACCAGTACCGATGTCGGTACAACACAAATACCACATAAAGATGAACATTTTGTAATAAGTACGACCAAAGAGTGTATCAATAGATTCAATACCGAATCCGTACCAACTTTTCAGAAATTCAAGGCATGTTTGGCTAAGCTTTTTGAAGCAACTTATTGACTTATTGGCTTTTTGAAAAGTCATAAGCTCCAAAATGATGTTTGGCAATGAGGGTGTATGTAAGGGGAAAAAACCAATAAGTCACTCTATACTTACTTTTCTAAAAAGCAAATAAGTCAATAATCAGTTGTTTCAAAATATTTTCGATATCGATACCAATCTCGCACCTAAATACGAGCAAAACAAGTCCCCTAAACCTGAAGGGCGAGAGTGTGAGACTTTGGATTTGCACTTTTTCTTCCACGACTTTTTCCTGCTTTTCAAAAAGCAAACCAAACACATATA
The DNA here is from genome assembly GCA_030545235.1 of Helianthus tuberosus. Classification (NCBI taxonomy): domain Eukaryota; kingdom Viridiplantae; phylum Streptophyta; class Magnoliopsida; order Asterales; family Asteraceae; genus Helianthus; species Helianthus tuberosus. The sequence continues at coordinate 7,790,376 of CM060436.1, forward strand.
CATACATACACTCTCAGATTAACCTCCAATTTTTCCAAATCTGCCTACTTGCACCATCATATTCATCATCATCGAAGCATTCTATCATGTTAAATTTAACATCAAATCTACCGAATTAGTTCAATTTGCATCTGTTTACGTAAGTACACTCTTCTCGATGTAGTTTACTTCACTTTCCTTTTCCAATTAGGGCTCAGTTTCTCATCACTGTTCTTCTGTATGTTGTTCATACTAATTGCATCTAGGTTTCCTATATTTTGCATATTCTCCTATCGTCTGTTCATCAAATGTGTTGATTTGTGTGTTTGAATCCTGTTTGTGTGGTTCTAGTTGGTTGATTTTGAATTGATTGAGTGTTATGCACTCTAGGTTTCCAGATGCTAAATATTTGATGTACTTTTAAGGAATAAATTAGGTTATTGTGTTGATTAGAGGATTATATTGTTTTGACTATGAATTAGGGTTCCAATTTGTGGTATATTTTTGGTCACTTTCCATCAACCAGTTTGACCAGATTGGTCACTGTTGTGGTACTGCCTTGTTTGAAAGGGATTGTTGGTTTTGTATTGTTACTCTCCGGGATTAGAGAGTTATATTGTTTCGCTTTCGACGATGAATGGAGTTCCAATATGGGGCATAGTTGTCAATAGCGGTCGTTATAGCTAGTAGCGTATAGGTCAAAGGTCAATATAGGGTATGTAGCCATAAATAGTGGGATTTCAGTTATTATGTTTTTTTTTGTTTTTTTTTAAATATAAATAGCGATTAAATATAGCTATAAAATAGCTGGATTTTAGGTTTTTGTTTAATATAAATGTAAAATAGCGTATATGCTGGTGTATATTGATATAATATACATATAAAAAATTTTAGTTTTTTTTTCTAGTGTATCGCTATTTATAAAATAGCGCCAACTATTTATCGCTATTCACTATGTAGCATATAGGTACCTTATCACTATTTGTCGCTATTCACCATTAACCATTAACAACTATGATTTGGAGTAGTATTTTGGTCAAAGGAATTTTTACATGACAAAAACATTTTATGTGGTTCCTTTGCATTTTGAAAACCAAAGGTTCTTTGTTAGTTGTTTAATCTTCACTTTCCATTAGTCAGTTTGACCAAATTGGTCACTGTTGTACTACTGTCTTGTTTGAAAGGAATTGTTGGTTTTGTATTGTTACTAAAAGTTTTAAGATCTTTGATTGGACAGAGTGATATACTGATATATAACGTTAAGCATGACAAGGATGGGGCGTGATTTCAGCTATACAACTCAAAGAGATGCAGTTTCCCCAGTGTCGGCAGATGTTATATTTGCCTCTAGTCGATTTCCAAATTACAAAAACCGAGCTAACACTTTGGAGGATGCAAAGTTAGTTTCTATGAAGCAAGAGTTCCGAAATGAGACTGCCCAGTTGCTAGATCAGCAAAACCGCCTATCTGTTCGTGATCTTGCCAGTAAGTTTGAGAAGGGTTTAGCCGCTGCTACTAAGTTGTCAGACGAGGTTGACCTCTGAAATTTCACACATTTATAAAAATCATTTTATTATACTGAACACTATTCACATATGGGGGACAGACTAAACTCCAAGATGTTACTTCTTTAGAGAAACACGTGCTTATCGAAAATCTTAGAGACGCGCTTGAATCCTTGAGAGGGCGTGCTGTTGGTAAGAACAAGGATGACGTGGAGGAAGCTATTGCTATGGCAAGTTGGATCTTTTTGACTTATGAATTTAGTTGCCAGAAATGTTCTTTCTGATGTGTGTGGTTTTTATGTCGGTTATTGTAGGTTGAATCTTTAGCGTTTCAATTGACTCAGAGGGAAAGTGAGTTGGTTCAAGAGAAGGCTGAGGTTAAGAAGCTTGCAAGTTTTCTGAAGCAGGTTAGTATATATGTGCTGTAGTAAATCATGCTTATCTATTAAATTGTATAAAATATTGTTGCATTTATATTATTTTAGCACATTTCTTAATTATAATGTATGCCAACTAGGCCTGTAAATGAACCGAACTTCGTGTTCGTTCATTTAACTTTAACCGACTACGAAGACAAACACGAACATATAATTGAACACATTTTTTTGGTCATGTTCATTTATTAAGAATTGAGCATATTTGTGTTCATTTATGTGCGTTCGTTTAAAACCCAAACGAACAGTTCACGAACGTAAATGAACATAAACAAAAACAAACTTAAACGAACCGGATTTAACAAGCAATAAACAACACAAATGAACGTAATTGAACAACCATAAATGAACATGATTGACTAAACATAAATGAACATCAAGTTATTTTTTATATAAGTTAGTGATTAATTATGATAAATTCTGTTGGAAACCCCAGTTTTATTACTATAAAGCCCGATTACCATTTACCAATTAGTTATATTTATATAACTACTCACGTGTTTAAATTGAAACGAACATAAATGAATGAACATAAATTGACATTCATGAACATAAATGAACGAACAAAACGTGTGTTCATGTTCATTCGTTTAATTAAATGAACAAAAAATTGTGTTCATGTTCGTTCGTTTATTAAAGAGTAAATTACAAAGTTCGTCCTTTATGTATGTCTAATATATCAAAGTATGTCCTTTATCTTTAATAACCTCAGAAAACATACTTAATGTTTGCAAATCCTTACATGTTACGTCCTTTAGTCCTAATCCAGTTACTTTTCATGGTTAAATTTGACTAAGTCAGCCCCACATAAGGGTATTTTGGTCATTTTATCATAAATATTAAAATAAATAATAAAAAAATTATATATATATATATACATACAGCTCTCTCTCTCTCACAACACACATCAGCTCTCTCTCTCACACATAAACACCTCTCTCTCTCTCTCTCAACACACACCAGCTCTCTCTCTAATCGCCGGACCACCACCACCGGACCGACAACCACCGCCATACACCTCACCAGACCGACCACCACCGCCATACACCTCACCTCACCAGACCACTGCCACCACCTGCACACACCTCACCGGACCACCACCACCTCCACACCCCCACCGTTGGACTCCAAAACGATTATACTTCAACGAAATGGTTACTTTGAGTCGGTTAGTTATCGGAGACACTCAAACGGCCACTTTGTTCCTCGCCGCCGCCTCTCCGCCGTACGCCGCCGCACATTAAGGATGTCATCATCGCAGTTAAGGATGTCATCATCGCAGTTAATCGCCACCGTATGCGGTCTTCGTTCTACTGCCCTCTTTTCTCTCTCTCTAATCGGATCGAATAGGTGGTGGTTGTGGGGAGATTTGTAGTTTGAATCCGGATTTGGGGTTTGTTTGGGGTTAGTAGCTTAAATGTAGATTAGGGTTTGAATTTTGTGGTGGTGTTCAGATCTGTACATATTCAGATCTGAATATGCAGGTTGGGGTTGGGCGGTGGTGGAGGTTTGTGCAGCGGTGGTGATGATGGAGCTATGGCGGTTGACGGTGGTGATGGTGTTGGTGATAGTGGTGGGCGTGTGTGTGAGAGAGAGAGGGGAGGGGGGAGAGATCTGGTTTGGAACAGAGCTTTTGAGTGAGATGAGTTGCAGGTGATGATGAATAAGCTTGATGATTTGATTGCCGGAAAACTGGTTTGAAATTTGCCAGAAAACTGGTTTGGAGCAGATTAAAGTTGCAGGTGAAGTGGTGGTGGTAGCAGATCTGTGGTGGTGGTGGCGGTGGCAGCTGGGTTGTGGTGGTGGGGTTAGGATAGTTAGAGAGAGAAGGAGAAACATTTAGTCTGTATATATTTATTGTTTTTGATGATTATTTATTTTAATATTTATGATAAAATGACCAAAATACCCTTATGTAGGGCTGACTTAGTCAAATTTAACCGTGAAAAGTAACTGGATTAGGACTAAAGGACGTAACATGTAAGGATTTTCAAACATTAAGGATGTTTTCTGAGGTTATTAAAGATAAAGGACATACTTTGATATATTAGACATACATAAAGGACGAACTTTGAAATTTACTCTTTATTAAATAAACGAACTTTCCGCTGAACAAGTTCACCAAGAGTTCATGAACGTTTGGTTCGTTTACAGGCCAAATGTCAACCTCCTGCAGATTATTATTACTTGAACTTTCATTATTAAAAGCGTTACATTGTTTTAGTCCTACATCATATAGATTTCTGTCCCTTCTATTTATATTTTCAGTTTTGCTGATATATTCTAATAATATCTAGGCATCAGAAGATGCAAAAAAACTTGTTGATGAAGAACGAGCTTTTGCAAGGACTGAAATCGAGAAGGCTAGAGCTGCAGTTCAGAGAGTGGAAGAGGCTCTTCAAGAGCAAGAAAGGATGTCCCGAGCTGCTGGGAAGCAGGTATCCCAGTTTACTTGTCTCTGAACATTAAAAGATGACAAAAATGATTTACGCCTTACAAACTTTACATTGAAAGAGGAAAAAATGCTATTTAAAGCTCTAATTGCCAGTTTCTACATTGTTAGTTTAATCTGTAGCATAAGCATATCTACATTCTAGAATGTTATTTTTAATGTCAAGCTTTGGTATATCATATACCAAAGTGTGAAACTGTGAATGCTATTGATACCCATTAAGTGATTTTCAAATTTGTGTTATTTTTCGTTCTAAAAGTTGAAATTCATCTATAAATTGACAATCCATCAGGTTCTGTTAATTTTTGTTTGACAACCTAAGGCCAGATACAACTTCAGGTCAAACAATCCACCAGTGTTATCCCTAAATTCTCATAACTGTCACAAGTACCTATCTTGTTTTACGATATTTTGACATTATAGTGTGTGCTATTACTATAGTTAAGTGGATGATGCACAATCCGTTGCAGTTTAATTGTTTCTCGATATTATTCTCATATTTAGGATGTGGAAGAGCTAATGAAGGAGGTTCAGGAAGCTAGAAGGATCAAGATGTTGCATCAGCCTAGTAAGGTACCATACTTGCACTGTTTATTCATAGATACTTAGGGTATGTTTGGCAAAAGTAGCTGGTGGCTGAAAGCTGGTGGCTGGAAGCTGGTAGCTAGTAGCTGTAACTTTTTAGATATATTTGGTGTTTGGCAAAGTAGCTGGAGCTTTTAATAAAACGTACAAAATGACCAAAATGGACATAACTAAAAATTTAAAAAGCTTGTGCATTAAAAAGTTTATTATTTTTAGAGGTTAAATTAGTCATTTTTTCCCTAAAAGCTTGTAGCTCCTTCTAAATGCTACTACTAGTAGCTTTCAACCAAAAGCTTCAAGCTCCTAACCTAAAAGCTTCAAGCTCCTTCAACCAAACAAGGCTTTTTATTGAGTAGGAGCTTTTTCTTAAAAGCTTAAAGCTAGAAGCTCCTAAAAGCTCTTAAAAGCTCCATGCCAAACATATTACATACCCTTAATGGTAATTCATATGGTGTACTTGTAACTATTAATTTGAACTTTATAATTTTATTTAGTTTCTTATACTTTTGGAGTGTGAGAACTCAAATCATTAGAAACCATATCTATATTAGAATGTAAGAAGGTAGATAAAATGCTGTATTCATATGTATTTAACTGTGCTCTAATTTCTAATTTCTTGATCATGTAAACACATCAAACTAAACGTTTGTAAAACTCAAATGGGTGTTCATGTTGTTGGTGCTGAAAGTACGTTTTATACAATCAGAAGTGTTGACTTCGTATTATTTTCACAGGTTATGGACATGGATCATGAGCTCCAAGCATTACGTACTCAACTAGCAGAGAAGTCTAAGTCTTCAGTTAAGCTCCAAAAAGAGGTTAGTTGTTACTTATGATCATATACACGAGTTAACATGTTTGAAATGGCTCTTTGACCTCCAAAATTGATGTTTGGGATACTGTAATGATGTAGGAGCTTGGTTTTGAATTGCGTGATGTGCTACGATGAGTTTGGTCCAAAAATCTGATGCGCGATGCACTAAAAAATACAAAAAAAAGTACTTATACATAACAACTTATAAAAACATACCTAAACTAAACAACTGACTTAATAAGAAGATAAGAGTGCTTTTTGGTTCAAATCAAGCATACTAAAATGTTTCATTGATAAGTTTAATATTTCACGAGAGTTACCATTAATAAGTTTACCAAACTGACGTAATAAGAAGATTAATATTTCATGAGAGTTACCATTAATAAGTTTACCAAATGATATTACTCAATCCATAATTATATCATTTTGATCTTTTTTTTAATGCAATAGACTTGTACTTTGTTCTTTTAAGTGTGCTTTAGGGTCACGATTAGTAGGCATGTTGGCTTATATCATACATTCATACTCCTATGTTTGTTTTGGTTATTGATGGTGATTCTGAAAATCGTATTTGACATTGTATACCAAAATTTAAAAAGAAAAACAAAACCCCAAACCTTTATTGGATACAAACATAACAAAACTAAAATAGAATACACTTTAAACTGATCACTTGGTACCCATGGTAGTTTTACCTTTCTGTTATTTACATAAACCTATTGTAATTTTTCTCACCATAACTAGATTTAACTATTGATTTTGGTTATTTTGTTTCTTCCTATTTCAGTTGGCAATGTGCAGGCGGGGAGAGATAGTTACACCCGACATCTTTGAATTAGATGGTACAGAGTCATTAGGTTCTTATTTGGAGATCCATCCATGTTCTGATACAGCTCCAGAGCTTCTACAATGTTCTATCCAGTGGTATCGTTTGGCATCCGAAGATGGCAAAAAGTGCCTTATTTCAGGTATTTATAAACATCGGATACGATGAAAATTTTGCATGGTAATAGTACTAAACAGCAGTCATACTTGTTAGGTGCCACCAAACCTATTTATGCTCCTGAACCCTCTGATGTTGGCCGAGTACTTCAAGCTGACATCATCTCAGACGGGCTCAGTGTCACGCTGACAACATCTGGTCCCATTGATCCTGGTTGGTGTCTTTTTATGTTCTTTCCTTTTTAATTATATTAATTACTAGCAAAGAAAGTTTTATTAGTAGCCATTTGAAAAAAAATCAGGAGTGGTTGTTGACTTTTTATTGATAGAAGTTTCATAAACAGCTGCAGGACTAGGAAACTACGTGGAAGCATTGGTGCGCCGGCATGACACCGAATTTAATGTACGTCAGCTACCTTAAGTTTGATTTTCTTTTTCTATTTATTTTTTATTGAGTTAAATGCCATTTAAGTCCCTGTGGTTTGGGCCATTTTGCCAGTTTAGTCCAAAGGTTTCATTTTTCGCCTGTGGGTCCAAAAAGGTTTCACCGTTGCCATTTTAGTCCACTGAAACTTCATCCATTTTTTCTGTTAACGAGAAGGGCAATTCGGTCATTTTATATGGCCGAATTGCTCTTCTAGTTAACAGAATAACATATAAAATGACCGAATTGCCCTTCTCGTTAACAGAAAATATGGATGAAGTTAACCCAGTGGACTAAAATGGCAATGGTGAAAATTTTTTGGACCCACAGGCAAAAAATGAAACCTTTGGTCTAAACTGGTAAAATGGCCCAAATCACAGGGACTAAAATGACATTTAACTCTTTTTATTTTTGTAGTAGTCATACGATGTTACTGTGTGCAGGTGGTTATTGTTCAAATGAATGGGGCGGACCATCCTTCAGAATCGATTCATGTACTTCACGTGGGAAAGATGAGGATGAAACTTTGCAAGGACAAGACGACAGTCGCCAAAGAATACTACTCGTCGTCAATGCAGGTATGCTACCACTTAACTGAAAGGAAAAGTTGCGTGTTTGGATATTTATATTATTTAATTTGTGATTTTTTGCAAACAAGTTGTGTGGGGTTAGAGGTGGTGGTAATGCGGCAGCTCAGGCAGCATTCTGGCAACCAAAGATAGGGCTCTCGTTTGTGCTGGCGTTCGAATCAGAGCGAGAGAGAAATGCTGCCATTATGCTGGCTCGTAGATTCGCCTTCGATTGTAATGTAAGCTTCAACTTATCTAACGAAAAGACATTTATACCCTTCATCTGAAAAGTTTTTTCTAACATGAAAATGCTTGTACTTACAGATCATGCTTGCTGGCCCCGATGATCGAGCAACCCAGAAAACGACTTAACGGGCAAAACTCATTCTTTTCCTTAGGATTTGTAATTATTTCGAGTATCTTACGTGTTGTAATGGTATGTGTATGTTTGTCATGTTGAGGCTTGTATTGCTGCTTGATTGTTACAATATTTGTTTTGTTATCATTTTGTAGGCATCCTTTTATTTGCCCTTTTTATACGTTTGATTGTAACAAGTTTATTTAAAAACATTATGAACTCATACATTAGTGTAATTTTGTGCTATGGTTACTAATATTGAAGAAAATCTCCTTTAAATATCAGTGCAATTTTGGGTTGAAAAACAATTTTTGGATAGTTTAATGTTTAAAAAGCATTTTATAGCGTGTTAGTCAAAGTATTTGTTTTAAATCATGTATAAAGCTGACTTACTACTAACAATACTTCATACTGATTATATTCAAAGTAGCAACCATGCCGAGTAAATCCAATGACTAGCAATGCCACCCGGTAGGGGCGGGAGGAAACCTTATCTTTATCTATAGGATAGAGGCTGATTCCAGGTAGACCTATGACTCAAACTCAAAAACAAACATACAAAACTTAAAATATAGAAATAGGAGATACTGACAAAGAAGAAGTGGTGAGAGAGTAATACCATAAAATAGACATATATATAAGTTCATACAATATCATATAAGCATAGCCACTAAGCCACATGAAGACAATCGTCTACAAAGACCCTCAAAATTGTAGAAAAATCTAAGTTCCTAGGACATAACTAAGATACTACTGTACGTGCCCCTACAAGGTCCTTAACCTTAATCTTATGTCTCCACGCCCCTGCAAGGTGCTTAACCTTAATCTTACGTCTCCACGAATTCATATTCTAGACCATGTTCTCAAAAAGGTGTAACTCTGAAATAACAATATCTTAATACTGTAAACTATACATAACAAAGTCCAGTTATGCGTAAGGCCATTTTTTAGTTTCTATTTTGTTATATAGTCTAATCTTAGACAACAAAAATAATTTATAAAATTTTAACCATCATATATTTAGAACCATAGTTATAACGAGATAGTTACTAAGGTCACATAAGGGCAACACAGGGGTGGCGTTGGTGTCATGTAGACACCGTTACATAGGGGTGCCAACCAAGGGGTGGGGAGGGAGCTTGGGGCAAGTTGCGGGCGCGGGAAGAAGAATGTGATTTTTTTTAATATTAAACAATATACTCGTCCAATTATATCTAGTCATCTCAATACAATACCACGTTTTAGATAACGCCTCATAACCCCCCCCCCCCCCAAGTGGTGTGAAAGATAAAAAAAAAGTACGCCTACGTATCACCTACCTGATCCCACATCACAACACCTTTCTCTTAATAAAGCCCGAATATAGTCTCTCCATAACGCAGTCTAGTAGAGTTTCAATTTTTTTTTGGCAATTTCAATATATGGTTGAAGAATTTTTATATTAAAAAAAACACAATAGTTTTTTCTATAGTTGAGTTGAGATCCTGTACAAACAGTGCTAACTGTAAGAACCGTAAGACAAATATGAGCCATTGATAGTTTAAATCAAGGGTTCGTATTTATTACAAATAAAACTCCTACAATTAATAATATTAAGTTAGGGGTATTTTAGTCATTTAGTCATTCCCCATTAAATACTAATTCCACCCAGTTTTTTAAACTAAAATAACTTTCATTATTTAAAAAAAATATACCATAAAATCAAGTATTTTTTTGTATCTTTAATATAAGTGAGTATATTGTTTAATATTAATAAAAATATACCATAACTATACTTTTTTTTATTTATAAAAGTGAGTTTTAAAAAAGTTACAAAAATGTGTTTTATAACTTTGCTAGTTATGTAGTTGAAATGTTCTAATATAAAAATTGTACTGTGTTAATTTTAAATATATTCGTAAGTTCTTATTTTGTTGTGTAAACTTATTTTCTACTAGTTATGTAATAGTATGTGTTATTTACAAAATTAAAACAAAAACATGAAATTGTGCTAGTATGTAACAGTATGTGTTGTTTATAAAATTAAAAAAAAATAATAAAAATTGTGCTAATTATGTAATAGCATTTATTGTTTACAAAATTAAAAAAAAAACATGAAATTGTGTTGATTACATCGTTATGCTGATTACGGGATGTGCTGACTGTGGTGTTATCGTACTGATTAAGGTGCGATGTTGACGATGATGCTGATTACTGTGCTGATTCGATGATGAAGAATAGATTAAATGATTAGGATCTGAATTAATCATGTATGAATTTAGGATATAAATATAAAGGTATAAAAAGTCTAAAATATCCTTAAATTAATTCTTTAATTAAGAACACATATCATTAAATTGCTTATTCTTGCGATTTATAAGAAGATACCGTTTGTAAGGCTATGGGGTGTGGATGGGGCTCCATGGGGCTTTATAGGTGCCACGTAGGATCCATGTGTACCATGGAGCCCTTCTTTAATTTGAAGGATGTGGATGGAGCCCCTATTAAACAAAAAAAAAAAAAAACATTTGATTGGTTAAAAAACCAGTGGACCCCACCTGAATGGCGTTTCAGCTCGTTACCACCATGGCGGGGCTTCAATGGCGCCCCTACCATGGCGCCGGCGGTGTGGGGGAATATGGAGGGGGGCGCTATGGTGGTCTAGGTGGCGGAAGGGTGGCGCCCCACACCCTCCAGCCTAAGAAAATAGATGTTCATATATGATCCTATACCGTCTTTTCTAATGATAAATTGTTAATTTTGACTATAAATCAACCACTATTTTACATTTTCACTTTTAACACCATACACAAATGAACCTCTTCATCTCCATCACAAACCAACTCCATGCTCATGCACCCCCACATCACTCCAGTAACCTCTCATTCCCCACAAAACCCCACTCTACACCCACCATTGAACCCAATTCAACAGTTTCTTCATGGACTTCATCCATTGCTCATCATTGCCGAACCGGTCGCTTAAACCATGCTGCTACAAACTTCACCCGCATGAGACTTGCCGGAGTTGAACCCAATCACATCACCCTCGTCACCCTCCTCTCCGCCTGTGCTGAATTCCCATTTCACGCTCTTTCTTTCGGCGCTTCACTTCACGCACTTGTTTACAAATTTGGTTTTGAAAACGTGAAGGTGGGTACGGCTGTTATTGATATGTATTGTAAATGTAACCGGTTAGATCTTGCTAGATTGTGTTTTGATAAGATGGGTTTCAAAAATAACGTCACTTGGAACACTATGGTTGCTGGGTTGATGAGATTTGGAGATGTTGGTGATGCGGTCCAGGTGTTCGATGAAATGCCTGAGAGAGGTGTTGTTTCGTATACAGTTTTAATTGATGGGTTTGTTAAGAAAGGATGTTATGAGCAGGCTTTGGAGTGGTTTCTGGCTATGCAGGCTGATGGGGTTCAACCGGATTATGTTACGATTGTGTCTGTAGTTTCCGCGTGTGCGAATTTAGGTGCGCTTAAGTTAGGGTTATGGGTTCATCGCGTTGTGTTAGGCGGGAGTATGAAATATAACGTTCGGGTTAATAATTCGTTGATTGATATGTATTGTAGATGTGGGTGTGTTGAGTTTGCAGTTCAAGTGTTTCACAGCATGTCGAAACGCAATCTTGTGTCGTGGAACTCGATTATCGTGGGCTTCGCGCTTAATGGAAACGCGGAGCAAACTCTTGAGTATTTCTATCGAATGCAGAAAGAGGGTTTCGAGCCAGATGGAGTGACGTTTACTGGTGCTTTAACCGCGTGTAGCCATGCTGGTTTGGTGGATGAAGGTAGGAAACTATTTGATGTGATGAGAAATGTTCATAAAATATCCCCTAGAATCGAGCATTACGGATGTTTAGTAGATCTGTATAGTCGTGCCGGCATGTTAGAAGATGCCTTGAATGTTATAGAAAACATGCCCATGGTACCAAATGAAGTTGTTCTGGGATCGGTTCTAGCAGCCTGCAAAGCGGCGGGTGATATACGATTAGCGGAAAAGTTAATGAGGTTTATTAGCGAGTTAGACCCGAGTGGTGACTCTAATTACGTTCTTCTTTCGAATATGTATGCTGCGGGAGGAGAGTGGCAAAAGGCGAGTAATGTGAGGAGGAGAATGAAAAGTAGGGGCATAGAGAAGAATCCAGGTGTGAGTTCTATCGAGATTAATGGTGTTGTTAAACAGTTCGTGGCTGGTGATAAATCTCACATCGAGTCAGAGCTTATTTACGACATGTTAGATAATCTTTCTCGTGAACTAATGATCTCCGGGTATCTACCGGAAGCTAATGTGAGTGTATCTTGGTTTTAAAAAGCACGCTTGAGGGGCGAGGCGATTTGGAAAACGTCTCAGGGTCTTGAGGTGGTGTCTCGTGCACATCTTGGTCAAAAGTAGGGTTCGTTGGAGGCTAATATGTAATAACAACCAATGGGATGGAGTAGTTATGATCAATGGCTTACTTGATGAAATGATTGATATGGAAAAGAGATACGATTTCTGGTTGTACATAAAGCTTATTTGTTGCGTACGAGAAGCTCTTGCCTCTCGTCTCGACTATTGGACAGGCCTCATGCATTCAGTTTATCAGGTGCTGAGTTTAATGTTTAATCACAGATCAGTTTGCTATGATGTATATGTTGTTTTATGCTACTGGATGCTCTTGTTGGATCCATACATACACTTTGATGACACATGATAATGTAGAGACATGTTGAATCTTATGTGTGTTGTAGATTGCCGGATTTTATGTATCAACCACGCGAAATATTATAGTATGGCTAATAAGGCATGATCATATAGGGTCATACACTGAGTTGGCACTAATAACATATTTGAATATGTTCAACTCGAAAAGCGTTGTATAAGGTGTAGTCGATAGTCACATGGTTATTGTGACTAGAACTAGGGTTGACATTCCATAGAGCATCGACATCTAATATAGTGTCAACTATCTTGTTTTTTTCGATCAGGATTCAAAGTGATCACGTCCATAGTGTCAACGTATCACCAAGCGAAGAGGAAAATATCTCGTAATGACTACATACACTTATTCTCGTACTTAAGAATGACACTTATAACGCTTTTGTCAAAGAGGAGTATTAAAACTATGTCGAAGCATGGGATTCCTCACGTCTAACAAGCGAGATAGGTACGAGAATACAAAGATTCTATCATTTTCGAGATTCACTTGGTGTTCGATAGATTACTTGAACACAACATTCTATTTACACATGACCAAAACAATCAACAGCTCGTTTGCAAAGCATTAACACCGACGAATGGACAATTAACATCATATGCAACATATATCATAATCAAGCATAGTTTAAAATAAATCAAACCAAGATAATGATGTGTGCCCATGTTCCCATGACAGAAGCCACGAATTCACATCTATTTCCATGTTTCATGTTTTGTATTTTCCATAAAATTAGGTTTGTTTAGTGTTCGTGGGTTAGTGACTAGTGGTAGTAGTAGTTAGTGTTAGTTTTCTTTTTTAAGCCTATATAATGGCATTGGTATTTCAGTATTATTTATGAATGAAGAAATGAATTAGTCACTTCCAAAAGTCTTGTTTTCTCTCAAGTTCTTATCTATTTTCTTTGGATCATTTGATTACGATTCGGTTCGTAACAATTGGTATCAGAGCGGTCTTGATCCACATCAATGGACGCTCAAACTCTATCCAAACACAAGTTGTTCGAGCAAATCGAGTCATCTATTGCTCGGATGATCGATATTCTCAAAAATCGTCCCCGGTTCCAAGCTCCTGCCATCGAAACCGCTTCCGCAACAACAACATCAGCCCTAAACACCGTGCCACCATCGAAACCCGCCTCGAAGTTGGCACCCTCTTCCTCGAAACCAACCCCGACCCGCAACAAATCATCACCTTGCAACACCAACTCCTCAACTTGGGTTGCACCGCCATTAAAAAGGATGTCACTCGACCCACCACTATTCCTGGTGCCGGTAGGAGCAGCCACAATCATGGTCACTACTGTCATTACAGTGGGTGGAACGAAGACCATTAGAACCATGTTGAAGGTGGTTGTGACTTCAGTGATCAAAAAGAAGAAATTGGAATCGTTCGGAGGTGCAACCGGAAGGCGCGAGTGGCACCCACCATGGCGTTCCATTGACACTAGTCCGAATGCCACCGGAAGACTCGAGTGGCGGCCTCCGTGGCATATCCGAAAGCATTTTGCTTCTCCATCCTTGAGGACAAGGATAGTTTGAGCGGGAAGGATTGATGTGTGCCCATGTTCCCATGACAGAAGCCACGAATTCACATCTATTTCCATGTTTCATGTTTTGTATTTTCCATAAAATTAGGTTTGTTTAGTGTTCGTGGGTTAGTGACTAGTGGTAGTAGTAGTTAGTGTTAGTTTTCTTTTTTAAGCCTATATAATGGCATTGGTATTTCAGTATTATTTATGAATGAAGAAATGAATTAGTCACTTCCAAAAGTCTTGTTTTCTCTCAAGTTCTTATCTATTTTCTTTGGATCATTTGATTACGATTCGGTTCGTAACAGATAATCAGAATAAGTAGATATCAATATATCATCCGTGGTTAATCATCATCTTGTGCAAACTGCAACATGTTCTGGCACATGACCACGACACGGGTGTTTCGCATTCGGCATTCCTAAAGGGCTTGTAGCCTGGTTTTACCAAAGAGTAAATTAATGTGTTTTGGGTTTTTGGGCCCATGAGGAAGCCCAACAATTTTTAAGGCCCATTAGTTTTTTTTTGGTGATATATATATGAAGAGGAGATCAGAGGGATCACAAAAAGTCTAGTACAAGCATTAGAAAGAAGAAGAATTTTCGTCACCTACAAACCTAGCTGCAGAGATTGTCGCTTTCCCGGAGATTGAACCGTTGGATCGTTTTGATTTTTGGACACAGTCATTACAACATCAGGGCGACCTTATCCAACGGTGGGTTTGTGTTAATCATGTCCGGAAGTCTGGTTTCACAGCTTCTGTTCGCTGCTGCAGATTTTGGTTATATTTCCTTCTTTTGTCTTTGTTCTTGATTCCATATGCTTGAAGTTGTTGATTCCAAGTGTATGATGTTTATTGTATGCCTCTAGTATTCCTAGGGAAGACTTTGTATTGCTCTAAATTTGTGATAGTGGATTTGAAGTGGCTCTAGTAGTCCTGTGGTTTTTACTCTCGTCTTGAGAGGTTTTCCATGCTAAAATTTGGTGTTCTTGTTATTGTTTTCGGGTTGTTTAGATTGTAGTTGGTATACTCTATTTTTTGCATCCTCACAGTTTCATTCAAGTTTGGGAAAATTCTTGGTCAAACGAAGTTTGCTTCCGCGTTTGTGCTTACCGTTTGTGTCCGGGTTTCGCGTTTTTTCCCATCATAGTGGTATCAGAGCCATTGGCTCTTGTTATTGGGTTGAAACTTGATTGAATGATGGAAGCTAATACTGGCTCTTGTTATTGGGTTGAAACTTGATTGAATGATGGAAGCTAATACAAGTAGGATTGTGAATTTGAATGGTTCTAATTATCATGTTTGGAAAGGCAAAATGGAAGATCTCCTTTGTGTGAAGGATTATTATATGCCTGTTTTTAATACTGACAAACCGGATGATAAAACAGATGAAGAGTGGAATATATTGCACAGAAAGGTTTGTGGTTATATTCGCCAATGGGTTGATGATAATGTTTTGAACCATATTAGCGGTGAGACTCACGCTCGTACTTTGTGGAACAAGCTTGAGGAGTTGTATGCTCGGAAGACCGGAAACAATAAACTGTTCTTGATTAAACAGTTGATTAACTTGAAGTACAATGATGGAACTCCTGTTACTGATCACTTGAATGTTTTTCAGGGTATTATTAATCAGCTTGCAGGAATGAGTATTAAGTTTGAAGACGAGGTACAAGGCTTATGGCTTCTTGGTACTTTACTGGATTCTTGGGAGACTTTTAGGACATCATTGTCCAACTCTGCAGCAAATGGTATTATTACTATGGAAATGGCTAAAGGCGGTATTTTAAATGAAGAGATGAGAAGAAAATCGCAGGGTTCCTCTTCACATTCGGATATCTTAGTCACAGAAAGCAGGGGGAGAAGTCAAAATAGAGGTCCGAGTAACAAAGGGAAGCATCGTAGTAAGTCCAGAGGTAAGTTCGCTGATTATGAGTGTCATCATTGTGGTAGGAAAGGACACACAATTAAATTTTGCAAACAATTAAAAAGGGAGAACAAGAAAGCTAATTACAACAATCAAAAGAACAACCATAAAAAGGATGATGGTGGCAATGACACTGCTGAAGTTAATACTGCTACCGAAGAGTTCTTCATTTGTTGTGATTATGATATGGTGAACATTGCACGTGATGATTCGAGTTGGGTTGTTGACAGTGGTGCTACGTGTCATGTAACATCACAAAGGGAATTTTATTCATCTTATACCCCTGGTGACTTTGGGGTTGTTAAGATGGGTAATAATGGGCTATCAAAGAAGATTGTAGGTGTTGGGGATGTTTGCTTGAATTTTGACACTGGGATGGAGTTGGTTTTACACAATGTAAAACATGTTCCAGATATTAGACTTAATTTGATCTCCACAGGTTTACTTGATGATGATGGTTATCATAGTACCTTTGGTGATGGTATTTGGAAACTCACTCGTGGTTCTTTGATTGTGGCAAAAGGTAAAAGAAGTTCAAAGTTATACAGAACGCATCCTAAGATCTCCAAAGATTCGGTCAATTTATTAGTGAATGCTGATATGACCAACTTGTGGCATAGGAGACTTGCTCACATGAGTGAAAAGGGGTTATCTATTTTGTTGAAGAAGAATGCCTTGCCCGATTTGCATGATGTTCATTTGAAGAAGTGTTCTCATTGTCTGGCAGGTAAGCAAAAAAGAGTTTCTTTCAAGAGTCACCCTCCTCATAGGAGAGACAATATACTCGATTTAATACATTCGGATGTTTGTGGTCCTATGAAGACTAGAACACTTGGGGGCTGCTTGTACTTTGTCACTTTTATCGATGATCATTCGAGAAAAGTTTGGGCCTATACTTTGAAGTATTAGATGTGTTTAAGCAGTTTCATGCCTTAGTTGAGAGACAAACTGAGAAGAAGCTCAAGTGTATTCGAACAGATAATGGAGGTGAGTACATTGGTACTTTTGATGCTTATTGTAGAGAGAAAGGTATTCGGCACCAAAAGACTCCTCCAAAGACACCACAGTTGAATGGTTTAGCAGAGCGGATGAATAGAACATTGGCTGAAAGGGTTAGATGTTTATTGTTACATGCAGGGTTGCCTAATTCCTTTTGGGGTGAAGCTTTGAACACCGTAGTAAATGTTATTAATCGTACTCCTTGTGTTCCTTTGTCTTTTAATGTTCCTGACAGGGTTTGGAGTGGAAAAAATGTTTCATCCGATGATTTGCGGGTCTTTGGATACAAGGCTTTTGTGCATATTCCCAAAGATTAAAGAACAAAGCTTGATGTAAAGACCAAGCCATGTATATTCCTTGGTTATGGGGGAGATGAGTTTGGATACAGGTTTTATGATCCAATCTCGAAGAAACTCATAAGAAGTTTCGATGCTGATTTTATTGAAGATCAAAGTTTGAAAGATATTGAGAAGACAAAGATAGTTCCTCAATATACAGATGATCTTACTGATTTGGATCCAGTTCCTCCACAACTCTCTGAGCCGCATAATGAAGATGATAATCAAAATAATGAACAACATGGTACCGATAATGATGTTCCAGAGCATCAAGAATTAGATGAGGGTTCTCATCCAGAGTTACCAGTATCAGGTATGCCAACATTTGTCCCACTCAGATGGTCTACAAGAAACAGTCATCCTTCCACCCGTTATTCTGCTGATGAGTATGTCTTGCTCACTGATGGGGGAGAGCCTGAGTGTTATGAAGAGGCCATGGAAGATGAACACAAAAGGGAGTGGGTTGAAGCCATGCAAGATGAGATGAATTCCTTGTATGAGAACAATACCTTTGAGTTAGTAAAGTTGCCCAAGGGCACAAGAGCTTTGAAGAACAAGTGGGTCTACAAAGTGAAGACTGAAGAATATACCTCGCGGCCTAGGTACAAAGCCAGATTGGTGGTTAAAGGGTTCACTCAAAGAAAGGGTATTGATTTTGATGAGATTTCTCTCCAGTCGTGAAGATGAGTTCCATTCGGGTGATTCTTGGTTTGGCAGCTAGTCTTGATCTTGAGGTTGAGCAAATGGATGTCAAGACAGCTTTTCTTCACGGTGACTTGGATAAAGAAATCTATATGGAGCAACCTGAAGGTTTTCAGGTTAAAGGCAAAGAAGACTATGTTTGTAAGCTTCAGAAAAGTCTTTATGGGTTGAAGCAAGCACCAAGACAGTGGTACAAGAAATTTGAGTCTGTTATGGGGAAGCAAGGCTACCGAAAGACTATTTCAGATCACTGTGTTTTCTTTTAGAGGTTTGGTGTTGATGATTTTATCATTTTATTACTCTATGTTGATGACATGTTGATTGTTGGTAAGAATGCTGATAGAATTGTGGAGCTGAAGAAAGATTTGAGCAAGTCGTTTTCTATGAAAGACTTGGGGCCAGCAAAACAAATTCTTGGTATTCAGATTACAAGAGATAGAGCTTCAAAGAAGTTGCACATGTCATAAGAGCAATACATTGAGAAGGTGCTTCGCAGGTTCAAAATGGATAAAGCCAAATCGGTTAGTTCACCTCTTACTCCCAATTTTAAACTAACCGATAAAGATTTCCCTTCTTCGAAGGAGGAGATTGAAGACATGGATAAAGTTCCATACGCGTCAGCGGTTGGAAGCTTGATGTATGCAATGGTGTGTACAAGACCTGATATTGCCCATGCAGTAGGTGTTGTTAGTCGGTTTCTGTCAAATCCTGGTAAGAAGCATTGGGATGCGGTTAAGTGGATTCTTAGGTATCTACGTGGTACTTCCAAATTGGGTATAACATTTGTTACAGATTTTGGTTATATTTCCTTCTTTTGTCTTTGTTCTTGATTGCATATGCTTTAAGTTGTTGATTCCAAGTGTGTGATGTTTATTGTATGCCTCTAGTATACCTAGGGAAGACTTTGTATTGCTCTAAATTAGTGATAGTGGATTTGAAGCGGTTCTAGTAGTCCCGTGGTTTTGCATCCTCACAGGTTCATTCAAGTTTGGGAAAATTTTTGGTCAAACGAAGTTTGCTTCCGCTTTTGTGCTTCCGTTTGTGACCGGGTTTCGCGTTTTTTCCCATCAATGTGTTAATCCCAAGTGGTAAGGGTTCTAGTCCCGTAGTAGACATTGGTGTAAAACTTGAGAGTAGATTAAGGTGCTTTTTGCAGACATAAACTGTCTGCAAGCTGATTTCATCTGTTTTCATGTCTGCAACTGAAGATGTGGTCTGAAGATTTGCAAGCTGAAAATATAAGACTGTTTGTTTTTGATACTGTCTGCAAGGAGAAGAGGGAGGTCGGAGGAGAAGAGGGAGGTCGTTGGACGGTGAGGAGAAGAGGGAGGCCGCCGGAAAACTGGTCGGAGAGAGGAGGGAGGTCGTCGGACGATGAGGAGAAAAGGGAGGTCGCCGGAAAACCGGTCGGAGGAGAGGTACCTGGTCGGAGAAGAAGAGGGAGGTCGTCGGATGGAGAGGAGAAGAGGAAGGTCGCCGGAAAACTGGTCGGAGGAGGAGGAGCGGCGACATCTAGGAGGGGCAATGTGGGAGGGGTTGATGTTTTAAACGTATATGAGGGATGAGTATATTAAGGTTTTTGTGAAGATGTTTTAAGTAGGGGGTCCATAGCTTATTTTTTAAGATGAAAAAAGCTGAGTTCAGATATGTTTAATAAAAAAACAAACAGTCTTAAAGAGTAACGTTTGCGCGCCTGCAGACATTAGCCCCCTTGAAGATGTTTGAAGAAAAAACAAACAACACCTAAATGAGTGTGTGACTTTCTAAAAAACACTTAATTCTTTTTCTTACTTTTTTTCTCAATTCTTCATTGGTCTTTCATTTTTCTTCTTGAACATAAAACACTACTACACTATTTTTCTTGAAGATAAAACACTACTACACTAGAATATTACAAGTATAAGTGTAAAACCCTTTTCAATATGTTACATAAATATGATTATTAGAAGAAAAAATCACTTGTAAGACTATGCGTACGGGGCCGCTATGAAAGCGTGATGGTTGAAATGGCGTTGCATAACGCCAGGGAAGCCCCCCAGGCGCTATTCCCTTTGTCCCGCGATGGTGATAACGGGGTTATGTGGTGAAGGTATGTTGGAAAATGTGTTTTTTGGGGTTATGTGGTGTTATCACTACACCCAAATATTATCAAACTTGCACATTCCATGTTATGTGACAAGCAGGTGCGGACCTAAGGTTGGGTGGGCGGACGCAACCCTTGAAAAATAAAATTTGGTATATTTTATAGACAAAAATCTCGATCGCACCCCTTGAAAATTTGGTTAAACCCCTCATTCGCACCTAAGGTTATGTGACAAGCAGGTGCGGACCTAAGGTTGGGTGGGCGGACGCAACCCTTGAAAAATAAAATTTGGTATATTTTATAGACAAAAATTCCGATCGCACCCCTTGAAAATTTGGTTAAACCCCTCATTCGCACATCTAGAAAATAATTTCTGGGTCCGCCATTTGTGACAAATGTCACGCGACCTCACTTTCTTCATGTTATAAGGTGTTACTACTATAGATAGCCTAAATATGTAACCATACCGTACGCTATAAGAACGTGTTAATATATAAAATATTAGAGAAAATATCTCATAAAAAAATAATTAGTTTTGTCATCTTTTCATAATCTTCTATCTGCTTAATATAAAAGGAGAAGTAATGCTGATGTAATTTTGCCTACGTGTCAACTATCCAGCTATGCCACATAGGTTTTTCTGATGTCATAAATCACAATTAAAATTTGAATATATTGTATTAACTTTTTTTCTAATCAAATAATAATAAAATATATATTAGTGTGTATTAGTGATGGGGGGAAATTTGAACTGCATGGGGAAGTGTAATTTGCATTAAAGGTCTCTGAAGACCATCATCATACTTCCTCTCAAATGTCTTTTATCTCACATTAACCCTCATTCTCTCACACTCACTAAAGTGTCTCTTCTTCTTCTTCTTCTTCTTTAATCTCTTTTTTTTCTCTCTTCAGATCTTCAAATTCAATCTACACGGAGATGTCAAAATCGGTTATGTTTGAAGGCGGAGGATCGTCTCTTTCTCTAAGTTTCATCGATGATCTCAATCCGTCGAAAGATATGTGGAATCTAAAGGCTCGAATCATCAGAAAATGGATGCAAATGTTTCGGATGGATCTGATCTTGCTGGATGAGAAGGTATATACTTATTTAACTTTCTTTTTCGTGATTATTGTTCCGTAATGTATTCTCTGAAGTATGATTCAGTTGAAAGATTCAGGCTGCAAATCCCCTTTGTAAGATTCAGTGGTACGAGTTAGTGTTTGGATACATTATGATATTATGGTTTTTAACTTTGTAATGTCTTTTGATATTTTGGATGGATCTGATCTTGCTGGAAGAGAAGGTATATACTTATTTAACTTTCTTTTTCATGAGTATTGTTCCCTAATGTATTCTGGGTTGTAAGATTCGGTTGAAAGATTCAGGCTGCAAATCACATTTGTAAGATTCAGTGGTACCAGTTAGGGTTCTGATACATTTATGATATTAGGGTTTTTAACTTTGTAATGTATTTTGATCTTAGGGTTTTTTTTTCGTACATTTCAGGGTTGTAAGATTCAGGCTGGTATCAAGGGTCCTTTGATACCTTATTTTGACTCTCAACTTCAGGAAGATTCGGTTGTTGTTTTGTCCATGTTTGGTGTTGGTGAAAACCTGGACCCATACAAAGTTGTGAATCATGCTTATAAGATTAACTTTTATCGTTGTACAACTGTTAGAGATGCTGTTGGTTGGGAAGGTGTTGAATACGGTTTTAAGCTGATCTCACATTCACTTATTGACAAAGGAGATTGCCAAGACCTTTTGACTGTTGGTATGTATTTTGTTTAGTTGCAGTTGTTATAACGTTTCCTTATTATTTTTGAGCATGTAAATCATATGGAAGTGATCGTCCTTGTTTTATTGAAGATGTTGCAAGTACTGTCGTTTCCTGTAGTGATATGGACATATATGGAAACCTCCTAAAGAAAGAAAAAGGATGAAATTTGAACTCCAAGATGTGGAGTAAGTATTTTTCTGTGATATAAACATATGTGTTATATTTGTGTGATAATGTATATGTTTTTCAAGAAATTCAGTTCGTTTCTTAACATGTAGTTTCATTCATCCGAAATTATTTATCTACATGTAGTTTCATTCATCCGAAATTATTTATCTATATGTGATAATGTATATGTCGTTTCATTGGTATTATTTATCTACATGTAGTTTCATTCATCCGAAATTATTTGTGTTATTTGGATTTAAATGATTGGCATTTATTAAAAATGATTTGTATTTATTTGTTTTCTTTGCAATATAGTTCCAACAATCAGAAAATGATTTGTATTTATTATAAGCAATCATCCAGTTGTGTTTGTATTTTTGAGATTTGTAAGAGAATTTGTATTTATTGGTAATAGGATTGGTATTTATTATCAATGATTGTTGTCTATTTGTCATATATCATTTAAAGTATGAAGATATATTAATTGGTGTTAGGGTTCTCTCATTTATTACAAAATTTGGTATATTAAAAATATATAATATTTGGGATATTAATTGTTGTTGTAATTTAGGTTTAGTTAATTTTGAAGTTGTGTGAATTTTTTTTTTGTAATAACAGCTATTTTTACACCTCTTTTTTTTTTCTATGCAGTGGTAATATAGTGGGTTGTACATTGTGGAATGAATATGCCCAACAGTTTAAAGATTTCTTAGATAAAAAAAAATCGAATGATAATGTGATGGCTATCCTTCAGCATGCAAAGATTAATGAATGGCAGGGTAATTTCGTCAATATATTTGATTGTTTTATTATTATAGTCTAATTAATTGATGGTTATCTATATCCAAATTGTTTAGGAAAATACAATGTTCAGAATGATAAGTTTGGAACACGTATCTTTTTTAATCCAGAATTCGATGAAGTTAGCCAGCTCAGGAAGAGGTATTTATTCAATTCATGTGTTTGAATATTTTCAGAATATTATTATTATTATACTATTTATTGTCATGTTATTTTCTTATTCATTGTACAATTCATTTTATGGCCTTTTGGTACAACAAGTTCAAGCTGGTGGTTCTTCTCAATCGATACTGTCATCTCAAACTGTTTTTCCTGTCCGGCAAGAATTTCTGATAGATTTCCCGAAGAAACATGTTGACGACATTATTGAGATCGAATCGGTTTGAATAATTTACATACATATATACACTTTCTGCAATTTGATATTTTTTTATAATATATATATATATATATTAATCTATATATATATATATTAATCTATATACACACACACACACAGTTTGAATAATACAGTTGAATTTATTTGCTATCATAGGCAATGTCATGTGTGGTAGTTGCAACCATCAAGATTGTTCAAGAAAACTATGGTTGGTTTTATCCTGCTTGTCGAAAGTGTTTTAAGAAGGTGCTGACTAAAACTGAGTATTTGCAATATGCTCAAACTATTTCGGAGTCGGTGATGAACCTGGCGCCCACTTCTTTGGTCTGTCCCAAGTGTGAAAAAATGTACATCCATAACCATAAAGTAAGATTACGTGGATGTTCCAATTATTTATGGTTTTTTAGCTGTATATACTTTTTAGAATGTAGATTTTCTAACTTTTTAAAACATCGTATATATATATTTCAGGTTCAAGGTTCATGTGAGGGTTTAAGATGAAACCGGTAGTGTGACGTTTGTAATGTTTGATAAAGATGTTATCAAGATTGTTGGTTCAAGTGCAAGTGACATAAGAGAACGCCAAGTGAAGTCTAATGATACTGAAAGTTTTCCATACGAGCTCACTTGGTTGCTCGAAAAGAAAGTGGCGTTTAAGGTTGATATTTCTGAATACAATCTTACTCATAACTATCATGTTTACACAGTCCAAAAAATATGTGACGATCCGGAAATATTAGCTGAATTGGTTGCGGATATTGTTATTGCTGGTGATATTGCTGATGAGGTATGATGTTACTAACCGTTCAAACATTACTGGTTTAAAACATGAAATCTGTTACTAAGTATTCCAGAGTAAAATTCAATTCCTTAATGTTTTTATACTCTGTTATTAGGTAAGTCAAGAAGTTTCGGACTCGAAAGCCGTGCAACTATCTGAAGATTCACAGAGGGGCGGTGACTCGATTTCCAAGGTGAACAGTGTATACTTTATAAGAGCTTTTACTTCACTTTGTATTATATAAATCCGAATTTAATAGTTTAGTAGGTGTTTTGTGATTTAATTCAAGGATGTGTTCTCTGTTACCGCCGACTCTTCTGGCGTTGAGGTCGAGAAGGATTCGGGAACCGGTCCGAATGGCAAGAGAAGCGTTCAGCATGTGGAAGGGTTAAATGTTGATGAGCTATCTTCGAACAACAAACGAAACCGCAAGAAGCCATCTAAGTTTAACAGTTAGAAGCTTAGAATTGATTGTTATATTTTGGTGTTTGTTTAAATGTCTTTTGGTGAATGGATTCCTAAGTAACGGAATGTTGAACTGGTTTTTATGTTTTTGCTTTGTTAAGCTTTTGAAACTGAATTATGTAAGCATGTGTATGTACTTTGAAAAACATGTATTATGTATTAAGCCTTTTTATGGTTTACGTTTTTTTTATTATAAGCTCTTTTTAGGTTTGTGCAATTCAACGTTGGTTACTCAATAGACTTTTAAATGTCAACTTTGCGAACGAGATCAATTTATGTATTTAATTATTAATGTCCAAGTTTTCTATTAATCATGTTTGATTATGTATTTACTTATTGATGTCCAAGAACACACATAAGATATGCCAGATAATCTGGTTTTAGACATCTTTTGTCGAGATCAAGTTTTGTGAAACATTTTCACTTGCCAAGCAATGTCGACATCTTTGAACTGAGATCAAGTTTCAATGTCTTAATGAAAATACAATGTCATTTTTTGGTGATGTTTGAATTGATAATTTCTACTTGATATTCAACAATCTATAATAACATCATAATGGTAGTTTCATTTCGAGTCATATACTTTTAAACAATTTTATTGTAGTAATGTATATTATTATAGATACTTAAGTTTTTTTCTTAGTAAAATCATATAGTTGGTTATAAAACAGGTTTAAACTTATCCTCTGTTTGCACAAACATGATAAGTCAATCAATTTGGTGGTTATAATATTTATGAATAACTTTGTGTGTATTTCATGTTACCTATAGATATACCATGTACAAAGGCCCAATAGTTTAAATAACTATATCTGAATCCATGGGTACCTAATATATTCAGCACATTTAATTAACATGGTAAAGAAGCCCAATAGGTAAATTAGTGTAATTGGTCAAGTTCGAAGACTTCTAATTACACCTCCGTTCTTTTGGTGAAATCTCAAATTCACCGGCCTGAATCACACGAATACATACGGTAGCACCTCCAAGATTTCCCGAATAAGATTTTCGTAATCTCTTGGCAAGGAATCGAAATAAATCCCCACGGTATGAGTTTTGTAAACAATTAAAGTTATTGTTAACACCTTCCTTGCGATTGGCCAGTCTATTTTTGAACAATTAATGCTGTTGTAAGATTCCAATTTTGTTTAGTGAGTGTTGTTGTTATGTTCTTAATCAGGATATGTATTGATATTTTATCTCTTTGATTGTTGTGTTTATTAGTGTAATACTTTAATCTAACAATGATAACCCTAAATTCGTGTGTTAAATAGTTATGGATACAAATAAGTATTTTTTGCAACGAAATAGAGAGTATCTTCCACGGTGCACAACAGAACAGTCTAAAGATTCTCGCCAGAGAAGAAAGTCTATGTTAAAAAATCGTAGAAACAACAGTGTGGGTCGTCTTATAGGTACATCTGCAAGTGTTGATACGATTCCATTATCTGATGTTTCAAATACTATGAACAATATTGGAGGTATGTTTTTGTACAATGTATTTTGTATATCATATATATTTGTTGCATTATATTATGTCAACTTATGTGATACGGTTTCATCCTTCATTAAAAGGTGTCCATGAAGTTTGTACAAGTGGTAATAGCACATCTAAGTTAACACCCAATCGCACTGACGTGTTGATTGAATCATCTTCTAAAAGGATAGGTAAACAAATGTTGCACTTCAATGGTTGATTAGATTAGGTGATGTTTTTATTATTATTTTTAGGCTGGAATTTCTCAATTCATTGAATGTGATTGTTAGAAGCGTCAATCTTACAAACCGAGTCAGTTAATGTAATGTGCACTCCCCCCAACTTTGATCGAGGATCTCTCCGTATGGTCCTGTCACCATCAACGACTCTTGGTAATTCATCAATCCTTTTTTAACGATTCATTATGATTTTTATAGCTGCTCACTATGTTTAATTTACAGTCAAATCGACATACCAGGATGAAGATTCTGGTCAAAATTCTGTACATGGTCAGCGAAGGTTCATTAGTGGTTCTCTACCTAAATTTGATTTATCTACGGCTGCCGATGAAAACAATATATCTTCATTGTGCGTAAAGCGTTATTCTTCAAATACAATTGACAGAAGTCCATTATCAAATATTACAAATGGTATGGTTTACACTTTTATTTAAATTTATACAAATATGTATATATAATCATATACTAGGTGGACACCCGTCCGATGGACGCGGGTACATCGTAAACATTGAATATAAGCCTACGTTTATAATAATATATTATTCACTGATTGTAACATATTGTGCATCCAGTAATGTAAATTGATCCACTTTCTCCGATATATTTTAGTGTTTCGTTCTACCTTAAATAATTTGTATCAACACAACAAATGGAAGGTTTAAACAGTTTCTAATGTTTTTTTCTTACCAGTGGCATGTGGTAGGAAAAGGTCCACTGGGATTGAAACTCTCCCTGCTATGAATTCTGATATTAGGACGTCTCGAAAGCTGCCAAAATCTTTGTTATTAGACAATAACGGTATGTTCCTTCTCATTTCTTATAAATTATAAATTATAGATAAATGAGGTTTAAGTGGCGTTTAGTTTATCTACGGTTCATGCTAATTCTTTTTATCTATGGATATTGTAGTGCATCAAAATACACCAGACGTTAATGGTCGTTCTCTTAATCAAGGGGAACGGAATCAAAACTCAAACATCCGTGATGCGTCTCCTAACTTTGATGATTCCATTGCTGTTGATATGCCACCCGGTTCTTTGGTTAAAAAGATATATGGTGTTGCACGAGGTAAATAACCGTTTAGAGATGTATATATTCTTTATGACCTTCACAACATCGTGTTAACTTCCTGTTCTTTAATTATAAATGATTATATAATTCTATTATTTTTGGTTGATTTAAATGTGTAGAATATGTTGATCACGGAGATGCAATATTTGTATGTTCTAAGTGTCATGCAATGTTATGGAAAGATGAAATGCTTAGGGGGAATAAAGATTCTAAGAAAACCGCTTTTTCTCTTTGTTGTTCTAATGGAGAGATTGAATTGCCTCTGTCACCTGATCCTCCTCCATTACTTCGAAGGATGTATAAAAGTGACAATTCCGAGAGTCGCAATTTCATGAGTAACATTCTAGCATACAATATGATGTTTTCTTTCACATCGCTTGGTGTAAGGATGACAAAAGTTTTAAAAATAGCAAAGGTCCTTATGTATTTGGATTACAAGGGCAAAACTATCATCGTATGGGTAGTTTACTTCCGGATGATGGCGAAGAACCAAAGTTCTCACAACTTTACATAAACGATTCAGAAAACGAGGAATTGAATCGTCAAAAGGCTGTAACGTAGATAAACAGTAGTATACATACTGTAATTGTTTAAATATGACAAGTGTTATTTTTAATAACACCGTGTTTTTTTCTTATAGTGTTGAGAAAGGGTTCAAAAGATCAGCAAACACTTGTCTTGATGTTGCAATCATATCCAGTCTTAAGAAAATGTTGGATTCTTGCAATCCACTTGTGAAGTCATTTAGAATGGTAAGAGAATGTTTTAAAGAAAATGATTGGCGAAATGTAAGACTCAAGCTTATTGGTACAAGAGATAAAGACGGTAGAATTTTCAACTTGCCAACTGCATCGGAAGTTGCCGCTTTAGTAATTGGTGATTTTGATGGAGCATTTGATAAAAGGGACATTATTGTTCAGACAAAGTCTGGTGTTCTTCAAAGAATTAGTGAGCTTCATCCTTCTTATCTAGCATTGCAATATCCAATTATCTTCCCATTTGCTGAAGATGGTTTTAGACTTGGTATTAAGCATAGAGGTGTTTCTGTTGACTGTGATATACTTAGAATCAGCACGACAATGAGAGAATTCTTTTGTTACAAAATACAAGATAGACCTAATGAGTTTTCATTGTTACTTAATGCCCAAAAAGTATTCCAACAATTTTTGGTAGATGCGTATACAATGATAGAATCGGCAAGGTTAGACTATATAAAGACGCAACAACCAAAACTTCGAAGTCAAACTTTTAAGAATCTAAATGAAAGTGTTCAAAGTGGAGAGACTTATTCTTCAAATTGTGGTAAACGAATATTGTTACCGTCATCATTTACTGGTGGTTCTCGATATATGATGCAAAAGTATCTTGATGCTATGGCAATTTGCAAATCTGTTGGATATCCAGATCTGTTCATAACAATTACATGTAATCCAAATTGGCCTGAGATTTATCGTTGTTTAAATGAAAAAGGCCTAAAACCTCAAGATAGACCGGACATTATCTCAAGGTTATTCAAGATTAAAATCAATCATCTAATACAAGATTTCAAGAGAAATAAATTTTTTTGGTGAGATACAAGCAGGTAATGGATTGAAAATGTTTAAAATTGTTATTCATATAATTATCTTACTGACAAGGTTTCCTTTTCAATGTTACAGTTATCTACTCAATCGAATTTCAGAAACGTGGTTTACCTCATGCTCATATTTGTCTGTTATTATGTGCGGAGAGCAAGTTTCCGACAGCCAAAGAGATCGATCGTGTAATTAGTGCCGAAATACCGGACAAAGAAACTGAACCAGAACTGTATGAACTTGTCAAACAGTTTATGATACATGGTCCTTGCAGTACAGATAACCCTAAATGTCCATGCATGGTTAATTTAAAATGTTCTAAAAAATTTCCTAAGAAATATGTACACGAGACTTCCATTGATACCGAAGGATATGCTGTCTACCGTCGTCGTCCTACATGAAACATAATTGAAAAAAATCGCGTCACACTTGATAACAGGTTTGTAGTCCCTTACAATGCTCTTCTACTCAAAAGGTACCAATGTCATATAAATGTTGAGTGGTGTAACCAAACGGGCTCTATCAAATATCTGTTCAAATATATTAATAAGGGCCCGGATAGAATAACTGCTTCTGTTTTCCAAGTCAATAAAACAAATGAAGTTGGGCCGATTACTGACATTCAGTCAAAGAAAACAGAAGTAGATGAAGTAAACGAATATCTCGATTGTAGGTATATTTCTGCCTGTGAAGCTACTTGGAGAATATTCAAATTTGATATACATTATCGATATCCAGCAGTTGAAGTATTATCTTTTCATTGTGAAGATGGTCAAAGTATTGTTTTTGACGATGATTCAAATCTCTGTGATGTGGTTAGTAACCCCACTGTCAAAATGTCAATGTTCATGGAATGGATGAAGAATAACCAAGTTGATGAATTTACTAGAACATTGAAGTACATAGATTTTCCAAGATATTATGTATGGATACGTAAACTACGAAAGTGGCACCGAAGAAAAAATCCTTTTGGAGCAGTTGGTAGGATACATTATATACCTCCGTCACTTGGTGATTGTTATTTCTTGAGAATTTTATTGAATCATGTAAAAGGACCAACAAGTTTTGATGATATTAAAACCGTTGATGGCCAACTTTATGATACATTTAAAGATGCATGTTTCGCACGTGGTTTGTTGGATGACGATAAGGAGTATATAATTGCAATGAGAGAAGCAAGCACATGGTCGACTTCCGATTTTTTGCGGACACTTTTTGTAACGTTACTGTTATCCAACTCCATTTCTAGGCCTGGATATTTTTGGACATAAACAAAAAGTCTATTATGTGAAGACATTTTATACCAGCAATGAAAGATTACTAGTATTGCAGGTAAAGATAGAAGTTTATATAATTTGTCAAATTCTATTCAACTATCATGGAATATTTGAATAATACTATCTAACACTCGATCTTTTTTGTAATCAATTTTATAGATTTGGTTATTCAAGAGAAAGAACTCGAAAACATTTTGCTTATCACATATCCAGAAGTTGCTACTTTCTTATGGTAGTACATTAAGTAACTTTGATGATATGCCAAATGTTCCTGACAATTACATTTCTGCATTGAAGAATCGACTGATAATGAAAGAACTTTCCTATGATCGGGCAACTTTAGAAAAGGAACTTGCTTCTTATTTAAAGTGTTTAACTGTTGAACAGAAAAATGTTTACGAGACCGTTATGAATGCACTTGCAAAAGGTGTTGGAAGTTTATACTTCGTATATGGTTACGGCGGTACTGGTAAGACATTCCTTTGGAAAACCTTTGCAGCGGCGTTACGATCGAAAGGAGAAGTGGTTTTAAATGTTGCATCCAGTGGGATTGCATCGCTTCTTTTAGACGGTGGTAGAACGGCCCATTCAAGGTTTGTAATCCCAATAAATATTAACGAAGATTCTATATGTTCCATAGAACCGAATAGTGAGTTAGGATGCTTAATAAAAGAAACGAAGCTGATAATCTGGGATGAAGCTCCAATGACACACAAGTATTGTTTCGAAGCCCTTGATCGGACAATGAGAGATATCGCCCGTTCAAGTAATCCGAGGATGCAAAAAAAACTATTTGGAGGAAAAGTTGTTCTGTTGGGCGGTGATTTTAGGCAAATACTTCCAGTCATTCCAAAGGGTACTAGAAGCATGATTGTAAATTCTTCATTGAATTCATCTTATCTATGGCAATATTGTAAGGTACTAAAACTAACTGAAAACATGAGGCTAAAAGTGGGTACCAAACCAAGTAATTTACAAGAAACCAAGGATTTTGCAGAATGGATATTAAAACTCGGTGATGGTTTGCTTGGTGATCAAAATGACGGAGAGGCAGAAATTGAAATTCCTGACGATGTACTTATCAAAGATGAAGTTAATCCTATTGCTTCATTGATTTCATTCACATAATCGGAAATGGATCAATTTTTGGGTGATTTAAACTATTTCCAGCAAAGAACTATTCTGGTACCACCAATGAAGTCGTTGATTCAATTAATACACAATTGTTAGACAGTATGTCTGGTGAGGAGAAGATATATCTCAGTTCAGACACTTTATGCGAATTTGAGCAACAGTCCGAACTTAACATGGCATTGTTTCCTCCGGACGTATTAAACAATCTGCGTTTGTCAGGGTTACCTAACCATAAACTGGTTCTCAAAGTTGGAGCTCCGGTAATGTTACTTAGAAACATTGATCAAGCAAATGGTTTGTGTAACGGCACACGACTACAAGTAACAAAGCTTGGAAAAGTTATAATAGAAGCAAAGATCATCACAGGAAACAACATAGGTCATCACACTTTGATTGCACGATTGAAAATGACTCCTTCTGATAAAAGAATTCGAGTGAAAATTGCTCGTCGACAGTTCCCACTATCAGTCTGCTTTGCGATGACAATCAATAAAAATCAAGGACAATCACTTGAACGTGTCGGATTGTACCTTCCACGTCCGGTTTTCAGTCATGGACAACTATATGTTGCGGTATCTCGAGTAAAAAGTTTGTAAAACTACTACTAATGTGGTCTACAAAGAAGTACTACAAAATCTATAATTATGAATGTTGAATAGCCTTTTGACAGAAACTCTACAAAATCTATCGTTGTAGAAATAGCATTTTGGACAAAAGTCTTTTCATGTATTAAGTAATGTGGTATGATCTTTTGAACATCCTATGACCGTGTTCCTTTTATCTAATAATAATGGATGTTATATTAGTGTATTGTTCTAAAAAATAGTATACATGTTTAAAAATTGATAGCTTTAACTATTATAAAACAATGAAAGGCAAATAAGAATAACATATATATAAAAGATAAGGAATAACTAATGCAAGTAATAGTTTCAACCGTTAGTCATTAGGAACAAGTACATGTTCTTGATACATAGTTTGCAGTGTTTCAGTAACATATGCACCCTTCGTACCACCAGGGTCAAAACTACACTATCAAGTATTACAAAAGAGTTTTAAGCAAACAAAAAACATTGTTTCCATACATCATAACATTATCTGCAGAGGCCCCACAATCATTCAGTCAAACACGAAAATACCTTTACCCATGACGAACTTAAGGGTAAACTCTTCACGAGGAACCATCTTTTTATCCTTCACAAACTGTTTCATGTCTTTTATGTAAAACCGACCATTAGGAGACTCGATACCAACTCGAACATCCCAAACATTACCAACATCATCTACAATCTTTAAACTCCTTTTCCTATCCAAGCCAAGTTTTTTAGTGAGAGGTTTATGAATGCGCTGTAACAAACAACAAACAATGTTAACAAAGATAGTATTATAATATGGTTAATACATCCTAAGGTCCTGTTAGTACTTTTTGGTTACAGAAACTTACAAAATGATTGTCCACACGGAAAACTACTGGTATAGTTTCGTCGTTCGAGGTTACAGGGAGCATATCAGTTTCATTGCCCTTAGTCACGTCATCCACATCTTCACCATCAGAAATATTGATAACCTCTTCTACGACTTCTTCCTTGATAGCAGCATATAATTCCGGTGGCAACACTAAATCAGCATTCTTGGAACAATTGAAAACGAACATATCAAAAGTATGAAGATCAATCATTTCGAACACAAGCAGATGCTCAGCACTTATTGACAACTTCCACTTAATCTGATCCCTTCTAGTTATTATGTAAAGCTGATTGTCAATCGCATCTATTCGAACAAACAATTTATGCTTTCCAGGACCTCTAATAAGAACCGGATAGTTTGGAATGGTATTGTCCATCTTGTGATGTACAAATAAACGATTGATATGCTACAGCGAGAAAAAAATAAATATTAGTAATTTCATATACTAACAACCAATAAATAACAAACCATAATAAATATAATGAAGCCAAATTGTGAAAAACATACCATAGCATCAGGTTTATCAAAAGCGCCATTGGGTCTGTAGTAAAATTATTCAGATGGAGCAAATGCAATATTGTCATAGAAATAAAACATCCGGAAGCTTTCTAAAGCTTCTTCATACTGAAATACGAGCCACGATCCAGATTGTAGTTTCAAAGTTTCAACTACGGAATACCATCCATTGTAGAAATAATAGAAGTTTCCTAAATCATATACCTTGACTTCAAACACCTACCCATTAGTTGTCCGCACTTTGACAAAGCCAACTGGATAGTTAAAGTCTTTAATCCATTGTTTATATTTTTTTGGCAGAACCTATGTATAAATAAATTAAAATCAGTAACCGTCTAATATGCTATTATAAAGAAAACTAAATTCGTCATAACCGAGATTAAAATACTAACCAAACATTTCCTTCGGTTATCGTCCATGTAACAACCAAACCCATACATCCTTCTAACTTTGAACTATCATAGAAAATACTATGAATATCATTAATAAATAACAGAATAAAATGTCAAAAGGTTATTCTATATATTGTAATTAAGAAGAGTATAACT
This sequence comes from Helianthus tuberosus, assembly GCA_030545235.1. Lineage (NCBI taxonomy): Eukaryota > Viridiplantae > Streptophyta > Magnoliopsida > Asterales > Asteraceae > Helianthus > Helianthus tuberosus. Next base: position 7,824,383 of record CM060436.1, read on the forward strand.
AATAGACTAAAACATTAAAAAATGTACAAAACTTTTCTACATAATGATCACATTACAAATAACAGAACAATTTGTTAAGACAATTGGAGTAACATTTAATATGTTCAACAAGAATGTGAAAGACCAAAACTGATCAATAATTCTTGTAACATAAGTAATCAAGATATGGACATACATAACATGTGAAACACCCAAAATATTATAACTCAATCTGTGGAAGACTAGAATTATATATCTAATCTTTTTCAATATCAAGAACACCAACTGAAACTATCCTAAACATCATAATCTTACAAAATCTTTATACAAAAACTGATAAACAGTCATTTTTAACATAGCCCTAATTTATCAAATATTACATACATATACTACAATCTAAATTTGTTAAAAACTAAAAATCTAAATTCCATCAACAAAACGTGTTTAAAACCTATACCTAAACAACGTCAATGTCAAGAACAGTTATAATCTTCTGATTAAGTATCACAAATAGACAAAATCTTTAGAATTTACATGTAAATAAACAACAATATTGACTCATACAACTTCAAAAGAAAGCCAAATGATAAGAAATTTTCGATCAAAGAAACCAAATATACTAAATTAGTAAAAGATGAAATTGAAGGTGAAGAGAATACTGTCGTGGATTCGGTGATGATTGTGCGGTATCGATTGATCTCCGTTCGTTATCTGGAAACAAGGATTCTGTAGGATCGAATTACGACCTGAATGAGTCGTTCGGAAGAGCTCTAGTCCGTTTCAGAGGCGGAAACTAAGAAACGGATGTAAAAACAGCTTGAATATCACTTTAAACGTCTTGTGTATTGAAATAATAGCAATTACAATCACAAGGAATACCGGCAGCACCTCGGTATCAATTCTGAAAATCGTTACAAATGAATAGACATGACACCTATTTATAGTGTTCCTGGTTTCGCTTGAATATGACAGAACTAATTACAAGCGAAACCTCATATGTATGGATCATTCAAGTGAAACCTACTCTAATTTACTTCAAGCGAATCCAACATAATTTGTCTTCAAGCGAAACCTCAATTCTGATTTATGTTTTGTCTTGTAGATATTTCATGATGTAATAGATGATGTTATTAGTGTGATGTCATCTTATACAATGATGACATCATGCTTGTTTAGATCTGCAACGAACCCGAGACTCGATATAAGACGAAGACGACAGATGAATGCACCAACAGACTCCCCCTCAGATGTTGACGAGTCTTAAGTGTCGAGTCTTCGCATCTTCAGTCTTTATCAGTCTGTTCACTTTCTTCAAAATTCTCCATTGTAAGCATCGTCAATCAATCTCTTACTCTTTCTTGTAATCTTCAGGATCTGAATCTGGCTCTACTATCTTCAGACTCCCTCTCGATGTCTTCAGACTCCCCCTTTCACTAGGCTGGGATCGTAGTCTAGAATTCACAAGATTATAACCTGGCTTTCATCCTGCTCTGGATCGAAACCTGGCCAACCTGCATAAACTCTACCCAAAAATAAATTTTCTGATAACCATTTGTGGAATAACGTTTATATTACAAAACCTTTTCTCATTTCATTTCAACAATCCTCAAATACTTTCACTCAAACCATTTGTTCATCATGTTTAGCACTCGGAATTTTGAACGTCAGCTTTCCAACAACAGTTGTCGAAAATCTTTTTGGATTTTTACAAAATTTATGCTAAAACACACTTAAAATCTTTTTGAATTTTTGACTGAAACAGAAATGAAAAAAAAATGAAATATTTACAAACAATATTTTTTTTTTGTGAGTTCGTGCAAGAGGATCATATCAGTTTATGAGATCAATCACCAACACCGTTAAGCTTTAAACATTTTAAGCTCTAAACGATTCACATTGATTGACGATATTGTTTTCCACTTAAACTCAATCTAAAAACTTTCGAAATGCTTACCGATACATTAAGGTATATTAATTTTGCACTAAGTTCTTATGGACCCCACGATCTCAGCATATCCCCTCATCATGTAATACACTATCTCAAGCAATGCCTTTAAACTTTTATCAACTGTGATTTGTGCGAAAACAAAGCAGAATGTTTAAACATTAACAATCAGGTCGATACTTCCGTATACGCAGAGAAAGTCCAATGTTTAAACAAAATAAGAAAAATAAAACAAGTTGAAGTTGTTTAGGCTTTAACCACCAGGTCGATACTTCCGTATACGCAGAGGAGGTCCAAAGCTTAAACGAAACACCAAAGAAAATAAAGCAGAACGTTTAGGCAACAACATCCAGGTCGATACTCACGTATACGCAGAGGATGTCCGATGCTTAAACAAAATAAAGAAATAAAACAAGTTTAAATCTTTGCAAAATGAAATGCACAATCACAGTGACTTTTCAGCAAAGTTGTGAAAGTTCACAAACTTAACCAGTTTTATGTCTTTCGACAATCAGCGATTACTGAGTAGGCACACAGTCAAGAAGGACAAAACTAAGTACTATGCTTTTGACCATGTTTCCCACTAGAACTAGGCTTTTTCATTTAAGTTTGTATCGTTATCACAAATCTACTAGTCTAGCTGAGCCTACCGTCACATCCTTAGTGAGACCATTTATCACATTTTAACTTTCCATTTCTTTAGAGTGTTGTGACAATTCACTGATGTACTATCATTTCCTCTTTTATGCAACAAAAACTCATTTTTCGTTTTATCATGTTTTTGGCTTTTTCAAATTTTCTAATGTTTTTGGATTTTCTAAAAATATACTCCCCCTAAAATACAAATACATCTAAAGAAAAGTTAAAACAAACTATACAAGAACATGACAACTGATATCGAATTGCCTCAATTCGCCATCCACTTGGCATAAACAATCAGAACTCCCCCTCACAACAAACTATTTTCCCATTATGATCTCAAAACACTTAAGTTTGTTTTAATCAAAATGGTTTTTCCGGAAAATTAGTTTTGTTGATTTTACCATTTGTAAATTCGGGGAAAACTCATCACATTGTTTACCAACACTTTTAAATGATAGTTAAATCAAGTTCAACTTAATGACCTTGATTAACCACTTGTAAGATCAAATATCAAACATTTTCAACCAATCATCATCTATTGGTTGAATTCTCAAAGTGCCGATTCCTACTCCTCACTTACCAACCTGGGAGTTCCGGCAATTCCTACTGTATGACTTGCCAAAAGTTTTCAATTTTCAAACAAACAACATAAGAATGATGCCGATTCCTACTCCACGATTACCAACTTGGGAGCTCCGGCAAGTCAGGTTTTTACTGTTTGAAAAATATATCCACCCAAGCCTGACCTTCCTTGGGTGTAACAACCTCTTCTTCATCTTTACTTTCAACAGACTTGTGAACATTCATTTTGGAAGCATAGAATTCTTTAACTCCTTTGGCCTTACCATCGACCATTTTTCCAAAAATGTGTTTCACATTTCTGTTGAAAACCTTATCAACATCAAATTTCTTCTTGTCAGAATAAAATTGATTTGAAATTTCAACTTTCCCAACTTTCTTTTTAAAATTTTCAGCCCGCAGAGGTGGAAAATTCACATCATCCACATTCGGAACTGATTTCTCATCCTTTTCTTTAACAACTTTTTGCTCCTCTGATTTTATGAAATCAGATTCATCACCAGAACTGTTTCCTGAACCCTTAACAACCCATTTTTGATTTTTCAGATTTTCTTTTCTTTTTACCACATTCTTTGAACATTCACCAATCTCAAAGGTTGAATTTTCAAAGCCTGTAAATTTTCTGGTTTTAAGTTCAGTTTTCTCAACAACTTTTTCTTTCATTTTACCAGAGACTTCCTGTTTTGGTTTGAATGTTTTCGGACAATTTCTAGCATGACCAGCAGTTTTGCACTGAAAACAGGTTCTTGTCTCTGTCTTCTTCGGAGCAATACTCTTCTTCGTGTCCTCTTGCTTCTTTGCAAGGAATTCTTAATTTGTCTGCTTTCTGAATGCTTGCTCTTTCTCATCATCTAAAGATTTTCCTGAAACAAACACAGTTTTTGGTTTATAAAATTTTTCATTTTTATAATTTTTCGGTTGATTAAATCCTAATCCTTTCTTTTTGAAATTACAGTTATGGTTTGGTTTTTTATGAATACCAGAACCAAAACTGTAACCCTTTTTCTTGTTTAATCTTTGTTGCACTCTTGAGGTGTAAGGTCTTGGATTTTCAGAAAGATTAATATCTTTTATTTCAGAAATGTTGATTTCTGTTACTTAGAAAACCTTTTTAATCATTTCAGTTTTAACACCTCTTATTGGAAAAGTCTCATCAGAATATAATTTTTCAGAATCTTTCAAAGTATATGCTACTTTGACTGGTTCGTCATTCAAATTAGATTTTGATAACAAAAATTTCTTATCATAAACCCATTTGTCCTTTTTGATTGTTGACTTTGACTTGTCGGATTCAGACTTTGACTCGGATTTGAACTTCGGTTTTGACTCCTCTATGTCATCTTTGTCTAACACCTGATCGACCACACTTTTTATCAACTTGGACTCATGATCAGTGTCAGACGATGTGAACGTAACATCAATATTTTCTGGCAAATTATCCGACGACCCTGACTCCCACTGTAAGTTAATTGCCTTTTTGATTCTTTCGGAATTTGGATTTCGAGACAAATATCCATTTTCGACCGGGGGCGGACATCTATTGTAGACAACACTTGGTTTCTTACCAGAAATTTTTACTTCATCCTCTTCTTTTGTCTCGGAATTCTTTTCTTCCGAAGTCTACTTTTCTTCAAATGTCTTCATTCTTTCAACAATCGGGTAAATCCTGTCAACAACAAAAGTAGAACATGAGTAACTTTTCAATAAATTGTTGACTCTTTCAGTTTCAATCTTTTGTGTTGCCAACTTCAATTCCAGCTCAGCACACTTCTCGGTGTAGTAATTAACATCATCAAGCTGTCTCATGTAAGCTCCTTTGAGTGTATTCAATGCAACAGCTTGTTCACTGTTCGAATCAGTGTACTTGTTAATCTCTCTATTCAAAATATCATAAGATTCTTTCAATCTTTTTATGTTGTGTAGCAGCTCGTTGTTTTGCATGATCAAAGAATCACAATTCAAACACTTTTCAGAAACTTTGACTGCTTCAGTATCAACTTTGATTTCAAATTCCGGAACATCTTTGACTGTTCTTTTTGCTTGGAAAAACTCAGCTCTTTTCTTTTTCTCGGCTTCAGCTTCAGCTTTTAATCTTTCTTCTTCTTCTTCCTCTTCTTCAATTTTTCTCCACTTTTTTCTTCAGCTTCTCTGACTTTTCTGTATTTTGCAGCCCATTTTTCATCATAAGCATTAGCAATAGTCATCTCTTTCAAGCGAAATCACAAGAATATACTTTCAAGCAAGATCTCTGTTTGAAGCGGAATCACAAAGTAATTTGGAGCTGAATCAGAATTTTGCAACTTGGAGTCGAACTGGTGAATATTCTGTGCGGACTGAAGGTTGACACACTGTGTGGACTGCTATGACCCAGATCAAAATCAAACGACCTTTTTCAATGACCTGGTTCACAAAGACACGACCTTGACCCTTTTTAATGACTTTGCAAACTGAAATCAAACTGTGTGATCTGATTTGAATGTGCCGAAAAAATAATTGATTCAACTGGGCCGAACTCAACTTTGTGTATTTCACTAATCCAAGTCACATGGGTCGAGAATATATCACATGGGCTGTCTATTCAATTCACATGGTAATCTGTTCAAGACTTAATATCTATTGGGCCAATAACTCCACTAAACCGACAAACAAACAATGCTAAAATACTCTGGTTGGGCCGTTTCAATTCTCGTGACCGACAATGACCAAGATATTCACATGCAACATCACATGCAATCTGACTTCTCAAGAAATCACATGTATTCACTCAATGTAAATGGCCGACACTCTCTAATATCTCACAAATCTATTGGGCCGATTTGCAAATTAAAATCACATTCACATGAAAACTTTCACCAATTTTTAAGACTCATTGATTGGACCTATTAACTGTTATGTTCACGTGAAGGCTGACCCAACTCAATGTATTCTATTGAAGCAATAAATAAAGTTCACATGCACATTAATATGAGCCGACAACTTTCATCACCCCTCAATTCTCATTGGACCTCAAATGTAGTGGCCAACACCTTTATCTTTAAATCACATGCACGACTTTTCTTTTGAATATAATGAACCGACAATATATGCTTTGTCACATGTAAACTGAAATGGTTCTGATCACCTCATGCAAACTGACACAAAACACGAAATTTCTTTTCCCAACTACTGACAACTCGTAAAATGTTACACACAATACACAATGCACTTTTCAAGCGATATGACTTTTTCAAGCGATGTGTTCAAGCGAAAGGTCACTTTCAAGCGGACTCAGAGTGAAAACTCAAGCGAAACAGGTCAATTTCAAGCGAAAGCCGGTGTTTCGCTTCAAACACCACCAAATTTCAAGCGATACACAACAGATCGTTCAAGCGAAAGGTAGTTTTTAGGTCATTTTTACACGATTTTCTTAGAATTTTAAGCTGATATTCTCAAGGGTTTGTTAAAAAGCATTTTTACACATTCTGAGAAAAATTTGTCTGATTTTAACCGTGAAATCTTGAAATTTTGAAAGAAAGTGTAGAAAAACAGAAATTTTCAAGCTGAATCGTATAGAACTCCTCCTCCTGAGCTCTGATACCACTTGTAGGATCGAATTACGACCTGAATGAGTCGTTCGGAAGAGCTCTAGTCCGTTTCAGAGGCGGAAACTAAGAAACGGATGTAAAAATAGCTTGAATATCACTTTAAACGTCTTGTGTATTGAAATAATAGCAATTACAATCACAAGGAATACCGGCAGCACCTCGGTATCAATTCTGAAAATCGTTACAAATGAATAGACATGACACCTATTTATAGTGTTCCTGGTTTCGCTTGAATATGACAGAACTAATTACAAGCGAAACCTCATATGTATGGATTATTCAAGCGAAACCTACTCTAATTTACTTCAAGCGAATCCAACATAATTTGTCTTCAAGCGAAACCTCAATTCTGATTTATGTTTTGTCTTGTAGATATTTCATGATGTAATAGATGATGTCATTAGTGTGATGTCATCTTATACAATGATGACATCATGCTTGTTTAGATCCGCAACGAACCCGAGACTCGATATAAGACGAAGACGACAGATGAATGCACCAACAGATTCTTCCCTCTGAATCGATAGAACTGGTGTAAGGGTTTTGATGACCTTCAATCGTCGATGATTTACAAAACCCAATTCGACTGATTAAATATTTAGTTTTCAACATATGGGCTTGGGCTTTTGGGACAGATTTAATAAACAGATCCTGGGCTTGGACCAGATTTAATAAACAAGGCTTTGGCTTGGACCAGATTTATAAACAAAGAATATTTGTGTTAGTAAACATGTTTTGTGGGTTCGTTATGCTTCTCTTGTGTCTAAACTTAATCAGTCGACAAGTTTAATGTATTCTTAAGTATAATACGAACGTGAATTCATTAAATAACTTCACATCATATTTTACATATAAACGTAGGCTTACATTCAATGTTTACGATGTACCTGCGTCCATCGGACGGGTGTCCACCTAGTACTATATAATAAAAGAAACCAATGAGTGGACACATGTCATTCATTGGAGCCATCTATTTGTTTTAGTTTTCTCATTTCTATCTCCTACTTAATTATAATTAATATTAATTAAAAGATAATTATAAAATAAAATTTAATATAAATTTAAACAATTCGTATAGGAGATAATATAATCTTTTAAAATATTTATTAGATTTCAAAATTATTTATTGAAATTAACAAAAGATGTACACTAAATATAAATTAATATAATGTAAAAGAGTTAAATGTCATTTTAGTCCCTGTAGTTTGGGCATTTTGTCAGTTTAGTCCATAGGTTTTATAATACACATGGTTTATAAAGATATAACAGGATATAACTTTTTATTGATTGATATATAAAATTACATGTGCTCAGCCATACAATACATGAGGTTCTTAAAAAAGTATTTTTTTTCATTATTTAATATATAAAAATAAATTTACTCAACCCATACAATACACGGGGTTCTTAAAGATATAACCTTTTTATTATTTAATATATAAAATTACATTTATTCAACACATGTAATAAACGAGATTTTTAAAGATATATTGTTTTATTATTTGGTATATAAAATTACATTTATTCAACCCGTGTAATAAACGAGGTTTTTAAAGATATATTTTTTTTATTATTTGGTATATAAAATTACATTTATTCAACCCGTGTATTACACGGGGTTTTAACCTAGTACTATATAATAAAAGAAACCAATAAGGGACACATGTCATTCATTAGAGTCATCTATTTTTTAGTTTTTTCCTCTCTATCATACTTAAATATAGATAATTAGTATTAATTAAAAGATAATTATAAAATTAAATTTAATATAAATTTAAACAATTCGTATAGGAGATAATATAATATTTTGAAATATTTATTAGATTTCAAAATTATTTATCCTGAAATTAAGAAAAGATGTACACTAAATATAAATTAATATATTGTAAATGATTTATTTATTTTACTAAACTAAAGTAGTTAAGGGTAGAACCTATTTAAAAAATGTTTACAAGGGGTAAACAAAAACATTAATCAATGTTTATTGGTTCTATACTTTTATTTCCGTGTTCAACTCTCAACTCAAATACGGTATTCACTATATTTACGTGACATTTATAAGAACCATCAACGCAATCATCATATCCATCATATATCGAGTATATCCGTTAGTTTTTTTAAAGGTATAATTTTTTATTAGATTCGTTCAACCAGTGTAATAAACGAGGTTTTTTTAAAGATATACTATTTTTATTATTTACTATACAAAATTACATTTATACAACTCGTGTAATACACTGGGTTTTTAAAAATATAACTTTTTTATTATGTGGTATATAAAAGTAGATTTATTCAATCCGTATAATACACAGAGTTTATAAAGATATAAGAAGATATAACTTTTTATTGATTGGTATATAAAATTACATGTCCTCAACCCATATAATACATGAGATTCTTAAAAATGTAACGTTTTCCATTATTTAATATATAAAATTAAATTTACTCAACCCGTACAATACACGGGGTTCCTAAAGATATAACTTTTTTATTATTTAATATATAAAATTGCATTTATTCAACCCATGTAATAAACGAGATTTTTAAAGATACAATGTTTTATTATTTGGTATATAAAATTACATTTATTCAACCCGTGTAATAAACGAGGTTTTTAAAGATATTTTTTTATTATTTGGTATATAAAATTACATTTATTCAACCCGTGTATTACACGGGTTCTAACCTAGTAATTCAATAAAAAATAACAACTCAAGACGCGAATAGACACGTGTTTCATTTTAGTTTTAGTTTTTTTAACGGCTAACAAAATCAATCTCGAGCACTCTTGGGGCACCCACTGAACAAACAGAGTACTCCGAGAGTAACCCGAGTCCACCAATTCCGGGGAAAACCCAGTAACCCACCCGCCCGTAGGCACGACAGTGAAATTACCAGTAAAACCCGTTTGGCTCAAGGATCTAACCCAGGTTTCCCTGGGTCTCCTATCATTGCCCACCAGTGCCTCATTCTGCACCAAGTGGGAGTTGAACCTGCATCTTTCAAGAGAAATGCAAGCTTTCAACCACTTGTTTCGTTTTAGTTGATGTTGATTTTTTTAACGGCCAACAGAATTAATCTCGAGTACTCTTGGGGTACCCACTAGATCAAACGGAGTACTCTGAGAGTAACCTGAGTCTACCACCAATTTCGGGAAAAAGCTGGTAAGCCACCTGCCCGTAAGCACGATGATGAAATTACAGGTAAACCCCGTTTGGCTCAAGGATTGAACCCAGGTTTCCTTAGGACTTCTATCACTGCCCACCATTGTTGGTCAGTTCTGTTTTAGGCATAATGGAAAATATGAATAACATACCTGATTGCAGCAGTACAGGCCAGCAGAGAATCCAGATGGAGACGCAACAATAGTGTTTGACATGATTGTCAGCTTGATCTGGTTCCTCCTTAAGGTGCAATCTAATGATGGTGATGAAGAAACCGAATAGGGTGTTCGGTTATAGGAGAGGAGGCGATTTGATGTTATGAACTAATAAGGTTGTCTAATTTGTGTAACCCTTTAACCTCTATATTAGTCTCCTTATATACGCACCCAAGAGGAAACCCTAATTAGTTAATAAGGGTAATAAGGCCCATCAACAATTACCAACTAATTATTTAATAGGTTGTTATATATTTTGATCGATATATAATGTAAATGATTATAATGGCTACTAGATTAAATATTACATCATAATATATTTAATCTTACATTCTCCCACTTAGCCGAGTAATCATTTACTATGAGTATTAGATAAGCCTGATAAGGAGTTAACACTCATTTTAGCCTTAAACCAAGAACTATAGCAGAGAAATACAGCCGTTGAATTATTATGCGACTAAGGACCCCCATTAGTCATACTATAGCCTCAATTTAAAACCTAATCGTTATGATCAAAATACGCATAAGCCCTTTGTTTGATTTGTAATTTTATTTGTCTATATGCCATTATACAGGTTTAACATATTCTTAGAGACATACAAAATCAAACTGATGAGGAAAATTAACTAATACTTAGTCATTCATAGTATGATATGAAGTTGCACACGACCATCAATTAATACCCGTCTATGAGCTCTCTTAATAAGACTTATGGGTAATAGCCCTTCAATTATAGGATCCTTAAGCATATCATGAATGTATTCGATACAAAGACTTAGTTTCCTCAATTCGTTCATAAACGAATAATTAGTTGTGTATCGAAATTTAATGCAGCACCTCTCGAACTGTTACTGTTCAAGGAGACATGGTAGCTGACTTTATCACAATAAGTCTTCAATACATTAATTATATGGAGTTAATAAACTTATGAGTCCACTGATAAATTTACAACAACATTTAGTGACTATATTATGTCGTTATAACTTAGGTTATTAATATCAGTTTATCATGACTCCTCCATGAGATAGGTAGTGTCTGCTGACATAAGAATATACCCGAAATTACATTTTGTCATCTTTGAATATTACAAAGTTAGAGTAATCAACCGGTTTTAGTTCTCACTTCTTCTTTAAATTGTAGCCTCTCGTTTCTTTTAAAGATATTGTAATACTCCATTAGATGCTTCACATTAATCTAGACATATCTAGTGTGTTGCAATGTGAGTAATATCTAAGCAAGTATAGACTTGAACTTACATAAGGCTTCTAATTAATGAAGCGTAAGTAAATAATCTCATTTATCCTATTATCCTCTAAAGGAAGAGCAGTATTGTTTGTTACATATGTAAGGACCCATTTAAGGTTAAACTTATGGAACGAAACTAATGTCCCATTGGGTCTATCTCGGTATGTTATGATATCTATCACGTAAGAGATATTTCTGAGATCTATTATATCAAAGTTTGTGTTAATAATGCTTTGACTTATGTAACATATACTTGTCAAAAGAATATCATCTATATAGACAGGTTTAATTTAGTTGCTCCCACGTATCTTGAGGTAGGTACATTAATCCTCTTGGTTCTTGATGAAAATGATTACGTTAAGTTTTCATCGCATTATGATGTTTGCATTAACCCATACATGGATTTTATTGTCTTACAAACAAAGTGTTCTTTAACCTTCAGTATAGAACTTTCAGGTTGTTATCTAATGAACATGTAAATGTGTAAGTCAGTTGTTAGGGAAAGTTGTTTTAATGTTCATCTAATGTAGCTTTAAATTGGTATAAGCTACTAGAACACTGATGATCCTCAAAGAAATCTTTGATAATTTATCTCTTCCTGAGTATACCCTTTGACAATCAATCATGCTTCTTCGTGTCTTAACGCTTATATCAGGATTTGGTTTAGTTATGAACACTCTTAGGTAATTCAATCAAATCCCAAACGTTATACGAACACATAAAATCAGTTTCACTAGAAAACTGTTTTATTCCATTTAGAAGATTGATTGATGCTAATGGATTAATTTGAAGTAGGGCTGTAAACAAACCAAACGTTCGGCGAACAGTTCGTGAACCGTTCGGCGGGAAGTTCGTTTGTGTTCGTTCGTTTATTAAACAAACGAACACGAACAAGAAATTTCGTTCGTTTAGTTAAATGAACAAACATGAACAAAGGCCGTGTTCGTTCGTTTATGTTCGTGAACATTCGGTAACGTGTTCGTTTGTGTTCGATACTTCATTAGTGTTTTTAATTTTTATATTTTTATCTAAATACTTTAAAATTCCGACAAATTAAATATCTAATAAGTGTCGGTGTATTATATATTCTGTTCATGAACGATTATTTGTGTTCGTTTGTTTTCATTTGTGTTCATGAACATTAGTTTGTGCTCATTTGTGTTCGTCAACGTTCGTTGCCTAAAATTAACAAATAAACACAAACGAACACGAACAAGTTCATTTCCTTAACAAACAAACATGAACATAAAATCTCATTTGATAAGTGTTCGTGAACGGTTCGCGAACACATATATTTCTTAACAAACGAACACGAACAAGGTCTTGTTCGTGTTTGTTTGGTTCGTTTACAGCCCTAATTTGAAGAGTTAGGATCAGTAAACTTTTCCAAAATCCATTTCAACTTCAGTTAGGGAGGTTATGTAATCATCAAAGTTAGTAGGCTTTTAAACCTAGATGACCTCCTGAGTTGATTATTGAGTTTGTTAGAAGTTTCAGTTTTATGGATTAGCTCTTGGTTAGGTTGCTATCATTTCAGGATTCTAAGTTTGTAAGAGTTGGTGCAGTATGGTGTACAAGAGGTGTAATCGGAGTTAAATTCAGAGTGAAATTTAATGACACTCTTCCCCCCGCCTCTTGTATTCCTTGCAAGTCATGATAAGGACTTTGACTGCTCCCACTGACCATAGAAATCTTAAGGAACTCAGCATGCTTAGGGTCAATATTTAACGACCAACAAATTCTAATGGAGAAACAAGTTAATGACATTAGTCGTTGTGATTTCTCTTGTTGAGGATTATGTTAGTTTTGGTAAGAAATCTAAGTGTGTCCACAATTAAGCAACAATGAAACTTGTGTAAGAGTAGCATTAGATTTTAAGGAGACAAGTTTTGATGGAACAGTGTCGTGATGGAGCGGTGTCTTGTACAAGAGGTGTAAATTGAAGTAATATAAAGTTTTCACTCCCCCACCTCTTGCAACTATTGCAAGTTATTATTAAGACACTTAATGCTCCCACCGATCTTTGATATCTCTAGAAATGCTACAAAAGAAGTTTCAATGAGGTACGTGACGTGGGAACCTATCATATATACGTTAGACTTTATTGGATTTCCTTAATGTCCAGATATCATAAGAAAACTCAGGGGCATATCTAATAGAAATCGTATTAAGTATATATATGAATAGATTTCTTCTAAGACCGTGGGCCATATGCGACAAAAATTAGATACAAGTAGATAGTCTTTAATTGATAAATGAATTATGTCTGAATATTCCATTTGGAATAAGTTCCACGAATGTCAATGAATAACTTATGATGGACCCATACTTATTCCTTAAGCTAAGTCATATTTTAGGGCTTTAACGTCATGATTTAAAATCACTTAGAATGAGATTAGTTGAATAATCATCCTCATTAACAATGTCATGATTTCTCATGAATTTCGGTTGTAATGGATGAAATTTATAGGTCTCATTTTTCTTTTGGCAAATTCTCATTTGCATGATAACAAAAGTTGTGAAAATGTAAGGTATCATCTAGTTCTATCTTAGTAATGTTTCAATCCAGATATTTAGAACAAATAAGATGAGAGTTTAAGGTAAGTGTGACTTTATGTTGACCATACAAACCTCACAACCTTCATAACATAGCTTAATTATGATACTATATTCTGACTAATCTTCAGAATATATATAAGGTATCAAAAAACGTTGTTAGAAGACTGCTTATTATGGTTCTTATAGCCTTAACATTTAATTTTGTCACTAACTCTCATGTAAGTTATTTGTCGAGTTCTGGTAAGGAAACATATGGAACTAGAGTCAACTAATCATGTGTTAATTGGAATATTAAAATTAGCAGACTTAAATATCATTAGTAAGTGACTACCTAGTTAACTTATCAAACTGTTCTCTTGAATAATGAATAGTCTCGTTGCTTATGCCTAGTCTAATGGCATAATTATGCAGTGATATTTTCCCTTGAAGAACCTTAGAGGTGGAATTAGCACTTGTAATTTGTCTATGGACCTTAGAACAATCCTCTTTTAAAGTTTAAGTGGTTGTAAGGTGAGTAACAACTTATTTTCCAGCTTCAAACATTTATTTCTTTGTACATATGTTGTTTATCAACACACTCATTTTCCTTTGGTACTTTTGAGTGTTATAGTTGATTTATAAGGCATCAAATTATACAAGTGAAAATTTTAGTATGTAATGTACTGGAAGATGTACTTATTTCCATACGTAAGCCCTTAACTTTATGGGTCATGGTACTATACATTATGATGTATTAATGAAGGCCACTTAACCTTATAGTTTAAAATTTTAAATGAAGTCATGCATCTTAGGAGTTCTTGTGATTATTCCACAGATAATAGATTAGTCTTAGGAAAGACTTAATCTGGAATAACTTTAGTGATAGCAATTATGTTAGAGAGTTCTTGATTATCATAAGAGACATCACGTTCGATTGATCCTATTCATCATGCTATACTTTTCTTATGTAGTACTTTTATCAGAAGAGAGCAATAGGATTATCGTGTCTTAAGAGATAATCAATGATTTAATTTTAAGAGCTAATCTTATAGAAACTTTAAATAAAGCAAAACATATTATATTTAGGAATTAGAGTGGATGAGATATAGATTTATAGAAGAAAGTTATAGTGAGTAAAGTCATGGGTACTTAAAAAAATTAAGGCAGACAAAATGATCATAAGATTAATGAAAGGATCATTAATGTGAGGATCATTATATGAAGAAGTTATGATATGTCTATTACTAACATCAAAATAATAGACTTAGTTAAAATTCTACTTAAACGAAGACAAATCAGCTTTGGCCAGAAGTGTAATCATTTAAGCATGTGTGCAAAGTAATCGTGACAAATCAGCTTTGGCCAGAGATGAGACAATCACTTTAGTTATGCACTTGTTAAGAATGCTATACATGAATGAATTAAATCAGCTTTGGCCAGAAATTAAGACATTCACGTTTGTAATGCATACTCAACATGACTTTTATAATACTTGAGCAATAAATAGATGTATCAAATCAGCTTTGGCCAAAAATGATACATCAGAAGCTCACCCAAGTTAAGCCATTTTGGTTTTGTAAAACGTTATTTGATTCTGATTAATATACTGAGTATTTACAATAACCAATTATTTTAGTTCACATTAAACAGCCTAATAAAGTAATGAGGTTGAGATTTCGAGCTAGTCTTAGGTTTCGAGTGAGATCTCGACTGAGGTCTCGAGTGAGGTCTCGACTTAGTTATGAGATCTCGAGTAAGTTGTGGGGTCTCGAGTCGCAACCTTGGTCTCGAGTTGTATCCTTATGGTCTCGAGTCGCAACCTTATGATCTCGAGTTGTAACCTTATGGTCTCGAGTCGCAACCTTATGATCTCGAGTCGAAATCTTGGTCTCGAGTCATGGACCTTATGATCTCGAGTCGAGATCTTGTGGTCTCGAGTCATGAAGACTGAAACCCTTATGATTTCGAGTCGAAACCTTAGTCGAAAGCACCTAATTTCGAAACTTATCCTCTAAAACTCGAAATCTACTGATTAAAAGCTGTTAGTTGTGATAAGTTTGAAATTCGAATTTTTAGGGATTATGGGATTTAGTTTCCTATTTTAATGCTAATCTAAATTTATCAAAATATTTCAAAATAATATCCATTTAATTTTATAACATATTTCAAAATTTTAAGAGATAAAATTTAAATCAAAACTAGGAAAAACACCCAATAATCTAAATTTAATTCCAAAATAAGGGAATTTATTCGAATTTCACTAAGAACATGAAGAACCCTAATATTAATAAAATCAAAATTCTGGAACCCAAAACCTGAATATTAAGTCTTCTAAAACAGATTTCGGACATAATTTTACCCGTTTTGATTTCGAGACAATTATAAAACATTCTTTTTCCCGAAAACAGTGATTTCGAGATACTTGGTCTCGAAAACAGGCTTTTAAGTTTTATTAAGTTTTCAAAACTCTGTTTTCCAAATTTCAATCCCAGAATAATGGATACGAAAACAGAACTGATTTATCAACATATGCTCTGATACCACATGTTGGTCAGTTCTGTTTTAGGCATAATGGAAAATATGAGTAACATACCTGATTGCAGCAGTACAGGCCAGCAGAGAATCCAGATGGAGACGCAGCAATAGTGTTTGACATGATTGTCAGCTTGATCTGGTTCCTCCTTAGGGTGCAACCTAATGATGGTGATGAAGAAAACGAATAGGGTGTTCGGTTATAGGAGAGGAGGCGATTTGATGTTATGAACTAATAAGGTTGTCTAATTTGTGTAACCCTTTAACATCTATATTAGTCTCCTTATATATGCACCCAAGAGGAAACCCTAATTAGTTAATAAGGGTAATAAGACCCATCAACAATTACCAACTAATTATTTAATAGGTTGTTATATATTTTGATCTATATAATGTAAATGATTATAATCACTACTAGATTAAATATTACATTATAATATATTTAATCTTACAACCATTACCTCACCCTCCACCAAGTGATAGTTAATCATGCATCTATAAAAAAAAATGAAAGCTTTCCACCACTTGATTTAAAGATCTGGTATTGAAATTGATTTGAAGGTTGCGATGGTGTGATATATGCGGAATCGGTTATTATATTTTTTACTTAGTATACGTTGCGGTCACGTAAGCAATGACTTGAAGCATCGGTACCATGTACGTGGTCGGGTTCAGGGTTAGGTGAACGAAAACGCCATTTGTATATAAATCCACAAATCCAATCAACTTTAGTATCCAATTATATCTGTAACCAAATCAAATCACTTCGACAAAATTTCAAACATGATGATGGCAATGAAGATTCCGGACACGTTTTACATATCTCACGGATCACCAACTTTATCCATCGATGAAACTATGCCCGCTCGCCATTTCCTCCAATCGTTTCAGCAAAAGGTGTATCCTCCTCGTCCGTCGTCTATTCTTGTGATCTCCGGTCACTGGGAGACTGAGTATCCCACCGTCAACGCCGTCGATGGACCTTCTGAAACCATCTATGATTTCTATAATTTCCCCAAATCCATGTACCAGGTAACTAATCTGTTGTTGTTTGAGTGTGTTTTGGTGATCATTATTATTGTAATTTCTGATGACCAAAGTTGTTGGAGTTAGATAGTCAGGTTTAGAACAGCCTGTAAGTGTACGAGTGTTTGCTGAATAGACATGAACGATGGTTGTAGACTGAGGCGCAGCTTTAAGGGGCCAGGGCGCCCGACCCCCGAACTTTTCGCTCAGTAGTGTTATGTATGTACGTTTCGTATAGAATTTTATAGGTATATACGTTTTCGACCCCCGGTTTACCTATTTAGAATTTTTAGATCCGGTGACTTCCGACCCCCAATGGAAATTTTCAAACTTCACCACTACTTGTAGATTTAGTTCAGTTTTTAGGAGATTCAACCATGAATTTTGGGAACAACTTTGAAATGGAAGTAGTACATAAAAGCATAGAAAAATATGAGTATTGGTTTGTGTGTGTTTCAGTGGGAGAATTTCTAAAAAAAAAACACAAAGATTTCGTTACACGTGTTCGGTTTGTAAAAAAACTCAATTTGAAACGACCTGAGTCGAGCAGGCTCATTTTGTAACTGGTTCGGTTGGTTGGCTTGTTCTTAGGCTAGATCTCGAGCTCAAGCCGAGCCAAGCTGCCTCGTTGAATTTTGAGCACGGGCTCGAGACCACCTGGCTCAACTTGTTTACAACCCTACATTTAGCTAAACATATCATTTTTGTGTCGGCCAGCAGGTTTGCCGGTTGACCGTTTAATTTATATTGATTTTCTTTAGTTTTTTAGTAAACCGCCAAAATGGTCATGAGGTTTGGTCACTTTTGCCGTTTTAGTCCAAAACTCAAATCTTTTGAATCTGGGTCCCTGTGGTTTCAATTAACATCCAACTTTTTTTGTCTTTTTCCTCCATTTAAATGAATGGCAAAATAGTCAGATTTTTTTAATTTATTATAATAAAACGTTAAAAAGACCATTTTGTCCTTCATTAAAAGGGAGAAAAAAGTCAAAAAACCACAGGGACGCAGATTCAAAATGTTTGAGTTTTGAACTAAAGTGACAAAAGTGACCAAACCTCTGGGACCATTTTGACAGTTTGCTCTTAGTTTTTTTAAACATGTTTTATATAATAACATAAACTATTTAGGTATTTTTTTAGATTAAAATTTAATATTTAAATATTTTTTTGCTTGTATAGTCTAAACTTAAATGCTTTAAAAAATTAAAAATAATTTCCAAATTTAGATTTTAGAATATTAATATATAAAAGATTTTTCTTTGGCTAAACAGGATCGTCTTTGTCTTAACCCGCGAATATACATGTATTATTCGGGTTGTGTGTGTGACATGATTTTCAGGTTCATGATGGGTTCGATCCACCATCCGTGAACACAACTTGTTTAACAACCTTGGTATATTAAAGTAAGTTGCAAAAAAAATTCAATTGCTTTCTTACCTTTTTAAGTTTGTATCAAACCCAGCTCAAGTATCCTGCACCGGGTGCTCCAAAACTGGCAAAAAGAGTCAAGGAATTGCTCGTGTCTTCCGGGTTCAAGAGGGTCGATGAGGACAAGAAACGAGGGCTAGATCATGGCGCATGGGTCCCACTAATGCTTATGTATCCAGAGGCTAATATTCCAGTCTGTCAGTTGTCCGTTCTACCCGACAGAGACGCCACTTACCATTATAAGATGGGTAAGGCACTGGCACCTCTAAAAGAGGAAGGTGTGCTCATTGTTGGTTCGGGTGCTACCACCCACAACCTTAAAATACCGCGTAACACCACATCGGTGCAACCATGGGCTCAAGAGTTTGATACGTGGGTAAACGAAGCACTAGTTAATGGAAGATATGAAGATGTAAACAACTATAAGGAAAAGGCTCCACATGCAAGCGTTGCACACCCGGGGCCTGACCATTTCTACCCGTTACATGTTGCGATGGGTGCCGGTGGTGTGAATTCCAAAGCCGAACTTATCCATCATAGTTGGGGTTTGGGTTCGCTTTCGTATGCTTCGTATAAATTCACAGTGCCAGCTTAATTGTTCGGTCTTCTTGTGGGTTTTGTTTGTAAAATTCACGGTTTGTATCTCATGTAAATATGATGTTGTACTTATTTTATTTTGATCAATATTTGAGTGCATCGACTGCCTTTGGTTTTTTCCATAGTGATGTGAAATGAAGGACCAACATAAAAAGAGTTTTCTGTGCAGAAACTCAAAACTCCAAAATAAGAACAAAATTGTAACAATATATATTAATTTGCCACTCTAAGACCACGTGTTATACTTAGGTGCTGTTTGTTTTTTCTGCGGGAAAAGGTCTGCAGTCTGCAGACCACATCTGCAGGCATCTGCAGGAGAAGAGGTGGACCAAATGTCTGCAGTCTGCAAGGAGAATAGGGTTTGTTTTTTTTTATATAAAAAGATCTTCACACACATAACACACACAAACACACACAGACACCTCTGCTCTCTCTCTGCCTTCCTCACCACCACCAAGCACCACCGCCTTACACAACCACCGTCGTCACCACTACACCACGCCCTTCACCGTCTCTCTCTCTCCTCTCACAGATCTCTCTCTCCTCCCTCGATCTCTCTCCCTGCCTTCATCACCACCACCGCAAACCCTAGCCTTGAACTCTCTCTCTCTACAAACTCTCTCTCTCTACAATCTGTCACCACCACCGCCATCTCCTTCTCCGGCCAGCCGTTTCTCCGGCACACCCATCTCCTTCTTCTCCGGCGCACGGCGGCGTGAAAGACGCGAGAAGAGAGAAATACGCGAGAAGAGAGAGAGACGCGAGGAGAGAGAATGCATGTTGGTTGGTGGTTGTTTCTTCTTAAAACCGGTAAGTTGGGGATTTTGAGTGGGTTTTTGGATTTGAGGGGTTTTCATGGTGGTTGTGGTGGCAGGTGGATAGTGGTGACGGTAGTTGTGGTGGTGGCCGGCGGGAGTAGGTGGGGGTTGTGGCAGGTGGATGGTAGTTGCAGGTGGGGTGTGATGGCAGGTGGGTGTTGGTGACGGTGGTTGTGGCAGGGATGTGGTGGTGGCGGTGGTGGCAGGGATGTGGTGGTGGAGGTGGTGGCGGTGGTGGCAGGGATGTGGTGGTGGAGGTGGTGGCAGGGAAGAAGAGGTATGTGCCAAGAAGAGGTTCCAAGAAGACATGGGTCATTGTCTGCGTGGTGAAGAGGTCTCGCAGACCTTTTTTAATGAAAGGTCTGCAAGAAAACAAACAAGCTGCAACATCCAAACGTTTTATTGATCAGTTTTGTAATTACATAATATAAAACATGTAAAAGTGTACATGGTAAGCCAGCAATTGCAACAGGGATAGATGTACACGACATGATTGTCAACTTGATCTGGTTCTCGTTTAGGGTGTATATTAGCGATGGTGATTAGGAGTTCTTGAAGTGATGAACTCGTGATATTGACAAAGAGAGGATGGGTTCTTAGTGATGTTATTTGTGGAGTCTAACCTTTAGCCCTCTATAATGATCTTCTTAAATACACCCAAAGAGAAACCTTTATTAGTTAGTAAGGGTAATGCAGTCAATCAACAATTACCAACCAATATAATAATAATGGATAATTATATTATTTTGATCTAATATAATATAAAAGGTAAATTACACTTTTCGTCCTTTATGTGAAGAATTTGGTACAGAGAGACAAGTTTAGGTTAAACCACAGAAGGTTTTGTTTTTTTTTAGTCATAAGAACTCACGATGGTTTACAATAAATAAGAAATAGGAAAACAAACTAACAAGCTTATCAAGCCTATAAAATAGGAACTAGAGAATCAATAGATAATGAAGATAAAACCAAGACTTAGTAAAACATAATTATCTCCAATACTCCCCCTCAAGTTGGCGCATGAAGGTTCGCAATGCCCAACTTGATCAGTAAATAATTTAGGTGTTGTCCGCCCAGAGGTTTCGTAAACAAATCAGCAACCTGTTCATTTGACTCAACGCATACGGGGTTGATTTCTTTGGACACCACACGTTCACGTACAAAGTAACAATCCATCTCAACATGCTTGGTTCGTTCATGAAAAACCGGATTATGAGCAATGTGACGAGCGGATTCATTATCACAATACAATGTAGTCGGTTTCTTCTGTACAACATTCAACTCCATGAGCAACCAACGAAACCATAGGACCTCACTAATCGTAGTAGCCATAGCGCGATACTCGACTTCGGCAGACGAACGAGAGACCACGGATTGCTTCTTGGATTTCCAGGACACGGGAGCTCCACCAAGTGTAAGGAGGTAACACGTACGCGAACGCCAAGTAAAGGGGCAACCCATCCAATCGGCATCACAGTATGCAACTAATTCTGTCTCGGGTGTTGATGGTAATAGGATTCCTTGTCCAAGAGTAGTTTTGAGATAACGCACAACCCGTAGGGCTGCATCGAGATGAGACTGGCGTGGATCTCCCACAAACTGACTCAACAAATTAACCGAATAAACAATGTCTGGACGTGTGGCTTGCAAGTACAAAAGACGACCCACTAGTCGTCGATATCGGCCCGCATCTACTCGATGGTCACCTGTTGCTGGATCAAGTTTCAGTCCTTGTTCCATTGGAAACGAACTTGGTCTGCATCCTTCAAGACCCATATCATGCAAAAGTATCCAATGTGTATTTTCTCTGACTAAGAACGAGACCCTCTTTGGTTCGAGCAAATTCAATGCCAAGAAAGTATTTAAGATTGCCAAGGTCTTTAATGGTGAACCGTTCATGTAACTCCAACTTGGTAGCTTGAATTTTGCTCATATCATTACCTGCCAAGATCACATCATCTACATATATAAGAGCAACCACTTGAACCTTTTCATGGGTGTATATGAACAAGGATGGATCAGCTACTGATTGTTTGTAACCCATTTCAAGCAAGACTGATGTGTGTAAAATGCAACATATAAATTACATCAAATGAGGCATAAAACTAACCCTTTTTTAGTACTAATGTTGGAAAATGTGTGCTTTTGTCTTCCTTTTGTATTTTCAGGGTTAAATGAGCTTAAATGAACAAAAGGAACAAATATACAACCAAAACCAACATAAATACAAAGAAAGGGAAGAAACGTGGCATGCCCGACCCCTCGACAGCATCTTCCCAAGAAAAAACAAGAAGACAGAAGACTGGACACGCCCCGTGCTCAGTGAGCACGGGGGCGTGCCCAAGTGTCAGCATAAAAGACAAAGTTGTAGAAGCTTCCATCGCCCACCACGGGGCCGTGCTCAGCGGACACGGGGTCGTGGTCAACTATAAGATTCGCATAAACCAGGCAAATCTTGATAGTACAGATATGCTTCTGCACACGGGGTCGTGCCCAGCGGACACGGGGCCGTGGTCAACTAATAAAGACAAGAGCAATTAATGAAGAAAGAGAAGGATGTGGACACGGGGCCATGCCCGAGCTTCTGTTCAGCCTATAAATAGGAGTGCTTGGCTCAAGCTCAAACCATCCCTTGGTACACCACCTCTCTCACACTTCACCCACCACCCACCACCACCATAACACCATCATCCATTGTCCATCATAGAGTGTGTGAGTCGTCTCGGGATCCAAGATTGATCATAAGAGTTCTTGACAATCAAGGCCATGTTTGCCTAAGTCTCTTACATCACTTGGTGAAGACAAAGTGTCTAGTGTAATACTTTTTATTTTTAATCTTTTCGCACTTTTTAATTGGTTATGTATTAATGACTTTTATAACTAGTTTCTTATGTTGAAGGTGATTCTTCCTTATCGTTTGTCCGTGGTGTCTTGGCATTATTTTACTGTCTATATAAAATAAAAGATTTTCACCATTCATATCTCCACGGTCTATATGGAGGTATGTTGGCTACCTGGTCGGGGGTTAAGGGAACGGTTTGGTAAGAGTCTTGCCATTGTTCAGTGTATAGATCCTGCAAAGGACCTGGGTCAAATTTAGTAGGACCTCCTTCAATACTTAACGGTATTAGATGGCGGGGTCCAAACTCTTTGACCCCCTCATAAGTTAAACTACTATTAATATTTTAACCCGGCTACTTAGGACTGTATCCCTACTGACTCAGACTACTTAGCCGAGGGTAACGTCACCTTCAAAAGAGGGGCCTACCACATTATGCATTAATAACTTAATTAATTATCTTTCAATAATCCAACCCTTTAGGATTGTATCCTTGCTGACTCAAACTACTGGGTTAAGGGTAACGTCACCTCCAAAAGAGGGGCCTACTACAATAACTAAGATAATCTCTTAAATAGTGCAAAAGTGCGAAAATAATCAAAGGTTACACTAAACACGAGTCGGAGCCAAGTGATTCATCTTGTCTATCTGTTTTTATTTTATTTTTATTTTCAGCATTTTTAGTTAGTTTTTATTTTTCTTAGTTTAAAACCTTTTTCCAAACTTTTTGATTTGATTAGACGTTGAGGATAAACCGGTACTAAAAGCTCTTGTGTCCTTGGACGACCTCGGTATCTTACCAACACTATACTACGCTCATGATGGGTGCACTTGCCCATATGTGTGTCTAGTGTTAGTAAATATCGTGTTTTATAAATTTAAAACTTGGCTAAAGAAAGTGTAAAAGGGCTTAAAATATACTTAAACTTATATACACACTTCACACGCATCAAGTTTTTGGCGCCGTTGCCGGGGACACAAGGATTTTAAGAAAGCTTAAAATCGACGGCCTAATCAGTTTTTCAAAACCTTTTTAAAACGCGCGCACATTTTTCTGCATTTTAGTTTAGTTTTGCATTTACAGTAACCTGAACACGGGTCGTGCTCACTGAACACAGGGCCGTGCTGCACATTTTTCATAAAACACCCAGTAACAGTAGCTTGAACACGGGCCGTGCTCACTGAACACGCCCCGTGCTCAACGAAATCAGTAAATTTTATTAAAATGCCCAGATACAGATTCTGTACACAGGGCCGTGTCCACTGAACACGGGGCCGTGTCCAGCCTCTGTTTCCGTTTTTATTTTTGTTTTCTGATCTCGAGACTTGGTTGTGGTCTGCTGGGTGATTCTTATGGATCAATACTCAGGAGGTTACAACTACACCTTTGAGGAGGATGATTACAGGAGTAACTATTGCACTAATAGTAGTAATCCGCACTCGGTTCAATATAGTCACTCATATCAACCATTAAATTCATACACCTACTATGAGGAACCCAGGTACGAGCCATCAACTTCATACCCATCCTATAAAGACCAAAGGTATGAACCTCCTCCCTCATACTCATATTTTGATGAACCAAGGTATGAGCCTTCTTACTCATACTTTGAGGAACCAAGATATGAGCCACCACCTTCGTATGCTTATTATGAGGAACCATGGCGTGAACAACCCACCTCATATGAGTATTATGAATAACAAAATTACGACCCTTATCCATCATATACTTACAATGAAGAACAATGGTGTGAACCATCTACTTCATATGGGTATTATGAGGAACAAAGGATCGAACAACCGGATTCAAGCTTTGAAAATCCCGATCCTTTTTCTATAACCGAAGTGACCGATAGGATATTAGAACACCTTAGAGTTATCGATCGCTATATAAAAGAATCTCGCACAAGGGAAGAGGAGCCCCGCGCAAGGGAAGAATTAAATAAAGAAGAGATAACGGAAAGTGTAAAAATGGAAGAACAAATAGGTGAAAAACCGACACATGAGTTAAACAACGAAAAAGGTGAGTCCGGCAACGCTAAAATTCAAGAAGAGTCTAATTTTGAAGAAATTAATCTCTTGTCACCTTCTTTTGAAAATCATTGTTTAATTCCAACTCATGCTAAGTTTTTAAAAGAGTTAAACACTAACACTAAAATTGACGAAACGGTAAGTGTTAAGTTAACTAATGATCAAACCTCGCTAATAAAAGAAGACCCATTTGAAATTAACATTACACCGGTTCCATGTTTCTTTCAAAATTCATTTATTAGTAATGTCACAATTGATAAAGATCTTTGTGTTAACATAATGCCTAACTACATTTTCGAAAAATTAAGTATTAGTGATTTTTCTCCACTTCAAATACCCATTTTTCTATCTAATCGGAAAATAATAAAATCAATCGGTGTAGTTGAGGATGTCTTGGTTCAAACAAATCAAATGGTAATCCCAACCGACTTTGTCATCCTCGATGACGCTCCTCTAGTGTTGGGACGACCTTTTGTCAAAACCCACGAAGCTTTGAAAACCCGGAAGTACAACAATCTATCAATTCAATTAGGGGCATTCAAAAGATGTGTCGATCTTGAACGATCAATGAAATATCCAATCGGCAATGATGACCCCCTAATTGAAGATGAGCCAGAACCACCCGATAAGGTGGGTCTAGCCAAGGACCCTTATAAACGTGGCGCACCACGGAGGCATTCCGCGGAACTATCTGTAGTTTAGTTTAGATTAACCTTTATGTTTTCTAGTTTAGTTTTTAATTTTTAGGAATAAAACACACTCGGGATGGTGAAGGATACTAAGGGATGCTTGAACCAACACCCCATGCACAAAAACAGAGCCTCCCGATGATTTTTCTTCATTACAGCAAGTTCAGCACGGGGCCGTGCTCACCCCAACACGCCCCGTGCCCGAGGTTCTGCAGAAAATGCCCAGTTCAGGTAACTGGACACGGGGTCGTGCTCACTGAA
Source organism: Helianthus tuberosus (assembly GCA_030545235.1). Classification (NCBI taxonomy): domain Eukaryota; kingdom Viridiplantae; phylum Streptophyta; class Magnoliopsida; order Asterales; family Asteraceae; genus Helianthus; species Helianthus tuberosus. The sequence continues at coordinate 7,850,494 of CM060436.1, forward strand.
CACGCCCCCGTGCCCAGCCTTCTGTTTAAATTTGATACTGGGAGTCTGACCACGGGGCCGTGCTCAGCCAACACCACCCCGTGTTCAGCTACCCAGTACCATAAAATCTTGTTTTTAACCCACTTTTACACATTTTAATCAACCGAAAAACTTATTTTTGGGACACATTGAAGACAATGTGTAATTTAAGTGTGGGGGGATGCTAAAACCTTGAATCTTGCAAGTCCTAAAAACAAGTCTTACACAAAACTTTATTGAAACCGCTAATCACCCCTAATTTTTTCAAAAATTTTCATTTTTTTTACTTGTCTAGGTTTAACTTGGGAATTTCAAGTTCTAAAAATGTTATATTTTTACAAATTTACAACCGATAGCGTCGTGACAAAAAAAAACCAACATAAGAAAATTATGAAACGGCATGACAAGCTTAGTTAAAATTTTATTATATATACTTGATCACAATAAAAACCCATTCCCACAAAAAGTGAGTTTTGAGCCTTTATTGAGCATACAAATACACATCTTTAGATTAAATGCTCATCTTTCGTTTCTTGTGTGAATAGCCGCTTACGACTCTAGAACTTGCCATGACGATACATTCCCGGTCCTTACCAACTTAACCCCGAGTAAGTAAATGATGGAGGCATTAGGACTAACCCTTTTTCTTTCAACACCATTATTTTTCTTTTTTTTACCACCTACCCAAAATCCCCCTAGTTAAGCCCTTTGAGCCTAAACCTTTTCATTTCTAAACCCAAAACAAACACCCTTTACCCACCAAAACCCTTTTTCATTTTTACCCTTTATTTTAGTACAAAGCTCGGTTTTCATGTGACATTCCTTATTAAAAAAAAATGTTGAAGCTAAAAAATAAACAAACAAGTTCATCAAAAAGAACTTTGTTTGAAGAATTGCTTCATCAAAATAAAAAGTTATGAAAAAAAAAGTCTTACGAAAACCGACGCTTTTTACGTCTTTCGCCCTTTTCTACTAACCACTAACCCAACCACCTACCTTTAACCCAAGCCTAACCCTTCCCCCCAAAAGTCCTCTTGATATTTACAAAGGTATATAGTTAAAAAGGAGGAGGATTGATTGCTTGGCAAGCTTATGGTAGGAGTAAGTTCCATGCCGCTCTCGAGTGTTTCACAAAAATACATCTTCGGCCGAGTGTTGAGTGATCCCCTGTGAGGTATGTGAACTTGTATATAAATGGAATTTTAAAAAGGCATGTTATGCCCTAATAAGTAATTTATTTTATGTAATGTTCTATATAAATCATGACGAATAGGATTGTAAATAAATAAAAATAAAACCTAATAAAGAATCTTGGAAATCCCGACACTCTATGACAAGCCCTAAAACCTTCTCTTCTACCCATTCCATTTGGGAGTGTAAGCCACATTATAAAGAGTTTTGCTTGAGGACAAGCAAAGATTCAAGTGTGGGGGTATTTGATGTGTGTAAAATGCAACATATAAATTATATCAAATAAGGCATAAAACTAACCCTTTTTTAGTACTAATGTTGGAAAAAGTGTGCTTTTGTCTTCCTTTTGTATTTTCAGGGTTAAATGAGCTTAAATGAACAAACGGAACAAATATACAACCAAAACCAACATAAATACAAAGAAAGGGAAGAAACGTGGCATGCCTGACCCCTCGACAGCATCTTCCCAAGCAAAACAAGAAGACATAAGACTGAACACGCCCTGTGCTCAGTGAGCACGGGGGCGTGCCCAAGTGTCAGCATAAAAGACAAAGTTGTAGAAGCTTCCATCGCCCACCACGGGGTCGTGCTCAGTGGACACGGGGTAGTGGTCAACTATAAGATTCGCATAAACCAGGCAAATCTTGATAGTACAGATATGCTTCTGCACACGGGGTCGTGCCCAGCGGACACGGGGCCGTGGTCAACTAATAAAGATAAGAGCAATTAATGAAGAAAGAGAAGGATGTGGACACGGGGCCGTGCTCGAGCTTCTGTTCAGCCTATAAATAGGAGTGCTTGGCTCAAGCTCAAACCATCCCTTGGTACACCACCTCTCTCACACTTCACCCACCACCCACCACCACCATAACACCATCATCCATTGTCCATCATAGAGTGTGTGAGTCATCTCGGGATCCAAGATTGATCATAAGAGTTCTTGACAATCAAGGCCATGTTTGCCTAAGTCTCTTACATCACTTGGTGAAGACAAAGTGTCTAGTGTAATACTTTTTATTTTTAATCTTTTCGCACTTTTTAATTGGTTATGTATTAATGACTTTTATAACTAGTTTCTTATGTTGAAGGTGATTCTTCCTTATCGTTTGTCCATGGTGTCTTGGCATTATTTTACTGTCTATAAAAAATAAAAGATTTTCACCATTCATATCTCCACAGTCTATATGGAGGTATGCTGGCTACCTGGTCGGGGGTTAAGGGAACGGTTTGGTAAGAGTCTTTCCATTGTTCAGTGTATAGATCCTGCAAAGGACCTGTGTCAAATTTAGTAGGACCTCCTTCAATACTTAACGGTATTGGATGGCGGGGGTCCAAACTCTTTGACCCCCTCATAAGTTAAACTACTATTAATATTTTAACCCGGCTACTTAGGACTGTATCCCTGCTGACTCAGACTACTTAGCCGAGGGTAACGTCACCTTCAAAAGAGGGGCCTACCACATTATGCATTAATAACTTAATTAATTATCTTTCAATAATCCAACCCTTTAGGATTGTATCCTTGCTGACTCAAACTACTGGGTTAAGGGTAACGTCACCTCCAAAAGAGGGGCCTACTACAATAACTAAGATAATCTCTTAAATAGTGCAAAAGTGCGGAAATAATAAAAGGTTACACTAAACACGAGTCGGAGCCAAGTGATTTATCTTGTCTATCTGTTTTTATTTTATTTTTATTTTCAGCATTTTTAGTTAGTTTTTATTTTTCTTAGTTTAAAACCATTTTCCAAACTTTTTGATTTGATTAGACGTTGAGGATAAACCGGTACTAAAAGCTCTTGTGTCCTTGGACGACCTCGGTATCTTACCAACACTATACTACGCTCACGATGGGTGCACTTGTGTCGCAACCCCCGATCCCTGATCCTCGGGAACGGGCGGACGCGAGCTCAGAGTTTGGTGGTATCAGTTTGTTTAATCTCGCAGCGGAATTTTTTCATCAGGACCGTAGTTAGAAAATGTTTATCAGAGTAAAACCACCTTCTTTTATATTAATAATAACATGGGCAAAACCCAAGTTTCTTATTACAATACATTATAGGGACAAACCCTATTTTATTGAATTAAACATCGTTTATTAGGTAACTTTTATAGCCACATTTTTCCCAAGCCTTCAGTGCTCTCCAGCTGGCTTTTCACTAATTTGCTGTTCACATTGTGTTACCTGTAACACGTTTTAAAAATATTTGTCAGTCGGAAATACTGGTGAGTGAATCTCAGTTTAATCAAGAAACATTTTATCAATTAAAACAGTATTGAGAGCGATCACATTGTTTATGTCTACACAATTACTCATTCAGTATTTGCCACTCGACCGGATCTATGGCTATGGTCAAATTATCCATTGGCTAACTCGTCGTCCAATGGTAATGCAGTGTCATTCAGACTTACTACTACTCGTAGTAAATTTTGTATACAAAACCCCATAATACCGGCAGTAATTGAAGAACTACAAAGACTCAATCACCGCTTAATCACATTGTAAAACAATTAAGGTTTTGTAACATATTCCAAAAACATTAACAAAAAGAGGATAAACTCACATTGCTGTCTTAGGCTTTTCATAAGGGTTTCCTGGATATAATTTATAATTTATACAAATGTACATTGATTAGTATCAAAACCCTTTGAAATTATTAATGATACCCTCCCCGAGACGGTATTCCAACAACTACGTCGGGCAGAACCACGACAGTTGTTACGGAACCCTAAATCAATCGGGCAGCGTAACTATTACGAAACTGGGGTTATAATACTTACAACGGAGCAGAACCTTGCTAATTAGGGGGTATAATACTTGAAAATTATGCCTAATATCAGAGAATTCGAGATTGAGATTTGTGAATGAGCGACGGAAAACGTAGACTGATGCCATCTATTTATAGTTGTGTAATCTGGTCCTCACGCGGCCCGCGTAAAAGATAAGGGACCTTTACGCGGCCCGCGTCAACATTGGTCAACTCAGTAGCTTAGCTGGGTCAGCTAGTAGGTCCGCCACGATGTCGACACGTGTCGGCCTCTGGTGTAATCGCGTGTGATGATTTGTCGCGGCCGCGTAAGGTTGAGGTGAGGTTTGACACGGCCCGCCTCAACTCTATATTCAGATTTTTATTTTATTTTTATAAACTATAATGTATTTTGGGCTCGGTTTTCACATACGAGGTATAATATAAAACATATTGGAACATTTTAAGATATAATAGGGTGTCGGTTTTACCGAGGGTTGTTACATTCTCCCCACCTTACTTTAGAGCTCGTCCTCGAGATCTACTGAAACAAATGCGGGTATTTCCTTTGCATTTCTGATTCAAGCTCCCATGTATATTCAGGTCCTCTTTTGGAGTCCCACTTCACTTTGACTAGAACTAGTCTCTTGTGTTTGAGATTCTTGACTTTCCTGTCTTCAATTTGTAGAGGTCTTTCTACAAACTTGAGTTGTTCATTTACCTCTATATCCTTAAGAGGCACTATCAGTGATTCATCAGCTAAACACTTTTTAAGATTAGATACATGAAACACATCATGTATTCCTGCCATTTCCTCTGGCAATTGTAGCTGATAGGCTACATGCCCTATTCTTCTAATAATTTTAAAAGGTCCAACATACCTGGGACCTAGCTTTCCCCGTTTGATGAATCTTACCACTCATTTCCAAGGAGAGACTTTCAATAATACTTTATCTCCTACTTGAAACTCCAATGGTTTTCGTCTGTTATTAGCATAACTTTTCTGTCTATCACGTGCTGCTTTCAGTCGTTCCTTGACTTGAATAATTTTATCGGTTGTTTCTTGCACTATCTCAGGTCCAGATAGTTGCTTTTCCCCAATTTCTGCCCAACAGACTGGGGTTCGACACTTTCTCCCATAAAGTGCTTCGAATGGTGCAGCATGGATACTTGTGTGATAACTATTATTATAAGAAAATTCTATTAAAGGTAAGTGATCGTCCCAATTACCTCCAAAATCAATTACACAAGCTCTAAGCATGTCTTCCATTGTCTTAATTATCCTTTCACTTTGTCCATCCGTTTGTGGATGATAAGTCGTACTCAATTTTAACTTGGTTCCCATTGCCTTTTGGAAACTTGACCAAAAATGAGATGTAAAGCGACTATCTCTATCAGAAACAATTGATAAAGGAATGTCATGTAAAGAAACAATTTCATTTACATACAATTTAGATAATTGTTCCATACTAATTGTTTCCTTCATTGGTAAGAAATGAGCTGACTTAGTTAATCTATCTACAATCACCCACATTGTATCATTTCCTTTCCTTGTTTTGGGTAATTTAGTAACAAAATCCATTGTTATTAATTCCCATTTCCAAACTGGCATTTCTAATTGCTGTAACAAACCTGAAGGTTTCTGATGTTCAGCTTTAACTTGTAAACAAGTTAAACATTTAGAAACATAGGTTGCTATGTCTTTCTTCATTCCTATCCACCAGAATTTTTTCTTAAATCTTGGTACATTTTATCACTTCCTGGGTGCATCGTATATTTAGACTTATGGGCTTCTTCTAATATACGATTACGCAGATTTCCTAATTTAGGTATCCACATTTTCTTTTCATGGAATCTCCAAATTCCATCTGTTCCTTGTTCTAATTCTTTTAACATACCTTTTAACTTTTTAGTATCTTCCTTGATTACTGACTCTTGTGCTTCTCTTATCTGATCATTTAAATCTACTTGCAGATTTAATTTAAGAGAACGTACCCTTTTTGACTTTTCATGATACTTTCGACTTAAAGCATCTGCCACTATATTGGCTTTTCCTTCATGATACTGGATATCACAATCATAATCACTAAGAAATTCCATCCAACGTCTTTGTCTCATATTTAACTCTTTCTGCCCGAAAACATACCTTAAACTTTTGTGATCAGTAAATATGGTAAACTTACTACCATAGAGGTAATGTCTCCAAATCTTAAGAGCAAAAATTATAGCTCCTAATTCTAAATCATGGGTTGAATAATTCTCTTCATGATTCTTAAGTTGTCTAGATGCGTAAGCTATAACCTTTTGTCGTTGCATCCACACACATCCATAACCTAATTTAGAAGCATCACAATAGACTACAAAGTCTTCATTTCCTTCTGGTAATGCTAATATAGGTGTATGGGTTAATCTTTGCTTAAGGATTCTAAATGCTTCTTCTTGTTTTAATCCCCATTCAAACTTAACAGATTTACAGGTTAGCTTAGTTAAGGGAATAGCTATTCTAGAGAAATTTTTAATAAATCTTCTATAATAACCGGCCAATCCTAAGAAACTTCTAACCTCGGTTGATGATTCAGGGATTTTCCATTTAGTAATTGCCTCAATCTTGGTTGGATCTACATGAATTCCTTCATGATTGACTAGGTGTCCAAGGAATTGTACCTGTTCTAACCAAAATTCGCACTTTGAAAATTTAGCATAAAGCTTTTCCTTTCTTAACAAACTTAAAAGTGCGTGCAAATGTTTTGCATGATCTTCTTTATTCTTAGAATAAATTAGAATATCATCTATGAAAACAATTATGAATTTATCCAAATACGGCTTACATATTCGGTTCATCATGTCCATAAATGCTGCTGGGGCATTGGTTAAACCAAATGGCATGACAGTAAATTCATAATATCCATACCTTGTTCTAAAAGCAGTTTTAGCAATATCCTCTTCCTGTACCTTTAATTGATGATATCCTGACCTTAAATCAATTTTAGAGAAAAATCGAGCTCCTTGCAGTTGATCAAACAGATCATCGATTCTCGGTAATGGGTATCGATTCTTAATCGTGACTTTGTTTAATTCACGGTAGTCAATGCACATACGCATTGATCCGTCCTTCTTTTTAACGAACAATATCGGCGCTCCCCATGGCGACGAACTTGGCTGTATAAATCCTTTTTCCAACAATTCATCTAATTGTTTCTTTAATTCTTGCATTTCAGCGGGTGCCAGACGGTAAGGTGCTTTGGCAATTGGTGAGGTTCCTGGTAGCAAATGAATTCTGAATTCAACTTCTCTATCCGGAGGTTGCCCTGGCAATTCTTCTGGAAAGACATCTGAAAACTGAGATACTACTGGAATATCTTTTAGTTCTTTTCCTTTAGTGTTAGTGATTATGGAAATCAAATACACTATAGAACCTTTTCTTATACAACTTGCAGTTTTCATCACAGAGATGAATTTTGTGGTCCTATAGGGCTTATCTCCTTTAATTGTGATCGTTTTACCTTTTTGTGTATTTACTCGAATTAACTTTTGATCACATAAAATACTAGCTTTATTGGCTATCAACCAATCCATTCCTAAAACAACATCAAATCCTACCAAATTCATGGGATAAAGATTTGCAATAAATTTCTGATTTAAAATTTCTATACTTGCTCCCTGCAAGATTTCAGAAATTCTAACAGTTTCTCCATTGGCTGTCTCTACTAAGCATTCATGTGGTAGTTTAGTTAATGATTGATTTAGTAATTTGCAAAACGATGTATTAATAAAACTTTGGTTTGCACCAGAGTCAAATAATACTTTAGCAAAAACATCATTAACTAAAAACGTACTAGCAATGACATCTGGAATCATTTTGGCTTCATCTGCAGTTAGAACAAATGCTCTAGCATTTTTAGTATTCTTGTTGTCTGCTGCTGGGAGTAATTTTGGACAGTTTAGCTTGATATGACCTTTTTCTCCGCAATTGTAACATACCCGGCTGTTGGCTTTCTTCCTGCAATTTTCTTCTTTGTGTCCCGATATTTTGCAAAAGTTACAGTATATGGAACATCTTCCTGAATGCTTTCTTTTGCAATACCTACAATAAGGTGCAGAGGTAGAACCTATATTTCTCCCACGGTTAGAATTTCCAGAACGAAATTCTTGAGTCAACTTCTGGGTTAGGCTCCTTCTTTGATCCTCTTCTCAGGTACGGACTAACTCATCTGTCAAGGTGTTGGCTAGTTCTACAGCTTCTTCTATGGTTTGAGGTCTAGCTGCCTTGACTACATGTCTTATCTCTCCAATTAATCCCCAAATATAACGAGAAATTAACACTGGTTCTGGTGAAGCAAGAGTTGGCACTATTCTAGCATATTCAAAGAATATTTTAGTGTATCCCTTACTATCCACACCAGTCATCCTAAGGTTTAAGAATTTGTTTGTTATCTGTTCTTTCTCATTGGGTGGGCAGAATTTCCTTTCTACCTTGTCCTTAAACTCTTCCCATTCCATATTATAGGTTCTATCACTTCCTTTTGTTTGGAGGATAGTGTTCCACCATTCTAGTGCTGCATTCTTAAACAGATTAGAAGCAAACAATATTTTATCTTCTTCAGCACACTTGCTTATCCTTAAGACTGCCTCAGTCTTCTCTATCCAGCGTAAGGTTGCAATGGCCCCTTCATTGCCCGAGAATTCCATTGGTTTACAAGACCAGAATTCTTTATAAGAACAACCATAAGGCATGGTTATTCTTCTTTTGGGAATGGGCATTTGAAGTACAGGTCCATTGTTCACGCTGTTTTCTGGTTCACTTGGTCGCTTACTGCTATGCTTACTTTTATTATCAGCATCTTTAATAGTTTGAAGAATAAATAGCATTACATCTATAATTCCTTGTGCTACAATGTGTTGGATAACACTATTATCCATCTGGTTCCCATTGTTATTGATACTCGGATTATCATTAACCACGTTAATGTTACTCTGGTTATCGTTATTCAGATTTCCTTGATTTCCTTCGTCGGCCATCTGAATTTTAAACATTTATCCCATATTAATATCACAAATAATAGGTAATATAGTTAATTACATGACACGCAATTTAACCAAAACCGTCGATCATTGCGACTATACTCTTTTTTCATATATTATGCGTCTATTACACACTAGTACAGAAATAAAATTACAATACCAACAGAAAGAAAATAGTAATATGCATCCGTACACACATCTTTTACTTTATTTTATTATATTATTATTACTACTGTTTCCTCCATTCTAACATTCACGGATATGGATTCATCCAAAAATCCATATTGCGCTCATCGTATTTCCATACGAGACGCTCTCTGTAACAACCCTCATTAAAAGTCCTATTTATATTATTATTTTATTCAATAGGAAACCCTAATTAAGAAACCTAAGTGATTCTGCACAAAACCTACAAATTTCAGAACAATCAGAATCAGGATCAGGGCCCCTAAAACTCAGGGGGGGCATTCCCTACTAGATGATTATCCTTATTAGTTATTATAATAACCAAATTTAATCAAATCGTCGACTCACCTGCACTTCAAACACACGTGGCAACAATATAGGAAAATGTGACCCTTACGGACCGTAAGGGAATATTGTTACGGTCCGTAAGAAATGCAAATTTTGGGTATAAATAGCAGGCTTTGGGACTGGCTTCTGTGCGTTCGTTCGACGATAAAATTCAACTCAGGCGCAGAGATATCGTCCAAATACTCACAATTAACACCCACAAATCACTAATTGATGCTGCAATCAGGGTAATAACTCGATCGCTATTACGATTCAACGTCCGATCGATTATAACTATCCAACGATTGTTTAAGTGCCGCTCAAATTGAGTTTATACTTTGTTATTCATCGTGATTTCGACTTGAATGTTTGAGTGCTGTTCGAAATCGGACTATACTCTGTCATTCGTTGTGAATCCGCTGAATTGTTAAGTATTGCACTTTGTCATTCGTTGTGAGGGTTTTATCTCGTGAGTTGTCGTAAATGCTGTATTAGTTACTTACCTAGTTTGTATGCACTAGGTTACAAGGCTAATCAGTAGGTTAGGCTCTGCTCAAATTAAATCTATCCAGGATTATCTGTAGACTAAGCTTTGGCCGTAGAAATCTGCAATGTGAGTTCATTTCTCTTTTCTCACAGTTTGTGAGTCCATTATATTTTCTCACAGTTTCATCACCTTTTTGTGATACAATTATATTTACAAAGGCTTTTCAAAAATCCTAAAATGTTTATCAGTTATACTTACAGTGATTAAAGTTATATATTCTATAATAACTGCGAGTATGGGAGATTTTATACATTATTTGATTCTCATTATTATTTGCCAGAAAGTTAGTCAATATTAGCATGACCACAATCACAGTGGGAATTATGCCCAGTAGCTATAACTAATATTATTTTACCATTAAATCATTAATTAATTTAATGTATGTTTGAGATAAATCTAAAATGTGTATACTATAATAAAATAGTCAATTATAATATATTCCACTATACGAAGATTATATTTTTAGTCACGTTAATATATCAAATAATGATATTACAATTATTTGATTAACATATTATATTTGATAAGTTATAGTAGTTTGACATAAAATGATATATGTTATTCTCTGGATTAAATGGTTTTGTGCCATAAGTAATATAGTTGACAAATTAATGTCACGGGATACAATTAAGTCCAGATTCACTAGTTGAGAGAATGATCAACAGTGACATGTCCAAAGACACTAGTTGAAAGAATGATCAACAGTGTTATGAATAGAATCACTAGTTGAAAGAATGATCAACAGTGATATGATCAGAGTCACTAGTTGAAAGAATGATCAACAGTGATATGATTACCATCACAGGAATCGCCTAGTGACAGATAAATTGAATAATAGTAAAATAGAATTTCTTGATAAATTCACTATTGGACGAAAGTGAGCCAATAAGTGATATGATTACTGTCACCTTGGAACTGCCACCATGTGACAAATACTGATTGAGTTGGGTAAATATAAACAAATATAAAAACCTTAATGCTGTAAGGTATAACAATATATTTTATAAAAATGGAATGAATTCACTCAGTATTTTCGCTGACAAAACCTTTTCAAACATTTTTCAGGTAATTACAGTAGATTGGAATAAGAGCTGGATACGACACTGAAAGGCTTCAAGAAGTGGCTTATTTTATTAATTAAATCAAATTAAGAAATATTGTTTTATAAGTTTATTAAAACTACCTTTATAAAACATGGATTTATTCCATCTCTTTAATAAATAAAATCCGGTGTTTCTAAACTCTGATATTTTTCCTAACTTACGGTCCTGATGAAATTTCCGCTGCAATGTTTTATAAAATTAATCACCGGTACCACTGGACTGTTCACGGCTTCTGATTCCGTCCAGGGTGGGTCGGGGGTCGTGACAGAAGGTGGTATCAGAGCCACTTGTTTAAGCTATTTAGGTGTTCTTTTAATACCTAAACTTAAACAATAAAGTTAGTAAACTGATACAAATTAACATATGTGTTATATATGAATATATATATGTCGATATGCACATATAATATCCTGGAAGTATTGTTTGTTCTAATTATTCTGTGATATTAATAAGTGAAAATGTTTGCAATTCAGATGTCGAATGAAGTACCACATAATCCAGAAGTTCATGCTAATAATGAAAATCCTTTGGATAAAAATGCTATAGAAAATTTAATAGCTCAAGGAATAGCTAATGCTTTACCTTTAATAATTAAAGCTGTTAAAAATCCCGTAGAACCTACCAAAGTTGTGAGTAGCAAGCATACTCGTGACGATAGTTTTAACCATAGTGTCAATGGAGGTAATGATGATATTATCAAAACTCCATTTCCCAAGAAAAAGAAGGCGATGACTTTCGGGTGTACCTACAAAGAATTTCTAGCTTGTAAACCAACTGAGTTCGCAGGCAGTGAAGGAGCCACTGCTGCTCTGCGATGGTTAGAAAAGACGGAAGCTGTTCTTACAATCAGCAAATGTGCCGAAGAAGATAAGGTGATGTATGCATCTAACCTCTTCAAGGAAGAAGCCTTAGAATGGTGGAATATAATTCTTCAGGCAAAAGGAAGTGACATGGCTTATGCCATGAACTGGGAAAAATTTAAGGAAATGGCAGAAAGAAAATTTTGTCCTCCTTGTGAAAAGGAACGAATGACTAACAAGTTCCTAAATCATAAAATGATAGATGTGAATTGTCGTGAATATACGACAACGTTCTTCGAATATGCAAGAATGGTACCAACTCTGGCTTCGCCAGAACCTGTACTAATTTCTCGTTATATTTGGGGATTAGTTAGCGAAATTCGAGACATAGTTAAGGCCGCTAGACCACAGACTATTGAAGAAGCAGTCGAACTAGCTAACATGCTGACAGATGGACTAATCCGCACAAGAGAAGAAAACAAGAAGAAAGAGTTAGCCCAGAAAATTTCCCAAGAATTCTACAAGAAGACAGGAACTGAACAGTCATTGGAGCAACCTATCTGCAAAAGCTGTAATAAAAAGCATTCAGGAAGATGCCGTTTTAGGAAAACATCCTACTGTGACTTCTGCAAGATGACCGGACATATAGAGGAAGAGTGTAGAAGGAAAACTAATGTTTGTTCCAATTGCGGAGAAACAAGACACATCAAACCATATTGCCCTAAACTAACCAAATCAATCGACAACAAGGCCAGAACAACAGACGGAGCTAAGAAGAACGCACGAGCATTCGTACTTACTACGCAAGAAGCAGAAATGATTCCAGACGTAATCGCTGACATATAATATCTAAGTTAAGTTATTATTTGACCCTAGTACAAATAAAAATTTATAAATAAATACATTCTGTCAAGTACTTCATCTATTCAAAACCATAACAGACTTGTTTGGTTTTCATTTTCACTGAATCATTCATTTGGTCACGATCACCTTGTGGTGACGTTTTCACAAAATTTGAAGCTTGTGCTAATCTCGTTGCATACGGGTTTAATTATTTATTTATATTGAATCCGTTTTGTTGGTTTATTCTATAAAATCAATCTTAACACAATCATGTGCTAAGATAATGATACACAAATTCATTTCATATTTCCGTGTATCTCTTAATGATTTTTATATCAGCAACCGAGCGTTTTGTAATCTTTATTGCTTTATCATCTTTGATCGAAAAACATTATTCAATTCTTTCAATTTCAATCCTACTAGATTATTTGAAACATTCGGACTTACTTCATTTGATTTAAAGCATGGTGAAACTCATTTCATTCACCGCTACTATTTTCAATTATTATGACACCTTGTGGTGGCATTTTCTTTAATTTGTAGCTTGAGCTAATCTTATTTTCACTCCTAATGAACGAATTTTAATTTTGTTGGTTCATTATCTTAAACAGTCTTAATACAATTATGTGTTAAGATAAGAGTACACAAATTCATATCATATTCCGGTGTACCTCTTAACGTTTCTTTCATCATTTATCGAAAATTCTATAATATTCATTTGGTCTTTTCATTATCAATTGAAAATCCTATTCGAAATGAATATCCAATTTTACTTCATTAAAGCTTTCAGTTGATTTCACGGTGAAATTGTTCGGTCACCGTAATTATTGAATTATTTCAATCATTACGACACCTTGTGGAGTCGTTATAAACTTGTAGCTTGGGCTAAATCATAAGCATACGAATCTTTCAAAATCACGTATGTCTTTCGTTTGACTCATCATTGAAAAGTAGTCTTGATGCAATTATGTATTTAAGACAATGATACACTAACTCTATTTGTCTTTCTGGTGTATCTTTGCAATTCATTCATCTCAACACTTTGATTTTCTTATATCTTTGATAAATCATTTTTCATGCCTTTATTTCATTTGAGCTTATTGATTCTGAGTCTTCTTCAGTTGCCAATCAAAGTAAGCTTTCTTTTGACAAAAGAATTTTTATTGATTCTAAAAGTTCTTCATTCTAAATTGATCATATATCTTTTGACTTGAACATAGTCACTTTGGAAATTATATCATTTCATCTCATCCGTTTGACATCGATTTCTTGAAAAAGTTCAGTTGAACCATTGAGTCCTATTTATTGTATAACTCGTATTCACAAGATTCGATATTTAACTCTGTGTCATTTACCTTAATATTGTTCTTATTGACTAAGACATAACATAAAGCTAAAAGAGACATCGTAACCCAAATCTCGAGGACGAGATTTTTATTAAGGTGGGGAGAATGTAACAACCCTCATTAAAAGTCCTATTTATATTATTATTTTATTCAATAGGAAACCCTAATTAAGAAACCTAAGTGATTCTGCACAAAACCTACAAATTTCAGAACAATCAGAATCAGGATCAGGGCCCCTAAAACTCAGGGGGGGCATTCCCTACTAGATGATTATCCTTATTAGTTATTATAATAACCAAATTTAATCAAATCGTCGACTCACCTGCACTTCAAACACACGTGGCAACAATATAGGAAAATGTGACCCTTACGGACCGTAAGGGAATATTGTTACGGTTCGTAAGAAATGCAAATTTTGGGTATAAATAGCAGGCTTTGGGACTGGCTTCTGTGCGTTCGTTCGACGATAAAATTCAACTCAGGCGCAGAGATATCGTCCAAATACTCACAATTAACACCCACAAATCACTAATTGATGCTGCAATCAGGGTAATAACTCGATCGCTATTACGATTCAACGTCCGATCGATTATAACTATCCAACGATTGTTTAAGTGCCGCTCAAATTGAGTTTATACTTTGTTATTCATCGTGATTTCGACTTGAATGTTTGAGTGCTGTTCGAAATCGGACTATACTCTGTCATTCGTTGTGAATCCGCTGAATTGTTAAGTATTGCACTTTGTCATTCGTTGTGAGGGTTTTATCTCGTGAGTTGTCGTAAATGCTGTATTAGTTACTTACCTAGTTTGTATGCACTAGGTTACAAGGCTAATCAGTAGGTTAGGCTCTGCTCAAATTAAATCTATCCAGGATTATCTGTAGACTAAGCTTTGGCCGTAGAAATCTGCAATGTGAGTTCATTTCTCTTTTCTCACAGTTTGTGAGTCCATTATATTTTCTCACAGTTTCATCACCTTTTTGTGATACAATTATATTTACAAAGGCTTTTCAAAAATCCTAAAATGTTTATCAGTTATACTTACAGTGATTAAAGTTATATATTCTATAATAACTGCGAGTATGGGAGATTTTATACATTATTTGATTCTCATTATTATTTGCCAGAAAGTTAGTCAATATTAGCATGACCACAATCACAGTGGGAATTATGCCCAGTAGCTATAACTAATATTATTTTACCATTAAATCATTAATTAATTTAATGTATGTTTGAGATAAATCTAAAATGTGTATACTATTATAAAATAGTCAATTATAATATATTCCACTATACGAAGATTATATTTTTAGTCACGTTAATATATCAAATAATGATATTACAATTATTTGATTAACATATTATATTTGATAAGTTATAGTAGTTTGACATAAAATGATATATGTTATTCTCTGGATTAAATGGTTTTGTGCCATAAGTAATATAGTTGACAAATTAATGTCACGGGATACAATTAAGTCCAGATTCACTAGTTGAGAGAATGATCAACAGTGACATGTCCAAAGACACTAGTTGAAAGAATGATCAACAGTGTTATGAATATAATCACTAGTTGAAAGAATGATCAACAGTGTTATGAATAGAATCACTAGTTGAAAGAATGATCAACAGTGATATGATCAGAGTCACTAGTTGAAAGAATGATCAACAGTGATATGATTACCATCACAGGAATCGCCTAGTGACAGATAAATTGAATAATAGTAAAATAGAATTTCTTGATAAATTCACTATTGGACGAAAGTGAGCCAATAAGTGATATGATTACTGTCACCTTGGAACTGCCACCATGTGACAAATACTGATTGAGTTGGGTAAATATAAACAAATATAAAAACCTTAATGCTGTAAGGTATAACAATATATTTTATAAAAATGGAATGAATTCACTCAGTATTTTCGCTGACAAAACCTTTTTCAAACATTTTTCAGGTAATTACAGTAGATTGGAATAAGAGCTGGATACGACACTGAAAGGCTTCAAGAAGTGGCTTATTTTATTAATTAAATCAAATTAAGAAATATTGTTTTATAAGTTTATTAAAACTACCTTTATAAAACATGGATTTATTCCATCTCTTTAATAAATAAAATCCGGTGTTTCTAAACTCTGATATTTTTCCTAACTTACGGTCCTGATGAAATTTCCGCTGCAATGTTTTATAAAATTAATCACCGGTACCACTGGACTGTTCACGACTTCTGATTCCGTCCAGGGTGGGTTGGGGGTCGTGACACTCTCCCACCTGACGCATTCTCTCACTGCTTTCTAAGATCTCCTCCCCGAAAGTCCTAAGTTCTTGGACGTTTTCTGCACTCATTGGGGGTGCAGGTTCTCAGACTGGGTTTGGAATCTGGGGTACATGTTCCTGATATGGGGGTGTATGTGCCTGAAATTGGTAAGGATCCTCTAATATTTCCCTAATATAATCATCTTGGTAATAGGGATCTAAAGGGTCCATACCTGGGTAAGCTTCTATGTTCTGTATGGGTGGATATTCCTGGATAGAGTAACGTTGCACAAAATCCCGATTGTTGTCCCACCAGGGGTCGTAATTCGGGTCTAGAGGGTTTGGTGCAGGCACTCTAGGGATTTCTTCTGGATTAAAATTGTACATCTCTTCTTGGTTTTCCTGATTTTCTATCTCCATGGGTTGTTCTGGGTTTTGTGGTTATGGGGCTACTAATTGTTCCAAATTTGGGTCAGCAGCAGTCGTAGCTAAGATATGGAAATTAGCTAGGCTTCTATTAAGTATCTCTTGCGTATGGGCATCTGTCTCTCGCTTAATAGCTGCTAAAGCCCTTTGCTGTTGCAATTTTCGCATTCTCTTCCTACGAGCAAAAGCTTCTTTACTGAACCATCCTCGTTTCTTATTAGGAAATGGTTCTTCAGATTTAGCTCTAAAAGCAAATATTCCATCCTCCTGATCAGCAGTATACCCCGAAAGGGCAGGCTGTGATGATGTATCTTCACTCTTAGGTGAATCAGATAACTGACGATTCAGATTTGAGGGTCCTTGATCACTCATACTGAAAACTAACAATTAGTCAAATAACACATAACACATAATTACAGTTATGCACTTATTTCCTTATTTTATTTCCTAACACAAAATTTAAAATTTAAGTGTCAGCAGAACACTTCTTTGGCTCAGACCAGTGGCTAGGCTCTGATACCACCTTCTGTCGCAACCCCCGATCCCTGATCCTCGGGAACGGGCGGACGCGAGCTCAGAGTTTGGTGGTATCAGTTTGTTTAATCTCGCAGCGGAATTTCTTCATCAGGACCGTAGTTAGGAAATGTTTATCAGAGTAAAACCACCTTCTTTTATATTAATAATAACATGGGCAAAACCCAAGTTTCTTATTACAATACATTATAGGGACAAACCCTATTTTATTGAATTTAAAACATCGTTTATTAGGTAACTTTTATAGCCACATTTTTCCCAAGCCTTCAGTGCTCTCCAGCTGGCTTTTCACTAATTGGCTGTTCACATTGTGTTACCTGTAACGCGTTTTAAAAATATTTGTCAGTCGGAAATACTGGTGAGTGAATCCCAGTTTAATCAAGAAACATTTTATCAATTAAAACAGTATTGAGAGCGATCACATTGTTTATGTCTACACAATTACTCATTCAGTATTTGCCACTCGACCGGATCTATGGCTATGGTCAAATTATCCATTGGCTAACTCGTCGTCCAATGGTAATGCACTGTCATTCAGACTTACTACTACTCGTAGTAAATTTTGTATACAAAACCCCATAATACCGGCAGTAATTGAAGAACTACAAAGACTCAATCACCGCTTAATCACATTGTAAAACAATTAAGGTTTTGTAACATATTCCAAAAACATTAACAAAAAGAGGATAAACTCACATTGCTGTCTTAGGCTTTTCGTAAGGGTTTCCTGGATATAATCTATAATTTATACAAATGTACATTGATTAGTATCATAACCCTTTGAAATTATTAATGATACCCTCCCCGAGACGGTATTCCAACAACTACGTCGGGCAGAACCACGACAGTTGTTACGGAACCCTAAATCAATCGGGCAGCGTAACTATTACGAAACTGGGGTTATAATACTTACAACGGAGCAGAACCTTGCTAATTAGGGGGTATAATACTTGAAAATTATGCCTAATATCAGAGAATTCGAGATTGAGATTTGTGAATGAGCGACGGAAAACGTAGACTGATGCCATCTATTTATAGTTGTGTAATCTGGTCCTCACGCGGCCCGCGTAAAAGATAAGGGACCTTTACGCGGCCCGCGTCAACATTGGTCAACTCAGTAGCTTAGCTGGGTGGGTCAGCTAGTAGGTCCGCCACGATGTCGACACGTGTCGGCCTCTGGTGTAATCGCGTGTGATGATCTGTCGCGACCCGCGTAAGGTTGAGGTGAGGTTTGACACGGCCCGCCTCAACTCTATATTCAGATTTTTATTTTATTTTTATAAACTATAATGTATTTTGGGCTCGGTTTTCACATACGGGGTATAATATAAAACATATTGGAACATTTTAAGATATAATAGGGTGTCGGTTTTACCGAGGGTTGTTACATTCTCCCCACCTTACTTTAGAGCTCGTCCTCGAGATCTACTGAAACAAATGCGGGTATTTCCTTTGCATTTCTGATTCAAGCTCCCATGTATATTCAGGTCCTCTTTTGGAGTCCCACTTCACTTTGACTAGAACTAGTCTCTTGTGTTTGAGATTCTTGACTTTCCTGTCTTCAATTTGTAGAGGTCTTTCTACAAACTTGAGTTGTTCATTTACCTCTATATCCTTAAGAGGCACTATCAGTGATTCATCAGCTAAACACTTTTTAAGATTAGATACATGAAACACATCATGTATTCCTGCCATTTCCTCTGGCAATTGTAGCTGATAGGCTACAGGTCCTATTCTTCTAATAATTTTAAAAGGTCCAACATACCTGGGACTTAGCTTTCCCCGTTTGATGAATCTTACCACTTATTTCCAATGAGAGACTTTCAATAATACTTTATCTCCTACTTGAAACTCCAATGGTTTTCGTCTGTTATTAGCATAACTTTTCTGTCTATCACGTGCTGCTTTCAGTCGTTCCTTGACTTGAATAATTTTATAGGTTGTTTCTTGCACTATCTCAGGTCCAGATAGTTGTTTTTCCCCAATTTCTGCCCAACAGACTGGGGTTCGACACTTTCTCCCATAAAGTGCTTCGAATGGTGCAGCATGGATACTTGTGTGATAACTATTATTATACGAAAATTCTATTAAAGGTAAGTGATCGTCCCAATTACCTCCAAAATCAATTACACAAGCTCTAAGCATGTCTTCCATTGTCTTAATTGTCCTTTCACTTTGTCCATCCGTTTGTGGATGATAAGTCGTACTTAATTTTAACTTGGTTCCCATTGCCTTTTGAAAACTTGACCAAAAATGAGATGTAAAGCGACTATCTCTATCAGAAACAATTGATAAAGGAATGCCATGTAAAGAAACAATTTCATTTACATACAATTTAGATAATTGTTCCATACTAATTGTTTCCTTCATTGGTAAGAAATGAGCTGACTTAGTTAATCTATCTACAATCACCCACATTGTATCATTTCCTTTCCTTGTTTTGGGTAATTTAGTAACAAAATCCATTGTTATTAATTCCCATTTCCAAACTGGCATTTCTAATTGCTGTAACAAACCTGAAGGTTTCTGATGTTTAGCTTTAACTTGTGAACAAGTTAAACATTTAGAAACATAGGTTGCTATGTCTTTCTTCATTCCTATCCACCAGAATTTTTTCTTAAATCTTGGTACATTTTATCACTTCCTGGGTGCATCGTATATTTAGACTTATGGGCTTCTTCTAATATACGATTACGCAGATTTCCTAATTTAGGTATCCACATTTTCTTTTCATGGAATCTCCAAATTCCATTTGTTCCTTGTTCTAATTCTTTTAACATACCTTTTAACTTTTCAGTATCTTCCTTGATTACTGACTCTTGTGCTTCTCTTATCTGATCATTTAAATCTACTTGCAGATTTAATTTAAGAGAACGTACCCTTTTTGACTTTCCATGATACTTTCGACTTAAAGCATCTGCCACTATATTGGCTTTTCCTTCATGATACTGGATATCACAATCATAATCACTAAGAAATTCCATCCAACGTCTTTGTCTCATATTTAACTCTTTCTGCCCGAAAACATACCTTAAACTTTTATGATCAGTAAATATGGTAAACTTACTACCATAGAGGTAATGTCTCCAAATCTTAAGAGCAAAAATTATAGCTCCTAATTCTAAATCATGGGTTGAATAATTCTCTTCATGATTCTTAAGTTGTCTAGATGCGTAAGCTATAACATTTTGTCGTTGCATCAACACACATCCATAACCTAATTTAGAAGCATCACAATAGACTACAAAGTCTTCATTTCCTTCTGGTAATGCTAATATAGGTGTATGGGTTAATCTTTGCTTAAGGATTCTAAATGCTTCTTCTTGTTTTAATCCCCATTCAAACTTAACAGATTTACAGGTTAGCTTAGCTAAGGGAATAGCTATTCTAGAGAAATCTTTAATAAATCTTCTATAATAACCGGCCAATCCTTAGAAACTTCTAACCTCGGTTGATGATTCAGGGATTTTCCATTTAGTAATTGCCTCAATCTTGGTTGGATCTACATGAATTCCTTCATGATTGACTAGGTGTCCAAGGAATTGTACCTGTTCTAACCAAAATTCGCACTTTGAAAATTTAGCATAAAGCTTTTCCTTTCTTAACAAACTTAAAAGTGTGTGCAAATGTTTTGCATGATCTTCTTTATTCTTAGAATAAATTAGAATATCATCTATGAAAACAATTATGAATTTATCCAAATACGGCTTACATAGTTGTGTAATCTGGTCCTCACGCGGCCCGCGTAAAAGATAAGGGACCTTTACGCGGCCCGCGTCAACATTGGTCAACTCAGTAGCTTAGCTGGGTCAGCTAGTAGGTCCGCCACGATGTCGACACGTGTCGGCCTCTGGTGTAATCGCGTGTGATGATCTGTCGCGGCCCGCGTAAGGTTGAGGTGAGGTTTGACGCGGCCCGCCTCAACTCTATATTCAGATTTTTATTTTATTTTTATAAACTATAATGTATTTTGGGCTCGGTTTTCACATACGGGGTATAATATAAAACATATTGGAACATTTTAAGATATAATAGGGTGTCGGTTTTACCGAGGGTTGTTACATTCTCCCCACCTTACTTTAGAGCTCGTCCTCGAGATCTACTGAAACAAATGCGGGTATTTCCTTTGCATTTCTGATTCAAGCTCCCATGTATATTCAGGTCCTCTTTTGGAGTCCCACTTCACTTTGACTAGAACTAGTCTCTTGTGTTTGAGATTCTTGACTTTCCTGTCTTCAATTTATAGAGGTCTTTCTACAAACTTGAGTTGTTCATTTACCTCTATATCCTTAAGAGGCACTATCAGTGATTCATCAGCTAAACACTTTTTAAGATTAGATACATGAAACACATCATGTATTCCTGCCATTTCCTCTGGCAATTGTAGCTGATAGGCTACAGGTCCTATTCTTATAATAATTTTAAAAGGTCCAACATACCTGGGACTTAGCTTTCCCCATTTGATGAATCTTACCACTCATTTCCAATGAGAGACTTTCAATAATACTTTATCTCCTACTTGAAACTCCAATGGTTTTCGTCTGTTATTAGCATAACTTTACTGTCTATTACGTGCTGCTTTCAGTCGTTCCTTGACTTGAATAATTTTATCGGTTGTTTCTTGCACTATCTCAGGTCCAGATAGTTGCTTTTCCCCAATTTCTGCCCAACAGACCGGGGTTCGATACTTTCTCCCATAAAGTGCTTCGAATGGTGCAGCATGGATACTTGTGTGATAACTATTATTATAAGAAAATTCTATTAAAGGTAAGTGATCGTCCCAATTACCTCCAAAATCAATTACACGAGCTCTAAGCATGTCTTCCATTGTCTTAATTGTCCTTTCACTTTGTCCATCCGTTTGTGGATGATAAGCCGTACTCAATTTTAACTTGGTTCCCATTGCCTTTTGAAAACTTGACCAAAAATGAGATGTAAAGCGACTATCTCTATCAGAAACAATTGATAAAGGAATGCCATGTAAAGAAACAATTTCATTTACATACAATTTAGATAATTGTTCCATACTAATTGTTTCCTTCATTGGTAAGAAATGAGCTGACTTAGTTAATCTATCTACAATCACCCACATTGTATCATTTCCTTTCCTTGTTTTGGGTAATTTAGTAACAAAATCCATTGTTATTAATTCTCATTTCCAAACTGGCATTTCTAATTGCTGTAACAAACCTGAAGGTTTCTGATGTTCAGCTTTAACTTGTGAACAAGTTAAACATTTAGAAACATAGGTTGCTATGTCTTTCTTCATTCCTATCCACCAGAATTTTTTCTTAAATCTTGGTACATTTTATCACTTCCTGGGTGCATCGTATATTTAGACTTATGGGCTTCTTCTAATATACGATTATGCAGATTTCCTAATTTAGGTATCCAAATTTTCTTTTCATGGAATCTCCAAATTCCATCTGTTCCTTGTTCTAATTCTTTTAACATACCTTTTAACTTTTCAATATCTTCCTTGATTACTGACTCTTGTGCTTCTCTTATCTGATCATTTAAATCTACTTGCAGATTTAATTTAAGAGAACGTACCCTTTTTGACTTTTCATGATACTTTCGACTTAAAGCATCTGCCACTATATTGGCTTTTCCTTCATGATACTGGATATCACAATCATAATCACTAAGAAATTCCATCCAACGTCTTTGTCTCATATTTAACTCTTTCTGCCCGAAAACATACCTTAAACTTTTGTGATCAGTAAATATGGTAAACTTACTACCATAGAGGTAATGTCTCCAAATCTTAAGAGCAAAAATTATAGCTCCTAATTCTAAATCATGGGTTGAATAATTCTCTTCATGATTCTTAAGTTGTCTAGATGCGTAAGCTATAACCTTTTGTCGTTGCATCAACACACATCCATAACCTAATTTAGAAGCATCACAATAGACTACAAAGTCTTCATTTCCTTCTGGTAATGCTAATATAGGTGTATGGGTTAATCTTTGCTTAAGGATTCTAAATGCTTCTTCTTGCTTTAATCCCCATTCAAACTTAACAGATTTACAGGTTAGCTTAGTTAAGGGAATAGCTATTCTAGAGAAATCTTTAATAAATCTTCTATAATAACCGGCCAATCCTAAGAAACTTCTAACCTCGGTTGATGATTCAGGGATTTTCCATTTAGTAATTGCCTCAATCTTGGTTGGATCTACATGAATTCCTTCATGATTGACTAGGTGTCCAAGGAATTGTACCTGTTCTAACCAAAATTCGCACTTTGAAAATTTAGCATAAAGCTTTTCCTTTCTTAACAAACTTAAAAGTGCGTGCAAATGTTTTGCATGATCTTCTTTATTCTTAGAATAAATTAGAATATCATCTATGAAAACAATTATGAATTTATCCAAATACGGCTTACATAGTTGTGTAATCTGGTCCTCACGCGGCCCGCGTAAAAGATAAGGGACCTTTACGCGGCCCGCGTCAACATTGGTCAACTCAGTAGCTTAGCTGGGTCAGCTAGTAGGTCCGCCACGATGTCGACACGTGTCGGCCTCTGGTGTAACGCGTGTGATGATCTGTCACGGCCCGCGTAAGGTTGAGGTGAGGTTTGACGCGGCCCGCCTCAACTCTATATTCAGATTTTTATTTTATTTTTATAAACTATAATGTATTTTGGGCTCGGTTTTCACATACGGGGTATAATATAAAACATATTGGAACATTTTAAGATATAATAGGGTGTCGGTTTTACCGAGGGTTGTTACAACTTGCCCATATGTGTGTCTAGTGTTAGTAAATATCGTGTTTTATAAATTTAAAACTTGGCTGAAGAAAGTGTAAAAGGGCTTAAAATATACTTAAACTTATATACACACTTCACACGCATCAAAGACCTTGGTAAACTTAGAATACCAGTTACGAGAGGCCTGTTTAAGGCCATAAAATGACTTTCATAATCGACATACACGATGTTTTGCTTTATCTTGGAAGCCTTGTGGCAATTTCATGTATACCTCCTCGTCCAAATCTCCATGAAGAAAAGCACGTCGAGTTGATGTATAATCCAGTCTCGTTTGACAGCCAAGGTTAATAGCGTACGCATGGTTGCCAATTTTGCCACCGGAGCGAACGTGTCGTGATAGTCCACGCCTTCAAGTTGAGTGAATCCCTTTGCGACGAGTCGCCCTTTATACCTTTCAACCTCCCCATTGGATTTGTATTTGACCTTATATACCCACTTCGAGTCAATGGCTTTCTTTCCGGTAGGTAATTCTTCTAAAGTCCATGTTCCATTTTGTTCGAGAGCTTTTATTTCTTTCATCATGGCTTCTCGCCATTGTTCATGCTGAACGGCCTGCTGGAACGACTTTGGCTCATCATGTGCATCGATGGCGGAAAGAAAAGCTTTATGATTAGCACTAAATTTATCATACGAAATGTAATGGGCAAAAGGGTGTACCGTAGAGGATGATTGATTCGGAGACGGGGCTGCATGGTCTATTGAAGGTGGGATATTCACTGCATAGTCTTGCAAATGCTTCGGTTGAGACCAAACACCTGTAGAACGATGAACTTGATCAGAGGCGTGCTCATGAGTATGGCTAATGTTTTCAGGCAACCCACTGAGGTTGGTTTCTTCACTCTCATCACCTTGAACTTGTGTATCATCACCAGTAACTTAATTGTCTTCATTCATATGAACATTTTGTTCATGCACATGCAACTCATCATTATTAGGCATTACTCCCCCTTTCAACCAATCCTCACACTCTTGAGCTTGTTCTAAATGTGCAGTTACGTCAGAAGGAAGTTGTTCATCTCTACCATTGTTGGAAGAAAAAGGAAAAACATCTTCGATAAACATCACATGGCGAGAAATGACCATTTTATTTTCTTCAAGGTCAAATATCCGATACCCTTTTGTGCCATAAGGATAACCAAGGAAAACCCCTTTTCGCCCACGTGCCTCAAACTTGTCTCCCTTTGCATCATTATTCCAAAAATATGCCAAACAACCGAAAACCCGCATGTGGTCATAATCGGGTAACTTTCCAAACAAGACCTCATACGGAGTTTTATCTTGTAAAGCAATGGTAGGCACTCGATTTATTATGTATGTTGCGGTCATTATGCATTCACCCTAGAATTTAATTGGCAAGTTCGCTTCAAACCGAAGTGCACGAGCCATCTCAAGAAGATGTCGATGCTTACGTTCCACCACCCCATTTTGTTGTGGGGTTTGTGGGCACGTTGTTTCTAAAATAATGCCTTGTTCTTCATAAAATTCTTTCATTTTATTAGATACAAACTCTCCTCCATTATCACATCTAAAATGTTTGATTTGCTTTCCAAATTGTCTTTCTACCAAATTATGAAAATTTATTAGGCATGTGCTTGCTTCACTTTTGTGTTTGATCAAATATACCCAAACGGATCTACTATAGTCATCCACCAAGGTGAGAAAATAATGTGCTCGTGATAAAGACGGTGTTCGATAACCTCCCCAAATGTCACAATGAACCATGTCAAATCACTCATTTGTTTTAATAAAAGTTGTTGGAAATGGTAATTTTGCAAACTTTGCTCGAATACAAGAGTCGCAGACTTTATTTTTGGAATTTAAACTAACACTCATGCTAGGAAACTTTACACAAGATGAATGTCCAAGTCTCGTATGCCATGTGGTTGAACTAACTGCCAGTGCTTGCCTCTCTTTCTTCAACATTCCCATTCGATAGAGACCATTTATGCAACTACCCGCTCCAATCAAGCTCCTCGTTTTCAAGCCCTGTATGACAAAAAAATCCGGAAAGAACGTGATTGCACAATGCAAATCTTTTGTTAGTCGTCTTACGAAAAGAAGATTGCCTTTGAAATTAGGAACAAATAAAACATCTTTTATTTGAATTCCCCCTTTTAGGATAACTTGGCCATTTCCTTTCACAAGAACGCTTTTCCCATTTGCAACGGTGACTGGGATTTCATTTGAATTTGTGACAATATCGACGAGCACATCCTTTTGACATATCATATGCTCAGTTGCTCCCGAATCCAAAGCTCCCCAGTCACCGTTATCATTAAACGTACCTGCCATGTTGGCTTGTGCCGACGGCTCTTCTTTTGACTGATCCTTGTGATCTCCAAAGAGCTTCAGAAACATGGCATACTGTTCATTCGTTAGCCCTTGGATAGGACTCCCGGTAGTTTCTGCGAGTGCCGCTTGTGGCTTAAAACCATCTCTCTTTGCCTTCCCAGGCCACCACTCAGGATATCCTATACGTTTAAAGCATCCTTCCCGATTGTGTCCATCGCGTCCACAATGAGTGCAATGCTCAGTCTTGGTAATGGTGCTTGACTTCTCATTCTTTTGCCACGGCTTCTTTTGCACAGGCCCTTCCTTGCGATTACCATGCGAGGTTTGGAAAGCGGCTGCCTCGATGGTTACTTTCTTCTTGCTCGAAACGTTTCTTTGTTGCTATCCTCCGCCACCATATGATAAGCATTACTTAGCGTTGGTATGGGTTGCATGGCCAAAATTTGAGTTCGTATAACGGCAAACCCATCATCGAGACCGAGTAAAAACTCATACAGCTGCTCCTTTTCCTTTAGTTTTATTAATTTCTTTCCAACCTCACACTTGCAGCCATTGCAAGTGCAATATGGGATCGCAAAACGGTTGTAATTTCATCCCAGATTCTTCTCAATTTGGTGTAGTATGCTGATACGGTTGCTCCATCTTGCTTGGTGACATTAAGCATCTGTTTCAATTCATAAGCTCTTGGTGCGCTCTCCTTTCCAAAGCGTTCATTCACATCGTTCTAGATTTCAGCAGCCGTGTTTGCGTACTTCACACTAGCACGTATGTCTTTGTCCATGGCTGTAGTGAGCCATCCCTTCACCATCGCATCGCACCGCATCCTTGCCATGTAGGTTCCATGTGTCTGATCAGGTTTTGGAATTGTTCCATCAACAAATCCTATTTTGTTTTTGGCATACAAGAAATTTTTCATCTCTTGTAACCAGTCGATGAAATTTGCATCCGTCAACACATCGTTAACTTGCATCTGACGAGGATAGTCGGAGGGGTGAAGGTATAGGGGTGAGTTCGGATCGATGTGATCCTTGACGCTCGATTCGGCGTCACCGGCCATTAAGGTTTTGGAGTTGAGGATCTTAATTTCGGATCTTGTGCTCTGATACCATGAAGAATTTGGTACAGAGAGACAAGTTCAGGTTAAACCACAGAAGGTTTTGTTTTTTTTTTAATCATAAGAACTCATGATGGTTTACAATAAATAAGAAATAGGAAAACAAACTAACAAGCTTATCAAGCCTATAAAATCGGAACTAGAGAATCAATAGATAATGAAGATAAAACCAAGACTTAGTAAAACATAATTATCTCCAATATTATGTTTGTACCGGATTGCAATGGATAGCCTTTAATTTCAATAATTACAACCACAATGCTTTATTTGGAAAACATGTTGCACGTTTCATCCTTTACCCCAAATCCAGTTAGAAAATTAAGTTAGTTCTGATCACGTGCTTGGCACGTGAGGGCATTTGAGTCCATTCACCTATCAACTACACCACCATGTAAATTCCCCATTCTCTTCCCCAAATCCCTCATTAGCGTTTTTATCCAAACCTGATTAAATACATATAATATATTTATTCGAACGAGCGGCACGGTTTGAACAGCAAACCACTCCTCGCTTTTTCCTTGCAACAATTTTTTAAACATTTTCTTTTAAATCAGGAAGAGTGTAAAAAGCATACAAACCCATTCACGTTATCCACATCTAAAAATATATTATATTAAGTGTGCCTGCACGTAATATAATATTCCTTTTAGCATAAGTAAACGTTATACGTAAGCAATGACTTGAGGGTAGGTAACAGAAAACACGTTATATAAACCCCAAATCCAACAACTTTGATCATCAATTTCATATCATCCTCTGTAAGCAAATCAATAGTTAATCAAAGATGATGATGGCGATGAACGGTATGAAGATTCCAGACACGTTCTACATATCCCACGGATCACCCACTTTATCCATCGATGAAACTATGCCTGCCCGTCATTTCCTCCAATCGTTTCAGCAAAAGGTCTATCCGCCCACTGCTCCTCGTCCGTCCTCCATCCTTGTCATCTCTGGTCACTGGGAGACTGACTATCCCACCGTCAACGCCGTCGATGGAGTTTCTGAAACTATCTATGATTTCTATAATTTCCCCAAATCCATGTACCAGGTAAATTAATTAGTTATTATTTATTGATTAATCGGTTCTTGTTTGAGTGTTTTGGTTGAAGTTATTGGAGTTAGGTTTCGAATAGTGTTTTAAGGTGGATTCAATTCAATTATTGAGTGTTTGGAATAGGAATTTGAAGGAATTGAATTTGGAATTTAAACATTCCAATAGGAATTGGAATCTCAATTTCGTTTGTTCGGTTGGCAAATGAATTGAAATCTATCGATCTCGGCCCGCCGATCGCGATCGGGTGAGCCAATTCGGGTCATCAGCGGTTGGGTCGGGTAGAGACGTTTCGGGCCAAGTTGAGACGAGATGTTTTGGATCAGTATCGGGTCGGATTGAGACGTTTCAGGTCATTAATGGGTTGGGTCGGTTTGAGCCGTTTCGGGTCCTTAAATGGTCGGTTCGGGTCGAGACGTTTCAGGTCGCTAACTGGTCGGGTCGGTTCAAGACGTTTCGTGTCGATAACTGGCCGGGTTAGGTTGAGACGTTTCGGGTTCCTAACGGGCCACGCCAGGTCAAGAGTTTCGGGTCGGTAACGGGCTGGGTCGATTCGAGACATTTTTGCTCGAATTGTTGCGGGCCGGCGGCAGCCAGGATCTGGGCGAGGCGTTACGGGTCGACGATGGACTTGTTCGGGTCTAGACGTTTTCGACATCGGTGATCGGTCGAAGATTTCCGTAACTGTACTTGAATTTGGAAGGATTTTGAATTCCTTTAGTTAAAAAGAATTTGGAAGAATTCATTTCCAATTCCATTGCTAACCTAACACGATAAAGAATGGAATTGAGATTCCATTCCATTCTGCGAAACGAATGGGTTTTTGTAAATTTAACTAGTTTATGGGTAGTGCTTGCTGTTTGTTAAATTGACATGAACAATGATTGGAAATTTTTAAGTATTAATATGTAAAAGCATCAATACATTTTTCGGATTAAACGAGTCCTATTCGTGTCAAACAGCAAATACATGTGTGACATGATTTTTGGGTTGGCTTGACCCGTTTAGCAGCCTTGGTGTGTTACATTAAGATGGTTACAGAAAATTTAATTGCTTTCTTACCTTTCGAAATATGTTTCAAAACCAGCTCAAGTATCCAGCACCAGGTGCTCCAAAACTAGCAAACAGAGTCAAGGAACTGCTCAAGTCTTCCGGGTTCAAGCGTGTCGACGAGGAAAAGAAACGAGGGCTCGACCATGGCGCATGGGTCCCACTCATGCTCATGTATCCAGAGGCCGACATTCCAGTCTGCCAGCTGTCTGTCCAAACAAACAAAGACGCCACTTACCATTACAACATGGGTAAAGCATTGGCACCCCTTAAAGAGGAAGGTGTGCTCATTGTCGGTTCGGGTGCCACCACTCACAACTTGAAAATGTTGCGCAACACCCCGTCGGTACAACCGTGGGCTCAAGAGTTTGACACATGGCTCAAAGAAGCACTAATTGATGGAAGGTATGAAGATGTAAACAGTTACAAGGAGAAGGCTCCACATGCAACTGTTGCACACCCGTGGCCCGACCATTTCTATCCGCTGCATGTTGCGATGGGTGCCGGTGGTGCGAATTCCAAAGCCGAACTTATCCACCATAGCTGGGGTTTGTCTTCTCTCTCATATGCTTCATACAAATTCACAGTCCCAGCTTAAGTGTGGAGTCTTCTTGTTGGTTTTGTTTTGTGAAATATAGAGTTCGTAACTCATGTGAAAAGGATATTGTACTTCATTTCATTTGTATTATCTGTGGAACATTGTTTGAGTGGATTATTGCCATAAATTTGCAGTGGAGTAATTTGAACTTTAACATAGTTACTCGTAGTAATCGCTATTCATGCTGTTCACGAACGCTTACCAAACGAGATTCCGTGTTCATTCATTAAGGAAATGGTGTGTTCATAAACTGTTCATGAACGTTATCAAATGCAAACGAACACAATAACACAAACAAATGTTCGTGAACATACACGAACACAAACGGACGTTCATCCACACAAACAAATACAAACGAACATATATTCATTTTAGAATAAAATCAGCATTTCTCATCACAATGATCACGAAGAATCCACTAAAAATAAATATGTACTTCACATAATTTTCCGAACATATTTGACATTATTGTCATAAACATAACTAACACAAAAATTAAGAAGTTTCTCAAACTTTAACACAAAGTGAAATTGAAATGGTCACATACTCGCAGAACTTTTTCGATTTTAGGAAAGATAATATACTAAATCAACTATTAACTAATACTCAATGTTTCATGTATGGTTTGCTATGAAGAACTCTGTAACGATAAATGTTTCGGGTATGGTAAGTTGCTAAGCTCATAGCCTCATACCAACCAGAAGACCGGATGGAGTTTGCCAACAATGAACAAAAGCCAAAGCAGAATGAAGATTTTCAATTCTTTATGGTATCGGTACCTATTTTAAATAAACTATTTTATGGTATGGTTAGCTATATCGAGTACCAATACCGGAAGTCTGAAACCATATCGAACCGAACCAATAACGACCACACAATATCAGTTTAGGTACTAGTATTCATTTTCTTGTATTCTGTCTCAATAACATTTCACTTATTATTGAATTAGATTTTTCTATAGTAACTTGTGTTTGTTGAGTTTTTTTATATAAAAATTGTAAACACACGGTCATGTTTATTTTTTTTGTCAACATACTAAGTACTGACATTACTGTTATCGCCAAACATAACCGAACAACATCAGTGTCGGTATTTGGTTTCTGGTTCTATAATATTTCGCAAGGTTGGAGAACTCGCTAGTCGCTAGTCGCTAGTCGGCCGGTGAGGTGGCGACTAGCGACTACTCGGGATTACTCGGGACTAATCGGATCGGAAATTTTATATGTAAATTTCATTATTTTTATAAATATGTATATATATACTCACACATCCATATCAATATAATACTTAAAAAGGTAAAAGTAGTTCAAAATACAAACTAAACTTACATATAAGTCATAACATAACAAGTCTCAGTACTTAAAATTCAAACATTAACATATACCTCAAATGAAATTTTCATCCCCGTAGTGTTCAATGATTTCGACACCATCCGACTCGTATTCAATCTCCTCGTCTACTTCATCCTCTTTCTCCGACTCAAATTCTTCGTCATATTAGGGTAAGGGATAAGGAAAATGGGCTAAAGTTGTAATCTTGGGCCTGTTTTGTAAGGATTTCAAATGGGCCGACTAGGGAGACTTGGGCCGACTAGGGCGGCTTTGACCAGCTTTGACCGACTAGCGATTTTTTGACTGAATAGTGAAAAATTACTCAGTAGGAGGCCGACTAGCGACTAGTCGGCGATTAATCGCCGAGTAATCGCGATTTTTGCAACACTGATATTATTTCGTTTATCATTGAATTTTATTTTTCTATGATAACTTGTGTTCATTAACTTTAAATAAAAATAAATAAATACATAGTTGTGTTTATTATTATTATTTTGGCAATATTTTGATACCCGTATATGTTGGTTTCGATTGACGTAAAATGTTCGTGGATGTCATTTTAAAAGACAACTTTTGTGTTAATTAAACATGATACCATTGTAAATAAAGAGTTTAATTGTATAACAGTATAACACATACATACATGTTTTCACCTTAATTACACCGGAAAAAATTTCCACTTGTAGTTCATTACTTATAATCGACGTTTTGATCTTCATTTATTATAAATCTAAAATGTTATACATAACAAGAAATCTGTGTATAATAAAAAATTTAAGGCATTACCTATATATACAAAAAGTAACTTAAGGTTCGATTAATCATCGCATCACTTCATCGATAGGAGAAAGGCACCGGTTAAACGTTGCAAACAACTAAACGTTGCAATTAATAAATTGTAACTGCCATACGGCACACCCACAACCAATGTCGTCTCATCACCATTTCACAACCGCTCCCGGCCTCCCATCCCTTCATCAACGTAAAAAGCACGGATTCATTCAATAACCGTTCTGCTCACATAAAACCAACTGACCACACTAAAATATCAACCGTCAAAAAAACGTTGTCGCAACCGTTGCATCTCCTCCAAACAGGCACACACCCATACCCATGGTATATATACATAAACTCACACGCAAACTTTCAGACACAGATTCGGGAAGAAGGATCTGGAGAACAACGAGTATGATTGGGGCCTTGCCCCGGAGTCACGCTGCTTAAGGTTTCTGTCGTTCGAAATGGGACCGGTGGCACCGCCTTCGATTCCAATGATTATATTGGTTCCAGTGTTCTTGGTGACGGTTATCATCTTTCTCTACTCCCTTCCAACGCGAATCATTTATCATCAGCCAAGGGTGGGTGACCCTGCGACAACCAGATTCTGGCTAAGTTTAGTCAATTGATCAACAAACTGACCTTGGATGACGATGTGGAGACATGGGTGCCGGAGAGAAGCCCGGATTCAAATGACCGGTGGTTTGATGAGAGGGTGGGAGTGGTCACTGGGTGGTGGCGATGGTGGTGTTTAGGGAAAGAGAAGAGAAACTCTAGGGTTTGTGTCATGAAAAACCATTACCCAAAGCAATTTTACAGTGGGCCGGTTTTGCTGGGTTTTGATCGAGATCTTTCGATTTTATAATGCATTATATTCAAACAAATAAAAACTTCTATTTTCTATACAAAAATAAATAGCTTTTGGTTGAATAATTTGTAAAAAATCATTCCTTTTCTTTTTCGTATACAAAAATCCATATTATTTTTTTGAAGTATCCAGATTAACTCACGAGAGATTCACAGCGGGTTTTGTGTTAGGTATAAAATAGTATGAGGGGTCAATTGTAATAATAGTATAGTGTGAGAGTTTAGTGGTACCATGTGCTTGTAAGTCAGTTCGTTAAATAAACGAACTGGGAACTGAATTAGATAGCTATTGATTTGAGATTAATCTCCTTCTTCTCTGGATTCTTTCTTCTTCTCCAATTCTTAGCTCTTAACTCTTGATTACCATTTTTACACGTATCAATGGTATCAGAGCATTCGTTCCTCTGACTGTGTGGGTTAGGGCAACAACAATAACAACACAAATCAACATCAAGGGTTCAAGAATTAAGGCAACAACAACAATCAAGATCTTCAACAACATCAACAAATCAAAGGAGTAGTTACCATGGATGAATTAATGTCATTGAGCCAAGAAGGTACGGTTGATGAATATTGTGATGAATTCAAATTCTTGTTAGATAGGGTCAAAGCTTTTGAAGAAATTTCTGAAGATTATGCAACATATCTCTTCATTTTCGGCCTTAAACCAGAGATTGGTAATATTCTTATGCGGTATCACAATATGGGCCAAGGTTTAAAGATGGAAGAGGCGATGTCTAGGGCTAGATTACGTGAAAGATCCTTCAGTTCAAGTTCAGTTCAAACAAGAACTATGGCAGAACTGAAAGAGATGGTGATGACTCCTCAAGAGCAACTTAAAAATAACAAGAGTTCTTCTTATCAAATGGCATCAACTGATTCTGAAGTAAGTATGTTACTTGTAGATCCCAAATCTTCTTTTTCAAATCAAATTGAATCACCTTATCCTTCCCAATTCACAAAAGTGGAAACTGCACGTAAGGTGTTTGATGAAATGCCTGGTAGCTTTAAAATTGAAATTCAAGAAACCATGGGCAAATCTGATAATGGGAATGATATTAAAGCTAAAGAATCATTTGATAGTGATCAAGTCTTTGATGAAATGCCTAAGAATGTAGGTGATATGAGGAATGAAGATATGTGTGATGTTTTAATAAAGGGGTTTAAAGAAAATGAAAAAAGTAAGGAAAATAATAAGGTTCGAACTAATCTTTGTAATCATACGTTTGATGGTGATGATTCAAAGGGAAGTGGAAAAGTAATTGATATAGGACAGAATAGGCATGAAACTATTGATCTATGCAATGCTATTGTAACACATGAAAAGAATACCCATAGTCAAGGCATAGAAAGAAGTGTTCTGTTCAAAATGGTTAACTGGGAAGAATTAGTCTCTGTTAAGTGGGACATGAGATCTGATAGTGAAATTTTGTTTGATTTGATCAGCCCACATAAGACCGCTATAAACAAAATTAAGGTAAGGAAAAAGGGTAATGTAGTAGAATCAATTGAGGGTGATAACACAGTTGGTGAAAGGAATGCTTGTGTGGGTTTACAATTACTTTATTCTCTCCATAATAGTCACTACATAACTGGGAAGTCTATGCCAGTATATGAGTTTATTTTGGATGAGGCTGATTCAAGTTCTTATCG
Organism: Helianthus tuberosus; assembly: GCA_030545235.1. NCBI lineage: Eukaryota > Viridiplantae > Streptophyta > Magnoliopsida > Asterales > Asteraceae > Helianthus > Helianthus tuberosus. The sequence continues at coordinate 7,885,346 of CM060436.1, forward strand.
GGTTTTATCCAGTAAGACGTTTGCTGATGGGGTTGAAGCGTTAATTGGGGTTTATTACGTTGAAGGTGGAAAACAAGCTACTAATCATTTCATGAAATGGGTTGGGATCGAGGTTGATTTTGATTCCACCACGGAGATGGAGACACAAGCAGTGCCAGCTGGCAGTGTTCCAGATAGTATACTATGGAGTGTTGATTTTAATTCCATAGAGGACAGTTTGAACTTTAAGTTTTGTGATAGAAGTCTGCTTCTTGAAGCCATTACTCATGCTTCTAGACCATCTACAGGTGTTTCATGTTACCAACGGTTGGAGTTTGTAGGGGATGCGGTTCTCGATCATCTTATTACAAAACATTTGTTTTTCATGTACACAGATCTTCCACCGGGACGTTTAACCAATCTGTGGGCGGCTGCTGTAAATAATGAGATTTTTGCACATGTTGCTATCAAACATAATCTTCATTTGCATCTCAGGCATGGTTCAAGTGCCCTAGAAAAACAGATACGGGATTTTGTGAAGGAGGTTGAAAGTGAAGTGTCAAAGCCAGGTTTCAACTCGTTTGGTCGGGGTGATTGCAAAGCTCCAAAAGTCCTCGGTGACATTGTTGAATCTATTGCTGGTGCTATTTTCTTAGACAGCCAGCGGAACACATCATTCGTATGGAAGGTCTTCCAGCCACTGTTGCAACCAATGGTGACACCAGAGACACTCCCAATGCATCCAGTGCGGGAGCTACAAGAACGTTGTCAACAACAGGCTGAAGGACTGGAGTACAAGGTGACTCGAAATGGTAATTTGGCTACTGTCCAAGTGTTTGTCGATGGGGTCCAGGTCAGCATTGCTCAAAATCCCCAAAAGAAAATGGCACAAAAGTTGGCTGCTCGTAATGCCCTCGCTGCTTTGAAAATGAAAGAAACCGAAGCAGCAGCCAAAGGGAAGGAAAACGAAGAGAATGGAAAGAAGAAAAATGGCAGCCAAACTTTTACCAGATAGACTTTGAATGACATTTGTTTGCGCGGAAATTGGCCAATGCCATTGTACCGATGTGTGAGTGAAGGTGGTCCTGCACATGCAAAACGGTTTATATTTGCTGTGCGGGTGAATACTTCTGATAAAGGGAAGACCCTTATTGTTGTACTCCTTATAAAGAGCGTGTATGTTGATTTGCATAAACAAGGCATGAAGATGTTGGCCGTCTTTTTTATTCCAAAGGTGCCACTTGTGTATCAGCAAGCAGAAGTTATTCATGAGCAAACGGGCTATCAAGCTGGTCATTATTGTGGTGAGATGGGCCAAGATTTTTGGGATGCCAGGAGATGGCATCGGAAATTCGAGAAGAAACAGGTTCTAGTGATAATTGCTCAAATTCTTTTGAATATTCTGAGACATAGCATAATAAAAATGGAAGCTATAAATTTGCTTATTTTAGACGAGTGCCATCATGCTGTAAAGAAGCATCCGTATTCTTTGGTGATGTCTGAATTCTATCACACAACAACTAAGGAGAAAAGGCCATCAGTTTTAGTGCTGCAAAATCATATTGGTCAAGTTAACCCTCAAGGAATAGAGTTCCATTTTGTTGTGGGAGCTTTCGAGAGTGTGATAAGTGGAGCATGTATGAGGTCTTTTTCACAGTTCAGATTTGACAGTTTTGATTAGCTATTTTTTTTCCCTTATTCTGATTTTTGGGGACAAAAATCTTTGAGGGGGAAGTAATGTTAGGTATAAATAGTATGAGGGGTCAATTGTAATAATAGTATAGTGTGAGAGTTTAGTGGTACCATGTGCTTGTAAGTCAGTTCGTTAAATAAACGAACTGGGAACTGAATTAGATAGCTATTGATTTGAGATTAATCTCCTTCTTCTCTGGATTCTTTCTTCTTCTCCAATTCTTAGCTCTTAACTCTTGATTACCATTTTTACACGTATCATTTTGTGAGAACTCCATATTTTTTATTAATATTCTTATTTTTATCGTAAGAAAACCCAATAACAAAGGAAAGACTATAGGAATTCACATAATCAAACTCGGAATACATAAAACAAATAAGACCATATTTTTTTTATTAATATTCTTATTTTATCATAATTGCTTTATTTTTCCTAATTGTGACACTTCATGTTTACAATTTCTTTTATTTTATATGCTATGAAATTTGATTAGGCACTTATTTTATACACATGTTTTATAATATTTTTTCTGGAATTTCAAGAATCAAGAATCATGTTAAGCTTAACCAGTTATATCTGGAATTTTAAGAATCATGTTAAGTTTAGGGTGATAATATTCACACTCTCCCTTATATCTATCTCTATGTATACAAATATGTAAAGAGAAAGATGGAGTGAAAAGGGTGTGAGCATAAGATTTTAGGGTTGTGAAAACATATAGAGCCTAAATTTAACCATTTATGTCAATTAAAAGTCCTGTAACAACGTATGTTAATTAAAAGAACTGTAGAGAGCAATTGTGGTTGCAATGTTTTAAAAAAACGTTTGTTGATGTAAGAGCTAGGTTTTCAAAAATGAAAATCAGTAGAGAACAACTGTAAAGATATTTTAATTCTATTGGGCAAATGAGGAATGACATACTTTTTTGTTATGTATTTAAAAGTCAAGTCGGCTTTATTTTTTTATTAGACCTTGGGGTATACTCTAAGCCCCGATGCATAAGTAGCTAAGGGCGATAAATACCACTCCCCCTAGGCGTTAAGAGCATTAAAAGAGCCATCTGTTAACGTGTTAACATGTGTGAAAGAAACTTGGATGAGAGTATTAAAGATATATATTATTTTAGAGGCGTTAATAGAGGGGGAACCATTTCTTGGAGGGGAGTGAATGAAACTACAAGTGATGTGGGTATTAAAGATGCCTATGTGGAATAAAGGGGCATCAGAGTACACCCCATGGTCTTTTGTGATCCGACCTGCCCGGGCCTACAAAAATAATATAGTGAAACCAAATACATTAATAATCAATATCCCGCCGCAACGCGCGGGTTGAAGTTAACTCGTTAAATACAGAAACTAAGTTGGATGGATATCAATTCAATTCAAGATTATTGGATATCTAGTCATATTTAAGTAAAAGATGAGCGTTGGAATTTTGGACATTGGGGTGTTTGTGTAAGACCCTTGTTATACTGCTAGATTTAATAACATAAGACCTTGCAATTTCATGCCAAAATTTGGAGTTTACAAAAAGACTTACAAGACTTGAAAGTTTTTAACTAGACACAACATTCACATATTGATCCTACGAAACCATATTCAAGACAGAAACTACAATTGTTTACATAGTTTTAAAACAAAAGATCAAGTGCGGAAGCGTTGGTTGGAGTGTTCGGTTCTTCATCGTTCGCTTGACCGCCATCCGTAAGATCCACCTTGTTACCTATGGTCAAAGTCTTTAAAATATTAGATCTGACACAGTTATATAGCACATAAATATAAAATCCAACATCAAAATCTAAATAACAAAATAATAATTTGTTTTCTGGTTTCACCGTAACTTACGGTGTGACCGTAAGTTACGGTGGATTCTGGAAGTCCCTGGTCACCGTAAACCAGAAGAAAGCTACCGTAAACACATGATCCCTACCGTAAGTTACGGTACTACCGTAACTTACGGTAGTAGCTGGAAATCCATCACTTGTTTGTTGTGTTTATTGTACTCAAAACCCAACCCTTGGATTTCACTTTTCTAACAACCTATACATTGAATTCTCGTATTTCTAACATGCTATATATTATCCTATATCAAAGATCAAACCGTTATAATCCGGAGCATTACCATGCCTTGCTTGATTATTTGACCCGTTTGGCTCGTCTACGAAATTCCTTCCTTATGACGACTACCAACGAGTTCTAAACAACTTTTGACCAATTATTCAATATAGCGACATCACCGCTTTCATTCATAGCAACCTTTATTCCAAATTTCCACTATGCGTATTACAATAATCAAAATCTATTAAATGTAACAAATCAAGTTACATACCTTAGTGTACGCCCTTCAACAGCGAATCGCCACCGGCTTGTCCACTTGACGTTCCGGTATCCTTTCCTATAGAGTTCAATTTTTATCATATTTAGAACTCTTTGTAATCACATTTCGCATAATAGCCAAAACATCACAATTAGGTGTTTTAACTACAAAATTCTAGTTTCAAGCCTTCTTTGAGGCATTTCAACAAACACTTCATAGGCAGAATTTTTATATCTTTCGTATTCAATTTCATAGCTTGCTAATTATCTAACTTGTCAACAATAAAGCCCTCACATAGTATTTAAACATCATATCTTTCTGGAATCTCTTTCTATAATCAAATTACACTAGGATAATCATTCTAAACCCTAATGTTCATCATTATCTTGTAAAACCCACAACCCACCTTCAAGGTGTTCATGGAATTCCCTGAATTTGAACATGATTTCACATGTAGTTGTCTAGGTTTCACTCCTAGACACTATATCATCCTTAATCTAATCACATAACACACATGCAACATCTGATTTCGGATTTTCCAAAATCATGAGAATTTCAAGTTTAGAGATTTCATCAAATTTTACATACCTTATAATCCTCTTGCAATGAGGATCACGATTCTATGCTTTAATTTCGATTCCGACTTGAATTGAGCCTTCAATTTACTGATTTTGTGTGTGATTGAGTTTTAGAATGGGGGTGTCGCCCCCCCCCCCCCCCTGCTTGTTCTTGATCGACCAGCCCCTTAGTGGGGTGTTTGGTTTTTATTTTTATCAATTTCTAAAATACAAGTTTCACTTTTAACGTCTTTGGTCCCTTCACTTTTATTTAACATAAAGTTTTGGTTATTTAACCCTATTTCATGTTATTTCTAGAGAATTTGTTAACTAGGTTAAATTCCTAGTTGGTAAATTCTCATTTATTTATACTTTAAAATTTTAGTATAAGGTTTTATATTTTCGGGGTGTTACAAGTCCACCCCCCTTAAAAAGGGTTTCGTCCCCGAAACCGAAGTACGTACCAAATAATGTAGGGTGAAGACGTCGCATCTCCTCTTCGGACTCCCACGTAGTGTCCGAACCTTTCCTATGCTCCCATTTGACTTTGACTTGGTCAATTTGTTTATTTCGTAAATGTTTGACCTTTCGATCTAAAATCTCTACCGGTCTCACCACATAATTCAGACTATTATCCACTTCGATATCATCGTAATGGATATAGGTCGTTTCGTCTGCTAGGCATTTTCTTAATTGTGACACGTGAAACGTGCCGTGAATCCCACTTAGTTCCTCCGGTAGCTCAAGGCGGTAAACTACCTTGCCAACTCTTCCGATAATTTTAAATGGCCCAATAAACCTTGGGCTTAGCTTCCCCCTTTTTCTGAATCTAATAACACCCTTCCATGGGGAAACTTTTAGCATGACCATGTCACCAACTTGGAATTCGATTGGCCTTTTCCTCTTATCAGCATACGCCTTTTGCCTGTCTTGAGCCGCTTTCAAGTGTGCCCGAACTATATCGATCTTTTCATTCGTGGTTCGTACTATATCTTGGTGGGCGAGTTCACGTGGACCCACTTCACCCCAACATACCGGGGTTCGACACTTCCTACCGTAAAGCATCACGTATGGTGCCATCTTAATACTAGATTGGTAACTGTTGTTATACGAAAAGTCGACTAACGGTAGGTGAACGTCCCAACTGCCTCCAAAGTCAATTATACACGCCCGTAGCATGTCCCCCAATGTTTGTATCGTTCTTTCACTTTGTCCATCCGTTTGGGGATGGTACGCAGTGCTAAGGAACAATTTGGTTCCCATTTGTTCTTGGAAATCTCGCCAGAAATTTGAAGTAAACCGGGTATCCCTATCAGACACAATGGATACCGGCACCCCATGACGTGCTATTATTTCATTCGTGTAAACCTCTGACATCTTTTCTGACGTATAAGTCTCACGGATCGGAATGAAGTGAGCATTTTTCGTCAATCTATCTACCACTACCCATATGGCATCGAAACCACGATTCGTTTTAGGCAACTTGGTTAGTAGGTCCATTGTGATATGTTCCCATTTCCAAACCGGAATTTCTAACGGTTGGAGTTTGCCGTATGGTTTCTGATGCTCCGCCTTGGCTTGTAAACATGTCAAGCATTTTTCCACATACTTCGCCACATCCCTCTTCATTCCGGGCCACCAATAATTTTGTTTCAAATCATTGTACATCTTGGTCGCACCCGGATGAATTGAATAACGGGATTTATGAGCTTCATTAAGTAGAAGCGCCTTCACTCCACAGGTATGTGGGACCCATATCCTTCCGGATCGAGTCTTTAACCCGTGATTCTCATCCGACAAATCTTTCAACTGACCGATTATTCTTTCTTTCTTCCAATTCTCTTCTTTTACTGCTTCTAACTGCGCCTCTCGAATACGTTCAAGTATACCTGAGGTCACCACGAGTTGCATCGACCTCACTCGTATTGGGACGTAGTCCGCTTTTCTGCTCAGAGCGTCCGCTACCACATTTGCCTTTCCGGGATGATAATGTATCTCACAATCGTAGTCTTTCACCGTTTCCAGCCATCGCCTTTGTCGCATATTTAACTCCTTCTGATCAAAGAAGTATTTCAAGCTCTTGTGGTCGGTGAATATGGTGCACTTTACCCCATACAAGTAATGCCTCCATATTTTTAATGCAAATACCACCGCTGCCAACTCGAGATCGTGCGTGGGATATTTCTTCTCGTGTATCTTCAACTGTCTCGAGGCATAGGCTATTACCTTGCCCCGTTGCATCAACACGCAACCGAGTCCTGATAATGAAGCATCCGAATAAACCACCATGTCTTCAACTCCGTCCGGCAATGTCAATACCGGAGCTTGAGTTAACTTTTCTTTTAGCGTTTGAAATGCTTTCTCTTGATCAGCACCCCAAGTGAACTTTTCTTTCTTCCGTGTTAGCTTTGTTAGCGGTGACGCAATCTTGGAGAAATCTTGAATGAATCTCCTATAATATCCCGCAAGCCCCAAAAAGCTTCTAATTTCCGAAGGGTTCTTCGGAAGATTCCATTTTGACACAGCCTCTGTCTTTGACGGATCCACCAATACTCCGTCGGCACTTATGACGTGGCCAAGAAATTGTACCTCTCGTAACCAAAAGGCACATTTAGAGAATTTCGCATACAACTTCTCTCGTCTAAGCGTCTCTAACACTTCTTGTAAGTGGTGTGCGTGTTCAGCTTCACTTTTTGAATACACCAAGATATCATCGATAAACACAATGACCGACTTATCCAACATTGGCTTGCAAACCCGGTTCATGAGGTCCATGAAAACCGCGGGTGCGTTTGTTAGTCCAAATGACATCACGAGGAATTCGTAATGTCCGTATCTCGTGCGAAAAGCCGTCTTCGGCACATCTTCTTCTTTGACCTTTAGTTGGTGATACCCCAATCTAAGGTCAATTTTTGAAAACCAGCTCGCACCTTGTAGTTGGTCGAATAAATCATTTATTCTCGGAAGCGGGTATCGGTTCTTTACCGTGAGTTTATTTAACTCCCAGTAATCGATACACATGCGCATGCTTCCGTCCTTCTTTCTCACGAACAGTACCGGTGCGCCCCAAGGAGACACACTTGGCCTTATGAATCCCTTGTCAAGCAGGTCTTGGATTTGTGTAACAACTCTCATTAAAAAGTCCTAATTATTATTTTAATTATAGGAAACCCTAATTGAGAAACCCAAGTGATTCTGAACAAACCCTAAAATTTTCAGAATAAACGAAATCAGGATCAGGGCCCCTAAAACTCAAAGGGGGTAAAACCCTATTAATGATTATCTTTATAAAACGCTGTCAAAATTTAAAATTCACGCAACGTCGACTCATCAGGGCTAGATAGGTGACGAAGCAGGCCTACCCTACTTTGACACCTCAGGCGACACGCGACAGGGACCATGGTATCCTTCGCGACACGCGGGCGGCTCAAATTTTGGGTATAAATACAGGGGCTTAGGGGTCTGAACTATTTGCTCAATTCGACGGTCTAAAACGTCGTCCTACTCTTTGTATCTCCGTTTCTTTCTATCAACGCCTTAAAACCTCGAAACTCTGCTCGTTATTAGGGTAATAACTCTAATCGCTGCTACGATTCAATCTCCGATCGACTGAAACTATCCGACGGGATGTTTAAGTGCTATCCTTTGTCATTAGTCGTGATTCCGACAGAATGTTTAAGTACCAACCGAACTCGGGGAATACTCTGTCATTCGTTGTGAATCTGATGGATGTTTAAGTGATTACACTTTGTCATTCGTTGTGAGGGTTTTATCTCGTGATTATCGTTAAAGTTGAATTGAGTTAATACACTAATACGAATTCCATTGTATCTAGAAATTAGAACTCGTAAGCAAGGAGCTGCTAGAGTACGTAATAGCTAAGTAAACTTAATAGTTAAATAAACTTAGCAGCTAAGTTAGCTGAGTAGATTAATTAATCTATTAATTAAGTTAAGTATGATTAATTAATCAGGATTAATTAAATTAATCAAGATTAAATAAGATTAATTAAGCTAAGCAAGATTAATTAAGCTAAGCAAGATTAATTAAGCTAAGTAAGTTATTAGTTAAATGGATAAGCAAACTTAATAGTTAAGGAAACTTAATAAGTAAGGAAACTTAATAGTTAAGGAAATTTAATAAATAAGGAAACTTAATAGTTAAGGAAACTTAATAGTTAAGGAAACTTAATGGTTAAGGAAACTTCCTAGCTAAGGAATAAATCTACCTATAAATAGGAAGCTTAGGATTCATTTTCCTTTGTTCATTTATTTTATTCTTCTCTCTATACGTTGGTGTTCTAACCAATAATCACCAAAGCGATGTCCTGTCCGATCGATTCAGGAACCATCTAACGAATGTCGAAGTGTTGTGCTTTGTGAATTTCGTTAAACGGAATCCAAAGTACTATACTTTGTAAGTTCATTAAATGGATACCAAAGTACTGTCTGAATAAGACTATACTTTGTGAAATTCGTTAAGGTTCGAATCTCGTGACTACCGTTAAGGTTTGATTTGGGTTTTACACAAATACGTATTCCATTCTGTTAAACTATGTGTTTAACTACCAAGAATACTCCCAACTACACACTTACAATCAAACAAACTATTAAATCATCAGAAGATCCAAAATAATAAAGTACATGCTTAATTATCAGAAGAAGTAGAATCAAGAAGATTGTTAACTCAATCCTACATGCTTATAAAGTGAGTCATTCTCTTTTTATCAAATTTGTTTTACAATACTCCAAATTATTTTCAAAAGTTATAATTACAGTGATTAAGTTTATGTAATCACCAAATTACAGCCGGTATGTGGGGTATTGTGCACATTACTACAGTTGTTATCACTTTAGGTGGGCGAACCTAAAATTAGTGATATTCGTCATTCATTGGGGCAGCCAATGGTGATATGACCACAGTCACCGTAAAGATTCGAGTGACAAATACTGTGGGTAGTTGGTTTGATATCAGAAACATTGTAATCTCTTAATACTGTGAATTATAACAAATGTGTCGTTTTAGTAAAACTGAATGATTCACTCAGTATTTCCCGCTGACAAAACCTTTTTAAAACGCGTTTCAGGTAATTACAGTAGATTGGAGTAAGAGATGAATACGGCACTGAAAGGCATCAAGAAGTGGCTTATTTTATTAATTAAATCAAATTAAGAAATATTGTTTTATGTAATCAAATTTATCTTTATTAAAGCTACCATTTTAAAACATGGGTCTATCCCATCTATTTAATAAATAAAATCCGGTGTTTTCTAAACTCTGATATTTTCCTAACTCACGGTCCTGATGAAATTCCGCTGCAACGTTTTCAAAATAATCACCGGTACCACTGGGCTGTTCACGACTTCCGATTCCGTCCAGGGTGGGTCGGGGGTTGTGACAATTTGAGACATCAACTCTTGTAATTCCGATGGTGCAAGTCGGTACGGGGCTCTTGCTACGGGTTTTGCGCCCGGAATCAATTCGATCCCGAACTCTACTTCCCGTTCAGGCGGTATCCACGGTAAATCCTCCAGAAACACATCTTCATAATCTCGTACTACCGGTACGTCTTCAATCTTTCGTGATTCTTTTTCGGGCTCATTAGCGTATATCATGAATGCCTTGCATCCTCGCTTCATAAGCTTGTGAGCTTTCAACATTGTGCACACTATAGGATTGCCTCCCTTTTCGCCATAAATGGTAACGTGTTTCCCGCTCGGAGATGTTAGTTTTATCTCCTTACGAAAACACACGACCTTTGCATGGTGTTGAGATAGCCAATCCATCCCAACGACTACTTGAAATTCTCCCATTGACATCGGGATTAGATTTATCAAATATTCTTCGTCGTCAATGCTCAGTTTACAGTTTTCACATACATCACAAACAATAAAGCTCTTGTTATTACCTATCTCTACTTCTAAGGGCACAGGTAATTTTGTTAGAACAAATGAAGGATGTCGAATAAATCCATATGAAACAAAGGATTTATTCGCACCCGTATCAAATAACACGCGTGCAGGAATCGAATTTACAGCAAATATACCTGAAACCACGTCAGGTTCAACCTTTGCTTCTGCGGCGGTTAGTTGAAAAGATCTTGCCTTTGCTTTCGGGGCTTCACCTTTCGGTTCCTGCCCATCCTTCTTTCCAACCAGTTCCGGGCATTCCGACTTCTTGTGACCCGTTCGATAACAATTGTAACAAACCGTCACTTTCTCCGGGCACGATATAGCCATATGTCTCGTTTTCTTGCATATGGGACAAGGCTTATCCTTGTAACGGCATTCGCCTTTATGACCCTTTCCGCAGATTCTGCAACTTGGCGACCCGCCTTTCGTATCAGATTTCCTTGCGCTTTCGTTTGTTCGTGCCTTCTTAGTAGGGCTTGGGTTTACATCTTGTGCTTTCCGTTCACCCCTTTCAATGCTCTTTTTCCGTTCGATCTCCCTTTCCCGAGCAGCATTTATGATCTCGGTAAGAGTCTCGTATTTGGAAGGGGTGATAAATTCCCTATACTCAGCACTCAACATGTTATGGTAGTAGTATATCTTTTGTTCTTCATTCGTCACTAGATCATCGCAAAACTTCATCTTATCCATAAACGTTGCCGTAATCTTGTCTATGGTCTCATTCTTGTGCCTAAGTTGCATGAACTCCTCCTTGATTTTATTCATAACCGCTTTGGGGCTATGATGCTTTAGAAATGGCGTCTTGAATTCTTCCCAAGTCATGACCTTAGCAGCTTCAATACCAATCTCTCTCTTTTTGTTATCCCACCAATCTTTCGCTTGACTCCTTAGTTAACCCATACCATAGGCTACGTAGTCATCTTCGTCACAATGGGTCCTCTCGAATACCCCTTAGATATCACTTAGCCATCGTTGGCACACTATTGGGTCAACCTCCCCATTGTATATTGGTGGTTTACAGGCCATGAATTCCTTGTATGAACAAGGCTTTCGTCCTCCATGCTTTTCCTTTGCTACATTTGAATCATCTTCCAATTTCTTGATTCTATCTTCTACTATTGATAAAACTGTGTTTTGAATTTTATCAATAAAACCCGACAAACTGTTTTCGATCGCCTTTCCAACCTCTTCGGCAATCACTTCCCTCATTTGTTCGGTGACTCTTGGCACCGCATTATCATTACCTCCATCAGCCATCTCTATTTCTGAAATGTTTACATAGATTGTTAAACATTCCAATTATAACACATGCTTTACTTGTTTTGATTTAATCAAGTTCATAACTCGATTTAATCATTCTTGTTTCAATTCAATCAAGTTCGTAACTTTATTTAATCATTCTTGTTTCAATTCAATCAAGTTCGTAACTTGATTTAATCATTCTTGTTTCAATTCAATCAAGTTCATAACTTGATTTAATCATTCTTGTTTCATGCATTTCTTGTTTTTGAGTGAGCTTACACACTCTTTTCATGCATATTTGTTCATTTCTCATTCTCTACGTAGTACATAATTTATTAACAAAATAAGTTAGTTCTTACCGGACGATCGATCAAGCTTGAACCGAACACTTACTGACAACCGTGAGCTCTGATTACCAACTTGTAAGACCCTTGTTATACTGCTAGATTTAATAACATAAGACCTTGCAATTTCATGCCAAAATTTGGAGTTTACAAAAAGACTTACAAGACTTGAAAGTTTTTAACTAGACACAACATTCACATATTGATCCTACGAAACCATATTCAAGACAGAAACTACAATTGTTTACATAGTTTTAAAACAAAAGATCAAGTGCGGAAGCGTTGGTTGGAGTGTTCGGTTCTTCATCGTTCGCTTGACCGCCATCCGTAAGATCCACCTTGTTACCTATGGTCAAAGTCTTTAAAATATTAGATCTGACACAGTTATATAGCACATAAATATAAAATCCAACATCAAAATCTAAATAACAAAATAATAATTTGTTTTCTGGTGTCACCGTAACTTACGGTGTGACCGTAAGTTACGGTGGATTCTGGAAGTCCCTGGTCACCGTAAACCAGAAGAAAGCTACCGTAAACACATGATCCCTACCGTAAGTTATGGTACTACCGTAACTTACGGTAGTAGCTGGAAATCCATCACTTGTTTGTTGTGTTTATTGTACTCAAAACCCAACCCTCGGATTTCACTTTTCTAACAACCTATACATTGAATTCTCGTATTTCTAACATGCTATATATTATCCTATATCAAAGATCAAACCGTTATAATCCGGAGCATTACCATGCCTTGCTTGATTATTTGACCCGTTTGGCTCGTCTACGAAATTCCTTCCTTATGACGACTACCAACGAGTTCTAAACAACTTTTGACCAATTATTCAATATAGCGACATCACCGCTTTCATTCATAGCAACCTTTATTCCAAATTTCCACTATGCGTATTACAATAATCAAAATCTATTAAATGTAACAAATCAAGTTACATACCTTAGTGTACGCCCTTCAACCGCGAATCGCCACCGGCTTGTCCACTTGACGTTCCGGTATCCTTTCCTATAGAGTTCAATTTTTATCATATTTAGAACTCTTTGTAATCACATTTCGCATAATAGCCAAAACATCACAATTAGGTGTTTTAACTACAAAATTCTAGTTTCAAGCCTTCTTTGAGGCATTTCAACAAACACTTCATAGGCAGAATTTTTATATCTTTCGTATTCAATTTCATAGCTTGCTAATTATCTAACTTGTCAACAATAAAGCCCTCACATAGTATTTAAACATCATATCTTTCTGGAATCTCTTTCTATAATCAAATTACACTAGGATAATCATTCTAAACCCTAATGTTCATCATTATCTTGTAAAACCCACAACCCACCTTCAAGGTGTTCATGGAATTCCCTGAATTTGAACATGATTTCACATGTAGTTGTCTAGGTTTCACTCCTAGACACTATATCATCCTTAATCTAATCACATAACACACATGCAACATCTGATTTCGGATTTTCCAAAATCATGAGAATTTCAAGTTTAGAGATTTCATCAAATTTTACATACCTTATAATCCTCTTGCAATGAGGATCACGATTCTATGCTTTAATTTCGATTCCGACTTGAATTGAGCCTTCAATTTACTGATTTTGTGTGTGATTGAGTTTTAGAATGGGGGTGTCGCCCCCCCCCCCCTGCTTGTTCTTGATCGACCAGCCCCTTAGTGGGGTGTTTGGTTTTTATTTTTATCAATTTCTAAAATACAAGTTTCACTTTTAACGTCTTTGGTCCCTTCACTTTTATTTAACATAAAGTTTTGGTTATTTAACCCTATTTCATGTTATTTCTAGAGAATTTGTTAACTAGGTTAAATTCCTAGTTGGTAAATTCTCATTTATTTATACTTTAAAATTTTAGTATAAGGTTTTATATTTTCGGGGTGTTACAAGCAGGTGCAGACTTATGTATAAACATTGGGTTCCCAGGAACCCAATCGATTTTTAATTTTTAACAGAAAAACTGAAAAGGAACCCACAAGTAAAATATTGAGGGAACCCATAACACATGTCAATAGTTACTCGTAGTAATCTCTATTCATGAACTGTTCACGAACGCTTACCAAACGAGATTCCGTGTTCGTTCATTAAGGAAATGAATGTGTTCATAAACTGTTCATGAACGTTATCAAATGCAAACGAACACAATAACACAAACAAATGTTCATGAACATACACGAACACAAACGAACATTCATCCACACAAACAAATACAAACGAACATATATTCATTTTATAATAAAATCAACATTTCTCATCACAAAGATCACGAAGAATCCACTAAAAATAAATATGTACTTTACATAATTTTCGGAACATATTTGACATTATTGTCATAAACATAACTAACACAAAAATTAAGAAGTTTCTCAAACTTTAACACAAATTGAAATTGAAATGGTCACATACTCGCAGAACTTTTCCGATTTTGGGAAAGATAAATGTACTAAATCAACTAATACTCAATGTTTCATGTATGGTTTGCTATGAAGCACTCTGTAACGATGAATGTTTCAATTATTTATGGTATCTGTACCTATTTTAAATAAACTATTTTATCGAACGATCCTTCACAAGCTTTGATCTTCAAACAGATAAACACCTTTATGAGTTGTTCCGTGAAAAACGTGTATTCAACGAGCCTCAGCTCTGATACCAATTGTTGGCCCAGACGGTTCAAACAATCGTATCAACAAACACGAACACGAGATATTAGGAAGACAAACCCGCGACTCTTTCTTATTCAATCAAACGAACATACGAACTTACAAGGAAAATGGTCAAATAAAAACATTAACCTAGACCCCTATTTATAGTTAAACTAAACTTGCTCTCCAAGGTATTAAACCTTTCCTAAACTAATTACTAAACTTTCTCTCCAAGACTTGCCTAAAATAAACCAAACTTTAATAAAACATATTAAATAAACCCTTAACTTTACTAATTATTCAAGATTAACATTCACGAACCACACCTTGCCGCATTAACAATTCTCGGTGTAATGTCATAACTCGAACTGCGTGTTCCAGAACCACAACTTTCGCTAGACACAGATTCCGATTCTGATTCTGTTTCTTTTTTTGTTTCTGTTTCAAGAGGATGGAATCCAACACTCCTTTATCAGCATAACCTTCAACCAGGCAAACATAACAGTTATAACTACTCTCTTCAATTGGATTTTCCCCCTCATTAGTTAATTTCAGGAAAATGTAACAAGCTTTCAGAGATATCTATATCCGCAACTCGAAATCTTCCAACTTTAACCATTAATCATATCTCCAATTGGTTTGCATCATTTTCGTCCCCCAATAGCGATTACTACGAGTAACTATAAATGTTACATTAGTCACCAATATGTCCCACTCTTTCAATGCTTATAAATACACGCACAGTTTCGCCTCAACATTTAAAACATGTTAGGCTATGGTCTCCCATATGTCGTCCCAGTTCACCAAAGCCTAGGACATTCAAGTTCCAAGATTTCCTGAAGTCGAAATTTTTGCCACTAGTGAAAGAACTTTGGAGTAAGAAAGTTGGAGAATTTAGAATATTTGTAGTTGTTACAAAGCTAAGCCTTTATATAAAACACTTTGAAAACTCAAACTTTGATAAGGGGAATTTATTTGCAAAGTCTAGGTTAAGATTGGAACCAGACATAATTAAAAAAGAATTAGTTGCCAACCTGAGCAATGATGAATTGAGAGAAGACGAGTATGTTTACAAGTTTACAAGGATTCAACTATATATGATGAATTGTTCTTAAAGAGAAACACAAAGGTTAGTCGACTCGACGAAGGAGATAAGAACACAAAATATATTTATAGTGTAATAAAAAGGTGAGTTATTTTTGAAGCACTTCGGCATCTTGGTAGATGAGATCAATTATTCAAAATTCGGATGAGTTACTTCCTAACAATATCATAAAGGAATCTTGGGAAATGAGATCAATGTTAATAGTATTCAAAATCCGGATGAGTTACTTCTTAACAATATCATAAAGGAAATTGTGGAAAGTATCATTAGGTATGTTTTAAAATAAGAAATCAAAAAAACTTTGAGATGAGATTAGTGATGCCATACAAGACTTCTTCAAAAATGGTAGTCTTAAATGAAATCAATGCCACAATGTTACGAACTAAAACTATTGCAAGGTATGAGACCTGTCTCATATCGATTGTATGGGAAACAAATGTGAGGTTTATAGATCAAATAGGCTCTCTCGTCCATTAGACCAATGATTTGGAATGAGACGTGATGTATGGAGGAACCAGTCGTGACCAATAAGGACGTTGGCCCTTAAGGAGAGTCGAATGATACGGACTCAAACCATCGCACATCGGTTGTATAGACAACAAATATGGAGTTTATAGAACAAATAACCTCTCTCACTCTCACTCACCATCCTAACCTTTTGAGTTGAGTTTCTTTGCTCCTATTTATTGGCCAACCTTGAACTTCTACCGTCATTCACATGGGTGGCATGCTTGTTTGTTAAGTGTCATTATCTTATGACATGGGTCCTACGTACTATTTTTTGTTATACCTAACTTAATACAATTTATAAATGAGATTAAAATTACCCGCAAATCTTGATTGTTAAGCTATGTTTTAGAACGGTCGGTCAAGTATGACGTTCGAAGTATGTAAATTATAATGATAAACGTTTTTAAAATGCAAACTTATGGTATTGGATAGATGTTAAAAAGGTAACTGACCAACATTTTAAAGTTTCTTTTCAAACTTCATTGTAAAAGTTATGTTTTAAAACGAGCAACTATGATTTTTTTTTAAAACGAAAACTTCATTAAAAAGAACACCCACCCACAAAACGGGGCGGCTACAAACAACGAACTACATAAATATAAAATTACACTAGTTGGTCCAAGAAAGAGACCTATATTTCGATCTACTACAAAACCATAAGAATCCAATAGACTTCACTTCACTTCACTTGTAATCTCTTCCACCCTCACTTGTTTACTTTCGAATTTTATCTTGTTTCTAGCCCGCCAAATGCTCCAGGACCAACACAACACCCGACCTTTCTGGTACCTTCGAATGCTTCCTTAGCTCCCCCTTACAACCCAACCGAGTTATAAAGCTCTAAAAGATCTCTAATCATTGAAGTGTAAATCGGCGCCACCTTACACCAAATTCCAACATATTACCAAACCCGAGTCGCTAAGTAACAATAAGAGAATAAATGTCTAACCATCTCTTCGCCTGAGTTGCAAAGAGGACAAACCTCATCCTCAATGTCGATACCTCATAGTTTCAGAGCAGTCGCCGTGGGGATGCGGTCCATTTCGGCCCTCCAAAGAAATATGTTACACTTTAATGGCACCTGTTTACTCTAATTCATAATGAAATTGTTGGTGTGATCTACCTCTTTGGATAATAATCGTCTAACCGCACCCACCGAGTACCCCTCCACCCCTCTCCCCATCCACTGCCAACGATCCACCTGGTTATCGACCTTGACTGTGCTCAAATCTCTTAATAGCCAATTATATTCCGCTATCTCAAGAAAGGAGCTTAGGCCTTTTGACCAGTTCCACCTAAAGTCGACGACCCCGAAGATACTTTTTATATGATCAGCAACCCGGCACCTCTTTTCCGCTTCCAACTTGAACAAGTTCGGGTATACATCCTTTAGCGACTCGTTATATAGTCATAGGTTGGTCCAAAACGAAATATCAAGCCCATTTCCCACCTTGCCTTTGAAAAAGTTTCGTAACGGGGTATCAAACCCATCAACTATGATGTTTGACGTACGTAAATTAAAATAATAATTTTTTTAAGGAAAACTTGTTGTATAATTAAAATAATAAACGTTTATTAGATAAATGTTAAAAGTTAACATGTCAATATTTTTAACTTTTTTTTAATTACATGCATCATAGACAAGTGTAGAGACTTTGATACAACAAATTTGGTTGTAGAAAGTTTTCGTGTTTGTTTGACAAGTGAAGAAACGTTATATGCCAGAATTATGTTGAGTGGTTTTTCTATAAAAAATGAGAGTATATTGTTTGATCTATGATATTAACCCTTTATTACTTTGATTAAATTACAAAAACAATCTCCTAAGGTTGTTAAAAAGTATAAAACCATTTTACACAAACTTAATCAACATAATAATGAAAGTTAGTCTTAGATCTGTTACAAAATGAAAATCACATGGTACAAATATTCAACATTTTAAAATTACAAAAGGTGTGACTTAAGTCAAACTACATGGACTATTGCATAATTATCATGTTCAACAATATGCCGAATTCTTTAAAACTTGAAATTACAGAATTGTTATAAATTTAGTTGGGTATTTACTTAAAATCAGGTGGTGGGTTGTCCATTGGTAAAGGCAAAGCCTTTAAACACCTAGGTGAGGGAAGGGATAGTCTTGAGTTTAAATCACACAGATGACATGCAGTTAAAGAAATTTGCCATTCAAAAAAAAAAAAAAAAACTTAAAATCGGGTTTCGAGTTGAGTTTAAGACCCGGTTCCGTAAGGGGAGCACAATGGTAATTTTCAATCACATAACTAGAACTTACCAGTTCTTTGAGTTGACAAACTTCGCAGTTCATTGTATCTTTTGGATTTTAATATTATTTGGAAAAGATCCGTTTGATTTACGTTGAAGAACCCCAATTGTAAGATTTTGTGAAGTAACAGAATTTTGAGTTTGATAAGGAGGTTTACGGATTGCACGTTCTTTTGGATCCGGTTGTGTTGATTGTCACTTTAACGCCATAGGGTGTGGTCATAAGTCATAACCTTTATGATCACCATGACCCTCTACATAGACGTCATGTCACCAACCTCTAATCTACCATCCAAAACCACTACCTTAAGAGTGTTGTCATAACCCAAAACACTATGACACTATCCTTTTATTTTGTTAATTTATTTTTGTCTCAGAATTATCAAATGGGGGTCGTGGTTTAATCCACACAAACCACCATCAGTTAAGGAGAGGGTGGTGTAGCATTTGATTAATGGTCCTATGTGGCAAATAATGTCCCAACTCATGCCCCCTCGCACCCCATAGCCTAATTGAGTAACTAGTTTTATGCTCCGCCCGCGTTACGGGGCGCTAGACCAAATATTTCTCAACCAATTAAAACAAAACGCTATTATAGTTTTGCTAATTTAAAAAAAATAAAAGGATGGCAAGACTGTAATTTTAAGCTAAGGGCAAAATTGTGATTTGTCAGGACCAATGAGTGAGCGCTAACGAATAAAAATTACATCGAGTCAACCAATTAAAACAAAATACTACCATATGTTTGCTAAAAAAAACTAAAACGATGGCAAGACTGTAATTTTGAACCGGGGGAAAATTATAATTTTGACTGGGGTAAAATTGTAATTTGTCAAAAGCTACAACGATGGCAAGACTGTAATTTTGAACTGGGATAAAATCAATTTTTCAGAAGCTACAACGATGACAAGACCGTAATTTTGAGTTGGGGTAAAATCGTAATTCGTCAGAAGTTATAACGATGACAAGACCGTAATTTTGAGTTGGGGGCAAAATCGTAATTCTGAACAGAGGGTAAAAGCGTAATTTGTTCGGGCCAATGGGGAAGTGTCAGTCTAACCATATTCCCCCTGATGCTCTTTAAATATATATAATGTAATGTAATTAAGTATATATGTAATGTGGTAGAGGATCTTGTACATTAATCTAAAAGTGTGAGAAATATTGTGGTGATGACATGTGTCCTCAATCTAAATTAATTCAAAAGGGTAAACAAGTAACTTTCTTATTGATTTAATTAATTGATAACCTTCCATAACCGCCACTCTTAATTATAGGAATATGAATTAAGAATTAATCTACGAATTTGTGTCATATCGTTCATAACTGTATAGTGTTATATTTTTTTTATATAGTGTTATATAGTTTTACTTAGTGTTATATGGTGTTATATAGTGTTTTTTGGTGTTATATAGTGTTATATGATGGATGTGTAGTGTTATATAGTGTTATTTAGAGTTATATATTGTTATATAGTGTTATATTTGTCTGATAGCATGTCTATGATAAATGTATAGTGTTACATAGTATTATATGTTATTACATAGTGTTATACGGTGTTATATGGTGATATAGGGTATTATATAGTGTTATACGGTGTTATATGGTGTTATATAGTGTTATATGATGGATGTATAGTGTTATATATTTCTTGTAGCAGTTACATATTTCTGGATTTTTTAGAATGTCCGAATTTTAAAATAAGTTTAAAATTGAATCACTAGATTTTAGAAATGAATTCCTAGAATTTAGGAGAGGTTACCTAATTTGAAACATATACAAAGACACTATTACCTCTACAATTTTCAAATCAGTCCAAATAATTAAAATATAATTTATAATTCAGTCTCTATTGATCTCAAGCATTAGATCAAAGATCTAATGATTTAAAACACTTCTCACACTTTTGAATTAATGTACACTATTCCTATCCTATGTAATGTAATGTAATACTAATGTAAACACATATACCCGATGGCTGCATGTATATCCGCAAACCCGTTGAGTGACGAGGAACCGGTACTAAACACAAATGATATCGGGTATGAGGTACGATTTATAACCTAATAGCTAATACGAAACCCATACTGCTAATAGTGATACCCGTCTCATACCCGACCCATCACACAGTAGATAATGTAGACCGACCCGGTACCTGCACACACAAACGGTTAAGAAAAAGCATTTTTATTCCTGTCCCCATCCCTACACATATCATCTTTCTCAAAATGGGCGTGATCGAGCTTCACGTTTTCATGGCGGTTACCTCTTGATTTCTTCTAGCAAGCACACCTTCAATCGCTACTCGTTCGATCAATCGATCACTCTCATGGATCCTGAGCAGACGTTCATCAGAGTTCAAGAACGATTCTCGCATGTTCTCACACCTAGAATCCGAGCGTCTCTCGAGTACATATATCTCTTGATTGCCATCACTCTCTTTTGTATTCTCGTTGTTATGCACGCGAATTATGTCCAGCAGGTACTCGATTCATGTTTCATGTGTTAATTTAGTGTGTTACTCTTCAATTTTGAAGTTGTTTCGGTTGTAATTGTGATGTGATGCTACTATTTGCCCTAATATGATGAGGTTTCTGAAATTAAGTGTTGTTTTGTTGTATTGATGATGATTTTAGGGTTGTGAGAGTGCATCAGTAGGATATATAGGTGTAAAAGTATAACAGTCATGGAAGATAACCTAGCATTTAGTTATAAGTAAAATTAGGTTATAATTAGAGAACATAAAGGCTAGTGAACAGAGGTGGATGTATGTTCTAATCAAATCTATATTTTGGGATCTAATAGAAAGCAAGAAGTGAAACTTTGTGGATATAAAGTTATAAACTACCTATCTTTTCGGTCTATGCAAGGCTAGCTCCTGCTGTAGTTACTTTCCTTTGGAATCGTGGATATGTGCACCTAGAGTAATCAGAACCAGTTAACCAATCCCTATACACAAATATGTATACATAAACATAGGTATGTGTGTATATGTGTGTGTATACA
This sequence comes from Helianthus tuberosus, assembly GCA_030545235.1. Classification (NCBI taxonomy): domain Eukaryota; kingdom Viridiplantae; phylum Streptophyta; class Magnoliopsida; order Asterales; family Asteraceae; genus Helianthus; species Helianthus tuberosus. The sequence goes on from CM060436.1 coordinate 7,906,959, forward strand.
CGCGTGCAGACATATTATGTTCATGTGGGCAGAGGTGTATTAACATGAAAGCGCTTCAGTTACCGTAGCGAAATAGAAATAACTGTAGCATTTTTTCATCGTCAATTACGTCAATTGTTATTATCATCCAACCATGTATTAGTTTATCATTTAGTAGAATATATATGTTTGTATAAATATCCTTCATGATGAATCAACATGTTAATCATTGTTAAGAGATTAATTTGAAATCTTTATGGGTCAGTTGGAATTTATGATAAACATATCTCTCTGTATAATAGATGAGTTGTATCATGTTGATGGTCATAGAATATCTATTTTATCAGAGGTCACGTTGATGGTCATTGTATCTCTCTATCAGTTATATGTTACTATGTCTTGGCTAGTCTGTTATGATGTACTGCCTCTTTAGTTTTGTGGATGATCAAGATAACGAGTAGATAGAGGTATATTTTTAATAGTCATGTCTCTGCAGAAGGTATAATAGATATTTCTAGAAAGTTGGTTGTCATGATCATAACTCATGTGCAGAACATATTGAAGTTCCTTCGGAAACTGTATATATGAAGCTTCATGACATAGAATCAATATAACAGGATTTGTTTTATTTTTCATTTGGTACACCGTAGACCGTACACTTTCTGAGATGTTTATGCCCCTTGGACACCTTTGTTTACATTATTGTTTAGCATTCGAAGCAAATATCTTGGCTTATATATATTCCTTGTCTGCTGTTCTAACTGGATTCCATGTTCTGTAGCCTGGCTGTTCTAGTGAACTTACTGGAGTTGCAACTACTGAAGCCCAGCTTATCCAAATTAAGGTTTGCTATTTCTACCTCAATACTGTATATGCTATGGTGTCATTACAATGAGATATAAAGTTTCCAAATGTTGATTACCTCACACGTGTGCCTATAAGTAATCATATGCACAACTTTTAGTGCTAGTTGTGACATAGGGGCATACCGCATACTTTTAGCATCAAGAAAGGTTTTGATAGCCCTTACTAAACATAAGCTCCATTTCTGTATAATTTTCTTTAACTTACTGTCCACCGTTTGTGCAGATTACCAGTGCTGGCTTGTGGTCACAAAGTGAAGCTCCTCAGTATATAAAACATAATGATATTGACAAAGAAAGTGTACCTAATGATGTGAAAGACGATGCACAGTTTTGGTCAAATTGGCTAATTAGTTCAAGCGGTTGGAGCGGGAAATCGGCTCTTTTGAAGTTGTGGAGGTCCGATAATAAAGTTCTTGATTCACAATCTCAGATTTGTACTTCTAGCAGTGATAACATTGAAGATGCCTATTGCAAGAAAACTAAGAAAGATGAGTCCCGTGGCAGGTCAACCAAAGAATCATTGAAAGCTGCGATATTGCGCAAGTGGCACACACGTTTCTCATTTATTTGGAGACACACATCAAGGATTTTGGCAAGTTTATGGGTGAGTGTAACTTTCCTAGATCTTGTATGAATGCTTCCTCTAAGCAGTTAATGCGGATATCGGTCAAGGACCGATATTTGAGATATCATTAATTTTAATATCATGCTGAATTTATATATATAGCAATTCAACACTAACAGTTCAGTATACTCTCCTACCATTAACAAATTAACCGTTTGCAACTTGCAAAACACTAACAATTGTAGCATGTAGGAACCGATTAAGACTTAAACACTAACAATTAAGACTTAAAACACTAATAGCAGCAATAAGAAGAAAGGCGAATGGTAAAATTAAGAAGAAAAGTACTGATATCGGGAAAATCGGTGATATATTGGTCAAATATCGGTACCGATATTTGACACCGATATTTTACATGGGGACCTATACGGCTATACCGATATTAACTGCATAGATTTCGAGGTAAGTGCATGATATTTTCCCCCCTTTCTCTCCTAAGTATAATATGCATGCATTGTAGCACACAGTCCGATGCAAAATTGAGATCTTTTTAAGCTGATCTGCATCTGCTTTTCATTTTGTTATTGAATTCTCCGACTTGAAACCTAAGTATATGTTTGCTTAGTTTAAAGTTCAAAATGCAGGACATTGCAGGTATTCATTTAAATATTGATATCAATAAATGTCTTCACGTACTTCACCTGGACAAGATTAATTCCTTGGCTGGTATGTTATCTACCTATCTGCCTCTGACCTTGCTTATCAGTCTCAAATTGTGTCCTATGCATATATAGGTCTGGTTCATGTGAATTTGATGTTAAATTTTACAGCGTGTCAGCGTTATAGTAAGGGTTGCGTTGTAACAACAGTTTGATACATTTATATAAGTTAAACATGAATGTTTTTTTGTGACATATTATGTTAGATCCTACAAATCTCCTATATAGGACTCAACATTGTCTGGCGATAGGCCTGCAGTATAGACGCCGGAACTTTTCTCATTATAAATCTTTTCTTTTGAGGTTTTAGTGCAGTGGCTTGAAATGATGAGCGACACATTTGAACCAACTTATCTATATACGATGGAAAAGGTAAGACTGTAGTGACCTTGTTGATTTGTATTTTAGTTTCTTACTTTCTTGTTCTCATTCTTATGTCCAATACTTGAATCCTGTTTTCTGGAAAAGAGGGATGATTATGTCTTTTAATATTACATATTGGAGCTTTTTGTAGGGTTACTTTCTTCTGCCTGAAAGAGCTAGAACTCAACATAACATCCGAACTGTCAACATCAGTATTTCAGCACGTGACTCCTGCTTCGGGAACAGGTACTGACCATCTCTAGGTTAATCATTGATTCATTTTATTGTGGTACAGGTACCATATCTATAATTTGGTTTACCTTTTGAACCAGTCTGGTTGTTCGATTACAAGTTTTTGGTTCCCTCTCTAATAAAGTCATTAATTAGAAAATCTGGTTGGTTATACTGATAATTATAGGCATGGTTGTAAAAATCCCGACTAGTATTCGATTAGTCACCGATTAATCACTAATTGGAGGTTCAATGATTAATGGCCGATTAATCACTAGGCGGTCAATGGCGGTCCTATTCTAGCCAAAATTTGGCCATATGCCGGCTAAATTTCGACCAAACCTTATAAATTCCTTCCAATTACTTAAAAAATGGGTCAATGAGCGGTTAAAACATGTTTTCTTTAGAAAACTGTGTATAAAAATGTGTGTGTATATATATAACTAAAAATTGCATATAAAAATCTCGATCCGATTAATCCCTATTAATCCCGATTAATCGCTAGTCGGCACCCCACCGCCCGACTAGCGTCTAGCGATTATTAGGGGTGTAAACGAGCCGAGCCCGAGCTCGCCTAGGCTCGAGCTCGGCACGGTTCGAGCTTTGTTTTTCGAGCATGAGCTTGGCTCGTTTCTTATTTGTCAATTAATTTTATACTAATTGTAATAATTATTTTTTTTACTAAAGTTATATATAACAATGTGTATATATATTTATTATTTACTAATTTTTATCATAATTTTATAAAAAATATATTTATATAGATATAAAGTAAATATGTGATAAATAATAGGCTCGTTTAGGCTCGCGAGCTGGCTCGAGCTTAATAAGTGAAGCTCGGGCTCCTTTACTAAACATGCTTATATTTAGGTTCAGGCTCAAGCTCGTTTAAGCTCCGCTCCTTCGAGCTTTTTTTCGAGCCGATCTCAAGTAGCCTGGCTCGTTTACACCCCTACTGATAATACACTGCATAGTTATCGTAAGTTTCAGGTATTTTACACTGTGCATTTATGATAGCTGTTTGTTTATCCTACAATCTCCAGGTGGCAGCAGCTTCTGATCAATAGGCTTGTGGGATATGATACTATCTTGATGAACAGTTTGCTGAATTCTCCAGGCCAAGGTATATAAGTGTATAACAATGTTTTTGGCATGGTTTTTTGCGTTATGTTACATAAATTAGGTGTAATCGTTGTCCTTTATTTGAGATTTGATGCAGGCTACCTATTTAATTACCAGACAAGTGAATTCTACAACCTTACATATGCACATGAGAAACCAGAACGGTCGGCAAATTTTGGAGGTTTGCTACTTTTGCCATTTATTTGCTTCAACTTTGGTTATCCTCAAACAGAGTATTTTTACACTATGACTGGTTAAAGTCACTTAACGATTTGGTCCTATACCTTGCAGACTATTTTGCTACGAAGTGTGGTGTTCTTATGATGTCTCTTTTTGTTTTCTTCACTACAACTATGTCGGTTTCATTTACACTTAGGGAGACACAGACTCGCATGCTCAAGTTCACAGGTTTGTTCTGTACTTTTAGATTAACAATGTTATTTAATATATAACACCTCTTAATGTATCGCGTTTATGTTTTTCACTATTTATAGTGCAGCTTCAACACCATGCTCGGCATCGTCTTCCCACTTTTCAGTTGATATTTGTACACGTAATTGAATCTCTTGTGTTTGTACCAGTAAGTATATATATCTTATTGATTGTAAGTGAACTATTTCATATCATATCTAACATGGATAATTTTCCATTTTGTATCTGCAGATAATGATAGGTATCCTGTTTTTTCTTTTTGAGTTTTATGACGACCAGCTTTTAGCTTTCATGGTGTTGATACTTGTCTGGCTTTGTGAACTCTTCACTCTTATCAGGTTCTCTTTTATCTGTTAAATCCAGAGGTGGTTATATTGTTATGATCACTGCTTTGATCTATATTTGCTTGCAGTGTCCGTACACCGATATCAATGAAGTTTTTTCCACGCTTCTTTTTGCTATATTTTCTGGTGTTTCATATCTATTTCTTCTCATACACCCATGGTTTGTTCCTCTCACTTATACGCCTCAATTCTTAAGCTTGGCGGTTGTATTGTATGTAGCGTCATTGTAGAATGAAATTTTCAGGTTTTTCATATTTGGCACTCTCAACCACTGCTGCATTTATGCTACACCTCATCCTCTACTTCTGGAACCGATTTGAGGTGAGAACGTTTGACTATGCTCTCTCTTTTAAGAGTAAAATGCACGGATAGTCCCTGTGGTTTGGTAAAATTTCACCCTTAGTCCCCAACTTTTGGAAATTACACCCGTGCTCCCTGTGGTTTGACAGATTGTTACTCGGATAGTCCCTGGAGTAGATGTCCGTTAGTTTTCTCCATTAAATCTATGTTAAATGACAAAATTACCCCTACACACACATAACGAATAAAGCCTTTGAAAAATTTCTTGTCTGTACATAAAACCCAATAGTTGTGCATCCCACATCCCACATCACCACCACCTCCATCATACACTGCCATCACCACCTGCCTCCAGCCCCATAATCAATGCAACCACTAGCTGTCACCATCCCCAACGCCACAATACCAACCACCATCAAACCGACAAAGAATCCTTGTTTCCTTCCATAAAATCAAACCAACGAAACCCTAATTTTAAATATCAAATCGATTTGGGGCTATAAACAAAGCGGTGGTGGTACCTGGTGGTTAATGATGACACACAACAAGATAAGACAATGAATCTACATTGTTTAGGTTCCACCCCACTTATCTCTTCTGTACGGTAGTGGAGGTGTGTGGCGAAGGTAGGGAAGAGGAGGTGGATGACGGTGGTGGAGAAGGGGATGTGGTAAACGGTGGTAGTTGTGGTAGGAGGTGGTTGTAACGGTGGTGGTGGAAGGTGGTGTCGACCCCCACCACAAAAACCTAATTTCAGATGGTCGTTGCCGTAGTTGTCAACCTGCAATATCACCAATATCTCCCCATCGCTGGAACATTACCCACAATTGTTATCTATGATCACAACCAAACAACGAAACCCTAATCCGACCAGATACGAGTCTGACATCTCCGCTGGAATCCCTTTCCTCACTTTAGCAGTTGAACGCGTCAAGGCGATGCACATGGCGGAGTGGGTCGTTGATCTGAAGTTCACCGGCTCCTCTCTCTCTCTCTCTCGTGAGTTCTCTCTCTCTAATTTGATCTGATGGGAGCACGGTTGTTAATGGTGGTGGAAGCTGATGGGTGAGGTTAAGAATGAACTGGTGGTATGTGGGCCCCACAAATAAACAAAAAGATTTTTTTTTTTTTAGTAAGGGTATTTTAGTCATTTCAAGTGGACTTAACGACGAAACTAATGGACATCCACTCCAGGGACTATCCGAGTAACAAACTATCAAACCACAGGGAGCACAGGTGTAATTTCCAAAAGTTGGGGACTAAGGGTGAAATTTTACCAAACCACAGGGACTAACCGGGCATTTTACTCCTCTTTTAATAAATGGATTATATTGTCAAATTTGACAATGCTCCCTTTTAGAAAATCTTAAAAGTATAATAATTCAAAAGTAAACACCAGATATCTTATTACCGTGTACGTCATTTGATTACCGTTTCTGCGAGTTAACCGGTGTTAATTCTGTTCCCTGGGCATATTATAACTTTGTGGAGTCAAGTTCACTTTTTTGATAGATTTTTATTTCATTATATCATTTAAACTAGTAAGTTTCTCCCACGCGTTGCGGCAGCAGCGAAACGTAAAGTAACGCAAATTTATATTGTTTAATGCAAACGTATCATATTTGACTCGAATCGTTTCTGAACAAAATTTACGTCAATATGTAAACCAACTGGAAGCGTACATAAAAATAAGCACGAAAACGTTTTATATTTGACCCGACTTATTTCCTTAAAAAATTACTTCGAAACGTAAGAAAATAGTGGTTCTTTAAGTTAAAGGATGGTACCGTGTTGCGGCAGCGGCGGCGAAACGTAAAGTAACTCAAACTTATACAAGTCTAATGATGACGTATTATATTTGGCCCGACTCGTTTCTGAACAGCATTTATGTCAAAATGTAGACCAACTGAAAACATACATAAAAATATGCACTAAAACGTATTATATTTGACCCGACTAATTTCCGATTTTTTTTTACGTCGGAACGCAAACCAACTTGGATTTATACTAACACATACATATAGGGTGCAAACGAGCCGAGCGGCTCGCGAGCTACTCGAGATCGGCTTGAGAAAAAGCTCGAAACGAGCCGAGCCTTATCGAGCCCGAGCCGAGCTTGAGCCTAAAATAAAGCTCGTTTGTTTATCGAGCCCGAGCTCGAGCCTCGCATGTGAAGCTCTTTAGGCTCGTCGAGCCTTAATGACTTATTGAGCCTTCGTGTAGACGAGCCGAGCTTATTCAAACTTGTTTACAAGCCAACCTTGAACCTAAAAATAAGCTTATTTAGTAAACGAGCCCGAGCTTCACTTATCGAGCTCGGGAGCCTAAAAAGTCTATTATTTATATTATTTTTATTTAATATATTAATTAATAGATAATAAACGAGCCGAGCCGAGCTCGAGCTTGAGAAAATACAAACGAGCCGAGCTCGAGCCTTGAAAACAAAGCTCGAATTGAGCCGAGCTTGAGCCCGAGCTCTCATAAGTTAATCGAGCTCGAGCCTGGTCAAGCTCGGGCTCGGCTCGGCTCGTTTGCACCCCTACGTGATACATATATAAAAATAAGCCCTTAAAACTCGTGGGGGTGTAAGTGTAAAAACAGAAAGTTAAGGGGCTAAAGTACAAAAAAAGAAAAAAAATGTTACTGTAGCGCCGATGTGACGGACACTACAGTAACCCCAACTTGTTATTTAATAATATTTATTTATAATTATAATTATAATATAATAGGTATAGGTATTTAAGATTAATATGTAAGATGTAATTTGACTATAGCTACAGATATATCTCCTTCGGTTTAATAGGTTTAATATTTGTTTCAGGTTCCGGCTCTGCAAAGATTTATGCAAAACAGACGGTCACAGTTTCAGCAGCAACCGGACTTTCATATCACCTCCTCCACCATTCTGGCTTCGACCCTGCATATCACCAGACTAAACCCCTTGAGGAACGTGATAAACAATTCAACCAATCCTGGACCAACACAACCGCAAGCCGAGAATGACAACATGAACATGAACAGGGTATCAGACAATGAGGGTGGGGGCGCGATTAATTCGTTTAGTTCTACGCTGCTATGGATCCTGGGAGGCGCGTCTTCCGAAGGTCTAAACTCGTTTCTTTCGATGTTTAGAGACCAGGGCCAAGAAAACCATCCTACACAATGAACCTGATTCTGCAAGATGGACAGCTATTCGGCTTTTGATATATGCATCGGTATAAAGCATTGTTCATATTTTCTTAGCAAAGATAATCACATCCCATGTAGATAAACAGTGATAATTTTTGGTGAGAGCACAAGTTTGTTGAATATGTAAACGACATCGTTTGACCTCAAACTTTTATGTGAATGTTCAATCAACACTGCAACTTCTATGTGAGTGTTCCCATATGAAAGTTATTGGCTGAGGCCGATACCTATTGAATATTCGCACAAATGCGAGTCTACAACTAGCGTCTCAATAGATCTACATACACATCATGTACCGATATCACAATTATCCATATGAAGACTGAAGAGTAATGTGCATCTCGTGTTCATTCATTATGATCGATGCCTTGGCATTAACCATGGAAGAGATTGATGGGACGTCCTTGGTCATTGTGTTTTTTGACATGCTTAGAATGTTGTGTTACATTTTTAGATATGCTGGGCTTAGCGATTAGAGCAAACTTAATCTTGCAAGTCGATACATTTGGATTGATCATAATGTGTGGCATCGGTTTTACCTAAACAAGGTATAATGTTATGAGTATCACCATACTAAATGGCCATTATGAGCTCAATTTGGAACAAACAACAATTGCAGTTTTGGGGTTCTTAACGATTTGAAAGTTTAGAAAAAAGTGGGAAAAAGTTTATGGAAGGTTTAGAAGTCGATTTGTATGTTTGATGTAGCCTTTATGAATGAAATACATTAATACATACAAAAAGTAGCATTAAGTTCAAGTTTGAAAAGTTTGGTCTATTAGTCATAAAAAGTTACTACTCATGTTCAACGACTACTTGCTAAATTTCGGGATGAAATTTCTTTCAACTTGGGGATGATGTGACAACCCGTACTTTCCGAGGTTAAAACCGTTCACTTTTCTCAATTATTTCATTTATGTTTCGTTTACGCTTTACTTTTCACGTCGTATATTTTAAACCGAACACAATTACTTAAACGAAAATATTTATTAACCCGAAATAGTTATATATATGTAAGTAATTGCGTAACCCGAACTCGTGAAACCAGATCCAACCCAATCCCGTAACCCCAAACCCGATGACATGAGGCCCAACCCAAACCGTCCCACCCCACACCACTTTAGATGCGGCCCAACTCAACCCAAGTTAAACCGCCCCAAATTCATAACTCAACCCACTTTAGCTTTCGGCCCAATCAAACCCAAACCGCCCCCACACTTTAGCGTTCGGTTTCAACAACTTCTTGAACCCACATCACTTCCTTGCTTCGTCAACAATTGACGGAGGTTACAGATAAATTCCGGCTGGTGCCGTAACAATTGAATTAGTACTACTGCATGCAACAATTGGTCAAATTTTATAGAGACTAAAAGTACATCATTCCTATAGATATGATTAGGATTTAGGAAGTTGAACCTGTTATTAGGATTAAATGACATTATGAAAAGGTCTACTAACATGTCATCAATAGGAAAGTGGAAAAGGCTTGATAATTATCTTCTTCATGAAAAGGTGAATAAGGCAATCAATTCTTGACTTAGCTTTCAAAGTTTTAGATGAAGTCTTGATGATGAAATAGCGAAATTTATCCTTATTTGGAGTAACAAAGAGATAGATGTCTAAGTCAATGTAATAGATAGAAAAATTTATAAACCCCATTTGGTTATCAAGTATCAACTATGAGATTGTATGTATGGGGATTTGGGTTCTATGAATAAACTATGGCTATGATCTAATTTCTATAATTGAATATTGATGCATGTGACTTAAAAAAACTTACTTGATGTATTTTTAGTTGTTCATGTCCATTAATCGAAAACTAATTATTATTAATAAACAAACATTTGCAAGTTGGGTGAACAATGACTTACAACTTATACTATAAATTATAAACGTGACTTACCCTTTCTTTCTTCCTTTCTTTCTTTTTTTTTTTTCTCTTTTCTTTTAAGGTTGAGTCTCACACTTTATACTATAAATTAATTAATTAAACATATTTAACCTAATATTTTATTTTTCTGTTATACCTTTCGTGTGTTAGTTTTTTTTTAACTAAATACGTGTGAACGCATTTAATTTTTTTTCTTGGCATTTGATATAAGTTGTACTGAAAATAGAGTTGTATTCGAAATAGCAGTACGATGACGAACCGAGCCAGTATCGACATAACATCGATATCGACTCCAGTATTCATTTTTTTGGTTTTCAATCGATATAAAACACTTTAATTTTTGAGTTACATCATAAAACTTTTTGTGTAACAAAACCAACGTAAATAAACTTTTTTTGTATTCACCAACCGCGCCTTACAAATTTTAGCATCCCCGCCGCGTGCGTGGTTAGTCAAATGACAAGGCAAAGGTGAGTGATTCGTAAGTTTAAATTGGAAGACATATGTTCAATCTTATTATTAACGCAAATAGTTTTGCTTTTGCTTGGTTGCGTGGGTGAAGCTCTTAAGGGGCTAGGGGTGTCCCCCTCGTTTTATGCAAAGTAATGTAAATTAAATGTATTGTGTTCGAAAATTGTATATACGTAACGTGTTCGCCCCTGAAGTGATGTTGATTAAAAATTCTCCGTCCCCTTATATATTTGTTCAAGCTCCGCCACTACTTGATCGAATAAGTTATGTTAATTGGGTTTTGCTGAATGCCAATTTGATAATGTGGCTTATGTGAATGTTGTGAATGATGAGGTCATTTTTGGGTGTATTGCGTAAGTCTCTTTTAAGAGGCTATAGAGTCACATATTTGCTATGTGACCAAATGTTGAGTTTGTTGATTGTATTATCAAATTTGCTTAATTCTTGACTCTCTCTCTCTCTCACACAAATATACATATAAGTTTCCTATGAAATTGATTTTTCATGTACACACACAAACACACATATAAGTATCCAATGAAATTGATTTTTCATGTGAAAAGTACGAAGTGGGTGGGGTGGGTAATCAGTATAACACAACATCAAATTATGCTTCTACACGTAAATAATGCAACCTACAAACAAAATTACACAGACAGCCTTACATAAATAATTACGCTACCATATATTTATAATCACACAACCTTTACGTACATCACAACAAACTTTTCAAACAAACTTGATACTCAACATTGTCACCGTCTCTCTCTCTCTCTCTCTCTCTCTCCAAGTTTAGATTAAATGGCGCACTAGACAGTAAGGATGTCCAAATTGCTCGTCGCTCGCTCAAAAACTTAATGATGGGGAAATGCTCGTTCGATTTTCGGCTCGGTTGTAAACAAACTAATCGACTCAGCTCGGTTTGTAAATGAGCCAAGCAACCCTAACATTAATCCTTCTTATTTATAACTATTATCGTTTAATATAGTATTTTTTGTGGAATTATTTTTTAATATCCAAGAAAAATATAGGAAGTAAAGTACAAATATGTGATTAGGTGGTGGTGTTTAAGATTTATAAATGTTTGTTTAAACAAATAAATAATTTTAACTGTGTGGCTGAAATTCATTCGTCTATTATATACAACTATATAAATAAATTATTTAACATAAGGAGTCAAACAATAAAAAATATGAAGATATAAAGCAATAGTGTTGAGTGGTAGAACTAGTGGAACCAACAAACAAAAAGAAAATGGTACCACCACAACAATTCCGTGTGACTACCACATCATTTTCCTACCTTCTTAATAATTCTTGTTATATTAAACACAGTTCTGAATATCACTAGCAATTTATTTTTTTTTCTTCTAATTTTATAGTATCATTAAGGATATATATAATATGGGTGGAGATACAATAGGAAGTTTATTTGGCTAGGAAGGCTAGGAAGTGATCTTGATCATCCATTTAATTAATCAAGGGCTAAGATTAAATGAATGAAATTGAAGCAAAAAAAAAAGAGGCGCGTGAGTTTGTTAGGGGCATTCTAGTCAATCTAGCACAATAGTTTCTCTCCCCTCCAATTTCCCCCCATTTTTTAAACGTTAATAACTTTTTCATACGACATTATTTTTTTATAAAAATTGCACCAAAAAACCAACGTTTTTTTATCTTTAAAACGAGTATACTATTGCTATATTTTCGGAAAAAAAAATTGAAAACCCAGTTGCGTAAAACGCAATGGAGAAAACCCAGTTGCGTAAAACGCAATGAAAAAAAAAACCCTTAAAAAATGACTTTTTCTAAAACGCAACGCACCAAAAACACAAAGAAATGTCTTATTTCTAAAACGCAATGACCAGAAAACACAAATAAATGTCTTACTTCTAAAACGCAATAGCCTAAAAACACAAAAGAAAGTGTACTTTATAAAACGCAATGGACTGAATGTGTTTTACCTAAAACGCAACGCACCCAAAACACTTAAAAATGTTTTATTTCTAAAACGCAATGCACCCAACACTTAAAAATGTCTTATTTCTAAAACGCAAAGCACCCAAAACACTTAAAAATGTCTTATTTCTAAAACGCAATGGCCAGAAAACACTTAAAAATGTCTTATTTCTAAAACGCAATGCCTAGAAAACACATAAAAATGTCTTATTTCTAAAACGCATTGGCCATAAAACACAAAAGAAACTGTTCTCTCTAAAACGCAATGAACTGAATACACATAAAAATGTGTTTACCTAAAACGCAATGAGTAAAAACACTTCAAAAATGTTTTATTTCTAAAACGCAATGACCAGAAACTGTTGTTCACAGAACCAGAAACTGTCTAAAACGCAATGACCAGAAACTGTTGTTCATAGAACCAGAAACTGTCTAAAACGCAATGACCAGAAACTGTTGTTCATAGAACCAGAAACTGTCTAAAACGCAATGACCAGAACCTGTTGTTTACAGAACAGAAACACTGTCTACGAATGCAGTTTTCCAGAGGCAATTTACAGAAAATTAATTTTTCTGATGCATTTTTATTACAGCAATTTAATAGGAAAAAAAATTTCCGAGCTTCAACCCCAGCCAGGGGCTCTGCCCCTTGGACCCCGCTACCGGGGGCGCTGCCCCCGGACCCCTGCCAAGATCGTAAAACACAATGACTAAATCAAAAACCTAAATCGTAAAAATGAAATTAAAAAAATTCTTACATGGATCTAAATGATTTCTTCAACAATTGACGATGTTTGAATGATTGAAACACTTATCAGCGCTCGAATCGAACGAATTGTAACACCCCGAAAATATAAAACTTTATATTAGAATTATAAAGTATAAATAAACAAGAATTTACTAACTAGGAATTTTAACCTAGTTAACTACAAGTTTAGAGATAACTTGAAATAGGGTTAAAATAACCAAAACTTTTAGATAAACAAAAGTGGAGGGACCTAAGTTGTAGAACTTGAAACTAGAATTGATTAAAACAAAATAAATAAAAACCAAACACACAAATTAGTGTGTCTGGTCGATCAAGAACGCAGGGGAGCGACCAGGACTCCTCACCAAACCCTAACTCCACAAAATCGATCAATTGAAGGTCCAAATCTGATCAAAAACGAAAATCAAGCATAGATTACTGATCCTCATCACAAGAGGATTACAATGTCACACCCCAACCGATGGCGGAATCATCGGGGCGCGGCACTAGGCGAATCAGATTGCTCAAGAGAATCCATAACAACTATATTGCGATAATATTTAATACATTCGTTATCCCATACTAACAAATAATACAATCACATAAGTTATCACAGATTTCTTGTCCTCTCGAACAATACAAATCCGACAACCTAGATTTTAGTTGAGTTTCTAGACTTCCTAGCTTGATTTGATATAGTCTGCGATCTAACCTGCAACATACGTTAAAATATCTGTCAATACAAAAGTATTGGCGAGTATACAGGTTTGATAAGTATAGCATAATAGATTAAAAAGTGCTATGAATTTCCACATGCATAAACGTAATACACGACATATATACTCACAAAACTGATACTACCAACTAAGTCCTCGATGCTCGAATGTACGATGGCATAACTAGACCCCGTCGGGCGCAATAGTACTATACTAGTCGTGGTGGGACGTCGCGAGTATATGCCCTAGCACATATGCAACTAGCATCACGTATATCTATGCATAACAGTTATTCGCAAGTGATAAATTCGATTGTTTGAATATTTCGCTTGATAAGTTCGATTTGTTGGAAACGTATGTTACACCCAAAATTTCGATTAAAAAGGGGTCAAGTATACTCACAGTGCGTATTTAGCGAGATTACAACTTGATTGAGACGGTTGCGAGTATGTCTGTAATGATCCTTAAAGAATAGAGTAAACGATATACGGTTAAGCGAGATTAGCCTTGAAAAGTTACGCATTGGGTCGAATGGTTCTCATCCGTGCGGTTAGACATGTTATCCGTCCGGATGACAAGTCATCCGTCCGGATACAAACGATCCGTGCGGATGAAAGTGGTACGTGCGGATGAAGGTGATGCGTGCGGACTGACTTTGCTTGTGCGCGCGGATGAGTGGTGCGTGCGGGTGACATGTCATCCGTGCGGGTGACAAGTCATCCGTGCGGACATGTGCCATCCGTGCGGACTGACTTTGCTTGTGCGCGCGGATGAGTGGTGCGTGCGGGTGACATGTCATCCGTGCGGGTGACAAGTCATCCGTGCGGACATGTGCCATCCGTGCGGACTGACATGTCATCCGTGCGGATTGCCATGTCTGTGTCGCACTCTGAACACTGTTTCCGAGTGTTTAACGGAAGGAATACGTTCGTTCTTACTAGGGTAGTGTAATTTCGCACTAACACTTGAAGTTCCGTCAGTTCCGACTCGTTCTAACAGCCGGGAATCACCCCGTTCCATCAGATCTGGCGGTTCGTGATGGTCCTTCATGGTTAACCCGAAATCGCACAGATTTAGGTGAGAATTGTCATTAAAACATGTGGAAATCACCCGGATCTGAGTCGTTTATAGTGAAATGAGACCCCAACTTGAAGTTCATAAGAACTCTTGGTGACATCACCTCAAAACGCCTCAAATCCGCAGATTTCACGGTTAGAATTTGAGTTGTGAAAGATAGAATGATGTAGAATCGAGTGTAGATTGTAGAAGTACAAGTTTTAGGTTGAAATCTTACCGGAATCGCGAGGAATCGAGAGAAAAGGGTCTTGGTGCGCGTTTGGTTGAATAGGAGCTGTCACATCACTGTTCAAGTGATGTGACATGGTATTTATAGGCAACAGAGGAGAGGGGAAGTGTTCTGGCCCGGATAGCCCATCCGTGCGGATGGCCCATGCGTGCGGATGGCCATCCGTGCACATGCCCATCCGTCCGGATAGCTATCCTGACGCGTTGGACTTCTCCGTTTTTGATCGTTTTGATGGTTTTCGAAGCGCGTACTTCCATAATTAGTTTATATTATCATTATATTGTTATTATTATATATACATATCACTAGGGGTCGTATTTACGTATCCAAAATCCAAAGTTTCGATAATTAACCATCGGTTTCCGATTCGAGTATGCGATTATTAGCGACGTTTCACGGCCATCAATGAGGGTAGTATAGGTCCTTCCTTGATGTCATCGTGAACGTTATTTCGTGTAGTGCCACAAAGACTGACGGGGTACCGTTTACTCGTACTGTCATCATCGTCATGACGACTGGAGCTTCAGCACTCACCCGAGGGTCCTTGTTAGCGTTAATTGTTTATGTTCGACACATCACGGCCACTGAGGATGGTAGAATAGGTCCTCGTTCAATGCCCCCGTGAGTGTTAGTGTGATAATAGTGTAGTATAGTGATATTGTATTTCGAAAATATGCGATTATCCTTCGAATAGCGATTTATATACGATATGGTTACATTATGATCCGAATCTCTGGTGCTAGGCGTAACGAGTATAACGAGTAGTAACAACGCACAAAAGTGCGGGTTGTTGCATACAAGGTATGTAAAATTAGATGAAAACTCTCAACTTGAAATTCTCATGAAATTGGGAAAATCTAATATTTATGGTTGCATGTCTGTTTTATGATGGATTAGGAACAATAGAGAGTCTAGGGACAAACCCTAGACAAATACAAGTTGAGATCATGTGAAATTTTAGTGAAACCTATGAACACCATTGTAGGTGATTAGTGGGTTTTGTATAATTTGATGAACACTAGGAATTTGGGTGTTGTTCTAGTGTAAATTGACAATTGTGAAGTAACTTCAGAATTATAGAAGCTAACAATTATGTAAAATGGTTGATTGATGTGAAATTAGGTCTAAGTGATAAGCTAGAGACTTGATAATTAATCATGTAAAAATCTGCCCTTAAAGTGTTTGTGAAAATGCCTCAAAGAAGGCTTAAAACTGAAATTCAAAGTTTAAACGCATGATTATGATGTTTCGGTGTAATATGCGATATATGGCTTAAAGAGAGTTCTAAACAAGTAATAAATGAACTCTATAGGAAAGGACGCAGGAGCGTCAAGCGGACAAGCGGGTGGCGAACCACGTTTGAAAGGCCTACTTTGAAGGTATGTAACTTAACTCGTTACATTGGATAATTTAATAATTAGCATATGTGTAGTCGAATTTTAGAATAGAAGTTGAGCTGAATTAAAGCGATAATGTTCGCTATGTTGAATAATAGATAAAGAATTGGTTAGATCGCATTGGTAGTCATCAAAATGGAGGATTCCATAGATGAGCCAAACGGGTCGAATAATCAAATGATGCGAGGTTAATGCATTGTAGTATGATCACTCGGTCATCGTCATTGTTCGTGAAAGACACATTAGAATATGAGAAATCAGTGTGTTAATTGTTAGAATGAGAAATCTTGGAATTGGGTTTGGGCAAAATAACCAAATCAAACAAAACATGGATTTGCAGTGGCTACCGTAAATTACGGTATCCACCGTAATTTACGGTAGAGATCAAATGTTTACGGTGGTTTACCCCTGTGTTACGGTGGACCAGAATGATAAAATGACTACCGTAACTTACGGTAGATACCGTGAGTTACGGTAGAGTCTGGAAATGTTGGCTAAGTTTTGTATATCATAGCAAATCGAATCCGTTTCTAATGTAGTTTCGATTAAACCATAATTCCATGAACTCTAATACTAATGTTTAATGTAAACATTTCAGTTTCTAGGTATTCAAGGATTACGGATGACGGTCAAGCAAGCTTTTGAAGAACCGAACACGAACTTTTGAAGTTTCCGCATAAATTAACTCTGTTTAAACAATGTTATGATGTAAACCGTTTGTTAAACAACTTATGGATGTTATAATTAGTCGGTAGATAACTAATGTTTGTTACCTTAGAACTTGGTTCTTGAAACTAAGGTTTTAATTTAGACATCTTTTGTATAAAATCTTATGAATTATTATTAAAATTTCAAGTAGAAATTTTAAGGGTGTTACACGAATCGAGTGATTATCTCCAAAATCACCGGAAAAAACGAGATTTTTCTATGAAATTAAACTGGGTTTTCTTCAAAAAAGCTGAAGAACACGTTGATCGGGTGTTTGAATCATTGATTTGTGATGAAAATCGCACTATAATGTAGTGATTATTGAGATAGAAAGTGAAGAAATGGTTGAAGATGGTGGGTTTTGAAAATGGTGGTTTTTGAAGTTACTAGGTTTTGAAAAGGAAGAAGAAATGGTTGGATTGACTAAAATACCCTTTTTCTTTATTTTAAATGTTGCCACATGTCCTAATTCTATTGCTTCCTACACTTCCTAGCCAAAATAAACTTCATATTTGATCTTTTCCCTATATAATTATGTAAAAATGAAATTAACCTACTAAATGTATAAATAACTAGAGTAATTATTATTACTTTTGTATTTTTAACTAGAGTAATTATTATTACCTTAATATTATGTACTAAAGTAATTACATTATAAAAATGAAATAGAATAATAAAAATTACTCTAGTTATTAATATACTTAAAACGCTAAATCTATTGTATTTGATTTTAAGTTTTTAACACTATATACACACACAAAGACAATGTTTTTAAATGTCGATGCACTATTAATTATAACTAGTCGTAACCCCCCTCCCCCACGTTGTTATGCAGGGGTAAATCGTGCTACCAGCGTTGCAGGGGGGGGGGGGGTTAAATCATGCTAAGTAACAATCGAACGATGACCAAACTCGAGAAAATGTGGAAGATAAAAATACAAATTTCTAACATAAATTGACTCGTGTCGTAAACATAGATGAAATCAATGTATACCAACACGTATTAGAAAGGCGAGAGGGTAAAAAATCCTGAGAGACCAAATGTGACCACCAAACAACGATCAGATCAAATCTGAAAAGAAAAACGTAAAACAAAACTAATATTAAAAACCTAAACTCGTAGACAAATCATAAAAAACCAAAGTTTCTATAAAAATGGAAAACTTTACTGTAAAAAAAACAAAACCAACAAAAGACAAATGTGTTATTATTTCTAACCATGTAATGAATTAATACATATAGATAATTATGTATTTAAGTGAGCTAGAGGTTGTGTCTATGCTAGTTAGCATCACAATGCATCTAAGCTATTTACAGCTACGTGTTTAAACTAATTACCAAGGTGTATATAACTTTACAACAATACGCCTAATTTTACTTGGTCTGACACTCTGATGTATGGATACAAGAACAATGGTGTTTCAAACCCATTGCACGCAACGATGCGTCTAAACCCACAAAACTAAGTGTGTGCAAATACCCTCGCCATAAACTCGCAAATGTACACATATTGATAATCCTTTGTTCCTTTCTCTCTTTAGAAACCCTTTTTACAAAATCGACCCCATATGTATATACATACACATGTTAGAATAAAAAAAATGTATGTGTGGTCCAAATTGAAACCACAAGGGGAGATCTAAAAAATGTATCACCACTAGTACTTAAGCAAATATTTACTAATACTTATTTCTCATTAATTAATTTTAAATTATATAAATATATTAATACTGATATTTGTTTTCTTATAGTTTTATTGTCTCTCATCTCCTTTTCTACTAATCAGTTTTTCTCTCACCATTTTCAGCCAAATTTACAACTAGATTTAGGAAGAAATATTATACTTTTTAGAGGCGCACACATATTATCAACATTCAAATGAAAACTAAATGCAAACATTCATAATGGATAATAAAAGGTTGAAGTTTTGAGAATGTTAACAATCATATTTGGATAGAAGGAAAATAAGTTTTCAAAGGTGTTCATTTATCAACTAGTTGCAAGTGGACATCTTCTTAATTAGTGTTATGGCTCCATTGAAGAAATCAGCACTAGTGTTTCGACTAGCAAAATCCCGTTAGTGACGAGTGGGGTTAAGGTTTTGGTAGGTAAACATAAGTAACAAGTAGCAAACATACTAACCACGGAATAGTGACAATGAAGAGTAATTTATTATGTAGTGTTATGGTAATATTCTATTATTTTATGCTCTTCATCTCTTATTTAGTTTTTTTTTTTAACGACAGAAGATTTTACGATTATATAACCGAAAAAGAGTACAACAAAAGGAAAGAAACAAGCGAAAAACAAAAGGCATGAGGTAAAAGAGAGATTTCGAACCAATTTCAATTGATTAAGGTGTTATTTGTTTTTTTCTGAAAAGCTCTGCGCAGTCTCTTCTGTATGCGTCGCGCAAATTGTTTGTTTTTCCGAAGAAGTTTCATTAAAAAACGTTGGCGCGAGCTCTTCTTTGTGCAGACTTGGTCGAGCCACTTCTAAAATTTTCTAAGATCTGCAGAGGAATAAAGTCCACCACCCACCACCACCACCGTAATATTCTACCACCTCAAGCAATATAATATATATATAAGTGGTGATGACGGGGGTAGCCCAAGACCAAATAAAGTAACTTAAATACATGAACGCTCAAACGGTTAAGGTTCAAGAGTTAAAAACCCGGGAGCTCAGATAAAGCAGCACGTGTACCGTAATCGGTCATATCTCTGATTACTTCAACAAATCTCCTAGCCGCAAAAGTAAGATAAGTGCACAGAGTGCAGTCTTTTATCCGCAGGTCAAAAGGCTTCAACCCCTAAAAGGGTAAGTCCCCCACTGCAAGCATGTTCACTAGTCAATGGTTTCCTCTTTGAGCGATAACCTTCCCTATAAATGTGACACTTCATTTAGTGCTCAGGACATTCTGGATCAGCTCTGATTCTACGCGAATCTCTGGTCATTGCTCTTGAGTACTTGTTCCATACAAGTCACTCTTCATCACATTCAACACACACATTCTAATTGCTCTCACATCCGAGACTGGACATATTTCAGTGGAGGATCCCGAGCAAACAACAAAATCAAACTAGTGAACCTCTCTCCACGTCTTGCAAACGTGGGGGGACCCCACGACCTGCGCTAGGCAAAATCAAACCCTCCAACCATTTTGCCTAACCAGCCCAGCTACTACCACCGGTCTAATATTTGTTGCATCAACAAGTGGTAACAATACCCTTTCATTAGTCGTTCATACTTCATAAGTTTGAGCCATGTTACATCTATAAAGCATGAAGTAAGATAAATAAATAATGTAAACTAGGATAAATATATAAAATTTAATAGGAGAACACTAACATAATAGATAATAGATTTTGGAAAACAAAAGTAAAGTTCAAAATACATGGGCGGCTCAAGACATGTAAATCTTTGTCTCAAAGTTTATATAATATTAAAGTATCAGGTTTAAATATATTTTCTTAATAAAGTATTTTGTAAGACCAAAAAGAGTGAAATGTGAAAAGAAACTAGACATATTAGGTAAAAGAAGTGTGGGGAACCCAGCTCACATTACACTTTGGAGGCAATGTAAGAGGGAGCATGCACCACCCCACTTTGTTTTTGATACACCAAAGTCAAAGTCAATTTGTCTTATATAAATTTCATATTCAAATTATTTATTTGAGGCTAAAGCATGTGCTGTAATTAAAATATACTTAGATTTATTTACACATAGTTAAAGAAGATAGCGTTTCAAGGGATCATGTTCACCTCGTTGTGGAGCATTTGAAAAGCTAGAAATGATCGCATTTTTTCAAATAAAAAACTCACGGTTTCGGATGTGATCACGGAAGTAAAGATTCTTAGCTTCCTGGTTTAGATGTAGATATAAACATGGATGTATAGATTGGAATTCTTGGTGTAAATTTGATGTGATGTAATTGTTTGGTTGTCGCGGCTCTTTCTCTTCCTTGGAGACAGAGTTGGCGGTTGGTGGTAATAAAAGTTATCTTTCGAAAAAAAGAAGAGGGAACAACGGCGACAGGCTGATGCGCATTGGACCTACCACTGGTAGTACTATTCCACGAACTTACGGCTGCCATTGAAGTGGATGTTGAAGAAGAAGATGATGGTGGCTGCTGAGAACTTGTAGGGTTTATAAAGCAAGATCATGTTTTTCAAGCTGCACTTTCGGTCCCTTAGGGGCAATACCGTCTTTTAACATATTTCGTAACGTTATACTAACGACAGTTTTGCCCAGACCCTTAATTGTGAGCAATTGAATACGTCAGAGACTGGAGTGTTGATTTTTTTTCAAAATAAGGACTGAACCTGCGAGCGGATGTAAACCTCAGGGACTGAAACTGTATTTTACTCAATACGAGAAAAAAAAACTCGAAGGACCTCAAAACTAATGAGAACAATAAAACCCGAAAAACTAACTTCGAATATGTAAAGTCAAAATAAGAATTCTAGAGTCAATGTATTCAATAGTGAATATACTTTTCAATACCCGAATAAATTGTACATGATGTTTAATCGAAAGTGTCAATTTTCTCTCTAAGGTGATAGTGATCACCGATACAATGCTTGACTAAGAATGTAGTGATTACCTTTTCTAGTCTCTCTAATTTTGTTAATGAACGCTACAAAATCATCGCACTAAAAGATAATCATCACCTATGCTTTGTACCACCAATAATACATGTTATGCCAACAAGCGGCTTATGGATTTGTTTCTGGCTACCCAGGTGGAGACTTCTCAAGAGGTCAGTCAGTCACTCATCCTGGTGCTATTTCCACCTAAACACTCTTAAATGTGGAGTTTTTATCTTCTCTACAGGTCGTGTGCCCAAAACGCTTCCATCTGGGTTCCACGACTTTAAGAAGTTGTTGATGATATTTGAGGCCGATCATTCCTTATGAACCCAACATCTCTTCTATTCACGATCGACAAGTGATTTGCCTAGAGTGCTACAGTCATTCCTCATGAACCCAACATTTCGGTGTGATCAATCAATATTAAGATTCTGTATCAATCGCGATCATTCTATTGCTCAAATTTTATATTTTTGCTTAGAACATAAAAATATGATGATCTATAGTTGGCATTAATTCTTTTGTTTATACTGTCTATCAATATGGGACAATTTCAATGTAATAACATATATGAAGTAACAATATTGGTTATATCATTGTATTTGCTTTATAGTAATCCCAAAGTCAAGTCATATTAATATACTCGATTTAATAGGTGTCGTATAAAAATTATATATTGACTAAAACTGAATTCATTATAAAGGTTTCCATAATAGAAAAACAACACAGGGTTAAACCGCATAAATAAAACAAATATAAAATAAATCTGTGGGTTACACATAGGGTTAAACCGCATAAATAAAACAAATATAAAATAAATCTATGGGTTACACATAATCAACCAACATTATCTTTTATATTGTAGAAATAATTTAATGCTTTAAATTTAGCCAAAAGACAACTACTCGTTTCGTTCTAGTCAAATACAAGTCAAACCTTTCTTTCTTTAATTCCCAAGTTCATGTTTCTATCACCAATAACCTTTTTTTTTCAAATTAAATTCAAGATTAAGCAACACCAATAATGTAAGTCGTACATTGGTTGAGAAGGAGAACAATGTCTTTCTTACAAGAGGATAAAAACCTTCTCTATCGAGACGCATTTTTCTTAGGCGAGTAACTCATCGGGAAAAAATTATGAGTTTCTGGATGATTAATCCATTGGGGGCAAAGCGAACAATATTTTGGTATGGTTTACTTGGGCTGTAACAAATGGTATCAGAGCCAAGGGGCTGGGTCGGTGTGTTAGCGAGGACGCTGGGCTCCCTAAGGAGGGTAGAGATGTAAGTCTCACATCGGTTGAGAAGGAGAACGAAGCCTTTCTTATAAGAGGGTGAAAATCTTCTCTATGAAAACACGTTTTAACTGGGCGTGCAACTTGACATGTAAAAATAATCATGAGTTACTGAACGAGTAACCCATTAAAAACAAAATAGACAATATCTTAACACCGTTTACGTCTATTTCTCTTTCCTAGTAATCTCTAATGAACATTATTTAATTATTTTAACCATGCATGTTGGATTGGAGGGTAGGACCCGCAAAACATAGAAGTTTTCTTTCAACTTTTTATTATCATGGTAATGCATGCTTTGACCACTATTCTTGATCGGCCACTAGTATACCCTTGTTTCATTATAATTATGAAGTCAAAATAACAACAACTACATTCGATTAATATTTTTCACCTTTTTATCAAAAGTTGGACAACTCGGAAATGTGGTGATCACATAAGCAATACAAAATGTGGTCTTACACATTTATTCTGGGTGTGGATGAGATTGTTAACTAATTGAGGAGTTCCAAACTAGAGATTACATGATATTGGTTTTAAATAAGTTACATATAAAATGATACATATTTTGAAATAATATTTACGTTCAAAATCAATATTTATACGTTCAAAATCAATATATGTAGAAATTATTACGAACCATTTTTTATTCACCGATGGCTATATGTACTTGTCGATAAATGCACTATCTATAATATCAGGGGCGGATCTACCTTGTTAGAAGAGGTAACCTTCGTTTCCCCTTGATCCTCCGGCGGTAGTATAAATTTCAGAAAAAATTGATGTTTTTTGATTTCGTTACCCTTTCTTTAAACGTTGCCCCTATAATGAGTTTCTAGATACAGTGAATTCATTTGAAAATACTTGAATTAATTTGTGAATTCAAAATTTGGAATTATGATTTATTTATTTCGAAAAAAAATGGTTCATGAATACTTTCGTATATACAATTTCAAGTTTCATGATAGATTTATTACCTTTCTCTTTGAAATAGTAATTGGAATTGGAAACAGTGGTGGATTCATAAACTTTTTTCAGTGGGTTCGTTTTGGTAGACTCTTACTAAAATTTTCCATATACTACAAGATTCTCACTAATTTTTTCTATTTTTTCCATACTGGGTGGGTTTATGTACGTGAACCAAGAAACATCACTGAATCCGCAACTGATTGGAAAGTACTTTTAATTTAGAACTATGTATGGAGCCATACACAAGTTGTCCATAATAATTAATTGATAATTACCCACATATAATGTCGTTACCACTAGCTAGCAAACTTTATCTCGAAGAAATATCATGATATGCATGGAGACGGTAATATTATATTAATTTAGAATAGTTAAGTGGCTTGTGGTACGTGTCTATTAAACATGCAATTTCCTCAATAAATTCATGTAATTAGTTCGATAAATTAATATTGTTTTGACAACCATATGTTTAAGACACCACGCATTGACGTCACCGCACTTACCACCCTTACATTTATTTATTTTTTTTGGACCAAACAAAATATTTCTTAATCATACTTATATACATGTTTTACATATATACCTCTTTTTTTCTAAAAAAAGTAATTATGAATTTATTTATATATTTCGCGCATTGCAGCGGTGATATTAGTGTGGTAAAGTATGTAAAGAGAATCGCAGGAAGTTGTGGTGGCTTTATTTTAAATATCAAATTGTACATAAAAAAATACTTCATGACTGTAATATAAATGAAATAGTCAAAACGTTGATAAAAAACACGTTGTAACAGCAATTTAAAAAAAAAAGTGAAGGTCAGTTGCCTAGCATTTAACAGCAATTTGAAGTTGCTGATAATTACCAGATTGCCACAGCCACTTTTTGTTTTTTCCCCAATTCGTACGTTTCGTACGTTTACTTTATTTTTATTTGATCCTTTACCTTAAAAGAAAATACGTTGGTACGGCAAATCCGAATTTAATTGTTAGAATTTAACCCGCCAAGGTGCATCTCAAGAGCTTTTTTTTTTTTTTTGACATGTTAGAAAATAGTCACATCAAATTGTGAAATCTTTTTTCATTCATTTTGTAATACATATTTAAAAAACAGTCTAAACCTCTTTTCATTTTTTTTAGAATCATTGGTTTTCTATGACTTTGTTTGCCACTCAAAATTGGGAATTTGGATTGTGAAAGGGTTTTTTTCTTTATAAAAGAGAGTTCGTGGAAAATAATATTTAATAAAAAGGTGTTATTTAACAAAATGATGTTGGTTGATTTATTTTGTGTTTTTAAACAACATAGTGATTGTTTTTTTTTTTTTTTCTATTCAATAATAAACCAGGTTTATATAATTTTAAAATTGTAACTGGTTTTAGATTTGCCTTTATTAATGGCTCACTTCATAGGCTTTTGTAGGATAAAAACTCCTTGTCCTTGATCGTGTGTGTATACACATTATAAAAATTATAATTATAATAATAATAATTTAGAAATATTATTGATGATGTGACATTCTTGTTTCTCTATATATATAGGCAAATGTTATTGCTTCTTCATCACAACTTAAAACATCATATCAAATCCAGCTTGCTTCTATAGCCTCTCGTCATTCTTACGCTATTTGCCACCAATCAATCATTCTACATACCTAGAGGCTAATCTTTGGAGTTTTAGCAACAAATAAAATATTACAACAATCAAGCATCATGAGATTTGATGCTATGATGAAAGTGGTGGTAATGCTAGTGATCATGCTAAGACATTGTAACGGTCTCAGCATGAACTACTACATGTTGAGTTGTCCTATGGCCGAGTTCATTGTTAGAAACTCGGTCAACTCAGCTTTGAGAGCCGACCCAACACTCGCTGCGGGTCTTCTTAGGATGCACTTCCATGATTGCTTCATTGAGGTACTTGGTTTGTCTTTTGTTCGTGTTAACTCTACGTCTCTACTTATGTTTTATGTTTTGGCCTTATTTGATCTTTAAAAATTGCATGGTTTACATGTAGGGTTGTGACGCATCCGTTTTGCTTGATTCTACAAATGACAACACGGCGGAGAAAGATTCTCCAGCGAATTTGAGCTTGAGAGGCTACGAGGTCATCGACGATGCCAAACAACAACTTGAAAACCAGTGCCCTGGTGTCGTGTCATGTGCCGATATTGTAGCAATGGCTGCCCGTGATGCGGTTCTCTTTGTAAGTACACATATACTTAAATACAATTTAATACATATATACACATAATTGGCACGCTCATTTCAGAACCACTAATTATATTGAGAACTGCTAGAATCACGTAATAAAATTTTACCATTTGCTTTAAGTGTAATACAATATAACACATATATCTAACCCAATATCTTTCTTTCTCTAAGAAATCATCAATGAGCTACGTACAATTGTTATATGCTGTCGCAGTTCTCAACATAATACTGGTTCCAAAAAGAATGTGTTCCTATGTTTACATATATATATATATACGGACATGTCAGGTTTATGTGATATTGACACGTCATTTGCAATCGTGTAGAGCGCTCCGGGTCTAATTTATGATATACCAAAAGGAAGAAAAGATGGAACAAGATCCAAAATTGAAGACACTAGAAACTTGCCTCCACCAATCTTCAACAGCAGTGAACTAATTAAAATGTTTGGGCAAAAGGGTTTCACAGCTCAAGAAATGGTTGCCCTTTCTGGTACACTTTTTATTTTTATATAAAAACAAAGATATTAATTAATATCATAAAAATCTAATACAATTTGATAAGTTTTTTCACTCAAAAGGGTTAAATGGACTAACATTGGTCATGTAGGTGGACATACACTAGGAGTGGCTCGATGTTCCGCGTTCAAGAACCGTCTAAAAAACTTTGACTCGACACATGATGTGGACCCGAACATGGACACCCAGTTCATGAAAACGCTAGTGAAGACATGTAGCGCGGGAGACACTGCGGAACAACCATTTGATGCGACAAGAAACAATTTTGATAATGCGTACTACAGGGCGCTTCAAAGGCAGGCGGGGCTCCTGACATCGGACCAAACCTTGATGACTGATCCCAACACCCGACCCATTGTCAATGCATACGCGATGAACCAAGCCATGTTCTTTTTCGATTTTCAACGAGCCATGGTGAAGATGGGGCAGCTTGATGTTAAAGAGACCGGACAAGTTCGCCAAAACTGTCGAAAAATCAATTAATCAAAAGTTCAACTTGGGTTTGAGTAGTGCAAACAACTTGATTGATACGTTTCTAGCTTTTTTATATAAGGTTTGTTATATATGATGGATTGGATGTATAATTAATAATAGTATGGAAGTGGTGATTGTGTGCTTAATAATATGAATGTAAATTGTTATATTTCTTATAACCTTTTGTCATATTTAATATGATTTTGAGCATGAGGGAAATAGGAATCGTTTATTTTCAAAGCGAGAGGAGTTGAGTCTAAGCTTGCCTCTGACTCGTTTAATCTAGAGAGATTGAACCTGGCTTGTTTTGAGCTTTATTCATAACGCTCGAGCTCAGCTCATTGGTCGTTTATCAAACTCTAGCTCGACTTCTTTATTTTTATATATCAATTAATTTATATACATTTAAAATTATATATATATATATATATATATATATATATAGGTAGAGGATCCTGTAAAAAGTGCTCAAAGTGTATTATAACACTATATATAATATTATATAACACCATATAAACACCGTATAACAATATGTAACACCATATAATACCATATAACACTATGTAACACTATATATTATTATATAACAAATATAACACTATAGGTTGTCTGATAGCATATCTATGATAGATGTATAGTGTTATATTTGTTATATAATGTTATATAGTGTTACATAGTGTTATATGGTATTATATGGTGTTGCATATTGTTATACGGTGTTTATATGGTGTTATATAGTATTATATATAGTGTTATAATACACTTCTCACACTTTAGGCCCTTTTTACACTATCCTTACCCTATATATATATATATATATATATATATATATATAGGGGAGGGTTCATTGGGGAACACTAAAAAAGTGGGGAACGGGGGAACACTTTTAAAAATTATACTTAACATGTTAAAAAAAAATATTTTTCTAAATTTTTTTCGGCGCTTTTTCTTATAAATACAAGTAGAAACATTTTTGATAAAAAAAATCAAAAACTAAAAATATAAAAAAAATGTTTAAAAAACAGTTATATCTTATAGAATTAACTTAACATGTTAAAAATAATTTTTTTTAAAAACTTTTTCAGCGCTTTTTTTTATAAAAAGGAGGAGAAACTAGTCGAGTAAAAAAAAATTTCTAAAAAAAAAAGTTTTTTAGCCTTTTTTTAATTGTTTTTTTTAATATTTTTAGTTTTTGATTTTTTTTATTAAAAATGCTTCTACAAGTATATATAAGGAGAATCGCCGAAAAAGATGTTTAAAAAATTTATTTTTAACATGTTAAGTTAAATTTTTAAGAGTGTTCCCCGGTTCCCCACTTTTTTAGTGTTCACCAATGAACCTCACACTATATATATATATATATATATATATAATATTTAAAATAAAATTTGTATAAATAATAGATTCGTAAGGCTCGTGGAGCCAGCTCAAGCTTGATAAGTGAAGCTTTGACTCAGTTTGATTCAAGCTTTTAGCGAGCCAATTTCAAGTAGTCAAGTAGCTAACAAGCGGTGTGCCACATTTACACTCTCAACAATCAACATGATACTTGGATTAATAAATACAGTCGCTTATGATTTTGTGCATGCATGAGTGCGAAGTTTTTACGCACTTGCTTTATTTGTGAAAATTTTACATATAAAAAAAATTACACTTTTCATCCTTTATGTTTGAACGTTTTCATCAGGCAGTGTCCATATCACTTTGCGTCCTATAGTAAACTTGAGTAGTTTGTATCATATCTTTTTTATCAGCCCAACATAATATGTTAAATAATACGTTAATTACGTGGACGTGACGTTTGCTTCTTAAAGGGCTTTAAAAATGAATTTTCTTTTTTTAAATAAAGACTTTTGTACTTTTTTAATAAGTATTTGTTTACAGGATATAAGAAAATTGAAATGGAAAATTAAAATATTACTATTCTAAAATAAGAAGAAAAAAGTGGAAAAGGAATAGAGTGCAATGATGAAAAGGGCCCAAATAACTTATGATCAAGGGAGTGCATGTTCCTAATTTGTGACAGCCTTAGTGTTATCATTCAAAAAGTGTCATCGACCCACAATCATTCCTAGATCATTTGTTGGTAAGAATCTTTTCAATTAAAGTTCATATACTTTTGGGATTTAAGTGTTTTTACTTAATGATTTAGGTGTTTTGCAAGGATTTGAAGACTCTTTAAGTCAAATGCGTCATCATGAGTAGCAGGGGCGGATCTACCATGTAGCGGGGGGCAACGCCCGCTACGGCTTGGCGCGGAAAAATTTGGAAAAATTAGTGTAAATTTTGGAAAAATTTGAGGTTTTTTCGATTTCGTTACGGCTTATTTATAAAACGTTACGGCTTGGCGGATTTTCTAGATCCGCCACTGATGAGTAGTAGGTAATCCTACTAAACTCGACTCTTATATGTTGATCCTAGTTAAAGTTCATAAATTGGAACTTTATGTAAGAAAAGGGTCAAAATCGATTTTATCAATTAAGAACGAGATGAAATGAAATTGGTTGAAGTGAAGGCCAACATTAGTTTAGAAATGTTGGTTGTGATGTTTAATAAATGTGTTTGGAGCCAAAATGTTGAGTTAGGTGGTTGCATACCAAATGCCTTTTCGCCTAGCGTTATCCAGGTGTGTAAAATGATGTCCATCCTCAAGAGGTTGAGGGTTCAAGTCATGCAGTGAACATTACAACGATGTAGAATTAAGAGTAGATTAGATTGTTGTTCAAAAAACAAAGGTTGTACTTTTGGTTCTAGCGGCATAAGGCACGAGCATGCCTAATTTGTTGTCCGGTGGTTTGGTCGAGCATATCATCGCTCATGCATCGCCTGGTTGCCGAGGAAATAAATCATATACGCATGTGCCTAGTATTATTCACGCTCGTGCTTCTTTGTGTGTTGCCGAAAAACTTGGTCACGACCAACATGTAAGTGTGTGCCTGGTGACCAACCTAGCTGATTGCAAATATCAGCATGACCATGCCTAGGTTAGGTACATTATATAATATTGTCACTTTCATCCAATAGTCTGTTTTTTCACATTTGGGTCTCTGTGGTTTCAAAATCTTGTCACTTTCGCCACTTTTGCCACTTCCATTCAATAGCGTGCGTGTTCAGGTACATGATACGCATAAATGCTTGACATGCTTTTGATAAAGGAGTCTTTTGTGAAATCTCATGGTTTTATTATTTTGGAAGATGCTTTTTATGACCTACTTATTAGTGAAATGTTTAGACTCATAGTTTGAATTATTTCAGGTTAAGTGTTCTATTACTATAATATTATATAATGTTTAAATTTTCATTGTGCGTGTTTGGTACCAATCGGTCGCAATTAGGTCCTGCAAATGTGGGGCGTGTCGTAATTAGCATAAAACTCTGGCAAATAAGTATCATGAAATTGTAACGTTCAAAGTTCTCACACATTATGTGGCTTCACTTCATTAAAGTATATGCAATCAAACCATTCTATAAGTATGTTTTTTATTCATGATACTCATAACATCATTTTCCATTGGCAATGGTGACAGTTGGAGGTATCCATCGTTTTTCCTACGTTTGCACAGTGATAACTATGTCTGTTATTTTTAGGTAAAATTGATCACTTATCCAACGATAAACTATTTATGCGAGCCCTTTTTCCCACAGACCTTCACTGATGAATCATCGACAGTCCCTACATTCATCGAGGTACCACTACCACTGACAGTTAAACATGTATATTAAAAAAAAGGTTATTCAGTTTATAAGAAACTACTTATACTCTTTTTTTCCTCTGTTCAAATCTAGAGTTTCAACCTGTGGTTACTATTATTCGCTATTTGTCCATTAAAGGAATTTTTCACTTTTGAACCAAACTAGTTAAGTCAATTTGATTTTTGAGTCCGATTCTCGGTTCAATATTCTCAAAAACGGGTGATGTGGCATTGCTTCACCTCTCTCTCTTTCTCTCTCTCTCTCTCTCTCTCATTCCACTCTCAAACTTCAAAACCGACTTCAGTTCACTCGTTCCTCACCATAAACTTCAAACCATTCTCTCTCCTCCACATCACCACTTCCGTTCTTCCACCTCATAAAACCCCCCAAAATCATGCTTAGACGTAGATGTGCACAAAAACCCGAACCCAGATTTGAACCCGAAAAAAAACTCGGACCCGAGTATTAAAAAAATCGGGTTTTTAAACCCGAACCCGACCCTACCTGTAGGTAGAGGTGTACAAAAAAACTGGTTTTAGAACCGAAACCGGAAAAAAAACCGAAACCGGATTTTTTTTAACCGGTTTTTTTATAACCGTTTTTTTTTAAGCGGTTTTTTTAACCGCCGGTTTTTATACCGGTTACTATTCTTGACTTCAAAAACCGGTTATTAATCGAATCGGTTATTAAAAAACCGGTAAAAACCGGTTTTTTTGGGAAAAACCGGTCCCAACCGGTTATACCGGTTATTGTTTTGGACCTCAAAAACCGGTTAGTAACCGGAACCGGTTATAAAAAAAAACCGGTTTTTATTTTGGGTGAAAAAACCGAAACCGGTTAATAACCGAAACCGGTTTTTGAAAAAAAAAAACCGATTTGTACACCTCTACCCGTAGGGTAGGGTCCGGGTATGCATATTCTCATGAGTACCCAAACCCTAGTTTTTGTATACCCGGGTTTTAGGAATGTATGCACTTTAATTATGCTAGCTCCTAGTAACATGTAATCTTGTTAAATTAAAGTTTTATATAATTAAAGTTCATGTTTATAAACACAAAAATGAAGTTGGAAACAAAAAAAACTACAAAGTTCATGTTTATACCCATCTGGGTTTTTTAATACCCGCTCGGGTTTTTTCATACCCAGATCCGGAAACAGGGTATTCTTATACCCGGGTATAGAATTCCGAACCCGAACCCGACCCGGGTATTGGCAATAGCCGAAAATTCAAAAGCCGGTCATACCCATACTTGCCGGGTACATACCAAACCCGGGTATTAAAAAAACCCGATTTGTGCACCGACGGTATAAAAACAAAATCCAAGAAGATTTTAATTAGCCCGGCCCATATACCCTCCTCACCAGTTAGTTATCAAAACTTGGAAACTAAAATAGACCTTTGAAACAGAGAGAGTAGGCATTGCAGAAACAAAGAAAGAAAAATGTCGTTCAAGCGCGGGAAAGGGAAGGACAAGGAGGAAGAAGACTTCATCTCGGAGAACGCGCCTCCGAAGAAAGCATCGAAGACTTCCGGTGGCGAAGAAGAAGAAGAGGACGGCAGCATCTTCATCTGTGAAGTCTCAAAAAACCGTAGGGTTTCTGTCAGAAACTGGAATGGAAAAGTGTTTGTTGATATCCGTGAGTTTTATCTGAAAGATGGGAAGCAAATGCCTGGAAAGAAAGGTACTTTTTCATTCTGTTACATTTTTTAGGGTTTTTTTCTGGATAAATTTGTGAATTAGGGTTTTGGAAGTCGGATATGGTTATAAATAGGGTTTTGGTTGTTGATTAGGGTTTTGAGTTTTATCTGTGAGTTTTATGTCAATGATAGCAAGCAAATGCCTGGGAAGAAGCCGAAATGCTAGGGTTTTGAGTTTCCTATGTGTGATGTTTATATTGAATTAAGTTGGGGTGTTGTTTGTGGCTTAATTTGAAAATTAGGGTTTTGGAGTTTGTATAATTTGAAGTAAGGGAAGTTGAATGTGCTTACAAAGAGTGTAGATGAGGTTTAATTTGTCTTTAACTAGGGTTTATTTGCTTAAACTGAATTTTAGTTGCTGGTTAGGGTTTTTTAAGTTTTGTTTGTGGGTTGGTTTTAGTGTGAGGGGTTACAAGATGTTTAGTTTTTTGTTTACAACGATAAGCTACATCTCTTTTGTTTATTTTACGTATCAACCTTTGTATAAATACTTTTTTATTCATAAGGCTGTTTTTCCATACAAGCCTCTTGCGGACTCTAGTTTTGACTCAGGAGTACGTGAGGCGTGTGTTCTGAAACTTAGATTTTGGTAGTATAGTTTATATGCTTGTAATGAAGTTGCTTTAGCTAGGGAAGAATTATATATCTGAACTGATTTTAGGTCTGCTTGCTCATATGAGTTTCGGATTTGGATTATCTAAACTTTTTATCATTTTATGTATGCTTGACTTAAATCTGATTATACTAAAACTTCAAATCTCTGTTCTTTGTGATCGGACAAAAAAATGAACTCTGACCATTGATTTCGAACATGTAATTATGGGTAAGAAATTATAATGTATGGTGAGTGAAAAATGAAGATATAATTGCAAATTGCTTACTTGTGTATGAACTGAAAAAAGGAAGTTTTTTTAGTAGTAATGGAATGCTACATGCTAGTGCATTATCTTTGATTACTTGTAAAAACAAGTTGTGTTATTATGTAGCTATATATATTCTAAAAGTAACATTGATTATTGCTACCGGCTATGATTTTTTTCTTCTACCATGCATCTTTGATGATGTAATATAAATATTGTTTCGTATAGGGTTTGAGGTGAGAGATCAGTAGGTAAATATCGTGAAAATAATTCATTTCACATTTGCTGTCAAATATTTGTTAAATGATCTGTGGTTGAAGAGTCAAGAATTCCCAAGTAAAATGCATTATCGAGTCACTTTACTGGTCAATCAACCCGTTGTTTAAAAGGAGTGTCTGATGCGCAAGGCGTACAAAGCGGTTAGGAAAACACCTCATGTACTCTTGGGTCAACATTGGTCAAATTAGGGTATTTTGCATATGCTTGGTTATTTAGCTGGTTACTGACGGTATTTTGTTGCTTTTCAGGTATCTCGTTGAGCATGGATCAGGTAAAGTAACGATTGGTCCTTTGTTTCTGGTGTTAGACTGACTTTTAAAATATATTGTTAGTATTAATCTCATTATTTTTGCAGTGGAAAGAACTTCGTGCTCATGTGGATGAAATCGACAAGGCTCTTGCCTAGTAAATGCTCGTAATAAGTAAGACTAAAATGCTAGTATTTAACCCAGATGATCTGAAATGTGTAGTTTTTTAGAATCTTTGTTCGTATGTTTTCAATGTAACTCTTATGCGACTTTGTGCGGTTTTCGTTTGAATAGAGCCATTGCAGTTTTCTGCTACTTGTTATTTACTAGTGGCAAAACAAGCTGGTTGAGTAACTGGTTGAATAGGGTGAGGTCAAGTTGACCCGCGCATTTTCCATTTTCTCTCGAACATGTTACATTTTTTCGTTACTTTTTTTTATTAGTTACTTATAAAATTAAGGTGTTAATGTTTTAACATATAAGGGTGTAAGGAGTGGTTAAACACTTGAGAGTGGCAAACTAAAAAATCAACCAATCAGAGTGCGCCACGTCAATCAGTGAAAAATGTTTAAACTATGCTGAAAAGTGTTGACAATGGTTAGACACTTGGTGAAGTGGTAATTTTTAAAAAAAAAAAAAAGAAAAGGGTGTGATTGGTTGAGAGATGGCATGGACCCCATCACACACACCCCTCTCTCCTTCCTTCACCGCAGCCCCCTCTCTCTCTCTCCTTCCTCCCTTCACCACAGCGGCATCCCTTCACCTATCAAGATTGAAACCGCAGCGGCAAAGGGGTCGGCGGCGGTGTTTCCGCGCGGTTTAGGCTATAGATGTTTATTTAATTCTTCATAAAAGTTTAAAATGAAAAGTTAAATTCATCATTGGTTTAGGCTAGATGTTGCTATGTGCAAGTATAATATTCAACAGGCTAACCGATAGAGTGTATCGCTTTGTGGTTAAAACCCTAAATTATTTTTCGGTTTAATAACAAAATAAACAAGTTTTATATGTAGTGTATAGGGATGAAAAACTTTCGTACCGAATATCATTGCCTTACCATATCGCGTATTGGCCAAACATAAATGATACAATTCCCGATTTTGTTTAGCTCAATTTCAGTATTGGTACTATACGATATGGTACTAGTTTGTAACTTATAACATTATCGTACCCTACTTGTACCGACCAATAATATATACAGTATAGTATTTGGTTTTAATTTTTGCTAAATTTTGATATTGGTGCTATACAATTAGGTATTGGTCAATATAGTACCAGTACCGATCACATTCATAGTAGTGTAAATAACTAACCAAACCAAAATAATTTATGCTTCATTTATGTTAAAATGTCGTTCAAACCCATAGATGGTTTATAACTCGATTGCAAATGTCTGATGCGATACCTTATATACTTGATAAGCATTTAAACGGAATACACCAATCATTGCAAGTTTGCAACGGTCTGAATTTTCTAATCCTGACCAAATTTGATCTATAAATTGATTTTCTTAATATAACAATAATTTAGTGTTTAAAAGTGTAAAAAAATAAAATATTATCTATAAACAACTTTTGGGTTTTTTTAAACACCTTGTATACATGATGACCGCACCTATAAGCTTTTGCTATCAAAGTGCATATTTTAAAGCTAACTGTTGATTCGGATTCAGTTAGTGTTTTTAGAAAATTTTGGATATTTCGGATATCCGAAAACCTTTAAGTTTATTTTTGGATATCCGAAATATCCGGTTTAAAATAAATAAAAAAATATAAAAAATAAATAATTGGATATTCGGATATCCAATTCATTATCACATCGGATATCCGAATTCGGATATCTGAAATTTCGAATACGGGTTCGGATAGTAAAACCATGTATCCGAAAATTTTGGATATCTGGTTTTGAACTCCCCTAGACTACAATCTCTCAAATTGAATACTATTACAAATGTGATTTTGCTTTCTTACAGCTTCCGATGGTTAGATGAATTATACTTCTGAGGACCTCAGCAATGACTGTAGATCGTTATCCAACTTGCCTGACCAGCTAATAGGTCGATAAAAAAATCGCCAATACGATGCAATGTGATGTGATGTGATGTGATATATGATATAATATAATATTATACGATACGATACGACACGACTCGATATGATAAGATACGTTATAAGATGATATGATACGTTATAATACGATACGATATACGATATACGATATTCTTTTAAATTTCAT
Source organism: Helianthus tuberosus (assembly GCA_030545235.1). Lineage (NCBI taxonomy): Eukaryota > Viridiplantae > Streptophyta > Magnoliopsida > Asterales > Asteraceae > Helianthus > Helianthus tuberosus. The sequence goes on from CM060436.1 coordinate 7,943,328, forward strand.
TGGAAATAAACATTTTTTAATTTTCAATAGAATTTTAGTGACATGATATGATATGATATAACATGACGTCTTATAATACGATACGATATACTAACATTTTCTTTAATATTTATTAGAGTTTTAATCAATTCCTTTTTTCTCTTCAGCAAAAGAATGAAATATAAATTAACTGAACTAAATTTAGAAATTTGAGATTGAAGTTTAGGGTTTGCAATTCAGAAATGGGTGGCGACGCAGCTTGTTGCCCGTCTACCTTCTATTTTAATGTAACTTGGCAAGTTTTTTTGGTGGAAAATTGAATTGAAATGCAAAAAAAAAAAAAAAATATATATATATATATATATATATATATATATATAAAAATATACACCCTTTGACCAAAGTTTATCATATTTTAATAGATTCCAACTAATGTACATCCCTATTAGTTTAAAATAAATTGGAAAAAAAATAACTAAAAGACCCTATTTAGTTATCATATTGCCATTAGATTGATTTCAATGATTAACAAACATTCTTACTTTACAAACAAAAATAGCACCGTTATTTTGCCTAACATATTTTTCAATACGTAGTTAACTTTCATCATCCATGATCCACGTTTTGAACACTATTTTTTTTAATAAAACAGTATACCTTAAGACTATGATTTATTAATTAATTCAAAACTTAATGACATTGTTTGATGAGATTGAAAGAAACTAATGCCATTATCAACATTATAACCATTTGTTTGGATTAAAAGAGGATACAACGTTGATAATGACATTGTTTGATGAGATTGAAACTAATGGCATTTTAAAACCAAGGGTTTAGCAACACGGGTTTAACAACTTCCTAGATGAATACCTAAGGTGTAGAGGATACAACGTTGGGCTTATGTTTCAAGTCATACTACCTAACGATGAAAATCTTTTATTGAGAAAATCTCACACAAAGAAATACTCGAAATACGATATCTGAAGGAAGCTAGCCTTGATTAGATAGTTTGAAATAGTGGATATAAAGATGAGGAGGGCGGAGTATTCAATGATATAAAGTTATAAAAAGTACCAATCTACGGAGAGAAAAGTTCTTTTGGCTTGGATTTAAGACAACGAAAGTGTGAGAAATCAAGATTGTCGTTTAGGGTCCAATGAAAGGAGTCGGTGAGATAGTACTAAACGCGTGAACTTAAAATGATAGATATCACAATGTTCACACGTTTTAATAAGTATGAAAATTATAAATATGAGTAATGTAACACACTTTTTTTTAAATTTAAGCAACACTTTTAATTTTAATGTGTCTAATTGAATTCAAAAGAAACATATAATATTCTAATCTACTCTATACTAATATATGAGAGTAAGTAACTGTGTTCTAACTACTCACTGGCCACTAATAGAAACTTACCAACTAATACAAACTAGATAGATATTGCTCTAATAGAAGCTTATTAACCAAGTTTTAATACTCGATTGCAAATGTGTCTTATCGTAAATCCAAGTTTTAATACAATTACAATGTAACACTAACTCATACATCCCGTGTTGCTAAACCCTTGGTTTTAAAATGCGCATAACGCATGATATACATGATGCTGTCATAATCGTTGCAGTTAACGTGTTGCAATGCTATGATGAGCATGTGATACAGTTGATGCGAGTTGATGACTTAATGCGTGATGCAATCTGATGCGACACCTTATACGGTTGACAATCAGTTAAAACGAAATAGACCATTGATTGCAAGTTTTAACAAAAAGGTTATTCATATAATATAAAGATTTTAAGATTAAACGAAACACAAATAGGCTAACATACAATAAGAAATTCTTTAATCCAAAATTTTCTAGCCGCGAAAAACATGACCTGGGGCAATCCAAAGTCCCAAGGGTAGATTTGTCATTCACCTAATATCTTTTGCTTCTTGGATGTGTTCATAAACGATGGTAATACCCATTCATTTTGTGCTTCTAGTTGATCAACCGTTCCAAGCTTAACCTGCAACAAACAAACCACATTTTCGTCATGTAGATCAATCAACAATAGAAAATTTTCTTCAAGTGGGTTCTGAAATATACGATGATTGTTACCTGATACAGTCGTAACTCAAACCTAGGACCAACCTCCTTTAAATCAATTGACTTAGGACCGCCACTTTGTCTGTAGACGTGATGCCTGAACATACATACGTACACAAACAAATAAACCATCAACTATCGAAGAGAATACACAACCCAACCCAACTATAATTCATAGTTGTAAATGGCAAATAGCGATAAGGTACCAATATGCTACATAGTGAATAGCGATAAATAGCGGGCGCTATTTCATAAATAGCCATACAATAGAAAAAAAAATTATATGTATATTATATCATAATACCCTGGTATATACGCTATTTTACATTTATATTTAACAAAAACCTAAAATCCAGCTATTTTATAGCCATATTAATCGCTATTTATCTTTAAAAAAAAAAAGGAAATCTTGCTATTTATGGCTACATACGCTGTAGTGAACTTCGACCTATATGCTACACACTATAGTGATCACTATTGACAACTATGCTATAGTATAGATGACTAATGTGTTCGATATGATTATAAAAACTAGCTTATCAATTATCAAAATAAAAACCATTTTTTTCTGTATAGAACAATTTACAAAGTTGTATTCATGCAAGTGCACTTCATGACTTTCAACCTGTTACCGTTTTTGTTAGCTTAACCCATTTGACCTATCAGAGAACCCAGGACACAAAAATCATGTCCAACGTCATATTCGACAATACAGAATGCAAGTCCTCTAAACAAAAGAACCTTAGGAATTACAAGTGTCAATAAAGTCGACTTAAAAAAACCTGTGCAGAATGAACATACCTGAAAGAAATGTAATCTGACTGATTGGCAAAAGTGATGATGCGTTTTGAATCGGGTTTAGGCACTGGAAAAAGATGCTTCAGGATGGTTGCAGTTCTTTCACCCATCTAACAACATTTGTCACCATCAAGATCAACGAAAGACGACAATTCAGTTTACTAAATAATCAGTATGACAAGAAAGTTTCTACCTTGGTAGAGAAGTTGTTTAAAATCAGATGTGGATAAGCCTCTGAAACAGTTCCCATTTCCTTCTTGTCCTTATTGTCATGTCTTGTAACCTACGTTAGAATTTGTGTTTAGTTACTAAAAACAACATTGCATAAGTAGCTGATAAGAGAGACAAATCACTGACCACATTGAGGATCTGAAAGTAAGCAGTTGGACCATAAGGTAAGTGGCTTATAATTATATTATCGGGTACACCACGGTGTTCATGAACTAATATAAGATCTGTGAAGTCATGTGATCGGCAAGTCTCAACTATTTCAGAAATAACCTGCATAAACCAACATTGCAAATCATAGCGTCAAAGTCAAACTGAAGAAGCAAAACTTTATTTTTATTTTTAAAAGAAATGATTCTGATATAAGGTTATGTAAACAAAACAGCTTTGAAAGATTAACCATTTTTAACCTCGCCCAAGAATATATAAAAAAATGTCAGCGATCTAGCATAAATCAACTCGCATTAACTATTTGTCTTAATGCAATAGACTAACCTGACCACCACGGTTCATTCGTTGGGAATTAGGGAAGACAAACTTCAATTCCTGCAAGTAAAAGCTATTAAATTAAACAATTGCTTTTCATACAATACAAGTAGAAAAAACTAAATGAAAACAAAAGACAAGCCTTTACAAACTGTTTAAGAGGAGCACTTGGGTCATGAGATGTTGTTAGCAGAATTTTTGGATCTCTTTCTGTCGCATTTGCATATTCATCGTCTATGGTTGACCTTGGAACTAAATTTAAGAGAAATATATAAGACTGTTACTTTCAAGACCAAAACATCTCAAAATAATCCCAAAAATAACCGAACCATATATTATCCATAAAACTAAAATCCTAAAGGATGTAACACATTAATCACTATCCACAGAACACACAAATCACTTTTAGAAAATCTAACAGTTATCAAAACAATCAGAAATATGACTTCTAGCTTCAAACATAGCAAGTATATATATATCTTATGCTACAAACCTGGCTAACACGCGTGCGCACAGAAAGAGATGTTAGTGAATATGGAATTGTTAGGCATGTACGGTTAGAGGCAAAAAAACCCTCAAAACTACGTTGTTTTGTTAAAATCAAACTAAAAAATAATCTATATTTTATTATTTGGAAAACTAACATCTATCTCCATGAACATCGTCCAAAATTCTTCGCTCCTCCCAAAACATAAATCAACTCGGCATCCTTGTGCCTTCTGCCCTTTCTATCCCAAGTCGAACCTGGTTTTTTCAGTTTTATTAGCTTGAATCTGTTTAATTGTTCTTATTAAAACTGCCTGCAATTCAACTGATTGATCCATCATGGAGGCATTAGCTCGATCTTATTGAAATTGCTTGCAATTACTTAGTTGAGGTCAACCCGACAAGACTATGATCAAGCATGTCAAACCATATATAGGACTAAAATTAAACAGATCAAACAAAGTGAATGAAAATTAGACAGGCCAAACATAGTGAATTAAAAAGAAACGGGTCAGGATATAATGACTTAACATGAAAGGTGCCCAAAAAAGTGAATAAATATTATACGGGCAAATATAGGAAATAAAATGAAATAGGTCAAACGGGTAAATATAGAGAATGGAAATGAAACATGTCAAAATATAGAGAATTAAAATGAAATTGGTAAAATTATACAGAATTAGAAAGAAAAGGGTATATAGAGAATTAAAGTGAAACGCGTCATACGGATCAAAATATGATCAGTCTCGTGTAATTTTTTAGTTCTTTGATGCGCTCCGTGTTAATTCTCATGTACAATTTCTGTTACATACTTACATGTTCAAATATGGCAATTTAAATTGAAACGGGTCTACCACGCCATGATATACTGAATGAGAAAGATTACAATTTTTTTTGACATAAACTGTTTCTTATGGAGGATACCTTTGCAAATTTTTGTTTGATTCATGATATCATACTGTTCCTGTATTTAGTAAGCCACTTCAGTTAAATGGATTTAATACCTTAACTAAAGGGCCTTGTTTTTCTTAAATTTATTTCATTTTTTCTTATAACCATCTCTACTAATTAAGAAAAGACCCACTCAAATAATCAGTTGCACACATAGTGTCCTAGCTAAAGTGGAAATATGATGAAATGGGTCAGTACACTAAAGTATTTGTCAATCGTGAATTAACAATTTAAAACACCAGCAGCAACTGTACTTACGAATCCAAGATCAACAGTGTCCAAATCAGGTTTTTCACTGCATCCATAAATCCCCTTGCAGCAATTTCCCACATCATATGCAGGCATCTAGATTTGTGCATTTGGTGCAATAAGTATTCTAATACATTCTCCTTACCAGGCCATGTACACACAACATGGATAGGTACATGATGGAGATCGGGGGACATTTAGTGCAGCAGTAGTTCCTTTCCATTTAGTCTTTCTTTAGTAATAGTAATATTGTTTGTGCTTAATTTCAGTAGTGGGTAGTTCTTTGGGTAGTAGGTCTAGTCATTTGAGTGATAGGCTATAAGAATGATTCGTATGTTTTTATGTTATGAGCTGAGTAGTGAGTACAAACTTGAGAGGCATAATACAGGTCTTTATAGAGAACAAAGCAGAAAATACATTTTTCAATTTAGAACATAAGGCAGACGTAGAAAGACAGTAAGCTTCTTAAAATTGTAAACTAGATCAGTTGCTAAACTGCAGGACTTGGGAGAACATGGGAGGGATGAAGGTATGAAATTGATGCATCAATGAGAGAAAAACAGAAATGAATATTAAGTTTCAATTGGTTTTCATCAAAACAACGTAGTTTTGGGGGTTTCACATCTAAGCTTATATGCCTAAGAGCCCCCATATTCACTTTCCCTTATGTAAATATCATAGTTGTCAATAGCAATCGCTACGCTCGCTATAGCGAACAGCGTAGCGTATAGGTCTAGTCTTGCTATAGCCTCTGTAGTGATATATAGCGATGGTAGCGACCTTTTTTAATATAAATAGCAATTAAATATAGCTATAAAATAGCTGGATTTTAGGTTTTTGTTAACTATACATGTAAAATAGTGTATATACCAGGGTATTTATAAAATAGCAGCCGCTATTTATCGCTATTCATTACGTAGCATATTCGCCACTAACTATGGCATATATAATCACATACTAGTTTCTCAGAGAATGTGACACACTGACACATGAATCATGATCCACAGAGCACACAAACTACTTCTATAAAACAGTTATCAAAGCAATCAGAAATATGACTTCTAGTTTCAAACTTAGCAAGCATATCTATCTTATGCTACAAACCTAATACAAGTATATGCATATATATCATCTCAATTTTCATAAAGCATACAGAACGAAACGTACCTGCAGTTCGTTCATCTTCAAGGTCAATCTCTTGACGCAGAGCAGCATCTTCATTCCGAAGCTCAGTCGGAATCGGTTTCCCCTCTGTACATACACCACATCAAATCAAATCATCAATAAACCAAAACATGAAGAATCGATGAAAAAGAAGAGAAATAAACCTTCAAGAGCTTGTTTGATTTTGCGTTTCTTCTCATAGAGCAACCGTTCTTTGCCTTCCAAACTTTTCCTGTATAGATACTCTCTTCTCAGCCTCACGTTCCTTCGCAACATGCTTTCTGTTAAACGATTGCAGGTCGTTATGTGGTGAATTAGGGTTTATGTGTTGGAGACGATGAATTTAGGGGGGACTGGGTTCGGTTAGGGTTTATGGAATTTGAAATAGAAAAACTGACACATAACTATTATGACTAGTGCGATTTAGCCCCTCACATTTTTTGTTAAAGGATATTATATTTAAATAATCTCAACTTTCACCAATTGACCGATGACACTTTCAACCTTTGATTTGTACCACACCACTCTCAACTTTCAACTTATTGGCCGATAGCACCCCCAAACTAACTGAGCCCTAATCCAGATAGTTTTCTTAGGTGTGGCACTTGTGTGGCAACGTGAAATTTTTTATGACGTGGCAGCTGACTTGGCTTTTTTTGATAGCGTGGCATTTGACTTTGCTTTTTGATGAAGTGGCAGCTGACATGATGTTGGTTTGATGACGTGGTAGTTGATTTCAGTAAACTGGGTTGGTGTTAGGTTAGTTTGAGAGTGTTATATAGATGAATGTGCTAGTTATAAGAGGTGGATGTGCTAATAATATCATGATTTATATAAAATGCATGTGATGATTATATAAATGAATGTGCTAGTTATATGAGATGGATGTATTTTTAAGGGCATTTTAGTCAATTCACATGCACTTAACACCAAAAACTAACCCTATCCATGTTAGGGGCTATCATAGAAACGATCGTGCAAACGTTAAGGATCAAGGCTGTAATATTAGAAAGCTAGGGATTATATGTGAAATTTCACCAAACCACAGGGACTATCCGGACATTGTTATCTAATAAAGGGACTATCCGGACATTGTTATCTAATAACAAATATACCCTTATATAGGAAAAAAAACAAAAAATCTAATATTGTTTGACCCATCTATGATTGTCTTAAGCTCGACGATTTACCAAAAGAATGCTCGTGAGTATACTCGTTCGATTTCAGCTCAATTGAAAATGAGTCGGTGGGCTCGGTTTGATTTGTAAACAAGCCAAGCACGAGTGACACACTTCACAATCAATAACTTTAGGTAAAGCCGACACAACACATGGGTGATACCACTTAGGGAATCCCCTGCTTACAATGGACTCGGCTTAGTGATAGAGGAAACCCTTCACTCAGATCTAAGGATCGTATGCGATATATATTTTGGATTGTTTTAACTTATGAGCATAACATAGGTTATTGTTTATGTTTGTACATGACCCGGATGCAGGATTGGTTGTGGTCTAATTTAATTTAAACCAAGAAACACAAACTTTGAAACTTGAAACTTGAAACCTATTACATAACAACACTTAAATATTTGATATGAGCCCCGTCAATTAAACTCATAAACTCACCAACTTTATATGTTCCGATACGTACTTCTTAATTAAACACGGGACACGCGGCGTAGGCACGAGTTTGTGTGAAGATAGACTCTATAAAAGACTCATCCCAATTCATGAACTTAATTCCCATGCCACAATGGACACGTTTCATCTTAGGGATATGCTCAGTACATGTACCGAAAATCTCCAAAAATAGGTACTGCTACCGAAAATATCCGGTACAGTTTGGTACCGTATCAGACCGGTACTGAAAATCGAGTCAGTTCGGGAAATTTGGTACGAGTACCATTTGCTCATCTCTAGAGTTGTTGTATCATTTTATTTATATGTACTTGTAATTCGATTTAATGAAACTAAAACCTTCAATTGTTATTATTTGTTAATTCCGTTTGATATTATATGTTATCACTAACGTCTTTTGTTTGAATGCTTTTTGGCTTATGATTTGATTAAAAGGGACGTGTGTAAATGGAAGGATAAAGTAGAAGTTCAACCAAATCTAAGCTAATACTATGGTATGGCATGATTGTGGTGTGAAGTGTTATGTAAAAAACATAATGTAATACAATACAATATGGAATAACATATGATACGATACAATAAGATGCGATGTTATATATGATATACGATACTATATATTATGATACGTCGTAATATGACATGGCATGGCAAGATATGAACTATATGATATGATACGTTGTAATATGATACAATACGTTGTAATACGATACAATACATTGTAATACGATATGGAATGATATAATATACAATTAAAAAATTCGATAGAAATAAACACTTCTTCAATTTTGCAGTGGAATTTTAATATTGATGGACTTAAGCAATAACTTTAATATATTCTAATAGGTTTCAACTAATTAAACATCCCTATTAGTTTCAAAATAAAAATAACTAGAAGACCATATTTAGTTATCATTTTTTACACACTAGTCCACTTGTCGTGGTTTAAACAATTGGATTTGTTTCAATGGTTTATAAACATTTATACTTTATCATCAAACAAAAATAGCACCATAACTCTGCCTTACAACACTTTTTTTGTTGCATGATTTCTCAATGCATTGCTAATTTTCGTCATCCATGATCAATGTTTTGAACACTTAATTTTCAATGAAATACTATACTTTAATGCTATGATTATTAATTAATTTATTACATAATGACATTGTTTGGTAATGTTAAAAGAAACTAAAGCCTTTATCGACATTATAACCATTTGTTCGAATTAAAAGAGACTAATTTCATAATCAATATTATAACCATTTGATAGAACTAAAAGAAACCAATGTCATTATCACTCTCATAACCATGTTTATAACATTTCAAACAACATTTTATTTGAACAACTTGAACTTAATTAAACCCATTACATGACTTCATTAATTCTTGGGTTTGAGTTTCAAGAATTGAGCAAGTTGTGATGGGTTAATGATGCCTGGTATATGCACCTCCCCACTCTTGAGCAACTCAGAAACCTCGCGGTACCTTAGCTCCTCAACTTGATCCTCAAGCATGTTCGGATCTTCCTTCGTTTCTGGCCCTTTATGAGTAATGGCTTGATGAGAAGAAAACCCCGGTGGAGGTGTCGCTGCCTTCGGTGACTCATTTGTAGCCGCTACTTGAGAACTAGATGCCTCAAGTGAATTAGTTGTAACCATGGCTTGAGGAACACCTTCCTTGGGTGAGCTAGTTGTTGCCATGGCTTGAGAACGAATAGGTTTTTGCGTTCGTTTGATTATCTTTGGTGGTGGTCTTATTTTTGGTGAAGATCTTATAGTGGTGGATGGTTTTATAGTGGGGGGTGATGGTATCAAGAAGTCAAACTCTTCATCTCTCCCTTTTCGCTTATGTGGCGCTGATTGTCTGTGTGAACGGTTCATGATAGTCTGCATGAGGATTAACCATGTTAGGACCTAAGTCTTGCTTTTTCATAAACGCCTTTTGATAATTAAATTCAAATTGTTAATCAGTATGACCAATTTCATTTTTAAGATAAATAAATAATAATTATTTACTGAGAAGAGTGGGTTAAAATGGTAATAAAATATCATAAAGAATCTTATATAAAAAATAATACACCTATCCTATATAATTTTAAAATAACATCCAAAGTCTTCAAGTTCAACAATTATAATAATCCTAACAACATAAAATACCGTATACAATTTTACCTTATTGATATCATTTTAATTGTACTATCAAATATTTGAAGTGTTAATACTAAACTCAGATAACACATAATTGAATGGATCAAAGAAAAACAAACATATCAAGCACTAGAATGATCTAAAATCACGACTGATACAATCACGTAATCTAACAACACTAGATGAATATCTATTAGGACACTTAAAAGAATCTAAGGTGTACATGATATAGTGTTGCACTTATATTTCAAATCATACAACCTAACGATGAAAATTTTTTATAAAGAAAATCTCACACAAGGAAATGATCTCAATACCATATGAGAAGGAGACTAACTTGTTCAGGTTGATTGAAATAATGGGAATAATAAAGAGGAGGGTGAAGTATTCGACAAAATTTTATAAAAAAGTAGTGATTTGCGGAGAGAAAATTCCTTTGGCTTAAATTTATGATAATGAAAATGTGAGAATCAGGGTTGCTGTTTAGGTCCATTAAATAGAGCCGGTGAGATAGCACTGAGCGCGTAAATCCAAAATGAAAGATATCACAACGTTCACACGTTTTAATAAGTATGAAAATATAATAAATATGAGAAACGCTATTTTTTTTAAAATTATGTAGTACTCTTTAGTTTTTCTATTTGAATTGAAAAGAAACATAAAATATTCTAATGTATGATGTGCTAAAAGCAGTCTATTAATTATTAACTAAATTAACCTAATCTATACATTAAGTTATACTCTAGACTTTTTAAAACTCGACTAAACCACTAAACGGCAAGTGAATCGATCGACTCTAGTAAAGCTAAGTAAGTCCGAAAATTGAACCCACGATATGCTTTTAATAACGTAAACTAGACTCACTAGACCTGTTGACTAACATGACTAACTATTTTTATATTTTGAGAGGGGGTTTTCTAATATCCTAAAATTGCAAATAATTAAATACTAACTAAAACATACGAACTAAGACATGAATTTGACTTTATATTTCACTCAGATGATGATGAAACGACTACCTAGGCTAGAATCCTACACGACATGGATTGGTTTTCTATTGTTATGACAATGTTATGGAACCCGGATCTTAAAATACTAAACTTATCATGTTACCTAACACGACCCTCTACTCTTCTCGAGAAGACACCTATGGAGACCTAATACGTTGTTATATTACCGGTTATTATGGAATTCCTCACGGCTTTCCAATTATGTCAATAAAGTACCCAAATTTTAAAATTGCCCTCTCAGTATAAAAGTCTAAGGTAACTACGGTAACTTAGTTTGACTCGATTGGCAAGAGTTGAAAGGTAAACTAATGTGGTCTTTTCACAAAGATCCCAATTTTAGCGATGTAACAACCTAGACAAACCGATAATTTTATCAAAACAAACGTTGTTGATAACCTGATAAAATTTAGAAATTAGTAATTATTCTAGTATGCTTGGATATTATTATACTAGGCTATCACCCGGGAACATCCCGGGCCAGGAAAATTTAGTTTTCAATAATAAAAAGTACATAAACAACATTTTCAAACTCATTAGTATCTTCTTTCCCTTCCCACAATAATTTATTTGTTCGGTTTCATCAGTATCCTAACTTTGTCTCCACGTGTATTCATAGTTTTCGTGTAAAGCTAATAACCTTTTAATTCTTAATGAGATCTCAGTATAAAAATGTTTCGTAAACCCATACAAAATGTTATATTGTTTGTTTTTAAATTATATTATATTATGCTTTTACTTGAATTTTCTACTAATAAAATTCATAAACATATTATAAACAACGTGTTTTAGGAAATTATATGTATCTTGTTTTTTTTCTTTTATTAAGACTCATCGATTAATGTCACACTTAGTACTCTGATCATTGTGATGAAATTCTTACACGACAAATGATAAGTTGATTAAGTTAAAAGGAAAAAAATATTGGTTAAAAAAGGATAGATTTATTCATATATATATATATATATATAAACATATAAAGATCAAACAACCACGTCAAACAAACTGAAATATTCAAAAAAACCAAGGTTTAAAACGTAAAATCATAAAAACTGCTTTGAATTCATAGAGAGAGGACCTAAGTCTCTTTCTTGCTAATTTTCTCCAAATCCTTGACGTTACTTGGAGTTGAAGAGTTGTAAAGAGGGTTAAATGTTAAAATGTACAAACTAATTTTATATTTTAGGTAAATTTTTACAAGTTTTAGAGAATAAATAGAAACTATTGAAAGATGGAGGGACTAAATGTCAAAATACATAAATGTATAACCCTAAACCTAAAAAGTAGCTGCTGCCCCACCACCTACCAGAGGAGCCGTCCATGGTGGCCGGAGAAAAATGCAGTCACGTTACCTTCACTCTGCTATGTTTCTTTCAACTTGCTCAATTCTGGCCATGAAGGAAACGTTCCCGAAACATCGAATTGCTGTCCATCAAATTTACTACGATCATTAGAAATAGTATAAAGTCCTAATTTACTATGATGATATTGTTGTTGCACTAAAAAAACTGTGAATATAGGATCCTATTTGTAAAAAGATTAGCTTTTTTTATTTGTAGAATACCCAATGGTATAATTTCTTTATGTTTGAAATAAATAGATGCAATCTCACTTTCAAAAACAACCCCATGCCTTACCCAACATGCATGATAATAACTGTCAGCAACACCCTTTGATAGCTCAAGATTCTCTTTTAAAAACACATATTAATAAGAACTATATTTCGTAATCATTTTAATATCATCTATTACATATGTAAAATATGCCTCACATTCATCTAAAAATGATAAAGATTTCCATAAATTATCAGATCAGAGATAATTGCACGAAGAGCATCTTCAGCAGCCACACAAACTTATCACAGTCTCATGGTATCAATCGAACTTATTGGTGTAGCATCTGTCCTTAGACCGATGTGCTATGTTGCATGAATTAGTGACAAAGTAGAAATACAATTTAAAGATAGTCAAGTCCCTTTAAAGATGCATATCCTTCGAGTTGCCAAAACATTTCTCTTAGTACATCGAGTCCCTTCTACAAAAAAAAAACCAGCCAAAAAATCATGAGGATAGTCTTGAAAGTAATGCCCCCTATGAAAAAACAACCTTGAAAGTAAAGAGGTATATACCTTAAATTTCGGTAATAGCGATGGTGTTTGGAGACGCGCGTGGTCGCTTGAATATAGGTTCACTTGAACTTTTCTTCACTAATGGGATATCTAATTCGACAACAATGTCTATAGAAAAAAAAAAACATTAACTCCCCACTTAAAAAGCACATCTATTTAAAACAAAGTGATGAAAATAAAAAAAGAAAATATGCCATTCGTGCAACTGTTACCTCGGATCCTCTAAAGGTTGTCTTCCTATTAGTTAAGTAAGTGAGGACGGTGGTGTAGAGAAATAATAGTTTGACATGAACTTTCTTATGAAGGTGTCCAGAGTCCAGACTGAGTATGGCCCATTACTAATTAATAGATGAGAAATTGTGTGATGGTTAAAATAGTACTATAGAATGGAAGGAGTATATCTGGATCGCCAACTTGATAACGGTATACACAAGTTTTGGTAATTTTGTCTCATTGGTTAAGGATATTACTAAAATTTGAAAATTTATAAAAGGTTATTCTTAAACTATGTATGTATCATGTGAAACGTTGTATTTTCTTTGCGATATGAAAGGAATACTGAATAAATTGATATTGTAAAACATATATCATGTGAAAAAAAGTGTCCTTTTCATCTTCAAAAAATAATGTACACCTGGATGTATTAAAGTACTTAGAAGGTGTTTAATCGCAGAACCTTATTCAAATATCAGATCAAACAGTATCAGATGCACACTAATAAAATCGAAATCTCATCCCACTGATATTTCACATTTGTTCCCCAAAAACTATAATAAATATTTCAAAACTTCTTTATTAATCTTAATCCAACAACTGTTTAGGCGAGATTTTCCATCTTTAAATGGTATTATATAATCATAGCCAGATGATGCATGTAGATGAACAACACAAGAGTGTTTAAGTAAACGAAAACATTAAATAAGAATGGTACCTTTAGAATATTTCCCATGTATGCGGCTAACCATGAACAAATGTCCTCTGCATCACTTCTGCAGACAATTAAGGCCCAACCTACTTCTGCAAGCGTAAAGAGCTTGACGCTATATTAATAGTGGGGCGCTGCTGTGAATAATCCATAAATATTCCATAAAATTCGCTGCATAAAAACCAAAATGAAGAGAGAAACTAATCACACTCTTAATTCCAAATAATAAACTTTAAGAAGATAAACACGCCTAGTGGTGGCGTACACCATATCTTTTAATAATCAATGCATTAGCTTAATATGATAAATACTTAACAAATCATACAAAAAGCATGACATATTAAATGTCTTCACTATAAGAAGAGTTATAATTTTTTTATAAACTTAATCACGAGAGACTATCTCCATTTAAATCTTCATTTTATTGAAACTTATTGCTTTCTTAATTTTCTTCATCTTTATTTAAATCTACTATCTCCATTTTTAGGGCTGCTATTATTTCCACTTGTGCCATCAGTATAGTCACTATCCTAACATATAGATTTTGGGATGGTTGACACGACCCCTTTTCTCTAATAGGCAAACCCAAACATGACTTGTATACAAAATTGGTCAACCCGAACATGACCCGTAAAAAAAGTATATGTTATATATTTTTTGTTCTATTGAATTATTAAAACAATACTTAAATATTCAAACAGGTCTGGATAATCCACAATGATCTCAAAAAGTTTAGCAATTCTCAAGTCTTGTAAAGTTTCAATAGTTCGTGGATTGGTTGTTCAATTCTACTACCCGAATAGGCAAGAGGAAACCAAAGATAACCATGTTGAGAAAAGTAAACAATTGACAAATATGTGGTACATAGAGGTGGTCAAACGGACGGGTTAGGTGAGTTATGTAACGGGTTAAGACATCAAATATAAACAGCCCAAGTGTAAATGCTTAAGAGTTGTTACCGCCTGGTGTCGAACTAAATGCCCATAAATTATAGATTGTAGTCATACTACTCCCTTTAATGCCCTTTTAATAGTTTTTCATTCTAGGCTACAACACCAGACAAAACCCATTATTATATGTTCGACTTTTCATGTCAACGTTTTAAGTTTTAAAATTCAGTTCTTTAAATATGAATCAACTTCCACACCATCTTTGCTTAACCCATATGAATGAACACAAAGAACACGACATGAACGAACTCATTCGACTCCTTCCATTATTAAGCCAAAGCACACAAAATAGATGATTACAAGGACCCTATTTTTAATAAACCAAACCTATCTTATGTAGGCTCAAAAACCAATAAAATAAACACAATAACTAAATCATACTAATCCTAACATATTTGAAATTCAAACAAAACAAACAAAAACTCAAATACTTCAACCGACTCATACTACAACTTGTTTCTAAACCTTCAACATTAGTTCAACAAACACATGGTGTACAATATTTATCACTTATACATCCCAAAAAAGTTAAAATAAACTCCTAGGTACACTTGAGAACAATATGTGGATTTACCATACATTTTAGGGATGAGCACGGTACCCGTTCGGTACCGAACCGGTACCGGTATCGAAAATACCGGTACCGAAAAACGGAAAAACTTGTACCGGTATCGGATACACCGGTTCGGTACCGGATACCCCAGTTCGGTACGGTGTTTTACCCATAAATACAGGTTCGGTACCCGGAACCAAATGCTCATCCCTAATACATTTTACCCAGAAGGCAATAAACAAAGTTAAAAATAATTACCTCTGAATATAGAAAGCCTTGTTAGTTCAAACTTTACATAAGGTGGTGTTGGACTCAAATTGTTATGCATTCTGCATAACAGAAATCAACAAACTGATATTATAAACGTAAAAATGCATCATCCTTGTTCCTTTAGTTGAACTAAGAAAACTGCATACTTAAAAAATAAAGTAACATATCATATGCTAAGGCATCTGATACCTCATTTATAATATAAAATATTTTTGGCTTTTGGGATCAAATTAGCTAACTTCTCTTTCTTTCAAACGATCATTTCACCTAAAACAACCAACCAAACCATACGCTACATCAAATAAGACCCAAGTGATATAAATTAATTTGGTTTTTTTAATATGACTGATCTTTCATCACAACTGCGTAACACAAAGACTCCAGTTTCAAATAACTAAAAAGGGTTAAATACAAAATGTACCCTTTTGTGATTCCCATACCTTGATCTCACTCCAGTTAGACTTTCCAACATTAAAATCAACAACAGTGATTCCTCATTCATCCTTGAAGGCCACCTGTCCAGCAACCAAGCCAATAACACACAGGGTATACATTTTTATAAAGAAATTAATGGAAAATGAATATATCAGCACTAATAACCATAGTTCATGACTTCTTGATATATCTGCATAAATCCCAATTGTTGTGTATAATAAAATAATATATATGTTTTGAATAACAAAATAATTTTTAATAAATAATAAAAAGAGACCAGCGGGAGGATGGCCACAAAGTTCGAATTACATCTAATACACCCTTGACATAGAAACACCAAAGTACCTATAGAAATTGGCACATGCACCTGGGAATGGTCTAATCTCCATATAAGCGAGTCATGTTTAGAAGAGCATATGAAGTGGCTCATACTGTTGTTCGATCAATTGGTTTTGTAGCATCTGTTGGCACAGATATTTGTAACACCGCCACCTTATTAAGCTCCTGAATATAATCAAAGTTAATATCATTCCGAACACGAATGTTATCAGTCGGTGACAATGGATTCTATAAGCTCATGAAGTGGGGCAAGCTCCTTCTTGTCGATCAAAGAATTTAACAAAGTATTTAAATATTCATAAGCTATATGTCACAATATACATATAAGGAATAAAGAAGATAAACAACCTGATGGACAGCAAAACTTGCATAGATTCCAGCTCCGTTAATATCTTTTCCTTGAACATACAGTCTCCTGACAGACGGACCCATTCCTTTGGGACACACAGCAACTACACTTATGTTCTTTTGGAAATCAAGCCCGGCCGATTGCAGATGACCAAGAAGAAACCCGTGTGAAAGTCCAAGTATGTTGTTTGGCTTCATGTGTGAAAAGATTTTCTCATAATTATCAGCCTGCAACAATAAAGGGCATTAGACTTAATTATACATGTTAAAAGTAATATACAATGATCAAAACCAGCCCGACCGACTAACCTGAGCGGAATCTGAAATTAAAAGCAGAACCAAATCACTGCCAGAGATAGTCTCATAAATATCTCCAAGGGTTCCACTTTCTTCAGAGAAGCCAGCAGCCCGAGCCTCATTAAATGAGCTTGAACCCTTTCGTAAACCGATCTATTTCATAAAACAATACACAAAAACAGTCAACATTTATAATCTACAACTACCATTAACATACAAAAAAGACTACAAAAAGAAGCCTTTAAAATTAAAATCTACCTTCACTACAATATCAGATTTAGCTTCTGCCAGAGAATCCCTGAGATTTTGAGCTTGAGTAGGACCCTATTAAATTAATCCCATATATAATTTATTAACATTAACACTAATTTGTTATAAGAATATAGAAATAATTAATCAAATAAATAAATTACAAACCTGAGAACCCCATCCAGTAACACCAATCTGCTTAATACCAAAGTACAGTACAGATCCAACTCTCATTAATAAATGATATATAGCAGACTATGTACAAAACGAACATTAAAGCTTTCATGTGTGCGCACACACATTCAAACATACAAAAACACCATAAATCTTTACAGTAACACAAGCCCTAACTTCATGCTCCATCATGCTATCACTGTACCCTAATACACAAATCAAAATGACAATTAAAAGATAAAAACGAAAACAAATTCTATAACTGAAATCAAAATCAATCTTTAGGTAAAGAGAAAAAAAGCAATAAACTTATAACCATGCAATCGGCCCCGTAATGCCGAATTAATTGGATTCGCTTCAAATAAGGAAAAAACCCTAAGTTGACACCCAATCCAGACTCCCCAAAATCAATCAAGAATAAATTCTTCAGCGAATGTAATTAACAGCAATCAGAGTAAGAAACTTCAATCCTAAAGCAAAATATCAAATTAAAAAAAAAAAAGAATATAGAACCCTTTTAAGGAGAAATTGAGTCGACGGTCTTGGGCGTCGGAACAGAGTGTTTGGAGACAATGGTGGGTGGACCAGTGACGCTTGTGTGTTGCTGCTGCTATGATTGGTGCCGTCACCATTTTAGGGTTTGACCAGAATCGCAGATTTTTCAGTCGATGAAAATCCAAAACATATACAAAATTACAAAAGAAAAGACATAAATTAAAGAATCTAAGATGGGCTTGATGTTGTTACCGTCGATTAAGTGCTCCAATGATCAAGAACGTAATGTTTGGATGATCAGAAATCGCTTGAATACTGGATTGCAAGAGAAGATTTGAAAGAAAATGGAAGGTTATGATGTTAATTTAGGAGACGGTTAAATTAGGAAAGTTTATATCTCACGGGTCAAAAATCCGGGTTTGGTTTTGAGACGCGGGGTCCGAAAAATAATGTAATTGTTTCCCACATTTTCCCGCCAAAAACCACCTTTGGTTGCACCACAACAGGACACGTGTCCCACACTTTGTTCATATATTATATATATAGAAGATTGGCACATATTATATGAATATATCGTGAACTAGGTTATCACCCGGGTGCTACCCGGGTTGGAGAAAACTATTACGATAAATATCAAGTGTATAAATAAAATAAAATACAAAGTCTCATGTTACATAAATTAGTGATACAGTGGATATACAATTTAAAGATAGTCGAGTCTCTTTGAAGATGCATATCCTTCGAGTTACCAAAACCTTTCCCTTAGTAAATTACCTTATACATTGAAGCATGCTTTCGGCAACCGAAACCTTTCTCATGGAAGCCATGGCAGCAATACGTCCAGCATCTCATTTCGTAAACATGTCATATTTACTAAATTTTTCTATACCGCTACACCTCTATATAGATCATTGGAGAGCAAAAAAATGTTAACTACATGCATATTTTAAAACTTTGTTTGATCATGTGATTAAATGGAGTACTACAAGGGTATCTTACACGCCATCACCAAATTGTTCATTAATAATTTCCTTAACGCTTTCACCAAATTGCAACCTTCATAGTTTCAAAAAGTGTTAGCCAATTAACTCGTAAAGGATGATTTGATCATTAAATTAGTATCATATCGATTAAAATTGTGAATCATTTGCAACTGATTTTCCACTATCATCACATACTATCATTAATTAAGTGCGAAAAACAACAAAAAATAGATTACTGAACTTCGAAAAAACAAATTAGGGTTGAATTATATAACCTGTATTATATAACTGAGGGTGAATTTCGATGAAACTACCTACAACAAAAACTGTCATATGAATCTATTTAAAAAGAAATTTATAATTAGGAATTTTTTTTTCAAGGATAAAATCATAAAATAAGACTCATTTATGTTAATAACATTTATAAATGACACTTTCAGAAAGAAACTAACTTTAAAAAAAGGCTTGTATCATAAAATATTGAATCAAGAGTAACACTAATGCATTAGGCCTCGTTAGATGAAATATAAAAACATATACACGGGTACTCTTTCAGAGAGCCCGTCAAGTTCGAACATTTAGTATCTACGGTGGACAACAGACCAATCGAATGGTCCAGTGCCTTGACGTCTGGATCATATCCACGCAGTAGTTTTGTAACTGAAGTTGATATAGACGCTTTTTGCAAATTCGTAGAAGAGTTTGGAACATGAGAAACGGCTGACACCTGTGCACGAATCGTAAAAAGCTCAAACGGATAGCTCATTAGTGATTCCACACCACCTGCTACGATTCCTGCTGTGAGAGCTTCAGAGACGTACACGTAGTTGTCTTTACGACCTTCTGCATAAAGATGGGACCAACATAATAAATTCTATAAGCAAACAACTCACAAAGAACATCATGAAACAAACAACTCACAACATATCACCAAATTCTTCCTTACATAGACAAACCGGTTCATAAGCAAACAGGTCAAAAGTACCAAATCTATTATACTCTACATTTACATATTCAGTGAAGACGAACCTGATGTCTGAAGATGAGGAACTTAAAAGCCGAGTCGCAGAGTCGGTGGAGTAATTGTTGCCAGTCAACTTAACTGAAACCGTAGATACATACTTTAAAATTATACGTGAAAAAAATATATTAACACATAGAATAACAAAACAAAAACTTGTTTACTGGATGTTGCACCAATCATATTTCCTCTTGAGCGACTATGGAAGTTATTCTCAAACTCGTCTTTAGGAACCTTGTAAACAATAATTTACACCTGCCAATCAAAGAATCTGACGAATAAAAACTGTCATTAACAATGGAGGAGGCAAGATGGGCGAGTTGGGTACAACGTAGGCTTGAAGTATGTCCTCCTAGCAAGGGTCAAAATGGATTGAACCATAACACTTTCTTGTCGACTAAGGTGACCCACTTCAACCCAAACCCATTTCAAACCATTACCCAATGCACTCACTTTTCTACATCTAAAAAGTAGTAACCATCTTTATAAAAGTACTGTTAGAATGAATAATAGGATTAAAACAAAATTAAAGATTAAGACAAAATTAAAATTAATATCAAAGTAAAAAAGGAAGCTAAATAGTGAGTGTAAATAAAGAAATAACAAAAAAATAAAAAGAAATGTAAAACTAAAATATATGTAATATCACATCCACTGATTTATATTTTTAAGAAACAAAACTATCACCCATTGCTAGTTGTGTTGATTAGAGATGAGTATTTGGTGCCAGGTAGCGGTATTTAAGGGTAAAACACCAGTAAATACCGGTACCGTATCAAACCGATATATACGGTACCGGTACCAATTTTTCCCGTATTTTGGTACCGGTACTTTCAGAAGTACCAGTACCGGTTTAGTACCGAACGGGTACCATGCTCATCCCTAGTGCTGATTCTCAACCATTTTCTTGCTCAGCTTTGAATTTTTTTTAGTAAAAAGATAAAGCGCTAATTATTTATTAGCAGTATATTATTGACGTTTGAATGAACATTCCAAAACACTTTCTTTGACTATTTAACCCATTTGATGTAGAACGCAACCTAAACCAATAATAAGTAAAAGGGTCCAAACTGCACCTAGTATTAATTGCAAATGGAAAACTAACCGTGTGAGAGAACTCATTACACGCATACAATTTTATCCCCATGGAATCCGCCTTATTTTTTTCCTCTTCTTTTCATTTAAGTAAATCCAAGTGTCACTGCAATCATATACAAATAAAATGTTTAGATTAATCTTTTATTCTGCATTATGTGGGCCATAGCATCAGCAAACTGTTTAAGAATAATACCTCCTTCTAATGATAAAAGTAAGAGAATTAATCCTTGAACTACTTTTATAAAACCTGAAACTTGATGTCAACATAATAACAATCCAACACTGGATTTGAAATAGTTTATTTCTGCAACATTTTAGCACTCTAATAGTTGTATTTTTTTTCCAGTTTTCTTTCGCAAGTTTGGCCCGTGTGTGAACACCTAGCTATTCAGCACAACATACAAAAAATTTATAACATAATTGATGACCCAGTAGTTCACTTGTATTCCATTAACCTGATAATGATCGTTTAGTAATATATTTTTAATATGTATATATGTTTATAAAAAGGTCAACTGTCATCTTCATCCAAAATGACATTAACCACCAAACTTTTAATAAATCATTGAATAATTTACCCATGAGAGAATTTTAAGGTATAACAAAATAGAACTAAGATATTTAGATCTTAAGGTTTATAAAACATAATGTCAATAAAAGTTTGAAATACCTCAAACCAGGGTGTTTCAATCTTCATGTCGACTCCATTTGCCAAGTAATCACTTAGATTCCAACTTCCATCCTACAAAGTAAAATCAAAGAGACACAATTAACCCTCTTATTAGCATCTTTGCTTGTAGTTAAACCAAATAAATGACTTTTAGTTGAATCCTCAGTAAGACTAATTCTCAACTCTGACTTCTTATTTTATTGGAAAAAAGTACCGTCTCCCCCATCATATATCAACTAAATAAATAGATAAGATAATACGAATCAAAGCGAAACTTTTAAGAGGTAATCAATCAATGGGAAAATTGAATTGCAAAAAAAGAACTTCATAAAACCGTTAAACAAAAAAAAAAGTAAATTCATTGAATGAAAAAACTCACAAAGACACATAATTCTTCTTCTCCATCTCAGGAAGATCGGTTTAGTCCACCTTTCCACCACAACCTACACAAACAGTATTAAATCATTCAAATGAGATGAAAACTTCGTCACTTAAAACAGATTCACAGGATAAATCATGTTGTAACCTATTACGACAGCCATCGGTCTTCGTCGTCGTTCTCACCGGCAGTTCCCACCATCCTACAAAATCAATTATGCGTGTGATTTCTTGTAATCTCAGAAATAAGAAGGGAGAATAGCATTGGATATCAAACGAAAGCATAAATTAAAATTAAAAACCATTTAATCTTACCAATTGAATAAATATAGTCTCTGTTAGTGATTTAGAGTTCAGTGATGTTAACACCCGGCACCACCATCACCAACGTTGATTACGGCCTTCACACATAACGAAGACTTCGTTGCCGTCGTCCGCTTCCAGAAATCAGATTCAAGAAAAATGAAATCAGATTCAACAAAATAAAAACATCATATTCATGAAGAAACAATAGCATATCTGTAAGTCAAGAAAGGCAAAGAATTATAAAATGGAAACCTTAAACATAATCGAAGCGGCTTCAATGGAGAGGAGAAAACACAAAGATAGATGAAAAGAATGAAAGCGGCGTTTGTAGTTTAGGGTTTACAGAGATAATGTTCTGATGTATTGCCTTTTATACATATCCGAATTCAAGGTAACGGATGACCCGTATTCTATCGGATCCCGTGTCCAAATGAAAAAAACAAAGTGGACGTGAAACAGATTTATTACATAGAAACAACCACAAAGGTTAAGTAGAAACAGATTTATTACTTAATAAAAAAAACAAAGTAACACCAGATAGTACTTTCATATTACCTGATCACACCTTCATACCACCTACCGACAACACCTTCAACCATTCAACTACAAAGTAACATCCTTTTTCACATAAACCATAATCAACAAATCATATTTAGTCAACGATGCCTAGAAAATCCAAAATTCCCAGAGATCACATCAAACAATATACCAAAAACTGGATGTATAATCATATATTTAACAAATATAAAATCGAATCCAAGATATAAACTTTTAATCAAGATGTATGCAAGGACAACTCAACCTTTATAGAGACCCAAGGAGAGATAGAAAAATTTGACCCTTCCCATATTTCATTGTCAATCAAACCTACACAGAAAATGGTTTCTTCACCAGACTTTTAATAAATTGTTGATTGTTTTCTCTTGCTTATATGATTAAACTTTTTAATAAAATCTTCGGCTTCCTAAAAAGATTAAAACCATATAATTACTTAGCACTTGCTTAAAAGTAAATTTAATACAATCTAAACCAACACCCACCATGATTATTTAAGAAAAAAAAAATAAGATATTGAAAAGTACCTTATGCAAATCCAACCTCTTGCAAATGTTATTCTCTGCAAGTATTAAAGACTATATCAAATACAAAAATTAAAGAAAAAAAACATATACGTAATACCTTATCATACCTTAGTGTCATCGTTGGCGGCGGCGTCATCATCATCATCATAAGCTCATCATCATCAATTAAGCGAAAAAACTCTCAAGATCCCTAAATAAAACTGAAAATTTAATCATCTTAACAAACATGCAATAGAAACAGATAATAATACTTACATAACAGATCTATAATGACAAAATAATTGATGAAAATAAGATGTGTATAACTAATATATCGACTATTTGTCATCTATAAATTCAGTTATAAAAAAAGATTGACTCGAAAATATCATCATCATCATAAGCTCAACACCAGACCACCAAATCGTATGAAGCCCTAATAGTCAGATCTGGAAAATAAATCTAAAAACAAAATCATATCAAACAACGTAATAGAGGACTAAAATACATACCGTGATTGTTTCGATTAATCAGTATAATGCCTTAGATCGAGTTATAGTACCTTAGATCGAGTGTATGATTGTCGATAGGTGAGATTTTGTGGAACTGAGGAGGGATCTTGGCGGTGGCGATAGGAGGAAGAGAGAGCTGTAATATGTTTTTTAGGGTTATGAAAGAAGAATGAGGAAAAAGGAAATATAAAGGATCCATTATCGTACTGGTTGACCCATCTTCCGACCCTATTTATTTCGGATCCCGCGTCCAAAGAAAAGTGGACGGAATTTTCCCGCCAAAATGCACAATCAAGAAGCCATATGGTGATGCCACATCATCTCTCAAGCCCTCACAACATGCCACCTAAGCCCTTATTTAACATGTTTATATATATATATAGATTATTGATAAAACCCTAAAATCGAAGGATTCATTTTTATTTAATGAGAAATCAAGGTGTTAGATGTTATGATGTGTATTATATAATACTTTTGTCACCACTAACTAAACATGTATGCATTTTTTACAACATGACTTACTTTATAAAAATAATATCTAGTTGTTAGTTGCAAGCATAGAAAAACATATAAAACTAGATTAATATTAGTTTTGAATGCAATTAAAAAACCTAATTGAACATCAAACCACCCTACACCATCACACACCACCCTTCACCCCTCTTCGTCCCCTTCCATCTCTTTTCTCTCTCTCTTGTTTGCTAATAACTCCACACTAGAACTCTACAGTCAACCCGCTACCCTCGTGATGTTGTATTACAATTAAGAGATCCATTTTTATCAAAATTCAAATCACATCTCCTTCCCTCTCAACCTCTCAAAACCGTACACCATCTCCACCCTCACAATCTCATCATTTTTTTTCCACTCAAACACCCATAATAAAGCTCTTTGGTGATTCCTTTTTCACCCAAGAAGGCTTAGGCTGACAAGGCTTGAAGTTTCACGCTAGAACCCACCATTTTCTTGACTTATTCTTCACCTAGCTTAGTCTAGTGGGCGTGTGTATATCGTTCTTGCTTTCATTTGGGCTTATTGTTGTTAGCATTTATTGCACGGATTTTGATGTGAGTTTTCACATCCCCTATTTTATTTTTATTGTTTTCATAGTTTTTTGTTTTTTATCTAACCGGGGGGGGGGGGGGGGGGAGGGGCATACGATTTATTTAAAGTTTATATGTGGAAGAACGATAGTGTATTCTAGTTGCACCTTTTACCTGTATATGAAATTTTTATTTATATATTGCCACAAGATCTCGGGAAAGTCCTTGTATTTACGAGCTGTAACCATTAGATATGGATTTAGTCATGGAATATCGCAAATAGTACTATAGTACTATTGGGTTGACGCCCCCGCTCTTGGTTAATATCGCTAATACGGTAAACATAAAGGATGTAAGAAACTTCTGAAAACGATTACATATATTGTATTGGATACAATGGGGCGAGGCGTCCACAATCAAGGTTTGGTTATAGGCTCATATTGTCACATATGTCATTGTCCTAGCTAGGCTATGATTCGGTCGTTCACTAATACCACTTACTAGCATATGGTTTTACAAAACGATTTATCACGGTTTCTTTGTCTATATAAACATGTGAACTTACCAACCTTATCTTGGTGATTTTTAGTATGCTTTTCAAATTAATAATTCGCATTAAGGATTGGACATTTGATCATGCATGCATTCGAGTCTTTGCTTTTGATTTATCGCATTTCACTTTCATGAACGATAGTCATTTCGAGACAGTTCATTTTTAAACATTTATTTTCAGCGATGTAAACTTTTAAATACATTGGTATTTTCAATATTTGATTTAATATCATTTAGATGTTTACATGATCATACGTTCTCAAAACCTTTCGTGTTGCACCACCGGCAATTCAGCCTTTGCGGGATGTGACAACTGCCACTAAAAACTAGATATAATATGCTCTAATAGAAACTGATAAACCAACTAACTCAAAAGAACTAAATATAAGTGACTATATCGTTTCCCCTCACTTTAGCATTGATTTCGACGTTCAACTTGAAAACACTTTAGTCTAGTAGATAAATGGTATTACGAAGAGATACTAGAAGTCTTATTTTAAAATATCAATCTCTTATTAATAGTGTTTTACAACAAGTCTCGTTTCGCTCTCAATATAAATGCTTTTTATTTTGTTAACAAAATATTTCATACACTTCTCAACGAGAACCTAACATGCATGTTGCGTATCATTTTTATTTTGTTAAAAGCACTTCTCATTGAAAATATTATATAAGAAAAACAAAATGTAACACAAGATTTGCATAACTTTTTATTTTGTTAATATCAAATTTCCCATTTTCAGGAACACAACCCCTTATTTCGGGGGTGTATGTTTTCACTTAGACTCTTATATTAGTATTTAAAATACAAATTAAACCTTCTTAGTTTGATTTTTCACTTAGGACTTTATATTAAAATACAAATTAAACCCCTTTATTTGTTAAAAAAAGAAGCGTAAAGTTATAAATCTAACTTAATTCATATCTTTTTCGTATAAATATTATTATTATTATTTGATTTATTTATTAATTTAAAATACCAAATTTCACCTCTTAATTTATTTATTATTTGATGTTGTTTTAGTTTTTTAATATTAATTAAAAATAAAAGGTTTACAAGTTATATAAATGAGTGAAATTAATCATTTTCATGCATTGATAAATTGTACCTTGCACATTAAAATTTGTGTTAGGTGTCTCAATTTTTGTATGAAACTTCAAAGGAGCACAAATAGATCATTTATATAGTAATATAGATATAATGTGCTACCATACTATATGATAGAATGGTATACAATACACAATGCAACAGGTAGTGATGTGATACATGGTATATGATACGATATGATACTTACTATATGATATCATGCAATACGATACAATATGATATGATATGAT
This sequence comes from Helianthus tuberosus, assembly GCA_030545235.1. Classification (NCBI taxonomy): domain Eukaryota; kingdom Viridiplantae; phylum Streptophyta; class Magnoliopsida; order Asterales; family Asteraceae; genus Helianthus; species Helianthus tuberosus. The sequence continues at coordinate 7,970,668 of CM060436.1, forward strand.
ATGATATGATACAAGAGAATGGTTTTCGGCTTATGATTTTATTACAAGAAACACACACACACACATATATAGGGTAGGAATTATGAGAGAAGTTCACCCTATTTGAGAAACTTGAGACACATTCTGGACAACACATTTCCCTAAGCTTTTCGTAATATACACATATGTATATTACAAAAAGCTTAGAAAAAATGTGTGGTTCAGAATACTTCTCAAGTTTCTTAGCTGGTCTAGTGCTTCTCACACGATCCTAACCATATATGTGTGTATGTGTGTAGTATATGAAGAAAACTCACTTGAGTTGAAAAAAACTCAAGAAACCTTGGTAAAAACCCAATGTAACATTTTTATTTTTTTCTAAAAAAGGGGTAATGTAACATAAGTACTTTTGAACATTTTTATAAGAAAAGAACAAAAAAAAATGCCAAGTAGTTTTTTTTTAAAAGATGTTAAAAATTTCATGTTACATAATATATATGTCCAAAAAATGAAATATACGGATTTTGAAATTTAAAAAAACTAGTCGGCGTATTTTATATTTTTTATATAAAAATGTTCAAATATATTTTATGTTACATTCCCTATTTTTTTAGAAAAAAATAAAAATGTTACATAGGGTTTTCTAGTGTTTTTTTAACTTAAGTGAGTTTTCGTTTTATCTTTCCCAAAAAAACCATAGAAAACCCTATGTAACATTTTTATTTTTCTAATAAAACAGGGAACCATCATTTATCGTGAAAATCACGAGAACCACTTGTGAACACAATCAAAATAAACCCAAAACAAACAATGAACCCCGAAATCCCAACCCTCAAAAACTTGAACTCCCACACAATCTAAATGTTAAAAACTAATCCAAAAAGCTAAACCTCAAAACAAAATGCTAAATAAATTATTATTATTAAAAATCTTACATTTAAGTAGCGACTTTTTTATTATTAAAAAATTATTATTATTTCTTTTTTACTATGGAGCCGGGGGTCTAATTGGAAGTAGCCTCTCTATTCCTACGGGGTAGAGGTAAGGCTGTCTGCATTTTACCCCCCTCAGACCCTACCTTAGCTTTGCTATTGATGGGATTTACTGAGTAAGATGATGATGAAAAAAATTCAAAAAAAATTATTAATAAAAAGTTGCGATTTTAAATGAAATTTAGAAAAAAAAAATTGTGTTTTTAAGCTTTTTTAAGTAGTTTTGGTTCTATTCACACTAGTTTTTGTAGTTCTTGCCATAAATGGTGGTTCCAAAATAGTTTTCACCGTCTCTCTCTCTCTCTCTATATATATATACATATAGAAAGTGTATTGTACAATCTGGGTTAATGTACGCTGCGTACACTGGGAAAATATAACGTGCGTGATTAGTTGTATAACATGCATGATAAGGGTTTTTTACCCATGCGTGATTTCTGATTATGTACATGCATGATTATGTTTATGCATGATTGTGGGTTGCAACATGTGTGATTAGGGTTTTTGAGTTTTATAACGTGCGTAATTTCCCAGCGTACACATCGTACGTTAAGAAACATTGTACGTTAACCATCCCATATATATATATATATATGGAAGGCTACAGTTGAAGTCCAACTGATGTGTGTAAAATGCAACATATAAATTACATCAAATGAGGCATAAAACTAACATTTTTTAGTACTAATGTTGGAAAAAGTATGCTTTTGTCTTCCTTTTGTATTTTCAGGATTAAATGAGCGTAAATGAACAAAAGGAGCAAATATGCAGCAAAATCTAACATAATTACAAGAAAAGGAATAAACGTGGCATTCCCGACCCCTCGACAACATCTTCCCAAGCAAAAACAAATAAACAGAAGGCTGACCATGGCCCCGTGCCCAGCGGACACGGGGGCGTGGTCAGGTGTCTGCAGAAAGGACAAAGCTATAGAAGCTTCTATCCCCGACACGGGGGCGTGCCCAGCTCAACACGGCCGTGGTCAACGCTAAGATTCGCAGAATCCAAGCAAATCTTGATAGTACAGATACGCTTCTGCACATGGGGCCGTGCCCAGCGGACACGGGGGCGTGTGGAGCTAATGCAGACAAATTGCAATTAATGAAGAAAGAGAAAGTGGATGGACACGGGGTCGTGTCCGGGCTTCTGTGCAGGCTATAAATAGAGGTGTCTGGTTCACTTTAAAGGCATCCCTTGGCAAACCACCTCTCTCCCACTTCACCCACACTCCACCACCATCACAACCCACATCCATGACCATCATCCATCATCCATCTTAGAGTGTGTGTAGTAGTCTCGGGATCCAAGATTGATAGTAAGAGTTCTTGATAATCAAAGGCCATGTTTGCCTAAGTCTCTAACATCACTTGGTGAAGACAAGCATTTAGTGTAATACTTTTGATTTTTAATCTTTTTGCACTTTTTATTTGGTTTTGTATTAATGACTTTAATAACTAGGTTCTTATGTTGAAGGTGAAACTTCCTTATCATTTGTACGTGGTGTCTTGGCGTTATTTTACTGTCTATATAAAATAAAAGATTTACACCATTCATATCTCTACGGTCTATATAGAGATATGTTGGCTACCTGGTCGGGGGTTAAGGGAATGGTTTGGTAAGGTTCTTGCCTTGTTCAGTGTATAGATCCTGCAAGGACCTGGGTCAAGCTTACTAGGACCTCCTTCAATACCCACTGGTATTGGATGGCGGGGGTGAGAATAGCTTGATCCCCTCATATGTAAACTACTATTAATACATTAACCCGGCTACTTGGGATTGTATCCCTGCTGACTCAAACCACTTAGCCGAGGGTAACGTCACCTTCAAAAGAGGGGCCTACCACATTACGCATTAATAACTTAATTAATTATCTTTCAATATTCCGACCCTTTAGGATTGTATCCTTGCTGACTCAAACTACTGGGTTGAGGGTAACGTCACCTTCAAAAGAGGGGCCTACTACTATAACTAAGATAATCTCTTAAAAAGTGCAAAAGTGCGGAAATCATCAAAGGTTACACTAAAGGCGAGTCGGATCCAAGTGATTCATTTTGTCTATCTGTTTTTATTTTTATTTTATTTTTCAGCATTTTTAGTTTTTATTTTCATGTTTAAAACTTTTTCTAAACTTTTGATTTGATAAGACGTTGAGGATAAACCAGTACTAAAAGCTCTTGTGTCCTTGGACGACCTCGGTATCTTATCAACGCTATACTACGCTCACGATGGGTGCACTTGCCCATATGTGTGTTTAGTGTTAGTAAAATATCGTGTTTTATAAATTTAAAACTTGACTAAAGTGTTAAAAAGGGCTTAAAATATAACTAAAAATATATTCACACCGACACACATCACCAACCAAATCTAAGCTAATACCGTGAAATGGCATGAATGTGGTGTGAGGTGTGATGTAATTAAATATAATGTAATTCAATACAATGTGATAGAATAACAAATAATACCATGTAATTGGATGTGATGTTATACATGATATACGATAATATATGATGTGACACGTTACAATATGATATGATATGATATGATACGATACTATATGATATGATATGATATGATTTGACACCCTGTAATATGATACAATGCGTTGTAATACGATACGATATGGTATGATATTATATGCATTTAAATTTCAATAGAAATAAACACTTCTTCAATTTTGCAATGGAATTTTCATATTGGTGGAGTTAAGCAATAACTTTAATAGATTCTAATAGGTTCCAACTAATTAAACATCCCTCTTAGTTTTAAAAAATAAAAACAAAAATAAAGAAAAGACCTTATTTAGTTATCATATTTTACACGCTAGTCCATTTGTCGTAGTTTAAATAATTGGATTTTTTTCAATGGTTTATAAACATTCATACTTTATCATCAAACAAAAATAACAACGTTACTTTGCCTTACAACACTTTTTCTGTTGCATTATTTCTCAATGCATTGCTAATTTTCGCCATCCATGATCCATGTTTCGAACACTTAATTTTCAATGAAATACAATACTTTAACGCTATGATTATTAATTAATTTATTACATAATGACATTGTTTGGTAATGTTAAAAGAAACTAAAGCCTTTATCGACATTATAACCATTTGTTCGGATTAAAAGAGACTAATTTCATAATCAATATTATAACCATTTCATAGGACTAAAAGAAACCAATGTCATTATCACTCTCACAACCATGTTTATAACATTTCAAACAACATTTTATTTGAACAACTTGAACTTAATTAAACCCATTACATGACTTCATTAATTCTTGCGTTTGAGTTTCAAGAATTGAGCAAGTTGTGATGGGTTAATGATGCCTGGTATATGCACATCCCCACTTTTGAGCAACTCAGAAACCTCGCGGTACCTTAGTTCCTCAACTTGATCCTCAAGCATGTTCGGATCTTCCTTCGTTTCTGGCCCTTTATGAGTAATGGCTTGATGAGAAGAAAACCCTGGTGGAGGTGCCGTTGCCTTCGGTGACTCATTTGTAGCCGCTGCTTGAGAACTAGATGCCTCAGGTGACTTAGTTGTAACCATGGCTTGAGGAACACCTTCCTTGGGTGAGCTAGTTGTTGCCATGGCTTCAGAATGAACAGGTTTTTGCGTTCGTTTGATTATCTTTGGTGGTGGTCTTATTTTTGGTGAAGATCTTATAGTGGTGGATGGTTTTATAGTGGGGGGTGATGGTATCAAGAAGTCAAATTCTTCATCTCTCCCTTGCCGCTTATGTGGCGCTGATTGTCTGTGTGAACGGTTCATGATATTCTGCATGAGGATTAACCATGTTAGGACCTAAGTCTTGTTTTTCATAAACGCCTTTTGGTAATTAAATTCAAGTTGTTAATCAGTATGGCCACTTTCATTTTTAAGATAAATAAATAATAATTATTTACTAAGAAGAGTGGGTTAGAATGGCAATAAAATATCAAAAAGAATCTTATATAAATAATAATACACTTATCCTATATGATTTTAAAATAACATCCAAAGTCATCAAGTTCAACAATTATAATAATCCTAACAATATAAAATACCGTATACAATTTTACCTTATTGATATCATTTTAATTGTACTATCAAATATTTGAAGTGTTAATACTAAACTCAAATAACACATAATTGAATGGATAAAAGAAAAACAAACATATCAAGCACTAGAATGATCTAAAATCATGACTGATACAATCACGTAATCTAACAACACTAGATGAATATCTATTAGGATACTTAAAAGAATCTAAGGTGTACATGATATAGTGTTGCACTTATATTTCAAATCATAAACCTCACGATGAAAATATTTTTGTTAAGAAAATCTCACACAAGGAAATGATCTCAATATTATATACGATATGAGAAGGAGACTAACTTGTTCAAGTTGATTGAAATAATGGGAATAATAAAGAGGAGGGTGAAGTATTCGACGAAATAAATTTATAAAAAAAAGTAGTGATTTGCGGAGAGAAAATTCCTTTGGCTTAAATTTATGATAATGAAAATGTGAGAATCAGGGTTGCTGTTTAGGTCCATTAAATAGAGCCGGTGAGATAGCACTAAGCGAGTAAATCTAAAATGAAAGATATCACAAGGTTCACACGTTTTAATAAGTATGAAAAGATAATAAATATGAGAAACGTTACAAATTTATTTTTAAATTATGTAATACTCTTTAGTTTGTCTATTTGAATTGAAAAGAAACATAAAATATTCTAATGTATAATGTGCTAAAAGCAGTCTATTAATTATTAACTAAATTAACCTAATTTAGACAAAGTTATACTCTAGACTCTTTAAAACTCGACTAAACCACTAACCGGCAAGTGAATCGATCGACTCTAGTAAAGCTAAGTAAGTCCGAAAATTGAACCCACGATACCCTTTCGATAACGTAAACTGGACTCACTAGACCTATTGACTGACACAACTAACTATTTTTATATTTTGAGAGGGGGTTTTCTAATATCCTAAAATTGCAATTAATTAAATACTAACTAAAACATACGAACTAAGACATGAATTGGGCTTTATATTTTAGTCAGATGATGATGAAACGACTACCTAGGCTAGAATCCTACACGACATGGATTGGTTTTCTATTGGTATGACAATGTTATGGAATCAGGATCTTAAAATACTAAACTTATCGGGTTACCTAACAGGACCCTCTACCCTTCTCGAGAAGACACCTATGGAGACCTAATATGTTGTTATATTACCGGTTATTATGGAATTCCTCACGGCTTTCCAGTTATGTCAATAATGTACCCCAATTTTACAATTACCCTCACAGTATAAAAGTCTAAGGTAACTACGGTAACTTAGTTTGACTCGATTAGCAAGAGTTGAAAGGTAAACTAATGTAGTCTTTTCACAAAGATCCTAATTTTAGCGATATAACAACCTAGACAACCAGATAATTTTATCGAAACGAACGTCGTTGATAACCCGATAAAATTTAGAAATTAGTAATTATTCTAGTATGCTTGGATATTATTATATTGGCACATATTTATTATATGAATATATCGTGAATTTTTTATAAAACCCTAAATTCGAAGGATTCATTTTTATTTAATGAGAAATCAAGGTGTTAGATGTTATGATATGTATTATATAATACTTTTGTGACCACTAACTAAACATGTATGTATTTTTTACAACATGACTTACTTTAAAAAAATAATATCTTGTTGTTAGTTGCAAGCATAGAAAAACCTATAAAACTAGATTAATATTAGTTTTGAATGCAATTAAAAAACCTAATTGAACATCAAACCACCCTACACCATCACACACCACTCGTCCCCTTCCATCTCTTTTCTCTCTCTCTTGTTTGCTAATAACTCCACACTAGAACTCTACAATCAACCCACTACCCTCGTGATGTTGTCTTGCAATTAAGAGATCCATTTTTATCAAAATTCAAATCACATCCCCTTCCCTCTCATCCTCTCAAAACCGTACACCATCTCCACCCTCACAATCTCACCATTTTTTTCCACTCAAACACCCATAATAAAGCTCTTTGGTGATTCCTTTTTCACCCAAGAAGGCTTAGGCTGACAAGGCTTGAAGTTTCACGCTAGAACCCACCATTTTCTTGACTTATTCTTCACCTAGCTTAGTCTAATGGGCGTGTGTATATCGTTCTTGCTTTCATTTGGGCTTATTGTTGTTAGCATTTATTGCACGGATTTTGATGTGAGTTTTCACATCCCCTATTTTATTTTTATTGTTTTCATAGTTTTTTGTTTTTTATCTAACCGGGGGGGGGGGCATAGGATTTATTTAAAGTTTATATGTGGAAGAACGATAGTGTATTGTAGTTGCACCTTTTACATGTATATGAGTTTTTATTTATATATTGCCACGAGATCTCGGGAAAGTCCTTGTATTTACGAACTGTAACCATTAGATATGGATTTAGCCATGGAATATCACGAATAGTACTATAGTACTATTGGGTTGACGGCCCCGCTCTTGGTTAATATCGCTAATACGGTAAACATAAAGGATATAAGAAACTTCTGAAAACGATTACATATATTGTATTGGATACAATGGGGGTGAGGCGTCCACGGTCAAGGTTTGGTTATAGGCTCATATTGTCACATATGTCATTGCCCTAGCTAGGCTATGATTCGGTCGTTCACTAATACCACTTACTATGCATATGGTTTTACAAAACGATTTATCACGGTTTCTTTGTCGATGTAAACATGTGAACTTACCAACTTTATCTTGATGATTTTTAGTATGCTTTTCATATTAATAATTCGCATTATGGATTGGAAATTTGATCATGCATGCATTCGAGTCTTTGCTTTTGATTTATCGCATTTCACTTTCATGAACAATGGTCGTTTCGAGACAGTTCAGTTTTAAACATTTATTTTCAGCGATGTAAACTTTTAATTACAATGGTATTTTCAATATTTGATTTAATATCATTTAGATGTTTACATGATCATATGTTCTCAAAACCTTTCGTGTTGCACCATTGGTAATTCAACCTTTGCGGGATGTGACAACTGCCACTAAAAACTAGATAGAATATGCTCTAATAGAAACTGATAAACCACTAACTCAAAAGAACTAAATATAAGTGACTATATCGTTTCCCCTCACTTTAGCATTGATTTCGACGTTCAACTTGAAAACACTTTAGTCTAGTAGATAAGTGGTATTACGAAGAGATACTAGAAGTCGTATTTTGAAATATCAATCTCTTATTAATAGTGTTTTATAACAAGTCTCGTTTCGCTCTCAATAAAATGCTTTTTATTTTGTTAACAAAATATTTGATATACTTCTCAACGAGAACCTAACATGCACGTTGCGTATCATTTTTATTTTGTTAAAAGCACTTCTCATTGAAAATATTATATAAGAAAAACAAAATGTAACACAAGCTTTGCATAGCTTTTTAGTTTGTTAATATCAAATTTCCCATTTTCAGGAACACCATCCCCTGATTCCGGGGTGTATGTTTTCACTTAGACTTTTATATTAGTATGTAAAATACAAATTAAACCCTTTTAGTTTGATTTTTCACTTCGGACTTTATATTAAAATACAAATTAAACCCCTTTTTTGTTAAAATAAAGAAACGTAAAGTTATAAATCTAACTTAATTCATATCTTTTTAGTATAAATATTATTATTATTATTTGAGTTATTTATTAATTTAAAATACCAAATTTCACCTCTTATTTTATTTATTATTTGATGTTATTTTAGTTTTTTAATATTAATTAAAATTAAAAGGTTTACATGTTATATAAATGGGTGAAATTAATCATTTTCATACATTGATAAATTGTACCTTGCACATTAAAATTTGTGTTAGGTGTCTCAGTTTTTTTATGAAACTTCAAAGGAGCACAAATAGATCATTTATATAGTAATATGGATAAAATGTACTACCATACTTTATGATAGAATGGTATACAATACACGATGCAATAGGTAGTGACGTGATACATGGTATATGATATGATATGATACTTACTATATGATATCATGCAATACGATACAATATGATATGATATGATACGATACAACAGAATGGTTTTCGGCTTATGATTTTATTACAAGAAACACACACACACACACATATATATATAGGGTAGGCATTATGAGAGAAGTTCACCCTATTTGAGAAACTTGAGACACATTGTGGACCACACAATTACCTAAGCTTTTCGTAATATACACATATGTATATTACAAATAGCTTAGAAAAAATGTGTGGTTCAGAATACTTCTCAAGTTTCTCAGCTGGTCTAGTGCTTCTCACACGATCGTAACCATATATGTGTGTGTGTAGTATATGAAGAAAACCCACTTGAGTTGAAAAAACTCAAGAAACCTTTGTAAAAACCCAATGTAACATCTTTATTTTTTTTCTAAAAAAGGGGGAATGTAATATAAATACTTTTGAACATTTTTATAAAAAAAAGAACAAAAAAACGCCAAGTAGTTTTTTTTAAAAGATGTTAAAAATTTCATGTTACATAATATATATGTCCAAAAAATGTAACATACGGATTTTGAAATTAAAAAAAAAACAGTCGGCGCATTTTACATTTTTTATATAAAAATGTTCAAATATATTTATATTATATTCCCTGTTTTTTAGAAAAAAATAAAAATGTTACATAGGGTTTTTTTTAACTTAAGTGAGTTTTCGTTTTATCCTTCCCAAAAAACCATAGAAAACCGTATGTAACATTTTTATTTTTTCTAATAAAACAGGGAACCACCATTTATCGTGAGAATCACGAGAACCACTTGTGAACATAACCAAAATAAACCCAAAACAAACAATGAACCCCTAAACCCCAACCCTCAAAAACTTAAACTCCCACACAATCTAAATGTTAAAAACTAATCCAAAAAGCTAAACCTCAAAATAAAATACTAAATAAATTATTATTATTATTAAATTTTTTACATTTAAGGAGCGACTTTTTTATTATTAAAAAATTATTATTATTACTTTTTTACTACGAAGCCGGGGTCTCACTGAAAGTAGCATCTCTATTCCTACGGGATAGAGGTAAGGCTGTCTATATTTTACCCCCCTCAGACCCTACCTTAACTTTGCTATTGATGGGATTTTCTAAGTATGATGATGATGAAAAAAAATTAAAAAAAAATTATTAATAAAAAGTTGCAATTTTAAATGAAATTTAGAAAAAAAATTGTGTTTTAAGCTTTTTTTAAGTAGTTTTGGTTCTGTTCACACTAGTTTTTGTGGTTCTTGCCCTAAATGGTGGTTCCAAAAATAATTTTCACCCCCCTCTCTCTCTCCATATATATATATATATAGAGAGAGAAAGTGTATTGTGACACTTGTGCTCCGTAAACACACATGATGTAGGACACTATTTTTTATCAAGAAACAATGTGTTTTGGTCTCAAAAATTTATTTATTTTGGTTTTACAATTTCACATTTTGATTCTAGTTCATTTACAAGCTTTAAATCGCTTTCTAGAAAGTTAAACGCGAACTGATGCGTAAACGTAATCAGTTTAATACGGAAAACACTCCGGAACAGTGACAAAGGCTTAACATACCTTAAATAACTTTTATATAACTTAAAAAAAGGTTTTGAAAGCTTTGGTGTGTCAAAAACAAGTTTATTCACACTCAGGGACTATTTGCGTCAAACTGCGAAAGTCTGCTGATTCACATAGTATCGAACATTCCGGAATTTGACCATAAGTTAAACATGCCCTAAATATCCTTTACATAGCTTAGAAATAGGCTTTGAGGTGTTTGGTGCGCAAAAATAAACTTATTTGATCAATAGGGACTAAAAGCGTCAAAAAGTGCATAAGTTTTCATTTTCACGCATAACTTACGTTCTGAATAGATCCGGACATCCAAAAATTTATGTAATCATTAAAATATTTTATTTTAGTGATTGGCATGATAAAATTTCATTCGTCGCTTAATTTGGATCGTTTTTGCGTTCGTTACGACTTCCGTCGTAATTACCCGAATAACGCAACCGTACGGCCAAACGAACCGACATCCGTGATGTCTTTGAGCATATTTTAAGTTCCCTATACTTTAACATCATTTTAGAGCCTTGAAATGAGGTTAACGGGGTTTAAAAGTGCCAAAAAAATCAAGTTTTACAAGTGCTGGGACCATTTTTGAAATTTCTGGCAGATACATTGAACTTGGTCCATTTTTGAGGATTTGATGGTTTTAAGTATTTCCATGGTTTTGAAAACCATGTGCCCACATGTAAGGTCTAGATCAAGGCACGTTTTGCGAGGAACGATCCTAACAGTGTTTGACTTTCTGCTTTGACCAGTCTTTGGTCAACACGAAGTTTGTTTGAACTTCGCAACGTGAGCGTAATCATGATGGTTATAGTCCCGTGTGACTATACCTACTGATTACCACGTTAATTAGGTGTAGTGACGAGTCATAGTTTCGGTCAAAATACGCGTATGTGCGTATTTTGCAACCAAACTATTTTTTGGTATCAAAACCGTTTGTTTTGATATCAAACTTGTTTTCTAACTTCGTTAAACATGTTTTAACATGTTTAACTCATCACTTTTAGGATAGTGCTTATATAGGGTCGTAAGATAAGCGGTCTAAACAACCGCTTAGACTTTCGAACCCTACCCGTTTGGTCAATCATTAGGATCCGACCAAATATGTATTGTGACCATAGTTGTATAGGGAATAACCTTCCGAGGTTATACCTTATGGTCACTTCGTTTAGTTAGTTGTATGATAGGTAGTTTATATGCCTTAGGAAAATGACCAAAATGCCCTTTTTTCGCATAATTTCATTTTAAGCATATGTAACACATGTTTTGACATCTAAACTGATTATATAACATAATTAGATATGTTAAGGCATATAATACTTGTCATAGGACTAGTTAGGCGTCTCGAACGCGCTTTTGCGCGAACGACGCGTTAAAGTGGCGTAAGCTACCTTAATGAGTCGTAATGGGTCGTAAGCACTTAGGATAGGTTCCGATTTAGAATGTAGGCTTTGTTAAACCATATCACATGAGTTCCAACACTCATTTGGTTTACAAGACCTCATTCTACCCGATCTTCCGATTTAGGTGTCGATTCCCTAACATAGTATCTGTTACCCTAGGAACCGCTTCAACACTTGAACTCTTGGTCTTTTGAGCTTTGTTATACCCTTTGAACCGGGACTATACGCAACCCCAGGCGAGTACATAGTTCCCCTCTTTTTACCGTTTTCAAATGTTTTGGGGTGATTCATATGTGTAATCGATCTGTTTTCAAAATGTATGGCATATGTGTGTTCACTAAGGGCTTTTATGTGTATTATTCCGATTATGCAAATGTAATGTTTTATCCTTAAGTGATCTACCTATCTTCATAGTTAGATTTATGTAGGATATTTGAAGTACAGTCTTAAATCTTCCTATCTTCATAGTGAGATTTTTAAGAAGTACTTTACAACTCGATGGTTGGTTTTGTGTAGATTGTTGGTGATTTAGGTAACGAAACTAGATAATACAATAAGTACATGGTGGATACGCCGCTGATACTTCCTATATATAAGTGTTCTTATTTTATTATTCTTGTAGCGTTATCTGGATCACTTTAGGATTTTGTGTACTATTGTTTCAGTATTCTATTATCGAAATCCTTGTAGAATCTCCCATATCTTTATATGTTAGATTCTTAGAATGATATTTAAAGTATTATCAGAGATCATTGATTTGATTTATATAATACTTATATAAGTTTTGATTTATTTCAAAACAGTTATTATTAATCCTTGATTGGATTCCTAATAACATATTAACAAGTTTTTACGATGGTTTAATCGAGATTTCAATATAAGGCATAAAATGACTTGGTAAATATCATATTGCCATATACAAACCTATTTTGTCACAAGTTTTCACAATTAAGATTAATACCAAATGTTTTGCCATTTATTTGGCTAATAAAACCTATGTATTCGCCGGCATTTTTATCCTGACTGTTTTCGCATATGTTTCAGGTTTTCGACTGTTCAAGCATGCAACGCATAGGACTGCATACGGGCTTTAGACTTCTAAAAAGAACAATTACATGTATTCTTTGTTTGTAAAATAATGTTAATGATATTGAAACAATTTAGTACCAGTAGTTGTGAGCAATTTGTAACGTGACTCCCTGATATTTCCGCCGCGTGTTGTTATATTATGCGATTGGGGTGTTACAGATTGGTATCAGAGCACTGGTTATAGGGAATTAGGTTATTAGCATGCCTTGAACCTAGTCTATAACCTTCCTAGGACCCAAACATGAGTAGACTTAGGACTTCTTTCCTAATCCTCATCCTTATTCGTGCCACAACTACTCCATGATTTACGAATCATCTAACCTTAGATGATTTATCCTGAACCTTAGGCTTTATGCCTTGGGGTATTCCTCAAAATGTTTTCTCAAAACGTTTTCATTAAAATATTTTTCAAAATGTTTTCTCAAAACGTTTTTGTCAAAATATTTCGCAAACATGTTTTATCTCAAACGATTTGTATCAAAAGATTTCTTAAATGTTTTCTTCAATCGTTTTTCGTCGAATCTTGGGTTTTAATAATGTGAACACATGCAATCTGGAAGGGTGGGTGCCTGTACCCCGAGTTTTCTGTCTAAGGCTAGAGTGTTTGTACAAATCCGCATTATCGGACCAGTCACTCTTACCTGGGAATTCTTAGGGTGAGTGTCCACTTATAGGCTAAAGCATGTCTTCATGAAGCATTATAAAAACCTATCCATCTTGACCCTACCAATCGATTTCTAAACGACCTTTGTAACCCTACTCATTCATGTTACCCTGGTAATGTGTTTGCTCTTCATGACAATCGAAGCATCCTTCCTTTCCCAATACCATTTCATCATATTACCTTCGGTGATATGTTGATTCAATATAGTTGAAATGAATCTCATTTCATTTCACGACTCTACGAGATCCTATTTTATTTTCAAAATACTACCTTTGTCTTTTAAAAAAAATTTCAAATTTTTTTTACCATTTGGATAACAATTTTCAAACACAAAGTTTCTTTATTTTAAAATTTTTAAATTAAAAACATTTTTGTCTTAAAAGTAATAAATTTTTAACAGGTAAAGAATTTATGATACAAACCATTAACCCTGTTTGTATTCTCTCATCCAAAAATATTACAAAAGTTTATTTTCAAACAAATCTTGTTTCAAAACAAAAATCCACAACACCATATATTCTAAGTATAAGAACAAGACCAATGAACAAAATTTTACTAGATCAAAGTTTTCCCAATACAATAAATGTTACAAACTCATAACAATTGGATAAATTTAACTTTTGGTTTTCTCTATAGCTGTATTTTCGAAATGCCTCCTCGACGAGATGCACAACCTCAAACCAACGAAGAAATCGCAGCCCTTGTCACTCAGCAGATGGCTGCTGTGCTTCCAAACGTGGTAACCCAAATTAATCAGATATACAACAACAATAACAACAACAATGCCCAATGTAATTTCAAGACCTTTAATTCAGCCAAACCGCTAAAATTTTCTGGGTCTGAAGGAACAACCGTACTCTTGCAATGGTTCGAAAGTATAGAAAGCACATTCTGCCATATTCAGTGCCCCAATGAGCGCAAGGTAGATTTCGTTTTGAGTGTCTTTCAAAAGAGAGCACTCACTTGGTGGAATGGTATTATGAGAGACCGAGGTGCCGATGTAGCAATGGAACTGACGTGGGAGGAATTTAAGGATCTTATGAAGAAAGAATTCTGCCCACGAAGCGAAATTAAGGCACTTGAAAATGAGTTCTATTATTTAAAACAGGATAGTGGGGAAAACCGTGCCTACACTGACCGATTTGAACAGTTAAGCCTACTTTGCCCCACTATGGTCACACCTTTGGATCGGGCCATTGAGAAATACATCGATGGTTTACCTGACCCTGTCCAAGACATTGTTACTGGCAGCCAACCTGCAACGCTTAGGGCGGCTAAGGAATTAGCTGCTATCTTGACTGACTCTCAGGTTAGAAAAGGTAAGTTATTTCGACAAGGAGACAAGAAACAAGACACCGAATCTGTTAACGAGAATTCGAGAAGATCAAAGGCCGAATCTTCTAAAAGTTCTAGGAAGCGCAAGGCTTCAAAGAATTTTGCAATTCCTGCACCTGCTCCACTGAACTCAGTACCCTTTAAGGGATTTTATCGTGGGAAGCAACCTCGGTGCAATCATTGCAATTATCATCGTGCGTCAAATTCCCCTTGTCGCCAGTGTACAATTTGTTGTTTATTTGGACATCTAGCTATGACCTGTCGTATCCAGAACCGAGTAGCCCCTACTCAGACTCGCCCAAGAGCATGTTTCAATTGTGATGACTTAAATCACTTCAAGAGAAACTGCCCCAAGCTTGCCAATGCTAATGGACGAGTGTTCAACATCAACAAGGCTCAAGCCAATGATCAAGCGCTTATGATCATTTGAACCTCTAAATTTCCTGTTTATTTTCAAGAACAATGTACATATTTTAACTATGTTTGTAATGACAATAAAAATTTCAAGAAGTTTATCTTTATCTTTGTTATTCAATTTTCAATTTCAAACTCTAATGTGATTGCACTATGTGTGATTTCAAATTTCATGCTAATTTTGAGGATTCCGTTCTTTAGGAACTAAATCTTATAATTTAGTATAATGTGATTGCACTTTGGTGCATTCGTACAAACTTGGTAACACGATCAATACAAGTTAATACTGTTTTATGATCATAGCATTATATATTTGTTTATCTAATATGTATAGCACATGATTATAAATTCAATTTGCTTCGTATGTTGATTTAACGTACTTAGTTTGTTAACTTAGCATACCTAGCACATGAATTGAGAACATTTTCTTGATATGCTTACATTATGATGATAATGTATGATTAGTATATGTTGCATTCTACCTGTTTGGTTAATATAAAACATATATATAAATATTCGTACTAGAATAGAACACCTACTACTGAAATTGTTGTATGCAAAATAAGTAGTATTATCATTGCTAGTATGAAATACGATTTGATTTGACAGATATATTATTGTGACATTATTTAGTTGATTTAGATGATAGTTCGACCTTATTGTTTGTTTACCCCCGCTTAACAAGAGGAGCTATGTGGACCATGCGACGAAACGAGTAATTATGCACACTTAATTATGAGATTCGACGCATGAGAATCATAGTAAGCCTTGTTAAGTATGGTGGCATAAAATCTAGAGTGATTAAGGTAACGGGAGAAGTATGATGCGATAAGAACATGGTGGATACGCCGATGGTACTTCCTACATATAAGTGTTCTTATTGTGTTATTCTTCAGAACGTTGCTGAGATCATTTGGTGATTTTATGTTATCTTGGACCATTATGTGATTATGTGTTTTAGTGTTATTTGTGTGGTTATTTCTGATGGAAGACGACGAGTACATTCATCAACTCAAATCGAGCCGACCGGGAGTATATTATGGTGTTAAAGGTGACGATCTTGATGCCATGGGTATGTTGACCCGTCTCCTATGCATGAGATGCTCATGGTGCATTGGATGTACCTCGTGGGACGATAGAAACCGTGTACGTGTAGGGCTTGAATGTACACCCCTTTGTTTGCTAGGAATTACACTAGGAGCTTAGTATAACATAGTGCCATACTTAAATGATTTTTCAACACTAGTAGACTACCACAAGTTTCAAAAGGTTGGATACCTTGAGATACTTTGAATATCCCAAATCACATTTTGAATTCCCTTCCAAATGATGCTCCGCATTTTTGGGATCTAGCAATCTGCTTATCCATTAGTTGTTTCAATTCCACTCTACGGTCTCCTTCGAACAAATTTCGGGACGAAATTTCCTGAAGTAGGGGAGACTGTGGCACTTGTGCTCCGAAAACACACACGATGTAGGACACTATCTTTTATCAAGAAACAATGGGTTTTGGTCTCAAAAATTTATTTATTTTGGTTTTACAATTTCACATTTTGATTCTAGTTCATTTACAAGCTTTAAATCGCTTTCTCAAAAGTTAAACGCGAACTAATACGTAAACGTAATCAGTTTAATGCGGCAAACACTCCGGAACAGTGACAAAGGCTTAACATACCTTAAATAACTTTTATATAACTTAGAAAAAGGTTTTGAAAGCTTTGGTGTGTCAAAAACAAGTTTATTCACACTCAGGGACTATTTGCGTCAAACTGCGAAAGTCTGCTGATTCACATAGTATCGAACATTCCGGAATTTGACCATAAGTTAAACATGCCCTAAATATCCTTTACATAGCTTAGAAATAGACTTTGAGGTGTTTGGTGCGCAAAAATAAACTTATTTGATCAATAGGGACTAAAAGCGTCAAAAGTGCATAAGTTTGCATTTTCGCGCATAACTTACGTTCTGAACATATCCGGACATCCAAAAATTTATGTAATCATTAAAATATTTTATTTTAGTGATTGGCATTATAAAATTTCATCCGTCGCTTAATTTGGATCGTTTTTGCGTTCGTTACGACTTTCGTCGTAATTACCTTAATAACGCAACCATACGGCCAAACGAACCGAAATCTGTGATGTATTTGAGCATATTTTAAGTTCCCTGTACTTTAACATCATTTTAGATCCTTGAAATTAGGTTAACGGGGTTTAAAAGTGCCAAAAAATCAAGTTTTACAAGTGCAGGGACCATTTTTGAAATTTCTGGCAGATACATTGAACTTGGTCCATTTTTGAGGATTTGATGGTTTTAAGTATTCCCATGGTTTTGAAAACCATGTGCCCACATGTAAGGTCTAGATCAAGGCACGTTTTGCGAGGAACGATCCTAACGGTTCTCCAAAATCTATAAATACCCATGCTTTCATTCACTTCAACTCACACTCGATTCATTTTGCTCTAAGTTGAGGTTTAAACACTTCATACCTGAGCAAACTTGGATCAAACTTCCTAGCTTGGACCCTTTGTAAGCTTCTTTCATTCTTTTATGCGTTTTTAAGCGAGAAAGTCAAACAATGTTTGACTTTCTGCTTTGACCAGTCTTTGGTCAACACGAAGTTCGTTTGAACTTCGCAACGTGAGCGTAATCACGATGGTTATAGTCCCGTGTGACTATACCTACTGATTACCACGTTAATTAGGTGTAGTGACGAGTCATAGTTTCGGTCAAAATACGCGTCTATGCGTATTTTGCAACCAAACTATTTTTGGGTATCAAAACCGTTTGTTTTGATATCAAACTTGTTTTCTAACTTCGTTAAACATGTTTTAACATGTTTAACTCGTCACTTTTAGGATAGTGCTTATATAGGGTCGTAAGATAAGCGGTCTAAACAACCGCTTAGACTTTCGAACCCGACCCGTTTGGTCAATCATTAGGATCCGACCAAACATGTATTGAGACCATAGTTGTATAGGGAATAACCTTCTGAGGTTATACCTTATGGTCACTTCGTTTAGTTAGTTGTATGATAGGTAGTTTATATGCCTTAAGAAAATGACCAAAATGCCCTTTTTTCGCATAATTTCATTTTAAGCATATGTAACACATGTTTTGACATCTAAACTGATTATATAACATAATTAGATATGTTAAGGCATATAATACTTGTCATAGGACTAGTTAGGCGTCTCGAACGCGCTTTTGCACGAACGACGCGTTAAAGTGGCGTAAGCTACCTTAATGAGTCGTAATGGGTCGTAAGCACTTAGGATAGGTTCCGATTTAGAATGTAGGCTTTGTTAAACCATATCACATGAGTTCCAACACTCATTTGGTTTACAAGACCTCATTCTACCCGATCTTCCGATTTAGGTGTCGATTCCCTAACATAGTATTTGTTACCCTAGGAACCGCTTCAACACTTGAACTCTTGGTCTTTTGAGCTTTGTTATACCCTTTGAACCGGGACTATATTCAACCCCAGGCGAGTACATAGTTCCCCTATTTTTACCGTTTTCAAATGTTTTGGGGTGATTCATATGTGTAATCGATCTGTTTTCAAAATGTATGGCATATGTGTGTTCACTAAGTGCTTTTATGTGTATTATTCCGATTATGTAAATATAATGTTTTATCCTTAAGTGATCTACCTATCTTCATAGTTAGATTCATGTAGGATATTTGAAGTACAGTCTTAAATCTTCCTATCTTCATAGTGAGATTTTTAAGAAGTACTTTACAACTCGATGGTTGGTTTTGTGTAGATTGTTGGTGATTTAGATAACGAAACTAGATAATACAATAAGTACATGGTGGATACGCCGCTGGTACTTCCTATATATAAGTGTTCTTATTTTATTATTCTTGTAGCGTTATCTGGATCACTTTAGGATTTTGTGTACTATTGTTTCAGTATTCGATTATCGAAATCCTTGTAGAATCTCCCATATCTTTATATGTTAGATTCTTAGAAGGATATTTAAAGTATTATCATAGATCATTGATTTGATTTATATAATACTTATATAAGTTTTGATTTATTTCAAAACAGTTATTATTAATCCTTGATTGGATTCCTAATAACATATTAACAAGTTTTTTCGATGGTTTAATCGAGATTTCAATATAAGGCATAAAATGACTTGGTAAATATCATATTGCCATATACAAACCTATTTTGTCACAAGTTTTCACAATTAAGATTAATACCAAATGTTTTGCCATTTATTTGGCTAATAAAACATATGTATTCGCCGGCATTTTTATGCTGACTGTTTTCGCATATGTTTCAGGTTTTCGACTGTTCAAGCATGCAACGCATAGGACTGCATACGGGCCTTAGACTTCTAAAAAGAACAATTACATGTATTCTTTGTTTGTAAAACGATGTTAATGATATTGAAACAATTTAGTACCAGTAGTTGTGAGCAATTTGTAACGTGACTCCCTGATATTTCCGCCGCGTGTTGTTATATTACGCGATTGGGGTGTTACATGTATTGTACAATATGAGATAATTTACGCTGCGTACGCTGGGAAAATATAATGTGCTTGATTAGTTGTATAACATGCGTGATTAGGGTTTTTACCCATGCGTGATTTCTGATTATGTACATGCATGATTATGTTCATGCGTGATTGTGGGTTTCAACATGCATGATTAAGATTTTGAGTTTTATAATGTGCGTAATTTCCCAGCATACACATCGTACGTTAAGAAACATTGTAAGTTAACCAACCCATATATATATATATATGTATATATATTTATATATAAGGCTACAGTTGAAGTCCAACCAAATCTAAGCTAATACCGTGAAATGGCATTAATGTGGTGTGAGGTGTGATGTAATTAAATATAATGTAATTCAATACAATGTGATAGAATAACAAATAATACGATGTAATTCGATGTGATGTTATACATGATATACGATACTATATGATGTGACACGTTACAATATGATATGAAATGATTTGACACGCTGTAATATGATACAATACGTTGTAATACGATACGATATGGTATGATATAATATGCATTTAAATTTCAATAGAAATAAACACTTATTCAATTTTGCACCGGAATTTTAATATTGATGGAGTTAAGCAATAACTTTAATAGATTCTAATAGGTTCCAACTAATTAAACATCCCTATTCGTTTTAAAAATTAAAAACGAAAATAACTAAAAGATCTTATTTAGTTATCATATTTTACACGCTAGTCCACTTGTCGTAGTTTAAATAATTGGATTTTTTTTCAATGGTTTATAAACATTCATACTTTATCATCAAACAAAAATAACAACGTTACTTTGCCTTACAACACTCTTTCTGTTGCATTATTTCTCAATGCATTGCTAATTTTCGCCATCCATGATTCATGTTTTGAACACTTAATTTTCAATGAAATACAATACTTTAACGCTATGATTATTAATTAATTTATTACATAATGACATTGTTTGGTAATGCTAAAAGAAACTAAAGCCTTTATCGACATTATAACCATTTGTTCAAATTAAAAGAGACTAATTTCATAATCAATATTATAACCATTTGATAGGACTAAAAGAAACCAATGTCATTATCACTCTCATAACCATGTTTATAACATTTCAAACAACATTTTATTTGAACAACTTGAACTTAATTAAACGCATTACATGACTTCATTAATTCTTGGGTTTGAGTTTCAAGAATTGAGCAAGTTGTGATGGGTTAATGATGCCTGGTATATGCACCTCCCCACTCTTGAGCAACTCAGAAACCTCGCGGTACCTTAGCTCCTCAACTTGATCCTCAAGCATGTTCAGATCTTCCTTCATTTCTGGCCCTTTATGAGTAATGGCTTGATGAGAAGAAAACCCCGGTGGAGGTGGCGCTGCCTTCGGTGACTCATTTGTAGCCGCGACTTGAGAACTAGATGCCTCAGGTGACTTAGTTGTAACCATGGCTTGAGGAACACCTTCCTTGGGTGAGCTAGTTGTTGCCATGGCTTGAGAATGAATAGGTTTTTGCGTTCGTTTGATTATCTTTGGTGGTCTTATTTTTGGTGAAGATCTTATAGTGGTGGATGGTTTTATAGTGGGGGGTGACGGTATCAAGAAGTCAAACTCTTCATCTTTCCCTTGTCGCTTATGTGGCGCTGATTGTCTTTGTGAACGGTTCATGATAGTCTGCATGAGGATTAACCATGTTAGGACCTAAGTCTTCCTTTTTCATAAACGCCTTTTGATAATTAAATTCAAATTGTTAATCAGTATGGCCAATTTCGTTTTTAAGATAAATAAATAATAATTATTTACTGAGAAGAGTGGGTTAGAATGTTAATAAAATATCATAAAGAATATTACATAAATAATAATATACTTATTCTATATGATTTTAAAATAACATCCAAAGTCTTCAAGTTCAACAATTATAATAATCCTAACAATATAAAATACCGTATACAATTTTACCTTATTGATATCATTTTAATTGTACTATCAAATATTTGAAGTGTTAATACTAAACTCAAATAACACATAATTGAATGAATCAAAGATAAACAAACATATCAAGCATTAGAATGATCTAAAATCACGACTGATACAATCACGTAATCTAACAACACTAGATGAATATCTATTAGGATACTTAAAAGAATCTAAGGTGTACATGATATAGTGTTGCACTTATATTTCAAATCATACAACCTCATGATCAAAAAATATTTTTGTTAAGAAACTCTCACACAAGGAAATGATCTCAATACGATATGAGAAGGAGACTAACTTGTTCAGGTTGATTGAAATAATGGGAATAATAAAGAGGGGGGGTGAAGTATTCGACGAAATAAATTTATAAAAAAAGTAGTGATTTGCGGGGAGAAAATTCCTTTGGCTTAAATTTCTGATAATGAAAATGTGAGAATCAGGGTTGCTGTTTAGGTCCATTAAATAGAGCCGGTGAGATAGCACTAAGCGCGTAAATCTAAAATGAAAGATATCACAACGTTCACACATTTTAATAAGTATGAAAAGATAATAAATACGAGAAACGTTACAAATTTATTTTTAAATTATGTAATACTCTTTAATTTGTCTATTTGAATTGAAAAGAAACATAAAATATTCTAATGTATTATGTGCTAAAAGCAGTCTTTTAATTATTAAATAAATTAACCTAATCTAGACATTAAGT
The DNA here is from genome assembly GCA_030545235.1 of Helianthus tuberosus. NCBI lineage: Eukaryota > Viridiplantae > Streptophyta > Magnoliopsida > Asterales > Asteraceae > Helianthus > Helianthus tuberosus. The sequence goes on from CM060436.1 coordinate 7,993,334, forward strand.
TATACTCCAGATTCTTTAAAACTCGACTAAACCATTAACCGGCAAGTGAATCGATCGACTCTAGTAAAGCTAAGTAAGTCCGAAAATTGAACCCACGATACTCTTTTAATAATGTAAACTAGACTCACTATACCTATTGACTGACACGACTAACTGTTTATATATTTTGAGAGGGGGGTTTTCTAATATCCTGAAATTGCAATTAATTAAATACTAACTAAAACATACGAACTAAGACATGGATTGGACTTTATATTTCACTCAGATGATGCGACTACCTAGGCTGGAATCCTACACGACATGGATTGGTTTTCTATTGGTATGGCAATGTTATGGAACCAGGATCTTAAAATACTAAACTTATCGGATTGCCTAACAGGACCCTCTACCCTTCTCGAGAAGACACCTATTGAGACCTAATAAGCTGTTATATTACCGGTTATTATGGAATTCCTCACAACTTTCCAATTATGTCAATAAAGTACCCTAATTTGACAATTGCCCTCTCGGTATAAAAGTCTAAGGTAACTATGGTAACTTAGTTTGACTCGATTAGCAAGAGTTGAAAGGTAAACTAATGTGGTCTTTTCACAAAGATCCTAGCTTTAGTGATCTAACAACCTAGTCAAACCGATAATCTCTCACCTCACGGATATTAAGATTATTTGATGTCTGGGTTTTTTGGCGTTTCTAAGACGAATGGTATATATTAAATATGGCGTTTGGGTTTTTGTGTGTTTTAATGGAATGTCTGAGATGTTGTATATATAGGATGTTTTTTGGCGGTTTTTTAGGCGGGATTTTATTATAATTAAGTTTGGCGTTTTATATCTAATGGTGTTTTTAGATTTAGGATGGTGTGTGCTATTGTAGGGTTAAGGAGGTAATTTTAATGGCGTTTTATTTCATTAGATGACGTTTTGTGTAGAGAAGTCAAAAGACTTTTTTACCCTTAATGAAGCGCACCAGAGTAATAAAAGTGATGTTATTTACGAAAACGCCACCGCGTCATCTAGTCCATAGATTGTTTTAATCTGATGATCCATAACCGTTCTCACACTTTTCACCGTTTTCTCTAAATCCTGGCCCTCTCTCTCTCTCTCTATATATATATATAGGGTAGGGATCCTAAGAGAAGTCCATCCTATTTGAGAAACTTGAGAAGCATTCTGGACCACATATTTCCCTAAGCTTTTCATAATATACACATATGTATAGTTTAAAATTCACTATATACATATATGTATATTGTCAAATCTTGAATTATACACATATGTATATAATCACTTTTAAACTATACATATGTGTATATTACAAAAAGTTTAGGGAAAATGTGTGGTCCAGAATGCTTCTCAAGTTTCTCAATTAGCATAGTGCTTCTCACACGATCCTAACCATATATATATATATATATATATATATGGAATGCTGTAGTTGAAGTCTAACCAAATCTTAGCTAATATTATGAAATGGTATGAATGTAGTGTGATGTGTGATGTAATTAAATATATCGTAATACACTACAACACAATGTGATAGAATAGCATATAATACGATGCAATAGGATGCAATGTGATATATGATATATTATACTATATGATGTGATATGTTGTAATAGGATATAATATGACATGACATGACAGGATACAATACAATATGATATGATACAATACTATATGGTATGAGTTGACACGCTGTAATATGATACAATACGTTGTAATACAAATATACGATACAATATGGAATGATATATTAAACATTTAAATTTCCATAGAAATAAACATTTCTTCAATTTTGCAGTGGAATTTTAATATTAACTAGTTTTTTTTACGTCGCGCGTTGCGGCGAAACCGAGTAAATAATAATGTAAAACAAACGTGATTTGAAAATAAAGAATGTTGTTTAGATAGCCAAACCATTAGAACGATTTAGTTTATCATCGTACGATACCAAATAAATACTTTATTTTGAGTACAACTTCGTTTTTAACAAAACTTATAACAGAATGTCAGGGAAAAAATTAAGCAAAACTACGTACTTAAGTTTTTGGAAAAAAAGTTATAAACGTAAATTTATTAAAGAAGTATTAAATTAATTGATAAATTAATATATGTTCTAAAAAAGAAAAAAACAATTATTAAAAATTGTAAAGGAAATATATGTTTTTAAAAAAAGGGAAAATTAAAAATATATCATTAAAAGTAAATATAATAATAAAAATAAAGTAAATATAATAATTAACTTTTATAATATATTAAATAATAAATAATAAAAAGCTATATATTATTATAAAAACAAAGTTACTATTCATTATCACTCGTCAACAATATATATATATATATATATAACAATATATATATATATATATATATATATATATATATATATATATAATGGACTTAAGCAATAACTTTAATATATTCTAATATGTTCCAACTAATTAAACATCCCTGTTAGTTTTAAAAATTAAAAATTAAAAATGAAAATAACTAAAATGTTATGAAATATTATATACTAGCCTAAGACCCCGCGAGCTTCGCGGGTGGCTAAACACCAACTAAACACATAAAATAATTTAAACATAGAAGCGTTAAAGTGTGATTTGTTAAGCCTAATATTTTGAGAGATTTGAGCACGTCCCAGTAGTACATCTACATGATGTTCGTTAGACATTAAAATGTACATTAATATAAAGAACCCGTCAAATAAATAATATATTATATTAATGTATAACATACGACATTAAGTATATGATGAAATGTGTCTGTAAACAAATAACCAGTTGACTTTTTGAAACCAAATTAACCTGATTAATAAAAAATTCAATAGAAACCAAAATTAATCTAATCAATAGAAACCAAGTATAAAAAATTATGGGCACGGGCCAAGTAAAAAATTATGCTAACCTAACCAACAGTTGGTTGTGTTCAATGGTCTGCTCCCCTAGTACAGCACCAATAGCTTTGTCAATCCCTCTCAAATCATCCTTTATGTTTTCAGAGCAACCTGCAGTAGCCAAAAACAAACAAAATCTAAGTAATCTATATCAAAAGAAATATAAAAAAATCAACCTTGCTTTTGTAACTAACATTTTATCCACTTCACAAGGGATGGAAAAAATTTTGAACTTTATGGACTAAAAAAACTGTTTGGTTTGCTAGGATGGGAAGAGCACAGTATAAACTTTATACACTCATTCATAAAAGCTAAATCCAACAAAACCGCATTAAAAAGCCAATTGAGATTATTAATAATGAAAATTATTTTAAGATTATATTAATCAATCGAGTTAAAATGTAATTTTCTCTCAATTCCGTGATGGAATGAAAAATATAATCGGCCCATCGCCCGACACCCTCAACTGGTGTGTTTTTTTTTTTGTTGACAAAAAACAGCCTTAATATTTCCGCAGTAAGATAATGTTTATATATTAGGATCTAAATTCTAGCACTATTATTACTCGAAAGTTCTCTGAGATGTGCTTACATGTTGCCTTGTCTCCTCCAGCTTCACACTGTCATCAATTTTGTATACTTGCATGCCTTTTTAGTAAAGTCGTAATGCATTATATCTGAAATTTTAGTCCACCGAGAGAAAATTAGAACCTGCTTACCAAAAAATCAATAGCGCGTGGAAAAATCAAAAGAAACAATAAAAAGATAATAACTTTAACATCTAATATGTCTAAATGTTGATGTTTTATGTGCCATAGTTTGTGTTTGCGAGGAAGAAAGCAACTTTTGTGCTAGGCGCTAAACGAATGACACTAAGGTTTAAATAAAAAAAGATATAAATAAAAAAAAGATATTAAGAAAGTTTACTTGGTAATGCGGTTCTAAACCCACATAAGCATTTTATCAAACACCTTAAGTGCATAAACATAAACTTGCCACATTCGATGACACACATCGATGGATAACCGAATCTTCAAATGTCAAATGTCAAAAAGGGTACAACAACAAATATTAAAAAAAAAACTGATGTCAATTGCAAAAAATATAAATAATTAAAATTAACAATACCTCCGATGTATACTGATGTTAACGTGGGAACGGAGATTGTAGACATGGCAATGGAGGCGAAGCGGTGTTCGGTGAGACGGTGGGTGACGGAAACAGCTTCATCTCCTCTCTGCATCAACACTATATCCACTCTCTCTACAGCCAATTGAGGAAAACTTTTTTAATTGGAATGTGATATATTAGAGTCACCTGCTAGTTGGGATATAATGAGTAATTGAACTATTAATTGGATGCATTCATAGTAAGAACCCTTATTAGCCAATTAACATCCATAATGAAACACGATAGAATAAAGAAAAAGGAAACTTACGATATGGAAGTAAAAAGGATTTCCGGCAAATCATTTTTTCTTTGTCTTGAGTCGTAAAAATAATCAACCACCTAAATGAAATTCACACATATACGTCATGAGGGCTATTAATAATATTGGTAGCTACTTAAGTAATAGAGGGCTAGAGGCTATAGAAAGTGGGTAATATAAAAGAATATGTGGATGATAGAAATTTCAAGTAAAACCTTTTCCACGGGTTGAGTAATTTCATCATCGTCCATTCATCAAGATTGTTACTCAAAAGCAGACTCATGGAATTTCTTTCAAGATGTAATTTGTCAATAAGTCCTACAACGGGATTTCCATATTTCTTCTCCTCTTTGACCATCCGAGTTAAATCATCCCAATTCATACCATTTGCAAGAGCTACTCTAACACCCAAATTTAAAGCATAATGCATATCATTTGACATTGATTGCTGCAGCCATGGTTCTTCGTTTCCTAGAAATTTCCAAAAAAGATGGTCTTTCTTGAGGATCAGCAGACCAACAACTTTGCATTAAAGATTTCCATTCAGGATCACACCAAGTTGGTATTGTAGGACGCAATGTGTTGTTCCTCCTATTAATAAACAAACAGACCATAATACATATAAATGTACATATATCATATCCCCTGCATCTTAAGCAGCATTGTAAAACACTAAAACTATAACTGGATAGTCCTATAAATGCGTACCAATTACGTTAGCGCAATCCATATTTGTATAAGGTTTGTCTCCAGTTAGCAGCTCCCACGTGACCACCCCAAACGAATAACATCAATCTACTTTTGGAAACAAAATGTCAACGGTGTATCATATTATGATTTGGTTTCGGGTCAAACCCATGTCACACATTTAGCTAAACGGATTGGGCTCGCTTATGTTATAACTTAAATTGATTGATTATATTATACTACGTATTAAAAGATAAAAGAGAAAGCAACATCATCTTTTATAGTTTAAAAGTCCAGCATCATCTTTTATAGTTCAAAAGTCCTCATTAGGTTAAAAAGTCCAGCATCATCTATAATAGTTTGAAAATAATTGTTTAGTTTAATACACATTTAAATTTGTAATTCTAGGAAATTAATATGTAAAAACAATAAAGTAAAAAAATTCCACGTTAAACAATCATGTTCATGTGAACTTGCAGATACGCATGTCGTATCCATGATTTGGTTGCGACCCGCAAACACGGCCCATTTAGCATGCCTATATAAGCATTTACAAAGAGAATGAAATTGCTTTTAATGTAAAATAAGTAATATACCTTTTCAGTTACCATGTGACTTTTTCCGCTAAGAAGCTCGGGTGCCATCCAAGGCAAGGTTCCACGAACGCCACCAGATACCATCGTGTGTTGTTTCACCTTTGATAAGCCAAGATCTCCTATCTATAAAATTAATAAAACAAATATTTATATGCAAGAATGATGGATGCATATACTTGCTCATCTAGAAATCATCCCAATTCATACCATTTGTAAGAGCTACTCTAACACCCAAATTAAACTTATTTCTAACACCCAACCACCTGGCATATACATGTCAGAAGTTGAATGTTTAATAATACAAAAAGGATTAAACTGAAGGATGCAATCTGTTATCTGGAACATACCTCCTGCGCAAAAGCTAGACGACGGTCCCCTGAAGCATCCTTTTTGCTTAACAATTCCTCTTTTAAAATTGAATTGTGTCTTACCTGGAATTTATATACGTGTAATTAGAATTCACTAAGAATTCCGAATTTTCTCAAGATATGGAAAACAGAAAGTGACATATATTCGTTACCTCCGCATCAACCTTCTTCATTAAATCAGCTTTAAGGGTCTCGAGCCTCAAGATTTCATCCCTAACACCATTGAGATAAAAGTACAAATTAAAAACATTATTAAAGTACTCATGTTAATTATTTATACAGGTGACTGAATCATCACTTGCCTCTCTTCATTCATTACATCACTGCTGTTAAAGGGCATTTTCTTCTGCGCCTGCAGTCAGAGAAATTAAACAGAAGAGTCCGCTTGTATATACGATACTATATTTACGGCATGAACAGAGTACTTACTTATGCGATCATTAGCAGAATGGTATTACAGAAACAAACTAATAAGACTCCTATAACCATTCAACTACCAGATTAATAAGTGCATAAATAGTTAAATACAACCTTGCTTTCATGTTGATAGTTGTCTCCATTATCATCACTAATATTTGATGCATGATCTGAAAGAAACTATTATCAAGATAAGAAACTCTCAAATCACAAAATGCTATAAAATAGCATTAGAACATTCAACACAGCTCATCATCAACTGTTAATTACATAAGTTTAACTTACAATAGAACCATCATCACGGCCATTGGCTCCCAGCAATTGAGACCAGGTCTATTTATTACACGCATAGGCACACCTGTTAAGTAACATGGCGAAACAACACCATTAATTTTAAATTTTCTCAGAATTGTTATTTCACCATTAATCCTCCATTGAAAAACCAAAATTGTAAAATTGAAATTGTAATGCACATGATCCAAACGCACCTGAATAGAAATCCTCTTTAAAAAATGCCTCAAAACCCTAAACTCGAAATAGACGTGACGGAGTGTGAACGAAAGGGATCAGAAATCTGGAGCCAATTTTTAGAAGTAGAAGAAATCATTGAGGGCTTCATCGTCATCTCTGTTATCATCAACCATCATCACCAGTTGCGGAGGAAACCCTAGATGACCGGAATCTTTTGAAAGAAGAATCGCGGACAACGTGAAATATATAATCAGACCCAGGGTTTCTGATTTTAAATCTGGTGGCCACAGAGGACGATGTATATTAGGGTTTTTGAATGTAAGGAGGATGAAATAAAAATGGGGAAAAGAGAGAGAGGGGGCGGTGTGAAGAAATGTATGCGATTCGGAGAAGGTTGAATGATGCGTGTTTGAGAAGCCGCTTGTAAAGGAAAAAGAAGAGAAAACAAATTGCCGCTCAAAATCAATCTGTGAGGAATATCACATTGCCAGGTGGCAAGTAATGGTTTAAGCTAATGACAAGTGGCACCAAAATGTTTTGTTTTAATATACATTATAGATTTATTGTGTGACTATCCACTTGTGTTATGACTCTCCATATATTTAACTCCCATCTCTCCATATACTTAACTCCCATCTTGTAATCCTATAAATAGAGGCATATGTAATCCATTTTAGACATCAATAAGATATCCATTTTCCTCAATCTCTCTTTCTAATCTCTATAATGTTAATAGGCTAGTTGTTACACAACACGTTATCAGCACGAGTTGTTTATGGAGTTGAATCGCATTATGTAAGTTTCTAGAGCAACCATTGTTACAAGCCATCGTTGGACGCTTCACCATGCCACTGTTTGCTTTCAATCTAACCATTATGCAAAAGGTACTGATATTGAATCACAAAACAGGTATCCTTCGTTCCTATATGTGTTTAAAGTGGTATGCATAGATTTAAATAATATGTTTTTCCAACAAGCATATCCTTATTCTGCAAAATATAGATTTGATTTTGTATTCGAAAACAAATGATTTTGATGCGGTGAGAACTATTGGTAACTGGAACAAGTTGTCTAAAAGTCGGTTACATAACTTTCTAATTCTTTATATTGCTATGTTTATTTATTCATTCATATATTTGTTTAACTTTTATTTTCAATATTACATAATGTTTTCCATAATAAATTTTGTCTCAACATTTAACAAGTTTTAAATATATTTCATACGTATCATATTTTAGTGACCATTCGTTATCTAGGTTAATTGTCATCCATTAAATATAATAAATTGTCATTCATCAAATTTATCATCATGAATTAATTTTATGGTAGTTGTCATACATCAAATTTCATACAGTTGATTTTCATGTATGTGATTTATTGCTATCAACTAAAACTTGATACCTTGTTTCAATATTTGGTTCTTGTATTTAATTCAAGCTATGGGATTCGACTACACAAATTTAGTTAAAAAAATTTCTTTTGAATTGTTTATAGATAAGTCGTAGAGATGTATAAATGGTTTAAAATAGATATATAAAATAGGTTCCCTTATATATTCCCTTCTTTAAATCTTGAGTAACACATAAACGTTTTGATAGATCGATCGAAGCAACGTAAGCTTATGAAATTAATTTGAGTGAATTTATTGATTTTATTTAAATTTAGTTGATTGGTGGCCTTCAATTTAGCCGTATTTAATTGACCACTTGACTTTCATATTCATAATTTTAGCATTCTAAAGTATTTAATATTATATATTATGAATTAATGATACGTTAATATCACATTTATGTTTTATCTATTTTTAATATATCTATTTTAATATGCTTAAATATGCATTTTTATAAATGGTGAATACATTTATAAATTTTAATATATGATTAATTAGATCATAATTGGATTTAAGTTTAAAAATTTTGTGGTTTCTTATGACTGTACCTACTTTAGAAACATATAATAAATCTTGCATGTATCATTATCATATTAAGTTTTAACCACCTTTATTATTATTATTATTATTATTATTATTATTACAATATTATTACCATTACCTTATTAAATTAGACATTATATAACTTGTTTTAAGTGTGGCATGTTTTTACTCATCTCAACTTGTTGCTTTAGTAGTCATGCTAGCGTATAGAAGGCATGCCAAAACACCTTTACACAGTTAAGATGTTAAAGAGATCTAGTGCGTAGTACACATTCGACATTCATTTCTACGATTTTAAACATTGATTGATTTCGGTATTACATACACTATACAAGCCTTTAATGCAATACATTATTACAATAACATATTGCTACAGTATTAAAAAAAACTTTGATATTTATGCATGGGTTGTAACAGGATTTATAGAAAAAATGTATCAATAATATTCAAGTAATGGTTTACTGTTGTTCATTTCCTTTATTTTTTACAAGAGGAACTCATGCGTTATTTTATAGTGATAACGGTATCTCATGCATCTAATAGAGGATTGGTCATAATACTTAACAATATTATTGGATATTAACAATAGTGTATTGATTATATATTTTATTATAAGTGATAAAAATCGTATTTCATAAGGTTGTATTATAACTTGTTTTACTTGGTTACATGTCATAAAGTCATGCATTGTATAATCTAGCTTTATGTATACATTGTGTTCATATGATAAGCATTAAAGTGACCAAAGTTGTGGTATATGATCACACGTTATAAACATGATTGAATTGTGATTCATGTTGGTTTATAATATGACATCCGAAGTATCAAACTCCCTAAAGCTTATTATAAATATATTGAAGCGTTTTGGAGCGATAAATATTAATGATTCGGTCATATAATAGATGTTTAATAATGAAAAGATTATTTATACACGTGGAATAAAATAATTTCCATTGCCAAACCTAAAATATGCTTTTGAAGTAGCAAGATTGTTAAAGTTTATGTAAGGTTGATTGTGATGATACAATGATTGGAATAAAGGTGGTGATCATGTACATAACTAAGAAAATTGTAATGATGTCACCATGATAGTTGTTTGGTTATAATCCATTCCGTGAACTGAATGTGATGATATAATAATTGGTGTAAAGTTTGTAATCATGGTAATTCAGGAAATTGTTATGATGCTCATGTAATTAGATCAACCATGTTAATAATGTGATGACTATACAATGATTGTTATAAAGGTCGTAAGATATAAGATTGATAAATCTTATACGACTCAACTACTTCTCAATTGATGGTAAGCAAAATGAACATTATTTACAAGGAAAAATCGATTAAATTCTTTTCATTTGTCACGCTAAACATATGCTCCTAAAGTAGCAATATCATTATAAGAGTTATGAAAAAACGAAATGATTTTATACTCATGTGACCGAGTAAATAATGAAAAGCTATGAATCTTGTTTTGGTTCTACTCCATTCCCAAAAGTGAATGTGATTATATATTAATCATTGTAAATGTAATGATGGACCTAATTGTGACACTTGTAATGATGAGATTGACTATAAGAATTGTAATGATGACCATTTTAATAATGAGATAGACCACCAAAAGTGGCAAACTAAGGAGTGATTGCATAACGTGATGGTTTTAACTTTGAAGTTATAATATATTCTCTCGTATCATACGTTTTGTATTACATACGAGCAAGTAATACACATACGATCATAAACCAGAAGTTTATGGATCATAATTATTTAATTAGTTTGCATGACCGGTTAGACCACACCGAGTCAATAATGATGTGAAATATAATGAAGAACTAGAAGATTCTTCAAGATAATAATTAGCATGAAATGTTTGCTCTCAAGGGAAATTATATATTTGCAAAATAAACAAGGGTGTGTATACCTAAATATTCTTGAAGCGATTAAAGGATATGCTTATCCCAACATGATACCATTTAGTTTTTTTAAATCGATGCATCATCTAAATGGTTATCAAATCTACAACCTAAAGCTTGTGTGATTGTGGCTTAGCTAATGTGATAGCAAGCATATTAATCCCGATTAGTATATTTATTTGATAATCATGAATTTGATTCCCAAGTTATTAACGATCATTGGAATAAGTGTTATTGTGATCACTAAACGTCTACTATTGGTTACAAAGCTAGTAATCATGAGATGAGCAAAAGTTCATTTAGGTACATGTAATTTTATATATAGTACCATCAATTCACATCAAGCCAATAAGTTATAGTTCTCCCCATACAGTTGGTTTTTGGTCAGGAACCAAAGATGTCTCAACAAAAATTTTGGTTGTGTGACAAATATTGAAACTCATCCACCATACCGCACAAAGATGAGACTTCTACAAAGCTTGAGAATATGTTGGGTATAAATAATCGTTTATGATTAAATATTTAAAGCCATTAGTGAGAAATTCGTTTATGGCTCATTGGTGTTCACTTTAATGAATGAATGTTCCCAACATTAGGGGGAGATAACAAGTAGTTGGAAAGTGAAAAGTGAAATGAATTATCATGTCATCTTGTTCCTCAGACTATAAACTATGAACTAGAAGTTTAAAGTATAATTCATTTACCAATATTAAAGAACAAATTACCAGACAAGTTCACTAACCTAAATAGAGTGACTAAGTAAGTTACATAATCAACTGCTTATGCTCCAGTTATATTTGTGTCCCAAGAGGACAACCACATATTTTTGTAATGAGTCTATTGCACGCCTGAAGCGTGGTAGACTAGTCGATTCCAATAATAAAATTCCTCGAAAATTGGAGCAAGTAATTAAGATGGTCAAGTTGAGGTTATAGTAATAGGATCTCATGCAGAGACATTAGACATGATGGTTCAAGAAGAACATCAGGTACCTGAAAATAAAGAGATCTCGATAAGTTGTTTCATGTCTAAGATATCGATGGAATCGAAATAAAAATCGAAGTCGTTATACCTTTGTATATAATGTAGCGCTTAAAATGATTAAATGATGACAAGATTTAAAGATCTGCCTATGAATGAATATTAAGAAATGATTGGCCAAAATAGAAAGACGCAAATAAGGCAGAGTTTAGTTCTCTAATAATATGGAAAGTTTCCAGTCCAACAGTCCATATAACTAAAGTTGTAAAATATGATGGATACAAATGTGTCTTTTAGGCAAATCATGTGAAAATCAAATTAAGTGATATAAGTCAAAATTGGTGGCACAAGAATTTTCACAAAGACCTATGATTGATTATGAGGAAACGTATTCTCCAGTGGTGGATCCATTGACTTTCCAATATTTTATTAGTCTGGAAATATAAAGAGAGAATTGATATTCGTCTTATGAATGTTATGTATCATTTGATACTGATAGTTTACATGAAAGTCCCGAAGGAATAAATTATGTAGGTCATGTAAAGTAAGTTCTCGAGAACAATGTGATCATTGTATACATATTCGGATTTTGAATAGGTTATGATTTTTTACATGTTGGATATAATTGAAACTCCTAATGAGTTTCTAAAGAAATTGGGTGCTTAAAAGGTTAATTGAAACATTTTAACGATGAAATACTTATGCACCAAGAAACGTACATAGAAACTTGTACCCAGTGATTATGATATCTCAATAAATAGTGTACACGCATGGTACAATACGGATTTTGAAGATAAAAGCAAGTGTTCATGACACTTTTTCATATGATATAGATATCTATGTGTATGTGGGTAACTTTATGTAGCAAAACTCATGAAGAGTGAATGCACATGTATATTTGGATAAGATGGGCAGAATTCCCTCATGGATTGATAATGCCAGAAACATTGATATAAAAACCTCAAGAACGTACTATATGAAGTTGACAAAATACGTATGAGCTAAAATAGTTGGGTCGGGTGTTGTACAACTCGAGATATTCGCATAAAGAGGGATATAAGTTTGATTATATTAGCCATGTTCTATGAACATTCTACTTTTAAAAGTTCACTATAATCGTAATTTATAGTAATGATGTCTAGGCATCATTGAGAGAAATTGTCGAGCTTTTAGAGAGAGAATTTTTTAATGAACTTGGCACGGTCTAATTATTACTCGAACTGCAGTTCGAGTATATATGTAATCATATTTTACTAATCCCTCAAGTACATCTAGAAGATGATGTTTGGATATTTTAGTATGGACATAGTTGAACCTTAAAATATGTTAAAGGTTGTTAAGTCATTTGTTATAAGAAATGCCTATCATAATCTCCTACCAAAGTGGAGATTCTCATTCTAGAAGTATCATCGTTAAATGCACAAGTGCATTAATATGTTTTGCTAGCTATGTATGGTTATAATATCTTTCACTTGACCATATTGTCATGATATAACCTTTGTCAAGCAAAAAGACATTGGAATGAGTTCAAAGAAATATTTCAGGCATAAACGATATTTGATTATATTTTACTAACCCATCAAAACAAGTTTGGTTAGTCTTGTAGATGCAGGAATGTAACGAAACACAGTCGCGGACACATGATAATTTTTGGAAGGAGGCAACTAAAGTCTGATTAGAAGATTATACAACATTGCTCAACATAAAGGATTGCACATTAAGGGATCAAGCGACAAATCATTCACTATAAAAAATTTATTCGACTTTCAAAGAAGATGGACACACGTCACTTAAGGGATGCATGTTAAAATAAGGGGGAGACTTATTCAAGTTGCACTCTTTTTCCCTTGACTAAGTTTTGTCCCATTGGATTTTCTTAGTAAGGTTTTTAATGAGGCAACATACCTGATCCAAAAGTATTAGGGGGAGACAATACGTGCTGTACTCTTTTTCCCTTAGCTGAGGTTTTATCCCACTGGGTTTTCCTAGCAAGGTTTTTAACGAGGCAGCATCACCAAGCGTATTATAAGTATAATATATTATTTTGTCACGTGGATAGTCAAGGGGGAGTGTTATGAAATATTATATATTTATTGTGTGACTATCCACTTGTGTTATGACTCTCCATATATTTAACTCCCATCTCTCCATATACTTAACTCCCATCTTGTAATCCTATAAATAGAGGCATATGTAATCCATTTTAGACATCAATAAGATATCCATTTTCCTCAATCTCTCTTTCTAATCTCTATAATGTTAATAGGCTAGTTGTTACACAACATAAAAGACCTTATTTAGTTATTATATTTTACACACTAGTTCACTTGTGGTAGTTTAAACAATTGGATTTCTTTCAATGGTATACAAACATTCATACTTTATCATGAAACAAAAATAACACCCACCACTGCCTCCGTCGCCACCAACCACCAGCGATGCCCATCACCACCGCCGCCACTCACCTCCATTAGCAACCTGCCACTAGCCGTCGCCTCTATGCCACAACCATCGCCACCACCACCCACCTACCGTTATTGCCACCCACTGTCGCCACCACCGATGGCCATCATCGCCGCCACTCGCTGCCGCTGCCGCAGCCACCTATCACCACCCACAATCACCGCCACGCACCACCACCACTCATCGCCGATTGTATTTCTTCGTCTTTTCTTGCCTACCAAACAATACACGATAATAATTCATTACATTCTCACATGGTAACCAAACAAGACATGGAACGGTAATGATCCATTCCCTTCCTTGTCCATTCCATTCCCTCGTGCATTACATTCCATTACCCCATACTAAACAAACCCTTAAGGTCTGTTTGGTATAGGGTAATGGAATGGACGAGGGAATGCAATGGATCATTACCATTCCATGTCTTGTTTGGTTACCATGTGGGAATGAAATGAATTATTATTGTGTATTGTTTGGTAGGCAAGAAAAACGAAAGAATAAAAACAACAGTGAGTGGTGGTGGTCGGTGGTAGTGATTGTGGGTGGTTATAGGTGGCGGCGGTAGATCGTGGCGGAGGCGGCGATGGGTGGTGGCAATGGGTGGCAACGGTGACAGGTGGTGGTGGCAGCGGTGGTGGCTGTCGTGGTGTAGGTGGAGATGGTTACGGGTGGTGGTGGTGGGTGGTGGTGGCGAAGGTGGTGGGTTGTGGTGTTGTTGATGAATGGTGAAAGAGGTGATGGAATGAAAAAAAAAACATGGGGGTTGGATGGAATAGTTTTGAGGGAATGGAATGCCTTATAGAATGGGTGATTCCATTCCATTGACCAACCAAACACCCTTTTCTTCATTTTCTCGTAATAATCCATTTCATTCAATCTCTCATTCCTGCATACCAAATACTTCCTTAGTTTTAACTGCAATTAAAAACCTAATTAAACATCAAACAACCCTACACCACCACACACCACCCTTCACCCCCTCGCCATCCCCCTCCCCCCCTCTCTTATTTGCTAATAACTCCACGTTGGAACTCTACACTTTTGTTTGCTAATAACTCCACGTTGGAACTCTACAATCATCGTGCATGCCCTCATGATGTTGTCTTGCAATTAAGAGATCCATTTTTTTAATCAAAATTCAAATCACATCTCCTTTCCTCTCAACCTCTCAAAACCGTACACCATCCCCACCCTCACAATCTCACCATTTTTCCACTAAAACACCCATAATCAAGCTCTTTGGTGATTCCCTTTTCATTCAAGAAGGCTAAGGCAGCCAAGGCTTGAAGTTTCACGCTAGAACCCACAATTTTATTGGATTATTCGTCACCTAGATTAGTCTAGTGGGCGCGTGTATGTCGTTCTAGCTTTCGGTTATCTACTTATTTCGTTGCTTTCTTTTGAATTTAAAATTATGAGAGTTTTTATGTTATCATTGGATAGTTTTGAAAACAATTCGTATAAAAATAAAATAAAAACACATTTATTAACTCTCAATACAATACAGAAATAAAGCATAAAATTGCATAAACTTTTACAAAAAAAAAATCTATCTATACTTTTTATAAAAGGAGAAATCCCAATGACATAAGAAAAGCTGATGTGTCAGCTGGAGAGGTTGTCCAACAAGGATTTTCTTATGTCATTATTACATCATAAAGTCTAATTTAAAATCACTTTAAAATCCAAACCACT
Source organism: Helianthus tuberosus (assembly GCA_030545235.1). Classification (NCBI taxonomy): domain Eukaryota; kingdom Viridiplantae; phylum Streptophyta; class Magnoliopsida; order Asterales; family Asteraceae; genus Helianthus; species Helianthus tuberosus. Next base: position 8,009,178 of record CM060436.1, read on the forward strand.
GCCATACATTCAAATTTCAAAGGTCTGGCCCACATTCAAAGGGGCAAACCACTGCCCAACTCCAAAATTCAGGTCTGGCCCACATTCAAAAAGGCAAATCACTGCCCATCTCCAAAAAACATATGTTGTAAATTCAAACCTTTGCAATCAAAACCACTGCCCATATTCAAAATCTTGGCTCCAGATTCAAAATTCAAAAGCTCTGTCCACATTCAAAATTCAAACCATATATTCTAATCCTATAAATAAGACATAATTATCTGGCTCCACATTCAAATCTCTCTCGCTCATATCTGCGAGCGTCTCTCTCTCTCAAATGCATCTTTCTCGTGATTCAGCCGCTATTCTCCGATTACACTTCTTTGTTCGAATGTTTGATGATTATGTTTACATGTTATCGTTCCAGTATCATTGTTTCAACACAGTCGTTTCAATGAAGCTTCCCATCACACATCAACCTTTCAATATCGATGTTGCAGTATAATTGTTGCAACATCGTGAAAAGTTGCATGTGCTACCTTCTTTGATGGGAGAGTTGCAACTTGAACGGACGATATGTATCTTCTATCGTGAAAAGTCAGATGTGCTACAACAGTTGAGAAGAGACCTTTGCATTTTAGGTTTGTTTCTTATTTTGATTAACTGTTGATGATGTTGAGAGTTTTTATTTACACTGACATTTTAGAATATATTAAGATGCATGTTTATATTATTAAAATGAACTACTACATAGAAAAATAGAAATTTAATGAAATATTTATAAAGTATTACTCGCTAGAGTTAACACTTGCTAGGATTTCGTAGACTCTGGCCTTTCTCCATGTGATTTCATGCTCTCTTTTAAATTTCAGGTCAGTTAGCATGTTGCAGATTTTCTGATCCTGTTTTAGAAGTTGTGTCAGAAACTCTTCAGTATTCTTCTGGAACTCTGATGGAGGAAAGTGGAGGACTTCATCGAGCAATGCTATGCTGTTCTAGGTTTTGTTGTAATTAGTGTCATTGATTATGTCGACTTTCCTGTTTAGTTCTTCGTCTGTTTTTTGTTCTTTGAGTGACCACATCGAGAATTGTGTTTTAACATCGCTGGTGTCTGACCAGTGGTAGAAGCTGAAGTTTGCCATGTAGATTTTTTGTTGGTTTTCTGATTTGGAACAATTTTTGACAGAAAGTGATTTGTAGGACAATTTGTTGATGTTTTGAATCAAAAGTAATCATCGGTCTTTTATAGAGTTTAAAAACGTGTCTACATGGTAAATGAAGAGGTTAGTTGTAATTGTGATAATCTGTTTTTGTTCTTTGAACTTCGAAATTTTGTCCCTTGGGTTTCTTGGTATTTAATTTTACAGTTTTCCCATAAAAGTTGGGGTTTGAAAAGGTTTTTGCATTAAAAGACTGTTGTTTTGAAATATACATTAATATGTTTATATTAAATCTACACGTTTTCACAATTACAAATTTCAGTATATAAACTCATAGTCACTTCAACTGTTTTTCATCAAGTTTTCCTACGAAGATATCATACTTTCAGGAAAGTCGAGTAATATAGTTTATTCAAATGGCGTCATTCACAAATGCAAAATCAGATGATTTAAAGCAGCGTTTTGTCAGGCAAATCGAGGAACAGGTGTATGAAGATAGGGCTACTCTTCAAGAGCTGAAGAGATGTTTTGATGGATTGCAAGTTGGCCTGTTCACTAGAGAGCAGGTTTCCAGAGATCTTATGCGGATGCCTTCAACTTCCGTTCGTGAGCTTTGTGTTGTCAGTAATATAGAGTGCGGTGATAGAGACGTGGAGTTCATGGCGATGCTGAAGGACATACATCGAGAGGTTCAGCAATCGATGGAGTTGAAGCTAAAGTTTCTTAATTCTTGTTGTTATTGTTAGATTTGAACTTTAATGTTGTTCAGTATGTGATGAATTATTAGACTTTTAATGTCATGAATAAATGAATAAATTTTAATCTTATGAATCTATGTTGCGTTTTAGTTTTACTTATTTAGTGTTTGAGTTTGATTTAGATTATGTTGATGTTGAATTGTGTGTGAAAATCTGTTTGGTAAGTCAACAGAAGTTTAATAGTATCAAGGGTTGGTTTGATGGTGAACAGATAATGTTGATGTTGAATTGTGTCTGAACATCTGTTTGGTAAGTCAACAGAGGTTTAATAGTATCAAGGGTTGGTTTGATGGTGAACAGATTATGTTGATGTTGAATTGTGTCTGAACATCTGTTTGGTAAGTCAACAGAGGTTTAATAGTATCAAGGGTTGGTTTGACGGTGAACAGATGAGTGCAAAGATAAAACAAATGTTCAGAATTTGATCATTGATAGTAGTTTTTTGAAAAAATTTGTGCTCCTGCAAATTACAGAGAGTCAATATTTGGAGTTGTAAAAGGTCTATTGTAGTTAAAGTTTGGTAAAAGAGAACATCTGCTGATGATGAAACAACTGTGTATGCTAACGACTGTTTGATTTACCACTGTTGACTAAATGAATAAATTTTAATAGTATTAATCTTTGTTGTCACATCTTCATTTTAATTATTTTAGTCATTCCTAAGTATTATTATATAATTTTGTTTATCAATAACGGTTTTTTGGAAGAATTTACCGTATATTTTGGTGTTGTAAAAGGTGATGTGTGGCTAAAGTCTGACAAAAGAGAGCATCTGCTGATGAATAAATGTCTGAAGATGCAAAGGTCTGCTATTGTCACACCCCGATATTTCCACGTATTACCGGTGGGCCCGGTGGGGAGTATCGTGACGTAGTTGATATCATCATAGACGATTTATCACAGTTTAATACACAGCGGAAGTCGAAAGATAAAATCATTACAAACCGAATTAAAAGTAACATCAAGTGTATTTACACAGGATGTAAAGGATCCACAGGCGGATCAAATAAAAGAAGATAATTGTTCAACAGACTTTTAAGTGACCAAGCTTGCAAAACTTTTATTTATTCACTCAGGAGTAGCCAGCCTATTCCGTCTAGTACCTGCACTTAACCTTTTTGGAAAATACGTCAGTTTACCCTGGTAAATACAATTAACCGACTCATTTTGAAATTGTTTAAGAAAATTGATTTGAATGCACAAGGCACAAAATAATCTTTTATAACTTGGGACAATTATTTAAAAATAATCTTGTATACAGATTTAAATGTTTACCGTTTGTCAGGGCCGGTTAGAAGAGCCGGACAAGATTAACTGACACACCACAGGTATAATACCCACAAGGAATTTTCCTTATTGTGGGGTACCTTTTATACATACGCAACTGTCAGGTGTATGCTTACACCCTGTGCTTAAGTCGTGGCCATTTCAATGAATGAGCCAAGGATATCCAGGACATGGTCATTAACCCCCCAAAAGCCATATACCAAACAAAACAGATTAAAACGGGTTATACAAATATATTAATCACAATCCGATTTAAAACAGTTACATACCCGACCAAGCGGTATTATTATAATACCGTATCCCAAGCCCGTATAACGGAAAATAAGTTAAAAGTATTTACCTGAGCAAATTGTACAAATTTATCTCAGATGTACAAATCAGCAAATGCAGTTATCTTTTACTGGGCTCCTAAGTCTGGAACGAAGGTTTTAATAACCTATTAGATTTCTAACGGGTCTTACTTAAGTTTAAACTTAGACCGGTTAGTTTTAAAGAACAATATACGGTTCAAAACACAAGATTAAGCGAAGACTGGAATAGAATGTGATTTAGAACTGACAAGTTTGAAGATTTGTATAATATGGGTAAACTAAACACATTCTGGATTTTGAGATAAAAATGATGAGGTTTGACCCGTTCCGGTTAATTTATGCAAACTAGTTACATAAACCGTACCGAACGCGATAAATTCATAACGGGTAACCAAATGATTCATGAACAGGTTTCCTAAGTTAATATGCCTTAAATATGTTGTGATATCAGTAAGACACCTTCCATTATGCCCAAAATGGATTTAAACTCAAATTAAGCCCCGTAGGGGTAGTTTGGTCATTTTAAAGGTTATAAAAGAGATTAAATATTAATCTGAGGTTCAGGTCTGATATAATTGGCAAAAATATTTATTTTTATAAGTCATAACAGTAGGGTATTGCATATATGTGAAATTTATCTTTTATAACCAAATTATGCACCGTAGGGGCATTTTGGTAATTTCACATAAGCTTTAAAGGTCAAAATTTGAAATCTGAGTTCAAAACTTTTGCTTACTGTTAAAGTATAAAAATTTACTAAAAACATCAGTAGGTATTAAGTCTTATATGTTTAAAATAGTTTTAACTCATACTATGCGTTTTAAACGCGTAAAAAGTCGCTTTTAAGCGATTTTCGGGTTATATAAGAAAAGCTGATATTTTTATCATTCCAAAAGGATTAAAATATTTTATTTATCATATTATATCAGTAGCAAAAAGTCTGGTATCAATATGTTATGTAAAACTCATTTTATTTAAGAAAATGGTATAACCGACAATTACCGAATCAAAGCTAGAACCCTATGATATGATCAGTTTAAAAATAGATAAAAATCTTCAAAAATCCCCAAATATTATATTACATCAGTGGGTAAAAAGTTGGTGTCAAAATTTGGGTTTAGATAGGCTTTATGCTAATTATGTCGTTTAATTAATAAAAAGCTTTCTTAATTACGATATTGAGCATAACTCCTAATCTAGACATCAAACTGATGTCAAATTTTTAGGACAAGTTTATAAATCAGTAACAAAGGTTTTTGTCCTCTCACATTATCAAAAATCTTGTTTTAAGGTCAAAAGGGCATAATGGTCAACATTTAGGCATATAACGGAAACATGCAAATGAATCGGATAATTTAGGATCCAAGTTGTATAATCTCAGAGAGTTATACTAATATGGAACATGGACCTAATGGAAGCTTAAGACATTTCTAAAACAATCTAAATCGGGTCAGAACTGAAAGTCAAAGCAAAAGTCTACTTTTGCGACTTTCGGTTCCGAACCGAGCCTAAACTCAAAATTGTCGGGTTGAACATGCTTAGACATGTTCTTACATTATTTACCAGGTTATACAAGTGATAAAACAGGTTTCATGGCTTCTACATTGTTAATTATGTGTTTATTTGAAAATTAGCTTTCTGTTGACTTTTTATAAATAAGTTTGACCCGACAATTGACCTAGTTAGAGTGGAAATCAGAGGGTGCCCTTTTAAGGGTTTATTACCCACATAATTACCAACTCAAAGCTACTTTCAATTCGAGAAATAACTGGACCATTAGTGATTAATCACTAAGTCAAAGCTTAATTATGACGGCTTTGACTTTAGGCCATTACACTAGTAAAACACGAATTTGAGAGGTTAAGGAAGCTTACTGAAGTACTTAGCACGATTTAGAAGCTAATGGAATCTTGTTTGAGGTCCAGAGAGCTCCAGAAATTCAGTTTGAATGGTTTCCCAAGTGCATGCAAAAATGTTGCAACCAAGAGTCTTTATATAGTGATTTTGATTGAACAAGATGATGCCAACAAGGTCTATGGGTGATTCCTGATCATCACAGGTGCCCCCTATGCATGAAAATCTGTTGGCCAAGCTTCTAGATGCGAATACCATGCTCATAAGTCGGTTAAACAGGCTGAACAGGCACCTGTGCATGATTTTTGGACGCTGGTGGTTCTCAGGCGGCCCGCGTAAGAGACCTGGGAGGTCTTACGCGGCCGGTATGAATGCCAGGTTCCAATTACAAGTTTCAGAATTGTCATTTTTGGTCCCTGGTCCTTCTAATAGTTGTTTTAACTTGTTTTTATTTCATTTTTGACCCTCAAACTTGACTTTTAAGGACTCCAAGCCATAAACAAACTTCGTTAAGTCCTCGTTTAGATATATGATCACCCGAAAAGTCCTGAATTTCAACGTTGATGCTTTTAACCCCTCACTTACGAATGTTAACGTATCTTCCTCATATGATATCGAAACCTTGTGAAATTTTTATCACTTATTCTCGTGAACATAATTAATCATTACAAAGATTCTGGTTCGTTAAAAGGTCACTCAGAGGTATAAATTAAACATGTTGACACATTTAACCCTTGCGGTTTGTAAACTTCCACTTTCTTCCACAAACGGCTTCATATGATTCATAATTCATTCGTTTAAGGGTATAAACATCGTGTAGGGTTGTTGAAAGGTATAATTATCCAATGTTGACACTTTAAATCCTTTTACACACATACTTTTTTTGTTTGTCAACTTTAGTCCCTCATATTCAATCCATTACACGTTTAAAGCTCATGACACGTGTCTTCATTATATTGGTCTTGATTTTACGAGGTGTTACATCCTCACCCCCTTAAAAGAAATCTCATCCTCGAGATTTACTGAAATAAATGAGGGTACTTCTCTTTCATTGTGGACTCTACCTCCTATGTGTACTCGGGACCTCTACGGGCATCCCATTTAACCTTTACAATCGGTACATGCTTCTTTTGAAGTTTCTTAACCTGTCGATCTTCAATCGACAAAGGCTTTTCTACAAACTTTAAGCTCTCATCAATATGCACATCTTTATGTGGCATGACTAGTGACTCATCAGCTAGACATTTCTTCAGATTGCAGATGTGGAACACATTATGAATACCACTGAGCTCTTCAGGCAGGTTTAACTTGTAAGCCACAGTTCCGACACATTCGATGATCTCGAATGGTCCTATGTATCTTGGGCTTAACTTGCCTTTCTTTCCAAATCACATTACCCCTTTCCAAGGTGATACCTTCAGTAACACTTTGTCACCAACCTCAAACTTTAGAGGTTTACGCCTTTTATCTGCGTAGCTTTTCTGCTTATCTCTGGCAGCTTTGAGACAATCTCTTATCTGCACAATCTTGTCTGTCGTCTCCAGGACTATATCAGGTCCTGTTAGTTGGACATCTCCAACTTCTGCCCAACAAACGGGCGTCCTGCACTTTATTCCATACAACGCTTCAAAAGGTGCAGCTTGTATACTGGAATGATAGCCATTGTTGTATGAGAATTCAATCAATGGAAGATGATCATCCCAACTTCCTCCTAAGTCAATAACACAAGCTCATAGCATATCTTCAAGTGTTTGAATTGTACGCTCACTCTGACCATCCGTCTGAGAATGATATGCAGTGCTGAAGTTCAATCGAGTACCTAACGATTGCTGAAAACTTTTCCAAAAGTGCGATGTGTATCTTGTATCTCTATCAGAGATAATAGACACTGGTACTCCGTGAAGAGATACAATCTCGTCCACGTACAACTGAGCTAACTTATCCGAGCTGTGTGTTTCCTTAATAGGTAAGAAGTGGGCTGACTTAGTCAATCTATCCACTATAACCCAAATAGTGTCATTTCCTCGCTTTGTCTTTGGTAACTTAGTAATGAAATCTATAGTTACCATTTCCCACTTCCAGGTGGGAAGTTCAGGCTGTTGCAGCAAACCTGACGGCTTTTGGTGTTCGGCCTTAACCTGAGCACATGTCAGACATTTGGCCACATAGGTGGCTATAGACTTCTTCAAACCTATCCACCAATAATTTGCCTTCAAATCCTGGTACATCTTATCACAGCCAGGATGAACAGAATACTTGGAGTTATGGGCTTCTTGAAGAATTACATCCCTAAGTCCTCCATAAATTGGAACCCATATTCGTCTATTCAATCTTAGGATTCCATCCTTGCTATATAATAATTGTTCAGCAGTTACTCCCAACTTTTTATTCGAATAGTTGGCTTCTAATACAGCTTCTTTCTGGGCGGCCAACAATCTTTCATTCAAGCTGTTCTTCAATTCAATGCTCTTGGCATTGATTCTAATGGGCTTAACCCTTTCCTTTCTGCTCAACGCATCGGAAACCACATTCGCCTTGCCTGGATGGTATCGGATTTCACAATCATAATCATTTAAAGTCTCCATCCATCGAAGCTGCCTCATGTTCAGATCCTTCTGATTGAACAGATGCTGAAGGCTCTTATGATTAGAATAGATCACACACTTGGTACCATATAAGTAATGCCTCCAAAGTTTTAGTTCAAACACAACGGCACCCAATTCCAAGTCGTGGGTGGTGTAATTCCTTTCGTGCACCTTTAATTGTCGGGAAGCATAGGCAATAACCTTGCCTTTCTGCATTAGCACACATCCCATGCCAGTGTGTGATGCGTCGCAGTATACCACAAACTTTTCTATTCCCTCAGGCAATGTTAACACAGGAGCATTGCTCAGTTTCTGCTTAAGAATCTCAAAGGATTCTTGTTGCTTAGGACCCCAGTCAAACTTGATATTCTTCCTAGTCAACGAAGTTAGGGGTGCAGCAATCCTTGAGAAATTTTCAATAAAACGCCTGTAATATCCTGCCAGACCTAAGAAGCTATGAATTTCTGTAGGCGTATTTGGCTCTTGCCAGTTCATGATAGCGTCAATTTTAGCGGGATCCACCTAGATACCACGCTCACTAACCACATGTCCAAGGAATTGGACTTCACGAAGCCAAAACTCACATTTCGAAAACTTGGCATAGAGGTTCTCATGCTGAAGAAGTTTAAGAATGCAACGAATGTGCTTTTCATGGTCAATCTGGTTCTTTGAATAAATAAGAATGTCATCAATGAAGACAATGACAAACTTGTCCAAGTAGGGTTTGCAAACGCGATTCATGAGGTCCATGAACGCTGCTGGTGCATTAGTGAGCCCAAAAGGCATCACCAAGAACTCGTAGTGACCATAACGAGTCCTAAATTCAGTCTTGTGCACATCTTCATCTCTCACCTTCAGTTGATGGTAGCCTGACCTCAAATCAATCTTGGAGAAGTAGCTTGCTCCTTGAAGCTGATCGAACAGATCGTCGATCCTGGGTAATGGATATATGTTCTTGATTGTGACCTTGTTAAGCTCACGATAATCGATGCATAGGCGCATCGATCCATCCTTCTTCTTTACAAACAGGATCGGTGCTCCCCAGGGAGATGAGCTAGGTCTAATAAATCCCTTTGCCAATAAATCATCCAACTGAGTTCTCAACTCCTTCATCTCAGTCGGGGCCAACCTGTAAGGTGCTCTTGCAATAGGTGCTGCCCCAGGTATTATGTCGATTCTGAACTCCACTTGCCTATCTGGGGGTAAACCAGGTAGTTCTTCAGGGAATACGTCAGGGTATTCAGAAATGATAGGGATGTCTTCAATCTTGGGCTTTGGTTCATCAATAGTCACGTGTGCCATATAAATGACACAGCCTTTCTTCATACACCTTGATGCCTTAAGCATAGACACTTGCTTAGGCAACCCATGCTGAGTGTCTCCTTGTATGGTAAGTGGCTCACCATACGGAGTCTTGATGACCACTTGCTTCTTATCACAAACGATCTGAGCTTGGTTATGAGATAACCAATCCATGCCTATTACTATGTCGAATCCAGCTAGTTTCATAGGAAGCAAATACAATGGAAAAGAGTGGTTCCTAATGGATATGAAACATCCATCTAATACGGTTGAAGCAGTTTCTATGGTACCATCGGCCAATTCTACTTCATATTTTATGCCTAGGGTTTTAACAGGCAGATTTAATAACTTACAAAACTTATTATCTACAAACGACTAATCTGCACCCGAATCAAATAATACCCTTGCATAAACATCATTGATAAGGAAGGTACCTGTTATCACATTGTCATCCTGAACTGCTTCCCGTGCATTCATTTGAAAGACCCTAGCATTGGTCTTTTTACCTTCTTCAGGTTTCTTCGCATATTTCGGACAGTTTGTCTTAATATGCCCCTTCTCATTGCAACCATAACAGGTCGCATCCTTCAACTTCTTGCAATCCAAAGTTTTGTGCTCCTTGGACTTGCAGATCCCACAACCAATCGACTTTGATTGCGATTGTGACTTTGATTCAAACCTGCATTTCCCGAAATGGCGTTTCTGGCAGGTTTTGCATTTAGTCTTCTCATCCATTTGCTGGTTACCCTTGTTAGACCTAGAATTCTTCTTGTGGTCTGAGTTCCCCTTATGCTTCTTGTCAGAACGACGTGAGTTATCATCCTCACGTTTCCTTTTCCCTTCTTCAGAACTCTTAAGCGATCTCAGCCTAACTGTCACACCCCGATATTTCCACGTATTACCGGTGGGCCCGGTGGGGAGTATCGTGACGTAGTTGATATCATCATAGTCAAACATCACAATTTAAATGCACAGCGGAAGCAAAAGATGAACCACATTACAAACAGAATAAAATAGTAATATCAAAGTATCACAAACGGACTGTAATGGATCCACAGGCGGATCAAAAGATGAAAATATTATTGTTCAACAGACTTTAACATCTAAAGCTTGCAAGACTTGGTTAATGATGCCAGGAGTAGCCAGCCTATTTCGTCTAGTACCTGCACTTAGCCTTTTTAGAAAATACGTCAGTTTACACTGGTAAATACAATTAACTGACTCATTTTGAAAACATTTAAGAAAATTGATTTGAATGCACAAGGCACAAAATATCTTTTAAAACTTGGGACAATTATTTAAAAATAATCTTGTATACAGTTTTACTTATTTGTCATCCATCAGAGCCAGTTAGAAGAGCCGGTTAAGATTAACTGACATGCCACAGGTATAATGCCCACAAGGTTGATTCCTTTAAGTGGATTACCAGTTTTTACATATGCAACTGTCAGGTGCATGCCTACACCCCGTGCTTAGGTCGTGGCCATTTCTTTGAATGATGCCAAGGATATCCGGGACATGGTCATTTAACCCCCAAAGGCCATACACCAAATAATACAGATTAAAACGGGTTATGTGAATACATTAATCACAATACGATTTAAATGACTACACACCCGACCAAGCGGTATTATTATAATACCGTATCCCAAGCCCGTATAGGGAAAATAAGTTTAAAGTATTTACCTGAGCAAGTATAATTCACAAACAGCAAGTGCACGTAGCTTTTACCGGGCTCCTAATCTGGAACGAAGGTTTTAATAACCTATTAGATTCCTAACGGGTCTTAAATAAGTCTAAGCTTAGACCGGTTAGTTTTAAAGGAAGATATACGGTTCAAAACGCACGATTAAGCGATGACCGGATTAGAGTGTGGTTTAGACCCGACAAGTTTGTATACTTGTATAATATGGGTAAACTAACCACATTCTGGATTTTGAGATAAAAACGATAAGGTTTGACCCGTTTCGGCTAATTTATGCAAACTAGTTACATAAACCGATCCGAACGCGAAAAGTGCGTAACAGGTAACCAAATGATTCATGAATAAGTTTCCTAAGTCAATATGCCTTAAATATGTTGTGATATCAGTAAGATACCTTCCATTATTCCCAAAACGAATTTAAACTCAAACTATGCCCCGTAGGGGCATTTTGGTCATTTTAAAGCTTATAAAAGAGTTTAAATATAAATCTGAGTTTCAGGTCTGATATAATCAGTAAAAATACTTATTTTTATAAATCATAACAGTAGGGTATGGCATATATGTGAAATTTATCTTTTATAACCAAACTATGCACCGTAGGGGCATTTTGGTAATTTCACATAAGCTTTAAAGGTCAAAATAGGAAATTTGAGTTAAAAACTTTTCTTTACTGTTAAAATATAAAAATTTGCTTAAAACATCAGTAGGTATTATGTCTTATATGAGAAAAATGGTTTTAATACATACTATGTGTTTTAAACGCGTAAAAAGACGGTTTTAAGCGATTTCTGGGTTTTTAAAGAAAAGCTGATATTTTTATCATTCCAGAAGACTCAAAATATTTTATTTATTATATAAAAATCAGTAGTAAAAGGTTTGGTATCAAAATATTATGTAAAACTCATTTTATAGGCCAAAAGGGCAAAACCGACAATTACCGAATCAAAGCTATAACCCTATGTTATGCTCAGCCTAAAAATAAATAAAAACTTTCAAAAATCCCAAAATATTATTTTACATCAGTAGGTAAAAAGTTTGGTATCAAAAATCGGGTTTAGATGGGCTCTATGCTAATTACGCCGTTTAATTAATAAAAAGCTTTCTAATCACGCTATTGAGCATAACTCTTAATCTAGACCTCCAACTAATGTGAAAATTTAGGGACATGTTTATAAATCAGTAATAAAGATTATTGTCCTCTCACATTTTCAAAATTCTCGTTTTAAGGTCAAATGGGGGCATATTGGTCAACATTTAGGCATATAACGGAAACATGCATATGAATCGGATAACTAATGAACCAAGTTGTATAATCACATAGGGTTATACTAACATGTAACCTGGTCCTAATAAAGCTCTAAGGCATTTCTAAATCATGCTACAATGGGTCAGAATTGAAACTCAAAGCAAAAGTCTAATTATGCGACTTTCGGTTCCGAACCGAGCCTAAGCTGAAAATTGTCAGGTTGAACATGTTTAGACATGTTCTTACATTAATTACCAAGTTATATTAGTGATAAGACAGGTTGCATGGGTTCTACATTGTTAATTATGCGTTTATTTGAAAATAAGCTTTCTGTTGACTTTTTATAATTAACTTTGACCCGACAATTGACCTAGTTAGAGTGGGAATCAGAGGGTGCCCTTTTAAGGGTTTATTACCCACATAATTACCAACTGAAAGGTAATTTCAATTCGAGATTTGACTGGAAAAATTTTAATTAATCACGAAGTCAAACTTTAATTACGACGGTTTGACTTTAGGCTAATAAACTAAGTAAAACTGAATTAAGGAAGGTTAAAGACACTTACTGAAGTCCTATGCACGACTAATGATCACTAGGAATTGGTCTTGAGCTCCAGCAATCTCCAGAAAAGAAGTTGTGAAAGATTTCAAATGAAGTGCTCAATGTTGCAACAAAGAGGAGCTTATATAGTGGGTTTAATTCATCAAGATCATGACAAATAGGTCTACAACTGATGTTGGATCATGCCCAAGTGTCCTTACTGCATGTATTCCCATTTGCACAGCCCCTGTATCATTTTACAGGGTTATAAGTCGGTTAAACAGGCTGGACTGGCACCTGTGCTTGTTTTCTGTCGCTAGTAGGCTGAGGCGGCCCACGTAAGACTCCCTTATGTCTTACGCGGCCGGTATGGTTCCCCGGATCAGGTTAAAAATGTTTCAGAATGTGCACTTTAGGTCCCTGGTCCTTATAAACGTGGTTTTAACTTTATTTCTTGCATTTTCAACCCTCTAAAATTGATTTTAAGGGCTCCAAGACATAACCAAACTTTGTTAAGTCCTTGGTTAACTTTATGATCACCCGAAAAGCCTTAGATTTCAACGTTGACGCTTTTAACCCCTCATATACGAATGTTAGCATAACTTTCTCATACGGAATCGAAACCTTGTGAAATTTTTATCACTTATTCTTGTGAGCATAATTAATCGTTACAAAGCTTCGGGTTCGCTAAAAGGTCACTCAGAGGTATAATTTAAACATGTTGACACTTTTAACCCTTGCGGTTTGTAAACTCTCACTTTCTTTCACAAATGGCTTCATACGCTTCATGCTCATTTGTTTAAGGTTATAAACATCGTGTAGGGTTGTTGAAAGGTATATTTATCCATTGTTGACACTTTAAATCCTTTTATTCACATACTTTCTTTGTTTGTCAACTTTAGTCCCTCATAATTAGTCTGTTGCACGTTTAGAGCTTATGACACGTGTCTATATTATATTGGACATAAAATTATGAGGTGTTACATCCTCACCCCCTTAAAAGAAATCTCGACCTCAAGATTTACTGAAATAATTGAGGGTATTTTTCTTTCATTGTGGACTCTACCTCCCACGTGTACTCGGGACCTCTACGGGCATCCCATTTAACCTTTACAATTGGCACCTGGTTTCTTCGAAGCTTCTTAACCTGTCGATCCTCGATCGACAAAGGTTTTTCCACAAATTTCAGGCTCTCATCTATATGCACATCTGTATGTGGTATGACTAGTGATTCATCAGCTAGACATTTCTTCAGATTGCAGATGTGGAATACATTATGAATACCATTGAGCTCTTCAGGCAGGTTTAACTTATAAGCCACTGTTCCGACACATTCGATGATCTCGAATGGTCCTATGTATCTTGGGCTTAACTTGCCTTTCTTGCCAAATCGCATTACCCCTTTCTAGGGTGATACTTTCAGTAACACTTTGTCACCAACCTCAAACTTTAGAGGTTTACGCCTTTTATCTGCGTAACTTTTCTACCTATCCCTGGTAGCTTTGAGACGATCTTGTATCTGTACAATCTTATCTGTCGTCTCCAGGACTATATCAGGTCCTGTTAGTTGGAGATCTCCAACTTCTGCCCAACAAACGGGCGTTCTGCACTTTCTTCCATATAAAGCTTCAAAAGGTGCAGCTTGAATACTGGAATGATAGCTATTGTTGTATGAGAATTCAATCAAAGGAAGGTGATCATCCCAACTTCCTCCCAAGTCAATAACACAAGCTCGTAGCATATCCTCGAGTGTCTGTATGGTACATTCACTTTGACCATCCGTCTGAGGATGATATGCAGTGCTGAAATTTAATCGAGTGCCTAGGGATTGCTGAAAGCTTTTCCAGAAATGCGATGTATACCTTGTATCCCTATCAGAGATGATAGACACTGGCACTCCATGGAGAGATACAATCTCATCCACGTACAGCTGAGCTAACTTATCTGAGCTGTGTGTTTCCTTAATTGGTAAGAAGTGGGCTGAATTAGTCAGTCTATCCACTATAACCCAAATAGTATCATTTCCTCTCTTCGTCTTTGGCAACTTGGTGATAAAATCCTTAGTCACCATTTCCCACTTCCAGGTGGGAATTTCAGGCTGTTGTAGCAAACCTGACGGCTTTTGGTGCTCAGCTTTAACTTGCACACACGTCAAACATTTGGCGACATAAGTAGCTATAGACTTCTTTAAGCCTATCCACCAATAATTTGCCTTCAAATCCTGGTACATTTTGTCACTTCCAGGATGAACGGAGTACTTAGAACTGTGGGCTTCTTGGAGGATAACATCCCGTAGTCCTCCATAGATTGGAACCCATATTCATCCATTTAATCTTAGGATTCCATCCTTGCCATAAGATAACTGCTCAGCAGTTACTCCTAACTTCTCATTTGGATAGTTAGCTTCTAATACGGCTTCCTTCTGAGCGGCTAACAATCTTTCATTTAAACAGTTCTTTAATTCAATGCTCTTGGCATTGATTCTTATGGGCTTAACCCTTTCCTTTCTGCTTAAAGCATCGACGACTACATTCGCCTTGCCTGGATAGTATCGAATTTCACAATCATAATCATTTAAAGTCTGCATCCACCGACGCTGCCTCATGTTCAGATCCTTCTAATTGAACAAATGCTGAAGGCTCTTGTGATCAGAATAGATCACACACTTGGTGCCATATAAATAATGTCTCCAAAGTTTTAGCACAAACACAACGGCACCCAGCTCCAAATCATGGGTGGTGTAATTCTTCTCGTGCACCTTCAATTTTCGAGAAGCGTAGGCAATAACCTTGCCTTTCTGCATGAGCACACATCCCATACCAGTGTGTGATGCGTCGCAGTAAACCACAAATTCTTCTATTCCATCTGGCAATGTCAACACAGGTTCATTGCTCAACTTCTGCTTAAGAATGTCAAAAGACTCTTGTTGCTTAGGACCCCAATCAAACTTGATATTCTTGCGGGTTAGTGAGGTTAGGGGTGCAGCAATTCTTGAGAAATTTTTGATAAATCGCCTATAACATCCTGCCAAACCCAAAAAGCTTCGAATTTCTGTGGGCGTCTTTGGCTCTTGCCAATTCATGACAGCTTCAACCTTAGCGGGATCCACTTGGATACCACGCTCACTAACTACATGTCCAAGAAACTGGACTTCGCGAAGCCAAAATTCACATTTTGAGAACTTGGCGTAGAGTTTCTCATGATGTAGAAGTTTAAGAATACAACGAAGATGTTTCTCATGGTCAGCTTACTTCTTCGAGTAAATAAGAATGTTGTCAATGAAGACGATGACAAATTTATCCAAGTAGGGCTTGCATACGCGGTTCATGAGGTCCATGAATGCCGCTGGTGCATTAGTGAGCCCAAAAGGCATCACCAAGAACTCGTAGTGACCATAACGAGTTCTAAATGCAGTCTTGTGCACATATTCATCTCTAACCTTCAGTTGATGGTAACCTGACCTCAAGTCAATCTTGGAGAAGTAACTTGCTCCTTGGAGCTGATCGAACAGATCGTCGATCCTGGGCAATGGATATCTGTTCTTAATAGTGACCCTGTTAAGCTCACGATAATCGATGCATAGACGCATCGATCCATCCTTCTTCTTTACAAACAATATTGGTGCTCCCCATGGAGACGAACTAGGTCGTATAAAACCCTTTGCCAAGAAATCATCTAGTTGAGTCCTCAACTCTTTCATCTTAGTTGGGGCTAACCGGTAAGGTGCTCTTGCAATAGGTGCTGCGCCAGGAATAATGCCAATTCTAAATTCTACTTGCCTATCTGGTGGTAAACCAGGTAGTTCTTCAGGAAAAACTTCAGGATATTCAGAAATGACGGGGATGTCTTCAATCTTAGGTTTCGGCTCATCAATAGATACTTGTGCCATGTAGATGATACAACCCTTCTTCATGCACCTTGATGCCTTAAGCATAGACACTTGCTTAGGCAACCCATACTGAGTATCTCCCTGTATGGTAAGTGGCTCACCATAAGGAGTCTTGATCACCACTTGTTTCTTGTTACACACTATTTGGGCTTGGTTGTGAGATAACCAGTCCATGCCTATAACTATGTCGAAGCCAGCTAACTTTAAAGGAAGTAAGGATAGTGGAAAAGAGTGGTTCCTAATGGATATGAAACATCCATCTAATACGGTTGATGTGGTTTCTATGGTACCATCGGCTAATTCAACCTCATACTTTACGCTTAGGGTTCTAACAGGCAGATTTAACAACTTACAAAACTTATCATCTATGAATGACTTATCCGCACCTGAATCAAATAACACCCTTGCATAAACATCATTTATCAAGGTACCTGTTATCACATTATCATCCTGGACAGCTTCTCGTGCATCCATTCGAAAGACCCTGGCATTGGTCTTTTTGGCTTCTTTAGGCTTTTTGGCATATTTAGGGCAGTTGGTCTTGATGTGCCCCTTTTCATTACAGTTATAGCACGTTGCATCCTTTATCTTCTTGCACTCTATCATCTTGTGCTCCTTGGATTTGCATAACCCACATGTAGACGGTTTTGACTGAGACTTGGATTCAAATATGCATTTTCCAAAGTGACGTTTCTGGCAGGTTTTGCACTTTGGCTTTTCATCTGCTTGCTGGCTACCTTTGTTGGACCCAGACTTCTTCTTGTGGTCTGTTTTCCCTTAAACTTCTTCTCAGACCGTCGTGAGCTATCGTCCTCACGTTTTCTCTTACCTTCCTCCGAGTTCTTATGCGATCTTAGCCTGACCGCATCCAAGGTAAGGGATAAAGATAGGTCAGCTGTTGACCTAAAAGTAGCAGGTCGTGATGCCTTGACACTGGCCTTGATTTCTGGGGCTAAACCCCCAATGAATCGAGCTATTTGCTTGGGTTCCGGTGTTACCAGATACGGAACCAGTCGAGACAGGGTATTGAAACTGGTGAGGTAAGCTTGACAATCTAGATTTTTCATCACCAGGGATAAGAAGTCGGAC
The DNA here is from genome assembly GCA_030545235.1 of Helianthus tuberosus. Taxonomy (NCBI): domain Eukaryota; kingdom Viridiplantae; phylum Streptophyta; class Magnoliopsida; order Asterales; family Asteraceae; genus Helianthus; species Helianthus tuberosus. Next base: position 8,026,884 of record CM060436.1, read on the forward strand.
TCAATCTTTTCAACCTCATGCTGAGGGCAGTAATTCTCTTTGATGAGTGCAACAAACTGATCCCAAGACAAATTGTACAATGGAATCTTCCCAGTAGCCTGGATTAGGGACCTCCACCAGCCTAGTGCTTCTTCTTTAAATGACTGAGATACATACTTCACAACATCCCTATCAGCGCAACCACTGATGTCAACCACGGTATCCATTTCGTCCAACCATGTCATGCAGTCAACTGCCCCTTTCTCCCCAGTGAAATCCCTGGGCTTGCAGGAGATGAAATATTTGTAGGTACAAGACTTACCACGTGGTTCTCGTTTGAGCTCAATCTTCTTCGACGGAACACTATGCTGATTTGAGGAGTGATGATCATCATCCCTCCTTGATCCATCATGTTTAGAAGGTGGCTTACTATGAGCCTCGGAGTGAGTCTTAGGTTTAGAGTAGGGTACAGATAGGGTCCTGCTTCGAGTACCACTAGATTCATTAAATTGCCTATCCAAGGCCTTGGTAACAGCATTATCAATCAATGCTTGAAGTTCCACACCAGTTACGTTGATCCTGGTGGTATCATGATTCTCCCTTGGATGACTGTTGATCTCTTCAGACTCAGCCATGTAGCTTGACTGCTATATAAAAAGGATGACAATAATCTCTTAGAGGTATATAATAGATTTGTCATCTTATTAATTTATTAACCATGGTATTAAAGAACCATATTGGTTAATTTGTTAAGTAATTTCATTCTGGATTTTCATTATAGTAATCCTTAGTTATATTTAATATATAATAATAGCACAAAAGGCAAGTCACATGGATAGATTTAATTTATAAGCCAGGATTTTATAGAATCGAGGCATTAAGGCTTGAATCAAAGTTCATTACCTTTTCTTGACAGGGAGTCATGGACCACCACTGTCTTTAGTCTCAAAGGACGGTAATTATGGCCCATAGGCACTTCATCCCTAATGGGTGATTATATAAATAAGGAGGGAATTGGAATAATCCAATTTAAGAATGACTTATGCGATTTTATCAAATCACATTTTGCCAAGAGTGTTAACATGTTTACAGATGTTAACAAGGATTTGAATCTTTTAAATGGGTTTTACCATCTTGGCCATATCTAGAATGACATGTGGCTAGGTTTTACCTTTAAGATTCTTTTTAATATTCAATGCAGAACAATCCTAAATTGAGATGTTAATAAGGATCTGAATCAAATTTGGGGAGCTACCATCTTGGCCCTGTCTTAAGATGACACATGGCTAGGTCTTGTCCCTTTTTAGATTTTGCCATTTTATTATAATGATAGATCTTATAAAAGGAATGTTATTTTTCATTTATTTAATATTTTATGTTTATGCATATAATTAAAAATGAAAATTTAAATTTAATCATTCCACTACAAAAATTAAAAAGTACAGGTTTGCCCTAAACGGGACTTAAAGAGAACTAACTTGCCCGCGCAGGGGCTAAACAACATAACATACCCATGCATGGGTTAAACAGGAAGACATGCCCACGCAGGGGCTAAACAGAAACTACAAGTCCTCGCAGGGACTGATTACAGAAACAAATGTCCACGCAGGGACTGATTAAACATTAAAGAAATACAAATAAACAAATAAGGGATTTAATGCCCCCTTTTGGTCTTCCCCTTGATTAAGCTCGCCAGACCCTTGAAAATTCCTCGGTTTTGCCTACGCTCTTCCCGAACCTATTCCTCCACCTGACTCAACCTTTGAAGAATCTCCTGGTGCTGCGGTGGCGATATCACTGGTGGCTGCGGGGGCTGCTGATACAGCGGAGGTTGAGGAGGTGGCGGTTATTGATACCCATAAGGTGGGTACCCAGTCTGATACGGGACTCCAAAGGGCCCCTCGGGATGGAGAGCATTGTAGTTCCATGCTGCCTGGTATGGGTCAACGTTAGCATAGTTGTAGTTGGTATGGGCCGGCTGTTCAAATGGGTTGTACGCCGCTGAACCGGCGTATGTAGGAATTGGGTTGTTATAACCAACTGGTGGCGGTGCGACCGGCGCAGACAGCACCTCAGAAACAGGGTTCGAAGCCCCCCCCATCTGTGGGTCTTTGTATAGTGGCGGATAATGACTACCACTGGATGGTTGAGGGGTGCTGATACGGACTCCCCCTCGCATGGACATCCGTGCGGTTGATCTTCTACGCCTCGGTGGCTCCGGAGGCTGTTGCTGCACTGGTGGTGGTGACGGAGTAACCGCTACAAAGCGTGAATCCTCCGAGGGATCCTGCTACTACTGCTGCTGCGGTGAGTTGTGGTAACTGGGAGTAAACACCCAGTCGATCTGGTTAAACCTTGCCTCGTAGCTGTCGGGACCATTATAAGGTGATCCCAGAAAGGGTGACCCATCCGAAATCTCGATGGGGTGAGTAGGCGTTCCGGACGGCGGTTGGGCAGGTTCCGGATCTTCGTCCATATCCATGGAGAAATGATCCTCCGGTCCTAATGGGTTATAACCCATTGGTTCATTAATTAGGTTTGTCGGGTTGAACCAGCTTTGGAAGTACGGTGTCGGGTCGTTGAAGGGTGAGTTGTGGCCTTGGAGAGGTATATAAGAATGGTGGGAGTTATGGGGCTCGTTTTCAGACTGAGGCCCGAAGGAGTTTAGATAAGAAGGTGAGGAGCTCAGCGAAACTGAGCGCCTTGCAGGTTCAATATGGGTCCTCCAGTTTTCTTGAGGACTTCTGCTTAGGGTGTCGGATGGTGTTCACCGGTGCGAAGGCCCGGCTTCATGATCGTTAGGGGCGACGAGTGGCCCCTTGCCTCTACCTCTTCCTCTCATCCTTGGTGGCATCTTTTTGAACCTGTCAAAACAAACAGAGGATACAACAAGAAATATAAAGGACAAAGTTAGAAATAAAACAAATTTGGATTAATCCTAAGTTCTTTGTCTAGACTCGGAAGTCGAAGAATGTGCAAACTGTGTCATCGAGATTAAACACAAAAGGCTAGTGTTTAATTCACTCAATGTTGGCTCTGATACCAACCTGTCACACCCCGATATTTCCACGTATTACCGGTGGGGAGTATCGTGACGTAGTTGATATCATCATAGTCAAACAACACAATTTAAATGCACAGCGGAAGAAAAAGATGAATCACATTACAAACCGAATAAAATAGTAATATCAAAGTATCACAAACGGACTATAATGGATCCACAGGCGGATCAAAAGATGAAAAGATTATTGTTCAACAGACTTTAACATCTAAAGCTTGCAAGACTTGGTTAATGATGCCAGGAGTAGCCAGCCTATTTTGTCTAGTACCTGCACTTATCCTTTTTGGAAAATACGTCAGTTTACACTGGTAAATACAATTAACTGACTCATTTTGAAAACATTTAAGAAAATTGATTTGAATGCACAAGGCACAAAATATCTTCTATAACTTGGGACAATTATTTAAAAATAATCTTGTATACAGTTTTACTTATTTATCGTCCATCAGAGCCGGTTAATATTAACTGACACGCCACAGGTATAATGCCCACAAGGTTGATTCCTTTAAGTGGATTACCAGTTTTTACATATGCAACTGTCAGGTGTATGCCTACACCCCGTGCTTAGGTCATGGCCATTTCTTTGAATGATGCCAAGGATATCCGGGACATGGTCATTTAACCCACAAAGGCCATACACCAAATAATACAGAATAAAACGGGTTATGTAGATACATTAATCACAATACGATTTAAATGACTACACACCCGACCAAACGGTATTATTATAATACCGTATCCCAAGCCCGTATAGGGAAAATAAGTTAAAAGTATTTACCTGAGCAAGTATAATTCACAAACAGCAAGTGCACGTAGCTTTTACCGGGCTCCTAATCTAGAACGAAGGTTTTAATAACCTATTAGATTCCTAACGGGTCTTAAATAAGTCTAAGCTTAGACCGGTTAGTTTTAAAGGAAGATATACGGTTCAAAACACACGATTAAGCGATGACCGGATTAGAGTGTGGTTTAGACCCGACAAGTTTTTATACTTGTATAATATGGGTAAACTAACCACATTCTGGATTTTGAGATAAAAACGATAAGGTTTGACCCGTTTCGGCTAATTTATGCAAACTAGTTACATAAACCGATCTGAACGCGAAAAGTGTGTAACAGGTAACCAAATGATTCATGAACAAGTTTCCTAAGTCAATATGCCTTAAATATGTTGTGATATCAGTAAGATACCTTCCATTTTGCCCAAAACGAATTTAAACTCAAACTATGCCCCGTAGGGGCATTTTGGTCATTTTAAAGCTTATAAAAGTGTTTAAATATAAATCTGAGTTTCAGGTCTGATATAATCAGTAAAAATAATTATTTTTATAAATCATAACAGTAGGGTATGGCATATATGTGAAATTTATCTTTTATAACCAAACTATGCACCGTATGGGCATTTTGGTAATTTCACATAAGCTTTAAAGGTCAAAATAGGAAATCTGAGTTAAAAACTTTTCTTTACTGTTAAAATATAAAAATTTTCTTAAAACATCAGTAGGTATTAAGTCTTATATGAGAAAAATGGTTTTAATACATACTATGCGTTTTAAACGCGTAAAAAGACGGTTTTAAGCGATTTCCGGGTTTTTAAAGAAAAGCTGATATTTTTATCATTCCAGAAGACTAAAAATATTTTATTTATTATATAAAAATCAGTAGCAAAAGGTTTGGTATCAAAATATTATGTAAAACTCATTTTATAGGCCAAAAGGGCAAAACCGACAATTACCGAATCAAAGCTATAACCCTATGTTATGCTCAGCCTAAAAATAAAAAAAAAAATTCAAAAATCCCAAAATATTATTTTACATCAGTAGGTAAAAATTTTGGTATCAAAAATCGGGTTTAGATGGGCTCTATGCTAATTACGCCGTTTAATTAATAAAAAGCTTTCTAATCACACTGTTGAGCATAACTCTTAATCTAGACCTCCAACTAATGTGAAACTTTAGGGACATGTTTATAAATCAGTAATAAAGATTATTGTCCTCTCACATTTTCAAAATTCTCGTTTTAAGGTCAAATGGGCATATTGGTCAACATTTAGGCATATAACGGAAACATGCATATGAATCGGATAACTAATGAACCAAGTTGTATAATCACAGAGGGTTATACTAACATGTAACCTGGTCCTAATAAAGCTCTAAGGCATTTCTAAATCATGCTACAATGGGTCAGAATTGAAAGTCAAAGCAAAAGTCTAATTATGCGACTTTCGGTTCCGAACCGAGCCTAAGCTGAAAATTATCGGGTTGAACATGTTTAGACATGTTCTTACATTAATTACCAAGTTATATTAGTGATAAGACAGGTTGCAAGGGTTCTACATTGTTAATTATGCGTTTATTTGAAAATAAGCTTTATGTTGACTTTTTATAATTAACTTTGACCCGACAATTGACCTAGTTAGAGTGGGAATCAGAGGGTGCCCTTTTAAGGGTTTATTACCCACATAATTACCAACTCAAAGGTACTTTCAATTCGAGATTTGACTAGACAAATTTTAATTAATCACGAAGTCAAACCTTAATTATGACGGTTTGACTTTAGGCTAATAAACTAAGTAAAACTGAATTAAGGAAGGTTAAAGACACTTACTGAAGTCATATGCACGACTAATGATCACTAGGAATTGGTCTTGAGCTCCAGCAATCTCCATTAAAGAAGTTGTGAAAGATTTCAAATGAATTGCTCAATGTTGCAACAAAGAGGAGCTTATATAGTGGGTTTAAATCATCAAGATCATGACAAATAGGTCTACAACTGATGTTGGATCATGCCCAAGTGTCCCTACTGCATGTATTCCCATTTGCACAGCCCCTGGTATCATTTTACAGGGTTATAAGTCGGTTAAACAGGCTGGACTGGCACCTGTGCTTGTTTTCTATCGCTGGTAGGCTGAGGCGGCCCGCGTAAGACTCCCTTATGTCTCACGCGGCCGGTATGGTTCCCCGGATCAGGTTAAAAATGTTTCAAAATTTGCACTTTAGGTCCCTGGTCCTTATAAACGTGGTTTTAACTTTATTTCTTGCATTTTCAACCCTCTAAATTGATTTTAAGGGCTCCAAGACATAACCAAACTTTGTTAAGTCCTTGGTTAACTTTATGATCACCCGAAAATCCTTAGATTTCAACGTTGACGCTTTTAACCCCTCATATACGAATGTTAGCATAACTTTCTCATACGGAATCGAAACCTTGTGAAATTTTTATCACTTATTCTCGTGAGCATAATTAATCGTTACAAAGCTTCGGCTTCGCTAAAAGGTCACTCAGAGGTATAATTTAAACATGTTGACACTTTTAACCCTTGCGGTTTGTAACCTCTCACTTTCTTTCACAAATGGCTTCATACGCTTCATGTTCATTCGTTTAAGGTTATAAACATCGTGTAGGGTTGTTGAAAGGTATATTTATCCATTGTTGACACTTTGAATCCTTTTATTCACATACTTTCTTTGTTTGTCAACTTTAGTCCCTCATAATTAGTCTGTTGCACGTTTAGAGCTTATGACACGTGTCTATATTATATTGGACATAAAATTACGAGGTGTTACACTAACCGCATCTAGGGTAAGAGACAATGATAAATCAGCCACTGACCTAAAGGTAGTAGGTCTTGACGCTTTCATACTCGCCTTAATCTCTGGAGCTAAACCTCCAATGAATCGAGCTATACGTTTTGGTTCTGGTGTAACCAAGTATGGAACCAAACGTGACATAGTGTTGAAGCTCATGAGATACGCCTGACAGTCTAAATTCTTCATAGTCAATGTCAGAAAGTCAGTCTCGATCTTCTCAACTTCATGTTGAGGACATAAATTTTCTTTGATTAGAGCAACAAACTGCTCCCAAGACATGCTATATAAGTGGATCTTTCCCGTAGCTTGAATCAGTGACCTCCACCAAGCTAGAGCTTCTCCCTTAAACGATTGTGACAAAATACTTATAAGAACAGCCTTTAGCACGTGGCTCTTGATTGAGCACAACTTTCTTAGATGGAACACTCCTCTGATTTGATGAGTGATGAGAATCACTCTTGCGGGCTGTATGAGTTCTGGAGGGTGGTTTTGAATGAGGTACAGACTGAGTTCTAATGCGAGTTTCACCCGATTCATTAAATTGTCTATTAAGAGCTCGAGTAACGGCATTATCTATTAACGCCTTCAATTCCGCGCCCACTACGTTAACTCTGGAAGTGTCATGATTCTCCCTCGGGTGGCTGTTGACTTCATCTGACCCAGCCATGTAGCTTGATTGCTACATAAAATATTGACAAGATTTATTCAAAAGCTTATTTATGGAATTGTCTTTTATGGAAATTCATTAACCATGGTAATCATAAGCCATATCGGTTAATTTAACTAAGCATGCTTATTCATGATTATAATTATCCTCAGTCATAATTTATTAACATATTATAATGGCACATAAGGCCAGGTCACAAGGACAAATCAATTTATAAGCCATGATCTTATAGGATCGAGGCATTAAGGCTTGAATCATAGTTCATTACCTTTCTTGACAGGGAGTTATAGGCTACAACTGTCTTTTGTCTTATTTGACAATGATTATGGCCTGCAGGAACTACATCACTAGGGGATGTTTAAATAATAAAGAAGGAATTGTAAGGATCCAATATAAGGATGACATGCGTGATTTTAACGAATCACATCTGCTAGGAGTGTTAACATGTTTTCAGATATTAACAAGGATTTGAATCTTTTTAAACAGGTTTTACCATCATGACCAGGTCTTATAATGACATGCAGGCTAGGTTATACCCTTTAAGATTCTTATTTAATATTTAAAGGCAGGTCTTATAAAAGGAATGACATATTTTGGATTTATTTATTTCATATATATTATATTTATGCATATAATGACAAAATGAAATTTAAATTATAACATGCCACTAAAATTTAAAAAGAGTACATATTGCCCTAAACGGGACTTTAACAGAAATAACTTGCCCATGCAGGGGCTAAACTGAAACTACAAGTCCTCGCAGGGTCTGGATACAGAAATAGATGTCCATACAGGGACTTGATACAGAAATAAATGTCCACGCAGGGACTTGATTGAAAATTAAAGAAATACAAAATAAACAAATAAGGAATTTAATGATCCCTTTTGCTTTTTCCCTTGATTAAGCTTGCCAAACCTTTAAGAAATCCCCGGTGGCTTCTACGCTCCTCTCGAACCTCCCGTTCCACCTGGCTCAACCTTTGTAAAATCTCCTGTTGCTGTGGTGGCATGGATCTGCGGCGGCTGCGGCTGTTGATGCTGTGGAGGTTGAGGAGGTGGCGGGTATTGATACCCATAGGCTGGGTATCCAGTCTGCCAGGGACCTCCATAGGGTCCTTCAGGATGGAGAGCATTGTAGTTCCCCGCTGCAAGGTATGGGTCAGCCTCGGCGTAATTGTAGTTAGTATGGGCTGGCTGCTCGAAAGGGTTATACGCCGTTACACCAGCGTATGCAGGAATTGGGTTATCATAACCCACTGGTGGCGGTGCGACTGGCGTAGACTCCACCTCAGAAACAGGGTTCGAAGGCCCACCCATCTGTGGGTCTTCATATAGTGGCGGGTAATGAATGCCACTTGAATGTTGGGGGGGGGGGTGCTGAATTGGAATCCCACTCGCACGGACATCCGTGCTCCTGATCTCCTACGCCTCGGTGGCTTCGGAGGCGGTTGTTGCACTGGTGGTGGTGGCGGTGGAGTAACCGCTACAAAACGCGAATCCTCTGAGGGATCCTGCTGCTGTTGCTGCTGCTGCTGCGATGAGTGGTAACTGGGAGTAAACACCCAGTCGTATTGGGCGAATCTTGCCTCATAACTGTCTGGACCATGATATGACGACCCATCCAAAATCTCGATGGGGTGAGTAGGTGTCCCAGATGGTGGCTCGGCGGGATCTGGGTCATCATCCATATCCATTCCCTGAGCTTTAGGGAAATGGTCTTCGAGGCCCAATGGGTTGTGACCCATTGGTTCTTCAACCTGGTTTGCCGGGTTGAATCGGCTCTGAAAATAAGGTGTCAGGTCCTGAAAGGCCCGATGAGAGGTTGACCGTCGCAACGGTAAGAAAGAATGGTGCGAATCTTCGGGCTCGTTCTCCGATTGCGGCCCGAAGGAATGAAGGTACGAGGGCGATGAACTTAACGAGACAGATCGCCTCGCTGGCTCCAAATAGGTCCTCCAGTCCTCTTGAGGACTGGTGCTCATGGTAACAGACGGGGTTCGCCGGTGGGAAGGTCCGGCCTCGTGATCATTGGGGGCGTTGAATGGCCCCTTGCCTCTTCCTCCTCTACGAAACCTAGGTGGCATCTTGTTGAACCTGTCAAAACAAACAAAAGAAACAACAAAGGAAAACAATAAAGGACAAAATAAAATAAATTAGGATTTGTCCTAAGTTCTTTGTCTAGACTCGGAAGTCGAGGAATGTGCAAACTGTGTCATTGAGATTAAACACAAAAGGCTAGCGTTTAATTCACTCAATGTTGGCTCTGATACCAACCTGTCACACCCCGATATTTCCACGTATTACCGGTGGGCCCGGTGGAGAGTATCGTGACGTAGTTGATATCATCATAGACAATTTATCACAGTTTAATACACAGCGGAAGTTGAAAGATAAAATCATTACAAACCGAATTAAAAGTAACATCAAGTGTATTACACAGGATGTAAAGGATCCACAGGCGGATCAAATAAAAGAAGATAATTGTTCAACAGACTTTTAAGTGACCAAGCTTGCAAAACTTTTATTTATTCACTCAGGAGTAGCCAGCCTATTCCGTCTAGTACCTGCACTTAACCTTTTTGGAAAATACGTCAGTTTACACTGGTAAATACAATTAACCGACTCATTTTGAAAATGTTTAAGAAAATTGATTTGAATGCACAAGGCACAAAATAATCTTTTATAACTTGGGACAATTATTTAAAAATAATCTTGTATACAGATTTAAATGTTTGTCGTCTGTCAGGGCCGGTTAGAAGAGCCGGACAAGATTAACTGACACGCCACAGGTATAATACCCACAAGGAATTTTCCTTATTGTGGGGTACCTTTTATACATACGCAACTGTCAGGTGTATGCCTACACCCCGTGCTTAAGTCGTGGCCATTTCAATGAATGAGCCGAGGATATCCAGGACATGGTCATTAACCCCCCAAAAGCCATATACCAAACAAAACAGATTAAAACGGGTTATGCAAATATATTAATCACAATCCAATTTAAAACAGTTACATACCCGACCAAGCGGTATTATTATAATACCGTATCCCAAGCCCGTATAACGGAAAATAAGTTAAAAGTATTTACCTGAGCAAATTGTACAAATTTATCTCAGACGTACAAATCAGCAAATGCAGTTATCTTTTACTGGGCTCCTAAATCTGGAACGGAGGTTTTAATAACCTATTAGATTTCTAACGGGTCTTACTTAAGTTTAAACTTAGACCGGTTAGTTTTAAAGAAAAGTATACGGTTCAAACGCAAGATTAAGCGAAGACCGGAATAGAATGTGATTTAGACCCGAAAAGTTTGAAGACTTGTATAATATGGGTAAACTAAACACATTCTGGATTTTGAGATAAAAATGATGAGGTTTGACCCGTTCCGATTAATTTATGCAAACTAGTTACATAAACCGTACCGAACGCGATAAATGCATAACGGGTAACCAAATGATTCATGAACAGGTTTCCTAAGTTAATATGCCTTAAATATGTTGTGATATCAGTAAGACACCTTCCATTATGCCCAAAATGGATTTAAACTCAAATTAAGTCCCGTAGGGGTATTTTGGTCATTTTAAAGGTTATAAAAAAGATTAAATATTAATCTGAGGTTCAGGTCTGATATAATTGGCAAAAAAATTTATTTTTATAAGTCATAACAGTAGGGTATTGCATATATGTGAAATTTATCTTTTATAACCAAATTATGCACCGTAGGGGCATTTTGGTAATTTCACATAAGCTTTAAAGGTCAAAATTTGAAATCTGAGTTCAAAACTTTTGCTTACTATTAAAGTATAAAAATTTACTATAAACATCAGTAGGTATTAAGTCTTATATGTTTAAAATAGTTTTAACTCATACTATGCGTTTAAACGCGTAAAAAGTCGTTTTTAAGCGATTTTCGGGTTATATAAGAAAAGCTGATATTTTTATCATTCCAGAAGGCTTAAAATATTTATTTATCATAAAATATCAGTAGCAAAAAGTTTGGTATCAATATGTTATGTAAAACTCATTTTATTCAAGAAAATGGTATAACCGACAATTACCGAATCAAAGCTAGAACCCTATGATATGATCAGTTTAAAAATAGATAAAAATCTTCAAAAATCCCCAAATATTATATTACATCAGTGGGTAAAAAGTTTAGTGTCAAAATTCGGGTTTAGATAGGCTTTATGCTAATTATGCCGTTTAATTAATAAAAAGCTTTCTTAATTACGATATTGAGCATAACTCCTAATCTAGACCTCAAACTGATGTCAAATTTTTAGGACAAGTTTATAAATCAGTAACAAAGGTTTTTGTCCTCTCACATTTTCAAAAATCTTGTTTTAAGGTCAAAAGGGCATAATGGTTATCATTTAGGCATATAACGGAAACATGCAAATGAATCGGATAATTTAGGATCCAAGTTGTATAATCTCAGAGAGTTATACTAATATGGAACATGGACCTAATGGAAGCTTAAGAAATTTATAAAACAATCTAAATCGGGTCAGAACTGAAAGTCAAAGCAAAAGTCTACTTTTGCGACATGCTTAGACATGTTCTTACATTATTTACCAAGTTATACAAGTGATAAAATAGGTTTCATGGCTTCTACATTGTTAATTATGTGTTTATTTGAAAATTAGCTTTCTGTTGACTTTTTATAAATAAGTTTGACCCGACAATTGACCTAGTTAGAGTGGAAATCAGAGGGTGCCCTTTTAAGGGTTTATTACCCACATAATTACCAACTCAAAGCTACTTTCAATTCAAGAAATGACTGGACCATTAGTGATTAATCACTAAGTCAAAGCTTAATTACGACGACTTTGACTTTAGGCCATTACACTAGTAAAACACGAATTTGAGAGGTTAAGGAAGCTTACTGAAGTACTTAGCACGATTTAGAAGCTAATGGAATCTTGTTTGAGGTCCAGAGAGCTCCAGAAATTCAGTTTGAATGGTTTCCCAAGTGCATGCAAAAATGTTGCAACCAAGAGTCTTTATATAGTGATTTTGATTGAACAAGATGATGCCAACAAGGTCTATGGGTGATTCCTGATCATCACAAGTGCCCCCTATACATGAAAATCTGTTGGCCAAGCTTCTAGATGCGAATACCATGCTCATAAGTCGGTTAAACAGGCTGAACAGGCACCTGTGCATGATTTTTGGACGCTGGTGGTTCTTAGGTGGCTCGCGTAAGAGACCTGGGAGGTCTTACGTGGTCGGTATGAATTCCAGGTTCCGGTTACAAGTTTCAGAATTGCCATTTTTGGTCCCTGGTCCTTCTAATAGTTGTTTTAACTTGTTTTTATTTCATTTTTGACCCTCAAACTTGACTTTTAAGGACTCCAAGCCATAAACAAACTTCGTTAAGTCCTCGGTTAGATATACGATCACCCGAAAAGTCCTGAATTTCAACATTGACGCTTTTAACCCCTCACTTACGAATGTTAACGTATCTTCCTCATATGATATCGAAACCTTGTGAAATTTTTATCACTTATTCTCGTGAACATAATTAATCATTACAAAGCTTCGGGTTCGTTAAAAGGTCTCTCAGTGGTATAAATTAAACATGTTGACACATTTAACCCTTGCGGTTTGTAAACTTCCACTTTCTTCCACAAACGGCTTCATATGATTCATAATTCATTCGTTTAAGGGTATAAACATCGTGTAGGGTTGTTGAAAGGTATAATTATCCAATGTTGACACTTTGAATCCTTTTACACAGATACTTTCTTTGTTTGTCAACTTTAGTCCCACATATTCAATCCATTACACGTTTAAAGCTCATGACACGTGTCTTCATTATATTGGTCTTGATTTTACGAGGTGTTACAGCTATGGGTCAACAGATGTTAATGAACAACAGATGATATTCAATCTTAAAATGCTTAACAGAGGATTTGATACTAACAGTGGTTGGGCTAATGATGAATAAGTATTATTATATAAGGTCTGCTATAAGTATTATTATATAATTTTGTATGTCAATAACAGTTTTTTGGAAGAATTTACGGTATATTTTGCTGTTATAAAAGGTGTGTTGTAGCTAAAGTCTGACAAAAGAGATCATCTGCTATTATAAAAGGTGTGTTTTCAATCTTAAAATGTTTAACAGAGGATTTGATACTAACAGTGCTTGGGCTAATAGCAGATGTTAGACTTACGACTGTTGAATTACACCGATTGAAAACAACTGTTTTTGAAACTTATGCTTGCCTAAAAATACATCCACTGCTAAATGGTACCGTCTGTTGTCATAATTTTTGTTTATCCTAATGACTGTTGATTTACTATACTGCTGACTGTCATCCATTATGACAAGAGAGGTTCTGACATGGACAGATGTTAGCTAAAAATAAAACAACTGCTGAAAGTTATCATCTGTTCTCATAACTTCTGTTTATCTAACGACTGTTTAACTCACACTGTTTCCAACGACCAACAGAGGTTTCCAAACACATTTTGTTAGACATCTTTTATTAAGTTTGTTAAATATGTTTTATATTTACTTATAGTTGTCTTTTAGCTATAATAGATAACACATTTTCGTACAATATCTATACATGTATCTATATGTTCTATCAATATGTGTTATGCATGGTTTTCAATGTAAATGTAAATAACAAATTCAATAAGGGGTGTATGTGTAAATATTTTTCATCTATTGAAAATATGGGAAAACGAAAACACAACCATCATTATTTCTTTAGCATCATTACACATCAAACATCTATCATCTGACTTCTTTCAAAAATCTCTTCTTCCCAGTCATTTTCTAAGGTTTCAACTTTCTTATTCTCCGTCTTCTACACTTTAATCACTGGAGGTTTTATTGTTTTTTCTTCAGCAACTGGTATGTACATTCATATTGTAATGAACTTTATATGGTTTAACCGATTTTAATTCAAATCCTATCTTGCTACAAATACGATTTTAAACGTTTATTGCTATACATTCAAGAAGGGTTTAGTTAGGTGTTTGAATCATTTGTTGAGAACATATTAAAATAGTTATTATTTGTAGAAAATTTTTAACTCATACTCTGTTTCTATGATTAATTTCAGTAGATACTCTGTTAATACAAAAAGTTAATGTTCATCTTCGAAGCCAACTTTTTAATTTCAATGTTTTAACATCTTTACTGATTCAGGTTTTATCATGTATACTACATTTGTCAAGTTTCTTGATAACCCAGAATCTTTGAAACTGGTATGACATGTTTTTATATACATAATTTATTTTTATTGAGATATATATTTAACAGTTGTTATGGTTTATATTTTCTTACACTACTTAAAAATTATATACAGGATGTACCTATAGCCTTTGCTAATCAAAAGTGGGGAGATTGTTCGCAAAAAAATAAGTTGTGAATCTATCATGAGTCTGGTAAAAATGGGTTGTGAGGGTCAGAACAGAAAATTCAACGGCAATAATAACTGACGGTTGGGACAGTGTTGTTAAAGATCTCAATTTGCCGAGGGATACTTTGTTGGTTTTCAGACCGTTAGGTGATTTTGGGCTTGAACTTTCATGTTTTGTTGATGGCATGTGTGGTGAATCTTATTTCACGTTAATCGTTATGCAAGATTTGGTTTTACGGTATGACTATTGATCTTAACTTGAATCCTTTTGCATCTTAAACGTGTCAACACTTATTCTCATAAGTTACATACTTCACGTATAGTATTCATTATTTTTAATTTTATGCAGGTGATCGAAGACTGCTTCATAAAACAATTTTACGTAAATAGCCCACCAAGTGGCAAATTTCAAATCTGTTATAAGGGTTCCTATTGGAATGTTGAGGCGTCTAAGGTTGATACCAACTTTGTATTTGCTAGAGGATGGCCGGAAATGTGCAACGATGTTGGGATACTGGAGGATGATTTGCTTGTGTTTAGCAGAATTGATGATGTTGTTTTTGAGGTAGTAGTTTATAGAGATGAGACTGAGATTTGCTTTTTGAAGAAACCTGAATCTGACGATGATAGTGTACTTGAGATATCGAATGCTGATTATGTTGAGAATGTATTCAAGGTACGTATGTATTTAGCATTAGCAATAAAAGTTTTAATTATTTTAGCATTATATTAATTATTTCATTAATGTTGACCAGGACATCTATAAGGATGAAGAAGTTGTGTCTGTAGGTGAAGGAAGAACCGTTACTCAGGTACTTACTAAATTATTAAAATTATTTGTTTTTAATTTAACACATATAAGAATTTAATGTTTTTACAACTATTAGTAATGTTGTTTACTGATGTTACATTTATCCAATAATGTATTATTTAGAAGAAGTTACCAACCAATGCCGAATGCACGTCGAAGAGACGCATGTCTTCACGATTGAATAAAACACAAGATGTAAGTTTACCATCTTAAAGATTGTTATATTACTATGGTTATTATAGTTACTCTATGACATCAGGTTAAGAAGAAAGGTAAAGTTACTTTTGAGAGAAAGGAGACGGTCAAGAATAAGACTAAGGGAAATGCTGCCTTACCTGTCAACACAAGTGATCATATTGGATTTTCTTCATCTGCTCACAAAGTTAAGGTATCTATACTCGCCACTTAATTAGTATATCTTATATAAACTGTTTTTTTTTGTGCATATATTCAACATTCCTTTAATTCACATGTATATGTTTACTTTTTCATCAAGGGGAAGAGAGCCGCCAACGTTCAGAAAAAAGCTTATCTGTAGAAATAAGATTACAAAGACTGCAAAAAAACATTCTGGACATCTTCTCGACCCTGAGTTCTTTCATTTTGATCACAAAGGAGACTATAGGCTGGTATACCATTTTTTATAACAAACTAATGATTTATGTTTATTTGTCTGACTATTATTTTTTCTACACAATACATGTAGCGTCTTCCTGTTGAAGTTGCCAGACGAGCAAGTCTTTCTGTTGATCTTCATCCTTTGAAAGTTCAAAACATGGTTGGAGTTGTGGAGGTTTATGATGTTAAGTCGGAGTTAAATGAATTGAAGCCACATTATGCATTGGACGGTTGGCGAAAGTTTATGACTGAGAATAACTTGAGGTTTGGTGATATGTTGCACTTCACATACGTGTCTTCGCAACAGAAGATCGTATTAAATCAAGTTACCTCAGTTTAACAACGACATTTAAGTATGTTCTGATATCAGATATTATAACTATGAATTTTTTGATGGTGATGTTGTATGTTTTTTTAAAATTATTAACTTGATGTTTTGTTGCTATGTATAGCTAACATGATAAAACATTGTTATTAGCACTTTATGTTTTATATATAGATGATATCATGCTTCTTTTTGCTAATAGTAACTGCAATTAGTAGAAATTTGGTTTATTAATCGCAAATGTGACATTCTTCTGCATTTATGGGTTTATGAATTCAGAATAATAGATGGATATATATGACTGTATTTGGCATGATGATGTTGTGTTTCATGTTGTAAAAACCAGGGAATTGTCAGATAATAGATTGCTTTGCCTGATTAGATTATGTGTTAAATTGTAGTTCTTTAAGTCATTGTTTCGTTTTCTTGAATTTTATGTAATTTTGTAAAGAAGTACAATAACAAACAGTGGTTTGAACATCTGTTTGCCTTTTGGTCAATAGTTAATGGAAACCCATGTTAGGTTCAACAGTGTTTTGAAGAGGAAAACAGTGTGAGAAGACAGTATATCTGATTAAGTTAAACATCTGTTCAGACTTAAACAGATGTTTGGCCTTAAACATATGTTTGGCCTTTTATATTAGAGGTTTGGACTTAAACAGTTGTTTGACCTTAAACATATATTTGCCCATAAACAGATGTTTCACCTTAAACAGATGTTTGGGCTTCTACATCAGATATTTGGACTTAAACAGATGTTTTACCTTAAACAGATGTTTGGCCATAAACAGATGTGGGGCCTTAAACCAAACATTTGTTTAAGGTCAACATCTGTTTGACTACTGGTCAACATCTGATTGACTTTTGGTCAACATCTGTTTGAATTTTGGTCAACATCTCATTTAGTATTCAACAGAACTTTGAATAACTCAACATATGTTTAATTCGTTGTTTCGTTTTCTTGAATTCTATGTAATTTTGTAAAGTAGTACAAAAACAAACATTTTTACAAAATCCCAAATCACCCTATCATTTAAGTGCATTAAAGTAAAAGTGGAAATGATGTTATTCATGTGGTCCTGTTGTGCTTTTGTTTGACCTCTAATATGGGTTCATGAACTAATCCGGTGATTTGAAGACATTGTTTTTGAATCGAATGAGATGCTTGATGTAATGTGGTCGTATTAATAACAAATAGTAATTAATATAATAAGTTTCCCGAGCCCGGGAAGCAATCTCGGGTAATAACCTAGCTAAATAATATTTTATAAGGAGCAGTGGTTAGTTATAACAGTCCTGATGAACTTTCGTTAGAGTTTCACAAGTCTACTCAATTGCTGAAGTTAAAAAAAGTTGTGCATATCATGACAAAGAAACGATCCGTGTTTGCACGTTTTGGTACAATATCTATGCACGTATCTATATGTTCTATTAATATTTGTTATGCATGCTTGTCTAAGAAACGACCCGTGTTTGCAGCTCTCATTTTTAATGAGAGTACTAAATTCTTTGTTAATAACATTATTCTCTTAACATCTGTTTACTAACCTTTGTAATTTCTATTGACTGACCTTTTTAACATGGGTTGACTAACATGCATATCTGTTTACTATCTATCCATCTGGCAAGCTCTGTTGGAGATAATGGATAACAGTTTTTAGGAAAGTCTGTTGGAAAGCAACAGAGGTTTTTAACAGTTAATAGACAACAGTGGTTTGCTATCAACATAATGGAATTGCTGTTGAATAAACCTATTGATCATTAATTTATATCAATTTTGTAAGTCTGCACTAATTATTTTTTTACTCTCTGTCAATATGTGTTATGCATGGTTTTCTAAGAAACGACCTGTGCTTGCACACGGGTCTTACCGCTAGTCTACTATAATAAAAGAAACCAAGTTTTAGACACGTGTCATTCATTGAAGGCATCCTCATATATATACTTATATTATATTAACTAAATAAATAAATAATAAATTAATATTAAATCTTATCATACTTTAATAAAATATTATCCTCAAATCTAAATTATTAATTTAATATATTTTTAAAACAAATATCTCTCTTTCCTACTTATCTTATATTAAATATATAAATAATAAATTAATATTAAATGTTATCCTAATTTATTAAAAATATAATTTTTTTATTATTTGGTATACAAAATTATATTTATTCAACTCGTGTAAAACGCGGGGGTTTTAAAAATTTAACTTTTATTATTTACTATACAAAGTTACATTTATATAACCCGTGTAATACACGAAGTTTTTAAAGATATAACTTTTTTATCATTTGCTATGTAAAATTAGATTTATTCAACACGTGTAATACACAGGGTTTTTAAGGATATAATTTTTTATTATTTGGTAGATTTTTCAACTCGACTATACACGGGTTTTTTAAAGATACGACGTTTTTAGTATTTAATATACAAAATTACATTTATTTAATCTGTGTAATACACATAGTTTTTAAAGATATAACTCTTTTTTAGATCTATTCAACACGTGTAATATATACGGGGGTTTTAAGGATGTAATTTTTTTTTATCATTTGGTAGATTTATTCAACCCGATTATACATGGGTTTTTTAAAGATACGACGTTTTTAGTATTTAGTATACAAAATTACATTTATTTAATCTGTGTAATACACATGGTTTTTAAAGATATAAGTTTTTTTTATTATTTGATATATAAAATTACATTTATTTAACACGTACAATATGCGAGTTTCATAAATATATAACTTTTTATTATTTAATATATAAAATAACATTTATTTAACCCGTGTAATACATGGGGTTCTAACCTAGTAATAATAATAAGGGTGGGGATCAAATAGGAAGTTTATTTTGGCTAGGAAGTATAGGAAGCAATAGGATTATGACATGTGGCAAATTTTAAAATAAAGAGAAAGGGTATTTTAGTCAAGGGTAGAGATACAATAGGAAGTTTATTTGGCTAGGAAGGCTAGGAAATGATCTTGACCATCCATTTAGTTAATCAAGGGCTAAGATTATATCAGGGAAATTGAAGGGAAGAAAAGAGGCGTGTGAGTTTGTTTAGGGGCATTCTAGTCAATCCAAGCCAATAGTTTCTCTCTCCTCCAATTCCCCCCCCCCCCCATTTTTTAAACGTTAATAACTCTTTCATGCGACATTATTTTTTTTATAAAAATTGCACCAAAAAAACGAGTGTTTTTTTATCTTTAAAACGAGTATACTATTATTATATTTTCAAAAAAAAAATTAAAAACCCAGTTGCGTAAAACGCAATAGAAAACCCCCAGTTACGTAAAACGCAATGAAAAAAAAAACCTAAAAAATGACATTTTTCTAAAACGCAATGCACTAAAAACACAAAGAAATGACTTATTTGTAAAACGCAATGGCCAGAAAACACAAAGAAATGTCTTATTTCTAAAACGCAATAGCCTAAAAACTCAAAAGAAAATGTACTTTCTAAAACGCAATGGACTAAAAACACATAAAAATGTGTTTTACCTAAAACGCAATGCACCAAAAACACAAACAAATGTCTTATTTCTAAAACTCAATGCACAAAAAACACAAAGAAATGTCTTATTTGTAAATCGCAATGGCCAGAAAACACTTAAAATGTCTGTTTTCTAAAACGCAATGGACTGAAAACACATAAAAAAGTGTTTTACCTAAAACGCAATGCACCAAAAACACAAAGAAATGTCTTATTTGTAAAACGCAATGGCCAGAAAACACTTAAAATGTCTGTTTTCTAAAACGCAATGGACTGAAAACACATAAAAAAGTGTTTTACCTAAAACGCAATGCACCAAAAACACAAAGAAATATCTTATTTGTAAAACGCAATGGCCAGAAAACACTTAAAAATGACTCATTCTAAAACGCAATTGCCTAAAAAACAAAAGAAAGTGTTCTCTGTAAAACGCAATGGACTGAAAACACCTAAAAAATGTTTTACCTAAAACGCAATGCACCAAAAACACTTCTGATGCATTTTTATTACAGCAATTTAATCGAAACTGCATTCGTAAACTGCATTGGTTCAGACAGTTCACAGCACAGACAATTCACAGCACAGACAAAACTATTGTCCTGGTTCAATGCGTTTTAGAGAGAACACTTTCTTTGGTGTTTTTCTGCCATTGCGTTTTAAAACTAAGACATTTTTATGCGTTTTCTGGTCATTGCATTTTAGAAAAACACATTCTTGAAGTGTTTTTTGTGCATTGCATTTTAGGTAAAACACTTTTTTAGGTGTTTTCAGTCCATTGCGTTTTACAGAGAACACTTTCTTTTGTTTTTTAGGCAATTGCGTTTTAGAATGAGTCATTTTTAAGTGTTTTCTGGCCATTGCGTTTTACAAATAAGACATTTCTTTGTGTTTTTGGTGCATTGCGTTTTAGGTAAAACACTTTTTTATGTGTTTTCAGTCCATTGCGTTTTAGAAACTACACTTTCTTTTGAGTTTTTAGGCTATTGCGTTTTAGAAATAACACATTTCTTTATGTTTTCTGGCCATTGCGTTTTACAAATAAGACATTTCTTTGTGTTTTTTGTGCATTGCGTTTTAGAAAAATGTCATTTTTTAGGTTTTTTTCCATTGCGTTTTACGCAACTGGGTTTTCAATTTTTTTTTTCGAAAATATAGCAATAGTATACTCGTTTTAAAGATAAAAAAACGTTCGTTTTTTTGTGAAATTTTTATAAAAAAAATAATGTCGTATGAAAGAGTTATTAACGTTTAAAAAATGGGGGGGAATTGGAGGAGAGAGAATGCCCCGAAACAAACTCACGTGCCTCTTTTCTTCCCTTTAATTTCCATCATTTAATCTTAGCCCTTGATTAACTAAATGGATGGTTAAGATCACTTTCTAGCCTTCTTAGCCAAATAAACTTCATATTGTATCTCCACCCATAATAATAATACAAAATACAAGAATAAGACGAAGAACCAAAGGTTTTAGGCTAAGGACCGTCTTTGACAAGGATCCCTTAAAACAAATTCCAAGTCCCCCAATAGAACTCGTTTTGCTTCCCACGTTATAACAACCAGAGCGGTAGTCCTGCCGGGATGTGTAACACCTCGAAAATTCACGTCCTATAATGTATTGACACGTGTCATAAGCTTGAACGTGTGAAAGAATACTCTAGAGGGACTAAAGTTGACAAATAAAGAAACTATGTGAATATAAGGGTTCAAAATGTCAACAATGGATAAATATGCCTTACAATAACCCTACAAGACGTTTATACATTCACACGAATGAATCATGGATCATACGAAGCTAAATATAAAAGAAAGTGAGAGATTACAAACTACAGGGGTTAAATGTGTCAACATGTTTAAAGTATACCTCTGAGTGACCTTTTAGCAAACCCGAAGCTTTGTAACGATTAAATATGCTCACTAGAATACATGATAAAAATATCATCAAGTTTCGTTATCATATGAGAAAGTTATGATCAAATTCATATACGAGGGGTTAAAAGCGTCAACGTAGGAAATTATGGCTTTTCGGGTGATTACAAAGTTAACCAAGGACTTAACAAAGTTTGTATAAGTCTTGGAACCCTCAAAAGTAAATTTAAAAGGCTTATAATGCAAGAAATAAGGTGAAAACGATGTTTGGAAGGTCCAGGGGCCAAATTGTAAACATTTGAAAGTTGTGTTGTGCTGGCATGTTCCTTGCGCACCTCAACACCAATAACGTTACGGTGCGCAAGCAGGTCCCAGATGCAAAATTCTTGACAGCTGCCTGTTATTTCCGGTTACACCGACTTAAAAGCTGGTTTTTCGATTCAAGGGGCTCTTGCAACTGGTTTTGGCATTATAGGGACACTTGGGATGATCTTGCAACACTTGTAGACCTTGTTGGCATGATCAAATTGAATTTAGAAACCTATATAAAGGCCATGAAGTTGTGTTCTTCAAATTGCTCATTCACTTGGAAGTCCAAAACTCAACTCCTGGAGGTTGCTGGAGCTCAAGGACATTTCCTAGTGATCTCTAATCATAATTAGGACCCTTGTAAGTGTCTTTAATCCTTTCTAGTTCAGTTTAACTTAGTTGTTTAGCGTAAAGTCAAACCATCGTAATTAAGATTTGACTTCGTCATTAATCTTAATCCCTTCGGTCAAAATTCAAATTGAAAGTACCTATGAGTTGGTAATCATGTGGGCATTAAACCTTTAAAAGGTCACCCTCTGATTCCCACTCTATCTAGGTCAATTGTCGAGTCAAACTTGATATTAAAAAGTCAACAGGAAGCTTAATTTTAAATTAATGCATAATTAGCAATGTAAAGACTGTGCAACCTGTTTTATCATTAATATAACTTGGTAATTAATATAAGAACATGTCTAAACATGTTCAACTCGACAATTTTCAGTTTAGGCCCGGTTCGGAAACGAAAGTCGCATAGTTTGACTTATACTTTGACTTTCAGTTCTGGCCTGTTTAAGCATAGTTTAGAAATGCCTTAGAGCTTTATTAGGAACAAGTTACCTATAAGTATAACCCTCTGTGATTATACAACTTGGTTCATTAGTTATTCGATTCATATGCATGATTCCGTTAAATGCTTAAATGTTGACTATTATGCCCTTTTGACCTTAAAACGTGATTTTTGAAAAAGTAAAAGAGTAGAAACCTTAGTTACTGATTTATAAACTTGCACCTAAAATTTGACATCAGTTTGAGGTCTAGATTAAGAGTTATGCTCGTTAGCGTAATTTGAAAGCTTTTAGTAATTAAATGGCGTAATTAGCATATAGCCTATCTAAACCCACTTTTGATACCAAAACTTTTTGCCTACTGATGTAAAATAATATTTAGGGATTTTTGGAGATTTTTATTTATTTTAGGCTGATCATAACTTAGAGTTCTAAGTATGATTCGGTTAATGTCAGTTTTGCCCTTTTAAGCCATAAAATGAGTTTTACAAATCCTTTTGATCCCAAACCTTTTTCTACTGATTTTATTTTATAAATAAAGTATTTTGAGCCTTCTGGAATTATAAAAATATTAGCTTCCCTTTGAAAACCCGGAAATGGCTCCAAATCGCCTTTTTAGGCATTTTTAACGCATAGTATGTATTAAAATTATTTTATATACATAAGGTTTGATGCCTACTGATATTTTAAGTAAATTATTGTATTTTTACAGTAAGCTAAAGTTTTAAACTCAGGTTTCCAGTTTTGACTTTTTTTAAGCTTATGTGAAATTACCAAAATACCCTTAAGAGGCATAGTTTGGTTATAAAGGATAGATTTCACATATATATGATACCCTACTAATATAACCTAGTAAATTGAGTAATTTTACTGATTACATCAGACCCGAAACTCAGGTTCATATTTAAACTCTTTTATAACCTTTTTAATGACCAAAATACCCCTACGGGGCGTAATGTGAGTCTAAATCCGTTTTGGGCATAATATAAGATATCTTTCTGATGTCACAACATAATTAAAACATAATAACTTAGGAAACTTGCATATGACTCATTTGGTTACTCGTTACGCACTTTTCGCGTTCGGATCGGCGTATGTAACTAGTTTGCATATATTAGCCGAAACGGGTCAAACCATATCATTTTTGTCTCAAAATCCATAATGTGTTTAGATTACCCATATTATACAAGTCTTCAAACTTGTCGGGTCAAAACCACATTCTAATCCGGTCTTCGCCTTATCATGCGTTTGAACCATATCTTTCTGTAAGACTAACCGGTCTAAGCTTAGGCTTAATTAAAGACCCGTTAGCATTCTAATTGGTTATTTATACCATCATTACAGACTAGAGCCTTCTGGTAAATGGTACCTACGCTTACTTAAGTGAATACGGCTGAGTTATTAAATTCTTGCTAATTAAGTCAGGAGCTAGCTCAGGTAAATACTCTTAACTTATTTTCCCTATACGGGCTTGGGATACGGTATTATAATAATACCGCTTGGTCGGGTATTGAATGTTTAATCTTATTGTGATTAAATTAGTGAGGTAACCCGGTTTAATCTGTATTGTTTGAAATAAAGACCTTTAGGGGTTAATGACCATGTCCCGGATATCCTTGACATCATTGTATTATAAAATGGCCACGCCTTATGCATGGGGTGTAGGCATACACCTGACAGTTGTTTAAGGAAAAACGGTATCTCACTCTCTTGTGGGCCTATACTTGTGGTGTGTCTGTTAATCTGACTCGGTTTCTACATCGGGCCCTGAACGTACAACGAACATGTAAATCTGTATACAAGATTATAAATATAATTGTCCCAAGTTATAAAGAGTTTGTGCCACGTGCATTCAAATCAATTTTATTAAACCTTTTTAAAATGAGTCGGTTGAGTGTATTTACCAGTGAAAACTGACGTATTTTCCAAAAGGGTTAAGTGATAGGTACTGAACGTAATTGGCTGGAAGCTCAGGGCGTTTATAAGGAATCTTGCAAGTTCTAGGCGCCTAAAGTCTGTTGAACAATGTTTATGTTTTAAGATCCGCCTGTGGATCCTTTACTTTCCATTGTAACACTGGATATTACTTTATATTCGGATTGTAATATATTTATCTTTTGCTTCCGCTGTGCATTCATAATGTGTTGTTTGACTATGATGATATCAACTACGTCACGATACCCCCCATTCCGGGCCCACCGGTGAAACGTGGAAATTAGGGGTGTGACAGGTTGGTATCAGAGCCAACACTGAGTGAATTAAACGCTAGTCTTTTGCGTTTAATCTCAGTTACACGGTTGCACATTCTTGAGTCTAGACAAGAACATAGGACTAATCCTAATTCGTTTTATTTGTTTCTTTTATTTTCTTCTGATTAGCCCTTGCATGGGCGAGTCATTTCAGTTAGAAGTCCCGTTTTGGGCAACCCTGTATTTGTTTAAATTTTAATAGGAACGGTTAGATTTAAAATAACATTCCTTTTTACAAGATCTACCATTACAATAAAATGGCAAAACCTAAAAAGGACAAAACCTAGCTCATGTGTCACCTTAAGACAGGGCCAAGATGGTAGTTCCACAATTAGGCTCAGATCCTTGTTAGCATTTCAATTTAGGATTGTTCTGCATTAAATATTGAAAAGAATCTTAAGGGTAAAACCTAGCCTAAATGTCACTGCGGACAAGGCCAAGATGGTAGGACCTATTCAAGAGATTCAAATCTTTTTCTTAATATCTAAAAGCATATTATCATGCTTGACAAGATGTGACACGATAAAATCACATAAGTCATTATTAAATGGGTTATTCTAAATTCCCTTATTTATATAATCATCCCTTATGGATGAAGTGCCCACGGGCTATAATTAACGTCCTCTGGACTAAAGACAGTGGTAGCCTACAACTCCCTGTCAAGAAAAGGTAATGAACTTTGATTCAAACCTTAATGCCTTGATTCCATAAATTCTGGGCTTATAAATTAAACTTGTCTACGTGACTAGGCCTTTTGTGCTATCATTAATTTATAATTTAGGATTATGATAAAAATCCTGAACAATTATATATATAGCAAATTAACTAATATGTGTATTAAAAACATGGTTAATAAATCATTTAAAACGATAAAACTGTATAAGCTTCCGTATAAACCTTGTCCGTGTTTGATTTTATGTAGCAATTAAAGCTACATGGCTAGGTCAGAAGAAGTAAACAGTCATCCCCTGGAAAACCACGATGATGATAGGGTTAATATAACCAGAGGAGAGCTTCGTACACTGATTGATACAGCTGTATCTAAAGCTGTAGAGGAGCAATTTAAGGAGTATAGTGGGACGCATAGTCGAGCCTCATCTGTACCCCACTCTAAGTCTATCCCTAAAACTCATTCAGAGCCTCATAACAAGCCGCCCTCTAAGAAAGAGGAACCAAAGAAGGATGGTGATCGACATTCATCTAATGAACACAGTGTTCCATCCAAGAGGATAGTGTTCGATAACGAACCGCGTACCAAGTCCTGTACCTATAAATACTTTGTTTCCTGCAAACCCCAGGATTTCACTGGGGAGAAAGGAGCAATCGATTGTATGACCTGGTTGGATGAAATGGACACAGTTGTCGATATCAGCGGTTGTGCTGAGAGGGATGTAGTGAAGTATGTATCCCAATCGTTCAAGGGAGAGGCACTAGCATGGTGGAAGGCTCTCATTCAAGCTGCTGGGAAGATCCCACTTTACAACATGTCATGGGAACAGTTTGTTGCTCTCATTATGGAGAACTACTGCCCTCAACACGAGGTTGAGAGGATTGAGTCAGATTTCTTATCATTGGTGATGACAAACTTAGATTGTCAAGCTTACCTCACCAGTTTCAACACCCTGTCCAGACTGGTTCCTTACCTAGTAACACCAGAACCCAAAAGAATTGCTCGCTTCATTGGGGGTTTAGCCCCAGAAATCAAAGCCAGTGTTAAGGCTTCAAGACCTACTACATTCAGGTCAGCGGCCGATCCGTCGCTATCTCTTACACTCGATGTAGTCAGAAACAAGGCTGCCAAAGCCTCTGAAGATGGAAAGCGTAAAAGGGAGGATGAGGATTCTCATCGCTCCGATAGGAAGAGGAACTCTGAGGATAAGAAGAGTTCCGGGTTTAAGAGAGACCGCCAGCAGTCAGGTGAGAAGACCAGGTGCGAAACCTGTAGGAAATACCACCTCGGGAAATGCAGATTTGAATCTCAGCCTCTACCGTGTGGAATTTGCAAGTCTAAGGAACATAAAACCCTGGATTGCAAGAAGTTGAAAGATGCAACCTGTTACGGTTGCAACGAGAAGGGGCATATCAAGACCAACTGCCCTAGGAATCAGAAGAAGCCCGAAGAGGTCAAGAAAACAAACGCATGAGGAACGCCCAGGAAATGGTGCAGAATGATAACCTTATAGCAGGTACCTTTCCTTATCAAGCAGTTCATACAGAAATTTATTTGATACTGGCAAATATAATTCTATAAAGAACGATAAATGTTGTGAACTGTTGTCTCCGCTGATTAAGACTCCGGTCATTTAACGCAAGATAGAAATTGGCCGATGACACTATAGAAAATGCTCTAACAAATCTTAGATTGATATTTTTTAAATCACTCTTTTCTGATATCCTTATGGCAAGCTTTCAAGCTATCCAAATTCATCACTATAATAAAGACAGATGTGACATTTTGATCCCCTATCAAAAAGGTGATGGATTAGGACCAAACTTTAAATGCCATTAAAGGTCTTTTGTGACCTAGGCTAAGTAAAATTTATATATATTAAATAACGTTCATTGAGAATGTTAATTCTATATTGTCCGGTATGGTTTAATGAAACCATGGTTAGTATATAAGACCATGAGGATGATGAATAGCAGTTGTCGGATCGCAACCAAGAGATTGATTCATTTAGTAATAGGAACCAAATCTTGAGTATGACAAACTCGGATAAGACATCAGTTAATCACGCCATTGATGAGGCGGCGCATGCTAATGATACTATAATTGTAAACCTGAAAAAGTCCAAGGATGTTCTTCAAACTATGATAAGACGCAGCTGTGGGAAAAGCTGTGAAGAAGATCGTGAAAAAAATTCAAAGAGCCGAATGCTACTTGCTCCAAATCCTTCGTAAACTATAAGTATAGCAAACTTTTAAAATCTTTCTTAAGAACCATAGTTATTAAGTGAAGGTAGGAATCATAAGAACTATTTCTTCTTTTCTTGTCAAGAACCTTCAGTCGTAGAATTTTAGAAGTATCCTCTTTCTAGGTGTAATGCGTCAACACTTAGAATTGATATCTCTTTGATCTCTAATGATTGCGGATACCAGACGGTATGATAAAAGCGTCATATGAGGATTGGTGTATCTTAATATGTCCCATAGATTGCTTCCATGCCTGATCAGTATGGTGGTTTAATGCATGGGACCACAAGGATATCTCAATGGTCATATGGTGCTAAGGTCAACTATTGGTATTCAAAGAAGATATCCAAAATGGAATGGTCCAAGTAAATGTTCCCGATTAAGGAATTCATGGACTCGTAACATAAATGTGTCACTTATCTGATACAGAATATGATTGATGAACCGAAGCCCGAGATTTGGGAATCTCTATAACCTCCTTGTACCTTAATTATCTTCTCCTAAGATTACCCTGTTTACCCCTGAGAGGCAAGTAGAGTTAAGATTAACATCCCGCTTTGGGTTGGAATGTTGTAGAACTCCATGATTGATTATGGAATAATAGAAACCCTGATTAAGTAAACTTTAAGATAAGAGATTCATATAGTCTAACTCGATATTCCGAGAGTTAAATAAGAAAGACGGTTCATTCTGCTTATGCATTGATTACCGCAACCCTAATTAGACAACAATTAAGAATTTTCATTAGCTGCCCAGGATCGTCGATTTGATCGACTAACGCAAGGATTAACTATTCCTTGGGATTAGTTCTAAGCAGTGGTTGGAATAACCATTTCGCCCTAAGATAAGCTTTTTATAATAGTTGTTATATAAGTATCAAGGTTGCTCCTTTGGAGACCTTGTATAGATAAAATATCAAAACGTCCGTTTGATGGATGAGACTTTGGGAAGTCTAATTATCAGGATCAGAAGGTTGCCTTGGAAACAACAGATAAGATCAAACAAATCCATAATCATCTGTAAGTTGCCAGTATTCGCCAGAAAAATCAAGGATTAATGAAAATAGCAACCCTCCTAAGTTCTTGTGAAGGAATAGGGTTCAACAAAGATATCACCCTGGAAGGGTGTGCCAATTTGTTAATTATCAGGCTAGTTGTGCTCTGAATATATAAAATCATTCAAATGAATCGAATGTATCAAGATCAGATAGCTTAAAGCTAAAACCTTTTTAAGGAGTTGGATGGAGCTCGCAATACATTTCACACTAATGATTTAAGGATGTGTTTCGCCAATAAGTCAAGAAGCACTATCACATAATGATATGCAGATTTATGATATAATGAGCAACCTATGTCGATTAAGGATCGACAGGTGAAGAAGCTCCAAAAGGATACATGTGCCTATTATAGAGGTCAACTGTGGGAGCTTGGAAAGACTCCAGATATGTTATAGGATTTAGGTCCATTATGCGACAAAAAGTACTTCCAGCGTTTTAACAAATCTCGAGGTCGAGATTTCTTTTAAGGGGGTGAGGATGTAACACCTCGAAAATTCACGTCCTATAATGTATTGACACGTGTCATAAGCTTGAACGTGTGAAAGAATACTCTAGAGGGACTAAAGTTGACAAATAAAGAAACTATGTGAATATAAGGGTTCAAAATCTCAACAATGGATAAATATGCCTTACAATAACCCTACAAGACGTTTATACATTCACACAAATGAATCATGGATCATACGAAGCTAAATATAAAAGAAAGTGAGAGATTACAAACTACAGGGGTTAAATGTGTCAACATGTTTAAAGTATACCTCTGAGTGACCCTTTAGCAAACCCGAAGCTTTGTAACGATTAAATATGCTCACTAGAATACATGATAAGAATATCATCAAGTTTCGTTATCATATGAGAAAGTTATGATCAAATTCATATACGATGGGTTAAAAGCGTCAACGTAGGAAATTATGGCTTTTCGGGTGATTACAAAGTTAACCAAGGACTTAACAAAGTTTGTATAAGTCTTGGAACCCTCAAAAGTAAATTTAAAAGGCTTATAATGCAAGAAATAAGGTGAAAACGACGTTTGGAAGGTCCAGGGGCCAAACTGTAAACATTTGAAAGTTGTGTTGTGCTGGCATGTTCCTTGCGCACCTCAACACCAATAACGTTACGGTGCGCAAGCAGGTCCCAGATGCAAAATTCTTGACAGCTGCCTGTTATTTCCGGTTACACCGACTTAAAAGCTGGTTTTTCGATTCAAGGGGCTCTTGCAACTGGTTTTGGCATTATAGGGACACTTGGGATGATCTTGCAACACTTGTAGACCTTGTTGGCATGATCAAATTGAATTTAGAAACCTATATAAAGGCCATGAAGTTGTGTTCTTCAAATTGCTCATTCACTTGGAAGTCCAAAACTCAACTCCTGGAGGTTGCTGGAGCTCAAGGACATTTCCTAGTGATCTCTAATCATAATTAGGACCTTTATAAGTGTCTTTAATCCTTTCTAGTTCAGTTTAACTTAGTTGTTTAGCGTAAAGTCAAACCATCGTAATTAAGATTTGACTTCGTCATTAATCTTAATCCCTTCAGTCAAAATTCAAATTGAAAGTACCTATGAGTTGGTAATCATGTGGGCATTAAACCTTTAAAAGGTCACCCTCTGATTCCCACTCTATCTAGGTCAATTGTCGAGTCAAACTTGATATTAAAAAGTCAACAGGAAGCTTAATTTTAAATTAATGCATAATTAGCAATGTAAAGACTGTGCAACCTGTTTTATCATTAATATAACTTGGTAATTAATATAAGAACATGTCTAAACATGTTCAACTCGACAATTTTCAGTTTAGGCCCGGTTCGGAACCGAAAGTCGCATAGTTTGACTTATACTTTGACTTTCAGTTCTGGCCCGTTTAAGCATAGTTTAGAAATGCCTTAGAGCTTTATTAGGACCAAGTTACCTATAAGTATAACCCTCTGTGATTATACAACTTGGTTCATTAGTTATTCGATTCATATGCATGATTCCGTTAAATGCTTAAATGTTGACTATTATGCCCTTTTGACCTTAAAACGTGATTTTTGAAAAAGTAAAAGAGTAGAAACCTTAGTTACTGATTTATAAACTTGCACCTAAAATTTGACATCAGTTTGAGGTCTAGATTAAGAGTTATGCTCGTTAGCGTAATTTGAAAGCTTTTAGTAATTAAATGGCGTAATTAGCATATAGCCTATCTAAACCCACTTTTGATACCAAAAATTTTTGCCTACTGATGTAAAATAATATTTAGGGATTTTTGGAGATTTTTATTTATTTTAGGCTGATCATAACTTAGAGTTCTAAGTATGATTCGGTTAATGCCAGTTTTGCCCTTTTAAGCCATAAAATGAGTTTTACAAATCCTTTTGATCCCAAACCTTTTTCTACTGATTTTATTTGATAAATAAAGTATTTTGAGCCTTCTGGAATTATAAAAATATCAGCTTCCCTTTGAAAACCCGGAAATGGCTCCAAATCGCCTTTTTAGGCATTTTTAACGCATAGTATGTATTAAAATTATTTTATATACGTAAGGTTTTATGCCTACTGATATTTTAAGTAAATTATTGTATTTTTACAGTAAGCTAAAGTTTTAAACTCAGGTTTCCAGTTTTGACTTTTTTTTAAGCTTATGTGAAATTACCAAAATACCCTTAAGAGGCATAGTTTGGTTATAAAGGATAGATTTCACATATATATGATACCCTACTGATATAACCTAGTAAATTGAGTAATTTTACTAATTACATCAGACCCGAAACTCAGGTTCATATTTAAACTCTTTTATAACCTTTTTAATGACCAAAATACCCCTACGGGGCGTAATGTGAGTCTAAATCCGTTTTGGGCATAATATAAGATATCTTTCTGATGTCACAACATAATTAAAACATAATAACTTAGGAAACTTGCATATGACTCATTTGGTTACTCGTTACGCACTTTTCGCGTTCGGATCGGCGTATGTAACTAGTTTGCATATATTAGCTGAAACGGGTCAAACCATATCATTTTTGTCTCAAAATTCAGAATGTGTTTAGATTACCCATATTATACAAGTCTTCAAACTTGTCGGGTCAAAACCACATTCTAATCCGGTCTTCGCCTTATCATGCGTTTGAACCATATCTTTCTGTAAGACTAACCGGTCTAAGCTTAGGCTTAATTAAAGACCCGTTAGCATTCTAATTGGTTATTTATACCATCATTCCAGACTAGAGCCTTCCGGTAAATGGTACCTACGCTTACTTAAGTGAATACGGCTGAGTTATTAAATTCTTGCTAATTAAGTCAGGAGATGGCTCAGGTAAATACTCTTAACTTATTTTCCCTATACGGGCTTGGGATACGGTATTATAATAATACCGCTTGGTCAGGTATTGAATGTTTAATCTTATTGTGATTAAATTATTGAGGTAACCCGGTTTAATCTGTATTGTTTGAAATAAAGACCTTTAGGGGTTAATGACCATGTCCCGGATATCCTTGACATCATTGTATTATAAAATGGCCACGCCTTATGCACGGGGTGTAGGCATACACCTGACAGTTGTTTAAGGAAAAACGGTATCTCACTCTCTTGTGGGCCTATACTTGTGGTGTGTCTGTTAATCTGACTCGGTTTCTACATCGGGCCCTGAACGTACAACGAACATGTAAATCTGTATACAAGATTATAAATATAATTGTCCCAAGTTATAAAGAGTTTGTGCCACGTGCATTCAAATCAATTTTATTAAACCTTTTCAAAATGAGTCGGTTGAGTGCAGTGGCGGACCCAAGAATTTTTTCATGGGGGTGCGGAATTTTTTTTTAAATTTAGGCGTCTAGATATATACATAAAAAAACCGGTTCGGGTCGGTTCGGGTCATGTAAAAAAAAGAACATCAAACTTAAATTTATATAATCATCAAAAACACGTCAACTCTTTACCTTGAAACGTTGATGTTGGATATTGAATACCCGTTGGTTGACATGGTCCTCTTAGTAGGTATGCCCTTCTAACATCATCTCGTTGATTCACGTTGTATGATGCTACCGCCTTGCGATCATGAGGATCCGAGGGAAGATCATTCACATCAACAAAATCGGAAGATGATCCAATTTCATCCGCTTTCCTCTTGTTGAGAAATCGTGCCATAACATCTTTACTCATTGTGCTTATCACATACAAAATAAACAATATTCCTTAATCACATACACAACTTTAATATTTAATGAAATCAACAATAAATAAAAAATAATGGAATCAATAATAAATAATGAAACACAACTTTAACATTTAATAATGAAATCAAGTTGAACCCAATAAATCAACAACAACCTTTTTTAATATTTAATCAACAATCCAGTAACTTTTTTAATATTTAAACAAGTTGAACCCAATAAATGGCAATTTGCCGACTGCCGTAAATTTACAACAGCAACCTTATCAACAACCCTATCAAAAACCTTATCAAAACTCTTGAAGAATAAAATCAAGGATTGGTACCTGGTCGGCTAGTCTGCACTCTGTCTACGGTGACTCGGCGAGATTTGTGGCTGATCGATCGAAGCCTGTCTGCAGGTTGAATGGTTGATCCTTCTGTTTCTTGGTCGCTGGAGCAAGGGGAGGGCGGGAGAGATGAAAGGTCGATTGGGTTTATTTGGGTAATTGGGTTATGTTTTGTTAATTGATTTAGTTATTTGGGTTGGGTTTTACCATAAACTTATTCAATTGGGCTTGATGTTGGGTTATAGGAATACAAGTTTTATTTAAAGAGATTAGTGGGCTAACTTGTTTACATAATTGGGTCGGGTTTAAATCCGTGTTTACAAAAAAAAAATTATATAAATTCTAACATTTTTTTCTAAGGGGTGCGGTCAGAATTTTCCAAGGGGTGCGGTCGAAATTTTCCAAGGGGTGCGGTCGGGATTTTTCGCGAAAAATAACAC
This sequence comes from Helianthus tuberosus, assembly GCA_030545235.1. NCBI lineage: Eukaryota > Viridiplantae > Streptophyta > Magnoliopsida > Asterales > Asteraceae > Helianthus > Helianthus tuberosus. The sequence continues at coordinate 8,060,918 of CM060436.1, forward strand.
TAATTTTTTTTTCAAGGGGTGCGGCCGCCCACCTACGGGCTTATGTAGGTCCGCCCCTGGTTGAGTGTATTTACCAGTGAAAACTGACGTATTTTCCAAAAGGGTTAAGTGACAGGTACTGAACGTAATTGGCTGGAAGCTCAGGGCGTTTATAAGGAATCTTGCAAGTTCTAGGCGCCTAAAGTCTGTTGAACAATGTTTATGTTTTAAGATCCGCCTGTGGATCCTTTACTTTCCGTTGTAACACTGGATATTACTTTATATTCGGATTGTAATATATTTATCTTTTGCTTCCGCTGTGCATTCATAATGTGTTGTTTGACTATGATGATATCAACTACGTCACGATACTCCCCTACCGGGCCCACCGGTGAAACGTGGAAATTAGGGGTGTGACAGGATGGGCGCAAGACCTGAATGGTACCTTGAAACGAGAAGAGAGGATCACGATGATTACTGGAATTCTTTGCAACAGGCCATACGCCACATCATATGCAAGCATTGCATGCACACGCACCACACAATCGTGCCATATGGAGCCCTTTTCATTCGCCGCGCGCACACCACTCATGTGCCATCTGTAAACCGTCATGTAGACTAGGGCACCGCCTTGCAAAGAGCGCCATCAAAGCGTCACATTGCACCCACGCCACGCGCGTGCGCGTGCACGTATGCGAGTTAAACGTGCCGCGACTTTACTAGTGTGTGCTTACATGAAACAATACGGAAGGGGAGCTCCTACTTATGTATCACCTAAAGTTTAGTTTCTCCAATATGTAAGACAAGTTCCATTTTCCCGTTTCTCTTCAATTTCCAGCTTTGGCAGTTTCAAACACCAATCCTTGAACATCGATATCTCATTCCTCTTAGCTCCATTTTTAACACAGTTTTGTTCGTTGCGAAGCTCTCAGGGGATCATATGAGGCATGTATTTTTCATTGTTTAACTGATGAGCAAAACATATGTTAGTGTTAACGTCGGTGCATGACCCACATGCAAGCTTGGTTGTGGTTTAATTTAATTAACACCATGAAACACGAACTTTGAAACCTAACTTATTCCGTAACAACACTTAAACGTTTGATACGGTTCCACTTAACTAAACTCATGAACTCACCAACTTTATGTAGACAAAATATTATTAAGCATGTGTTCAGTTGCCCATTTCTTGGTTAAACACAAGACAAGCGGCGTAGGCACGAGCTTGTGTGGCGTAGGCACGAGCTTGTGTAAAGATAGACAACCCACATACAAAACTCCTCTCAATCCATAAACTTAATTTCATGAGTATGCCACGATGGATACCATGATTTATCTCTAAAGTTGATGTTGCATTTTATTTTGATATATTTGTAATTCGATTTAATGTAAAGTAATAGCATCAATTGTATATTATTTGATACTTCTGTTACATATTGTATGTTATTAATAATCGGTCATACGTCCAACCCTTTGCTCTGGGTGTGACGTTTGAGCACTACCATCTTTTGTTTGAATGTTTTTTGGCTTATGATTTGATTAAAAGAGATGCATATAAATGGAAGGATAGAGTTGAAGTCTAATCAGTTTTAAGTTAATATTATGGTGTGGTATGTTTGTGGTGAGAAGTGTGAAGGAATAAAATATATATTGAAATACAATACGATATGATAGAATAACATACATTTATGTGATATACGATACGATACGATACGATATGATATGATATGATATGATTTGGTACGGTATAATGTGATATAATATGATATAACATAATAGTGTAATACGATATGATACAATATAATATGATATGATACAACATAAGATGATAAGGTAAGATACGGTAGATATGATATGATATAATAGCATTAAACATTTCTTCAATTTTGTAGTGGAATTTTAATATTGATGGATTTGACCAATTTCAATTCCTTACTTTTTTATTCAGAAGAAAAAATAAAATAAATTAAACCAAATATAAAAACTTGAGATTGAAGATTATTATATTTTAATAGATTTCAACTAATCAAACATCACTATAAATTTAAAAACTAGTTTTCTTAAATAAAACACCCTATTTAGTTATTATATTTTACACAATAGTCCACTTGATGTAGTTTAAACCATTAATTTGGTTACAATCAATTATAAACATTCATACTTTATCATCAAATAAAAATAGCACCAACCATCACTAGTGCTCTACTAGTGGCTACGGTATTTAAGTTTCACCTATGGTAGATCCGAATGAGTTTTCCCCTCCAGGTCTCAAGTTCGAGTCTGGGTGATAGGGGTTTCTCATTGAGGGGTTTAAATTGGGGATCTGTTGTGCGAACCCGGTTAAGACAACGTATGCTAGACCTTCCGACATTCGCGAATTATTCACACCTTTTAAAAAATAGCACCATTAGTTTGCCTTAAAACATTCTTTTTGTTGTGTAATTTCTAGATGCATTGCTAATTTTCATCATCCATGATCCATGTTTTGAACACTGATTTTTTTAATGAAATAGTATACTTTAACACTATGATTAATAAATTAATTCATAACTTAATAACATGAGAAACAAGTGCCATTTTCGGCATTATAACCATTTATTTATATTAAAAGAGACGAATGCCATTATCAATATTATAACCATTTAATAGGACTAGGAGAAACTAATGTAATTATCACCGTCATAACCATGTTATAACATTTCAAACAACACTTTTGTTTGAATAACTTAAACATAATTAGACTCCTTGCATAACTTCATTTATTCTTTGGTTTGAGTTTCAAGAAACTAGCAAGTTCTGACGGGTTAATGATGTCTGGTATATGCACCTCCCCACTCTTGAGCAGCTCCGATACCTCGTGATACCTAAGCTTCTCAACTTGAGCCTCAGGCATGTTCAACTTTTTCTTCGTTCCGGGCCCATTTTGAGCAGTGGCTTGATGAGCAAAAAACCCGGATGGAGGTTCAGCAGTCTTAGGTGATTGAGTTGTAGCCACGACTTGAGGAGTACATGTCTCAAGTGACTTAGTTGTAGCAACGGCGGCTTGAGGGGCAATTTCCTTTGGTATGCTAGTTGTTTCCATGGTTTGAGAATACATAGGTTTTGGCGTTCATTGGACTATCACTACTAGAAAACTGTTGCTATTCCCACGTCAATTTCTGTGGGAAATCCGTGGGTAACTTCATATAAGGGTGTAAGGGGCACTCCTCTAAGTGGGGAGTGACCTCTCTTACCCACAGCCAATGAGCACGCGTCACGTCAACTCCCCACTTAACTCCCCCCACACCCTCAATTTGATGGCGGCACTCCTCTCTTGGGGGACTTGCTTTTTTTTATTTGTTGTAATTATGCATGTATTATAAATTAAACAAATATTAATAAAAATTAAATAAAATTTAAGAAAAGACATTTCATTAAATTAAAAATAAAAATTACATTCAAACTAGAAAAATAAAAAAACAAACTACTCGTCGTCGGAATTCGCTTCAAGGTGAGGTAGATCTAAACGTCCGAGATGCTCAACGAGATCGTGTTTTAGTCTCCAATGCGTTTCTTCGTCAATGAGCTAGCTAAAAGCAGTATCATCGAAGACGGGTTCGACCGGAGGATCTTGAATGTGTACCGGTGCTATCGCCCTTCCGTCGTCTTTTATAATCATGTTATGTAAAATAATGCACGTATACACGATGGACCTTATCTTTTTCACCGTTTTGGAACGCATTGGACGATTTAGTATTCCCCACTTCACCTTTAACACACCAGACGCCCGTTCCACATCTTTTCTTGCGGCCTCGTGTTGCCTCTTGAACTTTTTTTCATTCGGGATGTGAGGATATGGAAAAGACTTCACAGACACGGACCGGCTAGGGTAGATCCCATCAGTAAGATAATACCCGCATTTGTATAAGTGGTCGTTCACCTGAAATGGACAATTTGGCGTCGTTCCGTTTCGTTGAGTAAGAAATAACGAAGATTGTTGGAGCACGTTGATGTCGTTTTGTGAACCCGCCGGGCCACAAAAAGCATGCCAACATACCAGGTAGGTGATGTCTCTCCACATGAGCCTGATACAATAGCGCAACGTCGTGGCTTGTTGATCTACGTAAGAATTCACCAGCATACATTCTACAGACCGTCTCGCAGAAATAATCAAGGCACTCACGAGAGGTCCTTTCAGCCATATTTAAATACTCGTCGTTTTCGTCTGGTGGGTTACCGGTTGCAAGTTGTTTAATCGCAGAAGTAACCTTTTGCAACGGCGTGAAACTTTTCTTCATTCTCCCGTCCAAGCCCTCTTGAAACCACTCGTTATTCGCTTCCACGTCACTAACAATTTTTAGGAACAAAGACTTGGACATACGAAACCTGTGACGAAAAATATCGGCATTAAATTTTGGATTATCGACAAAATAATCGGCCATGAGTGTTTCGTGGCCTCCCACACGATCTCGACGGACAACTTTTTTTTTACTAGACGATGCCGTGTCTAGTAGCTCCGCTTGTTAGATGAGATTTTGGAAGAAAATTAAACTACTATCGCTTGACGATGAATCTTCATCGTCGGGAAAGTCGGGCAGGAGAGAAAAAAACGGGAACTTGGAATCCATTTTTTTTAAAGATTGGGTAAAAAAATTAGATGAGTTGAAGGGTTTAGGAGAGTAATATAGTGAGAGTTGTTTTGGGTTTGAATAATAAAAAGATTGAAGTGGGTTAGTATTTATAGGGTTTAGGAGAAATTTTTTTTTTAATATATAACGGCTATATAGCCGTTTGAAAATGGCATCTCTCATCGGTGAACACCCACCGCTCCCCATTGCCCGCTTAGCCTCCCCGAGGGGTCGGCGGCGGTGTTCCCGCTCGGGGACTCGCCTCACCGCACCCCTCCCCGCAAAGCGCCCCGGACACCCTAAGATATTAAGTAGTTGACGGTATCAAAAAGTTAAACTCTTCATCTCTCCCTTGTCCCTTATATGATGCCGATTGTCCGCTTGAACGGTTCATGGTAGCCTTCATAAGATATTAAGAATCAACCATGTTACCACCTAAGTCATGGTATTTCATAAATGCCCTTAGATAGTTCAATCCAAATTCTTTATCAATATCACTAATTTCATTTTTACATCCAATAAAATATCATAAAGAATCAAATCTAAAATATCAATACGCTTACATCCAATAAAATATCATAAAGAATCAAATCTAAAATATCAATACGCTTATATTATATGATTTAAATTTAAATTAGAGTAAATTTCTGTTTTCGTCCCTCAGGTTTATCCATTTTAACTAGTTTAGTCCAAAAATCTAATTTGTAACAAAACCATCCCTAAGGTTTGCATTTCTTAACGCTTTTCATCCCTAAGGTTTGCATTTCTTAACGTTTTTCATCCCTAAGAATTAAATGAAAAAGCACGCTTAAGGATGAAAACCGTTAAGAAATGCAAACTTCAGGACTGGATTTGTTATAAATTAGATTTTTGGACTAAACTAGTTAAAATTGACAAACCTCAGGGACGAATACAGAAATTTACTCTTTAAATTAACATCAAAAGTCTTCAAATTCAACAATCATAAAAATCCTAACAATATAAAATATCGCATAAATTTTACTTTATGTATATCATTGTAATTATATCATCGAATATTTAAAGCGATAATATCAAGCTCAAATGACACATAATTGAATGGATGAATGAAAAAAATAAACATATCAAGCATTTTTTAATGATCTAAAATCACAACCGATAAAATCACATAATCTAACAACACTAGATGAATATCTATGAAGATACTTACAAGAATCTAAGGAGTAGAGGATACAACGTCGCACTTATATTTTAGATCATACTACCTAACGATGAAAATCATTTCTTTAAAAAAAATCTCACACAAGGAAAAGATCTAAATACAATATTTGAAGAAAAATAGCTTGACCAGGAAATTTAGAATAATGGGGATAAAGATGAATGGTGAGTGTTCAATGAAACAAAGTTATAAAAAAGTATCGATTTGCAGAGAGAAAAGTTCCTTTCGTTTGCATTTAAGACAATAAAAGTGTAAGAAACCAGGGTTGTCGTATAGGTCCCAATAAAATGAGTTGGTGAGATAGTACTAAGCGCGTGAATCTAAAATGAAAGATATCACAACATTCAAACGTTTTAATAATCACGAAAGATTATAAATATGAGTAATGTAACACACATTTTTTTTAATTTAGGTAATACTCTTTAATTTTTCTATTCGTATTCAAAAGAAACATAAAAATATTCTAAATCTACTCTATACTAATATACAAAGAGATAAAGTAACTGTGTTCTACATTTTTTTATATTTGATAACCATTACAAGACCTTAAACACATATATGCTCAATCCATATGACTTATGCTAGCTACCCACTAATACAAGCTTACCAAATTGATTAACCAACAAACTCTATAAAACTAAATAGAAGTGGGTATACCATTTATATAATGTATTTTTTTTATTTAATTCTTGCAATAATTATTTATTTATTTATTTCGTTATTAATTTATCCTAGGTGTGTTGTAGTTATTTGTTTCGTTATTAATTTATCCTAAAATTGTGTTGTAGTTTGGGATACCAAGTAGGATTGCAATAGTTGTACCTTTTTTTTTTTGAACGGTGACTTTCTTTTTGAGTGACCCAACCAATCATAACTCGAACAACAACTTATGGGCTCGACCCACTAAGAATGACATGGCCATGCAGTTTCCAAAATTGACTCAAGCCAAAGTGGAGACATTCTATATCGAGCATGGGTTTCTGCAGGTTGTCGCATATCTCTTGCATAGCACCGAGTTCAAGGAGCCTTTGGGTCAAGTCGATAGCAAGCTGCTTTATCATGGCCGCCATGTTGGTTTGATTGCGGGTACAAAAACTGTGAGTCGGTGAGGCCATTTGAATACTGCTCTATCTTCAATCCCCTTGCTGAACAAGATTTTATTGATGTTCATCGAAATGGAGCATTTGACCTACCCCTACCAAGACTAATAATACATGCATAATGTGTGTGAATGATAGTAAAAAGAAGCCAAAATAAGTATAATTTACAACTATAAGCACTACCAGAGTAGCTTAAGATGTCAAGGAGCTTTGCTTTTCTAACCAACTTTTAACATTAAACCATAAGTCGTTTTCTTACGTTGTTCAGAACCAATCTTCAAATAGCCTATCAGACCAATGGGTCATAGCCGGAATGCAAAAAAGATACAAACTTGATGAGAATATCTGCATTGCGACCCATGAAAAACCAGCTAGCAACTGGATTCTGCTGTTCTTGAGAGCCGAGCTAACGCACATGTATGTACATAAACACCCTTTTAAAGAGTATTATTGGTTATTTCAAGTGGTTTTGCTCAAGCAGTTACTGGCAGGAGCCTGGTGATGGCGGGCTGAACCTCTTTGCTGGTGCGCTGAGATTCTGGTTAAGTTCAGGCGTGCCAGGGACCGCAGTGTCTGGAAAAGAGGAAACAGGGGCATTTGTGTCATTTACCATGGAAGCAACTAACTTAGTTTTTCCATGGAGATCCTCATCGAACTCTAGTATAGCCACCGTCTTTCGCTTGCCGGTTTCATGGCCCTGAACATGAACAAAAGATAAATTTTCATTCAATAGTCAATACTAGTACAGATTTAACAAACACTAAATTGTACCCCCAAAAATACCCTTCTGTTTTCGCGTGGTTCATTATTTACCGTAAAACAAGTTCAAAAAATATGGACATATAAAGTTATCATGTGCACATAAATAAAAACCTTCAACACAAAAAAAAAGAGTAAAATGACATTTTCGTCCCTAAGGTTTGGCTACTTTTGCGACTTTCGTCCAAAGGTTAGTTTTCCCGCATCTAGATCCAAAAGGTTTGAAATCTTGCCATTTTCACCCGACTCGTTAACTCCATCCATTTTTTAACGTTAAGTCAGTGGTATTTTCGTCGTTTTAGACATTTTTGTGATGATTAAAGGGTTTGGGTGGGGAGAAAGTCAACAGAGGTGGATCTTTATTTCTTATAGTGTTTTTTATTTTAATAAAAAATGTCTGAAAAGACGGAAATGCCCCTCATTTAACGGAAAAAATTGGATGGAATTAACGAGTTGGATGAAATGGCAAGATTTCAAACCTTTTGGATCCAGATGCGGAAAAACAAACCTTTGGATGAAAGTCGCAAAAGTGGCCAAACCTCAGGGACAAAAATGACATTTTACTCAAAAAAAAAAACATTGCTACTTTCATAGGAAAGCGAAAGGGTACTAATTGCATTTTTTATTGGATTCACAGAATTCTAATTCATTATAACAGAAATTGCATTACATGCAGTACAAGAAAAAAGAAGTGAAATGGCATATAGATACAAACAAACAGGAAATCATGAACCTTTTCTTGCAAAGCTGTTCTTCGTCGTTCTTTGGAGCTACAAATTGCATTTCGTACTCCATGATTATCCATGGTTCCAGTTGGCCACAATGCCGCAAGCTTGGCAATGAAAATGAAAAATATCAAATATGCAACATCATTTATAATGTCATAAAATAGCAAAGTAGTTATCTCAATGCTCCACAAGGGTAATTATAGATATGTTGCGATTTGGTCAGAAAACTTAGTAAAAAGTGTTTCAATCTTTGTATGACATAAAAAGGTGAAAATGGAATGCTTTTGCTAAGTTTGGATACCAAAATGAAACTTAGACAAGTACGTTCCTATTTTATAGCCCATACACGCAAATATCCGTATATACATATAATTATTTGTTGCAATTTTGTCACTAAACTTAGTCCGGTCCGGGTTTCAATAGGAACATATGGGCCTTTCAAAAACTTGACGGAAATTTAAAATGAACTAATTATAAAATTATAAAACAAAACTATAAACAATCTATATTATATTCTAAATTTAAATCCGGTCCAACCGATCTGACCAGTTCGATGTCCGCTCCGGTTTTAAAAAACATTGGAAAACCAGCATAAAAAAGAGACGCAAAGAAGTCAAAGGGTGTTCTGAAAAAAGAAAAAAAAAAGTACCTGAATGTAGAATTTTCGAATGTCTGAGCTTTTAATTTCATCCATCCCCTGTCAAATTTATCATGGTTCATATAAAAGGAAGTATATGCCTATTAATCTATTATCACTTACAATGTAACAATATAAAAAAATTGCACTTGTAAGAGCAGTACCTGAACATAAACGTCATAGAAATCACATATTTTATCTTCCATTTCATGGTCCATGCTGTATCTTGCTTTAGGAGCTCCATGCGACGCTATAATCTCTTTATCCAATCCATCCTGATTCACAATGTTAAATGTTATGCATACACCGAACCAAGTTATACATGCTGTATAAAACAAATTCTTTACCTTTGACGGGTTCCTCAATTTGATCATTTCAATAACCTCGCTTTTAATCTGACTAAACCTGATAGCATCCCCTCCGCATGCCAATATTTCCGATGGAACCATGTCCCTCAACCATCTCTATACACACACAAAGAGAAAGGGACGGTTAGTAACCGAAGTCCGAAGCCATCAGATAATCATATAGGTGGCAAAAATAATGGATCCAGTGAGTCGGATAACATGTCAAAAACAGTAATTTCATAGTTTTATGTAATGCGAAATAAAAATTACTACATGAACCTTCAGTGTTCTTGGCTTCAACCAGTGCCCAAGAATGCTCGTAAGATGCATAATCAGCTCATCGGAAATTCTTCCAAGGGTTGAATGCTAAAATAACCAAAGTAAAAAAGGGGAAAGAAGTTTATTTCTTTTTGTTGTGTTACTCTCAACATAAAGTCATGTGATAAAACAATGTCGAAATGATTTAGAGTACCGCTAATCTAGCAACGGTCTCTAGCTTTTTCTTTAGTTCCCGAGGCAACCTGCTTTTAGTTCCAACTGCATCTTCAACATCACCATGCAGTCGTCTTGCTGCAAACGAAATACAAAGATCATTCAGTCTGCTCCTTAATACGACGTGCCAATTACATATTTCGTTCGCGTAAAATCCATTAGATTTTTAGGCAGTTGTCTCATGAAAAACGAGACAGTTAAACACACATATAATTAAAAAATAGGAAATTTGGATTTTAATAATCTCAACTTTGATATATTGGCCGGCAACAGTCCCTACAGGGAAATGTTTTGTGACAATCCCAATTTTTAGCCTATTTTCCCTCAACGATCCCATACTAACTAAAAGTTAACCCAATTAGTTTTTGCTAACATGGACTGCCACATAAGCAATCCATGTCATCAAAACTTTGCCACATAAGTTGTCCACATCATCAAAACTTTGCCACATAAGCAGTCCACATCAGCAAAACTTTGACTTTTTGCCACATAAGTTGTACACGTCAGCAAAAACTAACTGGGTTAACTTTTAGTTATTATTAGATCGCTGATGGAAAATAGGTCAAAAGTTGGGACTGTTTCCGGCCAATATGTCAAAGTTGAGATTATTAAATCCAATTTTCCTTAAAGAAATGTTTGAACAATAATTGAAGTCTTGAGTACTCCTAAATAATGACGTAACAGGTCAAACATGTTGACCCAAAATAAATACCATCAGTTCTTGGTAAGGGATGACAAGTGGCAAGTAACTATTAGTTGTTTGAAACTTCCTAAAAACAAAATATTGCAATTCTACATTATGAGGTAACATTAATTATACCATATGAAAAGATGGGTGCCACTTACAATCGGCAGCCATGGTCTCCAACTCCAAGATGGTACTTTCAAGCATCGATCGATTCAAAATACTGCAAGATTCATCCTTGGTATGTGTTGGCAAAGTACTCTATTAATTTCAAAAGAAATCTTAATTCAAGTGCACTTCCAAGTTTACACAATAAAAAAAACTATGTTATACCAATATAGTTATACCCTATTACCCCCATAAAGCTAAAACATATGTCGGGCCACAGTTTCACTTTCACGCGTCTTTTTTTATAAAAATCATGACTAGAAACGTACTTGGGTGTGCATGTGCTTGTGTGTTTACAGTATATACATATACTCACGGCTGCCTGCATTGTATAAGGCATGTTTAGGTCAGGAAGCTCAAATCTTCGATTGTCGAATGAATGTTGTTCACTGTTGTTGCTTGTTAATGCTACGGATCTAACCCTTGCGTGTCCAACTTTTGTGTTTTTTGTGGCTTCTGGTACAGCTGTCTGCTTTTTTGGTCGGCAGTGCTCTATAGTGGGAGATCTATAACTAGCAATTTACATCACGAACCGATGTTATAGTAGCAAAGAAAATCTCATGTGAAAGATAAGAGAATTAATGGGATGATACTAATAAGACGTCACCAGTTGGCCGTTTGAAATTTCGTAATGGAAAATGACCACCGACGTCGATTAATATACAAAGATCAAGACTCGTGACTACAATGTTATAGCAATCATATATAAGAGTTTGCAAAATCTCACGTGTACTCATCCTTCTCTTTCTTAAGGATGATGTTAGAGCAGTTGCTGCTTCTTGACTCGTCTTCTTCATGAAGCTGCTTCTGCAAAAGAAGGTAAATAATAGTCAAGAGAGAGAATCCTATTCTTGAAAGACTAATTAAGATGTACTCCACACAAAATCAATCAAAAGTATGAAAAAAAAAACACTATTATAGGCAAGTCAATGTCGATAATCCTATTTGAATTACCATGTGTCAAAATCTCTCTGCTTACATGATCCTATGTGGATTTTCCTACCAATGTGTTCTGTAGATTTGAAACCTATAACAACAACAACCGTCCGTACCAGGTATAATCCCACCTATAGCCTAGCTATTGGTAGGGTCTGGGGAGGGGGCTGTCTGGTCAACTTGGGCCGCCTACGCGTCACATCATTACCCTGCATTTCTGCAAAAAGGTTGTTTCCACAACTCGACCCACTTGGTTTTAAAACTCGTGTTATGCTCGATGCAGTTAACTAGTATTTGAACAAACTCGACCGTGATTTCATTGTGTCTGTGTTTTTCAGATCTGATTGAGCAATTGGTTTAAGTACATGAACAAATTAGACCATCGATTGAACACATATGACTAAAGATAATGAGAATATCTTACTTGTTAGTGTTTAAAACTTAACAAGTTAAAATATTATCTACAAATTTTTTTTTATTACATTTTCAATAACCATGATGCGTGCGCTTCCCGCATTGCACACAATGTAGTTCATATCCCGATATATCAGTGATATATCAGTTATCGGTCCCCTGCCGAGATAGCGGTACAAAAGATTGGTCAAAATATCGGCACCAATAATATCATCGATATTGTCCGATATTTGATCGATATAGGACCAATATTTGATCGATAAATAACCGATTTTCCTGATATCAGTACCTTTCTTCTTAGTTCCACCATTCGTATATCTTCTTATTGCTGCTATTAGTGTTTTAAGTCTTAATTGTAAGTTGTTACTGTTAAATGTTAGTGTTTTAAGTCTTAGTCAGTTCTTACTTGTTACCATTGTTAGTGTTAAATTACTATATATATAAATTAGCATGATATTAAAATTACTGATATCCCACCACGATAACCGATATCTCAAATATCGGTCCTTGACCGATATCCGATATTTTACCGCATTAACTGCTTAGATTGCACACCACGCATCCGCTTTCGGGTCACATGGCAGCAACCTTCTATTCAAAGTCATTAATTAAACAATGTTCCCCAATTATAATAAATATATTGATTTCAGGCTTGGCTGCTATTTCCAAATGAAACAAGTCTCCCAAAACTAACATAAATCTAACAACCATTAGCCCTAAATATATATACAACAAAACAATCATCATCATCATCAGATTCATATTATAACACACAAAACCATAAAAAAAATAAAAAATAAAAAATAAAAAGAATTGTTACCTGAGGCTCATCAGGTGAGGAACAAGAAGGAGAGTGATCAAGTGGAATGATGCCAGAATGTTTAAGAAGTTGAACCCATGACACAATTGTTGTTTCACCATATTTCAACTCTATCTCAAACCGCAGCCTGTTGTCTGACAAAGATTCCTCCATTACTCTTGTTTCTGGATAATAATCTAGGGAGGGAGGGAGGGAGGGCTGAGTTTACAGAATAAATAAAGATTGTAGAATGGAGATGGGTTTTATTACTGATTTAAGGGGGGTTGGGTTTGGTGAGAGATGAAAGAAAGAGGTCAAGTTTACAGTAGCAAGGTGCTGCAGTTGGCTTCATCGGCAGACAAGATTGCTGCCTTCAGTTTAGGTGGGGCTTGCCAGCATTTTCATCAACACTATTCATTTTAGTTTTAGTCCATGTGATTTGTGTTATTTTGTCAGTTTAGTTTAAAGGTTTGAAACGTTGTTATTTTAGTCAAAATAGTTTTAAACGTTGTCATTTTAGTCCACAAGGTTAACTCCATCTATTTTTTCTGTTAACTAGAAGAGTAATTCGGTCATTTTATATGTAATTCTGTTAACTAGAAGTGCAATTTGGCCATATAAAATGACTGAATTGCGCTTCTAATTAACAAAAAAAATGGATGGAGTTAACTCAGTTGACTAAAATGACAACGTTTGAAACTTTTGGACTAAAATGACAATGTTTCAAACCTTTAGACTAAACTGGCAAAATTGTCCAAACCACTGAGAGTAAAATGACTTAACTCTATACTTAATTATGGAATCAGGAATATACTTTAGAAATTACTATTAGGAAAACCGTGTGATGTTTTGAAGACGATAATTTGCAACGCAGTACCTGTTTTGTGTTAGTTTATTAAATATTAATCATTTCGTGATATATTATATAGTAGATCTTTTAGTAGGTTTCAAACAGGTTTGGTTCGGTTTTTCATGCGGGGATGGGGACCGATTTGGTTCGGAATCCGATCTGGCCCGGGTTGGTTTGGCCGGTTTTAGTCCCCAGACCAGTTGTTTTGTGCACCTCTAGTACCGTGGATAGTCCCTAAAATGAAGGAACGCTAAAGAGTTTGTAAACCTTTTGTAAATGACTATTATACCCTATTAACTAAAAATATATATTGAAACCTCAACCATAAGTTATGAAAAGGACTATTATACCGTATTAATTAAACAAAAAAATATATATTAGAACCTCAACCCTAAGTTTAGACTTAAGATTTTGTTTGGATCCCACAAAATTTCTTAATATGTACCATGATCTTGTTCATCTTATAGCATACTTTTTGTAGCACCTACATGTTGTAAATAAAAAAAATATTATAGCATACCTTTTGTAACACCTACATTTATTTAAAAAGAAGAATCTTTATTACAATTTTCTTTTCTGATGACGGGGTAGCCCAAGCCTCAATAATATGACTAAAATACATAACAGCTCAAAAGGTTAAATGGTTAAAGGGTTCAAAACATGCGAGACATTGTAAGCAGAAGAGAACAAGCACAGTAATCAGTCACATCACTAATAACCCACCAACTCTTCACTCAGCCGCAAAAGTGCCTTGTGCAAAAGAGAACAACCTTTTATCCGCAGGTCCGAAGCCTCCAACCCCTAAATGGGTAAGTCCCCTACTGCAGCAGAGGTTCACTAGTCAAAGGTTTCCCCTTTGGGAAGAAGCCTTCTCTATAAAAGACATTCCATATCATTCATTTGGGACATTCCGATCAGTCTAGATCCTCCTTGATCTCTGATCTTCTCTCTTCCCTCTCGAGAACTTGTTTCATGCATGCTTCTCTTCTTCACTCCAAATAACATAACTTCACTAACGCAAAGCATCTGAGGTTGAACTTCTTTCAGCCAAAGATCTCAAGTGAATAACAACATAACTAGTGAACCTCCTCCTACGTCTAGCAAACATAGGGGGACCCCACGACCTGTGTTAGGCAAACTTCAACCCTTGAAACCTTTTGCCTAACCAGCCTGTCCACTACTCTCAGTCTCATATTTGTTGTAATAACAAGTTGGCACCCACCGTAGGGCTACGCCGCTTACTTTTCTCAAAAAAAAGACCAGTAGTGTAGCTCCATTCTCTCTAAAATCATCATGTCCGAAGGAGAATCTCCGGGAGAGGTAAATCAAATTCCACGCACCTCAACTCCCATCACTAGCCAAGCTCTCGTGGCTATACCTACTTCACTTTCAACTCCGGGGAGCACTTCGACAGGAGCAACATACCCTGAGTTCCTCTCCTTCCAAACACCGACCCCGTCTTGTTCAGGAGTCCCATCTCCTAATGTCGGTGCGTCTAACACTCCCACACGTATCGATCTCACACCGCAAATAATTTCCTGCAGTTAAGGTCTCTCCTTAACCAGCATGTGAACAGGGAAAGGGATAAAGGGGTAAGGATCCGGTTAGACTATGATGAACCAGAGCCGTCGCTGTCACCTGGACCACCGGCTCTTCCTTTCACAAACTCACAGCCAGTCGTGTCCAGAAATGAAGCTGGTCCTAGCCGTCCACCTCCGAATCCCAGTCCATATACATTTACAAGGCCAGATCCAATATCTTTTCCTTTATTTTCTTCTCAACCAACGGCCACCGGTGCACCATTGGGGCACGAGCTAACTTTGTATCAGTTGTTGCAATCTCCTGTTGCAAGCCTTCCTCCTCCTACAACCACTACATGGGAGCAGGCCTTGTCTGTCCTTCCCTTGGCACGAAGTGCCGTCATGCGTGCTCCTATGGGGGTTAGCTATGCAGCTGCACCTGAAAGCCTTCAAGGCTTCAACTTCATGCCACAAATGATGGCCCAAATGATGGCAAGCTTCCATTGGCAACACTTCATCAACCAGGTGCTTGCCAAATATCTCAAGTGAATAACAACATAACTAGTGAACCTCCTCCTACGTCTAGCAAACGTAGGGGGACCCCACGAACTGCGTTAGGCAAACTTCAACCCTTGAAGCCTTTTGCCTAACCAGCATGTCCGCTACTCTCAGTCTCATATTTGTTGTAATAACATTTTCATATATGAAATTTCTCTAAAACGATCACAGATATTTTCAGTAATAACTTTTATAAGATCTATAATGTTACCAACTTGTTGTGTTTTGTAAGTTATATAATATAGTATATAACTAGTTAGTTGAAAATAACCAATGTTTACAATCTAAAAGTAGGGCGTAACTAGTTGTGGTGGAACTTGAACATTTAAATTGGAAGTGTTTAATTGAGGCTTCTGGATTAGGAGGGCTAGACCAAATAAAGATAATAATTTTCAAAAGTAACGGGCTAAACTTACACTTTAAAGCCTAAAAATATTAGGTATGACCCCCTTCTTGTCCTTACTAAGTTCCGCCCATGGGTGCAGATAATGGATTTTGGTAAACATAAAGGCCATAATTGTTCATGGGAGATCACCATGTAGTTCTATAAGGCTTGCAATTATAACACGACATGACTCCACACAAAGTTAACGCGTGCTAGTGAGAGTAAATAGGTTTGGGTTTGGGTTGACATGTTTTAGACGTATTAAAAACGTATCTAAACAAGTTCAATTCTGTTAACCCGTTTGTGACATCCATAACACATATAACTTATCGTGTTAAGTAAGTTAGACTGACATGACAAGCTTATCACCCGTTTATCAAACGACATAGTTTTATAAATATTTAAATGTATTTTAACCAAAATATGTATTATAATTTTTGATAAGTTTTATTTAACTGTGTTAATTATGTCTTATTCGTTATTTTAAGTGTATTTAGTGAATCGTGTAGGTAATCGTGGATTCGTGGTAAACGTTTTTGCCATTCGTGTTATCAAACTTCTTGTATATGTGTTGTGTGTGTCATTTGTATTGAATGTGCCATGTTGTGCGACCTGGTTATCAAACATGGGCATGCTAGTGTGTTAAAAACTGACATGTTTAGTTAAGCATGTCGAGTTCAAGCTAATCCGTCTTGTTAAAAGTTTATGAAGAGCACGGTTTGTAACACCCCAAAAATGGGTTTGTTAATTATACTAGATTAACCAAAAATAAACAGGTAAAATACCGTAGGTGGTAAAAGTAAACCCGGTGAATATTAGGATTTAAATAAATAAATCTAATATTTATTAAAAGGATGATAAATACTTTGAGAAAACAAAGTATATAAAAGGCCCGAGTTAACGGGACTTAAAATAAAACGGGTTATTAACAACATAAAATAACTACGAAATAAATAACCTAGTTAATTACAAGTCTTGTAGTTATGTGAAACTTTGGTTAAAACATGCTATATGCAACAAGGGTAAAGTATAGGGGCCAAATGTAGCAAACTTGAAACAAGATTATTAAATAAAATACTAAACACCAAAACACACACGTAGAGTGTGTGTTCTGGTCGAAAGTTCCAGAGGAGCCAGAGCTCTCATCTACAAAACCCTAACAAGCTAAAATTCAAGAAATTGAAAGGCCAAATCAGTTCCAAATCGAAATCCGAGTTCATATTGGTGATCACCTAAGTAAAGGGATCACAAGGTATGTTAAATTTCATCTTTTGGTTACATCTTAGAATTTTGATGAACATGAGAAATCAAAATTTGAACCTGATTGATTGATATTTAGATGAAACTAGTAATGAAACATGCCTAGGAGTAAACCCTAGTCAATAACTTGTTGGATTAGTGTGTAAATTATGAAATTCATGATCATCCTTTATGTATGGTTAATGGGTTTTGTAGAAATATGATGAACATTAGAATCATGATTGTCAAACTAGTGTTAATATAACTCTATGAAGTTAGTTTTGATATTGAAGTGTTAATTAGACACTAAATTGGAAAAAGATGGTAAATTGGTAAAATAACTAGTCATGAAACTTGATTTTCAAAACTTATGAAAATCATGTTCATTAGGTGTTTGATATAATGCCTAAGAGAAAGTTAAAATGTTGAAATTTCGAGTGAAACGCATATTTGGATAATACGGAAAATTAGGCGAAATAAGAAGCGATAAGGGTTCTAAATAGGATGTTGATTTAAAATTTATTTCCACACATCATATGGTTAGAGGTATTTAACTAGTAGAAAGTTAAACTAGCCAATGACGAAGTCGAATAGTGATTTCGACATAGAAAATACGTAAGGTGGAATAGTTGTATTTGTTAATGACTAATCTAACCACCTTGTAAATGATGACGATAGTTTGACGCTTAATGAGCTAGGTGACGGCTTGGGAAAAGAAGCGGGTCAAACAACTTGAATAAGCGGAGAAAGAGCGAAATCAGATGAAAGGTAAGTTAAGCTTGTCACACCCTGACTTTTACGGAAGCGTGATTTGGTGTGACTTGCTTAATATCATTGCATTCAACCATAACAAACAACTATATGATAAATCCAAGATGTTCATCCATTGATTAAGTTTTGGAACATTACAACAACATTGATTTAACCCCAAAAACACAGACTTCGTATTCAGAATACAACACCAACAGGTTTTAAGTTCCATAAGGACTTTTCAAAATACACTAATGATAACCAAGCTTTGAAACATGTATCCTATCCAAGATAGGACACACACTCTAACCATTCGACACCGGATGACATCTTTTATTCCAGACAACACTTGAAACTTTAACGCCTGCCAGATCCATACTTAGTTTCTTGAAATACATGTAGTTTGAAAACATCAACAAAAGTTGAGCGAGTTCATGCGTGTGTTTGTGAATAAACCTTTGGAACATTTGTAAGTATGTTTGTATGTACTTGAAATCCCGGTATGAAAGCAACAAGGAAACAGATCAATTAATGTGTAGCTAATACATTAATATTTGTGACTTGATGCAAGAAAGCTCAAACCTAGTAGACTTTGTCTCTGGCAATAAGACATAGTCACCACATGGTCCACTCGACGGACTCATGGGTGGGGCTCGCTACACCCAAATAGATCATTCCTCATGTCCCTCGGTCCTTTAAAGAGAATTAATGGCCTTAAGCATCATACCCACCACTCACATGATCTAGCAGTACCTTTCCTTAGCTAACCATACCAAATGTAATCGTATGTAAACAGTTTGTAACATGTACTTCACCCCCGAAGTTATAAAACCAAAAACAGTTAAAGAAAAGGGGGTCATGAACTCACAGTTTTGCGTTCTTCGTATCCAATGTAACTCAAAGCTTCCTCTAGAACGCACGACTACCTACATGCGTACTACAATCCATTAGATGAGCGGGTCGTGCCTTGACTTAGTATTAATTTGTGTCTTTGAGTTAGGTTTCAAAGTGTCTTCAATATTATTCCAAGTTATATATTTTAGAGTAAACTGCAATTTTACACCCTGAGGTTAGGGGTCATTGGCACTCCTACCCCCCCTAAGGAAATAATTGCAAAATTACACCCCACTGTTAACCCTTATGTCGCACTTTTACCCCCCGGAACAAGATGCCGTTACACTTACCGTTAGAGTTTGGTGAAATGTCCAAATTACCCCCCAACGTTTATCCCCTTCCTCATTTAAGAAGTTCAAGCCCTAATTTGTCTGTGTTAAACCCTTTCAATCGCTGAACATGTCTTCATCTTCTTCCTCTGTGCTTCGATCCAAGGAGACCATGAGCAAAAGTCAAGCTTCAGACATCATATGTCCTTGTGGTGCGAAAACAATGTTCAAAGAGTCACAATCCAAAGCTAATCCTGGTCGATGGTATCTTAGATGCGTAAGTTTCTTGTGTTTAATGGTTATTGAAACTCAAGTTTCATTCTTCTGTTGCTTATGATGTCCGATAACAGGTTGGAGGATGTGGATTCCTCAGATGGGCTGATGTTAGTGAAGAACAGGGATGTCCGGTTTGTCGAGAGGTAATGCCTGCTTTAATTCAAAGCATTAAAGATAAGGATGTGTTGGCTAAGTGCAAAGAACAGTTGGCTCGGTACAAGAATGGCGATGTGTTGAAACTGAAGATGTATTTTGTGATTACTTGGGTCTTGATTGTTCTATTTTTTTTGCTTAAGTAGGTTAATGTCGAGAAATTGGATTTGTTTTTTGTTTTGCTTAAGTAGGTTAATGTCGAGAAATTAGATTTGGTTGTGTATTTAGAGTGTAACCGTATTTGGGTTATGAGTTTTGAAGTTTATGCAATGGTCCTTTTAAAGTTCTTATATGTTTGTTTTGGTAGCCTGGTTGTAATTATGTAGGTATGGGTGACAAAGAGAATGATAAAGTTGAGAATGAGAAAGATATTGCAGCCGAAGAACCAGACAGTTATATATACTTTGAAGATCAAGAGTCTGAGATACTCAGACCTTGCATGGAGCAAGAAACTGATTATGAAAAGATATTCGGAGATCCGACAAAGGAGTATGACCCTGAAGTGCTGGAACATGCATG
Organism: Helianthus tuberosus; assembly: GCA_030545235.1. Taxonomy (NCBI): domain Eukaryota; kingdom Viridiplantae; phylum Streptophyta; class Magnoliopsida; order Asterales; family Asteraceae; genus Helianthus; species Helianthus tuberosus. Next base: position 8,081,180 of record CM060436.1, read on the forward strand.
GGATTACACATATTGGGATGAAGATGATGATTGGTACTTTGACCCATATGAAGGGGAGCATGGTTCGGATTCGGATTGGTCTTGTTTGGATGATTGTCACTGGAAATAGGCTAGATTTTGTTTGGTTTTAAGTTTGTATGTTGGACATGTTATTTGTACTAAATGTTGCAATGTAATCTAATCGAATCACTTTCCGCCTCTTAGTTGTACCAAAATGGTCATTTTGACCTTATAAATGGCTGCTGCAATTATATAGGCTGCAAATTTATATAGGCTGCTGCAATTGACAAACCAAACCAACCAAATTTATATAGGCTGCTGCATTTTGACCTTATAAATGGACAGTTTGACCTTATAAACAAGTCAAACCAACCAAACTTTGTCTTGAACAAACCAAACAAACATAGTCTAAACTTACAAACCATCCAAACATTGTCTTGAACAAACCACACAAAGACCAAACCAAACACAAAGACCAAACCAAACATAAATCTTCGTAGTTACTATCCTCTTGGCTCTGAAGACCTTATGGAGTGATATTTCAAGTTGATGCTTCCGAAGCAGTTGACTTTGGATTGCATGAATCGGCATGTCTGGATTGCTTTCAATCAAAGGTTGGATCTCTCTGGCAATTGAACTCATTGTATACAAAGAAACTGCCCTTGTTGTCAAACAATTGTGTTGATTACGAATGGTCTTGACACACCACTTATCCTTGTCCGTGTTTCTTGAGATGTGAACTGCCCAAGGACAGGTGGGCTTGATATGCCTTTTAAGGTGCTTGTGTTTGTGTTTCTGCCCTACTCTGGTGCAATTACTATTTTGCCCCTCTTCTCCCTTTTTTTTACAGGACCAAGTAGTGGTGGATTGCTTCCAAAACATACTACCCTATACCTTAACAATTCATTTTTTAGAATAAACACATCCCTCCTTGCCTTCAGAGCATAAGTTTTCACCATCTGATTCATCTTTTTCTTGTCATCAATAAGCTGACCAACGTAGAATGGCAAATCATTTGGACCTTTTAAAGCACTTTTGTTTCTCCTCCTTATCTTCTTGGCAACCTTATCTCTAAGGCTTGAATTGTCATCAGAGCCACTTTCAAAAACCTCCAGGTCAACAGGCTGATGACCTTCTTCGCTTCTCTCATCATCATGATCCCCATCACTTGAACCATCCAGTTCTTCCCTAGAAATTTCAACATTAGCCCTGAACCTCTGCATATCCACCTCTATTTCATAAACCATATTATCTTCCTCAACATACTCATAATCAGGATCACTACCGTCACTCTCTTCCTCATCTTCATTCATACTATCATTGTCATTATTTTGTGTAAATGATGCTGGAACAATTGCTTTACTAGCCCCTATAGGACCTTCACTTGTATTTTCCAATATTGTTTACCTACGGTGTTCAACATACATGTCTATCATGTGGACTCCTTGACGCACATGATCAAAGATAGGCTCTAAGTCAACATTACATTTTAATGTCCTAAGACCAAAATCCAACGAACAGTATGGTTCCTTGTAATGAATGCAGCCATATTGCCTATCATTGTATCCTAATTGCTTAACCATCGCCTCTAAAACATCAGTATTCAACACTCTAAAATCTACATGATCAATGTAGTTCATCTTCCCACCAAGGTATTTCCTATTTGGGTTTTCTACAAAATTACCTCCATGGTGAAATTTTATGCTAAATTCAGATTGGGTTTCGCCTGTAATCAAACAACAAAAACAAATTAACAGAGAAATATGTTAAAATTTTACCTGATTCAAATGCTGTGAGCTTGCATGTCACTTACGGTACATTACAGTCGGTTCGAAATACTGATCTTCAGCTCGTAGCTTCCACAATCGAAGATCCATGCTCGTAACCCAACTTCTAATCACCTGTAATTGTTGAAGGATGCTTGAACGCGAGTGCAGAGTTCTTCAATTTTGAGTTAGGGTTAACCTCAGGGTTCAAAAGTGATGAAAAGGGGTTTTTATGAGGATGCAAGTCAACATGTTACCAAATTTACCTATTTACCCTTTGACCATTAACAGAAAAAGCTAGAGTGTAACGGCATCTTGGTCCGAGGGGTAAAAGTGCGACATAAGGGTTAACAGTGGGGTGTAATTTTGCAATTATTTCCTTAGGGGGGGTAGGAGTGCCAATGACCCCTAACCTCAGGGTGTAAAATTGCAGTTTACTCTATATTTTAACTTAAATTATATTTATTAAATTTTGGAATAATTGTTAAAACAATATATATTAACTTAATACTTCCCAAATATTTATACTTGTATATCTTCCCCAAGGATGGGTGTATTTGTATTCGTATTCTTATACTTGTATTCCGGTGTGTATTTATACGTACGAGAATACGTATCCTTATTGTGTTTATTTAGTATTCTTACACTTAACTTTGTATTACTTCTCCAGAATAATATCTTTAATAAAAATACCTCAATATATATTTCCAAGATATATTTTAAGAGATATCACTTAGAAAAATTATTCATAATTTTTCCCTTGGCAAAAAATAATTGTATTTCCATATAAGTCCCAAAAATAATATATTTTCAAGTCTAACTTGAAAATATATGTGAACTTATTTTTCTTCCACAAATAATATATTTTAAGTTTATCTAAGAGAATACATTTTCTCCAAAAATAATGTATTTCATGTTTGTTTGAGAAAATATATATTTTCTTCCAAAATATTATATCTTCTAAAAATTCCAAGAAAAATATATATTTTTACTTGCTCAAAAATAATACGTTTCCTTCTTGTCAAAAATATGATATATTTTGTAGTAATCATGAAAATCTCATTTTCATTCCCTTGATGTCCAAAATATTATTTACCAAAATATACTCATGAATAATATTTCCGGAATATTTTGTAAGTTATATTTCTTTGTTCGGTATCTTCAATATTTTGAGTATAATTTATGTATTCACATTCTTGGGATTTTGGTAATATTTTGGATTGTAATTTCTTGGTATTTTGGTGAGTTATATTATTTCAAGTCCTAAAATAATATAACTAATACACATATTATACAAATAATCGCACACATGGTGTCTTCTAAATATATATTCCCTAAATACATATTTAGTCACTTTTATTTGTAAAAACCAACCTCCAATATTATAATTTTTGTAACAAAATTTATGGCAAAGTTTATGTAGCATTTATGGTCTAAAATACACTTGTAAACATTTGTTTAAAAATATTTTTCTAAGTGTTTAGATTTTTCAAAAATTTTGCCATAGTTTCCCCTAAAAATGGAGGTTTCCATGCTTTCAAGCATATCATTTTCTTTTGCAAAAATCAACACAATCAATCATCATTCAACAATAAACAACTTTCACTTACCAACTTTGCCAAAACAAGTATAATCTACTACTTCATGAACTTGAATATTTGTAGTAACTTACTAGTGTTCTTAGTAAGTCTTGTTACCCTTTGAAATGTGGTTAGTTCTTTAAAAACTTCATTTTTAAAGAAGTTAGATATTTACAACTTCTTGTCACATTTTCTAAAAATGTTTCCTTATGAAATCTTTTTGTTACACAAGTGTTTCTACACTTGTTTAACCACCAAAAATAAAGTTGATTTGTGTAAAAACCAAGTTTTAGTAAAACTTATATTTTTAACTTGGTTTCTTTAGAATAATCCATGAAATATGTAGATCTACATGATTAACAATATACTTTGATCATTACTTTACAAGAAAACATTATGTTTCTTTCAAGTTCATGCTTTACGTGTGGATGATCCATCATCCTACAACAATTGCTATTCTCACATCTTGCTAGATTATGTTTTTAATCATGATCTAGCAATATCTTATGATGATCAACATCATTTCTACAAACAATCAATGATCAACAAGCATAACAACTCATATTCATCAAGATTACTTCACTAAACAAGCTTATGTTCATGTTTACTTCTTATGATCTTTAGTGTTCTTTAAGATTTTGATTATGATTCTTCTTTAACCACTTAAAATAGAAGTAATATAGCAAGATCAAGACTCTTACCACTAGCACAAGGCTAGGGATGATCAAGTGTAGAAAACAAGTGGTTAAAAGCAAACGGTGAAGGTCCTTCAACTTCCGAAAGCCCCAAGCTTCCTAATATACCTTCTTACACCTTTGTACATATGTGGAATGGATGAAGCAAAATCGAATGATGGTGGATGGTTTCGGGCGAAAGCATGGAGAGGAAGAAGAAGAGCTTTGATGTTGGTGGGTTATGAGGAATGTGGGTTATGTTCTAATGGTTATATTTATAAACTTCCAACATGATTTTGTCTAGAGGTTTATATGTTTATAAAGTGGAGACAAGTTTTAATAAAATATCAACATAAAATCCTCATGTGGGGTCCACACATGATCCGCCAATAGGTGGGGGGGTCTTAGCTTAGGTTTTTAACTAATAGTTACTTCATAGTTGGAATGTAAGTGTTCTAGTTAGGCACTTAATTATTAGATATTTGTATGATGTGTTATGATGTTTGGGGACCATAACTAGCTTGGTAATGTTAAAATAGTGCTTCTAGTGAAAATTTGATGTTTCGGGTAGTGTCCGGTTGTTCGGTTGGTTACCGGTTCGTTAAGGTGCTAAACTCCGCAGTTTAGTGTGCTTTATGTTACCTTTTGTGACAGTTTCAATTCCCGACACTTAGGAAAGTATTCAGGACAATTTAAGCATATTTCTGCATGTTATTAGATTGTTTAAATGCTGAATTTGCTGAATTTCTGCAGAATTCTGCAGTTTATATGAGTTTTAGGCACTTTCCGGCACTTAAACTATCTCTAGGAAGGCAGTTTTGTGATCCTTACTTTCCTACACACTATACTAGTGTAATACTTGATTTCTGGCTCATTCTGTGTCTCAATACAATGTATGTCTATCTACTGAACTCTGTCAGCATTTTTCTGATTTGTCTGATAACTGTGCTATCTTTGTTTCGTGCACCAATTGACTCAGTATAGTTTGCATGCAGTAATGTTATGTCATTTGCAATATATGATGCACATGTATGTATGGTAACAATAATCAGAAGCAATTCAAGTCATAAATTGTAAACCAGCACAGTCATTAATCATTAATTATTGTCTAATTAATTGTACGGATGCATGCAAATTTGACAGTTGTCACAAAGCTTACGCCCTTTTTATTTTTATTACAAAATGCTCATTTATGAGTATTGGATATGATTTATATTAAGTAAATGAAACATGATGTTCCGGCGCGATATAATGCGAGTCGGAACAAGAGCTAATGGTAGAAACCATAAATTATGGTAAAAAGGGTAAAAACGGTAAAATGGTAATCCGAACATGGATTAACGAATAGATAAAGGGATTTGAAAGGACACCATTTGGCATAAGTCATAATGGGTCAAACAAAACAAGAAACGACTTTTTAAGTAAGATGAATTCAAAAAGTAAACCGGGATAGGTTAAAGGGGTGAAATGGTAATTAAATACCATCTCATAATGACAATTTGTCATTTCGACTAAACGGGTCAAATGGTGTTGTTAACACCATTTGACAATAATATCTGATGATCTCTTGTTGAGTTTTATGATCACAGGAATTAACACATGGTTCGCGTTGCTATTAACTAGAAATTAATAGTGAAAGTTATTTAAACGGGTCAATGCTATGACCCGAGCCAGGTATGCATAATTAGATTTATAGTTAGAAGTGATATTTTGGTCAATAATTAGTGAAAGTCATTCGTCGTAAAATGAGGGACTGGAATTGACCAAAAAGCCCTTGATGGGTAAATTGGACAAACGACCCATATGGGTGGTTTAGGAACTTGCATTATGATTACGTGATATAGGTAGATATTTTGAATGTAGAAATGTAAAGTGCGAAAAGAGAAGAGTGAGGTTAATGCATAAGTGCATAAGACCATCTAAACTGGTTACGCACATAACCTAGACATTGGCCGTGTAATTCACAAATGTTATGAATCCGGGAAAAAGAAATTGAGTTAATTACATGGGCGTATGCCCCATGACCATTTTGAAACAAGTTTGTGGTTTTAAATATAAACGGGTCAAAATGTTGAAATTGAATAATAAGCCGAAGGCTTAAAAATTTTGAATTTTATTAGTTTGAATGTTGAATTTTAACTCCACAAGATGGGGAATTAAATTACGAACGCGTAGGAAAAAGAGTCGCGTAAAACGGACATCTAGATTGAAAGTTACGACACTTTGAAGTTAGAAATTTGGTAAATGAGCATAGCTGGGAAAATGCAACTCATCAAAACAACCCTTCTGTCAAAATGAGTCTGTCGCGCCCCGCGACGGAGAATGTAAAGGCGGTCGCGCCCCGCCACAGCTTGTGGCGGCCCGCGAAGGACCAAGCCAAGTCTGTCGTGGCCCGCGACAGGCTACTGAGCTGGCAAAAATTTTTATTTGGTGTGTTCTGAACTCCGGACTCGTTTAAACTCGTTATTTAACTATCAAAACTAACTTTTGTGTTGGTTTTGATTTTAGGTGAATATCAGGAGTACCCGGATGAAGATCAAGCGACGAGAAAGAACTGAACACATGGAGAAGAAGCTTCCGCACGTTGTATCGTTGTTATTTTTAAACGACAAACTCAATTACATTATGTTGTATTATTTTTAAAGTGTAAAAATTTTTAGTAAACCCGTATTTTATATGTATGTGTATTCGTAAGTACACATTTAATTGTCGTTATTAGTACAAAAACCGTTTTATAATAGTAAGGGTGTTACACGGTTGCATGACCCGTTTAACACAAGAGGACACATTTTCATCTATGTAGTTATACACACTCGCTTTTGAAACCGGTTATTTCTAGTTTAGAAGTGTTTGTCCAAAATTCATTCGGTTCCTAAATATCCATCAAGAAGTTATAATTAGGGCTGTAAACGAGCTGAGCCGAGTCGCACCCAACTACGGTCGAGCTCCACTCGTCATGCTTTTGTAAAGCTCGAGCTCCGCTCAACTCAGCACAAGGTAAATTGAGAACACTTTTAAAATAGCTAAAAACTCGGCTCGAGCTTAGCTTGGGTGATAGTAGATATATTATATTTAAAAATAATTTAAAATTTGTCTGGGCTCGAGCCAAGACGAGCTTTGTATGTAAAGCTCGAGCTCGGGTTCGATAACTTAATGAGTCATATTTCAGACTCAGGCTCAGACTCGTTAAGGCTCGGCTCATTCGAGTTTTTTACCAATTTGATCTGAAAAGCTCTCGAGCCGCTTTGCCTCATTTACAAGGCCGACTCAACTAATTTAGTGGCCTAAAGCAAACTCTGAAATTGGGGCCCTTTTCGAATTTAATTATAAGTCATTCCACCCATTTTACTACCCTAAAAAATGCCATATACCCTCAAAGCAATCAGTAATAACTGAATTTCATGGGCATAGAATAAGAATACTAAAGATAAAATCGAAAAGAAAATATTCTAAACTATGTTTATGGATGTAAGTTGGAATAAGTTGGGGGCCTCAAGAAAGTGGTGGCCCAAAGCAAGAGCTTCATTTAGCTTCCCCAAAGGCCAACCCTGCTCGTTTACACCTCTAATTATATAATACCTTACCTTACTCTACATATCCTAACATCCTTTGTCTGACTCAACTCAGTATTTTGATTTTAGGCTTACCTATTATTTAACTATTATTTCTTCAATCATAACTTCAATAATCACTCTTAAAAACTTGGTCAAAGTTCACACTTCAAAAAACATTAGTCAAGTCCAAAACACTATTTTTTAAACAACAACCGTAACAAATCACATAAAACATTGAATTAAAAAAGAAAAAAACATAACTCGTTGGAACAAAAATGACCATAGATGATAAATGGCTGTAGTAAAATTTGGCCTGTTGGCGCCACCACGTTCATAGACGAGTTCAAACTGGCGGACAATCCGAAGATGGGGACAAAACCATTATTTTACTCCGTACGTTTTTCGCCCATTTCTTAATTAATTAATCCAAAAATCAAATCTTTATGACGTTATCTCTTGAAATTCAATGATTCTACCTCTTCATCCACACAATTCACCAAATTTCCACCTGGGTTCTCTCAAACCCACTTCAATCTGTGAGCAAATTCACTTTATTGATGGTGTATCACCATGGCTGTTGATAATTCATCTTCTTCGCCTAGCTTCCGTGAGCTTGATGATGTGTTTTTGCAGGTATTTTTTTGGGTTTACTTTGTTGCACACCAAGTGTTTGTGTTAAGTCCTGACTGAAAAAAAGTTGTTGATTTTGGGGGAAATTAATTGGGTGTTGACTTTGGAGGTCAAAGCTAGTGGTTTTCGCTTTTCAGATGCAAAGTTGATGTAGATCTTGATGTGTTTGTAACACCAACTGCATTTATTTGTGTTGTTATGGTTGTGTGGTTTAATGGGGTTATAATTGTTTTCTTCTACTTGGTAGTGTGTGAATTTGGGTTTGATTTATTAGTTGGTGTTTTGACTTGTAAACCAATGGAGCCTACTAGATTGCCCAATTTTCTGTAAAAATATTCAGATTATGAATTATGACAGCATTGACATATCTCTGTTATAATTCGACAGAGGAACCGTACGTAATGGCCCCTACCTGGCTCGACCACTGATTCGACTCTTTTGTTACCAACATGTGCATACTAACAGGGAACTCTATTTGTCTATATCATATACAGTTATAACAAAATGATATGCATTGGGGGGGGGGGGGGGGGTTTAAAACTTATATGCATTTGGTTAGATAAGATATTATATTTATCATAGCAAGGAGTTATGAACTTATGATTACTTGATTAGATTAGGTTCCCTTTGCAAATATCATCATTAATAATCCTATAAATAGTTGATCAATGATACATAATACCTTACAGGGTTGTCGGTATTTCCACATTCTTTGTTGGGAATGTAATATATTTAATTTTTATCGTGTCGATGCATTTTTTATAAATATAAAAGTTGTAGAACTCCGAATGATTTAACTTATATCGTTTTTTAAGGTTGTTATCTAATTTTTATTTCTTTTCATGTGATATAGTCTCAAGCAAGAATATGGCTTGGAGAAGTGTTGCGCACAAGATTTGATGAGCAAATAAGCATAGGTGACCTACTTTCTGATGGGGAGCTGCTGTACGTTCTTACCCTTTATTTTAATTCAAAATTTTATTGCTTTTTTATTTCTATACCTGTAGGTTCTTAACCTTTATTTTTAAAGTCATATAAAGTATGACAACCGTTATGGAACATTGACATTATTTTTAAAGTCATATAAAGTATGACAACCGTTATGGAACATTGACATGGTAAAGAAAATCGACATGTATGTCCTATAAACGTAGTATTTGATGTCACAGATTTGAAGTTTCTAAAGCATTATGGAACATGTTATTGCTTAAATACATGGAACTTAAAAACTATAAGGCCCGCATGTTCGTACCAGTTGATACACGGAAGAGCATCGGGAGATATAGGCCTTACGCGAATGTTGATTCATTTTTGAAGGCAAGCTATAAAAAACTTGTAATAGTGTTTGTTTGTTTGTTTTTTTAATTACATGCCATCTAAATTTCATTTCTCTTAACTAATGTGTCGCAGGTATGCAAGGTTATGGGATTGAGTGGTGTAGATCTTTTCTCCCCATCTGATGTTGTGGAGAAGAAGAATACTCGTAAAGTATGTGTCTGTATACGATCTCTATCAACAAAGGCTAGATCTAAACGACTAAATGTGAGTAATACATATGTTTTCGTCTTGGATCGTGTTCACGAAACTTGTATTGTTATTGGTATTTACGCGCAAATCCCATATAAAAGTTGGACATAGTTTCAAGTTGTACATGATAACAACTTTCTTTCGTTTCTTGTGTTAGGTTCCAGACTTTGACGTTGTGACCAGCACGGTAGCAATGTCAACAGATGCAGTTAGATGCATCAGAAGAAGCTTGGAGTTATCATCTATGTCCAGTATTACTTGCGGACCAAGTAACCATTCAAGATTGAAATCCAGGCAGGTATTCTAGTTTCATACCAGAACTTAAACTCTCTGATTTTAGGCTTTACAATTAGATTCTCTAGAGCGCATAATTTTGAAGGAGTTTTCTACATCAAAATTCTTGTTGAAAATTGCGTGTTTAAGGGGTAATTTAAACCTGTTAGGCTATTTGGGTTATATTTTATTGAATCGGGTCAAAAACTTAAATTATAAAAAAATTAGCTAAAATGTAAGGAGGGTCAAACAGGTTAAAAGTCACCCGAAGTATACTATACCTCCCATGTAAACTTATCCAAAAAAGTGGATAAATATTTAATAAAAGCTTAATACACGTATCTAAATATTTTAATTATATATGATATTACAAAGGTAGTCAAAAAGAGTGTTGGGCATTGACCTGTCTAAAAAAATTACCTGTTTTGATCTGTTAGACCCAAGCAATCTGCCAACTGTAAAGTTATATGTTTAAAACCGACCGGCTAAAGCTTCTCTTTTCTGGTTTCCTCTGTAGAAAACATCTGCTGCATCAGACATACAAGAAGAGGAGTCATATCTTGAAGAATCCGATGAAGAAAATAGCAATTTTTCAGACACTTCATATGTCGATTTTCTTTATTTAGAGTCGGAAGAGTCACCAGACACAGCTGATAAGTACGCGCTGAATCAATCCATACAACAATCTGATGCCAGCAACCGAGAACTCAATAAACTCGCACATTCACCAGTATCCGTTCTTATGCAGTATGTTAACACTGAGAATCAGTTGGACGAAACGTTATCGATATGTAGGGTATGGAGGAAGTTGCCTGATGATGCAGAGGCATCCCTCACTAGCAGCGTGTTCGGCCGTGTGCTTGACTTTGACTTTGATGCTAAGTCTGAGTCAGATGATCTCACAACATCGGAATGTTCCACTTATGAACATGTAGATCATGGATCGTTGAATAATACTAAAACGGATTCAGGACATTTGTTGGTGTCGGTGAAGGATGATGTCACAAATATTGCAGACAGTATGCAAGAAAAGGTGGCGGGTAAAGAGTCGAATGACAAGTTGATGAAAATTGATGAACCAGAATTGACTGATGACATTGATGACGTGTTTGATGATCCCAGTAGTGTTAAATTTAGTGAAAGATATGATAGCTGCGCTGAAGATACAAGTAAAGCTGCTACCAAGGTATCTTCATATTATGCTTAGATTAAAATGTCATTTTCGTCCCTGAAGTTTGGTCAGTTTTGCGACTTTCGTCCAAAGGTTTGTTTTTCCGCATCTTGATCCAAAAGGTTTGAACTCTTGCCATCTTCATCCGCCTCGTTGATTCCATCCATTTTTCTTCGTTAAGTCAGGGGGATTTCCGTCTTTTTTGTTAACTTAAAGGACAATTCGGTCCTTTTCAGGGGTATTCAGTCTTTTTACATAAAGTGAAAAAGACCGAATGCCCTTTAAGTTAGCAAAAAAGATGGAAATACCCTGACAAAACGGAGAAAAATGGATGGGATCAACGAGCCAGATGAAAATGGCAAGATTTCAAACCTTTTGGATCCAGATGTGGAAAAACAAACCTTTGGATGAAAGTCGCAAAACTGGCCAAACCTCAATGGCGAAAATGACATTTTACTCTTATGCGTAAAAAAATTTCAAGTTTTTGTTCTCAAAGGTCAAACATCCCAATGATATAAATAAGAAAAATCCAATTTCTTTTTCATAGTTATACTCCTCCTTTCTTTGAATCTTCTTAACTCCCACTAATTTCTATAAACAAACACGAACACTCATATCGTACCGATCAGTTAAGGAAAGAAGACTTTTTTTTTTTTTTTGGTATGCAGGATGAAAGAAAAGATGACAGTTTGGCAAAAGCAGGCACCGAAGAGAAAAACGTCACAAGGGCTTTTAACTCGGAGAAAAAACCAAACTTCATGGCACCATTGATTAAAACAGTAGCCAAAGGCACGGCACTTATCGGCATTATGTTTTTGCTTCACCTCAGGTTCGTTCTAAACCACAAACTAGCAACACTAATTGATTGTATGGTTAATAAGAACAATGTTTACACACGTATGAACATCAGGAACAGGAGTCCGGGAAATACGAGTCAGATTCATTGGAAGTCAAGTGGAGTGGGGTTCTTAAAAATGAAAGAAGAAAAGGGAAGCAAGATATATCCTGTTGACAAGTTCAAATTTGAGGATTAAATGACCCAACACTTGAGATATACAACCCAAAAATCAAAGTAAGAAAAATACACTTGTTTACATAGCATATTATATTCTTATATATAGGGGTGCGTTCTTTTTCGGTACCAATATTATGTTGAGAAACGTGAGATCTTGCCGTATAATACACTTGTTGTACACAATGCTTCGCTAATTTAATGAAAGAGAGAGAGGTGAGAAAAACGGCTTAATATATTATGGAGTTAGCGATTTCGATATTTATATTTGTTACCAAAGCGTTGTGAAAAAATATATAGCATTCCCTTCTATTTTAGGCCTTGGGCTTAATTCTTTGCATGCATAACTACATTTTTTATAGAAACTAGTAATAAGACCCGCGCGCGTTGCAGCGCGGGTACATCGCAAACGTCGAACGAATTAGTCCAAGCGTTATGTGATGTGTTAATCATATAATAATGTGCGTTTCGAAGTATCCGACTGAACTCAATGTAACCTATAGATGTGTTGTAATTGGATTAAAATGTAAAACAAATCGAGTTTATAGTGTACAATCATAACGTATTATATGCGACTCGACTAACTCCAATTTATACCATCAAGTCAAAACGTATTATATGTGACCCGATTCATATGTAGGAAACATACAAAATAAAGGCCGAAAGCGTATACCAAATTTACGTCAAAATGTAAAAAGAAAAGTTTAAAAGTTGAGGGGTCGGTATAAAGCATATGTGAAATAAACGTAAATTACCAAAGTATAGGTAAAAAATGCAAGTTACAAAAGTAGAGAGTAAATAAAAGGAAAATTCTATATGCAAAAAATATGAATTACAAAACTATAAACTAAAAGTGAAAATTTTGGAAGTCAAAGAGGGGTGGTTTCACCGACTTTGTACTTTAAGTAATATAGAAATTAGTCAAAAGCTAACGGCTAAAAATGTCAATTGTTAAAGTAGAAGAATAGTAAAGTTAGATAAGGGACTAAAATTGATTACTCTAAAAGTGGAGGGGTCGTAGCAAAACTGAGGGGCTTGAAATGAAATATTGAAAAAGTTTAGGGGAGTAGCAAAGCTGAGGGGCTTGAAACGCAAAATGGAAAAAGTTTGGGGGTGTAAGGGAATGCCGGTGGGTCACCCACCGACATAGCCTTTTAAGTTATAGTAGAATGTGAATGCAGCATTACTAGTTTCCAACATCTATCAGAAAGCCACTGAATAGATACAACTAATCAGAGACAGTTGATGGTACATGTCTAACTATATTATATATAGAATGAAACTACATCTATATACTAAACCTTAAGGTTATTGGACTATACACACATATATAACCTAATACTCGCCGTCAAGCCGCAGGATTATGCTCAACTTGTTACAAAATTTAATTACTTTTCTTGATATGTTTTTAATGAAGGCATTAATTAGAAAGCTAACTTGATGAGGAAATCATCAATAATGAAGAAGCCTTATCAAGGACTCTAGGGTGTTTGTGGGAACATCATACGTGAATTTCACATCCTTGATTGGGACGGTGACAAGGGCGGGGACCCAAGCTTTTGGCTTGGGTGGGCGGGCGCTGCACCCTTTGAAAATTTGGTTGAACCCTTTGTTTACACCCTCAGAAAATAATCCTTGGGTTCGCCATTGGACGGTGAGGCAAAGTGGCAAACCTTATTAAAAGGACAATTAGTTCAGGGGAGGAGGGGTTTGATTCTAGTACTGTAGGTGAATCGCACATGGCCGTGGACATGAGAGATGCTGTCTTAATATGTTTTGGGCACATTGATTGTCGACGTGACGAGAGGAAAACTTTACAGTCAACCGTGTGGGGTAATCCAAAGATGGGTTTGGGAAGTCTTTACACAAGCAACGAAAAACAATGTTGTGAGCTCTTTGTGGGCAGAACATACAATATTGGTTGGTATGAGAGATTAGATGTTACATTGGATAACAATTTCATATTTAATATGTTATAAGATGGTTGATACGCTATCAAATATAATATGTATTAAGTTTGTTAGTACATACCTATTAACATAAAGTTTGTTGGAAACATTAAGGTTGTTAGTACATACCTATTAACATAAAAGTTTGTTGGAAACAATGAAAGACCATTTATACAAAACATATAAGGATATAAATCGAACCATGATAAAAAAAAAATACATTAAACATATAATATAAATCGAACCATAATTAGAACTAGCAATAATAATTGAATGGTAGATGAAGAAATATTATTAAGACCGGTGTTAACACAATTTTTTAATAGATTGATGTCTATTCCAGTTTATTTTATGTCGTTCGGTCTATTTTATATTGTACAACAAAAGTACCGTGAGAGAATGAGAATAAACAACCTAACATGAAATTTCATGTGCAACATCTTGTGGAACCAACTTAGCAAGAACCTAGCATAGGGTTTTCACTAGTATACCTACTCTTGTTTGCCAAGAGGCCTTTGGCGTTGGTTTTGGTGAATTCCTCTCAATAAAGTGGCGATGTTTCAAACCCGTCGTAAGTATTTAAATAGATTTTAGGTGGTGTAAAATTAGAGAGTGGGTCATCGTATAAAATAAAGAAGAAAAAGCTTACCTTTGGTTTCTTTTTACGCCTCAGGAAAATGAATCATTCGTTCATTACTTAGTCCAAGGGAAAGACTTCCATTAAACATGATTTGATTATGCAATTAAAAGTGAGCATCAATAATAATTAAGCAGATTTATATTTATAATCTCCACCTTTCAAATTTCATGATTTTACTTGACTTCAAATACACCATCAAACATTTTATTTTGAGTATCGAAATTCCTTTACCTTTATTATATTTTAATCACATTTAAGATGTGAGAAAAGCACCAAAAGAATAATATTATTTTTATATATCTCACATACACAAAATTATGTTCAAAAGTGATGAAAATCAACTAGTTGTGTAACACAACGTTGCTATGTTAAATTGTCAAAAGTCATCATTCATGATTGACGCCGTTACCAATTTTAGCAGAAATGAAAAAAGTAATATTGACAATAATAATAAACAAACAAAGACAAAACCCAAATAAAATGGCAGGAAATATGGATAACAGTTGAACTTGAAGTCACATAATAACGACAAAGACATTTTAACATCAATTTGATGTTTAGTGTCTCCATTACTTTTGTTTGAAATATAAAGAATGCCACATCAATCAATCAATCAAATTTAAAATAAAATTTTCAAAACCAATTTTTATGTTTAAAACTACAACTTTCTATTTCTTAAAAAAATACATTTTCTAAGTTGTCTTAAAAGTTATACTAGTACTTTGCCCGACGCACGGCGGGTAAAAACGTGTATTAAGATAACACACTATTTGCAAAACATAATGTGTAAAATACAATTTAAAAAAAAATGTAAAACACAATGCGTAAAAGAGAATTACAAAAAAGTGTAAAACACAAAGATATACACGAAGTGTAAAATACAATGCCTAAGACATTTAGTAAAACACAATGCAATAGCGTTTGCAAAAGTATGAGTAGTAGTCTAGGGGTTACAAACTTACAGTTGCAGTTTTTTAAAGTTGAGCGGGTATAAAAATGAAGTAATTGAGCAAAGCGTAAAACCGCAAAGTCTAAAAATAGGAAAACTGTAAAAGTAGAAGGGTGGTGGCGGAAATATGTAAAAGATGAGGGAGTGGTGGTGGAAATGTAAAAGTAGAGGGGTGGTGGCGTAAATGTGTAATAACTGAGAGGTGATGATGGAAAAGCAAAGCAAAGGAGTGGTATTGGCCAAATTTGAAAGATGGTGGTGTTGTTGTGGAAATTCAAAGTAAAAAGGGGTGATGGTGACAAGGTTTGAAAGTTGAGGTGTCGGTGGCGTAAAAGCCACCGACTTTATTCTTTAAGTTATTGTAGAATATAAAAGTCGTAGCTTATTTTAGTTAATTTATTGTAAGCTATTTTTTTCAACTTGAAATTGATTTTTTTTTTTGAAGGGTGACTTTCTATGTACTGACCAGTAATAGGTCACTGAGAGCTTGTCGATGACAAGCTCCCATCAGCCCCGCTTACCGAACGCGATGTTCTATCGGGCCCCGGCCGGCGCGCTAGCTGACCTTCGCCCGGAAACCATACTGCCCCCACACGAGAGACTCGCTGGGGTAACAGCTGGATGAAAACAGGGTTGCCCTCAGGACCGCACCATGCCTCGGTAGGTAACGATCCATCATTGGGACGTCCCGCACCATAAGCCACAAGTTGGAGTCGAACCGGCGACCTCCCAAAGGGAAGAAGCCGGCCTAACCAATTGGGCTATGGTGGGGGATACTTGAAATTGATATACAAGTTTTGATGACTCTATCCATTTTTGGTATTATAAATTGCATGGTCCATCTAAAACGGAATCAATGTTTAAATTAATCATCCAAGGATTAAAAGTTAAAATTTAAAATGGTTTCAAGTTTGAACTTAAAATATATTTTCTTTTGATTGTGACGGATAATAAATGATTTCACCGCCTAATAAGGTCGAATGTGAAGAAATATAAAAGTAGAAAAATAAAGATATGTCCTTGACATGTTTGATTATATTTACAGAACTAAAGCATGCTTATATAGTGAAGTACCTAACACTATAAAACACAACGCCCTAGTTTTCAATACTCGATAAAATTGATTCGGGTAAAGTTCCTGTAAAAATAGCCTTATCGTATAAAACGTACGAAAGACATGAAAAGGTAAAAAAAACGCGGTGACATTTTTTGTAATCATTTTACCCGTAATTACCCTACAGGATCAAAATTACCCTACAAGATCATTTGTAGAGTAATTATGATACTCTACAAAATTACCATACAAGATTAAAATTACCCTACAAGATCAAAATTACCCTACAAGATCATTTGTAGGGTAATTTTGGTAATTACTCTACGAGTAAATAATTACGAAAATGTCATCGCGTTTTTTTATCTTTTCATGTCTTTTGTACGTTTTGTACGATAAGGCTATTTGTATTTGATCTTTTTCCAATTGATTTACGTGGAAGCAGGTCCCAACCTTTTCTTACTCATTTACAACCCTCGATTTTAATAACAAGTTAGACTACTTGATTGATATTGGCTCTAGAAAATGCAACATATTTGTGCATTTGTACCAAAATGGGTCTCTATCCAATCACTAACGACTCAACAACAACTTGAATATTGTCATCCTTGGTACCCCCGAGAAATCCGAACAACCTTGTGACTACAGAAAGAGAAGTAAAAGTTAGGCACAAACAAAAATATAAGAACAAAAGATAACTAGTATCGCACTGCAACTACTTATGTTTGGATGATGTAAAGGAATACACCAATTATGTCTCACACCGACCATCACTATGTTATGCTCCGTTAGGGTTTGTATATTAGTTAACTTCTCGCATAACGCTATATCAAGATTGATCTCGTACTCCTTCACAGGTGGCATAGGAGTGTGAGTCGGATCCAAAGGGACACGCCATAACATCTCAAATGGGCAAATAGCACAAGAGGTATAGAAGAATTTCTCTTTCCGGATCTTCAAGAGACGAGTGAAGAAACACGTGTCTTATTATGACCCCACACTGATACTGAGATTCAGATAATCATTAATCACTACTAAATTCAAACAAGCCCAATGAGGAGAAGACGTGTGTTGCGTGCAAACTTACACAAAAGGCACATGTTTGTTGAAGCCTTTAATCGACACACATTGTGAGTGAAAAACGACCAAATAATGATGACAAATTTCACAAGCCCCCGAAAATGGAGACAAGGAGTCTGCTCCAAAACACACTTAGAGCTCAAAGAAGTCACTAGGTATTAAGGTAGTCCACCAATGTATCCGTGTGGCGCATATAGTGCCAGACATGGGGACTTGAAGTGCTAACACCCCCATTATGCCTCTCCAATGGACTTGAGATTGAAAACTTACTCTAGAGAACCACACAAAATAAGAACCATATACACTCCCCTAAAGGCCCGACTTCACAACATTCATAGTTACCTCCAGAGCTACGTCTCCGGGTCACCAGTAACCATATTTGGAGTCACGACTCCGTATCATCTAGAAACCATCCCGAGATCTAGGCATCTAGATCATCCACAAACCATCTATAGAGCTATGACTCCTAATCATCCATAAACCATACGAAGTTGCAGTTGTCGGTGACACTATATCATCCTTGAATTCTGACGGAATAATCATAAAATCTACGTAGCTATCGCTCTAGAGACGAATTTGTGCAAATCCGGAGACTGCTTCAATTCCAAACTCTTGCAAATCTAGAGACTACTGTAATTCCAAACTCTTCTCCGAAACATGAACAACAAAGCATCCATGAAACACAACAACATGAATACCGCTACAACCTACAAGCATGATGTGCCCCCATGGTAATATACCGTACCTCTGGTACGTGCCAAGACAACGTGGTACACGCCCATGATCCATGACTAGAGGCTAAGACTAATAACATCATTCCCCATTAGGCATTCCACATCCTATTGAACTTGTCACATGACACAAATTCAAACATCATTTGAATGACCCATTCCAAACTTTTTAAACCTTTATACTCCTTTTTGGTTAGACAATATCTTAGAAAAATATTATCCAAAAGATCCCTAGATCACTAGAGTTGGAGACTTCATGTGACATTCACATGATATTGTTAACCCACAAAAGTGATGATTGGTCTAAGAGAATAATGGGTGTCAGCTTTCTTTCTTTCTTTCATGTTTGTCAATTTTAGCACCTGCAATGCATGTGCTAGCGCACACTCCACAACAACAAGGCCAGGCGTGGCAATCACATCTTACGGAATAATTCAACTTAAACACCCCTCCCTTAATTGTCAAAAACCTGTGGTTTTCAAGCAAACTACTACCCACACACACACCCCTCTTCTAATCTAACCTCACCCCTCTTTGCTAATCTTTCATCTTTATTATTATTTCTTTATAAAAATCAAAGCTTTGGGTTTCATAGATCAGCTTTCTTGAAGTGCATCTGCTGTTGCTTGATGCATTTACATATGGGTATGGTGAGTAAATTGTAAGCAAAGATTCAAGATCAACAGATTTGAGCAACCCCATTTGGGATTCTGTTTAAAGAATAGTTTGTTTTCTTGCTTAAGGTTCAATTTTGGTACCATTTCGGTTGGGGGGTTTTGTCTGTTTTAAGTTTAGGGTGTGTGGATTTGAACTACAAAATCAAACTGATTGTCCACATTTCTTCTTTACACAAACCCTAATCTTGGTTTTTGTGAAAAAAGTTCATGTTTTTCTTTGTGGGGATTTGATTTTAGGGGTTTTGGTTTGTGGGTTTTGATTGTTGTTCAGTTTGACTCTTGAAGTTGAATTGCTTTGTGTGAAAAAGTTCATATTTTTCTTTGTGGGAATTTGATTTTAAGGGTTTTGGATTGTGGGTTTTGATTGTAGTTCGGTTTTGAAGGTAAAAGTTTTGGGTTTGAATGATTAAGATTGGTGAGATTGTTGATGAAGTGTGAGGGTGAGTGTGAGTGTGTGGGGATATTAGTGTTTGGTTTTGAATCTGCTACCGTAAACAATGGATCGCCGGAGTTGGCTGTGGCGGAGGAAGTCGTCGGAGAAAAGCCTTGGCGAAACAGAAAGCTCGGGTGGATCCATGTCTTCTCATTCTGAGAGATTCTCTGATGATCAGGTATGTTCAACTCATCAATCTAGTTGTCATTTTCATTTTCTTAAACACTCTGGGTGAGAGTAATGAGAACAATTACAATAGCTAATAGCAGAATTTGCATCATCCTCCTCATGTCAAAGTTAGGTCCTGTTTGAGAGTCAAACAGGTTTCTTATGAATCTGAAACTACGACGAAATTTATTCAACATGAAGATAATTGCATAGCAATGTCTGAAAGTTACCATATATTGATGAACTAGGATAAGAATGTAAAAGCTGCGTTCGTTTCGTGAAATGGAATTGGCGCAGGAATTGAAATTTGATTTGGAATTAAGGTGTGTTTGTTTCATAAAATGGAATGGAATCTGGATAGAAATGGAATGTAGATTCCACTCCTTATGTTAATGTTATTGTTCAATTCCAATTCTTTTTTTTTGTTGAAACCAACAAAATAAGAAACGAAATCAAGATTCCAATTCCATCAAGATTCCATTCCATTCTGTGAAACGAACACTACCTAAGGGGTCTATAATTTCATATGGAGTTTGACGTTGATAAGTAGCAGGTTCGTGTTTGACTTTCAAAAGTCAAAAGTATTTTCACTTATGGAACACTACCATGATAACTCTTAATTTACTTTGCTCTTAGAGAATGTCAAGATGTAAGTAATGCTATTGGATTAGGGAAGAATATCGTGCGTTTTTTACATTAACTTGTTCAGCAGTTGGTTTAAAAAGGCGCGAGGCATACAATGCAAATGGTGAAATAGGCCAATTACTTTGTTGTATCTTTACCTATTAGAGGGTTTAAGCATGAACACGTAAATAAACTACTCCATCCGTCTCGAAATCGAACTCCAGTTTTGACTTTTAAGATTTAGATGACATGCATGTTGACTCCAAAGTCAAACCTTATATTTTCTTGCCTTATATTTTTTATATATTATTGGATGCTTTGTAGTTATGATGTTGGTTAAAACTTATATTTTCTTACTTTAATTCATCAAAGCTTTATTCAAATCAAAGTTTTCAATCACCCGAAGTCACATCAAAGGCTGAACTACAACCAGAAGAACTCGAGGGTAGCGTAAAGACTCTATCGCGGAAACTATCCGAGGCTCTTCTGAATATTAGCATCAAAGAAGACTTGGTAAAGCAACACTCGAAAGTAGCAGAAGAAGCGGTCGAAGGTATACAACATCATTACCTATTTAATCAGTTTCAAAACCATCATTGAGGTCAAAATGAATTGACCAGTTAAAACTTGTTGAAGAACTAATTCTAAATTTGAATTTTTAACTTATTTACTTTAACTAATTCTTAATTTGAATGATAGGATGGGAGAAAGCGGAAAGCGAAGTGTTAGCTTTGCGGCAGCAAGTCGAGGTTTTAACCCTTCGAAACTCAACCCTCGAAGATCGCGTTTCTCATCTTGACGGGGCCCTCAAAGAGTGTTTACGACAGCTTCGGCAAACACGAGAAGAATACGATGAGAAAACGGACGAAGCTATCGAAAAGAAAAAATCCGAATGGCAGACAACAAAAGCTGAACTTGAAAAGCAGCTCTCCGACCTCCGTTCACAGCTTCAATCCGCCAAAAAAACTGAACCTTCTTTGACCTCCGTTGAAAAGTCAGAGAAAGAAATCTCCGCTCTAAAGCTCGAGCTTGCTTCAATGGCTGAAGAGCTAGAGTTACGGTATATAGAACGGGAGTTGAGCAACCAGGCTGCCGAACAGGCTAGCAAGCTGCATTTAGAAAGTGCGAAGAAAGCAACGAAATTTGAAGCCGAGTGTCGTCGGTTAAACGCAGCCCTTAGAAAAGCACTAGCTACTAACGGTCAAAAATCGTCGTCGATTGTTGAAAGTGATGATCTGAAGGAAACAAATGAGTTTGAAAGTAACCGAACGAAACCCGCAAAGGGGATCAATCTCATGGATGACTTCCTTGAAATGGAAAGACTCGTGGCATTACCGAAAAGTGATCCAAGTGATTCCTTACAATCGTTACAAAACCGATTGCCTGAAGTCGAAGAGGCTTTGAAAAGGGTAGAGATGGAAAAACAGAACGTGGAGATCGCTTTAAGTGAGCGTGAAAACGAGCTCAAAACATCAAGAAACGAGCTCAAAGTTGCTAAGTCAAAGTTAGTCAAGTTAGAAGCTTTGTTGATCAACGCAAATGATGCAAGAGAAACAACCGAGAAAGAACTTGTATCGGTGAACGGGATAGTCAACGTGCTACAAGAAAGGGTAAAACGATCTGATCTTGAGGTGGCGGAGTTGAAAAGACAGCTAGATATCAAGCGAAGAGAAGCGGAATCTCGACTTGAAGATGCCTACACTAAGAAAATGGAGGCGGAGTCACGCGTGGCGACACTAGAAGCAGAGTTGGAATCGTTGACTCCGAGAGCTGACTCCTTAGAAACAGAAGTCGGAAAGGAGCGTGACAGGTGTCGGGAATTAGAAGGTGAGCTGGAATCGTTAAATACGAAAGTTGATGCCTTGGAAACAGAGGTCGGAAAGGACCGTGCTTTATCGGGAAAGATGGGAGACAGATGTCGGGAATTAGAAGGTGAGTTGGAATCGTTGAATCTGAAAGTCGATTATTTAGAAACCGAGACAAAAAAGGAGCGTGCTGTATCGGGAAAGATGGGAGACAGATGTCGGGAATTAGAACGTGAATTGGAATCCTTGGTTTCGAAAGTTGATTCTCTAGAAATGGAGGTTGAGAAGGAGCGCGTGTTATCGAAGAAGATGGGAGTTAAATGTCGGGAATTAGAAGGCGAGATTTCACGATTACAACGTGAAAATCAGTACCCGAAACCCGCCATTCGAAATCCAGAGATCACGATAAAACAGGTCAGTTTACTATCTTCGGCAGCATGTTATATTACTGTTGACTATATGATCCTGATTATTTAGTAACATAACTAGTTTTTTGACCCGCCGCGCGTTGCGGTGGCGGCGAAACATAAAGTATCTCGAATTTATACCGTCAAATATTTGACCTAACTCGTTTTCGAACATTTACGTCAAAACGTACACCAACTGAAAACGCACATGAAAATAAGCACGAAAACGTATTATATTTGACCTGGCTCATTACCGAGAAAATTTACGTCGAAACTGAAACCAACTTGAATTTATAACGAAACGTATTTAAAAATAAGCATGTAAGAAAAGTGTATTTTTACGTTAAAGAATGGTACCAAGCCTTGCAGCGGAGTTGAAACGTAAAGTAACTCAAATTTATACCACCTAGTGAAAACGTATTATATTTGACCCGACTCGATTCCGAACAATATGTAGACCAACCAAAAACGTACATAAAAATAAGCACGAAAACGTATTATATTTGACCCACGTACATAAAAATAAGCACATAGAACTCGAGGGGGGGGGGGGGGGGTCAAAATGACAATTTACAACGTTATGAACATTCTGTTTATGATGGAAAGCTTTTTAATACTTTGACACAGGATACTGAACTAGCATTGGCTGGTAGTAAATATGCGGATTGCCAGAAGACAATCGCTTCTCTTAGTCGTCAACTAAAAACACTTGCAACGCTTGAAGACTTCTTGATTGACACGAACGAGTTCAGTAGACGTATTTGAGTTAAAGACTGCAGCCTTCTACCAGCAAAACGATGGCAAGTAAAGACGTTTTGGTTATCTTTTTTCTATATACAAAGTAACGATATTAAGATTTGTAAATTGGTGTTGTATTCAGTCACATTCATTCGTATACGAAAGATATTTCAAAAGTTGTGTTATATTTAGATGAAATTTCGTTTCATGGTGCGTTTTGGCGTCTACGTAGCCGGCTGCTGCTTATTACTTGAACCTGAAACTATATATATGGTCTGTATCTATCATCCAAAGGGGTCTTCTGTGAGAAGTAAAAATGAAATTGTTGTATTTATATTCTGCCTGCCTTAGTTTTATGTTTAACTACTGTGAATGGATGCAAGTCAAAACCACAAGCATTATGTTCATATGTACAATTAGAGTGAAGTAACTTTTCCATATTAGTTATGAACCAAAGTGCCCATGACTTTATAGCCTAGTGGCATCTTGAGGGTGGGAAAAGGCTTGGGACCAATAGGTCATAGGTTCGATCCCCACAAGGGGGTTTTTCCCATATTTATCAGGTGGTTCCGCTGGTGGCACGATGATACTCCAGTGGTCCGTCAGTGATCCAAAATTTGCAGTTCAAAAAAAAAAGTTATGAACCAAAGTGTAACACACCAACTTTAAAGCTATTCAAGTTCCTTGTAATCTTAAACTAAAAAATATCAAATCTACTAAAAGCACATTATAATGATATATTTATGGTTCATGTCCATTGAAATTGTAATTATTTGTTGGAAACAATGTTTTAAAAACCGGTTTTTAGATCAAACCGGATTAGCCTAAAAAATGGTTCAACCGGTTGAACCAGGTTGTACCGAGCGGTTCAACCGGGTTGACTAGCTACACTCTTTAATTTCATAAATTACAACATCAACTCAAAAGTTAATCAAAAAATGAATGATTATGTATTAAAAGATGATCCAAAAGTAAATCCATAATAAAAAATAATTCAAAAGATAATCAAAATCATTCAATTTTCCAACAAGCTCTTTTAAAAGAAAGTGTACGATATGTTTAAGCAATTTGAGTGTTGAATACATCAACTATTTTCGTTTCATACAATATTAAATAAGAACTTTTAGTTTCGAATAATCATAATATATTTACATAAGGTGAGTAACATATATATTGAAAATAAGTATCAACTCAAACTAAAATAACCTTGTGCCGGTACCGGTATTACGTTTCAAACCGGTATACCGGATTTTACCGCCGGAACAAACCTTATGTCGTTTCACTTATTTACCGGGGTGTTTCGTACCGGATTTACATTTGAAAACGGTAATACCGGTATAACCGGCCGGTATTTACCGGTTTTTAAAACATTGGTTGGAAATATATTGCAGAATTGTTAAAAAATAAAGTAAATTTGAGTCGAGTCATAATAGCTTACTAAGGACATTTTACATGATCATTGACGGATTCATTTTTTTTACAGGGTTCCTTTTGGTAGTTTCTCACTAATTATCACTATTTTTTTTTTCCAAATCATACAAGGTTTTCACTAATTTTTTCTATTTTTTCCAAACCTAGGGGGTTTCCGGAAACCTCCAAAACATCCCTGGATCCGCCTCGGTACATGAAGAGAGGTATGTCTCCAGGTGGGTAATTCCCTATTAGGAGGTTTAGCTGTATATGTTTCTGTAATATGCAAACATCTAGCCCCTTGCTAGCATGCCTGCTTCTTTTGAGTTTATAATTAATTAAAACATGATTTTCTTGTTCCAAGTAGAAGCAAGACAAACTCATAAGGGGGTTTATAAGAGCATCATCGATAGGATGTTTTTTAGTATTGTTTTTGGGTGTGTGATGTTTTTTCTCTCTGCTCTCCTCACTAGTGGCGGAGGTTTATTGTGACCCGGGGGTGCCTTGACCCTTACTGAATTTTCGTTGCTAGTGTTAATTTTACCGAAATTTTCCAAAATCTTTTTTAGTGTAAAATATTGGATTTTTTAGAGTCTGGACCCCACTAATTTGGATTTTGAGAGTTTAGCCGTCACTTATTTTTCTTCCAAGCTCCGCCATTGCTCCTCACACAATGCAAAAATACTCATTTTCTCTCCTCTCTTTTCCCTTCCACTCACACACACTCTCTCTCTCTCCATCCTTTTTACACAAGAACTTGACCGTCACATTCTCTCCTCCACCTCACACCCTCTCTCATCCACATCAGCTTCTCTCTCCTCAAAAAACACGAAACAATGAACTTATTGTGGATGTTCTAAGTAATTTTTTTAATACTAGTTTTGTGTGTTTTTAGAGTAGAAAGAGTGTGAGATGGATGAGAGAAGGGACGAGGAAGAGATGAAAGAGGGTGGAAAAGTTTTTGTACAAAATTATAATTGACTAACCATGATTAGAAGAAAAAGGGATGGGAGAGAGTGTGAGTGGGGTAAGTGGATACTTTGTTAGGGATATATATATATATATATAGAGAGTAGGGTTCGCACGGAAAGTGTGTTTTTCCTAGAAAGTCTAGGAAGCGATCTGGTCCATCCGATTGGTGTGTTTAAGGGTTGAGATTAAATCAATGGCAATCTTGTAATATTTGAGTTTAATTAATTGATTGTTTTAAATGAGTAGGGGCAATTTTGTCAATGGCCGTGTTTTAAATCAATTAGATAACCGCCCAGTTCCTAAATTCAAGCGATTTTCCCACTCTCTCTCTCTCACCAAACCCATCTTGGAAACCCCAATCCCTACCAAAAATAACTACAATCATGGAAGAAAATAACTTTAGAAACGATGGAGAGCATCGGATCAAATTAAAACACTTCTCCATCTCCACCATCTCCGAGTTCATCATCACCATTCAAATATTGTTCTTATCATCTCCGTTTTCTTGACGATGTGTTTTAACAGCAAGCAGATTCATACAGTTGTGTTTTAGCATTCAGATTCATACAGTTGTGTTTTAGCATTCAGATTCATACAGATGTGTTTTAACAGCAAACAGATTCATACAGTTGTGTTTTAACAGCAAGCAGATTCATACAGTTATGTTTTAGCATTCAGATTCATACAGATGTGTTTTAACAGCAAACAGATTCATACAGTTGTGTTTTAGCATTCAGATTCATACAGATGTGTTTTAACAACAAACATATTCATATAGATGTGTTTTAACAGCAAGCAGATTCATAC
The DNA here is from genome assembly GCA_030545235.1 of Helianthus tuberosus. Lineage (NCBI taxonomy): Eukaryota > Viridiplantae > Streptophyta > Magnoliopsida > Asterales > Asteraceae > Helianthus > Helianthus tuberosus. The sequence continues at coordinate 8,107,808 of CM060436.1, forward strand.
AGTTGTGTTTTAGCAAGCAGATTCATACAGATGTGTTTTAACAACAAAAAGATTCATACAATTGTGTTTTAACAGCAAGCAGATTCATACAGATGTGTTTTAACAGCAAGCAGATTCATACAGTTGTGTTTTAGCATTCAGATTCATACAGTTGTGTTTTAGCATCCAGATTCAACAGATGTGTTTTAACAGCAAGCAGATTCATACAGTTGTGTTTTAGCATTCAGATGCATACAGTTGTGTTTTAACAGCAAACAGATTCATACAGTTATGTTTTAACAGCAAGCAGATTCATACACTTGTGTTTTAGCATTCAGATTCATACAGTTGTGTTTTAACAACAATCAGATTCATACAGTTGTGTTTTAGCATTCAGATTCATACAATTGTGTTTTAATAGCAATCAGATTCATACACTGTGTTTTACCATCTTTATATTGTGGGATCTATAAAAAAATTTGACTTTAGCCCTGTAAACTGTTAAAACACAGCACCAAGAACATGCTGATAAATTCCAGTAATCTTCTGAACAATGGAATATGCGATGTAATGTGACATGAAATTTTAGTTAATGACCACATTGACTTCCAGATTTGAATTCGAAAATAATAAAAATTCCGAAAATCATAGAATTTTAGTTAATGAAGATACATTCCAAAAATAAAATTAAAATGTGAAATTACATAATAGCCCTTCTACTTAAAATCCCTCAACGACACATGTCCAATTCTTATTCCTTCCTAGACTTTCTAGGAAAAATAGACTTTCCACCCAACTCCTACTCTATATATATATATATATATATAGTGTGTGTGAGGTTCATTGGGGAACACTAAAAAAGTGGGGAACAATGGGGAACCGACTCAAACGAACTCCGATTGGACTCATTCCAGCGGCGTTGGAACCGTCTCGTCGAACCCTACCTAGGATCTCTTAACCCTAAACCCTAAATCATAACCCGTAAACCCTAAATATATTAGGGTTTGGCTTTTAGGGTTTAGCTTTAGGGTTTAGCCTAAGGGTTTAGCTTTAGAGTTTAGAGTTTAGCTTTTGGGTTTAGGGTTTAGCTTTAGGGTTTATGTTGGTGAATCCGTCTGTCGACTTCGTCTTGTATGGAGTCTGCTTTGTATTAGATAGATCATGGCACGTTGTACGAGAAAAATGTCAAATATGGGATGGGAGGTAATTTCGCACGAAATTACCAAGTGTATTTCCGCACGAAATAGTCATGCCATTTCACACGAAATCACTGATTTCGCTTGAAAATGATTTCGTGTGAGCCGGTTCAAGCGGAATTAGCACGTCTATATATACTAGGTTGAGTCGTGTCATTTGGAACGAAATTAGATTCCGGTTTGAGAGCCGAAGTGCTGCCGAAGTGTCTACTCGCTGTAAATCTTTGTCAAATCAATCTAAAGATAGTTTATATTGTATATCTAGCTAAATTGAACTTGATACGTCTGTTTCCGCCTTTCGTATCGAGCAAAAACTCTTCTGATCGACTCATTCGGGTCAGAAAACGATCCTACAAGTGGTATCAGAGCTCAGGAGAAAGAGTTCTTACCAATTCACCTGCAAATTCTGATTTCTACACCTTCTTTTCAAAATTAAACAACTTTTTACGGTTAAAATCGGCTAATTTTCTCACATATTGTGTGAAACAGTGTTTTAACAAATCCTTGAAAGTTTCAGACTTAAAATCGGCCTAAAACCTAATCAATTTTGGCAAAAACAGCTCGAGAATGATGACATCAGCATAATTTCGTTTGAAATTGCACTTAATTTCGCATGGAATTATAATTTCGCTTGAAGTTGCTGTTAATTTCGCTCGAAATCAGTATTTCGTTTGAGTGATTCCGTTTGAAATTACTATTTCACTCCAATTTGTCATTCCGTTTGAGTATTTCACACGAAATCAGTTATTCCGTTTGAAAGGGTGTTATTTCACACGAAATCAGCTATTTCGTTTGAAAGAGTGTTATTTCACACGAAATCAGGTAATTCCGTGTGAAGCTGGTATTTCGTTTGAACAACTAATTCCGTGTGAAGTGGTATTTCGTTTGAGAGTGTTATTTCGTGTGAAAGATTTGATTTCGCTTGAAAGTGTCAGAGTTTTGTGAAACTTGTTACCGAAACATGGAAGAGGAATTTTATAACGCATTTGCTACTACCCCGACTACTCCGGCTAGTGTTACTCAGAACTTGACTATGGAAAATGAAACGGGCACTATGCAAAAACCGCCAAAGCTTATGAACATTGAGGAGTATAAAGGATGGGAGGAACGATTCGAAAATTGGGTGCAAGCAAATTATTTGGATGCTTGGGAGTGTGTTGAAACAAAGTATGTTAGACCTACGAATGATGATGAAGAGGAGATTGCTATTAAAGATTTAAGTGTTGATGATAGAAAGAAATACAAAAATGAAAAGATGATGATTAGTCTATTGCATCAAGCAGTTAAGGAAGATATCTTGGTTTTATTGCAACATAATGGAAGTGCTTATTCAATTTGGAGAGCTTTAAAATCAAAGTTTGTTGGAAGTAAAGAAATGATCAAGAACAAAAAGTCACTTTTGAAGAAAGAATTCGATCTATTTCGTGGTTTGAGAACTGAAAGCACCAAACAAATTATTGAAAGATACTGCAATCTGTTAGTCCAAATGAAGAGAGTGAGCATCACAAAAGATAATGAAGAATTGATTGAGAAGTTAGCTGATGCTTTGCCACATGAAACTTGGGGCACGTATCTCATGATGTTGAAGAACAAGAAAGATTTTAGCAATCTAACACTGAATAAGTTCATTGAAAAGCTTGAAGCTCAAGAGATGGAACAAAGAAAAATCTCAAGAATGAAGGATTTTGATGGGGAACAAGATATCAGTCTTTATTACAAAGGAGGTATCAGTGATAAGACCAACATGTCACCAAAGGTTGAAACTGCATTCAATGCTAAGAGTTCATCAGGAGGGTCATCTAAAGGATCAAACAGCAAAACTGAATTTTCTTCATATCCATCATATGATCCAAACTTTTCAACAACAAAGAATGGAAAGAAATTACAGTGCAACATGGTATCAGATCTTGAAAATAGTCAAAATTACACTGAGGAGGTTGCAAAAAGTCACATGTCTTTGTTGGTGACCGTGTTAGAGTCATATGAGAGTTTAGTGGCAGGTCGGATCGGGAATCCAATGCTAACAAAAGAGGATTACGATCAGATTGATGCTGATGAGATGGAATTGATGGATATAAAGTGGTGTTTGGCAAGTGTGTTGAGGAGAGCCGAAAAGTTTAAACAAATTACGGGAATAGATGATTTTCGTGATGCAAATGTTTCTACTTTAGGTTTTGATAAATCTAAAGTTACTTGTTTTCGTTGCAGGAAAAAAGGACACTTCAAGAGAGAGTGCACAAATCGCGAAGCAAGTGGAGCTCAAAATCCGTTCAACAACAATGACTACTATCGAAAAGCAATTTATCATCAAGTTGCTCAACAATCACATCAACAAGAACCACAAACTGCACATGCCAGGAAGGCAATCGAGGAATCATCAAAGAGAGCTTGTATGGTGAATCAAGATGATAAAAAGTCAACAAAAGATTTTAGTTGGGACAAATATGTTTCAGCTGACAGTAAAGCATGTCTGATAAACCAAGATGATGAAAATTACCAGAAGGGTTTAGCTGGGTAAATTTCAGTTGGGATGATTATGATCCTAACAAAACTTCAAATCACAAAGCTTTTGTTGCTCGAGTTGCTGAAGACAGTGATAATGATGATGATTATTATGCAAAAAGAATGGAAAAGCACTTGAGAATGATGGAAGGAAGTGACAGTGATGATGAAAAAGCTAAAAAGAAAAAAAAGAAAGTTAAACAACCTGTCAGCAGTGATGATGAAGAAGTTCCAGTGATAAGGAAAAAGGTCAAAGATATTCCAGTTTTTACAGTTGAAGCTGAAGCTGATGCACAAAAGATTCCAGTGATATGTGAAAATTGTGAAGCAGTGAAGAAGCAAAATAGTACTTTGATTCATAACATGAACAGATTGAAAGAATCTTATGATGTTCTAAACAAAGCAATGAATCAGTACAACCAATCAAGCAGTGAACAAGCAATAGCCATGAAGACACTTCAAGGAGCTTTCATGACAAAGCAGAAAGTTGTTAACAATTACATTGAGAAGTGTGATGTGTTAGAACAAAAACTGGAAACACAAAGGATTGAAACAGAAAGAGTAAACCATTTGTTAAAAAGTTACTCATGTACTTCTTATGTTATTGACAGGATTTATCCAACAGTGGAAGGCATGAAGGCGTTTGAAGAAAAGGAAGAATCTAATGAAAAGATTTCTGAAAAGAAGAAGGATACTGAAGTGAATGACTCTGGTAAGAAACAAGGTTTCAGTTACAACCAGTGTCCATCCCCGCTTGAAAATGGATATTCATCACGAAATCCAAATTCAGAAAGAGTAAAAAAGGCAACCAACTTACAATGGGAATCTGAGCCATCAGATAATTTGCCAGATAATATTGATGTCACTTTTACGTCATCTGATACTGATCATGAGTCCGAATTAATAAAAAAGTGGTCGATCAGGTGTTGGATAACGATGAAACTGAGGAGTCAAAGTCGGAGTCAAACTCAGAGTCAAAGTCTGACAAGTCAAAGTCAACAGTCAAAAAGGAGAAACGGGTTTACAATAAAGAGTTTTTGTTATCAAAATCTAATTTGAATGACGAAACGTTCAAAGTTGCTTATACTTTGAATGATTCTGACAAATTATATTCTGATGAAGAATTTCCAATAAGAGGTGTTAAAACTGAAATGATTAAAAAGGCTTTCAAACTAACAGAAATTGATATTTCTGAAATAAAAGATGTAAATCTTTCTGAAAAACCTAAACCTTACACCTCAAGAGTTCAACAAAGTTTAAACAAGAAAAAGGGTTACAGTACAGTTCTGGTTCTGGTTTTCAAAAGAAACCAAACCATAACGGTAATTTCAAAAGAAAAGGTCTTGGCTTTATTCCATCGAAAAACCATAAAAATGAGAAAACTTATAAACCAAAAACTGTGTTTGTTTCAGGAATATCTTCTGAAGAAGAAAAGGAGCAATTGTTCAGGAATCAATCAAACAAAGAATTCCTTGCGAAGAAGCAAGAAGAAATGGAGAAAAATGTTGTTCAATAGAGGAAGGAGACGAGAATCTGTTTTCAATGCAAAGTAGTTGGTCATATTGCCAGGACCTGTCCAAAGGAAATTCAAACAAAACAGGGAGTATCTGAAAAACTGAAAGATAAGATGGTTGAGAATGAACCACCAACTGAACAATTTAAAATTTTCAAAAATTCAAAGTTTGAAGTTGGTTAATGTTCAAAAAGGTTTTACAAGAGAAAAGCAAATCTTGACAATCACAAGTGGGTTGTTAAGAAATTTGATGATAGTTCTAGCAATGATTCTGATTCATCAAAATCAGAGGAGCTATTTTCAGGCGATGAATCTGATTCCACAAAGTCAGAAGAGCCACGTGTTGAGTTAAAATTGGAAACATCAGTACCGCCAATGGATGATGTCAATTTTCCACCATTGAGGGCTGAGAATTTTAAACAAAAAGTTGGTAAAATTGAGATTTCAAATCAATTTTTCTCTGAAAAGAAAGAATTTGATATTGATAAAGCTTTTAACCCCAAAGTGCAACATATTTTTGGTAAAATGGTTGATGGGAAGGTTAAAGGGGTGAAGGAGTTTTATGAGAAAAAATTGAAGAAACCAGGTAAGGGTGAGACATCCCAGGTTTCTGACTGGGATGGAACCTATTATGATGAGTGAAAAATCAGGACTTGCCGGAGCTCCCAGGTTGGTAAGTGTGGAGCAGGAATCGGCATCTTTCTTGAGAAATTCACATTGGTGATATTTCGACTTACAAGTGGTAAATCAGGGACATTAAGTTGTACTTGATTTTCTACAAGTGGTAATGGTTGGTTGAATTTAAAACTGTTATATTTTTTCAAGTGGTTGAAAGAACAAAGTGATGAATTGATCCCCTAACCTACAAATGGTTTATTAAATCAACAAAACTTATTTTCCGGAAAAACCATTTGATTAAAACAAACTTAAGTGTTTTGAAATCATAATGGAAAATAGTTTGTTGTAAGGGGGAGTTCTGATTGTTTATGCCAAGTGGATGGCGATTTGAAGCAATTCACAACAGTTGTCACTTTACTTGTACAGTTTGTTTTCAATTTTTTCTTAAATGCTTTTGCATTTTAGGGGGAGTAAGAATTTCAGAAAATCCAAAAACATTTGAAAATTTGAAAAAGCCAAAAACATGATAAAATAAAAAATGAGTTTTGTTGAGGAAAGAGGAAATGATAGATAGTACATTAGTGGACAATCACAGCATGCTAAAGAATTGGAAAGTCAAAATGTGATAAACGGTCTCACTGATGATGTGCCGGTAGGTTTTTGCACATTTAGTAGATTGTAACGAGATATAAACCTAAATTTCAAACTTACTTATCTCGTGGGGAACATCTCTCGGATATATGGGTAACCCCCGAAATCTTATTTGAAAGGTCCCTCTTTCTGAGATTCTAGGTCTTTATACTTAGTGATATCTGGGGTATTATCCCGGGACTTCTGATTTTGCGAAAGCAATGGCCTAGTCCCCGTATAATACTTTACGCTTGCTTGAAATATAGCACCACCCTTAGCATAAAAATGATGAAACATTGCAAAATGCTAATCATGTGCTGTTGAAGAAAAGATTCTCTAAAGGGAACACACCATAAGTCGAAGCTGTCATCTCTCTGATTTTGCGGAAGCAATAGCCTGAGCTCTCACGGCCCTCGCATTTAACCCTTTACAGATATCATCTAGGTATACTCACATGTAAGACTGAATATTGGGATCTAGATACGGGAGTATATTCTGAGGTGGAACACGCGAATAAGTTTAAGTCTCTAAAATATTAATCTCGTATCTCGAAACAGTTGAACTTTGTGTGAAAATTTAAATGGATCAGTTTACTGACAATCTAAGTGAATCGTTTAGAACTTAAAATGTTTAAAGTTTAACGGTGTTGGTGATTTGTCTCAAAAACTGATATGATCCTCTTACACAAACTCATAATAATATTGTTTGTAAATATTTCTTTACTATATTTCTTTTCAAAAATCCAAAAAGATTTTCGGAGTGTTTTAAGCATAAGCTTTTGAGAAATACAAAAATATTTTCGACAACTGATGTTGAAAAGATGATTTTCAAAATTCCGATTGCTAAACTTGATGAACAAAATGTTTGGGAGAGTGTGTTTGAAATGAGAAAAGTTTTTGAAATAAAAATGGTATTTCTTCAAGTGGTTCATCAGAAATTATAAATGTTAAATCATTTTGAGATTGAATCTACAAGTGGTATATAAATTTGTCAAATTTTAAATTTGTGAAATTTATTTTTGGGTAGAGTTATGTGCAGGTTAGCCAGGTTCCTGATTCTGGTATGATAGAGAGCCAGATTTCAATCCTGTGAACCTGTAAAAGCCAGATTACGATCCTAGCACAACTCAAGGGGGGGAGTTTGATAGAATAGGGGAGTCTGAAGATGCTGATGCTGATGAACTTAAGGAATCAAGAGATCTGATCAAGAGAATTAGAAGACTCAAGAGCCAGGTTGATATTTTGGAATTGAAGATTAGATCAACATCCGAGGGAGAGATAAGTTGATAAAGAGAAGAGAGAGATAAAGGATACTTTACATTATTAGATACTTCGGAAGAGGTCGAGAGGACTGATAAAGACTGAAGATTGAAGACTCGACATCAAAGACTTCGTCAACATCCGAGGGGGAGTCTGTTGGTGCATCCGTCTGTCGACTTCGTCTTGTATGGAGTCTTGCTTTGTATTAGATAGATCAGGGAACGTTGTACGAGAAAAATGTCAAATATGGGATGGGAGGTAATTTCGCACAAAATTACCAAGTGTATTTCCGCACGAAATAGTCATGCCATTTCACACGAAATCACTGATTTCGCTTGAAAATGATTTCGTGTGAGCCGGTTCAAGCGGAACAAGTGTATTTCCGCACGAAATAGTCATGCCATTTCACACGAAATCACTGATTTCGCTTGAAAATGATTTCGTGTGAGTCGGTTCAAGCGGAATTAGCACGTCTATATATACTTGGTTGAGTCGTGTCATTTGGAACGAAATTAGATTCCGGTTTGAGAGCCGAAGTGTCTACTCGCTGTAAATCTTTGTCAAATCAATCTAAAGACAGTTTATAGTGTATATCTAGCTGAATTGAACTTGATACGTCTGTTTCTGCCTTTCGTATCGAGCAAAAACTCTTCTGATCGACTCATTCGGGTCAGAAAACGATCCTACAGTTTAGCTATAGGGTTTAGCTTTTAGGGTTTATAGTTTAGATTTTACGGTTTAGCTTAGATTTTAGCCTTATTTTTTAGCTTTAGGGTTTAGAGTTTAGGAGTTAGGATTTAGGGTTAAGAGATCTTAATTAGGGTTCGACGAGCCGGTTCCAACGCCGCTGGAATGAGTGCAATCGGAGTTCGTTTGAGCCGGTTCCCCGCTGTTCCCCACTTTTTTAGTGTTCCCCAATGAACCTTTCCCTATATATATATATATATATATATATATATATAAGTATATCGTACATTACGGCTTAACGTACTTCACGTACAACAACGTGCGTGATTTGTTCTATAACATGCATGATTAATGTTTTCAATATGCGTGATTATTGTGTTTCAACATACGTGATTTTGGATTTTTGAGTTATAACGTGCGTGATTTTAAAATGAACGTGCGTAATTACCTGTCGTACGTGATGTACGTTAAGCCGTAATGTACGTTAACCTTCCCCTCTCTCTCTCTCTCTATATATATATATAGAGAGAGAGAGAGTGGTTTTCACACTCCCAGAAAAACAATCTTATTGTGGAAGTTCTAGTTGCTCCTTTGATGTTGCAGCTTGAAACTTAAAAGAGTACACCTTATACTCATTTATAAGTGTGTCTCCTGCTTATAAATACAGCACCTCCACTCTTGGAAATACTTAAGCTTTATTGTTATAGAAAGAAAGTTCTGAATGGACTTCATTCTTATGTAAATATTTTATCTCAAATATTGTAAGAAGACCAAGTTGACGAACTTTATATGGGAGAAAGAAGTCATGGACCACGGAGAAAAAGTTCAAAGACCTTGAAGTTATAAACAAACGTGAAACACACTTAGTTAAAATGCATTTTGATGATTCTTGACACGTCAATATACGACAAAGAATATCTTTTGTTCTTAGTTGTACGATTGCAATACTCGATGAGCTACATTTCGTTATTGCATAACGATCCATGCATAACCGTCTTTCACACCCGAATACTATTTAAGCTCGGGTCTATAATGATTAAATATCTTTTTAGGTTAGCTGATATGTGAAAACCTTTTTTTTTTCTTAATGTTCTTCATTCTGTTTTTGCATTAGTAATTATGATTCCTGGTCAATATATTATATGAAAATTTTAATGTTCCATATTATTTAATTGTCTTATATCTATCTCTCTTTTCGCACACTAATATTGTGTACATTAATATTAACAACAACAACAATAATAATAAAAAAGAACTAAAACCTTAACTTAGGATAATCATTACTCGAAGTCTCGGTTCGATCAATCGATTTTCAATCAGTTTCTTTTATGATTAGACATTCTACAATATCATAAAAAAGAACTAAGACAATTAAATTTCTACAAGATAAGTCCAATCACATTAATTAAAACAAATTACACTACCAAATGTATAAAATAACTACATTTTGATTAAAATAAAATTCAACACAATACATAATATATACATCGCCAATATTCAACAAATTACTTGAGAAATCGATCACGGATCACCAAATCAACAAAATAATAACAATAAAAAAAGCTACACATAAAACATTAAAATTTGGGTTTCACTTAATCAAGATTCGAGCCAAATGGGCCAAACCAACCCGAGCCATGGTCATGCCTGAACTCAAATTATATACAAAGCGAGCCGAGCCAAGCTGAGTCGGCTCATTTACATCCAAGTCGATTTCAAGCAAACTATTTCCAGCCTTTTCCGTTTCGAGTAGTAAAATAATAACTAGTACTAATGAATATCTCATCACCTAAACTTTCCCTAAATTAAAACTCCAAAATTTATCTAAGGGTAAATTACTTTTTGAGTCATTGTATTTTAGTAGTTTTAACCACTTAAGTCTAAAATCAAAATGTTTAACGCACTGCGTCTCTATAGCCACTTTTCTTAACCATTTAAGTCCAATTTTCTAACACTGTTAGAATTATTTTGTTAAATGACCAAATTACCCCTATAATTAAAAAAAATAAATAAAAAAAACTAATTTATTTTTAGTTTTCTCTTTCTCTCTCTTATACTCCATCTCTCTCATTTATCTTTCTCTCTAAACACCAGTTCTGCATTTCTCCCTCTCATCTTTCATTCTCTCTGTCTCTAAACCTAAACCACCTCCATCCCACCACCACCATGAACAACACCGTCGTCACTACACCTCCACCGTCACCACCACCACCACACCGTCACCACTAGGGGTGTGAATTTCTGACACGACCCGAAAACACGACATGAACCTAACACGAAATTCGTGGGTTTAGGTTTAGTCTAAACGGGTTCGGGTCAGTTTCAGGTTGAACCCGCGAACCCGTTTAGCAAAACAGGTCAGGTTCGGGTCAACCCAGTCGGGTTGGCGGGTTAACCCGTTTAACCCATTTGTATTATATTATATTTTTTAAAAATATGTTTTATGTCATACATTAAATTAGGTATATATTTTATGCTATAAATTATATAACTCTTAAAGACGAAGGTCGGTGCACCGACATATTTACACAAATGCCCTCCTTGCAAATTACAATCCTCTCCCTGTTGCTGGTCACTGGTGAGTTCTAGAAGGGCATGTACATTTTCTGGTTTCTCTTCAAATTATCTTTCTCTCTTCAAATCTTTTCAACCCTGCTTCTTTTACGCTTCTTCTTCTGGATCTGTGGTAAACAATTCTCCGTAGTCCAGGCTTGAGGTGAGTTTCCCCTTCTTTCACTCCTTTGTATACTTACTCTGTTAGTCCTCCCTTTTCTCCTCTCAGCTAACAAGTGTATACTCCATGTTCTGTTTCTCAGTTACAACACAAGAATCACAAAATAAAACTGCATAAGAAATCAAGAAATCATCCAGTTTCGTAAACCCTAGAATGACTTCCACAAATGGGTTTTTTTTCAAATCGTATAGAGGGCTTTAAAGTTGCAGCGATTTACAGAGGTAGGAGGTTTAGGGTTCTTCATGTCAGTCTTCATATGCGTCTTCCTTTTAATTCATGGCCTTGGTTTTATTCTTTGATTATTGTCTTTGTTTTTTTTGCCAGTTGATTTGTGTCTTTTGAGTTTTGAATTTCATATGTGGTGGTCTTATGTCTGTTTATTATTGAATCGACATCATGCATGAAATGGTTGCTTTTATTTGAATACACGATGATTAGACATATTGGGACATTATTTAACAAATGAATGTTGATGTTTTATGAGTGTTTGCTTTAAAATTAGGACTTCGATTTGCCATACATCACCTATCTTTATATTTCTTGAATGCACTAATAAGATAGTGAGAGATCTTTATTTTTTATATAATGAGTAATCACTATTTTTAAAGAGAATTAATTTTATTATGTCATTAGAGGAGCGTTCAATACTGAACCAGTCGGTGTGACTGAGGGTTGATGTACAAACCCGTGGCTAGCTTGAAGTAAGGGAATCGTGTTTGTGGTTGCTGGTTTAGAGGGCATGTGTGGCTAGAGGAGCAACCAAATTGGTCTAAATATTCAGCTCACAGTGAGATGCATTGTAGAGCAATAAGGGTTTAATTAAAAGTTGAATAGGGTTGCTAATGTCTAGAATTGTCATTTCAAAGTTGAATGAAGTTGCTGATAATCATATCAGATGCATTTCATATAAAATAAAGATTTTTATTAATAATTTGCTATATTTTTACAGAAAGCTCCCGATCTCTAAGTTCGTCTTAGACTATAAAATAGGTTAAGCCACCCCTATCACTACAAGAAGGTGAGTTGGCGAGACGGAGACAATGACAAACTACTTGTTGCCATTTCGTCAACGGCAGTGGCTGATCTGGGGGCTGCTGTAACGTATCCATATTTTTTCTTTTATCATATAAGAGTTATAGGTTGTTTAAATTTATTAACCATTAGTAACTAGTTTTATTTTTAGTATAATTATTCGACCCTTATAGTTCTAAAAAAAAAACTATTTTATATATTTGGTTGGAATGTTTTACTAATTAATTGGCTTGTATATATGTGATTTCTATTTTCTATATTAAAATAAAAGTGTACAAAAACTTATATTATTAGACAGGTAGATTACGGGTAAGTTGACTGTTAGAAATATAAAGTACCTAGACGGGACTAGGAACCGTTTAATAATTAAATTATAAAAATACAATATATTTGAACCTACTCTGTTTTTAATGAAACTTGGCTCAAAATGTAGATACAAATATTCTCGTTCTAATGACATATTCATTGTTTTAAAAAACGTCATATTTTAGAAGTTATACGCGCCAAATAAGTGAAGCAGGTGAATTAATTATAAGAATAAAATAATAAAATAATAATAACTAAAATGAATTTGAAGAAAGTTGTACGTGTCCATTGATTTCGAAATGTATGCATGACATTGTCTACGAGTTCCAAAAAGATTAGGACAATTGAAAATTTGCTTAGGCTTGAAGTATTCTTTCCACTATAAATAAGAAAGCATGTAAGACATACAAAATTGTTCATTCTCTTGCTGTGTCTCACGCAGACCTTCTCTCTCTCTCTATAATTTTTATTTTTATTTTTCACTTATAATAATAATAAAGCCCTGCCCCGTTTTAAGTGTTTTAACTCCCGATCACCACTACCCTTTCCGATTGATATGGAGCCCCATAACGCATGTCAAGGCTCTGCCCAACTAAGTTCGTTTGGGTTCGGTCTCGTGACATAGGGATAAGGTTGAATTAGGGGTACTGTACTTAACACGAGTGCAAATATATATATATATAGGGCATGGATGTATAAAAAATCTTATTTCTACTAAGAAAACCTAGGAAACCCAATCTATGACCATTGATCAAGATCATCCAATGGCTCATAAATTTTGAAGCCTTTTTGAATTAAATTTAATAGAATGATCAGGTCAACAAAAGTAGTTGAAGGGTATTTAGGTAAAATCAACCATAATTGTAGTACATTATATATATTATAATATTATGTGATTTGACATGCATTAAAGGAGGTGCACAAATACCTATAAGAACTAATCAAATACCCCCTCCTCATTTCAAACATTTCAAAATACTCAACCCAAATTCATCTCTTTCTCTCTCAAACAATCGATCTTCCCAAAACCCACCGGAGAAGAAAAGGGGCACCGGAGAAGATAAGGGGCACCGGAAAAAGGTGTTTTGACCGGAGAAGATGATCTGACCGGAAAAGAAGATGATCTGACCGGAGAAGAAAAGGGGCACCGGAGAAGATGATCTGACCGGTAAAAGTTGCCGGAAATGGAAGAAAGCAAGAACTAAGTGCAGAAGCAAGTAAGTTTGGTTCGATTTTTTATCAGTAGGTGTTTTGATCGGTGATGATTTTTTCTTTTTTCCGATCGGTAGGTGTTTTGATCGGATAAATGTTGGGTTTTCTGTTTTTTCCGATGGGTAGGTGTTTTGGTCCGATCGGTGTGTGATTTGATCAGTGGTGATTTTTGTTTTGAATGAGACTAGAAAGTGTTAATGTTGGTTTTTATGTTTTTTTTTTCCAATCGGTAGGTGTTTTTTGGTCCGATCGATGGTGATTTTTGTTTTGAATGCGTAGGAAGTGTTAGTTATTTTGAGTAGAAACAGTCTCGGGTTATTTATTTATTTTTTTTGGATTGCCAACTTGCCAACTGCACGTTAAAACTATTGATTTGTAACATGTGTTAAACCCGCCTTGTTTACTGTAAAAAACATGTGTTAAACATGTCTTATATTTTTTATCAAAAACATATTAGGTAACATGTGTTAGACCTGCCTTGTTTTCTGTCAAAAACAAATTAGGTAAACCTCTGATATTAGGGTACAAGTCCAAGGGCTCAAAAGCATATAAGTATATTAGCGTAACATGTGTTAAACTTGTCTGATATTAGGGTACAAGTCAACGGACTAAAAAGCATATAAACATATTAGCGTAACATATGTTAAACCTTCTTATTCGGGTACCATGTGTTAAACCTCCCTGATTAGGTAAACATATTAGTGTAACATGTGTTAAACCTGTCTCATTTTTATCAAATGATGTAAACGTGTGTTAAACTTGTCTTATTACCATGTGTTAAACCTCTCCTATTAGGTAAACATGTTAGTGTAACATGTGTTACACCTGTCTTATTTTTATCAAATTATGTAACATGTGTTAAACCTGTATTATTTAACAAGTGTTAAACTTGTCTTATTTTTATAAAAATAGGTAACATATGTTAAACCTGACTTTATTTTATCAAAAACATATTAGGTTAATGAAATTAGGTAACATATGTTAAACCTGACTTTATCTTAACATATGTAACAAGTGTTAATGAAATTAAGTAACATGTGTTAAACCTGTTTTATTTGCAGCAACAAAGAGAGTAACAAGATCGCAAACTGGTAAGATACCAAAAAAGCGAAAGAAAGTAGACGAAGAAACGGACGATGAATGGGATGAAGAAAGAGAAGAAACGGACGATGAATGGGATAAATTATGGCCATAACCCAAAATACAATATGACCATTCTGGTCTTCTCTGTAATATGTTGTTGTCTGGATGTTAAATAATTATGGTGGGAAATGTATTTGGTTACCAGTTATCAGTTACATGTGTTATTAGTTAACATGTTTTATTCATTACCAATTGTAAGAAAAGTAGTAGACGAGCATTGGGTGGTCAACATATTGTTTCAATTGTAACCTTTGATACTAATTAACAAGTGTAACATGTGTTACACAGGATGAAGTAGAAAACAAGGTACATACCTTTAATGTTACTTGGAAACAATAAGCAATTGTAACATGTGTTACACATCTTACGTAAGTAAATGCAGTACATGGTGGAACATGTAGGTAACATGTGTTACATACGATGTAGTGAATAAAAAGAAGGTACATATATAGTGAATAACATACATATACATGTAACATGAGTAACATGTGTTACATACGATGTAGTGAATAACATACGTATACATGTAACATGAGTATATGCACCACAAAGGCATACGCATGTTACATGTGTGTATGAAACACACTTGGCATATATAAAACACTTAGTATATGTAACATGTAACAGTCACTATTACATGAATGAACAACATGTTGACAAATGTAACAGTCACTATCCATTTCCGGTTGTTTTATCACCCTTTTGTGGTCATCATAACTATATGATGTTTGTAACCTTAAAAGCCTTGGTAGGCTGCCACTTTTAATGATGTTAAGGGTTACAGTTAATGTTATATTACCCTTTTCTGACATTATGGTTTACGTTTAATGTAGTAGTTTACAACAACTTTTAATGATGTTATTGTTTATTTTTAATGATGTTATGTGTTACATGTAATGTTATATTATGTTTGATGTAATGGTTTGAAGAACTAGATCATACCCTACATTCAACAATACTCCTCTTTACGAGATGTAATACTTCTTCTGATTTTAAGAGAATCTCTTTATGTTAACATATGTAACACCTCTAGGGTTTTGGTTCCTGGAAGTTGTAATTAGCTACATATGTAGTAACAATGTTACACATGTTACTTATGTAGTAATTAGCTACATATGTAGTAACAATGTTACACATGTTACTTACGGTAAGAGCAGCCCTTTATTGGACAAAACAGGGTTGCGTATATGTAACACATATTTGTAACATGTGTTACACTAGATGGTAACACATGTATAGCCATGTTGCACATGTTATATAGTTGTTACATGTGTTACACTAGATGGTAACACATGTATAGCCATGTTGCACATGTTATATAGTTGTTACATGTGTTACACTAGATGGTAACACATGTATATATAGTTGTAACACATGTTATATAGTTTTAACATGTGTTACACTAGATGGTAACACATGTTATATAGTTGTAACATGTGTTACACTAGATGGTAACACATGTATAGCCATGTTGCACATGT
This sequence comes from Helianthus tuberosus, assembly GCA_030545235.1. Taxonomy (NCBI): domain Eukaryota; kingdom Viridiplantae; phylum Streptophyta; class Magnoliopsida; order Asterales; family Asteraceae; genus Helianthus; species Helianthus tuberosus. Next base: position 8,124,100 of record CM060436.1, read on the forward strand.
TATATAGTTGTTACGCATGTTATACAGAACCTGTACCATTTGTAACAGTCACTATTACATGAATGAACAACATGTTGACAAATGTAAGAGTCACTATCCATTTCCGGTTGTTTTATCACCCTTTTGTGGTCATCATAACTATATGATGTTTGTAACCTTAAAAGCCTTGGTAGGCTGCCACTTTTAATGATGTTAAGGGTTACAGTTATTGTTTTATTACCCTTTTCTGACATTATGGTTTACGTTTAATGTAGTAGTTTGCAACAACTTTTAATGATGTTATTGTTTATTTTTAATGATGTTATGTGTTACATGTAATGTTATATTATGTTTGATGTAATGGTATGACCAACATCAAACAAAGGAATGTTAAGGGTTACAGTTAATGTTATATTACCCTTTTAACGTATGTAACACATGTGTACCAAAGTCATATGACCAACATTTTATCAGGTCATTCTTTGCTATTAGTTAGTTACCTCTCACATAGGTTACACATGTTACGTCCAACACCAGTTACAAATGTTAATCAAAACAAAACTCACTTGTCATCATGGGTTGTTAGTAATTGCACACATTACAATCATACTTAAAGGTAACAAAAATCTTTATAAAAACTTAAACATATAAAAATGATCCAAAACTATCATAAAGGTTACAAAAATCTAGCTACGCTTTGCGTCTTGATAACCATCTTTATCTTGAACATAAACATCCATTCACCTATGAACAAAACAAGTACATCAGTGTTAATCCCCTAAAGTTAAACTTATTAACACAAATGTAACTACAGGTATGTAACATGTGTTACGTGTTATACACGTGTAAAATTTTATTATAACACATGTAACATGTGTTACCTCCTAGTATAACACACAATAACAGTTACTATTCAGATCAAAAGCCCAAACAAGCAACCAACCCAACAAAAAAATAGTTACTATTCAGATCAAAAGCCTCAAACAAGCAACCAAACCAAACACAACTTTTTACCACAAAAATGATTTTAACACAAAAATAAAAAACCTGCAAATTACATAAACATTTACCCATTTTTAGAACCATTTTAACAAAAGAATCATGTTCATCTCTAAAACATCCATTACACAAAAACCTATAAACAACCATTTTAACTAAAACAACAAGTGTGAAATGATTTTTCAAAATAAAATACTCAAGAGATTGTTGTTTCTCTCTCTAAAATAGCAACTTTCTCTCTCTAAAAACACTTACCGAATCTAGAAACCGTGTGATGAACACGATGAAGATCTTCAAACTTGCTTCTCTCTATGTGTTCTTGGTGTTCTTGATGAATATGATGAAGATTATTGTTTCTCACTCTAGAAATCAGCTTTCAACAAGCATCAGCACACCCGAGATGAAGATGACGACGTGAGATGAAGCATGAACACACCCGAAATCAGCTTTCAACAAGCATGAACACATCCGAAATAAACAAGATGAATATTGTTGTTTCTCTCTAAAAAACATTAGCTTTCTCTCTCTAGGAGAACAAGCCTGAAAATCAGCCATGGAAGATGGGAGAAAGCAAAGGTATTTAGGGTTTTGGAAGAAGAAACGAATGGGGGGAAATAAGAAAGAAAGAGATGCAAGTTCTGTATATTGTTGGTTTTAAAAAAGTGATGATATGATGGGTAATAAATGACTTGATGGAATGGGGGGATGGTGAAATGATGGCTTGAACAAATGACTATTTTGCCCTTTTAACATGTGTTTAAAGATATGATGTGGATCAATCTTGACCACACAATTCAGGTTTCCCAAGTTTTCTAGATTAAATGGGTTTTCCATAGATACTTACACTATATATATATATATATATATATATAGGGAGCCGCTAGAATGAGAACCACCACGAGTTATGAGAACCACGAGAACCGCGCCCCGCGGGTGGCCGTCGGCGACGAAATTTTTTTTACACCTAGATCCGTATATTTTAGCGGGGGGTTTAAATTTTCGGTTCAAACGGCGCGCCCGAGGGGGTAGTTTTTTACGCCCAAAGTTTGGTAAAAAAAAAAAGAAAAATTAAAAAAATTAAAAAAACCCAAACTTTGGGCGTAAAAAACTACCCCCTCGGGCGCGTCGTTTGAACCGAAAATTTAAACCCCCCGCTAAAATATACGGATCTAGGTGTAAAAAAAATTTCGTCGCCGACGGCCACCCGCGGGGCGCGGTTCTCGTGGTTCTCATAACTCGTGGTGGTTCTCATTCTAGCGATCCCCTATATATATATATATATATAGGACAAAGATCCGTTAGGAACCACCCCTTATTGCGAGAACCGCGAGAACCAGTGTGAACACAAACAGTAATTCCTAAAAAAATCTAAAAAACACCCAAAATTTTTTTTTTATTTTTTTACTATTTTTTTTGAAAAAATCGCAATATTTTGTTAATAAAAAAAATAAAAAAAAATTAAAATTTTTTTTTTTTTCGAGTAACAGTTATCCATGCACATGTGCATATGTATCGTTTCTTTGTCAAATTCCGTAATTCATTACAAATAATAGTCAATTGCACTTTCATTTACACTACCACGTGTAATACACTACTTTTTACGTTAACAATGTTAGAAATGCACATGTGCATTTATATGTATTAACAGGAAATAAGGTGTTTTGGTACACTACTTTCTCTTTCATCTATCATTCCATCCATAATACACAAGCATGCACATGTGCATTTTTGTCATTTCTTTGACAAATTCCGTAATTCATTACACATATTAGACAATTGCACTTTATTTACACTACCATATGTAATACACTACTTTTTACATTACCAATATTAGAAATGCACATGTGCATTTATATGTATCAACATTAAATAAGGTGTTTTGGTACACCACTTTGAATACACTTTCCTTTTTCATCTATCATACCATCCATAATACACTACCATTACCTCCTACCATCCATAATACAATACCATTACCTCCTACCATCCATAATACAATACCATTAACAATATTTTCACTTTATTACATGTATATAAACACCATTTATACCATCCAATCAACATATTACATAAAAAATTGACAACTATAACCAAACCATCAACCAATAGATATAACTAACCAAAAAACATGTATATGGGTCTACTTCTCCATTCAAAATCACAAACTTTTTGTACCAAAATACGTTATATCATGGTTATACCTAATTATGCACATGTGCATTTTGAATATTGGTAATGTAAAAAGTAGTGTATTACTAATGGTATTGTAAATTAAAGTGCAATTGTCTATTCCTAAAAACGTATTACCGAATTTGTTGAAGTAATGATACATATGCACATGTGCATGGATAACTGTTACTCGAAAAAAAAAAGTTTTTTTTTTTTTTTTTATGGTAACGAAATATAGCGATTTTTTATTAAAAAATATTAAAAAAAATAAAAAATTTTGAGTGCTTTTTTGATTTTTTTTAGATTTTATTTTGTGTTCACATTGGTTCTCGCGGTTCTCGCAATAAGGGTGGTTCTCGCATGAACCTTACCCTATATATATATATATATATATATATTTAAAATAGCTCAGAAGTTATACCCAAGATTCTACCAGGAGGCTTTCTAGTTGAACCCTACAGTACAAAGTGAGTCCATTCTCTTTTCTCATAGTTTTATCACCTTTTTGTGATATAATTATATTTAAAAATGCTTTCCAAAATCCTAAATGTTTATCAGTTATACTTACAGTGAATAAGTTTTTGTATTATGCAATAGTTGCCACTATGTAGGGTTTTATACGTTACTTGACCCTCGTTACTATTGGCCAAAAAGTTAGCCAATAGTAACATGACCACAATCACAGGGAGAATTGTGCCCCAGTAGCCATAGCCGATAACTAATACTCATTTTCGTTGGTAGCAACAGCAGCCTATATTTTGACTTTGTATTCTCACACTCCAAATTTTGGAATTAATGTAGACTCATTTCTCAAATTTATTCAAAGCACCCACGTAAGAATCAACAAAAACAATTTAATTATTGTCTCATTAAATATGTAAATTAAGTTCACTTGACTTAATTGTAAACATTAAAACATAAATTTAATGTATGATCGAGATAAATCTAAATGGGGTATATATAAAATAGAGCTTTATTAATCATTATTACAATATATATTAAAGAAAATATATTTAATAAACTTAAATTACCATTTACAGTATAAAATAATGTTTAGTCCATAAATGTATACCATAATAAAATAGTCAAAAATAATATATTCTACTTTTAATTTACTAAGATTATATTTTAATCTTAGTTACGTTAATATATTAAAGAATAATATCACAGTTATTTAATTAATATATTATATTTGATAAAATTATAGCTATTAGTTTGACAGAAAATGATATATTTCCTTTTCTGGGCTAATTGGTTTGGTGCCGTAGAAAATATATTTGACAAAATAATGTCATGGGACACTATTAAGTCCAGAGTCACTAGTTAAGAGAATGATCAACAGTGATATGACCAGAAATATGACCAAAGGCACTAGTTGAGAGAATGATTAACAGTGTTATGACCAGAGTCACTAGTTGAAAAAATGATCAACAGTGATATGACCACAATTACTAGTTGAGAGAATGATCAACAGTAATATGACCCGAGTCACTAGTTGAAAGAATGATCAACAGTGATTTGACAACCGTCACAGGAATCGCCTAGTGACCAATATAATAGTAAGATATACTATATCTATTACTTGATAAATTCACTATTGGACGAAAGTGAGCCAATGAGTGATATGACCACTGTCACATCGGAACTGTCACCATGTGACAAATACTGATTGAGTTGGGTAAATAAAAATAAATATAAAAACCTTGATGCTGTAAAGTATAACAATATATTTTATAAAAATGGAATGAACTCGCCAGTATTTATTACTGATAAAATGTTTTCAAAACATGTTTCAGGTAACTTGCTATAAAGATAGTAGAAGCCAGCTATGGAGCACTGAAGGCTTAAATAGAGTGGCTAAAAATACATGAATAAAATAAGAAATTATGTTTTATTAATTTGGGTTTATCCCTATAAAAACAATTGAATGAAATACGGGTTTTAGCCCATTTGTTTAATATTAAAAGTTTGGTGTTTTACAAACTCTGAAATTATTTCCTAATGTAGGATCGTGAAACGACCTAAAGAGTCGATCAGAAGAGTGCTCAGACAGAATCAGAGGCGGAATTCATTGATTTTGTCTTTGTTTAGCTTGTAACACACCAGAAATACAATTTACAGTCTCTTGTATTGATCTCTGAAAGATTACAGACTTGGAGACACCTCGACAGCACTTCTGTGTCGAAAACTAACAACTGAACTGAACTTACCATACTGATTACGCTTCAGGCTATTTATAGACTTTGAGGTTTCGCTTGAGCACTGTTCAAGCGAAATCATATCATGTGGATTTCGCTTGAACCTGCTTGAAGCGAAATCTTCTATAAATGACCCTCCAAGCGAAATCATCATCTAAACATACTAAAATCTGATCTTTTCTCATATTACAAGCCTTAATCAATCAGTTCTAATCTAAGACTCGAACGAAGATGAAGTCGACAGACAACTGCACCAACAGACTCCCCCTTGAATGTTGACGGAATCTTCAGTGAGAGTCTTCATCATAATGACTCTTCAATCTTGATCGATCTTCTTCAGGAATTTCTCCTGGAATCAAGTACCCGGATCTTTTCTCTAGCTCTAACTTCGTCAGACTCCCCTTTCATCAAGCTGGGATTTTCAGTCTGGAATTAGCTATCGCCTTTGAAATTAAATCCTGGCTTTTTCTCAGATTAAGCTCTTCACCGGTTCTGATGCATCTCCTGGCTTCTCGTAGCAACAGGATCAGAAACCTTCCTTTCACCTACATACATCTCTCTACCAAAACATAAGTTTTCACTTAAACCAATAAGAAAAACTTACAAACAATAGTTTCATCAAGTTCAAATTAATGACCCTGATTAACTAATCTCAATTTTTTTTTAAACCAAAATTTTCAATTTAGCACACACACTCCCAAACCAGTTCATCATGTTCAGCACTCGAAATTTTGAAAATTCGCTCTTCAATATCAGTTGTCGAAAATCTTTTTGTATTTTTGACTATAATGAAATGCAATAAAGAAAATACTTACAAACACTATTTTTGTGAGTTTGTGCAAGAGGATCATATCAGTTTATGAGACCAATCACTAGCACCGTTAAGCTTTTAATCGTTTTAAGCTCTAAACGATTCACGTTGATTGACAATATTGTTGTCCACTTAAACTCAAACTAAAAACTTTCAATCTGCTTACCGATACGTTAAGGTATATTTAGATAGCACTAAATTCTTATGGACCCCACGATCTCAGCATATCCCCTCATCATGCAATACACTAACTCAAGTAATGCCTTTAAACTTTATCAACTGTGATTTGTGCGAAAATAAAGCAGAATGTTTAAACATTAACAATCAGGTCGATACTTCCGTATACGCAGAGAAAGTCCAATGTTTAAACAAAATAAGAAAAATAAAACAAGTTGAAGTTGTTTAGGCTTTAACCACCAGGTCGATACTCCCGTATACGCAGAGGTGATCCAAAGCTTAAACGAAACACCAAAGAAAATAAAGCAGAACGTTTAGGCAACAACATCCAGGTCGATACTCACGTATACGCAGAGGATGTCCGATGCTTAAACAAAATAAAGAAATAAGACAAGTTTAAATCTTTGCAAAATAAAATGCACAATCACAGCGACTTTTCAGCAAAGCTGTGAAAGTTCACAAACTTAACCAGTTTTATGTCTTTCGACAATCAGCGATTACTGAGTAGGCACACAATCAAGAAAGACAAAACTAAGTACTATGCTTTTGACCATGTTTCCCACTAGAACTAGGCTTTTCATTTTAAGTTTGTATCGTTATCGCAAATCTACTAGTCTAGCTGAGCCTATCGTCACATCTTTAGTGAGACCGCTTATCACATTTTACTTTCCAATTCTTTAGCATGCCGTGATCGTCCACTGATGTACTATCATTTCCTCTTTTTCACAACAAAACTCATTTTAAATTTTTCAATGTTTTTGACATTTTCAAATTTTCCAATTTTTTTTTAAATTTTTACTCCCCCTAAAATCAAAATATGTCTCAATTTTGATTTTCTGGGAAAATTTGAAAAACCAAACTGTACAAGTAACATGACAACTGATATCGAATCACTTCAATTCGCCATTCACTAGGCATAAACAATCAGAACTCCCCCTCACAACAAACTATTTTCCCATAATGATTTCAAAACACTTAAGTTTGTTTTAATCAAAATGGTTTTTCCGGAAAATTAGTTTATTTACCAACCACTTGTAGGTTCGGGGTCATCACATCATCTTGTTCCTTTCAACCACTTGTAAAGATTTAACATTTGTAAGATCAATCCACAAACATCACTTGTAGAAAATCAAGTACAACTTAATGTCCCTGATTTACCACTTGTAAGTCGAAATCACTTTCGTGAATTTCTCAAGAAATGTGCCGATTCCTGTTCCACGCTTACCAACCTGGGAACTCCGGCAAGTCAGGTTTTTCATTTAAACAGATCTACCCAAGCCTGACCAGCCTTGGGTGATTTTGAATTCTTGTTTAACAATGGTGGAAAGTTTGCCTCATCCATTGTTAGACTAGACCTCTCATTCTTTACCTCAACAACTGGCTCTTCTGGCTTTACCACACCAGATTCATCGCCTGAGTGTGGCTTGTCTGACTTTGATGAGCCAGATTCATCGCCGACATGTGGCTCCTTTGTTTCCGAAGAAACAGATTCATTGCCAATAACTTTCTTCTTCTTTCCTCTTTCGTCCTCAGATTTGTATCTGATGAATGCGTTTTGCTTGATTTGTTGTTCTTTGGTGAGCAAGACAATTTATCAGAACTTTTATCTATTTTACCAGTTGTATCCGAGGACAAAATCTTCTCCAGATACTCTCTGGCCTTCTTCCTATTCTTCCTCAGTCTGTCTTTTTGCCCCTGAGAAAGCTTTACTTTCGGTTCTTGAACTTTCAGTTCTTGAACTTTATGTTCTTGAACTTTCTGTTCTTTGGGCTTGACAGAGACTGGTTTCTTTGCCAATTTCTGAGATTTAACCTTCGATCTGTCATTTGATCTCCTCGGGCAATCTCTGGCAATGTGGCCTCTGATTTGGCAGTTATAGCATCTTCTCGTCTCATAACTCCAACTCTGGCAGTTAACAGCAATGTGTCCTTGATAACCGCATCGGTAACACACTCTGTTATCGTACCAATCACCATTTTCAGTCCAAACATTTAGATCAAAGCACTGTTTGGCTTGGTGATAATCCTCTCTCTTCCTGTAAGCTTGATTTGGCCTTGAAGCACTGTGGTCCGACCTGCACCACTTTTCACCAACTATTTTTGAATTTGCATTTTTTAATTTTTGTGGTTTTTTATTGCGATTGGATGATCGATCTGATGAGCTTTTATTATCTTTTTGAACATTTTTCAAAATTTTCTCTTTTTGTTTTTGTTCCACTTTCTTCTTCAAAGGTTTTTGCTTAGAGCATTCTCCCTTTTCAGTTGATTGTGGAACAGTTTCTTGAAACTTTTCTTTTAACTTCAAAAATAAATTCTTTTTCGACAATTTTTCATTTTCAACATCAGATTTTTCATCACAATCTTCAACTTTGACATTGTCAAAGTTTGTGACATTTTCACTTATTGGAACAGAATTGATTGGTTTTGGACAGGGGAACTCAGATGAAGTCACAAAACCTTTCAATTTCTTTTCAAGTTCATCAATCTTGTTCCTTGAATTCTCAGCTTCGTTTTCAAGCTGAGAGATTCTATCAAGATGAGACTTGATTGATTTCTCATTCTCATTCTTCAAGTTTTCAAGAACAGACTTTTCATTTTTCAAAACTTTTATCTGTTCTTGGAGTTTTGTTTCATTTGCTTTCAGATTTTTGTTCTCCAACTTGATCCAGAAATCTTCATCTTCTGAAGATTTCTTTTTGCTTTCAAACTCTTTTTCTTTTTCTTTCAAAACTTTGTTTTCTGATGTCAAACTGTTCAAATTACCCAACAGTTTGTCATTTTCAGTTTTCAGCTTCTCACAATTTTCTTTCAGAATAAGAATCTGCTTATCATCAGCTTGCTTCTCGTTTCTCAACTCCTCGACTTCCAGTGTCAAACTTTCCACATCCTTCAAGAGTTTGTCATTGTCAGTCTTATAGTTGTCACATTTGGAGCACACTGATTCTGAACTTGAAGATCCAAGCTTCACAGATTCTTCATTCTTTTGAACTTGTTCTGTCTCCATCTTGTATGTTCCTGCACAAAAGAGTTTAACGAAATCAAAAGGATTCATATTTTCATCAATATAATATTTCCTTTTAATATCATATTTCAAAATATTCTTTGTTGCAAGACACATACGAATTCTTCTATCTATTTCAGCAATTACATCCAATTCCAATTTTAGTAAATTCTTTTCCATCTCATTCAAAAATTCCCTTCTTTTCTTTTCTTCCTTACGACACTCTGCATGAAACTCATTAAAGAACTGATGTGGATTAAGCTCTTGGAAAAAATCTTTTCCTTTTAGCTCAACCATGAATTCATCCCATTTAGCAGGTAATGCAGTTGTCAATTTCAATATATGTTCATCAGTTGACATTCTAATACCCTTTCTCCACAAATTGTCCGTTAGAACTTTAAATCTTGTTTCCATCTCATTCAAAGTTTCATTCTTTTGGCACATGAAATGTTCATAACTTTTTACCCAAACATCCACATCTACATTTCCGTAACTACTGTCCACAGTTCTCATATACCAACGATTTAAACTTTCAAGATACTCATTTTCCTTTTCATCAAACATATTTGCCATATTTCTAAAACAATATGCAATCAAACACCTTCAAGCGAAATATCCTGCAAACAACCTTCAAGCGAGATCAAAAGATTAATTACAATATCAATTCAAGCAAAATACTTCACTTGAAGCGAAATCAGATATTTGATTTCAAGCGAAATCAAATGTATAATCAACTCAAGCGAAATCACTATTTCGCTTCAACCACTCAATAACCTTTCAAGCTAAATCAGACTTTCAAGCGAAATACTTGATTTCGATTCAAAACACTTCAAGCGAACCTCAACCTGAAACTCCTGAAGCGAAATCTGATCAATCTTCAAGCGAGACCTATATTTCAAGCGAAATCAACCTCTCAATTTCGCTTGAATCATGCTGACATCATCACGTCGATCTGATTTTTGCAAAATTGATCAAGTTCTAGGTCGAATTTAGGTCTGAATCTTTCAAGGATTTGTTAATTCAATGTTTCGCACACTATATACGAAAATCAGTCCATTTTAACCATGAAAACTTGATTAATTTTGAAAAGAAGGTGTAGAAGTCAGAATTTTCCAGCGAAAACGAGCTAAACAGTAAGAACTCTTCCTCCTGAGCTCTGATACCACATGTAGGATCGTGAAACGACCTAAAGAGTCGATCAGAAGAGTGCTCAGACAGAATCAGAGGCGGAATTCATTGATTTTGTCTTTGTTTAGCTTGTAACACACCAGAAATACAATTTACAGTCTCTTGTATTGATCTCTGAAAGATTACAGACTTGGAGACACCTCGACAGCACTTCTGTGTCGAAAACTAACAACTGAACTGAACTTACCATACTGATTACGCTTCAGGCTATTTATAGACTTTGAGGTTTCGCTTGAGCACTGTTCAAGCGAAATCATATCATGTGGATTTCGCTTGAACCTGCTTGAAGCGAAATCTTCTATAAATGACCCTCCAAGCGAAATCATCATCCAAACATACTAAAATCTGATCTTTTCTCATATTACAAGCCTTAATCAATCAGTTCTACGATCCTGATGAAAAAAAATTTCCGCTGCGTAATTAATAAACACCGGTACCATCTGACTGGCTCGCGACTCTCGCTCCCAGGGTGGGGTCGGGGGCCGTGCCAGAAGGTAGTATCAGAGCCACTTGTTTAAGCTATTTAGGTGTTCTTTTAATACCTAATCTGAAACAATAAAGTTAGGAAATTAATACAAAGTAACATATGTGTTATTTTTGTAGATTTAAATATATGAATATATATATATATATATGTAGATATGCACATATGATTCCTGGAAGTATTGTTTTGTTTTAATTATTCTGTTATATTAATAATTGAAAATGTTTGACATTCAGATGTCGAATGAAGTATCACATAATCCAAAAGTTCATGCTAATAATGAAAATCATTTGGATAAAAATACTATAGAAAACATAATAGCCCAAGGAATAGCTAATGCTATACCTTTAATAATTAAAGCAGTTAAAAACCCCGTAGAACCCACCAAAGTGGTGAGTAGCAAGCATACTCGCGACGACAATTTTAGCCATAGTGTCAATGGAGGCAATGACGACACTATCAAAACCCCATTTCCCAAGAAAAAGAAGGCGATGACTCTCGGATGTACCTACAAAGAATTTTTAGCTTGTAAACCAACAGAGTTCGCAGGAAGTGAAGGCGCCACGGCTGTGTAACACCCGTCTAATTTCACTTTAATTTGATAATAATTTATACCATTTTAGATAAAAGATGCCTAATTAACATAGATTCCATAAGTAAAGTTCATTAGTAGCAAAAGCTTAGTCAACTAACGACTAAGTTAAAACATTCAAAAATTGTTTAACAATTTGTTTACATCCCATTAACATAGTCTATTAAGGGTTAAAATATTGCGGAAGCTTGTAAATTGTGTTCGGTTCTTCAAAAGCTAGCTCGATCATCTTCCGGTTAGATTCCAACATCACCTAAGATCAAAACCACAACAAATGTAAGTTTTGATAAAGTTAGAATGGATATAAACAAGTTCCATGGGTCAAACAAACAAGAAAATAAAATTTTCTGGAACAGGGGGGCGCCGCGTGACGCCAAGGCCCTACGCGTCACGCCTAGCCCTTGTTTTCACAGAATGTTGTTTCAGCTGATGCTGTACATTCCCAGCTCAATGTTTATTCAAGTTCCAACTTAAAATTGTCATAACTTATGATTCGTAAGTCCGTTTTTAGTGATTCATTTTCCTATACGTCTGTAATTTCATTACCAACGTGCTTATTACGATAGTCGTGCCAAAACTTCAACTTACGGACAGAAAGACTATATGTCGTTATGCATTTATTCGACCCATTTCTACTTGACACAATTTACTACCATTTAGCTAGTAAACTTATGATACTTTATACCCAACATCCCGGGCTTATCATCACTCGCATATCTTTACCAAACTCATGGCTTAATGCTCTTGTGATTGCCATTTCCATTTTGACTCTCTAAAACACTAAAACATCAATTTACACAATCAATCGACCCGTTTGGCTCATCTTATGGAATTCCCCAATATGATGACTACCAAACGATTCTTTGTCACTCTTAGACTAGTAATTCAAGTAACGATCATGGTCACTACAATCAACACTATATTTATCCTAAAACGAGACTTCGCAAAATTTAACAACAATTCGTTTAATGTAACGGGTCAAGTTACATACCTTCAAAGTAGGCCCTTCAAACGTGATTCGCCACCCGCTTGTCCGCTTGACGCTCCTGCGTCCTTTCCTATAGAGTTCATTTATGACATGTTTAGAACTCTCTTTAAATCATAATTCGCATAATACGCTGAAACATCATAATTATGCGTTTCAACTTTGAATTTCAGTTTTAAGCCTTCTTTGAGGCATTTCCACAAACACCTTAAAGGCAGATTTTTACATGATTAAATATCAAGTCTCTAGCTTATCACTTAGCCCTAATTTCACATCAATCAACCATTTTACAAAATTGTTAGCTTCTATGATTCTGAAGTCACTTCACAATTGTCAAATTACACTAGAACAACACAAATTTCCTAGTGTTTATTAAAATCTACATAACCCACTAATCACCTACAATGGTGTTCATGAATTTTACTAAAATTTCACATGATTTCAACTTGTATTGGTCTAGGGTTTGTCCCTAGACACTGTATTGTTCCTAATTCATCATAAAACTAACATGCAACCATAAATTTCAGATTTTCCCAATTTTATGAGAATTTTGGGTTGAGAGTTTTCATCAAATTTTACATACCTTGTAATCCTCTTGCGATGAGGATCAATAATCTATGCTTTAATTTCGATTTCAGCTTGGATTGAGCCTTCAATTTGAGAGTTTAGTGATGTTTAGGGTTTTGAGAGTGGGGAATCGCCCCTGCCTTCTTCTGTACGACCAGACATCCCAAAATGGGGTGTTTGGTTTTGTTTTTATTAAAAATAATAATATAGTTTCAATCTTTACAACTTAGGCCCCTCCACTTTTGTTCAACATATAGTTTGGTTATGTTAACCCTATTTCAAGTTATTTCTAGACTTGTAGTTAACTAGATTTTAATTTCCTAGTTAAATAATATTCTTGTTTATTTAAACTTTATAATTAGAATTATAAAGTTTCATATTTCCGGGGTGTTACAGGCTGCTTTGCGATGGTTGGAAAAGACGGAAGCTGTTCTTAAAATCAACAAATGTGCCGAAGAAGATAAGGTGATGTATGCTTCCAACCTCTTTAAGTAAGAAGCCTTAGAATGGTGGAATACAATTCTTCAGGCAAAAGGAAGTGACATGGCTTATGCCATGAACTCGGAAAAATTCAAGGAAATGGCAGAAAGGAAATTTTGTCCCCCTTATGAAAAGGAACGAATGGCTAATGAGTTCCTAAATCATAAAATGATAGATGTGAATTGTCGTGAATATACGACAACGTTCTTCGAATATGCAAGAATGGTACCAACTCTGGCTTTGCCAGAACCCGTACTAATTTCTCGTTATATTTGGGGTTTAGTTAGCGAAATCTGAGACATGGTCAAGGCCGCTAGACCACAGACTATCGAAGAAACAGTCGAACTAGCTAACATCCTGACAGATGGACTAATCTGCACAAGAGAAGAAAACAAGAAGAAAGAGTTAGCCCAGAAAATTTCCCAAGAATTCAAGAAGAGAGGAACTGAACCGTCATTGGAACAACCTGCCTGCAGAAGCTGTAACAAAAAGCATTCAGGAAAATGCCGTTTTAGGATAACACCCTACTGTAAATTCTGCCAGATGACCAAGCATATAGAGGAAGAGTGTAGAAGGAAAACTAATATCTGTTACAATTGCGGAGAAACGGGACACATCAAACCATATTGCCCGAAACTGGCAAAAGCACCCGACAACAAGGCCAGGACAACAGACGGAGCTAAGAAGAATGCGCGAGCATTCGTACTTACTACGCAAGAAGCAGAAATGATTCCAGACGTAATCGCTGATATGTAATATCTAAGTTAAGTTATTATTTGACCCTAGTACGAATAAAAGTTTATAAATGCATTCTGTCAAGTACTTCATCTATCCAGAACCATAATAGACTTGTTTGGTCTTCACTTTCCTTGAATCATTTATTTGGTTACGACACCTTGTGGTGGCATTTTCTTTAAATTGAAACTTGAGCTAATCTCATTCTCACACCTGATGTACGGATTTATTTATTTAATTTCTGTTGATTCATTATCTTAAACTGTCTTCATACAATTATGTGTTAAGATAAGAGTACACAAATTCGTATTAAATTCTGGTGTACCTCTTAACGTTTCTTTCATCATTAATCGAAAAATCTATGATATTCATTTGGTCTTTCGTCATCAGTTGAAAATCCTATAATATTTATTCGAAATTTTCTTAATTAAAACTCTTAGTTGAAAAACGGTGAAATTGTTCGTTCACCGTAATTATTAATTATTGAACCATTTCAATCATTACGACACCTTGCGGCGTCGGTATAAACTTGTAGCCTGGGCTAATCATAAGCATACGAATCATTCAAAACCATGTATTTCTTTCGGTTGACTCATCATTTAAAAGTAGTCTTGATGCAATTATGTATTAAGACAATGATACACTAAACTCTGTTGTATTTCGGTGTATCCTTGCAATTCAATCATCTCAACACACTGATTTTTTTTTCTCATATCATGGTTTGATAATTGACAAATTATTTTCATGCTTCTATTTCATTTTGAGCTTGTTGATTCTAAATCTTCCTCGGTTGGCAATCAAAGTAAGTTTCCTTTGACAATGAATTCTATTGTTTCTAAAGTCATTTACAACTTGTAAACAATTAATTTAATCATATATCTGTTTTGGCTTGAACCTAGCTACCTTGGAAGTTATATCATTTCATCTCATTCGTTTGACATCGATTCCTAGATATAATTCAGTTGAACCATTAAGCCCTGTTTATTGTAAAAGACGTATTCATTTGAACATGTCTCGATTCTGTGTCATTTACCTTAATATTGTTCTTATTGACTAAAACATGACATAACTCTAAAAGAGACATCGTAGCCCAAATCTCGAGGACGAGATTTAAAACAAGGTGGGGAGGATGTAACGTATCCATATTTTTTCTTTTATCATATAAGAGTTATAGGTTGTTTAACTTTATTAACCATTAGTAACTAGTTTTATTTTTAGTATAATTATTCGACCCTTATAGTTCTAAAAAAAACTATTTTATATAATTGGTTGGAATGTTTTACTAATTAATTGGCTTGTATATATGTGATTTCTATTTTCTATATTAAAATTAGGGCTGGCAAATCGTGTCTTAGCAGGTTTAACAGGTATCTGATAACGCGAACAACAAAAATTTTAAATATGAATACGACTCGTTTAACTACTTTATATCTAATATCTATAAGACAGATGTATATCTTATGCACCTAGAAGGAACAATAATGGATCCTAACTTTTAAATTTTGATTATTTTTAAAAACATAAAAAATCACATGGTGTAATTTTCTGTTATCGTGTCTTAGCAGGTTACCTACAGGTTACCTATTGCCAGCCCTAATTAAAATAAAAGTGTACAAAAACTTATATTATTAGACAGGTAGATTACGGGTAAGTTGACTGTTAGAAATATAAAGTACCTAGACGGGACTAGGAACCGTTTAATAATTAAATTATAAAAATACAATATATTTGAACCTACTCTGTTTTTAATGAAACTTGGCTCAAAATGTAGATACAAATATTCTCGTTCTAATGACATATTCATTGTTTTATAAAACGTCATATTTTAGAAGTTATACGCGCCAAATAAGTGAAGCAGGTGAATTAATTATAAGAATAAAATAATAAAATAATAATAACTAAAATGAATTTGAAGAAAGTTGTACGTGTCCATTGATTTCGAAATGTATGCATGACATTGTCTACGTGTTCCAAAAAGATTAGGACAATTGAAAATTTGCTTAGGCTTGAAGTATTCTTTCCACTATAAATAAGAAAGCATGTAAGACATACAAAATTGTTCATTCTCTTGCTGTGTCTCACGCAGACCTTCTCTCTCTCTAATATTTTTATTTTTCACTTATAATAATAATAAAACCCTGCCCCGTTTTAAGTGTTTTAACTCCCGATCATCGCTACCCTTTCCGATTGATCTGGAGCCCCATAACGCATGCCAAGGCTCTGTCCGACTAAGTTCGTTTAGGTTCGGTCTCGTGACATAGGGATAAGGTTGAATTAGGGGTACTGTACTTAACACGAGTGCAAATATATATATATATATATATATATATATATATATATATATATATATTTAAAATAGCTCAGAAGTTATACCCAAGATTCTACCAGGAGGCTTTCTAGTTGAACCCTACAGTACAAAGTGAGTCCATTCTCTTTTCTCACAGTTTTATCACCTTTTTGTGATATAATTATATTTAAAAATGCTTTCCAAAATCCTAAATGTTTATCAGTTATACTTACACTGAATAAGTTTTTGTATTATGCAATAGTTGCCACTATGTAGGGTTTTATACATTACTTGACCCTCGTTACTATTGGCCAAAAAGTTAGCCAATAGTAACATGACCACAATCAAAGGGAGAATTGTGCCCCAGTAGCCATAGCCTATAACTAATACTCATTTTCGTTGGTAGCAACAACAGCCTATATTTTGACTTTGTATTCTCACACTCCAAATTTTGGAATTAATGTAGACTCATTTCTCAAATTTATTCAAAGCACCCACGTAAGAATCGAGTTTTTTCTCAAATGGGTGTAGTTGGAAAAAATATTTACCAAAATGGGTTGTTTGAAACTTATTTACCAAAATGGGTAAAAACCTATTTATTGTTATTTTCTTTTAAAGATAAAACATTTAAAACCATTTCATCTTCTCCACTTAACTAAGTAATTCCAAGGAATACATGTCGTCGTTAACAGCCAACTAGCTCTGATTCACAACCACGATTTTGGTGTTTCACCAAATGATTCTGGTGATTCACGAAGAGAAGTATCAACGATTCATGTGAAACCCCAATAGAAGTACCAATGATTCACTACAACGATTCCGGAAAGCTTGGATTTATAAACATGATTCCGACTCTTGAATACACGAAACAATTTCTCTAACCCCAACAACAATTCACGATTCTCATTCATCCTTGCATGTTATTTTTTAGTTTCATCTATGGGCATACATAAAGGAGAATTAGCTTTTCAATTACTTAATTATTTGGTGCTTTGGTTGCACCAGGGAGGATCTGTGAAATGGCAAGAGAGTTTAGTGGCTAGGTTATTTTTAAAATTTGAAAGCTATCATCAGATGAGTTTATTTCTAATTGTGGTAACTACTAAAAGAATGAAGAATTTAAGAGGGTAACTACTAAAATAATGAAGAAGCATGAGTCTCTACACCATTGGCAAAAGTTTAGTGTCATTATGAACAGGGAACATCTCTCTTGATGGTAAAAAAAATGGTCGAGCATTAGTGGGTTTGTACAAGCAATTTCATAGTTGAGTGGAGAAGATGAACTGGTTTTAAATGTTTATCTTTAAAAGAAAACAATGGTTTTAAATGTTTTATCTTTAAAAGAAAATAAATAATAAATAGGTTTTCAGTTTTCACCCAATTTGGTAAATAAGTTTCAAACAACCCATTTTGGTAAATATTTTTTCCAACTACACCCATTTGGAAAAAAACTCCTTTGTTTTTTTACTCTTCCATGAAACCAAAGAAGAGCCCAGAAATATGCAATAACCAGTTACGGACTTCCGAGTTATTAAACATTTACCCCCCAGCCAGAATCAGCATAACCCAACAATTCTAACACAGTTTCAGATTTAAACTTTAACCCTTTACCAGGGCAAGACTTCAAGTATCTAAGCAACCTTAGAGCAACTTGTAAATGTGACTCAGTCAGACTATGCATAAATTGACTCAGAAGCTGAACGACATATGATATATCAGGTCTGGTCAAAGAAAGATATATTAACTTTCCTATTAACTTCTGAAAACAGGTGACATCTTTTAACAACACTTGATTTTTCTCAGTTTTAGACGACACTATATAGCTTTGTTCAATGGGAGTTGAAACAGGTTTACACCCTAACAACCCAAATTCATTTAATAACCCCAAATAGTATTTTCTTTGATTCAAACAAACATCATTTTTATCGTATAAAACCTTTATCCTAAGAAAATACTTTAGCTTACCTAAGTCTTTTATCTTAAAACGATCACTTATAGTTTCTTAACTTTATTTATTTCATTAACATTATTTCCAGTTAAGACTATATCATCTACATACACAAGTAGAACAACAACAACAACAAAATCTTTACACAAAATAAACAAAGAATGATCACATAAACTATGCTTAAAACCAATTTTTTTTCTAAAACCTCAGTTAACTTTTCATTCCATTTACGTGGTGCTTGTTTAAGTCCATATAAGGACTTTACAAGCTTGCAAACCTTTGTTTCATTCTTTGAATAATAACCAGGGGGTAACGACAGATACACATCCTGAGATAAAGAACCATATAAAAACACATTATTAATATCAAGTTGAAACATAGGCCACTTATTTTTCACAGCAAGACAAATAATACATCTTATTGTTACCATTTTAACAACGGGGGAGAAGGTTTCACAAAAATCAATGCCTTCTCTTTGATTGTAGCCTTTGGCTACTAATCTTGCTTTAAAACGTTCAATTTCACTATTAGTTTTATATTTGATCTTATATACCCAATTGCACCCAATAGGTTTTCTATTGGGTGGCAAATAAACTAAAACCCACGTATTATTTTTAAACAAGGCCTCCATTTCAGCATTCATAGCCTCAACCCACCTAATATCTTTGGCAGCCTCACTATAGTTAATTGGTTCTACAACTTTATTTAAAGAACTAACAAAACAATAATTCTCAGCAGACAAATAAGAGTAATTAACCACCCTATCTATACCATATTTATATATAAACTAGTCTTTACAACCTACAAAAAATTAAGGGCAGAACAACAACAAAAAAAGACTCACTTTTTTTTATTGGATCTATGTAAGTAAATAAAACATCCAAGTACCAAGACAATCACCTTATCAACTAAGGTGTTTGTATTTTTCTTTGATAGATAGATTTGAGGTGAATTGACAAATATATGTTAAAATGTGAGTAAACAATGTGAGAACATGTTTCCATTTTAGTGATTCACTTTTGTGTCTCACGTGATGTATGGTACTTGCCAAAGTCTTTAGACTTGAAACAAACCACGTGATGACCCAAGACAAAAACAAAACGTCAAGGTCACTAATAACCCATCTTATGTTTAAATTCCTAATTCATATTTGTGAATTAATAACCGTCAAGTTTTATAAATCCTTGCATAACATATATAACATTATGTTGTATTCAATGAATATCAATCATTACTTCATAGAATGCAAAGATCTCATAAAACATTGATCATCAAAGACACTTCTTACAATAGAGCGGAATAAAATACCTAAACACCACTACTAGAACGTGCAGAAAACAAAGTTTTCATTTCATTGAAATCCATGAAACGTATGTTCAGATAATCAGATTCATGGAGCAGTCTACAAAGCTATAACTAGCTCATGTTTTTAATTCTATGTATATGTAACAACTTAATAAGTTCACAAAACTGCTCCTACAAACTAATTTACCAAAACATTCCTCATTTGCAACTTGATACATGCAATCCAACACCATTCACAAAAGTTTCAACTTAATACCAAAACCCATAAACAATATCACTTTAATTAGACAAGAACCATTAAACAAAGTGACAAATGCATCATGTGACAACCCGTAATTCTCGAGGTAAAAACTATTAGTTCGCTTTATAAATCAATTTATAGACTTATCTTATTCGACGAATTAAAGTTATACTTATGTAGTTTATAACGTACAAACGAGTATCCGAAGCCAAATCCATATCGTGATTGAACCGACCCGAACCGTTTGAACCATGGTATAACTCGTGTAACTCGAAACTTATGAGGCCCGAACCATAACTTGATTATTACACTTTATGTTAGTGACGTGCTGTCGTAGGTACACGCAAATTTAATCCCAATAACAACTATAGACAGTGGTAAATGGGTATCGAACTCAGGGAGTATGTGGAAAGTGTGTTGTTTTTATAGCCTTGCGATTAAACTACAATTAACCTAATTTGCAGAAAATAAAGATCAATAATTTGGATTGTTGTTTTATAAGACTAAATTAATAACTAATTGCAAATCAAATGTTGGTTGTAAAACAGATTAGGAGAAAACAATGACCATCTTAGGATTCAATTTCTTTAAACCATTGTGTGAAATTCCAACTAGAAAGAGTTACATAGACATAACTCATGCATAAATAATTGAAGTGATAAAAGGGAACAAAGTACTCGGATTATATAAACGCGAGGTTGTTTCCCGATGATCAATTAATCAATAACCAACCCTAACCCTTCCCGTGATATCTCGATTGCCAACGGCACCAAGAACGTACGATTGAGATTAGAAATTGCACTATCAATTAACAAGCTACAAACAATTATGCATACACCATGATAAACAAGCAACACGAGTTATCATTCTAGAAATTCAGAAATAAACACACAAAAGTTCAAGAGAAACCTTCACCTAAGATGATCACCGAAAGTTTTAGCCACACATAGCTTGGTGAATCAACATAGCAACAAATTCAATGTTCATACGAATCGAAATCACAAACCGAATGTTAGCAATTGTTCAAAACCAAGCCAAGATAGCCAAAATCGCCCCCAAAGTGTTCTCTAACTGACCAATGATGAGAATAATCCAAAAGACACCATAAAACTGCATAAATGATGGCGGTTACAAGTTGTTCGCTGACTCCACCGTAACTTACGGTGACACCGTAAGTTACGGTGCACATAATAGTGTTATGGTGGCTGTTGTCTGAGTTACGGTAGGATCCAGGTAGAATTCAGGTCCACCGCTTTTCTTTGTGCCTCACCAATGCTGCCGCCAATAGATGCTCCATAATATTGATGATGTATGTTGACCAAAAACCCCTAAGTCACGTGATGTATGTTGTTGATGTGATGATTATGTTGTTGACCTTGTGCCTCTCGAACCAAACCTCCTCACGTGAATACTGGCTATGATGTGATGATGTTGTTTTATTTAATTAACAATCCCAATCCATCTCAAAGTTAACGTGGCGGCCCCCAATAATCCAAGACCCCTCAAAGTTTGCATATGTCAAGAGAATAGCTGATGATAGCCCATCTCAAGTCCACGTGCCAAAACCCTCTTATCTTATTCCCATCTTGATTTAATAAACTCATTGGGCCAAAAAGTCCACCCCCACTCTGCCGCCAATGTGATAATACATTTGTGATCATGAAAAAGATCCTCCAAACTCAATGCGATTGTTGCCCACATGTGCTGCCTAGCCGGCCCATGTGAAACATGTCGGCCCAATTCTTGTGATGATGTTAGATCTGATTTTATTATTTTCTCCTCCAACAAATCACATGAAGACTTCCCACAAGCTTCCAAAATATGGATGTGTGTATATGCTTGATAATTATTGACTTTGTGATGTTGATAATAATGGCCTTCGAAGTACAGTCAATGCGTGATGATGATGATTTCAAGAATTCAAGTCATGTGATGTGATGATATTATTGAAAACACCCCCTTGGTCTGCGTGAATTGATGATGACGAGGATGTCCCTCAAAGTGGGGTCTGCCCCCTTTTTTTAATCCACCGTAGCCTACGGTTCCAATTTAACCGAATTAAGCGATTTACCTGTAAAACACACGAACACTCGTAGTTATCACATTCACGATACATAACCGTGTAAAATATGGGATATGCACGTATTTAGCTCATTTAAGGGTTGTCCTACGGACCACCCGTCACATCCCCACACTTACCCGTTGCTTGTCCCAAGCAACCGATTCAAAAACTATTTCAAAACCACAAGCGATCAACATGCAAACCAAGCTAAAATGTATCGTCCTTTTACTAACTTTCAATCATACCACAAGACACACCCCTCACAAAAACTCTCGGTGACAAGAAATATTAGCACATAATGCTAAACCACTCAATGCGTGTGTGTGTTTGTGCGACAATAAGCTTGTATAAAAATCAAGTCTCCTCCTATTGAGTATTTAGCATGCTTATGAATCAAAAGGACTTACGGTTTGTAACGGGGCTAGGTGCAAAGGTAGGAAAATGGTGGAATATATATGCGAGAGCTAATTGATTTGACCCGGTTTTTATTTCTACCACTAAACAAAGCAACCATCAAATATATATACAACTTCTTCAACCTTCTCAACTACTATTGCAACTAAATACTTTTTTTTCTCTCTCTTTTTTTTTTCATTTTTTTCATAACACATCAAACTCAACAATATATACAAGAACATCAATACTACATACTAAATCTCCTAAACCGGGTCATCTCAAAAGGTAAAATTTTGTAGGAAGTAGGTTTGGGTCACAACCGAATGATATAAGGCTCAAACATGGCTTTCTAAGGACCAAACCCCCACCCCTCACAATACCAAGCTCATATATATAAAGTATGAGGTCCAACCCACCAATCCCCCACTCTCACACTTCTAGAGGAAGTTACCTAAAAGTCCCTTATCATTTTCAAAAGCATACTAACTTTAGGATTTAACAAGAATTCGTACACAAGTTCTATTATCACAAAACACACACCGCCACTCAAAACAAAGAACTATCTATAATAATCATATGTGGCTCAAATTCTCACCAAGAAAAGACTAGGAATGGGTATCGGTGTGTCAAGTGGAACAATATCAAGTTTTCAAATTTTGACAATTTTCGCTTGGCTTCACAATAATTTTTAAAATTCTCAAAAAATTCCCCTCATCCCCACACTTGGGATACATTGTCCCAATGTATGGTTTTGAGGGAAAGGTCGCTTCTAACAAAAAAACATTAGCTTTCGCTAATACTCTCAAATCCCAAATTTCTTTTTTTTATATATATTTTTTTAATTCTAATTATTAAAAACACCACCAATTCCTTCACAACC
This sequence comes from Helianthus tuberosus, assembly GCA_030545235.1. NCBI lineage: Eukaryota > Viridiplantae > Streptophyta > Magnoliopsida > Asterales > Asteraceae > Helianthus > Helianthus tuberosus. The sequence continues at coordinate 8,147,583 of CM060436.1, forward strand.
CATAAACTAAACACATCAAACTAATACACCCCAAACCTCCCAACCATAAACAAAAGCAAACAACTAACTACCAATATTTCAAAGCTAAAGAACACAACAAGACTAAGGAAAGAGTACATTAACCTGGTGAAGTTTGCCACAACAGATGTTGTAAATAATCCGACTTCCTATCACCACCTTCACACAAATATCCGTACATCCTCCCCACACTTGAATGTTGCCATGGCCCTGAAACATAGAAAGATGAAAACAACAAGATCAATATAAAATCCCGGGTTGCCTCCCGAGCAGCGCTAAGTTTCGAGTCTTCAGCCAGACCGTGCCACCACCATTTATGGTGGTTCAAAGAATCGGTTCCTATCACCTCCCCCACTGTAGCTTGTCATTGGGCAAAATGCATCCGTCTCATTTTGACTCGGTGGGTAATCAAATACACTCCTGCTTGAACCGATATGTGTTTCTTCACGGTCCGGTGGGTGCTTTTTTCTCAATCTTTGAAACACATTTTCCATACAATCACTAGACTCACCACCCTTCCTCTCAATGGGCTCATAACTAATCACTCTAGTTTGAACATCAAAGTACAACTTACGGTTCTTTTCGGTCATGGTAATAATCTCGTCTCTACAATTAATTTGAGCATTTGCTATGTATAGAAACGGTCGACCTAAGATTACCCTTTGTTGTGCTGCCATGTTGGTAGAAGCATAGTCCAGAACTAGAAAATCCACCGGGTATTCAAACTCTCCCAACTGAATCTTAACATTCCTAACCATTCCCAGTGGACGCCTCCAACTTCCATCCGCCAAGCTCACCATGGTGTCTATACCTTCAAGTGGACCAAAATCGTACATATCGTATAGATCGCTTGGTAGCACACTCATGCTTGCCCCGTAGTCCAATAATGCGTGAGGGATTTTTAATTTTCCCACACGGATAGGCACGATTGGCGCTTCATACTCTTTATCATTCTCGACTTCGGCATCTTTTTCCAAACCTGCATTCACTTGATACGAAGAAGTTAGCAATGTTTCATTAAATTTAGTATTTGGAACGGTGCTTACCACATTGATGTTAATGCTTTTTGTGTTCTTGGGATTTATCACCGTATCACTTGGTAATTGACCTTTTGCTTTCTTCAATATCGCCACGTCACTCGCAAGTTGACCCATTTGAGTGGTCAACGATTGGATGCTTTTGTCACGAACCTCGTACTTTTGCATCCGAACCTCATCACGTTGATTCATTCGTTGCATTTCACTTTGCATCGCCTTCAACATCTCCATTACTTCGTTTCCACCCGAAGAGCTTTGACCCGTTTGATATTGCCTTTGAAATCCTTGGTTTCCTTGGACATTCGGGTTAGCTTGATTTGAGGGGTTCCCATAGCGAAAATTTGGGTGGTTCCTCAACCCGGGGTGGTAAGTATTAGAGTTCATGTTGTTGTAGTTTCTACCACCCCCTCCTTGACCTTGACCTTGAACCGCATGAACCTCTTCATATTGCCCTTCCACCATTCCTTGGCAATTTTCAGCCGCATGACCTATTTCATTACACAAAGCACAAACATCATAAATTTGGTTAGTAGTTTGAACATTACCATCATCTATTGCGTGCACTTGAGGTCGGGCAATGGCCGGTCGCGCTCTCCTCGATACTTGAGCCTTTCTCTTTGATGTAATTGCCATATTCTCCAAGAACTCCCAATCGTCATTTTCATAATTTGTGCCAAAAGTCCCACCGGTAATGGACATTAAATCTCGAGCATCCTCGGCACTCAACCCCTCGTGGAAGGCATTCATCAACTCCCAAAGTTCAATCCCATGGTGAGGGCAATTTTTAATCATCATATTGAAACGTTCAAATGCCTCATGGAACATCTCACCATGTTGTTGTTGGAAGCTCCTCAATCCTTTTCTAGCATCGTTGGTCTTTTGGGCGGTGTAAAATTCGTCTAAGAAAATTTGTTGCATCTCCGCCCAAGTATATATAGATGCTGAAGGCAAAGTGTAGAACCACTTCTTTGCCTTATCCTCCAAAGAAAATTGAAATAGTACCAACTTGATATCATCGGCCGAAAAACCTTGACTCCCAAGAGTATTGCAAATTGAGTCATAGGCCTCTAAGTGGAAATACGGCTCCTCCGTTGCTAGCCCTTTGTATTTCGGCAAACTTTGCAAAGAATTTGTTCTCACTTCAAAGGTTCTCCCTTGGTTGTTGTGCGGGATAACCACCGGTGAAGGGTTTTGAGTAATTATTGGTCTGAAATGTGCTTCAATTCCCCGTGCATGTTCCCTAAGATGCCTCCTTGGAACACCCAATCGACCCCTTGGACGAATAGGACCCATAGGTCTTGGTATATGCCCTTGTGGTACGAACGGTGGTTGAAATTGTTGTTGTGGCATCGGTGGTTGTTGAATTGGCCTTTGAAGTTGTGGTTGTACATTTTGTGGCCGAACTTGTTGCAAAGGTATAGGGCGTTGCATTGGTGGCCCTTGTGGTCTTGGCCGAATATGTTGCGGTATGAGTTGTTGTTGTTGTGGCACTCCACCTACACTTGCCATTCCTTGAGATTGACTTTGCACATAACCGAACTCTCCTTGATCACCATCACCCCCATAAGCATAAGCATACCCATCTTCATCATAACCCTCAAAATCTTCGTATCCTTCCTCATATCCATCTCCCCCTATACCCAAAGTTTGCCCAAATGGAATGGTCGAGTATTGAAAACCCGACTGGTTCGATGGTCTAAATGTAGAGGTAGTATGGACAACAGTTGAACCTTGTGGTACTGTATAAGTTGAAGATGATTGCCCTGAAGCTGGGAAGAAATGAGTGAGTGGTGGAATTGTAGTAGATGGGCTAAAGGTAAGACTGGGTTCGACTTGAGTAGTGATTGGTTGTGTTGTATTGGTTGGTGTAGTATCGTGAAGTGGAATAGGCATTGTGGTGATGTTTGGAATAGTGGTGTTTGGTGATGGTTGTGTGGAAGTAGGTATAAAAGAAGAGGTCGTTTGACCCGTTGTTGGTGGTACTTGTGTTTCGTCCATGATGTTTCTTGGTGTAATGGGTGAAGTGGGTGAACCAATGATTCTGTTTTCGCGTAGTAAAACTCAGTTTTGCCTTAGCGTTCTTTCGATTTCCGGATCAAATGACAATGGTGAAGCTTTGTGAGAGCCTCTAGTATGCATGCACCTATAGAACATGCACACTAAACACACCAGTGTAAACCCGAAAATAACAAAGCAAAACTAACAAACTGACGCACGTTGCGCACTACTCCCCGGCAACGGCGCCATAATTTGACGTGCTGTCGTAGGTACACGCAAATTTAATCCCAATAACAACTATAGACAGTGGTAAATGGGTATCGAACTCAGGGAGTATGTGGAAAGTGTGTTGTTTTTATAGCCTTGAGATTAAACTACAATTAACCTAATTTGCAGAAAATAAAGATCAATAATTTGGATTGTTGTTTTATAAGACTAAATTAATAACTAATTGCAAATCAAATGTTGGTTGTAAAACAGATTAGGAGAAAACAATGACCATCTTAGGATTCAGTTTCTTTAAACCATTGTGTGAAATTCCAACTAGAAAGAGTTACATAGACATAACTCATGCATAAATAATTGAAGTGATAAAAGGGAACAAAGTACTCAGATTATATAAACGCGAGGTTGTTTCCCGATGATCAATTAATCAATAACCAACCCTAACCCTTCCCATGATATCTCGATTGCCAACGGCACCAAGAACGTACGATTGAGATTAGAAATTGCACTATCAATTAACAAGCTACAAACAATTATGCATACACCATGATAAACAAGCAACACGAGTTATCATTCTAGAAATTCAGAAATAAACACACAAAAGTTCAAGAGAAACCTTCACCTAAGATGATCACCGAAAGTTTTAGCCACACATAGCTTGGTGAATCATCATAGCAACAAATTCAATGTTCATACGAATCGAAATCACAAACCGAATGTTAGCAATTGTTCAAAACCAAGCCAAGATAGCCAAAATCGCCCCCCAAAGTGTTCTCTAACTGACCAATGATGAGAATAATCAAAAAGAACCTAATCTCATCACCAACCTCATCACAAACCTGAAACCGAACCAACCTCATCACCAACTAACCCTTCTCCTAGGCCCTCAACCGAACCTAATCTGAGAACGGCCCAACCGAACCCAGCTCCTTGGCCTCGGCCTCCCAACCTACGTCCCAATCCCAAGCATACCACCCGCTATGATCCCGTTGCTTACACTGCCACCACCACCACCTCTACTTTACCCGTTGAACCCACATCTTTTACCGTTGCTAACAAGTCTTTAGAATGGCGCCAAGCCATGGCTGACGAGTTGGATGCACTATATAGGAACGGGACATGGACATTAGTTCCCCCTGCACCTAATACTAACGTGGTTGATTGTAAATGGATTTACAGGTTGAAAACGGATCCAAATGGGAAAATTTGCAGGTACAAGGCACGGCTTGTTGCTAAAGGATATCACCAGCAACATGGAGTTGATTATCATGAGACCTTCAGCCCGGTAATCAAACCTGCTACTATTTGGACTATCTTATCACTTGCTGTCACAAATAAGTGGTCTCTGCGACAGTTGGATGTCCAGAACGCTTTTCTACATGGTGATCTTCAAGAGACAGTTTATATGAGGCAACCTCCTGGTTTTGTTGATCCTTCCAAGCCAGATCATGTGTGCTTATTACACAAATCTCTATATGGGCTCAAGCAAGCCCCTCGTGCCTGGTTTACAAAATTGTCTATGGCTCTTTATTAATTGGGTTTTTCCGGGTCCAAAACTGACCCGTCTCTATTCATTCTCAACTCGTGTGGAACACTCGTCTATCTTCTTGTGTATGTGGATGACATTATCATCACAGGTAATCACCCTACGGCTATTACTGCTATTATTGATCGTCTTAGTTCTATGTTTGCAATTAAAGATCTGGGTCAGCTACATTATTTTTTGGGTATTGAAGTGGTGCATCATGGTTCTGATTTGGTGCTATCTCAACGCAAATATATTCTTGATATTCTTCACCGAGCAGGTCTTGCGGAATGCAAACCTGTATCATCTCCTATGAGCACTTCTCATGTCTTATTGCCTGATGACAGTCCATTACTTGATGATTCTTCCAGATACAGGCAAACAGTAGGTGCTCTTCAATATGCAACCTTATCTCGTCCGGACATTGCTTTTGCGGTTAATAAGGTGTGTCAGTTTATGCATGCTCCTACTGAGAATCATTGGGCTGGTGTGAAACGCATATTGCATTATCTGAAAGGCACGGTTAATCTTGGCTTATTATTTCGTCACAATACGGGCTCTAGGCTACAAGCCTTTTCTGACTCTCATTGGGCTACTAGTCTTACAGCATTTTCGGATTCTGACTGGGCTGGTTGCCCTGTCGATCGTCGATCCACGGGGGGATATGCTATCTATTTGGGTTCTAATCTTATTTCATGGTCCGCTCGTAAACAACGAACTGTTTCTCGATCTTCAACAGAATCTGAATATAAGGCTATTGTTGATACTGTAGCAGAACTGATTTGGTTAAAATCTCTTCTTCATGAGCTCGGTCTAATTAGCAAGGCACCAACACTTTGGTGTGATAATCTTGGTACAACCTATCTCTCTGCTAATCCAGTATTTCATCACGCATAAAGCATGTTGAAGTAGATTATCACTTTGTTCGTGAACAGGTTACTCAAGGAAAGCTGAATGTCAAGTTTATCTCCACTGATGATCAAATTGATGATGTATTTACAAAGCCCTTGTCGTCACAAAGATTTGAGTTTCTACGGTCCAAGTTGCAGGTCGTTCCCCGCCCTCAACTTGCGGGGGAATGTTAGACTAAGTTATTTTAGATAGACAAGTTTATTATTATTGAGGGTATCAAATTGTAATTAGTTTATCTATATATAGGGCCTTGTATTCATAATCTATTATCAATAATAATCGTATTCAATACCAAGTTTTGACTAGCTACATTGTCTTGATTCAATGTCAATACACTCTGTCTTTAACCACCGTACGACTATTAATCACACTAATTAATTATCAATAAACATCATTGGCCTTTGATCATCCTAATCAACTATTAATTCCCTTAATTGACCCTCAGTTATCCCAATCCGCCAGCCAACTTTAGCCCCGAATAGACCATCAATGACTCATTGACTCACATTGACCATAATTGATAATCATTTATCAATAACTACACTAGTTGACCCGAATGCTCTGATTAATAAGCACTACCAATATTGAACATAATTGCATATAATTTACACAAACTAGCCTTGATTTCCCATGGCTTCCCCTTTGATCGTAATTAATCACAGTTAAATAGTATTAGGGATGGCAAAACAACCAAAGCCCAACGGGTATATCCGAAACTTGATACATGAGGATGAATACAGCTTGAGCGACTTAAGAGTGTTTCCCTTAGGTGGGTCGGACCGTTTAAACTTAATCCTTAAAATGTGTATAAACCATTTTGTAAATATGAATTAATTCAACTGAGCTCAGTCAAATGAATTAGCAATAGTTTAGACCTTAGATGGGATCAAGAACAGCCTCATGACACAAATACTACCTTGTGAATGTCTGTAAGAACAACAAAATTAGGGAAGATCGCGCCTTTAAGCTGCTAGTTAGGGGTGTTAAAAAAATCCGTATCTGAAACCGAATCCGAAATATCTGAATATCCGTATCTGAAATGTCCGAAATTTTGGATATCCGAAAATTCGGATATCCGAAAACCAGATAAACCGAATTTTTGGATTTGGGTTCGGATTCGGATATTAATTTTAGAACCGAAAATTCGGATATCCGAAAACTGGATAATCCAAATTTTCGGATTCGAATATTAATTTTAAAAATTTCGGATAATCCGATTATCCGATATCCGAAAACTATTTTTTTTATAAATATATATTGTATATGAGCATTATATTTAGTTTGAAATATAGTAAAAAATAGTAAATAATCGGATTCAGATGTGGATTTATGAATGTTTTTAGTTTTTAATGTTGGAAATTTGGAAAATTGAATATAAGTTTAGTTTTAATCTATGCACAAAACATTTTTTCTTTATTTTTTTATAAATTCGGATATCCGTTTGGATATTCGAATCCGTATTCGAAATTTCGGATATCCGGTTTTCGGAACCGAATAATCCGATCTTGAACACCCCTACTGCTAGTGCTACCATACATAACCCAAACCATATCTAAACTTTTTCTATGCTTTGTCATCTGGTATCCTTAATATTCTTTTGCGTGATCAACTGTCAACTTATTCTTTATGTAGATACAGTGGAGAACTTTCATTTGTAGTTTGCCTTTACTTTTAGGTTAGGACTTGTAATGTCTACATTCATCTAAGTCTTGACATTGGTGAATACTGCATCCCTAAAACCAAACCAAAACCTAATATGCGATGTTTTCTACAACCACATATGCCAGGTTCAGGTCTTAGATTAAAGTCTAAAATAAAACAAGTTCATAGTTATAATTAATTCATAAACTAGATAACGATAAAAGTATAAAAATAACCATTTAATTATATATACTTGTACATTACATATCAATTTAATATTCTTATCAAACGAATTGATATCACTAAAGTCCTACAACCTTCCACCATAGAGCTCCAACTAGCCCCCAAACTGTTATGTTGATCAAAGCCATCAAGATTCCGAGCTTAAAGAAATCCCCGAGCTTTACATAACCAACTGCAATAAAAACACACCATCATTCAATAACTCACCCATCATTCAATAGCATATAAGAAGATAAAATACCTCTATAATAGATCGCTGATTGGCCACTGCTGTAGTGTGTCAGTGCACCAGAAAGGGCTGCATTGCATGCCAAAAGCAATGCAGAAAGAGTTCCGGGGACCTTAGCCGTTAGGTGCATTTTCAGGAAGGCTTGGTATAATGAGATGATGTGGGTTGTCTGGCCCGCAATCAGATAATGAATGAAGAAGTACATCAACTGGAGGAAAAAAACCATCCAGCTGGTAAAAACTCGATGAAGCTGGCTACACGTCCAGACAACCATGGTATGACACCTAGGACGTTTAGTTGGTCTGCCATGCCTAAGAATACCACTAACCAAGTCAACATATTCCATGCGGCTTTTTCACTCAAGCAGTCGTCCCAACTCAACACTCTGAGTATCAGCAGAACCGATAAGCCCATCATCGCTACAGCCAAAGTGGATATGTCTAGCCTTTCTCTGCATGCAAAAACAAAAACAACCATAAGCTACATAATCACATGGTTATACACAAGTTAAACCAGCTAGTTAAAGCTTACCCGAAGATCCATAATGTCACACTGACAAGAATAGGTCCCATCATCATCATCCACTCATTCCTTTTAACAGGACCCATTTGCTCCAGTTTGTTATTAGCCGTAATAGGAGTATCCGCCGTGTACTTTGTTTCAGGCGGAAATATTTTGTATACGATGAGTGGGGTCTGCATAAGAGAAGCCAACGCCGGGAAAAAGGAAACTTTGAACCATGCAACCCATGGACTTTTGATTATCACCCCTGCGCCTTCTGCTAATTTCATGCACAACATGTTTTATGTAGGGGAGTTCAAGATCGAATTATCCGGTTTTCGGATATCCGAAAACAGGATATCCGAAAATTTTGGATAGTGAATATTGATACCTGAATCCATATCCGAATTTTCGGATATCCAAACGGATATCCGAATTTATAAAAAAAAAATCCAAAAATCTGTTTCGTGTATAGATTAAAACTAAACTTATATTCGATTTTCCAAATTTCCAACATTTAAAACTAAAAACAATCATAAATTCACACGAATACAATTATTTACTAATTTTTACAATACTTTGAACTAAATATAATGCTCATATACTATATATATTTATAAAATATAATTATTTTTCGGATATCGGATAATCGGATTATCCGAAAATTTTGAAATTCATATCCGAATCCGAAACTTCGGATTATCCGGTTTTCGGATATCCAAAATTTCGGATATTTCAGATACGGATTTTCGGATATTTAGGATTCGGTTTCGGATCGGTATTTTTTTTAACACCCCTAGTTTTATGCTTCGCTCGTCAAGAAAAGGGCTGTAGAGCTGGTAGACGTATGTCAATCCATCCATATATAACAAACAAACAGTTAGTAATTGCCACCATTGCTAGCTAATCATTAACTAATCTAAAATTATGGAAATTGTAACATAAACAAAATGTTTTTTTTTTCAGGAGGCAGTAATCAAACAGGTAGGTTAAAAAAACAACAGCTTAATTAACCGTCTCAAAAGGCAGTAATCTAACAGGTAGGTAATCAACTCAAAAGCACCTCGCTAATCTTAACCATTTCCAAAATCACCATGTTTATCTTGTTGCCTTACCCCTCAAAAAGCGTGGCATGGATGCAAGGTAAGTGAATCCCAAACTTACCCATTTGACTTAATATGTTTTGTTGTTTGGTAATTTATTTAGAGTTATGTAAGAAAGTATGGAGTAAAGGTAGTGATAAGGTAAGTCTAATGGAAAATAGTCGAATGCGGTTAGGTAAGTTGGGAAATGCATAATAAAGATCAAACGGGTCAAATTAATGTGCATGAATAAAATATGTTAACGTAATTCTTAATGGTTAGGACTCCAGGTTAAGGATTTTTGGTCTACTATGTAAGGGGAATATCATACGGACCATTAGGAACAAGTTTTATACGATTTGGATATGTATGGGTCAAGATATGGGAGTTTTAGTGCTTAAAATGAGAGTTGAACTGGGCACTACCGTAGCTTACGGTAGCCACCGTAAGCTACGGTAGGTTTCTAAAGTTTTCTGGCCACTGTAAGACAGTAGCAACTCACCGTAAGAGTTTTATGGCCACCGTAAGCTACAGTGAGCTGTCGCGCCCCGCGATATAGTAAGCCTAAGCTTACGCGGCCCGCGAGGGACCGTGCTGCTGGCTTTTTGCTGTAATTTTGATGTTTTGAGCATGGGACTTGACTAAAAATGATTTTCTAAGGCCACATACATTATGTTAAGAATGGTTTTGTAAATCATTGATGTTAAAGGTCGTCGGTTAGTCCATGAATGGATTGCCTCGTGTTAGTGTAGGAAATTTTATAAGTATATATGTGTAAGAATCCAGAAGGCGCGTAGGTTGAATTGTATATCGTCTAGACTACGTAAAGTTGTAAGTATGTCAGTCCGGCATAAACTTACGTGTAAGAAATTGTAAAAGAAGCTTGTGTATACATTCGTGGTTATATGTTTGTGCGTAGGAAGGGATGTTGGCATGTATGAAGGTACTATATATATATATATATATATGTATGTATTTATGATGATGTGTACGTAGGTGTGAATGCATGTGTGATTGAATGTTCAATGCTTGAGACATATGCATAAACGTTATCAAGGTGTTTGAATATCTATGATTACTAAAGATGTGCCTTGAGTTGAAATGAATGCAGGTACGAGAATGTCGGCTTCATGAAGGAATGAAACCGGATTTGGATAAGAGTGTTTAAGAAAACGCTTGGACCATTCCACGATTACTTTATAGAATGCTTTACGAATTTCTATTATATTGTTTTATGTTGTATGCTGTGTTAATGACTAATGGTTTGGTCGTACGTGGTGTCCAAAGGTATCGCTCGGTTTTCCGCTACCATTATCGAAGTGAAGCGGGCTAAGTTCGAGTTGAGATCAAGGATTGTACGGGGTAGAAAGGTCACATAGTCTGAGTCATATAGGTCTTGAAGTATTAATGTTATAAAAAGTTGTAAATCCATTTTAATGATTATACGGCATTTCGTACTCGAACCTTGCTCTGATAGATATGTCTAATTAAGAACGAAATTTTTGGGCTCATATTTTCCGCTGTGTCGTATTTAAGTTCTTACAAGTTGGTCAGACAGGGAATTGTTCATAATACGAACGGGTCTTACCCGAATTTTGTTAAATAATAGTATGATAATATTACTTTTCGTGTTGGTGCATCTAGTGTCTGTTAACTTCGTCTTAATCGAGTCTTATGTCTAGATAGGATAAACGAGCACACAACAGGGAAGAAATTAGGGTTTTATATGTTAAAGTGGGTGATTCCGCTTGAAAGTGACACATATCAGTTCAAGCGAAATCAACATGTTGATTCCGCTTGAAATGGAATGTGACATCTTCAAGCGAAATCAGAACAACTATATATATGTGTGTGCTGGTGTCATTTGGAGCGGAATTAGAAGATATTGTTTGAGAGCCGAGGTGCTGCCGAATTGTAACCAGATCTGTAAAAGCTCAGGAAATCAGTAATAGATAAAAATTAGAAAGGAACAAGCTATGTTGACATCTTTTACATTGATTCCGCCTTTGTATTTGATGATGAACTACTCAGATTGACTCGTTAGGGTCACCGTACGATCCAACAAGTGGTATCAGAGCTCAGGACGAGGAGTTCATACCAATTCAGCTTGATTTCATCGGATTCTCACACTTCTACTCCTTCTTTTCTGATTTGAACAAAATTTAACGGTTGTAATGGCTTAAAACTTACATATATCAAGAGAAACATAGTGTTAACTAATCCTTGAAAGTTTTGGACCTTAATTTGAACAAAATCAGATAAAAACTGATAATTTCGCTTGAAAAATTGTTCGAACATGCTGATGTCATACTAATTCCGGTTGAAATAGTATGTATGATTTCAAGCGAAATCAGTTTGTCTAGTTGATTCCGCTTGAAACAGTTGTTGATTTCGCTTGAAGTCTTATTCCGTTTGAAAGTTATAGTCTGATTCCGCTTGAAATCAGATTTCGCTTGAAAGTTTCAAACAATATTAGCTATTCCGCTTGAAAGGTATTTCACTTGAAAGCTAATCTCGTTTGAACAGTTGATTCCGCTTGAAATTGTTTTTATCAAAATTTCAAAAGTTTTTCTAAGTGTTTGCTGATCGTTTCAGGTACTTGAAAGATGGATGATTTCATGAATCCTTTCTGTGATGTGTTTGCATTTACCGGTGGTTCTGGAGATGGCACTTCAGATAACACAAATGAAACTACACCAACACCGAGTGCAAAGAAAAGTCTTTCTGATGCATTAAGTGTTGAAAGTGCTTATGGGACGTACAACAAACCTCCAAAGTTGTTGGCGATAGAAGATTACAATAGGTGGGCTACAAGATTTGACGAGTGGCTTCAAGCCTTTGCATATCCAAGCTGGAAAAGTTTAAAGATTGGTTACGTTAAAGGAGATCGTTTTGGTGAAAGTTTGACAGATACTGATGAGATTGAAAGATATATTGCTGAACAAAAGTGCATCGCGTTGATTCATCAGTCTGTGAGAGATGATATAATTTCATTGATTGAATATGAAAATTCAAAAGATCTTTGGGAGAAACTGAGGGTAAAATGTGTAGGTAGTGCTGAGATAGTCAAAAACAAAAAGAAACTGTTAAGAAAAGAGTTTGATTTATTTGGTTGTTTAAAGAACGAGTCTGTTTCCAAGATGATTGAGAGATTCGGGCATCTAAAATTGGAGCTGGCAAGACACAAAATTGTATATACTCAAGAAGAGTTGGTTGACAAACTGTTCGACTCGCTGCCGAATGAACAAGATTGGCAGTACTTTGCATTAATGTTGAGGAATACAATCAAGTCTGAAGAGTTGACAGTGGATCTGCTTATCGAAAGACTGGAGAGTCACGAGTTGGAGATCAAGAAATCTAGCAAAGTCAACAACTCATCTTATCAGCAGAATGTGGAATTGTACTACAGAGGAAATCTACCAAAGACTGGTTCTCCAAGAACAGCATTTTCTGTAGAGAGTTCAAATAATGTGAATCAAGAAACTCCTCACAGTGGTTTTCATAGTGGATCTTCTTCAACAACTCCAAGCCAATCTGCATCAATGTCACACCCCGATATTTCCGCGTATTACCGGTGGGCCCGGTGGGGGAGTATCGTGACGTAGTTGATATCGTTATAGTCAAACAACACAATATATAAATGCACAGCAGAAGCAAAAGATAGATTCAATTCAACCGAATAAAATTGTAATATCGAGTATCACAAAATAGTTGAAACAAATCCACAGGTGGATCAAATAAAAAGAAACATTGTTCAACAGACTGAAATGCATCCAAGCTTGCGAGACTCTTATTGATGCTAAGGAGAAAGCCAGCCTATTTCGAGTAGTACCTGCACTTAATCTTTTTGGGAAAATACGTCAGTTTACACTGGTAAATACAATCAACTGACTCATTTTGAAAAGGTTTAGAAAATTGATTTGAATGCACGTGGCACAAAACTTTTTATAACTTGGGATAATTATTTGAATATAATACTCGTAAACGAATTACATGTTTCTTATGCGTTCAGTAGCCCGGTTCGTGCCAGGTTAAAGATCAATAGACACACCACATTATTTGTTTCGGCACTGACGGGTGTACGCCTACACCCCATGCTTAGGTCGTGGCCATTTCGTAAAATGATGCCAAGGATATCCGGGACATGGTCATTAACCCCCCAAAGGCTTTAAGCAACAAAACAATTTAAACGGGTCATCTCGATAATACTTAACCACCAATCGATTAAGGTCGAATGCCCGACCAAGCGGTATTTTAGATACCGTACCCCAAGCCCGTATAAGGGAAAATAAGTTAAAAGTATTTACCTTTGCAAGTAATAATCACAACAAGCAAGTGCACGTAGCTTTTACCGGGTCTCCTATTCTGGAACGAAGGTTTATAATAACCTATTAAAATCCAAACGGGTCTTTAATTAAGCCTAAACTTAGACCGGTTAGTTTTAAAGGAAGATACGGTTCGAACGCCTGATTAAGCGAAGACCGGAATAGAATGTGATTTAGACCCGGCAAGTTTGAAGACTTGTATAATATGGGTAAGCTAAACACATTCTGGATTTTAAGATAAAAATGATAAGGTTTGACCCGTTTCGGCTAATTTATGCAAACTAGTTACATAAACCGAACCGAACGCGAATAACGCATAACGGGTAACCGAAAGAGTCACGAACAGGTTTCCAAAGTTAATATGTCTTAAATATGTTGTGATATCAGTAGGATACCTTCCATTATGCCCAAAACGAGTTTATTCTCAATTTAAGCCCCGTAGGGGTATTTTGGTCATTTAAAAGATTATAAAAGAGATTAAATATACTTCTGAGATACGGGTCTGAAATAATCAGTAAAACAACTTAATTTAATAGTTTATCTCAGTTGGTGATAAGTCTTATATGACAAAATGGTTTTAAACCTATACTATGTGTTAAACACGCGTAAAAAGCCGTTTAAAGCGATTTCCGGGTTATAACAGAAATCTTAGTTTTCTGATCAGGTTATAAAGTTCAAAATACTTCATTTATCATATAAAATCAGTAGCCAAAGGTTTGGTGTCTAAATGTTATGTAAAACTTATTTTAGACGCGAAAAGGGTATAATTGGCATTAACCGAATCAAGGCGATAACCTTAGGTTATGATCAGTTTAAAAATAATTAAAAATCTTCAAAAATCCAAAAATATTATATTACAACAGTGGGTAAAAGGTTTGGTGTCAAAAATTGGGTTTAGATAGGCTTTACGCTAATGACGCCGCTTAATTTATAAGAAGCGTTCTAATTACGCCAGTGAGCATAACTCCTAATCTGGACCTCAAACTGATGTGAAAATTTAGGGACTTGTTTATAAATCAGTAGCAAAGATTATTGTCTTCTCACATTTCCAAAATTCTCGTTTTACGGTCAAAAGGTTATTATGGTCAACATTAAGCTATTAACGGAAACGTGTAAATGAATTGGACAAACAATGAACCAATCACAGAGGGTTATACTATCATGTAACCTGGTCCTAAGGAAGCTCTAAGGCATTTCTAAACCCATCTAAATAGGGTCAGAACTGAAGTCAAAGCAAAAGTCAAAGTTTTGCGACTTTCGGTTCCGAACCGAGCTTAAACAGAAAATTGTCAGGTCGGACATACTTAGAAATGTTCTTGCATTGATTACCAAGTTATATGAGTGTTAAAACAGGTTACACGCCTTCTACATTGTTAATTATGTATTAATTCGAAAATTGTGTTTCTGTTGACTTTTTATAATACACTTTGACCCGACAAATGATCTAGTTAGAGCGGGAATCAGAGGGTGCCCTTTTAAGGGTTTATTTCCCACATAATTACCAACTTATAACTACCTTAAGTTTGACTAATCACTGGACCATTAGTGATTAATCGATAAGTCAAACTTTAATTACGACGGTTTGACTTTTAAGCTAAAAACTAAGTAAAACACGATTAAGGAAGGTTAAGGAAGCTTACCAAAGTCTAATGCACGATTAGTGATGCTTAGGGAAGGTTCTTGTGCTCCAGAAATGATCAGAAGTGAAGGTATGAATGAATGATCAAAGTTTGCAAACAATGGGGGTTTATATAGTGCTTTTGATTCATCATGATCATGACAAACAAGTCTATGAGGTGATCCCTGATCAATTACAAGTGTCCCTAAGCCTAAAAACTAGTTTGTGCCGCACAAGGTATTGAAAACCATCCATTTAAGTCGGTTAACTTGTTCATAAAAGGCACCTGTCATCTTTCTGTCGCTGGGGATGCCTTACGGACCGTTAGGCAAGACCTTTACGGTCCGTAACCGATGTCCAGGAGACAAAAGATTTTTGAATTATTAGGCTTTGATCATGCAACCTTTATATTACGAATTTGGGCCATGAATTATCAGTATGGGACCTTTAGATCGTGCTTGAACAGTTATGACCACCTTACCATGTTGTATAATTGTCTTAGACTTTATCGAAAGGGTCACGAATGAAGGTTTGTCGTATACAATCTCATAGGATCCTATTTTTGCACCTTGAATCAATTATTACTAGCGTTAACCGGATTAGGATGTTTATCAGATGTTTATAACACAGGTTAAGGTTTGGGGTTTATACATAGGTCGCTCAGAGGTATTTATTAACATGTCGACGCTTTTAAATCTTACCTTACATCCTTTAACTTGATCCGAAATTTATGACACATTCATCTTATGTGACACGTGTTTTTATTTTATTGGACATGAAATTTTCGAGGTGTTACAATCAAAGAATCTGTTCCAATGTAACATTGCTGTGGATCTGAAGAACGCTCAAAATTTCAGTGAAGAGTCAGCAAAACAACAGATGGTGTTCTTAGCATCGGTATTAGAATCGTACGAGAGTCTCGTGGCGGGCAAGATTGGAAACACCAACCTGACTAAAGAGGACTATGATCAAATAGATCCTGAAGAGATGGAACTAATCGATATCAGGTGGTGTATGGCCAGTGCAGTCAGGAGAGCGCAACGATTCATGGAGATTACTGGGAGACATTCTATTGGTGGGCCGTCCACAAAACTTGGCTTTGACAAATCAAAAGTCACGTGTTTCAGATGTAAACAAAAAGGACATTTCAAACGTGAATGTCGTAACGCTCCTGCTGATGATACAACAAATCCATTTCGCGAAGATTACTACAAAAGAGCAATCTACCATCAAAACAAATCTGAACCCCCCAGAATGAAGCAGCTTGAAGATACCCCCAAAGAAAACTCAAGAGCTCTTGCTGTTATTCATGATGATGAAGGATACGATTGGAGTGATGTGCTACCAGAGGAAGATGCAGTAGGATATGCTTTTGTAGCAGAAAAGATTATTCCTTTCAAAGACACAAGAAATGAAGAACAAAAATACAAAAGCAGACAACAGAGAGCAGAATTCAAGATGATGAGATTATCTAAGGTGTTCAGTGAAGCCAGGAGAGCAAAGAGATGGGATGCTGATAGAGAATGTTACCTTGATCCTCAAGGAAACATTGCTATTGATACGAAAACTCTTAGTATTGAAGCTTTCATTGAGGAATTTGTTGAAGAAGAAGAAGAAGCCTTACAGAGAAAATGGTGGGGAGGTGGAGAAGAGAAAGAAAAAGAAAAGGAGAAAGAGAATGAGTCGCAGTCCAAGAAGATTGATAGTGGGATTATTGATACTTCACAAGAATTCACCGCTGAAAACTTGGTGAAGATGGCTGACAAAGTGCTTGCTGCAAAGGAACTTGAGGTAGACTCTAAGTCTGAAACTAAGTCTAAAAGCAAGGTCAGTCCAAACATTTCAACAAGAGAGTCAGGTAAGAAAGTCAAAGGTGATAGTGACTGCAAAAGTTGCATGAAAAACTGCAAGTTTTGTAGTACACTTACTTATCTTAGTGATACAAAGGTTGAAGAACTGACAACAGGAGTCAGAAAGGTTGAAGATCAGATTCTAGACCGTGATAAAATGCTAAAGGCTTCAAATGATCGTGCTAAAATTTTAACTGAGAAAATTGAAAATGATAAAATTGAAGTAGAAAGAATTAGGAAAGAGAATGAAAAGCTAATTCAAGAAAATCGTCAACTATCAGAAAATTTTGACAAACTAAAACAAAAGGTAAAAGATTCTGATGAAAGAAACGGTAAAACCAATAAAGAAAATGAGCATTTAACTATAGTTCTTAGATACAAGGAAGAGCAAATCAACCAACAACTGGATGAGATTGCTAAATTGAAGCTTAAGTTTGAAGAAGCTAAGATTGAGAATGAGCGTATCAATCTGAAATTAACCAGTTACAACTCCGCAAGCTTTGTTTTACAACACATTGTTCCTAAACCCATCGGGAAAAACAAAGCAGGCGAAGATGTTTACTCGGATGGAACTGGGGTTGGGTATCATCAAGTTCCACCACCAGTGTTAAACAATTTTTCAAAGAAAACATATGGGTTGGTTAATGATGAAGATGAAAGAAATGAAATAAAACTTCCAGAGTCAATTGATGTTACATTTTCTTCATCTGATGATAGTGTTCAAAATGAGATTGTGCAAGACATGGCTGAAAGTGTTTTGAAGTCTGATATTGATTCAGTTGAGGATGAAGAGTGTTTTCTAGACAAATACATTCCGAAATCAAAATCCAAAAACAACTTAAGTGAAGAACCTAATCTTGTGATGTACAAGATGTCGGGATCGGAAAAGTTGTATTCGGATTCTGAATTTCCGTTGGAAAATGTGAATGTGGACAAATTGAAAAATGTTTTCAAGTTGGTTGAAATTGATGTTTCTGAACTTAAAAATCTGAAACGTGCTGAGAGACAATTGAATTTTGAAAAAGATAAAGCTTACTACAAAAAACCTGTTGTTCCACCGCGTTTTTATAACAACAATCGAAACAGATGGTCGGGTGGTTATCAGGGTGGTAAGAATTATCAGAAAAAGAATGTTCAAAACAAGAAGTTTGCTGAGAAAAAGGTGTTTGTGAACAGTTCAAGTTCACTTTCTGATGAAGAATCTGAGATTTTTTCAAAATCAAACAAAGAGTTCTTTGAGAAGAAAGCATCGCAGCCTCAGTCTGAAGGCACAAGTCGGGTAATTGACACCCGAACATGCTTCAAATGCAATCAAGTTGGACATATTGCACGAAAGTGTACCAACTTGAAGCCTAAGATTGAAGTTGTGATGAATTCAAGAAAGAAAGATGTTGTGAAGGGAAAAGCTCCATTGGTTGTTGAGAAAAAGATTTTGAAAAATGATAACATCAAGATCAAAACTGAACCTGTTAAGAATATGGTAACTAAAAATGACAAGTTTTACAAACGGGTTGCATCGTCTCAACAAACATGGAAGCCAAAAGTGGTTGACAAGAAAGAAAATTCATCTAAACCAAAGGTTTCAGAGTCAGAAAAACAATCGTCTTTTACCACTCCGGTAAAGATGGATGTTTCTTTGGATTATTATGAACAATTGGAGAAACAATCTTCTACTCCATCAGAGAAGAAGAATGTTCAAAAGAAAGATCAACCAACCAGTCAACCTAAGAAAGATGAGTTTTTCTTATACAAAAAGGTTGAGGTTGGATCTGAAGATAGCTTGAAGATGAATGACAAAAATTTTCCGCCACTT
Organism: Helianthus tuberosus; assembly: GCA_030545235.1. Lineage (NCBI taxonomy): Eukaryota > Viridiplantae > Streptophyta > Magnoliopsida > Asterales > Asteraceae > Helianthus > Helianthus tuberosus. The sequence goes on from CM060436.1 coordinate 8,166,600, forward strand.
TACATTGCAAAATCTCACATTAATGTCAAGTTACCCGAGTCAAAAGAGGCTTGGGTAGCATCCAAATCTAACTAAAGTGTTTGTGAAATGTGCAGGGGTTTCCAAGATCCGTTTCACGATGGATTATGGATAGTGGAGCTTCTCGGCACATGACGGGGAAAACAGCCCTGCTGTATGATGTTAGAAATTCCAATGGAGGTTATGTAGGTTTTGCAGGCAATCAAGGTGGTAGGATAGTTGGAGAAGGAACGTTATCCAATGGGATTGTCACGTTTGAAAGAGTGAATTACATCGCCGAGCTTGAAAACAATCTTCTGAGCATATCTCAGATTTGTGATCGCATGTATACAACGCACTTTACAGACAAAGAATGTTTGATCTTGAAACCAGGATTTGTTGTTCCCGAAGAATGGATTATCATGAGGGCACCTAGAGTGAATGATCTGTACGTGTTGGATATGAGCGTAGCTACTACAACCACGGGTCAAGCTGACTGTTTTGTATCAAGAGCAACGGAAAAAGAGTCAAAGTTATGGCATCGAAAGATGGGCCATATTCATCTCCGAAAAATGAATCACCTGGTACATAACGACTTAGTAACTGGTGTTCATGTGAAAGGTTTTCATCTGGAAGGAGAGTGTATAAGTTGCTTCAAAGGAAAGCAAAAGAAGAAATCACATCCTAAAAAGAAAGTCAATTCAATTTCGAGACCTTTAGAGAGACTCCATATGGATTTGTTTGGTCTAGTAAACGTCAAAAGTATTACCGGGGATCTCTACTGTCTAGTAGTAACTGATGATTACTCAAGATTTTCATGGGTTTCGTTTCTGAAGACAAAGGATGAGACTTTCGAAAGCTTGATGGCGTTGTTCAAAAAAATTGAAAACTTGTACCAAACCCGAATTAGAAGAATCAGGTGTGATAATGGTACTGGGTTCAAGAACAACAAGATGGAAAAATATTGTGATGAGAGAGGTATATTGCAAGAATTTAGTGCTCCTTATACTCCGCAGCAGAATGGAGTAGCTGAAAGAAAGAACATGACACTAATCGAAACGGCTAGGACGATGCTTGCTGATTCAAAGCTACCTGTAAACTTTTGGGCAGAAGCAGTCTCAGCTGCGTGCTATACACTCAACCGGGTTCTCACAGTGAAGAAATTCAACAAGACATGTTTCGAGCTGATCAACAACCGCAAACTAAACCTGAAGTATTTAGAACCGTTTGGGTCTCCCTGTACAGTTCTAGAGCCTTTTGGAAAGTTTGGTGCAAAGAGCATTGAAGGAATTTTCGTGGGTTATGCTAGTCCATTGAAACGAGTTTTTGTTCCAAGCTTGAAGCAGATCATCGAAGCACAACATGTTGAGTGTCAGGGGTATACTATGCCGCCTCAGAATCTCGGTGACTCATGGTGTTTTAATTATGATAAATTGTGGGATTCGTTTGACATTGAAGAAGAACAGGATTTCTTTGACGAGTTGAATATTTTGAGAGAGTATGAAGAATCACAGGAAAGATTCCCAGCAGAAACTTTTGTTCGTCAACGACAAGCTTCAAACGATGATGAAGCAGGTCCAAGCAATGCTGGTGAACATGATGATATTCGGGAATCTCTTGACAATCAGGCGGCAGTCAACGATAATCAAGGATCTGATGATAGACCAGTATTTGATCATGGTGATTCAGATTCTGAGGGGGAGCAGATCTAGATTTCAAGTCAAATAAACCCAGTCGATGAACAAGGTGCAAATCAAAATATCACAAATTTGGAAGGCGAGGTAGATGTTCCAGGCGAGGTGATGCCAAGAACACTTTCATACCATCCAGAGGAGCTGATAATCGGAGAATTGCAGTCAGGCGTCCGCACTAGACGACAACTTGATCAAGGGCTTACGTGTTTTTATTCAAAAGTTGGTCCATTACAAACTGAATTTTCACTGAGTTGTTTTATCTCGCAGATTGAACCAAGGACTTATAAAGAGGCGCTTACTGAAGATTCTTGGGTCAATGCGATGCAGGAGGAACTGAGCCAATTTGAGAAGTTAGGTGTGTGGAAGTTAGTAGACTTGCCTGATGGACAGAGGAAGATAAATACCAAGTGGGTGTTCAAGTGCAAAAGGGATGATCGTGGAGTTGTTGTTCGTAACAAAGCTCGACTCGTAGTCCAGGGCTTTAGTCAGCAGGAGGGTATAGATTTCACTGAAGTGTATGCTCCGGTTGCTAGACTAGACGCGATCAGAATCTTCTTAGCATTTGCATCTTGGAAAAATTTCAAAGTTTATCAGCTAGATGTTAAATCGGCGTTTCTCTATGGGAAGGTAAAAGAGGAGGTATATGTCGGTCAGCCACCGGGCTTCACCGATCCAATCCACAAAGACAGAGTTTATTTACTGGATAAAGCGCTATATGGTTTACACCAGGCCCCGAGAGCTTGGTATGAGACATTGTCTCAACACCTGCTAGCCAACAGCTTCATCCGTGGAACAGTGGATGCCACTCTCTTCACCAAAGAGGTCGACGGACATCTTCCGATCGTTCAAATATACGTGGACGGCATCATATTTGGGTCAACAAATGAAAATTTGTGCAAAGATTTTGAAATAGTTATGAAGCAGAAATTTGAAATGTCATCGATGGGTGAGATGAAATTCTTCTTGGGACTTCAAGTTGATCAACTGCCTAAGGGAATTTTCACACATCAAACGAAGTACGTTCATGATATCTTGGAGAAATTCGGGACGTCAGGTTCTACTCCGGCTTCCACCCCATTAGCGACGAATCATGGGATAAACCCTGATCTCACCGGAGAGAAGATAGATGAAACGTTGTATCATTCTATGATCGGTTCGTTAATGTACTTGACAACTTCAAGACCCGATATTATGTATCCAACCTGCCTCGCAGCAAGATTTCAGTCTAATCCTAGAGCTTCGCATATGGTGATTGTGAAAAGGATATTATGCTACCTGAATGGAACTCCATCACTGGGGTTGTGGTATCCAAGAGAAGGCGTTTTCATGCTCGAAGGATATTCTGATTCTGATTTCGGATGCTGTAAAGTTAACACTAAATCAACAACAGCGGGGTGCCAGTTTTTCGGACCACGATTGGTTACTTGGCAATGCAAAAAGCAGACCTCTGTAGCTTTATCCACATGTGAAGCTGAATATGTATCTGCAAGCAGTTGCTGTTCTCAGATCTTGTGGATCCAGCAACAAATGAGAGACTTCGGTTTGCAATTTCTTAACACCCCTATTTTTGTTGATAATGAGGCAGCAATAAACATTACTAAAAATCCAGTTCATCACGCTAAAACGAAACACAATGAAATTCGTCATCACTTCATCCGAGATTGTTTCGAGAAGAAGTTGATACGAATTGAGAAAATCCACACTGACGAGCAAAAAGCTGATTTACATACCAAAGCATTTGACAAAACTCGTTTTAAATATCTATTAAAACTAAATGGTATGAAGCTTCTATCGGTGTCGGATGGGATTATTGGCGTTGATGAGGATAACATTGTAGATGATGATGTTGAGAAACAATCTGCAAAGGTTTGTCGATTTTTTACTTGTTTTGGTATTTAGGGGGGGAGTATAGGGTAATGTAAATATATTTTCAGAAAATACAAAAACAGTAAAAAAAATTTCAAAAATACAAAAACATGAGATATTTTCAAAATCCAAAAACAATAGAAAACTAGAAAAGAGCTTGTGTAAAAAGGGAAAATGATAGTACATCGGCTTGACGGTTACGGTATGCTAAAGATATGTAAAGTATAAAAGTTTTAAACAGTCTCACTGATGATGTGTCGATAGGTTTTTACACATTTAGTAGGTTTGTTCGGGATATAAACCTAAATCTTTACTTACTTATTTCGTGGGGAACACTACTTGGATATATAGGTAACCCCTGAAATTTCGTTTGAAAGATCCCTCTTTCTGAGATACTAGGTCTTTATACTCAGTGATATCTGGGGTATTATCCCGGGACTTCTGATTTTGCGGAAGCAATGGCCTAGTCCCCGGAGAATACTTTACTGCTTGCTTGAAATATAGCGCCGCCCTCAGCATAAATTGATGAGACAATAAAATTGCTAATCAATGCTGTTGTAAAAAAGATCCTCTAAAGGGGACCACCCAAAGTCAAACCGTCATCTCTCTGCTGAACGGAAGTTCTGACCTGAGCTCTCACGATTTCGACGGTTTCATAATTTATTCCCTTACAGATATCATCTGTGGTATACTCACCTGTAAGACTGAATATTGGGATCTGGATACGGGAGTATATTCAAGAGGTGGGACACATGAATGAGTTTAAGTTTCTAAAACACTAAATCCGTATCCTGGACATATTGAAATGTGTGTGAAAATTTAAGTGGATCAGTATATCGACAATCTAAGTGAATTGTTTAATTCTGAGTATGTAATTAAAGCTTAACGGTACTTGTGACTTGTCGAATAGCTGATATGATCCCCTAACACGCTCACCAAAAATATGTTTGTAAATAGTTTACATTCTGCATTTTATTTCTGTAATTCATTTTCTAGTTTAGAACTTTATTCAAAATCCAAAAAGATTTTTCATTTCTGCTTTATTTTCCGACAAACCAAAGTGGAGAGTGGATCTTCAGATTCAGAAGGTTGGAGCAGATGCAGAAAGATTCTAAGCTGGATGATGAGTTTGGAGCTAATCTTGTTAATTAAGAAATTGGAAAGTCAAAAACAAGTTCATTAACTTGAAACTTGTAAAATTTCAGAAATTAGTTTGAAAATGTTTAAACAAATGTCAGTGTGAATTATCTCAGATCAACCAAGGTCATTAAGTTGGACTTGGTAGACAAATTGAGTAATCAGGGTCATTAATTTGGACCTGAATGCTTAAGTGGATTTCTGTACACTGATAAAACCATCAAATGAGGATTAAAAGGTAAGTTAGGACTGAAACTGTTATTGTCATATATCTTATATTTAGGTAGAGATTGTGCAGGTAACAGGTATGAATTTGAGAAAGCAGCTAAGCAAAATCCCAGCCTACTGATAGGGGGAGTCTGAAGACTTAAAGTCAGATACAGTTCCTGGATCTACATTCAAGGGGGAGCTTGAAAGTGTTAAAGATTCAGATTCTGTGATTCATGCTAGCTGTTGATAGAATAGAAGAGTTGAAGGAAGCTTTTACAATGTCAAGATAATTTGGAAAGAGACAAAGACTAAAGACTCGACGCCGAAGACTTCGTCAACATCCAAGGGGGAGTCTGTTGGTGCATCTAGTGTCTGTTAACTTCGTCTTAATCGAGTCTTATGTCTAGATAGGATAAACGAGCACACAACAGGGAAGAAATTAGGGTTTTATATGTTAAAGTGGGTGATTCCGCTTGAAAGTGACACAGATCAGTTCAACCGAAATCAACATGTTGATTCCGCTTGAAATGGAATGTGACATCTTCAAGCGAAATCAGAACAACTATATATATGTGTGTGCTGGTGTCATTTGGAGCGGAATTAGAAGATATTGTTTGAGAGCCGAGGTGCTGCCGAATTGTAACCAGATCTGTAAAAGCTCAGGAAATCAGTAATAGATAAAAATTAGAAAGGAACAAGCTGTGTTGACATCTTTTACATTGATTCCGCCTTTGTATTTGATGATGAACTACTCAGATTGACTCGTTAGGGTCACCGTACGATCCAATATTTCGGAATAGGAAATCTGGCGTTACAAGTTGGTATCAGAGCCATGGTTTGAGGGAAATCAAGTATGAGGAGGTAAATACTTGAACTCAAACCAGTGTGCTCTTGTGACAAGGAACCCGTACAATCCAAGACTCAATCAAAATTTAAAGGTAGAAGCTAATGTAAGTTTGTATTTAAGCATGTATATTAGGAAAAACTAACAGTATGTTATGTGAAGGGTAAGCATAGTTGTTGGAGAGGATGATCCACGAGTACGGTCTTAGACCGACACCAAGGCACATAGTAAGATAAATTGATTCCAGGTACGTATATTTAATATGTGTAAGTACATGTAATGGTAAAACCTATCAAGGGAAGGAGAATTTTAAATGAAAGATAATAATGGAATAGTAATGAAGTTTTGAAAATGATACACGTGTTGAAAACTAATTCTTCGGACATAAGGTGACGGTTACACGAAGACACGAAACTAGTATGTGGATTGTGTACCTGGCCAGTACACAAGAAATATATGACGTTCGTGAGACCGTGATAACTGTTACGGGTATGTCCGTTAGAATTAGGGAGTAGGTGGACGTGAGGGTGAATGGAAAATATAAGACTCTCAAGAAATTGAAAGTATCAAATACGAAAGAGAAGTATGGATGATATGTTAGAATCCGCGAGATGGATTCGAAACATAGAAGGAATGAGAAAGTATGAATGATATGTTAGAATCCGCGGGACGGATTCGAAACATAGAAGGAATGAGAAAGTATGAATGATATGTTAGAATCCGCGAGACGGATTCAAAACATAGAAAGGAATGGAAGGTGGAACGAAAAGTCTAAATTCGTAAGTAAATGTAGACCGAAGAAGTAAATAATTTTAAAGCAGATTTTAACCAAGTTATGTTTTGAAACTTTTTACTATATATAAAAATATTTATGAAAAGGCGTTGTATGCAAGATGGTTAAGAGGGACAAATGAGTCACACCGGGTCAAATGGCGATCGCCATTTGAACCCGGTATTTAGTGATTTGAATGTTCAAGTCTTATATTTGTAGGTGGGCATAATGCATGATCTTCCAATACCACAAATTGGAAAGAAATAACCAACGCAAGAAATGGATAACGAGTCTACGGAATTGAATTGCATTAGGTATGTATAAAGGTTATGTTTCCTTATGGGAGCTTATAGCTCGGCTAGAAAGGGGTGTGTCAGAACTGGATAATTGGTAAGCAAAGGTCAGAATGTATTTATAATTGGACTTTTGAAAAGTCAAACAAAGTAAATTGATTGATATTTAAGCAAGCAATAGCAAGATAGCATGAGGTAGTTGATTTGTCAAATAGATAAATTGATAAAAGCTAAAATAGTAGCAAGAAACTTTAGTCGAAAGAAATAAGCTTTGAAATAAGTTATATGTTAGACATATTATAAATTGACTCTTGGGAGTCGGGATGAATGACGTTTACGACCTAGACATATGATTTAAGTAGGGGCGGAAACGGGTAAAAATCTTGCAAATTAATAATAAAATGATGAAATAAAGTCCTTGCAAGTATGCAAGAATGGAAAGGAAATCATGAACGTGTACTTTGATACGACTATGATAAGTAAGAAGTATCGGGTTGACTTTAAAAAAAATCAAATTGCAAAAGTTGACAAATGAGTTAAAGATCTGAGAAAGAATGGTTTTGCATTGACCCGTCATGAGCGGGTCAAACAACGGAAGAGACTTGTTGGGTAATGGCCATGTATTGACCTGTTTAAACATGTTGAACATATTAATGTTTTGAAAAAGAAATCGAGAAAGGATTAATATATAAATAAGGAGATGCAATAAAATTTATGTCTGAACAAAGTTGAATGTACTGTGTGAACCCCTAACCTTATAATAAGAATGACAGGGATCATGACACAATGAACCTATCGAAGACGGTGAAAGAGTGCTTATGAACGGAGGCTCATCACAAAGATGAATCAAGTCAAGTTCGAAATAGTATGAATGGTAACAAAGAGGTTTGGATCGCTTTTGCATGTCGTGATATTGCGCCGAAATAGTAAGGTTAGCGAATTGTTAATATCTGAATATAAATGATTAAGTAAAGGGCTGAATAAATACGATATGTGAATGCGTACGAGTGAACGAGATTGTATGCGGAAATGAATAAAATAATGATGACTAGGGATTGGTTTTCGCAAGAAAATTGAAAAATCTTGATAAGTATGAATATATGTCAGGATGCCAGTTTCAAATTATGGACTACGGGATGTGTGACTTGTCAATTCCTCACAACATATTCATGTAAGTCGTCCAATGTAACCTGAATGAATGAACGAACGAAGAATAAGACTAGACGGGTTATAGAAGAAATGAGAAAGGTTTCGGGGACGAAACCTTCTTTAAGGGGGGTAGATTTGTAACACCCCAAAAACTCGAATTATTCAGTTACTAGTATGTACCACGTTTAAAAGAAGGAAATGAAATAACTGGGTTATTAAACCTAGTTATATGCTTGGTTAAAACAAATAAGGTAGGAGATTGAGTTAATTATGAACAAATGACAAACTTGAGGGGTTGATTTGGAAAAGATGGAAAGATGAAATATAAAATAAAGGTAAAACTCAAAAAACACACACTGAGTGTGTGTGGGGTGCGTACAATCGCACAGGAGAAGAGGGAGAAAGGGGTACAAACCCTAATTCAGGATAAAGCTTCAAATTGAAAGGGGAAATCGGCTCTAACCTGATGCATGGACCTAATTACATGATCATCTAGCCCTAACAAACACATGGTAAGTTGTAGTTTTGGATTTGATGATTTTTGTATGAATTAGGTTATGATCAATTCATGAAATTTTATGAAATTGAGCACGAATATATGTTAGAATTATCGTATGGAATGTGAATTTTTCAAGATTTTGATGTTAGTTGAGGTTTGAAGATGAAACCCACTTGGGCTAATGAAAGTGGCGACACGGGTATAACACCCATGTCGAATTCTTGTTGAAAAATTATGGATGCATGCTTGTTATATGGATGAAATATGAACATTGTAGTGTTTAGGAGTAAACCCTAGACAAGTATATATTGAAATCATGCTTAGCTCAAGTAAATTCAGATTTTGTTGATTCTAAATTCATGTATGAGATGTTTTTAGGGTTTTGATTGCTAAAAAAATAGTGTTATGATGTCAAGAACATGCTTTAATTGAAATCTGAATTCAAACAGCTGCTGATCAGAATTTACAGCCGACTTGTATTGGCTGTAACATGGACAAAACTTGACAAAAACATGTGTCTCTTGAGTCTAAAATGTAATTCCAGGAAATATCTTTAAAACCCCACTGGAATCGCATTTTTTCGACGAAAATTGAGCGTTTTATGAATTTTTCCGTATCGAAGGTTCAAGCTGCGTTTTCTGGCAGAATTTGCAGCCCATTACGAATGTCATAACTCAATTTAGAAATTTAGTTATGATCTCAATTTTTTACTGTAGATAGTTTTTAGTGATTAAAAGAATCGCCAATTGGAATTTCGTCAATCGGATAAACGAGCAATTTTAAATGAATTTTTCCGTAAGCTGCAGTCAGAAGTGACGAATCTGATTATAGCTTAGTAAATGAATTTTTACGAATTTTTGGTAAAGAGTTAGATAATGAAATTTTAACACAAGGCCTAACCCTCCGAGGGGTACGCCACATAAAAAAATCATAAATTTTGAAGACTTGTAAACAGGTTAAACAAGTCACCAAAAACAGCCCATTTTCAGTGATATGAAATGCCTAAATGAAATCGCGGTGTACTTGGTTGTGTGTAAAACGTGATTATATTAAGTGTTCGGATGAAGGCATAGAAATGTGTAAGGTGGAAGATCATATTAAATTATGGTTAATCTAACCACCTTGTGAACATTGGATAATAGTTTGGCGCTTAACAAGCTAGGTGGAAGCTTGTGGATGAAGCGGGTCAAACGGAGCGAGTATGGAAAGAAAAGCGTGGCATGGATGCAAGGTAAGTGAATCCCAAACTTACCCTTTTGACTTAATATGTTTTGTTATTTGGTAATTTATTTAGAGTTATGTAAGAAAGTATGGAGTAAAGGTAGTGATAAGGTAAGTCTAATGGAAAATAGTCGAATGCGGTTAGGTAAGTTGGGAAATGCATAATAAAGATCAAACGGGTCAAATTAATGTGCATGAATAAAATATGTTAACGTAATTCTTAATGGTTAGGACTCCAGGGTAAGGATTTTTGGTCTACTATGTAAGGGGAATATCATACGGACCATTAGGAACAAGTTTTATACGATTTGGATATGTATGGGTCAAGATATGAGAGTTTTAGTGCTTAAAATGAGAGTTGAACTGGGCACTACCGTAGCTTACGGTAGCCACCGTAAGCTACGGTAGGTTTCTGAAGTTTTCTGGCCACTGTAAGACAGTAGCAACTCACCGTAAGATTTTTATGGCCACCGTAAGCTACGGTAGCCACCGTAGCTTACGGTGGAGCTGTCGCGCCCTGCGATATAGTAAGCCTAAGCTTACACGGCCCGCGAGGGACCGTGCTGCTGGCTTTTTGCTGGAATTTTGATGTTTTGAGCATGGGTTGAATTGTAACGTCGGTTAGTCCATGAATAGATTGCCTCGTGTTAAGAATGGTTTTGTAAATCATTGATGTTAAAGGTCGTGGTATGGAACCGGGATCTTTAAATGCTAAACCTATTAAGATACCAACTAAGCCTCTCAATCCCTCTCAAGGTAATTCTTGTGGCACTACCTAGGCTGTTATGATTACCGGTTTTCTAGATTTCCTCACAGTCCTCTAATTTCTTGAAAGTGCCTAAATAAGACAATCTACCTCACAGCGCGAAAGTCTAAGACAACTATGGATTTTAATCTATGTTTAATAGACAAGAGAATGTTTAAGGACTAGACCGATTTCTTAGACCTAGCTATAAACCAAACTGAGACCTATTAATAACCTCGAGCCTCACAGCGACAGGATTAGCACAACACTTGATTTTATTAAATTACCGAATATTACTTCTAAGGTTAGTTACGTAATTTCACCTTAAAGATTTAAAGATTTATTATGTGATATAGACACTCACCTAAATCAAGAACCCTAGCATAACCCTATTATGTGATATAGACCGTCACCAAGGATTATACGAAGCAATAAACAGCGATGAAACAAATATCAAGCATGCATATACACCAAGTTAAATTTCCATAGCCTTTACAATACAAGAAAAATCCATAAACCACGCAAAAACCGAATAAAAATCCAAACTTTATTTAAACTATTGTCATGCCTAGGTAGTTAAAGATAATTAGCCGCTAAACATGTCTGAAAACATAATAATAATCATGATAAGGTCTGAATTCATCGTGAAACAACTAAAAACAAACGAACAATAAAGAAAACGGTAAGAATAAACCCGAATGCTTCACTCCCGAGTGCTCCCGATCGTCATCCGATGATTCCTTGGCTTCAATCCCTTGCAAAATAATCTCTAATTTCGTCCTTCCTGGTCTGCGTCTAATCTTTCTTTTTCGTGCGTCCCAAGATTATTTTTGATCGGCTGATGTTGTTTTTGTCTGATGTCTGATCGATTATTTATATTATGTCCATTAGATTCCATTAGGGTTTCAAAGGCCCATAATCTTTATTCACTAATGCATGAACATAAAGCCCAACAAAAACAATATTCCCAGCCAATTCTCTACGTAGATATGCATAGACTTCTCATGTTTTGAGGCCCCACTTTTCCATATGGACACTTTTTCCATAAAATAATATATAAAAATTGGCCTTTTACTTTAAATAATAGGGTAAATTACACTTTTCGTCATTTATGTTTGTATCGGATTGCAATGGATGACCTTTAACTTCAATAATTACAGTCGTAGTCCTTTATTTGTAAAACTCATTACAGTATAGGTCCTTTAGCACTAACCTAGTTAATTTTAAAAGTTAAATTATGTCACATGCACCTCATGTGAGGACATTTATGTCCTTTTACCCACTTGATTCTTCTGCCTTTTTACCCTATCTTTCTGAACACACACTCTCTAACAAAGAGCACCACCACAGCTTTGGCTACCACCGTCTACATCTCCACCGAGCGTCGGAATAATCACTAAATCCGGCACCATCTACATCTCCACTCTCTTTCTTTCTCTCTCTCTGGCCAACAAATTTGTAAAGAATGAAAGTGGTGGCGTTGTGGTGTTCCGACCAATAAACTCTACATCCGGGCTGCCATCTCAAATAACCACCATCATACCCATCGGCTTTCAGATCTATATTGTTTTTTCAAAGCTTTCAGATGTGTTGTTGAGTGGACTTCAAAGCTTTTAGATCTGTATTCTTCTCCGGTCATATCTGAACGGTGGCGGTGGTTCTTTGTTAGCAACTATAAAGATTTAGAAGAAAGATTTTAGGCTATGTATCTGGGTCGGTGGTTGTACAAACAAGGAGCATTTGATTGCTTTGTAATTCGGGTCAAATTGTTGTGTACAGATCTTGTCTCTTAGTCGAATGTAAGGTAAAATTGTTGTATTCTTGTTTTTAAATTGTAATTTGGGTAACTGCCCCTAAGTGAATAAAGTTAACTGAAAACTTTAACCTTGTTAGTGCTAAAGGACGTAGGTTGTAATGGGTTTTCCAAATAAAGGACTGTGACTGTAATTATTGAAGTTAAAGGTTATCCATTGTAATCCGATACAAACATAAAGGATGAAAACTGTAATTTACCCTAAATAATATAGAGATAAGTGGGCTCGACCCAATCAAGGAAAATAGCTGCAAATTTCCTACGGTCACTGGCAACCCACTATGCCCAACTGGCTGGTCATTTCCATATTACTCGTTTTTGCTCCATTTGCACCAGGACCTGGCAAAACACAAAATAATATAATAGAACACTAAAACTAGATGAAAACAAGTAAAACTTATACAATAATTATACAATTTACACGGGACAAATATGTGTATTTTACCCCACAACAGGTGTCCACAGGTATCGCTCGGGTTTCCGCTACCATTATCGAAGTGAAACGGGCTTAGTTCGAGTTGAGATCAAGGATTGTACGGGGTAGAAAGTTCACATAGTCTGGGTCATATAGGTCTCGAAGTATTAATGTTATAAAAAGTTGTAAATCCGTTTTAATGATTATATGGCATTTCGTACTCGAACCTTGCTCTGATAGATATGTCTAATTAAGAACGAAATTTTTTGGCTCATATTTTCCGTTGTGTCGTATTTAAGTTCTTACAAGTTGGTCAGACAAGGAATTGTTCATAATACGAACGGGCCATGCCCGAATTTTGTTAAATAATAGTAAGATAATATTACTTTTCGGAATAGGAAATCTGGCGTTACACAGACCCTTCAAACTCACGAACAATGAAGATTCAGGAGATAGATGTTGGTTTCAGACCCTTCAAACTCATGAACAATGAATTTATTTTAATGCTTTTAAGGTCTGTTATTTTATTCACCACATTAGGCCCTTTAAAAGTAAACAACTAACATCCTACTAATCTGCCCCTAATAGAAAAACTCGGACTTAAACAACGACCAAACAAACACACGTTCTAAAACACTAAAAAACATGTGCCTAGTATCAAGACTTCTGCTGACCCGTATCTAGTTTTATATTCGTAACCGACTTGACCCATATTCGACCCGAAATAAACCACGCACCTGTAAGAGACCGGACCCGTGTGGTTCGTAGAAAACTAAACTAAAGTCAAGATTAATTCCAACAATAGATTGGGCAGTCTGTTGGCGATTTGATAATTCTTATATTATTAAATTCAAACTTAAATAAACCATGCACCTGTAATTGAGACTCAATAAGATATGCGTCAAGTTTACGAGCAGAACCGTCATGAGGACTACTCCCACTGGCGATGGCCAAGGAATTGATAACGGTCAAGAATATTCCACCAGCTCTGGCGGTGGCACTTGGCATCGCCGGTGAAATTATAGCTTCTCCTATTTCCAACCCATACGCCAAACCCAAAGTGCTCTTGCCAAACCATTTTACGAAGTACATTGCCAACCGATCACCGAGACCAGTTTTCACAAACCCTCTGCTGAAGAAAAACGAGAGAACGATCAACCCATATAATATCGTTCGTAAACCCTGAAAGTGCGTCTTTGACCGTCAGGGTTTTGGTGATCACGGTGATCATCAAACAAACGAAGGCCCATGCACCAACACGTAAAGGCCCAAGTATAAGTCCGGCAACGGTGGTGATGAAGATGGCGAACAACCGCCATGCTTGTTTGGAAACCTCTGTGGGTTTTGGGATGGCTAAGTAAACAATGAGCCCAATGGCCACTGAGAAGGCTAGTGGGGTTGGCATGGCAGTGATTAATCTCACCAAGCGATGGCGTCGGGGGGACTGGGTGCCGATGGGAATGTGTATGACAGTTTTCGGCGGCGAAGGATTGACAATCTCTGGTAGGGGTGTTCAACAAAATACGGATCCGAAACCGAATCCGAAATATCCGAAAATCCGTATCTGAAATATCTGAAATTTCGGATATCCGAAAATTCGGATATCCGAAAACCGAATAATCCGAATTTTCAGATTCGAATTCGGATATGAATTTCAAAATTTTCGGATAATCCGATTATCCGAAAACTAATTATTTTTTATAAATATATATAGTATATGAGCATTATATTTAGTTCAAAGTATTGTAAAAATTAGTAAAAAATTAGTAAATAATTGTATTCGTGTGAATTTATGATTGTTTTTAGTTTTAAATGTTGGAAATTTGGAAAATCGAATATAAGTTTAGTTTAATCTATACACGAAACAGATTTTTGGATTTTTTTTATAAATTCGGATATCCGTTTGGATATCCGAATCCGTATCCAAAATTTCGGATATCCGAAAATCGGATATTCAAAATTTCGGATACGGATTCGGATATCAATATTCACTATCCAAAATTTTCGGATATCCTGTTTTCGGACATCCGAAAACCGGATAATCCGATCTTGAACACCCCTAATCTTTGGCGAAGGCGTGCGTGTAACACCTCGGAAATTCACGTCCTGTAATATGTTGACACGTGTCATAAAGTTTAAACGTGTGAAAGAAATATTATGGAAGGACTAAAGTTGACAAACATGGAAAGTATGTGAATATACGTATTCTAAGTGTCAACTGTGATAAATATAATGTATATTAACCCTACATGATGCTCATACCTTCAAACGAATAAATCATGGATCATACGAAGCTATAAGTGTGAGATTACAAACTACAGGGGCTAAATGTGTCAACATGTTTAATTTATACCTCTGAGTGACCTTTTGACAAACCCGAAGCTTTGTAACGGTAAATAATGCTCACTTGGATACACGGTTTAAATTTCGTAAAGTTCCGTTAACGTATGAGAAAGTTATGATCAAATTCGTGTGCGAAGGGTTAAAGTGCAAACGTTGAAAGTTAAGACTTTTCGGGTTAATCGGAAGTGTTCAGGGACTTGGCAAAGTGGGTATAAGTCCTAAGGCCTAAGTGGGTATAGTATAAGGGGTCAAGATGCAAGTTAAAAGCCCAATTACCCTTTCAAATTAGCCAAAGGTCAACTGCAAAACAAAAGAAATCGAAATTCAGATTTCGGCAGGCCAGGCGGCCCGCCTTGGATGTGGTTAAACGGTACGCGGGCCGCGTACCAGGCCCAGATGCAGAAATGCGGGGACAGACCCCTGAATACGCGGAAAGTCGACTTTAAACCGGATTTTTCACATGGTGGGCGACCCCTACCTGCACTAGATCACTAGTGACACTTGTTGGATGGTTGTGGTTGATCCTAGAGTTGGTTGTCAACATGTTATGGTGTGTGGTTTTGCTATAAAAGGCCAAGAAGTGCAACAATCATTCTCACACCAATTTCTCTGCATTCTGAGTGATTCTGGAGCTCAAGCTTGCTTCCTAGTGATCATATCTCGTGCATAGGACTTCAGTAAGTATTCTTGTCCTTCTCTAATTGTGTTTAGCTAGGTTAATTAGCTAAAAGTCAAACCGTCGTAATTACGGTTTGACTTCGAGATTAGTCAATAATGGCTCAGTCATATCTCGAATTAAAAGTAGTTATGAGTTGGTATTTAAGTGGGTAATAAAACCTCAAAAGGGTTTCCCCTGATCACCACTCTAACCAGGTCTAATGTCGGGTCAAACTTTTAATTAAAAAGTCAACATAATGCTTAAAATGTCATTTATGCATAATTAGCTATCTAGAACATGTATAACCTGTTTGATCATTGTTATAACTTAGTAATTAGTGTAAGAACATGTCCAAACATGTTCAACCCGACTATTTCCTGTTTAGACCCGGTTCGGAACCGAAAGTCGCATAGTTTGACTTTCACTTTGACTTTCAGTTCTGACCCGTTTAGGCATATTTTAGAAATGCCTCAGAGCTTTAATTGGACTAGGTTACATGCTAGAACAACCCTCTGTGATTATGCACCTTGGTTCACTAGTTATCCAATTAATATGCATATTTCCGTTAATTGCTCATATGTTGACCGTTATGCCCTTATGATCTTAAAACGTGATTTATGAAAATGTAAAAGTGTAGAAACCTTAGTTACTGATATATAAACTTGTATGCAAAGTTTGACATCAGTTTGACTTGTAGATTAAGAGTTATGTTCAATATCGCTAAATTAATGCTTTATGTTAATAAAATGGCGTAATTAGCGCATAGCCTAGTTAAGCCTACTTTTTGGTATCAAACTTAATACCCACTGATGTATTATATTATTTTGGGATTTTTAAAGATTTTTAATTAATTTTAGGCTGAGCATAACTAGTAGTCGTAGGCTTAATCCGGTAATTATCGGTTTTGCCCTTACGGGCCATAAAACGAGTTTTACATATCTAAACGACTCCAAACCTTTTTCTACTGATAACATGTGATAAATAAATTATTTTAAGCCTTATGGAAATATAAAAATATCAGATTTAAGTATCGAACCCGGAAATGGCCTTTAATCGCCTAATTTAGCGTTATTAACGCATAGTATGTTTTAAAATCATATTGGACATACCCGGGTTGATACTTACTGATATATGAGGAAAATTATGATATTTTAACAGTAAGCAAAGGTTGATTAACTCAGACTTCGTTTTTGAGCTTTTCGGCTTATGTGAAATTACCAAAATACCCCTACGGGGCATAGTTTGGTTAAAAATGATATATTTCACATACATTTACATCAGACCTGTAACTTAGTTAAACATCTAAACTCTTTTACAACCCTTAAAATGACCAAACTACCCCTACGGGGCATAGTTTGTGTTTAAATTAGTTTCGGGCATAACGAAAGACAACCTACTGATGTCACAACATATTTGAAGCATATTAACTTAGGAAACCTGTATATGGCTCTTGCGGATACCCGTTACGCTTATTTCGCGTTCGGTTCGGTTCGGTTTATGTAACAAGTTTACATAAATTAGCCGAAACGGGTCAAACCTTATCGGTTTTATCTCAAAATCCAGAATGTGAATAATAAACCCATATTAAACAAGTCTCTGAACTTGTCGGGTCTAATTCACATTCTATCCGGTCTTCGCTTAATCGTGCGTACGAACCGTATCTTTGAAACTAGCCGGTCTAAGCTTAAGCTTAATTAAAGACCCGTTAGGATTCTAATAGGTTATTATAAACCTTCGTTCCAGATTAGGAGAACCAGTAAAAGCTACGTGCTATTTGCTTATTGTGAAATATACTTGCATCAGGTAAATACTTTTAACTTATTTCCCTATACGGGCTTGGGTTACGGTATATAGCATACCGCTTGATCGAGCATCAAATCTCCACGCTTAGTGGGTAGTTGAATAATTTGATCGGCTCGTTTAAACAGTCTTGTCTACTTTACAGCCTTTGGGGGGTTAATGACCATGTCCCGGATATCCCTGGCATCATCTTACGAGATGGCCACGACCTGAGCACGGGGTGTAGGCGTACACCCGTGTATAACTCTATTATGTGGTGTGTTTATTGATCTTTAACCCGGACTAGATCCGGGCTACTGAACGCATAAGTAACATGTAATCCGTTCACAAGATTATAATATTAAATAATTCTCCCAAGTTAAATAAAAATGTTTATGCCATGTGCATCCAAACCAATTTTTAATCATTTTCCAAAATGAGTCAGTTGAATGTATTTACTAGTGTAAACTGACGTATTTTCCCAAAAAGACTGAATGCAGGTACTAAACGAAATTGGCTGGATTGTCTCCTAAGCATCAATAAAAAGTCTCGCAAGCTTAGGATGCCAGAAGTCTGTTGAACCATTAAATGTTATTTTGTTTCGATCCTACTGTGGATAAACACCGGATATTGTGACTTTGATTACAATAAATAAATTCGGTTGTATTATATTTTAAATTTGCTTCCGCTGTGCATTATTATATTGTGTTGTTTGACTATTACGTTGCCAACCACGTCACGATACTCCCCCACCGGGCCCACCGGTGACACGTGGAAATCGGGGTGTGACAGGTTGGTATCAGAGCCAGCGCTGAGTGAATTAAACACTAGTCTTTTGTGTTTAATCTCAGTTACACAATTGCACATATCTAAACCTTCGAGTCTAGACATATAACATAGGACAAATTCCACCTTATTTGGTTTTATTTTTGTCCTTTAAATTTTATATTTGTTATTGTTATCTCAGGCTTTATTGACAGGAATAACAAAAATGCCTCCGAGATTCTTGCGTACACGAGGACGCGGAAAGGGGCCGGTAACCGCCCCCAACGACCATGAAGCAGGGTCGTCCAATATACGAGCTCCAGCTGCGACGGAAAGCGAGGACCCCCGCCGAAACAGGCGCAATCAGTTCGAACCAGCAAGGCGATCCGTTTCGCACAGTTCAACACCGCCAGTACAAAACGCATACGGACCGTACTCAGGAGACGAGCCTAACAACCCTCTGCCTCCATACATTCCACTGCAGAGGTCTTTGTCCCATTATTCCTACGGGGACCCCACACCCATCTTTAGAGGCCAGTTTAATCCGGCCGATTACTTGCAAGAACCCGTGGGTTTCAACCCACTAGGGCCAGACGATCACTTCTCCGGTGATCAAGCTGACGACATGGACGAGGATACGGACCCCGTCATGCCTGCGAGTGGCACTCCGAACCACCCGATCGAGATCTCCGACGGGTCGTCTTTTCACGGATCACCCTATGGTGGTCCAGACAGTTTCCAAGCCCTGTTTAATTAGCACGAGTGGTACTATACACCTTCTCACCACTCGTCGTCTCATGGGCAGCAACAGCAGCAGCAGTCTCAGCAGCAGCAGCCACAGCCACAGCCGCATCATCAAGATTCATCTGAGGATCATCGGTTTGTGGCAGTTACGCCACCGCCACCACCAGTTAAGCCAGCACCTCCTCAACCGCCAAGGCGTAGGAGAACCGGTGCCCGCATGTCGCTACGACCGGGGGGCTTCAATTTCAGTTCCCCACGTCAGTCAAGTGCTAGCCACTACCCACCGCACCAGGAGGACCCACAAATGGGTGGACCCTCCAACCCAGCGATGCTTCAGCCGCCGCCAATGGGATTTGACAACCCGATACCAACATATACGGGTGGCATGGGATACAACCCGTTTGAACCCCCAACGCATCACAACTATGGATACGCGGAGGCTGATCCGTACATGGTAGCAACGAACTATAACACCCAAGGACCCTATGGGGATCCATGGGGGGTGAGTTACCCGACTCAGGGATACTCGATACCTCCTAGACCCATTATCAGGTCGCAATCGCAGCCACCACGGTTTTCTCCCCCAGAAAGGGAGGAAATTTTACAGAGGTTGGAGCAAGTGGAACGGGAAGCTCACGAGGAACGTAGGGAAAGACAGACGTTCTTCCAAGGATTGGCTAGCTTGATCAAGGGGAAGAACAAGAAGGATCCTTGAATCCTTCCACAGTTATTTTCTCCTGTATTTACTGTTGAGCCCCTGCGTGGGTGTATTTGGTATGTTTGCTTTGAGCCCCTGCGTGGGCATGCTTGTTTGTTTTAACCCCAACGTGGGTGTATTGTTAGTGTGGTCCCTACGAGGACATGTGTGATATTTAGCCCCTGCGTGGGCATGAGTGTTATTAAGCCCCTTAGAGGGTGAGTACTTGTTTAACCCCTGCGTGGGTAATCTGTTATTTGAAAAGACCCATTTAGGGCAACATGTAATACTTTGAATAAATAAATGGAGTGTTGTTTTTATAAATTTCATGATTTCCATTTGTGCATATATACTTTATAAATGAAATAAATAAATTAAAATCATTCTTTTTTTTTAAAGTAATCTGCCTATGAAATTATAAATTAAGAATCTTAAAGAGTGAAACCTAGCCTTGTGTCAATTATAAGACCGGGCCAAGATGGTAAGACCTATTTAAAAGATTCAAATCCCTGTTAACATCTTAAACCATGTTAACACTCCTGGCAGAAGTGATTCGTTAAAATCACATGTCATTCTTATATGTATAAGGATTCTTTAGAAGATTCCAAACCCAATTATATGATCTCTGAATCATGGGTAAGGATCATCAATTAAGATGATCATATTTTACCATACGTGGTAATATGATGCCCACGGGCCCAGCTCACTCCCATATGAGCCAAAAGACAGTGGTAGCTATGACTCCCTGTCTGATAAGGGTAATGAACTAGGTTCAAACCTTAAAAGTCTTGATTCTCTGAAATCATAGCTTATAATTTAAATTGTCCATATGACTAAGCCTTATGTACTAATATATATTGTTATTGTTTATGATTAGGATAAATTTTAATTGAAATCCTAATTTAATACGATTAATAAGTTAACCCTATATGGTCTCTGTTTACCATGGTTAACGAGTTACCCTAAGGGGTAAATTCCATAATAAACTCCCAAATAAAATATTGTCCTTGTTTTTCTGCAACAGTTCAATTCAAATGGATGACTCAAATGAAATAAATAGCCATCCAGTGGAGCCAAATGAGAATGTCCAGATTACGTTAACGGGTGCTGAGTTAAAGGCGATTATAGACGGCGCTGTTACACAGGCTTTGGATAGGCAGTATGAGGAATACAGTGGTACTCGAAGTAGGACCCACTCTGCATCACGTTCAAAGCCCAGGACACATTCTGAGGCTCATAGCAAGCCTCCTCCCAAAAAGAATAGACCCAAGAAAGATGGTGATGACCGTCAGTCCACCAACCATCAAAGTGTCCCATCTCAGCATATAGTACTGCATCAAGAACCCCGTAACAAGGGTTGCTCCTATAAGTACTTCGTGTCTTGTAAGCCCAGGGATTTTACTGGGGAAAAAGGAGTCGTCGACTGTATGACTTGGCTGGACGAGATGGACACGGTGGTAGATATCAGCGGGTGCGCTGAAAGGGATGTAGTTAAGTTTGTGTCACAGTCCTTCAAGGGTGAAGCGTTGGCATGGTGGAGATCTCTGATGGAGGCCTCCGGAAAGATCCCGTTGTATAATATGTCGTGGGATCAATTCATTGCCCTAATCAAGGAAAATTTCTGCCCTCAACATGAGGTGGAAAAGATAGAATCTGACTTTCTATCGTTGGTAATGACGAACCTCGACTGCCAAGCTTATCTGACAAGCTTCAATACGCTTTCCCGGTTGGTTCCTTACTTGGTAACCCCGGAGCCAAAAAGAATCGCTCGCTTTATTGGTGGTTTAGCTCCGGAAATCAAGGCCAGTGTAAAAGCTTCTCGGCCAGTTACCTACAGGTCTGTAACTGACCTTTCCTTATCCCTCACTCTAGATGCGGTCAGGCAGAGATCGCTGAGGAACAAGGAGGCCGAGAAGAGGAAGCGTGAAGATGATGGTTCACGAAAATCGAACAAGAAGCACCGTGGGAGCGGTGATAACAAGAAGGGATCTGAGTCGAGGAAGGATGGGCATAAGTCTGATGAGAAGCCCAAGTGTAAAATTTGCAAGAAGCAGCACTATGGAAAGTGCAGACTGGAGTCGAACTCTCAGACTCAGTCAAAATCCTTTGCTTGTGGTATTTGCAAGTCCACGGATCACAAAACCCTGGATTGCAAGAAGATAAAAGACGCAACGTGCTACCGTTGCAATGAAAAGGGGCACATCAAGACCAACTGCCCAAAGTACAACAAGAAGCCTGAGGAGGCTAAGAAGACTAATGCCAGAGTCTTCAGAATGGACGCGAAAGAAGCTGTGCAGGACGATAATGTCATAACAGGTACTTTCCTTGTAAATGATGTCTTTGCAAGAGTACTTTTTGATTCAGGCGCAGATAAGTCTTTCGTAGATCATAAGTTTTGTAAATTGTTGAATTTACCTGTCAAAACCCTAAGCGTAAACTATGAGGTAGAGTTAGCAGATGGTACCATAGAAACCGTCTCGACTGTGTTAGATGGATGTGTTATATCCATTAAGAACCATTATTTTCCTCTGTCTCTACTTCCCTTTAAGTTGGCTGGTTTTGACATCGTTCTGGGAATGGACTGGTTATCTCATAACCAGGCCCAAATTGTCTGTAACCAGAAACAAGTGGTAATAAAGACTCCGTCTGGTGAATCACTTACCATTCGGGGAGATACCCAGTATGGGCTGCCTGAGCAGGTGACTATGCTCAAGGCTTCCAAGTGTTTGAAGAAGGGGTGTGTCATTTACATGGCGCAAGTGATTATTGATGAGCCTAAACCGAAGATAGAAGACATCCCTGTCATTTCTGAATTCCCAGAAGTGTTTCCTGAAGATCTACCTGGGTTACCACCAGATAGGCAAGTCGAATTCAGGATTGATATCATCCCCGGAGCGGCACCCGTTGCCAGAGCACCATACAGATTGGCACCCACGGAAATGAAGGAGTTGCGGACGCAGCTAGATGAATTGTTGGCTAAAGGTTTCATCAGACCTAGTTCATCTCCTTGGGGAGCGCCAATCTTGTTTGTCAAGAAGAAGGATGGGTCGATGCGTCTGTGCATCGACTATCGCGAGCTTAATAAAGTCACGATCAAGAATAGGTATCCTTTGCCCAGGATCGACAATTTGTTCGATCAGCTTCAAGGGGCAAGTTACTTCTCGAAGATTGATCTAAGGTCAGGCTACCATCAGTTGAAGGTGAAAGATGAAGACGTTCACAAGACTGCATTTAGGACTCGTTACGGTCACTACGAGTTCCTAGTGATGCCTTTTGGGCTCACTAATGCACCAGCCGCGTTCATGGATCTCATGAATCGCGTCTGCAAGCCTTACTTGGATAAATTCGTCATCGTTTTCATCGACGACATTCTCATTTATTCTAAGAACAAAGCTGACCATGAGAAACACCTTCGGTGTATTCTCAAACTTCTACATCAGGAGAAGCTCTATGCCAAATTTTCCAAGTGTGAATTTTGGCTACGAGAAGTCCAATTTCTTGGACACGTGGTCAGTGAGCGTGGTATCCAGGTGGATCCCGCTAAGGTTGAAGCCGTAATGAACTGGCAAGAGCCAAAGACGCCTACAGAGATTCGTAGTTTCCTGGGATTGGCAGGATATTACAGGCGTTTCATTGAAAATTTTTCAAGGATTGCTGCGCCCCTGACCTCCTTAACTAAGAAGAAGGTTAAGTTTGTTTGGGGCCCTAAGCAGCAAGAATCCTTCGACATCTTGAAGCAAAAGTTGAGCAACGCCCCAGTACTGACATTGCCAGATGGAATTGAAGACTTTGTGGTTTATTGTGATGCTTCGCACACGGGCATGGGGTGTGTGCTTATGCAGAAAGGCAAAGTTATTGCCTATGCTTCAAGACAATTGAAAGTGCATGAAAAGAATTACACCACCCATGACTTGGAGCTGGGTGCCGTTGTATTCGCACTAAAGCTTTGGAGGCACTATCTTTATGGTGTCAAATGTGTGATTTATTCTGATCACAAGAGCCTCCAACACCTGTTTAATCAGAAGGAATTAAACATGAGGCAACGCCGTTGGATGGAAACTTTAAATGATTACGATTGTGAAATCAAATACCATCCCGGCAAGGCGAATGTAGTCGCCGATGCCTTGAGTCGGAAGGAAAGGGTTAAACCCATCCGAATTAACGCCAAGCGTATGGAGATAAAGAATAATTTGATGGAAAGGTTGTTAGCTGCACAGAAAGAAGCTGTGTTGGAAGCTAACTATCCTAACGAAAAGTTAGGAGTAACTGAGGAGCAGTTAACTCTTAGCAAGGACGGAATTTTACGATTAAACGGACGAATATGGGTTCCAATTTATGGAGGACTTCGAGATGTCATCCTCCAGGAAGCCCATCGTTCCAAATACTCCGTTCATCCTGGAGCTGATAAGATGTACCAGGATTTGAAGGCAAATTATTGGTGGATAGGCTTGAAAAAGTCTGTAGCCGCCCATGTAGCAAAATGCTTGACATGTGCGCAAGTCAAAGCCGAGCATCAGAAACCGTCAGGTTTGCTACAACAGCCTGAACTTCCTACGTGGAAGTGGGAAATGGTAACTATGGATTTTATTACCAAGTTACCCAAGACAAGGAAAGGAAATGATACGATATGGGTTATAGTTGACCGACTGACTAAGTCAGCTCATTTCTTACCCATCAAGGAGACTTATAGCTCTGATATGTTAGCCCAGTTATACGTTGATAAGATTGTAGCCCTACATGGCATACCTGTAGCTATTATCTCAGACCGAGATACCAGGTACACGTCACATTTTTGGAAGAGTTTCCAACAATCTTTGGGCACACGTTTGAATTTTAGTACGGCTTATCATCCTCAGACTGACGGTCAGAGTGAGCGTACTATTCAAACGTTGGAAGACATGCTACGTGCATGTGCGATCGATTTGGGAGGTAGTTGGGATAAGAACCTACCGTTAATCGAATTCTCCTACAACAATAGCTACCATACCAGCATTAAAGCTGCGCCTTTTGAGGCATTATACGGTAGAAAGTGTAGATCGCCAGTTTGTTGGGCGGAAGTCGGAGAAGTCCAGTTATCAGGACCAGAAATCGTATTCGAAACGACGGACAAGATTGTCCAGATTCGTGAAAATCTCAAAGCTGCCCAGGATAGGCAGAAGAGTTATGCTGATCCGAATCGTAAGGATTTTCACTTCGAAGTAGGTGACAAAGTCCTACTTAAAGTGTCACCCTGGAAAAGGGTGATGCGATTTGGTAAGAAAGGCAAGCTAAGCCCGAGATACATAGGACCTTTCGAGGTTATCGAACGTGTCGGGTCAGTTGCCTATAAGTTGAACTTACCGGAAGAGCTCAGTGGAATTCACAATGTGTTCCACATCTGCAATCTGAAGAAGTGTTTCGCTGACGAATCACTGGTTATACCACATACAGATGTGCATATAGACGCGAGCTTAAAATTTGTTGAAAAACCTTTGTCGATTGAAGATCGACAGGTACGGAAGCTTCGAAGGAAGCATATACCTTTTGTAAAGGTCAAATGGGATGCCCGTAGAGGTCCCGATTACACGTGGGAGGTTGAATCCACGATGAAAGAAAAGTACCCTTACTTATTTCAGTAAATCTCGGGTCGAGATTTATTTTAAGGGGGTGAGGATGTAACACCTCGGAAATTCACGTCCTGTAATATGTTGACACGTGTCATAAAGTTTAAACGTGTGAAAGAAATATTATGGAAGGACTAAAGTTGACAAACATGGAAAGTATGTGAATATACGTATTCTAAGTGTCAACTGTGAATAAATATAATGTATATTAACACTACATGATGCTCATACCTTCAAACGAATAAATCATGGATCATACGAAGCTATAAGTGTGAGATTACAAACTACAGGGGCTAAATGTGTCAACATGTTTAATTTATACCTCTGAGTGACCTTTTGACAAACTCGAAGCTTTGTAACGGTAAATTATGCTCACTTGGATACACGGTTTAAATTTCGTAAAGTTTCGTTAACGTATGAGAAAGTTATGATCAAATTCGTGTGCGAAGGGTTAAAGTGCAAACGTTGAAAGTTAAGACTTTTCGGGTTAATCGGAAGTGTTCAGGGACTTGGCAAAGTGGGTATAAGTCCTAAGGCCTAAGTGGGTATAGTATAAGGGGTCAAGATGCAAGTTAAAAGCCCAATTACCCTTTCAAATTAGCCAAAGGTCAACTGCAAAACAAAAGAAATCGAAATTCAGATTTCGGCAGGCCAGGCGGCCCGCCTTGGATGTGGTTAAACGGTACGCGGGCCGCGTACCAGGCCCAGATGCAGAAATGCGGGGACAGACCCCTGAATACGCGGAAAGTCGACTTTAAACCGGATTTTTCACATGGTGGGCGACCCCTACCTGCACTAGATCACTAGTGACACTTGTTGGATGGTTGTGGTTGATCCTAGAGTTGGTTGTCAACATGTTATGGTGTGTGGTTTTGCTATAAAAGGCCAAGAAGTGCAACAATCATTCTCACACCAATTTCTCTGCATTCTGAGTGATTCTGGAGCTCAAGCTTGCTTCCTAGTGATCATATCTCGTGCATAGGACTTCAGTAAGTATTCTTGTCCTTCTCTAATTGTGTTTAGCTAGGTTAATTAGCTAAAAGTCAAACCGTCGTAATTACGGTTTGACTTCGAGATTAGTCAATAATGGCTCAGTCATATCTCGAATTAAAAGTAGTTATGAGTTGGTATTTAAGTGGGTAATAAAACCTCAAAAGGGTTTCCCCTGATCACCACTCTAACCAGGTCTAATGTCGGGTCAAACTTTTAATTAAAAAGTCAACATAATGCTTAAAATGTCATTTATGCATAATTAGCTATCTAGAACATGTATAACCTGTTTGATCATTGTTATAACTTAGTAATTAGTGTAAGAACATGTCCAAACATGTTCAACCCGACTATTTCCTGTTTAGACCCGGTTCGGAACCGAAAGTCGCATAGTTTGACTTTCACTTTGACTTTCAGTTCTGACCCGTTTAGGCATATTTTAGAAATGCCTCAGAGCTTTAATTGGACTAGGTTACATGCTAGAACAACCCTCTGTGATTATGCACCTTGGTTCACTAGTTATCCAATTAATATGCATATTTCCGTTAATTGCTCATATGTTGACCGTTATGCCCTTATGATCTTAAAACGTGATTTATGAAAATGTAAAAGTGTAGAAACCTTAGTTACTGATATATAAACTTGTATGCAAAGTTTGACATCAGTTTGACTTGTAGATTAAGAGTTATGTTCAATATCGCTAAATTAATGCTTTATGTTAATAAAATGGCGTAATTAGCGCATAGCCTAGTTAAGCCTACTTTTTGGTATCAAACTTAATACCCACTGATGTATTATATTATTTTGGGATTTTTAAAGATTTTTAATTAATTTTAGGCTGAGCATAACTAGTAGTCGTAGGCTTAATCCGGTAATTGTCGGTTTTGCCCTTACGGGCCATAAAACGAGTTTTACATATCTAAACGACTCCAAACCTTTTTCTACTGATAACATGTGATAAATAAATTATTTTAAGCCTTATGGAAATATAAAAATATCAGATTTAAGTATCGAACCCGGAAATGGCCTTTAATCGCCTAATTTAGCGTTATTAACGCATAGTATGTTTTAAAATCATATTGGACATACCCGGGTTGATACTTACTGATATATGAGGAAAATTATGATATTTTAACAGTAAGCAAAGGTTGATTAACTCAGACTTCGTTTTTGAGCTTTTCGGCTTATGTGAAATTACCAAAATACCCCTACGGGGCGTAGTTTGGTTAAAAATGATATATTTCACATACATTTACATCAGACCTGTAACTCAGTTAAACATCTAAACTCTTTTACAACCCTTAAAATGACCAAACTACCCCTACGGGGCATAGTTTGTGTTTAAATTAGTTTCGGGCATAACGAAAGACAACCTACTGATGTCACAACATATTTGAAGCATATTAACTTAGGAAACCTGTATATGGCTCTTGCGGATACCCGTTACGCTTATTTCGCGTTCGGTTCAGTTTATGTAACAAGTTTACATAAATTAGCCGAAACGGGTCAAACCTTATCGGTTTTATCTCAAAATCCAGAATGTGAATAATAAACCCATATTAAACAAGTCTCTGAACTTGTCGGGTCTAATTCACATTCTATCCGGTCTTCGCTTAATCGTGCGTACGAACCGTATCTTTGAAACTAGCCGGTCTAAGCTTAAGCTTAATTAAAGACCCGTTAGGATTCTAATAGGTTATTATAAACCTTCGTTCCAGATTAGGAGAACCAGTAAAAGCTACGTGCTATTTACTTATTGTGAAATATACTTGCATCAGGTAAATACTTTTAACTTATTTCCCTATACGGGCTTGGGTTACGGTATATAGCATACCGCTTGATCGAGCATCAAATCTCCACGCTTAGTGGGTAGTTGAATAATTTGATCGGCTCGTTTAAACAGTCTTGTCTACTTTACAGCCTTTGGGGGGTTAATGACCATGTCCCGGATATCCCTGGCATCATCTTACGAGATGGCCACGACCTGAGCACGGGGTGTAGGCGTACACCCGTGTATAACTCTATTATGTGGTGTGTTTATTGATCTTTAACCCGGACTAGATCCGGGCTACTGAACGCATAAGTAACATGTAATTCGTTCACAAGATTATAATATTAAATAATTCTCCCAAGTTAAATAAAAATGTTTATGCCATGTGCATCCAAACCAATTTTTAATCATTTTCCAAAATGAGTCAGTTGAATGTATTTACCAGTGTAAACTGACGTATTTTCCCAAAAAGACTGAATGCAGGTACTAAACGAAATTGGCTGGATTGTCTCCTAAGCATCAATAAAAAGTCTCGCAAGCTTAGGATGCCAGAAGTCTGTTGAACCATTAAATGTTATTTTGTTTCGATCCTACTGTGGATAAACACCGGATATTGTGACTTTGATTACAATAAATAAATTCGGTTGTATTATATTTTAAATTTGCTTCCGCTGTGCATTATTATATTGTGTTGTTTGACTATTACGTTGCCAACCACGTCACGATACTCCCCCACCGGGCCCACCGGTGACACGTGGAAATCGGGGTGTGACAGTGCGTATCTCCGGCAGCAAATGAGTTGGTGTAGAAGGATTTGACATTGTTGCGTGAGTGAGTTTGTTGTCTTGAATCAAACGCGTGTGTATCTCCGGCGAAATGGAGCTGGTCAATGTGGAGGGCAAATCCACTCAGCTGTGACTATTAGTGTTATCTTTCTTGACCGATGCCGTGTTTCGCTCTATTGGATGTGAAATTTCAAAACTTATGTGGAACAATATTAGGAACGGTACGTGGTTAATGGGTTATCTATGATTTTCAAGATCTAATTCCGTTGTAATAAAACTTCATTACTCACATTCTCTATTTATAAGCATGTCCCAATCTTGACGTGTCAATTATAGTTACTTTATAATTAGGGGTGTTCAAAACCGGATATCCGAAAATTCGGATATCTGAAATTTCGGATACGGATTCAGATAGTGAATCGGATATCCGAAAATCCAACTTTTTATTTAATTTTCATTTTTTATTATTTTTTTCATATTTGGAAACATATATTTTAGATATTTTCGGATATCCGAATATAAGTTTTCGGATATTTTTCGGATATTTCGGATATTTTCGGATATTCGGATATCCGAAAAAAATGAAAATTAAATTTTCGGATATTTCGGATATCCGAAAATTTTGAAAATCACTATCCGAATCCGAATCACGAACAGTTCACGAACACAAATAAATTTGGCGAACGTGACGAAAGATGAAGGTGGATGGCCTAGAAAGTAGCACTGGAACTTGAATCCCTTATTATGGAATAGAGGTCGATGTAAATAATGAGAAAGAAAAGTGAAATGGTGCATAAACAATGTGAAATAGGGTTTATGGGTTTGATTGTTAGGGTAATAAAATAAAAAAAAGTTTAATAATATAAAAAGTATAGATAAAATATATGACAAGTGTGATTTTATCGCATCATTGTTGTCAGGAGTGTTAACATGTTTTTAGATGTTAACAAGGATCTGAATCTCTTTTAAACAGGTTTTACCATCATAACTAGGTCCTTAATGACATACAAGCTAGGTTATACCCTTTAAGATTCTTTTCATTATATATATTGGCAGATCAATTACGAAAAGGAATTATATTTTGATTTACTTCATATGTTATATTCATATAAAATGATAAAATGGAATTTAGATAAAATATTCCAATGATTTTAAAAGGAGTGTATAATTGCCCTATACGGGACTTGAAAGGAATGACGTTGTCCACGAAAGGACTAAAAGATAAATATGTCCTTATAAGGACTACTAAGGAAACGAACTTCAGCAAAAGGACTTTTCTTCTTTACTTTACTTCTGAATGGTTTCTCCTTGATTGCACGTTGTATCCTAGCCGTGGTACGAAGCTCGGTAATTCACAGCTCCGGATGTGGAGAATTTCCAATACGGCTTCTTTGCTTGGCGACATATTCAAAACATATAAAATCGAAAGCAATAGATTTCCGAATAGGGATGAAGGTATTCCTATGTTAAGTCTAGACTCAGAAGGTCAAGGAATGTGCTACTGTATCATTGAGATTAAACACAAAAGGCTAGTGTTTAATTCACTCAATGTTGGCTTTGATACCAACCTGTCACACCCCGATATTTCCACGTATTACCGGTGGGCCCGGTGGGGAGTATTGTGACGTAGTTGATATCATCATAGTCAAATAATCACAGTTCAATGCACAGTGGAAGTCAAAAGCGAATATATTACAAACTGATTTAAAAGTAACTTCAATGTTACAAACAGATTGTAAGGTGGATCCACAGGCGGATCTTAAAACATAAAGATAAACACTGTTCAACAGACTTTAGGCATCTAGAACTTGCAAGATTCCCTATTAACACCCTGAGCTCCCAGCCAATTACGTACAGTACCTGTCACTTAACCTTTTTGGAAAATACGTCAGTTTACACTGGTAAATACAATTAACTAACACATTTTGAAAAGGTTTAAGAAAATTGATTTGAATGCACAAGGCACAAAATATCTTTTATAACTTGGGACAATTATATAAAAAATAATCTTGTATACAGATTTACATGTTCGTTATACATTCAGGGCCCGATGTTAGAAACCGAGTCAAGATTAACAGACACGCCACAAGTATAGGCCCACAAGAAAGTGAGATACCGTTTCCCTTATGCAACTGTCAGGTGTATGCCTACACCCCGTGCTTAAGACGTGGCCATTTTATTATAATGATGCCAAGGATATCCGGGACATGGTCATTAACCTCTAAAAGCTTTTATTTCAAACAATACAGATTAAAACGGGTTACCTCAATAATTTAATCGCAATAAAACTTTTTCTTACTATTAAAGTATAAAAATTTACTAAAAATATCAGTAGGTATCAAGTCTTGTATGATAAAAATAGTTTTAATACATACTATGCGTTTAAAACGCGTAAAAAGACGGTTTTAAGCGATTTCTGGGTTTTATAAGAAAAGCTGATATTTTTATCATTCCAGAAGGCTTAAAATATTCTATTTATCATATTAGATCAGTAGAAAAAGGTTTGGCATCAAAATGATTTGTAAAACTCATTTTATAGGCCAAAAGGGCAAAACCGACAATTACTGAATCAAAGCTAGAACCCTATGTTATGCTCAGCCTAAAAATAAATAAAAATCTTCAAAAATCCCAAAATATTATATTATATCAGTGGGTAAAAAGTTTGGTATCAAAAATTGGGTTTAGATAGGCTTTATGCTAATTACGCCGTTTAATTAATAAAAAGCTTTCAATTTACGCTATTGAGCATAACTCTTAATCTAGACCTCAAACTGATGTCAAATTTTTAGGACATGTTTATAATTCAGTAATAAAGGTTATTGTCCTCTCACATTTTCAAAAATCTCGTTTTAAGATCAAAAGGGCATAATAGTCAACATTTAGGCATATAACGGAAACATGCATATGAATCGGATAACTAAGGAACCAAGTTGTATAACTTCAGAGGGTTACACTAACCTATAACCTGGTCCTAATAGAGCTCTAAGGAATTTCTAAAATATGCTACATTGGGTCAGAACTGAAAGTCAAAGCAAAAGTCTACTTTTGCGACTTTCGGTTCCGAACCGAGCTTAAACTGAAAATTGTCGGGTTGAACATGCTTAGACATGTTCTTACATTAATTATTAAGTTATATAAGTGATAAAACAGGTTCCGTGGCTTTTACATTGTTAATTATGCGTTTAATTGAAATTTAGCTTTCTGTTGACTTTTTACAATCAAGTTTGACCCGACAATTGACCTAGTTAGAGTGGGAATCAGAGGGTGCCCTTTTAAGTAGGGTTGTGCAATGGTTCAGAACCGGACCGAACCGAACCGAACCGGAACCGAACCAGAACCGTAAATTGCTAAATTTAAGAACCGGAACCGAACCGTATTATAACGGTTCCGGTTCGGTTCCGAACCGGTTAAACGGTTCTCGTGTAAACGGTTCTCGCGGGAACCGGTTGACAATTAAATCGTGAAATTAACAATTCAATAAAAACAAATCAAACCATTTAAAACATTAACTAAGAGTTGCAACATTCAAAGTTTAAACCAACCAAAATAAAAGTAGCAAAGCAACAATAAAAAATTTCAAGCCATAAAACAAACTCTAAATAAAACTATAACAACCATCATGTTAACAATTAAAACAAACATATTCAAACTTCATTTGATCTTCATCCTCTCAATCTTCTCATAAACATCTAAATGAAACCAAGTATTAGCAATTAAAAAAATAAACGAATAATGCATCTACTGTATTTAGCAAGAGACACACTATTTATATACACATTTACAATTTGATCAACATTGATTTAATTATTTTTGTTCAATTTTTATTTTCACAAACAGAAAACTATATGTATCAGAAAGCAAACATCTAGAAAGAAAATATATGCAATCATAAAAAAAGGTCATGTAGGATAGTGTATCTGTATTTGCAGGGTGTTGATGGAGATGAACTTGTATGATAGCAATTAGGGTTAGGTTTGAGAGATGAAAAAGAATTAGAAGATGAAAGATGAGATTGTGGAATGAATATAAGAGGAGGAAATAAGAATTAGGATAGTTGTATGATGTTGAAAAGCCCATTAATAAAATAGGTTTTTAAATATTTATAATCCCAACTGGTTCTAGCGGTTCTTTAACCGGAACCGTGGTTTTAACCGGAACCGAACCGGGAACCGTTTTTACCCAAATTTAAGAACCGGAACCGGACCCTATATACAAAAATACGGTTTGGATCTAGTGGTTCCGGTTCGGTTCCCCGGTTCTGACGGTTCTGAACCGTATACTGCTCAGCCCTACTTTTAAGGGTTTATTACCTACATAATTACCAACTCATAGCCACTTTCAATTCGAATAATGGCTGGATTGATAGTGATTAAACAGAAAGTCAAAGTTTAATCATGATAACCTTGACTTATGGCAATTAACTAATTAAAACTTAATTAGAGAAGCTAAGAGTACTTACATATGGTCCTATGGACTGAATATAACTCAGAGGAGGTGCCAAGATGTTTAGGATCCTCGGATTTGAGAGAGAGCAAGAACTCAAGAAAATGGTGCAAGTGAAATGAATTGGGTTCTTGGTCTATTTATAGTGTTTGAGGGAAAATGGATGATCAACAAGTGTTGAGGAGGTTTGTAGGATTATTACAGCTGTTATAACAGCTGTTGTGATCAGCTTGTTGCCCAAGAAAAATGTTTGGTAGCTGCTGTTTTAGTCCCTGCCATGTTTTATTCATATTTTAACTTTCAAAAACAACCATATCAGTCCCTGCAGGTTTTTAATGCATATATTTAAGTTTCAGAACTGACATAATCAGTCCCTACAGGTTTTTAATACATATATTAAGTTTCAAAACTGACATAATCAGTCCCTGCAGGTTTTTAATCCCTTTCAGACTTTCAGAACATGCAGTTTCAGTCCCTGTACTTGTTAAATGTCACTTCTGACTTATTTAAGGCCCGTTAACCTCATTTCAAGGCTCTACTATGAAGCCTAAACATAGGGAACATGAAACATGCTCAAAAATATGTCGGATGTCGGTTCGTTTGGTCGTACGGTCACGTTGTTCGGCTAATTACGACGAAACACGAACGGATGCGAAACACGATCCAAATTACGCGACGAGTGGAATTTTATCATGCTGATCACTAAAATAAAATATTTTAATGCTTACATAAATTTTTGGATGTCCGGATATATTCAGAATGTGAGATATGCGCGAAAATGCAAACTTGTGCACTTTTTGACACTTTTAGTCCCTACATGACTTAAAAGTTTATTTTTGCGCACCAAACACCTCTAAGCCTATATCTAAGCTATATAAAGAATAATTAGGGCATGTTTAACTCATGGTCATACTCCGTAAAGTCCGATAACATACAAATCGACATACTTTTGCAGTTTGACGCAAATAGTCCTTTAATCGCATAAAGTAGCGCGAAATGTCGTTTAATGGTATCCAAGCCTTCCATGGCCCATAATGGGCATTCCCAAGCATGAGTTTAATTATTTCTATGCTCTTGATCGCTTAAATGGTCACCAAAAGGCGTAGATTCAAAAGTTGACGCTTTAGGTCCCTCTAATGCGCAAACTTGCGCATATCATCGTTTAATAGCCTCGAAGCCTCATCTAATCCATATTAGGAATTCTTGAGAGTATTATTAAACATCACGATGCTTCGGGTTCGCTAAAAGATCATTCAGAGGTATAATTAAACATATTGACACTTTTAGTCCCTCTAACTTGCAAAGTTGCGCGTATCTTTACTTATAGGCATAAAAACCTTAGACGGACAATAATTGGCATTCCCGAGAGTATAATCAAATATCATGAAGCTCCCGGTTTGTTAAAAGGTCACTCAGAGGTAAGAATTAACATGTTGACGCTTTTAACCCTTCATTGCGCAAACTTTCAATTAATTACGCAAACGGCTACACTCGATCAACAAGTGGCTCATTTGTGAATATAAATATCGTACGAGGTTATTCAGAAACTTATTTTAGGTATGCTAACACTTCCAGTCCTTTCATAATCAAAGTTTTCGATTTTTCAAAAAATTAGTCACTTAAATTCAATGTTTGACTTTATGAGGGTTTATTACACGTGTCAATACATTATGGGACGTGATTTTACGAGGTGTTCACTCAATTACCCCAATCAGCCAACTTTAGCCCCAAAGAGACCATCTGTGACAACCCGAACTTTCAAGGTCAGTGTCTCTTCGTCACGTGATCCTGTTTCTTGTTATTTCTCTTTCACATTCCCTTCGACGATTAAAAAATTAGTAAACACTTGTGACTGTAATATAATTGTTAAATGTATAATGTGTTTGAGTAAATGTGTGTGAGTGTGTGTATGGGGCCCGAACCTTGTGTCGTATGTGGGCCGCAACCCAAACGTGGAAGCCCAAAACTAACCCACTTGGATTAGAAACCCAAACCGCCACTTTTGCCTTGGCTGACTTGTCCATGTGTTATGGCAGCCCAATCATATGGGCTCAGGCCCAGATCGGCCAAGAGAATAACCGCCCTAAACCATGATTATTTAGAGCACATATCATATCATATTGTTGCTTAACAATAAACTCAAAACAAACCCTACCCTCCTCCATATTCTACGTACGGAAGTAGATACACCCCCTCGAGGCATCATTCCAATCGATCGAACTTGTGGTTAGTAATTTCGTATTTGTTTTAGCTCTCAACTAATTGATCTTGTTGTGTGTGAATGTGATTATCAATATCGTATGCATGTGCTTTAAAACAACATTGATTAATTGATCTTATTTGAGGTAATCGGTTTAGTGTGGCTTGTTATCATAAACTGATTTTGTGACACCCTCGGCCGAAGATATATCTGTTGATGGGTATGATTTTCGATAAAAGAATAATTGTGATTCTAGGTTGACAACAATAGGCATTGTCACGAGTCTATGGGTGTTGAATATAACTAAAGACTTAATGATTAATGTGTATAGGAATTTGTCATATGATGATCAATGAACTTGGCCTACATGTGTGTTAGTCTTGAACTAATCAAAAGCCACATGGGTATTCTAATAAAGTTAAGTTGTCAGTGATAGTCAAAAGCATGGTGTGTATTTATTAATGCCATGATGTTTGTGTCGACTACTTGTGCTGATATGATAGTTATGTTAGGGCTGCGTTTGTTATGTTCTTAAACTAAATGGTATGCTATATATGTTGGTTTAGGTGTTAACCGATGATGAAAAATAATAATGAACGACTAGGGTATATGATAGTATGTATGTTTATTTAAAACATTATCAAGAAATCGATAAGAGGATAGGTTATTGTTATGGTTACACAAGAGTCTAAACATTGAATTGGTTTGCATGGAATAGTTAGGCACATATTAACTTGGACTGGGCTGCAAGAATTCAACATCTGGGCCGAGTAACAACATCAAATAACATAGTACTAGGACTGTTTTGGTATGTTGGGCCACACACGATTAACTAACCACACACCCACTAATAATAAGTTGTTAATTGTGAATCTTTACAAGGGGTGTTGGGCCTGGGAACTTTAGGGGTTGCAAAGTCGATTGGGTCTTTGGAATATGTTAAACTGTTATATTAGATTACATATCAGATTAGAATACAAGAATTACTTTTGCACGAGTAACAAAAAGGTTGTTGTGATGAACGGGTAAATTATGAGTGGCACTACATTAAACATTGTGTCTTATTGTAACGGGTCTAGTGGATAACATGGGGTAGCCCCCACTGCATATGGTTTGGGAAACAAGGAACTGATTAACTACTGGTTTTCAAATGAAGTACGGTTTTTGGAACAACTTTAAAATGAACAACCAACTGTGAACTCGCTCAACTTTGTTGTTGATTCATTGTTTACATGCCTTGCAGGTCTTTAGGTGCATATTGTTGGAACTTGCTGTCTGGAAAGCTGGAGTGGTCATGGGTTGAGATGCATGGAATCGCGACACAAGACTAATGGTTTTTACATATGGTTTATAAACATTTAACGAATGAAATATGTTTCCGCTGTATAGTGTGAAATATTTGTAACGATGTAACTCTTCATGTTAATAAATGAAAGCTTTATTTAATTATACCTATGAGTTCAATGTGATTGGTGGCTAGATCCTGGTATGTCACACGCCTCGCGGGGGTTCCCGCATGTGGTACTTTGAGGGTGTGACACCATCAATGACTCATTGACTCCCATTGACCATAATTGATAATCATTTATCAATAAAGACACTAGTTGACCCGAATCCTCTGATTAATAAGCACTACCAATATTGTATACTATCTTAAAAACCAAAGTCGGTGGGGTTTCCACCGGCTTTGGTTAAAATGAGCATTATGTATGGGCTCCCGCAGGCCCAATTTATTTCTTGCTAAAGCCTAAACCTCATCCATACGGCACATACAACAAAAAGGTGTAGGTGAGAATATAAGTTTAAGGGTCGAGGGTATAGTCAATCACCCTAGGGTGTTTGAGTGAAATCTTACCCAATAATATTATGCAATGTCAACTCCCCATTCTACACTCAATCACTAGGTATAGTCAAACACCCCTCAATTAAAAAAAAAAAAAAAACTTGATTGGTCTCTCCTCTCTCTCTCTCCTCTCTCCTCTCCTCTCACTCACATCGGTGAACAATCACCGATTTTTGTTGCCTCTCTCCAAGTCAAACATCCAACTCAATCAGTGGGGGTGGTCACCGACCGGTGACATACCCATACCGCACAAGTCCCCAAGGGTTATACCCTCCACCCTAATGTAGATCAAAAAGAAATTGTAATAACATTGTATTGTATACTATCTTAAAAACCAAAGCGGTGGGGTTTCCACCGGCTTTGGTTGGCCCTTTCACTTTTGGAGTTAGTCCATTTTGCTCCCTTTTATGTTTCTATTACCCCTCTACTTTGGCATTTGGCGTTTTTAACCCCTACCATTTTACTAATTTAATTTTTCATCGGTAACTTTTGTTTATTAAATTCTTTTGTTTACCTCTATCATTCTTTTACTTTAAAAAACTTTTTATACGTGCATATTTTTATGTACGTATCAATATAAATTTGAGTGTGTCTACGTTTTGACGTAATTTTTTTTTTAGACAAGTCAGGTCAAATATAATACGTTTTCGTTTAAAACCATTTTACGTGCATATTTTTATGTATGTGTCTATATTAATTCGAGTTGTTCTACGTTTCGACGTAAACTTTTTTGGGAAACAAGTTAGGTCAAATATAATACGTTTTCATGATTATATTTATGTATGTTTTCGCAAATTTTGTTCAGAAAAGAGTGGAGTCAAATTGTATTTTTTTTCCTTTTTTTAAACCTCTAATATATCCCATATAATATGTATATAGTACATTATGATTATACGGTATTAATTCGATTTACTTTATGTTTTGATCCAATCGCAATGCTTATATAGGTTATACTGAGTTCAACCAAATACGTCGAACACACACGTTTTCATATGGTTAACACATCACATAACGCTTGGACTAATCCATTCGATATTTGCGATGTGCCCGCGCCGCAACGCGCGCGTACTTGTTACTAGTTGAACATAATTGCCTATAATTTACGCAAACTAGCCTTGATTTCCCATGGTTGCCCCTTTGATCATAATTAATCACAGTTAAATAGTATTAGGGATGGCAAAACAACCAAAGCCCAACGGGTATATTCGAAACTTGATACATGAGGACGAATATACCTAAAGTCTTACGTGTATGAGACTGAGTATGTGATTGGTTTTAAAAGTTTTCGCAGGTATGAGATTAGTCATTAGGTGGTACACGAAACCACATACACATTTATTGCTTTTAAATGATTACATCAAAATTTAATTTTAATTTTGCATCATTTTTTGTGGCTTCCAAATTTTGGTCACTCTTGCTCGTTTTTTTAGTAGTGATTGTTAAAAATCAAATATAGCCCTTATTTTAATAAGATACTATTCTACTGTGTATTTACGTAATACAATACTATTCTAATGTGTATTTTATATTTTTATTTACTATTGTAGCCCATTTAATTTACGTAACAATAAAAATTGAAATCAAAGAAAGACAAATATCAAAATCTAATTAATATTTTATATTTGCCTCTTTGATCGATTGCTTCACTGAGAAACTGCTAGCGACATCTTCAGTTAGTTATGTTTGATTCGCGTTACCAAGTTTTTGGAGCGGAGTAGTCGTGACCTTACTTGTGTGGGCATCAAATATCCGAGCAACTGAGCACAGGTCAGTGAATCGAATCATTATTGTTCAATTCTTTGATTTGTATTTTATTTCTTGTACTATGTCAATGACTCCGTTCAATCATTCATTTATATTTGTAGAATGTATTACTTTTTGTTGTTCTTTGGTTCATATTCTGGTTGCAAAAATCCTTGTCATGAAAACAAGTTATCTTTAAGACATCAAGTGTTGTAGTTATCTTTGTTCTGTAACTGCTCATATGCAAATAATAGATGTTTGTTTGTTCATGTGCCCTTAGTCATGAAAACAAGTTAGTATGGGACTGGGTCATCCCAAAATAAATCTGGGTCCGTGTGGAATACTTATACTACTTTTTTTTGTCAATGATCAGTCAGAATGGTTTATGACATTCTCAAGTCAAATATTCAACGGGTCCATGGGGTTCAAATGGGCAGGCTGTTTTACCCAAACGAGCTCAGTCAAATGAATTAGCAATAGTTTAGACCTTAGATGGGATCAAAAACAGCCTCATGACACAAATACTACCTTGTGAATGCCTGTAAGAACAACAAAATTAAGGAAGATCGCGCCTCTAAGCTGCTAGTGCTACCATACCTAACCCAAACCATATCTAAACTTTTTCTATGCTTTGTCATCTGGTATCCTTAATATTCTTTTGCGTGATCAACTGTCAACTTATTCTTTATGTAGTAGATACAGTGGAGAACTTTCAGTTGTAGCTTTGCCTTTACTATTAGGTTAGGACTTGTAATGTCTAAGTCTTGACATTGGTGAATACTGCATCCCTAAAACCAAACCAAAACCTAATATGCGATGTTTTCTACAACCACATATGCCAGGTTCAGGTCTTAGATTAAAGTCTAAAATAACAGGTCTAAAATAAAA
The DNA here is from genome assembly GCA_030545235.1 of Helianthus tuberosus. Taxonomy (NCBI): domain Eukaryota; kingdom Viridiplantae; phylum Streptophyta; class Magnoliopsida; order Asterales; family Asteraceae; genus Helianthus; species Helianthus tuberosus. The sequence continues at coordinate 8,206,507 of CM060436.1, forward strand.
CAAGTTCTTAGTTATAAATTAATTCATAAACTAGATAACGATAAAAGTATAAAAATAACCATTTAATTATATATACTTGTAAATTACATATCAATTTAATATTCTTATCAAACGAATTGATATCAGTAAAGTCCTACAACCTTCCACCATAGAGCTCCAAATAGCCCCCAAACTGTTATGTTGATCAAAGCCATCAAGATTCCAAGCTTAAAGAAATCCCCGAGCTTTACTTAACCAACTGCAATAAAAACACACCATCATTCAATAACTCACCCATCATTCAATAGCATATAAGAAGATAGTGGGAATGCCCGCGCGTTGCTGCGGGTAGTTATGTTTCTTAGGCGCACGTTGGATGACGGATTTCACTAATTTATACATCAATATATCCAAGAAATTGGAATATCTTATATTTTATTCAATCACAACACACAATAATGTCTCACCAACATACAAAATTCATTAATGAATTGGTTGCTAATTTCGTTATATTTTATTCAATCACAACACACAATAATATGGTTGTTTTCGTTAAAACTTTTTGTAAATTTTCATGAATTGGTTGCTAATTTCATAGGCCAAAGGTTGCTCAACAAAATAAAATAATACTTACCATTGCAGCCAACTGCAGCAATGATGATCATAGCTCACGCCCCAACCTTCGAACTCAACATAAAAAATAGACTTTGCAGTTACCGTTTCATTTTAGTTGTCTACGTATTGACCTATTTAATATATATTTTCACGATTGACCCGTTTCATATTAGATTGATACAGTTTGACCCGTATAATATTTATTAATTCACAATATTTTGGAACATTTGGCTAACATATGAACTGCTAGTGATGACCAAATACCCTTTGCATCAATATGGTCAATTAGATGTGTTTCAAAAGCTTCCTCCGCTTATTCTACTTCTATATATCTATTATGTTCTGTATGTCTATCAACAAAAGATGAACTTTAGTCTTCATATCATGTACAACATATTATAATATACATATCACAATCTAAGGGTGTTCACATCCCGATTTTGGCGGTTTTTAGGTCAACCATAAGCCAGACCGTTACCAATTCGTTACTAATGACCGTAAACTGAAACCAAACCATTGAACATTAAAAGCAAACTGTTACTAACGGATTGGTTTTACAATTCGGCTTTTATTGGACCGGACCTTATATAAAATCCAGAAATAAAAAATAAACGTCCAAACATGGACGTCCAAACAGAAAGCCGAATTCAAACTTGATTGGTTGTTAGCAACAAATATCCCTTTGTGGAAACAAATACTGTTTTGATATGATATTCCCGAATGTTAAAAGAGTTAACTATTAAAGAGAACAGATATCACAACAATTCATTTTGCAAACTAAATTGTTATGCTATTATAATGAAAATACTTCGGTGCTCAAACATTGTTACTAAGGCTGGTGGGTGTGGGGGGCGCCACCCCGCCACCTCAGCCTCCATAGCGGCCCCGGGGCTCCATCGTCCACACCGCCGTAATTAGGGGGGGGGGGGGGCATCATACTTCCGCCAGCATGTTAACGAGCAAAGAGGGGGGCTCCATCGAAGTTGATTGGCTTTAAAGGGGGGCACTATAGTGGTAAAGGGGCTTTATACCACACCCTACAAGTTAAAGGAAGGGGCTTTAAAGCCCTTGTGTGACGTGGCGGTGAGGTGGCGTGATAAAGCCCCTAGCCAGTAGCCACACCCTCCAGCCTAACTGTGAAAATACAGTCAATGGATGTACTCAAACAAAACTTATTTGAACAAATTGAATCACCTGTGGGGATTCCGTTGTTCGTTAAATGAGTTCTAACCAAGCTACAAACCTTTCAGAAATTGTTCAACAAGTAAACATATTAAAAAAACTGATTAACTGAACCACAAATTCAATGTTAGAACGCCAAACAAGTTACAGCAGAATGAAAAGCAACGTGCAAACTTTCCATATTAAACATACAGCTGGTAGTACCCGTTGTTTCTCGATGCTTGTGAAATGACGATGTTACCCTTGAAAATACGCGCGATGGCAAAAATGAATCAATTCCAAGAGTCCAGTGTCCTGGCTGCCGAATCTGAAACGGTGTCCCATTGTAAAGTCATGTTCTTGTAATATACAGACTAACAATAACAATAACGTTTTCTCTCTCATCCGCTTAATATAATGTTCTCTCTCATCCGCTTAAAATCATTTCTTATAATATAAGGAACAAACTCACAAATATATAGAGGAATGGTTTAAGTTACGACATAAAACACAGACTATTAAAAGAATGTCAAAATAATGGGGTCAACCAAAACTTACGGATTTGGTGTTAGCTTCATGCCGTGTCAAAAAACAAAAAAATAAAAAAAGGATATAAGATTAACCTGGGAATAAATATTTATGACAGATGCTGCAGTAATATTACCTATTGACGACATCCTGTAGTTGAAGGACTGTTCTTTCCGTTTCCTCTAACTTTTGACGCTTAACTTCGCTTGATTTTAGAGCTTGAGCAGCTCTTTGCAGCGGCGGATCCAGCCCTGTTTTGTGGGTTTACATGAACCCACTTAGTATGGAAATAGTAGAAAAAATTAGTGAGAATCTTGTATGATATGGAAAAATTTAGTGAGAGTCTACCAAAACGAACCCACTGGAAAAAGTTTCTGGATCCGCCACTGGCTCTCTGATTCTACTAAAGCCTGCATGTATAGTACATAAGGTGGATGGTTAAAAATGAATTAACGTTGGAGATTTTTATAGAGGTCTCAAAAATAGCCACACCTTGCAGCATACTATAAATTCATCATCTCAGCCTGACCAGACCTGTTTTGAGTTTTGACATGTATGAAAACAGGTTACAGGACCCATTTTGACCCGGCCCGTTTCTCACCCCATCCGGCTCATTGTGACATAAAATTTAACCGATGGGGGAGAGTGAAAATACATTATACGAGACTAACATTACCTTTGAATTTTCCAGTTCTGCAGTTAAACTTTCAACATAAAAAAAAAAAAAAACCACAAAGATAAACCATCAGATCATTCATCAACAATCACTCGACCAAGAATTCACAACCAAAAAAAACAATAATTAACAACAACTACTTCCCTTTGGTGCCAATTTTGATGATAACAACCTTCTTCTTAACAGCAGTTGACGGAATCCATTGTTGGTAGATACAAGAGATCTAGAGGTGAAATTGGAAGAAATTAAGGTGTGATTTTGATGTTTCCATGTTACAAACAAAAAACATAAATTGAAGGCTTAATGGACTTATCTTTCAGAGATTTAGAAACAGAATAAGCAATACCACATATATATCGAAAAGGTGCAAGTCGGGAAAACTGCACTTGGTTAAATTAGCATTGCCGATTTCAACTTCCTCTTGATTATCATGCCAAAACCCTAATCGGCAAAACTCAAAATTCGAAAACAAACACTGTGAAATCGAAACGGGTGTTCGATTAATCAGCTGAAACAGAGGAAAGCAAGCGAATTCAAAAGAGAATTTTGTGGATTGAGGCGAATAACTGAAATCACAGTACCAATTAGAGCATCAAACTGCAAAAACATACCTAAAATGAAAACAAATCATTGTCCTCGTTATTGCGAGTTTCAGGTGGCCGACCGGACCCGTGTGGTTCGTAGAAAACTAAACTAAAGTCAAGATCAATTCCAACAATAAAATAAACCACGCACCTGTAATTGAGACTCAATAAGTTATGCCCCAAGTTTACGAGCAGACCCGTCATCAGGACGACTCCCACTGGCGATGGCCAACGAATTGATAACGGGCAAGAATATTCCACCAGCACTTGCGGTGGAACTTGGCATCGCTGGCGAAATTATAGCTTCTCCGATCGCCAGCCCATACGCCAAACCCAGAGTGCTTTTGCCAAACCATTTCACGAAGTACATCGCCAACCGATCACCGAGACCGGTTTTCACGAACCCTCTGCTGAAGAAAAAGGAGAGAACGATCAGCCATATAATGTCGTTCGTAAACCCTGAAAGAGCGTCTTTGACGGTCAGGGTTTTGGTGATCATCAAACAGATGAACGCCCATGCACCAACAGGTAAAGGCTCGAGTATAAGCCCGGCAACGGTGGTCAGGAAGATGGCGAACAGCCGCCATGCTTGTTTCGAAACCTCTGTGGGTTTCGGGATGGCTAAGTAGACAACGAGCCCAATGGCCACTGAGAAGGCCAGTCGGGTTGGCATGGCAGTGATTACTCTCACCAGGCGATGGCGTCGGGGGGACTGGGTGCCGGTGGGAATGTGTATGACAGTTTCCGGCGGCGAAGGGTTGACTATCTCCGGCGAAGGCGTGCGTATCTCCATCTCCAGCGAAGGCGTGTGTATCTCCGGCGAAGGCGTGCGTATCTCCATCTCCGGCGAAGGCGTGCGGATCTCCGGCGGCAAATGAGTTGGTGTAGAAGGATTTGACATTGTTGTTGTCTTGAATCAAACGCGGCGAAATGGAGCTGGTCGATCACTCAGCAGCTGTGACTGACTAGTGTTATCAGTTATCTTTCTTGACCTCGCTCTATTAACGGAATCATTTTCTTGAAAATACGTTTTATGCATATAAAGTAAATGTAATGAAGTTTCTTACAACCAATTTCATTACAACTGTAATTCACTTTCACATCCAATAGAGCGAGGTCAAGAAAGATAACTGATAACACTAGTCAGTCACAGCTGCTGAGTGATCGACCAGCTCCATTTGGCCGCGTTTGATTCAAGACAACAACAATGTCAAATCCTTCTACACCAACTCATTTGCCGCCGGAGATCCGCACGCCTTCGCCGGAGATGGAGATACGCACGCCTTCGCCGGAGATAGTCATCCCTTCGCCGACGGAAACTGTTATACACATTCCCACCGGCACCCAGTCCCTCCGACGCCATCGCCTGGTGAGAGTAATCACTGCCATGCCAACCCGACTGGCCTTCTCAGTGGCCATTGGGCTCGTTGTCTACTTAGCCATCCCGAAACCCACAGAGGTTTCCAAACAAGCATGGCGGTTGTTCGCCATTTTCCTCATCACCGTTGCCGGACTTATACTGGGACCTTTACCTGTTGGTGCATGGGCCTTCGTCTGTTTGATGATCACCGTTATCACCAAAACCCTGACGGTCAAAGACGCTCTTTCAGGGTTTACGAACGATATTATATGGCTGATCGTTCTCTCGTTTTTTCTTCAGCAGAGGGTTTGTGAAAACCGGTCTCGGTGATCGGTTGGCAATGTACTTCGTAAAATGGTTTGGCAAGAGCACTTTGGGTTTGGCGTATGGGCTGGCACGGAGAAGCTATAATTTCGCCGGCGATGTCAAGTGTCACCGCCACTACCCACCACCCACCTCTCCCACCGCGCGACCACCACCACTGCGAATCCAGATTCAGTTACTAACCCCCAATCTAGATTCAAGCATCCAAACCCCAAATTCAAATGAACAAAATCTCAGCCCCTATTCCATCAATGAGCAAAATAATTCCATCAATGAGCAAAATAATGAGTCTCTGAAGTTTGTAATCCTCTGAACTGGGTTTTTTTTTCCAATTCCATCAATTAAGTGAAGAATATACTTTATAAATCAAGTGAATAAACTATTAATATAATGCAGTTGCAGAAGATTCTAGAGAAATCGACATGAAAAATCCGTATGAATCGAATATATACTTACCGAATCAGTAGAAGGAAGCTTCGAGCGTGTGTGAACTTTAGAGAGTTGATACCTAATTCAACATTTGTCTGATCTTCATGTTTACAGAGAGTTTTGAGTTCATTAATGGCGAAAATAGGAGGTAATACCTCAGCCGACGACGGTAGTAAAGGGGCTAGGTTCCGATCTGTTTCCAATTCGTCGGCCGACCACCACCTGTTTCAGATCTGCTTCTCTGGAGAAGAAGACTAGATGGTGCAACAAGGTGCTTCACCGGAGTAGAAGACCAGGTGATTGAGCGGTGGTGCGTTGATATAGGTTCAGATGGTGGGGTGGCCATGGCAGTGGTGCTTGATCGGAGAAGAAGACTATGATTTACAAAGTGGGAGACATAGAGTTGAGAGAGAAAAGTTTCAGGATATTTATATATTTTTTATTTAAAATTAAAAGAGTGAAATGACCAATTTGCCCAACGTTCAAAAATTAATTGGGTTAGTGTTAAAGGACGTAACGTGTATGATTTTGTAAACATTAAGTACGATTTCTGTCAATTTTAAAGGTAAATGACATACTTTGTAATCTGGTACAAACATAAAGAACGATTTTTGTAATTTACTCTATTTTATATGCATAAAACATATTTTATTTTATATTAATATATCATGACAAGAACTTTATTTGATTGTTAGGCTATAGGGTGTGTTCATGACTCTCATGGTCACCATGATCCTCTACATCAGCGTCATGTCACCCACTTCTAATCTATCATCCAAAACCACTACCATAGGGGTGTGGTCATTACCCAAATCACTACTCTCTTATTTTAATTTATTTTTGTAAAAAGAAAAGAAAATATTGAAAAAAAAAAAGGAAGTCCATGGTTGTCATGGTTTAATCCATGTCAACCATGCTGGATGAGGCAAGCGGGTGGTGTAGCAATCTATTAATAGTCCTATGTGGCATTAATGACCCAACCCATGCCCCCCATACCCTTTAGCCTTATGTAAACTTATTGCTGAAATTGGGTAGTTGCACCAATTGATGTTGTGGTGGGTTTTTAGTATATAATGTCTCATTGCTAAGGTAGAGAAAGTATTTACGTAACGTTTTTTTGTTTATTGTGTAGTTATTATACTAAATTTCAACCTAATTAGTTATCACCAAATCGCTTAAGTGGAGAGATTCAAAGAATTAGATATATCTCAATACAACTACAAAATAATAGAGAATAACAATGTGATTCTATTTTTGTTTTGTATTAATAAAGACAAATAAGATGATAAAATCATTTGGTTTTAGAATCAAGTTATATTTATCACAATCTTGCGTGTGTATGTTGATAAGCCTAATTAAATCTTGTTCAGTTACCGTTTCCTCAAATTTTTGCAGCTGTCAATATGGGACCTGAGAGTAAAAGAAAAAGGTGGCTGTGTGCATCGAATTTGTGGTTCAGTTGGAGACATACTATATATATGCAGTTTGCATATAGTATCACATATTAATATACTATCTAATAAGAATCATATCCATGTATTCATATAATGAATCTCTGAAAACAAGTTCTCTTCATTAAAAGATTCAAGTAATCAAACTCGATCAACCAAATATTTCATTTTCCGTCAACTCCGTAACATATTAAAGTCAGAATTTGTGTGAAGGTTTTTTCTTTGTGACAGTTGTTGTTATTTGGGTTTAAGGATGCCAAGTGGGGCTAGCTCACTTGGTAGAGGATCTTGCCTCTTAGTGGAAGGTCTTGCGTTCAATCTCAAGCAAGAGTGATTTATTTGTAAATATAAGAATTTGGGAGAGTAACATTAGCCATTCAAAAAAAAAAAAAAGGGTGGACTTAAAGGTGCAAATGGAGGCTTTTAGAGGGATCATGTTTGTTATAAGGGTTTCTAAAATACAAAATTACCATAATACCCTTCGTTTTCTAGGTAAAAAGACAGAAATGCCCAAGAGTTGACTGACAGAAGTTTGGCCCAGACCCTTAATTGAAACAAATTGAATACCTCAAGGACTGGAGTGTTGATTTTTTTCAAAATATGGACTGAACCTGCAAACAGGTGTTAATCTTAGGGACTAAAACTGTAATTTACTCTAATTTATAATATACAACGTTATGAAAACATAATCTAAGGAAAATGTAATATTGCCACGTACTAAACTTTGACCTTTATGAAGTTACCGAGTCAAATATCAAAATTCTTTATTAGGTAAAAGGATGAGTAGGCCTGTAAACGAACTGAACGAACACGAATATAGGCATGTTCGTGTTCGTTCATTTAACTTTAACCGAACACGAACATATAATCGAACACATTTTTTTGTTTGTGTTCGTTCATTAAGAAATCGGGTATGTTCGTGTTCGTTTATGTTTGTTCGTTTAAAGACTAAACGAACAGTTCATGAACATAAACGAACACAAATGAACATAAACAAGAAAAATTAACTGAACATATTTGAATAAACATAAACTAATATGATTAAACAAACATAAACGAACACAAATGAATGTAATTGAACAAATATAAACAAACACAATTTAACATTAGTGAACACAAACAAATAATTCTAATGTAGTTTTTTATATCCGAAAATGCATCTAAATTAAGGTTTATAGAACTAAAATTAAGTAGTTTTTTTTATATAAATATTAAGTAAGTAATTAGTTATGATCTAAGAAAAAGTTTAAAATTTCATTTTTTAGTACTAGAAAACTCAATTACTAATTAGTTATATTTATATAAGTAGTTAGAAAACCTAATATTTATATAAACATAACTATTTATGTATTTACTAAAATTTAAACAAATATAAACGGATGTAAATAAACGAACGTTATCGAACAAAAATGAATGAACATAAACGAACGTTCACGAACATAAATAAACGAACACAAGGAGTGTTCATATCCGTTTATTTAATTAAACAAACACAATTTTTTGTTCGTGTTCATTCGTTTATTAAATAAAGGAACATAAACGAACTTCCAGCCGAACAAGTTCACGAACAGTTCATGAACGTTTGGTTTGTTTACAGGCCTAAGGATGAGGATCATATCATGACTTAATTTGGCAAAACCATGTGCACTAATCAGGGGGTGTTTTTATTTTATCATATAAAGTTAATAAATCATACTTGGATACTATAATAAGATGGATTAAAATGGTTGGGGAGGTTCATTTGAGAAGAATCTTCTTAAAAGAAGAAAAAATGAATTAATCTAGATCATATATTTTTTTGATCAATGGTTGTGAATCAAGATATCATTTTTGTCAACTTTTAATTAATGTTTTAATTACTAAGGGTAGTATAGACATTTTGATGTAGAATATTAATATATATTTTGAAGAGTTACTCAATTCTTATTAATGCAACCATAAATTTATCCTTCACCATCATTAATGTATTGGCTCCTACACAAATTTTATTAGAAATGACAAAATTGTTCAAAAATTTTGTGTCCTACACATATTTTCTTATGAGTCGCAAAATTATTTAAAAGTATTTTAGTCCTACACATTCTGTATCCTACACCAAAATATTGTTTTAATGGTGTAGGAAACATTGAAAATGCAAGATCATGTGCAGGATTATTTTATTGTGTAAGGTGCACAACTATTTTATAAGATAGACTCATTAAATGATTAGAGTTCATTATTTTGAATAACAAAAATAAATAATAGACTCATTAAATGATTTGTTCAAATTACTTTTGTATCCCTTATTCTTTTTATTCTTAATTTATAATTCTTTTCATTTCAACTCTCCACTAAAATAGTTATGCACATGATTTGACTATTATATCGTAAAAAATATGTCGAATCGAAAATATGCTGAATGGAAAATATGTCAAATGATTTTAAAGTATAAAAATGATGCACTATTAGCTTATCTTTTAAGTTAATTAGTTAAATCCGTGTTAAGAGATTTTGTTGTTAAATTGTATACTATTATTGTATACTGTTAATAGATAAACAGAATGAATTGTATACTATTGTATACTATTAATAGATAAAAAGAATGAATAGTAACTATTTGTTTTAAGGATTTTACAGATTTTTTTATATGTGTTATTTAGTGGTTTTTTATATGTATTATGTGGTTTTTTTATATATCTTATATAAATTGCGTTTGTTTTTTATCGATGTAAATCATGTGTCGGTATTTTCTGGTCATATCAAGATTTTTTTTCTCGATGGGTTGTTGTAACGAGTGTAGGCGGCGTAACAAAACAAAACAAAACAAACCAATACCGATCAAATTCCCGCTGTGTTGGTATATTTTTGCGAATATCATGATTTTTTTTTATTTTTTTTCTCTATCGGTTGCTATAACAAGTGTTGGTATCGAAGTTAAACGAACTAATACCCACCCACGGCGCAACGCGAGGATTTCCGGCGCAACGCGCAGATTTAATAGCACTAGTTCTCATTAAAAAAAAATTAAGAATGTCCTTGTGTTAAGAGATTTTAAAGTATAAAAATGATAGTGCGTGCACTATTAAAACATTATTAAGACATGGGGGGTTAAAATAAGAACCACTACGAGTTGTGAGAACTTTTTGATCACGCGCGAGTTGGACCAAAATTTTTTATGAAAACATTATAAATACATCTGAGAAAATAAAGTACGCCCAGCAAAAAAAATAGTTATCTTTAATAAATTTTTACGCCAGCCGAATCCATTAAGACATAGTCCTAAGTTAAGAGATTTTGTTGTTAAATTCTCACTGAAAAGAAATATACCACATTTATTATAAGAGTAAGTAGAGTATTAAAAAACTAATTAGGTACGCATGTCAATTTATCAAAAAGTTATTTCAAGCAAATACTCGTATTATTGCATCCTTGGACCCCGCCAGGGGCTGCCGCCCCCGGACCCCCGTCAAGATCGTAAAACGCAATGACTAAATAAAAACCCAGATCGTGAAAATGAAATTAAAGAATTTCTTACATGGATCGAAGCCGGTTTCTTCATCAATTGACGAAATTTGAAATGATAGAAACACTTATCAGCGATTGAATCGAACAAATCGAGTGATTATCTTCAAAATCACCGGAAAAAACGAGATTTTGTATGAAATTAAACTGGGTTTTCTTCAAAAAAAACTGAAGAACACGTTGATCGGGGGTTTGAATCATTGATTGGTGATGAAAATCGCACTATAATGTAGTGATTATTGAGATAGAAAGTGAAGAAATGGTTGAAGATGGTGGGTTTTGAAAATGGTGGGTTTTGAAGTTACTGGGTTTTGAAAAAGGAAGAAGAAAGGGTTGGATTGACTAAAATACCATTTTTCTTTATTTTAAATGTTGCCACATGTCATCCTCTTATTGCTTCCTATCCTTCCTAGCGAAATTAATCTTCCTATTTGATCTTTTCCCTTTTTAATAAATTTTAAAATAATCAATGTTAATTATCAGTTAAAATTATATCTTATTTCGTTTTTTGTCTTTCATTATGCCAATAAAAGAAATCACTTTTATGAACGTGTACATATCCATGATGTATTTATCTAGTTACTAACATTATCATTCCTAAAACATTTCTTTGAAATATTATGCAGTCTTGTTTCTACGATTGGTAGTTGGTCAGATTGAAAATATATATCGGTAATCTCAATTTCATACCTGGTTATAAGACTATATTTCATACATGGCTATGTATATTACGTATTTTGTTCATGAGCATCAGACCGTGTATATCCATTTATAACCATGTATAGTTAAACATTACTATTATTATGATATCGATTACCTGAAATATTTTAACTCAACTTAAAATTCTAATATAAAATATTTTAGAGTTAATTGTCAAAATCGTCCTTGAGTTTTGGGTAGGTTTGCCATTTTCGTCCAAAATGACACTTTTGTACAAAATTGCCCCCAACGTTTGTAACTTTTTGCCATTTTCATCCAAACTACTAACTTAGTTTATTTTTCTGTTAAGTTGAAGATATTTGGATGAAACTGGTAACTATAAAACCACAGGGACGATTTTGGCATTTACTCAAACTCTTTTAAATTTCTTTTATTTAATTAATTTTGTTACATATATAATAAAAAAGAATATACATGCAATATTTATATGAAGAAAATAATAGCTTTATGTAATTTTTATAAATTTTCATCCAACCACTAACTTAGTTAGTTTTTCTATTAAGGCGAATGATGTTTATAAACTAAGACAGAAAGTAATTTCTAATTTTTGTATATAGACCAGTTTTATAAAAATAAAATCTATTTATACATCTAAATTTTATAAAACTAAAATGCTGGTGATCTTATAGAAAAAAGTCAAATAAAAAAATCTTATCATATGTACCAAGTTTGTAATTCATCTTCTACTCTTTTAAATTCGCTCCTAAGAAAAAACAGAAGCTAGTGCCCCCCCCCCCCCCCCCACCCCCTTCTATCAAACAACGTATCGCTACCAAACCTTAAAATTACCCACCAAATTGTAATTATAATGCTATGAACCAAAAGTTTCTTTACTCAAGCCACTTAGAATAAGTATTAGTTAGTTACCCTTATAATCTTAATTAAATCAATATTTTATTTCTACCAACATATTTCCTAGGTGCTCAACACATTTAAAAAATATGTAACGTTTTATAATTTTTTTCTATATCTACAACTGATAAATACTAAAAGTTGTAATCGATTGTTATGTGTTGCACACCAATAACGTTTTCTCTTTATAAAACTGATTTATATAAAGAAGCTGTAAATTAATTTCTCTCTTAATTTATAAAATTTAAAACATTCTTCACAAATAGAAAAAATAAACTAAGTTAGTGATTTGGATGAAAATTTATAAAAATTATGTGACAAAACTATTAATTTTTTTTTTCTAAAAACTCCATGTATATTCTTTTTTATTATATATGTAACAAAAATAATTAAATAAAAGAAATTAAAAAGGGTTTAAGTAAATTGCCAAAATCGTCCCTGTGGTTTTATATTTGTCAGTTTCATCCAAATATCCTCAACTTAACAGAAAAAATAAACTAAGTTAGTTGTTTGGATGAAAATGGCAAAAAGTTACAAACGTTGGGGGCAATTTGGTACAAAAGTGTCATTTTGGACGAAAATGGCAAACCTGCCCAAACCTCAGGGACGATTTTGACAATTAACTCAATATTTTACTACAACTTATATATATCTACTTTTTATACTTTAAAAAACGGGTAAATTACATTTTTCGTCATTTATACAGGTATAACAACTTATATATATCTAATAACTGGTACTTTTTATGCTTTAAAACAACAACAACAACAACCATACCCAGTAAATCCCACAAATAGCAAAGCTACTCATAGGGTCTGGGGATGGTGGGATGTAGACAAACCTTGCCTCTATCCCTAGGGATAGAGAGGTTGCTTCCAGAAAAGACCCTCGGCTCCAAAATGAATAACAAACCAACACATCAAGTCAAAGAATATAGAAAAATAGAATATAGAAAAAAGAAGTCACCTATACCAAGAGAGAGATCCGAGTGACACAGTATAATGTACATCATGTATAATAGCATACAACATCATTCAGGCATATACACAAGAAGTGAATCACCGGTAAAGTCATTTAGAGAATAAGAAAAACATACGTCCCTAAAATACACCTAGGACCTTACTGCAATATCCTCTAGAAGTCCTTAACCCTAATCCTACGCCTCCACGAAGTCCTATCTTGGACCATGTCCTCAGAAAGATGCAACTCTAGTAAGTCATGCCTAATCTGCTCTTCCCATGTCAGTTTGGGTCTGCCTCTTCCTCTCATCCCCTCCACAGTAAGGGTTTCCACTACTCTAACTGGTGCTGTCGTTTGCCTCCGCTTCACATGCCCAAACCATCTCAATCTCCCCTCCCTAATCTTATCCGTTATACTAGCCACTCCTAATCTCTCCCTAAAAACCTCATTTCTTATCCGATCCAATCTCGTGTGTCCACACATCCACCGCAACATCCTCATCTCTGCTACATCCATCTTGCGCGCTTGCGTCTTCTTGATAGCCCAACAATCTGTTCCATATAGCATAGCTGGCCTAACTGCTACCCTGTAAAATTTCCCCTTTAGTTTAGTTGGGAACCTCCTATCGCACAATACTCCACTGGCTGCCCTCCATCTACACCAGCCAGCCTGTATGCGATGGGTAACATCACTATCTATGTCACCATCCCTTTGTACAAACGACCCCAAATATTTAAATTTAGTTGCCTGAGGGACCAATTGATCCTCTATGGTGATTTGGGTGTCATCGTCATCGGCTACACCACTAAAATCACAGTGTAGATACTCAGTCTTAGATCGACTAATCCTTAGGCCCTTGCCCTCTAAAGCGACTCGTCACTCCTCTACCCTCGCGTTCAGGCACTGTTTAGTTTCTGCAATCAATACAATATCGTCTGCAAAAAGCATGCACCACGGAACTGTCACCTGAATCAACTTGGACAACTCATCCAAGACCACCGCAAAAAGAAAAGGGCTCAACGCAGACCCTTGGTGGAGTCCTACCTCCACAGGAAAGAAGTTTGTATACTTTAAAAGACGCGTAAATTACATTTTTCATCATTTATATTTGTATTGGATTGCAATAGATAACCTTTAACTTCAATAAATACAGTCACAATCAGTGGCGGATCCAGGATTTTTTTTCATTGGGGTCCATTTTTTGTGTTAGAATTTTTCACAACCAAACATTAAAATTTCCGGGTCGGTCATCGTAGTCGGGTCTGGGAGGGGTGGGGCTAGGAAATAATGTAGAAGCATTTAGTGGACATGAAACCAACACATTATTAAGAACCATTTTTAAGAATCAGGTTATCAAATTGTGGTGATTAATAAGTTGTTGGAAACCAAAAGCTACCTAAACAACACAACTACTACACATAACTTCAAAATTTTGTTTAAGCTTTTTTTTTTTAACACCACTATATGTTGGAAGTCTTATTTGGTAATCAAATGTGAAATAAAATCATCAGGAGACATTAAATTTATCATTTTAAAGAAACAAATTAGAGGGTCAATGGGTTGTTGTGCTGTTTTAAAACACTAGTTTAATTTTGATGGAAAAAATAAACTAAAAAACAAGAGATGTAAGACTTGAATTTGAGACCTATTTGTTGGAACACAAGGGGATTTACCACCATACCATCTTTGTTTTTAATACTATGGGGTCAAACTAATTTATTTTATGGGGTCCTTGAAAAATTTAACATACCGATTCTACTATTTTTTTTTAAAACATTGGGGTCCGTGGACCCCGACCCGCACCATATAAGTCCGCCCCTGGTCATAATCTTTTATTTGGAAAACTCAGTACATCTTTCGTCCTTTAGCACTAACAAGGTTAAAATTTTTAGTTAAGTCTATTCACTTAAGGGCAGTTTAGTCTTTTTACTTAGTTATTTACAATATAAATAAAAGAAAATAAGATCAAGAGTAAACTGCCATTTTGGTCCCTGAGGTTTGGGCAGTTTTGCCATTTTAGTCCAAATCTCAAACCTTTTACATCTGGGTCCCTATGGTTTCAGTTTTATTGTCGTTTTGGTCCAAAAATGAAATCAACTCATATTCCTCAAATTTAATCATGATGTTTTGTCATTTTCCTCATGGGTAAATTGGTCATTGTGATTTTATTATAACTCATTATTAATTAAAATAATTAAACTAAATAAAAGCTTTGACCATATAAAAGCACAGAGAATCTACTTCGTCTTCCCCAAATGCATACAGCCAACAACCACCACCACCACTCAACCTCCGGCAGCCAGGAGCATCACCACCATCTTCCCCAAATGCATACAACCAAGAACCGACCACCACCACACATCATCGTCGCAAAACCACCCTTTCCATCTTCACTCTTAATCGACAACCCTAATAATACCATCAGCTTCGCCGCATCACCCTAGCTGAATCAATGCCACTCGCCTTACTCGTCACCCCTTCACCCATTGATCGCCACTATCACCATTCGGGAACCACCACTCACCACCAACCCTCATCGCGAAACAGATTGAATCGGACCAGAATACAACAAAATCTCAATGAAAATCTCACAAATCGATAACAATTAGGTGCTTGTTTCTGCAACTGTTGCTTGTTCTATTATGATTTGGGTGTGACGTTGAGCAGTGGTGGAGGTGGAGATAGATGGTGGCGGTGGTGCATATTGATGGTGGTGGAGGTGGTGATGGATGGTGGTTGTTATATGTTATGGGTGGAATTTTGAACCCTTATCCTGACAATTTATCTTGATTTTATGTTACTTATCTGCGATCAGGATACCAAACCAGGATATTGGTAATATCCTGCGGGAGTATCTTGATTATCACTAACGATTTGCTTATAGGTTGTGGCTGCAGGTAGTTAACGTTCACAAAGACCAAGTCCCCTGAAGACTTGTCGCAGCCCCCGATCCCTTATCTGTCCCGGGAAACGGGCGGACGCGAACTCAGAATTTTGGTGGTATCAGTTGGTTAATTTGGCAGCGGAAGTTACATCAGGACCGTAGTTAGGAAATGTTTATCAGAGTAAAACCACCATATTTAATATTAATTATCACATGGGCAAAACCCAAGTTTCTTATTACAATACGTTTATAGGGATAAACCCTATTTTATTGAATTTAAAACATCGTCTTTTTAGGTAACTTTTATAGCCACATTTTTCCCAAGCCTTCAGTGCTCTCCAGCTGGCTTTTTACTAATTGGCTGTCACATTGTGTTACCTGAAACGCGTTTTAAAAACGTTTGTCAGTGGGAAATACTGGTGAGTGAATCTCAGTTAATCAAGAAACATTTTATCAATTAAAACAGTATTGAGAGCGATCACATTGTTTATTTATACACAATTATTCATTCAGTACTGTCAATCCTGACTTGTGGGTCATATTACACATTGGCTAACTCGTTGTCCAATGGTAACGTACTGTCGTCCCGACTTACTACTCACAGTGTAGTAAATTTTGTATACAAAACCCCAACATACCGGCAGTAATTGAAGAACTACAAAGACTCAATCACCGCTTAATCACATTGTAAAACATTTAAGGTTTTGTAAAATATTACCAAAAAGGTTAACAAAAAGAGGATAAACTCACATTGCTATCTTAGACTTCGCGTAAGGGTTTCCTGGGAATAATCTATAATTTACACAAATGTACATAGGTTAGTATCATAACCCTTTTGAAAATATTAATGATACCCTCCCCGAGACGGTATTCCAACAACTACGTCGGGCAGAACCACGACAGTTGTTACGGAACCCTAGATCAATCGAGCAGCGTATCTAGTACGAAACTGGGGTTATAATACTTACAACGGAGCAGAACCTTGCTAATTAGGGGGTATTATACTTGAAAATTATGCCTACTATTGAGAGAATTCGAGACTGAGAAAAGGAAGTGAACGATTTGAAATGAAATCCAATGCGTTCTATTTATAGTGCTGAAATCCGGTTCCCTCGCGGCCCGCGTAAAATAAAGGCAGGGCTTACGCGGCCCGCGTACTAGCCCGGGTAGGGTTTAGGTGATCCGGGTCATCGCCTAGACTCGCCACGATGATGACACATGTCATCACCAGGCTGCGCCACCTTTTTTATCTCACGCGGCCCGCGTAAACTAATCAGGGGCTTACGCGGCCCGCCTAAGCTTAAGAAATCAACGAAGTCAGGGTCTAGTCCTTATACCGCCCGCGTAAGTGGTTGGGGTGGGTCCTACGCGGCCCGCCTCAACTTAATAAACAAATTTTAAATTTTATTTTTAAATGTTATATTGTATTTCGGGCTCGGTTTTCACATACGGGGTATATTTAAAGACATATTGGGACATTTTAAAATATAATAGGGTGTCAGAAATTATTCGAGAGTGTCGGTTTATTGAGGATTGTTACATCCTCCCCACCTTGTTTTAGAGCTCGTCCTCGAGATCTACCGGAACAAGTGCGGATATTTCCTTTGCATTTCAGATTCAAGCTCCCATGTGTACTCAGGTCCTCTTTTGGAGTCCCATTTCACTTTGACCAGAACTAATCTCTTATGTTTGAGATTCTTGACTTTCCTGTCTTCAATTTGTAGAGGCCTTTCTATAAACTTGAGTTGTTCATTTACTTCTATATCCTTAAGAGGTACTATTAGTGATTCATCGGCTAAGCATTTCTTGAGATTAGATACATGAAACACATCATGTATTCCTGCCATTTCCTCTGGCAGTTGTAGCTGATAGGCTACAGGTCCTATTCTTCTAATAATCTCAAAAGGTCCAATATACCTGGGACTTAGCTTTCCCCGTTTGATGAATCTTACTACTCCTTTCCAAGGAGAGACTTTCAACAATACTTTATCTCCTACTTGAAATTCCAATGGCTTGCGTCGGTTATCAGCATAACTCTTCTGTCGATCACGTGCTGTTTTCAGTCGTTCCTTGACTTGAATAATCTTGTCAGTTGTTTCTTGCACTATCTCAGGTCCAGACAGTTGCTTTTCCCCAATTTCTGCCCAACAGACTGGGGTTCGGCACTTTCGTCCATAAAGTGCTTCGAATGGTGCAGCATTGATACTTGTGTGATAACTATTATTATAAGAAAAACTATTAAAGGTAAGTGATCGTCCCAATTACCTCCGAAATCAATTACACAAGCTCTAAGCATGTCTTCCATTGTCTGAATTGTTCTTTCGCTTTGTCCGTCTGTTTGAGGATGATAAGATGTGCTTAGATTTAACTTGGTTCCCATAGCTTTTTGGAAACTTGACCAAAAATGAGAAGTAAATCGGCTATCTCTATCAGAAACAATTGATAAAGGTATTCCATGTAAAGAAAAATTTTCATTTACATATAATTTAGCTAGCTGTTCCATACTGAAAGTTTCCTTCATTGGTAGGAAATGGGCTGACTTGGTTAGCCTATCTACAATCACCCAGATTGTATCATTGCCTTTCTTTGTTTTGGGTAATTTAGTAACAAAATCCATTGTTATTAATTCCCATTTCCACACTGGCATTTCTAATTGTTGTAACAAGCCTGAGGGTTTCTGGTGTTCAGCTTTAACTTGTGAACAAGTTAAACATTTAGAAACATAGGCTGCTATGTCCTTTTTCATTCCTATCCACCAGAAATTCTTTCTTAAATCTTGATACATCTTATCATTTCCTGGATGCATCGTGTATTTAGACTTATGGGCTTCTTCTAATATACGATGACGTAGGTTTCCTAATTTAGGTATCCACATTCTCTTTTCATGGAATCTCCAAATTCCATCTGTTCCTTGTTCTAATTCTTTTAGCATAACTTTTAATTTTTCAGTATCATCCTTGATTACTGATTCTTGTGCTTCTCTTATCTGATTATTTAAATCTACTTGTAGATTTAATTTAAGAGAACGTACCCTTTTTGGCTTTTCATGATACTTTCGGCTTAAAGCATCTGCCACTACATTTGCTTTTCCTTCATGATACTGTATATCACAATCATAGTCACTAAGCATCTCCATCCAGCGTCTTTGTCTCATATTCAACTCCTTTTGCTTGAAAACATACCTTAAACTTTTATGATCAGTGAATATGGTAAACTTACTACCATAAAGGTAATGTCTCCAAATCTTAAGAGTAAAAATTATAGATCCTAACTCTAAATCATGGGTTGAATAATTCTCTTCATGATTCTTAAGTTGTCTAGATGCATAAGCTATAACCTTTTGCCGTTGCATCAATACACATCCATAACCTAATTTGGAAGCGTCACAATAGATTACAAAATCTTCAGTTCCTTCTGGTAACGCTAATATGGGTGTATTAGTTAATCTTTGTTTAAGAATTCTAAAGGCTTCTTCTTGTTTTAATCCCCATTCAAACTTAACAGATTTACAGGTTAGCTTAGTTAAAGGAATGGCTATTCTAGAAAAATCTTGAATAAATCTTCTATAATAACCGGCCAATCCTAAGAAACTTCTAACCTCGGTTGGTGATTCAGGGGTTTTCCATTTAGTAATCGCCTCGATCTTTGTTGGATCTACATGAATTCCTTCATGATTGACTAGGTGTCCAAGAAACTGTACCTGTTCTAACCAAAACTCGCACTTTGAAAATTTAGCGTAAAGCTTTTCCTTTCTTAATAAACTAAAAAGTGCGTGCAAATTCTTTGCATGATCCTCCTTATTTTTAGAATAAATGAGAATATCATCTATAAAAACAATTATGAATTTATCCAAATGTGGCTTACATATTCGGTTCATCATGTCCATAAATGCGGCTGGGGCATTGGTTAAACCGAATGGCATGACAGTAAATTCATAATGGCCATACCTTGTTCTAAATGCGGTTTTAGGAATGTCCTCTTCCTGTACCTTTAATTGATGATATCCTGACCTTAAATCGATTTTAGAGAAAAATCGAGCTCCTTGCAGTTGATCGAACAAATCATCGATTCTCGGTAATGGGTACCGATTCTTAATCGTGACTTTGTTCAATTCACGGTAGTTAATGCACATACGCATTGATCCGTATTTCTTTTTAACAAATAGTATTGGCATTCCCCATGGCGACGAACTAGGTTGTATAAATCCTTTTTCTAACAATTCGTCTAATTGTTTCTTCAATTCTTGCATTTCTGCAGGTGCCAAACGGTAAGGTGCTTTGGAAATCGGTGCTGTTCCTGGTATTAAATGGATTCTGAATTCAACTTCTCTATCTGGAGGTTGCCCTGGCAATTCTTCTGGAAATACATCTGAAAACTGAGATACTACTGGAATATCTTTTAAATCGTTTCCTTTAGTGTTAGTGATTATAGAAATCAAATACACTAATGATCCTTTTCTTATGTAATTTGCAGTTTTCATCACAGAGATGAATTTTGTGGATCTAGATGGTTTATCTCCTTTTTATTGTGATCGTTTTACCTTTTGGTGAATTTACTTGAATTGACTTTTGATCACATAAAATACTGGCTTTATTGGCTATTAACCAATCCATTCCTAAAACAACATCAAATCCTGCCAGATTCATGGGATACAGGTTTGCAATAAATTTCTGATTTAAAATTTCTATTCTTGCTCCCTGCAAGATTTCAGAAATCCTAACGGTTTCTCCATTAGCTGTCTCTACTAGACATTATTGTGGTAGTTTAGTTAATGACTGATTTAGAAATTTGCAAAATGATGTATTAATAAAACTTTGGTTTGCACCAGAGTCAAATAATACTTTAGCAAAAATATCATTAACTAAAAACGTACCAGCTATTACATCTGGAATCATCTTGGCTTCATCTGCAGTCAGAACAAATGCTCTAGCATTTTGAGTATCTTGTTGTTTGTAGCTGGAGCTAATTTCGGGCAATTAAGCTTGATATGACCTTGTTCTCCGCAGTTGTAACATATCCTGTTATTAGCTTTCTTCCTGCAATTTTCTTCCTTGTGTCCCGATATTTTGCAAAAGTTACAGTATATGGAGCATCTTCCTGAATGCTTTCTTTTGCAATTCTTACAGTAAGGTGTAGAGGTAGAACCTATATTTTTCCCACGATTAAAATTTCCAGAACGAAATTCTTGTGTAAGCTTCTGGGTTAGGTTCTTCCTTTGATCTTCTTCTCGGGTACGGACTAATTTATCTGTCAAGGGATTTGCTAGTTCTACAGTTTCTTCTATGGTTTGAGGTCTAGCTGCCTTGACTACGTGTCTTATCTCACCGATTAATCCCCAAATATAACGGGAGATCAATACTGGTTCTGGTGAAGCAAGAGTTGGCACTATTCTAGCATATTCGAAGAATAATTTAGTGTATCCCTTACTATCCACACCAGTCATCCTAAGGTTTAGGAATTTGTTTGCTATCTGTTCCTTTTCATTGGGGGGCAGAATTTCCTTTCTACCTTGTTCTTAAATTCTTCTCATTCCATATTGTAAGTTCTATCACTTCCTCTTGATTGGAGGATAGTGTTCTACCATTCTAGTGCTGAATTCTTAAACAGATTAGAAGCAAACAATATCTAATCTTTTTCAGCACACTTGCTTATTCTTAAGACTGCCTCAGTCTTCTCTATCCAGCGTAAGGTTGCAATGGCTGCTTCGTTGCCCGAGAATTCCATTGGTTTACAAGACCAGAATTCTTTATAAGAACAACCGTAAGACACGGTTCTTCTCCTTTTGGGAATGGGCAATTGAAGTACATGTCCATTGTTTACACTGTTTTCGGGTTCGACGGGTCGCTTACTGCTATGCTTACTTTTATTATTCGCTTCTTGAATCGTTTGAATAATAAATGGCATTGCATCTATGATTCCTTGTGCCACTATATGTGAACAGCACTATTATCCATTTGATTTCCATTGTTATTGACACTTGGATTCTCATTAACCATGTTAATGTTACTCTGGTTATCATTATTCAGATTTCCTTGATTTCCTTTGTCGGCCATCTGAATTTTAAACATTTACCCCATATTAATATCACAAGATAATATTTAATATATTTAATCACATGACACGCATTTTTTTCCAAAAGCGTCGATCATTGCGACTTTACTCTATTCATATAATATTATGCATCTTTTACACACTAGTACTGAAATAAAATTTACAATACCAACAGAAATAGAATTACACTAATAGTAATAGGCATCCGTACACACATATTTTATTTTATTATATTATTATTACTATTACCGTTTCTTCCATCACATCTATGGATATGGATTTATCCAAAAATCCATATTGCACTCATCGTATTTCCATACGAGACGCTCTCCCACATGTCTCATTCTCTCATTGCTTTCTAAAATTTCCTCACCAAATGTCCTAAGTTCTTGCACGTTTTCTGCACTCATTGGGGGTGCAGGTTCTAGGACTGGGTTCGGAATCTGGGGTGCAGTTTCCTGATATGGGGGTGAAAGTGCCTGAAATCGGTAAGGATCTTCTAAGATTTCCCTAATGTAGTTATCATGGTAATAGGGATCTAAAGGGTCCATACCTGGATAGGCTCCTATGTTTTGTATAGGTGTGTCTTCATGGATCGGGTAACGTTGCACATAGTCCCTAACGTCATCCCACCAGGGATCGTAATTTGGGTCTAGGGGATTTGGTGCTGGTACCCTAGGGATTTCTTCTGGGTTGAAGTCATGCATCTCTACTTGGTTTTCAGGGTTTTCTATCTCCATGGGTTGGTCTGGGATTAGTGGTTGTGGGGCTACCAGTTGTTCCAGACTTGGGTCAGCAGCAGTCGTAGCTAGGATATGGAAATTGGCTAGGCTTCTATTAAGCATATCCTGTGTATGGGCATCTGTCTATCGCTTAGCAGCTGCTAGAACTCTTTGCTGTTGCAACTTTAGCATTCTTTTCCTACGTGCAAAGGCTTCCTTACTGAACCATCCTCTTTTCTTATGAGGGAATGGCTCTTCTGACTGAGCTTTAAAGGCAAACATCCTTTCTTCCTGATCAGCAGAATACCCAGAAAGGGCAGGCTGTGAAGAGGTACCTTCACTCCTAGGTGAATCAGACAACTGACGACACATGTCTGAGGGTCCTTGATCACTCATAGTGTAAACTAAAAAATAGTCAAATAACACAAAACACATAATCACATAAATTATTTCCTAACACAAAATTTAGATTTTAAGTGTCAGCAGAACACTTCTTTGGCTTAGACTAGTGGCTAGGCTCTGATACCACCTTCTGTCGCAACCCCCGATCCCTTATCTGTCCCGGGAAACGGGCGGACGCGAACTCAGAATTTTGGTGGTATCAGTTGGTTAATTTGGCAGCGGAAGTTACATCAGGACCGTAGTTAGGAAAAGTTTATTAGAGTAAAACCACCATATTTAATATTAATAATCACATGGGCAAAACCCAAGTTTCTTATTACAATACGTTTATAGGGATAAACCCTATTTTATTGAATTTAAAACATCGTCTTTTTAGGTAACTTTTATAGCCACATTTTTCCCAAGCCTTCAGTGCTCTCCAGCTGGCTTTTTACTAATTGGCTGTCACATTGTGTTACCTGAAACGCGTTTTAAAAACATTGTCAGTGGGAAATACTGGTGAGTGAATCCCAGTTAATCAAGAAACATTTTATCAATTAAAACAGTATTGAGAGCGATCACATTGTTTATTTCTACACAATTACTCATTCAGTACTGTCAATCCTGACTTGTGGGTCATATTACACATTGGCTAACTCGTTGTCCAATGGTAACGTACTGTCGTCCTGACTTACTACTCACAGTGTAGTAAATTTTGTATACAAAACCCCAACATACCGGCAGTAATTGAAGAACTACAAAGACTCAATCACCGCTTAATCACATTGTAAAACATTTAAGGTTTTGTAAAATATTACCAAAAAGGTTAACAAAAAGAGGATAAACTCACATTGCTATCTTAGACTTCGCGTAAGGGTTTCCTGGGAATAATCTATAATTTACACAAATGTACATAGGTTAGTATCATAACCCTTTTGAAAATATTAATGATACCCTCCCCAAGACGTTATTCCAACAACTACGTCGGGCAGAACCACGACAGTTGTTACGGAACCCTAGATCAATCGTGCAGCGTATCTAGTACGAAACTGGGGTTATAATACTTACAACGGAGCAGAACCTTGCTAATTAGGGGGTATTATACTTGAAAATTATGCCTACTATTGAGAGAATTCGAGACTGAGAAAAGAAAGTGAACGATTTGAAATGAAATCCGATGCGTTTTATTTATAGTGCTGAAATTTGGTTCCCTCGCGGCCCGTGTAAAACAAAGGCAGGGCTTACGCGGCCCGTGTACTAGCCCGGGTAGGGTTTAGGTGATCCGGGTCATCGCCTAGACTCGCCACGATGATGACACGTGTCATCACCGGGCTGCGCCACCTTTTTGATCTCACGCGCCCCGCGTAAACTAATCAGGGGCTTACGCGGCCCGCCTAAGCTTAAGAAATGAACGAAGTCAGGGTCTAGTCCTTATACCGCCCGCGTAAGTGGTTGGGGTGGGTCCTACGTGGCCCGCCTCAACTTAATAAACAAATTTTAAATTTTATTTTTAAATGTTATATTGTATTTCGGGCTCGGTTTTCACATACGGGGTATATTTAAAGACATATTGAGACATTTTAAAATATAATAGGGTGTCGGAAATTATTCGAGAGTGTCGGTTTATTGAGGATTGTTACAAGACTCGCTCAAATTGGTTGGAAGAAAGACGTTGAAGCCGGAAGAAGTGGTCTGCAACAGTCAATAAAGAATATTAAGAGTATCCCGGAATAATAGGATTGTTTGTTTATTTATGTAACTATATATACAGGGTGCCGGATCATATGAAACACACACTCTCGAGCTCTCAAACTCGCACACTCTCTGATTTCTTGCTACAATCACATTCAAACACTCACAATTCACAATCGTTGTAACACTTAGGTCTGATCTGAGCATTATCTTGCAATTGTATCCTGGTTATTCAATCAATAAGAAGAACAAGGCAGCTGACAATTGTCAGCTCCCGAGGTTTTGTGCCGGCGATCTAGATTGATCAAGGGCTTTCCTCGTACATCTCGTGTCCACATTTACTTTTATTGTCTGTCATTTACTAACTAATACCGTTTGATATCCTCAAACTGTATCCTGAAACTGTTTTCATTGTGAATCAACTTAACACATTTTTTGCGAACATCAATAGCACACTACCTTATAAATTTGATCACTTAATGTCACACCCCGATATTTCCACGTATTACCGGTGGGCCCGGTGGGGAGTATCGTGACGTAGTTGATATCATCATAGTCAAACAACACAATATATAAATGCACAGCGGAAGCAAAAGATAAATATATTACAATCCGAATATAAAGTAATATCAAGTATTACAACGGAAAGTAAAGGATCCACAGGCGGATCTTAAAACATAAACATTGTTCAACAGACTTTAGACGCCTAGAACTTGCAAGATTCCTTATTAACGTCCTGAGCAGCTTCCAGCCTATTACGTACTTGTACCTGTCACTTAGACTTTTGAAAATACGTCAGTTTTCACTGGTAAATACACTCAACCGACTCATTTGGAAATGTTTATGAAAATTGGTTTAGGTGCACAAGGCACGAAAATATTTTGACACTTTGATTAAAATGCACAAGGCAAAATAAATCTTTTATACTTGGGACAATCATATTTATAATCTTGTATACAGATTTACATGTTCGTTGTACGTTCAGGGCCCGATGTAGAAACCGAGTCAAAGTTAACAGACACACCACAGTATAGGCCCACAAGAGAGTGGGATACCGTTTCCCTTATGCACTGTCAGGTGTATGCCTACATCCCGTACATAAGTCGTGGCCATTTTATAATACAATGATGTCAGGGATATCCGGGACATGGTCATTAACCCCTAAAGGCTTTTATTTCAAACAACACAGATTAAAGCGGGTTACCTCAATAATTTAATCACAATAAGACTAAACATTCAATACCCGACCAAGCGGTATTATTATAATACCGTGTCCCAAGCCCGTATAGGGAAAATAAGTTAAGAGTATTTACCTGAGCTAGCTCCTGTCTTAAATAGCAAGAATTTTAATAACTCAGCCGTATTCACTTAAGTAAGCGTAGGTACAATTTACCGGAAGGCTCTAGTCTGGAATGATGGTATAAATAACCAATTAGAATACTAACGGGTCTTTAATTAAGCCTAAACTTAGACCAGTTAGTTTTAAGGAAATATACGGTTCAAACGCATGATAAGGTGAAGACCGGTTTAGAATGTGGTTTTGACCCGGCAAGCTTGTACGCTTGTTTAATATGGGTAACTTAAACACATTCTGGATTTTGAGATAAAAACGATATGGTTTGACCCGTTTCGGCTAATATATGTAAACTAGTTACATAAGCCGATCCGAACGCTCTTATGAAGCACATTCTGGATTTTGAGCAGGTCTTAAATGGTGCCTCTTGATGAAGCACAACCTGTCTAGACGGAACACTCTTCTGGTTTGACGAGTTATGAACATCGTCTTCCTTTGACTCATGTGATTTAGAAGGGGGCTTACTACGAGCCACAGATAGAGTCTTAGAGTGTGTATCACTTGATTCATCATACTGTCTGTCGAGGGCTCGTGTAACGGCATCATCTATTAATGCCTGTAGTTCCGTACCAGTTATATTAACTCTGGTAGCATCATTATTCTCCCTTAGGTGGCTGTTGACCTCGTCTGATCCAGCCATGTAGTTTGATTGCTACATACATATTGACAATTATTTATTCAGAGGTTATTATGGAATCATCATTTTTGACGATTCATCAACCATGGTAGTATAAACCATATTGCTTAATTTGTTAGTTATATTTAATTAGTACTTTCATTATAATTTACCCTAGTTATAAAACATTAAGGATATATAAGTGGCGCAAAAGGCCTAGTCACAGGGACAGTTTTAAATTTACAAGCCATGATTTCAGAGAATCGAGGCATTAAGGTTTGAACATATTTCATTACCTTTTCTGGACAGAGAGTCAAAAACTACTACTGTCTTTAGTCTCAGAGGACGTTTAGCATTTTCATTATAATTTATCCTAGTTATAAAACATTAAGGATATTAAAGTGGCGCAAAGGTGACGGGTGGTCCGTAGGACAACCCTTAAGTACCTTAAAAAGATTAAAATCCCATGCTTTACACGTTTAATTGTTTGAACTTGGTAACTACTAGTTGTTTGGACGTGCAGGTGTAAATGGAGCTTAAAAGGGAAGGAATTTGGAGCATCAATAAAAAATAAAATATTGGAATTGAAGAACTAAGAATATCACATGATAGAGGATGAAATTACGAGAACGTGGGCGAAAACGGCGAAGAAAACGGAGTTGAAACGAGAAAGTTATGAAGAAAACAAGAAAACGAAATCTGGTGCCGCCGTAACCTACGGCTCCTGGCCGTAGGTTACGGCCCTCACTGTGTTTTCTGGTCCACCGTAGCTCAGTTCTGGCTCACCGTAAGAGTTTTATTGACCGTAACCTACGGCGGAGGGCCGTAGGTTACGGCTCTGACCTGCGTAAAAGTTGTAACTGCCCCATTTATTGGCATTTTATGATGTCTTTTGAGTACCAATAATTCCCATTCGGTTACATACACTTTAGAGACGAATTTTGGGTGTTCTTGAGGGCTTGAAACAATTTCTAAACATCTGGTTAGTGTTTTTAATCCATATGAACATTGAACTAATTGTGAAGATGGTTGTTCTAGCCATGAATGGCTAAACTCTTTATGGTCATCTTTAGTTGAAGGTTTGTAGAGACAATTGTGCTTGATTTCATATTTCTAGAATGGTAAAGTGAATTTATGTTTTATTTATCATGGTGTGTTCTTATTTGCTTGTAAATTGTTGATGCTTATGATTATTCTATTTTGAAACCATACGTTCTTGGTGCCGTTGGCAATCGAGATATCATGGGTAGAACTAGGATCGGGTAAAGGTCAATTGGTCATCGGGTAACAACCTCACGTTCTAGGAATCTGAGTACTTAGTTCCCTTTTATCACAACAAGTAATTGCACATGAACTATGTCTATGTAGTTCTTTCTAGTGAATGATAGCACAAATGTTGAAGCAAACCGGAAACTAAAGATGGTCACTCGTCTCTAATTTGTTTACAACCAACACTTTCATTTTTGCAATTACATTAGTAATCTTAGTTTTAAAATCAAATCAATCAAACAACTCTTGAAATTTACTTTTATTGCAATTAGTCTAAATTTTAGTAAACTTAGATATACATTTAAATAACACACATTCCACAAACTCCCTGTGTTCGATACCCACTTACCGCTAGCTATTTAGTTGTAATTGGATTAAATTTGATTGTGACCATGACATCACGTCAAATTTTGGCGCCGTTGCCGGGGAGTAGTGCGCAATGTGTGTTATCTTGTGTATTAGTTAAAAAAAAAACTAAAAAAAAAAAAACCAAAAAGATTTATTTTATGTTCATGATTTACACTTGGTAGTTGAGTTGTGTTGTGCAGGATGACAGGGCATTACACAAATTTCAGCTTATTTATGTGTAGATTGTGCGGGGGTCCACGACATCCATGTATTGGTTGCCACGAGGCTCACTACAGGAGGGTACATGGAAAACCGGTGTCTTATGTTTCACAGCTTCCACCTCCATCATACGTTGACGATTATGAATCAGAAATGGAGGATGACTATTATTCATATGGATACGATCGGGACGAGGAAGTTTATTATGAGGCAAGGATGGATGGTCTATGTTTTTGTTGCGGTCGCGATCACACTTATGATTATGATGTGTGCACGGTGTATTCGGAAAACCCAAAGTATTGGGATAAAAAGATGATGAATGCGCGCATCTATAGACCGTATCAGGGATATCGACAATATCATCCCGAAGAATATTCTGAGCCCGAGGGTGTTTATGTTTATGAGACTGAGGAGGAGAAAGAGCTTGCTGTATTGGAAGTAACTTTGTCCAAACTCGAGCAATATTTAGCAACACCCAACCTGTCCGATGAAGACCGAATCAGCTGCTTAGTTTCTAAGTGTCATACTTTAAAATTGAAGATAGAGATAGAAGAACGCCTCTCACCATTACCTGACGATATTAGAGATTATTCTCACATGAAGGAGGAGGTTGTGGAGGATAATACCACACCAATGAGTCCTTTATCTGATGAAGAGTCACTTGTAGATCAGATGATGTGTGCAGATTATGAGGTAGAGCAGGCTGATGGGATGGATATGTGTACCGAACCTCTTCCCATATCAATGATTCAAATTAACAAGTGTGGGGAAGAGGGTTCGAGGAACAAGATGAGAAGGGTGAAACTACCAGACATTAAGGTATATGTCATGAAGTGGACTAGCAAAGCCCGCAGGAGCAGCTTTAACATGCCAAATATACTGACAAATCTATGGAGCTGGCATGTAAATTTTCGGGCATTTGTTGGAAATGCTGCGGGTAAGTGTGCATTAAGACCACCATAACGCATATCAGGTATGGTCTGGCTGAAGACCTTTAAACTTAGCGCTCTCGGGAGGCAGCCCGAGGATGTAGAGTATTGTGTTTGTGTTTTGTTTTGTTTTGCTTTGTTTGGTTTTGTTTTGGTGTTGTGTTTGTGTTTTTGCAGGTTACTATGTTTCAATCCTCGCGGATGCAATGATTCAAGTGTGGGGATGTTTGGCAACATCCCCGTTGAGATATCGGCGAATCCAAGAGATGTTTATGAACCGGTCCGATTACCGCAGCTGCATCACTACCAACACTGCTGATTTACTAATCAGGTTGTGTCTTGTTCTCATTTTGTGCACCTTTGTATATATTCATGTTTAAGTTTACGGTTGGGCGGTCGGGTGGTGTTTTGATGTGTTTAGTTTATGGGTTGTGAAGGATTGGTGGTGTTTCAAATAATTAAAATAAAAAAAAAAGAAATAAAAGAAATATATAAAAAGAAATTTGGGATTTGAGAGTATTAGCGAAAGCTAATGTTGTTGGTTTAGAGCGATCTTTCCCTCAAAACCATACATTGGGACAATGTATCCCAAGTGTGGGGATGGGGGAGAATTTTTTGAGAATTAAAAAAAAAACAAAATTTGTAGCCAAGCGAAAATTGTCAAAATTTGAAAACTTGATATTGTTCCACTTGACACACCGATACCCATTCCTAGTCTTTTCTTGGTGAGAATTTGAGCCACATATGATTATTATAGATAGTTCTTTGTTTTGAGTGGCGGTGTGTGTTTTGTGTTAATAGAACTTGTGTACAAATTCTTGTTAAATCCTAAAGTTAGTATGCTTTTGAAAATGATAAGGGGCTTTTAGGTAATTTCCTCTATAAGTGTGAGAGTGTGGGATTGGTGGGTTGGACCTCATACTTTACATATATGAGCTTGGTATTGTGAGGGGTGGGGGTTTGGTCTTTAGAAAGCCATGGTTGAGCCTTATACCATTCGGTTGTGACCCAAACTTACTTCCTACAAAATTTTACCTTTTGAGATGACCCGGTTTAGGAAATTTAGCATGTGGTGTTGATGTTCTTGTATATATTGTTGAAGTTCGATATGAGACAAAAAGAAAAAAAAAGAGAAAAAAGAAAAAAAAAGAAAAAGAAAAAAAATATGAGAAAGATATGAGAAAAATACAAAAAAGAAGTATTTAGTTGCGATTGTAGTTGAGAACGTTGAAAAAGTTGTGTATATATTTGGTGTTTGCTTTGTTTAGTAGTAGAAATAAAAACCGGGTCAAATCAATGAGCTACTTTCACATTTCCACAATTTCCTACCTTTGCACTTAGCCCCATTACAACCCGAAAGTCCTTTTTGATTCATAATCATGTAGGTATTTATTAGGAGGAGACTTGATTTTTATACAAGCTTATTGTCGCACAAACACACACACGCGTTGAATGGTTTAGCATTATGTGCTAATATTTCTTATCACCGAGAGATTTTTGTGAGGGGTGTGTCTTGTGGGGCGATAAAAAGTTAGTAAAAGGACGATACATTTTAGCTTGGTTTGCATATTGATCGCTTGTAGTTTTGAAATGGTTTTTGAATGGGTTGCTTGGGACAAGCAACGGGTAAGTGTGGGGATGTGACGGGTGGTCCGTAGGACAACCCTTAAGTACCTTAAAAAGATTAAAATCCCATGCTTTACACGTTTAATTGTTTGAACTTGGTAACTACTAGTTGTTTGGACGTGCAGGTGTAAATGGAGCTTAAAAGGGAAGGAATTTGGAGCATCAATAAAAAATAAAATATTGGAATTGAAGAACTAAGAATAACACATGATAGAGGATGAAATTACGAGAACGTGGGCGAAAACGGCGAAGAAAACGGAGTTGAAACGAGAAAGTTATGAAGAAAACAAGAAAACGAAATATGGTGCCGCCGTAACCTACGGCTCATGGCCGTAGGTTACGGCCCTCACTGTGTTTTCTGGTCCACCGTAGCTCAGTTCTGGCCCACCGTAAGAGTTTTATTGACCGTAACCTACGGCGGAGGGCCGTAGGTTACGGCTCTGACCTGCGTAAAAGTTGTAACTGCCCCATTTATTGGCATTTTATGATGTCTTTTGAGTACCAATAATTCCCATTCGGTTACATACACTTTAGAGACGAATTTTGGGTGTTCTTGAGGGCTTGAAACAATTTCTAAACATCTGGTTAGTGTTTTTAATCCATATGAACATTGAACTAATTGTGAAGATGGTTGTTCTAGCCATGAATGGCTAAACTCTTTATGGTCATCTTTAGTTGAAGGTTTGTAGAGACAATTGTGCTTGATTTCATATTTCTAGAATGGTAAAGTGAATTTATGTTTTATTTATCATGGTGTGTTCTTATTTGCTTGTAAATTGTTGATGCTTATGATTATTCTATTTTGAAACCATACGTTCTTGGTGCTATTGGCAATCGAGATATCATGGGTAGAACTAGGATCGGGTAAGAGTCAATTGGTCATCGGGTAACAACCTCACGTTCTAGGAATCTGAGTACTTAGTTCCCTTTTATCACAACAAGTAATTGCACATGAACTATGTCTATGTAGTTCTTTCTAGTGAATGATAGCACAAATGTTGAAGCAAACCGGAAACTAAAGATGGTCACTCGTCTCTAATTTGTTTACAACCAACACTTTCATTTTTGCAATTACATTAGTAATCTTAGTTTTAAAATCAAATCAATCAAACAACTCTTGAAATTTACTTTTATTGCAATTAGTCTAAATTTTAGTAAACTTAGATACCTGTGTTCGATACCCACTTACCGCTAGCTATTTAGTTGTAATTGGATTAAATTTGATTGTGACCACGACATCACGTCAAAAGGCCTAGTCACAAGGACAGGTTTAAATTTTTTTTTATAAGCCATGACTTCAGAGAGTCGAGGCATTAAGGTTTAAACATATTTCATTACCTTTTCTTGACAGAGAGTCAAAGACATCCACTGTCTTTTGTCCCTTAGGACAATAAGTATGGCCCGTAGGCATTTCATCACTTATGGATGTTTATAATTTGATCATCTTCATTTGATGATATTAGTCAGGATCGCATTGATCATACAAACTATTATGATTGGACGTAGTTCAACATCCTTAGACGGGGGTCAGAGACCACCACGGTCGTTGTCTTATCGGACAACAAGTTTGGCCCGTAGGCACTTCATCACTAATGGATGTTTATTTCAAATAAGGGAATTTAGATTAACTCCCTTTTTAAAGATGGCCTGTGTGACTTTAACGATTCACAGTTTACCAAAGATGTTAACATACTTACAGATGTTAACAGGGATTGGAATCTTTTAGATAAGTTTTACCGTCTTGGCCATGTCTACAATGACATTTAGGCTAGGTTTTACCTTTAAGATTCTTTTAATATTTAACGCAGAACAATCCTAACTTGAAATGTTAACAAGGATCTGAATCTAATTGTGGAACTACCGTCTTGGCCCTGTCTCAAAATAACACGTGGCTAGGTCTTGTCCTTTTTAGATTTTGCCATTTTATTATAATGGTAGATCTTATAATATAGGAATGATATTTTAAATATAATCGTTCCATTAAAATTTAAACAAGTATATGGTTGCCCTAGACGGGACTTCTACAGAAAATGACTTGCCCATGCAAGGGCTAATCAGAAAAATAACAAAGGAACCAAATAAGGGTAAAATAAAACGAATTAGGATTAGTCATATGTTCTTGTCTAGACTCAAGAATGTGCAACTGTGTAACTGAGATTAAACACAAAAAGTCTAGCGTTTAATTCACTCAGTGTTGGCTCTGATACCAACCTGTCACACCCCGATATTTCCACGTATTACCGGTGGGCCCGGTGGGGAGTATTGTGACGTAGTTGATATCATCATAGTCAAACAACACAATATATAAATGCACAGCGGAAGCAAAAGATAAATATATTACAATCCGAATATAAAGTAATATCAAGTATTACAACGGAAAGTAAAGGATCCACAGGCGGATCTTAAAACATAAACATTGTTCAACAGACTTTAGACGCCTAGAACTTGCAAGATTCCTTATTAACGTCCTGAGCAGCTTCCAGCCTATTACGTACTTGTACTTGTCACTTAGACTTTTGAAAATACGTCAGTTTTCACTGGTAAATACACTCAACCGACTCATTTGGAAATGTTTATGAAAATTGGTTTAGGTGCACAAGGCACGAAAATATTTTAACACTTTGATTAAAATGCACAAGGCAAAATAAATCTTTTATACTTGGGACAATCATATTTATAATCTTGTATACAGATTTACATGTTCGTTGTACGTTCAGGGCCCGATGTAGAAACCGAGTCAAAGTTAACAGACACACCACAGTATAGGCCCACAAGAGAGTGGGATACCGTTTCCCTTATGCACTGTCAGGTGTATGCCTACATCCCGTGCATAAGTCGTGGCCATTTTATAATACAATGATGTCAGGGATATCCGGGACATGGTCATTAACCCCTAAAGGCTTTTATTTCAAACAATACAGATTAAAGCGGGTTACCTCAATATTTTAATCACAATAAGACTAAACATTCAATACCCGACCAAGCGGTATTATTATAATACCGTATCCCAAGCCCGTATAGGGAAAATAAGTTAAGAGTATTTACCTGAGCTAGTTCCTGTCTTAAATAGCAAGAATTTTAATAACTCAGTCGTATTCACTTAAGTAAGCGTAGGTACAATTTACCGGAAGGCTCTAGTCTGGAATGATGGTATAAATAACCAATTAGAATACTAACGGGTCTTTAATTAAGCCTAAACTTAGACCGGTTAGTTTTAAGGAAATATACGGTTCAAACGCATGATAAGGCGAAGACCGGTTTAGAATGTGGTTTTGACCCGGCAAGCTTGTACGCTTGTTTAATATGGGTAACTTAAACACATTCTGTATTTTGAGATAAAAACGATATGGTTTGACCCGTTTCGGCTAATATACGTAAACTAGTTACATAAGCCGATCCGAACGCGACAAGTGCGTAACGAGTAACCAAAAGAGTCATATACAGGTTTCCTAAGTTAATATGCCTTAAATATGTTGTGATATCAGTAGGATATCTTCCATTATGCCCAAAACGAGTTTAATCTCAATTTAAGCCCCGTAGGGGTATTTTGGTCATTTTAAAGATTATAAAAGAGGTTAAATGAAATTATGAGATTCGGGTCCGAATACATCAGTAAAATAACTTATTTTATTAGGTCATATCAGTTGGTAATAGGTCTTATGTGACAAAATGGTTTTAAACCCAAACTATGCGTTTAATACGCGTAAAAAGCTATTTTAAGCGATTTCCGGGTTATCCAGGAAATCTGAGTTTTCTGATCAGGTTATAAAGTTCAAAATACTTTATTTATTATATAAAATCAGTTGCAATTGGATTTGTATCAAAAGGGCTTGTAAAACTCATTTTATGGCCTAAAAGGGCATAATCGGTATTTACCGAATTAAGGCCATAACCTTCGGTTATGGACAGGTTAAAAATAATTAAAAATCTTTAAAAATATCAAAATATTATATTACATCAGTGGGTAAAAGGTTTGGTGTCAAAAATTGGGTTTAGATAGGCTTTATGCTAATTGCGCCGTTTAATTACTAAAAGGCGTTATAATTACGCTAATGAGCATAACTCCTAATCTAGACCTCCAACTGATGTGAAATTTTAGGGACATGTTTATAAATCAGTAGTAAAGATTATTGTCCTTTCATATTTCCAAAATTCTCGTTTTATGGTCAAAAGGGCATTATAGTCAACATTAAGCATTTAACGGAAACGTGTAAACGAATCGGACAATCAACGATCCAACCACAGAGGGTTATACTATCATGTAACCTGGTCCTAAGGAAGCTCTAAGGCATTTCCAAACCATACTAAATCGGGTCAGAACTGAAGTCAAAGCAAAAGTCAAAGTTTTGCGACTTTTGGTTCCGAACCGGGTCTAAACAGAAAATTGTCGGGTCGAACATGCTTAGACATGTTCTTACATTAATTACTAAGTTATAAGAGTAATAAAACAGGTTGCAAAGCTTTTACATTGTTAATTATGTTTTAAATCGCAATTTAGGATCCTGTTGACTTTTTCTAAACAACTTTAACCCGACATTTGATCTAGTTAGAACGGGAATCAGCGGGTGCCCTTCTAAGGGTTTATTGCCCACATAATTACCAACTTATAACTACCTTCAATTCGACTAATCACTGGACCATTAATGATTAATCGCTAAGTCAACCGGTAATTACGACGGTTTGACTTTTAAGCTAAAACTAAGTAAAAATTTAACTAAGAAAGGTTAAGCATACTTACTGAAGTCCTATGCACGATTAGGAAGGACTTGGGTCTGCTCTTAAGCTCCAGGAAGCTCCACAAGTGCAGATGGAATGAGTGATCACAAGTTGCAACATGAATGGCCTTTTTATAGTGATTTTGATCCATTAGATGGTTGACTACTCATGCTACCATGGACCCCAGATCATTTACAAGTGCCCCTAAGGCCTAGGAACATGTAGGGGGCACCCATGAAGTGAAAATATCTGATCTAAGTCGGTTCCAAGGCTGAACAGCCAACATAAACGATTTTCTGCATCTGGGCGTGCCAGGCGGCCCGCGTAAGTGTCTCCCAGGGCTTACGCGGCCGCTTGAGGGTGGTGGTCAGGTTACACAAATTTTTCAGTTTGCACCCTTGGCTCTTGGTTCTTCGAAAGGTCAACCACACTTTGTTTCTTGCATTTTGAGCCCTCTAAATTGACACATAAGGGCTTCAAGACTTATACCCACTTTGTTAAGTCCTTGGTCACTTCATGTTTACCCGAAAAGTCACAAACTTCATCGTTGACGCTTTTAACCCCTCTTATACGAATTTGATCATAACTTTCTCATACGATAACGAAACTTGGTGAAATTTTTATCATGTATTCTAGTGAGCATATTTAATCGTTACAAAGCTTCGGGTTTGCTAAAAGGTCACTCAGAGGTATACTTTAAACATGTTGACACATTTAACCCCTGTAGTTTGTAATCTCTCACTTTCTTTCACAATTAGCTTCGTATGATCCATGATTTATTCGTTTAAGGGTACAAACATCATGTAGGGTTACTGTAAGGTATATTTATTCATTGTTGACATTTTGAACCCTTATATTCACATACTTTCCATGTTTGTCAACTTTAGTCCTTCTAGAACATTCTTTCACACGTTCCAGCTTATGACACGTGTCAATACATTATAGGACGTGAATTTTCGAGGTGTTACACTTAATTTCTTCGGTAATTTTTTATCAAAACATTATGGTAGGAGAGAGACAGTGAGAAAAGAGGTAGAAGAAGATGGTGGTTGTTATACCGGCAGCTAGTCGACCGTTCTTATGAACCATCAAGTTCCAATCTGCTTCACAAGAACAATAAATCCGATTCAGGTTCTGATCTGCTACACAATCATCAGAATGTTCCATATTTCAACCCCATCCTTCATCTTTTAAGGACGTTGGATTAGGGTATTAGGTTTTGTTGCATTTGGGGAAGATGAAGTTATTTCTCTACTTTTATCATCCACCACCGCCTCCACCATTATCATGTGCCACCGTCTCCACCATTAACATCCACCACCGCCATCGTCTCCACCACTAACATCCACCACCGCCATCATCTCCACCATTGAGCCTGTGATAGAGAGAGAGAAGAGAGACAGACAGAGGGGTGTTTAGAAAGAGAGAGTGTGCAGAAAAACTGGAAAAACAAAAGAACTATTGTTAATAGATCATCCGGATATAAAATCATCCACACCACATCCTAAATGTGTAGTAGCATTGAAAATTCTTACCATCAATTGAGTGGTAAAAAATATTAGAGGAAATTGCAATGACAATAAAATTCTCAGGGATCGTCTTTATAGGATAAAGTCATAAAAAACAAAAGAATTAGAGAAAAGAGACACCACGAGAGATAAAGAGACAAGGCAGAAATATAACAAAACAAAAGAATTTTAAAGGATAAAGTCATAAAAAACAAAAGAATTAGAGAAAAGAGACCCCACGAGAGATAAAGAGACATGGCAGAAACATAACAAAACAAAAGAATTAGAGAAAAGGCAGAAACTTAGCAAAACAAAAGAATTAGGCTTGATCTTCAACACTATTCATCATTGAAAAAAAAATAAGAAGATGAATTAGGGTCGATGTTTGAATAAATGCTAACAAAAAATCATGTTCTTAAATATAAAATCCATGTTTCAAAAAAATGATAACAGTTACCATAATTTATGGGAGAGTAAATTGCCATTTTAGTCCCTGAGTTTTTGTCTAAATTGTCATTTTAGTCCAAATAGTTTTTTTTTCTCCCATGGGTCCATAACTTTTTATTTTTCTTGCTATTTTGATCACATTATCTAACTTAGTCTAAAAACCAGGTTATAATCAGGGGTATTTTTGGCATTAAAATATTATGAGGTTTATAAATTATGTTGTAAACTACCCCTGGTTATCACTACATAATAGTTATGCCAAAAATATCCCTGGTTATAACCAGATTTTTAGACTGAGTTAGGCAATGTGATCAAAATGGCAAGAAAATGAAAAAGTCAGGGACCCAGAGGAGAAAAAAAAACTATTTGGACTAAAATGACAATTTGGACCAAATCTAAGGGACTAAAATGACAATTTACTCTTTATTGAATTACCACAAACCTATAAGTGTAAAAATTACTATTGTACCCCTTCTTTAAAATTGATTGAATGCCATATGTAATATTAATATTGGTTCTTATCATTTTTACAAAACAACTTGTTTGTATTTGATCCTACACCACAGAGAAATCATGTACAAGAGAGAATTATTGTACGAAATATAGGAGACAAGCTCAACCGTTGATCTCCCAATATCAATGGCTCAATACTAGGTTTGGTATTTTCGTAGATATAAGGTTCAAACAATTGAAGAAACAAATAAAGAAAGGGTATTCTGATTCTTTCTCACTTGTACTACCCCCTGATTTTCAAACGGCTATAACTTTTTCATACTTAATATTTTTTTTAAATTACATCGTATTAATGAGCGTTTCATTCTCTTTAATTCGAGCAGCATATTGCTATAGTTTTCTTAAAAAAAATTACATGATTTTGAAGACTTATTACGTGATTACTTGATTTTAAATACACAGGACTACGTGATTTTGAATACCCATTATGTGATTACGTGATTTCATTATAGCATAGGAAACCACACTAACTGATTACGTAATTACGTAACAATAGTTGACTATTTATTAGGGGTGTTCAAAATTATCCGTATCCGAAAATCCGATCCGAAATATCCGATATCCGAATCCGAAATATCCGAAAAATAGGATATCCGAATTTTTCGGATTCGGATAGTGATTTTCAAAATTTTTGGATATTTCGGATATCCGAAAATTTAATTTTCATTTTTTCGGATATCTGAATATCCAAAAATATCCGAAGTATCCGAAAATATCCGAAATATCAGAAAAATATCCGAAAATGTCCGAAAATATCCGAAAAATATCTGAAAACTATCCAAGATATCCGTTTCCGAATATGAAAAAAAAAATAAAACAAAATTAAATGAAAAGTTGGATTTTCGAATATCCGATTCACTATCCGAATCCGTATCCGAAATTTCGGAAACGGATTCGGATAGTGAAATCTGGTATGCGAAAATTTCGGATATCCGGTTTTGAACACCCCTACTATTTATTATTACGTGACTACGTGATTTTGAATACTCATTTCGTGATTATGTGATTTCATTATACTGTATTTTATGTGAAGATAAACAGAGTGATTACGTTATAAGTATAATGAAATTGGTTGTAAGAAACTTCATTACAGTTACTTTATATGCATAAAATGTATTTTCAAGAAAATGATTCCGTTGTAAAACTTATTGCTGAAATTGGTACTGTAATGAAGTTTCTTACAACCAATTTCATTACAACTGTAATTCACTTTCACATCAAATAGAGCGAGGTCAAGAAAGATAACTGATAACACTAGTCAGTCACAGCTGTTGAGTGATCGACCAGCTCCATTTCGCCGCGTTTGATTCAAGACAACAACAATGTCAAATCCTTCTACACCAACTCATTTGCCGTCGGAGATACACACGCCTTCGCCGGAAATGGAGATACGCACGCCTTCGCCGGAGATACACACGCATTCTCTGGAGATGGAGATACGCGCGCCTTCGCCGGAGATAGTCAATCCTTCACCGCCGGAAACTGTCATACACATTCCCACAGGCACCCAGTCCCCGCGACGCCATCGCCTGGTGAGATTAATCATTGCCATACCAACCCCACTAGTCTTCTCAGTGGCCATTGGGCTCATTGTTTACTTAGCCATCCCAAAACCCACAGAGGTTTCCAAACAAGCATGGCGGTTGTTCGCCATTTTCCTCACCATTGTTGCCGGACTTATATTGGGACCTTTACCTGTTAGTGCATGGGTCTTCGTCTGTTTGATGATCACCGTTATCACCAAAACCCTGACGGTCAAAGACGCTCTTTCAGGGTTTACGAACGATATTATATGGCTGATCGTTCTCTCGTTTTTCTTCAGCAGAGGGTTTGTGAAAACTGGTCTCGGTGATCGGTTGGCAATGTACTTCATAAAATGGTTTGGAAAGAGCACTTTGGGTTTGGCGTGTGAGTTGGCAATCGGAGAAGCTATAATTTCGCCGGCGATGCTAAGTGCCACCGCCACCACCCACCTCTCCCACCGCACGACCACCACCACTGCGAATCCAAATTCAGTTACTAACCCCCAATCTAGATTCAAGCATCCAAACCCCAAATTCAAATGAACGAAAAATATCCGAAAATGTCCGAAAATATCCGAAAAATATCTGAAAACTATCCAAAATATCCGTTTCCGAATATGAAAAAAATAATAAAAAAAATTAAAAGAAAAGTTGGATTTTCGGATATCCGATTCTCTATCCAAATCCGTATCCGAAATTTCGGATATCCGAATTTCGGATATCCGAAATTTCGGATACGGATTCGGATAGTGAAATCTGGTATGCAAAAATTTCGGATATCCGAATTTTCGGATATCCGGTTTTGAACACCCCTACTATTTATTATTACGTGACTACGTGATTTTGAATACTCATTTCGTGATTATGTGATTTCATTATACTATATTTTATGTGAAGATAAACAGAGTGATTACGTTATAAGTATAATTGTAATAACATTAGTTATAACAAATCATATTGAATGTGTAATCAAGTAACGGGTATTCAAAATCACGTAATGAACTAATGGGTATTCAAAATCATGTGCTGGGTATTCAAAAAAATAGGTCGTATTCTTTTTTTTAATGCCAAAGGTTACATTACTCCTACTTCTAAACTACACCAATAAATACTAAACTACACCCAATGCCATGATTTGAACCCTGATATTTTCTCCAAGAGGCAAGAGCCTCTACCACCCAGCTATAGCTGGAATGGCAAATAGTTTCCCACCAATTAAAGAAAGATAGGTAGGACGGTGTCATTAATTATTTTTATACCAACTAAAGAAAGATAGACTAAAGATTAAATACAATACAAAACGTATGAACCGAAGGATTTTCTGGAAAAAGGCGGTGGTATTTTCATAATTATTTACTCGTAATGTAATTATCAAAATTACCCTACAACATCATTTGTAGGGTAATTTTGATGTTGTGAGTTAATTTTGTAAAATGGTATTGTAAGGTAATTTTGATCTTGTAGGGTATCATAATTACTCTACAAATAATCTTGTAAGGTAATTTTGATCTTTAATGGTAATTTTGAATTGTATATTGTTTGATACACTTGTAGAGTAATTTTGATAATTACCCTACAAGATCATTTTACAAAATTACCCTACAAGATCAAAATTACCCTACAAGATCATTTGTAGAGTAATTTTGATAATTACCCTACAAGTAAATAATTACAAAAATGCTACCGCTTTTTTTTGTAGCTTTTCATGTCTTTCGTACGTTTTGTACGATAAGGCTCTTTGTACCAGAACTTAACTCAAGAAAGATATATAGGATGGTGTCATTATTTTTTTTAAATGCTTAATTTTGTTGTGAAACTAGCCTAATAGCAAACAATAAGAGAAAGAGATGTAGAGAAAAAGAGATTTATATTCCATTAATAGGTATAATTTACAATAAGATACAATAGTGGTATATATAGGTGTACAAAACTTGGAGAGAAAGCTAATCTATTTTTGGTGTTGATAACCACATTAAGAATAAATATATTCATAACACTCCCCCTTGGTTATCAACATAATACGCTTGATGCTACCTCGTTAAAAACCTTGCTAGGAAAACCCGGTGGGACAAAACCATAGCTAAGGGAAAAAGAGTGCAGCGTCTAATGCGCATTAGTCTCCCCTGATACTTCTAGATCAGGTATGTTGCCTCATTAAAAACCTTACTAAGAAAACTGAATGGGACAAAACTTAGTCAAGGGAAAAAGAGTGCAACTTAAATAAGTCTCCCCCTCATTTTAACATGTATCCTTTAAGTGACGTGTGTCCATCTTCCTTGAAAGTTGATCAAAGCTTTTGTAGTCAATGATTTTTCGCTCCATCCCTTAATGTGCAATCATTTATGTTGATCAATGTTGTATAATCTTCTAACAAGACTTTAGGTGCCTCCTTCCAAAAAATATCATATGTCCAGGATTGTGTTTAGTTACATTCCTGCATCTACAAGACTAACCAAACTTGTTTTGATGGGTTAGTAAAATATAATCAAATATCGTTTATACCTGAAATATTTCGTTGAACTCACTCCAATGTGTCTTCGCTTGACAAAGGTTATATCATGACAATAAGCTCAAGTGAAAGATATTATAACCATACATAGCTAGCAAAACATTTTAGTGCACACATGTATTTAATGATGGTACTTCTAGAATGAGAATCTCTACTTTGGTACGAGATGATAATAGACATTTCTTATAACAAATGACTTAACAACCTTTAACATACTTTAAGGTTCAACTTTGTCTATATTAAAATATCCCAACATCATATTCTAGATGTACATGAGGGATTGATAAAATATAATTACATATATACTCGAACTGCAATTCGAGTAATAATTAGATCGTGCCAAGGTCATTAAAAAAATTCTCCCTCTAAAAGCTCGACAGTTTATCTCGATGATGCCTAAACATCGTCACTGTAAACTGCGATTATAGCGAACTTTTAAAAGTAGAATGTTAATAAAACATGGCTAATTTAATCAAACTTATATCCCTCTTTATGCAAATATCTCGAGTTGTACAACACTCGACTCGGCTATTTTAGTCCATACACATTTTGTCAACTTCATATAGTATGTTCTTGAGGTTTTGAGATCAATGCTTCTAGCATTATCAATCCATGAGGGAATTTGTTCCATCTTAGCCAAATATGCACGTGCTTTCACTCTTTAGAAGTTTTGCTACATAAAATTTGCCCATTTAACACATAGATATCTATATCATATGCAAAAATGTCATGAACACTTGCTTTTATCTCCGAAATCCATATTGTACCATGCGTGTACACTATTTATTAAGATATCACAATCACCGGGTACAAGTTTCCTATGTATGTTTCTTGGTGCACAAGTATTACATCGTTAAGATGTTTCAATTAACCTTTTAAGCACTCAATTGCTTTAGAAACTCATCAAAAGTTTCAATTATATCCAACAAGTAAAATAATCATAACCAGTTCAAATCCGAATATATATAAATGATCACATTGTTCTCGGGAACTTACTTTACATGACTTACATAATTTAATCATTCAGGACTTTCATGTAAACTTTTAGTATCAAGTGATACATAACATTCATATGACGCATATCAATTCTCTCTTTATATTACCAGACTATTAAAATATTGGAAAGTCAATGAATCCACCGCTGGAGAATACGTCTCCTCATAATCAATCATAGGTATTTACGAAAATTCTTGTGCCATCAATTTTTCCTTATATCGCTCAATTTGATTTTCACATAATTCACATAAAAGACCCGTTTATATCCAACATATTTACAACTTCAGTTGTATGGACTGTTGGTCTAGATACTTTCCATGTCATTAGAGAATTCAACTTTGCCTTATTTGCGTCTTTCCATTTTGGCCAATCATTTCTATATTTACGTTTCATCATTATCATACTCAGTAAATCCCACCAATAGCAAAGCAAAGATAGGGTCTGAGGAGGGTAAGATGTAGACAACCTTACCTCTACCCCGTAGGAATAGAGAGGCTGCTTCCAGTGAGACCCCCGGCTCGATAGTAGTTTTGCATCAAGCCTTGGACATAAGGCACATAACACTCAGCAATCGGGACAAAGACCGATTAGTGCATGTGCCCTTTTGTCTTTTAGCTATCAACGTCACCACATGATGCATGATTAACCGTCCTCAGCTTTTAACGTTATTTTCACGAAATTAGTAAAATAACGTTAAAATTAGTGCACTTTCACTTTTACCCCCCGATGGCCCACACATATATACT
Organism: Helianthus tuberosus; assembly: GCA_030545235.1. Classification (NCBI taxonomy): domain Eukaryota; kingdom Viridiplantae; phylum Streptophyta; class Magnoliopsida; order Asterales; family Asteraceae; genus Helianthus; species Helianthus tuberosus. Next base: position 8,250,696 of record CM060436.1, read on the forward strand.
TTTACCCCCCGATGGCCCACACATATATACATTATTTACGTTTTTAGGCAGGATTTGCAAAAAATGCACCTCTCTGAGAACATGGTCCATGATAGGAGCTCGTGGAGACGTAGGATTAAGGTTAAGGATTTCTAGGAGAGGGTACAATTGTGTTTTTAGGTGTAGTGTATGGTCGTACATAAGTAACTATGTGTATAGGATGGTTTGTACAGTTGTGTTTCTAGGTGTAGTGTTTGGTCGTAGAAATGTAACTATGTGTATAGGCTGTTTTGTGTTGTCATATTTGTTCTGTTCTACCATGCACTTTTTCGCAACTCATACTACATTGGTAGCTTCATACACACACACACACCTCATGCTCTATTTATTTCTTTCCTGGGTGTTTTGGAGCCGAGGGTCTCTCTGGAAGCAGCCTCTCTATCCCTAGGGGTAGAGGTAAGGTGTGCCTACATCCCACCCTCCCCAGACCCTACAAATAGCTTTGCTATTTGTGGGATTTTACTGGGTATGATTGATTGATTGATTGATTTCTATATTTACGTTTATAGGTAAATCTCAAATCTTGATCCTCATCATTTAATCATTTCAAGCGCTAGATTATATACAAAAGTATAACGACGTCGATTTTTATTTCGATTCCATACATATCTTAGACATGATACTTCTTATCGAGCTCTCATTATTTTCAGGTACCTGAGGTTCTTCTTGAACCATCATGTCTATTGTCTCTTCAGAAGACCTTTTTAATATAACCTCAACTTGACCATCTTAATTAGTTGCTCCAACTTTCGAGGAATTTTATTATTGGAATCGACTAGTCTACCACGCTTCAGACGTGCAATAGACTCATTACAAACATGTGGTTGTCCTTCTAGGACACTCATCTTAATTGGAGCATTAGCAGTTGGTATATGTGACATAATCACCTTTTTAAGGTCAGTGAATGCGTCTGGTAATAGATTCGCTAATCTTTGTATATGAGTTATTCTTTGAACTTCTGGTTCACACTATTAGTTTTTGAGGATCAATGATAATTCATACCAACTCATTTATTTTCCAACTGCTTTTTATCTCCCCCTGATGTTGGGAATGTTAATCCATTTAGATGGATATCAATTAATTGAGCCATAAATAAATATCTTGTGAAAGGCTCTATTCGTTATTGATGTGTTCAAATATTAACATATAAATTTCATCAAATGAGGCATAAAACTAACCCCTTTTTAGTACTAATGTTGGAAAAAGTGTGCTTTTGTCTTCCTTTTGTATTTTCAGGATTAAATGAGCTCAAATTAACAAAAGAAGCAAAAAGACATCAAAATCTAACATAAATACAAGAAAAGGAACGAGACGTGACATGCCCGACCCCACGACAGCATCTTCCCAAGCAAAACAAGAGATCAGAAGCCTGAACACGCCCCGTGCTCAGCCAACACGGGGGCGTGCCCAAGTGTCAGCAGAAAAGACAAAGTGGTAGAAGCTTCTATTGCCCACCACGGGCCGTGCTCAGCGGACACGAGGCCGTGGTCAACTATAAGATTCGCACAATCCAGCAAATCTGCATAGTACAAAGATTCTTCTGCACCACGGGGTCGTGCTCAGCGGACACGGGGGCGTGGTCAACTAATAAGACAAAGCTGCATTTAATGAAGAAAGAGAAGGATGTGGACACGGGGCCGTGCCCACTGGACACGGGGCCGTGCCCGAGCTTCTGTTCAGCCTATAAATAGATGTGCTTGGCTCAAGCTCAAACCATCCCTTGGCACACCACCTCTCTCACACTTCACCCACCACCCACCACCACCATAACACCATCATCCACCACCATCATCCATTGTCCATCGTAGAGTGTGTGAGTCGTCTCGGGATCCAAGATTGATCGTAAGAGTTCTTGACAATCAAGGCCATGTTTGCCTAAGTCTCTTACATCACTTGGTGAAGACAAAGTGTCTAGTGTAATACTTTTTATTTCTAATCTTTTGCACTTTTTATTTGGTTTCGTATTAATGACTTTAATAACTAGTTGCTTATGTTGAAGGTGATCTTTCTTTATCGTTTGTCCGTGGTGTCTTGAAATTATTTTACTGTCCATATAAAATAAAAGATTTTCACCATTCATATCTCCACGGTCTATATGGAGGTATGTTGGCTACCTGGTCGGGGGTTAAGGGAACGGTTTGGTAAAGGTCTTGCCATTGTTCAGCGTTTAGAGGTCCTGCAATGGACCTGGGTCAAATTTAGTAGGACCTCCTTCAATACTTCACGGTATTGGATGGCGGGGGTCCAAACTCTTTGATCCCCTCATAAGTTAACTACTATTAATACTATAACCCGGCTATTTAGGACTGTATCCCTGCTGACTCAGACTACTTAGTCGAGGGTAACGTCACCTCCAAAAGAGGGGCCTACCATAATATTGCATTAATAACTTAATTCATTATCTTCCAATAATCCACCCTTTTAGGATTGTATCCTTGCTGACTCAAACTACTGGGGTGAGGGTAACGTCACCTTCAAAAGAGGGGCCTACTACAATAACTAAGATAATCTCTTAATCATGTGCAAAAGTGCGGAAATAATCAAAGGTTACACTAGATACGAGTCAGAACCAAGTGATTCATCTTGTCTATCTGTTTTTATTTTTATTTTCAGCATTTTAGTTAGTTTTTATTTTTCTTAGATTAAAACATTTTTCTAAACTTTTTATTTTGATTAGACGTTGAGGATAAACCGGTACTAAAAGCTCTTGTGTCCTTGGACGACCTCGGTATCTTGCCAACACTATACTACGCTCACGATGGGTGCACTTGCCCATATGTGTGTTTAGTGTTAGTAAAATATCGTGTTTTATAAATTTAAAACTTGGCTAAAAATAAGTGTTAAAGGGGCTTAAAATATACACCTAATATATATAACACTTCACACGCATCAGTTATCATATATTCCCAACCACCTTTTAAGGTCCCTTTTATGTGATCATTAATAGCTAGGGAAATAAACTTATCGTCACTACTAATAAATACATGCAATCTGGAATATTATGCTTGCTATCTTATTAGTTAATCCATAAATTACACAAACATCAAGTTGTGAAGTTGATAACCATTTAGACGATGCATCGATTTAAAACACTAAATGGTATCATGTTGAGATATGCATATCTCTTAATCATTTCCAGAATATTTAGGGATACATACCCTTAATTGGCAAATAAACAATTTCCCTTAAGAGCAAACATAATATGCTATCAGCTAGAAGAATCTTCAAGTTCTTCATTATGTTTCACATCATCATTGACTCGGTGTGGTCTAACCGGTCATGCCAATAAAGTAAATAATCATGATCCATAAACTTCTGGTTTATGAACATATATGTATTACTTACACGTATGTAATATAAAACTTTAGATACGAGAGAGTGTCTTGTAACTTTATAATTCAACTATCATGTTATATTATCACTCCTTAGTTTGCCGCTTTTAGTGGTGCATCTCATCATTAACATGACCATTTACAATTCTAAATGGTCATCTCATTATTACAACTTTCTCAATTATGTCCATGATCACTACCTTTACCATGATTAATATGTAATCACATTCACTTCAGGAAATGAGATAGAATCTAAAAACTTTCATGAATTTTCATCCTTTACTCAGTCCTATGAGTATGAAATCATTTCAAACTATCATACTCTCTTAATAATATTCCTACTTTAGTAGCATATCTTAGGTATGACAAATGAAAATCTTTTGTCTAGTTTTTTATTATAAACAACCCTCTTTCCATATAATATAAACTGAGATATATATATATTTACATGACCGAGCCATATGCGATTTCCTGGTCTAAAATTATATAAAATTCTACAAACTGATAATGAGATTTAGGGAGTATGACAATTTGAGTGACATATCTAACCATATGTATACTCTTTCTTGAGAGTGACAATAAACCACAACTTTGGTTTAATTATTCTATTGAACACTATATATAACAAATATATATGCTCTCTCATCATGAGAGATTATAAATCACAACTCTGGTTTAACTATTATATTCAACACTATATATAACAAATAGTAATATATAGAATATAAGGTATACTAAGGTTAAATAATACAATATATGACCTTATACATATTATCATACGATATGAGTTAGTTAATTATAAAACTTTATGAAATAAGAAATTTTCTTCACTAGGAGCTAATATATATGTAATTCATATATCAACATATTACGGTATATCCAATTATAAATGTGATAGATATAAATATTTATCACCTAACTGAAAACATAAACGAATATCTCCATCATAGTGCATAATGTTTTAATCACATTTAATATAAGTTTTTTTTTCTTATTTATTATAATAACGATTAGGAGTATCCATATTTTTAATAAACCCCTATGATGAATTCAAACACATCAATATAAACAAAACAATGTTATCAGTAATAAAAAAAATCATACCCCTATCAATTCTCTTTCCTTTTCAATTTTATCACCAAAGCAAAACTCGTATAATTATCCAAATAAAAGGAATCGTTAAATAGGAAGAATCAATAAGAATAATTAAACTAAAATAGTTTTCACTTTTTCTTTAATTCAATCACATATCTAAAACTAAAAATGCTATTTCTGATATACATATTCATTATATTCTTTTCATATAATGTAGATTCTTAAAATACAAAGATATATTTTGGTATGGATCATATTTCTACCTTTTTCAATTATCATAATTAGAAATATAAAGTTATATTTTCTATAAATAATCTAAGATTACAATAAAATAAACATTTTACTCATTTAAGAAATAATAAATTTTAAATATTAAAAGACTGTGTATATTAAGAAACATTATTCTGTTCATAAATAAATATACACAATATATGTGTATATCATATATTACGCAAGAGTCATACCCATTTAATATCAAAACTCTTTTGCCCATTTATTTCCAGTTTCTCAGAAACATCAAAATTTCAAACACCCAAATCTAAGTTTTTTAATTGATAAATTTAGATTTTCCGCTATTTCTTAGAAAATATTTCTACATCATTGACATTATTATTACTATTTTTTATTTACAATATTTGACTTGTTAAAAAAAAGATAATTCCTTATATATTATTTTTTTGAACTCAAAAATTTTTAGATTTAGATGATATAATTCTTGTAAGGGTTTTTTGCATATTTCCCCTTAAAAAACTTTTAAATTGCGTATTTAAGCATATTTCCCCTCTATTAACTAATAAAATTCCAAATTTACCCATTTTGATTTAATTTATTAAAATTAAATTATGTAATGAAAATTTACTCTTAATTTTACTAAACTTTAGAAAATTGCATATTTACCCATACTAGTTTTTGTCTTTTTTCGCTACTAGCGTCTTTTACTAAGTTATTTTTTTTCATTATTTTTTCTTACACGAAAGAGTAACAATCATAAAATATACGAGTAACAATCATAAAAAATACGAGTAACAAACATCTAAACAAATACCAAAACCTTAATCAATTACGGTACCAAAAAATCATAAAAAAAAACAACCAAAAAATATTATGTAAGAATATTCAAAAACAAACGACAAACGTACTGTTGACAAAAATTGTTGTTTTAAATTGATTTCATGACTTTTAATATAATTCCATTAACAATGAATGAATATCCATATGACAAACGAATTGATTTCATGCCATTTGGTTTTGACTTTTAATGTGATTTCATTAAATAAGAATCCATTAAGCATCTTTGTTTCGTATTTCTTGAATATCGCACAGAAAGAATAAAAGAATATGAATTCATGAAATATTTCATGTCAGATAAAAAAAAACTAACCTCAACCTGTAGAGAGATAGAGAATGCCGCCGGAATGGCTTGAAGGGTTTAGCCGTAGAAGATATTGAAAGTCGTAGATAACTTTGAACCTTCACCACCTATGGTGTTGATGACATGTTTAGAGAATTAAAATTGATGACACCCATGAATATGATCCAACTTCAAAAGCAACTCGTGCTGATAACGTGTTGTGAAACTAGCCTAATAGCAAACAATAAGAGAAAGAGATGTAGAGAAAAAGAGATTTATATTCCATTGATAGGTATAATTTACAATAAGATACAATAGTGGTATATATAGGTGTACAAAACTTGGAGAGAAAGCTAATCTATTTTTGGTGTTGATAACCACATCTATACTATATAATAAAAGAAACCATTTTGGGGACACTTGTCATCATATTAGGCCTTCTCTTATAGATAATTATATAGTATAGATTATTTTAGTTTAATCTCATCTAATTAGTTATAGATAACCCTCCTATTAAATATTATTTATTTTAATAACTTATGGATAATTATTATTTAGTTTAATCTCCTTCTCATTTATAGTATTATTTATTTGAATTAATTAGAGTTAATTATTGTTTTCGTCCCTGTGATTTGTCAAAAATCACTATTTCAGTCAATTAGTTTAAAAATTGCGATTTCAGTCCCTATGGTTTCACTTTCGTAACTATTTCAGTCCACATCATAACCAATTCAGTCCATGTACTTAACAGAATAATAGATTGAAATTGTTATGAAAGTGAAACCACAGGGACAGAAATGGTTACGGAAGTGAAAACACGGGGACTGAAATCATAATTTTTAAACTAATGGACTGAAATAGTGATTTTTGACAAACGACAAGGACGAAAACAATAATTAACTCAATTAATTATTACTTTTATATTTATTTATTTACTTCAAATTCAAACTTAGTTATCTAATTTGATCTTAACTATATCTTTGAACGTTTTGTTTAGTTTGGTATCAAATAGATTTTACGAAACTTGAAATTAAATTAACTAATATTATTTATCATTTATATATTTATGGAGTTTTAAATAAAGGGTTACATTTATTGAGACTTCGTTAACAAATTTTGCAACAACAGAATAATCTATTTTTATCACGAAAACCAAACTTTGTATTAATATATTAAATATTTTTATTTTCACTATACAAAATTACATTTACTCGACCCATGTAATACATGAGGTTTTTTAAGATATAACTTTTTATTATTTGATATATAAAATTAGATTTATTCAATTCGTACAATACACAGGGTTTTTTAAGGATAAATATTTTTTTTTATTATTTAGTACAAAAAATTACATTTATTCAAACCGTGTAATACACATATTTTTAAAGATGTAATTTTTTTTTTATTATTTGGTATATAAAATCACATTTATTCAACCCGTGTAATAAATGAGGTTTTTTAAAGATGTATTATTTTATTATTTAGTAAAAAATATTACATTTATTCAACCCATGTAATACACGTGGTTTTAAAGATATAACTTTTTTATTTGGTATTTAAAATTACATTTATTTAACCCATACAATATGGTTCTTATAGATATAACTTTTTATTATTTAATATATAAAATTATATTTATTCAACATGTGCAATAAAGGAGGTTTTTAAAGATATATTGTTTTATTATTTAGTATATAAAATTTGTTTATTCAACCCGTGTAATACACGGGGTTATAACCTAGTTAAGAATAAATATATTCATAACAAATTTTTAATTTTTTTAAAAAAGCTTATAAAATAATATGACATTGTTTCATTAAGTTTTTTTTTGGCCGGAATTTAAAAAGCTTATAAAATAATGACATTGTATTATTAAGTTTTTTTTGGGCCAAAAGGAAGCTATAGTTTTTTTCCCTTTCTTATGACTGACTTATCACGAGGTTAGCGTAATAACAAAATCAACTTAATTAGAGCCTATACACCAAATATATATACAATCTGAGTGACACAATGTTCTTTGATGCTATTTGATATGCAATTGTTAGAAACTTTGCCATGAGCCGATTTAGAAGTAGTATGGAGGAATTTTTTCTAACAAATTTAGGGTTAGGGTAAAATCAAAACCACCATTAGTTTAGAAAACTAAAGGAATTCATAATAACCCTTGATCAAAATGTATTTGGATGGCTTAAATCAAACCTCCAATTTGTGATGTGCTTTAAAGTATAATATCCAATCATTTAATAAACTCCAATTTGTCATGTGCTTTAAAGTATAACATCCAATCGTTTAATAAAAGAAGGTACGATGGGGGGCAATATTGATCTTTCACCACTCTTTTTTTCTCTATCCTCTTCAACATCAAATAAAAAAGTAAGAGGCAAGTAAATAACCAATGTTTTAAAAACCGTTATCTTAATCGTATCGGGTTAGACTCAGAAATGGTTTAACCGGATTATATCAGGCGGTTCAACCGTGTTAACTAATTAACTCTATAAATCCATAAAATATAATTTCAACTCAAAAAATAATCCAAAATTACATCATTTCATAATAAAAAAATATTCCAAAATTTAATCCATAATAAAAAAATAATCCAAAAGTTCATGATTAAATACCCATTACATAGCAATTAGCAAACACTATAACAATTAACAACATGAATGATTGAACAAAATTCAAAAGAAGGTAAACCTGGATGATCTGTTGAAGAACTTAATTTGAAAAAAAACCCAATGACTTTCTATCTTTGAGTTAGGGTTAATCCCTTCTTTCTTAGATCAATGGTCGGGCCGTCCTCTAACATGTCTCCTGCACACGGAAACACATCGTGACTCATAACAATGAGGATGGGGTGGGGGTGCTCCTTATTACCACTCTCCGGCGTGAGAATCGGTATTTGCTTGAGAGCAAAGTGTGTGTTTGAGTAGTATGTGACAGAGAGCAGATTAGTGTTACCTCAAACCTGGTCCGGGATGGGTATTTATAGCCGAAGAGTGAAGGAGGGTAATTGAGTGGCTAGACTGACAACGCGTAGCCTTTTGCAAGTCTTTCTCTATATAACATATACAACTATCACTTAAATTCTCATCGCCAATCCGATTACGCAAGTCGGTCTTCACATTCTTCATTGCGGAAAAACATTTTCGTTAACTAAATCAACACTCATTTGGAAACATTTTCGTTAACTAAATCGGCACTCATTTGGAAACATTTGTTGTTCAAGCCCTAGAAATCGTGTGTAATCACCCTAAAAATCATCTAAACAACATAATCATCATAAAATCGTCTAAACAACCATAAACAGCTTCAAAACACACAAAATTTCAAACCTATTTAAGAATATTATTACCCTTTTTCTCCTATAATATCAACTAAAATCATTAAAAAAAACATAAAAACTTACCCTTTATTGGATTCCGGTTGGTTTGGCGTCGGACGGTGACGGTTTGGTGTCGGATGGCGGTGGTTCGCGGCTGCTGATGTTGTTGTGGCTGCTGCTGTGTTCGCTGATCGCTGGCAGGAGACGACGTAAGAGGGGGGGGGGGAGGAGTTCTAAGGGACTATTGGGCTTATTTTAATTATTATAGTTTGAACTTAGGTGGGGTTTGGTTAATGGACTAGGAATTAGTGGGCTAGTTATGTTTAATGAAATAGTGGGTTAAGATATTGAGTATTTGGGTTAAGTTGGGTAGTATAAGACCGTGGGGTGTGGGCTTGGGTTTGGGGCGTGGGTAGCCAAGCAACGCTGCTTTAGCCACACCGGGCCAGCGTGGGTAGCGACGTTGCCCCGCTGGCATGGCTATGAAGCCTGGCGTGGGGCGGGGTGGGGAGATGATGTGGATGGCTGGAATTGGCTGGTTAATTAAATGAAATTTTTAATAGGGCTAGCCATGCCCAACTAAAAAAAAAGCTACGCCACCCCACAAAAAAAGCCACGCCACCCCACACACAAAAAATGCCACGCCCAACCAAGGCACACCATGTGGAGCCCACCTCCGCCACATGTCAACCCAAGCCCCCCACACCCCGTAGTCTAAGTTTATATAATTTAGGTAGTTTTTTTTTTTTTTTTTTAAATCAATGTTACTAAAAAAAATTAAATCAATAACATTTTTTACCCAAGGTGTGAGGACGAAAAATTCCATAGGGTGCGGACGAGATTTTCGATGGAAAATAACATTAATTTTTTTTCAGGGGTGCGCCCGCCCACCTTGGGCTGGGGGTGGGTCCGCCCTTGTTCATACCAATCTCATTATTCCCAACCTCCACATTTTTTCCGACGTTTTTTTTTTCTCCCTTAGCAAATCATCTCTACCCCAACATCCCTTTCTCATGTCGCAAAGTAATACAAACAAAAACAAGAAGCGATGCTCATAGGTAAATTCAGTCTCACGTTATTCAACTTTTGATCAACCCTGACTCAACATAATCATTACTCGAAGTCTCGGTTCGGTCAATCGATTTTCAATTAATTTCTTTTATGATTAGACATTCTACAATATCATAAAAAGAACTAAAACCTTATATAACATATAAATTTCTACAAAATAAGTCCAATCACATTAATTAAAACAAATTACACTACCAAATGTATAACATAACTACATTTTGATAAAAATAAAATTCAACACAATACATAATATATACATCGCCAATATTCAACAAATTACTTGAGAAGTCGATCACAGGTCACCAAATCAACAAAATAATAACAATAAGAAAAGCTACACATAAAACATTAAAAATTGGGTTTCACTTAATCAAGATTCGAGCCAAATGGGCCAAACCAACCCGAGCCATAGTCATGCCTGAACTCAAATTATATACAAAGTGAGCCGAGCTGAGTCAGCTCATTTACATCCAAGTCGATTTCAAGCAAACTTATTTCCAACCTTTTCCGTTTCGAGTTATTTAAATAGTAAAATAATAAATATCACAAAATCACCTAAACTTTCCCTAAATTAAAAGTAGATCAAACTCCAAAATTTATCTATTCACATCTTATTCAGAACATCACGGCTGAGTGTCTGCAATTTCATAAAATAACCGTTAGCCCGGGAAACCCTAGACCTACGAATTAATGCCCTAAAGGCTAAAACACTAATCAGTGTTGTACAATCCACCACAATTCGATTCAAAAGATGAGCAACAGAGGCAATAAAAGTGGAAGCGGTACCAACAGCAACACCAATTCCCCCAATCGCCCTGAATGGTTGCAACAGTATGATTTGATCGGTAAAATTGGTGAAGGAAATTACAGCCTCGTGTTCTTAGCGAAGATCAAATCAAATCGGAGCAAGTGTATTGCAATTAAGAAGTTTAAACAGTCTAAAGACGGTGATAGTTTTTTTTTCTATCTTGTTGTGAAATTTGTGTGGTGTGGTTTTAGGTTTGGTTAAATTAGGGTGTTTAGGGTTCGGTTTTGTTGGTTTTGTGGAAATTTTGGGGCTGAATTTGGTAACTATATAGAAACTGGACCGGTCGGGTTTGTTGGTGAAGGGGTATAGTCCCGAAAACCTGCGCCAAGCAATCAGGTAACGCGTGGGACCATACTCTTATTATGCTAATCTGGCAGCTTTCTCAACCTCGCGTTGACCAATCAGGTGTAACCTAGGCTGTGCGCAAGGTCAAAGTAAAGTCAAGACCAAATTTCACACTTAGCTTTCTAGATAAAAGCCCTCACTTCCTAGACCTTACGCCGGTTACATGGGTTTCCCCAGGGGTCGCGCGGAGGACAGAAGCGCAGGTCATCTTAAGACAAGTACCAAAGGTATGAGTGGCAGAGTAGTGGACCAATGAGCGTCCGACATGCTGTATTCGGTCGTGCTCCACGACTAACAATCGTACAGGAGACAATAAGGTACACAAGGACGTATACGTGGCACCAATCAACGTGCGCCGACATCTGCTCCACGATCTCCACGATCTCCACTCAGCCGCTGATAACAGAGAGACAACAAGGATAACGGTCAGGACACGTGGATCCATTCAACGTGCGCCAACTCCATCCTCACCCAGAAGCACTAACGGTTGTTGCAGAGGGGACAAGACGGATATTCCTTGTTTTCGACTCCAGGCCCAAGGCCCATCAGCCCATCTACATCCTCACTACTCTGGCTATAAATATGAGCCTTCACCTACATGTTTAACCATTCTGTTCCTTGCTCTCTTACTACTAATCACACACTTATTTCTTCAAAACGCATACTTATTCTCATGCCGGAGAGTGGTTAAGAGGAGAACCCCCCTATTGTCCTCCTCTTAACGAGCTTAACGGGGTGTTTAGTGTTTTGCAGGAAGATCATCATCAAGCTTGGAGAAGATTAACCTTATTTGTTGAGGCACATACCACAAACTAATCACTAGATTAGTTTGGTGTTTCTTCATTCTTGAAGTGGTATGGTCCCAAAAACCTGTGCCGACTAATCAGGTCGCGCGTGGGACCATACTCCTATTATGCTAATATGGCAGCTTTCTCAACCTCGCGCCGACCAATCAGGTGAAACCTAGGCCGCGCGCGAGGTCAAAGCAAAGACAAGACTAGATTTCACACTTAGCTTCCTGGATAAAAGCCCTCACTTCCTGGACCTTACACCGGTTACATGGGTTTTCCCCAGGGGTCGCGCGGAGGAAAGAAACGCAGGTCATCTTAGGACAAGTACCAAAGGTATGAGTGGCAAAGTAGTGGACCAATGAGTGTCCGACAGGCTGTATTCGGTCGTGCTCCACGACTAACAATCGTAAAGGAGACAGGAAGGTACACAAGGACGCATACGTGGCACCAAACAGCATGCGCCGACATCTGCACCATGATCTCCACTCAGCCGCTGATGACAGAGAGACAACAAGGATAATGGTCAGGACACGTGAATCCATTCAACGTGCGCCAACTCCATCCTCACCCAGAAGTACTAATGGTTGTTGCAGAGGGGACAAGATGGATATTCCTTGTTGTCGACTCCAAGCCCAAGGCCCATCAGCCCATCTCCATCCTCACTACTCTGTCTATAAATAGGAGCCTTCACCTACAGGTTTAACCATTATGTTCCTTGCTCGCTTACTACAAATCACACACTTATTTCCTCAAAATGCATACTTATTCTCACGCCGGAGAGTGGTTAAGAGGAGAATCCCCTATTCCCCTCCTCTTAACGAGCTTAAGGAGGTGTTTAGTGTTTTGCAGGAAGATCATCATCACAGCTTGGAGAAGATTAACCTTATTTGTTGAGGCATAAACCACAAACTAATCACCATATTAGTTTGGTGTTTCTTCGTTCTTGAAGGGGTATGGTCCCAAAAACCTGCGCCGACCAATCAGGTCGCGCGTGGGACCATACTCCAATTATGCTAATCTGGCAGCTTTCTCAACCTCGCGCCGACCAATCAGGTGAAACCTAGGCCGCACGTGAGGTCAAAGAAAAGACAAGACCAGATTTCACACTTAGCTTCCTGGATAAAAGCCCTCACTTCCTGGACCTTACGCCAGTTACATGGGTTTTCCCCACGGGTCGCACGGAGGACAGAAGCGTAAGTCATCTTAGGACAAGTACCAAAGGTACGTGTGGCAGAGTAGTGGACCAATGAGCGTCCGACAGGCTGTATTCGGTCGTGGTCCACGACTAACAATCGTACAGGAGACTGGAAGGTACACAAGGACGCATACGTGGCACCATTCAGCGTGCGCCGACATCTGCTCCACGATCTCCACTCAGCCGCTGATGATAGAGAGACAACAAGGATAACAGTGAGGACACGTGGATCCATTCAACGTGCGCCAACTCCATCTTCACCCAGAAGCACTAACGGTTTTTGCAGAGGGGACAAGACGGATATTCCTTGTTGTCGACTCCAGGCCCAAGGCCCATCAGCCCATCTCCATCCTCACTACTCCGGCTATAAATAGGAGCCTTCACCTACAGGTTTAACCATTTTGTTCCTTGCTCTCTTACTACTAATCACACACTTTTTGGGTCACCTTTTTGGCCACTCGTTTTCTAATGTAGTCAATATATTATCTCACGCTGATCATATTAAAATAAGCGCTTTTATTAAGTTATAATTACTATTTTGACCATAAATGGTCTTTCCGGTTAGACTTACTAGTCACCGGCTACCTTATACGCCGTCATTTGGTATACCATATTGCCGTCCCCGGCCTTATACGAGTTTATGATCACCTATCCTGTAACTCGCGCTACAATGTGATTATATTCTATATTACTTTTCTTGACCATCGCATCACGTCATGTTTAAGTTTATATCAACTTTTCATTATCGAAAATCTTCCTTTGTAATGTATCGTCTTGCACCTATCGGTGTTAAGACCTATATCTTTTAATATTAACCATTTTGTTGAGGCACATACGACAAACTAATCATCAGATTAGTTTGGTGTTTCTTCATTCTTGAAGGGGTATGGTCCCAAAAACCTGCGCCGACCAATCAGGTCACGCGTGGGACCATACTCCTATTATGCTAATATGGCAGCTTTCTCACTTCGCGCCGACCAATCAGGTGAAACCTAGGTCACGCGCGAGGTCAAAGCAAAGACAAGACCGGATTTCACACTTAGCTTCTTGGATAAAAGCCCTCACTTCGTGGACCTTGCGCCGGCTACATGGGTTTTCCCTAGGGGTCGCGCAGAGGACAGAAGTGCAGGTCATCTTAGGACAAGTACCAAAGGTACGAGTGGCAGAGTAGTGGACCATTGAGTGTCCGACAGGCTGTATTCGATCGTGCTCCACGATTAACAATCGTACAGGAGAAATGAAGGTACACAAGGACGCATACGTGGCACCAATCAGCGTGCGACGACATCAGCTCCACGATTTCCACTCAGCCGCTGATGACAGAGAGATAACAAGGATAACGGTCAGGACACGTGGATCCATTCAACGTGCGCCAACTCCATCCTTACCTAGAAGCACTAACGGTTGTTGCAGAGGGGATAAGACGGATATTCCTCGTTGTCGACTCCAGGCCCAAGGCCTATCAGCCCATCTCCTTCCTCACTACTCCGGCTATAAATAGGAGCCTTCACCTACAGGTTTAACCATTTTGTTCCTTGCTCTCTTGCTACTAATCACACACTTATTTTCTCAAAACACATACTTATTCTCACGCCAGATAGTGGTTAAGAGGAGAACCTCCCTATTCCCCTCCTCTTAACGAGCTTAACGGGGTGTTTAGTGTTCTGAAGGAAGATCATCATCACAACTTGGAGAAGATTAAGAAGATTAACCTTATTTGTTGAGGCACATACCACAAACTAATCACTAGATTAGTTTAGTGTTTCTTCATTGGCGCCCACCGATTTTTACGATCAATTTCATCTTCTTTTTTCTGAGCTATTATGTTCCCTCGATCAATGGCTGATCAGGGAATCCCATTTTTTTTTTCTGGACACGCTCTCAAGTAGGCACTGTAGAGGACATCTCACACGTCCAAAACCTACCTACCGACGAGTTCACCGAAGGAGAAGCTACAAATGTTGGGGTTGTTCGCGTAAGTTGTAACGCCCGACTCTTTTGTACTTTCCATTTATAGAAAGTTTTGTTCGTATTTCTATTTTTGGAAATCTTGTATTCTTGTAATCGACTTTTCATGGTAATTGTTGTAAAATCTAATACTTGGATCATAAATAAAATTCGTATTTCTTTTCACATTCTACATATTCATACATACTCATACGATCGAATTCATTGTACATCGAATCCTTATTCGTAATTCATACGCATACGGTACTTATTTGTGATACATGTCCATGCTTGTCCTTAAATGGTTGATACTTAAAAACCCCCCAATAATATGCGTATTTACACAACGATTAATCATCTAATATGTGACATATACTTGTCACTTACAAACATATTACATACTTATACATCACACTTTTTACCTAGTTAAATCATGTTTTATTTCATATTATACCTTGTTACAAGTTAGGGGAAACATTGTTGCATATTATTACACAACTTAATTAACAAAATTACTCATTATAATGTTTAAAAAAATAAATAAATAAAGAAATGTGGCAGCCCCAAATCAACAAAATTCAGCCCCATATGGTTGGGTTTTGTGGGCTTGTTTAAAGGTTTAACCCACTCTAAACACTTCCAAAGCCCAACCCATTGAAACCCTAATCCCTTCCCTATATAATAAACACTTCCCCACTCCTTATTCCACTTTTACAAGCCTCCAAACACTTCAAAAACATCTCAAAACCGTAGCTGAGTTTCCACTTTCGGCCAGATTCAGCAAGCTTCACAAAAGTGAGCATAACTCACTCATTTCTTGTCCGTTTTAGCCCATTCTTTTTCCTATGTGCTTGGATTTTCCTTAGCTTCGATTCCATGGGTTTTTCACAGTAAATAAGTCCCTGGAAATCCGGCAAAAAGGCTCCAAAGTCCACTGATTGTTTTTGTTTTCATGAAATCTTTGTTAAACTTAACCAAACTTGAGTTTTCTCATCTCAAACCTATGTCCTAATGCTTACAACCTCTCTTATGGTTGGTTAAGCTTAAAAACAAGGTTGAGACACTATAAATCAGAGGTTAAAACCTCAAATACTTTCTGTTTTGTTTAGGGTATTTCACCCACAAGTCATGTTCAAGCTTAGTTCTTGATGAGAAGTGATTATGGAACAACTTGGGTTGTTCCAACATAAAATCCTCACATGATTTGATGATTTCTCTTAGTTTAGATTAGTTACATACTTGTGTTAATCCTAGTTCTTGACCCTCCTTGGTTGTCTTTACATCAAGTGAAGTGGTGAACATTCAAGGGGTCCCTAAATGGAAGCATGTTCTTCCTACCCCATACATGACATCCATGATAACTCGAGGTGCCTAAATGAGGATTCTAATCTTCTACCTCCTACTTGAATTATTGGACCTAATAATATGTAATACTTAACCTAAATATATATATGCACTCATTCGAATCTTTAATGTTAAACTTGTGTTTATATGTTAAAGTAGTAGAATACCATCTAAGACTTAACACTCCAAGTATGATTCTAATGGGCATATTACCCATGAAATACAATATAACCCTAGTGGTTACATAGTGTCATATAAGAGTATAAGTTAAAGATGATTATTTTGATATCATACTTTATGTTATGTTAAACTCCAAATTTATAATCTTCCGTTGAACGCCAAACTCACACACCTACGTTTCCTCGTGTAGAAGGACTAGGTGCTCCAACCTAATCTACTCCAACAACTCACTCGCGGGAATTCCAAGTAGGAAAGCTTGCAACCACCGTGAGTATACTCGATCCCTTTTTCCCCTTTTTATTTTGGGATGCAACATGTACATTATGTAAACAATCTTTGAAACTAGAAACTAAACATACTCAATCCTTGTACAAACATGAAACTAATGTGCTTTACTTATGATTCTTGTATGCTCTATTTGAACGATTTGGAACGTATATGCTCATTAACTTTGCTAGCCCACCTTAACAATTATAGCGCTACAGGATTTACGCACCGCCCGTTAAACTTGGGGTATTGTTAAGTTAAACATTTACCATCCCGCTATCAATTGGGATTAGGTTATTCTATGCGTTGGATTCTTAGGTTTGATCATAGTGTACGCCAAAATTGCATACTAGTAATTCACATATTATGAATCATGTTGGATTTGAGCCTTTTATTCTATTATGCTATGTAGACAAACTTGTATACTCGCTCATTGCCTTTGCATTGAAACTCTATTTTAATACATGTTGCAGGTTGATTATTGAAGTATGGATGATTGATGAAACAAGTTTAGGGTGGACTAGATACACACCTTAAGTCTATTTATCTTTTGTTGATTTGAATTTGAACAATGTTGTATTTCCATTTTGAATGTTGTATGACAATTTAGTTCTTGAAATGAAATTCGAATTTAATTAAATATTGTCACATAGTGTTATGATGTTTTGAGCAATTTGTTCGTCTCATCCCGATGTTTCCGCCATCGGTTGGGGTGTGACAGATTGGTATCAGAGCCATAACTATAGGGAATTAGGAAAATTGCCATGCTTTTGCCCTAATCTATAGTTTTAGGAATTTTGCCTCTTATGTGTCGTTTAAAACTTTTGTACTCTACCATGCATGCTTCCTAGCTATACTTCTTATTGATTAAATTTACATGCCTTTCCTAAGGTTAACATGAATACACTTATGTTTATTTGTATACTCTTGTAACACAAACGAGACAACTTTACCAAAATAGGCGTGAAACCCACAATTTGGTAAACGACTCTCATTCTACCTTGAACTATTTCTTTTTGCACGAAATTACACCATTAAGCTAGGAGTGAAATCCACAACTTAATGGTAATTTCCATTTCAACTCTAGTGGACCCTTGTCATAGTGTCGAATTTTATTTTGACCCGACAAGTACTAACCACATTTAGGGTACGATATCGTCAAGCTAGGGGTGAAACCCGCATCTCGTCGATTAAGTCCCATTCCTCGATTTTCAATCTCGCCAAAGTCCCGATTGTTTCAATCAATTAGAGATGTGTAGTAACCGGAAGGGTAAGATACCGTTAATCGCTTCTAAACGAGAGTATCTTACCTATAGGCCAAAGCACGTTTTCTCTAATTCGAAAGAACTTTCGACCCACTTTGGAATAGTCGACGTTTCTCTACCCGAAACAATCCAATGTTTTATTGAGCCTCTCTTTTATGTATCTCAATTTATATGTGATTTTATACTTGAACGATCGTTCATTTCGAAAATTCGTTTTAATCATTTCGCACGATATCGCAATCACAAACAATAATAATGCCTCGTGAACAAACTAAATTTACAATGCTTTCAATTATCCATGTTATGCTATGTTGGACTCATGACTATGCTATATGTGACATCTAAACTCTTTATGTTATGTGAATCAATTTGAAACTTTTATGCTATGTGACACTTGTGATTTTTCTTAAACAAACATTATGATCAAGTCTCACCTATTCGTTCTTTTGAATCTTAGATGTCTTCTTGTCACTCCAACTCGTCTAAGAAGTCAAAGTCCCGTGCTACGGAGAAGATGATGGCTTTCATGGCCGATCAATTTGCGCGCGTCGTTCCAAAGGTCATTTCCGAAATTCGAGCTTCTGAAACTCCGAACTCTTCCGTCGACTCTAAGGTCGAAACACGCAAGCCCACTTCGTTCAACTTCAAGCACTTTTCATCGTGCAATCCCAAACCATTCACTGGCAATGAGGGGGTGACCGCCATGCTCGAGTGGTTCGATAGCATAGAGGTCACGTTCATCAACAGCGATTGCCCTAATGAGCTCAAAACGCGTAGTGCGACTGGGGTATTCCAAGCCCGAGCTCTCGAATGGTGGACGAACGAGAGGAACATTCGTTCGAACGAACTGGCATATGCGTTGGCATGGGAGGAAGTAAAGGCCCTGATGATGGATGAGTTTTGTCCTCCGCATGAGCAACAAAAGTTGGAGGAAGAATTTTGGGCACTCAAGCAAGTAGGAGATGAGAACCTAGCTTACACCACCCGTTTCAAACAACTTAGCTTCATTGTCCCCCACCTTGTCCTGACCACTGCTCGCAAGATAACTAAATACATCCATGGGTTACCCTCTGCTATGCGCGATACGATCGAGGCTGCCAAACTCGACAATATCGAAGCTGTTTATCGTTTGGCCGCTTCTCTGAACAACAACCGTGTACGCGATAAACAAGCCGCAAACCCCGCTTCTTTCAAGCCAGCCAACCAAATCACCCAACAGTCGAGTGGCAATAGGGGAAAGAAGCGAAAGCAATCGAACCCTGTTTGCAATGCGATTGTACCACCCGTTAACCCAAACCCTGTTGCTCCTGATAACACCCAAAATTCGTACACTGGGATTCACCCCAAGTGTGCCACTTGTAATTTCCATCATCCCGCAAACGCTAGGTGCCGTCGTTGTGACAATTGCAACCGTTATGGACATACCTCCAACTTTTGTCGCTTCAATCAACAACAACAGGCCCCACCAGCTCAGCAAGCGCAACAAGCCCCACAAGCTCAGCAAGCACAACAGGCTCCACCTGCTCCTCAAAACGCAAGACCCGCTAGAGCTTGTTTCAAATGTGGAGACGCCAATCATCTTCGTCCTCAATGCCCACTATGGAATCAAGAGCAACTACAACCTCCTCGTGGACGCTGTTTCAATCTGAACGCGAACCAAGCGCGCAACGACAATAATGTCGTTAACGGTACGTTCCTTGTTAACCATCTTTATGCTTCGATACTATTTGATACTGGTGCGGACAAAAGCTTTGTGTCCTTAGAATTCGAATCATTGTTAAATTGCACGCGCTCTAAACTACCTAAGTCGTTTTCCGTTGAAGTCGCCAATGGCAAGTCCATCTCGGTCGATTCCGTTCTTCGTGATTGTCGTCTTACTCTTAACGAACACGTCTTCCCTATTGATCTCATACCTATGCAACTGGGTAGTTTCGACGTCATCATAGGCATGGATTGGCTTCAAAAGAACCATGCTGAAATCGCTTGTCACGAGAAGTACGTTCGTTTACCCCTTCCTTCTGGTGATGTTTTACACGTCTATGGAGACCGGCCTTCAAAGGGACTGAAGTTGATGTCCTGCACACAAGCGAACAAATACTTACGCAAACAGTACTTTGCCTTTTTAGCCCACGTTGTGGAAGAAAAGGGCAAGGGAAAGAGTTTAAGTGATGTTCCAGTGGTGCGCGACTTCCCTGATGTCTTTCCTAAAGATTTACCTGGTCCTCCTCCACCTCGATCCGTTGACTTTCGCATTGACCTCGTACCTGGTGCGACTCCTGTTGCCAAGGCTCTTTATCGTCTTGCACCTTCTGAGATGCAAGAATTATCTACGCAGCTTCAAGAACTCCTCGATAAAGGCTTCATTCGTCCAAGTACCTCACCTTGGGGTGCACCTGTGCTTTTCGTTAAAAAGAAAGACGGCTCTTTCCGTATGTGTATCGATTATCGCGAGCTCAACAAACTCACTGTCAAGAATCGTTACCCTCTCCCGCGCATCGACGATCTCTTTGACCAACTTCAAGGCGCTACTTGTTTCTCCAAAATCGATCTTCGTTCTGGTTATCACCAACTTCGGGTCCTCGAAGAGGACGTACCCAAAACCGTTTTTCGCACTCGCTATGGACATTACGAGTTCGTGGTTATGCCTTTTGGTTTGACCAACGCACCCGCTGTGTTCATGGATCTAATGAATCGTGTTTGTAAGCCCTATTTGGATCGTTTCGTGATCGTCTTCATTGATGATATCCTCATTTATTCTAAAACTCGAGCCGATCATGAACGTCATCTTCGTCTTATACTCGAGCTCTTACGTGTTGAACGTTTATACGCTAAGTTCTCTAAATGCGAGTTTTGGATTAAAGAAGTCCAATTCCTTGGACACGTTGTTAGTGAAAAAGGAATCCACGTCGACCCTGCAAAGATCGAGGCTGTAAAGAATTGGACTGCGCCTAAATCTCCTTCCGAAATCCGTTCTTTCTTAGGATTGGCGGGTTATTACCGTCGATTCATCTCGAATTTTTCAAAAATCGCCGTTCCCCTTACTTCGTTGACCCAAAAAGAGAAACCTTTTGCTTGGGGTCCTGAGCAAGAGGAATCCTTTCAGACTCTCAAGGACTTGCTTTGCAACGCTCCTATTCTTACTCTTCCTGATGGAAATGATGATTTCGTAGTGTATTGCGATGCATCGAACCGTGGTCTTGGTTGCGTTCTCATGCAACGAGGCAAGGTCATCGCTTATGCATCTCGTCAACTCAAGATACATGAGAAAAACTATACTACCCACGACCTTGAACTTGGCGCAGTTGTTTTTGCGTTGAAGATTTGGCGACACTACCTTTATGGTACTATGTGTGAGGTTTTCACGGACCACAAGAGCCTTCAACATATCTTCGACCAAAAGGAACTGAACATGCGTCAACGTCGTTGGGTGGAATTGTTAAACGACTACGACTGCGAAATCAAATACCATCCAGGTAAAGAGAATGTAGTAGCTGACGCCCTTAGTCGCAAAACACATATGAAGGGTATTCGTTGTCTCCAACTTGTGAACGATCTTCCACGCCGCATTCGCGAAGCTCAATACGCCTCTATTAACGAAGGTAACTTCCATATTGAAATACGAGGCGCTAAAGAACACGATCTCGTCTCCAAGGCCGATGGTATCCTATACCTCGACAATCGTGCCTGGGTCCCTGATCGCGAAGAACTTCGAGACTTCATCATGAACGAGGCACACAAATCCAAGTACTCAATTCATCCTGGTGCCGACAAGATGTATCATAATCTACGTACATCCTATTGGTGGCCTGGTATGAAGAAAGACATTGCCGTTTACGTCTCTAAGTGTCTCACGTGTTCAAAAGTCAAAGCCGAGCATCAACGACCTTCCGGTCTACTCGAACAACCTGAAATCCCCGTTTGGAAATGGGATAGCATCGCGATGGACTTCATCACTAAACTCCCTCGTACATCTTCTGGTCACGATAGCATTTGGGTGATCATCGATCGTTTGACCAAGTCCGCTCAATTCATTCCTATTCGCGAAGATTTCAAGGTTGAACGACTTGCTCGCATCTAAACCGATGAAGTCATACGACATCATGGTATTCCTCTCGACATCATTTCTGATCGCGATGGTCGATTTACTTCGCGTCTCTGGCAAACCTTTCAGTCCGCTATGGGTACTCATTTGAATCTCAGTACGGCTTTTCATCCTCAAACGGATGGACAGACTGAACGAACTATCCAAACCCTAGAGGACATGCTCCGTTCGTGTGTCATCGACTTTGGTGGTAGTTGGGATGTGCATTTACCTTTGATCGAGTTCTGATAAGGGACGCAAACCAATGGAACTCAACGTTGGAGATCATGTTCTACTCAAGGTGTCTCCTTGGAAAGGAGCGGTTCGGTTTGGTAAAAAGGGAAAGCTTGCCCCTCGCTATGTTGGTCCTTTCAAGATACTCGAAAGGATTGGTGCGGTGGCTTATCGACTCGATTTACCTCAAGAGCTCAACAATGTTCATCCAACGTTCCATGTCTCAAATCTAAAGAAGTGTCACGCTGAAGAAGGACTTCAAGTTCCTCTCGAAGATCTCCAAATAAACGACACTCTGCATTTTGTGGAGAAACCCGTCGAAATCATGGATCAAGGAGTCAAGTTATTGAGGCGCAGTAAAATTCCTATCGTCAAGGTTCGATGGGAAGGTAAACGTGGCGTTGAATTTACTTGGGAACTCAAGAGCGAGATGAAAAAGAAGTACCCTCATCTTTTCCCTACGTCTTCCTAAATTTCGGGACGAAATTTCCTAAAGGAGGGGAGACTGTAACGCCCGGCTCTTTTGTACTTTCCATTTATAGAAAGTTTTGTTCGTATTTCTATTTTTGGAAATCTTGTATTCTTGTAATCGACTTTTCGTGGTAATTGTTGTAAAATCTAATACTTGGATCATAAATAAAATTCGTATTTCTTTTCACATTCTACATATTCATACATACTCATACGATCGAATTCATTGTACATCGAATCCTTATTCGTAATTCATACGCATACGGTACTTATTTGTGATACATGTCCATGCTTGTCCTTAAATGGTTGATACTTAAAAACCCCCCAATAATATGCGTATTTACACAACGATTAATCATCTAATATGTGACATATACTTGTCACTTACAAACATATTACATACTTATACATCACACTTTTTACCTAGTTAAATCATGTTTTATTTCATATTATACCTTGTTACAAGTTAGGGGAAACATTGTTGCATATTATTACACAACTTAATTAACAAAATTACTCATTATAATGTTTAAAAAAAATAAATAAATAAAGAAATGTGGCAGCCCCAAATCAACAAAATTCAGCCCCATATGGTTGGGTTTTGTGGGCTTGTTTAAAGGTTTAACCCACTCTAAACACTTCCAAAGCCCAACCCATTGAAACCCTAATCCCTTCCCTATATAATAAACACTTCCCCACTCCTTATTCCACTTTTACAAGCCTCCAAACACTTCAAAAACATCTCAAAACCGTAGCTGAGTTTCCACTTTCGGCCAGATTCAGCAAGCTTCACAAAAGTGAGCATAACTCACTTATTTCTTGTCCGTTTTAGCCCATTCTTTTTCCTATGTGCTTGGATTTTCCTTAGCTTCGATTCCATGGGTTTTTCACAGTAAATAAGTCCCTGGAAATCCGGCAAAAAGGCTCCAAAGTCCACTGATTGTTTTTGTTTTCATGAAATCTTTGTTAAACTTAACCAAACTTGAGTTTTCTCATCTCAAACCTATGTCCTAATGCTTACAACCTCTCTTATGGTTGGTTAAGCTTAAAAACAAGGTTGAGACACTATAAATCAGAGGTTAAAACCTCAAATACTTTCTGTTTTGTTTAGGGTATTTCACCCACAAGTCATGTTCAAGCTTAGTTCTTGATGAGAAGTGATTATGGAACAACTTGGGTTGTTCCAACATAAAATCCTCACATGATTTGATGATTTCTCTTAGTTTAGATTAGTTACATACTTGTGTTAATCCTAGTTCTTGACCCTCCTTGGTTGTCTTTACATCAAGTGAAGTGGTGAACATTCAAGGGGTCCCTAAATGGAAGCATGTTCTTCCTACCCCATACATGACATCCATGATAACTCGAGGCGCCTAAATGAGGATTCTAATCTTCTACCTCCTACTTGAATTATTGGACCTAATAATATGTAATACTTAACCTAAATATATATATGCACTCATTCGAATCTTTAATGTTAAACTTGTGTTTATATGTTAAAGTAGTAGAATACCATCTAAGACTTAACACTCCAAGTATGATTCTAATGGGCATATTACCCATGAAATACAATATAACCCTAGTGGTTACATAGTGTCATATAAGAGTATAAGTTAAAGATGATTATTTTGATATCATACTTTATGTTATGTTAAACTCCAAATTTTTAATCTTCCGTTGAACGCCAAACTCACACACCTACGTTTCCTCGTGTAGAAGGACTAGGTGCTCCAACCTAATCTACTCCAACAACTCACTCGCGGGAATTCCAAGTAGGAAAGCTTGCAACCACCGTGAGTATACTCGATCCCTTTTTCCCCTTTTTTATTTTGGGATGCAACATGTACATTATGTAAACAATCTTTGAAACTAGAAACTAAACATACTTAATCCTTGTACAAACATGAAACTAATGTGCTTTACTTATGATTCTTGTATGCTCTATTTGAACGATTTGGAACGTATATGCTCATTAACTTTGCTAGCCCACCTTAACAATTATAGCGCTAAAGGATTTACGCACCGCCCGTTAAACTTGGGGTATTGTTAAGTTAAACATTTACCATCCCGCTATCAATTGGGATTAGGTTATTCTATGCGTTGGATTCTTGGGTTTGATCATAGTGTACGCCAAAATTGCATACTAGTAATTCACATATTATGAATCATGTTGGATTTGAGCCTTTTATTCTATTATGCTATGTAGACAAACTTGTATACTCGCTCATTGCCTTTGCATTGAAACTCTATTTTAATACATGTTGCAGGTTGATTATTGAAGTATGGATGATTGATGAAACAAGTTTAGGGTGGACTAGATACACACCTTAAGTCTATTTATCTTTTGTTGATTTGAATTTGAACAATGTTGTATTTCCATTTTGAATGTTGTATGACAATTTAGTTCTTGAAATGAAATTCGAATTTAATTAAATATTGTCACATAGTGTTATGATGTTTTGAGCAATTTGTTCGTCTCATCCCGATGTTTCCGCCATCGGTTGGGGTGTGACATAAGTGGTGTTTGCACCACCCAAACGGTCACCCCAACAAGTCACGGTGCTGGCCCGTCAACTCCAGCACCATCGAACGTATCCACATTATTGGGTTTACCAGAGGGGGAAACTCTTACCTCCTGGTATGCCAAGAACCAAGCAACCTTGAATCTCGTCTATGCGCAGTTGAGCGCGCAACAAGCAATCCTTCAAGCGCAAACGGAACCATCTCTGGTAGCAACTCCTGCACCAAGGCAGGGAACACATCAGACACCTCCTCCAGAGCATGTACAAAGGCAACATGAGAGACCTGCTTCACAAAGAATACAGAGCGCGCACGACACGCGCGACACCTATGACGAAACAAACCGTTATTATGAACACCCCTCTCATGTGCAGCACCGACGTCCATTAAGTAGCCGGCTTGGGCCGCGCAACTTCAATGACGAATGGAAAAACAACACCGATGAGAACGATTCCACGTACCGTCAAGAAGAGAGCTCTTTAGTTTTCAACCGTCTGCAAAAGAACCATGAATCGTACAAACCAAAGCCGCGCATTACGTACAACGAAGCGGCAGAGCATGTCTTCAGCCTTGTTTATAGGCCAACGGCAGTAGCTGAGCATTCTAAGTTCATCCGGAGCATCGCTCTGGCTCCGCTGGAGAAAGCCAAGCTTCCACAAACTGTGAGCAAGTTTAACGGCTTGACCGACCCAGATACCATGTCCAACTTTTTACAAGTGTTGGTGTAGTAGGCGGATGGACCATGCTTATGTGGTGCCATCTTTTCGTTCAGACACTCACGGGAGCTGCTCGCGCATGGTTCGACAGCCTCCCTGCAGGAAGAATCAAATCATGGATCGATTTCCAAGAACAATTCCTGACCCACTTCAACCAGCAAAGGCGATACAGACGCGATACATCTGAAGTTATGGACATCTGGCGACGTGAGAACGAAGGTTTAGAAGATTTTATCACTCGCTTTAACAAGGAGTGTTTAGAAATCGGTGGCGTGAGCGAAGATCTGATGCGCGCCCACTTCAAGAAGGCAATCCATTGTGATAGTCTAATCCGGACTATCACGGGTATAGATGGTATTCCCAAAGAATGGGACAAATTGATGGCAGCAGCCAAGGTGGTCACGCAAACAGAAGAGTCATTGACTGGTGGCAAGTCTAGTTACTATTCAGAAGATCGCTACTCAAGAGCCAACGCGCGTGAATCGAACAGACGCAACAAGAACAAAAATCCTGGATGGAAGTCCAACCAGTCCAGCGGTTACGAAGAAAGGCCTCGATTCAAGGAAGATGCACGTGACCCAATAGACAGAATCGGATACCGCAAGGCGGTGAAAAAAGAGAATAGGGAGAAACACTGGACTCCGTCAAATAAGACACCTAAGGAGGTTCTTATGATGGAGAACCATGATTTCAAAGCTCCAAAGCCTATGTCGAACAAGAAGGGTCAAGACCCTAATCTATATTGTGATTTCCACAAAGACACAGGCAACCTGACAGACAACTGTATCAGCTTGCGCCAGGAAATCGAGAAGGCTCTCAAAAGTGGAAAGTTGGGTCACTTAGTGAAGAATGTGCACAAAGAGACGCGCCAAATACAGAGAAACGACGATGGAGGTCAGAAGAAAGTCCGTCGGTTAGAAACACACATGGTCGACAGAACAAGAAGGAGCATGAAAAGCAAGGGCAAGCGCCCATTCGAGCCATCGTGGCAAGAGCAGCAAGTAATTTTCCCGGTGGTGCGTGGGGGGGGGCACCACACGCCTCGTCGTCATCACCGGTATCATTGGCCACTACGAGACGGACTATGTCTTCATCGACCCTGGGAGCACAGCTGATATAATCTACAAGCAATGTTTTGATCAATTTGATCCTGAAGATAAGGCACGACTGGAACGAGTGGACTACCCGTTGTCTGGTTTCTGTAATGAAATGGTATTTCCTCTGGGTCAGATCAACTTCCCAGTCAGGCTATCTGACGGCAAACATTCAAGAACAACCAATGTCAACTTCATGGTCATGCCAGTTAAATCAAGACTTGATGTATTGATTGGAAGAGAAACACAGGGTGAAATGAGCATGGTAACATCCACCCCGCACTCGGCTATTGGTTTCCCAACGAAAATAGGGGTGGCAATTATCTACTCAAGAAAGGAAGTCATGGCAACTGAGGAAGCTCGGCCAGCTGTAACACCCTTATTATTATTTAACAATTTTCGTATAATTTACGAAGATAAACGGGTAATTAGAATTTCAAATACATTGAAATTACGGGTTTCATTAAACTTTCTTACAGAATTAAAACTATACAACATAACATGTGTGAGTTCGTCATTTAACAAAACAACGATACATAGTGCGGAAGCTTATTTCTTGATCGTGTTCGGTTCTTCGTTGTGCTTGATCGTCCTCCGGTGCTAAAATTATACCTGAAACTCATAAAACATGAGTCGGATTAGTCATACGTAGTTTAAAACGTGCGTAAACGAGTCCGGGAAGCGAAACTGATTAAAATAAAAAAAAATTCGCCAAAAACAGTGCCTTTCGCGCCACGCGCCGGCACCAGGTTGCTCCTTCGCGTGGCGTGAGGGAGACCGTTTTCCAGCAGCTCTGCTGCATTTTTCAGCAATACCAGTTTTTACAGAAACGACCATAACTTCTTCGTTATTGATCTGTTTTACGCGATTCTTTTTCCTACGCGTCCGTAATTTAATTCTCCATCATATGAAGTTAAAAAACCAACTTCCAACATAATAAATTTTGAGACTTCTAAGCCTTCGACTCGTTACCTTTTTACCGAATTTTAACTCGTTTATGCATTTTATCAAACAAACGTATTTGTTTGATCCTTATATCACATACACTTCTTCAAATTAATGTTATCTACCATTTTAGGTTCTAATCACAGGTTTATTACACAACTTAAACCCATTTTCGCTCATATGCTTATTTTGACCCGTTAAGGGTATTTAAGCAATTTAAAGCTTGAAATCGCTTTCATTCATTTCTAGCATCTTTTTCCTACATTTATTATCAAGTAATCTTCCACCACAACTCTATGTGTGTTGGATTTAATGTGGGTATCTATGTGTTCCGAGTTTTACGCCTCAGATTATCATTTTACGGCAAAGACTCATATAAAGTCATTCGACCCAAGAATTTACATCTTTCACTATCTATACTTATTCTAAGCATTTATTTAATCATAAAACTCATTTCCGAACCACCTTTAAGGGTCGTTCGTCCGAATTAGCTTACAAGGGCAATTTGGTCAATTTTCATCCTTCTTTTACTACAAGGTCCTTTAAATACTTGTTTGACCCCAAAATCCGACCCTTTTAACTATATCCTTGTTTATAAACCCATGTGCTTCCAAAACACCAAAAACATAATACGATTTATTCGGTTTACCTAAAAGGTAACCGAATATCTATATTTTAACCTTGTCTAGCACGTATAGAACTCCAAATTCTACATGATGAGTTGTGTTATTATACATACCTGACTCGGATCAATATATTGACCCGTTTCAATACCTTGCCTTAGTGGCTGCTAAGTGATTGCGCTGTAAACATCCATGTGCTATTTATTCCCTAAAATCATACCACTCGACAACCCATTAGTCGATATTGTCAAAGGGTGATAATTTCACCTTTTGACCCGTTTGGTCAAAATGACCAATTATTAGCGAGATGACATTTATTACAATTTTACCCTTATTGGTTATCATGATTTACCTTATATGGTAACCATTAAAAGTCATGCTTCATTCGTCACAATATGATCGAATTACCGATTTAACTCATTTTTAGCCATCGCTATGATTTCTTATCATATTTGAATATCTTGTTCCGTACGACTATACGCCGGAACACCATATCTCAATTAGGTATTTGTCTTTTTCGTAATTAATACGGAAAAATAATATTCTAAAATATATGACTAGTGTAAGATATACTTACCTTGCATCCGAATTACGCTTTTCCTTCTTATTTGCTTCGTTTGACCCGCTTCCTTTCCAAGCCTCCACCTAGCTTGTCAAGCGTCAAACTATCATCATAATTCGTAAGACGGTTAGATTAGTCATCATTAATTATGACTATTCCATCTTACGGGTTTTACATCAAAATTCACCATTTGATTTCATTTTGGTCCGTTTGACTTCTTAAAAGTCAATTTGTCTATAACATATTCAAACACACATTTGGCACATTGAACCCACTTAGGCATTTTCATCCGAACTCTTTAACCATTCTAGTTTTTACGCACCAATTTAACTTAGCTCTCGACTATTGAAGCTAATCATTCATTTGTTAAGAAATTAACTAAAGGTTTCCATCTACATGTAAAACCCGTTTCATTATAGCATTAGACATTCATCCAATCATCAAATATAATCAAGTTCTACATATTAATTAGTAGACATCATGATTCTAAACACCTATTTATATGAACCAAAATCACTAGTTTCATCATAATTTATTAAACCCCTTTCATGAAAGTATGATCATGTACCCAAATTTCATGGTTTAATCAAACACCTTCCATTCATTCTCATGCATGATGATTCTAAACATAGTCTTATCATCAATTTCATCATAACAATAAAACCTACTTAGCTAGGTGTGGTGATTCAACCAAACACCTAAATCATAGCAATTTATTCTAAATCTTCACTTAGGGTTTGTTCCTAAGCAATCCTACATCCCAAATTCAGCCATAACTTCTATGATTCATACATAGATCGTATCATGCAAGATTAACTAATTTTCACAACTTCATGAATGTTAGAAATTCGACATACCTTACGATCCCCTTGACTTGGTAATCGTTTATTCATGTTTGGTTGTGAATTTGAGCTTCATTTTGACCTTCAATTTGATGATTATGTTAGATGTTAGGGTTTGGCTCCTTGGGAGCTCTCCTGAGCTCGATCCAGAACACACATTTGTGTGTGTGTGTGTTTTGTTTAGTTATTAATAAATAACCTTTCAAGTTATCCCGCTTTAACCCCTCGTGTTTGGTTCGTTATTAAGTAGGCAACAACCTACTTATTTCCAATAATGTTCCCATTTATTAACTAGGTTAAACATTCCTAGTTAACTTAGTGGGTTTGGGGAAATTATGACTAAGTTTATTTTTAAGTCCCGTTTCTCGGGCTTCTATAAACTTTATTTCTTCAAAAACTTTCATTTAACTTTTATTTTAATAATAGGTTTGTTTATTTAAGAATCCTAATATTCACCGGGTTACTTTTACCACTGAAGGTAAATTACTCGTCTTTTAGTATAAACGTGGTTTGATTACCAAACTCGTTTTCGGGGTGTTACAAGTCTACCCCCCTTAAAGAGGTTTCGTCCTCGAAACCTTTTCTTACATAATTTATCGAGTTTAACTCCATACATTTGCTCTCGATAATCAATTAAGCATTTCTCATACTTTAACCGATTGTTAGTATTACCAGAAAAGTATGGTAATATCCCTTTGGTTATTAATCATCTACGTATCTTACATGACATTATGCGACTTGAAATAACGTAATCTCGTTATTTCCACTAGTTTAATTAACTTAGCAATATTCATCACTCGGCTCTAATATTCATCACTCGGCTCTAATGTGATTATACTTCACATTACACTTCTTGACCGTGATCATGTCACGCCATGCCAAATTTTACATCAACTTTCTATTTTCAGAATTATCACTTTTCGGATATATCGTCTTGCACCTATCAATGTCAAGACTTATATCTTTCATGTTTACCGTTTATACGTCTATCATAATTCATTTTTGTAGAAACGTTATTTCTTACCAAAACCGAAGTTTTAGTTTAGCGTCTTCTCTTTAACCTTTGTCAATTATCCATACTGGGATATTGGCAGTCCAAAATTTATTCTTTTTCAGTCTTTGTTTTATGCGAGGATTCTTCATTTATTCCCTCGCTTTGTCTAATTAACCCGTAGGTTTTATCACTTAGTCTATGGGCTATTTTATTAGACCTTCATCTTTTTAAGGCGAGGTCCTTATAATCTATTTTTTTTCTAGTCATGACTCGTGGGTCGTTTTAGTCTCGTAGACCTTTCCATTGTTTATAACCACAAAGGTTAGGTTGATCCCGTAGATCATTCCTTACTCATGTCATTCTTAAAATACATGTTTGGTGCCAAGGCATCCTGTTTTTTTTTTTTGTTTAAAATCATTTATTTTCGTCTTGGTATTTTCTTTGACCTTGACCGTAGTCTAAGGCTACATTCGTTTCCTTTCGGACAAATTTTCCGACTTTATGACTTCTCACGTCATTTATGCGTCGGTTTATCTTATGCTCACCATTATCCAGTTTACATACATTTGTATTTGATTATGTCCCATTGCCGGGCTCATTATTCTTTTGCTTTTAACGCTACCTTTATCCCGCTTACGTTTACTCATGCCGTTCGGCATGATATTATATTCAACCCGTTCAACTTTAAAATAGTTGAACATAATTTATTCAAAATTTCTATTTACATTATCTTGTCGTCTTTTAGTTATGACTCAAAACCCGAGTCTTTTAACTTTCCATCCGAGTCCCCGTCTCTCGGTCTACGCATGCGTTTAATTCTTACCCATCAACCGGGTATTTTACCGAAGTCGTTATTATTGCAACCCTCCCGGTATGCATTAAGACCTCGCTTCCTCATTTTTTTTTATATTCCGACTTAGTCCTCGAGTTTGACGTTTTACAAAAATGACCCGTTTAGAGACATATTCTCATTTTCCGGGTTCGAGTGTAAGTACACCCCCTCCCAGTGCATATCTTAATCATTTTACATGTTTCTTTGTCCCTTCTCTCGGGCTCATTATCCTAATATAATACGCTTCCGTCACTCGGCTGTGCGTTTACATTATGATCAAATATTTTGCTTATCTGTTTCATTTGGGTACTTTTTAATTTGTCCCATTCACCCCGTCCTAACTACATCGGATGTAAATGTGTCCGCTATAAGAAGTTCATGGTATCATATGCCACTACTTACTTGGCCAGAGTAAGCGATTAACACATGACACGCATGACCTTTTTATAGTTTTCACATCACGCCCTATGTAAGTAATGCCTCTATTTGTTTCTCTTGGAAACAATATCCCGAATACATTTTCTATTCGGGTTTTTCCAAGTTTTTAATCTACATATGCAACTTTCAAAGTCTACTTATTTGTTGCATATTACTATTTGTGCAATTAAATTTAAAGTGTGCACCTGGTAATGCTTGCCCTAACGGGCTTCTCTTGCCATTAGCCTTGTTCGCGACCGTTACGCGATTTAGGTCCTTGATGAGCATACTCTTTGGACCGTCCCTCTGTCAAATCTGCGATTTGTTAAACTCTCGCTATCCTCATATGCGAGTGTCCTTCAACTAAAACATATACAACAGTTAGTAATTTCAACATTAAAGAATGCCCATATTATAATACAAGGCTTTTCTACTATACGCATCAACGCGTGTAATTTCGTTGACAATATCTATTCTATATCGATTTTATTAGTGTAACGTGTATTACACAATAACACTATGTGTTGTTCTCAACACTTTAATCATACTAAACCATTGATATACATGTACTTACCGGATTTGCGATCAAGCCTCGAACCGAACACACTTTACTCTTTAACCTTGAGCTCTGATTACCAACTTGTAACACCCTTATTATTATTTAACGATTTTCGTATAATTTACGAAGATAAACGGGTAATTAGAATTTCAAATACATTGAAATTACGGGTTTCATTAAACTTTCTTACAGAATTAAAACTATACAACATAACATGTGTGAGTTCGTCATTTAACAAAACAACGATACATAGTGCGGAAGCTTATTTCTTGATCGTGTTCGGTTCTTCGTTGTGCTTGATCGTCCTCCGGTGCTAAAATTATACCTGAAACTCATAAAACATGAGTCGGATTAGTCATACGTAGTTTAAAACGTGCGTAAACGAGTCCGGGAAGCGAAACTGATTAAAATAAAAAAAAATTCGCCAAAAACAGTGCCTTTCGCGCCACGCGCCGGCACCAGGTTGCTCCTTCGCGTGGCGTGAGGGAGACCGTTTTCCAGCAGCTCTGCTGCATTTTTCAGCAATACCAGTTTTTACAGAAACGACCATAACTTCTTCGTTATTGATCTGTTTTACGCGATTCTTTTTCCTACGCGTCCGTAATTTAATTCTCCATCATATGAAGTTAAAAAACCAACTTCCAACATAATAAATTTTGAGACTTCTAAGCCTTCGACTCGTTACCTTTTTACCGAATTTTAACTCGTTTATGCATTTTATCAAACAAACGTATTTGTTTGATCCTTATATCACATACACTTCTTCAAATTAATGTTATCTACCATTTTAGGTTCTAATCACAGGTTTATTACACAACTTAAACCCATTTTCGCTCATATGCTTATTTTGACCCGTTAAGGGTATTTAAGCAATTTAAAGCTTGAAATCGCTTTCATTCATTTCTAGCATCTTTTTCCTACATTTATTATCAAGTAATCTTCCACCACAACTCTATGTGTGTTGGATTTAATGTGGGTATCTATGTGTTCCGAGTTTTACGCCTCAGATTATCATTTTACGGCAAAGACTCATATAAAGTCATTCGACCCAAGAATTTACATCTTTCACTATCTATACTTATTCTAAGCATTTATTTAATCATAAAACTCATTTCCGAACCACCTTTAAGGGTCGTTCGTCCGAATTAGCTTACAAGGGCAATTTGGTCAATTTTCATCCTTCTTTTACTACAAGGTCCTTTAAATACTTGTTTGACCCCAAAATCCGACCCTTTTAACTATATCCTTGTTTATAAACCCATGTGCTTCCAAAACACCAAAAACATAATACGATTTATTCGGTTTACCTAAAAGGTAACCGAATATCTATATTTTAACCTTGTCTAGCACGTATAGAACTCCAAATTCTACATGATGAGTTGTGTTATTATACATACCTGACTCGGATCAATATATTGACCCGTTTCAATACCTTGCCTTAGTGGCTGCTAAGTGATTGCGCTGTAAACATCCATGTGCTATTTATTCCCTAAAATCATACCACTCGACAACCCATTAGTCGATATTGTCAAAGGGTGATAATTTCACCTTTTGACCCGTTTGGTCAAAATGACCAATTATTAGCGAGATGACATTTATTACAATTTTACCCTTATTGGTTATCATGATTTACCTTATATGGTAACCATTAAAAGTCATGCTTCATTCGTCACAATATGATCGAATTACCGATTTAACTCATTTTTAGCCATCGCTATGATTTCTTATCATATTTGAATATCTTGTTCCGTACGACTATACGCCGGAACACCATATCTCAATTAGGTATTTGTCTTTTTCGTAATTAATACGGAAAAATAATATTCTAAAATATATGACTAGTGTAAGATATACTTACCTTGCATCCGAATTACGCTTTTCCTTCTTATTTGCTTCGTTTGACCCGCTTCCTTTCCAAGCCTCCACCTAGCTTGTCAAGCGTCAAACTATCATCATAATTCGTAAGACGGTTAGATTAGTCATCATTAATTATGACTATTCCATCTTACGGGTTTTACATCAAAATTCACCATTTGATTTCATTTTGGTCCGTTTGACTTCTTAAAAGTCAATTTGTCTATAACATATTCAAACACACATTTGGCACATTGAACCCACTTAGGCATTTTCATCCGAACTCTTTAACCATTCTAGTTTTTACGCACCAATTTAACTTAGCTCTCGACTATTGAAGCTAATCATTCATTTGTTAAGAAATTAACTAAAGGTTTCCATCTACATGTAAAACCCGTTTCATTATAGCATTAGACATTCATCCAATCATCAAATATAATCAAGTTCTACATATTAATTAGTAGACATCATGATTCTAAACACCTATTTATATGAACCAAAATCACTAGTTTCATCATAATTTATTAAACCCCTTTCATGAAAGTATGATCATGTACCCAAATTTCATGGTTTAATCAAACACCTTCCATTCATTCTCATGCATGATGATTCTAAACATAGTCTTATCATCAATTTCATCATAACAATAAAACCTACTTAGCTAGGTGTGGTGATTCAACCAAACACCTAAATCATAGCAATTTATTCTAAATCTTCACTTAGGGTTTGTTCCTAAGCAATCCTACATCCCAAATTCAGCCATAACTTCTATGATTCATACATAGATCGTATCATGCAAGATTAACTAATTTTCACAACTTCATGAATGTTAGAAATTCGACATACCTTACGATCCCCTTGACTTGGTAATCGTTTATTCATGTTTGGTTGTGAATTTGAGCTTCATTTTGACCTTCAATTTGATGATTATGTTAGATGTTAGGGTTTGGCTCCTTGGGAGCTCTCCTGAGCTCGATCCAGAACACACATTTGTGTGTGTGTGTGTTTTGTTTAGTTATTAATAAATAACCTTTCAAGTTATCCCGCTTTAACCCCTCGTGTTTGGTTCGTTATTAAGTAGGCAACAACCTACTTATTTCCAATAATGTTCCCATTTATTAACTAGGTTAAACATTCCTAGTTAACTTAGTGGGTTTGGGGAAATTATGACTAAGTTTATTTTTAAGTCCCGTTTCTCGGGCTTCTATAAACTTTATTTCTTCAAAAACTTTCATTTAACTTTTATTTTAATAATAGGTTTGTTTATTTAAGAATCCTAATATTCACCGGGTTACTTTTACCACTGAAGGTAAATTACCCGTCTTTTAGTATAAACGTGGTTTGATTACCAAACTCGTTTTCGGGGTGTTACACCAGCGAAGGCCAACAAGGTTACGCCTCCAACAGAACCAGAAAAGTGGATCCTGAATCGCAAGTACCCAGAGCAAACAGTGACGATCGGTCACGCGATATCTCCAAACATCAGGTCACATTTAAAGCAACTCCTCTTCAGAAATATGGATATATTCGCCGGACACCGTCAGACGTGACCGGTGTCCCGCTCGACATTACTGAACATTGGTTAAATACTTTCCCATCAGTCGAGCCGAAAGTTCAACGAAAGCGCAGCCTGGGTCCGAAAAAACAAAGGCAATGAACGAGCAAGTTTGCGAGTTGCTGAAGGCAGGTATCCTACGCGAAGTGCGCTATCAGACATGGGTTGCGAACCAAGTTATGGTCGAGAAGTCTACCGGGGTTTGGCGCATGTGCGTCGATTATAAAGATCTTAACAAGGCATGCTCGAAAGACTGTTACTCCTTGCCCGAAATAGACAAGAAAATAGACTCTCTCGCACCATTCCGCTAGAAGTGTTTCTTGGATTACTACAAGGGTTACCATCAAGTCCAGATGGTCTTGGAAGACGAAGACAAAACTGCGTTTCGCACAGAAATCGGTATATTTTGCTACACCAAGATGCCATTCGGGCTTCGCAATGCTGGCGCAACCTACCAGCGACTGATGGATAAACTTTCAGTGATGATATTGGAAAACACATTGAAGTGTACATTGATGACTTGGTGATTAAAAGCCCAGAAGAAGACCAAATGCTAAATGACATTGAGAAAACATTCGACTCCCTTCGAAGCGTGAACATGAAGCTCAACCCGAGAAAATGTTCTTTTGGGATGGAAGAAGGCAAGTTTCTGGGATTCATGATCACCAAGGGCGGTTTTAAAGTCAACCTTGAGAAGGTTCAAGCTATAGAGAGGATGCCATCTCCGCGCACTATCAAGGAGATGCAAAGGCTAGCCGGCCGCCTGGCCCCGCTTAACCGATTCTTGTCAAATCACGCTACAAAGTCTTTTCCTTTCATTAGCACCCTGTGCAATTGTGTGAAGAAAAACGAGTTCAAATGGACACCAGAAGCCGAGTCGGCTTTCCAACAAATGAAGGAGTGCCTAATACAACTCCCCACCCTAACAACACCGTTTGAGAAGGAGCCCCTTATACTGTACTTGTCCGCTTCGGACAAGGTAGTTGGCTCAGTTTTACGTGTAGAGCGGGATGGAGTGCAGACTCCAACAAACACTTGGGTTTTATTAACTATGATGCATATGAAATGGATCTCCGCTAGCGGGTGATAAATCTAGTTTAAATTAAACATCCTCTGAAACTACCTTCTTAAGCAAGTTTTTCTCTATATAACATATACAACTATCACTTTCTCATCGCCAATCCGATTACGCAAGTCGGTCTTCACATTCTTCATTACGGAAAAAACATTTTTGTTAACTAAATCGACACTCATTTGGAAACATTTTCGTTAACTAAATCGGCGCTCATTTGGAAACATTTGTTGTTCAAGCCCTAGAAATCGTGTGTAATCACCCTAAAAATGATCTAAACAACATAATCACCATAAAAATCATTTAAACAACCATAAACAGCTTCAAAACACATGAAATTTCAAATCTATTTAAGAATTTTATTACCCTTTTTCTCCTATAATATCAACTAAAATAATAATAAAAAAAAACATAAAAACTTACCCTTTATTGGATTCCGGTTGGTTTACTGTCGGACGGTGACAGTTTGGTGTCGGATGTCGGTGGTTCGCGGCTGCTGATGACGTGCTGTTGTGGCTACTGCTGTGTTCATTGATCGTTAGCAGGAGACGACGCAAGAGAGGAGGGGCGGGAGTAATTCTAAGGGACTATTGGACTTATTTTAATTATTATAGTTTGAACTTAGGTTGAGTTTGGTTAATGAACTAGGAATTAGTGGGCTAGTTATGTTTAATGAAATAGTGGGT
This sequence comes from Helianthus tuberosus, assembly GCA_030545235.1. NCBI lineage: Eukaryota > Viridiplantae > Streptophyta > Magnoliopsida > Asterales > Asteraceae > Helianthus > Helianthus tuberosus. The sequence goes on from CM060436.1 coordinate 8,289,105, forward strand.
TAAGGTATTAGGTATTTGAGTTAAGTTGGGTAGTATAAGACCGTGGGGTGTGGGCTTGGGTTGGGGGCGTGGGTAGCCAAGCAACGCTACTTTAGCCACACCGGGGCTGCGTGGGTAGCGACGTTGCCCCGCTGGCATCGCTATGAAGCCTGGCGTGGGGCGGGTTGGGGAGATGATGTGGATGGCTGGGATTGGCTGGTTAATTAAATGAAATTTTTAATAGGGCTAGCTATGCCCAACTAAAAAAAAGCTACGCCACCCCACAAAAAAAGCAACGCCACCCCACACACAAAAAAAGCCACGCCCAGCCAAGCCACACCATGTGGAGCCCACCTCCGCCACATGTCAACCCAAGCCCCCACACCCCGTAGTCTAAGTTTATATAATTTAGGTAGTTTTTAAAAAAAAAATCAATGTTTACTAAAAAAAATTTAAATCATAACATTTTTTACCTAAGGTGTGCGGACGAAAAATTCCATGTGGTGCGGACGGGATTTTCGACGGAAAATAGCATTAATTTTTTTTTCCACTGGTGCGCCCGCCCACCTTGGGCTGGGGGTGGGTCCGCCCTTGTTCATACAATCTCATTCTTCCCAACTTCCACCTTTTTTTCCGAGGCTTTTTTTTCTCCCTTGGCAAATCATCCCTACCCCAACATCCCTTTCTTATGTCGCAAAGTAACACAAACAAAAATAAGAAGCGATGCTCATAGGTAAATTCGGTCTCACGCTATTCAACTTGATCATCCCTAACTCAACATAATCATTACTCGAAGTCTCGGTTCGGTCAATCGATTTTCAACCAATTTCTTTTATGATTAGACATTCTACAATATCATAAAAAGGACTAAAATCTTATATAACATGTAAATTTCTACAAATAAGTCCAATCACATTAATTAAAACAAATTACACTACCAAATGTATAACATAACTACATTTTGATAAAAATAAAATTCAACACAAAACGTAATATATACATCGCCAATATTCAACAAATTACTTGAGAAGTCGATCACAGATCACCAAATCAACAAAATAATAACAATAAAAAAAAGCTACACATAAAACATTAAAATTTGGGTTTCACTTAATCAAGATTCGAGCCAAATGGGCCAAACCAACCCGAGCCATGGTCATGCCTGAACTCAAATTATATACAAAGTGAGCCGAGCTGAGTCAGCTCATTTTACATCCAAGTCGATTTCAAGCAAACTATTTCCAACCTTTTCCGTTTCGAGTTATTTAAATAGTAAATAGTAAAATAATAAATATCTCAATCACCTAAACTTTCCCTAAACTAAAAGTCCAAAATTGATCTATTCACATCTTATTCAGAACATCAAGGCTGAGTGTCTGCAATTTCAGAAAATAACCGTTATCCCGGGAAACCCTAGAACTACGAATTCATGCCCTAAAACACTAATCAGTGCTGTACAATCCGCCACAATTCGATTCAAAAGATGAGCAACAGAGGCAATAACAGTGGAAGCGCTACCAACACCAACACCAATTCCCCCAATCGCCCTGAATGGTTGCAACAGTACGATTTGATCGGTAAAATTGGTGAAGGAACTTACGGCCTCGTCTTCTTAGCCAAGATCAAATCAAATCGGAGCAAGTGTATTGCGATTAAGAAGTTTAAACAGTCTAAAGACGGTGATGGTGTTTCCCCCACTGCTATTCGTGAAATTATGGTCTGTTTCTATCTTGTTGTGAAATTTGTGTCGTTTGGTTTTAGGTTTGCTTGAATTAGGGTCGGTTTGGTTGGTTTTAGGGAAATTTTGGGGCTGAATTTGGTAACTATATAGAAACTGGACCGGTCGGGTTTGTTGGGTAGGCCGAAGCGGCTGGTTTTCACGGTTTGACGGTCTGGTTTTGTCGGTTTTAGACAAAAAAAATATTATTCTGAAGAAACATAATTCTGTACTAATTTTTGAGAATTGATATGAATTGTTTAAGAATGTGTATATATATGTGTGTGTAATTTTATAGTCCTAAAATAAAGAAAAGTTAAAATAATAAATGTTAAACAACCGATACAATTTACACTGCTGGTTTTAAGTTCCAAACCGTAAACCGTGATCCGGACTGTACAGATATCAATATTCAAACCAGCCAAACCGACTGTGTTTCTTTGGTTTGGGCAGTTCGGTTGGTTTTGCCGGTTTATTAACATCCCTAGTTTGTACATGGCAAGTTGCTGGCTTGAAATTATATTGTCTGATTATAATGCATAGATCAGGGTGTAACTCCTGTGTGTTAAGTTAGAACTCAGGTCCATATTGCTGAAGATTATTAGATATGACATATGTTTTGTTTTCTCGGATACTTTTCAAATTAGCAAATACTGTGGATGTTCAATGAAGCAGTATACTGTAAATGTAACCAACCATTTGATGCTAAATTTTTATATACGCTCTCATGTTTTGCTGAATGCGTTACAATGCCAATGCAGTTGCTTAGGGAGATATCGCATGAGAACGTGGTAAAGTTGGTGAATGTGCACATCAATCATATAGATATGTCTCTCTATCTGGCTTTCAGTTATGCGGAGCACGACCTCTATGTGAGCATATTATTTACCATCTTATCTTTACCAGCTCCTTTTGCATAAGTTTATGTTGAAATATTGTGTATTATAGATATAGGAAATGTACATCTACATGTAGCGAATCGATGCTAGCTTGACACCTGACCACCTGAGGTTTTTTTTTGTGTGTGTGTGAAAATACCAGGAAATTATTAGGTATCACAGGGACAAGGTCAACCAAGCGATCAACCAATACACAGTAAAGTCAATACTATGGCAGTTGCTTAACGGGCTGAATTATCTTCATAGGTAAGCAGAACTTGTGCGGCTGTTAATGTCAACTGCATACTCTCCATAATATAAATGCTTACATCTAATAAATTGGATACAGCAACTGGATTATGCATCGAGATCTTAAGCCCTCCAATATTTTGGTAAGAATGCGTATCTGTTGTCATCATTGGTATCTCAATACTAACCAGTTAATCTGATCGAGAAACTTTCACTTCACATCATAGGTGATGGGTGAAGGAGAAGAACAAGGCGTTGTAAAAATAGCTGATTTTGGACTTGCTAGAATATATCAAGCACCACTGAAGCCGTTGTCCGATAACGGGGTAAGAGGCATAGTTTTATTTTATTTTCTAAGTAATGCCTAGTTTTACGTTTAATACATTACTTGGTGTGAATAATCATTGGCAGGTTGTTGTAACCATATGGTATCGTGCACCAGAGTTGCTTCTTGGGGCAAAGCACTATACTAGTGCTGTTGGTATGGAACATTGCTACCCGTTTCTACGTTCTGTCTTATTAGGTTTATTTTGTTAATCGTATATACTTTTGGTATAAATTTTGAAACGATATACTTGATTACTGTTAGATATGTGGGCTGTTGGCTGTATATTTGCGGAGCTTCTGACGTTGAAGCCATTATTTCAAGGACAGGAAGTAAAGGCCACACCAAACCCTTTTCAGGTAACAAACATACCTATAGGTTATAGTTATTTATATTCGTTAATATTGTATTCTGTTCTAATAAATCTTGTTGCTTGTTCAGCTTGATCAGCTCGACAAAATTTTCAAGGTTTTAGGTAAGGAGAATGATGCAATTGTAAAGTGATAAGAGTATATGACCCACTAAAGCCTTTCAAAGTTTTGAATCCAAATTTGGACAATATGTCATTCTGCATATACTTAGGGCTGTAAACGAACATTGTTCGTGTTCGTTTGTTAAGGAAATATATGTGTTCACGAACTGCTCATGAACACTTACCGAATGAGATTTTATATTCGTGTTCGTTCTTTAAGGAAATGAACGTGTTCGTGTTCGTTTGTTAATTTTAGGCAACAAATGCAAACAAACGTTCATGAACACAAACTAATGTTTATGAACATAAATGAAAACAAACAAACACAAACAAGCATTTACGAACAGAATATATTGTTGCAAAACGTGTATGTCCGGACACGCTAACCGGCCCACGCCAGACCGCCCCAGGCCCAGCACGTGAGAGGTAAATTAGCCTAACTCAGCGGCAAGGCGATTGGCGCTTAGGATCGGATTCGAACCCGCGACCTTGTGCTTATTGTTGCAAATCTCACGCCCCCTTAACCAACTGATCTATACTTGTTAAATATTTTGTTTGTCGGATTTATGATATATAATACATTGATACTATCGAACACAAACGGACACGTTACCGAACGTTCACGAACATAAATGAACGAACGCGGCCTCTGTTCATGTTCGTTCATTTACCCAAACAAACGAAATTTCTTGTTCGTGTTCATTCATTTATTAAACGAACAAACACAAACGAAATTCCCACCGAACGGTTCACGAATTGTTCGCTGAACGTTCGGTTCATTTGCAGCCCTACATATACACACTGACACCAAACTTCTAACTTTTTGTGATTTGGATGATGAATCTATGGATCCGTGCCTCTTCTTTTGATAGTTCTCCCTTTGAATTTGTATATACTGAACCGCAACCCTAATTTCAGGCCATCCGACTGTAGACAAGTGGCCAACACTGGCTCATCTTCCACATTGGCAGACAGATCAGCAGCACATTCAAGGGCACAAATAGTACGTTCCTTCTTATCTTTTGTTTCCATGACTTTGTGAATAATATATCTTTTGTGATCACCATCGGTCCATCTTACACGTATTATCTATGTATGCTCCTTACAGTGACAGTCCTGGGCTTTACAGCGTTGTTCATCTCTCTCCAAAGAATCCTGCATACGATCTTCTATGTAAAATGTTGGAGTACGTGCCGCCTCTTGATATTCCTAACCTTTCCGTTGAATGAAATATGCATCATATCATATTTTTAACAACTCCGTGTGCCTTAAATACAAACCTTTTTGATTCAGTTTATCTTTCTTTTGAAATAGGTTTACCTTTTCTTGTCACATTTTTTTATTGCAGATATGATCCCCGAAAACGTATAACAGCAGCACAAGCTCTTGAGCATGAGTGAGTCCTCTCTCTCTCTATATATATATGTGTGTGTGTGTGTGTTGATCATGAGAAGCGTGAGAGAGCCCTGATTCACTAAATATGCAACTTTGATACGTAGTTTTAACATGTGAAAATCATTTTATTCGGTCTTGATCTCATATCTACAGAACTGTGAATCATAGTACAAATTGTACATGTAGTTCACAATTTCATAATTGCGCACAAAATGTAATATTTTGAATCAAAGTTACAAATTTAGTGAAACCTATACCTTGTCAGAGCTTCTCACTATGTCTGGTGTATTCAAATGATAACCACTAAATATTTGAGAACCTTTTTAAAAAATAGTAAATTAGTAATTAATTTATCTTCTAGTCTCACAAGGTAATTTACACTAATACTAATTTCTATGTCATTTAACTTATTTAATTTGATAAAGTATCTGTATCATTTAATAATATAAAGTATATTGTTCCTGGGTTTTTGACCCTCATGAGTAACCTTCCTGTATTTTTATTCATCTGGGTATTTCTTTAACATGATATTACACTTTTTTATTATGTTTTTTTGTAGAAAAGGTGGAACGAGGTGGTTAATGAGTTTATATATTTACTAAAATACAATGAACATAAAAAGAATTTAATTATGGTATGGCACAATCATTGTCTTCCAAAAAATATGTCTCAAGTTAAATTAAATGATCCCACATAACTATCTAAGTTTATACTTTTTTTTGTAAACTGTTTTCATAAACTTTATCTGTCTGACGACTTGTTATATGTAGGTATTTTCGCATGGAACCATTACCGGGACGCAAGTAAAATTTCTTCTTTCAAAAGACTTTCTTTTTACGGCCATTGAAGTCAAACAGTTTCATATTTTGGTGGCTGTTATGTTGATGCATATATTCATCCGTATAATTTTATTTGAATGGTCAGCGCACTGGTACCTCCTCAACCTGGGGAGAAAATCGTCAATTACCCAATCCGTCCAGTGGACACAAACACAGATTTCGAGGGCACAACAAGTTTGCAGCCTGCTCAACAGGTATGCTTGTACATTCGTTTGTTTTGTTAAACTAATAACTTCATTGAGCCAGAGAGAAGAGTGAATACATTTTGTGTTTTAATGATCAGGCGTCAGGAAACCAAATGTCGGGGGGATCACATGTAATGGCAAATAGAAACGTTCAACGGCCAGTTCATATGGTTGGTGGGATGCAAAGGATGCAACAGCAGCAGGGTATGGCGGCCTATAATCATGCCTCACAGGCGGCTGGGATGGGTGGTGGCGCAATGAATCCCGGGAATATCCCAATGCAGCAGCGGGGTGTTGCCGCCCAGCCTCATCAACAGCAGCAACAGCAACAGGTTTTATTCATATATTTCATAAAACCGTATTTCTTCATTCCACCTGCTTTATGCAATTTTGTTATAGACTTTATGTGCTATTTTTTTCTTTTTTATTTTATTTTTATGAAACCAGTTAAGAAGGAAGGACCAAATGGGGATGCCTGGATATCCGCAACAGAAGTCAAGGCGTTTTTAAGGTAGTTTTTTTATACAGAACTTTATATTATTGTATTATTGTGCTTATGGAGAAAAAGTAGTTTAATTATAAGCAAAAATATAATCCATATCACTATATCAGCCTATATAACCGTTTCTATGTAAACTGGTAAAAATGTTTTTTTAGTGAGAAGGTGGATCGTTGACTTTGCATTGACAGCCAGATCTAAGATGAGATTTTGTTAATTCATTAAAATCCGATTTGGTGTTGGATACGCAGGGAATATGAAGTCGTCAAGTGATTTCACTTTTCAGCAATATGCAGACTTCAAAATGTTGTCTGCTGGTGTTGTATGCCTGATATTGCCACTTGTATATGGTAAAACTGGATATTATTTATAAAGATATTGTTGTAAAATCCTCAAGGGGATTTTTTATGTTCAACTTCATTAATTAGAAGCATTAGCAATGTCTTCGATTTTTTTTCTATTATTACGCTTGTATTTTCTTTTTGTCTTGGATGTACGTTTTGTACATCTTGGGTTCGGTTTGTGACTTTGACTATCTAGCTTTCAACTAGAGGTGTAACCGAGCCTGAGCCTGATCATACTTGAGCTCAGCCTGTGACACACCATTAATAATTAAGATTGGCTTGGCTTGAGCTCGTTTGTATAAAGATCCTAAACAAGTCAAAGTTCGGCTTGAGCTAGTTTTCATGTCATCAACAAGAAATCAACATCGTATTATGACCAAAATGACTACAAAAATCACTCGGTTAATAAGATGCGACTTGCTGGGCAATGCTAGGCTATTAGACAATTCTGTGAGGAATCGATAACTTTCGCAATTTGATTGATCAAGTCCATTAACCTTTTCTAGTAGTTTAATCACCGAGATTGTTGTTCTATACAGGCCTGTAAAAATATATTTTTCTTTATTAAGAGCATTCACATTTGAGTCTTTATCTCCATCTATATAATCTAACTAAAAAACACACTTCTTTAAATCTTGTTTATTTTAAAAAACTTCCCATATCCAACTCTCCATCTCTATCTCTATTATACTCACAAATACTTATTTTATTATTTGTTTCTCGAGGCGTACTATATAAGCCTCTAAATTTAGAGGTGTAATTTAGTTTTCTCAAAGTACAATCACATTCAAAAGAGAAAATTATTCGTATATATAGATCTTGGGGTATCCGTACTGATACCGAATTTCTGGAGAAGTGGGTATCGAATACCGTACCGAATATCTATTGATAGTATTGATACGATACGATTCCGTTTTTTTTTGAGTAATCATCATCTTTGTTCCACAATTTCTTGGTTTCACCCTCCTATTGTAGGCGTGTTGAACAAATTTTGTTCTCTCTCTTATCTTGGCTATTTATGCAAGTCCTTAAGCCTTTTACAAAATTAAAACTTTAGAATATAATTAATGATATTAGGCTCAAAGGATCATCTTCCATATCAAGAGAGATCATATAGCTGCAAGAGGTGAGGTGTTTGAGAGATTTATCATAATTAATACTCTTACTCAACACACCCATGAGTAGTTGAAAGAGGTGTTTGTAAATATTAGTGTAATATTCATATTTAACACCCATGTCGGCATGAATGTATGAAATGGAGAAAAGACTATAGGCCACTAGGGAATAATCATATTTGCCTTTTTTGCATTCAACACATTCATATGTGTATACAAGAGTAATAATGTGTAAAACATCATAAAAACAAATACATTATACATTATATATACTGCTAGCAAGCACTTGAAGGGCATGAACATTTTACAAGTTCAACTTTAAATTAACATTCAAATAATAAGAGTCAACAGTCTTAATAAAAATATCCAAATACTAAATTTCCAGGTTAACCCATTTCAACACAAAAGATCACTTATCAAGTGTGAAAATTACAAAAATAACCAGTGACTAAAACTATTTTTAAATTTGGCAACCACACGTGTCCTTGAAGCGGCGCATCATGCGCGTGATGCGTCTTTCAAGCACGGGACGCGGGCATGCGATGCGTCTGGAGGGCCATGGGATGTGTCTGGACCCACCTGCAACATTTGAAACGCACGTGTCATTTTTTATTGGGTGTTTAAGAAGTCTGCATATAGACGCATCCCATGCTTGATGCGCCGCTCCAAGGACGCGTGAGGTTGCCAAATTTGAAAATAGTTTTGGTCAATGAAAATAAAACATACTTGACATGAAAATAAAAAAGATTAATATTAGTTAATGTTAATCTAAACAAAAACACATTACTGGTTTTTAGAACAGCGACTTTTTTGTATTTGGCAACCGTACTCCCCAAATTGTAGAGCTTCGTTGCTCTACTCCATCCAGACTATGTTGTTTTAACTGGACCCATGCTGGCTTGAGCGTTCCCCGGGAAACTATACCGCCAACTGCCGCTTGATAGCCGTTGTGACACCACAAGAGCTGAACACTCTCTGGCGACAAAAACCCAAGTGAGCTCAAGATAGAACCTCTGCAAGGAAGGCTAAACTCTATCCATGATTGCCTAATCCATCAAAGTAACACAAGTAAGGATTGAACATGGGTCTCTATTAAAGAACTCAACCTCCTTATCACTAAGCCAAAGGCTGGCAAATCGTGTCTTAACAGGTTTAACAGGTTTCTAACGGCGCGCACAACATAAGTTTCAAACATGATTACGACTCGTTTAAATACTTTCTATCTCATGTTTATAAAACAGTTTTATGTTTTATGTACAAAGATAAATAAATGATAGATCCTAACATTGTAATTTTAAAAATTAAAAAAGTCAAAGGGTGTATTTTTCAGTCAAACAGGTATAATCGTGTCTTAACAGGTACCCGTGAGCCCTAACTAAGCCACAAATGATGGATTAAACATGTGAATAAATTACACATAAACACATTACTTGCTTGTGATTAAATTACATATAAACATCTAATTTGTGTCAATATCATACAAAATCTGTGTAACCATAGAAAATCACATCATTTATTATAGCTATGGAGGCACTTTCCGGGGTAATGAAAAAGGCATGCACAATTGGGCTATATAAAGGGATCAAATGCTCTACACACGGTCCGTTATTATCGCATTTCCTATATGCGGATGATGCGGTCTTTGTGGGAGAGTGGTCGAGGGAGAATGTACTCAACTTGAATAGGATTCTTCGATGTTTTTACTTAGCATCGGGTCTTCGGGTGAACCTTAAGAAAAGTAATCTATTTGCAGTGGGGCGAGTGATGTGCAATTGAGCGATATGGCATCCATCCTTAGGTGTAAAGCCGGGGTTTTCCCTTTCAAGCATCTTGGGCTACAAGTTGGAGCCAACATGAATTTGGTAAAAAAATTGGAGGCCGGTTATTGATGTTTTCAAGAAAAGATTGTCGGTGTGGAAGGCAAAGACACTATCATTTGGCGTACGTATCACTCTTATTAAATCGGTTTTGAGCTCATTACCAACATATTTTTTCTCTCTTTTTAAGGCTGCGGTACAGGTATTTAACTATCTTGAGCGGCTCAGAAGAGACTTCTTGTGGGGGGCGTCTCCGGAGCAGACAAAAATAATTTGGGTCGCGTGGAATAACGTCTTAGTACCAAAGGATTATGGGTGGGGGGGGGGGGGGGGGGGGGGGGGCTATCGGCTCGTTATGGGAGGCTAATGTTTCTATGTTGGCCAAATGGTGGTGGCGCTTTAAGGCGGAACCAAATGGGTTGTGGCGAAAAGTTATATGGAGCTTCCACCATACAGCACACTCATGGAATTTTATACTAGTAAGTTTATCTATATCTGGTCCGTGGAAACAAGTAGTGAAAATTCAAGATGAGTTAAGCAAGGAAGGTATAAAGTTGAGGAGCTTGTTTAAAGGGATGGTGGGTCATGGAAGGGATATACAATTCTGGACAGCATGTTGGTTTGGGGAAGAGCCATTGGCAAACAGGTTTCCTAATCTGTTCTGCTTGGAAAGTTGCAAACACGTAGCGGTGGCAGATCGTTTGGTGGAAGAGAATGGGGTCTTCAGATTTAGACCCCGATGGAAAAGGCGGCCAAATTCAACATGTGAGGTCAGAGAGTTGCAAGAAATTGCAGCGGCTCTTTCGGTTGTGAGTTTTGGAACAGGTCAAGACTACTGGCTTTGGAAGTTAAACGCCTCAAGAAACTTTACGGTCCATAGTATGAGGCGGTTAGTGCAAAAAGTAAGGTCTTCGGATTTGGGTACAGGATTTCCGTGGAATTCGTGGGCCCCAATAAAAGTGAATTTCTTGGCTTGGCGCTTATCCTTGGATCATATTCCGACATTGATGGCACTAGCTAGGAGACGGGTGAACTTAGAGTCGACTATATGTAGATTTTGTGGCGAAATGGATGAATCTGCAGACCATTTATTCGTGGGATGCGGTTTCACTCAAGAGGTCTGGGATTTTGTGGCTAGGTGGTGTAACATAAGACCCTTCTATGCGCTAGATGTCAAAGACCTCGTAAATATGCATATGCATGTTAACGGCCCCCGAAAGCGGCAGAAGGCATATTATACGGTGATACTGACGGCAATATGGAGCATATGGAAATGCAGGAACGAAGTTATTTTCAACCACAAAGAACCAAAAACGGAAAGGTTAATCGAGGAAACCATACAGGAAAGATCAAAAACACTCCAGTTTCCCCATGTTAGACCCAACGTTTTTGATGTGATTTTCTTTTTTTTTTTTGAAAGGTCTTTGACATCTAGCGCATAGAAGTATTAATAAAATTTGCTGTTTGTTGGCCTTAAAAAAAAAAAAGAAAATCACATCATTGATCATTCATTGGTAGATAAAACACAAACCACATAAAATTTATAAATCACTCAAAAATGACCTAAAAACAGTAAAATATCCCTCCAACTAACTCCCTTGCCTTGCCTATTGTTTCATACCCCTCTTCTTCCCCCACTCATGCAACCGGAGATGCAGCTCCGCCGCAGCAATCAAAAAATACGCCGCCTGTATCGGCGTCAATATCTCTATAACCGCCTTCAACGTCTCCAATCTCAAATCATCCGCCCTATGCAACAACTCCTCCATCTCACCATTCTTCACCTCCAGCACCTCCTCCACCCTCTCCTCACTCTCTCCGCCACCACCACCACCACCACCACCACTCCTCATCATCTCCGATACCGCACTCGAAAGCTCCACCATCGACCTATCAGCCGCCGTCTCCTGCACTTTCGCCAGTTTCTCCGTCAACGCTCGCTCTTCATGTATCGTTTTCCTATGCAACTCATCAATTTTTTCCATCTGTTTTGGCGCCAAATCGGATAAATCTCCGGTAGTTATACCGCGAATTAGATCACCGAGCTTCGCGTCTAGCTGAATACCTGATTTAGAGTAGAGTAAATGAATCGCTAAAGTCGGTCGCCATCCGCCGATCCATAGAAACGCGTCCTCGAGGTTGCTCCGCCATGACGGAGTGTACATCGCGATCGCGTCTCGTTTCTCCCAATCGGATTTTGTTCTGTAGTACTGTTCATAATGCCGTACGACTTTTTCGATTAGTTGTAACAGAACGGCGTCGTTTTTGCTTCCGTTTTCATGTTCGTTGTGGTTGTTAGCGGCGGTTACGAGTTCTTCGAGGTGCGAGTTCTGTTCGCAGAGCCAATTTTCGAAGAATGTGTTGAATGATTCAGAAGAAGACGTAGGAGGAGGATTACTAGAGGAGGTTATTGGCTCCTCCTCCGCCATGAAAGATGTGGTGTCGTCCAAAAGTATCATGGTGAGTGGATAGATTTATTTGTGGAGAAGAAGTGGATGTTTGAGGTTTATAGAAATTGCAAGTTGCAGAGAATTGATTGGGGTTGCAAGTTGAATTGATTCTGAACCTATCCGTGAAAACCGCTAAAACCATGGGCGAATGCTGGTTTGCAAAGTTGACAGATATGGTCCTTTTGGTTCTGGCTCTTTAACTTTTATGGATTTTTTATATGAAAAGCTAAAAAATATGAGAAAATCACCGAAGTTGATATGTTGACAGACAATATTAACAAAATAGACACTGAGTTTCAATTTTTTTATTTTACTAGTACCGACTACAGATTAGATCTGTTCAAATGGGATAATTAGAAGGTGACAGATAGGAACCGCTGGCTAAGGCGAGTAGGCGACTAAGGCTTAGGTGGCAAAAACTCATTGTGAAATACTAAAGGGTTTATATAATAGTGATTCAGGTTGAAACACGTGTGCGTTTTGTTAATTTTGTTGGTCTATATGTGTATATATCCCTAAAATTATCGAAGTATTTGAGCTTTGATTTAGTTATAGTTACATGTATGTAAATAATTGAACGAAGTGTTAGTTTGACTAATCGTTCTGGGCACCTTCGGGTACCCTTACTGGGGTATTGCGGGCGACGGAGAAGACGGGACAAGGCACAGGGGGCGGTATGGGGTTCCGGCGCCGGGGCTCGTCGGGCAGGGCCGGCCCCCATACCGTTTAGTCTTATGTATTGTGAACTAGCTGATGCCCCGCCCGCGTTGCGGGGCGATGACCGAACGATTCTCAACCAATTAAAAAAACAGTACTATAGTTTTGATATAAATAAAAAGTAAAAAGAGTGTTAGGCAGTTTTTTGACACGATTTTTAGCTTTGGGCAAAGTCATATTTTTATTTTTATTTGGGGGAAAATCATTTTTTTTCCCGAGGATAAAATCCTAATTTTTAGCTAGGAGAAAACCATGTTTTTATTTTTCACGGAGGGGCAAAAACGTAATTTTGAACCAAGGGGAAATTCGTAAATTTTAGCCGGGGGAAAAAAGCATAAATTTATTTTGCACCGGGGGCAAATACGTAATTTTAAACTGTGGGCAAAACCATAATATTAAAGTAAGTATAAAATAATAAACTGATGTTAATTCGTAATTTTGAGCCGGGGGGAAAAACAAAATTTTATTTTTAACTGGGGCGAAAACGTAATTTAGGCTGAGGGTAAAAGCGTAATTCTTTTACCGAAGGCGAAATCGTATTTTTTAGCTCGGGACAAAAGGGTAAATGTATTTTGAAGCTGGGGCAAAACCGTATTTTTTTAATGGGGGCAAAACTGTAACTTTAAAGTGGGTATAAAATAATAAACTGGTTGGTCCAATGGGTATTGCTCGCTGCCCATTTGAACCAATGGTAGAGAAACACTATTGTATATGTGTGTGCCCATATATGTTTTTAGGAAAGTGTATGAAAATTGAGATATAAAAACAAAATTAGACGTATTACAGATATGTTGATGAAAAATGTTTTCTTTTGTTTTATTTTTCTTGCTATGGGACATCTACAAGTTGCTTCAGTCAAAGAGGTTATCAAACAAGGTGATGTGTATCTCTTTTTTTGTTTTTAATCATAAGACCATGCGTAGTGGGCAATATTCACCCTTGGACGTTTTGCGTCATGTGGCAGCCCAGTCAGCAATGGGGCATTATTGGGCGTTTTCTAAAATGGGTGTAGTGGAGATGGGGCATTATTGGGCAATATGTTTTGTAGTAAAATAAAATTAAAAAAAACACATAAAAATCTTATTGGCCAAGCAAATAGAATCTCTAATGTGATTGGCCAACCTTTTCCTCATTCGGCTTTTTTCAAACCACGCCAAGGAGCATTTTTTGCAAGATAACGCCCAGGGGGCGGTGAAGGGGAGTTATTGGGCGTGATTGGTCAATTTAAAAAAAAAAAAACGCCCCACTACGCATGGTCTAAGAAGGATTGAAAGCTCGTGAATCAATATCGTACTTAACGTAAACAAAATTAGTACGTTGTAGTTCTATCATAATCTCTTAAGTGGCTAAAAATACATGTGATATTAATTAGATTGTTCTGAATTTAAGGACATAAATGCAGTGGCGGATGCAGGATTTTATTCTAATGGATTCTTTTTGGTAAATTATCTTTAATTCTCACTAATTTTTTCCGTTTTTTTTTCAAACGCACTGGGTTCCTGGGAACCCACAAATGTGGGCTGGATCCGCCCCTACATAAATGACTTCTTTTATGGGTGGCGCTAATTTTCGGTGCTTATCTAATGATCAAGTTAATTACAATATTTAGGGTCGAGTCGGGTCAAACTATGTTCGAAACTCAAAACCTAGCATTATTCAAGTTCAAGATCACTTAAACGGTTTCAATGCTTACTTAGGTTCTGTTTGTTTTCTCAGAGGTAAAACGTCTGCAGTCTGCGGACCACATCTGCAAACATCTGTAGCAAAAGAGGTGGACCAAACCTCTGCAGCCTGCACGAAGAAGACTGTTTGTTTTTACCTCTTCAACAGCTTTCTCTCTCAACCGTTCAGACAGCCTTAACGCCTTGATCTTGCCTGTGCTTCACTCAATTTTTGATCCTTATCTACACAAACACCAAACAAATCAACAAAAAATCCAATCAAACACCGACAAAATCACCTACTCCAACCAGATCACTTCACCCTTCACATTATTCAAAAAATCAAATCAAACACCGACCAAAAAAAAAAAAAATCAAATCAAACACCGACGGAAAACTTCTATCTCGGTCTCCTAGAGCTCCTCCTCCGATTCGGCGCACCAGAAACCCTAGCTCCGTCCTTAAACGATCCTGACACCGTCCACGACGTCGTTTCAGCCACCGGAGGCTGTACATTACCGCCGCTGTAGTCTTCGCCGTCGCCGGAAACCTCCTCCGTTACTCGGATCTGAGCTCAATCGCGCATCAATAGTTGGAAATCAAACAGTTTGTTAACCGCTAGGGTTTCGGAAACGTAGAGGGAGTGTAGGAGATGTGTATGTGTGTGTATAGATATAGATTGAGAAAGAGACAGATTGTCTGTTTAGGGCATGTTTGGCTTAGCTTATTTTCAACTTTTGAAAAGTCCTTTTCCTCCAAAATAAGTCAGAATTTCTAACTTCTGGCAAATTCCCCTCACAAACAAAGAAAACCCAAACACTTTCAAAAGTCATTTTCCCTCAAAATAAGTCATAAGTCAGAAAAATAAGGAACCCCAAACACCCCCTTAGAAGAGGAGGTGAGGGAGATGTGGGAGATCTGTTTAGAAGAGGAGAAGAAGATGTTAGAAGACTTGACCATGAAGAGGTCTTGCAGACGTTTTTTAATGAAAGCACTTCGAAAAAACAAACAGTCTTCAGACCCAAAGGTCTGTGCGTGGTCTGCGCGGCGCAGACATAAGAGGTCAAGAAGCACTTCTGTAAAAAAAACAAACAGCCCTTTAGTTACTTTATAGTCTTAAAACGATAACGATGTTTGGACAACTTTTTTCTATTTGAATTCTGATTTTTTTTTAAATAAATAGTGAAAAAACGTAAGTTAAACTTGAATTGGGCAACTAGAAAAAATACGAGATTCGAACATCTATAAAATCATCAACAAATTCGAGATTTCGAATGTTTATAAAATCGTTATATTATTAATGACAACATGCCGTAATAATCTGGATAAATTATACAAAAGTAAAAATAAAATAAGAGTATATAACAAAAAGAAAAAAAAGTTGATTTAACAATTAAGGAGTTTAGAGAGGCGTTATTCTAAATTTTATCGGCACCACCAATATCATTTAAAGTGATGCGAGTAGGAATTACAACTATCCCTATGTAGAGGTTACTTTTGCACATTATAGTACACTATTTATAGTAGACTAGATAATTATCATTATCAACTACTACAAACAGAAGCTTGTGACGTCATAATTCAATAGTTGAGTTCTTCAATGGGCCAAAAAGGGCGGCTGCCTCAACAGTGTCAGGCAGCTGCCTGGCACTCCCTTATTGGCCCAACAAATTTACGTTTTTATCCCCTTTAAAATTACGATTTTGTCATCAGTTAAAAATTATATTTTCGCCCCCGCTTAAAAATAAATTTACGCTTATGCTCCCAGCTAAATATTTCAATTTTGCCCCCGGTAAAAAATTACGAATTTGACCCGTTTCAGTTTACATTTTGCCATTAGTTTTTTCCCTTAAATATACGATTTTGCCATCAGTTCAAAGTTATGTTTTTGCCCACGCTTAAAAATAAATTTACGCTTTTACTCTCGGCTAAAAATTCTAATTTTCCCATCGGCTAAAAATTACGATTTTGCCCCGTATAAATTGATACTTTCGCCATTAGTTTTTTTTTTCTCACAGCCAGGTTACGATTTTGCCCTCAACTTAAATTAACATTTTGCCTTCCTGGTGACATTACAAGTTTGCCCCCAGTGCAAAATCACAGTCGTGCCGGCAACTTCCTGGCACTCGCCCGTTGGTCCATTTAGTTTACGATTTATCCCTGAATTAAAATTATGATTTGGCCCTCAGTTAAAAATTACGTTCTTCCCATCGTTTTAGTTTTTTTTACCAAAACTATAAAGGTTTTTTGTTTTAATTGGTTTAGTCGATTTTATTTTTTTTCGTGTCAAGATGTTGCCTAACACTGACTCATTAGTCCTGAAAAATAACAGTTTTGCCCTGAGCTCAAAATTACGGTCTTATCATCGTTTTTGTTTTTTTTCCCTAGCAAAATTATAGTGGTCTTTTTTAATTGGTTGAAAATTATTCGGCCATCGTCCCGCAACGCAGACGGGGCATCTACTGGTATATAAAACATTTAACAGGGGCACAGGGCATAGAAAATACCTTTTTTTCTAGATAGCATAGTTCTTTTACTAATATAAAATATTATACCCCATAGGCCCATATAAGAGGACAAACTTGGGATATATATAATTTATATCGGAGTCCATGTTCATTGGAAAAAGGGTAATTAAATAACTTCGGTAACAAGAATCGAATCAATGCATTTAGACTTAAAAGAAAATAGCTCAACTTTATTCAAATTTTGTCTCATGTACGTGGGAAGGCACATAGACTTTGTCTCACGTATGAGGAGGCACTGGCGGACCTATAAATTATTTGTTAGGGTTGCGGATGAGGTGTTCAACCATATTTTCAAAGGATGTGATCGGTTTTTTTGCTTAAAATATACACTAAATTTCTTTTTTCAAGGAGTACGGCCGCCTACCTTGACCAAAGGGTGGGTCCGCCCCTGAAGGGAGGGCACATAGACTAATCTATATACTACAATTCTCATAGTTGCACAAATTGGGTTAGAGTTTAAAGGGGCCACTAATGGAGTTAGGGTTCTAACCTAAATCAGGTTGAAATCAGGTTGGGTTGAGGTTGAAAATAATGAAACTGGCTTGGCTCTTAAACCACGTTGGAGGAATGGAAAGCCGAACCTTGTGAAACCGGTTCAGGTTGTGTTGGGATCGGGTCGGATTCTTAAACCGAGTTCAACCCTATTTATTAAAAAAAAAACTCTCAAAAATAGATAAGATACATAAATAACTTAAAAGTTCAAACTTCATCTCTTTTGTAATTTTATAATAACTAATATATAGTTTCATAAAGGAAAAAATCACGACACAAGACACAATATTAAATCTTACAAACTTACGGAGTTGCGGTCATAGCGGATAAAAAATCCGTTCCACATTGACATATAAATGCCCACTTTCGATTTTCATAGCGTTTTGAATACATTTTTTACATTTACGAGAGTGGCTTTTACCTTTTTGAGTGTGATTTTGCATTTTTAATATTGTGATTTAACCAAAACATTCACAATATTAGAGGTCGTGGTCTCAGAATATTGTCATATGGTCGGTTCATCATAATGAGAGGTCATATGGTCAGTTCATCATAATGAGAGGTCGTGGTCTCCAATCCCAGCAAAAATCTCTGTTCCCGGCCCGTGGAAGCAAATAGTGAGCGTCCAGGTACCTCTTAGTTTTGTTGGAATAAACCTTCCTGATCTTATTTGGTGTGATGTGGGTTCCGATTCAAAGGCATTGTTTTGGTTGGATCTTTGGATTGGTGCACAGCCACTTTATGTTATGTTTCCCCTTTTATTTGCTCTTTGTTGAAACACGGAATCACCACCGGGATGATTGGACCGCTTTCTCCATGAGGGTGAAGAATCACGTCTTGTTCTTCCTCTCCTATCCAGATCTGCACAGAGAAAACAAAGGTGGAACCGTAGAGATGACCGGTAGGGGAAATAATCCCCTGTTTCCAGTAACAAAAGTGTGGCGGCTCCATCTTGTCTAACCCTAATAATGAGGTGAACACCTCCTTATATAGGGGACATGGGCCTCCCCTAACCTCAATGGGCCAGGCCCAGTTAGGGGTTATCTCTACAAGTCCCTAGCCCAATGTAGTATATACTACAACGCGTTGGGCCTCGCGGTTGGGTTAGTCAGCACAATAATAAATAATTAATATAAAGGCAATAAGTAACGGGAAAGTCTGACCGCTCGGGTCGGGTCCAATACCATACCTCTACAAGTCCCCCAGTCTAGTGTTGCTCACGAGTGCAAGCGCTGGGAGGAGCACTAGACTTATTAGGAGTGCTGGGAAGTGAGGATTATTAATTCTATGTTTACCTGTCGCCGAGGCGCGAGAGCTTTGCTGGCCATGTTTATTGCGTCTGTCTTTCGTTGTGAGTAGAGATAATGGAGCGGTGAAATGTGCACGATAGTTCATCGTGGTAATTGGCTAGGCAAAGGCTGGTTGCTGCCTTTTGTACTGGCTTACTCTCATGAGCTGCCAAGGTTGCACGTATGCGTATATGTCCCGCGCATAGACTTTGGAACTGGGTGAGTGTTTTTTGGCTGTTGAGCGTGGGAGTATAAGGAACAAGGTAATTCAACCTGGATGATGAAGGGTCCTATTTATAGCCGGAGGGTGAAAAAGGGAGGAGCAGCTGTGCCAGCTGTGGTTGCGCGCCAGCTGTCCGACCAAAGGGACTATCTTCTTGGTCTCCTCTACTGTGGTCAGGGTAGTGTTACACGTGGCGCGCTTACGTTTGCCCATTTTGGGTACGTCGTACTGGTGTTGTCGGACTGCTCCTTAATTCGTCGCAGGTCTACATGGCTCTTGATGAATGGTGACACATGGTGTCCTTTATGTCGGAGGGAGCATCTTTGGTGCCACATTGACGTCTTCCAGAACCTTCTAGAAGCTTCTGGATTCTCTTGCTGATGTAGGTGCCATATAGGATGAAAAAGTGGTGTGGTCCTTGCCATGTGAGCAGGGAATTGGGACCATACCTCTTCAAGTCCCCGCAGTCCAGTGTGCCTTCTAGTTGAGTTGATCGTCTAGGAGGGATTCTGGACTTATAAGGGTCGTGGTTGTCGGGACACATGTTTGATTTTGTAAAGTTGAGCCTACTGGGCGCGCCGCGCATGACACATTGGCAACTTGTAGAGTTGAGCCAACCGGACGCATGGCGCATGGCGTATTGGCAACTTGTAAAGTTGAGCCAACTGGACGCATGGCGCATGGCGTATTGGCAACTTGTCAAGTTAGCGTATTGGCAACTTGTCAAGTTGAGCCAACTGGACGCATGGCGCATGGTGTATTGGCAACTTGTCAAGTTGAGCCAACTGGACGCATGGCGCATGGTGTATTGGCAACTTGTAAAGTTGAGCCAACTGGACGCATGGCGCATGGAACTATAAAATATTCAACCTTTTGTATGACTATGTTGGTTGGCGCATGATGCGCGCATGTTTATCCTTATGGAATACGTATACCTGGTGTTTAAATCTTTGTAAACTGTTGTCTACAATATTTGCACGTGTTAATCCACTTTGAGTCAGGTTATCGCGAATGAGAATTGGCATAAAGTTGCGTCAGGATAATGAAGAGGAAACCCTATCCTGCACTAATCCTCCGCTGTGCCGTAACAACAATGTGTCGTGAGGCAAGGAGATGTGGCTTGTCTTGAAGAATGTAGGTGTAAACGAAACTTTATTTTAGCCAATGTGTTTTTGCGTATACCCAAAGTGGTGCGTGCATTTGTAGCTCAGTGTACGTTTTGTAAGCGTTTTCGTCTATGGCTAAACATGCGCGCGTGCGTGAAGGCAGCATGGCCGCATGGAGCTTAGCATGCTTGCATGTGTAGTAGCAAGCTCGCCTGGAGACTGGTGTGCTCATCTCTAAAGGACCATGTGCGTATGACGACTTGCGTGTTCATGTGTGGAGCGTCAGGCTCGCATGGAGACAGAGATGATCGTGTGTATAACACCAGACTCGAATGGAGACCGACGTGCTGGCATGTAACAGAGCTTGCGCGCATGGCGACTTACGTGCTCATAAGTAATGGAGCATGCGCACGTGGCGACTTACGGGCTCGTATGTAGAGGAGCATGCGACTGGCGACTTACGTGCTCGTATGTAGAGGAGCATGCGACTGGCGACTTACGTGCTCGTATGTAGAGGAGCACGCGGCTGGCGACTTACGTGCTCGTATGTAGAGGAGCATGCGACCGGCGACTTACGTGCTCGAATGTAGAGGAGCATGCATGCAAACGCATGTGTGTTCGCTCGTAAGTAAAGGAGCATGCGCGTATGGCGACTTACGTGCTCATATATAGAGCAGAAGTCTCGCACGGAGACTAGCGTGCTCGTATGTAAAAGGAGCATGCGCGTATAGCGGCTTACGTGCTCATAAATAGAGGAGCATGCGTGCAAAACGCATGTGTGCTCGCTCGTAAGTGAAGGAGCAGGCGCGTATGGCGACTTACGTGCTCATATGTAGAGCAGAAGTCTCGCACGGAGACTAGCGTGCTCGTATGTAAAAGGAGCATGCGCGTATAGCGGCTTACGTGCTCATAAATAGAGGAGCATGCGTGCAAAACGCATGTGTGCTCGCTCGTACATTGTTTGTCATGCAAACAAGTCAACACGGTAAATTATAACAAAGGATTTGATATATGAAAGCATTGTACCGAAACCTTGTTCTTAGGAGGGGTTCGTTCTATGCATCCAAACTCCGTAATATGTGAAAGCAACTTCGAACTTCGGAATGGTGTTGGACTATGCTAGCCCGTTTGCTTATTGCAGCTGCTAAAAAATGTCAGTAGCATTGAAGTTGAATAATAATAAGCAATGATACTAGTGTGCGCTAGAAATATTGCAAGGTTAATGCTCGTTAAAACGATGAACTACTAGCCATGTCGTTAAATAATTGTATTTGCTAGACGTTAGCCAGTTTATGTTATCGGGGAAAGCGTGTAACAATGCCTTACTGAATAATTCAAGTGTTTACAGCCGATTACATATGAACACTGTCCATATATTAGCTAAAGTGATATGTACCCAAATGCATAGTTAAAAGTCGTACACCGACTCTTGTAACACGTAATAATGTGTTTGAGTCATAAAATGAAAGTTATGGTGCAAGATTATAAAGTTGACATGTGAACTAACATTTTAGTTGTAGACGAGTAACAAATGTGTGAGTGTGCCATATGTAATGCGTCTGTCACATGATTGCTTAAACAAAAACGGACTCCTGACGGTATAGTGATGATAAAATATCACTTCTATGCTTTTACTTGCAACGGATCAAAACATTAATGTTATTTGAAAACGACCGAATGTTGATACGTTGTTTGAAAACGTCCACGTCGTAACTAGAGCTGTTATTGCCTTGGTTTGGCTTTGTATGGGATTTATTTATTTATGTGAAAATGACTTGAGTTGAAGCTCAACTGTCGAAAACATGCCATAAATAACGAGTATGTGGCATGTTTATTCAAAAAGAGACATTTCCAAAGAATATACATGTGAAAACTAGTTTGCAACCCCCCCCCCCCCTTTTTTTTATAACTGTTAAATTAGGGAGTATAAAAAAAATGTCCCTCAAGTTTCTTGGTTAGTGACATCATGATGAGCATCACACAAACAATAAACTGTCGTATAGAAGACGAATTGTCCATTTATTCGTTATATTAAATGATTCCAACGCCTTTCTTTTTGGAAAACGAGGTGTTATAGAAAGCAGAGGTCGAAATTCATTTAAATATAGAAGCAAATGTTTCCGATTATCAAGAGATGGCCCCCCACAAGGTTGCACCGGCGGGGTATTGCTAAAATATTGTATCAGTTTAAAACTTATCAGTTTTATACTTTGTTTAAATAAGTTTTAATTTGCCAACTTTGGTTATGTTGATGCTGAATGTTGATTGGGCTTTTTGGGCTGCTGGGCTGGCTGTTACTTATTTTCGGTGTGCTAAAGGCCCAAATATAGGTCTGCTTAACAACCGGATATAATAGAGTGCCCACCTAACTTGATAATCAATCAGTTCAGATGTTTTCCAGAAGTTTCTTTCTCTCTTTTCTTTCAAAAGTCGCTTACGGTTTTTGTACAGTTAAATCACTGATTCGTCTTATATCAGCGATTTTAGTGTAAGATCTTGTGAGTATTGATGATTATCGTGTTGATAATCGTCTATTGTTGAGAGTTGAGAGTTAGTGTTGATTATGTTCGGATCGGTTCCTTGTATTCGTGGTAATCATCAAGGTTGGACTTTCCTAGAAGACATCAGAATGTGAATGGATCGGTTCGTATCTACTATATATCGTATATGTTGATATGTTTTCAGATTGAAAAACATATATTCCAGCAACACACATTCTAGATCCTTCGTTAGTCTCTCTCACATTCTCTCACTTAGAGTATTTACCTTTTGATCAGATTCAAGCATATGTTAAAGATCTTGTGTTAAAGATCTCGTTTAGCTTGTATGGATCCCTTGTTGGTGGAGCTTGTGCACGCCACGCGCCGCCGCGTGTTTATGCTTATCCGACTGAGCTTGCTCGATGCGCACGGCGTGTCGGAGCTGGTGCATATCATGCGCGCCGCGCGGTTGAGCTTATCGGACGGGTGGCGCAGGCGTGTCGGAGCTGGTGCATACCATGCGCGTCGCGCGGTTGAGCTTATCGGATGGGTGGCGCACGGCGCGTCGGAGCTGGTGCATACCATGCGCGTCGCGCGGTTGAGCTTATCGGATGGGTGTCGCACGGCGCGTCGGAGCTGGTGCATACCATGCGCGTCGCGCGGTTGAGCTTATTGGATGGGTGGCGCACGGTGTGTCGGAGCTGGTGCATACCATGCGCGCCGCGCGGTTGAGCTTATCGGACGGATGACGGGTGTGTGAGTCCGCCGTGCGCGGAGGAGCTCTTCGGTTAGCACCAAACGACATCACCAGAAACATAACTTGAAACCGTTTGTTTTTGGAGACTGGGTACAAAATCTCCAATAACATATAGAGGATGGAAATCTGGTGAGAAGAAATCAATCAAATATGGGATGAACTTTGCTTATGGAGGGACAGGTGTCTTCAACACATTTGTGAATCAACCAAATATGACCACACAAATAGACTATTTTCAACAGTTTGTTCAGCAGAAACAAGATATCCAACTTAGCTCATCATCCATTGCAATCATCTCTGTTGTAGGCAATGACTATGCAACTTACTTTTCATTAAATCACTGTGAGTCCACCGTGCGCGGAGGCCGGTGTGAGTGCAAATGACAGTGTATGTTATATGCAGTGGCCTTTTAACCATATCATTTTCATGGTGAGGTGTGGGAAAAGGACCGTGTAAAATGACAACCACAATTTATTTATATAAAAAATACATCGAGGCTACTACCCTTTTTCATGAAAATGACGCTGAGTGATATTGTGGTTTTGAAAGGTGTGAGCATGTGCCAGCCTGGACACAGCTGTAAAGCTTTTGGAAAGTTGGCGTATTTGCCATGTTATTTTTTTTCTCTAAATAAAGTAATCATTTAAAATAACACAGCTCACCTTTAGAAAGGATGGATGACAGCTGTATGCACGTTTCTTTTAGAAAGGGCAGATGAGTGGATGACAGCTGGTCATATATTGCAACTTTTGTTTTATAATATTTTAAAATAAAGTTGAAATAGATCCTTTCCCCAAGACCAAATTCAAAATTATTATTTATTAGTCACCAAATCCTATGATTCTTCTTGTGCCACAAATATTAATTAAATAAATTGATAGATATTTGGAACTTTCAGAGGTGACGTAAGATTTAAGCTTTGCAATTTGTTTTTCTTTGGAAACAAATTTGTTTCTTATGACTTTTGTCATAACTCTATTTGGAAAAAAAGTTTGCACCGGAAACAGTAGAGTAGCTGACTTACTTGTTTGATGCATAAACGAGGGAGAAACCTGTTAATGGCGGCGTAGAACTCATAAAACTTGGATCTTGGAATTATGACTTGAGAGAGTCTTGTACGGCAACAGATCTGAGCTCTCTTGTACATAAGGTTGTGAACCCCCTTTGGAACAAATGTAGATCTGGAGGTTTTTAAGCACTAAAATAAGTGAAATACCACAGATCTAGAAGTTTTGGAAAACGTAACCCAGATCTGTGGGGTTTATCCATTCGGAGATCAAGAGTGTGACTCGAAGAACACAGATCTAGAGATCTGAGGGTAAAACAAGATGTGATCAACAGATGGTTAACATAAACTCGGATGGCGCCAATGTTGAAACACGGAATCACCACCGGGATGATTGGACCGCTTTCTCCATGAGGGTGAAGAATCACGTATTGTTCTTCCTCTCCTATCCAGATCTGCACAGAGAAAACAAAGGTGGAACCGTAGAGATGACCGGTAGGGGAAAGAATCCCCTGTTTCCAGTAACAAAAGTGTGGCGGCTCCATCTTGTCTAATCCTAATAATGAGGTGAACACCTCCTTATATAGGGGACATGGGCCTCCCCTAACCTCAATGGCCCAGGCCCAGTTAGGGGTTATCTCTACAAGTCCCTAGCCCAATGTAGTATATACTACAACGCGTTGGGCCTCGCGGTTGGGTTAGTCAGCACAATAATAAATAATTAATATAAAGGCAATAAGTAACGGAAAAGTCTGACCGCTCGGGTCGGGTCCAATACCATACCTCTACACTCTTGAAGTTGATAAACTGTGTAGAGTTTCACAAAGGGTGGTTTGGGAATCAAATGGTGCCAGTTTCATGTGGTTATGGAAGAGAAATTTAAATAACGATGATGAAGTGTTTGAGCTACAAAACCTCCTCGACATTCTCAATCTGTTTCGTCCTCGTGCCGGCCCAGACGCTTGGATCTGGAAACCGCAGCCAGCTTACGGCTTCTCGGTGGCTGCCATCAAATATGCAGCGGCAATTTTTAATAGGTCCGTTCCAGATTTTCTGTTTTTCTGGAATAACTTGATTCCGAAAAAAGTGGGTATTGTCCCGTGGCGGGCTTTGTCGGAACGGTTGCCAACTAAATCTGCATTGGTGGCTCGTAATGTAGAGGTTGAAAGTATAGGTTGCCCGTTGTGTAATGAACACCCCGAATCTAGTGACCATTTATTTGTGGCATGTCAGTTTTCGCAAGCGATTTGGCTTGTGATTGCACAATGGTGTAAAATCCCACCTTTGATTATGTTTAGTCTGAAGGATGTGTTAGATATTCGCTCCGCTGTATCGGGTTCGAAGAAGAAAAAGAAGCTGATTAATGCCATTTTTCAAGTGGTGATTTGGAGTATTTGGAGGTTGAGAAACGAGATCATTTTCCGACAAGTTGATCCAAATATGTCAAGCGTGATAGAAGAATCTAAATCAATGTCGTACTTGTGGATCAAAAACAGGCTAAAATCTTCTAATTGGTCTTGGGGCGAGTGGAGAAACTTTAGTTTTGTAATGTAGTTGGTTTGGAGAATTAGTAGTTTGTATCTGGTGGATTTTGGTGTTTCTTTGTATATTTGGTGTCTAGCTTCTTGCTAGTTCGGTAATAAAATTTTCTGTTGGCCGTTCAAAAAAAAAAAAAAAAAACCAAAACATTCAATACATCAATTTAAACATGTATTAAATTTATTGACACAAACAGTGGCGGACCCAGGATTTTTTTCCTGGGGGTGCGGAATTTTTTTAAAGATTTTAGACCCCTATCAATATAAAAAAATCGGTTCATAGCGGGTCGGATCGGGTCGGGTCATGTAAAACAAGTAAAAACAAACAAACAAAGTTTCATAGCGGGTCGAATCAGATCGAGTCGGGTCCATTTCAATTCTCAAACAATCAAACCCTAGTTCCTAACTTCCTATCACATTAACAAACAAAAAAACATCAAAGTTCAAACCATCCCTACTTTTAGTTCTCTTAATCATTCAATAAAAGAACAAAAAAAACTTATCTATAACATACCTTGATCTTTAATTAGAATAATCCGGCGAAAAAAAGTGGTTCAACCCCTTTCCTCTTGAGAAATCGCGACATAACTTCCCTACTCATTGTTCATTCCTAATCCTATCACATACGAAATAAACAAGGATCTTCAAGTGTTCAACCATAGTCCATGTTCCTTAATATTTAATTTAAAATTTTGAATTTCAAGTCTTAGTAATTATTATTTGCCAACCAACAATCATACAATCAACAAACATGTTTGCCAACCAAAATTTTGAATTTCAAGCCCTAGTAATTATTATAAGCTCGAGTAAAAAACATGTACCTGTCAGGGCCGGCCTGAATTAACCAGTTTGCAGCTGAAATTTTGCAGTCGCCGGCCTGAATTATGCTGTCGCTGGGCGCTGAAGTGAGGCAGAGGGAGGGCGGGAGTCGCTAGCAAGTGGCAGCGATTTGGGTTTTTTATTATGTGGACTAGTTTGTTTAACAAAACTAGTAGTTGGGTTGGGCTTGAATGGGTATTAAGTTATTGGGCTTGATAGATTGAATTTAAGTTTTATTAAAGGGGTTAGTAGGTTAACTTGTTTACATAATTTGATCGGGTTGCAATCCGTGTTCACAATTTTTTTTTATATAAATTCCTAACATTTTTTTCTAAGGGGTGTGGACGAAAATTTCAAGGGGTGCGGACGAAAATTTCTAAGGGGTGCGGTCTGGATTTTTCGTGAAAAATACCACTAAAACTTTTTTTTTCAAGGGGTGCGGCCACCCACCCACCCCATAACTTGGGTCCGCCCCTGGACACAAATAAAGAATTATATATATATATATATGGAACCCATTAAATGGAAGTTACCTTTGAAATCAATATCATCCGTTCGATTATGCTGAGATTAAATCTGGGCCGTTTAAACTCCAAAAAACAACCGCTCTAATGGCGGTTCAGGACGGTTATTAGGAGTTTTCCTGGTGGTGGTTTTGCTCCAAAATTTTCTGCCCATTATCTCCATGTCTCAACTTTCTCCCAAGGCAGTTCTTTACGGTTTGTAACCACTGTCGAATTAAATCATGTCCGTCCAATTTGTTTAAGATTCAATCCTATCCCTTTAAACTCCATAAACTGTAAAACCAGCAGTTAAGGAGGTTACACACTATCTCTCCTATTTTCCTTGCAGTTGTTGAGCACCCACACCCTTATCACGGTTACCTCTGTTCCTTTGTTTCATCCCCACGTTGCTGATTTTCAAGGAACCGCCTTTATATCTTCGTTAATGGTTGTCTTTAAAAGATTTCTCCCACTACCGCTATGGAACCATTTTTTCTCTGTCATCTCTCTCTCTTCAAAGATCTCCTATATTTCTATTTAACCGCGTGAAGGTAGAACACGTCTCCACCGTCTTACAAATACCATCTATTGTATTACAGGTGATAGTCCAGGGTTTGTCATTTATCTTCTAATTTGTCTGCCAAGGAGGAGGTGACCCGCCGATGATGTCACATTCCATTTTCTGGTGAGTTTTTTTTTTTTTTTGATTTAATCGATTATTATGTGTGGTTTGTGTTTGCTTGAAATGAGTGCAACCTTTTAACCTATATTTAGGGCTTTTCTGATACAGAGAAGAACAACCATGAACTCTCTTCATTGGAGTCTTTAATTGAAATTGAATCAACATATTGAAAGTTTTCTAAAAAAGAAAATGTAAATTGAAAACTGTTGCACTTTTGAGTAGACTTTCAAGATTGACAATGATTATGTCATCATTATTTACCGGTTATGTTGTACACTATGTATATGAGTAGTTATAATTATTCAATTGTGATAACTAGATGTTGCCCCGCGCTACGCGGCGGAAAGTATGATTGGCAGGTGCATTTACTTATATTCAAGATATTAACACAGTTTTATGTCTTTCCAAAGCTTCTATCCAGAAGAAGCAGTGGCAACAATAACACAATTTCATGCCTATATTTTGATCTCTAACAATTTTATGCCTATATTCTGATCTCTAAAGTGCATCTTTAACATCACCTGTGTAACTTTTGGTGCCAATATCATATCACATACATGATACATCATGCTCAAATAAGTAAATAGAACCAAAAGCATATATAACAATAAAAAAAATTCTAATTTGAATTGTATATAAATAAGAACATATATACACGGTTAAGTCAATTACAACCCAATTGATTTGTCTTTAATTGTTTTAACCTAGTAACCCATTAGCTTAAGTTAGTCGGCCCATGTTAACCGTCCCATAGCACGAGATCAGCCCACCTGATCCATATGCTTGAACTCGGGAATTATCCAATAGTTCGAGACACACATTAGATTAACAACATACAAATCAAGATTAATATAAAATCCAACAATCAATAAGTAGCAAATTAATTAATAATACTACATCAAGCCATTACTAACCTGAGTTACTCATATAATGCAGCAATGATAATCACGACATATAAACACAAAGTAATTAACCAATGAAATATCATAAAAAATTACCTCATCCTCTTGCAACTGATCATTTTGTCTACGCAATTCCTCTGACAAATCCGGTTCTTCACCAGACAACCTCAACTTTTCTAATCTCATCACAACATCACCCTCATCATCATCATTCTCTTCTTCTTCAACCTCATCCTTATTTGCATCAAATCCCCCACTCAACTCCTCCTGTTCTTCTGACTTCCGTATATTCCCATCTTTATTACCACCTTCCCCTTGTTTCTGGTCAAAATTCACTGAACCCTGATCATATTGAGACCCAGAAGGTCGATTTCTTGAGGGGTTTCGAGGTGATTTAGGGGCTGAAGATGTGGAAGGCTAGGTTGAAGATCTAGGATCCGATTCGGGTTATTTGTGATAACCTTCTTCATCTTTTGCGGCAACATTATCACTGTTTAAAGTTAAAAAATGTCAAAAGACCTCAAACAAATGCTCATATCATGATTGCGGTAACCGGTAACTGGCATTGCATTTTTTTAGGTACACACACAGTAAAAAATGCAATTCAAAAACCCACAAACACAGCTACTTCATTCAAAATCTTTTACTTTAAAAAAGATCAACAAATTGTGGAATGCATTTCTGTGGGGCATTTTATCAAACACCTGGTCTGCATTTGGGTTTTGCATTTTAATCTATCTTACCATACAAACCATGAACAAATCACCACAAAATCACCCCAAATGCAATACAGACGTGCACATATGACATAATATGATCCAATAACAGTTATATGAACTACAAAAGCATTTTACAACAGTAAAAACGGATTGAGCATCAGTGACGGTTAAGTAGAGAAAGTTTTTTGGAATCTTACCGGAGATTTTGAGGGTTGAAAAGCAAGCAATTGAGGTTTATACGAATTGAAGGTAGTTCTTCAGCGACATATAAGTCGTTACCGGTGGTTGCCGACGTTAAACCCACAAGCAACACCACCACCATCATCATCACCGACGAAGTGCGTAGCCGGGATGAGGAGGCCGACCGGAGGGCATAGTCGTCTCCGCCGCCATCGGTCTACTGTTTACACTTTCTCTCTCTCTAGATCCTACTCACTTTCTCTCTGTAAGGGCTGTGTTTATGTTTGAAAGAAAAGAAGGAAATAGAAGACTTTTGTGGCAAAAGTGAGAATGATACAAATTCCCTGGCGCACTGTAGCACTGCTACAGTGAATTGGACTTGTTCTTTAATATATATAAATTTGATTGCAGGCAAAGGAAGAAATAACGAGTTTTGTTCATGAAGGAGTTTAATTACCACATAGAGAAGTTGAAAGAAGATAGAGGGATAACAAATTTTCTATATGATGACGAGGTAATTCTTCAAGAATAAAAACAATGTCCAAGCTACCTATTTTGTGAGTGGAACATAATTCATCAAGAATTCAAGAAACCATTATTTATAACCATCTTAACGTTAAAAAAAGGTTATCGGTGTTTATTGCAATGTTCATCCTTTTCTGGTTAGGTGTATGTTGAAAAGAAGACCGATTGTTTATTTTTGTTAATTACAACAACTTTATATTGAAAAGTCTCTTATTTCCTGTTGGGCAGACTTGATTTTGTGTTTTTGGCTTATCTTGGTTATTTAATTTGAACTGGGATTAACAAATGATTTGAATCGATTTTATGCAGTTTTTTTTTTTTTTTTTTTTTTTTTTTTGCAACAGATAGTGATGCCACTCCTATTTATTTTCGTCAAGAATAAAAGAGGTTTTTTCTTTAAAGAAAAGCTCTTACTTTTGTTGTTTGTGGGCAGTACATTTATTGAAGAAAAGCTCAATATCTAATGTATGGAGTAAAAAGTGTTCCTTTTTAAATAAGAAAAGGGGGAAGGTTAGTAAAAGAATTATAATTAGATATGCACATGATTCAAAATTTCCAAGTCTTTTTTATTGAAGCGATAAGACTAACGCATGTTTGTTTATCTTTTCAAGCATTCAATTGATCTCCCTGCTAAAGCTAGATATGAGGTATGTGATTTGTTTTTCTTATTTTTTTTAAATGCTAGGGTATGTTTTTCCCAAATTGAGTTTTCCTATTTTTTTTTTAAATGCTAGGGTATGTTTTTCCCAAATTGAGAAAGTTTTGAGTTATATTCTAAATATAGATTAGTCATAAAATGTTTGGGCCTAACTAAATATAGCTCAAACCAATATTCTCTTGAATACTTGTAGGTTGTAGTTGGCTAAGTTGTATAATAGATTCGTTTCATGGGTTCCCACTCGTGCCCTTTTACCTTAGTTCCGGTGTATGTTTTTTAGATATTGAAACTTAATGAATCATGATATGACTTTAATATCATCAAGTGCCAATATGTGTGTATTCCATCAAGTTGTCAAAGTCAACTAAAAGAGTTTATAAGTTAACTATGTTTCCAGTATGTAAATGGAATAGCAGTTGGATGTGCAGTAAGAGCTTATGAAAGAAAATGTGATGGGAAGGGTCATGAACTCATGATTACACTCTCAATAATATTCCAAACAAGAATGAAAAGTAAGAATTTGGTTGCTTTTTTTTGCACTATAGTTATGCTTCTGTTACATTGTGGGGATTCATGTAGTTTTATTTAACCCAGTTTGGCGTTGATTTATTAGGTACTTGACTGTCTGCAATTTTGGTTGGATGTTCCTCTTATAAAGATTACACCGACAGCATCTGATCAAGTACAAAATTGTTAGCTTTCTCTATTTTTGAACTATGATATTTGTTTTCATGGAATAAAAAGAACTGTTAAGATGCTCTCTAATATTTAACTAGAATTTGTAGTAAAAAGTTGGTGGATTGATATAAGTCTTCAGTCTTCACCATCATTCACGACTATTTTCATTGCAAAATTAAAATTTGACACTGTAAAGGTTGACATGATGGGATTAGTTTGTTTCCTCTTTTTTTTTAATCAATTAACAGGTTCTTCACTTGTTAAGACTCATTTTGTGCCTATTTTATGTAATTCCTATATTCATGATGTAATGCTTGAAGTATTAAACTATTAATAGATGGTTTATTGTGAACAAGTCAAGGTCAATGCATCCCTCGAGGACAGGTTAAGTGGAAAAACAATAGGAGGATCAAGTGAGAAATCAGAACCAAATGCATCAGTTGAATTGAACTTATGTAATTAGCTGAGTGGTTGTTAAAAGCAAAGATTTATGGATTAATTTGGGGAGTGACACGGTGTAATTGTAATAGTGAAACTACTGCTACATTTTGAAGATTCTCCATCTGTTCTTTTATTTTTTAAGAAAAGGTTTGGGCTTTGTAAGAAGCTTTGCTCCTAAATGGAAGAAGGCGGCAAAGAACTTGTAGGGGAAAATGAAACTTGGTGTAAATGTAATAGAAAATGTAAAGATCTTTTAATTTGGGGAGTGACATAGTGTAAATGTAATTTTCTTTGTTTGGTGTTTTCTTTCTTCTAGCCAATTGCTAGAAGATTTAGTTGGGTCTTCTTTTTATTTATGATTTTTACGTAATATAATTTGTTAAATGATGACACTAAATTGTACAATCTTTCATAGTGAACTTATGTTAATGAGTTGTACTTAGAGCATTAACAAAACTTTTTTTTATAGAATGCAATTCAATTTTGTGATGAAATTATGGCACTAAAGTATCCGGTCATCGGATGGGTATATTATCCGATTCTATTTTATTTCTTTTTGTTCATAGCCTCATTCATGTTGTGACTATATAATACATTAACGTAACCCGTCCACCGGACGGGTATTAAACTAGTTTTAATTGAACATGTTAAGGAATTCAAATTTAACATGTAACACCATCAACGACTGTGTTCTTGAATTAATCCACTAACTTGAATGATAATTTAAGAACAAACTTTCAAATCTGAATTACCTTTTGTTTTTTTTTTCAAATTATCTACTTCAAACATTCCAGATCTGAACAATCTTCTTTCAATACGTCAATTACGAGTCCATTCACCACTACAAATCGAAGCAAAAAGGTATAATCGAACAGAGGATAACGAGATCAGAGCTTTAGGCGCTATTTATCTAGATTGGAGGTGCGAAATCGATTAGTCTGGTGGGAGGTTGCAGCGGTGGGTGTTGGTGGTGGGAGGTGGAGGTGGTGGTAGTGGGTGAAGAGAGAGAGATGAGGGAGAGAGAATATGTTTTATTTCTTACATAATTAGTCCATTGAATATCAAGTTATTTACTCAATAGTCTCTAGGGAGGTAAAATGACAAAGATGCCCTCATGTGCAAGTCACATGACCATATTTAACAAAAAAATAGAGTAAATTTCATTTTAGTCCTTAAGTTTTGTCCAAATTTGCCATTTTAGTCCAAATAGTTTTTTTTCGCCTCTGGGTCCCTGACTTTTCCATTTTATTGCCGTTTTGATCACATACACTAACTCCATCCAAAAACTCAGTTTAAACCAGGGGTATTTTGGGGATTTTCAATTTAAACTTTTCAACTTGCCATTTTAATCCAACTAGTTATTTTCCACCCGCGCGTTGCGGCGGGACCCAATGACTACAAAAGACGTGTAAGCAACGGCAAACAGATACCGAATATCAAAACATAAATAAAATGACGTGGTAAGGATAGTCACTCCGTCATAAAAAACGATTTTAAATAACCTAATATATAATAATAGGACACACACGTCCTACACGTTGGAAATTCGGTTGTTTTCAGTTCAGTTATTACGGTGCTAACACGTTAAAATATGGATGAGCTCGGTACCGGTAACGGCAACGAAAGTACCGATCTGGAAAATCATCGAAATTAGGTACCGGCACCGAAAATGCTCGGTACAATACGGTATGGTATTTGAAGGTAAAAATCAATAAATACAGGTATGGTGCTAGACCGGTGTCGAACCTAAAGTAAC
Organism: Helianthus tuberosus; assembly: GCA_030545235.1. NCBI lineage: Eukaryota > Viridiplantae > Streptophyta > Magnoliopsida > Asterales > Asteraceae > Helianthus > Helianthus tuberosus. The sequence continues at coordinate 8,323,029 of CM060436.1, forward strand.
GATTCTGAAAACGCCAAAAGGTGGATACCAAATTGGTACCGAAAATGATTTGGTACCGATACGATACCGGTTCGTTTACAGGAATTGATACGATTTTCTCATCAATATTCTAAATATCCAAGTTAATTTTACATGCTACAATTCATTCATTACAGAAAAAAAAAAACAAAAAAGAAAGCAAAATAAGTTGTTGTGTATATAAAACCTCATTCAAACGAAAAACAGTTTACTTACTGTGTGTATGAAAAATAATCTAAACGGTGCAATTACTTGCATTGCTGCGTTGCTACAGAATTTGTGAGCTCGGTACCAACCGGTACCGAAAATACTATTACCAAAATCCCCAAAAGTGGGTACCAGTACCGAATATACCTAGTATGGTACGGTTCGGTACCGGTCGGTACTGGTACGGCACCGGTATTTGAGGGTAAAAACCGGTGAATACCTGTGCAGAACCGGTACCGAAAATACACCGGTTTGGTAAATTTACTTACTGTGTGTATGAAAAGTAATATAAACGGTGCAATTACTTGCATTGCTGCGTTGCTACAGGATTTGTGAGCTCGGTACTGAAAATACCGTTACCGAAATCCCCAAAAGTGGGTACCGGTACCGAATATACCTAGTATGGTACGGTTCGGTACCGGTCGGTACTGGTACCGCACCGGTATTTGAGGGTAAAAACCGGTGAATATCTGTGCAGAACCGGTGCCGAAAATACACCGGTTTGGTAAATTTGAGACTGGTACCTATACCCAGTACCATTTGCTCATCTATTAATTCTAATTTTAAATAATTCTAATTCTAATTTTAATTTAATAATATTATCAGTGTTCATTCAACTTGAATTTTATCATATATGAATTGGAGACCGGTACCGAAAATACACCGGTTTGGTAAATTTATGACCGGTACCTATACCCAGTACCATTTGCTCATCTCTTAATTCTAATTTTAAATAATTCTAATTCTAATTTTAATTTAATAATATTATCACTGTTCATTCAACTTGAATTTTATCATATATGAACTAGTTATAAAAACCGTCGCAGCGTTGCGGCGAACTTCTTTTGTTATTTAGTCTGTGTTTATATGTGTTTGAAATCATTACGAGCGCGTTGTTCGGTAGAAGACCGTAGTCAGAGATGAGCAAATAGTAATGGGTACCGGTACCGAATTTCCCGAACCGAAAGATCCTAAGTACCAATTCAATGCTGACGTTTGCCGTTCCTAGTACCAGTTCCCTACTGTTTTTTACCTTCATATACCGATACCGTAACCGGTATTTTCGGTACCAATACCGATTCGGTATCAGTTGGCACCGAGCTCATCCCTACCCCTGAAACTAAAAAAAAGTTGTATGATACCGTTGGTGTTCGTACGGTACCCCTGACAAGGGGTGAGCAAATGGTACTGGGTAGGATTACCAAATTTCTCGAACTAAAAGATTATCAAACTCAATCCGGTACCGACTTTTGGCGTTTTATGTACCAGGCTGGTGCTGGTTTTTACCTTCATGTACCGATAACGAACCGGTATTTTCAATACAAGTACTGGTTAACACCAAGCTTATCAGACTTAAAAAGTAAAGAAGATAACAATTGTTATAATATTAAGATAATAAAACTAAAAAAACCTGTATATAGTATTTTATTATGTGTAATATACTGTTCATTTGGTTCAAATTTTAATATATAGAAGATTATACTGTTCATTTGGTTCAAATTTTAATATATAGGAGAATTCTAAAAAATCAAAAAATTCCAAAAAAATCAAAAAAATTCCAAAAAATTCTAAAAAATCATAAAAATTCTAAAAAATCATAAAAATTCTAAAAAATCCAAAATATTCTAAAAAATCAAAAAAATTCTAAAAAATCCAAAAAATCCGTTTCGGCGCGAACCGTTTCGAACCCGAACCGTTTCGAGCTGAACTGTTTCGACCGAACCGTTTCGACGCGAACCGTTTCGACCCGAACCGTTTCGACGCGAACCGTTTCGACCCGAACCGTTTCGACCCGTACCGTTTCGGAGCCGAACCGTTTCGACCATTTCAAACTGAACCGTTTCGAACCGTGCCGTATCGAACCGAACCATTTCGACCCGTACCGTTTTGACGCGAACCGTTTCGTCCCGAACCGTTTCGCGTGGAACCGTTTCGACGCGAACCGTTTCGACCCGTACCGTTTCGATCGTTTCAAACCGAACCGTTTCGACCCGTGCCGTTTCGACCCGTACCGTTTCGACCCGAACCGTTTCAAGCCGACCCGTTTCGAACCGTACCTTTTCGACGAGAACCGTTTCAAACCGAACCGTTTCGAACCGTGCCGTATCGAACCGAACCGTTTCGACCCGTACCGGTTCGGGCGTTTCGACCCGTACCGTTTCAAACCGAACCGGTACGGGTCGAAACGGTTCGGTTTGAAACGTTACGGGTCGAAACGGCACGGTTCGATACGGCACGGTTCGAAACGGCACGGTTCGAAACGGCACGGTTCGAAACGGTTCGGCTTCGAAACGGTTCGCATCGAAACGGTTCGGGTCGAAACGGTTCGGGTCGAAACGGTTCGCGTCGAAACGGTACGGGTCGAAACGGTTCGCGTCGAAACGGTTCAGCTCGAAACGGTTCGGGTTCGAAACGGTACGGGTCGAAACGACACAGTTCGATACGGCACGGTTCGAAACGGTTCGGTTTGAAACGGTTCGCGTCGAAACGGTACGGTTCGGAACGGTACGGGTCGAAACGATTCGGCTTGAAACGGTTCGGCTTCGAAACGGTACGGGTCGAAACGGTTCGCGTCGAAACGGTTCGGGGGTCGAAACGGTTCGGGTTCGAAACGGTTCGCGTCGAAACGGATTTTTTGGATTTTTTAGAATTTTTATACGGTTCGGGTTCGAAACGGTTCGCGTCGAAACGGATTTTTTGGATTTTTTAGAATTTTTATGATTTTTTAGAATTTTTATGATTTTTTTAGAATTTTTTTGATTTTTTGGAATTGGATCAAAATGACAATTGAAAACATTTAAAGATGGAGTTAGTGTATGTGATCAAAACGGCAATAAAATGGAAAAGTCAGGGACCTAGAGGCGAAAAAAACTATTTGGACTAAAATGACAAATTTGGACAAACCTCAGGGACTAAAATGACAATTTACTCAAAAAAATATGATTGAGTTAGGGCTAAAAGACATAACGTGCAAGATTTTGAAACATTAAAGACAAAACTCGTCAAAGTTAATGGTAAAGGACACCACCTGCAATTTAAAGGACAAAACTTGTAATTTACTTATAAAAATTAGAACCAGCTGAGAAAATTACAGGGTTTTCTTTTGATATTTGTGTTTTATGATTCAATTATGGTTATATGCGTATAAATAATAAAATTTATCAAACCGATATTAAAATCAATCTTTATATCTTGTATAAATAATATCTTATATACCAAATAATGTTCTTCATTTTTTTGAACTATCCTTTATAAATTAAAAAGACTGTCAATATATTCGTTAACCTCTATTTTTTTTAACGATGACCTTGGATCACCGACAAACCATTGGAGTATAATCATGTCACCAGCGCGTAATCACCCAATCATATCAATCTCTACCAGACAATAATGTCTATGAAAAATGAGAAAACCCGATAAGTCACCGTGACCACAAATTTCAATTTCTCCACTACTGTAAAACAAATCAACGAGCGGGAAAATAATATCATCTTCCACAGATTTCAGTTACACTTCAGCTTCAAAATCCTCTTCCATCGATCTGCAATATCAAGTTCCAAAACCCTAACCCTAAGTGAACGTTTTCTGCACTTATAGTCGCTATGGGAGTAGAGAGCTATCACGTCATAGAGCTTGTAGGTGAAGGATCCTTCGGTAAAGTATACAAGGGGAGACGCAAGTTCACCGGTCAGGTATTCGCTTCAGATTCATCGCTTTTTCAATTCTTTTTCTTTTCTTTTCTTTTGAATATGTGTTTGTTTATGTATCCGGAAGAATAGACTGTTGCAATGAAGTTCATACTCAAGCATGGTAAAAGCGAAAAGGATATTCAAAATCTCAGACAAGAAATTGAGGTATTATTAATGTCATTTATATATATGTGTGTGTGTGTGTGTGTGTGTTTAGTTAGGGTTTGACTCATACGATGCCTGTTCTTGCAGATTTTGAGAAAATTGAAACATGAGAATATTATTCAAATGTTAGATTCTTTTGAGAGTCCACAGGAGTTCTGTGTTGTTACTGAATTTGCTCAAGTAAGTAACTAGCTCTCTTCTTTTTACACAACTCTTATTATCGGGTCTTGTTTATGCATATACTGTTAAATTTTACGTTCTTTTAACTAGATGCGTTTTGATACAGGGTGAATTGTTTGAAATTCTTGAAGATGATAAGTGCCTGCCTGAAGAACAAGTGCAGAAAATTGCAAAGCAGCTGGTACTTCCTTAGCTCAATGGGCTTTCAAAGCTTAAATTTACATTATATGTTGCTGTCTTGCTGACGACTCTTTAAATATACTCAGGTGAGAGCTCTGCACTATTTGCATTCCAACCGAATCATTCATCGTGACATGAAGCCACAAAACATCTTGATTTGTGCCGGGGGTGTCGTTAAGGTTGGTTGGAAACTCTAATCACTTCTGTTTAAGGGGAGACTATTTGCACACTTGGTGTGTAGATAGTCAGCCCAAAAAAAAACTTTTTTGTCCTATATGCACACCCTGCAGTGTCGAGCTGTGGCCAAAGCGCGGCGTTTTGGTCCGGTCAACCAGACAAAGACTGACGGGTGTCTGACGGGTCTGTTGACCGAACCAAAACGCCGAGCTTTGGCCGCGTTTTGGTCCTGTCAACCTTTGTCCTATATGCACACCCTGCAGTGTCGAGCTGTGGCCAAAGCGCGGCCAAAGCTCGGCGTTTTGGTTCGGTCAACAGACCCGTCAGACACCCGTCAGTCTTTGCCCGGTTGACCGGACCAAAACGCCGCGCTTTGGCCACAGCTCGACACTGCAGGGTGTGCATATAGGACAAAAATGCCCTTTTTGGTGTGCATATAGGCATTTGGGTGTGCCAATAGGTACACCCCTGTTTAATAACACATTTTAGTTTTTACACAAGTCATTTGAATTATTTGTTTATGTATCTAAATAATTCTGTTTTTCTGTTAGTAGAAGTCGGCTTCTGTATCAGAACATTTTTGCAAATGCATATGGGTGGATTATTGAAGTTTCATGAATCTTGATATGTACCCAGGCTGCAAATTCCTTGCTGAAAAAGTAGTTTACTGTACATTGTGAAAATGCATGAGGGGATGTTTCATGCATTAGTTATGACAATTTATGTATTTTGATTAATCTAATGACCTATACATAAGAGCCTTTATTAAACTACATATTGTTAATTTGTCTCTAGTTTTAGGTTTATTGGTTTGGTTCCTCGCATACATTTTTGTTGAAGGGAATATTCTTTTAAGCAATTAACCATAACTAATCCTCTTTCCCTCATGAAACAGCTATGTGATTTTGGGTTTGCACGTGCTATGTCAAATAATACAGTTGATTTACGTTCAATAAAAGGTATATAGCTTCATTACCATCCTTTAGCAATTGTTTTGCGTATATATATTTATCAAATAGTTATTCATGCATTTTTTCAGGTACTCCATTGTACATGGCCCCAGAACTTGTACGAGAGCAACCCTACAACCACACTGTTGATTTGTGGGCTACTGGGGTCATCCTGTAAGCTATTTCTTCCTGAAAAGCTTTGAATTTTTGTTTATTTTACTTTTAGACTATGTGCGGATATAACACATCAAAGCTTTAACTTGTACCAATAACAAAATTTGAATTCCGTTATTTTTTGTATGAAGCTTAAATGTGTGTATATTCTGTTCTTGTAAGTTATCCATGAAATATGATTGTTGAACACTTGAACTGGATTCATATTCTCTAACTTGAATTTGTTTGATATATTTCAGGTATGAATTATTTGTTGGTCAACCTCCTTTTTACACTAATTCAGTGTATGCACTTATCCGACATATCATTAAGGTATGAGCCTCTAAACCAAATTAAATCGTAATGTAGGATTCTATGACACACAAAGTCATTTTTATGCTACTTCAGGATCCAGTGAAGTACCCAGAAACCATGAGTGCAAACTTCAGAAGCTTCCTTAGGGGGTTGCTTAATAAGGTGTCATTACAAGTCTCTAAAGTAGTTCTATTTTGTCATTTGTATGTATTGTTGTTTAATTATGATCAACCTGCAACATGTATCAATCTTGAGAGCAGGATCCTCATAGCAGGCTGACATGGCCCAAGCTTCTTCATCATCCATTTGTTGCAGAAAATCTTGAAGATGTTGAGGCTAGGGTACTTATCTTCTTTTATTTATTTATTTATTTTATGATGGATTTTTCGGCCTAATCACAAAAAAAAAAAAAAAAAAAAAAAAACCTTACATCTTGGGAATGTTAATTGATTACAAGGAGCTTCGTGCCAACGCTGCTGCTTCTATAGGAAGTGATGCTGCTTGGAAAGGCGAACAACATGTACAAGTAACTGGTTTGATCTCTGCAAGTCCGGAAGGTAGGCCTTCATCGAAAAAGATACAATTTTTTTTTTTAACTGATCATGAATAAGCATAACCAAATATAAAAGACATTTTTGCAGGTAAAAGTCGATCTCCCACAACCAATGATGAAAATACCATAGATTTGAGTTAACACTCAACTATTGATCGTATGTCGCCGCAACCAGAGTCTCAAAGGGTCACAGAAAGTGACACTATACAATCAGGTAAACTACAACTCAATACTAGATTTTTTTTTTCTGAATTATGAGTTCATAACATAAACTTCACGTATTCTTCATGCTAATTTTGTTATGTCACTGCATATCTGGATTTACTACGTGTTGATGATATTCAAAAGTTAAGTGAAGTTTATGCTCCATGATAGCAAAATCTTATATAGTGGACTATTGCTCACAACTCCTACTTGTGATTGGTGTTTTTATCTAGCAATGGGCACATACTATGTTCTTGAGCGCACTCTTTTATTGAGCTGTTAATACATATAATTGGATTAAAACTCAAAACTTGGTTTCAAGTTTATATTTGTAATGTCTGGCTGTGAGTCTTATTTGGAAAAAATAACATGTTTTGGTTATTTTAAGAGGAACTAACATGATAATGCAACTAAAAAGTGTGATCTTGGAAGTCTATGAATGATGATGAAATAGAGTTAAGACATCCTGCTCATGTACAAACATTAACAATTATGCTCATAAGTTAAACAATGCAAAATATATGTCGCATACGATCCCTAAGCTGAGTCCATTGGGGATTCCCTAAGTGGTACCATCCATATATTGTGTCGGCTTCCCTTACTACATGATGCAATGCACATCTCAAATGGGTTTCATAGGAGGCATGCCCAAAATATACATGGCCACTTCATAGCATTATCACATCCCTTCGCGATCGCTCACATGGCCTAAGTTTTTCTTGAAAGTATTTACAAACTGCACGGGTGTCCAGTGACCATCGATTTTGGCCGTGACCCTATTTTCTTGCATTGGCGGACCTATCTTTACGGGTGGGTGGGCGGGCGCACCCCTTGAAAAAAAAATTAGTGTATTTTTTAGGCAAAAAACTCGATCGCACCACTTGAAAATATGGTTGAACCCTTCATCCGCACCCCCTGAAAAATATTCTCGGGTCCGGCTCTGTTTTCTTGAGCACTTTTTGAAAAGCGTTTAGGCAATTACAACTTTACAAGGGATCACCTTGATCATGGCTGCCGCTTAATAGGTGTTTAGAAACTCATCTAATACATCTCTTAACTGAAAGTAGCACACGGAATCATTCACAGGTTACTACGTTGTCAGTAGAGGTGTACAAATTGGTTTTTTTTAACTGGTCCAGTTTTTAACTAAATCAATTTTTTTTGGGGGGGGGGGGGGGGTGGTGAGGACCGTTTTTTCTTTAAAAAAAACTGTTTTAGAACCAATTTTACATGGTGGGAACCCGAACTGGTAGTAATCGATTTGGTTCGGTTAAAAACCGGTTTTAACCGATTCCAATGATTAGGAATACTAACCAGTCTATAAACCGATGGTTCGGTTCAGGTACCCTTTTTTTTGTACACCTCTATTGCCAACTACACCCAGATTGTACCTGCAACCTTTGACGATAATCCCAAGTAGCTCAGCGTACAAGTAAACATACAATGTTTTGATACATTGGAATAAATGTAGGCTCCTGACGGACTACTTATCACTGGAGTATCATTGTGCTACCAGCAAAACTACCCGATCATATCCATCTCCACCAGGCAATAGTGTCTATACAACAATTCAGAAGGAAACCCGATAAATCTAGGAAAAACCCCCTTGTGAGAATCGAACCCAAGACCTAATGATCCTCAAGTTTTATCTCACCCTCGAGATGCCACTAAACTCAAGAAAATAGGCTACTAAGGAGTATCTTAGAAGTTATTTCAAGAACTTTTAACCAATTGAGACTTTTGTGTGAATACGGATTAGTGTTTTAACTTTTAACTAATCTTTTGAGGGTTAGTATGTCGTGTGGATTACTCTACTTGATCCTTGATAAAAAAAAAAAAAAAAAAAAAAAAAAAAAAGGGCAACCAGTTTGATAATGATCCAAGTACCTTCTACATCTATGCAGTTAAATTACCCAGCAAATTTTATACCTTTAACCAACGAACTCGTTCTGTTACTAAATAATTTATTTATCTTCATTCTACCCAAAAGTGACTGGTGGTGATGTTGGTGGCAACTGGTGCATTATTGTGGCTAGGGGTAGTGGTTGTTTGTACCATACAACAAAATCCAAAATTTTAACTTAAAAAGGTCTAGTAGGTTCAAAGCAGTACATCAAATAAAAACTCTTCATAGTTCGTCCTTGCTTGATTCGGTTGTGGCTGTGCCTGTGGTTGCTTGAATGGTCTCGTCTGCGCCATCACGGTTCTTTTTAATGAACTCGATGATATCCTCCTTTGTCCTATTTCCTTCATACGGCACCACTTTACCACTTGAAGTTTTGAAGTATAGTGTCGGGTAACCTTGAACTTCAAATGTCTCGCTTGGAATGTCGTTGTTTGATCCGTCCTATTGCAAAAGTTTTACAAGTCATACCCAAAACAAACTACCTAAAATATTTCTTGTTAACCATAGTTTAATAAAACTAGTTACTTAAAAAAATGTCCAGAAAGTGTCGGTGGGTTCATCCGACCTGTTTTGACCCATACTTAAAAAATTCCCGTGTTTGACTAGCATTCGACTTAAGAAACAAGTGGAAACTTACAAACTTTGCGATCATGACATCAGCATCATTTTCAAAGGAAACGGCAACTTCATCCAAGATTGGGGCCAGTTTCTTGCAGTGACCACACCACGGTGCGTAGATCTCTAGTAGAACTGTGGGCCCAAATCATAAGCTTAGAAAAAGTGTAAATAAAATTTAAGAAATTAATAAAAATGAAGGCAAAATCTTACTGTTCTTTTTGGAGTCCAAAACCATGTCTTTAAGGCTGTTAGCGACCACCACCTTCACAGGCTCATCGTTGGTTTCTGGAATCGGCTCTGACTTTATAAATGGCTTCACGTTTCCATCCTGAGAATGTCACCATTTGGTTTTATTTTATCTCTAATGGGAAAAAAACAAACAGAAATACTGCTAAAAGAAACCTAAGATTATCTCCTAAATCATTTTATCAAAGTAATACATACATACCACGTAGTCCTTCAACCAAGGAGCGATTTGATCGACTTCAACGTTTGAGTTGATGAACTTGAGACCATTGGTGTTTTGTACAATAAGAACAGGTGATTGGTCCTCTTTAAGTCCAAAATACTGCACATCCAGATTAACAGAAAATTCAAGATGAAATCAAAGATGAAAGAAAAACAGAAAATGAAGAAAGATGATTTTACCTGCAAGGCAGCTTGACTAGCTTTAAGATCACCCAGAAGAAAGTTTAATCCCTTTCCTTTGTATAAGCCAGCAACTTCCGTGTATTTCGACTTGAAACCGTCAATATTCTCGTGACTGAAATCCAGAAACAACATAGCCTAGCCAAAAGAAGAACAACAAACATACAAACCGTGTTGCTAAGTCACATCGAACTACTTCAGGAAAGAAAAGAAAATAAGTAAATAAGACGTGTACCTTTGCATCGGGACTTTCGAAGTATTTGACTAGAAATGGTTGGTTGGTTGGGCTTTGGTCGAAGAGTGTCACAAGAGGAATGCTGGAGTCTACAATGAACTTCTCCAAAGCATCGACATCAAATTTCTGAAAAATCACAAAGGACGTGTTAACAGACTGGTGACGGATAAACATAAAAAAGAGTTACCAAATTCTTTATACGAGTGGCGGTACCTGGAAATCGACAAATAGTTCATCAAACGGCTTCAGTAACCTAACGGTTGGGGTGGTCACTGATGATTCCCCACGGGGAAGGAGTTCAGCATTTGTAGTGTGGCCAAAGTCGTAGTCCGAACGCAACTTGTCGGCTAAAGCAGTGAAATTCTCAAACTCTTCACCGGATAATGTGGGGAAAATTCCTACCTGCAATGATACATCAAACATTTAAGTCATGGGTAAGATTGTAACAAGTACAAAGTTGGTGGGGAAAGGATGAAACAAAAAGCTTACCACAAAGACCTTCTTGTCATCTATAAGACTACCTGCATCTTCTGGAGTTTTGATCTCAAACGATGCAGGACCGACTTGTTTCTTTAGGTATTCAACTATACCGTCGGCTTCACGAGGGCCTTTGTAGTCTTGAACAACTTCTCCTCCGTTTTTCAAGATCTTGATTGTGGGGAAACCTTGAATCTCAAACTGTTCGGCAAGTCCTTTGTTTTCCTCAGCGTTGGCATCAACCTTTGCCAAAGCAACAGGAGGATCGTGGCTTGCCAACACAGATGCAGCCTTTTCGTACTGCACGTAAAGAATACAAGTAAAAACCGTTACTTTTAGCTATACTGCTTTTCAGAAAATATAGGTTGACCATCCAGGAAACAAGATAGATACCTCTGGAGCAAGATTCTTACAGTGACCGCACCTGTTAGAAAAACAGGATGTATTATTCACATGTTTTAGCAACATATTCTATTTCACAATTAATTGATAAAACAAGGGAAATTCTAGACGAGTAGACGCATAAAACGTCTATACATGCAATTTGAACCATGGATACCCAACAAATTTGAGTACAAAAAAGCACTACGGCATATACGCAACCATTTCAAATAACTTAAACACAGATACACTAAACAACACGACTAAAAAATTCCAAAATTTCCGTGGAAGTTTTTTGAAGCAACCATAATCTCCTAGAGCATCAAATTAAAATTTCTAGAAGATATAGAATAATTTACGACATACTATCAATGAAAACACAATAGGACAGTAAATTTATTAGCAGGGATTCACCATGGATCAATAGTTAAGACTTAAGATAGGCAACAGGTCATACAATCTGAAAACAACTTTCAAAGAAAAGTGTCTGATATATTCAACTGTACATCTTATAAATCAAATAATTAACAAGTCATTCTATGTCTTATTTTAAAATTTAAAGCCAGATCTAGATGAGTCAAATAAAAAACTAGTTATTATAAAAAAAAAGAGTATATGAACCTGATCTGATTTTGAATTTAAGCGGTCACCACATGCACATAAACTAACATTAAAAATTACCTAATTATGACACCTTTATCAATAATTTCTTGAATCACAGATCTCAAATTTCCTTTATAATTCCTCTCTAAATATCAATTACAAAGTCAGATCTGTATCTAAAACAACACATGCAAGCACACACAAACAGAACAAATTCCTTACAAATTCACAAACAATCAAAAACTAAACCGATCTACATACTTTCAATGCTTTAAAGTTCAAATTCACAATAATTAAGTAATTAACAACAGTCAAACACTTTCCTAGAACACTAGAAGCTTCAAATCAATAACAAACATCAAATCTACACAACAGAAAAGCGAATTATAAACCGATCTACAAACAAGCAGTGCTTTCAAGTTCAAATTCACGATAAATAACAACATCAAACACTGTTCTACAAGCATCAAATCAATGACAAACAACAATTAGGTTAATTAATTATTACTAAACCAGATCGAATCTATACAACAGATTAAATGAATAATAAATCGAAGAAATAGTTGTATACCAGGGAGCATAGAACTCAACGACGATGAATTTGTGTTTCGATACGATTTCTGAGAAATTAGAGTGATCTAGAGTCAGCACATGTTCTTTCTCAGCCTCAGTAGCAGAAGAGAACGATGCAATGGAGAATAAGATAGCAGAAATTAAGATGAATGCAGTAGAAACCCTAGCAGACGCCATAGCTGTGAAGCTTTCTCTCTCTTACTCTCTCTCTCTAGAAAGTCACAAGCGTTATCGCATGTGAAGAAGACCAAGACAAAGGAGCGTCTTCAACGTGGATAAATAAGGTGTTTGGTGGAGATGCACGTCTATACGACGTCGTTTGGCTTTTATTTTGTCATCTTCGCATCATATATTCTAGATTTTTTTTATATTCCATAAAAATAAGAAGATAGTCTCCTTTGAGTGTTTGAACGGTAATTGATCCACTACTAGATGGATCAAGTCCAAAACTTCAACACAAAATTAACTAAAATTTAAGTTAACCATTTTTAAGTTTCAACCATTCATAAATGTGAGGAAAAGCTAAAATCGATTCATTTAATTTTTATTTTATTGAAATTTATCATAACGAGCACGTGTTAACTCGCAAAATCTAGTTCAGTTTAATATTAAGGAACTGGCATTTGAGTTCGAGCTACGCTTGTAAAAAGCTCGGGTCAACTCGTGACTTGATAAGCAAGGTTATTTAAATAAAAACTATATTTAATATGTATTTTAAGTAAAAATTATATTTGAGTGGTCTTAGTTGGAGTCAACAACCATATTGTAATTATATGGGCTAGTTTAGCTTATTTATAAATGGGATTGGTTAATAACTTATAGACATTAAAACTTGAGCTTAACTTAAACGAGTCAAACAAGCGAGCTTCAAGCCGCTCCAATAGTGTGAGAGATGATTAAAAACCCATGTTATGTCCACATTTATTGTAACACCTCGAAAATTCACGTCCTATAATGTGTAGACACGTGTCAAATGTTTAAACGTGTGAAAGAAATATTATAGAAGGACTAAAGTTGACAAACATGGAAAGTATGTGAATATACGTATTCTAAGTGTCAACTGTGAATAAATATAATGTACATTAACCCTATATGATGCTCATACCTTCAAACGAATAAATCATGGATCATACGAAGCTAAAAGTGAGAGATTTCAAACTACAGGGACTAAATGTGTCAACATGTTCAATTTATACCTCTGAGTGACCTTTTGGCAAACCCAAAGCTTTGTAAATGTTAAATATGCTCACGAGAATACACGATTTAAATTTCGTAAAGTTTCATTAACGTATGAGAAAGTTATGATCAAATTCGTGTGCGAAGTGTTAAAGCGTAAACGTTGAAAGTTATGACTTTTCGGGTTAACCGGAAGTGTCCAGGGACTTGGCAAAGTGGGTATAAGTCCTAAAGCCCTTGTGGGTAAATATAAGGGGGTCAAAATGCAAGAAATAACCTTGGTTGCCCTTTCGTGAAGCCAAAGGTCAAGTTGCAAAACAATAGAAAAATGAAAATCTGAAACTCAGGCCCAGGCGGCCCGCGTTAAGTCCGGCTAAACGTGAGGCGGGCCGCGTCCGACCCCCAGTACCGAGAAAAATGGCTGATGTCTGCCATAGCCTATTGTGCGCGACCTTTAACCGTTTTTCCACATCTCTTGACCCCTAAAGCACCCCCTAAACACTAGGAACAAGTGTTGATCGGTTATGGTGGGTTGTAGACCCATGTGTCAAGGATTTATGGTGAGAAATTCACTATAAAAAGGCTTGAACTTGCACCATTGTTCTTCACATCATCAAACAAGCTTCTGATCAATTCTGGAGCTCCCAAGCAGCCTCAACTGATCATATCTCGTGCATAGGACTCTTGTAAGTCTGCTAGTCCTTCTTTAATTGTGTTTAGCTTGGTTAATTAGCTAAAAGTCAAACCGTCGTAATTACGGTTTGACTTCGAGATTAGTCAACAATGGCTCAGTCATATCTCGAATTAAAAGTAGTTATAAGTTGGTATTTATGTGGGTAACAAAACCTCAAAAGGGTTTCCCCTGATCACCACTCTAACTAGGTCAAAAGTCGGGTCAAACTTATATTTAAAAAGTCAACAGGAAGCCTAAAATGCTATTTATGCATAATTAACATTGTAGATCATATACAACCTGTTGGATCATTGTTATAACTTGGTAATAAGTGTAAGAACATGTCTAGACATGTTCAACCCGACAATTTCCTGTTTAGACCCGGTTCGGAACCGAAAGTCACATAGTTTGACTTTCACTTTGACTTTCAGTTCTGACCCGTTTAGACATGTTTTAGAAATGCCTCAGAGCTTTAATTGGACTAGGTTACATGTTAGTACAACCCTCTGTGATTATACACCTTGGTTCATTAGTTATCCAATTAATATGCGTGTTTCCGTTAATTGCTCATATGTTGACCATTATGCCCTTATTACCTTAAAACGTGATTTTTAGAAATGTAAAAGAGTAGAAACTTTAATTACTGATATATAAACTTGTATGCAAAGTTTGACATCAGTTTGACTTGTAGATTAAGAGTTATGCTCATTATCGCAAATTTAAAGCTTTATGTTAATAAAACGGCGTAATTAGCGTATAGCCTAGTTAAGCCTACTTTTCGGTATCAAACTTAATACCCACTGATGTAATATATTATTTTGGGATTTTTAAAGATTTTTAATTAATTTTAGGCTGAGCATAACTAGTAGTCGTAGGCTTAATCCGGTAAATGTCGGTTTTGCCCTTACGGGCCATAAAATGAGTTTTACATATCTAAACGACTCCAAACCTTTTGCTACTGATCACATATGATGAATAAATGGTTTTAAGCCTTCTGGAAATATAAAAATATCAGATTTAAGTATTGAACCCGGAAATGGCCTTTAATCGCCTTATTTAGCGTTTTTAACGCATAGTATGTATTAAAATCATATTGAACATACCCGGGTTGATACCTACTGATATTTTAGGCAAATTAGAATATTTTAACAGTAAGCAAAGGTTGATTAACTCAGACTCCGGTTTTGAGCTTTTTGGCTTATGTGAAATTACCAAAATGCCCCTACGGTGCATAGTTGGTTATAAATGATAGATTTCACACATATACTTTAACCTACTGATATAACTTAGAAAATTGAGTATATTTGCTGATTACATCAGGCCTGTAACTCAGGTTATCACTTAAACTCTTTTACAAACTTTTAAATGACCAAACTACCCCTACGGGGCCTAGTTTGTGTTTAAACACGTTTTGGGCATAATGAAAGACACCTTACTGATGTCACAACATATTTGAGACATAATTAACTTAGGAAACCTGTATATAGCTCTCATGAATACCCGTCACGCTTATTACGCGTACGGTTCAGTTTATGTAACAAGTTTACATAAATTAGCCGAAACAAGTCAAACCTTAACGGTTTTATCTCAAAATCCAGACTGTGAATAATAAACCCATATTAAACAAGTCTTCAAACTTGTCGGGTCTAAATCACATTCTATCCGGTCTTCGCTTAATCGTGCGTACGAACCGTATCTTTGAAACTAGCCGGTCTAAGCTTAAGCTTAATTAAAGGCCCGTTAGGATTCTAATAGGTTGTTATAAAACCTTCGTTCCAGATTAGGAGGACCAGTAAAAGCTACGTGCATTTTGCTTATTGTGATTAATACTTACTCAGGTAAATACTTTTAACTTATTTTCCCTATACGGGTTTGGGTTACGGTATATAGCATACCGCTTGATCGAGCATCAAATCTCCACAGTTGAGTGGGTAGTTGACTAATTTGATCGGCTCGTTTAAACAGTCTTGATTACTTAAAGCCTTTGGGGGGTTAATGACCATGTCCCGGATATCCTTGGCATCATCTTGCGAGATGGCCACGACTTGAGCACGGGGTGTAGGCGTACACCTGTCAGTGTATAACTCTATAATATGGTGTGTCTATTGATCTTTAACCCGGACAAGATCCGGGCTACTGAACGCACAAGTAACATGTAATTCGTTCACAAGATTATAATATTAAATAATTCTCCCAAGTTATAAAAATGTTTATGCCATGTGCATCCAAACCAATTTTCAATCATTTTACAAAATGAGTCTGTTGAATGTATTTACCAGTGTAAACTGACGTATTTTCCCAAAAAGATTAAATGCAGGTACTAAGCGAAATTGGCTGGGATTTCTCCTTAGCATCATTAGAAGTCTCGCAAGCTTAAGATGCCTGAAGTCTGTTGAACCATTAATATTATTTTATTTCGATCCATCTGTGGATAAACTTCCGAATATTGTGACACTTGATATTACAATATTAAATTCGGTTGTATCATATTTTTAAATTGCTTCCGCTGTGCATATTAATTATTGTGTTGTTTGACTATTATGTTGCGAACCACGTCACGATACTCCCCCACCGGGGCCACCGGTGACACGTGGAAAACGGGGTGTGACATTTATTATATTTGCCTGATTCTTTATAAAGAAATAATGTCATATGTATTGCACATTTAAGTTGGTGAAAAGGTTCAACGCTATAGTTTTGATGGTCAGTTGTAAAAACAACAAAGTTGTGATTATTTCATCGGTCAAGTGTAACTGATTCGATCGATTGGGGCATGAGATACATGTTATGAATGGGCCGATTGTCACGAATGAATGTGATTATGTCCTCCTTCGTCTCAGCACCATCGTATGGTAATAATATTCCATTTGCAGGCTTAAAGTAAAGCGTGTAGCAGCTTCTAACATCGAACATGTCGTTGGGGATGTCATTTGTTGCTCCATCCTAGATAGAGTTAAAATACAAAAGAGAAGTTAAGACATAAACGTGTAAAGAAAATTGATGTTGCTTTAAATAACGCCAGAGTTTGGATTTGAACTCGATTTTGGCCATTTGGGTCATACTTCAGGGTGTAAACAAGTTGAGCTACTTGTAAGCTACTTGAGATTAGATCGACAAAAGCTTGAAACGAGCTCAAGCTTCTAATGGAGCTCTTTCTATAAGGAAGATTGAGCTTTACCGTCGATTTTAAGCTTTCTTAAAATCCTTGTGTCCCCGGCAACGGCGCCAAAAACTTGATGCGTGTGAAGTGTCGTATATTTTAGGTGTATATTTTAAGCCCTTTTTAACACTTATTTTAGCCAAGTTTTAAATTTATAAAACACGATATTTCACTAACACTAAACACACATATGGGCAAGTGCACCCATCACTAACACTAATGCTCATTTTTCGTTTCTTGTGTGAATAGCCGCTTGGTTCTTACGACTCTAGAACTTGCCATAACAATACATTCCCGGTCCTTATCAACTTAAACCCGAGTAAGTAAATGATGGAGGCATTAGGACTAACATTTTTTTTCTACACCATTATTTTTCTTTTTCTTTTACCACCTACCCAAAAATCCCCCTAGTTAGCCCCTTTGAGCCTAAAACCTTTTCGTTTCATCACCCAAAACAAAAAAAACCCTTTCACCCACCAAAACCTTTTTCATTTTTAACCCTTTATTTTAGTAACAAGTTCGGTTATTCGTGAAAAAAAAAAATGAAGCAAAAAGAAAATAAACAAACAAAGTAATCAAAAATAACTTTGTTTGAATAAAAGCTTCATCAAAAATAAAAAGTTGCAAAAATACGAAAACCGACACTTGTTACGCTTTTTAGCCCTTTCTTTTTTTCTACTAACCACTAACCCAACCACCTACCTTTAACCCTAGCCAACCCTTAACCCACAAAGTCCTCTTGATATCTACAAAGGTATAAAAGTTAAAAAGGAGGAGGATTGATTTTTTGGCAAGCCTATGGTAGGAATAAGTTCCGTGCCGCTCTCGAGTGATTCACTAAAAATACACCTTCGGCCGAGTGTGAGTGATTTCCCCGCGAGGTATGTGAACTTGTATATAAATAGAATTTTAAAAAGGCATGTTATGCCCAAATAAGTAATTTCTTTTATGAACAGTTCTAATTAAATCATTACGAATAGGAGTGTAAATAAATAAAAATAAAACCCCAAAAAGATCTTGGAAATCCCGACACTCTATGACAAGCCCAAAACCTTCTCTTCTACCTATTCCATTTGGGAGTGTAAGCCAAATATTAAAGAGTTTTGCTTGAGGACAAGCAAAAGTTCAAGTGTGGGGGTATTTGATGTGTGTAAAATGCAACATATAAATTACATCAAATGAGGCATAAAACTAACCCTTTTTTAGTACTAATATTGGAAAAAGAGTGTTTTTGTCTTCCTTTTGTATTTTCAGGATTAAATGAGCTAAAAAACGCAAAAGAAGCAAAAAGACAGCTAAATCCAACATAAATACAAGAAAAGGAACATTAGTGGATTGCCCGAACCCTCAACGGCACCTTCCAAAGCAAAATAGAGAAAACAGAAGGCTGAACACGCCCCGTGCTCAGCCAGCACGGGGCCGTGCCCAAGAAGCAGCAGAAAAGACAAACCTATAGAAGCTTCTATTGCCCACCACGGGCCGTGCTCAGCGGACACGGGGGGCGTGCCGAAAGTACTGCAGGCGCATTAATTGTAATTGCGAATTACAATTAATGAAGAGAGAGAGTGTCAGACGGGCACGGGGCCGTGCCCAGCGAACACGGGGCCGTGCCCAGGCTTCTGTTCAGCCTATAAATAAGAGTGCTTGGTTTCATTGCAACTCATCCCTTGGCACCACCTCTCTCACACTTCATCCACCACCCACCACCATCACAACACCATCATCCACCACCATCATCCATTGTCCATCATAGAGTGTGTGAGTCGTCTCGGGATCCAAGATTGATCGTAAGAGTTCTTGACAATCAAGGCCATGTTTGCCTAAGTCTCTTACATCACTTGGTGAAGACAAAGTGTCTAGTATAATACTTTTTATTTCTAATCTTTTGCACTTTTTATTTGGTTTTGTATTAATGACTTTAATAACTAGTTACTTATGTTGAAGGTGATCTTTCCTTATCGTTTGTCCGTGGTGTCTTGGCATTATTTTACTGTCTATATAAAATAAAGGATTTTCACCATTCATATCTTCACGGTCTATATGGAGGTATGTTGGCTACCTGGTAGGGGGTTAAGGGAACGGTTTGGTAAAGGTCTTGCCATTGTTTAGCGTTTAGAGGTCCTGCAATGGACCTGGGTCAAATTTAGTAGGACCTCCTTCAATACTTCACGGTATTGGATGGCGGGGGTCCAAACTCTTTGATCCCCTCATAAGTTAACTACTATTAATACTATAACCCGGCTATTTAGGACTGTATCCCTGCTGACTCAGACTACTTAGTCGAGGGTAACGTCACCGCCAAAAGCGGGGCCTACCACAATACTGCATTAATAACTTAATTCATTATCTTCCAATAATCCACCCCTTTAGGATTGTATCCCTGCTGACTCAAACTACTGGGGTGAGGGTAACATCACCTTCAAAAGAGGGGCCTACTACAATAACTAAGATAATCTCTTAATTATGTGCAAAAGTGCGGAAATAATCAAAGGTTATACTAGATACGAGTCGGAACCAAGTGATTCATCTTGTCTATCTGTTTTTATTTTATTTTTATTTTCAGCATTTTAGTTAGCTTTTATTTTTTTTCTTAGTTTAAAACATTTTTCTAAACTTTTATTTTGGTTAGACGTTGAGGATAAACCGGTATTAAAAGCTCTTGTGTCCTTGGACGACCTCGGTATCTTACCAACGCTATACTACACTCAACGATGGGTGCACTTGCCCATATGTGTGTTTAGTGTTAGTGAAATATCGTGTTTTATAAATTTAAAACTTGGCTAAAATAAGTGTTAAAAAGGGCTTAAAATATACACCTAAAATATACGACACTTCACACGCATCAAGTTTTTGGCGCCGTTGCCGGGGACACAAGGATTTTAAGAAAGCTTAAAATCGACGGCCTAATCAGTTTTTTTTTAAACCTTTTTAAACGCGCGCACATTTTTCTGCATTTAGTTTAGTTTTGCATTTACAGTATCCTGTACACGGGGCCGTGTTCACTGAACACGGGGCCGTGCTGCAGATTTTTCATAAACGCCCAGTAACAGTAGCTTGAACACGGGCCGTGCTCACTGAACACGCCCCGTGCTCAACTGGATCAGTCAATTTAATTAAAACGCCCAGATACAGATTCTGAACACGGGGCCGTGTCCACTCAACACGGGGCCGTGTCCAGCCTCTGTTTCCGTTTTTATTTTTGTTTTCTGATCTCGAGACTCGGTTGTGGTCTGCTGAGTGATTCTTATGGATCAATACTCAGGAGGTTACAACTACACCTATGATGAGGATGATTATAGGGGTAATTATTGCACAAATTGTCGTAATACACGTTCAATTCAAGATAATCACTCGTACCAACCATCCAATTCATACACTTACTATGAGGAGCCCAGGTACGAACCATCAACTTCATACACATCCTATGAAGACCAAAGGTATGAACCTCCTCCCTCATACTCATATTTTGATGAACCAAGGTATGAGCCTTCTTACTCATACTTTGAGGAACCAAGGTATGAGCCACCACCTTCATATGCTTATTATGAGGAACCTTGGCGTGAACAACCCACCTCATATGAGTATTATGAAGAACAAAATTACGAACCTTATCCATCATATGCTTACAATGAAGGGCAATGGTGTGAACCATCAACTTCATATGGGTATTATGAGGAACGAAGGGTCGAACAACCGGATTCAAGCTTAGAAAATAATGATTCTTTTTCTATAACCGAAGTGACCGATAGGATATTAGAACACATTAGAGTTATCGATCGGTGTATAAAAGAAGCTCGCGCAAGGGAAGAGGAGTCCCGCGCAAGAGAAGAATTAAAAAGGAAGAGATAACTAAAAATGAAAAAATGGAAGAACAAATAAGTGAAAAACCGACACATGAGTTAAACAACGAAAAAGGTGAGTCCGACAACGTTAAAATCCAAGAAGAGTCTAATTTTGAAGAAATTCATCTCTTATCACCTTCTTTCGAAAATCATTGTTTAGTACCCACTCATGCTAAGTTTCTAAAAGAGTTAAACACCAACACTAAAATTGACGAAACGGTAAGTGTTAAGTTAACTAATGATCAAACTTCACTAATAAAAGAAGACCCATTTGAAATTAACATCACACCGGTTCCATGTTTCTTTCAAAATTCGTTTATTAGTAATGTCACAATCGATAAAGATCTTTGTGTTAACATAATGCCTAACTACCTTTTCGAAAAATTAAGTATTAGTGATTTTTCTCCACTTCAAATACCCATTTTTCTATCCAATCGGAAAGTAATAAAATCAATCGGTATAGTTGAAGATGTCTTGGTTCAAACAAATCAAATGGTAATTCCAACCGACTTTGTCATCCTCGATGACGCTCCTCTAGTGTTGGGACGACCATTTGTAAAAACTTACGAAGCTTTGAAAAACCGGAAGTTCAATAATCTACCTCTTCAATTAGGGGCATTTAAAAGAAGTGTCGATCTCGAACGATCAATGAAATATCCATTCGGCAATAATGACCCCCTAATTGAAGATGAAGATGAGCCACCCGATACAAGTGAAGAGACTGACCACTTTGTTGAAGAAGAGGTCGCCATAGAACAAACTTTTAAAGTTCTTGATCGAAACGAGCAACCAAATAAGGAGTCTCCTAAAGACCCACCACTTGAGCTCAAAGAACTTCCAAAAGGTTTGGAATATGCTTTTCTAGACAAAGATGGTAAATTACCTGTAATTATTTCGTCTAAATTAGATAACTTAGAAAAAGAAAAACTAGTTAGTCTTTTGAAAAAACACAAAAATGCAATAGCTTGGAAACTTGTTGACATAAAAGGAATTAGTCCTTCTATGTGCACACACAAAATTTTGATGAATGATGACTACAAATCTGTCATACAACCACAACGTCGAGTAAATCCAAATGTTCAAGAGGTGGTTAAAAATGAAGTCATCAAATTACTTGACGCAGGACTTATCTATCCTATTTCCGATAGTCCTTGGGTAAGTCCCGTCCAAGTAGTTCCAAAGAAAGGAGGTATGACGGTGATTACTAACGAAAAAAATGAATTAATACCAACAAGAACCGTCACAGGATGGAGAGTATGTATAGATTATAGACGATTAAATGAAGCAACAAGAAAGGATCATTTTCCTTTACCCTTCATTGATCAGATGTTAGAAAGATTATCCGGTCATAAATTTTACTGTTTCTTGGATGGTTTTTCAGGTTACTTTCAAATCCCGATAGCACCCGAAGACCAAGAAAAAACAACGTTCACATGTCCCTATGGAACTTTTGCCTATCGACGCATGCCGTTTGGTCTATGTAATGCCCCCGCAACATTCCAACGTTGCATGGTAGCCATTTTCCATGACATGATAGAAAAGACAATGGAAGTCTTCATGGACGACTTTTCTATCTTTGGGGATTCATACGACCAATGCCTCGATAACCTTGAACGAATGCTATCCCGATGTGAGGAAACTAACCTCGCCCTTAATTGGGAAAAATGCCATTTCATGGTAACGGAGGGAATAGTACTCGGTCACAAGATCTCAAGCGAAGGAATGGAGGTGGATCGAGCCAAAATAGATACCATTTCTAGGTTACCTCCTCCATCCTCCGTAAGAGCTATTAGAAGTTTCCTAGGGCATGCCGGATTTTATAGGAGGTTTATCAAAGACTTTTCAAAAATCTCAAGACCTCTAACAAAGTTACTTGAAAAAGATGCTCCTTTCATCTTTGACAAGGATTGCAATCAAGCATTTCTAACCCTAAAGGAAATGTTAGTCAATGCACCTATCATGATAGCACCTGATTGGAAATTTCCTTTCGAAATCATGTGCGATGCTAGTGACTTTGCAGTTGGAGCTGTCTTGGGACAAAGAAAAGAAAAGCATTTCCACCCAATATATTATGCTAGTAAAACACTTAACGATGCACAAGAAAATTACACAACAACTGAAAAAGAGTTACTAGCTGTGGTATTTGCTTTTGATAAATTTCGCTCTTATCTTGTTCTTTCTAAAACTATAGTCTACACAGACCATGCAGCCATTCGATATCTCTTTAAGAAGCAAGACGCAAAACCACGTTTGATTAGGTGGATTCTACTCCTCCAAGAATTCGACATTGAAATCAAAGACAAAAGAGGAGCAGAAAATACCGCAGCAGATCATCTTTCGCGCTTAGAAGACCCAGCTTTGGAGGCAACCAGGGGCGAGCAAATCAACGAAAAATTCCCAACTGAATCCCTGGAAATGGTGGAATTTAAGGAAGAACCATGGTACGCCGACTTTGCCAACTACTTAGCTAGTGGAATAGTCGCAAAAGGATGGCCACATCATCAAAGAAAAAAATTCTTTGCCAATGTGAAACACTATTTTTGGGAAGATCCATATCTTTTCAAAATGTGTGCCGACCAACTCGTCAGACGATGCGTACATGGTAGTGAAGCCCGAAGAATTCTTCGCCATTGTCACGAAGGTCCATACGGAGGACATCATGGTGCTGCCAGTACCGCACGAAAGGTATTTGATTCAGGATTTTATTGGCCAACCATTTACAAAGATGCCCAAAATCTTGTAAAGACATGTGATGCTTGCCAAAGAACAGGTAATATTTCTTCCAAAAACGAAATGCCACAAAATGGCATTCTTGTTTGTGAAATTTTTGATGTGTGGGGACTCGACTTTATGGGACCTTTTCCACCATCGAAAGGAAACAAATACATACTTGTGGCAGTAGATTACCTGTCTAAATGGGCCGAGGCCGAAGCACTTCCAACAAATGATGGAAGAGTAGTGGTAAGATTTCTGAAAAAATTATTCTCTCGTTTTGGCACACCCAAAGCTTTAATAAGTGATAGAGGTACCCATTTTTGTAATCATCAACTTGAAAATTTTTTAGCAAGATATGGGGTCTATCACCGGGTTTCGACAGCTTATCACCCTCAAACAAACGGACAAGCCGAAGTGACCAATAGAGGGCTAAAACGAATACTTGAAAAAACCGTAGGGTTAAATAGAAAGGAATGGGCTGATAAATTAGATGATGCTTTATGGGCTTTTCGAACTGCTTATAAAACAACGATAGGTACAACCCCATATAAGCTAGTCTATGGAAAAAGTTGCCACTTGCCAGTAGAAATTGCACACAAAGCCTACTGGGCAATCAAAAATGTAAACTTAGATCTAGAATTTGCTGGTAAAAATCGATTTTGTCAAATAAATGAATTAGACGAACTTAGGAATTATGCATACTCAAACTCTGAGATTTATAAGGAAAGAATGAAGGATTGGCATGACAAACATATTAAACCTAATGAATTCCGGGTAGGAGATTTAGTTCTTTTGTTTAATTCACGACTTCGATTGTTTCCTGGTAAATTAAAGTCTAGGTGGTCAGGACCTTTTTCCGTCACCCATATTTTTCCACACGGTGCAGTGGAAATTAAATCTCGAAATGGGTCACCATTTAAAGTCAATGGCCAACGGCTGAAACTCTATCAAGGATTTATTGAGGATGAGGAAGAAGAGATCTCGCTTCAAACCGTGGAAGAATAAAAACATCATGCCTGGTAAGTTATGAACGATTGAGGCGGCAAAATAAAGCGGTAAGTTTTCTAAACCATAGCTTATAGGAGAAAGGGGCACTCACACGCGCACTAAAAAAAAAAAAAAAAAAAAAAAGCTCGGCACGAGGCCGTGTCCGCTGGACACGGGGCCGTGTTCGCGCTGCAGACGGGATAAAACCCCTTTTTCAAAACAGTTTCTTCATTCCACACGCCCCGTTTCCCCACAAAAGCTCTGGTTCCAGCCGATTTTTCGCGAAATTCCATCGTCTCTTACCGATCTAACAGCGTCAAGGTATGATTCTGTCACTCGTAGTAGTTAGATTAGTCACTTGCATGTAGTTAATACACCACAAATTTGGGGAAAAATCTAGGGTTCTTGATGTTCTTCCGGATCGAACCTAAAATTTTTGCCTAAATCTGTTTGCATTTAGTTAGATTAGTGTTAAGGGAAGTAAATACACTTGTATTGTTCATAGATTCACCCGATTTCTTACAAAAACCCCAAACCCTTGTTCTTGAACCGAAAAAGATAAAATTGATAGGGTAAACGGTTTATTTTGGGAAAAACGGCACTTAGGGTTTCATTTTCGGGGGAAACCGCACCTATTGGTTCAAAAATTTTCAAGTTTTCGAAACCGGGTCGAAAAATGGGATTTTTTGAGTAACAGACCCCTGAACACGGGGCCGTGTCCGCTGGGCACGGGGTCGTGTCCAGCCCGCTGTTTGCAGTTTTGTCCGAAAATATTTCTGTTTCATGCTAACTTTTGGTGTATTCTTGCAGATGGCCAGGAAGTTTACCAGATTCAACGCCAATGAGCTAGATGCAAGAGCTCGATACGAGCTTCTTCAAACAAGGCCGGAGGAATACCCGAGGCAGGCGTGCACAGAACTACTAACCATGGTGAATCAAATTGACCGTTTCAACAACATTGTCACAGGACCACTCAGAGTCGCACTAACAACCCGACTCCGTTCTGTTCATGAATGCACCTTGGAATTCTACAGCACCTTTGCATTCAATTCAAGGTGCGACCCGTTCGATAATGAAGGGGTGTCATTCAGGTGTGGCGGAACGAGGTATTCGATCTCCATGGCACAATTCGGGTCGATTATCGGGTTGTATGCGGAGGAGGATGCGGGAGACGAAGACAATACCGGGGGGTTGAGAGAGATCGAAGACAACGATCGCCAAGCCATGTGGGCCCAGATTGGGGAAGGGTTCTATAATCCAAGCAGCACTAAGAGTACCAAGCTGAGGGATCCGCTTTACAGATACATTCATAGGCTCCTCGGCTACTCTCTTAGCCAAAGGCATGACAGTGGTGGCGTCGTTGGGTTAAGAGATTTGCTTGTCCTCCATTGCATTCACAACCGCAGACCGCTCGATGTTCCGTTCCTCATGCTCCGAAACATGCATCACAACCGCCTTGCTAGTGCACCAACTCCTATTTTCTTCGGGGGGTGGGTGCACCGTCTCTTCAGGCACTTCGCCCACATTCCGAGGGCATTTGAGAGGAGCCCATGGTCGGGTACGGTGGATATTCACATATGCCGCTCAATGAACCTGGTTTATGAGGCAGAAGACGGGACGGTAACCTTTCAAAGGATGCAAGGTCATGCATGGAACCCGCAAGAAGCACTTGTCCTCCCAGCACCGCAACATCATCAGTACCAATACCCACCCCACGGTGATCCGGGCCAATCATCCTCCTCGGGAGGCAGTTTTCCTAATTTTCAAAGTTTGCATGATTTGTTGCAGGAAAACCTCATGTGTACTCGGAACACCTATAACATGGCGAGCAACACCTACCACCGGGTCGGAGCTATCGAGAGAAACCTATCCGAGATACAAGAAGACGTCGGATACATACGAGACCACATTGCACGCCATGGAGGGGGTGACGACGATGATGATGATGATGATGATGCCATGGAGTAGGCGGGAGGAGCATAGGAGGAAGCGGTTGATTGATGACTCCCCATGTTAACCCTTTGCAATCTTGAAAAATTGATGGCCTGCGTGCCAAGTGTTAGACAATTTACTTTTCCTAACTATTTTCTGCATTTTATTTTTTTTTCTTTTACTTTATGCTTGGAACAATTAACTTTGGTAATGTAGGATGATTGTATTGCTTGGTGTGGTATTAAGTGTTGAAACAGGTACAAACCAAGGCTTAGGGTGTTAAGCCTCGGCACTCATAGGGCTAGAATGGAAAAACCGGAGAAGGAAACCTGTTTTTTCAGGCTTCCAGACTGTCCACACGGGGACGTGTCCAGCCAACACGCCCCCGTGCTCACCTCCCTGACCTGCTGTTTGGCTTCTGTTCGGCAGAATTTTGTCAGACACGTGGCCGTGTTCAGTGGACACGGGGCCGTGTCCACCTTCTGTAAGTTCTTGTTACTGGCACCTGAACACGGGGTCGTGCCCACTCTACACGGGGCCGTGTT
Source organism: Helianthus tuberosus (assembly GCA_030545235.1). Taxonomy (NCBI): domain Eukaryota; kingdom Viridiplantae; phylum Streptophyta; class Magnoliopsida; order Asterales; family Asteraceae; genus Helianthus; species Helianthus tuberosus. The sequence continues at coordinate 8,350,291 of CM060436.1, forward strand.
CAGTGCCCAGTAACACAAATTTTTGCTTTTTAAACACTATTTTACACATCTAATCAACCTAAAAATTTATTTTTGAGACACATTGAGGACAATGTGTAATTTAAGTGTGGGGGGGATGCTAAAACCTTGAATTTTGCATGTCCTAAATACAAGCCTTACACAAAACTCTATTGGAACCGCTAATCACCCCAAATTTTTTTTCAAAAATTTCATTTTTACTCGTCTAGGTTTAACTCGGGAAATTCAAGCTCTCAAAAAGGTTATATTTTTACAAATTTACAACCAATAGCGTAGTGATAAAAAGAACCAGCATAAGAAAATTATGAAAAGGCATGACAAACTTATTTAAAATTTGATTATATATACTTGATCACATAAAAACTCATTCCCACAAAAGTGAGTTTTGAGCCTTTATTGAGCACACAATTCCATATCATTTGACTAAATGCTCATTTTTCGTTTCTTGTGTGAATAGCCGCTTGGTTCTTACGACTCTAGAACTTGCCATAACAATACATTCCCGGTCCTTATCAACTTAAACCCGAGTAAGTAAATGATGGAGGCATTAGGACTAACATTTTTTTTCTACACCATTATTTTTCTTTTTCTTTTACCACCTACCCAAAAATCCCCCTAGTTAGCCCCTTTGAGCCTAAAACCTTTTCGTTTCATCACCCAAAACAAAAAAACCCTTTCACCCACCAAAACCTTTTTCATTTTTAACCCTTTATTTTAGTAACAAGTTCGGTTATTCGTGAAAAAAAAAATGAAGCAAAAAGAAAATAAACAAACAAAGTAATCAAAAATAACTTTGTTTGAATAAAAGCTTCATCAAAAATAAAAAGTTGCAAAAATACGAAAACCGACACTTGTTACGCTTTTTAGCCCTTTCTTTTTTTCTACTAACCACTAACCCAACCACCTACCTTTAACCCTAGCCAACCCTTAACCCACAAAGTCCTCTTGATATCTACAAAGGTATAAAAGTTAAAAAGGAGGAGGATTGATTTTTTTGGCAAGCCTATGGTAGGAATAAGTTCCGTGCCGCTCTCGAGTGATTCACTAAAAATACACATTCGGCCGAGTGTGAGTGATTTCCCCGCGAGGTATGTGAACTTGTATATAAATAGAATTTTAAAAAGGCATGTTATGCCCAAATAAGTAATTTCTTTTATGAACAGTTCTAATTAAATCATTACGAATAGGAGTGTAAATAAATAAAAATAAAACCCCAAAAAGATCTTGGAAATCCCGACACTCTATGACAAGCCCAAAACCTTCTCTTCTACCTATTCCATTTGGGAGTGTAAGCCAAATATTAAAGAGTTTTGCTTGAGGACAAGCAAAAGTTCAAGTGTGGGGGTATTTGATGTGTGTAAAATGCAACATATAAATTACATCAAATGAGGCATAAAACTAACCCTTTTTTAGTACTAATATTGGAAAAATAGTGTTTTTGTCTTCCTTTTGTATTTTCAGGATTAAATGAGCTCAAAAACGCAAAAGAAGCAAAAAGACAGCTAAATCCAACATAAATACAAGAAAAGGAACATTAGTGGATTGCCCGAACCCTCAACGGCACCTTCCAAAGCAAAATAGAGAAAACAGAAGGCTGAACACGCCCCGTGCTCAGCCAGCACGGGGCCGTGCCCAAGAAGCAGCAGAAAAGACAAACCTATAGAAGCTTCTATTGCCCACCACGGGCCGTGCTCAGCGGACACGGGGGGCGTGCCGAAAGTACTGCAGGCGCATTAATTGTAATTGCGAATTACAATTAATGAAGAGAGAGAGTGTCAGACGGGCACGGGGCCGTGCCCAGCGAACACGGGGCCGTGCCCAGGCTTCTGTTCAGCCTATAAATAGGAGTGCTTGGTTTCATTGCAACTCATCCCTTGGCACCACCTCTCTCACACTTCATCCACCACCCACCACCATCACAACACCATCATCCACCACCATCATCCATTGTCCATCATAGAGTGTGTGAGTCGTCTCGGGATCCAAGATTGATCGTAAGAGTTCTTGACAATCAAGGCCATGTTTGCCTAAGTCTCTTACATCACTTGGTGAAGACAAAGTGTCTAGTATAATACTTTTTATTTCTAATCTTTTGCACTTTTTATTTGGTTTTGTATTAATGACTTTAATAACTAGTTACTTATGTTGAAGGTGATCTTTCCTTATCGTTTGTCCGTGGTGTCTTGGCATTATTTTACTGTCTATATAAAATAAAGGATTTTCACCATTCATATCTCCACGGTCTATATGGAGGTATGTTGGCTACCTGGTAGGGGGTTAAGGGAACGGTTTGGTAAAGGTCTTGCCATTGTTCAGCGTTTAGAGGTCCTGCAATGGACCTGGGTCAAATTTAGTAGGACCTCCTTCAATACTTCACGGTATTGGATGGCGGGGGTCCAAACTCTTTGATCCCCTCATAAGTTAACTACTATTAATACTATAACCCGGCTATTTAGGACTGTATCCCTGCTGACTCAGACTACTTAGTCGAGGGTAACGTCACCGCCAAAAGCGGGGCCTACCACAATACTGCATTAATAACTTAATTCATTATCTTCCAATAATCCACCCCTTTAGGATTGTATCCCTGCTGACTCAAACTACTGGGGTGAGGGTAACGTCACCTTCAAAAGAGGGGCCTACTACAATAACTAAGATAATCTCTTAATTATGTGCAAAAGTGCGGAAATAATCAAAGGTTATACTAGATACGAGTCGGAACCAAGTGATTCATCTTGTCTATCTGTTTTTATTTTATTTTTATTTTCAGCATTTTAGTTAGCTTTTATTTTTTTTCTTAGTTTAAAACATTTTTCTAAACTTTTATTTTGGTTAGACGTTGAGGATAAACCGGTATTAAAAGCTCTTGTGTCCTTGGACGACCTCGGTATCTTACCAACGCTATACTACACTCAACGATGGGTGCACTTGCCCATATGTGTGTTTAGTGTTAGTGAAATATCGTGTTTTATAAATTTAAAACTTGGCTAAAATAAGTGTTAAAAAGGGCTTAAAATATACACCTAAAATATACGACACTTCACACGCATCAGTAATATTTAAAGACATACCTTATATTCATTTAACCAAGAAGAAATATCATCAGGCTTTATATTTGCTTTCATGTAGCGTGACCCGTCATTGTTGTGTATGATTATGAGAGGTACTTGATCAAATCTCAGGCCATAATACTGTTCACAAAAATGTAAACACGCGATTAAGTTTTCAAATTACCATAATAGATTTGGTTGCAAACAACAACCTACCTTTCTTACGGAATGCAGAATGGAGAACAATCAACATTTGTCATCGTAAGAAGAAAACTAACCTCGAGGACATCTGAAGAAGTCCTTACATCGGACAAGGAGAACCTTAGTCTTTCACGTTTATATACAACCGCGACATTTTGCAATTTACTCTTGAAAACATTAAAATGCTCATCAGAATCCACGAATAGTGTCACCTATGCAAAAATCAATAATTATTTCATACTTTTGAAAAAGACTAAATTTGATCATTTTGTTATAGTTTTTGGTTTTCTGCAAGCAAAATAATTGCAAACCTCTTCGTCAGAAAGTTGCGATAGCCACTGCTTAACCTTACTAGGTGTGTTGTTGTCCTCAACAAGAGGAAAGCTAGCATCTATGATGAAATTCCTCATGTCATGAACTTGAAAATTCTGTACATTCACAAAAAAAAAATTATATAATATTCAACTGATGGAAATAGTTGGTAAGCGCTTGAGCCCCTCTAGCAGAGGTCTCATGTTCGAATCCAGCTTACACTGGTTTTCTGCCTTTAACCCTTTTAAAGGCCACCTTCCCAACGCAAGAGAAAAGGGTAAATTGTATCTTACGTCCTTTAAGTTTGCCAAATTGCAAGCGTTGTCCTTTAACTAACGAAATTACACTGGATATCCTTTATGTTAGTGTTAGTCATCATACGGTGTCCTTTTTCCCTAACTGTGACAACCCTCGTAACTACATGTATCCGTACGATTAATTAATATTATATTGTGCTTAATGATTGTGCAGAAACTTGACTAAATGGTCTTGAATATTTTCCTACGTGTTAGGAATTAAAAGTGTTACAAAAAGATATATGTAGGACACTATACGGAACAACTTAGCACTTTAACGAACCGGTATCTAACCGGATAACCGGACATTACCCGGGACACCAAATTTTTGCCAAACACATTGTTTATTTATTGCTTGGCTAGTTATGATCCCCGTTCACTATAACACCCACTAAATATCAAGTAACTAACATATATAGGTGTATACTTGGATTGTAACTTGTAATTACCATCTAGTTGCAAAAACTTACATCCAACCCCCCCCCCCTAACCGAAATCGGTCCCAAAGGACCCACAAATCACCAACAAATATCCTCACCATACTCTTTAGATTTTATTTCATTAATTTATTAGATTGTTGCTTGATGTTATGAACAAAATATATGAAAGTATCTATAAAAGTATGGCATCAAGATCTTCATCATACTTCTCATCTTCACACCCTCACCTTCACTCCCCACCCCCTCCCTCTCGGCTCACTTGTGCCGCCCCCATCACCACCACAAGTCCACCATCTTCATCCATTTTTTGAGTTCCATTCAAGCTTAGAAGGTGATTCAAGGAAGTTGCAACTTGTGGAGCTTCAAGGGACTTTGTCTCTTGCTTTTTTTCATCGTCATTCTTCATCATCTTCTTCACTAGAATCATCCCTAGACTTTGAGCTAGTTGTAAGTCTTTGACTTCACTCTTGGTTACTTGTATGATGATTATTCGTAAGATTGTTATTTGATATTTAACACAAGAACATAAAAAGAAAATGAACAAAGAACATGAACATAAGTTTATATGAAGATGAAATCTTGTTGGGTTAAGGTTGGTTAAAACATGCATGATATTTGATCATTGGTTTCTTGATAAACCCGTTGTTAGGACATTTGTTGATACGTTTTAGTAACATCTAGACTATAAAAAGCACGCTGATTAGCATTTTCAGCCAACTTCAACTGGCTGTAAACGGATCATAATAAATCGAAAAACTGATTTTCTGAAGCCTAAATTATGTATTTTCGAAAAACGGATCAAATGGCACTGGAATCATAATTTTTCGAGGTCGTTTACTATTTTTAAAGGTCTGTTTTTGGACAGCAGCTAAAGCTGCATTTTTCTGCAGAAAATATGTGTTATGTTTTTCGTCATAACTTGAAATCTGTGTAGAATTAAGTCACGAAATTTGTACTGTAGATGGACACTGATGTCGTAGTAATTCTCCCACTGGAATTTCATGAATCGGACTTACGACGAATTTTTAATGAATTATTCCGTGGACTGCAGTCAGAAAGTGATGAATCTGATTGCAGTCCGGTAAATGATTTTTTATAAAATATTGGTAGTGAATTGGATCCCGAGATTTTTACAATATAATATTTGGATCGTTTAAGACCTTCTTTAAAAAGTTGGGAATTTTTGGAACAGGTTAACTATTTTATTAAAATTCCCGAAAACAGCCCAGTTTTGAATGTAAAAGCTGAAACGACATAAGTAACAAATTGCGTGTCTAAATGTCGGGTATGTTATCTGAGAATGATCTAACATGTTATATGTCAATAAAAGTGTTATGTACAATGTCGTATGTTTGTTTATGAACGGGAATAGATGGGAAGTTTATATGGGCATGAACCGTTAAAGTAATGCATGTTATGTGATAGATGCGTGTAGGAACTTCGTGTTTATTTGAAGTCACTAATAAACTAAGTGGTAATCATACTAGGACGTGATTGACCGACCTTGACTGTTAGCTATTTTTGAGAGTCAAACCGAGCAACCGAGGTGAGTTCACACACTTTCTAAGGCATGGGATTCCCGGTGGTTGGGAATGGGTTAATGAATTAAAACGGAACCTACATATCCTCCTTGGGTAGGATATGTACCGCCATCCTCCATATGTAGGATGCCAATATAAATCCCGCGTATTCTCCTTGGGTAGAATACGTACGTTCGTCCTCCTTGGGTAGGACAACAACCTTAAAACTTACTAGACAAAACTCTATCATGAAGTCTCTCAATTTTTATATCGACTTAATCGCCGGGGCAATGGCGAGTGGGTCATTAGTTAACAGCTCTATTAGGGTTGACAAGCCTCACACCGTGCCGTTCGGACGGGCGTGTACTAATGGATCTGGGCAAACTGTCAATGATGATAGAACATTGACGTAGGGCACAACTATTGTTCGTCAGTTGTCGATATGGTAAATGTCTAGTGGTTAACATGGGGAAGCCCCCACGGGTCATGGTTTGGGAAAGAAGGAAATGGTTAATCATATTTTCAACTATGGGGTAACCCCCACGGCAAGTAAGCCAGCTAAAGACAAACCATGTTTTCGAAAACAACTTAAAACAAACACCCAACTGTGAACTCACTCAACTTTGTTGTTGACTCGTTGTTACATGCCTTACAGGTCGCTAGATGCTTATGGAGCTGGCACGAGGAGGAGGTCGTTGGGGGATGTGGATTGTTATGTCCCGTGCTTAATATTTAATCCTTATGAACCTATTAAACTCACATTTTGAACTTTAAACTTATGAACTATGGAACTTATGTTTTGGACTTATGTTTTATGCTTCCGCTGTTAACTTAAGTTGGTTACTTTTGGTCACCAATTGTATTGTGGTTGGTTTTAATTACTTAACTACGTTGTTCAATATGATTGGTGGCTCGATCCTGGTCATGTCACGCCTCTAAGCGGTGATACTCCGCATGGTGGATTTTGGGGGTGTGACACTAACTCTATTAATATTTTATGTTAACTTTTAACACGTGCCATTCACATGAGGGCATAATGGTCCTTTTCACTTATTTTGTTGTTAATATATATTATGTTTATATAATTTTATTTTAGTTATTAAGTGAAAATAACCATTATGCCTCATGTGAGTGGCACGTGTTATAAGTAAACTGAAAAAAATTAACAGGGTTCGGGCAAAAGGACACCGCCTGCAATTTGGCTCAAACTTAGAGGACGTAAAATGCAATTTACTCAAAAAAAATGAAAATATATAGTGAACTTGTGCCACACCTGGGAGTCAACAAAGAGTTCATCATATGGTTTCAGTAACCGAAGTGTTGGTGTTGTTACAGATGATTCACCCTGAGGAAGGAGGTTGGCATCCGCAGTGTGAAAAACATCAAAGTCCCAAGAATCCCACAGCAGTTCGTTAGCTATGGCTGTAAAGCTCTCGAATTCTTCACCAGAAAATGTAGAAAATATTCCAACCTACACATATCAACTTCCTTCTCACAACGAAAAACCAAAACAAACTAAGGTTGTTCAAAAAGATCATGGCCCAAGGCTCGCTCGAAACGGCTCGTTTGTAAATGAGCCGAGCCTAAGCCAAGGAGATCGCTCCTTACATGGCTCGTTTAAACTAAAGCCAAAATTTTAATATTTATAAAATATAACCCAAAATTATAAGATATATGTAAAAACTATAAATTTTGTAGTTAATAAATTTTGCCTTATGTGTTTGTTAAATATATTACTATTGTATTTATATAAATCAATATGTGTAAAAAGTACAAAATCTAAAAAAAATTATAAATAAAAATGAGTTGGCTCGAGCTTTTTATGAGCTGAGCTCAAGCTCAACATTTCAGCCCGTTAAGGTAAACGAGTTGAGCCTGCGCTAGGTTTGTAAAAAGGAACTACACGTCTACACTATAATGATGATATTAAACCTGGCAAAAAGGTCGGGCAGGTAGGGCTGGGTGACGGGTCAGGCTGGGTTTGGGTCAACGCTTAATCATCATGATATGAAAAGAGATTAAGAGCACTTACAATTGAGATCTTTTCTTTATCGATAAGGCTCAGAGCATCTGCAGCAGTTTTTATTTCGGTTGACGGTGGACATACGAGCCGTTTCAGGGTTCTCACAATACCATCAACCTCTCTAGGACCTGTATAGTAATGAAAGTCTCTTCCCCCATTTTGTAAGACCACAATGGCTGGGTAACCCGTTACCTCGAACCGATCAGCAACTTCTTTATTCTCTTCCGCACTACCATCCATTTTTGCCAGAACAATTGGAGGGTCATGAGTACTCAGCAATGATGCAGCCTTTTCATACTACTTATCAAAGAAATGGTTAAAACCTCATTAATGGAACAGTGGAAAATGTTAGTTATGCATCAGAGTAGGATAAACGAGGTAATTACCTCTGGGGCGAGTTCTTCAACGTATTTGCACAGGAGTTTATGCATCTTCTCGCTGGAAGACGAGGTAAATGTTTTGGTGAGAAATAAATACAACTTGATATGTAACACTGATTGAGATTTAACGGGTAATACACTAACGAGATATATAGGCACAAGGCGAAAATGTAACAAAGAGATGTTAGAGTATGATATGTCATGGTGATGTAGAAACAAACACAAAAAAAGTGAAAACATATATGCAATGCATTCTAGTATGTGAGCTTAAACATGGGATTCAAATTCAATACTGATATAGGTTGTTGACTTGATTCTAGTTTCTAGTTAAACATATGTTCTTATATCTTGATAGTAGCATACTTATGAAAATTTAGTTAAAATCTACAAAATGGTATTGATTTTGAAGTTCAAAGAAAATTCATTAAACCTTAAAGATCAAACTACCAACCATTTCTAGGCTTAGGAAGTAAGGGCATTGTATGTGTTGTTTAGTCCTTGCTTTGAGTGCTTTTGGTATAACAACAGAGAGCTATGGGTGTAAACAAGCCGAGGCGAGCCGGACCCAAACTCGCTTAAGCTCGAGCTTGGCCCGTTTCAAGTTCTATTTCTAAGGCTCGAGGTTTGCTCGTTTCAAGTTCTATTTCTAAAGATCGAGCTTGGCTTGTTTTTTAATTATTTAATCAATTTTTAAATTTTATATTTAACATGATATATACTATTTACTTATTTTTATCATAATTTTATATATAATAATAACTATTAAACATATATATATATATATATATATATATATATATATATATATATAGAGAGAGAGAGAGAGAGACCGGTTAACGTACAAGACCACCTTATCGTACGTTGCGTACACAATCACTAATATAACTTGCATAACTATGCAAATAACGTGGGTAATTATGCAAAGTTAATTACTATTGTGCCACCGTGTTCAATTGAAGGCCTAGATGTGATCAGATGTGCGGTTGAGATGCACACGTACGCATCGCACGATAAGGTGGTCTTGTATTTTAAATACAAAATAAACATTATATAAATAATAGGCTCGTTTAGTCTCACGAGCCTACCTCGATAAGTAAATCTCAGGCCGGAGCTGGTTTATTGAACAAGCTTATTTTTAAATTTTAAGGCCCGAGCTCGTTAAAGCCCAGCCAGATTCGAGCTTTTAGCGAGCAGATCTTGAGTAGCTTGCTCATTTACACCCCTACCAAAGTGGAGCTAAACTTTGACTTCTTTAGTCAACTTTGTCATTTCCCAAGTCCAAATTGACATGGTTTTCTCTTTGTTTTAAAAATAAAAGACTCCCAATTTGATAGCAGTCATCAAACAAACTAAAACAAACAACATTAATCAACAGATATTGATAAACAAACATCAAAAGAGGATAACTCATAAACACATATACCCGAACACCATTCGATCTTCAAACAATGATTTCAACAAACCCACATCAATTTAAGGTTTGCAGTTCAAGTTAAAAGGTTAACTAACCATGGAGCGTAGAATTGAACGACAAGGAAGCTGTGATCGGAAGCAGCTTGAGAGAAATTAGTGTGATCCAAAGTCAACACGTAGTTTTCTGCAACAACATTATCAACAGAAGAGATTGATGATGTTAATAAACTGAGAATCGTTACAGCAATGAAGATGAGTTGACTGTTGTCAAGATTTCTTCGCGCCATTGTTGTTGTTGTTGAATTGCTATTACAGCTCTTCATCTCCCTCCTGTTGACTTTTTTTTTCATTTCAAATCTGGCTACTGATGTTATGAAATAAGTCAATAACATTATTTTAAAAAGATGGAATTTCAAGGATTGTCCTTTATCTTTATACTATTTTCAGAAAATTTTCCTTTATGTTCAAAATTGACGAGTTTTGTCCTTTATGTTTTTATATCATACACGTTTTGTTCTTTAGGCCTAACCCAGTTAGTTTGTTCAGTTAAATTTGGTCATGTGCTTTGCACATGAGGGCATTTTTGTCAATTCAAAGGTTGCAGAAGCATTGAGCTGTAAATCTGCCGTTGAACTTACCTTTGAATTGACAAAAATGCCCACTGAAAAAACTAATTGGGTTAGGCCTAAAGGACAAAATGTGTATGATATGAAAACATAAAGGACAAAACTCGTCAATTTTGAACATAAAGGAAAACGCCTGAAAATGGGTATAAAGATAAAGGACAATCCTTGAAATTCAATCTTTTTAAAAACTTGCAATAAAATTAAATAACAAATATAAAAATTGGTATATACTGGACAAAAGATTGTAAATTAATAAAGCATAAAAACACATAGATGGTGAAATTATTATCATTTCATAAACTAGCAATTTGGATGGGTGTCATGTTTTAGCTTCTTTTTTTTAACGGCCAGGGTACTGGCGAAATTAATCACATCGGGATACACTCGCCTCTGAATCGGAATAAACCCTCACCTAGGGTGAAGGCCATGAACACTCACCCGAAGGCACGACAGTAGGATGGGGTAAAACCTGCTTAGTTCAAGGATCGAACTAGCGATCTCCGCCTAGTCTCCGACCATCATTAGGTGTCGTAGAAGCTAATAGGGAGAGCAGCAATCAAACCTGAGGTAAATAATATCATACCTGTTGTAATATAACTATCACAAGATTAATGATGTAAGTTAATAACTTTAGATAAAAAATAAAAAAACAAGCAGTAAAGAAATTAAAACTTATATGGTCGAGGGTGGTACCAGGTAGTGCATATGTACTAGATTATTTGGGAGGACTTCCCCATTAGCATACTGTCACACCCCAAAATACCACATGCGGAAATCACCGCGGGCGTGTGACGTACCAGGATCCAAGCCACCAATCACATTGAACTACGCATAATATTTAAATAAAACATTCCATTAATCTCAAAATATAAATCCAAGACATAAGTTAAACCAAAGTAATTGTTCAGCGGAAGCATAATGTAAACTGTAAATCAATTGTTTCAAAACAAGTGTTCATAATCAACGAAGCAAGTATCCAAGAGTCTCGACCCATGACCACTCCAGCACTCCCAGATAGCAAGTCCATGTCAAGAATCTAACGACCTGCAAGCATGCAGACAAGTGTGTCAGACGACGCTGGTGAGTTCAAAGTTTTGTTAACGCGTTTAGTTACCAGATATGAGTATAAAACAGTTCAATGATTTGATTTGATGTTGTTATTAACTCGATTACCGCAGATGGCTACTAGATGTATTTGCCCAACCCCAATGTCTCTATCAAAACATTGGTCAAGTGGTTAAGGTAATTAGTTCACGCCCCTCCTCCCCGGTACGGTGTGAGGGTGCCAAACCTAATAGCGCTATCAACTAATAATCGCGTTGCCTCCCCGGCAACTAATCGGTAGATGTAAGGGGTCTTATCGATAGAAATGAGTGTAATAACAAACATCCCAATAACCTGACATTCCTCCCCGGAACGTTACCCGATATCCCTCCCCGGGATGCATGCTTGGAAAAAGAGCAGTGAACTCACCTTGGTTTGCTCGGTTTGATTAATTACTTGTTCACACTTAAACAGTCACACCCTATTGTATCCATGTGTACATAATCAGTTTACATTCGCATGGTTCACTTATAAGTTAAAATCATAATATGCATACAAGCAACATAGTAGTTATCCAAACTCATGCAATTCCTCAGTTCACAGGTTTGATTCACAATGGTAAATAACAGTTAAGTGTACTACACCTGACAACCACACCATGTTTCCTCAGTCAGTAACTATATTCTTAACAGGCGGTGATAGGGTTTCATCAACAATAATTCATTCACATTCTAACTAGAGTCTGTTGCATGCTAACGACGAAATCCCAAGTGTTTCGTCTGTAATATAAGTGACGAAACTCCCAAGTGTTTCGTCGATAAGATGTGGCGAAAGTCCACCAAGTTTCGTCGAGTTGGGGTGTGGCGAAAGGCCACTGTGTTTCGCCACAACCCTAGTCAGTCAGTTATACATTCTTTCATTCAGCCGTATGTTACCCAAACAGATCTAACAACAGATCAATGATAATCACACATACTAGTAACTGATAATCATCATTCATACAAATCATAACAGTTCAATCAAACACACACACCAATTGATTACCACCCCAAGATCAAACATATACATTCATCGGCTGAAAGACTCTAATCGTTAACATCAACATGAATAAGCATTACAATCATTCATCTATTCAAACGGTACTATGCCGTAGACGAAACCCTAGTTTCACATAAGTTAACACACAATTACTCCACTCTAATCATACTAATACATCTATTTTCATCACCACATGGAGTTATAGTTCATGCAGAAATAACAATCAAGGCATCAAACATTCACAGAAATCAATTAATAGAGATGATGGTGCACTAACCGCGATATCGAACAGTTGATCTTGAGGAACAATAAATTTCACTGGAGGGGATAGATTACGAAGGAAAGAACTGCCGTCGGACTCTCAAGGGTAGGTTAGGGTTTGCTAAAAGTGTTTTGTAACCCTTGAGTACGTATAAATACACAGCAAACATCTGGGCATCTCTTGGGCTTCGAAAGGAATTGGGCCGGCGAAACTCCTATGTTTCGTCGTGACATGCATGACGAAACCCCTAGGTTTCGTCGAGTGAGTGTTGTGGCGAAAGTTCTATGTAGTCATAATGATGAGAATGCATGTGCTAAGTTATAACTCAAACAGTTCCTAAGTTCATAAGTTTATATCAAGTTTATATTATCTAACCAATCCAAAATGCAACTCATACACAAACAATATACAATAACAGAGTTTGTAAACAAGTAACGTGCCGAGGAAAGACCTTGAAGACTCGGGTTGTCACATCATCCCCAATTTGAAAGAAATTTCGTCCCGAAATTTGATAAGTAACCCAAAACGGAAAGGTGTTAGATCAGGATGAATGTGGAATTTCTGCGGGTGCCACACATACAATCCAGAAATAGAGAGACTAGCAAGAAAAAACCGCATCCATCATCGACTAGAGACACCGATAGTTGTGTTTATTTTCGTTATATTTTGTGGTCAATGGAACTTGATTTATTTTGAATCTTATTTAACCAATTAACTAGGACCCTAATGCCCAAAATGTAATTCGGTTTGGGTATCAGTTACATTTTCAGAAAGAATTTACTCGATTAACATGACCCAACCATTTGAAAACCCAATCAAAATACCCGAACAACACCCCCTCTATGATGTCAACTATAATAAGCTTAGCTTTAGTGACAGGTAAACAAATTTATAATTATCACTCATATAAAAAAAATGAAATAATAGACAGTTAGACACTACTAATAATCAATAACTTTGAATAAATAAAAAAACTTATCAAACAAAACATATTGTTTAAAATTGGAGTTTACTAAAAACTTTAATACTAGGATTGGTGATCCAATGACAAAGGTAAAACATATACACCTACCTAGGTAGCATTTGATATGAATGATTGGAAGGTATTTGTGATGAAAGATGAAAAAAGAAATGATGTTTGGTTGGTTAAAAGAAAATCACCCGTTAGGGTGAACGGAGTGGGATCGGTAAAGTGGTCGGTACCGAATCCCACTCCACCACCAACCTTTTTACCGAGCCACGTTTACCGAAATGGGGGGCATTTTCGGTGAAGCTTTACCGAGTCGGTGAGAGGGAGGGAATGGGGGAGAGAGATGAGTGTGTGGTGGGGTCTATTTCTTCTCAACCAATCACACATTTTTCTTTTTTTTTAAATGGTTTACCTAAACACCATTAGGTAAATCAGCGCCAACGTTTTTGAGCATTAGGTAAACAATTTAGGTGTATTAACCAGGGGCGGACATACTAAGGAGTGCGGGGTAGCCTCCGCTACCGCTAGGTCGGAAAATTTTTGACGTTTTTAGTGTAAATTTTGGAAAAATTTGACGTTTTTTCGATTTCGTTACCGCTTATTTATAAAACGTTACCGCTTGGTCGGAATCCTAGATCCGCCACTGGTATTAACTATTAACGTGACACTGTCTGACTGGGTGAATAAGGAGTTTACCTATTCTAAATAGGTAACCACTCCTCCCTTCACCCTTATAGTATAGTGAATCTTGTAAACACCCCAAAATCATTCCATATAAAATTCTTATTTTTTTTATTTCATTCTTGAGTAAATTGCCATTTTAGTCCCTGAGTTTTGTCCAAATTTGCCATTTTGATCCAAATAGTTTTTTTTTCGCCTGGGGGTCCCTGACTTTTGCATTTTGTTGCCATTTTGATCATTTTGTCTAACTCCATCCAACTCCATCCAATTTTGTCTAACTCCATCCAAAAACCCAGTTTATACATAATCACTAATGTTTTCAGTTGCCATTTTGATCCAATTCCAAAAAATAAAAAAAAATTCCAAAAAATCTAAAAATAAAAAAAATTCAAAAAAAATCATAAAAATTCTAAAAAAATTCAAAAAAAATCTAAAAATAAAAAAAATTCTAAAAAATCATAAAAATTCTAAAAAATCCAAAAAATCATTAAATGTTTCGGCACAAACCGTTTCGACCCGTACCGTTTCGAACCGAACTTGTTCGACCCGTACCGTTTCGACCCGTACCGTTTCGACCCGTACCGTATCGTACCGAACCGTTTCGACCCGTACCGTACCGTTTCGACCCGTACCGTTTTCGACCCGTACCGAAACCGATACGGTACGGGTCGAATCGAACCATTTCGACCCGTACCATTTCGAACCGTACCGTACCGTATCGAACCGTACCGTTTCGAACCGAACCGTACCGAAATGGTACGGGTCGAAACGGTACGGTTCGGTTCGAAACGGTACGGTTCGATACGGTACGGTTCGAAATGGTACGGGTCGAAACGGTACGGTTCGAAACGGTACGGTTCGGTTCGAAACGGTACGGTTCGATACGGTACGGTACGGTTCGAAATGGTACGGGTCGAAACGGTTCGGTTCGAAACGGTTCGCGTCGAAACGGTTCGGTTCGAAACGGTACGGGTCGAAACGGTACGGGTCGAAACGGTTCGGTACGATACGGTACGGGTCGAAACGGTACGGGTCGAAACGGTTCGGTTCGAAACGGTACGGGTCGAAACGGTTCGTGCCGAAACATTTAATGATTTTTTGGATTTTTTATGATTTTTTAGAATTTTTTTGATTTTTAGATTTTTTTGAATTTTTTTAGAATTTTTTTGAATTTTTTTGATTTTTAGATTTTTTGGAATTTTTTTTTATTTTTTGGAATTGGATCAAAATGGCAACTGAAAACATTAGTGATTATGTACAAACTGAGTTTTTGGATGGAGTTAGACAAAATTGGATGGAGTTGGATGGAGTTAGACAAAATGATCAAAATGGTAACAAAATGCAAAAGTCAGGGACCCCCAGGCGAAAAAAAAACTATTTGGATCAAAATGGCAAATTTGAACAAAACTCAGGGACTAAAATGGCAATTTACTCTTCATTCTTTCTTTCACCCTTCATCATTACCTTTTCCATTTCATTTCCTTGTACATTTTGTTACCTCGAACCAAACAAACACCTAAAATTTTAAAATTTGAAGGTCACTAATTCAAGTCTTGTAACAGGATTAAAAAAAACTAAGGGGCTGTTTGGTAGCCTCTTAATGATCATTCAGATGCTACCTCTTAATGGTTTAAAATCTCTGAATGAATAAGAGGTAACCTCAAGTCTGAATGGTTAAGAGGTAACCTCTGAATGGTAAATCATCACATGTCACATTCTTCTACCTTCTCATTGGTAAAATTCTTAATTGTTCCATTAAGAGGTAGCCTCTTAATGACCATTCAGAGGCTACCAAACAGCCCCTAACTCTTAAAAGAAACTAAAAACAACATTAATCAAAACAATGCAATTATGATGACAGATTTGGCGCTTAACATGTTTTCTACACAAACACAACACAAACCCTTACCCCCACCCCCAACTCACACACGCCGAAAAAAACTCCAAACTTTCAGGAACAATCATTCATCAATGGCATCCTTCATCTCATCCAGCACAACTCTCCCAACACACACCCCTCTTATCAACCCTAAATTCAACCAATCCCCCTTCTCTTCACTCCCAATTCCCCCCAATTCAAACCCTAAAAAACCCACTTCCAAAAACCTCTTTATATGCGTTGCTGCAAAGCAGCAGCAGCAGAGTGGACCGGTGAAGAAACGCCAGTCTTCGAACAATAATAGCAAGAAACCGGCGAAGAATAAGGGGAAAAATGGGGGTTCTGGAGCTGGGTTTAAGAAGGGGTTTAAGGGAAGTGAGGAGGAGATTGATGAGTTTGAGGAGACCGGTTCATCATCGGGTAAAGCGAGGTATCAGCCGCTGCCGTTGCCGAAACCGCCTGCTGGGTTTCTTGTAGATGATCAGGGGAGAGTTGTTGCGGTTTCGGATAGGCGAATTGCCACAATTGTATGTTTTTTCTGTTAATGGTTTTGATGGGGTTATGGTGTTTGTGTTTGTTATATAATCTTGTGAAAACTGCATGATGATGATGACATGATGTGAAATGAATGGATAATTGAAGAAATTGCCAATAGTTATATGTTTAGAGATGGCTAATAGTGGTTTTGATTAGTGCTAGTGACTCTAAGACTATGTAGTTAATATCCCGATATACCAGTGATGTATCGGTTATCGGTCCCATGGTGATATGTCGGTACAACATATCGGTCAGAATATCAGTACCAATAATATCAGCGATATCGACCGATATATCACCGATTTTCCCGATATCAAGACCTTTCTTCTTAGTTCTACCATTCGTTTTTTCTTCTTATTGCTGCTATTGGTGTTTTTTTTTTGAACGGCCAACAAACTCAATCCCGAGTACTCTCGGGGCACCCACTGGACAAACGGAGTACTCCGAGAGTAACCCGAGTCCACCACCAATTCCGGGGAAAACCCGGTAACCCACCCGCCCGTAGGCACGACGGTGAAATTACCGGTAAAACTTGTTTGGCTCAAGGATCCAACCCAGGTTTCCCTGGGTCTCCTATCATTGCCCACCAATGCCTCACTCTGCACCAAGTGGGAGTCGAACCTGCATCTCTCAAGAGAAATGCAAGCCCTCCACCGCTTGATCTAGAGGTCATTGGCGCTATTGGTGTTTTAAGTCTTAATTGTTAGTGTTAAATGTTGGTGTTTTTAAGTCTTAGCCAGTTCCTACTTGCTACCATTGTTAGTGTTTTGCAAGTTGCAAAGGGTTAATTTGTTAATGGTAGGAGAGTATACTGAATTGTTAGTGTTAAATTGCTATATATATAAATTTAACATGATATTAAAAGTACTGAAATCCCACCGCGATAACCGATATCTCAAATATCGCTCCTTAACCATCATCATCATCATCATACTCAGTAAATCCCACCAATAGCAAAGCTAAGGTAGGGTCTGAGAAGGGTAAGATGTAGACAGCCTTACCTCTACCCCGTAGGAATAGAGAGGCTGCTTCCAGTAAATCCCACTAATATCGGTCCTTAACCGATATCCGATATTTTACCGCATTAACTACTTAGCTCTAAGATATGGTTTTTCACTAGCTTTTGGACAAACAAATTGATATGTTATTGTTATTATAGTTAATATAATAATTATTTAATGGGTTTGTGTTCTCCTTGATGAGCTTCGCGACGGACCAAAGCATGTCTAAAATGGAGCTAAGATGAATAAGATGTCGATACTCAAAGTCATGTGTTTAGGGATGGCGAAAAGTGGTTTTGATGATGTGAATTCTAGTTTGCTTGAAAACGTGTGGATTGTGTAACTGAAGTACTATACTATAGGGACTGTACCTAAATTATACTTGTTTGGCCTATGCTGTACACTATAACTGGTGGTTTTAACTATCTATGTGAGAACTGTTAATCTGTGTTATCTTTTATTGATAATCTAGAGAAAACTGCATGATTATTAGTTATTATCTTTTTGGGATGTCAAATGGTGGTTTTAATGATGTGAATAGAAGTCTGCTTGAACAATTGTGCAATGAAAGAACTATAGGGTATCATTGGCAGTTTTAACGATCTAAGTGAGAAATATTAATTTGTGCTATCTTTCATTGATAATGGTTTAAATTGGAAAAAAGTGACTTTGAAAAGGAAATAAGTCAAACTTTTAAAGTTGGACCAAGATACACGGAAGTATACACAGGCACAGCCTCCCTATTTGCTATATATAGAAAGTTGAACAAAGTAGTATTGATGGGTTGACCTGACCATTTTGACCCGCTCTAAAGGTTACTGGTTTTGATTTGAACCCATTTTGACTCTTCATCCGACGTACCTTTTTTGCCACCGATACAATTCAATAAAGTATGTTTGGGCTAGTTCATGATTTAATCAGTTTCTTTTTGTTTGGACCAACAATGTACATTTTTTACACACTTATCACTAATAAGCTTACTAACATCATTTTAACATGGGTATGCTCATCAGTTTGTTTTCTTTTTGCTGGGATAGGATCAGTGGTGAAAAAGTGTTGGTAAATTGATATTTTGTGCTTATTTTATTTGTTTACATGATGCCTGCTCATTGTTTGCTTTACGATATTTTTTGCCTGTGAGATTTATATGAAAAACTGCATCAACTACAGTTTGAGAAAGTGTCAATTTATATTAAAAACCGAAGGAACCTTTTGTGATATGATTTTAGCTGATGTACTGTGAAATTTTTGGACGATGTATTCACTAGTTTCTTAGTTTCAATTTACTCAAATTGTAAAAGCTTGTGGACAGGTTGATCCTGCAAATAATTTTCCTTTAGAGTGTGTTATCAGAAGAGTTTTTAGAAGTTCACAAGGAGATGAATGTATGCTCCTGTGCCCCATTGATACGTAAGTGAAGTTGAACATCTAAAAGAGTTGAAAGTTTTTGCTATAAATGTCTTAAATTACCTATTCAGTTATCTGTATGTGTTGCTTTTGCAGGCCTGTTCAGATATTAAAGAGCACAAACTTCGAAGGATGGTCAGCTGTATGTATTTTTGATGCTTTTATTACCTTCTTTTTTTAGCAAAATAAGATATGTTCATAATATGTGTTGTTTCGATTGTGAGGGATCTCTGTTTGTCGCTGTGTATTACATAACGGTGGCAAAACCAACCCATCTATGTGAAGCTGGGTTACATTGTGTTAATAAACTTATAAACCCAAAGGATTTAGTCACTTGGATAATATTAAGCAGGTCAACCCACCCATTTTGCCACCTATAACCACTATTAAGCGAGTCAGGGAGTTCCTTTAGAGTTGTTCAATGAAAAACTCCGTTAGATACTGTTCTGCATCAGTTCTGAAAATACTAGACCCACCTAAGAATAAAACAAGAATCTGTATGTATCTGCATCAGTTCTGAAAATACTAGACCCATATTTGGTTATTGCGTTTTTATTCAAGTGGTTTCACACGAGTATATGGTCAAGTGCTAATTGCGATAAACACTCTATGCTCCAACTTGAAGAAGAATGTTGACTGTATTTCACAATGATTTAGCCATAGTTTGGGGGGTTTGAGCTATTATTATCTAGGCATGACTTGAGATAACTATATTTTGTTTGATTTCATTGCATATTCTCTCATGATGTACTCTATAGAACTTAGGTTTTCTCTCACATAATTACAATCTGTTCTCTATTATCAACAATCTCTTTTATTTGCATGTAATTGTAATTTAGGTCAGCGATGATGAAGTTGAAAAGATCCTTCCTTCCGCCTCATACGCCCTTGCCAAGATACACATGCATTTGGTATATAGCGGGTATGTATACATGCTCCTACCGTACCCGTTTTTCCAATAAGTTTATATGATCTATGTTTTTTTGTTTTGTTTTGTTTTGTAATTGTATATCATTTTCATTGATGCTTATTATCCATGGCAATCAGGTTTTGCTACACAGCACGTGGAGGATTTTGCTACACCGAGGATGACATATTTGAATGTCGCACAGGTAATGCATTCTCTTAAGCCATTACAAACTTTTCAAAACACGAGTTCATTTTCATTGTTTTTTTTTTTTTTTTTGATGTTATGGAGCCTTAGTTTGATGTGAATCTTCACTTCTTAACACAAATGTTCAAATATATGTTTGGAAAGCAAAGATTTTCCATTATTTCAATAACTGATAAGATACAAGTATATGGTATATAGAGTTATACGAAGATGCTTACATCTACATGATCCTGAAATAGTGTCATTTGTTTTATTTCATTAAATGATTTCATCCATTTTTATGATTTTGTTGGATGAATTGCACATAACATTTTTGCAGATGATGGCCAAGATTTGGATGGCTTACCAAC
This sequence comes from Helianthus tuberosus, assembly GCA_030545235.1. Taxonomy (NCBI): domain Eukaryota; kingdom Viridiplantae; phylum Streptophyta; class Magnoliopsida; order Asterales; family Asteraceae; genus Helianthus; species Helianthus tuberosus. The sequence goes on from CM060436.1 coordinate 8,370,853, forward strand.
GGAAGGCGTAGAAATAACATGCTTTCAACTGGTATTTTTCGTGATCACAATCTTTTTTAAAGTGCATAGATATCTTATATCGGACGGGATGATGAATTTGATTATAAATCTTGATAATATGTTAATTTTGCAAGATAAGGAATATGATTTTTAATAATACTCTTGTTTTCTAAGCAGGATGGTTCTCATTACATGATCTACACACCATCTGATCCACTTTTGTTTGTGGCTGTCAAGGTAATTCTTATCTGCTTGCTTAAGCACGTTTTATATTGCAATCGCGCCTGGTTTGCTAGACCGCTTATCGTATACCGTATAAGACATGTTACAATTTAATCATTTCCTACTTTTGAAGTAACAAATGTACATTTTGAAGTAACAAATGTGCATTTGCTAATTCTGTATCTTTCTTATATATTTGTCCAGGATGGCAATGGTCAACTGCGAATTGCTGATGATGTAAGCGTTCTCTTTTTGTTACATTAAGTTGCATTGCATAATAAACTATCATTATATCCAGTTGACTTTGTGATTGAGTTCTGTTCATAAAGTAGAAGTAATATTAATGTAACCTCGGAATTGACATACATACATCCATGCACATGCATGAATGTATACATGTACTGATGACATAAACGAGCCGAGCCCGGGCTTGCCTAAGCTCAAGCTCGGCTAGTTTATCTTGTAAGAAGCCGAGCTCGGCTATAGTTTATCTTGTAAGAAGTTGAGCTCGGGTCGTTTATTATTTATTAGTTAGTTCATATATTTTATATATTTTTAATTATAGGGTAGGGAAAGGGTAAAACGAGAGCCACCTTGAGTTGTGAGAACCATGAGAACCAGGCCTTCCAAAAGTTTTTTTCAATTTTTTTCTCAAAAATCTTAAAAAAATTATGTGTTCAAACAACAAAATAAAAAAAAATAAAAAAAAAATGTTGCAAAAATTTACATCAGATGTAAAAAATTTTACATTGCCGTAAAGAAAATTTACATTAGGCGTAAAGAAAATTTACATTAGACGTAAAGAAAATTTACATTAGGCGTAACTACCAACTATACAATTTTTTTTTTGTTTTTTTTACAAATGTGTTTATAACATTTTCATCTACGTTTGTGCAAAAAATGGTGGCCCAACTCGCGCGGGAAGCAGGAGTTCTCATGGTTCTCACAACTCGTGGTGGTTCTTAATTGAACCGAATCCTATAATTATATTTTTGTATATAACATGATATATATTATTTAGTTATTTTTAATCATAATTTTATATATAATAATAGTTATTATAATAATATATATTCAAAAAATAATAGGCTTGTTTAGGCTTACGTGCCAGCTCTTGGTTTTAAAAAGCGCGCCTCAGGCGCAAGGCGACATAAGGCGCAGGGTCTGGGGCTTTTTGCCTCCTCGCCTTGTGTTTTTACAGGAAGCGCCAAAAAAGCGCATTTTTTGATGTTTGTTTGTGGGATTTTTGCACTGAGGCGCGCGCCTCATGGACCCTAGGCATTTTCCGCACGCGGCCCTGGGTTTTCGGAGCTGCATTCGTGTCCGCAGGACGTGCGGGCACGAGTTCAAGCAAATCCCAGCTGAGAAAATCAGTTTTTGCACCCCCCCCCTGCGCGCGGGTAGGACTTGTGGTAAAACATGTCATAAAGCTACAATGGAGTAGTAAAGGCTTTACCTTATAAACAACCACTCACTTTGTCCCCACACCGATGTGGGACAAAGTATGGGATATGTATAAAAGCCTTACTTATAGCTATATTTTGATTTTTAGGAAGCTAAAAACCTATGAGATATGTATGGGATATATAAAAAAAATTATATAAACATCTTGCGCTTCGGGTACGAAAAGCCCACCGCTTTTGCGCTTCGCGCCTCAATTTTAGACCTCGTCGCTTTTGTGCGCCTCTCGCTTTTTAAAACCAAGTGACAGCCAGCTTGAGATCAACAAGTGAAGCTCAGGCTCATTTATTAAATAAGTTTATTTTTAGGCTCGAGCTCGTTTAAGCCCGGCTCGATTTGAGCTGATCTCAAATAGCTCACGAGCGGCATGGCTCGTTTTCTTTGCACCTCATGTCACTAGTCAAACGACTACCCTCGATAAGTACTCTCATAGATGCACATGCATGTCTACCGTCTACTCGATATAGGTCGTGTTATCTGAAAGGGGTCAATAGTCAAAAGTCTACCGTCGATAAGTACTTTTTAATGCAGCCACTTAAGCTTTTATGATCTTATGTATGCGCGCGCGTGTAAACCTACTTTGCTTAAAACAGGAGGTGCTTGAGGATCCCTTGACAGTAAGCGCAATAGATGAGGAAACCGAGTTCAACGCTTTGGTGGTAGGTTTGGTTATCTTCCCACAATTAATCAAAGTAAATCAAACAGATTGATTGGATAACATTTAAGAATTTGTTTACAGGAAGAAGAGGCTGCTTTGATAGAATCACTATTGGGCAAAAGGTAGCACATTTCATGAAAATAACCAGCCACTTTACTCAACAGTTGTTATTTCATTATTTCCTAGAAAAAAAAAAGATGTATATATTTTGACCACCAAGTGCTTAGCTTAAATGACATCTGTTTTATTGTTTTTGTCATGTCTTGTTTGGTGTTTTAACATAAATTTGGCCACATATTTTAACACCAGATGTTGGTTGTTTTTATCAACATATCAAATGGGACCCGAAATCAGTCATTAATGAGCCAATCCCCTGCTCGACTTGTTTCGAGTTCTATGTCTAAGGCTTGAGCTAGGCTTGCTAATAATTTTCAAGTCAAAGCTCGGTTGGGCATGACTCGTTTTAGTTATTAAAATTACTTTGTATGTACATGTACGTATATAGTTATTTATATATTTTTTATTATTTTTCTACATATAATAATTAAAATATCTATTTAATTTATATATATATCATGTAAAAAAGGTTATTAGTTTTTACACAAAATTACAAGGTGTCAAGCTAAGCCTTAGCCTAGGCCCGAGTTCGATTTTAATCTAACTCAACCTTGTTTTTAACTTTTTGTGAGCTAATCTTAAGTAGCTCTTGAGCGGCTCGGCTTGTTTATACTCCTAATAAATACTTTTTGGTCATTCTTGGTTTCTTGTCAAAGAGGGTATTATTTTTTAACATTTTTGTTTCTTGATTCAGTGTTCTAACTTTCATGGATAATTAATTGAACACAATCTTTGGCCAACTTTTATGCTTTTGTAGAACCAAAATTAGTTTACAAAATCTTGCAAATTGATTATTTGACTTTAATAAGTTTTAACTTTCAAAATTACATTACACTCTTATTAATAAACAATTAAAATTATTAACACAAACTGAGATTATTGAAAGACTGTTAATTTGTTATTATGCTTCGGCCCACTTGATATACAGTAATTAGTAGATTAATGTTTTTATAATTAAGTTTTTAAAATTTGTAATCAGGTGATTATATAAATTCAATAAACATGAAAAATATACAAATTGATTTATAATTAATTGAGTTCGATTAAACTAGTATTAAGACCTGCCGCATTGAGCAGGTGTTGCCGTGAAACCAACATTACATGACAAAAGTCACTTCCAATAAACATGAAAAATATACAAATAGATTTATAATTAATTGAGTTCGATTAAACTAGTATCAAGACCTGCCGCATTGCGCCGGTGTTGCCGCGAAACCAACATTACATGACAAAAGTCACTTCCAATCATTACTTCAGATGTGAAGTAAATTGAGAAAGCCACACACAATTAACATCAGGTTACAACCAAAAGGACACCCTATTGTAATATCAAGACGAAGTAAACTGAGGGACTAAGCATGTCAATAAGGCAAAATTTAACTAACGAACGAAAAAACTTTATTAAAGTGGAGAGACAAAACACCTATATTAGAAAAGTTAAAGTAGAGGAACCATATGAAAAATATTATAAAAAACAGGGGGTTGTAGTGTAATTAGAAAATTACACTAAAAGACAAAACTCACTAAAAGACAAACTTTTACAGGTAGCTAAGGGTTTTTGTTTTAATGTTTTAATATTATTTACCCATTATAAATTAACAACATTCTGATCCATTTAGAATAGTTGTACTCTTTGTTTAGGGAGGTTTTCAAAAAAGTTTGATATAATTACAATTTTAATTTTTTTTTTTAAACACAAACATAAACTGTTTTCATTCCAATCATCAGGGCAAATTACATAAGAATAGCAGGTAGACGAGCAACAAACTGCGCCGCCATCCCTTTCTGAATAAATATTTTATAATTTTAATCTAAAACTATTTTGGTTTTTTAACTTTAACCCTAAAGCTTTCTATCTTTGTCAATTTAAGCTCATGATTTTTTTACTTTCAACTTTGTAACCCTATACTCTTCATATTTCGCAAAAATTCTTTTTTACTTTTTGTTCTAAATTTTGCGATTTAACACAACACAATGTTCATGTGTGGTTCAACGTTTTTACGTTTTGTTTTACGCTTCGTTCTAAATTTTGCGAGTTAACATTACGCAACGTGCATGTGTGGTTCAAAATTTTTATGGTCGTCTATTTTTTCCCGTTTGATAGGTTCATCGTGACGCACGGGTCCTAAATCAACTTAGTTATTATTTTCTATGTTTTATGTTTCGGTCTAATTTCTCTGCATTAACACGTCGCAACTTCAGGGTTGGTGGTCGTTGGTGGTGCTGTGGCCTTGGTGCTATTTGTCACGGTTTTACGCCCCCACCGCAACGCGGGGGGATTAATACTACTTTTTTTTTATAATTATAATAAGCATATCAAACATTAACTTAAAGAGGAAAATATATAGTTGATAAATCGTTTTGTTCAATTTATATGAATATTTAGTCCAAATATTTTATAAATATTTGTATCCGTAAACAATGTTGGTGTTCATATCTATTTCAATAGAGCATAATGTGATTTGGAATATATCATTTGTATTAGTTAAATAAAGTTTAGTGAAAGATGTGTGTGGCTCTAAAGAGTTAAGCAATAAATTCTTAAAAAAACAATAAATTTTTGTCATGAACTTTTAAATAGTTATAACTATTATATTTTGAGAAGCCATTCTTTTAATAAAATTATTAAGCATAAACTGAGTCAGGTTATCATAAATCATTAATTAAGGATAACCAAATTATTAGATTAATGCCAAAATTATATATAAGATTTCTTGAATGACATATTGAATAAACATTGTACTAATTTTTTATAATAACTAAAACATATGAATTTTGGATTTGATCTACTAAAAAATTAAAAAATTTGTATAATAATAGTTGTCTAAAAAATAAAAATTCTAAAAGTCATAGTCGTTGGGTTGTCACTTAACCAACGAACAAAAAGATGCAACGAACTTACAAAGTGTATTGTTATTTTTGGTTTTGTGATTATTTGGGAAGTTCTTACATATATTGCTTTATTGTTGTGCTAATCAGGTGAGTTACGTATCTCTAACCCTCTAATTTTAAGTAATGCTTTTTGGCGATTAGACACAATGATATTTTTGTTGAACTACTTGATATGATAATTTGTTATGAGTAAGCTGTTATTTTGAGTAAACTGCCATTTTGGTCCCTGTGGTTTAGGCACCTTTGCCATTTTAGTCCAAATCTCAAACTTTTTACATCTGGGTCTCTGTGGTTTGCATTTTGTTGCCATTTTTGTCCAAAATCCAAAAACCATCTATTTTGACTGATGAAAATTGATTATTTTGTCCTTTAATGCATGGGCATTTTGGTCATTTAAGCATTAATATATATATATATATATATATAGTAAACTGCCATTTTGGTCCCTGTGGTTTGGCCAGTTTTGCCACTTTAGTCCAAATCTCAAACTTATTACATCTGGGTCCCTGTGGTTTGCATTTTCTTGCCATTTTAGTCCAAAATCCAAAAACCCTATTTTTTTTACTGTTGCAACCTCCTATTTTGTCCTGTAGTGCAGGGGCATTTTGGTCATTTAATTTTCATTAAAGCAATTCTTTTATTAAAAACCCCCAAATATAAAAACACCTGCTAATCATCTTCTTCAACCTCATCATCTTCAACCTCTGCACAACCCAAACACCACCACCTCCTCCACCATCACAACCCACCACAACCTGGATTTAAAAAAAAAGAGTAAATTGCCATTTTAGTCCCTGAGTTTTGTCCAAATTTGCCATTTTAGTCCAAATAGTTTGCCTATGGGTCCCTGACTTTTACATTTTGTTGCCATTTTGATCATTTTGTCTAACTCCATCCAAAAACCCAGTTTGTAACAGGGGTATTTTGGGGATTTCCTTAAAAAATGTTTTCAGTTGCCATTTTGATCCAATTCCAAAAAATCAAAAAAATTCCAAAAAATCAAAAAAATTCCAAAAAAATCTAAAAATCAAAAAAATTCTAAAAAATCAAAAAAATTCTAAAAAATCATAAAAATTCTAAAAAATAAAAAAAAATTCAAAAAAATCCAAAAATCATTAAATGTTTCGGCACGAACCGTTTCTACCCGTACCGTTTCGACCCGTACCGTATCGAACCGAACCGTTTCGACGCGAACCGTTTCGAGCCGAACCGTTTCGACACGAACCGTTTCGACCCGTACGAACCCGAACCGTTTCGACGCGAAGCGGTTCGCGTCGAAACGGTTCGGGTTCGAAACGGTACGGGTCGAAACGGTTCGGTTCGAAACGGTTCGCGTCGAAACGGTACGGTTCGAAACGGTACGGGTCGAAACGCTTCGCGTCGAAACGGTTCGGCTTGAAATGGTTCGGGTTCGAAACGGTACGGGTCGAAACGCTTCGTGCCGAAACATTTAATGATTTTTGGATTTTTTAGAATTTTTTTGATTTTTTAGAATTTTTATGATTTTTTAGAATTTTTTTTTATTTTTAGGTTTTTTTGAATTTTTTAGAATTTTTATGATTTTTTAGAATTTTTTTGATTTTTAGATTTTTTTTGAATTTTTTGGAATTTTTTTTATTTTTTAGAATTTTTTGTTTTTTTTGAATTGGATCAAAATAGCAACTGAAAACATTTTTTGAGGAAATCCCCAAAATACCCCTGTTACAAACTGGGTTTTTGGATGGAGTTAGACAAAATGATCAAAACGGCAACAAAATGTAAAAGTCAGGGACCCATAGGCAAAAAAAAAACTATTTGGACTAAAATGGCAAATTTGGACAAAACTCAGGGACTAAAATGGCAATTTACTAAAAAAAAATTCATATTTTCAAGAGAAAATAAATTAAATGCAGGGAGACAGGCTCAGATCTGTAATTGGGGGATGGGGATAAAGAAGAAACGAGTTACGCCATGGCTGCAGAATACACAGTTGCTTGGTGAGAGAATGTCAAATTCTTCTTCACTATGCCATCTGGATTTTGCCCCGCCAAGATGCGGGTCGGATCTTCAATGTCCCTTTAATTTTGCTCAGGATACTCTGATCATCATAGCCTTGAAACATATTCAAGTAAACCTTGCATAAATCATAGCAGATGCAGATTCAAGTAACCTTGCAAAACAGATTCAAGTAACCACCAGATTCAAGTAACAAAAACCAATCCAAAACAGATTCAAGTAAACCTTGCATAAATCATAGCAGATGCAGATTCAAGTAACCTTGCAAAACAGATTCAAGTAACCACCAGATTCAAGTAACAAAAACCAATCCAAAACAGATTCAAGTAAACCTTGCATAAATCATAGCAGATGCGGATTCAAGTAACCTTGCAAAACAGATTCAAGTAACCACCAGATTCAAGTAACAAAAACCAATCCAAAAACAAAAGATAAATTACCTAATGTAACTTGAATCCGATTCGATTTCTTTTTGTATATATATGCGTTGGGTTGCTCGTTTATTTCTCTAATTTGGAAAAAATGAAAGGAAAACGTACCGTTCGCTCCCGACGACTCTCAGATATCCTAAGGATTCGAGAAGCTACTGAGGCTCTCTTGCTATTGGCTGATTCTCCTCCACTGATGGCTACCGGAGAGAACTCCGTCCTTGCTGGTCCTTCTATGGTGGCTTGTTCTGATGATAAAGTTCTCCAGCAAGGGAGGGTTGCTGATAATAGTATTGCTGTGCTGGATGCAGATGGGTTGATTGCTCGTTTCCCGATGATCCGGGCAGGAGAGTGTCGGTTGGTGTATCAACGTCGGAAAAAACCTCCGGGGAAGGTGGACGTTGAAGATGAACTTGCTGTTGATTAAGTTTGGGAGTATCCCTTCTTTTGATGTTTGTGTTAGTCTGTTAACACAAATCTCTTTTTTGAAGATCACCGGTGTGATCATTGTATATATTCTTAGCTTTTGGTATTAAAAATTTCCAAAGATCATTGTCATGATCTTTGTTAAGAAGTGTTTTATGTTACACTGGATAATGTATATTTTGATGCACTGCCGTGCTTGTGAATTGCTGTTTAAATTACAATATGTTGCATGTTTTTAATTGCTTTTGGATAGGTAAGGCGAATGAGAGATGGTATTGTGCTCATGTGTGAACGTTTGTCCAAAAGGCGTGATCGGTTGCCTGGTTTAGACTGTTCATGAGGTGTACAATGTTTGACCATATTGTTTTCGCGCGAACCAAAGAAATTACATGCAATTTGTAATAAATAGTGACATAAGTAAAGATGATGTTTGTATTAATAAGAGCGCAAGGCTTGTAATACAAGACATAATAAAGAAATACATTGCCTGTATGTTCTTTCCGCTTTTGCAGACTTGGTTTATATGTAACACCTGCGCAACTGTTGTGCGTTCCAGGTGCGGGGGACTAAGGTCCCATCAATCCTTTTTAGGGTATATGCCCCCTTGCCTAGGACCTCGTTGATGACATATGGTCCTTCCCATCTTGGCGCTAACTTGCCTGGTTTTTCGGCGTTTGAAGCTTCATTGTCACGCAAGACAAAATCTCCGGGGACAAAGGTACATATGCGGACGCGCGCGTTGTAATATTTTTCGAGTTTGGATTTGTACCTTGCTTCTGCTATGGAAGCGTTCTCGCGCCTTTCTTCCAGAAGGTCTAAATCCATTCTTCGCTCTTGTTCATTGTTTTGTTTTTCCATAGCTATCATGCGCGGTGATGGTAGGCCGACTTCGGCTGGAATGACGGCTTCGGACCCATAGACTAGGCTGAACGGAGTTTCGCCTGTGCTAGTCTTTGGCATTGTTCGATGCGCCCAGAGGATGCTGGGGAGTTCGTCAACCCACCCTCTGCGAGCTGTTCCTAGTCGCGCTTTTATCCCGTCGACGATCTGTTTGTTTACACTTTCAACTTGGCCGTTTGCTTGTGGGTGTGCCACAGAGGCAAAATTGTGCTCAATCTTCATTTCTTTGAACCATTTTTGAAGATCTTCTGAGGCGAAGTTTGTGCCGTTGTCAGAGATAATACGTAATGGTAATCCGAACCTGCAAATGATATGTTCCCATATGAATTTGCGGATTACCATTGCTGTGGTTGAAGCCAAGGCTTTGGCTTCTACCCATTTGGTGAAGTAATCGACCGCCACGATAATGAATTTTACCGCGCCTGGTGCATCAGGAAATGGGCCGACAAGATCGATACCCCACTGTTGGAATGGCCAGGCGGAAGTAACGGGAATTAGCGGATTTTTGGGTCGGAGTGTCATTGGGGCGTGGCGTTGACAGGCTGCGCATCTTCTTAATAAATCAACTGCGTCCATGTGCATCCCTGGCCAGTAGTACCCCGCGCTCATTATCTTTGCTACTACCATGCGCGGTCCCGCGTGTATTCCGCATAAACCCTCGTGGATTTCTCTGACTAGGTATTGGGCGTCTGTTTTATCAACACAGCGTAGTAATGGGCCCATTAATGATTTTCGGTAAAGGACGCCATCCGCCATTTCGTAATTTATCGCTTTGTGTTGTATTTTTCGAGCTTCTGCCTTTCCTTCCGGAAGTTTTCCGTGTTGAAGGTACAAGATAATTGGAGACATCCAGGATGGATCTCCCATTTCTATGACGCTTACTTGTTTGAGATGAATGGAAGGGTTGGATAGTACCTCTATGCGTACCTCCTTTGCTAGGTGCTTAAAGCTGGTAGCAGCTAACTTGCTTAGCGCGTCGGCGTGCTTGTTCTCGCTTCTGTTTATGTGGTTAACTTTGAACGTTTGAAATTGGCTGATTAACATCCGTACTTGTTCAAGGTATAATGCCATGGCTTCCCCTTTTGCATCGTAGCGACCGTTAACTTGTTCGGCTACTAGCTTTGAGTCAACGTTGGCTTCAAGGTTTCTTGCCCCCATTTTGAGTGCTAGACGGAGGCCTGCTAAAAATGCTTCGTATTCTGCTTCATTGTTGGTACTTTGGAAGTCTAAGCGTATGGCATATGTAAGCTCGTGATTATCCGGACTGACCAATCGGAGGCCTGCTCCTGCTCCATCATCATTGGAAGCACCATCTGTGTGTAAGGTCCAGACTCTGTCGTCGAAAACAGGTGTTGGGTTCTGGATTGCCTCACATTCTTGTATTTTATCGATGGGAACTTCAGTGGCGAAGTCTGCTAGGACTTGCCCTTTGATTGCTGGTCTTGGTTTGTAAAAAAATGTTGTATCCTCCCAGCTCAATGGCCCATTTAGCCAATCTTCCCGCCACATCAGGTTTTGACAAGATTTGGCCTAAATGATAATTCGTGAGAACTGTGATGACATGGCCTGAGAAGTACCTGCGCAAACGTCGGGATGCGTGTACTAGTGCTAGAACCAATTTTTCTATCATTGAGTAACGAGTTTCGGGGCCGGTGAGCATTTTGCTGATATAGTAGATTGGAGTCTGGATGTTTTCTCGTTCTACCATTAATACTGCACCTACCGCTACTTCCGCGGCTGACAGATATAAGATTAACGGTTCTTTTTCTTTTGGCGCGGTCAGCGTTGGTAACTGAATTAAACATTCTTTCATTTGCTTGAATGCTGCTTCTGCTTCAGGCGTCCATTGAAAGGGAGTTTTCTTTCCGCAGTTTCGTAGCGTACTGATAAATGGATACGATTTTGCCGCATGATTAGCCAAGAATCTGTTCAAGGCTGCTAAACGTCCAGCGAGCCTTTGCATTTCTTTCATAGTTGCGGGTGAAGGCATTAGCTGGATGGTTTGTACTTTTTCTGGATTTACTTTAAAGCCATCTCTTGTGACAATGAAACCCAAAAAATTTCCTTCTTCCATGCCGAAGGAGCATTTTGTTGGGTTGAGCTTTAAATTCACGCTGCGTAGAGAGTCGAATGTGCGCTGGATATTATTGAGCATTGAGTCTTCTTCATGGCTCATGATGACGAGGTCATCCATGTATACTTCAACTGTCTTGCCAATGTCACTGTTGAAAACTGTGTCCATTAAATGCTGATAAGTTGCGCTGGCATTGCGCAAGCCAAAGGGCATTTTAGTGTAGCAGAAAATGCCTTTGTCTGTACGAAAAGCGGTTTTATCTTCATCTTCTTTTTTCATCTGGACCTGATGGTAACCTTTGTAACAGTCGAGAAAGCACTTCCATCTGAACGATGCTAGAGAATCGACTTTTTTGTTTATTTCTGGAAGCGCGTAACAATCTTTTGGGCATGCTTTATTCAGGTCTTTGAAATCGACGCACATTCTCCATCCGCCACTATGTTTTTGTACCATGACTGGGTTGGCAACCTGTAACACCCCGAAAACGGGTTTGATAATCAAACTCCGTTAATACTGAAAGACGGGTAAAGTACCGTTAGTGGCAAAATTTACCCGGTAAATATTAGGATTTAAATAATTAATCCTAATATTAAATAAAAAGTGAACAAAAGCTTTTAAGGAAATAAAATGGATAAAAGGCCCGGGTTAACGGGACCTAAAATAAACTTAGTCATAATTTCCCCCGAACCCACTAAGTTAACTAGGAGTGTCTAACCTAGTTAATAAATGAAAATTTTGATATTAGAAATAAGTAGGTTGTGATCTACTTAATAACGAACCAAACACGAGGGGTTAAAGTTGTATAACTTGAAAGGTTATTTATTAATAACTAAACAAAACACACACACACAAGTGTGTGCTCTGGATCGATCGCAGGGGAGCTCCCATGGAGCCAAACCCTAACTTTCAACAAATCCATCAAATTGAAGGATCAAATGAAGCCCAAATTCACAACCGAGCATGAATTAATGATCACCCGAACAAGAGGATCGTAAGGTATGTAAAATCTTGATGATTCGTGAAGTTGTAAAAATTGGATAAACATCCTAATCGTGAATTAGGCATGGATTAGAGAAGCTATGGCTAGATTAGTGATGTATACTTGCTTAGGAACGAAACCCTAAGTGAAAACCATACATAACATGCTATGAATTGAAGGATTTGATGAATTAACACACTTAGACAAGTGGGTTTTAATGTTATGATGATTTTGATGATATAACCATGCTTAGAATCAACATGCATGAAAACAAATAGAAGGTGTTCGATTTAACCATGAATTTGGGTACTTGTTCATATATGGTTGAAGTGGGTTTTGTTAGATATGATGAAATTATGAAGAACTTGAAGTAATATCACTTGTATGTGATTAACAAGTAAACTAGGAAGTAGGTTTTGATATAATAGTAAGGATGATGATAAGTTTATGTTTAAAATCATCATATTAGATAATAGAAACAAGGCACTCAAACAAATTTAGTGATTTGGGAACTTGTTCATACATGATTGAAATGGATTTTGAATGTTGTGATGAAATTTGGTAGCCATGTTCATGTAACTAAGTGTATAAGATCATGTTTGCTACTAATTGATAGATAGAGCTTGAATGTGCATTTATATGCTAAGGGGCGTTTGACTTTTAGTAGTCAAACCAACCATTAGTAAGATCGAATGATAAATTTGATAGAAAAATACGTAAGATGGAATAGTTATGATTAACAATGACAAAATTAACCATCTTATGAAATATGATGATAGTTTGACGCCTAACAAGCTAGGTGGAAGCTTGTGGATGAAGCGGGTCAAACGGAGCGCGTACGGAAAGAAAAGCGTGGCATGGATGCAAGGTAAGTATAGCTTACACTAGTCATATAGTTTAGAATGTCCTTTTGTTGTTTTGATTTCGAACAAGACAAATGGGAAATTGAGATATGGTGTTTCCGGCGTGTAGTCGTACGGAACAAGATAACCAATAAGGGTAAAAATTGAAATTTGGACACTTGTTGACAATAATTATCGGTTTTTGAAAGATACATATTTCGTAAGCCTTAATAGGCCAAAAAGCGTTAAGAGGTGAATTATAGTTAAAACGACCGTGCGGTGTAAATTGGAATGAGTCGTGTAGACGAGATGGCAATAAGCTTTATCTCGCCAATATCATCGGTCATTTAGACCAACGGGTCAAAAGGTGAAAATATCACTTTTTGACAATATCGACTAATGGTTTGATGAGTTGTTTGATTTCAGAAATAAATATCGAGTGGATATTTACATCGCTATTACTTAGTAGATATCGAGGCAAGGTACTTAAATGGGTCAATGTAATGATCCGAGCCAGGTACGCATAATAAGATAACTCTCATTTAAATGTAAGACTAATGAGAGTTAAACGAAGTCTAGAATAAGTTTTTGATTACCCTAATAGGTAAACCAAATGTTACGGACGATGGTCATTATATTTGAAAGGCCTAGTGCCCTTTCAAATAAAATCATAGTTAAAAGATCGGAGTTTGGGTTAAACAAGTAACTAAAAGTCATTCGTCGTAAATGAAGGACTAATGTTGACCAAAACGCCCTTGTAGGCTAAATTGAACAAACAACCCTTAAAGGTTGTTTGGAAACGAGTTTTACAATTAGATAATTACTTAGGATGAGTATAGAAGTTGAAGGATGTAAAACGTTAGTCAAATGGCTCTATTTGAGTCTTTGCCGTAAAATAACGATTTGAAGGGTAAATTTTGATATATATAAGTCACCACATTGAATCCACCACAAATATAGTTGTGGTGGAAGATCCTTTGATAAGAAATGTGGACATATGTATTTGGAAATGAATGAAAGCAATTGGTGCTTAAAATATGCTTAAATACCTCAAACGGGTCAAAATAAGCATATGGGTGAAAATGGGATAAAGAAGATATATATTTCTATAATTGGAACCTAATATGTTAGACATCATTGAATTTAATAGATTTATGAGAATTAAGGGTCAAACAAACTTGTATGTTTGATAAAATCACGAACGGGTCAAATTTTGGTAAAAGAGTAATAAGCCGAAGACTTAAAAGTCTTAAATTTTATCAAGCCGGATGTCGGATTTTAACTCCATATGATGGAGAATTAAATTACAATCATGTAGGAAGAAACGGTAGGTCAAACGGATAAGCGGTTTGATAGATACGAAAGATTTCGTGCCAATTACGGCAAAAAGGATACTGGGCTGCACAGAGGCCACCGTAACTTACGGTGCCACCGTAAGTTACGGTGGAGATGAAAAAGCTACGGTAGATTCCCCCTGTTTTACGGTGGGGGGAAATTAACATTCAGAGGCCACCGTAACTTACGGTGCCACCGTAAGTTACGGTGGAGGCCAGGTTGAAATTTTTGTTTTTGTTATCAATTATTTCTCGGACTCGTTTAGACACGTTTTAAGCCCTGTATGACTAAAGCATTTCATGTTTATGAAATGTAGGTACACCTTGGATGCTGGAAGACGATCAAGCTCAACGAAGAACCGAACACGATACAATTACATGCTTCCGCACTTTGCCACGTTGTAAATTTTAAACAACGAATTTCGATCACGTTATGTAGAATAAATTATAATTTGTAAAAGTTTTAATAAACCCATATTTTTATAATATGTGTTGTCTTAACTACACATCTAATTGTTGGTAATTACATACAAAATCGTTAATTAGTAACTAGGGTGTTACACAACCCATGTATGGTATTTTACTTCGCGCAGTATTCCCTCATTAAGTAATTCTGCCACTTGCTCGTCCATGGCTTTTGCTTTTTCTTCACTGAAGCTGCGCCTCCCCTGAGCAACAGGTTCTACTGATGGTTTGATGTTTAGACAATGTTGCGCGATGTCGCGTGGAACTCCAGTCATGTCTGCTGGACACCAAGCGAATATATCTTTGTTGTTAGACAACAATTCTTTCAGTTGTATGCGTGTTGCTGGTGAAATGGCGTGTCCTAGCAGAATAGTCTGCTCTGGGTATTCGTTGTTTAGTACCCATTTCTCTGGTTCGTTTGATGTCGAAGGTTTAACTACCTTTGTTGGTGGTTCGTCGTCCACGTACATAACTTCTTTACTTGAGTATAAAATTGCAACTCCAGTTTCTGTTGGAAATCCGCATGCAGCATGTGGAATAGAAGTGATCATGTTAAATTCTCTTTGTGACCTTCTTCCGAGTAAGACATCATGGCGTGAGACTGCTGGCATGACCATGAAATTGACTGTGACTGTTCGTGATTGCTCGCCATCTGATAGAGTTACAGGGAAAGCTATTTGCCCTAACGGGAATACAGCTTCATTGCAGAATCCGGTGAGGGGAAAATCAACCGGTTCTAAACGTGCTTTATCCTCTGGATCGAGTTGTTTAAAACACTGCTCGTATATGATGTCCATCGAGCTTCCCGGATCTATGAACATATAATCCGTTCGGTAATGACCGAAAATACCAGTAATAATTACTGGTCGTTCTTCCTGAGGGCCCCCAGGAACAACATGAAACACGACTTGTTGTTCTCTCCAATGTTGATCGTAGTTTCGTTTATTTGGTCTTCGTGATGGACCTCCTTGAACCATGTGTATTTGTTTCTGATAACTGCTATATTTGGATTGGCTGGATTGGATGTCCCCGCTACGTGGTGTTGGTGGGTCTAATACTGTAGTGTTGATTTCTTTTCCAGATCTGACGTTTGAGAAATCAGATCTGGTGATTTGTATAACGATTGTGTCTAAAGCAGCTTGGCATCTACTGAACCAATGTTCTGGGGATCCTTCTATTTGGAAATTGTTTCCGACGTTTGGTCGAGGACCAAGTTGCCGGTGAGATGACGAATTTTCTGTCATGTATAAAAACAGAAAATGGAATGAACTGAATCAAAACGAGGTAGAAACTAGAAAAACTGAGAAAACGGTGGGCGCCAATGAAGAAACACTAGATTATATGGTCGGAACCGAAATATCTAGGGAGTTTGAATCCGCATAAAAGGATTAGCCCTCTCTCGGTTGATTCAGTTGCAGCTGATCTTCTTCTCCTATGGTTCTGCAAAAAAGAACACCGTTAGCCTCGCCAAGGGGAGAAGAGGGTTCTCTCCTTGACCCGACTCCGGTGTGAGAATAAGTATTGGTAATGGAGAAGAAAATGTATTTGAGAAGTGTGTGTGACTTGAATTCATACCTGGGTTCTTTCTCACATTTATAGCCGAGAGTCGTTCTTTAGGCGGGAAAACCCGTTAGTGAAAAGTTAACGGAAGATGCTAACCCCGTAAGCGGTTACATTTCCTTCCGTTAAAGTTCTTTGATCCGACGTGAGAGCACACGGATCGTGGTCTAGATCAAAGGCTGGGGATTTGCCACGTGTAATGTGATCAAGTGGAGATTACTCTCCAATTTCATGCCTTCGTTGTGATTTCAGGGGCATCTGTGGTGATGACACGTGTCCAGACGGTTACAACCGTCTGGGTGGTGCACGATCATATTCTTTCTAGAAGATTACTGCTGTAATCTAGTGTGACACCTTACGGTGTGGAGACCACCGAATAAATCCTAAGTCTAAATTATCCAGGTCTGGATATTTAGGCGGAAGTATTGATCTCAGGATTTTTGTTCTTTGTTAATGGGAGAAGGCGCAAGGATTTATGTTTTCCTTTGGGCGCGCGACTATAGATTGCTTATTACTTTCTTACTTTTATAAGACCAATGCGCGGCCGCGCAAGGTTAAAAGGTTAAAAGGCCAGTTTGTGGTATGGTCTCAAATACTTATTATGAGGTTTTTGGGACCTTACCCCTTCAATTTCTGAACAAAATCAACAAACGACACGTCATCACCATCTCGCCAAGCACCACCACCTGCCACCACCACCACCCCCTCTCGCCGCCAAGCACCACCACCCTCTCGCACCCCCTGCAACCACCGCCCCTCTCTCTCTCTCTCTCCTCCCCTGATTTCGTTACCGCCCCCATCTACCACCACCGCCCCCAGAAACCATCTCTGGTAACCTGCAACATCTCCGGCAACTAACTCCGATCATAATCAAACAGATGCCGCCGTTAACTGATCAATTTAGGTCTCAGTTGCTGCTGATTTATTTGGGGTTTTAAGTTGTTTATTTGGGGATGATGATGATCGATTTAGGTCTCAGTTAACTAATCGATTTAGAGAGAGAAGAGAGAGAGAGAGAAAAGAGAGAGAGAGAAGGTCTCAGTTATTTTGGGATGATGATGAAGGTCTATGTTGTTTATTTGTGTATATGTATGTGTGTATATTAAAAGCAAAATGACCAAAATGCCCCTGTACTACAGGACAAAATAGGAGGTTGCAACAGTAAAAAAAATAGGGTTTTTGGATTTTGGACTAAAATGGCAAGAAAATGCAAACCACAGGGACCCAGATGTAATAAGTTTGAGATTTGGACTAAAGTGGCAAAACTGGCCAAACCAGAGGGACCAAAATGGTAGTTTACTCATATATATATATATATATATATATATAAAATAAAAAAAATAAATATAATAAAATCTCTAACACCCCTAAAGATCTGCCCTATCTCTCTCTAAACACCCCTTTCTCTCTCTCCCCTCTCTCCCTTCTCACCACTGCCACCTCCTCCCCCTCCATTAACATCACCACCGCACCACCACCATCCCCACCGCACCTCTCCCCTCTCCCGCCGCTCTCCCCACACTCTCTCTTTCTCTCTCCAAACACCCATCTCTCTCTTCTGCTGCTGATTTATTTGGGGTTTGGAGCTAAAATAGTTGGTTCACATTCATTATGAAGCCATCGGTTGGTGGGAAATCCCCATCGGGTTCTACAGGTGCAGATCTCTTATTTGTTCAATTCCATAAATCATCATCACCATATCAACATCCTCAACTCACCCACCACTTAGAAGTAGGGCTGAAAGGTTGAACGCCAACACATCTGGGTCGCGTATTTCCACTCGCCGGACACATACCACACCGCAAACCGGTATCACAATAATTGTTATTTGTAGAGCATGTTTCTCCAAACTAATAGAAGCAAATAACATTTGAATTTGGGGAAAATGATGTAATTGAAGACGAGAAGGATTAACATTTAACAGACCCTTAGTGACAGTGCTCTGTTTGAAGTCTAGTCTCTCGCTCTCTCTCTCTCTGCGTAATGTGAAAGGAAGCAAGTTGATATGCAGATGATTGGCAGTTTGCCGGAGCTTGCGATTCCATGGTGGTCACAGTCTGCTGCTGATTTATTTGGGGTTTTATGTTGTTTATAGAGAGAGAAGAGAGAGAGTCAATTTAGGGTTTTATTTGGGGATGATGATGATTTATTTGGGGAAGATGACCAAAATGTTAATTAAGAAAATGTTAAATGAAAAGCAAAATGACCAAAATGCCCCTGAACTAAAAGACAAAATAGAAGGTTGCAACAGTAAAAAAATGGGGTTTTTGGATTTTGGACTAAAATGGCAACAAAATGCAAACCATAGGGACCCAGATGTAAAAAGTTTGAGATTTGGACTAAAATGGCAAAACTGGCCAAACCACAGGGACCAAAATGGCAGTTTACTCTGTTATTTTTGTCCCTGTGGTTTGGTCTAAGGCTGTAAATGAACCGAATAAACACGGACATTCGTTAAGGAAATTATGTGTTCGTGAACAGTTCATAAACACTCACCGAACCGAACGCGATTTTTGTTCATGTTTGTTCATTAACGAATGAATATGTTCACGAACACAAACGAACAAAAATAAAATTGGCGAAGGCGGTGTAGGCTAGAGGTGGATGACGGTGGGAGCAGTGCTAGAACCTGAAGCCCTAATCGTGGAACGGAGATCGATATTACTCGTTGATGTGAATAATGAGAAGGAGAGGGGACGATGCATAAACATGGTGGGAAACTTGGAATAGGGTTTCCTATTTATTTTTTAGAGTAATAAAATAAATAAGAATTAAAGAATATAAAAAGTTCAGATAAAATAATATACAAAAATCTTTAATGAACAACATAAACAAAAAGACGGACATGAACAAACGTAAATGAACGAACGTTCACAAAACACATTACCGAACGTTCACGAACACAACTGAACAAACGGGACCTCCATCCGTGTTCATTCATTTAACTAATCGAACAAAATTTCATGTTCATGTTCATTCATTTTTTAAACAAACGAACGTAAACGAACTTTCTGCCAAACGGTTTACAAACTTTTCGCTGAACGTTAGATTCGTTTACGACTCTAGTTTGATCACTTTCAGCGGCGGAACCACAAGGGGGTCAGGGGGGTCAGTTGACCCTCCGGCCGGCCAAAATCATGGTTACGAGTCACTGAACGAGAAAATAATATTTGAAATTGACCCTTCAAAAAGTTGGTAAAATAAAGAGATGAGAATGTAAACTGAAGAGAGAAAATGAAAAAAAGATTATCATCATAGTTCATAGATTGTTTTCCGATCTGTGATGAAGTTATAGTTTCTCTACTTTTGAAGTGAAGAAGATGATAGAGTTAAAAATATATCAAATATAAATAACTAATATTTAAGGCAACATTCTTATATAGTATTAATTCATAACATTCTCAATGAACAGTGCTACAGTAATATTTTTTTTTTTTGATCTTTGACTTTTTTTGACTTTTTGTTTTTTTATTTACTTTTAACCTTTAACTTTCAGTATTAACTCTTACGACCCCTTAACTTTCTAAATACTTTTTAACCGAGTTTTACGTCTTTATTTTACGAGTCGATATAAACTTAAGTTGATTTACGTTTCGACATAATTTTTTTTGTGTTTTCTCAACTTTCAGTATTCACATTGACAACCCTTTAACTTTCTTTATAAATACTCTTTTAGTCGGTGATTTTTTTTTCTTTTTCTTTTGTCTTTTTGCTTTTTTTCTTTTTTTACTTTTAACCTTTAATTTTCAGCATTGACTCTTACAACCTCTTAACTTTCCAAATACTTTTTAATCGACTTTTACGTCTTTATTTTTATTTACGTGTCGATATAAACTTAAGTTGACTTACATTTCGACATAATTTTTTTTTGTATTTTCTCAACTTTTAACATTGACACTGACAACCCTTTAACTTTCTAAGTACTTTTGTAATCGAATTTTCCGGTCGATGTAAAACACGTGTCGACATACTTTTTTACTTACCACGACTTTATTTTGTAAGTTTTCTCTTTTGACTGCTATATCGGATCAAAAATCGGCTCGCCCCGCCGCGAAGCGCGCTAGTTGGTATTATAAACCTAGCGGCTCCCGTACCATTTCCAACAGCTGTCAAAAGTAAAACTATTTTATCTAATATTTTATTTTATCATCGAGGAACATGATACACTCAATCAAAACATATTTTCCATAACTGTTTTGTCATGTTCTTTTTATTTCTCATTGACTAATTATTCATTTTACATTGACATGTCATTAAAAAAGTATTATGATAAAAGAAGTTCAAACCAAATATTAACGCTTCATAAATCATTTAAATATCAATAGAAACAATACAGATTGAGAAAAGTCGAATTCATAGTGATACTTACTGTATAATAGCGAACTTGGAAAATTTTCAACTACGACCCCTCAATTAAAAGTTTCTGGTTCCGCCACTGATCACTTTCGCCACTTTTATCCAATATTTTGTTGTAAAGTAAACTCCCAACTCTTTTTTTGTGTATAGGCTTTTGAGACTTATGTACATGTCTGTTATTTTATGTATTTTGAATATGAGTTCTAATATATTTGATACAACTTATCTATTATAACACCGTTTACCTTGTTTGAATATCGTTCCGTTCAAATTATTGTTATTATGTTAATCATCTTTATCGAAAAATTATTGACTTTCATTTCCAATAAATGTAATGAATAAGTTAATATAAGTTTTTTATTTTACTTAGATCTTTTAGATTTCCATTTGGCTACTTGGTTGTAGAATCGTTCTTTTCTTAAATTATTTATGATGATGATGATATTATGCATTACTTTTGAATCCATCCTTATTGAGGTGTTACAATATAACTATAATCTTAAAATTAATGAGATGATTAATAAACATGAGTCATTTTATGACATGAAAATATAAAGTAGATAGTGTTACTACATGCTAAAAGCCAGGGTTGTTTTAACGTTTTTTGAAGGCCCTAAGCGAACTACAAAGTAGGGGCTCTATTGAGATTGAGATTTGGGACATTCAATAGCTATAGTGATGATTTTTCCCGATGTCGTCCCTAACTTCGCTCAATCCGCAATCAATTTCACATTGGTTACTCATAAGACGCTGCAAGTAACGAAGGTTGTGTAGGAAATGGGCAACAATTTTGTTAAAAGAAATAATAAAAAATAAAGATACTCTCTTTAAACATTTGGGAAATTGTAGTACATGAACCATGTACAAATTCAAACGAAAATAAATATGAACTACAACATATTTAATAAAACAATCGATTCAAACCAATATCTTCAAAAGATAAAGTCTTCAACTTGATCTTTAACTGCGTCTACTTGTATGGTTCGTTGTGTTTTCAGTCCGTTGTGTAGACTTCAACGAGGTCTTGAACCACGTCTTCTTGTACAATAATTTCCTACAAAAAGAACAAACAAATGTTGACGATTATGGCTGAGGCACGTGTTCAACACGCTACCCTTAAAACAGATTCCGCGCCTCTACCAAAGACGATGCGTCTGTCTCCCAGGGTACAACAGCCGAAGCAGTCTGTACTGCCGGAAATGACCACGGGCCCGAGGTTAAACCGAATAGAATTATAGTGTTTGAACTTGTGGAAAACTGATGATACGAAGGTGATGGAATCGAGTAGAGAAAACTCATCTCTCTATAATTCCCAACATATGGATGTTCAAGTCTTCACCACTTCTCCAAGAATTCTTCATACATATTATATTTCTCTTGTAGTTTTCTCATCATTCCAATGAGTCACATAGCCTACCATCTTTTTCCTTTACAAGAGTTGTGTGTTATGAAGAGTTTCTCTTAAGTGGTGATTTTATTAGAGACATAAAACTCTAATAAAAGTTTCACTTAATTAGTGATTTAATTAGAGCCATAAAAACTCTAATAAAAGCTAATCAAGTGATATAAAACTCTACTCAAGAGTTTCACCATATGAAGGAGTTTAAAATGTAATTATAATTTCACTAAATTATAAATTAACTAAATATCCATTCACTAATTTTCCCAACAGGTTGGTGTGTTGCGGCGCTTTTTTTGGATTATGTAATGAAGCTTGTGAGGGCAATGCAGACTCCTGAAGAAAAATCCTAAATCATGGGTCTAGAAACATTGTTTAAATTGGCTAAAAACAAGTTTAATATATGAAAAGTAAAAAATTGGAGACCCTTGTTTTTTAGTGAACATAGGACTTAGCCTAGGTTGATAAGCCTAACGGGCCATGCCCCAGTAAAAGTGTAAAACTGAAAACCGTTTTCCTGGTAAATGAAGAAACGAAAACCGTATACACAATAGTTCTTTTTCATTTGGACTTGGAAGTTGTGCTCAATAATTGTTTGTTATCCTTATATACAATTTTTTATTATTATAAACTTCTTATAAAAGTGTTTTTGTCTTATGTTTTGTTGGGAAAGAGAATTATTATTACACGTGTGTGAGAAAAATGCAAAAAAAGTTAACACACCGATACTATAAATACATGAAAACCTCAACATACAAACTCATTTTTTCCTCAAAATATCCACCAAGGAAAATGGGGCTTTTGAAGGATGATGGGTTCGTTTACAAGCCAGTGAACGAAGTCGATCTTAGACCTAACAGCAAAGAAGTTTACCTTCATGCCGACGTCAAAGGTACCTTCATCTCCCTAGCTCTTGCGTGCACGCTCTGTCTCTATACTTCCTAGAATTTGCGTGTATGAATTAAAATTATGTATAATGAAGTTTGTAGTGAGGTTAAATCAGGGTTGTTAGGGTATGATTCGGACAGTTTACTGCCAAAACTCTAACTATGGGTTTGGGAAACGATAAAAGAAACCGGCAGCGTTGGGTGAGTCTGCCGGTTTTTTCGGTTTGACAACTTAAATGTTTTTTTTTTCTTTCAAAATTGTTAGTTTGTATTATAAGTTTAAAGTGATAAAGATAATACATGAATACAATAAATACAATACAAAAGATGTTAACTGGTAGGTTCGCTTTAACAAATCCCCCTTCCCAGCCCAGTTGGTTCCCCATGTGGTTGTTGGGCCGGTTCCTCCTTGGAGGTCACCGGTTCGACTCTCGGCTGCGGCATTTGGGGGGGACGTCCCAATGATGGATCGTTTCCTACCGAGACATGGTTCGATCCGGAGGGCAACCCGGTTTTACCCAGCTGTTACCCCAGCAATGTTCTCGTGTGGGGATAGTATGGTTTCCGGGCGAAGGTCAGTCTGCGCGGCGGCCGGGGCCCGATAGAACATCACGTCCGAGAGGCGGGGCTGACGGGGGATTGTCTTCGACAAGAACCCGGTGACCTAGGTCCTGTACATAGAAAGTCACCCTTCAAAAAAAAAGGTTCGCTTTAAACAATAAGTTCCAAAAAAAAAAAACGTCGGTCAAACCACCAAACCGCAAGACTATTAAAAGTTAAAACTTAACAACGTAAATCTCAAACCATCTAACTTGCTTTGGTTTGGACGGTTTAGTAGGTTTGAAAAGGTTTTTTAACCCTAGTTAATATTGTATGTATGTAATTTTGTATATATAGCTCCTAGATTGACTGGACGGTTTGCAAAGATATTCGTTTGGTTTCTGGAGTTGACGATTATAGGTGACGTGTTGCTATATTTTCTTAAGAAGAACAATCGAATTCAGAAGGTACCATTTTATTATTATTGTTTATTATTATAAATGTACTAATTCGTAAATACTTTTTCATTGTTAATCTCTGAATATTATATGTTATTTACTATATAATAATAATAATAATAATAATAATAATAATAATAATAAATATACGTTTGACTATAATGTAAAGTAACTAGTAGATGCCCCGCCCGCGTTGCGGGGCGATAGCCGAACAATTTTCAACCAATTAAAAAAAGACCACTATAATTTTGCTAGGGAAAAAAAAACAAAAATGATGATCAGACCGTAATTTTGAGCTCAGGGTAAAACTGTAATTTTTCAGAACTAATGAGCCAGTGTTAGGCAACTCCTTGACACGAAAAAAAATAAAATCGAGTAAACCAATTAAAACAAAAAACCTTTATAGTTTTGGTAAAAAAAAAAACTAAAATGATGGGAAAAACGTAATTTTTAACTGAGGGCGAAATCATAATTTTAATTCAGGGATAAATCGTAAACTAAATGGACCAACGGGCGAGTGCCAGGAAGTTGCCGGCACGACTGTGATTTTGCACTGGGGGCAAACTTGTAATATCACCAGGAAGGCAAAATGTTAATTTAAGTTGAGTGCAAAATCGTAACCTGGCTGTGAGAAAAAAAAAACTAACGGCGAAAGTATAAATTTATACGGGGCAAAATGGTAAATTTGAGCCGAGGGCAAAATTAGAATTTTTAGCCGGGAGGAAAAGCGTAAATTTATTTTTTAGCGTGGGCAAAAACATAACTTTGACCTGATGGCAAAATCGTAATTTTAAGGGGAAAAACTAATGGCAAAACTGTAAATTGAAACGGGTAAAAATCGTAATTTTTAACCGGGGGCAAAATCGAAATATTTACCTGGGAATAAAAGCGTAAATTTATTTTTAAGCGGAGGCGAAAACATAAATTTGAACTGATGGCAAAAGCGTAAATTTAAAGCAGGACAAAATCGTAATTTTGTTGAGCCAATAGGGGAGTTGCAGACAGCTGCGAAAAAAAAAAAAAAAAGTGTGCCGCCCTTTTTAGCCAATTGAGGGTAGGAACTATTGAATGATGACGTAATCATCATATCAATGTAGTAGTTGATAATTTTAAATTTAATAATAACTAGGTTTTAATGCTGCGCGCCGCGTTGCGGCGCGATAAAACTAAGTCATTGTAAAACTATTTATTGCGACTAAATACTTGGTTGTTATTAAAGCTGTGCTATTTAGTGTCTTATTTTTAAGTTGACAAGTGGAGTTTTCATACAACAGAGCCGTTGGTAGC
This sequence comes from Helianthus tuberosus, assembly GCA_030545235.1. NCBI lineage: Eukaryota > Viridiplantae > Streptophyta > Magnoliopsida > Asterales > Asteraceae > Helianthus > Helianthus tuberosus. The sequence continues at coordinate 8,396,133 of CM060436.1, forward strand.
AAGCGAATTAGTAACTCCTGGCGATGGCGACTATTGCGATGTCTAAGCATCCACTAACCCAACAAATAAGGAATAAGAATTGTATAAATACAATCAGAAAAACGTGTGAAAGATGAGAAAAAGGAAGATGATGTGAAGTTATGTAAGCATAAAATGGAAAAAAAAAAAAGACCCCATGATTTGAACTTGAGTCTCTTTAAAACACATACAACCACAAAACCACTCCACCATGATGAATAATCTACCTAACTTTGAAGAAAATAGATATATATACACACTTAAAAAGGGTATAGGGGAAAAAAGTCAACAAAAGATGACTTGAAGTTATGTATATTTACTATTCATGAAAACCAATAAGGAAAGTTTACTATTCATTATGATGTGACAACTACTATTCATTAGCTTTGTTTTTTAATATATAGGATAATGTATATTTACTATTCATGACAACCAATAAGGAAAGTTTACTATTCATTATGATGTGACAACTACTATTCATTAGTTTTGTTTTTTAATATATAGGATAATACTGCCTAACAAGTTTATTGAATTTTATTTATTTTCTTTAAGGAGATGGATCTGTTTTTCAAAGGGGTTGGCTATAACTGTTTAAATTTCCATAGGCTAGTATAGTTATAATAAATATTTGAAAAATATAGCTTTTTTGTATTCATGCATTTTTCATTTAAAATTATACTATTAAGTTTATAAAAATGGCTTCCTAGTAAAGAGAAATATTTAAGTTTAATTGTGGAGCATATCAAATTTATAATCAACAACTAAGGTTTTACTACAGAAGATCCTCATTAAAATTAAACTTTAACCATACTTTTTTTTTTCATTAAAGTGTGTACACACACGCAGGGGCGGACCTACCTTGACGGGTGGGTGGGCGGACACATCCTTTGAAAAAAAGTTAGTGTATTCTTTTGGCAAAAAATTCGATCACACCTCTTGAAATATGGTTGAAGCTTTCATTCGCACATTCAGAAAAAAAAAATTCATGAGTCTGTCACTTCATCATACACATGTGTAGAGTGTGAAAAACTAAATAACAAGATAATTGTATACAAAGTATAGGAATAATTTTTGGTCATTGATTGTATCAAATTTATTATTAAACTTGACGCGATAATCACAATGTAATATTGTCGGAAAAGGTGGAATAGGAAAAACAATTCTCTTTGACCCTTTCATTTAAATATCGCTTCATCAATTTTTTGATCATAACTTTAACTTTATATACTTTGTTTTTACTAAAAAAGTTACAGTACAAAATTTAGAATATTTTATATTGAGAAGACCAAATTCTTATATGTTTGAAAAGAATCAATTACGGCCAAACTTTTACAAGTTGGGATTATTGGAGAGAATTTTTAAAGTTGGGATTATTATCGGCCAACATGTGAAGCTTAAGATTATTAAAATCCAATAACCCATAATTTTATAACATTGCTATATTTTTATAAAAAAAGTAACGTTCTTAATGGACTAGTTGCACTATTCTTTATAACGGTACATCTAACCTTATTTAGTGATGTGTCGGTTTGATGCACTGTCGATGATAACAATGTATTTAAATAGTACAACATAACGTATATACTTAAACTTACACAAGTACCCTCATCTAACATGATGTAGGTTGTTGTGGGTTGCTAGATGAATGACTCCCTTCATACACATTGTGATGGTTCAAATCTGTAACCTTACAAACGATAAATTTGTCCATGTAATGTCAAAGCCTGTTATTATTTTCCACTAATTTCATATTCTACTTTTAGAATTTTGTTTGGGAAATTTGATATCTAAAATAAATTTCTGATTTTAAAACATTGTAATTTACCAATTTATTTACTTTTAGTTACTTTTGAAATATATTAAAGTATGTTTTTACGATTTCACTAATTTCATATTCTACTTTTAGATTTTATTTGGGAAATTTAATATCTAAAATGATTTTTTGATTTAAAACATTGTAGTTTACCAATTAACTATATATTAATTTATAACATTTTGTTGCATTATTAGTTGTAATTTTTAGCAAAAATGGTTGTACCCACTTGATTTTTTTTTGTCTTTAAATTTTTTTTTCTTTAATTATTATTTTACTTTTAACCCAAAGACTTTAATAATTTTACAACTTAATCACAACATCATTGGTTGTAACATGTGCTTAAGTGGTTGTACCTTAGTCAAATATAGGTTGTAAGTTGTGCTTAAGTGGTTGTACCTTAATCAAATAATAATGGTTTCATTACCTTACCAAATTCAATATGTTTTGTATACATGTATGGTTGTAAATTGTGCTTAAGTGGTTGTACCCTAATCAAATAATGGTTTCATTATCTTACCATATTCAATCGGTTTGATCCATTCAAAGTTGTGTTGTTTTATTTGTAAATTACTATTATTTATGATAATATAATTAATTTAGCCAAAATCTTGTATAAATATAATTTGCAACATATTGATGCAATGGTTGCTATAATGTATGCATTATGGTTTGTATAGTGGTAATGATATATATTATATATAGATTACGATGAACCTGTCAAACGGGAAAAAATGGACGGGTTCATCGTAACGCGCGAGTCCTAAATCAACTTGATTATTTTATTCTATGTTTTACGTTTCGGTTAAATTTCTTCGCATTAACACCACAACTTCAGTGTCGGTGGTCGCTGATAGTAGTGTGGCATTAGTGCTCGCCCGTGCCGCAACACGGGGGGGGGGTGTTTAATACTAATTCATTTTACTTTTAGTTACTTTTGAAATATATTAAATTATGTTTTTACGATTTCAGGACACATAATTGGTGAAAGTATGTTTTGTTTTGTTGGAAAATCAGGCCCCTTGATCGAACACACAAATACGAGACTGAACAAACTGCTCGACTCTTTTATTATTTATCAATCAAAACACATAAATTATACAATAACCCTAACCATTTGTTTATACTAGACCCATCCTAATGCTAGCCCAACTAAAACTCTATTTTGGATATAAAATATCTAACAAGATAAACATATCTAATAAATCAACAATTATCCTTAATTAAAATATAAAAAACCCAATAAATAATTCATTAAGAATTATAACCCCTTTAATAATTATCTCTTATCTTTGTGTTTTACTTTTTAAAATAAGAGTATCATATGGGAAAAACCAATGACAACAACATAAAGTTGATAGAACATAGATTTCTATAACCACCCTGGTTACTATCATTATGCATTGTCATCATCGATTGTTGACAAGGAGCAATTAATATTTTTATAACTCTTTTATGCTTGTTTCTTTTGTTTTGGAGCATAATTCTTAATAAGAAGTAATGTATTACCTTAATTATATATAAGGAGTAAAAAAGCAACATATTTTACATGAAAAGTCCATCAACTCAATCTTGGTGCTTAAAACTTGTTTAAAATACACCCTTTTAAAAAAAATATTACTAAAGGTGTTTGGGATTGAGTTTGAAAATGAGTTATTGGCTTTTTCAAAAAGCCAATAAGTTAAAAAATGTTTGGCATTAACAAAATTGTTTTTTATTTTGGCTTTTTAGGAGTAAAAAGATGTTTTTCAAATATCACAAAAATCTGGTTTTTTAAATGGCTTTTGTTTTTTTTGAACATAAAATTACAAATCTAACCTCACTCTTTAAAATAACAACTAAACATTAAAACTTACTAAAACCTTTTTTGTCATTTTATTATTTCCCACCACAAAAACTAATCCAAGCAATTTTTTAAAAGATTCTTTTAAAAAAAGCCAATAAGCACTTTTCGAAAAAAAAAACTTTTAGAGTTAAATAAGCAATCCCAAACACCCTAAAACAATTGAGATTTAAAAAATTGATCTGTCAAGCGTTTAAGAAACTGTCTTGAACAACTTTTTATTTTATTTTATTTAATTTAAAACAGCTAGTCTTTTATCACAATAGTATTCAAATCAACAAAATGTCACCCACCAATGTGATAGTAATCACTAACTTCATATATACATGACATTATTGAATGAGTAGGTTACAATATATAGGGATTACGAGTAACCCTAGAAACCTAACCGAGACCGTGGGCCCATAGTCTAATACTCCCCCGCAGTCGTAGCCGATGGAACCAGAAGCTTAGACTGAAAAAAAAACAATAATAAACCCTAAAAAATTGTCTTCGATTTCGGTTAAATTCCATAATCTTGCAATCTCAATCCATAATCTTCGATACACGGTTTTGAATGATCTCGTAATCCAATAAGAGACAACCAATACGGCAGTGCAGCGGCGCGGCGGCGGATCGTAATCCTGCAGGCGGCGCGGCGAAGACCGTAGTCTAATGAGCGGCGGCGGCACGGCGGCAAGGGGCGGCTTGACAGAGATGTGAAATCAACAGGATGAGCCGTAACATCATCTGTGTGGTAAGAGACCTTAAGAAGACCGGTGAATCTAGAATCGAAGACGAAACTTTATTTGAACACAAAACTGAAAAAAAAAAAATGGAAACAGAAAACGAACAAAGACCGGACAGGGCGGCAGTGGCGGCACGCTGCCATGTCTAGGCTTTTTTCTCAAGTGGTGATGGCTAGGGTTTGTATATTTGTGTGTGGCGCGGCGGAAACGGTATAGAGCCTGGGCTGGCTCTGATACCATGTAAGATTATTAAAGACTGAATGATTATTATTGAATGAGTAGGTTACAATATATAGCTAAGTAGCACTGGAACGGGTACGGGATCGGGGTACGGGGACGATACGGGAACGAGATACGGCAAAACTCAAAATTCCAAGATACGGGTACGGCAATAAAAAATATAAAAAAATAAAAATACATTAAACAAATTCCAAAAATACTACATCTTCCAAAGGTAATTAATTATCAATAATCAAATCATTTTCAAATTCCGGTTCATCTAGTGAAAGATCGGCAATCGATAGAGAATTAGAGATGATGAGACTTGAGAGTTTAGAGATTAGAGAAGCCGAACATGATAGGTCTATTTATTTAGTGGCTGGTTGTGGAATTTGAAAGGGTAAAAACCCTAAAAATAAATGGAAACGGGCTGGATACTTCTACCAGATACGTCCCCGACATTGGAAACGTTTAGGAAACGTCCCCGACGAGTACCTATGGTGTTTCCGTCCCCGACAAGTACCCGAGACGGGTACGGCCACATAAATGGAGTCCCCGTGCTACATAGATATATAGGAATTACGAGTAACCCTAGAAACCTAACCGAGCCAGTGGGCCCATAGTCTAATACTTTAAACAAGCACATTGGCTTTTAAATGGTATTAAACCTGATTATTATAAATTACAACTTGATGAAACTTAAAACTCCAAATTTTAAAATACCATCCATTTAAAATTGCATGTTTTGTGGTTTTCTGCAGCTTGTTTCATTTGCAGTTTTGGAAGATTCACCTCTATATGTTCCTTTGCACCCTTATCAAGGTGACTAAAATCAACTGTAAAAAAATAATAACCACATTATGATTTCAAATCTTATATTACTTAAAATTAAGAAATATTTATGAGTGCAGATGCTGAACAAGAAGATAAATGCTTGGACTCTAGTTTATCAGCAGCACAACAAGTTCAAGAAGCCAAAGACTGTTTAGAAACAATACCTAAACATTTGACTTCAGATAACACTTTCCGTCGATGGACGATAATGGATTATTCAAGCGTGTATGGATCAGGAGCAATAACTCCTCACATGGTATTTTCACGTGTGAATTTCTGACACGACATGTAATTCACGGGTTTGGATTTTGCTAAACAGGTCATGTTTGGGTTGACCCGTATGTAAAAAAGTACAGTATAAATTTTGTGTGAATCAGTAACAGTCAAACAGATGTCTGTTTTTACAACCTGTTAAAATTCTTGTTATTTTTAGGTTGCACAACGGTTGATATCCGCGATCATGCAATCTTCGGATCCAGGGATGGATATGTCATTCTTCATTAACTATGAAGCTCATGATATTTTAAAGCAAGCAACCGAGTCAACTCTTCGGTATGAGAAAGGTAACTAATTAACTGTCAATATCTCTAAACTTACTCAAAACAACCAAAACACATCATAAACTTGCTCAAAAAATTATCTGCCTGTTGATGTATCCAGGAGAACCGATTTCAGTTTTAGATGGCGTTCCGATTGCTATCAAGGACGAAATAGATTGCCTGCCATATCCAACCACTGGTAATACAGTTTGACATTTTGACCCAACACCGTATTGACTATTGACCCGCTCATTTTGCCACGTAGTAACCGTTCATATGATTATTACAGGAGGTACAAAGTGGTTGCATAAAGTGAGAGCTTGCAAAGAAGATGCTGCATGTGTCAAGCGTCTGCGGTCATGTGGTGCCATACTTGTGGGAAAAACAAATATGCATGAGCTCGGCGCAGGCACCAGTGGGATAAACCCGCATTATGGGTAAACCACCTTTGCTTTCCCTCTGTAGATCTTTCAAAAACACAGATCATAAACTCAAATCACTTGCAGAACATCCCGAAACCCATATGATCCCAAACGAATCTGTGGTGGTTCATCTAGTGGATCTGCTGCTGTTGTGTGTGCTGGGCTATGCCCGGTGGCCCTTGGTGTTGATGGAGGAGGTAAATAGAATCACTAGTTTAAAAGCATTATTAAAAAAGTAAAAGTTGACTATGAAGTATAAAGTGTTTCAGGGTCAGATGATGATCATCCCGACACCGACACACCCATTTCACCACCTAATATGTTGAACCATCTGATAAGCTACCGCTATAACAGAGTCAAGTGATCTGTTTTCCTTGTGTAGGATCTGTTAGAATGCCTGCTGCTCTTTGTGGGGTCGTTGGTTTAAAGCCGTCCTTTGGTCGCATACCACACTCCGGGTTGGTATTTTAATTTGAACAAGATCTACTACTATCATAAACATAACTAATTTATAATGTTTCAATCCTTTCTATCCCAGGGTTATTCCTTTGAACTGGACAGTTGGGATGGTTGGGATCCTAGCTGGTACAGTTGAGGATTCTCTGATCGTGTCAGTTTTCTCTATTCAGTTGTTTTGATTAACTGTTATACAACGCGCATAAGCTCATAGCCAGTTTAATGGCAATGTCTACCTATTTGCTTACGGACCACTTTCACTGTTTTCAGTTATGCTGCAATGAGCGGGGAAGCCGAAACAAGTCAGCCAACTGTGGTATCTACATGAACTCTCTCTCTCTCTCACTCACACACGCGCGCGCACCCCTTTTAAGACTTACATTCTGCAACAGCGTAATTTTGGAGTGTTTCGTTTTCCTTAATATCAACAGCCTAAACTATATCTGCCCATGCTGAAGCCTACTAATCAGATGTATAATATCAGGCTTGCTAAATCTAAAGAGGTTCTTACCAGCACACTCGTAACTGAACTTTGTTGTTTAGCCCAAACATTAAACTAACATAAAACTTTCGGCTTGTTAAACGCCAGTGGTTTAACGATTGCAGCGATGACATCAGAACTTGCTGTTTAAGCGCTCTGGATAATTTTCATAAATGCTACGGATGGCAGGTACTTATACCGACTCATAGCAAACCATCACTTTACTACAATTCATTCTCTCGTCTTTATTTTTCTTATAAGGCTGTGGAAGTGACTATACCGGATATAGAAGCAATGCGTTTAGCGCATTATGTAACGATAGGTTCCCCAACTCTTCACAGAGACCCGGGTTCGAGTCCAGGCACGGGGATTCTGGCCACCTTCTTCCCAGAAGGAAAAGGACTCAGCTCGGGATGGGGTATTCACCGCCAGCAACCTTGAGGCGTGGTAAGCTGCAGAGTGAGATCACTCCGGCGGATGGGAGGTCCGTGCAAGTACCCCCCCCCCCCCCCCCCCCCCCCCCTAGGTTCAGAATGTTCAGCTTCTCTTTCTCATCATATGGACAAGCAGTAAGTGCCTTAAACACATCAACTATTTTAAGATTTAAAAAAATACCTGGGGTTAATTACGTTTTTCGTCCCTACGGTTCATTGAAAATAACCATTACAGTCCATTTGTTTAAAAATTGCCAAAACAGTCCCTGTACTTTCACTTTTGTAACAATTACTGTGGGCATCTTTTGATAGGCTTTCAATAATAACAGGGGTATTATGGTCATTTCACATAACACTAACAGAATAATTGGATGGGGTTAACGAAGGTGGACTGTAATTGTTACAAAAGTGAAAGTACAAGGACTGTTTTGGCAATTTTTAAACAAATGGACTGTAATGGTTATTTTCAACAAACCACAGGGACGAAAAACGTAATTAACTCAAAATGCCTGATATTTTGATCGGACATTGACGCAGTAACAAGTCAGAATCGGGCTCAGATGTAAGAGCAGCATTTTCTGTATACGGAGCTTTTAATAGTGGCGATTACCTGAATGCACAACGAATAAGGTACCGCCTTTTTGGCGTTTTGCCAATAAACCCTTGTATGTTCACTTAAAAATTTTGTAAATAATTAAGGTGTTCATTAAGATTGCAAAAACAATGCTAGTAAAACAATAATATAAACCTCTGAATAAAATGATTTAGGGCGTTGTATGCGTTAAATAATAGATGTTGGTCGACTTTTAACTTGTTCGGCCTATTTACTTGTTCCTCATATAGCGAAATGTACTGATTTGACCACTTTGAGATAAATAAACGGGACAAATAAAAATATTTCCCGACACGTTTTCTGTAGGAACCGCCAAATGAAGATTCATGAAAAGATATTCAGTATGGCCGACGTGATTGTTACACCTACAGTCGGGTATATTATCCTTTTATCTTCGACTCATACCTACGATATATCTACACACACACATACACACATAATGGTCTAATGTCTATTCACCAGAAACTGTGAACCAACTGTTACAAAAAAAAAAAAAATAATAATAAAAAATATAAAAACTAAGTACATAATATCAAAACATGAACTGTTTCTTGTTCTTAATAGGGTAACAGCATATGAAATTAAGGATGATGTTCAAGAGACTGGAGAATTGGACTACATCAATGGAGGTATGAATTGGACCATCTTTTATTCCACAGTTGACCTTTGCTTTTGACTCCAACGGCACTTTTCTCTCAGCTGCGCTCATTCGATATTCTATAGCTGGAAACTTTCTAGGATTGCCAGCCGTCACTGTTCCGGTACACTATTAACACTAGATACTTATTCGGTTGTTCATCAAGTTGGGATAAATTACCAGGACGAGTAACGGGTCAAAAAATGTACTTTCTATACAATACAACTTGTGACTTTCTACCCGTTTGACCCGTTTCTTTTATTTCTTTTTCGGTTTTACCGGTTAAACTTAACCTATATCGACCATATATGATTTCCTAATCCTAGACGACTTGTAAATATTGTCGATAGGTCGGGTATGACAAACTTGGGTTGCCCATTGGCATTCAATTTATAGGGAAGCCTTGGTCTGAAGCTATGTTGATCCATATCGCTTATGCGATGGAGGTAAGTCTATTCTCGGTTTTGTAGATATTATGCGTCTGTATTCAAAACCTAACGCGCACTTAACATGTTCTCTGCAGGCATTGTGCAAGGCGGAGTACAGAAAGCCACAAGTTTACTATGATCTTCTAGCTGGTAACTAAAAAAAAACGCGTTATAAATCTCCTGATCACAGCACTTCCCATAACAGGACTGAAGGATACCTACTTTTTTCCTTCAATGTATGTCCACAAACAATAATGTAAAGGATAAAATGCACTTTTTTCTTCATGTCAATGTCATACATAGTTTATACTTTATATGTACTCAACAATGTCGCGAGCATATATACTTTTTACCTTTCCTCTATTCTGGAAGATCGAGAGGCTGCTCCCGCTAGACCCCCGGCTTAAAGAAACCTTATCTTGACATGTAAAACATAGTATCCTAATAACATACGGTATGGCACAAGGAATCAAAACATTGACAAAACAAGTACTTAAGATAATAGCGGTAGAATACGAATAACACAAAAGGGTGAGAAAACTATAGTAGTAACGGATAAAATATCAGATAGACATGAATAAAGTAGCACGGATTCCCTAAAAAGAACCTATATGCTCCCCTAAAAAAAATTTAAATATGCCAAGACTGTGCTAAAACAAAACTTTTATTTCGAACAGCTAAAATCACACCACACCTGTCTTTGCAGGATTTGAACCCACAACTACTTGGTTGGGGAATACACCACTTTACCACCAGGCTATCCCTGTGGGGACGCGCTAAGGCAAAACTAAGGCTAAGAATAATAAGGCATTTACCTTTTAAATTAAGTACACAATACAATAGGCCCGAAAGAGCAATCAGAGTTCACGGATGACACACAGTCGCTGAGGCTCACCACCTCGCACCTCCCTCGACTCCATGTCACACAACGATCGTCACCACTCGTCTAAAGCACAACCTAATTTGACTGCTTATGTACAAAGGAATGTCTAAATCCTTTAGTGCCTAAACTTCCTGTATGATCTATTCAAGTCTAAATTTACCTTAATCAGTAACACTTTACACATATATGGAGTAATAAACAATAAGTATAAGCCCTAAAATGTTGAATATAACTCATGATCCTGAAATGGTGGTTTCAAAATACTAGCAATTCAACAGAAACTGATGAATGTTTGGGCGTGCGTTTCTAGCGTTGTGACATCTCCACGCCGTGCACACCGGCCATGGAGGACGGCGTAGAGTTGGAGGCAGTGAGTTTTCCACCGGCGTTGAGACATTTTGAACGTTGACGTGGCGCGTTTTAATTGTGCGTGGCCAGTAGCCATTGACACACAACGGTATTTTTTTTTTAAATTTACCTTTAAATTCCCCTATAAATACAACCCTCTTCTTCCATTTTTTTTTTTTACAAACACTCACATTTCATCCAAAATTCTCTAAACTCTCTACCCATTTCCACTTCAATTTTCAAAAAATGGCAACGATTCTGAGGACTGAAGAAGAAGATATCGTATTGTGCGAGTCATGGGTTGAAGCGCTTAGGCACTACACGCCGCATAATCGCTAGTGTGGTCCGTTTTGGGGGAGTATTTTCCAACACTTTTGCGTCTATAGGGGTGACACCACCCAAACCGTGGACGCGCTTTCTTCTCTTTTAGGACTATCCGTTTGGATAGTGAAAAATTCTAGACAGCGCACACCGCGGTGGAAAATGCGGGTGGTGACCTTGGGGAGGACGGCATCATACAAGTCGTCCTCATCGACTTCAGGCCACAACTACAACCGTGAATTCAAACACGTTTTGGCGTGACAGATAATTAGATTTTTTTTATTTTATAATGTTTAATTTTTAGGTTTTATTTTAATTATGTAATCTTTTTTTATTTTATTTCGTGTGTTTTTTTAATTTTTAAATTATGTAATGTTTTTAATTTTTAAATTATGTAATGTTTAATTATTAATGTTATTTATTTAATTACTATTAATGTCTTTTTTAAATTAAATAGATTTTATATAATTTAACAATAAAAAACTGTGCCACGTGTCGAATAACACCACACTTCTACGCCTCGTCCCACACCTCTCGTTTTTGCACCACGCCCCATTTCTGATGCGTGCTTACGTGTCGTCCACGTATCGCATAACGCCTCATTTTTAAGCTCCTCCACACCGTATAGTCTTGGTTGGTAATATACCCATTTTACGGTTTGATTTTAATGATTTTACGGTTTACACAGGGTGTCACCAATCCTCAAAACATTTTAGGCTTAGGGCGAGTAAAAAAAGCCGACCTATGATATAAACATGATAATCATATATAAAAAAAAACTATGATACCACAATTTAATTGTTATAAATTTGTAATGAGGTTTAATTGTTGAATTTTCTTTTTTAGTTATTTGTTTAACAATCTAAATAGTTATGAATCTTCTTGTTTGAGTTTAAAATTCAATTTAGATTTAATTGTTTAAAGTCGTTTAGCCTTATATTATTTGTGATTAAATATACAGATTAAAACAATCGGGCCCTCGGGGAGACCGGGCCCTAGGCCGTCACCCAACCGGCCCTTCCAATATACCCATTTTACGGTTTGATTTTAATGATTTTACGGTTTACACAGGGTGTCACCAATCCTCAAAACATTTTAGGCTTAGGGCGAGTAAAAAAAGCCGACCTATGATATAAACATGATAATCATATATAAAAAAAACTATGATACCACAATTTAATTGTTATAAATTTGTAATGAGGTTTAATTGTTGAATTTTCTTTTTTAGTTATTTGTTTAACAATCTAAATAGTTATGAATCTTCTTGTTTGAGTTTAAAATTCAATTTAGATTTAATTGTTTAAAGTCGTTTAGCCTTATATTATTTGTGATTAAATATACAGATTAAAACAATCGGGCCCTCGGGGAGACCGGGCCCTAGGCCGTCACCCAACCGGCCCTTCCAATATACCCATTTTACGGTTTGATTTTAATGATTTTACGGTTTACACAGGGTGTCACCAATCCTCAAAACATTTAAGGCTTAGGGCGAGTAAAAAAAGCCGACCTATGATATAAACATGATAATCATATATAAAAAAAAACTATGATACCACAATTTAATTGTTATAAATTTGTAATGAGGTTTAATTGTTGAATTTTCTTTTTTAGTTATTTGTTTAACAATCTAAATAGTTATGAATCTTCTTGTTTGAGTTTAAAATTCAATTTAGATTTAATTGTTTAAAGTCGTTTAGCCTTATATTATTTGTGATTAAATATACAGATTAAAATAATCGGGCCCTCGGGGAGACCGGGCCCTAGGCCGTCACCCAACCGGCCCTTCCCAAAGTCGGCCCCGGGTTTACAGTTTAGCACTTCGAATTAGTGGTGCACAAATCGGGTTTTTTTAAAAACCGGGTTTCGGGTAGGATCGGGTTTTACAAAATCGGTTTTTTTTTAAAAACCGGGTCGGGTCCGGGTTTTCTACAAAAAATGTATACCCTATATACCCGGGTTCGGGTAGGGTTCGGGTCGGGTTTTATAAAACCCGGGTATTATAATACCCTATTTCCGGGTTCGGGTCCGGTTCGGGTATTCATCGGGTAGGGTTCGGGTATGCATCGGGTTGGGAAAAAACCCGCACCGGGTATTAAAAAAACCCGATCGTAACTATGCTTATAAAATGTATCAAACATAACTCTCACACATAGACATCAAATCTATTGATAAACAGAGACACAATTTCTAAACAGAGGCACAATTTATAGTTCTTCATGTGGTTATTCTTGAACTTTATAAACAGAGGCACAGTTTATTAAATACAAAAACTGTTGGACCGTTCTACGACCTTAAACCGTCAGTTAAGGTAGTTCATCTTTGTGTACGAAGGCGGAATCAGCGTAAACAAAGTCATAACAGCTATAATCCTTTTAATCCTTCTTTTCTGATTGATATTTGTGCTTATACAATGTTTTCTGATACAAATCCGGCAGCACTTCGTGTTTCACACACTGACCTCTCTCTTGACAAATCTACCAAATGAACACACACTAACCTATATATAGGATGTAGATTTCGCTTGAGATTGCTTCAAGCGAAATCACTTGATGTTGATTTCGCTTGAACTGATTTCAAGCGAAATCTACAAGACAAATCAATACAAACCCTAATTAAACCCTATTATGTGTTCATTCAATCATTCTAGACACAAGACTTAATGCAGACGAAGTCAACAGACATTCCATGCACTAACAGACTCCCCCTTGGATGTTGACGAAGTCTTCAGCTCCTGAGTCTTCAGTCTTGGTCTTTTCTCCAACATTATAAAAAACTTTCCTCAATCTTTATCTTCAATCTTCAAACTTTAAACTCCATTCTTCCCTTTGACCGTTGATCCAGACTCCCCCTTTCACATACTCCCCCTCTCGATATGCTAGAATTTGAGATATCTGGTTCAAGCTTTGTCATTTAGCTTCCGTAGGAATTCCTGAAACCTGCATATTCTCTACCACAACTTAAGTTTCACAAATTTATAACATTCGAATTTAACAAACTTACTGGTAGAAATCATTAATTCAACAATCTGTATAGTTACATCAAGTTCAAATGAATGACCTTGATTAACTAACACACAATCTTTCAAACATTTGTATATGTCATTCAAAATTTTCAACATATTCTCCCAAACTAATTCATCATGTATAGCACTTGGAATTTTGAATATCTGCTCTTCAACATCAGTTGTCGAAAATCTTTTTGGACTTTTGATTCTAAAGAAATGCAATAAAGAAATATATACAAACAATATTTTTGATGAGTTTGTGTAAGAGAATCATATCAGTTTATGAAACAAATCACTAGCACCGTTAAGCTTTTGACATTTTAAGTTCTAAACAATTCACATAGATTGACGATATAGTTGTCCTCTTAAACTCAATCTAAAAACTTTCGAAATGCTTACCGATACGTTAAGGTATATTAAGATAGCACTAAAATTCTTATGGACCCCACGATCTCAGCATATCCCCTCATCATGCAATACACTGACTCAAGTAATGCCTTTAAACTTTCATCAACTGTGATATGTGCGAAAACAACGCAGAATGTTTAAACATTAACAATCAGGTCGATACTTCCGTATACGCAGAGAAAGTCCAATGTTTAAACAAAATAAGAAAAATAAAACAAGTTGAAGTTGTTTAGGCTTTAACCACCAGGTCGATACTCCCGTATACGCAAAGGTGATCCAAAGCTTAAACGAAACACCAAAGAAAATAAAGCAGAACGTTTAGGCAACAACATCCAGGTCGATACTCACGTATACGCAGAGGATGTCCGATGCTTAAACAAAATAAAGAAATAAAACAAGTTTAAATCTTTGCAAAATAAAATGCACAATCACAGCGACTTTTCAGCAAGTTGTGAAAGTTCACAAACTGACCTGTTTTTATGTCTTTCGACATTCAGCGATTACCGAGTAGGCACACAATCAAGAAGGACAAAACTAAGTACTATGCTTTCAACCGTGTTTCCCACTAGAACTAGGCTTTTTCATTTAAGTTTGTATCGTTATCGCAAATCTACTAGTCTAGCTGAGCCTATCGTCACATCATTAGTGAGATCGCTTATCACATTTGACATTACATTTCTTTAGCATGCTGTGATAGTCCACTGATTTACTATCATTTCCTCTTTTTTTTTTTTACAACAAAACTCATTTTTGCTTTTTCAATGTTTTTGAAATTTTCAAAATTTCAATTTTTTTTTAAAAATTTTTCTCCCCCTAAAATCAAAATATGTTTCAATTTTGATTTTCTGAGAAAATTTGAAAACAAATTGTACAAAGTAAAGTGACAAACTGATATCGAATCACTTCAATTCGTCATTCACTTGGCATAAACAATCAGAACTCCCCCTGACAACAAACTATTTTCCCATTTAGATTTCAAAACACTTAAGTTTGTTTTAATCAAAATGGTTTTTCCGGAAAATTAGATTTGTTTGTCTTTTTACAAACTCGGGGTTTCATCACATTGTTCTTTTCCAATCATTTTAAAGAATTAATTAATTAAGACCCTTGTCAACAACAAACACTAGTAGAAAATCAAGTACAACTTAATGTCCCTGATTTACCACTTGTAAATCGAAATATCACAGTTACCATCCTGTGAATTTCTCAAGAATGATGCCGATACCTGCTTCACGCTTACCAACCTGGAAGCTCCGGCAAGTCAGGTTTTTCTATTTGAAAAGATTCACCCAAGCCTGACCAGCCTTGGGTTTGACAGTTTTTACCTCAACACTAGGCTCCTCTGGCTTTGATGAACCAGAATCATTGCCTGCACATGGCTTGTCTGACTTTGACCTGTCAGATTCATTGCCTGATGGTGGCTCCTTTGTTTTTGAAGAAACAAATTCATCGCCAACCTTCATTGGTACCCAATTCTTACTAGATCTAGGTTTTCCTTTTTTATTAGGCTGTGAAATGAATAAACTTTCACAATCTCTTTTATATTCAAAAACCTTGATCAAGATTTTGTCAGAAAAATTAACTTTCTTTGATTGGTTATCATTTTGATTAGTTAATTTTTCTTTCTTTAACTCCCTTTTTGCTTTCCCATTTGTCCTCAGATGTGTATCTGATGAATTTGTTTTGCTTACCTCTGCAGTTGATGAAAGCAATTCATCAGAACTTTTTCTCAGATTACCAGATTTTTCCGAAGACAAAATTTTCTCCAAGTATTCTCTTGCTTTCTTTCTCTTCTTCCTCAGTCTGTCTTTCTGCCCTTGAGAAAGCTTCACTTTCTTTTCTTGAACTTTTTGTTCTTGAACTTTTGGTTCTTGAACTTTTGGTTCTTGAACTTTCTGTTCTTTGGGCTTGACACTGACTGATTTCTTTCCCATTTTCTGAGATTCAACCCTCGATCTTCCTTTTGATCTCATTGGGCAATCTCTGGCAATGTGTCCTCTGATGTGGCATTCATAGCATCTTCTTGTTTCGAATCTCTGACTTTGGCAGTTAACAGCAATGTGTCCTTGATAGCCACAAGTGTAACACACTCTGTTATCATACCTCTCATTACTTTCATACCAAACACCTTCTTCATACCACACACTTAGATCAAAGCATTGATTTGCCTTGTGGTAATCACCATTTCTTTGTTTTCTATCATTGTAATGATTTGTCCTTGAATAATCTTCATCCCATATTCTATTGTAAGCTGGATTTGGCTTTTGAGCACTGTGGTCAAACCTGCACCACTTATTACCAACATTTTGTGAGTTTTCAATTTTAAATTTTTGTGATTTTTCAAAATGATTGGATGACTTATCTGATGAGCTTTTATTTTCATTTTTAGAATTTTTCAAATTTTTATCTTTTTGTTTCTGTTCTACACTCTTCTTAACAGGTTTTTGTTTAGAACATTCACCTGTTTCAGTAGATTGCAAAACAGTATTTTAAATTTTTTCTTGTAAATCTAAAAATATTTTTCTTTTCTTTTCTTTTTCATCATTAGATATTTCATCACAATCTTCAATTTTGACTTTGACTTTGTCAAAATTTGTGACATTGTCACTTATTGGAACTGAATTGATCGGTTTTGAACAAACATGTGAAGTAGAATTCACAAAACCTTTCAATTTATTCTCAAGCTCTTTGATTTTAATCTGAGCTTTTTCAGCTTCTTTTTCAAGCTGAATAATTTTAGCAAGATGAGAATTGATTTCAATTTGTTTTTCCAGATTATCTTTACCAAAAATATCTCTCTCATCTTCTAAAATCTTTATTTGACTTTGAAAATCTATTTCAATTTTTAATTTTTAATTTTTAAACTCTTTTTCTTTTTCTTTCAAAACTTTGTTTTCCAATGTCAAACTGTCCACATCACTCAACAGTTTGACATTTTCAGTTTTCAGTTTTTCACAGTTCAAGCGCAATTCCAAAATATGTTCATCATCAGCTTTCTTTTCAGCTTTCAAAATCTGAATATCTTCAACCTGTTTCTTCTCTTTCTGAACAACCTCAAAGACTAGTGTGTCTTCTGCAATCTTTTTCTTAATCACTTGTTCAGATTTCTCAGATACAGACTTTTCAGATTCTTCTTTCTTTGAAATTACTTCATCAAAAACCTGCTGTTTTTCCGTAACAGCTTCTTTCTTAATTTCTTCACTTTCTTCAACATCTGCTGCCTTTTGATTTATCTTTTTCGCAGCAAGTTTATTCTTGAGCTCATCAATTTGTTCTGCAAAAGACTCATTAACCATTTCAGATGAAAATAACTGTTTATAAAACTCAAGTTTCTCAAGTTCTTTGCTATCATCATCACACTCTTCATCAGATGAGTATGAATGATCAAAAACTGGAACTTTTTCTGAAATAACTTCTGAAACTTTTTCATCTTTTTCAGAACTAACTTCAAAACTCTTTTCTATTTTATCCACAACAATTTTTGAATCAACAATTTTTGAATCCTTGTTTATTGAAAATGATTTTCTAGAATTTTGTTTTCCGGCAAGAATATCAATAATATCCATTGAATTATTGTTAAAAATATCATCTCCAAAGGAACAACCATATTCATCATCACTATCCATATTTAGATAACAGTTTTCACACTGTCAATCACTTTCAAATGAAATTATCCTGCTCAAACAAAATCGCCTTGAATCACCTGCAAACAAACAAACAAGCAAACACTTAGTAAAATTTTCAATTTTGAAAATTCAGCAAGTTCAAGCGAAACTGAATAGTTTGAAGCGAAATCCACACTTTAACTATTCAAGCGAAAACACACTTTAAATTGTTTGAAGCGAAATCAACACTAACAAACTGTTCAAGCGAAAACTAGCAATCCAATTTCGCTTCACTAGATTCAAGCGAAATCTGATATAAGCAAGTCAAATAATCTCAAGCGAAAACCAACTGATCTATTTCGCTTCAATCTGTTCAAGCGAAAACCTCAAACAAGGACCAGCAGATTCAAGCGAAATCCACAAACTCAATTTCGCTTCAACTAATTCAAGCGAAATCGTCCAAAAACAAGTCAAATTTGTCTGATTTTGAAGCGAAATCAGCTATTATCTTCGAACTAACTCAAGCGAAATCCAGTTTTAGGTCAATTTTAACATGTTTTAATCTGAATTTTAGTCCGAATCTTTGTAGGATTTGTTAAAACTTCGTTTTACACGATATACTCGAAAATCAGACCATTTCGACCGTTGGAACTCTATCAGATCAGAAAAATATAAAAAGAAATGAGTAGAAAGAAGAAAATCTGGTAGAATTAAGCTGCTATGGTATGAACTCCTCGTCCTGAGCTCTGATACCACTTGTTGGACCGTTCTACGACCTTAAACCGTCAGTTAAGGTAGTTCATCTTTGTGTACGAAGGCGGAATCAACGTAAACAAAGTCATAACAGCTATAATCCTTTTAATCCTTCTTTTCTGATTGATATTTGTGCTTATACAATGTTTTCTGATACAAATCCGGCAGCACTTCGTGTTTCACACACTGACCTCTCTCTTGACAAATCTACCAAATGAACACACACTAACCTATATATAGGATGTAGATTTCGCTTGAGATTGCTTCAAGCGAAATCACTTGATGTTGATTTCGCTTGAACTGATTTCAAGCGAAATCTACAAGACAAATCAATACAAACCCTAATTAAACCCTATTATGTGTTCATTCAATCATTCTAGACACAAGACTTAATGCAGACGGAGTCAACAGACATTCCATGCACTAACAAAAACTAATCTATATATATTAATAAATGAGATGATGTGGGCTATGTGTCCTTGAATGGTGAAGCCATTTTGATGATGTGGCATGCTATTATTAAATTGAGTATGATTTTAGGTGGGAATTCATCTCATTCTCTATACACAAACCAAATTTATCAAAACACAAACAAAAACCTTAGTTGGACGCGGGATCCGTTTTTACAATGGGGCGACCCGATGTCAAATGGATCATATATGTTGACAAACCCTAAAGCTTCACAACCACACTTCTCAAAACACACACAATTCATCCTACCAAAAATCTCTGAAACCCTAAATCCCTCTAGATGTTTCTGTGAAATCGATCTTCCATATGATCCAATCCATCTTCTATGATTCAAGTTACACCTTTCTCTCAATCGGCAAAAGTTTCCATCATGAAATCGATCATTGATATCTTTGCAGATTTGCAGATTATATGCCCTAATTTTGTGCCTTTATTATCCGAACTTGATAGGTCTTCAAATATTGTGTTGTCGTGATTCCATATACATCGATGGGTATGATTTTCGTATATGCAAGCTTTGCTTTTCTTTTATGGATGTGGTTTTCGTATATGCAATCTTTGTTGCCGTGTGTTTCCAGGATTCTGTATACAACGATTTGTTTCTGATTTCCCCTTTATTTTGGGGATTTTTTGTTCCTATCAGAAACCCTAAACATATTTTTCTTTTGTACGTATTTTGTTCTTATCCTAAACCCTAACTGTATATATATTGGTGCGTAATGGTAGGATTTATTATGTTTTATCACGACATGTTATGTTCTGTGATTGTGTGATACCATCAATTGAGTCGAAATGCTTCGTCTCCTGAAGACGGTTGTCTTCATCTTTGGTTGCCACTGTTACTGTTTAGATGTTTTAATACCTAATTTTCTCTTCGCATAACTAATTTGTTGCTTTTAAATTTGTGCATGTAAGGTGTTTGACGAAATGCTTTGATGGCTTTCTTTTTGTTAAAGATGGTAAATTGCATCAAGATCAGGTTTCGTGAATCAGATCAGGTTTATTTCGTTACTCCGAGTTGAATTTATGTTTGCTTTTGTGATTTATTTTAAAGTGCAATTGGATGTTGAAATGGTGAAATTTGTTTTACAGGCTATTGAGATGTTGGTTGACTGTGGATGTGAGACGAACGCCAGTGACGGTGTCGAAATACTCGCTGGTCTTCCACATGACTTCTACAAGTAGGTACACAAGTTTTTATGGTAATGAAGTTGAATTTTTAATCAATTAACTGAATGTGACTGAAGAAATTGGTAAACTAAAATAGTATTGTGTCTGCAAATGACTGATTATTTTTTAACTATATTGGGAACTTTTTTATTTTCTTTAATTTCTTGAATGAGTTATGTGTTTAATATCTAAAGTTTATGGTAATGAAGTTTAATTTTAATCAATTACTAGAGTGTGATCGAAAAATTTGTTAAAAACTTCTTCAGTTAATGACTTAATGACTGATTGTTCCTAAACCATACTAATTTTTTTTATTTGTAGTTTTTAATTTATGGAATGAATAGTGTGTTTAATATCTTAATAATATGGTAATGAAGTGCATTTTTTCATCAATCAACGGTGTTTTTGACTTTTGTTTAGTTGATTATAGTTGTGGGAAACCAATTTCGGTGGCACGCTATTACAGACGTTTGCCTTTTGCAAAATCATTCTCGCGATCGGTGATTTTACTTATTTAAATAAGTAAATATTGCATATAGGTTTCTGTATATGATATGGACTGAAGTTTTGTTTGAATTATCCAACGATTTGTGAGAAAACTCAATATTCCAATGATTCAATTACCAGGTTTGCGAATAGTTAATTTCTCTTGAATCAACTGCTAAATATCATCATCAGGTATAGAATACAAGGGTCTGGTATTTGCTGGTTGTTTAGTTTTTTTTTTTTTTTTTTAATTTTGGCAGTCTTGACCCGTTTATATACAAATGGGTCGGTTTATGTTATGCTCTATCTCATTGGGTCAAATGAGTTGAGCTAAATTATTTATAACTAAAGGAAACGTGCTAAATGGGATGGGTCGAACGGGTGAAAACCCTTTGAAATATAACCAAATGCATAAATCCTTTTGAACCCTTTAAAATATACAGTATTAGCACCTAAAGGTGAATTGTAAATCCTTTTTTAGTTCCATGACTCGAAACTTTATCTATTTGCATGAATAAGAATGAAGAAATTCTCTTATTAATTAATTAGTTTTAATATAATTAAACTCATTTGATTTTTGAGTTAATTTTAATTTTTAATCAAGCTTATTTTTTTCAAATTGGATTTGGTGGTTTTCAATCCAAAACTCTTCACAGGTTTTCAATCATATTTAGGATAATCAGTAGCCTTGATTATTAGGCAAGCCTCTAAAAGGTATTCGTATTAGAAAAAAGCAAATCTTGCTAAACATATATGGCTAAGCATATTTTTTTGACATAGATTTAAACATATACATATAGTTTCAACTTAAATGGACGCTTAATAATAAATACTGCAACATTTTTAGGTCATTATGTTATGGTTGAAGGTTTCGTGAAGCTGATTACGGAGAAATAAGAGTGAGGTGACCGAAAAAGAGTACTGTCAGGTAAGGTGAGGAGTGTCGATTGTTATTTTTTGGCAAGTGAGGTTTTGGCTCAGCATGATAGGGAGTATATGTCTACGGAAGTGGCGAATGCGATTGGGAAGTTTAAAAAGAAACCCTAAACATATTTTTGTTTGTACGTATTTTGTTCTTATCCTAAACCCTAACTGTATATATATTGGTGCGTAATGGTAGGATTTATTATGTTTTATCACGACATGTTATGTTCTGTGATTGTGTGATACCATCAATTGAGTCGAAATGCTTCGTCTCCTGAAGACGGTTGTCTTCATCTTTGGTTGCCACTGTTACTGTTTAGGTGTTTTAATACCTAATTTTCTCTTCGCATAACTAATTTGTTGCTTTTAAATTTGTGCATGTAAGGTGTTTGACGAAATGCTTTGATGGCTTTCTTTTTGTTAAAGATGGTAAATTGCATCAAGATCAGGTTTCGTGAATCAGATCAGGTTTATTTCGTTACTCCGAGTTGAATTTATGTTTGCTTTTGTGATTTATTTTAAAGTGCAATTGGATGTTGAAATGGTGAAATTTGTTTTACAGGCTATTGAGATGTTGGTTGACTGTGGATGTGAGACGAACGCCAGTGACGGTGTCGAAATACTCGCTGGTCTTCCACATGACTTCTACAAGTAGGTACACAAGTTTTTATGGTAATGAAGTTGAATTTTTAATCAATTAACTGAATGTGACTGAAGAAATTGGTAAACTAAAATAGTATTGTGTCTGCAAATGACTGATTATTTTTTAACTATATTGGGAACTTTTTTATTTTCTTTAATTTCTTGAATGAGTTATGTGTTTAATATCTAAAGTTTATGGTAATGAAGTTTAATTTTAATTAATCACTAGAGTGTGATCGAAAAATTTGTTAAAAACTTCTTCAGTTAATGACTTAATGACTGATTGTTCCTGAACCATACTAATTTTTTTATTTGTAGTTTTTAATTTATGGAATGAATAGTGTGTTTAATATCTTAATAATATGGTAATGAAGTGTATTTTTTCATCAATCAACAGTGTTCTTGACTTTTGTTTAGTTGTGGGAAACCAATTTCGGTGGCACGCTATTACAAACGTTTGCCTTTTGCAAAATCATTCTCGCGATCGGTGATTTTACTTATTTAAATAAGTAAATATTGCATATAGGTTTCTGTATATGATATGGACTGAAGTTTTGTTTGAATTATCCAACGATTTGTGAGAAAACTCAATATTCCAATGATTCAATTACCAGGTTTGCGAATAGTTAATTTCTCTTGAATCAGCTGCTAAATATCATCATCAGGTATAGAATACACGGGTCTGGTATTTGCTGGTTGTTTAGTTTTTTTTTTTTAAATTTTGGCAGTCTTGACCCGTTTATATACAAATGGGTCGGTTTATGTTATGCTCTATCTCATTGGGTCAAATGAGTTGAGCCAAATTATTTATAACTAAAGGAAACATGCTAAATGGGATGGGTCGAACGGGTGAAAACCCTTTGAAATATAACCAAATGCATAAATCCTTTTGAACCCTTTGAAATATACAGTATTAGCACCTAAAGTTGAATTGTAAATCCTTTTTTAGTTCCATGACTCGAAACTTTATGTATTTGCATGAATAAGAATGAAGAAATTCTCTTATTAATTAATTAGTTTTAATATAATTAAACTCATTTGATTTTTGAGTTAATTTTAATTTTAATTTTTAGTCAAGCTTATTTTTTTCAAATTGGATTTGGTGGTTTTCAATCCAAAACTCTTCACAGGTTTTCAATCATATTTAGGATAATCAGCAACCTTGATTATTAGGCAAGCCTCTAAAAGGTATTCGTATTAGAAAAAAGCAAATCTTGCTAAACATATATGGCTAAGCATATTTTTTTGACATAGATTTAAACATATACATATAGTTTCAACTTAAATGGACGCTTAATAATAAATACTGCAACATTTTTAGGTCATTATGTTATGGTTGAAGGTTTCGTGAAGCTGATTACGGAGAAATAAGAGTGAGGTGACCGAAAAAGAGTACTGTTAGGTAAGGTGAGGAGTGTCGATTGTTATTTTTTGGCAAGTGAGGTTTTGGCTCAGCATGATAGGGAGTATATGTCTGCGGAAGTGGCGAATGCGATTGAGAAGTTTAAAAAGAAGCTTGCTAAAGTAGTTGATGATCAGATCGATGGACATGATGGTGCAGTTTCGGCTTCGTGAGTTTTGATTCGGCATCGGGTATGTGTTACTAACTGACTGCCTGCTTTTATATTTGATGAAAGCATATATTTTATAGAGTTATACTAAATTTGAAGTAGATTAAGGAGATTAATTTGTTAGGCTGGAATGAACAGAGGGTGCGTGGTTACACCGAGGGTTTCTGGATTGCTTATTGTTGTAGATTTTATGGGTTTTATTGCTATAATTGTATTTGGCTAGGCACGGGTATGTTCATGTGGTATTTTAATTTTTTTAGCTTTCATGTGTAATGGTGAAATTTATTATATGTTTTTTTTGGTGTGATGCTAATGTTATAGGAGCAGCTGCTTTTGTGTTCTTATCTTCCCATTTTGGGTGCTAAATAATAAAGAAAAAAACTATGCAATATTTCCACTTATTTTTTATTCACATTTTAACTATTAAATTGGTATCCTGAAAATGATAAATCATATGGTGCTGCAATTTAGATTCTTTTTTCAAAATTTCGAAGATATAAAGATGGATTTTTGATATACTTAGAAGCATGCTTTATTTTTTCACTCCTTTTCAGGATGCAAGTGATCGTGGGTGGCTTTATTGTTAATAAAGCTTAACTGATTTGGAGATAATGGATAGACGTAAAAACATTAATTGCTCTTCCAAGAGTAAGATCACTTAGAGATGCAGACACTAAATTAGGGATGAGCATGGTACCCGTTCGGTACCGGTATGGTAGCGGTATTTACCGGTGTTTTGCCCTTAAATACCGGTACCGGTACTGAAAAATGGGAAAAATGGATACCCGTTTGACCCATGTGAGGCAATGGTCTAAGGTTCAACAAGAGCCACTAAACCAACCTTCGTCTAGGTACCTTGCATATTTTGTATATGTTTGTGTTCTATCAAACATAATGATCTTTAGTAATTGCAGAGGAGATGCATTTAAACCTTTAATCTACACACTTACTTTTACAATATTGTTTTTTTTTTATGATAAACAATAGTTCTTTTTAATTGCTACAATGATTTGGATAAGCTGCTAATCTAACACAAATGTTATTAATTTGAAAGAATTTGTGTATAATAAATGATATTTAGATATAGAAATCTTATTTTTTAATTACAAGGCGTAATGATGACTTATGTGGTGTAGGGAGTTGTGTAGTCAACGAACTAAATGTTGTTAGTATCTTTAAACTTTTGTATTGTTTAGGTTTAATGTTTAGATTGGATTACGAACATATCTTTCATCGGGAGGTTAGTTACTTTGTGATGTTATTTAATGTTTGTCTTTTATTTTGCAGATCTAAGTGATGGCTGTAGCCAGAAGTTCTACATGGGTTAGAGAAACAGTAAATGTTGTTTGTCGGGGCCACCTAATCCTTAATAAAAGTAAAAAAAAAATATAATGTTTTATCCTTCTATGCATTTTAACTATATTTTCACTTTGTCAATAAGTAATTTATGTAATAAATATGTCACTTTATTGGTATTTATATTATTTGTACACTTTGTGATAATGTATATTAAATTTTCCGACCCGCGAAGTTCGCGGGTGATAACCTAGTAATGATATTAAACAAACAAAGAAAATAGAAGGGCCAACATATATTGGCATATTTGTTTCCACTAGTAATGAAATATACTAAATAATTAAGTAGCGGTGGCAAATATCATTAGAAACCTAATAATTAAACAAGATTACATCAAAGTGCATACATAATTTTGTTAAATCATAAGAACTAGAAGTCTTAATGCATACATAATTAAACAAGATTACATAAAAATAGGGTTTTTTTAAAAACTGGGTTTCGGGTATAAAAAAAACCGGTTCCGGGTTCGGGTTTTAGATCAAATATGCATACCCGGTCCCTACCCTACGGGTAGGGTCGGGTTCGGGTATAAAAAAACCCGGGTTTTATAATACCCGGTTCCGGGTTTTTTTTCGGGTTCGGCGTTGTGACATCTCCACGCCGTGCACACCTGCCCGCCAACGGCGTGGAGGACGACGTAGAGTTGGAAGCAGTGAGTTTTCCACAGGCGTTGAGACATTTTGAACGTTGACGTGACGCGTTTTGATTGTCCGTGGCCAGTAGCCATTGACACACAACGGTAATTTTAAAAAAAATTACCTTTAAATTCCCCTATAAATACAATCCTCTTCTTCCATTTTTTTACAAACACTCATATTTCATCCAAAATTCTCTCAACTCTCTACCCATTTCCACTTCAATTTTCAAAAATTGGCAACGATTCCGAGGACTGAAGAAGAAGATATCGCATTGTGCGAGTCGTGGGTCGAATCGCTTAGCCACTACACGCTACGTAATCGCTAGAGTGGTCCGTTTTGGGGGAGAATTTTCCAACACTTTTGCGTCTATAGGGGTGACACCACCCGAACCGTGGACGCGCTTTCTTCTCGTTTTAGGACTATCCGTTTGGATAGTGAAAGATTCTAGACAATGCACACCGTGGTGGAAAATGCGGGTGACCTTGGGGAGGACGACATCATACAAGTCGCCCGCATCAAGTTCAGGCCACGACTACAACCGTGAATTCAAACACGTTTCAGCGTGAGAGATAATTAGTTTTTTTATTTAATAATGTTTAATTTTTAGGTTTTATTTTAATTATGTAATTTTTTTTTATTTTCTTTCATGTGTTTTTTTTTTAATTTTTAAATTATGTAATGTTTAATTATTAATGTTATTTGTTTAATTACTATTAATGTTTTTTTTTTTAAATTAAATAGATTTTCTATAATTTAACAATAAAAAACTGTGCCACGTGTCGAATAACGCCACACTTCCACGCCCCATCCCACACCTCCCGTTTTTGCACCACGCCCCATTTCTGATGCGTCGTCCACGTATCGCATAACGCCCCATTTTTAAGCTCCTCCACACTGTATAGTCTTGGTTGGTAATATACCCATTTCATGGTTTGGTTTTAATGATTTTACGGTTTACACAGCGTGTCACCAATCTTGAAAACGTTTTGGGCTTAGGGCGAGTGAAAAAAGCCGACCTGTGATATAAACATGATAATCATATAGAAAAAACTATAATACCACAATTTAATTGTTATAAATTTGTAATGAGGTTTAGTTGTTGAATTTTCTATTTTAGTTAATAAATGTTTAGCAATCTAAATAGTAATGACTCTTCTTGTTTGAGTTTAAAATTCAATTTTGCTTTAATTGCTTAAAGTGGTTGAGCCTTATATTATTTGTGATTAAATATACAGATTAAAAAAATCTGGCCCTCAGGGAGACCGGGCCCTAGGCCGTCACCCACCCGGCCCTGGGTTTACAGTTTAGCACTTCGAATCGGTCATCTAAACCAAATCCGACGTTTAGACATTTTTTTTTATTTTAAGAATATAATGTTATGTGTGTATATTATATTCATAAACAATTCTTATTGTTATTTAAAACCTTAAGCAAAATTTATGTTTGAAATTTATTTTTCTTTTCAAAGTCGTTAACCCACCAAAACCATAAAATCATAAAAACTGACCGGTGTTGGAGGACCCAACCAACTCAGCCAATTCGGTTTGTCTTTTTTCCAATACCTTAATAGCGATTAGGCCCAAAACTTTTAGAACAAACCCTATTGCACTCATTTTCGAATTTCATTTCTGATACTGTTTTCGAATTTTCTAACTCATTAACCAATCGATTTGAATTTAGGTTTTGAACCGAATTCGAATTTGTGATTTTTATTCGGATATTCTAATCCAAATTCTATATTACCTTTTTATTATATATTTATATATGCAAATATAAATATAAAATTATAATTGTGTGTTTCTAAATCTATTCTATTGGGCCTTTTTAGAAAGGGGGGCATTCTTTTTCATATAGTTTTGATTCCATGAAAACTCCAACATTTTAATGAGAATCATATAGTTATTAGAAGACTATTTATTCACAACATTTATCTATTTTATCCAATAAATGAATTACAAAAAAGTAAAAACCAAACAAGAAAACAATCAAAATATGCAAAATAACACAATAAAACAAGCATACATGCATATCAATCATCTCATAATTTCAGCCTAAACTTGCAACTAGTTGCCTTGATGCTAATCTTGTTGTTTGTAGATAGACTATCAACTATCAACATGCAATTCCCCAATATCCTTACTTTCATTAATTTCAATTTTCCAAGTTCAATCTTCACCGGAACATCCACTTTTAGGTCCAACGGAATCCGGCCCGTTTGTTGTTGTTCTTGTATCGCCGCCAGTAATGTCCTGCCGTATTGGTTTTGGCCCGCTAAAGCAACATTTAGCACGGTTTTATTCTGGTGGCCTTGGTAGAAGACGGGGAGCGACCCTTGACATAGGTTGGTATTTTTGTACCATACGCTTAAACGACTCCCTTTTTGGTAGTAAATGCCGATTTTCTTGTTTGGGTTGATGGCGGTTATCCGGACGTTAAATCTTGCGTAGAGAGAGAAGTCGAGGTTGAGGGTTAGTTGTGATATCGTTAGGCGATCAACGGAGTATTGAGGTATTTTTGGTTTGAATACAAGGTAAAGGATGCCAATAGTGGCTCCAATAATAATGATCAAAGTTATGAGGATACTTAGTGACCAACATAAGCATTTGCAACACGAGAAACCTCGTTTGGCTTTCATTTGTGGTGGCGGTAGTGGTGGCAATGGCGGTCTTAAGTGGTCGCGGAGACTTGATGACCCGTGAGGTGGTGGCGCGACACTCTTGATGTTCACTTCGGACACAGGATGAATTTTGTTTGTTGTGTGGTCTCCCATTGTTAGTGTGTATAAGTGAAAATATGTGAAAGAATAGTTGGGTAAGAAATCCCTTAACTTCCACAACAGAAAAACATGTATTTGTAAAGGAGTGTGTGTTAGTGTTAGGGTTAGGGTTAGGTAAGCTAGAACTTCAACTACTTGTGCCATATTGACATATGCTTTCTTGTTCCATCTGTCTCTGAACTCTATTAAATATATAACCCCCCCCCCCCCCCCCCCCCCACACACACACACACAAATGTTATTAAATAATAATAATAATAATAATAATAATAATAATAATAATAATAATAATAATAATAATAATAAATAGTGTGTATAATTTTGTGAAGAACCGTTGGACCACTTTTTTTGTCAATCTGAAAAATGTAAAGCCAAAATTATATATCTATTAGATATAATACAAAACAAAATACGAAAAATACTTAATGTTGTGATGTGAATTTACAATTTTAATAAAATCATACACAAGCAAATAAAAATCATTCAAGAAACAAAATCATTCAAACTGGATCCCATAATATATATAAGTAGAATCGTTCAGAAACATTCAACCAACTATACCCCTAAACAAAGATGACCCTCAATATTTCCAACTAGTTTTTCACACTTGTTCGGCTTCATTAACTCGAATGGATATTCTGGGAGCAAACTAATTACGTCATGATGCGTGTCGTCCGATCTTACCCCAACACTTTTGATACTCGATTTCTTCTTCTTCGTCATCTCCCGTAACATGGCCAGCTCAAACACCAGTGAGACTTCAAACCGGACACTCGGAGGCACATTGGCGGAACTAGAAGAAAATTTTAGAGGTATCCTAATTCTTTTACCGTACATTTATACACTGGAATATTTTTACCGTATATTGATACATTCATACACTATGATTTTTTTTTTACAACTAAAGTAGTTATTAGTAACTAGACCTAACCTAACATTCATTTTCGTCCTTTTTGTGCTAGATAAATACAATTTACATATAAATCCTAAATAAAAAATGAACAAGATCAGTGACGGAATTAGAATTTTTTTATTGGTAACACTAGAATGTTTTTTCTATGTTAGCTAGTGTATATAATGTCAAGATCCGCCTAAATACACACTTTCTTCGCGGGTTCTGGAAGGTTCCGGAACACTAAAGATGCGTCTAGGGCTGCCCGGAAGTTTCCGGAACAACCTACAAGTTGCTGGAACATCTTGACACCATCGGAAGACTCTAGATTAGCCAAGAACACTCTAGAATGACCATGAAAACACTTAGAAGTCATCGATATTTTGAAGGAACTCTCTAGAATTCAGCTCATAAATATCCTAGATATTTGTATTGAATTCTCTAGTTAAGGATTCTCTAGAACTAGTATGAACTAGTATAAATAGGTGATGAAGGTCTCATTTTGAGATCACCCCACATAACCCCTCATAACTCATTCATAACCCAACTTGTTGTAGTCACTCTCACTTGTAATACTTATCCAAGTAATATAAACACCATTTTCTTGTAGTATTGCACTACAAAACTTGTTCTTGTGTTTGCTCAAACAAAGACTTCCGCTGCGATACATAACCAAATCGAACTACAAGGCTTAACTTAGGAGCATTCTAAGTGCCGCACGAGAGTCAAAAAGTTACTCCGTGACAATAAGCTATTTTAACAATGAATGAATGAAGCCTTGATTCTTGATTTGAGGTTTTTTTTTACTAATGTATTTTCTAAGGTCATGGCTTTTTTATTATAAAAATGGTTTTAGAAAAGTTATATTAAATAAATACATTACTAACTTTTTTTAATGGTAATACTTAGTCACTCCTAATTTACACCAAATTTAATCCTAAATTACTCCTTGTTTGGGATTGAACCCAAAACCTCCTATTAGAAGACAAGAGTCTCTACCAAATGGGATAGTCCCATATTAACACTAAATATGTTATTAGTAAGCAATAAATTTTGTGACAATAATTTTTATAGTAAGAAGTTCTAAATCAAATAAAATAAAATTTAAATATAAGTAATTATCGATGATAAAAAAATATAAAATAAAATTAATACTTAAATTCCTATAAACTCATTAATGATAAACCAATAAATAATACAAGTTATACTATACTTTATATTGAAGTCAATGAAAACATTGCAGGCATAGTCGGTTGTCAAAAACATTAAAACAATGAATAAAATTAAAACAACGAAAATTAATATTCCATGTTCTCTGGAAATTAAAACAATGAAAATGAATGCAAAACAATGGAATTTTAAGTATCTTGAGTGGGCTACCATTTATGATGGGCTCAATTGAAAAAGCTCACGTCAAAGGAAGAATCAGATTTTATAGGTTTATTCTCACATAGTGACACCATTCATCTTCCTCCTGCCTCCATGGTTATCACTGCTGCAACAAAAACTACTCTTTTGTTTCTCTGTTTGCTTCAACTACTTCAGCTGATACAACTTAAAAGAGGGTTTAGGGGTATCCTAAAATTCGCTCAGGGTATCCCATACATAAAAAAAGGTAAAAAAATTACACTTCGTCCGAAAAGTTGAGGGGTAGCCCGTGCAACCCCTAACTACTACATAGGTCCGCCCCTGCGGAGGCACACGGTAACAGCCATGGAAGAAAGGATGCTGAAGCGCTTCAATGGCAGTGGGCCGTGTATTTGGATCCCATGAAAGAAGCGAACCAATCAGATTAACCGCCTCTAAGCTTGCGTTTGGTAGCAATTCAGAAAACATTACACCTGGAAACCGGTAGTTCATATATCTTGCGAGTTCTTCACCTCCATCAAACCATATACCTTCTTCTGGAGTCCCTAACACACTGCAGATTTTACGCTTCACACGAGCATCCGAAGAGCCTCGAAACAACGGTTGAAAAGTGAACAACTCAGCCATGATCGCACCCATCGCCCACATATCAACCGCAGAGTTATAAACCTTAGAATGCAGAAAAACCTCGGGTGCACGATACCAACTTGTTGTAACATTATGCGTGTACGGACGCTCATCATTCGTCGTTTCGCGTGCAGACCCAAGATCACTAATCTTAACCACATCATTGTAAACAAGAAGATTCCCCGGTTTTAGGTCACGGTGGATGTAGCCATTATGGTGCATGTACGCAAGACTGTTGGCGGTAATTCCCGACTCATCACAAGTCGGTGATGTGAAAGGGTAACAAAGGAGTTCAAGTCACAAGTCGGTGAACATGAGGGATCAATGTTGACAAATTGGTCATAGTTGGTTAAGTTTCCTAATTGCATTCTAATTATATTTGGTAATGTCTTGGTCACCAAGTTAGGGTTATATGGTAATGTCTTGATCATCAAGTTAGGGTAAGACTATATAAACCATGTTAGGGTTAGACATTATTAAGACACATGACTAGAGAGAAACCGAGTTATGGTTTGAGAGTCTGTAATCAGCTTTGAGTTATTTTCTGATTAACAAGATTGAGAGTTATTCGATCTAAATTCTCTTCTTCTTCTTCTTCATCTTTTATATTCGGTTTGATTGTCGATTGGGACTTGAATTGGTATCAGAGCCAAGTTCAATAGTCGATATCAAACGGGTACTTGGGTTCTTGATCGGCGGCTAAGGAGTTATGAGTCGGTGATCGGATTGAAAGTTTTATCGGCGGTAACGGAGTCATCGTTTCCGGCGATCAAAGGCAAACGTATCAAGTGGAGTTTTCCAATCGGTACTACATAATAGTTTACGGTTGTCGGTTGTTATTGGGTTTCAACTGGAAATCTTTAATAATTAACCAGCGACTTGTGATCGGTGTTGTTAGAGCGAATTAAAAAGCAACTGGCATGAAACAAAAGCAACAAGTTTGTTTTAATATTGGGTGCTCATTCGTTTGATTTTTTTTTGTGACGTCTCGGAATTCAACAATAATCAAAAAGGTTTTTGATTTATCTTGTTGTTGGTGACGTGGGATTAAAACAAAGGAAGATAACAAAAGTCAAAAAGGTGATTTTAATTCTTTAGATCCTATACGTTGTTATGCAAAGTTCTTTTTTTTGTTGAAGAAAATTAAAAAAGTTGTTTGAACTATTGGATCGTTGTATCTCGACTAAAAAAGAGACAGATTTGTGTTTCTTTTATTAGTTGGGTTTTATTACTTGGTTAAACAAGCGGGTTTAACTAGGGTTTAATTTTTATTCGGTTTTCGAGAGGTATTCGTGACCGGGTTTCTGTGAGTAAACGCGTTCGGTTCTGAAAAGTTGTTTAGAAATCAATGACGGACGGGAACAGACCACCACCGGTTGTGGTTAAGGATCAGAGTACCACAGCTTTACAGTGTCCAATGTTAACCGAAAAAAATTACAATATTTGGGAGATTCGTATCAAGGCAGTATTCAAGGTTTATGGAATACAAAAAGCTTTAGAACCAGGTGAAGAAGAGGTAGAAGCCAAAAAGGATGACATGGCAGTTGCACTTCTACTTCAGGCAATAACCGAAGAGCTCGTGTTTCAAGTAGCTCAGTTTTAGACTGCAAAGGAAATCTGGGAAGCGTTGAAGACACGATATGTTGGGGTTGAACGGGTTCGAGAGGCAAAGCTTGAGCAACTGGAAAATGAGTTCGAATCCTTGAAGATGAAAGAAACAAAGACAGTTGATTCTTTTGCGGGCAGGATAAGTCAGTTGGTTACCAAAGCAGCCAGTTTGGGAACCACCTACGAAAACAGAAAGCTTACCAGAACGTTATTAGGCTCTGTTCCAGCAAAGTATGTTCCAATTGTAGCTTCAATTGAACAATTCGCAGATTTGAAGACTATGACGTTTCAGGAAGCGATCGGTAGACAGAAGATGTTCGAAGACAGGATTAAGGGTATCGAGTCTTTAGCAGAAAATCAAGGTAATCTAATGTTTGCCAATGGTGAGTCATCCTCGAAATCCAAATCCTATGAAAATACGTGTGGGCGTAGGCGAGGCGGTTCAAGTTACCGAGGCAGACGTCAAGACTAGGATGATGAGGGCCAAGATGGAAGTCAAAGTCGAGATGGTCAAGATCATGGGTCAAAAGAAACGGGTCAAAGAAGAACCAATGATCGTCAAAAAGGAAGGAAAGATAGATCACAGGTTCAGTGTTACCGTTGTGATAAATTTGGTCACTTCGCGTCAGGATGTCCGGATCGTATGAAGAAACAAGATGAAGCTAACTTAGATAAAAACGATGATTTTGATCCATCATTATTCATGATGAGATGTGATCAAGAGACGGTTTTTCTAAATGAAGAATGGGTGAATCCAAAGCGTTTCGAGACCGAACCAATGGAGAAAGACACTTGGTATCTCGACAACGGAGCATCGAATCACATGACAGGTAATCGAGCTTATTTCTTTGAACTTAATGAACGTGTCACGGGAAAGGTGAAGTTTGGAGATGGATCTTGTATTGATATACGAGGAAAGGGATCGGTATTACTTGAAGGGAAAATGGGGGAGAAGCGCCTGTTAACCGATGTTTACTACATACCGAGTTTGCAAAGCAATATCATAAGTCTTGGTCAAGCAACGGAAGGTGGATGCGACATTCACATGAAACGTGATTTGCTAACCATTCATGATGATACAGGAAAACTTATGATGAAGGTGACAATGACCAAGAACCGTTTGTACAAGATCAACCTCAAGATAGCAAGTTCCGGTACACAAGATAACATGACTGGAATAAAGAATTTTACGGGTAGGGATCTACAAAGAGTTGAATTGAAAGATGATACGGCAAGTACGAGTCAGAATCTTCTCAAAGATCCAAGTTTAATGAAGAAACCCAAAATTCAAAGTCCAAAGAAAAATGTTCAAGAATTCAAAGAAAAGGTTAAGCAAGGGATTCAAACCCAAGGAGATACATTTAATGATCCAAGAAAGCGGGTGTTTGCTCAAGATCGCAGCCGAGTCAATGGTGGTGCGAGTTCTTATGACCAAAGGACGAGTCGTGAAAGGACTAGTCGAGTACAAGGTCGCAAGAATGTTCGAGCTAGGAAGGACCCGAAAAACACAGTTAAAGATCATGATGTGTTCTATGAGAACAAGACAAAGAAGACATGTTGGAGCCTACTTATTTCGAGTTGGAAATTAAGGGGTGATTGTTGGCGGTAATTCCCGACTCATCACAAGTCGGTGATGTGAAAGGGTAACAAAGGAGTTCAAGTCACAAGTCGGTGAACTTGAGGGATCAATGTTGACAAGTTGGTCATAGTTAGTTAAGTTTCCTAATTGCATTCTAATTATATTTGGTAATGTCTTGGTCACCAAGTTAGGGTTATATGGTAATGTCTTGATCATCAAGTTAGGGTAAGACTATATAAACCATGTTAGGGTTAGACATTATTAAAAGACAAGACTAGAGAGAAACCGAGTTATGGTTTGAGAGTCTGTAATCAGTTTTGAGTTATTTTCTGATTAATAAGATTGAGAGTTATTCGATCTAAATTCTCTTCTTCTTCATCTTTTCTCGCGTGCAGACTCAAGATCACTAATGTTAACCACATCATTGTAAACAAGAAGATTCCCTGGTTTTAGGTCACGGTGGATGTAGCCATTATGGTGCATAACACCAAGAAGATGGTGTTTTTTTCCGTTGATGATTTCTTTGAGTTTGATAATGTTTTCATGTTTGTTGAATACCAGGGATTTGACTTCTCTGTTGATCATGATCTTCACTGACGATGATGATTCGTGCTTATGTAACAGTTTCTTGACCGCCACGATTTCGCCGCTTTATTTGTTAAATGCTTTGTAAACGACACCGAATGTTCCACTTCCTAGTTTTTCGATTATCAGATATTTGTCCATTGTTGTTCCTGTTCAAGTTTAACTAACATGAACGCACGTACGTAGAAGATGATCGAAATAGCGTAAATTATCAAACGAAAAACAAACAAACGTATCCAGTTGTTTTGGTAAAAAAATATCACAAGGATAATACAACCAAATCCGATTTTGTGAGGTGTGATGCTTGAATTAATGGAAAAATGTATGAATAAAATGAATGTGGGACACAAGGATTTATACGAGGAAAAAACCCTTGATCAAGATATGATCTCCGGCACAAAAAACCTCGGATAGTGAAAACTATCACTATAAAGTATATTGAATAAACAAGTTTACAACTTCGGAAGTATTGAGCTTGATACAATGAGTTCTAGTGTGTGTTTGTTCGAGAGAGAATAGCAGAAGTATTGTACGTAAACCAGGTGCAAAAAAGTGTTTCTAAAAATAAGCTCAATACCCCTTTAATCTTTGCTAAAAATATCCTAACTAACTATCCGAAAAATCTGCCCATCACCCATGATCACCACCAACGGTAACTAGCTCATGCACATGTTGAAAATGTAGAGCATATTCCCCTGGAATCTCGCATGGAATAAGTCTTCTCCGAAACATAACTGCAAAATAAGCCAAAGGTGATGGAAACAATTGTTAAGTTAGAATAATAATGAGGATCCTGGATCCTTATTCCCGCAGCAATCAGCATCTCCTGAGGATCCTTATTTCAAACTGAACTGAGGATCCGTGATCCATGCTACACTTGAGGATCCGTGATCCATAGGCAGTAAAATTCTATCCCTAACAATTGCCCCCCAAACATGACTAGTTGATATCCGATTAGATAGTCATGTTTGAATGAAATTCGGACTAGCCGTTACTTGGAGATATAGTCGTTGCCAGGCTTACGTCAGCCAAGGTCATCCCTGCAACAAACAATGATTATAAATAGGATAGAGATAGGGGTGATATTTTGCATTTAAATTCGAGAACTTCTCCCTTTAAATCTTCATTCGAAGACCGCAACAGGTATTCTTTCTTCCCTTCTCTCTAAATCCTTCTCTTCTGATCCTCTCTTCTCGATCATCCATGGCGAAAATGGTTGTCCGATCTTCACCCGTGAAGGATCCTAAAAAGGATAGTCCTTTGAAGAGCCAAGGGGTTACTAAAAACCCTTCGTTGGAACTCTGCTGCTTCACTGATCCAGAAATTGACCGGATCCGCCATTATTTTCCAGCTGAAACAGTCTTCCGATCCTTTGACTCTTCGATGAAGAGTGATTGTGTCTCTGAAACTTGGGTCGCTTTTCCGGCTACCCCTTTTCTGATCGGGTTCTCTTATCCTTTCCCTGTCTCCACACACTCCTTCTTTGCACTCACAGGCATGTGCTACATACAAGCCATGCCAATGATGTGGAGAATCCTTTATACCATTGAGACCATCATCGAGCAGAAGGGTATAGAAATAGGGATGTCCGAGTTGAGTCGTCTTTATAACCTTGTAAGCCATGGTTCACACCGTTTCTTATTCAAGCATAAACCTGGCCAGCCTCACCCAATCCTCAAAACCACTAAAAACGACACCCACTAGAAGAACCATTTCTTCTTTGTGAGGAGGGATTCAATCCCAGACGGGAAGGATCTCCCTAAAAAGTGGATCACCCAGGGTAGGATACGGGATCCTTAGACAAGGATCATAGTAGGAGTCTTTTTCTTTTGAGGATAACTGATCCTTCTTTATGTTTTTGTAGCTATCTCACTTTCTCATATCTAGGAAACACCTGCAACAAAAGAAAGAGTTTCTACTTTCTGGAAGCTCGGTCCGGCTGTAAGGACATTTCAAGCCAAAGCAAAGGATTCTCAAGAAATATCCCCCGGTTCCTTCACTATGTCAAGTAAGTATTCAGATTTATGTATGATTAAATGTTTAAATGAAAATAAAACCAGAATACTTATCTGTGTTTTGCATTTGTAGGTGCTGGAAAATCCTCAAAGTCAGCCTCAAGGTTCAGTGTCAGTGACCTTGATGCGTTTGCTACCTCAAAATCCATCAAAAAGCAACTTGCTGCCAGTCCCAGTGTTTCGAACCCCAAAAGCATGAGCACACGGGGCAAAGGTGCCAAGAAAAGGAAAGCTGCTGAAGCCCTTGAAGGCTTGCCTCTCATCCAACATTAGTTCGAGGAGTATGTCTCTGAGGTAAGGATCCCTGATCCTTAAGTCTGATCTTCCCATATTGAGGATAACGGATCCTGACATGTGCGTCTCTTTTGCAGAAATTTGCCGAGATCCAGATGCTCCTGGATTCACAAACTGAAGAGGCTGAACAAAAGATTCTGGACTTCCAGAAGATCTTCCTGGCCAAGGACAAGAAAATATCCTCCCTTGAGAATGAGGTCAACCTGGTGAAGAGGGAGCTGGTCCTGACTCAAGTTACAGCTCAGCAGGAGATGGCAGAAGTGATGGAAGGGGCAAAGCTCTCTGCTACAATAGCCATGCTCAAGATCAAGCTTCAGATGGCAAAGGAGGCTGAGGATCCTGACTTTGACAGGACTGCCTGGGACCAAGAGGCCTGGAAGAGGAAGCTTGCGAAGCTGGATGATGAAGAGGAGGCTAAGGAGACTCTGGCAATCGAGGCTGGCAGCAGTGGGCTGAAGGATCCTGCGGAAGAAGCAGCCGGTGGGGATGAGCCAGCGAAGGTGTGAGCTGCAGAAATGGGCGATGATGGAAATTTCTAGACGTGGCCGGAGCCCATTTTTTTATGGTTTAATGTTTTTGTGTTGATGTTTTAAAACAATGGTTGGTCTGTACTTGAACAATAGTTTTAGGTTTAAGGATCACTGATCCTTCGAACAATAGGTAAGATGACAATTGGTGGAGGGATCCTCTGTTTGGGGGATGAAGCCATTGTTATCCTGTCGTCTTTCTATTCCTGCACTACCTAGAACTTATTATCATGGACAGATTCAGGTCCTCGATCATCCTTAAGACCCAAACACAGATTTCAGGCTTCGGCCTCAATCCTTTGGATCTTCAGTTATCAATCTCGTTATCGATCTAGTCACAAGGACCTACAATTGGTATTAGATCAATCGGCTTTTATAAGTGTAGTTCGATATTGATTTCGGTGTAAAAAGTTTTTTTTCGAATTCGTTTTCCGGTGAATACGGTGTGTTTTTGGCTGAAAAGTGTTTGCTTGAGGGTTTCGACAAGTTATGGATTGTTTGTGGTGATTTGGACATAAAAAGTGTGGTTTAGGGTTTTCTGCTCGCAAAACACGTAAAACAAACTTGAGGTTGGATATCCGACGATAATTTAATTTGTACGATATATATAATCCCAAAAATATTAATGTAAGTAATCAAAAAGTTACCGCATCACACTCTTTTAGAACTATCAATCATTCCTAGGATTACACACACCTTAATTTTTGGGTGAGCACACGAACGGATTAACGTTGGTGTTCACTTTCACCAATGGATATCCGATGATTACGTCCGTAAGTAAATATATGATTAATATATTGAATTTGATGTGATTAGTCTATATCATTTTAATAATATATATAACTAGTAAGATTACTCGCGTTACGCTGCGGGGTGTTTCGCTCGATATCTATTTTGGTATAGTATACCAACCAAAAGAAATATGTTCAAAAGAATATCGACACATGTTTTACATCGACCGAAAACCATAAAAAATAATTTAAATTGGACAGCGGGACGAAATGATTTTAAATTAACTGTAAATGGAAACGTAAATGTTATCTTAAATATAACTTTTATAAAAAAGGAACCTAAAACTAAAACAATAAACATAAAGAAAACTAAAAAATAAAAATAATAAAGTCCATAAACACTACAAGAAATCAACACCATTAGCGGCGACAGCAATAGGGGCGACAACAGGCAATAGCGGTGCTCAATCCGTGTACTTCTTCCAGATTTGTTGCTGATCATTGATTAAAAATTGATCCAATGGCCACCATCAACCTCCTGCTCAAACAAACACACACCCCTTATACCTTATCCTTCTAAAACACAAACCCATCTCAACACCCCTTTCAACCTTCATGTTCGTTCATCAAACTCCACCATTCACCACCAAGCAATAATCACCACCTTCAACCGCCAACCGCCACTATCGACCTCCGGCACTCCACCGTTTACCACCCAGCAAAGTTGCCGTCATCCGCCACCATCAACCGCCGCCGTATCAGCAAGCATCTTCGTCACCGTCATCAGCGAGCATCTTCCTCACCGTCAAGTAGCACCGGACCACAACCATCGTCAAGCTGCACCGTACCACCACCACCACCACCACCACCGTCAAGCTCCACCGGACCACCACCAATGTCAAGCTCCACCGAACCACCACCACTTTGAAGCTCCACCGGCATGTGACCACCATCTCCGGCGTCAATCACCATATCCACCGTCACATGATATGTGATGTAATGTAGGCATTATGTAATCTAGACTTGAATTTGTAGAAATCATGTAAACAGATTTTAATGAAAATTATTCGTGTTTTGTTGGATTATTGAGTTCAATTTATTTAATAACAAAATCGCATGCGAGTTAATCGTGTATTGTTGGTAAGAAATATGGAAATCCATCTCCGGCAAAGTCTCCGACACAGGCAATAGCGACGACATAGACCTTTAGCTGCGACAACCAGGGCAATAGCGACCCATCAATACCAGCGACCCTTTAGCGGCGACATGTCGCCGGTAAAAGGTAATAGCGGCGACAGAACTGGGCAATAGCGGCGGCAGCTGTCGCCGCTAAAGGTGCCAATTTCTTGCAGTGAAAGAAAATAAAAAAGAAACAAAAAGGCAATAGAATAAAAGCACTATCCACATAATTTTCTACGTAGACCAGATGAAAACGTACATAAAAATAAACAAGAAAACAAATTATATTGGACACATACTTCCGAAGAAAATTTACGTCAAATCGTAAACCAACTTGAATTTATACTGACGCGTGCATAAAAATAAGCACGTAAAAAAATAGTTATGGCGGTGTCGAAACGTAAAGTGACTCAAATTTATAGCATTTAATGAAAACGTATTATATTTGACTCGACGTGTTTCAGAATAAAATTTACGTCAAAACGTAGACCATTTGAACACGTACATAAAAATAAGCATGAAAACGTATTTTATTTTTTTCCCGACTCGTTTATAGAAAAATAAAATAAAATATACATTAAAACGTACATAATAATAGGCATAAGGAATATATTATATTTGACCAAACTTTCAGGAAAAATTTACATCTAAACGTAAATCAATTTTAATTTATACAAACACGTACATAAAAATAAACACGTAAAAATTGATTACAAAATTTTAGAAAGTTAAGAGTTTGTAATTGTTAATACAGAAAGTTAAAAGAAATAAAAGGAAAAAAGAAAAAAAGAAAAGACAAAAAAAAGTAAAAAACAAGTATTGTTTATCAAACTTACAAATGTTAACATGTATAATGTCCTCACTAAAATATTATAACTCAAACATTTCCATATGGACTAAAACCCTAATATTACTAAATACAAATATAAATATATTGTTATCGTGCATCTATTTTATCACTACTTATAATAATTATTATTTTTTGAACATTATATGGATAAGATATATTTTAAAAAGTAATTAATGTAAAACGAAAATATCGAGCTGAATAATAGGAGAATTATCCAAACCCTAACATTACATAAATGAAAAATATCCTCTATTCCATGCGAGATTCCAGGGGAATATGCTCTTCATTTTCAACATGTGCATGAGCTAGTTACCATTGGTGGTGATCGTGGGTGATGGGCAGATTTTTCGGATAGTTAGTTAGGATATTTTTAGCAAAGATTAAAGGGGTATTGAGTTTATTTTTAGAAACACTTTTTTGCACCAGGTTTACGTACAATACTTCTGCTATTCTCTCTCGAACAAACACACACTAGAACTCATTGTATCAAGCTCAATACTTCCGAAGTTGTAAACTTGTTTATTCAATATACTTGATAGTGATAGTTTTCACTATCCGAGGTTTTTTGTGCCGGAGATCATATCTTGATCAAGGGCTTTTTCCTCGTATAAATCCTTGTGTCCCACATTC
Organism: Helianthus tuberosus; assembly: GCA_030545235.1. Taxonomy (NCBI): domain Eukaryota; kingdom Viridiplantae; phylum Streptophyta; class Magnoliopsida; order Asterales; family Asteraceae; genus Helianthus; species Helianthus tuberosus. The sequence goes on from CM060436.1 coordinate 8,437,839, forward strand.
ATTTTATTCATACATTTGTCCATTAATTCAAGCATCACACCTCACAAAATCGGATTTGGTTGTATTATCCTTGTGTGATTTTTGACCAAAACAGTTTGGCGCCCACCGTGGGACAATTGGTGCTTCATTTCTGATAAATTTTATTCATTTCGATCATTCCGGTTCATCACCTTCAACTACATGGCTTCTCAAGCGAAGAACACTTCAAGCTCCATGCCGGCGGTCACTTCTTCACAGGGCATTCCACCTTTGCCTCCAGCACCTTTTGGATCCCAGAAGAATGCTGAGAATGCTGCGAAGAAACAAACCCCCGTTTTCTCAAAACCACCAACTTCTGTTGTTTCTTCTAGCCCTACTAACAATGATCTTTATTCTTTGATTTTGCAGATGAGGGATTACATGCAACAGCAGGACAAAACCAATGACAGGATCCTTCGAGAGATTGATGACATCAAGAAATTGAAGAGATCAGCGGAGGATCACTCTCCATTGGTGCCTAGATCACTGAATTTCGACACTCCAGCCATAACTGCCCAGCAATCTGTAGTTCCAGATGTTCAGTACCAGGGTGGATCATTGGGAATGCGTTATGGATCAACGACAATGACTCAGTGTCACACCCCAACCGATGGCGGAATCATCGGGGCATGGCACTGAGCGAAACAGACTGTCCAGAAGTTTCCATAACAATTATCATTACTATTCAATTTAAAATAACATGTCCCATACCATGTCTCAAACAGTAAGCAAATTATTACAGACAAAATCCAGGCACATATTCTATTCCGACAACGCAGATTTTTACATAGATAGTTTATTTATTGGTTTCTAGGACCTCATTTCCTAGCTTCGATTTCATCACTGCGCAGAGAGTATCCTAGACCTTTCCTAGCCTCGATTTCATAGTGAGCTAGGCATACAAACAACTTAAGCACCTGTCACATACGTTAAAATAAAGTCAATACATATAATGTAAAGGTGAGCATACAAGTTTGATAATAGCATATAGAGTTCGAATTCGTTTACGCATAACCAGCACGTACACATAGTGAAATGAAACACGTTAGTTATCGACATAGATCCATCGATACCAATGACTGCGGGTTGACTGCCCGAGGAAGTTCGCAATACATGATTACCACCGTAATCCATGCAAGTAATTGTCCTTAACAACCCCCGTGTGAACGGGTGCTGAGTCCAAACTATAGTACTATCGTTGCTAAGGAAGGTAGACAGCATTCCATGTGTAAACATAACAAACAAGCATTCATAAGCCACGTATAACATGCATTAACGGTTAGCGTTCAAATAGTATTGAGTAGTGTGTTTGATGTGATTTGAATAGTTGTAACGTATGTAACACCCAAAAGTGCATAAAGCAAAAAGGGATCGAGTATACTCACAGCGGTTGATGGATTGAAGGGAGCGCTTAGCGAGTAAAGTTAGCCTGAATGGATTGATAGCATAACAATAAGTGACGCGTAAAACGAAAAAAAACAAGTGTTGGAGAGTCGGACAGCTGGTCGATCGGACGGTAGTGCGATCGGACGGCTGACCGTTCGGTTGAGAGTCCGCTCGGACCGCTGTCCGGTAGGTTGGTAGGCTGATCGGATGGCTGTTCGAGTGGATTGTTTCTTCCTTTGAGAAGGATGTGTTCGTGTATGATGGTTTGACTTTTGAAGTTTTCGTTGTAGCATTTGAAAACATTACAGTACCTTTACCCTTCAGGTCGGTCGATCGGACGGCAACCCGATTGGTTAGGTATTTTAATGAGTTGTAGTGATTTGCTTTGGATCGGACAGGTGTTCGATCGGACAGGTCAACAAGTCAAAAACTAAATGATTTGCTGACCGATCGGTTGGCAAGTCAACAAGAGTCAACCACTTTAAATGAAATGCAAGGTATGGTACAGTGGATCGGATAACTGATCGATCGAACACTAATGTTGTTCGATCGGACAACAACCATGACAAATTCTTAGCAAGGTGTCACCTGATCGGACGACTGTTCGAGCGGGTGGCACTCCTAGTGCATTGAACATGTTGAAAAATCGATTAAGTGTTGAAGTATAGTATCTCATGATCCGAAGAGTAATCCGATCAGACAGTAGTCCGATCGAACAACAGTTCGTTCGATACTAGTCTTCAAAATAAATTGATTAAGTGTGGGACCATGTGTTAACCGATCGGCTGGCCAGTCGATCGGCTGACTGTCCGATCGGCTGGCTATCCGTTCGGACAGCAGTCCGATCGGTCAGTACCCTGACCTGATCAGCCAATTCGTCTAACACTTGGTTGTTCTGTTTGTTTGTCGTTTTATTGAGGTATTTTGGCAACGAGTCAAACCATAGATCCCTCTTCCTTACTTGGTTCCCCTGGTCGGACAGGAATCACCCAAATCCGGCTGGTGAACTGTTCGGAACAGAGTTCATCGTTTAACCCGAAATCGGTTAACCTCGTGGATAGAATCCGGATCTCGAGCCATACAACCACCGGAGTGATTTGTAAGCCGGCACAGGCTCTGTTTCTATCGGTTTGAAGGCATTGAGTGAAAAAGAGTTGAAAGAAATTTGGAAAATCCATCTTTCAATCCTTTTCACCGGGTATATGTTTAGATCTATGAAAGATCTTTGTTTGTTTATGTGGAAATCGGCTAGATCCAAGTTATTCTTGATGGGTTGAGGCTAAAACATGAAGTTCTTCAAGAACCCGTGATGACATTGATGGGTGTCAAGTGTTATATATATTAGGTGTATATTTTAAGCCCCTTTAACACTTTTTAGTCAAGTTTTAAATTTATAAAACACGATATTTACTAACACTAGACACTCATATGGGCAAGTGCACCCATCGTGAGCGTAGTATAGTGTTGGTAAGATACCGAGGTCGTCCAAGGACAAAAGAGCTTTTAGTACCGGTTTATCCTCAACGTCTAATCAAATCAAAAAGTTTAGAAAAATGTTTTAAGCTAAGAAAAATAAAAACTAACTAAAAATGCTGAAAATAAAAATAAAAATAAAAACAGATAGACAAGATGAATCACTTGGTTCCGACTCGTATCTAGTGTAACCTTTGATTATTTTCGCACTTTTGCACTTTTTAAGAGATTATCTTAGTTATTGTAGTAGGCCCCTCTTTTGAAGGTGACGTTACCCTCACCCTAGTAGTTTGAGTCAGCAAGGATACAATCCTAAAAGGGTGGATTATTGAAAGATAATTAATTAAGTTATTAATGCAAATTATGGTAGCCCCCTCTTTTGGAGGTGACGTTACCCTCGACTAAGTAGTCTGAGTCAGCAGGGATACAGTCCTAAATAGCCGGGTTATAGTATTAATAGTAGTTAACTTATGAGGGGATCAAAGAGTTTGGACCCCCGCCATCCAATACCGTTAAGTATTGAAGGAGGTCCTACTAAATTTGACCCAGGTCCATTGCAGGACCTCTAAACGCTGAACAATGGCAAGACCTTTACCAAACCGTTCCCTTAACCCCCGACCAGGTAGCCAACATACCTCCATATAGACCGTGGAGATATGAATGGTGAAAATCTTTTATTTTATATAGACAGTAAAATAATGTCAAGACACCACGGACAAACGATAAGGAAAGATCACCTTCAACATAAGAAACTAGTTATTAAAGTCATTAATACAAAACCAAGTAAAAAGTGCGAAAAGATTAAAAATAAAAAGTATTACACTAGACACTTTGTCTTCACCAAGTGATGTAAGAGACTTAGGCAAACATGGCCTTGATTGTCAAGAACTCTTACGATCAATCTTGGATCCCGAGACGACTCACACACTCTATGATGGGCAATGGATGATGGTGGTGGATGATGGTGTTATGGTGGTGGTGGGTGGTGGGTGAAGTGTGAGAGAGGTGGTGTGCCAAGGGATGGTTTGAGCTTGAGCCAAGCACTCCTATTTATAGGCTGAACAGAAGCTCGGGCACGGCCCCGTGTCCAGTGGGCACGGCCCCGTGTCCACATCCTTCTCTTTCTTCATTTAATGCAGCTTTGTCTTATTAGTTGACCACGCTCCCGTGTCCGCTGAGCACGACCCCGTGTGCAGAAGAATCTTTGTACTATGAAGATTTGCCTAGATTGTGCGAATCTTATAGTTGACCACGGCCCCGTGTCCGCTGAGCACGGCCCCGTGGTGGGCAATAGAAGCTTCTACCACTTTGTCTTTTCTGATGACCCTTGGGCACGCCCCCGTGCTGGCTGAGCATGGGGCGTGTTCAGTCTTCTGTTATCTTGTTTTGCTTGGGAAGATGCTGTCGTGGGGTCGGGCATGTCACGTCTTGTTCCTTTTCTTGTATTTATGTTAGATTTTGATGTCTTTTTGCTTCTTTTGTTAATTTGAGCTCATTTAATCCTGAAAATACAAAAGGAAGACAAAAGCACACTTTTTCCAACATTAGTACTAAAAAAGGGTTAGTTTTATGCCACAATTGATGAAATTTATATGTTGCATTTTGCACACATCAACATCATCCTAGAACACTCGAATCTTGATGATTTCACGGTTAAAAGTTAAGATCTGAAAGATAGAAAGGTGTAGGAGTGCGTGTAGATTAAGAAAGTTCAAGGTTTAGGACGAAATCTTACCGGAATCGAGAGGAATCTACGAAAAGGATGTACTAAGCGTGCTGGTCGAACAGAGGTTTCCAAAAGTGGAAAGGATGACAATGACAGGGGTATTTATAGGATGTCAAAAGGGGAAAGTGCTGGCCGATCGGCCAGGCAGCTCGATCGGACAGCTTGTCCGATCGGACAGCAGTCCGTTCGGTTGGCTGTTCGATCGGCTGGTAGCCTGATCGATCAGCTGCACGTTTCGAGTGTTCGGTGCGACGATTTTTGATATTTTGATTTCGGTTGCGAGCGGTTCGATACGATAGGGTTTCATAGTCAAATTACTTTTAATCCCAACCACTCATATTTTGCGCTATCCTTTCTCCACTAATTATCATAGTTCGATTGTGATTCGAGTTCGATGTCGATTGAGTTTGATTGCATTTCGATTGATTACAACAACATAACATAAATAAACATGCACAGGTAACACGTAAGGCACACACATACACGTATAACAGTAACTAAAATGTGTAGTTCAAGTTGAGATTCGATTCGATGTCGATTTGATTAGCACACTTAGATTATCGTTTCGTTAACTTTATCGTATTGTTACCTCCTACAGTTCAGAGTCGTAAGTCGATTAGTTGGCGATTGTAATATGTCAATTGTTGTAATTATTGACACTTACTTCACATAATACAACTAAATTAAACATATAAAAGAAATTCTCTACAAGTCAAGTGGCGCGAAATCGGTCGTTGACTTTGACCTTGACTTTGACTTCCGAAAACACGGGGTGTTACATTCAGGCTCTAGGATTCTACTTTCAGCGTTCAGGATCCTCTTTTCAGCCACAAGGATCCTCCTTCCAGCATCAAGGATCCTTCACTAGTTCAGGAGGATACATGGGGACGCAGACGGTTCAAGGATCCTACTCTCAGCATCCAGGATCCTCGTTTCAGGTTCAGGGATCCTCATCTCAGGGTCAAGGACCCTCATCACAGGCTCATAGATCCATGGATTATCCTCCAAGACCCCCCAACTTCGATGCCTCAAGGATCCAACATCTTTCAGGATCAGGGATCCTTAAGAAGTGCAGAAGCCATAAGTTCAGAAATTCATTTGGGAGACTTCATACCTATGCAAACTATTGCTTCATCTGGTCCCTCAATCATACCAGAATCTCGTCAATATGGATTCACATCTGGAATTCCAAACTTGAATCCTTCAGGAGGTAACACTTTGAATAATTCTTATAATGCTAACCATGGCTTTATGCAGGATATAGGTATCAACCCAGCTATGGCTAGGGAATTACAGAAACTGAAGGATATGATATCCAGCATTCCAGGAGTGGTTAAGCCCATTCCTAAAATCCCAGATGGAAGCCACAAGATATCTCATTTTGGAGCACCTATTTGTGATGCATAAATTCCAAAGAGGTTTCAAATACTAACCATGAAGCTATATAATGGCTCAACGGATCCAGAAGAACATGTAGCTCAGTACAGAGAAAGGATGGAGATCAATCCCATCCCGGAGAGGTTAAAAAAAGCATGTCTATGCAAGGGTTTTGGATCCACACTGACAGGATCAGCTCTTAAATGGCTGCTAAGTCTTCCCCCTTACTCTATTACTTCGTTTGCTAATCTAGTTAATCTGTTTAATAGCCAATTCTCATGTAGTAGAAAATTTGAACGTTTAACTAGTGATCTATATAGAGTAACACAAGGTCAAAATGAATCACTTAGGGATTATATCACTAAGTTCAGTAAAGAATCCTTAGATATTCCTAATTTGGATATTGCTACGGCTATAGAAGCCTTCAAAATGGGTTTACTTAGGGATTCATTGTTCTATGACGATCTTGTCATGACCCCTTGCAGGAACCTTGATGAAGTGAGAACCAGGGCCCTTAGATTCATCTGACTAGAGGATGATAAAAGGATCCAAGAAAGACTGGCAGGATCCTCGAAGCAGGAAAAACAAGGATCCTACTTCAGGAACAACAAGTCTAAGTCTTACAACAAGTCTGATAATCAGAACGTGCATGCAGTAAAACAGGAAGAGGATGATGAGGATTATCCTCCCATTTCTGAATATTTTTTTTCTGTTGATAACAATGAACTAAACCTTGCAATGCAGAACCTAGCTGAAAATGCAAGATGGCCCAGAAAAAGTGATAAGTCAGCTACAACAAAAGACAAATCCAAATGGTGTGCATATCATGAAGATTTCGGTCATCTCACTGAAGAATGTATTGCACTCAGAAAAGAGATTGGTTACTTGTTGAGCAAAGGGCATTTGAAGGAGTTGTTGGGAAGAAAAAAGTCAAGGATCCAGGATCCTGAAAAAGTTCCAGAAAGAGCTCCTGCTCCTCCTGCTGATGCATAAATTATCAACTTCATATCCGGTGGATCAGACATATGTGGCACTTCCTTTTCAGCAGCCAAGAGGCATGCCAAGGATACCAAGATGGATAATGGGGATAGACCCATCCGAACCTCTACTGTTATACAGGATAAAGTTATAACTTTTGATTAGGATGATCGTGTGGATGTTCAGGATCCTCATCATGATGGTCTTCTTATTACTTTGTTTATATCTAATCATTTTGTTCGCATGATCTTGATAGATGGAGGAAGCTCAGTGAATATCATTCAGCTTGATGTCCTCAAGAAGATGAACATTCCTGAATAAGATATTGTTAGGGGTGGATTTCTAAATGACCAGTGATCCTTATTTGCTGTTGGATTTAGTGATCCTCAATTCTGTCTGAAGTAGTGATCCTCAGAAGTGTTGCAGGATCAGGATCATGGATCACTATAAGGATCCCAGTACTAACGATTGTCTACTTTGAATTCGTGAATGTTTTGCAGGAATATCAACTTGGACTTAGTCTTGGCGACATTCCTGGAGAATATTCTTAGTCTATTCCGCACGTGCTTGGCCAGAAATGGACGTTGTGGAGTCGTGGAAGACTTGCACCATTTGCGGAATGTTAGTTAGGCTTGATATTTTCTATTTGTAAAGGGGTAGCGAGCTATATTAGAGACACTTAGCTATTTTTGGCTACACACACACTCATACAACCGCTCTCACTGGCTCTCGACAAAACACTTAGCGTTTTTCATACATTTCTACACGTTACACTATAGTGATCCTTGTACTTAGCTCGCTATCATCCAAAGTTGTAACAGATTGTTTGTTTAATTTGAATTGGTGATCGGTAGTTTCATTCACCCGGGGTTTTTTGTGCCGGAGATCAACTCTTGATCAAGGGCTTTTTCCCCGTATAAATCTTCGTGTCATTTGTTCATTACACTTCATAGTGATCCTTATTATTGTTCATCAATTCAAGCATCATACCTCACAACAGAAAGTTTGGTTACATTGTCATTGCTTGATTTTTGACCAAAACAGTTTGGCGCCCATCGTGGGGCAATTGGTGCTTCATTCTTAGAAAGAATCGTGTTTTCGTGGTCATTTCGGTTCGCTACAACCAAACAGATGGCTTCCTCAATGAAGAATACTTCAAGTTTGATGCCCTCATTCAGTTCTTCACAAGGCGTTCCTCCTTTGCCTCCACCACCTTCTGGATCCCAGAAGAATGCTGAGAATGCTGCGAAGAAACCAACTCCTATTTTCCAAAAACCACCTACTTCTTCTGTTTCAACTAATCCTACTACTAATGATCTCTATGCCTTGATTTTGCAGATGAAGAATCATGCACAAGAGCAGGATAAGACCAACGAAAGGATCCTCTGGGAGATCGATGAAATCAAGAAACAGAAGAAATCAATGGAGGATCACTCCCCTCTGATGCCAAGATCACTGAACTTCGACACTCCGGTTATAACCTCACAATACTCAGCAGTTCCGGACGTGCAATACTTGGGTGAACTATCAGGAAGGCGTTATGGGACAACAACAATGAGTCAGGCATTTGGCTCTTGCTTCCAGCCTCAGGGATCCTCTTCTCAACCATTAAGATCCTCTTCTCAGCATCAGGGATACCTCACGTCAGGAGGATATGTGGGAATGCATGCAGTACAAGGATCCTCCCTGGTCCAAGGATCCTCCCAGGTCCAAGGATCCTCCCAGGTCCAAGGATCCTCCCTGATCCCAGGATCTTTTTAGATTCAAGGATCATCACAATTCCAAGGATCCAACCCCCTTCAAAATCAAGGATACTCGAGAAATATGCAACCTCAGAACTCAGACGTCCATCAAGGAGACTTCATACCAATGCAGACCATTGCCTCCTCTGGTCCTTCAATCATGCCAGAGTCTCGACAAGATGGATTCACATCCGCAATTCCAAACTCGAATCCTGTGGGAGGTAACACTTTTAATAATTTATATAACACTAACCATGGCTTTATGCAGGATACAGGTATCAATCAGGCCATGGCTAGGGAACTGCAGAAGCTTAAGGATATGATATCCAGTGTACCAGGAGTGGTTAAACCCATTCCTGAGATTGCGGATGGTAGCCATAGGATATCTCGTTTTGCACCACCTTTGTGTGATGCTGAGATACCTAAAAGATTCCAGATACCATCAATGAAGCTATATGATGGTTCAACGGATCCAGAAGAGCATGTAGCTCAATACAGGGAGAGGATGGAGATCAATCCAATTCCTGAAAGGTTGAAAGAAGCATGTCTATGCAAGGGATTTGGGTCCACACTTACAGGATCTGCTCTTAAATGGCTGCTAAGTCTTCCCCTTACTCTATTACTTCATTTGCTAATTTAGTTAACTTGTTCAATAGTCAATTCTCTTGTAGCAGAAAGTTTGAACGATTAACTAGTGATCTATATAGGGTAACACAAGGTCAAAATGAATCACTTAGAGATTATATCACTAAGTTTAGTAAAGAATCCTTAGATATTCCCAATTTGGATATAGCTACGGCTGTTGAAGCCTTTAAAATGGGATTGCTTAGGGATTCATTATTCTATGATGATCTTGTTATGACACCTTGCAGGAATCTTGATGAAGTAAGGACTAGAGCCCTTAGATTCATCCGCCTAGAGGATGACAAAAGGATCCAGGACAGATTGACAGGATCCTCAAAACAGGATAAGCAAGGATCCTACTTCAGGAACAACAAATCCAAGTCCTATAACAGATCTGATAACCAGAATGTGCATGCAGTGGAACAAGAAGAGGATGATGAGAATTATCCTCCTATTTCTGAATATTGTTTCTCTGTTGATAACAATGAACTAATCCTTGCAATGCAGAATCTAGGTGAGAAAGCTAGGTGGCCAAGGAAAAGTGATAAACCAGCTGCTACAAAGGATAAATCCAAGTGGTGTGCATATCATGAGGATTTTGGGCATCTCACTGAAGAATGTATTGCACTTAGAAAGGAAATTGGTTATTTGTTGAGCAAGGGGCATTTAAAGGAACTCTTGGGATGAAAAAAGTCAAGAACCCAGGATCCTGAAAGGATCCCGGAAAGGGCTCCTGCTCCTCCGGCAGATGCACAAGTCATAAATTTCATATCCGGTGGATCAGACATCTGTGGTACATCCTTCTCAGCAGCAAAAAGACACGCTAAGGAAACCAAAATGGATAATGGAGACAGACCCGTCAGGACCTCCGTTGTCACCCAGGATAAAGTCATTACTTTTGATGAGGATGATCGTGTTGACATCCAGGATCCTCACCATGACGGTCTCGTAATTACATTGTTTATTTCTAACCACTTTGTTCGCAGGATCCTTATAGATGGAGGAAGCTCTGTGAACATCATTCAGCTGGATGTTCTCAAGAAAATGAATATCCCAGAGTCCGATATTATCCCAAGATCCTCAGTACTTGTGGGATTCAGTGGAGAAACAAAGAATACATTGGGGGACATCAAACTCCCAATCTATATTGAAGGATTGCATTCTTATCAAAGGTTTTGTGTTATTGATTGCTTATCGTGTTGTAATGTTATCCTTGGCAGGCCATGGATACATGATATGAAGGCAGTCCCATCCACCTATCATCAGTGTGTAAAGCTTCCAAGTCCATGGGGAGTGGTGAAAATTGAGAGTGATCAACAGGAGGCTAAGAATTGCTATACCTCATCAATGAAACCAGCCTCAAGACCATGGGAGCAATAGCAATTAAAGTATCCTTCAAGAGACGTCTTGGAGGCAAGAGAACAGGATTTGAAAGAAATCCTCATGGATCCTGATGATCCTGAATCCAAGATCTTCATAGGGTCAGGGATCCTCAGCGATATTGAACAAGAGCTAGTATCCTTTCTTAAAAGAAGGAAGACCACCTTTGCCTGGAAACATGAAGACATGACAGGTATATCTAAGGATATAATTACTCACAAACTTGGCATTGACAGGTCATTCAAGCCATTTCATCAAAAGAGGAGGAAGTTTGCACCTGAAAGAAATGCTATTATCCAGGAAGAGGTAGATAAGCTACTTCGAGCAGGTATGATTAGAGAGGTTAAGTATCCAAGATGGTTAGCCAATGTGGTTGTTGTTCAAAAGAAAAATGGAAAGTGGAGGGTATGTGTCGATTTTACAGATTTAAACAAGGCATGTCCCAAGGATCCTTTCCCATTACCCCACATTGACTCCATGGTGGATGCTACCGCGGGTCATGAGTTATTAACTTTTATGGATGCTTCATCTGGATTTCAACAAATTCAGATGGAACCATCCGATCAAGAGGATACAGCCTTTATGACCCCAACTGGTATATACTGTTATATTGCTATGCCATTTGGATTAAGGAATGCAGGTGCTACTTATCAAAGGCTTGTCAATATGATGTTCAAAGAACAAATTGGATACACTATGGAAGTCTATATTGATGACATGGTGGTTAAGTCCAAAAGAGCTGAGGATCACCTTAAAGACTTGGAGGAAGCATTCAATATCCTTGATAAATTTAATATGAAACTAAATCCTTCTAAGTGTCATTTTGGTGTAAAGGCAGGTAAGTTCTTAGGATATATGGTAACAAAGAGAGGCATTGAAGCAAGTCCAGAGCAAATTAAGGTTATCGTGAATATTAAATCTCCTGCCAATGCTAAGGATGTGCAAAGGTTGACTGGCAGGATCGCAGCCTTGAACAGATTCATATCAAAATCCTCAGAAAAGTGCAAGGAGTTCTATGACATCCTGAGGAAAAACAAGAAATTTGAATGGACTGAGAAGCATGAAAGTGCCCTTAAAGCTCTTAAAGATTACCTATCCTCAGCCCCAGCCTTAATGAAACCAGAAAAGGGAGATGTGTTATCCTTATATTTGGCGGTATCCTCAAAAGCAGTAAGTGCGGTCCTTGTTAAGGATCACCAAGGTACACAACATCCTGTTTATTATGTAAGTAAGAGCTTACTTGATGCTGAATCCAGGTATTCACATTTAGAAAAACTTATCCTTGCATTAATTATGGCATCTACTAAATTAAGACATTATTTTGAGACTCATGCCATTATTGTTAAAACTAATTTCCCAATTAAGAATGTTCTCAGGAAACCTGAAATGTCAGGTAGGATGGCTAAGTGGGCAGTGAAGTTGAGTGCATATGATATAAGATATGAGCCTAGGACAGCCATTAAATCCCAAGCATTAGCTGACTTTGTGGCAGATTTCAGTAGTGATTTGCAAAAGGAAGCCGAACTAGAAGTCCAACAGGTTGAAGAAACCAAGGATCCTTGGATACTGTTTACTGATGGATCCTCTAATGTGAATGGAACAGGGCTTGGAATACTACTAAAATCGCCACAGGGGGACATAATACCCCACTCCATAGCTTGTGAATTTCAAACTACCAACAATGAGGCTGAATATGAAGCCTTGATAGCTGGTTTGCAAATTGCAAAGCATATGAGTATCAGGTATCTTGAGGTACATGTAGATTCTTTATTGATCACTAATCACTTTAATGGATCCTATGCTGTTAAAGGTGAAAAGCTAATCAAATATTTGGAGATAGTCAAAGAATTGGCACTCTCTTTTGTATCCTTTAGTTTGACACAGGTACCAAGGGAAGAGAATGCAGAAGCTGATGCATTAGCCAATCTAGGATCATCTTTGAAGATTCCTGAGGATATTGAGATCCCTATTATCCATATCCTGACCCCTGCTATCAAGGATCATGTAGCTATGGAGATAGGAGAGGACTCTGCAATCATCCCTAGTGATGATACCCAATCTCATTCAGGATCATGGATACTCCCAATCATGAGATACATACAACATGGAGAAATTCCTACAGGAGAAAACCCAAGGGCTTTTAAAATTAAGGTATCTCAATTTACAATATTAAATAATATGTTGTATAAACGATCTCTTGCAGGACCATATTTGAGATGCATTGAGGATCCTGAAATTCAAGAAGTCCTAAAGGATTTCCATGAAGGAGATTGTGGAAATCACACTGGGGGCAGGGCGTTATTCTCAAGGATCCTGAGAACAGGATACTATTGGCCCACTATGAAGAAGGACGCTGTGGAGTATGCCAAGAAGTGTGATCCTTGTCAGAGGCATAGTAATATCCTTCACCAACCAGCAGAGCTCTTGCATCCTATATCTTCTTCTTGGCCATTCATGAGATGGGGAATGGATATAGTTGGAAAGCTTCCTAAGGCACCAGGTGGAAAAGTATTAATGCTTGCTATGACTGATTACTTCTCTAAGTGGATAGAGGCTGAAGCCTTTGCTCAAGTCAGAGAAAAGGAAGTTATATCCTTTATTAAAAGGAATATTATTACTAGATTTGGCATCCCTTCTGAAATTATTTGTGATAATGGATCCCAATTTATTGGGAATAGAACCACTAACTTTTGTGACAGTTGGGGAATTAAGATGATAACATCAACACCAGTCCATCCACAAGCTAATGGTCAGGCAGAATCATCCAACAAGATCATCATCAACAATTTGAAGAAGAAGCTTGGATCCAAGAAAGGAAAATGGGCAGAAGAACTACCTTATGTGCTGTGGGCTGATAGAACAACTCCCAAGAATGCTACAGGCCAAACTCCATTTTCTTTGGTATTTGGGGCAGAGTCAGTGATCCCTACAGAGATGGTGGTTCCAACTGCAAGAACAAGCGTTCGTGATCCTGAAGAAAATGCTGAAAACTTGATTCAAGACTTGGATACTATAGAAGAAATCAGGGATTTAGCAAGGATAAGGATGGCCAGTTATCAACAAAGGATGGCTGGAGCTTACAACAAAAATGTCAGGCTCAGGAAATTCCAAGTTGGGGATATGGTATTAAGGAAAGCATTTCAAAACACCACCAATCCTACTGATGGAAAGCTAGCACCAAAGTGGGAAGGACCTTATTTGATTGAAGCTGAAGCAGGAAAGGGGGCATATCGATTGCTAACAATGGAGGGTGATTTGCTACCTAGAGCTTGGAATGCTGTCCATTTGAAGAAATATTTCATGTGATCATGATCCATGATCCTTACCAGACAAGTATCCTTGAAGGATCCCCGCTGATAGATGATCCTCTTTCTGGTAACATTCCAATCTTAAACTATTTCATTCTTTTTATTCTTATAAGGATAAGGATCCTGGATCCTGCGTCCTTTATCCTCCTTTTACTTGATTTCCGAGTTTTGAAGGTTCAGGTATCTTTAACTAAGCATTGAGTATCCACAGAAGTATCCAGTTGTTTGGGCTAGTCCCCAGTCTGGGCCTGTCCCCAATTTCGCCAGTAGCGCACGATGATCCTGGTATAGTTCATGGCAATGGGACCAGTACCCGCTTTAGGGGCTGACAATTTCGTTGTACTGGCTATATTCAGGATCCTACGTATAATGGTAGACGTACCATACATCCGTTCCTAAGGTTTCTAACGTTTTCACGTTAGCTAAGGTTTTGGCATTTTCATGTCACTAAGTTTGGATAGTCGCCAGTAAGGGCCATACTCCAGTTTACATATGATCCTTTGGGCTTGTCCCCAGTTATCCTTTGGGCTTGTCCCCAGTATATTGGGCTTGTCCCCAGAATTGTTGGGCTTGTCCCCAGTCACTAACATTCATCTTATATTGGCTCAGTTCCAAGTAATATCTTATTTCAGGTCTGTGAAGATAAATGGCCAAAGATTCTTGACCCTTACTTTCAACTAAGGTTTGTATCTTGGGTTATCCTAATTTTAAGTGTTGAAGGATAGGATCCTAACTTGGGTTCTCATGTATGATCCTAAACTATTTTGATTTTATTCATTATGTATTTAAGTGACACTTATCCTTTGACAACTGAAATAGTGATCCTTAAATTTTTTTTTATGTGATCCTTGATCATATCCTTAACTCTTAAGGGATATTTTTTAAATTTTTTCCTTATTTGATAAGTTTAGACGATATGAACATCACAATAGATGGAAAAATAAAATAACAATAAGGATATCAACACAGGATATAGCCAAAAAGTTAAAGTCATTTTATTTACAAAAGCTTAAACCCTTTTAAGGTTGTCAAAATTGCCAACCCACGTTTCTACCAGCAAAACGTGGCCCGTCCACATGGGTTGGCAAAGGGTGTCCATTGTTTGTAGGTCTAACAAGTGCAGGAAATTAAAGACGGTAGGATCACAATGGCTTCATCCCCCAAACAGAGGATCCCTCCACCATTTGTAATCCTACCTATTGTTCAAAGGATCATCCATGATCCTCAACCCTAATTACTATTGTTCAAATACAGACCAACCATTGTTTACCAAAACATCATCAAAACAAAAAAAACCATAACCAAACTAAAAAATGGGCTCCGGCTACGTCTAGAAATGTCCATCATCGCCCATTGTTGCAGCCTACACCTTCGCTGCATCACCACCTCCAGCTCCACTAGCTTCACCACCATGATCCTTGCCACTACCACTAGCCTCAATTGCCAGAACCTCCTCAGCCTCCTCCTCGTTATCCAGTTCAGCCAGCCTTGCCTTCCAGCCTTCCACATCCCAGTTTCTCCTGTCAAAGGCAGGATCCTGGACTTCTTGAGCCATTTGTAGCTTGGTCTTGTACATGGCTATTGTTAGGGGAGGATTTTCTAGCAATTAGTGATCCTTATTCGTTATCCTAATTAGAGATCCTTACTTCTGTGACAGGTGGTGATCCTCAGAAGAGCTTTAGGATCAGGATCATGGATCACTTTAAGGATCCTCGTACTGACGATTGTTTACTTATGTTTTGTACTATCTCGCAGGTATAACAAGCTTGACCAAGTCTTGGCGACATTCCTGGAGAATATTCCCAAACTATCCCGCACGTGCTTGACCAAAAATAGACGTTGTGGAGAACGTGGAGGCATGGCACGAAAGTCGGATAGTTAGTTAGAGTAGATTATTTCTATTTTAAAAGGGGTAACGAGCTAGTAGAAAACAGTTAGTCATTTTTGCAGTTACACACACTCATATACTCGCACACTTGAAGCTCTCGACGAACATACGTTCATTTTCACTCACTTATACACATTTCACGATAGTGATCCTTGTACCTAGCTCGTTACTATCCGAAGTTGTAAACATTTATCCATTTATTTGAGCTTGGTGATCGGTAGTTTCCGTCACCCGGGGTTTTTTGTGCCGGAGATCAACTCTTGATCAAGGGCTTTTTCCCCGTATAAATCCTTGTGTTGTTTGTGCAATTTACATTGAAGTGATCCTCATCACTGTTACACATTTTAAGCATCATTCCCCGAAACAAAGAGTTTGGTTGCAATATCCTCAACAGATTTTTTGACCAAAACAGTTTGGCGCCCACCGTGGGGCAATTGGTGCTTCGTCCTTAGAAAAATTCGCATTTCTGTGCTCATTTCGGTTCACTACGACCAAGCAAATGGCTTCCTCAGCGAAGAATGCTTCAAATTTGATGCCCTAATTCACTTCTTCTCAAGGCGTTCCCCCTTTGCCTCCACCACCTTCTGGATCCCAGAAGAATGCTGAGAATGCTGCGAAGAAACCAACTCCCATTTTCTCAAAACCTCCAACTTCTTCTGCTTCTTACACTCCCACTACTAGTGACATTTTACTTTGATTTTGCAGATGAAGGATCAGATACGGCAACAGGATAAGACCAATGAGAGGATTCTCAAAGAAATCGGAGATCTCAAGAAACAAAAGACAACGGCAGAGGATCATTCCCCACTGGTGCCGAAATCCTTGAATTTTGATACTCCAGTGATTACTTCTCAGCCATCAGTGGTTCCAGAAGTTCAATATGTGGGTGGACCAAAAGGAGTGCACTATGGAACAACAACAATGACTCAGGCATCAGGTTCATATTTCCAGCCAGCGGAATCCTATCCTCAGCATATGGGATCCCTCACGAATTCAGGAGGATATTCAGGAATGCAGCAGATTCAAAGATCCTCCTTCGTTCCAGGATCATCCCAGGTTCAAGGATCCTCCTTCGTTCCAGGATCGTCCCAGGTTCAAGGATCCTCCTTTGTTCCAGGATCGTCCCAGGTTCAAGGATCCTCCTTCGTTCCAGGATCATCCCAGGTTCAAGGATCCTCCTTTGTTCCAGGATCATCCCAGGTTCAAGGATCCTCTTTCGTTCCAGGATCATCCCAGGTTCAAGGATCCTCCTTTGTTCCAGGATCATCCCAGGTTCAAGGATCCTCCTTTGTTCCAGGATCATCCCAAGTTCAAGGATCTTCCTTCGTTCCAGGATCGTCCCAGTTTCAGGGATCCTTCCAGATGCCAGGATCCTTGAGGAGTTTGCAAACAGGAAGTTCAGATGTCCATCAGGGATATTTCATTCCAATGCAGACCAATGCCTCTACTGGTCCCTCGATCATTCCAGAGCCCCAACAATATGGATTAACATCCATTCTTCCTAACTTGAATCCAATGGGAGGTAACACTTTTAATAATTCTCATACTACTAACCATGGTCTTATGCAGGATCCAGGTATCAATCATGCCATGGCTAGAGAATTGCAAAAGCTAAAGGATATGATATCAAGTGTTCCGGGAGTAGTCAAACCTATCCCAGAGATTGCAGATGGGAGCCACAAGATATCTCGCTTTGCACCACCAATCTGTGATGCTGAGATACCCAAGAGGTTCCATGTGCCAACAATGAAGTTGTATGATGGTTCAACAGATCCTGAAGAACACATAGCACAATACAGGGAGAGGATGGAGATCAATCCAATTCCAGAAAGGTTAAAGGAAGCATGCCTGTACAAGGGATTCGGATCCACTCTTACTGGATCAGCTCTCAAATGGCTGCTAAGTCTTCCTCCCTATTCTATTACCTCATTTGCTAACCTAGTTAATTTGTTTAATAATCAGTTTTCTTGTAGTAGAAAATTTGAAAGATTAACTAGTGATTTATATAGGATAACCCAGGGTCATAATGAATCATTAAGGGATTACATTACCAAATTTAGTAAAGAATCCCTAGACATTCCCAACTTAGATATAGCTACGGCTGTTGAGGCCTTTAAAATGGGATTGCTTAGGGATTCGTCTTTCTATGATGATCTTGTTATGACACCATGCAGGAACTTAGATGAGGTAAGAACCCGAGCACTTAGGTTCATTCGACTAGAAGATGACAAGAGGATCCAGGAGAGGTTAGCAGGATCCTCAAAGCAGGATAAGCAAGGATCCTCATTCAGGAACAACAAGTTCAGATCTTACAATAGATCTGATAACCAGAACGTGCATTCTGTTGATCAAGAAGAGGATGATGAGGATTATCCTCCAATTTCTGAATATTGTTTTTGTGTTGATAACAATGAACTAATCCTTGCTATGCAGAACCTAGGTGATAAAGCTAGATGGCCGAGAAAGAATGATAGGCCAGATGCAACTAAGGATAAATCAAAGTGGTGTGCATATCATGAAGATTTTGGGCACCTCACAGAAGAATGCATTGCATTAAGAAAGGAAATTGGATACTTGTTGAGCAAGGGGCATCTAAAAGAATTGTTGGGAAGAAAAAAGTCAAGGACTTAGGATCCTGAAAGGATCCCTGAGAAGGCTCCAGCCCCTCCAGCGGATGCACAAGTAATAAACTTTATTTTTGGAGGATCAGACATTTGCGGCACATCCTTCTCAGCGGCTAAAAGGCATGCAAAGGAAACTAAAATGGATAATGGAGAAAGACCTGTTCGAACATCAAGTGTCTCCGAAGGAAAAGTCATAACCTTTGATGAGGATGATCGTGTTGATATCCAGGATCCTCATCACGATGGTTTGGTTATTACTCTTTTTATTTCTAACCATTTTGTCCACAGGATCCTTATAGACGGAGGAAGTTCAGTGAACATTATCCAGCTTGATGTTCTAAAGAAGATGGGTATCCCTGAATCAGATATCATACCAAGATCCTCCGTGCTCGTGGGATTTAGTGGCGAAACTAAGAATACCCTGGGGGACATTAAACTCCCAATATACATTGAAGGCCTACACTCTTATAAAAATTTTTGTGTTATTGACTGTTTATCTTGTTGTAATGTTATCCTTGGCAGGCCTTGGATACACGATATGAAAGCAGTCCCATCTACTTACCATCAATGTGTGAAGCTCCCTAGTCCTTGGGGAATAGTGAAGATTGATAGTGATCAGCAGGAGGCCAAGAATTGCTACACTTCATCGATGAAACCAGCCTCGAAGTCAAGGGAGCAATAGCAATCAAAGTATCCTCCAAGGGATGTCTTGGAGGCAAGAGAGCAGGATGTGGTAGAAATCCTCATGGATCCTGATGATCCTGAATCCAAAATCTATATCGGATCAGGGATCCTTGGCGAAATGAAAGAAGACCTCGTATCCTTCCTCAAAAGGAGAAAGACTACCTTTGCATGGAAACACGAAGATATGACTGGTATATCCAAAGATGTAATCACTCACAAACTCGGCATTGACAGATCCTTCAAACCAATCCATCAAAGGAGAAGAAAGTTTGCACCAGAAAGGAATGCCATTATCCAGGAAGAGGTAGAAAAATTGCTCCGGGCAGGTATGATTAGGGAGGTCAAGTATCCAAGATGGTTGGCCAATGTGGTTGTTGTTCAAAAGAAAAACGGAAAGTGGAGGGTATGTGTCGATTTTACCGATTTAAATAAGGCATGTCCCAAGGATCCTTTCCCTCTACCCCACATGGACTCCATGGTGGATGCAACTGCGGGTCATGAACTGTTAACTTTTATGGATGCTTCATCTGGATTCCAACAAATCCAAATGGAACCATCCGATCAAGAGGATACAGCCTTCATGACTCCGACTGGTATATACTGCTATATTGCTATGCCGTTCGGATTAAGAAATGCAGGTGCAACATATCAAAGGCTGGTGAATATGATGTTCAAGGATCAGATTGGACAAACTATGGAGGTTTACATAGATGATATGGTGGTAAAATCCTTAAAAGCTGAGGATCACCTAAGAGACTTGGAGGAAGCATTCGATATCCTTGACAAATATAACATGAAACTTAATCCTTCAAAATGTCACTTTGGTGTTAAAGCAGGTAAATTCTTAGGATATATGGTGACAAAGAGAGGCATTGAAGCTAGCCCGGAACAAATCAAAGCAATAGTGAACATCAAATCTCCGGCCAATGCTAAGGATGTTCAAAGGCTAACAGGAAGGATCGCAGCTTTGAACAGATTTATATCCAAATCCTCGGAGAAGTGTAAAGAGTTCTATGATATCCTAAGGAAGAACAAGAAATTTGAGTGGACTGAGAAGCATGAAAATGCTTTAAGAGCCCTCAAGGATTACCTATCCTCAGCCCCAGCCTTGATGAAGCCAGAAAAAGGCGATGTGCTATCCTTGTATCTTGCAGTATCCTCAAAAGCAGTAAGTGCGGTCCTTGTTAAGGATCATCAAGGTACACAACATCTTGTCTATTACATAAGTAAAAGTTTACTTGATGCCGAATCCAGGTACTCACACCTTGAAAAGCTTATTCTTGCATTAATTATGGCATCTACTAAGTTAAGACACTATTTTGAAACTCATGTTATCATTGTTAAAACTAATTTTCCAATCAAGAATGTCCTCAGGAAACCAGAGATGTCAGGAAGGATGGCTAAGTGGGCAGTGAAGCTGAGTGCATATGATATAAGATATGAGCCTAGGACAGCCATCAAATCCCAAGCATTAGCTGACTTTGTGGCTGATTTCAGTAGTGATTTACAAGAAGAAGCTGAGCTAGAAGTCCAGCAGCTAGAAGAGACCAAGGATCCTTGGATACTCTATACTGATGGATCCTCAAATGTCAAAGGCACAGGGCTTGGAATACTACTAAAATCGCCACAGGGGGACATAATACCCCATTCTATAGCTTGTGAGTTCCAAACCACTAACAATGAGGCTGAATATGAAGCCTTAATTGCTGGTTTGCAAATTGCTAAGCATATGGGAATCAGGTATCTTGAGGTACACGTAGATTCTTTGTTAATTACAAACCACTTTAATGGATCCTACGCTGTTAAAGGTGAAAAGCTAACCAGATATTTAGAGATAGTCAAAAGTTTGGCACTCTCTTTTGTTTCCTTTAGTTTGACGCAGGTACCAAGGGAAGAAAATACAGAAGCTGATGCATTGGCTAACTTAGGATCATCCTTGAAGATCCCGGAGGATATCAAGATCCCTATTATCCATATCCTGAGCCCGGCTATTGAGGATCACGTGGCTATGGAGATAGGAGATGATTCTGCAATGATCCCTAGTGAGGATACTCAATCCCATTCAGGATCAGGATCATGGATCTCACCAATTATGAGATACTTACAACATGGAGAGATTCCTACAGGAGAAAACCCTAGGGCTTTCAAATCTAAGGTATCTCAATTCACAATTTTAAATAATATGTTGTATAGACGATCTCTTGCAGGACCATACTTGAGATGCATTGAGGATCCTGAAATCCAAGAAGTTTTAAAAGACTTCCATGAAGGAGATTGTGGAAACCACACTGGGGGCAGGGCATTATTCTCAAGGATCCTGAGGACAGGATATTATTGGCCAACCATGAAGAGAGATGCTGTGGAGTATGCTAAGAGATGTGATCCTTGTCAGAGGCACAGCAATATCCTTCATCAACCAGCTGAATTATTACATCCTATATCCTCCTCTTGGCCATTCATGAGATGGGGTATGGATATAGTTGGTAAGCTCCCTAAGGCACCTGGTGGAAAAGTATCCATGCTTGCTATGACTGATTACTTTTCCAAGTGGATAGAGGCTGAAGCTTTTGCCCAAGTCAGAGAAAAGGAAGTTATATCCTTCATTAAAAGAAATATTATAACTAGATTTGGAATTCCTTCTGAGATTATATGTGATAATGGTTCCCAATTTATTGGGGACAGAACCACTAACTTTTGTGACAGCTGGGGGATTAAGATGATAACATCAACACCAGTCCACCCACAAGCTAATGGTCAGGCAGAATCATCCAACAAGATCATCATCAACAATTTGAAGAAGAAGCTTGGATCCAAGAAAGGGAAATGGGCAGAAGAACTACCTTATGTGCTTTGGGCTGACAGGACAACCCCTAAGAATGCTACTGGTCAAACACCATTCTCTTTGGTGTTTGGGGCAGAATCGGTGATCCCAACAGAAATGGTGGTTCCAACTGCTAGAACAAGTACTCGTGATCCTGAGGAAAATAATGAAAACTTGGCTCAAGACCTGGATACTATTGAAGAAATCAGGGATATGGCTAGGATAAGGATGGCCAGTTATCAGCAAAGAATGGCTGGTGCTTACAACAAAAATGTCAGGATCAGGAGGTTTCAAGTTGGAGACATGGTATTAAGGAAAGCATTTCAGAATACCACCAATCCTGCTGATGGAAAATTGGATCCAAAATAGGAAGGCCCTTATTTGATTGAAGCTGAAGCAGGAAAGGGGGCATATAGATTGCTAACCATGGAAGGTGATTTGCTACCAAGAGCTTGGAATGCTGTCCACTTAAAGAAATATTTCATGTGAGCAGGATCCTCATGGCACAGATGATCCTCACGATAGGGATATCCTTAAAGGATCCTCAAAGTATCGGCGATCCTAACTTAGGTAATATCCTAAACTTAAACTATTTCATTTCTTTATTTTCTCATATAAGGATAAGGATCATGTATCCTTTATCCATCTCTCACGTGAGTTTAAGTTTTCCAAGTTCAGGTATCCTTTGCATAACATTGGTTATCTGCAGAAGCAATCCGTTCCTTGGGTTTAACCCCAGTTATCCTTGGGCTTGACCCCAGTTCCGCCTGTAGCGCGTGATGATCCTGGTATAGTTCAAGGCAGTGGGACCAGTACTCGTTTTAGGGGCTGATAATTCCATTGTAATGGCTATGCCTAGGATCCTACGTATAATGGTAGACGTACCATACATCCGTTCACAAGGTTTCTAACGTTTTCACGTTAGCTAAGGTTTCTAGCGTTTTCACATTAGCTAAGGTTTTGGCATTTTCATGTCACTAAGTTTGGATAGTCGCCAGTTAGGGCCATACTCCAGTTTACATACGATCCTTGGGCTTGTCCCCAGTTATCCTTGGGCTTGTCCCCAGTTATCCTTGGGCTTGTCCCCAGTTGCTAACTCTTATCTTATATTGGCTTAGTCCCAAGTTATGCTCTATTTCAGGTTCTTGAAGATAGGCAACTAGGGATCCTTGATCCTTACTTTATTCTAAGGTTTATCTTATAGTTATCCTTATTATGGTTAGGATCCTAACTTGGATCCTCAGGTATGATCCTTAACTATTTTTAATTCTATTCATTATTTATTTGAATAACCCTTATATTTGACAACTGAACTTATGATTCTTAAACCATATCACTTTTTAGAACTTATCGGTTATGGGATATGTGATCCTTGATCATATCCTAAACTTTCTGGATATCTTTTCTGATTTTTTAAGGCTTGATAAGTATAAACAAAATGAATATTACAACAGTTGGAAAGTAAGATATTATAAAGGATAACAATACAAGATAAGCGACAAAAGGTTAAGTTTTTATTTATTAACAAAAGGCTAACCCCTTAAGGTTGTCAAAATTGCCAACCCACATTTCTACCAGCAAAACGTGGCCCGTCCACATGGGTTGGCAAAGGGTGTCCATTGTTTACGGGTCTTGTAGTGCAGAAAATAAAAGACGGAAGGATAACGAGTGGCTTCATCCCCCAAACAGAGGATCCATCCACCACCCATTATCCTGCCTATTGTCCACAGGATCATACATGATCCTTAATCCTAAAACCTATTGTTCGAGTACAACCCATCATTGTTCAGCAAAAAACACCATAACCAAAACAAACTATCAAACTTAAAAAATTGGGCTCCGGCTACGTCTAGAAATGTCCTTCATCGCCCAATCCTGCAGCCTAAACCTTCGCTGCATTGTCACCTCCAGCTCCACTTGTTTCACCACCTTCACCTTTGCCTCTAGCTTCAATTGTCAGGATCTCTTCAACCTCCTCAGCCTCTTCATCGTCCAGTTCAGCCAGCCTTGCCTTCCAACCTTCAATATCCCAGGTGCTCTTGTCAAAAGCAGGATCCTGAGCTTCCAAGGCCATTTGAAGCTTGGTCTTGTACATTGTAATGGCGACAGAGACTTTGGCATCTTCGGTGATCTCACTCTTCTCATAGTCAACATTAAGCAGCACCTTGGCCATCTGCTGTTTGGTATCCCGGACTTCCTTCTGAAGATCAGCAATTGTGAGATCCTTTAACACCGCAACCTGCTGGAGATCGGCAATCTTCTTATCCTGATCCTCAACGTGGCCAACATAATCCTCGATCTCGGAGAATTTCTGCAAAAAGGATAAAGGATAAGGTCAGGATTAGGTGATCCTCAAATCAGCAGGATATATCAGCAGGATATATCAACAGGATATACGAGCAGAGACAGTGATCCTTACCTCATTAAAGTACTCGAGGAATTGGTGGCGGATTAGAGGCAGACCCTGCAGATCCTCAGCTTCAGAGGCTTTTCTCTTCTTGATTGCCTTTCCTTTGAGGGGTGCCTTGGGGACCGAAGCTGTCGGACTGGTAGGAGCTTTTCTCTTGGAGGATCTGACAGTGGTGAGATCAGCAACATTGAACTTGGAAGCAGACTTGGTGGATTTTCCAGCACCTACACAATCAAAACAAGATAAGTATCTTTTCTTAATTCATATTTCACTATTTATTTAAATTTTAGACAAGGATACTTACTTGACATTGTGACAGAGCCTGAGGATACCTCCTGTGAATCTTGGGTTGTTGTCTTGAAAGTTCTTGTCTCAGGATCAAGTTTCTTGAAAGCAAGGAGCCTTTCCTTAGCAGCAGGGGACAGTTTGAGGTGTGAGACGGTGATAGCTGCATAACAAGAAAGCAAAAATATAAGTTATCCTTACATCAAAAGAAAGTTCCTGGTGATCCTTATCAGGATCCTCCACCCTACCATGGGTAGCCCATTTTTTAGGTAGATTCTTTCCATCCTCGATGGAATCTCTCTTGATAAAAAAGAAACGCCGCTTCCAATTAGCATCATTCTTGGTGGCTTTGAAGATCGGGTGTTCCTCGCCGGGTTTACGTTTAAACAAATAGCGATGAGAACCAAAGGTGGTAAGATCATACAGCTCTCCCAGCTCTGCCATTCCTAGATCTATTCCCTCCTGATCGATGATCCTTTCAAGGGTGTATAAAACCCTCCAAATCATCGGCATGGCTTGAACATAAGAGATGCCGGTTAGTGAAAAGAAAGATTGGGTGAAGGCTGGAAAAGGATATGAATAGCCTATGTTGAACGGAGTGACGGGGAAAGCAACCCACGTGTCGGAGATATGATCACTCAGGGCATTGGGGTCATAAGGCCTAAACTCAGTGTTCGCCGGGAAATAGTGGCGGATCCTATCTATCTGAGCATCATTGAAACAGCAGCGTTCTTTAATGGAGTCTTCAATGATCCCCTGGCTTTTCGGAGGACTATTCTTTGGGTGATCCTTGGCTGGGGAATTTCGGAGCAACATCTTTGATGGAAAGAAAGAAAAACAGAGTAAGAGAAGGAAGAAGATGAAGAAAGAGATGCCTGATTGATCTTCGACGGAGAATATAAAGGGAGTTTCTTTCGAATTTAAATGCAGTTGATCCTATCTCTATCTCCTATATATAATCATGATCGTGCAGGGTTGTCACTTCTGTGACGTCATGGATGCAACGGCTAGTTCGATATCAACGGCTATATATCCGTTAGTTAGTTGCGGATAAGATCAAGAAAATATAACTCGCTTATTTTACAAATTACTCCTTATATTTTGGGGGCAATTGTTAGGGGAGGATTTTCTAGCAATTAGTGATCCTTATTCGTTATCCTAATTAGAGATCCTTACTTCTGTGACAGGTGGTGATCCTCAGAAGAGCTTCAGGATCAGGATCATGGATCACTTTAAGGATCCTCGTACTGACGATTGTTTACTTATGTTTTGTACTATCTCGCAGGTATAACAAGCTTGACCAAGTCTTGGCGACATTCCTGGAGAATATTCCCAAACTATCCTGCACGTGCTTGACCAAAAATAGACGTTGTGGAGAACGTGGAGGCATGGCACGAAAGTCGGATAGTTAGTTAGAGTAGATTATTTCTATTTTAAAAGGGGTAACGAGCTAGTAGAAAACAGTTAGTCATTTTTGCAGTTACACACACTCATATACTCGCACACTTGAAGCTCTCGACGAACATACGTTCATTTTCACTCACTTATACACATTTCACGATAGTGATCCTTGTACCTAGCTCGTTACTATCCGAAGTTGTAAACATTTATCCATTTATTTGAGCTTGGTGATCGGTAGTTTCCGTCACCCAGGGTTTTTTGTGCCGGAGATCAACTCTTGATCAAGGGCTTTTTCCCCGTATAAATCCTTGTGTTGTTTGTGCAATTTACATTGAAGTGATCCTCATCACTGTTACACATTTTAAGCATCATTCCCCGAAACAAAGAGTTTGGTTGCAATATCCTCAACAGATTTTTTGACCAAAACAGCTATGGCAGCGGAGACCTTGGCATCCTCTGTGATTTCGTGCTTTTCATAATCGAAGTTGACCAGGATTGTGGCTGTCTGAGCTTTGGCATCTTTGAGATCCTTTTGGAGGTCAGCAATCTTGAGATCCTTAAGCAATGCAACTTGTTGGAGGTCAGCAATCTTCTTGTCCTGCTCCTCGACATGCCCAACATAGTCTTCAATCTCAGCAAATTTCTGCAAAGAAGATAAAGAACAGTTTAGGAACAAGTGATCCTCAAATAAGCTGGATACCTAAAGCAGGGATAAGGATCCTTACCTCATTGAAATATTCAAGGAACTGGTGGCGGATCAGGGGCAGACCTTGCAGATCCTTAGCTTCGGAGGCTTTTCTTTTCTTGCCACCCCTTCCTTTAGCGGGTGCCTTGGGGATCGAAGCGGTTGGGCTGGCAGGAAGCTTCTTCTTGGAAAATCGGACGGTGTCTAGCTCAGTGACACTAAATTTGGAAGCGGATCTTGATGATTTTCCAGCGCCTACACACCCAAAACAGATAAGTTTCCTAATTCTATTCATATATAACTATTTATTCAAATATTTGAATATAAAACGAACAAGATACTTACTTGACATGGTGACAGAGCCTGAGGATACCTCTTGTGAATCCTGGGTGATTGTCTTGAATGATCTTGTTTCAGGATCAAGCTTTCTAAAGGCAGCGAGTCTCCCTTTGGTGGCAGCTGAAGGAATGATATGCGAAAATGTGATAGCTGTACAAAAAGAAACAAAAGCATATTAGTAAGCATTATCAGAATGAGCTTACTTAGTGATCCTTCTAAGGATCCTCCAATCCTACCATCAGTGCTCCATTTCTTCGGCAAATCCTTTCCATCCGGGATAGAATCCCTTCTGACGAAGAAGAATCGCCTTTTCCAGTTGGTATCGTTTTTGGTAGCCTTAAAGATGGGATGTTCTTCTCCGGGTTTACGTTTGAACAAATATCGGTGGGATCCAAACGTTGTGAGATCATACATCTCAGCCAACTCTGACATTCCTATGTCAATTTCTTCCTGCTCGATGATCCTTTCAAGGGTATATAGGACCCTCCAGATCATCGGCATAGCTTGGATATAGCATATGCCGGTAAGGGAGAAAAAGGACTGGGTAAAGTTTGGAAAAGGATAGGTGTATCCTATGGTGAAAGGTGTAACCGGGAAAGCTACCCAAGTTTCAGAGATGTTGTCACTAAGAGCAGTGGGATCAAAGGATCTGATAACAGTATTTGCTGGAAAACAGTGGCGGATTCTATCAATTTGTGCATCGGTGAAACAACAGAGTTCTTTTATGGAATCTTTGATGATCCCTTAACTTTTTAAGGGGCTTTTCTTCTTGTGATCCTTGCCCGGTGAGCTCCGGAGCATCATTTTTGAACAAGATGATGGTAAAGAAAGGAGAGCAGAATATGAGAAAGGAGAAAGGAAAAGAATTACCTGTTTGATCGTCGAAGCAGAATTTAAAGGGAGTTCTCTTGAACTTAAATGTGAAATGATCCATATCTCTAACTCTTATTTATAATGATGATTCTGCAGGGTAGTCATCTCACTGACGTCATGATCGTAACAGCTAGTCCGCTTATAACGGCTAGTTATCCGTTGGTTAAATGCGGATAAGATCGACAAAATATAACTCATTTATTTACATATTTACTCCTTATATTTTGGGGGCAATTGTTAGGGGTGGATTTCTAAATGACCAGTGATCCTTATTTGCTGTTGGATTTAGTGATCCTCAATTCTGTCTGAAGTAGTGATCCTCAGAAGTGTTGCAGGATCAGGATCATGGATCACTATAAGGATCCCAGTACTAACGATTGTCTACTTTGAATTCGTGAATGTTTTTCAGGAATATCAACTTGGACTTAGTCTTGGCGACATTCCTGGAGAATATTCTTAGTCTATTCCGCACGTGCTTGGCCAGAAATGGACGTTGTGGAGTCGTGGAAGACTTGCACCATTTGCGGAATGTTAGTTAGGCTTGATATTTTCTATTTGTAAAGGGGTAGCGAGCTATATTAGAGACACTTAGCTATTTTTGGCTACACACACACTCATACAACCGCTCTCACTGGCTCTCGACAAAACACTTAGCGTTTTTCATACATTTCTACACGTTACACTATAGTGATCCTTGTACTTAGCTCGCTATCATCCAAAGTTGTAACAGATTGTTTGTTTAATTTGAATTGGTGATCGGTAGTTTCCATCACCCGGGGTTTTTTGTGCCGGAGATCAACTCTTGATCAAGGGCTTTTTCCCCGTATAAATCTTCGTGTCATTTGTTCATTACACTTCATAGTGATCCTTATTATTGTTCATCAATTCAAGCATCATACCTCACATCAGAAAGTTTGGTTACATTGTCATTGCTTGATTTTTGACCAAAACAGATATTATCCCAAGATCATCAGTTCTTGTGGGATTCAGTAGAGAAACTAAGAACACATTGGGGGACATTAAACTTCCCATTTACATAGAGGGACTTAATTCTTTTCAGAAATTTTGTGTTATAGATTGCTTATCCTGTTGAAATGTTATCCTTGGCAGGCCATGGATACATGACATGAAAGTAGTTCCATCTACATATCATCAATGTGTAAAGCTTCCCAGTCCGTGGGGTGTGGTGAAGATTGAGAGTGACCAACAAGAAGCCAAGAATTGCTACACTTCATCGATGAAACCAGCCTCAAGACCAAGGGAGCAATAACAATTAAAACATCCTCCAAGAGATGTCCTGGAGGCAAGAGAACAAGATGTGAAAGATATCCTGATGGATCCTCAGGATCCTGAATCCAAGATCTTCATAGGATCCGGGATCCTCAACAACATCGAACAAGATCTAGTATCCTTCCTCAAGAAGAGAAAAACTACCTTTGCCTGGAAGCATGAAGACATGACATGTATCTCTAAAGATATTATTACTCATAAACTTGGCATTGACAGGTCATTCAAACCCATACATCAAAAGAGGAGAAAGTTTACACCTGAGAGGAATGCCATTATCCAGGAGGAGGTAGACAAGCTGCTTAGAGCAGGTATGATTAGAGAGGTTAAGTATCCAAGATGGCTAGCCAATGTGGTTGTTGTTCAAAAGAAAAACGGAAAATGGCGGGTATGTGTCGATTTTACTGATTTAAACAAGGAATGTCACAAGGATCCTTTCCCATTACCCCACATTGACTCCATGGTGGATGCTACCGCGGGTCATGAGTTGTTGACTTTTATGGATGCTTCATCTAGATTTCAGCAAATTCAGATGGAACCATCTGATCAAGAGGATACAGCCTTTATGACCCCAACGGGTATCTATTGTTATATTGCTATGCCATTCGGACTAAGAAATGCAGGTGCTACTTATCAAAGGCTAGTCAATATGATGTTTAAGGAACAAATTGGACACACTATGGAAGTCTATATAGATGACATGGTGGTTAAGTCCAAGAGAGCTGAGGATCACCTTAGAGACTTGGAGGAAGCATTTGATATCATTGATAAATTCAATATGAAATTGAATCCTTCCAAGTGTCATTTTGGTGTTAAAGCATGCAAGTTTCTAGGCTACATGGTAACAAAAATAGGCATCGAGGCAAGTCCAGAGAAAATCAAGGCGATTGTGAATATCAAATCTCCTGCCAATGCCAAGGATGTGCAAATGTTGACAGGGAGGATCGCAGCCTTGAACAGGTTCATATCAAAGTCATCAGAAAAGTGCAAGGAATTCTATGACATTCTGAGAAAGAACAAGAAATTTGAGTGGACTGAAAAGCATGAGAATGCTCTCAAAGCCCTTAAGGATTACCTATCCTGAGCTCCTGCCTTGATGAAACCAAAAAAATGGGATATATTATCCTTATATTTGGTAGTCTCTTCTAAAGCAGTAAGTGCAGTCCTTGTTAAGGATCACGAAGGTACACAGCATCCTGTATATTATGTAAGTAAAAGTTTGCTTGATGCTGAATCCAGAATGTTATCAGGAAACCCGAAATGTCAGGAAGGATGGCCAAATGGGCAGTGAAGCTTAGTGCTTATGATATAAGATATGAACCAAGAACTGCCATTAAATCCCAAGCCTTGGCTGACTTTGTGGCAGATTTCAGTAGTGATCTACAAAGGGAAGCTGAGTTAGAAGTTCAGCAGCTTGAAGAGACTAAGGATTCTTGGATACTCTTCACTGATGGAGCCTCTAATGTCAAGGGAACTGGACTAGGAATACTACTAAAATCGCCACATGGGGACATAATACCCCACTCAATAGCTTGTGAGTTTCAAACTACTAATAATGAGGCTGAATATGAGGGCTTGATAGCTGGTTTGCAAATTGCCAAGCATATGAGGATCAGGTATCTTGAGGTACATGTAGATTAGTTGTTAATTACTAATCACTTTAATGGATCTTATGCTGTTAAAGGCGAAAGAATAATCAAATACTTAGAGATAGTCAAGGAATTGGCACACTCTTTTGCTTCTTTTAGTTTGACACATGTACCCAGAGAAGAAAATGCAGAAGCTGATGCATTGGCCAACCTTGGATCATCCTTGAAGATCCCAGAGGATATTAAAATTCCCATTATCCATATCCTGGCTTCTGCTATTGAGGATCATGTAGCTATGGAGATAGGAGAGGATTCTGCAATCATACCTAGTGATGATGCACAATCTCATTCAGGATCCTGGATTCTCCCAATCATGATATATATACAACATGGAGAGATTCCTATAGGAGAAAACCCCAGAGCTTTCAAAGTCAAGGTATCTCAATTTACAATATTGAATAACATGTTATATAAACGATCTCTTGCAGGTCCATATCTAAGGTGCATTGAGGATCCTGAAATTCAAGAAGTTCTAAAAGATTTTCATGAAAGAGATTGTGGAAACCACACTGGGGGCAGAGCACTGTTCTCAAGGATCCTTAGGACAGGATACTATTGGCCTACTATGAAGAAGGATGTTGTGGATTATGCAAGGAAATGTGTACTTGCCAGAGACATAGCAATATCCTTCATCAACCAGCAGAGCTCCTGCATCCCATATCCTCTTCATGGCCATTCATGAGATGGGGAATGGACATAGTTGGCAAACTTCCCAAGGCACCAGGAGGAAAAGTGTTTATGCTTGCCATGACTGATTACTTTTCCAAGTGGATAGAAGCTGAAGCCTTTGCTCAAGTCTGAGAAAAAGAAGTGATATCCTTTATTAAAAGAAACATTATTACCAGATTTGGTATTCCTTCTGAAATCGTTTGTGATAATGGATCCCAATTTATTGGGAGTAGAACTACTAACTTTTGTGACAGCTGGGGGATTAAGATGATAACATCAACACAAGTCCACCCACAAGCTAATGGTCAAGTAGAATCATCCAACAAGATCATCATCAACAACTTGAAGAAGAAGCTTGGATCCAAGAAAGGGAAATGGGCAGAAGAGCTACCTTATGTGCTATGGGCTGACAGGACAACTCCCAAGAATGCTACTGGTCAGACTCCATTTTCTTTAGTGTTTGGAGCAGAATCAGTGATCCCTACAGAAATGGTGGTTCCTACTACTAGAACAAGCATCCGTGATCCTGAAGGAAATGCTGAAAACTTGGTTCAAGACTTGGATACCATAGAAGAACTCAGGGATTTGGCAAGGATAAGATTGGCCAGTTATCAACAAAGGATGGCTGGAGCTTACAACAAGAATGTCAGGATCAGAAAGTTTCAAGTTGGTGATATGGTGATAAGGAAAGCATTCCAAAATACTACAAACCCTGCTGATGCCAAGTTAGCACCAAAATGGGAAGGCCCCTATCTTATTGAAGCTGAGGCAGGAATGAGGGCATATCGATTATTAACAATGGAAGGTGATTTGCTACCAAGAGCTTGGAATGCCGTCCACTTGAAGAGATACTTCATGTAATAAGGATCCAGGATCCTTAGCCATCTTCATATTTGGTTTGCATTAAGGATCCTTAGAGGATATATCATCCTCAGTCTGGTAATGATCTGATTTTAATTTATTTAGTCCTTTAATTTATTTTATTACAAGGAGAAGGATCCAGGATCCTTTACTCCTTTTTCACTAAGTTCTGAGTTTTGAAGAAGATTGATGCATCCTTGACAAAGGATCAAGTATCCACAGAAGTCTCCTAAGTTTCATGGGCTTGTCCCCAGTTTTTTGGGTTTATCCCCAGTTTAAGGTATCCACTACCTTCGCCAGTAGCACACGATGATCCTGGTGCAGTTCAAGGCAATGAGACCAGTACCCGCTTTAAGGGCTGACAATTTCATTGTACTGGCTGTATTCAGGATCCTACGTATAATGGTAGACGTACCATACATCCGTTCCTAAGGTTTCTAACGTTTTCACGTTAGCTAAGGTTTTGGCATTTTCATGTCACTAAGTTTGGATAGTCGCCAGTGAGGGCTATACTCCAGTTTACACAAGATCCTTTGGGCTTGTCCCCAGTTTTTTTTTGGGCTTGTCCCCAGTTACTAACTCCTGTCCCAAGTTATGTTATGTTTCAGGTTTCCAAAGCTAAATAGTTAAGGATCCTGGATCCTAACCTTTTACTAGGGTTTGTCTTTTGGTTATCTTGGTTGTAAGTATTAAAGATTTAGGATCCTAACTTGGATTCTCAGGTATGATCCTTATTTACCTTCACTTTATTCTTGATTTATTTAAGTTACCCTTACTCTTTGACACCAGGATATATGATCCTAAAATTATGCCACTTTTTGAACTTTTCGATTGTAGGATATTTGATCCTTGATCATATCCTAAACTTTTTGACATAATCTCATATACTTTTGTTCTTAACTTGTAAATTCAAAGAAATTGTATCATAACAATTGAAAGGTAAATATACACAGAATTAACAACACTCAAGAGCCAAAAGATCAAGGTTTTATTTATTTATCAAAAGTTAAACCCTTCAAAGGTTGTCAAAATTACCTACCCCAAGCATCTACCAGCAATCCGTGGCCCGTCCGCTGGGGTAGGTAAAGGGTGTCCATGATAATAAGTTCTAGGTAGTGCAGAAATAGAAAGACGGCAGGATAACAATGGCTTCATCCCCCAAACAGAGGATCCCTCCACCAATTGCCATCCTACCTGTTGTTCGAAGGATCAGTGATCTTTAAACCTAAAACTATTGTTCAAGTACAGACCAACCATTGTTTTAAAACATCAACACAAAAACATTAAACCATAAAAAATAGGCTCCGGCCACGTCTAGAAATTTTCATCATCGCCCATTTCTGTAGCTCACACCTTCGCTGCGTCATCCCCACCAGCTGCTTCTTCCGCAGGATCCTTCAGCCCACTGCTGCCAGCCTCGATTGCCAGAGTCTCCTCAGCCTCCTCTTCATCATCCAGCTCCGCAAGCTTCCTCTTCCAGGCCTCGTGGTCCCAGGCAGTCCTGTCAAAGTCAGGATCCTCAGCCTCCTTTGCCATCTGAAGCTTGATCTTGAGCATGGCTATTGTAGCAGAGAGCTTTGTCCCTTCCATCACTTCCGCCTTCTCCTGCTGAGCTGTAACTTGAGTCAGGACCAGCTCCCTCTTCACCAGGTTGACCTCATTCTTAAGGGAGGAGATTTTCTTATCCTTGGCCAGGAAGATCTTCTGGAAGCCCAGAATCTTTTGTTCAGCCTCTTCAGTATGTGAATCCAGGAGCATCTGGATCTCGGCAAATTTCTGCAAAAGAGAAGCACATGTCAGGATCCGTTATCCTCAATATGGGAAGATCAGACTTAAGGATCTGCGATCCTTACCTCAGAGACGTACTCCTCGAACTGATGTTGGATGAGAGGCAAGCCTTAGAGGGCTTCAGCAACTTTCCTTTTCTTGGCACCTTTGCCCCGTGTGCTCATGCTTTTGGGGTTCGAAACACTGGGACTGGCAGCAAGTTGCTTTTTGATGGATTTTGAGGCAGCAAACGCATCAAGGTCACTGACACTGAACCTGGAGGCTGACTTTGAGGATTTTCCAGCGCCTACAAATGCAAAACACAGATAAGTATTCTTGTTTTATTTTCATTTAAACATTTAATCATACATAAATGTGAATATTTACTTGACATAGTGAAGGAACCGGAGGATATTTCTTGAGAATCCTTTTCTTTGGGTTGAAATGTCCTTACAGCCGGATCGAGCTTCCAGAAAGCAGAAACTCTTTCTTTTGTTGCAGGTGTTTCCTGGATATGAGAAAGTGAGATAGCTGGAAAAACATAAAGAAGGATCAGTTATCCTCGAAAGAAAAAGACTCATACTATGATCCTTGTCTAAGGATCCCGTATCCTACCCTGGGTGATCCACTTTTTAGGGAGATCCTTCCCGTCTGGGATTGAATCCCTCCTCACAAAGAAGAAATGCAGTGGGTGTCATTTTTAGTGGTTTTGAGGATTGGGTGAGGCTGACCAGGTTTATGCTTGAACAAGAAACGGTGTGAACCATGGCTTACAAGGTTGTAAAGACGACTCAACTCGGACATCCCTATTTCTATATCCTCCTGCTCGATGATGGTCTCTATGGTATAAAGGACTCTCCACATCATTGGCATGGCTTGTATGTAGCACATGCCTGTGAGTGCAAAGAAGGAGTGTGTGAAGACAGGGAAAGGATAAGAGAACCCGATCAGAAAAGGGGTAGCCGGAAAAGCGACCCAAGTTTCAGAGACACAATCACTCTTCATCGAAGAGTCAAAGGATCGGAAGACTATTTCAGCTGGAAAACAATGGCGGATCCAGTCAATTTCTGGATCAGTGAAGCGACAAAGTTCCGACGAAGGGTTTTTGGTAACCCCTTGGCTCTTCAAAGGACTGTCCTTTTTAGGATCCTTCACGGGTGAAGATCGGAGAACCATTTTCGCCATGGATGATCGAGAAGAGAGGATCGGAAGAGAAGGATTTAGGGAGAAGGGAAGAAAGAATACCTGTTGCGGTCTTCGAATGAAGATTTAAAGGGAGAAGTTCTCGAATTTAAATGCAAAATATCACCCTTATCTCTATCCTATTTATAATCATTGTTTTTTGCAGGGATGACCTTGGCTGACGTAAGCCTGGCAACGGCTATATCTCCAAGTAACGGCTAGTCCGAATTTCATTCAAACATGACTATCTAATCGGATATCAACTAGTCATGTTTGGGGGCAATTGTTAGGGATAGAATTTTACTGCCTATGGATCACGGATCCTCAAGTGTAGCATGGATCACGGATCCTCAGTTCAGTTTGAATTAAGGATCCTCAGGAGACGCTGCAGGAATATCCTCATTATTATTCTAACTTAACAATTGTTTCCATCACCTTTGGCTTATTTTGCAGGTATGTTTCGGAGAAGACTTATTCCATGCGAGATTCCAGGGGAATATGCTCTACATTTTCAACATGTGCATGAGCTAGTTACCGTTGGTGGTGATCGTGGGTGATGGGCAGATTTTTCGGATAGTTAGTTAGGATATTTTTAGCAAAGATTAAAGGGGTATTGAGCTTATTTTTAGAAACACTTTTTTGCACCTGGTTTACGTACAATACTTCTGCTATTCTCTCTCGAACAAACACACACTAGAACTCATTGTATCAAGCTCAATACTTCCGAAGTTGTAAACTTGTTTATTCAATATACTTGATAGTGATAGTTTTCACTATCCGAGGTTTTTTGTGCCGGAGATCATATCTTGATCAAGGGTTTTTTCCTCGTATAAATCCTTGTGTCCCACATTCATTTTATTCATACATTTGTCCATTAATTCAAGCATCACACCTCACAAAATCGGATTTGGTTGTATTATCCTTGTGTGATTTTTGACCAAAACAATTATACTGACTCTTAATGGTTCAGACCTCTTACTGATTCAGCAATTAAACATTGAGAAGTTGTCAAACAGCTCCTAACTCAATTACCCTACGAACCGTTTGTTTATATAATAAACAAAAGTGCATGGGCCTTGGGCTTGAGCCATAGGCTTTTGAATGAACCCAACATAAGTTCGTTCAAAGCCATATTCACCAAGTCCTTACATACCTTCTCTCAATATAATAACAATAAAGCTACACATTATTATGACGATCATAGACATGACGACCTATCCACTAAGCTGTTGACACACAGAATGCACCAACATTAGTTACCAAATCTAAACAAAAATAAAATAATTACCCAAGTGAAGCAAATGCCAAGTAGATTGTTATTTATCAGCATTTAACTTTGACACTAAAATTCTATTCTAAATACAACAAAAATAAAACCTCATGAATTTGATCCATTGTCCATCATAATTACCAAATTATCCTTTTGAAGCAACACATATCCTTATTTTTAGGCATCTATAAATGTTTTCATGATATCTATATAAATTTAAGATTTTTACACAAACTCACTCTCCCAGCCAACTTTTTGAGCCTCTCTTTACTATTGCCAACTATTATTGTTATTACTATTGCTGTTATACTGTTGGCCACGATTTCCGCCCATTGGATTACCACGGCCACCACCAGCCCCACCGTAAGAGCTGCCACCGCCGCCCCCTTGAGAATAATTCGGTGGACCCGCATAGCCACTGTTACCGCCACTGCCCCGACCATATGCTTGCGGAGGAGGACGATTAGGGTGATGATTGTATCCGCCAGACGGCTGGGGGTATCTGCTTGGCCCTGCTGAAGGCCCGCCACGAGATTTGCCATAGTGATGGCCAGGGCCGCCTCCTGCAACCTGCTGCATCGGAGGCCCTTGCCTCATCTGACCATGAGGTTGACCCGACGGCTGCTGCATTGCGGGTGGGAGACGCGAGTGTTGCTGCTGTTGGTGTTGTATTTTCTGACGCTTTGCGGCTTCATCATGTTGTCGTTGTTGCTGACGCTTTTTCTTGGTTTGGAACTCATGTGAAGCCTCATATTTAGGTAAACTAGAAAAAGAAAAGACAAAGAAAGTCAAATGTCAAAGGTATTTTAATATGAAAATTCAACAGTCATATAAACTACAGATGACAATTGCAACCCACACAAACATCCTAAATTATTTTTCATAATATTAGATTAATATTGATGCAAAAAAAATGTAAACATATTTTGCAGACTAGTCACTGATAAAAAAAAATAGACGCACTGTTTGGGGTCAACTCAACCAGACCTACAGAAAATTAGATATTTTGACTAGGGGTGTAAATGAGCTAAAAGCTACTCGAGATCGACTCGCTAAAAGCTCGTGAGCTACTTGAGATCGACTCGCTAAAAGCTCAAACTGGGCCGAGCTTAAACAAGCTTGAGCCTAAAAATAAGCTCGTTTAATAAACGAGCCTGAGCTCAAGTAGGCTCGTGTCGCGAGCCTAAACGAGCCCATTATCTATAAAATATTTATTATTGTAATAATTATATATTTACATAATACAATTATTGTACATATAAATATATAATTACGATAAAAATAACTAAATAATATACAATATGTAAAAAAATAATTATAATTGTATATAAATTAATTAACAAATAACAAACAAGCTAGGCTCGAGCTTTAGAAATAGAGCTGAAAACTAGCCAAGCCGGGGCTTAGACGGGCTCAAGCTCAACTCGTTTACACCCCTAGTTTTGGCCCATTAACAAGCCCACCCATATTGCCCACCAGCAGTATAAACAAGAAGTTCAGTCCTACCTCTTGGGATCACAAGGTAACGGATCAATCCAAAAATATTCTGCATCAAGTGCATCCTTGGCTGATATTCTCTTCATAATCAACAGAGGCCAGAAGAAAGGTATCAGTTAACATGATATTCTTGGTGCACGTAATTCACAAAATGTGTACATTCGGATAAAAAATATCTATCATGTGTCTTGTCTCTTGTAATTGTTATGTTTTGTTTCAGAGTAGAAAACGATTCTTAAACTTCTAAACAGTTGATAGAATACAATGATAAAAGTTAACAAAACCATTAAAGCTTAATTATCATAGTTTAATAGACAAAAAAATTGGCATGTAAATAAAACCGATAACTAACAAACATAGCATCATTACCTGAGACGGATCAAGAGTGAGCATTTTCTCAAGTAACTCCAAAGCATGGCGATCAAAACTACAATGGTATACATTCATTATTCATATATACTGTTAAAAAAAATCAATAATATTGAAGAAAAAGGATTGTTTTACGTACTGCCTGAAGGCCTCTCTAAGGCGCCTCTTTAAAGGTCTTGTGGGCTTGAAGTTGTTGTACCAAGGAATCTTAGAAACACCAGGCCAGTTTACCTCATCAGGAGCTCCACACAGCTCAAAGATTTTACTTATTTGCTCCGGCTACGAAACACCAAACAAAAGCTTCATTATTTTAGACATGTCATGTCTATCAAATGTATATTGTTTGTATATCTGTAACCAGCATATATTATATGATAATCTTTCTGGTTATTCCTCCAAGACATATACACATGTACATATATGTGTGTATGCATAGGTACGTGTGTGTATAGGCGAATTCATTTCAGAATGAATATCATGTCGAGAATTGTGAGAACCGCATAAGCAAATGTACATATTCTATACCATTTAATAAATAAAACTATTTGGGGAACACATGACGGCTTCTATTGGTAGGATTTACTGAGTATGATGATGATGATGATGATGATGATTTGGGGAACACATGACGGCTTCTGGTGAAGTCTAAAAATGTTTTTCCCGCCTATTGAAATGATAGTTGTTAATAGTGAATAGCGACAAGCTACCTATACGCTATGTAGCGAGAGCAATGAGATAGCAAGCGCTTTTTGATGTTTAGCGATAACGTATTAGTTTTTTTTTTCAAAAATTCAGGGTTTTCTTCACGAATTTAAGGTTTTTTGATGCAATTAGTAAAGATTACAGCTGTTTTGTCGATTAAAATGCCTAAAATTTGGTTTATATTTAAAAAGGAAAAAAACCTAATTGTCGTTATTTCACGCTATTGAGCGCTAAACATCATGATCAAGCGCTACACTACGCTATTCGCTATAGCGCTCGCTATCATCGCTATTAACAACTACGATTGAAAATCACATGCATTCTAGTCAATTCATATAATAAATAGTACAAGGGTTTAAGTAGCTCTCGCAGTTCTCAACGTACTATTGGTTAAGAACTGTGAGGTACAATACAACCCACACTACCCAATAAGCGTTTATTATTAGGTATTAACTGCAATGAGAATAATACTTGCCTCGTCTTTGCCAGGAAAAATAGGTTTCCCATGCAGCAGCTCAGCAAAAATACACCCAACCGACCACATGTCCACTGCTGGCCCATATTTTGTGGTCCCTAGCAGCAACTCCGGTGGTCTATTCAAATCATGGTGAATCAATGACTAAGAAAAATATCGTGTTGTCTATTAACAACTTTGAAGCAAATAGTTTTATATAGATTCCTGTTAACTTTCTTTAGCAACATGACTAGAATTTACTCTTTAGCCACTGGATCAACATTTACATTTGCTTCTTAAAGAGTGAAAAT
Organism: Helianthus tuberosus; assembly: GCA_030545235.1. Lineage (NCBI taxonomy): Eukaryota > Viridiplantae > Streptophyta > Magnoliopsida > Asterales > Asteraceae > Helianthus > Helianthus tuberosus. Next base: position 8,477,879 of record CM060436.1, read on the forward strand.
TTCTTATACTCGATTATCAATAGTTTTACACCAATGGAACACGTGTTTGTTAAGAAGCAGGGAGGGGAAAATGTAGATACCTGTACCATAATGTGATCACACGATTTGTAAGATTCCCGTTGTGATCGTTTGAAAATGAACGCGCAAGCCCAAAATCTGCTAGCTTCAAATTTCCTTCATTGTCTATTAGAAGATTGGAACCTGCGCCCACAATTAGGCAGACATCAGACCTTAAACCAGAATATTGTAAAGTTTATTTAGGCCTGTAAACGAATCGAACAAACATGAACGGGGACATTTCCGTGTTCGTTCACTTAACTTAAACCGAACACGAACATATAATCGAACAAAGTTTTTTTGTTCGTTCATTAAGAAAATGGGCATGTTCGTGTTCGTTTATGTTCGTTCGTCTAAAACTTAAGTGAACTTTTCACGAACATAAACGAACATAATTTTGCAAACCTTAAAGAACATAAACGAACATAACTGAATAAACATAAACGTACATAATGGCATCCAAAATAAGTATGAGCACAACTGATTTTTTTTATAATTCATTTTGTTTCTTTGATGTATACAACACGGTCTTCCAAATCCATTTGTTATTATTTTCTAACGCTCAAAATTACTAGCGAGTGACTGCAAGGATTCTGATTACATATTTCATATGCAACTATTGTGGGTTTCATTGACTTAACAAGTTTCAAAGACTCATCCATTAAATGATTTGAAACCGCCACAACTTTCATTTTTGTTCTTGTGATTTTTGACATGTATATCAAAGAACTTGCTTTGACAATACCTTTGATGTCACGATGAAGTACTTGATTTACATGACAGTAGTGAAGCCCTGTCAAAAGCTGCCTCATATAACACTTAAAGAAGAGGAGAGCAAGTGAGTACCATTTGAACATAACAAACAACAACTTAATGATCAATTGTCGGTACCTTAATCTGTGGAACCGTAAACCTCATCCCAGGACGATCAGCAAGCCCTGTTAGGTCATGGTCCATGTACTCAAAAACCATGTAAATTCCCCCCTTGTATTTATTTCCGTCTGCACATCATAATTAAGCAAATCAAATATATTTTTTAAACTTAATGAAGTCATTGTTATCTACACATATGATTAATGAAACGATGAACATTATATAGGAAGTGCTTGCCTGGCCTCCCTTGCTCATCTTTCTCAGGGCCTGCAAAAAATAGACGCACATCAAACGTCATTATTGGTATATCTATAATTTTTGTGCATGTTCAAAGAAAAAAAAATCAACTAGAAGAATGCATTATATATAAGTTACCTGGAGAAGTAACAATCTCTTTAAGCTTTATTACATTCTCGTGATGCAGCTTCTTTAAAATTTTAATCTCGCGTATGGCAGTTATGGGGAACTGTATGTATGAAGTAGATTTAGTTAATTGGAAAAGAATAAAAAATTTATACGTTTTTATCAAAAGATGTGTAGTGTTACCCCCTCTCTCTCATTGTCCATCCGTATCTTCTTCAAAGCAACAATTTCCCCTGTTCGGATTTCCCGAGCCATGTACACTTGACTGAAAAAACATCATTACAAAAAGGTTGTTTATATAGCATTAATTTGCTATATCCACATTCGGGTGTATATAGGGATTTGAGGTATCCCACATGATAAGATAACGTTTAACACCTCACTAAGAATAATCTACTCCATACTCTAGTCACAAATTGCACACAATTTAACTTTATGTCAACACCTATTTTGGAAAACTAGAATGATAATACTTTTTAGCCACTCTACCCCTCTTCTGACTCTGCAATACAAACTTGAAACTTCAAGCCAAGATATTTCCTATAGTACAATGTGAACTAGTAAACCCAAAAAACAGTTTCTAACTGTGAGCTCAAGAAGAAGCTTCAACTTATATAACTTCTGGGGTGTCCTGCAAACCTTTTCGAGTAGAACGATAATGGACGTACAACGAGCCACATAAAAAAAGGCATATCTACTGATTGATACCAGAACTGTTATTGATATGATATCAGTAAGCAACCATGACCTTCTACAAATATTCAAGTATGCTTTGCTTAACTGTCTTTAAAATAAACACATCCTTTATTTTGTGCCTTAGAAATGGCATCCACCATAAAAGAACAATTGTGAAAATTGACTGTAGCCCATAGTTGTCAATAGCGGCTATAGCGACCGCTATAGCGCACTATGTAGTGAGGCGACCAAGTGTCGCTATTTGGGTCATAGCGACCAATAACGTGAATAGCGACAGTTAGGTTTTTTTTTATTGATGTAAATAGCAATTAGATATAGCTATAAAATAGCTGGATTTAGAGGTTTTTGTTAAATATACATGTAAAATAGCATATATACCAAGGTATACATATAAAAATTTTCAAAGTTCTTTTTCTAGTGTATCACTATTTATAAAATAGCGGTCGCTATTCGCTATGTAGCGTATCGGTCCCTTGTCGCTATTTGTCGCTATTAACAACTATGCTGTAACCATCATTCTATTATCAGGACTTGAGCAAAGAAGAAGGTGCTGCTCTTTGATCTCTTATGAGCTTATCACATCAGATATTCACAGAATTCGAATTGGGTTTGCAGATCCACGGTCACAACTGTATAACCCTAAAGACAATCTATAGTGTTCACTACAATCATAGTTATCAAAGGCGGCTCAGGGTGCTAAGGCTCCGCCTAGGGCCTAGGCGAAAGGCGCAAATAAAGCGTGGGGCTGAGAAAATAAAAGCGCACTTAAATAAAAAACAAAAATAAAATATATTATGTAATGGAAAATAAAATATGTTATGTAAAATATATCAGTTTTCCTGTATTATGAGGGTTCAACATCATTTGAGAAGCCCTTTTCTGTATTCTCTGACAACAGAATTCAGAATTAAATCAGAGAACAAAAAACTAGAACTTGTGTGTAATTAATCAGAACTAAATCAGAGAACAAAAAATACTGTGAGTAGTAATGACTAATTCAGCATATCCGAATTCAACATTTAGTGACATACCAGTTGCCAATAGGAATTAATTATCATTTATCACACATGGAATTAGGCTGCGCTCAAAATACTTAGGAAGTAGGAGCGCATTCAATGCGCTTCGCCCAGAAAAATCGCCTAGGCGCCAAAATCGACCGCTTTTGATAACTATGACTACAATAAGTGAGGGCTACTAGAAAAATTGATGGGTTGACCCTTGACATTTGTTCATCACAGTTACTATTTCAAATGTGATCCCGAGTTAGGGCTGTTGCGCATGGGTAGTCATCGGCCCACTAGGCTAGCTGAAGACTAAAGGAGAAAAGGGGAAGAGCCTGGCCGACCCTAACCCTAATGGGCCCAGATTGCTTAGTATCTTGTTTAACAAGTTCAGAAAAGGGTTAAACCCTAATTAGCTAGTCTATATATAGATCCCTTGTACTTGTAACTCATCATCAATCAATAATACGAAAACCATACTTGCCCCAATGGATGTAGGTTACACACCGCAACCGAACCACGTAAAATCCTAAGTAGTTAATGCGGTAAAATATTGGATATCGGTCAAGGAACAATATTTGAGATATCGGTTATCCGGTGGGATGGGATATCAGTAATTTTAATATCATGCTAAATTTATATATATAGCAATTTAACACTAACAATTGAGTATACTCTCATTAACCTTTTGCAACTTCCAAAACACTAACAATTGTAGCAAGTAGGAACTCATTAAGACTTAACGCACTAACATTTAACACTAACAAATAACAATTAAGACTTAAAACACTAATAGCAGCAATAAGAAGAAAGACGAATTGTAGAACTAAAGAGAAAGGTACGGATATAAGGAAATCGGTGATATACCGGTCAAAAAAGGGTCAATATCGCCGATATTATCGGAAAAGATATTCTGACCGATATTTTGCACCGTTATCTCACCAGAGGACCGATAACCGATATAACATCGGTGATATATAGGGATATTATTATTAACTACCTATAAAATCTCTCGTGTTCTTTATTGTTTTTCTGTTTGTGTGTTGTTCATGTGCTCCTAACAAGAGCTACTCAAAAAGCTAGTGTCTGAAGGCTCGTGAAAAAAAGCTCTCGCTTGAAATATATCGTTTGTAAACGAGCCACGCCGGCTCAGCTTGGTTTATAAAAGAGCCAAGGTAAGCTCTCTGGAAAAATGCTGTGGCTCATTGTGTATATATAAAAATATTGTTTTTTTTGTTCATATATACCAGTATGTGTGAAAAATACATTTTTTTTCAAAAATTGTGAAACATAAACAAGCTTTTTACAAGCCCTATCTTAGATGTGCATTTTTCTGTCAAGGACAAATTGCCTTAGCTTCTAGGTTAAACAAATTCATTATCTTTAACTCAAACTAAAGGCCAATAACGATTCACCGATCACAAACATGAACCTTGAATCTGGAACAATTAAATGAGTAAAAGCAGAAAGTAATATTAGCGACTGACCCGTAAGTTCCTTCACCAATCTGCTCCAATTTCTCGAAACAATCAACACTTCGGGAGCCCCATGTTGGGGATTCGGTTGTGTTCAGCTGTCCCGGTGCCGCTATCGCCATCGCTATTCTGGCGAACGTCCGACGTTACGGAATTGGAATCGGAATCGGTGGAGAAATTAGGGTTTGCAGTAGACAGACAGGCAGACAGGTCTTGACGGCAAGGAAAGGTATAGGCCGAGATTTTCAATTACAACAAAATATTTATTTATTTATTTTACACTTGTTACTTAACGTTAATAACTAGAATTAAGACCCGCCGCAATGCGGCGGGGATTCTTTAGTGATAACTAAGTCGATTTAGTGCGCGTACGTTATGTTGAACCTATCAAACAGGAAAAAATAGACGATGTAAAAACGTTCACCCGCAAAATTTAGAACGAAACGTAAAAACGTTAAACCAAAGACGCACGTTGTGGTGTGGTAAGTCACAAAATTTAGAACGAATGATAAAGCTAAAAATTTGGGAAAATGAAAAATATAAAGGACCAAAGTTGAAAGTAAAAAAAAGTTATCAGGATAAATTGCAAGAGATAAAAAGTTTTGTGTTAAAAGTAAAAAAACAAATAGTTTTGGGTTAAAAGTAATTTATAAAATACTTTTAAGTGAAAAGTAAAAAAATCAATTTTTTTTTTTTGAAAAACCCCAAAAACCAAGGTTACAACAACCATATGCATAACCATTTTTTCTTTGAAAAACCCCCAAAGCCAATATTACAACACATAAGTAAAAAAAATCAAAGTGGTTAAATCGCAAAAGATGGAAACTTTTGAATTAGAAGTGAAAAATCAAATTAATCAAAGGGGTTAAATTACCAAAGATTAAAACTTTAAACTTAAATTGACAAAGATTAAAACTTTAGGGTAAATTGTCAAAGATTAAAACCTTAGGGTTTAAAAGGAAACAAAAATTAAAACTTTAAACTTAAATTGTCAAAAAAATAAAAATTTAGGGTTAGAAAGGAAAATTTCCAATTTTTTTTGAAAACTTCCCAAAGCTAAAGTTACAAGTGATATATGCACATATAAGTTGCTTCTTTATAAGATTTTAATTTAATTTGAGGAAAGTATTTTTTTTTTTTTTTTTTTGAACGGCAAATTTGGATCACTGACGGACCACTGGAGTATAATCGTGCCACCAGCAGAACCACCCGATCATATCCATCTCCACTAGGCAATAATGCCTATACACCAATTCAAGAGGAAACCCAATAAATCTGGGAAAAACCCCTGTGGGAATCGAACCCATATTTTAATTCAAAACTCAAACTTTTTGAATATGGGCTCGGTTTTAATTTGGTTGTCATTTTCATCCAAAAGCAAAACATTCGTTTTTTTGTCTTTTTCTTCTATTTTAATGAAGGGAAAATATTTAGATTTTTTAATTTGTTATAATAAAACATTAAAAGATCATTTTGCCCTTCATTAAAAGGAGGGTGGGGGGACTTGAGTTTGATTTTGGATGAAAACGGCAACAAAACTGAAACCACAGGGAACCAGATTCAAAAGATTTGAGTTTTGAACTAAAGTGGCAAAAGTAACAATTTTAGCAGTTTACTCTAATAATTTTTACATAATTGTTATTTTCTAATACAAATGAGTGTTTTTTATCTTTAAAACAGATATATTATTGTTATACTTTTGAAAAATTAATTTTGAAAACTCAGGTGCATAAAACACAATAGACAACACAACACACTATTATACAATAAAACATCAAGTTAAAAACATTATGTTTTAAATGATAGTTTGATTACATGCTCATTCCATTGTGTTTTAAATGAAAAACTTGATTTCATATTTCTTTTAGCATGGTGTTTTATAAAAACACGATTTAAAAACGCAATAAACTAATACACAATAAACTGTGTTTTATCGTTATAAAACACAAATTAAAACACGCAACTGACTAAAACACACAAAAAAACTGTGTATTATCATTGTGTTTAGGGGTGCAAACGAGCCGAGCCGAGCCCGAGCTCGACCAGGCTCGAGCTCGAGCTCGTTTAACATATGAAAGCTCGAGCTCGGCTCGATTCGAGCTTTATTTCTAAAGCTCGAGCTTGGCTCGAAGGTAATTTTTCAAGCTCGAGCTCGGCTCGTTCTCGACTCGTTTAGTATTTATTAATTAATTTATATTAATTATAATTATTATTATACATACAATTTAGTTATTTTTTATATTTATATAAATGGTAATTATTATTTTATAAATATCTATCTCCTCTCATAAATAGCTAACCCATGTGGACACTTGGCAAAGATTTACACTAGCCACATCAGCAAAATCCTACGTGTCATTCACTCAATCCACCCTCTTTCTTCTCCCACTTGTCACATTCCCTAATTTCTTTTTCTCAAAAGGTTGTCGACAAAAACTCGGATCTCAATTCAAAATTCAAACTGTTTACTTTTCTCTCTCTTTCTCTCTAAAAGATTCATGTGTCTAGCCTCATCTACATCTACATCTCCATTATCATTCATCCTTTCTCCTCCCCTACGCACAAAGATGAAATCTGAGGACGTAGAACCGGAGATGAAGAACTTGAAAGCGCAACGATGAACACCAATTTAAAGAAACCCTAATCGATTTCAGTTTCTTTGAACCAATTTGGAGTTGCTAGGGTTTCGGTATGAAAATGTGATTTTGTTTTATGTGGCTTTGTTAATTTACAGTTATGTGATGCTTTTAGTACGAATTGTAGGTTTTTAGGAACAAGATCCAGCAATCGGTCCTTTGTCTGAAACCCTATCTCCATCATCAGAAAGAAAGTTCAACAAGATGAAGACCTTCAGTTATCAATGGCAGTTGCTCTACTCTTCTTCTCCCTCCTTCTCAGGTATTTCTCATTGCCCCAATTAATGTAACTTTGTGAGTTTTTGTATTTTGGTACTTAAAATCTGTATGCACGCCAGGCGTTTGTTAAAATGCTTCTTTTTATCAACAGTAACTTTGTGGTTAATATTGTAGTAATTATCAAAATTGTACTAATTATCAAAATTTGAATGTTAAAAGATGACGATTTGATGCAGGGGGTGTTGATGTAGCTGTTAAATGACAACCGAAACAACCTCATCCACCTATTTTGAATTGTATACAATGAAGGTTACGCCTATTTTGGATTAAATAAAAGCTCAGGTTACGCCTGTTTTCCTACTTGTGCTCTTAGTCTTCTTATGTTTGATCAAATTGGAGGTTTAAAGTTGTTGCTTTAGTGTCAAGTTGTTTGTATAATGTATCAATCAACGAATAGAAACTATGATACATCAATCAAGAAACACCTATATTATATTTTTAAATGTTTTTTTCTTTATCTTTAAGCTTTAATGTATGTTTAATCTTTTTATCATTTGTATTTATGGTTTTTTAACAAGTGACATTCACCTTTTGATGTCATCTCCTTTCTGGGTAAGCGGAGGGTTTCTGAAGAGAAAGGTTATGTTAATTTGAGTAAGCGGAGGGTTTCTGAAGAGGATATTCAGATTTGTGAAGGTAGGTATAACAAGAGTAAGCTTGTGCAATGACATGTTACTTCGATTAACACATTTAAGGCAATTTTAATTGTTTTGATGTTGATTGTTGTTTCTAGAGGCCAAAAATGTCTATTGAGTTCTTGAATTTGTATTTAAAATTTTAATTAGGGCAATTAGAATCATTCTGATGTTGGTTGTTATTTCTAGAGAGACCAAATATGACTATTGAGTTTTTTGGTTTTGTTTTTATTATTTGAGTTAAGGGGCTGGGGGTTTGAGTTTTTTGGTTTTGTTTTTATTATCTTTTTATTAAGCAATGATTCATGTGTTTTGGCAAAATCAATGATTCATAATATATCTGATGCAAGTGTTCAATTGAAGTTTCTAAAAGTTTGGATTGAAGTTTCTGGATACTTCATATTCAAATTTGAAATACATTGATTGATTGATTTATAATATAAACTTTAGAAAAAGTTTCTAATGATTTTGCTGTTTGATATTATGGTTGATCATCTTTAGGTATGGATTTTCATCACTTCCATTGGTTATATAGAACAGGTCTGTGCGAATGCAGGAAATCAATCATACGTGTCTATATTTTATTTATAATTTCTTATTTAATACATTAAAGATGAAACATAACCAGAATCCACCCTTGAATGGGTTGACTTACATTTGTGAGGTTCTTGTAACAGGTTCATTGCATTTGTTTGCAGATGTTATGACATATACTGAAGAAATGAGTTTTACGAACATTTTGTTGGATCGATACAGTCTTATATACACTCACGATTTCAGCGTGGATCGAACACGAAATTACTCGTCATAGGTATTTGACATATCAATCTTAAAAATGATGTCTTTGAGGCTACAAATGCAAATAGGCATGCGATTTGTTTTCGTTTTTCTTTCAGGTTTTCTAAAGCTATTTTTTAGTCTATTTATCCTGTATGTTTCTAATTTTTGCTTGATTTTCTAATTGAAACCGTGTATGCTTATTTTCCCTCAATTTGGTGATGATTGTGTCTTGTATAGTTTGATTTGTTACTTGGTTATATGATCATGTGCTCAATTGTTACTTGAGAAGTAGTATTATTGTTTTTTAGATTGAAGACGGAGACATTATTTGTTTCCAGAAGATAATTAAATCTGAGGGGAAGTACCGATACCCTGGCGTCCCTTCATTTCTAGAATATGTGAAAAATCGTCAGGTACATTAATATATTATATTTCACCATTTTTTTACATATTGCAATATCTTCATCAGTAAGAAGTGATTCTGAATTCTTATTTCATTTTAGTAGTCCTCAACATACTTACCCTAATGCAACAACCTATTTTTGATTTAGGGGAATATTGTCAAAACATATAACAACAAAAGACAGGTCAAAAAGCTGAAATGAACACTGACACACCACAAAAATATCAACTATAAGGGACAATAAGAAAACCCTTGCACCAAAAAGTTTAGTACTCTCCAAACACATAATCCATACTCATATGCTAAAAAAAAAGGCTTCTCAAAAACTGAAAACACTTTGCACAAAAAACTATAGTACTTTTGGTATTAAAGTTGGTATTAAAGTTGGAAAGCCCATTGGCCAATGTTTTGTTGTGACCAGTTACAACATAGAGAATGGGAAAAGAATGAACTTAAAACTAAAAGATTTAGAGTGGGTTTTTTAATCAACTTTAACATTTCAGTTAAACTTTTTAAATATTTTACTAACTTTGATATATCTCAGGGAGAAAGAGGTGAGTGTCACTTTATACAAGTATGCAGAGGAGATGAACACATACATTCCATCAAAAAATTAAAGAAGTGCACGTGGTTTTAGTTATTTAATTTGGGTGTTGAAGCTTTCTAAAGGTTCTTAATGTAAATTTACTTTTATATATCTTACTAGATTTGAAGTTTTTTTTACATTTGATGTTTTGACCTTTGTTAACACAGGTGATGGGACTAGACAACTAGGAACCATCTTTTATGAGGTATGTAACCCGTTATTTACTGTTAAATTTGGCAATCTAGGTCGTTTTGCGACATGTGTAGTAGTTGATTATATCACCTAACAATTGTTTTTTTGGTCTTTGGTAGGTATTTCAGCCTCCAAATAATGGAAAAAGTGGGCTTCTTTAGAGCTGATTGCCAAGGAGAAAATCCAAAGGAAGCGTGTTTGAACCATTTATTCAAACATTCATAAAATTTGTTGTTGGTTTTACGTCTTATGTTATGTCTTTCATAATACATAATTCAATAAAACATTTGTAGAAACATATTTAAGTGTTTTAGGACATAAATCTATTAATTAAAATTAAATTTTTCTACCCGCGAAGCTCGCGGGTAATAACCTAGTATGTTTAATATATTAATAAAAAATATATAAACAGAAAGCTCGTTTAGGCTCGCGAGCCGGCTCGAGCTCGATAAGCGAAGCTCAGGCTCGGGCTCGTTTACTAAACGAGCTTGTTTTTTAGGCTCGGGCTCGGGCTCGAGCTCGAGCTCGTTTAAGCTCGGCTCGTTCGAGCTTTTTTTCGAGCCGAGCTCGAGTAGCTCACGAGTAGCTCGGCTCATTTGCACCCCTAATTGTGTTATAAATAACGAATTGCCATTCACGATCACACACACGTCTTAAAAAGCCTAAGTGTAAGGTCTTGGGTTCAAGTCTCACAAGAAACAGTTAAAAAAACTAGGTCATGTTATAACTTAGAAGCAAGCTCATTTATGTTTCAAACAAAAAGAAATGAAGATTCGGCAAGCCCAATGTTTCAAGCACATCTATGCAAAAACGAAATGAAAATGATTTAAAATGTTTTCTTCTACTTCAAACACAAAGAAATAAAAATGTCTACTTCCACTTCAATCATGTCTCGGAATATATCAATCTCTTCATTTTCTCACTTTGTTTTAGATTAACTAGGGTTACTTGCGAGGATTTGCGAGAAGGTGTCATCGGTGTCAGACAAAGATGTTTGTGGTGGTGGTAGTTGGGTTTCAGGCATGTTATAGACAATGGTAGCGGGTGGTGATGATGGTGGCGAGAGAGTAACCGGCAGTCGGCCACCATTGTGATGGTGATGTTGATGGTTGAGTGTGTAGGTGACGGAAGATGTTGGTTTATGGTGAAGATAGGGTTGGATTGGGTGAAAAAGATGAGTCATGATAATGTTATTAATAGTGGACCAAAATACTCATCCCTTTATTTTGTTACTTTGCCACATGTGAGGCTAGGAAGCCTTCTTAAGCTTCCTACAATTATCAAACTTCTTATTCGATATTTAGTGTCACACCCTCAATTTCACATGCGGAGTTTTATCGTGAGGCGTGTGACTGACCAGGATCTAACCACTAATCATGTTGAACCAACTATTTAAAATTATAAAAACTTCACTAATAACATGATTAGCGAAAAAGTTTAATTGTCCAAAACACATTTTATATTGCAGCGGAAAAATAGAGTAAAACCCATCAAGAACTTAAAACCACAAGTTTAATAAATGTTCAAAACATAAAGTTTTAACGAACCACCCACTCCAGCCGATTGCAACGCCCGTCCATAGTTGTACCTACTGACCTGCAAAGCATGCAACTACGTGTCAACAATAAAGTTGGCGAATTCACAAAATTTAGTTTAGTAAAAGTAAAGTTCACCAAAGTTTTTGAATTATGCATGACTCGGGTAGCTAACCCTCATCGCATGACTCGGGTACAAGTTTCGTTTATGCCCTCATTAATGTCTATCAACATTAATGCAAAAGTGAAGGTTAGAAGTTCACGCCCGACCTCCAGCACGGTGTGAGGTTGGTCAAACCTAATAGCGCTATCAACTAATACCCCGGGTATGCCCACCCGACAATCTAATCGGTAAAATGTAGGGACTTTTAAGATAGAGTTTTCGTTTAGTCCCAGTTTACTATCCACCTCCAGTGGATAGTATGTTTCAATGGTTCACACAAGGAACACGCGCGTAGCCCCAAACAGGGCTACCGTAAAAAGAGTTGTTCCAATTAGGAACACATGCTTTTGGAAAATGATTGTGAACTCACCTTTGTTTGCTTGATATTAAACTTGAAAGATAATCAGGAATGTCAACCTCGTCCTGATATGTTTACCGTTTCAATCAGTTTAATTTAACAGCTAGCCACACAATCATGTTATAATACAATTACTTGTTTAGGTAGGTTAGTGCATGTGATCATCTAATTCCATTTACACATTTATAGACACCCGCTAAAATTTATAATAACATATGACACTTTGTTGTAACATATACGCATATTTAAGACTTTTACAAACACTTTCAGCTTATTGCAGTTTCCTATTAGAATTTAGGCTATTTTCCATAATTTCCTTAAAATACTAAATGAACTCAGAAAATTATGATATTTTAACACATGTTATCTAGTCCCCGGTATTAATGTATTTTTCTCATGACCTGAATCTTTACAAAAAAAATCACTAAAAATAAATCTTTACACCTAGTTCTGATATATAACTTTCTGATGACAGTTTACGCCAAAAATCATTTAAAAATCCTCATTTATTTTTTTTTTACAAAATTTTATTTGGAGGTTATCGCTACCTCCTGGAAGTACATATAGTAAAAATTTTAGATCATAACTACATTCGTAATGAGCTGCAAATTCTGACAGAAAATACATCCTAGACCTTTAATGTCACACCCCAACCGATGGCGGAAACATCGGGGCGTTGCACTGAGCGAAACAGACTGTCCAGAAGTTTCCATAACAACTATAATTACCAATTAATTTAAAGCAACATGTCCCATACCATGTCTTAAAAGATAACATAATTATTACAGACAAATCTAGTCAAATTGTTCTGTTCCGACAACTCAGATTTCAAATACAGACAATTGTTTATTGGTTTCTAGACCTTTCCTAGCCTCGATTTCACAGCAAGCAAAGCATATAAGCATCCTAAGCACCTGTCACATACGTTAAAGTAAAAGTCAATACACTTAGTGTAAAGGTGAGCATACAAGTTTGATAATAGCATATAGAGTTCGAAATCGTTACGCATAACCAACACGTACACAGTGTAAAATGAGGCATGTTAGTTATCGACATGAACCTATCGATACCAATGACTGCGGGTTGACTGCCCAAGGCAGTTCGTAATACACACTCACCACTGTGAGCCATGTAACAAATTGTCCTTAACAACCCCTGAGTGAACAGGTGCTGAGTCCAAACAAATAGTACTATCGTTGCTAAGGCAGGTAGACAGCATTCCATGTGTAAACATAACAAACAAGCATTCATTAAGTCACGTATAACATGTGGTAATGTTGGATCTGAGTTTGGTTTTGATTGTATTTTTCGTTTGAATTAGAATGAAGATAGATGAGTTGTGCAGCGAAATTAAGATGGAAACAAACTTTGCATACAATCAAACGAGAGTATTGCTTTGATCAAACACTTTTCACAAAGAACTGAAAGATTGAATTTAATTTCAACAACGATTACAATGCAATGCTTAATACAAACTCCCCCTCAGCCAGAGCTCAGTGTTTGTTCGTGCAGAGAAGACGATTTTACCAAGAGCTTAATAGAACAGTACAGAGCACTGTTCTATTTATAGGCACTAGCAAACCACTGAGCATCTAAGCTGACGTCACCATGAAAGTGACATCTAACCTCCTAACAAACTCTAACCTCTGATCAATACAAACACTGCTATGCTAACTACTACTATTACATTTTATTACATAAAAGACATCTAAATAACTGTTGCATCCTTCCACTGCTGTGAACCCAGCAGTACTTGTCCGGATCAGCAGTGCTTGACTCAAGGCAGTAGATTGAATCAGCAGAGCTTTAGTCTTTCATCAGGTCTTTACTTGATCAGCAGTTTGAAGGTCAGCAGTTTGCATGATCAGTAGATAGGAGGTTAGCAGATGTTGAAACCACTTTCAAGGGGAGAGACTTGTATGTAACATCTGCTTATTCTGGAACCACTGCTCTGATCCAGTTTTGGCTTTAATTATCTGTTCCTCTGCTAGGGTTCAATCCCAACAATCTCCCCCTGGAACAGATAATGCCAAAACTCTTCATTATTGTGGAACTTTATTGCCTCATCAACAATTCCCTTATTTGCCCTTTAAGTTGTAGTTCAAAGGTTAAGGCATCTGTGTCATCATCATCCCTGCTAAGTGGAAGATCAAGGAGATCCTGCAAATCTTCAAGACTTAGGCCAAGTGCTTGTTCCCTTGATATTTTCTTCACTTCTCCATCAGACCTGAACATAGTCAGTACATGGGTCTGTCTGTCAGTTTCCCACTTTAGTACTTTTGAGCCTGGTGGGTTTCTTGGGAGATTTTTATTAGATGAGGTGTTTGGTGAAGCTGGCCTATTCATGACTGACTGAGCAGTACTTGCAGTTTGATCCAAACCAAGAGTTTCTATGATCATTTTCTTTATGCCTTCTTTTACAAGGGCATCTCCTTTTATCATCTCTTCGATGGTTTCACCACCCAACTGTTTGTGTGGCCTTCTTTTATAGATGGCTGCACCAGCTGGAGCAGTGGCTCTCCTGATTTGCAGCTTTGATGGTCTTTTTGAAACCTCTGCTTCAGGATAGTCAGGTTTTTATGGAACAGTGGGATCTTTCTTTCTTAGTTCCTCCAACCTTTTGTAGGTGGCCCTGACTACATCTTCTTTCCATCTTGCCACTTGATGTTTAGACCCATAATCAGCAGCAACCAGTTCCTCTTTCATTCTCTTCAGCTCAAGTGATTTCTCAGGCACATTCTTTTTGTACTTTGACCAATCAGGAGGAGTGTGTTTGACCTTTTTGTTTATCATCTCTTGAATCCTGGCTGCTTCTTGTTCAAGCTCAGGAATGGTCCACTCCTTGTACATGTGCTTCTCTCCCTTGTATTTCTTTGTTGCCATAATGTTTTCAATATAGTCTTTTCTCTGAGTTTCATCTGCTCTTTCTGAAATTTGTTGACATACATTTTTTGCAAACTGTTCTAGGGATCTGACTTGTGTGAGCAAGTATTGATAGTTCTGCTGTATTTCCCTATCAGATTTCCCTTGTGTATTTCTCTTTGAGATGTCCTCTGCTTGCTTAGCTTTGATTTTCAGGTATTCTTCAATATTGTTAGGCCTGGGATATCCTTTAACTGATGGCAATCTCCTTTTAGCAGGGTTATCCTCATAGTAGAAGGATTTGATTTCTTCTCTGACTGCTATTAGTTCAAGAGGAAATTGAACACCTGCAGGAGTTAAGGGCTGTTGAACTTGTGCTGATGAGAGAGGAACAGGCTTGGGTATTGTGACAAGTGACAAAGATTTTGAAGATGTTAGTGGTGGTGAAGTGTCATCATCTTTAAGAATTAGTCTTCTCCTTTTTGTTTGAGGAGGGACTGATGATGCTTTAGGTGGATCAGTGGTTGTGATTTGAGTGGCAGTGGTTTGTGGTTGACTAACAGCTGTTGAAACAACTGGTGCTTCAACCACTGTTGTCATTATAGCAGATGTTGTAACATCTGTTGTCTTCTGCTTTTTGGCAGGAGGTGATGGTGGTGGTGTTTCTTTTGGTGGTGGTAAAGCAGTGGTTGTGGTGTGTGTTGAAGTGGTGTGTGTTGAAGTGATAACTGATGTTGAAACCTCTGAGGTACCAGCAGTAGTTGATACAGCAGGAGTTACAACAACTGTTTTGGTGGAGGTTTGATGTTGGAGGCTTTTGGATGGTGGTTTTGGAGTATGCTTTGTAAGTCTGGATGGGATGGATTTGGGTTTTCTTTTTTTGGCTTAGGATTTTTAGCATCCTTTGACTCAGAACAACCCTGCGCATTCAGCTCCATGTAAGCTCTTTTCTCCTCATTCCACCTTGAAATATCCTTCGCCGCTCTATCCCTTTTAACACTTGCTACTCCTTCATCAAGTGCTTCTTGGGTAGCATCAACCTTTTTGCTACCATCTGGCAAAGGAATTTTTCTGGTCATAGCATCCCTTTCTGGTTCAATGTAAAGACCATCATCTATCCCCTTCCTTATCCACTCCTGAATTTTCTCCCCTTTTTTGGCGTTATCTGGGGGAAGTTGATCAATAAAGAGAACAGTAGGAGGAGCAGTGCCAGTGGTTTCCAAAAAATTGGCCTTGATTGCCTTAATGTCTGCTTGAGTGTTCTTGAACCTAGACTCCATGATGTTTCTCAGCTTTTGGACATGTATTTCATGTTGCTGATCAGCCATTTCTTTTTGTTGTTGGAGAAAAGGTTGAAAGAGGTTCCAGAGCTCATTTGTAGCAGGTGCTTGAGGTGGAACAACAGTGGATTGCATCTTTTGTACCTTCAACAGCTGTTGCAGCATTTCTTTGATATCTGCAACTGAAGTATCCAGTTTATCAACTCGTTCCGTCAATTCCAAATATTTTAAACCATCACCCAATTTAATGGGATCATCTGATTTCCCACTAGCAGTGGTTTTATCAGTGGTTGAAGTAGGGAGTGTACTCCAAACATTAACCACTGATGCCCCTTTTTCTTGGTACTGGGGTCTTCTTCCTTCAACACTTGACAATCTTTTGATGTTTCCAGTGGTAAAAAAGAATCCACTGGTAGATGTCAGAGGTGCTATGGAATGAATTGCCTCCAAGGAAGTCTTATTAATGTAACCACTGTCCAAATGTAAACCAGTGGGTTCAACATTTGTAGTGGCTGCTTCACTTGGATTACCACCAAGAGTTACTTGTAACTCAAGGGGTGTAACCTCCTCAGGTTGTGTTGGTGGGTTAGCAAAGATTGATCCATCAGACCCAGTCATTTGTTGAAGTATGTTCTCATTGATAGGTGATTGAGAAGGACTGGTTAGCGTATGGTTCAAATCAATTGCATCCAACAGAAGTTTAGTTGGTGGGGGAATTGTGGATGTGATGTTTGGTGTAGAAAGAGAATTTGCCCCGGGCATTGGGTTGTGGATGATGGAAACGAGTGATTCCAGAGCATCATAATGTGGAGTCCCTATGTGTACAACCTGTTCTTTTTTAGAAGAAGCAGGAGGAGTTTCGGTTATGGGTTGAGATATTTGTACCAACTGCTGTGATGAAGAAGCAGCAATGGTTTCTTGTGACTTTTGTTTTGTCACAGGCAGTTGCTCTGGTATCTCATCCTCCAGAGTTGCCTTTTTGGTAGGTTTGGGGGGTTTTTAATTTTTCTTTTTTTGTGGTTTTTTGGTGATTTTAGGTGTGGGTTTCAAAGCAGTTGTGTTGCTACTTTGATCATCTTGAGCAGTGGGCTCAGCAGTAGATACCTGAGGAGCAGTGGTAGCTGCTAAATTCTGCTCAGGCACCTCTGCTTGTGTTTTGCAAGGTGTTGACATTCTTTTAAAAGTTTCAGCAGTTAAGCTGTGCATTTGTAAAGAGTCACCTTGATTTATTACAGCAATATCATCCTTACTGAATTTCTTTTAAAAAAAATAGCTTAAAAACCTGGGAAACAGTAAGAATGATTTTGTTTCAACATTTTTAACCAAATCATTAAAGATTTCCAGAGAATAATTAAGATTTTCTTCTTGAAGAATTGCATATCCCAGATTTTGAATCTTTAAGGGTATTTCATTAAAAGCAGTGGTTTTGTTTGAAACACACATTAAGAGGGTGTGAAATAAAAATCTTGTTGCAGAAGGGAAGTAACCTTTTTGTAAGGTGTCCTTTTTTACTTCTGCATTATACCCTCTTTCCAGAAAATCATTTTTTAACTCGTTTTTGGGAAAAGAAAGTTTACCTTCCTGATCATCGAGTTGAAAGACCTCTGAAAGTGATTGTGGTGTAATCTTGACGTCTTTACCCTTTAGAGAAGAGTTGATGGCTATTACAGTGTCTCCTTGTTTTTCAAGGGTTGCATTCTTCCAAAACTCTCTTTGGGTTGTCAAGTAAATTGGTGCATCCGCTGTTAACAAAGTTTTGTACTTTGATGCGGAGATGGTAGCAAGGATGGAATCGAAAGCTTCTGTAGTGCCGGGTTTTGTGAGGAGACCCAGAAGATTGTGAGATGGTTTGTGTGGAATTTCGGTGGATTTTGCCTTTTGAGAGACCCTTTTGACGATGATTTGGAAGTGGGTTTTGTAGATGGCTTCGATTTTGTCATTTTGAAGATGATGATCGAAGGAGATGTTGATGAAATTTGATGAAGAAACTGCTTTGAGAAGAGAATTTTTGAGAATTCAATTCGACAGTAAAACCCTGTTTTGGTGTGAAGTAGGGGTTTTATAGATGAAAAAGTGAAGGCTGACGTGGCAGCGGTTACAAAAGTACTGACCACTATGTACTGCCCACATGCCAACCTCTGATGAAATGAAGGACAGTACTTTTATGAAAGTTACTGATGAAAGCAGTGGTTACAACGGTAAAATGGAAGCAGTGGATGATTTTCACTATCAGTGGATAGCATATCAGTGGATAAGACACTGCTTTTGAACAACAGAGTTTATCAAGGAAATGAGAAGACAGAGGATGGCTTTCAGCAGTGGACAGACATTTTGAAGTAGAGCAGACTTTTGAACAAGCAGTGGATATGGCAGACTTTTAGGATTTTAATGAAAGCTTCATTTTTAGCTATTTTTAAGGATGGATTTTTGATTTTCTGAAAACATTTTAATGCTTTTATTCATAGAAAAACAAGATTTTGCTTGTTATTCCATGTTTAGCATGCCAATCCTAGAGACCAAGCTTTCAAAAGTGGCTGTATCTAATGCTTTGGTGAGCACATCTGCCAGCTGGTCTTTAGTTGGAACATGATGCAGAGAAATCAAACTTTTTTCATAGCAATCCCTCACAAAGTGATGTCTGATGTCGATGTGTTTGGTGGTTGAATGGGAAACTGGATTTTTGATGATATTTTCTGCTGCCTGGCTATCCAACACGAGTGGTGTCTTTAAGGCAGTGATACCAAAATCCAGCAACTGATTTTGAAGCCACAGGAGTTGGGCTGTACAGCTTGCAGCAGCAATGTATTCAGCTTCAGCAGTGGATGTTGAAACAGCTGCTTGCTTTTTGCTTTGCCATGAAACTAAGCAATCACCTAGAAACTGGCACCCTCCTGATGTGGACTTCCTTGTGGTGTTACATCCAGCAAAGTAACTGTCTGAAAATCCTGAAAGCTTGATATTCCCATTAGCTGGATACCAGATACCAAGTGTGGGAGCACTTTTTATGTATCTGAATATCCTTTTTACAGCAATAAGATTGGATTTTCTAGGGGCTGATTGACTTCTTGCACAAACACATGTTGCAAACATGATGTCTGGCCAAGATGCAGTAAGGTACAACAAAGACCCAATCATGCTTCTATATAGAGTTTGGTCAATCAGCTCATCCTTTTCATCAGACATGACAAGCTTATTAGTTGCCATGGGTGTGCTGCATGGTTTGCAATCATTCATATCAAATTTGTTTAAAAGTTCTTTAACATATTTGCTTTGATGAATGAAAGTTCCATTTTGCATTTGCTGAACTTGGAGACCAAGAAAGCATTGCAGCTCACCCATTGCACTCATTTCAAACTCAACTGTCATGAGTTCTCTAAACTCTTCACACATTTTGTTACATGTGCTTCCAAAAATAATGTCATCCACATAAATTTGGACAATCATTAAATCCTTTCCTCTCCATTTTAGAAACAGTGTTTTATCAATGGTACCTCTTTTGAAACCATTTGAGAGTAGAAAGGTGGAAAGAGTTTCATACCAGGCCCTTGGTGCTTGTTTCAGGCCATACAAGGCTTTGTTTAACCTGTAGACATGATCTGGATAAAATGGATCCTCAAAGCCTAGAGGTTGACAGACATACACCTCTTCTTGAATTGTACCATAGAGGAAAACACTTTTGATATCCATTTGAAACACCTTCATGTTGTGGTTGACAGCAAAGGCCAGGAACAGTCTTATAGCTTCCAATCTTGCTACAGGGGCGAATGTTTCATCATAATCAATCCCCTCTTCCTGTCTGTAACCTTGAACCACAAGCCTGGCTTTATTCTTGACAACAATACCCCTTTCATCAGTTTTGTTTTTGAAGACCCACTTTGTGCCAATGGGGCTAACCTCTTTTGGCAGTGGGACAAGCTCCCATACTTGTTGTCTTTTGAACTGTTGGAGCTCCTCTTGCATAGCTTCTACCCAACTGTTGTCTTTCAGTGCCTCTTGGTACTTGACTGGCTGATGGAGTGATAGAAAACCAGCAAAAAGACAAATGTTTTGGGTTTGGCTTCTTGTGAGCACCCCTTCATTGATGTTGCCAATGATTTGATCAGGTGGATGAGATCTCAAGTAGATTAAATCTCCTTGGTATGGAATGATGGCATTTGTTGGTGAAGGCTGCAAATGTGTGTCATCTGAGCTAACCACTGCTGGTGACTTTGATGATCCAGCAGTGGCTTCAAAAGGTGGTGGAATAGGAGGTAATGGTGTGGACACATGCTGACTTTTATTCACTGTTTGGGGACTTTTGTCAGCAGTGTTTGATGATGTGGAAGCAATGGTTAAGGGGCTACTTTGGTCAACAACTGTTGAGGTAGCAGTGGTTGAGCTTTGACAGCTGTTTTGAACATCTGCTGCTCTTCCCATTTTGGCAGACCTTTGAGGGATGATGATTTCATACCCATAGTCTGGTGTTGAATCCTCTGATGGACCTGCACTGTTAGTCTTGACAGCAGTATTTTCAAAAGTGAATTTATCAAGATCAAACAGATCTGCAGGATTTGCTGGGATTTTCATTGATGAAAGTTCATTGAACTTTACATTCAAGGTCTCCTCCACTGCCTTGGTCCGTGTATTAAACACTTTGTAGGCCTTAGCAGTTGTTGAGTATCCCAGATGATAACCACAATCAATTTTGGCTGCAAATTTTGAAATGGAATCTTTTAAGTTCAAAATAAAGCATGGGCAGCCAATTACCTTGAAGTATGGGATCAGTGGTTTGATTTTATACAGAATTTCATAAGCAGTCTTTTTGTGCCTGGGGTTATTAAAACTCTGTTTTGGACATAGCAAGCAGTGTTTACTGCCTCTGCCCAAAAAGTTAATGGCAAACCTGAATCAGCAAGCATGGTTCTGGCAGCCTCAATCAAAGTTCTGTTCTTTCTTTCAACTACCCCATTTTGCTCTGGTGTTCTAGGGATGCTGTACTGCCTTACAATCCCTTTCTTCACACAGAAGGCATCCAACTCCTTATTTTTAAATTCTGTGCCATTGTCACCCCTGAAGACTTTTACTGGAAGGTCAAATTGCTTTTCAACCTGTGTCACAAAGTCTTGCAAAATGCCTGCAGTCTCATCTTTTGAGTGTAAAAAGAAAGTCCATGTAAACCTAGAAAAGTCATCAACAATAACCAAACAATCTCTTCTTTTTGAGACTCATGACTTGAACTGGGCCAAACAAATGGATGTGCAGGGGGGTATTTATAGGCTTACCATAAAAGGAAAGGAGGAGAGAGGGCTGGCCGATTGAGTGGCTACCCTGGTTGGGTGGCAGCCCGATCGAGTGGCACCTCGATCAGATGGCAGTCCGATCGGGTGGTTGTTCGATCGGCTGGCCACTCGATTGGAGGGCACGACACGATGTGTTTTGCTGTTTCGATTGCGATTGCGAGCGTTGCGATGCGATAGGGTTTCCTAATCAAATTACTTTTAATCCCAACTACTATATCAACATACAATGATCCTTATTTCGTATTCGTTTAGCGTTTGCGATTCGATTGCGATTGAGTATCAATTGCGTTTCGATTGATCACCACAACATAAACATAAATAAACATGCACAAGTAACACATAAGGCACACACACACATAAGAACAGTAACCAGATTGCGTAATTCGAGTTGCGAAGGCGATTGCGATAGCGATAAAACGATGAAACATGCGATAAATATTGATAAATAGCGATTATTAATATATACTCCACATAATACAACTAAAGCGATAATAAAATTAGACTAATTACAAGTCAAATAAGTCAAAACAGGAATTGAGCAAGGAGTGACAGATCGCAATTAGCAATCTTTTCTCCCTTTGACTTCAATCTTGACTTTGACTTTGACTTTCGAAACACGGGGTGTTACAGCCTCCCCTAGTCGAGGGAATTTCGTCCCGAAATTAGGTCGAAGCCGTAACAAACAACTGCGGGTACTTCGCCTTCATGTCGCTTTTGAGTTCCCAAGTGAACTATGCGCCTCGTTTGCCTTCCCATCGGACTTTCACAATAGGAATGCGCGAGCGTCTGAGCTGCTTGGTTTGGTGATCCATGATTTCGACAGGCTTCTCCACGAAGTGTAGTGTTTCGTTTACTTGGAGGTCATCAAGGGGTACAATTAAATCATGCTCAGTCAGGCACTTTCGGAGGTTTGACACATGGAAAGTCGGGTGGACATTACTAAGTTCCTCCGGTAGTTCGAGTCTGTAGGTGACTTTTCCGTCCTTTCCAGTATCTAAAAAGGTCCAACATATCGAGGCGCTAGTTTCCCTTTCTTGTCGAATCTGACCACACCCTTCCAAGGTGATACCTTTAGGAGTACGTAGTCGCCAACGTCAAATTCAAGGGGCTTGCGTGTCTATCGGCGTAACTTTTCTGACGACTCCGAGCTTTCAGCAAGTTGGCTCTTATTTGGAGGACTTTGTCAGTCGTTTCTTGTAATAGCTCAGGACCGGTTAGTTGTGAGTGCCCGATCTCGTGCCATACAATAGACGATCGACATTTTCTCTCGTATAAAGCCTAAAATGGTGCCATTTGAATGCTGGAATGATAGCTGTTATTATACGAGAATTCGACTAAAGGTAGGTAAGTGATGTGTTCAAAATGTAACATATAAATTTCATCAAATGAGGCATAAAACTAACCCTTTTTTAGTACTAATGTTGGAAAAAGTGTGCTTTTGTCTTCCTTTTGTATTTTCAGGATTAAATGAGCTCAAATCAACAAAAGAAGAAAAAAGGTAGCTAAATCTAGCATAAATACAAGAAAAGGAACAAACGTGGCATGCCCGACCCCCTTCAACAGCATCTCCCAAAGCAAAAACAAGAAGAAAGCTGGGCATGGGGCTGTGCCCAGCTGAGCACGGGGCGTGCCCAGCTCAGCACGGGGCAGTGCTCAGGATGGACAGCCCTGGCACTAAAGACAAACCTGTAGAAGCTTCTATTGCCCACCACGGGGGTGTGCCCAGCGGACACGGGGCCGTGGTCAACGCAAAGATACGCAGAATCTTGCCAAATCTGATAGTACAAATATGCTTCTGAGCACGGGGGCGTGTGGAGCTAATAAAGACAAACTGTATTAATGAAGAAAGAGAAAAGGGTGGACACAGGGCCGTGTCCAGCGGACACGGGGCCGTGTCCAGGCTTCTGTACAGGCTATAAATAGGACTGCTTGGCTCAAGCTCAAACCATCCCTTGGCACACCACCTCTCTCACACTTCACCCACCACCCACCACCACCATAACACCATCATCCACCACCATCATCCATTGTCCATCGTAGAGTGTGTGAGTCGTCTCGGGATCCAAGATTGATCGTAAGAGTTCTTGACAATCAAGGCCATGTTTGCCTAAGTCTCTTACATCACTTGGTGAAGACAAAGTGTCTAGTGTAATACTTTTTATTTCTAATCTTTTCGCACTTTTTATTTGGTTTCGTATTAATGACTTTAATAACTAGTTGCTTATGTTGAAGGTGATCTTTCTTTATCGTTTGTCCGTGGTGTCTTGAAATTATTTTACTGTCTATATAAAATAAAAGATTTTCACCATTCATATCTCCACGGTCTATATGGAGGTATGTTGGCTACCTGGTCGGGGGTTAAGGGAACAGTTTGGTAAAGGTCTTGCCATTGTTCAGCGTTTAGAGGTCCTGCAATGGACCTGGGTCAAATTTAGTAGGACCTCCTTCAATACTTAACGGTATTTGATGGCGGGGGTCCAAACTCTTTGATCCCCTCATAAGTTAACTACTATTAATACTATAACCCGGCTACTTAGGACTGTATCCCTGCTGACTCAGACTACTTAGTCGAGGGTAACGTCACCTCCAAAAGAGGGGCCTACCATAATATTGCATTAATAACTTAATTAATTATCTTCCAATAATCCACCCTTTTAGGATTGTATCCTTGCTGACTCAAACTACTGGGGTGAGGGTAACGTCACCTTCAAAAGAGGGGCCTACTACAATAACTAAGATAATCTCTTAAATATGTGCAAAAGTGCGGAAATAATCAAAGGTTACACTAGATACGAGTCGGAACCAAGTGATTCATCTTGTCTATCTGTTTTTTATTTTTATTTTTATTTTCAGCATTTTAGTTAGTTTTTATTTTTCTTAGTTTAAAACATTTTTCTAAACTTTTTATTTTGATTAGACGTTGAGGATAAACCGGTACTAAAAGCTCTTATGTCCTTGGATGACCTCGGTATCTTACCAACGCTATACTACGCTCATGATGGGTGCACTTGCCCATATGTGTGTTTAGTGTTAGTAAAATATCGTGTTTTATAAATTTAAAACTTGGCTAAAAATAAGTGTTAAAGGGGCTTAAAATATACACCTAATATATATAACACTTCACACGCATCAAGTTTTTGGCGCCGTTGCCGGGGACACAAGGATTTTAGGAAAGCTTAAAATCGACGGCCTAATCAGTTTTTCAAAACCTTTTCAAAACGGGCCCACATTTTTCTGCATTTTAGTTTAGTTTTGCATTTACAGTAGGTTGAACACGGGCCGTGCTCGCTGAACATGGGGCCGTGTTGCATATTTTTCATAAAACACCCAGTAACAGAAGCTTGAACACGGGCCGTGCTCACTGAACACGCCCCGTGCTCAACGAAATCAGTAAATTTAATTAAAACGCCCAGATACAGATCCTGAACACGGGGCCGTGTCCACTGAACACGGGGCCGTGTCCAACCTCTGTTTCAGTATTTATTTTTGTTTTCTGATCTCGAGACTCAGTTGTGGTCTGCTGAGTGATTCTTATGGATCAATACTCAGGAGGTTACAACTACACCTATGAGGAGGATGATTATAGGGGTAATTATTGCACTAATTGTTGTAACGCACGATCGGTTCAAAATAATCGCTCATATCAACCATCCAATTCATACACCTACTATGAGGAGTCCAGGTACGAGCCATCAACTTCATACACATCCTATGAAGACCAAAGGTATGAACCTCCTCCCTCATACTCATATTTTGATGATGAGCCTTCATACTCATACTTTGAGGAACCAAGATATGAGCCACCACCTTCGTATGCTTACTATGAGGAACCTTGGCATGAACAACCCACCTCATACGAGTATTATGAAGAACAAAATTACGACCCTTATCCATCATATGCTTACAATGAAGAACAATGGTGTGAACCATCTACTTCATATGGGTATTATGAGGAACAAAGGATCGAACAATCGGATTCAAGCTTTGAAAATCCCGATTCTTTTTCTATAACCGATAGGATATTAGAACACATTAGAGTTATCGATCGATGTATAAAAGAATCTCGCGCAAGGGAAGAGGAGTCCCGCGCAAGAGAAGAATTAAAAAAGGAAGAGATAACCAAAAGTGTAAAAATGGAAGAACAAATAAGTGAAAAACCGACACATGAGTTAAACAACGATAAAGGTGAGTCCGACAATGTTAAAATTCAAGAAGAGTCTAATTTTGAAGAAATTAATCTCTTGTCACCTTCTTTCGAAAATCATTGTTTAGTACCCACTCATGCTAAGTTTTTAAAAGAGTTAAACACTAACACTAAAATTGACGAAACGGTAAGTGTTAAGTTAACTAATGATCAACCCTCGCTAATAAAAGAAGACCCATTTGAAATTAACATTACACCGGTTCCATGTTTCTTTCAAAATTCGTTTATTAGTAATGTCACAATTGATAAAGATCTTTGTGTTAACATAATGCCTAACTACATTTTTGAAAAATTAAGTATTAGTGATTTTTCTCCACTTCAAATACCCATTTTTCTATCCAATCGGAAAGTAATAAAATCAATCGGTATAGTTGAGGATGTATTGGTTCAAACAAATCAATTGGTAATCCCCACCGACTTTGTCATCCTCGATGACGCTCCTCTAGTGTTGGGACGACCATTTGTAAAAACTCACGAAGCTTTGAAAAACTGGAAGTACAACAATCTACCTCTTCAATTAGGGGCATTCAAAAAAAGTGTCGACCTTGGGCGATCAATGAAATATCCATTCGGCAATGATGACCCCCTAATGGAAGATGAGCCAGAACCACCTGATAAGGTGGGTCTAGCCAAGGACCCTTATAAACGTGGCGCACCACGGAGGCATTCCGCGGAACTATCCGTAGTTTAGTTTACATTAACCTTTATGTTTTCTAGTTTAGTTTTTATTTTTCAGGAATAAAACACACTCGGGATGGTGAAGGATGATAAGGGAAGCTTGAACCAACACCCCATACACAAAAACAGAGCCTCCCTACGATTTTTCTTCATTACAGCAAGTTCAGCACGGGGCCGTGCTCACCCCAACACGCCCCGTGCCCAAGGTTCTGTAGAAAATGCCCAGTTCAGGTACCTGGACACGGGGCCGTGCTCACTGGACACGCCCCCGTGCCCAGCCTTCTGTTTACTTTTGGTACTGGCAGTCTGGACACTGGGCCGTGCTCAGCCAACACCACCCCGTGTTCAGCTACCCAGTACCATAAAATCTTGTTTTTAACCCATTTTTACACATTTAATCAGCCTAAAAACTTATTTTTGGGACACATTGAGGACAATGTGTAATTTAAGTGTGGGGGGGATGCTAAAACCTTGAATCTTGCAAGTCCTAATAACAAGCCTTACACAAACTCTATTGGAACCGCTAATCACCCCAAATTTTTTCAAAAAATTTCAAATTTTTTACTTGTCTAGGTTTAATTTGGGAATTTCAAAATTCTAAAAAGGTTATATTTTACAAATTTACAACCGATAGCGTCGTGATAAAAAGAACCAACATAAGAAAATTATGAAAAGGCATGACAAGCTTAGTTAAAATTTAATTATATATACTTGAACACATAAAAACCCATTCCCACAAAAGTGAGTTTTGAGCCTTTATTGAGCATACAAATATATATATCTTTAAATTAAATGCTCATTTTTCGTTTCTTGTGTGAATAGCCGCTCGGTTCTTACAACTCTAGAACTTGCCACGACGATACATTCCCGGTCCTTACCAACTTAAACCCGAGTAAGTAAATTATGGAGGCATTAGGACTAACCCTTTTTATTTCTACGCCATTATTTTTCTTTTTTCTTACCACCTACCCAAAATCTCCCTAGTTAACCCCTTTGAGCCTAAACCTTTTCATTTCTTAACCCAAACCAAACACCTTTTCACCCACCTAAACCCTTTATATTTTTCACCATTTGTTTTAGTAACAAGCTCGGTTTTTCGTATGACTTTTCAAAAAAAAAAAAAAAAAAGTGTTGATGATGAAGCAAAATAAATAAACAAGCAAGTTCATCAAAAATAACTTTGTTTGAATACTGGCTTCATCAAGAAATTTTTTTTTTTTTGCAAAAATAAAAAGTCTTTCGAAAACCGACGCTTGTTACGCTTTTTCGCCCTTTCTACTAACCACTAACCCAACCACCTACCTTTAACCCAAGCCTAACCCTTCACCCAAAAAGTCCTCTTGATGTTTACAAAGGTATATAGTTAAAAAGGAGGAGGATTGATTGCTTGGCAAGCCTATGGTAGGAGTAAGTTCCATGCCGCTCTCGAGTGATTCACTAAAATACATCTTCGGCCGAGTGTTGAGTGATCCCCGTGAGGTATGTGAACTCGTATATAAATAGAATTTTAAAGAGGCATGTTATGCCCTAATAAGTAATTTATCTTATGAAAAGTTTTAAATAAATCATGACGAATAAGATTGTAAATAAATAAAAATAAAATTAAATAAAGAATCTTGGAAATCCCGACACTCTACGACAAGCCCAAAAACCTTCTTCTCTACCCATTCCATTTGGGAGTGTAATAGCCACATATTAAAGAGTTTTGCTTGAGGACAAGCAAAGATTCAAGTGTGGGGGTATTTGATGTGTTCAAAATGTAACATATAAATTTCATCAAATGAGGCATAAAACTAACCCTTTTTTAGTACTAATGTTGGAAAAAGTGTGCTTTTGTCTTCCTTTTGTATTTTCAGGATTAAATGAGCTCAAATCAACAAAAGAAGCAAAAAGGTAGCTAAATCTAGCATAAATACAAGAAAAGGAACAAACGTGGCATGCCCGACCCCCTTCAACAGCATCTCCCAAAGCAAAAACAAGAAGAAAGCTGGGCATGGGGTTGTGCCCAGCTCAGCACGGGGCAGTGCTCAGGATGGACAGCCCTGGCACTAAAGACAAACCTGTAGAAGCTTCTATTGCCCACCACGGGGTCGTGCCCAGCGGACACGGGGCCGTGGTCAACGCAAAGATACGCAGAATCTTGCCAAATCTGATAGTACAGATATGCTTCTGAGCACGGGGGCGTGCCCAGCGGACACGGGGGCGTGTGGAGCTAATAAAGACAAACTGTATTAATGAAGAAAGAGAAAAGGGTGGACACGGGGCCGTGTCCAGCGGACATGGGGCCGTGTCCAGGCTTCTGTACAGGCTATAAATAGGAGTGCTTGGCTCAAGCTCAAACCATCCCTTGGCACACCACCTCTCTCACACTTCACCCACCACCCACCACCACCATAACACCATCATCCACCACCATCATCCATTGTCCATCGTAGAGTGTGTGAGTCGTCTCGGGATCCAAGATTGATCGTAAGAGTTCTTGACAATCAAGGCCATGTTTGCCTAAGTCTCTTACATCACTTGGTGAAGACAAAGTGTCTAGTGTAATACTTTTTATTTCTAATCTTTTCGCACTTTTTATTTGGTTTCGTATTAATGACTTTAATAACTAGTTGCTTATGTTGAAGGTGATCTTTCTTTATCGTTTGTCCGTGGTGTCTTGAAATTATTTTACTGTCTATATAAAATAAAAGATTTTCACCATTCATATCTCCACGGTCTATATGGAGGTATGTTGGCTACCTGGTTGGGGGTTAAGGGAACAGTTTGGTAAAGGTCTTGCCATTGTTCAGCGTTTAGAGGTCCTGTAATGGACCTGGGTCAAATTTAGTAGGACCTCCTTCAATACTTAACGGTATTTGATGGCGGGGGTCCAAACTCTTTGATCCCCTCATAAGTTAACTACTATTAATACTATAACCCGGCTACTTAGGACTGTATCCCTGCTGACTCAGACTACTTAGTCGAGGGTAACGTCACCTCCAAAAGAGGGGCCTACCATAATATTGCATTAATAACTTAATTAATTATCTTCCAATAATCCACCCTTTTAGGATTGTATCCTTGCTGACTCAAACTACTGGGGTGAGGGTAACGTCACCTTCAAAAGAGGGGCCTACTACAATAACTAAGATAATCTCTTAAATATGTGCAAAAGTGCGGAAATAATCAAAGGTTACACTAGATACGAGTCGGAACCAAGTGATTCATCTTGTCTATCTATTTTTTATTTTTATTTTTATTTTCAGCATTTTAGTTAGTTTTTATTTTTCTTAGTTTAAAACATTTTTCTAAACTTTTTATTTTGATTAGACGTTGAGGATAAACCGGTACTAAAAGCTCTTGTGTCCTTGGACGACCTCGGTATCTTACCAACGCTATACTACGCTCACGATGGGTACACTTGCCCATATGTGTGTTTAGTGTTAGTAAAATATCGTGTTTTATAAATTTAAAACTTGGCTAAAAATAAGTGTTAAAGGGGCTTAAAATATACACCTAATATATATAACACTTCACACGCATCAGTAAGCATCCCAATTACCACCGAAATCTATGACACACGAACGGAGCATGTCTTCAAGAGTACGAATCGTTCTTTCAGTCTGACCGTCGGTTTGAGGGTGGAATGCGGTACTTAGATTAAGCGTAGTATCGAGAGCCGCTTGAAACGTTTCCCACAGACGCGAGGTGAACCGAGCATCACGGTCAGAGATGATGTCGTGAGGCGTCCCATGTCGACAAATGATCTCATCGGTGTAGATTCGGGCTAATCGTTCTACCTTGTAGTCTTCTCGTATTGGATAAAAGTGAGCAGATTTGGTCAATCGGTCAACGACAACCCAGATGCTGTCGTGACTTGATGGCGTGTCGGAAGTTTTGTTATGAAGTCCATAGCTATACTTTCCCACTTCCACAGAGGGATCGGGGGTTGTTCAAGTAAGCCAGAGGGTCTTTGGTGTTCTGCCTTGACCTTCGAGCAAGTCAGGCACTTTCCAATGTAGAGAGCGATATCCCTTTTCATGCCCGGCCACCAGTACTTGTAGCGAAGGTCCTGGTACATTTTATCGCCACCGGGATGAATAGAATACCGGGACTTGTGGGCTTCGTCCATCAAAATCTGTCGCAAGTTGGTCCGCTTAGGGATCCAAATTCGGTCCAGAAAGTGGAATATCCCATTCGATTTATTCACAATCTGGGCTCCATCGTGATAGATTTTTTCCTTCTTCAAAGTGCGTTCAGTGAAACATGCATGCTGAGCTTCGCGGATGAGGGTTTCAAGATCGTATTGGGCTTGGGTATTACGAATGCTGAGCAGATAACTCCGTCTGCTGAGAGCGTCGGCAACGACATTTGCTTTGCCAGGATGATAACGAATCTCACAGTCATAATCGTTGAGAAGTTCTACCCATCGGCGTTGACGCATATTAAGTTCCTTCTGGTTAAAGATGTGTTGTAGGCTCCTATGATTGGTGAAGATCGTACACTTGGTACCATACATGTAGTGTCACCAAATCTTTAACGAAAAACAACTGTGCCTAGCTCGAGATCATGGGTTGTATAGTTCTTCTCGTGGATTTTGAGCTGACGAGATGCGTAAGTCTAACACCTCGTAAAAACACGACCAGTATTATAAAGACACGTGTCATGGAAGGTAAACGTGTTATAAACCCGGATCAAGTTGAAAGATGTATGGTAGGATTAAAAAGTGTCAACATGTTAATTAATACCTCTGAGTGACCTTGTTATAAATCCCAAACCTTAATATGTTTATAAACATCTGATGTATATTCAAACCCAGTTGTTAAATGTGAAGAAATAACTCATTTTGCGAAGAATGGATCCTATGTGAAATTTCGATGATTCTCATTCAAAAACCTTCATCAATAAAGTCCAAGAACTTTCAAATGCATGGCAACACATGCGAGGGCATGCAAGACCTGATTATATGGTCCCACTACTGGAAAAAGGACATAAAGTCCGAAGTTATAAAAGTTGCATGGTCAAAGCCTAAAAGTTTACAAGTTTTTGGTCTTCTGACAAGGCTTACGGACCGCAAGGTATATGCCTTACGGACCGTAAGGCAGCTTAACTGGGCAATAATTTTTGAAATTTATCGTAATTAAGGTTTGACTTAGTGATTAATCACTAATGGTCCAGTCAATTCTCGAATTAAAAGTAGCTTTGAGTTGGTAATTATGTGGGTAATAAACCCTTAAAAGGGCACCCTCTGATTTCCACTCTAACTAGGTCAATTGTCAGGTCAAACTTAATTATAAAAAGTCAACAGAAAGCTAATTTTCGAATAAACACATAATTAACAATGTAGAAGCCATGAAACCTGTTTTATCACTAGTATAACTTGGTAATTAATGTAAGTACATGTCTAAACATGTTCAACCCGGCAATTTTCAGTTTAGGCTCGGTTCGGAACCGAAAGTCGCAAAAGTAGATTTTTTCTTTGACTTTCAGTTCTGACCCAATGTAGCATATTTTAGAAATGCCTTAGAGATCTATTAGGACCAGGTTATAGGTTAGTGTAAACCTCTGAGGTTATACAACTTGGTTCCTTAGTTATCCGATTCATTTGCATGTTTGACTTTAAAACGAGATTTTTGAAAATGTGAGAGGACAAAAACCTATATTACTGATTTATAAACTTGTCCTAAAAATTTGATATTAGTTTGAGGTCTAGATTAGGAGTTATGCTCAATATCGTAATTAAGAAGCTTTTTATTAATTAAACGGCGTAATTAGCATAAAGCCTATCTAAACCCAAATTTTGACACCAAACTTGTTACCCACCGATGTAATATAATATTTTGGGATTTTTGAAGATTTTTTTTTTATTTTTAAGCTGAGCATAACATAGGGTTCTTGGTATAATTCGGTAATTGTCGGTTATACCCTTTTCTTGAATAAAATGAGTTTTACATAATATTTTGACACCAAACTTTTTGCTACTGATTTTATATAATAAATAAAACATTTTGAACTTTATAAACTGTTCAAAAACTCAGATTTCCTATTTAAACCCGAAAATCACTTAAAACCGACTTTTACGCGTTTTAAGCGCATAGTATGGGTTAAAACTAATTTCGGCATATAAAACTTAATACCTACTGATGTTTTAAGTAAATTTTTATAATTAAATAGTAAGCAAAAGTTTTGAACTCAGAATTCTAATTTTGGCCTTTAAAGCTTATGTGAAATTACCAAAATGCCCCTACGGTGCATAGTTTGGTTATAAAAGATAAATTTCACATATATGCAATACCCTATTGTTATGGCTTATAAAAATAAATATTTTTACTGATTATATCACACCTGAAACTCAGATTAATATTTAAACCCTTTTATAAGCTTTAAAATGACCAAAATACCCCTACGGGGCATAATTTGAGTTTAAATTCATTTTGGGCATAATGGAAGGTATCCTACTGATATCACAACATATTTAGGGCATATTAACTTAGGAAACCTGTTCATGACTCATTTGTTTGCCTGTTATGCATTTTTCGCGCTCGGTACGGTTTATGTAACTAGTTTGCATAAATTAGCCGAAACGGGTCAAACCTTATCATTTTTATCTCAAAATCCAGAATGTGTTTAGTTTACCCATATTATACAAGTATACAAATTTGTCGGGTCTAAACCACATTATAATTCGGTCTTCGCTTAATCGTGCGTTCTGAACCGTATATCTTCTTTTAAAACTAACTGGTCTAAGTTTAGGCTTAATTAAGACCCGTTAGGAATCTAATAGGATATTAAAACCTTCGTTCCAGATTAGGAGACCAGTAAAAGATACTTGTACTCGCTGATTGAGATTTATACTTGCTCTGGTAAATACTTTTAACTTATTTTCCGTTATACGGGCTTAGGATACGGTATTATAATAATACCGCTTGGTCGGGTATGTAACTGTTTTAAATAGGATTGTGATTAATATATTTGCATAACCCGTTTTAATCTGTTTTGTTTGGTATATGGCTTTTGGGGGGTTAATGACCATGTCCTGGATATCCTCGGCTCATTCATTGAAATGGCCACGACTTAAGCACGGGGTGTAGGCATACACCTGACAGTTGCGTATGTATAAAAGGTACCCCACAATAAGGAAAATTCCTTGTGGGTATTATACCTGTGGTGTGTCAGTTAATCTCGTCCGGCTCTTCTAACCGGCCCTGACAGACGGCAAACATTTAAATCTGTATACAAGATTATTTTTAAATAATTGTCCCAAGTTATAAAAGATATTTTGTGCCTTGTGCATTCAAATCAATTTTTTTTAAACATTTTCAAAATGAGTCGGTTAATTGTATTTACCAGTGTAAACTGACGTATTTTTCCAAAAAGGCTAAGTGCTGGTACTAAACGGAATAGGCTGGCTACTCCTAGCATCAATAAAGAGTCTTGCAAGCTTAGATGTTATAAATCTGTTGAACAATGTTCCTTTTAACGTGATCCGCCTGTGGATCCTTTACATTCCGTTGTAATACTTTGATATTACTTTTATTTGGGTTGTAATGTTTTTATCTTTCGACTTCCGCTGTGTATTAAACTGTGGTAAATTGTCTATGATGATATCAACTACGTCACGATACTCCCTACCGGGCCCACCGGTAATACGTGTAAATATCGGGGTGTGACAGGTTGGTATCAGAGCCAACGTTGAGTGAATTAAACACTAGCCTTTTGTGTTTAATCTCAGTGACACAGTTTGCACATTCCTCGACTTTTGAGTCTAGACAAAGAACTTTGGACTAATTCTGACTTATTTTGTTTTGTCCTTTATTGTTTCTTTTGTTGTTTCTTTTGTTTGTTTTGACAGTACCAACAAAAACGCCGCCAAGATTTCGAGGAAGAGGAAGAGGCAAGGGGCCATTCATCTCCCCCAACGATCACGAGGCCGGACCTTCCCACCGGCGAACCCCATCTGCTACCATGAGTACCAGTCCTCTAGAAGACCGGAGGACCTTTTTAGAACCCGCGAGGCGTTCAGTCTCGCTGAGCTCCTCACCTTCCTACCTCAACTCTTTCGAGCCTCAATCGGAGAACGAGCCCCACAACTCACATCACTCTTCCATAGCCCTTCAACGCCCCAACTGACACCATTCCTTCAACGACCCAACACCCTACTTTCAAAGTCGGTTCAACCCGGCAAACCAAATTGATGAGCCAACGGGTTATAACTCGTTGGGACCGGAGGACCACTTCTCCATGGACATGGAAGAGGATCCGGAACCTGCCCAGCCGCCATCTGGGACACCTACTCACCCCATCGAGATTTCGGATGGGTCGTCATATCATGGATCACCTTATCGTGGTCCAGACAGTTATGAGGCAAGGTTTGCCCAATACGACTGGGTGTTTACTCCCAGTTACCACTCACAGCAGCAGCAGGATCCCTAGGAGGATTCGCGTTTTGTAGTGGTTACTCCACCGCCACCACCACCGTTTGAGCAGCAGCTGCCTCCGGAGCCACCGAGGAGGAGAAGAACAACTGCACGGATGTCCGTGCGAGGGGGAATCCGTATCATCACCCCTCAACATTCAAGTGACTGTCATTACCCGCCACTATATGAAGACCCACAGATGGGTGGGCCTTCGAACCCTGTTTCTGAGGTGGAGTCTGCGCCAGTCGCACCGCCACCAGTGGGTTATGATAACCCAATTCCTACATATGCCGGTACAGCGGCATACAACCCCTTTGAGCAGCCTGCCTACCCGGGGTATAACTACTACAATGCCCCCAATGTTGACCCATACCTTGTAGCAGCCAACTACAATGCCCATCATCCTGAAGGGCCTTACGCATCCTCCTACCAAACCGGGTACCCACCTTATGGGTATCAACACCCACCACCTCCTCAACCTCCGCATCAGCAGCCGCGACAGCCGCCGTTGATTCAGCCCCAGCAGCAACAGGAGATTCTACAGAGGTTGAGCCAGGTGGAACGGGAGGTTCAAGAGGAACGTAGGAACCACCGGGGATTTCTCAAAGGTCTGGCGAGCTTAATCAAAAGGAAGAGCAAAAAGGATCATTGAGATTCTTTGTTTGTTTGTTTGTTTGTTTTGTATTTCTTTAATTTTCAATCAAGTCCCTGCGTGGACATCTATTTCTGTATCCAGTCCCTGCGAGGACTTATAATTTCAGTTTAGCCTCTGCGTGGGCAAGTTATTTCTGTTAAAGTCCCGTTTAGGGCAATATGTACTCTTTTAAAATTTAGTGGCATGTTATAATTTAAATTTCATTTTGCCATTATGCATAAATATAATATATATGAAATAAATAAATCAAAAATATCATTCCTTTTAAAATAATCTGCCTATTAAATATTAAATAAGAATCTTAAAAGGTATAACCTAGCCTGCATATCATTATAGACCTGGCCATAATGGTAAAACCTGTTTAAAAGGATTCAAACCCTTGTTAACATCTGAAAACATGTTAACACTCCTGGCAGATGTGATTCGTTAAAATCACACATGTCATTCTTATATTGGATTCTTCCAATTCCTTCTTTATTATTTAAACATCCATTTGTGATGTAGGGCCTACGAGCCATAATAATTGTCATATAAGACAAAAGACAGATTGTAGTCTACGACTCCCTGTCAATAAAAGGTAATGAACTACGTTCAAACCTTAATACCTCGATTCTCTGAAATCATGGTTTATAATTTAAATTGTCCTTGTGACTAGGCCTTTTATGCCATTAATAATACCCTTAATACTTTATAATTAGGATAAATTATGATGAAAATCCTAAATGAATACATTTAATAAATTAACCAAGTATGGTTTAAAGTTACCATGGTTAATGAATTGCCATAAAAGACAATTCCATAATGAACTTCTGAATAAATCCTGTCAATATTTTATGTAGCAATCAAGCTACATGGCTGGGTCAGACGAAGTCAACAGTCACCCAAGGAAGAATCATGGCACTTCCAGAGTTAATGTAGCAGGCGCAGAATTGCATGCATTAATAGATAATGCCATTACGCGAGCTCTTGACAGACAGTTTACTGAATCTAGTGGTACCCATGTCAGAACTCAGTCTGTACCTCATTCAAAACCACCCTCCAAAACTCATACAGCTCGCAAGAGTGATTCTCATCACTCATCAAATCAGAGGAGTGTTCCGTCTAAGAATATTGAGTTTAAACAAGAACCACGTGTTAAGGGTTGTTCTTATAAGTATTTTGTCTCCTGCAAGCCTAGAGACTTCACAGGGGAGAAAGGAGCCATCGATTGTATGACTTGGCTCGATGAAATGGACACGGTGGTTGATATTAGTGGTTGTGCAGAGAAAGATATTGTGAAGTTTGTGTCACAATCATTTAAAGGAGAAGCTCTAGCGTGGTGGAGATCACTGATTCAAGCTACAGGAAAAGTCCACTTGTATAGCATGTCTTGGGAGCAATTCGTTGCTCTAATCAAAGAAAATTACTGTCCTCAACACGAAGTTGAGAAGATCGAGACTGGCTTCTTGACCTTAGTCATGAAGAACTTAGACTGCCAGACTTACCTCACCAGTTTCAATACCATGTCTCGATTGGTTCCATACTTGGTTACACCGGAACCAAAACGTATCGCTCATTTTATTGTGGGTTTAGCCCCGGAGATCAAAGCTAGTGTGAAGGCGTCTCGACCTACTACTTTTAGGTCAGCAGCTGATTTGTCATTATCCCTTACTCTGGATGCGATCAGGCTGAGATCGCTTAAGATTTCTGAAGAAGGAAATAGGAAACGTGAGGATGATAACTCACGTCGTTCTGACAAGAAGCATAGGGGGAACTTAGACCACAAGAAGAATTTTGGGTCTAACAAGGGTAACCAGCAAATGGATGAGAAACCTAAATGCAAAACCTGCCAGAAACATCATTTCGGGAAATGCAGGTTTGAATCAAAGTCACAGTCACAGTCAAAGTCAATTGGTTGTGGAATCTGCAAGTCCAAATAATACAAGACTTTGGATTGCAAGAAATTGAAGGATGCAACCTGTTATGGTTGCAATGAGAAGGGGCACATCAAGACCAATTGCCCAAAGTATGCGAAGAAGCCTGAAGAAGGCAAAAAGACCAATACTAGGGTCTTCCAAATGAATGCACGGGAAGCAGTTCAGGATGACAACATGATAACAGGTACTTTCCTTATAAATGATGTTTATGCAAGGGTATTGTTCGATTCGGGTGCAGATAAATCATTTGTGGATGATAAATTTTGTAAGCTGTTAAACCTGCCCGTTAGAACCTTAAGTATAAAATATGAGGTAGAATTGGCTGATGGTACCATAGAAACTACTTCAACCGTATTAGATGGATGTTTCATATCCATTAGGAACCACTTTTTTCCATTATCCTTGCTTCCTTTGAAATTAGCTGGTTTCGACATAGTGATAGGCATGGATTGGTTATCTCATAACCAAGCCCAGATCGTTTGCGACAAGAAACAAGTGGTTGTCAAGACTCCATATGGTGAGCCACTTACCATACAAGGAGATACTCAGTACGGATTGCCTAAGCAAGTGTCTATGCTTAAGGCGTCAAGGTGTTTGAGGAAAGGTTGTGTCATCTACATGGCACAAGTAACTATTGATGAACCAAACCCCAAAATTGAAGACATCCCTATCATTTCTGAATATTCAGAAGTATTCCCTGAAGAACTGCCTGGTTTACCCCCCAGATAGGCAAGTGGAGTTCAGAATCGACATAATACCTGAAGCAGCACCTGTTGCAAGAGCACCTTACCGGTTGGCCCCGACTGAGATGAAAGAGTTGAGAACTCAGTTGGATGATTTGTTGGCAAAAGGATTTATTAGACCTAGCTCATCTCCCTGGGGAGCACCAATTCTGTTTGTAAAGAAGAAAGATGGATCGATGCGTCTATGCATCGATTATCGCGAGCTTAACAAGGTCACTATCAAGAACAAATATCCATTGCCCAGGATCGACGATCTGTTCGATCAATTGCAAGGGGCAAGTTACTTCTCCAAGATTGATTTAAGGTCAGGATACCATCAACTGAAGGTTAGAGATGAAGATGTGCACAAGACTGCATTTAGAACTCGCTATGGTCACTACGAGTTCTTGGTGATGCCTTTTGGGCTCACTAATGCACCAGCAGCGTTCATGGACCTCATGAATCGCGTTTGCAAACCCTACTTGGACAAGTTTATCATCGTCTTCATTGATGACATCCTCATTTATTCAAAGAATCAAGCTGATCATGAGAAGCATCTTCGTTGTATTCTTAAACTTCTTCAATAAGAAAAGCTTTACACCAAGTTTTCAAAGTGTGAATTTTGGCTTCGTGAAGTCCAATTCCTTGGATATATGGTTAGTGAGCGTGGTATCCAGGTGGATCCCGCTAAGATTGAGGCTATCATGAATTGGCAAGAGCCGAAGACGCCCACATAGATTCGCAGCTTCTTAGGTCTGGCAGGATATTACAGGCGTTTTATTGAAAATTTCTCAAGGATTACTGCACCCCTAACTTCACTGACTCGCAAGAATATCAAGTTTGATTGGGGGTCCTAAGCAGCAAGAATCTTTTGACATCCTTAAGAAAAAGTTAAGTAATCCACCTGTGTTGACATTGCCTGAAGGAATAGAAGAGTTTGTAGTGTACTGCGACGCATCACACACTGGTATGGGATGTGTGCTCATGCAGAAAGGCAAGGTCATTGAATATGCTTCCCGACAATTAAAAGTGCACGAGAAGAATTACACCACCCACGATTTGGAGTTGGGTGCCGTTGTGTTAGCACTAAAACTTTGGAGGCATTATTTATATGGTACCAAGTGTGTGATCTATTCTGATCATAAGAGCCTTCAGCATCTGTTCAATCAGAAGGATCTGAACATGAGGCAGCGTCGATGGATGGAGACTTTAAATGATTATGATTGTGAAATCCGATACCATCCAGGCAAAGAGAATGTGGTTGCCGATGCCTTAAGTAGGAAGGAAAGGTTGAAGCCCATAAGAATCAATGCCAAGAGCATTGAATTAAAGAACAGTTTGAATGAAAGATGGTTAGCCGCTCAGAAGGAAGCC
This sequence comes from Helianthus tuberosus, assembly GCA_030545235.1. Classification (NCBI taxonomy): domain Eukaryota; kingdom Viridiplantae; phylum Streptophyta; class Magnoliopsida; order Asterales; family Asteraceae; genus Helianthus; species Helianthus tuberosus. Next base: position 8,517,280 of record CM060436.1, read on the forward strand.
GTATTAGAAGCTAACTATCCAAATGAAAAGCTGGGAGTCACTGCAGAACAGTTATCATATGGTAAGGATGGAATCCTAAGATTGAATGGACAGATATGGGTTCCAATCCATGGAGGACTTAGGGAAATGATCCTTCAGGAAGCACATAGTTCCAAGTATTATGTTCATCCTGGCGGTGACAAAATGTACCAGGATTTGAAGGCAAATTATTGGTGGATAGGCTTGAAGAAGTCTATAGCCACTTATGTGGCCAAATGTCTGAGATGTGCTCAAGTTAAAGCAGAACACCAGAAGCCGTCTGGTTTGCTACAACAGCCTGAACTTCCCACTTGGAAGTGGGAAATGGTGACTATGGATTTTATCACCAAGTTACCGAAGACAAAGCTAGGAAATGATACTATTTGGGTGATATTGGATAGACTGACTAAGTCAGCCCACTTCCTACCTATTAAGGAAACACACAGCTCAGATAAGTTAGCTCAGCTGTACGTAGATGAGATTGTATCTCTCCACGGAGTGCCAGTGTCTATCATCTCTGATAGGGATACGAGGTATACATCACATTTCTGGAAAAGTTTTCAACAATCCCTAGGCACTCGATTGAACTTCAGCACGGCATACCATCCTCAGACGGATGGTCAACGTGAGCGTACTATTAAAACACTAGAAGATATGTTAAGGGCTTGTGTTTTTGATCTAGGTGGAAGTTGGGATGATCATCTTCCATTAATCAAATTTTCATACAATAATAGTTATCATTCCAGTATACAAGCTGCACCTTTTGAAGCTTTGTATGGAAGAAAGTGCAGAACGCCCGTTTGTTGGGCAGAAGTTGGAGATGTCCAACTAACAGGACCTGATATAGTCCTGGAGACGACAGATAAGATTTTACAGATACGAGATCGTCTCAAAGCTGCCAGGGATAGGCAGAAAAGCTACGCAGATAAATGGCGTAAACCTCTAAAGTTTGAGGTTGGTGACAAAGTGTTACTAAAGGTATCACCTTGGAAAGGGGTAATGCGATTTGGTAAGAAAGGCAAGTTAAGCCCAAGATACATAGGACCATTCGAGATCATCAAATGTGTCGGATCAGTGGCCTACAAGTTAAACCTGCCTGAAGAGCTCAGTGGTATTCATAATGTATTCCACATCTGCAATATGAAGAAATGTCTAGCTGATGAATCACTAGTCATACCACATACGGATGTGCACATAGATGAGAGCCTGAAGTTTGTTGAAAAACCTTTGTCGATCGAGGATTGACAGGTTAAGAAACTTCGAAAGAAGCATGTACTGATTGTAAAGGTTAAATGGGATGCTCGTAGAGGTCCCGAGTATACGTGGGAGGTAGAGTCCACAATGAAAGAGAAGTACCCTCATTTGTTCCAGTAAATCTCGAGGTCGAGATTTCTTTTAAGGGGGTGAGGATGTAACACCTCGTAAAATCACGACCAATATTATAAAGACACGTGTCATGGCAGGTAAACGTGTTATAAACCCGGATCAAGTTGAAAGATGTATGGTAGGATTAAAAAGTGTCAACATGTTAATTAATACCTCTGAGTGACCTTGTTATAAATCCCAAACCTTAATATGTTTATAAACATCTTATGTATATTCAAACCCGGTTAATTAAATGTGAAGAAATAACTCATTTTGCAAAGAATGGATCCTATGTGAAATTTCGATGATTCTCATTCAAAAACCTTCATCAATAAAGTCCAAGAACTTTCAAATGCATGGCAACACATGCGAGGGCATGCAAGACCTGATTATATGGTCCCACTACTGGAAAAAGGACATAAAGTCCGTAGTTATAAAAGTTGCATGGTCAAAGCCTAAAAGTTTACAAGTTTTTGGTCTTCTGACAAGGCTTATGGACCGCAAGGTATATGCCTTACAGACCGTAAGGCAGCTTAACTGGGCAATAATTTTTGAAAAGCGGATACGGACCGCAAAGCCAAAGGCTTACGGTCCGTAAGACCTGTAACTGGGCAGATTTTTGGACAGTTGCCTGTTATAGCAAGTTACACTGCCTTAGAAGGCTGGTTTTCGAAATTCAGGAGCTTGGCCAGTGGTTTTTCATGCATAGGGACATCTGGGATCAACAGGGAACACTTGTAGACTAATGTGGAATGATCTTGGAAGATTAAAAATCCTATATAAAGAGCATCATGTTGCAACATTTCATTTGCTCATCTCAAGACCTTCTCTGGAGCTTTCTGATCTTCTCACAAGTTTCCTTAAGTTCCAAAATCGTGCTTAGGACCATTGTAAGTGTCCTTAACCTCCTAATTTCAGTTTTAATTAGTTTAATGACCAAAAGTCAAACTTATCGTAATTAAGGTTTGACTTAGTGATTAATCACTAATGGTCCAGTCAATTCTCGAATTGAAAGTAGCTTTGAGTTGGTAATTATGTGGGTAATAAACCCTTAAAAGGGCACCCTCTGATTTCCACTCTAACTAGGTCAATTGTCGAGTCAAACTTAATTATAAAAAGTCAACAGAAAGCTAATTTTCGAATAAACACATAATTAACAATGTAGAAGCCATGAAACCTGTTTTATCACTTGTACAACTTGGTAATTAATGTAAGAACATGTCTAAACATGTTCAACCCGGCAATTTTCAGTTTAGGCTCGGTTCGGAACCGAAAGTCGCAAAAGTAGACTTTTTGCTTTGACTTTCAGTTCTGACCCAATGTAGCATATTTTAGAAATGCCTTAGAGCTCTATTAGGACCAGGTTATAGGTTAGTGTAACCCTCTGAGGTTATACAACTTGGTTCCTTAGTTATCCGATTCATTTGCATGTTTCCATTATATGCCTAAATATTGACCATCATCCCCTTTTGACTTTAAAACGAGATTTTTGAAAATGTGAGAGGACAAAAACCTTTATTACTGATTTATAAACTTGTCCTAAAAATTTGACATCAGTTTGAGGTCTAGATTAGGAGTTATGCTCAATATCGTAATTAAGAAGCTTTTCATTAATTAAACGGCGTTATTAGCATAAAACCTATCTAAACCCAAATTTTGACACCAAACTTTTTACCCACTGATGTAATATAATATTTTGGAATTTTTGAAGATTTTTTTTTATTTTTAAGCTGAGCATAACATAGGGTTCTTGCTATAATTCGGTAATTGTCGGTTATACCCTTTTCTTGAATAAAATGAGTTTTACATAATATTTTGACACCAAACTTTTTGCTACTGATTTTATATAATAAATAAAACATTTTGAACTTTATAAACTGATCAAAAACTCAGATTTCCTATTTAAACCCGAAAATCACTTAAAACTGACTTTTACGCGTTTTAAGCGCATAGTATGGGTTAAAACTAATTTCGGCATATAAAACTTAATACCTACTGATATTTTAAGTAAATTTTTATAATTAAACAGTAAGCAAAAGTTTTGAACTCATAATTCTAATTTTGACCTTTAAAGCTTATGTGAAATTACCAAAATGCCCCTACGGTGCATAGTTTGGTTATAAAAGATAAATTTCACATATATGCAATACCCTACTATTATGGCTTATAAAAATAAATATTTTTACTGATTATATCAGACCTGAAACTCAGATTAATATTTAAACCCTTTTATAAGCTTTAAAATGACCAAAATACCCCTACGGGGAATAATTTGAGCTTAAATCCATTTTGGGCATAATGGAAGGTATCCTACTGATATCACAACATATTTAGGGTATATTAACTTAGGAAACCTGTTCATGACTCATTTGTTTGCCTGTTATTCATTTTTCGCGCTCGGTACGGTTTATGTAACTAGTTTGCATAAATTAGCCTAAACGGGTCAAACCTTATCATTTTTATCTCAAAATCCAGAATGTGTTTAGTTTACCCATATTATAAAAGTATACAAATTTTTCGGGTCTAAACCACATTATAATCCGGTCTTCGCTTAATCGTGCGTTCTGAACCGTATATCTTCTTTTAAAACTAACCGGTCTAAGTTTAGGCTTAATTAAGACCTGTTAGGAATCTAATAGGATATTAAAACCTTCGTTCCAGATTAGGAGACCAGTAAAAGATACTTGCACTCGCTGATTGAGATTTATACTTGATCAGGTAAATACTTTTAACTTATTTTTCGTTATACGGGCTTGGGATACGGTATTATAATAATACCGCTTGGTCGGGTATGTAACTGTTTTAAATCGGATTGTGATTAATATATTTGCATAACCCGTTTTAATCTATTTTGTTTGGTATATGGCTTTTGGGGGGTAATGACCATGTCCTGGATATCCTCGGCTCATTCATTGAAATGGCCACGACTTAAGCACGGGGTGTAGGCATACACCTGACAGTTGCGTATGTATAAAAGGTACCCCACAATAAGGAAAATTCCTTGTGGGTATTATACCTGTGGTGTGTCAGTTAATCTCGTCCGGCTCTTCTAACCGGCCCTGACAGACGGAAAACATTTAAATCTGTATACAAGATTATTTTTAAAAAATTGTCCCAAGTTATAAAAGATATTTTGTGCCTTGTGCATTCAAATCAATTTTTTTAAACATTTTCAAAATGAGTCGGTTAATTGTATTTACCAGTGTAAACTGACGTATTTTTTCAAAAAGGCTAAGTGCAGGTACTAAACGGAATAGGCTGGCTACTCCTAGCATCAATAAAGAGTCTTGCAAGCTTAGATGTTATAAATTTGTTGAACAATGTTCCTTTTAATGTGATCCACCTGTGGATCCTTTACATTCCGTTGTAATACTTTGATATTACTTTTATTCGGGTTGTAATATTTTTATCTTTCGACTTCCGCTGTGTATTAAACCGTGCTAAATTGTCTATGATGATATCAACTACGTCACGATACTCCCTACCGGGCCCACCGGTAATACGTGTAAATATCGGGGTGTGACAGTAAGCAATGACCTTGTCCCGTTGCATGAGAACACAACCAAGACCAAGGTTCGAGGCATCACAATAGACAATTAAGTCGTCGTTTCCGTCGGGTTTGGAAATCAGACTCCTGTTTAGTTCCCCAAACAAAAGGCTTGTCTTTATGCGTGAGAGCGGTAAGCGGCACAACGATTTTTGAGAACCCTTCGATAAATCGTCGATAATAGCCCGCTAGTCCGAGAAAAGAACGGACTTCAGACGGGTTCTTAGGTGTAATCCAACTCTTAACTGCTTCTATCTTCGCGGGATCGACGTGAATACCTTGACTATTGACAATGTGACCAAGAAATTGAACCTCCTCCAGCCAGAATTCACACTTGGAGAACTTGGCAGAGAGTCGATTTCCCTGGAGTAGCTCGAGAACCAAACGTAGATGTTGCGCGTGTTTGGCTTTCGACTTGGAATAGATCAAGACATCATCGATGAACATGATGACGAAGCGGTCGAGATAAGGTTTACACACGCGATTCATCTGATCCATGAAAACCGCAGGTGCGTTGGTTAAACCAAAAGGCATAACAACGAATTCATAATGGCCGTATCGAGTACGAAAAGCAGTTTTGGGTATATCCTCCGCTTGGATGCGTAGCTGGTGATAGCCTGAGCGTAGGTCGATCTTCGAGAAACACACAGCACCTTGTAGCTGATCAAACAAATCATCGATGCGAGGCAGGGGATAGCGATTCTTGATAGTCAACTTATTCAATTCCCGATAGTCGATGCACATCCTGAACGACCCATCCTTCTTTTTTACGAAAAGGCTTGGCGCGCCCCATGGAGAGGTGCTCGGGCGAATGAAGCCTTTATCAAGTAGTTCCTGGAGCTGACTCGAGAGTTCGCGCATTTCGGGTGGAGCGAGTCGGTAAGGAGCTTTGGCAACAGGATTTGCTCCAGGAATGAGGTCAATACGAAGGTCGATATCACGACTTGGCGGGAGTCCTGGAAGATCATCGGGAAACACATTAGGAAATTCACAAACCACAGGAACATCTTTCACTTCTGTCTTTCCTTTCTTTTCCTTCTCCGCTACTACGATGTTAGCCAAGAAAGCTCTGTATTCCTTGCGGAGATACTTGCTAGCTTGGACACATGACATGAGTTTGAGACCTTTCGAAGCAGTTTCACCATAAACACATAATAGATCACCATTTGCGAGCGAGAATCGAATCATTTTATCGAAGCACACAACTTCAGCATGGTTTTCGCGAAGAAAGTCCATGCCTACTATGACGTCAAAACTTCCGAGTTGCGTTGGAATAAGGTCGATTGGGAAGATGTGATTGTTGAGCTCAAGAGTACAATCCCGAAGAACAGAATTAACGGCGACAGTTCTTCTGGTGGCGACTTCAACATCGAACGTCGAGGGGAGATGGGAGCGCTTACGACTAAGGAGCTTCTCGAATTCAAACGACACAAAGCAGTTATCGACTCCAGTATCAAACAAACACGAAGCATAAATACCATTCACAAGGAACGTACCATTAACCACGTTGTTGTCAGCCTGGGCTTGGCGCATGTTGATGTTGAAATTTCTGGCGTGGGCGGTTTGTTGCTGTTGCTGTTAAGGCTGTTGCTGCTGCTGAGGCTGCTGTTGCTGGGGCTCTTGTTTCACAACCCTGTTCGGGCACATGTTCGCGAAGTGGTTGGGATCACCACACGCAAAGCAGACTCTGGCGTTGATCGCGGGTGCCTGAGCTCTTGCTGGCCTTGAGGAGCTGGAAGCAGAGCTTGATGAGCAGTGGCTTGAGCTGGTGCTTGTCGGGAACCAGTACGGCAATTGGCATTAAAGTGGCCGTACATGTTGCAATGCACGCAGAATCGGCAGGCGATACCCACCGGGTGATGATAAGTACAGGTCGGGCAAGCAGGGTGGGGACCGGTGTATGCACGCTTTGCAGGCGGTGCATAGATGACTGGAGCTGATCGATGCTGAGCCGGTACGACTTGAAGTGGAGCAGCAGTGGTAGTAACAGCACAGTTCTTGTTGTTGGAGCTGCTGTTGTTGTTCTTCTTCTTGCGGCGTGAGACTTTCGATGACTGAGCGGCGGCGGTTTCAGCGGTTGGTGCGGCGGTGGCTTGATGCAAGTTCTTGGTAGCTTTATCCCAGAAACCAGCTTTTACTCGCTTGTCGTTGATTTCAGCGGCAAGCAGGTAAGTCTCTTTGATTGTTGCGGGTTTTGCAGCATGCACAAAATCTGCAACACAGTCTGGCAGAGCTCGAATGTACTTCTTGATTGTCATGTCGGTAGTCTTCACCTGATCGGGACAGATGATGCTGAGCTGCTTAAAGAGAGCAATCAGAGCTACGTTCTCTCCATCCTTCTGTTTGATATGCCAGAATTCGTCCTCCAGCTTTTGGCGTTCATGGGGAGGGCATAATTCATCCATCAAAATGGCCTTCAGCTCTTCCCACGTCAGCTCATAGGTTGCGTCATTCCCGCTTTTGTTCCTCTCGGTCGTCCACCAGTCTAATGCGTGGAACTGGAAGACGCCAGTAGCATTCAGAGTACGAAGATTTTCAGGACATCCACTCTGGCGCAGAGTGACTTCGACGGAATCAAACCATTGAAACATAGCTGTTGGGCCATCTTCGCCAGTAAATTCCTTTGGACCACAAGCTTTGAACTGCTTGAAGCTGAAAGCAGTCTTGGGAGTAGGTTTAGGAGCTTCGCTTCTGGACTCCTAAAATGATTTGCACACATTCTCGTATATTTCACTCACGATCTGAGGAACGACTTTTGCTACTTGCTTAGCGACGATAGCAGCAAGACGTTTGTCTCTCTGTTCTTGGCGAGTGATTCGTGGGTGACGGGGTCCAGATGATGGTCCAGTTGACATTGTCTGCAACAGACATCGTCATGGGTCTCAGACACGGCATAATCGAATCTCACCTCACACGTCTAATACTACTAAAGCTCAGGAACACAGTGAGACATGTATCACATAAACACATAGGCACATAATCACATATTCACATAAGCACAGAAGCACATAAGCACGTAAGGCACAGAAACACAAAAGCACAGAAGCACATAAAGCAGTCAGAATACAAAAACCTATCATTCAAAATCCGCGAGTGTTCGAGAATAGCGATTGCGATTAACATATCAAGTAGTATAGTATAAGTGAATATCTTAGCACTCAATATATCGTAAGGTGGTTCCTCATGTAGTAGCGATTTGTCAGCGCATTGAGATAGGAGTGTAGTGCGAGTCGTGTGTGTCGATCGAAGGCGAATGTCGAAAATCGGTTAAATCACCGAAAATTAAAGCATATAAACAGGTAATTACACACATAAAACATAAAATCGACGAGTATCAGAGTCAGCAGTTGCGGGCTCAGAATCGAAACACATAAAAATCGAGGATGGATTGTCTTAGGCTGATAGACATCGACTTCCCAAAGTGGTCCAACTATTCACAAGGACTGTCCGAGCACACTTTGACCTTCGAGACTGTGCTTTCGCCTCGAATATTGGGCGAATGGCACGTGTCCTTTCGATCTCAGCGTGATCTCCAGTCGTTGGAGTCCGTCGAGACTTTGGTGAGAGTTTGTAAAACCAAGTCAAGGTCGGAACAAGTCGTCAAGGTTCGGGTTCACCCCTAACTTAACAACTTCGTTCCTGTTTTTGATAAAATAAAGGAAGGATTATACGTCAAAGTATGGATTTCACTCCTAATTCAACGTAATTTCTCCTGTTTGTAGATAAAAATGCGGGTTGAAAAAGCAATTTAGTCGAGAGTTTGCGGTTTTCACACCTAATCTCGACCTGATCACTCGTTCATTTTCGAAAAGTTAGAGTGCAGTAATAGTGTAGCGTAGGCGAGAATAGTGAGAAATAGCAGTAAGCTCGTACATAATCCCTACAGGATATGCACAAGTCGGTCTGTTGGTTCCTAACTATAGACTGGGTCGTTTCTAAGACATCGACCCGGACTAGGTCGAGTCTCGCCTAATTCCCTATAGTTATGGCGCTGATACCAATCTGTCACACCCCAACCGATGGCGGAAACATCAGGGCGTGGCACTGAGCGAAACAGATTGTCCAGAAGTTTCCATAACAACTATAATTACCAATTAATTTAAAGCAACATGTCCCATACCATGTCTTAAAAGATAACATAATTATTATAGACAAATCTAGTCAAATTGTTCTGTTCCGACAACTCAGATTTCAAATACAGACAATTGTTTATTGGTTTCTAGACCTTTCCTAGCCTCGATTTCACAGCAAGCAAAGCATATAAGCATCCTAAGCACCTGTCACATACGTTAAAGTAAAAGTCAATACACTTAGTGTAAAGGTGAGCATACAAGTTTGATAATAGCATATAGAGTTCGAAATCGTTACGCATAACCAGCACGTACACAGTGTAAAATGAGGCATGTTAGTTATCGACATGAACCTATCGATACCAATGACTGCGGGTTAACTGCCCAAGGCAGTTTGTAATACACACTCACCACTGTGAGCCATGTAACAAATTGTCCTTAACAACCCCTGAGTGAACAGTTGCTGAGTCCAAACAAATAGTACAATCGTTGCTAAGGCAGGTAGACAGCATTCCATGTGTAAACATAACAAACAAGCATTCATTAAGTCACGTATAACATGTGGTAACGGTTAGCGTTAAAGTATTGCGTAGTGTGTTTGATGTGATTTTAGTATAAGTAACGTATGTAACACCCAAAAGTGCATAAAGCAAAAAGGGATCGAGTGTACTCACAGCTGTTGAAGTAATGGATTGAAGGGAGCGCTTAGAGCGGATAATAGCCTGAACAGTTATTGATAACCTAAGCGAAAGTCGACGCGTAAAGGGTGTGAAGTGTCAGTGGGTCGAACAGCAATCCGGTCGGATGGCAAACCGATCGGATGGCCGGTCGTTCGGGTGACAATCCGTTCGGACGATCGTCCGATCGGGTGATCGCTTGAGTGGACTGTTACCTCGTTTGGGATGGATGTGTTTGTGTATGATGGCTTGTCTTTTAAAGTTTTCGTTGTAGCATTTTGAAAACTTAAAAGTATCTCTACCTTTCAGGTCGATCGATCGAATGACCGTTCGATCGGGCGACAGTCTGATGGGTTGGACACTTTAGCGAGAACAAGTTCACGGCAGGTTGTCACTCGATCGGATGGTAGTCCGATCGGGTGGCAACCCTGGTGCATTGAACATGTTGAAAATTGTTTTAAGTATTGAAGTTTCAAAACATCACATGGTCGGATGGTAGGTCGATCGGGTGGCAACCCGATCGGACGGCAATCCGTTCGGTGTTCCAAAACCTTTGAATTTTGAATTGAAAGTTAAATGTGGGGCCAAGGTGCAAGCCGATCGTGTGGCAACCCGATCGGGTGACAATCCGATCGGACAGTAGTCTGATCGGGCGACACTCCAACCTGGTCGGCCTGATCGTCTTCTTCCTTGGTCATTTTGATAGTTTGTCGTTTTATCGAGGCGATTGGATCACGTATTAGAGAACAGAAACCTCGCCACGACTTAGTAACCTGATCGGACAGGAATCACCCAAATCCGGCCAGTTAACTGTTCGAGACGGTGTTCCATGTTTAACCCGAAATCGTTGATCTCGTGGATAGAATCCAGATCTTGAACCAACACAACCACAAGAATGAGTAGAAGATCGGGACAAGCTCCGATTCTATCGGTTTTGAGTGCATTGAGTGTAAAAGAGTTGAAAGAACGTTAGAAACCATCTTTCAATCCTCTTTCACCATGAATATGTTCAGATCTATGCAAGATCTTTGTTTATTTGTGTGGAAATCGTTCAGATCTAAGTTGTTCTTGGTGGATTGAAGCGAAATCATGAAGTTCATAAGAACAACATGATGACATCGTCCTAGAACACCTCAAATCTAGTGATTTCACGGTTAAAAGTTAAGATTCAAAAGATAGAAAGGTGTAGGAGTGCGTGTAGATTAAGGAAGTACAAGATTTAGGTTGAAAAATTACAAGAATCGCGAGAAATCTGAAGAAAAGTGGGCAAGAACGCTGGTCGGACGAGAGATGCCGAAAATGGTAAGTTTGATGTTGACAGGGGGTATTTATAGGCTTACCATAAAAGGAAAGGAAGAGAGAGGGCTGGCCGATCGAGTGGCTACCCTGGTCAGGTGGCAGCCCGATCGAGTGGCACCTCGATCGGATGGCAGTCCGATCGGGTGGCTGTTCGATCGGCTGGCCACTCGATTGGAGGGCACGGCGCGATATGTTTTGCTGTTTCGATTGCGATTGCAAGAGTTGCGATGTGATAGGGTTTCCTAATCAAATTATTTTTAATCCCAACTACTATATCAACATGCAATCATCCTTATTTCGTATTCGTTTAGCGTTTGCGATTCGATTGCGATTGAGTTTCGATTGATCACCACAACATAAACATAAATAAACATGCACAAGTAACACATAAGGCACACACACACATAAGAACAGTAACCAGATTGCGTAATTTGAGTTGCGAAGGCGATTGCGGTAGCGATAAAGCGATGAAACATGCGATAAATATCGATAAATAGCGATTATTAATAGATACTCCACATAATACAGCTAAAGCGATAATAAAATTAGACTAATTACAAGTCAAAGAAGTCAAAACAAGAATTGAGCAAGGAGTGACAGATCGCAATTAACAATCTTTTCTCCCTTTGACTTCAGTCTTGACTTTGACTTTCGAAACACGGGGTGTTACATTTGACACAAAATAAATCATTTAAAATATCAAACGACGTCGAAAAAATGCGATTCCAGTTTTGTTTGGGTTTGAAAGATATTTCCTGGAAGTTCATCATACACTCAAGAAACAATACTTTTTTCTTAAATTTTGACCCGGTTACAGCCACCTAAAGTCGGCTGTAATGTTCTGGACAGAAGCTGATTTGTTACCCAAAACCCACAAACTAATATCTAACGAACCCAACGACTTATATACTTTATTTACAGCAGGTATTTATCACAAATAAGAGCATGTGGTAACCAATTTATCATTAACCACCAGGTTAAACCCATAAACAACACCCAAGAGACATACCCGAACCCGTGTTCGACCATAAAGCCAACACTAATGATTTTTAACAACCCAAGTAATCATCAAGCTCCAAGATTCGTTAACTAATCAGAAAACGCAGCCTAGATAACATACTAAAATCATGCTTGAACATTTATAATTATCACAAAACACAATATACAACCCACAATTAAAACCCTAGAGGCTTAACCGAACTCAATATCAAATATAACGTCAACAAATGCGATTTCTAGCATCTAGCACTTCGTATAACATCAAATTATCATACATAACAAATAAATGCAACCAACTATAATGAATAATTAGCATGATTATGCAATAAGCAAATGAGTTACCGAGTATAAAGATCGCTAGATATGGAGGCTAAAGGGCTTGAAGGCGTTCTCTTGGAGTTCCTGAAATTCGACTGTGAAAAGGAGAGGAGAGAGTGCGGAGATCGCATTTAGGGTTTTGGAGTTTAGAGGTACTGGGATAATAATGAAAGGCATGCACAATAATATGTAACTTATAACACAAACTGGTGAGGCGGTTTTGGGTAGTGGGTCGTAATTAATGGGTAAGGGGTTGGGGTTTACTTGGGCCGTACATAAGGTGAGGAGATAATTATGAAGTTAGAGTAGGGTTATTTCATGAAGATAAAATCAAACTTTGCATGGGATTCAAGTGGTTTGTCGTTGGGGGCTGTAAGCAATTAATGTATGAGTCATGGTGGTAATGGTGAATAAAATACTTGTGGGTTTAATATATATTCAGTTCAGGAGGTGATGAGGTTGAATGAAATTGTGGGTTTAATCTATATATTTATATGACTATATAAAGCAAATGTGATGTACAAACATGTAATTTTATATCGCGTCCAACACTTTAAGCAACATGTACAACTAATGAATGCTTGTTTTGTGAGGGTAAAATGGTAAATAGTACAAAATTTTAAGACACTAGGAGGGTATGACAGTAATTCCACGTGCTCCCTATACTCACACGCTCAACAACATTTCCTCCCATGCCCTCAAGAAACCCAATAGACATCCTCATAATCAAATCATTGATTAATATTTCATCAACCATAGCCTTCCACAAAACCAACATCAAACATTTGGAGCCTTTTTGGCGTTTTGTATCCATGGATGATCTGTAACAAGAAAAAGGAATAAAAATTTTAAACTTTTTTCTAAAGCACATAAAAATAGATAATGCAATCACAGAATAGTAGAGGCGTCAGATCTGACTAATTTAATCATAAATATGTAAATGGGTTAACAACATCGACGTCAGAATCATAGCATGATAAGGGTGTATATACCGTATTAGAAAAATCTATAGCAAGGTTAATATCTTTAAATAAAGAAAGAGGATTAAGGAGTATAAGCCATCAACATACCGTACAAGCCCGACCCATTGAGTTCCAACTGTATAACTTGATCCATAACCCATGACTCGACATCACCACGCAACCGGGCACCAAAACACCAGAAGAAAAACAATACAGAAAACAAAAACTGAAACTAAAACAAATACAAATAACCATTCTTAACATTTCAACAAATTAACCTTTCATTACAAAAATTCAAGTAAGTGATATGAATTTAAATTGCTTTATGTAACATTGATCAAAATAATATTTTTAACATTGATATTCAACAAACCACTAATAAACCCAAAAAAAGAAAATACCTAGAGGAGACCTTCATCTAACAAGAATATAAAACGGATGGGATTATTATAATTTCTCGCATTCCGCACACCTACCTACTGTGAAACACCGTCTCCATCCACCGGACGGAACCCTCTGCCACCATTACTGGTATGGACTGATGTTGAAAGAACAAACAAACGTGGGTAATCCAAACCTGATAATAGGGCACTGAAGTGGCAAATAACCACACAATTCAAGTATGGATTACATCTTAAATAATTGTGCTCAAACACAGGGCAAATTTAATTACCCTCTTCAACTTGCACCCAACATTGAATCTTCTGTTTCATGATCAATCATTGAAACTTAATTGATTTCGTGAATAATTGCTTCCACCGTTTCATTTGCTATTCAATCTGGTCTTCGCATTCACTCTTTGATTTGATTATGAGGATGTCTATTGGGTTTCTTTAGGGTATGGGAGGAAATGTTGTGGAGCGTTTGAGTATGGGGTGCACGTGGAATTACTGTTATACCCTCCTAGTATCTTAAAATTTTGTACTCTTTACAATTTTACCCTCACAAAACAAGCATTCATTAGTTGTACATGTTGCTTAAAGTGTTGGACGCGATGTAAAATTACATGTTCATACATCACATTTGCTTTATATAGTTATATAGATAACACAAACAACTACAGAAAATTTGTTTTGAAGATGAACTCTAACTACATGTAGAAAAAGAAGATTGTCAAAGAGTTTATTTAAATATAAAATAACTTACATATAAAGATTGTCAATTTAAAAAGGATTGCTTCAAACTAAACAAAAACAAAATGAAAACACAAGAAGCATATTAGATAGGAGCAAGATAATAAAACAGAAAAAGAAAAGGCATTGCTTCCTTCAATTCAGATTGTTAAGAAACAAGAAATTCAAAACCATAGCTGAAAACACAACACACCACACCAAAGAAATCTTAAATATATAGTCTTTGTCTTTGTAGACAACAACACTTCTCTCCACACTAAAAGCAACAGCCAGAACCCTAGATATAATATAAATACAGGATTCCGTTCTTTTCAGAACCAATACTACGCTAAGAATAGCGAGAACCACATTAAAGCTTGTGCTATTTATTATATAAATTGATTAGAATGCATATAAATTTCAAAATATGTTTAGGGTTCTCGCGGTTCTTAATAAATTATTGGTTCTGAAAAAAACGTGTCCCTGTATATATATATATATATTGTTACCACGTTGGCTCTCTACAGAGAGCTTCGTCCTACGACACTGCTTTCTGGGTCATCGCTGCTTACGTTTGTCCCCCCTCCAACTCCAAGAAAGTCTCTTGTAAATGTCGCGCCACTTGATTGTTGAAAACTCATGTTCCACTCATCATTGTACCCCCCACTACGGCTATCAACACCACCATGGTTGCTATCCTCTTGTTCATAAGGTGCACTAGCGTTCAGATTCAACATAGAGGGCCCAGCTTCAATGCTGCTCAAATAGTTTAGGATGTTGCTCTCAGTTCCATTTCTATCAAAATTTCGAAGGCCAAGTCTGCCATTAGTGCCATCCATATGAACATTAGAGAAACAAGTTGCATAGGGTCGTGCAAAGTTGTTATCACTGTTGTAGTTAGACCAGGTTGAACCAAGTAGAGATGCCTTGTGAAGCAAGGCTGTTGCAGAAAGTTGTGGCATCATTGCAGCTGTATCATATGAAAACAAATTAGTTAAGTGAAGTTGGGTGATGTGAAAGATTACCACGAGGGGTGTCCATTGGAAACTGACTGAACCACTCAAACCGGAGAAAGTCGGCTAGCTTGACCAGTTTGAAATATGTACGGTCTGGCTTTAATGTTGCGCTTTGGTTTATGGTTTGGAGCTTGGAACCGGATGTACATACTGAACCGGTCGTTTAACATTATTTTCAGCCTATCGAGACAACATGTCGTCCCAATAGGCAGTTCTATAGGGACGACTTTTGTCCTCTCTATAGGTTTTGCCCCTATAATTGTTTTTTCTTGTAGTGTTAGTAATATAAAGTTATGTGTGTATATTATACTTATTAACAATCCATACCATTTCACTAAATTTGATCCAAACATATTCTTTTTTAGAAATATAATTTTTTTATAAAACCATAAAAATGAGAAAACTGGTTGGTTCGTTTTGTATTTTTCTAAAACCTTAGTTATCAGTTCGGCTCAAAATTTTTAACAAAGTTAGCCGATTTAAAAAATGTACAGTTCGGTCATAATAGTTTTATTAAAGTGAGTGTCACATAGGTAGAAAGGCTTTCGCTTTTTTTTTTCTCTAAGGATCGAGTGTAACGGTTTTATTAAAACAAATTAAATAAAGAAAAGGAAAATAGAAAACGGGAGTGTGATATGACTATTGGTTATGGTGATTGACTGAAAAAAAAATTATTTCCCTTGGAATCTTACCAACGCTTGTGAACAGGCCCACGTCCCCCACTCATGCTCGTTTTGAGTGAGGTGATGTTGGGCGTTAAGCCATAACGCATAGTCTCATCAACCTTCCCGCTTTGTTAAAGATTTAATCCAAAAGTATGCTTTTGTAGAAAAAAACAATTGTTTTTGCCTAAGACCATAAAACTAAATAGTCATGTTAGCCAATTTGGTTTGTATTTTCCTAACCCGTAGTTAACATTTTGGCCTAAATTTTTCATCAAAACCGATCAAACTGAACCATGGACACCCCTTTTAACTGCACATGAGAACATACCTGAACCCATGTTATGTTGGGTAGTAGTTGGATTGGTGAAAACCCTAGAATCAAAATTTCCCTGATATTTAACTAGATTTTGTTGATCCAAAGATGGCACAAAGAGAGGTGGAGAGGGCCTGTAACAGTTGAAGCCTGTAACGTTGTTGTTTTCACTTGTACGACCTAACTTAGACGCGATTGCGGGGCTGGTGCGAATATGGTTCTGGACAGAAGGCACGCCGGTACTGAAGTCGGGCAAACCTAAGCTCATTTGGGTGCTTACGGCTGGCCCAACTCCTGTGGGAGTAACAGTTGTTGGAAGCTTGAATAGATCCCCATTAGTCAGGGCCTCACATAATGTCTTGTGTGAGGTGAAGCTGTCATGCCTGCAAAATAACACATGTGCATAATAGATTAAATGATAACCAAGTTTTTTTAAAGATAATCAAATTGTACTTTTAAAATCTGCATTGTTGTCCACTATGGATTTAACCTTTAATACGGGACTTAACCTTTAACCTCATGGGAGGGGTCAGGCACCTTACTAACACAGTAACACTGGACCTAGTAAATACTATGATCTGAATATTTCTATATGGTTATATCCAGTGGCGAAGCTTGGATTTTTCGGCCGGGGGGGGGGGGGGGGGTGAAAACATATATACCCAAAAATTTCTATAGAATACCCAAAAATTTCTATAGAACCGGGGGGGTGAAAACGTATATACCCACAAATTTCTATACGAAAACTACATATATAACACTACTGAGCGAAAAATCCCAGGGGGCGGACGTCCCCCCCCCCCCCCCCCTTACATGCTGCGCCACTGGTTATATCATATATTTTGTGAACGATTTAACCAATGTATTTTTGTGCTTGATGTTTTTTAACAACAATTCTTAATTTTTTAAGGATAAATACATAATAACCTTCATTCTACAAAATTTATACTCCTAATCTTTTGGTTGTGAAACGCACATCTTAACCATCAAAATGTCCGCCTGAGGATTTATGTTTTTATTTGTGTGTTAGAATAATTCATGGAGATCTTTTTATATTGAGAGATATTGGAATAAAGAATGATTATTAAAGACCAATGATATAAGGGCAATTACCTATGTTTATCTCTAAACTATGATGAGAAATCTAATTAGAGTTATATATATGTTTATCTCTAAACTATGATGAGAAATCTAATAACAACAAAGATATCACAACTATGAAAAAAATCGTTAGTAAGGGTTGATCTACGATTTGACCTTAAAAAAGAAAAGAAAAAAAAAAGAATGGTAAACACCCTAATTATACCCTCCATTTACTAAAAAATTAGTGTAATTTTAAAATATGTTATTTACTAAAAAATTAGTGTAATTTTAAAAGATGTTGTTAAATATTAGGAATAACTTGTTTGTAAAAGCGTTGATTCTCTTTCAAGAATTTTTTTTGCTTAATTGGATTTTTATTTTTTAGTTAACGTATAACTTAGTATTAATTAATTGCTCTAATAACTTATGATATTAATTTATAACTTAACAAAATATCTAAATATAAATACTTTTTTTGGTTTTCTTTATGTGCATTCAAAAATAAACTTTCTAATAACTAGTTAGTTATATGCATAATAAATTATTGTTTAGTCTCATAATAATTTATTTTAAATAGATTTTAACTTATAAGTCTTATATCAAAATATAGATTAACAACTTAAAAAACTACTTCGTAATAATTTATTTTAAATAGATTTTAACTTATAAGTTTTATATCAAAATATAGATTAACAACTTAAAAAACTACTTATTTGTATTTGTTGGGTACCTAGAGGTAATTAAGATACTATGAGAATACCAAAAAAAAAATGAATAACAACAGTATTAGCATATTATGGATATAAAAATGATAAAAAGTATAAAAATCTTCCAATGTGTAAAAAAAGAGTGCAACTTTTGGCCAACTGTAGAACCTATTTTTAGAAGGTGTATTTAACATGTTTCTTAACCAAGTGGTTGCCCGTTGAGGTCATAATAATAATTAGAATAGAATGTGAGTTTAACTTTAAAAAAATCATGCATTAAACACAAAAATATTGGTCCAGTTGAGACAACTAGTTTTTAAAAAAGCGAGATATGTTAATTGAATAAATGCTCAAATTTAGTTTTGGTTAGATAAAAGTAAAACAATTTCACATTTAATTAATGAGGGGATAATTATAATTTTCCTTTGTATTTAAAATAGTGATAAACATTTCTATTTTTTTACCATACAATATACTTGTATTTTATAAGTATTAGATGTATCTAAATAGACAAAGTTAATGTATATTAAATAACTGAAAAAAAAAACTTTATGTTGAATTTTGCTGCATTTAGCATTTTTTTAAAATGTAAAAATCTAAGGGCATGATGAATTAACAAGTTGCATACCTTGAGAAGAAAGTACCACAACTGCATTGATACTCTTTCTTACCACAAGTCTTTGTGTGAGCCTTCAAGTCTGATTCAACAGCATACATCTTCACGCACTTTTCGCACTTGTACTTCTTCTCACCATGCTTTCGCGAATAGTGTTTCTTGATGCCCGTAAGGTCGCCAAGCGAATGCGAACGATTGTGGTGGATACACGAGGGCTCGGGGCATACATACGCCTTTCTTTTCACCTCATCCTTTGGAGTGCTTTGCTTAAGTTTCCATGGCAGATTGTGACCCCTTTTGTGAAGTTGCAAGTTTTGCTCTCTTGGGAACCCTTTAAGGCATATCTCACAAATAAATCTGTTTTTTGCCATTAAGGTGGCAGGAGAAAGTGCTATTATCTCTGCATCTGGATCTATCCAACAAAAGTCCAAACAAAAATTAATTCTTTATATTATACTCTAAAGTTATATAAAATATTTTTTTATATAAAATTGCTCTTCGAAAAAGACATGTTTTTTTAGTTTAATTATTTATATATTTATTCAAATCTTTGGTTTCATACTTGTCGATTAAAAAAGACACATGAACCCGGAATATACAATTTTTGAGCAAACTCAGTGCACAAGGCTTCTACTTGCGTCTGATTTATAAATACTTTTATTGCAATTTTACAAGAGGTTGTTTTCACGGCTTGAGCCCGTGACCTCAATGTCACATGTCAACAACTTTGCCGTTGCGCATAGGTTCACCTCTTAATTTGATTAAAAAAATTGAAGAACTTACATGGGATTTTAGGGTTTCTTCGCTTCTTGGGATGAATATCTTGTTCTTGGTTCTCATGACCTTCTTCATTTTCCAAGAGCATTGATGATGAAGATGATCCAAAAGCCATCATTTTAATTAGATCTCTCCTCTTGGCAGATCTGCGGTGCTAGCAAACTCTTAACAGATCGAAATTGCAATTCCAGCAAAACGATTTACCGATAATTTCCTAGGAGATCATGATAAAAGGTTGATGAGACAAAAATGAACAATGGTTTTGTTTTTGATGATTGTTCAATATATATCATGTGAACTAATTAACTCTTAAATGCCATCTATTTTGCAATTTAGCATTGAATGCCCCAATTTAAACATAAAATACTTGAAAGTGAGCTGCATAAAACATGTTCCAAACTCATTTATATGACCAAACACACACTCTCTCACACATACATACAAACACACACAGCTATTCAAAGAAATGGACCAAACCATCGCCGCATAAGGACATCATATGTTGCGTGAGCCAAGTAAGAAGAAAACCACCGTCTTCTCTTTCTCTCTCTATATATATGTATATATATATATTACGTGGAGGTGTATTGCATAGCCATGCAACATGTTTTATATGCCTTCTTCGTCCCAAAATAATTACTTTTTGACTTTCAACATTCCAACATTAATGATTTTCTATTCATATTTGACAATTTTAGATTTTTTTATTTTCTAAAACTTTTTCTATATATATTTTATACATTAAATTAAGGAGTTATTACTTTAATTTAACAAAAAAGAACTTTGTATTTATTCACAGCACAGTTGTCTTGTAGAAAATTTTAATATTAAATTGACATTATATGAAATGTGTGTAAGAATATTCAATGAGAAAGATAGTTTGGGTGAAATTATATGATCTTTTGCTTGAATGTATACAAAAATAAATAAATAAATACATTAGAAGTAATTTGGTTTTTAGTGAGATTGTGGGAGTACCTAGCTATAATAATTGGAAGTTGAAAGAGAACATTTTATATTTGAAACTGGCAGTTTAATTTAATTATTTCAGAGTTGATAGCATCATGGGAATTACCTATATATTAATTTTACAACTTAATGAACACTAACTTTATTGGGATGAACAAATAGTATTGGGTATCGGTACCGGTACCCACTTTTACCAAATCGGTTGTATTTTCAGTACCGGTTCGGCACCGGTATTCACTGATTTTTACCCTCAAATACCGATGTCGTACCAGTACCGACCGGTACCGATCCGTACCGTACCGTACCAGGTATATTCGGTACCGGTACATACTTTTTGAGAATAGTATTGGGTACCGGTACCCGCTTTTACCAAATCGGGTGTATTTTCGGTACCGGTTCGGCACCAGTATTCACCGATTTTTACCCTCAAATACCGGTGCCGTACCAGTACCGACCGGTACCGAGTTGTACCGTACCGTACCAGGTATATTCGGTACCGGTAGACACTTTTTGAGATTTCGGTAACGGTATTTTCGGTACCGATTCGTACCGTGCTCATCAAATCCTGTAGCAACGTAGCAATGCAAGTAATTGCACCGTTTAGATTACTTTTCATACACACGGTAAGTAAACTGTATTTCGTTTTAATGAGGTTTTATATACACAACTTATTTTGCTTTCTTTTTTGTCTTTTTTCTGTAATGAATGAATTGTAGCATGTAAAATTAACTTGGATATTTAGATTATTGATGAGCAAATCGTATCAAATTCTGTAATCAAACCGGTATCGTATCGGTACCAAATTTACTATTACCAAATCATTTTCGTTACCAATTTGGTACCCACCTTTTGGCGTTTTCAGAATCGTTACTTTCGGTTCGACACCGGTCTAGCATCATACTTGTATTTATTGATTTTTACCTTCAAATACCATACCGTATTGTACCGAGCATTTTCGGTGCCGGTACCTAATTTCGATGATTTTCCGGATAGGTACTTTCAGTGCCGTTACCAATACCGAGCTCATCCATATTTTAACGTGTTAG
This sequence comes from Helianthus tuberosus, assembly GCA_030545235.1. Lineage (NCBI taxonomy): Eukaryota > Viridiplantae > Streptophyta > Magnoliopsida > Asterales > Asteraceae > Helianthus > Helianthus tuberosus. The sequence continues at coordinate 8,538,839 of CM060436.1, forward strand.
CACCGTAATAACTAAATTGAAAACAACCGAATTTTCAACGTGTAAGACGTGTGGGTCCTATTATTATATATTAGGTTATTTAAAATCGTTTTTTTAGGACGGAGTGACCATTCTTACCACGTCATTTTTATTTATGTTTTGATATTCGGTATCTTCTGCTGACACGCGTTTTGCAGACATTGGGTACCCGCCGCAACGCGCGGGCGAAATATCAACTAGTTTATATAAACTACAATGGGTATTTATATAAACTACTAGCATTGAGCTCAAAGTTGAAACCAAAATATAAAAATATGAGCACAAATACATATCTTTATGTTTGTAAACTTTTATACATTAATCTAAAAACAAAAAGGAAAAAGACAAATACATTAATTAATCCAAAAACAAAAAGGAAGAAGACAATTATGTACATACGTTATTAATTTTGTAACGGTTTTGTTTTTATATTCTTTTTGTTTTTCCCTATTATCTTACGTTTTCAACAAAAAGTAAAAAGGAGTAGGAGACAATTCGTATATGATAAAATTAAAACTCAATGAACAAAATTAAAACTCAATGAACAGTGATTCATTCATATTCTTATATGATAAAAATCAATGGGCGGGGGTTTCAGTCTGGGGGTGGGGGTTGTAGCGTGGGTTGGGTAGTGATTCATTCATATTCATATATGATAAAAATCAATGGGCGGGGGTTTCAGCCTGGGGGCGGGGGTTGTGGCGTGGGTTGGGTACAAACGCCCAAGTCACCACCCCGGGTGGGCTTGGGTTTCGGCGTGGCCCCTTGGGCAGGGGTTTTAGCCCGGACGTTGGACGGGGCTATCAAGATGACATGGCAGGATCTCATTGGCCAAGACAAGTAGCCGTTTGGGCTAGCCGTTGGCCAACGGCTATGTGTTTAAAAAAAATTTATTCACTATAAATACTCACACTTCTATTCATTTTTTTACCACAACTACTCCACCCTTCTATAATCATCTCTATCTTATTTAAAAAAAAAATTCTCATCCAACCACAATACGGCCTGGGGGCGGGGGTTGTGGCGTGGGTTGGGTACAAACGTCCAAGTCACCACCCCGGGTGGGCTTGGGTTTCGGCGTGGCCCCTTGGGCGGGGGTTTCAGCCCGGGCGTTGGACGGAGCTATCAAGATGACATGGCAGGATCTCATTGGCTAAGACAAGTAGCTGTTTGGGCTAGCCGTTGGTCAACGGCTATGTGTTTAAAAAAAATTATTCACTATAAATACTCACACTTCTATTCATTTTTTACCACAACTACTCCACCTCTTCTATAATCATCTCTATCTTATTTTTAAAAAAAAAAAATCCTCATCCAACCACAATACGAAAAATGAATCCTCATAATCGTGGTTTTGACCCGAACAATCCGTGGGCATTCCAAGAAACACCTAGCCCAGCATCCAATCGTCCAATTGCTCCCTTTTAATACACTCCACGATGCCGGATATGGCTGGTTACGCATCGTTTATCTCGAATCGTTTGAAGAATGATGTCGGTCGAAAACACCAATGCCTTTCGCGCAACGCGCGTCATTGAAAAACACTAGTTTTATTTATATTTAAATTAAAACAAATACGGGGAGCATGCGTTACACTGTAGAGAGTTGCCGGGGTTTAAGTATCGCCATGACTTTGTTCGAGGCGTGTTAATGGATATTCTCAGACGAGCAGGGATCTCGGCAAAGAAAGAGGCACCGGTTAATTTTCTTAAAAACCCGGCAGAAGGGAGGTCCACCCTAAGCCCGGCTGACGTGCTAGTTTTTGGTTGGCAGGGCGGGAAATATGCTTGTGTCGATCTCACAGGTGTATCCCCCTAGCCGGTTTCCGGGAAAATGGGTTTGTGGCAGGGCAAGCGGTACTGAAAGCAGACTCAAAGAAGGTGGAAAAGCACGCGGAAACTTGTGAGGATAATCAGCATGCCTTTGTCCCCCTGACATTTGGCACATTCGGCTCCTTGGCGCCGAAGGCGGTTCGGTTTTTTGCTAGAGTTTAGCGTGTGGTCCACAACAACTTTTCGGCCCTCAGGGGCGAAGCTTTGTTTTTCGTAGATTAGGGTTTTCTATTCAGAAAGGGATAGCGGCGCAGTTTGTTGCCCGTCTACTTGCTATTCTTATATAATTTTCCTTGATGATTGGAATGAAATATTATGGATTAAAAAAAACTAGTGTTAAAAGACCCGCGTGTTACAGCGGGCCTGTAATTATATACGTAATTTTGATAAGTACACTGACCAAAGTAATGAAATAATACCCACTTTATAGCATTGTAAGCCCGCTCATTGTGGTGCTAGAAACAACTCAATTTCAAATAAAATATATGTTGAAACGTAGGAAACTTTTGGATCAACATAAAAAATAGTATGTATCAAATGTTATTAAAGAAAAGAGTTAATTACTTTTTCAGACCCTAATGTTTGCAAAAAATAACGGTTTCAGTCCATTAGTTTAAAAATTGCCATTTCAGTCCATTAGTTTCATTTTCATAACCATTTCAGTCCATTAACTTAACTCCATCCATTTATTTTGTTAACTTTGGGGTGAAATTACCAAATTACCCCTGCTAACTTAACAAATTGTAATAAAAATCAAAAAAATTCAAAAAAATTAAAAAAATTCCAAAAAATCTATAAATCAAAAAAATTTTAAAAAATTCAAAAAATCAAAAAAATTCAAAGAAATTGAAAAAAAAATATAAAAATAAAAAAAATAATAAAAAAATTCTAAAAAATCAAAAATTCGACGCGAACCGTTTCGACCCGTACCGTTTCGAGCCGAACCGTTTCGACCCGTACCGTTTCGAGCTGAACTGTTTCGACCCGTACCGTTTCGACGCGAACCGTTTCGACCCGTACCGTTTCGAGCTGAACCGTTTCGACGCGAACCGTTTCGACCCGTACCGTTTCGAGCCGACCCGTTTCGACCCGTGCCGTTTCGAGCCGAACCGTTTCGACGCGAACCGTTTCGACGAGAACCGTTTCGACCCGTACCGTTTCGAGCCGAACCGTTTCGACGCGAACCGTTTCGAGCCGAACCGTTTCGACGCGAACCGTTTCGACGCAAATCGATGCGACCCGTACGGTTTCGATGCGGCTCGAAACGGTTCGCGTCGAAACGGTTCGCGTCGAAACGGTTCGCGTCGAAACGGTACGGGTCGAAACGGTTCGCGTCGAAACGGTTCGCGTCGAAACGGTTCGCGTCGAAACGGTACGGGTCGAAACGGTACGGGTCGAAACGGTTCGGGTCGAAACGGTTCGGGTCGAAACGGTTCGCGTCGAAACGGCACGGGTCGAAACGGTTCGGGTCGAAACGGTTCGCGTCGAAACGGTTCGGCTCGAAACGGAACGGGTCGAAACGGTTCGCGTCGAAACGGTACGGCTCGAAACGGACGGGTCGAAACGGTTCGTTGGAATTTTTTTTATTTTTAGATTTTTTAGAATTTTTTTATTATTTTTATTACTTTTATATTTTTTTTCAATTTCTTTGAATTTTTTTGATTTTTTGAATTTTTTAAAAAAATTTTGATTTTTAGATTTTTTGGAATTTTTTTAATTTTTTTGATTTTTTTGAATTTTTTTGAATTTTTATGATTTTTATTACAATTTGTTAAGTTAGCAGGGGTAATTTGGTAATTTCACCCCAAAGTTAACAAAATAAATGGATGGAGTTAAGTTAGTGGACTGAAATGGTTATGAAAATGAAACTAATGGACTGAAATGGCAATTTTTAAACTAATGAACTGAAACCGTTATTTTTTGCAAACCTCAGGGACTGAAAAAGTAATTAACTCTAAAGAAAAATAAAACTAAATTTTAAAAATAGAAAGAAAAAAAAAGAGTAAATTTCTATTTTCGTCCCTGGGGTTTGTCCATTTTAACTAGTTTAGTCCAAAAATCTAATTTATAACAAAACCATCCCTAAGGTTTGCATTTCTTAACGCTTTTCATCCCTAAGGTTTGCATTTCTTAACGCTTTTCATCCCTAAGAATTAAATGAAAAAACACCCTTAGGGATGAAAAGCGTTAAGAAATGAAAACTTCAGGGCTGGATTTGTTATAAATTAGATTTTTGGACTAAACTAGTTAAAATTGACAAACCTCAGGGACGAAAACAGAAATTTACTCAAAAAAAAATGTGTATTACATGAGTTATGAGCTGCACAAATTTAGTAGAAACAAATTTAAAAAGTAAATAGTTAAAATTTCATTTTTTTACCATTGAGAATATCACTTATATTTAAGTAGACGAATTTCAAGACCCATGTGCAAGGTGTTTATTTTTAGCGTTATTTTGTTAACATGATAGTGTTTGAACTAATAATTTCACATGAACTTAATCACTTTAATAAATAAGAAAATGAAATTGGAAATTAAATTGTGCCTTATTTAGTTGTACATAAAGCTATGATAAGTTGTAAAAAATTGAACAGTAAAATACACTCACAACACTTTTTTACAAAATAATATAGGGAAAATTGTAGGACTCTTTAAATTAAAAAAAAATTATATATATAGTGGAGGTTTAAATAAAAGGAAAAATAATTTTATGAGAAGAAATGAAAAATAAGTTTAAATCGATAAAAATATTATTTGACAATTGTATTTAATATATAGTATTGTTAGGGTATTTACATAATTAATAAACATATTGTATTCTTTTAAATTAGCTAACTAAATTAATAGAAGTTTTACTTTTACCTTACACATGCACTTTCAACTTAAACATATGGAGTATTGTAAGTCCAAACACGGATCTGCAATGTTAATGATGTTTCCTAACAAGATTTGGATCTAAAACATCAATCAATTTGATGTTTAGACAAGAAAATATAAAGAACACGATGAAGAATTAAAATATGAACACACTTAATTAATTAATCTTAAAAACCCAAAAGATAATTTGCAAATAATATTTACAAGAAAAGCCCCTAAATTCTCTAATGTGTGTGTTAACTTAGAACCCTGATCACACTTTCTATTTATAGCTTAAACACAATACAATTTAGGCTAATTACATTCAAGTCTCTAGAGATGAACAAATAACTACAATAAGGTAGCGTTTGTTATGCAGGAGTAAGAGTTGAAATGGAATGGACCATTGTGAGGGAATGAAGAAAAGAGTGTTTGGTTGGTCGATGGAATGGAATCGTCCATTCCAAAATGCATTTCATTCCCTCAAAATCATTCCATCCGCTCCCCCTGTTTTTTTTCCATTCCATTCTCTCTCCCCCTTAATTAACAACACCACAACCCACCACCGTTGCTACCACACACACACACCCCACCACCACCACCGTCATACGCCGCCGTCACCCACCTCCGCCGCCACCCGCCACCGCCGCTGCCACCACCTACCGCCACCACCCACCTCCGTCCTCACCACCGCCGTCGCCGCCACCCACCGTCGCTTCTGCCACCTCCGATCATTGCCACCACCCTCCTTCGATCATCGCCGCCACCATTGCCATTGCCACATCCGATCACCGTCGCCACCGCTATCAATCATCACCACCCACCGCCACCACCGCTACCACCTCCGACCACTGTCGCCGCTGCTACCACCTTCGATCACCCCTGCCACCACCGCCACCTACCTCCACCGTCATCCACCACCACCACCATCGTTGTCACCATCCGCCGTCGTCTCCACCCACCACCACCGCCAACCACCGCCGCCGCTACAACTGACACCTAGCACCACGCCCCATCATCGCCCATCACTGACCGCCGCCATCTGATTTTATTCCTTCGTCTTTTTTCGCATACCAAACAACATAAAGTAATTGTTCATTCCATTCACACATGGTAACCAAACAAGACATGGAATGGTAATGATCAATTCCATTACCTCATCAATTCCATTACCTCGTCCATTCTATTCCCCCGTCTATTCCATTACCCCATACCAAACAGACTCTAAATATATTTTGTTGTCAAATATATTTCTTCAACTGGGAATCAACATTCTTTGAAAACTCAAACGCACACGTTAAACTCTCGACTGAATACATCGTGTTGATATTGCATAAAACCTTCGACCGATCTTCTTGTTTTGCGTTGCATTGATTTCAGGTCGATCGACTTTAACTTCGTGCCATAGAGAGTGTCACCAAATGTAAGGCGACACTTAAACAATGATGGGCACCAGCGACAGTATGCTAATGCCACCAAGTGACACTCGATGAGTGTCATCCTTAAGCGTCGCCAGTAAACAACATTTGAACAATCAAAAGGGTTGTGTCTATGTCGTTAGGCGACACTTGATTATTATTTTCCTTAAGTGACACAAGTTAGCAACACTTTCATTGATATGCATAAAAATATACATGTTTTTAGTATCAAATAAACCTAACTTTTATTGGTTAATTTGTTAAAAATACAATTGAAATAGACTTAATTTGGTTTATTTTTTATTTTTGAGACAAAACGAACAAACGAATCAATTCTCGGCGAAAACTAAAGATCTGCTAAAAAGTTATCCAAGCACGCCATGTGTCCCCAGTAGGGCTGTAAACGAACCGAACGTTCAGCAAACAGTTCGTGAACCGTTCGGCGGGAAGTTCGTTTATGTTCGTTCGTTTAATAAACAAACGAACATGAACAAGAAATTCCGTTCGATTAGTTAAATGAACGAACATGAACAAAGGTCTCGTTCGTTCAATTGTGTTCGTGAACGTTCGGTAAGGTGTTCGTGAACATTCGTTCATTTGCTTTCGTTTATGTTCGTGTTTTAATTAAATATTTTTATACTTTCATATATTTTATCTATACTTTTTATACTATTAAACTTTTATTTATATCATTACCCTAACAATTAAACTAGGAAACCTTCTTTCACCTTATTTATGCACCATTTCCCTTTATTTTCTCATTATTTACATTGACGAATATGATCTACCTCTGTTCCACAATAAGGGATTCAAGTTCTAGTGCTACTCTCTGGGCCATCCACCTTTATCCTTTAAAGCGTTCGCCAAATTTATTTGTGTTCGCTTGTGTTCGTGAACCGTTCGTGAACACACTCATTTTCTTAATGAACGAACACGAACATAAAATCTCGTTCGGTAAGTGTTCATGAACCGTTCGTGAACACATTTATTTCCTTAACGAACGAACACGAACAAGGTCTCGTTCGTGTTTGTTCGGTTCGTTTACAGCCCTAGTCCCCAGGACACGTCACGTGCCTCAAGCCTAAAGGATTAGGGATGGCTATGGGTTGGGTTTGGGACGAGTTTAGGTAATCCCAACCCCAAACTCGATTAGAAAAGTTTGTCCCAAACCCGTCCCAATAGCCGTGGGGTTTCTATCTGGTAATTTTCCACGAGGTATTGGGTATCACTACTACAAAAAGAGGCATTTGCTATAAAATTTTGCTTTGGAAAAAAATGGTGGCAAATTTTGCTACGAGTTAGCTACGGATTAGCTACGAACACATTTTGCTACGAATTAGCTACGGATTAGCTACGAACTTCCGTCGCAAATGAATTTCGTAGCAAAACTCATAGCAAATCCGTAGCAAAATTGACAAAATTAATATAAACCATATAATGTAGCAAAACCGGTAGCAAAATCCGTAGCAAAACCATCAAAATAAGTATTTAGAAATAAACTAAAAAAATAAAATAAAATCCGTAGCAAAATCGATAGCAAAATTGTGAAAATAAATATAATAAAAAAAACTTAGTAAAATTGGTAGCAAAGTCCTTAGCTAAATCATAAAAATAAATATTTAAAAACTAACTAACTGAGGTTTAAAAAAACGGTAGCAAAATGGTAAGTAAATTGAGTCCGTAGAGAAATTGGTTGTAAAATCTAGAAAAATTCTTAAAAACTAACGTAGCAAAATCTGTAGCAAATCCATAGAAAATTTCATTGCAAAGTAAGAAAAAATAAAGTATTCAAAAAATAATTTACTAATATCCATCGCAACATTCATAGTAAAGTACGTCGCGAAAACAAAAAAAAATTAAAATTAATTAATAATAGTGGTAGCAAAATCCATAGCAAAACTAACAAAATAAATATTCAAAACACAATAAAAAAGACGCGTAAGAAAATCTATAAGCAAAAATGAACAAAAGAAATATTAAAAAATAATTAATAATATATACAATAGAAAAATCAAAATCAAAAATATTAATTACTTAAAAATAGTTAAAACATCAATTTTACACGGACTGATGTAAACATAAATACATTTAATATAGATATCTCATACAAATAATACGTATTAAATTAAGTATAGGGATGAGCAAATAGTGCTGGGTACCGGTACCGAATATATTTGGTACCGACTTTTGATGTTTTTGGTACCGGTTTGGTACGGTACCGGTATTTATTGGTTTTACCACTCAAATACAAGTACCGTACCAGGTATTTTCGGTACCGGTGCCCATTCTTGGGATTTTCAATACCAGTTGACACCGAACTCATCCCTAGTTAAACATATTAGATCATTCTGGTAATTGATTTCTATAACGTTTTCATATTATTTGCACTCATTTTATAAATATACAAAATCCATGGAGGAGAATAGTGTCAGGCAGCTGCCTGACACTTCTCCATTGACCCGAATAAATTATGATTTTACCCCAGCTTAGAATTACGATTTGGACCCCAGTCAGTATACAAAATCCATGGAGGGGAATAGTCAAGCAACTAGCTGCCTGGCATTTCCCTGTTGGCCCGAACAAATTACGATTTTACCCCAGCTTAGAATTACGATTTGCCCCCTAGTTCAAAATTCCAGTCTTAACATCCTTGAAGATTTTGACAAATTACGATTTTACCCCAATCAAATTTACGATTTTGCCCCCAGTTCAAAATTACAATCTTGCCACCGTTGTAGCTTTTGATAAATTATGATTATACCAATGTTTTAAAATCCGGTTTTTATACCGTACCGGATTTGGCTCAAAAACGGTTTAACCGAGTGTATCGGGCGGTTTAACCGGGTGTACCAGGCGGTTTAACCGGTTTTACCATATGGTTCAATTGGTACAACTGGCCGATTTGAACCGGTTTATAAAACATTGGATTATACCCCAGTTGAACTTATGATTTATCCCCAGTTCAGAATTATAGTCTTTTCATCGGTTTCATTTTTTTCTAGCAAAACTTTGATTGTGTTTTGTTTTAATTGGTAGAGAAATATTTGGCCGAGCGCCCCACAACGCCGGTGTCACACCCCAACCGATGGCGGAATCATCGGGGCGCGGCACTAGGCGAATCAGATTGCTCAGGAGAATCCATAACAACTATTAGCGACAATATTTAATGCGTTCATTATCCCATACTAATAAACAAATATAATCACATAAGTTATCACAGATGTTGTGTTCTCTCGAACAATACAAATCCGACAACCTAGATTTTAGTTGAGTTTCTAGACTCCCTAGCTTGATTGAGATAGTCTGCGATCTAACCTGCAACATACGTTAAAATAAAGTCAATACAAAAGTATTGGCGAGTATACAGGTTTGATATGTAATAGCATAATAGATTAAAAGTGCTGCGAATTCCTACATACATAAACGGGATACACGACATATATACTCACAAAACCGATACTACCAGCTAAGTCCTCGATGCTCGAATACGCGATGGCAAACTAGACCCCGTCGGGCGCAATAGTACTATACTAGTCATGGTGGGACGTTGCGAGTATAAGTCCTAGCACATATGTAACTAGCATCACGTATAAATATGCACATAAGTCATTCGCAATTGATAAATAGTTTAAGCATTTGATGTGATTCGATTTGATAGCAACGTATGTTACACCCAAAAGTGCAAAAGCAAAAAGGGTTCAAGTATACTCACAGTCGGTGTTCGGCAAACAAACACAACTTGATTGGATTGATGGGAGCGCGTCTGAGATTAGCCTGGTTACAGTTTGATAGCGTAAGCGTCGAACAGTGCGTTAAACGGTGGCGAGTGAACCAAGTGTCGATGGTTATCTGATCGGATGGCAATCCGATCGGATAGCCAGTCGATCGGGTGGCTATAGTACTCACCCGATCGGATCGGATGGCAATCACGACGACTGGAGCTATAGTACTCACCCGAGAGTCTTTGTTAGCGTTAATTGTTTGCGTTGCGACACATCTCGGCCATCGAGAAGGGTAGAATAGGTCCTCACTCAATGTCATCGTGAGTGTTAGTATGTGCGATGCGATGTAGTGTTAAAATATGCGAATATACTGCGAAATAGCGATGTATGCGATATAGTTACATTATGATCCGAATCTCTGGTGCTAGGCGTAACGAGTGTAGCGAGTAGTAACAATGCACGAAAGTGCGGGTTGTTACAGCCGGCGGGGCAGAAACTAGTATACTACAAAGACCATGAGGGGGAACAGTGCCAAGCAGCTTCCCGTCACTCCCACATTGCCCCGGACAAGTTACGATTTGTTAAATCCTTAGCAAAAAAAACCTTACAAAATTGTAGCTAAAACCTTTCAAAATCTGTAGCTATATTCGTAACAAAAATCATAAAAAATTTGAAACAAAATTTTGCAATGGATTTGCACAAACTGTAGCAAATTTATGTAGTCAAAATGTAGTTAAAATCCATAGCCAAACTCGTAGCAAAATCCGTAGCCAAACTCGTAGCATGTTCGTAGTTAAATTTTTTAGCAAAAATGTTGCAAATTATCATAGCCAACCCATTCGTAGCAAAACTACTCCGTAGCTAAAAACAACCATAGCTAAAAACTCGTAGCTAAAAACATCCGTAGCTAAAATTTTCCGTAGCTACACATATTCGTAGCTAAAAACAACCGTAGCTAAAAACAATCGTAGCTAAAAACCCATAGCAAAATTCCGTAGCAAGCTTCTTCATAGCAAATTCGTGGCTAAAATACCGACGTCATTTTTTGTAGCTAAATTCGTCGCAAACAAAATTTCCGTAGCTAAAGTTCGTAACAAATAAATTCGGGACGGGACTTGTAGCTACGAACCAAATCCGTAGCAAATTCGTAGCAAAAAGGGTGTTGTACGGATTTGCTACAACTTTGGCTGTAGCAAATGCCTATTTTTATAGTAGTGTATACCCGCGGATTTCAGGTAAACCCATTAATTATAAAAAAATTACCCATTGGGTATACCCGACCCAAATCCATCGTGTATCTATCTGGTAACTACTAATCAATTAAATTCAACATTATCACTATAAAGATATATCAAATAACTACAATGTATATAAATACAATACCAAAATGTATATAAAAAATACTAAAATGCATAGATGAAAAAATGTATATAAATACAATACCAAAATGTAAATAAAAAATTTGTTGTATCCTTGGGACGACCTCGGATCTGGATATGTTACAGGGGTGACAGTTGTGGAAGTGTAGGGTGGTCAGAATTGTGGTGGTGACAATGACAACTATGGTGGTTGCAACTTGCAACGGTGGTTGGGTGACGGATCTGGATATGTTACAGCTTTTGAAATCTCGTTGATTACTTTGTTTTTGCGTTCAATTTCGAGTGATGTGAATCTGATCACGACTTGTGTCTTGGTGTATCAATTTGATTTTCATTTTGATTTCGTGCAGGTCTTCTCGACCTCTTAAGCGAAGTAGATGGCAATGGAGGCGGTTGTGGGTAGGGATGGCACAAAAAAAAACCCATGCTCGACGAATATACCTGAAATCCAAAGCATCCAGGACAAGAAATATAAAGCAAATTAGACATTTGATGAAAATGACAAAAAAACCTCAAAAGTAAAGGACAATATTGTACAAAAAAGTTGTTTTGGATGAACAAACACGCACAAACCTAAAGGACGATTTTGGCAATTTACTCATTATTATTATTATTATTATTATTATTATTATTATTATTTGTTAGTATATATACAATTAGCAAAGTTTGTGAATAGTGGTTGTGTTTTGAATCTTTTTTTTTATCTTCTTTTTCTTTTTTGTCTTTTTTATACTTTTATTTCTCAAATTTCAGTATTAATACTTACAACTCCTTAACTTTATCAGGACTTTGTAATTGAGATTTACGTGTTTATTTTATATATACGTGTGGTGTGAGTATAAATTCAAGTTGATTTACGTTTTGACGTATTTATTTCTGTAAATGAGTCGGGTCAAATATAATACGTTTTCATGTTTATTTTTATTTATAGAGTTAATTACTGTTTTCGTCCCTGAGGTTTGTCAAAAATAACGGTTTCAGTCCATTAGTTTAAAAATTGCTATTTCAGTCCATTAGTTTCATTTTCATAACCATTTCAGTCCACCAACTTAACTCCCATCCATTTATTCTGTTAACTTTGGGTGAAATGACCAAATTGCCCATGCTAACTTAACAAATTGTAATAAAAAAATTCTAAAAAATTTAAAAATCAAAAAAATTCCAAAAAATTCAAAAAACTCAAAAAAATTCCAAAAAATTCAAAAAAAATCTAAAAATAAAAAAAAAAAATAAAAAAATCATAAGAATTCTAGAAAATCCAAAAAAATTCTAAAAAATCTAAAAATCAAAAAAATTCCAAAAAATTCAAAAAAAAACAAAAAAATTCAAAAAAATCTAAAAATAAAAAAAAATTTAAAAAATCATAAAAATTCTAACAAATCCAAAAAAAATCCAAAAAATCTAAAAATCAAAAAAATTCCAAAAAATTCCAAAAAATTCAAAAAAATCTAAAAATCAAAAAAATTTTAAAAATTCATAAAAATTCTTAAAAAATCCAAAAAAATTCTACAAAATCCAAAATGTTTCATTAAATGTTTCGACGCGAACCGTTTCGACGCGAACCGTTTCGACGCGAACCGTTTCGACGCGAACCGTTTCGACCCGTACCGTGTCGAGCCGAACCGTTTCGACCCGTACCATTTCGACGCGACGCGAACCGTTTCGACGCGAACCGTTTCGACGCGAACCGTTTCGACGCGAACCGTTTCGACGCGAACCGTTTCGACGCGAACCGTTTCGACGCGAACCGTTTCGACGCGAACCGTTTCGACCCGTACCGTTTCGAGCCGAACCGTTTCGACGCGAACCGTTTCGACCCGTACCATTTCGACGCGAACCGTTTCGACGCGTACTGTTTCGAGCCGAACCGTTTCGACTCGAACCGTTTCGAGCCGAACCGTTTCGACGCGTACCGTTTCGACGCGTACCGTTTCGACCCGTACCGTTTCGACGCGAACCGTTTCGACGCGAACCGTTTCGACGCGTACCGTTTCGAACAGTGCGTTAAACGGTGGCGAGTGAACCAAGTGTCGATGGTTATCCGATCGGATGGCAATCCGATCGGATAGCCAGTCGATCGGGTGGCAATCCATTCGGATGGTCATCCGATCAGATGACCATTCGATTGGATTGTCACTTTGTTTGGTGAAGAGGAGTTTGTGTATGATGGTTTGCCTTTTGAAGTTTTCGTTGTAGCATTTTGAAAACAGGGAAGTATCTCTACCTTTCAGGTCGGTCGATCGAACGGCCGGTCGATCGGGTGGCAACTCGATCGGGTGGCTGTTCGATCGGACGGTGATCCGATCAGCCAGACACTTTGGTTGATGATAAGCTCACAGCAGACTGGTCGCTCGATCGGGTGGTAGTCCGATCGGGTGACAATCTGTTGGAACTGATGTGCAATTGAGATTTGTAAAAACGTTTAAGTGTTGAGGATCCAAAGTCAGCCGGTCGGCTGGTCTTTCGATCGGACGGCAATCCGTTCGTCGTTCAGATCCTTGAATGTTTGAAAATTGTTTAAGTATAGAAATCCTGTGCTGTCCGACCGGATGACGGGTCGATCGGATGGCAATCCGATCGGACGGCAATCCGATCGGACGGAAATCCGATCGGGCGGCAATCTGTCCCGTTCTCTGACCGTTCGGCAACTTGATGATTTGAAAGTTTGGTAGCTTGACGGAGACGGTATGACGACGTATTGAACAACAGAAACCCCACCAAGACTCAGGTAACCCGATCGGACGAGAATCACCCCAACCCGATCAGTTAACTGTTCGAGACGGATGTTTATGTTCAACCCGAAATCCAATGTCTCTTTTGAGGAAATTGAGATCTCTGAACCGACACTTCCCTAAGTATGTGTAGAAGATCAGAACGAGTTCTGTTTCCATCGCTTTTGAGTACATTAAGTGTAAAAGAGTTGAAAGAACGTTGGAAATCCTTCTTTCAGTCTCTTTTACCTTGAAAATGTTTAGATCTGAGTGAAAACCTTGTTTAATCTGGTGGAAATCCTTCAGATCTGTGTTGTTCATGGTGGAATGATGCCAAAACTTGAAGTTCATAGAACTCCATGATGACATCACCCTAGAACACCTCAAATCTAGCGATTTCACGATTAAAAGTTAAGATTCAAAAGATAGAAAGGTGTAGAATCTTGTGCAGATCATATAAGTACAAGAATTAGAGTGAAAACTTACAAGAATCGCGAGAAATCGAGAGAAAAGGGTCCAAGAGCATGCTGGTCGAGTGAGAGCTGTCACATCACTGTTCAAGTGATGTGACAAGCGCTATTTATAGGTGAAGGGGAGGAGAAAGGAGAGTGTGGCCGTCCGTTCGGCTGGCCCATCCGATCGGCTGGCCCATTCGTTCGGCTGGCCTAGCCGTTCGGCTGGCCCATCAGTCCGGATGGCCTATCCGTTCGGATGTCCTTCGGCGAGCTACGTTTTGGTGTTCCGTTTTATTCGTTAAACATCGCGGTAGTTTGATTACACCCTTTTTATCCATATTTTCATATAATTAATCACAAAAGGTCGTATATACATATCCATATTTCAAATCCTGCGATAATCGAGTTGCGCGTGATTTCGGGTGCGCTTTCGAGTTTGCGATGCGTTGTGTCACAATGACTGACGGGGTACTACTCGCTCGTATTGCCATCGTCGTCACGACGACTGGAGCTATAGTACTCACCCGAGAGTCTTTGTTAGCGTTAATTGTTTGCGTTGCGACACATCACGGCCATCGAGAAGGGTAGAATAGGTCCTCACTCAATGTCATCGTGAGTGTTAGTATGTACGATGCGATGTAGGGTTAAAATATGCAAATATACTGTGAAATAGCGATGTATGCGATATAGTTACATTATGATCCGAATCTCTGGTGCTAGGCGTAACGAGTGTAGCGAGTAGTAACAATGCACGAAAGTGCGGGTTGTTACAGTCTCCCCTACTTTAGGAAATTTCGTCCCGAAATTAATCCAGCAGGTAGACTTTTGAGAGTTGGTCCCATATAAGTAGCGATACAGCGGGTTGAGCGACTGCGAGTTGACAAGCGTGATCGTCTCGAGTAAGAGAGAGGTTGATTGCGATAGCGGAGAGCGATGTGATAACAAAAGTAGTATCCCACGAGTTAGCGTACCAAAAACATGTCGGGTTTGGAAGAGGTTACCAAATCATTGCAATTAGATATTGAAGAAAGGAAAACTTGAAATTTTTCTTATAACGTAGGGTCAACTGAGTCGATGTTAACCCACGTTGCAAGAAACGTTCGCTAAAAATTAGGAAAGAAAACTGGAGTTAAGAAACCTTCCTATGACATGGGTTCAAGCTGAACTCGATGTTGAACCAACGTCTTAAGAAGGGTTTCGTTTTGATGTTGTAAAAGCTTTAAGGAAAACTGGACTTATGAAACTTCTCTTGGACATGGAGTTAAGCTGATTCGATGTTACTTCCACGTCGTGAGAAAATTTCACTTGTCCACCGATTTTAAATCAAAATTTTTATAAAATAAGTTTTAATAGTAAAAAAGGTAGTTAACATCTAGCCCCACTTGGCACTTTCCCACGAAAGTTTGTTAATATGTTTAAAACACTTATATATAGGAAGTACCAGCGGCGTATCCACCATGTATTGCCCATGTTACTTCCGTTTCGTGAGGCGGTGTCAGGTGTGCCGATAGGACATAGATAGAATTTCGTTCCCTTGGTCCAATCGTTAGAAGGTCGGACTGAGTTGAGAGTAAAATCTAATAGATTAAACAGCGAGTTGGATCGCGAACATAGCGATGACAGCGTGTGCGAGTAGCTTGATGACACGAAACATCGAAGTAGCGTGTCTTGATAGGCGACGAGCAATAAGCGATAAGCGAATAGTGCGATTTCGAGTAGATTCCACATAAAAACCCACATGGCACGTTTCCACGAGAGTTTGCTAACATGGCGAAGCACCACGTTCGACCAGGTTAGTTTTGTCCCGTGAAGCGATGTCACGCATACTAATACCACACAGACTGCGATGAATACCAAACGATGAGCGATAAGCGGTACACGATAAGCGAATAAGCGATAGACGATACACGATAAGCGAGTAATGCGATTCGATTTAGCCTTCATAGCTTTACAATTTAACCAACGTTGAGCCCTACATGGCATCTGCCCACGAAAGTTTGCTAGTATGGCTGAATCACTTATACATATAGGAGGTAACAGCGATGTATTTACCGTGTTCCAACCATACCAGATCTGTTTCGTGAATCGATGTCAGGTGTGCTCACGTAACACAGGTAGCGATAAACGAATTTATGATAAGCGGTACACGATAGCGACAACCGACGATCGATAAGCGACGGTTGTTGCGTTGCGAGTGATGGAGATACGCGCGATTTATGTGATTCGATTGGATTGATCAACACCACAAATTTAACTAACGTTAGACCCCACATGGCCTTTTTCCACGAAAGTCTGCTGATATGGTTAAAACACTTATATATAGGAAGTACCAGCGGCGTATCTACCATGTTTTAACCATATGAATTTCGTCTCGTGAAGCGAGGTCATGCATGCTAACTTAACACAGATAACGGTAAGTGATAGCGACGAGCGATAGAGCGAGTGATAGGTTGATAAACAGCAAGCGACATAGCGATACACACAATAAGCGATAGTGATCCACATAATAAGCGATAGAGATTCACATGATAAGCGTTAGAGATTGCGAGATACACATAATAACGATAGTGGTTGTGAGATAGATTTAAGCGATAATGTTGCGATTGAGCTGTGATGTGGACTTACGACCAGTCTTGCGTTGCTGCAATTGCCCTGCGGGGTAGACTCACCAAGGTCTATCGATGAGGCGATTGCATTGCGTTCGCAGACTTACGAAAAGTCTCGCAGTGATGCGATTTAATTGTTACGCCTTGCGATTGAGTGTAGTGTGTTGAAAATAATCACAATAGTATAATAGGTCTAATAACGTTCGACTGCAAATGGCACTTTCTTCGCGAAAAATCGGTAATATGATAAAGCACACCTTGCTTTACCCCTACTACTTGCATCCCGCGAATAGATGTCACACTTGTCGACATGGTCAAGACGCTTATATATAGGAAGTACCAGCGGCGTATCCACCACGCTTGACCATGCTTTTAACGTTATGGCACCATTAGAATTCACTACGATCTCCGTGCACTGACCCGAATAATCCCGTGTGCACCCATGATTAGTCGTTCCTTGCACGTTTATCGTACCTTATTCCAAGAGTGTAGTGAGGGTAAAACACGTTATATCGTGATATAGTATATAGCTCGTGTGTGAATATAGACTAAGTGCGACAACTAGAGAGTGAAAGCGAAAACGAAGGCGAAAGTTAACGTTACACATAGTGACAACATTAAGTAATAGAGTAGGTTCAACACTTAGAAATTAACGTCGAAAATCATATCATTACATCATTATCCTATGCTTGCGGGGTGTTTGGTGTTGAAGAATTTTGCTGGAGCTGCGGTTGTTGTACTCAAATTCGTGGTTTAGCGCGACAGTTGTGGGTGAAGTGACCGCGACAGTTGCAACTGTGGCAATAGCGACAGTTAGCTCCAACTTGGTGGTGAAAGGTACACGTGTAACACTGAGGGTGAATTCCAGTGTAGGCACGTTTTGGAAGTAGTGGAACTGATTGAAGAGGTTCTGGTTGAGGCAGTTCAGTGGTTGAAGAGTCTGAACTCGAGATCTTCCGTTTGCGGTTGGGCTGAGCGTCTTGCGGTGGTGCGTTGTCATCGAATGATTCGTCAGATGACTCGCCTGAAGAATCGTTAGAAGAATCGTCAGAAGAATCGTCAGAAGAATTGATGACGATTGCTTGACGATCCTGTTTGACAGGATTCTTGGAAGAGGACCCATCCAAGACTCGTTTGTCGTTGATTTCTGCGGCTAAGCGGTAGGCTTCTTCGATGGTAGTGGGTCTTGCAGCTTTGAAAAAATCGCCCACACATTCAGGCAAGCCGCAAATGTATTTCGTGATGGCTTTTTCTGAGGTGTTGACTTGACTTGTGCAGATTATGCTAAGCTGTTTGAACCTTGCGGTGTAGCCAGTATTGTCACCTTCGAGTTGTTTGATTTCCCAAAATTCGTTTTCTAGATTCTGGATTTCGTGTGGAGGGCAGTACTCTTCCTTCATGAGCTTCTTCAGCTCATTCCAGGAGAGAGCATAAGATGCGTGGATCCCCCGTTTGTTTCGTTCAGCGGTCCACCAGTCGAGTGCTTGCGATTGAAAGACTCCTGTAGCGCAAGTACTTCGGAAACTCTCGGGACACCCACTCTGACGAAGGGTAGTCTCGATAGCATCGAACCACTGGAGTAGTTGAGAAACACCTCCTTCACCCGTGAAGACCATCGGGTCACAGGCTTTGAAGTGTTTGTAGAGGAAAGTAGATTGCGGATCTTTTGTCTTAACACCTTCCAAAGTTCGAGAATTGATAAGAGAGTGCACTTGTGTGACAATCCGAGGAATGACTTTGACCACTTCTCTGGTCACAAGTGAAGCAATCCTCTTTTCGTCCCTTCGTTTGGCTCGTCTCTTTGCTGACATTCTCGAAGTAGAATTGTTGGAAGGCATCTAGACAGAAAGAGACTTGGAGTGAGATTCGATCATAATGATTTTGAGTTTTGCGTTGCGATTTGAGCGCGTTCAAAACTTGTTGCAGGTAGTATAGTAATATGTATTCACATAGTAGCCACATATGAAACGCAAAATCCTGAGTTTTCACATATGACACGTAGGCGATTTCGTTTGTGTATATATATATAGAGAGTTGCGATATTCATTCACATATTCGTATAGATAGCGTGAGGACGCGATGAAAAGAAAGAGCAAGTTGTTAGACTGTAGTTTTGTTGCGAACATTCGGTTTTCATTTTGGATTGCGATGGCGGTGCGAGTCGTGCATTCATAAAGCGGGGAGCGTAAAATCGATAATTCGAGAAATCGTTAAAGCATAAAAATTTAAATCGTAACACGTAAGCGTAAATAAGTTTAACAAGCGTCAAACCAGCGAATCGTAGGCTAGAAAATTCGATAGAATGCCCTGGGCGTTTAGGCGTCGACTGACCAAAGTACTCCAGCTATATGAAGCGAGTTCGTGCACGCGCGTTGACCTAGTTGACTATGCTTCCACTGGGCTGCAGTTCATAACATTCGTCCTCCTACCCATCACGCGGCTCGAGTCCTTGATATAGCCGAGTCCTTGGCAAGAGCTTTTCGAAAACCATTTAGGGAGTGGAACAAATAATTAAGGTATGGGTGCCACCCCTAACTTAACAACTTTGCTCCCAGCTGTGGTTGTGCTCATCGAAATAAATTCGAGAGCTCCACTAGATTGAAAGGAGATTTCCGTCGAGATCTGAATGTCACTCCTGGCTCGACAGAGGTTTCTCGTGCTAGAATAATGCGCTAAGTGAGCGACTCATCGAGAGTTACCGGTTTTCACACCTCATCTCAACACGATCACTCGTTGATGTCATGCCAGTATTGTAAAACGTGTGTATTGTGTCAGCCTTAGGAAACGCTATGTAGTATTAAGCTTTAGGGAAAGCTTTCCTCGTGCGAAGCTATAGTATGCGATGTTCACACAAGGATGTAGTTTTAGCGAGTTCGAATGAGAGTATCAAGTAGGCTCGTACAAACCCTACTAGGTTCGCACGAAATCAGCCCCTCGGTACTTAGACTATAGACTAGGTCATTGCTAAGACTTCAACCCGGACTAGGTCGAGTGTCTTACCTAATTCCCTATAGTTATGGCTCTGATACCAATCTATCACACCCCAACCGATGGCGGAATCATCGGGGCGCGGCACTAGGCGAATCAGATTGCTCAGGAGAATCCATAACAACTATTAGCGACAATATTTAATGCGTTCATTATCCCATACTAATAAACAAATATAATCACATAAGTTATCACAGATGTTGTGTTCTCTCGAACAATACAAATCCGACAACCTAGATTTTAGTTGAGTTTCTAGACTCCCTAGCTTGATTGAGATAGTCTGCGATCTAACCTGCAACATACGTTAAAATAAAGTCAATACAAAAGTATTGGCGAGTATACAGGTTTGATATGTAATAGCATAATAGATTAAAAGTGCTGCGAATTCCTACATACATAAACGGGATACACGACATATATACTCACAAAACCGATACTACCAGCTAAGTCCTCGATGCTCGAATACGCGATGGCAAACTAGACCCCGTCGGGCGCAATAGTACTATACTAGTCATGGTGGGACGTTGCGAGTATAAGTCCTAGCACATATGTAACTAGCATCACGTATAAATATGCACGTAAGTCATTCGCAATTGATAAATAGTTTAAGCATTTGATGTGATTCGATTTGATAGCAACGTATGTTAC
This sequence comes from Helianthus tuberosus, assembly GCA_030545235.1. Lineage (NCBI taxonomy): Eukaryota > Viridiplantae > Streptophyta > Magnoliopsida > Asterales > Asteraceae > Helianthus > Helianthus tuberosus. Next base: position 8,559,472 of record CM060436.1, read on the forward strand.
ACCCAAAAGTGCAAAAGCAAAAAGGGTTCAAGTATACTCACAGTCGGTGTTCGGCAAACAAACACAACTTGATTGGATTGATGGGAGCGCGTCTGAGATTAGCCTGGTTACAGTTTGATAGCGTAAGCGTCGAACAGTGCGTTAAACGGTGGCGAGTGAACCAAGTGTCGATGGTTATCCGATCGGATGGTAATCCGATCGGATAGCCAGTCGATCGGGTGGCAATCCTTTCGGATGGTCATCCGATCGGATGACCATTCGATTGGATTGTCACTTTGTTTTGTGAAGAGGAGTTTGTGTATGATGGTTTGCCTTTTGAAGTTTTCGTTATAGCATTTTGAAAACAGGGAAGTATCTCTACCTTTCAGGTCGGTCGATCGAACGGCCGGTCGATCGAGTGGCTGTTCGATCGGACGGTGATCCGATCGGCCAGACACTTTGGTTGATGATAAGCTCACAGCAGACTGGTCGCTCGATCGGGTGGTAGTCCGATCGGGTGACAATTCGTTGGAACTGATGTGCAATGGAGATTTGTAAAAACGTTTAAGTGTTGAGGATCCAAAGTCAGCGGGTCGGCTGGTCGTTCGATCGGACGGCAATCCAATCGGACGGCAATCCGTTCGTCGTTCAGATCCTTGAATGTTTGAAAATTGTTTAAGTATAGAAATCCTGTGCTGTCCTACCGGATGGCAATCCGATCGGACGGCAATCCGATCAGACGGCAATCCGATCGGGCGGCAATCTGTCCCATTGTCTGACCGTTCGGCAACTTGATGATTTGAAAGTTTGGTAGCTTGACGGAGACGGTATGACGACGTATTGAACAACAGAAACCCCACCAAGACTCAGGTAACCCGATCGGACGGGAATCACCCTAACCCGATCAGTTAACTGTTCGAGACGGATGTTTATGTTCAACCCGAAATCCAATGTCTCTTTTGAGGAAATTGAGATCTCTGAACCGACACTTCCCTAAGTATGTGTAGAAGATCAGAACGAGTTCCGTTTCCATCGCTTTTGAGTACATTGAGTGTAAAAGAGTTGAAAGAACGTTGGAAATCCTTCTTTCAGTCTCTTTTACCTTGAAAATGTTTAGATCTGAGTGAAAACCTTGTTTAATCTGGTGGAAATCCTTCAGATCTGTGTTGTTCATGGTGGAATGATTCCAAAACTTGAAGTTCATAGAACTCCATGATGACATCACCCTAGAACACATCAAATCTAGCGATTTCACGGTTAAAAGTTAAGATTCAAAAGATAGAAAGGTGTAGAATCGTGTGCAGATCATATAAGTACAAGAATTAGAGTGAAAACTTACAAGAATCGCGAGAAATCGAGAGAAAAGGGTCCAAGAGCATGCTGGTCGAGTGAGAGCTGTCACATCACTGTTCAAGTGATGTGACAAGCGCTATTTATAGGTGAAGGGGAGGAGAAAGGAGAGTGTGGCCGTCCGTTCGGCTGGCCCTTCCATTCGGCTGGCCTAGCCGTTCGGCTGGCCCATCCGTCCGGATGGCCTATCCGTTCGGATGTCCTTCGGCGAGCTACGTTTTGGTGTTCCGTTTTATTCGTTAAACATCGCGGTAGTTTGATTACACCCTTTTTATCCATATTTTCATATAATTAATCACAAAAGGTCGTATATACATATCCATATTTCAAATCCTGCGATAATCGAGTTGCGCGTGATTTCGGGTGCGCTTTCGAGTTTGCGATGCGTTGTGCCACAATGACTGACGGGGTACTACTCGTTCGTATTGTCATCGTCGTCACGACGACTGGAGCTATAGTACTCACCCGAGAGTCTTTGTTAGCGTTAATTGTTTGCGTTGCGACACATCTCGGCCATCGAGAAGGGTAGAATAGGTCCTCACTCAATGTCATCGTGAGTGTTAGTATGTGCGATGCGATGTAGTGTTAAAATATGCGAATATACTGCGAAATAGCGATGTATGCGATATAGTTACATTATGATCCGAATCTCTGGTGCTAGGCGTAACGAGTGTAGCGAGTAGTAACAATGCACGAAAGTGCGGGTTGTTACAGCCGGCGGGGCAGAAACTAGTATACTACAAAGACCATGAGGGGGAACAGTGCCAAGCAGCTTCCCGTCACTCCCACATTGCCCCGGACAAGTTACGATTTGTTAAATCCTTAGCAAAAAAAACCTTACAAAATTGTAGCTAAAACCTTTCAAAATCTGTAGCTATATTCGTAACAAAAATCATAAAAAATTTGAAACAAAATTTTGCAATGGATTTGCACAAACTGTAGCAAATTTATGTAGTCAAAATGTAGTTAAAATCCATAGCCAAACTCGTAGCAAAATCCGTAGCCAAACTCGTAGCATGTTCGTAGTTAAATTTTTTAGCAAAAATGTTGCAAATTATCATAGCCAACCCATTCGTAGCAAAACTACTCCGTAGCTAAAAACAACCATAGCTAAAAACTCGTAGCTAAAAACATCCGTAGCTAAAATTTTCCGTAGCTACACATATTCGTAGCTAAAAACAACCGTAGCTAAAAACAATCGTAGCTAAAAACCCATAGCAAAATTCCGTAGCAAGCTTCTTCATAGCAAATTCGTGGCTAAAATACCGACGTCATTTTTTGTAGCTAAATTCGTCGCAAACAAAATTTCCGTAGCTAAAGTTCGTAACAAATAAATTCGGGACGGGACTTGTAGCTACGAACCAAATCCGTAGCAAATTCGTAGCAAAAAGGGTGTTGTACGGATTTGCTACAACTTTGGCTGTAGCAAATGCCTATTTTTATAGTAGTGTATACCCGCGGATTTCAGGTAAACCCATTAATTATAAAAAAATTACCCATTGGGTATACCCGACCCAAATCCATCGTGTATCTATCTGGTAACTACTAATCAATTAAATTCAACATTATCACTATAAAGATATATCAAATAACTACAATGTATATAAATACAATACCAAAATGTATATAAAAAATACTAAAATGCATAGATGAAAAAATGTATATAAATACAATACCAAAATGTAAATAAAAAATTTGTTGTATCCTTGGGACGACCTCGGATCTAGATATGTTACAGGGGTGACAGTTGTGGAAGTGTAGGGTGGTCAGAATTGTGGTGGTGACAATGACAACTAAGGTGGTTGCAACTTGCAACGGTGGTTGGGTGACGGATCTGGATATGTTACAGCTTTTGAAATCTCGTTGATTACTTTGTTTTTGCGTTCAATTTCGAGTGATGTGAATCTGATCACGACTTGTGTCTTGGTGTATCAATTTGATTTTCATTTTGATTTCGTGCAGGTCTTCTCGACCTCTTAAGCGAAGTAGATGGCAATGGAGGCGGTTGTGGGTAGGGATGGCACAAAAAAAAACCCATGCTCGACGAATATACCTGAAATCCAAAGCATCCAGGACAAGAAATATAAAGCAAATTAGACATTTGATGAAAATGACAAAAAAACCTCAAAAGTAAAGGACAATATTGTACAAAAAAGTTGTTTTGGATGAACAAACACGCACAAACCTAAAGGACGATTTTGGCAATTTACTCATTATTATTATTATTATTATTATTATTATTTGTTAGTATATATACAATTAGCAAAGTTTGTGAATAGTGGTTGTGTTTTGAATCTTTTTTTTTATCTTCTTTTTCTTTTTTGTCTTTTTTATACTTTTATTTCTCAAATTTCAGTATTAATACTTACAACTCCTTAACTTTATCAGGACTTTGTAATTGAGATTTACGTGTTTATTTTATATATACGTGTGGTGTGAGTATAAATTCAAGTTGATTTACGTTTTGACGTATTTATTTCTGTAAATGAGTCGGGTCAAATATAATACGTTTTCATGTTTATTTTTATTTATAGAGTTAATTACTGTTTTCGTCCCTGAGGTTTGTCAAAAATAACGGTTTCAGTCCATTAGTTTAAAAATTGCTATTTCAGTCCATTAGTTTCATTTTCATAACCATTTCAGTCCACCAACTTAACTCCCATCCATTTATTCTGTTAACTTTGGGTGAAATGACCAAATTGCCCATGCTAACTTAACAAATTGTAATAAAAAAATTCTAAAAAATTTAAAAATCAAAAAAATTCCAAAAAATTCAAAAAACTCAAAAAAATTCCAAAAATTTCAAAAAAAATCTAAAAATCAAAAAAAAAATTAAAAAATCATAAAAATTCTAAAAAATCCAAAAAAATTCTAAAAAATCTAAAAATCAAAAAAATTCCAAAAAATTCAAAAAAAAAACAAAAAAATTCAAAAAAATCTAAAAATAAAAAAAAATTTAAAAAATCATAAAAATTCTAACAAATCCAAAAAAAATCCAAAAAATCTAAAAATCAAAAAAATTCCAAAAAATTCCAAAAAATTCAAAAAAATCTAAAAATCAAAAAAATTTTAAAAATTCATAAAAATTCTTAAAAAATCCAAAAAAATTCTACAAAATCCAAAATGTTTCATTAAATGTTTCGACGCGAACCATTTCGACGCGAACCGTTTCGACCCGTACCGTTTCGAGCCGAACCGTTTCGACGCGAACCGTTTCGACCCGTACCGTTTCGACGCGAACCGTTTCGACGCGTACTGTTTCGAGCCGAACCGTTTCGACTCGAACCGTTTCGAGCCGAACCGTTTCGACGCGTACCGTTTCGACGCGTACCGTTTCGACCCGTACCGTTTCGACGCGAACCGTTTCGACGCGAACCGTTTCGACCCGTACCGTTTCGAGCCGAACCGTTTCGACGCGAACCGTTTCGACCCGTACCGTTTCGACGCTAACCGTTTCGACCCGTACCGTTCAGCTCGAAACGGTACGGGTCGAAACGGTTCGCGTCGAAACGGTTAGGCTCGAAACGGTACGGGTCGAAACGGTTCGCGTCGAAACGGTACGGGTCGAAACGGTTCGGCTCGAAACGGTTCGGCTCGAAACGGTTCGGCTCGAAACGGTACGGCTCGAAACGGTTCGCGTCGAAACGGTTCGACTCGAAACGGTACGGGTCGAAACGGGTCGCGTCGAAACGGTACGGGTCGAAACGGTTCGCGTCGAAACGGTTCGGCTCGAAACGGTACGGGTCGAAACGGTTCGCGTCGAAACGGTTCGCGTCGAAACGGTTCGCGTCGAAACGGTTCAGCTCTAAACGGTTCGGGTTCGAAACATTTAATGAAACATTTTGGATTTTTTAGAATTTTTATGATTTTTTAAATTTTTTTTGACTTTTAGATTTTTTGGAATTTTTTTGATTTTTTTGAATTTTTTGGAATTTTTTTGATTTCTGGATTTTTTAGATTTTTTTTGGATTTTTTAGAATTTTTATGATTTTTTAAAATTTTTTTATTTTTAGATTTTTTGGAATTTTTTCGATTTTTTTGGAATTATTTTGATTTTTAGATTTTTTAGATTTTTTTTGGATTTCTTAGAATTTTTTTGATTTTTTAAATTTTTTTTTATTTTTAGATTTTTTTGAATTTTTTGGAATTTTTTTGATTTTTTTGAATTTTTTGGAATTTTTTTGATTTTTAGATTCTTTTGAATTTTTTTATTACAATTTGTTAAGTTAGCAGGGGTAATTTGGTTATTTCACCCAAAGTTAACAAAATAAATGGATGGGAGTTAAGTTGGTGGACTGAAATGGTTATGAAAATGAAACTAATGGACTGAAATAGCAATTTTTAAATTAATGGACTGAAACCGTTATTTTTGACAAACCTCATGGACGAAAACAGTAATTAAGGGGCTGTTTGGCAAACCTCTTAATGATTCATTAAGAGGCAACCCTCTTATTCGGATAGAGGCTGTGTGTTTGGTTGGCAAAATACCAACCTCTTAATGGTACCATTCAGTGCTTAATCATTCAGTGATAGAAACTTGCTGAAAGAAAAAAAAGACTCGCATACCCCTTTCCTTCTTCTCTTCTCTGTATCACAACTAGGGTTCACAAGTTCTTCTCCTCTCATCAAGACGACCTCACCTCAGCCCCCATCCTTCTCGCCGCCCTCCTTCTCCGCCCGTCCGCCTCTCCTCCTCCCTTCCTCCGCCTCTCCTCCTCCCTCCGCTGCCTACATCTCTCTCCTCGATCCAAGTCCCGCTCGGTCCGCCTCCTTCTCCTCCGCCGGTCCGCCTCCTTCTCCTCCTCCCTCCGTCCGCCTCCTCCTCCTCCTCACATCCTCCGCCGGTCGCCGCCTCCTCCCTCCGTCCAAAATACAGGTTTGTTTTTTTTTTTTTCTATTAAACTGATTTTTAATTTAAAGTACTCATTATTATGATGTGGTTAAACTCATTTGTAGTTTGATTTGGTTTTTTTAATTAAACTGATTTTTTTTTATTAAAGTGATTTTTAATTTAAACTGATTTTTAGTTTGATTTGGTTTTTTGGTATGGATATGTTTATTTTTCTGTTTTTTTTTATTAGTTTGATTTGGTTTTTTTTTTTTATTGATTGATGTTATATGTAGAATGGTTATGTTGTATGTTGCAAATTCATAGTTGATTATTATTAGTTGTTACATTAGAAATATTGGCTAATTGGTATGATTGTGAATGGTTCTGTTGTATGTTTGATTGTGGTTCTCTTGTATGTTTGATTGTGGTTCTGTTGTATGTTGAAAAAAGATACAAGTTTTCTTTGTGAATGGTTATGTTGTATGTTGAAAAAAGATACATGTTTTCGCTATGTGAATGGTTATTGGTATGATTGAGGTTCGGCTTAAATCCATAATTTTTAGGAAGCAATATCCAAACAAATGGCAAAAAGGATTAGGATTAATTGGAAGCAAGAAGGTGTTGAAAAAACCTTTCTTGAAGCATGTGTTCATCAAATAACCGTTAATGGTCGTGAAGGAAGCAGTCTTAAACAAGCGTCATGGAAAACTGTAGCTGAAAATTTGAAAACACAACATAATTTCATAGTGGAACAACGTCAAATGAAGAATCACTATGATTTTCTAAAAGGAAAATTTGCAGCTTGGTTAAAGCTTAAAAACAAAACCGGGAATGTCTATGATCCAGTTACAAACAGCTTTAACTTGTCAGAAGAAGAGTGGCAAATTGAGATGAAGGTATCTGTTTTATACTAATAATTAGTAGTGGTATATTCCATTAATTTTATAGTATTTTAAAATATTTCTTCACACAGTCTAACAAGTATGTAGAAGCTTTGAGAAGTGCGCCACTTGCTTTCCCCGAGCTTTGTTGTCAATTGTTTGAGGGGTCTACTTCAAATGGGTTTGATAGTTGGGGGCCAAGTTCTACGCTTCCTCATCCTTCTGAGGAAGTGAATGAGCACAATTTGGATGGTATGGATGTCGAATGCACTCAAGTGGATTCCCCAGGTAAAGGTGTTAGTGAGGAGTCAAGTATTCGGTCCCAAAAAAAAAAGAAAAAGGAGAGAAACGAAAACATAAGGCAACATTAGAGTCACAGCTTATAGAAGTTGGTGAAGATATTAGCAAGTTGGCAAAGATGATGATTGAGAAACACACACGTTCTGATGATATGGATGCATGTTTGGAGAAGTTGGAGACATTGGGTTGGGATGAGTCGGATGCGAAATACGAAACAACGCTTTTGCTTTTTGGTGAGAGTGCCGATCTTAGGAAACTGTGGGTACGTCTTAAGCCGCAGAATTGTGAGAAATGGGTTAAGAATGCGGGAGCGAAGTATGGATTGTTTAACTAATATTGTGCTTTGATTGTTTTTTTTTTTTTGGGTTAGATGTTATGTTTTGGATGTTATGTTTTGGATGTTAGGATGTTATGTTTTGGATGTTATATTTTGGATGTTATGTTATGGATGTTATGTTTTGGATGTTATGTTTTCGATGTTATGTTTTCGATGTTATGTTAATGTGAATGTTATGTTAATGTGAATGTTATGTTAATGTCGATGTTATGTTAATGTGAATGTTATGTTAATGTGGATGTTATGCTAGGTACCTTATGGATCCGGACGATGAGATTATAGTTATCATGATCTTTTGTTGGTATTGGGTTTCATTAGCCTCGAGAATAAATGTTGAAAGGATAAGAGACTTGAATTCGGCATTAACCGGTCATGAATACACGCAAGAATTATTGCATGGTACTTCTACACAATGTCATGAGATGATGCGTCTTTCACGTGATGCATTTATACTATTGTGCCATCATTTTAAACAAAAAAATTGGGTGCAAAGTAGTAGGTCAATAAGCTTGGAAGAAAAGTTGGCTATGTTTTTGATGGTCATTGGACATAATGAACGTTTTCGAATGGTTAAACGAAGGTTTCAACACTCAACGGAAACAATTCATAGATGTTTTCATGAGGTCCTAAAGGCAATGATGAATTTCGCAAGAGAAGTTATAGTTCCAACATCTTCTAATGTAAGCGCAAATAACTCCGAACGACATAGAAGGCTAAAAGAAATATTTCCTGGAGCAATAGGTGTCTTAGATGGAACTCTTATACATGCGATCGTGCCTGTTGATCAACAGACTCGTTACAGGGGAAGAGGAAAAGGTGAATGCTTTCAAAATGTATTATCAATTTGTGACTTTGATATGATATTCACATTCGTATGGGCCGGATGGGAGGGCATTGCACATGATTCACGAGTTTTAAAAGAAGTTGCATTCAACCCAAATTCTGGCTTTCCTTTTCCGCCACCAGGTTTTTAACCATTCTTCAATGTTCATTTCATACATTATTTGTTTTTTATATGATAGTTTTGATACTGATACAGATAAGTATTACCTTTGTGACGCTGCGTACACCAACACTCGTGGATTTATGACTCCCTATCGTGGTACGAGGTATTGGTTAGCCGATTTTCGACGACAACGTGCGTTAACTAAGGAAGAAAGATTCAATCATGCTCACGCACAACTCAGAAATGTCATTGAACGTGCATATGGTGTTCTAAAGGCGAGATTCCCAATCCTAAAGCAAATGGCTCCCTTTTCTTTTCCAATACAAAGAGACATAGTGATTGCTTGTTTCGCCATCCATAATTTTATAAGGAAATGCAATATTTATGATCAGTTATTTATGGACTATGATGAGAACACGATGTTTCATGAAATGCAAAGTGGGGAAAATGATGGCCTGTTAGTTCAAGACATAGAGTGGGGTTCACAAGGTATTGACTATATGACTTCTTTACGTAACCAGATTGCTAATCAGTTGCTTCCAAATGATTCAAATTAAAATTGTATGCAGAGTTGTGTTATTTGTATTTGGATTTCGTATGTTGTGTTAGTTTGTATTTGGATTTTCGTATGTTTCCATGGAATTTAAAGGATTAATGTGTAATTTGGATTTTCTATGGCGTTTTGTATTTTTCTTTTACAATTTTTCATCAATCTGTACACTATTCAGAACTCTTGCCAAACAGATACATTTCATTCAGCACATAATAGTTCAGAGGGGTAATATAGTCATTCTGCACAGTCATTCAGAGATACAACCAAACAGCTCTTACTGGTTCAGCACTTTCTGGTTCAGAGCCTCTTACCCATTCAGACCTCTTACTGGTTCAGCACTTGTCAAACAGCCCCTAACTCTTATTTATATTTTTATTTGGTGTATGTTTTTAACATAAAAGTTTTACGGAATTCCGAGGCAACGCATATGGCAATTTACTAGTTACAAAACAATGAAAGAACAATTAAGTCAAAATGTTGGGACGAACGCCCAAATAGAGTCTAACCCGCCATAGCTATCTATCTCATGGGCCCTATACAAAGGAGTTATCCACCCAACCCAAAAGCTATTACCCATCATTCGGCCCATACACTATACGGTTTTGAGTCCAAATCTTGGTCCATAGGGGCCAATTAATTACAAACTCCAAAACCCAATACCAAATTCTCCTCACAATTAGTCCGTCCATCTTTTATTGCATGCACTTTTTTTGGAATGGCAATTTTTAGGTCATCGGACTCCCCAAATTAAAGAGTATCATTGTCCTACTTCGGCCATAATATGTTGTCTTAATTGGGTCCACACTAGCTTCAAAGTTTGACTTGGACTTTCCCTTAGGAAACCATACCGCCGACTGCCACTTGAAAGATGTTGTGCCACCACAAGAGCTGAACACTCTCTCGCGTGACAAACGATGGGATGAAAACCCGGTTGGGCTCAGGATAGAGCATGGCACCTTTGCAAGGAGGCTATGCTTTATCCATCGTTGTCTTAACCCGGTTGGGCTCAAGATAGAACTAAATTTATACTTTTGAACTAAATTTAAACTTTGAACTAAAAATATTATTTGAGTTACTATAGAAACTAAAATCGTATTTAACTATACATAATTCGTTTGAAAAGAATTTTACTTGTGAAGAATTTGTTTGCCACTTAGGCTTTGGCGTTGTGGTCAAGGGGAATTAATTTTTATGGGAAGACTAAGGTTGAATTCTTAAAAGATGTTAAAGGATTTATATGGTGCAAGCTTAGCTTATGATAACGTGTGACTGTATGTTATGGAATTTAATGGAATAAATTATGTTTAGAGAAAAATGCCCGGATAGTCCCTGTGTTTTCGCCTTTTTTCACCTATAGTCCCCAACTTTCTAAAACTACCTGAATAGTCCCTAAGTTTTCATTTTTTGTTCCCGGATAGTCCCTGGGTCTAACTTCAGTTACTTTTCTCTGTTAAAATGATGTGAAATGACAAAAATACCCTTTCCTTAAAAGGCCAAACCACATGGACTATCCGGGCATCTTCTTCATTTTTATTTATAAAACCCCACCACCACACTTCATCTTCAACCTCCACCCACCATCACCCTCCTCCACCCTCAACCATCACCGCCACATACCTGTAATAATCAGAAATACCTGTAATAATCACCTTTCATCTTCAAAATGAATAAATAAAAAACCTTGGAACGAGTAATTACTGCTCTGGAAGAAAGAGAAACCTCTACAAAGCCCAAATACCCCCAACTCTCTAGAAAAAAAAATCACCGAATAGGTTTCAACGATAACCGCTACTCTCTCTCTCTCTCTCTCCACCGTTTCATAACACACACCACCACCGATGGCCGCCGCATCATCACCACGCGAAGACAATGTATACATGGCGAAACTCGCCGAACAAGCCGAACGCTACGAAGAAATGGTTGAATTCATGGAGAAAGTCGTCGCCGCCGCAGACGGCGGCGAAGAACTCACCATCGAGGAGCGAAACCTCCTCTCCGTCGCCTACAAGAACGTGATCGGAGCACGGAGAGCTTCCTGGCGTATCATCTCATCAATCGAGCAGAAAGAGGAAAGCAGAGGCAACGAAGCTCACGTTTCGACCATCCGTGATTACAGATCTAAGATCGAGTCGGAGTTATCTTCGATCTGTGACGGTATTCTGAAGCTGCTGGACTCGAAGCTTATTGGATCTACTACTAGCGGTGACTCTAAGGTGTTCTATTTGAAGATGAAAGGTGATTATTACAGCTAATGTGACTGTGGCGGTGATGGTGGAGGGTGGAGGAGGGTGATGGTGGGTGGAGGTTGAAGATGAAGTGTGGTGGTGGGGTTTTATAAATAAAAATGAAGAAGATGCCCGGATAGTCCATGGTTTGGCCTTTTAAGGAAAGGGTATTTTTGTCATTTCACATCATTTTAACAGAGAAAAGTAACTGAAGTTAGACCCAGGGACTATCCGGAAACAAAAAATGAAAACTTGGGGACTATTCAGGTAGTTTTAGAAAGTTGGGGACTATAGGTGAAAAAGGTGAAACCACATGGACTATCCACACATTTTTCTCTTATGTTTACTTTTTTAAAAACATCTTTTTACATCTGAACCACAAGGTTTTTTTTTTTTTCAAAAGTGTTATTGAGAAAGTATTTACCAATAAGGTGTTGTTTAAAAATGTTTTCCAAAATGTTGTATTTTCTACTAAATGACCGTGTTATAAAAAATACTCACAATGAAAATTTTGACAATTATGATGAACACAACAATGATGAAGACACACACATGAATTTTAGAGCTTCAATCCCCATAGCTGAGCTAATTTTATTTGTAATGCCAACACTTCAATAGCTCCACCATGGAGCATGGCCAATGCTAACACTTGGCCACTGCTTTATCATCATAACATAACAAATAGGATTCAAACAATGTTTCGCACCAAATCTAAGAATGCCATATGTTCAAGCCTCTCATTCCCAAGGGGAGATCGCTTGGTAGAGATGGTCTTTTGAAGAACGCCCAACCGTCTAAATACTGGCGACACAAAATGCTAGCCCCAAATCACAACGTAGGCCGATAATGTGTGACTCCATAAGTGTCGTAATCTTGATATCTGAATGAAATTGTAAATGTGATTTTCATTGCTTTGATAGAAGAATACAAAGGCTTATATAGGCATAGCATTTACACTTTAACACCTTGATATATTTAATACTAAAGATATAAAAACATATTATCTAACATTCCCCTGCAAGCTAAACGGTGGAGGGCCAAGTCGAAGCATCTGTCGAAACATATTAAATTGAGAACTTAGAAGACTCTTAATGAAGATATTCGCCACCTGAAGCTTGGTAGGAACGAACTTAGTCGTAAGTTTTCCAGCAGCAACCAACTCATGTAGAAAATGATAATCAAGATCGATATGTTTTGCCCTTTTGTGTGAAACCGGGTTCTAAGTGAGAAAAATAGCACTTTGATTGTCACAAAGAATTGTTGGACGTGTCGATGCTAAGGCATGAAGTTCTTGTAGAAGATGAGTCAGCCAAACAATTTCCGCAGTTGTATTCGCCATGGCTCGATATTCTGATTCATAACTGGAACGAGCAACAGTTGGCACCTTTTTTGGCACTCCACGAAATTAGATTCCCCCCCCCCCCCGAAAAAAATAGAATATCCATAAGTAGATCACCGTGTTTCTAGACAGCGTGCCCAATCAGCATCTGAGTAACCAAGAAACGAAGTGTGAGTGGGACGACTGTAGTGAAGACCAAATGCAACAGTACCCTTGAGAAAGAGCAGAATCCGTTTTACTTCTTGAAAGTGAGCAGTGGTGGTAGCATGTAGAAACTAACTGACTTGATTTACGACATACGTAATGTCAAGTCTCGTGATCGTTAGATACTGGAGAGCTCATACGATAGAGCGATGATGTGTAACATTCAAAAAAGAGGTACATGCAGAAACAAAAGACACATTGGTGCTTAAAGGTGTTGGTGTAGGTTTAGCATCCAACATCTTAGCACGAGTCAAAATATCCATAGTGTATTTAGATTGATTTAGAAAAAGACCATGGTGAGTGTAGGTAACCTCCAATCCCAAAAAGTAGTTATGTTTCCCAAGATCCTTAATGGAAAATTCTTTGTTGAGAGAGGCAATGAAAGAGTTCATGACTGAAGTCTGATTAATTGTGAGAATTAAATCATCGACATAGACAAGCAGATACATACAAGAGTCACGTTTGAAGATAAATAGAGATGAGTCAGCACGACTACAAGAAAAACCATTATTTGTTAGAAATAGACTAAGACGATGAAACTAGGCTAACGGAGCTTTCTTGAGCCCATAAATTTCCTTATTTAGCTTGCAAACATGAGATGGGAATTTAGGATCAATAAAGCCCTTAGGTTGTTCCATATACATGTTTTCAGAAAGATGCCCATGTAAGAAAGCATTGTTAACATCTAGTTGATGAAGCTTCCAGCCATTTATAATGACTAAAGCGAGAACAGTGCAAACGGTGGCAGCTTTAACAACTGTGTTAGGCCCTAAAGTGTGAGACTGACGCATCAAATTAATACAACGGGCTATGGTTACGAACTGGGCCTTACCAGGTTAGTTTATATTAGATTTTGGACCTTTATAGGTCACTTGGGCCAAGCTTTAGGCCATGTGGGCCAAGCAGGCCCAAGGGGAGCCCATGTAGGGAAGTGGGCTTAAGTAGGTAAAGAAACAAGTTTTCAACTTGTTTTAGGGTTTGAACCTCGAAGTTACACATTTCTAGAGTTAGAGAGAGAGGTGATTCGATTGTGAAGAACACTTGTACTAGACGGTTTTGCTTGTTCAAGTAATAGAATCGTGTGCAAGTGTTGAAAGGTGATTCGGTATTGTTCTTCGTATTTTCTGTTTTTCAGTTTGTCTTGAATCTCACCAAGTTTGGTTTCCGCACAAACTTGGTGATTGTTTGATATCATCAAAAGATCCGGTTTACGGGACTTACAAACTGGGCTGAAGGTGTGAGAATAGTCAAAACCGGGAACTTGTGTGAATCCTTGTGCAACAAGTCGTGCTTTATAACGATCAATAGATCCATCACTCTTGAATTTGGTGCGAAAGATCCATTTGGAACCAACCACATTACTATTTAGTGGACGAGGGACAAGCGTCCAAGTATTATTTTTGCTAAGAGCAGATTCATTCTCCATAGCACTTACCCATTTGGGATCTTTAGAGGCCGTATTAAAACTCGTAGGATCAGACATGGCAAACAAAGCCCGATGAAGAGGAATGTGATCCGTATGTTCCAGATCAACACGATGGCGAGGTTTGAATATTCCAGCTTTAGCACGAGTGATCATTGGGTGAGACGGATGAGGTGGAGGAGTAGGAATTTATGGTGTCGAAGTAGGCAAGGTAGGAGGAGCTTGGGCCAAAGGGATTTGGTCCGAAACGAGAGATGGGCCAGTATAGTGTAGGCCGAAAGGAACAGCAGATGGTCCAACAGAAGCAGATGGCAGGCCAGTGGATTCAACGTTTGGGCTGTGAGGAGGTGGGTTAACTGTTGGGCCAGAGGAAATAGCAATCGGGCTATGAGATGGGTTGTGGTCTGGGCCGAGAGAAGCAGAGGAAGTCTCGGCTGGATCACTAGTATTTGGGCCACCATTATCTAGCCCATAGGAAACAGATGGGGCTTTTGCTGTTGGATTGGAAAAAATGGGACAATGAGGGGAGTGCGGGATTGGGCTGAGGTATGGGGTTGTGTATTGGTAGAGATGTTTTGGTTAGAGTTGTAGTTTGGTGTTTGAGAAGAGGTATTTAAGTTGGGATCAATGACATCTGAATTGACATCAATAAAGGTTGTTATATCAAGGTGAGTTATTGGTGAAGCATTGGTGGTGTTGTCAAGAGGGTAATAGTGTTCATCAAAACGGGCATTACATGTAACATATATACGAGATGTGTTCGGGTCAAGACATAGGTACCCTTTATATTTAGAACAATAACCAACAAAAAATGCAAGGAATGCTCCTTGGTGATAATTTGTGAGGAGCATAGTCACGAAGGTAAGGATAAACACGACAACCAAAGGACCGAAAAGATGAATAGTTTGGACGTTGGTGGTAGAGAAGTTCAAACGGTGACTTTCCTTGGAGTAATGTCGAAGGTAGCCGGTTAATGACAAACACGGCTGAAGAAAAGGCATCAACCCAAAATTTTGTGGGAAGTTTCGCATGGAACATCAAAGCTAAACCGGTTTCAACAACGTGTCTATGCTTCCTTTCGACACGACCATTTTGTTGAGGAGTATAGGGGTACGACATATGATGAAACGTGCCATTTTTTTCAAACATGAGTCGCACACGATTATTAGTAAATTCGGTGCCACCATCACTTTGAAAGATTTTTATTTTTGAGGAGAATTGAGTTTGGACAAATGGTATAAATATGGACAAAGCATCAAAAAATTCTGATTTGGTTTTTAACCGGATATAACCATGTAAATCTAGAGTAATCGTCAACAAAGGCCACATAATATGAAAAAATATCAACCGATTTTACCGGTGACGGTCCCCATATGTCATAACGTATTAATTCAAGTGGTGAAGTGGCCCTTTTATTATTAAGATCAAAGGACTGTCTTTTTGACTACGCGAGTTTACAAGGACTACAAAGACTAGGTTTTGGTAACACCGAAGTAAAGGACAAAGAGCCATTATTTTTAAGTAGAGAAATGACATCAAAATTCACATGGCCAAGACGGGAATGCCATGTTTCAAAGGAAGCTTTAGGACATTTGTGATAAGCTATTAAAGCTTTATTATTGTCACGAAGGACATAAAGGTCGTCTTCACGGCAACCCTGGCTATTGTTTGCTTGGTTCGATGATCCTGAATATAAAAATAAGGATTAGAAAAAGATAACATCAACCGGATTATCCTCCGTTAATTTACCAATAGATAGAAGATTTTTCGTGAGGTTTGGAACAACTAAAACATTATTAAGTTCAAGATTACCAAGCAACTTGGTGTTACCAGTATGAGAAAATTGTAATGACTCGCCATAACCAAAGTAAACTTTTTCGTTACCGTCAACCGGAATGGAGTTTAGAAGAGAATTAGAATTAGGAAGCATGTGTGTGGAGGCACCTCTATTGGATGTCCAGTCGGGAACAGTGGTGTTCAGATGACATTATGCATGAAAGGCTTGAGCATTTGTTCATCCGAGGTTGGAGTCGAGGCTGCAAAAGAAGCAAGATGCCAACATTGAGATGCCGAATACCTGGTTTTGTAACATAACTGACAGGTTGGTGTAAGAAAATTTTGAGAACGTGGATGAGAAAATGGCTTCCCATACTGTCCACGAGAGGGCCCATGGAACTGACTGAAGTGCGGTCGCCGGCTGTGGAAGGAAGGCTGTCGTGGCCTATTTGGCTGATTAGAAGAGCCACGATGGGCCTGTTGGGCAGGCCTTGCAGTTTGGGCAGAAAAAGCAATGACCGGTGGCGTAGTATCAGAATTCAAATTTTTAACGAAGAGTTCTTGACTCTACGCGCTAGCCAATAGGTCCGCAAAGCTCGGTATTGGACCAGAAGATCGAATGGTTGTAGAAAAGCTTTCAAATGTTTTACCAAGGCCACATAAAAACCAATGGAGTTGTTCCATCGAGTCCACCGGATGTCGAACGACATGTAATTAATCACAAATAGATTTAAATTCTCAGCCAAAATCAGCCACAGTTTTGTCTCCCTTTCTGAGAGCACGAAGATTATCACGCAAGTTTTGCACACGTTCAACGGAGGTATTACAAAAGGCCGCCTCGAGGGCAATCCAAATATCCCGAGCCGAGGAAGAACCCACGGTCACGGCAAGAGCTTATTCGGTTAGAGAGGCATTGAGAATAATGATGGCTTGTTGTTCTTCTTGCAACCAAGTAGTATATTCGGGAGTGACAACTTGTTTATCAGTGCTTTGAATAATTTGTGGTGGAATAGATTGTGACCCATCTACATGAGACAAGAGATGTTGATGGTAAAGGAGAGGGAGAATTTGTTTGTGCCAATATATGTAGTCTAATGCCGATAATTTGATAGTTATCATAGGGGCCAAAGCATTCATGGATAATGGGATAGAATTAGAGGATGCAGCCATGAGAAAAGAAGAAAAGAAAAGTGGTGGAGACAGAGGGAAAACGACATGCAAGAGAGAGAAGAAGAAAGGAAGGAAAGAGGAAGACAAAGGGTGGGGGGGGGGGGGGGGGGGATGGGAGAGATCAAGGGAAACTCAACCACTTGGGTGGCTTGATACCATGAATGAAATTGTAAATGTGATTTTAATTGCTTTGATAGAAGAATACAAAGCCTTGTATAGGCATAGCATTTACACTTTAATACCTTGATATATTTCATACAAAACATATAAAAACATATTATCTAACAATAACCAACATAAATTACCAATTGTCTCTCCGTTATTAGAGATCAGACAAGACAAAAGAATTAATGCTATGAGATTAGTGTTACTTGTTAAATTATTGCCCAAACTTGCAAGAGAAAGATGGTGGGATCAAACATTGAGGGATTGAATACTACGCATGCAAATAGTTTGATTTTAACAAGTTACGAGTCTTTAGAGGATAAACTTCAAGATGGGTATGATCATCTTCGTGATTAAATTCAAATAGGGTTTTGAAGGGCCGTCTTCAAGAATTTCGAATAGAGAAAATGGCCCCCATAATACAAATTTATATAAATAACAAATTCCATAGTTTGGCCACAATTGTAATAACAATAAACCTAATTGGTAGTTACCCATTTAAATTCATTTATTTAACCCAATTATGCCTATCTAAACCTAATTGGCAGTTGCCAATTTAAATTCATTTATTTAACCCAATTAAAAACTTAAGGGCATGTGAGGTTAACACTAGAAAACGCTGAGTAGGGATGGCAAAAATACTCGAGCCCGACAGGTATAGCCGAAACCCAACACAAATGGGACGATTACCCGATACCCGACGGGTGTTGGGCCGGGTATGAGGTTAGTTTTAAAAAATTCCGCGGGTATGGGTTGGGTATGCGATTAGGTGATGCCCAACCCGATTACCCGAAACCACATACCCGTTTAGCCAAACTAGGGATGAGATTTTTTACCGAAATACCGGTGCCATACCGGTACCGTACCGATCATGAACGGTACCGGTATCGGTAATAGATTTTTTGAAATTCGGTATCGGTAAAAAACGGTATCGGTACCGGTATTTTTCGGTAAATACCTGTATTAATACCGAATTTAATAATCATCGGTAAAAAGCATGAAATCCATTGAAGTAAGTTAATTTTTTAATGGTTTGGTTATAAATTATCAATATATATTTTCTTATTTTAGATTTTTTATATCTTTGTGGTTGGTTGTGTAAGGAGACGACACTATTGTTGAAGAAACCCTTTTTGTCGAACTTGATGGTGACTCGGAATTGGGTAAAACCTGAACCCATGGATGTTTAATATGTTTACATGTTTTTAACATTCCTCTATATATTACTCTAGTTCAGTTAATAATGGATGGATGGGTTGCACATAATATTTTTTTAAGTAAAACAATGGATGACACCAAAACGGTACCAATGTGGTAAAGTACCGAAATACCGGTACCGAATCTATAAATACGGTACGGTAATCGGTATCCACATTTCCTCAATTTCGGTAACGGTATTTACGGTATCGGTACCGGTATGATACCGATCTCATCCCTAAGCCAAACTATATACCAGATTTTTTTAATTTTTATTTTCCATTAACCCTTGTCGATTGGTAATTTATTTTAGTTAGTTCATGAAGTGAAAAAATAATTTTTCTTTTAGTATATGCATTCGATAATATTATTTATATTTTGTATGTTGTGCATGAAGTGAAAAAATAATTTTTCTTTTAGTATATGCATTCGATAATATTATTTATATTTTGTATGTTGTGCATGAAGTGAAAAAATAATTTTTCTTTTAGTATATGCATTCGATAATATTATTTATATTTTGTATGTTGTGAAGTATATACATAAAAGTGTATAAGTATTATAAATTTATTATTAATTTATAATAAAACTTATATGTATGTATGTAATCTACATTTTTAATTTATAATAGTTGTTGTATAAATAAAATTATATAATAATTATAATAGTAAAAAAATGTATTTAGAAATCCCAATGTAGTATATCTTTTAACAACCTAATGGGTATAGCCGATACCCACGGGTATACACGATACCCGACGGGTAATTACCCGACAAATACCCGACGGGCATTGAGTCGGGTATGAGACACAATTTTATAACCGGGTATGGGTATGAGATTACAAGTACCCGACCCATTGTCATCCCTAACGCTGAGTTTGTGGATTAAGTTTAAAATAATTCTTATTTGATTTAGTTTTAATAATTTAAGTTGTTGGCTTCATTTTTTTAACAAACGGAACCGATGCCTTTTTTTTGACAAATCGATAATATTGGTGGTTGTGGGATTCAAATATACCGTTATTATTTACCTTAATTTGTTTCTTTTTTTATTGTTATCGTTGTTATACCGAGTACCGACATTACTTAGATTTATATATTTACTTACATTTCACCATTTTTGTATTAGATTTTATTTAAGATATTCTTTGTATCAAATATAATATAATTACAAAATTAAATGCATTCTAAATAAATAGTTTACAATTCGTTGCTCATTTAGGTTTAGTTTTTATTTGAACCAAAACCGTTACGAAACTGCCCCACATTTCCGGCCATACTAAACGTTCCTACTATCGCACACTTTTGCAAAATAAGCACTGCAAGCAGCAAAGTGCGAAATACACCCTAGCTCAAATTAAAGTTATGGATCTAGTTTTTTTTTTTTATTTCTTAAATATACACCATTTATACACATACACTGAAAAATACTTCTAAGTTCCAACATCTAGACCTGGAAATTAACAATTATTCTAAAGTCCAACCCAAAATCACGAAATCCCAATAATCTAAATTCTAAAAATACCTGCAATTGCTTTGTAATTGCCCTTTTTCATGTGAAATGATATCTGGACTTTACATCCAAAAAAAAAAAAAAATACACCCGTTCCCACCCGACGCCGTTCCAAACACCATCCCCCGTCTTCGTCGTCTCCGTCGAGTAGGGGACGTTGGGGACGATCCGCATGAAGACAAAAGTTTCCCCTTTTCAATGTTTTTTTGAACGTTTGAAATTAAAAAAAATTAATTTCCTTTATTTTTAAAAAAATGGCTACAAATTCAAAACCCACACCAAAACCTTCAAATTTTTATATAAACTCAATCTTTTTATCCCATTTTTTACTCACTACCACCACATCTCTCTCAACTTTCATATTTTTTATAAAAAAATAATCATGTCTTCATCTTCTTCGTCAACGTGGTATTCGTCATCTTCGGGTGAGAATTAAGGATTTTTCCAAAACATGATTATGTACGCGGCTCAGATGTTCATGGAGGAGGATGAAAACTCTGAAGCGTCGTCCAAACGACAAACTAGGAGAGCCAAATTAAAGCGAGACAAAGAAGGTAATTTAATTTTTTTAGAGTTTGTTTATTTAAATTTAATAATGAATATTATAATGAATTTTATTTATTTTTCGTTTTAAATAAATATAGTCGCCCACGATAAACTAGTGGCCGATTATTTTGCCGACGAACCTGTGTACACGGACGAGATGTTTCGACGCCGGTTCCGAATGAGTCGTCGACTTTTTTTACGTATCGCAGACGACTTGGCCCAGTTTGATCCGTCGACTTTATGTACGTCGGCCATTCGCCAACTGGCATATGGGTACGCACCCGATGCATTGGACGAGTATTTAAGGATGTCCGAAAGAACCACACGTGAATGTTTGCACATGTTTTGCGAATGGGTTGTCAAATTATATAACAAGAGATACCTGCGGAAACCAAACGCAAACGACGTTCAAAATTATATCAAGCACACGAACAAAGACATGGTTTTCCAGGAATGCTCGGGAGCATTGATTGCATGCACTGGCCGTGGCTGAACTGCCCTACTGCTTGGCAAGGTCAGTATTCTCGGGGAGATAATGGTCATCCCACTATTATTCTAGAGGCTGTTGCGTCACAGGATCTATGGATCTGGCATGTTTTTTTTGGTCTACCTGGTTCGCTTAATGACCTTAACATCATATACCAGTCACAGATATTTGACGATGTAGTGGCGGGAACAGGTCCAGACACAAGTTTTACGGTTTCGGGGTTGGAATACAGGCGGGGTTACTACCTTGCAGATGGAATATACCCAACGTACTCGACAATCGTTAAAACTATTCCGCACCCGACAGACGATAAAAGAAAGAAATTTGCGAAGTATCAAGAGGGTGCGAGAAAAGATATTGAACGGTGTTTTGGGGTTCTACAAAAAAATGGCATATCATTGAGCATCCAGCACGTTCTACTACACCAAAGAAGTTACGACACACTATGTACGCTTGTATCATCCTTCATAACATTATCATTGAAGACGAAGGTAGAGCGATATGTGAGTACGACGAAAACGCGTCTAACGGGAATGCGGTTCCAGTTAGTTTGGAACAACAAGATTTAAACATGTTCTCTCTACGTAACGAGTACACACATCATAACCTACAAGCGGACTTGGTGGAGTACATTTGGAACAACGTACAAAACGATCCGGACGACCACATGCCGGATGAAGACTAGTAGTTTTTTTAATTTTTTTTATGTTATTGGGATTTTTTTAAGTTTATGTTTTTTTTAAGTTATTAGGATTTTTTTTAAGTTTATGGTTTTTTTTTTAGTTTTTGTAATGTTTTTTAATATTAATGAAATTTTTTATGTTTTTCCTTTAAAAAAAAATGAAATTATTTTCCTATTTTATTTGTTAAATGTTAAAAAAAAGTGGATGATTTAAAAAAAAAACTAAACTACTGGGGTAGGATCATCCTTCCATTTCCATTGATTTAGTGTCTTGGACCATCCTCATAAGGACTATGATGTGACGACTAGGTGACGGTGTAACAACCCGCACGTTCGTGCATTGTTACTCTCGTAATACTCGTTACGCCTAGCACCAGAGATTCGGATCATAATGTAACTATATCGCTTACAACGCTATTTCGCATATATTCGCATACTTTATCGCACATCACAACGCAATGCAAACTCGAACTCGAACGCGCACCCGCAATCACGCGCAACTCGAATATCGCAACGCAGACTCGAAAATGTGGGTACTTACATACAACCTATTGATGACTAATTATAATAAATGTATATATACATATGGATATGTGTGAACAAACTATCGCAACGCGTAACGCACGAAACAAAAGTTGGAGAACCAACGAATTCAGGCTGACCGATCGAAGGACCCTTCGATCGGATAGCCATCCGACCGGATGGCCATCCGATCGAAAGGCCATCTGACCCATCTTGCACCGCCATTCTCCCTTTTCACCTATAAATACCCCACTTGTCACATCAACAACAGTTGATGTGACAGCCTCATTCGACCCACACGCTCTCAAGCTATTTTCTCTCAATTTCTTGTGATTCTTGTAAGTTTCTACCTCAAATCTTGTACTTTCTTGATCCACACACACTACTTTATCTTCTTCACCGTCAAATCTTCATTTTTCACCATGAAATCGGCTGATTTGGGCTGTTCTAGGATGATGTCATCATGGGTTCTCATGAACTTCAAAGTGTGACCTCATTCCACCAAGAACAACTCAGATCTAACAGATTTCTACATGTTTAAACATTGATTTCACCTAAATCTAAGCATAGATCAAGTGATTCAAACTTTTCTCAACTTTTCACATAAAACCGATAGAATCCGACCTCGTTCAGGCCTTTCACTTGTTCTATAGTGAAGTGCTGGACTAAGAATGGGTTTCTATCGAAGAGACGACCGATTCACGGGTTGAATATGAAGTTCCGTCAAGAACAGTTAGTTGATTGGACGGGGTGATTCCCATCCGATCGGATGACTTGGGCTTGATGGGTTCCATTGTTTGACATGTTGTCATACCGTCTCGATTAAATCGCAAAACTTTCCAAACTTAGCAAGTTTCACAAGATTTCACAAACGAACATGTTGCCAACCGGATTGCCGTCCGATCGGATTGCCATCCGATCGAACGACCATCAGATCGGATGACCTGTGGCTTTTAACACTTAAGCAAATTTCCAAATTCAATACATGTTTAGCCCCCACTCAGATTGCCATCCGAGCGGACGGCCATACGATCGGATGACCGTCTGACCGGACGACCTGAAAGGGTAGAGACACTTCCAAATTTTGAGAATGCTACAACGAAAACTTCAAAGTTCATACACAAACACATCCAACCCAAACGGATAATCCTCCAAGCGAATGGCCATCCGTCCGGATAACCATCCGTCACTCAGCCACTTAGCACCATTTTACACACCGTTCAACGCTCATAATGCTACTGTTCACAGGCTAGTTCAACGCGCGCTCTCTCAATCCAATCCAGATTGTGTTAAAAACACTGTGAGTATACTTGAACCCTTTTTGCTTATCAAACTTTTGGGTGTAACATACGTTTCTATCAAATCAAAACACATCGAATGCTTAAACTACTAATCACATGCGAATGACTGACATGCATAGTTATACGTGATGCTAGTCACATATGTGCTAGGACTTATACTCGCGGCATCCCACCTTGACTAGTATAGTACTATTGTACCCGACGGGGTCTAGTTAGCAATCGCAATCGCAGCTCGAGGACTTAGCTGGTAGTATCGGTTTTGTGAGTATATATGCCGTGTATCCCTTTTATGTATGTGGAAATTCGCAGCATTTTTATCTATTATGCTATTACATATCAAACTTGTATACTCGCCAATACTTTTGTATTGACGTTATTTTAACGTATGTTGCATGTTTAATCGCAGGCTATCTCGAATCAAGCTAGGAAGTCTAGAAACTCACCTAAAATCTAGGTTGTCGGATTTGTATTGTTCGAGAGAATATGAAATCTGTGACAACTTACGTGATTGTATTTGTTTATTAGTATGGGATAATGAACGAATTAAATATTGTCGTAAAATAGTTGTTATGGATTCTCCTGAGCAATCTGATTCGCCTAGTGCCGCGCCCTGATTATTCCGCCATCGGTTGGGGTGTGACAGACGGATCATCCTCCAAGGGAGGATGAGCACCATATCATGTAGCCTAAATTCCAAATCTCCCATGACCCAACTCAAAATCACGAAATCCCAATAATCTAAATTCTAAAAATACAAATTCAATTGTTTTTTTTCTGAATTCCAAATCCCCCATGACCTAACTAACAATAACATGTCTAGAAGACTAGAACTCTAATTGGTCTTTACTAGGGAGGTTTGAAGTTAGGAATTTTGTAACCTTATTAGGCTAGACAGTATGGAGGTTCGTCCTCCACCGTCCCGGCCCGGCGCCGTTCCTTCCTCCATCTCGCCCCCCCCCCCCCCCCTCCGCCTCGTCCTCTCCGTCTTCTTCTTGTCGTTCAGGACGGTCCATATGAGGACAAAACTTCCTCACAGACACATATATACATACAATATATAATATATATTTTAGGATCATCCCCCATTTCCATACCTCCATCCTCTTTGTCCTATCCTCATGCCCATCCTACGTGGCGCCTACGTGGCGGACCATCCTCCAAAGGAGGACCATCACCATACCGTGTAGCCTTAAAGCTTGGAGGTTATATAATTTTGCTTGTTATATTTTAAACTACAAATGTTACTAATACTCGATGTTACATCATATATTCTAATCTACTCTTTTTGCTCAGGTTTGAACCCGAGACATCTCTTCTAAGAGACATGCGCATCTATCAAGTAGGTTAACCTCACATTGGCTTATTTTGATCACTTTCTACAAACTTCTAACTTGGATAGTGTCTCTTGCTACTTCACATTGAACTTTTTTTATATCATTTAGCTAGTTCAATTTTGTAATTTGGAAGTTTTTGTTCTAATTATGGTCATTTGACATCCGTTTTATAAATATAATTAACTCAAGTAATTCGATCCGTTAAACACCCTTAACGTGGGGTGTCGCAGTCAAGTTATTGATTAAATACCTAATTCAGGATAGATATACACTTCATATATCAAATGGTACAACAATAATAGAGGCTTATCGTCTCAAAATGATACACATTATTATTTATCCTGTTGTAACAATAATAAGAGACTTATACACGTGAGTAGTTACAGAATTTAAAGAGGTTTATATCTTATTTTGATATGGTAGGTTGAAAGTTGTTGGAGAATTGCATCCAACATTTAAAGAGATTAGTTACTGGTGCACATTGTGAATTTATGATAAACAACAACTTTTTTATCTACTTCAAATTCATTACTAAATTTTGAAAAATAATAAAAACACTCTCCCTTGGCATAGCCACTATTATGCTCGGTTATTTTATTAACAAATCAAACTCGACAAGCATAGCCTTAAGGGTTTTACCTCTGGAGGGTTTAAACGAGTTAAAATACTCGTTAGCTACTCAAGATAAACTTGTTATATGCTTGAATCGAGACGATCTCGAGTCTAAAAATACATTTGTTTAATAAACTAGCTTGAGTCTGAGCTTTACTTATCTAACTCGAGTCGCGAGTTCAAACGAGTCTATTACTAATATATAATAATTTAATATATGAAATATATATATAAAATTAAAAGTTAATATTAAATATAAAATTAGGATAAAAATAAATAACATATATCTCATGTTTATAAAAAAATATAATCATATATCCATATAGGATAATTAAAAAAAATCATAAACTCTCCAAGCCCATATGGTACTTGAAAAGTTATGACTCGAGCTTTAAAAAAACAGAACTCGAGCTTAGACGAGCTCAAGCTTAAACTCTCGTAACTTAAATTAAACGAGGTTCGGATATACCCCTACCTTATTAGGGAGCAAAATAGCCTAGATTTCTATTAAGGGTATAAGTGCAAATGTTAGCAACTTGAAGGGCAAACATATAACATTTGGACTATAAATATAGTTGTACCCCCCCATCCCTCATTTACAAGAAGCAAAATGTCTATCATCACAGACGAGATACGAGCCAGTGCTACTGAGCTCTATCACGGTGACAAACTTTGCAAAGAGAAAACAAAGGTTTTGTTAACCGAAGTCGGGTTACCAAACGGGCTATTGCCATTGGAGGACATTGAAGAATGCGGGTACGTCAAAGACACAGGTTTTGTTTGGCTCAAACAAAAGAAGAAGAAGGATCACAAGTTCGAAAAGGTTGGGCGGCTCGCTAGCTATGCAACTGAGGTGACCGCGTATGTTGAGAAGTCCAAAATCAAGAAGCTAACCGGTGTGAAGACCAAAGAAATGATGATGTGGATAAATTTGAGTGAGATCAGTGTTGATGATCCGCCCACTGGAAAGATCACCTTCAAAGCCCCCTCGGGCTTGTTTAGGACTTTTCCTGTGTCGGCTTTTGTTGTCGAGGAAGACCAACGACTTGAAGTTAAGGAGGTGTAAGTGTAATAGCTTGATGGAGTTGGTGTGTTTTCAATAATATGATTGTAGTGGTGTATTATCTATCTATCTATCTATATTATTATTTGGGATGATGGTATTGATAATGTAATGTTTTGAAAACGATGATGGTATTGATAAAGTAATGTTTTGAAAACCGAACTGGACTGGAAACTGAATTGGTGGGAGGATGGTATTGTTATTTAGGAAAAGTTTGGTAAGTAAAAATGATATCGACCGAAAAAAATTAATGGTTTCATTGTTTGGTAACGTTAAAGAATGCACATGGGTAGGAAAAACTAAAAATATAGATTTCTTACTTTTTACATATTGCAAACATAGTTTAAAATTTAAATATGCATATGGTCATCTTATCTAAAATAAGCTGAGTACTCATGACACATGTTATTAACAGAATAATATACTAGAATCAAGGAATAATGTTACTTGTAAATGACTCAAATAATGGATGATATGAAGTTTCATGAAATATGCCTCAAGTAACTATAATCAAGCCAAATAATGGAGTACATCTTAAGTATAGTATGTATAAGAAACTAATTATGTAGATATGTTTGATCTTAATCTATGTACAAGATATAATTAGTTAATTTGTTAATTGTTATGAAATCTCACACTATCAAACCCTAATTCTGTTTCCCCCTGTCTTTTGGCGATAGAACCAACAGAAAATCTCTCCGATCAGTCATCACGATAGTCGTTCCAATATTGGCTTCTGGTCCGCCCTTCTTTGCGATTTAGGTAACCATTCAGTTAATTGTTATTAATATCACACATATATACGCATTTTATGGGGTTTTTGACAGCTAACTAAAAAGAAAACTAATTTCTTAAATTTACTTTTACAATTAGAGAATTGCTACCATTGATTGGCTTCTAATTATTTCAATTTTCTACTATTTTGCTTCAAGTTACTTGTAATAATCAAAATTTTTAGTCTTTAATTAATGATAGTGAAGAAGTTGGCCTACACGAGGCTAGGTTGACTATTAAGTTAGTGAAATACAACCAAGTTGGTTGCTTGAATTTGTAGGGCCTTGATACTAATATAATACTATTGACTTGCCAAAACTTAAATCTCAGGTAAAACTCCAGCATGTTTTTGAGATAAAAGTCATTACATAATATGATAGGTATCGTATATAGTTTTCATGAATTCTTGACATAAATTTGTAATTATTGTATTTTTTTTTTTTTTGGAAATTTGTGAAAATAACATTTTTCACAAATATAGGAAAATGATTTTTTCCTATTTTGGACAAGAAATAAATATAAGAAAATGAGCCGGTTTTATATATTTATTTGTGGGTTTGTGTTCTATGTTGGAAGAGCTTCGCAACGAACTAAATCACGTTCAAAATGGAGCTAAGATGAATAAGATATCGATGCTCAAAGTTTGGTGTTAGAAACTTGAATGCTGAAAATGTGGGAAAGTGGCACATTATCCCAAATAAGAGGAGAGATGAAACTTAAAGGGGGATTTAAGTGGGAACACTCAATCCTTATTGTTTCATGGAAGCACTCACTACGTGTACTCGCGAAGGGTGCGGAGCACCCTAACTCGCACTCGCCCACGAATGCGTGGCGTGGGCGATGGGGCGCAATGTGGAGCTTTGATGGCGCACTTTGCACGCTCGCATCGCCACGAGCCGCTTGAGAGCCGCCTTTGTATTTTTGACCGCGTGCGCGAGGTGGAGCACAAAGGATGCAAGGACTAGGTGATTGGTGATATGGCATGCAGGCGCATGACCCTGGTGGGTCTGCGCGCAGTGGCGCATGGCGTGGCAGTCGCGCATGGGCACTCGCGCACGGAGCATGGGCACTGAAGTGACGTGCGCGGCGCACCAAAGTGAGTCAAAACGGCGCGACTGTGTGGCGTGCTCGTAGAGGCTCACAGGTGACGTGGCGCACGCGCGCAGGTGCGCAAGGGATTGAGCCAAGATGGCGCACGCGCGCATGGCAGTGAGCCAAAATGGCGCGGGCGCGCATGAGCGTGCAGACTTGCGTGCGCACCAGTCTGCCTTGCGCGCGCATGCAGAAGCTTCCAGCATTTATGACAGTGCAGTTACGCTGGGCAGCTACACTTCAGCATTCGAAACTGACGTAGTCAATGCTTTTGACTGTGAATTAAATGACGAATTAAAGTGCATTGAAGACGTTCAATGCAACTTAATTCGCCCGTTTAATTCATTTTTCAGTTTCGTCAAGACCTGCAACTATAAATAGGGTGCTACCCTACTGCCGAAGACACACCGAAAACCAACAGCAAATACATCTTTCTCCCTCTGAATCTTCTTCATCTTCAAGCACTCAAGGTACACCTTCGGGTTAGAGTCAAGACCGGCAGTGCAACTGCTTTAGCTGTTGTATCCTGGAAACAAACGAGTTCTCCTGGGAGACTCGAAATTTGTTTTAAGTGACCCGTGTTCAACACGATCCTCAGCTATGAACAGTGTTTCTGTTCGGAATTTTGTTCTTGTTTTTCTGTTTGATTCAGTTGTAATTGTTTTGTTTCAGTTTCTTTCTGTAATAGTTCTGGTAATTCAAGTTAATAAGAATTTTTATTTATTTTGCACGAACGGATTCCTACAATCTTAAAACAAATTTTTAAAACACCGTTTGTGTAAGACGTAAACAATTCTTCTGTGATTCTAATTTTTTTTTCTCACAGCAGGTTGTGTTTTAAAAAGGTTTTTCTCTGTTTTGATTCAAAGTAGCGACTTTGTCAAAACAGAACTCTGCTTCTACTCCTTTCTTTAACTGGGATCTAAAAATCCTACTGTTGTAGTCTTCAAAGTTGGACTTAGAAGCTACGACGCTGATTTTGTTACTCATCGATTCTGTTAAAACAATAATAAATTAGCACATTTATTATTCTAACATATTTATTAACTTGGTTTTGTGGAATTTTTCAGAATGTCGACTGAAAATACCAACGTCAACGTGGTTGTCGGTACCCCTGCCAACACTGTGGGAGTGTCCACAGTGGCAAATCATTCTGAACGACCCGAGAAGTTCTCGGGTCTCCACTTCAAAAGGTGGCAACAGAAGATGTTCTTCTATTTGACCACCATGAACCTTGCGAGGTTCTTGACTGAAACCGCTCCCCATCCTGCGGAAGGGGAGACCGATGCTCAGGCTCTGAGCGCGGTAGAGGCTTGGAAGCACTCGGATTTCATATATCGAGGCTATGTACTCAACGGTCTCTCGGATGCATTGTATAATGTGTACTATAATATCAAGACTTCCAAAGAATTATGGGAGTCTTTGGATAAAAAGTACAAAACGGAGGATGCGGGAACAAAGAAATTTGTTGTCGCCCGTTTCTTGGACTACAAAATGGTTGATAACAAGACTGTTATGAACCAAGTCCAAGAGTTACAGATTATACTTCATGACATCCATGCTGAGGGAATGGTACTTAGCGAGACATTTCAAGTGGCAGCCATGATCGAGAAATTGCCTCCTTCGTGGGTAGATTTTAAAAACTACCTAAAGCATAAGCGAAA
This sequence comes from Helianthus tuberosus, assembly GCA_030545235.1. Taxonomy (NCBI): domain Eukaryota; kingdom Viridiplantae; phylum Streptophyta; class Magnoliopsida; order Asterales; family Asteraceae; genus Helianthus; species Helianthus tuberosus. Next base: position 8,589,737 of record CM060436.1, read on the forward strand.
GGAAATGACAATTGAGGAACTTGTCGTCCGTCTTCGTATAGAAGAGGACAACAGGGTGGCCCAAAAAGGCACCATTTTGCAAGTTTCGGCTAAGGCAAACATGGTGGAAGTTGGGGAATCCTCAAAGGGCAATAAGGGCAAGGGTAAAAACAACAACAATGGGAAAGCAAAGGTTAACAACCTTGCACCGAAAAAGGGGGCTGTGAAAAAGAAGTCTGCGCCTTTCCAAGGTACTTGTTACAACTGTAACGAGACGGGGCACCGTGCTAACCAATGCAAGAAACCTAAGCGTGAGCGTGCGCATATGGTTGATGAGGATGGTATGCCTCTAACCGCAATGATAACCGAGGAAGCGGCTATGATTGAAGAAGTCAACACGATGGGTGAAAACCTAAAAGGATGGTTCGTTGACACGGGTGCAACCCGCCATGTTTATGGAGACAAGGCTCTTTTCTCTACATTCAAGGAAGCGTCGGGTGAAGAAAAGCTTTATATGGGAAATAAAGCTACCGTAAGCATCAAGGGGGAAGACATTGTCATCCTGAAGATGACCTCTGGCAAGGAGCTTACTTTGACCAATGTGCTTTATGTCCCAGAGATACGGAAGAATCTCGTGTCGGGATGGATGCTCAACAAGTTTGGATTTTGTCTAGTGTTTGAATCGGACAACTTTGTTCTTTCTAGACGAGGAATGTTTCTTGGAAAGGGCTATGCCCTTAATGGAATGTTTAAAATGAATGTAATGGTTGTGAACCAAAACAAGAAAATGAATGAAATTTCTACTTCTACTTACATGATTGAGTCTTCTAATGTTTGGCATGGTAGACTAGGACATGTAAATTTTAATTCATTACGACGTTTAATTAATTTAAACTTGATACCAACATTCCATATCGACTCCGATCACAAATGCGAGACATGTTTCGAATCCAAACTTACGAGATCATCATTTAAATCGGTTAAACGAATAACCGAACCCCATGATTTAATTCATACCGATGTGTGTGATTTAAAAGCGGTTCCCACGCGTGGAGGAAATAAGTACTTCATCATGTTTATTGATGATTGTACTAAATATTGCTATGTGTATTTACTAAAAAGTAAAGACGAAGCAATAGAAAAGTTTATCTTGTACAAAAATGAAGTTGAGAATCAACTTAAAAAGAAGATAAAAGCTGTGAGAAGCGATCGAGGAGGTGAATATGTTGCACCTTTTGCGTATTTATGCGCAAAAGGTGGCATTATAAATGAGTGTACACCTCCTTATTCTCCACAATCAAATGGCGTCATGGAACGAAAGAACCGCACATTGAAAGAGATCATGAACGCCATGTTGATAAGCTCGGGAGTGAACCGAGAAATGTGGGGGGGGGGACGCCATTCTCTCAGCAAACTATCTTTTAAACAAGATACCTTTGAAAAATAGGGACGAAACTCCATATGAGTTATGGAGAAAAAGGAAGCCTTTATACAAATACTTGAAAGTGTGGGGGTGCCTAGCAAAGGTGATTGTACCACCTCCTAAGGCTCTTAGGATAGGACCCAAAACTGTTGATTGCATTTTCATAGGATATGCACATCAAAGTAGTGCACATCATTTTCTTGTACACGAGTCCAAGAATCCCGATGTACACAAACACACTATCATAGAAGCAAATTCCAATATCGTCTCATATTTTGAGAATGTGTTTCCTATGTTAGGACAGACACATGCGACTTCATCAACAATGGCTGATGAAGCAAGTCCAAGTTCATCTACATGGTTAGATGAAGCAGGTCCGAGTTCATCTACGAGGATAGATGAAAGACATGAACGACCCGAGGTCGAGGAGGGTGAGCTTAGACGAAGTAAACTACAAAGGGTTGAAAAATCCTTTGGTCCAGACTTCATGAGCTATATGGTTGAGGGTGAGCCCAATACCTACCGCGAAGCGGTTACCTCCACAGAAAGACCTCAATGGCAAGAAGCAATTAAGAATGAAATTGATTCTATATTGCAAAATCATACTTGGGAGTTAGTAGATCTTCCACCTGGTTGTAAACCACTTGGATATCGTTGGATATTCAAAAGGAAGATGAAAGCTGACGGAAGTATTGATAAATACAAGGCAAGGTTAGTCATCAAAGGATTTAGACAAAAGGAGGGTCTAGACTACTTTGATACTTACTCGCCTGTAACGCGAATAACCTCTATACGATTGGTTCTTGCAATTGCGGCTGTAAGAAATTCGGAAGTTCACCAAATGGATGTAAAGACCGCATTTCTAAATGGCGATTTAGAAGAAGAAATTTACATGGAACAACCTGAGGGTTTTTCCGCCACATGAAACGAGGGCAAAGTATGTATATTGGTCGAGTCTTTGTATGGCTTGAAGCAAGCTCCAAAACAATGGCACCAAAAGTTTGATCATGTCATGATTGACAGTGGTTTCAAAATAAATGAGTGTGACAAGTGTGTTTATTTCAAAGACACGCCAAGAGGTTATGTAATCTTATGTCTTTATGTAGATGATATGCTTATCATTGGGAGTGATGATAACATGATCAACTCAACGAAAGACATGTTGAAATCGAGGTTTGACATGAAAGACATGGGTCTCGCGGATGTGATTCTTGGAGTAAAAATCACTGAACCCAAAATGGTCTTGTGTTGAGTCAATCTCTTTACGTGGACAAGATCCTTGGGAAATTCAATTCGGATGATACGAGTATAGCTCGAACTCTAATTGATAATACCCAACGCCTAAGGAAGAATAGAGGCGAGAGTGTTGCTCAGTTAGAGTAGTCAAGGATCATTGGTAGTCTCATGTATTTAATGACATGTACTAGACCCGACTTAGCGTTTGCTGTGAGCAGGCTAAGTAGATACACTAGTAATCCGAGCACGGATCATTGGAAAGCTATCACGAGGGTGCTTAGATACATAAGATACACAAGAGACTATGGATTGCATTATACCCTTGATCCAGCAGTGATCGAAGGATACACTGACGCGAACTGGATATCGGATATAAAAGACCATAGATCGACAAGTGGATATGTGTTTACACTTGCGAGAGCAACTATAGCTTGGAAGTCTTCCAAGCAAACTGTTATAGCTAGATCCACGATGGAATCCGAATTCGTCGCTTTAGATAAAAGCGGGGAACAGACTGAGTGGCTACGTCAATTTGTGGAATATATTCCAATATGGCCAAAGCCGTTGACGGCGATTTGCATACATTGTGTCACACCCCGATATTTCCACGTATTACCGGTGGGCCCGGTGGGGAGTATCGTGACGTAGTTGATATCATCATAGTCAAACAACACAATTTAAATGCACAGCGGAAGCAAAAGATAAAATATTACAAACCGATATAAAGTAATATCAAAGTATTACAAACGGAATGTAAAGGATCCACAGGCGGATCAAATAAAAGATAATTGTTCAACAGATTTTGACATCTAAGCTTGCGAGACTCTTTATTGATGCTAGGAGTAGCCAGCCTATTCCGATTAGTACCTGCACTTAGCCTTTTTGGGAAAATATGTCAGTTTACACTGGTAAATACAATTTAACTGACTCATTTTGAAAATGTTTTAGAAAATTGATTTGAATGCACATGGCACAAAACTTTTTATAACTTGGGATAATTATTTATATATAAACTTGTAAAAGAATTACATGTTCGTTATACGTTCAGTAGCCCGGATTGACGCCGGGTTAAAAATTAATAGACACACCACATGATATAGTCTCGCGGCGAGTTATTCTCGTAACCGGCGGTTATACCTTATTATTTATATATGCACTGTCGGGTGTACGCCTACACCCCGTGCTTAGGTCGTGGCCATTTCTTAAAATGATGCCAAGGATATCCGGGACATGGTCATTAACCCCCCAAAGGTTTTAAGCAAACAAAACAATTTAAACGGGTCATTTCAATAAAGTAACTTTCACACAATTAAAAATTCAATGCCCGACCAAGCGGTATTTTATATACCGTACCCCAAGCCCGTATAAGGGAAAATAAGTTAAAAGTATTTACCTGAGCTAAATATAAATTCAATCCCAGCCGTATATCAAATCAGCAAGTACAGATAGCTTTTACTGGGCTCCTAAATCTGGAACGAAGGTTTTTAATAACCTATTAGATTCCTAACGGGTCTTTAATTAAGCCTAAACTTAGACCGGTTAGTTTAAAAAGAAGATACGGTTCAAAACGCATGATTATGCGAAGACCGGATTAGAATATGGTTTAGACCCGACAAGCTTGTATACTTGTTTAGTATGGGTAAACTAAACACATTCTGGATTTTGAGATCAAAATGATAAGGTTTGACCCGTTTCGGCTAATTTACGCAAACTAGTTACATAAGCCGACCCGAACGCGAAAAGTGCGTAACGGGTAACCAAATGAGTCTTGAACACGTTTCCTAAGTTAATATGCCCTAAATATGTTGTGATACCAGTAGGATACCTTCCATTATGCCCAAAACGAATTTAAAACCAATTTATGCCCCGTAGGGGTATTTTGGTCATTTTAAAGGTTATAAGAGAGTTTATATATTAATCTGATTTTCAGGTCTGATATAATCAGTAAAAATACTTAATTTAATAAGTTATATCAGTAGGGTATTACATATATGTGAAATTTATTAATTATAACCAAACTATGCACCGAATGGGCATTTTGGTTATTTCACTTAAGCTTTAAAGGTCAAAATTAGAATTCTGAGTTTAAAACTTTTGCCTACTGTTTAATTATGAAAATTTACTTAAAACATCAGTAGGTATCAAACCTTATATGTTAAAAATAGTTTTAACTTATACTATGCGTTAAAAACGCCTAAAAATGCGATTTTAAGCGATTTCCGGGTTTTATAAGAAAAGCTGATATTTTTATCATTCCAGAAAGCTTAAAATGTTTTATTTATCATATAAAATCAGTAGCAAAAAGTTTGGTATCAAAATGTTATGTAAAACACATTTTATGGCCAAAAGGGCAAAACCGGCAATTATCGAATCAAGGCTAGAACCATATGTTATGCTCAGCCTAAAAATAAATAAAAATCTTCAAAAATACCAAAATATTATTTTAACTCAGTAGGTAAAAATTTTGGTATCAAAAATTGGGTTTAGATAGGCTTTATGCTAATTACGTCGTTTAATTAATAAAAAGCTTTTCATTTACGCTAATGATCATAACTCCTAATCTAGACCTCAAACTGATGTCAAATTTTAGGGACAAGTTTATAAATCAGTAATGAAGGTTTCTATCCTCTCACATTTTCAAAAATTTCGTTTTAAGGTTAAAAGGGCATAATAGTCAACATTTAGGCATTTAACGGAAACATGCATATAAATCGGATAACTAAGGAACCAAGTTGTATAACCTCAGAGGGTTACACTAACCTATACCCTGGTCCTAAAGGAATCCTAAGGCATATCTAAACTAAGCTAAATCGGGTCAGAACTGAAGGTCAAAGCAAAAGTCAACTTTTGCGACTTTCGGTTCCGAACCGAGCCTATACTTAGAATTGTCGGGTTGAACATGCTTAGACATGTTCAACTAATATTTACCAAGTTATTAAAGTGAGAAAATTGATTTTATGGCTTCTATATTAATGGTTATGAATTTTATTTAAAACTAACCCGTTTGACTTTTATTTGACCCGACAATTTAACTAAGTAAACGTGGTAATTAGGAGGTGCCCTTTTGAGGGTTTAACACCTACCTAATTACGGTCACGTAGCCATGTTCGTTGCGAACAATGGCTCAACTGTTTAAAAGTCAAAGCGTTTATCGAAAATGCTTGACTTTTCGGCTATAAACGCTAATCGATTAATACTAAGCACGAAAAGATACTTACAAGAGGTCCTATTGACTGAAGGAGGTTCTCAAGAAGCTCAAGATCCTCCAAGAATTCAGAGAACAAGCAGGAAAGAATGAAGGTGCAAATGAAAGCCAAGATCAAGGGGTATTTATAGGATTTTGAGGACCGTTAAGATCGTTCCTCGATAAACGAGCCTTGATCTGGACCGTACACCTCATACCCACTGTTTTCTAATACTATGGGTGCCCAAGGATTGAAGAAATACCATTTGCAAGTGCTGGATCAAGCTGGAACAGGCTGTAATTGGCTGTAAACCACATTCTGCAGGTCTGGCAGGCTCACACGCCCTGCGTAAGACCCAAGGGGGGTCTACGCGGCCCGCCTGGGCAGCTCAGTTCAGCAACTAAGTTTCAGAATTGCAGTTTCCGTCCCTGTACTTGCTTAAAGGTCATTTCTGATGCGTATAAGGCCCGTTAACCTCATTTCAAGGCTCCATCCTGATGTCTAAACATAGGGGACATGAAACATGTTCACAAACATGTCGGATGTCGGTTCGTTTGGCCGTACGGTCACGTTGTTCCTCTAATTACGACGAAATACCAACGGGCGCGAAAAACGATCCAACCTACGCAACGAGTGGAATTTTATCAAGCCAAACACTAAAATAAAATATTTTAGTGCTTACATAAATTTTTGGGTGTCCGGAGATATTCAGAATGTGATATATGATCGAAAATGCAAACTTGTGCACTTTTTGACACTTTTAGTCCCTGCATGACCTTAAAGTTTATTTTTGCGCACCAAACACCTCTAAGCCTATATCTAAGCTATAAAAAGGATAATTAGGGCATGTTTAACTCATGGTCATATTCCGGAAGGTCCGATAACATACGAATCCACATACTTTTGCAGTTCGACGCAAATAGTCCTTTAATCGCACAAAGTAGCGCGAAATGTCGTTTAATGACCTCCAAGCCTTCCATGGCCCATAATGGGCATTACCAAGCATGAGTTTAATTATTTCTACGCTCTCGATCGCTTAAATGGTCACCAAAAGGCGTAGATTCAAAAGTTGACGCTATAGGTCCCTCTATTGCGCAAACTTGCGCATCTCATCATCTAATAGCATTGAAGCCTCATATAATCCATATTAGGCATTCTTGAAAGTATTATTAAACATCATGATGCTTCGGGTTCGCTAAAAGGTCATTCAGAGGTGTAATTAAACATATTGACACTTTTAGTCCCTCTAACTTGCAAAGTTGCGCGTAACCTTACTTATAGGCATAAAAACTTTAGACGGCCAATGTTTGGCATTCCCGAGAGTATAATCAAATATCATGAAGATCACGGTTTGTTAAAAGGTCACTCAGAGGTAAGAATTAACACGTTGATGCTTTTAACCCTTCATTGCGCAAACTTTTAATTAATTCCGCAAACGGCTACACTCGATCGCCAAGTGGCTCATTTGTGAATATAAATATCGTGAGAGGTTATTTAGAAACTTATTTTAGGTATGCTAACACTTCCAGTCCTTTCATAACCAAAGTTTTCGATTTTTCGAAAAATTAGTCCCTTAAATTCAATGTTTGACTTCATTAGGGTTTATTACACGTGTCAATACTTCATTGGACGTGATTTTACGAGGTGTTACATATTGTGACAATCAATCTGCACTTGTTAGAGCACAAAGTGCGATGTACAATGGCAGATCAAGGCACATTCGACGTAGACACAACACGGTACGACAACTTATCTCAACGGGTGTTATCTCAATTGACTATGTTAGGTCAAAGGAGAACATTGCGGACCCGTTAACAAAAGGCTTAAGCAAAGATAAGGTGTATAAGTCGTCAAGAGGAATGAGACTAAAGCCCATAGAAGAAGGGAATATGAGGAAAACCTAACTTAGTTGACTAGGGATCCCAAGATCTATGTTCAATAGGCCAACTTAATCATAAACCCAAAGGGAGTCACTGTGGGGGGTGCCCCAAAATTTCAATAAAGGGAGTTTTATACTTCCTAGTCCATTCCAATCAGTGACATGAAGGAAAGGTTAAGCATGTTGAGGTTAAGGATTTTGAGGAAATCCAAAATTAACCATGATGCTTTTAATGATTCAGAGGAATCACCTATGTTAGAGAGAAGTGGGGTCGCTCCGAATGGATTTGTAGGGAGGCGCAAATCCTAGAGCTCTCGCAGAACCAGGAAAGTGTTCCATGACCATAAACGGACACTACCATGAGGACTTGACTCGACTAGGGAGAGTATTGTGTGAATGTATATTGCCGCCTACATAAATGGGGGATTGTTCAAAGACACCGCGTTTACAAGACCCTAGGAGGCTAAGTATGCTTCACAAAAGGAGGTTCAAAGGTTACACCTACCTATCTTGCAATACTCAACTGTTGAACGTGTATCGTTGAAACTTGATAGATCGATTTCTATTCATGTGGGGGATTGTTGGAAATTTGTGAAAATAACATTTTTCACAAATATAGGAAAATGATTTTTCCTATTTTGGACTAGAAATAAATATAAGAAAATGAGTGGGTTTTATATATTTATTTGTGGGTTTGTGTTCTACGTTGGAAGAGCTTCGCAACGAACTAAACCACTTCCAAAATGGAGCTAAGATGAATGAGATATCGATGCTCAAAGTTTGGTGTTTGAAACTTGAATGCTGAAAATGTGGGAAAGTGGCACCTTATCCCACATAGGAAGAGAGATGAAACTTAAAGGGGTATTTAAGTGGGAACTCTCCATCCTTATTGTTTCATGGTAGCACTCAGTAGGTGTACTCGCGAAGGGTTCAGAGCACCCTAACTCGCACTCGCACTCGCACACGCGCGCGCGTGGCAGGGGTGATGAGGCGCAATGTGCGCTTTGATGGCGCACTTTGCACTTCGCACGCTTGAGAGCCGCCTTTGTATTTTTGACAGCGTGCGCGTGGTGGAGCACAAAGGATGCAAGGACCAGGTGGTTGGTGATGTGGCATGCAGGCGCATGACCCTGGTGGGTCTGCGCGAAGTGGCGCATGACGTGGCAGTCATGCGCATACGCGCGCGAGTACACGTGGCGTGGTGGCGCGCACTCGCGCATGGAGCATGGGCACTGAAGTGACGGGCGCGGTGCACCAAAGTGAGCCAAAACGGCGCGACTGTGTGGCGTGCTCGTAGAGGCTCACAGGTGACGTGGCGCACGCGCGCAGGTGCGCATGGGATTGAGCCAAGATGGCGCACGCGCGCATGGCAGTGAGCCAAATGGCGCACGCACACATGAGCGTGCAGACTTGCGCGCGCACCAGTCTGCCTTGCGCGCGCGCGCAGAAGCTTCCAGCATTTATGACAGTGCAGTTACACTTCAGCATTCGAAACTGACGTAGTCAATGCTTTTGACTGTGAATTAAATGACGAATTAAAGTGCATTGAAGACGTTCAATGCAACTTAATTCGCCCGTTTAATTCATTTTTCAGTTTCGTCAAGACCTGCAACTATAAATAGGGTGCTACCCTACTGCAGAAGACACACCGAAAACCAACAGCAAATACATCTTTCTCCCTCTGAATATTCTTCATATTTAAGCACTCAAGGTACACCTTCGGGTTGGAGTCAAGACCGGCAGTGCAGCTGCTTTAGCTCTTGTATCATGGAAACAAACGAGTTCTCCTGGGAGACTCGAAATTTGTTTTAAGGGACCCGTGTTCAACACGATCCTCAACTGTGAACAGTGTTTCTGTTCGGAATTTTGTTCTTGTTTTTCTGTTTGATTCAGTTGTAATTGTTTTGTTTCAGTTTCTTTCTGTAATAGTTCTGGTAATTCAAGTTAATAAGAATTTTTATTTATTTTTCACGAACGGATTCGTACATTTTTGTAGTGCCTTGAGCAACTTGATAAATTGGCACTAAAAAGTTACATGTTCAACCCAGGGTAATACAAAGTAACCAGTTTTTTAGTGATGCTCTTGCTGACAAATGGTTTTTTGACACCTTGATTGAAAGATGATTTTTGTTTGTGTAAGTATTTATGTTTTTGTTTAACTCCTTATAAGTTCATACTGGTTATAACTTTATGGATCATAACTGCAAGGGTTAGAGGGCATGGTGGAATAGGAAGAAGTAGAGGAAGGTACAAAGCCATGATGTTTTCAAGCTAATGGTCTTTGATTCTCATATATATCATATACTAATTTTTAACTTTTGTTTAAATCAAGTCCCATGTGAACCTTATGTTTCCAACATCAAGTCCAAATGATTTAAAAGAATGCAATCCTTATGCTATTACTAGAAGAATGACTGTAGTAGAAGAAATGTCGGGAATGGATGTACTTCGCAGTGGTAAGGCAAGAACACTGACTCTTAACAAGCTTACTGACGGATGGACCGTAGGACAACCCTTAATTGCTATAAATATAATCAAAATTGTATGATTAAGTGTGTTATTTTAAAGAGTTGGATGACTACGGTGTGCTTTGTCATGGCAGGTACAAAAAGGTGGAGTCCTGGGTTATGGATTCGGGTGCTTTATTTCACGCTACCCACAACAGTGAAGCACTACAGAATCTTAAAATTCGGGATTTTGGTAAGGTATGACTTGCAAATGATGAAGTCTTAGATGTCATAGGCATGGGTGACATTGACCTAGTTACTTCAGTTGGATCTACTTGGACTTTTAGAGACATGAGAGTTATTCCAGGCTTGAAGAAAATGCTTATTTCAGTCGGGCAGCTGGATGATCAGGGTCACGAGGTTAAGTTCGGTAGTGGACAGTGGAATGTAATTAAGGGAAATTTAGTCGTTGCACGTAGCAAGAAGAGGGGCTCATTGTACATGGTCAGTGTACCACCTGAGGGAGAGGTTATCCCAGTTCAGAAGAAGACCAAGATCCGGTTCACAGAATCTCGGGGGCAGAAGAAGGTTTGTTTTGCAGGAGATAAACCCAGAGTCACATGTCAGATTCAGGTTGAACGTGCTAGGAAAGGTTCAGAGAAACCAGTCAGGGGTTTTCGTGGCAGTGGGAGCACGGGTAGTGCTTCAGTCAGAGCTCCCAGACGACAGTGGGTTAAGAGAACTCGTATTCCAACGGTGAAAGTCTCTATATTGAATTACCTGCTTATGATGGAGAGTGTTAGTTCTCAGATTTTCTCAGGGTCCGACAGTTCGTTTAAGTGGGAGCCGGAAGGGACAGAGAACGAGTCACGAGTAGTGACTGATGAGTTGAAGCTCAGTGGGAGCTTCAACGAGCCTTCAGGTTAATTTATGAGAAGGCCGCCTACAACTAGTGAAGATGAAGTATTTACAGAGGTGCTTATGAAGATGAAGTTTTAAGGAGAGCAGTCTGAAGTCGTCAAAGCCTCCAAGTGGGAGATTGTTGGGTTATGGAGGATTTGACTCAAGCAGAGGATTATTCCTCCAGTCTGGTGATTATTCCTCTAGGAAGAGGATTGGTCCTTTTCTGTCTGATGAAGATATATGATTATTATATTCAGTAACCTAATTTGTACCTATAAATACTTCTTATTCTTGTACATGTACACTTTGAGCACCTAATACAAAAGGAAGAACTAGTTGTGGAGAGCGGATGTAGGTCAAATTAGACCGAATCACTATAAATCTTGTGTTCTTGTTTTTGTGATTTAGAGTGTGAGAGTGTGTGAGCTTGTGCTTGTTCTAGTGTTCGTGTGATATCTGTTCTAACCTAACAAAGGGGTTTTCTCGGTTAGAAGCGTAAAGAAGCGAGCCTCGAGCCTTAACCCAGAGTAGGAGCGTTTTCAGTGTTTCTGGAATAATTGGGTGCCAAAGAAGGTAGGGATTGTGGCATGGTTAGCGGAACTGCATAGGCTCTCGACGTGCGACTCGCTGAGAAGAAGGATCATCCCGGTTCAAAACGAGATGTGTCGGTTCTGTTCGGAAGTCCCTGAATCTGTAAAACATGTATTTAATTCGTGTCAGTTGGTGTAAGGTGGTGTCCATCTATGTGTTTAGCTTGAAAGATCTCCTCGAGCAGCATAAGGCGATTAACGAGTCAAAGAAGGTTAAAAAGGCTTTTAATGGGATCGTGCAAACGGCTTTTTGGTGCCTCTGGAAGTCGAGAAACACGACTATTTTAGAACAAACAGGCTATTGTAATTATTCAGGAGGTGAAGGTAATAAGCTTTTTATGGGTCAAATCTCGAGCGGGCGCAAGTGCTTTGACGTGGGAGATGTGGCGTAGGTTTGATCTTAGTTGTATGGGGTGATGTTTTGTTGTTTGTTTTTTTTTTTCTGCTATTGTTCTTGGTGTATATATGGGGTGTAAGTTTGTGATCTGCAACTTCCAGATGTTGAACAGTTGATGAAATAAAAGTTTAGTTGGACTTAAAAAAAACATGATGAAGTTTGCAATGCTTAACTATGTTTCTAAACTAAGCATTTCAATAGTCTTCAAGTTGTTAAGCATTTTTTTCATTCTTGCAATAGATGTTTTAATAATAAAGTTTGCAACTTTTAATTAATAAAGTTTGAATCGTATCTTACATAATTGTAAGTTCTAATAATAATCAACTTTTTTTACTTTTATTTTCTGTGAATTGCTACCTAGAAATCTTCTCATTGTAGTTTATGATTGACAACCTTTAAGAATAATTATAATAGGTAGTTCTTCTAAAATCTATATGTATTTAATGGTTCAGTCCCTATACGTCACTTTATCAAGAGTAAAAATCAGAGATATGGTCAAATTATTAATATCAGACAACGAAGACAAACCTACAGATAAACCAACAAATACGGTGTATAAAGAAATTCTTAACGACTTGTGATTTTTTTTTGTATTCATTTCTTTTATTTCATTGTAATTTAATATTTAAATAAGTAACGAACTGTTTTTTTTTTTTTTTTCATTTAAAAGTTATGTCAACGTTGTTAAATAACATAATTTTTTGAGACCATATGTGTAACACACGGGCACTTAAACTAGTTTATTAATATTTCATTGTGATTGCATTTAGTTATTTTTAGTACAAAGTTCCATCACAATTCACATGGACATGTCCTATTGGCGAAGCTTTTAAGAGGTGTCCGACACTGTCCTCCTTTACATGTTAGTCATGTTATACTCATGTAACATAATTTAAGTTGGAAAAAACATGTTCCGGTACATGGTACATTTACCATATAGTTACAAATTAGTGGAACCGAATTTTGGTTCTTCGTTGGCGGAAGTAATTGTGGTACTAGCCCCTTGCTAGATGATGAATAAAATTTTTTGTTGGCCGTTCAAAAAAAAAATTGGAACCGAATTTTACTTTAAATATTATAAAGAACTATAAAAGTCTTTAACATGATTCATCTTTTTGTCGTAGGATCATATGAACCGTTAAATTTAGTGTCTCATCTAGATTTATGCGTTTTAAAAATAACATAAAAAATGTGTGTTTGATTTCAGAAACACGACAAGACATATAATAATGGCAGCAAGATCTCGTTCTGGTTGGATAGTTGGGCAGAACCGGAACCATTCTATATACGCTACCCGGATTAACCACTGGGTGTCAGCCCAGTGGCCACCGACACCCATCTTAAAACCTGCATCACCACCAGGGCGCTTGGTCGGGTAGCAAACTGGGGAGGGGGATCCCTCCCACGGTCAGGGGTACCGTGCATTTACCCCCCTACGCTACCCGGATTTATTCAAACTCGAAAATGAAAAAGAATGTGTGGTGGCTGATCGAGTGGGTATAGACTGTTCCGGATTAGTTTTTAGTTGGTGCTGGGCTCATTCGGAATTCAGTGACATGGAAAACTTTCATTTGCAGCAGCTTATAGTTAAAGTTGGAGGGATAAATATGAATTCTGGAAGTGATCATTGGAGCTGGAAGTATGATAAATCTGGAACATTTAATGTCTCAAGTTTTAAAAAAATCCTTAGTTCGATCAATAGAGTTCAGCCCAGCAGAGTTTTTGATTGGAATAATTGGGTCCCGAAGAAGGTGGCAATCGTGGCATGGAGAGCGGAGATGGAACGTTTACCGACCAAGTGCGCATTATCGATTCGGAATGTCCCGGTCCAAAATCAATTATGTACGTTGTGCGGCGAATATGAAGAGACTAGTGAACATCTATTTGTGTTGTGTCACTTTGCTCAAATCATTTGGCAGAACATCGCGGGTTGGTGTATGATATCTCCGATTATAGCGTTCGACGTCAAAGATCTGTTAATTTCGCATGGATTTAGTCCGGGTTCGAGAAAAAAGAAAAAAACAATATATGCCATTGTATTGGTAGCATTTTGGTGTATTTGGTGGATGAGTTCGGGCAAGTAATACCAAGCACCACGAAGGTTCTGGATGAGGTGAAATCAATGGCATACTTGTGGGTTAAGAATCGGTCAAAGGAGGTGACACTAACATGGGAAGGTTAAAGTAGGTTCCGTTTTTTTGGCTAATACCTATGTAATTTCGTATTTTGTATTGGAGAATGTTTGTAACTATGATGTGTAGTATCTTGCTACAATGAATAAAAAATTTCTGTCAGCGGTTAAAAAAAAACAATTACAAAATAGTTTGTTTATTTTTATTTTTTGTTTTTTTAAACATAAATCACAAGAGAGTTGATATTGCATTTAAAGGGTGGCGTGAAATTCACTTGTGGAAGGCAATATATAACGTGCTTGGTACTGCATTTAATTCTTACAATGTACTAGAACTCGATACTCATCACATCATCTCTAAACTTCACGAGAAAGGGTTTAGGATCAAATACAAATGTTTTTAAAAATAAAAAATGTATAAAGGCTCCTAAAAATAAACAAACTACACTTAAAAAAAACAACTTAAACCCCTCATTCCCATCACCCACAAAAAAAAACTTTTTTTTTTTTTTTCCGGAGTGTGTGTGTGGGGTGGGGGGTTAGGTTTTTGGATGGTGGTGGGGTGTGGATGGGTGTTTAGTTTTTTTTTTTTTTTTAGGGGGGGGGGAGGGGGGGGTTGGTGGGTATAGGTTTTTTTTTTTATTTTTTTTTGCGGGGGTGGGGGGTTTAGCTTTTTGGGTGGTGGTGGGGTGGGGTGGGGGTGTTTAGGTTTTGGATGGTGGTGTAGTGGGTATAGGTTTTCGGTTCTTGAACATTTGTCACTCTATAATGTCTTCTTACACTTTTTATTTTCATGAGCCTTTTTAGAATAACTTAACCCACGAAAAAGATGTAAAAAATAGTGTTCATGATGGCATGATCTACCATTTTTACATCCTTCCTACAAAACAAATATGGGGTTCTCTTGAATCAATATAAAACACCGAAAGGATAATATACATTTGTTATGTTTAATTTCTAACTAGTTTCTTTTAACGTCGCGCGTTGCGGCGAAACCGAGCAAATGATAATGTAAAACAAACGTGTTTTAAAAATAAAGCATGTTGTTTAGAAAGCCAAACCATTAGAGCGGTTTAGTTTATCATCGTACCGTTATAACACCAAATAAATACTTTATTTTGAGTACAACTTCATTTTTAACAAAACTTATAACGGAATGTAATGATAATGTAAAACAAACGTGTTTTAAAAATAAAGCATGTTGTTTAGAAAGCCAAACCATTAGAGCGGTTTAGTTTATCATCGTACCGTTATAACACCAAATAAATATATACTTTATTTCGAGTACAACTTCATTTTTAACAAAACTTATAACGGAATGTCAGGGAAAAAAATTAAGCACAACTACGTAGTTAAGTTTTTAGAAAAAAAGTTATAAGCGTAAATTATTAAAAAATTATCAAATTAATCGATAAATTAATACATGTTCTAAAAAAGAAAAAAGAATTATAAAAAATGAGAAAAAAAGTTATAAGCGTAAATTATTAAAAAATTATCAAATTAATCGATAAATTAATACATGTTCTAAAAAAGAAAAAAGAATTATAAAAAATGGTAAATGAAATATATGATTTTAAAAAAGGAAAAAAAATAGGCTATTAAAAGTAAATATAATAATAAACTATTATATTAAATAAAGAATAGTAAAAACATATATATTATTATAAAAATAAAATTACTATTCATCGTCCTTCATAAACAATATATATATATAATATATATATATATATAATATATATATAATATAATTTTTGTATGAATGATTGATGATCTACTTTTTACCAGAATTGTGAACTAAACATATTAAAGAAAGGGTTGTTAGACTGAGGGGAGTGGGGCGACTCCCACCCCCAAGTCGCCTTCAACACCGCCCCCCATGGCGTCCCCAAGGGCGTCCCCCTCCTGCCCGTCCTCTACTCGTCGCCCACTTCTCCTCACACAACTCAATTTGGCACAAAATTTCAGGAGACTCCCCCCTCCAAGACGCCCAAGGCCGCCCCACACACCATTCCCCCTTTTTTACTCAAAAATCCTCTAGGCTGACGTGGCGCCACGTGTCGCAAGACGCCCCCTTCTAAGGCCGCCCCACTCCCTTCAGTCTTAGTGGGTACTGGGTACCACCATTACAAAGTTAATTACTACAACCATGGAACAGCTATTAAAAGAAGTTGATGCATACCAATATACCATCGAGGACTTCATTTTTTAATAAATTGAACAACATCTAAGGCTAAATAGTAAAATAAAAAAAAACTCAAATAGGAATAGGAATGAAGGTACGTTGACTACGTGAGTCTAACCAAAATGAATGTTGTCGGTATGGTTAAGAACATATGGCTAGTATCATTCTTAAATATATAACTCTTTAGTATAGATTTGTAGATGGAAAACATCCTTGTTACTTACTTATACATATGTAATGCAATACATGGTTCGTAATACATTGAACAACATGATTACGTAAAATACATATTGTGTATATATAGATCACCTTATTTTGTTCATTGATGCATATATTCGGTAGTGTTATGTCAGAAAAACATCTACCTAACCTCAAAAATAGCTCATAAGCTCAAGTTGTAAGTCAACATTACTCAATCAAAAATTCGTTCAAGATTGAAGATCGAGAGACTGATGATTTTCACGTCAGTTGGAGAACACATGCACAACTTGCGATTTGACAAACATCACACAAGGAGCCCAAATGTATGATGATAGTCATAGAAGATTTGAACAGGTTTTAAAACTGATTTAGGTTTCTCTTTTCACACTAATCAACTTGTAATAAAGACAAATAAATATCAAGTATATACATCAAACTACTTGAATGGGTTTCAAACCCTTAGGAAAATTGATATTTAGAATTGATGTTACAAAAGGGTAAAAGTCAATTTAGTACTTCCTACAAATAAGGAGTTACTACCGATAGTAGGTTGTTGTTGGAAGTAATCTTGTCAATACTTAAAAGTTAGAGAATTTAAATGGTTTATTTTTATTTGTATTTTATTTTAGTATGATGATTAATATTTTATACTAGTTTTATTTTATTTGATTTCCTTATAAGGGTAGGTTACTTTTTTTCCAAGGGGTTGTTCATTATTAATAGAGATTGTATGTTTAGGGTTTATATACCTTCAGTTTTAACTAAATAGTTTTTTTTTTTTCTTGTTAAATCTATAGTTCGATTAAGTTGAAGAAAGTTTCATTCCCAACAGTTGGTATCAGCGGTTCATCAAGTTAGGAGGTTTGTCATTATCTTTAGATTGTCAAGTGTTTGACGACATTGACGATTGATTCTGAAACGACAGCACCAGGTTGTAGTGATCAGGGTTGTGATCAACAACAGCAAGACCATTGCTACCAACGAATCGATTTAATAGTTGCTACCAACGAATTGTTAATACTGATAATGTGCATGTAAGATCAAGTAACCAAGTGTATATTATCGAAGGGTTCATGTAAGAAAAATGAAAGATATAGTACCGATTTTTTCTTACTTTACAAGAGCTAACTATTAAGTGTGATGAAGAGTGACATTTATAGGAAAGGAAAATCAAGCACCACATTTGACAAAGGCTGTAGGTCCATCGTTTCTATGATTCTACCCATCTTTGCATTTGTGCTATTTCAAAACTAGTCGTTGCTCTTTGTACAAAACCACACATAAGACTTTACTTTTATCTCAAACATTGGCTTTTAACCAAAGAGCTTGTAGTCTAGCGGTATCAATTTGTTTAATAAAAATGAACATTTCCAAGCTAGTGAACATTATCAAGTTGTTTAACCAATGAACATATATGTATTTAAGAATGATATTAGTCACATGATGAATATTGATGTAGATTTAGTAATAGTTTTAGAGAGTGTCTAAGTTACCTGTCCTAGAAAAATAAAATTTGAATTTGTTTAATTGATTAGTTTAGCCAAGAAAACACTAATTATTTAGTAATAGTTTTAGAGAGTGTCTAAGTTACCTGTCCTAGAAAAATAGAATTTGAATTTAGTTTAGCCAAGAAAACACTAATTGTGCTCTCATTATTGAGAACATGTAAGGATTCTGTTTTACATGTGACTTTATTCTATATGCCATCTTGTTTATTTACAACGAGAAAAATAGATGAAAAAAACGTTGAACCCCACACGTACGTTGTGGCGTGTTAACTCGTAAAATTTAAAATGAAACGTAAAACGAAAAACTTGCGAAATATGAAAAGTATGGTGACCCAAGGTGAAAATAAAAAAGTGTTGGGTTAAATTGCAAAAAATAAAAAGCTTTGGGTCAATTATAAAATAATCAAAGGGGTTAAAATACAAAAGATGAAAACCTTTAGGTTTAAAGTGAAAAATCAATTATATTTTTTGAAAAACTCACTATGCATAAATTACAACACTATATAGCATAACAATGTTAGTAATTTATAGTATGGAAATATTTACCTTTTTTTCTAATAAAATATAAGTTGGTAAGGTTTACTCAAAGAAATAATTTGCTTCTTTGAAAAAAGTTATAAGTGATGTACTTAATCTTGAAGAGTTAAGTTCACGTACAAAGTGTCTTATCGTACAAAACGTACGAAATGTATGAAAGAGCCAAAAAAACGCGGTGGCATTTTCGTAATTATTTACTAGTAGAGTAATTATCAAAATTATTCTACAAATGATCTTGTAGTGTAATTTTGATATTGTAGAGTAATTTTGTAGAGTAATTTTGTAGAGTATCATGATTACTCTACAAATGATTTTGTAGAGTAATTTTGAATTGTATATTGTTTGATAAACTTGCAGAGTAACTTTAATACACTTGTAGAGTAATTTTGATGCAGAGTAATTTTGATAATTACGCTACAAGATCAAAATTACTGTACAAGAACATTTTACAAAATTATTCTACAAGATCAAAATTACTCTACAAGATCATTTGTAGAGTAATTTTTATAATTACTCTACGAGTAAATAATTACGAAAAGGTCACCGCGTTATTTTAGCAAAACCTTCAGTTCGTACGTTTTGTACGTTAAAGTTATTTGTATTTGATCTTTTGTCTAATCTTGAAAAGTTTTAATTTCCAATCTTGTATCTTGTATTGATCCTGTTTTGGAATGATAAAATAACAATTTCATCATTTATTAATTGACTAGTTTATAGACCCGCGTATTACACGAGTTTGTACAATATAAATGATATAGTTATATAATCTTTAAAAAACTTTATATTATTAACGGCCTATGTTAATTAGTAACGAAACTTTATATATATGAATTTCCATTACCATATAATGGTTCATACAACTAACTTGATTTTATCACAAAAAGTCAAAAACTGACCCATCTCAATTAGTAATACTAAAAATGCCATAATAGTCGTGTATTACAAAAGTTGAATACTTAAAAATATGTAATAAACAAAATTATATATTAATGAAAATATGTATTACGTTACATATAACAATGTATAAATAATAATAATTTTTATCATTGTATATCTTTTAAATATAACTTTTATTTAAAATAAATATGTAAGACCTCAATTCTGTTTACAAAATTCATTATTTAAGTTGTTCATTTTCTCTTTATTGGTAAAAAGCCAATTTTTTTGGTATGACATAAATTAGATTTGTTTTTCTTACTAATAATTGTTATGCAAATTTAATTAATAAATAGTATTTGTAAAGTTATGGTATAAGTTAAATGTTTATATATGATGAGTAAATCTTTTCATTATTAAAGGTTAATTGACTATGTCACAAATGAGTATAAAATGAAATTAATATATTTCTTAGCTCTATTAAATTCAAAACACATCATAAATCAATATAGCTACAAATCTTAATATTATCTCATCTATAAAACTTCAAAACGTTAAGTTCTCTCTGTCTACCATTTTAAAACCGAGTTCAATAAAATTTTAGTCTTGTTGCGAGATAGTCCTCTGGTTAGTTACTCTTTTTTTAGCTTTTATTTATATGTAAGAAAAACTCATATATTGATTTTATAGATAATCTCATATATGGATAACAGTTTTAATTTTTTTTCTTTTGTAATTTAAACTATTTTATTTTAAGAAGTACTAAAATCATAGTTTTAAATATTATAGATCACTTATGTATATTTTTTAATCATAAATTAGAAATAGATATTAATTATTATATATTATTAATGAATTATCATAAATTAGAATTAGATATTAATTATTATATACTATAAATGAATTAATGATGAAAATGCCATGTGGCATTAATTAGAAGGATGTTTTTTTTTTTTTTTTGAACCGCTAATTAGAAGGATGTTAGAGGAGAAAATGTCATGGGGCATTAGAAGTATTCTTTTAGACCGGAGGGAATGGGGCTCGTCCTCCGGCCCGTCCCCATGTCGCCGCCCCATCTTCCCACCCCCCATGCCCGTCGCCGCCCCTACTCCCATGAACTTCGTCCTCCCCCAGCCGATGAAGACGGGCCTCCTTCCTCTCTCCTCACACACACACATCTATACATACATACATATATATATATATAAAGGGGTTCATCCCCCACCCCCTAGGTTCATCATCTCCAAGCCCCTCCTACGTGGCGCTGACGTGGCGGCCCATCCTCATGGGGATGAGCCTCCCCATACCCACTGGTCTTATTATTATTAGATGTGTATGTAATCACAAATAATTGATGTCTAAACTCTAAAGAGTTGTTTGTATATATGTAACGTGTTGCATCCCATCCATTTAAATTATTCCTATCAACAAGTGTACTTGGATTCTCACTAAAAAGTAAATCATTCAGTGGACTTCAATTTCACCCACCAAATCACTTGATTTCTTTCTTAGTATATATTCTGATGTAAGTCATGTAATTGATTGCTGCTTTTCTGATTAATTAAGGTTCTTGAAGTATTCTTTATGTTCTTGTTTGTTTCGATTCTAACAGTATGAAGGGTGTGTTAGTTGTAAGAGTGTAAGTGGGTTGTGAAAGTGTGAAGGGTGATA
This sequence comes from Helianthus tuberosus, assembly GCA_030545235.1. Lineage (NCBI taxonomy): Eukaryota > Viridiplantae > Streptophyta > Magnoliopsida > Asterales > Asteraceae > Helianthus > Helianthus tuberosus. The sequence continues at coordinate 8,610,882 of CM060436.1, forward strand.
TGAAAGTAGAAATCAAGGACCAGAAGTGACCAGGGCGGATCCAGCACACATTTGTGGATTTCCAGAAACCCAGTGGGCTTTTTTTAAGTATCTTTCATTGTCTCTTTTGACTTACAGAAGTAAAGTTTGAATTTGTTTAGTTGCTTAGTTTAGCCATTGAAAAAAAAAACATTAAACATGCTTTCATTAGACTATCACATCGCACAACTCTACAAATCTCCACCTCAACACGGCACTAATGATTTTAAACTTCCGTAAAAAATCATTTTCCCCTAACACCAAACATCCACGTTACAAACCACTATTTATTTAGAAAAAAAATATACAAATAATATTGTTTGTGTGTGTGACTCCTTTGACAGAGAGAAGTCCGCAAGCATGGACCAACCCTCTCGTACTTATTGCCAGACTCTACTCACATCGCAACCTCGGTCCGCCACTTCATGTATGGATTTCCAGACCACACCACATAAATGGCATCGTAGATGCTTTTAATCGTATAAGCTATACAAAAAAGTATAGGGACTGAGTTTTACATGTGGACTTATGCTAGATAAAAACTTATGACTAGCATAGTATGACAAAGATATTTACAAAAAAAAAAAAAAAATCAATAGAATATAAGTTGGTATGTATATTTTATAAAAATAATTTTATTATGTGAAAAAATAAGTAATTTCTTATAAGTTCACGCGTTATAGTCATATGGGCGTAAGAGAAAGAGTGCCTTATTGGCCCCAAGTCCGCATAACATTGTGTCGCGATGCGGTGAGTGGGACTGTGGGAGTCGTCAAGACAACGGGCATAATTTAAAACCTAATTTGATTTTTATCAAATAACCTGTGATTGTTAGATTTTTTTTTTTTTTTTTGAAAAATAAATGCACAGCTTTGCTTATTTTTTTTTCTAAACATTCTGATATATTTCAACAAAAAAGAGTTGACAAAAAATATTTTTGGTCTTGTAAACGGTTTTGACATGCGGTTAGATAACATTTTAGATGATTTATATACTATTAAAGAGAAATGTCGGTGGTGACATTTCTCTTTTAACCTCAACTTTTTGTCTTTTTTTGACCTTTTCATTTGTTAGTTCTTTTGTCAAACAGAGGCATGATGGAAGGAATAAGTTCACCTATCAAAAGTCAAAACCCTAATGTGTATCTAAATACATCTGAGCCCCTATTCAAATTATTTATGATATATACATTTTAAATTAATATATTCTATCAATATAATCTCATTTGAATATCTAAACTTTTATTTAAATAGTCATCATCTATAAACATTACAGAATCATATTCATCTACGTTTTAATATTTACGATAGTAGATTATTTATTTACTTTATTAACTTATAACTATTATTTAAAAATCAATCTAAAATTCTAACTTTCAGTAATTGACAACTTTGACATTCTTAACCTTTTCTACTTAATAACTTGACACCTCATTTGGTTTAAATGACTTTTACGACTTTACACCGCAACGTGGACAAATTATTATACTTTTTTTATCTATGTTCTACTTATTTTGTGTACGTTCGTAAATTGTATTTGAAAGCAAGTCGGGTCAAATATACTACGTTTTCATTCGATAGCGATGTAATTTTTTTAAGTAAAGAGTCGGGTCAAATATACAATATAAATACGAGTTACTTTAACTTTCGACGCCGCCGCAACGCGCGGCGGGTCAAAATCCTAGTAAGTAATTGTTAAAAAATCAATATGAATATCAATTATATAAAAATAATAAACAAAATACAATAAAAAATTATTAAGAAGTGAGCCATATGACCATTACACACCTTACTCAACTGTAGGATAGAACCACTCCTACTTACTTACAGGACATACAACTTTTTTTTTTCATTTACTAATCTATTATATGTATGATTTTTTTTTAGAATGATAAATCACATTCTCTGTAACGTTATTGCTAAACTACACCTATTTATTTAGACAAGGATTAAACACTCACTATTTAAAAAAAAGTCTTTATTACCTAGTACCTTTTCAATTTCCAATATTGTATGATGTTTTTTTTTTTTTTTGAACGGCCAACAGAATCAATCTCGAGCACTTTTGGGGCACCCACTGGACAAACAGAGTATTCCGAGAGTAACTCGAGTCCACCACCAATTCCAGGGAAAACCTAGTAACTCATCTGCCTATAGGCACGACACTTAAATTACCAGTAAAACCTGTTTGGCTCAAAGATCCAACCCATGTTTCCCTGTGTCTCTTATCATTGCCCACCAATGTCTCACTCTGTACCAAGTGGAAGTTAAACCTACATCTCTTAAAAGAAATACAAGTCTTCCACAACTTGATCTAGAGATTATTGGCCAATCTTTATGATGTATTGATCTGATCTAGTACAATAACAATAAATAACATATCATAACTATATAACTTATAATAATAATAAGAGTAAATTACTTTTTGAGTCCCTGAGTTTTAATGGTTTTAATCACTTGACTCCGAAATCAAAAAGGTTTAACACCCTAAGTTTCTGACCGTTCATTGTATAACGTTTTGAGTCCTTATGTCTTAGTGATTTTAACCACTTTAGTCCAAAATCGAAAGTAAAGTGTTAAAAAGTTGGAATCAAAATGTTATAAAATAAGTGGTTAGGGACTCAGAGCGTTAAACTTTTTAATTTTGAACTCAACTGATAAAAACCATTAAAACACAGGGACTCAAAAGGTAATTTACTCTAATAATAATTTAGGTGATGTTTGTTTTTTAAGAGGTAAAATGTTTGCAGTCTGCGGACCACATCTGTAGACATCTGTAGCAGAAGAGGTGGACCAAATGTCTGAAGTCTGCAAGAAGAAGACTGTTTGTTTTTTAACTTCTGCAGACTTCTAAAATAAACTGGTGGTGGTGTACGGACGGTGGTGGTGGTGGACGGTGATGGTGGTAGACGATGGTGGTGGGTGGTGGACGGTGGTGGGTGTTGGAGGACAGTGGTGGGTGGTGGACGTTGATGGGTGGCGGACGGTGGTGGTAGTGGAGATGGACGGTGGTGGTGATGAATGGCAGGGGCGGACCCACCCCCAGTCCAAGGTGGGCGGGCGCACCCCCGAAAAAAAAAATTTAATGTTATTTTCCGTTGAAAGTCCCGTCCGCACCCCTTGGATTTTTTCATCCGCACACCTTAGGTAAGAAATGTTATCGATTTATATTTTAATTTTTAGTAAACTCTTATTAAAAAAAAACTACCTAAATTATATAAACTTATACTACCAAACTTAACCAAAATACCCAATACCTTAACCCACTATTTCATTAAACATAACTATCCCACTAATTTCTATCTAATTAACCAAACTCAATCTAAGTTCAAACTATAATAATTAAAATAAGCCCAATAGTCCCTTAGAATTCCTCCTGCCCTCCCTCTCTTGCGTCGTCTCCTGCCAGCGATCAGCGAACACAACAGCACGTCATCAGCAGCCGCGAACCACCGCCGTCCGACACCAAACCAACCGGAATCCGATAAAGGGTAAGTTTTTATGTTTTTTTTTTGAAGATTTTAGTTGATATTATAGGAGAAAAAGGGTAATAAAATTCTTAAATAGGTTTGAAAGTTCGTGTGTTTTGACATTGTTTATGGTTGTTTAGATGATTTTTATGGTGATTATGTTATTTAGATATTTTTAGAGTGATTACATACGATTTTTAGGGCTTAAATAGTTGAAAATTATATATAATATTAAAACAAAGAAGTTCTACAATTGTCTTCTATAGTAATTAAATATTAATTAATTAATTATATATAATATAGTTGTACTACATCATGTTTTAGAAGTTTATCAATTTTTTTTTCTTGAGTCAACTGCCATTTTGGTCCCTGTGGTTTGGGCACTTTTGCCATTTTAGTCCAAATCTCAAACTTTTTACATCTGGGTCCCTGTGGTTTGCATTTTGTTGCCATTTTAGTCCAAAATCCAAAAACACTCAATTTTGACTGTTGAAACCTGATTATTTTGTGCTTTAGTGTAGGGGCATTTTGGTCATTCTGATTTTACTCTTCTAATAAATTAAAACAAAATTATATATATATATATATATATATATATATAACCCTCGATCTCTCTCTCTCACTAAAACAACACAGATACACCACACACTCTCTCTCTCTCAGTTATCTCTCTCTCTACACCGTTCACCACCGTCATCACCACAGATCACCACCGTCCACCGCCATACACACTCTCTCTCTCTCAGTTCTCTCTCTCTCTCTCTACACAGATCTCTCCTCCATCCTTCTTTCTTTTCAGATCTGTAAATAGGGGGTGGTTGACGATGACTGATTATTATGATGGTAATGACTGATGATGATGATGCACGGTGATTATGATGATGATGTAAGGGGGTGGTTGAGGACGGCAGTGGAGGTGGTTATGGTGTGGCTCGGGTTTGGGTTTGCTTTGAGTTTGGTGAAGGTGGTGACGGCGGCAACTCCGGTGATAGGGATTCATTGTCTGGTAAGTGATAATGTGAGTATTTGGGGATTTTGGGTGTTTTATGAAGTTTCTAGTGAATATTTGGGGATTTTGAGTTTTTGTTTCTAGTGAATATTTGGGGATTTTGGGTGGTTACGGTGGTGGATTTGAGGGTTTTTCATGGTGGGTTTTCGGATTTGAAGGGTTTTCACGATGGTTGTGGTGGCAGGTGGATGGTGGTGTTGGTGGTTGCAGGTGGGTGGTGGTGACGGTGGTTGTGGTTGTGGGGGGGGGGGGAGTGGGTGATGGCAGGTGGCGGGATTGAGAGGTGGTGTAGAGAGATGGGGGCGGTGGTGGCAGATGGGGGCGGTGGTGGCTGGTGTTTACTGCTGCTGGTGTTCATCTTCATCATCGACAACTTCAGGGTTTTATTTGCGGAGCCGCTGTCACCGAAAAACGAGGAAGGAGGTGTGGGTGTGACTGTTGGATGGGACGACGGTGGTGGTGGTGGTGCTATAGAGAGAGAGAAGAGAGAGAGAGGGAGGAGGCGACAGTGGTGGTGGTGCTATAGAGAGAGAGAGATATGTGATTATGTTGGGGATGATGATGATTTATTTGATCTGCTGGTTGCACAAATGAAATTATATTTAAAAATGACCAAAATGCCCCTGCACTAAAGGACAAAATAATCAGTTTTCAACAGTAAAAAATCAGGGATTTTGAGTTTTGGACTAAAATGGCAACAAAATGCAAACCATAGGGACCCAGATGTAAAAAGTTTGAGATTTGGACTAAAATGGCAAAAGTGCCCAAACCACAGGGACCAAAATGGCAGTTTACTCTTTTTTCTTTTATTCTATTTCGTCATTTAATGTAAACCTTTTCATTTAGAATCCATTAGTTTAACTATTGTATTTTTTTTTCTTTAACTTTAACCAAATTACTTTTCTACCCGTAAATAGTTTTTTTAACGAACACGTTAATGCCGGTTTAGACATATTTTTTAATTTTTATTTTTCTTTACTATAATGAGTGTGTCAAATGTTTTTTTAGTTTAATATTTTTAACGAACACGCCGATACTCTTTTAAACATATTTTTTAACTTTTTTTGCTATAACAAGCGCGCCGAAACCGACCAAGTTTCTATCGTTTCTTTTTCATTTACCTAATTTTTTTCCTTTGTTATTTACTATATCGTTTTACCTTTTGTTATTATTTTGATGTTTAGAGCCAAGTTACGACGCAAATAGCATAACCAATTAATATATCATTTTAATTAATTTTACAAAATTATTTATCGGTTTTAATGGTGTGCTATACATTATGAATTCCAACCGCGTCCCTGCACAACGCGCGGGTAACTATTACCCTAGTTAAAATTGAAACATTATGTTATGGAGCGATGAACTTATGTATCAATTAGTTTGATGTTCTTTTGTTTTACATGACCCGACCCAAACCGACCCGATACGAACCGAATTTTACTTACATACCTAAGGGCCTAAAATTTTTAAAAATATTCCACACCCCCATGGAAAAATTCCTGGGTCCGCCACTGATGAACAGTGGTGGTGGTGGATGGTGGACGATGGTGGGTGTTTGAGGACAATGGTGGGTGGTGGACGTTGATGGGTGGTGGTTGGTGGTGGTGGTGATGGACGGTGGTGGGTGGTGGATGGTGGTGGTGATGAACGGTGGTGGGTGGTGGACGGTGGTGGTGGTGATTGACGGTGATGGGTGGTGGTGGTGGACGGTGATCGTCGACGGTGTTGGTAGTGATGGACGGTGGTGGGCAGTGGTGTTTAACCCTCTGCAGACCTTAGAAGATCTTAGAAGTGGCTGGACCAAGTCTACACCAATAAGACCTCACGCAGACATTTTCTAATGAAACGTCTTCGAAAAAACAAACAGTCTGCGCGTGGTGTGCGTCTCGCAGACTGAAGAGCCTGGGCGAAAATTTTATGAAAAATCAAACAGCACCTCAGTACCGCCATTATTATACTGATTGATGTCTAATAATAATTTAGTAATAATGTAGTAACAAGTTGTTACAACAAATAAATAATCTGGGTCCAAATCAGTTTTTTGTATGTAACCTGAATCTATTCCGATGAACAAAAAGTCACCGTTCAAAATATTCTCGAATCACTTCAATTTCACTTATTATTTTGTCTTAGTTCAATCACACAACTATATCAACTGAATCTCCTCCACTTTTCTCTGAATCTATTTGAGTTTTCCGGCGAAATCGTGAATATATTTGCGTTTTCCGGCGGCAATGGCGACGGAGGGTGAATCGTCGAATCCGACGGACGCGGTGTTGTTCGTGGGGATGTCGTTGGTGTTGGGGATCGCATCGAGACATGTGCTAAGAGGAACTAGGGTTCCGTATACAGTTGCTCTGCTTGTTATTGGTATCGCCTTGGGATCATTAGGTATGTATGTGTTAATAACGTTGATTTCATTTCATTATTTGGATCTGAATTATGAATGTATCTTTTTTTTCTATAATCATGATGAATTTAGTCATGTTTTGGTATACTCACTAGCTCTAACTCTGTTTCTAAAGCTCAAAGGTTGGATTGCAAGTAGTTTTTCAAGCTCAGCTCATTAATTATTTATTAACTAATTTATATGCATTTGTAGTTATTATGGGTTAGGGTAAAATGAAAACTTATACACGAGCTGTGTGACAACTTAGAGAACTCGGCCTTACGAAATGTTTTTTAAAATTTTTTTTTTACCAAAAATCCTAAAAAAATCAACTTTTTCAAAAAAAAAAAAAAAAAGAAAAAAAAAACTAGTTTTTCTTTTTATTTACGGCAGCCGTAAATGCTGTAAAAAGTGATGTTATGCTTATGTCATCAACTTTTTACGGCTGCTGCAAGGGGCCGAAAAACACCACTTCGAACTTTTTTAAAAAAAATTTACGGCAGGCTTTTCTAACATTTTAATCTAAGGGTGTGAAAATAATGAGGACAAAACTCGCACGGGAAGGCCGAGTTCACTAAGTTATATATACTAACTATTCAAGTAGTTCCTTAGGAACAGTGATTTTTTTTTTTTTTTGTTGTGTAGTGAAATTTGTTTTTTCCTTATTTTTATTCCCTCGGGGATTTGTATGTTTTACGTTGGCTCTTCATGTTTTGCCCTTTTATGGTCTTTAGGGTTAAAGCTATAATTTATATATAACTAAGTTATATATACATACACACACACACACACACACACACTCTTAGTATACTAACATAATATTATTAAAAAGAGTAAACTGCAATTTTACACCCTGTGGTTAGGGGTGATTGGCACCCTTACCCCCCCTAAGGAAATAATTGCAATTTTACCCCCCACTGTTTGCTGTTATGTTGCAACCTTACCCCCCGGCCTCAAATTTGTTGACTATAACTTGAAATGACTATAATGCCATTTCATATTACCCCCTGTGTTTTGTGCACTCTGTGATATTACCCCCTGCCACCACTACCACCGCCATTCACCACCACAACCACCACTGCCACCTCCAGCCACCACCACAACTTAATATCCCTTTCATATATAACACTACCACTACTTCCGTCACCGGAAACCTGCAACTCCGGTCATCTTCTCCAACGACTGCCACCACTGCCACCTCTAGCCACTACCACAACCACCACTGCCACCTCCAGCCACCACCACAACCACCACTGCCACCGCCATTCACCACCACAACCACAGTTCCGAGTCCGAGGGAACCACAGAGTGCAAACCGTCGCCGGAAACCTGCAACTCCGGTAATGTAGATTTGCAAAACTCATCATCACAACCAACCTTTTTGGCCGTTGAAGAGTCCTTTGGATCATACAAACTCAAGGGTATCTATCATACAGTTTAAAGAATCAAAGCAGAATCTGATAATCAAAAAAATATTTAGAAAGTAGTGAAGTTTGATACATACTCCAAGGTCACTTTCCTTAGGGCAGTTTTCACATTCGATACAGTTAACCCATAGAAGATCGCTCCCTGTATCGACCTGCACATGGTAATCCTTTGGTGGAGACCCGATTTGAAGTCTAGTGAAATTGAGACTGCACACCACATTGCCAGATGATGATGATGACTTCTTTTAATGTGGTTTCTCTACCAGCAAATTTATGGTGAACCTCCAACACCACATTGCCAGATGATGATGATGATGATGATGATGATGATGCGAAAACAACAAACCCAATTATTACCAAAACAACTCCTCTTCCATTATTCACACCCATTTCTCAAATATGGATATGGATTTGGATTTTTGAAATCTCTTCCTTCCTGTTATTATTGAATAATACATGCAATTATGGTTTTGGGTTTTCAAATCTCTTCCTGTTATTGAATAATACATGCAATTTGGACGAAAGGAAAGCCAAAAAGAAAAGGGGGTCGCTGTGTTCCAGAGATCCACTTAGAGAAAAGAATTAATTGTAAGGAAAGAAAAGAAAAGCATACATTTATTTTATTCGAGTGATATTGATGGAACTCTGTCCTAATTCATATACTGCCGGTATCGTTTGCGGTCCCCGGAGTTGCAGGTTTCCGGCGACGGTTTGCACTCTGTGGTTCCCTCGGACTCGGAACTGTGGTTGTGGTGGTGAATGGCGGTGGCAGTGGTGGTTGTGGTGGTGGCTGGAGGTGGCAGTGGTAGTTGTGGTGGTGGCAGAGGTGGCAGTCGTTGGAGAAGATGACCGGAGTTGCAGGTTTCCGGTGACGGAAGTAGTGGTGGTGTTATATATGAAAGGGATATTAAGTTGTGGTGGTGGCTGGAGGTGGCAGTGGTGGTTGTGGTGGTAGTGGTGGCAGGGGGTAATATCATAGAGTGCACAAAACACAGGGGGTAATATGAAAGGGCATTATAGTCATTTCAAGTTATAGTCAACAGATTAGTCAACGAATTTGAGGCCGGGGGGTAAGGTTGCAACATAACAGCAAACAGTGGGGGGTAAAATTGCAATTATTTCCTTAGGGGGGGTAAGGGTGCCAATCACCCCTAACCACAGGGTGTAAAATTGCAGTTTACTCTATTAAAAATTTAGGCTAGTTTAGGCTCCAGATCCAGCTTGAGCTCGATAAGTAGAGCTCGGGCTCGCTTTAGCTCGGCTTGATTTGAGTTTTTAGTAAGTTGGTCTCGAGTAGCTTATGAGCGCTTTGGCTTGTTTACACCTCTAAGTATACCCAATAGTTTGTTAAAGATTGCTCGATAAGTGGAGCTTGGGCTGGCTTTAACTCGGCTCGATTTGAATTTTTAGCTAGTTGATCTCTAGTAGCTCATGAGCGTTTTGGTTTGTTTACACCTCTAAGTATACCCAATGGTTTGTTAAAGATTGCTCGATAAGTGGAGCTCGGGCTGGCTTTAGCTTGGCTCGATTCGAGTTTTTAGCAAGTCGGTCTCGAGTAGCTCATGAGTGACTTGGCTTGTTTACACCTCTTAAGTATACCCAATAGTTTATTACCTTACCTGTTATGCCAGGAAATTAAAATTATTGAACTGGTAGATCTAACTATTACCAATGACAAAAGAAGATAAAAATAGAAAGAAAATGTTTACGGGTATGGTTTGGGTAAGCGAGTATGTATGTTATGTTTCGGGTTTGATTGTCCCACTCAACACCCCCCCCAAAAAAAAAAAAAAAAAAAAAAAGGGAGGAGGGGCTTGACTAGTTTAAGTTATACCAAGGGTCAACTTGTCTCTAGACAAGTTAAAGGTGGGCCACTGTCTAGTTGAAGTTGAATACCAGTAATATTCCAAATTACTAATGGAATGGGAAGAATACAAATATACAATATGCTTTTTCTACTTTGTAACTATAGTTCTCCTATTTCTATTTTAGAAAATATAAGTGAAATTATTCCATGTTATGTGTAGAAATTTATAATGTTAATAGTGGTTAGTGGGTAACGGATGTATATTTGCAGACCTGTCTATGTTCAAGATCTTATAATAGTGTTCTGTTGGAAAAAAAGATAAATAGATTTGTCCCAACATGATGGCCGCTTTCTCAAGGCACATAATATAATCATAGTTTGTATTAATAAAAGTTTGAAAGTAGGTAGCTTTTGCTTGGATATAGCCTTTTACACATCACTTGACGAGCATATACTCACACGTCGAAGTAATTAGATGTTTTTTAACGAAGAAAAAAGTTTTTGATTCAATCTGAGTTCTCAACTCAATGCACAAATTACTCATGCTGCTTTGGCATTTCAAAGAAAAGTGAAAATATGAATTCAAGCAGAGAATAAGCATGCTGTTGTAACTTTTTCTAGTTGTGGAATTGTCATTGAAATGTTTAATTAGAGATTTGAGAGATACACATGTGCTTCTTGAATTTAAGTGGACTTATTCCACATGTTATTGATGTTAGGCGCTACACAATATTTTTCTGTTATTTTATTCTTTTCTAAGTAAAAAATCTTAATAACGCAGAATATGGAACAAGCCATCGATTAGGAAAGGTTGGCGATGGAATTCGGATCTGTAAGTTGAATAACTCCTTTCGTTAAGATGAACTGGAAATTATGCACATCCATTTGTTTTTGTTTTATATTACTTATATAGTTCATGTGTAGGGGCAAATATTGATCCTGATCTTCTGTTAGCTGTTTTTCTCCCTGCTCTTCTTTTTGAAAGTTCATTTTCAATGGAGGTGCACCAGATAAAGGTTGACTTCTAGACTTCGTATTCTTACTAGACACACATTGATATATCAATCGCAATTCAGTCGTTTTTTCCTTGCAACATTATGTTACGGAAGCAGCTCTTTGCAAAAGGCATGGGTCGTAGGGGTGTAAATGAGCCAAGCCTGAGCTCAAATAGGCTCGAACTCGGCTCGTTTCGAGCTTTATTTTTTAAGCTTGAGCTCGGCTCGTGAGTAGTTTTTAAAGCTCTAGCTTGGCTCGTTTATTGTCTGTTAATTAACTTTATTCATTTATAACTAATCATTCATATGTATTTTAATTATTATAACTATTATATATGATAATATATATTATTTTGTTACTTTTATCATAACTTTATATATAATAATAATTATTATTATATATATATATATTTAGTATATTAAATAAAAATTATATAGATAACAGGCTCGTTTAGGCTCACAAGCCGGCTGGAGCTCGAAAAATGAAGCTTGAGCTCGGGATCGTTTCTTTAGCAAGCTTATTTTTGGGCGCGGGGTTGTTTAAGCTTGGCTCGATTGGAGCTTTTAGTGAGCCGATCTCAAGTAGTTCACAAGCAACTTGGCTCGTTTACACCCCTAGCTTTGTGATATGTACAGTTAATGTTAAATTATTCAAAACAGAAACAAAAAATCCACCTTCTTGTCTTTGCAGAAATGTATGGCTCAAATGATACTTCTTGCCGGGCCTGGGGTTCTAATATCCACATTCATTCTCGGCGCAGCGTTGAAGGTTTGCTTACACACGTCTCTTTTGCTTTTTCTGATCGGGTTCTGTTTCTTAAGAATATCTAAAACGCTTAATTGCAGTTAATTTTTCCATATAACTGGAGTTGGAAAACATCATTGCTTCTTGGAGGACTTTTAAGCGCTACCGATCCTGTTGCCGTAGTTGCATTGTTAAAAGAGCTCGGTGCAAGCAAAAAACTGAGTACGATTATCGAAGGAGAATCATTAATGAATGACGGGTATCTATTTTCTGTGACATATTATAGAAGTTTCTATGACATCGTAATTAAGGTTTAGTACTTTACGTTCAGGACGGCAATCGTTGTGTATACACTTTTTTTCCGAATGGTAACGGGATCGACGTTCAGCTGGGATACCATCATCAAGTTCTTGTCGCAAGTATCTCTTGGAGCGTAAGTTTTTTACCTTCGATTTGTAATATGGCGGTTATATTTGATTGATAACATAGTTTCCTTGGTCCAGTGTAGGAATGGGTATCGCGTTTGGTCTGGTGTCTTATTTGTGGCTTGGGTTTATATTCAACGATACTGTGATAGAAATTACATTGACTCTTGCTGTGAGCTACCTTGCTTACTTCGTGGTATGTTACCTTTTAAACTCGCAAAACTACATTTGTTCCCTAATACGTTTTGTATAAGCTAATTTGTGTCTCCGTTGCGATAGTCTCAAGAAGGTGCTGATATATCTGGAGTATTAACAGTGATGACGTTGGGAATGTAAGTTCAAATGTTAATAGTCTACCATCAACTGAATATATAGTTATATACGAATCTGATCAGGCAAAACAATCGAGCAGGTTCTATGCTGCTGTTGCTAGAACGGCTTTCAAAGGTGAAGGGCAACAAAGCTTGCATCATTTCTGGTATTTTTTACTTTCTTGTCTTGTTATAATGATGGGATTGAACTCTATAGGACGACACAGAATTCTAAGGAACTTTATCTGTTAAGTTTAGAGCTCTTTGATCTGATTTAAAGAGTTGCAAATTATTAAATGAAACGAAGTTTAGCAAAATCTTGCATTCAGTTATCTTATTATCTTTATAGTTGAATTGGAAAAAACGTTGCAGCAAATACACTAAACTGTTAATCATCTAACACAGAAAATGGTACTTGTTTAACTTAGTGATAAAGGCTATGCGAAAGTACTGGAACTAGGGGTGTAAACGAGCCGAGCTGAGCCTGTTTAAGCTCGATCTCGGCAGTCGTGAGTAGTTTTTCAAGCTCGAGTTCAGCTGGAGGTCAGCTTGGTTATTTTTTATTAAGTAATTTATATATGTTTATCATCTTTTTTGTATATATTTGCATTTTTAACTTTATATATAAATTAATTTATATTATTAGTTTTTTAATCACAATTATACATATAAGATATTACATACAAGTTATATAAATGATAGACTCGTTTAGGCTCTGAGCCGGCTCGAGCTCTATAAGTGAAGCTCAGGCTCGTTTATTAAACACGCTTTTTTAGGCTCGGGCTTCTTTAAGCTCGGCTAGCCGATCTCAAGTAGCTCACGAGTGGCTTGGCTCATCGACACCCCTAACTGGTACCAACAGCTTATGAACCAAAACCCCTAATACTTGTTCTAGCTGTTTAATACTATTTATCGTCTTCTTCGACCAACACGCATTAAAATACCATTTCTTTGTAATACTCTTTTAGCCCTTGCTCATGTTAAACTTCAGGGAAATGGTGGCATATATCGCTAATACACTGATCTTCATCTTGAGGTATGTTCTCCTAGATTAAAACTTCCTGTATTTCACTATTTTGAGAGAAAAGTTACTAGCGGAGGAATGTCATGATTTGTGATTAAACTATCAGAAATACTTAACTTAATAGTTCTTTTTTCTATTCATATTGCAGTGGAGTAGTGATAGCTGAAGGTATACTCGGAGGTGACAGTATACTTAAACACGAGGGTAAGCTCTAATCTCTCTTGTTAATTTATTTTTTCTCTTATACAACACACTCCTACATGTCAACACATGTATCTGTTACAGAAAATGTGTGGGGGTATCTCATCCTCCTATACGTGCTGCTACAAGTTTCACGGGCCATAGTGGTTGGGTCATTATATCCCTTGCTCAGTTATTGCGGTTATGGCTTGGACTGGAAAGAAGCTACTGTACTTGTGTGGTCCGGTTTGAGACGTGCTGTCGCGTTGTCACTTTCTCTGTCGGTTAAGGCAAGTTATCCTTGATACTTATAGAAAAAATCATGGATGAGAGCCCTGAATCCATGAATCGTCATATGTAGAATCTTATTTTTACTAACTAATTCCATTGCTGTTCTTTCAGCAATCTAGTGACACATCATCATACATAAGTCGTGAAACAGGAACCCTGGTACGCTTCTTTAGCTTCTTGACGTTGTAATATCACTGATGCTACGTTTGACATTCTCAAATTATTAATTATTAATTATTATTATTATTAATATAACAAAAGAGGGTGTCTTTGGAATAGTACCTAAGACACAATCTCTGTTTTTTATTGTTTTTCTTAATTTACAACAATGCCATCCAACCCAAGGGTTTTTTTTTGTGTGTTTTCAACCCTTCAACTTTTAGCATTACCACTGACATCCCCTCAGCTTTCTATAAACTTAGTAAAATGTCACATTGACGCCCTCTAGTTTTACGTGCTTATTTTTATGTTCATGGATCAAATATAATACGTTTTCGTGCTTATTTTTTATGAATGTTTTTGGTTGGTCTACGTTTGTTCGGAAACGAGTCGGGTCAAATATAATACGTTTTCACTAGGCGGTATAAATTTGAGTTACTTTACGTTTCGACTCCGCCACAACATGGCTATTTTCTTACATGCTTATTTTTAAGCACGTTTCGTTATAAATCCAAGTTGGTTTACATTTCGACGTAAATTGTTTCGGTAATGAGTCAGGTCAAATATAATACGATGTCGTGCTTATTTTCATGTGTGTTTTCAGTTGGTCTTCGTCTTGACATAAATTTTGTTTGAAAACGAGCCTGTTTGATTGTATAAGTTCGGGTTACCTTAAGTTTCAACGCTGCCACAACGCGCAGTGGGTCAAAATACCAGTAAATTTTATACAGAAAAACTGATAGAATGATTGTAATTCTCATTGTTTGTGACTTTGTTCGTGTATGCAGTTTGTGTTCTTCACCGGCGGAATTGTGTTTCTAACACTCATTATAAACGGGTCAACTACTCAATTTGTTTTGCGGATGCTACAAATGGATAAGCTGTCAGCAGCTAAGGTAAATTTATGAACCATATATAATATGCAATTATGCATATTGTAACAATGGTCTTTAAAACTCAAAATCTCTGATATTGAACATGTTTTTATAATTAAGTGGCTTTTAATCTTTGTGGTAGACGCGTATACTGGAGTACACCAAGTATGAAATGATGAGCAAAGCGCTAGAAGCTTTCGGTGATCTTGTAGATGATGAAGAATTAGGACCTGCTGATTGGTCTACCGTCAAGAAATACATCACAAGCTTGCAAGACTCTGAAGGAGAGCGTATGCACCCTCATACTGCATTAGAGGATGACAACAATGTGGACCACATGCATCTATCAGATATACGTATACGTTTTTTAAACGGTAGGCCATAACCATTCTATGTGTTAATATATTTGCCACTGTGTACTCCTTATCTTATTGGTTAAACCGTTTTTTTTGGTTAGGTGTACAAGCTGCTTATTGGGTGATGCTAGAGCAAGGTAGGATCACACAGTTTACCGCAAACATTTTGATGCAATCCGTGGATGAAGCACTTGATTTGGTGTCGTCACAACCGCTATGTGATTGGAATGGGTTAAAAGCTAATGTTCATTTCCCTAATTATTATAAGTTTCTGCAATCAACCACGATTCCACGCAAGCTTGTAACTTACTTCACAGTTGAAAGGTTGGAATCTGCGTGTTACATTTCGGCTGCTTTTCTCCGTGCCCATAGAATTGCGCGACAGCAACTACACGACTTTATTGGTAACATTCACTCTTCATCATCTTTATATAAATTGCTACATGCATATGCATGGGTTGATCTATGTATAGGCAAGGGTCTTAAGAAAATGTATGTGTGCTTGTTTATTTTAATGTAAAGAAACTAGCGTATTGATAGATGTTTAAAAATAAATTCTAATGTATACAATTTTGATGAGAAAAAAAACATGTTTGGATTGATTTTAGGGTAAATTGCATTTTACGTCCTTTAAGTTTGAGCAAAATTGCAGGCGTTGTCCTCTAACTAATGAAATTACACTAAATGTCCTTTATGTTACAGTTTCTCATCATGCGGCGTCCTTTTTCTCTAACCCAGTTAATTTTTCCCGTTAACTCTTTAACACGTGCCACTCACATGAGGGCATAATGGCCATTTTCACTTGATAACTAAAACAAAAAATATTAATTATCCGTGAAACTTCAAGAGGAAGATATATTTTAAGTGAAAATGACCATTATACCTTCATGTGACTATGTGAGTGACACACATTAAAAGTTAACATAAATAACTAACTGGGTTTAGGGCAAAAGGACACTGCATGATGAGATATTGTAACATAAAGGACATCTAGTTTAATTTCGTTTGTTAAAGGATAGCGTCTGCAATTTTACTCAAACTTAGAGGATGTAAAATGCAATTTACTCTTGATTTTATATATTACATCAATGTTTTAAAAACCGGTTTTTAAGTCATACCGGGTTGGGCTCTAAAATGGTTCAACCGGTTGAACCGGGTTGTATCGGGTGGTTGAACCGGGTTACTAGTTAACCCTATAAATTCCATAAAATACAAATTCATCTAAAAAAACAATCTAATCTCAACTAGGATATATGTAACTTATCATAGTTTTATCTAAAAACAACTATTTTTATTGTAAACTATTAAGCATTTTAAGAATATTTTTATTAGTTATAAAAAATATTACATTGTACGAAGTGAGTAACAATTTCAACAACGATGAAATATTGGAATAGAAGGCACTAGGTTAATTACCGGAAATATGGAAAATCAATATTACCTTAATATTGCATTTTATTAAAATTAAGGAATCAAATCTTAAGATAATGCAAACCGGTACAACGGTTTGAACCGGTAGAACCGGATTTACCGCGGGTACATAAGACATATCGTATTCAGGTTTTACCGGCCTTTATCGTACCGGATTCGTGTCCGATATCCAGTTTAACCGGTATAACCGGCCGATTCATACTGGTATTTAAAACATTGTATTACATCATCATCAATATTAAACTTCTACAAGAACTAATATTGTTATTTATTATGTCTGCAACTCTACTGTAGGGGATAGTGAAATTGCATTGGCAATAATTAATGAGAGTGAGACCGAAGGAGAGGAAGCAAAAAAGTTTCTGGAAGACGTTCGCACTACTTTTCCACAGGTTCGTTAAAGTCACATACTCTCATTCTGAGACCCCCAAACTTGTAAGCTTACACTCACTACAATTTCCACAGGTTTTACGTGTTTTGAAAACAAGGCAAGTGACATATTCGGTGCTCAATCATCTAATCGAATACGTTCAAGATCTCGAGAAGTCTGGATTATTAGAGGAGAAGGAATTGGTTCATATTCATGATGGTGTCCAGGTATTCCTCACAAATACGTCTTGTAGTTTAGCCTTGTGTGAAGTGGCCAAATAAGTTATGTCGATTTTAACGCAGACCGACTTGAAGAAACTTTTAAGAAATCCTCCATTAGTTAAGATTCCCAAAGCGCATGATCTAATTAGCGCCAATCCGCTACTGGGAGCCCTTCCATCAACCGTGCGTGAGAAAATCGCGGGGTCCACGAAGGAGACGATGAAACTACGCGCAGTGACTCTATACCGCGAGGACTCCAAAGCAAACGGCGTCTGGCTGATATCTAACGGTGTCGTAAAGGTAATTGACAGTGTTAAGTTCTAGAGTTTGAGATGAAGTATTCAGTTGTTTTGAATCTTTCGACAGTGGGATAGCACGAAAATCAAAAAAAGGTATTCGTTGCATCCAACATTCGCACATGGAAGTACTCTGGGCTTATACGAGGTCCTGACCGGAAAGCGTTACATGTGTGACATTATTACTGATTCTGTGGTTCTTGGTTTCTTCATTGAAGCCGAAAAGATACTGTCGGTGCTTGGAACCGATGATGCAGTTGATGACTTTTTGTGGCAGGTATGTTATAAGTAAACGTTTTGGATATAATTCATAACGTTATATGTTTGATATGATACTAATTTAATATTTTCATAACAGGAAAGCTCAATCATACTCTCGAAACTCTTGGTCCCGCAAATCTTTGAGAAAATGACGATGCATGACCTACGGACTCTTGTGGCAGAAAGATCAACTATGAACACATATATAAGCGGAGAGAGTTTTGATTTGCCTCAGAATATGATCGGTCTGTTATTAGAAGGATTCATTAAAACACAGGGTACGTTAGAACTTATTACCGCACCAGCTGCACTATTCCCGTCATATGCCGACCGCAGTTTCCGAGTCTCAGAAATAGCAGCAGGTACGAAAAAAAGCAGCCTTTTATTGTTTGAACTTTGAAACTACGTAAGGCGAATTATAATGTGTTTATTTTTTTGATAAGCCGGAAGCTTTTGTCACCATGCAACCTCGTACGTAGTTGAGACAAGGTCACGGGTGATGATGTTTGAGATTAGTGGATTTGAAGGAACTAGAACCCTTCAGAGGAGGGCGTCTTCGTTAATATCACATGGTGTGGCCGGGGATAACCCGTCCCCGGCCCGGGAACATAGCGGTCTAATGAGTTGGCCACAGGGCTCTTTTAAGTCCAGGCAACATTCCAGTGCGATTGATAACAACTTATCTGCACGCGCAATGCAACTAAGCATGTACGGCAGCATGGTATGTCCCGTATTCATCTTTAAAAAAATCTCGCAGCGTTGTAGTCTTGTAGAGGTATGGTATTATGGTTTTTCGGTTTTTCATTGGCTGACTGCATTATATTTGATTAATGATCAGATATCCAACGAAAGACACAGCCCGCATAACGGAGGGGCGAAACGATCTGAGAAGCCATCACACAGCAAGTCTTATCCAAGGGTCCCACCAACTGAGAAGCCATCACATAGCAAGTCTTATCCAAGGGTCCCACCAACCGAGAGGCGGGGCCTGCTTTCTGTGAGATCAGAAGGGTCTACTACAGTGAGAAAAACGGTGAACGTGGGAAGTGAATCTCTCATAGTCCCGGACAACAGAAATGATGGTCATGAAATGGATTACTCGAGTGACGAGTCTGGTGGTGAGGATGAACATATTGTCAGAATCGACTCACCGAGTACACTCTCGTTCCGAGCTCCGTAACCTCTCTCTTATGTATTCCTAGTTTATTATTCCACAGCCTGTTTGTTTGTTTGTTGTACAATAAAATTTGTTTTGTAGTGTGGTTAAAACTGAAGCATTGTAATATATGTAGTCCCATGTATTCTAATCAAGGGCGGACCTAAAGGTATTGGTGGGTGGGCAGGCGCACCCCTTGAAAAAAGAATTTAATGTATTTTATAGGCTAAAATCTCGATCCGCACCCCTTGAAAATATAGTTGAACCCCTCGTTCGCACCCCTAACAAATAATTCCTGGGTCCGCCACTGATTCTAATACTATGCCCATGTAACAAGTAGCTAGGATTAGAGGTGGGCCACATACCAAAAGATTTTTTATTTATATAATCATATTTTATTATGTGTTATTTATGTATCCGAGGATCATATACTGTCCTACGCTAGTTCCTGTTAAATGCAACTGTTTTTCTTGGATATTTCTGACCATTCAAAGTCTTCAACTTTGATTTTCAGTCGTTTAAATTCACTAAAACCTTTTAGTGAATTTAAACGGTTATGTTCCTCGCAACTGCGTGTATCACATCTCACCGTAAACAAGCCATGCCTTCACTCTTCATGAAGTTTGTAAGGTGCGATCGAAAACTCCAAAGCAAATTATCACCATCGTCATTTCTTCTCATCTTAAATAGTTATCGTAGCCACAACCATCATCATCATCATCAACACCACTTGTACTCTCTTGGATCTAATTCGGTCCAAGCACGTCGTTTGTCCATTGTGAACCACGACCACCAGGAGACCGGTTGACATTCCGACCACCACGATTACGATTGAATCGACCATAGACGTATGAGTTTTATGACCCTATATAGGCTATTTATAAGCCATTTTGGTGTGAACTTTATTTTATAATTTTGTACTAGTTTACTTTTAGTATTTTTTATTATGTAACTTTAAATAATTAACAAAAATATATTTTCATATCTTGTACCATTATTATGTTTACTTTTTATTATGTTTTTAAGACATAAATGCATTGGGTTGAGTTCATTTCAGAACTCTAACTAACTACAGAACTTTCAGAACTCCTAATAAACAAATTTTATATATAAGTTTTTGTATTTAGGATCTTTTTATCATCTAGTATATGCATTTCTTTGATTACATACATGTTAAAAGTAGTTTACATATGTTTAATTGCCAAACTTATATATATGTGTCATAACTAATTACATATATGTAAAAAAACTAGTTTACATATGTGTAATTATAAAATTACATATAAAAAATGATAAAATTACTCTTAACATGTATGTAATCGTAAAAATACACATAATAAATGATAAAATTATCCTAAACATAAAAATATATAAATAAAAAGATTGTTTATTAGGAGTTCTGCGAGTTCTGTAAATATTTATGGTTCTGAAATGATCCTGGCCCTAAATGCATTATTAATATATATAAATATTGGTCATAAAAATTTGTAAAAGATAGTGATGATGTGGTAATATCTAGATTTCAACATGTGATTTATGGTTAAACTTTGTTTAAGGTTTAAGTTTTGACAAAGAGAACAAACAATGGGTATGTTTGGCATTGAGTTTTTAGGAGCTTCTAGCTTTAAGCTTTTAAGAAAAAGCTCATACTCAATAAAAAGTCTTGTTTGGTTGAACGAGCTTTAAGCTTTTAGGTTAGGAGCTTGAAACTTTTGGTTGAACGCTACTACTAGTAGCGTTTAGAAGGAGCTACAAACTTTTAGGGAAAAATGACTATTTTAACCTCTAAAAATAAGGAACTTTTTAATGCACCAACTTTCTAAATTTTTAGTTATGTTCGTTTTGGTCATTTTATACATTTTATTAAAAACTCCAGCTACTCTACCAAACACCAAATATATTTAAAAAGCTACAGCTACTAGCAAACAGCTACAGCTACCAGCCACCAGCTACCAGCTTCCAGCTACCAGCTACGTTTGCCAAACATACCCAATGTAGTGTTATCTCTTTACTAAAACTCAATACAACTCTAATATATGTGATTGGGTACCTTTTAGAAATGACATACTAAAATTGTGTTATCATATTCCCACGTGTTAGGATTCTAAGAAAAAAAAATTCTTACGTAAAATACCTTGATTTTAAATTGGGGTCTTTAAAAAGGTTGAGCAGGCCATGATACCAGGGTATCCAGGAACTTCTTTCAGTGGGTTCGTTTTGATAGATTCTCACTATTTTTTTTCCAAACCATACAAAGTTCTTACTAAAATTTTCCAAACCGACTGGATTCATTTGAATCCACAAAACAGGGCTGGATCCGCCACTAGTGGCCGGCAAGCTTGATGTCGTAGGGTTTACGAGTGATCGACTTTTAGATATGCATGGGTGACCGAATCATGCAAGGAGAAGAATATCTCAAAGGCACTAGGTATTATCGATCTTCACATCATGATTTTTGAAAGATGAATTGAAATAAAACATGAACGATTTTATTCAAATTCCACTAAAGCACTCCGTACGTACACATAAAAGTACATATATATGCTATGAAAAGTACGTGTATAACAAGTTTAACAACTTTTATCCATAAATAATTTATTCGTAGTATGCCATCTTAACTCCCATAGTTTTCCTCCCATGCATCATATCATCTTCATGGCACAATGTACCCTACAATAAAAATAACCAAATAAATACATAACAATACGAATAATGCGAGTCGAAAAAAGTTCAATGTTATAAACTATATTAAAAGTTTCAAAACTATTAGTTCTCTTCGCGTTATAGAAATAAAAATAATAACTTACTTCCACACTTCTTTCCGACTGGCCTCCTTTTGATGTTACATCGCTTAGGGATGCTTATTGCGATTGCAGGCTTGATCCCAGCCTTTATAGCCAACGGTGAGAGCAATACCGCACATAGGCACTTGGGTGCGGTATTGATCAAAGCGTTAACTTTGGTACAACACATGGGTGGCACCTTAGCTTTAGCATTCCCGCCCGCAGTCAAACACGGGCTCAAGCTAAGGGCAGCTGACTGAATAGGTGTTTTTCCACATGGGCCGCCTGCGGCATTAACATATGTGATCAAAGTCTTTGTAGCTAACAAGTACACAATCAAATGTGCAAAGAGAAAATATGCCTTGGATGCCATTGGGGTGTAAGTAGAATTGTTTTGTGTTTTGGTATAATAAGATGAATGGTTATTGGTGAAGTTAAATAAGAGAATGACTAGAGAGGTGTGAACGAGAGTTTTAGTGGGGTTGGTGTGGGATTATACGTGTAGGGAGTATGTGGTGTGTTACATTTCATTTAATTAGTTGTTTTATAAATGTAATGATTTTGTCATGTTGGTGGTGCATCACGTTTAGGTGACGCAATAGAGTGCTATTTCATTCAGTTTTTCTAATTTTCTGTAATTACTACTAATATGAGTGACGGATTTAAAAAATCAACATTTAAAAAAAATCTAAAGGGATAACAAAATTAAAAAAAATCAAATATTTGTAAAATTTACACTACCGACGGAGTGTTAAGGGACACCAGAGGTTACCCCTTGTTAAACTCTATATCCGCCCCTAACTAATATGCGATTTTTCATGACCGGACGGTTTTACAGGTTTATAAAATGGACAAGACATGACAAAATAATTTGAAATATTAAAAAGAGTAAACTGCCATTTTGGTCCATGAGGTTTGGTCACTTTTGCCACTTTAGTCCAAAACTCAAACATTTTAAATCTGGGTCTCTGTGGTTTCACTTTTATTGCCATTTTTGTTCAAAACTGAAATCAGCTAATATTTGGCTAATAAAATCATGTTATTTTGTCATTTTTCTCAGGGGCAAAATAGCCAAATATCAGCCGATTTCATTAATTTAATTAATAATGTGTTATAATAAAATTATATTGACCGTTTTTCCCCTGGAACTAGGGGTGAACAACTTAGCACCTAATTCAAGTGAAAGTTGTTCAAACAACCTTCCAACTCTGACAACTTAGCACCTAACTCAGACAGTTTACCTTCTAAATCAGAACATTTATCGCATTTAACAGACTCACAACAAACAGAGTTGTCAACACTTACCTGACTGGATTCACCCTCAGACATTAATCCATCTGCCTTAGAATTAACAACCTCCCTTGATGGATATTCGGTTCCATCCTCGCTTGAACTTGTATCATCTTCATATGAACTACTGCCGTATCCCGAACTGTCATCATTTCCCGAATATTCACCGTCATTGACATTCTTGATAATTTCAGCATAAAACGCAGTTCTTGTTTGATCACCGTTTCCCAACTGTAAGGTCGGACCACAATTGACAGTAGATTTAGCCCAATAATCGATTTTTGGTGGTGGAAGGTTATTTGACACTATAAGAGTCCGAACCCAAGACATGTCAGGTTTACTTTGATGAGAAAGAGCATTTGAAGATTGAGATCCTAAAAGTGCTTAACCCCATGTTGGAGAATCGAATTGTTGTAGAGATTTTGCGTTCTTTGACCAATCCCACGGGTTTGAACCCATTTTAGTTGTTTAATCAAAAGTGTTTGCTAGTGGTAGTCACGAAGAATGTCACAACACAAAACAACAAAGGATGGCCACGAAGAATTGAAGAATAGTTCCCACGAAACACTATGGTAGTCACGAAACACTATGCCTTTTCATGAAACACAATTCATGAAAAAGTTCAATAGAAGGTCCTTTGGTTCACGAAAAACCTTGGGCACCAAACAAAGTTCACGAAAAACCTTGAAGTTGTCTCAACTTTCACGAAAAACCTTCAAGTTGTCTCATTGTCTCACGAAAAACTCTAGATCACGAAAAATTGGTTTTAACTTCAAAGACTTCAAAATAGTGTTCTTAGTGAAGAATTGCACTACAAGAAAAGACCACTTTTACCGGCGACACCTTTAGCGGCGACAGGCCAGCTGTCGCCGCTATTGGTCGATCCGCGTCAAACCCAAACCCCAGCCGTTGATCATTATTCTGATCTAACGGTTGGGGATTAAAGAGGCAATACCGGCGACGTATTAGGGTTAATAGCGGCGACACCCTTTCTCCGCTAAAGGTAGGTGTCCCACTTTAATCCCCAGCCACACAAATCTTATCCTGGTTAACCCTGGTTAACCTAATAGCGGCGACAAAGGAACCAGTAGCGGCGACAGCCCGTCGCCGGTAAAAGTGTTTCCGTAAAAAGACTATACAGCGCCATTTCTTCCCTCCTCCTTCACTTTTCCCCCCAAACTCTTCTTCTACCGCCGGAGAACCGAGTTTCTTCACCAAATCGGTTAGTTTAACTTATTTTTTTTGTTAAATCTCTTCTATATTTTGTTATTACATGTTATAGGCTTTAATCTTTGCTCGTTTTTGTGTATATTTGTGTTTATGGAAGAATATTCGGATCACCACCATCTCTTCTCCGGTCACCACCGAAACTTCTCCGGCACCACCTCGTCTCAGCGGCGACACCTACTTGAAACCTGAAAAAAACGGTTAGTTTTATATGTATTTTTTTTAAAGTTTAGAAATTCTATAATTTTTTGTTTAGGATGTAAATATGTTGGTGAAAATGTGTATGTTAGTATGTATAATTTTGACGATTTATGTTAGTATGTATAATTCTAAAATGTGTATGTTAGTATGTATAATTTTTAGTTTAGGATGTAAATATGTTTAGAAATTGTATAATTTTTAGTTTAGGATGTAAATTGTATTATTTTTAGTTTAGAAATTGTATAATTTTTAGTTTAGGATGTAAATAAGTGTATGAATGAATGTATGTATGTAGGTGTATGTTAGTATGTTGGTGAAAAATGTGTATGTTAGTATGTATGTTTGTATAAAGTATGCAAATGTGTATGTAAGGATGAATGTTTGTATGTCAAATGTATAATGTAGGTGTATTTGAAAAAAAATGAGTATATGAAAGTCTATTTATTTGTGTATGTAGGTGTATGTAAGCATGTATGTGGGTATGTAAGTGTTTGAATGAATGTATTTATGTAGGTGTATGTTAGTATGTTGGTGAAAAATGTGTATGTTAGTATGTATGTTTGTATAAAGTATGCAAATGTGTATGTAAGGATGAATGTTTGTATGTCAAATGTATAATGTATGTGTATTTGGAGAAAATGAGTATATGAAAGTCTATGTATTTGTGTATGTAGGTCACGTAAGCATGTATGTGGGTATGTAAGTGTATGAATGAATGTATGTATGTAGGTATATTTGTGTTTAGGTTTTAAAACATTTATAACTTTATAGGGATTATGTTTTCGGTATTGTTGATATTCGCGTATCTGATGGCTGATGTGGCCCCCTGTGTCACACCTCGACCACGTAGAACATACCAAACGTGGCGGAAACATCGGGGAGTGTTGTAACAGAATTAATGTTTCAAATCCATGGCAATTGAAGTTTCGTTTTATTCATTAAAAGTGTTACAATGTCTTAACAAACAAGGAAATACAACATAATTAACTAGTCTTGCATCTTTTATTGTCACTAAAGCCCAAGTCTGTCTATGTGTGTCTTGATTATCTTATGCAACAGCTCCTGAAAAACACATGTGAAAATAGGTACGTCAGCATAAAAATGCCTGTGAGATACATAGGTTTTGTGAAAACAGAATTCATGACTTATGTTTGAGAAAATGTTTAGTCATGAACCTTGTAATTTGCTTTGTCTTGTAAATCATTTGAAAAACGATAAGATAAGATGATATGTATAGATAAGTGAATAATGTATGGTTAAAGGAATAACCATATAAAAATGAGTTTGTATAAGATAAGTTGTTTGTAAATCAATGTCTTGTGAAAAGTATGTTACTTGTATAAAATGTTCTATGTCTCAAACTGAAATGATTCAAATAACGCTACAATATGTAATACCATACAAACACTTATATATAGGAAG
The DNA here is from genome assembly GCA_030545235.1 of Helianthus tuberosus. Classification (NCBI taxonomy): domain Eukaryota; kingdom Viridiplantae; phylum Streptophyta; class Magnoliopsida; order Asterales; family Asteraceae; genus Helianthus; species Helianthus tuberosus. The sequence continues at coordinate 8,637,020 of CM060436.1, forward strand.
TACCAGCGGCGTATCCACCATGTTTGTATCATATTACACACGCATCGTTACTTAATCACTTAATCAAACCAAACCAAACAATGTAAAATGTTTAACAATTGTAGAAATGTTTATGTATTGTAAGTAATGTAAAGTTAAACGAATAACCTTATAGTAGCATATCAAAAGTATACTTTGGATTTGTAAGTAACATATTAAACTATGTTTTGGTTTCATAAGTAACATATCAAAATATGCTTTGGATGTGATAAATAACATATTAAACTATGTTTGGGTTTTGTAAATAACATATCAAAATATGCTTTGGATGTTTAAAATATATGTTGGTTTGTACAATACCACACATGAGAGTATATCAAATTATACTTTAATAGTGTGATTTAAGAATTCATTCAGACCTGGTGCATCAAAATACACATTTGAGACTATAGAAATACCACAAAGGCAATCCCTATTTGGATGGAGCAACAAATTGGTTTCAGACATTCCATGACAACAGGAATGGGGTGTCAAATCCTATAGCGCTATATCATACTAACAATCGGTCTGGTGAACATAAAATAAGTACAATTCAACAGTTTATTTTATGTTCTTTGAGAAATTAATGTTTAAACCATAGATAGTCATTTAGTTTGTCAAATGATAAGTAATAACATGTATAATCAATTATACTTTGAAATCAAGAAAATATAAGCATGTGATGAAATCAACTGTACTAAGTATGCTCACAATGGACATACATAGCATAAAATGTAATGTAAAACGATGTACTAAGTACGCACTCAATGGGCATACATAGCATAAACTGTAATGAAATCATGTACTATAAATGTACTAATGAACATAGGAAGTATATGATTGAAAACAGGAAAGCAGGAAAGTAACAAGTAGGCACATGTGTTTCACCCCAAAACAGTTTGAAAACAGTAAAAGAGGGGTCTATGTACTCACTTGAGATTGCTCAGTTGTCTAAAGATAACCACCAAACAGTGCTAGAGATCTCGGAATCAAACGGCACCTAATATAGGTAACTACATTAATAAACCGGACCTAAATCGGAAGATCGGGTAGTATTAGGGTTTGTAAACCAAACGAGTGTAGAGACTCGTGTCATTTGGTTTAACAAAGCCTACATACTAAATGAAACCTAACATAATTGTTTACGACCCATTACGACCCGTTTAGGAAGCTTATGCTACTTTAACGCGTCGTGCGCGTGAAACGCGTTTGGACCGTCTAACTAGTCCTATGACAAGTGTTATATGCCTAAACATGTTACATAATCAGTTACGTGACAAAAGTTTAGGTTACATATGCTTAATTACCAATTATACATGAAAAGGGTATTCTGGTAATTTACCTAAGGCATATAAACTACCTATCATACAACTACTTAAACGATGTGACCATAGGGTATAACCTCGGAAGGTTATTCCCTACCTACTATGGTCACCTAATGTATTTGGTCGGATCCTAATGATCGACCAAACTGGGTCGGGTTCGAGGTATAAGCGATTTATTAGATCGCTTACCCTACGACCCTAGACAACGTGGTAATCAGTAGGCATAGTCCCAAGGGACTATGACCATCGTGATTACAATCACGTTGCGAAGTTCAAACGAACTTCGCATTGACCATTACTGGTCAATGCTGAAAGTCAAACAAAGTTTGACTTTCTGACTCGAAAAGCAGTAAAAATAAGGAAAAGAACGAAAGAATACTTACGAAGGGTCCCCGAATGCTAACCCAGATCAAAATAGCTCAGGTATGAAACGAAGGTTCCAACTTAGAGCTTTCTTAATCAGATTTGTGGGTTTTGGGGTTGAGGGTGGATGGGTATTTATAGTATTCGGTCCACCGTTAGGATCGTTTGTCGATTATCGTGCCTTAATCGGAACCGTACACTTGTCGTAAAGTTGTGGTGTCCAGAAAGTTGTTCTTATCCGCTGACTAGACGATAGGAAATGTGTGGACACGAATCAACCAGTTGCAACTTGCAACAAAAACAATGAATCTGGTCAGATCATGCAGTCGCGTAGCGCGACGGGTAGGCCCTTAGGGCTCGCGCTACGCTACTGCCTCCCCTGAATCAGAAAGTTTGCAAATTGGCAGCAATGGTCCCTGCACGTGTTTAAGGCCCTTTTCGATGCGTTTGAACCCCGTTAACCTCATTTCAAGGCTCTAAAATGAAGTTAAAGTATAGGGAACTCAAAACATACTCAAAAATATGCCGGATGATGGTTCGTTTGGTCGTACGAACGCGATGTTCGCTTAATTACGACGGAATGCGCATAAGCGCGAAAAACGATCCAAATGACGCGACGAATGGATTTTTATTAAGGCGAACACTAAAATATAATGTAGTCATGCTTACATAAATTTTTGGATGTCCAGATGTATTCAGAACGTAAGTTATGCGCGAAAATGCAAACTTGTGCACTTTTTGACACTTTTAGTCCCTGAATGACACAAAAGTTTATTTTAGCACACCGAACCCCTCAAAGCCTATTTCTAAGCTATGTAAAGGATTTTTATGGTATGTTTAACTTATGGTCATGTTCCGGAATGTCTGTTACAGTTCAAATTGGCATACTTTCGCAGTTTGTCAAGTTTAGTCCCTGTAAGCGAATTAACTTTGATTTCACCACACCAAACCTTCCAAAACTTATATCTAAGTTATGTAAAGGTTATTTTAGGTATGTTAAACCTATTTCACTATTCCGGAGTGTTTGTTGCATTAAACTGGTTATATTTACGCATTAGTGCACGTATAACCTTCCAGAAAGCGATTTAGAGTTTGAAATCGAACAAGAATTGATATGTGCAAAATGATACACATATTTTTACAAATTCCCAAGTATGAAATATAATATTTCATTGGTTCGGTATTTGTTTGATGGCCGTGAAGGCACAGGTGTTACACCCTGGGGACATGGGGGTGACGGCGCTGGTGATCCACCGCTTCCTCCTGGTGGGATTCGTGGCACACACGAGACAGACGGTAAGTTTTTTACTAAATTATTTTGTAGTCCTTATATTTTATATATTATAAATGTTGTTACTAATTATTTTTGTTTTAATTGCAGCGGTTCCCCGAAAGAAGGTTAGGGGGAAAGCTTAAAACGAAGCACTACGGCGTCTAGTAAAAACGGGGGGGCCTGTGTCGCTTACGTTTGATCGACAGGTCACGTTTACCCCTGTTGGTAGATCAAGAGACATGTTTTCAAGGGAGGCCGGCTTGTATATGTGGCGGGCCATCCCGTTTGATAAAATTGGATGGGATGCTGTTGAACCACATTACAAGGATGCCGTCATGAACCACTTACGGGTAAATAAGTTATATGCATAAAATTTTATAGCACATGCAAATATAATTTATATATGATATTTTAACTCTTTTATTTAATTTGTAGGAAAATTTCAATCTTGATGAAGTGGAACGTGATTATGACGCGAAAAACTTGAAGGGTGGTATAAGGACTGTGCTTATGAAGCGATACAATGACCGCAAGCATGAAGCTAGACAATTATTTGATAGCCAGGGAGGTTACGATGATCTTGAGAGTGCAAGGGCACACCATCCCAAGGATATGCCCTATGAAAACTGGTTGAGAACCATCGAAGGTTTCCGGCAAGAAGATTATATTAAAAGAAGCAAGGCCAACAAAAAAGTACGCGAAAAACAACAATTCCCATACCGTGGGGGGACATCTTCGTACGGTAGCACCGCCTATAAAAATGTAATGTTTTATGTATGTGTGCGTGTGTGCAAGCTTTTGTTTATTTAATGTCTAATCTAAGTGTAATGTTAAACAGAATTTGGATTGGGTACCTACGTATGCTAAAACCCACACGGACAATCAAGGGAATTGGGTTGATCCGATTGCTGAACAAAATTACGTAAGTATTTCTTTTAAGTATTATTTTCTATAACAAATATATATATATATACACACACATATATATTTAATCATCTTCGTAAAATACAGCGGAACATACAACATGCCACAGATGAATGGAGCGGCGATGGTCCTCCAATTGCCCCGTATCAAGAAGCGTTGGGAGAGCGCCAAGGATGGTATCGCGGGATGGGGCCTAAACCTTCTTCCAACACGTCCTCGCACTCGTCATCTAACATGTCGTCTTCGCAAGCTCGGACGCAAGAACCCTTTTCCGAGGTAAACTACGCAATTTATAAAATGACAAACGAACGCATGTTTCCTTGTTAAATATATGTTGGTAGCGTTAATTAATATGCTAATATACGTTTTGCTATCTATTATTGTAGGATTTTGTTAACAGCTTGTTCCAAACCCCGTCATTTTTGAACCAACTTAACAACTATCTTGCTTCACAAGGAAAAAGGAAAAGGAAAGTCAAAAGACTACGATTCTGACAACTTATTCGATAATGAATCCGACGACGAACCCAACGATAACGATGACGATGAGTGACTTGTTTTTAATATATGATTTAGATTTAATTAAACGTTGTAGGATATAATGTACGACTTAAACGTAGTTTTTAAGTATATTACCTTTAGTATATGTTGATTATGTTCATAGCGTATGCTTGCGTTGTTTGAAAATAGGCAGGTTTTGTTTTTCGGCCGTAAAACCGGCTGGGCAGCTGTATATACAGCTGCTGTATTAAAAAAAATAGACTTTTAGCGGCGACATCTGTCGCCGCTATTGCCTTTAAACCTTTAGCGACCAATGTTAATACCGGCGACACTTTTAGCGACGACAGATGTCGTCGCTAAAAGTGAAGGATCAATACCGGCGATACTATTCTTTACCGGCGACAACCGGTCAATAGCGTCCCAGCAATACCGGCGACGTTTTACCGGCGACATGTCGCCGCTAAAAGTCTATAGCGGCGATAAAGGTGGTCAATACCGGCGACACCTGTCGCCGGTAAAAGTGCCCTGTTCTTGTAGTGTTGGCCACGAAGAATTGGTTTTCACGAAAAAGTTCTTTGTTTCTTCGTGAATGGTAGTTGTTCGCAGAACTGGTTTTTCGTGACAAGGTAGGTGAAATCTTTCCTTTCATAGAAGAATCTAGTTTCTGATTTTCAGAAAGTTGGTAGCTGGTTATCCAGATTTGGTAAAAAAACAATCATTCGAAATTCACTTTTCAGTCAAATCTTAAGATTATCTTATCTCACCAATAAGACTCTGGTGACTTTTCCGGCCAAAACACTTCACCAGAAAAGATGTCGAACTAAAATTTTGCTAGAAATTTCAAGAAAAACCATATTTTAACATGTCTCCATGTGTTTTAACAAGGTTTTTGTAAAAATTATCTGCAAACAACAAGGTTTTCCTAAGTTTTAACCTATTTTACTTGTAAAAACTTAAGCTTCTTATTTTATGTTCAAGAACACTTCCAGTAAGCTTCACAACTTGCTCAAACACAACAATATGCTTGGTTTTAAACAAGGAAGAGAGCCAAAGCTCTGATACCACTTGTAGGTCCCTCTTGGAGGATCAAGATAACCTACTTCCTTAATGTTTAACACACACACGAGTGCGGAATCCAAGTGTATATGCAAACCAAAGCAAGAGCACAACCAATATAACAAAAGAAATAACTTCAAAGATTCACTATATTGATTTGTAGAGAGACCCAGTACATACACTCTTGAACAAACTACTTATCTCTCTATGCACTCTCACAGAACCTGGTTAACATGTGTGGGTATTTATAGGCCAAGACCCAGCTAACACCACGAAGAACTTACAGGGCCACGAAAGTCTGTCAGGCCCACGAAGCAAGGGGTCCTTCAGGGACCTTTCCAACGAACAACTATGGTCACGAAGAATAGGTTCTTCGTGACACTCATATTGCGAAACATCTATCTTTCGTGAAGTATGATTCTTGGTGACATTTAGTACCTGTACAAACAAAGTTCAATTTATATTCGTAAGTGACATCATCATGATGATGTCATCTCGCATTATCTTCGTTCTCGTATCGTGAATGTCGGGTCGTACGGCGGAGGAACGTCGTCAACTTCGGTCTCGAACCGAGCCGAACCGAGTCGAGTCGAACCGAACCGAATCGAGCCGCATCCACCCATATATGCATCAACAAAAATAAAAATTAACCCAAAGAAAAATCTAAGCCAATGCCACCAAAAATATAATAAGGGGCTGTTTGGTAGAGGGAATTGAGGGGTGAGAAATGGAATTAGAAAGAATTCTCTTGTTTGTTTGTGAAAGAAAGAGGTGAGAAATGGAAATAAACCATTTCCTTTTCTCTCATTTTGTTTCTCTAAAAAAAGCAGAGAATTGGATTTCTAGGGTTTCATTTCTCAGCCTCACTCTCTCATCACGTTCCATTTCATCACAGCCCTCCTTCTCGTTCCACCACCACCGCCCTCCCTACCGTCCCTCTCCCTCCCTCTCGGCCACCACCACCGCCCTCCCTTCTCTGCTCCGACGATTTTTGGGAGAATTTCAAGCATTTTCCCCAAACTGCTCGATCTTTGCTCGGAACCCTAATCGCCCCATCGTTCGTTTTTTGGGAGAATTTCAAGCATTTTCAGGTACGTCCTTCGATTCCTTTTATCAACTGGTGTAAATTTCATGTTTTTTTTTATCTCTGCTCAACACAAAGTATGCTCGCTGCTACTCTGTTCTTGATTATTGATTTGATTCTTTGTTCAATCTACTGCTATTTGATTTTTTGATTCTGTGATTTGATCGAAGATTTGATTATTGGAGTTATTTGCTTTTCTTGAATTTTCTTATTTATATTTTTATGTGTAGATGGCAAGATCACCTTCCAGACAAAGAATAGTTGCCATAGGTGCATTTTATGTCAGTTATGTTACGATTCGTTGGTGGATGTTGTGTACTTATCATTTGCGTCGGTCGATTGAGTCAATGAGTTTACGTACAAAATATTTAATGAGTTACCATAATAGGCGTGAAAACCTGGTGAGGATGGTTTATCAAAGTGATGTTACGAGTGTTGTTAACATAAGAATGAATATACATGCATTTACAACACTTTGTGATATGCTAGAAACTAGAGGGGGACTAAAGGATAGTAAAAACATGCTAGTGGATGAGCAAGTTGCTATGTTTTTACATACCCTTGCTCATAATGCAAAGAATAGGATACTAGTCAACAGATTTAATCGGTCCGGGGAAACTGTAAGTCGGTATTTCAAGTTAGTCTTAAATGCTATATGTCGATTACACAAAGAACTCTACAAGTCACCCGTGCCAGTGCCAGATAATGAAACTGATGAAAGATGGAAATGGTTTAAGGTTAGTCAAACACATTTTTTATTAAAGATATTTTTTGCTAACATAAATTAGTAAGTAATGTTTTCTTTTAACTCAGGGTTGCTTAGGAGCATTAGATGGAACATACATTAAAGTTAAAGTCCCTGCTATTGATAGAAAACCTTATCGGACAAGAAAAGGGCAGATTTGTACTAACGTACTCGGAGTATGTACGAGAGACCTTTTATTTACGTATGTCTTAGCGGGATGGGAGGGTTCTGCAGCTGATAGTAGAGTTTTGCGTGATGCAATCAGTAGACCCAATGGTCTTAAAATAACTCCAGGTAAGCGATAGACAATTTTCAAAGAATATACATAGATTTAAGTATGATAATTAACATAGAGTTTATGGTTAATTGTAGGAACATACTACCTTTGTGATGCCGGTTATACAAATGGTGAAGGATTTTTAACTCCATATCGAGGTCAACGTTATCATCTTAACGATTGGTCTCGTCCTCCTACGAATGCTAAGGAGTTCTTTAATATGAGACATTCATCGGCCAGGAATGTTATAGAAAGATGTTTCGGAATGATTAAAGATAGATGGGCTATTTTGCGTGATAACTCATATCATCCCATAGAGTCCATGCCACGTATCATCATTGCTTGTTGTTTATTGCACAATTTCATACGAACAACAATGAGTGAAGACCCTCTTGATAACGAAATCCCAGTAAATCACACACAACCTGCAAATGACCATGACAATGTTATTTCTATGATCGAGCCCTCACAAGAATGGACCGATCGTAGAGACCTTCTTGCTAATGAATATTTGTTATGAAAAAAAGACTTGTGCTAATGATAAAGTTGATATAATTCTCTGTTTATTTCCTATGTACCAAACAAGAGAAATGATTCTCAGCTATATTTCTCTACTGTCATCTCTGTACTACCAAACAGAACAGTCAATTCTCATTCTCCAGACCAATTCCCTTTCTCTGCAATTCCATTTCTCTATTCCATTTCTCTACAATTCCATTCTCTGTACCAAACAGCCCCTAAAGGTATAAAGACTTTTTTCTTTCTTTTGGAAATACAATGACGACTCCACATGAGATTTGGACAGCGCAATATTGAAAAAAAATCCAAACCCGGGTATGTGTAATTTGATAAAATACATTGACATGGGTTTAGTTGGAGCAGAAACAAAAACAAAAACACAGCATAATCAACATAAGCGATGAAACAATTGAGTAACCGTACCTTTGAAATTGACATTCAGATGTTCGCTTTTGAGCGATGACGTTTGCATAGATGAAGATATTTTGATTCTTCAGGTTGTTCTTCATGATGGTGATGCTTTTGTTAGAGAAGAGAAGGGAACGATTGCGGTTGCTGGTATTGGTGCGATTCAATACAATTGACTTGGGAATGATTTGGGGTAGAAAGGGTGAGGGGAATTGAAACTGATCTCACATTCAATTGGGGATTTTAATGGTGGTGATTATGAATGAGGGAATTCAAGGGTTATTAACATTGAAAGAGAGACCATTGAGGTGCAGATATTGAATCGGAGAACGAAAGGGCAACTAAGAGTTTCGCTGATTGAAGAGAAGAACTGAAGGAGGGGCATGGATGGGAAACAAATATAGAGAGAAGAAATTAATTATAGGTTACAAAGATGCTAAAATCCCTAAAATGCCCCTAAATGTCTTAAATTTTTTGACAATACGTAAGTTTACCCCCTCTAAAATAGCTTGACTCTCTTGTACATGTTGATTCAAAATGTGTACATAATGTAAAATTACTATAAGTGTAGAAAACCTAGTTTGCTTAATAAGGTAGTATAGATAACCACCCAATCAATTTAAGTTGTGACATAATCACATAAATACCTTTTAAAAACATTATAAAAAGAGACTGGTCAACATGTGAAGCTCAACCCTTGATCTAGACGTATGCAAGTCCCACCCAGTTCTATTTAGAGTAAGCCATATCTAGGGGTGCAAACGAGCCGAGCAGCTCGCGAGCTACTCGAGCTCGGATCGATAAAAAGCTCGAACGAGCCGAGCCTTATCGAGCTCGAGCCCGAGCCCGAGCCTAAAATAAAGCTCAATTAATTATCGAGCCCGAGCTCGAGCTTCAGATGTAAGGATCGAAAAAGCTCGTCGAGCCTTATCGAGCTTTAGTTATTTTAAGCCAATAAATATAATAACCAGCCCAAACATTTTAGCCCATGTGAAATGTATTTACTAAATTAATTTTGGGCTTGAGCCTTTCAATACGTTACACCAATTCACCCACATAAACCCCACCTTGTTCACTTACCTAAATTAGGCTAATATCATTCATTAGAGTTCTCAAACTGCCGAGCCGAGCTCGAGCTCGAGCCAAGCTTTTTCTTGTTTAAACTCTAGCCAAATATATTTAATTCGAGCTTTCGAGCCGAGCTCGAGTTTCTAGTTTTATTAGCGAGCCGAGCTCGAGCCCAAATCAAAGGCTCGAATCGAGCTCGAGCTCGAGCTTCAGAAAATTGTTGCGAGCTAAGCTCGATTAATGTAAGGCTCGGGCTCGGCTCGGCTCGTTTGCACCCCTAGCCATATCAATAATTTTATGTTCGGTTGATTTCGTGGCTTCAAACCCCAAGATTGAAGAAAATGTTAGATTTCAAAGAAGTTATGAAACTGTTTGAAGACAACTATTTTAATAATATAAATCCTTTTATGAAGTCGTCTTTTGTCATTGGGTAACCCCAGGTAGCCGGGCTTTTCATTTGTTGTCCGTTCAGAAAAAAATGAATAACACTAAGCTTGAAGAACCAATTATCTGGTTCACTTTAAAGTCATAATAACCACTTTTTTTCGACAGTTATTCCCCTGGTGGTAAGGTGTCTCTTTTGTATTCTAGAGGTGAAGAATTCGAATTATACAAAGTGTAAATATAGCAATAGTTAATAGGAGTAGATTAGGATTAAGAGCCGGTCTAGAAAACAATTCAAGCGTCAGTTTACAATCAATAACTGATTTTGAAAACACTGGTTTTTACATGCTAAAGTTTATCAAATCATAATCATTTTGTAGATACTACTCTACATACTAATTTTGCATATTCCTAAATAACCATTGTAACAATCACAATCATAAATTTCTGTGACAAGTGTAAAAATTTTACAAAATCCAATCGTACGTTTAAAATCTAGCATTGAGAAGTGTTCCGTATGTTTGGTATTACTAATGAAAAGCTTCAACTTCTTGTTTGAAATGTTTAAGGAGATCTGGAATTGTCTTGACTGAATGTTCTTGCTTGTCTCTCACTCGCACGCTTACCTGCAAATAAATATTGGTCAAGTCATATAATTGTTTGTATAACTACAATATAACAAAAAAAGCATCAATATAAGATATCCTTTCTGCTCTTAGACCTTTTACCATAGTATATATGGAAACATAGGGATTATTATACTTGGTTGCCAATATTTTTCATAACAATATTTCGCATGTTTTTGCCAAGTATACTTAGTTGACCGATAAGTTATGAGTGCCCTTAAAAACTGACGAATGGGTAACCTCCACATATAATAATAATAATATCTCTAATAAACATTACAAATTGCGCTTTTAGAACACAGGTTTCTTGTATGCTAAAAGGGTATTTTGGTCCAACACATACAACTAAGTTGCATTACAAGATTTAATAATCTGAAAAGACACACACACACATATACATACATACCTTGCCATTATTGGCTTCCTCTTCACCAACAACCAGTATATAGTTGTATTGTGCCAACTGAGCTTCTCGTATCTATATAACAAAAATAATAAGCTATAACCACACAATGAACCTTTTTATCTGAACATGTTAAAAAAACAATAAGCACAACTATAGGTTTTTTCGTAAGTGAAAGGAATTTCCAAAATACCTTTTTCTTGATTGTTCTATCAGACGAGTCAATATCAACATAGTAACCAGCTTCATCAATCTGGCTCTTTACCTGCCAGATTAATACATAAAGAATAAAGACCAATGATCTTAAAGCTCGTTTATTTATAAAAACAAAAAACAAAAAATTTAATGACAATTGTTTTGGTATAGCCATGTAATTTATCTATGATTCTCAAAAAATTTCCAATGGAAACTTATAGAAAATGGAAGATAAAGGTGGCAAGATAGGCAAGTCGAGTAACAGGTGGTTAACTGACCCGCAAACAATTTTTTGTCACTTTTAAAAAAAATAGGAAAAATGCGTTAAGCTGTTAATTATAACATAAAAAAATCTAATTAAAACAATTGACTAGAGAGGTTGTCACTTTTTATTTTGACCCGTTGGTAAAGCACAACCAAAATGACCGGTTTATATGGAAACACATTAAAATTGCAAGCTCTAGTGAGAGAGAAGAAACAAGGCAATATAAAAAGAGTTAAGACTTATTACAAAGTAAAAGTCGTTTCGAGTCAAGATAGGAGGATATCTTGACTTTAGTCTTCACTTCGTAACCGAGTCGAACCGAAACGAGCTGCATCCACACAAGTATGTATCAACACAAGTTCGATGTTCATGGAAATAAAAAACATAAAACAATTGTTTGCAATCTTCAAGAACTCAAGAACAAAGCCAAAATTCACCCAAGAACTGTCCCAAAACCGACAACAATGATTGGATTCCCGAAAGTCTCATCAAATGGCCATTAAACATGGGAGTTACAAGTTTTCCGCTGAGCCTACCGTGCTACCGTAGCTTACGGTAGCTTTTTAATAGCTACGGTGGGTTTCTACTGGATTATGGTGGAGAAAACATCATCTGGGGGCTACCGTAGCTTACGGTACCCACCGTAAGCTACGGTAGGGGCTGAATTCTTTTCTTTGTTTCTTCATCTTTGGTACATGTAACTCCACATCAAACGACTTCCATCCGAAGCTGCATTTCTACTCCTTTAAAGCCCCGTTCACACCTGAAACATAAGCAACCGTAGTTATCTAATTCAAGATAATAACATAGATAAATGCGGGATTAAATTATACTTTATAACACTTAGGGGTCGTCCTACTGACTACCCGTCAAATGTCACGTCATATTTACCTTCCAACTCTAACAACTTAGCACCTAACTCAGACAGTTTACCTTCTAAATCAGAACATTTATCGCATTTAACAGACTCACAACAAACAGAGTAGTCAACACTTACCTGACTGGATTCACCCTCAGACATTAATCCATCTGCCTCAGAATTAATAACCTCCCTTGATGGATATTCGGTTCCATCCTCGCTTGAACTTGTAACATCTTCATATGAACTACTGCCGTATCCCGAACTGTCATCATTTCCCGAAGATTCACCGTCATTGACATTCTTGATAATTTCAGCATAAAACGCAGTTCTTGTTTGATCACCGTTTCCCAACTGTAAGGTCGGACCACAATCGACAATAGATTTAGCCCAATAATCGATTTTTGGTGGTGGAAGGTTATTTGACACTATAAGAGTCTGAACCCAAGACATGTCAGGTTTACTTTGATGAGAAAGAGCATTTGAAGATTGAGATCCTAAAAGTGCTTGACCCCATGTTGGAGAATCGAATTATTGTAGAGATTTTGCATTCTTTGACCAATCCCACAGGTTTGAACCCATTTTAGTTGTTTAATCAAAAGTGTTTGCTAGTGGTAGTCACGAAGAATGTCACAACATAAAACAACAAAGGTTGGCCACGAAGAATTGAAGAATAGTTCCCACAAAACACTATGGTAGTCACGAAACACTATGCCTTTTCATGAAACACAATTCATGAAAAAGTTCAATAGAAGGTCCTTTGGTTCACGAAAAACCTTGGGCACCAAACAAGGTTCACGAAAAACCTTGAAGTTATCTCACCTTTCACGAAAAACCTTCAAGTTGTCTCATTGTCTCACGAAAAACTCTAGATCACGAAAAATTGGTTTTAACTTCAAAGACTTCAAAATAATGTTATTCGTGAAGAATTGGCCACCAAGAATTGGTTTTCACGAAAAAGTTCTTTGTTTCTTGGTGAATGGTAGTTGTTCGCAGAACTGGTTTTTCGTGAAAAGGTAGGTGAAATCTTTCCTTTCACAGAAGAATCTAGTTTCTGATTTTCAGAAAGTTGGTAGCTGGTTATCCAGATTTGGTAAAAAAAAATAATCATTTGAAATTCACTTTTTAGTCAAATCTTAAGATTATCTTATCTTACCAATAAGACTCCGGTGACTTTTCCGGCCAAAACACTTCACCAGAAAGGATGTCGAACTAAAATTTTGCTAGAAATTTCAAGAAAACCCATATTTTAACATGTCTCCATGTGTTTTAACAAGGTTTTTGTAAAAATTATCTGCAAACAACAAGGTTTTCCTAAGTTTTAACCTATTTTACTTGTAAAAACTTAAGCTTCTTGTTTTAAGTTCAAGAACACTTCCAGTAAGCTTCACAACTTGCTCAAACACAACAATATGCTTGGTTTTAAACAAGAAAGAGAGCCAAAGCTCTGATACCACTTATAGGTCCCTCTCGGAGGATCAAGATAACCTACTTCCTTAATGTTTAACACACACATGAGTGCGGAATCCAAGTGTATATGCAAACCAAAGCAAGAGCACAACCAATATAACAAAAGAAATAACTTCAAAGATTCACTATATTGATTTGTAGAGAGACCCAGTACATACACTCTTGAACAAACTGCTTATCTCTCTATGCACTCTCACAGAACCTGGTTAACATGTGTGGGTATTCATAGGCCAAGACCCAGCTAACACCACGAAAAACTTATAGGGCCACGAAAGTCTGTCAGGCCCACAAAGCAAGGGGTCCTTCATGGACCTTTCCAGCGAACAACTATGGTCACGAAGAATAGGTTCTTTGTGACACTCATATTGCGAAACATCTATCTTTCGTGAAGTATGATTCTTGGTGACATTTAGTACCTGTACAAACAAAGTTCAATTTATATTCGTAAGTGACATCATCATGATGATGTCATCTCGCATTATCTTCGTTCTCGTATCGCGAATGTCGGGTCGTACGACGGAGGAACGTCGTCAACTTCGGTCTCGAACCGAGCCAAACTGAGCCGAGTCGAACTGAACCGAATCGAGCCGCATCCACCCAAATATGCATCAACAAAACTAAAAATTAACCCAAAGAAAAATCCAAACCCGGGTATGTGTAATTTGATAAAATACATTGACATGGGTTTTGGGTGGAGCAGAAACAAAAACACAACATAATCAACATAAGCGATGAAACAATTGAGTAACCGTACCTTTGAAATTGACATTCAGATGTTCGCTTTGAAGCGATGACGTCTGCATAGATGAAGATATTTTGATTCTTCAGGTTGTTCTTCATGACCGGTGATGCTTTTGTTAGAGAAGAGAAGGGAACGATTACGGTTGCTGGTGCGATTCAATACAATTAATTTGGGAATGATTTGGGGTAGAAAGGGCGAGGGGAATTGAAACTGATCTCACATTCAATTGGGGATTTTAATGGTGGTGATTATGAATGAGGGAATTCAAGGGTTATTGAAAGAGAGACCATTGAGGTGCAGATATTGAATCGGAGAACGGAAGGGCAACAAGAGTTTCGCTGATTGAAGAGAAGAACTGAAGGAGGGGCAGGGATGGGAAACAAATATAGAGAGAGGAAATTAATTATAGGTTACAAAGATGCCAAAATCCCTAAAATGCCCCTAAATGTCTTAAATTTTTTGACAATGCGTAAGTTTACCCCCTCTAAAATAGCTTGGCTCTCTTGTACATGTTGCTTCAAAATGTGTACACAACGTAAAATTACCATAAGGGTAGAAAACCTAGTTTGCTTAATAAGGTAGTATAGATAACCACCCAATCAATTTAAGTTGTGACATAATCACATAAATACCTTTTAAAAACATTATAAAAAGAGACTGGTCAACATGTGTGTTGGTGCACTTGTGTCTGTACTTTGTTTGTATTTTGTCTTGTTACTGAACGATGTCTTTGTTAGTCTGTAAGTTTGACCAAGTCAACCATCCTCCGGTTTGACTTGGCCAAACAGTCAACATTATGTTAGTAAGCTGCTGGGTCGAAGGATGTACCATCGAAGGATTACATTGATCCTTCGATGATGAGCTCGATAGATAGCTTTCGATAGATGGACCACGAAAGATCCCATCTTTCGTGGTACATATGGATCATTCGAGCTGTTTGTGGTCGAAAGATGATCTTTCAACCAGTCTGCATGATCCTTCGACCAGACCTGCTGTGTTGGGTATAAATACCCGTGTGTTGTGTTCATTTCGAGAGTTAGACATTTCAGACAAAGTGAGAGCATTCTGTTCAGAGAACACACACACACGAAAGATAGAGAGTTTATAGAATACATCTGTAAACCTTGTGCTTGTAACCGAACCTTTCATACGTTTAATACAAGTGGTGTTAATCGTTGAATATTGCGTGTTGTGTTTTTCATTGTGCTTGTTCTATCCCGGTTTGCATGCTAGCTTGGATTCTGCACTCGCTAGTGTGTTAGACATAACAAGGAATAGGTTAAACCTCAACCTCCGAGGGACCTACAAGTGGTATCAGAGCCGTGGCTCTTTTCCTTGTTAAAAACCGGATTTTTACAAGTCTTTGGAGTGTTTGGATATAGCTCACTGTTTTAGCATCCGTTTTTTAACTGTTTTTCTCGATTTTCTTGATGTTAAAACGTATCTAAACTTACCGGGTGTGTTAAAAGACGGGTTGGGTAACTTGAAAACTTGTTTTTAAGTTGTTTGGTATTTTCCGGCCATAATTCCGGCTTCTCCGGTGACCGGCTGTTCTGGATAGGTTTATTATATTTTATGTTTCAAATCTTGGTTTTGGTAAAAATCATGGTCTGACCATATCTTCCGCAGAAAGTTTCTACCAACCCATCACCTTTTTCACCTACCTGTCATCCTTTGTCAACTGTGTCAGAACCGTTCGAACGATATCCTTCGAACTCGAAAGATCATCTTTCGATCAGTGGAGGTTCGATAGATCATCATCCTTCGAACCAAGGAATCATTTCGAAGCATACATCTTTCGGTCTACAGTTCTTTTTCGAAAGACCAGGATCCTTCGATAGGGGAGTCTTTCGAAAACAATTGTTCGAAACTCAACAGTGATCTTTCAAACACTGTTGATCCTTCGAACAAGCTTTGATCTTTCGATCCTTAGTCTGTTTATGCTTAACAGTCTGTGTTTCTTGTCTTTCGATCTCAGATCCTTCGAACAGATCCTTCGGCTGGTGTAATATTATTTTTCTTGATCAAAAATGAATTCGATGTGGGGTGTTCCGGTAAATGCCGAGATGTATTTTGGTACTCCAGCTCCGGATTCGGGTTCGCAAGCTAATGCTACATCTACCGGTCAATGGGCATTTGTATCAAATCAAGCTCCAAGTGTTCAAAGCATTTTGCTAAGCGAAAGTGAAACAGGAAGTTTGAATAGGCCTCCAAAGTTGATGCACTTAAGTGAATATCCGGGATGGTTTGGTAGATTTCATACATACGTTCTTGGTCAAAATACAGAATTGTGGTTGCGGTTCATTACAGATTTCGATCAAACTATAGAGGTTGCCGCATCATCTGCTGCCACGTTTGCAGATCTTACGGAAGATCAGAAGAAGGTCTATGATCTGGAAAAGAAGGCATACGCCATTCTTACTCAGGCATTGAGCAAAGATATTTATCATCAATTCGTCAGTTATAAGACAACGAAGAGGTTGTGGGACGCATTGAAAACAAGAGGCGTAGGAAATGAAGCGACACGCCAATTGAGAAAAGAATTGCTGAAGAAAGAGTTTGATGGTTTCATTTGTATGCAGAATGAATCTCTAGGAGATTTGACAAGTCGATTTACTCATTTGCTAACTGAATTGGCAAATACTGGGGTGGTAACGACTTCAGCAGAGATAGTGAAGAAGTTTGCAGATGCACTGCCACCTCAATGGAATAATTTCTTAGAAATTATGAGGTACAATGGCACTTTGGATACAACAAGTTTCAGTGATTTTGCTCAACTCCTGGAAAACAAGAATCAGGAAGAAACTCTCAAGGCAAAAAGAGTTGCAGTGCCACAAAATCCTGAGATTTATTATGGAACTTCTAGCACTTCTACAAAACCATCTTCACACGCTCCACTTCAAACAGCATTTGTGTCTAGCACGAGCTTGTATGGTACTCCTCCTCCAACAACAGATATGTTTGGAAATCTGCTTAATCCAGCTCCTCAACCAGCACCACAACAGCAACAGCAAATCAGAACAACTGATATATTCGGAAATCCACTTCCTCCTCAACAGCAACAACAAGCTTGTTATGGAAGTACATCATCTGCTGGTCAACAATCAAAGCCAAATACAGTACGGCTCGACACTTCAAGCTTTTCTAAAGTCAGTGTTGAAGTAGCAAAAGAACATATGGAGCTGCTAAACACTGTGGTGAGCGCATACTGTGGATTAGTGGAGGGTCAGATTGGTAATATTAATCTGACACAAGAAGACTATCAGCAGATAGATAAAGAGGAGATGGAGATGATGGATATTAAGTGGGCCTTTGCTAGTGCAGTTAGGCGAGCAAAGGATTTCATGGAAAGAACAGGCAGAACCAGCTTGGAGAGCAAGAAAGACACCAAGTATGGGTTTGATAAGCAGGCGGTCAAGTGTTTCAATTGTGGTGAACGGGGTCATTTTAAAAGGGAATGTACAAGACCATCTCAGCATGGGAACCAGAATCCTTTCCGAGGTCAAAGCAACAGGGCAAATCAGAACCAAGGAAGGAACAACGAGCGAACACTGGTGCCTGTCAACAACCAGAGTCAAGCAGGACCATCTAATGCCAACCAGGCACTTGTGGTTCAGGTAGATGAAGGTTGTGATTGGTCAATCCAGTTGGGGAATGATGCTCCTGATGGAACAGCTTGTTTCGCTGAAGTGGTTAATGATCTTAAACACGCCAGTGGTGGAGAATCTTCCACCAATGGTGTTGAATCTTCTGAAGATGAAGACAGCTCCGGGTACAGTGGAAGTTCAGATGAAGAGTCCTCTGCTTCAGGCAATGATCAGGAAGATGACACATCAACTGCATCAGTTAATGCAGAAATTGATGAACTTTTGGAGGAAGCTGCAGCAGGAATTCAAAGAAGATCTATTTTGGTGGATCAAGCTGCTTATTCTTCGTCTTCTCTCCATTCAGCCTTTATGGCGAATGTCGACAGTTCATCAAGTCAGGTATGTGTCGATGAACTCACTTCTGTTAGCTGTGATAATTGTGATAGATTGCATGCTAGATGTGCTGATTTGGAAGCAAACATGTCTGAGTTGCAAGGCAAACACGATGCTTTACAAGCTAGTTTGTTTGAATTGCAAGACAAACATGTTTCTGTGAATGATAGGTGGTGTGAATTGCAAAGCAAACACGAGGCTTTGCAAGAGAAATATGATGTGACATTCATTCACAATCAGAAATTAACAGTGGATATTTCAAAGTGCACTGAAGCCAACATGTTTTATGAAAACCATGAAAAGGAATTTAAAAGGATGATTGAAACATTAAAGAAAGATAAAACATAACTGACAAAAATGGTTTCCAGAAAACAAACTGACATTAATTTGTATATCACTCGTCTTGAGGTGATGCAAAAAGAAATGGCTTGTGTTAAAACAGAAAGTGAGGCGATCCGACTCAAGTTAGACAGTTATTTGAGTTCTAGCTATGTGTTGGATCACATCATTGATGTACAGAAAGAGAAAAAGGATGTCACATGCATAGGTTATAAGAAATGTCCACCACCCGTGAGGAACAACTTTGATGCACTGCCTGATGAGGAGTATAGAACTCATTTTGAACCCTCTGTTCCTTTGGACGTTGAGGAATTTGCTACAGGACTCGGATACAAGAAAGAAGTATCGTCAGATTCAGATGTGTCGGCAGATACCTTTGTAACTGCTGAACCGAATCAGGATCCTCCAGTTGTGATTGAGGATACTGATTCTTCTGATGATGAGTCTGATGATACCGATTCAGCAAAGTCTGATGCGGTGATAAAAGATGAGGACATACCTCTTGAGAATCACATTCTGTGTGATCCTCCTGCAAAACCTGCTAAGACTATTGCAACTGAGTCCTCGTCTGAGAAAGAGTCGGAGAGTGTGGATTTGCTGTACACTCTTGTTGGTGATGATAAAATCTATTCAGACAAAGATTTTCCTATTAAAAATGTTAATCAATCTTTAATCAGTAAAGTCTTTGAAAATTCTACAAGTAAGTTTTTGGGAAAGACAGGACCACATGTTACAGTCACACAGTGTCCTCCTATCCCAAAGGCTGAAGTTAGAAAACAGTTTGGGAACAAGAAATTACCAACAGTGCCAAAACAGCAAAACCATACCAAAACTAATGGTAAGGCACCGACTCAAAATCAAAAGAAGCCGAATCAAAAGAAGAAGAAGAATGTGAACTTTGTGAAGTCGAAGGGAACGGACAAAATTGAAAAGTTTGCTAATCAATCTAACTTAGATTTTGTCCAGAAAGTAACAGTGATGAAAAGGAATGAACCAAGTTGTTCAAAACCTAGTACCTCGAGATCACAAAGTTCATCATCGGCAAGACGATCACATGATACTTCGGGGTTTGTTGAACGAAGATCATGTTTTGAGTGTGGTACAATCGGGCATATCATTCGAAATTGCCCGTATCTTCATAAGTTGAAAGCAAAGGTTGATGATCCCCGTGGCCCAACTGACCGCAAGCAATCTGTTTCTGTAAAGCAAGATCCTCGACTCATAAGAGAAAGGGAAAAGAAACAGAAACGCCAACAGGTCAAGAAAATTGAAAAGGCGATTAAAAGTGATGTGGTTCAAAAACAATCTGTTCCAGTTAAACCAGAAAGTTCAAAAACTTCAGACAATCATGAAGTTAAGTTTTTAAAGAATAACACTGGTATAACAAAACAGACTTGGAAACCAAAAACGGTTACTGAATCAGGGGGATCATCACAATTTCCGAATCATCAAAAAGTGGAAGTTATTGTTGTTGATAAAAATGGAAGACCCAAGACCACAATGGCTTGGGTCCCCATCACCAACTAATCAATTGAGTTTATGTGCAGGGTGTTCCAGGAGGAACTATCAGTAGTCATTGGATTGTTGATAGTGGAGCATCCAGGCACATGACAGGCGACATGAAGCTTCTCTACGACGTCAAATCTATTAGAGGAGGTTATGTTGCTTTTGCTGGAGATAAGGGCGGATACATTACTGGTGAAGGAATGATTTCCAACGGGGTTGTTAGCTTTGACAAGATCAACTTTGTGCAACAACTTGATCACAATCTTCTTAGTGTTTCTCAAATTTGTGACAAGCAGTTCTCCGTACACTTTGATGCTAATGGATGTTATGTGCTGAAACCCGGCTTCAAAATTCCAAAAGAATGGATTCTCTTGTCGGCTCCAAGGATAAATGATCTGTATGTCCTTGATATGAGCCAAGCTATCACAACGTCTGCACAAGCAACATATTTCGTTTCCAAAGCCACAGAAAAAGACACAATCTCTTGGCACAGACGAATGGGTCACATTCACTTACGCAAAATGAATCATTTGGTGTCAAATGAATTGGTGAATGGTGTTCCTCTTAAAAATTTCCATCTTCAAGACGTCTGTGTTTCGTGCCAGAAAGGAAAACAAACGAAGAAGCGACACCCGACAAAGAAAGTCAACACGGTGGCTGTTCCTCTTGAACGTTTGCACATGGATTTGTTCGGTCATGTCAAGCACAAAAGCATTAGGAATGATCAATATTGCCTCGTGATTACTGATGATTATTCAAGATTTTCTTGGGTGGCGTTCATGGCACACAAGAGTGAAACCTTCGGTATTATCAAAAACTTGATCATTCAGATTGAGAATCTTTACAACTTGAAGGTTAGACGGATACGTAGCGACAATGGTACTGAATTCAAAAATCATGCCATGGCGGAGTTTTGCACTTCAAAAGGTATTCTTCACGAATTTAGTGCAGCTTACACTCCTCAACAGAATGGCGTCGCTGAACGTAAAAACCGCACATTGATCGAGACTGCTAGGACTATGTTGGTAGAATCGCAGCTGCCCATTCCATTATGGACTGAAGCTGTGTCCTCTGCATGCTATACGTTGAACCGAGTCCTTACAGTAAAAAGGCACAACAAGACCTGCTTTGAGCTTATTAACAAACGGAAACCAGATTTGTCATATCTTGAACCGTTTGGAGCTCCTTACACGATAATCGATCCTAATGGAAAGTTCGGGGCAAGAGCAATTGAGGGATACTTTCTTGGGTATTCCACCCCAAACTTAAGAGTCTGGAATCTAGAGACTAAAAGGGTCGAGGAATGGTCTGAAGTCAGAGTACAAAGGCACACTTTACCGGTTAGAAATCCTGGTCAGCCTTGGATGTTTGAGTACGATGACTTTTTCAATTCGATCAATGTTGAAGCCGTTGAAGAAAGTGCTGCGGCAAGGATGTTTTTCGAGAGTGACAACGCAACTGATTCACCGTTGGTTCGTCCCATTATTGTTAATCAAGAACCATCTTCAGTGAACAACAATGCTCTCGACAATGAGGATTTTCAAGATGCTACCGAATTGAACGAATCTTCAGAGGATGATGAATTTCTAGATGCAGATCAAGAAGCTCCAACAGCAGTTCATGGTATTTCAGAGGGTACACCTCCAGTGGATGTCCCTAGAACAGCTGAAACTTCTGCATCATCCTCTTCGTCAATTCCGGGCCTTGAATTGATTGTTGATCTGAATCTCAACAATCTGGGTACAAATATTCCAGTTCAAGATAATCCAGAAACAAGGATTCATAATACCCATCCTCAACAAAACATCATAGGAAATGTACAAAGTGGCGTTCAAACAAGAAACATGTTGCGAAACAACAACAATGCAGGCTTGTATGCAACTATCCGAGAATCTGGTCAACAGAATGATTGGTCTTTCGCGTGTTATGTCTCACAGGAAGAGCCAAGAACTTGGAAAGATGCATTGAAAGATAGCTCATGGGTTGAGGCAATGCAGGAAGAACTGCAGCAATTCCAGAAGCTAGGTGTCTGGAAACTGGTAGAGAAACCTGCTGGTTACAAGAAGATTGGTACCCGTTGGGTGTTTAAATGCAAGAAGGATGACCGTGGAATCGTTATTCGAAACAAAGCACGATTAGTCGTTCAAGGTTTTCGTCAGATTGAAGGAATCGACTACAACGAAGTGTATGCACCTGTTGCACGTCTAGAAGCCATTCGGATCTTTCTGGCTTATGCCTCATTCAAAGGTTTCAAGGTATACCAGATGGACGTGAAGAGTGCTTTCTTACATGGTGTGGTGGAAGAAGAGGTGTACGTCGAACAGCCTCCAGGTTTTGAAGATCCTATCCATCCCGATCGGGTTTGGTTGCTCAACAAAGCTCTATATGGTCTTCATCAAGCACCGCGAGCTTGGTACGCAACCTTATCTAATTATCTGCTGGAGAATGGATTTCGAAGAGGTCTTATCGATTGTACTCTTTTCATCAAAGAACAAGATGGAGATCTTCTACTGGTACAGGTATACGTTGATGATATTATTTTTGGTTCTACTAATGATGTTTTGTGTAGGGATTTCGAGCGTGTTATGCAGGATAAATTCGAGATGAGTGCTATGGGGGAAATGACTTTCTTTTTGGGCCTACAAGTACAACAAACTGAGTCTGGGATTTTCATCCATCAGACTAAATATGTTGGTGACATCTTGAGCCGGTTCCAGATGTCAGATGCAACGCCCATCGGTACCCCATTGCCGCAAAATCACGGAATTACTCCAGACTTGAAGGGTCAAGATGTTAGCCCCTCATACTACCGCGCGATGATCGGATCTCTTATGTACCTTACAGCATCAAGACCAGATATAATGTACCCAACGTGCCTGCTAGCCAGATATCAAGTCAACCCGAAGGCCTCACATCTTGCAGCTGTAAAAAGGATTTTTCGTTATTTGAAGGGTTACCCTGACACCGGTCTGTGGTACCCTAGGGATAATAACTTTGACTTGATCGCATTCAGTGATTCTGATTTTGGCGGATGCAAAATCGACGGCAAATCCACAACGGCTGGATGTCAGTTTTTGGGAAATCGCCTAGTCACATGGCAATGCAAGAAGCAGACGTGTGTAGCTACATCAACATGCGAAGCTGAATACATTGCTGCCTCTAGTTGTTGCTCCCAAGTCCTGTGGATACAACAGCAAATGCGTGACTACGGTTTTGAATTCCTAACTACTCCTATTTACGTTGATAATTCTGCTGCATTACAGATCACTAAAAATCCTGTGCAGCATTCAAAGACTAAGCACATTGACATTAAGTATCACTTCATACGTGATTGCTTTGAGAAAAGGCTAATCGATGTTGCTTACGTCCACACCGATGACCAACGTGCCGACCTTTTTACCAAAGCTTTTGACAAATCAAGATTTGACTATTTATTATTGGTAAACAGCATTAAGGTCAAGCAAGAGTAAAACCAACATCGGAAAATCATTTTTGTAAATACCTTTGTGTTTTAAATTTGTCTTAGTTTATTGATTTTAGGGGGAGTAAATCCAAAAATTTGAAAAATCCAAAAACATCGAAAAATTTCAAAAACACAAAAACAATAGAAAAACAAAAATGAGTTTCCTGGCGAGAAAAAGAGAAAATGATAGTACATCAGTGGTCTGTCTAAACCTCTTTAAACCTAAACTGAAAAGCGATAAACAGCTCTATATAAGATGTATCGGTAGGCTCACAATCATTTTAAAGTGTGCAGGGTGATATAAACTTAAATCGACTGAAGACTGGGTGGGAACCATTCATTGGCATATGGTCTTGGTACCGAAATTTCGTTTGAGAGATTGCCGAGGTTCTGAGATATTCGGTCTTTATGCTGCTTATCATCCGGGTATCATGGTTGTATCTTTTACCGAAAAATAACGGGGACGCAAGTCTAGATCTTCCATGATACTATACATACGTGTACATATTGCATACGACCTCAATAAGTGATCAACAATCACATGTCCAAATCAAAATAAGTGATAAAATATCACAAATTCTTTCCGGGTGTCAAGTTCGTCTCTCTGCTGTACGAAAGTACTGACCTGTTCACGGACTTGCTCCTGTGCCCTCATGCATACGAAAATCAAGTTCCTCATCAATAAGTGATTATATCACATAGGGCTTGTTTTCAAATCAAAATAAGTGAGAATCTCACATCATATACGGTCAAACAGATGATAATCGGTATACTCACCGGTAAGATGAACCCTCGTGCATACCTTGATACGGGAATGTGTCGTGATGTGGATGAACACCGGTCGGTAAGTATAAATTATACCTTAACGTATCCCCTCGCCATGATTACATCTGATAAGTTGAGCTTAAGTGGACAACAATACCGATAATTGTTATAGGATGCTTATCTTAATGTTAACTAATTGAACAAAGAGAGTGTTTTGACATGACCGTACACTGATATGATTCTCTTACCCTCGAAACTCACAAAAAGAATGTTTGTATATATTTATTTACTACTTTCAGTCTTTACATTTGAAATATTCAAAAATACCAAAAAGATTTTAAGTGTGTTTTAATATAAACTTTATAAAAGCCAAAAAGATTTTATTTCTATTTTATTTTCGATCGTACGATGTTGGAGCTCGAGTCTTCGTTACCTGAAACCTGAATGAAAACCGAAAACGACTAAATCTTCATAAACGGTCGAAATTTGCAAGCGTTGAAAGTTAAAACTAAAATTGACAAATTTGTTAAACTTTCAAACTGTCGGACGGTGTTTGCTTAAACAATGGTCACATGTGTGTTGTTTGCTTATGATATTCCAAGCGGTTGTTCTCATTACGCGTTTAGATTTCTTGCATGTGCAGATTCTAAAGGCTAGGAGAACATGGTCGATGACAAGCTTCGGAATGAAGACACGACGTGAAGGCACTCAAATGATGAAGATGATCGAGTTGCCGCTGACCATCATCAACACCACAAGGATCTCACTTCATAAAGATAAAGACTTTCACGAGCATAACTCAAGGGGGAGCTTATGTTAAGGGGGAGTTTGTCAACACACTTCCTACATGATACGGGGAGTTTGTTGATACACTTTCTGCTTTCAAGACGTGAAGACTTTAAAGATCCTCCGACATTGAAGACGTGAAGAGACATCAAAGACTTGAAGACACGAGAGACTTACAAGAATGAAGATCAAGACAAAACTATCTCAAAGATCGAGACAAAGCTACAGCCAAGGGGGAGTTTGTTGTTGCACTTGTGTCTGTACTTTGTCTGTATTTTGTCTTGTTACTGAACGATGTCTTTGTTAGTCTGTAAGTTTGACCAAGTCAACCATCCTCCGGTTTGACTTGGCCAAACAGTCAACATTATGTTAGTAAGCTGCTGGGTCGAAGGATGTACCATCGAAGGATTACATTGATCCTTCGATGATGAGCTCGATAGATAGCTTTCGATAGATGGACCACGAAAGATCCCATCTTTCGTGGTACATATGGATCATTCGAGCTGTTTGTGGTCGAAAGATGATCTTTCGACCAGTCTGCATCATCCTTCGACCAGACCTGCTGTGTTGGGTATAAATACCCGTGTGTTGTGTTCATTTCGAGAGTTAGACATTTCAGACAAAGTGAGAGCATTCTGTTCAGAGAACACACACACACGAAAGATAGAGAGTTTATAGAATACATCTGTAAACCTTGTGCTTGTAACCGAACCTTTCATACGTTTAATACAAGTGGTGTTAATCGTTGAATATTGCGTGTTGTGTTTTTCATTGTGCTTGTTCTATCCCGGTTTGCATGCTAGCTTGGATTCCGCACTCGCTAGTGTGTTAGACATAACAAGGAATAGGTTAAACCTCAACCTCCGAGGGACCTACAATGTGAAGCTCAACCCTTGTCCCTTAATCTAGACGTATGCAAGTCCCACCCAGTTCTATTTAGAGTAAGCCATATCAATAATTTTATGTTCGGTTGATTTAGTGGCTTCAAACCCCAAGATTGAAGAAAATGTTAGATTTCAAAGAAGTTATGAAACTGTTTGAAGACAACTATTTTAATAATATAAATCCTTTTATGAAGTCGTCTTTTGTCATTGGGTAACCCCAGGTAGCCGGGCTTTTCATTTGTTGTCCGTTCAGAAAAAAATGAATAACACTAAGCTTGAAGAACCAATTATCTGGTTCACTTTAAAGTCATAATATCCACTTTTTTCCGACAGTTATTCCCCTGGTGGTAAGGTGTCTCTTTTGTATTCTAGAGGTGAAGAATTCGAATTATACAAAGTGTAAATATAGCAATAGTTAATAGGAGTAGATTAGGATTAAGAGCCGGTCTAGAAAACAATTCAAGCGTCAGTTTACAATCAATAACTGATTTTGAAAACACTGGTTTTTACATGCTAAAGTTTATCAAATCATAATCATTTTGTAGATACTACTCTACATACTAATTTTGCATATTCCTAAATAACCATTGTAACAATCACAATCATAAATTTCTGTGACAAGTGTAAAAATTTTACAAAATCCAATCGTACGTTTAAAATCTAGCATTCAAAAGTGTTCCGTATGTTTGGTATTACTAATGAAAAGCTTCAACTTCTTGTTTGAAATGTTTAATGAGATCTGGAATTGTCTTGACTGAATGTTCTTGCTTGTCTCTCACTCGCACGCTTACCTGCAAATAAATATTGGTCAAGTCATATAATTATTGTTTGTATAACTACAATATAACAAAAAAAAGCATCAATATAAGATATCCTTTCTGCTCTTAGACCTTTTACCATAGTACATATGGAAACATAGGGATTATTATACTTGGTTGCCAATATTTTTCATAACAATATGTATACTTAGTTGACCGATAAGTTATGAGTGCCCTTAAAAACTGACGAATGGGTAACCTCCACATATAATAATAATATCTCTAATAAACATTACAAATTGCGCTTTTACTAACACAGGTTTCTTGTATGCTGAAAGGGTATTTTGGTCCAACACATACAACTAAGTTGCATTACAAGATTTAATAATCTGAAAAGACACACACACACATATACATACATACCTTGCCATTATTGGCTTCCTCTTCACCAACAACCAGTATATAGTTGTATTGTGCCAGCTGAGCTTCTCGTATCTATATAACAAAAATAATAAGCTATAACCACACAATGAACTTTTTTATCTGAATATGTTAAAAAAACAATAAGCACAACTATAGGTTTTTTCGTAAGTGAAAGGAATTTCCAAAATACCTTTTTATTGATTGTTCTATCAGACGAGTCAATATCAACATAATAACCAGCTTCATCAATCTGGCTCTTTACCTGCCAGATTAATACATAAAGAATAAAGACCAATGAACTTAAAGCTCGTTTATTTATAAAAAAAAACAAAACAAAACAAAACAAAAAATTTAATGACAATTGTTTTGGTATAGCCATGTAATTTATCTATGATTCTCAAAAAATTTCCAATGGAAACTTATAGAAAGTGGAAGATAAAGGTGGCAAGATAGGCAAGTCGAGTAACAGGTGGTTAACTGACCCGCAAACAATTTTTTTGTCACTTTTTACAAAAATAGGAAAAAATGCGTTAAGCTGTTAATTATAACATAAAAAAATCTAATTAAAACAATTGACTAGAGAGGTTGTCACTTTTTATTTTGACCCGTTGGTAAAGCACAACCAAAATGACTGGTTTATATGGAAACACATTAGAATTGCAAGCTCTAGTGAGAGAGAAGAAACAAGGCAATATAACAAGAGTTAAGACTTATTTAACAGGTAAAAAAAAATCAAGTTGGTAAAGCACAACCAAAATGAAGTACCTGTTGTCCATAGTCTTGGGACTTGTCAGAAACAGGGCAAACAATTGCTTGACGGGGGCTAAGCCAAAACGGCCACTTTCCCTTGTAGTGTTCCAAAAGAATAGCAAACATTCGTTCAACTGACCCTAGAACAGCTCTGTGTATCATAACAGGCCTCTCCCTTTTAGTCTCATCTTCTGCGGAATATGTTAAGTTGAAGCGTTGGGGGAGTTGGAAGTCCAACTGTAAAGTTGCACATTGAAATTTCCTTTTCATTGCATCAGAAACTGATATATCAATTTTCGGGCCGTAAAATGCCCCATCTGCTTCATTGATCTACCAACAAAATTAAATAAATTCTTAAAATCAAGTTTTAAATAAAATTCTTAAAAATTATAATAAATTTGGTGTTTGACGTACATGCCATGGTTTCCCAAACTCATTCAATGCATCTTCAAGCGCTTTCTCAGCTTTATCCCATGTTTCCATATCTCCAAGATATTTCTCTGGCCTCTATAATAAAACAATGTTTCAACTAATTATACATAAAACAACTTGTAAAAAAATATGACTAAAAGCGTTCCCAAGTAAACAACAGAGTATAAAGAGTGTAATAGGATGGGATGCACATACTGTAGATAGCTTTAGTTCAAAGGTGAAACCAAATACATCATAGGCGTAGTTGATGAACTCTAACACACTCTTCACTTCCTCTTTTATCTGTAAAAATTAAATTATAATTTAAAAATGCAAGAAAGAAGCCTTAGACGACAAGTATTAGCTGATCGAATATTTTCCATCTTACCTGGGATTCTCTACAAAAAATATGAGCATCATCCTAAGACATGAAAACACACACGCTTAGATTGTAAGAATAACAATAAGCAATAACAAAATGATAAAAATACTACCGCATTACCTGCTGAAATCTTCTAACACGGGTCAAACCAGTCAAGGCACCACTGGCTTCATTGCGATGCAAAACTCCAAAGTCCGCTATACGGAGTGGAAGTTCTGTAAAATGGAAATCATGAGAGTTGTTGTAATAGATGCCTTATAGTTTTAACAACAGTATTAAAATAAAACTAACCCCTGTAAGAACGAACTCTGTTATCGAATATCAAACAATGTCCTGGACAATTCATTGGCTTAAGCCCAAACTCTTGTTTTTCTATCTGCATAAATATAACATGCAACAACATTATTTTTTTATTATTGCTTAAATATAACATGTATGAAAATTACTTACATCAAATACAAACATGTTCTCCTTGTAATTGGCAGCATGGCCTGAGGTTTCCCAGAGTTGCATGTTGTATATATTTGGGGTGGTAACCTCCAGATAACCTCGTTTACGGTACTCTGTTCGTATAAATGCCATTAATTTCTCGGTTATTCGAGTACCATGGGGAAGAAAGAAGCAGCTTCCTGGGCTGAAACGCAACATATAAACTGAAATTAGCACGACAAGCTAGAGATTGCAAATAAAACTTGTTAAAAAATCCAAAACCTAAGTGGATGGAAAAAGAAAAGTTCCTGCTTCTTGCCCAATTCCCTGTGGTCATATTTTTTCGCTTCTTCCAGCAGGGCAATGTATTCCTGAAATATATCACCCAAAATAGATAAATAATTATTCGTAAAGACTAATAATGCGTTAAAACAATAATTCAACATTCAGCAAAATAACCTTTAGACGCTTTTGGTCAGGATAAGATATCCCGTAAACTCTTTGTAAGCTCTCACGATCTTTGTTTCCCCTCTAGTAAGCCGCTGAAGCCTAATATTTATTTATAAAAACACAGATAAATATACATACAATGTCATACATATTTGCCGAGGAATATTTAATCTTAACAAACCCCACCTTTAAGCAAGCAATTGCTTTGACAAATGCCGTATTTGGTATATGGGGTCCACGACACAAATCAACTAATGGCCCACACCTATAAACTGTGATAGTCTTGTCTTCAGGTAGGTCGCTAATGATCTCAACCTAATCATCACAACAACAACAACAACAACAACAATAATAATAATAATAATAATAATAATAATAATAAAATCCAACGCACTCATCAGTATAATAAAACTCCAAAATATGTTAGATAGAAATTCACCTTAAACTTATTCTCAGAAAACATCTCAAGTGCTTGCTTTCGTGAAACTTCAACTCGTTCAAAAGGTTGTTTTTCCTAAAGAAAATATAAGAGCGCTTTAATTTAGCATGTGTAATAGATGAATCATGAAACAACAAAGACATAAATCTCGTATATAACAAACTAAAAATCAACTTGTAATATATTGAGATATAAAGTACCGTGACAGCTTTCTTTGCTTCGGAAACAATTCGATCAAAGTGATCATCATTTAGGCCGAGTTCACCATAAAAACCATCATAGTAGAAACCCTGTTACAACAACAATTCCATAAGACCTATTGTTACTGCATAGACCGTTACATATCAGACAAAACTACCAAAAATATTAAACCTCAAGAACTGTAATGGTTTAAGTGAATTTTATATCTAATAACACAACCATAAACGAAGTAAAAGCATGTTCTACTGAATAAATAAAATACATCTATCTACACAGGCTAAGAAACCAATCTACACTATACAATATAAAATCTTATTACAACCCTAACAGCTATAGAACCTTGAAAACGATAAAAACATACCTCTCCCCTTGTAGTGCATGGCCCGATACACAACTTGCATCCATATGTTTGCTCTAGAGCCTAAAAAAAAACAAAAACAAATCAAATAACATCACCATTCACACCTCAATCCCCAAATACCAAATTCACATTCACATCATTACCTGCCCAAGAATATGAGCACTCGAATGCCAAAACGTATCGCGACCCTCATCACTCTCAAAAGTGAATATCTTGAGCTGACAATCACCTTCCAAAGGCCTTGACATGTCCCACAGCACACCATCCACCTGAGAAATCAAAGCCTTTGACGCCAAAGGCTTCGGTAATTCCTTCGCTATATCCAAAGGAGTTGTTTCCCACTTCTTTCCCTCCTTCACAATCCCATCAGGCAATGTAACCCTAACAAACAAACCCAATTAAATAACACACACCAACGGTTGGGACAAAATGCTTGAAAGAGCAAACCAGTTAAACAACGTCAAGATCACAACTTACTTAATGGGGTCACCGGAAATTGACCGGAGATATGCATTTTGTTCAGCTTTGTAAGATTCAAACAGTTGGATTCGTCTAGGGATGACTGATTGAAGATATGCTTCATCTTTAGCCATTTGTTGTTGCGGTGACGGAAGTAAACCTAGCTACAACGTGAAGAAGATGAGTAACGTGAAGAAGAAGAGTAAATAAATTAAATATGAGATCAACAGGGAGAGAGACGAAAGGGATCAGTTAAGTTGGAATACAATATTTTATACATATAACACAAATAGAATATCATAATATACAGAAACAGAATTGTTCGACGAAACATGCCAGACGAAAGATTCATGTGATTCGTTCGTTATTATATTTGGACAAAACACGTACACCAACACGTACATCGGAAATAATAAAACTGAGCATACCTGTTGTATCGTCGGCAACTGATTCCGGTGTGAGGGTTGTTCGGGAGACAGTGGCAGCGTGACAAGAATATGATGGGTTGTGAGGGTGTGCAGTTTGATGAATTAGGGCGAGGGTTTTTGGGTCTTGTTTTCCGTGTGTTTTTAAAACTTAGGGTAGGTTGAAAAACCCTAATAAGTTGCATATAAAAATAACATTGACCATTCTATAGGATAACTAAACCTTAAATACGACCGACATCAACGTGCGGCAAAGAAATCTATTACTTGATTGATTTTTTTTAGAAGGTGTGAATTATTCGCGAATGTTGGGAGATCTAGCATACGTTGTCTTAGCTGGGTCCGCGCTAGAGAGCCCCCTCGCACAATAGATCCTTAGTTTAAACCTCTCAATGAGAAACCCCTATCACCCAGACTCGAAGTTGAGACCGGAAGGAGAAAATGTTGGTGCACTTGTGTCTGTACTTTGTCTGTATTCGGTCACGATGTAAACGATGTCCTTGTTAGTCATGTAAGTTTGACCAAGTCAACCATCCTCCTGGTTTGACCTGGCCAAACAGTTAGAAAATGGTTGTATAATGTTCTGTGTCGAAGGTTGGGCTTTCGAAGGATTGTTTCTATCCTTCGATAAGCTCGAAAGATATCCCACGAAGGATACTGATGGACTTCGAAGGATATGCCATCCTTCGAAGTGTTTGTGGATCCTTCGATGGCTTCATGATCGACAGATCATCTTTCGGGCAGTCCACATGATCCTTCGACCATACAACCTGTGCTGGGTATATATATACCCATGCAGTGTGTGTTCAAGAGAGATGCAGAGAGAGAGACAGGAGAGACAGAAAGATACACTCGAGAGATAGTGAGAGCATTCTGTCAAGAACACACACACACACATTAGAGAGTTTGCAATACAGAGTTGTAAACCTTGTGCTTGTAACCGGAACCTTTCATACGCATTAATACAAGTGGTGTTAATCGGTGAACCTTGTGTGTTTTGTGTTTATACTTGTCTCGACTCGGTTGCATGCTAGCTTGGATTCCGCACTCGCTAGTGTGTTAGATATAACAAGGATAAGGTTTTAACCTCATCCTCCACGAGGGACCTACAAGTGGTATCAGAGCCTTGGCTCTTCTCCTTGTTAAAACCGAGTAGTTTTCGGGCTTGTTTCAGTTTTTTTTTTTAAAGTTCTTATTTTTCTGAAAAATCTGTTCAAAACTTCGAAATTTCTGTTGTTTTGCTTGAAGTTTTCATAAAAACCTTGTTTGTTTATCATTTTCACATGTTAAAGAGTGGTTTTTAGTGAAGTTTCGGGCAAAAATTCGTGTTCGGAAAGGTGTCGTATTACCAGAAAATTCAAATTTTCTGGGTGTGTTCATCATATATTCTAGTGTTCTTCAAAGCTTTACACCTTTTGATCTTGTTTAATTAGTGTTGAAAGTTGTTTATGTATTGGGAAGGGATATTTGGTTAAAATAATCAAACCAAATCTGGTTTTGGCAGTAAGTACGGTCTGATCATACTCTTTTGCCGAAAGTTGACTTTACCAACCCATCACCTTTTCACCAACCTATCATTTCAGTATCAGTTGTGTCAGGAGCGATCGAAGGATATCTTTCGATATCGAACGATCAAGGAAGGTCGATAGATAATCATCTTTCGACCCACCCTTCGAAGTCTGTGATCTATCTTTCGAGCTCAAGGGAATCTATTCGGAGGATACATTTTCGAAAGATAAGGATCTTTTATTGTGAATCTTTCGAGATAGTTATTCGAAAGATAAGGATCTTTCAAATTGTGAATCTTTCGAAGTCTTTGTTCGAAACTCAACAGTGATCTTTCGAACACTGTTGATCCTTCGAACAAGTCTTGGTCTTTCGAACAAGGCTGTATCTTTCAATTCGTGTCTGTTTGATCTTAATAGTTTGTGTTTGTGTAGGTCGTCTATTAGTATTTCATCAAAATGAGTTGTACAAGTCCTTGGGACTGGAGTATTGACTCACAATCTAGTCAAGAGCTAACCTCTGCTGCAGCTTGGGCGAAAAGTATGTTTCCACCGCCATCAATCAGTCCAAGTCAATGGGCTTTGGTATCCAATCAAAGTCAAAGCATTCCAAATCTTTTGATTAGCGAAAGCGAAACGGGCAGCAACAATCGTCCACCAAAGCTTAACCATATGAATGACTTTCCATCATGGAAAAACCGCTTTCACACATATGTTCAAGGGCAAAGCACCGATCTTTGGACATGTTTCATCAATGCATTCAATGCTAATCTTGAGGTTGTAGCGTCCACTTCAGAAGGTTATGCTAACATGCTCGAAAATGACAAGAAGGCTTATGAATTGGAGAAAAAGGCCTTTGCTACACTCACACAAGCACTCAACAAAGATATCTATCATCAGTTCTCCTACTGCAAGACCACGAAAACATTGTGGGATGCCTTAGTTGCTAGAGGTGAAGGCAATGCAGCTACTCGAAAGTCTCGTCATGATTTGTTGAAGAAAGAGTTTGAATCGTTTCAGTTTTTGGAAAACGAAACTCTAAATGATATGACCACACGGTTCTATCATTTGATTAGTGAAATGTGTGCTTATGGGGTTGTATCTACTCAACAAGACATGGTGAATAGGTTTGCTGACGCATTACCTCCAAAATGGAGTTCGTTTATTGAGTTGTTGAAGCATACTGGAACTCTAGACACGGTTAACATCTATGAGTTTATTCAGAAACTGGAACATAAAAATGATGAAGAAATCAGGAAAGCAAAGCGAGCTCCCGCTCCTCAGAATACAGAAATGTACCTTCCAGGCTTCGATGTTTTGGCAAGATCCGCTGCAGCTCAGCAACCTAAACTGCAAACTGCATTTGTGTCCAACACAAGTTCTCTTCCGTTTCCTCAATCAACTGCTGCTCCGGCTTTTGATCCGAGGTCTTACATTCCCGTCCCAACACAGCCACAAGTCCAACCACCGCAACAACAACAACAGGCTCATTATACAAACAATCCTCAATCTCAAACTCAAAACCCTAACACTATCCGAGTCGATAATTCAAACCTTTCACACATCAGCATTGAAGTTGCTAAGGAGCATATGGAAATTATCAATACAATGGTCAGTGCTTACTGTGGTTTGGTAGCAGGTAAGCTTGGAAATATCAACATGACCGATGAAGATTATCAACAGATCGACAAGGAAGAAATGGAGTTGATGGATATCAAATGGGCTTTTGCTAGTGCAGTAAGAAGGGCAAAAGATTTCATGGCTCGAACTGGAAGAACTTCGTTGGAAGGAAAGAAAGATACAAAGTATGGGTTTGATATCAACGCCGTTACATGCTACAATTGTGGTAATAAAGGGCACTTCAAACGTGAGTGCACTCGACCAACAAAACAAGGCAATCACAACCCTTTCAGAAACCAGACGAGTACTGCAAATGTGAATGCCCAACAAGATAACCGTGAAAAGAGGATTGTGGCAGTTAATAACAATCAGGCACAGCCTGGAACTGCAAATCCCAATCGGGCTTTGACTGTTCAAGCTGATGAGGGATGTGACTGGTCTGTGCAGCTTGGTGAAGGTGATCAAGGAAGTGGAACAACTTGTTATGCAAAGATCATCAATCACATCAAGCATGTTCATAAAGAAGAGTCCTCTGAAAGTGATGACAGTTCTGGTTATTCTGGAAGTTCTGATGAAGAAGGCTCTGTTTCTGGGGATAATCAATCAGAGTCTAATGAGAAGGAGGAAGCAGGTTCTGGTGTTGAGGATTTATTGAATGAAGCTGATGAACTTATATGTCAGAAATCAATTCTGATCAAGAAGGCTGCTACTACATCCAGGGAAATGGAAAAGTTCTTTTCTGAAGATGGATCTTTTTCTTTTCAAACTGCATTTATGACAAATGTGTCAGCCTCTTCGAGTCAGGTAAATTCTGAACCTCCTGCTCCTAGTGTTTGTGAATCATGTGCTGAAATGAAGCTTGAATTAGAAAAGCTTCATAGTCATAATCAAAATTTGGTTATTGAACTTTCCAAATGCAAAGAGGCAAATATGGCTTTAACTCGGAACGAAAAAGATTTTAAATCAGTAATTGAAACATTAAAGAAAAACGTGTCCGAAGTGAACAAAGTAGTTTACCACAAGCAAGTAAGTATAAATGAATACATCAACATTGTGGAAGAAACTAAGAAGCAATTAGCCATTGCCCAATGCGAGCATGATGCGATCAAACAAAAATTGGAGAGTTATTCTAACTCCCGATTTGTGCTTGATCACATTATCGATGTTCAAAAACTGAAGGGAAATCAGAAAGGCATAGGGTATAAGAAATGTCCGCCTCCTTTGATGAATAACTATACCAAGATGCCTGATGAGGAGGAAATGCCTCGGTATGAACCCAGTGTGCCTCTTGATGTTGAGGAATTTGCTACTGGCCTAGGGTTCAAACCGGACAATTCTTTAAACACATCCTCTAAGCAACAAGAAACTTCATCATCCATGAAGCAAAGTCCTCCAGTTATCGAGGACTATGAGACATCGGATGATGAATCAGAAGTGGATGTACGTGATCAGAATAAATCACTTAACAAGATGAAAGGAGTAGTTATTCCACGAGAGAATCACATTCTTTGTGATCCTGATACTCCTGATGTCTCCTCTGTTAAGAAACAAGTGATTGATTCTGTCAAAGTTGATAAGACATGTGTGTCTACTGTTAAAAGCAGTAATGTGTTGTATACATTGGTTGGAGATGATAAAATCTACTCAGATCACGATTTCCCAATTAAAAATGTAAATCAATCTTTGATTGATAAAGTCTTTGAAGACAATACAAACAAATTTTTGGGAAAAACACTTCCGGGAATTGTTGTAACACAATGTGATCCAGTTCCTAAGGCTGAGATTAGAAAACAGTTTGGTAATAAAAAATCTTCAACCACTCAACAACCTAGTGCTTCTAATGGTAAACAACCAGTCAAACGAGCTCGATCTCAAAGGAAAGCAAAAAGTGTCAAATTCGTGGCATCCACAGGTACTGATAAGATTGAGACTTTTGAGAATAAATCAAACACAGATTTTGTACAACAAGTCACAATCTTAAAACGTAACATTGATAACAATTACACTCAACGCACAAAGGGGTGTGATGAAAAGGCTAGTACCTCAGATTCCACGAGTTCGACATCTTGTGGTCAATCAAGTTCTCCTAAATTTGTTGAAAGGAGAACATGTTTTAAATGTGGAGAATTTGGGCACATCATCAAAAACTGCCCAAATGCTCCAAAGAATAAATTTGTTGAGAAAGCTCCACCTGAAACAGTTCATCCTCAACGTCGGTCAGTTTCACCTAAACATGATAAACGAACTGTAAAAGAACAAGAAACTAAACAACGACGTAAGAACATGAAAACTGTTGAAAAAGCCTTGAAATCTGAAGTTAAAACAGTTAACAGGGAACCAAAGGTGTCACAACCTATAAAACCAGAAGCTTCAAAAACTGTTTACACTCAAACTGGTAGGCAAAAACAAACTTGGTTACCTAAGGGGGGTGACAATTCAGGGGGAGCAGTTGTTCTTGAAAATCATCAAGAGATTGATATCACGTTTCGTGATGCTCAGGGACGACCCAAGACCACTAAGGCTTGGGTCCCCATCCTCAACTGATGTTTTTAAATGACATGTGCAGGGTGTTCCAGGAGGAACTATTAATAGTCATTGGATTGTTGATAGTGGAGCATCCAGGCACATGACTGGCGACTTACGGCTCTTATACGACGTGAGATATATTAGAGGAGGGTATGTTGCATTTGCGGGAGACAAAGGCGGATTCATCACTGGAGAGGGAAGTATCTCCAATGGTATTGTGTGCTTCGATAAGATCAATTATGTTAAGCAAATTGATCATAATCTTCTCAGTGTGTCGCAAATCTGCGATAAAAAGTTCTCAGTGCATTTTGATGATGCCGGCTGCTATGTGCTGAAACCTGGATTCAAAATTCCACAAGAATGGATTCTCTTATCGGCTCTGAGAGTTAATGATCTTTATATTCTCGACATGAGCCAGGCGATTACAACATCAGCTCAAGTCACTTGCTTTGTCTCGAAAGCCACAGAAAAGGAGTCTATATCTTGGCACAGAAGAATGGGACACATTCACTTGAGAAAGATGAACCATTTGGTGAAAAATAATCTTGTGAATGGTGTGACTGTGAGAAGTTTTCATTTACAAGATATCTGTGTCTCGTGCCAAAAAGGGAAGCAAACAAAGAAGTCTCACCCTTTGAAGAAAATCAACACTGTCAGCATACCTCTTGAACGTCTTCATATGGATCTTTTTGGACCTATGAAGCACAAGACAACATTCGGAGATGCTTATTGTCTAGTTGTTACTGATGATTATTCTAGATTTTCTTGGGTATCCTTCATGGCACACAAGAGTGAAACTCCTGGCATCCTCAAGGATCTTCTTAAAATGTTGGAGAATCTCTATTCGTTGAAAGTGAAGAGGATCCGAAGCGACAATGGAACCGAATTCAAGAATCAAGTTATGGATGAGTTTTGTACTTCTAAAGGCATTCTTCATGAGTACAGTTCTCGTTATACTCCTCAACAAAATGGTGTCGCGGAGAGGAAGAATCAGACGATTATCGAAACTGCAAGAACAATGTTAGTAGAGTCGGAACTCCCTATTCAATTCTGGGGGGAGGCTGTATCGGCTGCATGCTACACGTTAAACAGAGTTCTTACAGTAAAGAGACATGGCAAAACTTGCTTCGAACTCCTTCAGAAAAGAAAACCGGATCTTTCTTACCTAGAACCATTTGGTGCTCCATGTACTATGATTGAGCCGGATGGAAAGTTTGGAGCTAGAGCTATCGAGGGTTTCTTCCTTGGATATGATACTCCGAATTTTCGTGTTTGGAATCTGGCTACCAGAAAGATTGAGCTATGGAGTGAAGTGAGGGTTCAAAGGTACACGAGTCCTGTTAGGGCTCCGGGTGATCCGTGGATGTTCGATTATGATGGACTATTTGACTCCTTCAATCTGCCAACCTTTGACGAAGAATCAGCAGCGGCTAGAATGTTGTTTGAATGTGACAACGCTGCTGACTCGCCTTTGGTTAGACCTATTGTTGTTGACCCACAAGCTTCTTCGTCTGTCAACAATATGGTTCAAAATGAGGTTTATGAAGATGCTGCTGATTATAATGAATCTTCTGAAGATGATGAATATCATGATGCAGCTGAAGGATCTTCGGCTCAAGCTGCTCCTGTTCAAGGTGCCTATGTTGATACACCTCATATGCAGAATGTAGACACTGCTGAAGGGAATGCATCCACCTCTACACACATTCCTGGTGTGGAGTTGGTTGTTGATCTTAATCTTAACAATTTAGGTATCAATGCACGTGTGTCAGAAAATCCTGAAATGAGGATTCACGATACCCACCCCCAGCAGAATATTATAGGAGATGTCCATCGCGGTGTGCAGACGCGTAATCAGCTGAGAAACAACCGGAATGCTGGTTTGTATTCAGCCATAAGAGAATCTGGTCTTCAGAATGACTGGTCCTTCGCGTGTTACGTGTCACAAGAAGAACCAAAATCGTGGAAAGACGCTTTGAAAGACAATGCTTGGGTTGAAGCCATGCAGGAAGAATTGCAGCAATTTCAAAAGCTTGGTGTTTGGAAGCTTGTTGAAAGACCTGAGAACTACAAGAAAATTGGCACTCGATGGGTTTTCAAATGCAAGAAAGACGACCGTGGAGTGGTTATTCGGAACAAAGCACGTTTAGTCGTTCAAGGTTTTCGTCAGATAGAAGGAATCGACTACAACGAAGTCTATGCACCTGTTGCACGTCTGGAAGCAATTCGGATCTTTCTGGCTTATGCCTCATTCAAAGGATTCAAGGTTTATCAGATGGACGTGAAAAGTGCATTCTTACATAGTGTGGTTGAAGAAGAGGTGTACGTCGAACAGCCCCCAGGTTTTGAAGATCCTATCCATCCCGATCGGGTTTGGTTGCTCAACAAAGCTCTCTATGGTCTTCATCAAGCACCGCGAGCTTGGTATGCAACCTTATCTACCTATCTGCTGGAGAACGGTTTTCGAAGAGGTCTTATCGACTGTACTCTTTTCATCAAAGAACAAGATGGAGATCTTCTTCTGGTACAGGTATACGTTGATGATATTATTTTTGGTTCTACTAATGATGTCTTGTGTAGGAATTTCGAGCGCATTATGCAGGATAAATTCGAGATGAGTGCTATGGGGGAAATGACCTTCTTCTTGGGCCTACAAGTGCAACAAACTGAGTCTGGGATATTCATCCATCAGACTAAATATGTTGGTGACATCTTGAGCCGGTTCCAGATGTCTGATGCAACGCCCATTGGTACCCCACTGCCACAAAATCATGGAATTACTCCAGATTTGAAGGGTGAAACTGTTAGCCCCTCATACTATCGCGCAATGATCGGATCTCTTATGTACCTCACAGCATCAAGGCCAGACATAATGTACCCAACGTGCCTGCTTGCCAGATATCAAGTCAACCCGAAGGCCTCACATCTTGCAGCTGTAAAAAGGATTTTTCGTTATTTGAAGGGTTACCCTGACACCGGTCTATGGTACCCTAGGGATAATAACTTTGACTTGATCGCATTCAGTGATTCTGATCATGGCGGATGCAGAATCGACGGCAAATCCACAACGGCTGGATGTCAGTTTTTAGGAAATCGCCTAGTCACATGGCAGTGCAAGAAGCAGACGTGCGTCGCTACATCAACATGCGAAGCTGAATATATTGCTGCCTCAAGTTGTTGCTCCCAAGTTCTTTGGATCCAACAACAATTACGCGACTACGGTTTTGAATTCCTAACTACTCCTATTTACGTTGATAATTCTGCTGCATTACAGATCACTAGAAATCCTGTGCAGCACTCAAAGACCAAACACATCGAAATCAAATATCACTTCATACGTGATTGCTTTGAGAAAAGGCTAATCGATGTTGTTAAGGTCCACACCGATGACCAACGTGCCGACCTTTTTACCAAAGCATTTGACAAATCTAGATTTGACTTTTTATTATTGGTAAACGGCATTAAGGTCAAGCAAGAGTAAACCAACATCGGAAAATCATTTTTGTAAATACCTTTATGTTTTAAATTTGTCTTAGTTTATTGATTTTAGGGGGAGTAAATCCAAAAATTTGAAAATCCAAAAACATTGAAAAATTTCAAAAACCCAAAAACAATAGAAAAACAAAAATGAGTTTCCTGGCGAGCAAAAGAGAAAATGATAGTACATCAGTGGTCTGTCTAAACCTCTTTAAACCCTAAATGAAAAACGATAAGCAGCTCTATATAAGATGTATCGGTAGGCTCACAATCATTTTAAAGTGTGCAGGGTGATATAAACTTAAATCGACTGAAGACTGGGTGGGAACCATTCATTGGCATATGGTCTTGGTACCGAAATTTCGTTTGATAGATTGCCGAGGTTCTGAGATATTCGGTCTTTATGCTGCTTATCATCTGGGTATCATGGTTGTATCTTTTACCGAAAAATAACGGGGACGCAAGTCTAGATCTTCCATGATACTATACATACGTGTACATACTGCATTCGACCTCAATAAGTGATCAACAATCACATGTCCCATCAAATAAGTGATAAAATATCACATTTATCCGGGAGTCAAGTTCGTCTCTCTGCTGTACGAAAGTACTGACCTGTTCACGGACTTGCTCCTGTGCCCTCATGCATCGAAAATCAAGTTCCTCTTCAATAAGTGATTCTATCACATAGGGCTTGTTTTCAAAACAAAATAAGTGAGAATCTCACATCATATACGGTCAAACAGATGATAATCGGTATACTCACCGGTAAGATGAACCCTCGTGCATACCTTGATACGGGAATGTGTCGTGATGTGGATGAACACCGGTCGGTAAGTATAAATCATACCTTAACGTATCCCCTCGCCATGATTACAAATGATAAGTTGAGTTTATGTGGACAACAATACCGATAATTGTTATAGGATGCTTATCTTAATGTTAACTAATTGAACAACAAGAGCGTTTTGACTTGACCGTACACTGATATGATTCTCTTACCCTCGAAACTCGCAAAAAGAATGTCTGTAGATATTTATTTACTGTTTTCAGTTTATGCATCTTTGTATATATTTATTTATTGTTTTCCGTCTTTACATTTGAAAAATGAAATATTCCAAAAAAAAAAAAAAAAAAAATTTTAAGTGTGTTTTAATATAAACTTTATAAAAGCCAAAAAGATTTTACTTCTACTTTATTTTCGATCGTACGATGTTGGAGCTCGAGTCTTCGTTACCTGAAACCTGACTGAAAACCGAATTGACTAAATCTTCATAAACGGTCGAAATTTGCAAGTCTTTGAAAGTTAAATCTCAAATTGACAAATTTATTAAACTTTCATACTGTCGGACGGTGTTTGATTGGGACATGGTCATTCGTTTGTCATTTGTTTATACTAACTATTCCAAGCAGTTGTTCTCATTATGCGTTTAGATTTCTTGCATGTGCAGATTCTAAAGGCAAGGAGAACATAGTCGATGACAAGCTTCGGAATGAAGACACAATGTGAAGGCGCTCAGAAGATGAAGATGATCGAGTTGCCGCTGACCATCAGGAACACCTCAAGGATCTCACTTCATAAAGATCAAGACTTTCACGAGCATAACTCAAGGAGGAGCCTATGCCAAGGGGGAGTTTGTCAACACACTTCCTACATGATACGGGTAGTTTGTTGATACACTCTCTGCTTTCAAGACGTGAAGACTTTGAAGATCCTCCGACATTGAAGACTTGAAAGGACATCAGAGTCTTGAAGACACGAAGATCAAAGATAATCAAGATCGAGACAAAGCTACAGCCAAGGGGGAGTTTGTTGGTGCACTTGTGTCTGTACTTTGTCTGTATTCGGTCACGGTGTAAACGATGTCCTTGTTAGTCATGTAAGTTTGACCAAGTCAACCATCCTCCTGGTTTGACCTGGCCAAACAGTTAGAAAATGGTTGTATAATGTTCTGTGTCGAAGGTTGGGCTTTCGAAGGATTGTTTCTATCCTTCGATAAGCTCGAAAGATATCCCACGAAGGATACTGATGGACTTCGAAGGATATGCCATCCTTCGAAGTGTTTGTGGATCCTTCGATGGCTTCATGATCGACAGATCATCTTTCGGGCAGTCCACATGATCCTTCGACCATACAACCTGTGCTGGGTATATATATACCCATGCAGTGTGTGTTCAAGAGAGATGCAGAGAGAGAGACAGGAGAGACAGAAAGATACACTCGAGAGATAGTGAGAGCATTCTGTCAAGAACACACACACACACATTAGAGAGTTTGCAATACAGAGTTGTAAACCTTGTGCTTGTAACCGGAACCTTTCATACGCATTAATACAAGTGGTGTTAATCGGTGAACCTTGTGTGTTTTGTGTTTATACTTGTCTCGACTCGGTTGCATGCTATCTTGGATTCCGCACTCGCTAGTGTGTTAGATATAACAAGGATAAGGTTTTAACCTCATCCTCCACGAGGGACCTACAGAAAACTCACCCGAACCCACCATAGGTGAAACTTAAATACCCGTGGCCACCACTAGAGCATCAGTGATGGTTCTTCTATTACTTGATTGATGAGATTGCATTTTTATAGGCAAGTGATTGTAAATATCTATAAGACAAAACGTAGTGGGGCGCTATGCCCCCACATAGCGCCGGAAAACGCCATAGAACACCGCCACGAAGGGCGGTATAAATGCAAAAATGAGGTGGGCGCGAGATATATAGCGGCGTTATATTGTTTGAATTTTTTTTATTTTTTATTTTCTGGTTTTCCCCAATGCTCTGTTTTTTGTGTTGCAGGTATATCGAAGAAGAAGGAA
Source organism: Helianthus tuberosus (assembly GCA_030545235.1). Classification (NCBI taxonomy): domain Eukaryota; kingdom Viridiplantae; phylum Streptophyta; class Magnoliopsida; order Asterales; family Asteraceae; genus Helianthus; species Helianthus tuberosus. The sequence continues at coordinate 8,680,681 of CM060436.1, forward strand.
GACAAGGAAGAAGAAAGAATTTTAGGGTTTTGTTTTTATGGGCTTTGGGCTGGGCTCAAAAGGTTTTGTGGTTTTATTGAGCCAAGAAGCCCGGTTATTATAATTTGAGTTAATTAGTGTAAGGTTTTTATTTATTTATTTTATTTTAACGCTTTTTTATTTTATTGTAATGTTTTTTTTTATTTAAAGAAATGGTTTTTAATTTTATATAGTTAGAAATTAATTAAAAAAACGAAAATTAATTAATTGAGTAATGATGAGGTAGGGGCTTTATGACTACGAGCTCTAGTGACATAACGCCACATAAAGCCCCTGTGTGACGTGACACGACACGTGTCGCATAACGCCCACAAAGGGGCTTTATGACTACACATGGCCTAATAATAACAATAATATAATAATAATACTTTCTTTTTTAGAAGGCTCAAACTATTGATACTTAGGGTTTATATACGCAGCGTGTGTGGAAGTATATTGACTTGACAACAATCAGCACAAAATCTCAGGGTTTATATATGCTGCGTATAGAGTTATACGCAGCGTATATAACCCAACATAATTTAGATTTGTGAATTTGGTATTTTGGTGTTATAAATTCCCATCCGGTTCGAACAATAAATCGTTTAAAATATTATACCATTAACATCTTTTGAAAAACTTCGATATGGTTCAAATATATTATACCGTTAATTATTTTAAAATACTCGGGTACGGTTCGAATATATACCGTTTCAATACTATATCGTTTAAAACGGAGTTTGATAAACTCAGGTGCGGTTCGAATATTATATCGTTTAAAATATCATACCGTTAATTATTTTGAAATACTCGGGTAAGGTTCGAAATATATTATACCGTTTCAATACGACTGAATATGATATATACATCATAATTTTGTACATACATAACAAAAGATAAAATATAACTGAATACTAAAATACAAAAACAAGAACACGCTCGTCATTGGCTGCGGATCCTGCTGCTGCTGATGCCGTCTTGGAGGCGGACGCTACGGCCGGGGAGGTAACCCCTCACGATGTCGACGCTACTGCGCCTCCTCAACCAACCACTGCAGCGCATACGACATCGTGCCGACTGTATTAGTAAGGATGTCAACATCGTGTCGTAACTGCTGATACACTGTTGCTCCTAAGGCTAGACCGGGGACAAAGTGTTGTGGAAACTGAGTGTCACACCCCAACCGATGGTGGAAACATCGGGGTGAGGCACTGAGCGAAACAGATTGTCTAAGAGAATCCATAACACCATTAGTGACAATAGATTTAACATTCATGCCCCATACCATAAATATATAAAGCATAAATAATTATTACAGACATTGTTTCTCAAAGACAAATAATTGTTCCGACAACTCAGATTTTATTCGTGGGTTTCTAGACCACCTAACTTGATTCCATAACGATCAGCAAACATAGCATCCTAAACACATGTCACATACGTTAAAATATGGTCAATACACATAGTGTAAAGGTGAGTACACAAGTTTAATAGCATATAGTAGCGAAAGCGATTTATGCATAACCGCATGTAACACGTAGAAATGTGAAGCAAGTAAGCTATCGACAATGAAATATGCAACCGACATGACTGCGAGTTGTAGAATGCACAACACATTATCACCACTGTGACCATGTGAAGTAAAACCCTTAGCAACCCCTGTCCACGACAGGTGCTGAGTCCAAACTATAGTACTATCGTTGCTAAGGTGTCAGGCAACAATCACTGTGTAAACATAACATACATGCATTCATCGAAAACACGTATAACATGCAGAGCGGTTAGCGTATAAAAGTGTTTGCGTTGTGTGTCGATGTGATTTGATATAGATAACGTATGTAACACCCAAAAGTGCGTTAAGCAAAAAAGGATCGAGTATACTTACAGAGCGTGCTTAGTAAATAAACACAGTCTTGGATTGAAGGGAGTGCTTGAGAGATTAGCCTGATCACAGAACGATAGTGTAAGCATTGAACAACGTGTAACAATGCGTCGAGTGAGATGAACGATCGGATGGTGGTTCGATCGGATGACTTTCCGGACGGATGGTCATCCAGACGGATGACCATTCGGTCGGTTGGTCATTCGATTGAGGAAGTGCATTTGTAAAATGTTGAACTTTTGAAGTTTTCGTTGTAGTATAAATAAAGTCATTCAATCAGATGGTCATCCGGACGGATAGCCGTTCAATCGGATGGCTATTCGATTAAAAAGCTGATATTCTTTGAAGTTTGCAAAATTGATTAAGTGTAGAACTTACAAGTCACCTGGTCGAAAAATCGTTCGATCGGATGGTCATCCGATCGGACGGCTATTCGATCGAGCAACTGTTCGTTTGAGAACTTTGTAAAATCAGCTAAGTTGAAAAGTTTTGCGGTTTAACCGAGACGGTATGATGACGTGTTAAACAACGGAAACCGTACCAAGTCCAACTCAGTCGATCGGACGGGAATCACCCCATTCGATCCGACTCAACTGTTCAAGGTGAAGTTTCATGTTCAACCCGACAACCGGTCGTCTCTTCGGTGGAAATCCATTCTCAGACCGGTTCTTCACTAGAGAATGGGTAGAGAACCTAAACGAGCCTAGATTCCATCGGTTTTGCATGGAAGAGTGTAAAAGAATGTGGAAGAAAAGTATGAAAACATCTTTCAACTCTTTTAGTCTTGTGAGGCTTGTGTAAAATAGTGTAGAAATCCTTTAGATCTGAGCGATTCTTGATTAGATGATGTCACACTTCAGTGTTCATAAGAAACCAAGATGACGTCACCTTCAAGTAGCCCAAATCAGGTGATTTCATGGTGAAAAAGTAAGATTTGATGGAGAAGATGATGAGAAAGTGTGTAATGAAGATGGAAGTACAAGATTTAGGAAGAAAACTTACAAGAATTGCGAGGAATCGAGAGAAAAGAGCTTGAGAGAGCGTGGGTCGGACGGAGCTGTCATATCAATGAACAGTTGATATGACATGTGGGTATTTATAGTGTGAGAGGGTGAAAGGCGGTGTAGGTTTAAGTGGGTCGGACGGTCGTTCGATCAGATGGCCATCCGATCGGATGGGCATCCGGTCGGATGCCCATTCGATTGAATGGTCATTCGATCGGTTGGCTCGTGCGGGTTAGTTTTCCAACTTTTGTTTCGTGCATTGAGCGTTGCGTTGTGTTTATGCGAGTTGCGAGTAAGCGATGCGATAGTATTAAACAATAGTTACACAAGTAACATAACTAACAGATAACAGCATAAACGTAAGTAAATTTGCGTTTAGAGTTTGCGATGAGATTGCGTTGCAATTGCGTTTGCGAATAACACCTTTAAACATATACAAGGCACACACAAGTAAAGCACATAATAACACACACACACAGAGAACAATACCATTAACTGCGTTTCGAGTTGCGATGCGATAGCGAGGTGATTAACATTAAGTAGAATAGCGTTTAGTTGCGTTTATCGCATTATTACTTCACATATTAACAAATCGTAGCATAAAATAGCGTTACTAACATATATCGATTATCAAAGTTTGAGAGTACAAGGCAATAATTAAGCAAGAAAGACAAATCTGAATAACAACCTGACTTTGACTTTGACTTGTACTTTGACTTTCTAAAAAGTCGGGTTGTCACACTGAGGCGACCCGGGCGGTCCACGCGGCCGTGGCAGGTCTGGAATGTCCATACCAGGCGCATGCTCCTACACGTCCCTAGGTAGGGCTGGCGGATATACAGGGTCGAACTGCGGAGGCAAATAGAAAATAGTTGATTATTAATGGTGAACCACAAGTGTGACAACTCCCATTTTCATGTAACACCGTTAACTTTCTCAGTTAAATCTATATGATTTTGTGGCACTTTCGTGCATGCATTCACTTTACACATGTAGGTTATAACACATGTGTAACAACCCGCGTTCTGGAAGTCAAAGTACAAGTCAAAGTCAAAGTCAAAGTCAAAGGAATAAAAGATTGCTAATTACGATCTGTCACTCCTTACTTAACTATTGATTGTGCACCTTGACTTGTAATCTATCCTATAATGTCACGACCCCCGACCCACCCTGGACGGAATCGGGAGCCGCGAGCAGCCAAATGGTACCGGTGATTATTTAGAAAAATATTGCAGCGGAAATTTCATCAGGACTGTGAGTTAGGAAAAATATCATAGTTTAGAAAACACCGGATTTTATTTATTAAATAGATGGGATAAACCCATGTTTTACAAAGGTAGCTTTAATAAGGGATAAACCAATTACATAAAACAATATTTCTTAATTTGATTTAATTAATAAAATAAGTCACTTCTTGAAGCCTTTCAGTGTCATATCCATCTCTTACTCCAATCTACTGTAATTACCTGAAACGCGTTTTAAAAAGGTTTTGTCAGCAGAAAATACTGGTGAGTTCATTCATTTTGCTTAAAACGACGCATTTGTTATAATCTACAGTATTAAGAGCGATTACAATGTTTCCATATATCAACCAACTACCCACAGTATTTGTCACTCGAACATCCATTGGTAACCTCAGAGTCCAATGGTGTCTGTGACTATGGTCATATCACCCCTTGGCTACCCCGTTGTCCAATGGTGAAGGTTATCAAGTAATGTATACAAAACCCCACATACCGGCTGTAATTTGGTGACTACAAAGACTTAATCCCTGTATTTATAACTTTGAAAATAAACATGCTTTTGTAAACAAATTTGATAAAAAGAGAATGACTCACATTATAAGCATGCAGATTTATACGGGCAGAGCTTAGCCTATTGATTAGTCTTGTAACCTAGTGCATACGAACTAGGTAAGTAACTAATACAGCATTTACGATAACTCACGAGATTAAAACCCTCACGACAAATGACAAAGTGCAATCACTTAAACATCCATCGGATTCACAATGAATGACAGAGTATTCCCCGAGTTCGGGTGGTACTCAAACATCCTGTCGGAATCACGACTAATGACAAAGGATATCACTTAAACATCCGGTCGGATAGTTTCAATTAAACGGATATTGAATCGTAGCAGCGATCGAGTTATTACCCTGCTTTGCGGCAGAATTCGGGCTTATGTGTGTGTTTGGTAGTAATCAGACTATAACTCAGTGTACGAATTGAGTTTTATCGTCGTTCCAACGCCAAAATGCAAATCCCACACCCCACTATTTATACTTAAAATTCGACCCCCTCTGGTGACGTGAGAGGTCACCTTTGGGCGTCGCGTGATGCGACGGGTCACATTTTATCATAGGGTTGCCACGTGTCTTGGTAGCCTACCTGAGTCGACCGTTCGTTAAAATTCAATTTCGACAACAAACTTTGTAGATAATACTGACTAGGAAATACCCCCCCTGAGTTTTAGGGGCCCTGATCCTGATTTTGATTGTTCTGAAAATTTTAGGGTTTATGTAGAATTACTTAGGGGTCTTAACTAAGGTTTCCTAGTGAACAAAATATAATAATAAATAATAGTTTTGGTGAGAGTTGTTATGGTTTGGGATAAAAGGGAATAAAACGGTGAGAAAAGAGAATGGACCCACTTTGTAACTTTAGGGTTCAACTAGAAAGCCTCCTGGTATAAAATTTGGGTATAACTCCTAGACTATTTAAAAATATATAATGCACTCGTGTTAAGTATAGTACCCCTCATTCAACTTTAACCCTATGTCACGAGACAGAACCCCAATGAACTTAGTCAGGCAGAGCCTTGACATGCGTTATGGGGCTCAGATCAATCGGAAAGGGTAGCGGTGATCGGGAGTTAAAACACTTAAAACGAGGCAAACCTTTATTATTACTATAGGTAAAAAATAAAATAAATAAAATAGAAATTGAGAGAGAGAGAAGGTGAATGAATGAAGGAAATGAACAACAGTTATGTTGAGATACCACCTCTATTTATATCTTTCATAGACTTAGGGTGGAAGTCTTCTAAGGGTATCCGGGGCACACTTGGGGAGTGGGTTCGGTGACCACATCCATCGATCGGGAACACCGCCGCCATCCATGCGGGGACCCGAATCGGGGAGTGGATTCGGTGTGGAGTCACCGCGTTGAATGGGCACGAATCTTGAGGAACGGTCGAGTTGGCAACGGTCGAATTTAAAAAAAAAATCACTTTTTAAAACATATATAAATAACCACACCATTCACTCATTTTTATACTCTCAAACCACAACAATTTCACACATTTTTTATACTCTCAAACCACACCCACTTCACTAATTTTTTATATACTCTCAAACCACACCCACTTCAAACCGAGCAATGGAGAACCAACCCCGCGAAGCCAAGAAAAAAACTAAGGGACGGGGCAAGCAACCGTCTCGTGGTGGTTCGAGCGGTGCAAGTGCACAATCACAACCCCCTTTCGGATATACTTCACAACCCCCGTTTTTTTTCCAACAACCTTCACACCCCTCCTTTTACAACACCCAAGCAACCAACCTTCAACCCAATTTCGGCTATTTTCAAAATTTGTTATCAATGGATCCACCTCAATCCCCCGCCTTCGACCCATATGCTTTTCGTTCCCCACAAGTTCCATCTACACGAGGAAATGTTGAACGTCCTCTACCTATTCACGACGACGAGGACGAGGAGGTAGTGCCCGAAACTCAAAATTTGGGCGACGAGTACGAGGACGACGAATATAATGTGGATGAAGACGCCGGCAACGAAGAAGATGACGCTCGGGATAAAAAGGGAAAAATGGCCCAAGTCCCATTGTTGGATGAAGACGCTGAACGGTTTTCAACATGTCGAGGCGTGGGAGGTCGTTCGAAAACAAGAAAAATGGGCCCAAGTCCCATTGTTGGGTGAGGAAGGGGAAGGTTCGGGACATAAAAGAAAGCCCGTTGAGGTGGACCCTTCCATACCCGATATGAACGAAGACCCCTCGCCACAAAGAGCACAACGGCGAGACAAGCGTCAAGCGACATCGTCCGAGGGAAGCTCGGCCGAGTTGGCGGAACAATTCAAAGAGTACACCGCCATGAAAGAAAAAAAGCACGCGATTGAATTGGAGGCGATTGAATTGAGGAAGAAAAGAGAGTCGCAGGCTCTCGAGCTCATATCGGAACAACGCGAGACGATGAAAAACTACAATTACGATCGAGATATGGAAACATTCATCAAGCCGCACGGCGATGCTCCGCCAAATATGTTGCCGTTCATCCTCGCCCGAAAGCGCGACATCGCTAAAAAGTACAGGTGGCCGTGCGATTTCTAAAATTTTTATTTTCTAGTTTGAATGTAATTTTTATTTTTCTAGTTTGAATGTAATTTTTATTTTTCTAGGTTGTTTTTTTTTTAATTTAATGAAATGTCTTTTATTTAATTTTTATTTTTATTAATATTTTTTTAATTTATAAACATGCATAATTTTACAAAAAAAAAAAAAACCCAAGTCCCCTATTAGGGGAGTGCCGCCATCAAAATGAGGTGTTAGGGGAGTTTAAGAGGGGAGTTGACGTGACACTATCTGATTGGTGGTGTGTAAGAGAGGGGACTCCCCTCTTAGGGGAGTGCCCCTCTCACCCTAATTGGACACATCTACCTTTTCCATAATTGCTGTTATACACGTATCCATTTATGGATAACTTTGATATTGATTTTGACAAACGTCAATAGTGATAAACATGAAATGTTTTGTTAGTTTTTATTATTTATTATTTGTTTTTCTTTTTCTTTTTCTATTATTTTAATGTTTCACGAAACATTTAACAATGTTTTAAGTTTTTAATGTTTTATTTTTTATAATTAATTTAACAGCTTCACTTATTTGACGCTTATAACTTATAAAATACGATGTTTTATAAAATAATGAACATGCCATTAGAACTAGAATAATTTTATCTACATTTTGAACCAAGTTTCATTAAAAACAGAGTAGGTTCAAATATCATGTATTTTTATAATTTAATTATTAAACGGTTCCTGGGTCCGTATATTTCTAACAGTCAACTTACCCGTAATTTACCCGTTTAATAATATAAGTTTTTATATACTTTTATTTTATTAGAAAGGTCACCCATATACAGGCCAATTAATTAGAATAATATTTCAACCAACTATATATAAAATAGCGTTTAAAACTATTTGGGTTGAATATTTATATTAAAAATAAACTAGTTACTAGTGGTTAATAAATTTAACCAAACTATAATTCTTTATATAAAAAAAATAGGAATGTTACTGTTATGGGTGAAATTCTGAGCCCATATCCTGAGAAATATCTTGGGTTATATAATGGTTATATGATGTCTGTTCACATCCGGGATGCTGATTCAGGATATTGGTAACATCCTGAATGGTATCCTCAGGATCACAAACGGATTATGTGCATGTACGTGGGTTAGAAGCTAGCAACGTTCACAAGGAATCATTCCGCGGAAGACTCGGTCCAAGTCGTTCAAATAAAGACGTTGAAGCCGCATTACTCGGTCTACAACGTTTACAATGGAATATTCGGAGCATCCCATATTTATAGGAATTTTCGTTTGTAATTCGTTACTATAAATAGGTGGGTATATCAGATTGAATAGGACATAAACACTCACTACACTCTGACACTTGTTCTCTAGCAATTTTCACTTTCGCACAAAAGCATTGTAACACTTAGCGATCTGGTCAATATCCTGCACTGTATCCTGAAGTTTAAAGCAATAAGAAGAACAAGGCAGCTGCGATTGTCAGCTCCCGATGTTTTATGCCGGTGATCTAGATTGATCAAGGGCTTTCCTCGTATATCTCGTGTCACCCCCTTTACTTTTTGCTCATTGTTTGATCGTAGATACGCTCAATATCCTGAGCCGTATCCTGAATACTGTTTTTCCAAACAACTTAACCAGCATATTTTCAACACACTTTTTAGCACACTACCTCACTTAACTAATTTGATCACTTAATTGCTTCGGTAATTTTTGACCAAAACAATTTGGCGCCCACCGTGGGGCAAGTGGTGCTCTCTTTACTAAAAATCTTTGTGAAATCGTTAATCGGTTTTCTATTTTCAAAACTTTTTGCCACATTGTTTACAATGGCCTCAAGATCAAACATGAGTTCCTCCACTGTGTCTGCTACAACTTCTGCTACTACTGGTCCGGTGCTTCCACCACCCCCTCCAAGGATGCCATCTTCTTCACAACCTCAGGATATTATCCCTACTCGGAGTATTCAGGGATCTGCTCCCATTTTAGCTTCTAATGATGAAATTCTAACCTTATTTGGAAGTGTGCAGGAACAAATGAGGCAGCAACAGGAAACAAACCAAATGCTGTTGAGGGAAATACAACTCCTGAAGTCTGGCTCGAGCAGATCTGCTGAGGATATCGTCACTCCATTTCAACCCAGAACTTTGAACTTCAGTTCGGCTGTGTACACTGAGGATAATAGGGGGAATATTGTGCCCAGCCTTCCTCAGAATCATACTCCTGAAATACCCTCCTCGGTCAGGATGTCAACCATGAGGAGCTCAGGATATGCTTCAGGATATGGGCAGAATCCTCAGACGGGTAACGTGTCAAATGATAATAATACTCATGCTGCTAACAATAGTGGATCTTTGCAGGATACAGGTGTAACATCAGCATTTACTAGGGAGCTTCAGAAGTTGAAGGACATGATATCCAGTGTGCCTGGAGTGGTCCAGCCAATCCCGAAAGTGTCCCAAGACAGCCACAGGATATCTCGCTTTGCATATCCTATCTGTGATGCTGAGTTTCCAAAGAGATTTCAAACCCCCAACATGAAGCTTTATGATGGAACTACGGATCCTGAAGAGCATATTGCCCAGTATAGGGAAAGGATGGAGATTAACCCTATCCCTCCGGAGCTCAAGGAAGCATGCTTGTGCAAGGGTTTTGGTTCTACCTTAACAGGATCAGCCTTGAAATGGCTCCTAAATGTTCCTCCTCATTCGATTACATCATTTGCTCACCTAGTGAATTTATTTAATAGTCAGTTTTCTTGTAGTAGAAGCTTTGAAAAACTAACAAGTGACCTCTACAGGATAACACAGGGGCCTCAAGAATCCCAAAGGGATTATGTGAACAAGTTCAGCTGGGAATCTTTAGACATTCCGCATCTTGATGTTGCAACAGCTGTGCAAGCTTTCAAGATGGGGCTGCAAAAAGATTCTCAATTTTACCAAGACCTTGTAATGAACCCATGCAGGAACTTGGATGAAGCTCGAAATAGGGCCTTAAGATATATTCGATTGGAGGATGACAGAAGGATGCAAGAGAGGATGAACTCATCCAACACCTATGAGTCAACTAACAGGAAGTCAGAATCCTCATTTAAGCCATATCGCTTTAAGCCATATGGTAGAAATGAAAACAAGAAAGTGAATGCTATCGAAGACGAGGATCCTGAAGAATATCCTGAATTATCTGAATATTGCTTTTCTGTTAACATTCCTGAATTGATGTATGCCATGCAGGGTTTAGGAGACAAGGCTAGGTGGCCTCGAAAGAATCAACAAAAAGCTGATTGGAAAGATAAGTCAAAATGGTGTGCCTTTCACGGAGATTTCGGACATGTGACTGAGGATTGCATCGCTCTAAATAAAGAAATAAGCTATCTTCTAAGTAAGGGATATCTGAAAGATCTCTTAGGAAGAAAGAAGAATAAGGGTCAGGATACTGAGAAGGATCCTGAGCGAGCAGCATCACCTCCCGCGGATGCCAAGATAATCAACTTTATTTCGGGAGGATCCGACATTTGTGGGACTTCGTATTCGGCGGCGAAGAGACATGCAAAAGAAGCTAAGGCCGAAAGGGGAGACAAACCTGTCAGGATGACTACCCTCACAACTGACAAAGTCATCACATTTGATGCTGCTGACAGGGATACTGTCCAAGATCCTCATCATGATGCTCTGGTGATAACATTATATGTGGCTAACCATTTTGTACGCAGGATATTGGTTGATAATGGCAGCTCCGTCAACATAATCCAACTAGAGACTCTGAAGAGAATGAATGTATCTCCGATTGATATCACTTCGAAGTCCACCGTGCTTGTTGGGTTCAGTGGAGAGGCTAGGAACACAGTGGGAGAGATAAAGTTACCAGTATATGTTGAAGGAGTCAACTCGATACAACGTTTCTGTGTGATGGATTCTCTATCCTGCTATAACATCATACTGGGAAGACCATGGATTCACGATATGAAGGTTGTGCCATCAACATATCACCAATGCATCAAGATCCCAACCCCTTGGGGGGTTGTCAAGGTTGATAGCGATCAACAGGAGGCGAAAGAATGCTACTCATCTTTGATGAAATCCTCGATAAAGCCTAGTGCAGCATAGCAATTAAAGATGCGGGCCCAGGATATCGTGGAGGATTCGGAGCAGGATGTGAAGAAAATTATCCTGGGTCAGGATAATCCTGATATCTCGGTGCTCGTAGGAACCAATATCCCTCAGGATATTGAAGAGCAGTTAACTAACTTTTTGAAATGCAGGATGTCAACGTTTGCATGGAAGCATGAGGATATGTCAGGTATATCCAAAGACATTGTCACTCACAAGCTTGGAATTGACATATCATTCAAGCCTGTTCAGCAAAAAAGAAGGAAATTTGCTCCTGAGCGGAATACGATTATCCAAGAGGAAGTTGAAAGACTGTTGAAGTCCAGGATGATCAGAGAAGTTAAATTTCCAAGATGGCTAGCAAACGTAGTCGTGGTACAAAAGAAAAATGGGAAATGGAGAGTCTGTGTAGACTACACATACTTGAACAAGGCTTGTCCTAAAGACCCATTTCCTCTTCCTCACATTGATGCAATGGTGGATGCTACTGCCGGGCATGAAATGTTGACCTTCATGGATGCATCCTCAGGATTTCAGCAGATTCAAATGGAACCTTCTGACCAGGAGGATACTGCCTTCATGACACCAACATGTATTTATTGTTATACGGCTATGCCTTTTGGTTTGAAAAATGCAGGTGCAACATACCAGAGATTGGTAAATATGATGTTCAAAGACAAGCTGGGGGACACCATGGAGGTATACATTGATGATATTGTGGTAAAATCAAGGAAAACTTAGGATCACCTCCAGGATATTAAAGGAGCATTTGATATCCTGGATCAATATAACATGAAGCTAAATCCTGCTAAGTGTCATTTCAGAGTGGGGGCAGGAAAATTTCTAGGATATATGGTGACCAAAAGAGGAATAGAGGCGAGCCCGGAGCAGATTAAAGCCATCTTGGATATTAAATCACCCTCAAATATGAAGGATGTTCAACGATTAACAGGGTGAGTGGCAGCATTAAACAGATTTATTTCAAGATCCTCAGAGAAATGCAAAGAGTTTTATGATATCCTGAAGAAGAACAAGAAATTCGAATGGGGTGAGAAGCATGAAGCAGCCCTGCAGGATTTGAAGCAATATCTTTCAACTGCACCTCTACTGATGAAGCCTGAGAATGGTGAACCACTATCCCTATACCTCGCAGTATCAGGGAATGTTGTAAGTGCCGTCCTTGTAAAGGATCATGAAGGTCAGCAATATCCTGTTTATTATGTTAGTAAAAGTTTGTTAAATGCTGAAACTAGGTATTCTCATTTAGAAAAATTGATACTAGCATTAGTTATGGCATCAACGAAGCTTAGACATTACTTTGAGACACATAGGATTCATGTTAAAACAAATTATCCTGTCAAAAATGTGCTTAGGAAACCAGAGATGTCAGGTAGAATGGCCAAGTGGTCAGTAAAGTTGAGTGCTTATGATTTAGTATATGAACCTAGAAATGCCATAAAGTCTCAGGCTTTAGCTGACTTTGTGGCTGATTTCAGTAGTGACATTCAGGATGAGGTAGACCTAGAAGTCCAACAGTTAGGAGAATCCTCAGGATCTTGGACGTTATATACTGATGGTGCATCTAATGTAAGAGGAGTAGGATTAGGAATACTACTAAAATCGCCACAGGGGGACATATTACCCCAGGCTATTAGGTGTGAGTTCCCTGCTACTAATAATGAAGCAGAGTATGAGGCTTTAATTGCAGGATTAGAATTGGCTAAGAGTATGAGTATCAAGAATTTGCAAGTATATGTTGACTCCTTGTTAATTACTAACCATTTTAATGGATCCTATGCAGTTAAGGGTGAGAAATTAATCGAATACCTCGATATTCTCAAAAAGTTTGCAGGATATTTCGATGTTTTTACACTTGAACAGGTACCAAGGGAGGATAATGCTGAAGCAGACGCCTTAGCAAATCTGGGATCATCGATCAGGATACTAGAAGGGACCCAAATACCAATATTACATATCTTGTATCCTACAACGAATCCTCAGGATAAAGAAGTAGCGGGTATTCAGGATCCTGAAGCAGAGTATCCTGAAAAGGATCCTAAATCCTGGACGGCTCCAATCATGAGATATCTCAAGGGAGGACACATCCCCGGAGATGAAAATCCTAAGGCATTTAAGATGAAGGTATCACGATTCACTATCATAAATAATGTTTTATACAAGAAATCTCTTGCAGGACCGTATTTGAGGTGCTTGGAGGATCCTGAAGCCAAAGAAGTACTTCAGGATATACATGAAGGGGATTGTGGTAACCACACTGGGGGCAGGTCATTGTTCTCGAAAGTATTAAGGACAGGATATTATTGGCCAACCATGAGGAAAGATGCTGCAGAATATGCTCGAAGGTGTGATGCATGTCAAAGGCATAGTAACATACTACATCAACCAGCTGAACCACTATATCCTGTAGCTTCCCCTTGGCCATTCATGAAATGGGGGATGGATATAGTAGGGAAGTTACCAAAAGCTCCGGGAGGAAAAGTCTTTATGCTAGCAATGACGGATTATTTCTCTAAGTGGGTTGAAGCTGAAACATTTGTTCAAGTTAGAGACCAAGAAGTAGTATCCTTCATAAAGAGGAATATCCTGACCAGGTTTGGGGTACCAGCTGAAATCATTTGTGATAATGGGTCCCAGTTTATAAGCAAGAGGACTACTGACTTTTGCAAGAGTTGGGGAATCAAAATGATCACGTCTACTCCGGTACATCCTCAAGCAAATGGACAAGCTGAATCCTCAAACAAGATAATTGTCAATAACTTAAAGAAGAGACTTGGAGCCAAAAAAGGAAGGTGGGCTGAAGAATTACCCTTTGTTTTGTGGGCTGATAGGACAACGGTAAAGAATGCAATCGGCCAAACCCCATTTTCCTTGGTATTTGGAGCAGAAGCAGTGATTCCAACGGAAATGGCGATACCTACTGCAAGATCTATCCTACAGGATCCTGAGCGGAATCCTGAAGCCTTATGTCGAGATTTGGATACTATAGATGAAAAAAGAGATGCAGCAAGGCTAAGGATGGCAGCATATCAACAAAGAATATCCAGAGCATATAACAAGAATATAAGGACTAGGAGATTTCGAGTTGGTGATTGGGTGCTAAGAAAGGCTTTTCAAAATACCACTAATCCTGCTGATGGCAAGCTGGCCCCAAAATGGGAAGGACCATATGAAGTTGAGTCAAAAGCAGGGAAATGAGCATATAGACTCAAGAATATGGAAGGGGATATGCTACCGAGATCCTGGAATGCAATACACTTAAAGCTCTATTTCAAGTAAGAATAGAATTTAATTTCTATCTCAGAATGGTATGTATTCTATCTCTTTTAAATATATTTGTGTATTATCTTGAACCTAATACTGACTTAAGCATCGGAGGGGTGTTAGCCAAGCTAACACCCACCTTAGTTTACAGTTGTTTTGCAGCATATGTTTCAGGATATAGCTCCAGGATATGCACAAAGGATAAATCGAAAGATTGGAGGATTGGCCCCCTCTCTCATGTTTAAGGGATCCTGATCCCTTCAAAGGTTTAAAGGTATTCACCTTTCTTTCGAATTGGGTTTAAACACCTCGCCTGGAGCGCAAGTTATCTAGGTATAGTTCAAGGTAGCGGGACCAGTTCATGTAAAAGTGGCTGACAATTTCGTTACTGTTGGCTATATCCTGGATCCTGAAGGTATATGAGGATTGATCACCCTCTCTCACGAAAGGGTATTTTCATACTCTCTAAGGTTTAAAGGTTTTCACCTTTCTAAGATTTGGAGTTTATACACTCTTGCCTGTAGCGCATGAAACTCAGGGTTTATCCCCAGGATATTAAGGGTTTATCCCCAGTATGCTAAGGATTCATTTCAGGATATCAAGGGTTTTGCCTCGGGGTGTTTGGAATTTGTTCAAGCCAAAGTATGAATACGTTTGCATTTCTGTGTCATACACAGGGGGCATACATTATACTATTCAAAGGTTGGATCCAAGTTTGTAAGTATGCACTGGGGACATTCCTAAGGTGGAAGATTGGAATTGACTCTCTAAGAGTCTTTGGTATGATCTCTCCTTTTTTCAAATGACTTAAGTTTTCTAAGTTATATGATGATATCCTGACCAGGATATCGCTTAGGATACTTGTCAGGATATTCTCAGAATGTGTTCCCATAATATTCCCAAGAATGTTCAAACAAAACAGTTTTCATAGGTAACATTGGTGCCCTAATAACAACAATAGTAAGGTCAAAAGAAAAGTTATGTTATTAGCATAGCAAAAGTTTGTGGTTTTGGTTTCATCTCAAACCGAGATCCATCCACCAAAAGCACAATTAGTCTTTAAACATATTTACCCAACAGTTGAAGGTTTCATCTCAAACCGAGACCCATCCACCTCCAACTGTTGTATTGTTCAAAAAGCATGCAGGAAATGTAAATTGTTCAGGTGCAGAAAAGCAAAGTGCGGAAAAAGTAAATTGTTTTGGGGATTACAGATCAACATTCAAATTTAAAAAAGGTGGGCTCCGCCTTGGCACGTATATCCATCATTGCCCACCTGAATTCCCTCACACAGTGGCATCTTCTCCAACCTTCTCTGCCTTTTCAGCTTCAGCATCCTGAGCAGCATCCTCACCAGCATCTGTCCCAGCATCCTCTCCAGCATCCTTCTTATCTCCAGCCTTGTCTACCACCTCTGCTAACTTAGAGGATTCTCCGGCTTCAGTAGGAAGTGGCACAGATTTGCCTCCAAGCTCCTTCAGCTTGGCCACCCAGGATTCAACCGGCCAGGATGGGCATACAAGGCCTGTCTCCTTGGCCTCGTAGGCCATCTTGATGCGAGCTTGTAGCAGGGAGACGATAGCAGAGGCTTTGATTCCTTCCCGGAAAGAAACCATGGCCTGTTCGTGATCCATTTGGACAGTGGCAAGTTTGAGCTCATCATCTTGGGTGACCTTCTTGAGCATGCCCTCGTAGTGCCGGGACTTTGCTTCAGCGATGGCACCTTGGTCGGCAACGGTGCTTTCGAGCTGTTTAACCCTGGCTTCATGGAGTACAACTGTACCACAGGCATCATTGTACAGGTGGAGCAAATGCTGGAGGCCCTGCACATCAAATTCAGGTATGAGTCAGAATATATTAACCAGGATATCCTGTCAGGATATCCTATCAGGATATATGTGCAGGATATGTAGCAGGATATTACCTTGTTGAGGAAGGATGTCATTGGCTCTAAGGAGTCAGAAAAGCTGAGTTCATCGTAGGAGAACCCTTCTGGACCTGGAACACTGACTTCAGGACCTTTCCTCTTTTTTGCTGTGGAAACACGAGTCCTCGGATTAGCCTTAGGAGCCGGGAGCGGCTTGGAGCTGGTGGCAGCAGGTGTTTCTTTCTTGATCGTGACTGGAGTAGGGTAGCTGTCAAGTTCTTCAAGGTCTAGGTAGACTGGAACCTTGCTGGAGTCTGCATACTGGGAGTAAAATTTCTCCTAAGTATATCAAATAAAGACATGTATGTACAGGGTATTTTGCAGGATCCTTACCAGACATGTTTGCACTAGAAAGAGGAATTGGAGATGGTGGAGACGGGTTGAAACTTCTTTCAGCCTCTGGAAGGAGTCTGATGGCGTCAATCCTTTTCTTTGAATCAGCAAGGGGAGGAGCAATCTTCCTAAAATCAGCTGTGTACACAACAGAAGAAATAAAGTTGACCAGTTCAGGATATGGAACAGGATAAGAGGCAGGATCATCCTTAAACCCTAAATCCTACCCTTTTTCAACCATTTCACCGGATATTCCGTTCCACCAGGGATTGAGTCTCTTTTTACAAAGAAGAACTTAGATTGCCAATTATCCTCGTTCCTGGTGGCACGAAGTATCAGCGGGTCGCCGGAGGTGGAATAAAACAAAAATCTACATGATCCGTGGCATCTAAGCCGGTAAGCTAGGGGGAGATCATGAACAGAAAGATCAGGATGTGATTTTTCTTGATCTGGTCAAGAACGGACAGAACACGCCAAAGCATTGGCATTGTTTGGCTAAAAGAGATTTTTGTGATGTTGAAGAATTCGGTGATAAAGTCTGGAAAGGGGAACTGTAACCCTAAGGTGAAGGGAAAGGCACTAAAGCACAACCACTCATTGGAGACCATATCTGACCGGATTTCCCGGTCAAACGGCCGGAATACCATTCCTTTCGGAAAGATACCGGAGGACTTGAGAGCCGACAAGTGGGCACTATCAAAAGAGCATATTTCTTTCTCCGGTTATTGGAGAAGATTCTGCTGGATAAATGTGGGAGCCGAATCACCGGAACTAGATCTTGTCTGTCTTGGCATTTGATCGCCTGAATTTTTGACCGGAAAAGGAGGATGGAGATGAAGATTAGAGAGAGAATGTTTACCTTTTTCCTTATCGGTAGTGATTAAAAAAGAGATATGGATGAGAAGATATAGGGTGCAATGAGTAAATATAGGCTGAGTAAGTTGCAAACGGTCACATCATGGGTCTTATCTCTTAATTACCTCGATCTTCGTGAAAAATGTAACCGTTAGTGGTGAGGATACTAAACGGTAACATTTTTTGGGACAATTGTTATGGGTGAAATTCTGAGCCCATATCCTGAGAAATATCTTGGGTTATATATTGGTTATATGATGTCTATTCACATCCGGGATGCTGATTCAGGATATTGGTAACATCCTGAATGGTAGCCTCAGGATCACTAATGGATTATGTGCAGGTACGTGGGTTAGAAGCTAGCAACGTTCACAAGGAATCATTCCGCGGAAGACTCGGTCCAAGTCGTTCAAATAAAGACGTTGAAGCCGCATTACTCGGTCTACAACGTTTAAAATGGAATATTCGGAGCATCCCATATTTATAGGAATTTTTGTTTGTAATTCGTTACTATAAATAGGTGGGTATATCAGATCGAATAGGACATAAACACTCACTACACTCTGACACTTGTTCTCTAGCAATTTTCACTTTCGCACAAAAGCATTGTAACACTTAGCGATCTGGTCAATATCCTGCACTGTATCCAGAAGTTTAAAGCAATAAGAAGAACAAGGCAGCTGCGATTGTCAGCTCCCGAGGTTTTATGCCGGCGATCTAGATTGATCAAGGGCTTTCCTCGTATATCTCGTGTCACCCCCTTTACTTTTTGCTCATTGTTTGATTGTAGATACAGCTCAATATCCTGAGCCGTATCCTGAATACTGTTTTTCCAAACAACTTAACCAGCATATTTTCAACACACTTTTTAGCACACTACCTCACTTAACTAATTTGATCACTTAATTGGTTCGGTAATTTTTGACCAAAACAGTTACATATAATTTGTGTACTTTAGTTGTATTACGTGGAGTATCTATAATAATCGCAGTTTAATCGAGGTTAATCCGCTAATCGCATCGCAATCGCATTCACATTCGCATTCGCAACTTGAATCACAGGTTCTGTATATTGTTTTACGTGTGTGTGCTACTTATGTGTTACTTGTGCATGTTTATTATATGCTGTGGTGGTTAAATCGAAAACGCAATCGCAACTCTATCGCAACGCAATCTAATCGCAAACGCTAAACGCAAGTCTATTTATGTTGTTGCATGTTAGTTATGATATTTGTGTGACTATTATCAATCTATCGCATCGCTTAATCGACACTCGCTTAAACGCATCGCAACGCTCAACGCACGAAATGAAACGCCAAAACCCAACTCGCCGGAGACATTCGAACGAATGACCATTCGATCGAATGGTCATCCGAACGGATGACCATTCGATCGAATGGTCATCCGAACGGATGACCATCCGATCGAATGGCCATCCGATCGGATTGCCCTCCGATCCGTCACTTGTGCACCGCCTTTCACTCTCCTTCACCTATAAATAGCACCTGTCACATCACTTGAATAGTGATGTGACAGCTCTGGTGCGACCCTTCGACTTCTCAGACTATTTTCCCTCGATTTCTCGCGATTCTTGTAAGTTTCTTCCTCAAATCTTGTACATCTATCGTCTACACACACTTCTTCATCATTTTCACCTTTGAATCTTCACTTTTCACCATGAAATCGGCTGGTTCGAGGTGTTCTAGGATGATTTCATCATGGGGTTCTTATGAACTTCAAGATTTGGCCTCATTGCACCAAGAACAACTCAGATCTAAGAGGTTTCAACATGTTTAAACACTGATTTCGCATAAATCTAAACATTTTCAAGATTAGAAGGATTGACAGATGTTTTCATAACTTTTCTTTCAACTATTTTACACTCTTGCATTCAAAACCGATAGAATCGGAGCTCGTTCAGGCCTTCTGCTCGTTTTCTAGTGAAGTGTCGGTCTGAGATCTGATTCCCATCAAAGAGACAACCGATTCCAGGTTGAACATGAATAACCGTCATGAACAGTTAACTGATCGGACTGGGGTGATTCCCACTTCGATCAGATGGCTTGGACCTGATGGGTTCCCGTTGTTTAACACATTGTCATACCGTCTCGGTCAAACCGTAACTTTTCAAACGTAACAAATTTTCCAAGTTTCAAAACGATCAAGTCACCAAACGGACTGCCGTCCGATCGGATTGCCATCTGATCGAACGACAATCCGATCGGATGACATTTGGTCTTCAACACTTAAACTTTTTACAAATTTTCAAATATATATCGAAATCTAGCGAATGGTCATCCGATCGGACGACCATCCGATCGAATAACCATCTTGTTGTGAACTTGTTCTCCCTGAAATGTCTCGCTGGACGGATCGCCATCCGAGCGAACGGCCATCTGATCGGACGAACGTTCGATCGAACGACCTGAAAGGTAGAGATACTTCTCTGTATTTAAAATGCTACAACGAAAACTTCAAAGCCATCATACACAAACACATCCATCCCAAACGAATGTCGATCCGACCGAATGGCCATCCAACCGGATGACCATCCGTCCGGAGTGGCATCTGATCGAATGGCCATCCATTCGGATTGTCATCTGATCTAATGACCATTCGTCGTTTAGCACACTCGTCTCCGTTTAACGCGCCATTCATCGCTTATGTTATCGTTCTGTAATCAGGCTAACTTTCCAGTGCTCCTTTCAATCCAAGATGGTGTTTATTTATTAAACGCTATCAGTGAGTGTACTCGAACCCTTTTTGCTTTATGCACTTTTGGGTGTTACATACATTACTTATTCAAATCACAATCGACACACAACACAAACACTTTTATACGCTGACCGTTATTGCATGTCTTACGTGTTATTCGATGAATGCTTGTATGTTATGTTTACACAGTGATTGTTGCCTGACACCTTTGCAACGATAGTACTATAGTTTGGACTCAGAACCTGTCGTGGACAGGGGTTGTCAAGGGCTTTACTTCACGTGTCCCAGTGGGGATATGTGTTACGCATTCTACAAATCGCAATCACGTATGTGCATATTTCATTGTCGATAACCTACTAGCTTCACTTTCCTACATGTTACATGCTGGTTATGCGTAAACGATTTTCACAATCTATTATACTTATAAACTTGTATGCTCACCTTTACACTATGTGTATTGACCTCTATTTTAACGTATGTGACATGTGTTTGAGATGCTAGGATGCTTGCTATGTGGAATCAAGTAGGAGAGTCTAGAAACAAACAATCTCTGTCATGAGCTGTCGGAACAGTATGTTATTTGTCTTTGAGATACTTGGTCTGTAATAACAGTTTACTTTGATATGTTATGTTATGGTATGGGACATAATATTAAATATCTGGTAATTTAGTTGTTATGGATTTCTCCTGGACAATCTGTTTCGCTCAGTGTCTCACCCCGATGTTTCCGCCATCGGTTGGGGGGTGACAACATGAACACTAACTAACATAAACTAGTAGGACTAGTTTCGTATATGTTTGAAGTTAAAATGATAAACTTTCTATGCAAGTTGCAAGGCTTGAAACTTGAAGGACTTAATGTGTAATTAATGAAAACTCTCATAAATTCGGATTCCCTTATGCAAATTCGGACACAATCCCTATACATCTAACTAAATTCAGAACCCCCTTTATCCAAGCATAAATCCGGACACTTCCCTAACCCAACTCCAAATTCGAAATAACTATTCTAAACCCAAAACTCAAATTCGGAACACCCAAACCCACAAACTCAAACCAGGACACCCTAACTTGCCTAATTTGGAACCTTTTAACCCATAACCGGCTCACACTTAACGAGCCTGGGCCCGAGCTCGAGTCTGAAATAGAGCTCGTTTAGTTATCGAGCCCAAGCTCGAGCCTGAAATACAATACAAAGTTCGTTTCGGCTCGCGAGCCGAAACAAAATTTAACTTTGTATATATATAATATAATGAGGTGACGTTACCTCGCGTGTTGCTGTGAGATGTTGACTATAAAAGTATTTAGCATCACTATATGAGATGCAAAAACGACGACCGTTCTTCCGTCTCGCCCTGACTTATCCCCGTCACCCATTTTTCGTAAATTATGTATTTTCTTAGTATCATGTAATGTGGTTAACTGCTCATGGATGAAAATTTAGTTAATAAATCTAGTTTTTTTCCTTCAATTCCTATGCATCATGTCCCGTTAATGACAAAAATAATCTTAAATTATCAACTTATGATTCATGAATTTGGATATAAATAATACTTGTATTAAGCACATGTGTTGCAGCGGTTGTCATAAAACTGTGTTACGTAGTAACAATACTATACCATTGTCAGCGACTACCAACATCGGTAAAGCTCGTAAAAACAAAATAAATAAAAGCGGGAAAAAATAACGCCGAGCGAAAAGCAGACGTAAAATCTTTGAATCACGCACGCTTGTTGCTGAGAAATTAAACCGAAACGTAAAACATATGAAAAAATAACTAAGCCCATCCAGGAATCGCGTGTTAGAAGAACTTGTCAAACACAGGAAAATATATGTGACGCGACGGGCCAGTCAAATGGGAAAAAATATACGAAAAAATGTTGAATCCCACACGCACGTTGCGGTGCGTTAACTCACAAAATTTAGAACGAAACGAAAAACTTAGGAAAGATTAAAAGTATGGTGGACCGAAATTGAAAATAAGAAAGAGTTGGGATTAAATTGCAAAAGATGAAAAACTTTGGGTTAAAAGTAAAAAAAAAAGGGTCGAAATTGCAAAATTGAAGTTATTTATTAATTTTAGATAAAGATAGTTGGATTAAATTCTTTCATGTCGGCTTCTTTTAGAATCTTCAAGGCGTAGCTTTCTTGTTTGATTTTAATACAATCTTTATCTTGAGAAACTTCGATACCTAAGTAATAAGTTAGCTCACCAAGATCCGACATTTCAAACCGTGACGCCATCATTTTCTTGAACTCATTTATGAAAACCACACTTGTTCCTATCACGAATAGATCATCAACATAAACCGCAACAATTAAATAATTCGTATCAACCGCTTTTCGATAAACCGCCTTTTCTTGCATGCATCGATGAAAACCCATATTCTTCAAAATACCATCAAGCTTTATATTCCACGCTCTCGGGGCTTGCCTAAGACCGTATAAAGCCTTTGCTAATTTGTACACTTTCTGGTTGTCACCCGGTTTTTCGAATCCCTCTGGTTGACACACGTACACTTCTTCCTTTAAATCCCCGTGAAGAAACGCCTTTTTTACATCTAAATGATGAATCTTCCATCCCTTCCCGGCTGCGAGAGCAATTAATAATCGTATTGTCTCGACTCGAGCTACTGGCGTGAATACTTAATCAAAATCAATACCCTGTTGCTGAACATATCCTTTTGTCACCAATCGCGTCTTGTGTTTATTAATGAACCATCCGCGTTTCTCTTGATTTTAAATACCCACTTCAACCTGATGGGTTTTACGCCTTTTGGTAGAAAGGTTAGCTTCCATGTGTTATTTTTCTCAATTGACTCGATTTCAGTTTTCACAGCTTTTACCCAACCCGGTTTCATTTTCGCTTTAGTAAAATTTCTTGGTTCCTGATGTGCACAAAATGCAACATATAAATTGCATCAATTGTGGCATAAAACTAACCCTTTTTTAGTACTAATGTTGGAAAAAGTGTGTTTTTGTCTTCCTTTTGTATTTTCAGGATTAAATGAGCTCAAATGAACAAAAGAAGCAAAAAGGCAGCTAAATCTAACATAACTACAAGAAAAGGAACAAACGTGACATGCTCAACCCCCAACAGCATCTTCCCAAGCAAAACAAGAGAACAGAAAGCTGAATACGCCCCGTGCTCAATGACCACGGGGGCGTGCCCAAGTGTATGCAGAAAAGACAAAGCCAATAACTTTATCTGTTAGATCTTGTGATGATGGCTATGTTTGCAGACGATGGAAATGCACCGCAAGCCAATAACTTTATCTGTGCCAGGTGGGTTCTTGCGAAGGTTTTTAGCTTTATGTGGTGTTTGGTGCAGGATATGATACCAGTCACCGGTAATCTTGCTAGAAAGCGCAAAGCTGGTTATTTTAATTTCAGCAGATTACAACTTTCAGTACGTCAAAAAGGCTTATGGCCACACAAAAAAAATGTGGCCATACGCCTTTCGCCACACTTTTTTTTCCGTCACACCAACAAAAAACAAGGCGACTATGATGTGGTTAATGGTTATACTTAGCCACATAAAATTTAGTAATTTTAAGTGTGACTATTGTTTAAGCTTTCGTCACGCGTATTTACTGTGGTTCTATGTTGCCATTTTCGAGTAATCAGCTATATTATTTTCAGTTTTTTGTTAAATAAAAACAGCTGTGAACATAAGAAAAACCTAAAACCAAATGATATTAAGAATAATAAACCAAAATTCATACATAAGTTTTCAACTTAAATACTAATACCAAACTTATGATAAAATCCATCTACAAAAGTTGAAAAGAGATATGACAATACACATAAGCTAAAAACTATTTATAGATTGTTTTCTTCATGCCTATATACTCACTGCTTTTCGACTTGAAAGTGCTGCAAAAACTATGATCAGATAATAAAGCATGGCATGTCTTCAGCACTTTTTCTATTAACTTCATGTTGCGTTGGGGTTCTTTGTGATTGGTAAATTTTCATCGTAAGTGCATCTTGAAAAATCCAGATTTCTCACCACGCGTGGTCCTACCGGCAACTTTTTCGCCTTTGGGCGAATATCCTGCAACAACTGATTTGTTTTAGTTTCCAATCTAATGATAGGTTTAGTTAAAGATAAGATGTGAGTCAAGTACCAGATCAAGGATAACAGGTGAAATATTTTGTTAGCTCATTTCTAGATCGGACCTTAGTCAAATCAGGTTCTCTTAGTATGCTATCTAACCAAATCAAATCCACAAGTAATACAATATTTTATTTTCTCGTTCTTATTAAAAAAAAGAAGAAGATAAAAATTATTATGAAAAATTAACCAACCTACTTACAAGAAGATGGATCTCCTGCATCTCCTTTGTTTTCATCATTCGTACTAGAGTTTGTTAAGAATGATGAAGCATTATAGTTATAAGTAGCATATGCAGTTGGCATCTTTGGGGTTTGAGTAAGCTTCTGGAGATGAAGAACTAATGCATAGAACCATATACTCCTGTACCACGAATCCAATGACATTAAATGACGTTTGTTGATATGTTCAAATCACCATAAAAATACAAAATAACTTATTGCAAAAGAAAGACATACCAAATATGTTATTTCCACCGGCAGCTGAACTGAAGCTTGAATGTCTACTCGTATTCACATACATTATCTATAGATTGATTTAGTTTACTACAATGTAACGCATATTCATCATGGTGCTTCTGCCATATCTCTATGAAGACATAGCGTTTCACTTTAGTTGCCTGCAATTCAAACAAGACTATACAACATCGAACTTTAATGTGCATGATGTTGGTTTGATGTGTGCTTGAAAAGTGCAGATTATATATAAAAATACTAGAATCAGACATGTATCAAATTAGATTAAGAAAAATATATAATTATTTGACCCATAAATAAGCAGAAGCTGATATTACTAATCCAAACAGCCCGTTAACATATGCTACATTTAGCATAACTACCCTTGCATTCATTTAATATCAAATTTGTTCATTTCATAGCATAAACTTATATGCCCAATCCATGTCAAACATTTATAGGCTTGCAAGTCCTATGCAACACTTTGCCAAAGGCCAGCTAACTCACTAATAACCATTTCTATAAGGTGAACTGGCGAAGACTGACGACATTGATAATAGTCTTGTTCCATGGTGGCGTGGTGCATCAACATGCTAGTTTCGTTCTCGGTTTGGCTCGTTTATCTTAACTACCTTAAATTTTGAGCTTGAGCGCAACTTGAAAAAGCTCAAAGCAGCTCATTTATATTTTAAAAATAATAGCTTTATATTTTTACGCTAGCCATTAACAATTTCAAAATTCTATACATGTTTTGGTAAAATAAGCCTATTGATTCTTTTGCTTAAGTATGAAGCATTTGTTTGATTTGATGCCTAATCGACAACAGATAAAGAGGATGGATTAAGCATGGTTACCTTTGTTGGAACCGGTGCTGTTGTGGTTTGATTCAGTCCAATAACATAATAACCATCAAGATATGACATTATCAAGTACAAAACATGAGAAATGTATCATAATATTAGCAAGAAGGATCACAGTGAAAATAAACGTATTAGGTACAAACTGAACAGAATCATGACATTAAGGATGTAATACAATTGGAGTACTGAAATTCAGAAAAACTTACGAATCAACTTGAACGATTAGAATCAACTGATGTGCAAATGGAGGAGCTCACCTACTTAATCACGACTCCTAACTGAAACCGTTGATCCGATTGCTTGATTCAGCAACTTGATAATAATTGCAGACAACTAATTGAAATTCAATCGTCTACAGAAAATCCTACAAATATAAGTTCAAAATAAGTCAACATTCAATACACTAAGCTTATATTCTAATTTTGGTACTTTTTGGTGTTTTACCCAGTGTCATTTATTAAGAGTAGAACGAAACCAACAGAGGCAAATCCACAAATACATAGAAGGCACCTCAGAAAACATGTTGCAATGCCAAGTATCGATGAACAACTTTAACACTAACAAAATATATGTATTGATAATAAAAACTTTATGAAATCTAAGCAATATATAAGCAACCCAGTAACAACACAATCAAATGACATATTATGGGGTAAAATTCCATTCTACATACCTCTTTGAGAATAGTTTCACCATCATTAACATTCTTAGGAGGACCATACTTGTTTTGCAACACCACATTTCTACCCCTGGAGCTCTGTCACTATGCTCATTTGAATTGATTTTGACTCAAAACGGAACCAACCCGTTAGTAGTGGTTTGGTTTGGTTTGGTTTCAAAACTTAACGGTTTGGTTTTGGTTTTCGAAAGTAAAAAACCGCTACTAACGGTTTCGCTTACGGTTTGACCTAAAACCCGTCCTAACCAGACTGTGAACACCATTCTAACTGAAAAAAAATTATGAATAAAGTTTCAAAATTTAACAAATCATGAGAAGAAACATAGTGCAAATAACTAAACCTGTTCTTGAAAGTGTCTGTCCTCTGTAATATCCATATGCAACTTACCTTGAATGATGGCAAATTTTAGTGACAACATTAAAAGCATACGCGCACCGCGAGTGTAGCGGAGTCCTATATGGTACCTTCATAAAAAACATCATAACATGTTAACCATTAGTCTAATATCAAACTAAATTTTGTTGCAGTGAGCTATATCATGGTTAATATTTAACTATCATCATGGTCATCTAGTATTAAAGAAGTGGCAGGGGCTCATATTAGTTAGAAACCAATTCTTGACCAATAATCAAATACTCTTAAAATTGTTCAACAAAGATTGATTCAGTTGATAATCAAGTAAATTTTCTTTAATATTACGAAACATGTTCTTTTCCACCACTTACAACCCTGCCTTGTGGTCAACGGCTCACTCGACTGGCAAGTTTTCTACTTCATTCATCACATAATCAAATAGTACCGTTGACAAATAACGCTCCTCAAAGCTTGGAAAAACAACCTTGTACAAACAAGTAAAAGGATATTTTAATCAGATTAAGTATGAAAACTGAATCCAATTAGCTACAATGAGATTAAGGAAAGATTGTCAAAACAACTTCGGCCAAATACAAAATCAACCGTGAAATCAAGTAGATGATGAAGTTGGACATTTTTTAGGTTATTAATCTTCTTATTTTAAGAGAATATTGTACATTTAATCTCTATTTTAAGTTCTGAATGCTAACATGATAAATAAACAATCCAAGTATTATGCATTATATTAAGATCACACTAACGATGAACAGAAAGTCAGAAATCACCAAATTAAAGCGTTTTAGACCGAATCGGTCTTTGTTCCATTGATTTGTTCCTATTCAGGTTCCAATATAATGTGCACTTAAAAACATTACCACATCTCTGCAGACGGACAGACTGATAAGCAGTTGGTCTTTCCCTATAAAGTCAACACTACTTCCTTTTGGGACTCACCTTAGGAGACCTCTCCTGACAATGTAGGAATCCGGTAACTTGAGGCTATAATTGGTGACCCTTTGCAGAAAAAAGTCTACGCTTCCAGAAACATTGATCGGAGATGATCATCTGGATAACTTTTCTTCAGCAGCAAACTATTTTGTGTGTTGAAATTTAATATTCTAACCTAATTAGTTATCAACTACTGGTATATAATACCTGTGCTGAAATTTCTTCAGTAGCAAACTATTTCCCAATAGCTGGACAATCAAAGCTTCATATTCCCATTCTCATCACGCATAACCGAATATGAATTGTTGACAGTAAGCATCCGACTTCGTTGTAGCAGCTGTTCCATCAATTTCAGTATAGAAAAAACCCCAAACTTTCATGATTCAAACAATCGAACACCTTAACTCTTTGTTTAAACTGGATTCAATGCTAATCGATCGAAATAAGGATGATCTAACAGATAATAAAATTAGAGGGTTGAGTTTTGATAAAGAATTTCGGAATTTAGGGTTTTTGTTGGGTTTGAGGTGAAGAAATTGAATTAGGGTTACAGATTTAGATGAGAAAGTCAATTTGAAAAGAAGAGAGAAGACCGTGTCTGAAAACAGGATGACATGAGAAGCGCATCTTCATGATATACCATAGGAGAGAGTTACCTGATTGCAGACAAAGGGACGGAGCGGAAGGATGAGTGAAAAGGATGGAGTTTCTGGTTAACTAACTAAATATGGTCACATAAAGTATTTAAAGTGTGATGATAGACAATTTACAGTCACGTTTTCCGTTTTACCATCATTATTGATAACTTTAGCCACACATGTAAACTTATAAGTGGCTAATAACTAATACTCTTCGGTCACACCAATTCGTAAGTGACCGTGTGACCGTATGTATTATTATTTAGCCACATTATTAAAAAAATACTATGACAATTAGGACATATTTGGCCACACTTTTCGACTGTGGCAAAAAAATGTCACATTTTTATGTAAATGTGTGGCCAAAGGTTTCGGAAAAATGTGTTTTTGGTCACATGAATAAAAAATTAAACAAATACCATGGCGGTTGGTCACATTTAGCCACACTTTTCGAGTGTGGCTAGTAAATGTCACTTTTTTTCTTAAAGTGTGGGTAAAAGTTTTGAATTGTTATATAATGGTCACATGAATAAATACAATGAGTGGCTAAAAGTAGGCTAAAAGGTTTTGCAAGGTCATTAATGACCTCTAGCCACACATTTATTTGAAAGTGTAACAAGGCAGTTTTTGAAAAAGTGTGGCCGTAGGTCACTTTTGACGTAGTGTTTTGCTTATCGAAAGCGGAATCATTCGAACACGCGATGTACAGTTGTTGGTCCTTGAAAAGATATGGTGGAAGTTAGCAACATGGACTGGCTTGGACTGGATGGGTAAAAGGAGAAAGATTGGGTGTTAAAAAAAGCTTTAGAGGCAAGATCAAGCAACCTTTGAAGACATTCAGATTCAATCGTTTAATTGGATTAAAAGAAGATCTAGATGGAAATATCTGGACTTGGGAATATGGAGAAGATCACCAAAGGAATGTATGTGGATTGTTGGTATGGTAATGTCTTTTGAATTTGTATAGGGGCAACGGGTGCCAGGTAGTTTGGTTGGCTTAGTTGATTCTCTGTGGGTGTGTAGTTTTTGTGTTATGTACTCTTTGTTTGTTCTCACTGATTCTTTCATTTAATTTTAATTGTGGTTAAAAAGTGGCATCTTCAGTGATCTGTTTATTGTATACACCATCAAAATATAATCTCAAAACTAAAACTCACTTCCCCTGTCCTTTGATGGTTAATGTTTATCACTCCTTACCAAAACGAGGAAGGCAAGTTGAGTAACATGCGATCTAAAATGGTTAATTTGGTCTCTAGATAATATTACTGTACCCAAAGCAATCATATACAAAGTAGCCCAAAGTTAGACCTTTGGGTCTCATGTAGTATATATAACTGTACCCAAAGCAATCATATACAAAGTAGCCCAAAGTTATACCTTTGGGTCTCATGTAGTATATTCAATATCGTTTGGTTACGGTAAAAGTGCATGCATTAACACCAAACCCTGAAGAAATCACACGTGAAGCTCTTATTTTTATAATTGGTTCGTGGCAGTTGGGTGAGGTCTGGCCTCATTCAACTAAGGTTCTCAAACTTTATGGTTCGGTCATGTCTCTGATCCTTGGTTTAACAAGGTGCGCCTAATGTACATTTGGGTAAAAATTCGTAAAATTGAGATCTGTAGGAGTGTGATATACTTGTAAACAACCAAAAGGCATGAAAAGATCACGAAGGGTTTGGTTGACCAAAAGATAATATGTAAAAGAGATGTAGCTTTTGGCGGTATATAGAGCAATGACTCACATACGTGAAGCTCTATGAGTTTAATATATCTGGGCTAAAGCCTCGCATCTTCTTGTGCTTTTTTGAACCTCATTTTTTCGGTTCATTGTAATTTAATCTACACATAAGTAACGAAAAGTTTCTTTCATTTCAAAGTTTATATCAACCCTGTTAAATTTAGGATGTATAGGGGTATTATTTATGTGTCCCTTTTGATGATAATATTTAAGATTGGAATTGTGATTAAACCAATGTAGTACACACCAATGTAGTACACTGGTCAATGCCAAATGTTATGTATTAGACTTAAACTATAACTGTTTATAAATTTATGAATTATACCGTTTTCTTTTATAACAAACTAATATTAATATTAACCTTCCAATAGTTAGTATTTGTTTAATTGATAAATATAATTATTTTCCCCACATTGTACATTTTAATTAAATTATTACATTCGTTATTTACAACCCGTGATTAAAATCGACAACTCATGACACACTATAATCCTAACAAATTATTCATATTTCTTAAAATCTATTAAGAAATGTAATTGTTAATTAATTTTTATAAGATATTATTTATCGTAATATTCGAACGAACCTGTAATAAAGTATTTACGTGTTAAAGTATAATTTTTTTGTTGTTTAGCCACCCGTGTATTACAAGGGTACTTAGACTAGTCTTTTATTCAAAGAAATTTAAAAGATTCAAACTTTTACTTGAGGTTTACATGTTTGTTATTTTGAGTTAGATTAGGGTGTTAGGAGTGGTTAAACACTTGAGAGTGGCAAACTAAAAAATCAACCAATGAGAGTGTGCTATGTCAAAGTGGTAAACTATGCTCAAAGTGTTGGCAATGGTTTAGACAATGGTGAAGTGGTAAACTATTTTTTTTAAAAGGAAAAAAGTTTGATTGGTTGAGATTGGAATGGACCTCACCCCACACTACCCCCTCTCTCTCACCCACTCTCTTCCCCGCATCGATTTACCCTCACCGAATTCTTCCTCTTTTTCGGTAAACATCATGCGGCAAATGAGCCGGCAATGGTTGCCGATCGGTGCCGGGTGGGTTTGCTGCCCCCACTCCGGACACCCTTAGTTGCTTCTAATTAGAACACTGACTTTCATATAGTATCTCGCCTGTTCAACAACCTGAGATCCAATTTACACAGTCCTTATAAATTTTGTTTTTTTGAGGGTTAGGAATAGGGCTATTAACAAGCCGAGCCAAACCAAACCAGGTTGGGCTCGGGCTCGACTCGTAAAAAGTTTGAATCGGCCCGTTCCTTTTTTATTTTATTTTATGTTTTTACACATATCTATTATATATAATAAATGAAAGTGATTTGGGCCACGTGTCACTTAATTAGGGCATCCTCAATTCTATTTTCCCGCCCAACAGTACCACAATTCCATCCCTTTTATACTCCCTCCGTCTCCTTTTTTCCTTTTCAAAACCCTAGATCTGAATTTTCTTCTCCTTCTCCTTCTCCTGTACTCTTCTCCCTTCTTAATCAAAGATCAAACCAAATCATATCATCATGAATCATTCAGCCTTTGTAATTTTCATGTCTGATTATACCATGAAGAGGTAATATCTGGCTTTTGTAATTTTCATCCGGAGCTATAGTTGGGAAGATTATTTCATCTTCTTCGTCGGCAAGGTTCTTCCATTTGAGGTTTGATTTGTATGTTTATAGATCTGTGTTGATTTCTTCTTATTTTCATACAAAGTTTTAATTAAATTCTAATTTATACTCCTAATCTCATCATATGGTTCCAGGGTTGTTATCATCGATGGTCATCAAATTGAGATCCCTTTACCTGCGGATAGATTTCCGCCATGAACTAGTATGTTTGAATATGTTCAGAAACTAAGGGTTTTTTCTTAACGGTGATGATATGAGTACAACATCTGTTGATTATTTATCTGTGAATATGTTCACCGATTATTCTTTTTGAAATCAGGGTTTCATTTGCTTGAGATTTGAATCTTCCGATTGTTGAAGCCTTTGAAGCCGATCCTTTTAAATTTCTAGTTCCTGAGGTATTATCTGTTTGTAACAGTAGTGGTTCAGCATCTACTGTGGATTCAACATCTACAGTGGATTCAACATCAGGTGTTTGGTTAATTTTTGGTCAGGTTTCCTGTTCAGTTTTTGATGTTCACTTATCTAATTTTCATTTTATTTTTAGGCTTCTATATGATTTTGAGGTTGATTGATTGGTCACTTGCTATTGTTGTTTGATGTTGTTTGCTATTATTGTTTGATGTTGTTTGCAATTGTTTGATGTTGTTTGCTATTATTGTTTGATGTTGTTTGCTATTGTAACATCTGTGCTTGTAATCATTATGAACAATTCGGTTATCAATAAAACAATGTTATTTGATCCCAATGTTTGTTTGGTTGTGTTTTACATCTTTCATGTTTTGACTTTTATTCAATTTCAAACTCTACATCACTTTCTGGAGAGTTATACGCAAACTGGTGCGTAAACGTACTCAGTTTAACGCGAAAAATACTCCGTAACATCAACATATACTTAACATACCTTAAATAACCTTTACATAACTTAGAAATAAGTTTTGAAGGCTTTGGTATGGCAAAAACAAGTTAATTCGGCTACAGGGACTAAATTTGACAAACTGTGAAAGTATGCCAATTTGAACTGTAACGAACATTCCGGAACATGACCATAAGTTAAACACACCTTAAATATCCTTTACATAGCTTAGAAATAGGCTTTAAGGGGTTCGGTGTGCTAAAATAAACTTTTGGGCCTTTCAGGGACTAAAAGCGTCAAAAAGTGCACAAGTTTGCATTTTCGCGCATAATTTACGTTCTAAATACATCCGGACATCCAAAAATTTATGTAAGCACTATAATATCTTATTTTAGTGTTTGGCTTGAGAAAAATCCATTCGTCGCGTCATTTGGATCGTTTTTCGCGCTCATGCGCATTCCGTCGTAATTAACCGAACATCGCGATCGTACGACCAAACGAACCGACATCCGAGATATTTTTGAGCATGTTTTGAGTTCCCTATACTTTAACTTCATTTTAGAGCCTTGAAATTAGGTTAACGGGGTTCAAACGCATCGAAAATAGTTTAAACGGGCTGCAGGGACCATTTCTGCCATTTTTGAAACTTTGCTGATACTGGTGGGCAGTGGCGTAGCGCGAGCACCTTATGCCTTGGCAGTGGCGCTACGCGACTGCCTAACCTGGACAGAAACATTATATTTGGTCCATTTTCAATTTCGCACATGGTTTTGGCAATACCGTGGGCTCAAATGGTTTTAGAAAACCACTATCTTGATGTGTATGGTTGAGATCAAAGCACGGTTAACAAGGAACGATCTTAACGGCTCTACGAATCCTATAAATACCCCATGCCATCCATTGCTAAACTCACTAGAATTTTGATTTGAGAAACTCTAAGTTGAAACCATTGTTTCATACCTGAGATTCTTGAATCGAGATTAGCATTCGGGGACCCTTCGTAAGTATTCTTTCGTTCTTTTATTGCTTTTCGAGTCTTTTCGAGTCTGAAAGTCAAACTTTGTTTGACTTTCTGCATTGACCAGTTTATGGTCAATGCGAAGTTCGTTTGAACTTCGCAACGTGAGTGTAATCACGTTGGTTATAGTCCCTTGGGACTATGCCTACTGATTACCACGTTGTCTAGGGTCGTAGGGTAAGCGATCTAATAAATCGCTTATACCTTCGAACCCGACCCATTTGGTCAATCATTAGGATCCGACCAAATACATTAGGTGACCATAGTATATAGGGAATAACCTTCCGAGGTTATACCCTATGGTCGCTTCGTTTGAATAGTTGTATGATAGGTAGTTTATATGCCTTAGGTAAATTACCAGAATACCCTTTTCATGTATAATTGGTAATTAAGCATATGTAACCTAAACTTTTGTCACATAACTGATTATGTAACATGTTTAGGCATATAACACTTGTCATAGGGCTAGTTAGGCGGTCCAAACGCGTTTCACGAGAACGACGCGTTAAAGTAGCATAAGCTACCTAAACGGGTCGTAATGGGTCGTAAGCACTTAGGTTAAGTTTCATTTAGTATGTAGGCTTTGTTGAACCATATTACACGAGTCTCCATACTCGTTTGGTTTACAAACTATATTAGGTGCCGTTTGATTCCGAGATCTCTATCATTATTTGATTGTCACTCCAGGACTACTGAGTAATCTCAAGTGAGTACACAGAACCCCTCTTTTACTGTTTTCCAAACATTTTGGGGTGGAACACATGTGCCTACTTGTTACTTTCATGCTTTCCTGTTTTCACATCATATACTTGCTATGTTTATTAGTACATTCATAGTACATGATTTCATTACATTTCATGCTATGTGTGCCCATTGTGTGCATTACTTAGTACATCGTTTTACATTACATTTCATGCTATGTGTGCCCATTGTGTGCATTACTTAGTACATCGTTTTACATTGCATTTCACGCTACGTATGTTCATTTGATTACATACTTAGTGCATCGTTTTCACATGCTTACATTTTGGGTATGACATTTGGTTTGTTTACAATGGAACAATACATTCATTAACATTAGCTACGCCGTTCGTTAGTAGGTAGTGGTACCATAGGAATTGACAACTCCCGTTCCTGAAATCCTGGGTTTGTTTGGATTGGAAGGAATGACCGAATTCGATATACATAACTTAGATAAACCTTTAATTTGTTTAAGGGTTTATCGCCACAGTCTCAAGGCTTGGATGTATGCATTTTCACAATACCGCATAGATGTTTGTATCAGTAAAGCATGCATTTGTTACACAAAACATAACTTTGATTTAAACTGTGTTTTACTTCAATACCTTGTTTTTGTGCATTATACATATGGTTTAGTTGATATATTTCACTTACCATACATGACATTTTGGGTTACACATTACATGATCTACATTAAACATAAACATTTTGACATTGATATACATAGTTGGTGGTTTACATTGGACATAGACATTTCGACATGGTTTACACATTAACACATGACAATTCATTTATACATGAACAATTTACATTGATGATTGGTTGGAGTAAGTGATTTGAGTAACGAGGCGTGTGTAATATGATACAAGCATGGTGGATACGCCGCTGGTACTTCCTATATAAAAGTGTTTGTATGACATTACATGTCGTAGCGTTACTGAAATCATTTCAATATTGTACATATTACTTTTTACATAAACATCTTATTTTCACAAGACAATGATTTACAAAACAACTTATCTTATACAAAAATCATTTTCTTGGTTATTCATTTAACCTTACATTATTCTCTTATTTATACATATCATGGCTTTTGAATGATTTACAAAACAAAACATCATACAAGGTTCATGACTAACTGTTATTAAACAACTTTTCCTAAACTTATAAGTCATGAATCCTCTTTTCACAAATCCTATGTATCTCACAGGCATTTTTATGCTGACGTACCTATTTTCACATGTGTTTTCAGGTGCTTTTGCATAGGATGTTGATCGTGACACTAGGGCGGACCTGTGCCTTAGAGACTAAAAATGGAGATAGACTTGTTTAATTATGTTATAAACTATTTGTTTCCTGTTTAAGACAATGTAACACTCTTGTTTAATAAATAAAATATAACTTTGTATGCCATGGTTGTGAAACAATAATTCTGTTACAACACTCCCCGACGTTTCCGCCACGTTTTGTATGTTACACGTGGTCGGGGTGTGACAGAAGAGTTGGTATCAGAGCCAATGGTTATAGGGAATTAGGTTATTAGTAATGCTTTGACCTAGACTATAACCTTTCTAGGACCCTAACACAAGTTATCTTGTGTTTAGATCTTAAAACATGCACATCACCTATCCTTAGGTGATTATCAAAACAAGAACCAAATTTTTCCGAAACGATTTTTGAAAAACAATCATCTGTTTTTGGATGATTTATTACAAGTTTTTGAACCCTCTATTGTAAGGTTTTGAACCCTCTGTTATATGGTTTTGAACCCTTTTGAGTTTTCAAAAATCTCGTCAAGGTTTTGGGTTTTAAATAATGTGAACACGTGCAAACTGGAAGGGTGAATGCCTGTATTCTGGGTTTTCTGTCTAGGCAAGCACTTCGTATATATCTCATCAGACGCGAGACCAGTTGTGCTTACCTGGGAATTCTTGGGATGAGTGTTCACTTATAGGAGAGCATGTCTTCGCGATACATTATTTTTGACCCATTTACTTTGATTAGTCACTGTGTGTCATTTGTTTGCTTGGTAATGCGGACGAATGACCACCATCTTTGCTTTTGTTGATTTTGTTTCATCTCATTCTCTTCATCCAATCATCTCACTCGTTTCCTTTCATGATTTTCCTCTTTTAGAATGCCTCCTCGACGCGAAAACCAGATAGCGACTGCCGAACTGGCAGAAATTATTGCGCAGCAGATGGCTGCTCAATTCCCAAATCTCTTTGCTCAATGGCACCAAGCCAACAACAACAACAATGCACCATGCAAATTCAAGGATTTTAACTCGGCTAAACCACTCAAGTTTAGTGGTTCTGAAGGAGCGACTGGGCTTCTTCAATGGTTCGAGAGCATTGAGAATACTTCCCGTCATGTTCAGTGTCCGGACAATCGCAAGGTCGAGTTTTCTTTGAGTGTGTTTCAGAAGAGGGCTCTTACATGGTGGAATGGGGTAATGAGAGACCGTGGTGCAGAAATTGCTCTAGCACAGACATGGGCTGAACTTAGAGCTCTTATGATGAGGGAGTTTTGTCCTCGTCATGAACAGCGAGCATTGGAGAAAGAGTTTGATGTTTTGAAGCAAGATAGTGGTGAGCATCGGGCGTATACTGATAGGTTTCAGGAGTTGAGTCTGCTTTGCCCGACTATGGTTACCCCACTCGACAAGGCTATCGAAAGATACATCGTCGGCCTACCTGACTCAGTACAAGACATCATTACTGGTAGTAACCCTACCACACTTCGTCAGGCGATCGAGTTATCGGCGACATTGACTGAGTCGCAGATTCGGAAGAATAAGTTACACAGGAAGGGTGACAAGGGCAAGAAACAGTCGGCTGACAAGGAAGATAGCAAGAAAGGTCAAAACAAGAATGGAAAGAATTCTGGTTCTTTGAGAGGGTCAAGGAAGCGTAAGGCTTCCCAAAACTATGCTGTCACTACCCAAGCTAACCAGGCAGCTCCCAACCAACCCGCACAGCCTCCAGCGAAGAAACCCTATTTAGGGAATGC
This sequence comes from Helianthus tuberosus, assembly GCA_030545235.1. NCBI lineage: Eukaryota > Viridiplantae > Streptophyta > Magnoliopsida > Asterales > Asteraceae > Helianthus > Helianthus tuberosus. The sequence continues at coordinate 8,718,182 of CM060436.1, forward strand.
ACCTTTGTGCAATAGATGCAACAGTCACCATCAGCCGCAACATCAGTGCCGCTTCTGTAATAACTGTGGGAAGTCGGGTCATCTTGCCAATGTTTGTCGGTTTGCTCAGAATCAGGCAGTTCAGAACCCGGCTCAACAAGTTGCTCATCCTCCTGCTCAACAACAGGGTCAAGCTGCACGACCACAATACCCACCAGGTGCTTGTTATAACTGTGGGGATCTGACCCACTACAGAAACCGATGCCCAAGGCTAGCCAACCAGAATCAGAATCCAAACCAGAATCAGGCTCCGGCTCGAGGTCGAGTCTTCAACATGAATGCTCAAGAGGCGCAGGCAGGCAATGAAGTGGTGAACGGTACGTTCTTTATTAATAATCAGCCTGCATCTGTTCTCTTTGATTCGGGTGCCGATAAGAGTTTTGTGTCATTGTCTTTTGAGCAAATGCTTCGCGTGTCTAGAACGAAACTAGGTAAACCTTTGACAGTAGAAGTTGCTAGTGGTGAACCCATTGTTCTTGATTCTGTTCTTCGCAACTGCCAGTTGAACCTTAACGACCATCTTTTTCCTATCGACCTCACGCCAATGCAACTTGGAAGCTTCGACGTCATTGTAGGTATGGATTGGTTATCCAAGCATCGCGCAGAGATAGTTTGTTCTGAGAAGATTGTTCGTGTGTCGCTTTCGACAGGCGAGATCATACAGGTTCAAGGTGAGAAACCGTCTGGTGGCCTCAAGCTCATGTCTTTTTTTAAAGCTCGGAAATATCTACGAAAGAACTATGTGGCTTTCTTAGCACATGTTACAGCAGATAAAGGCGAGGGTAAGTCTATTTCAGATATTCCTGTCGTTCGGGATTATTCTGAAGTATTCCCTGAAGAGTTACCTGGTCTACCCCCAGCACGCCAAGTCGAGTTCCGCATTGATCTCGTACCTGGTGCAAATCCCATTGCCAGAGCTCCATATCGTCTTGCACCATCTGAGATGCAAGAGTTGTCTAAGCAGCTTCAGGAGCTCTCTGACAAAGGCTTTATCCGTCCCAGCTTTTCACCTTCGGGTGCCCCCGTTCTTTTTGTCAAGAAGAAGGATGGATCCTTTAGGATGTGTATCGATTATCGTGAGCTTAACAAGCTTACCATCAAGAATTGATATCCCCTACCTCGCATAGATGATCTCTTTGATCAGTTACAGGGCGCTTCTTATTTTTCGAAGATTGATCTGCGTTCCGGGTACCATCAACTTCGTGTGCATGAAGAAGATATTCCCAAGACAGCGTTCCGTACGCGTTATGGGCATTATGAGTTCACAGTCATGCCATTCGGTTTGACTAATGCTCCTGCTGTTTTCATGGACTTAATGAATAGGGTCTGCAAGCCTTATTTGGATCAGTTCGTCATTGTTTTTATTGACGATATCTTGATTTATTCTAAGACGCGAGCTGATCACGAGCAACATCTTCGTCTTACTCTGGAACTCCTAAAGAAAGAGCAACTTTTCGCCAAATTCTCCAAGTGCGAATTTTGGCTTAAAGAAGTTCAATTTTTGGGACATATTATCAACGAACGAGGTATTCATGTAGATCCCTCCAAGATCAGTGCGATTAAGGGTTGGGATACACCTACTACTCCCACTGAAGTTCGTTCTTTTCTTGGTCTAGCGGGTTATTACTGCCGCTTCATTGAAAACTTCTCAAAGATTGCAGTTCCTCTAACTGCTCTAACTCAGAAGAACAAACCCTTTGATTGGGGATTCAAACAAGAGGAAGCTTTTCAACACTTGAAGCAGAAGCTTTGCGATGCGCCTGTTCTATCATTGCCTGAGGGTGATGATGATTTTGTCGTGTATTGTGATGCGTCGAAATTGGGTCTTGGCTGTGTCCTGATGCAAAGGAACAAAGTCATAGCCTATGCATCGAGGCAGTTGAAGATACATGAGAAGAACTACACCACTCATGATCTTGAGTTGGGTGCAGTTGTTTTCGCTCTCAAGATCTGGAGACACTATTTGTACGGTACAAAATGTGTGGTTTTCACGGACCACAAAAGTCTTCAGCATATCTTCAATCAGAAAGAACTCAACATGAGGCAACGACGTTGGATTGAGCTTTTAAACGACTATGACTGCGAAATTCGCTACCATCCTGGTAAGGCGAATGTCGTAGCTGATGCATTGAGTCGTAAGGAACGTACTAAGCTTCATTGTGTACGTGTTCAATCTGTTATTCAAGCTCAATCCGATATCCAAGCACGCATTTCTCATGCTCAACACACTTGTGTTTCACAAGGTTTGATGGATAAGGAATTTCCCTATCACATAACACCTGCTCTGGAACTGAAGGACAATGGATCGTATTACTTCATGGACCGTTTGTGGGTCCCAAGCCAGGATGATCTTCGTACCTTGCTTATGGATGAAGCCCATAAGTCTCGTTATTCTATTCACCCGGGCTCAGATAAGATGTATAAGGATCTTCGTATTCACTATTGGTGGCCTAGTATGAAGAAAGACATTGCCTTATACGTATCAAAATGCCTTACTTGTCTTAAGGTTAAGGCTGAACATCAGCGTCCTTCGGGTTTATTGGTGCAACTAGAGATCCCAGTTTGGAAATGGGAAAACATTACTATGGATCTTGTTACCAAACTTCCACGCACCAAGAAAGGTCATGATGCCATCTGGGTAGTCGTTGATCGTCTTACTAAGTCAGCACATTTCTTGCCAATCCGTGAGGACTTTCCTGCTGACAGACTTGCAAAAATCTATGTGGATGAAATTGTAGCTCGACATGGTGTTCCTTTGAACATCATTTCTGACAGAGATGCTCGTTTCACTTCTCATTTTTGGAGAACCATGCAATCTGCTATGGGGACTCAACTTAATCTGAGCACAGCTTATCATCCGCAAACGGATGGTCAATCTGAGAGAACAATCCAGACTCTGGAGGATATGCTTAGAGCTTGTGTGATCGATTTTGGTGGTAGTTGGGATTCACATCTTCAGTTAATTGAATTCTCCTACAACAACAGTTATCACACCAGCATCAAAATGGCTCCTTTCGAGGCTCTCTATGGTCGAAAATGTCGTTCACCAGTCTGCTGGAATGAGATCGGCGAGGCTCAACTTACTGGACCCGCCCTCATTTTAGAGACAACTGATAAGGTCAAGAAAGTTCGTGATAACCTTCAGACAGCTAGAAGCCGTCAAAAGAGTTACGCGGATCCAAAACGCAAACCCTTGGAATTTTAAGTCGGTGATCGAGTATTACTTAAGGTCTCACCTTGGAAAGGTGTGATCAGATTTGGAAAGAAAGGAAAACTTGCACCTAGATACGTTGGACCATTCAAGATCGTCGAAAAAATCGGTAAGGTAGCCTACAGACTTGAGTTACCTCCTGAACTTGGAAATGTTCATCCAACTTTTCACATGTCCAATCTCAAGAGGTGTTTAGCTGATGAGAACCTCCACATACCACTTGACGAAATTCGTGTTGGTAAAACACTGAAATTTGTTGAGAAACCTGTGGAAATCATGGAACGTGAAGTCAAGTGGCTTAAACGCAAGCGCATTCCTTTGGTCAAAGTTCGATGGGAAGCTAAACGTGGACCCGAGTTTACTTGGGAACGCGAAGATCAAATGAAGGCGAAATATCCGCATCTTTTCCCACGAGTTTCCTCTAAATAAATTTCGGGACGAAATTTCCACAAGTAGGGGAGACTGTAACATATGTGCTTGTAATCATTATGAACAATTCGGTTATCAATAAAACAATGTTATTTGATCCCAATGTTTGTTTGGTTGTGCTTTACATCTTTCATGTTTTGACTTTTATTCAATTTCAAACTCTACATCACTTTCTGGAGAGTTATACGCAAACTGGTGCGTAAACGTACTCAGTTTAATGCGAAAAATACTCCGAAACATCAAAATATACTTAACATACCTTAAATAACCTTTACATAACTTAGAAATAAGTTTTGAAGGCTTTGGTATGGCAAAAACAAGTTAATTCGGCTACAGGGACTAAATTTGACAAACTGCGAAAGTATGCCAATTTGAACTGTAATGAACATTCCGGAACATGACCATAAGTTAAACACACCTTAAATATCCTTTACATTTCTTAGAAATAGGCTTTAAGGGGTTCGGTGTGCTAAAATAAACTTTTGGGCCTTTCAGGGACTAAAAGCGTCAAAAAGTGCACAAGTTTGCATTTTCGCGCATAATTTACGTTCTGAATACATCCGGACATCCAAAAATTTATGTAAGCACTATAATATTTTATTTTAGTGTTTGGCTTGAGAAAAATCCATTCGTCGCGTCATTTGGATCGTTTTTCGCGCTCATGCGCATTCCGTCGTAATTAACCGAACATCGCGATCGTACGACCAAACGAACCGACATCCGAGATATTTTTGAGCATGTTTTGAGTTCCCTATACTTTAACTTCATTTTAGAGCCTTGAAATGAGGTTAACGGGGTTCAAACGCATCGAAAATAGCTTAAACGGGCTGCAGGGACCATTTCTGCCATTTTTGAAACTTTGCTGATACTGGTGGGCAGTGGCGTAGCGCGAGCACCTTATGCCTTGGCAGTGGCGCTACGCGACTGCCTAACCTGGACAGAAACATTGTATTTGGTCCATTTTCAATTTCGCACATGGTTTTGGCAATACCGTGGGCTCAAATGGTTTTCGAAAACCACTATCTTGATGTGTATGGTTGAGATCAAAGCACGGTTAACAAGGAACGATCTTAACGGCTCTACGAATCCTATAAATACCCCATGCCATCCATTGCTAAACTCACTAGAATTTTGATTTGAGAAACTCTAAGTTGAAACCATTGTTTCATACCTGAGATTCTTGAATCGAGATTAGCATTCGGGGACCCTTCGTAAGTATTCTTTCGTTCTTTTATTGCTTTTCGAGTCTTTTCGAGTCTGAAAGTCAAACTTTGTTTGACTTTCTGCATTGACCAGTTTATGGTCAATGCGAAGTTCGTTTGAACTTCGCAACGTGAGTGTAATCACGTTGGTTATAGTCCCTTGGGACTATGCCTACTGATTACCACGTTGTCTAGGGTCGTAGGGTAAGCGATCTAATAAATCGCTTATACCTTCGAACCCGACCCATTTGGTCGATCATTAGGATCCGACCAAATACATTAGGTGACCATAGTATATAGGGAATAACCTTCCGAGGTTATACCCTATGGTCGCTTCGTTTGAATAGTTGTATGATAGGTAGTTTATATGCCTTAGGTAAATTACCAGAATACCCTTTTCATGTATAATTGGTAATTAAGCATATGTAACCTAAAATTTTGTCACATAACTAATTATGTAACATGTTTAGGCATATAACACTTGTCATAGGGCTAGTTAGGCGGTCCAAACGCGTTTCACGCGAACGACGCGTTAAAGTAGCATAAGCTACCTAAACGGGTCGTAATGGGTCGTAAGCACTTAGGTTAAGTTTCATTTAGTATGTAGGCTTTGTTGAACCATATTACACGAGTCTCCATACTCGTTTGGTTTACAAACCCTCATGCTACCCGATCTTCCGATTTAGGTCCGGTTTATTAACATAGTTACCTATATTAGGTTCCGTTTGATTCCGAGATCTCTATCATTATTTGATTGTCACTCCAGGACTACTGAGTAATCTCAAGTGAGTACATAGAACCCCTCTTTTACTGTTTTCCAAACATTTTGGGGTGGAACACATGTGCCTACTTGTTACTTTCATGCTTTCCTGTTTTCACATCATATACTTGCTATGTTTATTAGTACATTCATAGTACATGATTTCATTACATTTCATGCTATGTGTGCCCATTGTGTGCATTACTTAGTACATCGTTTTACATTACATTTCATGCTATGTGTGCCCATTGTGTGCATTACTTAGTACATCGTTTTACATTGCATTTCACGCTACGTATGTTCATTTGATTACATACTTAGTGCATCGTTTTCACATGCTTACATTTTGGGTATGACATTTGGTTTGTTTACAATGGAACAATACATTCATTAACATTAGCTACGCCGTTCGTTAGTAGGTAGTGGTACCATAGGAATTGACAACTCCCGTTCCTGAAATCCTGGGTTTGTTTGGATTGGAAGGAATGACCGAATTCGATATACATAACTTAGATAAACCTTTAATTTGTTTAAGGGTTTATCGCCACAGTCTCAAGGCTTGGATGTATGCATTTTCACAATACCGCATAGATGTTTGTATCAGTAAAGCATGCATTTGTTACACAAAACATAACTTTGATTTAAACTGTGTTTTACTTCAATACCTTGTTTTTGTGCATTATACATATGGTTTAGTTGATATATTTCACTTACCATACATGACATTTTTGGTTACACATTACATGATCTACATTAAACATAAACATTTTGACATTGATATACATAGTTGGTGGTTTACATTGGACATAGACATTTCGACATGGTTTACACATTAACACATGACAATTCATTTATACATGAACAATTTACATTGATGATTGGTTGGAGTAAGTGATTTGAGTAACGAGGCGTGTGTAATATGATACAAGCATGGTGGATACGCCGCTGGTACTTCCTATATAAAAGTGTTTGTATGACATTACATGTCGTAGCATTACTGAAATCATTTCAATATTGGACATATTACTTTTTACATAAACATCTTATTTTCACAAGACAATGATTTACAAAACAACTTATCTTATACAAAAATCATTTTCTTGGTTATTCATTTAACCATTATTCTCTTATTTATACATATCATGGCTTTTGAATGATTTACAAAACAAAACATCATACAAGGTTCATGACTAACTGTTATTAAACAACTTTTCCTAAACTTATAAGTCATGAATCCTCTTTTCACAAATCCTATGTATCTCACTGGCATTTTTATGCTGACGTACCTATTTTCACATGTGTTTTCAGGTGCTTTTGCATAGGATGTTGATCGTGACACTAGGGCAGACCTGTGCCTTAGAGACTAAAAATGGAGATAGACTTGTTTAATTATGTTATAAACTATTTGTTTCCTGTTTAAGACAATGTAACACTCATGTTTAATAAATAAAATATAACTTTGTATGCCATGGTTGTGAAACAATAATTCTGTTACAACACTCCCCGACGTTTCCGCCACGTTTTGTATGTTACACGTGGTCGGGGTGTGACAGCTATTATTGTTTGATGTTGTTTGCTATTATTGTTTGATGTTGTTTGCTTTTGTTGTTTGATGTTGTTTGCTATTATTGTTTGATGTTGTTTGCTATTGTTGTTTGATGTTGTTTGCTATTATTGTTTAATGTTGTTTGCTATTGTTGTCAAGTAAGGTAAAAATGGCCATTCTAATTACCTGAATATTGCGTATGATATCCTTTTAATTTTAATCGCCCAACAAGTTTTTTGGTTTGTTTCTTTCATATTTCATTATGATTTGTATGCTTTTAGGGTTTGATTTTATATTGGTCATCACATTAATGGTGAGTACTCAAGAATATTGGATGGTTTACTTAGTTTTATTTTCGGTTTTTTGGATGATTTCATCCATTTCTTTAGATAGTTCATGATTGAAGATGCATTTGAAGTTATCATTTGAGTGAAATGAATGTTAATTTATCATAAGATGCAGTTGAAGGTATCTTAAATAAGGTAATAATTGCATTACATCCCTATTGAAAAATAGAATTGATAAATTTAGGGAAAGTGAGGTTGAAAGATGTTAACCCAACAGTGGGGATCTCATTCTACAGTTTCAATAAATTAAGGGTATTCTCATATAATTCTTCATAGATGCTTCCAATGAAGCGGCACTTTGGACATCTGTTGTCTTCAAACATCTATTATCTATTATCTATTATCTATAATAGATATAATAGATAATAGATAATAGAAGTTTGAAGAACAACAAATGTCCAAAGTGCTGATTCTTTGGAAGCATCCGGGAACCATTATATGAGAATACCCTTAATTTATCGAAGCTGTAGAATGAGATCCTTCACTGTTGGGTTATCATCTTTCAACCTCACTTTCCCTAAATTTATCAATTCTATTTTTCAACAGGGATGTGATGCAATTATTCCTCTCAATCAAATAGACCGACCCTTGCTTCCTCTCAAAGTGTTATGGAATGGTTATAACAGCTGATCATGCTAAGGACTATTATAACGAACCACTGCTCCTTATAAAGACTGATGGACTTAAAGACTGATGAGGCCTATCCACTGTTGAAGACAAATCCCTGTTAAAGTCCATGTGCTAAGGACTATTATAACAAACCACTGCTCCTTATATAATCATCGTTCCAGTATCATTGTTCCAACATCGTCGTTTCAATGAAGCTTCCCATCACACATCAACCTTTCAATATCGATGTTGCAGTATAATTGTTGCAACATCGTGAAAAGTTGCATGTGCTACCTTCTTTGATGGGAGAGTTGCAACTTGAGCGGACGATATGTATCTCTCTCTGGCCCACTTTCAGAAAAAAAAATTGGTGATATGTGGTTTGCCTTGATCATGGTATATGTTTTTGTTTTTTATTTTTACTAAAATTTTGTTATCTGAGTTGTGACTAAATGATGATTGTGAATGATCTGCTGCAGATGATGATGATGATGATGATTGTTCTACGGTTGTTTCCAGTATCATTGTTCCAACATCATTTAAAGTATGTGTTTTTTGCTACTCCAATTTTGAAATTTTGAGTTTTTTTACTTTGAAGTGATATACTCTAATTCTCGCTTTATATTTCAGTCTAATCACAGTTGTTTGAAATTCATACAATATGCTGCGGGTTATTATAGGTTTTTATTAAAAGAAGCACAAAGTTAAATTAAACATAAAGAAAGATTTTTAAATCTACATTTAAAATAATTTTTAATGGTGACTAAATGATGATTATATATGACTCTGGGCAGATGATGATGATGTAGAAGCCGCAGTAGTTCCTACTAAACGCAAGAAAGCATCTGCTATTGCTGTAAGATAAGATTTTATCTTAATAGAGTAATGGTCTTTCCTACCTTTTTTGTATTAAAAGAAGCATCAAGTTTGGTTTAAAGCAGCTCTTTATGAACAAAGTTAAGGATTAAGTATATGAGGACAGGGCTACTCTTCACAGCTGAAGAAGTGTTTTCATGTACTGCATCTTGGTCTGTTCACGAGAGATCAGGTTTCTATAAATCATGATTTTGATGCATTGAGTACTTCCGTGGAGTTCATGGCTATTGTCGAAGATATACATTGATGGAGTTTAAAGCTAAAAGCACTAAATTTTTGCTGTTAGGTTCGTAAATTTCTTGGTGTTGTTCTTAGATTTTAAATTTTTGCTGTTAGGTTCGTAAATTTCTTAGTTTCGTTTTTAATTTCTATGTAATTTTGTAAAGAAGTACAATAACAAACAGTTGTTTGAACATCTGTTTGCATTTTGGTCAATAGTTAATGGAAACCCATGTTAGGTTGAACAGTGTTTTTAAGAGGAAAACAGTGTGAGAAGACAGTAGATCTTATTAAGTTAAACATCTGTTCAGGGTTAAACAGATGTTTGGCCTTTAACAGATGTTTGGCCTTTTATATCAGAGGTTTGGACTTAAACAGTTGTTTGACCTTAAACAGATGTTTGGTCATAAATAGATGTTTGACTTTAAACATATGTTTGACCTTAAACATATGTTTCGCCTTCTATATCAGATATTTGGACTTAAACAGATGTTTGACCTTAAACAGATGTTTGGCCATAAACAGATGTTTGGCCATAAACAGATGTTTAAGCTCAGACCTTTGTTTATGTTAACAGTGTTTATATGTAACAATGTTTTTCACATCAGTGTTTTATAGTCTGTTAGGTTGTTAGATGTCATCACCTCAGTGTTTTATATGTAACAATTTTTATGACATCGGTGTTTATATGTAACAGTGTTTATCACAACAGTGTTTATATGTAACAGTATTTATCACATCACTTCAGTGGTTTGATCTGTACTATAAATTGAACAGTTGTTTCATTTTTATACTAATAAATAAAAATCAAGTACACCTGGATGATTATTAAGCTCCTCATTTTGATTGTTTGGGTATAGTATTCTTTAAATTGGTATTTTTTTGCAAACAGATGTTTATGGGCAAACATTTGTTTAAGCTCGAACATTTGTTTAAGGCCAAACATCTGTTTATGGCCAAACTTCTATTTATGGGCAAACATCTGTTTAAGGTCAAACTTCTGTTTAAGTCCAGACAACTGATATATAAGGCAAAACATCTGTTTAAGCCCCAACATCTGTTTAAAAGCCTGTTACAACCACTGTGTTGGTTGAAACATTTGATTGTTAAAAGTTATCCACTGCTGAAATACAACCTCTGTTTCTTCAATCTTCGTGTTGACCACCGACTGACCGAACATCAGTGTTTAAAAAACTGTTGGGTATCCACTGATAGGAAAAAAATAGCCACTGCTCACTTTTTTATTGTTGACATCCATTGATATTGGCCATTAGCGGTTTTCCTAAAAAACAGCCACTGCTCACATTTTTATTACTGATGGTGTTAATTAGTGATAGATTGAAATTATCAAATAAAAACTAGAGTTACAATGAAATTACCATTTTACCTAATTGTTACATTCCAATGTGATAAGAGTTCCTCCAACATTGTTTTCGTGATAAAATTTAAAGTTAAATTAAAAAATAAAAAAAAATCTTGATGACTATTTGTTGCAAATCAAATCAGTAATTAATGCAAATTTCTTGAGCTTTGGACATTTAAAATATGCAAAATGTGAATTTCAAACTGATGGTTATTATCTCTTAATTAAAGTTATAAAAATTATAAAAGTCATCATGACAATTGCTTTCAAATCAGATCAGTAATTACTGATAATATCAGTAATTTTGAAATTCAAAATATGCAAAATGGTAATTTAAAATTGACGTTCTCTCTTTTTTTCCTACTTTGCATATCATTTCTAATATTTAATTAGTTTAATAAAGCAGGATAAAAGGATATACACTACTTACCTTTCAGTTCCCAATAAACATCAGTTCCCAATAAACATCATGACAATTGCTTTCAAATCAGATCAGTAATTACTGATAATATCAGTAATTTTGAAATTCAAAATTCAAACCATATATTCTAATACTATAAAAAAGATATAATTATCTAGTTTCACATTCAAATCTCGCTCGCTCATATATGTGAGCGTATCTCTCTCTCTCTCAAATGCATCTTTCTCGTGATTCAGCCGCTAATCTCCGATTACACTTCTTTGTTCGTATGTTTGTTGATTATGTTTACATGTTATCGTTCCAGTATCATTGTTCCAACATCGTGGTTTCAATGAAAATTCGCATCCCACATCAACCTTTCAATATCGATGCTGCAGTATCATTGTTGCAACATCGTGAAAACTTGCATGTGCTACCTTCTTTGATGGCAGAGTTGCAGCTTCAACGGACGATATGTATCTTCTATCTTAAAAAGTTGCATGTGCTATCTTCTCTGATGGGAGAGTTGCATTGTTCGGTTTTCGTTAAATCGAAAGTCAGGTTTTCTTGCGCCAGGAAGATTTTCTTCTTTTATAGAAAGTATAGATTCGTGCAATATCGTGAAAACTCAGATGTGCTACAACAGTTGAGAAGAGACCTTTGCATTTTAGGTTTGTTTCTTATTTGTGTTGTCAGTAATATAGAGTGCAGTGATAGAGACGTGCAGTTCATGGCGATGCTGAAGGACATATATCGAGAGGTTCAGCAATCGATGGAGTTGAAACTAAAGTTTCTTAATTCTTGCTGTTATTCTTAGATTTGAACTTTAATATTGTTCAGTATGTGATGTAATTATTGGACTTTTAGTTTTAAGGTCATGAATAAATTTAATTTTATGAATCTACGTTGTGTTTTATTTTTACTTATTATTTAGTGTTTGGGTAAGATTTAGATTATGTTGATGTTGAATTGTGTCTGAACATCTGTTTGGTAAGTCAACAGAGGTTTAATAGTGTCAAGGATTGGTTTGATGGTCAACCTCTGTTTCTTCATTCTTCATGTTGACCACTGACTGACCAAACATCTGTGTTTCAATCACTGTTGGATATCCACTGATATTTAAAAAATAGTCACGGCTCACATTTTTATTGTTGACATCCACTGATATTGACAATCATTGGTTTTCCTAAAAAACATCCACTGCTCACATTTTTATTGTTGATGTGGTTAATTAATTATAGAATGAAATTATCAAATGAAAACTAGAATTAAAATGAAATTACAATTTTACCTAATCGTTACATTCCAATGAGATAATGCTTCGTAGATTCGTAGATGTTTGAAGACCGACAAATGTTCAAAGAAGCAGCACTGTGGACATTTGACAGTCTTTGTCATTCTTCAAACATCTAGGAACCATTATTTGAGAATACCCCTGAATTTATCGGAGCTGTAGAATGAGATCCTCCACTGTTGGGTTATCATCTCTCAACTCCATTTTCCCTAAATTTATGGATTCTGTTTTTCAACAGGGATGTAATGCAATGAGTCCTCTCAAATGAATAGACGGACACTTGCTTCCTCTCAAAGGGTTATGGTGTGGTTATAACAGCTGATCATGCTAAGGACTGTTATAATTAACCACTGCTACTTATAAAGACTGATGGACTTAAAGACTGATGAGGCCTATCCACTGTTGAAGACAAAGCCCTATTAAAGACAAGCACTTATGTACCTAAAGCCTGATCAACGAAAGGAAAACCACTGCTCAGTAGCAGCAGTTCTTCAGCATCTACAGCGGATTCAACTTTAGTATTTATGTATCAGTGTTTCTTATGTAACAGTGTTTAGTGTAGCAGTGGTTCGCTATAGTTTATCTCTCGACACAAACCCTATACAAACTCAAAGACAAACCACTACCCAACAACAACTGTGGTTCAGCATCAACAACATATATTATACCTTTGTTTATTTTAACAGTATTTATATGTAACAGTATTTATCGCATTAGTGTTTTATACTTTGTTAGATTGTTAGATTTCATATCACTGAGATGTTTATATGTAATGGTATTTATCACATAACCCCAGCATGCTAACTGATTATTAAGTTCCTCATTTTCATTGTTTGGGTATAGTATTTTTGAAATTGGTCTTTTTTTGCAAACAGTTGTTTATGGGCCAACTTCTTTTTAAGGTCAAACATTTGTTTAAGCGCAAATATCTGTTTATGTCGAAACAGATGTTTAAGGTCAAATATCTGTTTAACGTCAAACATCCTCAAAATAGTTAAAAATGATAGTTTTCATTAATCCTTAAAAGTCTGTTACAACCACTGTTTTGGTTCAAACATCTGATTGTTAAATGTTATCCACTATTGAAAGACAACCTCTGTTTCTTCATTTTTCATGTTGACCACTGAGTGAGCAAACATCTGTGTTTCAATCACTGTTGGCTATCCACTGATAGTTAAAAAATAGACTTACAATGAAATTACAATTTTACCTAATCGTTACAATTTTACCTAATCCACTGATAGCTTAAAGTCTCCCACTGTTTTCATTGTAACCATTGCAACCACTGATATTATTCCATCAGTGGCTTCATAAAACAACTGTCTTCCATTACTCATCAGGGGTTGGCTCGTGGACAGTAAATAGCGGTCAGATCTTTTGTAACCGCTGCCACGTCAGCATTCACTTTTTCTCCTATAAAACCCTGATCAAAACCCCCAAACAGGGTTTTTACTGTCGAATCGAATTCAAAATTCCTTTCTCAAAGCAGTTATCCTCCATTTCTCTCAAAATTCCTCATCGTCCTTCTTCCTCAAATGGCAAAATCACCGTCTTCATCATCTGAGAAATCCACTCAAAAGGCCATAGAAATTCCATACAAAGCTCCCCGTAACTACTTGGGTCTGTTGACAAAACCAAGTAACACTGAAACCTTTAATTCCGTCATAGATGCTCTTTCGTCTTCAAAGTACAAAACTTTGTTGACTTCTGATGCTCCGATTTACTTGGCAACCCAGAGGGAATTTTGGAAAAATGCAAAACTTGAATCTCAAGATGAAACACCCATAGCCATCAATTCCTCGATAAAGGGTGTTAAAGTTAAAATCACACCACTAACCATCTCTGAAGTGTTTGAACTCAATGATCTTCAAGGTAAAACTTATTTCCCTAAAATAGAGTATCAAACTGATTTTTTAGAAAGAGGGTATGCAAAGGAAATGAAAAAAGACACTTTGCAAAAAGGCAGTTTTCCCCCTGCCACAAGGTTTTTGTTTCATACCCTCTTAATGTGTGTTTCTAATAAGACCACTGCTTTCAATGAAATTCCATTAAAGATCCAATACCTGGGTTATGCTATCTTGCATGGGGAAAACTTTAACTATTCCCATGAGATCTTTGATGACTTGGTCAAAAATGTTACTAGCAAATCATTTTTACTATTTGCAAGGTACCTAAGCTTTTATTTTCGAATGAAATTTGGAAAGGATGATGCTCATGTACTCATCCAGGGTGAACCTTTTCAAATAAATGGCCTTACACCTGAAACATTTACAAGGCTATCAAAAGTGTCCAAAACACAAGCAGAGGCTCCTGAGCAGACTTTAGCAGCTACCACTGCTCCTCAGGCACCTGCTGCTGAGCCCACTGCTCAAGGTGATCACAGCAGTAAAACATCTGCTGTGAAACCCAAACCTAAATCCACCAAAATACCAAGACAAAAGAAAACACAAAAGCCCCCCCCCCCCAGACCTAAAACAAAGGCAACTCTAGAAGATGAGATCTCAGAGCAACTGCCAGTGACAACACAAAAGTCACCAGAAACCACTACTGCTACTTCCTCACAGCAGATGGTAGAAAGATCTCAACCCGAGCCTCAAACTCCTCCTGCTTCTTCTAAAAAAGAACAGGTTGTAAGAACTGGGACACCAAATTATGATGCTCTAGAATCGCTTGATCCTATCATCCACAGCCCACTGCCCGGGGCAAATTCTCTTTCCACACCCATACTCACCTCTCAAATTCCTGCACAAACAAAACTTTTGTTGGATGCAGTTGATATAGCTCAGACAGAAATCAGTTCCTCTCAACCACCTATCACTGAGTGCATGCCACCACAAGTGACTGAGTCTGAACTCCCTATCATTGCTAACCCACCAACAACACCAGAGGAGGTTACACTGCAGGATGTACAAGTACTTCCTGTCAGTAGTTTAAGCGAAGCAGCAACTACAGGTGTTGGATCCACTGATCTACACCTGGCCAGTTGTTTCATAAATCAGACTTCCTTGAAGGCAATTTCCTCTCCAGCAACTCTGATAACCACTGGTGTGTTTGTTCCAACCACTGGTACATTTAAAAGGTTATCAATTGATGAGGAAAGAAGTCCCCAGTACCGAGAACAAGGGGCATCATTGGATGACTTTTGGGAAATTTTTCCTAAGGCAACCACTGTTAGTGGGAAATCAGATGATCCCATTAAGTTGGGTGATGGTTTAATGTACCGAGAATTGACGGATAGAGTTGACAAGCTTGATACATCTGTTGCAGAAATCAAAGACATGCTACAACAGTTGTTGAAAGCACAAAAGGTACCACCCACTGCTGCACCAACTCCAACAGCTTCTCCTTCATCTGCTCCCACTCCAAATGAGCTGTGGAGTTTGTTTCAACCTCTGCTACACCACCAAAGAGAATTCACTGATCAGCAACATGAGATACAAGTTCAAAATATCAGAAATCTCATGGAAGCAAGGTTTAAGGACACCCAGGCAGATATCAAGGCAATCAAGGCCCATTTACTAAACACCACTGGCACTGCTCCTCCCTCTATCATCTTTGTTGACAACCCACCACCATCTGATGCCAAAAAGGGGGAGAAAATGAAGCAGTTGACAAAAAAGGGATATGAAGATGGATTGTACATTGCACCAGACAAGTCAAGTATGCTTGTAGACATCCCTTTGCCAGATGGTTCCAAAAAGATTGATGGAACCACAAATTTCATTGCTGATGCAAAAGCAAGGGTAAAAAGGGATATGGAGGCAAAGGATAAAGCAAGGTTTG
The DNA here is from genome assembly GCA_030545235.1 of Helianthus tuberosus. Taxonomy (NCBI): domain Eukaryota; kingdom Viridiplantae; phylum Streptophyta; class Magnoliopsida; order Asterales; family Asteraceae; genus Helianthus; species Helianthus tuberosus. Next base: position 8,734,260 of record CM060436.1, read on the forward strand.
AACAGGAGAAGAGATTTTTTATGGAAATGAATGAGCAGGGTATTTCAGAACCAAAGGATGAAGAAAATCCTAAGGCCACTAGACATCAATCTCCCAAATCAACAGATGTTAAAACTCCTGTTGTATCAACAACTGTTGGTACTTCACTAGTTTCAACAGTTGTTACCTAAACAGCTGCCACCACTTCAACACACACTATAACTACTGCTCCAACTTCAACCACTGCCTCACCAAAAACATCATCACCACCAAAAATCACCTCACCACCAAAAACAACTTCATCACCACCATCATCTCCTGCTAAAAAGCAGAAGACTTCAGATGACACATCATCTGTTGTAATGACAACAGTGGTTGAAACACCAGTTGTTCCAACAACTACTGCTCCCACTTCAACCACTGCCTCACCAAAAACATCATCACCACCAAAAATCACCTCACCACCAAAAACAACTTCATCACCATCATCATCTCCTGCTAAAAAGCAGAAGACTTCAGAAGACACATCATCTGTTGTAATGACAACAGTGGTTGAAACACCAGTTGTTCCAACAACTGTTAGTCAGCAACCTTCCACTCAAATCACTACCACTCAATCCATCAAAACACCACCAACCTCTCCTGAACCCAAAAGGAGAAGGGTAACCAATGTTGTCCTAGATGATGACACTTCACCACCACAAACAACCACACAATCATTGCCAGTTGTACCTATTCCAAACCCTGTTCCTCTTTCTTCAGCTCAAGTTTAAAAACCAAACACTGCCATCACTCCTGCAGGTGCTCAGTACCCTTTAGAGCTTATAGCAGTTAGAGAGGAGATCAAATCCTTCTACACTGAAGATGACCCTGTTAAAAGGAGTTTGCCATCTCTTGAAGGATATCCTAGGCTTAACACTGAAGAATATATGAGGTTAAAAGCTCAACAAGCAGAGGATATCTCTAAAAGGAATTCACATGGTAAATCTGATAAGGAAATACAAAGATACTATCAATACCTGCTAACTCAGGTCTGAACATTGGAACAGTTTGCAAAAAATCTTTGTCAGAAACTATCGGAAAGAGCAGATGAAACCTTGAGAAAAGATTATCTTGATAACATCATGGCTTACAAAATGTATAAAGGAGAAAGGTACATGTACAAAGAATGGACCATTAGTGAGCTTGAAAGTGAAGCAGCCAGAATTCAAGATATGATCAAAAACAAGGTGAAGCAGACTTCTCCTATCTGGGCAAAGTTTAAGAAAAATGTACCAGAAAGGACTCTGCAGCTGAAGAGGATGAAAGAAAAGCTGATTACAGCTGCTTTTGGGTCAAGGAATCAAGTGTCAAGATGGAAAAAGGATAAAGTGTTTGCATCTTACAAAAGGCTGGAAGAACTAAGGAAGAAAAATCCTAATATTCCACATAAGCCTGATTATCCTGAAGCAGTGGTTTCAGCTGAGCCACAAAAGCAACAATTCAGGAGATCCACTGCTCCACCTGCTGCCATCCTTTACCAAAGAAGGAATCAAAACGATATGGAAAAAATAACAGTAGCAGATAAAGAAGCAGAGGATTACCTTGTGAAAGTAGGGGTTAAACGGATGATTGAAGAAACACTTGAATCTTGAAATAAATTCAATCATTCGGTTCTATGTTAAAATGTGTGTTGAAAGCATTTCTCCTGTTTGATTGTGTGCAAAGTTTATTTCCTTTTTAATTCCACTGCATTACTTGTTCATCGTCTTAATTCTTAAACAAAAACACAATAAAAAAGAAACTCAGATCCTAACAACCTCTAATATGGGTTCATGATCTAATCCGGTGATTTGAGGACGTTGTTGTTGAATCGAATGAGATGGTTGATGTAATGTGGTCGTATTAATAACAAATAGTAATTAATATAACTAAGTTTCTCGAGCCCGGGAAGCTATCCCGGGTAAAAACCTAGTTAGTATATATAAAAACAAAAATAATATTTATAACATAGACATAATGATTAAAAACGATAGAATTTATCATTTGTGTATATTAAAATTTGGGTTATACTTTTGAGTTATAGTTTATATATTAAAAGTTAGGGGAGTGGGGGCGGTTACGTTTTCGTCCATGATAGCAATGTTCCAAGCGTGGAACAAACACAATTACCACCGCCACCACAAAGTTAACGAGTGATGGTATAGATTCCGTGATAATGTTAACGCGTGATAAGGGTTGAGTGATAAATGGATGTGAGGGGGTGTGAGGGTTTATTGTTGGGTGCTGTGAGTGATGACCATTGCCACTAAAAAAGGATGTGAGTGATGGAAAAATGGTTGATGACATGGCGGAACTTGATTGGATGTTTGTGAGTGATAGAATTTTTGCAAGTGATACCACCCCCACTCCCCTTAGGCTTTAATTTAAACAAGCGAGCCAATGAGCCAGCTAAGGAGCCTAAGGAGCGAGCCAGCGAGCCGGGCTTACCTTGGCTTGGGCTCGGTTTAGCTCGTTTTATCAGCGTGCTTCGAGCTTTTAGAACAACCCTAGATCCAAACAGTAACACGCATTTAATGATATCTTGTCTCCAACACAGATTTTAGGAATTTGAGGCCTCTAAATATGTTTGCCTTTTGCCTGTGGGTTCACCAAACAATTTATGATCCTGACTCGACATACTTGTTGCCTAAGAACCCTAAAAATGCAATGCCAAACTAGCCCTTATGCTGTTTGCATAATTGCATGTACAATCGATAGTTATCCAAAGACGGCATAGAGATACAGACCGGATGTCTTTGATGTTGTGAGCTTTCTGTACAGGTGGCGAAGGGTGGGTTGGGTAACATATAAATATATATATATATATAGGACAAAGATCCGTTAGGAACCACCTCTTATTGCGAGAACCGCGAGAACCAATGTGAACACAACAAAAATGCCTAAAAATAGCTAAAAATCACACAATTTTTTTTTTAATTTTTTTATAAAAAAAATCGCTACTTTTCGAAGAAAAAAAAATTAATTTTTTTTTTTAAAATATATATATTTTTTTAAAAAAATATATTTTTTTGGCTACTAAAAGTAGCGATTCTAACATAAAAATATTTAAAAAATTATATATATATTTTTTATTTTTTTAGGTTTTTTGGGGGTTTAGTTTTTAGCATTTTAGCTTGGGGGGGGGGGTGGGGGGTTTAGGTTTTGGGGGGGGGGGGGTAGGGGTTAGGTTTTTTAAAGGTTTTTTTTAGCTATTTTAGGTTGTGTTCACATTGGTTCTCGCGGTTCTCGCAATAAGGGTGGTTCTCGCATGAACCTTACCCAATATATATATATATATATATATATATATATATATATATATATATATATATATATATATAGGGGACCGCTAGAATGAGAACCAACTCGAGTTATGAGAACCGCGAGAACTACTTGATCCGGGGCGAGGTGGACCAAATTTTTTTTTTCAAAAACGTAGATGCATGTATTATAAACACATTCTTAAAAAAATTTTTAAAAAAATGCCGTGTGTGTAGTTTTTTACACCACAATTTTGTGGTTTACGAGTTCCGTAAATTTACGGAACTCGTAAACCACAAACTTGTGGTGTAAATAACTGCACACACGGCATTTTTAAATTTTTTTTTTTTACGAATGTGTTTATAATACATGCATCTACGTTTTTTAAAAAAAAAATTGGTCCACCTCGCCCCGTACGGTGTGGTTCTCGCGGTTCTCATAACTCGAGGTGGTTCTCATTCTAGCGGTCCCCTATATATATATATATAGGCCGGTTATCGTACAAATGCCCTTATCCTACATTACGTACGCTATAACCATGGCCGTCGGATCATCTCAAATCACCCCGTGTTTACCTATTAAATTAATCAAATAAAGATATATATATGTAACCGCCAAGGTTAAAATCGTCAATTACGAAATAAAAAACCTGATAATCAGCAAACAAAACCTCGAAATCAAAACGTAAGATTCTTAATCAAAACGGTAATCGAAAATATAACAATTACTCAAAAATCGATCGATTCCTATTCAACATATCCTGCTGCGAAAATGAACTTCTGATGAATTTAGAAATTCATACCTGAAGATGATGATGATGCAGTGTGAAAATCAAATAAGAAAATGCAAAATACATAACACTTAGGGTGTAATATAATGTGCGAATTCATATCAATACACATGCGATATCACTAAGAGTTAATAATATTTAAAATTTCGTAAAATTTGCGAATTTATGCTTTAACACAAACGATTTCGCATGTTTTTTCAACACATGCGAAATTGTTATGTTACACATGCGATTATGAATAAAACACGAACAAATACTTTCAAATTACTTTGTCCTAAAAATGCAAAAAAAAAAAAAAAACATTACGAATCTTAAAAACTAAAATATAGTATTTTATATAAAAAAACTTAATTTATTACCGATGTGACTGTAATTTGACATGTAATGATCAATTTTACAATAATTACTACTGAACTTACCACCCTACCTACATAATAAATTTACTATATTAATATAATAAACCTAGATATAACTACCTTCCATATTAAGTCATACATAGAAGACAAAAAAACACACACACAAAACATACAAACAAAAATGGCATCTGATTATTCAGAACAAATAAAAAACATTGCAATCAAAGAACTATTGTCAACTCGCACGTTGACAGAACTAAGCACTGATGTCAACTCTTCTCATCTGGTTCTTGATGTGCAGGGTAAAATTCTTGAACAAATAAAGAAAAATCTAGAGATATGGGAACGCCTACTTCAAGAACCACCATCAAGCTTCAAGGACAGGTCTTTGGAGCACATAAAGGAGCAATCTCGAGCTGATGACTTAGCCTTCTTTTCCTGACAGATGCTCTAAACACTGTGAAGGAGAAGATGGAGTTCAGCTCTTCTGAACGTGATAAAATCTTTTCTTCAAGTAACTAAATTATCTTTTTAATCCTTTTGTGGTTGTGGTTGTGGCTGTGTTAGACAATAACAATTATTTTATATTTTGGGTATGTATTTAGAACACATAATATATATTTAGAACACATATTATGCTTGCTTATAAAAATATTAAATCGCATGAATGATATTGCCCCGTTTGTCACAGAAAAAAACAATATAACTCAAAATATCGCATGTAATAAAAGTGAAATCGCATGTAAGAATTATTATAAACTGAATCATATAAAATCGCATGTTTTGTACACTATAAATCGCATGTAAAAAGATATAAACAGAAGAATATAAATCGCATGTATTTCGTATAATTCGCATGTCCATTTATAAAAAAACTACTCATCCTCATCATCTTCTGAAACCTCCTCCCACTGATCTTCTTCTTCAGATCCATCATCACTACTGTAATCTTCAAACTCATCTTCCTCTTCATCGTCTTCGACCTCATTGTCTTTGTCTCTGGCAACATTTTCAATCTGGACGCCCTTCATCTTCTTTTTTTGTTGTTTACCTTGTTGTTTGGCTTTTAGCTCCTCGCAAGTCCGAATGTCATGACCTTTTACGTTGCATACGCTACATGTCCTTGACCTTTTCCCTATCCGGCTGATCATTTGTTCCTTCTTAGATTTAATCCTTTTATGCGACCCGCGACCTTTATTTCTTATACCAGCCGGCACACGCACAGTGGGAGGAACATTAGTTGCCGGTTGTTGATAACCAATCAACTTTGAAAATCGGTCAAATTTTGGATCAAGTTGCTTGGTTATACGACTCTGATCCACTCTCTCTTTGAGCTGCATCATTTGATCCCTCACTAAAACAAGTTGATCGAGGTCGGAAATCAAATTGCTAACCAAATACTCCCCTGTGTGGATGATTTCACGAGCAATCCGTTTAGCCTTGTGTTGCACATCCTTGCCATCCACATTTAAATTGTACTTTACATTTAACTCATTCGGCACCACATCCTTCGTCCATCTCTTCATAACATACTTGTTTGGTATTTCTTTAACACCAAACATCTTGAAAAGGAAATAGATGTGTTTGCAAAGCAGCCCATACTGCTCAAAACGCAAACAACTACATTGTGCAGTTACATCATTTTCAAGGTTCTTGAACCACACCTAGGAAAAACCCAAAAAAAAAAAATTTATATTAAAAATTAAAATCGCATTTGTAACAAGACAATTTCGCATGTCTTAACAACATTTAAAGGGACAACTTTTAAAATCGCATATTGTAAGATCAGGATCTGAAAAAAAAAAAGAAATTCGCATGTATGTTATATAAAATTGCAAGTTTGAAATATATATGCTATATTACCTCCAAAAAACCATCTCCATGGGCTTTAAAGTCCTTCAACAATATCCTGATCTGTGGACCATCTACTTTGGTGTCCATCGGCAGACATTCAGAAATTGTACCACAAATCTCTATTTGCTGATCAAAGAATATAGACCTGGTGAATCTATTAGCAACATCTTTTTCCAAAGAAGTTCCGGTCAAATCAGCAGGCTCAGTATATCTTGAAATATGATCATTCTTTCTATAATTAAACTGTTGGACATCCATTGCACCATCAAAATGATTCATAAACTCTACGAGAGTGAGTTGTGAATTAGCCACCTAGCAGAAAAAATGGTTCTCACTCTCTGATCTTGAAGTTGTTCTCATAAGTCCCGACATTGGCCCGTGCCGGTAAAAAGCCGGAATCCACATGGATCTCATCACAAATATATCATCAATCCATTTGTTTTCTGTGAGACCAAACTCAATCATCACTAACTTCCACTATCTCTCGAATTCTTCGGGCTCAATGGAATCAGTCCATACAATGTCGCACATCTTCCTTTTAAACTCATCGTTATTGCACAACTCATATCCAACCTATAACAATAAATTTTTTTTAAATCTATAATATAAAAAAACATAATGCTAACGGAAGACAATATATCATGCTATACCTTATCTGTCACTTTTTTCATTATGTGCCACATGCACAATCTGTGTCTGCTGGTAGGGAAAACCTCCTCAATAGCCTGTTTCATAGCAGGGTCTTGATCGGTCACTACAACCTTTGGCTGCCAGCCAAATGACTTTAAGAATGAATTCAGAAGCCATTTATATGATTCAATACTCTCCGATGCCAACAATCCAGCTCCAAGGGTTACATTTCGACAGTGGTTGTCAATGCCAGTGAACGGAACAAACACCATCTTGTACCTGAACAACACATGAGAATTACACATTGAAAACATGCGAAATAGACAGATATCACATGCGAAAACAAAAGTATAACATGCGATATACTCAACATCACTTCTTCAACATGTCTGCACATGCGATATTACAAAGCTCATGAAGACATATAACATGCGAAAATTAGTAAAAAAACATTACCTGTTTGTCTTGAAAGTTGCATCGAACGATATCACATCCCCAAATTCCATATAGTTAAGCTTGCATAAACCATCAACCCAGAACAAACCAGTTAACCGTTTGTCATCACCAACAGAATATTCAAAAGAATAATCAGCTAAATACTGTTTTTTATCAGTCATCCTATTAATCACCATGTCAGCATCATATTCTCCTATATAGCTGTTAATTCGCTTCCTAAAATTTTTGCAATCATCAACCGTGGCACCAACGTTCTCAAAACCACCATAACATTTCCTCATTATATGGAAAGCCTTGACGGGACCAAGGTTTAAAGTTCCTAGTTCCCAAACCAACTCCTCCTGTACATCTGACAACTGTCTGTAAGCTGGCAACATACAAACTTATGATTATGGCCATCAACAAATCTCTTTACTGTATATAATCTACCATCCACAGTGCAAGTCATAAGTTGAGCTTTGCATCCAGTTCTAATAGTGCCCCTGTTCCTTGTTTTAAATTGCTTTTTTGACTTCGAACGATCATCAATACACAGTGGCTTATGTCCCTCTTTAGAGCAAACAAAATACTTAGTTTTGATTATATCACCACTGTGTACTTCACCACCTTTACGAGTAGAAAACCCCGCTAACTTAGCATATGATTGGTAAAACGCATATGCTTGTTCAATAGAGATAAATTGCATTCCAACAACAGGTGTAGCTGATGCTTGAACCTCCGGAGTGTAGACCCTTTCATCTACATGAATCAAAATGAGAAAACAAAAAACGTGCGAATTATGGGACTAGTTACATGCAAAATCTTAATAACAGCATAATTTCATCATAAAAACAAATTCACATGCGAATTGTATAAACAATAATATGCGAAAATGATAATTTTGATTAATTTGTTTTACATATGCGATTTATAATGTAATAACATGCGAAAATGCGTAAAGAAAAAAAATCAAATGCGAATTGTAATAGTGGTAACATGCGAATTTGTGCATTTTGCTTTCATATAAAAAATATAATCAACATTCAAACTTCAAAAAACAGCTACAACAATATAAAATCATTGGTACGATTAAAACAAAAAACAAGTATACGAAAAATTTAGAGATCTGAATTAACATAATTACCATTAAACAACTTGTTTACAACACTTGTACTTGCAATTGGATTTGGATTTGCATGTGGCGGATTTAATACATCCTCAACCGAAACTCTCTGATATGCAGATAATTGAGCATGATCACCGATCGGTCGAGTTTCTTCAAGATCAACCTCTGTTCGTCCAGTGCTGCTCTGTGGATCCATCGAAAAAAACAATTGAATGAAACCCTAACTGTTAGTGCAATATGTCTATCGCCTCCGTCATCTCAAGATCGTAGTTGAAACTGTTTAAATCTAGGTTTTATATTGTTATAAATAGGAAAAGGCAAGGTGGCATTTATGTAAATAATGAGATCTCTCATTATATCCCTTGGCCTATAAATAGAACCATTAGGGTTCTAATTTAGAACTTTTGAAACTTTTTCCACATTTGAGACTTGGAGCTTTGGAGAGCTAAGATCTAGAGAGGGAAAGCTTAGAGAGAGAAAGTTCCTCGTACGTGATTCAGGTGCTGTACGTTATCAGATCTTTCAATAGAATCACGGTTATTATTACGTTCGTGTGTTCGGTCACGATCGTGTACGGATTCTGCACGTTACACGAGTCGGTTCGCAATCGAAACGGAGTTAAAACCGATCCTACAAGTGGTATCAGAGCAGGAGCTCGATTACACGGATCAAACACACAATTACGCACTTGAATTCAGCAGATTCAGAGTCAAATTTCACTCAGATTTGTCAAATTTCTTCATCTTTACATTTCTTCACGTTTTTGACTGAAAATCGTCAAATTAAACGGGTTTTAACGGTTCAAAATTAATGATTTTTGGATATGTTGTGCGAAATTATCAGATCTACAAGCCTACAAATTTTCAGATCTAAATTCCAAGCCGTTTGAGAGAAATCTTGAATTTTGTGTTCGAAAAAGTTGGGATATGTTTGCTGTTGATGTTGAAGTTGATATGGATGCCAACCGATCGGTCAACATTATCACTTGATCGAACAGCTGTTCGATCGATCAGTTGTTCATTCCATTACATCATTCTTTAAAAAAGTTGACTTTCTTTGACTTGCCAGCCGATCGGCTAGCATACCAGCCGAACGGTCAGCACACCGTATCATTACATCACGTTATATTCTCTAAAGTTGTTGACCTGTTGACTTACTTGATCGAACAGCTGTTTGATCGAACACCTGTTCGTTCCAGTGCATCTCTGCAATTCTGTCATTTAAAGTGTTGACTTTGTTGACTGCTGATCGATCGAACAGCTGTTCGATCGAACACCTGTCCGTTCCATTTAAACTTTGACTATTGTTGACCTAGCCGAACGGACAGCTGTCCGAACGGCTAGCATCCCAGCCGATCGATCAGCAAATCGTTTCATAACATCTCACCTTTTAAGCCACTTAAGTCAACACTGCTATTCTTTCTTAGTCAACACTGTTATGTTTGTCAGTCAATGTAATCAATTTCATTCGGTGAAGCATGTGAATCTTTTTACAGGTGTCAACATTTATAGCTTTCATTAATAACTACATCACGTGATTTCTTGTATTCATCTCTAGATATTATCCTGAATCAGTTTATGTAGTCTTTGCATGTGAATTCTCTGACATTTTATATTGATAATCGGGTCAAGACTATTGAAACATATTCACGTGATTATCTGATAAACCCATGTGTAATTGATTGATTGTGTGTGCATGTGATATTATCAGTTCACATGTGATTTTGCATTGTTGTTGGTGAAAGAAGTCAACGTGTCAACCGATCGATCAAGCTTTTTGTCATCTTGTTCCTTCAATACAACACGCAAGCCGATCGAACAACAAATCCCCAACCAATCGGCTAGCATCCCCAACCGATCGGCTTGCAATTCCCAACCGATCGGACAACATATTTTGTCGTTTTGTGTCAGCCGATCGAACAGAGGGTCGAACGGACAACCAACCGATTCAAGAATCCCAGCCGATCGGACAGCAATCCCAGTCGATCGACCAAGAGATTTGTTGTGTAGTGTCAGCCGATCGAACAGAGGGTCGATCGGACAGCTTTCCCGTTCGATCGAACAACAACTCCAACCGATCGGACAGCATTGATTATTTTCATTGTTGATTTTTTCGGATACCCGTTCGATCAAGTTGTTTGATATTTTTAAACTGATCATTTGTTTATTTGTTTTCAGGAGATTCAAGATTTACAAAGTGCGAAGTTCAAGAAATTGTTTCAAGATGTCGAGCAGCGATGAAGAATTCTACAACACATTTTATAACGCGTTCACTTCCGAATCGATAGAGAGAAGATCCGAGATGAGAGAATATTCGAAGGAAATCTGAGAGAATTTGAAATTTGAAAACATGTATGGAAGCCAACAGAAACCACCGAAGCTTATGAAAGTTGAAGATTATAACTAGTGGAAAAATCGGTTTGAGGGTTGGGTAAAAGCTTTTGCTCCTGAAAGTTGGTTAAAATTGAAAAATGAATATACAGAACCAGTAAAAGAAGGAGGAGAGTTAATAGATGAAAAAGAGTTCACAGAAACAGATGTAAAAAATGTTGTAGCTGAGTACAAAATGATTGCATTGATAAAACAGTCAGTGAGAGAAGATATCATTTCGCTACTTGAACATGAGAAAACATCGAAGAGTTTATGGGAAGCTTTAGAGAGAAAATGTGTAGGTACCTCTGAGATTGTGAAAAACAAAAAGAAACTGTTACGAAAAGAATTTGATTTATTTGGTTGTATGAAAAATGAATCTGTTTGTAAAATGATTGAGAGATTTGGGCATTTGAAGATGGAGCTGGCCAGACACAAAATCACATACACTCAAGAGGAGCTGGTGGATAAATTGTTTGACTCATTGCCAAATGATCAGGATTGGCAATACTTCGTTTTAATGTTAAAAAACACAATCAAGCCTGAAGATTTAAGTGTGGATCTGCTCATTGAGAGATTAGAAAGCCACGAGCTGGAAATCAAGAAGTCTAAAATCAACAATCCAGCTCATCAGCAGAATGTGGAGTTGTACTACAGAGGAAATCTACCACAAGCTGGGTCTCCAAGAACAGCTTTTTCTGCAGAAAGCTCAAATTCTGTGAACAATGAAAGTCCTCATAGTGGTTTTCACAGTGGATATTCTTCAACCACTTCAAGTCAAACTGCTTCAAAGAATTTATTTCAGTGTAATATCGCAGTGGATTTGAAGAATTGTCAGAATTTCAGTGAGGTGTCTGCTAAGCAGCAGATGGTTTTCTTGGCTTCTGTGCTTGAATCGTATGAAAGTCTTGTGGCAGGCAAGATAGGCAACACCAATCTGATAAAGGAAGACTACGATCAAATCGATCCTAAGGAGATGAAATTGATTGATATACGATGGTGTATGGCTAGTGCAGTGAGGAGGGCACAACGTTTTATGGAAATTACCGGAAGGCAGTCTATTGGTGGACCTTCTACCAAGTTAGGCTTTGACAAGTCCAAAGTGACATGCTTTAAATGCAAACATAAAGGTCACTTTAAACGTGAGTGCAGAAATGCTTATGCTGATGATACTGCTAATCCTTTCAAAGAAGATTATTACAAGAAAGCAATCTATCATCAGAACAAGTCTGAACCTCCTAGATTGAAGCAAACTGAAGAAAAATCAAGAGCTCTGGCAGTTATTCATGACGATGAAGGTTATGACTGGAGTCAAGTTCTAACTAAAGAAGATGCAGTTGGATATGCATTTGTAGCTGAGGTTGATCCTGATAGATGGTGGAAAAGAGACTACGCAAGATGGGAAATCAAAAAATTCAGGGAACCATTCAAAGAAGCCCAGAGAGCAAAAAGATGGAATGACGAATTAGAATGTTACATGGATCCACGGGGTAATCCAGTTGTTGACCCATCAAAGGTGGATTTTGAAGCTGTAACAAATTTGCTTCCAAGACAGGCAACTTTCAACACAAGAAGGTTATCTGATAAAGAATATTTTTCGGATTTGGTGAGCAAGATAAAGGAAGTTTGTGAAGCAAGTCTACCAAAGGTGGTAGAAATGAAGAAGAGAAAAGAAGAAGAGTTGAAAAAGATGGTTGAAGAAGTGAAGATTACTGCAAAGCTTGCTGCTGAAGAAGAACAGAAGAGTGAAGAAGAACAGAAAGTAGAAAAAGAGTAGAAGATTGAAAAACAACATAAGATGGAAGAAGAAAAGAAGAAAGAAGAGGATCAGACAGGAGAACCGGTGCTAAAAGAGACCAAGGTAAATGAATCTTCTCATCTATCGAATGTTGAAATTGTTGATAAAAATGAAAACAAGTGCAGGAATTGCATTGAAATGTGCAAAGCATGTATTGAAAAAGATGAAATAATCAAAACAAAAGATATTGAAACAAATAAACTTGAAAATGTTTTCAAAATAAAATGTAAAGAAATGATTGAAAAAGAAGAAATTTTGAAACTAAAGGTTGAAAAGCTAACACAGAAATGTCATGGTCTTGAAGAAGAAAATAAGATTTTGAAAGAAATGTGTACAGCTAAATGTGTTGGTTGTGTGGAGAAAGATAATAAGTTTCAAGATTTTCAAAAGGAGTATGAAAATTTGAAGTGGTCGAGTCAGAGAGTACAAGAAGCATATGATACTTTGAAGAGACAAGTCAAAAGTTTTGATCAAAGACTGTCTGAAACTTTAACAACCAAAGAAATGTATGAGAGACAGTTTAGAGAAAAGCAACTTGAATTAAACAAGTGTGTTGATGAAGTTGCTAATCTTAAACAAGTCTTTGCTGAAAAAGAAAAGGTTGTTACCAAACTTCAAAGTTATCATAACTCTTCGTACATTCTCGAACGCATTTTCAACATCACACCAGATGACAAAGATACTGACAAGAACAAAAAGGGTATTGGTTCAGAATTTCATCAGATACCACCACCATTGAGAAACAATTATACTTTTTATGATGAGGAAAAGGTGGCAAAAGGTTTGAACAGAGTTGACCAATTACCTGAAAGTATCGATGTGACTTACACCAAATCTGATGAAGCTGATGATTCAGAGGTGGTAAGTAAGGTTGTTGATAGCGTTCTGAAAGATGAGTCTACAAAAGGTAAGTCTGAATCACAGGATGAAAATGAAGGAAATTTTCATGATGAGTATTTGAAAAACATAAAATCTGAGAAAGCTGTGAATGATGATTCAAAAGGATTGGTTTACACCATGATTGGATCGGACAAACTATTCTTAGATATTGTATTCCCGATTCAGAATGTGATTTCAGAAAAGGTTGATAAAGTTTTTAAGATGGTTGAAATTGAAAAGTAAAAAATTTCAAAGTTTGCTGGTAAAGGTCGTAAAACTTTTTATAACAAACCTGGTTTTAAAAAGAAGAACATGAAGGCTGGATTGGGTTATAAAAAGAATAAAAATTGGAAGCGAAATGAAAAACCGAATTTTCAACAAAAAATGAATTTCGTTCTTGGGAAAAGTTTGAAAGAAGAGGAAGAACTCCAATTTAGACGACAGTCTAATGAAGAGTTCTATGCTCAGAATAAGAAACAACAACAGGCTAAAGATGTTTCAAAGAAAACGTGTTTTAAATGTGATCAAATTGGACATGTTGCACGGAAGTGTCCAAACACAAAGCCTGTTGATGTTGAAAAACGGAAGTCTGAGGAAGTGAGACAAAAGTCTACCAGATTTGATTCAAAACAAACTTGGAGGTACAACGCAAACAAGTTTGATTCGAATCAAACTTGGAAACCAAAACAGACCAGGTCTTATTCAAGACAAACCCATAATTCTCACACACCCAGAGTTAGAACAACAAAAAGTTGGAAAACATCTGTTGATATGACAAAACCCCAAGAGTTTTGGAAACCAAAAGTTGTTCAAAAACAAAATGTTCAAAAAGAATCACACTTTTACAAAAGAGGAACTCCGAAAGGTCAAACATGGAGTGTTAAGAAACAAATTACTTCGGTAAAAGATGAAAAAGTTGAAGTTAAAGTTGAAAAAATTTTTGATGAGAAAGATTTTCCGAAACTGAATGATATATATTGTGTTGAAATGCCTATGGTCAAACAGACCTGGGCTAAATTGTTCAAGTAATCAAGTAATCTGAATGTGCAGGTGCTCAACAAAATCAAAGATTGTGAGAATGGAAGTTGGAGCAGCCTGGCACAACAGGAGGAGAAGGCTGCTGAACCCTGGTTTGGTTGAACATGGAGTTTAACATTTTCTGTACATAAATAAACAATATTTCTAAACCCTAAAAATTGAAAATTTAAAAACCAAAAATATGTTTTTATTTTTGTCAAAATCTTGAAAAATCAAAAATATGTTTGTTTTTAATTTTTGTCAAAAATAGAAAATTACACAAATATGTGTTGATTGAATACGCCGAAACCCTCACGGCTGAACAAACATGATTACTTTCACAAGATTGAAAAACGGTTTTCAAACTGTCGAAAATCAATGGGTTGTAAATCATGAGGGTACTTTATATTAGTTTTCTGCATTACAGAGCATAGAAGCAGAAAATGGATGGCGAGACAAAGCTATCAGTATTGGTTGTCAAATTTTCTTTAAATGATTTTGCATTTTAGGGGGAGTAATATTGTCAGAAAATCCAAAAACATTAGAAAATTTAAAAAAGCCAAAAACATGATAAAATTCAAAAATTGAGTTTTTGTGTAAAAAGAGGAAATGATAGTACATCAGTAGATAGTTACGGTATGCTAAAGAATTGTAATGTTCTAAATAGCGTTAAACAGTCTCACTGATGATATGCTGATAGATTTTTATACATTTAGTAAACTTTTTCGGGATACAAACCTAAATTCAAACTTGCTTATTTCGTGGGGAACACTACTTGGATATATAGGTAACCCCTGAAATCTTGTTTGAAATGTCCCTCTTTCTGAGATACTAGGTCTTTATGCTTAGTGATATCTGGGGTATTATCCCGGGACTTCTGATTTTGCGGAAGCAATGGCCTAGTCCCCGGAGAATACTTTCTGCATTGCTTGAAATATAGCGCAGCCCTCAGTAAATTGATGAAACAATAAAATTGCTAATCAATGCTGTTGTAAAAAAGATCCTCTAAAGGGGACCCACCCAAGTCGAACCGTCATCTCTCTGCTGAACGGAAGTTCTGACCTGTGCTCTCACGGTTTCGTATTGCTTCGTAATTTATTCCCCTTACAGATATCATCTAGGTATACTCACCTGTAAGACTGAATATTGGGATCTGGATACGGGAGTATATTCAAGAGGTAGGACACATGAATGAGTTTAAGTTCTTAATACATCTAAATCGTATCTCGAAACAGTTGAAATTTGTGTGAAAATTTAAGTGGATCAGTATATTGACAATCTAAGTGAATTGTTTAATTCTTAATGTGTAACTAAGCTCAGCGGTACTTGTGACTTGTCAAAAACTGATATGATCCTCTGACGCATACTCAAACAAAAATATTATCTGTAAATATGTTTGTAAATATTTCCTTATTGCTTTATATTTTCAGAAAATACAAAAAGATTTTGATTTCCACTTTATTTTTGACAACCGATGTCTGGGAAGTTGAGTTTCAAAATCTAAGTATGCTGATCGTGTTTCTGAAAATAAAACAAGTTCATTAATTTGAAACTTGAAGTTTTAAAATCAAAAATCAAAAAACAGTTTGTGATATCTCCAAGGTCATTAATTTGGACTTGGATGATTAACTGTGAGGGATTTGGATTCTTATATTGTTAAAATCTGTAAAAGAGCCAGTTTCCGATCATGTTCGCTGAAACTGCCAAATCTTTGAAGATTGTTGATAGGGGAAGAGTATCAAGTAATTCTGGATATATTCATATTATTATATCTTAGTCCCAGGATCTTGATTTAGAAAGTTTGATGGAGCCAGGTTACGATACCTGGAAATCTAAAAATGTTTTACTTATAAATGTTTGAGGATTGCAGATTCCAGACTACAATCCCGATAGCCGAGTCTAAGGGGGAGTCTGAAGACGAGCTCAACGAAAGGGGGAGCGTGCATTCAAGGAGCCATGTATCTATCCCAGAGGAGCTTGTAACCGAAAAGCCAGGTGTCGATCCCAAAGCACGGAAGCTTGACGAAAGGGGGAGCCTGAAGAGTTTACCGAAAGGGGGAGCTGGAGCTGAAGACAGATCCACCGGGATTCTGTTCAAACAGTAAGACTCAGTGAGAGAGAGAAAGACAAGACGCTACGAGTTTGACTAAATGTTTGAGATTGACTACGGCAATATCCAAGGGGGAGTCTGTTAGTGCAATATGTCTATCGCCTCCGTCATCTCAAGATCGTAGCTGAAACTGTTTAAATCTAGGTTTTATATTGTTATAAATAGGAAAAGGCAAGGTGGCATTTATGTAAATAATGAGATCTCTCATTATATCCCTTGGCCTATAAATAGAACCATTAGGGTTCTAATTTAGAACTTTTGAAACTTTTTCCACATTTGAGACTTGGAGCTTTGGAGAGCTAAGATCTAGAGAGAGAAAGCTTAGAGAGAGAAAGTTCCTTGTACGTGATTCAGGTGTTGTACGTTATCAGATCTTTCAATAGAATCATGGTTATTATTACGTTCATGTGTTCGGTCACGATCGTGTACGGATTACGCACGTTACACGAGTCGGTTCGCAATCGAAATGGAGTTAAAACCGATCCTACACTAACACAGACGAACGAAAACTGCAATTTGAGAATTATGAAAAATTTGAAACTGATTCGAATTATAACTACCGGGATATTAGTGTAACGAACATCTCGCTGATTGAATGAAGAGACTAATTTGCCCTCAGATGGTTGAATTAATTGTCTGATTTAACCTTATAAAAGAAAAACTGAATCAGGACACGTGTATGGCTCAAAATCTCGCGTCTGTAATGTACGATAACCATATTTGTACTATACTCTTTACCTATATATATATATATATATATTCATCATTTTAGAATGGTCCGTCGACTCGCCAAAACTTGTTTTATCCGTCCTTTTAAATGTCCCAGATCATGAATGTGTAAATATGCTAAAATGAGACGAGTTATATTTTTTTCTCACATGTATTAAAGTGGATGACTGATAAACGATACATACCCCCTACAAAAGGGTGACATTAGGGACAAACTACATTTGATTTATAAAGTTCACGGTTTAGAGAAAGCCGAGGAGTTCTACAATAACATTTCACAAGTATTCAAAGGATTTCTTATTGATATCTGCCTTCTTAACATCTGTGCTCTTGAAAAGTTAGAGGATAAAGCAGAGGCCATGATGCAAACGCTACGTGATACAGGGCGTGTATCGACTCCTTTGCCCTTCAATACAGTGGCGGATCCAGGAATTTGTTTCAAGGGGTTCAATTTTTTAAATGTTACAATATCATATGCCCAGACATAAAAAATAAGGGTTGGTTCGACGGTCCGGGCCAGGTAAGATTCATCACATAATATAAATAAGATACAACAGTGAAAAAAACATGGTTATGATAAATTTAAAAACACGTAACATAAATAATATGGTTTTTACGAATAAAAAAACATACCTACAGTTATTCCCTATGAGGTTTCATCTTTTGAAAACGTCGCATTACATTCTCGATCGTAACTTGTTGTAAGAACTCCCTTTCAATGTAGCAAATGCAAGAATCGTTCATTCATGCATACTACCTGTTAGGATCTGAGTTTCTTATGATTGTGCTTGTTTGATAATTATGAAAATGAAACAGAAATAAGTGAAGCAAAATCAAATGGAACAAACTTTCAACACACAATCAAATGAGAGAATTGCTTTCAACAAACATGTTTAACATGGAATCGAATGATTATATTTATTACAATCTTCAATTACACTTGTATGAATGCATACAATCTCCCCCTCAGCCTGAGCTCACAGAGAATGCTCGTACAGAATGACTTGTGATGAAGAGAGCTAATAGAACAGTACAGGGTACTGTTCCATTTATAGTACCGAACAAACCACCGTGGCATCTTTGCTGACGTCACCATGAAAGTGACATCTAACCTCCTAACAACCTGTAACCACTGACCTATACAACTACTGCTATTACAAACTACTGATTACAATGAATACAATAGATAGACTAAACTACTGCTTCTCATTCCACTGTTATACTCCTAGAAGTGCTTTGTGTCTTCAGCAGTACTTGAACCATGACAGTAGATTGAGCATCAGTGCTTGGACTTCAACAGTCTTTAGACTTGATCAGTTGTTGAAGATCAGCAGTTGTTGTAGACGGACAGTAGATAGAGGTCATCAGATGTTAGGCCACATTCAAGGAGGAAGAACTGTTGCAAACAACTGCTTATTCTGAATCCACTGATCTGATCCAGTTTTGGCTTTATCAATTGTTCCTTTGGTAGGGTTCAATCCCAACAATCTCCCCCTAGAACAGATGATGCCAAAACTCTTCATTATTCTGGATTTTTATTGCCTCATCAAAAATTCCCTGACTTGTCCTTTGAATTGTAATTCAAAGTCCATGGAGTCTGTATCATTCTCATCCCTGCACAGTGTAAGCTCAAGGAGATCTTGAAGATCTTTTTCACCTAGGCCAAGTGCTTGTTCCCTTGATATGTGCTTCACCTCACCATTGGATCTAAGAAAAGTCAATAGGTGGGTCTTTTGATCAGACTTCCACTTTAGTATTTTTGAATCCTTTGGGTTTCTTGGGAGAGTTTTTATTGCTGATGAGTTTGGAGAATGAGGCCTGGTGATGACAACTTTGGCAGGGTCTTGGGTTTGTGTTGAGTCTTGGTTTTCTACCATAAGTGTCTGAAGAACCATCTTTATGATATAATCTTCTAAAGCCTGGTCTTCTTTTGATATTGCATCCATCTGGTTTTCTTTCCTTCTTTGATAAAGGATAGCAGCAGGTGGAACAATGGGTTTCCTGATTGGTAACTTTTGTGGCTTGACTGGAACCACTACTTCCAACTCTTCCAACTTTTTGTAAGTGGCTAACACTTTATCCTCAACTGGAGCAGTGGGATCTCTTTTCCTCAACTCTTCCAACTTTTTGTAAGTGGCTAACACTTTATCCTCTGACCACCTTGTGACCTGGTTCCTTGACCCATAATCAGCAGTTATCAGTTCTTCTTTCATTCTTTTCAACTGTAGGGTCCTTTCTGGTACATTTTTCTTGTACTTGGCCCATACTGGAGGAGTCTGCTTCACCTTGTTTTTAATCATTTCTTGAATTCTGGCTGTCTCCTTTTCTAGCTCACTGATGGTCCATTCTTTGTACTGGTGCTTTTCTGCCCTGTACTTCTTGTAAGCCATGATATATTCAAGATAGTCTTTCCTCATACTTTCATCATCTCTTTCAAACAGTTTTTGACAAAGGTCTTTTGAGAACTGTTCTAAAGTTCTGACCTTGGTGAGCAGGTATTGCAGATTTCTCTGAAGCTCTTTATCAGACTTTCCCTCTGAATCCCTTTTAGATATATCTTCTGCTTGTTGAGCTTTTATTTTGAGATATTCTTCAATGTTCTTTGGGAAAGGATAACCTTGAATGGAAGGAAGTTTCCATTTTGCAGGGTCATCTTCAGAGTAAAATGACTTTATCTCCTCTTTGACTGCTGGAAGATCCAATGGGTATTGTAATCCCACAGGAACAATAGCAGTGTTTGAATTCAAAACTTGTGCTGATGATAATGGAACAGGGTTTGGGATGGTGACAAGGGATAGTGGTTATGTAGAGGTTGGAGTTGGGGAAGTGTCATCTTCCAGTACAATGTTGGTTACCCTTCTCCTTTTATGCTTAGGAGAGGTTGGTGGTATATTTGTGGGTTGAGTGGTGGTGATTGAGGTGGTAGGTGTCTAACTAACAGCTGTTGAAACAACTGGTGTTTCAACCACTGTTGTCACTACAACAATTGATGTGTCAACTGTTGTCTTCTGCTTTTTGGCAAGTGGTGTTGGTGGTAAGGTTATTTTTGGTATGGCAGTGGATTGAGTGAGTGTTGATGTGGTAGTGATGGCAGTTGTTGGGGTAACATCTGTTGAAACAACTGAAGTACCAACAACTGTTGATACAACAGGTATCTCAACATCTGTTGGTTTGGAGGTTTGATGAGTGGAACTTTTGGGGGTTTGAGGAGTATGTTTTGTGATTCTGGAAGGTGTGGATTTGGGTTGCCTTACTTTTCTAGTTGGCTATCTTCTTTTAGGTTTAGTTTCATGCTCTTCCTTGGGTTCAGAAGTACCCTGCTCTTCCTTTTCCAACAAAACTTTCTTCTCCAGCTCAAACCTTTTAATACCTTTTATTTCCATTGACTCTTTCATGTTTGCTTTTAGATCAGCAAAGACATTTTTAGTCTCATCAACCTTTTTGGAACCATCTGGCCTTGGGATTTCCACAACCAGTTTAGATCGTGGATCTGGTTCAATGTATAGACCATCTTCATATCCTTTCTTCTTTGTCTCCCCCCGTTTGGCATCATCAGGAGGATTGTCAACAAAGATGATTGTAGGAGGAGCAGTGCCAGTGGTGTGTAGTAAATGGGCCTTAATTGCCTTGATATATGCTTGTGTATCCTTGAACCTAGCTACCATCAGATTTCTGATCTTTTGAATTTGAACTTCATGTTGTTGATCAGCATATTGTCTTTGTTGATGAAGCATAGGTTAAAATAACTTCCAGAGCTCAGCAGAGGATGGAGCAGATGTTTCAGATGTTGCAGCAGTGGGTGTTGCCTTTTGAGCTTGTAACAACTGTTGCAACATGTTTTTGATGTCTGCAACTGATGTATCAAGCTTGTCAACCCTCTCCGTCAATTCTCTGTATTTTAAACCATCACCCAAGTTAATGGAATCATCTGATTTCCTACCAGTGGTGGTCGTATCAGTGGTTGACTTAGGGAAAGTTTCCCAGAAATCATCCACTGATACCCCTTGTTCTCGATACTGGGGACTTCTTTCTTCAGCAGAGGTTACCTTTTTAAGCTCACCAGCGTATAATGGGAACACACCAGTGGACACTAAGGTTCCCAAAGAAGAAATTGCCTTCAAGGGAGTCTCACTTATGAAACTACTGTCCAGGTGTAAACCAGTGGGTTCAACACCTGTAGTAGCTGCTCCACTTGAACTACTGACAGGAAGTACTTGTAATTCCTGCAGTGTAACCTCCTCAGTTGTTGGTGGGTTAGCAAGGATAGAGGAACCATACTCAGTCACTTGTTGAGGTATATTCTCAGTGATAGGTGTTTGAGAAGAACTGATTTGTGTCTGGTCCATATCAAGTGCATCCAACAAGGGTATTATTTGTGGTGGAAGTTGTGCAGTGAGGATGGGGGTAGAAAGAGAATTTGCCCCGGGAGGTGGGTTGTGGATGATGGAATCAAGTGATTTAAGAGCATCATAACGTGGTGTCCCTGTGGATACAACCTGATCTTTTTGAGAAGATGCAGGAGGAGTTTTAGGCTCAGGTTGAGGTCTTTCTTCCAACTGCTGTGAGGAAGTAGCAGCAGTGGTTATTGGTGACTTTTGTGTTGTCACAGGTATAACCTCTTGGACCTCATCTTCCGGAGTTACCTTTTTGGTGGGTTTGGGGGGCTTTTGGACATTTTTCTTTTTGGGTCTTTTGGTGATTTTAGGTGTGGGTTTCACAGCAGTGGTTGTGCTGCTGTGATCACCTTGAGAAGTGGGCTCAACAGCAGATGCCTGAGGAGCAGTGGTTGCTGCCAAATTCTGCTCAGGAACCTCTGTTTGTGTTTTGGAAGGTTTTGACAGCCTTGTAAATGTTTCAGAAGTTAGGCTGTTCATTTGAAAAGGATTTCCTTGAATAAGCACATGAGCATTATCCTTTGAAAATTTCTTTTGAAAGTAAAAACTTAAAAACCTTGGAAATAATAAAAATGATTTTTTATTAACATTTTTGACAAGATTATTGAAAATCTCCTGGGAATAGTTAAAATTTTCTTCATTCAGTATAGCATAACCCAGGTATTGGATTTTCAATGGTATCTCATTGAAAGCGGTGGTTTTGTTTGACACACACATTAGGAGGGTATGAAATAAAACAACCTGATCTTTTTGAGAAGATGCAGGAGGAGTTTTAGGCTCAGGTTGAGGTCTTTCTTCCAACTGCTGTGAGGAAGTAGCAGCAGTGGTTATTGGTGACTTTTGTGTTGTCACAGGTATAACCTCTGGGACCTCATCTTCCGGAGTTACCTTTTTGGTGGGTTTGGGGGGCTTTTAGACATTTTTCTTTTTGGGTCTTTTGGTGATTTTAGGTGTGGGTTTCACAGCAGTGGTTGTGCTGCTGTGATCACCTTGAGAAGTGGGCTCAACAGCAGATGCCTGAGGAGCAGTGGTTGCTGCCAAATTCTGCACAGGAACCTCTGTTTATGTTTTGGAAGGTTTTGACAGCCTTGTAAATGTTTCAGAAGTTAGGCTGTTCATTTGAAAAGGATTTCCTTGAATAAGCACATGAGCATTATCCTTTGAAAATTTCTTTTGAAAGTAAAAACTTAAAAACCTTGGAAATAATAAAAATGATTTTTTATTAACATTTTTGACAAGATTATTGAAAATCTCCTGGGAATAGTTAAAATTTTCTTCATTCAGTATAGCATAACCCAGGTATTGGATTTTCAATGGTATCTCATTGAAAGCGGTGGTTTTGTTTGACACACACATTAGGAGGGTATGAAATAAAAACCTTGTGGCAGGTGGAAAACTGCCCTTTTGTAAAGTATCTTTTTTCATTTCTTCTTCATACCCTCTTTCAATGAAATCAGTTTGATACTCTGTTTTTGGGAAAGAGTTTTTACCTGTAAGATCATCGAGTTCAAAAACCTTCGAAATGGTTTGAGGTGTGATGGTGACTGAAATACCCTTTATTGATGAAGTAATGGCTAAGGGCTTTTTGTCCTTAGTTTCAAGTTTAGCATTTTTCCAGAATTCTTGTTGGGTTTCTAGGTAAATCGGAGCATCACAGGTCAACAAAGTTTTGTACTTTGAAGACGAAAGAGCATCAATTACGGAGTTGAAGGTGGTTGTATGACTTGGTTTTTCAAGTATACACAAGTAATTAAGAGGAGTTTTGAATGGAAGAGCCATGATGAATCGAAGAAGGTTGAGAACGAATGAAGAAGATGAGTGATTTGAGAGAGAATTTGGAAGAAACTGCTTTTAGAAACGAATTTTGAATTCGATTCGACAGTGAAAACCCTGTTTGGGGTTTTGATCAGGGTTTTATAGGTGGAAAAAGTGTATGCTGACGTGGCAACGGTTACAAAAGATCTGACGGCTAAGTACTGTCCACGTGACAACCTCTGATGAATAATGGATGACAGTTGTTTTAGGAAACCACTGATGGAGCAATATCAGTGATTTACAACGGTTCAAATGAAAACAGTGGCTGATTTTTAACTATCAGTGGATAGCCTATCAATGGATTAAAACACTGATGTTTAATCAACAGTGATTAACAAGGAAATGGAAGAACAGAGGTTGACTTTCAGTAGTGGACAATATTCAACAGAACAGATGTTTGAACCAAAAACAGTGGTTATGGTAGACTTTTAAGGATTAATGAAAAATTTTGATTTTTAGCTATTTTTAAGGATGAATTTTTGATTTTCTGAAAAACATTTTAATGAGTTTATTCATAGAAAAAACAGGATTTTGCCTGTTATTCCATGTTCAGCATGCCAATCCTAGAGATCAAGCTTTCAAAGGTGGATGTGTCTAAAGCTTTTGTTAGCACATCTGCTAGCTGATCTTTAGTTGGAAAATGGTGCAGAGAAATCAAACCTTTTTCATAGCAATCCCTCACAAAGTGATGTCCGATATCAATGTGCTTGGTGGTTGAATGAGAAACTGGATTTTTGATGATATTTTCTGCTGCCTAACTGTCCAACATGAGAGGTGTCTTTAAGGCAGTGATACCAAAATCCAGCAGTTGATTTTGAAGCCATAGCAGTTGGATTGTACAGCTTGCAGTAGCTATATACTCTGCCTCAGCAGTGGATGTTGAAACAGCTGCTTGCTTTTTGCTTTGCCAAGATACTAAGCAATCACCTAGAAATTGGCACCCTCCTGATGTGGACTTCCTTGTTGCATTAGATCCAGCAAAGTCACTGTCTGAGAAACCTGAAAGCTTGATATTTCCATTAGCTGGATACCAGATACCAAGTGTGGGAGCACCTTTGAGATATCTGAATATCCTTTTTACAGCAATAAAGTTTGACTTTCTAAGGGCTGATTGGGATCTTGCACAAACACATGTTGCAAACATGATGTCTGGCCTAGATGCAGTTAGGTACAATAAAGACCCAATCATGCTTCTATAAAGAGTTTGATCAACCAAATCATCTTTTTCATCAGACATGACTAACTTGGTGGTTGCTATGGGTGTACTACATGGTTTGCAATCATTCATATCAAACTTTGTTAAAAGTTCTTTGGCATATTTGCCTTGATGAATGAAAGTTCCATTTTGCAGTTACTTTACTTGGAGACCAAGGAAGCACTGTAGTTCACCCATTGCACTCATCTCAAACTCAGCTGTCATGAGTTGTCTAAACTCTTCACACATTTTAGAACATGTGCTTCCAAAAATGATGTCATCCACATAAATCTGGACAATCATCAAGTCTTTCCCTCTCCATTTTAAAAACAGTGTTTTGTCAATTTTACCTCTTGTGAAACCAATGAAAAGAAGAAAGGTGGAAAGAGTTTCATACCAGGCTCTAGGTGCTTGTTTCAAGCCATACAAAGCTTTGTTTAGCTTGTAGACATGATTTGGATTAAATGGATCCTCAAAACCAGGAGGTTGACAAACATATACCTCTTCTTGAATTTTACAATAGAGGAATGCACATTTGATATCCATTTGAAACACCTTTATGTTGTGGTTGACAGCAAAGGCCAATAACAGTCTAATAGCTTCTAATCTTGCTACAGGGACAAAAGTTTCATCATAATCAATGCCCTCTTCCTGTCTGAAACCTTGAACCACTAGCCTTGCTTTATTCTTGACAACAATGCCCCTTTCATCAGTTTTATTTTTGAAGACCCACTTTGTGCCAATAGGACTCACACCCTCTAGCAGTGGTACAAGCTCCCATACTTGTTGTCTTTTAAACTGTTGGAGCTCCTCTTGCATGGCCTCTACCCAGCTGTTGTCTTTCAGTGCCTCTTGGTACTTGACTGGCTGATGGAGAGATAGAAAACCAGCAAAAAGACAGATGTTTTGGGATTGGCTTCTTGTGAGCACCCCTTCACTGATGTTGCCAATGATTTGGTCAGGTGGATGAGACTTCAAGAAGATTAGATCTCATTTGTATGGAACAATGGCATTTAATGGTGAGGGCTGCAGATGTGAATCATCTGAGCTAACAACTGTTGGTGACTTTGATGATCCAACAGTGTCTTGAAATGGAGGTGGAGGAATAGGTGGTAGTGGTGTGGACACATGTTGACTTTTATCCACTGTTTGAGGACTTTTATTAACAGTGTTTGATGATTTGGAAGCAGGGGTTAAAGGGCTACTTTGGTCAACAACTGTTGAGGTAGCAGTGGTTGAGCTTTGACAGCTGTTTTGAACATTTGCTGCTCTTGCAATGGATTTGAAGGTTTGTAGTGGAAGGATCACTTCATACCCATTGTCTGATGGAGGATTTTGAGATGGACCTGCACTGTTAGTCTTGACAGAAACATTTTCAAAAGTAAATTTATCAAGATCAAACAACTCTGCAGGGTTTGCAGGGATTTTCATTGAAGAAAGTTCATTGAACTTTACATTCAAGGTCTCTTCCACTGTTTTGGTCCTTGTGTTAAACACTTTGTAGGCCTTAGCAGTGGTTGAGTATCCCAAATGATATCCACTGTCTACTTTGGCTGCAAATTTTGAAATTGAGTCTTTTAAGTTAAAAATAAAGCATGGGCAGCTAGATACTTTGAAGTATGAGATCAGTGGTTTGATTTTATACAGAAGTTCATAGGCAGTCTTTTGATGCCTGGGGTTGATTAAAACTCTGTTCTGGACATAGCAAGCAGTGTTTACTGACTCTGCCAATAAAGTTAATGGCAAACCTGAATTAGCAAGCATGGTTCTGGAAGCTTCAATCAGTGTCTTGTTCTTTCTCTCAACAACCCGATTTTGCTCTGGTGTCCTTGGAATGCTGTACTGCCTTACAATTCCTTTTTACACACAAAACTCATCCAACTCTCTATTTCTGAACTCTGTGCCATTGTCACTCCTGAAGACTTTTACTGGTAAGTCAAACTGCTTTTCAACCTGTTTGACAAAGTCTTGCAGAATGCCTGCAGTCTCATCTTTGGAATGTAAGAAATAAGTCCATGTAAACCTAGAAAATTCATCTACAATTACCAAACAATATCTTTTCTTTTTAAGACTCATGACTTTTACTGGGCCAAGCAGATCCATGTGCAGCATTTGCAGGCACTTGGTTGTTTTGGACTCTTCAATGGATTTAAAGGAGCTTTTATGTTGTTTTCCTTTTAAACAGGAAACACAATGCTCAGGACAGGTGAATAGTTTTTGAGGTAGACCTCTAACTAACCCCTTTTTTGACAAAGCAGTGATTGTCTTGAGATTTGTGTGCCCCAATCTCATGTGCCAAAGTTCTGTCTCTTTGTTAGAGGCAGCTAAGAACAAACAGGCATCAGTCCTGGGGCTCTCTTTTGACAAATCAACTACATAAACATTGCCACTCCTTTGAGCAACAAGTTGGGTTTTTCCATTTTTTATTATTTCTTCAATCTTTTTAACCATTTCTGGTCCAACAATCCTACAACACTCCTTAGTAAAGAAAGACCCATACCCTTTGTCACTCATTTGTGAGACACTAAGAAGGTTGAATTTTAGATTGTCTATTAGATTGACATTTTCAAACTTAACATTACCAGACTGAACTGTACCAGATCCCATCACCTTCCCTTTACTATTATTACCAAAAGATGTATCACCCCCTCCATGAGTTTTGAATTCCTTGAGTAGGGCTCTACATCCAGTCATGTGCCTGGAGCCTCCACTATCTACATACCAAAGACTATCTAAGCATGCAGAAGCTCCTTGCACATCAAGTAAATAATTGGTTCAGGAGGGTCTCCAAAGCCAATAAGGCTTTGGATGGGGTCTCAACAGTGTCTGTGATAGTTCAGGTGGATGGACAATGGTTAGCTCAGGAGTTTGGACAGTTTTGGAACTGTTTTTCTCTAACCACTGTTGGGGGTCCTGTCCTATAAGCTGTTGATACCCAAAGGGATGCCTGTTCACTCTTGGTTTAGAAGGCTTTTTGTACACCTCATAAACATGTGGGACCCTTGGGTATGGTGGTTGACTTTTACCTCTTCGGTATTGGTTAGCAGGGGATGCATCAGTCACCTGAACTTCTCTTTTAACAGAGGTTTGGTTCAGCTGTTTTGTAACAGCTGTTTGAACTGGCACAAATAGTGGTTGTTTCTTGACTTGTGGTTTTGATGAACTCATTGGTGTTTTTGAAATATACTCTTCCTTTTTGACCTCAAAGGATTTCAGGTACACACACTGCTGAGTAGAATAGTTTGTTTTACCACAGATGGTGCAGCTTTGTGAAGGCATAATAGTACCTGTTTTGTTAAGATCATAAGATTTTAAGTGAAAACAATCTTTGGTCAGGTTATTTTCTTTTCACAAAAGTCACAAAACAAGTTTTTAATCTTTTCTCTTTTCTTCTTCTTTTCAGACTCCTTTGCAACAGAGTTTTGAACTACTGTTGGGATGTCCTTAAAAGGAATCACATTGGCCTTTGGAGCTTTGACACCATCTATAGTTGTGAAGTCCATGGGTTTGAAGTTTTCAAGGATGTCACACTCATCAGACCATGTGGGTTTGAATTGGTATTTCTCAATCTCCTCAAAAGTTAAGGACCCCACAGATCTTTCCAAAGTGATCTTGTTACCAAGTTTATCAGTTATTTTAACCTCTTGGCCATCCTTGTTGGTGGGTATGATTTCAACAGAACCAGTTTGATTTGCAGCAGTGTTTTCAACTTGGTCATTTTTTCTAAACCCTATGCCATATTTTACATTGCTTTCAAGTTGTTTTTCAAGCATAATCTCATAACCTTTACAGGAGTCCACCCATTTTTCACAAGTGATTTGGGTGGTTTCCAACTCCTTTTTACAGACTTGATATTTTTCTATCATGGTCTAGAGTTGGTCCTTGGTTATGCTATGCTCTTGTTTGAGACTGCAGATTTCATTATCCTTTTCAGCCAATTTGATTTTTAATTCTTTTAAAGATTTTTCAAATTGTACTTCATCATTTAACACTCTATCCCTAAGGTTTTCATTCACCTCTTTGATGTTTGCAAATGCTATGATGCATTTGTCTGAACAAATGTTTTTGAGAACCTGAGATGATACCTTAGCTGCAGCCATCATGGCACAGTCACAGACATGCTCTTTCTCATCTGGCACTTTCTCTTCTTTTTCACCTTGTTTCTTCTCTTCTTCTTTAGACCAGGGGTCAGACAGTGGTTCCAACAGAGGTTCTGAATTTTCTCCCAACAATATTTCACTAGCAACAGCAGTAACCACTGCTTCAGCAATTTTTCAGCATTTGACTGCCCTTCTTCAGTTTCCAGCCCTTCTGGTACTGACTCTAATGCCATAAAATAGTAATCATCATTAGAAACATCATTAGTAGCATAGAGTGCAAAATTTTCATCACCTAGCTCATCAGGTAAGCTGCTCCAGTCAACAAAGCCTTGGGTGAAAAAGCTTTGCTGATCTGGTTAAACCACTGTTGGTGCAGCTTGTTGAGGTGCAACTGGTTGCACTTGAACCTAAGGGACAGGAGCTTGGACATACTGAATTTGAGGGACAGTGGTTTGGACATATTGCACAGGAACAGGGGTTGTAGGATTTGCATAATGAGCAGTGTTTACATGGGCAGCAGGGGCATATTGGGAATACTGCACAGTGTTTTGATTATTTTGTGGTCTTGGGCTAGGGTGTGTGATAATTGGTCCACTATTTTGACTCCTACACTCTCTAGCAAAGTGACCTAACATGTTACACTTGTAGCATTTGATTTTTAATTTATCCAACCCTACTTTTAGATTCCCATGCAACCCTTGGAATTTCCTCCCTGTTCTTTTGTAAAACTTGCTGATTCTAACACTCAGCAGTGCAAGTTGGTGTAATATGTCCATTTCCTCTAAATCAGTTGGATCAAAATGCTGGAGATCATTGAGTTCAAAGCACAAATTGTCAGAATTCTGGTTTTCTTCATTAGCTGTAAAAGCATAATTGGATGAGTAGGAATCAAAGTTATTAAAAGCTCCACCAGCTGTTATGTCAATGTAATGATCATAACCCTGATCCTTACTACTACCAGATTCTTCCTGACCTAGAAGAGCTGTGTTGCCAAATGAATAGTCATCTGCAACTTTTCCAGACTCTTGTAACTTCTTTTTCTGGTTCAACTCCCTTTCATAGGTCAGGAGTCAACCATGAAGCTGGGTTAGGGTCAGATCTTTAAACCCAACAGAATTCCTGGTTACAAAAGCAATTGTGTCCCATTTATCAGGAAGTGACCTAAGAAACCTGCTATTTTGTGTTGCATTAGCAAATTCAACCTTAACAAGTTTTAGTTGACTTATGAGACAGCTGAATCGCTCAAGCTGTTGTGTTAATGATTCACCCTTAATGTGACAAAAGGTTTCATACTGTTGGTTTAAAATTTCCCTGTTATTTTCAATCACTTCTTCAGTCCCCCCAAACTGTTCCTTCGGTGCATCCCACAATTCCTTGGCACTGTTACAGTGTAACAGCCCAGCATAAATCTCATTAAGTAGTGCAGATGCAATGATGCTAAATGCCTTGGCATCCAGTTCAATTTTCTGAAAATCCTGTTCAGTATAGTTCTCTATTTTCTTAGGAACCATAACCTTTAGATCCTCAGCACTTGGCACCATTGGACCATGTGGTCCAAAGATAACCAACTTCCAACATCCGGTGTTCTGTTGAGCTAGGATGTGACCCATCCTTCGCTCCCAGATGTTGTATTCAGATCTCTTCAACATAGGTGGTTTGAAGAGTGAGCCGATGTTGTTATTAACATCCTGTGATTGTGACGTCATTCTGGTTGTTTTTCAGGTACTGAATAATCAACTTTGTACGTGATTAGTCCTTACTCTGTTTTACGACGAAACGAACAATTAAAAGTATCAACAATTTTGAGCTGAACTTTTACGTCAAAATGATTGTTAGATCAAATTTGACTGTCCTTGCTCTGATACCAATTGTTAGGATCTGAGTTTCTTATGATTGTGCTTGTTTGATAATTATGAAAATGAAACAGAAATAAGTGCAGCGGAATCAAATGGAATAAAATTTCAACACACAATCAAATGAGAGAATTGCTTTCAACAAACATGTTTAACATGGAATCGAATTATTATATTTATTACAATCTTCAATTACACTTGCATGAATACATACAATCTCCCCCTCAGCCTGAGCTCACAAAGAACGTTCGTACAGAATGACTTGTGATGAAGAGAGCTAATAGAATAGTACAGGGTACTGTTCTATTTATAGTACCGAACAAACCACTGTGGCACCTTTGCTGACGTCACCATGAAAGTGACATCTAACCTCCTAACAACCTGTAACCACTGGCCTATACAACTACTGCTATTACAAACTACTGATTACAATGAATACAATAGACAGACTAAACTACTGCTTCTCATTCCACAGTTATACTCCTAGCAGTGCTTTGTGTCTTTAGCAGTGCTTTGTGTCTTTAGCAGTACTTGAACCATGACAGTAGATTGAGAATCAGTGCTTGGACTTCAACAGTCTTTAGACTTGATCAGTTGTTGAAGATCAGCAGTTGTTGTAGACGGACAGTAGATAGAGGTCATCAGATGTTAGGCCACATTCAAGGAGGAAGAACTGTTGCAAACAACTGGTTATTCTGAATCCACTGATCTGATCCAGTTTTGGCTTTATCAATTGTTCCTTTGATAGGTTCAATTAACACTACCTAAATATCAAACAACAAATTTCAAAAGATTACAAATTTACATCACATTAAATGTTAAAATCAACAATTGAGATAACGACTTGCAAACTACATGAAATCGAATAGAGATAACGACTTGCAAACTACATCAAATTGAATGTTAAAATCAACAATGGATTACCTAGAAACTATTTTGAATGTCTAAACAAACATGTCAATATACAATTTGAACATCAACTTTGTTCACTTTTAACATTTTTCTCGAATTTTCTAATTTACAATTTGAAGTATCCGTTTTCACTTGATCTCAAGTTATTGCCTTTGACTATAAAAACATCAAACTGCCTTACAAATATCAAACTATTTCCTACCTTAAAGTCAAAATGCTTTACAAATATCAAACTATTTCCTTCTGTTGTCAAATGTTTCAGAACCACTTCATATATCAAAAATATACATCATAATTCACCTAATCTTCCTCACAAAAATAAATATTTTGAACAGAGGCAAGAACATCAATTTACATCATAAATCACTTAATTTTCCTCACAAACTGATACAAGTGGGGAACTGAAACACATTATAAATTAATAATCACAAACAGATACAAATGGGAACCAAAAATCGTACCTGGTTCTGTATGAAATCAATTGAGATGAGCAAGAAAGAAGAGAACGTTGGGCCAAGGCTGAAGAATGGTGCATCCAGAGAGCCTATAGCGTGTTTTCTGCTTGCGTCTGGTTGGTTTATGAAGAAAGGGGCGGCGAACTAAAGTACTAAACCCTAATCTAATTCGATTTTAAATTTTAAAAAAAGAAAAAAAGCCAAAAAAATGGAATAAAAGCGGGCTACAGCAGACTCGAACAAGGGACTTCGGCTATAACAAGCGCGCTATTTGCCACTAGATCAGTCTACAAATTTGTTTATAAGGTTCCCCTACAAAATATTAAGGGGTTCCTTCAGAATTTTACATATCCCTTAACAATATAAATTTCGAATCGAACAGGTTCCTGGGAACCCCCTAAATAACCGTAGGTCCGCCCCTGAGTCCATGAGGTTTGAATCATTTTGACAGTTTAGTTCAAAGATTTGAAACGTTGCCATTTTTGTCTAAATGTGCGAATCACCATGATAACATGCGGTCATGATGCTCGTCCCAATCGTCGCGAATCACCAACACGATCTCTATCATACTTCCTCTCGTAACCACCAAACACCACGAAAACCACCCAAACAACTATGTTTCCTTTACTAATTTGTTGTAGTAACACTTTTTGTCTCTCCTCTATCTCATGAAACATCAAACTTCATGTGGTCGAGCTGCAAAATTTTGACTACAAGTTTTTTCTTAGAGTTTGAAGAAATATCTACAAAATTAATAATACCATATTGGTCACACCTATTCTAAGGGGGTGTTTGTTTTTTTATGAAAAGCTATTCAGGACCTTTTATGTCTGCCCCAAGCAGACCACGAGCAGACGTTTGAGTCTGCAGTGTGTTTGTTTTCTCGAAGACCTTTCATTAAAAAATGTCTGCGAGACCTCTTTTCGGTGCAGACATGGATCAAGGTTTTCATACCTCTTCTCCATTCTTTCTTTTTGCCAGATGCAACAAACACAACAATTAAAATGAACCAATCCCACAAACATTCAGAACTATATTGTTTCAATTAAAATGAAACTTTTGTTGGATCTCGGCTCCAATTGGTTTGAATCATATGTAATCAATTTTTATAATTTTTAATACCATTACCATTTGATGTAACCGGTAACTTTTATATCTTGTTATGTTGTGTGATGTTTTGTATGAATTAGATTTTTCTAACATAAAAAAGCTTCATGTGTTTATATTTCAGTTTATTTCAGCAGCTTGCAGAAGTTAAAAAACAAATAGTCTTCTTCTTGCAGACTGCAGAGGTTTGGTCCACCTCTTCTGCTATAGATGTATGCAGATGTGGTCCGCAGACTGCAGACGTTTTACCTCTGAAAAAACAAACAACACCTTAGATTCTTCTTACAAGACTTATAATACTTGTAACAATATTCTTATTGAACATATTTTTATCCCTGTTACAATTATACATTTGGAGTTAACTTGTGTTTGAATATATGACACCATGGATCTTGCCACATCATCTAAATGCATCTCCTAAATGCCCCCACTGGGGATGGTCTTACAAAAAATTGAGAGTTTGCATTTAGATGAACCTCAAATGGATATTTATGTTTAGAACTCAATACCGGCCGAAGAAAAGAATTCAAGATCTTAATTATTAATATTTTCTTTTTATAAAAAAGTAGAAGTTTTATTCCATTTGATAGGTAAGACAACCAACCATATTTGTTCTTTAACTAGTAGGAATATCTGCGCTACGCTACGGGGTTTTGGTCGATATCTATTTTGGTTCAGTATACCAACCGAAAGAAATATGCTTAAAAGAACATTGACACATGTTTTACATCGACCGAAAACCATAAAAATAAATTTAAATTGGACATCGGGACGAATTGATTTTAAATTAACTAGTAGTATCAAACTGGCGCGTTGCGCCAAGGGCGATCGGTATCAATTCGGTTCGTAATGGTAAGTGAAAACCTTGTGCATCGTGGTGGTATAGGCATTCGTAAACTTGAAAAAATACGGACACAGTAATGAATCGCTCGTTTCTGCGCCCTTTTTACTCATTGAAGGGGCCTTTTTTACTTGGTGGTGAAGTGTAATGAGCATTGTAATTTCGCAAGCTTAAATGTTTTTACTCATTGAAGGGGCCTTTTTTACCTGGTTCTAACTGAATCTCCACCTAATTGTCAAGCTATAAATGTATGAATAGTGTTTAACAACATACATAATAAAACTAAAAACCTGCCAAATCAATCAATCAATCATACCCAGTAAAATCCCACAAATAGCAAAGCTATTTGTAGGGTCTGGGGAGGGTGGGATGTAGGCACACCTTACCTCTACCCCTAGGGATAGAGAGGCTGCTTCCAGAGAGACCCTCGGCTCCAAAAACCTGCCAAATAAAAAACTATAAAGAATAGGAAAAATAAACAGCAAAACAAACTTGCATGCAGTTCAAGTGGACTTCAATGACAAATATGGGAAAAATGAAACACTAAATCTTGTTATTCAAAGCTGCAACGAAAGATACTAAATTGAATACACAACCAATCAGTGGTAGAATAACATGAAAATTTGGATAAAGCTAATAACAAAATGTATTAATGCATGCAACTTTATACGTTTGTACATTTTGTTTAAACCAGGCAACACATGGACTTGCTTCATCGACACGCGTTATGCGAGAGCCAATTGTGTACTGAAAAAGGGTCAGAAACAAATAAAAAACATTACTTCCATGTATAAACATTGTGATGGACCTGCGTCATCGACTCATGGACCTAACCACAAGTTGAGACCTACAATGTAACATCATCGCTTCCATGGTTTAGATTTAATCAATGCCCCAAACTTTGGTCAGAAACAAATTAAAAACATTTGTAAATAATCATCTTCATATCCAAAGTAAAAATATAAACATTATACCTCCAAAGCCATCTCAGTTTCAATCACTTCTAGCAGCATCCTCAATATTTATAGGAAGCATAGTTGCAGACCTGTTTACATAGTGAATCTTGCTCACTTAAATGTCAACCTACAAATGTTCCACAAAACATTCACTACTCAAATATCACAATCCAATTTCCAAACATTTTACTAAACCTACAAACCCTAACTCAAAATAACATAATCACCACAGGCACAAAGCAACAAAAAACCAAAATAAATCTATAAATCCTATATCAAAACAACAAAATTTTCAATAAAATAATAAAAAACCATGATAATGCAATATGCAAATCTCACAATCTACTTTGCAAACACTTTAGTAAACCTAAAAACCTAACAAAAAAATAACATAATCACCACACATAGCATCTACAAATCAACAAAAAAGCCATGATAATCTCATAATCTACTTTGCAAACATTTTAGCTAATGTACAAACCCTAAATCAAAACAACAATCTCACCACACAGAGTACCTACAAATCCACAAAAAAACCATAACGTTCATATCAAGCATTAAGCTCAAATGAAATTTACCTACTGGCTTAATAGCCTCAGGATGGAACCAAAACAACTTATTCAATATAAAAAATGACTCCTTACTAACACCAGCAGCAAAGTTCACCATCTAAGCACTCACAACCTAACCACCACCAACATAATCATTTCAACAATCTCAAAAAATACAAAAAGCGAAATCATCAACGCTAATTGACTCAGATAAAAATAAGATCATCATCGTCGTTGAACCCGCACAGTGGCGCTACGGTTGCAACCGGAGTTGCCATACCAAGTAGCAAGCCACCATCATCGTTGGGTAGGCGAAAGGCTGAAACCTCGCAAGAACTCTAGCCGTTGTCGCCTAAAACGCCGGCTAGGGTTTTATGTTGAAACTGGTTGCCGCCAAAACGGCTAGACACAACCGGTGGTGAACCTCCGGTCACCGCCCCTCTCTCTTCTTAAAGAGGCATACAATGTAAAGCTGGAGGACACGCATATCAAGGGGGATGACCGCCCAAATAGGTCAATCGGAACAAACCACAAACACAAACTCTGTTCATTTCCAGGCCTAGAGAGAGAAATGGAGATTTGTAGAAAGAGGTGGTGCTATATAAAAGGAGGCCAGCAGCCGTATATAGGTAAAAACCCACACAAAACAGAGACACCAGATGGCAACCGGTGTGTGGTGGGACAGTGGTGACACTCCGGTCACCGGCCCTCTCTCGTCTTTCTCCCTTTTCCCTTTCTCTCTCTACAGAGGAAAAAACCCCCAAAAGAAAACAGAAACACCACGTTGTGGAGATGGTGACCGTCGTGGTGGTGTGACGGCGGTGATTCTCCGGTCACCGCCCCTTTCTTCTCTCCCATTTTTTCCCTTTCTCTCTCTTCTGAAGCTTTTAAAGAAGGGTAAGGTGGAAAGATGGAGAACAGACCATCATCACCGCCAAGAGGGTGGCCAGCTGAAGACGACGGCTCTGCTCTCTCTCTCGCCACCTCTAATCTGTCTCTTTCTCTAAACCCTAATCTATGTTCATACAGCAAGAGAAAAGGATGAGAAGATAGGAAGCAGTGGAGTTTGGTATTAAAACCCTAAATTGCCCTTCGTTACTGTTCAATGCGTTCGCTTATTAATATATAGGGCAATTATAAATGGAAACGTAAATATTATCTTAAATATAGCTTTAATGGAAAGAAACCTAAAACTAAAACACTAAACACTAAACATAAAGAAAACCAAAATTAAAAATAATAAAGTCCAGAAAAAAAATCAAGAAACAAACCAAAAAGTCAATAAGATAAAAGCTCTGTCCGGTTGCTAATTGTAATTTGCGTAAAAGCGTAGACCAACTGAAAACATACATAAAAATAAGCATGAAAACGAATTATATTTGACACATATTTCCGAAGAAAATTTACGTCGATTGTAAACCAACAAAATTTATACCGACACGTGCATAAAATTAAGCACGTAATAAAATAGTTACGGCGTGTTGTGGCGGTGTCGAAACGTAAAGTTACTCGAATTTATAGCATTTAATGAAAACGTATTATATTTTACTCGACGTGTTTCCGAACAAAGTTTACGTCAAAATGTAGACCATTTAGACACTACGTAAAAATAAGCATGAAAACGTATTATATTTTAACCGGTTCATTTATAAAAAAAAAAATTACATCAAAACGTAAACAATAGAAAATGTACATAATAATAAGCATTAGGAATATATTATATTTGACCCAACTTATTAACGGGAAAAATTTACGTCTAAACGTAAATCAATTTAAATTTATAGAAACACGTACATAAAAATAAACACGTAAGCTTGATTACAAAATTTTTAGAAAGTTAAGAAGTTGAAAGTGTTAACACTGAAAGTTAAAGGGGTAAAAGTTTAAAGAAAAATAATAAAGAAAAAAAAAAGAAAAAGTAAAAAAAAAGGCTATTGTACATGTCCTTTGAAAATGTTAGGATATAGAATGTAATCAAGTATTAATTATATTGATTAAAATTAAACGTTCATTTACAAAATTATGAAAACTAGGTTTAAAGAAGTTCGCCGCGCTGCGGCGAATTTCTTTTGTTATTTAGTCTGTGTTTACATGTGTTTTGAAATCACTACAAGCGTGTTGTGAACGGACTGCTGATAAGAATAAAAAGAAAATAGAGAAAAAACACTAAAAGATAAATGAAAGAAAATCAACAAAAAAATTCGTATGATAACGATGTTGTTCGTATGAAACCCGTGGTCAGAGATGAGCAAATTGTTCTGGGTGCCGGTACTAAATTTGCCGAACCGAAAGATCTTAAGTACCAATTCGGTACCGACTTTTGGCGTTCCTGATACCGGTTCACTATCGTTTTTTACCTTCATATACCGGTACCGTAACCGGTATTTTCGGTATCAGTACCGATTCTGTATCGGTTGGCACCGAGCTCATCCCTACCCTGAAACTAAAAAAAGAAAAAATTAAAAGTTGAAGAAAATCAACAAAAAAAGTTGAACGATACCGTTGTTCGTACGGTAACCGTGATCAGGGATGAGCAAATGGTACCAGGTAGCAACACTGAATTTCCCGAACCAAAAGATTCCTAATATCAATTCGGCACCAACTTTTGGCGTTTTCAGTATTAGTGACGGATTTTACCTTCATGTACTGATACCGAACAGGACCGTCCCGGTATTTTCGATACCAGTACTGGTTCGATACCGGTTGACACCAAACTTATCCCAACCCATGATATTAAAAAAAGGATTAAAGTTAAAAAGTAAAGAAAATAACTATTATAATATAAAAATAATAAAAGTATAAAAAAACTATATATTATTATAATATTAAAATTACTATTCATTTCAATTCGTTTATTAATATATAGTAATAATAATATATAGTAATATATAGTAATAATAATATCTAGTAATAGGGTAGGGTTATTGTAAAAAAAGTTAAAAGTGTGAGAAATGTGAGAAATATTGTGGAGATGACATGTGTCCTAAATCTAAATTAATTCAAAAGGGTAAACAAATAATTTTATCATTAATTCAATTAATTAAAAGCTTCTCATAACCGCCACCTTAATTTTAGGAACTGAATTTTTTTAAAAGATCTCTCTATAAACACCATTCAACAAGTATATAACACCATTCAGCAAGTATATAACACCATTCAGCAAGTATATAACACCATTCAGTAAGTATATAACACTATTCATGGACTAAACATCTGATAGAAACATATTTTTTTTCTCTATATAAGTATAGTAATATGGTACTCATATTAAAGATAAAAAATGTGATATTTATCCAAGCATTTTTTCGATTGAACGTCGAGTAATTTAGACAACCATATAACAAGAATTGACAATTGAGTCAATGAATTACAAATAAAAATCCATGATACTTATGAATCGAGATGTTTACCGGATAACCTTCGAATCTTCAATCGTGAAGTTCTGATGCGGCGAACTAGGCTAGATTGTGAAAAAAAATCTTAAGCAATGGATGATAAGAACGGTTGCTAAAGGTCAAGAGATAGGGCTGTAAACGAACCGAACGTTCAGCGAACAGTTTGTGAACCGTTCGGCGGGAAGTTCGTTTATGTTCGTTCGATAAGCTTAACGAACGAACATGAACAAAGGTCTCGTTCGTTCGACTGCGTTCGTGAGCGTTCGGTAATATGTTCGTTTATGCTTGTTCGTGTTCGTTCATTTATGTCCGTTCGTGTTCTGTTTTTTATGTTTATTTTTCTAAAAGTTTTTTATGTTTTATTAATTTTTTACTTTCCCCCATATGTATTATTTCCTTCTCTCTGGCCCTCTCACTCTTTTAATATCACGCTCCTTCATTCAACTTATCTCCAATCGATTGAACCCAATATTATTCATCCCTTCAATCTTTAAATGGTTATATTTAGCTACTTTCGTTGTGTACAATCTTTAAGATAAACGGTGCCTTTTTTAATTTTCAAAGTTAAAGTTCATTTGTGTTCGTTTGCGTTCGTGGTTAGTGTTCACGAACTGTTCGCGAACAACCAAAATTCCTTAACGAACGAACACAAACACGAACACAAACTTCCGTTCGTCATGTGTTCGCGAACAGTTCACGAACATCCAAATTTCCTTAACGAACGACATGTTCGTGTTCGTTCGGTTCGTTTACAGCCCTATCAAGAGACGTCTAAACTCAAAAGGATGTTTTTGATTTTTGATTAGGGTCTTAGACATTTACACTTTTTAGTATTCAATTGTTTATCGGGTTGGGTATTTGGGTTGTATATTGGTTTTTACAGATAATAAGATAATGACGCAACAGATTGGTATGTATACATGTTTATCGGGTTGGGTATTTGGGTTGAATATTTATTTTAGACGGGGTTAAAGCAATAACATCGTCTTAAAATCAATAATTATATGATCATTGTGTTGTTTTGATTAAAATATTCAAGAAAACACCTTCTTAAAACCCATATCACCCCGTCTAATGCTCTGTTTTTGTAGCAGTGATTGTGTGTGTACAATGGAATGTTCAATTCAGAAGACAAATCAATGCGAGAAGAGCAAGAATTCATATTTTCATACTTAACAATATTAATGTATATGAACATTGTTGGATAGCAATGTTTACACGTATCTAGGAACATGTAGTTTGTGTAGGAAAAAAAAATTAAACTTTAAAAAATTTAAGAACAAATCAATCTACACGTGTGTAAGTAAATGTAGGAAAAAAATTAAATGTTGAAAAAATAATATACCACTCAATTTAGTGAGTTCTTTTGTAAAAGAGTTAATTACATAGTTAGTCCCTATGGTTTGCACAAAGTAACATACTTAGTTACTAA
The DNA here is from genome assembly GCA_030545235.1 of Helianthus tuberosus. NCBI lineage: Eukaryota > Viridiplantae > Streptophyta > Magnoliopsida > Asterales > Asteraceae > Helianthus > Helianthus tuberosus. The sequence continues at coordinate 8,774,620 of CM060436.1, forward strand.
TAGTTTAAAATTACATTCTAGGGTACTAACTTTTCATTTTGTAACATTTGGAGGTATTAACGTCATTTGTAGGTTTAAAATCACATTCTATTAGTACCTAAGTATGTTATTTTGTACAAACCACAGGGACTAACTATGTTAATACCCTAGAAGTTAATACCTTCAAACGTTACAAAATGAAAAGTTAATACCCAAGAATGTGACTTTAAACAATTAGTATCTAAGTATGTTATTTTGTGCAAACTATAGGGACTAACTATGTAATTAACTCTTTGTAAAAAGTAAAACAAAAAAAGTATATAAGAGATTGGTTCTAGTTTATTTAGATAAAAATGAGGGTAAAACAACTATCATTGAGTGGACATCTTCATGTAATTTTAACTTTTTTTTTTCTTGACCCGTGTATTCGGAATGCTTCTAGCTCCATCGTAGTAGCATTGTATTATTAATAATAAAATGATTCGTCGTTCTGAAAATATATACTAAATTAGTTGTGTTGCACAAGACAAGTACAAGGTATTGCTCTTCTCAATTCTCATGAGATGCACAACTTTATGTTTAATAATTTACTCATTGGTTGACGTATATGTTATTATTCGTGTATAAAATATTTATAAAGGTTTAAAAATGAAAAAACTATGGTATAAATATGATAGTCACATGTAGGGCTGTAAACGAACCGAACGAACACGAACAAGGCCTTGTTCGTGTTCGTTCGTTAAGGAAATAAATGTGTTCACGAACGGTTCATGAACACTTACCGAACGAGATTTTATGTTCGTGTTCGTTCATTAAGGAAATGAGCGTGTTCGCGAACGGTTCACGAACAAAAACGAACACAAATAAATTTGGTGAACGCGACGAAGGATAAAGATAGATGGCCCAGAGAGTAGCACTCGAACTTGAATCCCTTATTGTGGAACGGAGGTCGATCGTATTCGTGGATTTAAATAATGAGAAATGAAAGGGAAATGATGCATAAACAAGGTGAAAGTGGGTTTCCTAGTTAAATTGTTAGGGAAATAAAATAAATAAAAGTTTAATAATATAAAAAGTACAAATAAAATATAAGAAAGTACAAAGATCTTTAATTAAAACACAAACATACGAACATAAATGAACGCAAATCAACGAATGTTCACGAACACGTTCACGAACACCTTACCGAACGTTCACGGACACAATCGAACGAACGAGACCTCTGTTCATGTTCGTTCATTTAACTAATCGAACGAAATTTCTTGTTCATGTTCGTTCGTTTATTAAACGAACGAACATAAACGAACTTCCCGCCGAACGGTTCACGAACTGTTCGCTGAACGTTCGGTTCGTTTACAGCCCTAGTCACATGTTGATCATTACCAAATTTTTACTATTGGCTAAGCAATGGTTAATTTTTGTAGACCACCCGGGGCACTATCAGGTAAAGTGTTTGCGAGTTCTAAGGTTAGCACACTGCCGCCATCTCCGCAGGTAGACTTGGTGGGTTCGGCTAGCTAGCATGGGTATCCGTGTGAGTTTTGTGTTCTTCGATGCTTTTTTAATCATTGGACACATTTGACCGTTTAGATTTGAAAATCTATTGCTAATGAGTACTTTAAGCCAAATTAATGTGGCGGGTGATGATTGGTCGAGGTTAAAATACTTACCCTTGAGTGCACTTCCTCCTTGTAAAATATATATAGAGAGAGAGAAAGAAAAAGTTAAGAATTTCATAAGACTGGAAGGTATGGGGGCCGGCTTAGGCCCGACGTGGCCCGGCGCCGCACCCCCACACCGCCCCCCATAGGTCCGACGCGTCCTCTCCGTCTCCCACACGACGTGCTCGACGGGCCACGTTTCTCTCTCCTCACACACACACAGCTATACATATATATATATATAATGGGGTTCATCCCCCACCCCCTAGGTCCATCCCCTTCAGGCCTCGCTTACGTGGCAGTGACGTGGCGGCCCATCCCCTTGGGATGAGACTCTCCATACCCTCCAGTCTAATGTGACGATAACATTTTTATGTTTTTCTGTTAAATGAATTTTTAAATGTTTTTGAAGAATTTGTGCTTTTGTATTATGCAACTAACTACACAAGTTTTTAAGTATTTATTTTTATTTTTATTATGGATGACGAACGGTCAACGAATACTATACAAGCCTGGCCATTCGGGCAAACCCATTTTCGAAAGGCCACACATGCCCTGTAAACACAAACAACGTTGGTGACCAGGTTCGTCCACAATTTCAGGGGAAACCTAACGCCCGAAAGTCCACTGTGTAAAACTCTTAGCTAGGGATGAGCTCGGTAATCCTAAAAGTAGGTACCAGTACCGAATATATCTGGTATGTTCGGTATATTCGGTACCGATATTTGAGGGTAAAAACCGGTACCGAAAATGTTAAAAGTCAGTACTGAAAATGTATTATCATACCCCAACCGATGGCGGAAACATCGGGGTGCGAGCACTAAGCGTTCAGATTGCTCATGAGATTCCATAACACTAAATAGTTTCAATATAAATTAGATTCATTTCATGCAATTGTCTAAAGCAAACGTGAACCACTAAAACATATTATCAAGCCAAAAACAAACATGATCATTGTTTCAAAGTTTCTAGATTTAGCTACGTGAAGTATCTAAGTTCCATCCTAGCTTGTTTCATGATTCCTAGCATCCTGTCAGCCTGCAACATGTATTAAAATAGAGTCAGTACAAAATGCACTGGCGAGTATACAAGTTTGGGTAATAGCATAATAGAATAAAACAACTCATATCCATCGTGTAAGTGTCACAAAATAGTTTCAGCCATGCTAGTGTTCGCAGTCCAACAAGTGATAGCCCAAGTATCCTGACGCTTTGTTGTTTTCCCAAGTCTCAAGGAAAACTAGAATCCTCCTAACAATACCCCCGAGAATAATGGGGAGGTGCATCTCCTATAGCGCTACTATTGTTAAGGCGGAACTACACACCCTGGATTAAACGTCCACATAGCACAAACAGAATCACAAGTTTCACAACACATAGGATAGAGTTTAGTTTCCAAAAGTCTCAAGTATCATAGTTTAATAGAATACATGTTGCATCCTAAAGTTTCAAAACAAAAAGGGATCGAGTATACTCATAGTGATTGCCTAACGGATTAACTGTTATTGGATCAAAGGGAGCTCTTTAAAACTATAAGTTAGATAAAAGTTGAGGGACCAAATTAATAAAAACTAAAACCTTAATGATCAAATATGAAATAACTCACCAAACACACACATGTGGGTGTGCTGGGATCGATCAGAAGAAGAAGGCGACCAGGGGGTTCCTTCAAACCCTAAAATTCTCACAAAATTCACAAATTGAAGCCTCTAATCTGCTCTAAATCAAGTTTCAAACATGAATTAGTGATCACCTCGTTGCAAGGATCAAAAGGTATGCAAAATTGTGGTATTTTGTTGCATCTTGAATTCTAGGTTAAATGTGAAAAACGAAAATTTAGCTTGATTACTTGATGCATGGATGAAATTAGAAGCAACATGATGTTTAGGGATAAAACCCTAGGTGAACTCTTGTTGAAATTTAGTACGATAATTCTAGAGATTTTAATCACCATTGTAGGTGATTATTGAGTTGTAGAGACTAGATAAACACTAGGATTGTGAATAATATTCTAGTGAAAAACTGAATTCATGTGTTAAACTCGGACTTATTGATGTTGAAATTTAGTGCAAATCGCCTAATCGAAGTAAATGTAGATGAAAATAACATGTCACGAACCTAGTAATGATTATGTAAGAATCTGACCCGCTAGGTGTTTGTTGAAACGCCTAAGTGAGGAATAAAATGTTTAGAATCGAACAAAAACGCAGATTTGAATATCATAATGAAATGTCCGTTATGGATTATAAAAGAGTTCTAAATTGATTATGAATGGAACTCTTTAGGTAAAGCATCCGGATCGTCAAGTGGACAAGCCGGAAGTGATACACGCTTGAAGGGCACACTTTGAAGGTACGCGACCTATGGTTTCGTTACATTATGTTATTTATTTATTCTAGTTAGTCGTATTGGAATTTAGCCAAACAAGAAAACCCGTTAAGTCACGGAAGTGACGAACTGCCCTAGACAAATAAAACGGGTCAAAACGTGAGTCACAAATAGAGTTTGGAATGTCTTGAAATGGTGGTCTCCATTTGGCATCCAAACGGGTCAAAACAAGTTGAGTTGTAAACGTCGAAGTCAATGACCATCACTTGTTGATTGGTTATAAACAAGGCGTAAGCCGTGAAGCGGACACGCTAACTTGTTGCAAAAAAAAAAACACATGAACCCTTGTAGAGGGATTAAAGTTCGGAATTTTTACTTGTTAAATGTTTTAGAAAAGCATGTTTAAATCCTTGAAAACAAGCGTGATGATTATTGTGTAAGTGTCCCTCTTGAAGGGAGCGAAACGATATAGTGGGTAACCCCGGGATTGGGTAAAATGACCGAAGACATGAGATGACACAAAACAAGTTGTTGAACTTGCAAACAAACGGGTCAAAATAAAGCAAAACGTAAACCGGGTAACGGGAGCGTAAACTATATGAATAATGGACCCGGGTAATGGATGATAGCTTAGACATGTTAAGAAACGAACCCCGAGCGATTAAAATGAGTTTGGATAGGTTTGGATGTAAATTAGGTGAAAAATAAACGTGCAGAGTTGACACGGGCGGGTGAACTTTTGACACGGCCGTGTGAAGGGGCTGTGAAAAATATATGTTTAGCTGACACGGCCGGGTGAACTTTTGACACGGCCGGGTGAAGGGGCTGAAAACAAAATATATAATTTCTTGTATTTAATTATTTTGTTCAAAAGCCTTGATTTCTAATCATTTAAATGAAATTGTATGATAGGTAAAAATGCACTTTAGACCCCGGAGGATGATCAAGCCATGTCAAGAACCGAACACACCGAACAAAGCTTCCGCATTTTGTCTATTTTGTTTTAGTGACATGTAAACACTTGAAATTATGTTTTGAAAGTTTATCTAGTATGATGTAGACTTGAATGTTATGATTAAGTATGATCTTAAAACTAAAAATATTTTTGTAAACTTGAAATTTTCGTACTAAATGCATGTTATATATTATTAATTTTGTCCTTTAAATATGAGTGTTACAAACATGGCCTTTGATTGTCAAGAACTCTTACAATCAATCTTGGATCCCGAGACTACTCACACACTCTATGATGGATGATGGATGATGGATGATGGTGGTGGATGATGGTGTTGTGATGGTGGTAGTGGGTGGGTGAAGTGTGAGAGAGGTGGTGTGCCAAGGGATGGTTTGCAAATGAGCCAAGCACCCCTATTTACAGCCTGAACAGAAGCTCGGGCATGGCCCCGTGTCCATCCCTCTTCTCTTTCTTCATTAATTGCAGTTTGTCTGCACTAGTTGACCACGCCCTCGTGTCCGCTGGGCACGACCCCGTGTGCAGAAACGTATCTGTACTATCAAGATTTCCCTAGATTCTGCGAATCTTAGAGTTGATCACGGCCCCGTGTCCGCTGGGCACGCCCCCGTGGTGGGTGATAGAAGCGTCTACAACTTTGTCTTTTCTGCAGACACTTGGGCACGCCCCCGTGCTCACTGAGCACGGGGCGTGTTCAGCCTTTTGTTTTCTTGTTTTTACTTGGGAAGATGCTGTCGGGGGGTCGGGCATGCCACGTTTATTCCTTTTCTTGTATTTATGTTAGATTTAGCTGCGTTTTTGCTTCTTTTGTTCATTTGAGCTCATTTAATCCTGAAAATACAAAAGGAAGACAAAAACATACTTTTTCCAACATTAGTACTAAAAAGGGTTAGTTTTATGCCACATTTGATGTAATTTATATGTTGCATTTTGCACACATCAATACACATAGATTCATCGGATAGATTCACACAGTATCATAATCGATCAAGATATCCACATAGATTAACATGATAGAATAAAGCCTCATAAATTTAGTTTGGTTCTGAGATTAGAATTAACGTTTTAGATTGCGGACATACGTGCGTTTTGTGCAATAAGCCTCAAAATAAACGAAGAATTGAGATAACGAAGAATCAAGTTTAAAACGACACATAAAAATCAAGATAACATAAAATATAGGCTCATAAAACATAGGATTGTTGCGGGTAGAGTGACGGTGACTAACCAAAGTGATTCGAACCCCTTTCGAATTAAGGAAACGTGTCTTAACTTACTTAGACAAATACGTCATCGATGTTATGCCTACGATATTCGTCCTTTTGGTCATTTCACGTACCTAATTGAATGGAAGTTTTGAGACTTTGGCGAGACATAAAACATCAATGAGTGGGACTAGTTATCAAGATCTGAGTTTCACCTCTAACTTGACAACATCGTACCCTAATAGCGTCGATACTTATCTGCAGACAAGACCCACTAGAATAATATAGAGATATCCCAGCAAGGTTCGGATGGCACTCCTGACTTGAGGGCAAATCTCGTGCAAAATACAAACACTGATTAACAAGGTTTTCAATAGTATCAAGTGGATATTGTGTTAGCCTTAGGAAAGGCATGTAAGTTTAACAGGAAAATGTGCTGCTAGGAAGCAGATACGGTAGAATGCATAAGTCTTAAACAACATATAAGAATCAAGATTCCTAGAACTATAGACTAGGGCAAGTATTCCTACTCATCCTAATTCCCTATAGTTACGGCTCTGATACCAATCTGTCTGTCACACCCCCAAACTACCACACGCAGAATCACCGCGGGGCGTGTGACGTACCAGGATCCAAGCCACCAATCACATTGAACTCATAGGTAAATTTAAATAAAACTTTCATTTGTTAACATTAAGTGTTGCAACGTTACAAATAATTCACAGTGCATAGCGAAAGCATAATTCGTTCGTTAAGTATTTATAAACCACATGTGAAAACTATTAGTCTTGTGTTGCAATTCCATGTAACTCGACCCATGACCACTCCAGCCTCCCAGACAGCAAGTTCCAATAATATGCACCTAAAGACCTGCAAGGCATGTAACAACGAATCAACAACAAACACTACGCCAAAATAGGGATACAGCCACACCAAAAAAGTGTGGCTATATGTTTTTTGCCACACATATTTTTTTCTTATCAAGTGTGACCAAAGCTCGAGTCATCGTAGGTATCATACGGCCACATACACCTTTTAGTGGCCTTAGAACTTAAAAGTGTGGCTAAAGGGTAACAATATTTTTGGTTAAAATCTAGCATTTCCTCAATTAAGTGTGGCTAAAGGGTTGCAATAGCCACATAAATTTAATTAAAGTGTGTCTCTTTGTATTATATAGTCACATATATTTACTAAAAAGTATGTTTTAGCCACATCAATTAAATAAAAGTGTGACAAAAAGAGTTGTAATCAAACATTTTGTCTATTAAGTATGGCTAAAAGGTAGCAACGGCCACATGAATTTATTGTAAGTGTGGCAGGTTCATTTTAATGTTGTTCCAAAAACCATAAGTTCATTCGTAAACCATGAGTTAACCAATTCCTTGTTTCCCAATCCATAACCATAACCATAACCAGTGGGGGCTACCCCATGTTAACCACTAGACCCGTTACCATATCGACAACTGACTGAGAAAGTTGTGCCCTACGTCAATGTCTATCATCATTGACTAAGTGCCCAGATCCATTAGTACACGCCCGTCCTACCGGCACGGTGTGAGGCTTGTCAACCCTAATAGCGCTATTAACTAATGACCCGCTCGCCATTGGCCCGGCGATTAAGTCGATATAAAAATGAGGGACTTCATGATAGAGTTTTGTCTAGTAAGTTATATGTTGTCGTCCTTCCCAACCGAGGACGGAGGTACGTACTCTACCCAACCGAGAATACGCGGATTAAATGTAGTCGTCCTTCCCAACCGAGGACGGAGGTACATTGTAACACCTCGAAAATTCGTGTTCAATAGAATAATGACACGTGTCATGTAAGACAAAAGTGATATAAACCCGGGTATAATTAAAGATGTATGGTAGGATTTAAAAGTGTCGTCATGTTAATTTTTACCTCTGAACGACCTCATTTATAAATCCCAAGACCCTAATATATATCTTAAACATCTAATATACCTTCAATCCAGTAATCGTTGACAATAATTGAATTCAAAGTGCAAGATAGGATCCTATGGAATTTCTACGGTAAACCCTCGTTTATAGCACTTTCAAAAGAATCCAAGTAAACACATCAAAGTGGTAGGGTATATAACTGTTCAAGGCACATTTTAGAGGCCCCTTACTGAAAAATAATGACCCAAATTCGGAATATATGGTTGCCCCTTCGAATACCTGAAAGAACAAAGATTTTTTGTTTCTGCAAAAGGCTTGCGCACTGCAAGACAATACCCTTACAGTGCGCAAGGGTTGCCCAGCGACAGATTATTGGCTGTTGACTGTTGTGAGCATTATAACCGACTTATAATCGATTTTCCTCATATTTGGACGACCCCTAAATGGCTCCTAGACATTAGCGACATGTGTTAGTGATAAGGGAACATTGCTAGAGTTGTTTATCAACAATCTATGAGTTCTTGAGCACTATATAAAGGGCCAAGGTTGCAACCATTTCTTCACACCTTCATTCTTGCATTCGTAATCATTTCTGGAGCTCAAGACTTCTCTCTAAGCTTCACATTTCGTGCATAGGACTTCAGTAAGTATGCTTAACCTTTCTTAGTTAAGTTTTTGCTTAGTTTTAGCTTAAAAGTCAAACCGTCATAATTAACGGTTGACTTAACGATTAACCACTAATGGTCCAGTGATTAGTCGAATTGAAAGTAGTTATAAGTTGGTAATTATGTGGGCAATAAACCCTTAAAAGGGCACCCTCTGATTCCCACTCTAACTTGGTCAAATGTCGGGTCAAACTTGTTATTAAAAAGTCAACAGAATGCTTAATTTACAATTTATGCTTAATTAGCAATGTAGGACCCATACAACCTGTTTGATCATTAACATAACTTGGTAATTAGTGTAAGAACATGTCTAAACATGTTCAACCCGACAATTTCCTGTTTAGACCCGGTTCGGAACCGAAAGTCGCAAAACTTTGAGTTTTGCTTTGACTTCAGTTCTGACCCGATTTAGTATGATTTGGAAATGCCTTAGAGCTTCCTTAGGACCAGGTTACATGCTAGTATAACCCTCTGTGATTATACACCGCGGTTCACTAGTTATCCGATTAATATGCATGATTCCGTTAATTGCCTATATGTTGACCATTATGCCCTTTTCACCATAAAACGTGATTTTTGAAAATGTAAAAGAGTAAAAACCTTAGTTACTGATTTATAAACTTGCACCCAAAATTTGACATCAGTTTGAGGTGTAGATTGAGAGTTATGCTCATTAGCGTAATTAGAAAGCTTTTTAGCGATTAAACGACATAATTAGCGTATAGCCTATTTAAACTCACTTTTTGGTATCAAAATCTTTACCCACTGATGTAATATATTATTTTGGGATTTTTGAATATTTTTAATTAATTTTAGGCTGAGCATAACTTAGAATCATAAGCTTAATTCGGAAATTGTCGGTTTTGCCCTTTCGGGCTATAAAATGAGTTTTACATATCTTTTTGACCCCAAACCTTTTGCTACTGATTTTAAAAGATAAATAAATTATTTTAAGCCTTCTAGAATAATAAAAATATCAACTTTCTATATAGAACCCAGAAACGGCTTCTAATCGCCTTTTTAAGCGTTTTTAACGCATAGTATGTACTAAAACTATTTTAAACATACAAAGGTTGATACCTACTGATATTTGAAGTAAATTATAATATTTTAACAGTAAGCAAAAGTTGTTTAACTCAGACTTCAGTTTTGAGCTTTTCGGCTTATGTGAAATTACCAAAATGCCCCTACGGTGCATAGTTTGGTTATAATTGATAAATTTCACATATATACTTTACCCTACTATTATAACTTAGTAAATTGAGTATTTTTTCTGATTACATCAGACCTGTAACTCAGGTTAATACTTAAACTCTTTTGTAACCTTGTAAATGACCAAACTACCCCTATTGGGCATAGTTTGTGTTTAAATTCGTTTTGGGCATAATAAAAGATATCCTACTGATGTCACAACATATTTGAGGCATATTAACTTAGGAAACCTGTATATGACTCTCATGGTCACCCGTTACGCCTCTTGCGCGTTCGGTTCGGTTTATGTAACTAGTTTGCATAAATTAGCCGAAATGGGTCAAACCTTATCGGTTTTATCTCAAAATCCAGAGTGTGTTTAAGTTACCCACATTAGTCAAGCATGCAAGCTTGTCGGGTCAAAACCACATTCTAAACCAGTCTTCGCTTCTTCATGCGTTTGAACCGTGTATTCCTTTTAAAACTAACCGGTCTGAGCTTAGGCTTAATTAAAGACCCGTTAGAAATCTAATAGGTTATTATAAACCTTCGTTCCAGATTAGGAGGCCAGTAAAAGTACTTGCATTTGCTGTATTTGATTGATACTTTGCTCAGGTAAATACTCTTAACTTATTTTCCCTATAAGGGCTTGGGATATAGCACTATAAAAGTACCGCTTGGTCGGGTGTATGTAGTCATTTAAATCGGATTGTGATTGATGTATTTACATAACCTGTTTAATATGTATTATTTGGTGTATGGCTTTTGGGGGTTAAATGACCATGTCCCGGATATCCTTGGCATCATTTTACGAAATGGCCACGGCCTAAGCACGGGGTGTAGGCGTACACCTGACAGATGCATTATGTAAAAACTGGTAATCCACTAAAGGAATCAACCTTGTGGGCATTATACCTGTGGCGTGTCAGTTAATCTTTTCCGGATCTTCTAACCGGCCCTGATGGACGACAAATAAGTAAAACTGTATACATGATTATTTTAATAATTGTCCCAAGTTATAAAAGATATTTTTGCCGAAGTGCACTCAAATCAATTTTCAAACTCTTTTCTAAATGAGTCAGTTGAGTTGTATTTACCAGTGTAAACTGACGTATTTTCCAAAAAGGCTAAGTGCAGGTACTAGACGAAATAGGCTGGCTACTCCAGGCATCATTACTCAAGTCTCGCAAGCTCTAGATGTCAAAGTCTGTTGAACAGTTTTCTTTTTTTTATATTGATCCGCCTGTGGATCTTTTACTTTCCGTTGTAATACAGGATATTACTTTATATTCGGATTGTAATAAATTTTATCTTTTGCTTCCGCTGTGCATTCATATATTGTGTTGTTTGACTATTATGTTCCACGTCACGATACTCTCCCACCGGGCCCACCGGTGACACGTGGAAATCGGGGTGTGACAGGTTGGTATCAGAGCCATCTGTAACACCTCGAAAATTCGTGTTCAATGAAATAACGACACGTGTCATTTAAGACAAAAGAGATATAAACCCAGATATAATTAAAGATGTACGACGGGATTTAAAAGTGTTGTCATGTTAATTTTACACCTCTGAACGACCTTATTATGAATCCCAAGACTAATAAACATCTGGTATATATTCAAATTCGGGAAATCACAGCAACAAACTGATTCATAATGGAAGTGGTGGACTCCTACGAAGAAAATGCACGGTAAACCTTCTTGTTCGGCACTTTCAAATAGGATTCAATGAAACATACCAAAGTGGTAGGGTATGTAAATGTTTAAGGCACAATTTAGAGGCCCTAATCTGATAAATAATGTCCCAAATTCGAAACAAGTGGTTGCCCTTTCAAAACACCAAAGAACAACAGATTTTTAAGCCTGATGTCAGGCTTACAGACCTCAACATTGGGGACCTTGAGGTCCGTAAGCAATGCCCAGCGACAGAAAACCGGCTGTTGCCTGTTTTAATTGCATTGTTCGACCTTTAAACGATTTTCCTCATATTTCTTGGCCCCTAAACAACCCTTAAACATCTAGGACACCTGTGGGAATGTTATGGTCAGTGCTAGACTTAGATGTCAACACTTTGTGGTGCCTTGATCACTATATAAAGCTCCAATGTGCAAACACTTTGATCATTCATTCCTCAAACATCTTCTGATCAATTGTGGAGCACAAGAGCACCTTCCAGGCCTTCCTACTCAACCATTAGACACTTGTAAGTTGGCTTAACCTTCTTCAATTAAGTTTAGCTTAGTTATTTAGCTAAAAGTCAAACCATCGTAATTACGGTTTGACTTCGAGATTAATTATTAATGGCTCAGTCAAATCTCGAATTAAAAGTAGTTATAAGTTGGTAATTATGTGGGTAATAAACCCTCAAAAGGGTCCCCCTGATTCCCACTTTAACTAGGTCAAATGTCGGGTCAAACTTGTATTTAAAAAGTCAACAGAATGTGTAAATTACAATTTATGCATAATTAGCAATGTAGAACACATACAACCTATTTGATCATTAATATAACTTGGTAATTAGTGTAAGAACATGTCTAAACATGTTCAACCCGACAATTTCCTGTTTAGACTCGGTTCAGAACCGAAAGTCGCATAGTTTGACTTATACTTTGACTTTCAGTTCTGACCCGTTACGGTATGTTTTAGAAATACCTTAGAGCTTCATTTGGACCAGGTTGCATGCTAGTATAACCCTCTGTGATTATACACCATGGTTCATTAGTTAACCGATTAATACGCATGATTCCGTTAATTGCACATATGTTGACCATTATGCCCTTATTACCTTAAAACGTGATTTTTGGAAATGTAAAAGAGTAGAAACTTTAATTACTGATATATAAACTTGTATGCAAAGTTTGACATCAGTTTGGGGTGTAGGATAAGAGTTATGCTCGTTAGCGTAAAATGAAAGCCTTATGTTAATTAAACGGCGTATTTAGCGTATAGCCTACTTAAACATACTTTTTGATATAAATCTCTTTACCCACTGATGTAATATATTATTTTGGGATTTTTAAATATTTTTAATTAATTTTAGGCTGAGCATAACTTATAGTAGTAGGCTTAATCCGGTAATTGTCGGTTTTGCCCTAGCGGGCTATAAAATGAGTTTTATACATCTAAATGACTCCAAACCTTTTGCTACTGATCACATATGATAAATAAATCATTTTAAGCCTTATAGAATAGTAAAAATATCAGCTTTATGTATCAAAACACGGAAATGGCTTCTAATCGCCTTTTTAAGCGTTTTTAACGCATATTATGTACTAGAATTATTTTAAACATACAAGGGTTGATACCTACTGATATTTGAGACAAATTATAATATTTTAATAGTAAGCAAAGGTTGTTAAACTCAGACTTCAGTTTTGAGCTTTTCGGCTTATGTGAAATTACCAAAATACCCCTACGGGGCATAGTTTGCTTATAATGGATAAATTTCACATATATACTTTACTCTACTGTTATAACTTGGTAAAATAAGTATTTTTTCTGATTACATCAGACCTGTAACTCAGGTAAATACTTAAACTCTTTTATAACCTTTTAAATGACCAAACTACCCCTACGGGGCATAGTTTGTGTTTAAATTCGTTTCGGGCATAATAAAAGACATCTTACTGATGTCACAACATATATGAAGCATATTAACTTAGGAAACCTGTAAATGGCTCATATGAATACCCGTTACGCTTATTACGCGTTAGGTTCGGTTTATGAAACTAGTTTACATAAACTAGCCTAAACGGGTCAAACCTTATCGGTTTTATCTCAAAATCCAGAGTGTGTATGAAATACCCATATTAAGCAAGTCTCTGAACTTGTCGGGTCTAAATCACATTCTATCCGGTCATCGCTTAATCGTGCGTACGAACCGTATCTTTGAAACTAACCGGTCTAAGCTTAAGCTTAATCAAAGACCCGTTAGGATTCTAATAGGTTATTATAAACCTTTGTTCCAGATTAGGAGGACCAGTAAAAGCTACTTGCAATTTGCTTATTGTGATTTATACTTTGCTCAGGTAAATACTTTTAACTTATTTTCCCTATAGGGGCTTGGGTTACGGTATATAGAATACCGCTTGATCGGGCATCAAATCTTCCATCGTTGGGTGGTTAATTAAATAATTTGATCGACTCATTTAAACAGTCTTGTTACTTAAAGCCTTTGGGGGGTTAATGACCATGTCCCGGATATCCTTGGCATCATTTTACGAAATGGCCACGACTTAAGCGCGGGGTGTAGGCGTACACCCGTCAGTGCACAAAAGGAATAATGTGGTGTGTCTATTGATCTTTAACCCGGACTTGATCCGGGCTACTGAACGCACAAGGAACATGTAATTCGTTCACAAGATTATATATTTAAATAATTCTCCCAAGTTAAATAAAAATGTTTATGCCACGTGCATCCAAATCAATTTTCAATCATTTTCTAAAATGAGTCAGTTGATTGTATTTACCAGTGTAAACTGACGTATTTTCCCAAAAAGATTTAATGCAGGTACTAAGCGTAATTGGCTGGGATTTCTCCTTAGCATCACTAGAAGTCTCGCAAGCTTAAGATGCCTAAAGTCTATTGAACTATTGTTTCCATTTTGTTTCCGATCCATCTGTGGAGAAACTTCCGAATAATTGTGACATTTGATATTACAATAATAAATTCGGTTGTATAATATCTTTTAAATTGCTTCCGCTTTGCATATTAAATATTGTGTTGTTTGACTATTGTGTTGCCAACCACGTCACGATACTCCCCACCGGGCCCACCGGTGACACGTGGAAATCGGGTTGTGACAGGTTGGTATCAGAGCCAACACTGAGTGAATTAAACGCTAGCCTTTTGCGTTTAATATCAGTTACACAGTTGCACATTCTTGAGTCTAAACAAGAACATAGGACAAATTCCAATTCGTTTCATTGTCTTTTAATTACTTCCTTGATTATTTTTCTGATTAGCATTTGCATGGGCAAGTCATTTTTATTAGAAGTCCCGTTTAGGGCAACTATATACTTGCTTAAGTTTTAAAGGAACGATTATGTTTAAAATATCATTCCTATATTATAAGATCTACCATTATAATAAAATGGCAAAATCTAAAAAGGGACAAGACCTAGCCTGGTGTCATTATTAAGACGCGGCCAAGATGGCAGTTCCTCAATTTAGGTTCAGATCCTTATTAACATTTCAATTTAGGATTGCTCTGCGTTAAATATTAAAAGAATCTTAAGAGTGAAACCTAGCCTGAGTGTCATTATAAAGACCTGGCCAAGACGGTAAGACCTGTTTAAAAGATTCGAATCCCTGTTAACATCTGAAAATGTGTTAACGCTCCTGGCGGACGTGATTCATTAAAAATCACACACATCATTTTTATATAGGATTCTTCAAAAGATTCCTAACCCAATTTAATGATCTCTGAATCAGGGGTTTAAATCATCAATTAGGATGATCATATTTTGACCATACATTGGTAATATAGTGCCTACAGGCCTTGCTCATTTCTACATGAGCCAAAAGACAGTGGTAGCGGTGACTCCCTGTCCGAGAAAGGTAATGAACTATGTTCAAACCTAAAGGCTTTGATTCTCTGAAATCATGGCTTATAAATTAAACTTGTCTACGTGACTAGGCCATTTGTGCTATTATTAAAACATTAATGCCTCGATTCTCTGAAATCATGGCTTATAAATTAAACTTGTCTACGCGACTAGGCCATTTGTGCTATTATTAAAACATTAATGCCTCGATTCTCTGAAATCATGGCTTATAAATTAAACTTGTCTACATGACTAGGCCATTTGTGCTATTATTAACTTATACATTAGGATTATGATAAAAATCCTGAATAAAATAAATACCATTCCTTTCCTGCCAGTATAAATATTAAAAAGAATCTTAAAGGTACGACCTAGCCTATATGTCATCCCAGACGAGGCCAAGATGGTAGAACCTATTCAAAGGATTCAAATCCTTGTAACATTATAAATATGATGACACCCCTGGCAACAGTGATGTGATAGAATCGCACTTGTCACCTTTATAGTAGGAAATTTTTCCAAACCCCTTTTAGCATAAGCGATCGATGGGAATCATGGCTAATAAACGTCGAACACGATGTATGCATCAAAACATTCATTCGAGATGTATACCTACGGGCAAAGATGAATGCATGAAAAAGGTAGTTTTTATTTCATAACTTCTTGTCAAGACAATGAACTATGAAATTTTCCGATCCAAAGGAACCATTGATTATGTTTTACAATTTCCCTAGTGACAAGGCCTCTGAGCCATCAAAAGTCCTTTGGAACAAGCTCTTGTGCTATATATACAGGAGATGTCAGTATGACATTGGCAGTCGTGACTTATGTCCCCTGTCTAATAAATATGAAGGATTATATTCCGTTTAAACGCCAAAGATGGTTTATTTAAAAACTTAGGCAAAACATAATCAAATAAATTAAATACTATATATTGGCCTATATGGTTTAGTTGCACCATGGCTATTTATTCATCAAATTCGACAATTCGCTATATGATTAAACAAATTGTTTCTACTTGGATAGTAGCCTTCAAAGCTTCACCATGGCTGACTCCTCTGAAGCTCACCATCATTCGGTTGATCAGAATGATGATGCAAGACTGAACTTAACAAGCACCGAGTTTCAGGCTATGATAAATACAGCCGTAAACAACGCTGTGGACCGTGTGTTGAAGGATCATAAGCGAAAGTGCAATAAAACCCCAAATAGGAGTTACAAAAAGGGTAAGACCGGTTCAAGATATAACCAGTCCAAACTAAAGGAGGCAAAACCCGAATGTAAAACCTGCAAAAGAAGACACTGGAGACAGTGTCGGTCAAATCAAAAGATAAAGCAATGTGGCATCTGTAAAAGAGCTGGCCACCAGTCCCACGAATGTAGGGACATAAAGAATGCAAACTGTTTCAGCTGCAGCGAAAAGGGCCACATCAGTACTAATTGCCCTAATGCTGCCAAGGAAGGAGCAACTAAGTCTGGGAAGGATTTGAAGGACAAACAGCAGACCAGTGAAAAGACCAGATGCAAAACCTGTAGGAAATACCACCTCGGGAATTGCAGATATGAATCTCAGCCTCTATACTGTGGAATCTGCAAGTCCAAGGAGTATAAGACCTTGGATTGCAAGAGGTTGGGAGACGCAACCTGCTATGGTTGCAATGGAAAAGGGCACATTAAGACCAACTGCCCTAAATACGCTAAAAAGCTTGAGGAAGTTAAGAAGTCCAAAGCTGGAAGCTATAAGATGAATGCTCAAGAGGCTATTCAGGATGACAATGTCACAACAGGTAATTTCTTTATCAATAACGCTCATGCTAGAGTATTAATTGATTCAGGTTCAGATAAGTCTTCCGTAGACAATAGATTTTTGTAAGTCATTAAATCTGCCTGCTAAAACTCTAAGCGCTAAATGTAAAGTAAAGTAAAATTTACCGATGGTACCTCAGTGACTGCTTCAGCAATATTATATGGATGTTTTATATCCATTAGGAATCATTCTTTCTGCTGTCCTCGTTTTCATTTATATAATAAAGGACTTGATATAGTGATAAGAATGGGTTGGTCGTCTGGTAGCCAAGCCCATATTGCGGATGATAAGAAGCAAGTAGTTATCAAAACTCCTTATGGTGAGCCTTTGACCACTCAAGGAGATACGTTGGGTTAAGATGATGCTAAGTCTCTCATAAGATCTTAAGCTTAGCAAACTTTTAGAAATTTTCCCATAAAAGCCCCAGATATTAAGTGTAAGGGAAAAAGTTACAGACGAAATCGGAAGAATCATTTCTTTTGTTCCTATCAGAAACCTTCAGTCGTAAAGTTCTCGATATGTCCTCTCTCTAAGAGGAGGTGCGTCAGCATGTATGGTTGATATCTCTTTAATCTCTATCGATTCCGAATCCCAGATGGTATGATAAAGGCGCCATATGAGGATTGGTGTATCTTACTAAGTTCCATAGATTGCTTCCATGCCTGATCAGTATGGGGGTTTAATGCATGGGACCACAAAGATATTCCGAGAGGTCATATGGTACTAAAATCAACTAATGGTATTCAAAGGAGATATCCAGAATGGAATTGTCCCAGTAAATGTTTCCGATTAAGGAATTCGTGGACTAGTAACATAAAGGTGTCACTTATTTGACACCAGCAATGATGGGTGAACTGGAGCCTGAGATATGGAAATCTCTGTAACCTCCTTGTATCTTGATTATCTTCCCCTAAGATTACCCTGTTTACCCCTGAAAGGCAGGTAAAATTAAGATTTATATCCCATTTAAGGCGGTATTATTATGAAATCTCCAAGACGGCTAGTACCATCATTGGAAGAATCGAAACCCTGATTAGCTAAGCTTTAAAATAGAGGGTTCATATAGCCTAACTCGCTATTCCAAGAGTTTGATATCGTTAGATAAGAAAGACGGTTCATTTTGCTTATGCATACATTACCGCAACCCTAATTAGGCAACGATTAAGAATTGCCATCAGCTACCTAGGATCGTCGAATTGTTCGACTAACGACAAGGATTAGCTATTCCTTAATATTAGTTAAGTAGTGGTTGGAATAACCATCTCACCTTAAGATAAGCTTTGCTATAATAGTTGATATGTAAGCATCAAGGCTGCTCCCTTGGAGACCTTGTAAAGATGGAATGATAAACATCTATTGTTAGGACAATGGATTGGTAAGTCCACTTATCAGGATCTGAAAGTTGCATTAGAAACAACGAATAAGATCATACAAACCCCTAATTATCTATAAGTTACCATTTTTCGGCAGAAAATCAAGGATTAATGGAAAGTAGTAACTTTCCTAAATTCTTGTTAAGAAATAAGGCTCAACAACAGATATCACCCAGGAAGGGTGTGCCAAATTTGTTAAAATTATCAGGCTAGTCAAGCTCTGAGTATATAGAACCATTCGAAGGATTAGAATGTATCAAGATTAAATAGCTTACGAGCTAAAACCTATATAAGGAACTTAGAGGAGTTCGCAATGCGACCCACACTGATGATTTAAGGATAGGTTTCGCCAATAAGTCGAAACACATTATCACGTAATGATAGGCAGAAGAGCTACGCAGATCCAAAGCGTAAAGCTTTTCACTTCGAAGTAGGTGACAAAGTGTTGCTTAAAGTATCACCCTGGAAGGGAGTGATGCGATTTGGTAAGAAAGGCAAGTTAAGCCCGAGATACATAGGACCTTTTGAGGTTATCGAACGTGTCGGGTCAGTTGCCTATAAGTTAAACTTACCGGAAGAGCTCAGTGGAATTCACAATGTGTTCCACATCTACAATCTGAAGAAGTGCTTCGCTGATGAATCACTGGTAATACCGCATACAGATGTGCATATAGATGAGAGCTTAAAATTTGTGGAAAAACCTTTGTCGATTGAAGATCGATAGGTAAAGAAGCTTCGAAGGAAGCATGTACCTATTGTAAAGGTCAAATGGGATGCCCGTAGGGGTCCCGAATATACGTGGGAGGTTGAATCCACGATGAAAGAAAAGTACCCTTATTTATTTCAGTAAATCTCGGGTCGAGATTTATTTTAAGGGGGTGAGGATGTAACACCTCGAAACTTCGTGTTCAATGAAATAACGACACGTGTCATTTAAGACAAAAGTGATATAAACCCGGATATAATTAAAGATGTACGACGGGATTTAAAAGTGTTGTCATGTTAATTTTACACCTCTGAACGACCTTATTATGAATCCCAAGACTAATAAACATCTGGTATATATTCAAATTCGGGGAATCATAGCAACAAACTGATTCATAATGGAAGTGGTGGACTCCTACGAAGAAAATGCACGGTAAACCTTCTTGTTCGGCACTTTCAAATAGGATTCAATGAAACATACCAAAGTGGTAGGGTATGTAACTGTTTAAGGCACAATTTAGAGGCTCCAATCTGATAAATAATGTCCCAAATTTGAAACAAGTGGTTGCCCTTTCAAAACGCCAAAGAACAACAGATTTTTAAGCCTGATGTCAGGCTTACGGACCTCAACATTGGGGACCTTGAGGTCCGTAAGCAATGCCCAGCGACAGAAAACCGGTTGTTGCCTGTTTTAATTGCATTGTTCGACCTTTAAACGATTTTCCTCATATTTCTTGGCCCCTAAACAACCCCTAAACATCTAGGACACCTGTGGGAATGTTATGGTCAGTGCTAGACTTAGATGTCAACACTTTGTGGTGCCTTGATCACTATATAAAGCTCCAATGTGCAAACACTTTGATCATTCATTCCTCAAACATCTTCTGATCAATTGTGGAGCACAAGAGCACCTTCCAGGCCTACCTACTCAACCATTAGACACTTGTAAGTTTGCCTAACCTTCTTCAATTAAGTTTAGCTTAGTTATTTAGCTAAAAGTCAAACCATCGTAATTACGGTTTGACTTCGAGATTAATTAATAATGGCTAAGTCAAATCTCGAATTAAAAGTAGTTATAAGTTGGTAATTATGTGGGTAATAAACCCTCAAAAGGGTCCCCCTGATTCCCACTCTAACTAGGTCAAATGTCGGGTCAAACTTGTATTTAAAAAGTCAACAGAATGTGTAAATTACAATTTATGCATAATTAGCAATGTAGAACACATACAACCTGTTTGATCATTAATATAACTTGGTAATTAGTGTAAGAAGATGTCTAAACATGTTCAACCCGACAATTTCCTGTTTAGACCCGGTTCGGAACCGAAAGTCGCATAGTTTGACTTATACTTTGACTTTCAGTTCTGACCCGTTACGGTATGTTTTAGAAATACCTTAGAGCTTCATTTGGACCAGGTTGCATGCTAGTATAACCCTCTGTGATTATACACCATGGTTCATTAGTTAACCGATTAATACGCATGATTCCGTTAATTGCTCATATGTTGACCATTATGCCCTTATTACCTTAAAACGTGATTTTTGGAAATGTAAAAGAGTAGAAACTTTAATTACTGATATATAAACTTGTATGCAAAGTTTGACATCAGTTTGGGGTGTAGGATAAGAGTTATGCTCGTTAGCGTAAAATGAAAGCCTTATGTTAATTAAACGGCGTATTTAGCGTATAGCCTACTTAAACATACTTTTTGATATCAATCTCTTTACCCACTGATGTGATATATTATTTTGGGATTTTTAAAGATTTTTAATTAATTTTAGGCTGAGCATAACTTATAGTAGTAGGCTTAATCCGGTAATTGTCGGTTTTGCCCTGACGGGCTATAAAATGAGTTTTATACATCTAAATGACTCCAAACCTTTTGCTACTGATCACATATGATAAATAAATCATTTTAAGCCTTCTGAAATAGTAAAAATATCAGCTTTATGTATCAAAACCGAAATGGCTTCTAATCGCCTTTTTAAGCGTTTTTAACGCATAGTATGTACTAGAATTATTTTAAACATACAAGGGTTGATACCTACTGATATTTGAGACAAATTATCATATTTTAACAGTAAGCAAAGGTTGTTAAACTCAGACTTCAGTTTTGAGCTTTTCGGCTTATGTGAAATTACCAAAATACCCCTACGGGGCATAGTTTGGTTATAATGGATAAATTTCACATATATACTTTAATCTACTGTTATAACTTGGTAAAATAAGTATTTTTGCTGATTACATCAGACCTGTACCTCAGGTAAATACTTAAACTCTTTTATAACCTTTTAAATGACCAAACTACCCCTACGGGGCATAGTTTGTGTTTAAATTCGTTTCGGGCATAATAAAAGACATCTTACTGATGTCACAACATATATGAAGCATATTAACTTAGGAAACCTATAAATGGCTCATATGAATACCCGTTACGCTTATTACGCATTCGGTTCGGTTTATGTAACTAGTTTACATAAACTAGCCTAAACGGGTCAAACCTTATCGGTTTTATCTCAACATCCAGAGTGTGTATGAAATACCCATATTAAGCAAGTCTCTGAACTTGTCGAGTCTAAATCACATTCTATCCGGTCATCGCTTAATCGTGCGTACGAACCGTATCTTTGAAATTAACCGGTCTAAGCTTAAGCTTAATCAAAGACCCGTTAGGATTCTAATAGGTTATTATAAACCTTCGTTCCAGATTAGGAGGACCAGTAAAAGCTACTTGCAATTTGCTTATTGTGATTTATACTTTGCTCAGGTAAATACTTTTAACTTATTTTCCCTATACGGGCTTGGGTTACGGTATATAGAATACCGCTTGATCGGGCATCAAATCTTCCATCGTTGGGTGGTTAATTGAATAATTTGATCGGCTCGTTTAAACAGTCTTGTTACTTAAAGCCTTTGGGGGCTTAATGACCATGTCCCGGATATCCTTGGCATCATTTTACGAAATGGCCACGACTTAAGCGCGGGGTGTAGGCGTACACCCGTCAGTGCACAAAAGGAATAATGTGGTGTGTCTATTGATCTTTAACCCGGACTTGATCCGGGCTACTGAACGCACAAGGAACATGTAATTCGTTCACAAGATTATATATTTAAATAATTCTCCCAAGTTAAATAAAAATGTTTATGCCACGTGCATCCAAATCAATTTTCAATCATTTTCTAAAATGAGTCAGTTGATTGTATTTACCAGTGTAAACTGACGTATTTTCCCAAAAAGATTAAATGCAGGTACTAAGCGTAATTGGCTGGGATTTCTCCTTAGCATCACTAGAAGTCTCGCAAGCTTAAGATGCCTAAAGTCTGTTGAACGAATGTTTCCATTTTGTTTCCGATCCATCTGTGGAGAAACTTCCGAATAATTGTGACATTTGATATTACAATAATAAATTCGGTTGTATAATATCTTTTAAATTGCTTCCCCTGTGCATATTAAATATTGTGTTGTTTGACTATTGTGTTGCCAACCACGTCACGATACTCCCCACCGGGCCCACCGGTGACACGTGGAAATCGGGTTGTGACACCAACACTGAGTGAATTAAACACTAGCCTTTTGTGTTTAATCTCAGTTACACAGTTGCACATTCTTGAGTCTATACGAGAACATAGGACTAATCCT
Organism: Helianthus tuberosus; assembly: GCA_030545235.1. NCBI lineage: Eukaryota > Viridiplantae > Streptophyta > Magnoliopsida > Asterales > Asteraceae > Helianthus > Helianthus tuberosus. The sequence goes on from CM060436.1 coordinate 8,797,598, forward strand.
AATTCGTTTCATTGTCTTTTAATTACTTCTTTGTTATTTTTCTGATTAGCCTTTGCATGGGCAAGTCATTTTATCAGAAGTCCCGTTTAGGGCAACCATATACTTGTTTAAATTTTAATGGAACGATTATATTTAAAATATCATTCCTATATATAAGATCTACCATTATAATAAAAATGGCAAAATCTAAAAAGGACAAGACCTAGCCATATGTCACCTTAAGACAGAGCCAAGATGGTAGTTCCGCAATTAGGTTCAGATCCTCGTTAACATTTCAATTTAGGATTGTTCTGCGTTAATTATTAAAAAGAATCTTAAAGGTAAAACCTAGCCTGAATGTCACTGCAGACAAGGCCAAGATGGTAGAACCTATTCAAGAGATCCAAATCCTTTTTAAATATCTAAAAGCATATTATCATGCTTGACAAGATGTGACACGATAAAATCACATAAGTCATTCTTAAATGGGTTATTCTAAATTCCCATATTTATATAATCATCCCTTATGGATGAAGTACCCACGGGCTATAATTAACGTCCTCTGGACTAAAGACAGTGGTAGCCTACAACTCCCTGTCAAGAAAAGGTATTGAACTTTGATTCAAACCTTAATGCCTCGATTCTCTGAAATCATGGCTTATAAAATTAAACTTTTCTACGTGACTAGGCCTTTCGTGCTATTATTAACTTATAATTTAGGATTATGATAAAGATCCTGAACAATTATATATTTAGCAAATTAACTAAAATGTGTATTAAAAACATGGTTAATAAATCGTTTAAGAACGATAGTACTGTATGGGCTTCTAAATAAACCTTGCCCTTATTTTCTTTTTGTAGCAACTAAGACTACATGGCTGACTCTGATGAGATAAACAGTCATCCTCTGGAAAACCACGATGATGATAAGATTAATATAACCAGAGGAGAACTTCGTACTCTGATTGATACAGCTGTATCTAAAGCTGTAGAGGAGCAATTCAAGGAGTATAGTGAGACTCATAGTAAAGCCTCATCTGTACCCCACTCTAAGTCTGTCCCTAAAACTCATTCGAAGGCTCACAGCAAGCCGCCCTCCAAAAAGGAAGAACCAAAGAAGGATGATGATCGACGTTCATCTAATCAACTCAGTGTTCCATCCAAGAAGATAGTGTTCGATAATGAACCGCATACCAAGTCTTGTACCTATAAATACTTTGTTTCCTGCAAACCCTGGGATTTCACTGGGGAGAAAGGGGCAATTGATTGTATGACCTGGTTGGATGAGATGGACACAGTGGTTGACATCAGCGGTTGTGCTGAAAGGGATGTAGTGAAGTATGTATCCCAATCGCTCAAGGGAGAGGCATTAGCGTGGTGGAAGTCTCTCATTCAAGCTGCTGGGAAGATCCCGCTCTACAACATGTCATGGGAACAGTTTGTTACTCTCATTATGGAGAACAACTGCCCTCAACACGAGGTCGAAAGAATTGAATCTGATTTCTTATCATTGGTGATGACAAACTTAGATTGTCAAGCTTACCTCACCAGTTTTAATACCCTGTCCAGACTGGTTCCTTACCTTGTAACACCAGAACCCAAGCGAATTGCTCGCTTCATTGGGGGTTTAGCCCCAGAAATCAAAGCCAGTGTTAAGGCTTCAAGACCTGCTACGTTTAGGTCAGCGGCTGATCTCTCTCTGTCCCTTACTTTTGATGCGGTCAGGTTGAGATCGCTAAAGAAATCTGAAGAAAGTAAGAGGAAACACTGATTCTAAGAAGTTTGGGTCTGGAAAGAATAGTCAGCAAACAGAGGAAAAGCCAAAGTGCACGACTTGCCAAAAACGCCACTTTGGAAAGTGCAGACTTGAGTCCAATTCTAAGTCAGGAGCACCTGTATGTGGGATATGCAAGTCTAAAGAGCACAAGACAATAGAGTGCAAGAAGATAAGAGATGCCACATGCTACAATTGCAATGAGAAAGGGCATATCAAAACCAACTGCCCTAAATACGCCAAGAAGCCTGAAGAGGTCAAGAAGACCAATGCAAGGGTCTTTCGAATGGATGCAAAGGAAGCAGTCCAGGATGACAACGTAATCACAGGTACCTTTCTCATCAATGATGTCTATGCAAGGGTACTTTTTGATTCAGGCGCTGATAAGTCGTTTGTAGATAATAAGTTTTGTGAATTGTTGAAATTGCCTGTTAAAACCCTAAGCGTGAAATATGAGGTGGAATTAGCGAATGGTACCTTAGAAACCGCGTCAACCGTATTAGATGGATGTGTTATATCCATTAGGAACCACTCTTTTCCACTATCCTTACTTCCTTTGAAGTTAGTCGGTTTTGACATAGTGATAGGCATGGATTGGTTATCTCGTAACCAAGCCCAGATAGTGTGCAATAAGAAACAAGTGGTGATCAAGACTCCGTCTGGTGAGCCACTTACCATACAGGGAGATACCCAATATGGACTACCTGAGCAAGTGTCTATGCTCAAGGCGTCTAGGTGTTTGAAGAAGGGTTGTGTCATCTACATAGCACAAGTGACTATTGATGAGCATAAACCCAAGGTTGAAGATATTCCAGTTATTTCTGAATACCCTGCAGTATTTCCTGAAGAACTACCTGGTCTACCACCAGATAGGCAAGTAGAATTCAGAATCGACATCATCCCCGGAGCAGCTCCTGTCGCGAGAGCGCCTTATAGATTGGCACCAACAGAGATGAAGGAATTGAGGACGCAGTTAGATGATTTGCTAGCCAAAGGTTTTATTAAACCTAGTTCGTCTCCATGGGGAGCGCCAGTCTTGTTTGTCAAGAAAAAGGATGGATCGATGCGTCTGTGCATCGATTACCATGAGTTTAATAAGGTCACAATAAAGAATAGGTATCCATTGCCCAGGATCGACGATTTGTTCGATCAATTGCAAGGGGTAAGTTATTTCTCGAAGATTGACTTAAGGTCAGGCTACCACCAACTGAAGGTTAGAGATGAAGACGTACACAAAACTGCATTTAGGACTCGTTATGGTCATTACGAGTTCCTAGTGATGCCTTTTGGGCTCACTAATGCACCGGCCGCATTCATGGATCTCATGAATCGTGTTTGCAAGCCGTACTTAGATAAATTCGTCATCGTTTTCATTGACGACATCCTCATCTACTCGAAGAACCAAGCTGACCATGAGAAACACCTTCGCTGTATTCTTAAACTACTACATCGTGAGAAACTCTACGCCAAATTTTCAAAGTGTGAATTTTGGCTTCGAGAGGTCCAATTCCTTGGACATGTGGTTAGTGAGCGTGGTATCCAAGTGGATCCCGCTAAAGTTGAAGCTGTCATGAATTGGCAAGAGCCAAAAACGCCTACAGAAATTCGTAGGTTTCTAGGTTTGGTAGGATATTATAGGCGATTTATTAAGAACTTCTCAAGGATTGCTGTACCCCTGACTTCGCTAACGCGTAAGAAGATTAAGTTTGACTGAGGTCCTAAGCAGCAGGAATCCTTCGATATTCTGAAGCAGAAGTTGAGCAATGCTCCAGTACTGACATTGCCTAATGGAATCGATGAATTTGTAGTATATTGTGATGCATCACACACCGGGATGGGATGTGTGCTTATGCAGAGAGGCAAAGTCATTGCCTACGCTTCACGCCAGTTAAAGGTGCACGAGAAGAATTACACCACCCATGACTTGGAGTTGGGTGCCGTTGTATTTACACTGAAGCTATGGAGGCACTATTTGTATGGCATCAAGTGTGTGATCTATTCTGATCACAAAAGCCTTCAACATCTGTTCAATCAGAAGGACCTGAACATGAGGCAGCGACGATGGATGTAAACTCTAAATGATTATGATTGTGAAATAAGATACCATCCTTGCAAGGCGAATGTAGTCACTGATGCCTTAAGTCGAAAAGAAAGAGTGAAGCCAATAAGAATCAATGCCAAGAGCATTGAGATAAAGAACAGTCTGAATGAAAGGTTGTTAGCTGCACAGAAGGAAGCTGTGTTGGAAGCTAACTATCCTAATGAAAAGCTAGGGGTAACTGAGGAGCAGTTATCCTATGGCAAGGACGGAATCCTGAGATTGAATGGATGAATATGGGTTCCAGTTTATGGAGGACTTCGAGATGTTATTCTCCAGGAAGCCCACAGTTCTAAATATTCCGTTCATCCTGGAGCTGATAAGATGTACCAGGATTTGAGAGCAAACTTTTGGTGGATAGGCTTGAAAAAGTCTATAGCTATCTATGTAGCTAAATGTTTGACGTATGCGCAAGTCAAAGCTGAACATCAAAAACTGTCAGGTTTGCTACAACAGCCTGAACTTCCCACGTGGAAGTGGGAAATGGTGACGATGGATTTCATCACCAAGTTGCCAAAGACAAGGAAAGGCAATGATACTATATGGGTGATAGTAGACAGACTGACTAAGTCAGCACATTTCCTACCCATTAAGGAGACCTACAGCTCCGACATGTTAGCCCAACTATACGTAGATAAGATTGTATCTCTACATGGCGTGCCTGTGTCTATTATCTCTGGCAGAGATACTAGATACACGTCACATTTTTGGAAGAGTTTCCAACAATCTTTGGGCACGCGCTTAAATTTCAGTACGGCTTACCATCCTCAGACAGACGGCCAGAGTGAGCGTACTATCCAAACTTTGGAAGACATGCTTCGTGCATGTGTAATTGATTTAGGAGGTAGTTGGGATAAGCACCTACCATTGATTGAGTTCTCCTATAACAACAGCTACCATACGAGCATTAAGGCTGCGCCTTTTGAGGCATTATATGGTAGAAAGTGCAGAACGCCTATTAGTTGGGCAGAAGTAGGAGAAGTTCAATTATCAGGACTTGATTTGGTCTTTGAAACGACGGACAAGATTGTCCAGATTCGTGACCGTCTCAAAGCTACCCGAGATAGGCAGAAGAGTTACGCAGATCCAAAGCGTAAACCGATGAAATTTGAAGTTGGTGACAAAGTGTTGCTTAAAGTATCACCCTGGATGGGGGTGATGTGATTTGGTAAGAAAGGCAAGTTAAGCCCGAGATACATAGGACCGTTCGAAGTCATCGAACGTGTCGGATCAGTTGCCTATAAATTAAAATTACGTGAAGAGCTCAGTGGAATCCACAATGTATTCCACATCTGCAATCTGAAGAAGTGTTTCGCTGATGAATCACTGGTCATACCGCATACAGATGTGCATATAGAAGAGAGCTTGAAATTTGTTGAAAAACCTGTGTCGATCAAGGATCGACAGGTTAAGAAGCTTCGAAGGAAGCATGTGCCTATTGTAAAGGTAAAATGGGATGCCCGTAGAGGTCCCGAATACACGTGGGAGGTTGAGTCCACAATGAAAGAAAAATACCCTCATTTATTTCAGTAAATCTCGAGGTCGAGATTTCTTGTAAGGGGGTGAGGATGTAACACCTCAAAAATTCGTGTTCAATAGAATAATGACTCGTGTCATATAAGACAAAAGTGATATAAACCCGGGTATAATTAATGATGTATGGCAGGATTTAAAAGTGTCGTCATGTTAATTTTTACCTCTGAACGACCTCATTTATAAATCCCAAGACCCTAATATATATCTTAAACATCTAATATACCTTCAATCCGGTAATCATTGACAATAATTGAATTCAAAGTGCAAGATAGGATCCTATGGAATTTCTATGGTAAACCCTCGTTTATAGCACTTTCAAAAGAATCCAAGTAAACACATCAAAGTGGTAGGGTATATAACTGTTCAAGGCACATTTTAGAGGCCCCTTACTGAAAAATAATGACCCAAATTCGGAATATATGGTTGCCCCTTCGAATACCTGAAAGAAAAAAGATTATGTGTTTCTGCAAAAGGCTTGCGCACCGCAAGACAATACCCTTACAGTGCGCAAGTGTTGGTGCACTACATCTGTCGACTTCGTCTTGTATCGAGTCTTAGATTTGTTAGAATAGATCAGGGCACGTAGAACGAGAGAGAGTAAGCAAGATTTCGCTTGAAGGAATATGTATGTTAAGGATTTCGCTTGAAGCAGCTCAAGCGAAATCAACATGTTAAGATTTCGCTTGAGTCATGCTGAAGCGAAATCACAATCTTTATATATAGGAGGTCAAGGTCAAGCGAAATTAAGAAGTAACATTTGAGTGATTCCATACCGAAGTGCTGCCGGTGTGAGAACTGATTGTATTTGTGTTCAAATATCAATATAATCAGTATTAAAGTGAAGATTCAGCTGTTTTATAGTCAAATACTTGTTTTCCGCACCTGTATTTGATAGAATTCCTCTGAACCGACTCATTTAGGTCGACAACACGATCCTACAATTGGTATCAGAGTCAGTTGAGGAGTTCTGCAGGATTTCAGCTGATATTGACATCGTTCTCTTATTTCTACACCTTCTTTTCTCAGTTCAGAAAGATTTTACGGTCAAAACCTGTACATTTTCTCACAGATTGTGTAAAAATACAAGATAACAAACCCTTGAAAGTTTCATTGCAAAATTCGACGTAAAACTATCAGAAACAAACCTCCGAATGGATTTCGCTTAAACAATTCAGTTTTTTTTAGGATTTCGCTTGAAATTCCAAGCGACACCTAGATTTCGCTTCAAATTGCATTCTATTTCGCTTCAGGGCTGTCGCTTCAACGATTTCGCTTCAGAAATTGATACTTGACAGGTTCGCTTGAAATATTTCGCTTCAAGTATTTCGCTTCAGAGATTATCTAGATTCGCTTCAAAGGTTTTCGCTTCAAAGTTTAGGTTGTTGATTTCGCTTGAAAGTGAAACTGATTTGGTGATTTCGCTTGAACTTACTGTTGTGTGAAATTTTTGAATTCCGAAAAATGAACGAAGATTTTTACAACGCATTCGCTACTCCGGTTTCCTCGATCACTATGGCACAGAACACGATGATGGAAAACGAAACGGTTCTAGAAAATCATACCGAGGTGCTGCCGGTGTGAAGACTGATTGTATTCGTGATAGTATATCAATATAATCAGTGTTAAAGTGATACGCAAGCTATTTCGACATCCGTTTCTTAGTTTCCGCCTCTGAAACGGACTAAATCTCTTCTGAACGACTCGTTCGGGTCGCAAACCGATCCTACAGCAAGGGTTGCCCAGCGACAGATTATTGGCTGTTGACTGTTGTGAGCATTATAACCGACCTATAATCGATTTTCCTCATATTTGGACGACCCCTAAATGGCTCCTAGACATTAGGGACATGTGTTAGTGATCAGGGAACATTGCTAGAGTTGTTTGTCAACAATCTATGAGTTCTTGAGCACTATATAAAGGGCCAAGGTTGCAACCATTTCTTCACACCTTCATTCTTGCATTCCTGATCATTTCTGGAGCTCAAGACTTCTCTCTAAGCTTCACATTTCGTGCATAGGACTTCAGTAAGTATGCTTAACCTTTCTTAGTTAAGTTTTTGCTTAGTTTTAGCTTAAAAGTCAAACCGTCGTAATTAACGGTTGACTTAACGATTAACCACTAATGGTCCAGTGATTAGTCAAATTGAAAGTAGTTATAAGTTGGTAATTATGAGGGCAATAAACCCTTAAAAGGGCACCCTCTGATTCCCACTCTAACTAGGTCAAATGTCGGGTCAAACTTGTTATTAAAAAGTCAACAGAATGCTTAATTTACAATTTATGCATAATTAGCAATGTAGAACCCATACAACCTGTTTGATCATTAACATAACTTGGTAATTAGTGTAAGAACATGTCTAAACATGTTCAACCCGACAATTTTCTGTTTAGACCCGGTTCGAAACCGAAAGTCGCAAAACTTTGACTTTTGCTTTGACTTCAGTTCTGACCCGATTTAGTATGATTTGGAAATGCCTTAGAGCTTCCTTAGGACCATGTTACATGCTAGTATAATCATCTGTGATTATACACCTCGGTTCACTAGTTATCCGATTAATATGCATGATTCCGTTAATTGCCTATATGTTGACCATTATGCCCTTTTCACCATAAAACGTGATTTTTGAAAATGTAAAAGAGTAAAAACCTTAGTTACTGATTTATAAACTTGTACCCAAAATTTGACATCATTTTGAGGTGTAGATTGAGAGTTATGCTCATTAGCGTAATTAGAAAGCTTTTTAGCGATTAAACGACATAATTAGCGTATAGCCTATTTAAACTCACTTTTTGGTATCAAAATCTTTACCCACTGATGTAATATATTATTTTGGGATTTTTGAAGATTTTTAATTAATTTTAGGCTGAGCATAACTTAGAATCATAAGCTTAATTCGGAAATTGTCGGTTTTGCCCTTTCGGGCTATAAAAAGAGTTTTACATATCTTTTTGACCCCAAACCTTTTGCTACTGATTTTAAATGATAAATAAATTATTTTAAGCCTTTTGGAATAATAAAAATATCAGCTTTCTATATAGAACCCGGAAACGGCTTCTAATCGCCTTTTAAGCGTTTTTAACGCATAGTATGTACTAAAACTATTTTAAACATACAAAGGTTGATACCTACTGATATTTGAAGTAAATTATAATATTTTAACAGTAAGCAAAAGTTGTTTAACTCAGACTTCAGTTTTGAGCTTTTCGGCTTATGTGAAATTACCAAAATGCCCCTACGGTGCATAGTTTGGTTATAATTGATAAATTTCACATATATACTTTACCCTACTATTATAACTTAGTAAATTGAGTATTTTTTTCTGATTACATCAGACCTGTAACTCAGGTTAATACTTAAACTCTTTTGTAACCTTGTAAATGACCAAACTACCCCTACGGGGCATAGTTTGTGTTTAAATTCGTTTTGGGCATAATAAAAGATATCCTACTGATGTCACAACATATTTGAGGCATATTAACTTAGGAAACCTGTATATGACTCTCATGGTCACCCGTTACGCCTCTTGCGCGTTCGGTTCGGTTTATGTAACTAGTTTGCATAAATTAGCCGAAATGGGTCAAACCTTATCGGTTTTATCTCAAAATCCAGAGTGTGTTTAAGTTACCCACATTAGTCAAGCATGCAAGATTGTCGGGTCAAAACCACATTCTAAACCGGTCTTCGCTTCTTCATGCGTTTGAACCGTGTCTTCCTTTTAAAACTAACCGGTCTAAGTTTAGGCTTAATTAAAGACCCGTTAGAAATCTAATAGGTTATTATAAACCTTCGTTCCAGATTAGGAGCCCAGTAAAAGTACTTGCATTTGCTGTATTTGATTGATACTTTGGTCAGGTAAATACTCTTAACTTATTTTCCCTATACGGGCTTGGGATACGGCACTATAAAAGTACCGCTTGGTCGGGTGTATGTAGTCATTTAAATCGGATTGTGATTGATGTATTTACATAACCTGTTTAATATGTATTATTTGGTGTATGGATTTTGGGGGTTAAATGACCATGTCCCGGATATCCTTGGCATCATTTTACGAAATGGCCACGACCTAAGCACGGGGTGTAGGCGTACACCTGACAGATGCATTATGTAAAAACTAGTAATCCACTAAAGGAATCAACCTTGTGGGCATTATATCTGTGGCGTGTCAGTTAATCTTGTTCGGCTCTTCTAACTGGCCCTGATGGACGACAAATAAGTAAAACTGTATACATGATTATTTTAATAATTGTCCCAAGTTATAAAAGATATTTTTGCCTAAGTGCACTCAAATCAATTTTCAAAATCTTTTCTAAATGAGTCAGTTGAGTTGTATTTACCAGTGTAAACTGACGTATTTTCCAAAAAGGCTAAGTGCAGGTGCTAAACGAAATAGGCTGGCTACTCCAGGCATCATTACTCAAGTCTCGCAAGCTCTAGATGTCAAAGTCTGTTGAACAGTTTTCTTTTTTTTATATTGATCTGCCTGTGGATCTTTTACTTTCCGTTGTAATACTGGATATTACTTTATATTCAGATTGTAATATATTTTATCGTTTGCTTCCGCTGTGCATTCATATATTGTGTTGTTTGACTATGATGATATCAACTACGTCACGATACTCCCCCACCGGGCCCACCGGTGACACATGGATTTCGGGGTGTGACATACATATTCTGTTAGAGGTGAATATGTAGGTTTCGTTTTAGCTTCTTAACCCATTCCCAACCCACCAGGAATCCCATGCCTTGTGAAAAGTGTGAACTCACCTTGGTTTGCTTGGTAGAATTAATTACTCGTTTAACAAAAGTGATCAACCAAATCCTATGATAGTTACACAACAGTCAGTTTGCATACAAGCCCAGTCTGTATCATTCCACATATGTTCATCAGATAGTGCACAAAATACAAGTAGTGGCATTCATCATCCCGTACACTAGTCCAATCAATTAAGCATGTTGTATGACAATTCATTACCATGTACGGTCCCAAAACATAAAGTCCATCTACTTATGCGGCCCGTTTACGAGTGTATGTTTTAATGGCTCGAGGCCCAGTGAAATGGTAAGACCCAGCAGAACTGTGCAAGCTCTGGACTGTTCAGCCTAAGCCCAGCCCAAAACTTTTACACGGTTGCCCAAATTATTTACATATTATCGGCCCAAGTTTTTCTTATAATGATCACTCCCAAAACAAATCCCCATACTGTTAAATCTAAGCACCTTTCTATCAATTATCATCCAACAGTTGACTTGCACACACATACACATCAAACATATCGGACATCATGTGAGTATCATTTAACCAACAAATCTAGTGTACATGCAACACAGATTTCGTAGCCACAGTTATCTATATCATCATCAACAGTAACTACTTAATTAACCAAATAAACCATTGTTTACATGCCATACTTCTTATCCAAACAATAACATCAATCACTTGAAGCATATTCTTTCGTCGTGACAAGGGTGTGACGAAACATAGCCTTTCATCGTGATGATGGGTGTGACGAAACTCTAGGTTTCGTTGGAAGCAACATCAGATTATATGCCATACCTGCAACCCTAAGATTCTAACTGATTCAATCGCATCAAGTTAATCAATATACAACAACATAATATTCATAATAACCATTAAATATTACAAAAACATCATGGCTATCACATTGTTCGATTAAACCAATACTACAAGCACATGGCCGCCATCTTTTACTCAAAGCTATCCATTTTCTCAGATCACTTACCTTCACATTCATTGGACCACTTAGACCACTAATATATCAACATTGGTTATTTAAATTTTGGTGAATTCAGTGGACTACTTTGATAGGACCAAACCCAATTAGTGGGTTCAAACAATTACAAAGTGGATCAGTTCTTGGTTGTCATCATTGGCCAATTCGAGAGGCATACATCAAACCAAGATGCACACATCGATATCAAGCAGTAATAACTTTAGATCTAACCCTTTACTCAAAGCTGCACATGTATACTCATTACATTATCAACAATTCATGCATGATTAATCATGTGCATTAAATCAAACATAACAGTTTGTTTTTACATACCATTAATCAGGATTTCATTATCACATAATTCATATATCATTGCCAATCCTCCTATCTACTAAACACAATACTAAAACACATTGGTCATAGAACGTAAATCCAATTAGCGATGAGTGCACTAACCGAAGAATTGAGTTAAGCAATCACAGAAGAGACAAGTCCAGCAGGCAAGAAAACTTCGAGAGTGGGAGGGGGTATATGCCGTCGATCTGAAACAGAGAAGCTAGGGTTGTTATTTCTTTCCAGAACCATGCCTACGTACTCTCAACTATACATATAATGCGAAACCCTTAGAGGTTTTGGGACCAGGTACTTCGGGCTTAACCACTCATGTGGGCAGATGTGGGTTAGGGGTAAGATATATGTTTCAAGTGTGTGCGTGCAAACATTATCTCAAAAGTGACCGACACAATGTCTATGTTTTTATTTGGGCTTGCTTAACCAAACATGATTATCACAACAATAAGTGTGTGTGCTCTCGAATTGGGTTTTGAGTGATGCGGGCCGACGAAAGGAAACATGAGAGAGGTGTGGCCTCCGGCCCAAGTGGGTTTGCGGCCCGGATGTAACAAGTAACTCGCGACCCAATAGGTTAGTTCTCTAGATTAGATAAACGACACGTAAAAGTGTTTAACGGTTTCTTAAAAGCATACACACATAAACATTTAATAATGCACGAGGTAGGTAAATAAACACAGCAACACACGCTAAGGGTTTGTGGAATTTCAAGTAGGGCTAACCTTGGTTATTCGGGTTGTCACACTGTCACACCCCAACCGATGGCGGAAACATCGGGGTGCGAGCACTAAGCGTTCAGATTGCTCATGAGATTCCATAACACTAAATAGTTTCAATATAAATTAGATTCATTTCATGCAATTGTCTAAAGCAAACGTCAACCACCAAAACATAGTATCAAGCCAAAAACAAACATGATAATTGTTTAAAAGTTTCTAGATTTAGCTACGTAAAGTATCTAAGTTCCATCCTAGCTTGTTTCATGATCCCTAGAATCCTGTCAGTCTGCAACATGTATTAAAATAGAGTCAGTACAAAATGCACTGGCGAATATACAAGTTTGGGTAATAGCATAATAGAATAAAACAACTCATATCCATCGTGTAAGTGTCACAAAATAGTTTCAGCCATTCTAGTGTTCGCAGTCCAACAAGTGATAGCCCAAGTATCCCGATGCTTTCTTGTTTTCCCAAGTCTCAAGGAAAACTAGAATCCTCCTAACAATACCCCCCGAGAATAATGGGGAGGTTCATCTCCTATTGCGCTACTATTGTTAAGGCGGAACTACACACCCTGGATTAAACGTCCACATAGCACAAATAGAATACAAGAATCCCAAGTTTCACAACACATAGGATAGAGTTTAGTTTCCAAAAGTCTCAAGTATCTTAGTTTAATAGAATACATGTTGCATCCTAAAGTTTCAAAACAAAAAGGGATCGAGTATACTCACAGTGATTGCCTAACAGATTAACTGTTATTGGATCAAAGGGAGCTCTTTAAAGTTAGCCTGATTTAGATTACAACAGATAAGAATCAGACAGAATAACGAGATTGCACAAAGTGTCGGATTAGTCACTGGATCGGATGGCTATCCGATCGGACATCCGATCGGATCGCCAATCGATGGAGATGACTGTGTAGTAGGGGGCCGATGGTTATCCGATCGGATTGCCATTCGATCCAAAGTCTTAAGTTTTCAACTGTTGTTAAGGGTTTGGTCACTTTGATTGGACGGTTGTTCGATCAGATGGCTATCCGATCGGATTGCCATTCGATCAAAGGCTCCAAGTTTCAAGTTTCTGGAAAAGTTTTCAAGTGTTGAAAGGTTGTGAGACAAGTGTTACCTGATCGAGTGGCTGTTCGATCGGATGGCTATCCGATTGGATTGCCACTCGATCGAGTGCTCCTTGTCTCGTTTATAATTTTGTAAAGTTTCCAAGTTTCTGGTTTAACGATGAGGGCATGGTACGTATTGAGACAACGGTAAACTTATCAACATACAGCCGTTCTGATCGGATGGGAATCACCCCTGTCCGATCACCGTCTGTTCATAACGAGTTTATGTCGGAATCCGTATTTTGGCCATAACAGTTTGTTTTTGTAAGGCCCTATAATGGTGTAGGTTTACGCCTATCTTTATCAAACACAAATATGGGCTATTGGGCTTAGCCTTGTAGTGGGTTAGATAGTAATGGAATAAGCCATGTGGGCTAATTAGTGATTTGGGCTTATTTGGTTAGTAATATTGTGCATGTGGGCCTGGCCCAGTCTGTAACTAGGTCACCCTATGTAACTATAAATAGGGTGAACCTAGGTTATTAGAAGGTTAGACATTTTTGAGAGGTTCTTCATTATTATTTTCGAATTCTTTGTGGGTGTACCAGACGGTTCTCTAGAAACCGTGTGCACCTTGGTTGTTATAATCAATCGATTGTTCTTGTTCTTCATCACTTTCAACAGTATTCCGCACTTGTGATTGTGATTTTGATATCCGGTTGATAGTTTTTGGGACTTACAATTGGTATCAGAGCATATTTCTGGATATCTGTAAAAATTGAGAAAATGAGAAAATACAAAAACATTCGAAAAACAGGAAAAATCAAAAAAATATTTTGCATAAATGGGAAATGAAATAACTTCACTATGTGGATTAAGGTTGACTTATGTAAGACCAATATTGAAATGGTCTGACTCCAGAGTGATATGTTGGTAGGCTTTATTCTGATGGTTGGACTCTTTGACTGGTACTGTTTAAAACACTAAATTTATTCTATGACCTCAGGAAAGATCGGTCACTTGGAATTAGGACATGTCTATTTGAATGCGTGTGTGACGTCCCGATACACACAATTTCGTTCTAGTTCTGAAATCTTTTATGTCCAACTTGTGTATCTCCTCTGTTTTGCGTGAGCAAAGACCTGGAGGTGCTAGGCAACGTCAGCTTCTGCTGCATCCAGATACATGCTGACCTAGCTGTACGTTGTCGCGCTATAGATCAAATACACCCGAAAGAGGCCCTCTAGTGCCCAAAAGAAACCCAAAAATAAAAACCTATATCAAATTGAGAAAATCTCATTTGATCTGTATATTATATCCATCTCTGCTGCTGATCTATTCTTTTCTCTCATCAATCCAGTCCCAGTCAAGATTTCAGAATCCTAGAACGGGCTTGTGAAATATGTGGTAGGGAAACTGCATGTATGATAGCGTGTTCTGATTAAAAATTCCGGGATTTGATCGTGATTGAATTGAGTGTTCATATCAATTAAAATGAAAACATGATAAATCAGTTGCAGACCGTCATTTGAAAAAGGCCTAGGGAGATATGTTTAAGTGGACAAATATACTGGCAATCGCTCGGATCACCCAAAGTAAATTAGTGTTGATAAGTGTAGTTTGGCCTGAAACACTATGATTTGATCCCATTGCAAATTGTAATTGTATATTAGTTTCTTTGTTTATTTGTGTTTTAGTTTAAATTGTTAGTTTTTATAAAATCAAAAATCCAAAAATAAAGTGCTTCTTTGTTTTATTAAAAATTTTTAACCGTTCTTGAAGATTTGATTGATGATCATAATATGAAAGAAATTTGAATTGTAAAATCTGAGTACAAATACTTGGATGTACCAAGTGTTCATGTGGTATTTCCCTCTGTTGCACATAAATGTTTGCTTATAAATTTCTGAGTATGTGCAGAATTTAAAATTCAAGTCTAGAAACAGGGGTTGTTGAAGATTGAGATGCTGTTGGCTGCTGATAAAGCATGAAGTATCACAACAACAAGATGTGCCTGAGTCAGAAGAACCAGATACAAGTCATCATCTGACAGTGATAGTGCATTTGAAGAAGTACCTGTGAACCTGCTTGAAATTGAAGACATTGACAAAGAAAAGAGTTGCTGAGAATCCTCCGCTTGCATTCTTTTCAACAAGATTTTCAAGCAAAGCTGATCACGAGTAAGAAGAACAAAAGAGCCCAAGTTTGAAGATGAAAAGATGAAGTATCTTCCCACAGATTCATGATGAAGACAACAGTTTGATAAAGACAGCATAAACCTAGGGGGATATTGTAAGGCCCTATAATGGTGTAGGTTTACGCCTATCTTTATTAAACACAAATATGGGCTATTGGGCTTAGCCTTGTAGTGGGTTAGATAGTAATGGAATAAGCCATGTGGGCTAATTAGTGATTTGGGCTTATTTGGTTAGTAATATTGTGCATGTGGGCCTGGCCCAGTCTGTAACTAGGTCACCCTATGTAACTATAAATAGGGTGAACCTAGGTTATTAGAAGGTTAGACATTTTTTAGAGGTTCTTCATTATTATTTTCGAATTCTTTGTGGGTGTACCAGACGGTTCTCTAGAAACCGTGTGCACCTTGGTTGTTATAATCAATCGATTGTTCTTGTTCTTTATCACTTTCAACAGTATTCCGCACTTGTGATTGTGATTTTGATATCCGGTTGATAGTTTTTGGGACTTACAATTGGTATCAGAGCATATTTCTGGATATCTGTAAAAATTGAGAAAATGAGAAAATACAAAAACATTCGAAAAACAGGAAAAATCAAAAAAATATTTTGCATAAATGGGAAATGAAATAACTTCACTATGTGGATTAAGGCTGACTCATGTAAGACCAATATTGAAATGGTCTGACTCCAGAGTGATATGTTGGTAGGCTTTATTCTGATGGTTGGACTCTTTGACTGGTACTGCTTAAAACACTAAATTTATTCTATGACCTCAGGAAAGATCGGTCACTTGGAATTAGGACATGTCTATTTGAATGCGTGTGTGACGTCCCGATACACACAATTTCGTTCTAGTTCTGAAATCTTTTCTATCCAACTCGTGTATCTCCTCTGTTTTGCGTGAGCAAAGACCTGGAGGTGCTAGGCAACGTCAGCTTCTGCTGCATCCAGATACATGCTGACCTAGCTGTACGTTGTCGCGCTATAGATCAAATACACCCGAAAGAGGCCCTCTAGTGCCCAAAAGAAACCCAAAAATAAAAACCTATATCAAATTTAGAAAATCTCATTTGATCTGTATATTATATCCATCTCTGCTGCTGATCTATTCTTTTCTCTCATCAATCCAGTCCCAGTCAAGATTTCAGAATCCTAGAACGGGCTTGTGAAATATGTGGTAGGGAAACTGCATGTATGATAGCGTGTTCTGATTAAAAATTCCGGGATTTGATCGTGATTGAATTGAGTGTTCATATCAATTAAAATGAAAACATGATAAATCAGTTGCAGACCGTCATTTGAAAAAGGCCTAGGGAGATATGTTTAAGTGGACAAATATACTGGCAATCGCTCGGATCACCCAAAGTAAATTAGTGTTGATAAGTGTAGTTTGGCCTGAAACACTATGATTTGATCCCATTGCAAATTGTAATTGTATATTAGTTTCTTTGTTTATTTGTGTTTTAGTTTAAATTGTTAGTTTTTATAAAATCAAAAATCCAAAAATAAAGTGCTTCTTTGTTTTATTAAAAATTTTTAACCGTTCTTGAAGATTTGATTGATGATCATAATATGAAAGAAATTTGAATTGTAAAATCTGAGTACAAATACTTGGATGTACCAAGTGTTCATGTGGTATTTCCCTCTGTTGCACATAAATGTTTGCTTATAAATTTCTGAGTATGTGCAGAATTTAAAATTCAAGTCTAGAAACAGGGGTTGTTGAAGATTGAGATGCAGTTGGCTGCTGATAAAGCATGAAGCATCACAACAACAAGATGTGCCTGAGTCAGAAGAACCAGATACAAGTCATCATCTGACAGTGATAGTGCATTTGAAGAAGTACCTGTGAACCTGCTTGAAATTGAAGACATTGACAAAGAAAAGAGTTGCTGAGAATCCTCCGCTTGCATTCTTTTCAACAAGATTTTCAAGCAAAGCTGATCACGAGTAAGAAGAACAAAAGAGCCCAAGTTTGAAGATGAAAAGATGAAGTATCTTCCCACAGATTCATGATGAAGACAACAGTTTGATAAAGACAGCATAAACCTAGGGGGATATTGTAAGGCCCTATAATGGTGTAGGTTTACGCCTATCTTTATCAAACACAAATATGGGCTATTGGGCTTAGCCTTGTAGTGGGTTAGATAGTAATGGAATAAGCCATGTGGGCTAATTAGTGATTTGGGCTTATTTGGTTAGTAATATTGTGCATGTGGGCCTGGCCCAGTCTGTAACTAGGTCACCCTATGTAACTATAAATAGGGTGAACCTAGGTTATTAGAAGGTTAGACATTTTTTAGAGGTTCTTCATTATTATTTTTGAATTCTTTGTGGGTGTACCAGACGGTTCTCTAGAAACCGTGTGCACCTTGGTTGTTATAATCAATCGATTGTTCTTGTTCTTCATCACTTTCAACAATATTCCGCACTTGTGATTGTGATTTTGATATCCGGTTGATAGTGTTTGGGACTTACAATTGGTATCAGACCCTAAGTAGTCTTGCGAAGGCTCGGTTTTAATCGGAAATTTTTTTTAAGATCGAAGAACACGAAGAACAGGTTGAAGATTTGAAGAACAGTTTAAATATTAGTGTTTTGATCTGTTTTGGTAAAACAGTCAAAGTGTTTGCTTGTTTTTCGAAGGTTATTGGTGGAAATAAATCAAAGAGATTGAATTTCAAATCATCTCCTTGATATTCGGGATTTTATTACTCAACATCTTCTCATAACTTGTGCGATTAGGTATCTCCTCGTCATCAATAGCAAACATCTTGTGCGATCCAAAATTTCAATTGTGCGACTGCATTTCAAACTTGTGCGATTCCAAAGTCAAAGTGTTTCCTTATTATCTTCAATATTGTGCGATTCAATTGTTCTTGTGCGATCATTTTGTCAACTATCACTTGTGCGATTATATCATCATCTTCTTATCTTGTGCGATTACAACTCAAACTGTGAACCCATATTATCATCACCACCGCGCACCGATACCGAATCCGCAAACTGTAACTGCCACCACCACAGTCAAAGAACCACCTCCTCAGTCACTGCTTCTTCTCC
This sequence comes from Helianthus tuberosus, assembly GCA_030545235.1. NCBI lineage: Eukaryota > Viridiplantae > Streptophyta > Magnoliopsida > Asterales > Asteraceae > Helianthus > Helianthus tuberosus. Next base: position 8,816,108 of record CM060436.1, read on the forward strand.
TTTTTACATCGTCATTCCGTCGTGTTCCGATTACCGTCCAACCTGCAACCTTCTCCGGCTGTCAGCTTCATCGCACCACCGTCATCATCACCGTGAAATAACCTTCTCCTCCACCTCCACGTTGAACCACTAACCTGCAACACCCTTACTATCATCATCTAAACCACCACCTTCGATCACATCACCATCATCTTCTCCGTTTCGGTTTCGGGATTTCGTGTTCGGATATCCGCAGGCTCATCACCATCTCCGTCCATTGCATCAAAGATCATCTCCATCTCCGTCGCACTCCGATCAAAGCTCGTCGGACCTGCAACTGTTCTCACTCCGACCACCGGTTTCGTTCACATCATCTCCGGTTCGAGTTCGAGATTTCGAGTGTCGTATTTTCAAGTCGCATAACACCCTTTTCATCCTCGCCAACAACCCTTGTTCACCGCCGACCTCCGATCAAACTCCATTCGAACCTTTCATCTCGTCTCTGCACTTCATCTCCGGCGACTGCACACCACCTCATCATCATCACCATTACCGAAAGTTTATCGAAGAAACACTTGAAGTGTGCGACTTGTAGGCTGATCTTTTAGTTGTGGGGTTTCGGTTTGGATTGTTTATCGACGAACGGCGTTCAAAAATTTAGGGTTTTGGTTTCGGTTTTTATCGAAGAAGAAGGAACAGAATATCTTGGCGGCATTTGTTTTACAAGTGAATTAGGGTTTGGACGGTTTGTCAACGAAGAAGAAACAGTTATCTTTTGTTTTAGTTAATTGATAATATATTAATAATAATTATAATATAATCATTAAGTAATCATTACTTAATCATTAATATAAATTATAATAGTTTTATTAAAACATAATAATTAAAAAAAATAGTTTTTATTAAAAATTAAACAAAAATAAAAATTACTTTCTAATTAAAAAAAAAACTTGTATTGTTTTGGTGATAAGTTTTGACAGGTTTGGAGACGTGGTACAGAAAAGCTGGTTCGTGCGTTTTTCAAAGGGTTTGAGGTAGCGAGTACACGGGTTCTCGCTTTGGGCTTGTTTTGAGGAAATAGTTAAAAATGCACACATTCGGGTGATCACGTATTCGGGGGATCACTTATTCGGGGGATCACATTTCTGGGGGATCATACTTTCGGGGGATCACAGTTAAAAATCTTAAAAATGTCTTCTAATAGAGAGGTGCTTGAGCAGGAATTTCAAGGATTCAGATACTCATATGGTGAATCTATAGAAGCACTTACAGGCCGGTTTGCTGAACTGATCTCTGAAATGGAGAAGGCTGAGATTGAGGTGTCTAATCGCACGAGCAACACAAAGCTTCTAGATGTTCTAAAAAGGATTCCAGATCAGGCAAACTGTAGTTGGTTTAGAAATGTTAATGAGATAATTGTGACAACCGACTGCTACTGTTACAAAATGAAGCCGGATGAGCTGATCTCACTCATCAAGTCATATAACAATGCTCACAAGCAGTCTACTCAAGATATTCAAATGAATGACTACACTCCTTGTGAGGCTGAGGTATGTGTAGATGATGTTTGTTGTACTGAAAAATGTAGAAAGAAAGTAAAAGGTTTTAAAGAACAGGCTCAATCGCTTACTATGCAACTTCAATGTACCAAATCCAGTAGCTACGAAGTTAAAAAGAAACTGGATGGGTATAAAGAAATGGTAGAGGCCCAAAAACGTGACATTCGACAGTTGCATAGTGATCTAAGCGAAGCAAAATGTCGATATCTCCACTTCAAGGAGCTGTCTGAAAAATTAACTGTTGAATTAAACAACTTAAAATCGACTTTCGAAAATACTGAATTTAATTTCAAAAAATTTGATGTTTCAAGTGAAAAGGTCGAGAAAATGATAAATCAACAGTTAAAGTATAGCAAAAAGGAAATGAGGAATAAGGGGTTGGGTTTTGTGGCTATACCCCCACCCTACAATCATAACTATTCTTCAATTCCTATGACTGAAGAGGAGATAGACAATTTGCCTAATATGGAGTATGGAAAACCAGAAGATAGAAAGTCTGAACCCGTCAAGCCTCGAAAAATAAAAATCACCAGGCCTGATAATACTGAAATCATTTTAGAAAAACAGGCCTACAATCAAACGTTTGTTAAGTCAGAAAATGTTTTAAATCACACTGAAACTTTGAATTTTGAGAAAAACGCAAGTGTTGATAAACATTTTCAAGTATTGGAAAAGGAAGACTCGTGTGAGTCACAACAATCTTTTGAAAATAAATCAGCAACACAAGAGCCTGAGGTAAGAGTGCCTAGAGTTAATGTAGACAACATTGAGTTTGCCATGTTAAGAGGTTTGACTGAGTTTGTGAAAGAATTGAATAGGAACAAACAAAGTGAATCTGCTTTGTCATGTGACACATCTTGCGACACTTCTGAGACATCCACTTCTGAGAAATCAGAAATGGGCGAATCATCTAGTGTCAACAGTGCATCACCTGAGGAAGCAGAGGCATCTCAAACTGAATCATCAGCTTCATCTGATTCAACCAGTGACTCCTATGAAAAGACTGACTGTGATAATTCAGAGTCAGTTGCTTCAGTGGAATCAACAAATGAATCATCTGAAACAGTTGATTCAAATTCGATCAAAGAAGAATCAGAATCGACTTCAGGAGCTTCTGTTGAGTCTAATGGTAAAACGACTACAGAAGCCCCTGCTGCTCTTTCGAATGACAATGATTCTGAAACTACTGAACAAACGGTGTCACTCGAGAATGAAAATGTTACTATGGCTTCGCCTGACACCGTTTATGAACAAGTGAACGTTACTGATGCTTCTACTTCATGTGCAGATGAGGTAGTAGTAGAGGATTGGGTTGAGGAGGATGACATCGTTTGTCAAAAGGCTGACGATGTTTGTTCTAAAACATCAAATTTGTCTGCTGATGCTCCTCCATATGTGAGAAAGGCTATTTCTGGGCCAGCTTTTAGAGGCCCTTCAAACAAATATGTGCCTCCAAAGCCAACAGTTAGGAATGAAAATGCTAAATCCACTAACTGTTCTAACTGTTGTAAACATAATCATAAGAAGCAGGGGAGAAAGGTTGAAAAATCTGCAAACAAATCATCCAACAAGCTTTATAACTCATACTCAGCATCAGTTGGATCTAATGGATCGGGATATGCTCCTTATGTAAAGAAGCAAACCTGCTACAACTGCGGCATACCCGGTCACATTGCAAGGAACTGCACACATCGTCCCTATGTGCCATACTATACACAACATCAGAGGGTTACACCAAGGGACAGATCTTATTCAAAGCCGATGAAGGTTGAAAAACCTAAGGCAATGATGAATAAGCGTCCCCAGGTTAAACCATCTGATGGGGACTGGAATGCTGCCAAAGCTAAACGAAAACAAGCTTTGAAACCAAATCAAATTTTGAAAAACAAAAAGGTTGAAAAGCAGACTGTTTTGCCCAAGGCAACTAAGAAATTAGAAAAGCCTAAACAAATTTGGAAGGCAAAACACAAAGCAGCGACATCACCAGTCCTTGAATCAAAAGGGGGCATGTGTTTTCGAGAAGTGTCGTACATTGATGCTTCAGGAATACCCAGGACCACGATGGCCTGGGTACCAATGTCTTACTAATCTCCTTACTTTTCAGGGACAACCTAGGAAGAGTTGTTGACAATCCTTGGATGTTGATAGCGGTTGTTCCAGAGACATAACGGGTAACATTTCACTGTTTCAAAATGTACATTTCTTTACAGTTGATATGTTTCGTTTGAAGGAGATAATAGAAGTAAGTAAGACAAGATCAGCAACAAGGTACACATTTAAATTTCGTATTCTAATTTCAATATTGTTTAGTCTTAAGTCTAATGATGGAACGGTTAGGCAAAAACAACAAAAATATTTTCATTTTCTTTTGTGTTCTTCTTTGTACATACGTTCTCGTTGTTAGGTAAATTTGCGCATAAGTTTTATGCACAAATTTAGGGGGATATTTCTGGATATCTGTAAAAATTGAGAAAATGAGAAAATACAAAAACATTCGAAAAACAGGAAAAACCAAAAAAATATTTTGCATAAATGGGAAATGAAATAACTTCACTATGTGGATTAAGGCTGACTCATGTAAGACCAATATTGAAATGGTCTGACTCCAGAGTGATGTGCTGGTAGGCTTTATCCTGATGGCTGGACTCTTTGACTGGTACTACTTAGAACACTAAATTTATTCTATGACCTCAGGAAAGATCGTTCACTTGGAATTAGAGCATAGCTATTTGAATGCGTGTATGATGTCCCGATACACACAATTTCATTCTAGTTCTGAAATCTTTTCTAAACAACTCGTGTATCTCCTCTGTTTTGCGAGAGCAAAGACCTGGAGGTGCTAGGCAACGTCAGCTTTTGCTGCATCCAGATACATGCTGACCTAGCTGTACGTTGGCGCGCTATAGATCAAATACACCCGAAAGAGGCCCTCTAGTGCCCAAAAGAAACCCAAAAATAAAAACCTATATCAAACTGAGAAAATCTCATTTGATCTGTATATTATATCCATCTCTGCTGCTGATCTATTCTTTTCTCTCCTCAATCCAGTCCCAGTCAAGATTTCAGAATCCTAGAACGGGTTTGTGAAATATGTGGTAGGGAAACTGCATGTATGATAGCGTGTTCTGATTTAAAATTCCAGGATTTGATTGTGATTGAATTGAGTGTTCATATCAATTAAAATGAAAACATGATAAATCAGTTGCAGACCGTCATTTGAAAAAGGCCTAGGGAGATAAGTTTAAGTGGACAAATATACTGGCAATCGCTCGGATCACCCAAAGTAAATTAGTGTTGATAAGTGTAGTTTGGCCTGAAACACTGTGATTTGATCCCATTGCAAATTGTAATTGTATATTAGTTTCTTTGTTTATTTGTGTTTTAGTTTAAATTGTTAGTTTTTATAAAATCAAAAATCCAAAAATAGAGTGCTTCTTTGTTTTATTAAAAAATTTTAACCGTTCTTGAAGATTTGATTAATCATCATAATTTGAAAGAAATTTGAATTGTAAAATCCGAGTACAAATACTTGGATGTACCAAGTGTTCATGTGGTATTTCCCTCTGTTGCACATAAATGTTTGCTTATGAATTTCTGAGTATATGCAGAATTTAAAATTCAAGACAAGAAACAGGGGTTGTTGAAGATTGAGATGTTGTTGGCTGCTGATAAAGCATGAAGCATCACAACAAGAAGATGTGCCTGAGTCAGAAGAACCAGATACAAGTCATCATCTGACAGTGATAGTGCATTTGAAGAAGTACCTGTGAACCTGCTTGAAATTGAAGACATTGACAAAGAAAAGAGTTGCTGAGAATCCTCCGCTTGCATTCTTTTCAACAAGATTTTCAAGCAAAGCTGATCACGAGTAAGAAGAACAAAAGAGCCCAAGTTTGAATATGAAAAGATGAAGTATCTTCCCACAGATTCATGATGAAGACAACAGTTTGATAAAGACAGCATAAACCTAGGGGGATATTGTAAGGCCCTATAATGGTGTAGGTTTACGCCTATCTTTATCAAACACAAATATGGGCTATTGGGCTTAGCCTTGTAGTGGGTTAGATAGTAATGGAATAAGCCATGTGGGCTAATTAGTGATTTGGGCTTATTTGGTTAGTAATATTGTGCATGTGGGCCTGGCCCAGTCTGTAACTAGGTCACCCTATGTAACTATAAATAGGGTGAACCTAGGTTGTTAGAAGGTTAGACATTTTTTAGAGGTTCTTCATTATTATTTTCGAATTTTTTGTGGGTGTACCAGACGGTTCTCTAGAAACCGTGTGCACCTTGGTTGTTATAATCAATCGATTGTTCTTGTTCTTCATCACTTTCAACAGTATTCCGCACTTGTGATTGTGATTTTGATATCCGGTTGATAGTTTTTGGGACTTACAGTTTTTACATACCATTCATCAGGATTTCATTATCACATAATTCATATATCATTGCCAATCCTCCTATCTACTAAACACAATACTAAAACACATTGGTCATAGAACGTAAATCCAATTAGCGATGAGTGCACTAACCGAAGAATTGAGTTAAGCAATCACAGAAAAGACAAGTCCCGCAGGCAAGAAAACTTCGAGAGTGGGAGGGGTTTATGCCGTCGATCCGAAACAGAGAAGCTAGGGTTGTTTTTTCTTTCCAGAACCATGCCTACGTACTCTCAACTATACATATAATGCGAAACCCTTAGGGGTTTTGGGCCCAGGTACTTCGGGCTTAACCACTCATGTGGGCCGATGTGGGTTAGGGGTAAGATATATGTTTCAAGTGTGTTGACGTGCTGTCGTGGTACACGCAAATTTAATCCAAATAACAACTAATAGATAGTGGTAAATGGGTATCGAACTCAGGGAGTATGTGGAAAATGTGTTGATGTTATAGCTTTGCAATTTAACTACAATTACCTAATATGCAGAAAATAAAGATCAATGATTTGGATTGTTTGTTTGTTTGAGAGAACTAAATTACTAACTACTTGCAAATCAAAATTGGTTGTTTATAAGATTAAAAGAAAATGACCACCTTAGGTTCCGGTTTCCAATAACAATTGTGCATGAATCAAACTAGAAAGAGTTACATAGACATAACTCATGCATAAACGTTTGTTGTGATAAAAGGGAACGAAGTACTCAGATTATATAAACGCGAGGTTGTTACCCGATGATCAATTAACCAATATTCAACCCTAACCCTTCCCGTGATATCTCGTTTGTCAACGACACCAAGAACGTACAATTCAGACTAGGAGCAAAACACAATTAACAATTTACAATCAAACATTCATGCACCATAATAAACATAGCAAACATACCAAGTCTATTATTCTTGAAATAAAGATTCATCACACAAAAGTTATAAAGAAACCTTCACCTAAGATGATCACCGAAAGTTTAGCCGGACATTGTTTGGTAGATCATCATAACATCAAGATTGAAGTTCATATGAATCAAAAGACAACCCGAAATTTTAAAAATTGTTCACAAACACTTGCCAAAGCCAAAAATCGCCCTAGAACTCCAGAGAAACGTCCAATCATGAGATAATGTGAAAAGGCACCATCAAAAATGGTTTTAATGAGCAGTTACGAGTTTTTCCGCAGCCTCCACCTTATTTACGGTCTCCAACGTAAATTACGGTGGACTTCAAATAGTTACGGTGGCCACCGTAAATTACGGTGGACTCCTGAAATTTGTGTTTTGTTTCTTCTTTCCTTCCATGCATGACCCGTTCCACTCCAAACCGTCCAAAGCAGCATTTTATCCATTATTAGCTCCCGAACTGTACCTGAAACATAAGCATTCGTAGTTATCTAATTCAAGATAATTACACGATCAAGTGAGGGATAAATTCGTCTTTTAACATCATTAAGGGTTATCCTATGGACCACCCATCACATCCCCACACTTAACCGTTGCTTGTCCCAAGCAACTCATCAAACCATTTTCAAAACAAGCGATCACATAAACCAAGCATAAACATGTAGTCCTTTTACTAACCTCTTCTTAACACCCAAATAACGCACCCCTCGCTATGTCTCTCCTCTCGGCAACAAGTAAGCACTAGCACTATGAGCTAGACACACAAAAGGCAAACGGGCGGTTGCACAACTATAGGCTTGTACCTAAATCGATCCTTCTCCTAACAAGTGCCAAACATGAATGCAAATCAAATGGACTTTTAAGGTTGTAACGTGGCTAGGTGTACGGGTAGGAAATGGAATATATATGAAGTGGCGAAAACTTAACCCGGTCTTTTATTACACAATAAAATAAACAAACAACTACCAAGCTAAACTACTATATACAAGACAACTAAGCATCATTTCTTTTTCTTTTTCATTGCTTTTTCCTTTTTTTTTTCTTTTTCTTTTTCTGATTTTTTTTAAACAAACATTCAACAAAACATCAAATATATCTACATACTACTAAAACAACCACTAATTTTATAAGACCGGGTCAAGTTGGGTAAATTTTTAGGTATCTAGCTAAGGGGTAACAAATGAAAGGCTTTAGGAACAAAATGGGCAACTAAATGTCCAAACCCCCGCCCCTCTCGCAACCATGCTCATATATATAATTTATGAGGTCCAACTGTCACACCCCGATTTCCACGTGTCACCGGTGGGCCCGGTGGGGAGTATCGTGACGTGGTTGGCAACATAATAGTCAAACAATACAATATATAAATATGCACAGCGGAAACAGATGAAAAATATAATTCAACTTTAATAATATTGTAATATCGTGTATCACAACAGTTGAAGGTTTGTCAACAAAAGGATCAAAAATAAATAGTAGTTCAACAGACTGTAGGCATCTTAAGCTTGCGAGACTTCTATTGATGCTAAGGAGAAATCCAGCCTATTACGCTTAGTACCTGCATTTAATCTTTTTGGGAAAATACGTCAGTTTACACTGGTAAATACAATCAACTGACTCATTTTAGAAAATGATTGAAAATTTATTTGGATGCACGCGGCATAAACATTTTATAACTTGGGATAATTATTTAAATATATAATCTTGTAAAAGAATTGCATGTTCCTTATGCGTTCAGTAGCCCGGAGCGTGTCGGGTTAAAGATCAATAGACACACCACATCAACTATTTATGCACTGACGAGTGTACGCCTACACTCCGCGCTTAGGTCGTGGCCATTTCGTAAAATGATGCCAAGGATATCCGGGACATGGTCATTAACCCCCCAAAGGCTTTAAGCAAACAAAACATATTTAAACAGGCCGATTAAATTATTCAATTAACCACCATATGATGGAAGATTTAATGCCCGGCCAAGCGGTATTTTATATACCGTAACCCAAGCCCGTATAGGGAAAATAAGTTAAGAGTATTTACCTGAGCAAAGTAATAATCACAATAAGCAAATGCAAGTAGCTTTTACTGGTACTCCTAATCTGGAACGAAGGTTTATAATTGTAACACCCCGTGTTTTCACGAGTGAAAGTCAAAGTCAAGGTCAAAGTCAACGACCGATTTCGCGCGACTCGACTCGTAGAAATGTTTTTATTTCATTTATATTATGTGGAGTAAGTGTCGTTCATTACAATAATCGAATCGTACTAATTGTATTTCAATCAACCTACGACTGTGAATGATAGGAAGTAACAATGCGATAAAGTTAATCAACCGAGAATCAAGCTATGCTAATCAAATCGACATCGAACCGTAACTCGAACTGTGTATTTTACTTGTTGTTTATACGTGTGTGTGTGTGCCTTACGTGTTACCTGTGCGTGTTTATTTTATGTTATGTTGTGATAATCAAGCGAACTCAATCGAAACTCGAAGTCTAACTCGAATGTAAACGAACCCGAACCCGAATTCCGAGTCGAACCATATAAGAAGTAGTTGGGACTGAAAGTAAATTGACTAGGAAACCCTATCGAATCGCTCGAAAACCGAAGCCGAAGCGTCGTCGCACCGAACGCACCAAATCAGGCTACATCCGAACGGATGGTCAATCCGCACGGATTGCCAATTCGGACGGATGACCAATCCGGACGGATAGCCTATCCGGGTTACGTGCCATCCGCACGGCTCACCCTTTCCCCTTTTACCATCCTATAAATACACGGGTCACTCTCCAACCTTTCCACTTTTGGCAAGTGACGTCCGAACCGCACGCATTCTTCACTTTTTCTCAGATTTCTCTCAATCCAGGTAAGATCTTGCACTAATTCATGTACATTCTTGATCACTACACAATTCTACACCTTTCCATCTTTCAAATCTCAACTTTTAACCATGAAATCATCAAGATTTGAGGTATTCTCGGGTGACGTCATCATGAAGTTCACATGAACTTCAAGCTTGACCTCATTCCACCAAGAATAACTTAGATCTAAACGATTTCCACAAGATTTCACGACAACTTCGCCTAAATCTAAACTTTTCGAAGGATAAAAGAGTTGAAAGAAATAAACATAAGTTCTCTCCTTCTTTTACCCTTAAGATCGGTACGAATCTGATCGGTTCTAGTCTCTACTCGATAATAGTGATGCACTAGTCCTAGATCTGGAATCCTACCCGCGAGACACCTGATTACGAGATGAACCGGAACGACCGTTCTGAGTCGCCGACAGGTCGAGTTAGGGTGGTTCCTGACCGGCTTAGTCATGCGAGTAAGAATACGATTCCAAGTGGTTACCACGCAATCAGAACGTCTTGATAAACGACAACAGAAACCAAGAGTAGACGAACGGAACGATCAGACCAGAGACTGTCCGCACGGACCAGTTGTCCGCACGGACAGGCTATCTAGACGGGTTGTCACCCGGACGAGCTACCCTTGGGACCCACTTTCCAAACAAGGTTTGAGTATCGACGAATGAGCAATCCGGACGGACGACCCCTGAATGGATTACTCTTCGGATCAGGAGATACTAAGGCCTTAAAACAAATTCCAACATGTTCATCCGCATGGACAGGTTGCCCGTACGGACAGACTATCCGGACGGATTGTCACTGTCCGCACGAGTAAGCTATCCGAACGGATTGTCACTATCCGCATGGATTACCATCCGGGCGGATTACCTAATCCACTTAGTGACTCAGCCTTAAAGACGTTGTCCGCACGGACTACCATCCGGACGGATTGTTGTCCGCGCGACCGGCTTGAAGGGTAGAGGTACTTAGGTGTTTTCTAAATGCTACAACGAAAACTCCAAAGCACAAGCCATCATACACAAACACATCCTTAGGAAGAAACAATCCACTTGAACGTTTATCCGCAAGTCCAACTTGTCCGTACGGATAAGCAATCCGCATGAGCGACTAATCCGCACGGATTACAATCCGCACAGACAGCTCACTCGCACGGATAGTTTATCCGGATGGGTCACCATCCGCAAGGATCACCATCCGCACGGATAGTTCGCCCGCACGGATAACTCCCTCGCACGGATTACCAATCCGCACGACCAGTCACCCTACCCACTCTCACCTTGTACTGTTTTGCGTGCCACTTATCGATTACGTTATCGAATCTATTCAGGCTAACTGTACTCGCTGAAAAGCGCTCCCTTCAATCCATAATCGCTGTGAGTATACTCGAACCCTTTTTGCTTTTAGCACTTTTGGGTGTTACATACGTTACGAATATTCAAATGTAACACCTCGCAAATTTCGGGTTAATATTAAAACGACACGTGTCATGTAAGACAAAAACGCGTTGAAAACCCGGATTTAATAAAGATGTTTTCGGTAGGATTTAAAGTGGCGTCATGTTAATTTGTTACCTCTGAACACCTCAATTATAAATCCCAATACCCGATATATTAAATTACACATCTATGTACCCTCAATTCAGAAAAAGGGTTCACAATAATGGACTTGATAATGCATGATGAGACCCCATGATGAAATGAACGATAAACCGTTATTTTCGGGTCTTGTAAATGCAATCAATTGAAACAAGGGATAATGGTAGGGTATGTTCAAGCATATAGACATTTATGGGAGGCCCCTACTGATAATTTAAGTCAACAAGTCGATTATAACGGCTGCCCTTTCGATCCAACAACAAACAACAAATTTCGGATCAGAACAAGGCGTCGCGTAGCGCGACAGCCCCTCGCGCTACGCGAGGGTGTGCCCAGCGACAGCAAACCTGCTGTTGGCTGTTTTGTGCGAATGTGACCTCCTTGGCCGGTTTTTCTTGCACATGCATGAACCTTAGACATCCCTAAACACTACTAACATGTGTTGATCAGTTGTGGATGGCCCTAGACTTGGTTGTCACTTGTTTGTGGTGTTTGAAACTTGTATATAAAGCCCCATTCATTCACAACTTATTCACACATCAATTACAAGCATTTTGAGCATTGGAGGAGCTTACAATCTGATTGAAGGCCTTCCTAGTCATCCATTAATCATCTAGTAAGTCTCTAATCCCTTCTAAATTAATTCTAGTTTAGTTTTTAGCTTAAAAGTCAACATATCGTATTAAACGGTTGACTTCGGGTTTAGTTATCGATAGCTCAGTCGTAACCCGAATTAAAAGTACCGTTAGATAGGTAATTATATGGGTATTAAACCCTTATAAGGGCACGTACCGAATCCAGACCTAACTAGGTCGTTTGTCGGGTCAAACGTTGACCGAAAAAGTCAACAGAATTGCAAAATGCGATTTAAAGCACGATTAGCAATCCGCGAGGCGTGTAACCTGTTTTAACCTTAATATAGCATGGTAATAAGTATGAAAACTTGTCTACGCTTGCCCGACTCGACAAATTCCTGTTAAAACCCGGTTCGGAACCAAAAGGCGCAAAACCTTGACTTTTGCTTTGACTTTAGTTCTGACCCGTTTTAGTTTGATTCGGAAATGCCTTAGTGCTTCATTAGGGTTAGGTTGCATGATAGTATAAGCCTCTGTACTTGTTTCGTTGATTATCCAATTAATATGCAAGTTTCCGTTAATCGCTCATATGTTGACCGTTATGCCCTTTTTATCTTAAAACGTGATTGATGAAAATGTAAAAGTGTAGAAACCTCAAATACTGATATATAGACTTGCATGCAAAGTTTGACATCAGTTCGACTTGTAGATTAAGAGTTATGCTCATTATCGCAAAACTAATGCTTTATGTTAACATAATGGCGTAATTAGCATATAGCCTAGTTAAACATACTTTTTGGTATCAAATCTTTTACCCACTGATATAAAATATTATTTTAGGATTTTTAAAGATTTTTAATAAATTTTAGGCTGAGCATAACTCGTAGTCGCAGGCTTAATTCGGAAATTGTCGGTTTTGCCCTTACGGGCCATAAAATGAGTTTTACTTATCTAAACGACTCCAAACCTTTTACTACTGATCACATATGTTAAATAAATTATTTTAAGCCTTCTGGAAATATAAAAATATCAGATTTAAGTATCGAACCCGGAAATGGCCTTTAATCGCCATAATTAGCGTTTTTAACGCATAGTATGTCTTAAAATCATATTAGACATACCCGGGTTGATACCTACTGATATATGAGGCACATTATGATATTTTAACAGTAAGCAAGGGTTGATTAACTCAGACTTCGTTTTTGAGCTTTTCGGCTTATGTGAAATTACCAAAATACCCCTACGGGGCATAGTTTGGTTAAAGATAATAAATCCCACATATATGCTTTAGTCTACTGTTATAACTCATCAAATTGAGTATGTTTGCTGTTTACATCAGACCTGTAACTCAGTTAAACATCTAAGCGCTTTTACAAACTTTAAAATGACCAAACTACCCCTACGGGGCATAGTTGTGTTTAAATTCATTTCGGGCATAACGACAGACATCCTACTGATGTCACAACATATTTGAAGCATGTTAACTTAGGAAACCTGTTTAGGACTCTTACGGATACCCGTTACGCTTCATGCGCGTTCGGTTCGGTTTATGTAACTAGTTTACATAAATTAGCCGAAACGGGTCAAACCTTATCGGTTTTGTCTCAAAATTCAGAATGTGTATCATATACCCATATTAAGCAAGTCTTCAAACTTGTCGGGTCTAAATCACATTCTATCCGGCCTTCGCTTAATCGTGCGTACGAACCGTATCTTTAAAACTAATCGGTCTAAGCGTAGGCTTAATTACAGACCCGTTAGGATTCTAATAGGTTATTAAAAACCTTCGTTCCAGATTTAGGAGTTCAGTAAAAGCTATCTGTACTTGCTGATTTGATACGGCTGGGATTGAATTTATATTTAAGCTCAGGTAAATACTTTTAACTTATTTTCCCTATACGGGCTTGGGGTACGGTATATAAAATACCGCTTGGTCGGGACGTTGAATCTTTGATTGAATGAATGATAATGAAAGTATTGAGACGTCTCGTTTAATATTGTTTTGTTTACTTAAAGCCTTTGGGGGGTTAATGACCGTTGTCCCGGATATCCCTGGCATCATTCTACGAATGGCCACGACCTCAGCACCTGGCGTAGGCGTACGCCGTTGGTGTCTCATAATTATAGTGGTGTGTCGATTAATCTTTAACCCGGCTCGATCCGGGCTACTGAACGCATAAGGAACATGTAAATCCATACAAGTATTATATATTTAAAATAATTATCCCAAGTTATAAAATATTATTTGTGCCTGGTGCCTTTATGCCATGTGCATTCAAAACAATCATTTTCTTAAACCCTTTTCAAAATGAGTCAGTTGATTGTATTTACCAGTGTAAACTGACGTATTTTCCAAAAAGGCTAAGTGCAGGTACTAATTGGAATTGGCTGGCCACTCCTAGCATCAATAAAGAGTCTCGCAAGCTTAGATGCCTAAAGTCTGTTGAACCATGTTATTTTATTTGCGATCCGCCTGTGGATCCTTTACTTCCGTTGTAATACTTTGATGTTACACTATTACGGATCGTAATATATTTATCCTTTTGCTTCCGCTGTGCATTTATATATATTGTGTTGTTTGACTATGATGTTGCCAACCACGTCACGTTACTCCCCTACCGGGCCCACCGGTGACACGTGGAAATTTGGGGTGTGACAGGTTGGTATCAGAGCCAACATTGAGTGAATTAAACCCTAGCTTATTGGTGTTTAATCTCAATGACACATTTGCACATTCCTTGACCTTCTGAGTCTAGACTTAACATAGGAATATTCTAAATCCTTATTTGGAAATTCTGCTTCCAAAATTTTTTTTATATTTTGGATACGTCGCCAAGCGAAGAAGCCGTAATAATAATTCTCCACACCAGGAGCCTTGAATTTGCTGACCTTCGTACAACGGCTAGGAAGAAACATGCGACCAAGGAGAAGGCATTCAGAAATAAAATGAGGAAGAAACTCCTTTTGCTAAAGATCATTTCCTCAATAGTCCTTATAAAGACGTATTTATCTTTTCAGTCCCTTCGAGGACAACATTATTCCTTTCAAATCCCGCTTAGGGCAACTCTGTACTTTGATTTTTTTTTTATATAATGGATTTTTCCAATTTTCTTATTTAGTCTATTGATTTAGAAATCATAGCTTATAGCATCCTATAAGATGATCATATTATAACCATCCCTTAGAAGGGAAGTGCCTACGGGCTATAACGTATTACCCATCTGAGACACTGACATTGTGATCTTTATGATTCCTTGTCTATGGTGGTGAGCTATGCTCAAGCCTATTAGCCTATATGATCAATGTGATCATGATTAATATGTCTCCGACATTGTGATCTTTATGATTCCTTGTCTATGGTAGTGAGCTATGCTCAAGCCTATTAGCCTATATGATCAATGTGATCATGATTAATATGTCTCCGACATTGTGATCTTTAAGATTCCTTGTCTATGGTGGTGAGCTATGCTCAAGCCTATTAGCCTATGATCAATGTGATCATGACTAATATCATCAATATGATGATCATATTATTAACATCCTTAGTGACGAAGTGCCTACTGGCTATACTTTGTAATATTGTCAATACGACAATGACAGTTGTAACTCTTAGGGTTCCTGTCTAAGGTGGTGGGATATGCCCAAGCCTCATAGTCAATATGATCAATATTATCATGACTACAATCATCAATGTGATGATTATTAATTTCTAAAAAACATCGTTTTGTAATGTCACTTGATCCGCCTGCGGGCCATATGGTATCGTCAATTTGACAACGACAGTAGTAGTCTTTGACTCTCTGTCCAGGAAAGATAATGAACTATGTTCAAACCTCAATGCTTTGATTCTCTGAAATCCTGGCTTATAAATTAAACTCGTCTACTTGACTAAGCCTTTTTGTACTATTGCTAACTTATAATTTAGGATTAATAAGTGAGCATCCTGAATAAGATAAATATCATTCTCTCCCTGTCAGTTTAAATATAAAGAGAGAATCTTAAAAGGTTTGACCTAGCTTGAATGTCATTGAAGACCTAGCTAAGATGGTAAAAACCTGGTTAAAAAGGGATTCAGATCATTGTTAACGCTTTAAAATGTGTTGACACTCCCGACAACAATGATAGGATAAAAATCACACTTGTCATCCCTATATTAAGATTTTTCCATATCTCTTAGCTAGTGTAAGTGATCAATAGGAATCATGGCTGGAAAACGTCGAAAATGAAGTACGCATCAAAACATCCATTTGGGATGTATATAAACGAGGAAAGATGAATACATGAAAAAGATAGTTTTATTTCATAACTTCTTGTCAAGACAATGAACTATGAAATTTTCCGACCCAAAGGAATCATCGATTATGTTTTAAAATTTCCCTAGTGACAAGGTCTCTGAGCCATCATAAGTCCTTTGGGACAAGCCCTTGTGCTATATATAAAAGATGTCAGTATGACATTAGCAGTCGTGACTATGTCCCCTGCCTAATAAATATGAAGGATTATATTCCGTTTAAATGCCAAAGATGGTTATTTAAACTTAGGCAAAACATAATCAAATAAATTAAATTCTATCTATTGGCCTATATGGTTTAATTACGCCATGGCTATTTATTCATCAAATTCGACAATTCACTATATGATTAAACAAATTGTTTCTACTTGGATAGTAGCCCTCAAAGCTTCACCATGGCTGACTCCTCTGAAGCTCACCATCATCCAGTTAATCAGAATGATGATGCAAGACTAAACTTAATAAGCACCGAGTTACAGGCTGTGATAAATACCGCCGTAAGCAACGCCATGGACCGTGTGTTGAAGGATTATAAGCGAATGTGCGATGATGCCCCAAATAAAGGTTACAAAAAGAGTAAGACCGGTTCAAGCTATAACCAGCCCAAGCCAAAGGAGGCAAAACCCACATGTAAAACCTGTAAAAGAAGACACTGGGGTCAGTGTCGATCAAATCAAAAGATAAAGCAATGTGGCATCTGTAAAAGAGCTGGCCACCAGTCCCACGAATGTAGGGATATAAAGAATGCAATTTGTCATGGCTGCGGCGAAAAGGGCCACATCAGTACTAATTGCCCTAAGGCTGCCAAGAGAAAAGCAGCTAAGCCTGGCAAGGATTTAAAGGACAACCAGCAGTCAGGTGAAAAACCCAAATGCAAAACCTGCAAGAAGCAGCACTTCGGGAAGTGCAGGAATGGATCGAACTCGTCTACACAGTCGAGAACTTTTGCATGTGGGATCTGCAAGTCCAAGGAGCATAAGACTTTGGACTGCAGGAAGATGGAGGACGCAACCTGCTATGGTTGCAATGAAAGAGGGCACATTAAGACCAACTGCCCTAAGTATGCTAAAAAGCTTGAGGAAGTTAAAAAGACCAAAACCGAAAACTCCCAAATGGGTACTCAAGAGGCTATCCAAGATGACAAGGTCACAACAGGTACTTTCTATATCAATAACGCTCATGTTAGAGTATTATTTAGTTCAGGTTCAGATAAGTCTCGCATAGACAATAGAAATTGTAAATCATTAAATTTGCCTGTTAACAACTCTAAGCGTTAAGTATAAAGTAAAATTGACCGATAACACCTCGGAGACTAATTCAGCAATATTAGATGGATGTTTTATGTTCATTAAGAATTACCCTTCTCCGCTGTCCTTGTTCTGTTAATAAGAGGACACTATATAGAAATAGGTGAGGATTTGTCGCCTTGTGACCAAGCCCATATGGTGGGTGATAAGAAGCAGTTAATTATCAAGACTGTCATTTTGAAGGTTTGCTTCGGATCAGAAGATCCAAGCGGCCCGCGTAAGCCTAGATGATACCTTACGCGGCCCGCGTCAAGCTCCCAGAAAATAAAAATGGTGAAATCGGCCGTCCCCGGAATCGAACCCGGGTCTAGGCCACACCCTTTCGCGCGCCTAGCCAACCGAGCTAGGTGCCTAGTTTGTGAAGCTTCCATTATTTATTAGATATAAGCACTTGTACAATAAACTTCATTATCATTTATCAATGATAATTCCTGCTAAGTGTCCTGTTTTAATACAGGCAATAATAAATTTTCATAAACCATAAATTTAGCAAAATTTTTATTATCATCCACAAGGTATAACTACCAAGGAAACCATAGTAATCGATTCTTATAGATTGGCAAGGAATCCTTCCGAAAATCTAAGAGCACTCTTTCTTCGCATAGAGTACGGCAACATTTGTTATTTTAATTATTTTTCTCATTGTTTTCTATCGCCTGCGAATGCCAAACTATGTTTGATAAAAGTGTCATATGAGGATTGGTGTATCCTAGTGTGTCCCATAGATTGTTTCCATGTCTGATCAACATGGAGGTTTAATACATGGAACCCCTAAGATATCCCAGTGATCGTATTGTACTTCCGTCGACTAGTAGTATTCAAAGGAGATGTCCAGAATAGAACTATCCAAATAAATATTCCTCGGTAAAGGAATATGGGAAATCATAACATGAACGTATCACTTATTAGACACAAGCGTTGGTGAGCGAACTGGAGCCTGAGATATGGAAATCTCTGTAACCTCCTTGTACTTTGATTATCTTCTCCTAAGTTTACCCTGTTTACCTCCCTAGAGGCAAGCAGAGTTATGATTAACATCCCGCTTTGGGTTAGAATGTTGTAAGAACTCCATATTAATTATGGAATAACTGAGAACCTGATTAAGTAAATTTTTTAATAGGAGGTTCATATAGCCTAGCTCGATATTTCAAAACAAGATAGTTGTTAGATAAGAAAGACGGTTCATTTTGCTCATGCACCCATTACCGCAACCCTTTTTAGACAACGGTCAAAATCGCCATCAACTACCCAGGATCGTCGATCTGTTCGACTAACGGCAAGGATTAGCTATTCCCTAAACATTAGCTAAGCAGTGATTGGAATAACCATCTCACCTTAAAGATAAGCTTCTCTATAATAAGGGATATGTAAGTATTAAGGCTACTCCTTTGGAGGCCTAGTATAGATGGAATGATTAAACATCTATTGTTAGATAGAGAATTGGTAAGTCCAATTATCAAGATCTGAAAGTTGCCTGGGGGACAACAAATAAGATTATACAAATCCATAATCGATTGTAGGTTGCCAGTATATGGCAAGAAATTGAGGAGTCATGAAAATAGCAAACTTCCTAAGTTTTTATTAGGGAAAATGGTTTAACAAAAGATATCACCCAAGAAGGGTGTACCAAAATGGTTAAATTATCAGGCTAGCTAAGCTTTGAATATATGGAAATCATTTGAAGGAAATCAAATGTATCAAGAACAAGTAGCTTGTGAGCTAAAAACCTACTTAAGGGGGTTGGCAGAGCTCGAAATACATTACACGCTAGTGACGGGAGGAGGTGTTCCGCCAATAAGTCAAGGAGCACTATCACAAATTGGTATGCGGAATTACGATGTGATAAACATCCTATATCGATTGGGGATCGACAGGTTAAAAAAAAAAAAAAAAAAAAAAAAAAAAAAAAAACTTCGAAGAAAGCACATACCTTTTGTAAAGGTCAAATGGGATGCCCGAAGAGATCCCGAGTTTACGTGGGAGTTAGAATCCACCATGAAAGAAAAGTACCCTTACTTATTTCAGTAAATCTCGGGTCGAGATTTATTTTAAGGGGGTGAGGATGTAACACCTCGCAAATTTCGGGTTAATATTAAAACGACACATGTCATGTAAGACAAAAACGCGTTGAAAACCCGGATTTAATAAAGATGTTTTCGGTAGGATTTAAAGTGGCGTCATGTTAATTTGTTACCTCTGAACACCTCAATTATAAATCCCAATACCCGATATATTAAATTACACATCTATGTACCCTCAATTCAGAAAAAGGGTTCACAATAATGGACTTGATAATGCATGATGAGACCCCATGATGAAATGAACGATAAACCGTTATTTTCGGGTCTTGTAAATGCAATCAATTGAAACAAGGGATAATGGTAGGGTATGTTCAAGCATATAGACATTTATGGGAGGCCCCTACTGATAATTTAAGTCAACAAGTCGATTATAACGGCTGCCCTTTCGATCCAACAACAAACAACAAATTTCGGATCAGAACAAGGCGTCGCGTAGCGCGACAGCCCCTCGCGCTACGCGAGGGTGTGCCCAGCGACAGCAAACCTGCTGTTGGCTGTTTTGTGCGAATGTGACCTCCTTGGCCGGTTTTTCTTGCACATGCATGAACCTTAGACATCCCTAAACACTACTAACATGTGTTGATCAGTTGTGGATGGCCCTAGACTTGGTTGTCACTTGTTTGTGGTGTTTGAAACTTGTATATAAAGCCCCATTCATTCACAACTTATTCACACATCAATTACAAGCATTTTGAGCATTGGAGGAGCTTACAATCTGATTGAAGGCCTTCCTAGTCATCCATTAATCATCTAGTAAGTCTCTAATCCCTTCTAAATTAATTCTAGTTTAGTTTTTAGCTTAAAAGTCAACATATCGTATTAAACGGTTGACTTCGGGTTTAGTTATCGATAGCTCAGTCGTAACCCGAATTAAAAGTACCGTTAGATAGGTAATTATATGGGTATTAAACCCTTATAAGGGCACGTACCGAATCCAGACCTAACTAGGTCGTTTGTCGGGTCAAACGTTGACCGAAAAAGTCAACAGAATTGCAAAATGCGATTTAAAGCACGATTAGCAATCCGCGAGGCGTGTAACCTGTTTTAACCTTAATATAGCATGGTAATAAGTATGAAAACTTGTCTACGCTTGCCCGACTCGACAAATTCCTGTTAAAACCCGGTTCGGAACCAAAAGGCGCAAAACCTTGACTTTTGCTTTGACTTTAGTTCTGACCCGTTTTAGTTTGATTCGGAAATGCCTTAGTGCTTCATTAGGGTTAGGTTGCATGATAGTATAAGCCTCTGTACTTGTTTCGTTGATTATCCAATTAATATGCAAGTTTCCGTTAATCGCTCATATGTTGACCGTTATGCCCTTTTTATCTTAAAACGTGATTGATGAAAATGTAAAAGTGTAGAAACCTCAAATACTGATATATAGACTTGCATGCAAAGTTTGACATCAGTTCGACTTGTAGATTAAGAGTTATGCTCATTATCGCAAAACTAATGCTTTATGTTAACATAATGGCGTAATTAGCATATAGCCTAGTTAAACATACTTTTTGGTATCAAATCTTTTACCCACTGATATAAAATATTATTTTAGGATTTTTAAAGATTTTTAATAAATTTTAGGCTGAGCATAACTCGTAGTCGCAGGCTTAATTCGGAAATTGTCGGTTTTGCCCTTACGGGCCATAAAATGAGTTTTACTTATCTAAACGACTCCAAACCTTTTACTACTGATCACATATGTTAAATAAATTATTTTAAGCCTTCTGGAAATATAAAAATATCAGATTTAAGTATCGAACCCGGAAATGGCCTTTAATCGCCATAATTAGCGTTTTTAACGCATAGTATGTCTTAAAATCATATTAGACATACCCGGGTTGATACCTACTGATATATGAGGCACATTATGATATTTTAACAGTAAGCAAGGGTTGATTAACTCAGACTTCGTTTTTGAGCTTTTCGGCTTATGTGAAATTACCAAAATACCCCTACGGGGCATAGTTTGGTTAAAGATAATAAATCCCACATATATGCTTTAGTCTACTGTTATAACTCATCAAATTGAGTATGTTTGCTGTTTACATCAGACCTGTAACTCAGTTAAACATCTAAGCGCTTTTACAAACTTTAAAATGACCAAACTACCCCTACGGGGCATAGTTGTGTTTAAATTCATTTCGGGCATAACGACAGACATCCTACTGATGTCACAACATATTTGAAGCATGTTAACTTAGGAAACCTGTTTAGGACTCTTACGGATACCCGTTACGCTTCATGCGCGTTCGGTTCGGTTTATGTAACTAGTTTACATAAATTAGCCGAAACGGGTCAAACCTTATCGGTTTTGTCTCAAAATCCAGAATGTGTATCATATACCCATATTAAGCAAGTCTTCAAACTTGTCGGGTCTAAATCACATTCTATCCGGTCTTCGCTTAATCGTGCGTACGAACCGTATCTTTAAAACTAATCGGTCTAAGCGTAGGCTTAATTACAGACCCGTTAGGATTCTAATAGGTTATTAAAAACCTTCGTTCCAGATTTAGGAGTTCAGTAAAAGCTATCTGTACTTGCTGATTTGATACGGCTGGGATTGAATTTATATTTAAGCTCAGGTAAATACTTTTAACTTATTTTCCCTATACGGGCTTGGGGTACGGTATATAAAATACCGCTTGGTCGGGACGTTGAATCTTTGATTGAATGAATGATAATGAAAGTATTGAGACGTCTCGTTTAATATTGTTTTGTTTACTTAAAGCCTTTGGGGGGTTAATGACCGTTGTCCCGGATATCCCTGGCATCATTCTACGAATGGCCACGACCTCAGCACCTGGCGTAGGCGTACGCCGTTGGTGTCTCATAATTATAGTGGTGTGTCGATTAATCTTTAACCCGGCTCGATCCGGGCTACTGAACGCATAAGGAACATGTAAATCCATACAAGTATTATATATTTAAAATAATTATCCCAAGTTATAAAATATTATTTGTGCCTGGTGCCTTTATGCCATGTGCATTCAAAACAATCATTTTCTTAAACCCTTTTCAAAATGAGTCAGTTGATTGTATTTACCAGTGTAAACTGACGTATTTTCCAAAAAGGCTAAGTGCAGGTACTAATTGGAATTGGCTGGCCACTCCTAGCATCAATAAAGAGTCTCGCAAGCTTAGATGCCTAAAGTCTGTTGAACCATGTTATTTTATTTGCGATCCGCCTGTGGATCCTTTACTTCCGTTGTAATACTTTGATGTTACACTATTACGGATCGTAATATATTTATCCTTTTGCTTCCGCTGTGCATTTATATATATTGTGTTGTTTGACTATGATGTTGCCAACCACGTCACGTTACTCCCCTACCGGGCCCACCGGTGACACGTGGAAATTTGGGGTGTGACATCAAACTACAACTATCACACTACTCAAGCTATTTTAACGCTAAACCATTTACGCATGTTATACGTGGCTTATGAATGCTTGTTTGTTATGTTTACACATGGAATGTTGTCTACCTGCCTTAGCAACGATAGTACTATAGTTTGGACTCAGCACCCGTTCACACGGGGGTTCTTAAGGATCTTTTACTTGCATGGATTACGGTGGTAATCGTGTATTGCGAACTGCCTCGAGCAGTCAACCCGTAGTCATTGGTATCGATGGATCTATGTCGATAACTAACGTGCTTCATTTCACTATGTGTACGTGCTGGTTATGCGTAAAAGAATTCGAACTCTATATGCTATTATCAAACTTATATGCTCACCTTTACATTTTATGTATTGACTTTATTTTAACGTATGTGACAGGTGCTTAGGATGCATGTGTGGTAGGAAATGGAAGCTAGAATAAAGCTTTAGAGCCCAACAAATAGTTGTCTGTAGATGACGCATTAGGGGTCTCTAGAAGCAGATAAACAATTGCTACTTATTTAAATCTGAGTTGTCGGAACAGATTATTTGTTTTGATGTTATCTGTAATAACTTGTTTGACTATTTAAGATACGGTATGGGACGTATTGCTTTAATTGAATGGTAATGATAGTTGTTATGGAAACTTCTGGACAATCTGTTTCGCTCAGTGCCATGCCCCGATGATTCCGCCATCGGTTGGGGTGTGACAGATTGGTATCAGAGCCATAACTATAGGGAATTAGGCAAGACTCGACCTAGTCCGGGTCGAAGTCTTAGAGACCTAGTCTATAGTTAAGAACCAACAGACCAACTCACGCGTATGCGTAAACTCGCCACTATCACTCGCTCTTTTCTACCACTGCACTCGAATTTTCAAGTTATGAACAGGTAATGAGGCCGAGAATAGGTGTGAAAACCGCAAACTCTCGACTAAAGTTGCCTAATAAGCTTGCGTTTTAGCTACAAACGAGGAGAATCATACCAAATCAGGAGTGAAATCCATATTTTGATGCATAATCTCCTCAAATTTTATCAAAAATAAGGACAGAAGTTGCAAGATAGGGGTGAAACCCTAACCTTGACGACTCGTCCTGCTTTTATACAAACTCCCACCAAAAGTTTCGATGGACTCCAACGATCTAAAGACACAATAAAACCAATGGGAATTGCGCCAACGCCCAAGAATCGAGGCAAAGGCATAGTCCTGGAGGTAATTGTGCACACAGGATCCTTGCGAATAATCGAGCCACTTTGGTTAGTCGAAGTCTATTAGCCACAGACAATCTACCTTTGATTTATCGACCTTTATGAAGATTTCATGTATTTTCTGCTTATTTGTTAACGTTTTGAGGTACTATTGGTTTCGACCCAACACTATTGCTTCTGCTAAAACACAAAACCCACACAACACATAGCTAACAAATCGACAATAGAGGCATCCAGAATGCTTTGTATGCTCGTATATACCCCTAGTGACTAAGGTATGTGTGTTTTGCTATTGTGCTTACATGTTTAGGAATATTGTGATTATGTGCTCTATGTGTTATGTGATTTTGTGCAATTCTGTGATTTTGTGACTATATGCGTTTACATGGTACGTGTTACTGAGCTTTAGTAGTAGTAGACGTGTGAGGTGAGATTCGAATACATGTGTTGAGTTCCGTGGCGATGTCTATTACAGACAATGTCGTCTGGATCTCGTCATACGCTCTCTCGTCAGGAAAAGAGGGACAGACGTCTTGCTTCCATCATCGCGAAAAGTGTAGCAAAGGCCTTTCAAACTATGAGAATGCCAGCAAATCATCCGAGGAGTCGAGGACTGAAGGTCCTAAAGCTATCGCAAGACCTTTCAGTTTCAAACAATTCAAGTCATGTGGGCCGAAAGAATTCACAGGAGAAGGAGGTCCTACTGCACTATTTCACTGGTTTGACTCTATCGAGGTTACTCTGCGACAAAGTGGTTGCCCTGATGACCTTCGAACTCTGAACGCTACCGGCGTCTTCCCGTCCCGTGCTCTAGACTGGTGGACGGCCGAGAGGAACAAGCGAGGGAATGATGCAGCCTACGGTCTGTCGTGGGACGAGCTCAAGGAAGTCATGCTAGAGGAATTCTGCCCTCCTCACGAACGTCAAAAGCTTGAAGATGAATTTTGGCACATACATCAGAAGGATGGAGACAATGCTGGTCTTACTGCTCGCTTCAAACAGCTCAGCATTATCTGTCCCGACCAGGTTAAGACTCCTGAGATGACCATCAAGAAGTACATCCGAGCTTTGCCCGACTGCGTTGCTGATTTCGTGCAAGCGGCTAAGACTACCACGATCGAGGAAACCTATCTGCTGGCCGCTGAAATCAATGACAAAAGGGTCAAGGCTGGGGTATGGGATAAGACCTCCAAGCATCTGCATCAAGCTACCGCCACTTCACAAACTGTTGAAACCACCTCGTCAAGCAACAAGAGAAAGAACAAGAGAAAGAACAGCTCCACCAACAAGAACTGTGCGATTACTGCTGCACCGATCCAAGCTGTACCTGCCCAACAGCGTCAAGTAGCGGCGCCTGTGGCCAATGCACCGCCTGTGAAGCGTGCATATACTGGACCACACCCGCTCTGCCCTACTTGCACCTATCATCACCCGACAGCTATTCAATGCCGCTTCTGTGCTCACTGCAATGTATACGGCCACTTTACCGCCAACTGCCGTATTCGCCAAGCTCCTGCCAATCAAGTTTTACTCGCTGCCCCACAGGGTCAACAAGCTCCTCCGGCACCCACAGTCAAAGCCAGAGCATGCTTCACGTGTGGCGACCCGAATCATTTCGCCAACATGTGCCCGAACAGGGTGGTGAAACAAGAACCGCAACAGCAGCAACCACAACAGCAACAGCAGCAGCAACAACAGGCCACACGCGCCAGAACTTTCAATCTCAATGTGCGTCAAGCCCAGGCCAACAACAACGTGGTCAATGGTACGTTCCTTGTGAATGGTATTTATGCTTCATGTTTGTTTGATACTGGAGCCGATAATTGCTTTGTGTCGCTCGAATTTGAGAAACTCCTTAGTCGTAAACGTTCTCGACTCTCCTCTGCATTCGATGTTGAAGTCGCTACCGGAAGAACCGTCGCTGTAAATTCCGTTATTCGTGATTGCACTCTCGAGCTCAACAATCACATCTTTCCAATCGACCTTATTCCGATGCAACTAGGAAGCTTTGATGTCATAGTAGGCATGGACTTTCTTCGAGAGAACCATGCCGAAGTTGTGTGCTTCGATAAGATGATTCGTTTTTCGCTCGCAAATGGTGACTCGTTATGTGTTTACGGTGATACTACTTCAAAGGGTCTCAAGCTTATGTCATGTCTCCAAGCTAGCAAGTATCTCCGCAAGGAATACAGGGCTTTCTTGGCTAACGTCGTAGCAGCGGAGAAGGAAAAGAAAGAGAAGAAGGAAGTAAAAGACGTTCCTGTGGTTCGAGAATTTCCTAATGTTTTTCCAGAGGACCTTCCCGGACTACCTCCAAAGCGCGATATTGATTTTCGCATTGATCTCATTCCTGGAGCTAATCCTACCGCCAGAGCTCCTTACCGACTCGCGCCGTCCGAAATGCGCGAACTCTCAACCCAACTCCAGGAATTGCTTGAGAAAGGCTTTATTCGCCCGAGCACCTCTCCTTGGGGCGCACCAGTCCTTTTCGTCAAAAAGAAGGACGGGTCGTTCCGGATGTGCATCGACTACCGGGAGTTGAATAAGTTGACCATCAAGAACCGCTATCCTCTGCCTCGAATCGACGATTTGTTTGACCAACTACAAGGCGCTACGTGTTTCTCGAAGATCGATCTACGTTCAGGATATCATCAGCTGCGTATACATGAGGAGGATATACCCAAAACCGCGTTTCGTACTCGTTACGGCCATTACGAATTCGTTGTCATGCCTTTTGGCCTAACCAACGCACCAGTGGTTTTCATGGATCTGATGAATCGTGTGTGTAAACCATATCTCGACCGTTTCATCATCGTGTTCATCGACGATGTCTTGATCAATTCCAAAACGAGAGCCGAACACGCGCAACATCTACGTTTGGTTCTCGAGTTACTCCAGGGGAACCAACTCTACGCCAAATTCTCCAAGTGCGAGTTTTGGTTGGGGGAGGTTCAATTTCTGGGTCACATTGTAAATAGTCAAGGTATTCACGTCGATCCTGCGAAGATTGAAGCTGTTAAGAGCTGGGTTACGCCTAAGAACCCGTCTGAAGTCCGCTCTTTTCTCGGGCTAGCGGGCTATTATCGACGATTTATCGAAGGATTCTCGAAGATTGCTGTACCACTTACCTCTCTCACGCATAAGGACCAGCCTTTTGTCTGGGGAACCAAACAAGAGTCTGCCTTTCGAACCCTCAAACACATGCTTTGCAATGCTCCTGTTCTCACACTACCCGACGGAAACGATAATTTCATTGTCTACTGTGATGCTTCCAACCTTGGTCTCGGTTGTGTCCTAATGCAACGAGACAAGGTCATAGCTTACGCATCTCGTCAGCTCAAAGTCCACGAGAAGAACTATACAACCCACGATCTCGAGCTAGGCGCAGTTGTTTTTGCATTAAAGATTTGGCGACACTACCTGTTTGGTACAAGGTGTACGATCTTCACCGATCATAAGAGCCTACAACACATCTTTAATCAGAAGGAACTAAATATGCGTCAACGCCGATAGGTAGAGCTTCTCAACGATTACGACTGTTAGATTCGTTATCACCCAGGCAAGGCAAATGTTGTTGCCGACGCACTTAGCAGACGGAGCTATCTGCTTAGCACTCGTAATGTTCAAGCCCAACACAACCTCGAAGCTCTCATCCGCGACGCCCAGCATGCATGTTTCAACGAACGAACCTTGAAGAAAGAAAGAATCTACCACGATGGAGCCCAGCTTGTGAGCAAATCAAATGGGATATTCCACTTCTTAGACCGAATTTGGATTCCCAAGCGAACCAATTTGCGACAGATTATCATGGATGAAGCCCACAAATCCCGATACTCTATCCATCCCGGTGCTGACAAAATGTACCATGATCTTCGCTATAGGTACTGGTGGCCGGGTATGAAACGGGATATCGCTCTCTATGTCGGGAAATGCCTAACCTGTGCTAGAATCAAGGCTGAACATCAAAGACCCTCTGGCTTGCTCGAACAACCTCCAATCCCCATGTGGAAGTGGGAGAGTATAGCTATGGACTTCGTAACCAAGCTTCCAACCACGTCATCGGGTCACGACAGCATTTGGGTTGTTATTGACCGTTTGACTAAATCAGCTCACTTTCTACCAATACGAGAAGACTACAAGGTGGAACGATTAGCCCGAATCTACACCGACGAGATCATTTGTAGACATGGGACGCCTCGTGACATCATCTCTGATCGTGATGCTCGGTTTACTTCACGACTGTGGGAAACATTTCAAACGGCACTCGGTACAACGCTTAATCTAAGTACTGCGTTCCACCCACAAACCGACGGTCAGACTGAGAGAACGATTCGTACTCTTGAAGACATGCTCCGTTCGTGTGTTCTAGACTTCGGTGGTAATTGGGATAGACACCTTCCGTTGGTCGAATTCTCGTATAACAACAGCTACCAGGCTAGCATCCAGATGGCACCTTTCGAGGCCTTATACGGAAGAAGATGTCGATCGCCTATTGTGCGGCACGAGATCGGTCACTCGCAACTAACCGGTCCGGAGCTGCTACAAGAAACGACAGACAAAATTTTCCAAATTCGAGACAACCTAGCGAAAGCTCGGGATCGACAGAAAGTTTATGCCGATAAAAAGCGCAAGCCCCGTGAATATGGCGTTGGTGACTATGTACTCCTAAAGGTATCACCTTGGAAGGGTGTAGTCCGATTCGGCAAGAAGGGGAAACTCGCGCCTCGATATGTTGGACCTTTTAAGATCCTGGAAAGGATCGGAAAAGTCGCCTACAGACTCGAATTACCGGAGGAACTTAGCAATGTTCACCCGACTTTCCACGTGTCAAACCTCCGAAAGTGCATCGCCGTCCATGATCTACATGTCTCTCTAGACGATCTACAAGTGAACGAAACATTACACTTCGTGGAAAAGCCTGTCGAAATCATGGATCGCCAAACCAAGCAACTCAGGCGCTCACGCATTCCTATTGTGAAAGTCCGATGGGAAGGCAAGCGAGGCGCGGAGTTCACTTGGGAACTCGAAAGCGACATGAAGGCAAAATATCGACAGTTGTTTAATTAAGAAAATTTGTAGGCTTATAGATCAAGTTTTTTCGCACAACATATCCAAGTTTTAGCAATTTCTATCCGTAAAAAGTCGTTTAATTTGGTGATTTTCAGTAAAAACGTGAAAAGATAAAAGAAGTAAAGAGAATTTGACAAATCTGAGTGTGTTTGATCATCGCAATCGAGCACCTCCTCAGATACCACATGTAGGTCCCGATTTGACTCCGTTACGATTATGTTTAGTCACACGCGTTCACGGATTCCGCACGACTCAGAGTCAACAATTATCCATGCGAATAAACTAGTCAACAAAAGACAACACGGATTTGTTATCCGCACGGATTGCCATCCGTACGGTGAACATCAACAGCAACATTCAACATTTTTAACAAAAACACACACTTCTCTCAAACGGCTACGAATTAAGATCTAAAACTTTATAGGCTTTTAGATCAATGTATTTCGCATAACATATCCAAATTTTATCCGACTTTTAGCCGTAAAAGGTCGATTAATCTGACGATTTTCAGTGGTCCGAACAAAAAGTGCTCACATGTGATCCACGGTTAGTTACGGCTTTCAGCTTAATTTCGGGACGAAATTCCCTAAACAAGGGGAGGCTGTAACACCCCGTGTTTTCACGAGTGAAAGTCAAAGTCAAGGTCAAAGTCAACGACCGATTTCGCGCGACTCGACTCGTAGAAATGTTTTTATTTTATTTATATTATGTGGAGTAAGTGTCGTTCATTACAATAATCGAATCGTACTAATCGTATTTCAATCGACCTACGACTGTGAATGATAGGAAGTAACAATGCGATAAAGTTAATCAACCGAGAATCAAGCTATGCTAATCAAATCGACATCGAACTATAACTCGAACTGTGTATTTTACTTGTTGTTTATACGTGTGTGTGTGCCTTACGTGTTACCTGTGCGTGTTTATTTTATGTTATGTTGTGATAATCAAGCGAACTCAATCGAAACTCGAAGTCTAAATCGAATGTAAACGAACCCGAACCCGAATTCCGAGTCGAACCATATAAGAAGTAGTTGGGACTGAAAGTAAATTGACTAGGAAACCCTATCGAATCGCTCGAAAACTGAAGCCGAAGCGTCGTCGCACCGAACGCACCAAATCAGGCTACATCCGAACGGATGGTCAATCCGCACGGATTGCCAATCCGCACGGATTGCCAATCCGCACGGATTGCCAATCCGCACGGATTGCCAATCCGGACGGATGACCAATCCGGACGGATAGCCTATCCGGGTTACGTGCCATCCACACGGCTCACCCTTTCCCCTTTTACCATCCTATAAATACACGGGTCACTCTCCAACCTTTCCACTTTTGGAAAGTGACGTCTGAACCGCACGCATTCTTCACTTTTTCTCAGATTTCTCTCAATCCAGGTAAGATCTTGCACTAATTCATGTACATTCTTGATCACTACACAATTCTACACATTTCCATCTTTCAAATCTCAACTTTTAACCATGAAATCATCAAGATTTGAGGTATTCTCGGGTGACGTCATCATGAAGTTCACATGAAATTCAAGCTTGACCTCATATCACCAAGAATAACTCAGATCTAAATGATTTCCACAAGATTTCACGACAACTTCGCCTAAATCTAAACTTTTCTAAGGATAAAAGAGTTGAAAGAAATAAACATAAGTTCTCTCCTTCTTTTACCCTTAAGATCGGTACGAATCTGATCGGTTCTAGTCTCTACTCGATAATAGTGATGCACTAGTCCTAGATCTGGAATCCTACCCGCGAGACACCTGATTACAAGATGAACCGGAATGACCGTTCTGAGTCGCCGACAGGTCGAGTTAGGGTGGTTCCTGACCGGCTTAGTCATGCGAGTAAGAATACGATTCCAAGTGGTTACCACGCAATCAGAACGTCTCGATAAACGACAACAGAAACCAAGAGTAGACGAACGGAACGATCAGACCAGAGACTGTCCGCACGGACAGGCTATCCGGATGGGTTGTCACCCGGACGAGCTACCCTTGGGACCCACTTTCCAAACAAGGTTTGAGTATCGACGAATGAGCAATCCGGACGGACGACCCCTGAATGGATTACTCTTCGGATCATGAGATACTAAGGCCTTAAAACAAATTCCAACATGTTCATCCGCACGGACAGGTTGCCCGTACGGACAGACTATCCGGACGGATTGTCACTGTCCACACGAGTAAGCTATCCGGACGGATTGTCCCGTACGGACAGACTATCCGGACGGATTGTCACTGTCCGCACGAGTAAGCTATCCGGACGGATTGTCACTATCCGCACGGATTACCATCCGGGCGGATTACCTAATCCACTTAGTGACTCAACCTTAAAGACGTTGTCCGCACGGACTGCCATCCAGACGGATTGTTGTCCACGCGACCGGCTTGAAGGGTAGAGGTACTTAGGTGTTTTCTAAATGCTACAACGAAAACTCCAAAGCACAAGCCATCATACACAAACACATCCTTAGGAAGAAACAATCCACTTGAACGTTTATCCGCAAGTCCAACTTGTCCGTACGGATAAGCAATCCGCACGAGCGACTAATCCGCATGGATTACCATCTGCACGGACAGCTCACTCGCACGGATAGTTTATCCGGATGGGTCACCATCCGCACGGATCACCATCCGCACAGATAGTTCGCCCGCACGGATAACTCCCTCGCACGGATTAACAATCCGCACGACCAGTCACCCTACCCACTCTCACCTTGTACTGTTTTGCGTGCCACTTATCGATTACGTTATCGAATCTATTCAGGCTAACTGTACTCGCTGAAAAGCGCTCCCTTTAATCCATAATCGCTGTGAGTATACTCGAACCCTTTTTGCTTTTAGCACTTTTGGGTGTTACATACGTTACGAATATTCAAACTACAACTATCACACTACTCAAGATATTTTAACGCTAAACCATTTACGCATGTTATACGTGGCTTATGAATGCTTGTTTGTTATGTTTACACACGGAATGCTGTCTACCTGCCTTAGCAACGATAGTACTATAGTTTGGACTCAGCACCCGTTCACACGGGGGTTGTTAAGGATCTTTTACTTGCATGGATTACGGTGGTAATCGTGTATTGCGAACTGCCTCGGGCAGTCAACCCGCAGTCATTGGTATCGATGGATCTATGTCGATAACTAACGTGCTTCATTTCACTATGTGTACGTGCTGGTTATGCGTAAACGAATTCGAACTCTATATGCTATTATCAAACTTGTATGCTCACCTTTACATTTTATGTATTGACTTTATTTTAACGTATGTGACAGGTGCTTAGGATGCATGTGTGGTAGGAAATGGAAGCTAGAATAAAGCTTTAGAGCCCAACAAATAGTTGTCTGTAGATGACGCATTAGGGGTCTCTAGAAGCAGATAAACAATTGCTACTTATTTAAATCTGAGTTGTTGGAACAGATTATTTGTTTTGATGTTATCTGTAATAACTTGTTTGACTATTTAAGATACGGTATGGGACGTATTGCTTTAATTGAATGGTAATGATAGTTGTTATGGAAACTTCTGGACAATCTGTTTCGCTCAGTGCCATGCCCCGATGATTCCGCCATCGGTTGGGGTGTGACAATAATAACCTATTAGAATCCTAACGGGTCTTTAATTAAGCTTAAGCTTAGACCGGTTAGTTTCAAAGATACGGTTCGTACGCATGATTAAGCGATGACCGGATAGAATGTGATTTGGACCCAACAAGTTTGAAGACTTGTTTAATATGGGTATATTATACACATTCTGGATTTTGAGATAAAACCGATAAGGTTTGACCCGTTTCGGCTAATTTATGTAAACTAGTTACATAAACCGAACCGAACGCGTAATAAGCGTAACGGGTAATAATGAGAGCCATTTACAGGTTTACTAAGTTAATATGCTTCAAATATGTTGTGACATCAGTAAGATATCTTTTATTATACCCGAAACGAATTTAAACACAAACTATGCCCCGTAGGGGTAGTTTGGTCATTTAAAAGGTTATAAAAGAGTTTAAGTATTTACCTGAGTTACAGGTCTGATATAATCAGCAAAAATACTTATTTTACTAAGTTATAACAGTATGGTATTGCATATATGTGAAATTTCTCAACTATAACCAAACTATGCACCGTAGGGGCATTTTGGTAATTTCACATAAGCCGAAAAGCTCAAAACTGAAGTCTGAGTTAAACAACTTTTGCTTACTGTTAAAATATTATAATTTACCCCAAATATCGGTAGGTATCAACCTTTGTATGTTTAAAATAGTTCTAGTACATACTATGCGTTAAAAACGCTTAATTAGGCGATTAGAAGCCGTTTCCGGGTTCTATATGGAAAACTGGTATTTTTATTATTCCCGAAGGTTTAAAATAATTTATTTATCATATTAAATCAGTAGCAAAAGGTTTGGAGTCGATTAGATATGTAAAACTTATTTTATAGCCCGTAAGGGCAAAACCGACAATTACCAGATTAAGCTTACGACTCTATGTTATGCTCAGCCTAAAATTAATTAAAAATATTCAAAAATCTCAAAATAATATATTACATCAGTGGGTAATAAGTTTGATACCAAAAAGTAGGTTTAAATAGGCCATATGCTAATTACGTCGTTTAATCGCTAATAAACTTTCTAATTACGCTAATGAGCATAACTCTCAATCTACACCTCCAACTGATGTCAAATTTTGGGTGCAAGTTTATATATTAGTAACTAAGGTTTCTACTCTTTTACATTTTCAAAAATCATGTTTTATGGTGAAAAGGGCATAATGGTCAACATATGAGCAATTAACGGAATCATGCGTATTAATCGGATAACTAATGATCCGAGGTGTATAATCTCAGAGGGTTATACTAGCATGTAACCTGGTCCTATTAGATCTCTAAGGCATTTCTAAAACATGCTTAAATGGGTCAGAACTGAAAGTCAAGCAAAAGTCAAACTATGCGACTTTTGGTTCCGAACCGGGTCTCCACTGAAAATTGTCGGGTTGAACATGTTTAGACATGTTCTTACATTTATTACCAAGTTATATTAATGATCAAACAGGTTATATGGGTTCTACATTGCTAATTATGCATAAATTGTAAATTACACATTCTGTTGACTTTTTAATAACAAGTTTGACCCGACTTTGACCTATTTAGAGTGGGAATCAGGGGGAACCCTTTTAAGGGTTTATTACCCACATAATTACCAACTTATAACTACTTTCAATTTGACTAATCACTGGAGCATTAGTGATTAATCGTTAAGTCAACCGTTAATTACGACGGTTTGACTTTTAAGCTAAAACTAAGCAAAACTGAACTAAGGAAGATTAAGCAAACTTACTGAAGTCCTATGCATGAAATGTGAATCTTAGAGAGAAGTCTTGAGCTCCATAATTGTTCCAATGTGCAGATGGAAGATGTGAGAAAAATGGTTGCAACTTAGTGCCCTTTTATAGTGATCAAGAGTTCATAGATTATTGACAAACAACTCTAGCTATGTTCCCTGATCACTAACACATGTCCCTAATGTCTAGGAGCCATTTAGGGGTCGTCCAAATATGAGGAAAACCGTTTATAAGTCAGATATTGCGTTTAAACAGCAAACAGGCGAATCTGTTGGAGCTGGGCACTCCTTGCGCACCGTAAGGGTATGCTTGCGGTGCGCAAGCCTTCTTCAGCAGCCAAAAACTTTTGTTCTTTCAAGTATTCGAAATGGCAACTGATGTGTAACGATTTTGGCCATGTTTTATCAGTAAGGGGCCTCTAAAATGTGCCTTTGAACAGTGATATACCCTACCACTTTGAAGTGTTTACTTGGATTCTTTTGAAAGTGCCATAAACGAAGGTTTACCGTAGAAATTCCATAGGATCCTGTCTTGCACTTTGAATTCAATTATTGTCAACAATTCACTGGATTGAAGGTATATTAGATGTGTGTAATATATGTTAGGGTCTGGGGATTTATAACGAGGTCGTTCAGAGGTAAAATTAACATGACGACACTTTTAAATCCTGCCATACATCTTTAATTATACCCGGGTTTATATCGCTTTTGTCTTACATGACACGTGTCATTATTTTATTGAACATGAATTTTCGAGGTGTTACACCAACCCCCCAAATCCCACACTCGCACACACTAATGACGAGGATACCTAAATGCCCTTTTCCTTTTCGCATTCATATCCAACTAAGGACTCAAACCGTATCAAGGCACAAGTTCTAATGCACCCCCACCCGTTGCCACTCTCATAAAAGATAAGTATTATTTATTTATAAGTGTGGCTTCAACTCTCACCAAGAACAACGGGTATTAAGGGTTGCCGGTGCATTATTTGAGGTTAATCCAAGGTGTTCAAATTATCACATTGTTTCGCTTGATTTAAAATTTTCAAAAACTTCAAAAATTTCCCCCCATCCCCACACTTGGGATACATTGACCCCAATGTATGGTTTTAGGAGGACTTGATCGCTAAACTCTTTAACACCAACTAAAAGCTCAACACTCAAACCACAAATTTCTTTTTGGTATTTTTTTCATTTTATCTTTTTTTTAAACATCACACCACCAACTCTTCCAACCCAAAACATAACATCACAAACTAACACCACCCAACCACCGGACCATAAACATATCAAACTAAACACATATTCACAAAATGTACAAGAAGGAGCATGACCTGACTAATAGAAGCGCGGTTGAGCCGGTCCAAAAATGGAAGACATCATCCCGTTCCATTCTCCAAAGCCGAATGCACCGCTACCGCTTCCACCTTGTTGGGATGCTCCTTGTTGTTGACGCGGGTCTAGCCATTGTGAATGATGGAGCGGCGGGGTTGGATACGATACACTACCATCGTATGGTGGTAGATACGCATAATCCACCGGAGGTGGATCCACAACCACGGGCCGCCCGGCATGCCAATTCGCATGCATTCTTCGCGCTTGATCATCTGCATACCTGTTATTCATCTCTAGCTCACGAGAGTAAGCGTGTGCACGATTCCATGATTCTTGACGAGCGAAGTTATGCTTCAAAGACCGCTCCATGCTAGCACTCATCATCGTTTGTTGATAAAAAAAAGTACGCTCCGAACCCGACCATGACTAAAAAACGGGTGCCGGAGGACGTTGGTTCTCAATAACCTCTTGCATAGTGCCATTGTAAGCCCAATTCGACTCATAGGAACGCTTCGTGTAATCATAGAAGGCACCACCATAACCCCTACCTAGGCCCCCTTGGCCCACATTCACATTCTCACCACCATGAGGTTCATCCGCATAATCATCATCACCACTTGGAGCTTCCGCCTCACTCTCCGGGTCATCCTCTTCACCCGGTAGAAGATCCCTTGCACCCACTTTCAACGCTCGCCATCTTTGACCCTCCGACTTGAGCTTATGATACCTTTCCGATTGCGTGTAGGTCCAACCAATTCCCAACTTTTGTAAAGTAAAAGGCTGATGCCTTTTTGGTGCCCCTTTATCCTCTGACGTGATCGCCTTAAACTGCTTCATCAATCCCGTGATAATTCGGCAATACGGGATAATATCTCTCCCCAACTTGTTTCGGCAAATCCAGAGATGGTTCATGATCAAATATCGGATTGGAAAACGCGGAGACCCATTGAGTAACGAATAGAGGACGGGTACTTCCGGGTACCTCACTTGCTCATTATCTCCTCTTCTTGGAATGACATTCAAAATGCAAATGGCTAACAGCAACTTCGCTTCTATCTTCAAGTTCCTCCAGTATAAAATGCCACTGTAGGTACCGGGCAAAAACAAGCCCGCTAACATATCATTCCAACGAGGATGCTTCTTCGGTTTTATCAAAAGGTCATCAAGACTAGCGATCATGTAATCACGAGCGGGAAGACTGTCATACCTTGCCAACTTTCGTAGTGTATCAAAAGACATCTCTACCTTAATCCCATTCACCTCACCCGTTAACTTCATCTGTGACGGCCTATCGTATGTGTTGCACTTGAGGGTTGCCATCCATTTTTGAATTTCATCCATGAACAAGTTCTTGCTATCCTTATCATAACAACTAAGAGCCGCCTCCCATCCTAGGGCGCGGAATTGGTTAAACACACTGAATGGCCCAAACTCCACCTCTCGAACTTCCCTCTCACAAATGAACACGGCAGCCTTGTTTTTTAAATGGTTCATACTGTCGTGAAACAGTGTCGGTTGCCAATGCTCCGGCTGATCATCTAAAGGACCCGATTCCCATCGTGGCTTTTCAGCCGGGTCCAACTCTACCATATCTTCATCCTCGCTTTCACTCTCACTAACTCTACCCAAATATTGTCTTTTCTTCGGTTGTTCTTCCGGCTGTTTACCTTTGCCTTTAGACGAAGAAGATGAACTAGCTCCCGCTCTTTCCTTTGTTCGTACCATTTTTCTACACACTTAGCAAAGCAAACAACACAACTAAACACAAAAAATTAGACCCTTCTCTCCAAAATATCCCCACACTTGCTTGTTACTATTGTTGTAGATGTCAATGAACCAAGAGTTTATAAATCTTTTTCAAAAAAAAAAAAAATTGGGCATGGTGTCTCTACAATGTAGAGATTCCCAAAAAGTTCACAACTTTAGCATCAATCCTACATCTAAAACCATAACAATGTTCAAATAACAAGTTTCATGACAAAAACTATGAACAAGCAAGTGGGCATGAACAAATATCCAAAAACAACCTTAATCTTCACAATGCATTATCAAAATATAACAAATAAACTTCCATACCTTTGTTTGAAGATGCTAGAACACAAGTGAAACAAAAACTTCAAAAAACCCACAAAATTTTCGGACCTAGGGTTTGTGATTCAGACCAGAAAACTTCGTTTTTTCGCAAATCTCTTCTCAAAATCAGCAAGTATGTGAAAGATTAGTCAAGATAGACCTAGATTTCACTTGATTTGGTTAAGAATTGAGAGAAATATGGAGGATTGAAGGTTGAAGAAGGTTATGAAGTTGTGAAGATCTTGTGGGACAATAGAAAGTGATGGATGAGAATGTTTGGAGGAGAAGAATGAAGGAAAACGAGTGGATGGGGTTTAGTTCACGTGACTGATTGTTTTTTTTTTTATAACCGCTGTACCAAGCCGACCCATCAGTTCGCCAGTTCCATCGTAACTTACAGTGGACACCGTAAATTACGGTGGATGCTGGCACCATAATTTCACCGTAACTCAGGAGGTTTTCACCGTAAAGCCCCAACATTTTTCATCTCCACCGTAAATTACGGTATAGACCGTAAATTACGGTGGCCTCTGGCCTTTTTGCTTCGCCTAAAACTCCAATTTTAAATGTCTTTTTTTATATTATTTTTTTCAGTTTTTCCAATTTTTTTGTGTTTTTAAAATTTTTCAAAGACATGTAAAAATTACCCTACCCCCTCGAAAGTCCCGTGTTGTCCTCAACACAATGTTAGAGCAATTCGTGACCCGAATGTCCCCACACTTGTTTCAAACACAAGATTCAAACGAGTACGGTAAATATGCAAACTATACATAACAAACTAAACAAAATGCTAACTATTTACACTACCAAACATGGGCCTCTCATGGTTGTTCCTTATCGACCGGGCGTAAAATGTAGCCCGCTTTATCAAGCTCCAAGTTGTTGATGTCGTTCCCCTCCAAGTATGGCTTCAACCTATGACCATTCACCGTTTGTTGTTTATTTGTTTGCTCATCTTGGATATCTACATCACCAAACCTCCCAACTCGCCGAACGACATACGGGCCCAACCATTTGCTTTTAAGCTTGCCCGCAAACATCTTGAGCCTTGAATTGTATAACCAAACCTTTTGACCCATTTCAAAAGTTTTCTTCCTCAACGTTGCATCGTGTACCTTCTTAAGCTTGTCTTTGTAAGCCGATGCACACTCATACGCCTCGTCTCTAATCTCTTCGATCTCACTTAATTGCAACTTTCTCATCATAATCCACATTTACCGTCTTAATTGCCCAATGTGCCCGATGCGCTAACTCCATTGGCAAGTGACAACCCTTTCCATAAACCATCCGATAAGGCGTTGTGCCAATCGGAGTTTTGTAGGCCGTTCGGTATGCCCACAACGCATCATCCAACTTGCTCGACCAATCCTTCCTATCCGTTCTAACCGTCTTCATGAGAATTTCTTTTATTTGATGGTTGAACACTTCGACTTGTCCACTCGTTTGCGGATGGTAAGGTGTGGCAATCCGGTGATTCACGCTATATCGCTTCAACAATTTCCCGAAATTAAAGTTCTTGAAATGCGAACCACCATCACTTATAATAACACGCGGAATACCAAAACGAGAGAAGATGTTGGATTGAACAAATTTACAAACAACCGAGTGGTCATTTATTCTTGTTGCAATAGCCTCAATCCACTTAGAGACGTAATCCACTGCCACCAAAATATATAAAAACCCATTGGAGTTCAGAAAGGGACCCATAAAGTCAATGCCCCATACATCGAATATTTTCACAACCAAGATTGGTTGTAGTGGCATCTCGTCCCTCTTTGAGATGCTTCCCATCCTTTGACAATTTATACAATTTCTTGCAAACTCACACGCATCCTTGAAAATAGTGGGCCAATAAAACCCACATGAGAGAACCCGGTAACCCGTTTTATGCCCGCTAAAATGACCTCCACATGCGGATGAGTGGGCGTGAGTCAAAATTTCCATCACCTCCGTTTCGGGCACACACCTCCGAATAACTTGATCCGGCCCGATCTTGAAAAGATCCGGTTCATCCCAAATATATTGTTTCATTTAGACCATAAATTGTTCTCTTCGCTTCTTGGTCCAATGACTTGGGATGGCACCCATGGCTAAGTAGTTTACATAGTGAGCATACCACGGTGCAACAAAAGTGGATACGGCTAAGAGTTGCTCATCGGGAAACCTTTCATTTATCTCGCTAACATTGTCAATCCCTTCCACTGGAATCCGAGACAAGTGATCGGCCACTACGTTCTCACTTCCCTTTCTGTCTCGAATCTCTAAGTCAAACTCTTGTAACAACAATACCCACCGAATTAAACGAGGTTTCGCGTCCTTTTTCTCCATCAAATACCAGACCACGCTATGATCCGAATAAACCACCACCTTGCTTCCCCAAATATACGAACGAAACTTATCCAAAGCATACACCACCACTAATAACTCATTTTCGGTTATGGTGTAATTCAGTTGCACTTCGGATAAAGTCTTGCTTGCATAGTAAGTCACCATCGGCTTTTTATCAACCCGTTGACCCAAAACTGCACCAATTGTAGTGTCGCTTGCATCACACATGATCTCGAATGGCTTTGACCAATCCGGTGGTTGCAAAAAGGGAACAGTAAATGCTTGCAAACATTCGTCAGTAAAGTCAAATGGAACATCTTTTAACAACAAATTACATAAAGGTTTCGTGATAACACTAAAACCTTTAATGAAACGTCTATAGAAGCCCGCATGTCCCAAAAACGACCTTACACCCTTAACATTTTTCGGTGGTGGCAAAGATGATATTACCCTTATTTTTGCTTTATCCACCTCCATTCCCCTTTCCGATATTACATGACCCAACACAATGCCCTCTTGCACCATCAAATGGCTTTTCTCCCAACTAAGCACTAAATTTTTCGCAACACAACGTTTTAAAACTTTTTGTAATTCATTGAGACACGATTCAAAGCTAGTGCCAAAAATTGAGAAGTCATCCATAAACACTTCAAGCGACTCTCCAACCATGTCCGAGAAGATACTCATCATACATCGTTGGAAAGTTGCCGGTGCATTGCACAAGCCAAATGGCATTCGCCGAAAGGCAAAGGTGCCATATGGACAATTGAATGTGGTCTTGTGTTGGTCATCCGGGTGTATTGCTATTTGATTGTAACCCGAATACCCGTCCAAAAAACAGTAGTATTTTTGACCCGACAGTTTTTCAATGATTTGGCCAATAAAAGGTAGCGGAAAATGGTCCTTAGAAGTGGCTGCATTCAATTTTCAGTAGTCAATACATACACGCCACCCGGTGACCGGTCGGGTGGCAATTTGTTCACCATTTTCATCTTTGACTACTTGAATACCGGCCTTCTTAGGCACAACTTGGGTAGGACTTACCCAAGCACTATCCGAAATCGGATAGATAATTCCCGCATCCAACCATTTAATTACCTCTTTCTTTACTACCTCCCTTAGGTTCGGATTCAATCGCCCTTGAGCTTCTCGTGTCGGTTTTGCATCTTCGGTGGTGATTATCTTGTGCATGACGATTGATGGACTAATTCCTTTGAGATCGGCAATCGTCCATCCAATAGCTCCTTTGTTCTCTTTCAACACCTCCAACAAAGCTTGCTCTTATGCCAATTCTAAATTAGAGGCAATAATGACCGGTAGAGTGTCATTATCCCCTAGGAAAGCATACTTCAAGTGGTTCGGCAAGTCTTTGAGTTCCAACTTCGGTGGTTCTTCTAATGATGGTTTAGTACCCGAATTTATCTCCACCGGCAAGCCTTCGAATTGGTGAGTCCATGGCGGTCGACCTTCTTTCAAAGCCATAGCATCTTGTTTTTCCTCTTCAACCCGTAGTGCATAAGCATGTACCTGTTCAGAAAAATCACACAAGCAAATATCCATACCATCCTCCTCATACTCATGCGGGTTGCATCCGTTAACTAAATCTGCCATGAAACACTCATCAACACCAACAACATTAGAATTGTTAGTAAAAACATTTAAGCGCATTTTTCGATTCCCAAAAGTCATATCGATTGTACCAAATCTACAATCGATCACAGCATGCGCGGTGCTAAAAAATGGTCGACCCAAAATTACATTTTGTTGTTGTTTTGGGTCCGCGGATGAGTTGTCCAAGAATAAAAAGTCAACCAGGTAATAGAACTCATCAATTTTTACAATCACATTTTGAACCATCCCCCGAGGTAGCTTATGAGACAAATTGGCCAAAACAATCGTTGTCTCTACCCTTGCTAATGGACCAAAGTCGTATTGGTCATATAAGCCCCACGGTAAAATGCTCACCCCGGCTCCAAGATCTAGTAACGCCTTTTCCATTTGAAAGTTACCAACTTGTATGTTAATTAATGGCGTGCCCGGATCTTGGAGCTTAGGAGGAAGCTCCCCATTCAAAACCGCACTCACTTGCCCGGTTAAATCCACCCGCTTAGGCATTTTCTTCTTTTGTTGCCTTTTTTGTGTACATAATTCCTTTAGAAATTTAGCATAAGCGGGTACTTGTTTTATTGCATCAAGTAGTGGAAGATTGATTTTTACTTGTTTAAACATGTCCCACAATTCTTCTTTTTGGGGACCTCTTGATGCAATAAAATTTTTCCTACCCGGGTCTAGTAAGGCCGATGGAAACGGGACTTGACTCGGTTCACCCTCAACTTTTTCATTCTTTTCATTTTCACCCAACCCCGGTTTTTTAACATTTGATTATTTAGGTTTAACCGGTGAAACTTCATCATCGTCACTTTCATTACCCGTGACATCCTCAACTACCCCCTCAACCAAACCCGGTGACAAATTTGCTTTAAATTCTTTGCCGCTTCTCAATACACTAACATGACTAATATTAACGTTGTTACCTCGTGACGAACCATGTGAAGGATTTACCTTGGTGTCGCTAGGGAGTTGACCTTTGCTGTTCTTCAACTCCGCCACATCGGTTGCCAATTGACCCATTTGGGTTGTTAGTGATTGGATGCTCTTGTCACGAACCTCATCCTTTTGCATCCAGACTTCATCGAGTTGATTCCGTTTTTGCATATCTTGTTGCATAGCCCGAAGCATATCCATGACTTCATTCCCGCTTGACGAAGGTTGACCCGAACCACTTTGACCCGTTTGTTGAAATTGCCCTTAATAACCATAGTTGTTTCCACCCCGATAATTACCTTGATTGTATTGTTGACGAGGTGCAAAGTTACCTTGAGCTCCTTGAAAGTTTGGGTTAGCTTGGTTCGCCGCGTTCCCGTAGCGGAAATTAGGGTGGTTTCGTAACCCGGGGTGATAGGTGTTGGAGTTCATATTGAAATTTCGACCACCCCCTCCTTGAATTGCATTCACTTCTTCTACTTGCTCATCAACCACCCCCACTACACAAACTTCCGCCGTGTGGCCTATTTCATTGCAATTAGTGCACACGTTGTACACTTAATTCGTAGTTTGCACGTTGCCACTTTCCACTCCATGCACTTGTGGCCTTTGAATCACATGCCTAGCCCGTCTTGAAGATTGGGCCTTCCTCTTGGAATTCACCGCCATTTGCTCTAAAACGCCCAATCAACATGTTCATAATTCATACCGAATGTACCATTGGTTATCGATATCAAATCACGTGCATCCTCCGAACTCAATCCTTCGTGAAATGCGTTCAACAACTCCCATAATTGGATCCCATGATGAGGGCAATTCCGTAACATCATATTAAACCTTTCGAAGGCTTCATGAAACATCTCCCCCGATTGTTGTTGGAAAATTCTCAAACCTCTCCTTGCATCATTAGTCTTTTGAGAGGTATAATATTCATCCAAGAATATTTGTTGCATATCGGCCCATGTAAAAATCGATGCGGAGGGTAGAGTGTGAAACCATCTCTTTGCTTTGTCTTCCAACGAAAATTGGAAGAGAACCAACTTGACATCATCCGAAGAAAACCCTTGACCTCCAATAGTGTTGCAAATGGAGTCGTACGTCTCCAAATGAAAATAGGGTTCTTCCGTTGCTAATCCCTTGAACTTTGGTAGACTTTGTAGGGTGGTTGTTCTAACTTCAAAAGTTCTTCCATCTGCATAATGAGGAATCACTACCGGCGAAGGATTGTTAGTGATAATAGGCCGGAAGTGAGCTTCAATTCCCTGTACGACCTCCCGATGATGTCTTTTTAGGGGCACCCAATGGTGCTCTTGGTTGACCCATTTGCATAGGCCCTTGAGGTGCAAAGGGTGGTTGAAATTGGTATT
Source organism: Helianthus tuberosus (assembly GCA_030545235.1). Taxonomy (NCBI): domain Eukaryota; kingdom Viridiplantae; phylum Streptophyta; class Magnoliopsida; order Asterales; family Asteraceae; genus Helianthus; species Helianthus tuberosus. Next base: position 8,860,357 of record CM060436.1, read on the forward strand.
GTGGCATTTGCGGTTGTTGAATCGGTCTTGGAAACTGTGGTTGCATATTTTGAGGACGTACTTAATGTAGCGGTGTAGGGCGTTGCAATTGTGGCCCTTGTGGTCTAATGTGTTGCACCCCAACCGGTAATCTACTCATATCTTGGAATTGTTGGATCGGTTGACTTTGTTGACCCACTCCTCCTTGAGGTCCCAAATATCCTCCATCACCCCCATAATAAAAACCTACCTCTTCATATCCTCTAAACTCCTCTTCATAACCATCATCATATCCCCCTCCTTGAATACCCGAGGATTGCCCGAATGGAAGGGATGAGTATTGAAAGCCCAATTGGTTCGATGGTCTTAATGTAGACGTACCATGGACAATGGTTGAATTTGGTGGTATTGTGTAATTAGAGGATAATTGTCACACCCTGGCTTTTGCGGAAGCGTGGGTTTATTTGGTGTGACTTCTTAATACCATAGCAACAATCATAACAATGCTATATGAAAGTAAAACACATGATGTTCATCCATTCATTAAACTTAAAGACACCACAACGTCATTGTCTAAAATATCGACACACAAAACAAGTTACAACCAAGACAAGATTAAAGCGTTTTCACATGACACAACAAAAGACTTAAGTAATACGTGATTTAAAGACATGTAACCGTCCAGGTAAGGGTTACACCTCCTAAACCCGGATGACATCGTTATTCATTACGCAGCTTGACACAATAGCATACTTCCCAGATCCATTAATTTCCTGAAATACATGTATTTTGAAAAAAAATCAACAAAAGTTGAGCGAGTTCATGTAAAAGTGAGTATGTATAAACCTTCAAAGTATGAATAAACGTCCCTGGTATGTAGCAATAAGGAAAAAGAGATCACCATTGGGTTGCAAAGCCAATGCTATGTGTGAAGTGATGCAGGAAGACTCAAACCTAGCAAATTTGTGCGTCGGGCTCAAAGTCACCCCATGGTCCGTACTGTGGACTCAGGAGCTGGGCTCGCTACACCCAAATAGATCTACCGCTCATGACCCTCGGTCCTACAACGAGGATTAATGGCCTTAAGTTCCACCTACCCACTCACATGATCTAAGTAGTAAACCCTCCTTAAGCTAACCATACCATGTATAAAATGTCTGTAATAATTGTAACATGTATTCCACCCCCGAAGTATAAAACTGAAAACTGTTAAGAAAAAAGGGGGACATGAACTCACATTATTTTGCAGGCGATTCCGAATACGCAAGTCAAGATTAAAGTGTCTGATAATAAGGACTCAAAGTTGTCCTAATGAATCGTACAAGAATAATGTATCAATATTGAGGTCGTATAGTGTCGACGAGATTTGTTGAGTATTTATTGTATTTGATAGTGTTTGGATTTACAGAAGGATCTTGTGAATTATTTATGAAAAATATTTGTTTATCATAAATAATAAAATTGTAATAATGTACAATTGATTTAATATAAACATTTGTAATAATAAATCAAATATAATTATATCAAATCTTAATAATTAAAAATAATATTTTTAATTATTAAACTTGAATATTACTGACTTAATATAATTATTAGGGTCTTGGAATCATTTTAAATAAATAAATGAATTAAAATGATTATGATAACAATAAATAAGTTTATATAAGTTTAATTATCTAAATAATTAAACATAATAAAAATTCAGATTCTAAATTTATATAAACTCGGAATAATGCATCTTTTGTCATAAGGATAATTTTGGATCAAAATTATATAGTTATATAATTTAATTACATTAAATTAAACTATATAAATAAGTATAAATATTGATTTATTTATATAAATATCAAATTTACATAAAATTTCAGTAACAATATTATTTTTGTAAAGTCCAACATGTAAAATAATTACTATAAAAATTTCAATAATTAATTCATTAAATTCGAATTATTATAATTTTGTAAAGATTAAACTATTTTTAATTTATAAAAATAGTTTTATAAACATTTTGACTAACATAATATTTTTAATAAATGAATCAGTAGATAAAGTATTTATGTTAAAGTTTTCGGACTTTAACTAGTTAGTCTCAATTTATTATGAATTAATGAAAAACCTGTTAAATAAAAGAAAACAAACAATAATCACTATTTATCATCTTCCCCAAATTCGGTCAAACCAGAAAGTCAACGCATCCAAATCTCGATCAAAACTGGGTTATAATTTAATTAACTTTGGGGAAACATTATATAAGCATAAATGAACTAATTGAAACAATAAAAACGAACCGGTATTGGCTGGAACGGCGTATCGACTAAATTCCGGCGAGTTTGAACTCCGGCAAGAGTTTCCGATCGGGTTTCGTCAAAAACAGTATGTTTAAGTGTTCTAATGGGTGTGGAAGATTTGTAAGAGTTCAGGGAGTCTTATATACACGAAAAAAATTGATCAAACCGACACAAAATTAGTGGATTAATTCCACTTATACAAACTTTTTTTTTTTTAATATATCCCGGTTAATGCTCGTTTAATGCGTTTTTAGTGCGATTTGTTTAAGAAAAAGATGTATAATCATAATGGGTTATGTTAAAAGTAATAAAGGAAGTGGAAAAATTCGATTTTTGATCGGATTTGGTGAGTTTTAGTCAAAATCCCGTAACTGCAGTGCTGTGCATATATTTCAGCATTAATTTTAAAATTAATATAAATATAATACTATCCTAATTAAAAAACAAGTGAGTTGGTAGACCAGCTGGTTGGGGCTTGTGTTTGTGGGCGGAGGGTCTCGAGTTCGAATCTCACTTGCGACCGGTTCAACCACATTTTTTTGATTAATTTTGAAATATTTACACTTTGGCCCCTCAAGTTTCATTTTATACAAAAACAGTCCCTAAAGTTTCAGAAATTTACAAAATCAGCCCCTGAACTTTCGAAAAATATTCAAAACAGACCCTGAAGTTTCGAAAATATGCAACTTTGGTCCCTGAAGTTTCGGAAAATGTCATAAATGGTCCCTGTATTAGTCAGTTAGTTAAACTAACAGGGTTAAGTTTTAAAGAAGGATTTATTATATAGGGATTAACTCAGTTAACATAATTCAGTTAAAATGAGTTTCTAAAAGTCAGTTTTAGTCCCTAGAGTTTAAGTTTGAGAAAATGGCCAAATGAACCTTGGACTTTTATTTCAAAAATATCTATTTATTTCTTTTATAAAATAAGTTTCAAAAATTACCAAAAAGAACCCTAAACTTGTAGTTTGAAGTAATTGCACTTTAACCCTTGTATTTATATAGTTTCCAAAAATGACAATTTAGTCCCTAAACTTTGTACTTTCAAATAATGACGGTTTTAGTCCTCGAAATTAAAAAGTAATAACTTCAAGCAAGTTTTTAAAAAAAAAATCAAATAGGTCCCTCAACCTATTGTTTGTCTATGTACTGGAATTGTCAGCATGTTTCTGAGTTATCCGTTCACTGTGCTAACTGTGTTTTGTGCATCAAGGTTTGTCACTAAAACTTGTGTGTAATAAATGGAGTGACAGTATGGATGTGATGCATATGTATGTATGATGCAGAACTCATAAAGCAGTTTAATTTGTCAGTTGTAATTCTAGCACAGTCATTAAGCACAAAGTTAATATTAATTAATTGTACAGTACCTGTAATTTTGAGGGTTGTCACATTCTCCCCCCGTTAAGAAAATTTCGTCCCGAAATTTTAGGATCTGCGTCTAGTTGCAGGGGTCCTGTGGAATAAATGTGGGTACTTAGCCTTCATACGATCCTCACGTTCCCACGTGAATTCTGGGCCATGTCGTGCATTCCATCGAACTTTGACGAGTTTGACACTACTCCGGCGTGTTTTGTTAATCTTCCAATCAGTGACCTCAACAGGTTCTTCAACAAAATGGAGTGTGTCGTCGATATGAACTTCGTCAGCAGGAATGACAACTGTCTCTTGAGTTGGACTCTTTTTCAGATTAGATACGTGAAATGTATCGTGAACACCATTAAGTTCAGCAGGTAGGTCCAACTTGTATGCTACCAAACCAACCCTCTTCAGAATTTTGAATGGACCAATGTATCGCGGATTCAACTTCCCACGCTTCCCGAAGCGTGCCACACCCTTCCAGGGTGAAACTTTCAATAAAACCATATCTCCAACTTGGAATTCCAAATGTTTCCGGTTTGGATCTGCATAGGCTTTCTGTCTGTCGCGAGCCGCTTCGATGCGTTTTCGAATTTGCGCAATCTTATCTGTCGTCTCTTGGACGATTTCGGGACCAACAAGCTGCCTATCACCTGCGTCAGCCCAGCATAGGGGTGATCGACACTTGCGTCCGTAAAGAGCTTCAAATGGCGCGACTCCAATACTGGTGTGGTAGCTGTTGTTGTATGAGAATTCGGCCAACGGTAAATGCTTATCCCAGCTACCACCAAGATCCATTACACATGCTCTCAGCATATTCTCCAATGTTTGAATAGTTCTTTCACTTTGGCCATCAGTTTGCGGATGAAATGCAGTACTTAGGTTCAATTGCGAGCCAAAAGCTTCTTGGAAGGATTGCCAAATCCTTGACACGAAGCGTCCATCTCTATCAGAGATAATTGAGAGAGGCACTCCATGACGTGTAACTATCTCTCGCATATATATTTCAGCCAGTTTACTTGTGTTATCCTTTTCCTTGATTGGCAAAAAGTGCGCGGACTTTGTTAGGCGGTCAACTATCACCCAAATAGTATCATGACCCCTGGGCGTCCTTGGCAACTTCGTTATAAAATCCATTGAAATCTGTTCCCATTTCCACTTGGGAATTTCTGGTTGTTGCAGAAGTCCTGAAGGCTTCTGGTATTCAGCTTTCACTTTAGCACACGTTAAACACTTGCTCACATAAACAGCAACGTCGCCTTTCATTCTAGGCCACCAATAATAATCCTTAAGATCTTGGTACATCTTATCCGCCCCGGGATGAATAGAGTACCGTGATTTGTGTGCCTCATCAAAAATAACTTTTCTCAAACCACCAAATAGAGGAACCCAAATCCTTTTCATAAAACATAACGTTCCTTCCTCGTTTGGCACTAATTGCTTCTCCATCCCACGGAGATATTCTTCTTCAAGGTTTCTTTCCTTAAGTGCTTCTTTCTGCGCAGTACGAATTCGCAGAGAAAGATCTGTTTGGATAATCATTTCTAAAGCCCTAACCCTTATGGGCTTAATCCTTTCTTTACGACTCAGGGCATCAGCGACCACGTTCGCTTTCCCTGGGTGATACTTGATCTCGCAGTCGTAGTCGTTCAACAATTCAACCCAGCGTCTTTGCCTCATGTTAAGCTCCTTTTGGTTAAATATGTGCTGTAAGCTCTTGTGATCAGTGAAGATTGTACATCGCGTACCATACAAATAATGTCGCCAGATTTTTAGTGCAAACACCACCGCGCCCAATTCCAAATCATGCGTGGTGTAATTTTTCTCGTGGATCTTCAATTGGCGTGACGCGTATGCTATAACTTTATGTCGCTGCATCAAGACGCAGCCTAAACCCTGACGCGAGGCGTCGCAATATACCACGAAGTCATCCGTTCCTTCGGGTAGCGATAAGATCGGTGCATCACAAAGCTTGTTCTTCAACAACTGAAAGGCCTCTTCTTGCTTGTCTCCCCAATCAAACTTCTTATCTTTCTGAGTGAGAGAGGTCAAAGGTTGAGCCATTTTCGAGAAATCCTCAATGAACCTGCGATAATAACCAGCTAAACCTAGAAACTGTCGAATCTCGGTTGGCGTCTTTGGAGTTTCCCAGTTCTTGATCGCCTCGATCTTTGTAGGATCCACATGGATTCCATTTCCATTAACCACATGACCAAGAAACTGAACTTCGCGTAACCAGAACTCGCACTTTGAGAACTTTGCGTACAACTTCTCCTTTTTAAGTAGCTCTAAGATAGCTCTTAAATGTTGCTCATGCTCTTCTTTCGTCTTCGAGTAGATTAGAATGTCGTCAATGAACACAATCACAAACTTATTGAGGTACGGTTTACAGACTCTGTTCATCAAATCCATGAATACTGCTGGCGCGTTCGTTAAACCAAACGGCATAACCAGGAACTCATAATGTCCGTATCGAGTTCTAAAGGCCGTCTTTGGAATACTTTCCTCTTGTATCCTTAACTGGTGATAACCTGATCGTAGATCGATCTTTGAGTAAAAACTTGAACCTTGTAATTGATCGAATAGGTCATCGATCCTTGGCAAAGGATATCTGTTCTTGATTGTCAACTTATTCAGCTCCCGGTAGTCTATACACATGCGAAAACTACCATCCTTCTTTTTCACGAACAAAATTGGAGCTCCCCAAGGCGAGAAGCTTGGTCTGATGAATCCCTTGTCTAACAACTCTTGAAGTTGCGTTGACAGCTCTTGCATCTCTGATGGTGCAAGTCGATAAGGTGCCTTAGCTACAGGCGCGGCGCCTGGAACTAAGTCAATATGAAACTCGACTTGTCTTTGTGGCGGCAATCCTGGCAGGTCTTCTGGAAAGACTTCAGGATATTCATTCACGACTGGAATGTCTTCTATCCTCGGCTCAACTGCTTCTTTATCCACGATGTGTGCCAAGAAGGCAACACATCCCTTCTTCAAACACTTTCTAGCCTTCAAGCAACTAATGATCCTCAGAGGCGTATCGCGCTTCTCTCCGTGTACTATGATCGTTTCTCCATCCGCCATTGGGATGCGAATGGTCTTCTCGTGACAAACAATCTCAGCTCTGTTGCTTGACAACCAATCCATCCCTACTACCACGTCGAAGCTCCCCAACTTGACTGGCAGTAGATCTAGCGTAAATTCGTATCCTCCTAGTTCTATCACGCATCCTCTGATGACTTCATTTGTTTCAATTAGTTTCCCATTAGCCAGCTCAATTGAGTACGGAATGTCTAACTTACTAGTAGTTAACCCAAGCATATTCTTAAATTCTAACGATACAAAGCTATAGTCGGCACCAGTATCAAATAGCACAGATGCAAAGCGTTGATTTATAGGGAACGTACCAGTGACAACGTTTGGATCCTGGCGCGCTTCCCTTGCACAAATGTTGAAGACTCTTCCTTGTGCTTGGTTCAGTTTTGGGCATTCCCTCTTAAAGTGCCCGACGTCTCCACAGTTAAAGCACCCCGGTCCCCGACCATTCCCATTTCCATTTCCACCTTGAGCATTGTTTTGGTTGCGATTTTCACTCCCAGCTTGGTTTGCAAAGTTCCCACGGTTTCCATTTCCGCCATTTCCTCCTTGTTGGCGGTTTCCATTACCATTCCCATTGCCTCGATTACCACCACGCCCAGCACCAGTTCCAGCCCAACATGTATCCTTCGAGTGGCCGTTCTTTCCACATGACTCACATTTCCTTAATCTGCACTGGCCGGAATGATGGCGCTGGCATACCTCACACTTGGGCAGAGTGCCCATGTACCCCTTTTTGTTTGAACTGCTGGTGCCTTGTTTGAAGTTGGAGAATTTCCGTTTGTTTTCTCCTGAGGATTCCTCGTGAATTTCTTTCTTCTTGGGGTCAGAGTTTGGAAACTTGTTTAGACGGATAGCTTCCTCAGTAAGTGACACGCTCAGGTCGATGGCTTCAGTAATGGTTGCAGGCTTGGACGTGGTTACCATGCTCATGATCTGGGGTGCCAATCCCCAGATGAAGCGCTCAACGCGTTTAAATTCTGGCGTGACCATGTATGGCACTACATGGGACAAATCATGAAACCTTTGAACATATTCTGCAATCTAAGGACCTTCCATTTTTAGGTGCCAGAACTCAGTTTCTAGCTTCTGTATTTCAGCACGCGAGCAGTACTTTTTCCTCATTAACTCTTTTAACTCAGCCCAAGTTAATGCATAAGCAGCGGCTTCTCCTAAAGTTTGCACTTGCAGATTCCACCACGATAGAGCACCATCCAGAAACAACCCTGAAATGTAAGTGACTTGTTGATCGGGAGCGCATTTGCTCATTCTCAGAACCGAATCTGTCTTTTCAGCCCACCTAACAAACGCAACAGCACCTCCAGTGCCATTGAAATTTACTGGCTTACAGTCAAGGAATTGTTTGTAGGTGCACCCATGGGGTGGATTGTTGTTGCCGTTGTTGTTCGAATTGTTCCCGCTAGTTCCTCCTTGGGAGGCCGCATATTGTGCTATGGCTGCGGTAATTATCCCTTGGAGTTCTGCCTGGGAAGTAGGCATGCCTGGGTCGCTTCGCGGAGGCATCTTCTAAAAGAAAGATCATATTGGTCCGTTCATAATAAGTATAGTAAGTAATATGCGTATGTAATAACACAATAACTCCTAATATCTCATGTCATAACGCAAAATAAATGATGCAACAACGCATGTAAGTCACAATCAATGTAAGCAAGTAATCATGCTAGTCTTCCCCAGACTATCCCACCCAGTCTCATAGACGGAACTCCTTAATTTCTCAAACTAACTCCCTGGTCTCTAAGATCAAACCTTCCAGTCTCTAAGACTAAACATCCCCAATCTCTAAGATTGAGCCCCTCAGTCTCTAAGACTGAACCTCCCTCAGTCTTTAAGACTGAACCTTCCCAGCCTCTAAGGCTAAACTCCCTCAGTCTCTAAGACTGAAATATAAATTTTTGAACGGTGTATTTGTGCCTTTTGTTTGTAAAAATTTTTGTACCCTGGATCTGGACGTTTCGTGTATGCAATTGTAAAAATGTTTTCGTGAGAGCCCTAGTGATCATAGTCTAGACTCGAGAAAGAATCCTAGTTCGCTATGATCGAGGCTCTGATACCAAGCTGTCACACCCTGGCTTTTGCGGAAGCGTGGGTTTATTTGGTGTGACTTCTTAATACCATAGCAACAATCATAACAATGCTATATGAAAGTAAAACACATGATGTTCATCCATTCATTAAACTTAAAGACACCACAACGTCATTGTCTAAAATATCGACACACAAAACAAGTTACAACCAAGACAAGATTAAAGCGTTTTCACATGACACAACAAAAGACTTAAATAATACGTGATTTAAAGACATGTAACCGTCCAGGTAAGGGTTACACCTCCTAAACCCGGATGACATCGTTATTCATTACGCAGCTTGACACAATAGCATACTTCCCAGATCCATTAATTTCCTGAAATACATGTATTTTGAAAAAAATCAACAAAAGTTGAGCGAGTTCATGTAAAAGTGAGTATGTATAAACCTTCAAAGTATGAATAAACGTCCCTGGTATGTAGCAATAAGGAAAAAGAGATCACCATTGGGTTGCAAAGCCAATGCTATGTGTGAAGTGATGCAGGAAGACTCAAACCTAGCAAATTTGTGCGTCGGGCTCAAAGTCACCCCATGGTCCGTACTGTGGACTCAGGAGCTGGGCTCGCTACACCCAAATAGATCTACCGCTCATGACCCTCGGTCCTACAACGAGGATTAATGGCCTTAAGTTCCACCTACCCACTCACATGATCTAAGTAGTAAACCCTCCTTAAGCTAACCATACCATGTATAAAATGTCTGTAATAATTGTAACATGTATTCCACCCCCGAAGTATAAAACTGAAAACTGTTAAGAAAAAAGGGGGACATGAACTCACATTATTTTGCAGGCGATTCCGAATACGCAAGTCAAGATTAAAGTGTCTGATAATAAGGACTCAAAGTTGTCCTAATGAATCGTACAAGAATAATGTATCAATATTGAGGTCGTATAGTGTCGACGAGATTTGTTGAGTATTTATTGTATTTGATAGTGTTTGGATTTACAGAAGGATCTTGTGAATTATTTATGAAAAATATTTGTTTATCATAAATAATAAAATTGTAATAATGTACAATTGATTTAATATAAACATTTGTAATAATAAATCAAATATAATTATATCAAATCTTAATAATTAAAAATAATATTTTTAATTATTAAACTTGAATATTACTGACTTAATATAATTATTAGGGTCTTGGAATCATTTTAAATAAATAAATGAATTAAAATGATTATGATAACAATAAATAAGTTTATATAAGTTTAATTATCTAAATAATTAAACATAATAAAAATTCAGATTCTAAATTTATATAAACTCGGAATAATGCATCTTTTGTCATAAGGATAATTTTGGATCAAAATTATATAGTTATATAATTTAATTACATTAAATTAAACTATATAAATAAGTATAAATATTGATTTATTTATATAAATATCAAATTTACATAAAATTTCAGTAACAATATTATTTTTGTAAAGTCCAACATGTAAAATAATTACTATAAAAATTTCAATAATTAATTCATTAAATTCGAATTATTATAATTTTGTAAAGATTAAACTATTTTTAATTTATAAAAATAGTTTTATAAACATTTTGACTAACATAATATTTTTAATAAATGAATCAGTAGATAAAGTATTTATGTTAAAGTTTTCGGACTTTAACTAGTTAGTCTCAATTTATTATGAATTAATGAAAAACCTGTTAAATAAAAGAAAACAAACAATAATCACTATTTATCATCTTCCCCAAATTCGGTCAAACCAGAAAGTCAACGCATCCAAATCTCGATCAAAACTGGGTTATAATTTAATTAACTTTGGGGAAACATTATATAAGCATAAATGAACTAATTGAAACAATAAAAACGAACCGGTATTGGCTGGAACGGCGTATCGACTAAATTCCGGCGAGTTTGAACTCCGGTAAGAGTTTCCGATCGGGTTTCGTCAAAAACAGTATGTTTAAGTGTTCTAATGGGTGTGGAAGATTTGTAAGAGTTCAGGGAGTCTTATATACACGAAAAAAATTGATCAAACCGACACAAAATTAGTGGATTAATTCCACTTATACAAACTTTTTTTTTTTTAATATATCCCGGTTAATGCTCGTTTAATGCGTTTTTAGTGCGATTTGTTTAAGAAAAAGATGTATAATCATAATGGGTTATGTTAAAAGTAATAAAGGAAGTGGAAAAATTCGATTTTTGATCGGATTTGGTGAGTTTTAGTCAAAATCCCGTAACTGCAGTGCTGTGCATATATTTCAGCATTAATTTTAAAATTAATATAAATATAATACTATCCTAATTAAAACACAAGTGAGTTGTTAGACCAGCTGGTTGGGGCTTGTGTTTGTGGGCGGAGGGTCTCGAGTTCGAATCTCACTTGCGACCGGTTCAACCACATTTTTTTGATTAATTTTGAAATATTTACACTTTGGCCCCTCAAGTTTCATTTTATACAAAAACAGTCCCTAAAGTTTCAGAAATTTACAAAATCAGCCCCTGAACTTTCGAAAAATATTCAAAACAGACCCTGAAGTTTCGAAAATATGCAACTTTGGTCCCTGAAGTTTCGGAAAATGTCATAAATGGTCCCTGTATTAGTCAGTTAGTTAAACTAACAGGGTTAAGTTTTAAAGAAGGATTTATTATATAGGGATTAACTCAGTTAACATAATTCAGTTAAAATGAGTTTCTAAAAGTCAGTTTTAGTCCCTAGAGTTTAAGTTTGAGAAAATGGCCAAATGAACCTTGGACTTTTATTTCAAAAATATCTATTTATTTCTTTTATAAAATAAGTTTCAAAAATTACCAAAAAGAACCCTAAACTTGTAGTTTGAAGTAATTGCACTTTAACCCTTGTATTTATATAGTTTCCAAAAATGACAATTTAGTCCCTAAACTTTGTACTTTCAAATAATGACGGTTTTAGTCCTCGAAATTAAAAAGTAATAACTTCAAGCAAGTTTTTTAAAAAAAAAATCAAATAGGTCCCTCAACCTATTGTTTGTCTATGTACTGGAATTGTCAGCATGTTTCTGAGTTATCCGTTCACTGTGCTAACTGTGTTTTGTGCATCAAGGTTTGTCACTAAAACTTGTGTGTAATAAATGGAGTGACAGTATGGATGTGATGCATATGTATGTATGATGCAGAACTCATAAAGCAGTTTAATTTGTCAGTTGTAATTCTAGCACAGTCATTAAGCACAAAGTTAATATTAATTAATTGTACAGTACCTGTAATTTTGAGGGTTGTCACAATAATTGACCCGTAGTTGGGGGAAAGAAGTGTGACAATGGTGGTATTGTGGATGAAGGGCTAAAGGTAAGATTGGGTTCAACTTGAGTAGTGATCGGTTGTGTGGTGTTGGTTGGTGTAATGGCATGAGGTGGAGTAGGAATTGTAGTGGTATTAGGTATGGTTGTGTGGAAGTACGTATAAATGATGAGGTCGTTTGACCCGTTATGGGTGGTATTTGAGATTCTTGCATGATGTTTCGTGGTGTGATGGGTGAGGTAGGTGAACCAATAATTCTATTTTCTCGTACTAAAACTCTGTTTTGCCTTAGCGTTCTTTCGATATCCGGATCAAATGACAATGGTGACGACTTGTGAGAGCCTCTAGTATGCATGCACCTGTAGAACCTGCACACTAAACACACCCGTGTAAACCCGAAAATAACAAAGCAAAACTAACAAACTGACACACGTTGCGCACTACTCCCCGGCAACGGCGCCAAAATTTAACGTGATGTCGTGGTACACGCAAATTTAATCCAAATAACAACTAATAGATAGTGGTAAATGGGTATCGAACTCAGGGAGTATGTGGAAAATGTGTTGATGTAATAGCTTTGCAATTTAACTACAATTACCTAATATGTAGAAAATAAAGATCAATGATTTGGATTGTTTGTTTGTTTGAGAGAACTAAATTACTAACTACTTGCAAATCAAAATTGGTTGTTTAACAGATTAAGAGAAAATGACCATCTTAGGTTCTGGTTTCCAATAACAATTGTGCATAAATCAAACTAGAAAGAGCTACATAGGCATAACTCATGCATAAACGTTTGTTGTGATAAAAGGGAACGAAGTACTCGGATTATATAAACGCGAGGTTGTTACCTGATGATCAATTAACCAATATTCAACCCTAACCCTTCCCGTGTTATCTCGATTGTCAACGACACCAAGAACGTATAATTCAGACTAGGAGCAAAACATCAATTAACAATTTACAATCAAACATTCATGCACCATAATAAACATAGCAAACATACCAAGTCTATTATTCTAGAAATAAAGATTCATCACACAAAAGTTATAAAGAAACCTTCACCTAAGATGATCACCGAAAGTTTAGCCGGACATTGTTTGGTAGATCATCATAACATCAAGATTGAAGTTCATATGAATCAAAAGACAACCCGAAATGTTAAAAATTGTTCATAAACACTTGCCAAAGCCAAAAATCGCCCTAGAACTCCAGAGAAACGTCCAATCATGAGATAATGTGAAAAGGCACCATCAAAAACGGTTTTAATGAGCAGTTACGAGTTTTTCCGCAGCCTCCACCGTAATTTACGGTCTCCACCGTAAATTACGGTGGACTTCAAGTAGTTACGGTGAGATTTTCCTGTGTTACGGTGGAAGAACATGAGTTTCAGGGCCACCGTAATTTACGGTGGCCACCGTAAATTACGGTGGCCACCGTAAATTACGGTGGACTCCTGAAATGTGTGTTTTGTTTCTTTTTTCCTTCCATGCATGACCCGTTCCACTCCAAACCATCCAAAGCAGCATTTTAACAATTTTTAGCTCCCGAACTGTACCTGAAACATAAGCATTCGTAGTTATCTAATTCAAGATAATTACACGATCAAGTGAGGGATAAATTCGTCTTTTAACATCATTAAGGGTTGTCCTATGGACCACCCGTCATGTGTGCGTGCAAACATTTTCTCAAAAGTGGCTGACCCAATGTCTATGTTTTTATTTGGGCTTGCTTAACCAAACATGATTATCACAACAATAAGTGTGTGTGCTCTCGAATTGGGTTTTGAGTGATGCGGGCCGACGAAAGGAAACGTGATAGAGGTGTGGCCTCCGGCCCAAGTGGGTTTGTGGCCCGGATGTAACAAGTAACTCGCGGCCCAATAGGTTAGTTCTCTAGATTAGCTAAACGACACGTAAAATTGTTTAACGGTTTCTTAAAAGCATACACACATAAACATTTAATAATGCACGAGGTAGGTAAATAAACACAGCAACACACGCTAAGGGTTTGTGGAATTTCAAGTAGGGCTAACCTTGGTTATTCGATTTGTCATATCATCCCCAACTTGAAAAAAATTTCGTCCCGAAATTTGATAAGTAAGCTAGTCTAAAACGGCCAAATTATTAACTCATGATCCAAAACGACGAGATGTTAACTCAGGATGACTGTGGATTTTCCGCGGGTACCACATCATCCCCAACTTGAAAGAGAATTTTGTCCTGAAATTCGCCAATGATATCAGAAGTTGATACAACCGTTTGAAACAACTGAGGATACTAGAGCTTACCCTGATCATTGCGTTCCCACGTGAACTCCGGTCCACGTCTTGAGTTCCAACGAACTCTCATGATTGGAAATTGGACTATGTTAACAAACTTTACTTCCTCGTCTATGTCTTGATTGGCTCCTTAACAACTGCAACTTGTCTAAAAAAGGTATCATAAATGTTTCATCAAACGCAGCCTTAGGTTCGAGACATAAATGACATTGTGCACGTTACCCCATTGTGTGCATGAATTCATCTTGCCACGCTTCCCAAGGCGCACCGCACCCTCCCAGGGCGAGACTTCCAATCATGACACGTTCGCCTACAGCGAACTTCCAGTGTTTCCTAAACTTAACAGCTTTCCTGACAGTCACGCGTTGCCGCCAACGATTTCCGATCTAAACAATCTTCCCAAAAGCTTCGAGTACAAGTCCTGGACTTGTGGTTAGGTTGTTACCCACCTTTCTTCAACAAAGTGATCGGCATTGTTGTCCATGCAAAGCCTCAAACAGATTTGTCTGAACACTAGGATGGTAACTGCTACCGTAGTTCCAACAGTAAAAGTCCTTGTAACTCTCACTAAAGTCAATCACACACATGCTTGTAGTACGTCTTCGAGTGTCAGGATGGTTCGCGAGACAAGGGTGTTGTGTATTGCACGACATAAATCAGGTATAGATCAAAATCAAAGGTATCAGGAGTTGACACCTCGTGCCTAAAACCGCCTCTCTCAGAGGAATATTCACAACTGTGGAGACTCGTCAATTTCCTTGACTGCAAGAAGGTGTGCTGGTTGCTTGAGGCAATCAACGATCACCCAGGTGATATTGTTTCCATTTCGTGTTGAAAGTCGACTAGTAACAAACTCCATGGTAGTCCGTTCTCATTTCTATAAGGGTGCTTCTGGTTGCTGACACAATTAGAAGGTTCCTGGTATTCCACCTTGACTTTCGCATAAGACAACGTCAGCCACACGCATTGCAAGGTGGGCCTTCAGGCCCACCAATACAAGATTTATAGGTCCTAATATCTCTCATCAAAACCCAGACGACTAGAATATCGAGGCCAGTGTGCTTTGCTCAACACGAGTTCCTTACAGTTGCCGCATGATGAGACCCACATTCGTTCCATGAGGTAGCGAATATCGTCCGGCCTGCCAATGGTTGCTTCTCCATGCCCCGCATGGGTTCAACTTGAAAATTCCCTTCCTTTAGGTTTCTAGTTTGAACAGAGCGGGTCTAATCAGGTAAGTTAGAGTCGATAGTGAGCTGCAAAGCTCGCGCACGATTAGGTTTCACAGTCGTAAGCAGTCAAAAGTCCCATCCAGCGATGCTATTACAGGTTTAGCTCTCTTTCGAAACAAGGGTACACGGGAGGCTCTTGTGATCGATCTAAGTAGTGCATTTGGTATCGTCTAAGTAATTCCTCCAACTTAAATCCAAGGACTATGGCTTCCTCCACAGGTTGTGACTTGTGCAATTCTTCTTGTAAGTCTACTATGTAAGCTGTCACCTTCTCGTGTTGCATCGGTGTGTAACTAAGACTCTAATTTGAAGCATCATGGTATACCACTAGATCACCCATACCCTCGGGTAAAAACAACACTCAGTGCATTGTAGAGTTGGGTTTCAGAAGCTGAAAAGACGTCCTCCTGTTCTGTCTTCCATGAATACACAGCACCCTGCTGTGCTGAAGAGATTAAAGCTGCGCGGTCTTCGAAAATCCCCTGATGAATCTGCGATAGAATCTAGCGAAGCCAAGGAATTACTGTATCCCCGAAGGAATCTTTGGTGTCGATCAGTTTCTAACACAATGGATCTTTAGTGAGGTCAACGTGTATTCCCACTTCATTGACTACATGACCAAAAATGTACCTCTCGAATCCAGTAGTTACATTTAACGAGACTTCGCGCGAAGTGGCTCCTCTCTCAGGAGCTCTAAAATAGGATACAAATGCCGCCAATGATGTTCCTTTCTCCTGAAAATGTTTCAAAATGTCCTCAAATAACACGGTCGATTCATATGATCCATAAAGCTGCTGGTGTGTTGAAAGCACTTAGGTTAGGTTCCGATCTAGAATGTAGACTTTGTTATACCATACCCCAAGAGTTCCCAGGTAAGAGTACCTGGTCCGATTATGGGGATTTGTACGAACACTCTAGCCTTAGACAAAAAACTCAGGGTACAGGCATTCACTCTTCCAGTTTGCACGTGTTCACATTATTTAGACCCAAACTTTGACGAGATTTCGAAAAATCAGAAGGCACTAAGCCAAAAATGAGTCAAACTGGAAGGGTTCAAAACTTAGTAATCAATCATCCTAGAACAGATGATTAATTTTTGAAGCGGATTCAAAATTTGTGTTCTCGTTGTGGTTATGACCTAAGGGTAGGTGACGGTTTTGTTTTTAAAAATCTAAACGCAGAAAACTTGCGTTGGGGTCCTAGAAAGTTATAGTAAAGGTCAAAGCATTACTAATAACCTAATTCCCTATAACCACTGGCTCTGATACCAACTCTTCTGTCACACCCCGACCACGTAAAACAACAAATCGTGGCAGAAACGTCGGGGAGTGTTGTAACAGAATTATCGTTTCACAACCATGGATACAAAAAGAGTTTTGTTTTATTTATTCGATAAGTAATTTACATTGATGTAACGTGAAATAAACAAGTTACATATCGACTATCATTATTATTATGTCACTAAGGCCTCGTCCAGATCCTATGTGACACATGCATCCTAGCAATCAACATCAAGCAACATCACCTGAAACATATGTAAAAACAACGTCAGCAAAGAAATGCTGGCGAGTACATAGGTTTTATGAGAGTATCGGAATCATGGATAGTTTACATGTTGCAATACCTTATTAAAAACCTTGTTTTGAAAAGAGTATAACATTGCAACTTAATTAACCAACTCAAATCAAGCGGGTTATAATTTATAAAACCTCGTAGCCATGATTCTTAACCCAAAAACATTTGTTTTAGTAAACCAAATTGTAAAACATTTCGTATTAACTCGTTTAATAAATCTCGTATGGTTTATATCTTTTCGAAAACATCGTTATGCGATATCGTTTTAATATCGTTTACCCAAGTGAACTAAATAACGCCACTGTATGTAATATGTTGAAAACACTTATATATAAGAAGTACCAGTGGCGTATCTACCATGCTTTCACCATATTACACCCGTCCCGTTATCTAAACACTTAACCAAAAACCAATCGTTTATCCAATTAGTTTAACTCGTTCAAATCGTTTCCAAATCGTTAACTCATTTAAATCGTTTAAATCATCCTCATTTTAATTGTAAAAACTATTTATGGTCGTCTCGCTAATAACATTCAAACCTTCATGACTCGACTATCTCGCATTAACAAACCACCAAAGGGTAAGTTAACAATCACAGATTCAGTCATTACCCACATAACCCACACATAACCAAGGGTGCAGTCTGATAACGGGATTTGTCAGATCCTATGGTACCATAACCTAATACTGGTCGGTTCGACCAAAATTAATGAATATCATTCGTTATGTAACTACAACCAACAAGTTCGTTCACATTATCGAAATCGTTATTAGTTTAGTATAAACCATCTTAATCGTTTTTGAAATCATCGTTATAATATCGAAAATTGTTTTGATACATATGAATCACCCCAAAACAATTGAAAACAGTAAAATAGGGGAACTATGTACTCACATGAAGTGCAAAGTATCCTCAATCAATAGAACTTCAACAAACTCAAGTAAACCAGAGAAATCAAGCAGCACCTAATAATCGAATCACTAGTAAATAAATTGACACCTCAATCGGAAGATCGGATAGAATGAGGTCTTGTAAACCAAATGAGTGTTGGAACTCATGTGATATGGTTTAACAAAGTCTACATTCTAGATCGGAACCTAACCTAAGTGCTTTCGACCCATTACGACCCATTAAGGTAGCTTACGCTACTTTAACGTATCGTGCGCGCAAAAGCGCGTTCGAGACGTATAACTAGTCCTATAACAAGTATTATATTCCTAAACATGTTTAAATATGTTGCATAATCAGTTATGTGACAAAAGTTTATGTTACATATGCTTAATTATCAATTATGCATGAAAAGGGCATTTTGGTCATTTACCTAAGGCATATAAACTACCTATCATACAACTAATTAAACCTAAGTGACCATAAGGTATAACCATGGAAGGTTATTTCCTATGTAACTATGGTCACTAAACATGTTTGGTCGGATCCTAATGATTGACCAAACGGGTCGAGTTCGAAAGTCTAAGCGGGTGTTTAGTCCGCTTGACTTACGACTCTACACAAGCACTAAACTAAAAGTAACGAGCTATAAAACATGTTTAGTTAAGTTAGAAAATAGGTTTTGATATCAAAACAAACAGTTTTGATACCCAAGAGTAGTTTGGTTACAAAATACGCACAAATGCGCATTTTGGCCGAAACTACGACTCGTCACTACGCCTAGTCAACGTGGTAATCAGTAGGTATAGTCACAAGGGACTATAACCATCGTGATTACGCTGACGTTGTAAAGTTCAAATAAACTTTGTGTTGACCATTGACTGGTCAAAGCTGAAAGTCAAACTCTGTTTGACTTTCATGCTTGAAAAACGAAACAAGAACGAAAGAGGACTTACCAAGGGTCCAAGAATGGAAAATCTAGATCAACTTGCTCAGGTATGAGGTGCTAAGCCTCAACTTAGAGCAATAGATCAGATTTGTGTGAAGATGAGGGTGAAGTGGGTGTTGCTATTTATAGAGAATCAAGAACCGTTAAGATTGTTCCTCGATAAACGAGCATCAATCTGGACCGTACACATGTGGCCCATGGTTTTGGGATACTAGGGGTGCCCCAAAACTAAGGCTGGAAAATCGTGTCTTCACAGGTTTAACAGGTTTCTGACGGCGCGCACAACATAAGTTTCAAACATGATTACGACTCATTTAACTACTTTCTACCTCATGTTTATAAAACAGTTTTATGTTTTATGTACAAAGATGAATAAATGATAGATCCTAACATTGTAATTTTAATTATTTTAAAAATTAAAAAAGTCAAAGGGTGTATATTTAACTCAAACAGGTCTAATCGTGTCTTAACAGGTACCCAATTGCCAGCCCTACCCAAAACCAGCAAAAGGTATTGAAAATGTTACAAAAAAAGACCCCCAAGTTCACTCCCGTTGCTGAAAAATGCAGAAAATTAAGTTTCTGTCCAGATCAAGCCATGGAAAATCCCATTGCCATGGCAGACCCCTTATGGTGGTGGCGCAGCGCCACCAAGTGTCAGCTCCAGAATTTTTGCCAAAATGGCAGAAATGGTCGCTGCACATGTTTAAGGCCTTTTTTGATGCGTTTAAACCTCGTTAACCCCATTTCAAGGCTCTAAAATGAAGTTAAAGTATAGTGAACTCAAAACATGCTCAAAAACATCTCGGATGTCGGCTCGTTTGGTCGTACGGTTGCGTTGTTCGGTTAATTACGACGGAAGTCGTAACGAACGCAAAAACGATCCAAATTACGCGACGAATGGAATTTTATCAAGCCAATCATGAAAATAAAATATTTTAATGTTTACATAAATTTTTGGATGTCCGGATATATTCAGAACGTAAGATATGCGCGAAAATGCAAACTTATGCACTTTTTGACGCTTTTAGTCCCTGAATGACCAATAAAGTTTGTTTTAGCATACCGAACCCCTCAAAGCCTATTTCTAAGCTATGTAAAGGATGTTTAAGGTATGTTTAACTTATTATCAAGTTCCGGAATGTTCGTTACTATATAAATCGATATAGTTTCACAGTTTGACACAATTAGTCCCTGCGATCGAACAAACTTGATTTCAACACACCAAACCATGCAAAGCTTATTTCTAAGTCATGTGGAGGTTATTTAAGGTATGTTAAGCCTATGTCACTATTACGGAGTGTCTGTTGTATTATACTGACTGCGTTTACGCACCAGTTTGCGTATAACCTTCCAGAAAGCGATTAAAAGCTAGAAATCGGAATCGAATCAAATCAAATCGTAAAATCACCAAACACAAATACACACATAATAACACCAAAACACATATAATAAAACCAAATCACATTGTTTTATTGATAATCAACATTGTTTTTCATTGTACATCGATTACACAACTCAGTTGTCACAGTCTCCCCTACTTTAGGAAATTTCGTCCCGAAATTTTATTTAGAGGAAACTTGTGAAAAAAAATGCGGATATTTCATCTTCATCTGGTCCTCACATTCCCACATAAACTCTGGGCCACGTTTGGATTCCCAACGAACCTTGACCAATCGAATTCGTTTGTTCTTCAACTGTTTGAATGCATGGTCCATTATCTCCACAGGTTTCTCGACAAAGTGCATCATTTCATCGATTTGAATCTCGTCGAGAGGAATGTGAAGATCGGCATCAGCTAAACACTTTCGCAAATTAGACACGTGAAAAGTCGGGTGAATATTTCCAAGCTCTGGAGGTAGCTCTAGTCGATAGGCAACCTTTCCAATTCTTTCCACAATCTTAAATGGTCCAACATATCGAGGTGCAAGTTTTCCTTTCTTTCCAAATCTCACCAATCCTTTCCAAGGTGACACCTTTAGTAGGACACGATCTCCGACTTGAAATTCTAAGGGCTTGCGTTATCCGCGTAACTCTTTTAACGGCTTCGAGCTATCACAAGATTATCGCGGATTTTCTTGATTTTGTCTGTTGTTTCTAGAATGAGCTCAGGTCCAGTAAGCTGAGCTTCACCAATCTCATTCCAACAGACAGGTGAACAACATTTTCGACTGTAGAGAGCTTCGAATGGTGCCATATTAATAATAGCATGATGACTATTGTTGTAAGAGAACTCGATCAATGCAAGATGAGGATCCCAATTACCACCAAAGTCTATTACGCATGCTCTAAGCATATCCTCCAAAGTTTGAATCGTTCTCTCAGATTTTCCATCTGTTTGGGGATGATAAGCAGTGCTTAGATTTAGTTGGGTTCCCAAAGCAGATTGCATGGTCTTCCAAAAATGAGATGAAAATCAAGCATCATGATCAGAAATGATATCCAAAGGAACACCATGTCGAGATACTATCTCATCAACATAAATCTTTGCAAGTTTATCTGCAGATAGATCCTCGCGAATTGGAATAAAATGAGCTGATTTCGTTAAACGATCGATAACAACCCATATAGCATCGTGACCGTTAGATGTACGCGGTAACTTAGTGATGAGATCCATTGCAATGTTCTCCCACTTCCAAACCGGTATCTCTGGTTGTACAAGCAAACCAGAAGGTCGTTGGTGTTAATCCTTGACTTTGAGACAAGTTAGGCATTTTGATACATACAAGGCAACATCCTTTTTCATACCAGGCCACCAGTACTGAATACGAAGACCTCGTACATTTTATCAGAACCAGGATGGATAGAATATCGAGACTTGTGAGATTCGTCCATCACTAAGGTGCGAAGATCCTCTTGTTTCGGAACCCACAAACGATCCTTGAAGTAGAGTAAACCATCGTCTTTCCTTTCGAGTTTAAGCTCAAGTTGAAGCGGTAGCTCATTTTTCAATAAGCCTTTGATCACACAAGATCGTTGAGCTTGAAGGACACAAGATTGAATATCAGATAAAGTGCGAACAGAATGAAGTTTGACTCTCTCTTTTAGACTAAGCGCATCGGCCACAACATTCTCCTTACCGGGATGGTAGCGAATTTCGCAATCATAATCATTTAGGAGCTCAACCCAACGTCGTTGCCTCATGTTCAGCTCCTTCTGATTGAGAATATGCTGGATACTTTTGTGGTCTGTGAAAACCACATAC
This sequence comes from Helianthus tuberosus, assembly GCA_030545235.1. Classification (NCBI taxonomy): domain Eukaryota; kingdom Viridiplantae; phylum Streptophyta; class Magnoliopsida; order Asterales; family Asteraceae; genus Helianthus; species Helianthus tuberosus. Next base: position 8,882,548 of record CM060436.1, read on the forward strand.
TTTGTGCCATAAAGATAATGTCTCCAGATTTTAAGCGCGAAAACCACAGCTCCTAACTCAAGATCATGAGTCGTATAGTTCTTCTCGTGAACTTTCAACTGTCTAGACGCATAAGCTATAACTTTACCTCATTGCATAAGAACACAACCAAGGCCTAAATTAGATGCATCACAGTAGACAACAAAATCATCGTGTCCTTTGGGCAACGATAGAACAGGAGCGTCACAAAGCTTCTGTTTCAGCGTTTGGAACGCTTCTTCTTGCTTGGGTCCCCACTCAAAAGGCTTGTTCTTCTTAGTCAAAGCAGTGAGTGGAACCGCGATCTTTGAGAAATTAGAAATAAAACGACGATAATAACCAGCGAGGCCGAGAAAAAATCGAATCTCTGTAGGTGTCGTCGGTGTATTCCAATCCTTAATAGCAGCTATCTTGGATGGATCTACATGAATACCCTGCTCGTTGACTATATGACCCAAAAACTGAACTTCTTTAAGCCAGAATTCACACTTGGAGAATTTAGCAAAAAGTTGTTCCTTCTTTAGGAGTTCCAATGTCAAACGAAGGTGTTGCTCGTGATCGGCTCGAGACTTCGAATAAATGAGAATATCGTCGATGAACACAATGATGAACTTGTCTAAATAAGGTTTACAGACCCTATTCATTAAGTCCATAAAGATAGCTGGGGCATTCGTCAAACCAAAAGGCATGACAGTGAACTCGTAATGCCCATATCTTGTGCGGAAGGCAGTTTTGGGAATATCTTTTTCGAGAACACGAAGTTGATGATACCCAGAACGCAGATCGATCATGGAAAAGCATGAAGCACCTTGCAGCTGGTCGAAGAGATCATCAATTCAAGGTAGGGGATATCGATTCTTGATGGTAAGCTTATTAATCTCACGATAATCGATACACATTCGAAAAGATCCATCTTTCTTTTTCACAAAGAGGACAGGAGCTCCCCAAGGTGAAAAGCTCGGACGGATGAATCCTTTATCAGATAACTCTTGAAGCTGTTTCGATAACTCTTGCACCTCAAACGGTGCAAGACGATAAGGTGCTTTCGCAATCGGGTTGGCATTGGGTACAAGGTCAATATGAAACTCGACTTGACGAACTGGAGGCAAACTAGGCAGTTCATCTGGAAACACCTCTGGATAATCCCGAACAATCGGAATATCCTGAATACTCTTGCTCTTGCCTTTCTCCTCAGTGACATGTGCCAGGAAAGCAACATATCCTTTTCGCAAATAACTTTGGGCTTTCGTACACGACATAAGCTTCAATCCACCAGATGGTTTCTCGCCACGAACTTCCATAACATCGCCAGACGGAAGAGGAATACGAACAATCTTATCGAAACAAACCACCTCAGCATGATGTTTGGTTAACCAGTCTATCCCCATGATAATATCGAAACTCCCAAGTTGCATCGGCGTGAGGTTAATAGGAAAAAGATGGTTATCAAGGTTTAACTGACAATCACGAATAACAGAATCGAGAATAAGGGGTTTACCAGTAACAAATTAGATAGATAAGGGTTTCCTCACTTTAGTTCTAGGTATCGCAAGTAAAGGTTCAAAAGATAACGAAACAAAACTTCTATCGGCACCAGAATAAAAAAGAATAGATGCAGGTCGATTGTTAACAAGAAACGTACCATTGACAACGAGGTTGTCAGCTCGAGCCTCATTAGCGTTTAGATTGAATGCTCGTCCACGAGCGGGATTTACATTCGCGTTGACATTCACATTCGGATTCGCATTTGCATTCGCCAACCTCGGACAGTTGTTACGGAAGTGACCAAACTCTCCACAATTGTAACATGAACCCGGTGGGAATCTAGCAGCATTCCCCTGAACTTGTGATGGAACCTGAGTAACCTGATTCTAACCCAGACGACAATTGTTGGCCAGATGCCCAAGTTTACCACACGTTGTGCATTGCTTGCAAGCTTGCTGTGCAACATGATGACCGTTGCAGCGAGCACAATGAGGTGCGGTACCAGCATACACTTTCTTCGCAGGCGGTTGAGCCGGTGGGTTCTGAGCTGTTACTGCAAAATTCTGAGCACCCTTTCGCTTTTTCGACGACTCACCTTTCTTACCCTTACCCTTTTCCTTGACAGAATCGGTCGACTTCTTCTTATCACCCTTGCGGGTAAGTTTACCCTTCCTGACTTGAGACTCAGTCAGGGTAGCAGACAACTCGATCGCGTGACGAACAGTAGTAGGATTAATGCCAGTCACAATATCCTGTATGGAATCGGGTAAACCATCGATATACCTCTCTATCGCTTTCTCCAACGGGGTAACCATAGTAGGACACAAAAGACTGAGTTCCTCAAAACGATCCGTATACGCACTGTGTTCTCCCCCATCTTGCTTTAGATCGTCAAACTCTAGTTCCAAAGCTCGAATTTCATGACAGGGACAAAACTCTTTCATCATGAGAGCTCGAAGCTCTTCCCATGTTTATGCCAATGCCACTTCGGCACCCCTATCGCGCATCACTCCGTTCCACAACGTAAGAGCACGCTTCTCAAACACACTTGATGCAAATTCAACCTTACGCCCATTCGGACATTGCACATGTCTGAATGTGCTTTCGATACTCTCGAACCACTGCAGGAGCGCAGTTACTCCTTGCGACCTAGAAAACTTTAGCGGCTTAGCAGAATTGAAATTCTTGAAATTACACTGAGCATTATTATTATTGTTGTTGTATAACTCGTGGATTTGGGTCACAACACCTGGAAGCACAGCAGCCATTTGCTGAGAGACAAGGGCTGCGACTTCTTCAGCAGTAAAAGATTGTGCATCACGTCGAGGAGGCATTGTCTAAAAGGAAATATGAGAAACGAGTGAGGTTGATAATTGGAAAAACAAAAGAGGTATTGAAAACATCGACAAAACACAAGGAAGGCGATCATTTGTTCGTTACCTCGAACAAACAAACGACACGCAGTGACTAATCAAAGTAAATAAGTCAAAATAATGTATCGCGAAGACATGCTCGCCTATAAGTGAACACTCACCCCAAGAGTTCCCAGGTAAGAGTGACTGGTCCGATTATGTGGATTTGTATGAACACTCTAGCCTTAGACAGAAAACTCAGGGTACAGGCATTCACTCTTCCAGTTTGCACGTGTTCACATTATCTAGACCCAAACTTTGACGAGATTTTGAAAAATCAGAAGGCACTAAGCCAAAAATGAGTCAAACTGGAAGGGTTCAAAACCTAGTAATCAATCATCCTAGAACAGATGATTAATTTTCGAAGCGGATTCGAAATTTGTGTTCTCTTTGTGGTTATCACCTAAGGGTAGGTGACGGTTTTGTTTTTAAAAATCTAAACGCAGAAAACTTGCGTTGGGGTCCTAGAAAGTTATAGTCTAGGTCAAAGAATTACTAATAACCTAATTCCCTATAACCATTGGCTCTGATACCAACTCTTCTGTCACACCCCGACCACGTAAAACAACAAATCATGGCGGAAACGTCGGGGAGTGTTGTAACAGAATTATCGTTTCACAACCATGGATACAAAAAGAGTTTCGTTTTATTTATTCGATAAGTAATTTACATTGTTGTAACACGAAATAAACAAGTTACATATCGACTATCATTATTATTATTATGTCACTAAGGCCTCGTCCAGATCCTATGTGACACATGCATCCTAGCAATCAACATCAAGCAACATCACCTGAAACATATGTAAAAACAAAGTCAGCAAAGAAATGCTGGCAAGTACATAGGTTTTATGAGAGTATCGGAATCATGGCTAGTTTACATGTTGTAATACCTTATTAAAAAACTTGTTTTGAAAAGAGTATAACATTGCAACTTAATTAACCAACTCAAATCAAGCGGGTTATAATTTATAAAACATCGTATCCATGATTCTTAACCCAAAAACATTTGTTTTAGTAAACCAAATTGTAAAACATTTCGTATTAACTCGTTTAATAAATCTCGTTTGGTTTATATCCTTTCGAAAATATCGTTATGTGATATCGTTTTAAAATCGTTCCCAAGTGAACTAAATAACGCCACAGTATGTAATATGTTGAATATCATTCGTTATGTAACTACAACCAACAAGTTCGTTCACATTATCGAAATCGTTATTAGTTTAGTATAAACCATCTTAATCGATTTTGAAATCATCGTTATAATATCGAAAATTGTTTTGATACATATGAATCACCCCAAAACAATTGAAAATAGTAAAATAGGGGAACTATGTACTCACATGAAGTTCAAAGTATCCTCAATCAATAGAACTTCAACAAACTCAAGTAAACTAGAGAAATCAAGTAGCACCTAATAATCGAATCACTAGTAAATAAATTGACACCTCAATCGGAAGATCGGATAGAATGAGGTCTTGTAAACCAAATGAGTGTTGGAACTCATGTGATATGGTTTAACAAAGTCTACATTCTAGATCGGAACCTAACCTAAGTGCTTTCAACCCATTACGACCCATTAAGGTAGCTTACGCTACTTTAACGTGTCGTGCGCGCAAAAGCACGTTCGAGACGTCTAACTAGTCCTATGAAAAGTATTATATGCCTAAACATGTTTAACTATGTTGCATAATCAATTATGTGACAAAAGTTTATGTTACATATGCTTAATTATCAATTATGCATGAAAAGGGCATTTTGGTCATTTACCTAAGGCATATAAACTACCTATCATACAACTAATTAAACCTAAGTGACCATAAGGTATAACCTCGGAAGGTTATTTCCTATGCAACTATGGTCACTAAACATGTTTGGTCGGATCCTAATGATTGACCAAACGGGTCGAGTTCGAAAGTCTAAGCGAGTGTTTAGTCCGCTTGACTTACGACTCTACATAAGCACTAAACTAAAAGTGACGAGCTAAACATGCTATAACATGTTTAGTTAAGTTAGAAAACTGGTTTTGATATCAAAACAAACGGTTTTGATACCCAAGAGTAGTTTGGTTACAAAATACGCACAAATGCGCATTTTGGCCGAAACTATGGCTCGTCACTACGCCTAGTCAATGTGGTAATCAGTAGGTATAGTCATAAGGGACTATAAGCATCGTGATTACGCTCACGTTGCAAAGTTCAAATGAACTTTGTGTTGACCATTGACTGGTCAAAGCTGAAAGTCAAACTCTCTTTGACTTTCATGCTTGAAAAACGAAACAAGAACGAAAGAGGACTTACCAAGGGTCCAAGACTGGAAAATCTAGATCAACTTGCTCAGGCATGAGGTGCTAAGCCTCAACTTAGAGCAATAGATCATATTTGTGTGAAGATGAGAGTGTAGTGGGTGTTGCTATTTATAGAGAATCAAGAACCGATAAGATCGTTCCTCGATAAACGAGCATCAATCTGGACCGTACACATGTGGCCCATGGTTTTGGGATACTAGGGGTGCCCCAACACCAGCAAACGGTATTGAAAATGTTACAAAAAAGACCCCCAAGTTCACTCCCGTTGTTGAAAAATGCAGAAACTTAAGTTTCTGTCCAGTTCAAGCCGTGGCATCGCGCAACGACAGACCCCTTATGGTGGTGGCGCAGCACCACCAAGTGTCAGCTCTAGAATTTTTGCCAAAATGGCAGAAATGGTCCCTGCACATGTTTAAGGCCTTTTTCGATGCGTTTAAACCTCGTTAACCCCATTTCAAGGCTCTAAAATGAAGTTAAAGTATAGGGAACTCAAAAAATGCTCAAAAACATCTCGGATGTCGGCTCGTTTGGTCGTACGGTCGCGTTGTTCGGTTAATTACGGCGGAAGTCGTAACGAACGCAAAAACGATCCCAATTACACGACGAATGGAATTTTATCAAGCCAATCATTAAAATAAAATATTTTAATGATTACATAAATTTTTGGATGTCCGGATATATTCAGAACGTAAGATATGCGCGAAAATGCAAACTTATGCACTTTTTGACGCTTTTAGTCCCTGAATGACCAATAAAGTTTGTTTTAGCATACCGAACCCCTCAAAGCCTATTTCTAAGCTATGTAAAGGATGTTTAGGGTATGTTTAACTTATGATCAAGTTCCGGAATGTTCGTTACTATATAAATCGATATAGTTTCACAGTTTGACACAATTAGTCCCTGCGATCGAACAAACTTAATTTCAACACACCAAACCTTCCAAAGCTTATTTCTAAGTCATGTGGAGGTTATTTAAGGTATGTTAAGCTTATGTCACTATTCCAGAGTGTCTGTTGCGTTATACTGACTGCGTTTACGCACCAGTTTGCGTATAACCTTCCAGAAAGCGATTTAAAGCTTGAAATCGGAATCAAATCAAATCGTAAAATCACTAAACACAAATACACACATAATAACACCAAAACACATATAATAACACCAAAGCACATTGTTTTATTGATAATCAACATTTTTTTTCATTGTACATCGATTACATTACACAGTTGTCACACCTTGGACTTTCATCTGATGATAGTTCGCTCGTTCGTCAATCCTCGGATGGGAGCTTGACCCTTGCAACTGGTCAGCAGATTGTCAATACATGGCCGAGGCAAACGGTTCTTGACTGTCACTTTGTTGTGTTCTCGATAATCAGTACACATACGGAAAGACTTATGTTCACGGGTAAAACTGGGGCTCCCCAAAGCGAAAAACTAGGTCCGACAAAACTCCTGATCAACAGTTCCTGTAGCTGATTAGACAGCTCTTGCAACCCTCCTGGTGCAAGGCGGTAGGAGTACAGGTATTCGGAGCTGCCTCTGGCGTGAGGCCAAACTGGGATTCTACCCTATAATTGTGGAAGTAAACCTAAAAGTTTCTCGGGTAACACACCGAGAGGAATCACGAATAATTGGTGGATCCTCGATCCTCTTTTTCATAACCTTACGTCAATAACAGTTGCTAACATAGCGGGGTAATCCCTCCGTAGACACTCCTGGCTTTCGTTGTTGAAATGATGCTAACCGTTGCGCCACTCTGACGCATTAGAACAGATAACAATTCTCCACTAAGGAGAGAGATACGTAAAACCTTCTCCTCACAGGATACATCTATCAAGAACACAGAAATAAGGTCGATGTCGAACACTTGTCCCACAAGGTTGAGTTTGCATCCCAACGATCATATGAGGTTTCCATTGTCTTGCCATTAGCCGATTCCACCACATGTTGGGTTTCAAGAAGCATCAGGGTTATAAAGAACAGAGACAAAGTGATTCGTTACCAAGAACGGGTATGCCACCATGTTATTACAATCCTGGCGTCGCCCACGCCAATCCTAAATGCCCCTCCATGAGCATCATTTCCCATGTGGTTGTACTCGTTACGAGGATTTCCAGTACGACCGTCGTTTCCTTGGTTGTTGTCGTTTTGATTTAGCGACGGCCACTCCATGTCGTAGGCTCCTTCATTTCTATACTGTTGGTTGCCATTTCAAGTTCATCGATGTTGCCGTGACTGTTGCCTCCCACGCTGTTGTTTGAAATTGAGCTCTACGATCTTTCATCGACAAGGCCCATCTTTTCATATTCCTTACCACATTCTAAGGCGCTACCCCTGGTGCTGGCAGTTTCGCGTTCCATACCATGGTCAATTTTCACCGTTTATGTCTCGATTAATTCGTAAAAGTTGACTCCCATGAGTCGCTGGCTGGGGTTAAGGATTCGATTGGAGTCAAATCGTTGATGTTCGTTGCTGGTAACTAGGGCCGTTCAAATGCTGAAGTCCATCGTTCTTGCAAGTTGACTGAGTAATACACGGTATGTTACGAGAGTGCTCCAGAAGTGATCACACCTCGGGATCTAAGATGTCAATACATGAGTTCCAGCAAACGAAGAGGAGTGAGGTATCGGTCAATCATTCGACGCTGCGACATCCAACTCAGGGACGTTCGTATGAGTACCTAACATTCTACACGGTTCACTAGGGGTTCAGATGGGTGTTTAGGTAATACTCGATAGTATCGAGATTTGAAAGGATCCAGAGAGGAATGAAAAGTTCACATTCGAGTAAGGGACAATCACTGTTATGACCCCTATGGGTGTGTTATGTTTCACCTCGATCAAATAACGGAATGGAACCCCTTTTTCACTTATTAAGCCTCACTGGGACTCGCATGCACCCCACATTATTATTATGTGTGCACCCACAATAATATTGTGATTTGCATGCTCACCTCAGCTCCTCTTAACTCATGTCAAATGGTTCCTCAAACTCGAGTAGCAAACAAAGAGCATCACGAAGTGTAAATCATGAATGTTTAGGGGAATACCACCCTATCAGTCACATAACACATACAAGTAACACATGAATTCATACTGTTGTGCTAAACGTGCAATCACATGCAATATCATATGTAAGTGTTCACCAGTTATGCAGTACAATGAGTATACGAGAGACGAACCTTGCAATCTGGAGCTGAGTGTCATGGTCGTATTCACATTTTCAGAACTGTTCGATTAAAGTCTGGTTTTACAAAAACATTTTTCCTCTTTTTAAAACCAATTTCACTATAACCAATGGCTCTGAAACCAATCTGTCACACCCCCAAACTACCACACGCGGAATCACCGCGGGGCGTGTGACGTACCAGGATCTGTCACACCCCGATATTTCCATGTATTACCGGTGGGCCCGGTGGGGAGTATCGTGACGTAGTTGATATCATCATAGTCAAACAACACAATATTTAAATGCACAGCGGAAGCAAAAGATAGATTCATTTCAACTGAATAAAATTTTAATATTAAGTATCACAAAATTGTTGAAACAGATCCACAGGTGGTTCGAATAAAAAGGAAAACTGTCCACAGACTTTGACATCTAGAGCTTGCGAAACTTGATTATTGATGCCTGGAGTAGCCAGCCTATTACGTGTAGTACCTGCACTTAGCCTTTTTTTGGAAAATACGTCAGTTTACACTGGTAAATACAACTTAACTGACTCATTTTGAAGAGAGTTTGAAAATTGATTTGAATGCACTTCGGAAAAAATATCTTTTATAACTTGGGACAACTATTTAAAAATAATCTTGTATACAGTTTTACTTATTTGTCGTCCATTAGGGCCGGTTTGTAGGGCCAGTCTAGATTAACTGACACGCCACAGGTATAATGCCCACAAGGATTATTAACTCTAAGTGGATTACCAGTTTTTACATAATGCATCTGTCAGGTGTACGCCTACACCCCGTGCTTAGGTCGTGGCTATTTCTTTGAATGATGCCAAGGATATCCGGGACATGGTCATTTAACCCCCAAAAGGCATACACCAAATAATACATATTAAACGGGTTATGTAAATGCATTAGTCACAATACGATTTAAATGACTACACAACCGACCAAGCGGTATTATTATAATACCGTATCCCAAGCCCGTATGGGGAAAATAAGTTAAGAGTATTTACCTGAGCAATGTATAAATCAAAAACAGCAAGTGCACATATATTTTACTGGGCTCCTAATCTGGAACGAAGGTTTTTAATAACCTATTAGAATCCTAACGGGTCTTTAAGTAAGCCTAGACTTAGACCGGTTAGTCTTAAAAAGGAAGACACGGTTCAAACGCATGATAAAGCGAAGACCGGTTTAGAATGTGGTTTTGACCCGAAAAGCTTGTATGCTTGTTTAATATGGGTAACTTAAACACATTCTGGATTTTGAGACAAAAATGATATGGTTTGACTCGTTTCGGCTAATATATGTAAACTAGTCACAAAAGCCGATCCGAACACGACAAGTGCGTAACGAGTAACCAAAATGATTCATATACAGTTTCCTAAGTTAATATGCCTTAAATATGTTGTGAAATCAGTAAGATATCTTCCATTATGCCCAAAACGGATTTAAACTCGAATTATGCCCCGTAAGGGCATTTTGGTCATTTAAAAGGTTATAAAAGAGTTTAAATAATAATCTGAGTTACAGGCCTGGTATAATCAGTAAAAATACTCATTTTTATAAATTATAAAAGTAGGGTACTAATTATACGTGAAATTTATCTATTAAAACCAAACTATGCACCGTAGGGGCATTTTGGTAATTTCATATAGCCTTTAAAGATCAAATCTGGAATCTGAATTTAAAACTTTAGCTTGCTGTCAATGTATAAAAATATACTTAAAATATCAGTAGGTACCAAACCTTATATGTTTAAAATAGTTTTAATACATACTATGCGTTAAAAATGCTTAAAAAGGTGATTTCGAGCCCTTTCCGGGTTTTATATAGAAAGCTAATATTTTGATTATTCCAGAAGGTTTAAAATAATTTATTTATCATATAAAATCAGTAGCAAAAGGTTTGGGGTCAAAAAGATTTGTAAAACTCATTTTATAGCTCAAAAGGGCAAAACCGGCAATAACCGAATTAAAGCTACAACCCTATGTTATGCTCAGCTTAAAATTAATTAAAAATCTTCAAAAATCCCAAAATTTTATATTACATCAGTGGGTAAATGTTTGATATCAAAAAGTTGGTTAAACTAGGCTATATGCTAATTATGCCGTTTAATTAACAAAAAGCTTTCTAATTACGCTATTGAGTATAACTCTTAATCTAGACCTCAAACTGATGTCAAATTTTTGGTGCAAGTTTATAAATCAGTAACTAAGGTTTCTACTCTTTTATATTTTCAAAAATCACGTTTTAAGGTTACATGGGCATAATAGTCAACATATAAGCAATTAACTGGAACATGCATATGAATCGGATAACTATTGAACCAAGGTGTATAATCACAGAGGGTTATACTAACATATATCCTGGTCCAAATAAAGATCTAAGGAATTTCTAAACTATGCTCAAACGGGTCAGAACTGAAAGTCAAAGCAAAAGTCAAATTATGCGACTTTCGGTTCCAAACCGGGTCTCTACTGAAAATTGTCGGGTTGAACATGTTTAGACATGTCCTTACATTAATTACCAAGTTATATTAATGATAAAACAGGTTGCATGTCTTCTACATTGCTAATTATGCATTAATTTGAATTTAAGCCTTCTGTTGACCTTTTTAATATCAAGTTTGACCCGACAATTGACCTAGTTAGAGTGGGAATCAGAGAGTACCCTTTTAAGGGTTTATTACCCACATAATTACCTACTTATAGGTACTTTTAATTCGAGACTTGACTGAACAATTATTGATTAATCTCGAAGTCAAACCTTAATTACAACGGTTTGACTTTTAGCTAATTAACTAAGCTAAACTGAATTAAAAAGGATTAAGGACACTTACAAAGGTCCTAAGTATGATTTGGAACTTAAGGGAACTTGCTTGCTGACCAGAGGAGCTCCAGATACCAGCTTGAAGTGAGTTGCAAATGAAAGACCAAATGTTGCAACAAGAGGTTCTCTTATATAGCAACTTTGATGCGTCAAGATCACTCCAAATCAGTCTACAATTGTTGTAAGATGTTCCCAGGTGTCCCTATGATGCTAAAAACCAGTTATAGGGCCCCTGATTTTCGAATACCACTCTTATAAGGCGGTGTAACTTGTTTAACATGCATATGTCCAAAATTCTGCCCAGATACATGCCTTACGGACCGTAAGCCTTTAGGGTTTACGGTCCGTAACCGTCCTTCAGAAGCCATCGCCCAGCGCTACACCCTTACAGATCGTAAGGGTTAGACCTTTACGGTCCGTAAGCCTTCATCAGAAGACAAAAACTTGTTAACTTTGAGGTCTTGACCATGCAACTTTACCACTTCGAATCTTATGCTTTAAATCAGTAGAGGGACCATGAAGACAGGCCTTGCATGTCCTTGCATGTGTTGCCATGCACATGAGGTTTCTTGGACCTATCTAAGAAGACTTTTAAAATGAATTTTGTCGTAAATGCCTAGAATCCCATCTTTTGCAAATTTTGAATTATTCATTATCAGGGATAACCGGATTTTAGCATCTCAGATGTTTATAAAATATATTAGGGTCTTGGGATTCATAACTAGGTCGCTCAGAGGTATTAGTTAACATGTCGACACTTTTGAATCCTACCATACATCTTTAACTCGATCCGGGTTTATAACACGTTTGCCTTATATGACACGTGTCTTTATTTCATTGGATATGATTTTACGAGGTGTTACACTATCACCCCCTTAAAGAAATCTCGACCTCAAGATTTATTGAAATAAATGAGGGTACTTTTCTTTCATGGTAGATTCTACCTCGCACGTATATTCGGGACCTCTGCGGGCATCCCATTTAACCTTTACGATAAGTACATGCTTCCTTCGAAGCTTCTTAACTCGTCGATCCTCAATCGACAAAGGTATTTCCACAAATTTCAAGCTCTCATCTATGTGCACATCTGTATGTGGTATGACTAGCGATTCATCAGCTAGACATTTCTTTAGATTGCAGATGTGGAATACATTGTGAATACCCCTGAGCACTTCAGGCAAGTTCAACTTATAAGCCACTGACCCAACACATTCGATAATCTCGAATGGTCCTATATACCTCGGGCTTAACTTACCTTTCTTACCAAATCGCATCACCCCCTTCCCGGGTGATACCTTAAGTAAAACTTTATCACCAACCTCAAACTTTAGAGGTTTTCCCCTTTTATTCGCATAACTTTTCTGCCTATCCCTGGCAGCTTTCAGGTGGTCACAAATCTGGACAATCTTGTCCGTCATTTCAAAGACTAAGTCAGGTCCTGATAATTGAACTTCTCCTACTTCCGCCCAACAAATAGGCGTTCTGCATTTTCTACCATATAATGCCTCAAAAGGCACTGCCAGAATACTAGTATGGTAGCTATTGTTATAGGAGAATTCGATCAATGGCAGGTGGTTATCCCAACTACCACCTAAGTCAATCACACATGCACGAAGCATGTCTTCCAAAGTTTGGATGGTACGCTCACTCTGCCCATCCGTCTGAGGATGGTAAGCCGTACTAAAATTTAAGCGCGTGCCCAAAGATTGTTGGAAACTTTTCCAAAAATGTGATGTGTATCAGGTATCTTTGTCAGAGATAATTGACACTGGTACGCCATGAAGAGATACAATCTTATCTACATACAATTGAGCTAACATGTCGGAGCTATAAGTCTCCTTAATGGGTAGGAAATGTGCTGACTTAGTCAGTCTATCTACTATCACCCATATAGTATCATTTCCCTTCTTTGTCTTTGGCAACTTGGTGATGAAATCCATTGTCACCATCTCCCACTTCCATGTGGGAAGTTCAGGCTGTTGTAGCAGACCTGACGACTACTGATGTTCAGCTTTGACTTGCGCACACGTTAAACATTTAACTACATAGGCAGCTATAGACTTTTTCAAGCCTATCCACCAATAGTTTACCTTCAGATCCTGGTACATCTTATCAGCTCCAGGATGAACGGAGTATTTAGAACTGTGGGCTTCTTGGAGGATGACATCCCGAAGTCCTCCATAAATCGGAACCCACATTCGTCCATTTAACCTCAGAATTCCGTCCTTGCCATAGGATAACTGCTCCTCAGTTACTCCTAACTTTTCATCAGGATAGTTAGCTTCCAACACAGCTTCCTTTTGCGCAGCTAACAACCTTTCATTCAAACTATTCCTTATCTCGATGCTCTTGGCATTGATTCTTATAGGCTTCACTCTTTCCTTTCGACTTAAGGCATCAGCAACTACATTCGCCTTGCCAGGATGGTATCTTATCTCACAATCATAATCATTCAAAGTTTCCATCCACCGTCGCTGCCTCATGTTCAAGTCCTTCTGATTAAACAGATGTTGAAGGCTCTTGTGATCAGAATAGATCACGAACTTAGTTCCATATTAGTAGTGCCTCCAAAGTTTTAGTGCAAATACAACGGCACCCAACTCCAAGTCATGGGTGGTGTAATTCTTCTCGTGCTCCTTTAACTATCGGGAAGCATAGGCAATGACCTTTCCTTTCTGCATAAGCACACATCCCATACCTGTGTGTGATGCATCACAATATACTACAAATTCATTTATTCCCTCAGGCAATGTCAACACAGGCGCATTGCTCAATTTTTGCTTGAGAACATCGAAGGATTCCTGCTGCTTAGGACCCCAGTCAAACTTAATATTCTTTCTAGACAACGAAGTCAGGGGTGCAGCAATCCTGGAGAAGTTTTCAATAAATCGCCTATAATATCCTTCTAAACCTAAAAAGCTGCGAATCTCTGTAGGCGTCTTCGGCTCTTGCCAGTTCATGACAGCTTCAACCTTAGCGGGATCTACTTGGATACCATGCTCACTAACAACATGTCCAAGAAATTGGACTTCACGAAGCCAAAATTCACACTTCGAAAACTTGGCATAGAGCCTTTCTTGTTGAAGCAGTTTCAGAATGCAACGGAGGTGCTTCTCATGATCAGCTTGGCTCTTCGAGTAAATGAGAATATCGTCGATGAAAACGATGACAAATTTGTCCAAGTAAGGCTTGCAGACACGATTCATGAGATCCATGAATGCGTTAGGTGCATTAGTGAGCCCAAAAGGCATCACTAAGAACTCGTAATGACCATAACGAGTCCTAAATGCAGTCTTGTGCATGTCTTCATCTCTAACCTTCAGTTGATGATAGCATGACCTTAAGTCAATCTTAGAGAAGTAACTTGCCCCTTGAAGTTGATCGAACAGATCGTCGATCCTGGGCAATGGATACCTATTCTTGATAGTGGCCTTATTAAGCTCACGGTAATCGATGCACAGACGCATCGATCCATCCTTCTTTTTGACAAATAGGATTGGCGCTCCCCAAGGAGACGAACTAGGTCTAATGAAACCCTTGGCTAGCAATTCATCTAGTTGTGTTCTCAATTCCTTCATCTCTGTTGGTGCTAACCTATAAGGCGCTCTTGCGACGGGTGCTGCTCCAAGGATGATGTCAATTCTGAATTCTACTTGCCTATCTGGTGGTAGACCAGGTAGTTCTACTGAGAAAACCTTAGGGTATTCAGAAATGACTGGAATATCTTCAATCATGGGTTTCTGCTCATCAATAGTTACTTGTGCCATATAAATGACACAACCCTTCTTCCAACATCTAGATGCCTTGAGCATAGACACTTTCTCAGGCAGTCCATATTGGGTATCTCCCTAAATGGTAATAGGCTCACCAGACGGAATCTTAACCACCACTTGTTTCTTATTGCACACTATCTGGGCTTGGTTACGATATAACCAATCCATGCCTATAACTATGTCAAAACCGGCTAGTGATGTGTTCAAAATGTAACATATAAATTTCATCAAATGAGGCATAAAACTAACCCTTTTTTAGTACTAATGTTGGAAAAAGTGTGCTTTTGTCTTCCTTTTGTATTTTCAGGATTAAATGAGCTCAAATTAACAAAAGAACCAAAAAGACATCAAAATCTAACACAAATACAAGAAAAGGAACAAGACGTGACATGCCCGACCCCACGACAGCATCTTCATAGTACAAAGATTCTTCTGCACACAGGGTCGTGCTCAGCGGACACGGGGGCGTGGTCAACTAATAAGACAAAGCTGCATTAAATGAAGAAAGAGAAGGATGTGGACACGGGGCCGTGCCCGAGCTTCTGTTCAGCCTATAAATAGAAGTGCTTGGCTCAAGCTCAAACCATCCCTTGGCACACCACCTCTCTCACACTTCACCCACCACCCACCACCACCATAACACCATCATCCACCACCATCATCCATTGTCCATCGTAGAGTGTGTGAGTCATCTCGGGATCCAAGATTGATCGTAAGAGTTCTTGACAATCAAGGCCATGTTTGCCTAAGTCTCTTACATCACTTGGTGAAGACAAAGTGTCTAGTGTAATACTTTTTATTTCTAATCTTTTCGCACTTGTTATTTGGTTTCGTATTAATGACTTTAATAACTAGTTGCTTATGTTGAAGGTGATCTTTCTTTATCGTTTGTCCGTGGTGTCTTGAAATTATTTTACTGTCTATATAAAATAAAAGATTTTCACCATTCATATCTCCACGGTCTATATGGAGGTATGCTGGCTACTTGGTCAGGGGTTAAGGGAACGGTTTGGTAAAGGTCTTGCCATTGTTCAGCGTTTAGAGGTCCTGCAATGGACCTGGGTCAAATTTAGTAGGACCTCCTTCAATACTTAGCTGTATTGGATGGCGGGGGTCCAAACTCTTTGATCCCCTCATAAGTTAACGACTATTAATACTATAACCCGGCTATTTAGGACTGTATCCCTGCTGACTCAGACTACTTAGTCGAGGGTAACGTCACCTCCAAAAGAGGGGCCTACCATAATTTGCATTAATAACTTAATTAATTATCTTCCAATAATCCACCCTTTTAGGATTGTATCCTTGCTGACTCAAACTACTGGGGTGAGGGTAACGTCATCTTCAAAAGAGGGGCCTACTACAATAACTAAGATAATCTCTTAAAATAGTGCAAAAGTGCGGAAATAATCAAAGGTTACACTAGATACGAGTCGGAACCAAGTGATTCATCTTGTCTATCTGTTTTTTCTTTTTATTTTTATTTTCAGCATTTTAGTTAGTTTTTATTTTTCTTAGTTAAAAACATTTTTCTAAACTTTTTGATTTGATTAGACGTTGAGGATAAACCGGTACTAAAAGCTCTTGTGTCCTTGGACGACCTCGGTATCTTAACAACACTATACTACGCTCACGATGGGTGCACTTGCCCATATGTGTGTCTAGTGTTAGTAAATATCGTGTTTTATAAATTTAAAACTTGGCTAAAAAGTGTTAAAGGGGCTTAAAATATACACCTAATAAATATAACACTCGACTACGCATCAAGTTTTTGGCGCCGCTGCCGGGGACACAAGGATTTTAAGAAAGTAGGAATCAACGGCCTAATCGTTTTTCTTATTTTTCATTTTTTTTAGGATTTTTCTTAATTTTTCAGCTTCTGCAGAACTCAGCACGGGCCGTGCCCGCTGAACACGCCCCGTGCCCAATCATTGGAACTGGCAATCCTGTTTTAAGTCAGACAGTAGGCTGAACACGGGGCCGTGCCCACTCAACACGCCCCCGTGCCCAAGTTTCAGTTACTGAAAACAGAACCGTAAGATCCCGACGGTTGGTAATTTCTGACACAAACATGAGTGATACTGATAATTTTTACTTTCGGCACTCTTATGGTACTATGTGGTGTCAATTATGTGGTGGTAACCATAAAGAATTAGAATGTTTTTTTCTAAATTATAAACCCCACTATATTGACCCATCATTTCCTAGTATCCTTAAGAGGGGCGAAAGTAAAAATAATCCCTATCGCTCCCTCGAATGCGCCCAACCGGATATTTTAGGATAAATGCTTCTCGATGAATTATTTCAACTAGAAGATCTAATTTTTAATTGGTTAAAAGAACTTAGGGAAGATTTCAATAATCTTTTCCAATACAATAACCAAGAAGAAAGGTTGGAAACGCATTCAAACAACTTCATTGTTTCCAATGATACTTCTAACTCTAGTGAGGACTTGAGCGATAGTCGTCCCTGTGTCGATTGTGCCGTGAAGGACTCCCCATCGACTTCGTTCGATGCATACATAGAACTGAGCGATTCGACATACACCTTCTTTAACGACAGCCCAGAAAAGGGTTGGACTTGTCCACCTACATATAGCATAGGAATCACCCTCACCGACAACCTCTTGCGTTCTCGTCTTAAGCTAGATCAATTAAGGTATCTTAGGCACTTTGGGGTTCCATCTAGTAAGGAACCACCCGATCCGGGAAAGTTCCTTAAAATTTGAAGAATTCCTTCAGACAGCTTCTAGACACGGGGCCGTGTCCAGGTCAGCACGCCCCCGTGTCCACCCAAAAGATTCCCTTCTGATTTTGTTAGAATGCGGACAAAAATGTGTCAGGATTCCATCTGCACACGGGGCCGTGTCCAGCCGACACGGGGCCGTGCGCAACGTACTGTCATTTTCTATAAATGCAGCCAAGAATCCTGCACATTTGAACCATTCCAGGGACAGAGATTTGAGGAATATTCTCACATACCATCCTAGGTATTTTCTAAAAGAAGTTTCTCAACTATCTTCTTGTCCTTTCCTCTTTTATCCACTTTCATCTTCTTCAATTTTCCTCATACTTCCATTAAAGCTTGAATCTTCTATAGTTTCAAGCCTTATTGAGATGTTTGTTAGATTTTTGTTCATGGAATCTTGATAAAAATAAGTTTTATAACAGTGTTTTAAGTTGTTAAGTTCAGAAATGCTTCAAAAATCACAAATACAATTTAAAACCCCAAGATTCCTTGTTCATAAACCCTGCAAATATCTGAACACGGGGCCGTGTTCAATGAACACGGGGCCGTGTCCGAAGTACTGGATCCATAAAGTTGAACTCTTCTCGGTATATTTTCTCAGAATGGCAAGCAGAACAAGCGGAAACTCTTCGTCGCATTCCAGAAACAATCGGCAGGGGAGAAGATCATCAACGGTTGAAGATTCTCTTGTAAACTATGTTTACGCCTTAAGAGAGGCCCTTGATGAAGTAACAAGTGTGGAAGAGGCATTGGTAGACCGCATTAATCATTTGACGGTGGGACTAGAAGGATGTCTCCGGGAGGTCAACCTTTTGCACCAAAGGTTGAACATTCTCGCATCTCCTCCTTTGGTGCCGATTATCACCCAAAGGGCATGGAACGTAGTGCCGGAAGTCATCATTCCGGCCGAATGGTACGCCCTACATCCGGAACCTCCGAGAGACATACTCCAAGGGGTTCCGGTTGGTGTCGCTCCTCCTCCTCAAGATATCTAGGAACATGAAGCCGCCTCCCTTCTCCCGAGGGAGATCGAAGAATGGCTCTAGCAACATCTAAGGAACACCGTTCGGCTTGGAGTTCTACAAGGCTTTTAAACCGGAAATCTATTTCCGGAATTTTGGTTCTTATTGTAGAAGTAGAACTCCTTAGGAAGATTTTACGGATCACTTGACCTCTCTAATATTAGGACTTTTAACTTTTATTTTCTACTTTATTTTTCATTTTTAGGACTATTATGTAATTCTCTCTATGATTAATGAATGATGGCTTTAGTTAATTTGGTGTTTTGGATGGTGTTGAAATGAATAAAACACACTTGAGATGGCAAAGGATGCAAGGGAAACTTGAACCAGCACTTCATACAGGAAAACAGAACCGTCCGACAAATTCCTTCGTTTACAGAAAGTTCGGCACGGGCCGTGTCCACCCAACACGGCCCCGTGCTGCACAGTCTGCAGAAAAAGACCCAGCTCAGGTAACTGGACACGGGCCGTGTTCACCCAACACGCCCCCGTGTCCAGACTTCTGTTTCTCTTGTTTTAATTTTGTTACTGGCACTTGAACACGGGGCCGTGCCCGGGCAACACGGGGCCGTGTTCAGCGCCCAGTAACACAATTTTTTTTTCTTTTTACACCTTTTTACACATTCAATCAACCTAAAAACTTATTTTTGGGACACATTGAGGACAATGTGTAATTTAAGTGTGGGGGGGATGCTAAAACCTTGAATCTTACAAGTCCTAAATACAAGCCTTACACAAAACTCTATTGGAATCGCTAATCACCCCAAAAATTTTTCAAAAAAAATTTCGTTTTTTTACTTGTCTAGGTTTAACTCGGGAAATTCAAGTTCTCAAAAAGGTTATATTTTTACGAATTTACAACCGATAGCGTCGTGATAAGAAGAACCAACATAAGAAAATTATGAAAAGGCATGACAAGCTTAGTTAAAATTTGATTATATATACTTGATCACATAAAAACTCATTCCCACAAAAGTGAGTTTTGAGCCTTTATTGAGCATACAATTACATATCATTATACTAAATGCTCATTTTTCGTTTCTTGTGTGAATAGCTGCTTGGTTCTTACGACTCTAGAACTTGCCATGACGATACATTCCCGGTCCTTACCAACATAAACCCGAGTAAGTAAATGATGGAGGCATTAGGACTAACCCTTTTTTATTTCTACACCATTATTTTTCTTTTTTTACCACCTACCCAAAATCCCCTAGTTAGCCCCTTTGAGCCTAAACCTTTTCATTTCATAACCCAAACCAAACACCCTTTTACCCACCAAAACCTTTTTATTTTTAACCCTTTGTTTTAGTAACAAGTTCGATTTTTTGTATGACTTTTAAAAAAAAAAAAAAAATTGTGTTGAGGATGAAGCAAAAGAAAATAAACAAACAAGTTCATCAAAAATAACTTGGTTTGAATAATAGCTTCATCAAAACAAAAGTTACAAAAATAGAAAGTCTTACGAAAACCGACACTTGTTACGCTTTTCGTTTTTTTTCTACTAACCACCAACCCAACCACCTACCTTTAACCCAAGCCTAACCCTTCACCCACAAAGTCCTCTTGATATTTACAAAGGTATATAAGTTAAAAAGGAGGAGGATTGATTGCTTGGCAAGCCTATGGTAGGAATAAGTTCCATGCCGCTCTCGAGTGATCCACAAAAATACATTTTCGGCCGAGTGTTGAGTGATCCCCGTGAGGTATGTGAACTTGTATATAAACAGAATTTTGCAAAGGCACGTTATGCCCTAATAAGTAATTTATCTTATGAAAAGTTTTAAATAAATCATGACGAATAGGATTGTAAATAAATAAAAATAAAATTAAATAAAGAATCTTTGAAATCCCGACACTCTACGACAAGCCCAAAAAAAAAAACCTTCTTCTCTACCCATTCCATTTGGGAGTGTAATAGCCACATATTAAAGAGTTTTGCTTGAGGACAAGCAAAGATTCAAGTGTGGGGGTATTTGATGTGTTCAAAATGTAACATATAAATTTCATCAAATGAGGCATAAAAGTAACCCTTTTTTAGTACTAATGTTGGAAAAAGTGTGCTTTTGTCTTCCTTTTGTATTTTCAGGATTAAATGAGCTCAAATTAACAAAAGAAGCAAAAAGACATCAAAATCTAACATAAATACAAGAAAAGGAACAAGACGTGACATGCCCGACCCCACGACAGCATCTTCCCAAGCAAAACAAGAAATCAGAAGCCTGAACACGCCCCGTGCTCAGCCAGCACGGGGGCGTGCCCAAGTGTCAGCAGAAAAGACAAAGTGGTAGAAGCTTCTATTGCCCACCACGGGGCCGTGCTCAGCGGACACGGGGCCGTGGTCAACTATAAGATTCGCAGGCAAATCTTCATAGTACAAAGATTCTTCTGCACACGGGGTCGTGCTCAGCGGACACGGGGCGTGGTCAACTAATAAGACAAAGCTGCATTAAATGAAGAAAGAGAAGGATGTGGACACGGGGCCGTGCCCACTGGACACGGGGCCGTGCCCACTGGACACGGGGCCGTGCCCGAGCTTCTGTTCAGCCTATAAATAGAAGTGCTTGGCTCAAGCTCAAACCATCCCTTGTCACACCACCTCTCTCACACTTCACCCACCACCACCATAACACCATCATCTACCACCATCATCCATTGTCCATCGTAGAGTGTGTGAGTCGTCTCGGGATCCAAGATTGATCGTAAGAGTTCTTGACAATCAAGGCCATGTTTGCCTAAGTCTCTTACATCACTTGGTGAAGACAAAGTGTCTAGTGTAATACTTTTTATTTCTAATCTTTTCGCACTTTTTATTTGGTTTCGTATTAATGACTTTAATAACTAGTTGCTTATGTTGAAGGTGATCTTTCTTTATCGTTTGTCCGTGGTGTCTTGAAATTATTTTACTGTCTATATAAAATAAAAGATTTTCAGCATTCATATCTCCACGGTCTATATGGATGTATGTTGGCTACCTGGTCGGGGGTTAAGGGAACGGTTTGGTAAAGGTCTTGCCATTGTTCAACGTTTAGAGGTCCTGCAATGGACCTGGGTCAAATTTAGTAGGACCTCCTTCAATACTTAGCTGTATTGGATGGCGGGGGTCCAAACTCTTTTATCCCCTCATAAGTTAACTACTATAAATACTATAACCCGGCTATTTAGGACTGTATCCCTGCTGACTCAGACTACTTAGTCGAGGGTAACGTCACCTCCAAAAGAGGGGCCTACCATAATTTGCATTAATAACTTAATTAATTATCTTCCAATAATCCACCCTTTTAGGATTGTATCCTTGCTGACTCAAACTACTGGGGTGAGGGTAACGTCACCTTCAAAAGAGGGGCCTACTACAATAACTAAGATAATCTCTTAAAATAGTGCAAAAGTGCGGAAATAATCAAAGGTTACACTAGATACGAGTCGGAACCAAGTGATTCATCTTGTCTATCTGTTTTTTCTTTTTATTTTTATTTTCAGCATTTTAGTTAGTTTTTATTTTTCTTAGTTAAAAACATTTTTCTAAACTTTTTGATTTGATTAGACGTTGAGGATAAACCGGTACTAAAAGCTCTTGTGTCCTTGGACGACCTCGGTATTTTACCAATACTATACTACGCTCACGATGGGTGCACTTGCCCATATGTGTGTCTAGTGTTAGTAAATATCGTGTTTTATAAATTTAAAACTTGGCTAAAAAGTGTTAAAGGGGCTTAAAATATACACCTAATAAATATAACACTCGACTACGCATCAAGTTTTTGGCGCCGCTGCCGGGGACGTTAATTATAGCCCGTGGGCACTTCATCCATAAGGGATGGTTATTTTAAGTAAGGGAATTTTGGAATATCCCAATTTAAGGATGACTTATGCAATTTTATCGAATCACATTTTGCCAAGAGTGTTAACATGTCTTCAGATGTTAATAAGGACTGGAATCTTTTGAATAGGTTTTACCATCTTGGCCATGTCTTTAAATGACATTTAGGCTAGGTCTCACCTTTAAGATTCTTTTTAATATATATACTGGCAGATCAATTTCAAAAAGGAATGATATTTTGATTTATTTCATATATTATATTCATATATAATGATAAAAATGAAATTTAGGTAAAACATTCCAATGATTTCAAAAGAGGTACAGGATTGCCCTAAACGGGGCTTGAAAGAAAATAATGTTGTCCACGAAGGGACTGAAAGATAAGTATGCTCTTATAAGGACTTACTAAGGAAACGAACTTCAGCAAAAGGAGTTTCTTCTTCTTTTTATTTCTGAATGTTTTCTCCTTGGTTGCGCGTTTATCCTAGTCGCAGTACAAAGCTCGGAATTCCTAGGCTTCGGATGGGGAGAATTTCCATTACGGCTTCTTTGCTTGGCGACATATTAAAAATATATAAAATTGAAAGCAATAATTCTCCGAATAGAGATGAGAGTATTCCTATGTTAAGTCTAGACTCAGAAGGTCAAGGAATGTGCTACTGTGTCATTGAGATTAAACACAAAAGGCTAGTGTTTAATTCACTCAATGTTGGCTCTGATACCAATCTGTCACACCCCGATATTTCCATGTATTACCGGTGGGCCCAGTGGGGAGTATCGTGACGTAGTTGATATCATCATAGTCAAACAACACAATATTTAAATGCACAGCGGAAGCAAAAGATAGATTCATTTCAACTGAATAAAATTGTAATATTAAGTATCACAAAATAGTAGAAACAGGTCCACAGGTGGTTCGAATAAAAAGGAAAACTGTCCACAGACTTTGACATCTAGAGCTTGCGAAACTTGATTATTGATGCCTAGAGTAGCCAGCCTATTACGTGTAGTACCTGCACTTAGCCTTTTTTTTGGAAAATACGTCAGTTTACACTGGTAAATACAACTTAACTGACTCATTTTGAAGAGAGTTTGAAAATTGATTTGAATGCACTTCGGCAAAAATATCTTTTATAACTTGGGACAATTATTTAAAAATAATCTTGTATACAGTTTTACTTATTTGTCGTCCATTAGGGCCGGTTTGTAGGGCCGGTCTAGATTAACTGACACGCCACAGGTATAATGCCCACAAGGATTATTTCCTTTAAGTGGATTACCAGTTTTTACATAATGCATCTGTCAGGTGTACGCCTACACCCCGTGCTTAGGTCGTGGCCATTTCTTTGAATGATGCCAAGGATATCCGAGACATGGTCATTTAACCCCCAAAAGCCATACACCAAATAATACATATTAAACGGGTTATGTAAATACATTAGTCACAATACGATTTAAATGACTACACACCCGACCAAGCGGTATTATTATAATACCGTATCCCAAGCCCGTATGGAGAAAATAAGTTAAGAGTATTTACCTGAGCAATGTATAAATCAAAAACAGCAATTGCACCTAGCTTTTACTGGGCTCCTAATCTGGAATGAAGGTTTTCAATAACCTATTAGAATCCTAACGGATGTTTAAGTAAGCCTAGACTTAGACCGGTTAGTCTTAAAAAGGAAGACACGGTTCAAACACATGATAAGGCGAAGACCGGTTTAGAATGTGGTTTTGACCCGACAAGCTTGTATGCTTGTTTAATATGGGTAACTTAAACACATTCTGGATTTTGAGACAAAAATGATATGGTTTGACTCGTTTCGGCTAATATATGTAAACTAGTCGCATAAGCCGATCCGAACGCGACAAGTGCGTAACGAGTAACCAAAATGATTCATATACAAGTTTCCTAAGTTAATATTCCTTAAATATGTTGTGACATCAGTAAGATATCTTCCATTATGCCCAAAACGGATTTAAACTCGAATTATTCCCCGTAAGGGCATTTTGGTCATTTAAAAGGTTATAAAAGAGTTTAAATAATAATCTGAGTTACAGGCCTTGTATAATCAGTAAAAATACTCATTTTTATAAATTATAACAGTAGGGTACTAATTATACGTGAAATTTATCTATTGAAACCAAATTATGCACCGTAGGGGCATTTTGGTAATTTCACATAGCCTTTAAAGGTCAAATCTGGAATCTGAGTTTAAAACTTTAGCTTGCTATCAAAGTATAAAAATATACTTAAAATATCAGTAGGTACCAAACCTTATATGTTTAAAATAGTTTTAATACATACTATGCGTTAAAAATGCTTAAAAAGGTGATTTGGAGCCCTTTCCGGGTTCTATATAGAAAGCTGATATTTTGATTATTCCAGAAGGTTTAAAATAATTTATTTATCATATAAAATCAGTAGCAAAAGGTTTGGGGTCAAAAATATTTGTAAAACTCATTTTATAACTCAAAAAGGCTAAACCGGCAATAACCGAATTAAAGCTACAACCCTATGTTATGCTCAGCCTAAAATTAATTAAAAATCTTCAAAAATCCCAAAATTTTATATTACATCAGTGGGTAAAAGTTTGATATCAAAAAGTGGGTTAAACTAGGCTATATGCTAATTATGCCGTTTAATTAACAAAAAGCTTTCTAATTACGCTATTGAGCATAACTCTTAAGCTAGACCTCAAACTGATGTCAAATTTTTGGTGAAAGTTTATAAATCAGTAACTAAGGTTTCTACTCTTTTATATTTTCAAAAATCACGTTTTAAGGTCACATGGGCATAATAGTCAACATATAAGCAATTAACGAGAACATGCATATGAATCGGATAACTATTGAACCAAGGTGCATAATCACAGAGGGTTATACTAACATATATCCTGGTCCAAATAAAGCTCTAAGGCATTTCTAAACTATGCTCAAACGGGTCAGAACTGAAAGTCAAAGCAAAAGTCAAATTATGCGACTTTCGGTTCCGAACCGGGTCTCTACTGAAAATTGTCGGGTTGAACATGTTTAGACATGTTCTTACATTAATTACCAAGTTATATTAATGATAAAACAGGTTGCATGTCTTCTACATTGCTAATTATGCATTAATTTGAATTTAAGCCTTTTGTTGACCTTTTAATATCAAGTTTGACCCTACAATTGACCTAGTTAGAGTGGGAATCAGAGAGTACCCTTTTAAGGGTTTATTACCCACATAATTACCTACTTATAGGTACTTTTAATTTGAGACTTAACTGAAAAATTATTGATTAATCTCGAAGTCAAACCTTAATTAAGACGGTTTGACTTTTAGCTAATTAACTAAGCTAAACTGAATTAAAAAGGATTAAGGACACTTACAAAGGTCCTAAGTATGATTTGGAACTTAAGGGAACTTGCTTGCTGACCAGAGAAGCTCTAGAGACCAGCTTGAAGTGAGTTGCAAATGAAAGACCAAATGTTGCAACAAGAGGTTCTCTTATATAGCAACTTTGATGCATCAAGATCACTCCAAATCAGTCTACAATTGTTGTACGATGTTCCCAGGTGTCCCTATGATGCTAAAAACCAGTTATAGGGCCCCTGATTTTCGAATACCACTCTTATAAGGCGGTGTAACTTGTTTAACATGCATCTGTCCAAAATTCTGCCCAGATACATGCCTTACGGACCGTAAGCCTTTAGGGTTTACGATCCGTAACCGTCCTTCAGAAGCCATCGCCCAGCGCTACACCCTTACAGATCGTAAGGGTTAGACCTTTACTGTCCGTAAGCCTTCATCAGAAGACAAAAACTTGTTAACTTTGAGGTCTTGACCATGCAACTTTACCACTTCGAATCTTATGCTTTAAATCAGTAGAGGGACCATGAAGACAGGCCTTGCATGTCCTTGCATGTGTTGCCATGCACATGAGGTTTCTTGGACCTATCAAAGAAGACTTTTAAAATGAATTTTGTCGTAAATGCCTAGAATCCCATCTTTTGCAAAGTTTGAATTATTCATTATCAGGGATAACCGGATTTTAGCATCTCAGATGTTTATAAAATATATTAGGGTCTTGGGATTCATAACTAGGTCTCTCAGAGGTATTAGTTAACATGTCGACACTTTTGAATCCTACCATACATCTTTAACTCGATCCGGGTTTATAACACGTTTGCCTTATATGACACGTGTCTTTATTTCATTGGATATGATTTTACGAGGTGTTACAGGATCCAAGCCACCAATCACATTGAACTCATAGGTAAATTTAAATAAAACTTTCATTTGTTAACATTAAGTGTTGCAACGTTACAAATAATTCACAGTGCATAGCGGAAGCATAATTCGTTCGTTAAGTATTTATAAACCACATGTGAAAACTATTAGTCTTGTGTTGCAATTCCATGTAACTCGACCCATGACCACTCCAGCCTTCCAGACAGCAAGTTCCAATAATATGCACCGAAAGACCTGCAAGGCATGTAACAACGAATCAACAACAAAGTTGAGCGAGTTCACAGTTGGTGTTCATTTTAATGTTGTTCCAAAAACCATAAGTTCATTCGTAAACCATGAGTTAACCAATTCCTTGTTTCCCAAACCATAACCGCTACCCCATGTTAACCACTAGACCCGTTACCATATCGACAACTGACTGAGAAAGTTGTGCCCTACGTCAATGTCTATCATCATTGACTAAGTGCCCAGATCCATTAGTACACGCCCGTCCTACCGGCACGGTGTGAGGCTTGTCAACCCTAATAGCGCTATTAACTAATGACCCGCTCGCCATTGGCCCGGCGATTAAGTCGATATAAAAATGAGGGACTTCATGATAGAGTTTTGTCTAGTAACTTATATGTTGTCGTCCTTCCCAACCGAGGACGGAAGTACGTACTCTACCCAACCGAGAATACGCAGATTAAATGTATTCATCCTTCCCAACCGAGGACGGAGGTACATATTCTGTTAGAGGTGAATATGTAGGTTTCGTTTTAGCTTCTTAACCCATTCCCAACCCACCAGGAATCCCATGCCTTGTGGAAAGTGTGAACTCACCTTGGTTTGCTCGGTAGAATTAATTACTCGTTTAACAAAAGTGATCAACCAAATCCTATGATAGTTACACAACAGTCAGTTTGCATACAAGCTCAGTATGTATCATTCCACATATATTCATCAGATAGTGCACAAAATACAAGTAGTGGCATTCATCATCCCGTACACTAGTCCAATCAATTAAGCATGTTGTATGACAGCTCATTACCATGTACGGTCCCAAAACATAAAGCCCATCTACTTATGCGGCCCGTTTACGAGTGTATGTTTTAATGGCTCGAGGCCCGGTGAAATGGTAAGACCCAGCAGAACTGTGCAAGCTCTGGACTGTTCGGCCTAAGCCCAGCCCAAAACTTTTACACGGTTGCCCAAATTATTTACATATTATCGGCCCAAGTTTTTCTTATAATGATCACTCCCAAAACAAATCCCCATACTGTTAAATCTAAGCACCTTTCTATCAATTATCATCCAACAGTTGACTTGCACACACATACACATCAAACAGATCGGACATCATGTGAGTATCATTTAACCAACAAATCTAGTGTACATGCAACACAGATTTCGTAGCCACAGTTATCTATATCATCATCAACAGTAACTACTTAATTAACCAAATAAACCATTGTTTACATGCCATACTTCTTATCCAAACAATAACATCAATCACTTGAAGCATATTCTTTCTTCGTGACAAGGGTGTGACCAAACATAGCCTTTCGTCGTGATGATGGGTGTGACGAAACTCTAGGTTTCGTTGGAAGCAACATCAGATGATATGGCATACCTGCAACCCTAAGATTCTAACTGATTCAATCGCATCAAGTTAATCAATATACAATAACATAATATTCATAATAACCATTAAATATTACAAAAACATCATGGCTATCACATTGTTCGATTAAACCAATACTACAAGCACATGGCCGCCATATTTTACTCAAAGCTATCCATTTTCTCAGATCACTTACCTTCACATTCATTGGACCACTAAGACCACTAATATATCAACATTGGTTATTTAAATTTTGGTGAATTCAGTGGACTACTTTGATAGGACCAAACCCAATTAGTGGGTTTAAACAATTACAAAGCGGATCAGTTCTTGTTTGTCATCATTGGCCAATTCGAGAGGCATACATCAAACCAAGATGCGCACATCGATATCAAGCAGTAATAACTTTAGATCTAACCCTTTACTCAAAGCTGCACATGTATACTCACTACATTATCAACAATTCATGCATGATTAATCATGTGCATTAAATCGAACATAACAGTTTGTTTTTACATACCATTCATCAGGATTTCATTATCACATAATTCATATATCATTGCCAATCCTCCTATCTACTAAACACAATACTAAAACACATTGGTCATAGAACGTAAATCCAATTAGCGATGAGTGCTCTAACCGAAGAATTGAGTTAAGCAATCACAGAAGAGACAAGTCCCGCAGGCAAGAAAACTTCGAGAGTGGGAGGGGGTATATGCCGTCGATCCGAAACAGAGAAGCTAGAGTTGTTATTTCTTTCCAGAACCATGCCTACGTACTCTCAACTATACATATAATGCGAAACCCTTAGGGGTTTTGGGCCCAGGTACTTCGGGCTTAACCACTCATGTGGGCCGATGTGGGTTAGGGGTAAGATATATGTTTCAAGTGTGTGCGTGCAAACATTATCTCAAAAGTGGCCGACACAATGTCTATGTTTTTATTTGGGCTTGCTTAACCAAACATGATTATCACAACAATAAGTGTGTGTGCTCTCGAATTGGGTTTTGAGTGGTGCGGGCCGACGAAAGGAAACATGAGAGAGGTGTGGCCTCCGGCCCAAGTGGGTTTGCGGCCCGGATGTAACAAGTAACTCATTGCCCAATAGGTTAGTTCTCTAGATTAGCTAAACGACACGTAAAAGTGTTTAACGGTTTCTTAAAAGCATACACACATAAACATTGAATAATGCACGAGGTAGGTAAATAAACACAGCAACACACGCTAAAGGTTTGTGGAATTTCAAGTAGGGGTAACCTTGGTTATTCGGGTTGTCACACTGTCACACCCCAACCGATGGCGGAAACATCGGGGTGCGAGCACTAAGCGTTCAGATTGCTCATGAGATTCCACAACACTAAATAGTTTCAATATAAATTAGATTCATTTCATGCAATTGTCTAAAGCAAACGTCAACCACCAAAACATAGTATCAAGCCAAAAACAAACATGATCATTGTTTCAAAGTTTCTAGATTTAGCTACGTGAAGTATCTAAGTTCCATCCTAGCTTGTTTCATGATTCCTAGCATCCTGTCAGCCTGCAACATGTATTAAAATAGAGTCAGTACAAAATGCACTGGCGAATATACAAGTTTGGGTAATAGCATAATAGAATAAAACAACTCATATCCATCGTGTAAGTGTCACGAAATAGTTTCAGCCATGCTAGTGTTCGCAGTCCAACAAGTGATAGCCCAAGTATCCCGATGCTTTCTTGTTTTCCCAAGTCTCAAGAAAAACTAGAATCCTCCTAACAATACCCCCGAGAATAATGGGGAGGTGCATCTCCTATTGCGCTACTATTGTTAAGGCGGAACTACACACCCTGGATTAAACGTCCACATAGCACAAATAGAATACAAGAATCACAAGTTTCACAACACATAGGATAGAGTTTAGTTTCCAAAAGTCTCAAGTATCTTAGTTTAATAGAATACATGTTGCATCCTAAAGTTTCAAAACAAAAAGGGATCGAGTATACTCACAGTGATTGCCTAACAGATTAACTGTTATTGGATCAAAGGGAGCTCTTTAGAGTTAGCCTGATTTAGATTACAACAGATAAGAATCGGACAGAATAACGAGATTGCACAAAGTGTCGGATTAGTCACTGGATAGGATGGCTATCCGATCGGATGACTATCCGATCGGATCGCCAATCGATGGAGATGACTGTGTAGTGGGGGGGGGGGGGGACCGATGGTTATCCGATCGGATTGCCATTCGATCCAAAGTCTTAAGTTTTCAACTGTTGTTAAGTGTTTGGTCACTTTGATCGGATGGTTGTTTGATCGGATGGCTATCCGATCGGATTGCCATTCGATCAAAGGCTCCAAGTTTCAAGTTTCTGGAAAAGTTTTCAAGTGTTAAAAGGTTGTGAGACAAGTGTTACCTGATCAAGTGGCTGTTCGATCGGATGGCTATCCGATCGGATTGCCACTCGATCGAGTGGTCCTTGTCTCGTTTATAATTTTTGTAAAGTTTCCAAGTTTCTGGTTTAATGATGACGGCACTGTAAGTATTGAGACAACGGTAAACTTATCAACATACAGCCGTTCTGATCGGATGGGAATCACCCCTGTCCGATCACCGTCTGTTCATAACGAGTTTATGTCGGAATCCGTATTCTGGCCATCTTCTTTGGCAACAACCTGTTCCTAAACCAACTCCAGACTATCCATCCAGTCTATAGTCCATTTAGGGCCGGATTCCACCGTTTAAAGTGAAAGATTGAAGAAAAGATGAAGATAATTACAAGTTTCAGCCGAAAATCTAGATTTAGTTAAGATTCTAGTGTAAAACACATGAAATTCCTTAGATCTGAGCTAGATCTTGACTAGAATGACATCACACAACAATTTTGTTCAAACCGCCATGATGACGTCACCCTCAAGAGCTCAAATCTTAGAGATTTCACGGTGAAAAGTGAGATTTCAAAGGAAAATCTCGTAGAGAATGAGGTGTAGATCAAGAATGTACAAGAATCTAGTGTAAAACATACCGAAATCGCCAGGAATATGAAGAAAAGTGCGAAGGAGAGGGAGAGCGTGCGTTTGGATCGAGTGAGGCTGTCACATCAGTGAGAATGATGTGACAACTCCTATTTATAGTGCAAGGAGGGTGAGTAAGTGTAACACCCCAAAAACGGGTTTGGAAATCAAACCACGTTAATAGTGAAAATGAATAAAAATACCGTTAGTGGTAAAAATTAACCCGATAAAAAAATTAGGATTTAAATAAATAAACTTGATATTAATTAAAAGGAGGATAAATACTTTGAGAAAAACAAAGTATGTAAAAGGCCCGAGTTAACGGGACTTAAAATAAAACGGGTTATGACTTCCCGAACCCATTAAGTTAACTAGGAATAATTAACCTAGTTAATAAGAGGGAATGTTACTAGAAATAAGTTGGTTATAGCCTACTTAATAGCAAACAATTAAAACTAAACTTGAGGGGCCAAGATTGTAACAAAGGAAACTTAATAATTATAAAAAAAACACACAACACACACATGGTGTGTGTGTGGAGATCGACCAGGAGAAAGAGCTCCCATGGAGCAAACCCTAGTTCATCACAAATTCACCAAATTGGAGCTCAAATCAACCCCAAATCAATGCATGAACACATATAAATGATCACCAAGTCAAGGGGATCGTAAGGTATGTCAAATTTTGTAATTTGGTGATGTCTAGAAATCATGATGAACACTCATAATCAAAATTCGGGGATGAATGTTGAATGTATGAGTGATATATGTGTTGAATTCATGTTTAGAAACAAACCCTAGTTGAAAACTTGAAGAATTGGTGTTAGAAACTAGGGATTTGATGATTACTTTTGTATGTGCTAAGTGGGTTTTGACTAAATAATAAAGATGATGATATGTTTGTGATAGAAATCGTCATAATCGATAGTTGATGCAAGATACTTAAACAATTTGCAAGTTTGAGTATTTAATCATACAAAATTGAGATGGGTTCTTAGAATGTTGTAATGAAATTGGTAAATTATTCATGAATATGGATGTTTGAAACCATGATATTAATTAGTTTAATATAGAACTTGATTTGAATAGGTAGCCGGATGAATACCTAATGACATGATGAAACGGGTTTCACTTATAGATGGAACCCGTAGAATTAGCCTAATGAAAGAACGAGTTTTATATAATTAGATGATTTTATGATGTACATAAACTATGTTGATGAATATAGTTAAATTAGTTGCCTAAAAATAGCTACGACCGAATAGTCGAAGAAATGCTTAAGTGGGTTCGTTGAACTCAATTGTGCATTTCATACATTAAAAAGGGACAGTTGACTTTTGAAAAGTCAAACTGACCATTAACAAGATCGAATGATAATTTTGATAGAAAATACGTGAGGTGGAATAGTCGTGATTAGCAATGACTAAACTAACCATCTTGCGAATTATTATGCTAGTTTGAAGCTTAACAAGCTAGGTGAAGCTTGGGGAAGAAGCGGGTCAAACAAATCAAGCATGAAGAGGAACGAGTGGCTTGGATGCGAGGTAAGTGAAACTTACACCTTTTTGTAGAATACATATCTATTATATAAGTTATAAATACAATGGAGATAATATTCGAAATATGGTTTCCGACACGAAATGATTTGGGTCGGAATCAGAAACAAATGTTAGAAACCATAGTAATGGTAAAACGGGGTGGAACGGTAAATTAGTCAAGAAAAGAATAAGATAAAATGAGTTTTCGAATGGCTACTTTATAAGTAAGCCAAAACTAGTAAAAAGAGTAGAAAGGGATCAAATGGTAATATTGATACCATTTGACAATTAACGACTAATAAGTGTATGTCGAGTCTCATGCTCGCAGGATGAACGGCTCGTGAATTAGCGAAGCTATGAAATAGCAAATAAGTCAAGACAAGGTATTAAAACTGGTCAATATGTTGATCCGAGCCAGGTACGCATAATTATGTTGTATTTAAAAGTGCTATTTTGGTCGAATAATTGGTGAGAGTCCTTCGTCGTAAAAGAAGGACCAAAATCGACCAAAACGCCCTTGTAGGCTAAATTGAACAAACAACCCTTAAAGGTTGTTTGGAAACGAATTTCATGATTAGATAAATACTTAGAATAAGTACAGAAGTTGAAAGATGTAATATGTTAGTCAAATGGCTCTATTTGAGTCTTGCCGTAAAATAACAATCCGAAGGGTAAAACTCGGAACATATAGATATACACATTGAAATCCAACACACAAAGAGTTGTAGTTGAAGATTACTTGATAAGAAATGTAGGAATAAGATGCTAGAAATGAATGAAAGCGATTTCAAGC
This sequence comes from Helianthus tuberosus, assembly GCA_030545235.1. NCBI lineage: Eukaryota > Viridiplantae > Streptophyta > Magnoliopsida > Asterales > Asteraceae > Helianthus > Helianthus tuberosus. Next base: position 8,916,293 of record CM060436.1, read on the forward strand.
TTTAAAGTGCTTAAATACCCTTAACGGGTCAAAATAAGCATACGAGCGAAAACTGGTTTAAATTGTGTAATAAACCTATGATTAGAACCTAATATAGTAGGTAACATTAATTTGAAGAAGTGTATGAGATATAGGAATCAAATAAATACGTTTGTTTGATAAAATGCATAAACGGGTTAAAATTCGGTAAAAAGGTAACGAGTCGAAGGCTTAGAAGTCTCAAAATTTCTTATGTTGGATGTAGGATTTTAACTCCATAAGATGGAGGATTAAATTACGGACGTGTAGGAAAAAGAATCGGGTAAAACGGATCAATAACGAAGAAGTTATGGCCGTTTCCGTGAAATCAGATCGTGCTGGGTTTGTACAGCATCAGCTAAGGCAACAGGATGTGAAAAACAGGGCTAGGCGTGACACCTAGGCCCTTGGCGTCACGTCTAGCCCCCTAACTCCGAAAATTTTTAAATTTTGTCATTTTTAACCCCTGTACTTGTTTGAACTTAATATTTGACTATCAAAACTAACTTTTAAGTTGGTTTTGATCATAGGTGAATGCCAAGAGTGCACGGATGAAGATCAAGCGACGAGCAAGAACCAAACACGATCACGAAATAAGCTTCCGCACTATGTATCGTTATTTTGTTAAACGACGAACGTACACATGATATGTTGTATACTTTTAAATTGTAAAAGTTTTAATAAACCCGTAATTTCCAATGCATATGTAATCTTAATTACATGATTGTTTTTCGTAAATGATACGTTAAACCTTAATTTATAAGAACGGGTGTCACAAGTTGGTATCAGAGCCTTGGTTTAAGAGATTCAAGTATGGTGGGAAAACTATGCTTGGACTTAAACCTTATGCTTTTAATAAAGATTGGTGTTCGGTTCGAGGCTTGATCGCAAATCCGGTAAGTACATGTATGTTAATAGTTTAGCATGCTAAAGTGTTGTAAACAACACATAGGGCTATCGTGTGATACACGTTACCCCAATTAAAATGACTGATATAGTTGACGAAAATACGCGCGTTGACGCGTATAGTAGAAAAAGGCTTGTATTATAATATGGGTGATTATTGAAGTTGACGTTACTAACTTTTGTGAATGTTTTAATTGAAGGACACTCGCGTTTGAAGACGACGAGAGTCAAACGAATTGTGGATATGATGATGGAACGGTTCGAGATATGACAAGAAGAGCATACTCATCAAGGACCTAAATCGCGTAACGATCGCAAATAAGTAATGGCAAGAAAGCCCGTTAAGGCAATCATTACCAGGTGCACATTTTAAATATAATTGCACAAATAGTAATATGCAACAAATATGTAGAAATTGAAAGTTGCATATGTAGATTAAAAACTTGGAAAAACCCGAATAGAAAATGTATTCGGGATATTGTTTCCAAGAGAAACAAATAGAGGCATTACTTACATAGGGCGTGATGTGAAAACTATAAAAAGGTCATGCGTGTCATGTGTTAATCGCTTACTCTGGCCAAGTAAGTAGTTGCATATGATACCATGAACTTTTTATAGCAGACACATTTATGTCCAATGTAGTAAGGGTGGGGTGAATGAGACTAACTTAAATGGTACCCAAATGAATCAAATAAGTAAGATGTTTGATAGTAAACGTAAACGTAAGTCGGATGACGGAAGCGTATTACGTAAGAATAACGAGCCCGAGAGAAGGGACAAGGATCAAGTAAAAAGAAAATACAGACCGACCAATAGGAATGCTAAGGCATAGGGATAAAAGTTTGACTGTCACAAGTGATGAAATTCACATGGACAAGTCAAACAATCGAATAAAGAATAAATGACTTGATTGAATAAAAGCGATGGATCTCGCTAAGACGACCAAATAAATTAAAATAACGTCTAAAACCACGTAAGAATGGTTACTTGAAAATGATTACGGTAAAGATACCCGATGAATGGGTAGGATTTGGAAAGAATGCGTAAACCAAGAGACGAGAACGTGAGATAGAAAGTCAAAAGACTCGGAATATGAGTCATGAATAAAAGACAATGAGAATTTGCAAACAGAAATGTTAATAACTACGCTCAGCTATTTCAAAGCTGAACGGGTCAAACAAAGACTGAAGTTTGGCATTCATAAGTGATGAATGTTCACACGAACAAGTCAAACAAATTTAATGAAGGATGACACTTGCTAAAGTAAGTAAGCGTGAATCGGATAAATAAAAGTGCGAAATATTAATAAACCTATGTAAAGGAGTTATAGGCGTTAAAAACATTGAAATAAAAGAACCCGGGTAATGGGACGTAAAGAAGTACAGGTAAAAACCGGGGTAACGGTAAGTGTATGGAAAACCGACGTGTAAATTGACGTTAGAAGTCGAGAAGTCGGAAAGATGATTCGAAAGAAAACAATGTAGCCTTAGACTACGGTCAAGGTTAAATGAAATCCAAAAAGTAAAGGTGAATAATTATAAACATAAAAAGAGGTGCCTTAACGCCATACGCGTATATAAACGTATACACATTTGAATAAAGACTAGAATAAAAGATGATCTACGGGATCGTCATAACCTACGGGATATTAATTAGTGTAAAGGTCTACGGGGCCAAAATGACCCACGGGTCATGAATTGAAGCAAAGGGATCATAAGGGCCTCGCCTTAAAGAGGTGAAAGCTTAAGGAAATAGCCTACGAGGTTAAGTGAAGGAACCTACGGGTCAATAGTGTAAGGTGAGGGAACTTGTTACGATTCCCCGCATAAAACGAGAACGGAAAGCAATAAATTATGGGTTGTCAATTTCCTTGATATAAGTAATTGACATAGTTAAAGAGAAAAACGTTAAACTAAAATTCAGTTTTAGTAAGAAATAACGTTTCAACAAATATGAATACTATAAGACGAATTCGGAAATAACAAATATCAAAGAGTATGGGTCTTAACATCGATAGGTGCGAGACGAAACATTCGAAAAGAAGAAGTATGATAAAGAAACGTTGAATTAAACTTAAACGTGACGTGACACGCTCACTGACAAGAAAAGAAATATAGAAAATGATCACGATGTAACGTGAGTTACGGGGTATGAAGTGACGGTGACTAATTAGTCTAGCCGGTAAAACTATTCAAAGTTAAGAAAGCGTCATAACAAATGCAAGCGCTTGTTCATATAACACAAGCGCGGGATAGACATGTTAAAAGACTAACGAGACTAAGTGGTCAAGTGACAACTCAGTCAATAAAGATAAAGGGTTATAAGCTGTAAGTAACGGCCAGCGAGGCCTTACACATGAAAGACGTACGCGTCAGTATACATGAAAACTTTTGACCAAAGGAAACGGGAGCCTTGAAAACGAAACTAGGTTCGTTTGATTAAACCAATGAACTACGTAAATAAGGTTTCGGGGACGAAACCTCTTTAAGGGGGGTAGACTTGTAACACCCCAAAAACGGGTTTGGAAATCAAACCACGTTAATAGTGAAAATGAATAAAAATACCGTTAGTGGTAAAAATTAACCCGATAAAAAAAATTAGGATTTAAATAAATAAACTTGATATTAATTAAAAGGAGGATAAATACTTTGAGAAAAACAAAGTATGTAAAAGGCCCGAGTTAACAGGACTTAAAATAAAACGGGTTATGACTTCCCGAACCCATTAAGTTAACTAGGAATAATTAACCTAGTTAATAAGAGGGAATGTTACTAGAAATAAGTTGGTTATAGCCTACTTAATAGCAAACAAATAAAACTAAACTTGAGGGGCCAAGATTGTAACAAAGGAAACTTAATAATTATAAAAAAAACACACAACACACACATGGTGTGTGTGTGGAGATCGACCAGGAGAAAGAGCTCCCATGGAGTAAACCCTAGTTCATCACAAATTCACCAAATTGGAGCTCAAATCAACCCCAAATCAATGCATGAACACATATAAATGATCACCAAGTCAAGGGGATCGTAAGGTATGTCAAATTTTGTAATTTGGTGATGTCTAGAAATCATGATGAACACTCATAATCAAAATTCGGGGATGAATGTTGAATGTATGAGTGATATATGTGTTGAATTCATGTTTAGAAACAAACCCTAGTTGAAAACTTGAAGAATTGGTGTTAGAAACTAGGGATTTGATGATTACTTTTGTATGTGCTAAGTGGGTTTTGACTAAATAATAAAGATGATGATATTTTTGTGATAGAAATCGTCATAATCGATAGTTGATGCAAGATACTTAAACAATTTGCAAGTTTGAGTATTTAATCATACAAAATTGAGATGGGTTCTTAGAATGTTGTAATGAAATTGGTAAATTATTCATGAATATGGATGTTTGAAACCATGATATTAATTAGTTTAATATAGAACTTGATTTGAATAGGTAGCCGAATGAATACCTAATGACATGATGAAACGCGTTTCACTTATAGATGGAACCCGTAGAATTAGCCTAATGAAAGAACGAGTTTTATATAATTAGATGATTTTATGATGTACATAAACTATGTTGATGAATATAGTTAAATTAGTTGCCTAAAAGTAGCTACGACCGAATAGTCGAAGAAATGCTTAAGTGGGTTCGTTGAACTCAATTGTGCATTTCATACATTAAAAAGGGACAGTTGACTTTTGAAAAGTCAAACTGACCATTAACAAGATCGAATGATAATTTTGATAGAAAATACATGAGGTGGAATAGTCGTGATTAGCAATGACTAAACTAACCATCTTGCGAATTATTATGCTAGTTTGAAGCTTAACAAGCTAGGTGAAGCTTGGGGAAGAAGCGGGTCAAACAAATCAAGCATGGAGAGGAACGAGTGGCTTGGATGCGAGGTAAGTGAAACTTACACCTTTTTGTAGAATACATATCTATTCTATAAGTTATAAATACAATGGAGATAATATTCGAAATATGGTTTCCGACACGAAATGATTTGGGTCGGAATCAGAAACAAATGTTAGAAACCATAGTAATGGTAAAACGGGGTGGAACGGTAAATTAGTCAAGAAAAGAATAAGATAAAATGAGTTTTCGAACGGCTACTTTATAAGTAAGCCAAATCTAGTAAAAAGAGTAGAAAGGGATCAAATGGTAATATTGATACCATTTGACAATTAACGACTAATAAGTGTATGTCGAGTCTCGTGCTCGCAGGATGAACGGCTCGTGAATTAGCGAAGCTACGAAATAGCAAATAAGTCAAGACAAGGTATTAAAACGGGTCAATATGTTGATCCGAGCCAGGTACGCATAATTATGTTGTAGTTAAAAGTGCTATTTTGGTCGAATAATTGGTGAGAGTCCTTCGTCGTAAAAGAAGGACCAAAATCGACCAAAACGCCCTTGTAGGCTAAATTGAACAAACAACCCTTAAAGGTTGTTTGGAAACGAATTTCATGATTAGATAAATACTTAGAATAAGTACAGAAGTTGAAAGATGTAATATGTTAGTCAAATGGCTCTATTTGAGTCTTGCCGTAAAATAACAATCCGAAGGGTAAAACTCAGAACATATAGATATACACATTGAAATCCAACACACAAAGAGTTGTAGTTGAAGATTACTTGATAAGAAATGTAGGAATAAGATGCTAGAAATGAATGAAAGCGATTTCAAGCTTTAAAGTGCTTAAATACCCTTAACGGGTCAAAATAAGCATACGGGCGAAAACGGGTTTAAATTGTGTAATAAACCTATGATTAGAACCTAATATAGTAGGTAACATTAATTTGAAGAAGTGTATGAGATATAGGAATCAAATAAATACGTTTGCTTGATAAAATGCATAAACGGTTTAAAATTCGGTAAAAAGGTAACGAGTCGAAGGCTTAAAAGTCTCAAAATTTCTTATGTTGGATGTAGGATTTTAACTCCATAAGATGGAGGATTAAATTACGGACGCGTAGGAAAAAAAATCGGGTAAAACGGATCAATAACGAAGAAGTTATGGCCGTTTCCGTGAAATCAGATCGTGCTGGGTTTGTACAGCATCAGCTAAGGCAACAGGCTGTGAAAAACAGGGCTAGGCGTGACACCTAGGCCCTTGGCGTCACGTCTAGCCCCCTAACTCCGAAAAATTTTAAATTTTGTCATTTTTAACCCCTGTACTTGTTTGAACTTAATATTTGACTATCAAAACTAACTTTTAAGTTGGTTTTGATCATAGGTGAATGCCAAGAGTGCACGGATGAAGATCAAGCGACGAGCAAGAACCGAACACGATCACGAAATAAGCTTCCGCACTATGTATCGTTATTATGTTAAACGACGAACGTACACATGATATGTTGTATACTTTTAAATTGTAAAAGTTTTAATAACCCGTAATTTCCAATGCATATGTAATCTTAATTACATGATTTTTTTCGTAAATGATACGTTAAACCTTAATTTATAAGAACGGGTGTTACAGTAAGGCGGTGCACGGATCGGATGGCGGGTCGATCGAGTGGCCATCCGATCGGATTGCCACTTGGTCAATCCTATCCTTTCCGCGTTCCCGTCTTTGATTCGGTTGTGAGAACGTTGCGTTGCGTATTATTGGGTAATAGAATCACATAACTAGATTATATCATTAACACAAAAGTTTCCACAGTTTCCATAGCTTCGTAGTTTCCGCCAGTGACAAGACTCCAGTTCCTCGTTCAACCAAGTCTCAAGTTTCACGAGCCTCAAAAATCAAGCACCAAAGTATCAAGAGTCAAGAATCTAGTTTCCAAGTATATAGAATCAAGTCTCATAGAACCATAGTTTCATAGAATCATAGTTTCCATGTATCAAGTATCAAGAATCATGGTTTAATAGCATAAGTTTCACAAAGTATCAAAAGTATCACATATCACATAGTATAGGGGCTAAAAGTGTCAACTAGGTAAAAGTCTAGGGACGTAGGCGTTACATGTACGCGGTTAGGTAAATTCGGCCGCAACCATTTGCTCGTCCCTACTCCTAGCCCACCGGGAAAATAATGTACCAAATGAATGAGACTCCAACCCATTAAAAGAAAATGAAGTACCTTCTCTCAAACCAATTGATCTAGGACTTATCGGCTACGAATGATCTTATATAATTGAAAATTTTAGATCATATAACGATAATAACTACTAAAAAGATAAGGCTATGGCCAATGATGGTCAAGGCCCAGCTGCTCGGAGGTGGAAAGGTTTATTCCTTTGGGGGGGGGGGGGGGGGGGGGGGCTCGTGCCCGAGTTAGTCTCGAGTTCGAATCTGGGTTGTTGGGTTACTCCTGACAAGCGGTTGCCTTTTCATGCCAACTACGGATCAAACGAAGCTTGTGTATATAAATTGGTGTCTTTGGAACTAATCACTCTAGCCGTTCAAAAAAAAAATTAATAAGTGAGGCAATGGGGGTTACGTTATGTTGTGTGAAGTTGTAGTACAAAGTCAATCTCCGTTGCCTCATTATGATGTCTATGCTGACATGAATGCATCGAAGCCACACCTACGTCTACACCTACTCCTGCTACCCTCCATCACTACACCAGTCAAAACAAAGACCAAGATTTAAATACACCCACCCCTCATCAATCCATATTTTACTCTTCTTTTTTTCATTAATTTATTACTAAATTTACAAATCTATACTACGTATGTTAATATACCTTAATAGTACTATCCAGTACCCGAAACTGATTTGTAAGCAAGAGTCGAATAATTTCACTGGTATGGAACTATGGATGTGTATGACACTATATATGATACCCAACCATATTATCCAGAACATACAGTTACATACCCGTATACGTTTTCTTTTTATTTATAACTAGTTTATAGACCCGCGTATTACACGGGTTGAATAAAGACAATATGTTACGTAAACCCGTGTAACGCATAGACTATAACGTGACTTAGATAATAATAACTCGTAATTATAATAATATAATAATTACGAATAGATACAATTTTTCTCATTTATTCCTGAGTTTTGCTTTTTTTTTTTTTTTTGCCATTTTCATCCAGTTCATTAACTTCATCAAAAAAGTCAGTTTAATGAGGGGCGTTTTTGTCTTTTAACTTATTTAATTTATTGTTTTTTAATTCAAATAAAACCCACATCATTAATTTAAATCATTGCTCAAATGTGAACTTAAAAAGCTACGTAAATATCTTCTATTTAACTTAATCATTATTGATATTAAATTACAAAATAAATTAAAATATAATCTAAATTATATAAAATATAGTTTAAATTTTAAACTATATACCACATTCGTTTTTATAGGTTTATTGGCATGGCGGTATATTTGTTGAATAAAGAGTTACATTCGCAATAAAGTTTTTTTTTTGTATCGAACACCACATTTGTTATATAATAATAATAATAATAATTGGATATTAATCTAATAATTAATAAAATAATAATATTGCTAAATTAAGAGATATTTGTGTGTAGTTATTCGCAAACAAATTATTTGGTTAGATTAGACAATTTAGGTCTACAAGTAAATAACCTAATTTAGTTTGATTAGCAATGATTAAAAAATAAAATTTAATGTCACATATGAAAATAAAAATAAATAAATAAAATTCTACAATAGTATAATATAAATATTTTTATGTATTATTGAGAAGAAAAAGAGCAAAGGGTACAATTGTAAAATATTAAATAATTATTCTTTCATCTCATTTATTACCATCTTGAAGTAATTAATTACTCATAAAGATTATTATTCTCTACACAAATTTTCATTGCCTACACACATAAAAAGTTATCCTATACATTTCGAAAATTATCTTACACATACTTAAATTTATCCTACACAACTCATAATTTATCCTACACACTTAGTAAGTCATCCTACACTCTAAATTAATTTTTTTATTTTTTGAAAAAAATATATATTTTGAAAATAAGTTACAATTTTAATGTAGTTAGTTATTTAAAAGGAATACTAGGAATTAATGATCTATGTAAGTTTACAAATATACCCTTACATTAAAATTAAATGCAAATATTAAATGAAGTAAAATGGAGCATTCTTATTGGTTGAAACTTATTCTTATTTCTTCTTACAAAAAATTTCTTCTCATTTGAACCTTCCCCTACGTATTTATCTATACTTATGTATAGATTAATAAATTGGATATATTAATATGCATGATATAATAACAATATATATTTATTTGTTGTTTTGTATAAATTAATAAATTGGACATTAATATGATATAATAATAATAAAAAGAATATTAATAACAATATTAAAGGAGAGAATACCACATGACATTAAGATATAATTTTAAGGAGAGAATGCCATGTGACATTAATATAATCCTTTTATTAGTATTAGATTACCTAATTAATAGAGTAATTTATTAATCCACTTTAGTATTTATTTTTCTTTTAATTTCCTTAAGTAATTAAACGGTATACAAATGAAAACGGTAAAAATGCATTTGAATGAGTTAAATGTCATTTTAGTCCATGTGTTTTGGACCACTTTGTTAGTTTAGTTCAAATGTTTCATTTTTCGATGTGGGTCCAAAAAGGTTTCACCATTAGCATTTTAGTCCATTGTGTTAACTTCATCCATTTTTTCTGTTAATGAGAAGGGTAATTCGTTCATTTATATGGCCGAATTGCAATTCTAGTTAACAGAATTACATATAAAATGACCGAATTGCACATCTCGTTAACTGAAAAAATGGATTAAGTTAACCCAGTGGACTAAAATGACAACGGTGAAACCTTTTTGGACACACAAGTGAAAAATGAAACCTTTGAACTAAACTGTCAAAATGACCGAAACCACAGAGACTAAAATGACATTTAACTCTTTTTTTAGGGCAATTGGATTTTAACACCTTTAACTTTGAAGAGTTGGCCGATAACACCCGCAACTAACACTTTTATCTGTGACACCCCAAACTTTTAATTTTGTTTGTCATTTCACCACTCAGTTAAAAAATCAGTAACTGAGTTAGTTTTCAATCCTAGCTGGCATCCTACGTGGACTATTTTTGCAGATGTGGCACATTCATGGGTATAAGAACTCATCTTCTTCTTCGATAACCCTGCACAAACAATTGGGAAACCCTAATTGGCTCTAACGAATGAATCGACCCAAATTCAAACCCTAATTTGCTCATCACGAGTTCAGAGCTGTTCTTCAACTTATTGGCTGATCGACATGTCTACTTCTTCCAACTCTTCATGTAATACGAACCGAATCCCTAAAATATTCAAGGTGGACATGGATGGGAAGTTGTATTGTCATCACGAGATCAGAGTTGTTATTCGCGTAGCAGGAAGGAGAAGTGTTCGATGTGGTGCTGAATTTTACGGTTGCTCACAATGGCCGGTAAGTCTTGTGTATTGAATTTAACTTGTTTTTTAACTGACGACATGATGTTGGTTTGTAGCGAGACGACTGCAAGTTTTTATGTGGAAAAAAGATTTCGACAAATTATTCGAAGTTCATTCAACTTGCAGCTCAAGTGCAGTTACAAGAAGTGATGCTATGACCGGCAATGAATATAATTTGCAATTGCGGAACAACTTGCTATCTCAAGAGAACAATATGTTGAAACGGCAAATTTGTGCGAAAGAATTCATGTTGAAGCAGCAGTTTGTCTTTAGTTTGTTTGTTATCATTGGCATGTTGTTTTACGTAGTGTATCGAATTTAACTTGTTTTTTATTGTACGTTCTTTGAACACATGAATGAATGAATGTAGTCTTTATTTGAAACACATGAATGAATGCACCATATGTGCAGACCATTAGACCATTTGCAGACCAAAACCCATGTGACCACAAGAGACTTTGACTTTGAAAACAAGTAAATAACTACCATTGTGCAGACCATTGAAACCACATGTGCAGACCATTGAAACCACATTGTGCAGACCACAATACAGCCACAGTTTGAAACAACTACTATATATGCAGACCAAGACAAGTGTGCAGACCATTTGAAACTGCCCTTTGAAACAACTACCATATATGCAGACCAAAACAAGTGTGCAGAATGACCATTCTACCCCTGTGACCATATATGCAGAGCAAAACAAGTGTGCAGAATGACCATTCTACCCCTGTGACCATACATGTGCAGACCTGTTTACCATACATATGCAGAATGACCATTCTACCCCTGTGACCATACATGTGCATACCTGTTTACCATACATATGCAGAATGACCATTCTACCCCTGTGACCATACATAGTCATTACACAACCATTCAAAAGATTCATAGTCATTACCCTCTGTTTCATGCAAATTACCCTCTGTTTGTCTTTTATGTACTACCTCATCAAGCACTTTTTTTTTGCTTCCAAATCTATCTTGGTTGACTCTCTAACTGCATGTTGTGACTGTATCCACTCAATATCCTCTCTGTCTGACTCTAATCCAAGTACATCATCCGCAACTTCCTCTTCATCACTGGTCTCAACTAGTTCATCATAATCTTCATCATCAGAATTTGACTCTTCATCTTCCACACTGAACTCACTATCTTCACTGTCCTCGTCTGCTTGCTTACCTATTGAGTTAGAGCTGCATCCAGGGGAAACCCTAGAAGATTGGGCTTTTAGTTTACTGGAGTGGGCTTCAGGTTTACTGGGCTGGGTAACAGGGTTACTGGGCTGGGTAACAGGTTTAATTGGCCTAGAACTAGAGTGGGCTTCAGGTGCACTCAATTGACGTTCTTGAACAAATACTTCCATAAATGTTTCACTCCAATTAAAAACCTTCTTAACCAACTCCAACACATCTCTATCATCACTAAAATGCCTAATTTCACCATCATCCGCATCCAACCCATACATATGAAAGTTCCTTGATTTATAGCATTTCGTTTCCAATGCATAATCTACTAGCTCAAAGTATGAAATGTGGTCTACATCAACTTTAATTAACCTAGATGCACCCCCAACATACTGTGGTACACCAAAACCTAACTCAATGTAACCACCATTCCAAAGCATGACATCAATCGTTTCCCCCATTGCATAATCTACTAGTTCATGTGAAATTGTACCTTGATCGGAGTTTAAACTTGATGGATTGTTGATTTTGAGAAGCTAGGTCACGTCACCCTTGATCGTTCCCTCCAAAACGAACAGAACAACAATGCCTGCTTTCAAGATTTTGCATCTTATAACATGTGTTAGCCACGTCACTCGTGCCATGTAGGATTAATGATGCCAGCTAGATTGAAAACTAACTCAGTTACTGATTTTTTAACTGAGTGGTGAAATGACAAACAAAATTAAAAGCTTGGGGTGTCACAGATCAAAGTGTTAGTTGCGGGTGTTATCGGCCAACTCTTCAAAATTAAAGGTGTTAAAATCCAATTGGCCCTTTTTTTATGAATGTTTTCTTAACAAACTAACAAGTATAAACGATAGCTATCTGGCAATAAACTTAATGATACCTGACGAGTGTATGACTGTGTTCAAACACAACTTTACAGTCGTGTAAAAAACTATGACTACCGTTCACAACCAATTTTTTTTATAATATGCAGAATCCAGTCACACAAAAAATACAGAATGGGATGTGAATGCTGTTACGAACTTTATAACACATAAAAAGAGAGTTAGAAATAAAAGAAAAGAAATATAAATAAAAGGATGATAGGAAAATGGGTTGGTACAAAGAAAAAGACGAAGACTGACCGGAAGTAGGACCATCAATCTTGTAACTTCTTCCTCTTTCCCCTTCCTGTCTTGTTACTTTCACCTTCTCTCTCTCATCTCATACACATTCACAGTCACACATACATACATACAAATACATATACAAAACATTGTTCTGTATAGAGAGAGAGAAAAACCACTCAACAAATCCTTCTGTGTTTACTTCTGGGCTGTGATCTATTACCTAAATTTGGTGTTTCTATACATACATTGTTCCAATCTCTCGCTCTCTCTCTCTCTTTTCACTGGCGCCGGCGCCGCCGGTGGTGGTGACACACTGCTTATAAAATGCTTCCATGGCCATGAACTCACTGCAATCACTCTCTCTCTCTCTTCTAATCACTCTTTGTTCTCTCTCTCTAACCTCTCATTGCTTGCTTCTCCTAATTACTCCCTCAACATCCTCCACCACCCCCATCCGGGTAATAATTATATATAATCTTTACAACTCCGTCTTCGCCCAGCCCAATGCCCAGTTATTGGGCTGGGCGAATACGGAGTTGTTGTAAAAAATAATATTAAGGGTGTAAGCTAGCCAAGCCCGTCTTAGCTTTAAGTTCGGCTCATCTAACTTACGAGAGTTCGAGCTCGTATAAGCTCGACTTGATTCGAGCTTTTAGCGAACCGTCGTTGAGACAGGGTTGTTATTAAATTTAGGGTGTTGGTGAGCCGAGTTGTCTAAGCTTGAGTTCGGCTCATTTAAGTTTTGACCCATTTCAGTCTTTTAGCCGGCCAAAGTTTGAAATGGGCCGGTATAAGTAAGAGTGTAAAAGAGCCGAAGTCACTAAAGTTGAGTTCGGCTCATTTAACATACCAGAGCTCGAGCTCATTTAACCTTGGCTTGATTCAAACTTTAGTGAGCCGATCTCAAACAGCTAATAAGCGACATGGCTCATTTACATTCTTTGGTAATTATTTGTATAATTAGTGTTTAATTTGTTTTTTTTTTTTTTTAATTAGGGTTTAATGTATGAAGAGAAAACAAGGCTGGGATCAACGCCACCAAGCTGCCACAACAAATGCAACCTGTGCCACCCATGCATGGCGGTGCAAGTGCCCACAATGCCGGGTCACAACCGAGTGAAACCGGGTCAAGACCGAGTCAAGCCGGTGGATTACTATGATCAACCACCATCAGGTGGCAGTAACAACAGGTACTCAAATTACAAACCGCTTGGTTGGAAATGCAGATGTGGGGGGCACTTGTATAATCCTTAGTTCCTTGTTTAATTACCAAAATAATTTTTATTTTAAGTTTAGTTGAGTGGAAAGTACATATTTATTTGTAATGCATTTAATTTATGTGAGAGATTTTTGTTTGGAGTTTTCTGTTAGTTTAAATTCAATAAAATAAATAATGTTGACCTAATAATTGTTAAGGAAGAAATATGACATCAAGGATACACAGTTAATCAATCAATAACTTTTGTCGGACTATTAATATTGTTTTTTTTGTTTGTCATATAATATGCCATGTAGTTTCCTACATAGATTTTGGTATAATGAGGGGAAGGATCCACTAAAAAGTGGATTTTGCCTAAGTAGCCTAAGAAGGAATCTTAACCATTCATTTTTCAAATCAATGGTTAAGATGAAAGGGTAGGAGAAATGAGGAGTGCAAGGGTATCTTGGTAAAATCTTATTTATGGACTTTCTCTCTCCACATGCAAGTCACATGCATATTTCACCCTCATTTTTTAAACGTTCATAACTTTTTTATACGACATTATTTTTTCATAAAAATTTCACCGTAAAATCGAGCGTCTTTTTATCTTTAATTTGAGTACCATATTGCTATATAAAATATGAAGACTAAAAAAACCCACTTAAATGTGTTGTATTTCTATGTTATATAACATTTTTTGTGCTGAATTTTTGTACTATATTTTTGTGCTAAATTTTTTGTGCTGAATTTTTTTGTCTTAAATTTTTTTTTCCTCAATTTTTTTGTGCTATATTTTTTTGTACTACATTTTTTGCTAAATTTTTTCGTGCTATATTTCTTTGTACTAGATTTTTTGTGCTATATTTTTTTGTACTACATTTTTTGTGCTAGATTTTTTTGTACTATATTTTTTTTGTTTATATTTTTTAAAAACAAAAGGGGTGCCACATGTCATTTTCACTCCTATTTATAAGAACCAAAATGCCCTTTATTCCTACTTATTAGGAGTGCCACATGTCATCATCACAATCCTTCTTAGGCTACTTAGGCAAAATCCACTTTTTAGTGGATCCTTCCCCGGTATAATGATATCATGTTTTATTTTTATCGAATTTGGTATAATATATATATATATTTTTTATATGAGTGCAATGTATTTTTCAATTGTGAAATGATATGTGATTTATCTCAATGTATAAATAAGAAATTTATGTGGTGTTGTATGTTAGAAGTTATTAGATATAAACTAATTAGCATGATTAATGAAAATTATTATATTTTATTTGAAGTGATTGATGCTTCTTAATAAGCAGTTTTAGGAAAGGAAGAAGCCCCCTTTTGATGAAAATAAGTTGGGGAGAATAACTTAAAAGGATCATCATGATGGAAAATATTTTGAGGAAAATAATTTTAATTGTGTTTTTCTAAATCATAATTATAAATTATGTGATTGTAAATAGTTATATGTTTTTGGGCCTATGTTTTTCTATTAAAAATACATTCAAATATAAAAGACATCCTTAGCCCAAAACCGAAAATTTTGTGTTCTGGGCCGGTAAATATCGTGAGAACTAGAGATAGGCATAATAACTGGTTCCAACCCGGACCCGATATGCCCAAGCCTAGTGAGAACCCATCCTTGATCATGTAGCTTCATGTCGGGCAGTGGCGGATCCAGGATATTTTTCCAGTGGGTTCATTGTTTTTAGATGCTTTAATGTCATATGACCGGACATAAAAAATTTGGGTCGGTTCGATGGTTCGGGTCGGGTAAATTTCATATAGCCGGACGTAAAAATTCCGGGTCAGTGCAACTGAGTGGTGGTTCTTAAATCATGGGGTTATTCTGAAGTATGTTTAAGAGAATCAAGTTCTGTGCTTTTTTGAATTTTCTTAATCATGAATGAGTTTAACCATCATCAAGAATAGATACAATCTTCTTGAATAAAACAACAGTTTCCTCTGTTTGTACCACTATGTGTGTTTAATTGTACATGATCTTTGGGTTAAGATAACTGAATAAGAATTCTGTGGCAACTTGAAAGAACAAAGCTTACACTACTAACAATCCATTTGCCATTAAGTTCATAAGATACAGAACTAATTCGAAAAGCAAAAATCCAAAAAAAAAAGAGATGTCTAAATTATGTAAAAGTTGGAGCTCATTACCTGGTTTCAGATGGGTGTGAGGGTAATTTAAAAAACAATAAAAAAAAGCTCCAAACAAGATTCGAACTTGTTACGTCAGCTCTATAAGGGGACAACTTACCCATTGCGCTAGTCATCAATTTTACTAACAGGTTAATCCCCAAATGTTATTTATGGGTTCATCCCTTATTATTTAATAGCATTTCTATTAACAATTTAAAATCGAGTGGGTTCATGTGAACCCGTTGAACCCAGCCTAGATCCGCCCCTGATGTCGGGAAGTCTCAACAAGTGTAAATTCCATAGACATTGACATCATTTGATACGTATTTCGCCACATCATAAATAAGAGGAATTTTATAAAGTCATTTTTTAATACAAAAACTAGCAAGCAAGTGTGATGTTGGATGTTTCAAAATTTGTTAAAAAACACTATACTTGTAAACCCCTACCTCACCTCATATTAATTGCTAGTTGCACACCATTTTTGAATATTAACCTACACCCGAAATATTGTATGGGTCACTGGGTCTTGCTGTCTTGCAGGATTTGAGCTTTTCGATTTTTTAATTCATAGACAGAGTAGAGACACCTTACCTTAAAAAGTTGAAATAGAAGGTTGTATGCCACCAATGACTTAAAGGGCTAGGGTAGGGTTGTCAAAGCGTTTTAGAAAGCGACTTATTGATTACTAATTTTAAAGTATATAACACGTATGGTCCTTAGGCCACTCGGGGTGGTTCACTAGTGATAAAATCTATCACTCACAAGCACCAATCAAGTTCCGCCATGTCATCAACCATTTTTCTATCACTCACAACCTTTTTTAGGCGGGGTGGTCATCACTCACCACCACACCCAACAATTTCCCCCCAACCAACAAATACCCTCACAAAAAACAACCTTCACGCGTTGAAAATATCACGAAATCGGGATTGCGTTATACTATAACGCGTTATAGCATGCATGCGGGGTGGGAACTATCGGTTTTCCACGCGTTATAAATGCCATCACGGCACCACCCCGTCCTCCCTTATAGGTTTTGTTCATATGGTTTGAAAGTTATGGATATAATCCCAACCACCTTTTCCCTTCCATCAATGTTCACAAGAGCTTAACAAAGTTATTTATCAAGTTTGTTTAGAGCATTTATTGATTTCATATTTTATTAGATAAACAAAAAAATGTTGTATAAAGTTGGACCAACTATTAAAATAAGCCAATAAAAATAAAAAGTAAATAAATTAATGAGGTGGGACCTAACATATGACCAACCCAAAAATAAATTCACCCATCATTCACGTCATTTCCTACCAGAAGGCAAGATGACCATCTTCTTCGGATAACCTTAGAAGGTTATCCTCTAAGGTTATCCGTTGCTGATTAGTGCCCCAAGCCAATAAAAATAAAAAGTAAATAAATTAATGAGGTGGGACCTAACATATGACCAACCCAAAAATAAATTCACCCATCATTCACGTCATTTCCTACCAGAAGGCAAGATGACCACCTTCTTCGGATAACCTTAGAAGGTTATCCGTTGCTGATTAGTGCCCCACGCCACAACCAGGCAACGCTAGACACGTGTCGGGCCATCATCAAGGGGTGGCAATGGAGTCGTCGTAATTGTGTTAACAAGCAGTAAGTCTTAAGTGTTGTAGATTGCAGCCCTATGCCACTCAGCCGGTCAAGGCGTTAAACATTGTGCTGTGTAGTTATCCAGGGGCGACGGTGGAGCCGTTGTGAATGTGTTAATAAGAGTGAATTAGGAGAAGATGGGGTCTAACCCCTTTTGACCAATCATGTTATTTTTATTTATTTTTCATATTATGTTAGTTATTTCACAACACCTAGTTAATTGCCTATCTGCCTACGTGACGTTGAGGTAGCAATACTTTTTACTAGTTATTAATTGAGAATGTTATTTCACAACACATAGTCTAATGAGAAAGAAGGTGGAGCCCATCCCAATCTAACATTCTAACCAAACACATTTGTTATTTTTTAATTATTCCACTCCACCTAGTTATTGAGTGTTTTATACAATTCTTACGTGGCAATGACGTGACGAAGATCTCATAGTGGTTTAGTTAATCGACTATAGTCTAATCAAGATGCAACCTATGTTTTTTAGTGAGTTCTAGCCAATCAATCGTCACCATTTTCTAACTGCACATAAAATTGATGTCGCCATTACTCATCTCCAACCTTGGCCACGTCACTGACACATAGAGACGCCAAGTTACGTCGCTACTCGTAAATACGATTCCTCGCCTAGTTACGTCGCTACTTGAGGTGCTACAAAATTTACATACATACTCTTTTCCTAAAAGAAGTTACTTTGCACAAGCTAACGTCATCATCTATATAAGCTAACTTGTATTGCGATATGCTAGTCGTGATAGAATCTTTTGAATCGAAATATCATGTAATCTTTTGTTTAAGCCTTCATAATCTCTTTTTTTATTTTCGTATCGCTCTAAGCTTTTAAAATCGGAAGGACGGATTGTCATAATTGTAACAAAATTAGTACATGTTTTTTTATTATCATATTGTTTTTAATAATTGTAACATGCTAGCCAAATCACATTAGTTGCGTACAAGAGAGATGTTGTGTACATAAGGAATACGTGATCTAAAATATTACCAACAAGTTTTCGGGCGTAACAACTATGTAGGTGCGGAAAACTCCACAGTCTACCGTGTTCAAGTGAGAGTAGTACCAAGATAGTTGACTTCTGAAAAGTCTTCATTAGGGGCAACAAAAACAAATTTGTAAGCTTTTTGTGGGTAAAACGAACAATATTTATTGATAAGAAAGGGATGATGTTACAGTATAATTGTTCATTCATGCACTAAATATGAATTACTTCGTTGATGAAGATCTTGATTATAAAACAGCAAATAACATTTAAATTCAATTCATACATTTGTATTAAGGTAGTGTTTGTTTCGTAGAATGTGTTGAAATTGGAATCGGAAATGGAATTAGAATTAGATTTTAAAGCATTCCATTGAAATCTCATAATGTGTTTGGTTGGTATAATTATCAATAGAATTAGAATGTAAATGACATAACTACCTTGTATCTAAAAAGAAGTAGGTGAACCGGCGATTTAGATACAATCTCAATTCCTTCTTTTGTTGAAATGAATATCATAAGGAATGTTATCTAATACCAATTTCATTCGGAATCCATTTCATTATGTGAAACAGATAATACATAGTTTACTACATTCTTATTAGTTATTGAAGAAACACTGAACTAATTAAGGGGCTAATCAGTTTGGTTTATGTTCCTACCATAGTGGTTAATCTTCTTAGGGTTTCCTGAGCTTCGTAATGATCGTCTAATCCTGCAAAATAGAACACCGTTACTCGTTAAGAGGGGAATATGGGGGTTTCCCTCTTAACCAGGCTCCGGCGTGTGAATAAGCGACTATATTTGAGGAGGTAAGTGTGTATTAAGAGTGAGAGTAGAGGAAGTGGAATCTTTAACCTGTGGACTAAGGTCTCTATTTATAGCCGGAGAGGTGTAAGAGGATATGGGCTGATGGGCCTTGGGCCGGAAGGCGACAACTTGGATGATATGCTCTTTGTCTCACTGGTGTCGACTGTTAGTGGCTTCTAGGAGTTCTTTGGTGCTGGCGCACCGTGATTGGAGCCACGTGTCATGGTTGTCGGCCCGGCCGCCTCTCTGCCATCAGCAAGTAAGTGGAGATCGTGGGGCAGGTGTCTCTGCCCTGTGATTGGTGCCACGTAGGCGTCCTTAAGTACTTTTTGTCTCCTGCATGTCAGACGATCGTGGAGCACGATTGAGCAGGGCCAGAAGGACGCTGATTGGCTATTTTCTTCTGCCACTTGTACCTTGTGTACTATCTGAAACAGACTTGCGCCACTGCCCTGCGCGATTCTTGCTGGACGCGTAACTATCTCGCGCAGGGTTTGGATGACTGAGTGCTCTTTCAGAATGCTAAGTGTTGTAATTGGAGCTTCCTATTGTCCGGGCCTCGCGCCGGTTAAATAAAATGTGGTGTAGCCCGCGCGAGGTTGTCAATCAGAAATTGTTGAATAAGGAGTATGGTCCCGCGTGCAACCTTGAAGGAGGTTTGCGCGGCTTTTTGGGACCATACCCCTTCAAGTCCCCCCAGTCCAGTGCTGCACCATGTGCGAGGCAAGTGGTTGGAGCTCTGGACTTAGAAAATAAAGTTGTAGAAAATGCTTCTTTTTTGATTGGTAGGCGTGCGCGTGGAAAGTTGTTGAAAATTGTCACGGCGCGACAACATCTCTGGTGGCTAATGATGCGTTGTTTTGTTTGATGGCGCGCGGGTGACTTGGGTAACCGTGCATCTTGCGCGACATGGGTAACTTCTGTATTAGGTTTTTTGAAATTTGGGCGGGAAAATCATTGGAATTTGAATTCTGACAGGTTGGTAGGAAATGTCGTTAATGGTGACGTTTGAGTTGACCACTTACACGGCTGTCATCATTTTGGCTCTGACGGTTCCACTTTCTGTCAGGAGAGTGAGGTCCACGCGCGCGTGGTAACCGTCACTCCGGGTTTCACGCCTTACGTGGCGTCTTCTGATTGGTCACGTGCGCGGCGATTTCGACACGTTTACTCATCGCATTAAATGCGATGGGTATATATATCCGATAAGGGGTGAAGGCAATCCACTTTTCCTACTTCTGCTAACATATTTCTTTCTTCTCTTATCGTATACTTCTTTGAATCTTCAAAATCTTGAAGAACACTAGCAGATCTTCAAGTATCTTGAGCAGATATTCAAACTTCCTTCTTTTATCATCGATGGCTGAAGAACATCCGGAGGAGAATCCCGGTGAGGAAAGCCCAGTTCCCGTCCTTAGGTGGGACTTGGGGCTGTTCGAGCAAATCACGAGGAGTTTCCGGTTTCCGCCGGAATGGGATGCCAGATATTGTCACGGCCCTTGACCCCGGTTTGACCCGGTCCAGAGTCGCGAGGCAGGAAATCCGATGGTATCTAATTTAGTGACAGCGGTAGTCTTTTTAAACAGGATCGATTAATAGTAAAACTGCTCGTTTATATATAATATAGGGATAAATCCCATAATTTACAAATAAGTGATTTCACTGGGAAATCCTTTATTTCTTAAAACATGTTTCTTTATTTATTTACATTGAGCCACTTTCTAAGCTTGTAGTGTTCCACGACACTTTTCCTGTGCTCACAACAGATCACCTGAAACATGTTTGAAAAAGGTTTTGTCAGCAGGGAAATACTGAGTGAATCATTCAGTTTTACTAAAACGACTCGTTTGTTATAATTCACAGTATTAAGAGATTACAATGTTTCTGATATCAAACCAACTACCCACAGTATTTGTCACTCGAATCTTTACGGTGACTGTGGTCATGTCACCATTGGCTGCCCCAATGAATGACGATTATCACTAAATTTAGGTTCGCCCACCTAAAGTGATAAAACTGCAATACTGTGCACAATACCCCACATACCGGCTGTAATTTGGTGATTACATAAACTTAATCACTGTAATTATAACTTTGAAAATATTTTAAGAATTTATAAAGCAATTTGATAAAAAGAGAATGACTCACATTGTAGATTTAACGAGCAGAATATAAGCCTACTGATTAGCCTTGATTAACCTAATTTAAATAACAATGCACACACAACAGGTTAGTAACTAATACAGCAGTTACGACAATTCACGAGAGTAAACCCTCACAACGATTTATTAGTGCAATACTTAACAATTCAGCGGATTCACAACGAATGACATAGTATAGTCCGAATTCGAGCAGTACTCAAACATTCAAGTCGAAATCACGATGAATTAATAAAGTATAAACTCAATTTGAGCGGCACTTAAACAATCGTTGGATAGTTATAATCGATCGGACGTTGAATCGTAATAACGATCGAGTTATTACCCTGATTGCGGCGTCGATTAGTGCACTGTGTGTGTTAATTGTAGTATACAGAACATAAATCGGTGCATGAAACGAATTTCTTCGTCGAACATACGTCAAATTTCAAGTACCAATGTCTGCTATTTATAGTCAAAATTTGCCACCCCTTACGGACCGTAACAAATAACCCTTACGGTCCGTAAGGGTTGCCTATATTTTATAGACTAGCCACGGTTGGGACTAGCTATGCTGAGTTGACATTTTCTGAATTCAGAATTTTGACAGCGAGTAAATTAGATAATCGTTAACTAGGTTTTACCCCCCCCCCCTGAGTTTTAGGGGCCCTAATCCTGATTCCGATTGTTCTGAAAATTTTAGGGTTTGTTCAGAATCACTTGGGTTTCTCAATTAGGGTTTCCTATTGGTCAAATTAAAATAATAATTAAGACTTTTGATGAGAATTGTTACATTCTCCCTACCTTAATAAAAATCTCGTCCTCGAGATTTACTGGAATAAATGAGGACACTTTCTCTTTATTTCTGATTCCAGCTCCCAAGTGTATTCAGCTCCTCTTTTTGAATCCCATCTGACTTTGACTAAAACTAGTCGTTTATGTTTGAGAAACTTAATCTTTCGATCCTCAATTTGAATAGGTTTCTCAACAAATTTTAGCTTTTCGTTTACCTCTATATCTTGAAGAGGTACTACCAGAGATTCGTCTGCTAGACATTTCTTGAGATTGGATACATGAAATACATCATGTACTTCAGCTAACTCTTTTGGTAGTTGTAAACGATAAGCAACTGGTCCTATACGTTGGATCACTGAAAATGGTCCTACGTATCTTGGACTTAGCTTTCCTTTCTTTCCGAATCTAACTACTCCTTTCCAAGGAGAAACTTTTAATAGAACTTTATCTCCGACTTGAAATTCTAACGGCTTGCGACGATTATCTGCATAACTCTTTTGATGATCTCGAGCTGTTTTCAGTCTTTCCTTGATCTGAGTAATCTTATCAGTAGTTTCTTGCACAATTTCTGGACCTGACAATTGACTTTCTCCTATTTCTGCCCAACAAACTGGAGTTCTGCATTTTCTTCCATATAGTGCCTCGAATGGAGCAGTTTCAATGCTTGAATGATAACTATTGTTATAGGAGAATTCAATTAATGGTAAATGATCATCCCAATTTCCACAAAAATCTATTACACATGCTCTAAGCATGTCTTCTAGAGTTTGGATCGTTCTTTCACTTTGTCCATCTGTTTGAGGATGATATGCCGTACTTAGATTTAGTCGAGTTCCCATAGCTTGCTGGAAACTTTTCCAGAAATGAGAAGTAAAACGACTATCTCTATCTGATACAATGGAGAGTGGGACTCCATGTAAAGATACCACTTCGTCTACGTACAATTTGGCTAGCCTTTCCATGCTAAAGGTTTCCTTCATTGGTAGAAAATGAGCTGATTTGGTTAATCGATCCACAATTACCCAAATCGCATCATTACCTTTTCTGGTTTTAGGCAACTTAGTAACAAAGTCCATTGTTATAAGTTCCCATTTCCATACAGGCATTTCCAATTGTTGTAGTAGTCCTGAAGGTTTCTGGTGTTCTGCCTTAACTTGTGAACAAGTAAGACACTTAGAAACATATCTTGCTATATCTTTCTTCATTCCTATCCACCAGAAATTCTTTCTTAAATCTTGGTATCTTATTGTTTCCAGGGTGCATAGTATACCTAGATTTATGGGCTTCCTCTAAAATCTTATTTCTTAATTCTCCTTGCTTAGGTACCCAAATTCGTTTCTTGTGGAATCTCCAAATTCCATAATTTCCTTGCTCTAGTTCCTTTATATAACCTTTCATTCCTTCAGCATCGTCCTTGATTGCTGTTTCCTGAACTTCCTTTAATTGTTCCATTAAATCTACTTGTAGATTTAATCTAAGAGCACGGACTCGTCGTTGCTTTTCATGATACTTACGACTTAAGGCATCTGCAACTACGTTTGCCTTTCCTTCGTGATATTGAATATCACAGTCGTAATCACTTAGAACTTCCATCCATCTTCTTTGCCTCATATTTAACTCTTTCTGCCCAAATATATACCTTAAACTTTTATGATCTGTATAGACAGTAAACTTACTTCCGTACAGATAATGTCTCCAAATTTTCAAGGCAAAAATTATGGCTCCTAATTCTAAGTCATGAGTTGTATAATTCTCCTCGTGCTTTCTCAACTGCCGGGAGGCATACGCAATTACCTTTTTGTGTTGCATCAACACACATCCGAATCCTAATTTTGAAGCATCACAATATACTTCAAAATCTTCTGTTCCTTCGGGCAATGCTAAAATTGGAGCATTCGTCAATCGGTGCTTTAAAATCTTAAAAGCTTCTTCTTGCTTATGTCCCCATTCAAACTTAGTGGCTTTACAGGTCAACTCAGTTAATGGTACGGCTATCTTGGAAAAATCCTTAATAAACCGTCTATAATACCCAGCTAAACCTATAAAACTTCTAATTTCCATAGCTGTTTGTAGGACCTTCCATTTGGTAATTGCTTCTATTTTAGCAGGATCTACGTGAATTCCTTCGTGATTCACCATATGTCCTAGGAATTGCACTTCCTTTAACCAAAATTCACACTTCGCGAATTTGGCATACAGCTTTTCTTTTCTTAACAAGGTTAAGAGTGCATGCAAGTGTTTGCAATGTTCTTCCTGACTCTTGGAATAAATAAGTATATCGTCGATGAATACGATTACAAATTTATCCAAGTATGGTTTATAGATCCGATTCATCATGTCCATAAATGCTGCTGGGGCATTTGTTAGTCCAAAGGGCATGACTGTAAACTCATAATGGCCATACCTAGTTCTGAAAGCAGTTTTAGGTATGTCTTCTTCTTGTACTTTCAACTGGTGATATCCAGATCTTAGATCTATCTTAGAAAAATACCTAGCACCTTGAAGTTGATCAAAAAGATCATCAGGGCAACTTCCGGTTGCCGGCAACGAATTTCATGGCCCATGTTTTGCAGCTCTATGGCTTTCATATCTCACAAATGAGTCCCCCTGGGATGGTTAGGGTTCGACACTTCGAATTTCTTTGTCGATCTCATGAAATAGAGCCGACTGTGGAAAGATTCAGGGTCTTTTACCAGTTGCAATGAAACATGGGATTCTACTCGTTTGCCAGTCGAGGGGCCGCGAAGAAGATACTTCTTAATCCTCCCAAGAGTTTCCATGACTGCAAACCGAAGTTCTTTTATATTCGCGAGGAGGTGATCCCGATCGCTATGATTTTCCACGCTTGGTCTGAGCCGATTATAAAGGAAGATCTGGCGATTCCCAAGAATGAGGCTTGGTATCAGAAGCTTACTGCAGCCCCTAACCGTGTGTTTGGAGAGAATGTCCTTGTTGCGGCGCGAATAGTTCTATTTTTCCTTCTTGCAAAACCTTATTCGAATTCAGCTAACTTCATAGGTAACAGGTTTGCAGAAAACTTATGGCCTAATAGTTCTATTTTTCCTTCTTGCAAAACCTTATTTATGTTAACAGAATTCCCGTCTGCCGTTTCGACTGTAAAAATTTGCCTAAGAGTGGTTAAGGGTAAGTTAAGAGCTTGGCAAAATGAAGTATTGATAAAACTTTGGTTTGCACCAGAGTCAAATAATACTTTTGCATAAACGTCGTGGACCAAGAACGTACCAGCTATAACGTCGGGAATTAGTTCGGCTTCCTGAGTGGTTAGCTGAAATGCTCGGGCATTCTTCTTTGTTGTTCCATTAGCTGATTTGCCTTTATTGTCTACAGGTTTAATTAATTTAGGACATTCTGTTTTGTAATGTCCGGTTTCTCCACAGTTATAGCAGACTATTGTTTTCTTTTTGCAATTTTCTTCACGATGTCCTGCCATTTTGCAGAAGTTGCAGATTACATTGCATTTTCCAAAATGATTCTTTTTGCAATTGCTGCAAAAAGGCGGTTGTGCAGATTGTCTCCTTCCTCTTTTCTTGAACCTATTATTATCATTACCCACACGAAATCCTTGGGTAATCTTTTGAGCCAATTCCTTCTTTCGATCTTCTTCTCTTGTGCGCACTAGTTCATCCGTTAGGGTATTAGCTAGTTCCACAGCATCGTCAATAGTGCGAGGTCTCGCAGCTTTAACGATATTGCGTATTTCACTAATCAGTCCCCAAATGTAGAGAGAAATGAGTACCGGTTCTGGCGAAGCCAGTGTTGGTACCACTCTAGCATATTCAAAGAATGTCGAAGTATAACCGCGACACTCTACGCCTACCATACGATGGTTTAGGAACTTATTTGCCATTTGTTCCTTTTCATATTCAGGATAGTATTTTCTTTCTACAAGAATTTTAAATTCTTCCCAGTTCATAGCATAAGCCATCCTTCTTCCATTTGCTTGTAGCACCGTGTTCCACCATTCTAGCGCCCCGTCTTTGAAAAGGTTTGATGCGTACATGACCTGATCTTCTTCGGAACACTTACTTATTGCAATTACTGCTTCGGTTTTCTCTAACCAACGCAGTACTGCAGTTGCTCCTTCGTTTCCTGCAAATTCAGCAGGTTTGCAAGCAAGAAATTCTTTGAAAGTGCAACCAGGTGTTGCGGCTTTCATTTTCTTAGGAGGTGGAGCCTGTCGTGGATTATTATCGTCATTATTGCCGCCTCCATTTACACTATGACTAAAATTCTCTTCCTGAGTACGTTTACTAGGAAGGATTTGTTGCGGTTCGATTGGATTCTTTATAGTAGCAACGAATGCTGGAATAGCATTAGCTATCCCTTGAGCAACAATATTTTCAATATCTTGTCTAGTCATATACTGGTTTTCCTGATTTTGTTCAGATTGATTCCCTTCATTAACTGGTTCATTATTAGCGTTTTCCATCTAATAATTATTAAAATATAACTATTAGTATCAAATGTTTGTAAATAAAACAATTACACAGAAGCACATAAAATCTATAACACAGATATATATCCAAAATTGTCGATGTTTCGACTTCTATTTTGCTTTATATATTATATAGGCATCCATACACACTGTTTATCTTACAATGTTTTATTTCCCATTTTACAGAGTTATATTTAACTATTATTATAATTATACAGACATTCTTCCCAACCCCACTATTCTCTGGTCAACTGACAGTTTAGTAGCGACGCTCCCTTTTGTCGTACTTCCAGGAAATTTGTTCTCCCATTTCCCGGAGCCTATTCCCTGTACCTATCAGCTCTTCACCGAACTGACGGAGTTCGGCTAAGTTTTCGTTGCTCATTGGAGGATTGGGGATAGGTTCTGGATCAAACTGTGGAAGGAAAGAATAAGGACTGTTGATGATATTTTCGAATTGCCAGTCATTTGTCCACCATTCTTCCATTTGGCCTAAAGGTCGAGTGTGGATTAGTGGGTCTGGAATAGCTGGTTCCAGATTCACAGGAAGTTGGGTTTCTAGGTAAGGATATAGATTATTATGGATAGGGCTAATGACATCACAATTTTCCAGTAGACGGTCTATTTCCTCTTGAAATGTGATTTCTTCAGTTTGTCTGGAACTCTCTCCAATTTCTATTCCTTTTTGTTTAAAATCTTTCTGGATTTCTATTTCTGCTGGATTAGAACTGTTATGGGTGAAATTCTGAGCCCATATCCTGACACTATATCTTGATTTCATGTTAGCTGTTTATGATCAGGATACCGGACCAGGATATTGGTAACATCCTGAGGCAGTATCGATCAGGATACCAGACCAGGATATTGGTAACATCCTGAGGCAGTATCCTGGTAGTTACTAACGATTTGCTTGTAGCTTGTAGCTGAAGGTTCTTAACATTCATAAAGACCAATTCCCCTGAAGACTCGCTCAAATTAGTTGGAAAAGAGACGTTGAAGCCGCAATACCTGGTCAATAACGTTCAAAACAGAATATTCCAAAGTATCCCGGAATAATAGGATAGTTTGTTAGTTTTTGTTACTATAAATGGGAGCGATCGGATCATAGGCAAACACAACTTTTTCCACACACTCTCTTTCGCACACTTTGCTCTCTAGCTTCTAGCAATCACTACACACCAACACTTGTAATCAAATCACGTTGTAACACCTAGTTGATCCGCATCATATCCTGCACTGTATCCTGCTATTTGAAGTAATAGAAGAACAAGGCAGTTGCGATTGTCAGCTCCCGAGGTTTTATGCCGGCGATCTAGATTGATCAAGGGCTTTCCTCGTATATCCGGTGTCACCCTTTACCTTTTTTGCTCATTGTTTGATCATAGATACAGCTCTATATCCTGAGCCGTATCTTGAAACTGTTTTCGCAATTAACTTGATTAACATATTTTCGACACTCGTTTCTAGCACACTACCTCACTTAACTAATTTGATCACTTAATTGCTTCGGTAATTTTTGACCAAAACAATTTGGCGCCCACCGTGGGGCAAGTGGTGCTATTTCTACTAAAAATCTTTGCAAAATCATTAATCGGTTTTTTATTTTCAAAATTTTTTGCCACATTGTTTACAATGGCCTCAAGATCAAACATGAGCTCTTCCACTATGTCTGCTGCAACCTCTGCTACTACTGGTTCGGTGCTTCCACCACCTCCTCCAAGGATGCCGTTTTCTTCACAATCTCAAGATGTTATCCCTACTCGGAGTGTCCAGGGATCTGCTCCCGTTTTAGCCTCTAACGATGAAATTTTGACTTTATTTGGAAGTGTGCAGGAACAAATGAGGCAGCAACAGGAGACTTACCAAATGCTGTTAAGAGAAATACAACTCTTAAAAGCTAGCTCGAGTAGACCTGCTGAAGAAACTGTCACTCCTATACAGCCCAGGGCTTTGAACTTCAGTTCCGCAGTTTACACTGAGGATAATAGGGGGAATATCGTCCCAAGCCATTCTCAGAATCATACCCCTGAGATACCCTCTTCGGTCAGGATATCGACTGTGAGAAGTTCAGGATATGCTTCAGGATATGGCCAAAATCCTCAGAATGGTAATGTGTCAAATAATAATATTCTTGCTACTAACAATAATGGCTCTTTGCAGGATGCAGGTATGACGTCAACATTTACCAGGGAGCTCCAGAAATTGAAGGACATGATATCCAGTGTACCTGGAATGGTCCAGCCAATTCCGGAAGTATCCCAGGACAGCCACAGGATATCCCGCTTTGCATATCCCATCTGTGATGCTGAAATCCCAAAAAGATTTCAAACTCCCAATATGAAGCTGTATGATGGGACTACGGATCCTGAAGAGCATATTGCCCAGTATAGGGAAAGAATGGAGATTAACCCTATCCCTCCGGAGCTCAAGGAAGCATGCTTATGCAAGGGATTTGGTTCTACTCTGACAGGATCAGCCTTAAAATGGCTGTTAAACGTCCCTCCTCACTCAATTACTTCGTTTGCTCATTTGGTTAATTTATTTAACAGTCAATTTTCTTGTAGTCGGAGTTTTGAGAAACTAACCAGTGATCTTTACAGGATAACTCAAGGGCCTCAGGAATCCTTGAGGGATTATGTGAACAAATTCAGTCGAGAATCCTTGGATATCCCACATCTTGATGTTGCAACAGCTGTGCAAGCTTTTAAGATGGGGTTGCAAAAGGATTCTCAGTTTTATCAGGATCTTGTAATGAATCCCTGCAGGAATCTCGACGAAGCTCGTAACAGGGCTTTGAGATATATCAGGCTGGAAGATGATAAGAAAATGCAAGAGAGGATGAATGCATCCTCAACATATGAACCAACTAACAGGAAGTCAGAATCCTCATACAAACCATATCGTTCTAAGCCATATGACAGGAATGATAGCAAAAAAGTGAACGCTGTTGAAAATGAGGATCCTGAGGAGTATCCTGAACTGTCAAAATATTGTTTTTCTGTTAATATACCTGAACTAATGTATGCTATGCAGGGTTTGGGAGATAAAGCCAGGTGGCCTCGAAAGAATCAACAAAAAACTGATTGGAAGGATAAGTCCAAATGGTGTGCCTTCCATGAGGATTTCGGACATGTTACTGAGGATTGCATTGCCCTGAGGAAAGAAATAAGCTACCTACTAAGCAAAGGATATCTGAAGGATCTACTGGGCAGAAAGAAGGATAAGGGTCAGGATATTGAGAAGGATCCTGAACGAGCAGCATCACCTCCCGCCGACGCCAAGATAATTAACTTTATCTCAGGAGGGTCCGATATCTGTGGAACTTCTTATTCTGCAGCCAAAAGACATGCAAAGGAGGCTAAGGCCGAAAGGGGGAATAAGCCAACCAGAATATCGACCCTCACGACTGATAAAATGATCACGTTCGATAGTGATGACAGGGATACTATCCAGGATCCTCATCATGATGCTCTGGTAATAACTTTATATGTTGCTAATCACTTTGTACGCAGGATACTGGTGGATAATGGCAGCTCAGTCAACATCATCCAATTGGCAACCTTGAAGAGAAGGAACATCCCCGAGATAGAGATTACCTCAAAGTCCACTGTGCTTGTAGGGTTTAGTGGAGAAGCAAAGAATACCGTAGGGGAGATAAAATTGCCCGTGTATGTTGAAGGGGTCAACTCAATACAACGCTTCTGTATCATGGACTCCTTATCCTGCTACAATATCATATTGGGTAGGCCATGGATCCAAGATATGGAAGCTGTGCCATCAACCTATCATCAGTGTATCAAGATCCCTACTCCTTGGGGGGTTGTCAAGGTGGAAAGTGATCAACAGGAAGCGAAGGAGTGTTATTCTTCTTCGATGAAATCCTCGACAAAGCCTAGTGCAGCATAGCAATTAAAGATGCGAGGCCAGGATATCATGGAGGCTTCAGAACAGGATGTAAAGAAAATTATCCTGGACCAGAATAATCCAGATATCTCGGTGCTCGTAGGAACCAATATCCCCCAGGATATTGAACATCAGTTAATTAACTTTTTGAAATGCAGGATGTCAACATTCGCATGGAAGCATGAGGATATGACAGGTATTTCTAAGTATATTATAACTCACAAGCTTGGAATTGACAGGTCTTTCAAGCCTGTCCAGCAAAAGAGAAGGAAGTTTGCTCCAGAACGAAACGTAATTATTCAAGAAGAGGTTGAAAGACTATTGAAGTCCAAGATGATCAGGGAAGTCAAATTTCCCAAGTGGCTACCAAATGTGGTCGTGGTTCAAAAGAAGAATGGGAAATGGAGAGTTTGTGTAGATTACACAGACTTGAACAAAGCATGTCCTAAAGACCCATTCCCTCTGCCTCATATAGACTCGATGGTGGATGCCACTGCTGGTCATGAAATGCTAACTTTCATGGATGCATCCTCAGGATTCCAGCAGATCCAAATGGAACCTTTAGACCAGGAGGACACTGCTTTCATGACACCAACAGGTATTTACTGTTATACTGCTATGCTTTTTGGTTTGAAAAATGCAGGTGCAACGTACCAGAGATTGGTGAACATGATGTTTAAAGACAAACTGGGGGACACCATGGAGGTGTACATTGACGATATGGTAATCAAATCCAAGAAGGCTGAGGATCATCTCCAGGATATTAAAGGAGCATTTGATATCCTGGACCAGTACAATATGAAACTAAATCCTGCCTAGTGCCATTTTGGAGTGGGGGCAGGAAAGTTTTTAGGCTACATGGTAACTAAAAGGGGTATAGAAGCAAGCCCGTAACAGATCAAAGCTATCCTGGATATCAAGTCACCATCCAACATGAAAGATGTGCAAAGATTAACTGGACGAGTAGCGGCATTGAGCAGATTTATATCAAGATCCTCAGAAAAATGTAAAGAATTCTACGATATCCTGAAGAAGAATAAGAGGTTCGAGTGGGGAGAAAAGCAAGAAGCAGCCTTACAGGAATTAAAGCAATATCTTTCAACCGCACCTCTGATGATGAAGTTCGAGGATGGTGAGCCATTATCCATGTATCTTGCAGTATCAGGGAATGCAGTAAGTGCTGTTTTGGTCAAGGATCACGAAGGTCAGCAGTATCCTGTCTATTATGTTAGTAAAAGTTTATTAGATGCTGAAACTAGATATTCTCATCTAGAAAAAATGATATTAGCCCTAGTTATGGCATCAACTAAGCTTAGACATTATTTTGAGACACATAGGATTCACGTTAAAACCAACTATCCTGTTAAAAATGTGCTTAGGAAACCCGAGATGTCAGGAAGAATGGCTAAATGGTCAGTAAAATTAAGTGCGTATGATCTAGTATATGAACCTAGAAATGCCATAGAGTCTCAGGCTTTAGCTGACTTTGTGGCTGATTTCAGTAGTGATATTCAAAATTAAGTAGACCTAGAAGTACAACAGCTAGGAGAAAACTTAGAATCCTGGACGTTATATACTGATGGTGCATCTAATGTTAGAGGTGTAGGATTGGGTATACTACTAAAATCGCCACAGGGGGACATATTACCCCAGGCTGTTAGATGTGAGTTTCCTGCCACTAATAATGAAGCTGAGTATGAAGCTCTGATAGCAGGATTAGAGTTGGCTAAAAATATGTATATTAGATGTTTACAAGTATATGTTGATTCCTTGTTAATTACTAACCATTTCAATGGATCTTATGCAGTAAAAGGTGAAAAGTTAGCTGAATATCTTGAAATTGTTAAAAAAATTAGCAGGATATTTCGAAATTTTTACACTTGAACAGGTACCAAGAAAAAAGAATGCTGAAGCTGACGCTCTAGCAAACTTAGGATCTACTGTCAGGATACCGGAGGGAACTCAGATACCAATAGTGCACATCTTGTATCCTGCAATGGAACATTTTAAATCTCAGGATAAAGAAGTAGCATGTATCCAGGATCCTGGTAATGGATATCCTGAGAAGGATCCTGAATCCTGGATAACTCCAGTTGTGAAGTATCTTCAAGAAGGAGATATCCCAAAGGATGCAAATCCTAAGGCTTTTAGGATGAAGGTATCTCGTTTTACTATAATAAATAATATTTTGTATAAGAAATCCCTTGCAGGTCCGTACCTAAGGTGCTTGGAAGATCCTGAAACCAAGGAGGTACTTCAGGATATACACGAAGGAGACTGTGGCAACCATACTGGGGGCATATCTCTGTTCTCGAAGGTGTTGAGAACAGGATATTACTGGCCGACCATGAGAAAGGATGCCGCTGAGTATGCTCAGAAATGCGATGCATGTCAAAGACACGGCAACATCCTGCATCAGCCTGCAGAACCATTATATCCTATCGTATCCCCTTGGCCGTTTATGAAATGGGGAATGGACATAGTGGGAAAACTTCCAAAGGCTCCAGGAGGAAAGGTTTTTATGCTGGCAATGACAGATTATTTCTCCAAGTGGGTAGAAGCCGAGGCCTTTGTTCAAGTCAAGGATCAAGAAGTGGTATCCTTCATAAAAAGGAATATCCTGACCAGATTTGGGGTACCAACTGAGATAGTTTGTGACAATGGCTCTCAATTCATCAGCAAAAGAACTACTGACTTTTGCAAGAGTTGGCGAATTAAAATGATCACATCTACACCAGTGCATCCTCAAGCAAATGGACAAGCAGAATCCTCGAACAAGATAATTGTCAACAATTTGAAGAAAAGACTTGGAGCTAAAAAGGGAAGATGGGCAGAAGAACTACCATTTGTCCTATGGGCTGACAGGAAAACTGTGAAGAATGCTGCTGGGCAAACCCCATTTTCCTTAGTATTTGGAGTCGAGGCAGTAATCCTGACAGAGATGGTGATACCTACAGCAAGATCCAACCTCCGGGATCCTGAGAAGAATCCTGAAATCTTATGTCAAGAACTGGATACTATTGATGAGACAAGAGATGCAGCAAAGCTAAGGATGGCGGCATATCAACAGAGGATATCCAGAGCATATAACAAGAATATAAGGACTAGAAGGTTCCAAGTCGGAGATTGGGTGTTAAGGAAAGCTTTTCAGAATACTACGAATCCTGCTGATGGAAAGTTGGCTCCAAAGTGGGAAGGACCCTATGAGATTGAATCGGAATCTAGAAAAGGAGCATACCAGCTTAAGAATATGGAAGGGGATATACTACCAAGATCCTGGAATGCTATACATCTCAAAGCCTATTTCAAGTGAGTTTAGAATTTAATTTCTAACTCAAGATGGTATGAATTCTGTCTCTTTTAAATATAATTTATTTTATTTGAACCCAATACTAACTTAAGCATCGGAGGGGTGTTAGCCAAGCTAACACCCACCTTAGTTTAAGGTGTTTTGCAGAATATGCTTTGGGATATAGCTCCAGGATACACACTCGGGATACTTCGAAAGATTAGAGGATTGGCCCCCTCTCTCACGTTTAAGGGATCCTGATCCCTTCACAGGTTTAAAGGTATTCACCTTTCTCACGAATTGGGTTTAAACACCCCGCCTGGAGCGCAAGTTATCCAGGGATAGTTCAAGGTGGCGGGACCAGTTCATGTAAAAGTGGCTGACAATTTCGTTACTGTTGGCTATACCCTGGATCCTTAAGGTATATGAGGATTGATCACCCTCTCTCACGAAAGGGTATTTTCATACTCTCTAAGGTTTAAAGGTTATCACCTTTCTAAGTCTTGGAGTTTATACACTCCCGCCTGTAGCGCATGAAAATGTGGGATTTTCCCCAGGTTTAAAGGTTTTCACCTTTCTAAGTTTTGGGGTTTCCACACCCTCGCCTGTAGCGCACGAAACGTGGGTAAAATCCCTAGCAAAACTCAAAGACTTAAAGGTTTTCACCTTTTCAAGTCTTGAGGTTCTTATACTCCGGCTTAAATGCCTGGAAAATGGGTTTAGTCCTAATAAAATACAAAGTTTTTGGATAATCCCAAAGTATATTTTCAAAAAACATAATCATTTACAAGTCTACATAAATTTTTGAAAAAAGATTGCTAAGTTTAAACAACTGGTTGAAGAATTGCTTGTTAGGGGTCATTTTCTTAACATATGTATCCTGACCAATATCCTGCCTTTGTTTGGTTATTTGTAATCAGGATGCTGGAAGAGGATATTGCTGACATCTTGGGCGATATCCTGAAGCTTATTGAATTAATCACGTGCAGATGAAGGGCAGAGGCTTGCTAACGGTCACAAGGACTTCTTCTCCTCAAGACTCGGACGAATTTGTTGAGAAAGAGACGTTGAGCCCGAAAGACCAGGTCTGCAACGTTCCAAGAAGGAATATTCGGTGAATCCCGCGAGTTTAGGGTAGTTAGTTATCTTATCTTTACTATAAATAGATGAGGTCGGATCAACTTAGAACACATCATTTCACACTTACACTCTCGAACACAATCACATTCTAGCTAGTTGCAAACACCACACTTGTATTTCATTTTCGTTGTAACACTTAGTCGATCCGTACCACATCCTGCACTGTATCCTGATTTTTGAAGCAATTGAAGAACTAGGCAGCTGCGATTGTCAGCTCCCGAGGTTTTATGCCGGCGATCTAGATTGATCAAGGGCTTTCCTCGTACATCTCGTGTCACTTCCTTTACTTTTTGCTCATTAATTGCTCATTGTTTGATCGTCGATACAGCTCAATATCCCGAGCCGTATCCTTAAACTGTTTTTGCAAGTAATTTAATTAACACATTTTTTTGACATTTACTTCTAGCACACTACCTCACTTAACTAATTTGATCACTTAATTACTTCGGTAATTTTTGACCAAAACAATTTGGCGCCCACCGTGGGGCAAGTGGTGCTCTTTTTACTAAAACTTTTTGTTAAATCGCTAATCGGTTTTTTATTTTCAAAACTTTTTGCTACACTGTCCACAATGGCCTCACGATCAAACATGAGTTCCTCTACTATGTCTGCTATGACTTCTGCTACTACCGGTTCGGTGCTTCCACCACCTCCTCCAAGGATGCCAGCCTCTACACAATCTCAAGATGTTATCCCTACTCGGAGTGTCCAGGGATCTGCTCCCGTTTTAGCTTCTAATGATGAAATTTTAACTTTATTTGGAAGTGTGCAGGAACAAATGAGGCAGCAACAGGAAACAAACCAAATGCTTTTAAGGGAAATACAACTCCTGAAGTCTGGCTCGAGCAGATCTGCTGAGGACAATGTCACTCCATTACACCCCAGAGCGTTGAACTTTAGTTCAGCTGCGTATACCGAGGATAACAGGGGGAATATCGTGCCCAGTCTTCCTCAGAATCATACTCCTGAAATACCCTCCTCGATTAGGATGTCAACCATGAGGAGCTCAGGATATGCTTCAGGATATGGGCAAAATCCTCCAACTGGTAACGTGTCTAATAATAATAATACTCATATTACTAACAGTGGTGGATCTTTGCAGGATACAGGTGTAACATCAGCACTTACTAGGGAACTTCAAAAGTTGAAGGACATGATATCTAGTGTACCTGGGGTGGTCCAGCCGATCCCAGAAGTGTCCCAGGATAGCCACAAGATATCTCGTTTTGCATACCCTATATGTGATGCTGAGATCCCAAAGAGATTCCAAACTCCCAACATGAAGCTTTATGACGGGATTACGGATCCTGAGGAGCATATTGCCCAGTATAGGGAAAGAATGGAGATTAACCCTATCCCTCCGGAGCTCAAGGAAGCGTGCTTGTGCAAGGGATTTGGTTCTACTCTAACGGGATCAGCCTTGAAATGGCTGTTGAACGTTCCTCCTCACTCAATCACTTCATTTGCTCATTTGGTTAATTTATTTAACAGTCAATTTTCTTGTAGTCGGAGCTTTGAGAAACTAACCAGTGATCTTTACAGGATAACTCAAGGGCCTCAAGAATCCTTGAGGGATTATGTGAACAAATTTAGTCGAGAATCCTTGGATATCCCACATCTTGATGTTGCAACAGCTGTGCAAGCTTTTAAGATGGGATTACAAAAGGATTCTCAGTTTTATCAGGATCTTGTAATGAATCCCTGCAGGAATCTCGATGAAGCTCGTAACAGGGCCTTGAGATATATCCGTCTGGAAGATGACAAGAAGATGCAAGAAAGGATGAACTCATCCAACACTTATGAATCGACTAACAGGAAGTCAGAATCCTTATTTAAGTCATATCGGCCTAAGCCATATGGTAGAAATGAAAACAAGAGAGTGAACGCTGTCGAAGATGAGGATCCTGAAGAATATCCTGAGTTGTCCGAATATTGCTTTTCTGTTAATATTCCTGAATTGATGTATGCTATGCAGGGTCTAGGAGACAAGGCTAGATGGCCCCGAAAGAATCAACAAAAGGCTGACTGGAAAGATAAGTCGAAGTGGTGTGCTTTCCACGAAGATTTCGGACATATGACTGAGGATTGCATTGCTTTAAGGAAAGAAATAAGCTACCTTCTGAGCAAGGGATATCTGAAAGATCTCTTAGGAAAGAAGAAGAATAAGGGTCAGGATACTGAGAAGGATCCTGAACGAGCAGCATCACCTCCCGCGGATGCCAAGATAATCAACTTCATTTCGGGGGGATCCGACATTTGTGGAACTTCGTATTCGGCAGCAAAGAGACATGCAAAGGAAGCCAAAGCCGAAAGGGGAGACAAACCTGTCAGGATGACTACACTCACAACTGACAAAGTGATCACATTTGATGCTGATGACAGGGATACTGTCCAGGATCCTCACCATGATGCTCTGGTAATAACGTTATATGTGGCTAACCATTTTGTACGCAGGATATTGGTTGATAATGGCAGCTCCGTCAACATAATCCAGCTAGAGACACTTAAAAGAATGAATGTGTCTCCAATGGATATAACTTCGAAGTCCACTGTGCTTGTTGGATTCAGCGGAGAAGCCAGAAACACAGTGGGAGAGATAAAGTTGCCGGTGTACGTTGAAGGTGTCAATTCGATACAACGTTTCTGTGTGATGGACTCTCTATCCTGCTATAACATCATACTAGGAAGAGCATGGATTCACGATATGAAGGCCGTGCCATCAACATATCACCAATGCATCAAGATACCTACCCCTTGGGGAGTTGTTAAAGTTGATAGCGATCAGCAGGAGGCGAAAGAATGCTACTCCTCCTCGATGAAATCCTCAGCCAGAACTAGTGCAGCATAGCAATTAAAGACGCGGGCCCAGGATATCGTGGAGAATCCGGAGCAGGATGTGAAGAAAGTTATCCTGGACCAGGATAACCCCGATATTTCGGTGCTCGTAGGGACCAATATCCCTCAGGATATTGAGGAACAATTAATTAACTTTTTGAAATGCAGGATGTCTACGTTTGCATGGAAGCATGAGGATATGACAGGCATATCCAAAGATATTATCACTCACAAGCTTGGAATTGATAAATCATTCAAGCCAGTGCAACAAAAAAGAAGGAAGTTTGCTCCTGAACGCAATACAATTATTCAAGAAGAAGTTGAAAGATTGTTGAAGTCCAAAATGATTAGAGAAGTCAAATTCCCAAGGTGGCTAGCAAACGTGGTCGTGGTACAGAAGAAAAACGGGAAATGGAGAGTTTGTGTAGACTACACAGACTTGAACAAAGCTTGTCCTAAAGACCCATTTCCTCTTCCCCATATCGATGCAATGGTAGATGCCACTGCTGGGCATGAAATGCTAACTTTCATGGACGCATCCTCAGGATTTCAACAGATACAAATGGAGCCTTCTGACCAGGAGGATACTGCCTTCATGACACCAACATGTATTTATTGTTATACAGCTATGCCTTTTGGTCTGAAAAATGCAGGTGCAACATACCAGAGATTGGTAAACATGATGTTCAAAGACAAACTGGGGGACACCATGGAAGTATACATTGACGATATGGTAGTAAAGTCAAAGAAAGCTCAGGATCACCTCCAGGATATTAAAGGAGCATTTGATATCCTGGATCAGTATAATATGAAGCTGAATCCTGCTAAGTGCCATTTCGGAGTGGGGGCAGGAAAGTTTCTTGGGTATATGGTGACGAAAAGGGGGATAGAGGCAAGCCCAGAGCAGATTAAAGCTATCCTGGATATAAAATCACCCTCGAATATGAAGGATGTACAAAGATTAACAGGCCGGGTAGCAGCTCTAAACAGATTTATCTCAAGATCCTCGGAGAAATGCAAAGACTTCTATGATATCCTAAAGAAGAACAAAAGATTCGAATGAGGGGAAAAGCATGAAGCAGCCCTACATGATTTGAAACGGTATCTCTCAACCGCACCTCTATTGATGAAGCCAGAAAATGGTGAACCACTATCCCTATACCTTGCTGTATCAGGGAATGCTGTAAGTGCCGTTCTTATAAAAGACCATGAAGGTCAGCAGTATCCTGTTTATTATGTTAGTAAAAGTTTGTTAGATGCTGAAACTAGGTATTCTCATTTAGAAAAATTGATACTAGCGTTAATTATGGCATCAACGAAACTTAGACATTATTTCGAGACACATAGGATACATGTTAAAACAAACTATCCTATTAAGAATGTGCTTAGGAAACCAGAGATGTCAGGCAGGATGGCTAAGTGGTCAGTAAAATTGAGTGCTTATGATTTAGTATATGAACCTAGGAATGCCATAAAGTCTCAGGCTTTAGCTGACTTTGTGGCTGACTTTAGTAGTGACATTCAGGATGAGGTAGATCTAGAAGTTCAACAGCTAGGAGAATCCTCAGGATCCTGGACATTATATACTGATGGTGCATCTAATGTAAGAGGAGTAGGATTAGGAATACTACTAAAATCGCCACAGGGGGACATATTACCCCAGGCTATTAGGTGTGAATTTCCTGCTACTAATAATGAAGCAGAATATGAAGCTTTAATTGCAGGATTAGAATTGGCTAAGAGTATGAGTATAAAGAATTTGCAAGCATATGTTGACTCTTTGTTAATTACTAACCATTTTAATGGATCCTATGCAGTTAAGGGTGAGAAATTGACTGAATATCTTGATATTCTCAAAAAATTAGCAGGATATTTCGATGTTTTTACACTTGAACAGGTACCAAGAGAGGATAATGCTGAAGCGGATGCCTTAGCAAATCTGGGATCATCAATCAGGATACCGGAAGGGACCCAAATACCAATAATACATGTCTTATATCCTGCAATGAATCCTCAAGATAAAGAAGTAGCGGATATTCGGGATCCTGGAGTGGAATATCCTGAACAGGATCCTAAATCCTGGACAACTCCAATTCTGAAATATCTTAAAGATGGACACATCCCCGAAAATGAAAATCCTAAGGCATTTAGGATGAAGGTATCACGATTTACTATTATAAATAATATTTTGTACAAGAAATCTCTTGCAGGACCATATTTAAGGTGCTTGGAGGATCATGAAGCCAAAGAAGTACTTCAGGATATACATGAAGGAGACTGTGGTAATCACACTGGGGGCAGATCATTATTCTCGAAAGTATTGAGGACAGGATACTTTTGGCCAACAATGAGAAAGGATGCTGCAGAATATGCTCGAAGATGTGATGCATGTCAAAGGCATAGTAACATATTACATCAACCAGCTGAACCACTATATCCTGTAGTTTCCCCTTGGCCATTCATGAAGTGGGGGATGGATATAGTAGGAAAGTTACCGAAAGCTCCGGGAGGAAAAGTCTTTATGCTAGCAATGACGGATTACTTCTCTAAGTGGGTTGAAGCTGAAGCATTTGTTCAAGTAAGAGACCAAGAAGTAGTATCCTTCATCAAGAGAAATATCCTGACCAGATTCGGAGTACCAGCTGAGATAATCTGTGACAATGGCTCTCAGTTTATAAGTAAGAGGACTACTGACTTTTGCAAGAGTTGGGGAATCAAAATGATCACATCAACTCCGGTACATCCTCAAGCAAATGGACAAGCAGAATCCTCTAACAAGATAATTGTCAACAACTTAAAGAAAAGGCTTGGAGCCAAAAAAGGAAGATGGGCAGAAGAATTACCCTTTGTTTTATGGGCTGACAGGACAACGATAAAGAATGCAACAGGTCAAACCCCATTTTCGTTGGTGTTTGGAGCAGAAGCAGTGATTCCAACGGAGATGACAATACCCACTGCAAGATCTATCTTAAGTGATCCTGAGAAGAATCCTGAAGCCTTGAGTCAGGATTTAGACACTATAGATGAAAAGAGAGATGCAGCAAGGCTAAGGATGGCAGCATATCAACAGAGAATATCCAGGGCATATAACAAGAATATTAGAACCAGAAGATTTAAGGTTGGAGATTGGGTATTAAGAAAGGCCTTCCAAAATACTACTAATCCTGCCGATGGCAAGTTAGCTCCAAAATGGGAAGGACCATATGAAGTTGAATCAGAAGCAGGGAAAGGAGCGTATAGACTCAAGAATATGGAGGGAGATATGCTACCGAGATCTTGGAATGCTATACACCTTAAGCTCTATTTCAAGTGAGTCTAGAATTTAATTTCTAACTCGAGATGGTATGAATTCTTACTTCTTTTAAATGTGTTTGGTGTAATTTGTTCTTTATAA
Source organism: Helianthus tuberosus (assembly GCA_030545235.1). Lineage (NCBI taxonomy): Eukaryota > Viridiplantae > Streptophyta > Magnoliopsida > Asterales > Asteraceae > Helianthus > Helianthus tuberosus. The sequence goes on from CM060436.1 coordinate 8,957,670, forward strand.
CCTGATACTGACTTAAGCATCGGAGGGGTGTTAGCCAAGCTAACACCCACCTTAGTTTACATTTGTTTTGCAAGATATGTTTCAGGATATAGCTCCAAGATATGCACTCGGGATAACTCAGAAGATTAGAGGATTGGCCCCCTCTCTCACGTTTAAGGGATATTGATCCCTTCACAGGTTTAAAGGTATTCACCTTTCTTCCGAATTGGGTTTAAACACCCCGCCTGGAGCGCAAGTTATTCAGGGATAGTTCAAGGTGGCGGGACCAGTCCATGTAAAAGTGGCTGACAATTTCGTTACCATTGGCTATATCCTGAATCCTAACGGTATATGAGGATTGATCACCCTCTCTCACGAAAGGGTATTTTCATACTCTCTAAGGTTTAAAGGTTTTCACCTTTCTAAGTCTTGGAGTTTATACACTCCCGCCTGTAGCGCATGAAAAATTGGGATTTTCCCCAGGATACAAAGGATTTATCTCCAGTACATCCTTGGGTTATTCCCTCGGAACGAGAAAAATTGCTTATGCCATGGAAATTGACATTAAATAGGTTTCTAAGATACTTGAAGACATTGTACGCAGGGGACATCCTTGCCAGGATGGTGGTGTAGAGTTAAAAGAATGAAGTTTGCGACTAATGCATTAAGTACCTTGCACTGGGGACATCTTCATTGGAAGAGTTGCAAAGGGATTGAAGTTTGGTAATAGGTTTATATCCTATGTCTGGTATGGTCTTTCCTTTGCAAGTCTCATTTAAATTTTTAATAACATCATGTTAAATATCTTGACACATATCCTCAAAGTCCTTTTAAGGATATTTGGATGGGATGTTTGAAACTAGTATTGGTTTGGAATTTTGATCATCATCAAAACTTGGTTTTGAAGAGATAAGCTATTTTTTACTTTCTAGAAAAATTTTTATAAAGATAAAGGAATGTCTGGAAGATCTATTTAGTAAAAGGCTTTTGCAGTATGTTGCTGAGCATACTAATCAGGATATTTTGTGAAATAACAGTATGAAATTTTTACAAAGCTAAAACTTACACTAAACAATGCAAAGCAACAGTAAAATAAGTCAAAAGATGAAATTATTCTTAGAGCAATCAATACTGGTTGATAACCGAAGGTTTCATCCTGAAACCCAGGACCCATCCGCCTTCGGTTATCAAAGTGTTTAGAAACAGAAATGAAAATTGTTCATAAAAACATAAAATTGTTCGAAAGATTTAAAGAAAACAAGCTCTAGGGGGTAGTGCCTTCTTGGTCCATAGCGGTTTCAGCAACATCCATCTTGGGATCCGCCTCGGTATCCTTCTCAGCATCAGTTGCCTTTTCAACTGCTTTAGAAGGATCATCGACAGTTGATTTGGAAGAGGTACCGCCAAGATTCTTCAGCTTGGTCTCCCAAGCACCAACGTCCCAGGAAGGGCATTCGAAGCCTAATGTTTTGGCTTCATGAGCCATCTTCAACCTAGCCTGGAGAAGAGAAATGACGACGGAACTTTTGAGACTTTCTCGGTAACTGACCATATCCCGTTCGTACTGCATATGGGCAGCTTCCAGATCGGCCTGGGCTTGAAGAGTAGCTTTGTTGAGAGCAACTTGGTGTTCTTGGGTCATAGCTTTGTATTTCTCTTCGTAATGACGAGACTTGGCGGCCACAATCATGCCTTGGTCAGAGATTGTGATTTCTGCTTCCTTTAGCTTAGATTCAAGTGTTTTGTTGAGCTTGCAGGATTCTTGATATAAGTGAACCAAACGCTCAAGACCCTACAAAGGTAAAAGGACAGGGATCAATATTGTTAAGTCTTTGAAAATAGTTTAAATTGCAGGATATGATATAAAGATACTAACCTGGTTGAGAAAAGAAGTCATAAAACCATTGGCTTCAATGAATCCGTGCTTTTCATAAGGAAAGGTGTCAGAAATAACAGGGGAATCGGGTTCTTTCCTTTTGCGGGAACTTGAACTCCGAGGCTTGGTAGCCGGTGAAGGTTTAGGAATGATTATGGCTCTGGAGCTGCTGGGTTTGGATGCAGCAGTGGTCTTGGAGCCGGATTCTTTCTTGACCTGGATCTGGTCAGAATAGCTATCCAGTTCGTCAAGATCAAAGACTTCAGGGATCTTAGCTGGTGCTGCGTAAAGGGAGAAGTTTAACTCTTTATCATTATATTGTTTTGACTAATTATTCTGAAAGGAATTCTTACCAGACATCTCGGATGACGAGTACTGACTTGAACTCGGAACGTGTGTGGTAAAAGTCCTGTCTGTTGTAGGTAACCGGTAAACGGTGTTGATTCTCTCTTCTGACTCAGCGGTAGGAGGAGCAACTTCCTTGAAGTTCACTGCATAAAGATCAAAAAGAAGAATATTAATAGAGGATAACAATCAAATCGTCTATGAGGATATTTATGATCCTACCGGTGGTTAACCACTCCACCGGAAGGTTAGCACCCTCAGCAATGGAATCTCGTTTGACAAAGAAGAATTTGCGTTGCCATCCGTCTTCATTTTTGGTGGCTTTGAGGATCAGGGGTTTGCTGGAGGTTGAAAAAAGCAAAAACCGGCTAGAGCCGTGGGATCGGAGGCGATAAGCAATAGGTAGATCCTCGATGCAGAGGTCAGAACAGTGGAGGTTTTTGATTTGGTTGAGTACAATTAATACTCTCCAAACCATGGGCATGGTTTGAGCAAAAGAGATGCCAGTAATACGAAAGAATTGCATCATGAATTCTGGGAAGGGGTATCGAAGGCCTAGTGAAAAAGGATATGCTGGAAAACAGATCCATTCGGTAGAACTAACATCCGATCGGATTGACCGATCAAATGGCCTGAAGACTGTGCTATCAGGGAAAGCGCCAGAGGCTCTTAAAGCTGCAATATCTGCGTTGTCGAAGGCGCAGATCTCCTTTTCGGGATTTTTGAGAAGATTCTGCTGGGTGAAGGTCTCGGCGGCCATTGCTAGAAAGATGAAGTAAATTGACAGGAAGAAAGTCGAAAATGGAGAATTACCTGAAGGGACTGCTGATGATATCTGCTTTTCAAACAAGAAAAGAGAAGATATAGGGGCATTGTGGATCTCCATGGAGTGAAAAACGCGTTGGAAGTTATGATGTGATCTTGACCGTCGCTTCATTTTAAATGCCTTGAGTTGTGGGATAAGGTTTTTGAAATATATCCGTTGGATTGGTATCCCAACTGATATATTTGGGGACAATTGTTAGGGGTCATTTTCTTAACATATGTATCCTGACCAATATCCTGCCTTTGTTTGGTTATTTGTAATCAGGATGCTGGAAGAGGATATTGCTGACATCTTGGGCGATATCCTGAAGCTTATTGAATTAATCACGTGCAGATGAAGGGCAGAGGCTTGCTAACGGTCACAAGGACTTCTTCTCCTCAAGACTCGGACGAATTTGTTGAGAAAGAGACGTTGAGCCCGAAAGACCAGGTCTGCAACGTTCCAAGAAGGAATATTCGGTGAATCCCGCGAGTTTAGGGTAGTTAGTTATCTTATCTTTACTATAAATAGATGAGGTCGGATCAACTTAGAACACATCATTTCACACTTACACTCTCGAACACAATCACATTCTAGCTAGTTGCAAACACCACACTTGTATTTCATTTTCGTTGTAACACTTAGTCGATCCGTACCACATCCTGCACTGTATCCTGATTTTTGAAGCAATTGAAGAACTAGGCAGCTGCGATTGTCAGCTCCCGAGGTTTTATGCCGGCGATCTAGATTGATCAAGGGCTTTCCTCGTACATCTCGTGTCACTTCCTTTACTTTTTGCTCATTAATTGCTCATTGTTTGATCGTCGATACAGCTCAATATCCCGAGCCGTATCCTTAAACTGTTTTTGCAAGTAATTTAATTAACACATTTTTTGACATTTACTTCTAGCACACTACCTCACTTAACTAATTTGATCACTTAATTACTTCGGTAATTTTTGACCAAAACATTGCTAAAGGATCATATCCTGGTACAACATACTGGTCCTGCACAGACAGGGGACATCCGTGATAGAACATGACGTATGCTGATACTATATCCTACTGGGGACATTTATGCTGGAGCAAGAAGGAAACCTATGCCAACACTATATCCCACTAAGGCATTGTGAGGAACTCAAAGGATCAAGTTTGGGCATAATTCGCCAAGTATCCTGGACTGGGGACACCTTCGGTGGAATGGTTGTGAAAGGACTGGAATGAAAGGATTGAGATGTCTTCTGTTTCGGTATGATCTTTCCTATTTTTGTTCTTTAAAAAAACCTTATCTAGATTGTCTAAATTTCTGAAACTATAACACTTATGAGTATCCTGGTCGGGATATGTTCTCAGGATATATTCTCAAGATGTATTCTCAGGATATACTTCAGGATACTTGGATTGAAAATTGAAACTATATTCAAATCAAACTACTGTTATCAAAACAAGCTTTGCAAAATAAAAATGAACCATCCTTTTTCTTTGAAAACTTTATCGAAATTGTTTGAGTTGTAAGAACCCTATTTAACGGAAGTCTTAATAGGATATTTGCGAGTATACTGATCAAGATATTTTCATAAAAAGTAATAATTGCACTAAGTTTGGAACATTGGAATTCAGACTAAGCAATGCATAACAAATAACAACATGTAAGGCTAAAAGGTTAGTTTATTATTAATTGTATTCTTGGTTTCATCTCAAAAAGAGACCCATCCACCAAGAACACAATTAAGTTTTTAAAGTATATTTACATAAACAGTTGAAGGCTTCGTCCTGAAAACACGAGAACCCATTTGCCTTCAACTGTTATATTGTTCAAAATAAACCATACTGATTGATGACCAAAGGCTACATCCTGAAACTCAGGACCCATCCACCTTTGGCCATCGTATTGTCTTAAGTGCAGGAAATATAAATTGTTCTAAGTACAGGACGACCAGATGATTCAAACCCTACAAAGCAAAATACAGGTATCATTAAAGACAAACTAACCAGGATACAGGTTCAGTATATGTGTACGGGATACAGGATTTGGATATTTACCTTATTAAGGAAGGAGTTCATGGGCTCGATGGATTCCATGAAGCCAAGGTCATCATAACAGAAACTTTCGACAGCAACAGCGAAGGGCTTAGAGCTGGTGCCAACAGATGGTTCCTTTTTTACCAGGACATACTTGGGGTAAGTGTCAAGCTCCTCAAGATCGAAGACAACAGGGACCTTAGCAGAGTCTACAGAAAAGGGAGTAGTTTCAATCTTATCATATTATGTGCTGATTAACCAAACATATGCAGGAATCCTTACCGGACATATTGGAATGACTGAAAAATATATCTGTTGGAATCAGGATATCCAACAGTTACATTTTTGGGGACAATTGTTATGGGTGAAATTCTGAGCCCATATCCTGACACTATATCTTGATTTCATGTTAGCTGTTTATGATCAGGATACCGGACCGGGATATTGGTAACATCCTGAGGCAGTATCGATCAGGATACCAGACCAGGATATTGGTAACATCCTGAGGCAGTATCCTGGTAGTTACTAACGATTTGCTTGTAGCTTGTAGCTGAAGGTTCTTAACGTTCATAAAGACCAATTCCCCTGAAGACTCGCTCAAATTAGTTGGAAAAGAGACGTTGAAGCCGCAATACCTGGTCAATAACGTTCAAAACGGAATATTCCAAAGTATCCCGGAATAATAGGATAGTTTGTTAGTTTTTGTTACTATAAATGGGAGCGATCGGATCATAGGCAAACACAACTTTTTCCACACACTCTCTTTCGCACACTTTGCTCTCTAGCTTCTAGCAATCACTACACACCAACACTTGTAATCAAATCACGTTGTAACACCTAGTTGATCCGCATCATATCCTGCACTGTATCCTGCTATTTGAAGTAATAGAAGAACAAGGAAGCTGCGATTGTCAGCTCCCGAGGTTTTATGCCGGCGATCTAGATTGATCAAGGGCTTTCCTCGTATATCCGGTGTCACCCTTTACCTTTTTTGCTCATTGTTTGATCATAGATACAGCTCTATATCCTGAGCCGTATCTTGAAACTGTTTTCGCAATTAACTTGATTAACATATTTTCGACACTCGTTTCTAGCACACTACCTCACTTAACTAATTTGATCACTCATGCTGGATAGCATATATGCAAAATGCACAAAAATGCTAAGTTAAAACTTTGGAACAAAGTTTTACAATAAACATTAAAGTTTTATTGCATACGGATTTGTACAAAGGACTACAGGAAAGAGAACACATTATACTTTATTTATTTACTGGAAATTAATTTTCAACTAGACCAGGCTTTTTATTATTTTAAAGGTTTGCATTCTCTGCTACGGTAGCTAGCATATAAAGGTTTGCCCATTTTTCATCTAATGTGTCTTTCCAAGGTGACTTATTGCCTAAATCCTGGTTTTCTGAATTAAACCTCACTTTCTTGACTTGGGGTTTCTTTATTTTCTCCTTTCCCTTTCTAAGAATCAAATTTCTTTTATCTTGGGTGAGAGGATTTTCATAATTTGCTTTACGGACAAAAATCCCTTCTTCCAGATCTGCTGGGTTTTTGGAGGAAGAGGTTCTTTTCTCTGTGGGTGCAGTATCTAATTTGTGGTAGATAGCAGAAATCTTTTGTTTACCCATACTGTAACTCAACAATTAATCAGTTAATAAAACATATTTTCACAGAATGGCAATTAAATTTCTCAATTATTTTAATAGGCTAAAATCAATAGTAAGCTTAAATCAGTGGCTCTGATACCACCTTTTCCTGTCACGGCCCTTGACCCCGGTTTGACCCGGTCCAGAGTCGCGAGGCAGGAAATCCGATGGTATCTAATTTAGTGACAGCGGAAGTCTTTTTAAACAGGATCGATTAATAGTAAAACTGCTCGCTTATATATAATATAGGGATAAATCCCATAATTTACAAATAAGTGATTTCACTGGGAAATCCTTTATTTCTTAAAACATGTTTCTTTATTTATTTACATTGAGCCACTTTCTAAGCTTGTAGTGTTCCACGGCACTTTTCCTGTGCTCAGAACAGATCACCTGAAACATGTTTGAAAAAGGTTTTGTCAGCAGGGAAATACTGAGTGAATCATTCAGTTTTACTAAAACGACTCGTTTGTTATAATTCACAGTATTAAGAGATTACAATGTTTCTGATATCAAACCAACTACCCACAGTATTTGTCACTCGAATCTTTACGGTGACTGTGGTCATATCACCATTGGCTGCCCCAATGAATGACGATTATCACTAAATTTAGGTTCGCCCACCTAAAGTGATAAAACTGCAATACTGTGCACAATACCCCACATACCGGCTGTAATTTGGTGATTACATAAACTTAATCACTGTAATTATAACTTTGAAAATATTTTAAGAATTTATAAAGCAATTTGATAAAAAGAGAATGACTCACATTGTAGATTTAACGAGCAGAATATGAGCCTACTGATTAGCCTTGATTAACCTAATTTAAATAACAATGCACACACAACAGGTTAGTAACTAATACAGCAGTTACGACAATTCACGAGAGTAAACCCTCACAACGATTTATTAGTGCAATACTTAACAATTCAGTGGATTCACAACGAATGACAGAGTATAGTCCGAATTCGAGCAGTACTCAAACATTCAAGTCGAAATCACGATGAATTAATAAAGTATAAACTCAATTTGAGCGGCACTTAAACAATCGTTGGATAGTTATAATCGATCGGACGTTGAATGGTAATAGCGATCGAGTTATTACCCTGATTGCGGTGTCGATTAGTGCACTGTGTGTGTTAATTGTAGTATACAGAACGTAAATCGGTGCATGAAACGAATTTCTTCGTCGAACATACGTCAAATTTCAAGTACCAATGTCTGCTATTTATAGTCAAAATTTGCCACCCCTTACGGACCGTAACAAATAACCCTTACGGTCCGTAAGGGTTTCCTATATTTTATAGGCTAGCCACGGTTGGGACTAGCTATGCTGAGTTGACAGTTTATGAATTCAGAATTTTGACAGCGAGTAAATTAGATAATCGTTAACTAGGTTTTACCCCCCTGAGTTTTAGGGGCCCTAATCCTGATTCCGATTGTTCTGAAAATTTTAGGGTTTGTTCAGAATCACTTGGGTTTCTCAATTAGGGTTTCCTATTGGTCAAATTAAATAATAATTAAGACTTTTGATGAGAATTGTTACATTCTCCATACCTTAATAAAAATCTCGTCCTCGAGATTTACTGGAATAAATGAGGATACTTTCTCTTTATTTCTGATTCCAGCTCCCAAGTGTATTCAGCTCCTCTTTTTGAATCCCATCTGACTTTGACTAAAACTAGTCGTTTATGTTTGAGAAACTTAATCTTTCGATCCTCAATTTGAATAGGTTTCTCAACAAATTTTAGCTTTTCGTTTACCTCTATATCTTGAAGAGGTACTACCAGAGATTCGTCTGCTAGACATTTCTTGAGATTGGATACATGAAATACATCATGTACTTCAGCTAACTCTTTTGGTAGTTGTAAACGATAAGCAACTGGTCCTATACATTGGATCACTGAAAATGGTCCTACGTATCTTGGACTTAGCTTTCCTTTCTTTCCGAATCTAACTACTCCTTTCCAATGAGAAACTTTTAATAGAACTTTATCTCCGACTTGAAATTCTAACGGCTTGCGACGATTATCTGCATAACTCTTTTGACGATCTCGAGCTGTTTTCAGTCTTTCCTTGATCTGGGTAATCTTATCAGTAGTTTCTTGCACAATTTCTGGTCCTGACAATTGACTTTCTCCTATTTCTGCCCAACAAACTGGAGTTCTGCATTTTCTTCCATATAGTGCCTCGAATAGAGCAGTTTCAATGCTTGAATGATAACTATTGTTATAGGAGAATTCAATTAATGGTAAATGATCATCCCAATTTCCACCAAAATCTATTACACATGCTCTAAGCATGTCTTCTAGAGTTTGGATCGTTCTTTCACTTTGTCCATCTGTTTGAGGATGATATGCCGTACTTAGATTTAGTCGAGTTCCCATAGCTTGCTGGAAACTTTTCCAGAAATGAGAAGTAAAACGACTATCTCTATCTGATACAATGGAGAGTGGGACTCCATGTAAAGATACCACTTCGTCTAGGTACAATTTGGCTAGCCTTTCCATGCTAAAGGTTTCCTTCATTGGTAGAAAATGAGCTGATTTGGTTAATCGATCCACAATTACCCAAATCGCATCATTACCTTTTCTAGTTTTAGGCAACTTAGTAACAAAGTCCATTGTTATAAGTTCCCATTTCCATACAGGCATTTCCAATTGTTGTAGTAGTCCTGAAGGTTTCTGGTGTTCTGCCTTAACTTGTGAACAAGTAAGACACTTAGAAACATATCTTGCTATATCTTTCTTCATTCCTATCCACCAGAAATTCTTTGTTAAATCTTGGTACATCTTATTGTTTCCAGGGTGCATAGTATACCTAGATTTATGGGCTTCCTCTAAAATCATATTTCTTAATTCTCCTTGCTTAGGTACCCAAATTCGTTTCTTGTGGAATCTCCAAATTCCATCATTTCCTTGCTCTAGTTCCTTTATATAACCTTTCATTCCTTCAGCATCGTCCTTGATTGCTGTTTCCTGAACTTCCTTTAATTGTTCCATTAAATCTACTTGTAGATTTAATCTAAGAGCATGGACTCGTCGTTGCTTTTCATGATACTTACAACTTAAGGCATCTGCAACTACGTTTGCCTTTCCTTCGTGATATTGAATATCACAGTCGTAATCACTTAGAACTTCCATCCATCTTCTTTGCCTCATATTTAACTCTTTCTGCCAAAATATATACCTTAAACTTTTATGATCTGTATAGACAGTAAACTTACTTCCGTACAGATAATGTCTCCAAATTTTCAAGGCAAAAATTATGGCTCCTAATTCTAAGTCATGAGTTGTATAATTCTCCTCGTGCTTTCTCAACTGCCGGGAGGCATACGCAATTACCTTTTTGCGTTGCATCAACACACATCCGAATCCTAATTTTGAAGCATCACAATATACTTCAAAATCTTCTGTTCCTTCGGGCAATGCTAAAATTGGAGCATTCGTCAATCGGTGCTTTAAAATCTTAAAAGCTTCTTCTTGCTTATGTCCCCATTCAAACTTAGTGGCTTTACAGGTCAACTCAGTTAATGGTACGGCTATCTTGGAAAAATCCTTAATAAACCGTCTATAATACCCAGCTAAACCTATAAAACTTCTAATTTCCATAGCTGTTTGTGGGACCTTCCATTTGGTAATTGCTTCTATTTTAGCAGGATCTACGTGAATTCCTTCGTGATTCACCATATGTCCTAGGAATTGCACTTCCTTTAACCAAAATTCACACTTCGCGAATTTGGCATACAGCTTTTCTTTTCTTAACCAGGTTAGGAGTGCATGCAAGTGTTTGCAATGTTCTTCCTGACTCTTGGAATAAATAAGTATATCGTCGATGAATACGATTACAAATTTATCCAAGTATGGTTTATAGATCCGATTCATCATGTCCATAAATGCTGCTGGGGCATTTGTTAGTCCAAAGGGCATGACTGTAAACTCATAATGGTCATACCTAGTTCTGAAAGCAGTTTTAGGTATGTCTTCTTCTTGTACTTTCAACTGGTGATATCCAGATCTTAGATCTATCTTAGAAAAATACCTAGCACCTTGAAGTTGATCAAAAAGATCATCAGGGCAACTTCCGGTTGCCGGCGACGAATTTCATGGCCCATGTTTTGCAGCTCTATGGCTTTCATATCTCACAAATGAGTCCCCCTGGGATGGTTAGGGTTCGACACTTCGAATTTCTTTGTCGATCTCATGAAATAGAGCCGACTGTGGAAAGATTCAGGGTCTTTTACCAGTTGCAACGAAACATGGGATTCTACTCGTTTGCCAGTCGAGGGGCCGCGAAGAAGATACTTCTTAATCCTCCCAAGAGTTTCCATGACTGGAAACCGAAGTTCTTTTATATTCGCGAGGAGGTGATCCCGATCGCTATGATTTTCCACGCTTGGTCTGAGCCGATTGTAAAGGAAGATCTGGCGATTCCCAAGAATGAGGCTTGGTATCAGAAGCTTACTGCAGCCCCTAACCGTGTGTTTGGAGAGAATGTCCTTGTTGCAGTGCGAATGAGTGACCAATGGCCGCCTGAGAGTGAGGAAGTTCCTGTCTTGAAGTTCCAGGATAAAGGTTAGCTATTTCATTAATTGTTTTATTTCTGCCTTCGTATTGCTCAACTAGTTGAATTTGTGATGTAGAGGCGCCCCATTATCAAGCAGCTTTCCCCACATTCGGTGGGTCTATGGGAGTGCGCCCGCTGGCAGCAGGGGAGCAATATTGGTACGAGGAGATCAAGGGCAACTTCATGTATCCAACTGCTGGAGCGTTTGCCGATCCGCCCTCTACTACTGAAGGTGCGCATATACCTAACCCTCGTCCCTTGCGCGCTTTGACTTCTGCTGGGAAAGAGATTGTCTATCTTTTCAGCGAGGAGTCTGTGGGATCATCAAATGGGGAGCTAAGTTCGTGGTCTAACATCTTTGTAGGTGTGCTACGCGACCTGGGTATCGACCCTGAAGAGAAGAAGAAGAAGAAACCTTCTAGGAAGAAGAAGGTGATCAACCTTGAACCTGAAGTGACTAGCAAGAAAGGTGGGCCTAGCCGCGCAGCTTCCGGTGTTGCTGACAAAGGTACTCTTCGCTTTCGCCAGAGTAACTTGGAAGATTATGTGATTATCAGTGACTCACTTGAAGGTTTGTCGCACGCATGCGAGAAGAAAGTAGGAGGGGCTGGTTCCAAGAGCTCAGGGAGCGCGGGTTCTCGTAACCCGGATGTGGGGGCGACTCCTTCCTCTGTTGCGCAAGACGAAGAGGATGAAGAAGAGGAGGAGGAACCTGCTGCAAAATTAATCAGCCGGAAAAGAAGCAGGAGTGAGACCACAGCTGGTGTTTCTACTGCGCCGAAGGCTGATGCGGTTCCCTTGATTGGGAAGTAGAGCAACTTGCGCTCTTTTTATAAGTTCTCTCCTGGTAAGTTTTTTCTTAGTTTCTCTTTTTTTGTTGCTTTCTCTTCTTAATCCCTTAAGCTTCTGCAGAGGCCAAGAAGAAGACGCCTGAGAAGAAGGGTTTCGTATTTACAGAGCCTTCAGAGCCGGTCCAGAAAAGGCCTAAGGTTAGCATCAAGCCTTTCAAGACTTCTGTGGTAGAGTCTGAGAAGGATAAACAGGCCGCTGAGGGCGAGAAGGAGAAAGCTGTTGAGACGGAGAAGAGAAAAGCTGAGGAGAAAAAGAAGGCTGAGGAAGATAAGAAGAGGAAGGCTGAGTTAGAGAGGAAAGCTGAGGAGGCGAAGAGGAAGACAGCCTCTGATAACCCATCTAGTGATGAACCGAACAGGTCCGGGACCGCTGCAACCACTGTTCTTGATAAGGCGTAGGGTCCTGGGGGCGTTCAGATTGCGGGGATTGACCAGCCCCATCATGAGAAGAGGAAGGAACCCGAGCTGGATAATCCTACCCATCCTGCGCAGCCTGATGCCTCCCATCGCTCTAAGGTAACTTCTACTAGGTGGTCAGGTCCATATGTCTCTGGTGGAGCGAGTTCTGGCGGTGCTGGAGGGTATAACCCACAAGTTATTGGCCCAAAGGATACCCCTGGTGACATCTATTACAAGACGTACACCAAAGAAGAGCGTGGTGATGCTCCTCACCAAGCTCCTTGGGGTTTGAAACAAAAAGACACCTTTATAGAGTTCGGCCCTTGCCGCGATTGGTTCTTGAACTCCTTTCCTCCTAGTGAGGTTAATCGGCAGAGGGCGCAGACTCACGATGGTCTGTATCACGCTTATGTGGTTGGGGAGGCCAATACTCGCGCTGCCAACCACCAGATTGTACGAGAATGGCGTACAATGGTCAAGGAGCAGAGTGATTGGGGGAAATACCATGAGCGCCTTGTGAGGCAGGTGAAGGAGTTTGAGAAGGCCAATGCCAAGTTTGATGAAGAGAAGGCCAAGTTTGAGGCCGAGAAGAAATCAGAAGAATGGGGGCGCGAGGGCCTGAGGAGCAAGCTCCAAGCTGCCGAAGACCTGCTGGCGAAAGAGAAGGCGGAATGGAAGAAGATATGTGAGAAGGATAACCAGCGCGCTTATGCTGCTCGAAATAAGATTACTGAGCTCGAAGGCAAGGTTACTGAGTTGACAACGAAAGTCGAGGATGCGCAGGCTGCGCGAGCTGCTAAGGAGCAGGCTGAGGTTCAAGAAGCTTCTCTTTCAGTTTACGATTTTGTTGATAGAATTAACTGGGTCTTTTATCCCTTGCAGGTTGAGCTGGCTGAGGTGAAGGTGCAGCTGTCAAGTAAAGACAAGGATTTGATTGCCAAGGACGTCGAGATTGCTGAGTTGAAACGCCGCTTGCAAGAGCAGGTTGACAGAAGCGAGTCCTTGGAAATCGACCTTGAAGCTGAGAAGGTTAAGGCTGCTACTGCTGAGGAGGCCAAACAGAGAGCTGAGGAAGCGCGATACATTAGCACATCTGCTCTTAATGTGGCGCAAAATAACTACTCCGAGGCTCAAGGCATTGTTGATACTTTGGTCTCCGAGGCCGAGTGGCTGCGCGGCTAAGGATTAGTTCTCGTATGATATTTTTAACTTTGGCTTTACTCTTCAGACTCTGTCGACTTATGTATTACGTTTGTTATAGATGGCCAACTCCATCCTAAATGCTGGAGAACTGGATAAGGTTGTTGCGGTTGTTATAGATGCTTCCCGCGCTGTTGGTCATCGTGGGGGCTATCTTGAGTGTGCGCAACATGCTACAGAGGTTTTTGGACAGGAGTTAGACACTAGTCATTGCTCAGTGACTGATCAAGCTGATGCTGAGCTCGCTCGCGCTAAACATGGTTATGACCATCTATCAATACCTGTGATGGATTTGGTGACGGATGCGCTGAAGCATGATGATTGGTGTCAACGGCTGAAGACTATCCTTGACCCACCAGAAACCGTTGAATTATCTGATGAGGAGGAGGCTGCGGGCGATGATGGCGATAAGCAGGACGACGACGATGACGGTGATGGATTCGAATAGGTAGTGTTGACAGGCTTTGTGCCTTGTAATTTTTGTTTAGGTTTTGAATATAAGCTGTTGCGCGGTTGCGCTGACTTTAGATTAAATGAATGATGGGTTTTATGTAACCATTGCGCGTTTGCGCTTATTTAAATATGATGTTTATGTTTACTTTCTTCCGTTAAAATTATTGCACTGTTGTTAGAAACTTTGGTTAAGTTAGCGCGAATGAATGTAAGTGTGGCTCTTGTGTGAGTGTAACTGCCCGGTCTTGCGCTATGTTCGCGGAGTACCTTGGAGGCATGACTCAAGAGCTCGTAATTTACTGAAGTGTTTTCGTGCTAATCAAAAGTTTAACATGCATTTGTAACTCGAGAATCACTTATGATAAAAGAAAACATGTCGTATGCTTTCATTAATAGAGAAACAGGCGCTTAGGCCAATCCTACATTGCAGATAAGTAACGCAAGGGGCGTTCAGCCAACATAAGAAATTGAAAAGGCGCGATGCCAAAAGGCGCAAGACCTGGAATAGTTACATATAACATTTGCGCAGTTGTTGCGCATTCCATGTGCGTGGGATGATGTGTCCATCCAGGGTGCGCAACTTGTATGCCCCTTTTCCTAGCACTTCGTGAACCAAGTATGGGCCTTCCCATTTGGGTGCTAGTTTTCCTGGGCGTTCAGCATTTGAAGCATCGTTGTCTCGGAAATCGTATTCTCCTGGAGTGAAGGTACAAATGCGGACTCTCGCATTGTAGTACCTTTCTAGTTGTGTCTTGTACTTTGCTTCTTTAATACGCGCCTTCTCGCGTCTTTCTTCCAGTAAATCCAAATCGAGATGGCGCTCTGCTTCATTGTCAACCGTGTTGACTGCTGTCAAGCGCGGTGAGGGGAGTCCAACTTCCGCCGGGATAACTGCCTCCGAGCCGTATACTAGGCTAAAAGGAGTTTCGCCGGTGCTTTTCTTCGGCATAGTTCGATGAGCCCACAGGATGCTTGGGAGCTCATCTACCCAGCCTCTTCTCTTTGTGCCCAGTCGGGCTTTTATCCCCTCGACGATACTTTTGTTAACGCTTTCCACTTGACCGTTGCCTTGAGGATGCGCAACGGAGGAGAAGGTATGCTCAATCTTCATTTCCTTCATCCAATTTTGAAGATCCTCAGAAGCAAAATTGGTACCGTTGTCTGTGACGATTTTGAGTGGAAGACCAAATCTGCAAATGATGTGCTCCCAAATAAACTTGCGCACCATCATTGCAGTGGTTGAGGCGAGAGCCTTGGCCTCCACCCACTTAGTAAAATAATCAACGACCACGATTATGAACTTCACGGCTCCTGGAGCATCTGGGAAAGGTCCCACCATATCAATTCCCCACTGTTGAAAAGGCCAAGCAGTGGATACGGGAATGAGATCATTCTTTGGGCGCAGGGTTTTTGGAGAGTGTCGCTGACAGGAGTCGCATTTGCGCAGCTCGTTCAGGGCGTCGACATGCATCCCTGGCCAATAATATCCAGCGTTCATAATCTTTGCGACAACCATGCGTGGTCCTGCATGGATGCCACAGATCCCTTCATGAATCTCTCTGATCAAGTAATTTGCGTCCTGGGGGTCCACGCAGCGCAATAAGGGCCCCAAGAAGGACTTCCGGTATAGAATACCACTATTCATCTCATAATGCAGAGCTTTGTTTTGAATCTTCCTTGCCTCTGCTTTGCTCTCCGGGAGTATTCCTTCTTGCAGATATTGAATTATAGGGGTCATCCACGATGGCTGCCCTATTTCGATCATATTTACCTGGCGCAGCAGGACTGATGGATTTTTTAGTACTTCAATCCTTACATCTTTGGCGAGATGTTGGAAGGAAGTTGAAGCGAGCTTGCTCAAGGCATCTGCTGGTTTGTTTTCGGAATGATTGATGTGGACTACCCTGTATGACTTGAATTGTTGAAGCAATTCTTTCGCCTGATCCAGATATAAGGCCATGACTTCGCCTTTTGCATCGTAGATTCCGTTGATTTGACTGGCGATCAAAAGTGAATCAACGTGTGCTTGTAGATTTTTAGCTCCCATTTTTATGGTGAGGCATAAGCCTGCCAGAAATGCCTCATATTCCGCCTCATTGTTGGTGTTCTTGAAATCCAGCTTGATGGCGTATGTAAATTCATGGTTTTCTGGGCTAACGAGGCGCAATCCAGCTCCCGCGCCATCCTCGTTTGAGGCCCCATCAGTGTACAACATCCATAACTCATTTGTCGTGTCTTTCACGGGAGTCTCAACAAGCTCACAATCTTT
The DNA here is from genome assembly GCA_030545235.1 of Helianthus tuberosus. Taxonomy (NCBI): domain Eukaryota; kingdom Viridiplantae; phylum Streptophyta; class Magnoliopsida; order Asterales; family Asteraceae; genus Helianthus; species Helianthus tuberosus. Next base: position 8,974,093 of record CM060436.1, read on the forward strand.
GATTTTATCAACTGGGACTTCCGTGATGAAGTTCGCTAGAACTTGACCCTTGATGGCTGGGCGCGACCTGTACAAGATGTTGTGGCCCCCCCAGCTTGATCGCCCACTTTGCTAGCCGCCCAGACGTTTCTGGTTTTTGCAATATTGTTCCGATGTGAAAGTTGGTAAGTACTGTGATTACGTGCCCCGTAAAGTATCTGCGCAACCTTCTAGAAGCATGAAGTAATGCAAGTACCAACTTTTCCATTTTTGAATATATCGTTTCTGGGTCGGTGAGTACCCTGCTGACGTAATAAATTGGAGTTTGGACTCCATTTCTGTCCACCAGTAATACCGATCCAACTGCCTTGTCCGAGGATGACAAGTACAAGATGAGCGGTTCCTTTTCGAACGGAGCAGTCAGGGTAGGGAGCTCGATCAAACACTCCTTCATTTGCTGAAAAGCAACCTCTGCTTCAGGCGTCCACTTGAATTCTTGTTTCTTCACACAATTTCCCAGAGTGCTGATAAAAGGATATGACTTCGCGGCGTGGTTTGACAGAAAGCGGTTAAGCGCGGCTAGACGGCCGGCTAACCTTTGCATCTCCTTGATTGTTCGTGGTGATGGCATTCGTTCTATTTCTTGGACCTTTTCCGGATTGACTTTAAATCCGCCATTGGTGACCACGAAACCCAAGAATTTTCCTTCCTCCATGCCAAAGGAGCATTTGGCTGGATTCAATTTCATATTCACGCTTCTCAATGAGTTGAATGTTTTTTCGATGTCTTTCAACATTTGATCCTCTTCGGGGCTTTTGACCACCAGATCATCGATATAAACATCGATATGCTTCCCAATATCTCCCGCGAAGGTCTTATCCATCAGGCGCTGGTATGTGGCGCCAACTTTTTTTAGACCGAATGGCATCTTTGTATAACAGAAGATCCCGAGATCAGTCCGAAAAGCTGTCTTGTCTTCATCCTTGAGCTTCATTTGAACTTGATGGTACCCCTTGTAACAATCTAAGAAGCATTTCCATCTGTATGGTGCGAGAGAGTCTATCTTTTTGTCGATCTCGGGCAAAGAGTAGCAATCTTTTGGGCATGCCTTGTTGAGATCGGTATAATCAACGCACATTCTCCATCCTCCATTAGACTTCTCTACCATCACTGGGTTCGCGACCCAACTTTGATAACGCACTTCTCTCAAAATTCCTGCTTTGAGTAGTTCGCATACTTGCTCATTCATTGCTTTGGTCTTGCTCGCCCCTAAGCTGCGCCTTCTTTGAACCTTCGGCTCAACAGAGGGGTAAGTGTTCAGACAATGCTCGGTAATGTCGCGCGGGACACCGGTCATGTTGGCCGGAGTCCAGGCGAAGATATCCATATTCTTGAACAGGAGTTGCTTGAGATGCGTTCTGATGTCTGGTGAGATTACGTGGCCTATTGTCACCGTTTGCTCCAGGTACTTGCGGTTTAACACTCATTTCTCTGGCTCGGTTGTTGAAACCTTCGCCGCTTTTGTGGGGCGCATCTCTTCTGTCACCATTACTTCTTTCTTGGCATAAATAATTGCCACCCCCCGTCTTGGTTGGAAACCCTATCGCTGAGTGGGGCGTGGAAGTTATCATATTCAGTTCGCCTTGTGTTTCTCTCCTAATCAACACATCATGCCTCGATTTGACAGGAATCACCATGAAGTTTACATTCGTTGTTCTTGTATGTTTCCCGTCTGACAGCGTGACGGGGAAACTGATTTGGCCAAGTGGGAAAACCATCTCGTTGCAAAATCCTGACAGGGGGTAATCAACCGGCTCGAGTCTCGCTTTGTCTTCATCATCAAATTGATTAAAGCATTGCTCATAGATGATATCAGCTGTACTTCCCGGGTCAATGAAGACGTACTCAGTTTCATAATGGCCGATAATACCGGTGATGACGATGGGTCGTGTGCCGCGAGGATCCCTGGGCACCACCGGGAAAATGACCTGTTGTTCTTGCCATGTCGGCTCGTAGGGTCGCTTGCCTTTATCTCTCGCGCTATATCTTGGCCCGTTGACCATGTGCGTTTCCAAACGTCGGACTCTCTTGTGATTCCCCTCGTCATGGCGTTGGATCTGTCGAGTTTCTTTGCGCATGTTTTTCACCAGGTGGCTTAGCTTCCCGCTTTTTAGCGCTCACTCAATCTCTTGACGTAAACTGATACAGTCGTTCGTCAGGTGCCCTGTATCTTTATGGAAGTCACAGTACAGGTTGGGGTCTTGCCCCTTCTTGTTCGTCATAGGCCTTGGAGCCTTGAAATCATGATTCTCTGTCATCAGCACCTCTTTTGGTGTTTTTATGAGCGGAGTCCAGTGCTTTTCTCGGTTATCATCCCTGACTGCTTTTCGATATCCGATTCTATCAATTGTTTCGCGTGCATCTTCTCTATAGCGTGGCCTCTCTTCATGGCCCCTTGATCTTCCGGATTTCCAATCGTTACTTTTGTACTTGTTGCGCTTGTTGTGATCGCGCGAACTTCCCTTGGAAAATCGATCTTCAGTATAATAGTTCTTGTGTCCGGCCAGTGACTCTTCAGTTTGTGCGACTATTTTCGCGGCTTCCATGAGCTTATCCCATTCTTTGGGCATTCCATCTTTCCCAGTGATAGTTCTGATGAGACTATCACAGCGAATGGCTTTCTTGAAGTGGCAACACATGAGTTGTTCACTTACGCCATCGATTTCCAAGCACTCCTTGTTGAAGCGAGTGATGAAATCCTCTAGACCCTCGTTATCTCTGCGCCAGATGTCCTCTACCTCGGCTGTGTCGCGCTGGTAACGTCTCTGTTGACTGAAGTGATTCAAAAACTGTGTCCTGAAATCCACCCATGACTTGATCTTTCCCGGAGGAAGGCTGTCGAACCAGGCGCGAGCAGCCCCTGTAAGAGTTTGAATAAACAGATGGCACCACATGGGCATATTCCATCCTCCCATGCAACCAACGCTTCTGAAAACTCTGACGTGATCATCGGGATCAGTCAGTCCGTTAAACTTTCCAACTGTCGGAGGTAACTTCTCTCTTGAAAGCGGCGCCAGCGCGATCTTTGGAATGAACTTTGAATGTTCTGTAGCTTCAGCTGGTCGATAGGCGAGGCGAAAGTCTCGCTCTGCCTCTTCGGTGTACCCTACTTGTTGTCTTGGTTTGTAGTATTCATGGTTCCTCTGCCCCTCATCATTTTGCCAAGTTGGATCATTCGGGTCAGTGTCCTCCCATTCATTGTTCATGTTGCGCGGCGTGAGCCGGCTATGAACTGGACCTCTTTGGATGTGTGACGGATAGTCATAGTAGCTTTCTGTCTCTCCCCGTGTATCGCGCGTGTCCTGCACGCTTAGTCTTCGCGTAGGGGGAGGTCTGTTAGTTCTGCCTTGGATGTTTTGTTGTGGGGGTATCTGGCGCGCCCCCTGACTCTGTCCCTGGGGAGTAACCAAGGACGGTTCTGCCGTTGATTGATACGCTGCGTTAATGGTGGCAATATTTTTGGCGTACCACGAGGCTAGAGTTTCGCCCTCTGGTAGCCCTAATAGCGCTGAAACGTTCTGAGATGGAGCTGGGTTTGAAGGCCCACCGCCATTGTTTCTTGGAGTTACCGTCTGAGTGATGCGGGTGATGCTCCCGTGCGGTCCCCCAGTGTTGGTTACTTCGATTTCGCCAATTTCTTCAATGTGTTGGGGTTGGACGTTTTGATTGCCCTCGCCCAACACCGCATTGGAGTTTGCTCCGAAACCAAACTCGGGAATAATTCCTTGACCAGCCATGATCGAAGGAAAACACGTCGAAAACTCAGAAAAAGAAGATGAAAATGACTTGTAAAAGACCGGTGGGCGCCAATGAAGAAACACTGAACTAATTAAGGGGCTAATCAGTTTGGTTTATGTTCCTACCATAGTGGTTAATCTTCTTAGGGTTTCCTGAGCTTCGTAATGATCGTCTAATCCTGCAAAATAGAACACCGTTACTCGTTAAGAGGGGAATATGGGGGTTTCCCTCTTAACCAGGCTCCGGCGTGAGAATAAGAGACTGTATTTGAGGAGGTAAGTGTGTATTAAGAGTGAGAGTAGAGGAAGTTGAATCTTTAACCTGTGGACTAAGGTCTCTATTTATAGCCGGAGAGGTGTAAGAGGATATGGGCTGATGGGCCTTGGGCCGGAAGACGACAACTTGGATGATATTCTCTTTGTCTCACTGGTGTCGACCGTTAGTGGCTTCTAGGAGTTCTTTGGTGCTGGCGCACCGTGATTGGAGCCACGTGTCATGGTTGTCGGCCCAGCCGCCTCTCTGCCATCAGCAAGTAAGTGGAGATCGTGGGGCAGGTGTCTCTGCCCTGTGATTGGTGCCACCTAGGCGTCCTTAAGTATTTTTTGTCTCCTGCATGTCAGACGATCGTGGAGCACGATTGAGCAGGGCCAGAAGGACGCTGATTGGCTCTTTTCTTCTGCCACTTGTACCTTGTGTACTATCTGAAATAGACTTGTGCCGCTGCCCTGCGCGATTCTTGCTGGACGCGTAACTATCTCGCACAGGGTTTGGATGACTGAGTGCTCTTTCAGAATGCTAAGTGTTGTAATTGGAGCTTCCTATTGTCCGGGCCTCGCGCCGGTTAAATAAAATGTGGTGTAGCCCGATCGAGGTTGTTAATAAGAAATTTGTTGAATAAGGAGTATGGTCCCGCACACAACCTTGAAGGAGGTTTGCGCGGCTTTTTGAGACCATACCCCTTCAGTTATATACTAGTTTACTACATTCAGTCAAATGTCTACATTCTTATTATTTATATAGAAACTATTTCATGTGTTCGATTTTTCTCGTTAAAAAGTAACAAAATTTGGTGTAGAATATTTATCGTTTAGTTTGTTACATCATTGCCATCAAAGGAAATCAAAGTTTATCGTTTAGTTTGTTACATCATTGCCATCAAAGGAAATCAAAGGACAAAAAAGATATATGGTTTATTGGTAAAGAGTATGGTACAAATATGGTTATCCTACATTATGTACGCTATATTGTGAGCCGTACACGTGTCCCGATTCAGTTGGGTTTAAGAAGGTTAAATCAGACAATTAACATAACCATTAGAGGGCAAATTCGTCTCTTCGTTCATTCAGCGAGAAGTTCGTTACACTGATATCCCGGTAATTATTATTCAAATCAGTTTCAAATTTTCCATAATTCACAATTTGCAGTTTTCGGTCGTACGTGTTAGGGTTTAATTCAATTTGTCTATTTTCGATGGATCCACAGAGTAGCACTGGACGAACAGAAGATGATTTTGAAGAAAATCGACCGATCGGTGATCATGCTCAATTATCTGCGTATCAGAGAGTTTCGATTGAGGATGTTTTAAATCCGCGACCTGCAAATCCAATTCCAATTCCAGGTTCAAGTTCAAGTGCTGCAAACGAGATTTCTATTGGTAATTATGTTAATTCAGATATCTAAATTGTTCGTATAATTGTTTTTTGGTTAATCGTAGCATTGCTGATTTTTTTCTAGTTTGAATGTTTGATTTCACCTTTGTATTTTTTTTTTAGAACAACATGTTAATTTCGCATGTTATTACTTTATACAATTCGCATTTGGTTTGTTTTTTTATAATTTCGCATTTGATTATATAATAAATCGCACATGCAATTCAATTATTCAATATCATCATTTCGCATGTTTTTGATCAGTTAATACGCATGTGTTTTATATGACTTTTTTATGTTTTTTATTTTGATTCATGTAGATGAAAGGGTTTACACTCCGGAGGTTCAGGCATCAGCTACACCTGTTGTTGGAATGCAATTTACCTCCATTGAACAAGCATATGCGTTTTATCAATCATATGCTAAGTTAGCTGGTTTTTCTATTCGGAAAGGTGGCGAAGTATACAGCGGTGGTATAATCAAAACTAAGTATTTGGTTTGTTCTAAAGAGGGACATAAGCCTGTGTGTATTGATGATACTTCCAAGTCAAAAAAGCTATTCAAAACAAGGAAAAGGGGGACTATTAGGACTGGATGCAAAGCTCAACTTATGATTTGCACTGTGGACGGTAGATTATATACAGTCAAGAGATTTGTTGATGGTCATAACCATAAGTTTGTTTGTGAAAATGACATTCACATGCTCCCAGCTTATAGACAATTGTCAGATGTACAGGAGGAGATGGTATGGGAGCTAGGCACTTTAAACCTTGGTCCTGTCAAAGCTTTCCATATAATGAGGAAACGTTATGGTGGTTTCGAGAACGTTGGTGCCACAGTTGATGATTGCAAAAATTTTAGGAAGCGGATAAACAGCTATATAGGAGAGTATGACGCTGACATGGTTATAAATAGGATGACTGATAAAAAAGAATATTTAGCTGATTATTCGTTTGAATACTCTGTTGATGATGGCAAACGTTTAACTGGGTTGTTCTGGGCTGATGGTTTATGCAAGCTTAACTATATGGAATTTGGCGATGTGATATCGTTCGATGCAACCTTCAAGACAAACAGGTAACTGTTTCAAAAGACAATGTTAATGATTTTTCGCATGTTTTGTCTGCTAATCAGGGTTCAATATCGCATGTGTAGAAAACAGAGTTGTATTGAATATATCGCATGCCTTTTTTCTCCTGGTTTCGCATTTGATTTTCATTATTTCGCATATAATAAACGTGATTTCGCATTTGTTGTTTAGGTACAAGATGGTGTTTGTTCCGTTCACAGGCATTGACAACCACTGTCGGAATGTAACACTCTCAGCTGGGTTGTTGGCATCAGAGAGTATTGAATCATATAAATGGCTTCTAAATTCATTTTTAAAGTCATTTGGTCGGCAGCCTAATGTTGTATTGACGGATCAAGACCCTGCTATGAAACAGGCTATTGAGGAGGTTTTCCCTAGTAGCAGACACAGATTGTGTATGTGGCACACAATGAAAAAAGTGGCAGATAAGGTTGGGCACGAGTTGTGCAATAATGACGAGTTTAAAAGGAGAATGTGCGACATTGTTTGGACCGATTCGATTGAGCCCGAAGAATTTGAGAGACAGTGGAAGTTGGTGATGATTGAGTTTGGTCTTACTGAAAACAAATGGATTGATGATATGTTTGGGATGAGATCCATGTGGATTCCGGCTTTTTACCGGCACGAGCCAATGTCAGGTCTTATGAGAACAACTTCAAGATCAGAGAGTGAGAACCATTTTTTTTGTCAGGTTGCTAATTCACAACTCACACTCGTAGAGTTTATGAATCATTTTGATGGGGCAATGGATGTTCAAAGGTTCAATCATAGAAAAAATGATCATATTTCAAGATATACTGAGCCAGCTGATTGGAGTCGAACTACATTGGAAAAAGATGCTGCTAAGATCTACACCAGGTCTATATTTTTTGATCAGCAATCGGAGATTCATGGAACAATTTCCGAATGTTTGCCGATGGACACCAAAGTTGAAGGTCCACGTATCAGAATATTATTGAAGGACTTTACAGCACATGGTGATGGTTTATTGGAGGTATTTTTCATTTTTTTTAGATATGCGAATTATATACATTACATATGCGATTTTAGTTTATTTACTTTACATTAACTTTTTAGAATTGCGAAATTGTTATGTTCCACATGCGATATTATTTTTACTTAATTACATGATTATTTAAACATGCGAAATTGTTATCTTTATACATGCGATTTTAAATCTTATTATTTTTTTTTTTTGTTATTTTTTGCTAGGTGTGGTTCAAGAATCTTGAAAATGATGTAACTGCACAGTGTAGCTGTTTGCGTTTTGAGCAGTATGGGCTGCTATGCAAACACATCTATTTTCTTTTCAAGATGTTTGGTGTTAAAGAAATACCAAACAAATATGTTATGAAGAGATGGACGAAGGATGTGGTGCCGAATGAGTTGAATGTGAAGTACAATTTAAATGTGGGTGGCAAGGATGTGCAACACAAGGCTAAACGGATTGCTCGTGAAATCATTCATACAGGGGAGTATTTGGTTAGTAATTTGATTTCTGACCTTGATCAACTTGTTTTAGTGAGGGATCAAATGATGCAGCTTAAAGAGAGAGTTGATCAGAGTCGCATAACCAAGCAACTTGATCCAAAATTTGACCGATTTTCAAAGTTGATTGGTTATCAACAACCAGTAACTAATGCCCCCCTACTGTTCGTGTGCCGGCTGGTATAAGAAACAAAGGCCGTGGCTCGCATAGAAGGATTTTATCTAAGAAGGAACAAATGATCAGCTGCAAAGGGAAAAGGTCAAGGACATGTAGTGTATGCAATGTAAAAGGTCATGACATTCGGACTTGCGAGGAGCTGAAAGGCAAACAACAAGGTAAACAGCAAAAAAAGAAGAAGAAGGGTGTCCAGATTGAAGATGGTTTGAGAGACAAAGACAATGAGGGTGAAGACGACGAAGAGGAAGATGACTTTGAAGATTACATTAGTGATGATGGATCCGATGAAGATCAGTGGGAAGAGGTGTCTGGAGATGAAGATGACGAGGATGAGTAATGGTTTTTTAAATGTAAATGCGAATTTACACGGAACACATGCGATTTTATATTCATTTATGTATATCATTTTTCACATGCGATTATAGTAGTATAAATATGCGATTTTATATGCATCACTTTATATTTATTTATATTATTTTTCACATGCGATTTCTCATCTAATACATGCGATTTTGAGTTATCTTGTATTTTTTATGTTATTGTGGCAAAGATCCCTAATTCATTCATGCGATTTTAAATTATATTAAAGCATAAGATTTGTTTAAAACATATATCCAAAATAATAGTTATTGTCTAACACATCCACAACCACAAAAGGATTAAAAATATAAATTAGTTACTTGAAGAGAATGATTTTGTCACGTGCAGAAGAGCTGAACTTCATCTTCTCCTTCACAGTGTTCAGAGCATCTGTTAGGAAAGAGATGGCCAAGTCATCAGATCGAGATTGCTCCTTTAGGTGATCCAAAGCTCTGTCTCTGAATGTTGATGGCGGTTGTTGAAGTAGCTTTTCCCATACTTCTTGATTGTTCTTGATTTGTTCAAGGATTTTGCCCTGCACATCAAGAATCAGATGAGAAGAAGTGACATCAGTGCTTGAAAATAACTCTTTGATTGCAATGGTTTTGATTTTTTCTATATCTTCGGATGCCATTTTTGTTGTCTGTGTTTTTGTGTGTGTTTTATTTGGTCTTCTATGTCTTAATATGGAAAGTAGTTATCAAGGTTTTTTTATATTAATATAGTAAATTTATTATATAGGTAGGGTGGTAAGTTCAGTAGTATTTATTGTAAAACTCATCATTACATTTCAAATTATAGTCACATCGTTAATAAATTAAGTTTTTTGTATATAAAATAATATCATTTTTAGTTTTTAAGATAGGTAGTTTTTTTTTTGTATTTTTTTTTACAAAGTATTTTTTTTTTTAGTTTTTTTTTTCACTCTTCCTTATTCGAAATCGCATTTGATTCGAAAGTAATTCGCAAACCGTAAGAAACATACATTTAAATATCATTTTCTATGATATCGCATGTGTAATTTATCTAAAATCGCAAACTATATGAAGAGATTTTGTAAGTGTTCGAAAACGCATGTGCATTACCCTGAAATTCGCAAACTATATGAAATCTCAAAGAATTCTTAACTTTTTACTGATATCGCATATGCATCACATAAAATTCGCAAACTATATGAAATGTCAAAGAATTCATTTTTATACCGAATTCGCATTTGTATTGTCGACGTTTTCGCACATGATTTGACAAACTGCATCATCTTCTTCGATAGTCATTGCATACAGAATTTCTAAATTAATCATAAGTTCATTTTTATCAGAAGAATTTGAAGAATAGGAATCGATCGATTTGGTGAATAAGAATCGATCGATTTTTTTGTTAATTGTTATAATTTCGTCTTTGGTTTTGATTTAGGATCTTTCGTTATGATTTTTGAGGTTTTGTTTGCCGTTATCAGGTGTTTTGATTTTAAATTTGACGTTTTTAACCTTGGCGGTTTCTTTTTTATGAATCCTAGTTTGATAAATTTAATAGAAAAAGGCGTTGTTTAATGAAGATGATCCGACGGTTGTAGACGACGCGTACATAATGTACGATTAGAGGATTTGTATGATAACCGGCCTCATGGTTTATTAGTGTATTTAAAAACTAATTTTATGGTAGAATCATGTATTGACAATGCTTGATCAGTATAATTTTCTCTTACACATTTATAAAATATTTTTAAATTCATGCATTTAACTTTCTATTAATTTAAATTTTCTCTAATAACTTTGTTGGTTCACTTAACAAAAACTAAGTACCCACTATCCACTTGAACTTAATTTTTTGTTCTTGATATTACTGTAAAATATTGAAAACAAAACTGTACGTATTTTTTTCTATCATAAAGTATAACGAGTACTGGTATTGTAACGAAACTAACCGATCATGACCGAATATTGAGGCCGGTATTGGTTTATAAGAATCGGTACTGGTATTCATGTTTATGATTTTCAATCGATGTAAAACATGAGTTTATATTTTGTGTTACATCAAACAATAATGAAACCATTGTAAATAAACTTTCTTTTGTATCCCAAAATATTACGGAGTACCGGTAATGCAATGAATCGAACCTGATCTGACTACCGGTTTTAGTTTTTGTGGTCTTGGATCGTCGTAAAACACACGTCGCTGTCGTCTTGGGTATATCAACATGAGACAACTTTTGTACAATTAAACTAATTTTTTTCCTTTTGTAACGCACATAACTTTTTACCAAACACCGTCCACGCAACATCCTTATCCGCATTCATTTTTATATTTTTCGTTTCGGTTATGATATTTTCCGACATTTTCTCAACAACTTTACATAATCGGTATCATACAAACCACATAACTTTGTAACTTGGTCTGTTTGACTTTGGGTTGACTTTTAGGTAAATCCGTTAACACCTTCTCGTACAGCCACAGGAACATTACCCGCCACAACCAACACATATCAATCACATAACATCCATCTCCACCCAAACACTCCACTCTCTCTGCATCATCAATGGCTTCCAACACCATCCTCTTCCTCTCCCCTCCCACCGTCACCCGCCACCACACCCCCCTCTTCACCACCACCACTCTCCGCCGTACCCCCCACTTCTCATACTCTTTCTCAACCAGATCACCACCACCATCATCACGATTTATCTCCGCTGCTTCACGTGCAATGGAAGCCTTAATATTCGACTGCGACGGAGTTATTCTCGAGTCAGAGGACTTGCATAGGCAAGCTTATAATCTGGCTTTTGCTCACTTTGATGTCCGGTGTCCTCCATTCTCTGAAGTTCTCGATTGGGGTATCGAGTTTTACGACGTCCTTCAGAATCAAGTTGGTGGTGGTAAACCGAAAATGCGATGGTTCTGTTCCTCTCTTTCGTGAATAGTCTTGTTTTGTAGTTGTTATTTGAGAAATGATGTATGTATAGTAACTGAATGAATTGGATCAGGTATTTTAAGGAGAACGGCTGGCCTACTTCTACGCTCTTTCCCACGCCTCCGGAAAGTGACGCTGATAGGGCAAAACTGATAGATGTTCTTCAGGTATTGTTGTGGTTGCATTGTAAGCAATCGTGTAACGGGCTGTTTGGCAAATTTGTGCTGAGCTGAGGCCTGACCGATTAAGAGGTGGCCTTTGAATCGGTCAACATGTTTCTAAAACTTCCCATTAAGAGGTGTCTTTTAAGTGAACCAACCAAACACACTATACTCTGACCGTTTCAGAGGTAGCCGCTTAATAGCCATTTTATACAAAAAAAGGAGTGACTATATAATTGCTTAAATTGGGGAAAAGTTCAATGTTGTGATCGGAGCCGTAGAGGATGGAATTGGCGTTCGACAGTTGGATCAAACCACATATGGCGTTTGCCATATGATCTAGCTCGTCAAGACCTTTCCGTCCATTGCATATGGGCTCGGTAACTCCACTTGTAGCCCAAGTTATGCTGTTTTTATGTTTGGCCTTTTCTGCCTTGTTTTCCTCTGTCCAGCTGGTCCGAGTAGAAGTATGCTAACTGTTGGATCAGTTTGGTATTAGAAACTGGCTTAAATGGTTCATAAATTGATGTTGAATGCTTTATAATTTTGATGTTGTTAGGATTGGAAGACAGAGAAGTACAAGGATATACTCAAGTCAGGAACTGTAAGAAGTAACTTTTTAGTTATATATTGAGATGTGTGTCTGTATGTATATATGGTTTGATTGGTGTGGATTTGGCAGGTTGAGCCAAGACCGGGTGTTTTAAGACTGATGGATGAAGCAAGGGCTTCTGTAAGATATCTGTTTTTTAATACATAACTCACTATGTGGGCTTTATAATCTATGTGGTCAAAGGCGCACTCTAAGGCTTCTGTAAGATAACTGTTTTTGACTTATAGTTCATTCATTGTTTTCTTTGAGCACAGGGTAAAAAGCTTGCTGTATGTTCTGCAGCGACTAAAAGCTCGGTTATCCTCTGTCTAGAAAGTCTTATTGGAATGGTAAACCCTCTGTCCTTAATGGCTACTGTGTGTTTACATGCAATGACAAACTTTGTTTATTCCTTCAGGAGCGTTTCCAAAGTCTTGATTGCTTTCTTGCAGGTAAAATTCGGTATACCGTAATCAATACCATTTTTTATATATGTAGTGTTTGACTAATTGAATATATATAATGCATCCCAACGCGTTTAACCATACAGAAACAATGTATTTTAATATAGAGTAAGTGTGCCTGTATTGCATCATAAGATTACTAAACATGAATTTCTTTTCAACGGTTACCTTACATGTGTCATGCTAAGTAGTTGTTGATGCTTAAAAATGTGAATAATAAATAAAGGTGATCAAGAAATGGCATTAAGTGAAATTAAGCTCCTATTATCTCAGTTGTTTGTTATTTCGGTTTTCAGAACATTACATTTTGTAGGTGACGACGTGAAGGAAAAGAAGCCTGACCCGTCTATATATATTACGGCCTGTAAGGTAACAATCGATAACCATTTTTTTCACTCACAGTGAGTAGTCAGCCCATAACAGTTTTCCGTCCAAGCGTTTACTTTTTTTAATAGATAACTAGTCTCGGAAATACAATTACAAATATTATATCATAATAATCTAATTTTGTCAACAAAATCAGTCACAAAGTTTTATGCTTTTAAAATACGCTTTAGGTCCATTTAACATGCTACAGACAAAAAAAAATTGACCCGTTATAAGGATACGGGTCGAAATTGACACCTTCATAATTGTGCTTCCATTTGATTGAATGTTTTTCTTACCTTGCCAGATACTAGGTGTTTCTGAGAAAGCCTGCTTAGTGGTGGAAGATAGTGTTATTGGCCTACAGGTTGACCATTTGCCATATCCAGTCTGTAATATTGATTGCTTACAACTATTTTTTCAATGAATAGTGGATTCAAACCGAATAAACTCTGCAGGCAGCAACAAAAGCTGGAATGTCTTGTGTGATTACCTACACATCTTCAACCGCAGAACAGGACTTTACAGATGCTATAGCGAAATACCCCGACTTAAGTGACGTAAGGTATGGTAACAGTTTCGGTTTTCATTTAGTGGGCGGGTTGTTAACGGGTCAAAATGGATAACTTTTACAAATCAAGGTTTTATGTGCGATAGATACATTTTCGACCCATATTCTTCTAAGCTAGTTTGCAACTTGTGGATTGACATGAAATTGTGGGATCATATCAACTAAAGCTGTTCATATATAGTTTTCTGTTACAGAGTTGACCATAGAGTCAAACCATTACATTTGTCTTGCTACATATGATTCTGAAGTTGTGCCAACTTGTAATCTTATTCAGATTAAAAGACTTGGAAGAGGTGCTACAAAATGCGGTCACTGCATAGGAAGATGACAAGAATTTCCAGGCGAAAACGCAACCCTTCAAATTTTGGAGACATTTGTTTAAAAAATCAACAACAAATCAACATTTGCTTGAAACTTGTAAACACTGTACACAATTTGGTCATTTCATTAGTTTCTCTCTCAAACATACTTTCCATGAACTAATGTACAAAATTCTTTTTTTGATCATAGATAAGTTCTCATCTTATCACACGCTTCATGATTCCAACATTTATATCCATCAAACGGCATTATGTTAACCGTTTATTGATGGTCAAACATTCCAGTCTAATGTTTGGTCAAAGTCAAGATATGTTCTAGTGTAGATAAGTACAAAACAATGTGGTCAAGTAAGTATTTAATATGATCAATATGACAATATAACGAAATTATACAACACCTTTACTTAAACTAATAGCCTATTGTAAAGAATGTGTTCTAAGAATGTGATTATAAGTTTATATCAAAGCCTCTTTCCGGTCTACTTGTGGTCAGTGAGGAACGATTTCATGTTTTTGTAGAGCTCTTTAGGTTTCTCTGCGTTGATCGCGTGCCCAGAGTTCTTTATGATTACTAGTTCCGCGTTTTCACCTAAATGCCTGATGATAAGAAACAACAAAACAAACATTAAGCGCCCGGATATCACATTAATGAAGCGCGCAAACTTTACGTTTGATGCATACCGTTTTAACCTGTGACCCATTCTAGTGGGAATATCTGATCATGCTCTCCCCAGATGATCAATGTGGGCTGCATCGTGGAGAATAAAGTTAACCAACAACGTTAAAGATCGATTATATAGGTATGTCGATAGGGGTATAAACGAACCTGAGTAATCTTGGGAAGATTAGAGACTTTTCTACCTTTATGTAATGTTTCAATCAATTCTCTTTTTTCTTGAACATGCTCTGTGTTCATTACCTTCAATGCCAAATCCAGTGGATTAGAACATTTTATTACTACAAGTCAAATGGCTAATCTCTTTACTTTGACCTTACAAATTGTTTTGTCAAACTAAGTCATTTTCAAGAAAGTCAACGGTGACAAGTTAATCACATTCACTGTAGGGGTGAAAATTTCTGACATGACACGAACCTAACATGAAATTCGCGGATTTGATTTAGTATAAACGGACTCGAGTCAGTTTCAAGTCGAACCTACGAACACGTTTAGTTAAACGGGCTGTGTTTGTGTCAATCTGGCGGGTTCGTGTTTTATACTTTTTTTTAAATGCCTGTTGAAGTCGAACCCTTCGCACTTTGGTTACATGGGCCTTTTAACCCATATTTGTTTTATATAATAATTTAAACTGTTTTGGGCATATTATGCCACAACTAAAAACTTAAAAAAGAAATTGACATGCGATTTTATAATTAGTTGATGTAAATAATGCTTGTTTGACTTTCTGGGTCAAATTTATATCAAGAAGAATAGATTGTGAAGAAAATATTTATCCAAAAAGTCAAACAAGCATTTATACACCTCAACATTTAACACAGATATGTGACCCATTTAATTAAAAGTTTTCCTATTTATGCCTAATTTCATTACACAGTTTAACATAGTTATTAACTATTTCATTAAAACAGATCCAGTTATTGTTGATTTTGAAATTAAAAATAGTAGCATTGACTCACATCAATAAAGTCAGAGAGAAAGCAAGAAGGCACATTCTGAGGAGGCTTAAAGAAGGCCATTTGCATCAACTCCCTCAGCTTTTCTGGTGTTTGAGCCAACAAAATACTGATGGCATCTTCAATATTCTTCACACTAAGCAACCCTGTTTCCATATCGCTTTCGTCGAAACAAACACCAGAAGCCGCAATCACCACCTTATCAACCTTCTCCGGGTACTGCACTGCCATGCAGTACCCCACAAACCCGCCGTAGCTCAGCCCCATCACATGTATCTTACCTAGAAATGTGCAACGAATCAAATTTCGAGTTACTCAAGTTAAACGAATTTTAAAATTTTGAATATGAATTTGAGAAAGCCTCTTGCTAAATTCGAATCGACTCGATTTGAATTCAAGTCTAATTAATAAAAAATAATTCTCAATGCAATTTTTAAAGCTCATATTATTAAAAAATACACGTACACATCCATATAGATATTATGCTATAGTAATTTTTATTACGCTACGCTTTTAAAAGTAGGGTAATAATTATTACGCTAATTTATTACATTACAACAAAATAAAGTAGCTTAATAATTACTACGCTATTTTAAAATCGTGTCGTAATAAAGTTCAAGCATAATTACTCTGTTGCTTCACACGTTGAAATATATTTATACCACATCCGATCACTATATATACTTAATGAAATCAAATATATAATTTTAACTAGTTTTATGCCACGCCCGAGTTAAATGTTTCCCAACCAATTAAAACAAAACACAACCATAGTTTCGCTAGAAGAGAAAAAAAACTAGAACGATGGCAATACTGTAATTTTGGGCTGAGGGCAAAACTGTAATTTGTAGGGGTGCAAACGAGCCGAGCGGCTCGCGAGCTACTCGAGATCGGCTTGAGAAAAAGCTCGAAACGAGCCGAGCCTTATCGAGCCCGAGCCGAGCTTGAGCCTAAAATAAAGCTCGTTTGTTTATCGAGCCTAGGCTAGCGAATAAAAATTACATCTTTTTTTTTTTTTTGGAAGGTGACTTTCTATGTACTGGACCTATTGGTCACCGGGTTCATGTCGAAGACAATCCCCCGTCAGCCCCGCACTCTCGGACGCGATGTTCGATCGGGCCCCGGCCGCCGCGCAAGCTGACTTCCGCCCGGAAACCATACTGCCCCCACACGAGAGACTCGCTGGGGTAACAGCTGGGTAAAACCGGGTTGCCCTCAAGACCGCACCATGCCTCGGTAGGATACGATCCATCATTGGGACGTCCCACCCCCCGTATGCAACACCCGGGGATCGAACCGGCGACCTCCAAGGAGGAAGCCGGTCCAACCCAAACCACATGGGAATTGCCAAGTGAGCTAGGGGGCGGGATGAATAAAAATTACATCTAGTGAACCGATTAAAACAAAACACTGTCATATGTTTGCTAAAAAACTAAAACAATGACAACACTGTAATTTTGAACCAGGGGC
Source organism: Helianthus tuberosus (assembly GCA_030545235.1). Lineage (NCBI taxonomy): Eukaryota > Viridiplantae > Streptophyta > Magnoliopsida > Asterales > Asteraceae > Helianthus > Helianthus tuberosus. The sequence goes on from CM060436.1 coordinate 8,991,119, forward strand.
AAATCGTAATTTTGACCAGGGATAAAATTGTAATTTGTCAAAAACTACAACGATGACAAGACTGTAATTTTGAACTGGGGGTAAAATTATAATTTTGACAGGGGGTAAAAATCGCAATTAGTCAAAAGCTACAACAATGACAAGAATGTAATTCCGAACCGTAGGTAAATCGTAATTCTAAATTGGGGATAAAAATGTAAATTGTTTGGGCCAAATGGGGAAGTGTGAGTCAGGTACACATACACTATTCCCACCCTTGGCTTTTCACAATTGAATCCAAATCACAAACTCGAATTCGATTCGAAATTCAATACTAAATTCGAGTCGAATGCAAATTCGATTCGAAAATTCAAAAACCAAACATCTAGTTTTTCAAGTTCAATTCGAACACTAACACTAATATTCTTACCAACAACACCATCTTCCAAGGCTGCCATAACACACTCCGCTTGGAACTGTTCGGTCCGGTCCGGTCTAGTCGTGTACGAGTCTCCAAAAAACAAAAGGTCCGGTATGTAGACATTAAACTTCGAAACAAGTGGAGCTACAAAATCATTATACTGCCACATTGCGTTGGCGCCAAATCCATGAATAAGGAGCAAACTAGGCTTGTTTGGTTTATAGCGTTTGGGGATCCATATATGAATAACGGTTGCGCCGTCGTGGAGGTTGACCGTGGTTGACTTGAGGCCGGTGCGGCTGAACGAGTACCGGAAACACCAGTCTCGTGATGCTGTGAAGCTACAACACCTTGCCATGGTTTATAGGAGTTGATAATAGAGCGTTGAAGTCGGAGAAAATAAGTTTTTAATTATTATACGGTGTGATCTGTCTATGAGTGGAATTTTACTGGGTACGTTACGTTGACGGAGATGGGTTTGGTTACTGGTTTGGTTAGGTGGTGTTGATGATAAAAACAATGAATGATGTGTTGATATTGTACTAGGTGTTTTGTTTGAGGTAGAAAAGGTTGTTGTCCTATATTGGAATTTCATCGAAATGAACAAGAGTCAACAGACAAATCACGAGTTACACATGAATGGCACAAGGTGTACACTGAGCCGCCGGTTTAAACGGAGGTAGAGTTTTCAAACTAATTTTAAATTAGACTGTGTTCTGCTTTTACGTGAAAGTTGTGCTTGATTGGGCTTATTTAGGGGGGACGGGGTGGTCCGTTATACCACCCCATCACGCGTTAAACCTCCACGTAACACCGCCGCCGCAAAAAAAAAAACGCGTTATTTTTGTAACTCGTTGAACCTATTACGCGTTAAGATTGTTGCCATTCAGATATCCTTTTTGTCCTTTAGCAATTGAATTAAATACAAAGTTTGATGAAAAGCAGATTCTTTTGTCCTTTAGCAAGTGAATTAATACAAAATTTGATGAAAAGTGCATTCAGGTCCCTCAACTTTTGTAACTTATTTTTAAATAGCTTTCCTATCACTAGTGATACCACCCCTCCTACATTTCTATCACTAGTGATAGAAATTTGGTTGATAACATGGCACGATTTTATTGGATAGTGGGAGTGATAAATCCCATCACTAGTGAACCACCCCTCCCCCCCTTAATTATTATTATGTTTATTTATTGTTTTAATTTGTAGTTAAATACTAAAATAATTTAAAACTTACACAAATAAAGTACTAAATAGTTTTTTAACTTAAACTTAAAATTAAAATAACAATACCCTAAAATTAAAATAACTTAATCAATTATTGGTTACTTAGCGTCGTATTCTCAACAAATTTATGCTTTTACCCTCTCAAATAGACCATGGCCGGCTCCAAATAGATGCTTGGCGTTAAGAGAAAACAATTCAAACCTGAGTTCCTTTGCCTCTGTTTCTTTAAGGCGGCGAGGGCTGGCATGCTCGTCGTTATTTTTTTCCAAACTTTCTTAGAATTTGACATTTGTTGAGGTTGTTGATCAACTTTAAACTCGTCAACGATGTTGTGGAGATCGATTTGTGTACGGACATCCGAGCTATCTTGGAAAGTATATTTGTTGTAAGAAGATGTTTTTGTTGATTTTGATGATTGAACCATTAACTTAACTAATGACCACTTTGTTGATTTTTTCAAGACCTCCCAAACTAGTTTTTGAGTAAACGGAATATTCATTTCCTCCTAATATTCTTCAGAAGAACTTTTATAAACAACAAGGTCGGATTGTTTAAATGTATCAAACCATAAGTTAAACTCAACGTAACTTTACAGGTTAATGAATTCAATCCCGAAACCTAACTAAAAACTAGAATAAAAAAATCACTCGTACACACCGAAGAAGATCACGCGTGAATTAGCCTTGCCTCTTTATGATTTGATCTTCAATTCATGAAAACCTTGATTGGAATCTCGAGTGGAATGAATGAAAGCCTAAAATTGCCTTTAGATCGCTTTAAAACGGTTGGGAAATAAGATAATTTCGAAACCCTAACTTGTGGGGTTTAATAGGTCAAAATCACACAAAATCCAGATTTTCACGCGTCCAGTCGTAATTTACGGTAGTCAGAATGTAATTTATGGTCTCATAGTGATTTAGTGAGCAAATCTTTTGTAAACAGCGCAACTTACGATCATTTCATAGACCAGGGCATAATATACAGACTCCTCATCGTAAATTACAACCGGGCCATGCTCGAATCTTCAACCTTTTCAACTTTCACCATTTGTTTGTTTTAGCCTCCGAACTTCCTTCCAATGCTTCTTTAGACTATGGAGTATGGGGCGGGGGTTGGGTACAAATGCCCAAGTCACCACCCCGGGTGGGCTTGGGTTTTGGCATGGCCCCTTTGGCGGGGGTTTCAGCCCGGGCGTTGGGCGGGGCTATGAGCATGACATGGCGGGATCTCATTGGCCAACAAAAGTAGTCGTTTGGGCTAGCCGTTGGGGTTGAATTTTATAAAAAAAAAAAAACTTTTTTCTTATATAAATACCCTTCCATATTTAACATTTTTCTCACACAATATCAAACACAATCTTGCCATGAGTTCTTCAAATTCAAGTGAATCGTCGTCATCATCTGACAATGGTGCGGAAATATTTCGACAAACGACCGCGACGGTAGTGAAAGTTATCGTGAAAGACGATGAGGAAGAGACTTCGAACCCTAAACGGAGGAGGTACATCGCTCGTGAACGACACACCGCTAACAATTTGTTGGTAAGCGGGGTTGAGTACGTGTGTGGGTACTACCTAGTTGATTGGATTTACCCAGAGTGGGGGGTTTTCGTAAAATCATTCATAAAACACGGTACCATAGATCCAAAGAGATTAAAGTTTAACAGGGTCCAAATGGCTGCATGTAAAGACATCGAGCGAGCGTTCAGTGTTTTGAAGAAAAGGTGGCGAATATTGACAATGCCTTGTCGACTATGGGACAAGGATCGGATTGGAAACGTGATGTACGCATGTATCATTCTTCACAACATGATTTTGGAGGATGAAGGTAGAGCGGTCGTTACCTACTATGATGACGATGACCCCCAACCATATAACGTAACAGTTACAGACGAAGATAAATCGACAAATGATTTTTTGATCAAGTCAAAGGATATACATCACAACCTTCGATCTGATTTGGTGGATCATGTTTCAACGATTCCTGGGTTCGAAACCGACGAAGACGACGAAGAATGATTGTTTTTATTTTGATACTATGTTTTTTGTAATTATTATTTATGTTTATGTAGTTTTTAATGGTTTATATATATATATATATAAACGAGATCAGAAGAAAATGACAAAAAGTGTAAGAACGGTGAGAACGCATCCTCGCCGAACACATGGCGCGGGGCATGATCAGGGTCCGAGAGGTTTTTTTGTCTTTTTAGTATTCTTCTCCTTTCACGATTTTCGCGTTTGACATGTTGTTTTATTTTTTGCGTGCAAGATAATTTTGGTGTTATGTAGAATTATTAATTATTTGGCGTTTTACTGTTTTTTCTCAGATTTCTTTTTGTTGAATTAATTCTTTTTTGTGTCACATAGTTAATTTTTTGGCGTTATGGCTTTTTCCATGTTATTTTTGGCGTTTTGTATCTTTTTGTTAATAATTGATTACCATAGATTAATATTTTATAAAACTACAATAACACGAAAATCAAAATAAACTAATAGTCTTCCGTAGGTGGGATTACATCAGAGATGTACCCATCGCTTTGTTCATCACTTTCTTCAGATTCTTCATCATTAAATTTCATTTTTGCGTATAACGCCATTAGCTCGTCTCTTCTTTGCTGCAGCCTATTCTCGCATATCACTGCATCCTTGGATTTTGGATCGTTTGAAGGTGTTAAATCACAGAGTTGTTCAATGATAGATAGCAACCCTATCTTCAACATTTCTTCTATTGTCTTTGAATATTGCACCCCGTTTTTATAAGTCACTTCAAGTGTTCCTTCTTCCTCATGCAATTCCCAACTGCTAAGTTTTGGTATAGGAGTATCTTCAATATCATCATCATCTTCATCATCTTCTGCCGGAAATTTTCTCTTCAGTCTTTTTATTACAGTTCTCATTAATCGTTGTCTATTGGAACCCCAAGGGCCAGGATATCCTTCTGAATCTTTTCATTCATTCCAAGCATGGCTTTGATTGTCCTTACCTTTACCCTTCTCCTATCAGAGAACTTTATGATGAACCGTTTCTCTTTCCTTTCGAACCTGCATGGCAGTAACCTTAGCCATTTTTAAATTTTTTGGCGTTTTGGACAATATGTGGCGTTTTACTCAAATTTTGGCGTGTTTGAGCTTGGGTTCTCATGGTCTTCTTTTATATTGACTTTTTTTCCCGCATATAACAGGTAATTATGACGTTTTGAAAAAGATAAATAAATATAATAAATGTTAGTAATTATGTTTTCCTTCGTTTCATTTTACTGTTTTTTGCAGTTTACCGTGTTTTGTTTTCAGACTCAACTGTTTTTATGGTGTAACACGTCAAATCTTTGACGGCTGTAATTATGGCGTTTTGTTTTCCAATGGCGGTTAGATAACTATTGGACTTCTTTTTTGTTTTATATTCTTTGCACATTGTTTCACGTTTTTTGTTTATAATATGAGTTGTTCAAATTAATTTTATTATAGTTTGGTAGTTTTTTGGGGGCGTTTTTTGCGGCATTATGGCGTTTTACACGCATTTGCTAATTTTGGCGTTTTATTATATTTTTCATTATAGCATTAATATTCTTTTGTTATTTATTAACTGAAATTAAACAACAAACAATAGATAAAGAAAAAAAAAAAAAAAACAAAGTAGAAGTAATTTATGATTTTAAATCTTTAGTGTCATCAGTGATCTTTTTTCTTTTGAAACTACAAGAAATGTGACCAATAAATGGCGTTTTGGGTTTGACATTGTTTATTTTCTTTGTTCATGTGTTGAAGTGTCTTTGTGGATGTTGGGGAAATAGATCGACCTCGTGTGGGTAGATGCTATCTGCCTGTCGTCTTCAGTATAATCATCGAGGCCAAAGTAGCATTTACACTGGTATAGGTCTCTTCTTATCATCCAAACCTTCTTCAGTAACAAGGATGACAGTATGACATATGGGTGTCATCAGTCCCTTCCTTTTTTCAATTTTGTCCATCTCATGCAGCAAAATCTTACTACACTCACGTAACAAATCATTCAATGAAGCTTCATGCAAAACATTACTAAGGATCAAAGAAAAGATGTTTGCCGTCGTTGTATTTTTTGGCGTTTTACATTGAGTTGTAAATTTTTTTAGCAACCGTTGTGTGTTTTTTTTTGTGTTTTTTTGGTGTAATAAACGGAAGGTTGGTGAGACGTTTCTATTTCTAGAAATTTTTTTTGTGCGTAATTTAGGCGGGATGTTATTTTTATAACAAAAAATGTAATTAACATTTATCCGGATGTAAGCTTTGGCGTTATATATAATGACGTTTCATATTTTTTGGCGTTTTTGTAGCCAGAGAGCTTAAATAAAAACACAGAAAAAAAGTACGCAGTGATAAAATTGATGTTTTGTATTTATTTGGCGTTTTATTTTTCAATGGCGTTTTATGTGAGAAATGGTTTTTTTTACTTTTTTACTCTTAATGAAGCGCGTACAAGTAATAAAATTGATGTTATTTACTAAAATGTCACCGCGCCAATCTAGTCCATAGATTGTTTTGATCGGACGATCAATAAGCGTTCTCACATTTTCTACCGTTTTCTCTAAATTCTGACCCTATATATATGTGTGTGTATATATATATATATATATTAAAAAAAATGATGTGGCTTGGCCACGCCACCCCAGCCACTCCCACCATACCGCTATGAACTTGAGTTTAGGTATTGGGTGCCCCATAATCCACGTGTCAACCCATGCCCTAAACCCCGCCTCACCATACCCCACATTCTTAACCAACATACTCAAAGTAACAACGGCACAACGCTCTAAACCAAAAACTAATAACACCTAATCAAACGCATTAGAACTTCGAATTTAACCCACACGACATCATGTCCGGGGTATGGTATTCTCCTTGGCCCATTGTGTTAAGAAAAATCTTCGCCTAAACGTGTTTCAAAAAATCGGTTGATTTTTTATTCTTCCCTTAATGAATAAATATAAAGAAATAAAATACAACACAAAATAAAAATACAATAAAACAGTATTATTGCCAAAATTTAGAAATAAACATTACCAATCCTTTTGTCCTCGAACACGTCTACCTATGCTCATGACAACACCACTTCTTAGTTGATATCTTTTCCCTTTCAATCATAAAAGAAGATGTATCAAATGAAATTATCCAAGTTATCATGCAAAACAAAAGTCCTGATAAGTTGGTCTAGTGGTTAGTTATTTGGTTTCTCTTCTAGCATCACTTTGAAGGATATAGGTGGTGGCAATGAAGTTTAGAACTAGGTCTCTTTGGAGGTTGCCAGTTCGAAACCGAGCCGAACCGAGTTTTACCGCAGTGGCCCTTCAGACGGGCGGGTTTTCCCCTAAACTGGTGGTTCGGGTGATTTAGTTGTCCATTAAAAAAATCATGCAAAACCAAAAATCTTTATTTAATCATGCAAATGGGCTGAAGCCCAACTTCTCGTAGTTCCACTTGATAGGCAAGCCAATAGAATTTGATGCAAAAATAAATGCTCTCGTTCAGAGTTGACTCAAGTCAAGACCTTCTCCTCAACCAACTGGTATCTCGTAATTCGTAAATATAAAAATACTTTATTTCGAATGTAAGAATAAATAAATAATATATTTATTTATATATAGCCATTATGGGTAGGAGTTGGCTACAAAGCCTACTTTTCCTACAAAGTGTAGGAAGCGATCTCACTGTGACATGTGGCATATAGAGTTTTTTTACTAAAGGGCATAAATGTAATCAAGTAATTATCTTATTTATGGAATATTATTATATCATAAACAAAAAAGAAGATTTTTAAGGAAACAAGATATATCATATCAATTCAAAACCTGCAGTTACTTAAAATTGCAAAGATTGATTCATGAAGAATTTATTCACGTTGTGTTTTATTAGTCACACACAGCACGCCATAGATCATTCATGAATAATTTCTCTACGTTGTGTTTTATTAGTTACAAGTTTATTCACAATGTGTTATAGCAGTTTATGTTATAAGGACACGTCTTTGTAATTCTTGATGTTGTGTTTTGTTATTATTAGCTTCATCGGGATGTGTTATACCAGTTTATGATTCACAAATGACATGTTTTTTTTTTCTTGAGACTGTGTTTATAAATATTAGGTTCTTCATGATGTCTTGTAGTGTATATGTAACACTAGTGTAAAAATATCATAACTGGTCACCTTTGAACACACTAATGGTACATCTACTATCAAACATAATATTGAGTTCTTCATGATGTGTTATAGTGTATATAACACACCAAATGTAAAAAGATCATAATTCATCATCTTTGAACACACTAATGGTACATTTACTATCATACATATTTTTATCCATATCAAATAAGCAATTTAGATCCATTATATTAAAACACATATTCGGTTTGACCAACAACCAATAAAAAAAAGGAATGCAAACAAACAAATATAGCATAAAACACATTACTTTGAACACAACATCCAGAAAAAAAATTATAACAACCACATCAATCAGTGCCTTTGTCTTCAACACAACCCATTGCCTTCGTCTTCAACACAACCCACTAGATACTTCAAACGCATGATCTAACCAAAAGCAAGCTACAACACATCATGTTCCCGTATAGCACAACAATTATGTTCTCGTATAACACACTGGTATAAACATACTTTGATCTCTTACAATCAAAACAACTTTCAAACCCTAGGCTTGGAGTATATAGAAAAAACACACCTTTACCCGATGATCCCTTCTTGAAATGTTTTTTGGAATAGATCAGAGCTTCAATTTTTTGCATTGTCTCAATGTTCCTGAATCTTTTTCTTGCAAGAAAATCGAAAAAAATAAACACGCCGATGATGGATTTCAACTTCCAGGACAAAAAAAAAACACACTTGTATTTGAGTGGGAATTTGTTATCTAAATCTATTTCTAGCTAATTTTGCTATAATTGAGGTTTCCATAAGTGTGTGTATAGTGAGAGGAAAAAATGCATGAATGTAGGGAGGTAGGTTTATGTCGACAGTTGTATGACTAATTTAAAACACGCATAATGACCAAAATATCCCTAATCTATTAAAACAATTTATTTTTTAACACACAAATATTACCAAAATGCCATCAAGATGATCTCAACCATTAAACACTCCCATCCTATGGCTAAGATTGCTTCCTACACTTTGTTGGAAAAACACACTTTGTAGAGGAACCCCACCCTGGCCATTATAATCATTTATATAATAATAGATCAAAATATATAACAACGTACTAAATAATTAGTTGGTAATTGTTGATGGACCTTATTACCATTATTAACTAATTAGGGTTTTCTCTTAGGTGCATATATAAGGAGATAATTAGAGGGTTAAAGGGTTAGACTCAATTCACAATAACATCATTATGAAATCGCCCCCTCTCTCCATAACCGAACACCCTATTCGGTTTCTTCATCACCATCATTAGATTGCTCCCTAAGGAGGAACCAGATCAAGCTGACAATCATGTCAAACACTGTTGTTGCGTCTCCTTCTGGATTCTCTGCTGGCCTGTACTGATGCAATCAAATGTATGTTTTCATGTTTTCCATTATGTCTAAACAGAACTGATCAACATGTGGTATCAGAGCATATGTTGATTAGTCAATTCTGTTATCATATCCATTAATTCTGGGATTGAAATCATGAAAACAGAAATTTTGAATAACTTCATAATCATAATCGCCGGTTTCGAGTCATGGCCCGAAATCATTGTTTTCGGAAAAGAATGTTAAATCAATGACATGAAATCACAAAAGTTAAAATCAACAAATCCGAAATCTGTTTTAGAAGCCTTAATTTTCAGGTTTCGGGTTCCAGAATTATTATTTTATTTTTTAGGGTTAATCATGTGTTCTTAGGAAAATTCAAAATTCCTTTATGTTTTGGAATGTAATTAGGATTATTAAGTGTTTTTCCTGTTTTGATCCAATTTTATCTTTTAATTTTGTTCGAAAACTGTTTATTGATAATCAGATAAATATTTTGGTAAAATTAAATCATCACTAAAACAGGAAACCATATCTCAAATCCCTAAGAATTTGAATTTTCAGTTATGCTTTTACATTAACAGCTGTAACAGGAGTTTCGAGATAAATTTTAACGAGCCGAGACCAAGATCTATACTCGAGACCACAAGGTCTCGACTCGAAATCATAAGTGTTCTCAAATCCTTACAACTTGAGACAATGATTTCGACTCGAGACCATAAGGTTTCGACTCGAGACCACTGAGGTTTCGACTAAGGGCTTCAATCTTCACAACTCGAGACCATGGTTGCGACTCGAGACCTCATTATGGATTCGAGATCTTATAAAACACAGTAGTCGAGACCATGATTACGACTCGAGACACTGAGGTTGCGACTCGAGACCTTAATGAGTCGAGACCTCATAATGTTACAAGATGAGTCGAGACCTCATAACTGACTCGAGATCTCATAACTGAGTCGAGATCTCATAACTGAGTTGAGATCTCACTCGAGACCTAAGACTAACTCGAAATCTCAACCTCATTACTTTAGGCTGCTTAATGTGAACTAAAGTTTAGCTCGGGGCTTCGCCCCGAACCCCAGGCGGGGGCATGCTGTCCCCCTGCACCCCCCCAGCGAACTCACCGCGCTAACAGGTGGTTTGCTATTAAATAATTGGTTTTGTAATTAGATAATTAATCAGAATCAAATAAAGTTTCACAAAACCAAAATGGCTTTACTTGGGTGAGCTTCTGATGTATCACTTCTGGCCAAAGCTGATTTGATACATCTATTTATTGCTCAAGTATAATAAAAGCCATGTTGAGTATGCATTACAAATGTGAATGTCTTAATTTCTGGCCAAAGCTGATTTAATTCATTCATGTATAGCATTCTTAACAAGTGCATAACTAAAGTGATTGTCTCATTTCTGGCCAAAGCTGATTTGTCACGATTACTTTGCACACATGCTTAAATGATATCTGGCCAAAGCTGATTTGTCTTTGTTTAAGTAGAATTTTAACTAAGTATATTATTTTGATGGTAGTAATAGACATATCACAACCTCTTCACATAATGATCCTCACATTAATGATCCTTCATTAATCTTATGATCAATTTTGTCTGCCTTAATTTTAAGTACCCATAACTTTACTCACTATAATTTTCTTCTACGAATCTATATCTCATCCACTCTAAATCCAAAACCTCATATGTTTTGCCTTATTTAAAGTTTCTATAAGAATTAACTCTTATATTAAATCCTTGATTATCTCTTAAGACACGATAATCCTACTGCTCTCTTCTGATAAAGGTACTACAGAAGAAAAGTAGAGCATGATGAATAGGACAAATTAAACATGATGTCTCTTATGATAATCAAGAACTCTCTAACATAAATGCTATCACTAAAAGGTTATTCCAGATTAAATTTTTCCTAAAACTAATCTATTATTGTGGAATAATCACAAGAATTCCTAAAATGCATGCCTTCATTTAAAACTGCAAACTATAAAGCTAAGTGGTATATGTGAATACATAATAATGTACAATACCATGACCCATTTATAAATCAACTATAACACTCAAAAGTACCAAAGTATAACGAGTGTGTTGATAAGCAACATATGTACAAAGAAATATATGTTTGAAGCTGGAAAATAAATTGTTACTCACCTTACAACCACTTAAACTTTAAAAGAGGATTGTTCTAAGGTCCATAGACAAATTACAAGTAAAAATTCCAACTTTTAGGTTCTTCAAGGGAAAATCTTACTGCATAATTATGCCATTAGACTAGACATAAGCAACGAGACTATCCATTATTCTAAAGAACAGTTGGATAAATTAATTAGATAGTCAGTTACTAATGATTTAAGTCTGCTAATTTTAATATTCCTATTAACACATGATTAGTTGACTCTAGTTCTAAACGTTTCCTTACCAGAAGTTAACAAATAACTAACAAGAGAGTTAGTGACAAAATTAAACGTTAAGGCTATAAGAACCATAATGGGCAGTCTTCTAACAAAGCTTTTCGATACTTTACATATTCTGAAGATTAGTCAGAATATAGTATCATAATTAAGCTATGTTATGAAGGTTGTGAGGTTTGCATAGTCAACATAAAGTCACACTTACCTTAAACTCTCATCTTCTTTGTTCTAAATATCTGAATAGAAACATTATTAAGATGGAACTAGATGATACCTTACACTTTCACAACTTTTGTTAACCGAAATTCATGAGAAATCATGACATGGTTAATGAGGATGATTATTCAACTAATCTCATTCTAAGTGATTTTAAATCATGATGTTAAAAGCCATAAAATATTACTTGGCTTAAGGAATAAGTATGGGTTCATCATAAGTCATTCATTGACATTCGTGGATCTTATTCCAAAAGGAATATTCAGACATAATTCATTTATCATTTAAAAGACTATGAACTTGTATCTAAATTTTGTTGCATATGGCCTACGTTCTTAGAAGAAATCTATTCATGTATGTACTTAATAAGATTTCTATTAAATATGTCCCTAAAGTTTCTTATGATATATGGACATTAAAGAAATCAAATAAAGTCTAACATATATAAGATAGGTTCCCACGTCATGTAGCTCATTAAAACTTCTCTTGTAGCATTCTAGAGATATTAAAGATCAGTGGGAGCATTAAGTGTCTTAATAGTAACTTGCAATAGTTGCAAGAGGTGGGGGAGTGAAAATTTTACATTACCTAAATTTACACCTCTTGTGCAAGACACCGCTCCATCACGACACTGTTCCATCAAAACTTGTCTCCTTAAAATCTAATGCTACTCTTACAAAAGTTTCAATGTTGCTTAATTGTGGGCACACTTAGATTTCTTACCTAAACTAACATACTCCTCAACAAGAGAAACTACAAAGACTGATGTCATTAATTTGTTTTCTCTATTAGAATTTGTTGGTCGTTAAATATTGACCCTAAGCATGCTGAGTTCCTAAAGTTTTCTAAGGTCAGTGGGAGCAGTCAAAGTCCTTATCATGACTTGCAAGGAATACAAGAGGCGGGGGGAAGAGTGTCATTAAATTTCACTCCGAATTTAACTCCAATTACACCTCTTGCACACCATACTGCACCAACTCTTACAAACTTAGAATCCTGAAAACGATAGCAACCTAACCAAGAGCTAATCCATAAAACTGAAACTTTTAAAACCCAATAATCAAATTAGGAGGTCATCTAGGTTTAAAAACCTACTAACTTTGATGATTACATAACCTCCCTAACTGAAGTTGAAACGGATTTTGGAAAAGTTTACTGATCCCATCTCTTCAAATTAAGCCATTAGTGTCAATCAATCTTCTAAATGGAATAAAACAGTTTTCTAGTAAAACTGATTTTATGTGTTCGCATAACGTTTGGGATTTGATTGAATTACCTAAGAGTGTTCATAACTAAACCAAATCCTAATATAAGCGTTAAGACACGAAGAAGCATGATTGATTGTCAAAGGTTGTACTCAGGAAGAGATAAATTATTAAAGAATCTTTATTACATATCTAACAAAAGATTTCTTTGAGGATCATCACTGTTCTAGTAGCTTATAATAGTTTAAAGCTACATTAGATGAACATTAAAAACAATTTTCCCTAACAATTGGATGACACATTTACATGTTCATAAAGCAACCTGAAAGTTCTAAACTTAAGGTTAAAGAACTGTTTGTCTATAAGCCAATAAAATCCATGTACGGGTTAATGCAAACATCATAATGCGATGAAAAGGTTAATGCAAACATCATAATGCGATGAAAACTTAGAGTAATTATTTTCATCAAGAACCAAGTGGATTAATGTACCTACCTCAAAATGAGTGGGAGCAACTAAGATAAACTTGTCTATATAGATGATATTCTTTTGACAAGTATATGTTACATAAGTCAAAGCATTGTTAACACAAACTTTGATATAATAGATCTCAGAGATATCTCTAACGTGATAGATATCATAACATACCGAGATAGACCCAATGGGATATTAGTTTCGTTCCATAAGTTTAACCTTAAATGGGTCCTTACATAGTAACAAACAATACTGCTCTCCTTTAGAGGATAATAGGATAAATGAGATTATTTCCTTACGCTTCATTAATTAGAAGCCTTATGTAAGTTCAAGTCTATACTCGTTTAGATATTACTCACATTGCAACACACTAGATATGTCTAGATTAATGAGAAGCATTAATGGAGTATTACAATATCTTTAAAAGAAACGAGAGACTATAATTTGAAGAAGAAGTGAGAACTTAAACCGGTTGATTACTCTAACTTTGTAATATTCAAAGATGACAAAATGTAATTTCGGGTATATCTTTATGTCAGCAGACAAAACCTATCTCATGGAGGAGTCATAATGGACTGATATCAACAACCTAAGTTATAACGACATAATATAGTCACTAAATGTTGTTGGAAATTTATTAGTGGACTCATAAGTTTATTAACTCCATATAATTATTATTTTGAAGACTTAGCATGATAAAGTCAGCTACCATGACTCATTGAACAGTAACTGTTCAAGAGGTGCTGCATTAAGTTTCGATACGCAATTAATTATTCGTTTACGAACGAATTGAGGAAACTAAGTTTTGTATCGAATACATTCATGATATCCTTAAGGATCCTATAACTAAAGGGCTATTACCCATAAGTCTTATTAAGAGAGCTCATAGACGGGTATTAATTAATGGTCGTGCGCAATTGCATACCGTACTATGAATGACTAACTATTAGTTAATTTTACTCATCAGTTTGATCTTGTATGTCTCTAAGAATATGTCAAGCCGGCATAATGGCATATAGACAAATAAAGTTACAAATCAAACAAAGGGCTTATGCATATTTTGATCATAACGATTAGGTTTTAAATTAAGGCTATAGTATGACTAATGGGGGTCCTGAGTCGAATAATGATTCAACGGCTGTATTTCTCTGCTATAGTACTTGTTTAAGGCTAAAATGAGTGTTAACTCCTGATCAGGCTTATCTAATACTCATAATAAATGATTACTCAGCCAAGCGGGAGAATGTAAGAATAAATAAATAATATATTTATTTATAGGGTATGGATATGGTAAAAAGTGTCTAAAATGTGAGAAGGGTAAGAAGTGTTTTAAACCAATGGATATTTGATCTAATGGTTGAGATCAATAGGGTATAAAAATGTAAATTGTGTTTTAATTAGAAGGACCTTATGTAAAATTGAAGGGCAATAGTGACTTTTCCAACGTTTCAAATATGGTAACCGTTTCAAAACCCCCATCAATCTCCTATAAATCAGCGAATTTATGGTAACTGTTTCAAATCCCCCATCAATCTCCTAAAAAATCAGCGAATTTCTCGTACTGAATAAATTCTTCGATTTCCTTCACAACAACTTTTATAACACTACAAGAACAATATATTACATGATAAAACACTATAGGAAGATATAACACTATCTGTTTACTGTAAGACACTATATATAAATAAAACATTGTTGATGGGGGATAAAAAAACTATGAAAAGGAATAGTATATTACATGATAAAACACTATAGGAAGATATAACACTATCTGTTTACTGTAAGACACTATACAGAATAAAACACTATTGATGGGGATAAAACACTATGAAAGGAATAGTATATTACATGATAAAACACTATAGAAAGATATAACACTATCTGTTTACTGTAAGACACTATATAGAATAAAACACTATTGATGGGGATAAAACACTATGAAAAGGAGATTAAAGATGCCTGTACATAATATAACACTATTGACTGGGGAATATAACACTACAACAAAAACTTACCGTAAACAATTAAATGTATAGAACAATTCGAATTCGAATCAAATCCCTGATATATCGCGTGATATATCTCATCGCCAGTTTTTGGCAGTTATATTTGGAAATCAATTAATTGATAATAATGGAAAATTACTAATACACCCTTTTGAATTAATTAAGATAAATGACACTTGTCATTCCCAGATTATTTATTACACTTCTCACAAAAGTCTCACTTTGTACAGGATCCTCTACCTTTATTTATATATGACCATTATAATCATTTATATAATAATAGATCAAAATATATAACAACCTATTAAATAATTAGTTGGTAATTGTTGATGGGCCTTATTACCATTATTAACTAATTAGGGTTTTCTCTTGGGTGCATATATAAGGAGATAATTAGAGGGTTAATGGGTTAGACTCCATTCACAATAACATCATTATGAAATCGCCCCCTCTCTCCGTAACCGAACACCCTATTCGGTTTCTTCATCACTATTAGAGTGACTATATGTTATCTATATGTGGTGGTTGGAGATCAGTTATGTCAGTTAGACACTAGTTGTGGTTGTTATGGTTAGTTAGATTAGAAGATAGTATAGATTAGCAGGTCTTCTTATATATATAGGTCTCTTATACTCTTCATTGAAATATATTGAGATTACAGATCTGTTCTTGATACCTCTCTTTATGGTATCAGAGCACTCTCTGAGAAATCAGTTACAATTCCGGTCTCTTTCCGGCCATTTTTTTTTCCAGCCAAAAATTTCCGATCATCTTCCTCATCTTTCTGATCTTCTTCCGCTGTTCATCTCTGATTCTTCATCTCATAATCATCTTCATATTCTTTCTGATACATCCTTTTTCATCTCTATTTCTATAAAAATCAAATCATGACAACTTCAACCAGTGATGCTACTTCAAATTCGAATACTACTCTTCCAAATATCACTAATCTCATGCCAATAAAGCTCGATAACAACAATTTTCTGAATTGGCAACATCAAACACTCACTATTTTGAAGACTCTTGGCCTCCTTCAGTTCTTGAATCGTGAAATCAATCCTCCAATAGAAGCCGTAGCCAGAGCAGCATGGGAGAGATCTGATGCGTATGTGTCTGCCTTCATTACAGCAAATTTGTCTCCAGATCTGATTCATATTGCGCGAGGAACAACTTCTTCATCAGATCTATGGCAGAAAATTGAAGAACTATTCAATCAACAGGTATTTGCAAACCAAAACTTGTATCGGACTCAGTTTCATTCTTTAAAACAAGAGAATCGTACAATTTCTGAGTACTGTGATGCTGCAAAGAACCTATTTGATTCTCTTCATGCTGTTGGTGATCAGATCTCTGAACATGCTCTGGTTTTACAAATTTTAAATGGATTACATCCAGACTACCAGATGTTTGTAACAAACATTGAAAATAATGATGTAAAACCTACTTTTACTCAATTACGAGCTAAGCTTTTGACACATGAGAGTCGATTAAAACAAAACCAGAGCCAAATTTCATCTACTATTTCAGTTGCTGCGATGGCAGCCATGAACATCAAACCACCACATCATGATTATGCTCAAAATGCTCCATCAACTGTTGTTTGTCAAATTTGTGACAAACCTGGTCACAAGGCGGCAAACTGTTACCACCGTTTTTCACCGATTAATCAGTCTGGCGGTCGAGTTGGTGGTGGAAGCCGCTGGCGCGGCGGTAGTCGTGGTCGTTCCGGCGGGCGCTATGGCGGTCAACAGGGTACTCATGGTGGTCAACGAGGCAATTATTCTGATGGACACAGGAATTATTCAGCACATGTTGCTGATTATAATCGAGCTAGGGTTTCTCAAATTGGGGACTTTGGTGCTGATGATAAGTTTGACTCACGAATCTTTGGTTCTGTTGACTATAACTCTCACAACTCTACTGGATCTCAAAATGGGCTACATGTTAATAATCAGAATGGTAGTTATGGTGGAGTGGGCTTAGGAGCAGCTGATCATGGTATTTTGGGCCCAGGTCCAACCCAATCACATACTAATCCTTTTGTGACACCTTCATTTACGGGGCCAGCTAATCAAACAGGATTTGGGCAGGATCATTTTAAACAGTGGGCTAGTCAACCAAACTTCTCTCACTATGGCCTTTCTGCTTATTTATCAAGCATTTGTGATCAAGTGGATTCGTGGGTTCCTGATTCTGGTGCTACCGCCCACATGACAGCTGATTCCTCACTAGTTTTTGGGTCTGTTCCCTATACTGGTTCTGAACGTGTTGTGGTCGGTAATGGTACGTCACTCGCTATTACTCATATTGGTTTTGCCTATCTTCATTTATCTAGTCGCACTATTTTACTCAAACACGTTCTAGTAGTTCCTGGTATAGCCAAGAACTTACTTTCTATTACTCAGCTTGTTATTGATCACCCTATTGCGATTACTTTCTCACATTTTGGGTTGTCTATTCAGACGCTCACTGGACAGCTCCTCCACCACACGCGTGGTAGCCCTCATCAGCTGTACTCTTTGACTGCTATTGCTGCAGTTCCTCGAGAGACGTGGCACTCTCGGCTGGGACACCCATCTGATGCTATGATGACTAGATTTCCGTTTTTACATTTTACGAATAAATCCGTGTATACACATTGTACTGCTTGTAGTATCTCGAAATCAACACGATTACCATTTGATTCTATTGTGTCTCATTTTATAGTTCCTTTACATGTCATTCATTGTGATATTTGGGGCCCTTCTCCTGTTATGTCTCGTGATGGTTTCAGATACTTTATTACGTTTATTGATGATTTTAGCAGATTTACATGGATTTATCCGTTGACACATCGGTCTCAGGAGATAGATTCCTTTCGTCATTTCAAACCTCTTGTTGAAAATCTCTTCTCATGCACCATTAAACATCTTCAGTGCGATGGTGCTCCTGAGCTTATTCATGGACCGATGGCCCGATATCTTTCTGAATCGGGAATAGCTTATCGTATTTCATGTCCATACACACCCCAACAAAACGGGGTTGCTGAGCGGAAAAATCGTCATCTTTCTGAGGTTGCTCGGTCACTTTTGTTTCATGCACACTTACCGAAGAAATTTTGGTATGATACTTATGCTACTGCAGCCTATCTCATTAACCGGTTACCTTCACCGGTTCTTCACTACTCCTCTCCATTTGAGACTTTGTTCGGTTCTCGACCAGATTATTCTATCCTTTGTACTTTTGGGTGTTTGTGTTATTCGTTTCTTGGTGATACTCGGGCGGATAAACTTTCACCTAAGTCTGTTCCATGTATTTTTGTTGGCTATGCTCCATCTCATCTTGGTTATCTTTGTTATGATCCTCATACGTCTCGTACGTATACGTCTCGACATGTTCGGTTTCATGAGATGATTTTTGATATTCCAGGGAGTTCTCCTACCCTCGCTTCTTCTTCTGATTCTATTCCTTTCTTTATTCCTCCTCCTTCGTTTCCGACTTCTGTTTCTTCTTCTTCCTCTTCATTTCCTCTTATCATTCCTTCTTCATCATCTTCTGTTATTTCCTCACCTATTGTTTCTCCTTCTCTTTCTCCTCCTCCTCCTCCTGGTCCGACTCACCCGATGGTTACACGATCTCGTGATCATACACGACAGCCGCGTCAGTTTCCTGATCATGTTCTTCTTCATGTCTCTACTACTCCCACCACTGAGCCTTCCACGTTTTGACAGGCTCAGCAGTACTCTGTTTGGTGGGATGCGATGCGTGCTGAGATTGATGCTCTTCATGCCAACCAGACTTGGCGTCTGGTTCAGGCTCCTACTGACGCCAACATTGTTGGTTGTAAGTGGGTTTATAGGATTAAGCATAATCCTGATGGATCGGTGAGTCGCTATAAAGCCCGACTTGTTGCCAAGGGCTTTCATCAGACTGAGGGTATTGACTACACCGAGACTTTTAGTCCTGTAGTCAAACCCACTACTATTCGTCTTGTTCTTTCAGTCGCCTTTTCTCGAGGATGGTCTATTTCGTCAGGTTGACGTCAACAATGCGTTCTTACATGGGGATCTTTCTGAGACTGTGTATATGACACAGCCCCCAGGCTTTGTTGACTCATCTAGACCACATTATGTTTGTCGTCTGCAGAAGGCCCTTTATGGCCTAAAGCAGGCTCCTAGAGCTTGGTTTTCCAAGCTATCCACCGCTCTACTTGCTGATGGTTTTACCCAGTGTCTTTCAGATGTATCCCTTTTTGTTTACAGTCGGGGTTCGATACTCTGTTATGTCTTGATCTATGTTGATGACATCATTATTACTGGGAGCTCTTCTGATTTTGTTACTGGCTTGATTGGGCGCTTACATTCTCAGTTTGCGCTCAAGGATTTGGGGCAGTTGTCATATTTTCTTGGTATTCAGGCCACATTTTCTCAGGATGTTTTACACTTATCACAACAGCGCTACTTACTTGATTTGCTACAGTGCACTGGTCTTGCTGATTGCCGACCATTATCTACTCCTGTCTCTTCTGGTAGACAGCTTTCTTTACATACTGGTGATCCTTTGTCTGATCCTACTATGTATCGGAGCACTGTTGGTGCATTACAGTATCTTGTGTTGACACGACCAGAGAATGCTTATGCGGTCAGTAAGGTGTCACAGTTTCTTCAGACACCTACTGATCGACACTGGGTTGCTGTCAAGCGGATTTTGCGGTATCTTAAGGGTACCATTTCTCATGGGATATGTATACGTCGGTCTACTTGTGTTGATTTACACGCTTATAGTGATGCTGACTGGGCTGGATGTCCTGATGATCGACGTTCTACCACAGGCTATTGTGTCTTTCTTGGGCCCAACCTTATCAGTTGGAGTTCCAAGAAACAACACACGGTTGCTAGGTCGAGTACAGAGGCTGAGTATCGAGCGCTTGCACATATAGCTGCTGAGTTACGATGGATTACATCTATATTACATGAGTTGCATATCACGATGACTTGTCCACCAACTCTTTGGTGTGACAACATTGGGGCTACATATCTTGCAGTGAACCCGGTGTTTCATCAGCGCACCAAACACTTGGAGATTGACTTGCATTTTATTCGTGACATGGTTTTGGGTGGTAATTTACATGTTCGGTATGTTTCCACTACTCTCCAGATTGCAGATATTTTGACCAAAGGATTGTCTGGGGTTCGTTTCGACAGTCTGAGGTCCAAGCTTCACGTGGATAATCCCCGTTCAGCTTGAGGGGGCATATTAGAGTGACTATATGTTATCTATATGTGGTGGTTGGAGATCAGTTATGTCAGTTAGACACTAGTTGTGGTTGTTATGGTTAGTTAGATTAGAAGATAGTATAGATTAGCAGGTCTTCTTATATATATAGGTCTCTTGTACTCTTCATTGAAATATATTGAGATTACAGATCTGTTCTTGATACCTCTCTTTAATCATCATCATTAGATTGCACCCTAAGGAGGAACCAGATCAAGCTGACAATCATGTCAAACACTCTTGCTGCGTCTCCTTCTGGATTCTCTGCTGGCCTGTACTGATGCAATCAAAGGTATGTTTTCATGTTTTCCATTATGTCTAAACAGAACTGATCAACATCGAAAATAGAAAAAAGGTGTTAATATTCACACACTCCCCCCTCTATCAATTTCTATATATACATACATACATATATATATATATATATACACAAAGAGATATAGTGAAAAATAATATGAAAATAAGATGTAGGAATATGAGAATAAAATGAGAAAAAAAATTGTGTCATAGAGTATTTTACAAAAAAAAAAAAAAGTTAGAAATTCCAATAGACAAAAAAAAATCAATTTATATGTTAAATAAATATTATTCTCAAACCTGGCAATATGCATATATAACTGAGTAAGTGCTAAATAGGACTATAGGAGTAGATTAGAAGTAGACATGGTGCTAAATAACAGGGCTTGTCTAACCAATTCAGAGGCTCAAAGCAAGAGACAAATAAATGGGTCAAATAATGAGGATTCTACATTATAAAAGGAAGTTTTAGTGACAATTAAAGTTAAAGAAATGATACATTAAGTATTAATAATAATGTTCAAATTTTACCATTATCATAAATTGAAGTGGTAGCCCAACCATAGAGAGCTTAAACTAAATAAGTGACACAAAGTTAAACTTGACATTTGAGAATCTGAATATTCTATCAATACAAGAAGGAACAATGTTTTATAAGTGCAAATCTTAACAATTTAGTTCTAATGTTGGTAAAACAACAACAAATTATCCAAAATTCAAAACTATAATATAACCTTCACAAACAAATGTGCACCTAAATTATGAAGCTAAAAACATTAATTAACGTTATTCCAATCATCAATTATAAGATAAGAATCGATTTTGATTTTGATACATGGCAGCTTGCAATTTATAATGGAAACCCGATTTCAATTTTTGGGACTTGTAGTTGCAGTTGTTAAATGAACGTAGGATTGTAGTTTTGATTTTGATTGGATTTGGGTTTGGTAACTAAAAGGCCTTTTAGTGGGCTGTTAATAAAAACTATGGAGGGCCACCAAGGTCTAATGTATTAAATTGGGAAACATCAAACAGAAAAGAAAAAGACTAAGCACTAGCAGTGGCTAGTGGAATTTGGAGTCACTATTTTTTTTGGAGTCTCATCTTTTTTTTTTTTTTTTTTAACGGCAAATTTGGACCACTGACAGACCACTGGAGTATCATCGTGCCACCAGCGGAATCACCCGATCATATCCATCTCCACTAGGCAATAATGCCTATACACCAATTCAGGAGGAAACCCAATAAATCTGGGAAAACTTCCCTTGTGGGAATCGAACTCAAAACCTAATGGTCATAAGCCTTATCCCACCCCCAAGATACCACTAGGCTATAATGCCATGGGTAAGACGGAGTCTCATCTGGTTCTTCTATTAGGTCGGCCAGTAAATAAATATGAGTTAGTTAAATTATTGAGATAGAAAAAGAAAAGAAAATCAATATTGTGTTTGGTTCCTCAACAAGTGGATTCTCAACCAACCAATTACCCAAAAATCTACACACTTACAAATAAAAACTACCTAACATTTCGTATTTATATCTAAATCACCTACAAATAAAAAAAATTCTTTGAATCCAGACATAACGCACACGAGAAGTTCGGAAACATGCAACAAGCCTTTTATTGCGACAGAAGATTTACATCATGTTGGATTGCAAGTGCCATATGTATTATAAATCTTTGACTACTAGTTGAACATTTAAAATTCTTAATAGCGAAATTCAATAAAGGTAGTAGGGAAACCGTACTAAACCATGTGCAAGTGAACAGTTTTGTTCTGGTATAAAATCTAATGATTTTTATATATAAATATAGAGTTAAATAAGATTTTCGTTTGTGGTTTGGATAAAATTAAATAACAATTTAATCCATTGCTATTATTATTATTATTATTATTATTATTATTATTATTATTATTATTATTTATTTGGTTATTTTGCTGAAGAAATGTTATGGTTTCCCAATTTTGCCAAAGTAACATGGGAATGATAAGGTGGGAAAAGCAGGTTGATTTCACAATTCGATTCGGATTCGAAAAATTTGAAACTCGACTAAAATTCGATTAATAAGGTTCGCATTTGATTTCTAAAAAATCGAATTCGACTCGATTCGTAACCGAGTCCAGTAATCGAATTTAAATCGAATACGAATTTAGGATTTTTTTTAGTTCGTTTCGATTCAAAATTTGAATTCAATTTATACATATTTGTTTTAGTACACATACAACTCCAAAGTTGGAGCAAAGTATAAATTACATCCATAACTGATAAGTCCATTATTTAATAATTTATAACATTATCAAGCCCAAATAACAAATAGCGCAAACTACTTATTTCCAAATCCTTATCTAACTAAACTTACATTGCTACCGTTAACCAACCTAACTTATAACTTTTGGTGTTTTACATATTAACAGTTTATTAATTTTGAAGATAAGTATTTTTAATGTTAAAAATAATTAGTTTGCAGTAGTTTTAAAAATAAAAGTAAAATAATTTTATGATTAGGTAAAAATGAATTGAATCGAATTCAAGTTTCATATACGAATCGAATAGAAATCTAAATCCAATACGAGTCCAAATAAAAAAAAAAAAAATTCGTTGAACACCCTTAAGGAAGGGGTTGCTTTGTAATAATATATAATATTAATATATTTTTACTAAAACATATAAAATTTCTTTTATACTTTTTATAAAGGTATGTATATGATATTAATATGGAAAAATTACACTTTTCGTCCTTTATGTTTATAGCTAGTTGCAATGGATGACCTTTACCTTTAATAATTACAGCCACAGTCCTTTATTTGGAAAACTCGTTACACTTTTCGTCCTTTAACGCTAACCAAGTTAAAATATCCAGTTAAGTTTATTCACTTAAGGGCAGTTTAGTCTTTTTACTTAATTATTTATAGTATAAATAAAAAAATAACATTTAAAATCTTATAAAAACAAATACAATTATCTCTCTTCTCTCTCTCTCACACACACCTTTCTCTCTCTAAACAACCAGTAGCCACCACCACTAAACCCACCACCACCCACCAACAACCACCACCGCTAGGTCTGAAGCTTATCCCTGTTTTCAACCATCGCCGCCGCCGCCATCACCTCCTGCCACCAGTCTACCACCTCCAGCAACCAACGCACCATCATCTCCGAAAGCACCACCACTCACCACCTCCTGCTCTCTCTAAACTCAAAACATCATCTCCGAAAGCACCACCACTCACCACCTCCAGCAACCAACGCACCATTATCCGTCTTTCAAACCCGACACCTCATCCATTTCCCATTCAACTTATTCTGCAAATCCCATAAACACTTCTCAAACACCATCTTCACAACAACACAATCAATCCCAAATAATCAAACACGATTCTAAATCACAACATTAAAAACTCAACAACACACAAAAAAGAATTCAACAAATCAAACTAATAAACCTTCACTTTCATTTTATAACTTAACAAAATTGGGGATTTTATAAAATTACCAAATCAATCGTACTACTAGTGGACACAATCTTCGACCTTCACTTTCGTTTACGAGACAGATCTGGACATTCCGGCGAAGAAGCAGAGTTAGGTCTAAAGTCAACGACAAGGTTGCTGACGTCAGCGTTGTTCTTCAGATCCGATCTACTGTCGTCTGTGGCGGAGATATTGATCGGAGGTGTAGCTCCGATGATGGTGGTGGTGATGTCACAGGCGGTGCCGGCGGTGTTTGTAGATCCAGAAAATCTAGGGCTCCGATGATGGTGGTGGTGGATGTAATCTTCGGCGGTGGTGTTATGATTTAGAGAGAGAGAAAGAGAGAGTGTGGTGGTCATGTAGCTTTGATGATGGTGGTTGTGATGTTACAGGCGGTGGCGGTGGTGGACTAAGGCGGTGGTTGAGTGATTGTTTTATCAGAGAGAGAGAGAGATTATGGCTGAGTGTGGATTAAAGAAGCTGATGATTGATTTTGGGGGCTTTTATGTGATGGAATCGGTGGTGGTGGACACTGCAGCGATGACGTAACGGTGGTGGCAGGTGGTGGTGAGTTTGGTTGGGGAAGAAGGGTTGAGAGTGAGAGAGATGAGATCTCAGATCTGATATTGATATGTGTTATATATATTTGTTTATTGTTTTTTATTTAACTATTTTTAAATAAAAACATGAAATGACCATAATACCCTCATATGACTAGATTTAACTCAAAATTTTAACCTAGTTAGCACTAAAGGACGAATGGTGTAATGAGTTTTCAAAATAAAGGACTGTGGTTGTAATTATTAAAGGTAAAGGTCATCCATTGCAACTAGCTACAAACATAAAGGACGAAAAGTGTAATTTTTCCTATTAATATATTTGTACTAAAGCATATTGTACTTGAGCTAAAAAGACTGTAATGCGATTTAAATTAACCAAAAAACAAACAAACAAACGGAGTTACCTAACTTGATTGAAATAACAAAAAAATAAAAACCATAATTTCCTCAAAAGTACAAAAAATAATTTGGACAAAAAGCATATGTAACTCATAAAAAAAATTAGAAAAGAAAAGAAAACAAACTAATTAGGCACAATTAATTAAGTTACATTAGGCGCCACCTTTATAAGTTACCAACAGATTGTAGTGTCAATCTATGTTCCATGTTGTAGAGTTGCAACTTGCAAGTCAACTCTCACAGTTCCACCGTAAAAACATGTCTATGGTCCGCCTGTTTTTATCATATTCCGTCAACAAAATCTCTTTAAATACTCTTCACAATATATATTATTTCCCATAACAACTATAATGTCACCGGTGCTATTTACCCAACAAAAGATGTTTGAACATGAACACTGTACATCAGAAGTTATTGAATATGATATGCTTCTTAATGAAGCGATCGTTGACAGAGATGCACCCGAGAGTGGTTCGAGTGTTGATGATAAACTAAGGTGGCTGCGATCACAAATTATAGGCGGGTTTGCTGAGATTCAGACCCCGTTTGGATCGCGTAAACTTACTTATGCAGATCATACAGCCTCTGGCCGCTGTCTTCGTTACATTGAAGATTATATCATTCACAATATTCTTCCCTTTTATGGTAACCATACTTTTGTTTCTGTTTTAATAATTTATTGTGTACGATTTCAGTTTTCGTCAAACACATGTTTCGCCGTAGTTCTAGAGAACTCGGCGGATTTGAATTACGATGGGGCCACGTAGTATATAAGTTGGGGGGTCAACTGACCGCACAACTTTTTTATATATTAAATTTATGTATATTACGATTTTTTGACCGGGCCCCGCATACAATTTTTTCGGGCCAAAAGTTTAATTAGAATTAAAAGCATAAGAAGGGCATACATACAAATTAGAAATTAATATGTAAGGAACCTATGGTGAACACTTACAGCTACTGGTGTTGAAAATTTTCAGGTAACACTCATACATGTGACAACTATGTCGGTATTCGGACAATGAAAATGCTCCATGAGGCAACCGGATTTGTGAAGAAATGCTTAGGCGGAACCCAACATGACGCGCTTCTTTTTTGCGGATCAGGCACTACAGCCGCTATAAAACGGCTTCAAGAAGTCATGGGAATTGCAGTTCCATCAATTTTGAAAGAGAAAGTATTGAACACATGTATAGGAAGTGAAGAAAGATGGGTAGTTTTTGTTGGTCCTTATGAGCACCACTCCAACCTCCTTTCCTGGAGGCAAAGCCTAGCAGAAGTTATAGAGATCGGTCTAGACAAAGAAGGAATGATTGACATCGATGATTTGAAGGCGCGTCTAGAGTTTTATCAAGGCACTGGACGCCCAATGCTCGCTTCTTTCTCTGCTTGTAGTAATGTCACTGGAATTTGTTCTGATACGCATTCTTTAGCTCGCTTGCTTCACGAGTTTGGAGCCTTCGCGTGCTTTGATTTCGCAGCAAGGTACTTCTTTTGCATGGCCTATTACTAATAACAAATTTGCAATATTATAAATGACTGATACCATTAATGTTAAATGCATAACAGTGGTCCATATGTGGAGATTGACATGAGATCAGGTGCTATTGATGGGTATGATGCTATAACCTTAAGTCCACACAAGTTTCTAGGGGGACCTGGATCACCAGGGATTCTTTTGATGAGCAAGGCCTTATATCAGCTCAAATATGCTCCCCCTTCGACATGTGGAGGCGGGACTGTCAACTTCGTTAATTCCTTCGGTGAACAGGTATCCGAAACTGTATTCAAGTCCATCGAAAACTATCATTATTAATTAAACTGAATGGTATCTAACCATTAGGTAGTTGTAAATTCCTAGGACACACTATACATTAATGACATTGAAGAAAGGGAAGACGCTGGGACGCCCCAAATTATTCAACGAGTAAAAGCAGCATTAGCCTTCCAAGTTAAAGAATACATCAAATGTGAAGTTATTGCCAAGAGAGAACATGACTACATTGAAAGGGCGCTAGAGAGGCTTGTGAAACATTCCAACATATGGGTGTTGGGAAATACCAAAGCCGAGAGACAAGCAATTCTATCGTTCCTCATTTACACAACTACGAACTCTAATAAGAGAGATAAGCCTCTTAATGGTGCTTTTGTTGCCAAGCTTCTCAATGACCTCTTTGGCATCCAAGCTCGAGGTGGGTGTGCTTGCGCAGGACCGTATGCTCATTGTTTGCTTGGTGTCGATGAGCCATATTCGCTTGCAATCAAATCTGCAGTCCAAATGGTAAGAGTTTTATTTCTACATTTCTACATATCAAACATTACCATAAACTATATTTATGTATATATGATGTTCTTGTTCTATTGATAGGGCTATAATGGAGCAAAGTTGGGTTGGACAAGAGTAAGCTTTCCTTACTACATGTCTAATGAGGAATATGAATTCATTGTATCTGCAATTGAATTTCTGGCTGTTTATGGACAAAGATTTCTTCCTCTTTACAACTTGAATTGGAAAACAGGCAGTTGGACTCTTAAGACTAATACTTTACAGGAAACATTTCTAAAAAGGAAAGATTGCAAGCTTTGTGCTTCATTTTGTGGCAGCACTCATGTACCAAAAGAAAATATTCAACAAAAGGTGACAGGATGCAAAACAATGGATTTTGACAAGTATGCAATCTATCTTGAGGTTGCAAAGCACATAGGAAACATACTTCCAGAATTCCCTACATCTCAGGGTACACTTCCCAAGGACATAGATTCCAACTATGTGTTTTTTCAAGTGTAGTTTCAAATCCAGGACATAATTGGCTTGTTAGTCAAAAGTATATATGCTGAGATATTATATTATATCTATTCATGCATGTTGTAATTCACATTATTTCCGTTTAATATTATTGGAAGCTTCAAAGTAGGAACATGACAATATAGTCCACTTTTAGTTTAATTATTTATTTTACATGTTGGTTTATATTTATTATTTGTTTGGAAGAATTCAAAGGGGAGTAAATATGTTCCATTCTATTTTTTAAGGCTATATATTTCTCATTTTCTCCTAAGACTCCGACTCTTGATATTTAGACCACCCGTAGTGGGGCGGTATTTTTGAAAAAAATCCAAAAAAACCGCCCCCCCCCCAATTACATAGGGCGTTTTGGGGCGGTATTTTTGAAAAAAAAATTGTTTGGCGTGTTTATTAAAACGCCTAAAATGGATTGTGATGGGTTGACTGTGATTTGACTGGCCAATGAGAAATTAGTTTGTTTTTTTTTGTTTAATGATTGGAAGGGGCATTATTTGGCCATTATTCCCACTACGTCACTTTTGCAATAACGCCCCATGCTGACTGGGCATTATTCCCACTACCAGTGGCGCAGCATGTGAGGGGCCGGGGGGGGATGTCCGCCCCCCGGGATTTTTCGCTCAGTAGTGTTATATATGTAATTTTCGTATAGAAATTTGTGGGTATATACGTTTTCACCCCCCCGGTTCTATAGAAATTTTTGGGTATTCTATAGAAATTTTTGGGTATATATGTTTTCACCCCCCGGCCGAAAAATCCAAGCTTCGCCACTGCCCACTACGTCACTTTTGCAAATCTCATGTACTTATATTGTAATATTGTTTTATATAAAAACTATTATCTACCACAATGGTGGTAAGATTTCTCAATTCTTACATGGTACATAGCCTACCATAATCCTAGAAAATCTCTAAATATCGTTGTTTACCTCCCCCTCCCTGGCGTCGATATTCATTGTTGCCCCACCCAGATGCCTACTTTCCGGCTGTTTTTTTTTATAGTTTTCCATCATAGTTCTAATGGTAGCTTGGTATGTTGATTTGGGTGCAACATCACTTATGACACCTACTACTAATCATGTGAACAAACCGGGTCCTTATTTAGGTAATGCTCGAGTAACATTTGGCAACAGTAACGTTCTTCCAATCTCACACATACAGGACATTCACAAATTTCTAATAGTCTTAAATTACATGGTATTTTGGTTATTCTTAATCTAACAAGAATCTTTTGTCGATTAGCAAACTCATAATAGAGAATCTTGTGGACGTTTTATTTTCGCAACCCTTCTTCCATTTTCAGGACATAGTAACTAAACAAGTCCTTTCGACAGGCAAATATGAAAACGGACTATATATTATTACAGATTAGGCACTCCATGCACTTACACTCCTATGCCTGAACCGCGTCAAACGAATTTAAATCCTATTCTGACCTGTATATCCATCACTTCAACCAGTTCCTCAAAGGGCACTTTTATGAGTACTCAATATGAGCAAAATGATAATTGTGAATTTGTTTTAGAAACTAGTCAAGAAACACTCCGAATATTAAATAAAATTGTCATTTCAGATGTTTCAAAGCCAAAAAGTTCTTGAAAATAAATATTAAATAAAATTGTCATTTCAGAAATTTTGCTTTATGTGTGTAGTAACCATGGGCTTAGAAAGGATTGACATGGGCTAATAGTAATAGTTGGTAATGGGCCAAGATAACACGGTTGTCTTAGTAAATAAAAAAATTAGCCATTTTTTATATCAAGTTTACTCACGTAAGTCTCAATCAGTTTGAACTCTAAACTCACCCTATGAGATCCTCCGATCAGTTCTCAAGCCGCTCGCTTCCCCAGTGGCTTCACTGGCCATAACCGAGACACGAATTAGACCACCCCAACGGTAGATGAAGAGGACCACGGTCAGTGACGGATTTAGGAACTTTTGTGAGGAGGTGCAAAAATATAAAAAATTTCATACTGTTTTTACGACCTACCTACCATGTGATTAGTTAGCTAAGTCATCACAAGGGTGTGGTGTGAAGACTTTGTGTAGGTGAATCACGCGGGTGTGTATGCGTCTTCAGGCCGCTTGGTCACTTACCCTATATAAACCATCGTTTGTCTGTGCATTAGAGAGCAACTTAAAAACATAAAGGAGAAGAATACACATTATATATCTTCTCACTTGAAAGTTTCTTAGATGAAAGTTGAGTGTTTCTAAAACCGAATGCAATGTCTTCACAACGAAGTTTTCTACTCAATATAATGTAGTAGTGTTGAGGTGTAATTTATTTGATCTTATCGTTCACTAGTTTGAATATTTGTTTACTTATACATTCCTGAAATTCTTTCATACCTCCTTACCTTTTCAAACTCCACATACACGATCATATTGATAATTCAATTAATTACTACAACCTCATATTATCTTTTAATAGTTGATCTTTTATAAAAAAAGGGTAATGGATTAAATAACTTCAGCTTTCACGGATTGACCGATATCACTCTCTACTTTTAATTTATATCACACCACTCCCAACTTTTAACTTATTTTTTTCTAGCAGTCCCAAACTAACTGAATCTTAACCCGGTTAGCTTATGTCAGATGCCACGCCATGAAAATGACATGTCAGCTGTCACATCGGCTACCATGTCATCAAAATTGCCACGTTGGCTGCCACATCAGATGCCATGTCAGCAAAAATGTCACGTCACCAAACAAAGTGCCACATCAGAAAAAAAAAAAAAAACTAATTGGGTTTGGGTTCGATTAGTTTGGGAGTGACAGAGGAAAATAAGTTGAAAGTTGAGAATGATGTGGTATAAATCGAAAGTTGGAAGTCATATCGGCTAATTGGTGAAAGTTGAGGTTATTTAAATCTCATATCCCAAAAAAAAAATAACAAGTGCTCATCTGTAACTAACTAACTAACTAATTTTCATTGTTTACACTTGCCTAATTCTTGTTAGAACATAATCTTGATAATGTGATGTTCATGATTCATCCATATTCAAATATTTCTTGCAGTAAAAAAAGAAGAAGCTAGGGATTATCATCGCGCATTTTAACATCCCTGTATATACAACCCATCTCTATCTTTATGGATATTTCCAAGATCTTATCCTCTCTTGATACCCTAACTTCACATTTTTATTACTCTACAATGTCAAACCACAGTTCTAATAGATCCATGTCTAAATCGGCTGAAGTATATATAGTTTACTATGCTTAAACCAGTTCTTATGATATGTCTAACTGAATGAAATGATAATGACTTTTCTTGATTTCCCAAATGAATGATACATCAGACATTATATAGATAAGAGATTTACACAAAGCTACCTATAGAAATATAAAACTAAACAATATAGCTCCTAAATAATGATTTATCTAACATCCCCCCGCAAGCTGAACGGTGGAGGACCAATACGAAGCATTTGTCGAAAAAAGTGGAACTGAGAACTGGGAAGACTCTTTGTAAAAATATCAGCCACCTGAAGCTTGGTGGGAACAAATTTAGTAACCAATTTTCCTGCAGCAACTAACTCTCGCAAGAAGTGGTAGTCAAGATCGATGTGTTTAGCCCGTTTGTGAGAAACTAGATTTTGAGTAAGAAAAATGGCACTCTGATTATCACACAAGATAGTTGGTCTGTCTGGAGGTAAAGCATGAAGCTCCTGAAGTAGATGAGTCAGCCAAACAATTTCTGCAGCAGTATTAGCCATGGCTCTATATTCAGATTCACAGCTAGATCTGGAAACTGTTGGTTGCTTTTTGGCACTCCAAGAAATAAGATTACCACCTAAAAATATAGAATAACCATATGTAGATCGACGAGTCTCGAGGCAACGAGCCCAATCAGCATCGGAGTAACCAAGTAATGATGTATGAGTGGGGCGACTGTAGTGTAAACCGAAGGCGATGGTTCCCTTGAGATACCGGAGAATCCGTTTAACTTCCTGAAAGTGGGCAATGGTTGGAGCATGAAGAAACTGACTGACTTGATTCACGGCATAGGCAATGTTAGGTCTCGTGATCGTTAAGTACTGGAGAGCACCTACAATGGAACGATACTGTGTAGTGTCCGGAAAAGCATCACCTGTAGAAACAAAAGAAACATTGGTGCTTAAAGGTGTTGGTGCAGGTTTTGCATCCAACATCTTAGCACGAGTTAAAATATCCAAGGTGTATTTAGACTGATTCAAGAAAAGACCATTTTGAGTGTAGGTAACTTCCAATCCTAGAAAGTAGCTGAGTTTCCCAAGATCCTTAATGGCAAATTCGTTGTTCAGGCGAGAAATGAAGGATTTAAGTGTGGAGTGTTGGTTGCCCGTTAAGATAAGATCATCAACGTATACAAGAAGATACATGATGCATGAGTCACGCTTATAGATGAATAACGATGGATCCGCCCGACTACACGAGAAACCAGAGTTTGTAAGAAACAAGCTTAAGCGATGAAACCATGCTCTGGGAGCTTGTTTTAGACCATAGATGGCTTTGTTTAATTTGCAGACATAAGAAGGAAACTGAGGATCAATAAACCCCTGAGGTTGTTCCATAAGAACATTTTCATTGAGATACCCATGTAAAAAGGCATTATTGACATCCAATTGATGAAGATTCCAGCCATTGATAACGGCCAGAGCAAGAACAGTGCGAACGGTAGCAGCTTTGACTACCGGACTGAAAGTATGAGAGTAGTCAAGACCAGGCACCTGAGTGAACCCCTGAGCAACAAGTCTGGCTTTGTAACGTTCAATGGAACCATCAGACCGGAATTTTGTCCTAAAAAGCCATTTAGATCCAACAACATTTGCATTTGTTGGACGCGGAACAAGAGTCCAAGTTTGATTTTTATGAAGGGCATTAATTTCCATTTGCATAGCATTAACCCATTTTGAGTCTTTAGATGCAGTTTGATAAGTTTTAGGGTCAGTCGTAGCGAAAAGAGCCTGATGAAGAGGAATTATATTTGTGTGTGCCAAATCCACACGGTGACGCGGTTTAAAAATACCGGATTTAGCACGGGTAACCATGGGGTGAGTAGGGGGAGGCGGAGGTGGTGGTGGCGGAGTAGGAGTGGTTGCCTCAGGCGTGGCAGCGGAGTCAACCGATGAGGTAGGTGAGGAAGACGGGTTAGTGGCCGGTGTTGTGGGAGGGGTGGAAGAGGGTGATTGATTATGTAACGGTGTGCTTACGGGTGAAGTGGGGCCTGTAGTATTAATTGGATCAGGGATTGGGTCTGGTGTAAAGGGAACCGATATTGGGCCTGTGGAAGGGTGAGGGTCTGTAGAAAAATGGGGAGGTGGTGAAGTTGGTTGTTGGATTTGGGCCTGATTTGGGAAAACAGAGGCAGTAGGTGACGATTGGGCTGGGATAAAAGGAATTATCTTTGGGCTTTCGGGTAAGGTAGTGGAAGGAGGAGTAATAGTAACATCATTGGGTGATATGTCAGAATTATTATTGTGGGAGGTATCCAAAAAAATAGAAACATCTAGCAAAGAAATAGGAGAGGCCGTAGTTGAGGAATCTAATGGAAAGTAATTCTCGTCAAAGCGCGCATGTCGTGTAACATAGACACGAGAGGTACAAGGGTCAAGACATCGATACCCTTTGTATTTGGTGCAATACCCAATAAAAATGCATGGAATGCTACGAGGTGATAATTTATTGGGTGAATAATCCCGAAGAAAAGGAAAGACACGACAACCAAATGACCGAAATGTGCTATAATTCGGAAGTTGGTGATACAACATTTCAAAGGGTGACTTTCCTTGAAGTACAGTGGATGGTAGACGATTAATTATAAACACGGCCGATGAGAAGGCATCGACCCAATATTTGGTGGGTAATTTAGCGTGGAATAACATAGCCAAACCGGTTTCAACAATGTGTCTATGTTTACGTTCCACTCGACCATTTTGTTGAGGGGTGTAAGGACACGACATCCGATGGAATGTACCATTTTGTTCAAACAAATGTCGTACACGATTATTAGTAAATTCCGTGCCGCCATCACTTTGAAAAATTTTTATTTTTGTAGAGAATTGTGTTTGAACAAGGGGCATAAAAGAGGACAAAGCATCTACAAATTCGGATTTTGCCCTTAATGGATATAACCAAGTGAATCGAGAATAATCATCAACAAACGCAACATAATATAAGAAATTATCAACGGATTTAATCGGGGATGGTCCCCACAAGTCACAATGTATAATTTCCAAAGGCAAAGAGGCACATTTATTATTAGAGACAAAGGATTGCCGTTTAGACTTGGCAACTTCACACGGGGAGCAAAGACCCGGTTTAGGTAAAATAGAAGTAAAAGCTAAACACCCATTATTTTTAAGTAATGTAATGACATCAAAATTGACATGCCCAAGGCGGGAATGCCATAATTCAAAAGAAGCTTTGGGACACATATGGTTGGAAACTAAAGCTTCACGGGTGTTTCGAAGAACGTAAAGGCCGTCTTCACGGCACCCCTGGGCTAGAGTTTGCTTGGTTCGGCGATCCTGAATGTAAAAGTAGGGGTGAGAAAAAATAACATCAACCGGGTTATCTTCAGTTAACTTGCCAATAGACAACAAATTTTTGGTTATATTTGGAACAACCAAAACGTTATTAAGGTTAAGATTACCGAGTATTTTAGTATGACCAACATGAGAAAT
This sequence comes from Helianthus tuberosus, assembly GCA_030545235.1. Taxonomy (NCBI): domain Eukaryota; kingdom Viridiplantae; phylum Streptophyta; class Magnoliopsida; order Asterales; family Asteraceae; genus Helianthus; species Helianthus tuberosus. The sequence goes on from CM060436.1 coordinate 9,026,020, forward strand.
AGGCAAAGATTGGCCATTACCAAAGTAAACTTTTTCATTACCTTGAGTTGGTGTGGTAGTCTGAAGAGGTGTGGAGGGAGGGATCATGTGAGTTGTTGCACCGGTGTCAGAAGTCCAATCGGGCACGGAGGAATTTATGTGACATTGGGCATGGAATGCTTGTGCTAATTGTTCGTCAGACGGAGTTACCGAGGAAGCATATGAAGCAAGGTGGTAACATTGACTAGCATAATGACCCGTCTTTCGACATAATTGACATGTGGGTGGTCGGTATTGACGAGACATATTCCCAAAGTTATTGAAAGTAGGATTCTGACCACGATGAAAAGAGGAGTCTGACCTGTTAAAATGACTGGGCCTATTGCGAATTTGTCCTCTGGGTCGAAACATAGTTTGAGTGTTGTTATTGTTCCCACGAGGTGAACCAAATGATTGATTGTTATTGGGCCGATTAACATGACTAACAAAAGCAACAGTTGGAACCGGTGTTGAGCCATGAAGATTTTTAACAAATAATTCATGGCTTTCCGCACTAGCCACAAGGTCCGAGAAATTGGGAAGAGGACGTGCGGCGCGGATAGTAGTAGAAAAACTCTCAAATGTAGTGCCAAGACCACACAAAAACCAATGGAGTTGATCCATGGCATCGACTGGATGACCAATGGCACTTAATTGGTCACAAATAGCCTTGAAATCCCGACCAAATTCCGCAACCGTTTTATCACCTTTCTTGAGAGCCCGAAGATTGTCACGAAGGTTTTGGACCCGTTCCACCGATGTGTTGCAAAAGGCTGCCTCTAGCGCAACCCATATGTCTCGAGCCGAGGTTAATCCCACAGTAATGGACAATGCTTCTTCGGTTAATGATGCATTCAGAATAATGATGGCTTGTTGTTCATGTTGGATCCAAGTGACATAATCTGGGTTATCAACTTCTTTGCCATTATTAGTAAGTACTGGTGTAGGTGCAGATTGCGAACCATCCACATGTGGAAGAAGATGTTGATAGCGAAGAATGGGGAGCATTTGTGTTCGCCAACAGATGTAGTTGGATGAAGATAATTTGATAGCAATCATCGGAGCTAGGTTGGTCATTGGAACAGTGAGAGTATTGGAGGAAGACGCCATGGATGACAGAGGAAGATTATGGAATTAGAATGATAACAGAAAGTATGAATGATAAAGGGAAGAGGCAGAAACGGACAGAAAGAAGAAAAGACAACAGAATTGGAAGGGTGGGAAAGGGAAGGGGAAAGGAATTATTGGGAAACTCAAGCACTAGGATGGCTCGATACCATGAATGAAATGATAATGACTTTTCTTGATTTCCCAAATGAATGATACATCAGACATTATATAGATAAGAGATTTACACAAAGCTACCTTTAGAAATATAAAACTAAACAATATAGCTCCTAAATAATGATTTATCTAACACTAACCAAGTTGATGTGTCCCCGAACATATCAACTAAAATTCATGAGGAAACCGATGAACTTGGAACCCAAGAACAAATATTTTTTCAAGCCACCCCCGATCCTAAAAGGGGAGTAAGGCAACTTCATGATCATCGTGGCTTTAAGGTTGTACCTGTGTAGCCGTATCTTGCTACACATCTAAATACACAAAAGTCATTTGCCTTAAGTATTTGGAACCGGAATCTGTCTTCCGGTGCCACCGTGCTTTTCGGAAATGTCTTGTCGGAAACCAACACCATAACCGAATGTATAGCACGCACATTCTCGATGTAACTTCTAAAAATGGGCGGAATGCCATGGTCGAACTCCGTGTGGGAAATTGCGAGTCCTTCAACACGACTGATGTTTTTGTCAGTACTAATGTTTATTATTTCTTGGTTTGTAACTTTGTTATTGATCTCATATTTGCTTTTTGCTCAATAACAAAGTTACAAACCAAGAAATAATGAACATTAGTACCGATAAAAACATTGTCGTGTTGAAGGACTCGCAATTTTCCACACAGAGTTCGACCATGGCATTCCGCCCATTTTTAGAAGTTACATCGAGAATGTGCATGCTTTACATTCAGTTATGGTGTCGTTTTCCGACAAGACATTTCCGAAAAGCACGGTGGCACCGGAAGACAGATTCCTGTTCCAAATACTCAAGGCAAACGACTTGTGTATTTAGATGTGTGGTGAGATACGGCTACACAGGTACAACCTTTAAGCCACGATGATCATGAAGTTGCTTACTCCCCTTTCAAGAAAGGGGGTGGCTTGAAAAAATATTTGCTCCTGCGTGCTGAGTTCATCGGTTTCCTCGTGGATTTCAGTTGATATGTCCGGGTTGGACACATCAACTTGGTTAGACATATGATGAGAACTGTTTTGAGCGTGTTCATCTACATATACTTCAGCCGAATTAGACATGGCATATACTTTGGCCGAATTAGACATGGAAGTATTAGAACTGTGGTTTGACATTGTGGAGTAATAAAAATGCGAAGTTAGGATATGAAGACAGGAGAAGATGTTGGAGATATCCATAGAGATGAGTTATATATTTAGGGATGTTAAAATGTGTGATGATTCTTAGCTTTCTCCTTTTTTAGTGCAGGAAATATTTGAATATGGATGAATCGTGTACATCACATTATCAAGATTCTGTCCTAACAAGAAATAGGAAAGAATTAGAGATGGGTACTTGTTATATCTTCTTATTTATGAGAACAACTATTGAGAGATAATATGAGGTTGTGGTAATTTAATGAATTTACAATAATTGCATTATCAAATTTTGTGGAGTTTGAAAAAAATGTAAGAAGGTATAAAAGAACTTCAGTATCGTATAACTAAACAAATATTTAAAAGTAGTGAAACGAAGAAATCATATAAATTTTACGTCAACACAAGAACAAATTGTTGTATACAAAAGATCAAATACAAATCTATGTATATCCTATACTAATAAATGAAAATCTTTTTTGGACACGTGTCATTTTTTGATGCTTTCTCACCTTATTTTTCTATTTATTTATCATATTAAATAATAATAATAATTTTAAACAAAAATCAGATAAGAATAAATATAGTTATTTATAAATATAATTATTTTATAAATAATCTTAAACAAAAATTTAGATAAGGATAAACATTTGTTTATTTATATAATCATATAGTTATATCCCCAGCATTATGAGTAGATATATACACTTTGTAATGTTAGGCGTACTGTTATAATTGGTTTAAACCCATCATTTATCACACATTGTATCAACAATTAGAAAGCACACCATTTTAAATATAACAATTCTATACTACATTTAAAGAGAATTTAATTCTCGATTTACGGTATAATTCACAAAAAATGAAGAAATATATAAAAACGTGGGGATTGATCTTCACCTTTTTGTACCGTAAACTCACTTGAATACAAATTTGAGACGAGTGTTTTACGAATTAAATAAACAAATAAGCACGAAGGTGGATAAAACTAACTCGTAAAAACGAGATTCAACCTCATGTAATACATGTGTTTTTTTACCTAATAATAAATAAAAAAACAAACTAAAATGTTATAATAAGTTAATAGCACATCAAAGTTTATTTCTAAAAGATAAATATTGACGACTATATGTGTTAACATATGACATTACATTTATGCAGCCTGTGTAATACATGGGATTCAAACCTAATACTATAATAAAAGAAATCAACTTTTGGACACGTGTCCTTCATTAAAGGTATCCTCAAATCTATACTTATCTTATATTAACTAAATAAATAAATAATAATTAATATTAAATTATATCATATTTTAATAAAATATTATCCTCAAATATAAATTGTAAATTTAATATACTTTTAAAACAAATACCTCTCTTTTCTACTTATCTTATATTAAGTATACAAATAATAAATTAATATTTAATGTTATCATAATTTATTAAAAATATAACTTTTTTTATTATTTGGTATACAAAATTATATTTATTCAACACGTGTAAAACACGGGGTTTTAAAAAATATATTTTTTATTTACTATACAAAGTTACATTTATATAACCCGTGTAATACACGAAGTTTTTAAAGATATAACTTTTTATCGTTTGTTATGTAAAATTAGATTTATTCAACACGTGTAATATACGGGGTTTTTTAAGGATATAATTTTTTATTATTTGGTAGATTTTTCAACCCGACTATAATGGGTTTTTTTAAAAATACGACGTTTTTAGTATTTAATATACAAAATTACATTTATTTAATCTGTGTAATACACATAGTTTTTAAAGATGTAACTCTTTTTTAGATCTATTCAACACGTGTAATACACGAGGTTTTTAATGATGTAATTTTTTATTATTTGGTAGATTTATTCAACCCGATTATACAAGAGTTTTTTAAAGATACAACGTTTTAGTATTTAGTATACAAAATTACATTTATTTAATTTATGTAATACACATGGTTTTTAAAGATATAACTTTTTTTATTATTTGATATATAAAATTATATTTATTTAATCCGTACAATATACGGGGTTCACAAACATATAACTTTTTATTATTTAATATATAAAATTACATTTACTCAACCCGTGTAATACACGGGGTTCTAACCTAGTACCTTTATCATACAAAACGTTTGAATAGGATGAAAAGGTAAAAAAAACGTGGTGACATTTTTGTAATTATTTACTCGTAGAGTAATTATCAAAATTACCCTACAAATGATCTTGTAGGGTAATTTTGATGTTATAGAGTAATTTTGTAAAATGTTCTTGTAGGTAATTTTGATCTTGTAAGGTAATTTTGTAAAATGTTCTTATAGGATAATTTTAATCTTGTAGAGTAATTTTGTAGAGTATCATAATTACTCTACAAATGATCTTGTATGTTAATTTTGATTTTGTAAGATAATTTTGGGTAATTTTGTAGAGTATCATAATTACTCTACAAGTGTATCAAAATTACTCTCCAAGTTTCAAAATTACCCTACAAGAACATTTTGCAAAATTACCATACAAGATTATTTGTAGAGTAATTTGGATAATTACCCTACATGCAAATAATTACGAAAATACCACCGTGTTTTTTTTTTTTGCTTTTTCATGTCTTTCGTACGTTTTGTACGATAAAGTTGTTTGTACGTGAACTTAACTCAATTATTTTAACTAGTTGAATTACTCACACGTTACGGTGAGTCTTCGGTAGATATTGTTTCATTTCGTTACATTTTTCGGTACGATATACACACTTGGTATAAAAATTATAATAGATATGCCAAAGATGAGATCTACTCGTGTTTTACATCGATCGAAAAACATAAAAACGAATGCCAGAACAACTCTTTTCTTGACTCGCAAGAGCATGACATGCATTGCCTTTGTGTGTCATGGCAAACTTTGATGATATACATTTATGACACTCGTTTTTTGACACACGTTTATGACACTTATCTATGACACACATTTATGACACATATTTTTGACGTTCATTTACGCATGTCATACTTTTATATAATATTTAAAAAAAATTGTTGAATTACTAATTTAACCTGGATACATATATAATAACAAAAAAAAATAAATCCATTTCATAATAAAATACATGCATATATGCTTACAGGGTGGGAGTTTGTTAAAAAGTCCATTTTTTCTACAAAGTATAAAAAGTCATAAAACACCATACCATAAAACACACTCAAAACCCATAAATAACAAAGTGAAGATTACTAAAACTCAAAACCCACAAATAACAAAGTGAAGATTACTAAAACGTCATATTTGTGGGTTTTGTGTTGTGTTTTGTTTTGGATGACAAGGCTTTGATTATCGAATGACTAACATTAGTGTGTTTTATGTTAATTATCATGTTGTGTTTTATATTCATAACTAGGTTATCACCCGGGTGCTACCCGGGTTGGAGAAAACTATTAAGATAAATATCAAGTGTATAAATAAAATAAAATAAAATACAAAGTCTCATATTACATAAATTAGTGATACAGTGGATATACAATTTAAAGATAGTCGAGTCCCTTTGAAGATGCATATCCTTCGAGTTACCAAAACCTTTCCCTTAGTAAATTGAGTTCCCTCTACAAAAAAAAAAAAAAAAACAACCAAATTATAAGTGTTTAAATATATAATATAAACTTTGGTGTCGATACTAAGCTTGCTGAGATATTTGTTGATTTATATATATATTACGAGTTGACGTTATGTCGCACATCCATCATCACCACAATAAAGACAAAACTTACCATATTTTAGTTGCCTTTTTCCATTTTATCACATATGAGAACCCAAATCCTGATTCTTGTAAATTATGAGCAACCTTGTCAATGCATTTAAATACCTGATAAAAGATTAAAAAAAGTAATACATATGTGTTAAAAGGGGTAGAGGATCCTGTACAAAGTGCTTAAAGTGTGAGAAGTGTATTATAACACTATATATAATACTATATAACACCATATAAACACCGTATAACAATATGTAACACCATATAATACCATATAACACCATATAACACTATATATCATTATATAACAAATATAACACTATAGGTTGTCTGATAGCATGTCTATGATAGATGTATAGTGTTATATTTGTTATATAATGATATATAGTGTTACATAGTGTAATATGGTATTATATGGTGTTATATATTGTTATACGGTGTTTATATGGTGTTATATAGTATTATATATAGTGTTATAATACACTTCTCACACTTTAAGCCCTTTTTACACTATCCTTACCCTGTTAAAAGGATGACATATAGACCAAACCCCACCAAACTTCATGTTCCAACCGAAAATTTCATAGCTCACCTAATCCCACCAAACTTTTGTTTTTCAAAAAATAATAAAAAATAATCAAGAATATAGAAATCCGGTGGCATTAAATATTGGTTCAAATATGCACAATAGTAAGGTTAGCTAATTAATTTAAAACAAATTAAGTTATGTCATACATTAAGTTAAGTGTGTATTTTAATATATACTTAGTCATAATTCATTATTGTTTTCTAACTTAAATGGGTTGACCCGTTTAACTCATATATTAAATATTTTATTTTTTACATATAATTTATGTCATACATTAATTTGAGTGTGTATTTTAATCTATACTTAGTCATAATTCATTATTGTTTTCTAACTTAAATGGATTGACCCGTTTAACTCATATATTAAATGTTTTATTTTTTACATATAATTTATGTCATACATTAATTTGAGTGTTTAGTTTATGCAATAATTATAACTTTAAAAAAGAAATTGACATAAAACTTTATAATTAATCCACAACCTTTAGTTTGCACCAGATTGATCTTGATCTGGTGGTTTAAATTGTTAGTGAATAGTCTTCTATTCAGGTTCGTTCTCTTGTGAGATGTTAATGCTTTGAATAAGGTTGACCACGGGTCAACGCGTGCAACTTCAGACCGTTTACATGAAAATAAATAGTGAATTTGAGTTATATTTTATCTCTAACGAATCCAAAACTTATAATATTGTTATAACTTTTTAAACAATATAGTAATTATTTATATATTGTGTTATAAAACTTTTGACAATAGTAAGTGTTTTGGGTCAATCCAACCTATACCAAAACACATGGTTTTGACATGAAATCCAACCCGCTCACAAGGGAGTAACCTTTCGATTAAAATCAAATTATTTTCACTACAATTTTTATACAAAATATATAAAAATCACACCCAAAAAGCTTTTCCTGTCAGCATTTTGGGAGATGAATAAAGTGCTATTTGTTTAAACTGTAGTCTGCAAACCGACCAAAATTCAAAAGCATGTTTACCTTAATAGTGTCAATTTGGCTTTGCATAGATTCTTGGTACTCAGTTTCTCCAGATTTGTCGGACATTAGAGCCCGGACCTCCTCTTCCAGTGCCTCGTTAGGCATGTCCCTTAGTTTCGGCTGCAACAACCAAATCATGTTATTTCAATAATAATTTATTTTCAATAAAATGATTTAAAAGGGTTTATCTATCAAAAATACATTTTAACCCTTTTGGAATAACTGCTGACCCGTGCTTGCATACTGAAAAGGGTCTCTCCTTGGTTCTTATAATGATTCATCTGCAGAACACAAGAGTTATGTGAAAAAAATGATAAATTCACTCAGAAAATCAATGTTCACTGTTGCATACCTCTGGATCTCCTAATGTTGGAACTTGAAGGTGCGGTATATCTGCCGTGTTTTCCTGCAATATACAACTTATTAGAATTAAAACCGATATGACTAAGACCGCACACGTTATAGAAATTTCCATTATCTGATACGCTTTTGATCATTGTAAGATTTAGAAATGATAATCGACATGTCTGATTACCTCCATTTGATACGATGATGTGGCAACATTATCAAGGCCTTGCTTTTTATGTCTATAATCAAAACTCAGCTCCCCGTCTTCCATGATCTCATAGCTGCTCGTGTCTTCACTAACCTCAGAAGTCCCGTTATCGAGTTCACTGAGTTGGTAATCAATCTGGTGCTTCTCAGCAACAATTCTTATGACGGGGTCAACTGCTTCAAGAGCCTTAAAACCCTTGCGAAAGAAATCTATCTGCTCAAGGGAGTGGATGAGAAAGTCAAAATAAAGTTAGTAAGCGCTTGACCCGTTATAACACATACCAACTCGGCCCATTTATAAGTAAATGGGTCGAAATTGCCACTTCAAAATTATGAATACAAATGACACCTGTGCAGCATGATGGCGAGTAGCCTGTGTCAAAAGGATACGCAATTGTCCCTCCTTGAGTGATTTGAGCTGAAATACACATAGTCTAGCCACTTCGTTATACTCATCGTGAGCTTCTTGTAGTTTTTGTTACATTAAGAATGGCTTCCACATCAGGAGTTAGTTTCCCATTAACTTCTACAATCCATTAAACAACATATACATTATCATGCACTGGACTCCCATGAGACCACCTGCCAAGAGGAGAGTTCCGCCTTTAGCCGCCGGAACACCCTTTAGGTTATTTTTCGCCTGATAGAGTAAAAGAAGTTAGTTCTAAGGAAACTAAATACGCAGAACTCCAAAAACAAAATCCAAAGAAGTTGAGAAATTTAAACGCTAGACTTGCCCGCATGTACTTCTCCAAGGCATCTTTATACCTTCCCTGACTGTGTACTTGAGTTAGCGCGTCGACATCAGTGGATTGCACGAAACCCGTAAGAATACCAGGAGAAGCATCATGGATTCGGGTTTTCTTTTCGATTTTATACCAACCAGCCCCTTGGCAGTTAAACACACCCACCACACCAGTGCACTTATTCACATTCCAAATCTTAAGCAAGCTACATAAACATAAAAGTCAAAGTCAATTTTCTTAGTTGAGTTTAATGAAATGATTAGCTAAAAGATGAAAGTGGAAATACCTGACTCCATCTCTAGCTGGGTCAGCAAAGAGGCAATCAAGTGTGGGCCTTCCGGGCAATTGGGCCCGTAGCACTGACCCGTCTGGGAGAACTAACTTCTTTAACAGGTCAAAGTTGTGGTTGCCGGGTTTGTCACTGATAGAAGTAATTACTATTAGTTTTTGGGTTTCTTGTGATTGTGTTAGTATGGTTATGAAAAAGAATAATAAGACATTATTTTGATACCTGACGTAGATTACACATCCACCAATAGATCGTGCAGCAGTGTGATAATCTGCGGCTGGATGAACACTCTTAAAGTATCATTTATATAAGAAAAACCAAGTTAGCTTAAATTCTATTTAACTTAAAACATAAAAAGCCAGTAACAGGTTATGATTGGGTCGATAATGTTTTATCACTGATGACCCAATAAAAATAAAATAAAAATCGCTTGAAAAGGAAACAAATCGAAAGCGCCTAGGTTTGTAACCTTTTCAATGATTTTATTCATATATTTATACCATTATTCAAATGAATATCTTAAAGTATCATTTATATAAGAAAAACCAAGTTAGCTTAAATTCTATTTAACTTAAAACATAAAAAGCCAGTAACAGGTTATGATTGGGTCGATAATGTTTTATCACTGATGACCCAATAAAAATAAAATAAAAATCGCTTGAAAAGGAAACAAATCGAAAGCGCCTAGGTTTGTAACCTTTTCAATGATTTTATTCAAATATTTATTATTCAAATGAATATTTTTTCGTCAGTGCGACATAAAAAGTATTTACAAAAATTGCAAAAAAACGGACAAAAAGTGTTTGATCAACCCGGCCCAATAACAAAACTACCCATTTGACCCGTTATCCAGAAAAACCGTTTCGGAATTACTTTATTCGCGTTTTGTTACAATCTAAAAAACCATGAATTACATTGAGTGCCTACCTTCAAACTTCCAACCTCAGCAGCCAATGTGTCAATCTTTTTGGTGTCCTTAACTATGATAGGCGTTTCCTTAACAACCGGAGGAGCTTCCTCAATAGCTTTACGTGCTGCCTCACGCTCTTTAATTACTTTAGCATTTGCTTCATCTATTTGGATTTGCATCAAACATAAAGCCTCCTGCAACGTCGCGGTTTCTTGAGCTTTTGTCTCTTCTAATTCAGTCTGTATAAGAGTTAAGCCACGGTTTGAGTTAAAAAAAATCATTAATTTATAGAGGCAAAGGGCAAGGGTGGTTAAATAAAATTACCCTCAGTCGTTTCTCCAACTACAAACGCCATGTAAGTTCTTCCACGTGCTTTTCAAGTTTGTCTTTCGCCTATTTAAGAGCGCCTGTCTCCCTTACAGCCTAACAATATATAAATGTATCATTAAGGGCAAATGGAACAAAACAGAAACGAACTATACATTTGTAATCGCATAAACCAAACTGAAATCCAAAGTCTCCCAAAAATTTTAAACCTAAAAAAATACTAAAATATAAGATTTGTACCTCCTTAGCCATTGCAACAACAGCCAAAACACCTTCTCTCTTGCTACCCTAAAACCTACAAAAGGTGAAATTCAAGCACAAAAGAAACATAAAACATGCCTAAATCCTCAATGAAATTGCTCACTAATCTGGTAAAATATAACCTAGGTCGTAATAACCTCACCTCATTTGTTACGAATCCAAGGAAAATTAGAGGCAAGCATTGCATGATCCAACTTGTGTGCCCTTAGCCAAAGATTATAACGTCTCCACTGTATCACCTATCCTGGTTCTTCGTCACCATTGTCATCTTCCGCCATGGCGAGGAGCTGGAGGCCTGGAGCATCAGACGACGGATAAATGAACTTGTCAAACAATGAGCCTGATCATAGAGTCGCTAATCTGTTCATGATCACACCATCCTCATTGTAAAATCCAATAGTATGTAATTAAATTTAAAACCTATCAAGACTTGTCAGGTGATTTAAGAAAAATGATAACATCAGAACCATATGACTACCCAATACGCGTTCAATTCAAGAAACACAAAAAAATGGCATTATATAATATATACATGTATTGGACGTGACAGTGGGGTGGAGCAAAGAAAACAAAACATCAGTTGGAAAAGGTCCCATTATTTTCGAAAAGCAACAGTGGGGATTGGCTATTATTATCGACAACAATTTGAGGGGATTTGGCCTACTATTTTTCGAAAACATCAAAAAAAAAAAAGGAATCCATATATTTTATTGGAAAAACATCAATAGTGGGCAGCATTATTTTTATCTTTGAGAATTAAAAAGGGAGAATAGATATTTTTTTGGAGGGGTTCTAAGGCTGGGCCTGGGCTGCTAAGAGAAGTGGACGGCAGAATTGGATTAAGTTGACGAACAACAGACGGCTGGTTCGAGGATATATATATATTAATAAGACCTACTGCAGAAAAAAGGGGGGATTCACATAATTATTTTAAGTTGACGGCTGCCCCTATTTTTTATAGATATTACGAACGAAATTAGAGAAAGGGAGTGACGACAGAATATACTTCAAACACTAAACACATTAACATATATGACAAACATCAAAGATGATTCAAAAATTTCAGTTTCAGATAAAACTAATAACCTTTAAAATATGAACATGTATGACCGGCAAAATAAAAATGATTCGAAAAAAGATATCAAGATTTGAAATTTTAGATATGATTCTATATTTCAAACACTAAATACATTAACATATATGAAAAACATCAAAGATGATTCAAAATTTCAGTTTCAGATAAACATCAGAACGTGATTTTGAATGTTCGACTGTTTAAAAACCCTAACATCGTTTAAAATAAACACCACAAAATCACTTTTTAAAATGTTTCAGATGAACATCATGGAATCATCAAAAGAATTTCAAGTTACAACAGTAAGAATGGAGAAGAAAACATACCTTATGCTCAGTTTCTTTAGATTGAGATTTAGGGTTTTAAGAGTGAATATCTGCTAAACGATATATCAATGACAATCTGGTAAATGATAGAACAATTTAACCAAACGATGAACCTGATCTTACCGTTAAGACAGCAATGGCTTCGTTTCCAAGAGAGGGGGGAGATTTAGATCGAGATACATGGATCTGAGTGAGACAATAATCAACAAAAACAGTTAACCGAAACCCTAAAATCTTCAACTTCATTACAATAAAAAAAAAAAACTAACATAAATAAGAATAAGATTAAAGTTGGTTGAAGGAATCATACCTGTGATTGAAAGGAATCATACCTATAATCACAATCGGTTATCAAAAAGTGAAATCAATATAGATACAACCCCTATTAACTAAACAGATTTGGGTACCTGATTATTGAACCATTTGATGAGAATATGATCGATCCAGAAGAGCGAGATGAAGGAGGCTAGGGTTTAGAAAGAAGCGTCCTTTGATTTGGGTCAGAATAGCCATGTTGAAGGAAACGAATGAAGGATTCACGATGCTCAGAACATTTATCTTATCGATATGGAATTCATTAAGAAAGACATGTGAAGAGATGATCATTGGAATGGAGATGGAGATGGAGGCTCTCTAGGGTTTTGGAAAAGAAACGCACGTACAAATAAAGTCAGGTCATAACAACAGGAAACGGATCCCGCCTCAACCCATATACAAAAATCTTTCTCCCGACTTTTTGGAGCCAAAACCAATTTGTAGAATGCATAAGGTGATGCCACATCATTTTTCAAGCCCCCATATCATGACACATCAGCCCTTATTTATCATGTTTATTATATATAATAGATAATAGATTCTACGATGGTGTGTTTGAAGTTTTTATTGACTGTTATGGTTTGAATATTGTGTTTTAGTGATCTTTACTCTATTACTTGTGGGTTTTGAGGGTGTTTTATGGCTGAAATTGTGGTGTTTTATGACTTTGTACACTTTGTAGAAAAATAGAATTTGTAGCCGAACCCCACCTCTTATTTACATACACACACACGTTCACACCAAAACAACCCATTGTATAATCATTTGTCAAGTATACTACACATATTTTAACGTTAATAAAAATATTGTTTGTCGATACATTCTTATCGACACCTAAAATTAAAGGTTGCCTCAAAACTCGACCTTACTTCGTGAGCTCCATCAATATCCACATTCGTGTAATCATTTTTCCCTCCACGAACCTGAGAAAAAAATAAATAAAGGAAATCTTAAATCAACATTTCTTTGTTATTTTTCAAAGAAAATCTTATAGCAAAAGCAACAACCAGAACAAAGGATCTATTATTTAGAGTTAAATGCCCGGATAGTCTCTGTGGTTTGCCATTTTTTCACATTTAGTCCCTAATTTTCTAAAATTACAGCTGTAGTCCCAAACTTTTGCAATTTCGTTCCCGGATAGTCCTTGACACGGATGAGGGTTAGTTTTCTCAGTTAAGTTGGTGTGAAATGACTATAATACCCTTGCTATTAAAAATTAACAAATAAAACATAACATCAAAGATTAAAAAATAAATGTAAGCCCCACCTAAATTACCATCCACCCCTTCTTCTTCTTCTTCATAACACCCTTTCAACCCTCCTCCTCCACCATCATCTTCAACCTCATTCAGTGCCACCATCACCCTTCTAAGTGTATACTAACAAAAAAAACTCTATCGATTACTACAAAAGCATAATAACATAAAAATTCTATCTACACACTTATATTATACATTCAGATCTACGTTTTATAGAGCTTTTTTTTGTTATTATCACCATAATTTTAGGTGTTTGTTTTCGGATCTTGATTTGAAATCGTAATTCATGTTATGCATACTTATTATACACTCAATGACTCAGATCTTCGATTTGAAGCAATTACATTCTGATCATTCTGTCATGTTAATCGGAAATCCATAGTTTTTTCGTTGTTGTTATGTTCATGATTTCAGCTTCAGATCTAGATTTGAATCCGCATTTCATGTTGTACACGCTTATTATACACTCAGATCTTCGATATCTGTAGAGGTTTTCTTGTTGTTATGTTCATAATTTCAGTTGTTTGTTTCCAGATCTGGATTTGAACTCGCATTTCATGTTATATACTTGTTTTACACTCAGATCTTCATAGTAATCGACAGATTTTTGATGTTATTATCTTTATAATTTCAGCTGTTTGTGTTCAGATCTTGATCACCCTTCAACCAAACTATAACCTCACCATAAATTCTTTATACTCTGATTAAGCATCCGAGGTTTATATCAGATAAGAAATCATCTTTTCAATACTCTGAGTAGTTGGGTTACAGTTAGAAGAGTGATGATGGCAGTGTGTATGAGGTTGAAGATGATGGTGGAGGTGGGTGGTTTTGGGATGAAGAAGAAGGGGTGGATGGTAATTTAGGTGGGGCCCACATTTATTTTTTAATCTTTGATATTATGTTTTATTTGTTAATTTTTAATAGCAAGGGTATTATAGTCATTTCATGCCAACTTAACTGAGAAAACTAACCCTCATCCGTGTCAGGGACTATCCGGGAATGAAATTGCAAAAGTTGGGGACTACAGCTGTAATTTTAGAAAGTTAGTGACTAAAGGTGAAAAAATGGCAAAACACAGGGACTATCCGGGCATTTAACTCTATTATTTATTAATCTTTATTCTTGTATACAATACACCCTTTATTTTGTACTTAGGGTGTAGGGAGTGGTTAAACACTTTGGAGTGGCAAACCAAAAAACCGACCAATCAGAGCGCGCCATGTCAATCAGTCAAAAGTATTTAAACTTTGGTGAAAAGTGTTGGCAATGGTTTAGACACTTGGTGAAGTGGTAAACTATTTAAACTTTGGTGAAAAGTGTTGGCATTGGTTGAGATAGGAATGGACCCCACCCCACCACACACACCCTCTACTTCACCGCATCGGCATCACACCACCGATTTGGTAAACTTGGAAGCGGCAAACTTTGTTGGCGCCGGTGTTTGCCGATCGGCAAACACATTTGCCGCATGTTGCCGATCACCACACCGTACACCCTTATCAAAATTCAAAGGATAACTAAGACATTTGACTACAGTAAAAGACTTAGTTAAAACTGGGTCTAGTAAACTGTAGACTAGAAGAATTATTTAGGATAGAGGTAATATTATGTACATATAAGCATTAATGTTGAGAGATAGAATTCGTCTATAAACATATGTTACCAAAACAATTGACTCTTTTACATGAATAGAAGTTTGATAATACCAAAAGGCTTTAATTGAGTTTATCACCCATTCAAGTTCAAACTAAAACACCCTGCTTGCGGTATGTGCATATAATGTATATATGTGTGGGCGCTCGGGAGGCAAAAGCGAAAGTGCACTAATTTTAACGTGAAAATAACGTTAAAAGAGGGGGATGGTTAATCATGCATCATGTGGTGTCGTTGATAGTCGAAAGACAAGGGAGTACATGCACTAATCGGCCTTTGTCTTAATTGCTGAGTGTTATGTGCCTTGTGTCCAAGTCTTGATGCAAAACTACTATCGAGCCGGGGGGGTCTCACTGGAAGCAGCCTCTCTATTCCTACGGCCTAGAGGTAAGACTGTCTACATCTTACCTTCCTCAGACCCCACCTTAGCTTTGCTATTGGTGGGATTTACTGATTATATGATGATGATGATGATGATGATGATGATGATGATGATGATGATGATGATGATGATCAAGTTCAAACCAAAACCTGAATATTGAAATTGGTTTGGCCTCTAAAATTAATCTATCTATTAATAAATGAAGCTTGGGAATAGTACTTATATAGTATGGCAGAACATCAAGAGAAAAATGTAAATTTCAGTGATATATGAATTGATATACGACTTGAGTTTAAAAAGAAAGACTTAACAACCAAAACTCCGAAAGATCCGGTTAAGTGTCCATAAATGCGCACAATAAGTTACATTATAATAAGAAAACTATATCGGAATGAATCTTTAGATAAACTTCAATGGATCTTCTGATATCTTCACTTCAACGGCAGCTACAAAGAAAGAGTTAAAGACCTGAGTAAAGTAGAAATATAACAGATGCCCGAAGGTCAAACGACTAATACAAAGAAAGAGTTAAGATATCTATTACCTTATCAGGTTTAGTCGTGATTTGCAAAGATATTATACTTATCTACAAAGTTTTGCAACAACCTACAGAATAGTCATATATCTCATGAGAACTACATCGAGTCTTATTGTCTGTAGCTATTAGCCCACTGAAAAAATTATACATTGTCTAACCCATTGAGATATTATACATTGTCCTATTATTTTTATTTTAATTAACTATCAGCTATCCAACATGTAATTATTTTCGGTTGTTAATCTATCTCTCTATCCAACACACACAGCAGCCGCAACAAGCACCAAAGATGGCGGCTGGCCATGGCCTCTAGGCCGGTCGTTTCTTCCTCTTTTTCTTCCCTTTGGTGCCGCCCGGATGGTATTGAGGGCGTTTTGCATCCGAGCTGGCCTTAGTTTAAATATTTAACACATTTAAATTTAGGGTTATTGGATTTTATCACCCCCAACTATCGGCCTTTAGCCGTTGCCACCCACAACTAATGCTTTGACACCCGGCACCCCCAACTTGACTTTTTGTTTGCACTCGCAACACTCAGTTAAATCTGCTCTAACTTGGTTAGTTGGCACAATTTGGCTGATGTGTACATGATTACGTGGCTGATGATGTGTTATATCTCATTTATAAACCCTGTTAAGCTCATTTTCCAATCTCCAACTCCCTAATACAGAAACTATCTCCTCCATAACTGACGCCGGCCAGACCTCCGGCCATCCAAATTCACACACTCATTTCATCTCTGACGACAACTAGCGTTCACTTCTTCATCCTCTTCCTTCTGCTGCACTGATGCGATGACCGCTATCCACCGGAGTTAACGTCACCATGATACACACAAAACCCTAATCTCCCCACAACAATTACTGTAACATAAAACCTTCACTCACTCTTTCTATTTACTCATTATCATCATGTCATCTGATTATATCTCAATTTCCCCATCATTGTTCCCCCCCAATTCCCTTATCCCGGTTACAATCTCGAACAATTCGATACTCACGTAACCCTAATCCACAAATTACATGCAATTCACATAACTCAGAGTCTTCACAACACTCACAACAATCAAAACACTCAAAACATAACATAAACACATTGAATTTGCTCCAGATTTCTGTAACCCTAACTATAATATCAGCTACACTCCCCCAGCCTGTATTAGCAGCTAAAGGTGCTAACAAAAAGAAGCGCCCGGTTAAAAATTGATATTTTAACACCACAAGAGTGGAAAACATGGTCACAGGGCCTCCCTATAGTAGGTGATAGGATTGCGTATACAGATTTAATGGAGTCGAAACGGGACGGGAATCTTAAACACGTAGTTAAGCCGTCGGGTAAAGGGTTAAGGGAAAGACCTGTGGTTGTGTTAGCGGTTTTAGAGAATTCGAAAGTTGTTAGGCTTGTGGTGCAGTCGATGGATAGCGATCGCAAGTTTTGGGATGCGTGGGATGAGTTAGGGATTGATTTGATTAGTGTGCAGGCGCATACTCCGCCGATTAAGATGCCGGATGTTCCTCGTCCGGTTTTTGGGGTTTTTGTGTAAGTTTCCGTTGTGGATGTATTCGTTTGTGAAGCCGAAACCGGTGTCGAAAAAGGTGTTGGAGGGTTTATAAATGAGATATAACACATCATCAGCCACGTAATCAAGTACACATAAGCCAAATGGTGCCATGTCGGACAAAAAACTAACCAAGTTAGAGCAGATTTAACTGAGTGGTGCCAGTGCAAACAAAAAGTCAAGTTGGGGGTGCCGGATGTCAAAGTGTTAGTTGCAGGTGGCAACGGCCAAAGATCGATAGTTGGGGGTGATAAAATCCAATAACCCTTAAATTTATAAAAAAAAGTAAGTTACTAAGATCTTCCCTAGGGTTGTCCCAAATTTCACATTTAGTCCCAGTTTTTTTTTTTTGAAATTGCATGTTTTCACTGTATAGTATGCATGCCCGTGCTCCCTTGATTGACAGACCGTTAGATTTGTTATTTAAGTTGATGTAATTGCTATTGTACGGTTATTGGATTTTAATAATCATAAGTTTCATCTGTTGGCCGATAATAATCTCAATTTTAAAATTTCCCTCCAATAATCCCAACTTGTAAAAGTTTGGCTGCCAGTGATCCTTTTCTAACATAGGTGCACTTAAATCAATTAAAGAGTCTCTAGGTGTAATTGAATCTATTCAGGATACCAAATTCTTATATGTTTGAAAATGATCAATAGTGGCCAAACTTTTACAAGTTGGGATTATTGGAGAGAAATTTTAAAGTTGGGATTGTTATCGGCCAACATGTGAAACTTAGGATTATTAAAATCCAATAACCCACATTTAAATTATAATTATAAATAATAAAACATGATGTACCCCATTTAAATAATTATAAAACTAAGCAATTAACAAAAAATAGATGGAACTCACCCACCATCTCTATGTTCATCTTCATCGCACAAACCCTATGATCATAACTTCCGGGGACCACCCCCATCACCACAACATCCAACTATTGAAACATGTTGGGTTGGAAATTTTTTTTCTTTAATTCTTCATTCTTGATAAAAAAAATTTAAAAATAAAAAAACAAAAGAATAAATAGGTAAATTTCCAAAATCGTCATGAGGTTTAGGAATTGCTAAAATCGTCCATTAAAGTTAACAATACATTTTAACTGGGTTATTGATTTGGATGAAAATGACAATAAAAATGAAACGTCAAGTCCAGTTACTTTTGGGCAAATTACTTTTTGAGTCCCTGTATTTTATGGGTTTTAACTAGCTGAGTCCAAAGGCAAAAAGTTTAACGACCTGAGTCCCCATAAACATTTTCTTTAACCATTTGAGCCCAAATTTCTAACTCCATCCACCAAGTTTGTTAACTACAAGGGTAATTTGGTCATTTACACGCAAAGTACAAGTCTTATATGCACAAGAGTATAAGGAACAAGTCTTTAATGCATGGTTTTAATATTATATAAAATTAAATTATATATATTACAACCTGCACACACACGCACACACACACTCTCTCTCTCTTCTCTCTCACTCCTAGACCATCTTACCACCACCACCCTCCCTAGTCCCCACAACACATCCACCACCTTCTCCAACTCAAGAAACTTCAACAAAACTTGTTAGGTTTTGCAAATCCAGACGGCGGCGATTGTCGGGATGGGTATTGCAGATCCAGGGGCGGCTGTCGGTGCTGGGTATTGAAGATCCGGTGATGGTGGTGTTTGTTGGGTTCCGAGCTTCGTGAAAAAACCAGGCAATCGGAACAGAGCTCCAGGAATCGGCAATGTAGATCCAGGAATCGGAACAGAGATTCGTGAAAAAAAAAAAGCCAGGCAATCGGAATAGATGAGACGGTGAGACGGTGGTGAGACAGCGATGTAGATCCAGGAATCGGAACAGAGCTTCATCTCTTTCACTTCACTCAGAAACTCCCCCAAAACCACCATTAATGGATGTTGCTGTGACCGACCCGGTGAGGTTTTCTTCTCAGTGTTTTTGGTTTTGATGATTTTTATTTGCAATGTGGGATAATTGACTTTTTGGTTGTGATGTTTTTTATTTGCAATGTGGGATAATTGATTTTTGTTGTTTGCAGATTGTAATCATCTAAAGACGGTTGAGGATTTTTTCAAAGAAAGGAGTCCGGGTATCCAAGGTTTTAAATTAATGATTTGGTTTTGGTTTGAATAATTTATGGGCTTTTTTGTGAAATTGTTTTGTTTGTAGCTTCAGAGATCTGCTAGTGTTTCTGAGATTATTCGATTGGGTGATCGAAATAAGAGGTAGGGTAGGGTTGATGGTGGGGATGGTGATGATGGTGCAGAGGGTGGTGGTGGTGCGGTTGGGATAATCTGATACGAGAGAGAGAGAGAGATAAGGAAGAGAAAGAGATATTAGGTAGGGGTAATTTGGTCATTTAACGAATTTTAACAAAATAATTCTAACAGTGTTAGAAATTTGGACTCAAATGGTTAAAGAAAATGCTTATGGGGACTCAGGTCGTTAAACTTTTTGCTTTTGGACTCAACTAGTTAAAACCCATAAAACACAGGGACTCAAAAAGTAATTTACCCAAAATCTTATTTTGAATGGAACAACTAAAAGCGCTGAAGAGGGACAATTTTGGTATTATACTCATTATTCAACATATACAAAGAACATGGCAGGTAATAGTATCTCCCTGCCATTGGTTCAAATGGGCGGCCGCTTCCCATCTACTGGCTCACATGGGTGGCAAAGGGAAGAGTGCCAGGCAGCTGCCTGGCACTCCCCTATTGGAACAACAAATTTACGATTTTATCCCGCTTTAAAAATTACGATTTTGTCATCAGTTCAAAATTATGTTTTCACCCTCACTTAAAATAAAGGGTTATTGGATTTGAATAATCCTAAGTTTCACCTGTTGGCCGATAATAATCTCAGCTTTAAAAATTCCCTCCAATAATCCCAACTTGTAAAAGTTTGGCCGCTATTGATCATTTTCTAACATAGGTACACTTAAATCAATTAAGTAGTCTCTAGGTGTAATTGTGTCACACCCCAACCGATGGCGGAAACATCAGGGCGTGGCACTGAGCGAAACAGATTGTCCAGAAGTTTCCATAACAACTATAATTACCAATTATTTAAAGCATCATGTCCCATACCATGACATAAAAAGTAACATAATTATTACAGACAAGATCTAGTCAAATTGTTCTGTTCAGATAACTCAGATTTAAAATACAAACAATTCATTTATTTGTTTCTAGACCTTTCCTAGCCTCGATTTCACAGCAAGCCAAGCATCTAAACATCTTAACAACCTGCCACATACATTAAAGTAAAAGTCAATACACATAGTGTAAAGGTGAGCATACAAGTTTGATAGATTTAATAGAGTTCGAAATCGTATACGCATAACCAGCACGTACACAGTGTAAAATGAAGCACGTTAGTTATCGACATGAACCTATCGATACCAATGACTGCGGGTTGACTGCCCAAGGCAGTTCGTAATACACACTCACCACTGTGAGCCATGTAACAAATTGTCCTTAACAACCCCTGAGTGAACAGGTGCTGAGTCCAAACTATAGTACTATCGTTGCTAAGGCAGGTAGACAACATTCCATGTGTAAACATAACAAACAAGCATTCATTAAGTCACGTATAACATGCAGTAACGGTTAGCGTTAAAGTATTGCGTAGTGTGTTCGATGTGATTTAGTATAAGTAACGTATGTAACACCCAAAAGTGCGTAAAGCAAAAAGGGTTCGAGTATACTCACAGCGATGATGGATTGGAGGGAGCGCTAGAGAGCAAGGTTAGCCTGATCAGAACGATAGCATAACGATAAGTGACGTGTAAAATGAAGAAAAGTGTCAGTGGATCGGGTGGCAATCCGATCGGGTGGCCGGTCGATCGGATGACAATCCGTTCTGGCGGTCACTCGATTGGATTGTTATCTCGTTTAGGATGGATGTGTTTGTGTATGATGGTTTGTCTTTTGAAGTTTTCGTTGTAGCATTTTGAAAATAGAGAAGTATCTCTACCTTTCAGGTCGGTCGATCGAACGGCCGTTCGATCGGACAGCAATCCGATTGGCGAGGCTTCTCAGGTTGAGAACAAGTTCACAGCAGGACGGTCACTAGATCGGATGGCTATCCAATCGGGTGGCAATCTGTACGTACTGAACATGTTGAAAATTGTTTAAGGGTTGAAGTCAAACATCACATGGTCGAGTGGCAATCCATTCGGATGGCAATCCGTTCGATGTTCAATCCTCAAAAGTTAACAAAAGTTAAGTGTGGGACCCAAGGTGCAATCCGACCGGGTGGTAGTCCGATCGAACAACAATCCGATTGGACGCCAATCCATCCCAGATGACCTGGTCGTCTTCTTCCTTGGTTGTTTTGATAGTTTTGCGTGTTTTCGAGACTATTTGATAACGTGTTGAACAACAGAAACCTCATCAAGGCATAGTGACCCGATCGGACAGGATTCACCCTCGTCTGATCATTTAACTGTTCGAGACGGTGTTTCATGTTTAACCCGAAATCAGTGTTCTCGTGGATAGAATCCAGATCTTGAACCAACACATCACCAAGAAGGAGTAGAAGATTAGAACAAGCTCCGATTCTATCGGTTTTGAGTGCATTGAGTGTAAAAGAGTTGAAAGAAAGTTAGAAAACCATCTTTCAATCCTTTTCACCATGAACATGTTCAGATCTATGAAAGATCTTTGTTTATTCATGTGGAAAACATTCAGATCTAAGTTGTTCTTGGTGGATTGAAGCCAAAACATGAAGTTCTTATGAACACCATGATGATATCATCCGAGAACACCTCAAATCTAGTGATTTCACGGTTAAAAGTTAAGATTCAAAAGATAGAAATGTGTAGGAGTGCGTGTAGATCAAGAAAGTACAAGATTTAGGTGGAAAACTTACAAGAATCGCGAGATATCTGAAGAAATATAGGCTGGAACGAGTGGAGAGGGTGAGAGAGTTGTCAACATCAAATGAGGTTGACATATGGGGTATTTATAGGGTTTCCATAAATGGAAAGGAGGAAAGAGGTTGGTCGATCGAGTGGCAGCCTGTCCGGGTGGCAGCTCGGTCGAGTGGCACCTCGATCATATGGCAATCCGATCGGGTGGCAGTTCGGCCGGCTGGCCACTCGGTTCGAGTGTTTTGGGCGTTGAGTTTTTGCAGTTTCGATTCGGGTGTTGAGTGTTGTGATGCAATTCGAGAGGGCAATGCGATAGTTTTACTTATCAAATTACTTTTAATCCCAACTACAATATCAACATACAAGCATCCTATTTAACTTTCGTTTAGCGTTTGTGATTCGATTGCGATTGCGATTGCGTTTCGATTAATCACCACAACAACATAAATAAACATGCACAAGTAACACATAAGGCACACACGCGTAATAATAATAACCAGACGCGTAATTCGAGTTGCGAGTGCGATTGCAATAAGCGATAAAGCGATAAAACATGCGATAAATATCGATAAAACCTCGATTAGTAATAAGTACTCCACATAATACAACTAACGTAAAAGCATAAAAAGACTATTTACAAGTCAAAGAAGTCAAAACAGGAATTGAGCAAGGAGTGACAGATCGTAATTGGCAATCTTGTCTCCCTTTGACTTCAATCTTGACTTTGACTTTAACTTTCAAAACACGGGGTGTTACAGCCTCTCCTATTTGAGGGAATTTCGTCCCGAAATTAGGCCGAAGCCGTAACAAACAACTGTGGGTACTTCGCCTACATGTCGCTTTCGAGTTCCCAAGTGAACTCTGCGCCTCGTTTGCCTTCCCATCGAACCTTCATAATGGGAATGCGCGAGCGTCTGAGCTGCTTGGTTTGGCGGTCCATGATTTCGACAGGCTTCTCCTCGAAGTGTAGTGTTTCGTTTACTTGAAGATCTTTTAGAGGTACAACTAAATCATGCTCAGCCAGGCACTTTCTGAGGTTCGACACAAGGAAATTCGGGTGAACGTTACTATGTTCCTCCGGTAGTTCGAGTGTGTAGGCGAATTTTCTGATCCTTTCCAGAATCTTAAAAGGTCTAACGTATCGAGGCGCGAGTTTCCCTTTCTTGCCGAATCTGACCACGCCCTTCCAAGGTGATACCTTTAGGAGTACGTAGTCGCCAACGTCAAATTCAAGGGGCTTGCGTCTTCTATCGGTGTAACTTTTCTGATGACTCCGAGCTTTCAACAGATTGTCTCGAATTTGGAGGACTTTGTCAGTCGTTTCTTGCAATAGCTCAGGACCGGTTAATTGCGAGTGCCCGATCTCGTGCCATACAATAGGCGATCGACATTTTCTTCTGTACAAAGCCTCAAACGGTGCCATTTGAATGCTGGAATTATAATTGTTATTATACGAGAATTCGACTAACGGCAGGTAAGCATCCCAATTACCACCGAAATCTATGAGACACGAACGAAGCAAGTCTTCAAGGGTACGAATCGTTCTTTTAGTCTGACCGTCGGTTTGAGGGTGGAATGCGGTACTTAGATTAAGCATAGTACCGAGAGCCGTTTGAAACGTTTCCCATAGACACGAGGTAAACCGAGCATCACGGTCAGAGATGATGTCGCGAGGCGTCCCATGTCGACAAATGATCTCATCGCTGTAGATTTGGGCTAATCTTTCTACCTTGTAGTATTCTCGTATTGGCAGAAAATGAGCAGATTTGGTCAAGCGGTCAACGACAACCCAGATACTGTCGTGACTTGATGGCGTACGCGGAAGTTTTGTTATGAAATCCATAGCTATACTCTCCCATTCCACATAGGGATCGGGGGTTGTTCGAGTAAGCCAGAGGGTCTTTGATGCTCGGCCTTGACTTTCGAGCAAGTCAGCCACTTTCCAACATAGAGGTCGATATCTCTCTTCATGCCCGGCCACCAGTACTTGTAGCGAAGGTCCTGGTACATCTTGTCGGCACCGGGATGAATAGAATATCGGGATTTGTGGGCTTCGTCCATCAAAATCTGTCGTAAATCAATCCGCTTAGGGATCCAAATTCGGTCCAGATAGTGGAATATCCCATTCGACTTATTCACAAGCTGGGATCCATCGTGATAGATTCTTTCCTTCTTCAATGTGCGCTCATTAAAACAAGCATGCTGGGCTTCGCGGATGAGGGTTTCGAGATCATACTGGGCTTGGATATTTCGAATGCTGAACAGATAGCTCCGTCTGCTGAGGGCATCGACAACGACATTTGATTTGCCTGGGTGATAACGGATCTCACAGTCGTAATCATTGAGAAGTTCTACCCATCGGTGTTGACGCATATTAAGTTCCTTCTGGTTAAAGATGTGTTGTAGGCTCCTATGATCGGTGAAGATCGTACACTTAGTACCGTAAAGGTAGTGTCGCCAAATCTTTAACGCAAAAACAACCGCGCCTAGCTCGAGGTCGTGGGTTGTATAGTTCTTCTCGTGAATCTTGAGCTGACGAGATGCGTAAGCGATAACCCTGTCTCGTTGCATGAGAACACAACCGAGGCCAAGGTTTGAGGCATCGTAATAGACTATAAAGTTGTCGTTTCCGTTGGGTAATGTGAGAACATGAGCATTGCAAAGCATGTGCTTGAGGGTTTGGAAAGCAGACTCTTCAGTTCCCCAAACAAAAGGTTTGTCTTTATGCGTGAGAGCGGTAAGCGGCACAACGATTTTTGAGAACCCTTCGATAAATCGACGATAATAGCCCGCTAGTCCGAGAAAAGAACGGACTTCAGACGGGTTCTTCGGTGTAACCCAACTCTTAACTGCTTCAATCTTAGCGGGATCGATGTGAATACCTTGAATATTGACAATGTGACCGAGGAATTAAACCTCCACCGGCCGAAATTCGCACTTGGAGAACTTGGCATAGAGTCGATTCCCTTGGAGTAGCTCGAGAACCAAACGTAGATGTTGCGCGTGTTCGGCTTTCGACTTGGAATAGATCAAGACATCATCGATGAACACGATGACGAAGCGGTCGAGATAAGGTTTACACACGTGATTCATCAGGTCCATAAAAACCGCGAGTGCGTTAGTTAGACCAAAAGGCATAACAACGAACTCATAATGGCCGTATCGAGTGCGAAAAGCGGTTTTGGATATATCCTCCTCTTGGATGTGTAGTTGGTGATAGCCTGAGCGTAGATCGATTTTGGAGAAACACGTAGCACCTTGTAGCTGGTCAAACAAATCATCGATGCGAGGTAGGGGATAGCGATGATTGATTGTCAACTGATTCAATTCCCGATAGTTGATGCACATCCTGAACGACCCATCCTTCTTTTTGACGAAAAGGACTGGTGCGCCCCATGGAGAGGTGCTCGGGCGAATGAAGCCTTTATCAAGCAATTCCTGGAGCTAACTCGAGAGTTCGCGCATTTCGGACGGAGCGAGTCGATAAGGAGCTTTGGCAATAGGATTTTCTCCAGGAATGAGGTCGATACGAAAGTCGATATCACGACTTGGCGGTAGTCCGGGAAGATCCTCAGGAAACACATTAGGAAATTCTCGAACCACTGAAACATTGTTTACTCCTGGTCTTCCTTTCTTTTCCTTCTCTGCTACTACAGTGTTAGCCAAGAAAGCTCTGTATTCCTTGCGGAGATACTTGCTAGCTTGGACACATGACATGAGCTTGAGACCCTTCGAAGCAGTGTCACCATAAACACACAACATATCACCGTTTGTGAGCGAGAATCGAATCATCTTATCAAAGCACACAACTTCAGCATGGTTTTCACGAAGAAAGTCCATGCCTACTATGATGTCAAAACTTCCGAGTTGCATCAGAATAAGGTCGATTGGGAAGATGTGATTGTTGAGTTCAAGAGTACAATCACGAAGAATAGAATTGACAGCGACGGTTCTTCCGGTGGCGACTTCGACATCGAACGTCGAGGGGAGATGGGAGCGCTTACGGTTTAGGAGCTTCTCGAATTCAAACGACACAAAACAGTTATCGGCTCCAGTATCAAACAAACACGAAACATAAATACCATTCACAAGGAACGTACCATTGACCACATTGTTGTCAGCCTGGGCTTGGCGCGCATTGATGTTGAATGTTCTGGCGCGGGTGGCTTATTGTTGTTGTTGTTGTTAAGGCTGCTGCTGCTGAGGCTGCTGCTACTGGGGCTCTTGTTTCACAACCCTGTTCAGACACATGTTCGCGAAGTGGTTGGGATCACCACACGCGAAGCAGACTCTAGCATTGATCGCGGGTGCCTGAGCCGCTTGTTGGCCTTGAGGAGCTGGAAGTAGAGCTTGATGGGCAGTAGCTTGGGCTGGTGCTTGTCGAGGACCAGTACGGAAATTGGCGGTAAAGTGGCCTTAAATATTGCAGTGCACACAAAATCTACAGGCGATAACCACCGGGTGATGGTAAGAACATGTCGGGCAAGCAGGGTGGGGACCAGTGTAAGCACGCTTTGCAGGCGGTGCATAGGAAACTGGTGCTGAGATTGCTGCTGAGCCGGTACGGCTTGAAGTGGAGCAGCAGTGGTAGTGGCAGCACAGTTCTTGTTGCTGGAGCTGCTGTTGTTGTTCTTCCTCTTGGGACGAGATGACTTCGATGTTGAGCGCTGGCGGTTTCAGCGACTGGTGCGGCAGTAGCTTGATGCAGGTTCTTGGTAGTTTTATCCCAAAATCCAGCTTCGACTCGCTTGTCGTTGATCTCAGCGGCAAGCTGGTAGGTCTTTTCGATTGTTGCTGGTTTTGAGGCATGCACAAAATCTGCAACACAATCCGACAGAGCGCGGATGTACTTTTTGATTGTCATGTCAGCAGTATTCACTTGATCAGGATAGATAATACTGAGCTGCTTGAAGCGAGCAGTTAAAGCAGCGTTGTCACCATCTTTCTGCTTCAGATGCAAGAATTCGTCCTCCAACTTTTGGCGCTCATGGGGAGGGCAGAACTCTTCGAGCATAACTTTCTTCAACTCATCCCATGACAGGCCATAAGCTGCGTCATTTCCGTGTTTGTTCCTCTCGGCCGTCCACCAGTCTAAGGCGTGGGATTGGAAGACGCCGGTAGCATTCAGAGTGCGGAGATTGTCAGGACATCCACTCTGTCGCAGGGTGACCTCGATCGAGTCGAACCATTGAAACAAAGCCGTTGGGCCATCTTCACCAGTGAATTCTTTCGGTCCGCAAGCTTTGAACTGTTTGAAGCTAAAAGCAGCTTTAGGAGTAGCTTTGGGAGCTTCGGTCCTGGACTCTTTAGACGATTTGCTCACATTCTCGTATAGTTCACTCACGATCTGAGGAACTTGCCACTTGCTTAGCGACGAGAGCGGCAAGGCGTTTATCTCTCTGTTCTTGACGAGTAACTCATGGGTGACGGGGTCTAGATGAGGGTCCAGATGATGACATTGTCTGCAACAGACATCGCCATAGGGCTCAAACACAACATAACAGAATCTCACCTCACACGTCTAGTACTACTAAAGATTAGAAATACGATCACGTAAGCACATAGGCACATAATCACCGATTCACATAGGCACAGAAGCACATAAACACGTAAGGCACAGAATCACAAAAACACATAAGCACATAAGCACATAATCACAAGAGGCAGTCAGAATACAAAAACCTATCATTCAAAGTCCGCGAGTGTTCTAGAATAGCGATCACGAATAGCATAGCGAGTAGTACATCATAAGCGAATAACATAGCAAGTAACATGGCATACGGCGGTTCCCCATGGTAGTAGCGATTTGTTAGCATATTGAGATAGGTGTGCAGTGCGAGTCGTGTGTGTTGATCGAAGCGAAGAGCGAATAAATCACCAAAAATCGCAACACATAAACAGATAAAACCACATAAAGCACATAAAAATGTCGAATATCAGAGTCGGCAGTAGCGAGCTCAGAATCGAAACACATAAAAATCGAGAATAGAATGTCTGCAGCTATTTAGACGTCGACTAACCAAAGTGGCTCAACTATTCACAAGGACTTTCAGTACGCACGTTGTCCTTTGGGACTGTGTTCTCGCCTCGAATCTGGGCGAATGACACACATCCTTCCAGTTACGGTGTGACTTTAAGTCATTGGAGTCCGTCGAGACTTTGCTGAGAGTTTTGTAAAACAAAATAGAGATCGGAACAAGTCGACGAGGTTCGGGTTTCACCCCTGACTTAAGGACTTCGTTCTTGTTTTTTATAAAATAAAGGGGAAATTATGTGTCAAAGTATGGATTTCACTCTTGATTCGGCACAATTTCTCCCGTTTGTGAATAAAATGCGGGTCGAACAAGCAATTCAGTCGAGAGTTTGCAGTTTTCACACCTAATCTCGACCTAATTGCTCGTTCATTTTCGAGAACTAGAGTGCAGTGATGGTGTAGCGTAGGCGAGAATAGCGAGAAATAACAAGTAAGCTCGTACATAACCCCACAGGGTGTGCACAAGTCGGTCTGTTGGTACCTAACTATAAACTAGGTCGTTTCTAAGACATCGACACAGACTAGGTCGAGTCTTGCCTAACTCCCTATAGTTATGGCTCTGATACCAATCTGTCACACCCCAACCGATGGCGGAAACATCGGGGCGTGGCACTGAGCGAAACAGATTGTCCAGAAGTTTCCATAACAACTATAATTACCAATTATTTAAAGCATCATGTCCCATACCATGACATAAAAAGTAACATAATTATTACAGACAAGATCTAGTCAAATTGTTTTTTTCCGACAACTCAGATTTCAAATACAGACAATTGATTTATTTGTTTCTAGACCTTTCCTAGCCTCGATTTCACAGCAAGCCAAGCATCTAAACATCTTAAGCACCTGCCACATACGTTAAAGTAAAAGTCAATACACATAGTGTAAATGTGAGCATACAAGTTTGATAGACATAATAGAGTTCGAAATCGTATATGCATAACCAGCACGTACACAGTGTAAAATGATGCACGTTAGTTATCGACATGAACCTATCGATACCAATGACTGCGGGTTGACTGCCCAAGGCAGTTCGTAATACACACTCACCACTGTGAGCCATGTAACAAATTGTCCTTAACAACCCCTGAGTGAACATGTGCTGAGTCCAAACTATAGTACTAACGTTGCTAAGGCAGGTAGACAGCATTCCAAGTGTAAACATAACAAACAGGCATTCATTAAGTCACGTATAACATGCAGTAACGTTTAGCGTTAAAGTATTGCATAGTGTGTTCGATGTGATTTAGTATAAGTAACGTATGTAACACCCAAAAGTGCGTAAAGCAAAAAGGGTTCGAGTATACTCACAGCGATGATGGATTGAAGGGAGCGCTAGAGAGCAAGGTTAGCCTGATCAGAACGATAGCATAATGATAAGCGGCGCGTAAAATGAAGCAAAGTGTCTGTGGATTGGACAGCAATCCGATCAGGTGGCAATCCGATCGGGTGGACGGTCGATCGGATGACAATCTGTTCGGGCGGTCACTCGATTGGATTGTCATCTCGTTTGGGATGGATGTGTTTGTGTATGATGGCTTGTCTTTTGAAGTTTTCATTGTAGCATTTTGAAAATAGAGAAGTATCTCTACCTTTCAGGTCGGTCGATCGAACGGCCGTTCGATCGGACAACAATCGGATTGGCGAGGCTTCTCAGGTTGAGAACAAGTTCACAGCAGGACGGTCACTCGATCGGATGGCTATCCGATAGGGTGGCAATCCGTACGTACTGAACATGTTGAAAATTGTTTAAGGGTTGAAGTCAAACATCACATGGTCGTGTGGCAATCCGTTCGATGTTCAAGCCTCAAAAGTTAACAAAAGTTAAGTGTGGGACCCAAGGTGCAATCCGATCGGGTGGCAGTCCAGTCGGGTGGCAATCCGATCGGACTGCAATCCGTCCCAGATGACCTGGTCGTCTTCTTCCTTGGTTGTTTTGATAGTTTTGCGTGTTTTCGAGACTGTTTGGTAACGTGTTGAACAACAGAAACCTCGTCAAGGCTTAGTGACCCGATCGGACAGGAATCACCCTCGTCCGACCAGTTAACTGTTCGAGACGGTGTTTCATGTTTAACCCGAAATCAGTGTTCTCATGGATAGAATCCAGATCTTGAACCAACACATCACCAAAAAGGAGTAGAAGATTAGAACAAGCTCCGATTCTATCGGTTTTGAGTGCATTGAGTGTAAAAGAGTTGAAAGAAAGTTAGAAAACCATCTTTCAATCCTTTTCACCATGAACATGTTCAGATCTATGAAAGATCTTTGTTTATTCATGTGGAAATCATTCAGATCTAAGTTGTTCTTGGTGGATTGAAGCCAAAACATGAGATTCTTATGAACACCATGATGACATCATCCTAGAACACCTCAAATCTAGTGATTTCATAGTTAAAAGTTAAGATTCAAAAGATAGAAATGTGTAAGAGTGCGTGTAGATCAAGAAAGTACAAGATTTAGGTGGAAAACTTACAAGAATCGCGAGAAATCTGAAGAAATATCAGCTGGAACGAGTGGAGAGGGAGAGAGAGCTGTCAACATCAAATGAGGTTGACATATGGGGTATTTATAGGGTTTCCATAAATGGAAAGGAGGAAAGAGGTTGGTCGATCGAGTGGCAGCCCGTCCGGGTGGTAGTTCGATCGAGTAGCAACTCGGTCTGGTGGTATCTAGGTCGGGTGGCAGCTCGGTCGAGTGGCACCTCGATCGGATGGCAATCCGATCGGGTGGCAGTTCAGCCGGCTGGGCACTCGGTTCGAGTGCTTTGCGCGCTGAGTTTTTGCAGTTTCGATTCGGGTGTTGAGTGTTGCGATGCGATTCGAGAGGGCAATGCGATAGTTTTACTTATCAAATTACTTTTAATCCCAACTAGTATATCAACATACAAGCATCCTATTTAACTTTCGTTTAGCGTTTGGGATTCGATTGCGATTGCGTTTCGATTAATCACCACAACAACATAAATAAACATGCACAAGTAACACATAAGGCACACACACACGTAATAAAAATAACCAGACGCGTAATTCGAGTTGCGAGTGCGATTGCGATAAGCGATAAAGCGATAAAACATGCGATAAATATCGATAAAACCTCGATTAGTAATAAGTACTCCACATAATACAACTAACGTAAAAGCATAAAAAGACTATTTACAAGTCAAAGAAGTCAAAACAGGAATTGAGCAAGGAGCGACAGATCGCAATTAGCAATCTTGTCTCCCTTTGACTTCAATCTTGACTTTGACTTTGACTTTCGAAACACGGGGTGTTACAAATTGAATCTATTGAGCAGACCAAATTCTTATATGTTTGGAAAGGATCATTGGCGGCCAAACTTTTACAAGTTGGGATTATTGGAGGAAATTTTTAAAGTTGAGATTATTATCGGCCAACAGGTGAAACTTAGGATTATTAAAATCCAATAACCCTAAAATAAATTTACGCATTTGATCCTAGATAAAAATTTCAAATTTGCCCTCGGTTCAAAATTACGATTTTGTCCCGGTTTAAATTTATAGTTTTGCCACTAGTTTTTTTCCCTTAAAATAACGATTTTGCCATCGGTTCAAAAATATGTTTTTACCCCACTTAAAAATAAATTTACGCTTTTGCTCCCAACTAAAAATTTCAATTTTGCCCTCGGTTCAAAATTATGATTTTGCCCCGTTTAAATTTACAGTTTTGCCATTATTTTTTTTCCTGACAGCCAAGTTACGATTTTACCCTTCAACTAAAATTTACATTTTCTCCATCGTTTTTGTTTGTTTCCCTGGTTAAATTAAAATTTTGCCCCAATGTAAAATTACAGTCATGCTGACAGCTGTCTGACACTCCCCCATTGGTCTAGTTAATTCACGATTTTATCCCTGAATTAAAATTATGATTTCACTCTCAGTTCAAAATTACATTTTTCCCATCGTTTTATTTTTTTTAGCAAAATTTTAAAAGTTTTTTTAATTGGTTCACTCGATTTTTTTTTCGTGTCAAAGAGCTGCCTAACACTTGCTCATTAGTCCTGAAAAATTAAAGTTTGCCCTAAGCCCAAAATTACGGTCTTATCACCGTTTTAGTTTTTTTTTCCTAGCAAAATTATAGTAGTGTTTTTTTAATTGATTGAAAATTATTCAGCAATCGTCCCGCAATATGAGATTGAATGCCATAACTCTTATTTGTATTTTACTTCTTATTGGTGTGGCTGGGAAATCTGCACAAATAGGATCGCATACTTGGTCACCCGATGCTATGGAGGGTCCCACTCCAGTATCCGTATCCGATTTGATTCATGCAGCTAGTATGGTAGTACATTAATGAAGACCAATATATATATGACCATAGAAGGTGTATCACTTATTCAAAACAAACAAACAAAATATATAAAGATAGTTCAACATGCAATTCCAAGAGTACAAACAAAATATATAAAAATAGTTTCCAAGAGTACAAACAAAATATATATAAATAGTTCAACATGGAATTCCAAGAGTACAAACAAAATATATAAAACTTTTATGGCAAGAACCTCCAACTTGCACCTATAATTCTCCAAGAGTCCAACTACACATTCAACATACTCATGCATGAAACTCGGCCAAACTTGACTGTTTCTCATTCACTTGCAACTCTCAAATTAACTCCACACGTGACCCAATTAAACAAACCGGTAGCTCCGCTATGCTACCCGGATCCGTCGATCCAAACCGGACCCGTCAAGATTATCCAACAGCCGTTGCCCTCTCAATAGTAGGAAGGGACTTCATTACATGCTCACTGGGAAGTCGAATGGCATTTTACAAAGAAATAAGAGGCTTCAAAACTTGGTCGCCGAAAGTGTCCATCCAGGGCCGACTCAACCATTTTGGTGGCCTAAGGCGAAGTAAAAGCTTGTGACATTTTCCCCAAAAAAACGTATGTAATTGTAATTTAAACTTGAAGGGCCCAAGTGTAATTATTTGAAAGATTGTGTTAAAATTTAAAAACAAGAAAAAAAAAATGGAAGAAAATGGTGATGACCCACTAACATCCATACATACACTAAACCACTACGCTACCAACCATCAATTTATTGATGACCCACACCCTAAAGTTTTTATAAATGGACCGTGGTTTTATCAAATCGTGGATGCCCTATAGTTTTGGTGTCCTAAGGCCCAAGCCTCATTTAACTTGGGCTTGGGCCGGCCCTGTGTCCATCTATTCTCGGAAGCACGAGCATTACCCGTTTATAAACCATAGGAAAAAAAGTGTTATTGGATTTTAATAATCCTAAGTTTCACCTGTTAGCAGATAATAATCCCAACTTTAAAATTTTCTTCCAATAATCCCAACTTGTAAAAGTTTGGCCACCATTGATCCTTTTCAAACATATAAGAATTTGGTATCCTCAATAAATTCAATTACACCTAGAGTCTCGTTAATTGATTTAAGTGCACCTATGTTAGAAAAGGATCAATGGCGGCTAAACTTTTACAAGTTGGGATTATTGGAGGGAAGTTTTAAAGTTGGGATTATTATTGGCGAACACGTGAAACATAAGATTATTAAAATCCAATAACCCGGAAAAAAAACCATGCAATTTTAACCTTATACATTATAATTTTAATTGTCTTGAACACAGGGGCGGACCCAAGCCCACTTCAAGGTGGGCGGGCGCACCCCCGGGGAAAAAAATATTTAGTGTTAAATTCCGTCGAAAATCCCGTCCGCACCCCTTGGAATTTTTCGACCGCACCCCTTGAAATTTTTCGTCCGCACCCCTTAGGAAAAAAAGTGTTATCAATTTATATTTTAATTGTTTTTAGTAAACTCTTATTTAAAAAAAATGCTACCTAAATTATATAACTTTTAATACCTAACTAACTAAACCGAAATACCCATACATTTACCCACTTATAATTCCTAACTAGCTAGCCCACTAAGTCTTAGCCCATTAACCAAACCCAACAATATTTCAAACTATAATAAAATAATTAAAGCTCAAAACCTTTAGAAATTCTCTCCCGCTCTCTCCCTCTCTTGCGTCCCTACACTGCCAACGAACAATATCACCCAGCGACAACAGTCCAGCAGCCGGCGACCACCGTAATCAGCCACCATACCACTGTCGTTTGACACCAAATCTAACCGGAATCCGAACACGGGTAAGTTTCTTTGTTATTTTGATGATTTTGGTTGATATTATAGGAGAAAAAAAGGTAATAAAGTTGTTAAATAGGTTTGAAATTTTGTGTGTTTTGACGTTGGTTATGGTTGTTTAGATGATTTTTAGGGTGATTATGTTGTTTATATATTTTTAGGGTGATTACAACTAACGTTATGATTTCTAGGCTTGAATAGTTGAAAATTAAAATTGAAACATTATGTTATGGAGCGATGAACTTATGTTATATAGAGAAAGAATTGTTTAAAAAATTAGTTTTAAATGATGTTTTGGATAGATTTCAAAAAATGAAAATCCGTAGGGCGTCGACGTTTTAATTATGTTTGTAACAAAGTTTACATGTTTTTTATTATTATATAAATTTAGTTTGATGTTCGTTTGTTTAAATGACCCGACCCGACTCGATACGAACCGATGTTTTTACTCATATACCTAGGGGCCTAAAATTTTTAAAAATATTCCGCACCCCCATGGAAAAATTCCTGGGTCCGCCACTGCTTGAACATTGATTTACCACACCTTTTAAATAACCGATGCTTTGAAACCTAACAAGACTGCCAAAGTATAAGTCAAAATTTATGATAAAAATGCATATTCATGGTGGGAATTTTGCGTATCCCTTTTATTTTATAAAATCCAAGTTTATATTAAATAATAATAATAACGCTGTATTATCAATTATATGTGAAATCGTGAATAAACACAAAACAGATAAAACTATTCTCGCCAGTGATCCAGTTACAACCTATTCATATAATTATATAAAACACAACCATAGCGGGTTTAGAATTGTGCTTTGACAAAAACCAAAAGCTCGCACGATGGATGCAACGAACTGCACGCTAGTAAGCCTGATCATAATATCCAAAACACCACGAGGTTCCACACGCGAAACAAATCAGATTCGAATCACCAGACGTGAGATGGCAAGTGGCCACAGGAGGTGGCGATGCGGCGTGGTAGAGGCGGCAGTGCGAGGCGAAGGTGGCCGTCGAAGGTGGCTGGTGAGGTGGTTGCAGCAGACGACGGTCAGCGATGGCCGGTCACACAAAGGGGAGAGGGAGAGAGAGAGGTGGCTAAATATCTTGCATGATTTTTTTTTTGAAAAGTAAACTTCATTAACAAACAGCCAACCCAAGCCGGGCCGACCAACAACTACAATAGACAATTACATAATATCAAAAGATTCTATCCCTTTATGTTTCGATCTATTTGAATACCAAAGAAAACCTAAAGACTTAACCTCACTTAGAATTTTATGAATCTTAATAGGGATGCTAGAAAAAATCCAATTATTCCTCGCACACCACAAACTCCAACACACAATAATGACAATACCGTGTATAGCTTCCTTCTTCTTATCCGATGCTAAGATAACCTTGTGAACTCCAAGAAGGTCTTTGATCGAGAAAGCAAATATGTTGGGATTTTACACCACGCAATAAAACACTAGACGCAATAAAACAAGCAATGAACAAATGGTCAACAGATTCCTCGGTTGAGTTGCAAACCGGACACGTAGACTCACTGTGAAGAACGTTTCTCTTCCTTAAGGCTTCACCCGTAGGAATCCTATCCATCTCCATTCTCCACGCGTAGATGTTGCATTTTTCAGGAACCCATTTACACCAATCCATAATGTATCTGTAACTATTCTCCATGTCCGAATACAAAAGCTTCTTAACAGCTTTAACTGAAAACACACCGTCCGGATCTGAGGCCCATTTCCATTTATCTTCACCACTTAATATCTGAACCGAAACCAATGTCTGCCGAAGCTACTGAAAATCCGCGATAGTAGCCTGATCACTCAAAGGCGCCTTCCAGTTCCAGTCGAAATACAAAACAACATCTTGTCTTTTAATTCGGTCTGATATCTTACATTTTTTATCCGATTCCATTCGAAACAAATCCGGATAGATCAGCTTAAGAGGCTCATCACTAACCCAAGTATCGAGCCAAAAAGAAATATTATTTCCGTTACCAACTTCGCCTTTTAAGTAGTTCCGAAGAGGTAATCCACCCGCTTTTATATTTATAAAAACCTTCGCAATGTTGTTCCAAACACCATTAAGAGTTTTCTTAAACGGAATGCATTTCCACCCAACCCGACTATAATGTAAGGCATCGATAATTCTTTTCCAAAGGTTGTTATTCTCCGTTTTGTACTGGCAACCCCATTTAGCTAAGAGAGACGAGTTAATCTCCTTAAGTTTATTCAAACCTAAACCCCCATCTTTCTTATGACATGAAACCCGATCCCAAGCCACCCAGTGCATCTTCCTTTCCTAGGAAACACCTCCCCATAAGAACTTTTTGATCATGGCTTCCAAATCCGATATCACCTTCTTAGGAGCTTTTTATAACGAAAAATAATAATTTGGAAGGCATTCCATTACCGATTTGATAATGACTACCCTTCCACCAATCGAAAAAAGGTGAGATTTCCATTTAGCAAGATGAGAACGAAAAATATCAAACACCGACTGCCAATTATTTATCCTGTTCATGTTAGCCCCCACTTTAAGACCGAGGTACTTGAACGGAAGAGAATCCGGTTTACAACCAACCTCATTAGCCATAACCCCTGTTTCTTCCAACCCCACCCCAATCCCATATAAGTTGGATTTTTCTAAGTTAATTTTGAGACCTGAACAAACAAAAAAACACCGAAGAATTCTCACAATATTAATCACTTCGATTTTAGACCACTCTCCCACTACTAAGGCATCGTCTGCGTATAAAAGGTGAGTGATAATCGGCCCATTGTTAGGAGTAGCAATCCCTTTAATTACCCCCGCGTCTCTCGCACTATTGAACATACAAGATAATTCCTCCATAACAACCAAGAACATAAACGGAGATAAAGGATCCCCTAGTGTCATACCTTTCTCACACCTAAATAAGAAAGTCGGATCCCCGTTCACCAGAACTGACGAAGAAGCCGATTTGAGAATACCCAATACCCAATATCCAGTTACACCACAAGTTCGGAAAGCCCATTTGAAGAAGCGTATTAATCATGAACTTCCAATTGACGTTGTCATACGCCTTTTCGAAATCGATTTTTAGGAAAAAACTTCGAGATTCCTCTTTTTTATCCATGAAATAAGCTCAATAATTATGAGGGGGCCGTCCAAGATGTATCTACCTTTTAAGAACGCGGACTGCGAATCCGAAATTATCCCATCCAAAACCAGTCTCATCCGGTTAGCCAGAACTTTAGAAATTGCCTTACTAATAACCCCGACCAAGTTAATAGGCCTATAGTTATTAAGCGACACCGGATGGGTAACTTTGGGAATAAGAGCAATAACCGACTCCCCACTGCCATCACTAATCACACCGTTGCTGTGGAACCAAGCAAAAAATTTAAAAAAGTTATCTTTAAATAATTCCCAAAAATGCTTTATGAATCTGAAATTGAGACCATCCGGTCCCGGCGATCGATCGTCTCCACATTCGCATATAGCGATTTTAATCTTTTGTTCTGAAAAAGGCTCAACAATCATCACACCTTCATCCCACGAAATCCTTTTAATATTTTGGCAAAGAAGCTCAGGTCTGTTAAGTACACGTTCTTTGAATTTATTACGAAAAAAAAGAATGAACCTGCTTTTTTTTTATCTTTACCGGTTTGGTGCTCCAAACTCCATTGATTGATAAACCATGAATACTATTCGAAGCTTTCTTGTTGTTGACCTTAGCATGAAAGAATTTCGAATTTTCGTCGCCGTCTATAGCCCAATTTAACCGTGCTCTTTGTTTAACATCCCAGTTCTTTCTGGTTTCGATCTATTTAATCACTTTCTTGTTCTCTGCCGTAATCCATTCTTCCTCTTCGGTTAGATCCCTCAATTCCAAGTCTAATTCCAACTGCTCCAACTCCGTTAATGCAACTTTCTCACATTCACTTTCTTTAGCCAAATAATCATCCCTCCAAATCTTAAGATGCGATCTAATACTGGCGAACTTGAACAAGAGACAAGAATCAGGGGGATCAAAGCATTGAACTCTATCCAAAGCCTCTTTAACCGCTTCCTCGAAACCCGGTTTCCCAGTCTAAGAGCTATAGACCCTAAAAGGTCGGGGACCGAATTTTAAATCCACCAATTCAAGAATGATAGGGCAATGATCGGAATGGCGGATCGGCATAGCCCTCACACACGCCGAAGGCCATTTATTAAAAAATTCTGAGCAAACTAGAAAACGATCCAACTTACTAAGCTTTTTACCGTTATCCCTAATACAGGTAAACTTCCACTTCCTACCTTGCATCGGATATTCAAGCAAGCCGTTATCAAAAATAAACTTATTAAAATTTTCCGTACATATCGGCTTAAATTGAGAGCGTTTCCTTTCCTCTTGAGACCGAACCGCGTTGAAATCACCAACAATAACCCACTAACAAGCCGAGGAATCAATGACATTAGACAGCTCGCCCCACAAAAGTAACTTAGCCGCCATGTTTTGAGGGGCATAAACATTGATAAGATTAATCACGTCACCACTGCCTACCATAACTCCTTTTAAAATCACGTAGTTCCTTTCCCGTAAAGAAGACTCAATCTTGATGACTTTGGGATCCCAAATCCAGGCTAACCCCCGCGAAAGACCCACTGAAGCTGAAAACACGGACTCAAAATTCATGTTTCCCCAATACCTCGCTAGAAAAAAATTAGAGATGGAAGATACCTTTGTCTCCTGAAGAGCAATGGCACTGATTTTATTAGAAATCCTCTTTAACCCAAGACGCCTTAGCATCCCCCGCGATACCTCTAATATTGGCCAACAAAAAATTCATTGATACACAGCATTAATACCTTCACCTCTGATGGTTTCACTGATGAGATCATTATGGTTACCAAGGTCTACCCCCACAATGCTCTTGATAATAACCGTATCCCTGATTTCCAAATCAACCTTATCGACTGAAGTTCCTTCCGTATCCTCCATCCTATCACGAGATCCAGTTTGATACTCACATGGCACTTCTTTTCCACCCACTTGATTAAGAAGATCTTGCTTCCCCAGAGTGTTATTCTCCACAGAGTGTTGAGACCTAGGAAGAGGCTCCGATTGACCTATATATGCTCGCACATTAAGATCAAAATTAAAATCCCATTCATCCCTTCTTCTTTTCGCAGGCCTGTTTATCTTATTTGGGCTTATACTTCCACTTTGTCCCACCTTATTAATCTTGGGCCTTGTTTTCCTTTCATTTTTGTTGGGCCTGCCCAACTGTACCTCGGAACTAAAAGGAAAAAAAAATTCCTTACTAGATGGAACCTCAGCATATGGAACGTGGTCCCCATAATTACTTTTCGGCGCCACCTCCATTTGGGGATCCGAAACTAAACTAGAGACACCAAACATCTTTTGATAATCATTGCCTAGGAAACCTTCATCATTAAATTCCCCTGACTGTTCAAGAACCGTTGCCGGAAATCGAGATTCTGGTGACATACAGACCGGACTAGCTACTTCTCCGGTACCAACGTCTTGAACCCCCTCATTCTTGGAACAGCTAGCTCCATAATCTTTATCCTCCTCCTCGTTCATCATGTCCTCGTTCAAGTCATCATCGTTCTTTGAATTACCAGAACCCTGTTCTTC
Organism: Helianthus tuberosus; assembly: GCA_030545235.1. Lineage (NCBI taxonomy): Eukaryota > Viridiplantae > Streptophyta > Magnoliopsida > Asterales > Asteraceae > Helianthus > Helianthus tuberosus. The sequence goes on from CM060436.1 coordinate 9,066,695, forward strand.
CATATTCTTACCCGGCGATGTCAATTCAACATCCCCTTCCTTTGCTACTGAAGCAAATTCTGGCCACTCCTCTTCAAATAAACAATCCGGAACCCAATCATCCAATTCTTCCATCACCCAAACCTTAAACCTTTTGTTTTTCCATTTGAGTACTACTGAACCTGTGATTCTTGACCCCGAATCAACCAGAATTCTGAAACTGTTAGTGCACAAATCCCAATCATTTAAAGACAACTGAGAACCTTTTACGACTTTCCCAAACACCAATGCCACATTGTCGAAGACCTTATTCTCTGCCAGATGCAAAGGCATGCCATAGAATTTCAACCATGCAAGCCTGTCATACGCCATAGACTGACCCGACCATAAATCCAAAGTCTCAAACCACTCTTTTCACATATTAGCGTTAAGGATGAAATCCGAAGCATCTATGTCGTCCTTGAATGTAAGCATCACGTTCCTACCCCCAAATAAAATAATTGGAATCCACTTATTCCGGCCTCCTTTAAGTTGTCCTTCAACCTGATCAGATTTGTGAAGTCTTTAGCTCTTCCCACTACCGATCTTCCTTGTAAATCGAAAAACGCACTTGTCTCCTCGTGAACTTCCACCACTTTATCAGTATCCACCAATTCTTCCTCCGAACTCTTAGCACCTCCCTTGTTATTCAAAAGTGCTGCACTGTAAGAACATCCCTGTCTAATAAAATCCTCCTTCTGGTAGTTGTAATTATGAACCATCTCCTCCCTCCTATTCTCATGTTGAACCTTACTCGAAGTGTCTCTTTTTTCTTCTGCCGCTCCATTCTCCCTTGCGAATCTTGCTCGATTAATCTTGAGTTTATATCCCCCTAGTTTGAGTCCCTGCATTCCCTTCTCCATCTCCTTCTGGTCTAAATCTCCTTTAAAGCTAACAAATCCAAACTTGAGTCCGTTCTTATTTCTCTTCCTTGCAATAAACGATCCAACTATTTCCCCGAAGGAGCTAAGAAACATCGCAAGATCCCATGATCTGCACCCGTGGGGGATATTATCGCACGCTATTCAGATCCCGTCTTCATCGTCGAGCAAAACAAGGTTCCGGCGGGTCAAAGAGAGAAATTTTGTTGGTCGTTGGCTAAAAGATCTTGCATGATTGATCTCATGTAGTGTGTATTTGATACAATTAGGCTTTCAGATTAAGGTTTTATTTATAGAATTCTTAATTACAATTTAAGACACTAACTATTAGCGTCCTCTCTAAGTAATTAATCACTTATTAATTACTAATTATCGGTCGATCCTTTGACCTTGATTTATTATCTAATAATAAAATTACTCCCATAATTATTATCTAATAATACCTAATCTTTGTTTCTGTCGAATAACAATTATCCACCACTCAGTCAAAACACATTGACTTTATTTTATTCTTAATAAAATAGGCTTTTAATTTACTATCTAAATAATAAATCCTTACTCGTTTAACTATTTAAATAACACCAATTATTTCTATTAAACTAATTGTTTCGCAAACAATTAATATCTCTAATATTTCGCTAAACACTCGTTTCTTCACAATTAATCCGCTTTTGTGTTCTATGATATTTAACATTTAAATATTATATTTTGCTCGTCATTCAAAGTATAACTTTTTGAATTATACCTCAATGGTAACATTAAATAATCGATAATTAGACACCAATTCTAACAATTTATTTGCTCTAAAAATTTTACACTGGTGATTTAATTTTGACCTTTACAATCATTTTTCTAGTAGGTTACAAGCTATTAATTTTGACCTTTACAATCATTTTTCTAGTAGGTTACAAGCTATTGTATATCAAACATCGCTTTACTTATAATTTGATAATTCTTATCTTCTTTGATATTTTAAAAAAATATCTAAAAAGAATTGATTATTTAATCTTGAATTTCTTGAAATTTTGTATGCTACTAAATAATGAACACTAGGTTATAACCTTGTGTATTACACGGGTTGAATAAATAAATTTTATATATTAAATAATAAAAAGTTATATCTATAAGAACAATATTGTACAGGTTGAATAAATGTAATTTTATATACCAAATAAAAAAGTTATATCTTTAAAACCATGTATATTACACGAGTTGAACAAATGTAATATTGTTTACCAAATAATAAAATAATACATCTTTAAAAAACCTCATTTATTACACGGGTTGAATAAATGTAATTTTATATAACAAATAAAAAAAAATACATCTTTAAAAATATGCGTATTCCACGATTTGAATAAATGTAGTTTTCTGTACTAAATAATAAAAAATATATATATCCTTAAAAAACCTTTTATATTGTACAAATTGAATAAATTTAATTTTATACATCAAATAATAAAATTACGATTTTGGCCCCCGTGGTAATATCACTTTTTACCCTTTTAGCCCAAAAAAGATTTTTTTAACATCTAAGCCCCAAACGTCTTTTTTTCTAACATTTTTGGCCCATAACGCCTTTTTTTAACCCTTTTGGCCCCTAACATTTAATGGATGAGGTTAGTGTTAGGGGCCAAAAGAGTTAGAAAAGAAGACGTTAGGGGCTCAGATGTTAAAAAATTCTTTTTAGGCTAAAAGGGTAAAAGTGATATAACAATAGGGGCCAAAATCATAATTTTCTCTAAATAATATTATAAATGAGAAGATTAAATAAAATAATAGTTATCCATAAGATATTAAACTAAATAATATTTTATAGGAAGGTTATCTATAATTAATTAGAAAAGATTAAATTAAAATAATAATTATCTATAAGAGATACCCTAAGTGTTTCCAAAGTGATTTCTTTTATTATATAGTATAGACTAGGTTATAACCCGTGTGTTACACGGGTTGAGTAATTAAAACGATATTATTCATAAATTTGTAAAAAAAATTTATTTTTTTGAACGGCAAATTTGGATCACTGACGGATCACTGGAGTATCATCGTGCCACCAGCAGAACCACCCGATCATATCCATCTCCACTAGGCAATAATGCATATACACCAATTTAGGAGGAAACCCAATAAATCTGGGAACCCCCTTTGTAAAAAAAAATTATAACGAAAATTATAGATTACGTATAAAAATGAAAAAGAAAAGTTGCACCTATAATTCAAAAATATCCGAATTCACAAAACCACATTTACGGATTTGGACAAAACTACAAATAGATCTTTCAAATTATGACTTCCTCTTAAAATACTAACTCGACCATGAAAGAATATTGTAAATTGTATTTTTGTCAAGAAGAATTGAATTATATTATTTAACACCAAGGAATATTAGTTACAGAAAATGCTAAGTGAATAATAAAAAAAGCAACATTATACAAATAAAATTAAAAGAATACTTAACATTATGTCACTTCCCATTACACACCAAAGATTGCTTCTACGTTGTTTGATCAACCTTCGTAAATTAATAAAAGCCTCTACTTGTGTTTTGTATGCCACTTCCCATTCCACCTGATTAAGCATCCGCTTCAAGCCCACTGCACTTATGCACTCATTCTTGTTGAAACAGTGCTTCTACGTTGTTTGACTCAGAAAATCTCTCCATTTGAGCTTACATTTAAATGACTATTGTCATCCACTCCCAAATCTTTGTGCTGATGCGATAACAAAGTATCGAACAGGATTGCATGCACACTCAGCCCTAATTACACGACAAAGAGAAAAACAAAGTAACCTTCAAGGGGTGACAGAGTGCTAAGTGAATATAGTTTCGACTGGTATTTTGCCGATAACCCCCTTGAAGGTCACATGCCAGCGTAAGTTACGTTTGACTTGACCCCATTGGGTAGCATGGTATTGGTGGGTCTGTGAATATACTCGTAATGGGTTCTCACGGTCACAAAAAAATTGAAACAAAGTTATCATTTTATGCAATTACCACTTACTATAAAACTGTGAGAAAACCTCCTTTTTTGTTTCAGTAGAGCATGATCAAATTGCAACTTTTAATATAAAGTTTAGCTTTTAACTATTGGTCCAAGTTATCTTAATCACCCATTATTTGTTAAGAGTGATTTCAAAATGGAATGCAAAAGAAAATCAAGTCGTAACTCATCTAGTAATTTTTCTGTTCCCGATTTTTATTGTTTTACTCATGCTTTTTACATGTTGAATTCTTTCACGTTAAACAACACTGAAGTAAAAAAAAAAAAAAAAAGTCCATTGGCAACATGAGGTAAACAAAACTAACAACCCTTCATGGATGGAAAGGAACATCAGACTCTGTAACTTCAACTGACCATATGCTATGATTTTGGTAATATGAACCCTAAGATGTATTCCTACAGCTAACCTAAAAATTCTTAATAAATATTCAGGTTATATATAATTTCAAGCGTTCAACACCGGTTGTTTCTTAACCTATAACCTTTAAAAAAAGAACATAATGAAATAGAAGAACAAATGCGACAACGAAACTTTGTGGTATTTATTATTTTGAAGCGTCTACGTTTGTCGCAAGAATCAACATCGGAATTTAGGGCTATCTTGATTGAAAAGTTACACATAGCGATTAATTGATTTTTTATTCAAAAGATATTAGGCTACAAGACAGTGTTTTCAAAGTAATGCATTATCATAATATCATTCAATATCCACCATACAATCATGTGGTAACACTATAACAATACTCAGCACACACGTCTCCTGCAGAAGCTTCGTATGATAGAATATACTAAACAGATACATTCATCCATTACTTATCCTAATTACCAACATATAACACATTCAAACTGTGTAACCTAAAGAGAAATCAACATAAAAGCCAACCATTTATCCATCACTATTCCCATCGTATATGCTAGCTATACTATCAATCAAATAATAACTATCTACATTCTACAACACAAAAAACCAATACTAATTGTTAAAATAACTTAAATACAAAATTAAATCAACAAACAGTTATAAAATCATAAAAAACAAATACATAAAGTAAACAATTAAACACAAATATACCTCTCAAACCCTTGTTATCATCATCCTTCTCCGCCATCTTCTATTTTGGAACGAAATATCCGATGTATGGTTTGGGATGGGAGACGTTTATGCTTTTTCCAATTCTTCTTCTTCGATCCGGCAGTTAAATACCCACTTCATCAAAGGAGCCCTCATTGAGTGACACATGTCCCAATGTTGGTTTCTTTTATTATAGCAGTTAGATTAGATTTTTGGTTTTTATGGTATGTGGCTGTGATTTGGGTTACCAACACTAACTAGGGTTAAGATGTTTACTCAAGGGTTTATAATTAAGTTATTCAATGATGATATGGTGTTGATTTTCTGACTATAAAATGTGTATCAAGTGGTGTCTTCTATATAAATTTCATGTCGTCGGGATTGTTGACTACCTCAACCACTTTATAAATTGACAGCCGTAACAAATTTGAACAATTACAACTAAGTCCTTCAATTATAACTATTGACATCTCAATGATCAAGAAGGATCCATAGAAGTGTTTATTTTGCCTATGGTTTTTTAGAGTAGTCTGAACAAAAGGTTGCAGATTTACATATACCCAAACTACAATGTCAAAGTTTCTTTCTGATCGATTAGCTTCGATAACTTGCTTCATGCGATTCCGGGTCATTTCCACGTTAGCTTTCAGCTGTTTAATCATAGTTTCCCTGTTTCTATGCAAGTCTTCTACTCCAGCCACCTGTGTGTCACCCGAAATATAAGGAATGTGTAATGAGGGCTTAAGATCATATATAGCTTCATATGGGGACATTTTAATGGCAGAATGGTAGGTGTTATTGTATCACCATTGAGCTAGAGGTAACCATTTAGACAATTGTAAAGGTTGGTCCATAGACATACATCTAAGGTAAGATTTAAGGCATTTGTTCAATACTTCAGTTTTCGAGTCCGATTGATGGTGAGAGGCAATTGAAAATGCTAGAGTTATCCCTCATATTGGCATGAGTTCCTGCCAAAAATGACTTAAGAATATAGGATCCATGTATGATACCATTGTAGTAGGACAACCATGAAGCTTGAAAATGAATACTTTAGCAATGTGAGCAGCAAGCAGTAAAGGGAAGTGTTAAGGGATGAAATGATCATATTTGGTTAGCTTATTAACCACCACAAACACAGTATCTTTTCCATGACTTTTAGGAAGACCTGAAATCAAGTTCTTGGAAATGTCACTGAAGATTGTTTTAGGAACATGTTATGGGTGTAACAACCTAAGGGTAGAAATGGTCTCATCTTTAGCCCTTTTACATATTGTACAGTCTTTAACAAATCTGTGAACATCTTTAGAACACCCATTCTAGTAGAAAACTTCTTTTAGCCTAACTAAAGTAGCTTTGAATCAAGAATGACCACCAACAGAAGAAGAGTAGCAATAAGAGATGATGTCATTTCTCTATTGATTATCATTAGGAATAAGCAGCTTTGACTTTCCTTTTTAACGCATTACCATCCCATGTATTAGTTTTAGAATTCTTCCACTGCTGCATTTGAATGATCAGTTTCTGAGCAACTTTATCAGTCTGCCAAGCAGTTTGTATCCTTTACCATAAAATAGGATCAAGGGAACTAATAGCCATGTGTAATAGTGCCAACCCTTGCACCCGAGATAGAGTGCCTGCCACCTTATTATCACAACCTTTTTTTATAATAGATCTCATAATCATATCCGACAACCAAGTTTGTTGTAAAGGTATAATTATCTTTTGAGATAACAAATGTTTCAAACTTTGTTGATTTGTCTTTAAAATGAAATACTTCACTATAAGATGAGGGGCCACTGTTTTAAAGCCAAGAGAATAGCTAAAAGTTCCTTTTTAGGTAAAGATTGTTGTCTTATAGAGAGAGCCTTCCTAATGAAAGAAATAATGCTTATCTTATATTAAGACTGCATCCAATCTTTGGCTGAGGCAACAATTTCTATCACAAATACTTTTGAAAAATCGGTAAAACTAGAATAGGGGCAGTACACGAAGTTGTTTTCAAGGCCTCAATGGGTTGTTGCGCCTCTTCATGCCACAAAAGGCATTTCTTTAGTAAATTAGACATAGGCACAAATGACTTGATAAAACGTATGTAATACCCAACCAAAATAAGGAAACCCCTTAAATGTTTAACATTAGTGGGAGTTAACTAGTCTTGTATAGCTTTAATCTTTTGAGGTTCTTGATGTGGTGCATAACACATCTATTTTCCTATATAGTTTGTATCATTTTTGTAAAGTTTACTAGGTTATCACCCGCGAACTTCGCGGGTCGGAAATTTAATATACATTATCACAAAGTGTACAAATCTATATAAGTAATCAGACTGCAATTCAAAATTAAAAACAAGCATTACCTCGCCACTACTTTATAACTCAAATTGGGATTTGTAAGGACTGAAATGATACACGTAGAAAATAATCTCAGCACTACTAGTCTATCACTATCTTTTTCATCAGCAATGTTGCAAGCTAATCACCAACTGTTAACGTTTTCTGGTCCATAACAAAAATTTATTTTCCATCATGTAATCGTCTTTCTAAAATTCAAAATAAATAAAAAAAATCACCTTCATGTAATATGTCAACAATAAGAAGATAAGATCTACAACATCAGTAGTTATAAGAAAATATAACTTCAGCTCATCTTGCTTTTTCACAACATTCTCCATTTTAAATCAAAGGAAAGAAATTAAATCTGTACACAAAATAAAAACAATTTGGAAATGAAAAAAATAAAATTACTAACGTATTACAGCACAAGCTACCAAGGCGGGTACCATGAAGGGTGTAAGAAGATTCTGCAACATATTCATGCCATTACAACTGCTTTTGATAACCGAATTTAGTTAACAAAAATAAGCAAGCAACGTGAGGATATACATGTAGCTAATATCTAACATACATCACCTTTTGATACAGTTCCTTTTTAAAATCTCCGCCATTTGTTGTTGAATCAAATGGTACCCGACTTAGAACTCATAAAGAGAAGATAAGTATCCCAGCCTCAAATATCAAGAGAACCTGCAACAAATGGATGATCAAGAAGCTTTGGCCAAGCCAGCTGCTATGAGAATCCTATAGTCATTTCTTGAAGGCACACGTCTAAAGGTTGGTATTAGCATATCTCCATGTGTGCAAGATGACCAGTTAAAGAGCTGTAGATTCAATTGAATACCAAATATGAGACTGCTTATAATATTATTAATGATTATCCAAAATTCAACGAATCTATCTTTCATACTTCATAGTTCGTAGATCGTAAAACAATGAAAATCAATTTTAAGCCAAGAATTGACTTACCTTGAAACCATCATCAATTTTAAGCCAAGAATTGACTTACCTTGAAACCATCCACCGAACCCCAGATCTCCGAAATCATCATGTGCAGTATGCTTCTTCAATGAACCCTAGTTTGGCAACCACCACACAACCCAAATACGTTATTGATGAATGAATATTACTGAATTAGGATTCTGTTCATTTTAATACTGATGCATTTTATTAAAATTAAGAAGAGCTCAGGCATACCGATTCACCCACTATTGTTGGTATGGTAGCCAATGCAGATGCAACCTGTATTCTTATCGTGAAAATAGAAAAATCACATTATGTTTTATATCCAAGTGAAAACAGAAAATAATACATTGAAAGAATTTATAAAGCAAGAGAATTCAAGTAATAAAAAGATAGAATTTTGATGTTAATTACCTTAGCGCCATCCCTTAAAAGCCGAAGAGAATAATCGATTAACAAAGAAACCTTCTTAGAGCACTCCATCAATTCTGTCATATTAAAGATGAATTAAGATAATTGAAAAAGGAATGACTAAACGGATGAAACACATTAATGATTTACTTCCAAATTTAAATTTAAAATAACATTTGACTTCCAAATTTAAAATCAAACACATTAATGGCAAACTTTCAAATTTAAATTTAAAATAATGATTGAATTTGAAATTGAAAATTTAAAATCAAACGCAATAATGGTTTACTTCAAAATTTAAATTTAAAATAATGATTGACTTCAAAATTCAAAATTTAAATTTTAAAATCAGAAAAACAAATCACTAATATCCAATCCCGTAAATCAAGCAAACTTATTAGGAAAGTCTAACCTTGCCAAGCAAACCCAACCGACATGGTACCAATCCCTACACTTTTTTACCAGAATATCATACTTTTTACCTACAATTTTTAACATCTTATTACCAGAATCTCATACAAATTTGACATGGAAATTAGTAGTAAACATTAAAATCAAATGTCTGACTAAATATATTACGTAATGTGAACAAATTATGAGGACAATAACAGTATAACTTGTGAAGTAAGAACCCTAGGGATGAAATTAGGGCATATAAGTAAAAACATAAAAAACACTAAAAGCAATAATACAATTGAATCAGATAAAGAGGACTAACATAACACCAAACCGATTAGAAAGACTAATTAATACCTTTTTGAAAGAAGTTCTCACAAAAAAAAGGTAAGGTCCATTGTTACTTAGTATTTTGCTGTAACTTTTAGTGCTATTGAGGAGAATCACTACAGAGAAAGAAGTATACTCATACAATTTCTCAAAAATCTAACAAAAACGCATTCAAAACAAATCAAAATCTATAATATCAACAACAAAATCTTAATAATGGATAAATTAGGGGTTCTTACCTGGGCGTGGATGACATTTGATTGACAAAATAGAAAAGCGATCGAAGATGAAGAAACCTAATTACCAACGAACACAAATCCAAAAAATTAAACAATTAAATGAAGACTGAATGTTAAAGAATCATAAAAATCACTATGGTTTATAGAAATACTTATTTTTTATAATTAAAAGTATTCATTAAAAATCAACATGACTTCCTATAAAGAATGACCCCATTAGTGATCATACAAAAATAATTCAATATTCATTTAATATTAAAGTACCTCCATGAAGTTTCTGAAATATAGCCACAAATATTACACAACCAAGCAATGACCACAACATATCAAAAAGAGAACTTTCTTCCTCATTACTCTGCATATACTAAACACATATTAAAACAGAACATTAACTATTACTTTAGAGATCACTGTAGACAAATTATAATGGTTTTTTTTTTAATCATAGAACATCAAACCTATTGGGCAAATCACTGATCATATTTTTTTTAAACCATATTCCTTACTTCCTCAAAATCATTTAGTAATATGAGCAAAATCAAAGAGCCTAATTATTGAACAAACATCATATAACCCAATTGACAGATTCAAGTTTATAAAATCAAATAACTCAATCTGAATATGCAGATTCAATAAATATAAGAAAATAATAACTAAAACAACTCTGTATGAAGAAAAAAATGCAGTTGGCAAAGTAACTGGTCAAAAAATGCTTATAACATATAATATGATGATCTGTTGGCTGGTACACACACAATCGAACATAGATCTTGAAGAAAAAGAAACATTTATTTACCTGTTTATTCTTTTAAACCATATTCCTTACTTCCTCAAAATCATTTAGTAATATGAGCAAAATCAAAGAGCCTAATTATTGAACAAACATCATATAACCCAATTGACAGATTCAAGTTTATAAAATCAAATAACTCAATCTGAATATGCAGATTCAATAAATATAAGAAAATAATAACTAAAACAACTCTGTATGAAGAAAAAAATGCAGTTGGCAAAGTAACTGGTCAAAAAATGCTTATAACATATAATATGATGATCTGTTGGCTGGTACACACACAATCGAACATAGATCTTGAAGAAAAAGAAACATTTATTTACCTGTTTATTCTTTTTCATTGTAGACGAACACAAATCGGAAGATCAAGAGAATGAATCATCTAAAAGAGAATTAAAACAGAGTTAGACAAAATCAGTATTGTATAATCGATGTAAATAAGGAAAATATGATTACCTGTTTGTGGATCTTTCAAGTTGTAACATAATTAAAAAGAAAAGGATGAATGATCTTCAACGTCATTGAGGAATTGAAAAGAAAAGAATTGAAAACCCTAAGAATTTCTTCTTGATGATATGCAATACACGTTACGGAATAAGAGTAAAAAACAAAGAGGGAAAAAGCAATAACATACCTATGATCAATCACAAATAATCAGTGAAGAACGGGAAGAAGTTGTTTCGCAAATTGGATTTAGGGTTTTAGAAAAGTGTGGATGGGAAGCTTTAGTTTCTAGGGTTTGTAGAGAATATTGAAGCTTGAGAAAGAAGATGAATCAATATAAGGGATCCGTTTAAAATGTGATTGGGTTATCCATATGATTTCGGATCCCGCGTACAAATATTAGTAGGCAATCTAAGATTGCTTCCCACCTAAAACCTCCACCATAACATGCCACGTCAGCAAATGGTTCCACCATCACATGCCACATGGCCCAAATCCTTTTCATTTATTAATATATATAGATTAGTTGTTTTTAGTGGATTTTAGCTAGTACTTATAGTTGGTGTGTGCAAAAGTAGTGAAAACGAGTCTAAATCATGAAGAAACGAGCACATGGGTGAAAAACTAAAGAAACAAGGAAAAACTAAGCATAACAGTGTGGCAAGGAAGAGCATGAATTTCAAACAGACAGATCTTGAGTTAGAAAATGCGTTACGGGACTTATAATATATCAATCTTGATTGTTTCGACGAGACAAATCCAAATATGAGGTTTGTGGGCCTTACTTCTAGGACTACGGGCCTTATGCCTATTAAAAAGTTACGGGTCATACACGGCCCAAATGGGCCCACACGCGTCACACTTAAATAAATGGTAATAATTACTGAAAAATCATCACCACTTCTTTTTAAACAAAAAATGTTACTTTATTCCATTATATTGGTAATACATATGTTTTAAACAACGCTAACTCCACAGCCATATTTAATACAAATAATGTGAATAATTACAACATGGATTAATTTAATATATCAACATATATACTTGTAACTAGCAGGCCAATTATGATTCTCTTTCCACCTCCTAGATTTGAAACTACACATGAAAAAACACAGAGTTGGGATCTATGTCCTTGGGAAGTCTACGATGAGGTGGAAACTCCAGAAGTATGTTCCCTACGTGCTTTGCAACCTCTAAATAGCATGTGTACTTGTCAAATTCCATTATTTTACAATCTATCACCTGCTGTTGAATATTTGATAATTTATTAACAGCTTGTGATACAGTAGTGCTACAAAATGAAGCACAAAGCTTACAGTCTTTCTCTTTGAGACAAGACTCCTGGAAAGTATTAGTCTTGAATGTCCAACTGCCTGTATTTCAGTTCAAGTGATATAGGGGAAGAAATCTTTGTCCATAAACAGCTACAAATTCAATTGCAGCTAGAATGTATTCATGTTCCTCATTAGACATGTAGTATGGAAAGCTTACTCTTGTCCAACCCACCTTTACTCCAATATAGCCCTACCAATGGAAGAAAAGCAATAAATAAATAAAATATATGATAAACTCATATGATTTTTCTAGTTTTATTATCTTTAGGTGGTATGGAGATTTTTCATAGTTTTTGGTCAATTTTAGGAGATTGTTTTAATTCTATATAATCCACTAGTTGAACTAACATATGTGAATGGTGTTTTATAAGGATCCTCTAGTTGAACTCACGGATGTGAATAGACTTTATGTTGAAAAGCCAATACATGTTTTCCAACTCATCATGAAGTTTGAAAAAGGGACCACATCCGCAAGTGTAACTAGCAAATTCTCATAAACAACTAGTTCCAAAAGTTGACTAAAAAACCATAAAAACTTGTCCAAAAATTCTCATAAACAACTAGTACCAAAAGTTGACTAAAAAACCATAAGAACTTGTCCAAACTACCTTTAAAAAAATCTATGTTTTCCTCTTTCCTTAGAGGACAAATCGTCATCACAAATCATAGTTTTGTAAAATTAAAAGGTTGGACGCTATGTGGATTATGTAATGTTAAAATTACATATTTCATAATTTTTGCATAAAATATTTTACAGTAATATGAATAGGGCTGTCCAAAAAGCTCGCGGCTCGGAGCTCGCTCAGATTTAGCTCGGAAAAAAGTTCGCTTAATATGGCTCGGTTTGAAACAGAGCCGAGCCGGCTCGGCTCGGTAAGAAATTGAGCCTACTCGGCTCGGCTTATGAACGAAGAAATCTAGAAATATGACTTACCTTTTTGATTGCATCTTTCATTGTAAGTGAATGTACTTGGTCGATACCAAGCAAAAAATGACCATACGGTGCAGCACAAGCACAACCTCCTCGAGCTTGGATGCCAAAGAGGTCATTGAGAAGCTTAGCGACAAAAGTACCATTAAGAGGCTTGTCTCTCTTATTAGAGTTTGTAGTTGTGTGAACGAGGAAGGAGAGAATTCCTTGTCTCTCTACTTTGCTATTTCCCAACACCCATACGTTGGAAAGTTTCGCAAGCCTCTCTAGCGCCCTTTCAATGTAGTCATGTTCTCTCTTCGCAATAACTTCACATTTGATGTATTCTTTAACTTGGAAGGCTAATGCTGCTTTTACTCGTTGAATAATTTGTGGTGTCCCAGCATCTTCCCTTTCTTCAATGTCATTAATGTATAGTGTGTCCTACAATATCATGCATAAATCCTCATATTTTTATTAAAAAAATTACACTTTTAGTTTCATCGACGAATTAACTGGCCTAGCGGTCCAAGGTGTTGGACAAACAGGATTAGTTTAGTAGTAGAATTATAAAGTATGTAAATTATCGTTCTAAATAATAATACCTGTTCATCGAAGAAATTAACGTAGTTAATGGTCCCACCTCCGCAGGTCGAAGGGGGAGCATATTTCAGCTGGTATAAGGCCTTGTTCATCAGAAGAATCCCTGGTGATCCAGGTCCGCCTAGAAACTTGTGTGGGCTTAAGGTTATGGCATCATAGCCATCAATAGCACCCGATCTCATGTCAATCTCCACGTATGGGCCACTTTTATGCATTCAACATTAATGTATCAGTCGGTTTCACATCTAACATAATTTGGTTATTACATATAGATTGTGCAAATTATTAAAATTAATACCTTGCTGCAAAATCAAAGCATGCGAAGGCTCCAAACTCGTGAAGCAAGCGAGCTAACGAACGCGTATTAGAACAAATTCCAGTAACATTACTACAAGCAGAGAATGAACCGAGCATGGGACGGCCAGTGCCTTGATAAAACTCTAGACGCGCCTTCAAATCATCAATGTCAATCATTCCTTCTTTGTCTAGACCGATCTCTATTACTTCTGCTAGGCTTTGCCTCCAGGAAAGGAGGTTGGAGTGGTGTTCATAAGGACCAACAAAAACTACCCATCTTTCTTCACTTCCTATACATGTGTTCAATATTTTCTCTTTCAAGATTGATGGAACAGCAATTCCCAACACTTCTTGAAGCCGTTTTATAGCGGCTGTAGTGCCTGATCCACAGAAAAGGAGTGCATCATGTTGGGTTCCTCCTAAGCATTTCTTCACAAATTCAGTTGCCTCATGGAGCATTTTCATCGTCCTATCGCCAACATAGTTGTCAGATGTGTGAGTGTTCCCTGAAAATTTATCAACACCATAGCTACATGAAATATGTTGTCAGAAAATTTGGGTTTTATAGTTCGTGAGAAATGCGTAGTAAATGTGTCAGAATTCGAGACGGTTTTTTTACTAAGAAATTTTTCATAGGAACTCAACCAGCTTTCTTGTAGTGCAAACAATCCAAATCACTTTTTATCATTTTATGTAATTAGGTTACCATAAAAGGGAAGAAGATTCTGGATGATATATTCTTCAATGTAACGAAGACAACGGCCTGAGGCTGTATGATCTGCATATGTAAGTTTACGCGATCCAAACGGAGTCTGAATCTCAGCAAACCCGCCTATGATTTGTGATCGCAGCCACCTTAGTTTTGATTCAACACACGTATCACTCTTTGGTGCGTCTCTATCAACGATCCCATCGCTAAGCAGCATACCATATTCATTAATCTTTCTTGCGAGTTGCTGTTGATGTTCCACCATATTCTCTTTGGTATATTGCACCGGTGACATTGTATCTATAAGATAAGGGTATTTATAGAGGTTTGTGTTAACCAATAATTGTGCTCCACAATTATTCGGTTGTTATTTTGTATATCTTTGTATTTGTTTGTATTATTCGTTTACGTAAATATCTCGGTCCTGTGTATCTATACATGTTTTGTAATTATCTAATGAGAAAAGTCAAGTGATTATACTCCTTCACATGATATCATCCTCCTAGGGTTTTGTTCTCGAACACTCCCTTGTCTGCCGTCCTCCACCTGGTTTCGATCAGGTCTTGTCTTTTTCTTTTTTTCCTTGCATTGGTTTTGTCCTCTGCCTTTTGTACTCTCAGTCAACATGACCGACAAATCCACTACCCTTATCACCACTGAAGCCGATGCTGCCCTCAAACCCCTCCACCCGGTTTACACAGTATCAAATATTCAGAACAAAGTTCGTACTCTCGATGGCACCAAAGTGTCGTATGCCTTATGGGTGAAACTCTTTACCCTTCATGCTAAAGGATACAATGTGCTCTGTCACATCGACGGTACGCCGTCTCCGGCCAAAGAGTCCGCCGACTTTGCCGCGTGGGAGAACGTAGACTCCATTGTGTTGCAATGGATCTATGGCACTCTCTCGGATGACCTACTCGTTTGAGTTATGGCCGATGAGTCCACCGCCTTGGATGCTTGGAAACGGGTCAAACGCCTTTTTGTGAATAACAAAGGGCCCCGGTCACAAGCAATCCAACATGAACTGGCCAACCTTACATTAGCCTCCATGCCGAGCCTTGACGAGTATTGCCAAAAAGTTCATGACTTAACCGACCAACTTCATGCTCTCGATTTTCCGATGAACGATCAGCAGCGTGTGCTCCATCTAGTGAAAGGCCTTCCATCGGAATTTGACACCATTGCTTCTATCCTCAACAACTCCCTACCCTCATGGGAGGATGCCATTGATCAGCTCCTCTCTGAGGCCGGTCGCCTTAAAACCCGAGATGCCGTCACCAAAAACCCGGCTGTTGCGGCTGCCATACCATCACCACACTCACATTCAAACTCCAACTCACACTCTCCAGCCAACAACCACTCACCGCCAGTGGCGGATCCAGGAATATTTTTCACTGGGTTCACTTTTTTAGTTACTCCAATTTCATGTGACTGAACATAAAGAATTTCGGGTCAGTTCGATAGTTCGGATCGGGTAAGGTTCATCACATAATAAACATACATCAAAACCTGTTTATTCTTAACTCAAAAACCCAATTTCAGCAGCAATATTAACTTAAATAAAACAAACAGATGTATAACAAACTGTAATCACTGATATTAACTACCAAATTCAAGTTTAAAACATACATAAAACATCAAAAGCTGAAATCACTGATGTAAAACAATTAAACAAACAGATGTATAACAAACTATAATCACTGATGTAATCAAAATTCTAACCTTAATCGCTGATTCGTATAAGAAAAACAAAGTGTCGGCAGCAATTGGCGGAGGCGGAGCAGCCGAGCAGCGGAGAGGCAGACGTCGCGGCGGGCAGACGGTAGCAATCGGCGGAGAGGTGGAGCTGCTGAATTGCTGATGTTGTTTCTCTGTTCGTTACTTGTTCTGTGGCTCTGTGCGGCGTGTGTTTTGATAACCCTAAATGGGTCTTATTACATAACATTAAAGGAAAAAAAAATTAAAAGAGAAAAAAAAAGGAACAAAAACCACTTGGTACGGGATTTGAACTCGGGTGAGTTAGGAAGAAAAGCGCGGACATAACCAGTGGAACCAAGGCTTTTTTTGTTTATGGGTTCCCTTTAGAATTTACTTATGGTTCCTTTTCAGTTTCTTATCTATAATCTATAATATATTAAAAAGGAAAAGTGATGTACAAGATGGTAATTTTGTCACATGTATCAATTTTAAAGCAACATGTACAAGGTGTTTAAAGCCATTTGAGAGGGGAATTCTCCAAACTTTTAAGACACTAGAGGGGTAATTGAGAGATTTCAGTGTATAATTGAATGCTTCACTTTCAGTTTCACATCGATTTCTTTTCCCCTAATTCTCCTTATCAAACCCTAAATCGATCTAGGGTATTTGCCTCATTACAGGAATGTGATTCAGTCATCATCAACTTTTGAGACAAATACGACATTTAGGAGGAGGGGGTTTCGGATCTCAAAAACGTTTTTCATAGCTCTCTTGATCAGTTATCGGACCTTGATGCAGTACGGCTTTGTCTGCTGATGTTGCTTGAGGTCGGATTCATGGGCTGCCAGTGGAAGAAGAACTTGCAACATGGAGAGATTCGGAGGCGGTGGTGGTGATACTCTACAACTTGATTCGAATTCATCAGGTTTTATGTTATCTAGCTTGATTTTATCGTAACGTCTTTCAGATTTCCTCTTTGTGATTTTTGGTTGCTGAGTTTTTGGATCTGTTTATCAAGTGGTAATATGTATTATACGATTAATCGATTGGTTTTGAATTACGTTTGCAGGTTGCTGAGCTTTTGGATCTGTTTATCAGACATCAGTGTTGTTGGGTGGATCTGTATCGATTGTGTCGTTGCTCGATGGGTCACGTGTGTGGCGGTTGTACACTTGATCAAAGCTCGGTCGTCGGTCAGTTTCCTAAACCCTAATTTTTCAATCTTATGTTCTAATCTAAGTGACCCCATATCCTAAGTAAATTGAAATTTGTATCTAAGTTTTCTAGGGTGTGTTGTATCCGGCTACGTGTTTGTTAATCGTCTTCTTCGTGTCGTATGATTGATATTACGTTTGAAAAGTTAATTGCCTTAAAAGCGATAAGAGCTTAGTAGGCGTTAACAGATATTTGGCTATGCAACAAATGTGTATGTTGCTTGGTTGGAATGTTAATCGATTTGATCTTTAAGGTGTGATAACTGAGGCGCGGGAAAGAAATTGTGTTGAAAGGAATGGGACAAGCAATCAGCAACACAGTAGCCATTGCAGAGATTATCAAGGCTTGCTACTCAAATTATTTGTTTGTATTTGATTGCTCTCTTTTTTATTTTTTATTGTGCACAAGTAATAAGACACTTGTATTTCAAACAGAGAAACATTCCTAGATTGCATCAAGATACTAGCATCAGTTCAGTAAGCATAACCGACGTATGGGAACCGATTGAAGAGGGCCTTCTACCGCAGGTCCCATATTTGTTACTCCCTCGTATGCTCGTGTTTTTAAGTTTCAAGATTCCTGACAAGATCTTATAAGTACTTTTTGTTAAATGAAATACAGTGTGGAGATGACTCGCCAGGTGTCGATGATTTCCATTACCTTGTCAACTGAGGAACTAAACAAGAATTCACCGGGGGTGAGTTCTAACGTATCTTGTAATGGTTCTTTTTTTAAACACTTTAACAAGTATCACATGAGCCTTTTTCACCATCTTTTAATTTTTTTACTAATAATAAGCTTTTACGCTCTTACATTATTGATGTAAACATGCTTCATGGCTCAGGTACCAAGCTCCACTCAATGTAGAGAGACCGAGGCCACAATATAACAACTATTAAAGACAACAAGCATACAATGCAGTAAATGAAGGTGGAAGAAACTATTATAACAACAGGGGCCGTGGTCAAGGTGGCGGGATAAGAGGAGGCAGAGGTCGTGGCTGGAACAGGGGCGGATATGGGAACCGAGGCGGTGGATATGGAAGCTATCAAGGTGGGGTAATCAGATAGTTTATGTATGTAGTTGTCATGTTGAAAATAGTTTATACTATTAATATGGGGTCAGTTTAATATGCTTCAACTTTTAAACCAATTGAAATCTGGCAACCATGAGATAACTAATGATTATATTTTGAAGTGGGCGAATCGAAAAGTAAAAAAGCATAAGCAGAACTTTAGAAATGGAGAGCTGCAAGGTCAAATATTAAACAAGTTTTGGTTACTGATTTATTAATCTTTCTTTGTCACTGGTTGTTAATTGATTACCTTTTTTGTTGTTTTTGTTAAATGGTTTATGCAGGATAAAACCCTTTCTAATGGGACTTTCTTCCTTGAGGTTCTCACTGCAGTGGAGCCCAGGGTTGTTAATTGGAACTTTGTAACCAATGGTATAACCGGTATGATTTTTTACATATTTACCCTTGTTAAGTACGTTAGAGTTTAGGAGAATCTAGGAGTCTAGAGTATCTAAATAAGAGTTTCCCTTAAATACCCTTGGTATGTCTCTCTAAAAAAGTTATTATTACATAATTAAGGTTCGAAATTGAATTTATTTATGTTCATTGTGCATATTGTGTACACCTGACAAAATGGGGATGTCAAACGGGTTGGGTAACGGGTAAACAAGAAATAGCTAAAAGGGGAATGGGTCAAATGGGTTGACTATCATCCAAAATCTATACATCAATTATGTATATGAAATATTATCAGTGGGTGAATTGTTTGCGGGACAACCCAAGCCGCCCCATTATACTAAAAATGATCCATTTATGACTTGTTAGTCAATCGACCGGGGTTTGATTGTTGCTTTTAGCGCGCTGCTTTTCAGTGTTTGCATTGTTTGGTATTAAAAAAATTACTCTGCCCGTATTTATTCAAACGGGTCAATATCTAACTGGGGTAATTTTATTCGAGTTTTACAAATTCACTGGCCTGTTATATAATCGTAGAATCTTTTTCCGGTAAAAAAAAAGTTTTGGAAGAAAAAGTATTCTAAGTTTAACCAACATGAAAATGGGCTGCTAAGTTGGGAGCATGGTTGCAAAAGTCGCTAGGCGCTCCCTAGTCGGATTCGGGAGTACTCGGGAAGTACTCGGCTTAGGCGTAGATTACTCGGGGAGTAATTGGCCTGGGAGAAGAGTACTCGTGCCTCGGCAGCCTACCTTGTAGAGAGTACTCGGGGAGTACTCGGAGCCTAGGCGGGACTTTTACAACCATGGTTGGGAGGGTAGTATGCGCTATACTTGATTAGAAGTTACATCGAAACAAAATGTAAACGGGTTACATCGAACTTGATTAGTATGGGCTTGGATGAAAGCTTTAGTTGTTAAAAATCAGAATTTTAACTGATTACTATTTTAAATACTGATGCAAAAATTATATTAGGATGGTCAATTATAACATTTTTTTTAAGTTTTCACTAACAGATTATTTAGAGGTACTACAATCACCAATGGATTAACGAATGATTCTATTTTGAGTATTTTCACTTAGAGGTAATTGTAGAGTTTCCCTTAAATACCCTTGGTATGTCTCTCTAAAAAAGTTGTTACATAATTAAGGTTCGTAATTGAATTTATTTATGTTCATTGTGCATAGTGTGTACACCTGACAAAATGGGGATGTCAAACGGGTTGGGTAACGGGCACATTTGCTGGGAAACAAGTGTTCGTGTGGCTGTGATACCAGGTCATGTGTTGGTTAAATTTTTAACTATTTTTTGTGCCGAGTTGGTTAAAATTTAAGTTATATTATGTGTCGAGACAAGTATGAACGCTGATGTCCAATGGGGTCATTTGGGATTAGAATATTAAGCGTATTTAATGTGCTAAAATAAGCGAGGATGCTGGAAATTACACAGTAGCAGTCAATGTGGGTTCAGTAATGTCTGATCCCGTCAAACCGTGGAGGGTTTGGGCGCTGCTTTTCTGTGTTTGCTTTGTTTGGCATTGATTTTTTACGTTTCTACCCTTGTTAATACGTTAGAGTTTAGGAGAATCTAGGACTCTAGAGTATCTAAATAAGAGTTTCCCTTAAATACCCTTGGTATGTCTCTCTAAAAAAGTTGTTACATAATTAAGGTTCGTAATTGAATTTATTTATGTTCATTGTGCATACTGTGTACATCTGATAAAATGGGGATGTCAAACGGGTTGGGTAACGGGTAAACAAGAAATAACTAAAAAGGGAATGGGTCAAATGAGTTGACTATTATCCAAAATCTATACATCAATTATGTATATGAAATATTATGAGTGGGTGAATTGTTTGTGGGTCAACCCAAGCCCCCCATTTTGATCAATACTAAAAATGACCCATTTTTAAAGGGTTGGTATTATAAACGTAAGCTATAAAAATAAGGTAGTGTTATAAAACAAAGAGATTGAGATTAAAACTTTCTCAATATATCTTTCTCTATATTCCTCTCTTCTTTTCACAATTCACCCTTCTATCGAATATATTACATTCGTTATATAGAAAAGAAAAAGAAATAAAACAAAACTGGTGGGGTCTATGTCTGCCACTATCTCTAATAATTCATAATACTCCCCCTCAGACATATGCCCATTTATTTATTTGATGAATAAATCATTAGCTCTTTGTTTTATGTTGTTCTTCTGTTTTGGTGCTTAGCTTTGAAATACTGCCTTGTTAAAAACCTTGCTAGGAAAACCCATTGGGACAAAACCATAGCTAAGGGAAAAAGAGTGCAGCTTGTATTATACACAGTGGATCAGATATGTTGTCTCATTAAAAACCTTGCTAAGAAAAACCCGGTGGGATAAAACCATAGCTAAGGAAAAAAAATGTGCAACGTGTATAATGCTCCCCCCTCAAATTGTCATGTGTGGATTATCACATTTTCCGTACATGTCGCATCCCAATATCATGAACGTGTTTCCTGAAAGTTGCTGTAGGTAGTGCTTTTGTGAAAAGATCGGCTGAATTGTTGCTGGATTGGACATATCTCATCTCGACTTGATTGTCTTTAATAAGGTCTCGAGTATATTCAAAGAATCTTGGTGGTATATGCTTTGTTCTATCACTTTTGATATACCCTTCCTTCATTTGAGTGACACAAGCTGCATTATCTTCATAGATTGGAGTTGGATTTATGTTTTTCTCTAGTCCACAAGATGTTAATATGTGTTGTGTCATAGATCTTAACCATACACATTCTCTTGAAGCTTCATGTAGTGCAATGACTTCGGCATGATTTGAAGATGTTGCAACAAGTGTTTGTTTCTGAGAACGCCATGAAATTGCAGTTCCTCCAGGCTTGAATATGTATCCAGTTTGAGATTTTGCTTTATGGGGATCAGATAAATAACCTGCATCTGCATAACCAACTAACCCTTCTTTTGAATCGTTAGGATAAAACAAGCCTAAATCAACAGTACCTCTAAGATATCGAAAAATATGTTTAATCCCATTCCAGTGTCTTTTAGTGGGAGCTGAACTAAATCTTGTTAACAAATTAACTGCAAAAAAAATGTCAGGTCTCGTACAGTTAGTAAGATACATAAGTGCTCCAATTGCACTAAGGTATGGTGTCTCTGGACCAAGAACTTCTTCGTTGTCATCACAAGGACGAAAATGATCATTTTCAACATTAAGTGATCTAACGACCATTGGGGTGCTCAAAATATTTGCCTTGTCCATATTGAAACGTTTCAATAGCTTTTCATTATAATTCATCTGATGAACAAGTATTCCATTGTTCATATGTTCAATTTGTAAACCAATACAATATTTGGTTTTTCCAAGGTCTTTCATTTCAAATTCTTTCTTTAAAAGAATAATTGCTTCATGAATTTCCTTTTGAGTCCCAATTATATTTAGATCATCAACATGTACAGCTATGATCACATATCCTGACGTTGTCTTCTTAATAAAGACACATGGACAGATAAGATTATTTGTATAACCTTTACTTATCAAGTAATCGCTCAAACGATTGTACCACATCCTCCCAGATTGTTTCAACCCATATAAAGACCTTTGTAGTTTGATCGAATACATTTCTTTGGGTTTTGAACTTAACGCTTCAGGGAGTTTAAATCCTTCAGGAATTTTCATATATATGTCACTATCAAGTGATCCATATAAGTAAGCTGTAACAACATCCATAAGATGCATTTCTAACTTTTTAGATATTGCTAAGCTGATTAAGTATCGAAAGGTTATCGCGTCCATCACGGGAGAATATGTTTCTTCATAGTCAATCCCTGGCCTTTGTGAAAAACCTTGAGCTACAAGTCTCACTTTATACCTTGTAATCTCATTTTTCTCATTTCGTACGAAAACCCATTTATACCCTACAGGCTTTATTGCCATAGGTGTGATAACAATAGGCCCAAAAACCTTTCATTTGTTTAATGAATTTAATTCAGCTTGCATAGCATCTTTCTATTTTCCCCAGTCATGTCTATTTTTACAATCATTGACAGACTTTGGTTCAGGAGCATTATCTCCGCTCATAATCTCTCTGGCAACCGAATATGAAAATATTTCATCCATATTTTCCATTTCATCTCGGTTCCATATTATATGTGTATGACCATAGTTGATTGATATCTCTTTGTTAGTATCATCAACATCTTCCTCATGAGAGGTTTCGGTATTTACCGCTTGATCAAGATTTTTATCTTTTTGGTCAATTTCATTTATAAGCGCTTTTCTTTTTCGAGGATTTTTATCCTTCGAACCAATTGGCCTTCCACGTTTTAAACGTTTCTGAGACTCATCAGTCATATTATTATCTATTGCCTTATTAGGGATCTCAACTCGAGCTGGAGCATTAGCAGCTGGTATATGAGATTTAGTAACCCTATTTATATCAGTAAATGCATCAGGCAATTGATTTGCAATTTCTTGCAAGTGTATTATCTTTTGAACCTCTGTCTCACATTGTTTAGTTCTTGGATCTAGATATAATAATGAAGGTTCACACCATGTGACATCCTTTTCTTTATTTTTATCTTTATTCTCCCCCCTAGTACAGGGAAAGTTGTTTCATTAAATTTACAAACAGCAAACCGTGCTGTAAAGACATCACCTGTTAAAGGTTCAACATATCTTATTATAGAAGGTGAATCATATCCAACATATATTCCCAATCTTCTTTGAGGTCCCATTTTTGTGCGTTGTGGTGGTGCAATTGGGACATAAACTGCACATCCAAAAATTCTAATATGAGAAATATTTGGTTGTTGGCCAGATGCAATTTGTTGGGGAGGGTATTCATGATTTGCACTTGGTCTTATGCGAATTAATGATTCAGCATGTAAGATTGCATGACCCCAAACGGATACAGGAAGTTTTGTCCTCATTATTAATGGTCGAGCTATTAGTTGTAGACGTTTAATTAATGATTCAGCTAAACCATTTTGTGTGTGCACATGAGCAACAGGGTGCTCAACAATAATTCCTACAGACATGCAATAATCATTAAAAGTGTAACACCCCGTGTTTTCAAAGTCAATGTCAAAGTCAACGACCGATTTCGCGCAACTTGTCTTGTAGTGAATTTCTTTTATGTATTGTATTATGTGGAGTAAGTGTCAATAATTACAATAATCGACGTATGTTATTCCCTAAATTAATCGACTTACGACTGTGAACTATAGAAGGTAACAATGCGATAAAGTTAACAAGAACGATAATTAAACTAGGGATGGGCTTTTTTTCCCAAATACCCGTACTCGTACTCGTACCGTACCCGTACCCGTACCTGTACCCGTACCGATTTTAGGTATTTGGTACATGTATCGGTACCCAGTTTTATTGATTTTGGTATTCGGTACTTTCGGTATTGGTACGGGTACGAGTACGGGTAAAAACGGGTACTGGTACCGAATTCTATGTATACCTTTAAAAGTTTTTTTGTATTATGTTTTATTTCATATTATGGTATTTATAGTGTACTCGTATTGATTTTACCTATATGGTACCCGTATCGTATTGGTACTCGTACCAATTTTACCTATTTGGTACTCGTACTATATTGGTACTCATGTCAATTTTACCTATTTAGTACTTGTACAAATGCTCAAAAAGTAAATAAAAACAAAATGGTACCAAACGGGTACTGTACCGAGAATACCCGTACCAGTACCCGTACTCATACCCGTACCGTACCTATATATTTGGTACGGTATTTGGTACCTAGTTTTGTTCAAATTCGGTACCGGTATTTTCGGTACTGGTACGGGTATAGGTACGGGTACTGTACCAATCCCATCCCTAAATCAAACTATGCTAATCAACCGACATCGAATCGAATCGCAACTCGAAATACGCATTTTGGTTATTTGTATACATGTGTGTGTGCCTTATGTGTTACTTGTGCATGTTTAATTTATGTATGTGTGGGAATCAATCGAAACCCAATCAATCGAACTCGAAACGCAATCAAACTCAATCGAAATCGAACTATGATAATTAGTGGAGAAGGAATAGTGTGAGATATGAATGATTGGGATTAAAAGTAATTTGAACAGGAAACTCCATCGCATTCGCACCAATCGTAATCAAAATCGAATCAGCAAAAATCGTCGCGTCGAACACACGAACCAAGTGCCATCCGGCCGGATAGCCATCCGACCGAGCTGCCACTTGGTCGTGGTGCCAAGATGCCATCCGACCGAGATGACATCCGACCGGATAGTCATCCGGGCGGGGTGCCATCCGACCGACTCACTCTTTCCTCTTTAGGTAACTCTATAAATACCCATGTCACTTTCAAACTTTCTACTTTTGGAAACTCTCTGACCGACCAGCTCGTGCTCCTCACCTTTTCTTCGATTTCTCTCGATTCCGGTAAGATCTCGTCCTAAATCTTGTACTTTCTTGATCTACACGCACTCCTACACCTTTCTATCTTTTGAATCTTAACTTTTAACCGTGAAATCACTAGATTTGAGGTGTTCTAGGATGACGTCATCATGAGTTCTTGAAGAACTTCATGTTTTGGCCCCAATCCACCAAGAACAACTTAGATATAACCGATTTCCCCACAAATAAACAAAGATCTCACATAGATCTAAACACATTCACGGTGAAAAAGGATTGAAAGATGGTTCCTAACTTTCTTTCAACGCTTTTACACTCAATGCACTCAAAACCGATAGAATCGGGCCTTGTTCTAGTCTCCTGCTCATTCTTAGTGTTGTGCTAGCTCAAGATCTGAATTCTACTCACGAGACCACCGATTTCGGGTTAAACAAGAACAACCGTCTTGAACCGGTTAACTGGTCGAACTAGGGTGATTCCTAGTTGATCAGGTCACTTGGGTCAAGATGGGATCCTGTTGGTTAACACATTATCAAAACGTCTCGATAAAACGATAAATAAACAAAACGACCTAATGTAAGACAGACGGAGCAACCAGGACGGAGTTCTATCCGACCGGACTACTGCCTAAGCGGATAGGCCACCCGAACGGATTGCCATCCGAACGGATCACACTTTGGGTCCTGCACTTAATCAACTTTATCCGAAGTTTGAGTATTGAACGAATTGCCATCCGATCGGACTACCATCCGACCGGATTACTCTTTGGATCATGAGATACTAGGAGTTTAAAGACTTAAACAATTTTCAACATGTTCATTAACAGGGTTGCCACCCGGTCGGATGGACATCCGACCGAGTGACTCTTCTGCTATGAATTTGTTCCCACTAAGTAACCTCATCACTAGAGTCACCGTCCGACCGGACTACCGTCCGACCGGATGACCATCCGAGCGGATTGTCATCCGCACGACTGACCGTCCAATCGACCGACTTGAAGGATAGAGATACTTCGATGTTTTCAAAATACTACAACGAAAACTTCAAAAGTCAAGCCATCATACATAAACACCTCCTTCTCATAGGAAGAAACAATCCACTCGAATAGTCATCCGACCGGACAAGCTGTCCGACCGGATAACCATCCGAACGGATTGTCATCCGCACGAACAAGCCGTCCGATCGGATTACCATCCGACCGAACTGCTGTCTGAGCCACTGATACTTTGCACCGTTTTACGCGCCACTTATCGCTATGCTATCAAACTATTCAGGCTAACCTTACTCGCTAAGCGCTCCCTTCAATCCATCAACCGCTGTGAGTATACTCGATCCCTTTTTGCTTTACGCACTTTTGGGTGCTACATACGTTACAACTATTCAAATCACATCAAACACACTACTCATTACTATTTGAACGCTAACCATTAATGCATGTTATACGTGGCTTATGAATGCTTGTTTGTTATGTTTACACATGGAATACTGTCTACCTGCCTTAGCAACGATAGTACTATAGTTTGGACTCAGCACCTGTTCGCAGGGGTTGTTAAGGACAATTACTTGCATAGATTACGGTGGTAATCATGTATTGCGAACTGCCTCAGGCAGTCAACCCGCAGTCATTGGTATCGATGGATCTATGTCGATAACTAACGTGCTTCATTTCTCTATGTGTACGTGCTGGTTATGCGTAAACGAAATTCGAACTCTATATGCTATTATCAAACTTGTATGCTCACCTTTACATTATATGTATTGACTTTATTTTAACGTATGTGACAGGTGCTTAGGATGCACATCTGCTAGGAAATCGAGGCTAGAATAAGGCTCTAGAGGCCAACAAATAGTTGTCTGTACAAATTAAATCAAGGGTCTCTAGAAGCAGATAAACAATTGCCGTATTTGAAAATCTGAGTTGTCGGAATAGAACTATTTACCTAGATCTTTTCTGTAATAATTTGTTTACCTTTTGAGACATGGTATGGGACATGTTATTTTAAATTGATTGGTAATGATAATTGTTATGGAAACTTCTGGACAATCTGTTTCGCTCAGTGCCATACCCCGATGTTTCCGCCATCGGTTGGGGTGTGACAAAAAGCATGTGATGTAAATTCACCAGCATTGTCGAGTCTCACCCTTTTAATAGTATGATCTGGGAAATGTGTTCGCAATTTAATAATTTGTGCAAGAAATTTTGCAAAAGCCATATTGCGAGTTGATAACAAAGACACATGAGACCATCTACTTGATGCATCTATTAGAACCATGAAGTATCTAAATGGTCCACATGGTGGATGGATTGGTCCACATATATCTCCTTGAATTCTTTCAAGGAACATTGGAATTTCCTTTTCAACTTTTACAAGCGAAGGTCTTGTAATTAATTTTCCCAGAGAACAAGATACACATAAAGGAATTTTATCAGATTTTGGGATCTTTTTATACTTCAATGGATGTCCATGAGTATTTTCAATCACTCTTTTCATCATTGTAGATCCTGGATGGCCTAATCTGTCATGCCATAAGTTAAATGTTTCAGGATCACAAAAATTTTCTTTTACTGCCATATGTGCTTGAGGCACATCAATATATGTATAATGCAAACCAGATAGAAACATTGGCAGTTTTTCCAATATCTGATCTTTGCTCATGATATACAAATATTTTTCATTACCAACAGTCTTTGACTGAGTATCATATCCATTATGATATATGTTTTTGAAACTTAACAAATTTCTTGTTGATTTGGGGGAAAATAAAGCATTTTCTATTTCAAGTGTTGTTCCATTTGGTAGTGCTATATTAGCTTTTCCCACTCCTTCTATCAAGTTCTTAGGACCTGATATTGTGTTGACAGTTCCCCTTGTTGGTTTCAATTCATAAAAATATTTTTTAGATTTAAATATAGTGTGTGTGACTCCACTATCCGCTATACAAATATTCGCTTCATTCATTCGATCTTGAGCTTCAATGATATCCATTTTAATCTTACAATTATAAAAAAGAAAAATAATAAGAGTATGATTAACATATTATAATTATTAATAATAACTTTATTAAAAAAACATTATATGAAAGAAAGACATAATAAAAATACACATTTAATTGTTACATAAAATCATTGAGATCAAGCAACATTTTGTTTAAATGTCTTCATCAAAATCCAGGACGTTTAGCTCAACATTTTTATCGGATTTATCCAAATAGTTTACTTCCTTCTCTTTTCCTTTAAGAGAGGCTTTGTAAAGCTCACATAGATGTGGATCTGTTCTACAAGTTTTTGATCAGTGATTTATACTTCCACATCTATAACAAGAATTATCTTTTTTTTTCGGACACACCGGCTTCATTCCTTTGATTATGAAAATTGGAAGTATTATCTTGTGGAGCATGATAATTTGTAGTTCTTTGATTTCGGCCACGGCCACGACCGCGTCCATGACCTCGGTAATTTTTATTACCTTTGAAAATATGGTTGTGACCATTATAATGACCTTTACCAAAATACCCATGACCGCGGCAACGGCCTCGTCCTTGGCCTCGCCCACGGCCTTGTTCCCTTTTATTTTGATAATTATTAACAACATTTGCTTCAGGTATAGTTAATGATCCTGTGGGACGGGCTTCATGATTTTTCATCAGAAGTATGTTAAGTTGTTCTGCTACGAGGAGATGTGCATTCAAATCAGAGTATCTGTAAAATCTCAACAATCGATATTGTTGTGCTAAACTTATATGTGATGCATGAAATGTGGAGTAAGTTTTCTCCAATTTTTCTTCCTCAGTAACAGGATGCCCACAAAACTATAATTTTGAGCATATTTAAATAAAGCATATGTGTAATCATTTACTTTTGTAAAATCTTGGAACCTCAGATTGTTCCATTCATTTTTAGCAGTATTGATTATCAAATCTGTTCTTCAAATCCGTCCATAATTCATATGGATCATCAGAATTGAAATATTCATGTTGTAGTAAATTATCAATGTGTTTATGAATAAACACATCATCTATAACACCCCGTGTTTTTGAAAGTCAAAGTCAAGGCCAAAGTCAACGACCGATTTCGCGCAACTTGACTTGTAGTGAATTTCTTTTGTGTGTTTATTTTAGTTGTATTATGTGGAGCAAGTGTTAATATTTACAATAATCGACGTATGTTATTCGCTATCTAATCGATTTACAACTGTGAACTATAGGAAGTAACAATGCGATAAAGTTAACTAAACGATAATCAAACTATGCTAATCAATCGACATCGAATCAAATCGCAACTCGAGCTACGCATTATGGTTATTGTTATACGTGTGTGT
Organism: Helianthus tuberosus; assembly: GCA_030545235.1. Lineage (NCBI taxonomy): Eukaryota > Viridiplantae > Streptophyta > Magnoliopsida > Asterales > Asteraceae > Helianthus > Helianthus tuberosus. The sequence continues at coordinate 9,096,524 of CM060436.1, forward strand.
GTGTCTTATGTGTTACTTGTGCATGTTTATTTATGTTATGTGTGGTAATCAATCGAAACGCAATCAAACTCGAAACGCAATCGAAATCAAACTATGATAATTAGTGGAGAAGAGACAGCGCTAGATATGAATAGTTGGGATTAAAAGTAATTTAACTAGGAAACTCTATCGCATTCGCACCAATCGCAATCGAAATCGAAACAGCAAAAATCGACGCGCCGAACATCCGAACCAAGTGCCATCCGGCTGGATTGCCAATCCGACCGGGCTGCCACTTGATCTGTTGCCAAATGTCATCCGACCGAGATGACAATCCGACCGGATAGGTCATCCGGGCGGGATGCCACCCGACCGACTCGCACTTTCCTCTTTGGGTAACTCTATAAATACCCATGTCACTCTCAAACTTTCTACTTTTGGAAACTCTCTGACCGACCAGCCCATGCTCCTCACCTTTTCTCCGATTTCTCTCGATTCCGGTAAGATCTCGTCCTAAATCTTATACTTTCTTGATCAACACGCACTCCTACACCTTTCTATCTTTTGAATCTTGACTTTTAACCGTGAAATCACTAGATTTGAGGTATTTTAGGATGACGTCATCATGGTGTTCTTGAAGAACTTCATGTTTTGGCCTCAATCCACCAAGAACAACTTAGATCTAATCGATTTCCACACAAATACACAAAGATCTTGCATAGATCTAAACATAAACATAGTGAAAAAGGATCGAAAGATGGTTTCTAACTTTCTTTCAACTCTTTTACACTCAGTGCACTCAAAACCGATAGATTCGGACCTTGTTCTAGTCTTCTACTCATTCGCGGTGTTGTAGTAGTTCAAGATCTGGATTCTACTCACGAGACCACCGATTTCGGGTTAACCAAGAACAACCGTCTTGAACCGGTTAACTGGTCGAACTAGGGTGATTCCTGTTTGATCGGGTCACTAGGGTTAAGATGGGGTCCCGTTGGTTAGCACGTTGTCAGAACGTCTCGATAAAAGCAACAAACAATCAAAACGGCCAAGTGACAGACGAACGAAACGACCAGCATGGAGTCCTATCCGACCGGACAACATATCCGAACGGATAAGTCATCCGAACGAGTAGGTTATCCAAGCGGCTTGCACTTTGGGTCCCACACTTAACCAACTTTATCTAAGTTTGAGTATTGAAGGAATTGCTATCCGATCGGACTACCTACCCGACCGGATTACTCTTCGTATCATGAGATACTTGGACTTAAACAATTTTCAATATGTTCAATACACTAAGGATGTCAGCCGACCGGATTACCAATCCGACCGAGTGACCGCCCTGCTGTGGATTCGCTCTCACAAAGTAACCTTGCCATTTGAGTCGTCGTCCGACTGGATGAGTCATCCGAGCGGATTGCCGTCTGCATGACCGACCGTCCGATCGACCGACTTGAAAGGGTAGAGATACTTCAATGTTTTCAAAATGCTACAACGAAAACTTCAAAGGACAAGCCATCATACACAAACACATCAAAGGAAGAAACAATCCACTCGAATAGTCACCTGACCGGAAAACCTGTCCGACCGGATGACCATCCGAACGGATTGTCAATCCGCACGATTGGACTGCCCGATTAGATTACCAATCCGACCGAGCTACTGTCTGAGCCACTTACACCTTGCATCGTTTTACGCGTCACTTATCGTTATGTTATCGTTCTAATCAGGCTAATTCCGCTCTAAGCGCTCCCTTCAATCCATCATCATTGTGAGTATACTCGATCCCTTTTTGCTTTACGCACTCTTGGGTGTTACATACAATAAGAATATTCAAATCACAACAAACACACTACTCAATACTATTAGAACGCTAACCGTTGATGCATGTTATACGTGGCTTATGAATGCTTGTTTGTTATGTTTACACATGGAATGTTGTCTACCTGCCTTAGCAACGATAGTACTATAGTTTGGACTCAGCACCTGTTCGCAGGGGTTGTTAAGGACAATTACTTGCATGGATTAGGGTGGTAATCATGTAATCAAAATTCTAACCTTAATCGCTGATTCGTATAAGAAAAACAAAGTGTCGGCAGCAATTGGCGGAGGCGGAGCAGCCGAGCAGCGGAGAGGCAGACGTCGCGGCGGGCAGACGGTAGCAATCGGCGGAGAGGTGGAGCTGCTGAATTGCTGATGTTGTTTCTCTGTTCGTTACTTGTTCTGTGGCTCTGTGCGGCGTGTGTTTTGATAACCCTAAATGGGTCTTATTACATAACATTAAAGGAAAAAAAAATTAAAAGAGAAAAAAAAAGGAACAAAAACCACTTGGTACGGGATTTGAACTCGGGTGAGTTAGGAAGAAAAGCGCGGACATAACCAGTGGAACCAAGGCTTTTTTTGTTTATGGGTTCCCTTTAGAATTTACTTATGGTTCCTTTTCAGTTTCTTATCTATAATCTATAATATATTAAAAAGGAAAAGTGATGTACAAGATGGTAATTTTGTCACATGTATCAATTTTAAAGCAACATGTACAAGGTGTTTAAAGCCATTTGAGAGGGGAATTCTCCAAACTTTTAAGACACTAGAGGGGTAATTGAGAGATTTCAGTGTATAATTGAATGCTTCACTTTCAGTTTCACATCGATTTCTTTTCCCCTAATTCTCCTTATCAAACCCTAAATCGATCTAGGGTATTTGCCTCATTACAGGAATGTGATTCAGTCATCATCAACTTTTGAGACAAATACGACATTTAGGAGGAGGGGGTTTCGGATCTCAAAAACGTTTTTCATAGCTCTCTTGATCAGTTATCGGACCTTGATGCAGTACGGCTTTGTCTGCTGATGTTGCTTGAGGTCGGATTCATGGGCTGCCAGTGGAAGAAGAACTTGCAACATGGAGAGATTCGGAGGCGGTGGTGGTGATACTCTACAACTTGATTCGAATTCATCAGGTTTTATGTTATCTAGCTTGATTTTATCGTAACGTCTTTCAGATTTCCTCTTTGTGATTTTTGGTTGCTGAGTTTTTGGATCTGTTTATCAAGTGGTAATATGTATTATACGATTAATCGATTGGTTTTGAATTACGTTTGCAGGTTGCTGAGCTTTTGGATCTGTTTATCAGACATCAGTGTTGTTGGGTGGATCTGTATCGATTGTGTCGTTGCTCGATGGGTCACGTGTGTGGCGGTTGTACACTTGATCAAAGCTCGGTCGTCGGTCAGTTTCCTAAACCCTAATTTTTCAATCTTATGTTCTAATCTAAGTGACCCCATATCCTAAGTAAATTGAAATTTGTATCTAAGTTTTCTAGGGTGTGTTGTATCCGGCTACGTGTTTGTTAATCGTCTTCTTCGTGTCGTATGATTGATATTACGTTTGAAAAGTTAATTGCCTTAAAAGCGATAAGAGCTTAGTAGGCGTTAACAGATATTTGGCTATGCAACAAATGTGTATGTTGCTTGGTTGGAATGTTAATCGATTTGATCTTTAAGGTGTGATAACTGAGGCGCGGGAAAGAAATTGTGTTGAAAGGAATGGGACAAGCAATCAGCAACACAGTAGCCATTGCAGAGATTATCAAGGCTTGCTACTCAAATTATTTGTTTGTATTTGATTGCTCTCTTTTTTATTTTTTATTGTGCACAAGTAATAAGACACTTGTATTTCAAACAGAGAAACATTCCTAGATTGCATCAAGATACTAGCATCAGTTCAGTAAGCATAACCGACGTATGGGAACCGATTGAAGAGGGCCTTCTACCGCAGGTCCCATATTTGTTACTCCCTCGTATGCTCGTGTTTTTAAGTTTCAAGATTCCTGACAAGATCTTATAAGTACTTTTTGTTAAATGAAATACAGTGTGGAGATGACTCGCCAGGTGTCGATGATTTCCATTACCTTGTCAACTGAGGAACTAAACAAGAATTCACCGGGGGTGAGTTCTAACGTATCTTGTAATGGTTCTTTTTTTAAACACTTTAACAAGTATCACATGAGCCTTTTTCACCATCTTTTAATTTTTTTACTAATAATAAGCTTTTACGCTCTTACATTATTGATGTAAACATGCTTCATGGCTCAGGTACCAAGCTCCACTCAATGTAGAGAGACCGAGGCCACAATATAACAACTATCAAAGACAACAAGCATACAATGCAGTAAATGAAGGTGGAAGAAACTATTATAACAACAGGGGCCGTGGTCAAGGTGGCGGGATAAGAGGAGGCAGAGGTCGTGGCTGGAACAGGGGCGGATATGGGAACCGAGGCGGTGGATATGGAAGCTATCAAGGTGGGGTAATCAGATAGTTTATGTATGTAGTTGTCATGTTGAAAATAGTTTATACTATTAATATGGGGTCAGTTTAATATGCTTCAACTTTTAAACCAATTGAAATCTGGCAACCATGAGATAACTAATGATTATATTTTGAAGTGGGCGAATCGAAAAGTAAAAAAGCATAAGCAGAACTTTAGAAATGGAGAGCTGCAAGGTCAAATATTAAACAAGTTTTGGTTACTGATTTATTAATCTTTCTTTGTCACTGGTTGTTAATTGATTACCTTTTTTGTTGTTTTTGTTAAATGGTTTATGCAGGATAAAACCCTTTCTAATGGGACTTTCTTCCTTGAGGTTCTCACTGCAGTGGAGCCCAGGGTTGTTAATTGGAACTTTGTAACCAATGGTATAACCGGTATGATTTTTTACATATTTACCCTTGTTAAGTACGTTAGAGTTTAGGAGAATCTAGGAGTCTAGAGTATCTAAATAAGAGTTTCCCTTAAATACCCTTGGTATGTCTCTCTAAAAAAGTTATTATTACATAATTAAGGTTCGAAATTGAATTTATTTATGTTCATTGTGCATATTGTGTACACCTGACAAAATGGGGATGTCAAACGGGTTGGGTAACGGGTAAACAAGAAATAGCTAAAAGGGGAATGGGTCAAATGGGTTGACTATCATCCAAAATCTATACATCAATTATGTATATGAAATATTATCAGTGGGTGAATTGTTTGCGGGACAACCCAAGCCGCCCCATTATACTAAAAATGATCCATTTATGACTTGTTAGTCAATCGACCGGGGTTTGATTGTTGCTTTTAGCGCGCTGCTTTTCAGTGTTTGCATTGTTTGGTATTAAAAAAATTACTCTGCCCGTATTTATTCAAACGGGTCAATATCTAACTGGGGTAATTTTATTCGAGTTTTACAAATTCACTGGCCTGTTATATAATCGTAGAATCTTTTTCCGGTAAAAAAAAAGTTTTGGAAGAAAAAGTATTCTAAGTTTAACCAACATGAAAATGGGCTGCTAAGTTGGGAGCATGGTTGCAAAAGTCGCTAGGCGCTCCCTAGTCGGATTCGGGAGTACTCGGGAAGTACTCGGCTTAGGCGTAGATTACTCGGGGAGTAATTGGCCTGGGAGAAGAGTACTCGTGCCTCGGCAGCCTACCTTGTAGAGAGTACTCGGGGAGTACTCGGAGCCTAGGCGGGACTTTTACAACCATGGTTGGGAGGGTAGTATGCGCTATACTTGATTAGAAGTTACATCGAAACAAAATGTAAACGGGTTACATCGAACTTGATTAGTATGGGCTTGGATGAAAGATTTAGTTGTTAAAAATCAGAATTTTAACTGATTACTATTTTAAATACTGATGCAAAAATTATATTAGGATGGTCAATTATAACATTTTTTTTAAGTTTTCACTAACAGATTATTTAGAGGTACTACAATCACCAATGGATTAACGAATGATTCTATTTTGAGTATTTTCACTTAGAGGTAATTGTAGAGTTTCCCTTAAATACCCTTGGTATGTCTCTCTAAAAAAGTTGTTACATAATTAAGGTTCGTAATTGAATTTATTTATGTTCATTGTGCATAGTGTGTACACCTGACAAAATGGGGATGTCAAACGGGTTGGGTAACGGGCACATTTGCTGGGAAACAAGTGTTCGTGTGGCTGTGATACCAGGTCATGTGTTGGTTAAATTTTTAACTATTTTTTGTGCCGAGTTGGTTAAAATTTAAGTTATATTATGTGTCGAGACAAGTATGAACGCTGATGTCCAATGGGGTCATTTGGGATTAGAATATTAAGCGTATTTAATGTGCTAAAATAAGCGAGGATGCTGGAAATTACACAGTAGCAGTCAATGTGGGTTCAGTAATGTCTGATCCCGTCAAACCGGGGAGGGTTTGGGCGCTGCTTTTCTGTGTTTGCTTTGTTTGGCATTGATTTTTTACGTTTCTACCCTTGTTAATACGTTAGAGTTTAGGAGAATCTAGGACTCTAGAGTATCTAAATAAGAGTTTCCCTTAAATACCCTTGGTATGTCTCTCTAAAAAAGTTGTTACATAATTAAGGTTCGTAATTGAATTTATTTATGTTCATTGTGCATACTGTGTACATCTGATAAAATGGGGATGTCAAACGGGTTGGGTAACGGGTAAACAAGAAATAACTAAAAAGGGAATGGGTCAAATGAGTTGACTATTATCCAAAATCTATACATCAATTATGTATATGAAATATTATGAGTGGGTGAATTGTTTGTGGGTCAACCCAAGCCCCCCATTTTGATCAATACTAAAAATGACCCATTTTTAAAGGGTTGGTATTATAAACGTAAGCTATAAAAATAAGGTAGTGTTATAAAACAAAGAGATTGAGATTAAAACTTTCTCAATATATCTTTCTCTATATTCCTCTCTTCTTTTCACAATTCACCCTTCTATCGAATATATTACATTCGTTATATAGAAAAGAAAAAGAAATAAAACAAAACTGGTGGGGTCTATGTCTGCCACTATCTCTAATAATTCATAATACTCCCCCTCAGACATATGCCCATTTATTTATTTGATGAATAAATCATTAGCTCTTTGTTTTATGTTGTTCTTCTGTTTTGGTGCTTAGCTTTGAAATACTGCCTTGTTAAAAACCTTGCTAGGAAAACCCATTGGGACAAAACCATAGCTAAGGGAAAAAGAGTGCAGCTTGTATTATACACAGTGGATCAGATATGTTGTCTCATTAAAAACCTTGCTAAGAAAAACCCGGTGGGATAAAACCATAGCTAAGGAAAAAAAATGTGCAACGTGTATAATGCTCCCCCCTCAAATTGTCATGTGTGGATTATCACATTTTCCGTACATGTCGCATCCCAATATCATGAACGTGTTTCCTGAAAGTTGCTGTAGGTAGTGCTTTTGTGAAAAGATCGGCTGAATTGTTGCTGGATTGGACATATCTCATCTCGACTTGATTGTCTTTAATAAGGTCTCGAGTATATTCAAAGAATCTTGGTGGTATGTGCTTTGTTCTATCACTTTTGATATACCCTTCCTTCATTTGAGTGACACAAGCTGCATTATCTTCATAGATTGGAGTTGGATTTATGTTTTTCTCTAGTCCACAAGATGTTAATATGTGTTGTGTCATAGATCTTAACCATACACATTCTCTTGAAGCTTCATGTAGTGCAATGACTTCGGCATGATTTGAAGATGTTGCAACAAGTGTTTGTTTCTGAGAACGCCATGAAATTGCAGTTCCTCCAGGCTTGAATATGTATCCAGTTTGAGATTTTGCTTTATGGGGATCAGATAAATAACCTGCATCTGCATAACCAACTAACCCTTCTTTTGAATCGTTAGGATAAAACAAGCCTAAATCAACAGTACCTCTAAGATATCGAAAAATATGTTTAATCCCATTCCAGTGTCTTTTAGTGGGAGCTGAACTAAATCTTGTTAACAAATTAACTGCAAAAAAAATGTCAGGTCTCGTACAGTTAGTAAGATACATAAGTGCTCCAATTGCACTAAGGTATGGTGTCTCTGGACCAAGAACTTCTTCGTTGTCATCACAAGGACGAAAATGATCATTTTCAACATTAAGTGATCTAACGACCATTGGGGTGCTCAAAATATTTGCCTTGTCCATATTGAAACGTTTCAATAGCTTTTCATTATAATTCATCTGATGAACAAGTATTCCATTGTTCATATGTTCAATTTGTAAACCAATACAATATTTGGTTTTTCCAAGGTCTTTCATTTCAAATTCTTTCTTTAAAAGAATAATTGCTTCATGAATTTCCTTTTGAGTCCCAATTATATTTAGATCATCAACATGTACAGCTATGATCACATATCCTGACGTTGTCTTCTTAATAAAGACACATGGACAGATAAGATTATTTGTATAACCTTTACTTATCAAGTAATCGCTCAAACGATTGTACCACATCCTCCCAGATTGTTTCAACCCATATAAAGACCTTTGTAGTTTGATCGAATACATTTCTTTGGGTTTTGAACTTAACGCTTCAGGGAGTTTAAATCCTTCAGGAATTTTCATATATATGTCACTATCAAGTGATCCATATAAGTAAGCTGTAACAACATCCATAAGATGCATTTCTAACTTTTTAGATATTGCTAAGCTGATTAAGTATCGAAAGGTTATCGCGTCCATCACGGGAGAATATGTTTCTTCATAGTCAATCCCTGGCCTTTGTGAAAAACCTTGAGCTACAAGTCTCACTTTATACCTTGTAATCTCATTTTTCTCATTTCGTACGAAAACCCATTTATACCCTACAGGCTTTATTGCCATAGGTGTGATAACAATAGGCCCAAAAACCTTTCATTTGTTTAATGAATTTAATTCAGCTTGCATAGCATCTTTCTATTTTCCCCAGTCATGTCTATTTTTACAATCATTGACAGACTTTGGTTCAGGAGCATTATCTCCGCTCATAATCTCTCTGGCAACCGAATATGAAAATATTTCATCCATATTTTCCATTTCATCTCGGTTCCATATTATATGTGTATGACCATAGTTGATTGATATCTCTTTGTTAGTATCATCAACATCTTCCTCATGAGAGGTTTCGGTATTTACCGCTTGATCAAGATTTTTATCTTTTTGGTCAATTTCATTTATAAGCGCTTTTCTTTTTCGAGGATTTTTATCCTTCGAACCAATTGGCCTTCCACGTTTTAAACGTTTCTGAGACTCATCAGTCATATTATTATCTATTGCCTTATTAGGGATCTCAACTCGAGCTGGAGCATTAGCAGCTGGTATATGAGATTTAGTAACCCTATTTATATCAGTAAATGCATCAGGCAATTGATTTGCAATTTCTTGCAAGTGTATTATCTTTTGAACCTCTGTCTCACATTGTTTAGTTCTTGGATCTAGATATAATAATGAAGGTTCACACCATGTGACATCCTTTTCTTTATTTTTATCTTTATTCTCCCCCCCTAGTACAGGGAAAGTTGTTTCATTAAATTTACAAACAGCAAACCGTGCTGTAAAGACATCACCTGTTAAAGGTTCAACATATCTTATTATAGAAGGTGAATCATATCCAACATATATTCCCAATCTTCTTTGAGGTCCCATTTTTGTGCGTTGTGGTGGTGCAATTGGGACATAAACTGCACATCCAAAAATTCTAATATGAGAAATATTTGGTTGTTGGCCAGATGCAATTTGTTGGGGAGGGTATTCATGATTTGCACTTGGTCTTATGCGAATTAATGATTCAGCATGTAAGATTGCATGACCCCAAACGGATACAGGAAGTTTTGTCCTCATTATTAATGGTCGAGCTATTAGTTGTAGACGTTTAATTAATGATTCAGCTAAACCATTTTGTGTGTGCACATGAGCAACAGGGTGCTCAACAATAATTCCTACAGACATGCAATAATCATTAAAAGTGTAACACCCCGTGTTTTCAAAGTCAATGTCAAAGTCAACGACCGATTTCGCGCAACTTGTCTTGTAGTGAATTTCTTTTATGTATTGTATTATGTGGAGTAAGTGTCAATAATTACAATAATCGACGTATGTTATTCCCTAAATTAATCGACTTACGACTGTGAACTATAGAAGGTAACAATGCGATAAAGTTAACAAGAACGATAATTAAACTAGGGATGGGCTTTTTTTCCCAAATACCCGTACTCGTACTCGTACCGTACCCGTACCCGTACCTGTACCCGTACCGATTTTAGGTATTTGGTACATGTATCGGTACCCAGTTTTATTGATTTTGGTATTCGGTACTTTCGGTATTGGTACGGGTACGAGTACGGGTAAAAACGGGTACTGGTACCGAATTCTATGTATACCTTTAAAAGTTTTTTTGTATTATGTTTTATTTCATATTATGGTATTTATAGTGTACTCGTATTGATTTTACCTATATGGTACCCGTATCGTATTGGTACTCGTACCAATTTTACCTATTTGGTACTCGTACTATATTGGTACTCATGTCAATTTTACCTATTTAGTACTTGTACAAATGCTCAAAAAGTAAATAAAAACAAAATGGTACCAAACGGGTACTGTACCGAGAATACCCGTACCAGTACCCGTACTCATACCCGTACCGTACCTATATATTTGGTACGGTATTTGGTACCTAGTTTTGTTCAAATTCGGTACCGGTATTTTCGGTACTGGTACGGGTATAGGTACGGGTACTGTACCAATCCCATCCCTAAATCAAACTATGCTAATCAACCGACATCGAATCGAATCGCAACTCGAAATACGCATTTTGGTTATTTGTATACATGTGTGTGTGCCTTATGTGTTACTTGTGCATGTTTAATTTATGTATGTGTGGGAATCAATCGAAACCCAATCAATCGAACTCGAAACGCAATCAAACTCAATCGAAATCGAACTATGATAATTAGTGGAGAAGGAATAGTGTGAGATATGAATGATTGGGATTAAAAGTAATTTGAACAGGAAACTCCATCGCATTCGCACCAATCGTAATCAAAATCGAATCAGCAAAAATCGTCGCGTCGAACACACGAACCAAGTGCCATCCGGCCGGATAGCCATCCGACCGAGCTGCCACTTGGTCGTGGTGCCAAGATGCCATCCGACCGAGATGACATCCGACCGGATAGTCATCCGGGCGGGGTGCCATCCGACCGACTCACTCTTTCCTCTTTAGGTAACTCTATAAATACCCATGTCACTTTCAAACTTTCTACTTTTGGAAACTCTCTGACCGACCAGCTCGTGCTCCTCACCTTTTCTTCGATTTCTCTCGATTCCGGTAAGATCTCGTCCTAAATCTTGTACTTTCTTGATCTACACGCACTCCTACACCTTTCTATCTTTTGAATCTTAACTTTTAACCGTGAAATCACTAGATTTGAGGTGTTCTAGGATGACGTCATCATGAGTTCTTGAAGAACTTCATGTTTTGGCCCCAATCCACCAAGAACAACTTAGATATAACCGATTTCCCCACAAATAAACAAAGATCTCACATAGATCTAAACACATTCACGGTGAAAAAGGATTGAAAGATGGTTCCTAACTTTCTTTCAACGCTTTTACACTCAATGCACTCAAAACCGATAGAATCGGGCCTTGTTCTAGTCTCCTGCTCATTCTTAGTGTTGTGCTAGCTCAAGATCTGAATTCTACTCACGAGACCACCGATTTCGGGTTAAACAAGAACAACCGTCTTGAACCGGTTAACTGGTCGAACTAGGGTGATTCCTAGTTGATCAGGTCACTTGGGTCAAGATGGGATCCTGTTGGTTAACACATTATCAAAACGTCTCGATAAAACGATAAATAAACAAAACGACCTAATGTAAGACAGACGGAGCAACCAGGACGGAGTTCTATCCGACCGGACTACTGCCTAAGCGGATAGGCCACCCGAACGGATTGCCATCCGAACGGATCACACTTTGGGTCCTGCACTTAATCAACTTTATCCGAAGTTTGAGTATTGAACGAATTGCCATCCGATCGGACTACCATCCGACCGGATTACTCTTTGGATCATGAGATACTAGGAGTTTAAAGACTTAAACAATTTTCAACATGTTCATTAACAGGGTTGCCACCCGGTCGGATGGACATCCGACCGAGTGACTCTTCTGCTATGAATTTGTTCCCACTAAGTAACCTCATCACTAGAGTCACCGTCCGACCGGACTACCGTCCGACCGGATGACCATCCGAGCGGATTGTCATCCGCACGACTGACCGTCCAATCGACCGACTTGAAGGATAGAGATACTTCGATGTTTTCAAAATACTACAACGAAAACTTCAAAAGTCAAGCCATCATACATAAACACCTCCTTCTCATAGGAAGAAACAATCCACTCGAATAGTCATCCGACCGGACAAGCTGTCCGACCGGATAACCATCCGAACGGATTGTCATCCGCACGAACAAGCCGTCCGATCGGATTACCATCCGACCGAACTGCTGTCTGAGCCACTGATACTTTGCACCGTTTTACGCGCCACTTATCGCTATGCTATCAAACTATTCAGGCTAACCTTACTCGCTAAGCGCTCCCTTCAATCCATCAACCGCTGTGAGTATACTCGATCCCTTTTTGCTTTACGCACTTTTGGGTGCTACATACGTTACAACTATTCAAATCACATCAAACACACTACTCATTACTATTTGAACGCTAACCATTAATGCATGTTATACGTGGCTTATGAATGCTTGTTTGTTATGTTTACACATGGAATACTGTCTACCTGCCTTAGCAACGATAGTACTATAGTTTGGACTCAGCACCTGTTCGCAGGGGTTGTTAAGGACAATTACTTGCATAGATTACGGTGGTAATCATGTATTGCGAACTGCCTCAGGCAGTCAACCCGCAGTCATTGGTATCGATGGATCTATGTCGATAACTAACGTGCTTCATTTCTCTATGTGTACGTGCTGGTTATGCGTAAACGAAATTCGAACTCTATATGCTATTATCAAACTTGTATGCTCACCTTTACATTATATGTATTGACTTTATTTTAACGTATGTGACAGGTGCTTAGGATGCACATCTGCTAGGAAATCGAGGCTAGAATAAGGCTCTAGAGGCCAACAAATAGTTGTCTGTACAAATTAAATCAAGGGTCTCTAGAAGCAGATAAACAATTGCCGTATTTGAAAATCTGAGTTGTCGGAATAGAACTATTTACCTAGATCTTTTCTGTAATAATTTGTTTACCTTTTGAGACATGGTATGGGACATGTTATTTTAAATTGATTGGTAATGATAATTGTTATGGAAACTTCTGGACAATCTGTTTCGCTCAGTGCCATACCCCGATGTTTCCGCCATCGGTTGGGGTGTGACAAAAAGCATGTGATGTAAATTCACCAGCATTGTCGAGTCTCACCCTTTTAATAGTATGATCTGGGAAATGTGTTCGCAATTTAATAATTTGTGCAAGAAATTTTGCAAAAGCCATATTGCGAGTTGATAACAAAGACACATGAGACCATCTACTTGATGCATCTATTAGAACCATGAAGTATCTAAATGGTCCACATGGTGGATGGATTGGTCCACATATATCTCCTTGAATTCTTTCAAGGAACATTGGAATTTCCTTTTCAACTTTTACAAGCGAAGGTCTTGTAATTAATTTTCCCAGAGAACAAGATACACATAAAGGAATTTTATCAGATTTTGGGATCTTTTTATACTTCAATGGATGTCCATGAGTATTTTCAATCACTCTTTTCATCATTGTAGATCCTGGATGGCCTAATCTGTCATGCCATAAGTTAAATGTTTCAGGATCACAAAAATTTTCTTTTACTGCCATATGTGCTTGAGGCACATCAATATATGTATAATGCAAACCAGATAGAAACATTGGCAGTTTTTCCAATATCTGATATTTGCTCATGATATACAAATATTTTTCATTACCAACAGTCTTTGACTGAGTATCATATCCATTATGATATATGTTTTTGAAACTTAACAAATTTCTTGTTGATTTGGGGGAAAATAAAGCATTTTCTATTTCAAGTGTTGTTCCATTTGGTAGTGCTATATTAGCTTTTCCCACTCCTTCTATCAAGTTCTTAGGACCTGATATTGTGTTGACAGTTCCCCTTGTTGGTTTCAATTCATAAAAATATTTTTTAGATTTAAATATAGTGTGTGTGACTCCACTATCCGCTATACAAATATTCGCTTCATTCATTCGATCTTGAGCTTCAATGATATCCATTTTAATCTTACAATTATAAAAAAGAAAAATAATAAGAGTATGATTAACATATTATAATTATTAATAATAACTTTATTAAAAAAACATTATATGAAAGAAAGACATAATAAAAATACACATTTAATTGTTACATAAAATCATTGAGATCAAGCAACATTTTGTTTAAATGTCTTCATCAAAATCCAGGACGTTTAGCTCAACATTTTTATCGGATTTATCCAAATAGTTTACTTCCTTCTCTTTTCCTTTAAGAGAGGCTTTGTAAAGCTCACATAGATGTGGATCTGTTCTACAAGTTTTTGATCAGTGATTTATACTTCCACATCTATAACAAGAATTATCTTTTTTTTCGGACACACCGGCTTCATTCCTTTGATTATGAAAATTGGAAGTATTATCTTGTGGAGCATGATAATTTGTAGTTCTTTGATTTCGGCCACGGCCACGACCGCGTCCATGACCTCGGTAATTTTTATTACCTTTGAAAATATGGTTGTGACCATTATAATGACCTTTACCAAAATACCCATGACCGCGGCAACGGCCTCGTCCTTGGCCTCGCCCACGGCCTTGTTCCCTTTTATTTTGATAATTATTAACAACATTTGCTTCAGGTATAGTTAATGATCCTGTGGGACGGGCTTCATGATTTTTCATCAGAAGTATGTTAAGTTGTTCTGCTACGAGGAGATGTGCATTCAAATCAGAGTATCTGTAAAATCTCAACAATCGATATTGTTGTGCTAAACTTATATGTGATGCATGAAATGTGGAGTAAGTTTTCTCCAATTTTTCTTCCTCAGTAACAGGATGCCCACAAAACTATAATTTTGAGCATATTTAAATAAAGCATATGTGTAATCATTTACTTTTGTAAAATCTTGGAACCTCAGATTGTTCCATTCATTTTTAGCAGTATTGATTATCAAATCTGTTCTTCAAATCCGTCCATAATTCATATGGATCATCAGAATTGAAATATTCATGTTGTAGTAAATTATCAATGTGTTTATGAATAAACACATCATCTATAACACCCCGTGTTTTTGAAAGTCAAAGTCAAGGCCAAAGTCAACGACCGATTTCGCGCAACTTGACTTGTAGTGAATTTCTTTTGTGTGTTTATTTTAGTTGTATTATGTGGAGCAAGTGTTAATATTTACAATAATCGACGTATGTTATTCGCTATCTAATCGATTTACAACTGTGAACTATAGGAAGTAACAATGCGATAAAGTTAACTAAACGATAATCAAACTATGCTAATCAATCGACATCGAATCAAATCGCAACTCGAGCTACGCATTATGGTTATTGTTATACGTGTGTGTGTGTCTTATGTGTTACTTGTGCATGTTTATTTATGTTATGTGTGGTAATCAATCGAAACGCAATCAAACTCGAAACGCAATCGAAATCAAACTATGATAATTAGTGGAGAAGAGACAGCGCTAGATATGAATAGTTGGGATTAAAAGTAATTTAACTAGGAAACTCTATCGCATTCGCACCAATCGCAATCGAAATCGAAACAGCAAAAATCGACGCGCCGAACATCCGAACCAAGTGCCATCCGGCTGGATTGCCAATCCGACCGGGCTGCCACTTGATCTGTTGCCAAATGTCATCCGACCGAGATGACAATCCGACCGGATAGGTCATCCGGGCGGGATGCCACCCGACCGACTCGCACTTTCCTCTTTGGGTAACTCTATAAATACCCATGTCACTCTCAAACTTTCTACTTTTGGAAACTCTCTGACCGACCAGCCCATGCTCCTCACCTTTTCTCCGATTTCTCTCGATTCCGGTAAGATCTCGTCCTAAATCTTATACTTTCTTGATCAACACGCACTCCTACACCTTTCTATCTTTTGAATCTTGACTTTTAACCGTGAAATCACTAGATTTGAGGTATTTTAGGATGACGTCATCATGGTGTTCTTGAAGAACTTCATGTTTTGGCCTCAATCCACCAAGAACAACTTAGATCTAATCGATTTCCACACAAATACACAAAGATCTTGCATAGATCTAAACATAAACATAGTGAAAAAGGATCGAAAGATGGTTTCTAACTTTCTTTCAACTCTTTTACACTCAGTGCACTCAAAACCGATAGATTCGGACCTTGTTCTAGTCTTCTACTCATTCGCGGTGTTGTAGTAGTTCAAGATCTGGATTCTACTCACGAGACCACCGATTTCGGGTTAACCAAGAACAACCGTCTTGAACCGGTTAACTGGTCGAACTAGGGTGATTCCTGTTTGATCGGGTCACTAGGGTTAAGATGGGGTCCCGTTGGTTAGCACGTTGTCAGAACGTCTCGATAAAAGCAACAAACAATCAAAACGGCCAAGTGACAGACGAACGAAACGACCAGCATGGAGTCCTATCCGACCGGACAACATATCCGAACGGATAAGTCATCCGAACGAGTAGGTTATCCAAGCGGCTTGCACTTTGGGTCCCACACTTAACCAACTTTATCTAAGTTTGAGTATTGAAGGAATTGCTATCCGATCGGACTACCTACCCGACCGGATTACTCTTCGTATCATGAGATACTTGGACTTAAACAATTTTCAATATGTTCAATACACTAAGGATGTCAGCCGACCGGATTACCAATCCGACCGAGTGACCGCCCTGCTGTGGATTCGCTCTCACAAAGTAACCTTGCCATTTGAGTCGTCGTCCGACTGGATGAGTCATCCGAGCGGATTGCCGTCTGCATGACCGACCGTCCGATCGACCGACTTGAAAGGGTAGAGATACTTCAATGTTTTCAAAATGCTACAACGAAAACTTCAAAGGACAATCCATCATACACAAACACATCAAAGGAAGAAACAATCCACTCGAATAGTCACCTGACCGGAAAACCTGTCCGACCGGATGACCATCCGAACGGATTGTCAATCCGCACGATTGGACTGCCCGATTAGATTACCAATCCGACCGAGCTACTGTCTGAGCCACTTACACCTTGCATCGTTTTACGCGTCACTTATCGTTATGTTATCGTTCTAATCAGGCTAATTCCGCTCTAAGCGCTCCCTTCAATCCATCATCATTGTGAGTATACTCGATCCCTTTTTGCTTTACGCACTCTTGGGTGTTACATACAATAAGAATATTCAAATCACAACAAACACACTACTCAATACTATTAGAACGCTAACCGTTGATGCATGTTATACGTGGCTTATGAATGCTTGTTTGTTATGTTTACACATGGAATGTTGTCTACCTGCCTTAGCAACGATAGTACTATAGTTTGGACTCAGCACCTGTTCGCAGGGGTTGTTAAGGACAATTACTTGCATGGATTAGGGTGGTAATCATGTATTGCGAACTGCCTCTGGCAGTCAACCCGCAGTCATTGGTATCGATGGATCTATGTCGATAACTAACATGCCTCATTTCACTACGTGTACGTGCTGGTTATGCGTAAACGAATTCGAACTTTATATGCTATTATCAAACTTGTATTCTCACCTTTACATTATATGTATTGACTTTATTTTAACGTATGTGACAGGTGCTTAGGATGCACATCTGGTAGGAAATCGAGGCTAGAATAAGGCTGTAGAGGCCAAGAAATAGTTGTCTGTACAAATTAAATCAAGGGTCTCTAGAAGCAGATAAACAATTGCTCTATTTAAATCTGAGTTGTCGGAATAGAACTATTTGCCTAGATTTTATCTGTAATAATTTGTTTACCTTTTGAGACATGGTATGGGACATGTTATTTTAAATTGATTGGTAATGATAATTGTTATGGAAACTTCTGGACAATCTGTTTCGCTCAGTGCCATACCCCGATGTTTCCGCCATCGGTTGGGGTGTGACATATTGGTATCAGAGCCATAACTATAGGGAATTAGGCAAGACTCGACCTAGTCCGGGTCGATGTCTTAGAGACCTAGTCTATAGTTAGGAACCAACAAGACCGACTTGTGCATATCCATTAGGGATTATGTATGAGCTTACCATTATTTCTCGCTATTCTCGCTTATGCTACACTATCACTGCACTCGAAATTTTCAACTATAAAGGAGCAACTAAGTCAAGAATAGGTGTGAAAACCGCAAACTCTCGACTAAAGTTGCTTAATCGACCCGTATTTTATCTATAAACGGGAGAATTATGCCAAATCAGGAGTGAAATCCACATTTTAATGAATAATCTCCTCTATTTTATCAAAACAGGGACAAAGTTGTTAAGCTAGGGGTGAAACCCTAACCTTGACAACTTGTTCCGCTCATTTTACAAAACTCTCACCAAAGTCTCGACGGACTCCAACGACCTGAAGTCACAATATGACTAACGGGAGGTGTGCCAAACGCCCAAGAATCGAGGGAAAAAGCATAATCCTGAAGGTCAAGTGTGCACAACAAGTCCTTGTGAATAGTTGAGTCACTTTGGGTAGTCGAAGTCTACTAGCCGCAGACAGTCCATTTCTCAATTTTTATGTGTTTCGATTCTGAGCCCGCAACCGCTGACTCTGATGATTCGTCAATTTTATGTGCTTATATGTGTGTTTACCTGTTTATGTGTTTAAATTTTTGGAGATTAACTCAATTTTTGCTTTCACTTCGATCGACACGCACGACTCGCACTGCATTTCTATCTCAATACGCTGACAAATCGCTAAACTAAGGATGACCTATTGCTATACGCTTATACTACGCTACTCGATCGCTATATTCGAATACTCGCGAACTGTGAATGATAGGTTTCTGTATTCTAAGGCAGTCAGGATACTCTACGTGTTTCCATATTGTAACACCTCGTAAAAATGACGTCCAATGAAGTATTGACACGTGTAATAAACCCTAATGAAGTCAAACATTGAATTCAAGGGACTAATTTTTCGAAAAATCAAAAACTTTGATTATGAAAGAACTGAAAGTATTATCATACCAAAAATAAGTATTCTAATTAACCTTTTATGGTTTTATATTCACAAATGAGCCACTTGTTAATCAAGTGTAGCCGTTTATGTAAATAATTGAAAATTTGCGCAGAAAAGGGTTAAAAGCGTCAACATGTTAATTCTTACCTCTGAGTGACCTCTTTACAAACCGAGAGCCTCATGATATTTGATTATACTCTCGGGAATGCCAATCGTTGGCAATCCAAGGCTTTTATGCCTAAAAGTGAAGTTACGCGCAACTTTGCAAGTATAAAGGACTAAAAGTGTCAATATGTTTAATTATACCTCTGAATGACCTTTTACCGAGCCCGAAGCATTTTGATGTTTAATAATACTTTCAAGAATGCCTAATATGAATTAGATAAGGCTTCAATGCTATTAAATGATAAGTTTCGCAAGTTTGCGCATTAGAAGGACCTAAAGCGTCAAACTGCTAAAGTATACCGATTCGTATGTTATCGGACCTTCCGGAATATGACCATGAGTTAAACATACCCTACTTACCCTTTATACAGCTTAGATATAGGCTTGGAGGTGTTTGGTGAACAAAAATAAACTTTTAAGTCATACAGGGACTAAAAGTGTCAAAAAGCGCACAAGTTTGCGTTTACACGCATATCTCACATTCTGAATATTCCCGGACACCCAAAAATTTATGTAAGCACAAAAATATTTTATTTTAGTGTTTGTCTTGATAAAATTCCATTCGTCGCGTCGTTTGGATTGTTTTTCGCGTCCGTCCGTGTTTCATCGTAATTAGCCGAACAACGTGACCGTACGACCAAACGAACCGACATCCGGCATATTTTTGAGCATGTTTCATGTTCTCTATGCTTAGGCATCATTGTAGAGCCTTAAAAATGATTTAACGGGCCTTGGATGTGTCGGAAATGGCAATTAGAGGTACAGGGGCTAAAACTGCCAACATTTGAAAGTTTCTGATTGCTGGCCAAGGCCTTGCGCACCTCAACACTGTGGTTGTTGCGGTGCGCAAGCAACTACCAGATGCAGCAACTCGTTTTCTGTTGCTTGTTCAGCCTTTCAAATGTCAAGTCTTGCCCTTTAACACTTCCATGAGTTGCCTAATCTGATTTTTAGCCCTTAGGGACACTTGTTGAAGAGTTGTGGTCATTGGTAGACTTACATGTCAACATTTTGTGGATCAAAATTCACTATATAAGGCCATGAAGTTGCAACCATTTGATCATTCATTTCTTGTGCAATTATGGAGCCTTTGGGAGCTTAAGAGCAGACACAAGACCTTCCTAATTAAGCATAGGACTTCAGTAAGTTTACTAATCCTTCCTTGATTAAGTTTTACTTAGTAATTAGCTTAAAAGTCAAACCGTCGTAACTAACGGTTGACTTAGCGATTAATCACTGATGGTCCAGTGATTAGTCGAATTGAAAGTAGTTATAAGTTGGTAATTATGTGGGTAATAAACCCTTAAAAGGGTTCCCCCTGATTCCCACTCTAACTAGGTCTAATGTCAGGTCAAACTTGTTATTAAAAAGTCAACAGGATACTTAAATTCTAATTTATGCATAATTAGAAATGTAGAACACATACAACCTGTTTGATCATTAATATAACTTGGTAATTAGTGTAAGAACATGTCTAAACATGTTCCACCCGACAATTTCCTGTTTAAACCCGGTTCGGAACCAAAAGTCGTAAAGCTTTGACTTTTGCTTTGACTTCAGTTCTGACCCGTTTTGGTATAATTTAGAAATACCTAAGAGCTTCATTTGGACCAGGTTACATACTAGTATAACCCTCTATGATTATACACCTCGGATCATTAGTTATCCAATTAATATGCTTGATTCCGTTAATTGCTCATATATTGACCGTTATGCTCTTTTCACCTTAAAACGTGATTTTTGAAAATGTAAAAGAGTAAAAACTTTAATTACTGATATATAAACTTGCACCCAAAGTTTGACATCAGTTTGAGGTGTAGTTTGAGAGTTATGCTCATTAACGTAAATTGAAAGCTTTATGTTAATTAAACGGCGTAATTAGCGTATAGCCTAATTAAACCTACTTTTTGATATCAAACTTATTACCCACTGATGTAATATATTATTTTGGGATTTTTGAAGATTTTTAATTAATTTTAGGCTGAGCATAACTTATAGTCGTAGGCTTAATCCGGTAATTGTCGGTTTTGCCCTTACGGGCCATAAAATGAGTTTTACATATCTAATCGAATCCAAACCTTTTTCTACTGATCTTAAATGATAAATAAATTATTTTAAGCCTTCTGGAATAGTAAAAATATCAGCTTCTTGTATCGAACCCGGAAATGGCTTCTAAACGTCTTTTTAAGCGTTTTTAACGCATAGTATGTACTAAGACTATTTTAAACATACAAGGGTTTATACCTACTGATATTTGAGGCAAATTATAATATTTTAACAGTAAGCAAAAGTTGTTTAACTCAGACTTCGGTTTTGAGCTTTACGGCTTATGTGAAATTACCAAAATGCCCCTACGGTGCATAGTTTGGTTATGATTGATAAATTTCACATATATAATTTACCCTACTGTTATAACTTAGTAAAATAAGTATTTTTGCTGATTACATCAGACCTGTAACTCAGGTAAATACTTAAACTCTTTTATAACCTTTTAAATGACCAAACTACCCCTACGGGGCATAGTTTGTGTTTAAATTCGTTTCGGGCATAATAAAAGACATCTTACTGATGTCACAACATATATGAAGCATATTAACTTAGGAAACCTGTAAATGACTCATATGTATACCCGTTACGCTTATTACGCGTTCGGTTCGGTTTATGTAACTAGTTTACATAATTAGCCTAAACGGGTCAAACCTTATCGGTTTTATCTCAAAATCCAGAATGTGCATGAAATACCCATATTAAGCAAGTCTCCGAACTTGTCGGGTCTAAATCACATTCTATCCGGTCTTCGCTTAATCATGCGTTTGAACCGTATCTTTCGGTAAGACTAACCGGTCTAAGCTTAGGCTTAATTAAAGACCCGTTAGCATTCTAATTGGTTATTTATACCATCCTTCCAGACTAGAGCCTTCCGGTAAATTGTACCTACGCTTACTTAAGTGAATACGGCTGAGTTATTGTAATTCTTACTATTTAAGACAGGAGCTAGCTCAGGTAAATACTCTTAACTTATTTTCCCTATTACGGGCTTGGGATACGGTAATATAAATACCGCATGGTCAGGTATGGGATTCAAAGACCAATAAGTCGGGAAATCCAAATAACCTGTTTTAATTCGTATTGCTTGACTGAAACATTGGGGGTTAATGCGACCGTGTCCTGGATATCCTTGACTCATTAAATGCAATGGCCACGACCTAAGCACGGGGTGTAGGCATACACCTGACAGATGCCATATGTTTATTACTTAATTATACCCAATAAGGGATTCCCAATAAGGGAATAGTGGTGTGTCGGTTAATCATGAACCGGCATAGAACCGGGCCCCGTATGTAGAGCAAGTTATGTAAAACTGATAACATGAAATATAGTTTGTCCCGAGTTATAAAAGATTAATTTTGCCTCTGTGCGTTTTAATCAAGTATAAAAGATTAATTTTGCCTTGTGCATTTTAATCAATGTGTCTACATATTTTGTGCCGAAGTGCATTCAAACCAATTTACAAACTCTTTTCAAAATGAGTCGGTTGAGTGTATTTACCAGTGAAAACTGACGTATTTTTAAAAGTCTAAGTGACAGGTACAAGTACGTAATAGGCTGGAAGCTGCTCAGGACGTTAATAAGGAATCTTGCAAGTTCTAGGCGTCTAAAATCTGTTGAACAATATTTATGTTTTAAGATCCGCATGTGGATCCTTTACTTTCCGTTGTAATACTTGATATTACTTTATATTCGGATTGTAATATATTTATCTTTTGCTTCCGCTGTGCATTTATATATTGTGTTGTTTGACTATGATGATATCAACTACGTCACGATACTCCCCACCGGGCCCACCGGTGACACGTGGAAAGTCGGGGTGTGACACATATGCTCCAATATGCCTCTTGCAATTAAATGATTATGTGCCTTGGTGGATTTTGTGATTCTGTGCTCTACGTGCTTATGTGCTTCTGTGTTTATATGAATCTGTGATTATGTACTTACGTGTTTGTGCAATACATGTTACATTGCGTGTTCCTAGGCTTTAGTAAGTAGTAGACGTGTGAGGTGAGATTCGATTATGATGTGTCTGAGACCTATGGCGATGTCTGTTGCAGACAATGTCAACTGGACCATCATCCCGTCACACACCACTTTCTCGTCAAGAAAAGAGAGACAAATGTCTTGCTGCTATCATCGCTAAACAAGTAGCAAAAGTCGTGAGTGATGTCTACGAGAACGTCATCAAATCATCTGAGGAGTCGAGAACCGACGCTCCTAAAGCTACTACCAAAGCTCCCTTCAATTTCAAGCAATTCAAGTCTTGTGGGCCAAAGGAATTCACTGGCGAGGAAGGCCCTACAGCGTTGTTCCAATGGTTTGATTCCATTGAGGTCACACTGTGACAGAGCGGTTGCCCCGACGACCTCCGCACTCTAAATGCTACCGGCGTCTTCCAGTCCCGCGCATTAGACTGGTGGACGGCCGAGAGAAACAAGCGGGGAAACGATGCAGCCTACGGTATGTCTTGGGACGAACTCAAGGAGGTCATGCTAGAAGAATTCTGCCCTCCTCACGAGCGCCAAAAGTTAGAAGATGAATTCTGGCACATAAAGCAGAAGGAAGGTGAAAATGCTGCTCTCACTGCTCGCTTCAAACAGCTCAGCATCATCTGCCCTGACCAAGTGAAGACTTCTGACATGGCAATCAAGAAATATATCCGAGCCCTGTCTGACTGTGTTGTAGATTTCGTGCAAGCGGCTAAGACTAAGACGATCGAAGAGACTTACCTACTGGCCGCTGAAATCAACGACAAGCGGGTCAAGGCTGGTGTCTGGGATAAAACTTCAAAGCACCTGCATCAAGCTACCATCGCCGCACCAACTGCTGAAACCACCACCTCATCGAGCAGCAAGAGGAAGAACAAGAGAATGAACAGCTCCAGCAACAAGAACTGTGCGATCACTGTTGCACCGATTCAAGCGTGCATACACTGGGCCACACCCGCTTTGCCCTACTTGTACCTACCACCACCCGACTACCATCGCTTGCCGTTTTTGTGCTCATTGCAATATGTATGGCCATTTCACCACCAACTGTCGTGCTCGACAAGCTCCTACTCATCAAGCTCTACTCACCGCCCCTCAGGGTCAACAAGCTCCCCCAGCACCCGCGGTCAACGCCAGAGCCTGCTTCGCATGTGGCGATCCTAACCATTTCGCCAACATGTGCCCAGACAGGGTTGTGAAACAAGAGCCCCAGCAGCAGCAGCCTCACCAGCAGCAACAGCAACAAGCAGCACGCACACGAACTTTCAACATTAACGTGCGCCAAGCCCAAGCCGACAACAACGTGGTTAATGGTACGTTCCTTGTGAATGGTATTTATGCTTCGTGTTTATTTGATACTGGAGCCGATAATTGCTTTGTGTCGTTCGAATTCGAGAAGCTCCTTAGTCGTAAACGCTCTCAACTTTCCTCGACGTTCGATGTTGAAGTCGCTACGGGAAGAACTGTCACCGTTAACTCTGTTCTTCGTGATTGTACTCTTGAGCTCAACAATCACATCTTCCCAATCGACCTTATTCCGATGCAACTCGGAAGTTTTGATGTCATAGTAGGCATGGACTTTCTTCGCGAAAACCATGCTGAAGTTGTGTGCTACGATAAGATGATTCGATTTTCGCTCGCGAATGGTGATCTATTGTGCGTCTATGGTGAAACTGCTTCGAAAAGTCTCAAGCTCATGTCGTGTGTCCATGCTAGCAAGTATCTCCGCAAGGAATACAGAGCTTTCTTGGCTAATATCGTAGTAGCGGAGAAGGAAAAGAAAGAGAAGAAGGAAGTAAACGACATTCCTGTGGTTCGAGAATTTCCTAGCGTTTTTCCTGAGGATCTTCCCGGACTACCACCAAGTCGTGATATCGACTTTCGTATCGACCTCATTCCTGGAGCCAACCCCATTGCCAAAGCTCCTTACCGAATCGCGCCATCCGAAATGCGCAAACTCTCGAACCAACTCTAGGAATTACTTGAGAAAGGCTTTATTCGCCCGAGCACCTCTCCTTGGGGCGCGCCAGTCCTTTTCGTCAAAAAGAAGGATGGGTCGTTCAGGATGTGCATCGACTACCGGGAATTGAATAAGTTAACTATCAAGAACCGCTATCCCCTACCCCGCATCGACGATTTGTTTGACCAGCTACAAGGTGCTACGTGCTTATCGAAGATCGACCTACGCTCAAGCTATCACCAACTACGCATTCAAGAGGAGGATACACCCAAAACCACGTTTCACACTCGATACGGCCATTACGAATTCGTTGTTATGCCTTTTGGTTTAACCAACGCACCCGTGGTTTTCATGGATCTGATGAAGCGCGTGTGTAAACCATATCTCGACCGTTTCGTCATTATATTCATCGACGATGTCTTGATCTATTCCAAGTCGAAAACCAAACACGCGCAACATCTACGTTTGGTTCTCAAACTACTCCAGGGGAATCGACTCTATGCCAAGTTCTCCAAGTGTGAATTCTGGTTGGAGGAGGTTCAGTTTCTGGGTCACATTGTTAATAGTCAAGGTATTCACGTTGATCCCGCAAAGATTGAAGCCATTAAGAGTTGGATTACACCTAAGAACCCATCTGAAGTCCGTTCTTTTCTCGGACTAGTGGGCTATTATCGACGATTTATCAAAGGATTCTCAAAGATCGTTGTGCCACTTACCGCTCTCATGCATAAAGACAAGCCCTTTGTTTGGGGAACTGAACAAGAGTCTGCTTTCCAAACTCTCAAGCACGTGCTTTGCAATGCTCCTGTTCTCACATTGCCCGACGGAAATGACGATTTCATTGTCTACTGTGATGCTTCCAACCTTGGTCTTGGTTATGTCCTCATGCAACGAGACAAGGTTATAGCTTACGCATCTCGTCAGCTCAAAATCCACGAGAAAAACTATACAACCCATGATCTCGAGCTAGGCGCAATTGTTTTTGCGTTAAAGATTTGGCGACACTACCTGTATGGTACAAAGTGTACGATCTTCACCGATCATAGGAGCCTACAACATATCTTTAATCAGAAGGAACTTAATATGCGTCAACGTCGATGGGTAGAACTTCTCAACGATTACGACTGTGAGATTCGTTATCACCCAGGCAAAGTAAATGTTGTTGCCGACACACTCAGCAGACGGAGCTATCTGCTTAGCACTCGTAACGTCCAAGCCCAATACGATCTCGAAACCCTCATCCATGAAGCTCAGCATGCATGTTTTAATGAGCGCACTCTGAAGAAGGAAAGAATCTACCACGATGGAGCCCAGCTTGTGAGTAAGTCGAATGGGATATTCCACTTTCTGGACCGAATTTGGATCCCTAAACGGACCGATTTGCGACAGATTTTGATGGACGAAGCCCATAAATCCCGGTATTCTATTCATCCCGGTGCCGACAAAATGTACCAGGACCTTCGCTACAAGTACTAGTGGCCTGGCATGAAAATGGATATTGCTCTCTACGTTGGGAAATGCTTAACTTGTGCAAGAGTCAAGGCTGAACATCAAAGACCATCTGGTTTACTCGAACAACCACCTATCACTATGTAGAAGTGGGAGAGTATAGCTATGGACTTCATAACAAAACTTCCACACACGTCATCAGGTCACGACAGCATTTGGGTTGTTGTGGACCGTTTGACCAAATCAGCCCACTTCTTGCCAATACGAGAGGACTACAAGGTAGACCGATTAGCCCGAATCTACACCGACGAGATCATTTGTAATCATGGGATTCCTCGCGACATCATCTCTGATAGTGATGCTCGGTTTACCTCGCGACTGTGGGAAACGTTTCAAACGGCTCTCGGTACATCGCTTAATCTAAGTACCGCTTTCCACCCTCAAATTGACGGTCAGACTGAAAGAACGATTCGTACTCTTGAAGACATGCTCCGTTCGTTTGTCATAGACTTCGGTGGTAATTGGGATAAATACCTGCCGTTAGTCGAATTCTCGTATAACAACTGTTATCATTCCAGCATTCAGATAGCACCATTCGAGGCTTTATATGGAAGAAAATGTCGATCGGCTATTGTGTGGCACGAGATCGGTCATTCGCAATTAACCAGTCCCGAGCTATTGCAAGAAACTACAGACAAGATTTTCCAAATTCGAGACAATCTAACGAAAGCTCGGAATCGACAGAAAAGTTATGCCGACAGACGACGCAAGCCCCTTGAATTTGACATTGGCGACTACGTACTCCCAAAGGTATCACCTTGGAAGGGCGTGGTCAGATTCGGCAAGAAAGGGAAACTAGCGCCTCGATATGTTGGACCTTTTAAGATTTTGGAAAGGATCGGAAAAGTCGCCTACAGACTCGAACTACCGGAGGAACTTAGTAACGTCCACCCGACTTTCCACTTCTCAAACCTCAGAAAGTGCCTGGCCGACCACGACTTACATGTCCCATTAGAGGATCTGCAAGTAAACGAAACACTACACTTCGTGGAGAAGCCTGTCAAAATCATGGATCGCTAAACCAAGCAGCTCAGACGCTCGCGCATTCCTATTGTGAAAGTCCGATGGGAAGGCAAACGAGGCGCAAAGTTCACTTGGGAACTCGAAAGCGACATGAAGGCGAAGTACCTGTAGTTATTCGTTACGGCTTCGGCCTAATTTCGGGACGAAATTCCCTAAACAAGGGGAGGCTGTAACACCCCGTGTTTTCGAAAGTCAAAGTCAAAGTCAAGGTCAAAGTCAACGACCAATTTCGCGCAACTTGACTTGTAGTGAATTTCTTTTGTGTGTTTATTTTAGTTGTATTATGTGGAGTAAGTGTTAATATTTACAATAATCGACGTATGTTATTCGCTATCTAATCGATTTACAACTGTGAACTATAGGAAGTAACAATGCGATAAAGTTAACTAAACGATAATCAAACTATGCTAATCAATCGACATCGAATCAAACCGCAACTCGAGCTACACATTATGGTTATTGTTATACGTGTGTGTGTGCCTTATGTGTTACTTGTGCATGTTTATTTATGTCATGTGTGGTAATCAATCGAAACGCAATCAAACTCGAAACGCAATCGAAATCAAACTATGATAATTAGTGGAGAAGAGACAACGCTAGATATGAATAGTTGGGATTAAAAGTAATTTGACTAGGAAACTCTATCGCATTCGCACCAATCGCAATCGAAATCGAAACAGCAAAAATCGTCGCGCCGAACATCCGAACCAAGTGCCATCCGGCCGGATTGCCAATCCGACCGGGCTGCCACTTGATCTGTTGCCAAATGTCATCCGACCGAGATGACAATCCGACCGGATAGGTCATCCGGGCGGGATGCCATCCGACCGACTCGCACTTTCCTCTTTGGGTAACTCTATAAATACCCATGTCACTCTAAAACTTTCTACTTTTGGAAACTCTTTGACCGACCAGCCCGTGCTCCTCACCTTTTCTCTGATTTCTCTCGATTCCGGTAAGATCTCGTCCTAAATCTTGTACTTTCTTGATCTACACGCACTCCTACACCTTTCTATCTTTTGAATCTTGACTTTTAACCGTGAAATCACTAGATTTGAGGTATTCTAGGATGACGTCATCATGGTGTTCTTGAATTGATGTTTTGGCCTCAATCCACCAAGAACAACTTAGATCTAATCGATTTCCACACAAACACACAAAGATCTTGCATAGATCTAAACATAAACATAGTAAAAAAAGATCGAAAGATGGTTTCTAACTTTCTTTCAACTCTTTTACACTCAGTGCACTCAAAACCGATAGATTTGGACCTTGTTCTAGTCTTCTACTCATTCGCGGTGTTGTACTAGTTCAAGATCTGGATTCTACTCACGAGACCACCGATTTCGGGTTAACCAAGAACAACCGTCTTGAACTGGTTAACTGGTCGAACTAGGGTGATTCCTGTTTGATCGGGTCACTAGGGTTAAGATGGGGTCCCGTTGGTTAGCACGTTGTCAGAACGTCTCGATAAAAGCAACAAACAATCAAAACGGCCAAGTGACAGACGAACGGAACGACCAGCATGGAGTCCTATCCGACCGGACAACATATCCCAACGGATAAGTCATCCGAACGACTAGGTCATCCGAGCGGCTTGCACTTTGGGTCACACACTTAACCAACTTTATCTAAGTTTGAGTATTGAAGGAATTGCTATCCGATCGGACTACCTACCCGACCGGATTACTC
Organism: Helianthus tuberosus; assembly: GCA_030545235.1. Taxonomy (NCBI): domain Eukaryota; kingdom Viridiplantae; phylum Streptophyta; class Magnoliopsida; order Asterales; family Asteraceae; genus Helianthus; species Helianthus tuberosus. Next base: position 9,125,900 of record CM060436.1, read on the forward strand.
TTCGTATCATGAGATACTTGGAATTAAACAATTTTCAACATGTTCAATACACTAAGGATGTCACCCGACCGGATTACCAATCCGAACGAGTGACCGCCCTGCTGTGGATTCGCTCTCACAAAGTAACCTTGCCATTTGAGTCGCCGTCCGACCGGATGAGTCATCCGAGCGGATTGTCGTCCGCACGACCGACCGTCCGATCGGCCGACTTGAAAGGGTAGAGATACTTCAATGTTTTCAAAATGCTACAACGAAAACTTCAAAGGACATGCCATCATACACAAACACATCAAAGGAAGAAACAATCCACTCGAATAGTCACCCGACCGGACAACCTGTCCGACCGGATGACCATCCGAACGGATTGTCAATCCGCACGATTGGACTGCCTGATCGGATTACCAATCCGACCGAGCTACTGTCCGAGCCACTTACACCTTGCATCGTTTTACGCATCACTTATCGTTATATTATCGTTCTAATCAGGCTAATTCCGCTCTAAGCGCTCCCTTCAATCCATCATCGCTGTGAGTATACTCGATCCCATTTTGCTTTACGCACTGTTGGGTGTTACATACGATACGAATATTCAAATCACAACAAACACACTACTCAATACTATTTGAACCCTAACTGTTAATGCATGTTATACGTGGCTTATGAATGCTAGTTTGTTATGTTTACACATGGAATGCTGTCTACCTGCCTTAGCAACGGTAGTACTATAGTTTGGACTCAGCACCTGTTCGCAGGGGTTGTTAAGGACAATTACTTGCATGGATTACGGTGGTAATCATGTATTGCGAATTGCCTCTGGCAGTCAACCCGCAGTCATTGGTATCGATGGATCTATGTCGATAACTAACATGCCTCATTTCACTATGTGTACGTGCTGGTTATGCGTAAACGAATTCGAACTTTATATGCTATTATCAAACTTGTATGCTCACCTTTACATTATATGTATTGACTTTATTTTAACGTATGTGACAGGTGCTTAGGATGCACATCTGGTAGGAAATCGAGGCTAGAATAAGGCTCTAGAGGCCAACAAATAGTTGTCTATACAAATTAAATCAAGGGTCACTAGAAGCAGATAAACAATTGCTCTATTTAAATCTGAGTTGTCGGAATAGAACTATTTGCCTAGATTTTATCTGTAATAATTTGTTTACTTTTTGAGACATGGTATGGGACATGTTATTTTAAATTGATTGGTAATGATAATTGTTATGGAAACTTCTGGACAATCTGTTTCGCTCAGTGCCATACCCCGATGTTTCCGCCATCGGTTGGGGTGTGACATCAGCTTTGGCCTTTTCCTGATCCGAACAATTATTCTCTTCATTTATGACTTCTATTACACCCATTGCTTTTAGGTGTCTTTTGACATTTGCTGTCCAAGTCATATAATTTTCTCCGGAGATATTCAATGCTGGAAATTCAAGTTTCGCGATGTTTGCCATTTTGTTACTAAATACAAATATATAAATATTAGGATTACATACTTATTAAAATGAGATAAAATATAACAATACACATAATTAAAATGTTAGTTGCATAAATAAATGTTAGCTTGCATAAATGAATGTTAGATGCGTAAATAAACGTTAGATGTATAAATGTTATATTTATAAATAAATGTTAGATGGTTAGTAATCCCATTATTATTATATTCCCATAGCAATAGGTACCCTGTACTCATTTTTATTTATCAAAGAACTATATTATAAATATACATATATATAAAGGAGAAACGGGATCTAAAAGATCATCCTAAAGGTGTATGGTTTTACAATCCACTGGTGCACCCTTAGGCTTTCAACCTATATATATATATATATATATATATGGGGAGGGGCTCATGCGAAAACCACCCTTATTGTGAGAACCTTGAGAACCAATGTGAATACAACCTAAAATAGCAAAAAAACCTAAAAAAAAACCTAACCCCCCCCCCCCCCCCAAAAACCTAAACCCCCCTCCCCCTAAAAACCTAAACCCCCCCCCCCCCCCAAGCTAAAATGTTAAAAACTAAACCCCCAAAAAACCTAAAAAAAAATCTAAAAAAATAAAAAAAAATCTAAATTTTTTTTTTTGAATTTTTTAATATTTTTTATGTTAAAATCGCTACTTTAAAAGCAAAACAAAAAAAATTTTTTTTTTCTTCGAAAAGTAGCGATTTTTTTATAAAAATATTAAAAAATTCAAAAAAAAAATTTTTGTGTGATTTTTAGCTATTTTTAGGCATTTTTGGTGTGTTCACATTGGTTCTCGCGGTTCTCACAATAAGAGGTATATATATATATATATAAGGTAGGGTTCCAGCGTGAAGAACCTCCCAAGAGTGAACTGCGTAAACAGATATAGACCCTTGATTTCCTTTTTAGTTGTTAAGGGTAGGATTGTAATTATATAAAAAATTAGATTTAAATCATTATTTTAATAAGAGTTAAATGCCATTTTAGTCCCTGTGGTTTGCGTCATTTTGCCAATTTAGTCCAAAGGTTTCATTTTTAACATGTGGGTCCAAAAAGGTTTCACTGTTGCCATTTTAGTCCACTGGGTTAACTTTATCCATTATTTATGTTAACGAGAAGGGCGGTTCGGTCATTTTGTATGGCCGAATTGCCTTTCTAGTTAACAGAATTACATGTAAAATGACCGAATTGCCCTTCTGGTTAACAGAAAAAATGGATAAAGTTAACCCAGTGAACTAAAATGGCAACAGTGAAACCTTTTTGGACCCACAGGTTAAAAATGAAACATTTGGACTAAACTGGCAAAATGACCCAAACCACAGGGACTAAAATGGCATTTAACTCTTTTAATAATTGAATTAAGTTACATCTTTCCTAATTTAAATTCATTATCCACATAATGTTTATTTATTAATAAGATAATCATCAAAACAAACAACAAATCACCAGATTTCAATTTTAATTTTTATTTCAGATTTAATCACCAGAATTTAAATTTTGATTTTTAAGATCCACGTAACCTTCATATTTCAACGGTATACACATGTGTACTTGGATATAAATAGAACAGTACACATGTGTACTCAGCATCATACATATGTGTACAGTAATTCACATGTGTACATCAACATTCAATACAAAAAAAAAATTCTGAGATATCACAAAAACAGACGATATACACATGTGTACATCGCATTAAAAAGAGGGCAAAATCAGAATACACATGTGTACATCACATTTAAACAAATAATTATTTTAATAATTGAATTAAGTTGCATCTTTTCTAATCCTTGATTTGATTTGTGAGAGATTTATGCAATAAATTTAAGAGGATAATTGATTACTTGATTTGTGAGAGATTTATGCAACAATTTAAGATTGAAATTACACATATACCCTTTTTGTATTTAATTAAATGACAAAAACTAACCAAATAATTACCATCATGCCACTCACTTTAATCTCAAGATCATAAAAATCAAGGGCCCAGATCAGTTCACGCAGTTCACTCTTGGGATTTTGTTCACGTTTGAACCTAATCCTATATATATATATATATATATATATATATATAGTAGGGATCCTACGGAAAGTGTGTTTTTCCTAAAAAGTGTGAAAAGTCATAAAACACAAATTTCAGGCATAAAACACACCTAAAACTCATAAATAATAGAATGAAGATTACTAAAACACCATATTCAAACTCTAATAGTCCATAAAAACTTCAAACACACCATCGTATAACTATGAATTTAAAACACAAAAGGCTAAACAACATAAAACACAATAATATTTGTCATTCCATAATCAGAGCCTTAACATCTAAAATACAACACAAAACCCACATACATGATGTTTTATTAATCTTTATTATGTTATTTGTGGGTTTTTGGTGTGTTTTATGGTTATCATTATGGTGTTTTATGACTTTTTACACTTTTTAGGAAATTTGGACTTTCTAGCCAACTCCTAGCATATATATATATATATATATAGAGAGAGAGAGTAGGGTTCCTACGGAAAGTGTGTTTTTGCTAGAAAGTCTAGGAAGCGATCTTGTCCATCCGATTGGTGTGTTTAAGGGTTGAGATTAAATCAATGGCAATCTTGTAATAATTAACTATATTTAATAGATTGTTTAAAATGAGTAGGGGCAATTTCGTCCTTATGTGTGTTTTAAACCAATCAAAAATAACCGTCAGAGATATCACATCTCCTTAATACACGCCAATTTCCCTCTCTCTCTCTTTCTCTCTCTAAACCCAAATTCGGAAACCCCCAAAATCATACCAAAAATACCTAAAATCATGGATGAAGATAAGAGATTTCCTTGTTCCATATACGTAAGATCAAGCTTTCATTGTACTGCGTGTTTTACAAAGCGATTACGGGTGATTCTTGTTTGTAATTGACGGTATTTTGCTGGTTGCAGGGAAGAGATTCAAAAAGCAGGAAACTTTGGAAAGGATAGATAGCAGCGGAACAGTTACCGGATGCCGATCGAAAGCTGGGGCGAAATCTGCTGATGTAAAACACATTTGTATGAATCTGCTTGCTGTTAAAACACAGCTGTATGAATCTGAATTGCTGTTAAAACACAGCTGTATGAATCTGAATGATAAAACACATTTGTATGAATCTGCTTGCTGTTAAAACACAACTGTATGAATCTGAATGATAAAACACATTTGTATGAATCTGCTTTCTGTTAAAACACAGTTGTATGAATCTGAATGCTAAAACACAACTGTATGAATCTGCTTGCTGCTAAAACACATTTGTATGAATCTGCTTGCTGTTAAAACACAGCTGTATGAATCTGAATGCTAAAACACAACTGTATGAATCTGCTTCCTGTTAAAACACAACTGTATGAATCTGAATAATAAAACACAGATGTATGAATCTGCTTGCTGTTAAAACACATCACCAAGAACAAACTGTTAAAACACAGTACCAAGAACATGCTGATAGATTCCAGCAAGAAAACGAAGGAACGATTGATATTACATGAGATCAGAAATCGAAAACAAAAAATTCTGAAATTTATGTATAGTTAGTTATTGAAGATAATTTCCTAAAATAAAAATAGATTGTGAAAGTACATAAATGCCCTTTTAGATAAAATCCTTCAATGCCACATGTCGCGTTCTTATTGCTTCCTAGACTTTCTAGGAAAAACACACTTTCCACCCAACTCCTACTCTCTCTCTCTATATATATATATATATATATATATGTACACATATGTATGTATTTAAATGTATGAAATTCTTACATTGAGTATGGTAATAGCTCCTTTGCTTTTGTTGATTTGCTTGGTAGAGAACCCTCGTGCTGATAACGTGTTATAAAACAAAGAGATTGAGATTAAAACTTTCTCAATATATATTTCTCTATATTCCTCTCTTCTTTTCACAATTCACCCGTCTATCGAATATATTACATTCGTTATATAGAAAAGAAAAAGAAATAAAACAAAACTGGTGGGGTCTATGTCTGCCACTATCTCTAATAATTCATAATAGGTAGATAATTATTATTTAATATTGATGGTCACCATAAAAAGTTTATATTATTAATTAGTTGTTTTCTTATATATGTTAAAACTATTTGTGACAGATTGAGAACATATGGGCCAATGAAGTATGAACCTGGGGCACATGCTTGGGCTTGTTCAAAATCGGCTGCTAAGATGGTTGTGGGTCCGTTAAAACTATTGATTTCCAGTTAACTTTATTCAGTTGTAGGTGATATACAATATTTTGTCTTTCATGCCACCATCGTTAGGCCCCCGACGCATTTCAGGTTAATGATGACTGTCGTAAGGGTCATGCAAAAACCTAATTAAACTAAGTAGATAGCGTAAGTAGGGTATCGTATCCACGGGGAATTTGTGGTTAGCGTGAAAGAAATTAATTAAAACTAAACTATCTAAATTGGGGGTTTGTTTGTTTAATTGTAAAGAAAACACAATTTGTCACGAAAAGTGTTATCAAGATGAGAAGAAGTAACCTCCACCCGGAATCCCGAATACCCGTTTTAATATAAAAATTCGTTTTCTGATTCAAAACACCACATAGACATGGCCTCGGAATTAATGAATTTGATTAGTTAATAGGGATAGTTTTTAAGATTCACTATGCAACCTAATAACCCGTTTGATTGTATCAATTACCCACCAATTTACCAACCCGCTAACAACGCAAGAAAGTTGCCAATACGCTTAATAAACGACAAGTAATTCAAACACAAGAAACGTTTACCAATAATCCAACACAAGTGGTCAAGCTGTACCAGTTTACAAGAATCAGAAAAACAAATAATTATGTCAAACCGCGTAAACGTTCATCCGGGCGGAAGTCACCGAAAGATTTAGCCGCGCATGCTTGTCTTCACGGTACCGGTTGTCATCCCGAATCGTTCCGACATGAGCAAATAACTTGAAAGAAGAATAATATCAAAATTGTCCCTCTATTCGTAATCTTGATGCTGTGCGACGACTGGGATCCCCCCTGTTCGTAATGTATGACGGCTGCTTATATGATGTATGATGGGATAATTTTTTGTGTTTCTCCTTGTCTTGCAAATCGGCCCACCAAGCAATCCACGTGACTTGCCTATTATTTTATTTGATTTCCCTTATGGCCAGCCCATCTATTAAACTCAGCTCCCACTCCAAAGTTCATTTAAATGTTGTAAGCTTGTAATGCACACCCATGTTTTCCTTCTGTACGAAATTCAAAGGAAACAAATGAATCAATTTTAATATATTCATTGCAATGATAGTTATGACATGTTTAGTAAACTTTGCATCTCATCTTTTATTTATTTGTTTATTTTAAATACTTCAATCAAACTCATTTTCCAAATTACCAATCTAATAGAAAAACTAATAAAGATATAATATTTCTAACTAACATCGATGCATTTATAACAAAAATAATATTCAATAACGCGTACCCAAAATGCACCGATCAAATCCCCACACTTATCTTTTTTCGTCCCGAAAAAATTATTTGCAATGGAATCACAATCAAAACAAATGGCTTTCAATATATTCATTATTTTATTAGAACAAATCACATCACACGTTAACCAAGATTGTGAATATACGGTCCACTTAAACTTCACGTCTTTTTTTTTTTATATATATAACTCCACCTAGAGGGTATGTACCGCATGAGTCGCTATCCCCGCGGCAATACCATACGCTTTGTTTTTTTTTTTGTTTTTTTTTTTACATGTGCTCAGATGAATGGATGGAATATATTTTTTTTTGGGCGCCACACTGTTTCGGATTTGTTTTCACAAAAAGAAACAGGTGTGCCAATTTAATCGGAAAAACTTATAAGTTTTTTACTTATGACGTATCCCTTATACTTTCCACAGTTTCAGTTTTACCATAGCTCATAAGGCGGGAACCCACAAGACTCCTATTTAAAGTTATTTTATATCAAGCCTAAGGAACCTTTCAACCGGCTGGGCCTACCCACATATCCTAAGTTAGACGCGTGACCGATTATTTATTATCTCATATATATAATAATCGAAAAGCCATTGATTCAATTACACCTATCATTTTCCATTTTTTTGCAAAAACTTTCTCGAGACATTTTCTATTTTTTTCCAATTTTTTTTTTAATTTTTTTTTTACGACACGACTACGACACACTAGACGCTAGTCTCCCCTCCCCACACTTAATTCATGCATTGTCCTCAATGGAGCGAGAAACTATCGACTCAACGACAAATATAAATCAAAATACAGAGATAAATGGAACAGACTCCCCTGATTTGACGCGGTTGAATCCATGTGAGCCTTGTTCCACTGCAACCGTATAGCATTTCATTCGCGGCTGCATTCAACACGGGATGCTTGTCTTTAAATTGTTCGAATCACTTTCGTCCAAATGGAGATTGAGTATGGACAAAAGCAATCGATCCTGCAAAATAAAACTCACAAACTCCAAACACAGGTTAAACGGTTAGTACATGAAGAGAAACGAGCAAAACAAATCTCACAATCGGCCTCATATTCCCTTTTCCTACAATCCTAAACAATAATATCACAAATATTCACTAATCCGCGACTCACTTCCTATCCTAACTTGCTTCCTCAACCACACACTAACTTGCACAACCTATATCCGAATCTCGACTAAACCGACCTCAAATTCACTAGCATATTTATTTCTCAACGAGTATCAACAACTCAACTTCCTCTGCTCAATAAGTCTGCAAACTATCCTTATCAACTAACCATCACAAGCATCATACCACGCATACCACTTATACTAAAAATCATTCCAACTACTGAACGAATCAAACTCCGCCCGCTATTCACTCACCAACCAACATTTTTCCAATTCCTATCAGACACATCCCATTTTATCCCAATATCAATTCATTATCAACCCACAGTCCCCGTTTTCACGTCTCTCAACCCAAACTCATATTCTTTCACAATTTACATTCACTACCCCTTTAACAAACTCACATCAAAACCTACAGAAACTCCCAAAATTCTCATAATCTATTACCTCTCTTTTACTCATGATTTTAACTTGAAATCAACTACATTCCTGTTTTCAACACCCAGTTTCTCATAAGCTATATTCAACACTCAATCGACAATTTTCACAAATTCATCATCAAAGCATGAAAGATTGTATATGATCATAAAAAAATTAAACCTTCATACCTGGGCCTTCACTTGAAACTGATAATTAGAAGAAAAATTGAAAAAATTATTGTTCAATCAAACTCAGTCAGTGCTTGGCGGTCAATCGGAGGTCACTGGTGGTGAGTATACGTCGGTCGGAAGTGAATGTCGACGGTGGGTAAGATGGTGATTTAAAGTGAGTGCTTGTCGGTGGCCGAAGGGTGGTTCTCGGACGGTCGCCGGTGGTGGTTATGGTGAATGGTTAATCAAAGATGGTTGAGGTAATCGGAGGTGAAGAATAAGGTGGGTATGGGTATCGACAGGAGATGGGTAAGGGGTGGGTCGCCGACGGTGCCGAATGGTGGATGATGGTGGGTATACATCGGCCGGAGATGGGTGTTGTGTTGCTGGAGAAGAAAGAAGAGGGTAGAGGAGAAGTTTTGATTTCACTGATCTGATTTGGATTCGATGACAACATGTTTTGTTAATGTTTTTTTTTTTTTTTTTTTTTTAATTCTTTGACTTTTTGACTCCATTTAGGCGACACGCGGAACTTGATAGGAGCACCCAAACGACACGCCTAAGAAACCATTTTCCAGCAATTTGCTTCATTTTCTTAAGTTTATGCCTTCGAATTTTTTACCATTTTTTTCTCATGTTTTCACCTCTCAAACCCTTCGAACGACTTCTTATGATAAATTTTTAAATAAAAGCATACCCAGGGCTCCTCTTTTCATGATTTTCTTTCTCCGAACCACCTTGTTTTCCTGAAATACTTCGAAAATGTACCGAAAACAACCGAAAATTGTGCAAAAACGCTCTAAAAATCATTTTTCTGGGCCGATTTTTTTATGTAATCTTATAATCACTTTGCCCTACCCCCAAACAAATTTGCGTTGCCCTCAACTGCACTAGAGCTTAACCAAACCTCCTCGAACTTCCCCACACTTGAACGATTGCACGGTTAGACACAAACTAAACTAAACTAAACTAATACGAAAAATAAAATAAACGACAAACCTTAGGCTGCCTCCTAAGAGCGCTAAGTTTTAGATCTTCAGCCAGATCATACCTGCAATCTTCAAGGTGGTTCAAAGATCGGCTCACCTCCAGACTTCTCTAAATCAATTCGCTTCGCATAGTCGGAAAAGTTTGCCGCTTCATAACAGTTATGATCGAACTCGGCCTCATTGCTCCGAGCATTTCCACCATCAGGCGGTTTACCTGCTTTTCCTCTTTTCTTCACCTTCACTTTTTTCACCGATTCTTCGTTTGTCTCTTGTTTAGACCTGTCAAACTCAACACCTTTCTCATCAGTAGCAACTGTTTCATATGAAATATTAATAGTTTCATAAGTAATAGATTTGGAATAAACATTAAAAATCAACTTACGGTTTTCAAAACTAATTGTAATCAATCCTTCTCTGCAGTTGATTTGAGCATTGGCGGTATTCAAGAACGGACGTCCCAATATAACCTTTTGTTGCTCGTTCGTCCTCGTGGGTGCATAATCCAACACTAAAAAGTCGATCGAATAATAAAACTCACCCAGCTGGATCTTCACATCCTTAACTACCCCACGCGGTTGTTTCCAAGTGTTATCAGCCAAAATTACATTTTTATCAAAATCATGTAAAGGACCAAACTCGTACTGGTCAAACAAGCTGCCTGGTAGAATATTCGTGCTTGCCCCATAATCCAACAACGCCTTGTGGATTTTCAGCTTCCCTACTTTAATAGGCACATGCGGCGCTCCTAATTCACTTTCTTCACCTCCGTCACTTATACCTGCAACTACTTTGGAAGAAGCAGTAAGATCTGTATTAACAATGTCAGAATTAGGAATGGTACTTACCGAATTAACTCTTGCGTGATGTTGCGGATTCTTCGTGGTGTCACTCGGTAACTTCCCTGGATCTTTTCTCACCTCCTTCACATCAACTGCCAACTGAGCAACTTGCTTTTCTAAGGATTGATATGCTTTAGCTTGCAATTCTTGATCCTTCTTGATTTGCTTAAGTAACTCCATCACCTCGCTATTGGAAACTTCGCTTTGATTGTTGGATTTGCTTTGATCTTGGTTTTGTTGGTAGGTCCTTTGATTTCCCGGGTTATAGCCTCCTTGGTTGTAATTTTGATTATTGTATCCCGGCTGTCTATTCTGGTATTGCTGACCTCCCTGATTTGGTACCTGAAAATTTGGATTTAACTGATTAGTAGTATTACTGTACCTAAAATTAGGGTGATTACGCAAACCTGGATGATATGTGTTTGAATTCATATCATATCTCTATTGATCACCATAGACTTGGTTAACTTCCTCGTGAGCTGTACCGAACTGCACCGGGCAATCCTCCCAAACATGGCCTAAATCGCCACACGAATCACAAACCGGATAGGACTGAGCCGCATGTAATGCATCTCTTCCTCCAATACCTTTGAACTTTGCCAATTGGCGTTCCAACACCTCTTTCTCTCTTTCTAACTGAGCTACCCTAGCGGTAAACGTTTCCGTACTAGCCGATGTAGAAACCGGATACTTCTTTCCTCTATCAGATTGAGCCTGCCTTTTCGAATCCGCAGCTACGATGTCCAAATAGTCCCAATCCACGTCAACATGGTTTCTCAAAAAGGTACCCCCGGCGATAGCCTTAATATCTCGTTTATCCTCATTTGAAATCCCATCGTGGAAGGCGGTAATTAACTCCCATCTTTGAATACCGTGGTGAGGACAATTACGGATCAATTGATTGAACCGTTTCCAGGACTCGTATAGAAGCTCACCCGGTAACTGTTGGAATTCTCTAATTGCTGCTCTCCCCGATTTAGTTCTTTGCGGGGTATAGTACTCATCCAAAAATTGTTGCTGCAGCTCTTGCCATGTATAAATACTAGCATATGGCAAAGATGTAAACCAATCCCTCGCAGCATCCTTTAGTGAAAACTGAAATAACACCAACTTGATCTGACGTGAACCCGTGTCCAGCAATCATACCACAAACTGCCTCAAAATCCGCTATGTGTGCATATGGCTCCTCAATACCTTTCCCGTGAAAGGTAGGTAGCATGTTCAGAATATGTGGTTTTGCTTCAAACGAACGTTCCACATTACCCGGTGCTACTGGCATCACTATCGGTGATGCATGCTCAGCAATGTGCGGTCTGAAGTGACTCTCAACCCCTCGAATAGTCGGATCCGGAAATCGAGGATCTCTTTGCCTTTGACGAGGTGCAACCGGTGCCCTATGAACCTGTGGCGGGGTCTGATAAGCATCTACTCCCCGTGGCTGTCTCTGTTGCTGATACACCGGTTGATTGCGATTAAATGCCCGATTTTGGTACCCACCTGGATATCCCATATACCCATCGTTTACCTCCCACTCCTCATCTCCGTATCCATCATCCCACGTCTCTGTTCTCGCCCTATTGTCCACTTGCTCAAACATAGCACCCGATCGGTTCGGGTGTGGCACTAGATTCGGTTGATTCACGGTCCGCAAAGGATTGGGCTGTGGTGGTAGTCGGCTTTCTAGAGGGTAAAGTGGTTCACCAATAAAATGAAATTCTTCATTTGGAGCAGAGGTTGGTTGGGTGGTTGTGCTTGATGATGGTGCATTGGGTGGGGTTTGTTGTTGTGGTTCAGATGTAAATGGAGGTGGTGGCATCGGTGGCAATTCAGTAGTCGTTGTTTGTGGTGTTTGCTGTTGTGGGGTGGATTGGTTTTCTGATGGATTCATGGTGGTCTGAATTGCTTTTCCTTTCAAGGCTGAACGAAGAAGCAGATTTTGGCGAGCGGTCTTTTCAATTTCAGGATCGAACAAGAGCGGAGAAGATCTTCCTGAAAATCGAGTATGCATGCAAAAAGATCACCTGCACACGAGGAAACAAGAAAACAAAGCGTAATACCGAACAAGACAATAATAAACAAAAGGAAATATTTTTGGGTTTTTATGATTTTTTTTTCAAAAACAATAAAAGAAACAACTACTACTAAACTAACACTAAGCGCACGAACTCCCCGGCAACGACGCCATTTTGATGACTGTCGTAAGGGTCATGCAAAAACCTAATTAAACTAAGTAGATAGCGTAAGTAGGGTATCGTATCCACGGGGAATTTGTGGTTAGCGTGAAAGAAATTAATTAAAACTAAACTATCTAAATTGGGGGTTTGTTTGTTTAATTGTAAAGAAAACACAATTTGTCACGAAAAGTGTTATCAAGATGAGAAGAAGTAACCTCCACCCGGAATCCCGAATACCCGTTTTAATATAAAAATTCGTTTTCTGATTCAAAACACCACATAGACATGGCCTCGGAATTAATGAATTTGATTAGTTAATAGGGATAGTTTTTAAGATTCATTATGCAACCTAATAACCCGTTTGATTGTATCAATTACCCACCAATTTACCAACCCGCTAACAACGCAAGAAAGTTGCCAATACGCTTAATAAACGACAAGTAATTCAAACACAAGAAACGTTTACCAATAATCCAACACAAGTGGTCAAGCTGTACCAGTTTACAAGAATCAGAAAAACAAATAATTATGTCAAACCGCGTAAACGTTCATCCGGGCGGAAGTCACCGAAAGATTTAGCCGCGCATGCTTGTCTTCACGGTACCGGTTGTCATCCCGAATCGTTCCGACATGAGCAAATAACTTGAAAGAAGAATAATATCAAAATTGTCCCTCTATTCGTAATCTTGATGCTGTGCGACGACTGGGATCCCCCCTGTTCGTAATGTATGACGGCTGCTTATATGATGTATGATGGGATAATTTTTTGTGTTTCTCCTTGTCTTGCAAATCGGCCCACCAAGCAATCCACGTGACTTGCCTATTATTTTATTTGATTTCCCTTATGGCCAGCCCATCTATTAAACTCAGCTCCCACTCCAAAGTTCATTTAAATGTTGTAAGCTTGTAATGCACACCCATGTTTTCCTTCTGTACGAAATTCAAAGGAAACAAATGAATCAATTTTAATATATTCATTGCAATGATAGTTATGACATGTTTAGTAAACTTTGCATCTCATCTTTTATTTATTTGTTTATTTTAAATACTTCAATCAAACTCATTTTCCAAATTACCAATCTAATAGAAAAACTAATAAAGATATAATATTTCTAACTAACATCGATGCATTTATAACAAAAATAATATTCAATAACGCGTACCCAAAATGCACCGATCAGTTAATTTATTTAAAATTGATGCATTTTCATAATATTTTAATGTGTATATATTTGGAACTTATAAACGTGTTTATTTTTTGTTAAATAAGGTGTATTACATCCGGCATATTGAGGGATGCCTCAACACTCTCAATTAAAGGTGTGCTTGAAAATAGCAGTGCTGGCATGCATACCTTTCAACCAACATACCTAAAAGATGTAAAAACTCATATTTTGCTAACTACAACCAAATGTGTACTTAAGTATATGTGTGTTGGTAATCCTTTTTTATGTCAATTGTATAAATGACCCTTTTACAATTATATATAATATTCAAACTTCAAAGATGACATCCCGTACCATCGCATGTGTTTCCTACTAAGATATTTTGTAATGTTAGAGTGACATGTTTGGTTTTCTAACATCAATATTTGTAATAGATATCATAAAGATTTTTAACATTTTTAGGTTTGAATTATGTTCTCGGCCCATATTGTCAACTCCGCTGCAACACGCGGGTTTCCCACTAGTACTATATAATAGATCTCCAATGTACAAAAAGGTAATTTCCTTAAAAATTTTATAAGATGACAATCCAACAGTCATGCCTTTTTCTCTAATTTTTCATCCATTTCTTCCAAAATTGGAGTTCACTGTGTTTTCCGGTTCTACAATTCTGTTTCTTGACACTTTTATCACATTTAATTCAACCAATTCATTCATTGTACCATTATTTCATCCAATTCATTGTACAATTAATCCAACGCATCAGCACCGTAACTGTCTGAAGGCCTGTTCGTTTTCAACTACCCCTGATTTTCACATTTAACACTGTGTTCTCGAGTTTCATTAAATGAGAGAAAAGAAACGATTTGGAAAGAAATAACTTTTAGTTGTGTTCCAGAGTTTCATTAAATGAGAGAAAAAAAGAGAAAATAAGAGATTTTTTGCCTAAAATTAATCTTTCCAATTTGGAAAGAAACGGAGAGAAAGAAAAGAAAAGGAGAGAATCCTTTCTTTTCTCTCGTTAACTTAACTCGGAAACATGTAAGCTATTGAATTGTAACGGCTTTCCCACTGCTCCCTTCCATCAAATCCATTCTCCCATCAAATCAAGAAACTTTCACGCTTGATCGGAAGAAGGAGAAAGAATAGCGGAGGAGGTAGAGGGGCGGTGACAACGACCCTGTTACACCTGCAGGCTGCAACCACAGGAGCACCTCGCCAATTAAAATCACTAAACGCGTTTTAATATCAAGCCTCTATTATTCACGAGGGAAGATACATTCTGAGCTTTATTTTCACAACTCGAAAGACCCTCTCTCTCATTGTTTGAAGATCGCCGGAGCTTCGCCGGAGGAACCCAAAGTCGCCGGAAAAACCCTCTTGCTCTCCATCGTCGGTATACCCTTCTTTTAGTTGTACATCATATGTTTCATCTCTCCATTTTATAAACATACAAAAGCTTGTTTGAATTAAAGTGGCAAACAAAAATGTAACAGTAATACTTAGTTCTGGATTTTGTTTTAAACAAAGAAGATGAACTGGTGAAATGGTACATATGAATTAAAAGTTGATTAAGTTGCAAACTAATGAAGTGGTGGAATGGTTTTGGTTTGTAAGAGACACAACGTCGTTCGACCCCCTGCCCCTTGTTTATCGCTGATCATTTTTTTTACATTACATTATATCAATTTATGAAGAACAGTTAGCTGCATATAAATGAATTAAAACTCAGAATTCCTTCTGGGTTAGACACTTGTCTCAGTGGAAGGGACGGGTGCACGTAAACTTGAGGACACCGGTTTGATCCCCTTCCAGCTCGGTTTTGGGCGATTTTTTTTGGTATTTTCGCTGTTTTGATTTTCATCCAAATTTTCTGAAATAAACAGTTAAATGTTTAAACCATATTCCTTTTCTTTTTTCTTTTTCCATCCTAAACTCATACTGTGAAAATATCAAAACTAATTTGTAGGATTTAAATTCTTTTTCCTTACTGTTTTAACAAATTTTTTTTTGCAGCACCATGACTAATGACTAAATCTATTTGTTGGTCTTGGTTTAACTTTTTTTCCCAGTGAGGCTGGAACATCTTATGCTGACTCATTTGCTTATTGGAGTGAAAAGTTTGCAAAGAAAGACCCTGAAACAGAAACGACACCAATTTTACTAATTGGATGTATCCATTATGATGCACAACCGAGAGCTTTCGTTTCTTTCCCTAACTTTACAAGACCTAATCTTTTTCTCCAGTTATTTGTCCCAGGCTGTCCCACGAAGAAATAACATATTTCAGGTGGATTCAGGTTGTTTGTGGTGGGATAACAACGCCATCAGGACAACCAGTGATGGCGACCGATTACACCAGGATCCAGAGATTAAACCTGGCCAATGTGAACAGAGTTAAAGTGGATGTTAAAAGGAATATGCAAGATTTTTGTCAAGGGTTTCTTGAATTAAATGGAAGGTTAGTTTGGGGTATATGGTAAGATTTGACTATGTACTTTACCGTCTTGGTTTTAAGTTTAGCTGTTTTATTAGCACATTAACAATTTGAGTAGCTTGAGTATGTTTAAACGGTATTTGGAATTTATTACATGACATGAATATAAGATAATGTCACTAGCTTGACTTTGCACAAACACTTTGACCCGCCTTAGTATGTTTGAATGATGTTTGAAATTTAATACATGATGTGAATATGGCATAATATGATTAGTTTGATTTTGTGCAGTGGTTAGCAGTTATATTATTAGTGAAGGTAGAATCACTTTTTTGTATCTATAACCAGTTATTTTAGTAGTTATTCCATGGACATAGTTTTTCAAAATTGATTAATAAGACCTCTTCCAAATTCGGACATATATCTAAGCAAGAAAGTATAAAATGCCATTTTTAGGGGTTTTATACATGCAGGCTGGTTTAGGGGCGGTTCCAGGCCGTTTTTGGATAGCAGATCTTCCATGCTATCTTGTGTCTGATAGCAGATCCATCAGAGTTTCGCTTGTTTGGTTCTTCTAATTTCATGGTTGGATATTCAACGGTGCTTGTAAGGAGAGTATCAAGTACCCGATTCAATCTAACCTAAAAAACCATTGATTCGCTCAGGTTAAGGCATTTTATTTAGTGTTGGTGGGTTGAGCCTTTCCATTCAGTGACTATGAGGAATTATTTCTTGAGAATGCTAATTATATGTATTTGACGTCATTAAATCGGGATTGGATTCATTTGCAATGACTTTAAGTAGGATATAATCAGTCAATTGAAAAGACTTTCGATTTTGTTTAACGTTGTGCAATTTATGTTTCTTAAAAGCTACTTAGGGTTTCGTTTTGTTTTGCCTACTAGAATTTGGTGTGCAGGTAATTTTTGTTACCATCTATTAGGATATAAGCAATGAGAATGTCGCTGGAGAGAGATGATGCGATGTTTTTCTAATGGCCACAACAAAGGACTTGAGCAAATGTGATCTCTAAATGGGCATGCCACTTGTGAAATTATGATTTACTTATAAGTATAATACTGGATTGAACAAGTATGCTTCTTTTTATAGAAGGACAGGTGGACCTACAAGGTGTTCGACAAAGGGGTAGTGGTCTACAGAAGAGGTATGTGTTATTACATATCTTGCACCGTAATTTCACTTTCTATACCTCTTTATGTGTGACGTATTGTCTTCCCATAGACCACTGTATATGTTAGAAGGGCCTTTTTATTAGTTGCTTCATTGGTTCTTTACCTGTAGGATGAAATATTATTTAAGGTGTTCAACATTTCAATGATTGGAACCGGAAAAAAAATAGGTAATTTTTCTTCATCTTTCTGTTTTTTTTTTTTTTTTTTAACTTAATGGTTACGTGCATCTTAACGTAGGATGTTAGAATAACTTTTGTTTATAACATCTTAGGCCTCAGAAGCTAGAAATAGAGAGAAGGTTTCCACTGTGGAAGTGATGGATACAAATACCAATGGTGTGTATCTTAATCCTGTGGTGATGTTCAACAACATGGTGAAGTTATGATGACGAGGAAAGTAATCCTCGTTGTTTTGCGGAATTTTTGGGATCGTTTGAAGTTGTTTATGGTATAAGAGGTTAGGGGACTGTTGAGCAAGCTAAATGGTGTGGTTTATAAATGTGTTTGAGATGGGGTTTTGAGTGGTGAGAGATGGAGTGTGTTGTTTGAAGAAGGGGAACTGAAAGTGGTTTCGAGGTTTAAGATGAGACCTTCGATTGTGGAAGTTGAGAATGTTTTGTATAATTTGATGGCTATTAATTCTCCAATCACCAAGTCTGCAAAGTTCTTCAAAGGATTGCTTTCTAATGTAACTGGAAAAAGTAAGTTTCAGTAAACACAGTAAACACGACACGCTAAATGTTGCAGAATGTGTATATTGGCAGATATGGCGTTGATATAATTCTGATTCACTAAAATGACACGCTAAATGTTGTTGCAAAGGCGATGGCACTGCAGGTGATCGATTCCACGTCACTACACCCGCTCTCTATCTCCATGCCATGGCAGATCACGGTCCTACTGGCGTGAGTACTCGCCTCCTCCCAATAGAAAGCATCACTCAAGGTAGGTGTTTTAATTCTCTTTTGTCTTTTTTTTTTTTTTTTTTTTTTTTGTGGTTGTGAATAGCATACGATTCAAATTGTATTCCTAATTATGAATTTTTTTAGGTCTGTTACACCTCACAGAAAAAGGCAAAGTCATGTCAGGGACAGGTCTCCTCCACCTTGTAATGGCTCAAGGAGCCCATGCCCAGGTCCTGAAAGAGTGAAACTGGCGCCAACGAGCCGTGGTGCTGATCCACGCGACTACTCGAGAGGCAAACCAGACAGGGATGCTTCGGTCAGCCCCTGGGTCAGCACCCGAGTGTTTTAGGTTCCAAAAGGGCTATTATGTTTTCAGAATTTCATGTTTTAGCTCTTGTTTTAGTGTTGGTAGTGGATAGTTTTATTAGACTTTAGATCAGAAGCATGTTTGTCTGAAGTATGGAAAATGTGGCAAACACTCTGGTCTTACTTTGATACACCAACATCCCAGCTAACCAACTGGGGTGTCCCAGTTGGCCAACCTCACCCCAACTCTTCACAGAGACCCGGGTTCGAGTCCAGGCACGGGGATTCTGGCCACCTTCTTCCCAGAAGGAAAAGGACTCAGCTCGGGATGGGGTATTCACCGCCAGCAACCTTGAGGTGTGGTAAGCTGCGGAGTGAGATCACTCCGGCGGATGGGAGGTCCGTGCAAGTACCCCCCCCCCCCCCCCCCCCACCAACATCCCAGCTTGCCAACCTTTTTAATATTATAGAGAAGGTAAATCTGGAAATAAGATACATAAAGATGCATGTTGTGTATTGTAAAGTAAATATATACAATATTTTATCATATTACAGAGTGGGGGACTCGAAAAGGGGTTTTGTACGACATGTGGACGCCATGTTAGCACGCGTCAGAATAGTGGTGTGGTTCAAAAACGGGAAGAGTGGGATGGGGCATGAAAGAGTGGAGTGGTGTGACCCGTGCCACACACTTTTTATTATTATTTTATAAGACAAATATATTAAATAAAAAGAATAAACAAATCTCTAAACCACACCTAATCACCATCGCCCACATCATCATCAACAACACAACGCCTATGGAAATTATCCCGCCCCTCCCCCATTCTAGCCATAACGCCACCTCCGGGGTGGTGTTCCGGCGTGGTTGTGGCTTCCACGCCACTTTTCCATGCTCACACAGGATGGTCTTTTATCTTGCGAGACTACAAATTCATAAAATTTAATTATCCCACATCGAAGGTTGCAACAAAAAGTAGATGGAAATGTTATTATAAAAGGAAAATTCAGGGAGAGTAGCTTTGTATATAAAAAAATAACCCTAAAATCGTACATCGAAAGCTATTCTTCTTCTCTAAAAATCATATAAATTAATAGTTGATGTTTTTACATATGATAAGTTAGGCCTGGTCAAAATTTTCATAAATTATTTAGTTCAAGTCGTGGTTTTTTAGTTATGAACAGCCATGATTGAACCAACTAGAACTGATAGACGGGGTTTTTAACAAGCATGACTAAATTAACTTAACGAATGTAACTAAAACCGATCCGTTTGCAAGGGCCTTATGAAATAATAGTTGATGTTTTTACATCTGAGAAATTAGCCCAAGTCAAAATCGTAATAATTTGTTTAGATCAAAGTGCCTTAATTTTGGTAGTGGTTTTTAGTAAAAGCTCAAAACCAACAATCTCATGCACACCTTTAAACAAACCCTAAAACCTAAAACCTCGGTGTTATATAATGATTCCGGTGGTAAACAGTTTTGTTGCACCATCATGGGGTGGTGGTTTCGGGAGATGGAGTGACTGCATTGGCGGTACTGTGGGGGTGCGGGTTGTGGTGGCATGATGATGGTGGTGGTGATGGAAAAAAACTAGACAGAAAAGGGTATCGAGAGAGAGAGAAATAGGAGATAACTGTGTGAGAGAGAAGAGAGTCAAAGGGGAAGTCATAGTGTGAAAGGACATAAATGCCCTTATATAGGGTCTATGTGACATCATTTAACAGTTAAAATTAACTAAGTTAGTGTTAAAGGACCAAGTGTGTAATAGTTTTATCAAATAAAAGATTGTGACTGTAATTATTGAAGTTAAAGGCTATCCGTTGTAATCCGGTATAAACATAAAGGACGAAAAGTGTAATTTACCCTGGGTAATTTGAGGAAGATGAAGTGAGATGTGAGAGGTGAGAAGGTGTTTTCACGGTTTTGGATGAGCTAATATCAGATGAGGTGGTATATGGTCGATTGGGTGGTATATGGGTCGTTTGGGTGGTCAAGAAAGTGTCCGGGTTATGTTTTAGATGGTCTTAAGGGTGTTAGGAGTGGTTAAACACCTTAGAGTGGTAAACCAAAAAAACGACCAATCAGAGTGCGTCATGTCAAAGTGGTAAACTATGCTCAAAATGTTGGCAATGGTTAGACACTTGGTGAAGTGGTAAACTATTTAAAAAAAAGGAAAAATGTGTGATTGGTTGAGATTGGCATGGACCCCACCCCCCACACCCCCCTCTCTCTCCTATCCTTCCTCCCCGCATCGGCTTAGCCTCACCGCACAAAGACCTTTGCCGATCTCCCCTCTTTGCTGGCGGTGGTTTACCGACGCGGTAAACCGGTTTGCCGACGTTTGCCGCTCTCCACTCCTAACACCCTAAGTGGTTTGGGTTTGAAATAAGTGGCTGGGAAACGAGTTGCGCCGGCCAAAAAACGACAAACCGTTGGCGACGGCTTGATGCCCCGTCGCCGACGCCCCTTATTTTGAAGCCCTTCCTCCGACGGTTTAAATGGCTGTCTACGACGCTTATCACCCGACGACCCACATGCACATACCGTCGGCGACGGCATGATGCCCCGTCGCCGACGCCTCACTGTTTTCCCATTTTTTATTTTTTTTAGTTTTTCAGCTTTTTTAGTTGAAAAATATGGAAAATTTTGTGCAATTTTTTACAAAAGGGACCTAGGCTAGAAAAAAAATCATAAAATTTATTAAAAATCTTTTATAATTTTTTTTTTTATAAATTTCAATTTGAAAATCAACAAATCGTTTAACGATCCTACCACCCCCGAAAAGCCGTGTATTGCCCCCAACACACACAACAAGCCTAAGACATACCTTTCATCTTCATGACTCGTTCGTGATGTCTTCAACTTCACACATCAAAGAGATTAGTACAAAACGGAAACGATTATAGTAACAAACAATACGACTCAAACAGTAGAAAATATACAAAACTCTACAACGAACGTTACCAATCCTTAATTGACTTCATATGTTGGCATGGTTGCAGAAATCGGCCTAGGCGGCCGATTAATCGGCGCCTAGGCTCTAGGCGGTAGGCTACTGATTAATTTTAAGCTAGTCGGTGGAATTAATCGGTTTTGGTCAAAGTCGGTCGTAATCGGTGAAAATCGGTCCTAGGCGGTCAAAAATTGGATTAATCGGACTATATTAATCGGTCAAAATCGGTCCTAGGCGGTCAAAATTGGTCAAAATCGAACCATACTATCTGAAACTTGAAGTATTTATGTGAATTTTGAAGTATTATTTTTTTATTATTGGGTATATATATATATATATAATTTTGAAAAAATAAAGATAAAAATCCCATTCCGATTAATCCCGATTAATCCCTAGGCGGTACCTCACCGCCCGACTAGTGCCTAGCGCCTTCTACAACATTGGTTGGCACGCTTACCAAGAAGTTTACAAAACTCGTATCATCGTTATGAACAAAAGCCCTAAAACATCGGTTTGTAATTCGGAAAAAAAAAACTTAACTCCGATAAGCTATTTAATGGCGGACTATTTTACAAAAAAAAATTTGACCAATTCGGATTATTATCAGCCAATAACTGAGTTGGGATTATTATCGGCTAAATTGAGTTTGGTGAGATTATTTATTTCCAATTTTTTTTTGGGTAAAGAAGATTATTTATTTCCAATTTGCCTAATGTTTATGCAAAAAAAAAAAAAAAAAAATCTACTATATATATAATAATATTTTTCACACAAATCGACCTTTATGTTATAAAAGACCATAGTACCCTCACATGCAAAGCA
This sequence comes from Helianthus tuberosus, assembly GCA_030545235.1. Classification (NCBI taxonomy): domain Eukaryota; kingdom Viridiplantae; phylum Streptophyta; class Magnoliopsida; order Asterales; family Asteraceae; genus Helianthus; species Helianthus tuberosus. The sequence continues at coordinate 9,148,355 of CM060436.1, forward strand.
TGTGAGGTAACTTAACTGAGTTTTTGGACGACGTTAGTTTTAAAGGTTATAAAATGTAACAAAACATTATATAACTCAGGGTTAATAAATAATGATAATAACTTAGGTCTCGTGCCTTGGGTGGCGGAACGTATGTGAAGATAGATATGATCGGATGGTTTTGCTGATGACATGATGATACTCCAGTAGTCTTCTGATAGTTACTGTTAAAAAATAGTGAAAGTATATATGGGAAAAAAGCTCATCCGTACCCCCACCCTTAAAATCGTCAAGGAGGTCTGAAATTGCAAGCTTCATTGAGGTCTTAAGAGGTTTGCTCACGATCATTTTTTTTGCTTTTATAAATGCACCATGATTAAGTTAATCATACTCGTTTTCATCTGTTATTATCCCCCTCCTTTTGTTTCCCCCAAATGAATTTAGCCCTTTAGGGTTTGTTGCAAAATTGAAGTCGAATAACATCTGGGAATTTCATTTTTCATTCAGGTATTGGTTTGGTTTGGAAGATGGAGCAAGAGGTGATCGAATCAGAGATTATCTTACCTATACACCTGAGTTTCAAAAAGATTCAAATGCATGACAAGTACCCAAAGGGGCAAGCTAGAGGGAGGCACTGGAAGCATCTCAAACAAATCATACAAGCTGAAAATTACCATAATTACCCACCTCATCAACCAAATTGTCAGTTTACCTTTTTTTTAATGAAATTTGTTCTCTTTTTTGACCTAATGTTCAGTTGGAATTTGTGTGTGTGATCTTGCAGATGTTAATATCGAGTCGCCACCATCGATGCACCCTCGGAAGCAAATTTGTGATATTACTGGATTTGAGGTATGTAAATCTTGAATTTACTTATGAGTGGATTCATTCGGGTTGTGTTTTAATTTTTAAGGCTGGTCAAATATTTAGCTAGAAAGAAAACATGTCAAACAGCCCGTTGTGAAAATCGTCTGCAATGTATATTGAATCGGTGCAACATCTTATATCAGTTTATTCTGAAAGTTATAATAAGGTTTCTGAAATCATATATATACTATTGGACATAAAGTGTATCGGGTAACCTAACCCAATTCATAAAATGGCCATCTAAATCCATCGACATTTGTACAAAACTTGTACAAAGATAAAGTAAATTGAGATATTTTAAACAATCTTAATGGTTTGACCCTTAACATTGCCTTCGATCCTTTTAACTTTTGTTTTTTTCCCTATATATTGAAAACTTCACCTTTTGTTACTTGAAAGAAATTTCAACAGAGATTGTCATAGCTCATAACACTAGAAGCATAGCTGTTAAAAGCCATCGCCTCTTGCGCCTAGGCCCATTTTCCGTTGAGGCAATTGCGTTTTAATTCTCTAGGTGATGGTTCAGGCGTAGATTCTGGCGCGATTCATAGATTTCCGGATAAATTTCTTAAATTCTGTCAAGATTCCAGCCATATTTCTATGTTTATCTAAGGAAAACTACTTTTCTACACCAATATACTAATATTTTAGAACTTTTGGTACCAAATAGATGATATTAAATTTTATATAATAGTTTATGTTATTGAAAAACATTATTATTTTTCTAATACATAATATATACATATTTTTTTTGCATTGTGTGCTTTTTTTCTTGTTAGGCCCTCACTTTTTTTGCGCCTTGCGCCTAGGCCCCAGGCGAGGCCTATGCGCCTTTAATAACTATGACTAGAAGTATGCAATTCAATTAAGAATAACTTAAAATGTTGAAATAAATGTTCTCCATCTCTCATGCGTTCAATATTTTTGCACACCCTACTTAATGCCTCATCATTTGGGGGGTTAATCTTATTCATTCATTTGAAATATGAAATATCTTGAATGACTCCACCTAGAGGTCACAATCTTGACCATTTATTTATCTATAGGTCGATTCAGGTCATGTGCTTATCTAGAACTGCTAAAATAAAAAACGAAACAGGTCAAACGGGTTGAAAGTCATCGATCTTGTTTCGACATGTACCAAATAATTGTTTCGACATGTACCAAAAAGGACCCGTTACTAAACACATCGATCTTGCCAGCTGCCTATTTAGCTTCTTCAACATACGCTGTTTTGCAGTAAAAAACTAAAAGTTTTATTTTTATTTTTTGCAGGCTCCTTATAGCGACCCAAGAACCCATCTACGGTATGCAAACACCGAAGTGTTTAAGCTCACCAGATCACTTCCTAACGAGTATGTGCAAAGATATCTCGCTCTTAGAAATGCTGCAGTTGTTCTCAAGTAATTCCTCAGAATATTTTGTCTGTTAGTTGAATTGGTCCTTATGTGTCTGTGGTACCTATCTGAGACTAGAATTTTAGTGATATGAGAAACTTTTTCTGATCTAACAATCTCCAGTCTTATTTATTTATATATATGTGTATATGTCTTTATGTGTGGGTGGGTGCGCACGTGGATGTGTGTTCCAAGTTTACCTGGACTTGGTTTACCTGTTTTTTTAAGACGACGTGTTTTAACCCTTTAAAGTCTTGCACAACCTAAACTCGTCTCACACACTGCCCATTTTCCACCTCTGTGCAGATGTATAATTGTAACTAATATTATGCATATATGTAATAAAACCATTTTAACATATGAGGCAGAATACGCTAGACTACATTCTTGCGGGATAAAAGAGGATGGTACCCAACAAAACTTGTGTCACGGGCACTCGAAAGATAGCACCTCGAGAGAACATTTGAAACCTGTAAGACTCTTAAACCAAAATGTCAAAGGATAAAACCTGACCTCGTGTGAGTGAGTAGATCCATCCTGTAGAATTTTATGTAATTTGCTCGAGCTTCACAATCGCCGCCTTGTAACATTTCATTAACATTTATGGAGTTTACAAATTTTAGCATACCAAATTTATTCAACGAGATAGCACCTTTTTTTCATAGCCTCTTTTACACGGAATAACTTTCATATGTATCCTTTTTACCACGCGAAGGTAAGCTTCTTAAGGCCTTCTCGACATACTTTGGTTAGTGACATTTTCACCGTAGGCGCATTTCTGGTTGACAATTCCCATTACTTTTGACAGAATATCAGAAATTGATTCATCATTTAGTTTGTAAAGTTTAAAATTTTAAATTCTCTTCTTAGAGCCTGTAACTTTACCATCATGACTTTCAAGTCACCTTGATACTCAGTTTGAGGCAAGGTCTATGTGCTTTATACTATTACAACTACAACTATTCTTGTAAACACTATCATGAACAATGTGTTGAATGATTGCTCATACTTATTTTCGTTTTCGTTTAGATGAGGTTGGTCTCCATCTGTATGATTAGCGGATAACGGACCTGCACATCGATCCTTGAAAATTTATAAATAGATTTTTGGTAGCATGTAACTAGGGGTGTAAACGAGCAAGTCGTTCGTGAGCTACTCGAGATAGGCTCGCCAAAAGCCACAGTCCAGTCATAAGGAAAACCTCAAGTCCTCACTATGTCGAATGGCTATATGTTTTGCATGATATACATGACACTTGTGGTCGTACAACCGATCAAATGATTGTTCGCTCGCATCATGCCATCATCGATCGACCTAAAAATAATAAAATCCAATATGATAAATTATGTTATCGTTTTTGGTTTGTAATACATAATCGATAATTGGTATTAATTTTATAGATTATATGTATTTTTTAATGCTATGTAATATACTAATATATACAAATATGCAATAACAATTTATTCCATGTTAAAAAAATAAGTTATTTTTAGCTAAGCTAAAAACACGGTTAACCACCCATAACCGACCAACTATAACCATCAAAACCGAATAACCATAACCACCATAACCGATCGGTTATGGTTATGGTTATCCAATAACCGACATCGCAGTTATGGTTATGGTTTTTTTGTCAAAACCGACCCAAACCGACCCACGCACACCCCTAGGTTAATAACAAAACAACCTTAATGGGTCTACATCAAGATTTAAGACGTTAATATTTGGTTTTCAACTTTCAGACTTCAACAAATAAGCTTTATGTTATTCAAGCAAATAGTCGGTTTTTCATACCCGTTGTAACAAAACTGAATATATGTTATCTAAGCAAATAATGGGCTGGTCTGGTTTGTGGTTTTTCAAAACCATACTTAAATGTTCGGCCTTAATATTCATTTATCTGAACACCCCTAAATAAGTTTACCTTTTTTCCCTCTCTTACAAAAGGCATCTCCTTTATCAAAATATAGCATCTTAATACTAGCAAGTTTAAACAGGCTAAAGCAGATACCAACACTATCTTCTACAAATTGTTTTAGTATCCAAACACTTGTCCTAAAAAACCCTAAACTGATTATTGTGAAGTTTAAAGTTATCCAAACAGTCCTTACTCTATACTATACTAAGCTAATCAAATCTACATTCTTTATAATAAACAAATATAGAAGTGGAAACACTTGATGCATGTTTATATATAACCAAAAAAAAGTATCCCATTTATGTGAGCCAATGTTCCAGCATTGAAAAGGGATGTTTGTTTCCAAACACCAAAATGTAAATTAATTCAATAAATCAGCTTAAAACCACAAAAAACATGTAAGAGACATTTACACAAACACAAAATATGCATAAAAGGGATCTTTGTTCCGAAACAACAAAGTGTGGATTAGGGATGAGCAATTGGTATAAAATACCATCCCGATCCCGATCCCGAAATCTCGATCCCGATTTTTTTCGGTACCGTAAACGGTATCCACTTTTTGGCATTTTCGATATCGGTACGGTACGGTATCGGTAAAATACCGAATTTTACCCTCAAAATACCGATACCGTACCATACCGACATATTTCGGTATCGGTACCAAGTTTACACAAAATTCGGGATTTGTATTTTTCGGGATCGGGACGGTATCGGTATTTGCACATCCCTAGTGTGGATTAAGTCAACAAATAAGCTAAAACCCACACACCAAAATGTGAATTAACCCACTAAATCAGCTTAAAACCACATTCTACAAAACTTAATCAACACATTAACCCACTAATATGCATAAAACAGATCTCTGTTTCCAAACACCAAAACATGAATCGACTCACTAAACCACCTTAAACCCACACACACCAACACCTAACACACATTCTACAACACTTACCCAACACACCCACCACAAAAAAACTAGTTCAAACGTTTACATAAACACCTTACATGCATAACAATTAACAAAGAAAACATACCAAATAGCATAAGAACAACCGAAGCAGCAAAAATCAATCGAAACCCACTTGACATTTTGCAATCAGCACCCACAAATCAACCTCCCCAAATCTTTCTCTATCTAAAACCCACTGTTCATCTAACTAAAATCAAATCAAAGAATTAAAGCTTTATTTTTTGTGTTTTCTCTTTCGTTTATTATGCACCTAAATAATTCGAGTTATCACCCGCCGCAATGCGCGGGGTTTTGTTTACTAGTATATATTTACACTAAAAATTAAAAACCGAATGGGTTCCCAGGAACCCGTACTTTCTACATAAGTCCGCCCCTGCTCACCGCCCCACCACACCGCCCCAAACAACCCACCCACAGCCCAACGCCAGAATCGCCAATATCAAAACAGGCCCAACAACCGTTCCAACTACCGATCCAACAACTACAACACCCGTAATCCATCCAACAACTCTAACCGAAACCAACAACCATACCCGAACCAACACCCACAACCACCATACTACCGGCCATTTTGGGCACCCCCATACTGGACACCCCCACCGTGCCCGTATCCCACTCAAGGCTGGGCCCAACCATGGAATCCTCAGGCCTTATCTCAGTCCCAAAATAATCGTGGCAACCGTCGGTCGGCTCAAGCTAACCTTGTCGAGGTAGACCCCCTAGAACTCACACAACTAGCTGAAGCAGTTCATGCTCTCTCCATGGATTCAGGTGAAAACAATGACCAGTGGAATTTCGACACAGGTGCATCTTCTCATATTTCCTTAACTAAAAATAATATTGACACGTTTTCCACGTTTGCACCAATAGCGTCAATAATCGTTGGTAATGGCAATAAACTTCCAGTTATGGGCTCGGGTCACTCAACCCTCAACTTTGCCTCTAAACCTTTACATCTCAAAAACATTCTTTTCAATCCCAACATTGTCAAAAACCTCATATCTGTTCGACAATTTAATATTGACAATTACACTTCGATTGAATTTGACCCATATGGTTTTTCTGTGAAGGATTTCAAGGATGGCACGATCCTGAGTCGTCACAACAGCTCTAGTGACTTGTACCCGCTCACCCCACCAGCTTCCGCCACCGCCTGCTTTGCTACTACTCAAGACTCTCCTTTTTGGCATAACCGACTCGGTCACCCGGGTCAACCTGTTATGAACTTTCATCGCTTGAACCATTTTATTTCTTGTAATAAACATAAGACTTTGTCTCTTTGTCATGCTTGTCAATTGTCGAAACATAAACATTTTCCATTTACTGATTCTCGCACTTATTCTTTATGTCCTTTCTCTTTATTGCATTGTGATTTATGGACTTCTCCTCTATTAAGCCATGCAAGTTATAAATATTATTTGGTCATCATCGATGATTACACTCAATACACGTGGGTTTATCCTCTTCGGTTCAAATCCGAAACCTTTTTAAAAATAACCCATTTTCACCAATTTGTTACAACCCAATTCTGCCTTCCCATCCAAGCCATACATTGCGACATGGGCGGCGAATTCGATAACACAAACCTTCACAACTACACCTCCCATATGGCATTCACCTACGGTTCTCGTGCCCTCACACTTCTCAACAAAATGGCAAATCGGAGCGTATGATTCGTCGTTTGAACGAAATCATGTTTACCCTCCTCACTCACGCCTCTCTCCCCTCCAACTTTTGGGTCGAGGCTCTTCACACCGCTTCATACCTACACAACATCCTACCCACTAAATTACACCAAAACCGCACCCCGTTGTCCCTCTTATACCTCCGTGAACCGACCTACGACCATCTCCGTGTCTTCGGATGCATTTGTTACCCCAACACCTCCGCCACTCGCCCAAACAAGCTCACACACCGATCCATCGCATGCCTTTTTCTTGGATACCCAGCGAATTACCACGGTTATCGGTGTCTTGATCTTACCACGGGAAAAACTATCTTTTCCCGTCACGTCACCTTTGACGAGATTATTTTTCCAAAGGCCAACCAACACACCCCACCACCATCTCACGATTTTCTCGACCCTAACCCTCTGTTGTTTGACCCAACCATGTTCGCTACCCCTACACCCACATCATCGACCCAATCCAATTCACCCAACTCCCCTTACGGTCACCACACCAACCATACTTCGCCTCTTGTTCCATCGGCCCAAACTCCACCATCCTCACCTACCATACCCACTGGCCATCCACCCCACAACAGCCCAAGCCCACTCCTAAACCGACCCATCCCTAGCCTAGCCTAAGTCGCTAGCCCAATCCCGTCCTACCAAGCTTCGCCGAGCCCATCTCCACATCACATACCTGACCCACAACCCCCTCCTACTCACACCATGCAAACCAGATCACGTTCTGGTATTTTTAAACCCAAACTTCCCTTTTCACTCAATACCCTCACCATGTCACCTCTACCCAAGTCCCATCTCACCGCCCTATCTGACCTAAACTGGAAGGTTGCCATGACCGATGAATATGAAGCTCTATTGGCTAACAACACATGGGAACTTGTCCCTCGACCGCAAGATGCTCCGGTCATTCGATGCATGTGGCTCTTCAAGCATAAGTTTCATGCGGATGGTTCTTTGGAATGACACAAGGCTCGATTGGTTGTTAATGGCAAAAGCCAAACCGTAGGTATTGACTGTGACAAAACATTTAGCCCGATGGTCAAACCCACCACTATTCGAACGGTTCTCAGTCTTGCTGTTTCGCGAGGTTGGTCGACACACCAACTTGATGTCAAAAACGCATTTTTACACGGGCATCTAAGGGAAACTGTCTACATGTTTCAACCGCCCGGTTTTACCTCCTCCATACATCCCAAATATGTCTGCAAACTTAAGAAATCTTTATATGGTCTAAAACAAGCCCCCAGGGCCTGGTATCAACGTTTTGCAGGCTATTTACTTCGTTGTGGATTCAAGAGCAGTGTTTGTGATACATCACTCTTTATTTACAATCACCGGGGCCAGATCGCTTATCTACTTTTATACGTTGATGATATCATTTTAACTGCCTCTAGTAATGACCTACTGCAACACATCATTAAGTCCCTCACTGCTGAATTCAAGATGACTGATCTAGGGACTCTACATCATTTCTTGGGCATTACAATCACCAAACATGCGAACGGATTATTCTTGTCTCAGTCCACGTATGCAGCCGATATTTTGTCCCGTGCAAACATGTCAAACTGTAAACCGGCTACTACTCCTGTTGAAATCGGATCTAAGTTAAGTGCCGACACTGGTTCTCCCTTCTCCGATGGTTCTTTATATCGAAGCCTGGCCGGCGCTCTTCAGTATCTTACCATCACCCGACCCGACATTGCTTATGCTGTTCAGCAAGTCTGTTTATTCATGCATGCTCCCCGGGAACCACACTTCCAATTTCTAAAACGGATCATTCGCTACATAAAAGGCACCCTTGACCAAGGTTTACTACTTTCCCCATCCTCCTCCACCGACTTGACAGCATACTCTGATGCTGATTGGGGCAGGTGCCCCCACTCCAGACGGTCCACTTCTGGCTATTGCGTCTTCTTGGGATCCAACTTGATTTCCTGGTCCTCTAAACGGCAGTCTACTATCTCTAGGTCAAGTGCAGAAGCTGAATACCGTGGCGTGGCCAACACAGTTGCTGAACTTAGCTGGGTTCGCAACCTGTTACTTGAATTATCTGTCCCCGTTCGCCACGCGTCCATTATCTACTGCGATAACATCTCGGCTGTGTACCTCTCCGATAATCCGGTTCAGCATCAAAGGACTAAACACATAGAACTGGACATTCACTTTGTCCGCGAAAAGGTACGTCTTGGCGCTGTCAAAGTTCTTCATGTCCCTGCCGATTACCAATATGCAGACATCTTCACGAAAGGCCTACCGAAGCATCTTTTTCAACGATTTCGATCCAGTTTATGCCTTCGGCTTCCTCCAGCTCAAACTGCGGGGGCGTGTTAACCGATAATTGTGCTCCACAATTATTCGGTTGTTATTTTGTATATCTTTGTCTTTGTTTGTATTATTCGTTTCCGTAAATATCTCGGTCCTGTGTATCTATATATGTTTTGTAATTATCTAATGAGAAAAGTCAAGTGATTATACTCCTTCACAGTTTGTTACTTGTAGGTCAAATGATTGTAACGCGGAACGTTGACATATATAAATAGGGTCAAGTTATTCTATAAATGCTTCTAATTGTAAGAAATGTAATAAGGATTTATAGAGTGACAAGTGTCCAATAACCTAAAACTAAACCCACTACATCACCACCAAAAACCTAAACACTCAGCCCCACCCCACCCCACCACCACCCAAAAACCTAAACCCCCACTCCCCCACCCCCCGCAAAAAAAAAAAAAAAAAAAAAAAAAAAAAAAAAAAAAAAAAACTGTAACTCACCAAAAAAACCCTGGGCCATAAAAAAAAAAAAAAACTATACCTTACCAAAAAACCCCCCCAAAAAACCTAACCCCCACCCCCTAAAAACCTAAAAAAAACCTAACCCCCCCACCCCCCAAAAACCTTAAAAAATCTAAAAAAAACTAAACACCCACCCCCACCACCACTCAAAAACCTAAACCCCCACCCCCTCGGCAATTTTTTTTTTTTTTTGGGTGGGTGATGTGGGGGGGGGGGGGGGGGTTAGGTTTTTGGTGGTGTTGGATGTTTAAGGTTTTTTTTTTTTGTAGTGGGGTTTTTTTGTGTAGTGAGTTTTTTTAGGTTATTGGACACTTGTCACTCTATAAATCCTTCTTACACTTCTTACAATTAGGATCCTTTGTATTTGATCCTAATCCTATATAAATATATAATACACCAGGCGACATTATAGATTTCAATCATTTGCCATGTCAAGATGTGGTGCCTTGTGTTTCTTTGTTAGTTGGTTTTTAAAAGTTATTCTTACTGTTGTTGAAAATCGTGTAAGGATTACTCTTTATTGATTATTTTCCGTGTTTATATTTTTAACTTCCTGCACAGGACATTTTCCACGTTTATATTTTTCAACTTCCTGCACGTGAGATGTAAATATTTAAGAGAAAAAAAATTAGTCGTTCAAAAAAAAAAATTCCTGCACGTTACAAATTCAAAAAAAATTGAAAGGAGAACTTTAGCATATAACATATTTACATCATATTGAAAAGCTATACCGATTCTTCCATAAAATTCCTTCGTGTTTCGACTCGTTCTTCAACTATAAGAAGCCCTATAATTTTACATCTTCATTGATTTTTTCACTTTTTATGGTTTAATTTTTGTTCAAAGATGACTTCATATCTTGTTTTCGATATGCACCAACCAACAATAATTATGATTCCTTGTAAGACTAGTGGGTGTGGGGCGTTGGTTGGGGCGAGGGATGCCAGGCAACACTAGCTAACCCACACCGTGCTAGCGTTGACCACGGCGTTGCCCCGCTAGAGTGGCTTTGAAACCCAGCGTGGGACAGGGGAGGTCTGAGGTGGCTGGCTTGAATTGGCTGGTGGCAGTTAAAAAAATCTTATTTTGAATAAAACAAACAAAAGCGCTCAAACCTTGGGGACAATTTTAGCATTTTACTCTATTCAAAACAAACAAACAAATATATAAAAATAATTTAACATGGAATTCCAAGAGTATAATAATGAAGACCGATATATAATCATAGAAGTTATATTAGTTATACAAAACAAACAAACAAAATATATAAAAATAATTCAACATGGAATTCCAAGAGTACATTGATGAAGACCGATATACAATCATAGAAGATACATTTAACCATTATAAATAAACAACAAATTTGAGCTTAGTTATTATACTCTTAGCTTTGGGTGATTTTCAAAAAAAATTTGAATTATGTGGTTTTAAATGTTTATAAATTAGAAAATGAAGTGCATTATTAATAAACTAAAATATACATAATCTATTATTTCTCTAATATTTGTTAGTTTCAAATATGTAATTAATAAAAAATAAAAAGTAAAACAAAGAACTATAAAATTCAACATATCACTTTATGTTTTAGAAAATATTAATGTAATTATAATTAAATAAAATATGTCTACTTAATTTTAATTACCCAATAAATATTGCCAATGAGTGGAGTGGTTGGAGAAATAATTGGTGTTCTTTGTGACTCAGGTTCGATTCTCACTCTCCTCATTATTTTCTGCGGCATCCAAGTGAAGAGCAAATACGGGTGGCGCCGGTTCAACTTGGATGGGAGGCGAGGTTTTACCGATTAATCCACTATAGTGCCTTCGGGCGGGTGGAGGTCGGGGGTTTCCGCACATCTGGGGAAAGCCAAGGGGCTGGCGGCAGTCGAGTAGTCCACCATGGCCACAGCGCCCGGTGTAACGGAAGAAATACAAGATGGGAGGAGCAGGACATTGTCATGTGCAGCTGTGAGCTGTGTGTGTCTGCCACTCTGCTCGCCTACGCATCATTGTCTGATATTGATAATGGGATCAAGACAGTACACTGGTCGTTCTACAATGGGAGCTCACACTATGACACGGCCCAGTACAACGAAGACATGATCAAATTCAGAAAAATGGCTTTGGGCACACAAGACTAGGCCAACAGTGAGTACAGCCGGCACATGAGTGAATACATATTGCACCCATCTGGGTTAAGTAGTGAAGGGCCGAATACTTGCAAAATGGAGATGGTTAGGTTGCGGTATGACAATCGTGGCTCGAGCGAGGGGTTCTAATGATAATTGTACAAAAAGTATGCTATTTTTTTTGTTTATTTTTAAATTCGATTTAATGAGTTCGTGTACGATTATTGAAGTTGAAAGATTCAAAAAGGGTTTTGGTTAAATTGGTGAGATTTATAGTCATTTGACAATTGGTTTAAAGGTTATTTTAAAGGTTTGACAAAATAACGTGTGTACACAATGGATTTGTTATAATCAACACCATATTGGCACCAGGTTTGACAAAATAGTTGTCGTTTGGCATGTTTACTGTCAACTGGCACCACATTTTTCGGCCACATTTTTCGGCTCCTAGATGATATGTAGAATACTATGCCACGAATAGTTATTCTTACTAATATGTGTACACAATGGATTTGTTATAATCCGTGCTAAACAAAAGCTGAGAGACGCAACGACTCGGCTCGATTTAGTATGACGTCTGCGCACGCTTTAACGTGATGTCCGCACATGTTGTCCGCGGCGCAACGCCCGCGAAGTATTATCCTAGTTAGTTCCAAAACAAACCACAAAATATATAAAAGTAATTTAACATGGAATTCCGAGAGTACACTAGTGAAGACCGGCATATAATCAGAGAAGGTATTTTGACTAATAAAAACTGGCATGGAGCTTTTGTGAGATTCTAGCTTTAACTTTTAAGAAAAACCTCCTACATAACAAAAAACTTTGTTTGGTTGAAGGAGCTTGAAGCTTTTAGGTTAGAAACTTGAAGCTTTTGGTTGAACGCTCCTACTACTAGCGTTTAGAAGAAGCTACAAGCTTTTAGGAAAAAAATGACTATTTTAAACTCTAAAGATAATGAACTTTTTAATGCACAAACTTTCTAAATTTTTAGTTATGTCCATTTTGGTTATTTTATACATTTTATTAAAAAGTTCCAGCTACTCTGCCAAACACTAAATATATCTAAAAAACTACTAGCTACCAGCTACAGCTAATAGCTTACAGCCACCAGCCACTTTTGCCAAACATACCCTAAATAATCAAATGAAACGTATTCATCTTACTCTTCTTCGAAAATCTTGAGAAATTACGTTGGTCCCAAAATATTTAACTAATAAAAGCTAATAACCAAATCAAACGTATTCATCTTACTAGTAAAAGCTAATAATCAAATCAAACGTATTCATGTCGTTCAAAAAACAAATCGAACGTATTCATCTTACTCTTCTTCGATTGAAACATGAAACCATCAACACAATCAAATGAAGCCTTTAATACGAACACCACAACCTGGATAATCATGTGTAACTTCAAATGCATATTCATTTCCTCTAAATACGATTTTACGTTGCTTGATTTAATTCTATTTTTTATAATCATTTTTTTACTAGGTTACAAGCTATTGTAAAATATCAAACATCGCTTTACTTATAATTTGATAATACTTATCTTTTTTGATATTTTAAAACAATTATCTAAAAAGAACTAATTATTTAATGTTGAATTTCTTGAAATTTTGTATTCTACTAAATAATGAGCATTTTTGGTTTCCTATGGTGGCTGAGTTTTGGGTTACTAACACTAACTAGAGTTAAGATGTTTACTCAAGGGATTAAAAAAGTTATTCAAAGATGGTGTTGATTTTCTGACCATAAACGAACGTAAAGTGCGTGTATATATAAAATGTGTATCAAGTGGTGTCTTTTATATATATTTCATGTCGTCAGCGACTATTAGGCTTAGAACTAGAGAAGAAGAATCTAGAGAGAAGAAGGGTTTCACCAAGTCAAAGCTCAACCAGGCTTAGGGTGTAAGGAGTGGTTAAACACTTTGGAGTGGTAAACTAAAAAATCGATCAATCAGAGCGCGCCATGTCAATCAGGTAAAAGTGTTTAAACTTTGCTGAAAAGTGTTGGCAATGGTTTAAACACTTGCTGAAGTGGTAAACTTTTTTTTTTTTTTTTCTGTTTTTTTTTTTTAAATTTAAGATAAAATAAAAAAAAACATAAACTTTTTATAAATAAAAATAAAACATTACATTACATTTTAAATAAAATGTAACTTTAAAAAAAACCAAAAATCACAAGGCCATCCATTTTTTTTTTTGCGATCTCACGTTTTCTAGCGAGTGTGATTGCCAACATAGCAGGGTGAACATTGTCGGTAGCCGATTATACGTCTCAAAGTCCTTGTCGAACATTGTTTGTCGCAACGCCTCTCGTTGCTCATCCGCCAAGGTCAAGTATTTTTCTTCTCGTATACGTTTAATTTCCATTATCTCTTTTTTCATGGCCTTGTACTCTTCGAATTTGTGTGTTATATCTCTTGGATCTTCGTTTGTTGAAGACGGCCCTTTGTCCTTTTTGTCCTTCCTCGTTTGTCGTCTTGGTGGTGGTGAAGGATCCTGGTTTATGTCGGGAATATCGAATCCGCTCGAGATTTCGACATTCGGTGATCATCGTGCATAATTTCCCGAATCCGAAGACTTTCTTTTTCGACCCGAGCCGGAGCTTTCTTCATTCAACAAAGGTACCGGCAACCACTTTTGATTTGTTCTAACAACCTCCCAATCCGCAATATGAGCAAAGTCAATTTTTTCTTTGTCTTTGTAATGCTTTAGCGCTTGCTTCTTTACATAAGCATCGTCCTCCCCGCTAGGACGTAAACGATCCTAAAATAACAAATTATCAACAACTTAATCCAAATAATTCGTTAAAAAATAAACCGTATAAAAAAATTACCGCTTGATGATATATGCCGTTAAATGTGTTAATTTTTGTTTGCATCGGCATCCATTTTGAGCGAACTTGGTGGTGGGTTCGGTTACTTCCTCCGACCGTTTCATTGTAGTGGTTTAGAACTTTCTTCCAAAACCCATCCGCCTTTTGTTGATTGCCTTTCTTTTTATTCAAAGTGCAATGAACATAAGCCTTCGCCAACGCCTCTTCTTGTCTATGCGTCCAATTTTCCCGTTTCGCTTTTCCTTTTCTTCCCGGTTCGGCTACAACTTCTTCAACCGCAACATCTTCATCCTCATCTAACTCTTGTTCTTGGGTTTCCGGCACGACCTCCTCATCGTAGTCATTTTGTAAGTCTCTCGGTGATTGTGACATTGGGGTTTGAAAAGCAAACAGGTCAAAAACATTTTGTGCTTCTAGGGGGTAATCATAATAACTGGGTCGAGCCATCGTCGGACCGTGTTGCATCCAATTTTGGATGGGTTGGGTATCATAACCGAAAGGTTGATGCATGGGTTGGTTAAAATAAAATGGAGGTTGGGTTTGATTCGCAAACCCAAGGTGCGGATGAAACGGGCCACTAGTACCACCCGAACCATGTTTATCTTGACCCCTCGACTTCGAACCGGAGCCTACCATTTTCTTCTTGCCTTCACCCTTGTTTGATGAGCCTTCCATTTTTATCAAAATATTTGAAAGTTTACAGAGTTGAATGTAGTAAAATGGATGACAAAGAAGGTATTTGGTCTAGTATGTATACTGTAATTTTTTGAAACAAAAAATAAATTTTTTTTTTACTTTGAACGGTATTATTACCGTTGGAAAAAGCACAACGGTCAAAACATTGAAGAATCCCGAGTCGGCAAGCTGTCCCCGCCCCTTTATGTTTGCCGATCGGTAAAGGGATCGGAAACGGTGTTCCCGCTCGGCAAACTGAGTTTGCCGCCCCCTTTACCGCCCACTCCGGACACCCTTAGAACTAGAGAAGGGTTTCACCAAGTGAAAGCTCTAGCATTTATTAAGAGTAAAGTACATGGTTAGTACTGGTGTTTTTTTCTAAAATTTTGGATTTGGTCCCAAGTTTTTCAAAAGTACACGGATGATTCCTGTAGTTTGCACTTTGTAACGAATTAAGTCCCCAACCACCAAATCTAAAGGTTTCAGGAGGTCCAAGTTAGGGATTGAATGCGTTACAAAGTGCAAACCACAGCCAGTGACGGACCTAGGATTTTTTTTCTAATGGGGTCCATTTTTTTCGATGTTCAAAATTTTCATAACAAAATGTTAAATTTTTCGGGTCGGGTCAGAGCGACGTTTAAATTAGATTTAAAAAAAAAAATAGAAAAATAGGCTATCCAAGGATTGAACCCATGACCTCTTGTTGGTAAAGAAAATGGTTTATTTCACACCCCGGTATTTCAACATCGTCCTGGTGGGCCCGGATGGGGAGTACGTGACTAGATTGATACCAAATACACAAATAGCACACCGGAAGTCTTAGATTTAAAATATTATTACAAACATAATTGTCGGAATGTTCAAAATAATAATCCAGACAGCTTGTAATAAAAGATTCACAGGCGGATCGAAAATGTACAAAAATGAAATAACAAACTATAGGCTTCTAATGAAAAGGAGTTGGCCCTGACAACACTTTGATCATATCATCGCATCTTACCGCGTATTTGAACTGCGCGCGGATTAAGTGCTCATGCACATCACCGATTTCCAACACTTCTTTGTTGTATCTTGTGACGAAGTCTTCCAAACTTTCATCGTCCTTCCGCCAGATGTTCATAACATCCGCGGAGTCTCGAATGGATCTGCGCTGCTGACTGAAATGAACCAGGAACTTTTCCTTCAAATCAATCCAGGATGTTAACTTACCTACTGGTAGATTGTCAAACCATAAGCGCGCGGCGCCTGTTAGGGTTTGGACAAACAAGTGGCACCATATAGGTAGTGTCCATCCACCGACTAATCCTGCACTGGTGAACACACGCAGGTGATCATCAGGATCTGACAATCCATTGAACTTTCCGACATTTGAAGGTAATTTTGCCCGCTCAAGGGGAGCCAGTGCAATCTCTTTGATAAACTTCGAGTTTTCCGCAGAATCTGCTGGTCGATAAATCAAGTTGTAGTCATACTCCGCTTCTGGGTTGTAAACCACACGGATTTTTGGTTTATAGTTTGCATGATCTCTCTGAAATCGATTAAAAACGCTCGTGTTGTCGTCTTCGTTGTACGTCCTGTCGTACTCATCGGTTTGGGTGTCCCGCTTCGGCGAGGGACGTGGACCCAAACGTGAGTGAACCGATTGACGTTTCTGGGAATATTTTTCGTCATGGTGATTTCGTCGTCTGGATTCGGAGTGAGTCGATTCAAATCTAGTGCTAGATTTGGAATAGACCTCCGTATCATCAACTGACATGCGTGACGGTGTGTCGTAATGCAATACTCGAGGTGCAGGTGGAGCTCGCACCTGAGCTGTAGATCTACGTGTTTGTGGTGCTTGTTGAGCAGTTTGTGCACATAGTTGTGCATAAACAGTGTTCAACGCTCCCTGAGACTTAACGTACCAAGAGATCAGTGTCTCGCTAGAAGGTAAAATTGAGCTGATCGGGATTTCAGGCTGTATTCCCGGTGTAACAGGATCATTCTCATGATTAACGTTGTTTTGAACATCGTTATCATCGGATGCTTCTTCCACAATCCCCTCGACGAGGGAAGCAGGAACAAAATTGCCCCTATTCTCTGGCCGAGGACCTGGCGAATGATTTGTCGGAGCTTCTGCCATTGAAAACAGAAGGGAAGAAATGAATCAAATGAGAAGATGAAAATGAAAATTGAAGAATCGGTGGGCGCCAATGAAGAAACAGTGATCGGAATTGACCGGAGTCAATCAGATCAGGGGTTTAGTCTCTGCATAAAGGGGTTAATCCTCTCGTTGATTCATGGGTTTGGCTGAATTCTTTCTCTAGCGATCACTGCAAAACAAAAAGTCGTTAAACTCGCCACGGGGAGAATGGGGGTTCTCTCCGTGACCACCCTCCGGCGTGAGAATAAGTACCGTGATCTCGAGGAAGAAGAAGAAGTTGTAAAAGTAAGAGTGAAGTGAAAGTAACTTGTGAGATCATACCTGCAATGACTTATTTATAACCGGTTTTGGGCGGGAAAATAGTCTGACGGAGATAGTAACGGAAAGCACTTTTCCGTCGGCGGTTACTCCACTTTTCCGTTAACCACTAACGTCACATCCATGCACACGGATTGTGAGTGTGATCGATGGCCGGGGAGATTCCACGTGGAAAGTGGGTTTGCGTAGATTAATCTTCAAATGAGTGCCATCATCGTGACTAGATAAGCGTTCATGATTATGCCACGTCACAGTCTGTTGTAACCGAATGGCCATGCATGATGAGCATTAGGAAGCCTTCTAGAAGATCTACAGCTGTAAACCTTTATGCCCTTGCAACGTGTCTATTCTGTTGTAACAGAAAATATTCCTTTTGTTCAAGTCTTGACTTCAGGCGCGCGGAGATACGAAGGTTTTACTCTTTAAGCTTAACTGTGCCCTTGCGCGAGCCCACGCAAGGGTGTTAGTTGAGTGTTCCTCTCTTTTCCTCCGTCGCATGGTTATCAAAGACTATTTTTCTTCTATCTCTTGTTGAGAACCTTTGCGCAGCCGCACGACGTTTCGTTAAGATGTTCTTTGAGATGAATTTAAGGTATGGTCTTGTATGCCTGCGTAGGGTTTTTGGGACCATACCCCTTCAGACACGTGTAGGGGTATTATCGTCGCGTATGTAATGTATGATTAGGGGATTTGTATTCTACACTTCCTCTCTCTCTTTCTATATATATATATATATATATACATATATATATATATATACACATATATAGTGTGTATGTATGTGTTCATGGCAAGACACTAAATTATTGCGAGAACAAAAAGACACTAAATTTGGGGGTTGAAGCGTTCGGACCTGCGGATAAAAGAGGACTCCCTATGCACATGTTTGCTTTTGCGGCTGTGGGAGAGTTGTTTAAGTAATCAGTGAAGTAACTGATTACTGTTCACGTTGCTGTTCACCTTAGTTCCCGGGTTTTAAACCCTTTAACCTTTTAACCCTTGAAGCTATTATGTATCCTTAATCATTTTATTGAGGCTTGAGCTACCCCCGTCATCAGTCCCCCAAGTCAGAGGTTTTTGGGGTGTAAGCACAAATGCTTCTGACTTTTTTGTACATTTGTTTTATTTTGCTTGAGGGCTTCAAGGCTTGAGAGCTTAAAAGGTTCACAGCGGTTGAGATTTTTGGTTTTCTAATT
Source organism: Helianthus tuberosus (assembly GCA_030545235.1). NCBI lineage: Eukaryota > Viridiplantae > Streptophyta > Magnoliopsida > Asterales > Asteraceae > Helianthus > Helianthus tuberosus. Next base: position 9,167,275 of record CM060436.1, read on the forward strand.
TTGAAGAGACAGTTGATGTGACTAGTGAGTGTTTTGTCAAGCGGCGGTTCAATAAATTGCCGTGTAATGATAACGTCCGTTTTCATTTATTTTTCCTTTATCTCTTAGAAGGAAAACAACTTTTTCACATTTCCTCCCAAGTTCATTCCCTTTTCTTCCTCCAGGTTAGTTTTGATTTTATTTCTTCTACTTATTTTCTTTTAGTATGGGTGCTCGTAAGGATTTAGCGAAATCGTTCTCACGCTTAACCCAAGAAGAAGTAGAAGCTTTTTGCTTAGAACGGGGCATTGGGTTGAGGTTTAAACCGGTTGCACCGGGTTGTGATATTTCAATCGATCGGTGTCCTCCTGGTTCTGTTGCTCTGTATTGTCGCCATTTTGAATTTTCGAATCTCCGTCATCCTTTTTCGAACTTTGTGTTGAATGTTCTAGAATATTACCGTGTTTCGTTTGGTCAGATCCACCCTCAGGGTCTGGCTAGGGTTCTGCATTTTGAGGTTTTATGTCGGGCTTCCGGATATGATCCAACCCTTTTGTCGTTTCGTCGGTCTTCCGATTAGCCAAGAATGGTGATTTGTTTACATTTGAAACGTTTCAAGTCGACACTTGTTTGGTTTCATCCATGGTCTCCAGTCTTGGTGTTTGGAAAGACCGGTTCTTCTGGGTTTCGGATGAGATTGTTCCTTTTAAAATGGTTTGGAGACATCCGGATGCCGTTCTTAACGAACCTGAACCCTCTGCTCTTGAGATAAATACCCGTTTTCTTGAAACATCAGGGAGTGTCCTTCGAGGGTTCGTCCCTTTCCTGAGCCCTTACTAGTGTTGTTGGGCCTTAGTAAGTTGTGGGACAGACCTGATTGGGATCCAGTGCTTATAAGAGATGGTCAGGGTATGCATTTGTTCTGTTGTGTTATTATGTTCCTGATGTCTGTTTTCTTATACCCTGTGTTTGTGTTTATTTTGTAGTTATGTCTGCACTTGACTTTGTGAAGAGTGATGACAATTCTGATGTTGTGTTTGAGGATGTTGCGGCTACACCTGGTGAAGATGCAGTTGCTAGGGGGTCTGAGCATAGGTTCGAAGGTTCCGGTTATGTGAATGTTCCAAACGTTAACGTTAAGGGTTTCACAAAAGTTCTTGCTTCCAAGGTTTCTACTCGTTGGTCAAACCGCCGTTTAAAAAGTGCTGATCAACCCTTTGGTTCAAAAGCTATTGATATTAGTTATGACATTGAGGTGTCCGTGAAGCAGGTTTTTGAAGGTGGTGTAGAGAAGGAAAAGGAAAAAGAGTTGGTGATTGTTGGGAAAAAGAAAAAAAATTGGTTAAGAAGGGTGTTGTGCCTACTATCCAGGGTTCATCAGGCAAAAGCGTTGAAGGATTGGAAGAGCCTAGTGCTGAAGAGGTTTACGTTCCCAACTGGGGTGTGAAAGTTGGGGGTAGTTTCAAGGATCCTGCCGTTTGTGCAGATGTATTGGCCCATTTTGCTTCCCTAGTGTCCGAGATGCTATATCGGAGATGGGGGGTGATCGTTTTATTTCAAGGTTGATGTTGAACTCTTGCAACCTTTCTGCCTTGTTGGCTGAGGGTGTTACCCGTTTTACGAAAGGGATATAGGAATATGAAGAAGTTACAAAGAAGAAGGATAAAATGAAGGCTTCCATTGCTTCTATGAAGAAAGAGATTGACAGTTTTGCCAAAAAGGAAGAGGCTTGGGTGAAGAAGATCCACGAGGTTACGTCAAGGCATGAGGTGGAGGTTGAGGGTTTGAAAAAGGAGATGGATGCTTTGAAGGTGCGGGAGAAAACTTCTTTGAAGGAGCAGGAGGTGTTGAAGGCTGACAATAGATGGTTGATTGAGCATGGCTTTCAACAAGTGGTCACCTACCTTCTTCATTCTTCTGAATTCAACCAAGCTTTGGGTGCTGTGTATACGAAGTTACTAACTCATAGAAGGCATCAAGGTCTTGTTGCTGGCTACAAGGCTTGCGAGGCTGGTGAACCACAAGAGAAATCTCCCCATTTTCAACCGCAAGCTCTTAAAATTTTTCAAGATTCTGTTCGGGACATGGAGCATATGACTTGGCCTTTTGTTGGTGAGGTTTCTGAGTGTTTTGACAAGCCACTTTCTGTTTTATAGGGTTTGAAACCTCATGGTCTAAATGAGGTTGTTTGCAAGAAAGTGTTGGAGTCCATGTCTAAAAAACACGCATGCTCGGGAGATAGTGAAGAAACCATGTCTGCTGGTGATGAAGCCTCGAAGGAAGGAAGCCTTGTAGCCTCTGAGGCTGCTAGTGAGGGTCGGAAGAAGAAAAAGGCAAAGAAGTCTAAGGATGATGGAGCTGGGGCATCGAAGCCTTCTGGTACCGGTGATGCAAATTAACTTTCTGAATTTCATTCGTAGCTATCTTAGAACTCTAAACAATATTATGTTTTCATTTTTTTCGAACAATTTAGTTTTACAGAAACCCTTTAGGTTTCTGTTGATGGTTGTTAGCCCTAGTGGCTGTTTGAACAATTTGCAGGTTTTCAAACCGTTATGGTTTGATTGTTGGTTGTGATGGCTTGTTGAACAGTATGTAGGTTTTGAAGGCCCCTAAGGCCTCTTATGCTATGCTATTAACTTTTTAGTACTTGCCGTGTGTTGTGATTTTTTATGTTGTTGTATATTTTTGTAAGGCAGTTTGGTTGAGCAACTTGTAGCTTGAAGCCTTCGAGGCTTCCGGTTGTTGCTTGATGTGGAAGCTTGGTGCTTTGCTAAGCACTTTTGATTCTAAGTTTGATTTGATTTTGTGTTGTTGTTCTGGTCCTTTACTTGTGTTTTGTTTATGTAATTGTCTTTGTTGGTTTTGTGTTGTCTTTATGTTATTTATACCTTGAAGGGTTTAGTGATGCAGTCACTTAGCCTTGTAATTTTTAACAAGAAGACATAGCACTTATCCTATCTATCGTTTTTCTTGGCTTGATCTTGGTTCGTAAGCCTGTTGATTATGATTTTTTTAGAAAATTTTTTAAGGCTTAAGAAACATTTGGTGAAGGCTGCTCAGACCTGTCTATGAGACAAGTTTGTTTTTGAAAATTTTATAAGTCTCATGGAGTTGTATTGATTTAGGAACTCACCCCTTATATAGGTTCATTCAACCCTTGAACCTATTGAGCGATGTGGCCTGGGAGCTCATCCCCTTACATGACCCTTGTCATGGAGTTTTTTTGCTAGGTTCTCAACCTGATCATAGGATAAAAAGACAAGTTTTAACAAGAACCTCGTTGTTCATTTATCAAAGTGTGCAAATTACAAAGGAACAAAAACAACACTTTGCCAATTTTTCTAACACATGTTTTTTCTAAACGTGGAACCTTTTAAGGTTTTTGCCATTCCAATGCCTGGGAAACTTTTTGCCATTTGAATCAGCTAGTTTGTAGGATCCTCCCTTGTGAGCTTCGAGGATGGCATATGGTCCTTCCCATTTGGGATTAAGTTTTCATTAGCTTTCCTTCTTGCTTGCCTCGTTGTTTCTGAGGACTAGGTCACTAGGCTTGAATCGTTCATGCTTGACCCTGGCATTGTAATGAGATTCCATCTTTTGTTTATACCTTGCTTCTTGAATGGCTGCTTGATCCTGTGCTTCTTCTAGGAGTTTCAAGTTCAACATCGTTTCTTTTTTGTTTGCTTCTAGATCAATGTTGAACGTTCTCTTTGTTGTAACTCCTATTTCTGTTGGGATTACAGCTTTGGATCCGAACACCAAGCTATAAGGTGTTTTCTTGTGACTTATTTTTTCGGTGGTTCTTATTGCCTATAACACGTTTGGGAGTTCTTCAAGCCAATTGGTGTCATGTTTTCCCAATCGTGCTTTGATTCCCTCAACAATGCTTCGATTTGTTCTTTCAATCTGGCCATTGGGTTGAGGGTAGGCTACTGAGCTGAAGACTTGTGTTATTCGGAACTCTTTGCCCCATATGCTAAAAGGCTTCTCTGCAAACTGTTTACCATTGTCCGTGACTAATACCCCCGGTAACCCAAATCTGCAAATGATGTTTTCCCACACGAAATCAATGATTTGCTTTCCTGTTATCTTTGCCAATGGCTTTACTTCCGGCCATTTGGTGAAGTAATCAACCGCTACTAGGAGGAATTTGACTCCTCCTTTGGCCGGGGGGAACGGTCCAACGATTTCCATTCCCCATTTGTGAAATGGCCAAGCAGATGAGGTTTGTGGGCCTTACTCCTAGGAGTACGGGCCTTATACCCATTAAAATGTTACAGGTCATACACGGCCCAAATGGGCCCACACGCATCACACTTTTAAATAAATAGTATAAATAATTACTGAAAAGTCATCAACACCTCTTTTTAAACGGAAAATATTACTTTATTCTACTTTGCACCAAACAACACAAAATACTTTTGCCCAGTTTTAAACCTTAACTTCTGTTTAAGAGACAACTGCCTCTACTAAGTGGGTTACCCCACATTGGCATTATCACCACTAAACCGGGTGTATAGTCATCATATTCCTCCAATAAATATCACCACGTAATCTAAAACTAACAAAGCATTCCTATTAATGCCATATGGCATTCTAATACTATTAAAACATTCTTATTAATGCCACATGTCATTTTCTCCACTAACTTTTTAATAATATTGTTAATATTGCTAGTTATTATATTAATTTAATATCTAATATTTAATATATGCACCCTCTTCTTTAATATTTGAGTCTTATTTATGCCACATGACATTCTTTCTACTAATTTAGTAATAATATTGTTAATATTACTAATTATTATGCACCCTCTCCTTTAATTAATTAATAATATTTGATATCAGATTAATAGACATAAATTTGTTATAGATATTTAAATCTAAATTTATATTTATCTTTAGTGTGAATAATATTGCAACATAATTGAATTATAAACCCACAAAAACATAATTAGTTAATGATATTATTGAATATCATACTAAAAGACGTAAATTTATTATAATACCTAAATCTAAATGTTGCATTTATGTTTACTAGTATTGAAACATAATCCAATGAATTATAAACCCACATAATTTATCATTAATAAAGAAACATGTATCAATACATGACTTAAGAGTGATATTTGGATTTATAATTTTATATTTTAATTGATTTTTAAATAAATACTACAATCCATTTTGATTTTAATTATTTAAATCAACCATATATTTTAGGTATTGTTTTATGTTGATTAACCTAACACAATGTAGATAAATTTATACAGGATTAACAACATGCAATGAAATTATTAAAAAAATGCATACTTGAATTATTTTTCATACATACAATAATATAAAATGAATGTACAATTACACAAATCTCAAAATACTTCTTTATACAGGACATTTGTTTTTTTTGTTCGTAATTTAATCAAGATTAAATTTTGGTTTATAACAATCTATTCTAATAAATGATTTTAAAAACGCCATGTGTATAACCATTTTTTTCTAACCAAAATTTTCTAATTTTCCATATACAAATTAATATTTTTAAACAAATATAATAATTAGTATCAAATTCTTTGAGATAGACATGTGCCTCCTAAGTCAAATATATTTAATTTAAATCATTTTTATTTTTAATATAAAAATCTATACTTAACAATATCCCTATCCCTAAGTGTATATATTGTAAAACACCTATTACTTGCCGTATTACATAGCTATTCAAATTTTGAGTTAATACTACATATGCTAAGTTTTATTTTTTTTAACATAAATGTTTATAAACTAGATTATGATATGACACTTAATTATTATTTGCCTACAATACATGATTTAGAAGTAGTATTAACTTATTGTTTTAGTGTGTGTGTATATATATATATATATATATATATATATATATATATATATACACAATAATAGGGATGGGTTAAGCAGTTCAAAGTTGATAAAGACGGTATAATTAGAAAAAAAACAAATGTTGTGAATAAAGAATTATTTAGAAATTGTGTATTGTAATCGTTTTTTCTTTTTCTATTGTTTACATAATAAAAATATTTTAGTTTTATAACTTTTTATACATAGTACAAAAGTATATAATTTCTATTATACACATTATTGTAAATCTCACACACATTACTATATTTTTATTTTTTATTATACAACTTCATTTAATACATGAGTCTATAACCTAGTCCATATTGGTAATACATATGTTTTAAAGAACGCCAACTCCACAACCATATTTAATACAAATAATATGAATAATTACAACATGGATTAAATTAATATATCAACATACATATTAGTTACAACATGGATTAATTTAATATATCAACATACATACTTGTAACTAGCATGCCAATTATGATTCTCTTTCCACCTCCTAGATTTGAAACTACATATGAAAAAACACAGAGTTGGGATCTATGTCCTTGGGAAGTCTACGATGAGGTGGAAACTCCGGAAGTATGTTCCCTATGTGCTTTGCAACCTCTAGATAGAATGTGTACTTGTCAAATTCCATTGTTTTACAATCTATTATCATTTGTTGTTGAATATTTGGTAATTTGTTAATAGCTTGCGATACAGTAGTGCTACAAAATGAAGCACAAAGCTTACAGTCTTTCTCTTTGAGAAAAGACTTCTGGAAAGTATTAGTCTTGAAAGTCCAACTGCCTGTATTCCAGTTCAAGTGATAAAGGGGAAGAAATCTTTGTCCATAAACAGCTACAAATTCAATTGCAGCTAGAATGTATTCATATTCCTCATTAGACATGTAGTATGGAAAGCTTACTCTTGTCCAACCCACCTTTACTCCAATATAGCCCTACCAATGGAAGAAGAGAAATAAATAAATAAAATATATGACAAACTCATATGATTTTCTATTTTTATTATTATTAGGTGGTATGGAGATTTTTCATAGTTTTTGGTCAATTTTAGGAGATTGTTTTAATACTATTTACTCCACTAGTTGAACTAACATATACGAATGATGTTTTATGAGGAACCCCTAGTTGAATTCACGGATGTGAATAGACTTTATGTTGAAAAGCAAATACATGTTTTCCAACTCATCATGAAGTTTGAAAAACGTGCAACATCCGCAAGTGAACTAGCAAATTCTCATAAACAACTAGTTCCAAAAGTTGACTAAAAAACCATAAGAACTTGTCCAAACTACCTTAAAAAGAGGATCTATGTTTTCCTCTTTCCTTGGAGGACATCATCACAAATCATAGTTTTGTAAAATTAAAAGGTATGGACGTTATGTGGATTATGTAATGTTAAAATTACATATTTCATAATTTTTGCATAAAATATTTTACAGTAATATTGTCCAAAAAGCTCGAGGCTCGAAGCTCGCTCGAAGTTTGCTTGGATTTAGCTCGGAAAAAGCTCGCTCGATATGGCTCGGTTTGAAACTGAGCCGAGCCGGCTCGGCTCGTTAAAAAAGTGAGCCTAGCTCGGCTCGGCTCGCTTTTTAGCTCGGCTCGGCTCATGAACAACCCTAAATATGAAGAAATCTAGAAATATGACTTACCTTTTCGATTGCATCTTTCATTGCAAGTGAACGTACTTGGTCGATACCAAGCAAAAAATGACCATACGGTGCAGCACAAGCACAACCTCCTCGAGCTTGGATGCCAAAGAGGTCATTGAGAAGCTTAGCGACAAAAGTACCATTAAGAGGCTTGTCTCTCTTATTAGAGTTTGTAGTTGTGTGAACGAGGAAGGAGAGAATTCCTTGTCTCTCTACTTTGCTATTTCCCAACACCCATACGTTGGAAAGTTTCGCAAGCCTCTCTAGCGCCCTTTCAATGTAGTCATGTTCTCTTTTCGCAATAACTTCACATTTGATGTATTCTTTAACTTGGAAGGCTAATGCTGCTTTTACTCGTTGAATAATTTGTGGTGTCCCAGCATCTTCCCTTTCTTCAATGTCATTAATGTATAGTGTGTCCTACAATATCATGCATAAAACCTCATATTTTTATTAAAAAATTACACTTTTAGTTTCATCGACGAATTAACTGGCCTAGCGGTCCAAGGTGTTGGACAAACAGGATTAGTTTAGTAGTAGAATTATAAAGTGTGTAAGTTATCGTTCTAAAAATACCTGTTCATCGAAGAAATTAACGTAGTTAATGGTCCCACCTCCGCAGGTCGAAGGGGGAGCATATTTCAGCTTGTATAAGGCCTTGTTCATCAGAAGAATCCCTGGTGATCCAGGTCCGCCAAGAAACTTGTGTGGGCTTAAGGTTATGGCATCATAGCCATCATCAGCACCCGATCTCATGTCAATCTCCACGTATGGGCCACTTTTATGCATTCAACATTAATGTATCAGTCGGTTTCACATCTAACATAATTTGGTTATTACATATATATTGTGCAAATTATTAAAATTAGTACCTTGCTGCAAAATCAAAGCATGCGAAGGCTCCAAACTCGTGAAGCAAGCGAGCTAACGAACGTGTATCAGAACAAATTCCAGTAACATTACTACAAGCAGAGAATGAACCGAGCATGGGGCGGCCAGTGCCTTGATAAAACTCTAGACGCGCCTTCAAATCATCGATGTCAATCATTCCTTCTTTGTCTAGACCGATCTCTATTACTTCTGCTAGACTTTGCCTCCAGGAAAGGAGGTTGGAGTGGTGTTCATAAGGACCAACAAAAACCACCCATCTTTCTTCACTTCCTATACATGTGTTCAATATTTTCTCTTTCAAGATTGATGGAACAGCAATTCCCAACACTTCTTGAAGCCGTTTTATAGCGGCTGTAGTGCCTGATCCACAGAAAAGGAGTGCATCATGTTGGGTTCCTCCTAAGCATTTCTTCACAAATTCAGTTGCCTCATGGAGCATTTTCATCGTCCTATCGCCAACATAGTTGTCAGATGTGTGAGTGTTCCCTGAAAATTTTCAACACCATAGTTACATGAAATATGTTGTCGAAAAATTGGGGTTTCATAGTTCGTGAGAAATGCGTAGCAAATGTGTCATATTCGTGACGGTTATTTTGCTTAGCAATTTTTCATAGGAATTCAACCAGCTTTCTAGTAGTGCAAGTAAGGTGCATTGTTAATTCATAAAATACAAATCACTTTTTATCATTTTATTGGTGAGTTCAAAGGAGAGACTATATATTTAGTAACCATTATATTTATATTTTGGGTGAAAACATTATTTTTCTTTTTTGGATAATTAGGATTTATGGTGTATTTACATATAGACTATTCTTAATGTAACCAAACACTGTATATGTATTTGTATATCAGTATATATGTCTGTATCTATTTATATAGTGGGGAGATTTTCAATACAAAATATACATATTGATATCTTATGAGTACCGTAGAAGGGAAGAAGATTCTGGATGATATATTCTTCAATGTAACGGAGACAACGGCCTGAGGCTGTATGATCTGCATACGTAAGCTTACGCGATCCAAACGGAGTCTGAATCTCAGCAAACCCGCCTATGATTTGTGATCGCAGCCACCTTAGTTTTGCTTCAACACACGTATCACTCTTTGGTGCGTCTCTGTCAACGATCCCATCGCTAAGCAGCATACTATATTCATTAATCTTTCTTGCGAGTTGCTGTTGATGTTCCACCAAATTCTCTTTGGTATATTGCACCGGTGACATTGTATCTATAAGATAAGGGTATTTATAGAGGTTTGTTACTTAATTATAGGTCAAATGATTGTAACGCGGAACGTTGACATATATAAATATATAATACACCAGGCGACATTATAGATTTCAATCATTTGCCATGTCAAGAGGTGGTGCCTTGTATTTCTTTGTTAGTTGGTTTTTAAAAGTTATTCTTACTTTTGTTGAAAATCGTGTAAGGATTTAACAAATTTACATCATATTGAAAAGCTATACCGATTCTTCCATAAAATTCCTTCGTGTTTCGACTCGTTCTTCAACTATAAGAAGCCCTATAATTTTACATCTTCATTGATTTTTTCACTTTTTATGGTTTAATTTTTGTTCAAAGATGACTTCACATCTTGTTTTCGATATGCACCAACCAACAATAATTATGATTCCTTGTAAGACTAATGGGTGTGGGGCGTTGGTTGGGGCGGGGGATGCCAGGCAACGCTAGCTAACCCACACCGTGCTAGCATTGACCACGGCGTTGCCCCGCTAGCGTGGCTTTGAAACCCAGCATGGGACAGGGGAGGTCTGAGGTGGCTGGCTTGAATTGGCTGGTGGCAGTTAAAAAATCTTATTTTGAATAAAACAAACAAAAGCGCTCAAACCTTGGGGACAATTTTAGCATTTTACTCTATTCAAAACAAACAAACAAATATATAAAAATAATTTAACATGGAATTCCAAGAGTATAATAATGAAGACCGATATATAATCATAGAAGTTATATTAGTTATACAAAACAAACAAACAAAATATATAAAAATAATTCAACATGGAATTCCAAGAGTACATTAATGAAGACCGATATACAATCATAGAAGATACATTAGTTACAAAACAAACCACAAACCATCACTAGTGCTCTACTGGTGGCCACGGGTATTTAAGTTCCACTTATGGTGGGCCCGAGTGAGTTTTCCCCTCAAGGTCTCAAGTTCTAGTCTTGGTGATAGGGGTTTCTCATTGAGGGGTTTAAATTGAGGATCTATTGTGCGAGGGGGCTCTCTAGCGCGGACCCGGTTAAGACAACGTATGCTAGACCTTCCGACATTCGCGAATAATTCACACCTTTCAAAAAAACAAAACAAACACAAAATATATAAAAGTAATTTAACATGGAATTCCGAGAGTACACTAGTGAAGACCGGCATATAATTTCAGAGAAGGTATTTTGACTAATAAAAACTGGTATGGAGCTTTTGTGAGATTCTAGCTTTAACTTTTAAGAAAAACCTCCTACATAACAAAAAGCTTTGTTTGATTGAAGGAGCTTGAAGCTTTTAGGTTAGAAACTTGAAGCTTTTGGTTGAACGCTCCTACTACTAGCGTTTAGAAGAAGCTACAAGCTTTTAGGAAAAAAATGACTATTTTAAACTCTAAAAATAATGAAATTTTTAATGCACAAACTTTCTATATTTTTAGTTATGTCCATTTTGGTTATTTTATACATTTTATTAAAAAGCTACAGCTACTCTGCCAAACACTAAATATATCTAAAAAGCTACTAGCTACCAGCTACAGCCAATAGCTTACAGCCACCAGCCACTTTTGCCAAACATACCCTAAATAATCAAATGAAACGTATTCATCTTACTCTTCTTCGAAGATCTTGAGAAATTACGTTGGTCCCAAAATATTTAACTAATAAAAGCTAATAACCAAATCAAACGTATTCATCTTACTAGTAAAAGCTAATAATCAAATCAAACGTATTCATGTCGTTCAAAAAACAAATCGAACGTATTCATCTTACTCTTCTTCGATTGAAACATGAAACCATCAACACAATCAATGAAGCCTTTAATACGAACACCACAACCTGGATAATCATGTGTAACTTCAAATGCATATTCATTTCCTCTAAATACGATTTTACGTTGCTTGATTTAATTCTATTTTTTATAATCATTTTTACTAGGTTACAAGCTATTGTAAAATATCAAACATCGCTTTACTTATAATTTGATAATACTTATCTTTTTTGATATTTTAAAACAATTATCTAAAAAGAATTAATTATTTAATGTTGAATTTCTTGAAATTTTGTATTCTACTAAATAATGAGCATTTTTGGTTTCCTATGGTGGCTGAGTTTTGGGTTACTAAACACTAACTAGAGTTAAGATGTTTACTCAAGGGATTATAAGTTATTCAAAGATGGTGTTGATTTTCTGACCATAAACGAACGTAAAGTGCGTGTATATATAAAATGTGTATCAAGTGGTGTCTTTTATATATATTTCATGTCGTCAGCGACTATTAGGCTTAGAACTAGAGAAGAAGAATCTAGAGAGAACAAGGGTTTCACCAAGTCAAAGCTCAACCAGGCTTAGGGTGTAAGGAATGGTTAAACACTTTGGAGTGGTAAACTAAAAAACCGATCAATCAGAGCGCGTCATGTCAATCAGGTAAAAGTGTTTAAACTTTGCTGAAAAGTGTTGGCAATGGTTTAAACACTTGCTGAAGTGGTAAACTTTTTTTTTCTGTTTTTTTTTTTAAATTTAAGATAAAATAAAAAAAAACATAAACTTTTTATAAATATAAATAAAACATTACATTACATTTTAAATAAAATGTAACTTTAAAACAAACCAAAAATCACAAGGCCATCCATATTTTTTTTTGCGATCTCACGTTTTCTAGCGAGTGTGATTACCAACATAGCAGGGTGAACATTGTCGGTAGGCCGATTATACGTCTCCAAGACCTTGTCGAACATTGTTTGTCGCAACGCCTCTCGTTGCTCATCCGCCAAGGTCAAGTATTTTTCTTCTCGTATACGTTTAATTTCCATTATCTCTTTTTTCATGGCCTTGTACTCTTCGAATTTGTGTGTTATATCTCTTGGATCTTCGTTTGTTGAAGACGGCCCTTTGTCCTTTTTGTCCTTCCTCGTTTGTCGTCTTGGTGGTGGTGAAGGATCCTCGTTTATGTCGGGAATATCGAATCCGCTCGAGATTTCGACATTTGGTGATCCTCGTGCATAATTTCCCGAATCCGAAGACTTTCTTTTTAGACCCGAGCCGGAGCTTTCTTCATTCAACAAAGGTACCGGCGACCACTTTTGATTTGTTCTAACAACCTCCCAAGCCGCAATATGAGCAAAGTCAATTTTTTCTTTGTCTTTGTAATCCTTTAGCGCTTGCTTCATTACATAAGAATCGTCCTCCCCGCTAGGACGTAAACGATCCTAAAATAATAAATTATCAACAACTTAATCCAAATAATTCGTTAAAAAATAAACCGTATAAAAAATTACCGCTTGATGATATATGCCGTTGAATGTGTTAATTTTTGTTTGCATCGGCATCCATTTTGAGCGAACTTGGTGGTGGGTTCGGTTACTTCCTCCGACCGTTTCATTGTAGTGGTTTAGAACTTTCTTCCAAAACACATCCGCCTTTTGTTGATTGCCTTTTTTTTTTATTCAAAGTGCAATGAACATAAGCCTTCGCCAACGCCTCTTCTTGTCTATGCGTCCAATTTTCCCGTTTCGCTTTTCCTTTTCTTCCCAGTTCGGCTACAACTTCTTCAACCGCAACATCTTCATCCTCATCTAACTCTTGTTCTTGGGTTTCCGGCACGACCTCCTCATCGTAGTCATTTTGTAAGTCTCTCGGTGATTGTGACATTGGGGTTTGAAAAGCAAACGGGTCAACAACATTTTGTGCTTCTAGGGGGTAATCATAATAACTGGGTCGAGCCATCGTCGGACCGTGTTGCATCCAATTTTGGATGGGTTGGGTATCATAACCAAAAGGTTGATGCATGGGTTGGTTAAAATAAAATGGAGGTTGGGTTTGATTCGCAAACCCAAGGTGCGGATGAAAAGGGCCACTAGTACCACCTGAACCACGTTTATCTTGACCCCTCGACTTCGAACCGGAGCCTACCATTTTCTTCTTGCCTTCACCCTTGTTTGATGAGCCTTCTATTTTTATCAAAATATTTGAAAGTTTACAGAGTTGAATGTAGTAAAATGGATGACAAAGAAGGTATTTGGTCTAGTATGTATACTGTAATTTTTTGAAACAAAAAATAAATTTTTTTTTACATTGAACGGTATTATTACCGTTGGAAAAAGCACAACGGTCAAAACATTGAAGAATCTCGAGTCGGCAAGCTGTCCCCGCCCCTTTATGTTTGCCGATCGGTAAAGGGGTCGGAAACGGTGTTCCCGCTCGGCAAACTGAGTTTGCCGCCCCCCTTGACCGCCCACTCCGGACACCCTTAGAACTAGAGAAGGGTTTCACCAAGTGAAAGCTCTAGCATTTATTAAGAGTAAAGTACATGGTTAGTACTGGTGTTTTTTTCTAAAATTTTGGATTTGGTCCCAAGTTTTTCAAAAGTACACGGATGATTCCTGTGGTTTGCACTTTGTAACGAATTAAGTCCCCAACCACCAAATCTAAAGGTTTCAGGAGGTCCAAGTTAGGGATTGAATGCGTTACAAAGTGCAAACCACAGCCAGTGATGGACCTAGGATTTTTTTTCTAATGGGGTCCATTTTTTTCGATGTTCAAAAATTTCATAACAAAATGTTAAATTTTTCGGGTCGGTCCTCCTTTGGATCGGGTCAGAGCGACGTTTAAATTAGATTTAAAAAAAAAATAGAAAAATAGGCTATCCAAGGATTGAACCCATGACCTCTTGTTGGTAAAGAAAATGGTTTATTTCACACCCCGGTATTTCAACATCGTCCCGGTGGGCCCGGATGGGGAGTACGTGACTAGATTGATACCAAATACACAAATAGCATAGCGGAAGTCTTAGATTTAAAATATTATTACAAACATAATTGTTGGAATGTTCAAAATAATAATGCAGACTGCTTGTAATAAAAGATTCACAGGCGGATCGAAAATGTACAAAAATGAAATAACAAACTATAGGCTTCTAATGAAAAGGAGTTGGCCCTGACAACACTTTGATCATATCATCGCATCTTACCGCGTATTTGAACTGCGCGCGGATTAAGTGCTCATGCACATCACCGATTTCCAACACTTCTTTGTTGTATCTTGTGACGAAGTCTTCCAAACTTTCATCGTCCTTCCGCCAGATGTTCATAACATCCGCGGAGTCTCGAATGGATCTGCGCTGCTGACTGAAATGAACCAGGAACTTTTCCTTCAAATCAACCCAGGATGTTAACTTACCTACTGGTAGATTGTCAAACCATAAGCGCGCGGCGCCTGTTAGGGTTTGGACAAACAAGTGGCACCATATAGGTAGTGTCCATCCACCGACTAATCCTGCACTGGTGAACACACGCAGGTGATCATCAGGATCTGACAATCCATTGAACTTTCCGACATTTGAAGGTAATTTTGCCCGCTCAAGGGGAGCCAGTGCAATCTCTTTGATAAACTTCGAGTTTTCCGCAGAATCTGCTGGTCGATAAATCAAGTTGTAGTCATACTCCGCTTCTGGGTTGTAAACCACACGGATTTTTGGTTTATAGTTTGCATGATCTCTCTGAAATCGATTAAAAACGCTAGTGTTGTCGTCTTCGTTGTACGTCCTGTCGTACTCATCGGTTTGGGTGTCCCGCTTCGGCGAGGGACGCGGACCAAACGTGAGTGAACCGATTGACGTTTCTGGGAATATTTTTCGTCATGGTGATTTCGTCGTCTGGATTCGGAGTGAGTCGATTCAAATCTAGTGCTAGATTTGGAATAGACCTCCGTATCATCAACTGACATGCGTGACGGTGTGTCGTAGTGCAATACTCGAGGTGCAGATGGAGCTCGCACCTGAGCTGTAGATCTACGTGTTTGTGGTGCTTGTTAAGCCGTTTGTGCACATAGCTGTGCATAAACAGCGTTCAACGCTCCCTGAGACTTAACGTACCAAGAGATCGGTGTCTCGCTAGAAGGTAAAATTGAGCTGATCGGGATTTCAGGCTGTATTCCCGGTGTAACAGGATCATTCTCATGATTAACGTTGTTTTGAACATCGTTATCATTGGATGCTTCTTCCACAATCCCCTCGACGAGGGAAGCAGGAACAAAATTGCCCCTATTCTCTGGCCGAGGACCTGGCGAATGATTTATCGGAGCTTCTGCCATTGAAAACAGAAGGAAAGAAATGAATCAAATGAGAAGATGAAAATGAAAATTGAAGAATCGGTGGGCGCGAATGAAGAAACAGTGATCGGAATTGATCGGAGTCAATCAGATCAGGGGTTTATTCTCTGCATAAAGGGGTTAATCCTCTCGTTGATTCGTGGGTTTGGCTGAATTCTTTCTCCAGCGATCACTGCAAAAAAGAAAGTCGTTAAACTCGCCACGGGGAGAATGGGGGTTCTCTCCGTGACCACCCTCCGACGTGAGAATAAGTACCGTGAACTCGAGGAAGAAGAAGAAGTAGTAAAAGTGAGAGTGAAGTGAAAGTAACTTGTGAGATCATACCTGCAATGACTTATTTATAATCGGTTTTGGGCGGGAAAATAGTCTGACGGAGATAGTAACGGAAAGCACTTTTCCGTCGGCGGTTACTCCACTTTTCCGTCAACCACTAACGTCACATCCATGCACACGGATTGTGAGTGTGATCGATGGCCGGGGAGATTCCACGTGGAAAGTGGGTTTATGTAGATTAATCTTCAAATGAGTGCCATCATCGTGACTAGATAAGCGTTCATGATTATGCCACGTCACAGTCTATTGTACCCGAATGGCCATGCATGATGAGCATTAGGAAGCCTTCTAGAAGATCTACAGCTGTAAACCTTTATGCCCTTGCCACGTGTCTATTCTGTTGTAACAGAAAAGATTCCTTTTGTTCAAGTCTTGACTTCAGGCGCGCGGAGATACGGAGGTTTTACTCTTTAAGCTTAACTGTGCCCTTGCGTGAGCCCACGCAAGGGTGTTAGTTGAGTGTTCCTCTCTTTTCCTTCGTCGCATGGTTATCAAAGACTATTTTTCTTCTATCTCTTGTTGAGAACCTTTGCGCAGCCGCACGACGTTTCGTTAAGATGTTCTTTGAGATGAATTTAGGGTATGGTCTTGTATGCCTGCGTAGGGTTTTTGGGACCATACCCCTTCAGACACGTGTAGGGATATTATCGTCGCGTACGTAATGTATGATTAGGGGATTTGTATTCTACACTTCCTCTCTCTCTTTCTATATATATATACATATATATATACACATATATAGTGTGTATGTATGTGTTCATGGCAAGACACTAAATTATTGCGAGAACAAAAAGACACTAAATTTGGGGGTTGAAGCGTTCGGACCTGCGGATAAAAGAGGACTCCTTGTGCACATGTTTGCTTTTGCGGCTGTGGGAGAGTTGTTTAAGTAATCAGTGAAGTAACTGATTACTGTTCACGTTGCTGTTCACCTTAGTTCCCGGGTTTTAAACCCTTTAACCCTTCAAGCTATTATGTATCCTTAATCATTTTATTGAGGCTTGAGCTACCCCCGTCATCAGTCCCCCAAGTTAGAGGTTTTTGGGGTGTAAGCACAAATGCTTCTGACTTTTTTGTACATTTGTTTTATTTTGCTTGAGGGCTTCAAGGCTTGAGAGCTTAAAAGGTTCACAGCGGTTGAGATTTTTGGTTTTTTAATTTTGAAGAGACAGTTGATGTGACTAGTGAGTTTTTTGTCAAGCGGCGGTTCAATAAACTGCCGTGTAATGATAACGTCCGTTTTCATTTATTTTTCCTTTATCTCTTAGAAGGAAAACAACTTTTACACATTTCCTCCCAAGTTCATTCCCTTTTCTTCCTCCAGGTTAGTTTTGATTTTATTTCTTCTACTTATTTTCTTTTAGTATGGGTGCTCGTAAGGATTTAGCGAAATCGTTCTCATGCTTAACCCAAGAAGAAGTAGAAGATTTTCGCTTAGAACGGGGCATTGGGTTGAGGTTTAAACCGGTTGCACCGGGTAGTGATATTTCAATCGATCGGTGTCCTGCTGGTTCTGTTGCTCTGTATTGTCACCATTTTGAATTTTCGAATCTCCGTCATCCTTTTTCGAACTTTGTGTTGAATGTTCTAGAATATTACCGTGTTTCGTTTGGTCAGATCCACCCTCAGGGTCTGGCTAGGGTTCTGCATTTTGAGGTTTTATGCCGGGCTTCCGGATATGATCCAACCCTTTTGTCGTTTCGTTGGTCTTCCGATTAGCCAAGAATGGTGATTGGTTTACATTTGAAACGTCTCAAGTCGACACTTGTTTGGTTTCATCCATGGTCTCCAGTCTTGGTGTTTGGAAAGACCGGTTCTTCTGGGTTTCGGATGAGATTGTTCCTTTTAAAATGGTTTGGAGACATCCGGACGCCGTTCTTAACGAACCTGAACCCTCTGCTCTTGAGATAAATACTCGTTTTCTTGAAACATCAGGGAGTGTCCTTCGAGGGTTCGTCCCTTTCCTGAGCCCTTACTAGTGTTGTTGGGCCTTAGTAAGTTGTGGGACAGACCTGATCGGGATCCAGTGCTTATAAGAGATGGCCAGGGTATGCATTTGTTCTGTTGTGTTATTATGTTCCTGATGTCTGTTTTCTTATACTCTGTGTTTGTGTTTATTTTGTAGTTATGTCTGCACTTGACTTTGTGAAGAGTGATGACACTTCTGATGTTGTGTTTGAGGATGTTGCGGCTACACCTGGTGAATATGCAGTTGCTAGGGGGTCTGAGCATAGGTTCGAAGGTTCCGGTTATGTGAGTGTTCCAAACGTTAACGTTAAGGGTTTCACAAAAGTTCTTGCTTCCAAGGTTTCTACTCGTCGGTCAAACCGCCGTTTAAAAAGTGCTGATCAACCCTCTGGTTCAAAAGCTATTGATATTAGTTATGACATTGAGGTGTCCGTGAAGCAGGTTTTTGAAGGTGGTGTAGAGAAGGAAAAGGAAAAAGAGTTGGTGATTGCTGGGAAAAAGAAAAAAATTGGTTAAGAAGGGTGTTGTGCCTACTATCCAGGGTCCATCAGGCAAAAGCATTGAAGGATTGGAAGAGCCTGGTGCTGAAGAGGTTTACGTTCCCAACTGGGGTGTGAAAGTTGGGGGCAGTTTCAAGGATCCTGCCGTTTGTGCAGATGTATTGGCCCATTTTGCTCCCCTAGTGTCCGAGATGCTATATCGGAGATGGAGGGTGATCATTTTATTTCAAGGTTGATGTTGAACTCTTGCAACATTTCTGCCTTGTTGGCTGAGGGTGTTACCCGTTTTACGAAAGGGATATAGGAATATGAAGAAGTTACAAAGAGGAAGGATAAAATGAAGGCTTCCATTGCTTCTATGAAGAAAGAGATTGACAGTTTTGCCAAAAAGGAAGAGGCTTGGGTGAAGAAGATCCACGAGGTTACGTCAAGGCATGAGGTGGAGGTTGAGGGTTTGAAAAAGGAGATGGATGCTTTGAAGGTGCGGGAGAAAACTTCTTTGAAGGAGCAGGAGGCGTTGAAGGCTGACAATAGATGGTTGATTGAGCATGGCTTTCAACAAGTGGTCACCTACCTTCTTCATTCTTCTGAATTCAACCAAGCTTTGGGTGCTGTGTATACGAAGTTACTAGCTCATAGAAGGCATCAAGGTCTTGTTGCTGGCTACAAGGCTTGCAAGGCTGGTGAACCACAAGAGAAATCTCCCCACTTTCAACCGCAAGCTCTTAAAATTTTTCAAGATTCTGTTCGGGACATGGAGCATATGACTTGGCCTTTTGTTGGTGAGGTTTCTGAGTGTTTTGACAAGCCACTTTTTGTTTTACAGGGTTTGAAACCTCATGGTCTAAATGTGGTTGTTTGCAAGAAAGTGTTGGAGTCCATGTCTAAAAAACACGCATGCTCGGGAGATAGTGAAGAAACCATGTCTGCTGGTGATGAAGCCTCGAAGGAAGGAAGCCTTGAAGCCTCTGTGGCTGCTAGTGAGGGTCGGAAGAAGAAAAAGGCAAAGAAGTCTAAGGATGATGGAGCTGGGGCATCGAAGCCTTCTGGTACTGGTGATGCAAATTAACTTTCTGAATTTCATTCGTAGCTATCTTAGAACTCTAAACAATATTATGTTTTCATTTTTTTCGAACAATTTAGTTTTACAGAAACCCTTAAGGTTTCTGTTGATGGTTGTTAGCCCTAGTGGCTGTTTGAACAATTTGCAGGTTTTCAAACCGTTATGGTTTGATTGTTGGTTGTGATGGCTTGTTGAACAGTATGTAGGTTTTGAAGACCCCTAAGGCCTCTTATGCTATGCTATTAACTTTTTAGTACTTGCCGTGTGTTGTGATTTTTATGTTGTTGTATATTTTTGTAAGGCATTTTGGTTGAGCAACTTGTAGCTTGAAGCCTTCGAGGCTTCCGGTTGTTGCTTGATGTGGAAGCTTGGTGCTTTGCTAAGCACTTTTGATTCTAAGTTTGATTTGATTTTGTGTTGTTGTTCTGGTCCTTTACTTGTGTTTTGTTTATGTAATTGTCTTTGTTGGTTTTGTGTTGTCTTTATGTTATTTATACCTTGAAGGGTTCCGTGATGCAGTCACTTAGCCTTGGTATTTTTAACAAGAAGACATAGCACTTATCCTATCTATCGTTTTTCTTGGCTTGATCTTGGTTCGTAAGCCTGTTGATTATGATTTTTTTAGAAAATTTTTTAAGGCTTAAGAAACATTTGGTGAAGGCTGCTCAGACCTGTCTATGAGACAAGTTTGTTTTTCAAAATTTTATAAGTCTCATGGAGTTGTATTGATTTAGGAACTCACCCCTTATATAGGTTCATTCAACCCTTGAACCTATTAAGCGATGTGGCCTGGGAGCTCATCCCCTTACATGACCCTTGTCATGGAGTTTTTTTGCTAGGTTCTCAACCTGATCATAGGATAAAAAGACAAGTTTTAACAAGAACCTCGTTGTTCATTTATCAAAGTGTGAAAATTACAAAGGAACAAAAACAACACTTTGCCAATTTTTCTAACACATGTTTTTTCTAAACGTGGAACCTTTTAAGGTTTTTGCCATTCCAATGCCTGGGAAGCTTTTTTCCATTTGAATCAGCTAGTTTGTAGGATCCTCCCTTGTGAGCTTCGAGGATGGCATATGGTCCTTCCCATTTGGGATCAAGTTTTCATTAGCTTTCCTTCTTGCTTGCCTCGTTGTTTCTGAGGACTAGGTCACCAGGCTTGAATCGTTCATGCTTGACCCAGGCATTGTAATGAGATTCCATCTTTTGTTTATACCTTGCTTCTTGAATGGCTGCTTGATCCTGTGCTTCTTCTAGGAGTTTCAAGTTCAACATCGTCTCTTTTTTGTTTGCTTCTAGATCAATGTTGAACGTTCTCTTTGTTGTAACTTCTATTTCTGTTAGGATTACAGCTTTGGATCCGAACACCAAGCTATAAGGTGTTTTCTTGTGACTTGTTTTTTCGGTGGTTCTTATTGCCTATAACACGTTTGGGAGTTCTTCAAGCCAATTGGTGTCATGTTTTCCCAATCATGCTTTGATTCCCTCAACAATGCTTCGATTTGTTCTTTCAATCTGGCCATTGGATTGAGGGTAGGCTACTAAGCTGAAGACTTGTGTTATTCGGAACTCTTTGCACCATATGCTGAAAGGCTTCTCTACAAACTGTTTACCATTGTCCGTGACTAATACCCCCGGTAACCCAAATCCGCAAATGATGCTTTCCCACACGAAATCAATGATTTGCTTTCCTTTCCTGTTATCTTTGCCAATGGCTTCACTTCCGGCCATTTGGTGAAGTAATCAACCGCTACTAGGAGGAATTTGACTCCTCCTTTAGCCGGGGGGAACGGTCCAACAATTTCCATTCCCCATTTGTGAAATGGCCAAGCAGATGAGGTTTGTGGGCCTTACTCCTAGGAGTACGGGCCTTATACCCATTAAAATGTTACAGGTTATACACGGCCCAAATGGGCCCACACGCATCACACTTTTAAATAAATAGTATAAATAATTACTGAAAAGTCATCAACACCTCTTTTTAAACGAAAAATATTACTTTATTCTACTTTGCACCAAACAACACAAAATACTCTTGCCCAGTTTTAAACCTTAACTTCTTTTTAAGAGACAACTGCCTCTACTAAGTGGGTTACCCCACATTGGCATTATCACCACTAAACCGGGTGTATAGTCATCATATTCCTCCAATAAATATCACCACGTAATCTAAAACTAACAAAGCATTCCTATTAATGCCACATGGCATTCTAATACTATTAAAACATTCTTATTAATGCCACATGTCATTTTCTCCACTAACTTATTAATAATATTGTTAATATTGCTAGTTATTATATTAATTTAATATCTAATATTTAATATATGCACCCTCTTCTTTAATATTTGAGTCTTATTTATGCCACATGACATTCTTTCTACTAATTTAGTAATAATATTGTTAATATTACTAATTATTATGCACCCTCTCCTTTAATTAATTAATTAATTAATTAATAATATTTGATATCAGATTAATAGACATAAATTTGTTATAGATATTTAAATCTAAATTTATATTTATCTTTAGTGTGAATAATATTGCAACATAATTGAATTATAAACCCACAAAAACATAATTAGTTAATGATATTATTGAATATCATACTAAAAGACGTAAATTTATTATAATACCTAAATCTAAATGTTGCATTTATGTTTACTAGTATTGAAACATAATCCAATGAATTATAAACCCACATAATTTATCATTAATAAAGAAACATGTATCAATACATGACTTAAGAGTGATATTTGGATTTATAATTTTATATTTTAATTGATTTTTAAATAAATACTACAATCCATTTTGATTTTAATTAGTTAAATCAGCCATATATTTTAGGTATTGTTTTATGTTGATTAACCTAACACAATGTAGATAAATTTATACAGGATTAACAACATGCAAGAAATTAATAAAAAAAATGCATACTTGAATTATTTTTCATACATACAATAATATAAAATGAATGTACAATTACACAAATCTCAAAATACTTCTTTATACAGGACATTTGTTTTTTTTTTGTTCGTAATTTAATCAAGATTAAATTTTGTTTATAACAATTTATTCTAATAAATGATTTTAAAAACGCCATGTGTATAACCATTTCTTTCTAACCAAAATTTTCTAATTTTCCATATACAAATTAATATTTTTAAACAAATATAATAATTAGTATCAAATTCTTTGAGATAGACATGTGCCTCCTAAGTCAAATATATTTAATTTAAATCGTTTTTATTTTTAATATAAAAATCTATACTTAACAATATCCCTATCCCTAAGTGTATATATTGTAAAACACCTATTACTTGCCGTATTACATAGCTATTCAAATTTCGAGTTAATACTACATATGCTAAGTTTTATTTTTTTTAACATAAATGTTTATAAACTAGATTATGATATGACAATTAATTATTATTTGCCTACAATACAGGATTTAGAAGTAGTATTAACTTATTGTTTTAGTGCGTGTGTGTGTATATATATATATATATTGAATAATAGGGATGGGTTAAGCAGTTCAAAGTTGATAAAGACGGTATAATTAGAAAAAAAATAAATGTTGTGAATAAAGAATTATTTAGAAATTGTGTATTGTAATCGTTTTTTTCTTTTTCTATTGTTTACATAATAAAAATATTTTAGTTTTATAACTTTTTATACATAGTACAAAAGTATATAATTTCTATTATACACATTATTGTAAATCTCACACACATTACTATATTTTTATTTTTTATTATACAACTTCATTTAATACATGAGTCTATAACCTAGTACCATATTAGTAATACATATGTTTTAAAGAACGCCAACTCCACAACCATATTTAATACAAACTAGCATTAAGACCCGTGCGCGTTGCGGCGCAGATTCTTCGCAAACATCGAATGGATTAGTCCAAACGTTATGTGATGCGTTAACCATATGAAAACACGCATTTTGGCGTATTTGATTAAACTCAATGTAACCTATATAAGCATTGCAATTGGATCAAAACATAAAATAGATCAAATTATATAGTAAAATCATAACATATTATATATGACCCGAGTCATACATAGAAAACGTAACAGGTATAACGCAAATGTTGACAGGTATAATGAAAAGAGATTAATTAGAGCTTTAAAAAAAAGAAAAAAAAACCACAATTTGACTCCACTTGGATCCTAAGAAAATTTACAAAACATTCATAAAATAATCACGAAAACATATTATATTTGATCCGACTCGTTTTGCCGCGTTCGTTGTAGATTTTCATGAGGTTTTTTAAGATATAAAATTACTTGGATTCAAACAAAATTTACAAAACATTCATAAAATAATCACGAAAACATTCTGAAAGCCTTTACATTTTAGGACCCGCGCGTTGCGACGAACTTGTCAAATGGAGAAAAATAGACGCACTGCGAGTGGCATGTCAAACGGGAAAAAAAACGTTGAACACCACACGCACGTTGCGGCGTGCTGACTCGCAAAATATAAAAAGAAACGTAAAACGGAAAACTTGCGAAAGATGAAAAATATGGGGGATCAAATTTGAAAATATAAAAGTGTTGGGGTTAAATTGTAAAAGATGAAAAAGTTTTGGTTAAAAGTAAAAAAGTAAAAGGGGTTAAAATGTAAAAGATAAAATATTTTGGGTTAAAAGTGGAAAATGCAACTTTTTTTTTGAAAATCCCCAATGCATATATTACAACAACTAGGTTTTTACCCGGGATTGCTTCCCGGGCTCGGGAAAGTTATTTAGATTAATTAATTACTATTTGTTATTAATACGACCGCATTACATCAACCATCTCATTCGATTCAACAAAAATGTCTTGAAATCACCGCATTATATCATGAACTCATATTAGAGGACAAACAAAAGCACAACAGGACCATATGAATAACATCATTTCCACTTTTACATCAATGCACTTACATGATAGGGTGATTTGAGATTTTGAAAAAATCTTTGTTTTTGTACCTCTTTTACAAAATAAGATGTTGACCAAATTTGAAACAGATGTTAACCAAAAGTCAATAAGATATGAACAAATAGTCAAACAGATGTTAAGCTTAAACAAATGTTTGGTTTAAGACCAAACATCTGTTTATGGCGAAACATCTGTTTAAGGTCAAACATCTGTTTAAGTCCAAATATCTGATATAGAAGAAGAACATCTGTTTAAGGTTCAAACATGTGTTTAAGGTCAAACAACTGTTTAAGTCCAGACATTTGATATAAAAGGCCAAACATCTGTTAAAGGGCAAACATCTGTTTAAGCCGTAACAGATGTTTAACTTGTTAAGATCTACTGTCTTCTAACACAGTTTTCCTCTTCAAAACATTGTTGAACCTAACATAGGTTTCCATTAACTATTGACCAAAAGGCAAACAGATGTTCAAACCACTATTTGTTATTGAAGTTCTTTAAAAAATTAGATAGAATTCAAGAAAATGGAACAATGACTTAAAGAATTATAATTTAACACATAATCTAATTGGCCAAATATAAAACATAAAGTGCTAATAACAGTGTTTTATCATCTTAGCCATACATAGCAACAAAAACATCAAGTTAATAATTTAAGAAAAAAACCTACAACATCACCATCAAAAAATTCATAATTAGTATCTGATATCAGAACAGACTTAAAATGTGTTTGTTAAACTGATGTAACTTGATTTAATACTATCTTCTGTTGCGAAGACACGTATGTGAAATGCAACATATCACCAAACCTCAAGTTATTGTCAGTCATAAACTTTCGCCAACCTTCCAACGCATAACGTGGCTTCAATTCATTAACTCCAACTTAACATCATAAACCTGCACAACTCCAACCATGTTTTGAACTTTCAAAGGATGAAGATCAAGAAAAAGACCTGCTCGTCTCGCAACTTCAGCAGGAAGACGCTACATGTATTGTGTGGAAAAAAATAATAGTCAGACAAATAAACGTAAATCATTAGTTTATTATAAAAAATGGTATACCAGCCTATAGTCTCCTTTGCGATCAAAATGAAAGAACTCAGGGTCAAGAGGATGCCCAGAATGTTTTTTTGCAGTCTTTGCAATCTTATTTCTACGGTTAAGCTTTTTTTGAATGTTGGCAGCTCTCTTCCCCTTGATGAAAAAGTAAACATATACATGTGAATTAAAGGAATGATCAATATATGCACAAAAAAAAAACAGTTTATTTAACATATACTAATTAACTGGCAAGTATAGATACCTTAACTTTATGAACAGACGAAGAACATCCAGTATGATCACTTGTGTCGACAGGTAAGGTAGCATTTCCCTTAGTCCTATTCTTGACGACCTCCTTTCTCTCAGAAGTAACTTTAGCTTTCTTCTTAACCTGTTGTCATAGAGTAAATTTAATAACAATAGTAATATAACAATCTTTAAGATGGTAAACTTACATCTTGGGTTTGGTTCAATCGTGAAGACATGCGTCTCTTGGACGTGCATTCGGCATTGGTTGGTAAGTTCTTGTAAATAATATATTATTGAATAAATATAACATCAGTAAACAACATTACTAATAGTTTTTAAAACATTAAATTCTTATATGTGTTAAATTAAAAATAAATAATTTTAATAATTTAGCAAGTACCTGAGTAACGGTTGTACCTTCACCTACAGAAACAACTTCTTCATCCTCATAGATGTCCTGGTCAACATTAATAAAATAATTAATATAAAGCTAAAAAATTAAAACTTTTATTGCTAATGCTAAATACTTACGTACCTTGAATGCATTTTTAACATAATCAGCCTTCAATATCTCAACTACACTATCATCATCAGATTCAGGTTTCTTCAAAAAGCAAATCTCAATCTCATCTCTATAAACTACTACTTCAAAAACAAAATCATCAATCCTGCTAAACACAAGCAGATCATCCTCAAGTATCCCAACATCGTTGCACATTTCCGGCCATCCTCTAGAAAATACAAAGTGGGTATCAACTTTAGACACCTCAACATTCCAGTAGGAACCTTTGTAACAGATTTGAAATTTCCCACTCGGTGGACTGTTTACGTAAAATTGTTCAATGAAGCAGTCTTCAATTACCTGCATAAAATTAAAAATAATGAATACTAAACGTGAAGTATGTATCTTATGAGAATAAGTGTTAACACGTTAAAGATGCAAAAGAATTGAAGTTAAGATCAATACTCATACCGTAAAACCAAATCTTGCATAACGATTAAAGGTGAAATAAGATTCCCCACACATGCCATTAACATAACATGAAAGTTCAAGTCCAAAATCACCTAACGGTTTGAAAACCAACAAAGTATCCCTCGGCAAATTGAGATCTTTAACAACAATGTCCCAACCGTCAGTTATTATCGGCGTTGAATTTTATGTTCTGGCCCTAACAACCCATTTTTTACCAGACTCATGATATACTTGCAACCTACTTTTTTGCCAACAATCTCCCCACTTTTGATTAGCAAAGAATATAGTTACATCCTGTATATAATTTTTAAATAGTGTAAGAAAATATAAACCATAAAAGAACTGTAAAATATATATCTCAATACAAATAAATTATGTATGTAAAAACATGTCATACCAGTTTCAAAGATTCTGGGTTACGAAGAAACTTAACAAATGTAGTATACATCATAAAACCTGAATCAGTAAAGATGTTAAAAGACTGTAATTAAAAAGCCGGCTTCGAAAATGAACATTAACTTTTTGTATTAACAGAGTATATAGTGAAATTAATCATAGAAACAGAGTATGAGTTAAAATTATTCTGCAAATAATAATTATTTTAACATGTTCTCAACAAATGATTCAAACACATAAGTAAACCCTTCTTGAATCTTGAATGTATAGCAATAAACATTTAAAATCGTATTAGTAGCAAGATAGGATTTAAATTAACATAGATTAAACAATATAAAGTTCATTACAATAGGAATGTACATACCAGTTGCTGAAGAAAAAATAATCAAACCTCAGGTGATTGAAGTGTAGAAGACGGAGGAAAAGAAAATTGAAACCCTAGAAAATGACTGGGGAGAAGAGATTTTTGAATGAAGAGATGATAGATGTTTGATGTGTAATGATGATGAAGAAATAGTGACGGTTGTGTTTTTCTCTTCCCATATTTTCAACTGATGAAAAATATTTACACATACACCCCTTTTTAAATTTGTTATTTACATTTACATTGACATACAAGAGTAAAGTACATGATTAGTTGAATTGATTTGGTATTCAAATTAACAAAGAAAAATAATTTTTCATATAGCAAAACCATTAACATAACATAAAATTTGAATGCTTTGAATCATGTATTAATAGTAATTAGGTTTTAATATAAGTAAGTTTCATGACCTCAAGAAGCAATGCCGAGGGAAAATTTAGTTTTATCTATTATATGTACGTTTTAACATAAGTAGTTTGACTTTGGTCAAACATGCTTTGGTCAAACAGTGTTTTATCAAGTAGCTTTTAACAAAAGTAGTTTGACTTTGGTCAAACAGACTTTAGTCAAACAACGTTTTAACATTGCTCAAATAGTGTTTTATCTATTATAATTAGCTTTTAACATAAGTAGTTTGACTTTGATCAAACAGCGTTTTAACATTCCTCACAATGATTACAAGCTAGTAAAAACTTCTTTGTAAACAACATTAGAAGTCTTATTTGTTGGTTTTCCATCAGCATCGAATATTAGTATTTTAACGCCTTCTCTGGTTTTGACCCTTGATAATGCAACATACAACTGACCATGAGTGAAGACAGGATCTTTCAAATAAAGACCAACCTTTGATAACGATTGTCCTTGACTCTTGTTAATTGTCATAGCAAAACAAACTGATAACGGAAATTGTCTTCGTTGAAATTGAAAAGGTATTTTTTTGTCAGACGGGATCATATTAATCCTTGGAATATAAACTCTTGTGCCAATGTTCCCACCAGATATAACTTCAACTTCTATAATTCGTTTACCAAGAAAAGTAATTTGAAGCCTTGTACCGTTACATAACCCTTTCTGTTGATCAATGTTTCGAAGAAGCATCACAGGAACACCAACTTTAAGAACTAATCTGTGATTAGGCAAGCCAGAAATATTAAGAGCATTCAAATTTTCTGTTGAGTATAAGCTTTCTTGAAAAGAATCAAGAATTTGTTCGGTTTGACATATACTATCAGAACTCAGATACTCTTTCGCATCACCAGGAAATAACGAAAGCAAGCGATCATTAATTTCATGAACTACCTCATTTTTGGGTGCTAGAATTGCTCGCTCAGAAAAAAATCCAGCAATCCTAAATTGTTGAATAATTGAAGGATATACAAAGTCAATTAAACTTTGTATTGGGTCACAAATATCGGTGATCAGTAAATCATCTGGTATCTCTATAATGGCGTCACCATCATTATCATCTCCAACGTTTCCTTCACCAATATCAATAAGCCATTTTGCAAATTCTCTGATAGACTTCGTATTCGAACTTTCAGCTCCAATAGTTAGACGCATGTTTTTAGTCAGCCGTAAGAGTCTGCATTTTGCCCATATGTATGAAGAGCTTAAAGACGCACTAACAATTTCTTGTCTAGTACCATTAGGAATAACAGGTAGTATTTGTCTAAAGTCACCACCAAATACAATAACTTTACCACCAAAAGGAATATCCGAACGAATACTCCTACCTTCCGAAAATACGTCGGTCATGGTCCTATCTAAAGCTTCAAAGGCATGTTTGTGTACCATCGGTGCTTCGTCCCATATGATTAATTGGGTTTCCTTTAATAATCTCGCAATATCACTATTTGGCTTAATATTGCACATTGAATCTTCTGTTAGATTAATGGGAATATGGAACCGAGAATGAGCTGTCCTTCCACGGGAAAGTAATAACGAAGCAATACCACTTGAAGCCACATTTAAAACTATTCCATTTCTGCATCGAACAGCTGAAGCCAAAGTCTTCCATAAAAAGGTTTTTCCAGTTCCACCATAACCATAGACAAAAAAAAAGGCCTCCTTTACGCCCTACAACTGCTTCCATTATTTCGTCAAAAACCGCTCGTTGTTCATCTGTAAGAGATTGATGCAACCTGTTAAACTCGGCTTGTTCTTCATCTAGGTCATGTGACAGCTCTTCATTGATCAGACGATTAGAAGCATCACGTAAGGAATCGTCATCAGGGTACGGCATAGTGGCAAACCTTCGTAATTGTGAACCATTGGAAATTAAATAGTTTTCAATTTTCAACAAAGTAAGGTTCTTAATCTGATGTTTAGGAAGCACTAAACCTAGCAAATAAAAAAATTAACATTATTAAATAAAAAATCAAAATGTAGTATGTAAAATAAAAGAAAATAGATCAGAACCTGAAATATTTGTTTCTTTTTGACGTCTATAAACAATATCATCAGCTAAGTATTTCCACGTATTCTCCCAAACAAATTCTGGCCGAGATAGAGTATTTGACAAAAGCAGGGTAGCAAATAACGCTCGAAGATACCCAGCATGTCCTTCAAAACTTGCTTCTTTAATGGCCTCAACGTATTCATTATCATCATCTAAAAGTCCCATCGCATAGCAAGCATCTCTAAAAGTCGGGAATAATTGACCGTTAACTGTACGTATCTCCTCAAATGATCTAGGTCCTTTAACTTTATTCAGTAGTATCCTCAAAAAATAAGGTTCGCCCAAAGCAGGAGATACAGAATGAATCCGGACAACACACTGGTACGACTTACGTACCTGCCAACATCTATCTTTAAGTATCCAAACAAATTTGGAAGGAAACTCAACATAAGTCAGCTTTCTAGCATCTTTATTTGACTCGTTCAACTTCATCCATTGCATAAATATTGAAGAAGCAACAGAAGGCTTGCTTAAAACATTATCAATATCGTCATCAGCACCATACACAACATTCTGTTGGCCAGGCAAATGAAAGGGAAGCCTCATAACAGCAGGATACCTATAATGAACCTCATTAGAGAATATTCTCCAGGATGCCTCACAAGCTGAAATATATCTAGAATCATAATACTCCTTGATCTCATCTTTTGGCTTTTCTTTGATGGTTGAACTTGTATCACCAGAAACTACCGCAATAGCCATATCAGGACCTTTGTTGATGTACTTGAACAAATATTTCACTGAACCGGCTTGATTACACCATTCAACATTAATGTGTGCTTGATATCTTTTCAAAAGCCTTTTGTTATAAGGAACAACATTTCTGTTGTCTAATCTAACACCAAATTTTATAACTGTATGACCTGAATCTCTTCTTCTGTATACAGGAAAACCATTTGAATCAATACTTGTATGTGGTGTGAATTTCTTCGGAAAGTTTTTTGAACATCTTTTATCAACCATGCAAGGACAATTCAAATTAGCATTCCCACACGGACCATGAATCATATAATCAGTCACAAGAGAATAAAGTTCAGGATCTTCTTTTTTATCGGGAATCTCAGCAGAAATAAATGGATCTATGTGATCTATGGTTGGAAGTTTGTGATCGACCTTCATGAATAAGCATATATGTGCATGAGGAAGACCACGCTTTTGAAATTCTACTGTATAAACAACTAAATAAAAAGGAAAAATAAACAAAATTTATTAGTTAATAACCTTGATTAAAAAATATACATCAGAGGATAAGATGTGAAAAAAAATAACACACCAGCGTTAATCTCACCAAAATACTTGGAATCCTTAAAATCTTTGATTAACGAATCAAGCTTCCTTTTAAACAATCGACACAATATGTCAGGCCTGTCTTCGGCTTTGATGGTTGAATCTTTTAGAAATCTTTTTACTTCAGGCCACTTAGGATTACATGTTATAGTTATGAAGAAATCAGGGTACCCATACCACTTACATAAGGCCATTGCATCGAGGTAATTTTGTTGCATGAATCTTGCACCACCAGTAAATGAAGAAGGAAGTATAACAGGCTTTCCAGTATCTGTTAAAACTTCCTTACCTTTCGATTTATACTTTTGAAGATTCTCAAATGTTTCAGAGCGAAGGTTCGCTTGTTGCCTACGAATGTACTTTAATCTTTCGCTCTCAATCATTGTGTACGCATCAACCAAAAACTGTTGTAACAACCTTCGCCCATTTAAAATTAAGGAAAAGCCATAAGTTCTATCTTGGATCCTATATGAAAAAAATTCTCTCATTGTGCACTTTGGTTTTATTTTCTTTTGTGTGGACATAAAATCTCTATGAGGAATATCAACTCTATAACCATCATCACCATATGGAAAAAGTAACGGATATTGCAGAGCAAGATACGATGGGTGTAATTCGCTAATACGCTGCAGCATTCCCGACTGCGTCTGGACAACAATATCACGATGGTCTATAGCTTTATCTATGTCTCCGACAACCAAAGCAGCAACTTCAGATGTGGTGGGTAAGTTATATGTCCTGCCGTCTTTTTCTCTTCTATAAATTAGTCGCAGACTAAGGTTGGCATCTGGAGATTGGTGAAAATGGTTTCTGACCATCCTATATGTCTTAACCAACATATTTTGCGAATCTAATAAAGCCCTCAAATACTTTATCATTTCAACATCAAGTTCTTTATCAGCAGGCGATGAAGGTTTGGTTCTTTTGCTATTAAAAGAAAAAAAACAACAAAACGTTAACATATCATAACTATTTTAATAAGCAGTGGATAGAGAATCAGTTATTAGTAATTAAGTGTTAAGGAAAAACAGATTAGTACTAAGTCAAACAGCTGATGTAAAACTTGTAAGCACTGATAGTAATTAAAACACTGATGATACTTAACAACTGATAGTGAACTACATAAGATTAACAACTGGTATTGTAATAAGCAGTGGATAGAGAATCAGTGATTAATAATTAAGTTTTAAGGAAGAACAGTTGTAAACAACTGTTGATACAGCTCAAAACTTTTAGAATATGTTGAGAAAAGTAACATTTCAGTGGTTTGGTCTTAAACAGTGGTTTGGTAGGCATGAGTGGTTTGGTCTTCAACATTGGATGGGGTTAGTTAGACTTAGTGTACAAATGTAATTATATCCAACAGTGTTTTGCCTTATTAAATTGTTATAATCAATGTCATTGTAGGAAACTTAACTGGGCAGAGCTTATTGTAGGAAACTTCAGTTTACCTACAACAGCTGATGAATTTAGAATTAATAACGCAAACTACTGTTAAGTCAAACAGCTGATAAAAAAACTTTTAAGCACTGCTGGTGATTAAAACACTGATGGTTAACAACTGCTGTTGTAGCAATCTCTGGATAGAGAATCAGTGATTAAGGATTAAGTGATGGTACTTAACAACTAATATTGAACTACAAATAGTTAAATTTCTAGATGTTCTTTAATAGAATAAAAATGGAACTTAGAAATCACTCGTACCTGAATAATGCTTGTCTGTTTGTTATTTCATTTTCAGTATCATGTATGTATAGCTGACAAAACTTAGCTTCATTTCCAGCTGGAGGTTTGAGACTCCCCATGCAATGATAGTTTTGGCCACTGATACGATATATAAATGGAGCATTGCCCTTGTTGATATTAGAATCAAGCTTTCCACCCATAGATGTAAAAGAGAACATAGAGTTGTATCGCCTTATGTTCTTTAGGAAGAAGTTGCTTTTTGGATTTGAGGAAGAAAACAAATTTTGATAAGACGGATGTGCATCCTTTAAAGGCGGTAGCTGAACTTTACCATACCCACAACACATACCATAACATAGCTTATTTACAGTTAAACGACCTTTTCCACCTTCCGATGCCCATAACTTTGCACTACAAAGCTGACATGTAAGCACCTGGTCACCATGGTCCAAATAATCTGTTAACAAATGATTGAGAGTTATATTACAGGTAGAACACAACAAATGTCATAAAAGAATAAAATAGATTAAAACCTTTAGATATCCCTTTATAAGGATCTTCATCAGTGCACAAGAACACATTTTCTTGATCGGAATCCAAAGAGAGCATACGTATAGGAGTATTATCACGCTTCTTGCGCTCAAGGTTACGTTTACCAGAAGACAGCCGTGTAAGCGTAGAGTTACTACCCAATATCGGCTGATTGTTGCTGCTAATAATGCTAGAAGTAATGGAATATCGACGGTTGCTATCTGCTGGTGTACCTATGTTAATGCCATTATATGAACATCCAATATTAAAACATTGATGTTAAGACCGGTATGTGGTTTAGTAATGTGGTTATCAAAACAAATAATAAAGAAACAAAATACAAACCTGGTGTAATTGAAATTAAAGAACCAGTAGCATTTCTAACTGCTCGACATGCAATGGAGTACATATGTTGATCCGTAGAATCAGAACATTCAACCATATTTGCATTCTCAGAAAAGATGCTACAAACATTCGTTGAAGATGACGATGCATTTAACAATTTCTTATTATCAAGTATTAATTTTCGAAGCTTACGCCATTCATTAGGTGGAGTAACTAAATAACAGAGAAAGTATAATATGTACGAAACACAACAATCAGTCCCCTTAGAAACATAAAACGGAAAAAAGTATACTTATAATCAAATTCAAGAGGTATTACAATTTGTGATATCTGAAAGTGGAGATCTGTTAGAGATATCTGAAACAGGAGTTCTCGTAAGAGGACCTACAAAAACAGCAAGTAGAATTATGATTTCAATCTGAAACCTGATTTTGATTTGGGAAATGATGAGTTAAGAAGTTATAATTACACTTACTACGTAAATTTCGTTGAGATGAATTAGCAGCTGATGATGACCACGCATTCTTTAATTTCTTATTATCAAGTATTAATTTTCGAAGCTTACGCCTTTCATTCGGTGAAATAACTAAAAAACATAGATAGTATAATATGTTCAAAACACAAGAATCAGTCCACTTAGAAACATAAAACGGAAAAAAGAATACTTATAATCAAATTCAAGAGCTATTACCATTTGTGATATCTGAAAGAGGAGATCTGTTAGAGATATCTGAAACAGGAGTTCTCATAAGAGGACCTACAAAAAAACCAAGTAGAATTATGATTTGAATCTAAAAGCTGATTTTGATTTCGGAAATGATGAGTTAAAAAGTTATAATTTCACTTACTATGTAAATTTCGTTGAGATGAATTAGCTGTTGTAGAAAATGAACGTGAATTCTTTGACATTGTTAATTCTGAAAGAAGGAGAAGCTTTCAAAAGAAGAAAGAGTATTAAGATCAGGAACATTAAAACAATAGAAGAAAACAGTGGTTTTTAAATTTTGAATTACAATATATAATACCTAAGGATTAAACATAACCTCAATAAATTATAATATTGCATTTTATCATTTTGTAATTAAAAATTATTTCATGAAAAGTAAAATAAAATTGTTTCATATTATTGAATTAATTATTCCAAATAATGTATTACATTGATAAAAAACTTAACAACAAATTTTGTAATCTTTGTGGAATGTAAATCGGATGTTCATCGGTTAGGTTTATGGTTTATTTGTATATGATTTTTAAAATAAAATATTACTATCTTTATTTAATAACTATTTAAGTTAAACGGTATTTTCTTCAGTTATCCAAATAAACCAAAGAAAAAAAATAAAATAAAACATGGATCAATAAAGCAAACAAAAAACCAAATAAAATGGGTTTGAATTTACGCTTCATACTTGGTTACGATTTTTCTGAACAACATTCTTTGAATGACTTAGAGAAAATTTGAAGTATATAAAAAACCTATTGAATGAGATTACTTAAATAAGTAATGGGAGAAACAGACACAAATTAAATATTTTTTTTTAAACTGTAACATATGACGGATACTTACTAAATCTTAGTGGGCAGGGATAACAGTAAAAACCAATAAAGAACAACCACATCCACGGATAATCCTATATAAATTATGAGATAAAATAATAACATTAAAATTGCTTAAAGATTAGAAATGTTTGTAGATAAAAAAGTTGTTAATTGGGTATATACAATATATATTATAAATTGTTGCTACTATTCATACACATAAGTTTTAAACATAAATATTGACTATTGAACATCTCAATATTTATTTAACAATATACATTATAATAAGCAGATAAGTTTTTAGGAATTCAAAACCACATAATCAGTCCAAAACATAACCCACCAAACACCCAAAAGCAACAAAACGAAAACCATAAGTTCAACATGGCAACAGCATATGAAATCAACACATAAATGTATTTGAAAATACAGAAGACACTATTTCTCAATCTCCGGAATCAAAAGCGTCGAAACACCAGCATCTTCATCCTGAGAGAGTTCATCACTGATGCGGCGCTTTGTCGAGGAGTAACCTAATGCATCATCCACATCGAACACTTCACGAATATTACGTTTTGTTTCATCAGAAGACGGATTCTTAGTGCCTACAAGTGCTTGGGATGCAGGTGTAACATTCTCACCGCAGTATGACAACTCATCCTGATATAAAAAGACAATAAGTACTAACGTTTAAAAAAATTTACTACAAATAAGGAAATTCTCATATTATCTTCATAAGGTCAACAGGAGTAGACAAACTGCAGGATTCTGGAACATCCAACGATTCGGCATTAATTAAATGTCCAAAGCTCAAGAAATCAGCATTAATTACTGATTTGATTTGAAACAAATAGTCATAAAGAATTTTTTTTATTTTTTAATTTAACTTTAAATTTTATCATGAAAATAATGTTGGTGGAACTCTTATGTAATTGGAATGTAAAGATTAGGTAAAATGGTAATTTGATTGTAATTCTAGTTTTCATTTGATAATTTCAATGTATCACTAATTAACAACATCAAAAATAAAAACGTGAGCACTGACTATTTTTTAGGGAAACCGTTGATGGTCAATATCAGTGAATGTCAACAATGTAAAAGTGAGCAGTGGTTATTTTTTCCGATCAATGGATACCAACCAGTTTTCGAAACACTGATGTTCGGTCAATCAGTGGTCAACATGGAGATTGAAGAAACACAGGTTGTGTATCCGCAGTGGAATACTTGAACAATCAAATGTTTGAACCAATTTCAAGAATACTATACCCAAACAATCAAGATGAGAAGCTTAATATTCATCAAAGTTTATATGAATTTTATTAGTATAAAGATGAAACAACTGTTCAATTAATAATACAGATTAAACCACTAAATTGAAGTGATAAATAGTGTTACATATAAACACAGTCTTTTAAATTACCATTTTGCATATTTTGAATTTCAAAATTACTGATATTGTCAGTAACTACTGACTTGATTTGAAAGCAAATGCCATAATGACTTTTTTAAATTTTATTTTAACTTTAATCAACATATAATAACCGTCAATTTGTAATTCAAAATTTGCTTAATCAAATGTCCAAAGCTCAAGAAATCAGCATTAATTACTGATTTGATTTGAAACAAATAGTCATCAAGAATTTATTTTTATTTTTTAATTTAACTTTAAATTTTATGATGAAAATAATGTTGGTGGAACTCTTATGTAATTGGTTGTCAACAATGTAAAAGTGAGCAGTGGCTATTTTTTCCGATCAGTGGATACCAACCAGTTTTCAAAACACTGATGTTCGGTCAATCAGTGGTCAACATGGAGATTGAAGAAACAGAGGTTGAATTTCAACAGTGGAATATTTTGAACAATCAAATGTTTGAACCAATTTTAAGAATACTATACCCAAACAATCAAGATGAGAAGCTTAATATTCATCAAAGTGTATATGAATTTTATTAGTATAAAGATGAAACAACTGTTCAATTAATAATACAGATCAAACCACTGAACTGATGTGATAAATAGTGTTACATATAAACAAAAGTACTAAACCCTGTTACATATAAACACTGATGCCATAAAAATGGTTTCATATAAAACACTGAGGTGATGACATCTAACAACCTAACAGTCTTTAAAACATTGATGCGGAAAACACTGTTATATATAAACAAAGTCTTTTAAATTACCATTTTACATCTTTTGAATTTCAAAATTACTGATATTGTCAATAACTACTGACTTGATTTGATAGCAAATGCCATAATGACTTTTTTAAATTTTATTTTAACTTTAATCAACATATAATAACTGATGCGTGCGAAGTGTTATATATATTAGGTGTATATTTTAAGCCCCTTTAACACTTATTTTAGCCAAGTTTTAAATTTATAAAACACGATATTTTACTAACACTAAACACACATATGGGCAAGTGCACCCATCGTGAGCGTAGTATAGCGTTGGTAAGATACCGAGGTCATCCAAGGACACAAGAGCTTTTAGTACCGGTTTATCCTCAACGTCTAATCAAAATAAAAAGTTTAGAAAAATGATTTTTAAACTAAGAAAAATAAAACCTAACTAAAAATGCTGAAAATAAAATAAAAGTAAAAACAGATAGACAAGATGAATCACTTGGTTCCGACTCGTATCTAGTATAACCTTTGATTATTTCCGCACTTTTGCAAATAATTAAGAGATTATCTTAGTTATTGTAGTAGGCCCCTCTTTTGAAGGTGACGTTACCTTCACCCCAGTAGTTTGAGTCAGCAAGGATACAATCCTAAAAGGGTGGATTATTGGAAGATAATGAATTAAGTTATTAATGTAGTATTATGGTAGGCCCCGCTTTTGGCGGTGACGTTACCCTCGGCTAAGTAGTCTGAGTCAGCAGGGATACAGTCCTAAATAGCCGGGTTATAGTATTAATAGTAGTTAACTTATGAGGGGATCAAAGAGTTTGGACCCTCGCCATCCAATACCGTGAAGCATTGAAGGAGGTCCTACTAAATTTAACCCAGGTCCATTGCAGGACCTCTAAACGCTGAACAATGGCAAGACCTTTACCAAACCGTTCCCTTAACCCCCGACCAGGTAGCCAACATACCTCCATATAGACCGTGGAGATATGAATGGTGAAAATCCTTTATTTTATATAGACAGTAAAATAATGCCAAGACACCACGGACAAACGATAAGGAAAGATCACCTTCAACATAAGTAACTAGTTATTAAAGTCATTAATACAAAACCAAATAAAAAGTGCAAAAGATTAGAAATAAAAAGTATTATACTAGACACTTTGTCTTCACCAAGTGATGTAAGAGACTTAGGCAAACATGGCCTTGATTGTCAAGAACTCTTACGATCAATCTTGGATCCCGAGACGACTCACACACTCTACGATGGACAATGGATGATGGTGGTGGATGATGGTGTTGTGATGGTGGTGGGTGGTGGATGAAGTGTGAGAGAGGTGGTGTGCCAAGGGATGAGTTGAAATGAAACCAAGCACTCCTATTTATAGGCTGAACAGAAGGCTGGGCACGACCCCGTGTCCGCTGGGCACGGCCCCGTGCCTGTCTGACACTCTCTCTCCTCATTAATTGTAATTCGCAATTACAATTAATGCGCCTGCTGTACTTTCGAAACGCCCCCGTGTTCGCTGGACACGGCCCCGTGGTGGGCAATAGAAGCTTCTATATGTTTGTCTTTTCTGCTGCTTCTTGGGCACGGCCCCGTGCTGGCTGAGCACGGCCCGTGTTCAGTCTTCTGCCTTCTCTATTTTGCTTGAGAAGATGCCGTTGAGGGGTCGGGCAATCCACTTATGTTCCTTTTCTTGTATTTATGTTGGATTTAGCTGTCTTTTTGCTTCTTTTGTGTTTTTGAGCTTATTTAATCCTGAAAATACAAAAGGAAGACAAAAACACTCTTTTTCCAATATTAGTACTTAAAAAGGGTTAGTTTTATGCCTCATTTGATGTAATTTATATGTTGCATTTTACAAACATCAATAACCGTCAATTTGAAATACAAAATTTGCTTAATCAAATGTCAAAAGATCAAGAAATCAGCATTAAAATAGTGATTTGTTTGAAACAAATTGTCATCAAGAATTTTTTTTAATCTAACTTTAAATTTTTTGATGAGAATAAAGTTGGTGGATTTTTTCCGATCAGTGGATAACAACCAGCTTTCAAAACACTGATGTTTGGTCAATCAGTGGTCAACATGGAGATTGAAGAAACAGTGGTTGTATTTCAGCAGTGGAATATTTTGAACAATCAAATGTTTGAACCAATTTCAAAATTACTGATATTGTCAGTAACTACTGACTTGATTTGATAGCAAATGCCATAATGACTTTTTTATATTTTATTTTAACTTTAATCAACATATAATAACCGTCAATTTGAAATACAAAATTTGCTTAATCAAATGTCAAAGATCAAGAAATCAGCATTAAAATAGTGATTTGTTTGAAACAAATTGTCATCAAGAATTTTTTTTAATCTAACTTTAAATTTTTTGATGAGAATAAAGTTGGTGGATTTTTTTCCGATCAGTGGATACCAACCAGTTTTCAAAACACTGATGTTTGGTCAAATCAGTGGTCAACATGGAGATTGAAGAAACAGTGGTTGTATTTCAGCAGTGGAATATTTTGAACAATCAAATGTTTGAACCAATTTCAAGAATACTATACTCAAACAATCAAGATGAGGTGCTTAATATTCATCCAAGTGTATAGGAATTTTATTAGTACAAAGATGAAACAACTGTTCAATTAATAGTAGAGATCAAAACACTGAAGTGATAGTATAAATTCTGTTACATATAAACACTATTAACATAAACAAAGGTAGAATAAACACTGTTAATATAAACAAACATAGAAGATGTTTTGTTGATGAGGAACCACTGTTG
This sequence comes from Helianthus tuberosus, assembly GCA_030545235.1. Taxonomy (NCBI): domain Eukaryota; kingdom Viridiplantae; phylum Streptophyta; class Magnoliopsida; order Asterales; family Asteraceae; genus Helianthus; species Helianthus tuberosus. The sequence goes on from CM060436.1 coordinate 9,207,614, forward strand.
TTGGAGAGTGTTTCACATTTAGTTGATCGGTGCTTGTCTGGAATTTGGTCTTGATCAGTGGTTCTTCATAATTGAACAGTGGATGAAGTTCATCAAACTTTATGTACAACCATCCTTATATCCAACACTTGTTAGGCAGATCAGTGATGTGCCATATTAACTTGTTATAACCACTGTCATTGTAGGAAACTTAGCTGGGCAGTGCCTATTGGTGGAAACTTCAGTTTACCTACAAAAACTGATGAATTTAGAATAAATAACGCAAACTATTGTTAAGTCAAATAGCTGATGAAAAAACTTTTTAACCACTGCTAGTAATTAAAACACCGATAGTGATTAACAAAACTACGTTTAATTGCTCAAATTGAGATGACGGGAGATCTGCAAAGGATTACAAATGAATAAATGCACCAATAAACAGTAAATCAAAACGTTAGAAATACCAAAAAAAATAAATCACACCAATTTAAGTTACCTTGGTGATGTCCTAAACTTTTGCACTGGTATCACCTATCAACACACCTGGTATAACCTTTCCCATTTCCATCTCCTCAACAACCGTCCGGTAGAGGTTGCTTCTAATCAACAAACTCTATAATCCAACAAAAAAAGGTTTGGAAAGACAAAGTACAAAACATATCAAAATAAATCTGCTCGTAATCACATGATACAACAAACCAAACATACCAGAGTCACCGATTAAGAGGAGGTTGTACAAAAGCGTTCATCGAGTACGATAAGGAGATATGTTTCTTCCTCTGAGGGTAGAAAAGGGTTCATCATGTTCAGTATGACAAAATAGATAAAACGAAATAAAATTTCTAGATAAAAAAATAGATCTTACATGATTATTCTCTTCTTCAACCACTGGACGGTACATGATTTAGGGTTTCAAACGAAGATGTATCCAATAGAAGTAACCTCTGCCGTACGTTGTTGAGGAGATGAATATGAGAAGAAGAAGAAGAAGGATAAACATGAGAGAGGATAAACATCGATCGGAAATAGAGCAGAGCAGAGAAAGAAAGAAAGCAAGAAGCCCTAAATGAGTAAATGGAGGAGGATATAAATAGAAGAGGGCAGTGACACTGTTGGGCGGGAAAAAGGGCATTTAGGGGCTCTCTGGTGTTGACACGTGGCCCAAATAACTTTCATTTATTATATATAATAGATATAAAGCAACACTTGCTGCAAATTTATAATATGGAAATAATGTGAATAATTACAACATGGATTAAATTAATATATCAACATACATATTTGTTACAACATGGATTAAATTAATATATCAAAATACATATTTGTAACTAGCATGCCAATTATGATTCTCTTTCCACCTCCTAGATTTGAAACTACATATGAAAAAACACAGAGTTGGGATCTATGTCCTTGGGAAGTCTACGATGAGGTGGAAACTCCGGAAGTATGTTCCCTATGTGCTTTGCAACCTCTAGATAGAATGTGTACTTGTCAAATTCCATTGTTTTACAATCTATTATCATTTGTTGTTGAATATTTGGTAATTTGTTAATAGCTTGCGATACAGTAGTGCTACAAAATGAAACACAAAGCTTACAGTCTTTCTCTTTGAGAAAAGACTTCTGGAAAGTATTAGTCTTGAAAGTCCAACTGCCTGTATTCCAGTTCAAGTGATAAAGGGGAAGAAATCTTTGTCCATAAACAGCTACAAATTCAATTGCAGCTAGAATGTATTCATATTCCTCATTAGACATGTAGTATGGAAAGCTTACTCTTGTCCAACCCACCTTTACTCCAATATAGCCCTACCAATGGAAGAAGAGAAATAAATAAATAAAATATATGACAAACTCATATGATTTTCTATTTTTATTATTATTAGGTGGTATGGAGATTTTTCATAGTTTTTGGTCAATTTTAGGAGATTGTTTTAATACTATATACTCCACTAGTTGAACTAACATATACGAATGATGTTTTATGAGGAACCCCTAGTTGAATTCACGGATGTGAATAGACTTTATGTTGAAAAGCAAATACATGTTTTCCAACTCATCATGAAGTTTGAAAAGCGTGCAACATCCGCAAGTGAACTAGCAAATTCTCATAAACAACTAGTTCCAAAAGTTGACTAAAAAACCATAAGAACTTGTCCAAACTACCTTGAAAAGAAGATCTATGTTTTCCTCTTTCCTTGGAGGACATCATCACAAATCATAGTTTTGTAAAATTAAAAGGTATGGACGTTATGTGGATTATGAATGTTAAAATTACATATTTCATAATTTTTGCATAAAATATTTTACAGTAATATTGTCCAAAAAGCTCGAGGCTCGAAGCTCGCTCGAAGTTTGCTCGGATTTAGCTCGGAAAAAACTCGCTCGATATGGCTCGGTTTGAAACTGAGCCGAGCCGGCTCGGCTCGTTAAAAAAGTGAGTCTAGCTCGGCTCGGCTCGCTTTTTAGCTCAGCTCGGCTCATGAACAACCCTAAATATGAAGAAATCTAGAAATATGACTTACCTTTTCGATTGCATCTTTCATTGCAAGTGAACGTACTTGGTCAATACCAAGCAAAAAATGACCATACGGTCCAGCACAAGCACAACCTCCTCGAGCTTGGATGCCAAAGAGGTCATTGAGAAGCTTAGCGACAAAAGTACCATTAAGAGACTTGCCTTTCTTATTAGAGTTTGTAGTTGTGTGAACGAGGAAGGAGAGAATTCCATGTCTCTCTACTTTGGTATTTCCCAACACCCATACGTTGGAAAGTTTCACAAGCCTCTCTAGCGCCCTTTCAATGTAGTCATGTTCTCTCTTTGCAATAACTTCACATTTTATGTATTCTTTAACTTGGAAGGCTAATGCTGCTTTTACTCGTTGAATAATTTGTGGTGTCCCAGCATCTTCCCTTTCTTCAATGTCATTAATGTATAGTGTGTCCTACAATATCATGCATAAAACCTCATATTTTTATTAAAAAATTACACTTTTAGTTTCATCGAAGAATGGGCTAGCGGTCCAAGGTGTTGGACAAACAGGATTAGTTTAGTAGTAGAATTATAAAGTGTGTAAATTATCGTTCTAAATAATAATACCTGTTCATCGAAGAAATTAACATAGTTAATGGTCCCACCTCCGCAGGTCGAAGGGGGAGCATATTTCAGCTGGTATAAGGCCTTGTTCATCAGAAGAATCCCTGGTGATCCAGGTCCGCCAAGAAACTTGTGTGGGCTTAAGGTTATGGCATCATAGCCATCATTAGCACCCGATCTCATGTCAATCTCCACGTATGGGCCACTTTTATGCATTCAACATTAATGTATCAGTCGGTTTCACATCTAACATAATTTGGTTATTACATATATATTGAGCAAATTATTAAAATTAGTACCTTGCTGCAAAATCAAAGCATGCGAAGGCTCCAAACTCGTGAAGCAAGCGAGCTAACGAACGTGTATCAGAACAAATTCCAGTAACATTACTACAAGCAGAGAATGAACCGAGCATGGGGCGGCCAGTGCCTTGATAAAACTCTAGATGCGCCTTCAAATCAGCGATGTCAATCATTCCTTCTTTGTCTAGACCGATCTCTATTACTTCTGCTAGACTTTGCCTCCAGGAAAGGAGGTTGGAGTGGTGTTCATAAGGACCAACAAAAACTACCCATCTTTCTTCACTTCCTATACATGTGTTCAATATTTTCTCTTTCAAGATTGATGGAACAGCAATTCCCAACACTTCTTGAAGCCGTTTTATAGCGGCTGTAGTGCCTGATCCACAGAAAAGGAGTGCATCATGTTGGGTTCCTCCTAAGCATTTCTTCACAAATTCAGTTGCCTCATGGAGCATTTTCATCGTCCTATCGCCAACATAGTTGTCAGATGTGTGAGTGTTCCCTGAAAATTTATCAACACCATAGCTACATGAAATATGTTGTCAGAAAAATTGGGTTTTATAGTTCGTGAGAAATGCGTAGTAAATGTGTCAGAATTCGAGACGTTTTTTTTACTAAGAAATTTTTCATAGGAACTCAACCAGCTTTCTTGTAGTGCAAACAATCCAAATCACTTTTTATCATTTTATGTAATTAGGTTACCATAAAAGGGAAGAAGATTCTGGATGATATATTCTTCAATGTAACGAAGACAACGGCCTGAGGCTGTATGATCTGCATATGTAAGTTTACGCGATCCAAACGGAGTCTGAATCTCAGCAAACCCGCCTATGATTTGTGATCGCAGCCACCTTAGTTTTGATTCAACACACGTATCACTCTGTGGTGCGTCTCTATCAACGATCCCATCGCTAAGCAGCATACCATATTCATTAATCTTTCTTGCGAGTTGCTGTTGATGTTCCACCATATTCTCTTTGGTATATTGCACCGTGACATTGTATCTATAAGATAAGGGTATTTATACAGGTTTGTTACTTGTGGGAATGACAAACCGGAGGTGTAGGTCAAATTACTATAACGCGGAACGTTAACATATATAATATATAATACAACATGTGACATTATAGATTTCAATCATTATTAAAAGTTATTCATGCTTTTTTTTTTTTTTTTTGAAAGGTAACTGTTATTCACAAGGGCTAACCCTCAAAACAAGGGCAGCCGCCAACAAAACAAAACCGATTACAAAAACGAGAAAGAAATCCAATCTTCCCAAAGAACGACTCTATCTTTTGGTCTATTTCTATACCACAAAAAACCTAACGATTTGATGTCTTGCACGATACTAGCAGCTGAACACAATTTATCCGAGAATCTTCTATTGTTCCTAGCTAACCAAATGCACCAGAAGCCAACCATGATGATACCTTTCAGAATGATCCTAGCTTTGGCACCCAAATCAGCGTAATCGTGAACTTCCAGCAGATCATTGAGCGAGAAGGCGAAGATTGGACTGATTTTACACCATTTGCTGATAAGGTACCAGACCTCCGAGGCCACTAGGCACGAACGAAAAAGATGATCCGCAGTCTCGAGCCCGTCATTGCAGAGAACACATCTTTCGTCCCCGTTGAAACAATTACGTTTTGAAAGGGCATCCAAAGTAGCGATCCGTCCCATTTGAGCCCGCCAAACCAGAATGTTCACCTTTTTAGGAACCCATTTCGACCATTTAAACACAAAGTTGCTACTATAATCAGTGTCACTCTTGAGGAACCGTTTAACCGCCTTCACCGAGAAAACTCTATCCTCACCACCGATCCACTCCCATTTGTCCGCGGACCCCGGAAGGTTAACCGAGTCAAGGAGCTCAATGAGATCATTCCATTCTCTTCTTTCATCCGCCCCATCCAGATCACGAGACCAGCCCCACCGACCATAAAAAGCCGGCAGCGAACAGTCAAACCGAGAGGCCACTGTGCAGCGTTTTTCTGTTTCCAGCCGAAATAAGGCAGGGAACCGGACCTTCAGTGGTTCATTACAGGCCCATGGATCGATCCAAAATCTGATCGATTCACCGTTACCAACAACCCCTTTGAAATTGTTTAAAAACTCGATACCTCCCACCTTTGTTTTAGAAATAACGGAAATGATACCCTTCCAAACTCCTCCGATGTTTTTGTTCATAGAAACAGGAGACCAACTTCTATTGGAGAGATGAATAGAATCAATTACCTTTTTCCATAGCGCATGCTCTTCAGTACGGTATCTCCACACCCACTTGCTTAACAAAGCAATATTAATATCTTTTAGATCGGCCAGCCCTATACCTCCCCTATCAATCGGAGCTGAAGCTCTATTCCAAGCGACCCAGTGAAGTTTATTTTCCGAACTATTACCTCCCCATAGAAACCTCCTTATAATAGACTGTAATTTGTTAATAATAGAGATAGGAGCTTTGAAGAGAGAAAAATAGTAGTTTGGCAAATTTTCGAGGACCGATTTTATAAGCGTAACGCGACCACCAATGGACAGAAAGGAAGCCTTCCACCCCGCCAAGCGTGATTCAAAAATGTCAATGATGAAATTCCAATTAGCAACTTTACTCATTTTTGCGCCCACCAAGATACCAAGGTGAAGAAACGGAATCTTACCCACGGAGCACTTTAAAATCGAAGCCATATCCTGAATATCTGAAACTCCCACACCGATTCCAAAAAGACTCGATTTATTCATATTGATTTTAAGACCGGAACATAAATAGAAGCACCTTAAAAGCATCGCCACCTTTTTGATATTGTTCCTGGCCCATTCACCAATAAGCACACAATCATCCGCGTACATTAGGTGAGAAATAACCGGCCCTCCATTTGGCAAACAAATACCTCGAAATGCCCCAACCTCGCATGCTTTCCTAACCATACAAGAAAAAGCCTCCATAACCAAAAGAAAAAGGAAAGGCGAAATCGGGTCACCTTGTCGCATACCTTTATGGCACTGAAACTCGAAGGTTGGCGAACCATTAACTAGAACCGAGGAACGAGCTGACGAGAGGATGCCGAAAATCCATAGACACCATCTCGGGGGGAAACCAAGTTGGGCCATTATAGACGAGAGGAAGTGCCAGTTCACATTGTCGTAGGCTTTGGCGAAATCAATTTTAAACATGAACATCTCGGAACCATTCTTCCTAGCCCAAGCCAGAACTTCATTGAGGATGAGGGGGCCATTCGTGTAAGAATTACCATATCTATAAATATCCCAAATTTCAACAAAAGTATGATTAACTTTTAATAATAATTGAAATCTATAATGTTTATATTTTTAACTTCATGCAAGTGACACATTCAAAAAAAATTTGAAAGGAGGAACTTTATTAAAACACACTGGTCTTGACAAGTTGGTCTTAGTTACTTGGTTTTTCTTCTTAAGATCTCAAGTTCAGCTTCCACTAGCATCACTTTGAAGGACATCGGTGGTGGCAATTAAGTTTACAATTAGGCTTCTCTAGAGGTCGTCAGTTCAAAACCGAGCCGAACCAGGTTTTACCGTAGTGGGTCTTCGGGCGGGCGGGTTTTCCCTGGAACTGGTGGCTCAGATATGCATTTAACTCTGACTATTATGAAGGGCGGAATGCGTTTGCTCGTTTAAGGGCATCTGTAACACCCCAAAACCCGAATGTTTATATTTGTCGTATGTTCCTATATGACATAGCATGAAATAAATAACTAGGCTATTTAACCTAGTTAAGTGTGTTGTCAAAAATATTAAATGACGAAAGTTGTGTCAAATATGTTTTAGTGGCTAACACGAGGGACTAAACTGGGATAAAATGAAAGTTGAATTATCAACTTAAAAGAAATCAACACACACACAAACACACACTTCGTGTGTGTTCGTGAATGTTCAGGAGCTCTAAAGAGCCAAACCCTAATCAAGAAAGATCATCAAATTGAAAGGCTAGATGAAGCTTAAATTCATAACCAAGCATGGATTAATGATCACCTTCACAAGGGGATCATGAGGTATGTTCTAAAACTTAGATTGGTGACCTTGTATGAAGTGGGTTAAGTTTAATCCGTGAAATTGGTTGAAATTAGAATGAATACTTGTTAATGCTAATATGTTGAAGTTGAATCATGGTTAAATTTTAGTTATTTGGATTAATTAGAATGAAACTCGTGCATGAATGTGAAGAGGATGATCATGAAGAAATTGTAGATGTTATATTGTGATTTTGTGATGAGCAAGGTATTATATGATAGATTTTGATAGACAAACTTGAAAGGAAATTGATGATTATGAGGTCTTGTTTGAATGTGGTGGTTCATGAGATGAAGTTGGGAAAAACATGCTCAAAACACTTGTACATTATGCTTAGAAAGTGGTATGCACACCAATTGTTCGATAAAATGCTTAGGTGAAAATGATAAGTGAAATTTGTATGCTAGCAATGGATAATTATATGTAGAATGTGATAATAATGTAATAGATAATAGGTTTGCAAAAGGAATGTGTTTTAGATGGATTACAAGTGGGAAATTAGTGTGATAAGATGATACGGTAAGATACTTGCATTAGAAAGTTGTACTACATGCTTTGAGGGTGTGATGCACACCGTATGTGGGATTAGGTGTTTGATGATTACTAGTAAATAATCATGTACTAAATATTAAGCGTGTGAACTCACTAGCGAGTAAAGAAGGTGGAGTTATGTAAATGGGTTAATTTAGAATGTGTTGGTCAATTGGTAGGATCATGAAGAATTCGCATATGTAGGATTTACTATGTGATTATATGTGGATATAACTAGGTGACCATGTGGTATGTGCGTCACCACATGAGTATGAAATGCACACGTTGTTATTACTATGGTCTACCTTATTAAGAATAACAATTTGAAGGTATACATGTAAGTTAGATCGTTGACTTTTGAAAGTCAACAGTGTATGAATGTATTGGATGGGCTTTTGAACACAAATGTTAGAGTAGAGAATTAGTGTGGCATGTACTAGATTATTTATGTGCTATGTATGATGGTAATCGGATTGCGTTAGATTTGAATAAGCTAACTTTTGATATGTGTCTCATGTATGCGAAAATGTGACTAATGGAAGTCAAATAATGTGTAAATAAAAGGAAATGAATGTTTGTATGTATGATCATATATGTTAACTTTTATACGAACGTGATGACATGTAAGGAAAGGAATCGTATCAATTGACTCAAGCACGGAGGGCTAGCGCGGCGAGATGAGGAAGGAAGTAAGCTCTAATACGCACACTTAAGGTAAGTGACTTCCGACTCACTTATTAGTATGTTTAGGGAGTTATTTAATGCTTATAAATGTGAGAAGGTCATGTATGATTAATTAATAAATGGAAATGCTAAGGTAGGAATGATTGTCGAGGCTGAAAGTAGCTAGTTACGGCGGAAATAAAATAGTGGAATCGAACGGGTCGAATAATGGCATGAAGGATCTTTAAGCCTTTTTCTTATAATTCAGCTTTTAATGTGAGTTAGGATGGTAAACAAATCCGTAATTAAATTACGGACGCGCAGAAACAAGAATTACACAAAACGGATGCTTAGCTCAAAAGTTATGTAAGTTTCAAGTTGAGTTTTGGTTGAAAACATAGCTGGGCACTTTATGCAGCAGCAAAAGGAAGTATTCTGTCGAAATAGGGCTGTCACGCTACGCGACAGCAATTCAGTTTCACCGTCGCGCAACGCGATAGATGTCGCGCCCCGCGACCGCCCGGGGCAGGGGCTGTCGCGCCCCGCGGGAGCCAGTTAGCTGGCAAACCTTGTTTTCTTTTTAGTTCGTTTCAGCAAGAATGTCCATTCAACAGTTGGAACGTTCACTCGTCAGCAAGAATGTTCACTCAATAGTTGGAACGTTCACTCATCAGCAAGAATGTTCATTCAACAGTTGGAACGTTCACTCGTCAGCAAGAATGTTCACTCAACAATTGGAACGTTCACTCGTCAGGAAGAATGTTCAGTCAACAGTTGGAACGTTCACTCGTCAGCAAGAATGTTCACTCAACAGTTAGAACGTTCACTCGTCAGCAAGAATGTTCACTCAACAGTTGGAACGTGCTCAGCCAACACCACCCCGTGTTCAGCCTTCTGTTTACTTTTGGTACTGGCAGTCTGGACACTAGGCCGTGCTCAGCCAACACCACCCCGTGTTCAGCTACCCAGTAGTATAAAATCTTGTTTTTAACCCACTTTTACACATTTTAATCAACCGAAAAACTTATTTTTGGGACACATTGAGGACAATGTGTAATTTAAGTGTGGGGGGATGCTAAAACCTTGAATCTTGCAAGTCCTAAATACAAGCCTTACACAAAACTCTATTGGAACCGCTAATCACCCCAAATTTTTTCAAAAATTTTCATTTTTTTACTTGTCTATGTTTAACTTGGGAATTTCAAAGTTCCAAAAAGGTTATATTTTTACAAATTTACAACCGATAGCGTCGTAATAAGAAGAGCCAATATAAGAAAATTATGAAAAGGCATAACAAGCTTAGTTAAAATTTGATTATATATACTTGATCACATAAAAAAACCCATTCCCACAAAAAGTGAGTTTTGAGCCTTTATTGAGCATACAAATACATATCTTTAAACTAAATGCTCATTTTTCGTTTCTTGTGTGAATAGCCGCTTGATTCTTACGACTCTAGAACTTGCCATGATGATACATTCCCGGTCCTCACCAACTTAAACACGAGTAAGTAAATGATGGAGGCATTAGGACTAACCCTTTTTATTTCTACACCATTATTTTTCTTTTTTTTACCACCTACCCAAAATCCCCCTAGTTAGCCCCTTTGAGCCTAAACCTTTTCATTTCATAACCCAAACCAAACACCCTTTTACCCGCCAAAACCTTTTTCATTTTTAACCCTTTGTTTTAGTAACTAGCTCGGTTTTTCTTATGACTTTCAAAAAAAAAATTGATGATGATGAAGCAAAAAAAAAAATAAATAAATAAACAAACAAACAAGTTTATAAAAAATAACTTTGTTTGAATAGTGGTTTCAAAAAAAAAGTCTTACGAAAACCGACGCTTGTTACGCTTTTCGCCCTTTTTCTATTAACCACTAACCCAACCACCTACCTTTAACCCAAGCCTAACCCTTCACCCACAAAGTCCTCCTGATATTTACAAAGGTATATAAGTTAAAAAGGAGGAGGATTGGTTGCTTGGCAAGCCTATTGTAACACCCCAACCCAGAAGGGCTAACGTGTCACAATAACAGTATCATAAACAAAAGTCATAATTCCATTTATTTATTTGATAAGGATACAACGACAACTAAACTTAAGGTTAATATACAAGCGGAGACATTCGACTTAATTAACTAACATCTTCAGATTTATTCCTAGGCTTTATTCTTCTCTCTTTTCCCCGCCCAAAGTAACATGCGTACCTGTATATACAAAAAGGATTTACGGAATGAACCAAATGCCCAGTACGGAATAATAGGCTCAAATAAGAAGTAACGCTTTAAATGTTATCCGGATGGAAAATGATACGATGCAAATGACGTAATTTCATAATATAAATCATACGGATGTACCCATGAGCCAAACTTAAAATGTGACAATACACAGGTAGCTACTCCTGCATAATTATCACACGAGATGGCGAGTTGGCATACCCGCTATCCACCTCCTTATCTTAAATCCTAGGATCGATCCATACGCCTCCTAATAGCCATATGTACCACACTTGTACTTAAGAGACGCCGTGAACTGATCTCTCCGTCACGGATGGAGCACATGATGTTGATGCCGCAACAACATGCTCGTGGGACACTCCACGAGAAGCGATACTCAGGGTATCAGAGTACAAAAGGTCTTATTTACATAACTTATCAAAATACTTTTCATAACAAGACGTAACATATATTGGAACATGCGATAATGAATACAACTAACATAATACTATCGCATGACAGGAAAGCTAAATCCAAAGTTGTGATTAGAATAGAAATCAAACGGACTGTCAAATGAATCGATAATCAAAGACATGATGAGGTTGAAAAGCTATACGAATTTAACGGGTTTATAACAATTGAATATCAAACAACAAGGAGTGGGGTAAGGATCCGTACCTTAAAAATTCCAAAGTGATGTTACCTTGTGATAATATTTCAGATTTATATGGGCAGAGTTTAGACTATTGATTAGTCTTTTAACCTAATTTAAATAACATGCACACAACTAGGTTAGTAACTTAATACAGCATTACGATAACTCACGAGATTAAAATCCTCACAACGAATGACAAAGTGTGATACTTAAACATCCATCGGATTCACAATTAATGACAAAGTGAAATCACTTAAACATCCATCGGATTCACAACGAATGACAAAGTGTAAACACTTAAACATCCATCGGAATCACAACTAATGACAAAGTGAAATTACTTAAACATCTATCGGAATCACGACTAATGACAAAGCATAACCCAATTTTGAGCAGCACTTAAACATCCATTGGATTGATTTCAATCAATCGGACATTGAATCGTAGTAGGGATCGAGTTAATACCCTGTTCTACAGCACCCCGCTATACTAATTAGTGTTCGTGTGTGTTAATTGTAGTAAACAGACGATAACTCGAAGTATATTACGAATTCTTTCGTCGTTTCAGCGCCCAGAATCAAGTCCCAATCGCTGCTATTTATAGGTGAAATTTGACCTTGTCGCGGCCCGCGTGAACATTTAACCTATCCTTACGCGGCCCGCGAGGCAACTTATTTTATGCATAGGGTTGCCACGTGTGGGACTAGCCTAGCTGAGTCGACAGATTTTTAAATTTCAACTTCGACAGCAAGTTATTAGGATAATCGTCAAGTAGGGAATACCCCCCCTGAGTTTTAGGGGCCCTAATCCTGATTCTGAAAATTCTGAAAATTTTAGGGTTTGTACAGAATTACTTGGGTGTCTTAATTAAGGTTTCCTATTGGGTAATTTATAAATAATAATAATAGTTTTGGTTGATATACAGAAGTATGGATCATAAAATAAATGTTTAGTTTATTATAAATTATTATTATTCTTTTATTTCTAGAATAATGATTTTAAATTTATGGTCATTACAACTATTACCCCCTTAAAAGAAATTTCGTCCTCGAAATTTTTCAAACAAGAATATAACATATCGTATAAGTAACGGAAATGGAACTTTCATAGCAGAGTTACTAAAAAATCTCCTAAACACATATGTGTATCTGAAATTCATAATTAAGTTCATGACTATAATTGTCAATTACCATACATATGTGCCCTAATGGTTCTTCCACTGCGTATCTTAATAACATATTTAATTATGCAGAAAATCAACATAGACTTACAGATAACAAGAGTGAATATTGGTACTGATATCTCCTACATAGATATGCTTAATCATAGCTAAGATATATTCACATAAGGTAAAGCATGAATGACCGTAAACAGAAACAATTGAACCTATATCAAAGAGCAAGATTTACCGTTACTTCGACTAAAATTCTATTACTACAATAGATTAGGGTATAGAGAGTGAATTGATTCTTCAGATTCCCATGTTGCTTCGTGTTCAGAGTGATTTTTCCAAAGGATTTTAACAAACGGAATTACTTTCCTACGCAAAACCCTTTCTTGTCGATCTAAGATGGCTTCTGGTTCCTCTTCGTAGGACAAATCTTCGTGAATTGTAAGAAACGGATAACTAATGACATGGAGTGGATGATAATTATATCCTCTTAACGAGGAGACATGAAAAACGTTATGAACGTGAGAGAGTTGAGGCGGTAAAGCCAGTCGATATGACACTTCTCCAATTCTTTCAAGGATTTCAAACGGACCGATGAAACGGGGACTAAGCTTCCCTTTAATTCCAAATCTACGAATGCCACGCCAAGGTGATACCTTTAAGAATACGTGGTCGCCAATTTTAAATTCGAGTGGTCGTCTATCTTGATCCGCATAGCTCTTTTGTCTGCTCTGAGCTTCTTTCAGTTTTTCTCGTGCTATAGTGACTTTTTCATTTGTAATCTGAACTAGTTCTGGCCCATCAATAATCTTTTCTCCAACTTCATCCCAGCAGATCGGTGCACGACATTTCCGACCGTATAAAAGCTCAAAAGGTGCCATGCCAATACTTGCTTGCCAACTATTGTTGTAAGCGAACTCAACAAGGCATAGATATTCATCCCAGTTTCCAGACCATTCAAGTGCACATGCTCGGAGCATGTCTTCCAAGGTTTGAATTGTGTGTTCTGACTGCCCATCTGTTTGTGGATGGAAAGCCGTACTAAACTTCAGTCGTGTACCCCAAGCTGCCTGAAAACCATTCCAAAATCGTGAGGTGAAACGTGGATCTCTATCGGAAACAATGGAAGATGGTGTGCCATGGAGTCGAATAATTTCTTGAAGAAATATTTCGGATAACTTATTAACCGAAAATCCTTGCTGAATTGGTAGAAATGTGCTGACTTCGACACTCTATCGACAACAACCCATACAACATCATTCTTCTTGAATGTCTTAGGCAAACCAGTAACAAAATCCATTGTGATCTCATCCCACTTACATATGGGAATATCCAATGGCTGCAACAGACCGCTTGCTCGTTTGTGTTCAATTTTCACTTGTTGGCAAGTGAGGCATTTACTTACGTATCAAGCAAGGTCTTCCTTCATGCCATTCCACCAGAAGTTCTGTCTTAAGTCTCGATACATCTTGGTAGATCCTGGGTGAATTGAAAATGGTGAGCTGTGAGCTTCGGCTAACAAAGACTCACGAAGGGTGGAGTCATCGGGTACACAAAGTCTTTTACCGCACCAAATCACCCCATGATGGTCTATACGAAATTCAGATTGCTTACCCACCTCAAGATTTTGCACAATTGCCCAAAGTTCTCCATCTTGCTTCTGTGCATCTTTGATCCGTGATATGAGGTCGGGTTCAATCTGCATTCTAGCTAGATATCCATCAGATTTACTAACCTGAAGCCAAATGTTCATTCTTTCGAGATCCCTCCTAATACGAGGCTGAATTTGTAAGCAAGATATAGTCCCGGAATTCTTTCGGCTCAATGCGTCAGCTACAACATTGGCTTTGCCTGGATGGTATTGAATATTGGCGTCGTAATCTTTTAAAAGTTCTAACCACCTTCTTTGCCTCATATTTAGCTCCTTCTGCGTGAATATGTATTTGAGGCTCTTGTGGTCGGTAAAGATGTCACAACTCTCACCATACAGATAGTGTCGCCAAATCTTAAGTGCAAAGACGACTGCGGCTAGTTCTAAATCATGTGTAGGGTAGTTAACTTCATAAGGCTTTAACTGACGGGAGGCATAAGCGATAACCTTCCCATGTTGCATTAGCACACAACCTAATCCTTTCTTTGAGGCATCACTATAGACTTGGTAACCTCCTGATCCAGAAGGGAGAGCGAGTATCGGGGAGGATACGAGTCGTTTCTTCAATTCTTCAAAGCTTTTCTCTTGTTCCTCATTCCATGAGTATTTCACCCCTTTCCTTAGGAGTTTTGTGAGTGGTAAAGCAATTACCGAGAATCTTTCAACAAATCTTCGGTAATAGCCAGCAAGACCCAAGAAACTTTGTATTTCGGTAACAGAAGTGGGTTTTGGCCATTTTGTAATAGCTTCAACCTTTGTTGGGTCTACCATAATTCCCTCTGCTGATATGACATGTCCTAGAAATGCCACTTGGCTAAGCCAAAAGTCACATTTGTAAAACTTAGCGTACAACTTCTCATGCCGCAAGGTTCCAAGTACTGCATGTAGATGTGCTTCATGCTCTTCACGACTCTTGGAATATACCAGAATGTCATCGATAAAAACAATAACAAATTTATCTAGGAATTTGTGAAATACGCGATTCATCAAATCCATGAAGACTGCGGGTGCGTTAGTTAGCCCAAAGGGCATAACCAAGAATTCGTAATGACCATAACGAGTACGAAAGGCGGTCTTGGGAACATCATCATTTTTGATCTTTAGCTGATGGTACCCAGACCTTAGGTCGATTTTTGAGAAGAACTGAGCCCCTTGAAGTTGATCAAAGAGATCATCAATGCGAGGCAGAGGATACTGATTACGAATAGTAATCTTGTTCAGCTCTCGGTAGTCAATACATAGACGCATACTACCGTCTTTCTTCTTCACAAATAAGACCGGAGCACCCCAAGGTGAAACACTGGGTCTTATGAATCCTAGGTTTAACAATTCTTGCAATTGTTCCTTCAACTCCTTCAATTCCATCGGAGCCATACGATATGGAGCTTTAGAAATAGGCTCGGCGCCAGGGATTAAGTCGATGGTGAATTTTACCTGACGGTCAGGTGGTAATCCCGGTAGTTCATCCGGAAATACATCATGATATTCACGAACAACGGAATGACTATCGTTACTCTTAACACTAGCAGAAGTATCCTTAATCGATGCTAGGAATCCCGCACAACCGTTTGATATGAATTTTCGAGCTTTGAATGCGGAGATAATTTTAAGAGATTTATGAGCTTGAGTTCCCTGATATATAATATCAGGATGATGAAGATCGCCGAAAATAACACGGCGGAAATGACAATCTATAGTTACACGATGTCGAGACAACCAATCTATTCCTAGAATAACATCAAAGTCACACATATGTATTGGAAATAGGTCTGCCTTACACACAATAGATTCAATACAGATCGGACAATCTTTATATATGTAAGTGATTACGGATGAATTTTCCATGGGAGTGGAAATGGTTAAAGTATGATTTAAGAGAGTTGGTCTTATCGGAAGGTACTTAGTAAATGAGTGGGATACTAAAGAATGAGTCGCTCCTGTATCGAATAACACATAGATACTATGTTTACCAAGCTGAAGGGTTCCCGACACAGTAACTGGGGCATTAGCAGCATCAGTAGCAGAAAGTGCGAAAACTCTTCCTCCAACATTGGGTGGTGCAACGTTTGGTCGGTTATTCTTCTTAGTGTCTTTCTGTGTACACTCCTTAATCATGTGTCCAGTTTGTCCACATCTAAAGCATGCTCCTGTATTTCGGTGACATACGCCCTGATGTCGCTTACCACAAGTATTACATAGAGGATATGTAATCTGATTCGGGTTTACATGTTGATTCAGTGATTGAGCTCTAATAGGTTCTGCATACAACTGAATCTGGTTTTGAGCAGGCCTCGGGTTTTGCAGTCTAGGTTACCATGGACGTGCCTGATTTCCAGAGTTTTGATTTCCTTGCACTTTGCGGTCTTGATGCTGTGGCGTAGTGGATGATTGGCCGATTGCCTGCTTAAATTGTCCTTCTCTGTTTCTCTTCTTATTATCCTCAGTTCGAGATAAAAATTCTTTCCTCTCGAACTCAAAAGTTTTGATTGCATCGGCAACTTTGGTGATATCCTTAAATTTCATGTACATGATCGACTTCTGAATTCGATCATTGACTGCCCACTTGCATTTCTCTGCCTGGGCTTCTGCCGATCCTGCAACGTCTCCTACAATACTAGCTAACCTTGAAAATCGAGTAATGAACTCAGAGGCTGGTTCATCACTCCCTTGTCGAATTACTGCATATTCCCTGATATAAGCTTCTTTATCAGCGGTAGAAAAATACTTGTCGTAAAAGATGGTACGAAAGTCGACCCATGAAAGATTAGCGTCAAAATCATACCCTCCTTTGACTTGCTTATATCCTTCCCACCAAGTTTGTGCGTCATCTTCACATTTGTAGGTAGCCAATCTAACTTTGTATTGCTCCGGAACTCCAAGAACTCCGAAGATCTTTTCAACATGAGCTATCCAGTTTCTTGCTTCGACTGGATTATTAGCGTGACTAAAGGATTTCGGCTTTTGTTTTTGGAATTTAGCGATCCATATGTCTATACTATAGGTAGTATGGTTCGTGGTATTCTCACGAATTTCTTCACCAGAGATTGGATTCGTGTTATTACGTTCTAGATGACGAGTTTGTTGAATAACGGCCTCAGCTGTTTGAGCTACAAGGTTTGGAAGCAACCCGGCAACAGCCTGGTTGATAGCATTAATTACGTTTGGATCAACTGGAGTCTCATTCGAAGAAGTGTTGTTACGTACATGGTTAGTACGAGTATTCCTACGTAGCTGACAACGAGGAGGCATCTATAAGAATAGACATAGGAGTTAAACAAAATAAGAGACCAAGTTGAATCCTATCATAGACATCTACCCATTCCTCACAGGTTCTAATTACTATCTTCAAGTTTTCTACAGGAAAGAGCCTTTGCTCTGATACCATAGCTGTAACACCCCAAACCCAGAAGGGCTGATGTGTCACAATAACAGTATCATAAACAAAAGTCATAATTCCATTTATTTATTTGATAAGGATACAACGACAACTAAACTTAAGGTTAATATACAAGCAGAGACATTCGACTTAAATAACTAACATCTTCAGATTTATTCCTAGGCTTTATTCTTCTCTCTTTTCCCCGCCCAAAGTAACATGCGTACCTGTATATACAAAAAGGTTTTACGGAATGAGCCAAATGCCCAGTACAGAATAATAGGCTCAAATAAGAAGTAACGCTTTAAATGTTATCCGGATGAAAAATGATACGATGCAAATGACGTAATTTCATAATATAAATCATACGGATGTACCCATGAGCCAAACTTAAAACGTGATAATACACAGGTAGCTACTCCTGCATAATTATCACACGAGATGGCGAGTTGGCATACCCGCTATCCACCTCCTTATCTTAAATCCTAGGATCGATCCATACGCCTCCTAATAGCCATATGTACCACACTTGTACTTAAGAGACGCCGTGAACTGATCTCTCCGTCACGGATGGAGCACATGATGTTGATGCCGCAACAACATGCTCGTGGGACACTCCACGAGAAGCGATACTCAGGGTATCAGAGTACAAAAGGTCTTATTTACATAACTTATCAAAATACTTTTCATAACAAGACGTAACATATATTGGAACATGCGATAATGAATACAACTAACATAATACTATCGCATGACAGGAAAGCTAAATCCAAAGTTGTGATTAGAATAGAAATCAAACGGACTGTCAAATGAATCGATAATCAAAGACATGATGAGGTTGAAAAGCTATACGAATTTAACGGGTTTATAACAATTGAATATCAAACAACAAGGAGTGGGGTAAGGATCCGTACCTTAAGAATTCCAAAGTGATGTTACCTTGTGATAATATTTCAGATTTATATGGGCAGAGTTTAGACTATTGATTAGTCTTTTAACCTAATTTAAATAACATGCACACAACTAGGTTAGTAACTTAATACAGCATTACGATAACTCACGAGATTAAAATCCTCACAACGAATGACAAAGTGCGATACTTAAACATCCATCGGATTCACAATTAATGACAAAGTGAAATCACTTAAACATCCATCGGATTCACAACGAATGACAAAGTGTAAACACTTAAACATCCATCGGAATCACAACTAATGACAAAGTGAAATTACTTAAACATCTATCGGAATCACGACTAATGACAAAGCATAACCCAATTTTGAGCAGCACTTAAACATCCATTGGATTGATTTCAATCAATCGGACATTGAATCGTAGTAGCGATCGAGTTAATACCCTGTTCTGCAGCACCCCGCTATACTAATTAGTGTTTGTGTGTGTTAATTGTAGTAAACAGACGATAACTCGAAGTATATTACGAATTCTTTCGTCGTTTCAGCGCCCAGAATCAAGTCCCAATCGCTGCTATTTATAGGTGAAATTTGACCTTGTCGCGGCGCCGCGTGAACATTTAACCTATCCTTACGCGGCCCGCGAGGCAACTTATTTTATGCATAGGGTTGCCACGTGTGGGACTAGCCTAGCTGAGTCGACAGATTTTTAAATTTCAACTTCGACAGCAAGTTATTAGGATAATTGTCAAGTAGGGAATACCCCCCCTGAGTTTTAGGGGCCCTAATCCTGATTCTGAAAATTCTGAAAATTTTAGGGTTTGTACAGAATTACTTGGGTGTCTTAATTAAGGTTTCCTATTGGGTAATTTATAAATAATAATAATAGTTTTGGTTGATATACAGAAGTATGGATCATAAAATAAATGTTTAGTTTATTATAAATTATTATTATTCTTTTATTTCTAGAATAATGATTTTAAATTTATGGTCATTACAACTATTACCCCCTTAAAAGAAATTTCGTCCTCGAAATTTTTCAAACAAGAATATAACATATCGTATAAGTAACGGAAACGGAACTTTCATAGCAGAGTTACTAAAAAATCTCCTAAACACACATGTGTATCTGAAATTCATAATTAAGTTCATGACTATAATTGTCAATTACCTTACATATGTGCCCTAATGGTTCTTCCACTACGTATCTTAATAACATATTTAATTATGCAGAAAATCAACATAGACTTACAGATAACAAGAGTGAATATTGGTACTGATATCTCCTACATAGATATGCTTAATCATAGCTAAGATATATTCACATAAGGTAAAGCATGAATGACCGTAAACAGAAACAACTGAACCTATATCAAAGAGCAAGATTTACCGTTACTTCGACTAAAATTCTATTACTAGAATAGATTAGGGTATAGAGAGCGAATTGATTCTTCAGATTCCCATGTTGCTTCGTGTTCAGAGTGATTTTTCCAAAGGATTTTAACAAACGGAATTACTTTCCTACGCAAAACCCTTTCTTGTCGATCTAAGATGGCTTCTGGTTCCTCTTCGTAGGACAAATCTTCGTGAATTGTAAGTAACGGATAACTAATGACATGGAGTGGATGATAATTATATCCTCTTAACGAGGAGACATGAAAAACGTTATGAACGTGAGAGAGTTGAGGCGGTAAAGCCAGTCGATATAACACTTCTCCAATTCTTTCAAGGATTTCAAACGGACCGATGAAACGGGGACTAAGCTTCCCTTTAATTCCAAATCTACGAATGCCACGCCAAGGTGATACCTTTAAGAATACGTGGTCGCCAATTTTAAATTCGAGTGGTCGTCTATCTTGATCCGCATAGCTCTTTTGTCTGCTCTGAGCTTCTTTCAGTTTTTCTCGTGCTATAGTGACTTTTTCATTTGTAATCTGAACTAGTTCTGGCCCTTCAATAATCTTTTCTCCAACTTCATCCCAGCAGATCGGTGCATGACATTTCCGACCGTATAAAAGCTCAAAAGGTGCCATGCCAATACTTTCTTGCCAACTATTGTTGTAAGCGAACTCAACAAGGCATAGATATTCATCCCAGTTTCCAGACCATTCAAGTGCACATGCTCGGAGCATGTCTTCCAAGGTTTGAATTGTGCGTTCTGACTGCCCATCTGTTTGTGGATGGAAAGCCGTACTAAACTTCAGTCGTGTACCCCAAGCTGCCTGAAAACCTTTCCAAAATCGTGAGGTGAAACGTGGATCTCTATCGGAAACAATGGAAGATGGTGTGCCATGGAGTCGAATAATTTCTTGAAGAAATATTTCGGATAACTTATTAACCGAAAATCCTTGCTGAATTGGTAGAAAATGTGTTGACTTCGACAATCTATCGACAACAACCCATACAACATCATTCTTCTTGAATGTCTTAGGCAAACCAGTAACAAAATCCATTGTGATCTCATCCCACTTCCATATGGGAATATCCAATGGCTGCAACAGACCGCTTGCTCGTTTGTGTTCAATTTTCACTTGTTGGCAAGTGAGGCATTTACTTACGTATCGAGCAACGTCTTCCTTCATGCCATTCCACCAGAAGTTCTGTCTTAAGTCTCGATACATCTTGGTAGATCCTGGGTGAATTGAAAATGGTGAGCTGTGAGCTTCGGCTAACAATGACTCACGAAGGGTGGAGTCATCGGGTACACAAAGTCTTTTACCGCACCAAATCACCCCATGATGGTCTATACGAAATTCAGATTGCTTACCCACCTCAAGATTTTGCACAATTGCCCAAAGTTCTCCATCTTGCTTCTGTGCATCTT
Organism: Helianthus tuberosus; assembly: GCA_030545235.1. NCBI lineage: Eukaryota > Viridiplantae > Streptophyta > Magnoliopsida > Asterales > Asteraceae > Helianthus > Helianthus tuberosus. The sequence continues at coordinate 9,229,035 of CM060436.1, forward strand.
TGATCCGTGATATGAGGTTGGGTTCAATCTGCATTCTAGCTAGATATCCATCAGATTTACTAACCTGAAGCCAAATGTTCATTCTTTCGAGATCCCTCCTAATACGAGGCTGAATTTGTAAGCAAGATATAGTCCCGGAATTCTTTCGAGATCCCTCCTAATACATTTTCGGCCGAGTGTTGAGTGATCCCCGTAAGGTATGTGATCTTTTAAATAAATAAAATTTTAAAGAGGCATCTTATGCCCTAATAAGTAATTTATCTTATGAAAAGTTTTTAAATAAATCATGCCGAAGAGGATTGTAAATAAATAAAAATAAAACTAAATAAAGAATATTGGAAATCCCGACACTCTATGACAAGCCCAAAACCTTCTTTTCTACCCATTCCATTTGAGAGTGTAATAGCCACATATTGAAGAGTTTTGCTTGAGGACAAACAACGATTCAAGTGTGGGGGTATTTGATGTGTGCAAAATGCAACATATAAATTACATCAATTGAGACATAAAACTAACCCTTTTTTAGTACTAATGTTGGAAAAAGTGTGCTTTTGTCTTCCTTTTGTATTTTCAGGATTAAATGAGCTCAAATTAACAAAAGAAGCAAAAAGACATCAAAATCTAACATAAATACAAGAAAAGGAACAAGACGTGACATGCCCGACCCCACGACAACATCTTCCCAAGCAAAACAAGATAACAGAAGACTGAACACGCCTCGTGCTCAGCCAGCACGGGGGCGTGCCCAAGTGTCAGCAGAAAAGACAAAGTGGTAGAAGCTTCTATTGCCCACCACGGGGCCGTGCTCAGCGGACACGGGGCCGTGGTCAACTATAAGATTCGCACAATCCAGGCAAATCTTCATAGTACAAAGATTCTTCTGCACACGGGGTCGTGCTCAGCGGACACGGGGGCGTGGTCAACTAATACGACAAAGCTGCATTAAATGAAGAAAGAGAAGGATGTGGACACGGGGCCATGCCCACTGGACACGGGGCCGTGCCCGAGCTTCTGTTCAGCCTATAAATAGGAGTGCTTGGCTCAAGCTCAAACCATCCCTTGGCACACCACCTCTCTCACACTTCACCCACCACCACCATAACACCATCATCCACCACCATCATCCATTGTCCATCATAGAGTGTGTGAGTCGTCTCGGGATCCAAGATTGATCGTAAGAGTTCTTGACAATCAAGGCCATGTTTGCCTAAGTCTTTTACATCACTTTGTGAAGACAAAGTGTCTAGTGTAATACTTTTTATTTCTAATCTTTTCGCACTTTTTACTTGGTTTTGTATTAATGACTTTAATAACTAGTTGCTTATGTTGAAGGTGATCTTTCCTTATCGTTTGTCCGTGGTGTCTTGGCATTATTTTACTGTCTATATAAAATAAAAGATTTTCACCATTCATATCTCCACGGTCTATATGGAGGTATGTTGGCTACCTGGTCGGGGGTTAAGGGAATGCTTTGGTAAAGGTCTTGCCATTGTTCAGCGTTTAGAGGTCCTGCAATGGACCTGGGTCAAATTTAGTAGGACCTCCTTCAATACTTAACGGTATTAGATGGCGGGGGTCCAAACTCTTTGATCCCCTCATAAGTTAACTACTATTAATACTATAACCCGGCTATTTAGGACTGTATCCCTGCTGACTCAGACTACTTAGTCGAGGGTAACGTCACCTCCAAAAGAGGGGTCTACCATAATTTGCATTAATAACTTAATTAATTATCTTTCAATAATCCACCCTTTTAGGATTGTATCCTTGCTGACTCAAACTACTGGGGTGAGGGTAACGTCACCTTCAAAAGAGGGGCCTACTACAATAACTAAGATAATCTCTTAAATAAGTGCAAAAGTGCGGAAATAATCAAAGGTTACACTAGATACGAGTCGGAACCAAGTGATTCATCTTGTCTATTTGTTTTTTCTTTTTATTTTTATTTTCAGCATTTTAGTTAGTTTTTATTTTTTCTTAGCTTAAAACATTTTTCTAAACTTTTTATTTTTGATTAGACGTTGAGGATAAACCGGTACTAAAAGCTCTTGTGTCCTTGGACGACCTCGGTATCTTACCAACACTATACTACGCTCATGATGGGTGCACTTGCCCATATGTGTGTTTATTGTTAGTAAAATATCATGTTTTATAAATTTAAAACTTGACTAAAAAGTGTTAAAGGGGCTTAAAATATACACCTAATATATATAACACTTCACACGCATCAAGTTTTTGGCGCCGTTGCCGGGGACACAAGGATTTTAAGAAAGCTTAAAATCGACGGCCTAATCAGTTTTTCAAAACCTTTTTAAAACGCGCGCACATTTTTCTGCATTTTAGTTTAGATTTGCATTTACAGTAACCTGTACACGGGGCCGTGTTCACTGAACACGGGGCCGTGCTGCACATTTTCATAAAAACACCCAGTAACAGTAGCTTGAACACGGGCCGTGCTCACTGAACACGCCCCGTGCTCAACGAAATCAGTAAATTTAATTAAAACGCCCAGATACAGATTCTGATCACGGGGCCGTGTCCACTGAACACGGGGCCGTGTCCAGCCTCTGTTTCCGTTTTTATTTTTGTTTTCTGATCTCGAGACTTAGTTGTGGTCTGCTGAGTGATTCTCATGGATCAATACTCAGGAGGTTACAACTACACCTATGAGGAGGATGATTATAGGAGTAATTATTGCACTAATTGTCGTAACACACACTCGGTTCAAAATAGTCACTCATATCAACCATCCAATTCATACACCTACTATGAGGAGCCTAGGTACGAGCCATCAACTTCATACACATCCTATGAAGACCAAAGGTATGAACCTCCTCCCTCATACTCATATTTTGATGAACCAATGTATGAGCCTTCATACTCATACTTTGAGGAACCAAGATATGAGCCACCACCTTCGTATACTTACTATGAGGAACCATGGCGTGAACAACCCACCTCATATGAGTATTACGAAGAACAAAATTACGAACCTTATCAATCATATGCTTACAGTGAAGAAAATGGTGCGAACCATCTACTTCACATGGGTATTATGAGGAACAAAGGGTCGAACAACCGGATTTAAGCTTTGAAAATTCCGATTCTTTTTCTATAACCGAAGTAACCGATAGGATATTAGAACACATTAGAGTTATCGATCGCTGTATAAAAGAATCTCGCGCAAGGGAAGAGGAGTCCCGCGCAAGAGAAGAATTAAAAAAGAATGAGATAACTGAAAGTGTAAAAATGGAAGAACAAATAAGTGAAAAACCGACACATGAGTTAAACAACGAAATAGGTGAGTCCGACAACGTTAAAATACAAGAAGAGTCTAATTTTGAAGAAATTAATCTCTTGTCACCTTCTTTCGAAAATCATTGTTTAGTACCCACTCATGCTAAGTTTTTAAAAGAGTTAAACACTAACACTAAAATTGACGAAACGGTAAGTGTTAAGTTAACTAATGATCAAACCTCACTAATAAAATAAGACCCATTTGAAATTAACATTACACCGATTCCATGTTTCTTTCAAAATTCGTTTATTAGTAATGTCACAATCGATAAAGATCTTTGTGTTAACATAATGCCAAACTACATCTTCGAAAAATTAAGTATTAGTTATTTTTCTCCACTTCAAATACCCATTTTTCTATCCAATCGGAAAGTAATAAAATCAATCGGTGTAGTTGAGGATGTATTGGTTCAAACAAATCAAATGGTAATACCGACCGACTTTGTCATCCTCGATGACGCTCCTCTAGTGTTGGGACGACCATTTGTTAAAACTCGCGAAGCTTTGAAAAACCGGAAGTTCAACAATCTACCTCTTCAATTAGGGGCATTTAAAAGGAGTGTCGATCTTGAGCGGTCAATGAAATATCCATTCGGCAATAATGACCCCCTAATTGAAGATGAGCAGAACCACCCGATAAGGTGGGTCTAGCCAAGGACCCTTATAAACGTGGCGCACCACGGAGGCATTCCGCGGAACTATCCTTAGTTTAATTTAGATTAACTTTTATATTTTCTAGTTTAGTTTTAATTTCCAGGAATAAAACACACTCGGGATGGTGAAGGATACTAAGGGAAGCTTGAACCAACAACCCATACACAAAAACAGAGCCTCCCGACAATTTTTCCTCATTACAGCAAGTTCAGCACGGGGCCATGCTCACCCCAACACGCCCCGTGCCCGAGGTTCTGTAGAAAATGCCCAGTTCAGGTACCTGGACACGGGGCCGTGCTCACTGGACACGCCCCCGTGCCCAGCCTTCTGTTTACTTTTAATACTGGCAGTCTGGACACTGGGCCGTGCTCAGCCAACACCACCTCGTGTTCAGCTACCCAGTACTATAAAATGTTGTTTTTAACCCACTTTTACACATTTTAATCAACCGAAAAACTTATTTTTGGGACACATTGAGGACAATGTGTAATTTAAGTGTGGGGGGATGCTAAAACCTTGAATCTTGCAAGTCCTAAATACAAGCCTTACACAAAACTCTATTGGAACCGCTAATCACCCCAAATTTTTTCAAAAATTTTCATTTTTTTTACTTGTCTATGTTTAACTTGGGAATTTCAAAGTTCTAAAAAGGTTATATTTTTACAAATTTACAACCGATAGCGTCGTGATAAAAAGAGCCAACATAAGAAAATTATGAAAAGGCATAACAAGCTTAGTTAAAATTTGATTATATATACTTGATCACATAAAAAAACTCATTCCCACAAAAAGTGAGTTTTGAGCCTTTATTGAGCTTACAAATACATATCTTTAAACTAAATGCTCATTTTTCGTTTCTTGTGTGAATAGCCGCTTGATTCTTACGACTCTAGAACTTGCCATGACGATACATTCCTGGTCCTTACCAACTTAAACCCGAGTAAGTAAATGATGGAGGCATTTGGACTAACCCTTTTTATTTCTACACCATTATTTTTCTTTTTTTTACCACTACCCAAAATCCCCCTAGTTAGCCCCTTTGAGCCTAAACCTTTTCATTTCATAACCCAAACCAAACACCCTTTTACCCACCAAAACCTTTTTCATTTTTAACCCTTTGTTTTAGTAACTAGCTCGGTTTTCTTATGACTTTCAAAAAGAAAATGATGATGATGAAGCAAAAAAAAAAAAAAAATAAACAAACAAACAAGTTTATCAAAAATAACTTTGTTTGAATAGTGGTTTCAAAAAAAAAGTCTTACGAAAACCGACGCTTGTTACCCTTTTCGCCCTTTTTCTACTAACCACTAACCCAACCACCTACCTTTAACCCAAGCCTAACCCTTTACCCACAAAGTCCTCCTGATATTTACAAAGGTATATAAGTTAAAAAGGAGGAGGATTGATTGCTTGGCAAGCCTATGGTAGGAGTAAGTTCCATGCCGCTCTCGAGTGATCCACAAAAATACATTTTCGGCCGAGTGTTGAGTGATCCCCGTAAGGTATGTGATCTTTTATATAAATAAAATTTTAAAGAGGCATGTTATGCCCTAATAAGTAATTTATCTTATGAAAAGTTTTTAAATAAATCATGACGAAGAGGATTGTAAATAAATAAAAATAAAACTAAATAAAGAATCTTGGAAATCCCGACACTCTATGACAAGCCCAAAACCTTCTTTTCTACCCATTCCATTTGGGAGTGTAATAGCCACATATTGAAGAGTTTTGCTTGAGGACAAGCAAAGATTCAAGTGTGGGGGTATTTGATGTGTGCAAAATGCAACATATAAATTACATCAATTGAGGCATAAAACTAACCCTTTTTTAGTACTAATGTTGGAAAAAGTGTGCTTTTGTCTTCCTTTTGTATTTTCAGGATTAAATGAGCTCAAATTAACAAAAGAAGCAAAAAGACATCAAAATCTAACATAAATACAAGAAAAGGAACAAGACGTGACATGCCCGACCCCACGACAACATCTTCCCAAGCAAAACAAGATAACAGAAGACTGAACACGCCCCGTGCTCAGCCCGCACGGGGGCGTGCCCAAGTGTTAGCAGAAAAGACAAAGTGGTAGAAGCTTCTATTGCCCACCACGGGGCCGTGCTCAGCGGACACGGGGCCATGGTCAACTATAAGATTCGCACAATCCGGGCAAATCTTCATAGTACAAAGATTCTTCTGCACACGGGTTCGTGCTCAGCGGACACGGGGGCGTGGTCAACTAATAAGACAAAGCTGCATTAAATGAAGAAAGAGAAGGATGTGGACACGGGGCCGTGCCCACTGGACACGGGGCCGTGCCCGAGCTTCTGTTCAGCCTATAAATAGGAGTGTTTGGCTCAAGCTCAAACCATCCCTTGGCACACCACCTCTCTCACACTTCACCCACCACCCACCACCACCATAACACCATCATCCACCACCATCATCCATTGTCCATCATAGAGTGTGTGAGTCGTCTCGGGATCCAAGATTGATCGTAAGAGTTCTTGACAATCAAGGCCATGTTTGCCTAAGTCTCTTACATCACTTGGTGAAGACAAAGTGTCTAGTGTAATACTTTTTATTTCTAATCTTTTCGCACTTTTTACTTGGTTTTGTATTAATGACTTTAATAACTAGTTGCTTATTGACGGGTGGTCCGTAGGACAACCCTTAAACGAGCTAATTACGTGCATATCCCATCTTTTACATGGTTATGTATAGTGAATGTGATAATTACGAGTGTTCGTGTGTTTTATAGGTAAATCGCTTAATTTGGTTAAATTGGAACCGTAGGCTACGGTGGACTTTTAGGCAAGCTTTCAATCATGTGATGGGGATTATGACTTTGAATAATAACATTATATATAATCACGGTAGACAAAAGTGGGGGTCTCTTGGGCTTTGTGAAAAACATCAATATCATCATCAACACTCAGCAGAATCCAAAAAATCAAAGAAGTCAACAATCTCAAAACATCATAACATCAAGAGGCACATGCGATGGCATACATATCATCAAAGGGACATCACGTGATCAAAGAGGTGGAGGATTGTTGTTGGTTTTTAAGTAATTGTCATCATCTTGGCAGCGCATATGTTATCTGGTCAAAGCATTTAATAGGTTGGTGCCGCCAACTTGGTCCGAGAGATGCACTTGAGGGTTTTGACTTTTTATAAAATATATAAGATATCATTTATCATATGAGTTCGTGAAGGAGGTCTTTGGTGAGGATTATTTTTTCAACATCACAAATAGCCAAGACCAACATCATCATTATTCACGCTGACTAGAGCATCAAGAGAAAGGAAATATCACATGCACTTGAGGTTGGAGTCAACATCACATCATCACATATATACACACGTGACTTGTATTGGACTTTTGTGAAGGAGGCATCACGTGGGCTTGGCAGACATAGTGGGCCGCATATGATTGGTCATTATTGGACCGCACACATCATCCATCATCAAATAATAGAAGACACACATATGCTAATTGGAGCCGTCCAAGACATCACGTGGACTTCTGTTGGTGAACTTGAGGGATCACACATATTTGCAGTGGACATATAACACTTGGGCCCAGCATCAAAGATCACAACACTTCATCATCAATCACGTGCATTTCAAAGAACATTGGGCTTTGTTTTAAACATAAAACCAAAACATCATCATCCATTGGGCCGCATAAGATTGAAGTCAACAAGCACATCATTGACTTGGTTTGTTTTGGGCGGCACATGTGAAGAAGCAAGCATAAACATCACGTTGACACTAACAAAGGCTTCACGTGGACCTTGGAACATATCACAACACATTAAACACAACTTTAAGAAACATTAATATATGATCATCATCGACGGCAATAGTGGAGGGCAGATGTAACTTATCGCATTGAATGGCCTTTTGATGGAGTTTGAAGATGTCTTTTCATTTGGAGTCGGTTACCAACGACTGTTGGGGGGGTGAACGAAGGTTACACATCACTTAGAAAACACTTGTCATTATCTTATCATCGACGATCCATCTAGTATTGTTGCTGGGGATTTTTTTTAAAGAATTTCATCTTATTTTGCTACAATGTTGGTCCAAGCCATGAGTGGCTAGGTTCTTTATGGTCATCTTTAGTTGAAGGTTGTTAAGACGGTTGTATTTTGATTCTCAATTTCTAGAATGGTAAACTTATTTATGTTTTGTTTACTATGGTGTTTTATTATTTGCTTGTAAATTATTGAGTCTTGTTTTATCCTATCTTGAAATCATACGTTCTTGGTGCCGTTGGCAATCGAGATATCATGGGTAAAGTTAGGATGGGGTAAGGGTTGATTGATCATCGGGTAACAACCTCACGTTCTAGGAATCTGAGTACTTCGTTCCCTTTTATCACAACAAGTAATCTTACATGAATCATGTCTATGTGATTCTTTCTAGTGGATGATAGTACAACCGTTGAAACAAACTGGAAACTAAAGATGGTCATTTGTCTCTCAATTGTTTACAACTAAATTGTCATTTTTGCAATTAATTAGTAATCTTAGTTTTAAAAGAAACCAATCCAATCAACCCAACTCTTGAATTTTACTTTTCTTGCAATTAGTTTAATTTTAGGTAACTTAGATAAATCATCAAATAACACACATTCCACAAACTCCCTGTGTTCGATACCCACTTACCGCTATCTATTTAGTTGTTATTGGGATTAAATTTGCGTGACCACGACATCACGTCAAATTTTGGCGCCGTTGTCGGGGAGTAGTGCGCAACGTGTGTTATTTTCTTTCTTTTTAAGTTTGTTATTTTTCTGGTTTACGCTGGGTGTGTTAGTGTGCAGGTATTGACAGGTGCATGCGTACTAGGAGCTCTCACAAGCTATCACCTTTGGCATTTGATCCGGAAATGAGTTACCAAGAGGAGTACGATTACGGTGATTATTATGATGAATATTCCCAACTTTCATATGAAGGCCCTCAGATGTACGATCAAGACTATTATCATGCTCAGTATACATTTGATTAGTATGGTTATGAATGTGTAACTCAACAACCTACTTTGCACTATCAGTCACATAAATCTGAAAGTCTCGACGAGATGATGAGAAAGAGACACATGGTTCATGTTGAAAAAGAATTAACAAAACCTCATTTGTCAATGGAAGAACGAGTAGAACTTTTGGAATGGAAATATGATTTGTTACCAAAAGAGGTGAAAGAGATGAGGCCAGGGACGTCGATATTGGAAAAACGTCAAGCAAAACAACACTGGATATATGTGCAGATTGAACAAATGACACCTATGGGTGATGTAGAAGAAAAGGTTGTGAGTCCTCCCGAACTTGAAACTGAATTATTAGGGCCAAATGAGGAATATACAATTGAAATTATTGTGGAGGAACCACCTATGGAGAGCAAAGTTGAGGGCCTTTTACTTGATGAACCAATCAAAGTTAATTACAACTCTCCGGCTGTGGTGGTTATGGAAACCAAGAGTGTTAAGGATGCATGTTTAGAAACTAGGAAGGTGGCACTTCATGATGTGGGAGATTTCATTCATAAGTTATGTTTATGGGAGAGTTTGGATTTGTTGGGCACAGAAAACGAAGTAGTGAAGTGGAGAGTAAACTACCGAGCATTTGTTGGAAATTCGGTAGGAAAATGTGGATTTAAAGAATTTTGCAAAGAAAGATGGGACGTGACGAAGCACACACACAATAGAAGAATCAAACACCGTGCTTACATCAGCAACGAAAAAGGTAAATGTGCATTGAGACCACCTTGAGACATATCAGGTACGGTCGGGCTGAAGACCTAAACTTTAGCGCTGCTTGGGAGGCAACCCAAGGTGTTTTTAGATAAGTGTGGGGAAGATGTGCGGAGAGTTGTGTGAAGGTGATGATAGGAAGTCGGATTATCTACAACATCTGTTGTGTCAAACTTCACCAGGTCAATGTACTCTTTCCTTAGTCTTGTTATGTTCTTTAGTATTAAAATATTGGTATTAGTTGTTAAAAAAAAGAGAGAGAGAAATTTGGGATTTGAGAGTATTAGCGAAAGCTAATGTTTTTTTTTTGTTAGAAGCGATCTTTCCCTCAAAACCATACATTGGGACAATGTATCCCAAGTGTGGGGATGAGGGGAATTTTTTTTGAGAATTTTAAAAATTTTTGTGAAGCCAAGCGAAAATTGTCAAAATTTGAAAACTTGATATTGTTCCACTTGACACACCGACACCCATTTCTAGTCCTTTATTGGTGAGAGTTTGAGCCACATATGATTATTAATGATTTTCTTTGTTTTGAGTGGCGGTGTGTTTATTGTGTTAATAGATCTTGTGTACGAATTCTTGTTAAATCCTAGAGTTAGCATGCTTTTGAAAATGATAGGGGACTTTTAGGTAGCCTCGTCTAGATGTGTGAGAGTGTGGGATTGGTGGGTTGGACCTCATACTTTATATATATGAGCTTGGTATTGTAAGGGGTGGGGGTTTGGTCTTTAAAAAGCCATGTTTGAGCCTTATACCATTCGGTTGTGACCCAAACCTACTTCCTACAAAATTTTACCTATTGAGATGACCCGGTTTAGGAGATTTAGTATGTGGTATTGATGTTCTTGTATATATTGTTGAGTTTGATGTGTTATGAAAAAAATGAAAAAAAAAGAGAAAGAGAAAAATATGAAAAAAAAAGGTATTTAGTTGCAATAGTAGTTGAGAATGTTGAAGAAGTTGTGTATATATTTGATGGTTGCTTTGTTTAGTGGTAGAAATAAAAACCGGGTCAAATCAATTAGCTCTCGCATATATATTCCTCCATTTTCCTACCTTTGCACCTAGCCCCGTTACAACCCGTAAGTCCTTTTGATTCATAAGCATGCTAAATACTCAATAGGAGGAGACTTGATTTTTATACAAGCTTATTGTCGCACAAACACACACACGCATTGAGTGGTTTAGCATTATGTGCTAATATTTCTTGTCACCGAGAGTTTTTGTGAGGGGTGTGTCTTGTGGTATGATTGAAAGTTAGTAAAAGGACGATACATTTTAGCTTGGTTTGCATGTTGATCGCTTGTGGTTTTGAAATAGTTTTTGAATCGGTTGCTTGGGACAAGCAACGAGTAAGTGTGGGGATGTGACGGGTGGTCCGTAGGACAACCCTTAAATGAGCTAATTACGTGCATATCCCATCTTTTACACGGTTATGTATAGTGAATGTGATAATTACGAGTGTTCGTGTGTTTTACAGGTAAATCGCTTAATTTGGTTAAATTGGAACCGTAGGCTACGGTGGACTTTTAGGCAAGCTTTCAATCATGTGATGGGGATTATGACTTTGAATAATAACATTATATATCATCACGGTAGACAAAAGTGGGGGTCTCTTAGGCTTTGTGAAAAACATCAATATCATCATCAACACTCAGCAGAATCCAAAAAATCAAAGAAGTCAACAATCTCAAAACATCATCACATCAAGAGGCACATGCGATGGCATACATATCATCAAAGGAACATCACGTGATCAAAGAGGTGGAGGATTGTTTTTGGTTTTTAAGTAATCATCATCATCTTGGCAGCGCATATGTTATCTGGTCAAAGCATTTAATAGGTTGGTGCCGCCAACTTGGTCCGAGAGATGCACTTGAGGGTTTTGACTTTTTATAAAATATATAAGATATCATTTATCATATGAGGTCGTGAAGGAGGTCTTTGGTGAGGATTATTTTTTCAACATCACAAATAGCCAAGACCAACATCATCATTATTCACGCTGACTAGAGCATCAAGAGAAAGGAAATATCACATGCACTTGAGGTTGGAGTCAACATCACATCATCACATATATACACACGTGACTTGTATTGGACTTTTGTGAAGGAGGCATCACGTGGGCTTGGCAGACATAGTGGGCCGCATATGATTGGTCATTATTGGACCGCACACATCATCCATCATCAAATAATAGAAGACACACATATGCTAATTGGAGCCGTCCAAGACATCACGTGGACTTCTGTTGGTGAACTTGAGGGATCACACATATTTGCAGTGGACATATAACACTTGGGCCCAGCATCAAAGATCACAACACTTCATCATCAATCACGTGCATTTCAAAAAACATTGGGCTTTGTTTTAAACATAAAACCAAAACATCATCATCCATTGGGCCGCATAAGATTGAAGTCAACAAGCACATCATTGACTTGGTTTGTTTTGGGCGGCACATGTGAAGAAGCAAGCATAAACATCACGTTGACACTAACAAAGGCTTCACGTGGACCTTGGAACATATCACAACACATTAAACACAACTTTAAGAAACATTAATATATGATCATCATCGACGGCAATAGTGGAGGGCAGATGTAACTTATCGCATTGAATGGCCTTTTGATGGAGTTTGAAGATGTCTTTTCATTTGGAGTCGGTTACCAACGACTGCTGGGGGGGTGAACGAAGGTTACACATCACTTAGAAAACACTTGTCATTATCTTATCATCGACGATCCATCTAGTATTGTTGCTGGGGATTTTTTTTTAAAGAATTTCATCTTATTTTGCTACAATGTTGGTCCAAGCCATGAGTGGCTAAGTTCTTTATGGTCATCTTTAGTTGAAGGTTGTTAAGACGGTTGTATTTTGATTCTCAATTTCTAGAATGGTAAACTTATTTATGTTTTGTTTACTATGGTGTTTTATTATTTGCTTGTAAATTATTGAGTCTTGTTTTATCCTATCTTGAAATCATACGTTCTTGGTGCCGTTGGAAATCGAGATATCATGGGTAAAGTTAGGATGGGGTAAGGGTTGATTGATCATCGGGTAACAACCTCACGTTCTAGGAATCTAAGTACTTCGTTCCCTTTTATCACAACAAGTAATCTTACATGAATCATGTCTATGTGATTCTTTCTAGTGGATGATAGTACAACCGTTGAAACAAACTGGAAACTAAAGATGGTCATTTGTCTCTCAATTGTTTACAACTAAATTGTCATTTTTGCAATTAATTAGTAATCTTAGTTTTAAAAGAAACCAATCCAATCAACCCAACTCTTGAATTTTACTTTTCTTGCAATTAGTTTAATTTTAGGTAACTTAGATAAATCATCAAATAACACACATTCCACAAACTCCCTGTGTTCGATACCCACTTACCGCTATCTATTTAGTTGTTATTGGGATTAAATTTGCGTGACCACGACATCACGTCACTTATGTTGAAGGTGATCTTTCCTTATCGTTTGTCCGTGGTGTCTTGGCATTATTTTACTGTCTATATAAAATAAAAGATTTTCACCATTCATATCTCCACGGTCTATATGGAGGTATGTTGGCTACCTGGTCGGGGGTTAAGGGAACGGTTTGGTAAAGGTCTTGCCATTGTTCAGCGTTTAGAGGTCCTGCAATGGACCTGGGTCAAATTTAGTAGGACCTCCTTCAATACTTAACGGTATTGGATGGCGGGGGTCCAAACTCTTTGATCCCCTCATAAGTTAACTACTATTATTACTATAACCCGGCTATTTAGGACTGTATCCCTGCTGACTCAGACTACTTAGTCGAGGGTAACGTCACCTCCAAAAGAGGGGCCTACCATAATTTGCATTAATAACTTAATTAATTATCTTTCAATAATCCACCCTTTTAGGATTGTATCCTTGCTGACTCAAACTACTGGGGTGAGGGTAACGTCACCTTCAAAAGAGGGGCCTACTACAATAACTAAGATAATCTCTTAAATAAGTGCAAAAGTACGGAAATAATCAAAGGTTACACTAGATACGAGTCGGAACCAAGTGATTCATCTTGTCTATCTGTTTTTTCTTTTTATTTTTATTTTCAGCATTTTAGTTAGTTTTTATTTTTTTCTTAGCTTAAAACATTTTTCTAAACTTTTAATTTTTGATTAGACGTTGAGGATAAACCGGTACTAAAAGCTCTTGTGTCCTTGGACGACCTCGGTATCTTACCAACACTATACTACGCTCACGATGGGTGCACTTGCCCATATGTGTGTTTAGTGTTAGTAAAATATCGTGTTTTATAAATTTAAAACTTGACTAAAAAGTGTTAAAGGGGCTTAAAATATACACGTAATATATATAACACTTCACACACATCAATGTTGTATATTTCTTTTAGTTAATGTTTGACATTCTGTATTTGAGCCTTCATGTAAGAAATGTGTCTATTAGAGAAAGAAATTTTTAAGGCTCTTTTTCCGCTGCGTTTTTTTAAGTTATTACGTGTGAGGGCGTTTCAAGTTGGTATCAGAGCCCTGGTTTGAGTGAATCAAGTATGAGGAGATAAATACTTGAACTCAAACATGTGTGCTCTTGTGACAAGAAACCCGTACAATCCGAGACTCGGTCTAGATCTAAGGGTGGAAGTAAAGGTAAGTATGTGCTTAGGTATGTATTTGAAGAGAACTAACAGTATGTTATGTGTAAGGTAAGTAAGATTGCTGGGAAAGGATGATCTGTGAATGTGGTCTAGGACCGGCATCAAGGCATGTAATAAGACAAATTGACCCAAGGTACGTAAATTTAACATGTGGGCGCATGTAACGGTATAATCTAGCAAGTGAAAGAAAATTTTAAATGAAATATAATAATGGAATGGTAATGAAGTTTTGAAAATGTTACACATGCCAAAACTTAATTCTTCGGACATAAGGTGGCGATAACACGAAGACACGAAACTAGTATGTGGACTGTGTACCTGGCCAGTACACAAGAAACATATGACGTTCGTGAGACCGTGATAATTGTTACAGGTATGTCCGTTAGAATTAGGTAGTAGGTGAACGTGAGCGTGAAGAGAAATGTAAGACTTTCAGGAATGAAAGTATGAATGATATGTTAGAATCTGTGAGACGGATTCGAAGCATGAAATGAATGAAAGTATGAATGATATGTTAGAATCTGCGAGACAGATTCGAAGCATGAAAGGAATGAAAGCATGAATGATATGTTAGAATCCGTGAGATGGATTCAAAACCAAGAAGGAATAAAAGTATGAATGATATGTTAGAAATCGCGCGACGAGTTCGAAACATAATGAATGATAAAAATGAAAAGATTTGAATGTGTAAGTAATTACAGACTAAGCAAGTAAATATTCTTTGAAAAGAGAATATTATCCAAGTTATGTCTTAAACTTATATATATATATATATATATATATATATACACAAATATGTTTCTATGCAAGAATGGTAAAAGAGACGAATGAGTCATGCGGGTCAAATGGTAATCGCCATTTAAACCTGATATATTTAATGTTTTGATTGGTTAAGTTTTATACTTATAGGTGGGCATAATGTTGGCACGCAAACTTAAATTTTGACGAAAGAAAGAAGTTTTGAACATGTTATGTGTTAGATGTGTTAGAAATCGACTCTTAGGAGTCATAATGAATGACGGGCTACGACCCGGACAATAATTTAAGTATCATTGAGAAGGGTAAGTTTTGGAAAGAATACTGAAATGATGTAATGAATGTCTTGGCAAGTAAGCATGAAAGGAAAGAAGTAAGAACGTGTACTTCAACACATCTACGATAAGTAAGAAATGTCAGTTTGACCTTGAAAAGTCAAACTGCGAAGGTTAACGAAATAAGTAATCAGAATAAAAGAATTGCATGTAAGGGATGAAATGTGGGATGTGTTATAGCATATATGTAGGAATATGTAAAAAGGGATTATAGGTGGGTAATCACCTAGTATAATGAATGTTTGAATGAAAGGTGCTAACCGCCGATTTTATAGATGTTAATGGTAGAATTCTGAATGTGATGAAACCAATCGAATTGGTGAAGGAATGTGCATGAGTGGAAGCCCATTACAAGAATGAATGAAAGCTGGCTTGGTACGGTTAGTACTCGTGAAGGAGTGGATCGATCTGGTTTACGGATCGCTGAAGTATGAAATGAAATCGAGGACACGCTTGCTTATGCAAATTAAGTAATGCGTGAAATGAGAGGAATGGTAATGTAGAATGAATGAGGTGAGTTGAAGGTAACGTAAGAGTATGTATAGTACAAATAACTATAGGAAACATAGAAGGATGTTAACTTTGGAGTTAAGCGCGTACATGTAACTATGAACTAGTAGTTTTGTTGCAATAACAAAACAAGAACTAAATGTTATATGATATATGTATAGAATGTAATTTTAAGAGATGAGATGGAGGTATTAGGTCCGTTATAAACGGGTCAATGAAATGAGAATGTTAGGTGAAAGTATGGTATGGAAAGTATGGACTTATTAGGAAGAAGTCAATTATATGAATCGGGAATGGATAGTTACCTATTATTATGATGTACCAGTTAATGTTAAACATATATGTGTATGTATAAATTACGAATTTAGATCGTATGGTCGATGAAAATAATATGAATGTTGAAATAAACAAAATGATATATTGTACATGATATACGAGTATTAAAATGATCAATGAACCGCTAGCTATGAAGTGTGTTAGAAACTAGCGACACTAATAAGAACTCTGGGATGGGTTCTTGAAGAATAGAAGGTCGTCATTAGATGGGCTCATGGTCGTGTTGATGGGGCGTAAAGGAAAGATAATTAGTGTTTAGTGGAAATGAGAAGGGTTTCGGGGACGAAACCTCATTTAAGGGGGGTAGACTTGTAACACCCCAAACCCCGAATGTTTATATTTGTCGTATGTTCCTATATGACATAACATGAAATAAATAACTAGGCTATTTAACCTAGTTAAGTGTGTGGTCAAAAATATTAAATGACGAAAGTTGTGTCAAATATATTTTTGTGGCAAACACGAGGGACTAATCTGGGATAAAATGAAAGTTGAATTGTCAACTTAAAAGAAATCAACACACACACAAACACACACTTCGTGTGTGTTCATGAATGTTCAGGAGCTCTAAAGAGCCAAACCTAATCAAGAAAGATCATCAAAATGAAAGGCTAGATGAAGCTTAAATTCATAACCGAGCATGGATTAATGATCACCTTCACAAGGGGATCATGAGGTATGTTCTAAAACTTAGATTGGTGACCTTGTATGAAGTGGGTTACGTTTAATCTGTGAAATTGGTTGAAATAGAATGAATACTTGTTAATGCTAATATGTTGAAGTTGAATCATGGTTAAATTGTAGTTATTTGGATGAATTAGAATGAAACCCATGGATGAATGTGAAGAGGATGATCATGAAGAAATTGTAGATGTTATATTGTGATTTTGTGATGAGCAAGGTATTATATGATAGATTTTGATAGACAAACTTGATAGGAAATTGATGATTATGAGGTCTTGTTTAAATGTGGTGGTTCATGAGATGAAGTTGGGAAAAACATGCTCAAAACACTTGTACATTATGCTTAGAAAGTGGTATGCACAGCCAGTGTTCGATAAAATGCTTAGATGAAAATGATAAGTGATATTTGTATGCTAGCAATGGATAATTATATGTAGAATGTGATAATGATGTAATAGATAATAGGTTTGCAAAAGGAACGTGTTTTAGATGGATTACAAGTGGGAAATTAGTTAGATAAGATGATACGGTAAGATACTTGCATTAGAAAGTTGTACTACATGCTTTGAGGGTGTGATGCACACCCAATGTGGGATTAGGTGTTTGATCATAACTAGTAAATAATCATGTACTAAATATTAAGCGTGTGAACTCACTAGCAAGTAAAGAAGGTGGAGTTATGTAAATGGGTTAATTTAGAATGTGTTGGTCAATTGGTAGGATCATGAAGAATTTGCATATGTAGGATTTACTATGTGATTATATGTGGATATAACTAGGTGACGATGTGGTATGTGCGTCACCACATGAGTATGAAATGCACTCGATGTTATTACTATGGTCTACCTTATTAAGAATAACAATTTGAAGGTATACATGTAAGTTAGATCGTTGACTTTTGAAAGTCAACAGTGTATTAATGTAATGGATGGGCTTTTGAACACACATGTTAGAGTAGAGAATTAGTGTGGCATGTACTAATGGAAGTCAAATAATATGTAAATAAAAGGAAATGAATGTTTGTATGTATGATCATATATGCTAACTTTGATACGAACGTGATGACATGCAAGGAAAGGAATCGTATCAATTAACTCAAGCACGGAGGGCTAGCATGGCGAGATGAGGAAGAAAGTAAGCTCTAATACGTACGCTTAAGGTGAGTGACTTCCGACTCACTTATTAGTATTTTTAGGGAGAAATTTAATGCTTATAAATGTGAGAAGGTCATGTATGATTAATTAATAAATGGAAATGCTAAGGTAGGAATGATTGTCGGGGCTGAAAGTAGCTAGTTACGTCGGAAATAAAATAGTGGAATCGAACGGTTCGAATAATTGCATGAAGGATTTTTAAGCCTTTTTCTTATAATTCAGATTTTGATGTGAGTTAGGATGGTAAACAAATCCGTAATTAAATTACGGACGCGCAGAAACAAGGATTACACAAAACGGACGCTTAGCTCAAAAGTTATGTAAGTTTCAAGTTGAGTTTTGGTTGAAAACATAGCTGGGCACTTTATGCAGCAGCAATGGGAAGTATTATGTCGAAATAGGGCTGTCACGCTACGCAACAGCAATTCAGTTTCACCGTCGCACAACGCGACAGATGTCGCGCCCCGCGACCGCCTGGGGCAGGGGATGCCGCGCCCCGCGGGAGCCAGTTAGCTGGCAAACCTTGTTTTCTTTTTAGTTCGTTTCAGCAAGAATGTTCATTCAACAGTTGGAACATTCACTCGTCAGCAAGAATGTTCACTCAACACTTGGAACATTCACTCATCAGCAAGAATGTTCATTCAACAGTTGGAACGTTCACTCGTCAGCAAGAATGTTCACTCAACAGTTGGAACGTTTACTCGTCAGGAAGAATGTTCAGTCAACAGTTGGAACGTTCACTCGTCAGCAAGAATGTTCACTCAACAGTTGGAACGTTCACTCGTCAGCAAGAATGTTCACTCAACAGTTGGAACGTTCACTCATCAGCAAGAATGTTCACTCAACAGTTGAAGTGTTCACTCATGAGCATGAAAGTTCACTCAAAGTATGTGTGGGAAAGAATTAAGTTTGGAGATATGTATGTGTATAGATCTACCTACGTGTTAGTGACGGAATCCAGAGGTAAGCATGAATAGAAATGAACTTGCACGTAAGTTTGTTCGTATGGGACTTATTTATATGGATGTTTGTGACTATGATATGTTAGTAAAATTATATGGGAATGTAAGTGGTATGTAAGAGCTTGTACGTATGTATGTGTGTGTGTACGAATGGGTGCGTATATATGTATATGTATATGTTTGTGTACATGTATGATTTATGAATGTATGCATGTATGGATATAATATGCTATGAATACACATAGGAATTAGCATACATATATAAATGCGAGATGTTATAAATGTATGAAGGAATGGTTTCATTATGTTTGGGCATTGACGTTTGCTAATGGTGTGCCTTGAAGTTGAAATGTAATGCAGGTAAAAGAACATCGGGTTCATGAGGTATCGAAGTCAAACTCGGAACGAGAAAATACGAGAGGATAGTTGAATGATATTTGATATTAAATTACATGAGAATAATGTCGTATGATGTTGTTAACGACTAATGGTTAAGTTGTATGTGATGTCCACAGGTACTACACGGATTTTTTCTACCGCAAACGAAGAGAAGCGGACATAGATCGAGTCGAGAACAAGGATTATACGGAAAAGAACGGTCAAATATCTTTAATTATGTAACGCCTTAAAGTGTTAATTGAAAGTGAATGTTGTATATTTCTTTTAGTTAATGTTTGACATTCCGTATTTGAGCCTTCATGTAAGAAATGTGTCTAATAGAGAGAAATTTTTAAGGCTCTTTTTCCGCTGCGTTTTTTTTTTCAAGTTATTACATGTGAAGGCGTTTCAGCATCTCAGGTTGCTTATCCAGTGATTTAGTTGGTCGTTCAAAAAAGTTTAAAACACACACCGACCCAAGCAATAGTAAGGTAGATAAAACAATCGACACAAACCAGATTACAGTTTACATCAATCCAATATATATCATATTTACATCATATTTTAACATGGTGTATACGTGCCGTATAAGGTTATACGGCCCGTATAGAATAAGATAAACTGACAAAGCCTGTGGGCGCAGCCTTTGTTAGTTTATCTTATTCTATACGATTATACAGCCCATATACACCATGTTAAAACCAACAGTTGTCGTATATAACGTATACGACATGTTTATACGGGTCGTATAATGGTATACGACCAGTATAGATCGGATTTATTTTTTTAGTTAATATTCACACCTTAGGGCTTCGATCTGCCAGTCTATATAATGTTTAGAACCATCAAATCGAACGGTTTCTGCCATCCGATCACATTACCCTACCTCATCAAATTTCCGATGAGGTAGGGTAATGGTTCTGAACACTATATAGACTGCCCGATCACACATTAGAGAGAACTAGGCATTCTCATCTTTCACCAACAAGATCCAAATAGTCTATGTTCAACACCAAATCTCATTTGACCAATAATCAAAATGGTGGACCGCAACACCGCAAAACCCGGGTTACACCAATTTCCCTTGCACTGACCGACAAAAGGAGACTTTTAACTATCAAGGAAAACTGGTTTCAGTTTTCTTTTTTACTTTGAAACAAATCCCATTTCATCAAAGGTAAAGGAAACTCAAACAAACGACCAGTTGATAAACATAAAGCAAGCATGGAAGACTCAATAGCAGCAGTTGAATTATTATTATTGTACAGTTTCAACCCGTTCAACAATCAATAAGCATGGAAGTCTCAATAGCAGCAGTTGATCATTATTATTGTACAGTTTCAACCTTACTTTTCCTTCAAGTTCCAGAACATTCTCCCCAAACGAACATTCTCGATATCAGAACATCATTTAAGCAAAAATCTAGGCTCAAGGAGACCATACGCGACTAGGTGGTGGTCTTGGAGGGAAGAGATTCACAGTTACGAGATTTTAGTTGGGTTACAAATGGGCTATATCGGTTATTCAGATCTCTATTCGGTTATCTTTCCAAACTGCAACACACGAATATGTGGTTCCCAAATTGTAAGATATCATCACAAAGCCCCCATGTTTACATGTAGTGTAGAGCGTTCTAATATCACCATATTGCTGCTATGAAGCTTAAGGATGCATTCCACGGTAAACGATGGGCTTGATATTAGGGGAATTATAACTATACCCTAACGAAATCTAGGGGATAATGGATATAGTTCTCGAAGAATCTCGTTCCGTATTCTCCCCTTTTGCTAGTTCTTGAAGAATCTCATTCCGTATATAGATCTGTATTCGGTCATCTTTCCAATTTTAAGTAAGGATTCCACGGTAAACGATGATCCTTCTCCGACAGTTCAAATACCATTTTGAACCGTTCATCAATCAACAAGCATGGAAGACTCAATAGCAACAGTTGAATCATTATTATTGTACAGTTTCAACCGTTCATCAATTAACAAGCATGGAAGACTCAATAGCAGCAGTTGAATCATTATTATTGTACACAACATTCTCCTCAAACGAACCTTCATCATCACCCAAATTCTTAACCCCCCAGAAAACTTCTACAAGGAACGTATAACTCGATATCATAACATCGTTTAAGGATGCATTCCACGGTAAACAATGGGCCTTCTCTGACAGTTCTCGATATCAGAACATCGTTGATAAATACAAAACGCATGAGTTCATGGATTTAGGGTTGCTATTATCTCTATTCGATCATCTTTCCAAACGATGGGCCTACTCCACTCCACTCTCACACTTCTTAACCGCCGCGATCTTCCTCTCGAGTTCTTCGTTCCTTTTCTTCAAATTTTCAACCTCAGTTTCTAACATAACACGCCTCATTTCATCTTTTTTACTCTTTTCTTCGATTTCAACAAATCTTTCCAACAATCAGTAAGCAAATACACAAATTTAGCCCTAACAGAAACCCTAGATAATCAGTAAGCAAATACACAAAATTAGGCAGAGGGAAGAGATTCACAGTTACGAGATTTTAGTTGGGTTACAAATGGGCGGTATCGGTTATTCAGATCCTTATTCGGTCATCTTTCCATATTGGTGTATTATTAACTAACTCAAACAAAGTTCGTAGTTCTAAATCCTCAACGTTACCGCTTTTTGTCAATTCCACATATACTAATTAAAAAAGAAGTTGGTTAATTGTATACAGGTCGTATAACGTTATATGGCTCGTATACAAGACATAAAACAGTGCTTGTATATTGAGTATACGAGCGAATAAAAAATTAATAAAGGTTGTATAGGACCCGTATAACTTTATACGGGTCGTATACAATCAAAAAATGTTCGTATAATATGTCCATACATGCATTTAGTTACCTAACATCATTACAAATTGTCAGAACATGAAAAAAGATCAAGCTTAACGTAATGAAATAATAGATATGGTAACAACTACCAAAGGGATAATGGATATGGTAACAACTACCAAGGCGGCACAGGACCAGGTAACTACCACCCACAACGGTTCTCCAATTCCATATCAGCGTTGTTTATCACCCGGTGTGAGCGTTGGAAGCCCGACAAACAGTCTTGCAATTAGTCAGCAGTCATTACTTCTTAATGAACTCGAACTCAGGAAATGATGAGTAATGTAAGGAGAAGCATTGGGATTCAAGGGTTTAGACGCCATGTTGCGTGGGGATGGGTACAGAAACCACCAAGAGGATAATGGATATTATATGAATACCAAAAGCTTTAGCCATGCCGGTTTGTTTTCCGGTAGAAGATTGTTGATTTTCCAGTGGAAGAAGGTGAAGAGTGTGGGTGAAATGGTGTATATGGATGGGTGGGTGGGTGGGTATATGTGTGTAACAAAAGGGGACTTCAAAACAAGGACTTTTCATAACAAGAAACCTTAAACACGACATTTCAAAATAAAACCTACCAAACCATAACAAAGTCCTAATCACCAATTACAATTACTCAAACTTCAACCAAAAATTTGTTAATTAACATGGTTTCTAATGTTTCTTTCCTTTCTCATGCCCCTTCTTCTTCATCTTGTTGCTACCCGGTTTCATACCTAGTTCTCAAATAATCTCGTTCCGTATTCTTTCCTTTTCTAGTTCTCGAAGAGTCTCGTTCCGTATTCTCTCCTTTTCTAGTTCTCGAAGAATCTCGTTCCGTATATAGATGTCAATCAAAGTTACACAAGGTAATTAAACCTTACAAACACCATCTAAAAACTCATATAATATGCTTCATATATTAAACATAAAATAAGTAAAATATATTCCCCCATTCATTGCTTCACTTGACCCTAAATATGATAACTTTCACCAAGGTGTTTATAATAAAACTTCAAGCATTTTGAACCCTAAATACAAACAACCCAACAAAACCTAGCTAGAAACGGTTCACATAAACCAACTTATATGTGATGAATCTGATTGGAGTGTGGCGCCACAGTCAAAGATAAAATTTATAAGCCCAAATTACCGTTAACAATGTGTTAGTGGTAGTAAGGGATCGAACCACGAAGAGTTTGTGGTTTGTGCGCTGACTTGATTAATTTTAAAGGATGTTGTCACAAATTATGAAGCTTGCTAAGAAAACTATCAATTTTTTTGTTTGAAAGAGTGTCGGAACGAACCAACAATTACGTTTTGATTATTTAACTATTAAAAACTTGAATCAATGCACGAAAACTTAATTAATGATTTTAATTGATATGTGAGAACAAGGTTCACACTCTGTTCGGTAATTGAAGTCCTAGGGTTTCTACACGTTTTAGATTCAATTCAATTGCAAATATGATTAACGAATTTAGTGTTGCGTGGCTTACGTGCCAAGAGCTATCAACATCGTAAACGACGGACCGCAATGCACTTCATTACCAAGAACATGTAAACTCTAACCTAGACAAGGCATAATTGCACATAAACATTTCGTAAAGTTAAATTTAATATTCACTCGACAATTTACGAATTCAATACAAATGCAAGACAATTATCATAAGTTTCAAAATCAAATCACAACTTGTCACAAATCGAATATCAAATACAATGTTTAAACCCTAGAAACTTACAAAAACCTACACCTGGGTGAAACCCGCGAGAATTATTCGTTCATGATGAACGGAACTTGATCAACGATGGTTTGAAGCTTGATTGTGGACATTTTGAAGCTTGATTGTGGACATCTTGAAGCTTTGAATATAATAGAGATGAGGTTTAGGGTTTATGGTGAGTGGTGATGGTGAATGGTTTGAACAGATAGTAGTGATGAAGGTGAATTAGGGTTAGGATCGATTGATAGATGATGAATTCGGTTGATGATGGATGGATTAGATGGATTAGAATTGTAGGTAGAGGTGTTCTTGGCTCCAAGATATGATTTCAAACTCCCAAAATTCGTAACCCCCAAAGAAATGGTCAAAAAGTTTGATATAACTCGTCCCCCTTGAATGGAAATCAAAAATTCGCGATATGTGGCAGCAGAGGGTGTCGCCGACGGCCCTCTTGGGCGTTGGCGACGGTGCGTGTATATCTGGTTTTCTTCCGACGGCTAAATCTACTGCCTACTGACGTGCTGTCGTAGTACATGCATATTTAATCCAAATTACAACTAGTAGATAGCAGTAAATGGGTATCGAACACAGGGAGTTTGTGGAAAATGTGTTGATTATATAGTCTTGCAAATTTACTACAATTAACCTAATGTACAGAAATTAAAGATCAAGAGTTTGGATTGTTTGATTTAAAAAACTAAGTTATCAACAAATTGCTAATCAAGATTGGATTTTTAATTCAGATTTTGAGAACAATGACCATCTTAGGTTTCGGTTTCTTTTAACACTTGTGCAAAATTCCAAGTAGAAAGAGTTACATAGATATAACTCGAGTATAAACATTTGTTGTGATAAAAGGGAACAAAGTACTCGGATTATATTAATGCGAGGTTGTTTCCCGATGATCAATCAATCAATATCTAACCCTAACCCTTCCCGTGATATCTCGATTGTCAACGACACCAAGAACGTACGATTTAGACTAGAATTGAAACTTCAATTAACAAGCTACAATCAAATATTCATACACCATGATAATCAAAGCAAACACACAAAGTTATCATTCTAGAAATTAAGGAAAAAACACACAAGAGTTGTAGAGAAACCTTCACCTAAGATGATCACCACAAATTTAGCCGGACATTGTTCGGTTGATCATCATAACATCAAAGTTAAAGTTCATACGAATCGAAAACTAAACCGGAATGTTAGAAATTGTTTCCAAATGATATCCAAAGCTAAAATTCGCCCACAAAGTGCAGAGAAACGTTCCCAATCATGAATGACTCCAAAAGACACAAGAAAACGGTTTTATTTGAGCAGTTACGTCTTTTCCTCGCTGCCTCTACCGTAAGTTACGGTAGCCTTCAAACTGTTATGGTGGATCTCTACTGTGGTACGGTGGAAGAATGGGAAATTCAGGGCTACCGTAATTTACGGTAGCCACCGTAAATTACGGTGGACCCCTGATTCTTCCATTTTGTTTCTTCTTTCCATCCATGCTTGCCCCGTTCCACTCCATTCCATCCAAAGCAGTGTTTTCCATTTTAAGCTCCAAGACGCACCTAAAACATAAGCAACTGTAGTCATCTAATTCAAGATAATTACTCGATCAAGTGAGGGATAAACTCGTCTTTTAACACCCTTAAGGGTTGTCCTATGGACCACCTGTCACATCCCCACACTTAACCGTTGCTTGTCCCAATCGACTCATCAAAACCATTTTCAATACAAGCGATCAATATAAATCAAGCAATAACATGTTGTCCTTTTACTAACCCTTTCTTAACACCCAAAATAACACACCCCTTGCTATATCTCTCCTCTCGGCAACAAGTAAGCACTAGCATTTGTAAGCTAGACACACAAAAGGAAAACGGGTGATTGCACAACTATAGGCTTGTACCTAAATCGGTCCTTCTCCTAACAAGTGCCAAACATGAATGCAAATCAAAGGGGCTTTAAGGTTGTAACGTGGCTAGGTGTACGGGCAGGAAATGGAATGTATATGTCGTAGCGAAGAACTTAACCCGGTCTTTTATTACACAATGAAACAAACAAACAACTACCAAACTTAAACTTCTATATACAAGACAACTCAACATCATTTTTTTCTTTTTCATTGCTTTTTCCATTTTTTTTAAACACACAAAGCAAACATTCAACATAACATCAAAACGCATCTACACACTACCAAAACAACTACTAACACTATAAGACCGGGTCAAGTTGGGTAAATTTTTGGGTAACTAGCTAAGGGGTAACAAATGATCGGCTTTAGGCACAAAAATGGGCAACTAAATGTCCAAACCCCCGCCCCTCTCACTACCAAGCTCATATATATAATTTATGAGGTCCAACCCCCCAAATCCCACACTCGCACTCACTATGACTAGGCTACCTAAATGACCTTATCCTTTCTACATTCATATCCAACTAAGGTCTCGAACCGTATTCAGGCACAAGTTCTAATGCACTCCCATCCGTTGCCACTCTCATCAAAGACAAGCATTATTTATATACAAGTGTGGCTTAAACTCTCACCAAGAACAAAGGTAATTAAGGGTTGCCGGTGCATCATTCGGGTGTAATCCAAGGTGTTCAAATTCTCCCAATATTTTGCTTGATTTAAATTTTTTTTCAAAAACCTCAAAATTTCCCCCCATCCCCACACTTGGGAAACATTGACCCCAATGTATGGTTTTTAGAGGGATTGATCGCTAAACCATTCACCATCAACTCAAAGCTTCAAATCTCAAACCACAAATTTCTTTTTGGTATTTTTCATTTTATATTTTTTATATTTTTATTCTTTAAAAACATCACACCACCAACTCGCACAACAAATAACATAACATAACCAACTAAACACCACCCATCCACCCGATCATAAACATAACCAACAAACAAATATTCACAAAAATATACTAGAAGGAGCACGACCTGACTAGTAGTAGCGTGGCTGAGGAGGCCCGAAAATAGAAGACATCATATCATTCCATTCACCAAAAGAAAATGTGCCGCTACCACTCCCACTTTGTTGCGAAGCTCCATGTTGTTGTTCTCGTCGTGGGTCCAACCACTGCGAATGATGAAGCAGCGGTGTCGGATACGAAACACTACCATCGTAAGGTGGTAGAGACGCATAATCCACCGGAGGTGGATCCACAACCACAGGCCTCCCCTCATGCCAATCTGCATGCATCCGCCGGGCTTGATCATCAACATACCTATCATTCATCTCTTGCTCACGGGAATAAGCATGAGCGCGGTTCCACGACTCTTGGCGATCAAAGTTGTGCTTTAAGGCCTGCTCTATACTAGCCCCTATCATCATTTTGTGATCAAAGAATGTACGCTCTGATCCCGACCATGTGTCAAAAACCGATGCCGGTGGACGTTGGTTCTCGATGACTTCTTGCATAGTACCATCGTAAGCCCAATTCGGCTCGTATGAGCGCTCCGTATAGTCAAAGAAACCACCACCATGTCCCCGACTCGGGCCCCCTTGGCCCACA
Organism: Helianthus tuberosus; assembly: GCA_030545235.1. Classification (NCBI taxonomy): domain Eukaryota; kingdom Viridiplantae; phylum Streptophyta; class Magnoliopsida; order Asterales; family Asteraceae; genus Helianthus; species Helianthus tuberosus. The sequence continues at coordinate 9,256,591 of CM060436.1, forward strand.
TCCATATGCTCTCCATGAGGCTCATCCGCATAATCTTCATCCCCACTTGGGTGTTCATCTTCACTCTCGGGTTCGTCTGCTTCACCCGGTAAAAGTGCCCTTGCATCAACTTTCAAAGCCCACCATCTTTGACCTTCCGACTTGAGCTTGTGGTATCTTTCCGATTGATCGTAGGTCCATCCAATACCCATCCTTTGTATGTCAAAGGGCTTGTGTCTTTTTGCTGCCCCTTTGTCCTCCGATGTGATCGCCTTGAATTGTTTCAACAACCCCGTAATAATCCGGTAATACGGGATGATGCTCATCCCCACTTTGTTTCGGCATATCCAAAGATGGTTCATGATCAAATACCGAATCGGAAAGCGGGGAGACCCATGGAGCAACGAATAAAGAACGGGTATTTCCGGGTACCTCACCTCTTGTTTATCACCTCTTCTTGGTATCACATTCAAGATACAAATAGTGAGCAGCAGTTTTGCTTCAATCTTCAAGTTTCTTCGGTACAATATGCCACTATAAGTATCCGGCAAGAACAAGGCCGCTAACATGTCATTCCACCTCGGATGTTTCTCCGGTTTAATCAACAAATCATCAAGACTCGGGAATTTGTAATCACGAGCAGGCAAACTGTCATATCTTGCCAACTTCCGCGATGTATCGAACGACATTTCCACCTTTATCCCATTAACCGTTCCCGTCAACTTCATCTGCGATGGCTTGTCGTACCTATTGCATGTCAACGTAGCCATCCATTCTTGAATCTCATCCATAAACAGATTCTTGTTGTCCTTGTCAAAACAACTGAGTGCCGCCTCCCATCCTAAGGCACGAAACTGAGCAAAAACATTGAATGGCCCGAACTCTACCTCTCTTACTTCCCTTTCACAGATAAACGCAGCAGCCTTATTCTTTAAACGGTTCATTCGATCATGAAATAATGCTGGCTGCCACTCATCCGGCTGATCATCTAAAGGACCCACTTCCCACATTGGCTTGTCAGCCGGGTCTAACTCTACCATTTCTTCCTCATTACTCTCACTATCATCATCCCTACCCAAATACCTCCTCTTCTTTGGTTGTTGTTCCGGCTGTTTGCCTTTGCCTTTTGAAGAAGAACTAGTTCCGGCTTTTTCCTTAGTTCTCACCATTTTCCTACACACACCACAAAAACAAACAACACAACCAAACACAAAATCAGTGCCTTTTTCTCAAAAACATCCCCACACTTGCTTGTTACTATGGTTGTAGATGCTAGTGAACAAAAATCCATACATTGCTTTCACAAAAATCAGGCATGGTGCCTCTACAATGTAGAAGTCCCAAAAAGTTCACAACTTTAACATCAATCTTACATCTACAACCATGACAATGTTCAAATAACAATTTTTTCATGAGCAAAAACTAAGAACAAGCAAGTGTGTATAAACAAGTAACAACAATAACCTTCATCTTCACAATGCCTCATCAAAAGTAACAAATAAACATCACATACCTTGGATTGAAGATGCTAGAACACAAGACACTCAAAAACTTCAAAAACCCCAAAAAATTTCGGCCCTAGGGTTTGTCAATCGGACAACAAAACAATGTTTTCTTACAAATCTCTCCTCAAAATCGGCAAGTACGTGAAATTTCAGTCAAGATAGACCCAAAATTCACAAGATTTGGCCAAGGATTGAAGAAGATATGAGGAATTGAAGGTTGGAGAGTTATGGGGTTTTTTTAGATCTTGTGGGGAAGATGATAGAGATAGGTGAGATGTGTGGTTAGGGAATGAATGCAGAAAATGAGTGGAAGGGGTTAAAGTCACGTGAGCTATTTTTTTTATGTTATGTAACGCCGAAACCCTACTGCACCCTTTCATTCGCCAGGCCTACCGTAAATTACGCGGTGGCTCCTGGCAATAAAATTCCACCGTAAACCAGTAGGTTTACACCGTAAATCCCCAAGTTTTTCAAGCCTACCGTAAATTACGGTATATACCGTAAATTACGGTGGCCTCTAGGCATTCATGCTTCACCAAAATTTCAATTTTAAGTGTTTTTTTTTTATGTTTTTATGATTTTTCAAAAACATGGAGAAATTACCCTACCCCCTAGAACTATTCGTAATCCGAACGTCCCCACACTTGTTTCAAACACGAGCTTCAAACGAATACGGTAAATGTACAAACTAAACAAAACAAACAAAATAAAATACTAACTATGTACACTACCAAACATGGGCCTCTCATGGTTGTTCATCATCTACCGGGCGTAGAATGTAGCCCGCTTTGTCAAGCTCCAAGTTGTTGAAGTCGTTTCCTTCCAAGTATGGCTTTAACTGATGTCCATTCACTGTTTGTTGTTTGTTGGTTTGCTCATCTTGGATATCCACATCACCAAATCTCCCGACTCACCGAACGACATATGGGCCCATCCATTTGCTTTTAAGTTTACCCGCAAACATCTTTAGCCTTGAGTCGTACAACCATACCTTTTGACCCACTTCAAAAGTTTTCTTTCTCAACTTTGCGTCATGGACGTTTTTGAGCTTGTCTTTGTAAGTCGATGCACACTCATACGCTTCGTCTCTAATGTCTTCTATTTCACTCAATTGCAACTTCCTCATCTTCCCCGCTTCATCATAGTCCGCATTCACCATCTTGATTACCCAATGCGTCCGATGGGCTAACTCCATTGGCAAATGACAACCCTTTCCATACACCATCCGGTAAGGTGTTATGCCAATTGGAGTCTTGTAGGCCGTCCGGTATGCCCACAACGCATCATCTAACTTGCTCGACCAATCCTTCCTATCCGTTCGAACCGTCTTCATGAGGATTTCTTTAATTTGATGGTTGGACACTTCGACTTGTCCACTAGTTTTCGGATGGTAAGGTGTTGCAATCCGGTGGTTCACGTTATACCGCTTCAACAATTTCCCAAAATTAAAGTTCTTGAAATGCGAACCGCCGTCACTTATGATAACTCTCGGAATACTAAAACGGGCAAAGATGTTGGATTGAACAAATTTACAAACAACCGAATGGTCATTTGTTCTTGTTGCAATAGCTTCAATCCACTTCGAGACATAGTCCACCGCCACCAAAATATATAAAAACCCATTGGAATTCCGGAAGGGACCCATAAAGTCAATGCCCCATACATCAAATATTTCCACAACCGAAATTGGTTGCAATGGCATCTCGTCCATCTTAGAAATGCTTCCCATCCTTTGACAGTTTACACAATTTCTTGCAAATTCACACGCATCCTGGAAAATTGTGGGCCAATAAAACCCACATGACAAAACCCGATAACCCGTTTTATGCCCGCTAAAGTGACCTCCACATGCGGATGAGTGGGCATGAGTCAAGATTTCCAACACCTCCGTTTCGAGCACACACCTCCGAATGACTTGATCGGGCCCGATCTTGAAAAGGTCCGGTTCATCCCAAATATATTGCTTCACTTGGACCATAAATTGTTGTATTCGCTTCTTGGTCCAATGATTTGGGATGGCACCCGTGGCTAAATAATTTACGTAGTGGGCATCCCACGGTGCAACAAAAGTGGACACGACTAGTAGTTGCTCTTCGGGAAACCTTTCATTTATCTCGCTCAAATTATCTATCCCTTCCACCGGAATTCGAGACAAGTGATCCGCCACTACGTTCTCACTTCCCTTCTTGTCTCGAATCTCTAAATCAAACTCTTGTAACAACAACACCCACCGGATTAAACAAGGCTTCGCGTCTTTTTTCTCCATCAAATACCGGACCGCGCTATGATCTGAATAGACAACCACTCTGCTCCCCCAAATGTATGAACGAAACTTATCCAAAGCATACACCACCACTAATAACTCCTTTTCGGTTGTGGTGTAATTCAGTTGCGCTTCGGATAAAGTCTTACTTGCATAGTAAATCACCACCGGCTTTCTGTCAACTCGTTGACCCAAAACTGCACCAATTGTAGTGTCGCTTGCGTCACACATGATTTCGAATGGATTTGACCAATCCGACGGTTGCAAAATGGGAGCTTTCACCAAGTGTTCCTTCAAAACATTAAAGGCTTGCAAACACTCATTAGTAAAATCAAATGGAACATCCTTTAACAACAAGTTACATAAAGGTTTGGTGATAACACTAAAACCTTTTATGAAACGTCTATAAAATCCCGCGTGTCCCAAAAATGACCTTACACTCTTAACATTTTTCGGTGGTGGCAAAGATGATATTACCCGTATTTTTGCCTTATCCACCTCCATACCCCTCTCCGAGATTACATGGCCTAACACAATTCCCTCTTGCACCATGAAGTGACTTTTCTCCCAACTAAGCACTAAATTTTTCTCAACACATCTTTTTAAAACTTTTTTTGTAATTCGTTGAGACACGATTCAAAACTAGTGCCAAAAATCGAAAAGTCATCCATAAACACTTCAAGCGACTCTCCAACCATTGTCCGAGAAGATACTCATCATACATCGTTGGAAAGTTGTCGGTGCATTACACAAGCCAAATGGCATTCGCCGAAAGGCAAAGATACCATATGGACAAGTGAAGGTGGTCTTGTGTTGGTCATCCGGGTGTATTGCTATTTGATTGTAACCCGAATACCCGTCCAAAAAGCAGTAATATTTTTGTCCCGACAATTTTTCAATGATTTGATCAATAAAAGGTAGCGGGAAGTGGTCCTTAGAAGTGGCGGCATTCAATTTGCGGTAGTCAATACAAACATGCCACCCGGTAACCGGTCGGGTGGCTATTTGTTCACCATTTTCATCCGTGACTACTTGAATGTCGGCCTTCTTAGGCACAACTTGGGTAGGACTTACCCAAGCACTATCTGAAATCGGATAGATAATTCCCACATCTAACCATTTAATTACCTCTTTCTTTACTACCTCCCTTAGGTTCGGATTCAATCGTCGTTGAGCTTCTCTTGTCGGTTTTGCATCTTCGGTGGTGATTATCTTGTGCATGATGATTGATGGACTAATTCCTTTAAGATCGGCAATCGTCCATCTGATTGCTCCTTTATTCTCTTTCAAGACTTCCAATAAAGCTTGTTCTTGCGCCATCTCTAAATTAGAGGCAATAATGACCGGTAGAGTGTCATTATCCCCTAGAAAAGCATATTTCAAATGGCTTGGTAAGTCTTTGAGCTCCAACTTTGGTGGTTCTTCTAGTGATGGTTTAGTACCCGAGCTTATTTCCATCGGCAAGCTTTCAAATTGGTGGGTCCATGGCGGTCGACCTTCTTTCAATGCCATAGCATCTTGTTTCTCCTCTTCAACCCTTAGCGCACAAGCATGTACCTGTTCAGAAAAATCACAAAGACAAACATCCATACTATCCTCCTCATACTCGTACGGGTTGCATCCGTCGACTAAGTCTGCCATAAAACACTCATCAACACCAACACCAACAGCATTATAATTGTTAGTAAAAACATTCAAGCGCATTTTTCGATTTCCAAAAGTCATATCGACTGTACCAAATCTACAATCGATCACAGCATGCACGGTGCTAAAAAATGGCCGACCTAAAATAACATTTTGTTGTTGTTTTGGGTCCGCGGATGAGTAGTCCAAGACTAAAAAGTCAACCGGGTAGTAAAACTCATCAATTTTCACAATCACATTTTGAACCATCCCCCGAGGTAGCTTATGAGACAAGTCAGCCAAAACAACCGTTGTCTCTACCCTTGCTAACGGACCAAAATCGTATTGGTCATATAAGCCCCCCGGTAAAATGCTCACCCCGGCTCCAAGATCTAGTAACGCCTTTGCCATTTGAAAATTACCAACTTGTATATTTATTAATGGCATGCCCGGATCTTGGAGCTTAGTAGGAAGCTCCCCATTCAATACCACACTCACTTGCCCGGTTAAGTCTACCCGTTTAGGCATTTTCTTCTTTTGTTGCCTTTTGTGTGTACATAAGTCCTTTAAAAATTTAGCGTTTGCGGGTACTTGTTTTATTGCATCAAGTAATGGAAGGTTATTTTTTAGTTGTTTGAGCATGTCCCACAACTCTTCTTTTTGGGGACCTCGTGATGCAATAAAATTTTTCCTACCCTGGTCAAGCAAAGCCGATGGAGAAGGGACTTGACTCGGTTCACCTTCACCTTTTTCATTCTTTTCATTTTCACCCAACCCCGGTTTTTTAACATTTGATTCTTTAGATACAACCAGTGAAACTTCATCATCGTCACTTTCATTACCCGCGACATCCTCAACTACCCCCTCAACCAAACCCGGTAATAAATTGGCTTTAAATTATTTGCCACTTCTTAACACACTAACATGATGAACATTTACATTGTTACCTCGTGACGAACTATGGGAAGGATTTACCTTGGTGTCACTAGGAAGTTGACCTTTGTTTTTCTTCAACTCCGCCACGTCGGTCTCCAATTGACCCATTTGGGTTGTTAATGTTTGAATGCTTTTGTCACGAACCTCGTCCTTTTGCATCCGAACTTCATCAAGTTGATTCCGTTTTTGCATGTCTTGTTGCATTGCCCGGAGCATATCCATGACCTCGTTCCGCTTGATGAATTTTGACCCGAACCACTTTGACCCGTTTGTTGAAATTGCCATTGGTAGCCATAATTGTTTCCACCTCTATAGTTGCCTTGATTGTATTGTTGGTGAGGTGCAAAGTTACCTTGAGCTCCTTGAAAGTTTGGGTTAGCTTGGTTCGCCGCATTCCCGTAGCGGAAATTAGGATGGTTTCGTAACCCGAGGTGGTATGTGTTGGAGTGTATATTGAAATTTCGACCCCCTTGAATAGCATTCACTACTTCTATTTGCTCATCAACCACTCCCACTACACAAACTTCCGCCGTGTGGCCTATTTCATTGCAATTAATGCACACGTTGTACACTTGACTCGTGGTTTAAGCACCCCCACTCTATACTCCAAGCACTTGTGGCCTTTGTATCACATGCCTTGCCCGTTTTGAGGATTGGGCCTTCCTTTTGGAAGTCATCGCCATTTGTTCTAAAAATGCCCAATCGTCTTGTTCAAAGTTTGTACCGAAAGTACCATTAGTAATCGACATCAAGTCACGTGCATCCTCCAAACTCAACCCTTCATGAAATGCGTTCAACAATTCCCAAAGTTGGATACCGTGATGAGGGCAATTCCTTAGGATCATATTGAACCTTTCAAACGCTTCGTGAAACATTTCCCCCGATTGTTGTTGGAAACTTCTCAAACCTCTCCTAGCATCATTAGTCTTTTGGGAAGTGTAAAACTCATCCAAGAAAATCTGTTGCATATCGGCCCATGTAAAAATCGATGCGGACGGTAAAGTGTGAAACCATCTCTTTGCTTTGTCTTCCAAAGAAAATTGGAAGAGAACCAACTTGACATCATCCGAAGAGAACCCTTGACCTCCAATGGTGTTGCAAATAGAGTCGTACGTCTCCAAATGAAAATAAGGTTCTTCCGTTGCTAACCCCTTAAATTTTGGTAGACTTTGGAGGGCGGTTGTTCTAACTTCAAAAGTTCTTCCATCCGCATGATAAGGAATCACTACCGGCGAAGGATTGTTAGTGATAATGGGCCGGAAGTGAGCTTCAATTCCCCATACTACCTCCTCGTGATGTCTTCGAGGGGCACCCAATGGTGCTCTTGGTTGACCCATTTGCCCTTGCATAGGTCCTTGAGGTGCAAATGGTGGTTGATATTGGTATTGATGCATTGGCGGTTGTTGTTGAATCGGCCTTTGAAATTGCGGTTGTGTATTTTGTGGACGCACTTGATGTAGCGGTGTAGGGCGTTGCAATTGTGGCCCTTGTGGTCTAATATGTTGCACCCCAACCGGCATTCTACCCATGTCTTCAAATTGTTGTAGCGGTTGACTTTGTTGACCCGCTCCTCCTTGAGGTCCCAAAATGCCTCCATCTCCCGTATAATAAAAACCTTCATCTTCGTACCCTCCAAATTCGTCTTCATAACCCCCTGTCATAACCATCTCCTCCTATTCCCGAAGATTGCGCAAAGGGAAGAGACGAATATTGAAAACCCGATTGGTTCGATGGTCTAAATGACGAAGTAGCATGAACAATGGTTGAATTGGGTGGTATTGGATAAGTAGAGGATGATTGACCCGTAGTTGGGGGAAAGAAGTGCGAAAACGGTGGAATTGTGGTAGAGGGGCTAAAGGTAAGAGTGGGTTCAACTTGGGTAGTAATAGGCGATGTAGTGGTATTGGTTGGTGTAACTTCATGAGGTGGAGTAGGTTCGACAGTGGTATTAGGCATGGTGGTATTTGGTGATGGTTGTGTGGAAGTAGGAATGAAAGATGAGGTCGTTTGACCCGTTGTGGGTGGTACTTGGGATTCTTGCATGATGTTTCTTGGTGTAATAGGTGAAGTAGGTGAACCAACAATTTTGTTTTCTCGTACCAAAACTCGGTTTTGCCTTAGCGTTCTTTCAATTTCCGAATCAAACGATAGTGGTGACGACTTGTGAGAGCCTCTAGTATGCATACACCTGAAGTACCTGCACACTAAACACAACCAGCGTAAACCCGAAAATAACAAAACAAAAACTACTAAATTAACACACGTTGCGCACTACTCCCCGGCAACGACGCCAAAATTTGACGTGCTGTCGTAGTACACGCAAATTTAATCCAAATTATAACTAGTAGATAGCAGTAAATGGGTATCGAACACAGGGAGTTTATGGAAAATGTGTTGATTCTATAGTCTTGCAAATTAACTACAATTAACCTATTGTGCAGAAATTAAAGATCAAGAGTTTGGATTGTTTGATTTAAAAAACTAAGTTATCAACTAATTGCTAATCAAGATTGGATTTTTAATTCAGATTATGAGAACAATGACCATCTTAGGTTTCGGTTTCTTTTAACACTTGTGCAAAATTCCAACTAGAAAGAGTTACATAGACATAACTCGTGTATAAACATTTGTTGTGATAAAAGGGAACAAAGTACTCGGATTATATTAATGCGAGGTTGTTTCCCGATGATCAATTAATCAATATCCAACCCTAACCCATCCCGTGATATCTCGATTGTCAACGACACCAAGAACGTACGATTTAGACTAGAATTGAAACATCAATTAACAAGCTACAATCAAATATTCATACACCATGATAAACTAAGCAAACACACAAAGTTATCATTCTAGAAATTAAGGAAAAAACACACAAGAGTTGTAGAGAAACCTTCACCTAAGATGATCACCACAAATTTAGCCGGACATTGTTCGGTTGATCATCATAACATCAAAGTTAAAGTTCATACGAATCGAAAACTAAACCGGAATGTTAGAAATTGTTCCTAAATGATATCCAAAGCTAAAATTCGCCCACAAAGTGCAGAGAAACGTTCCCAATCATGAATGACTCCAAAAGACACAATAAAACGGTTTTATTTGAGCAGTTACGTCTTTTCCTCGCTGCCTCTACCGTAACTTACGGTAGCTACCGTAAGTTACGGTAGCCTTCAAACTGTTATGGTGGATCTCTACTGTGGTACGGTGGAAGAATGGGAAATTCAGGGCTACCGTAATTTACGGTAGCCACCGTAAATTACGGTGGACCCCTGATTCTTCCATTTTGTTTCTTCTTTCCATCCATGCTTGCCCCGTTCCACTCCATTCCATCCAAAGCAGCGTTTTCTCCATTTTAAACTCCAAGACGCACCTGAAACATAAGCAACTGTAGTAATCTAATTCAAGATAATTACTCGATCAAGTGAGGGATAAACTCATCTTTTAACACCCTTAAGGGTTGTCCTATGGACCACCCGTCACCTACGCACATTTTCTCCCGACCGCATATCTGAGTGGCGTCGCCGACGGCCCAGGAGGGAGTTGGCGACGGTATCTGCATTTCCCATTTTCTGAAATTTCCATTCCTTGCTCCCTGTTGACCTGTTTTCGTCCCGATGCTCCAAATAGCTCCTTGAACTCCGTTAGACCTACAAAACACAATTCCAATCAAAAGTAGGCTATTTGAAACTAAAACTTATGTAAAAACACCAACTTAAACATAAAGGAACACTGGTTTTCGACCACGCATCAGAATCCTATGTTAATCAACTTATTCCCACTGATTCCTGCTCTTTTAGCACGTCTAATTCTGACATAAAGTTCACCATTATCTGCTCGCATGAACATAATGGAATCACCAGCAACAAGCTTTTTTAGGTTCACGAAAGTACTCCATCCGGTAGTTAACAGACAAACATCAACAAGGTTCTAGCGACAGCCCACACTGTCAGTCAAAACTTGGTATTGAATACGATTATTATTGATGATAGATTATAAATACAAGGCCCTATATATAGATAAACTAATTACAATTTGATACCCTCAATAATAATAAACTTGTTTATCTAAAATAACTTAGTCTAACATTCCCCCGCAAGTTGAGGGCGGGGAACGACCTGCAACTTGGACCGTAGAAACTCAAATCTTTGTGACGACAAGGGCTTTGTAAATACATCAGCAATTTGATCATCAGTGGAGATAAACTTGACATTCAGCTTTCCTTGAGTAACCTGTTCACGGACAAAGTGATAATCTACTTCAACATGCTTTGTGCGTGCATGAAATACTGGATTAGCAGAGAGATAGGTTGCACCAAGATTATCACACCAAAGTGTTGGTGCCTTGCTAATTAATTAGACCGAGCTCATGAAGAAGAGATTTTAACCAAATCAGTTCTGCTACAGTATCAGCAATAGCCTTATATTCAGATTCTGTTGAAGATCGAGAAACAGTTTGTTGTTTACGAGCGGACCATGAAATAAGATTAGAACCCAAATAGATAGCATATCCCCCTGTGGATCGACGATCGACAGGGCAACCAGCCCAGTCATAATCCGAAAATGCTGTAAGACTAGTAGCCCAATGAGAGTCAGAAAAGGCTTGTAGCCTAGAGCCCGTATTGTGACGAAATAATAAGCCAAGATTAACCGTGCCTTTCAGATAACGCAATATGCGTTTCACACCAGCCCAATGATTCTCAGTAGGAGCATGCATAAACTGACACACCTTATTAACCGCAAAAGCAATGTCCGGACGAGATAAGGTTGCATATTGAAGAGCACCTACTGTTGCCTGTATCTAGAAGAATCATCAAGTAATGGACTGTCATCAGGCAATAAGACATGAGAAGTGCTCATAGGAGATGATATAGGTTTGCATTCCGCAAGACATGCTCAGTGAAGAATATCAAGAATATATTTGCGTTGAGATAGCACCAAATCAGAACCATGATGCACCACTTCAATCCCCCAAAAAATAATGTAGCTGACCCAGATCTTTAATTGCAAACATAGAACTAAGACGATCAATAATAGCACTAACAGCCCCAGGGTGATTACCTGTGATGATAATTTCATCCACATACACAATAAGATAGACGAGTGTTCCACACGAGTTGAGAATGAATAGAGATGGGTCAGTTTTGGACCCGGAAAAACCCAAATTGATGAAGAGCCATAGACAATTTTGTAAACCAGGCACGAGGGGCTTGCTTGAGCCCATATAGAGATTTGTGTAATAAGCACACATGATCTGGCTTGGAAGGATCAACAAAACCAGGAGGTTGCCTCATATAAACTGTCTCTTGAAGATCACCATGTAGAAAAGCGTTCTGGACATCCAACTGTCGCAGAGACCACTTATTTGTGACAGCAAGTGATAAGATAGTCAGAATAGTAGCAGGTTTGATTACCGGGCTGAAGGTCTCATGATAATCAACCCCATGTTGCTGGTGAAATCCTTTAGCAACAAGCCATGCCTTGTACCTGCAAATTTTCCCAGTTTTCAACCTGTAAACCCATTTACAATCAACCACGTTAGTATTAGGTGCAGGGGGAACTAATATCCATGTCTCGTTCCTATATAGCGCATCCAACTCGTCAGCCATGGCTTGGCGCCATTCTAAAGACTTGTTAGCAACGGTAAAAGATGTGGTTCAACGGGTAAAGTAGAGGTGGTGGTGGTGGCAGTGTAAGCAGCGGGATTATAGCGGGTGGTATGCTTGGGATTGGGACGTAGGCTAGGAGGCCGAGGCCGAGGAGCTGGGTTCGGTTGGGCCGTGCTCAGATTAGGTTCGGTTTTGGGCCTAAGAGAAGGGTTAGTTGGTGATTAGGTTGGTTCGATTTCAGGTGAGCTGGTGGATGTGGAGGTGGGTTCGGTTGGTAGGGGATCCATGGAGGTTGGCAGTGGTGGGGTAGGTTCGGTTGGAAAGCCAGGTGGGGGTTCAGGAAAGATAGATACATATGGTGGTTCGGGTCGTGTTGAGGGTTCAGAAGGTACAGGTGCATGATATGGAAATACATGTTCATTGAAACGAACATGTCGGGCAATGTATATCCGTTAGGTGGACGGGTCAAAGCACCGGTAGCCATAGTGAACAGGGTTGTATCCAAGAAAGACACATGGGGTGGATCGAAAATCAATTTTGTGATGGTTGTACGGACGAAGATAAGGAAAACATTGGCATCCGAAGACACGAAGAAAAGAGTAATTAGGTTTTCGTTTAAAAACATGTTCATATAGAGATTTGTTGGAGGAGACACGCGAGGGGAGTCGATTGATTAAGCAAACAGCTGTTTCAAAAGCAAATTGCCAGAAACGTTGAGGAAGACTGGATTGTGCCAGAAGGGTAAGTCCTGTTTCCACAACATGGCGATGACGACGCTCTACTATCCCATTTTGCTCACTTGTATGAGGACAAGATCGTCGATGAATTATACCAAGACTACTACAAAATGAAGTAAGATTACGAAACTCCCCTCCCCAATCGGATTGAATGCTTTTTAGTTTGGTATTAAATTGCCGTTCTGCCATTTTAATAAAGTTTGTTAACACTGTGTAGACATCTGATTTGTGAACTAAAGGATAAAACCACATGTATCTATAATGATGATCTACACACAGTATAAAGAAACGACAACCATCGAAAGATAAAACGGGCGAAGGCCCCCAAACATCACAATAAACAAGGTCCAAAAAATTGGTACTACGAAAGTTTGAGTTTGATAAAGATAATTTTGAAGACTTTCCTAATTGACAAGAAGTGCATAGCTTATTAAATAACTTGTCCGAAACAGGTAAAGAACAATAGGAAACAATAGAACGAAAAACTTGAGCATGAGGGTGTCCTAATCATTGATGCCAAATATTGGAAGATGCTTTGACAGCAGTAAATGCAACCTTGGGTAGAGACTTGAGCTGAGGAAGACGAATGGAGTACAAACCCTGTTCACTGGGACCCGTTAGGAGGGTAGTGCGTGTAGACTCGTCCTTCACAACAAAATAAGATGAGTAAAATTCAAAGAAAACATCATTATCTACACAAAATTTTTGAACAGACAAAAGGTTTTGTTTTAGGTCAGGGACATGAAGTATATCGGATAATTTAAAGGTTCTGTTAGGTGAGTAAATTGTTGAGGATCCGATGTGAAAGATGGGTAGTGAGTTACCGTTACCAACAAGTAAAAAATCGTTACCAAAGTAGGCCTCAGGGTTGTCAATGCTAGATATGTTCGGAGTAGCATGCCCATTAGCTCCCGTATCGGGCTTCCAAGAAAATCCTGATTGTGAGCCAGCATCCGAGTGAGTAGCATAGTTAGCTTGTGGTGCTGTACGAGATTGATTGAGTTGATTAGGACACTGAGAGAGGAGATGACCTATGCCACAACGGTTACAATGGCCATAAACAATGTTTTGAGTTGAAGCCCAAGAGAATTGTCGTGTGCCCCCATTGTCACGGTTGCTTCGATTGTTGTTAAAAGACCGAGACCCAAAGTAAGCCTGTGGTTGTGTTGAAGGTGCAGGATTGAGTTGATATCCCAACTGAGAGGCCATGAGATGAAGGTTATGAAGCTGCTGCTGAATAGAATCAAGATTGGGCTGCTGTGTGGGTGTGACAGCAGCCCTAAAAGGTTGCTGAGCAGTCATAAAAGGCTGTTGTGCTGGTGTGGCAGCCGCCAAAAAGGCCTGTGGAACATGCTGATTTGTGGCCAAAATTTTTGTGATCATGTAATCATGGTCACTTAGTAAACCGTGTAGCTCGTTAAAATTAACAGGAGGGGAACGAGCCAATAGATTGGCCTTGAGGCCATTATATTCTTCGTGAAGCCCTGCAAGAGTGAGCATAACAAGGTCATCTTTCATCGGTTCTCCTATGTTAGCTAATGCAGTTGCATATTCCTGTGCTCTGCTTAGATAGTCAGCAGGTTTTTCATCACCCTTCATGGTGATTCTGAGTAATTGATTTTTGAGTGTAAATTCATGGGATGACGTGACCGGGGCATAAGCTCGTTCTAAAGACAGCCATACCTCACGTGAAGTTTTTCCCTGAATGTGTTGAAAAGATTCCTCAGATACTGTAGAGATGATGAGCACGCGGATATGAGCGTCATTGGCGATCCATGGCTGGTAGCTTGGGTTGTCTGTGGTAGCCGAACCTGTGGTAACCTTCAGTTCTGGACATAAGATGGTGCCATCCACGTAACCGAAGAGGTTGTGAGAAGCAAGGAAAGATTCAATCATTGATCTCCAATAGCCATAGTTCGTGGGTTTTAGGGTAAAGGCAAATTTGTGAGAGTTATGGGTTGTCTTTTCCTGGTTTGTAAAGGTTATAATTGCAGCCATGGAATAAATAAAAAAAGGTGACTGTCGTTGATATTTTAGCGACAGCAGGTTTGGGTTGTATTAGGTTAGCGACAGAAGACTGCAGGTTTGGCTGCAGTAAATATTGATAGGGGCATCAGGTTTTGTGTTGCAGGTTGGCCAGAAAGAAAAGATAAAGAACTGTTGATTAGTAGTTGACGGCAGAATTAGGGTTAGGTTTCTTGGCTCTGATACCAAGTCAAAACTTGGTATTGAATACGATTATTATTGATGATAGATTATGAATACAAGGCCCTATATATAGATAAACTAATTACAATTTGATACCCTCAATAATAATAAACTTGTCTATCTAAAATAACTTAGTCTAACACTGTCACACCCCAATCGATGGCAGAAACATCAGAGTGAGACGAAATAGATTGCTCGAGACTTCATAACACTAAATTACGACAAGTATTTAACAAATTTCATTTTATTGCTACAAGAATCAAATTTACATTGTTTGAAATTGAATACAACAAGTATTTAAATTTAAAATGCGTTTCTAGGCATCCTACTAAGTTCTGTGTATCATCATCATCATAATAATCCTACAACATGTTTTAAAGTGTAGTTCAATACAAAAGTATTGGCGAGTACACAAATTTTGAGAACGAGCATAATATAATAAAAGTTTGTCTCAAATCCAACATGGCAATTTATATACAAAGTTGTAGCTAGCATGCATAACTATAGGCCAAACCTGAGTGTCCACGAGAATAATGTGCATCCCTTGTCACCGAAGTGAACGAGACCGTAAAGTATAATAAGCATCCCTCAACACCGAAGTAATCGAGACCGTAAAATATGTTAACTTAACAATACCCCGTCGGGTGGTGTGCTACTCCTATAGCGCTATAATTGTTAAGGTGGGCTAGCTAAGTTAATGACAAATAGAGTGCATGAAAGTATTCTAGCATAAACAACCTAAGCATAACAAATAGCATGTTTGGCGGATTGAGTGATTGAATATGTTTGATTATGTGCATTGTGAATTTTTGATAGTTGAAACATGTTACACCCAAAAGTTCATTAAAGCGTAAAAAGGGTCAAGTATACTCACTGTTTGCGAAGAAATTTCCACTTAGTGACTTTGACGAGTCTTGAGTTGTTGAAACACCGAAGTTACCAATTTTGGTTCTTGAACTTTTTGCCCAAAGTTGAAAATCTTGGAGATTTAGGAGAGTTTAGAAGTAATTTGGAGGTGGTGCAAGTGTTTGGAAGGTGTTAGAGTTGGTATTTATAGGAGTGTTAAGTGGATGGGGTTTAAATGAAGGTGGTTGAGAGTTAAATGAAGGTGGTTAGGAAATAGGAGGGGTATTAAATGAGTTGGTTGGAGGTTAACATGTGGGTTTGGGGTATTAAATGAGTTGGTTGGAAGTTAGGACATTAAAGAAAGTGGTTGGGGAGATGAAAATTTTCATTTTTAGTCCTTGCACTTGTATTGTTGGTTATTTTATACTATAAAGGTGTATGCAGGTACATTATAAGTATTATACATGTATGAATGTGATTCCGAGAAAATATAATCTCGATGTATGTCTCGGTTTTAAATTAAAACATGTATTTCGCGACTGATTACATATTATGCATGTATGATTAAACAAGGTTGATATAAATTTCTAAAAATAAAAATGTGAATACAACTTTCTAAATATGGAAAGAACAGAAAATGTGGAGCGTTACACACACGACATACATCAGTAGCGAGCTGGGAAAACTTTTACAAGGAACGTATAACTCGATATCAAAACATCGTTGATTAATACAAGACGCAGGAATTCATGGATTTAGGATGGCTATTATCTCTGTTCAGTCATCTTTCCAAACTGCAACACACGAATATGTAGTTCCCAATTTGTAAGATATCATCACAAAGCTCATGTGTTTACATGCAGTGTACAGTATTCTAATATCACCATATTCAAGCATTCTGAACCCTAGGTACAAGCAACCCAACAAACTCCGGATACTGAAAACCGTTAGCAGTCATACTCTCAATACTCTCACACACCCACCGTCGTCGCCTCCTAACAAACTCCGGATACTAAAAAACGCTATCTAAAGAATTATTAAAATTTATTAAACGGTTGTTTGGTTTTACACAAAAAAAAAATTATATACGTGTCGTGTAGCATTATACGGCCTGTATACAGATCTTAAAACCTAAAAATCTGACCAAACCTCACAAAAATAAACACATTGGGCCGTATATCATTATATTGCTCGTATACAACTGTATACGGCTCGTATACAATTGTATACGGCCCTTATACATGTAAAACAAAAAAAAAGATTCCACAGCATTTATTTTTGTGCAAAAGCATTCTATTCGGGTCGTATAAGGTTATACGGCCCGTGTAAACTAGGGATTTGAAAACAAGATTATAGAGGTGTGTGTATAGAAGGGGCCTTTAAAAAACATAAATCCAACCATCCCTCTCTTTCAAATCTCTTTCCCAGTGTAAGTATTTTTTCTATAATTATTTTTAGATGTGCATAAGTAACTCCATTCTTGCTTTTTAGTGATGTAGTTGATCTAATGAAGTTAAAGGCTCAATTGGTTATGTGTTTGTAACAATTTGTTCGTTGAAAATAGCCAATTTCCAATAATTTTAACATTTTTTTATTTTTTTAGTTATGAATGAAGCTACGGATGAAGAATTAGAAAAGACATTGAGGGAATTGATGCCGTTTTTTATTTGACATGTTGGGTTTTGAATAGATTAAGTAACGAATTGTTATTTTACCCGTTAATATTGTAGACTTTCGGGTTGAATGTGTATTGGGTCACGGTTTACTTGTTTGGATTTAACTATTTTAATATATAAAAGGATTGATTGTTTGGAATTTGGAGTGCAAATTTTTTTATTACAGATTAAATTGTTAATTTGTTTGGAATTTTACTGAATACATGTTTTTTACATCATTGGTTATAAGTCGCACTTCATCTAATACTGACTATAATTTGTTCTAAAATTGTCAACATTGGTTATAAGTCGTAGTTCATCTAACACTGACTATAAATTGTTCTGAAATTGTAAAATGGTTTTAAGTCGCGGTTAATAACACCGACTAAAGACATTTTCTTAAAAGCATTAACAACTTTTAAGTCACGGTAGGTTATTTTAAGACGGGGTTCAACAAACCGCGTTTGAAAACCAACTTATTTTTTGACGCGGCATTTTAAGTCACGGTTTGAAACCGCGACAAGCCTAATTTAACCTCGTCTAATGCTTACTTTTGTACTAGTGACTGCACCATTTCACCACCACCCGCCCTCTGGCTCTTTACCACCAGCAACCACCAGCGCACCACTCCTAACCACGCCCACTGCACCACTCCCAACCACCTACCCTCGCGCCTCAGCGCTTGGATTTTGGTAATTGGTGAATAAAATCGCTCGCAGTCAATGCTGGACAAAATGAAACATAGGCGGAGAAAGTCAGAGTCAATCGTACAATTTTTTGTACCAAAAACCCGAATTCTGAACTCGAGACCCAATCCATGGGTTTTAACTTGTAGTTTTCTTAACCTAACTTCAGCCGTCAAAATCAAGTCTCCTTCTCCAACTCGATTTCTCCGGGAGCTGACTTGCCTTCTCCTCTATTGCATGTTCCTTTTTAATTCGGGTATTATTTGTTTATGAACTTTGATTTATGGGTGTTGTAGTAAAAGTACATTTTGATGATATAAACTTTGATTTTGGGTATCACATCATTTGTCTTGATTTTTGAGATTTTATGGTTTAAAATAGAGAATTACTTTTGTGTAGCTAGATTATTAAATTTTGTGCTTGTTTTGGACCATTTTTTGATGATATATTTAGTTCATGATTTACAATTCACAGGCAAGCAAAAAATAGGACAAAATCTTCTTTGATCGTGACTTCAGTATTGTTTTTGGTAGTAGGAATATTATCTATAGATAGTGGTTGGTGGGGGTGGGTAGAGATGGTGGTGGCAGTTAGACTATAGGGTGTGGTTGGAGCCTCATGGGGTTTTATCAAGTCCACCTAAGCGTCACGTAGAAGCCATGTCAGCTTGGGGGCTTTATCAAGCCCCCTTTAATTTGGAGGGTGTGGATGGAGCCCTATAGCGCCCCTACTTAATTCAGTGGGTATGGTCAAATGCAATAACTCTCCTCGATCCACGCGCTGGTTGCTCGTTATCACCATGGCGAGAGTTCAATGGCGCCCCTCTATGGCGCCTGGGGTGTGGTGTTATAGCGCCGGGGGGCGCTATAGATGCCTAGCTGGCGAGGGTGGCGCCCCCACACCCTCCATCCTTAGTGGTGACAGGTGGGGTAATGGTGGAAGTGATGGTGAAGAGACAGATATAGGGGGTGTATATAGATATATGTTTAAAATTATATTAATTTTTTAATTTAATAAAATTGTTTTTAATAAACAGGTAAAAAGACAAAAATACCCTTGTGTAATCTGGTTTAACAGAAAAAATTAACTATGTTAGGGCTAAAGAACATATGTAGCATTTTTTAAACATTAAGTGCAAAACTCATCAATTTTAAAGATAAAGGACACCGCCTGAAAAATTTTATAAAGATAAAGGACAAAAGTTGTGATTTACTCAAAAAATAATTATATTATCAAAGAGTAGAAAAAAATATAATTACATATATTTAGTAAGGTTTTTGTACAAGCAGAGCTAAGGTGTTAAGCGTGTAAAGTGAGTAATTTACCTAATTCAATGTGGTGGCAAACCTATAAATATAATCAACTTTGTATAACTAGAGTAATTATAAGGTGGGTGATAGTTACTCTAATTATAAGTACCGTACCGTACTTACTTTACCTATGCAAATAATTACGCTACGTATAACTAGAGTAACTACTCTACTTAGAGGGGGCTGGGTGCCCTAACGGATATGGCTAGCGGGTTTGAACCCGTGCGGTAATACCGTCGCCACCCCCTATGGTAGCCCACGCGGTTATGGCTTCCGGGTAATGTTGGTCGCGCGAGAAAAAAGGAGAGGTGACTGTTCAACGGTAAAAAAAAGTGACCGTTCGAAGTTTAAAAAAAATCAATTTTTAAACCTTTATATATATTTCTTTCCACTCCCATTTTAAACCACACTCACTCTCATTTTCACTTACATACTAAACCAAACTCATTTAACTCCAACTCAATCTCATTTTAGCCATGGATTCACAAAAAGAAATCCCGAAGTGCCGGTTCGAGCAAACACGACGACGACGACGACTTGTAGAAGAGGATATGATTGAAGTTAAAAGGAAGAAAAATGGAAATTCACTTACCGAGCCAAGCAGGTGGATTGGACTTTCGATGAAGAAGTATTGTTGGCTAAATCATACGTTCACGTTTCGGTCATTAAGGAAAAAAGAAATCAACAAAAAAGAGTTTGTGGAAAGCTGTTCTAAAACACTACATAGCTCTTAGAGGTAAAAGCGAACGAACGAGTGATCAATTAAACTCAAAATGATCGACATTGTTGACTAAAGTGAATTGGTTCAACAGTTATTTCAATCAAGCATTACAATTTGTATTTATTTTTAGTTACTCCGGTTATATTTTTTATTTAATTTAGTGTCTATTTATTTTTATTTACATTGGTTATATTATTTCTGTTTTAACCTTATAGGATCGCCTACATAAAAGTGTGTGCAACGATTTGGATGTTATGGAAAAGACACTTGAAGATTACCGAGATAAACACAATCATGCTTTCAAGCACGTTGGGGCATGGAAGATTGTTAAAGAACACACAAAATGGAGTAAGATCTCGTTGTTTAACGAAGAATCCGGTGGAAGTTCAACCAAGAGAAAATCATCGGATTCTGCTAACTTCGGTACATCCGAAGATTATAGGACAACCAATAAGTCTGTGTTGGATTTGAACGATGAAATCGGTCCAACACAACCAAAAAAAAGGGGTAAACAACCACCCGGTTCATCAAGCAAAGTGGAGGATTGGACGAGAAAAGAGAAGCGTACACGTCAATGAAGAAAGCAACAATCCAAGCATTGATGGATGCTAGGCAACAAAATATTATGGAAGCTAGAGCATTGATTAAGGAACAATGCGAAAGTGTCGCCCAAGCGACGATGGACAGAGACTTTAAGACGTATACTCGGCCAACCGACCATCTAGAGTACGAACTTCTTTTGTATTCGCACTTTTTTTTGTTTTTCTTATGTATTCGCACTTTATTTTGTGTTGCTTTTGTATTCGCACTTTAAGTTAGAATTTGTTTTTGTTGAACGAAGCCTTATTATTCAATCGAGCGAAAACGATCCGCTCGCTTTTTTTTAGGATTTGATAAAAACCGAGCGAAACCGAGCCGATCGATTTAAATTCAATCCGAGCATGAGCATCACTTTTGCGATCGGTTTTACAAATTTGATCCGCTCGGATCGGATCGGTTGTAATTCAATCCGAGCATGAGCAGACCCTCGATCGGATCGGATCGGATCGGATCGGATCGTGAACACCCCTAGTACGAAGTGCAAAAAATACTATAGCCCGCAAACGACAAATTGCAGCAATTTATAATCGGTCGGCGGATCATTTTGCAGATATTTTGTTTTTATTTTTTTAAATTGTCATATTTTTTTAGTTTGACTTTTCGTATTTTAATTTTTTAGTTTGAATTATGTAACTTTTTTTTGTTTTAATGAAATTTAAAATCTCAATTACATTTAATTTATTTAAAATAAAAAAAAAAATAAAAGTTCTAAGGTAGTTGTGGGTAGGACCCGCCAATGTTTTGCCCTATCTAGGATACCTAGGGTTGGAAACGATATGGCAGCGCAGTATTGTACGGGGCTAGGGTAGTACCGTTATGTGCCCCTACAACCTTTATAAGGAAAGTAATTGCTTTGTATAACTAAAGAAATTATCTGCATAACTAGAGTAAGTATCAAATCCCCTATTTTGAATCTGATGAAGTTTTGTATAATTATTTGTGACTAGAATAATTATCTTATCATAACTAGAGTACTTATGATTTATGAATGACAAATTTTGAATCGGATGAAGTTTTCCGTATGTATTTGTACAAGTAGAGTAAGTAATTGTATAATTAGAGTAACTAGTTGAATTTCCGCCCGCGCGTTGCGGCGGGGACCCAATGACTACAAAAGGCGTGTCAACAACGGCAAACAGATACAAAATATCAAAACATAAATAAAAATGACGTGGTAAGGATAGTCATTTCGTCCTAAAAAACGATTTTAAATAACCTAATATATAATAATATGACCCACACGTTGGAAATTCGGTTGTTTTCAGTTCAGTTATTACGGTGCTAACACGTTAAAATATGGATGAGCTCGGTACCGATAACGCCACCGAAAGTACCAATCCGGAAAAACATTGAAATTAGGTACCGGCACCGAAAATGCTCGGTACAATACAATATGGTATTTGAAGGTAAAAATCAATAAATACATGTATGGTGCTAGACCGGTGTCGAACCGAAAGTAACGATTCTGAAAACGCCAAAAGGTGGGTACCAAATTGGTACCGAAAATGATTTGTTATAGTAAATTTGGTACCGATACGATACCGGTTTGATTGCAGGATTTGATACGATTTGCTCAACAATATTCTAAATATCCAAGTTAATTTTGCATGCTACAATTCATTCATTACAGAAAAAGACAAAAAATAAAGCAAAATAAGTTGTTGGTATATAAAACCTTATTTAAATGAAATACAGTTTACTTACTGTGTATATGAAAAGTAATCTAAACGGTGCAATTACTTGCATTGCTGCGTTGCTACAGAATTTGATGAGCTCGGTACCAACCGGTACCGAAAATACCATTACCGAAATCCCCAAAAGTAGATACATGTACCGAATATACCTGATACGGTACGGTACGGTTCAGTACAGGTTGGTATTGGTACGGCACCGGTATTTGAGGGTAAAAACCGGTGCCGAACCGGTACCGAAAATACACCGGTTTGATAAATTTGATACCGGTACGAGTACCTAATACCATTTGCCACTGTTTTGATAAATTTGGTATCGGTACGAGTACCCAATATCATTTGCTCATTTGTTAGTTTCCATTTCTAATTTTAATATATATTCTACTGTTCATTCTATTCAAAAATTAATATATAGGTAATATATAGATAATTATGTAACTAGATATAACTAGAGTAATTATTTCATTTAACTATCATAATTGTTCAATTCAATTTAGCACATTCTCTTATTAGGCCACCTAGTATACTCTAACATCCAGGGGCGGACCTAAAGAAGGTCCAGACGTAGCACGGGCTACGGCTTAACTTTTTTCCGATAGTGTAATTTTGTTTTATTTTTTTCGATTTTATACCAAGGACAACTCTAAACAACTACGAGGACACCCCTAAAAAAAATTATAAACCAATAATAAGCCCAGTTGGTGATGATGATACAAACCCAAATAATAAGCCCAAATAACTAAATAATAGCACATTAGATTATCCCAAATAACCAAATAATAGCCCAAATAACTAAAAGTTTTTTCGAAATTGAAGCTTGTCAAGACGGATTTACGCAATCGAAACGGCCCGGAATTTTTGAACAATGCTACGGTTTGTGCGGTCGAAAAGAATTTTTTACTTTATTTATTTATTGTTGTTTTTTAAGGGAATATGCCACAGAATAGTAATGAAGTTTTATGAGTGTTCCAATTAAGTCACGAATAAAATTTATTGTTCCAATTAGATCATTCTACTTTATTTTGGTGTTCTAATGCTATATATTTTACCTGAATAGCAGGTCATAGTCATACATGTCATTTATTTAACCTTTTTTTTAAAACATGATGACATGGAATCAAATAAAAGAAATATAATAAATCAAAATCCAAAACCCAAAACGATCAAATATTACAAATCGTAAAACAAACAATTAGGTACTATGCCCACCATATCCTTATTTCTAAAGTGATGTTCCATGAATCAGTATTATTAGTAGTATGAAGGGTTTGGTAAAAAGCAATTGAATTTTTTGCCCATTTTAATTTTTAATAAAACTTTCATAATTTTTAGTAATTTAAACGAAATGATTTAGGAGGTTTTATTTATATATTTATTAAAAATAGGGTAAATCACATTTTTTTAATTTTTTCGCATTTTTTAACTTTTCTACAATTTAAAAAAAAATCGCATTTTTTTAACTTTTCCACAATTTTTTTAAATTTTTTTTAAACCTATTTCTCATTTTTTTTTCTAATCCATTTGGCATTTATGTGCCATGTCAACAAATTTTTTAAATAAAAAACCTAATTAAATGCCATGTAGGATGGATGACCTTCTATTTAGGTAAAATATCTAGAATTGAAACATCAAATGAAACTTGAATGACCTAATTGGAACAAAAAGAATTATGAGTGACCTAATTAGAACACTCTTGAAACTTGGTTACTATTGTACAAAGTTAACCCTTTTTTTAATATTGTATGATTGCACGATAAAAAAAATTGGGATACCCCTGAGTTAATGTTCTAGTTCCGCCACTGCTAACATCCATTGGTGTTAATCCTAGTTGGCATCCGTTACCACTTGTTAAACCGTTCCTGAAGGGTGTTAAGAGGTATTAAAAACTTCACATGTTAAGATGTTAACTAGGAGAGAGAGAGAGAGAATCAAGCATTGCAAAATTTGTACACACACAACAACATGCTATATATATGTATTTTAATTAATTTTAAGGGAGTTAATGGGGTTAAACCATTTCGTTGGTGTGTGGTGAAGGTGAAAGATGGTCAAGTAGGTGATGTGGTGCCTACATGTAGTTAAGGGGCGTTAAAGTATACCCAATAACCTTAACAACATTGCCATCGCGTTACTTTTATAATGCCCTAAATCCGGCACCTTATAGTTGGACATCGTCATATCATGAAGCAAAAAAAAAAAAAAAAAAAAAACAAAAAAACAAAACTCAACTCAACTCAACTTAAAGCATTTTCATACTAACGTTCAACAAGCATCCAGTT
Organism: Helianthus tuberosus; assembly: GCA_030545235.1. Taxonomy (NCBI): domain Eukaryota; kingdom Viridiplantae; phylum Streptophyta; class Magnoliopsida; order Asterales; family Asteraceae; genus Helianthus; species Helianthus tuberosus. The sequence goes on from CM060436.1 coordinate 9,281,235, forward strand.
TTAGTTCATAATACGAAAAGTACGAATGCCGATCCCGCGTATCGAGAGTAGCTTCATCCGCCAACCAAGAACTCCGTATCTTCCTAACCACAACCTGCAAACAATCTAACATACATGCAAAAGTTAACTTCGCAACGTGAGTTCTAACAATTAAGTTAACAAGTACAAAAACCTCCAGAACACTATATTATGAAACATTCAAGCCACATCTCAAGACTTAAGACCCCAACATCCCAAGAATACCCAATCTGGTAGCCGTCATACCAGGATATACGGCTTACTTGATTTATTACTAAGTCACCCTGCCCACTACCTATGACCGTTTATTCCCCATGTATAGCATGTAACATCACATGTAACTCAAAACTAGAACTGACATTCTAATGTACAAGACATCACCAAATACAACACAACACAAGAAACTCAGGTTACATCATTGACAAAATACGTACCATACCCACCATTTTATCTAGCGCGACACGTAAATCAAAATGGGTGGGAACCTAACACATAATTCGCCCATATCACAAAGATGTGATCTAAGCTTATCACTATCCAAAGACGATAACTGCCTACATCATCAAAATGCACTACCCCCTTGCGCAGGTAATGAAGACTGCCCCCGCTGGCAACCATCGTCTACATTGTCACAATACATTGCCCCCTATAAGCAATGATCAACTCCTCAACACGATAAGAAATGGCTATCAACATCATCAACATCTCAAGGATGCAACATTTCAAACAAGCACAAGGACACACCCACAATGTCCAAGCATCTCATTAACCTCGTAACATTGTGGACTAACCACGCAACCTCTAAACATCAACCACACATTCGTCTCTGATAATGCACTATTCTCAAAACTCGCCTTGAATTGACTACTCAACTAATAATAGTCGGTATGTTAACGTTTCCTGCATTTCCCTCTCTAGGCAAGAGACGGCCTTAAGGCTCTCAACAAATATTTATCATATTTGAATCAAGTCATGCAACAAACTTTAACCTTTAAAACTCATAACCGATAATGTCTTACATAACCTAGTCATGCAACAAACATCAACCACCACTGTAACATGTACTACTCGTCATCCATGTGGTTCCCATCATGTTCAACCAAGTATCCCAACCAACATCCAAGGTTAGATCCCACAACCCCATTGGTTCATACAACCCCTTTAAAAAAAGTAGAAATTCTCGATGTATGTTTATCAGCTAAAATGTCCATAAAACTCGTTGATTCATAAAAACGAATAAACGCATGTATATTAGGCCACAATTCAAGGAAAGAGAGCATCAGAGGTCACCTGGTTCAAAGCACCTTCTCATAAGGTCTTATGTCCACACAAGTGTATCCAAGAATCAACTTGTCGTCACGTGAACAAGGTTACTAACACCATACTATAACAACCCTCAAAAACACCCCCTAAACGCTCTAATTACACCCCGTATACGATAACTAGACCCGTTTAACTTTGATTTTTATAAAAAATCGAATAAAATAAAGAAAATAGGGTCGCTCGGGGGCCGCGACTAAGTCAGAGGGTTGGCTCGCGGGGTGTGACCCATCTTGCTTGCTGGTCACACTATTGCGCCACGTGTCCCTATGCGTGTTAGACCTACGGTGATGATCTGCCACCCTAGCCGTAGCTAGGGTGTTCCTCGCAGGGCGCGAAAGAAAGAGAAAGGGGGCTCGCAGGGCGCGAGCGAGCCCGGGAGCAGCCTATATAAGAAGCCTTTCAGCTTCATTTCAAATCGTTCACTTCTGTTTCTTCTCTCTGCCTCTATTATAGCAAAATATAGCTTGGAATTATACCTTTAAAACACGAAGCTCTGCCCCGTTGTAAGTATTTTAACCCTGATCACTAATCCGTTACCCTACCTGATTGATCTAGGGCCCCGTAACGCATGTCAAGGTTCTGCCTGACTCAGTTCGTTGGGGTTCTGTCTCGTGTTGTATGGCTAATGTGATTTGGGTTATCTTACTAACACGTGTGCATTGTATGTTTTTCACAAAAACTCAAGAAAATAATCCAAAAATATTACTAGGAAGCCCGTAGAAATACCTAAGTCTACAATGTGAGTCCATTCTCTTTTTCTCACAGTTTGTGAGCCACTATTTTAAATGTTTTCCCAAAACCCTAAATATTTATTAGTTATAATTACAGCGATAAAGTCTTTGTATTCTACAATTGCTGCCGGTATTATGGGGTTTTGCATACTTTACTTGACAAGCGTCACCATTGGACAATGGGTTATCCAATGTGTGATATGACCATAGTCACAGATCCGGTTGAGTGACAACTACTGAATGATTGGTATATATAAACATTGTAATTGTCCTTAATACTGTAATGTTATAACAACTAATGTTTTGTAACATCCCGAAATTTCAAAACTTTATACTAAAATTATAAAGTGTATAATAAACAAGAATAAACTAACTAGGATAAATAACCCAGTTAGTTAGAACTCTTGTAGTAACACAGGAATGAGTTAAAAAGCCAAAGATATAAACTAAATAAGAGTGGAGGGGCCTAGGTTGTCAAAATTGAAACTTTTATTACTAATAATTAGTAAAACAAGGACCAAACACTCCATTTGGAGTTCCTGGTCGATCAAGAAAGCACAGGGGCGACACCCACACCTTCACAACCCTAAATTCTACTAAAAACCCAAATTGAAGGTTCAAATCATGTCATAATCGAAATCTGAGCATAGAATCGTGATCTCCTCGTCAAGGAGGTCATAAGGTATGTCAAATTAGGTTGTTTTGATACAACTCAAATTCTTGCATGTGATTGAAATCAAAGGTTGAGCTTGATTGTGTGTTGTAAAACATGAAATTGGAAGTAATGTGAAGTCTAGGGACAAACCCTAGATGATTTCTTGTCAAAATCTTGCATGTTAGTTGTAAGAATCAAAATCACTATAGTAGGTGATTAGAAGGTTAGTAGAACTTGATAAACACTAGGATTAAGACTCTTGTTCTAGTGTAAACTGAAATTTGTGAGCTAATCTCTGAAATTATTGATGTTAAAATATGTGTATATTGTCTAATTGAAGTTGATTTGGGTAATAATTTCAAGTTATGAACCTGGTTCAGATCATGTAGAAATCTGACCCGCAAGGTGTTTGATAAAACGCCTAAATGAGGGTTAAAACGTTAAAGATTGCTAAAAACGCAGATTTTCATATGTTATGAATTAATGCGTTAAAACCTATGAAAGAGTTCTAATTTTATTATGAATTGAACTCTTTAGGTAAAGAATCCGGAACGTCAAGTGGACACGCCGGGGGTGATACTCGCGGAAAGGGTGTGCTTTAAAGGTACGTGGCTTTAGTCCCGTTAAAAGTATGTGTAAATAATTAGTTATGTTGTGTGAACAGTGTTGTAGTGAATTGGATGCGTTTGATGCGTTGTTAAAGTGGCGAAGTACACTCGACCATCAAACGGGCCAAAGTAAAGACTTGGTATTTAGTTTGGTTAGTCGATGAAGTGATGGTTTTCACTAAATAACCAAACGGGTCAAAATGATGTTTTCAAAAGAATCACGAGAGTAGAGACTTGAAAGTCTTATACCTTGTTAAATGATAAATTGTACCATACCAATGATTTGGTGATATTAATCTAAGTATAAGAACCCGGAATATGGGTCAAACAATAAATGTTAAATGAAAAAGGGTTGTTTGAAACGGAATGCTTGAACTCCGAAGAAACAAGTATTAGCCCTAGAGGAATTGCAAAGCCATGGAATTGGCGTGAATACACCAAGTATGTGAGCCCAGGTAATTGGGTAATTATGTCTAAAAGGTTTTAGGAATGGAAAAGAGGTGCTATGCACTTACACTAATGGGTTGAATAATGTAAATAAGGAAATTGTGAACCAATTATCGGTATCTCGGTTTCCGCAATGTGAAATTTACATGGTTGAATCTGTAATTTTATTACGGACTCATAGGAAGAAGAATCGGTTAAATCGGACTAATGGGTAAAAAGTTATGATCTTCTAAAGTTGAAAAATAGTCAAAGGGCAAATGTGCAGAGCCCACCGTAAATTACGGTCCCACCGTAATTTACGGTGGACGTCAAAAGTGTTACGGTAGGTTGCCCCTGTCTTACGGCAGAACCATGAACATTCCAGGTCCACCGTAACTTACGGTGATACCGTAATTTACGATGTAACCCAGCAAAATCATATTTTGTTTGTGACCTTGTGTTGTTAGAATTCGTTTATACATAATGTATTAATGTCAAAACTAATGGTTTTAGTGTTTGACCCTAGGTATGGATGAATTTCTTCCGAATGGTGATCAAGCACTTTGTCAAGAACCGAACACGCATTTTGAAGCTTCCGCACTAAATATAATCTTGTCTAAAATTTAAACATGTTGTAAATACTTTTGTTAATCGTGTTTTGAATCCTTTAAACTAGTTGTTAGTTGACTAGTAGGGGTTGACTTTAAACTGATTATGCACTATCTTGGATGTGTTTGGTAATATTACAAGTGTGTATGGTTTTAAACACGAAAGGTTTTTGTATACTCTGATTTTTTATAAAATTCTTATAAATAAAATTTAAATACTGTTCAAAATATTAAGGGTGTTACAAGTTGGTAATCAGAGCCCAAGGTTGTTAACAAGTGTTCGGTTCAAGCTTGATCAAACATCCGGTAAGAGTTAATTGTTTTAAAGTAGAGTTACTAGTATAAAAAGGGAAGTAAGGAATGGAAATGTATGGGAAGAGCGTGTTAACACACTCAAACCCGGAAAGTGCATTAAATAAGAACGGTGAAAACAAGTTATGAACTTGAATAAACCGAAGTGAATAAATCATACGTCATAAATGAAATGTTAACGCTTAATGTAAACATTTCAGTTAAAGATGACGGATAAAGGCAATGATGATGCGGTGCCAAGAGTCACCGAGCAAACGAGAGAAGTGATTGCTGAGGAGGTAGGAAAAGCAATCGAAAACAGTTTGTCGGGTTTTATCGACAAAATCCAAAACACGGTTTTATCAGTGGTGGAAGAAAGGATCAAGAAATTGGAGGATAATACCAATTTAGCAAAGGAGAAGTCGGGAGGACGAAAATCTTGTTCTTATAAAGAGTTCATGGAGTGTAAACCGCCAATCTACAATGGGGAGGTTGACCCAATAATATGCCAACGGTGGCTAAGTGATATGGAGGGAGTATTCGAAAGGACCCATTGCGATGAGGATGACTTCGTGGCTTATGGCACGGGTCAGTTAAGGGGTCAGGTGAAAGATTGGTGGGATAACAAGAAGAAAGAGATCGGAAGTGAAGCGGCTAAGGCTATGACATGGGACGAGTTTAAGACGCCGTTTCTTAAACATCATAGTCCCAAGGCAATCATAAACAAAATCAAGGAAGAATTTATGCAGCTTCGACACAAGGGTGAATCTATCGATAAAATCACGGGAACGTTCATGGATAAAATGAAGTTTTGTGATGATCTCATAACGAATGAAGAGCAGAAAATATATTATTATTATAATATGCTGAGCGCCGAGTATAGGGAGTTATGACTCCTTCGAAATATGAGACTCTCACCGAGATTATAAACGTTGCTCGGGAACGGGAGATAGAGTTGAAGAAACAGATAGAAAGAGGCGAAAGAAGGGCATAAGTAGTCAACCCAAGCCCAACGAAAAAGGCACGTCCGAATGAATCCTCAAAGAAACAAGAAGGAAAAAACGGGTCATCAAGCTGCAAGATATGCGGGAAAGGGCACAAGAGTGAGTGCCGGTTTAAGGACAAGCCGTGTCCTATTTGTGGGATAACCGGGCACACGGCTGCGTTGTGCTCGGGGAAGGTGTCGGTATGTTACAAATGTTATCAGCCGGGTCACAAGAAATCGGAGTGTCCGGAAATGATCGGGAAGAAAGATGACAAGGATACACGTACTGAGACACCAAGAGCAAAAGCAAGATCCTTCCAGTTAACGGCAGCTGAGGCAAAGGTGGAACCCGATGTGGTTTCAGGTATATTTACTATAAACTTGATTCCCGCCCATGTGTTATTTGATACCGGTGCGAATAAATCCTTTGTTTCACATGGATTTATTCGACATCCTTCTTTTGTACTAACGAAATTGCCTATGCCATTAGAGGTAGAAATAGGTGATAACAAAAGTTTCCTTGTATGTGATGTATGTCGTGACTGCAAAATAAACATTGATGATGAGGAATATCTAATCGACTTGATCCCTATGTCAATGGGAGAATTCCAAGTAGTGGTCGGGATGGATTGGCTATCTCGACATCATGCAGAAGTGATATGTTTCCGCAAGGAGATAAAATTGACATCTCCAAGCGGAAAGCAAGTCACCATCTATGGCGAAAAAGGGGGCAGTCCCGTTATGTGCTCAATACTAAAAGCTCATAAACTTATGAAGCGCGGATGTAAAGCATTTATGATATACGCAAACGAACCTGATAAAGAGACGCCGAAGATTGAAGATGTACCAGTGGTACGTGAATACGCTGATGTATTTCCGGGAGATTTACCAGGAATACCGCCAGAACGGGAGGTAGAGTTCGGAATTGAATTGATTCCGGGCGCAAAACCTGTGGCTAAGGCGCCATATCGGTTAGCGCCATCAGAATTGCAAGAATTGATGTCACAAATCCAAGAATTGCTCGACAAGGGATTTATTCGGCCAAGTGTGTCTCCATGGGGCGCACCAGTATTATTCGTGAGAAAGAAGGACGGGAGCATGCGTATGTGCATTGATTACCGGGAGTTGAATAAACTCACGGTAAAGAATCGATATCCGCTTCCAAGAATTGATGACCTATTTGACCAATTACAAGGTGCAAGTTGGTTCTCAAAAATCGACCTCAGATCAGGGTATCATCAGTTAAAAGTTAAAGAGGAGGATGTACCGAAAACGGCTTTTCGTACTCGGTACGGACATTATGAGTTTCTCGTGATGTCCTTTGGGTTAACTAATGCACCCGCGGCTTTCATGGATCTCATGAACCGGATTTGCAAACCCATGCTAGACAAGTCAGTGAGAGTGTTCATTGATGACATCTTGATATACTCCAAGAATGAAGCAGAACACGCAAGTCATTTGCGTGAAGTGTTGGAGACGCTCAGGAAAGAGAAATTGTATGCGAAATTCTCAAAATGTGCCTTCTGGTTACGAGAGGTGCAATTTCTTGGGCACATCATTAGTGCAAACGGGGTGTTAGTAGATCCTTCAAAGATAGAAGCTGTGTCAAGATGGACCCCACCGAAGAATCCTTCGGAAATCAGAAGCTTCTTGGGGCTTGCGGGTTATTATCGGAGATTCATACAAGATTTCTCCAAAATTGCTACGCCATTGACCAAACTAACCCGTAAGGATGAAAAGTTTATTTGGGCCGAGGATCAAGAAAGGGCGTTCCAAACGCTCAAGGAAAAATTGACCCATGCGCCGGTGTTGACATTACCGGACGGAACGGAGGACATGGTAGTTTACTCGGATGCATCGCATTCGGGACTTGGCTGCGTTTTGATGCAGCGGGGCAAGGTTATAGCCTATGCCTCGAGACAGCTAAAGACTCATGAGAAGAGATATCCTACCCATGACCTCGAGTTGGCAGCAGTGGTGTTCGCCTTGAAGATATGGAGGCATTACTTGTATGGGGTGAAGTGCACTATCTTTACCGACCACAAAAGCTTAAAGTATTTCTTCAATCAGAAGGAGTTAAATATGAGGCAGAGGCGGTGGTTAGAAACTGTCAAAGACTTTGATTGAGAAATACATTACCACCCCGGGAAGGCTAATGTAGTGGCAGACGCGTTGAGCCGAAAGACAGATTATACGCCTATTCAAGTACGATCGATGCAATTAATTGTGACATCGGGTTTGCTTGAACAAATCTGAAAATGTCAAATTGAAGCAATCAAGGAAGAAAATGTGAAGAAAGAAAGGATAGTTGGGCAACTAAAAGACCTGGAGGATGATAATCAAGGATTGAAAACTCGGTTTGGGAGAATTTGGGTTCCAAATACGTGTGGGGCCAAGGTGCGTCTACTTGACGAGGCCCATAGATCTCATTATTCAATTCATCCGGAGGCGACCAAAATGTATAATGACTTAAAACAAAACTATTGGTGGCCCGGAATGAAAAGAGATGTTGTGAAGTATGTGGAGAAGTGTCTGACTTGTTTACAAGTCAAAGCGGAGCACCAAAAGCCATATGGTAGGTTGCAACCGCTGGATATGGGAACAAATCACGATGGATTTGTTAACCAAATTGCCCAAAACCAATCGCGGGTTTGATGCTATATGGGTAGTCGTGGATAGATTGACAAAAAGTGCTCACTTCATTCCGATTCGTGAAACTTATACATCCGAGAAGATGTCGGAAGTGTACACCAATGAAATCATAGCACGTCACGGAGTGCCGATATCCATTGTGTCAGACAGAGATACTCGGTTTACCTCTAAATTCTGGCGCGAATTCCAAGAGCAAATGGGAACTAAACTGTTTATTAGCACTGCCTATCATCTGCAAACGGATGGGCAAAGTGAGAGAACGATACAAACGTTGGAAGATATGTTGCGGGCTTGTATCATCGACTTCGGGGGTAGTTGGGATGTCCATCTACCCTTGGTCGAATTTTCATATAACAATAGCTATCAATCGAGCATTAAAATGGCCCCGTATGAAATGTTATATGGTAGAAAGTGTCGAACCCCGGTGTGTTGGGGAGAAGTGGGACCACCAGGATTAGCACCTACTGATATAATCCGAACTACGAATGAGAAAATCGATGTGGTCCGAGCTCACCTAAAAGCAGCCCAGGATCGACAAAAGTCGTACGCGGATAAGCGAAATAGGCCTATTGAGTTTCAAGTGGGCGATAAGGTAATGCTGAAAGTATCTCCGTGGAAAGGAATCATTCGGTTCAGAAAGAGAGGGAAGTTGAGTCCGAGGTTCATTGGGCCATTCAGGATCACTGAACGGGTTGGTAAGGTAGCATATCGCCTTGAACTACCCGAGGAGTTGAGTGGAATTCATAACACCTTCCATGTGTCACATCTCCGAAAATGCTTAGCAGATGAAACTGCTCGTATCCGCTATGATGACATCGAGGAGGATAACAGCCTCAACTATGCAGTGAGGCCAATTGCAATCTTAGATCGAAAGGAGAAGAGTCTGAGGAACAAAGTAATTAACCAGGTGAAGGTTAAGTGGGAGCACAGGAAGGGTGCGGATACCACGTGGGAATCCGAAGAAGAGATGCAACGGCTCTACCCTAGACTATTTGGTACGTATTACGGTTTCAGGGACGAAACCCTTTTTAAGGGGGGTGGACTTGTAACATCCCGAAATTTCAAAACTTTATACTAAAATTATAAAGTGTATAATAAACAAGAATAAACTAACTAGGATAAATAACCCAGTTAGTTAGAAGTCTTGTAGTAACACAGGAATGAGTTAAAAAGCCAAAGATATAAACTAAATAAGAGTGGAGGGGCCTAGGTTGTCAAAATTGAAACTTTTATTACTAATAATTAGTAAAACAAGGACCAAACACTCCATTTGGAGTTCCTGGTCGATCAAGAAAGCACAGGGGCGACACCCACACCTTCACAACCCTAAATTCTACTAAAAACCCAAATTGAAGGTTCAAATCATGTCATAATCGAAATCTGAGCATAGAATCGTGATCTCCTCGTCAAGGAGGTCATAAGGTATGTCAAATTAGGTTGTTTTGATACAACTCAAATTCTTGCATGTGATTGAAATCAAAGGTTGAGCTTGATTGTGTGTTGTAAAACATGAAATTGGAAGTAATGTGAAGTCTAGGGACAAACCCTAGATGATTTCTTGTCAAAATCTTGCATGTTAGTTGTAAGAATCAAAATCACTATAGTAGGTGATTAGAAGGTTAGTAGAACTTGATAAACACTAGGATTAAGACTCTTGTTCTAGTGTAAACTGAAATTTGTGAGCTAATCTCTGAAATTATTGATGTTAAAATATGTGTATATTGTCTAATTGAAGTTGATTTGGGTAATAATTTCAAGTTATGAACCTGGTTCAGATCATGTAGAAATCTGACCCGCAAGGTGTTTGATAAAACGCCTAAATGAGGGTTAAAACGTTAAAGATTGCTAAAAACGCAGATTTTCATATGTTATGAATTAATGCGTTAAAACCTATGAAAGAGTTCTAATTTTATTATGAATTGAACTCTTTAGGTAAAGAATCCGGAACGTCAAGTGGACACGCCGGGGGTGATACTCGCGGAAAGGGTGTGCTTTAAAGGTACGTGGCTTTAGTCCCGTTAAAAGTATGTGTAAATAATTAGTTATGTTGTGTGAACAGTGTTGTAGTGAATTGGATGCGTTTGATGCGTTGTTAAAGTGGCGAAGTACACTCGACCATCAAACGGGCCAAAGTAAAGACTTGGTATTTAGTTTGGTTAGTCGATGAAGTGATGGTTTTCACTAAATAACCAAACGGGTCAAAATGATGTTTTCAAAAGAATCACGAGAGTAGAGACTTGAAAGTCTTATACCTTGTTAAATGATAAATTGTTCCATACCAATGATTTGGTGATATTAATCTAAGTATAAGAACCCGGAATATGGGTCAAACAATAAATGTTAAATGAAAAAGGGTTGTTTGAAACGGAATGCTTGAACTCCGAAGAAACAAGTATTAGCCCTAGAGGAATTGCAAAGCCATGGAATTGGCGTGAATACACCAAGTATGTGAGCCCAGGTAATTGGGTAATTATGTCTAAAAGGTTTTAGGAATGGAAAAGAGGTGCTATGCACTTACACTAATGGGTTGAATAATGTAAATAAGGAAATTGTGAACCAATTGTCGGTATCTCGGTTTCCGCAATGTGAAATTTACATGGTTGAATCCGTAATTTTATTACGGACTCATAGGAAGAAGAATCGGTTAAATCGGACTAATGGGTAAAAAGTTATGATCTTCTAAAGTTGAAAAATAGTCAAAGGGCAAATGTGCAGAGCCCACCGTAAATTACGGTCCCACCGTAATTTACGGTGGACGTCAAAAGTGTTACGGTAGGTTGCCCCTGTCTTACGGCAGAACCATGAACATTCCAGGTCCACCGTAACTTACGGTGATACCGTAATTTACGGTGTAACCCAGCAAAATCATATTTTGTTTGTGACCTTGTGTTGTTAGAATTCGTTTATACATAATGTATTAATGTCAAAACTAATGGTTTTAGTGTTTGACCCTAGGTATGGATGAATTTCTTCCGAATGGTGATCAAGCACTTTGTCAAGAACCGAACATGCATTTTGAAGCTTCCGCACTAAATATAATCTTGTCTAAAATTTAAACATGTTGTAAATACTTTTGTTAATCGTGTTTTTAATCCTTTAAACTAGTTGTTAGTTGACTAGTAGAGGTTGACTTTAAACTGATTATGCACTATCTTGGATGTGTTTGGTAATATTACAAGTGTGTATGGTTTTAAACACGAAAGGTTTTTGTATACTCTGATTTTTTATAAAATTCTTATAAATAAAATTTAAATACTGTTCAAAATATTAAGAGTGTTACATGCTTTTATAAATTGGAATGTACTCACCAGTATTTCTTGCTGATAAATTATTTTTAAAATGCGTTTCAGGTAACTTAATGCGAAGCTATAGGAAGCCAACTACGGAGCACTAAAGGCTTAAAGAAAGTGGCTATAAAGTTATCTAAATAAAAGTTCATGTTTTCAGCAATTAGGGTTTATCCCTATAAAGACATTATAAATGAAATATGGGTTTTATCCCATTTTCTTATTATAAAAAGTTGGTGTTTTGAAACTCTGAAATTTATTTCCTAATTACGATCCTGACGAAAATTTTCTGTTGCGTATTTAATAAACACCGATACCATCTGACTGGTTCACGGCTCCCGCTCCCAGGGTGGGGTCGGGGGTTGTGACACATACGGTAAAGTCGTCACTCTTACACGTGACTCATAACCGAGTCTCAACACAACACTTGGTGATCCTAAATGTATGCACGCATACACACAAGGTGACTCCCATAACAACCCTAAACCCTAGGGTACACCTTGCGTCACCATAAACTCCATACCTGGATCCCCATGTCAGAGTTCTCATTCAAAACCATCACCACCAAAATCCGAGTCTTGTAGAACTCAGCACCAAGTTCCCCCATGGCTCATACAAAGCTCCAACTGCCAAACCAAATCCCATGCATGCATGTTACAACCCCATGCAAACCCTAGCCACCATTATGACCATCACCTCTAGCCAACACAATCATTGTGCCTTTACTGTCAGCCAACACCACTCTTGTCGACCCACGTCGCAACCCCCGACCCCTATCCCGGGAGCGGAAGCCGCGAGCCAGACATGTGGTATCGGTGTTTATTAATTTGGCAACGGAATTTATACATCAGGACTGTAGGTAGGAAATATTTTTATCAGAGTTAAACACCAAACTTTTATAATAATAAATGGGATAAACCCAAGTTTCATTTGCAATACATTTATAGGGATAAACCCTAATTATTGAAAAATAAACTCCTTTTTAGTTTGGTAACTTTTATAGCCACTTTTCTAAGCCTTCAGTGCTCTCCAGCTGGCTTCTATTAGCTTCACATTAAGTTACCTGAAACGCGTTTTAAAAAAGTTTTATCAGCAAGAAATACTGGCAAGTGCATCTCAGTTTAATCAAAACAGGTTTTATACATTACAACATTGAGAGTAATTACAATGTTTATATCTACCCAATTACACGGTTAGTACTTGTCACTCGACGGATCTGTGACTATGGTCATATCACACATTGGATACCCGTGCCCAATTATGCAGGTTATTAAGTACTGTATATAAACCCCATAATACTGGCAGCAATTGTAGATTACAAAAACTAAATCACTGTAATTATAACTGATAATATTTTGGGTTTGGTAAAACTTTTGAAATAATGGGATCACAAAGGGTGACAAAAAAAGAGACTGTACTCACATTGCTGACTTAGATAATACTATAGCTTCCTGATGGCCCTCCTGGTTATTGTCTATTAAAAAATAAACAATTCACAGTGTTAGTAAGATAACCCAAATCACATTAGTCGTACAACACGAGACAGAACTCCAACGACTGAGTTAGGCAGAGCTTTGACATGCGTTACGAAGCCCTAGATCAATCGGGTAGGGTAACAAATACGTGATCGGGGGTTATAATACTTACAACGAGACAGAGCTTCACTTTTTAGGGGGTATAATACCCGAGTATTATGTCTAATATGTCAGAGGAAAGAAAAGAATTGAACGTCGAACAAATGAGGCCTGAGGCCCCTTTTATAGGCCTGACGAGAGCGGCTCGCGCCCCGCAACGCCCACCTCTTCATCCTTCATGGCCCGCGAAACCACTAGGCTAGGGCCTAGCTTGGTCGAGTCACCTATCTAGCTTTGACACGTAACAGGACACGTGGCGGACTAGGGTGTCACCTGGTGTCATTCCGTCGCGGCCCATGACTCGCAAACCCAAAGGGGTCGTGCCCCACGAGAAGCGATATATATTGTTTTTATTTGTTTTTTATTAATATAAAGGTTATTTGGGACCGTTAACGAGTATACGGGGTATATTTTGGGCGTTTTAGGGTGTTAGGGGTGTTTTAAGAGGGTTGTTATATCCTCCCCACCTTGTTTTAAATCTCGTCCTCGAGATCTACTGGAACAAGTGTGGATATCTCCTTTGCATTTCTGACTCGAGCTCCCAAGTGTACTCTGGTCCTCTCTTGGAATCCCATTTCACTTTGAACAAAACTAGTCTCTTGTGTTTGAGATTCTTGATCTTTCTATCTTCAATCTGAAGTGGTTTCTCTATATACTTAAGTTTCTCATTTACCTCTATGTCCTGAAGAGGTATCACTAATGATTCGTCTGCTAAGCACTTTTTGAGATTACATACATGAAATACATCATGTATTCCTGCCATTTTCTCTGGCAGTTATAGCTGATAAGCTACTGGTCATGTTCTTCTAATAATCTTAAAAGGTCCAACATACCTGGGGCTTAGCTTTCCTCTTTTAACGAATCTGACTACTCCTTTCCATGGAGAAACTTTTAACAATACCTTATCTCCAACTTGAAATTCCAAAGGTTTTCATCGGTTATCTGCATAACTCTTTTGACGATCTCGTGCTGCTTTTAGTCTTTCCTTGACTTGAATAATCGTGTCCGTTGTTTCTTGCACTATCTCTAGTCCAGATAGTTGATTTTCTCCAATCTCTGCCCAACAGACTGGAGTTCAGCACTTTCGTCCATAAAGTGCTTCAAACGGTGCAGCATTAATGCTAGTATGATAGCTGTTATTGTAGGAAAATTCTACTAATGGTAATGATCGTCCCAATTTCCTCCAAAATCAGTTACACTCTAAGCATATCTTCCATAGTCTGAATTGTCCTTTCGCTTTGTCCGTCCATTTGTGGATGATAAGTTGTGCTTAGATTTAACCTGGTTCCCATTGCTTTTTGGAAACTTGTCCAAAAATGAGAAGTAAAACGGCTATCTCTATCAGATACAATAGATAAAGGAATTCCATATGATGAAACCATTTCATTTACATATAACTTAGCTAACTGTAAGAAATGAGCATTGGTAAGTTTCCTTCATTGGTAAGAAATGAGCAGATTTGGTCAATTTGTCTACAATCACCCAGATTGTATCATTACCTTTTTCGTGTCTTGGGTAATTTGGTAAAAAAGTCCATTGTTGTCAATTCCCATTTCCATATTGGCATTTCTAATTACTGTAATAACCCTGAGGGTTTCTGATGTTCAACTTTAACATGTGAATAGGTTAGACATTTAGCAATGTAGTTTGTTATATCCTTTTTAATTCCTATCCACCAGAAATTCTTCCTTAAGTCTTGATACATTTTATCACTTCTGGGATGTATCGTATAATTAGATTTATGGGCTTCTTCTAAGATTTTGTGGCGTCGGTTTCCTTGTTTAGGTATCCAGATCCTTTTCTTATGGAATTTCCAAATTCCATCTGTTCCTTGTTCTAATTCCTTAATCATTCCTTTTAAACCTTCAACATCGTCCTTGATTTCTGTTTCTTGTGCCTCTCTAATTTGCTTGTTTAAATCTATCTGCAGATTTAATCTGAGAGAGCGTACTCGTTTTGGCTTTTCATGACACTTTCTACTTAAAGCATCATCTACTACATCAGCTTTTCCTACATGATACTGGAGATCACAATCATAATCACTAAGAATTTCAATCCAGCATCTCTGTCTCATATTTAATTCCTTTTGCCCAAAAATATATGTTAAACTCTTATGATCTGTGAAGACAACAAACTTACTACCGTAAAGATAGTGTCTCCAAATCTTAAGGGCAAAAGCTATGGCTCCTAATTCTAGGTCATGGGTTGTATAATTTTCTTCATGTTTCTTAAGTTGTCTAGAGGCATAAGCTATAACCTTTTGACGTTGCATCAACACACATCAATATCCTAACTTAGACGCATCACAATAGGCTATAAAATCTTTAGTTCCTTCTGGTAATGCGAGTATGGGTGCGTTTGTTAACATTTTCTTAAGAATCCTAAAGGCTTCTTCCTGTCTTGGTCCCCATTCAAATTTAACTGATTTGTAGGTCAGTTTGGTTAATGGAATGGCTATCCTACTTCTGTTGGTGATTCAGGGACTTTCCATTTGGTAATCGCCTCAATCTTTGTGGTATCCACATGAATTCCTTCATGGTTAACCAGATGTCCAAGGAATTGTACTTCTTGTAACCAAAATTCTCATTTTGAGAATTTAGCATAAAGCTTTTCTTTTCTCAACAATATCAGAAGTATATGCAGATGCTCTGCATGATCCTCTTTACTCATAGAGTAAATTAGAATATCATCTATAAAGACAATTATGAATTTATCCAGGCATGGCTTACATATCCTGTTCATCATGTCAATAAATGCGGTTGGGGCATTGGTTAAACCAAATGGCATGACGGTAAATTCATATTGATCGTACCTTGTTCTGAAAGCAGTTTTAGTAATGTCCTCTTCCTGTACTTTCAATTGTTGATATCTTGAATGTAAATCAATCTTAGAAAAGAATCGAGCTCCTTGAAGTTGATCGAACAGGTCATCAATTCTCGGTAGTGGGTACCGATTTTTAATTATAACCTTGTTTAATTCTCGATAATCAATGCACATACGCATTGATCCATCTTTCTTCTTGACAAACAAGACCGGTGCTCCCCACAGTGATGAACTAGGTTGTATAAAACCCTTATCAAGAAGTTCTTCAATTGTTTCTTCAGTTCCTGCATTTCTATTGGTGCTAGTCGGTATGGTGCTTTGGCAATTGGTGTTATTCCTGGTATTACGTGAATTCTAAATTCAACCTCTCTATCTGGCGGTAATCCAGATAACTCTTCTGGAAAAACATCTGAGAATTTAGATATTACAGGAATATCTTTTAATTCTTTTCCTTTAGTGTTAATGATTGTGGAAATCATATACACTATTCCTCCTTTCATTTAATAACTTGCAGCTTACATCACCGATATGAATTTTGTCGACCTGGTTGGCTTATCTCCTTTAATTGTGATCTTTTCACCACTTGATGTACTTACTTGCACTGACTTTTGATCACATAAAATACTGGCGTGATTAGCTACCAACCAATTCATTCCTAATACAACATCGAATCCAGCTAGATTCATTGGGTAAAGGTTAACAGAAAAATTATGGTTTAGAATTTCTATTCTTGCTCCCTGCAAGATTTCACTTATCTTAACGGAATCTCCATTTGCTGTCTCCACCAGACAGTCTTGTTGAAGTTTAGTTAATGGTTGGTTGAGAAGTTTGTAGAAAGAAGTATTGATAAAACTTTGGTTTGCACCAGAGTCAAATAATACTTTGGCAAATATATCATTAACTAACAACGTACCGGCTATCACATCCGGAATCATCTTGGCTTCTTTAGCTGTCAGAACGAATGCTCTGGCATTCTTCTTGGGTCCTTCAGTTGCCTTAGCTTTGCTGGATGTTGCTAGAGCTAGTTTCGGACAGTTCGGTTTGATGTGACGAGCTTCTCCACAATTGTAGCATATTCTGGCACTAGCCTTTCTCCTACAATATTCTTCCTTATGTCCTGGGAATTTGCAATAGTTGCAGGACACAACACACTTTCCTGAGTACTTCTTTTTACAAGAATTGCAGTAGGGTGCAGAGGAAGAACCTGTACCTTTCCCACGGTTGGAATTAACGTAGCGAAATTCTTGGGTAAGCCTTTGAGCTAGGTTCTTTCTCTGGTTTTTCTCTTGTGTGCGTACCAATTCATCAGTCAGGGTGTTGGCTAATTCTACTGCTTCTTCTATGGTTTGGGGTCTAGATGCCTTGACTACATGTCTGATTTCACTAATTAATCCCCAAACGTAACAGGAGATTAACACTGGCTCAGGTGAGGCTAAGGTTGGTACTATCCTAGCATATTCGAAGAATATGGCAGTGTAACCGTTGCAGTCTATTCCAGTCATTTTAAGACTTAAGAACTTATTGGCAATTTGTTCTTTTTCATTAGGAGGACAAAATTTTCTTTAAACTATCTCCTTAAAGTTAGTCCATTCCATATTATAAACTCGGTCACTCCCTCTAGACTGGAGAATGATATTCCACCACTCGATGGCTGCATTCTTAAAAAGATTAGAAGCAAACATAATCTTATCTTCATCTGCACATTTACTTATTTTTATGATTGCTTCTGCCTTTTCTATCCAACGTAAAGCTGCAATGGCTCCTTCATTGCCTGAGAATTCTATTGGTTTGCAGGCCAAGAATTCTTTATAAGAACAACCATATGAGATGGCTCCTCTTCTTTTTTTGGAATTGGAGCCTGGATCACTGGTCTGTGATTTTCGTTCACACTGAGACTTGGTTCAGTGGGTTGACGTTTACTTCCAGTTACAGATTTATTATTTTCTGCTTCTTTAACAATCTTGATAATATAGGGCATAGCATCTATAATTCCTTGTGCGACTATGTGTTCCATGGCACTATTATTCACTGGGTTCCCGTTATTATCATTATTCTGGTTTTCCTTATTTAATTCGTTCGGCATCTGGATTATAAACATTTATCAATTATTAATATCACAAAATAAAATTTACACAAAGAATCACACAAGCAGATTGATCAAAAACGTCGAACATTGCGACTTTACTCTTTTTGTATATATCTATATAGTTAAGGGTTAGATAGAAAACCCTAAGTATTTGAGAAAACCTTGGAAACCCAATATCATCCATTGATTGTGTTTCATCTACTTAGATCAATGGCTATCATATTTTTGGGTAAATATTAAATCTAAATTAATTCTTATAGTACATAAAGTACAAGTGGAGGGGCAATTTAGGTATTGGAAAAGGGGTTTTTTGGGGCTTTGGAATACACAGAGTACTGCATAATGCAGTACATGTCTAATCAAAATAGAAAATTTCCATTTATCAATATCTTCTAACTCACCTTCTATATCATCCAAAACAAATTCATCTTCAAACCTATCTATGAGTTCCACTTTCTTTTTCTGATAATACCCAGGTTGAGTAGGATCACCTTCTTGCATAAAAACACCACATCCGGGACAAACAAGCCCTAAAGCTTTGTCATCGTCTCTTCCCTCACTTAAAAGTGATTGCTTTTTATATCTTTTTCTTGAACTTTTATCTGAATTGTTGATTGTTTGTGTTGTTGATGAGCTAGAGTTTAGTGATGATGTAATATATGGGTTTTTGTTCTTGATGGGTTCATTGTTTAACTCAAACGCTTAAGGAAGATGAAGGGGTCGAGTAAAAGGAAAGTTGTTGTAATCGATTTCGCGTTCAATGTAGTCGTAATATTTGGTTAGGGTTATAGTTCTTGTGCAATCGTCCCTGTAAAAGGGGTTTTTAGCTGCGAATATGGAAACTGATTTTGTCTTGCTTTTTACAATATAGGAAGAGAAGAAATAAATTAGGGCAAAAAAGTACCAGACGACATAGTGTTGTTGTTATATCCGATGATAGGAACATGGATTGTGCCCAGGAAGGACCTTCAAAGCATCAACGTGGATTTGGGCCAACACAAAGAGCGTTGGGTTATTATTGATGTGTGATTGAGTCGTGAAGACAGTTAAAGGTTATGGATGTATGTTTTATTTTATTTTTTTTTTGCATGTTTTCCTTTTTTTTGGTATTACACACATATAGTATCTGTATTTTTTTTTTTGTCAAGTTATAACTATGATGAAAAGTACGGATGTGTAGACTACGATTGAATTTGCTCGGGCTGGTAATTATGAAAAGGGATTTTTTTTGCTTGGTAATTACTTGGTTTTTGTTTTGGGTTTATGTAATCACTTTGGGTTTATGTAATCACTTGGTTTTCGTTTCATATTTAAGAGGTTTGTTTTGATGGAGACGTCGAAAGAATGTCTACAAGCCCAAATGGATTGCTCGATGGACAATGATTGACCCTTGAATAGGTCACGTTGTAACGGGGGAGAGTTGTTAGTACATGTATTACATGTGTTAGTGGTGCACGATGCAGCAGAAACACCAAAGCTGTAAGCTGATATGTGCTGATTCATAACATGTGTTACGCCCCTTTTCGAACGATATATAACGTGTGTTAACATGTGATCATGCAGAAACACCAAGTTGTAAACTGACATGTGTTGATACATAACATGTGTTAAGCGGCTGTTATAATTTTTTTGTAACCTGACATGTCATTTGTTGTATACAGGCAGGTTACTATACAAAACCATGTTTAGCAGATATGACATGTGTTGAGACTCTATTATAACGTGTGTTAAAACTACTAGAAATGGATGCGTGGGTCCCACTAGTAACTTAAGAAAAGCAGAGTTAAAGAAGAGGTCGACTACAAGACAAAAAACTTAAGTGGACTTCAACACGCCCAAAAAGTCTTAACAACACCTAACGGACAAAATAATTAGAGTCTAAAATTACATAGTACTAGTCAACGAAAACACAGAGCAGTAAGACAAAAAGCTGAGGTGGCTTCCATTAACGGTGTGCCTTCGCTGTTCAGCGGCTACCTTTGTTGTCTTATATGTTGGCTGAAAATTTTAAAGTCAACAGAAGTCCCATTAACAATGTGATGACCAACTCTTGGTGGCACGAGACATCTATACGCACTGACGGGTCGTATACAATTTATACTCGTGTTGTGAATGAATTGATTGCAAGGGAATGAAACACAGAGGGTGGTGGCGTTGTTTCTGCATAAACAAAAACACATGTTACAGGTTTATAAAAATGCGTATGCATGGAAAGTTATAACAACTTGTAACATGTAACACGTATTACATTGAAAAAAGTGTTATAAAAATGTGTTTTCATGTAACATCTAACACGTGTTATGAAAATGTGCTTTCATGTCACATTTAAACACATACATGTTACTATGGTTTAGCTGTGAAACAAGAGTTCAGACTATAACACGTGTTACGTTGGTTGTGCTGTAAGACAAACTTGTCTTAGCTGTGAAACAGGAGTTCAGACTATAACACGTGTTACGTTGGTTGTGCTGTAAGACAAACTTGGCTTTTCGTTTCTAAAAACGGATGTGCCGATTATTAGACGTCTAAAAATAAAAACAAATCGGGCATGTGTTAAACACGTCATAACTATAATAATTTAAACTGTATGTCTATGTCTAATAGTATAAAGTGTAACATGTATTAGGGTATGACGATGTAAACCAATATAATTATCAACGAAACGTGCCAGTTTTATAAACATGATGAAAAACACCTTCTTCATTGTTTTGTGTCGGGCTTGTCATCATGTAGAACCAGGAAAATCAATAAAAAGAAAAGAAAAAACAGACAAAGATACAACCATCATAAGGCATTTGATTAGACCCCGAACCATCACAGGGCAGTTGATTAGATCCAGAACCATCGGAAGGCATTTTTGGATAACGGACTTCATCGGAAGCAGCATGTGTATCGGCTGAAAATGAAAAAACAACATCAACTAAGGATACAATGAAGAGAATAATGAAAAAAAAGTGTTATAAAAATGTGTTTTCATGTAACATCTAACATGTGTTATGAAAATGTGTTTTCATGTAACATTAAAACACATACATGTTACTCTGGTTTAGCTGTGAAATAGGAGTTCAGACTATACAAATACCGAAGGGGTAAGGTCCCAAAAACCTCATAATAAGTGCTTGGGACCATACCACAACCTCGTCTTTAAGCTCTCTTTTACCTTGCGCGGCCGCGCACTGGTCTTACCAAAGAAAGGCTTAAGAAACAGTCAACAGTCAACACCTGCGCGCACAAAGGAAAATCATAAATCCTTGCGCTTTCTTCCATAAACAAAGGATGGAAATCCTAAAATAAACACTTCCGCTTAATACCCAGACTTGGGTATTGTTTATTCAGCTGACTCCATACGATAAGGAGTCACACCAGATTACAGCAGTAATCTTCTAGAAAGACCCAATCGTGCTCCACTAAACGGTTACAACCGTCTGGACACGTGTCAGCACCTCAGGCATCTCTAAAAATCACGATGATAGCATGTAAGTGGAAAGAAACCTCCACTTGATCACTTTCCACATGGCAATACCCCAGCCTTTGATCTAAACAACGATCCGTGTGCTCTCACGTCGGATCGAAGGAATTAACGATGGAGAAAAATAACCGCTATGGCATTAGCATCTTCCGTCAACTTTTCAATAACAGATTTTCCCTCCTAAAACTCCCGGCTATAAATAGGAGAATAACTCAGGTATGAAGAAAAAAGTTACACACACTTCTTCAATACATCTTCTTCTTCATAACCCATACTTATTCTCACACCGGAGTCGGGTCAAGGAGAGAACCCCTTTTCTCCCCTTGGCGAGGCTAACGGTGCTTCTTTTTTGCAGAGTTTTATCGGAGAAGAAGGTCAATCATAATCAAATCAAACGAGAGAGAATGAACCCCTTTATGCAGATCCAAACCCCCTAGATAATTCGATTTCGGTCAATTATCTAGTGTTTCTTCATTGGCGCCCACCGATTTCTCTGTTTTTTCAGTTTTATCTCGTTTCGATTCAGTTCCCTCATTCTTTGTTTTCATATGGCAGAGAATTCATCATCTCACCCATCAGGCCCTCGATCTGAGTTCAAGGGTTCTACAACCCAAAATACTCAGATCGACGGAATCATGGGAGTCATCAAAAGTAGCAGTCATTCAGCAGAAAGGATTTATCAGATCAACTCATAGAGATATCTCCAGAATACTGGGTTAATAGATGCCAGATTGTTTTTACATAATTTTCACTTAAATTGTCAGATCTGAGTCTCCAAACATCAGATCTGGTGGTGAAATTAACGCTGTAGTATTGGACCCACAGACACCCTGTCAATGGGACATCCAATCAAACAGTTGTGTTGAAATACGTCAACAATCAAGAGATATCAACCATCAGAAAACTAAACCAGAACAAACAAACATGGTACAAGGAGGCCCTGCGCGAAGGCCAAACAAACGACACCATGATCAGCATTGGCGAGAACAGCAAGTTGTGTTTCCTGTTGTCCCAGGAGGCCCCTAGGAAGAGCGACCAGTAATTATTACTGGCATCTTCGGCCATTATCGAACGGACTATATGTTTATAGATCCAGGAAGCTCGATGGATATCATATACGAGCAATGCTTCAAACAGCTCGATCTAGAAGACAAAGCACGCCTAGAGCCAGTCGATTTTCCTCTCACCGGATTTTGCAATGAAGCTGTATTCCCGTTAGGGCAAATAGCATTCCCTGTGACTCTATCTGATGGCGAGCATTCGCGTACGGTCACAGTAAATTTCATGGTCATTCCAGCAACATCACGCCATGATGTTTTGCTCGGGAGAAGATCACAGAGAGAATTCAGCATGATCACCTCTATTCCACATGCTGCATGTGGATTTCCAACAGAAACCAGAGTGGCAATTCTATACTCAAGTAAAGAGGTCATGTACGTGGACGATGAGCCACCAGCAAAAGTGGCCAAACCCTCAGCATCAAATGAACCAGAAAAATGGGTTCTAAACAATGAGTATCCAGAACAGACCATCCTACTGGGACATGCCATTTCCCCAGCAACTCGGATACAATTAAAAGAATTGCTGTCTAACAACAAAGACATATTCGCCTGGTGCCCAGCAGACATGACTGGAGTCTCGCGCTATATAGCACAACATTGTCTGAACATCAAACCCTCAGCAGAGCCTGTTGCGCAGGGAACGCGCAGCTTCAGCGAAGAGAAAGCAAAGGCCATGGATGAACAGGTGACAGAGTTACTTAATGCCGGAATCTTGCGCGAGGTTCAATACCATACATGGGTCGCCAACCCAGTAATGGTCCAGAAACACAGTGGCGGATGGAGAATGTGCGTCGACTTCAAAGACCTGAATAAAGCGTGCCCAAAAGATTGCTACGCGCTTCCTGAGATAGACAAAAAAGTCGACTCTCTAGCATCATTCAGATGGAAGTGCTTTCTTGACTGTTACAAAGGCTATCATCAGGTCCAGATGAAAGAAGAAGACGAGGACAAGACTGCATTCCGCACAGATAAGGGCATCTTCTGTTACACCAAAATGCCCTTCGGCTTACGCAATGCAGGCGCAACTTACCAGCGCCTAATGGACACGGTCTTCAGAGGAGACATAGGCAAAACAGTCGAGGTATACATGGATGACCTCGTCATCATGAGTCACGAGGAAGAAACAATGCTCGCAAATATCCAGTGCACGTTCAATTCTTTGCGCAGCGTAAACTTAAAGCTCAACCCAACAAAGTTTTCTTTCGGAATGGAAGAAGGGAAGTTTTTGGGTTTCATAGTCACAAGAGACGGTTTTAAAGTAAACCCGGAGAAAGTGCAGGCAATCCAGTTAATGCCATCACCCGCAACAATAAAATAAATGCAAAGGCTCGCCGGACGTCTAGCAGCCTTGAACAGATTTTTAGCATATCATGCGGCAAAGTCATACCCATTCATCAGCATGCTGCGAAACTGCGCCAAGAAAACCCACTTCCAGTGGACACCCGAAGCGGAAACAGCCTTCAAGCAAATGAAGGAATGTTTAATTCAGTTACCAACGCTGACAGCGCCAAGAGAAAAGGAACCACTGATCCTATATTTATCTGCTGCAGAAGTAGCAGTAGGCGCGGTCTTAATGGTGGAGCGCGAAAACATTCAGACTCTAATATACTATATAAGCAAGATGCTCACTGGTCCAGAGACGCGCTACTCAATGATAGAAAAACTGGTCCTAGCGCTAGTGCATGCATCAAGGCGCTTACGTCGGTATTTCTCTGGCCATGTCATCACAGTTCTCACTAATTACCACTTAGGTCAAATCTTATCCAAACCCGATGTCGCAGGAAGATTGGCCAAGTGGGCTATTGAGCTAGGAGGATACAATATCCTGTACAGACCGCGACCAGCAATCAAAGGGCAAGTTCTGGCGGACTTTGCCACAGAAGTTCCCATCGACAAAGTTCAAGAGTGCGAGGCAATCCAGAACCCTATTCCTGTTTTCGATGATAGAGTTTGGACTCTCCATACAGATGGAGCTTCCAATGACGATGGAGCCGGCACAGGTCTTCGATTGGTCAGTCCCGATGATCACGAACTTACCTATGCCATACGCTTGGATTTCCGAAGCACGAATAACGAAGCTGAATATGAAGCATTCTTAGCAGGTCTCCGCTTAGCGCTTAAAATGGGGGCAAGAAACCTTGAAGCTAATGTCGATTCAAAGCTGGTGGCTGAGCAAGTTAATGGACACTATGATGCAAAGGGAGAAGCTATGGCGTTATACCTTGAACAAGCGCGGATGTTAATCAGCCAATTCCAGATGTTCAAAGTTAACCAAATAAACAGAAGCGAAAACAAGCACGCAGATGCACTAAGCAAATTGGCTGCTACCAGCTTCAAGCACTTAGCAAAAGAAGTGCGTATCGAGGTATTGTGTCACGGCCCCCGACCCGGTTTGACCTGGTTCAGGAGCCGCGGGACATAAAATCCCGTGGTATTTATTTAACAGCGGAAGATTTCTTCAGGATCTTTTTAAAACTGCAATTTCCCCGATTATTTTATTTCACAATTCGGGATAAAACCCCGGTAATTTACAATCATATGATTTCACTGAGAAATCTATATTTTTCAAAACATGTTTCTTTATTTTATACTGAGCCACTTCCTTAAGCTTTGTAGTGCTTCGCGGCACTTTTTCTGGATCACAACAGATCACCTGAAACATGTTTGAAAAAGGTTTTGTCAGTGGGAAATACTGGTGAATCATTCTTTTTACTAAAACGACTCGTTTGTTATAATTTACAGTATTAAGAGCGATTACAATGTTTCCATATATCAACCAACTACCCACAGTATTTGTCACTCGAACATCCATCGGTAACCTCTGAGTCCAATGGTGTATGTGACTATGGTCATATCACCCCTTGGCTAACTCGTTGTCCAATTGTGAAGGTTATCAAGTAATGTATACAAAACCCCACATACCGGCTGTAATTTGGTGACTACAAAGACTTAATCCCCGTAATTATAACTTTGAAAATAAACATGCTTTTGTAAACAAATTTGATAAAAAGAGAATGACTCACATTGCAGATTTATATGACCAGAGCTTAGCCTACAGATTAGCCTTTTAACCTAAATTAACAACATGCACACTGATGTGTGCAAAATGCAACATATAAATTACATCAATTGAGGCATAAAACTAACCCTTTTTAGTACTAATGTTGGAAAAAGTGTGTTTTTGTCTTCCTTTTGTATTTTCAGGATTAAATGAGCTCAAATTAACAAAAGAAGCAAAAAGACATCAAAATCTAACATAAATAAAAGAAAAGGAACTAGACGTGACATGCCCGACCCCACGACAGCATCTTCCCAAGCAAAACAAGATAACAGAAGACTGAACACGCCCCGTGCTCAGCCAGCACGAGGGCGTGCCCAAGTGTCAGCAGAAAAGACAAAGTGGTAGAAGCTTCTATTGCCCACCACGGGGCCGTGGTCAACTATAAGATTCGCACAATCCAGGCAAATCTTCATAGTACAAAGATTCTTCTGCACACGGGGTCGTGCTCAGCGGACACGGGGGCGTGGTCAACTAATAAGACAAGCTGCAATAAATGAAGAAAGAGAAGGATGTGGACACGGGGCCGTGCCCACTGGACACGGGGCCGTGCCCGAGCTTCTGTTCAGCCTATAAATAGGAGTGCTTGGCTCAAGCTCAAACCATCCCTTGGCACACCACCTCTCTCACACTTCACCCACCACCCACCACCACCATAACACCATCATCCACCACCATCATCCATCATCCATTGTCCATCGTAGAGTGTGTGAGTCGTCTCGGGATCCAAGATTGATCGTAAGAGTTCTTGACAATCAAGGCCATGTTTGCCTAAGTCTCTTACATCACTTGGTGAAGACAAAGTGTCTAGTGTAATACTTTTTATTTCTAATATTTTCGCACTTTTTACTTGGATTTGTATTAATGACTTTAATAACTAGTTGCTTATGTTGAAGGTGATCTTTCCTTATCGTTTGTCCGTGGTGTCTTGGCATTATTTTACTGTCTATATAAAATAAAAGATTTTCACCATTCATATCTCCACGGTCTATATGGAGGTATGTTGGCTACCTGGTCGGGGGTTAAGGGAACGGTTTGGTAAAGGTCTTGCCATTGTTCGGCGTTTAGAGGTCCTGCAATGGACCTGGGTCAAATTTAGTAGGACCTCCTTCAATACTTAACGGTATTGGATGGCGGGGGTCCAAACTCTTTGATCCCCTCATAAGTTAACTACTATTAATACTATAACCCGGCTATTTAGGACTGTATCCCTGCTGACTCAGACTACTTAGTCGAGGGTAACGTCACCTCCAAAAGAGGAGCCTACCATAATTTGCATTAATAACTTAATTAATTATCTTCCAATAATCCACCCTTTTAGGATTGTATCCTTGCTGACTCAAACTACTGGGGTGAGGGTAACGTCACCTTCAAAAGAGGGGCCTACTACAATAACTAATATAATCTCTTAAATAAGTGCAAAAGTGCGGAAATAATCAAAGGTTACACTAGATACGAGTCGGAACCAAGTGATTCATCTTGTCTATCTGTTTTTCTTTTTATTCTATTTTTCAGCATTTTAGTTAGTTTTTATTTTTCTTAGTTTAAAACATTTTTCTAAACTTTTTATTTTGATTAGACGTTGAGGATAAACCGGTACTAAAAGCTCTTGTGTCCTTGGACGACCTCGGTATCTTACCAACACTATACTACGCTCACGATGGGTGCACTTGCCCATATGTGTGTTTAGTGTTAGTGAAATATCGTGTTTTATAAATTTAAAACTTGGCAAAAAATAAGTGTTAAAGGGGCTTAAAATATACACCTAATATATATAACACTTCACACGCATCAAGTTTTTGGCGCCGTTGCCGGGGACACAAGGATTTTAAGAAAGCTTAAAATCGACGGCCTAATCTGTTTTTCAAAACCTTTTTAAAACGCGCGCACATTTTTCTGCATTTTAGTTTAGATTTGCATTTACAAGAGCCTATACACGGGGCCGTGTTCACTGAACACGGGGCCGTGCTGCACATTTTCATAAAAAGACCCAGTAACAGTAGCTTGAACACGGGCCGTGCTCACTGAACACGCCCCGTGCT
The DNA here is from genome assembly GCA_030545235.1 of Helianthus tuberosus. Lineage (NCBI taxonomy): Eukaryota > Viridiplantae > Streptophyta > Magnoliopsida > Asterales > Asteraceae > Helianthus > Helianthus tuberosus. Next base: position 9,308,992 of record CM060436.1, read on the forward strand.
CAACGAAATCAGTAAATTTAATTAAAACGCCCAGATACAGATTCTGAACACGGGGCCGTGCTCAATGAACATGGGGCCGTGTCCAGCCTCTGTTTCCATTTTTTTGTTTTTGTTTTCTGATCTCGAGACTTGGTTGTGGTCTGCTGAGTGATTCTTATGGATCAATACTCAGGAGGTTACAACTACACCTATGAGGAGGATGATTATAGGAGTAATTATTGTACTAATTGTCGTAACACACACTCGGTTCAAAATAGTCACTCATATCAACCATCCAGTTCATACACCTACTATGAGGAGCCCAGGTACGAGCCATCAACTTCATACACATCCTATGAAGACCAAAGGTATGAACCTCCTCCCTCATACTCATATTTTGATGAACCAAGGTATGAGCCTTCATACTCATACTTTGAGGAACCAAGATATGAGCCACCACCTTCATATGCTTTTTATGAGGAACCATGGCGTGAACAACCCACCTCATATGAGTATTATGAAGAACAAAATTACGAACCTTATCCATCATATACATACAATGAAGAACAATGGTGTGAACCATCTACTTCACATGGGTATTATGAGGAACAAAGGATCGAACAACCGGATTCAAGCTTTGAAAATTCCGATTCTTTTTCTATAACCGAAGTAACCGATAGGATATTAGAACACATTAGAGTTATCGATCGTTGTATAAAAGAATCTCGCGCAAGGGAAGAGGAGTCCCGCGCAAGAGAAGAATTAAAAAATGAAGAGATAACCGAAAGTGTAAAAATGGAAGAACAAATAAGTGAAAAACCGACACATGAGTTAAACAACGAAAAAGGTGAGTCCGACAACGATAAAATTCAAGAAGAGTCTAATTTTGAAGAAATTAATCTCTTGTCACCTTCTTTTGAAAATCATTGTTTAGTACCCACTCATGCTAAGTTTTTAAAAGAGTTAAACACTAACACTAAAATTGACGAAACGGTAAGTGTTAAGTTAACTAATGAGCAAACCTCACTAATAAAAGAAGACCCATTTGAAATTAACATTACACCGGTTCCATGTTTCTTTCAAAATTCGTTTATTAGTAATGTCACAATCGATAAGGATCTTTGTGTTAACATAATGCCTAACTACATTTTCGAAAAATTAAGTATTAGTGATTTTTCTCCACTTCAAATACCCATTTTTCTATCCAATCGGAAAGTAATAAAATCAATCGGTATAGTTGAGGATGTATTGGTTCAAACAAATCAAATGGTAGTACCGACCGACTTTGTCATCCTCGATGACGCTCCTCTAGTGTTGGGACGACCATTTGTAAAAACTCACGAAGCTTTGAAAAACCGGAAGTTCAACAATCTACCTCTTCAATTAGGGGCATTTAAAAGAAGTGTCGATCTTGAGCGGTCAATGAAATATCCTTTCGGCAATAATGACCCCCTAATTGAAGATGAAGATGAACCACCCGATACAAGTGAAGAGATTGACCACTTTGTTGAAGAAGAGGTCGCCATAGAACAAACTTTTAAAGTTCTTGATCGTAATGAGCAACCAAATAAGGAGTCTCCTAAAGACCCACCACTTGAGCTCAAAGAACTTCCAAAAGGTTTGGAATATGCTTTTCTAGACAAAGAGGGTAATTTACCTGTAATTATTTCGTCTAAATTAGATAGCTTAGAAAAAGAAAAATTAATTAATCTTTTGAAAAAACACAAAAACGCAATAGCTTGGAAACTTGTAGACATAAAAGGAATTAGTCCTTCCATGTGCACACACAAAATTTTAATGAATGATGATTACAAATCGGTAATACAACCATAACGTCGAGTAAATCCAAATGTTCAAGAAGTGGTTAAAAACGAGGTCATCAAATTACTTGACGCCGGACTTATCTATCCTATCTCCGATAGTCCTTGGGTGAGTCCCGTCCAAGTAGTTCCAAAGAAAGGAGGTATGACGGTAATAACTAACGAAAAGAATGAATTAATACCAACGAGAACCGTCACAGGATGGAGAGTATGTATAGATTATAGACGATTAAATGAAGCAACAAGAAAAGATCACTTTCCTTTACCCTTCATTGATCAAATGTTAGAAAGATTATCCGGTCATAAATTTTATTGTTTCTTGGATGGTTTTTCAGGTTACTTTCAAATCCCGATAACACCCGAAGACCAAGAAAAGACAACTTTCACATGTCCCTACGGAACTTTTGCTTATCGACGCATGCCGTTTGGTCTATGTAATGCCCCCGCAACATTCCAACGTTGCATGGTAGCCATTTTCCATGACATGATAGAAAAGACAATGGAAGTCTTCATGGACGACTTTTCTATCTTTGGGGATTCATATGACCAATGCCTCGATAACCTCGAATGAATGCTATCCCGATGTGAGGAAACTAACCTCGCCCTTAATTGGGAAAAATGCCATTTCATGGTAACAGAGGGAATAGTACTCGGTCACAAGATCTCAAGCGAAGGAATGGAGGTGGATCGAGCCAAAATAGATACCATTTCTAGATTACCACCTCCATCCTCCGTTAGAGCTATCAGAAGTTTCCTAGGGCATGCCGGATTTTATAGGCGGTTTATCAAAGACTTTTCTAAAATTTCTAGACCTCTAACAAAATTACTTGAAAAAGATGCTCCTTTCATCTTTAACAAGGATTGCAATCAAGCATTTCTAACCCTAAAGGAAATGTTAGTCAATGCACCTATCATGATAGCGCCTGATTGGAAATTTCCTTTCGAAATCATGTGTGATGCCAGTGACTTTGCAGTTGGAGCTGTCTTGGGACAAAGAAAAGAAAAGCACTTCCACCCAATTTATTATGCTAGTAAAACACTTAATGATGCACAAGAAAATTACACAACAACTGAAAAAGAATTACTAGTTGTGGTATTTGCTTTTGATAAATTTCGTTCTTATCTCGTTCTTTCTAAAACTATAGTCTATACAGATCATGCAGCCATTCGATATCTCTTCAAAAAGCAGGACGCAAAACCACGTTTGATTCGGTGGATTCTACTCCTCCAAGAATTTGACATTGAAATCAAAGACAAAAGAGGAGCAGAAAACACCGCAGCAGATCATTTTTCGCGCTTAGAAGACCCAGATTTGGAGGCAACCAGGGACGAGCAAATCAACGAAAAATTTCCAACTAAGTCCCTGGAAATGGTGGAATATAAGGAAGAACCATGGTACGCCGACTATGCTAACTACCTAGCTAGCGGTATAGTCGCAAAAATGGTGGCCACATCATCAAAGGAAAAAATTCTTTGCCAATGTGAAACACTATTTTTTGGAAGATCCATATCTTTTCAAAATGTGTGCCGACCAACTCGTTCGACGACGCGTACATGGTAGCGAAGCACGAAGAATTCTCCGCCATTGTCATGAAGGTCCATACGGAGGGCATCATGGTGCCTCTAGTACCGCACGAAAGGTATTTGATTCAGGATTTTATTGGCCGACCATTTACAAAGACGCCCAAAGCCTTGTCAAGACATGTGATGCTTGCCAAAGAACAGGTAATATTTCTTCCAAAAACGAGATGCCACAAAATGGCATTCTTGTTTGTGAAATTTTTGATGTGTGGGGACTCGACTTTATGGGACCTTTCCCACCATCGAAAGGAAACAAATATATACTTGTGGCAGTAGACTACTTGTCTAAATGGGCCGAGGCCGAGGCACTTCCAACAAATGATGGAAGAGTCGTGGTAAGGTTTCTGAAAAAATTATTCTCTCGTTTTGGCACACCTAAAGCATTAATAAGTGATAGAGGTACCCATTTTTGCAACCATCAACTTGAAAAAATTTTAACAAGATATGGAGTCTATCACCGGGTCTCAACGGCATATCACCCTCAAACAAACGGACAAGCCGAAGTGACTAATAGAGGTTTAAAACGAATACTCGAAAAAACCGTAGGGTTAAATAAAAAGGAATGGGCAGATAAATTAGATGACGCTTTATGGGCTTTTCGAACTGCTTATAAAACAACAATAGGTACAACCCCATATAAGCTAGCCTATGGAAAAAGTTGTCACTTGCCAGTAGAAATTGCACACAAGGCCTACTGGGCAATCAAAAATGTAAACTTAGATTTAGAATTTGCTGGTAAAAATCGATTTTGTCAATTAAATGAATTAGACGAGCTTAGGAATTATGCATACTCAAACTCTGAAATTTATAAGGAAAGAATGAAAAATCTGCATGACAAACATATTAAACCAAATGAATTTCAAGTAGGAGATCTAGTTCTTTTGTTTAATTCACGACTGCGATTGTTTCCTGGTAAATTAAAGTCTAGGTGGTCAGGACCTTTTTCCATCACCCATATTTTCCCGCACGGTGCAGTAGAAATTAAATCTCGAAATGGGCCTCCATTCAAAGTCAATGGCCAACGGCTGAAACTCTATCAAGGATTCATTGAGGATGAAGAGGAAGAGATCTCATTTCAAACAGTGGAAGAATGAAACCATCATCATACGTGGTAAGTTACGAACGATCGGGACGATGTCTAAAGCGGTAAGTTTTCTAACCAAAGCTTCTGGGAAACAAAGGGCACTCACACTAACACTGAAAAAAAAATTTGCTCGGCACGAGGCCGTGTCCGCTGGACACGGGGCCGTGTCCGCGCTGCAGTCGGGATATATCCCCTTTTTCATAACAGTTACAACATTCCACACGCCCCGTTTCCCCGAAAAAGCTCTGGTTCTAGGCGATTTTTCGCAGATTTTCGACGTCTCCTATTACTCTAACAACACCAAGGTATGATTCTATCACTTTTAGTAGTTAGATTAGTTACTTGCATGTAGTTAAAACATCAAAAATTTGGGGAAAAATCTAGGGTTCTTGAAGTTCATCCGGATCGAACCTCAAATTTTTGTTTAGATCTGTTTGCATTTAGTTAGATTAGTGTTATGGGAAGTAAATACACTTGTATTGTTCATAGATTCACCCGATTTCTCACAAAAACCCCAAACCCTTGATCTTGAACCGAAAACGATAAAATTGATAGGGTAAACGGTTTATTTTGGGAAAAACGGCACTTAGGGTTTCATTTTCGGGGGAAACCGCACCTGTTGGACCAAAAATTTTCAAGTTTTCAAAACCGGGTCGAAAAATGGAATTTTTGTGTAATAGACGCCTGGACACGGGGGCCGTGTCCGCTGAACACGGGGTCGTGTCCAGCTTACTGTTTGCAGTTTTGTCCGGAAATACTTCTGTTTCGTGCTAACTTTTGGTGTATTCTTTCGGATGGCTAGGAAGTTCACGAGATTTAACGCCAATGAGCTCGATGCTAGAGCTAGATACGAGATACTTCAAACAAGGCCGGAGGAATACCCGAGGCAAGCATGCACGGAACTATTAACTATGGTGAATCAAATCGACCGTTTCAACAACACTGTCACGGGACCACTCAGAGTCGCTCTAACAACCTGACTCCGTTCCGTCCACGAATGCATTTTGGAATTCTATAGCACCTTCACATTCAACTCAAGGTGTGACCCATTCGACAACGATGGGGTAGCATTCCGATGTGGCGGAACGAGGTATTCGATCTTTATGGCACAATTTGGGTCGATTGTCGGGTTATATGCGGAAGAGGATGCGGGAAACGAGGAAAATACTGGAGGAATGCGAGAGATAGGTGAGAACGAACGCCAAGCCATTTGGGCTCAGATTGGTGAAGAATACTACAATCCGAGCAGCACTAAGAGTACGAAGTTGAGGGATCCGCTCTACAGATACATTCATAGGCTCCTCGGCTACTCTCTTAGCCAAAGGCATGATAGTAGTGGTGTCGTTGGGTTAAGAGATTTGGTTGTCCTCCACTGCATCCACAACCGCAGGCCGCTCGATGTTCAGTTCCTCATGCTCCGAAACATGCATCATAACCGCCTTGCTAGTGCACCGACTCCTATCTTCTTCGGGGGATGGGTGTACCGTCTCTTCAGGCACTTCACCCACATACCTAGGTCATTTGAGAGGAGCCCATGGTCGAGTATGGTGGATATACACATATGCCGCTCAATGAACCAGATTTATGAGGCGGAGGACGGAACGGTGAGCTTTCAAAGGATGCAAGGTCATGCATGGAACCCGCAAGAAGCACTTGTCCTTCAAGCTCCACAACATCATCAGTATCAGTATCAACCCCAAGGTGATCCGGGCCAATCCTCCTCCGGATGCGGTTTTCCTAATTTCCAAAGTTTGCATGATTTGTTGCAGGAAAACCTTATGTGCACCAGGAACACCTACAACATGGCAAGCAACACCTACCACCGGGTTGGGGCTATCGAGAGAAACATATCCGATATCCAAGATGATATTGGATATATCCGAGACCACATTGCGCGCCATGGAGGGGATGATGATGATGATGATGATGAGGAGGACATGGATTAAGCGGGAGGAGCGGAGGAAGAAGCAGTTGTTTGATGGTTCCCCAGGTTAACCCTTTTCTAATCTTGAACAATTGATGGCCTGCGTGCCAAGTGTTGAACAATTTACTTTCCTTAACTTCTTTTATTTTCTGCATTTATTTTTCTTTTAACTTTGACATGGATGTTGAATTTGGTAAAAGTAGGATGCTTGCTATGGAATGGTATGGTGTTTATTGATTAAGCATGTACATACGAGGCTTAGAGTACTAAATATTAGTACTACTAAAGCCGGGACAGGAAAACCGAAGAAAGAAACCTATTTTTCAACTTTGCAGATTGTCCACACGAGGCCGTGTCCAGCCGACACGCCCCCGTGCTCACTCCCCTGAACCTCCTGATTGTTTTAATTCTGCAGACCATGACAGACACGGGGTCGTGTCCAACCAACACGCCCCCGTGTTCACCTTCTGTAAGTTTTTCGTTACTGGCACCTGAGCACGGGGTCGTGTCCACTCAACACGGGGTCGTGCCCAGGTAACCAGTAACACAAAATTTTTGCTTTATACATTTTTTTTACACATTCAATCAACCTAAAAACTTATTTTTGGGACACATTGAGGACAATGTGTAATTTAAGTGTGGGGGGATGCTAAAACCTTGAATCTTGCAAGTCCTAAATACAAGCCTTACACAAAACTCTATTGGAACCGCTAATCACCCCAAATTTTTTCAAAAATTTTCATTTTTTTTACTTGTCTAGGTTTAACTCGGGAAATTCAAGTTCTCAAAAAGGTTATATTTTTACGAATTTACAACCGATAGCGTCGTGATAAAAAGAACCAACATAAGAAAATTATGAAAAGGCATGGCAAACTTAGTTAAAATTTGATTATATATACTTGATCACATAAAAACTCATTCCCACAAAAGTGAGTTTTGAGCCTTTATTGAGCATACAATTACATATCATTAGACTAAATGCTCATTTTTCGTTTCTTGTGTGAATAGCCGCTTGGTTCTTACGACTCTAGAACTTGCCATGACGATACACTCCCGGTCCTTACCAACTTAAACCCGAGTAAGTAAATGATGGAGGCATTAGGACTAGCCCTTTTTATTTCTACACCATTATTTTTTTTTTACCACCTACCCAAAATCCCCCTAGTTAGCCCCTTTGAGCCTAAACCTTTTCATTTCATGACTCAAACCAAACACCCTTTTACCCACCAAAACCTTTTTCATTTTTAACCCTTTGTTTTAGTAACTAGCTCGGTTTCTCGTATGACTTTTCAAAAAAATAAAAAAAAAATAAAAAAAATAATAATAATAATTTTGTGTTGATGATGAAACAAAAGCAAATAAACAAACAAGTCTATCAAAAATAACTTTGTTTGAATAATAGCTTCATCAAAATAAAAGTTACAAAAATAAAGTCTTACGAAAACCGACGCCTGTTACGCTTTTTCGCCTTTTTTTCTACTAACCACTAACCACTAACCCAACCACCTACCTTGAACCCAAGCCTAACCCTTCACCCAAAAAGTCCTCTTGATATTTACAAAGGTTTATAAGTTAAAAAGGAGGAGGATTGATTGCTTGGCAAGCCTATGGTAGGAGTAAGTTCCATGCCGCTCTCGAGTGATCCACAAAAATACATCTTCGGCCGAGTGTTGAGTGATCCCCGTGAGGTATGTGAACTTGTATATAAATAAAATTTTACAAAGGCATGTTATGCCCTAATAAGTAATTTATCTTATGAAAAGTTTTAAATAAATCATGACGAATAGGATTGTAAATAAATAAAAATAAAACTCAATAAAGAATCTTGGAAATCCCGACACTCTATGACAAGCCCAAAACCTTCTTTTCTACCCATTCCATTTGGGAGTGTAATAGCCACATATTAAAGAGTTTTGCTTGAGGACAAGCAAAGATTCAAGTGTGGGGGTATTTGATGTGTGCAAAATGCAACATATAAATTACATCAATTGAGGCATAAAACTAACCCCTTTTTAGTACTAATGTTGGAAAAAGTGTGTTTTTGTCTTCCTTTTGTATTTTCAGGATTAAATGAGTTTCAAATTAACAAAAGAAGCAAAAAGACATCAAAATCTAACATAAATACAAGAAAAGGAACAAGACGTGACATGCCCGACCCCACGACAGCATCTTCCCAAGCAAAACAAGATAACAGAAGACTGAACACGCCCCGTGCTCAGCCAGCACGAGGGCGTGCCCAAGTGTCAGCAGAAAAGACAAAGTGGTAGAAGCTTCTATTGCCCACCACGGGGCCATGCTCAGCGGACACGGGGCCGTGGTCAACTATAAGATTCGCACAATCCAGGCAAATCTTCATAGTACAAAGATTCTTCTTCACACGGGGTCGTGCTCAGCGGACACGGGGGCGTGGTCAACTAATAAGACAAGCTGCAATAAATGAAGAAAGAGAAGGATGTGGACACGGGGCCGTGCCCACTGGACACGGGGCCGTGCCCAAGCTTATGTTCAGCCTATAAATAGGAGTGCTTGGCTCAAGCTCAAACCATCCCTTGGCACACCACCTCTCTCACACTTCACCCACCACCCACCACCACCATAACACCATCATCCATTGTCCATCGTAGAGTGTGTGAGTCGTCTCGGGATCCAAGATTGATCGTAAGAGTTCTTGACAATCAAGGCCATGTTTGCCTAAGTCTCTTACATCACTTGGTGAAGACAAAGTGTCTAGTGTAATACTTTTTATTTCTAATCTTTTCGCACTTTTTACTTGGTTTTGTATTAATGACTTTAATAACTAGTTGCTTATGTTGAAGGTGATCTTTCCTTATCGTTTGTCTGTGGTGTCTTGGCATTATTTTACTGTCTATATAAAATAAAAGATTTTCACCATTCATATCTCCACGGTCTATATGGAGGTATGTTGGCTACCTGGTCGGGGGTTAAGGGAACGGTTTGGTAAAGGTCTTGCCATTGTTCAGCGTTTAGAGGTCCTGCAATGGACCTGGGTCAAATTTAGTAGGACCTCCTTCAATACTTAACGGTATTGGATGGCGGGGGTCCAAACTCTTTGATCCCCTCATAAGTTAATTACTATTAATACTATAACCCGGCTATTTAGGACTGTATCCCTGCTGACTCAGACTACTTAGTCGAGGGTAACGTCACCTCCAAAAGAGGGGCCTACCATAATTTGCATTAATAACTTAATTAATTATCTTCCAATAATCCACCCTTTTAGGATTGTATCCTTGCTGACTCAAACTACTGGGGTGTGGGTAACGTCACCTTCAAAAGAGGGGCCTACTACAATAACTAAGATAATCTCTTAAATAAGTGCAAAAGTGCGGAAATAATCAAAGGTTACACTAGATACGAGTCGTAACCAAGTGATTCATCTTGTCTATCTGTTTTTCTTTTTATTTTATTTTTCAACATTTTAGTTAGTTTTTATTTTTCTTAGTTTAAAACATTTTTCTAAACTTTTTATTTTGATTAGACGTTGAGGATAAACCGGTACTAAAAGCTCTTGTGTCCTTGGACGACCTCGGTATCTTACCAACACTATACTACGCTCACGATGGGTGCACTTGCCCATATGTGTGTTTAGTGTTAGTGAAATATCGTGTTTTATAAATTTAAAACTTGGCAAAAAATAAGTGTTAAAGGGGCTTAAAATATACACCTAATATATATAACACTTCACACGCATCAACACGAACTCGGTTAGTAACTAATACAGCATTTACGATAACTCACGAGATTAAACCTTCACATCGAATGACAAAGTGCGATACTTAAACATCCATCGTATTCACGACGAATGACAAAGCATAAAACCTAATGTGGGCAGCACTTAAACATCCATTGGATAGTTTAATCGATCGGACATTGAATCGTAGCAGCGATCGAGTTAATACCCGGTATCGGAGCAGCGCCTCACTAATATTGAAAGTAAATTCGACTTTAGGACTGTAGAATTTCGTTTTTGAGAGTTTTGATCGACACCAGTGGACTGTGCATGCAACAAGCTATTTATAGCTGAAATTAAGGCCTCACGCGGCCCGTGTAAGCCTCCGGCTTACCTTTACGCTGCCCGCGTGGCCGCCTAGTCTACGAGTAGGCTTGATCAGTCACGAGTAGGTTAGCCAGGTGGTCACTACGTGGATCCGGAACACTTATCCGGTCAGACAGGTGTTGACGCGGCCCGCGTAAGGTATGCTTAACCTTTACGCGGCCCGCCTGAAGACCATACTTCTTGTTTTCTTGGTTTTTCATGCACAGTATGGTTTCAGGGGTCCGGGTTTTCACTTGTGGGTTAGTTTAGGACATTTTTGAGAGTCCTTATATATTGTCTAATCCTTCTGTTCATCTCAAGAAAGTAAACGTTATAGAAGTCGGGAATCCATCCTGGATGTCTCCGATCATCTTATACCTACAACACGGAAAACTCCCGGAAGGAAAGGCAGAAGCTCGAAAAATCCAACACAAGGCAATAAACTATGAAATGGCGGATGGAGTCCTATACCGGAAGTCATTTATGGGACCATTACTGCGCTGTGTTGACAAAACAGATGCGCAATATCTGGTCAGAGAAATCCACGAGGGTTTATGCGGAATACACGCAGGGCCGCGCATGGTCGTGGCAAAAATAATGAACGCGGGATACTACTGGCCGGGAATGCGTGTGGACGCAGTAGAATTATTACGGAGATGTGCAGCATGTCAACGCCACGCGCCAAAAACCCTCCGACCAAAGAACCCGCTCGTACCGGTCACCTCCGCCTGGCCCTTTCAGCAATGGGGCATCGATCTTGTTGGCCCATTCCCTGATGTGCCAGACGCAGTAAAATTCATCATTGTAGCAGTTGACTATTTCACAAAATGGGTCGAAGCCAAGGCACTAGCCTCAACAACAGCAATGGTAATTCGCAACTTTATATGGGAACATATTATTTGCAGATTCGGATTACCATTGTGCATCATCTCCGACAATGGCACTAACTTCGCCTCAGATGATCTTCAAAAATGGTTCAAAGAAATGAAGATCGAGCACAACTTTGCCTCCGTAGCGCATCCACAAGCAAACGGCCAGGTAGAGAGTGTAAACAAACAGATCGTCGATGGCATAAAAGCGCGACTCGGGACAGCGCGTAGAGGATGGGTCGATGAACTCCCCAGCATCTTATGGGCACACCGCACCATGCCAAAAACCAGCACCGGAGAAACACCATTTAGCCTGGTTTATGGATCAGAAGCGGTAATACCAGCAGAAATCGGTCTTCCATCACCACGCATGCTAGCTATGGAAAGACAAAACAACGAGCAAGAGCGAAGACTGGATTTAGACCTTCTCGAAGAAAGGCGCGAGAATGCCGCCATCACAGAGGCAAGGTACAAATCCAAACTCGAAAAATACTACAACGCGCGTGTCCGCGTATGCACATTTACTCCTGGTGACTTTGTCTTGCGCGACAATGAGGCTTCCAACGCGGAAAAGCCAGGCAAATTAGCACCAAAATGGGAAGGACCATACATCATCAATGAGGTCTTAGGTAAAGGGGCATATACCCTAAAAAGACTTGATGGGACACTAGTTCCCCGCACCTGGAACGCGCAGCAACTGCGCAAGTGTTACATATAAGTCAAACCAGTCCACAAAAATGAAAGCATACAGACAATGTATTTCTTTATTATCCTTTGAGCCTTGCAATACAAACATCATCTTTACTCATATTACTGTTTATTACAAATTGCATATAATTCTTTTGGTTTACGCGAAAACGATGTGGTAGACATTTTACACCTCATGAACAGTCTAAACAAGGCAAACTAACACGCCTTTTAGACAAACGTTCACACATGAGCACAATACCATTTCTCATTCGCCCTACCTACTAAAAGCAATTAAACATATGCAACATATTGTAATTTAAACACAAACTTACATGCACAACAGTGCATCAAAAATATACATATCATCAAAAAGCAGTATAAACAACCATTCATAACGATCACGACAGTGATCTTCAAAAAGTTTTCGGTAGCAAGACCAACATAAACATCAAAAAAGGGGAATACGCAGTTTCCCAAACCTAACCTACTCAACGGCAGGGTCTCCACCAGCAACCGGCACCTGATCAAACCGGCGATTCCTCCGACGTTGATACACCAACTGGCATCCTCCTTTCCGAATCATCGGAAAACGGGCCATCAAATCATCAGCAGATAGCACAACGACACCATCATCAACGTCACCCTTTCGCTGAGAAGCTTCACAGTCAGAACCAGCAACCGCCGGAGAAATAGGGTCGAACGGGTCTTTTGCTCCGATAGTCACTAAGGGCGGTGAACTAGAGAGAAGCACAAGGCCTTCAGCGGCCTCATAAACTCTAAAAATATCCAACAGACGACGAGTATAGTAGGAACGCTTCATCTTCTTTTCGTCAAATCAAACAAGAGGCTCAAAGAACCCATCAAATGTATAAGCGAGTTAACTCCGGGAAAGGGGAAAGGCATGATCACCTGTCAGATGTCTTTTCCAAGCGGCGCTATAGGAACAAATAGCATATCCTCGTAAATGAGGCCTGACAAGCCCCATTACGTATACCAAGGTAAGAAAGAAAAATATCACAAATACCAATTTTTTATTACAAACTGACGTCACCACACGTCAGGTCATGGTTACAAAAGGGTAAAAAACACATTTTCCCTAAAAAAGTTTTTAAGCAAAACTTAATCTTCTCATAGAAGACTCTCTATTTTTCGCGCCAAAAAGCATTTCCCTCTTATAAGTCCAGTGCTCCACTTATTTGCATAAGTGCAACACTAGACTGGGGGGACTTGAAGGGGTAAGGTCCCAAAAACCTCATAATAAGTGCTTGGGACCATACCATAACCTCGTCTTTAAGCTCTCTTTTACCTTGCGCGGCCGCGCACTGGTCTTACCAAAGAAAGGCTTAAGAAACAGTCAACACCTGCGCGCACAAAGGAAAATCATAAATCCTTGCGCTTTCTTCCATAAACAAAGGATGGAAATCCTAAAATAAACACTTCCGCTTAATACCCAGACTTGGGTATTGTTTATTCAGCTGACTCCATGCGATAAGGAGTCACACCAGATTACAGCAGTAATCTTCTAGAAAGACCCAATCGTGCTCCACTAAATGGTTACAACCGTCTGGACACGTGTCAGCACCTCAGGCATCTCTAAAAATCACGATGATAGCATGTAAGTGGAAAGAAACCTCCACTTGATCACTTTCCACGTGGCAATACCCCAGCCTTTGATCTAAACAACGATCCGTGTGCTCTCACGTCGGATCGAAGGAATTAACGATGGAGAAAAATAACCGCTACGGCGTTAGCATCTTCCGTCAACTTTTCAATAACAGATTTTCCATCCCAAAACTCCCGGCTATAAATAGGAGAATAACTCAGGTATGAAAAAAAAGGGTTACACACACTTCTTCAATACATCTTCTTCTTCATAACCCATACTTATTCTCACACCGGAGTCGGGTCAAGGAGAGAACCCATTTCTCCCCTTGGCGAGGCTAACGGTGCTTCTTTTTTGCAGAGTTTTATCGAAGAACAAGGTCAATCATAATCGAATCAAACGAGAGAGAACGAACCCCTTTATGCAGATCCAAACCCCCTAGATAATTCGATTCCGGTCAATTATCTAGTGTTTCTTCATTGGCGCCCACCGATTTCTCTGTTTTTTCAGTTTTATCTCGTTTCGATTCAGTTCCCTCATTCTCTGTTTTCATATGGCAAAGAATTATCTAGTGTTTCTTCAAATACCAAGGCTACACTCAACGATACAACTCTCTAGTCGAACCGATTGTCCTAAATATATACGATTTAACACATCAAATGCACAAATCATAGCCGGAAATGACCAGTGTCTTTATCAAATGCACAACAGCCATCACTAAACATTAAACAGCTATACAGAAAAAAAAATCATAACACGAAATCATAAAAAACGATACAAATCTACCTTCAAACAACAAAAATCAAATCAACCGGAATGAACTACAACCTATAGATCCGAAACAGCTATCACTAAACATTAAACAACCATGAAGAAGAACATCATAACACAATAGCATAAGAAATCCCGCTAATCTACCTTCAAACAACAAAAACTACTTAAAATCAACCAGATCAGAACAAAATCAGTTACCTGCATGTTACATTTCACAAGATCAAGAGGAGTAACCGTCATATGAGTGAGTCCACAGCTGAGAATACCTCCAACAGTACAAGCAGCATAAAACCAAGGAGAATACATCTCGATCTTGCCGAGAGGCTCGTTCGGAGCAGGAATCACGAAGCTATTTTGCTGTTTAGCCGGTGAAGTTGAAGGAAACAAGCTAGTGTTTGATGTTTTCGTCATTAACAGGCTGCTAGGAGAACTGGAAGAAGTGTAGATGAAATTAGGGATGAGAGATTGACGAGAGTTGTCAGAAACCGCCATTGTTGTGGATTGGAGAATGCGATTTGAGTGATGACGGAGACGACGACGACTCAAATCGCTGAGATTGTGTTCTCCGTTACGAGAATGGTAATGGAAATGGTTGCCTTTTTATTTACCAATGCAGACATGATCAAGGTGGTATAGAAGAAAGGGAGAAGAAGATCTGTGATTTTGATTTTCAAATGGATTTGAAGAGGGAGAGAGAGAGACACATCAGGTTTTAAAAGAGAAAAGACATGTTGACAGTGGAGAGAGAATGCTAGGTAAAATGTCTAAAATGCCCCTCCAGTTTAAAGGGTTGGAATGTCTAAGATGAAGATGGCTGGGACACGTGGCCAATTATAGGCCTTGTGATGGGTTTCCAAGGTTTTCTCTAAATAGAGGGTTTTCTCCCTAGCATTATCCTATTTATATATGCATCGATTACATATTACAACTGAAAATTAAACATACTGGTAATTATGCAACGATATCTATTTTAGTCTATCTATTTTAGTTGGTTATATATATATACTAGGTTAGAGCCCGCGAGCTTCGCGGGTAGGAAAATTTAATTTTAACCACGCTGGCAGTGGACCAGTTATTGACACTATCAAGATTTACTATAGAAGTGTACAAATTTTTTTTAAAAAAAGTTCATGTTTTACACCAACAGAAAATTACAATAACATGTATGCCAACATCTTTTTTCCTAATGTAAGGTATACAATGATTTAAGTCAACTAAATTATTTATCTATAAAAATCAAAGGCAACATATTTCAGTTTAAGTTATTTTATTTAGTTCAATGATAGCAACTAAACAAATGAACATCCATGAAAAAGGTCAACCAATCAAGTGCAATATGTTAACATAGTTTGGCACAAAATATTACAACTTAGGTTTCGGATTTTGCAATCCCCAAACAAAATCAATACAAAAAACTTATGTTTCCATGTCCATGAAATAAATAAAGATTCTCGTGCCTAATGATCTCGCTTAGACTGTGCCGAAACTCTCTTGGGTGGCAGCTTTCTTAGAATGAACAGCACCATAGCCGAAGGGAGGATCTCCATTAGCTGTTGACAGACCAACACAATTAGCGTAGAAAAAAAAACAATATCAAGAAGTCCAATGGGAAACCTATAACTTTTTTTAATTATTATGGCTTACCATGTAAAAGATCAAGTTAAGAACAGGATGACCAAGAGCATCTAATGACACTTCTGAATTAGAAGCTGATAAAACATTCTGCAGTTACCAAAATTAATATAATGCTTATCAATAGATAAAACATATAGAGGTGGAAATTTCGACCCGTCTAGTTATAATTAATGATTGCGAAAGTGTTTCAGGTCATCCGACCCGCCCTGTCTCAACCAACACCAAAAGGTTACCCATTTTGATTCATTAACCAGACTCAAAAAGTTATCAATTTTGACCCGTTACAAACAATAACTTGAGAAGTTACATGTGAGGAAAGTCTACAGAAACTCACCACAAAGCACCTTACAATGAAAAAGGTAAAACATATTGATGCCACGGATCCAACCTACACAATTAGCACAATTCATAACGATATTATATATTTAGATAATTGTATTAAAAATTTTGTTTTTCCATTGTTCACATACGTTATATACAATATTATGCTATATAAAAAAAATAAAGCATACATAAAGAGGAAATCATTCTTATAAAGAATAAACTGGTATAAGCAAGCACCAACCTCATGAAGTTTACTCCTCCCTTTAGAGTCTATAGGGAAACGTCGCAGCATGATATATAATCTAAAGGCGTTAAATTATTTGACAAGGCGGAGAAAGAAAATCGTAACAGATTTATTAATAATACATGTTAATATAATATAAGCCTACAAGATTTACAAGATTCACCTTCCTCCATAAACCAAGAATCCCAATGCTGCCATGAATGATACACCTGCAGAATACAACACAAATGAGCCACACAAACCACATAATGAGACTAAGTGGAAGCTTGTATGAGTGTTTGGAAGTGTCTCTGTAGTTTGAAGTTGTAAATATCAGATGGTCATGTGTGTAAGTATTTGGAAAATTTTGAGGAATTAACTTATAAAATGAGCAAAAGGACATTCTCTATGCAAAGAGTAAAATTCTATTAACTAAGGTTAAAATCAGGTTTAAACATAGATAATCAACTTTGTTTCAGCTTCATACGAAACTCATTATATGATCCATAAAATAATGAAATAATCAGAAGCCAAATTTGGTTCTTTTTGACACTTTCAACCTAGTTGTATAAAACAGTATAACATTTATATGACATACTGTTTTTCTTACCAACAATTATTAAGTAACTAAAGGCCAACATATAATCAAATTCCAGTCTCAACAGGCCTAACCAGCTAAAACTTGTCTCAAAACATCCAAAAAAGGCCTTGGCACCAGCCTAAAACATGTCTAAACCCCCTAAAAGTGGTATGTTTATACTATGTGCCTTGCTTAAAAAAGCACTCGCTTTTCATGCGCCTTGATTGCGCCTAGCACCTTCAACCACCTAGATAACTGCTAATAGTTAACCTATCAAATTCATGAAAAACAATGATTAACCTGCTTATACCATGCCTTATTTATAATTTTCTTAAAAAAAAACTATTTCCGGTTCCAGATCATTTAATTTAAAAATAATGAAAATATGTATACCTTACAAGAGGAGAATCAATACGTTTGTCCTGCTTTTGTGCTTTCAATTTAGCACCATACAACGCCTTCTTCTTTGCTTGAGCATCCATTAATCTGCAACAACAATTCAAACATCAGTCGGATGTATAATCTCACAAATCCAGTCTAGTTTAAATAAGAAAAACACAAATTATACAAATTAGTTATAGATTAGGGTTAGGTTTTTTAAACTGATTTAGGATCATTTGATGCCTGACCTTCAACAATCAGTAAGACATAAACAGTTTCATGTTCATAAACATGAAGACCCAAATAAATTTTCAATAAACTGATTGTAAATTACCTCGTGTGACAACAAATTATTGAAGGTGAGGTCTAGTCTCTCCAACTTCTTGAATTCAGCCAAACACGAAACCTAGAACAAATATTCAGGAAACCCTAAGAAAAAAATTAAAAAAAATGCAACAAAAGGTAAATTAACAAATAAAGTGGTGCTGATTGAAGTTGTTTACATCGAATAGATGGCGAATATGTGAAAGCTCCACCACAAAACAACATGAATTTTGAAAGGGAAGATCTAGAACGGAATCTGAATAGCATGAACCGTGAACAACATGAACCGTGAGGGAAGATCCAGATGGCGAATAAGGCGAATACCTGAACAACATGGACCGTGAAGGAAGATCCAGATCGGAATCTTTGAGAGAGAGAAAGAGAGGAAAAGGGATTTGAAATTTGAAATGAGATTTTGAGATATGGGGTTTGAATTTTGAAAGGGAAGAGGCGGCCTGACATGAAGGGTAATATTGGAAAGTGAAGTTTTGACCTACAGGAGGATAGAGATGGAGAAAACGATGTTTTGTCTTCAAGTTTTATAAAAAAAAACAAAAAAATGGAGGAATTGACACCTGATGAATGCAGAATTTGCCATGTAGGAAAGAGAGCAAGGGAGGGCTTGTGGTGTTGACAACTCAGCCCAAACCCTTTTGCTTTATTAGATAGGAAGATTTATCAGAATACAAAATTACATACATATCCATATATTATACTAGGTATCGTTTATCCAATCCTGTATCTCACGCTCGATGTACTTCCACACTAGCTTCTCTCCTGTCTGTCGGATTCTATCTCCTTCTTCTACTAAATTTTCGACATACTGACGGAGTTCCTGCACATATTCTCGGCTCATTGGTGGGTTACTGGTGGGGCTGGCACTGGTTTTCGGGAGTATATAATGCCGAATAGGACTTGTTATCATCTAACCATGGATCGTACTCTAAAGGGATTGGGGTTGGGATTCTAGGTAACTCATTGGGGTCGAATGCAGGTATTGGGAATTGGTTTTCCTAGTTGGGTTCTAACATTTGTTGGTCTGGAAATAAGGGTAAGAGTGGTGGTTCAGCTATTTGGTTCAGATTAGGGTCTGCTGCTGTAGTGGCTAACATATGGAAATCTGCTAACTGTCTATCAAGTTCCTATTCCCACAATGGTCTATTAACTGCTTCCTGAGTTTGTGCATTCACTTCCCTATTCGCTCTTGCTAATGCTCTCTGTTGTTGTAATTTCTTCATCATCTTCTTCCTCTCATGTGCTCCCCTACTAAACCGTCCTCTCTTTTTAGGAGGGAATGGCTCCTCAGATTGTGCCTTAAAGATAAATATTCCTTCCTCAGTATCAGCTGAGTATCTTGAGGGGTTTGGCTGAGATGAGGTTCCTTCATCTTTTGGGCAACTAGCTAATTGATTATAAGCGTCGGATGTACCTTGCTCACTCATACTGTAAACTAATAAATTGTCAAATAACACAAAATAATAATATACATATTTACACATAATCACATAAGTTATTTCCTAACACAATTTATTTAAAATTTAGGTATTGGCAGAACACCTAAATAGAATAAACCAATGGCTGTAGCTCTGATACCACCTTCTGTCGCAACCCCCGACCCCTACCCCGGGAGCGGAAGCCGCGAGACAGTCAAGTGGTATCGGTGTTTATTAATTTGCAGCGGAATTTATACATCATGACCGTAGTTAGGAAATATTTTTATCAGAGTTAAACACCAAACTTTTATAATAATAAATGGGATAAAACCCAAGTTTCATTTGCAATATTTATAGGGATAAACCCTAATTATTGAAAACATAAACTCCTTTTTAGTTTGGTAACTTTTATAGCCACATTTCTAAGCCTTCAGTGCTCTCCAGCTGGCTTCTATTAGCTTCACATTAAGTTACCTGAAACGCGTTTAAAAACGTTTTATCAGCAAGAAATACCGACGAGTGCATCTCAGTTTAATCAAAACAGGTTTTATACATTACAACATTGAGAGTAATTACAATGTTTACATCTACCCAATTACTCTGTCAGTACTTGTCACTCGGCGGATCTGTAACTATGGTCATATCACACATTGGATACCCGTGCCCAATTGTGAAGGTTATCAAGGTTTTTTTTTTTTGTAAAGGGTTACCCCGGTGATTCTATATATTCACAAAACAAAAAAGCAAGTAGTATGGAAAACCCATACTAGTTCTAACATGGGACATACCCTCATGATAGTAAGCAAACCGAAAAAGCAAATAAATATCAAAATACAATCCAAACAACCACTAGACTAGAATCTAGAGCACAAACGATGAAGGTTATCAAGTACTGTATACAAACCCCATAATACTGGCAGCAATTGTAGATGACATAAACTCAATCACTGTAATTATAACTGATAATATTTTGGGTTTGGTAAAACTTTTGAAATAATGGCATCACAAAGGGTGACAAAAAAGAGGATGTACTCACATTGCTGACTTAGATAATACTATAGCTTCCTGATGGTTCTCCTGGTTATTATCTATTAAAAATTAAACAATGCACACGTGTTAGTAAGATAACCCAAATCACATTAGCCGTACAACACGGGACAGAACTCCAACGACTGAGTCAGGCAGAGCCTTGACAAGCATTACGGAGCCCTAGATCAATCGGGTAGGGTAACAAATACGTGATCAGGGGTTATAATACTTACAACAAGGCAGAGCTGCGCTTTTTAGGGGGTATAATACCCGAGTATTATGTCTACTATATGTTAGAGGAAAGAAAAGAATTGAACGTCGAACAAATGAGGCCTAAGGCCCCTTTTATAGGCCTGGATAACTGTTCCTCGAAATAAAAAATTGTCAAAGAAATGATACATATGCACATGTGTATGGATAACTGTTACTCGAAATTTTTTTTTTTATTGATGAAATATAGCGATTTTTTTTCAAAAAATTAGTAAAAAAAATTGGGATGTTTTTTAGATTTTTTTTAGGTATTTTTGGTTGTTTTCACATTGGTTCTCACGGTTCTCGTAATAAACGGTGGTTCCTAACGGATCCTTCTCCTATATAGTGTGTGTATGTGTTCATAACAAAACACTAATTTATTGCGAGAACAAAAAGAGCACACTTATATCGTTAAATATTTTGATCAATGTTCATATATATATTTTTTTTTTTTGTGTTTCCTACGTACAAAAGCATATGTTTATTTACATAAAAACCATCAAACTAATTTCTTCATATGTTTTTATTTTAATCTTTTAACCGTTTATATACACATGTATAGGTCTTCTACAACTTACACATGTGTATGTATATATTGGTTATATACATACACTAAGTTTGTTCATATATAATTTTTTGAGTTTTAGGAGAAACGCATAAACATTGTATTTTTATCCTTTTAATTAATTAAAACCGAAAAAATGAATTATCAATTGTATTGTGTGTATTATCTCGGTATTTAATCTTCTATACAATTGTTTCCGCTTGTGTGTATATATAATTATATAGGTTAGGAGTTGGCTTTAAAGTCTAAATTTTCTAAAAAATATAAAAATTTAAAAACACCAAAATGTCAACCATAAAACACATCCAAAGCCCACAAATAAAAAATGAAGATTACTAAACCATTATATATGTGGATTGTGTTTTGTGGTTTGGATGATAAGGCTCTAATTATCGAATGACAATCATTATTTTGTTTTATGTTGATTAGCATATTGTGTTTTATATTCATAGTTTTACGATTGTATGTTTGAAGTTCTTATGGACTATTATGTTTTTAATATGGTGTTTTAGTAGCACTCACTTTATTATTTGTGGGTTTCAGATGTGCTTTTTGGCTGAAATTATAGTGTTTTAAGACTTTTATACTTTTTAGAAAATTTGGACTTTGTAACCGAATCTACCCTAATTCTATATAACTATAAAAGATGATATTTATGTATACATGTTATTTAAATGTCCATAAAGTTCTCCCCTCCACAAAAAGATATGGCTAATGATTCGACACAAGACACCTATCTTTTTGATAGCATGGGATGAATTTATTGATGGATATGGACCGGCATAGTTGAATAAATTATTATAGCTATTATTGCATTAGCAAATACTAAATAATAAAAGCTGAATACAATAATATAGCTATTGTTGACAAGATCCACTAAATCAAAGCTTTGTTGAATTGTTAACTTTGTTCGTACATTGCTTTAGACCGTAAGTTGTGGTGGCGTCAACGAGGGGTGCCAAAGCTATCTCACCACCTTCTTCTCCATCTTTGTTGTCAATCTAGCAACGCCCTTGAAACTTGAAAGCTAAATCCCTGGGGTTCATCACTAATGCGTCAGATAATTTTTTTTTTTATTTTTAATTAAAACATAAAGTGATAGTTACAGAGTAAGTTATATACGCCCCGTTTGCGGTATGCGCATATAATGTATATATGTGTGGGCGCTCGGGGGGCAAAAGTGAAAGTGCACTAATTTTAACGTTATTTTACTAATTTCGTGAAAATAACGTTAAAAGAGGGGGATAGTTAATCATGCATCATGTGGTGGCGTTGATAGCCGAAAGACAAGGGGATACATGCACTAATCGGCAGTTGTCTCAATTGCCGAGTGTTATGTGCCTTATGTCCAAGTCTTGATGCAAAACTACTATCGAGCCGAGGGTCTCACTGGAAGCAGTATCTCTATTGCTACGGGATAGAGGTAATGTTGTCTACATCTTACCCTCCTCAGACCCTACCTCTTGTTTATTGATGGAATTTACTGAGCATGCTGATGATGATGATAAAGAGTAAGTTATAGCTTATTATTTATATGACAGTATTATGACAGGACGTTATGTTAAATCATAACACATATAGTTTAATAGAGGATGGTTATACAATTACTAGAAATTGAGGTATTAGTCTAGACCTGGGTGTAACCGGGTCAAATCCATCTGTAGTAGGGAAACATTAAGTAGAATTTGTTGAACATTTGTTTTGATAATCTATTCTAGTTGCAAGTAGAAATTTTACTTATATTCCCTATAAAAGTTCTTTAAATTTCTTCATCATAAATATAGCTTGGAGGGATTTGACCACGCGATGCCGCGAAAATTAGGTCGGTATAGGTTTGGTTTGTTACGTAGCGAAGTTCGGTCGGTATTGGTTCAGTTTGTTAGGGTATCCAAATAGTATTGTCACACGGTTTAAAGTCGTGATATGTTCAAACGAATGTGTTTTACATTGAAAACAAAAGAACGAATTCCGGTGCCGATTCCGATAATAAATATATTGGTACCAATATTGGTATCGGTTTGCTTCGGTTCGTCATGGCACTATCTTGAAAGGAAAAAAAATCTCTTTTTTCAAGAAAGTTCATACAGGAAGGGCGAGAACAAAAATACTAACACAGTCGCGTATTTGGCTTTATAAAAAGGATAATCAACACAAGTTATCAAAGGTAAATTAAATTAAATTAAATGGGTTGAAAGCGTATATATTTTAAAGTATATACCGATACCGGTTCTAACAATACCGATACCGGCATCGACGTTTTTAGGTTGGTATCAATTTCGTTCGCTCGTCACGATACCGCTATGACACCGACACTTGATTTAGAACATAACCCCGTTTTTAATAAACATTTTACAAGAACGTCGAGAAAAAAAATCAAACACAACACAGAAAAAAATATTAAACACAATTGCTTATTCAGATTTATAAAAAGGATAATCAACGCAAGTTACTTATAAAAAGGATAATCAACGCAAGTTACGAAGAAAATCAAATTAAATACAACAAAATGGGTTAAAACCGTATATATTTTAATGTATATACCGATACCGGTTCTGACAATACCAATACAGGTATAGATGTTGGTCGGTCGGTATGAACTCCGTTCGTCACGCTACCGCTATGACACCGACACTTGATCTAGCCTACGATACAAAAAAAAAAAAAGACTTTATTAAGAGCATAAGCCTGTTTCGAATAACATATATACAAAAACGCTGATAAAAAATCAAACACAACTGCATATTTAAAAAAAAAATCTTTTATCAACAAAGTTTATACGAGAAAAAAAGTATATTAAACACAAATTGCTTATTCAGATTGATAATTGATAACAAGGTTAATCAACGGAAGTTATCGGAGTAAAATCAAATCAAATTAAATTAAACTAAACGGGTTAAAAGCGTATGTATTTTAATTTATACATATTTTTTAAATTCCTTTTATCAACAAAGTTTATACGAGAAAAGCGAGAAAAAAAGTATATTAAACACAAATTGCTTATTCAGATTGATAACAAGGTTAATCAACGGAAGTTATCGGAGTAAAATCAAATCAAATTAAATTAAACTAAACGGGTTAAAAGTGTATATATTTTAATTTATATACCGATACGTTGTTCGGTAGGTATCGATACGTTGCTCGGTCGGTTTAGACAAATACTCGATGTCTCTCTATATTTGCCTCGCTTCTTGGATCGCGACGGACTTTTTATTTTCGGCGTTTCTTTCTTGTAATGTTTCCAAACGCCTATGCTAAAGGTCTCGTATATCTTGAAGTCGTCTGTTCATCTCCTCAAAATCTTCTTTCATTTCGGCACCCGCCAAAGATGACTCTGCTCTTCCCCCTATCTACCACTTCTTCTTCCGGGATGTGGAAGGCAAATCTATTTCCTCCTCCTCGTCATCCACATTATTATAATTGTTTAAATCGACGTTTCGAGCATCGAAAAGGGGCGTTTCCAGATCAAACGAAAAGGAGGTTTTTGACCGTTTTGTCTTGCGCCTATTACTAAACGTCATTGTTGGTACATTAGCCCACTTAGGACTTCCACGTAGAAGCTCCCAACACTTCATTTATGTGAAAGCCCCTCGTGTTGAGTTGTACTCCTCCAATGCTTTTGTTAATATATCCGCATCGCTTTGACCGCTACCCTAATTATCATTCATGCGTTGGAAAACCTCTTGAAACGCATTGCTTTTGCCATTTATATCGGTCCACTTGCTTGATATCTAATCCTTATCAAGATATTCCCCTTTACCCATGAGCGCCAAAAAGCTTGCCCCAAGTTTTCCCCAAAAATGGGTGATTTTTGATAGTTGGCTACAAATTTAAAAAATAGATTATTATACTATATTTTTAAAAAAAATACAATTTAAAACACAACAATAACATTTACCAACTTCCGGATCCTCCGAGATGTCCCCGTGCAAGCTTATACTCCTCGTCTTTTGTCCAAGATTGGTAGGTCTTTTTTGCACCAAGAATGGTAGCCTCTTTTTTATGTGATCGTCTTCCATGTTGAGTGGCCTCAGGTTCGCGTTTGGCTTGTGGCTGCAGCACCGTCTTGATCTCGGGCTTGGCTTCGTCTTGGGAACCATACGTACCCCCATGTCAATGTGCATATCTGATGCAAAAGCGAGTGGCCCTTGAAAATATTGTTAGGGTTGAAGGTTGGTAGTGGTTGGGTGGTGTTCGTGCGATGCGAAATCGGTTTTATATATGTATTCCGATGCTCATGTGTTAACGTTATGTATAGTTTAAACTTTACTACTTTTTTCTTGAAACTATGGCTACGCATCAGACTTCAGAGTTTATTAACATTCTAAATTTAACAAATAATTAGTAAATATAAAACTAAAAAAATATATGAAGAAGGCTTGTTCTCTCGGGCTTTTCAAAGGTATCAAATGCACCGAGCGGGTCCGTTACGCTCGCATCTCCTTTATGTGGATGATGATGTTGTGTTCTTGGGCGAGTGGTTGCATTCAAATGGTCTAGCATTGAGAAGGTTGTTAAGAGGTTTCTATTTGATTTCTGGATTGAAAACTAATCTCGCAAAAATTAACATTTTTGGAGTGGGAATGAATAATAGTGAACTTCGTGATATGGCAAATTTACTTCATTGTAAAACGGGTACCTTTTTCATTAAGTACCTCGGTCTCGTTGTGAGCGCAAACATGAACCTTATAGGTCAAGGCTCTCTGTTTGGAAAGCAATGAATTTATCATATGGTGGAAGGGTAACAATGTTGAAATCGGTATTAATTCTTTACCCACATATTTCTTTTCATTATATAAAGTTCCCGTGCAAGTCATAAATAGCTTGGAGAAACTAAAACGGTCGTCTTTTTGGGTGGGACGGAGTACACTTCCAAAACAAATTGGATAGTGTAGGAAAGTATCATAGCACGGTAAAATATGAGGGTTGTGCTTCGGGTCACTTAGTATTGAATACGAGATATTCTCATCTTATTTAGCTCCCAATCATTCCTTTCTATTTGCCTTTTTATTAGCCATTTGTTTATTTACTTTCAAGTATAGCTACTGCTCCTTTGTATTTATTTTTGTTACCTTCTCTTTGTTATGATTGAGAAATATTGCAATCAATGAAAAGGGCTCCTGCCATTGAAATTATGATGGTATCAGAGCGGTTGTAACAAAATTCTTAACCTAATCATCGCCACCCTGATCAAGAATGGCCGGCGATAAAGAAGCAGAAAACAGTCCGAAGAACGATGGCGCTGTGGATGCGAGTTCACCCCTCTACGTCCATCCGTCCGATTATCCGAAGCAGATACACGTCAACGACAATCTTACTGACAACAATTATGTTGATTGGTCACAGGAAATGCTTAATTTCCTTTTCGCCAAGAACAAAGTCGGACTCGTTGATGGCACTATAAAGAAACCCGACAAAGCATCTCCCACCTACATGGCATGGATGCGTGCAGATGCTATGGTAAAGGGATGGTTGACGACCGCAATGGAAAAAGACATCCGAAACAGCGTGAAATACGCTCATACCAGTTCCGAAATATGGTCCGATCTACACGAGAGATTTGGAAAAGAAAGCACCCCGAGGGCGTATGAATTGAAGCAGACCCTCACAACCGTGAAACAGGACGGGACTTCGGTCTCTTCCTATTACACGAGACTTCGTAGCCTCTGGGATGAAATCCATTCCGTTCAACCGACGCCACGATGCACCTGTAATGGTTGTACATGTGAGGTGGGGAAGAGGCTGAATGAACACATTGAGAAAGAAAAATTGTATCAATTCCTCATGGGGTTGGACAATGAATTCTCAGTCATTAAAACCCAGATTCTAGCCTTAAAACCCACACCAAACTTGGGTAGTGCATACCATCTCGTAGCCGAAGACGAGCGGCAAAGACTTATAACTACAGAAAGGAGATCCGGGACTGAGACAATTGCTCTTAAGGCTCATGTACCGGGCAGACGTGATGCGAACCACCAGCGTGATAAAACATGATCAAAAGAGTCTAAACGTGGAGAGGTGATTGAACATTGTGACTTCTGTGATAGGGATGGACATAACAGAAATGGTTGCTTCAAAAGGATTGGGTACCCGGATTGGTGGCCAGGAAACAAAGGGAAGCGTGAGGAGGCTAAACCGAAGGCGGCTTGTGTCGGGACAGATCCATGTCCTATACCAGGTTTGACCAAAGACCAATACCAAGTTCTTTTAAAACACCTTGCTGATGATGAAAATAGCACCATGGATAGTACACCACGTACGGCCAACATGGCAGGTAATAGCAACCACAATGACGATTGGATAGTTGACTCGGGAGCGACCGAGCACATTACCCATAAAATCAAAACTCTAAAAAATAAAACAGAAAGTGGCGAAGAACCCGTCACTATTCCTAATGGAGACGCCATCCCCGTAAAGGGGAGAGGCGATTGTGCTCTAAGGGAAGGTCTCGAGTTAAAGGACGTTCTCTATGTCCCTGATTTTAATTGTAATCTTTTATCGGTTAGTCGTTTAACTGAGAATCTACAATGCTCCGTAACCTTTTTCCCGCAATTTTTTATCATGCAGAAACTTCACTCGAGGAGCTTGATTGGTGCGGGTAAACGGAGAGGCGGTCTATACCGAATGGAGATGATGAATAATGGGAGAAAAGCTATGTTGACGACTAGTAATACGTGGCATAAAAGGTTAGGGCATGCTTCTGATGAGAAACTCAATGGGATCGATTTTCTTAGAAATGTTTCTTTTAATAAGATTTGTGACTCTTGTTCCAAAGCCAAACTCACTAGAAAACCATTTCAAATTAGTACCACAAAATCGAGTGAATGTTTTGATTTGGTACATTGTGACATTTGGGGAAGATATCGTGTGCCTTCTTCTTCCGGGGCGAGATATTTTTTGACCATTGTGGACGATTTTAGTAGAAGTGTATGGCTATTTTTGTTGAAATTTAAACACGAAGCAAGTAACTCCTTAAAATTTTTCCATAAAATGGTTAAAACACAGTTTGGTAAAGAAATTAAGAAGATACGGTGTGACAATGGAGGAGAGTTCATTTCAAACGACATGTTACATTTTTACAAAGAAAATGGGATTTTGCTTGAAACCACTTGTCCACACACCCCCCAGCAAAATGGGGTTGTGGAACGAAAGCATCGACACCTACTCGAAATTGCTCGAGCTCTTCGTTTTGAAGCCAATTTACCCAAAAGATATTGGGGTGAATGTGTGTTGACGGCAGCCTACATCATTAATCGACTTCCGTCCAAAGTTACTAATGACAAAACACCTTTTGAGTTACTAAACAATCAAAAGCCCGATTATGAATTTATGAAGGTTTTTGGTTGTTTAACATATCATTGGAATACCGATACAAGAGGCGACAAGTTGGAAATGAGGGGGAAGCCTGGTGTGTTTTTGGGATACTTACAAGGAACCAAGGGTTATAAAATCCTAGATATTGAAACAGGGAAAATTATAGTCTCTAGAGATGTGAGTTCCATGAAGAAAAATTCCCTTTCAATAACCTTGAACAAGAAAAGGATGAACCAGATGCTTTTGAATTACCTTTCTGTGGTGATGATGAAAGTCCTAGAAAAGTCACAAATGAAATTGGGCCAAATGAGGAAGTGGCAGCCCATGATGAAATTCCAATCCTAGGCCACTCATCACAACTAGAAGAACATGGGTTGACAACCGATAATGTAACAGTGGCACAAAATGAAGAAATTTATGAAAGTGAGCCCATAAACCAGAATAATGTAGGCCCAGATCCAATCGCTGAACCAACTAGGCCAAGACGAAACAAAGTGCAACCTGCCCGACTAACCGATTACGACATTAATCTCCCTCCATCGGTTGACCACGCCAATCCCGCACCACCTCAAGGTTCCTCGACGGTACACCCTCTTTCTAATTTTGTTTCTTATAACAAATTTTCTAAAAATCATAAAGCGTTCTTAGCAACCATCAGTTCCAATGATGAGCCGAGAAATTTTAACCAAGCCGTGCAGGATGAAAAATGGAAGGAGGCCATGGTAAAAGAGATTCGGGCCCTCGAAGAAAATGGGACGTGGACTCTTGAAAATCTACCCGAAGGAAAACGCGCCATTGACTCGAAATGGGTTTACAAAATCAAATATAAGCCAAATGGAGAAGTCGAGCGATACAAGGCACGTCTCGTTGCTAAAGGCTTTACGCAAATGGAAGGAGTAGACTACCATGACACTTTTGCACCGGTTGCCAAGATAGTCACGGTAAGGACACTCCTTGCTGTTGCCGTAAAAAGGAATTTGACGATTCACCAACTCGACGTTAATAACGCATTTCTACATGGAGACCTGCATGAAGAAGTATATATGAAAATCCCACAGGGGTTCTCCAAAGAGGGTGAGACGAAAGTATGTAGGCTGAGGAAATCCCTCTACGGTTTGAAGCAAGCCTCCCGTAATTGGTACCACAAGTTCACGAATTTTCTCCTCGGTCTTGGTTTCAAGCAATCCAAAGCTGATCACTCTCTCTTTATTTATAAACAAAATGACGTATTTGTGGCAGCGCTTATCTATGTGGATGACGTAATTATAGTTGCCAATGATCCTTCCAAGATCCATGATACCAAAGAAAACCTCCACAAGCAATTTAGCATTAAGGATTTGGGAAGCTTGAAGTATTTCCTTGGAATTGAAGTGGCACGTACTTCCGAAGGTCTAGTTCTAAGTCAAAGAAAATACACCTTGGATATCTTGGAGGATTGTGGCCTACAAGGGTGCAGACCGAGCTCTTTTCCAATGGAGCAAAACCTAAAACTAGACAAAGATAGTCAAGCACCCAAAGTTGATGCAAGCCAATACAGACGTATAGTGGGCAGACTTCTCTACCTACAGGCCACTAGACCGGACATTGCTTACTCTGTTAATGTCTTGAGTCAGTTCGTTGCTGATCCAAGACAAAACCATCTTGATGCGGTACATAGGGTTTTGCGATACCTAAAGGGTACACCGGGACAAGGTGTGCTTCTTCCTCGAGAAGGAGGTTGTGCTCTCACCGCCTACAGCGACTCTGACTGGCTTGGATGCCCCTTTACCAGAAAGTCACGAACGGGATACCTTGTTTTACTTGGAGGGGCACCAATCTCTTGGAAAACCAAGAAACAATCTGTAGTTTCACGCTCTTCCGCTGAAGCAGAATACCGATCAATAGCTTCCGCTGTTAGTGAAGTTTTGTGGCTAAGATGGATTCTGAATGAACTAGACATTACTTCAAACGGACCAACCCCCTTGTTTTGTGATAACCAAGCAGCCAGACATATCGCCAACAATCCTGTCTTTCATGAAAGAACTAAACACGTGGAAATGGATTGCTACTTCGTTCGTGAAAGAGTTGACTCAAGAGAAATTCAACCAAAGCCCATTGACACTAAAATGCAGATTGCAGACCTCCTCACCAAGGGACTAGGAACACAACAACTCAAATTTTTACTCGGCAAGTTGGGCATGAAAGACTTACACGCTCCAACTTGAGGGGGAATATTGAATACGAGATATTCTCATCTTATTTAGCTCCCAATCATTCCTTTCTATTTGCCTTTTTATTAGCCATTTGTTTATTTACTTCCAAGTATAGCTACTGCTCCTTTGTATTTATTTTCGTTACCTTCTCTTTGTTATGATTGAGAAATATTGCAATCAATGAAAAGGGCTCCTACCATTGAAATTATGACTTAGAGACGCAAATCTGCAATGCTCACTAAGTGGTGGTGGTGGTGGTTCAAAGTCGAAGAAAAAGGTTTATGGAGAATAGTCTTGAGCAATACATCATAATACGAGATCTTGGAACTATATACTATCCTTGGGACCTTGGAAGCAAACAAATAACATCTCAGATGACTTAGCGCAAAGCGGGATTGAGGTATCCAAAACAATGAAAGGTTTGGTGCTTGTACAACTATATTATTTTAGTTACATGTATGGAATGGGGCAAAACTATGGTAGAAAATACCCACTTTTATTTGGGCTGGAATCGAATAAATGGGCCACAGTTGCAAATAGGATCGGTTCGACGGTACCGGGTCAGAATTGGAGTTGGGCCTGGCAAAGGTAGTTAGCGGGTCATCAAGAACTTCAATAACTGGGCCGATTACAAGCCTTATTAGCCCATTTTTACCGATCCGCATAGGTAAAAATAGGAGATGGAAGACGAGGGTCAGGTTAGTGTCAAAAGTATACATTGTAGTTATTTGATATATTTTTATAGTCTTAATATTAAATGTAACATATTATTTGTTACATGATAGATACCCGATGGGTTTTGGGTCGGGTATACCCAACGGGTAATTTATTTAAATTAACTGGTTTACCCGAAACCCGTAGGTATACTCGATACCCGATGGGTATTTACCCGCTAGAAACCCGACGGATTTTGGGACGGGTTTGGGATAAGCTTATCTAATCGGGTTTGGGTTTGGGTAATCCTAAACCCGACCCATTTGCATCATTAACCTGATGTGAATACTCTTAGACAATAAAATATTCTTAATCGCATTATAACATGGATAATTTTAGCTATTGGACATGTTATGCCCGAAAGCTAATTAGCTAAATAAGAACATGTATATGCAAAGTTAAGCCTAGAAAGAAAGTGTACCTAAAACTTTTAAGGCCTAAGCTCTAAAGCTATGTTGTCAAAAGCGCAAAAAGCGACCGCCTAGGCGCTCGGGCGCAGCGAGGCACACAAATAGCACCTGGTGGTAGGCTAGGCGCAAAACTGGTTTTTTTTTTTTTAAACGACATTCAGGCGCGCGCTTGTGTAAGATTAAATATATTATGTTTTAATATTTAATCTAGTAGCCATTATAATCATTTACATTATATAGATCAAAATATATAATAATCTATTAAATAATTAGTTGGTAATTGTTGATGGACCATATTACCCTTATTAACTAATTAGGTTTCCTCTTGGGTGCTTATATAAGGAGAATTATGTAGAGGTTAAAAGGTTACACACTTAGACACATAACCTAATAAGCATAACATCAATATCGGCCTCTCTCTCCATAACCGATACCCTTTTTTGGTTTACATCATCACCATCATAAGTTTGCACCCTAAGAAGGAACCAGATCACGCTGACTGACATGTCGAACTCGATGGCATCATCTATTACTGGATTCTCCTCTGCACTGTCTGCTATAACAGGTATGTTTTCATGTTTTCCATTATGTATAGAACAGAACTGATCCAACATGTGGTATCAGAGCATATGTTGATTAGTCGGTTCTGTTTTCGTATCCATCAATTCTGGGATAGAAACTTGGTAAACGGATTTTTGAAAGCCTCATTTAATTCACAACCGGTTTCGAGTCAAATATAACCACTCGAAATCCCTGGTTTTGGAAAAGATTAATCATGTGTTCATTCGAAATCAACTGGGTTATGTTTATGACCGAAATCTGTTTAGAAACTATTAAAATTCAGGTTTTGGGTTCCAGAATTAAGTTTTATTTTTTTAGGGTTCATCACATGTTCTTAGGAAAATTCAAAAATTCCTTTATGTTTTGGAATATGATTCGGATTATTGAGTGTTTTTCTTGTTTTGGTCTGATTTTGTCCTCTAAAGATTTTCGAAAACTGTTATTAGATAAACAGATAAAGATTTTTCAAAATATTTGATAAATTCAGATCAGCACTAAAATAGGAAACCATATCTCAAAATCCCTAAGAATTCGAATTTTTCAGTTATGCTTTTACATTAACAGTTGTTAACAAGAAGTTTCGAGATCCCTTTTAACGAACTGAGACCAAGATCTCGACTCGAGACCACAAGATCTCGACTCGAAATCATAAATGTTCTCAAATCTTTACAACTCGAGACAACGATTTCGACTCGAGACCATAAGGTTTCGACTCGAGACCACTAAGGTTTTGACTAAGGGCATCATCAATCTTCATAACTCGAGACCATGGTTGCGACTCGAGACCTCATCAAGGAGTCGAGATCTCATAAAACACAACAGTCGAGACCATGATTACGACTCGAGACACCGAGGTTGCGACTCGAGACCTTAATGAGTCGAGACCTCATAATGTTATAAGATGAGTCGAGACTTGACTCGAGATCTCACTCGAGACCTCATAACTGAGTCGAGATCTCACTCGAAACCTCATTATTTTAGGCTGTTTAATGTGAACTAAGATTTAAATAATTGGTTTTGTAATTACTTAGTTAATTAATCAGAATCAGATAATGTTTTACAAAACCAAAATAGCTTAACTTGAATGAGCTTTTGATGTATCATTTCTGGCCAAAGCTGATTTGATACATCTACTTATCATTTAAGTATTACGAAAGCTATGTTAAGTGTGCATCATAAACATGAATGTCTTAATATTTGGCCAAAGCTGATTTAATTCCTTCATAGATGGCATACTTAACAAGTGCATAACTAAAGTGATTGTCTCAATTTCTGGCCAAAGCTGATTTGTTACAATCACTTTGCACACATGCTTAAATGATTACACTTCTGGCCAAAGCTGATTTGTCTTCATTTAAGTAGAATTTTAACTGAGTCTATTATTTTGATGTTAGTAATAGACAATATCACAGCTTCATAACGTAAAGTGGTCATTATTTATGCCTGCCTTAGTTTAACGTGCCCTTAGATCACATTAGGACTTCTTCCTTAGTATCATAACTTGCTCATCTTATTTCCACTATCAGTGCCCAATTGCGGGATTCCACCTTTGACCGGTGATAACTTTGCTGCATGGAAGGATGCTCTCATGCTTACACTTGGATTGCTGGACTTTGACTATGCTCTAAGAGAGAATAAGCCAGCGGACCTTACTACACAAAGTACTGCTGCTGAGCAGTTGACTCATGAAAAGTGGACTAGGTGTAACCGCATGTCTCTCATGTTCATGAAGCAGTCCATAAGCAATGCAATCAGAGGAGCCATTCCTGATTCTGAAGATGCTAAAACCTACTTGGCTTCTGTGGAGGCGCAGTTCAAAGGGAGGTCTAAAGCACACGCTAGTACCCTTATCCTCAAGCTGGTGACAACTAAGTATGATGGGAGGAGCGGGATTCGCGAGCACATCATGATGATGAATGACATGGCCAATAAGCTGAAGGGGCTGGAAAGGGAAATCAGTGATGGTTTCCTCGTTCATTTCATCATTACTTCGCTTCCTTCATCCTTTGAAGCATTCAAGATCAATTACAACACTCAGAATGATAAATGGACGATGAGTGAGTTGGTCGCTATGTGCGTACAGGAGGAAGAGCGTATGAGAATGGATCGCACTACTGATGTTGCTAACTTCACCACCTCCAATACTAAGAAAATGAAGAACAACCATCAGAGGAAGGATGCTTCTAAAGTCCAAAGGCCAAATCCCAATACAAGTGCACCTTCCAGCTCTAAGAACTCCTTAGGCAGAATCCACTGCAAGTTCTGTAAAAAGGCAGGACACATGCAGAAGGAATGCCCTGACTTTAAAGAGTGGCTGGCTAAGAAAGGTAACGATTATTTTATGATACTTGAGTCCTATAATTTAAGTGTTCCTGCTAATTCTTGGTGGTTTGATTCTGGTTCTATGGTTCATGTTACCAATTCAACTCAGGGATTCCTTACAATCCGGAAGCTGGAAAGAAACTAAAGAACGCTTAAGGTTGGGGATGATCGAGAATTAGAAGTGAAGGCCATTGGAACATTACAATTATTTATGAAAACTGGTTTATGTATTAAACTTTATGATACCTTATATGTTCCTGAGGTAACTCGGAACCTTGTATCAGGACCAAAGTTAGACATGGACGGTTTTATTGTTTCCCATGGTCATCGCAAACTCTCTATCCTCTATGATTATGTTCTTTATGGTACTGGTATTCTGGATGGTGGTCTCTATAGATTAGAACTAGATGATAATTTTCCAAATCTTTGTTGTCATATAACATTAATGAATCAATCACAAAGATGAAAGAGAAACGAGACTTAGAGACTTCGTCCATGTTGTGGCATCAGCGTTTAGGCCACATCTCAAAAGAACGATTAAATCGTCTTGTAAAGGATGAAGTCTTACCTCCTCTTGATTTCTCTGATTTTGGAACATGTGTCAAATGTCTTAAAGGTAAAATAACATTAATGAATAAGAAAGGTGCCACTAGGAGCTCTAATTTATTAGAACTTATTCATATTAACATTAGTGGTCCCTACCAAATCGCTGGCATAACAGGACATACTTCATTTATCACGTTCATTGACGATTATTCTCGTTACATGTACTTGTATCTTATTAAGGAGAAGTATGAATCTCTTACAACTTTTAAAGATTATAAGGCTGAAGTTGAAAAGCAATTAGATCGTCAGATTAAAGTTGTGAGATCAGATAGAGGCGGTGAATATTATGGAAGACATGTTGATGTGGGTCAAGCTCCTGGTCCATTTTATGAGTTTTGTAAGGGCCAGGGGATTGTGAACCAATACACCATGCCTGGTACACCTCAGCAAAACGGTGTCGTTGAAAGAAGAAACCGTACCCTTATGAACATGGTGCGCAGTATGTTAGCCAACACTAATTTACCATTATTCCTCTGGACTAAAGCGTTAAAAGTGGTTGTTCATATACTCAATAGAGTTCCTTCTAAGTCTGTCCCTAAAACTCCTTATGAACTTTGGACAGGAAGGAAACCGAGTCTTAAATATATGAAAGTATGGGGCTGCATTGCTGAAGCAAAACTTTACAATCCTTTCATAAGGAAACTTGACCCTAAAACAGTTACCTGTTTCTTTATCGGGTATCCTGAAAACTCAAAGGGTTATCGTTTCTATTGTCCTTCTCATGTCACCCGTATTGTTGAAACCAAGCGTGCTGCGTTCCTGGAGGATTTCAAGGTCAGTGGGAGCAGTACCAACCCTTACGAAGAATTGCAAGAAGTAGAAGATGCGGGGGAGAGACTCGTCGCTTACCATTACTCCGATTACTCCTCTTGTACCCAATGCAACTACTGCACCTGAAGCTACTGCACCAACTCCAAATTCACCTCTACAATCAGAACCCATTATACCTCATGACGAAGGCACATCAAATGCTCAAAACCAAGACAATGTTGAACCTGATAATCCACTCAGGAGGTCATCTAGGCAAAGAAGGCCTACTATTTGGGATGATTATGTTACCTACCTGACTGAAATGGATCTCGGAAAGCTCAATGATCCTATCTCTTACAATGAAGCCATTAGTAGTGATCAGTCTTCTGAATGGAATAAAGCAATGATTGATGAGCTTGAATCCATGAAGAAAATGACGTTTGGGATTTGGTAGAATTACC
The DNA here is from genome assembly GCA_030545235.1 of Helianthus tuberosus. NCBI lineage: Eukaryota > Viridiplantae > Streptophyta > Magnoliopsida > Asterales > Asteraceae > Helianthus > Helianthus tuberosus. Next base: position 9,345,446 of record CM060436.1, read on the forward strand.
CAACGGTGTCAAACCCGTAGGATGTAAATGGGTGTTCAAAACAAAAATGGATCCGAATGGGAACGTTGAACGCTTCAAAGCGAGATTGGTTGCAAAGGGCTACACTCAGAAAGAGGGAATTGATTATCAAGAGACATTTTCACATGTCTCTCGTAAAGATTCATTAAGGATCGTCATGGCCCTAGTAGCTCATTTTGATTTAGAGTTGCATCAGATGGACGTTAAAACCGCTTTCCTTAATGGAGACTTGGATGAAGATGTTTACGTGAAACAACCTGAAGGCTTTAAACCTGAAGGTCAGGAGCATCTAGTCTGTAAGTTGAAGAAATCCATTTACGGGTTAAAACAAGCATCACGTCAGTAGTACCTTAAGTTTGATGAAGTCATGAAGAAACAAGGTTTTATGAAGAATCAAGTGGATTAATGCACCTACCTCAAGATGAGTGGGAGCAACTTTACTATACTTGTCCTTTACGTAGATGATATTCTATTGGCAAGTAATAGTTTAGACATGTTGCATGAGTCAAAGCGGTTACTCTCGCATAACTTCGACATGAAGGATATTGGAGATGCTTCTTACGTCATTGGCATCGAAATTCACCGAGATAGACACAAAGGGATCTTAGGATTGTCCCAAACGGCTTACATAGATCGTGTCCTTACACGTTATAACATGCAACAGTGCAAACCCTCCGTCGCTCCAGTAGTTAAGGGAGATGTTTTCGGTTCATTCCAGTGTCCGACAACAGAGGTTAAAAAGGAGCAAATGAGCCCTTACGCGTTAGTAGTCGGGAGCCTGATGTATGCTCAAGTCTGTACTCGCCCAGATATCGCTTATATTGCTGGAATGCTAGGCCGTTATCAGACTAATCCTGGCCTAGATCACTGGAAAGCAACTAAGAAGGTCCTTAGATATCTGCAAGGGACGAAAGACTATAAACTGACTTATAGAAGAAGTGATCATTTAGAAGTGGTGGGCTATTCTGATTCTGACTTTGCCAAATGCAAAGATGACAAGAAATCCACTTCGGGCTATATCTTTATGTTAACAGGCGGCCCTATCTCATGGAAGAGTCATAAACAACAGTTGACCACAACTTCCACAATGATGGCAGAGTACATTGATGTTTATAACGCAACCTGTCATGGAATGTTGCTTAGAAATCTGATCACTGGACTCAAATTCCATTTCCAGATCATTGAAGCTTTACTGTGATAATTCAGTTGCCGTTAGTTTCTCGAACAGTAACAGTTCGACTGGAGCTGGTTTATATCTCGATACAAAATATATGTTCGTACGTGAACGCGTTGTGGAAAATAATCTTTGTATCGAGTATATTAGAACTAAAGATATGCTTGCGGATCCGATGACTAAAGGTCTCCCTCCTAAGGTTTACGAAAAACATGTTCGGAATATGGGATTTAGTAAAGACCTTGTTTAGCATATTGTACTAGCTTATGTTTTATGTTAATGAAATTTCCTCAGTTTGATTTTGTATGTCTCTTAGAATATGTTCAACCGGTATAATGACATATAGACAAATAAAGTTACAAATCAAACAAAGGGCTTATGCGTATTTTGATCATGACGATTAGGTTTTAAATTAAGGCTATAGTATGACTAATGGGGGTCCTGAGTCGTATAATGATTCAACGGCTGTATTTCTCTGCTATAGTACTTGTTTAAGGCTAAAATGAGTGTTAACTCCTGATCAGGCTTATCTAATACTCATAGTAAATGATTACTCGGCTAAATGGGAGAATGTAAGATTAAATATATTATGTTTTAATATTTAATCTAGTAGCCATTATAATCATTTACATTATATAGATCAAAATATATAATAACCTATTAAATAATTAGTTGGTAATCGTTGATGGACCATATTACCCTTATTAACTAATTAGGTTTCCTCTTGGGTGCTTATATAAGGAGAATTATGTAGAGGTTAAAAGGTTACACACTTAGACACATAACCTAATAAGCATAACATCAATATCGGTCTCTCTCTCCATAACCGATACCCTTTTCGGTTTACATCATCACCATCATAAGTTTGCACCCTAAGGAGGAACCAGATCACGCTGACTGACATGTCGAACTCGATGGCATCATCTCTTACTGGATTCTCCTCTGCACTGCCTGCTGTAACAGGTATGTTTTCATGTTTTCCATTATGTATAGAACAAAACTGATCCAACAGCTTGGTGTTAGGCGCAGGCGACTCCAGGCGCTCTTCTGGCAAAATTTTGGCCAAAAAGGGTTTCCGGCTACCTTCCAGACAAATTCCGGCCAAAAGTAAGCCTGAACTCGCCGGAATTGTTTCAGATACGTGAAGAGAGAAGAAGGGTAGAAAAGAGATGAAGTTAAAAGAAAGATGCTTGCTTTGTATTTAATAGAGATGAAATGTGATTTAGCACTGTTTATAAACAGTGAACAGTGGAACAACATGACCTTGACTGATGAGAGTTACTGGCAATGTAGAGTTTGACCCTAAAAGGGAACCAAGAACTCTAGAAGTGCAGAATCCATCTAACATCTTACCTAAAAAGTATAAAAAGTTTAGTAATCTTTAATTTTTAAAATTGTTTATGGTTAGATTATGAGGTGTTTATTATTAAAACTTATATTATTAATTTTTTTACGTCTATTATATATATAGGTAAAGAGTACGGTACAAATTACCTTATCGTACATTATATACGCGAACATAATAGCCATACACGTGTCCTGATTGGTTTTTTCATATATAAGGTTAAATGAGACAATCAATTCAATCATCTGAGGGTAAATTCGTCTCTTCATTGAATCAGCGAGCGAGAAGTTCGTTACACTAATATCCCGGTATTTATCATTCGAATCAATTTCAAATTTTTCATAATTCTCAATTTGCAGTTATCGTTCTTCTGTGTTAGGGTTTTATTCAGTTGTTTTTTTTCGATGGATCCACAGAGCAGCACTGGACGTGCAAATGTTGATGTTGAAGAAAGTCGACCTATCGGTGATCATGCTCAATTATCTGCATATCAGAGAGTTTCTATTGAGGATGTTTTAAATCCGCCATCTGCAAATTCAAATCCAATTGCAAGTTCAAGTGCTCTAAACGATTGTTTTAATGGTAATTATGTTAATTCAGATCTCTAAAATGTTCGTATACCTGTTTTTTGTTTAATCGCTCCTCTGATTTTACATTGTTGTAACTGTTTTTGAAGTTTGAATGTTGAGTATATTTTTGACATGAAAGCAACATGTACAAATTCGCATGTTATTAGTCTTTCAATTCGCATTTTTTGTTTTTTTTCCTTAAGTATTTCGCATGCTATGGTATATTAAATCACATAGATAAATCAGATTAATCAAAATCATCAATTTCGCATGTTTTCTTCATAGATTTCGCATGTTTTTTTATTTTTCTGATTTGATTCATTTAGATGAAAGGGTTTACACTCCGGAGGTTCAAGCATCAGCTACACCTGTGGTTGGAATGCAATTTATCCCTATTGAACAAGCATATGCGTTTTACCAATCATATGCTAAGTTAGCTGGTTTTTCTATTCGGAAAGGTGGTGAAGTACACAGTGGTGGTATAATCAAAACTAAGTATTTTGTTTGTTCTAAAGAGGGACATAAGCCACTGTGTATTGACGATCGTTCGAAGTCATAAAAGCAATTCAAAACAAGGAACAGGGGGACTATTAGAACTGGATGCAAAGCTCAACTTATGATTTGCACTGTGGATGGTAGATTATATACAGTAAAGAGATTTGTTGATGGTCATAATCATAAGTTTGTTTGTCAAGATGATATTCACATGCTGTCAACTTACAGACAATTGTCAGATGTCCAGGAGGAGTTGGTTTGGGAACTAGGCACTTTAAACCTTGGTCCTGTCAAAGCTTTCCATATAATGAGGAAACGTTATGGTGGTTTCGAGAACGTTGGTGCCACGGTTGATGATTGCAAAAATTTTAGGAAGCGAATTAACAGCTATATAGGAGAATATGATGCTGACATGGTGATTAATAGGATGACTGACAAAAAACAGTATTTAGCTGATTATTCGTTTGAATATTCTGTTGATGATGGCAAACGTTTAACTGGTTTGTTCTGGGCTGATGGTTTATGCAAGCTTAACTATATGGAATTTGGGGATGTGATATCCTTTGATGCAACTTTCAAGACAAACAGGTTAGTGTTTGAAGACAAACGTGTTTTTTTTTAACTATTTTCGCATGTGATATGTCTTCATGAGTGGTTATATCGCATGTGTAAAATTGGTGTTGACTATATCGCATGTTATACTTTTGTTTTCGCATGTGGTTTTTTGTAATTCGCATGTTTTCAACGTATTTTCGCATGTGTTGTGCAGGTACAAGATGGTGTTTGTCCCGTTCACTAGCATTGACAACCACTGTCGAAATGTAACATTTGGAGTTGGGTTGTTGGCATCGGAGAGCATTGAATCATATAAATGGCTTCTGAATTCATTTTTAAAGTCATTTGGTCAGCAGCCAAAGGTTGTAGTGACTGATCAAGACCCTGCTATGAAACAGGCTATTGAGGAGGTTTTCCCTGTCAGCAGACACAGATTGTGCATGTGGCACATAATGAAAAAAGTGGCAGATAAGGTATAGTTTGCTATATTGTCTTCTGTTAGTGTTATTTTTTTGTATATTATATATTTTTGTTATAGGTTGATATAAAAAGCATTTATTGTCATAGGTTTGACACGAGTTGTGCAATAACGATGAGTTTAAAAGGAGGATGTGCGACATTGTATGGACTGATTCGATTGAGCCCGAAGAATTCGAGAGATAGTGGAAGTTGGTGATGATTGAGTTTGGTCTCACAGAAAACAAATGGATCGATGATATGTTTGTGATGAGATCCATGTGGATTCCGACTTTTTACCGACACGAGCCAATGTCGGGACTTATGAGAACAACCTCAAGATCAGAGAGTGAGAACCATTTTTTCTGCCAGGTGTCTAATTAACAACTCACTCTCGTAGAGTTTATGAATCATTTCGACGGTGCAATGGATGTCCAACGTTTTAATCATAGAAAGAATGATCATATTTCAAGATATACTGAGCCTGCTGATTTGACCGGAACTTCTTTGGAAGAAGATGCTGCTAAGAGATTCACTAGGTCTATATTCTTTGATCAGCAAATAGAGATTTGTGGTACAATTTCTGAATGTCTGCCGATGGACACCAAAGTAGAGGGTCCACAGATCAGGATAATGTTGAAGGACTTTAAAGCCCATGGAAATGGTTTATTGGAGGTATTATAGCATATTTATTTCACACATGCGATTTGTTGATAACATATATGCGAATTTCTTTTTTTTCAGAATTATCACCTTGCAATATGCGATTTTGTTTTTTATCATGCGATTTTCAAAATTTATTCATTTGCATGATTTTTTAGGCATGCGAAATTGTTATGTTATACACGCGATTTTAATTGTTACTATATATATATATATATATATATTTTGGTTTTTCCTAGGTGTGGTTCAAGAATCTTGAAGATGATGTAACTGCACAGTGTAGCTGTTTGCGTTTTGAGCAGTATGGGCTGCTATGCAAACACATTTATTTTCTTTTCAAGATGTTTGGTGTTAAAGAAATACCAAACAAATATGTTATGAAGAGATGGACGAAGGATGTTGTTCCGAATGAGTTAAATGTAAAGTACAATCTAAATGTGGGTGGCAAGGATGTGCAACACAAGGCTAAACGGATTGCTCGTGAAATCATCCACACAGGGGAGTATTTGGTTAGTAATTTGATTTCCGACCTTGATCAACTTGTTTTAGTCAGGGATCAAATGATGCAGCTTAAAGAGAGAGTTGATCAGAGTCGAATAACCAAGCAACTTGATCCAAAATTTGACCGATTTTCAAAGTTGATTGGTTATCAACAACCAGTAACTAATGCTCCTCCTACTGTCCGTGTGCCGGCTGGTATAAGAAACAAAGGTCGCGGCTCGCATAAAAGGATTAAATCTAAGAAAGAACAAATTATCAGCCGCAAGGGGAAAAGGTCAAGGATATGTAGCGTATGTAATGAAAAAGGTCATGACATTCGGACTTGCGAGGAGCTGAAAGCCAAACTACAAGGTAAACAAAAAAAATAAAAAATAAGGGCATCCAGATCGAAAATGTTGCTAGAGACAAAGACAATGAGGTTGAAGATGATGAAGAGGAAGATGAGTTTGAAGATTACAGTAGTGATGATGGATCTGAAGAAGAAGATCAGTGGGAGGAGGTTTCGGAAGACGATGAGGATGAGTAGTTTTTTTCTAAATGGACATGCGAATTTATACGAAACACTTGCGATTTTTTATATTCATCTGTTTATATCAGTTTTCATGCGATTATAGTTTTTAAACATGCGATTTTATAATCAGCAGTTTATATAAATTTTTACATGCGATTTCACTTTTATTACATGCGATTTGTTAGTTATCTTGTTTTTTGTTATGTGACAATGATGGCTATATCATTCATGCGATTTAATATTAAGAGATAACATAATATGTTCAAAAACATGTCCCCAAAATATAATAATAGTTATTGTCTAACACAGCCATTACCACAAAAACGATTAAAAAGAGTTTTTTAGTTACTTGGAGTAAATATTTTGTCACGTTCAGAAGAGCTGAACTCCATCTTCTCCTTCACAGTGTTCAGAGCATCTGTCAGGAAAGAGAAGGCCAAGTCATCAGCTCGAGATTGCTCTTTTATGTGATCCAAAGCTCTGTCTCTGAAGGTTGATGGTGGTTCTTGAAGTAGCTTTTCCCATACTGCTTGATTTTTCTTGATTTGTTCAAGAATTTTGCCCTGCACATCAAGAATCAGATGAGAAGATGTGACATCACTGCTTAATTCTGTCAACGTGCGAGTTGACAATAGCTCTTTGATTGCAATGTTTTTGATTTTTTCTATATCTTCAGATGCCATTTTTGTTGGTCTGTGTTTTTGTGTGTGTATTTCTTTGTCTTCTATGTCTTAATATGGAAAGTAGTTATATCTAGGTTTTTTATATTAATATAGTGAAATTATTATATAGGTAGGGTGGTAAGTTCTCTAGTATTTATTGTAAAATTGATCATTACATGTCAAATTACAGTCACATCGGTCATAAATTAAGTATTTTTTATATATAATACTACTATTTTTAGTTTTTAAGATTCGTATTTTGTTTTTTTTAGTTATTTATTTATTTATTTATTTTTTTGCATTTTTAGGAGAAAACAGTTTTTAATTGTTTTGCACTGTTTTTATTCGAAATCGCATTTGAATGGATACAAATTCGCACACTATATAAAATCTCAAAGAATACATAACATTTTTACTGAAATCGCAATGCTTTATCATGAATTCGCACACTATATGAAATTTTAAGGAATACTTAACTTTTTACCGAAATCGCATGTACATTGTTATGAATTCGCACACTATATTAAATTTGAAATAATTTTTTTTAATTGAAATCGCATTTGCATCGTCCATGAATTCGCACATGATATCACAACCTGCATCATCTTCTTGATTAATTGTTATAATTTCGATTTATAAATTCATCAGAAGTTCACAAACGTGTCCATCGATTTGTGTTAGTTCAGAATTTCTAAATTCATCATAATTTCATTTTTCACAGAAGGATTTGGTGAATAGGAATCGATCGATTTTTTGATTAATTGTTATAATTTCGATTTCGGTTTTGATTTTAGAATCTTACGTTATGATTTTGAGGTTTTTGTTTGCTGATTATCAAGGGTTTTGATCTCGCATTTGACGATTTTAACCTTGGCGGCTTCTTTTTATTAATTTTAATTTGATAAATTTAATAGTAAAACACGCTGTTTAAATGAGATGATCTGACGGTTGTGGATGAAGCGTACATAATGTACGATTAGGTTATTTGTATGGTAACCGGCCTCTATATATATATATATATATATTATTTTTCCTATTTATGCGTCTTGCTTATCTTAGGCCCTCGCTTTATAGCTACTAACTATTAGCTACATGATCTTAAATGGCATATATAATAGTTTTTTTTTTATTTTATATGTTTTTTTTTTTTTTTTTTTTGAACGGTTTCGATTTACCGGGCCTACTAGGGGCCGGGCCGAGGCCCAACAAGTCCTTTGGAGCCCATTAGAGGTAAATCACCCCACAAGTGGTAAATCCGCGCTCAACCGGAGTCGAACCCCCAACCTCCACTTGACCTGTCGAACCCCCAACCTCCATTTTATTTTATATGTGAAATCTTATTTATTTTCAAAGCATAAAATATTTTTTTATATTTTTTTCTCTATGTGCGCTTTTCTTAAAAAAATCCACGTTTTTTTTTGCTCCTTGCGCCTAGGCTCCGGGCGAGGCTGATGCGCCTCGCCTGCGCCTTGCGTCTTTGACAACATTGCTCTAAAGCTGCTGCCTATTTCCTAGTGGGCTTGAGCCGACCTCACTATCAAACGTTCGATTGACAAGTAAATGCTTTATAAATGCTTTATTAGTTTTCAACAATGTGGACCAAGATAATTTTCCTATAAGAGTTAAATGTCAATTTAGTCCCTGTGATTTGGGTTATTTTGTTAGTTTAGTTCAAATGTTTCAATTTTCATCTGTGAGTTCAAAAAGGTTTCACCGTTGCTATTTTAGTCCACCGGGTTAATTTCATCCATTTTTCTGTTAACGAGAAGGGCAATTCGGTCATTTTATATGACCGAATTGCCCTTCTAGTTAACATAATTACATATAAAATGACCGAATTGCCCTTAACGTTAACAGAAAAAATGGATGAAGTTAACCCAGTGGACTAAAGTGGCAACAGTGAAACCTTTTTGGACACACAGATGAAAAATGAAACATTTGAACTAAACTGGCAAAATAGCCCAAACCACAGGGACTAAAATGGCATTTAACTCTTCCTGTAAAATGTCATTTGAGTTCCAACTATATATAAGATAAATTTAGTTGAATCTAATTAACATATAACCAAAATGTTTGATAAAAAAATTAGTAACAAAGTATAAGTAGTGTAGAGAAACAAAATCATGTTTTTTTTTTTTTCATTTTAATTTTTGTTTGTTTTCAACTTTTAGATAGTTTACTTTTAAAGTTAAAAGGTGATAAGTATTTGGCTTTTGCTTTATCTACGCGTAACAACAAAGCAGATTAGAAAGCATATCTTATCAAATTATCAAAAAAAAAAAACTGTATTTAATACATAGTTAACTATTACAGCCTAATGTATTACACTACATCAGTTACCTATTACACTTTGTTGTATCAGTTATCGATTATACTGCATATCAGCATATGTACTTTTGGTATAATCATGTATACGTTGATGATTTCGCTATATGTTTGTATGTGCTGCTATATGTCTGGATGTGTTACTAATGATACCATAGCGTATACATCACTATATGTTTCATTAAATCAATTTTGATCTAAATATTTTTGCGAATAGGTTAGGCCCTTCACAGATATTGGTCGACTCACACATCCAATTCACTCGGATTTTATTGTTCAAATTTGATTTTGACTTCGACTTGTTCGTTGTATATAAGTTTAGACGAGCGAGAAAGAAACCTCAACATGATAATTTGTACAGATGCAACTGATATTTGACATTATCAATCTCACTATATACAGCTAGATTATTCTAGTCATTCTATTACGTATAATTAGTTTTGTAATAATCATATATACATAAACTCAGATTCATATATAGATATGATAAAACTAGGCATTGCTGAGAAAATATTTACATTATATGCAAGAGAAGAAATAAAGCGCGAGTCCAATAATTACTAAACAATTGCATGATGTATCGACCTCAAATGTCCATAGCACTCATCACTGCTCTTAAAAGTTTCAAGACAAACCCAACAGATGTGAATTCCACACCGGCACTCGATATGGTTGCACCCATCGATCTTCTCTATCGTAAAGTTACAAACCGGACAATGCCTCACGGCCTCTTTCCCCTTCATCCATTCCTTTAATGACAAGTCCGGATCGCGCTTGAACTCCTTGTACATTTCACACGACAAGAACGGATGGTATTCCAGGTGGCATCGAGTACACGTCTCCACAGAACACGCGCCACACGCAAACGGCCTCCCATCATCTTGCACTTGGTAAACCGAAGGACAGTCCGGTGAAGGGCAAAATCGGTATTTCCCTGAACTAGATGCCACAAACGACCCTAGAGAAGCCCGGAAAAGCTCATCTACCTAGAGGCGTGCAAAAAAATATGAGGATTAAACACTACCCAAAAAGAAAAAGAAAAAGAAAACCTAAATCGGGTATTCTCAACCCGGTTCGGTACACGCCGGGTATATATAGGACAGACATAGGTTTTTAAGGTAAAATCCAAACCCAAAAATACCTGAAACCATACCCGCCTACCCAGAACCAATATTTATCAACCAGGGTATTATACCCTACCCAAACCAGGTATTACCGTTAGAATCGAAAATAACCGTTTTTAACGGCTTTATGGCAACTAGAGGTCTTTTTTTACTGTTTTTCTTTTAAATTTTTACCAGTTTGGCCCATAGTTAAGTATTGTGTAAAGTACACGGATGGTCCCCTTGGTTAATCAAAAAGCTGGATTTGGTCCCTAGCTTTCCAAAAGTACACGGATGGTCCTGTGGTTTGCAGTTTTTAACGCATTTAGTCCCCAGCTAACAAAACTAAAGGTTGCAGCTGGTCCAAGTTAGGGACTAAATGCGCTACAAAGTACAAACCATAGGGACATCCATATACTTTTGGTAAAAGTTGGGAGACGGTGTTATAGAACACAAACCACAGGGACCATCCGTGTACTTTTGGAAAGATGAAAACCAAATCCAACATTTTGGTCAACCACAGGGACCATCCGTGTACTTTACTCTTTAAGTATATTTACCATTTTGGCACCATAGTAAGTAAATTTAGAACGAATTATTTACTTTAGTTTTAATTACTTTTTACAAAATGCAAAGCAAAACTAAATTTAGAACGAATTATTTTTGTGTAAAATTAAATTTAAAAAAAATTAAGCGGGTATTAATACCCGGGCATTAATACCCGGTTCCAATACCTGGTTATAACCGAACCCAGTTTCATACCCAACCCTAGAACCCAGATACATAGATGATCTACCTTATCAGTTAACAGAAGTGATTTAATGTCCACCACTAAGATCAACTCCCTGCAACCCTCTTGCGCACAGCGGATCGGGAAACTGTTCCCGGGGTTCTTGATTGCAGATTCAAGTTGTTCGACCAAACACGGCCGACAAAACTCATGGTTGCACTTTTCCAAGCGGTAGCCATCTTCGACATCGCAGAGACAAATAGGACATGAGCGCGTTTGACTTATGACCGTTTGACCAGAAGTGGAAGTCGTGGTCCGAACAATCTCGTGTACTGTTTCTTCGACATTTTGTTTCAATTCTTTAGTACCGCGAACGGAGATGATATGGTGGCGCGTGTTTAACATGAAGTCTGATCCCGGGAATCTTTCTTTAAGCCCGTGAAGGTCGGGCCCAAACTTTTCAACCACCTTTTTCATCAAATCGGGCGGAAAAGTGGGACCCCTGAGATGAACATCGAGCTGTTTGTTCTCGTGTAGGGTCACAAGGGACTGAACCAGCTTGTTCTGGGCTAGATCGAGCTTGTTTAACGGGCCGAAGACTCGGAAGCTATGGTTATGTCTGTCAAATAGGAAAAACGTGCCGGTTTCGCGTTGAATGGACCTCTGCAGAGCGAATCCTTCACGAGAAAAGATAAGTTGTATAACAGGCGGAGTGAGCTGATCATCAATTATGGTTCTTCCGTTCATAAGCTGTTCCAGAGGTCGTCTCGATTCGGCCATTATTTTTGTAGCCTTGGCAGATATCTTGATACGGTATGTCCCGTTCTCGTTCCAGTCCGGAAAGAACTCCGCTCCTACAAACAAATTATTCATAAGAAAACAATGGTATTAATATTTAGAAAAATGAATACGAAACAATGAATATTGCTGCCCAATTATATAACATTGTTTGACGGACCAAATGAACCAAGTGACAAACGGCCCGATGTATCAATCAAGAATACATAACAATGAAAATTGCAACAGTAACTTGTACCTTGTGCATTGAAAGTTGTACATAAAGGTCTCACCAAAAATGCAAGAAATATAAAGGGTTTTCCAAAACACATTTACAGATACATGTACTTGCAGTAGGAAACTTGTTGCTGGTATAAGAAATGAGCATACAAATTTTGCCAACAGTGACAAATTTTAGGTCTATTGAAACACTTATTTTTGTGTTCTTGAAATTCTGCTACTTTTTACCCCCGCAATTTTAATGATAAATAAACCCAAAAAAATTAATTAACATTATGTTGTGATTTCTTGACAGATCAAAAGGGTAAAATTAAAAAATTAGCATAAATGAGAACAAATTAAAGTCGACAGAAGTGATAGCTTTTAATCAAACAAATCACACATACTTTATTTAAATATTAAAAATAAAGTATTAATAACTAAACGATGTATTAATAACTAAACGATAGAATTTCAGTAATCATGTTTGTTAACTCATAAATCACTTAAATTTTTCTTCTAATATTTGGACAAAACGTGAGTCCGGTCAAACTCAACCTAACCAGCCCGTTAACTAACACATGTTCAGTTTTTTTGTCATTTCAAGAAAAAGGAACATTCAAGCAAATGCAGTGGAAAAGTCTATAACTAATTAATTAGCATACCAAAAGATTATAAGAAACTGATTTAGGATGTATGCGGCATTTTCAGTAAGACTTTGGGCTACTTTGACCTCGTTCCTGTTTTAGAGAAATATACTACAAACATGTATCGAATTCAGAGTAAGAGAAATACCTTTCCGATTCTCAAGATTTTTGAGTAAAGCTTGCAGTTGCTCTTTAATAACGCCATACACAGAAGCTGGGCAAGAAACAATGCTATTAAACTGCTGCTGACATTTGATCTTCTGCCATGGCTGACAACCCGACAACGATTTCCCGTCAATCTGCTCCAACGCTTTCGCAGCCTCCAAATGTAAACTTCCATCGAAACTAATCTCTGCTTTCACGTAATTATCAAACGCTTCATACGGGAAAATATGAACACGAACACATTCGTTCTTCGAATTCCCTGCTGGCATGAACGAGCTCACCTCTCTCAAAAGCGCATCTTCTAGAACCACAAGGGGCGGATTCTCTGCAGCTGCAGCCCGTGGTAGGCTAATTTTCAGAATTTTTCGATTGGTTGCTCTGTATAATGCTTCATAAAGTTCGGGTTCGAAGACATCCCCGTCAATTCCCGACAGCATAATACTGTCGGCAAACTTCATGCTCGGTCTACAGTTTATAAACTGGTCGCCGACTAACACGTTCGAAAAATCTTCAACCATGGCTGATACGTCTTGCGGATTACATTGAACAAACGCAAAACCTCGGTTACGCCTACGTGGCCACGATACTTTCGCTTTCACAGCTGGAAAAGACGAGAACTTGTTATCGCCTCCAAATATGCTTCTTGACGGAGCGATTTTCAGTTTACAGTTATTGAAGTCAACTGGACTCAACTTTGTAGCTTTCTCAGCGGCTTCGGGAGTGAAAAACGTTACCCGGCCCCACTTTTCGTTATCTTGACCGACTAAATTAAGCTTATGAACAGCACAGATGTTGCCGGATGTGTGTTGTTCCAAAAACGAAAGCAGCTCTTTCTCCTCGATATCGTGTGAGCCGTGAACGAATATATCAACTGTAAGACATCGTTTTTCGAGTTCCAGATGCTTTATCTCGGCACCCGAACCGAACAGAGCTACAGGAGGGGACACGTGTCTGTCGGGAAACAGACATTTTTCCAGGCATTCATTTTGTAACCACTTTCCTTCACGTTCCAATACCGAGTTTACAATCTCACACACCCGTGTTAGGTGTTCGGAAGTGGCAAATACGTTGACTTCATTGTGGTCAACGGAAACTTCAAGACGAACTCTGTCATCGTTAATGGTATCCTTGATGTTTGAAACAAGATGTCTCAGACTAGAATTTGACTTCCCGCAAAATCTTTTCAGTAATGTTGTTCCGAAACCCGTTAACACCTTTAGTTGCAGTTTCCGACGGTCGATCTGCGAAATATCAAATGGAGCAGGGGAAAGAGTCAGCAAAGATTCGAAGTCAACAGAAGTTACACAAACCAAGTACTGATTCGGCATTGCGATAATTTCCCCAAAAACCACCCAACTTGGTCTCTCACCGAACATCAGTAACGAACACGAAGGATGCAACTGAACATGCGTTCCAGTTGACGGTACTTCATAACCAAGATTATCGTTTCCCGAATACATTGCTATGTTATCTGCTAGAGCCGAAAGTATGACATCTTTAAGAATTTGATCGTATTCGGTTTTCACCATGGGATCCCATCGCCAATAAGTCGGAATAATGATATTGAGCTCGTGCTGAAGACAACTTTCCATTTCCTGCACAGTTTCTTGGCATCTTCGCATAGATTTTGCGTTAATGCTATTATCCCAACACCATTGATTCCTCTTATCACGAGGAATACATTCCCATTTTCTGTAAACAGATAATAAAGTAAATAAATCACCACCTGTATGGCAGAATTGTACTTTTAAACAATCTGATTTTTGTTTTTCTTCGTCTTTACCGACTCTGCAAAATATGCTGCTGGAATTAGCCATAACCGCAGCAAGAACGAGTCCTTCCCTGCCCATACGGTTTTCAAAGCACTTCAAAATCATTTTACCGAGCCTCGGCTCGATTCCTAATTTCACCAACATCCGACCGTCTTTCGTTAACTTATGGATACCGTGTTCGAGTACGATGGCTCCCAATTGGATCAGATTCTTGATCGCAGTCTCGATAGCTGTATTGCATGGCGCGTCGATAAAATCGAACTCCTCAACTTTATGAATCCCAAGAGCGAGAATTCTGAGAACCGCAATTCCGAGATTAACCCTACGGATTTCGGGTTCTTGATGACAAGGCATGGACTGAAATTCTCTCTCTTCGTAAATCCGATAACACTTTCCGGGTTCGGTTCTGCCAGCACGACCCGCGCGTTGGTTAGCCGAACTTTGACTGATACTGCAAACTTTAAGAACATTCATCCCAGTCCCGGGTTCAAACCGACTCTCTTTGACCATGCCAGAGTCAACAACATATTTGACTCCTGGAATAGTCAATGATGTCTCAGCAAGATTGGTCGAGAATATGACTTTTCGCTTGTTGGGATAATTCAGATACACACGGTATTGTTCTTCGTGAGATAACTTTCCATGCAAAGGTAATGAAACTATCGATGGGCCTTTAAACTGATCACATGCCCATTCTACCTCCATTTGAGAAGTGAGAAACGCAAGAATCGTCCCTTGATCCTCCGTTCGATGGATCTCACCGACCCTTTTTAACACTTCGGAAACATATGGGGCCACAAAGTCATGGTGAACATTAGATGATGATGATAATGCGGGAACGTATCGAATATCAACAGGGAAAGTTCTGCCCGCCACATGATGCGTATCGCAATCGAAAAAATATTTAGAGAGTTGTTCTGCGTCGGCGGTTGCAGACATTATGATAAACCGTAGATCAGACCGCCGGTGGAGTAGATCTTTTATCAACGCTAAAAGAAGATCGGTTGACAAGCTTCTTTCATGTGCCTCGTCAACGATGATGCACGATGCCCAAGAAAAGTTCTTGTCGTTCATGTAGTGCTGAAGTAGGCAGTGGTCAGTTAAGTATATCACCTTCGAATCCAATCGGTCAAAAGATGAATAGGTTGATGAACAAATGATTGAATTATCGTCACAACACCCACGACTTTCTTCTTTAACTCTATTTGCTAATGATATGGCGGCAAGCTTACGTGGCTGCGTGCAAACTATCGACTTGTCACCTGCCACTCCGGAATCAACAAGGAACTGAACCAGCTGGGTGCTTTTTCCCGAACCGGTTTCTCCGATCAATACCATTACCTGCACCATGAACCAACACCAAAATATTAGAAGAGCAACAGAAGTAGATTACAGAGATCTGACATTAATGCCATTATGCATAACCTAAAAAGTACATTTACAGAACAGTATAACGATCATTGCATGGGTTAAAAAAAGCAAAGAAATTTCTATCTATATGACAAAAAATTAATATAAACTAAAATATAACAGCTCCTTTATATATATACTTATAGTTTAATTAAATATCATAAGTTATAGATGTATGTGTCACTAAGTCCTTCAATTACTTTCACTGTGTTTGTACAACTCTTAAAGGGTGTAGGTCAGCACATAACATTAGTGCATTGGTAACAATAATGTCTATGCGACTGCTGAGACATCAAATGAGAAACTTTCACATGGTTGTTCCAATTTAACAACTGTCAGCATGTAAGTAAAATAAATAAATAAAACACTCCATAAGAGGTACGATGTTTAATGTTTATACATGAGTATATAGAAAAATGGTGGCCCAAAAGATATTCCACAGTAAGAACCAAATATACTGATGAAACAAATATAATTAGTGTTGCGTAGTGTATGCGGGAGAACGTAAGAATATCAATAACATACAGCAATTCGCAACAGAAACATGAAAATATTTCATTTGAATTGTATAAAATATAGTTTTCAAAAAAGCTTTTTGAATCCAAACAAGCTTCCGTTTTCTATTACAAATATAAATGACGATACAGAGAAAGTCAACGTGGAGATATAATGTAAGCAGCAACTCCCGCATTAGTACCACTTGTAACTCAGATGAATACAGTGTGTTTGAAATATAATCACTTATGGCAACTCTTTTACCTGATGGACAACAGATTATTCTAACCCTAAATAATTACACACTCCAAACACCGGCCCTGACAAGAAAAGGTAAATACTGGTATGCATCCATTAATCATGAGATTTAATTAAAAAAAACATAATTTACATCAATAAACTACCTGCTGACAGTGTATCTTCCAAAGGATATCCTTACGATCAGCATAAATCGGCAAACCATCATCAAGCCGTCGACACTCCCTCTTAATCATCCAATAAATCTTGTTCCAATCGAAACCTCCTTTCAACAACAACACCTTAACATCCGAACCATCAAACACCTTCCCATCGAGATAATCGAGTATACATCCCATCGCAGATTTAAACTCTTCAATCCTCCTCTCAATCAACTCCTTCTCGCGTACATTCCCTTCCTTCTTTTTCGATAACTCCATATGTATCACCAACCTCTTCGGCTTCTTTAACAACAAATCTAACCTCGCGATCTCCCGCGACACTTCCTCCAACTTCTTCCCCATTTCCCTCACCAATTCCCCTTCCAAAAGGCTTAATATCTTCTCCCTGAACAAAACCCTAAGCCGAGAATTTAACTCCTCTGTATCAGAAGGCACCAACACGTTCTGTACAAGGCGCGGCATAAAGGACAAACCTCCGTCTAATAAAACCTCCCACAGATACACAACCGTCTGCAGCACCGTAGTCCACTGCTGGTAGAAAAACCTAGCAGCAACCACACCTACATAAATAAATAAAAAATCGTCAGAAACATATCAACAATTTCTCCATGAGAATCACAATTTCGAGGCGATTTTAGCCATTTTAATTACTCAGTTACTATTAAAAAAATAAATAAATAAAACTAGCAACAAAAACCTAGCTGCAGCCTGCAACTACCTGTTTAGTAAATTTAAAAAAAAAAATATTGTCTGGAACACACTTGAATTTCCTCATGAAAGTCACAATTTCGTGTTGATTTTAGGCATTTTAATCACTCAAATTCTATAAAAAAAAAAACCCTAACTTCAACGTAAATTTAAAAAAAAAAATTGTCAGGAACACACTTGAATTTCCTCATGAAAGTCACAATTTCGTGTTGATTTTAGGCATTTTAATCACTCAAATTCTATAAAAATAAAAATTAAAAAAAAAACTAGCAACAAAAACCTAACTGCAACGTAAATTAAAAACAAAAAATTGTCAGGAACACATTTGAATTTCCTCATGAAATTCACAATTTCGTGACGAAATTAGGCATAATAATCACTCAATTCCAAAAAAAAAAAATTATATTAATAAAAAACTAAAAAAAAAACTAGCAACGACAAAAAAAAAAAAAACAAAACCTGTTTGGTAGAGAAAAAAGTCATCAGGAGCGGACTTAAATTTCCCCATGAGAGTAACAATTTCATGGCGATTGTACGTATTCTGATCGTTGCTTGTCGAACGGAGTTCGATGATGAAATTAGGGCGGCGGTGAGCGGTGGCGAAGGTTCTGGAGGACGGCGGAGATCGATCTCGGCGCCGGTGGTGAAACGGCCGGTGGTTCGCCGGAACCGGAGCTCTATTCTGGTGCATCGGAACAACTTGATCACTGCTCATAGCAAATCGCCAGACTGAGGGTTGGTAAAAAGCGCAACAACGGTGACTCCAAATACGAAGAAGGGGTTTGTCCCTATACAAAATATATATATTTTTTGAACAATTTTTTTTTTTTTTTTTTGGTTAGAAAAAGAGGAAGAAGTCTTTTTTTGAAATAAAAGAGGAAGAAGTCTTCTTTTTTTTTTAAATTGAATTTTTTAAGTTAAAAGTACTGTGATGATAATTATTATTATTATTATTATTATATGGTTTACAGATGAACTCCGTATTATTATTATATTGTTATAATATGATTGGGTACACGTGGAGCGTTATGATTTGATTATGTTTATAGGTTTTTATTTTGGCATGTATTGCAATTTATTGTTGGGTTAATGGTGAAAGTATCCAAGCTTAGGGCCCAAGGAATTAAATGTCATTTAAGGATTTTAACTCGCGTTAATGTTTTTACTTACTAGGACTAATCTCTAGAATCTTCTAAGATTAGGGCCCAAGGAATTAAAAGAAAAGATAAGAATGAGAAGAAGAAGAAGAAGAAGAATAGGGTTTTATTACATGTTTCAAAAATGACTTATGTATTAAAAATTTTACCTAAATTGATACGCTTTTAAGTGGATTTTATTGTCGCTTCAAGACGTTTGTCTATAGCTCAAAAAGTAAATGCTATGAGCTTAAGAAGCTTCTGACCCGGTGCGTTTATAAAACTCGGCAAGACAAAGAATTTTTGCTATAAAAGAACAATGAGGGAAAGAAAAACATATATACTCGATAAACTGTGGATGAGTTAACATATATAGCTGGTTAATTCTTGAATGGGTAAGCTTCTTCAGACCATACAAGTGTATGACGAGCCCATGCAAAAGGTCATTAGGTTAAGATATGCAGCCGAAGTAATAATTCATGACAATAAGAATGAGTTCATACTATAAAAATAAACCTTTAAGATAGTATAAATCAAAAACAAAAGTACGATATTCTTATATTATGTCACATCATTGCCATATTAGTACTAGTGTTTTATACTCTTGTCTTATGTGGTGTCTATGCCCACAAAACAACTCAAGTGCAAATTTATAAATCACTTGTATGGTTTAAAAAGCAATATATTGTCCTCATCAACTTTATAAATAATATCAACGACATCTGCCGTCACAGTCCAATCACATTAATATCTACTCAAAAACTCGAGCTCATCTGGCATACCATAATAGTCTCATGGATATATTAGCAAACCACTCCAACCTCATCCGCCATTCAAAGCTAAAGAACTAGGTTAGCTAATGATAGGTATGGTTCTAAATAAATAGACCTTGAGCTTGAATTTGGATTGTTTCAAGTTATATGTGTAAGATATTGTATTAGGGTTAAGCCAGTTAGAGTTTTGTATTATAGTTAGATATTTATAGTATATAGTAATATCTAATACTATGTCTATATCTCGGTTCAAGTTCGATTCTTTATTATTGTATTATAGATATTGTATTAGGGTTAAGCCAATTAGAGTTTTGTATTATAGTTTGGTATTTATAGTATATAGTAATATCTAATACTATGTCTATATCTCGGTTTAAGTTCGACTCTTTATTATTGTATTATAGTTAGGTATTTATAGTATATAGTAATATCTAATACTATGTCTATATCTCGGTTTAATTTCGATTTTTTTAATTATTTAATTACTATTATACATGTGTGTATATATGTATATTAATTTATTTAGTTACTCTAAATATATGTTATAATAATATTAATTATATTAAATAAATATAAATGTATTAATATATCAATATATACATTATTAATAGACTTAATTTTTTTAGGTTTGTAACTTTAATCAAGCTCAGTATATAATATGATCTCAAGTTTGTTATCAAATGTGTTTCAATTTAAGCTCAAACTCATTTAAGAGCAGTTTGATTTAAGCTTTTAGCGAGTCGAAAGTGACAGCCCTTACAAAAGTTAGTTTATTTGGCAGTTTGAAAAAAATATTATATGATTATATAAATTTTGAATTTAGTACAATAATTTACTTACTTCACTACTAGAAAATCTGAAACTTCTTACACCAGTTTTCCTAGGAAATGCGTCACAAAACTGGCTTTTCTACGCATTTATGACAAACACTTGATGTAGGAAAACAGCTCGTAGGAAACCTGTTTTCAACGCATTTCCTACGCAACTTCCTACACATTTTCTACGAAACTAGTACGTCACAAATTGCTACGAATCTCCTACAATATATTTAATTATTATCTTTTAGGATGTATTTTTTTTTTTTTTTTTGCTACACATTTTCGACCAAAATAAAAAAAACAAAAAAATTAACAAATTTTAATACAACATTATTTGTGACCCACTTCCTACAAAAAGATTAGACGTGTTGTTACAAATTTCCTAGGAAACTGAATATTTTTTGTGACCCATTTCCTACAAAAAGATTAGAAGTGTTGTTACAAATTTCCTAGGAAACTGAGTATTTTTTGTGACCCATTTCCTACAAAAAGATTAGAAGTGTTGTTACAAATTTCCTAGGAAACTGAGTATTTTTTGTGACCCACTTCCTACAAATAAATTAGAAGTGTTGTTACAAATTTCCGAGAAAACTGAGTATTTTTTGTGACCCACTTCCTACAAATAAATTAGAAGTGTTGTTACAAATTTCCAAGTCAATTTCGGCCTGCATATATATAAATACACATACAAATACATACATACATACATACATACATGTATGTATATAAATGCACACTTAATAACAAATATAATCACATCCACATATACATATAGATACAAACATGCATATACGTACACATACATACATACTGTAACACCCTAACACGTTTAACCTTAAAAAGACGCAGCGGAATTTCGAGCTTTAAAATTTCTTTCATGAAATACATCTTAACATTCTAAAAATTCATTTTATGATATAAGAACATAACTTATCAGCACTAATTTACATATTTAAACATTTCCGTACAATCTGTCTTGTGACTCGGTCCTCGATCTCTATACTTTGATGCACCTCATGGCTTGTACTACCTGCGCTCACCACATAAAATTCATAACATTAGTACGTATCAAAAACATATGAGATTTATTGGCATTTATTCTTCATTCCATTAACTCTTTACATCCCGGCTTTCCTCTGATCATACAATCCGTAGTGAGACTTCATTGGTATTCCTGCGTCACACTTCATTCACCAGGTACGATATTATCATCGTTAGTTCTCAATTTCATTGATAACATGTGTACATACTTTCATACAAACCGATATATACGCTTACGACCACAAATAGCAAATTACCTACATTCGTACCTACATACAGGCGTAGGTACCTACATACGTGCATACCTAACTACATCCATTCCTACCTACATACTTACATTACATACATACATACTTACATACATACATACATACATACAAACATACCTACATACATACATACATACTTATTACATGCCTTCACACGAACCTACATACGTGCATACCTTCGTACATACTCACTTGCGTACATAAACGTACTACCTACATACCCACCTGCATACATACACTTAGACTTAAAAGACATACATACGCATATACCCACACACATACCTACATTTATATTTACAATCACCTATTGCAATACACCCGACTCATACTTGTCTACTCATATACGTGTTTATATATTATCATGTACTTGCTCACGCACTTATAATCTTACATACGATCGCACATTCATGCTTACATACACTTCACATACGTGTATAGATACATACAAACATACATACATACCTATCTACATGTACGCTTGCCCTACTGGTCATTAATCATAAGTTAAATTAGTCATACGCAACTTGAAACGCGTTTAAACGAGTTCCCGAGCCAAAACGGAGCAAACGAACAACTTTCGCCCACCAGGGGGGCTAGCGTGACGCCAAGGGCCCTAGCGTCACGCTAGGCCCCTGTTTTCACAGAAACCCTGCAGCAAATTGCTGCATATTCCCAGCACGTCCGCGTTTCACGGAAACGGTCATAACTTCTTCGTTATTGGTCCGTTTTACCCGATTCTTTTTTCCTACGCGTCCGTAATTTAATTATCCATCTTATGGAGTTAAGATCCAACATTTGGATTACCGAAATTTATAACTTTTAAGCCTTCGGCTTATTACCCTTTTCCATGATTTCCGCCCGTTCATGCATTTACCCACATAACTTGTTTGTTTGACCTTAACTTCATATGAATTGATAGTTTCAAGGTCATTTGTCATAAAAGATTCATTCTCGGATGCCCTACATCTCATTCCACCCGTTTTCGCTCAAAAGCTCATTTTGACCCGTTAAGGGTAATTGCGCATTAAAACGTTTATGACTTACAAACCCTACTTCTCACTTTCATACTTAACCAAAACATTACACTAATCGAGTAACTTGCTTCTAAACTACTCTTTAAGATCTTTTGCCCAAAATACCCACCAAGGGCATTTTGGTCAACTTTAATCTCATCAATTATGACAAAAGTCTACAACACATATCTGACCTCAAACATCGTGTTTAGCTAGTTAAAACATCATATAACTTAATCGAACTAAGAAGCGATTACGGAAATCACTTACCTTATGCGTCCGTGCTCGCATCCGATTCCTTGCCTTCTATTGACCCGTTAACCTCTCATGCTTGAGCCCGCCTCGACGTGATTCCTATACTTTCATTCATTAAAATCACGCTCTTATTAGCATACTCATTTGCACATGTTAACAATCATATCAATCGCATAATTCACACTTAACTTTCCTTAGCCCTTTCTAATAAGCATAAAACATATAGTCGACTTCACATCCTTTCCAACACATGTAATTCATCGTGTAATCAAAATTAACGCATATTAACATAACATGTATCAAACGACTTCCTATAATCCTACCTTTACAACAACGAGTCAAACCATGTTTCATATACTTGTTGACTTCCAAAAGTCAACTATTAACCATATGTAACCATCTACTTATCGACATATGCCCGTAACATCATAATCGACTATACGGACGACGTTATACACATTTTATCATACACTTGATATACGTACTACCTTTTAAGCATAACGTACAACTTATTCATGCATAAATCTTCTAAACTCGTACATAACCCCTCAAAACCTACTTCTAATCATCATGTATCATTCCAAATGAACATCAAACATAACATCATCATATTCCTCCTAATTCATCTACAAGAATTTATCATACACACATAATACATCAATCTTTCAACAAGACTTAAACATAGGTGGTGCTTCTAGTAATTATTATTACCATAATTAACGGGTTTCACCTCTAATCATCAAATTGACACAAACCATACATAACCCATGTTCTATACGAGGATTCTAACCCTTTTACATGATTAATTTCATATTAACTCACGATTTTGAACATAACCCACTTCACACATAACCACAAATCTTAGATTTAAGACATACCTTATGATCCCCTCATGAGGGTGATCATTAATCCGTGTTCCTTCTTGAATTTGAGCTTCGATTCACCCTTTAATTTGGTGATTTAGTGGAACTAGGGTTTGGAGCTCTTGAGAGCTCCTGAAGATTCAAGAACACGCACGTATGTGTGTGTTTGTGTGTGTATAGACCTTTTAATTAGTAATCAACTTTCATCTATTCCACTCTAGCCCCTCGGGTTTGCCTTTTAAACATAACTGACACTACCTTTATCATTTAATACTTTTGATCATACCCTTAACTAGGTTAAATAACCTAGTTATTTATTTCATGACGTGTCACATAAGAACATACTACAAATATTAATATTCAGATTTTGGGGCGTTACACATACCCACATACACATATAGATACAAACATGCATATACGTACACATACATACATACATACATACCCACATACACAAATACATATATACATACTCACATTATACTCATATCCATTTGTCCACATAGTTACGTACATTTAATATTTAAAATAAAAATAATTATATAGGTTGTTTCTTACACATTTGTGACAAATCCTTAAATGTCGTAAGAAATGTGTCACAACGTGCAATGGATTTAAGCATTTTGTCATAAATGCGTAGGAATTTGTATTCATACATGGATTGTTTTCTACGCCTTTGTGACAATTATATTTAAAAATAAGCATTTTGTCATAAATGTATAGAAATATGTTTATTTTATAATTATTATATACTAGTTTTATTATTATTTAACCTTTTGTAGATTATTTGTGACAGATCTGTGACGTAACTGTCAATTAATTAGGATTTTCTTATTTTTTGTCAGAAACTTGTCACAAGTTGTGACGGAATTCCGACGGATGGCTTAAGTTATAAATATTTCGTCATAAATGTGTAGGAAACGATATTATTTTCCCTTATTTTTTTGGCTTATATAAATATTTATTCGGTAAAAAAATAATAATTAACCTTTTGTAGATTATTTCCTACAGATTTGTGACGCAACTGTCAATTAATTAGGGTTTTCTTATTTTTCGTCATAAATGTGTAGGAAACGATATCATTTTCCCTTATTTTTTTGTTTTGTAGGTTATTTCCGATAGATTTTCTACGCAACTGTCAATTAATTAGGGTTTTCTTATTTTTCGTCATGGATGCATCGAAAATTTGTAACAAAATCTTGAAAAAAAATTTTGTAGGAAATTCGTCAAAAAAGTGTAGTAATTTGTGACGAAAAAAATTGTGTAGGAAAATTCTGTAGGAAATTGTCCCTTTTTCTAGTAGTGCTTGGAAATTCTGAATTTGGAACTTAAAGATACGGTTTAAAATAAAAGTATGAAAAGATATCCGTGGTCGCGTGTCACATTTCAAATTTTGGCTATAAACTATTTGAGTATCTAAGATTCATTATGTTAATTCATTTTGATGACTTGTAGTGAGTTTGTGATCATCTCTATTAAAAATGTCCAGATATGTGATAAAAAAACTTCTTAAATAGCCAAGGAATGTAGGTGTTAAAAGACAAACTTGGAGATAGATGTTTCAATTAGCTAAATGTAGGACTAAATGTTACAAGTTGGCAACTAAAATGTAAGACCTCATAAAGTATGAGAAAGCAACGTAGTTTGTGATTTGTCTCAAAGAAATGAGTGTGTATGTAAATGTGAATGTCTGGGAGAGAGATCGATAGGGAAGAGGTGAAGCAAGAGAAGAACCTTAATTTCTGCGAATTCAAGTGGAAATCAAGCTTTGGAATATCAAACAATCATATCCCTAAGTGATGAAAACGCAAGCATTGGCGAAGTATAGAAGGGCGGGGAGGGGCGTCCGACCCCCCGAAATTTTCGGTCAGTAGTGTTATATATGTAGTTTTCGTATATAAATTTTTGGGTATATACGTTTTCGACCCGCCGGTTCTATAGAAATTTTATTTGTATATACGTTTTCGACCCCCCGGTCATTCGTGTCAAGCTTCGCCACTAAACGCAAGTAAGCGTTTTTGACGTTTTATCCCTAATATTTGAGCTTTTAATGAGTTTAAAAGAATCCATGATGTTAAATTTCAGAACTTATGATTAATATGTTGTTACAGAGATCAGAGAAATATCGTAAAGATTTATTTATATTAGATACCTTTAAACTCAAACGATACATATGCTTGAACTTGAGAAACTAGGTTTCCTAGCAATGGCGGAACTAGAAGAAAAATCCATGGGTATCCTAAAATTACTTTTTAGTGTACATCCATAAAACAGAGATTTTTTTACCATATATTCAAGGGCTATGATGGAACCGAAAACCTTAATCCTAGGGGTCACGGTGTAACTTATTTTAGCCTTCATTAGCGTATATCAACAAAAAATTTACCTACATAAAAATAAAATAAGAGACTCTATATTAAAGTGACATATTTGCAATCTTTTTATCATTTATACTTAACATTTTAACACTCAGTAAAAAAAGTTTATATATACAAAACAACAAAAAGAATTTTTCAGTGTTAAATAAAAAAAAATAACGTAAAGTAAACTAAAAGAAATGACTATCATTTTAACCTAAAGAAATAAGTTTAGAAATTAAAATATATATTAAGGGGAATGTTCATTTGAGAATAAAATTTTATTAAGAATAAAAAGAACAAAAGGGTACAATTGTAAAACATTAAATAGTTTTTTTTTTCTCATCTCATTTATTATTATGTTTGACTAATTAATTAGTCATTAAGACTATCATCATCCACACTAAAAAAATTTGCCTACACACATCAAAAGTTATCCTACACATTTCGAAATTTATCCTACACATATTGAAATTTATCCTACACAACTCGTAATTTATCCTACACGCCTCGTATTTATCCTACACTATAAATGAATTTTTATTTTTATTTTTTTAGAAAAATATATATCTTAAAAATAAGTTACAAATTTAATATAGTTAGTTATTAAAGATTAAACTACCAATTAATGATGTATGTAAGTTTATCAATATACCCTTATAGTTACATTAAGTACAAATATTAAATGAAGTCTAATGAAACATTACTATTGGTTGAAATTTCTTCTTTTTTCTTCTTACAAAGAATTTCTTCTCATTTGAACTCTCCACTATATATTAAATACTAACGGTATAAAATACAGCTATACACAGATAGGATAAGACAGAAAGCAGGATGAACTGTGTTTACTTTCACCTATTTTTAACTTTTCTCTACTTCATAACTTATTAATTTTTTGAGTTAATTGCCATTTTAGTTCAAATAGTTTTTTTTTTCGCCACTGGGTCCCTGACTTTTCCTTTTTGTTGCCATTTTGATCACATATCCTAACTCCATCCAAAAACCTCATTTTTAACAAGGGGTATTTTGGGGATTTTCATTTTAAATCTTTTCAATTGTCATTTTGATCCAATTCTAAAAAAATCCAAAAAAATCAAAAAATTCTAAAAAAATTCATAAAAATAAAAAAAAATCTAAAAATCAAAAATATTCTAAAAATAAAAAAAAATCTAAAAAAAAAATTTCTAAAAAATCAAAAAAAAAAATAAAAATTAAAAAATTCTAAAAAATCAAAAAATTTCTAAAAAATCCAAAAAATTCTAAAAAATCAAAAGAATTCTAAAAAAACAGAAAAATTCTAAAATGGTGAAGTGGTAAGATGGTGAAACATGGTAGTTATAAAGTTTGGAGAAGTTGTAAGATGGTGAAACATGTAACATAATGTAATTATTAGACTCACTCACTTTGGAGAAGTGGTAAGATGGTAAAACATGGTAGTTATAAAGTTTTATTTTCAGTCAGCATCTTGCTGGACTTTGATTTGTATTGTATTTGGCTTTAATGGAAATTAGTTTTACTATTAACAAATTGATTATAAAGTTTTATTCTTTTATAATCAAAGGGTTCAACAGAGGGGTGATGGACTCCTTACCTCTTTTGTTCCGTCTCTAAGCAGATTAACAGCAGAAATCCATTTATCCATTTAAAAAAACAGAGAATCTAACATGGTAAAAAATAAAAACTCTGAAAAAGCTGCAGAAATCCATTTATCCATGTTTGTTTGATTTTTTAGATTTTTTTATATATTTTTTTTATTTTTTAGATTTTTTTATTTTATTATTTTTTTTTTAGAATTCTTTTATTTTTTTTAGAATTTTTTGATTTTTTAGAATTTTTTAGATTTTTTTTAGAATTTTTTTGATTTTTTAGAATTTTTTTTATTTTTAGAATTTTTTTTTATTTTTTAGAATTGGATCAAAATGGCAAAATTGAAAAGATTTAAAATGAAAATCCCCAAAATACACCTGGTTAAAAATGGGGTTTTCGGATGATGTTAGGGTATGTGATCAAAATGGCAACAAAAGGGAAAAGTCAGGGACCCAGAAGCGAAAAAAAAAACTATTTGGACTAAAATGGTAAATTTGGACAAACCTCAGGGACTAAAATGGCAATTAACTCTAATTCTTTTTTCTTTATTTTTTAGTGATCTTCTTCTTCTTTAATAAGGTTATGTGTTATAAGGCTTGGTTAGGGGTTTAGCTGAGGAAAAAGTGATGCCACGTGGCTGACACGTAGGTGCACTTTTTTCTCACTCAGAAATTCACAAAATCTAACTATATATAAAAGGAGAAATATGGCTGACATAATGTGTCGACTTCTCAGCTATGTCAACTAGGATTTTTTTTATCTCAACATTACATCATAAATATAACTTCATTTATTTTAAATACATAAATTATTTAACCATCTTTATTTGAATTTCAACATGTTTTAAAATACAAAAATCAATTTTGTCCTCTTCATTTGAATTTCAAATTTCAAATTAGAAAATGAGCTCCATTATTACATCCCTCCAAACTCTCACATTTCAAATTCACATCCGACTTTCACTCTCTATATCCTCTC
This sequence comes from Helianthus tuberosus, assembly GCA_030545235.1. Classification (NCBI taxonomy): domain Eukaryota; kingdom Viridiplantae; phylum Streptophyta; class Magnoliopsida; order Asterales; family Asteraceae; genus Helianthus; species Helianthus tuberosus. Next base: position 9,374,255 of record CM060436.1, read on the forward strand.
TCTCTCTATACTGGATCTGTATCAAATTCACATCTCCACTTTCTCTCTCTATATCCTCTATCCACCATGAATGGATCTGAAACATTCTTTCTTACACTAGACTCCTTCACAAAAGACCAACTCCTCAACATCCTACAAACCATCGTCGTTCGCGACACTGCTGCCCTCTCCGCCATTCGCTCCATCGCCGACTCCGATCCGACTCACCGGCTGAGTTCAGAGCCATTAACGCAGCCGCATCGGCGATCCGATCGGCTGAGATCCGAGCCACTCAAGATTTTTCACTTTAGGTAAAAAAAAAAGTTATCAATTCAATCCTTTTTAGTTGATTTTGCTTTTTTGAATATTTGTAACACCCCGTGTTTTCATAAGTGAAAGTCAAAGTCAAGGTCAAAGTCAACGACCGATTTCGCGCGACTTGACTCGTAGAAATGTTTTTATTTTATTTATATTCTGTGGAGTAAGTGTCGTTCATTGCAATAATCGAATCATGCTGACCGTATTTCAATCGACTCGCGACTGTGAACTATAGGAAGTAACAATGCGATAAAGTTAATCAAGCTATGTTAATCGAATCGACATCAAATCGTAACTCCAGCTATGTATTTTACTTGTCATTTATACGTGTGTGTGTGCCTTACGTGTTACCTGTGCATGTTTATTTATGTTTTGTTGAGATAATCAAGCGAACTCAATCGAACTCGAAGTCTAAGTCCAACTCGAATGTAAACGAACCCGAACCCGAATTCCGAGTCGAACCATGTTATATACGAAGTAGTTGGAACTGGAAGTAATTTGACTAGGAAACCCTATTAAATCGCTCGCAATCGAAACCGAAGCGACATCGCACCCGAACGCACCATTCAGTCAACATCCGGACGGATGGTCCATCCGCACGGATTTCCGATCCGCACGGATTGCCGATCCGCACGGATTGCCAATCCGCACGGGTTGCCAGTCCGCACGGATGACCAGTCCGCACGAATAACCCTGCAATCCGCACGGATCACCCCTTTCCCCTTTTAGTATCCTATAAATACCCAGGTCACTCTCCAAACTTTCCACTTTTGGCAAGTGACGTCCGACCTGCACGCATTCTTCACCTTTTCTCCGATTTCTCTCAATCCAGGTAAGATCTTGCTCTAAAACTTGTACATCCTTGATCTATACACACATCTACACCTTTCTATCTTTCAAATCTCAACTTTTAACCATGAAATCATCAAGATTTGAGGTATTCTAGGGTGACGTCATCATGAAGTTCTCATGAACTTCAAGTGTGACCTCATTCCACCAAGAATAACTCGGATCTGAACGATTTCCACAAGATTTCACAACAACTTCACCTAAATCTAAACTTTTCTAAGGATAAAAGAGTTGAAAGAAATAAACTCAAGGTTTCTCCTTCTTTTACCCTCAAAAGCGGTACGAATCGGATCAGCTCTAGTCTTCCACTCAATATTAGTGATGCGCTAGTCCTAGATCTGGATTCTACCCGCAAGACACCTGATTTCGGGTTAGACCGGAATGACCGTTCTAAACCGTCGATAGGCCGAGTTAGGGTGATTCCTGGCCGGCTTAGTCATTCGGGTAAGAACGCGATTCCAAATGGTTGACACGTAATCGGAACGTCTCGATAGACGGCAAAGGCGACCAAGGGTAACCGGACGGAACAACCAGGACGAGGAAGTTGTCCGCACGGACAAGCTGTCCGCATGAACAAGTTGTCCGCACGAACAAGCTGCCCGCACGGACAGACGATCCGGACGGGTTGTCACCCACGCGAGCTACACTTGGGACCCACATTCAAAACGAGGTTTGAGTATCGACGAATGAACAATCCGGACGGACGACCTCTAAATGGATTACTCTTCGGATCATGAGATACTAAGACCTTAAACAATTTCAAACAATGTTCATCCGCACGGACAGACTATCCGGACGGATTGTCTTTGTCCGCGCGAACAGACTGCCCGGACGGATTACCATTGTCCGCACGGATTACCATCCGGACGGACTTCACCAAGTGACTCACCTTTAAGGTTGTGTCCGCACGGACTACCATCCGGACGGATTGTTGTCCGCGCGACCGGCTTGAAGGATAGAGATCCTTAGATGCTTTCTAAATGCTACAACGAAAACTCCAAAGCACAAGCCATCATACACAAACACATCCTTAACTTAGGAAGAAACAATCCACTCGAATAAGTTATCCGCACGAGTGAGTTATCCGCACGGATTACTTGTCCGCACAGATAACTTGTCCGCACGGATAACTTGTCCGCACGGACTACTTGTCCGCACGGATAAACAATCCGCACGAGTGACTAATCCGGATGGATTACCACCCGCACGGAATACCATCCGCACGATCAACTATCCTACCCGCTCTCACTTTGTACTGTTTTACGCGCCACTTATCGTTACGTTATCGAATCTATTCAGGCTAACCGTATTCGCTGAAAAGCGCTCCCTTCAATCCATAATCACTGTGAGTATACTCGAACCCCTTTTGCTTTTAGCACTTTTGGGTGTTACATACGTTACAAATATTCAAACTACAACTATCACACTACTCAAGCTATTTTAACGCTAAACCATTAATGCATGTTATACGTGGCTTATGAATGCTTGTTTGTTATGTTTACACATGGAATGCTGTCTACCTGCCTTAGCAACGATAGTACTATAGTTTGGACTCAGCACCCGTTCACACGGGGGTTGTTAAGGATCTTTTACTTGCATGGATTACGGTGGTAATCATGTATTGCGAACTGCCTCGGGCAGTCAATCCGCAGTCATTGGTATCGATGGATCTATGTCGATAACTAACGTGCTTCATTTCACTATGTGTACGTGCTGGTTATGCGTAAACGAATTCGAACTCTATATGCTATTATCAAACTTGTATGCTCACCTTTACATTATATGTATTGACTTTATTTTAACGTATGTGACATGTGCTTAGGTTGCTTTTATGCTCTTTGTGCTGTGATGAACTTGAAGCTAGGAACTGGAGTCCTAGAAACCAACGAATAAATTGTTATGTTTAAAACTGAGTTGTCGGAACAGAGTATTTGTCTTGATGTTTGTCTGTAAAAATTGTTTAACTATTTGAAATACGGTATGGGACGTATTATTTAAATCAAATGGTAATGATAGTTGTTATGGAAACTTCTGGACAATCTGCTTCGCTCAGTGCCACGCCCCGATGATTCCGCCATCGGTTGGGGTGTGACAATATTTCCTTGATGGGTTTTGTTCTTTGATGAATCTTGATGATGGGTTTTTTATTTTCTTTAAATTTAAGATCTGGGTTTTTTATTTCTGATCATTTTCTGCTAATATATTCATAGTTAAAGATCTTGATATGTGTTTGATTTAATAAATATATATATATATTTCAATGTCACAAATCTGTTAGATGAAATATAAATTGTGGGCTTTGAATCTTTTGATTGATTTTATATTTTTCATATGTAGAAAAGGGTTGCACTGATGCAGAGCTCAAGAATGCTTACAAGAAGCTTTCATTGGTAACCAATATTGATCTAAAATGAGTTGTTTCTTTTAGAGTTTGATACCATGTTCAAAAGTTTTTTTTGATCATCGTGCCTATCATTTTTTTGTTGCTTTGTAGATACTCTATGGTGATTATGTTATTTTGAGTTTAGGTTTGTAGGTTTAGTAAAATTTGGAAATTTGATTATGAGATTTGAGTATTTCATAGTGAATGTTTGATGGAATATTTGTAGGGTGAAATTCGAGTGAGGACCTAAATCGTTCGTTTTGGGGCATATGTTTGTCGTCTCTTTTAATTTAGGGTTCAAAATAATAAACCATAAATTTTTCATTGGTACACAGGTGGCTATGATGAGTATCAAAATCAAGTCAACATGTCGCCATGGCGTAGCGGCTGTGGAGGATGGCAGGTTATTGCCTGCAACCCTGTTGCAGCCATGGTGGCTTGGTTCTTTTTCATTCTCTGAGCCTCGCGGGTATGCTAAAGTCTTGATTATAAAGTCTTGATTTTACATAAAAATTGATATTACAGGTTGAATTAAGGTTTTTTTAAAGTCTCCCTCTCAAACCCGATTCTAGATCTGGGGATGGAGATGCAGATAGAGGAGAATATGGGACGACATCACCTACTAACCCGTGTCCAAACCAGTTCCAGTTTCCGATGTGCAAACAGTGAAATGAGATTTGGGCCCTTGCAGATCTGGCTACCCACAGTATTTTTCACGACTTTTATCCTTTACTGGTTTAATCGAGCACATCCAGATCTGTTGGTTAGTTGATTTCTTAAAGATGGTTTTGGTATGATTTATTTATCAGATGTTTTCGTGTTTAAGTATATATTTGTTATAGGGGTATGATGAAGAGAACCCTCAATTCAACCGTGATTTTGACTAATTGAGATAAACAGGATCAGATATCTCCGAAATTGCAGAAGGCGGTGGCAAAAGCATCATGCTGCACTCATTGTGTTAGCTCAAATTGTAGAAGGCTGCTCGAAGGTATTATTTTTTAATGTTTTCTTAAAAAAGATATATTGGAACCTGAATTTAAAGGTATATGTCAACTGTTTTATTGTTTTGTTACTTTTGTATTGATATAGGTTATGACAAAGAACTTAGAGCAAGTTGTCATTATGGTTTTGAACTCATTTCATGATCCTCACCCTCAGGCTAGATGGGCAGCTATCAATGCAATTGGTCAGCTATCTACAGACTTGGGACCAGACTTGCAAAAAAAATATCATCATCTTGTGCTTCCGGCATTAGCTTCAGCAATGGATGATTTTAATAATCCACGGGTACAAGTGATATGACTTTTATCATTCAGTATGTATATGTTGATTTTGTTAAACTGTTATTGTGTCATGAACCATTAAGGTAGTTTTTTTAATCTGTTTGAGGTTCGGAAGAAACACAAGAGAATGACTTGCTGTATGTATTGTCTTATGTATGTTTTGCAGGCACATGCGGCGTCAGCAGTGCTCAACTTTAGTGAAAATTGTACACCGGAACTTCTAAAGCCGTATTTGGATGGGATTGTCGGAAAATTACTTGTATTGTTGCAGGTATGTCATTGTGTCTTGGTTGTTAAAATTTCTACAAACAGTTTACATTAACCAAATAGTTTTAATATTTGTTTATTGATTGAAAATAGACTACAAGGAGTTCATTCAGATGTCAAAAGACTACAAGGAGTTCATTCAGATGTCAAAAGCTGTAGAGATCTACAACTCTATGACATGTTTTCTGAAGGAATCCTTCTTCAAGACAGCAAAATGGTAACTAACTAATATTTCATTTCGATTAAACTTTTTCGTACGAACTAAGAGAGTAAGAGGAACCCGACTACAATTTTTTTTACTTTATGATTTTTTATTAGGTTTAAGAGGTTTTGGTGTATTGTTTTGGTTAGCTATATTCATGCTATTAAGTTTTATGTTTATCATACCAAGTTGTTATTATGGTTGATAAATTAGTATAGTCACTTGATATGGTTTCGTGTGATTGACATTTGCATGATTGTAACTGTAGATTGTATATGCTTTAGGATTGTAGTTGGAGATTGTATGATGGGATAACGCCGAATAGAATTGTTAAGTCTTTTAAAGCAAGTAGAGTTGTGTTCAAAGATTAACAAACAAATACTTCTCCAATACAAGAGCTGTATATATGATGATAAGTTGTTATGGGAATTATGTAATTTTTTAGAGGGAAAAAGTTTTGTTGAGGATAAAGTGGCATAACAAAGATTTATGACTGTGTGTTTTAAGCTCTTGAAATTTGTACAAATGTGCTCTCTAATTGAGTAGTCCAATCAAGCTTCAAATATATCAAAATGAACACATTTGTAGTTTTAGGAGAGAATATATTAATAGGCTAGATTTTGGCATGGGTTAGAATGTTGACTGCTGTCAGGACAAGTTTTTTTTTTCAAAAGGTATTTCAAATGGTGTTTGCATGAAATGGTGCTCTTGGTGGTCCTATTATGTGATATGTCAGGGTTGTGGCATCATATGCAATATCTTAGAATTTTTTATATGGTGAACTTGAAAAATAATATCCAACTAATATTTTTGAGATACCAGATGCCAAAGATGGATGGTTATGAAGCAACTGAAGCAATTCAAAGGGCAGAAATAGGAACTGGTTTGCATATTCCGGTTGTTGCACAGACAGTGCATGCCATGCCATGCCATCAGATGAAGCTAAATGCCTAGAGGTTGGCATGGATGCATATCTAACGAAGGTGAAACGTATTGACCGCAAGCGTATAGTTTCTTATTAACCTTGGTCATATATGATGTGTTTGATGTGCGCATCGAACAACTATAAAGTGGCATAACAAAGATTTATTGACTGCAAGCGTATAGTTTCTTTTAGTGAAATTAAATCATTTAGGTTCTGTTTGTTTTTGCTTATATCGTCTGTAAAGAGCTTATGTCTGCGGGCGGGAATACATAAGCCCTTGAAGACTGTTTGTTTAAAAAAAAGATCTTAAAATGGCTTTTAATAGCTTAAAAAAAAGCTATGGATAATAGCTTCACAAACAGATCAGATCTTCACACACACCCTTCTTCTTCTTCATCTTCTCCCCTGCCACCACCACCTCCGCCACCACCTCCACCACCACCATCGTCAAAACCCACCACCACCAAACCCATCTGTGAGAGAGAGAGAGAGATCTGAGAGAGAGAGAGATCGGTGAGAGAGAGAGACCGTAGGGAGAGAGAGACTTGTGAGAGAGAGAGAGAGACCGTAGAGAGAGACCTGTGAGAGAGAGAGAGACCTGTGAGAGAGAGAGAGACCTGTGTGATGGCGGAGGTGGTGCGGTGGTGGTGGCGGAGGTGGTGCGGTGGTGGTGGTTGTAGAGAGAGAGAGTGTTCTGTGAGAGAGAGACCGTAGAGAGAGAGAGAGAGGCGGTGGTGTGATGGCGGTGGTGTGATGGCGGTGGTGGTGGCAGAGGTGGTGCGGTGGTGGTGGTGGTTGTAGAGAGAGAGAGAGTTTCTAGAGAGAGAGAGAGCGCTTGTGTGTGTTGTGTGGTTGAAGTTGTTTTTGAAGAAAAAAAAACAAACCCTCTTCTCCTTGCAGACTGCAGACATTTGGGCCACATCTTCTCTTGCAGATGCCTGCAGATGTGGTTCGCAGACTACAGACATTTTACATCTGAAAAAACAAACAGCACCTTAGTGAAATTAAACATGTTTTGTGGGTTCGTTATGCTTCTCTTGTGTATAAACTTAATCAGTCGACAAGTTTAATGTATTCTTAAGTATAATGGGAATGTGAATTCATTAAATAATTTCACATCATATTTTACATATAAACGTAGACTTACATTCAATGTTTACGATGTACCCGCGTTCATCGGACGGGTGTCCACCTAGTAGGTGTAATGGGAGAGACTTGGTTGAAGGGTTACAATAAATTTTTTTTATTATTTATTGTTGTATAATAAATATTTAATTAAAAAGTCAGATCAGATAACTTAATAAGTAAAAACCAGGTAACATAAAAGGTTACTATATAATTTTTTATGTTATCATCTCGTGTAATTTAAAATTTTCATATAAAAGTAAAGAATAAAAGGTTACTATATGATTTTTATGTTATCATCGGTTAAATTTAAAATCTATACATATAAAAGTAAAAAAGTCAATTAGGAAAGGGCAAGAAAGAAGACCCTCCACAACTCATACGTACATGTGCACTGCTTTATTTTTCAGTTGTCAAAAATGCCCCTACTTAACCTAACAAAATTATAAAAATACCCATCATCTTATTCCTATGGTTTCTCTAATTGTCGCTGCAACAACGATTCTCGCCGGAAAAAAAATTAGTTAACAGAGCAGCTTCGTCCCAGTTGTTTTTTTGGCCGGAAAATTTTCCGGTGATGTACCTTCACGCAGCTTTTCTTGCTGCAACTATTCTACACTACCGTTAAGAAGTTGAGTCGTAGTCCGTGCTATAACTCGTTTAATGCTAGGTCCACCCGGTTTCCTAGTGAATTTGAAATTAATATATTTAGATCTATTAATAAATAAAAAAAGTGAATATGGTGTAGTATGCAAAAGGCTATCTTTGATGTTTACAAATTGTTGGAATTCACGAACTTTTGCACGTGTTACGAGATTATAAGCCATGAAAATCTTTCTTGCTTTTTAGTGGATTCCTTTTACTTTAACGTCTATCAAATAGATGTCACAGGTTCCTGAGCGTGGGGTATGGCAGGGTGGAGATTTGGGGCATGGATTAACACGTGGAATTCGAGCCTCCCGCTGATGAGTGACGTGTCCGTGAGGTATGGCGGGGCGTGGCTAACCCGCGGGGCGTGGCTAACCCGCGTGGCTTGGCCAGCTTTATTAAAATTAAAAAAAAAAACCTAAAATTAAAAATACACACAACATTTAAAAAAAAACTAAAATTTTATTAAAATTTCCTAAAAATTACAAAATTCTACAAAAAAAAAAACCTAAAGCGTTAGGTAGATTTCGAAAAGGGCGAGCTTGTCAAACGGCTTCCGCTCCTTGCCCTGGAACTCGATGTTGGCCACCGCCACCCGGTCTTCGTGACTTATCTCACCGCCCGTAACGCTGTCGTAGTAGGCTTTAAAACGGTCGAGCTTCGGTCGTAGCTCGCGCCATTTGTGTTGGCACGCGTTTAAATTGTGCCGGTCGTTTCCCACGTTGTGCCGGTAGCTAGCAAAAGCTTCCGGCCAGTAACGGGTCTCACCGGGTTGGCGACCCTTCATCGCGTCCACGACGTTCGTGACAAGGGCTAGCTCTTCCTCATGCGTCCAAGTGGCCATCGATCAAGTGTTTGTGGGTAGCGGTTCGGGTAGGTGACTTGGGTTGGGGTAGCGACGTGGACAGCCGGTGGGGTTGAGGGTTATATAGGGATGTGGGTGGGTGAACCGTTTGGCTTGGCCAACAAGCGAATAGGAGCCGACCACGTAGGACCGCTAGGCATGCCCAACGCCCGGGCTTAAACTCCCGCCCAAGGGGCTACGCCCAAACCCAAGCCCACCCGGGGTGGTGACTTGGGCGTTTTCAGCCAACCCACGCCCCAACCCCTGCCCCATACCCCATAGTCTTACATAGGACGGTAATTCTTGACATGATCTGTTAACCTAACCTGAATTTGACACGAAAAAAATAGGTTTGGATCGACTAACACGACCGGATTTAAAAAACGGGTCGGGTTCGGGTTGACATGTATTAAAAATAGGCCGGGTTAAGGTTGACCCTGTATAAAAACAGGTTGAACCATTAACCCGTTTAACTATTTAGAAAAAAACATTTTATATTTTTGTTTTTGTTTTTTTCGTTTCTATTTGACATGGTTAGTTATAATAATGTTAGCTTTCACACATTATATTATTTATCTGTCACATTCATACTCGTCATTAAACATTTTATCTATAACCTGCTTAAAACCCAACAACTCGCTTATAAATCGTCATCTTGTAATGACTCATTTAAAAATATAGGTTAAACGGGTCGAGTTCGGGTTGACCTGAATTTATATAGATCAGGTTAGGGTTGAAATCTTTAACCCGAATAATAATATGGGTCGGGTTTGGGTTGAACATTTCAACCCACCAAACCATAACCCATCAACCCGACGCGAAATCTTACATGACAAGTTGTTAGTTGTAATGGAACACCATACCACTAGACAAATAGATTATCTATGTAATCTTGGTTGTGTTTATAAGTTTGAAACAACTATTGTAGGTTAAAACAAGTTTCTAAAGCTTGGTATGACACTTTGTTTAAGTTCCTACTTTCTTATAATTACACAAGAGGTATTGGATGGTGGGGGTGCGAATGGCTTGATCCCCTCATATGTAAACTACTATTAATACATTAACCCGGCTACTTGGGATTGTATCCCTGCTGACTCAAACCACTTAGCCGAGGGTAACGTCACCTTCAAAAGAGGGGCTTACCACATTACGCATTAATAACTTAATTAATTATCTTCCTATATTCCGACCCTTTAGGATTGTATTCTTGTTGACTCAAACTACTGGGTTGAGGGTAACATCACCTTCAAAAGAGGGGCCTACTACTATAACTAAGATATTCTCTTAAAAAGTGCAAAAGTGCGAGAATCATCAAAGGTTACACTAAAGGCGAGTCTTAACTATTTAGAAAAAAACATTTTATATTTTTGTTTTTGTTTTTTTCGTTTCTATTTGACATGGTTAGTTATAATAATGTTAGCTTTCACACATTATATTATTTATCTGTCACATTCATACTCGTCATTAAACATTTTATCTATAACCTGCTTAAAACCCAACAACTCGCTTATAAATCGTCATCTTGTAATGACTCATTTAAAAATATAGGTTAAACGGGTCGAGTTCGGGTTGACCTGAATTTATATAGATCAGGTTAGGGTTGAAATCTTTAACCCGAATAATAATATGGGTCGGGTTTGGGTTGAACATTTCAACCCACCAAACCATAACCCATCAACCCGACGCGAAATCTTACATGACAAGTTGTTAGTTGTAATGGAACACCATACCACTAGACAAATAGATTATCTATGTAATCTTGGTTGTGTTTATAAGTTTGAAACAACTATTGTAGGTTAAAACAAGTTTCTAAAGCTTGGTATGACACTTTGTTTAAGTTCCTACTTTCTTATAATTACACAAGAGGTATTGGATGGTGGGGGTGCGAATGGCTTGATCCCCTCATATGTAAACTACTATTAATACATTAACCCGGCTACTTGGGATTGTATCCCTGCTGACTCAAACCACTTAGCCGAGGGTAACGTCACCTTCAAAAGAGGGGCTTACCACATTACGCATTAATAACTTAATTAATTATCTTCCTATATTCCGACCCTTTAGGATTGTATTCTTGTTGACTCAAACTACTGGGTTGAGGGTAACATCACCTTCAAAAGAGGGGCCTACTACTATAACTAAGATATTCTCTTAAAAAGTGCAAAAGTGCGAGAATCATCAAAGGTTACACTAAAGGCGAGTCGAATCCAAGTGATTCATCTTGTCTATCTGTTTTTATTTTATTTTTATTTTTAGCTTTTTTAGTTTTTACTTTTCATGTTTAAAATCTTTTCTAAACTTTTGATTTGATTAGACGTTGAGGATAAACCGGTATTAAAAGCTCTTGTGTCCTTTGACAACCTCGGTATCTTACCAACGCTATACTACGCTCACGATGGGTGCACCTCCCCATATGTGTGTTTAGTGTTAGTAGAATATCGTATTTTATAAATTTAAAACTTGACTAAAGTGTTAAAAAGGGCTAAAAATATAACTAAAAACATATCACACTCGAGACGCATCATCTCTCCTCGGAAATGAGTCATCAGATTCATCAAAAGGGGAAAGCTAAGCCCCAGGTATGTTGGACCTTTTGAGATTATTAGAAGAATAGCACCTGTAACCTATCAGCTACAACTGCCAGAGAAAATGGCAGGAATACATGATGTATTTCATGTATCTAATCTCAAGAAATGTTTAGCCGGTGAATCACTATGTGACACCTGTGTCACTTCAACCATCAAACAAATGTCAAACCAATGAAATATTGTATTTCATACTTGGGATTTGTAAAAATATGTGTATCGTTTGCACATATCAACTCTTGTTCGATTTTAAGCTTTAAATCACTTTCTGGAAGGTTATACGCGCACTGATGCGTAAATATAACCAGTTTAATCCAACGAACACTCCGGAATAGTGAAATATGCTTAACATACCTTAAATAACCTTTACATAACTTAGAAATAAGTTTTGAAGGCTTTGGTATGTCAAAAACAAGTTAATTCGCTTACAGGGACTAAACTTGACAAACTGCGAAAGTATGCCAATTTGAACTGTAACGAACATTCCGGAACATGACCATAAGTTAAACATACCACAAATATCCTTTACATAGCTTAGAAATAGGCTTTGAGGGGTTCGGTGTGCTAAAATATACTTTGGGTCATTCAGGGACTAAAAGCGTCAAAAAGTGCACAAGTTTGCACTTTCGCGCATAACTTACGTTCTGAATACATCCGGACGTCCAAAAATTTATGTAAGCACTATAATATTTTATTTTAGTGTTTGGCATGAGAAAAATCCATTCGTCGCGTCATTTGGATCGTTTTTCGCGCTTATGCGCATTCCGTCGTAATTAACCGAACATCGCAACCGTACGGCTAAACGAACCGACATCCGAGATATTTTTGAACATGTTTTAAGTTCCCAATACTTTAACTTCATTTTAGAGCTTTGAAATGGGGTTAACGGGCCTTAAATGTGTCAAAAATGGGCTGAATGCATGACAGGGACCAAAAGTGTAAATCTGCCAAACTAAGGCCTAGCGCACCTCTACACTTATTATGTAACGGTGCGCTAGTCTGGGCCAGATGCAGTAAATCATTTTTAAACAGCAGTTAACAGCCTTTAACCCCTCCCAAAGGTCAAGTGCCACTTGTTAAACTCCTATGGTGGCCATTTTCAGTTACCATAACATCTTGACAAGTGTACGGGCTAGATCATTCCCTCTTTTCCAAGAAACGATCCTAACGGTGGACCGAAAACTATAAATACCCAACCCATTTCACTTCTTTTCTCACAAAAATCTGATCATTTGTGCTCTAAGTTGGAACCTTTGTTTCATACCTGAGCTATTTTGATCTAGATTAGCATTCGGGGACCCTTCGTAAGTGTTCCTTCGTTCTTTTATTGCTTTTCGAGTCCGAAAGTCAAACTTTGTTTGACTTTCTGCATTGACCAGTTTATGGTCGATGCGAAGTTCGTTTGAACTTCATAACGTGAGCGTGATCACGATGGTTATAGTCCCTAGTGACTATACCTACTGATTACCACGTTATCTAGGCTCAGTGACGAGCCGTAGTTTCTGTCAGAATACGTATTCTTGCGTATTTTGTAACCAAACTACTTATGGGTATCAAAACCGTTTATTTTGATACCAAACCTGTTTTCTAAACTTAGTTAAGCATGTTTTAACATGCTTAGCTCGTCACTTTTAGTTTAGTGCTTATATAGGGTCGTAAGGTAAGCGATCTAAACAATCGCTTATACTTTCGAACCCGACCCGTTTGGTCGATCATTAGGATCCGACCAAGCACTTTAGGTGACCATAGTATAGGGAATAACCTTACGAGGTTATACCTTATGGTCGCTTCGTTTAAGTAGTTGTATGATAGGTAGTTTATATGCCTTAGGTAAATTACCAAAATACCCCTTTGATGCCAAAATTCGTTTTAATCATATGTAACATAACTTTTGACATCTAAACTGATTTGACAACCATATTAGACATGTTAAGGCATATATTACTTGTCATAGGACTAGTTAGGCGGTCCGAACGCGTTTCACGCGAACGACGCGTTAAAGTAGCATAAGCTACCTAAACGGGTCGTAATGGGTCACAAGCACTTAGGTTAGGTTTCATTTAGTATATAGGCTTTAATAAACCATACTACATGAGTTCCCATACTCATTTGGTTTACGAGCCCTCATTCTATCCGATCTTCCGATTTAGGTCCGGTTAATTAACATAGTTACCTATATCAGGTGCCGTTTGATTCCGTGATCTCTAGCATTTCTTGGTGGCTATCTTAAGACGTCTGAGCAATCTCAAGTGAGTACATAGTTCCCCTATTTTACTGTTTTCCAAACTGTTTTGGGGTGAAGCATGTGTACCTATCTGTTACTTTCGTGTTTTCCAAAAGTATAATTGATTATACATGTTATTACTTATCTATTGACAAATTGAATGACTATCTATGATTTAAGCATTGATTTCTCAAAGAACATAAAATAAAATGTTGAATTGTACTTATTTTATGTTCACCAGACCGGTTGGTAGTATGATATAGCGCTATAGGATTTGACACCCCATTCCTGTTGTCATGGAATGTCTGAAACCAATTTGTTGCTCCATCCAAATAGGGATTGCCTTTGTGGTATTTCTATAGTCTCAAAGGTGTATTTTGATGCACCAGGTCTGAATGAATTCTCAAATCACACTATTAAAGTATAGTTTGATATACTCTCATGTGTGGTATTGTACAAAACCAACCTATATTTTGTTAATCATCCAAAGCATATTTTGATATGTTATTTACAAAACCAAAACATAGTTTAATATGTTATTTATCACATCTAAAGCATATTTTGATATGTTATTTATGAAACCAAAACATAGTTTAATATGTTACTTACAAATCCAAAGTATACTTTTAATATGCTACTATAAGGTTATTTGTTAAATCTTACATTTATTTATACCAATCACATTGGTTACACATTACATGATTTACATTGGACACATAAACATTATTGACATTAGTTATACATTACATGTCTTACATCTTGACATAAACATTTTGACATATTATTTAATACGTTTGGCAATTGGTTTAAACATAGACATCTTACATTGATGGTTTGGTTTGAGTAAGTGATTAAAGTAACGAGGCGTGTGTAATATGATACAAGCATGGTGGATACGCCGCTGGTACTTCCTATATATAAGTGTTTGTATGGTATTACATGTCGTAACGTTATTTGAATCATTTCAGTTTGAGACATATAACATTTTATACAAATAACATACTTTTCACAATACATTGTTTTTACAAGCAACATATCTTATACAAACTCATTTTACAATGGTTATTCATTTAACCATACATTATTTCTCTTATTTATACATATCATCTGATCTTATTGCTTTTCAAATGATTTACAAAACAAAGCAAACTACAAGGTTCATGACTAAACATTTTCTTAAACATAAGTCATGAATCTTATTTCACAAAACCTATGTATCTCACAGGCATTTTTATGCTGACGTGCCTATTTTTACATATGTTTCAGGTACTGCTTTGCAATGATTGTTGATACATGCTACATTTAGGATGGACTCGTGCCTTAGCAACTTTAAAACTTGGAAGATCATAGTTGTACTTATTTGATTGTATTAAAACAATAACTTCATTTATTCAATAAAACAGAATTTATTTATGCCATGGTTATGAAACAATAATTCTGTTACAACACTCCCCGACGTTTCCGCCACGTTTGGTCGTTCTACGTGGTCGGGGTGTGACACACTAGTAGTGTCTCTTAAAGATATAGAGGTAAATGAGAAACTAAAGTTTGTAGAGAAACCAATACAGATTGAAGACAGGAAAGTCAAGAATCTCAAGCACAAGAGATTAGTTTTAGTCTAAGTAAAATGGGATTCCAAGAGAGAACCAGAATACACATGGGAGCTTGAATCAGAGATGCAAAGGAAATATCCAAGACCTCGAGGACGAGTTCTAAAACAAGGTGGGGAGGATATAACAACCCTCCTAAAATATTTCCGACACCCCTCATATATTTAGAATGTCGTTATACGTCCTAAAATACACCCTATATACGAGATTTGACCCTAAATACCTTTATATAATTAATGATAAAATAAAATCAAAATCCCGGTGTCGCTCGCGGGCCACGAAGACCATAGTGGTCTCTTACGCGGGCCGCGACAGCTCAAAGTCAGGGCGACACCCTGAGCTACCACGTGGCAGCAACGTGTTGGGTCTAGGGTTTGAGTCGGACAAGCTAGGGCCTACCCTAGCTGGCCTCGCGGGCCGCGTAGGCCCTCTCATTCTCTTACGCGGGGCGCGACAAAGTGTCGAACAGACACTATAAATAGATGCAATCGGCCTTCAGTTTACATTCGTTCAATCTCTTGATCTCTCTCTAATATTCTGCATAGCAAATATAATACTGGGCATTATACCCCCCCTAAATAACGAAGTTCTGCCTCCTTGTAAGTATCATAACCCCCGGTTACGTATTAGATACGCTGCCCGATTGATCTAGTGCTCCGTAACTGCTGTCGGGGTTCTGCCCGATGTAGTCGTTGGAGTTCTGTCTCGGGGAGGGTATAACTAATGTAAATATTGGGTTATTATACTAACGCGTGTGCATTGTGTAATTAATAGATAATCACCAGGAAAATCACAGGAAAAAAAACCCTAAAGTAGCAATGTGAGTAATCCTCCTTTTTGCAAACTGTTTTTACAAAACCTCAATTGTTTTAATTTATATTTAACAGTGATTGAGTATTTGTATTCTACAATTATTGTCGGTATATTGGGGGTTTGTATACAAATTTGGTTACTACACTGTGAGTAGTAACATGACCACAAGTCGGGTTGACAGTACCGTGGGTGGTAATTAAAGTAGAAAAATAAACAAATGTAATTGGGAGATCGCCCTCAATACTGTAAAACTGATAAAATTTGTCTTGATTAAATTGGGATTCACTCACCAGTATTTTCCACTGAAAAAATGTTTTTAAACGCGTTTCAGGTAACAAAATGTGAAAGCCAAATAGAAGCCAGCTGGACAGCACTAAAGGCTTGGAAAAGTGGCTATAAAGTTGCATAAAATAAAGAGGATGTTTTATTAAATAAAATAGGATTTATTCCTATAAAAATGTGTGTACTTGAAACTTGAGAATTTCCCATGTGTTTAATATTATAAAAGTGTGGTATCTTACTCTGATAAAATATTTCCTAACTACGGTCCTGATGTAATTTTCGCTGCGAAACTGATAAACACCGATACCACTAATGCTGGCCGCGGCCGCCCGTTCCCGGGAAATCTAGGAGACGGGGGTTGTGATAATTAACCCACCTACCATCGCCACCACCATCAACCCACCACCACCCGCCACCCACCTGCCATCAACCCACCACTACCCACTAAGAAACTTGCACCACCAACGTCCACCAGCCGACCACCACCACCTGCTGACCACTGCCGCCACTCAAACCATCTAAAACAATGCCACCATCACCCTCACCGCCACCCCCACACCACCTGAAAATGCCACCATCACCGCAAACCACCTGAAACACCGCCACCATCACCATAATCACTTAACCGCAAACTATGAAACCGCCACATCGCCCCAAATCACCACAAACACCCTGAAACCACCACCATCACCTCGTCGGAACCCTAACTTCATCGTTACCGCTAACACTACCACAGATAACATCCACCATCCACCATAAACACCCAACCACCACCACCACCACCATTGCACAGCCCCCACCCCTACCACCACCATCATCTAAACACCCACTCCACCACTACTATTCATATTTGCATAAAACCCCCCACCGTAACCACACCATTATTCCGATTTGCGATGAAGAAGAAGTGCCCAGAATGATTGTGCTGTTGTGGTGGCCGGAATGATTGTGCTCTGATGAAGAAGAAGTTGCTGTTGTGGTGGGTGGATGGATGTGGATATGAATAGGGGACTGATTTCATGAATGGTGGTTGCAAGAGGAGGCGGTGGTGGATGTGTGGTGGTGGAGTCGCGATGGGTTCTTTTTAGAGAGAGGGGGTGTCTAGGTTTTTAGAGAGAGAAAGGATAGTGTGGCGGGAAAGAGAGAATGGGTTTTATATAATTAAAAAAAAAGTTTATTTACATATTATGATGTTAAAAGACAACAATACCCTTATATGGGGCCCATATGATCAGATTTAACAAGAAATATTAACTACTTTAGGGTTAAAGGACGTAACGTGCAAGGATTTTTTCAATAAATGGTAAAACCTGTTAAAATTCGTTAAAAAAGAAACCGCCTGAAAACAGTATGCCCAATATTGAATTATTTCTCTCACTCTCATCTCTCTCTTAAAAGCCCACGTAAATTACATTATGTATATTAAAAAGATAATGGAGTTATTTATTTATAATTTTTATGTCATGTTTTTTAACAACAAAAATTATTCATACTTTATTCTATCCCAATAATTCTAAGTGACTATCGTTTACAAGTTTGAACATGAGACATTCCTAAAAAAAACATACGCATTTATCAAATAGGCTAGCTCCACGTTAACTTTTTAGATGATGTTAAACTAAACCCAACTTAAATAATGGATCCAAATAATAAAAGAATTCGATTTAGTGTACTTCGTAATACTTTCTCATCCAGCTTTAATTATGATTTCTTTTAACTGCCAACGAAATAAATGTCTGGTTATTCGGGGTAACCCAATAGCAAAAGGCTATCTCATACGCTCGTAACCGCAGACAACGCTAGGTAGTCTAAGCCCACCATCACCAGTTTCGGGGAAAACCCGCCGTCCAAAGACCCACTACAATAAATCCCAATAGGGTCAAATTTGAACTTGAGGCCTCTGACCTCAAACCAAACCTTCATTCCCCTCTAATGTCAATTAAGCTATAACTCATTGGTTTAATTATGATTATTTAATTCATTTTTATTAAAACATGAATAAAATAAAATAAAATCATTCAAATTAACATATTTAACAATAATATCGATACATTTATATTATAATTAATATCAAATTACATGTACTCAAAATGCATTGATTAGTC
Organism: Helianthus tuberosus; assembly: GCA_030545235.1. Classification (NCBI taxonomy): domain Eukaryota; kingdom Viridiplantae; phylum Streptophyta; class Magnoliopsida; order Asterales; family Asteraceae; genus Helianthus; species Helianthus tuberosus. The sequence continues at coordinate 9,392,700 of CM060436.1, forward strand.
ATGTTGTCTGTTAAGGAGCCAAGCTACTCACGAGCTACTCGAGATCGGTTCGCAAAAAAAAAAAAAAAACATGAAACAAGTCGAGTTAATCGAGTTTGAGCTCAAGCCTAAAAGTAAGATTATTTAGTAACCGAGCCTTACTTATCGAGCTCAATCCGGTTCGTGAGCCTAACGAGCTCGAGATTAAAACTATCAACGAGCCGAGCTTGAGCTTTAGAAACAAATCTCGAACCGAGCCAAGCTCGAGCTTTCGTAAGTTAAACGAGTTACAGCTTGAGTTCGAGTCTAGTCGAGCTTTGGTTTGGCTCAGCTCGTTTGCTTAGTGTTGGTGCAGCCCATGATGTCACCTCATTCTAAGTTACAAGCTATCGTCTCTTAAAAGAATTAAAAAGCCATATATGCACATATGAACATTGGTTCCAGATGTCCACATTATTAGCCATAAGTAACAATCATTTCAGGGCATTCACATGCTCAAATATTTGGAGACCGCTAATTCTAGCATTAGTCCCAAATACAACGTACACACATGTGAGATTCATATTTCTCACATCGTAAGCACATTGGGGAAGTTAACATAGGTACAAATGAAGTATCTATAACACATGAGAGAGGTGGACACACGTCTTAAGAGCATAAGTTACCTATAAATCGCAAGTGTAATCCATAAAAAACCAATAGTTATCTATAAATACCAAAAAGATTGATGAGAATCTTATCTTCTAATTTGATCGGATTTTTGTCGGAGACTCTTTCTCGCCAAGGAGGAAAATCGCAACGAGAAGTTCGATTTTTTGTGGCGGAGAAACCAATAGGCGTGTCACAGAAAAGCGAGGAGGCTTAGTGAATCATTTGGTGACCAAGGACAGATCAACAACTTGTTGTTGTCTTTGTTGGTGGATGATCAAGGAAGATTCTGATATGGTGGTAAAACTACGATCAAAGACGGGCTCCATCTGTTTTACATTAACGATGAACGGTGGTTTGAGTTAGCAGGTGTCACTACTAGAAAAATGGAACTTTTCAACATGTTTTTCCGTTACAAATGCGTCGCAAATCTGAATTTGCAACGCATTTGTCACAAAAACCTAATGTTGGAAAAAGCCCCGTGGAAAACTTTTTGCAACACATTTACTACACAAAGTTCAACTCATTTGTAACAGAAAAATTGTGTTGAAAATTTGTAACGCATTTCCTACGATTCTTTAATTATTCTTGTATAAGATTTGTGACGTATTTGCAACGGAAATATGGTGTTGGAAATTTATTTGCAACGCATTTCCTACGCCATTTCTTAAAGAATTTGCAACGCATTTGTAACGGAATATAAAATTAAAAAAAAAAAAGAAAAAAAACTGGAATATTTAATTTTTTGTATAAAATTGTTTTTTAATGCTGAAAATTGCATGAAAAATCACAAAAAAAAATATATAGAAAAGATTAAAAAAACCTACTTAAATTCACCGAAATAATACATAACGCAAATTCTAGTGTTTTTAAAAAACCAAAACTAACTTGCGTATATCTCTAAAAAGACAAATGATAAATAATTGAAACTTGTGATTGCCAACGTCTCGTAAAGGTTACAGAGTGTTTCAAGCTTCCAGTCTTCTTTCTCCACATTCAAATAGAACTATTTGATACCTTCCAAAGTGAGTTCATCACGCTTCACAAGAATCCTAACCGGTTAGTTGCGGAGAACACGCCAACATGAACCATCGATGGCAACAACCGGAAGATATCATAGATCTGGAACAAGAAAAACCACTTGTTAGACACTAATTACTCCTAGTAAAATTTAATTTGACCATATATACTTGATCCTTGAACCCCATTGAAAGCATTTTATCAGCCTCATCAAGTACAGACATCCTGATGTAATCAGAACAAAGGGACTGTCTGCGCAACATGTCAAAAACACGTCCAGGTGTGCCAACGTGGACCCCGGCTGAGGTTCATCGGGAGGGCCACCTCAGCACCCCGCAAACCTTCCCGACCCACACCTCATCGCCTTAGAGTCGATTCTTTTCTTTATTATATCATGTAGGGATGAGCAAATGGTACCAGTTACCGGTTCAGAACCGGTACCGGTACTGTATTTTTGTTTTTTTTTTCTACGTTTATCCCTAAACTGGCATGCTTTTTTTAAGACTAATAAATATACCGTTTGTTAATATTTTTTCTAAAAAAGGGGTTTGAAATTGTCAGTTTCATAGTAAATTTAAAACCGATGAAAATCTTAAGAAGTTCAAAATTGTTGTTACGGAAGCTTACTTGGTGGCATATTTCACAAGTGATATCACCCTTTTCGTTGCACCAATGTTGGACACACTTCTGTGAGCATACTGCATAAACATAAAACTTAATAAATAGAGTAAAATTATGTAGAAAAAAAAACAAAAAATACACTCATATACTTTATTTATCATCATGTTCGTTTTACTTCTTTTAATAACAAGAAACAGTAAATAGCCATTTTGAGGTTTGGCCAGTTTTGCGACTTTCGTCCAAAGGTTTGTTTTTCCGCATCTGGATCCAAAATCCTGTGTACAATAAAAAGAATAAGAAAACATAAAGTTCACCCAGAATTACTATAGAAAGTCAACATCCATATACATTGACTTTCTTAATTATAATAAATCCGTAAAAAAGCATGAAAGGAACAAAAAAAAATCCTGCAAACAGGTATTTGCCTGACCGGAAGCTGCTTTTGATCAAACCGAGAGTCTTTTCACAACGGACCAAATCAAAGTGTAACCGCTAACGCCAGGCAAGGAAGTTAGCGTTTTGAATGCTTCAGCTGGAACACATCAGAACACATACAGCTTTAGCCTCCTTGTATTCAGTCACAACCTTGTGAAATGAAATGGCTGTTCATCAAAAACATCAGTATAACAATCAAATTACGGTGCAAATCAACATACGAAAACCTCGGGGTGATTACGGAACTTACTAGTTGGTGTCAAACCACTTGGCCACTTCCATAGCGGGAACCGAAGCGTTTCCTCTAGCCATGGAGAAGTAAGTGTCGAAACCGATTTCACCGTCGTTCCAGTTGTATCTTGCGGGGACGGCACCGAGCATGGCGGTGGTGTCGAGTACTTGATCGTAGTACGAAAATGTGTTGCTAGAGATGTACTTAACGCCAACATCGGACATCTGTTTCCAGATGGATGATCTGAGATCAGCAGCCACCTTTTGCAAATCTTCGGCGGTGCTCTTGCCGTCCCAGAACGATTCAAGAGCAAATTTCAGCTCTCTCTTGGGGCCCATACGCGGATATCCAACAATGTGAGATGCCACTGTTTTAAAGGTCGTGTAAATAAGTGTCGGTTCAAAGAAGACTAGATTAAATAATCTAGTCTTCTTTGAACCGACACTTATTTACACGACCTGTTTTTGGCCCTCGTAATGAAAAACATTGGATCCGCCACTGTTTTAAAGGTTGTCCTACACTGCTACTCTCCAGATTTCGTTACACTTAAAGTCACCAAGAACTCATCTATCTCATATAAAAGCGAATCAATCAAAATGTATGATGAGAAGCTCTATTCTATATATAGGAGAACGAACTACAATGGAGCTACCTAACAGACTAACCAAAAGGTAACCGACAATCTCAGGCTATACAACTACTCATATACATACACTAATACAGTAATACACTATCTCTAAAATGGCATGTAATGAAACAGTATAGACACATTCAAATGTAAAAATAAAAACATTACTTGTGTCGCACACTCACACTAATCATGATCATAGTAAAAAAAACCTCTGTGTGTGTATATATACAATAACATGAAGTTATCATGTCACACCTAATATATTGATCTACTTTACGAAACCGAGGCAGATGAAAACTTGTTCGATTTGCAGCAAAGCAAAATGTGAACAGAACAGAATAAATCATTTCATATACAAATTATATGTAAAATCAAGATCCAGTTATCGATCGATAGCTCTCGAAACCGTAGATCACCACATCTTATCCCATTATCATTCAATCTATGTGTAAAATACGTTATAGATCAAAGGATCCGGACATCCTGTGATCTTAATAATCCATTTACTAAACCTAAAATCTCACAAACCCTAACTAGAACTACAATGCATAAAACATTCTACACAAATCACTAAATGTGATAGTCTACATGCATATGTGATACCTAATCCACATACACAACGAAACATGGAAGCAGATCACGGACGCTTACATTCAAATCTAACTATATTACTTAAAATTTTCAGAATTGAATTTAGATTCACATATAAACCTAAATTGAACTCGTAATCAATTTCATTTAAACTTCTACCAAATCCATATCGAAATCAAGATAGAAAACAGATCTAATAACCTGAAAGCAACTGAAAAGCTATTTGGATTCAATGCCGTAACAATAACCAGCTTATAATTGACACGAATCCGAGAGCCGATAGAAGCAATAGAAGAAGAAGATGCAGTTGAATTAGAATAGAGATTGATCATCATACTGGAATCAGGATGAACCCTAGAAATCACGATTGTTGAAAGAGCTTCAGAAACCCTAGAAATTTGCTAAAATGACGCCTTCTGATGGTGATAGTAGATTGGAGAATAAAAGAGGAAAAGCATCTCATGTGCATCGCCGGTGATTCGCGCCGGAGATTAGTGACGACCGACCGGATTTGTGTCTTTCCAGCGACAGGATCCGAATTTTGGTGAATTGATGGATGAATTTGGGGATTTTGGTGATTTAGAACCGAAGTGGTGAAAATTTGAAGATTTAGGGTTTTGAATTTCAATCTATTGTGCATTTGTGCGTGGTGGTTTAGATGTTGTAATTGGGGGTTGAAAGGTTAATAGGTGATGGCAGAAGTGTAAATAGGTGGAGTATTAGGGGTATATGTATAATAGGTTGAAAGTGGTGATTTATTTGAGGTCGTGATGTAGACAAATTTTTTTATTTGTAAATATAAAGTTTCGTTACAAATGGGTTGCAAATTTTGTTACACGTTTCCAACGGAAAATGCATTTTCTTTTGTTTGTGTAGTTATTGTGTTACAAATTTGTTTCAATAATTATGGGTTTTTTTCCGTTAAAAGTGTGTTGCAAATGTGTTGGAATTTGCAACGCATTTTTTTGCGTCGGAAATTTCCATAACAAAATACAACTTTTCTAGTAGTGTGTCACGGAAGTACCGTTGGGATGACAGTAGTGACAGGTGATCAGTTCAGTTCGTTTCGGTGGTGGTGAACTTCATAGCATTAGCAATTTTCTATCCAGGTAGTATCAAGACCCTGTCAAATTTGGTTACAAAATTATGTATTTTAGTAATATTATAATTTTTAAACAAATAACTTTATATTTTTTGTTTTAAATTTACACTTTGGTCCATTATTGACCCGTAGTTATCCAACTTTTTTTCCTTAAACCTGTTAGAGATACATGTAAAATGGTTGAATTTGTCACTCTAATATTTTTTTTTATTTATGATAATGTTGAATACTTAAATATAGGTAAGAGATGAGATAGAGCAACTCATGGACGACGATGGAGATATGGCTGAAATGTATTTGATTGAGAAGAAAAGGCGTATGGAGTCATTAATTCTACGATGGAGATCAATCTTTGGCAGGACACAAATCAATGAATGGGATTCAATCTATTTTTGCTTTGATTTCTCCTGTTTCTTCACCTCTAACTTGTTTTGACAGAACTTTGAGCCTTGCAAGGAGCATGCATGAGAGCACAAGTAGTTTATAAATGGAATGGTTCTGAAGTAGACAAAAGTGTGTTCAGAGGTTAGTTTGTATTGACTTTTCTTAAAATATTGCACATCATAGTATTTAATGCTTTAATGTATAAGATTCAAGAAAAGATGGACAAAAATGTTTGTGAGTCACCTGACCCGTCGTGATAAATCCCGTTACAACGCATAACCAAGCATGATCATTTTGCAGCCTATATATTAGAATGTTATTAGGGGATTAATGATTGGATTAACAACTTTATTGGTGATTATTTTGTTTGTGTACTAGCTAAAGGAATATATCGCTGATACCAAAATAATTCTTCTTTCAGCACCATATTACTAAAGCTCATATTGAATGTTTGTTTTCATTTTAGGTATTGCAACTTCATACACATTGAAGGAAAATGCGCTTATTTTGGTGAGAATTGTTAATTTTCATGCCCTTCTCTTGGATTCTTGCATTGATTATATTTCATCACCCGACTTAATAATAAGTTGTTGGCAGTTAGAGAGATTAGAGCAAGCTGGTGATGTAATTATTTCCGGTCTTCAGGTTGATGCTTCAAGTTAATAGAGTAGGTTATACTTGGCCTCCTTAAGTGTTTCACATATTTTCTAGAAGGTGGCAAAAAACTCGGCCTACTAAGAAAGAGGCCAAAAGGCTGGAAAGTTCCCCAATGTATAGAGTTAACCATGTTGACCCATTTCGCACCCGTACAGTTAAGTTAAGCGTTCTGACCCATTTCGCACCCTTACAGTAGAGTTAACCATTTTGACTCATTTCGCACCTGTACAATAAAGTTAACCATTTTGACCCATTACTCAACTCGCATGACATGTCCATTTTAGCCACCATAATTTTATGTGTTTAATTGGAAGCTTAATCCTCAATTGGAAGCTTTAGCCACAGGTATGAACTATGAAGCTGAACTTGCTATAACATGATTAAATTGTCGCGGGATAACTCTTTAATAATCTTTAAAATTTGTGTGTAGATTTATATGCTTTGACAAGATATTTTGATGCTAAAGATCGAACAATTGAAACAAATAACGACGAATCTAAGCTTAGGTAAGACAAACTTTAGGACTAACTTCCTGCTAATGAACCTGGTGCCTCAATTTTGGGGATTTATGCCTGAAAATAGTAGATTATGGATATTACTGGGTTCGCCAAAATTAGTTGCTACTATTAGTTTTTTTAATATCATTATATTTTCTTTAACCTTGGATCTACACCTATAATCATAGTAGATGACTATAGATACATTGATTTATTGCATAAACCAAAATTGAAACTTTCATGTTGGTACACAAATGAGTTCAGAGGAGACACTTTGATAAAGTAATTTGACATTTATTTGGAAAGGTTTTGGGGTTTACTAAAACATGTTTGCTCTATGTTGATCAATGGTTATTTGTTTTGAAGATGAATTTTGTATATGGCTGATTAGACGCAAAATAGAAATAAAGAAGAAAAATAATAGAAAAAGTAGTGCACTTGAATCACTATATCAAGGTAGAGTGGCTGAATGACAAGAATGATAACACCGATGAAGAAGATTGAGTGATCATATTTTATATATTATAAGCAATTTTTCCAGTGTGCTTATTGTCTTCATACATCAAGACATTACTTTGTAAGTTTTATTTGAAGGATCCTATTATTTGAAAAATTAAGTATACTGTGTTATAAGCATTTCGAACAGTATCGATCGATTCAGATCGTCACCATACTGGTACCGATATTCATTTATTGTCGCAGACGAAATTGTATAAATAAAAAATTACCAAAATCAGAAACCATAAAAATGAATAAAGGTGGAGGTACCGATGCTCGTTACGGTGTTAGGTTATGGAATGTTTCGTTCATTAAAAAGTTTATGTCAACGGATTGGCAGTCACACATATATACCTAGAATTAATTTGATCACTTCTGATAAAAAGATTCCTTTTGCTTTTCAAATGAAGCAATTTCCAGTGCTCGTATGTTTTGCAATGACAATCAACAAAAGTCAAGGCCAATCACTTTCGAGAGTTGGTTTGTACTTGAACAACCTGTATTCTCTCATGGTCAACTGTATGTTGCTTTATTAAGGGTGAAAACACGAGATGGGGTCAAACTACTAATACTTGACAACGACGAGAAACCTACAGATAAAACAACTAATGTGGTTTATAAAGAGATTTTCAACGAATTGTGATCGTTGCATATTCATGTATTTCAATTTGTCGTCGAAATCTAATATATTCGGTTGTCTTTTACCGTGTATAAAATCATAATATTTATTGTCAGCGGCGGTATTAATGAAGAAATTTTCTTTTACCAAACCGCGAAGCCCGCGTGTTCTTAAGCTAGTTTACAAATAGAGATGAGTTGACTTGGCTCATATATTTTAGTGAGCTTAAATGCCGAGATTAAGCTTAGATCTTCAAAAGCTCAAGCTAGCTCGTGCATCATCGGGTAAGCTCGTTTATTTCAAATTTCTAAATTGTCTTTTTTACATATTAATATGTATAAAAATTATAAGTATTCATGACATACTGTGGAATTTATAAACTACATAATTCTTAAAATTTTGGGTTATATTTTATATGTGTGAAAAATTGGAATTTAACTTTTAAACGAGCCACTCAAGAATTTTCCATACTAAGAGAACTTTTATTGTATTTCTATATATTTTTTTGAGTTAATTGCCAAAATCGTCCCTGAGGTTTGGGCATGTTTGTCATTTTCGTCCAAACTGACACTTTTGTACCAGATTGCCCCCAACGTTTGTAACTTTTTGCCATTTTCATCCAAACCACTAACTTAGCTTATTTTTCCTATTAAGCTGATGATATTTGGATGAAACTGGCAAATATAAAACCACAAGGACGATTTTGGCAATTTACTCAAACCCTTTTTAATTTCTTTTATTTAATTATTTTTGTTACATATATAATAAAAAAGAATATACATGGAGTTTTTAGAAAAAAAAAATAATTTTGTCACATAATTTTTATAAATTTTCATCCAAATCACTACCTCAGTTTATTTTTTCTGTTAAGGTGAATGTTGTTTTAAATTTTATAAATTAAGACAGAAATTAATTTAAAGCTTCTTTATATAAATCAGTTTTATAAAGAGAAAACGTCATTGGTGTGCAACACATAACAATCGATTACAACTTTTAGTATTTATCGGTTGCAGAGATAGAAAAAAAATTGTAAAATGTTACATATTTTTTGAATGTGTTGAGCACCTAGTAAATATGTTGGTAGAAATAAAATATTTATTTAATTAAGTTTATGATGGTAACTAACTAATACTTATTCTGAGTGGGTTGAATAAAGAAACTTTTGGTTCATAGCATTATAATTACAATTTGGTGGGTAATTTTAAGGTTCGGTAACGATACGTTGTTTGATGGGGGGGGGGGGGGGGGGGCACTAGCTTCTGTTTTTCCTTAGGAGCGAATTTAAAAGAGTAGAATATGAATTACAAACTTGGTACATATGATAAGATTTTTTTTATTTGACATTTTTCAATAAGGTCACCAGCATTTTAGTTTTATAAAATTTAGAGGTTTAAGTAGATTTTATTTTATAAAACTGATCTATATAAAAAAATTAGAAATTAATTTATGTCTTAGTTTATAAACATCCTTCCCCTTAATAGAAAAATTAACTTAGTTAGTGGTTGGATGAAAATTTATAAAAATTATGTGACAAGGCTATTATTTTTTTTTTTCATATAAAAATTGCAAGTATATTCTCTTTTATTATATATGTAACAAAATTAATTAAATAAAAGAAATTTAAAAGAATTTGAGTAAATTGCCAAAATCGTCCCTGTGGTTTTATATTTGCCAGTTTCATCCAAATATACTTAACTTAACATAAAAAATAAACTAAGTTAGTGGTTTGGATGAAAATGACAAAAAATTACAAACGTTGGGGGCAATTTGGTACAAAAGTGTCATTTTGGACGAAAATGACAAACATGCCCAAACCTCAGGGACGATTTTGGCAATTAACTCTATTTTTTTCATTAAATTTAAACGAGACACTCAAGAATTTTCCATACCAAGAGAACTTTATTGTATTTCCATACTTTCTTCATTAAAAAATGCCATACAACTTTAAGTTATATGTATGAATGTTTGTATGTATTTGGGACATGGTTTAAATGAGAGAGTCACGAGACGAGTTAACCTTGGCTTGGTTCTTTTACAGACCGAGTTGGTTTGGCTCGATTTGTTTACAAATAAGCCTATTTGAAACAAGCATTTTTGCAAGCTTTTGTTAAATAAATTTTGAAGAAGTAGTGATAGTTTTGAATAAAAGAACGATAAGCTTTTGTTAAATAACTTTTGAAGAAGTAGTGATAGTTTTGAATAAAAGAACGATAAAAAAGTACCAAGTATAAAATGAAGTATTACAAAGTTGACTCTTGTAATTTCATTTTCTCTCAATTCCTAGTCCCACATTATCACTTCGCCATCACTATTGATGTGCTAGCCACTATAGGAAGTCGTTAAACAAAAAGTCTATAGATTGTATAGCAATAGTTATCTCATTAGAAAATTTATAAAAAGTGTTTGGAGTCTGACCATATTAAGGTATTGTATTGATGTTTTTCTCACAAGTTTTTATTTAAAACAGTAAAACTACATATTAAATATAGTCTCTCTCAACTGGTGAGAATTCAAGTTTCATTAGAGATTAGATTTTGGAAGTAGGTGTACTTTGTTGTAAAAAAAGAATTCTTATAACTTCTGTTTTAAAAATATATATTTTGAATTTAGAAATAGAAAAAAAACTTATAATATACTATTATTGTATTAAATAGCATTTAAACCAATTAAGAGATTTTTTATACGTATTAGAATAATCACTGTCAGTAAGATTTCCTTATCTGAGGTCAGGTAACGTCAAATGACATAGGATATTAGACTATGGGGTATGGGGCGTGAGTTTCGGCGTGGCCCCTTGGGCGGGGGTTTCAGCCCGGGCGTTTGGGGGGGGGGGGGGGGCTAGCGGTCTTCCGTGGCCGGCTCTCATTGGCTGGGTTGGCTAGGCTATAGGTGGCTAGGTTTTTTTTTTAATTTTGTATGTATTTTTATAATAATTGAAAAAAAAAATTATAACACGTGGCCAACCCACGCGGGCTAGCCCCGCCCCGCCATACCGACCCAACATGTAACTGATCAGCAGTGCCCCTCGAAGTCCACGTGTTAACCCATGCCCCAAACCCCCGTCCCACCATACCCCACTAATAACACAGAATAATGCTTGTTATTGTTACATAAAAACAATTACAAAATGTCCTATATATAGGAAAATATATTACACTTAGATACCCTTAAGAATAGTAAATATAAAAATACTATCTAAAATATATTGTCTAACATCCACCACAAGTTGAGGGCGGGGAACGACCTGCAACTTGGACCTTAACAGCAGGAACCTTTGTGATGGCAGAGGCTTTGTAAAAATATCTGCAATCTGATCATGTGTAGTGATAAACCGGACTGCCAATTTCCCTTGGGTAACTTGTTCACGAACAAAGTGATAATCGACTTCAACATGTTTAGTGCGGGCATGAAAAACAGGATTGGCAGAGAGATATGTTGCACCTAGATTATCACACCAAAGTGTAGGTGAGACTTTGGCGATAACACCAAGTTCATTTAAGAGAGCTTGTAGCCAAGTTATTTCTGCAACTGTGTCAGCCAGTGCTTTATACTCTGATTCGGTTGAAGATCGTGAGACCGTTCTTTGTTTGCGAGCATTCCACGAGATAAGATTGGAACCTAGGTAGATGGCAAACCCCCCCCCCCCGTGGACCGACGGTCATCAGGACAGCCGGCCCAGTCAGCATCAGAATAAGCTTGCAAGGTAGTTTGCCAGTTGACATCAGTAAATGCCAGTAAATGCCTGAAGAGTAGAACCAGAGTTCTGGCGAATGAAAAGACCGTAGTTAGATGTACCTTGAAGATATCGTAAGATTCGTTTGACAGCTGACCAGTGATTTTCTGTGGGAGAGTGCATGAACTGACACACTTTATTGACCGCAAAGGTTATGTCGGGTCGGGAAAGAGTGGCATATTGAAGAGCACCGACAGTTTGGCGATATTTGGTAGGATCAACAAGCAAAGGGCTATCAGCAATAGCCAAGGATTGCGAGCTACTCATAGGAGATGGAACAGGTTTGCATTCAGCTAAACCTGCTGTGGTGATTAAATCATAAATATACTTTCGCTGAGAAAGAATGAGATTCTTGCCAGTAGGTATAATTTCAATTCCCAAAAAATAATGCAAAGTGCCGAGGTCTTTAACTGCAAACGCAGTTCCCAACTTGCTGATGATGTCGGTAATGGCTGCTGGATTATTTCCTGTAACAATAATATCGTCCACATAAACAAGAACATACACCAAGGTACCCGGTTTCTTGAGGATAAATAAAGATGGGCCAGTTTTAGAGCCAATAAAACCGAGATGATGTAACGTGGTAGAAAAGCGTTCAAACCATGCTCGCGGTGCCTGTTTGAGACCATATAGTGACTTGTGTAGTAAACATACATGATCAGGTCTGGATGTATCACCAAAACCCTGTGGTTGGCGAAGATAGACAATTTCTTTTAAATCACCATGGAGAAAGGCATTTTGAACGTCTAACTGTGGAAGTGGCCATTGATTTGTAACTGCAAGAGACAAAAGTACCCGAATAGTAGTAGCCTTGACAACCGGGCTAAATGTTTCTTGATAATCGATACCCGGTTTTTGATTGAATCCCTTTGCAACAAGACGTGCTTTGTACCTAGTAACCTGCCCATTTGCATCCTTTTTAATCCTGTAAACCCACTTTGAATCAATAATATTAGTATTGGGAACCTGAGGCACAAGAGACCATGTTCCATTTTTAACAAGAGCATCAAACTCTTCAGCCATGGCTTGACGCCACTTCGGAGATTTGTTGGCAACAGTAAATGAGGACGGTTCCAGAGGTTCAGAAGGATGAGTAGAAGTGTGGTAGGCTGAAGGATCATAGCGGGTTGTAGGTTTTGGATTTTGGCGAAGGTTGGATGGACGAGGGCGGGGTGGAGGAGTGACGTGACCGTGTCGTCCCGATCAGTCAAAAACCCAATTGAACCTAGGTAGCTAGGGTAAGTCGGGTATCGTATCCACGAAAAGCATGTGGTCAGTATCGCACCACCCGTTCGATTAGTTAGACTATTTACAACTGATGTACAAGATGATTATGAAGATTGCTATTTTTATTTATTTGTTTGGTTTTTAAAATAAATCGGAATGAACCGACAAATTGATGTTATCGAAAACAATGATTTATTAACTAAACTTGTAAACTAAACTACTTAATTGAAAACATGAATTAAGAATTCGGATCACACCCGGTTTCGGTAATTGTAAGTCCTAGGGTTCCTACATGTTTTAATTCAACTCAATTGCATACGATTAGCGGATTTAGTGTACCGTGACTTAGGTGCCAATAACTATCAACGCCCAGAAGAACGGACAAGAATGCACTTTGTAATCAACACAAGTAAATCCTAACCACGACAACGCATAACTACACATAACCATTTCGCAAAGTCATAACTTTTAACATTGTTCGACAATTTACGAATACGAAACAAATGTAAACTATTGTCAATGGTTTCAAAAATCAATACAAGTTGTCACAAAGTCGAATCAAAGAACAAATGCATAAACCCTAGAAAATACAACTACCTACACTGGGGTGAAACCGAAGAGACTAGCCGCTCATGGTTGGGTGGACGCGATCACCGGCCTGAGATAGTGATGAAGACATGATTGGTTGGCTAGTTGTGGATGATCGATGATGATGTGTGATGAGTTCGAGAGCCAAAGGGTGATCTGCGGCTGCCTAGAATCGGCCGATGATAATGTCGTCCATTCCTTTTGCCACCAAGCCCACAAAATTAATTCCCTCCTCTCAATATAGCGGCCCACAAGTCCAACCGAAGTGAATGTTTATGGCCCCTTTAGGTTTTTTTTTTTTTTTTTTATAATAATAATAATAATCTCCAACTAATATGTCTGCATGTGCCATCCCCAAACAAGTCTAGTTCGAGTAGTCCCAATGATGATGCTTGTTGACTAAAGATGATAATGTCCCTCACAAGACTGCCGTCAATATGTGAATGATGGATGGACTCAAAGTTGTTTTTGTTGTTCACGTGAGCCTTTTTCAATTATGATGATGAGTTTGTTGAATAATTAAGAACCTCCTCCTCACGTGATGTTGCCTTCCAATAATTCTCTAGCCATCACCCAAAGTCGGCGTATAATATTGAATTGAGTAGGGGTGCAAACGAGCCGAGCCGAGCCCGAGCTCGACCAGGCTCGAGCTCGAGCTCGTTTAACATATGAAAGCTCGAGCTCGAGCTCGGCTCGATTCGAGCTTTATTTCTAAAGCTCGAGCTCGGCTCAAAGGTAATTTTTCAAGCTCAAGCTCGGCTCGGGCTCGACTCGTTTAGTATTTATTAATTAATTTATATTAATTATAATTATTATTATACATATAATTAAGTTATTTTTTATATTTATATAAATCGTAATTATTATTATATAAATATATGTCTAATATATTAATAAAAAATATATAAACAGAAAGCTCGTTTAGGCTCGCGAGCTGGCTCGAGCTCGATAAGCGAAGCTCGGGATCGGGCTCGTTTACTAAACGAGCTTGTTTTTTAGGCTCGGGCTCGAGCTCGTTTAAGCTCGGCTCGTTCGAGCCGAGCTCGAGTAGCTCGGCTCGTTTGCACCCCTAGAATTGAGATAAGACTTAGGGTTGTTGAATTATTTTTCTAACAATTCTCTCCAATAACCTTGCATGCGGCTGAAAAATAAATCCATCCGTAGCCCACGGTTAAGAACCGTAGGTCACGGTTTATACATTCTGTTGTAATGAAACACTTCTACCCGTAGGTTACGCTCCCATTCCGTAAGCCACATCTCAACATGCTTGTTTATCATACTCAAGCGTTCCGCGTCATCTCCTCTCGCTCCTACTTTACCGAATTAGGCCGATTAACCTATAAAACCACAAACTCTCGTAGTTACTATATTCAACGTACATAATCGCTTAAAACACAATAACACGCGTAATATAAGTACTTTAACACCCCGGTTTCACACTCTACATCAAGGAGATGGAGGTTGGGAGGTGGGTGAAGACACGGGTTCAATTGGGGTAACCGTGGGGGCAATAGCGACTGTGGGTGTGGTTGTAGCTATGTGGGTTGGGGTGGCCATGGGGGTTGTATCAGCCATCAAGGTTGTTTCAGCCGTGGGGATTGTGCCAGGTATGTCAGGGAAGGTGGAGTAGTAGGGAGGGGTAGGTTCAGTGGTAGGTCGAGGAATTTTAGGTTGAAAAGGAAAATGGGTTTCATTGAAACGAATGTGACGCGCAATGTACACGCGTTCGGTGTCTAGATCCAAACACCGATACCCATGATGTAATGGGCTGTAGCCGAGAAAGACACATGGAGTGGAACGAAAATCCATTTTGTGTCGATTGTATGGTCGTAGATAGGGAAAACATTGACATCCGAATACCCTTAGAAAGGAGTAATCAGGTGGTCGTTTGAAAACATGTTCAAAGGGTGATTTGTTGGAGTTACTTCGAGAGGGCAAACATTGATTAAGAAAACCGCCGTTTCGAAGGCAAAGCTCCAAAAACGTGGCAGAGTGTTAGAATGAGCCAAAAGGGCAAGGCCCGTTTCAACAACGTGACGGTTTCAACGCTCAACGATGCCATTTTGTTCACTTGTGTGTGGGCACGAACGTCGATGGATAATACCAAGTGAAGAGAAGAATGGTGCAAGGTTGCGAAATTCACCCCCCAATCTGTTTGTACATTTTTAAGCTTAGTGTTAAATTGTCTTTCCACCATAAGAACGAATGATTTAAAAGTTAAGTAAACATCAGATTTTTGAGCCAAAGGGTAAAACCACATATATCGGGAGTGATGATCAACACATAACATAAAAAATCTGTGTCCATCAAAAGAAAGTGATGGAGCAGGACTCCAAACATCACAATAAACCAAATCTAATATATTATTACTTCGAAAATTTGAAAGGTTCAAAGACAATTTGGAGGACTTCCCCATTTGACAAGAAGAACACAAATTATGACATAAATGAGATGAAACAGGTAATGAATTGCTAGAAATAATAGAATTAAAAACACGAGCATGGGGATGTCCAAGACGATGGTGCCAGATTGTTGAGGATGCTTTGGTGGCTGTGAAAGAAACATATGGAAGAGACTTTAACTGAGGCAAGCGAAGCGTGTAAAGACCTTGATCACTTGGACCCGTGAGTAGGATGGTACGTGTAGACTCGTCCTTCACAACAAAAAAAGACGAGTGAAACTCAAAGAAAACATCATTATCTAAGCAAAATTGTTGTACAGATAGCAAGTTCTTTTTAAGTGCGGGTAGATGAAGAACATTAGAGAGTTTAAAAGTTTTGTTAGGGGAATAGATTTTTGAAGAACCAACATGAAAGATGGGAAGGGGATTACCGTCGCCAACATGAAGTG
Organism: Helianthus tuberosus; assembly: GCA_030545235.1. NCBI lineage: Eukaryota > Viridiplantae > Streptophyta > Magnoliopsida > Asterales > Asteraceae > Helianthus > Helianthus tuberosus. Next base: position 9,409,012 of record CM060436.1, read on the forward strand.
AGTGATTACCATTATAAGCTTCTGAGTGATCCAAATTTGTTAAATCTGGAGTGGCATGGCCATTTGCCCCGGTATCAGGTTTCCAGTCGGTTGAACCATATGGGGAACCAATACTGAAGCTGCATAGTCTGCTGCATAACTTTGTTGTGATAAACCACTTGTAGAGGGGGAACCAGATTTATTGGGGCACTGAGCTGGGATGTGGCCTATACCGCATCGGTTACAATGACCATAGACTGTGTTTTGCGTATATGCCCACGCAAAAGATGGTTGGCGATTTTGGCCACTGGTTCCACGAGAGTCATCCCGATTTATGTTATAATTGCCACGGTAGGTGCCACGCGAATTGCCACGCCTATTGCCACGATTATTATTTAATGACCGACTTGCCATAAAGGCCTGAGATTGGCTGGTTTGCTGAATTAGAGGGCTGAGTTGATACCCTAATTGGGCTGCCATTTGTTGGACAACAGCAAATTGTGAGTTTTGGGGGTTACTTGAGGGTGTAGGTGCAGGACCAGCAAAGGCAGCCGTGAATGCCTGAGGAGCAGCAGTGGTGTGACGAGTAATCATGTAATCATGGTCACTTAGCAAACCATACAATTCATTGAATGTCACAGGTGGAGAGCATGCGTGTAACACCTCGAAAATTTACGTCCAATAATGTCTGGACACGTGTCATAAGCTTTGGATATGTGAAAACAAACTTTAGAGGGACTAAAGTTGACAAACGGTGAAACTATGTAAATTCAAGGGTTCAAAGGGTCAACGATTGATAAATAGACTCCATAATAACCCTACATAATGTTTATAACCTTAAACGGATGGATCATGGATCATACGAAGCGGAAAATGCACGAAAGTGAGGAATTACAAACTATAGGGACTAAAAGTGTCAACATGTTGAATTTATACCTTTGAGTGAACTTTTGGCAGCCCCGAAGCTTTGTAATGCTAGAATATACTCACTAGAATATGTGGTAAAAATTTCATGAAGTTTCGTTATCGTATGAGAAAGTTATGGCCAAAACCGTACTTGAGGGGCTAAAAGCGTCAACGTCGAATTTCATGGCTTTTCGGGTGAGCGCAAAGTTATCCGAGGACATTACCATGTTGGTAAATGTCCCAAGGTTCTTAAAAACCAAGTTTGGGGGTTTACGAGTCAAAATAAATAGCCAAAACCTCGCGTGCAAAGACAGGGACCAAAGCTGCCATTTTTAATTTAAGTTTGGCAGCCCCAGGTGCAGAATTGCGACCAGCTGCTGTTTGGGTCCGAATTTTGAGTGCTTGACAGCTGGTATCACCTCTAAAACTCACCAATCAGCCCTCATGCATGTTGGGACACCTGTTGCACTCTTGTAACATCTGAATTCACCATAAATTAGATCAAAAGCTCTCATTTTTGAGGCACTTGCATTGTGATCAAGAACACCCACAACTTGCAAAACTCTCAAGGCAACTTCTGGAGCATTTCTGAACGACAAGGCAGCCTCTAAGTGTTAACTAAGCTTCATTAGGACCTTTGTAAGCTTCCATATCAGTTTATAATTCGTTCTTGCTTTGATTATTAGTTAAAAGTCAAACCGTTGTTCATATAGTTTGACTTTTCGATTAAACGAGTTTGGCTCTGTCATTTCTCAATTGAAACCACTGATATGTTGGTATTTATGTGGGAAACAAACCCTCCAAAGGGTATTCTCTGATTCCCACTCTAAGCATGCTATTTGTCGAGTCAAAGATGTTCTTAAAAAGTCAACAGAAATCGTTTTTGCGAAATATAGCATAAATGGTAATGTAGATGACATGCAATCAGTTTGATCATCAAAAATAACTTATAATGAATATAAGAATGTTTTTTTTCATAATCAACTCGACAATCTTTAGTATAAACTCGGATCGGAACCGAAAGTCTTATAAAACGACTTTTTCGTAGACTATCGATTCGGATCCGTGCATGCATGTTTGAGATCTGTATTGGAGTGTATTTTTGACCATTTTTATTTATGTATAACTTTCTGGAATTTTTACATCTTGAGTCTATGCTTAACCGATTCATATGCGTGTTTCCGATTATGCTTAAAAGTTGACTATTTTGCCCTTTTTGATATAAAACGTGATTTTTGGAAAAGTGAAAGAGTAGAAATCTTTATTATTAATTTATAAACTTGCACCGAAAATTTGAGATCAGTTGGTGGTCCAGATTTTGAGTTATGGCCGATAGCGTAAAACTATATCTTTATGTTAAATAAACGGCGCATTTAGCGTATAACCTATTTCAGGCCACTTTTCGATATAAAACTTTTTACCCACTGATGTTATATAATATTCTGGGATTTTTGAAGATTTTTATTTAATTTTTGGCTGATCGGATCATACGTCGCTAAGTCGATTCGGTTAATGCCGGTTTTGACCGTTTAAGCCATAAAATGAGTTTTATACATCCGATTGACCCCAAACCACTTCCTACTGATTTTATTTATTAAATAATGTATGTTGAACCTTCTGGAAGTATAAAAATCTCAGCTTTCTTTTACAAACCCGGAAACGGCTCTAATTCGCCTTTTTAGGCATTTTTAACGCATAGTATATGCTATAACCATGTCAAACATATAAGACTTATACCTACTGATGTAATTAGCATATTTTCATATAAAAACAGTAAGTACAATATTATAAACTCAGATTTCCAGTTTTGGCATTTTTAGCCCTTGTGAAATTACCAAAATGCCCCTATGGTGCATAGTTTGGTTTTAAATGATAAGTTGGTATATGGGTCATACTCTACTGTTATAATATGCCAAATTAAGTATATGTACTGTATAAATCAAACCCGAAACCCAGATTTCCAATTTAACTCTTTTATAACATTTTAAATGACCAAAATGCCCTTCTAAGGCATAAATTGAGTTTAAAAAATTATTCGGGGCATAATAGAACATAACTTGCTGATATTATATCATATTTAAAGCATATTATCTCAAGGAACTTGCATATGACTCTTTTGGTTACCCGTAACGCCCTTTTGCGTTCGGTTCGGTTTACGTAACTAGTTTGCGTAAATTGACCGAAACGGGTCAAACGTTATCATTTTTATCTCAAAATCCAGAATGTATTTAGTATACCCATATTATACAAGTATTCAAACTTGTCGGGTCTAAATCACATTCTATCCGGTCTTCGCTTAATCGTGCGTTTGAACCGTATATTTCCTTAAGTCTAACCGGTCTAAGCTTTGGCTTAATTAAAGACCCGTTAGCATTCTAATTAATTATTTATGTCATCATTCCAGACTAGAGTCTTCCGGTAAATGGTACCTACGCTTACTTAAGCGAACACGGCTGAGTTATTAAATTCTTATTAATTAAGACAGGAGCTAGCTCAGGTAAATACTTTTAACTTATTTTCCCTTATACGGGCTTGGGGTACGGTATTATAAAAATACCGCTTGGTCGGGTGTAGAAACCTTTTGATCGGAGATGATTGAATTGCATAATCCCGTTTTAATTCGTATTGCTTGATAACAAATAACATTGGGGGTTAATGACCGTGTCCTGGATATCCTTGGCTCATTTTAAAAAGTGAATGGCCACGACGTAAGCACAAGGTGTAGACAAAACACCTCCTGTTGCATATGTAAAACGTATACTCACTCGTGAGGATAACTTCTTGTGAGATTATATTTGTGGTGTGTCGATTAATCTTGTCCGGCTTGTATTGTATTGTATTGTATAATCACCGGCCCTAAATGTTGGACAAACATGTAAATCGGATACAAGATTTTTATTAATAAAATTGTCCCAAGTTATAAAAGATTAATCTTGCCTCTGTGCATTTTAATCAATGTGTTAAAAGATTTTGTGCCGTTTGCACTCAAATCAATTTTCAAACTCTTTTCAAAATGAGTCAGTTAAATTGTATTTACCAGTGAAAACTGACGTATTTTCCCAAAAGGTTAAGTGACAGGTACTGAACATAATTGGCTGGAAGCTCAGGGCGATTATAAGGAATCTTACAAGTCCTAGGCGTCTAAAGTCTGCTGAACAATGATTATGATTATTCGATCCGCCTGTGGATCTTTTTACTTTCCGTTGTAATACTCTGATATTACCTTATATTCGGATTGTAATATATTTATCTTTTGCTTCCGCTGTGCATTTATATATTGTGTTGTTTGACTATGATGATATCAATTACGTCACGATACTCCCCCACCGGGCCCACCGGTGACACGTGGAAATTTGGGGTGTGACAATGCGAGAAGATTCTGTTTTAAACCGGTATACTCTTCACGTAGGCCTGCAACAGCAAGCATAGCCAAGTCCTTGTCTTTGAAAGGTTCGCCAATATTGGCTAGAGCAGTAGCGTATTCCTGTGCACGAGTAAGGTAAATGGAAGAAGTTTCATCACCCTTCGTCTCAAGCTTTAACAGCTGAGTTTTTAGTGTGTATTCTTTGGAAGAATTGTGTGGTGCATATGCTCGTTCAAGAGAGGGCCACAAATCACAGGAGGTGAGGCCTTGAACATGTTGGAAGGATGCTTCAGATATAGCAGAGATAAGAAGCATTCTGACATGAGCATCATTGGCAACCCAATTTGAGTAACTAGGGTTGTCCATAGATGCGGTGTCAGTGGTGGCAGCAGTATGGGATGGTGGGTAGGGAATTGTTCCATCTATATAACCGAATAGATAGTTGGTGACTAAGAATGGATGGATCATATTTTTCCAGAATCCATAGTTAGTGGGTGAGAGTTTAAAAGCAAACTTATGGGAATTGTGGGCTGTCTTTTCAGTGGTTGTGAAGGCAGAGATCATAGCCATGGTTGTGATGGGTATTGACTGCGTTGGCAGCAGGGTTAAGGCAACATAAATTGGGACAAACTGTAGGGTTACGGCTGGAATGTGGCTGCAGAAGGGTTAACAGCAGCAAGGTTACAGCAGCTACAAGGATGTGGGGGATAAAGTACTGCAGGATTTTGATCGACTGCAGGGGTGTTATGAAAAAATTTTTGCCTGACGGCAGGTAGGGTTTAGGGTTAGGTTAATTTACCTAACTACCTAGCTCTGATACCATAATAACACAGAATAATGCTTGTTATTGTTACATAAAAACAATTACAAGATGTCATATATATAGGAAAAGATATTACACTTAGATACCCTTAAGAATAGTAAATATAAAAATACTATCTAAAATATATTGTCTAACACCCACGGTCTTATTCTTGGCCATAAAGCGCGAGAGTGATTTGATCGTTGTCGTTTAGACTTCACCGTAGATCTTCTTATCCTAAGTCTTCTCCGCTTATTGCTCGTGGCGTGCAAACCAATTTGGATTGACAGTAGACATGACAACCATCAAGACATGTATTTTGTTAGCTGTTATTTTAAACTGTCATATATCCCCGCCCTAGATATAGAATTTTCGAAATATAAATCTTCCACCACTTCTAATAGCTCGTTCCGTGACTACTCCCATTCCCATATCATCAATAGTTCCTTTGATTTTGCTTATCATGGCAAAGCGTACGAACCTTTTGTTTCTTTTCTTCTTATTTTCATTTGTTGCTTTTTTTTTTCATTTGTGTATTCTTTTTTAATCTGCTTAATTCTATAAAATTTACTAATTTTAGAATATATTTACCTTTTACTTTATAAACTGTTTCTTTTTTCTATTTATTTTGTTCCTTTTTCCATTTTTATTCTTTTATTTTTTTGTTTATCCTATAAATATTTACTAGCTTTAGAATATATGACGCTTTGCCATGATATGACTTTTTCCATGGCAAAACGTCATATTTGATCAGATAAATACTCTATATTCTATTATAATTAAACGATTTTTTCAGCGTCATTATTTGATCAGATTTTCAAATGCTAAAACAATTTAACAAATTATAGATTGTTATAATTTCTATTATTTCAACCACGAAATTTGATGGTTGTCTTCGATCTCAGATTATCTTATAACCTGATGTATAAAAAAGAAAACACTAAAAAGGTATTACTAAACAAATCTTGTATAGTGATCATTAGGTACAGGCTTTCTCCGAAAATGTTAAAAAAGAACCGGGCCCTCGGCGAGATAAAAAAACCCGGTCCCTAACCACCCTAGTAAATGAAGAATTCAAGGCCGTTGCGTTGTGGTTGCGTCACTCAACAATTCGATCAAACCCTATTACAGGTACTATAACGAACCGAAGAGGTTAATAATTTGTAAAAATTCATTTTAGAAGCTAAGACAAAAAGTATGTTTATAACTAATAATAACTAGTCTTGAGTCCCAACGTTGAGGTGCAGGAGGCGTAAAACCGTGCTACCAGCGTTGCAGGACGGGGCATAAAACCATGCTAAGTAGCTATCGAACGACGACCAAAATTAGGAAAAAACGTAAAATAAAAAAACACGAATTTCTATAACCAAATGACTCATATGATGTAAAATGTAGACGAAGTCGAATTTATATCAACATATATTAGAAAGTCAGAGGGTAAAAAAATAAGAACCCATATGTAACCACCAAACACCGTACTACATTACAACCAAACAAAAAAAAAAAGATGGGGAACAAATATGACCAACAAAAACAGTGCTAAATTAGCAACCATTTGACGACTAAATTCAAAGAAAAACATAAACATAAACATAAACATAAACAAATACTAATAAAAAAGCTAAACTTATTTAACTATTGAGGTAAATAAACCATTTTTTTGTTAAAAAATGAAAAACACTAAAGTTAACTATGAAAAAAAAATCATAAAAGACAAATGATCACTATTTCTCACCATGCTATCAATTAATGTTAAAAAATAAAAAATATATATATGGATAATATTAAAACAATGAAAAAATTTTGGTTGTTTAAAAGAAAGAAAAAGAAAACTTAAGTGAACGATAAAAGAAAAAGAGAACAAGTAACACCATTCAACACAAGAGAAAAAAAATATATCAGTGGTTCTTTTGACGTGAAATATGAAAGGGATACATCAATGGTTCTTTTGTCATGAAATATGAAATGGTGGGTTGTTGGTGACTCATGTGTTGCAGCATTCAAAGAGAAAGAGTACTCCCTTTCAGAAAAAAAAGCCTTACAAGAAAAGAAGAAAGAGTACTCCTTAGGTAGTTCAGAAAAAAAGCCTCTACAAAATGCCAAACAGACTCGAACCCAAGACAAGGGGCGAAGGTTAGAAGGGGGGGGGGGGGGGGGGGTTGTTCTAGGAATTAGGTTCACCTTTTGTAAAATATAATTACAAAATATATAATAACGAGACTCTCGTTATTTGTAGGAAATATCATAGTACAATATCGGTTGCAATAACTAAATAAAAAGAATATATAATATAATTATATATACCAATCTTGATTCAAGCCGCGTCTTTGGTGGGTCCTTCACGCGCACTTGATAGCATCCTAGACTCGAGTATTCATCATCTTGAGTCTTGAAAAATACTCCTTGACTGCAACAAAGAGAACACTAAAACGTTGACGATTTTGGTTGAGGCACGTGTTCAACACGCTTCCCTTAAAACAGATTTCGCGCCTCTACTAAAGACGACGCGTCTGTCTCCCAGGGTACAACAGCCGAAGCAGTATGTACTGCCGGAAATGGCCACACGCCCGAGGTTACACCGAATAGAATTATAGTGTTTGAACTTGTGGAAAAATAATGATATGAAAGTGATGGAATCGAGTAGAGAAAACTTATCTCTCTATAATTCCCAACATATGGATGTTCAAGTCTTCACCACTTCTCCAAGAATTCTTCATACATATTATCTTTCTCTTGTAGTTTTCTCATAATTCCAATGAGTCACATAGCCTACCATTTTTTACAAGAGTTGTGTGTTGTGAAGAGTTTCTCATAAGTGGTGATTTTATTATAGACATAAAACTCTAATAAAGTTTCACTTAATTAGTGATTTAATTAGAGCCATAAAAACTCTAATAAAAGCTAATCAAGTGATATAAAACTCTACTCAAGAGTTTCACCATATGAAGGAGTTTAATTAGTAATTATAATTTCACTAAATTATAAATTAACTAAATATCCATTCACTAATTTTCCCAACAATCCCCCACATGAATGGAGATTGTTCAAAACACATAAAATTTCCAATGGAACCTCGACAGTTGAGTTTTGCATACGATAGGTAGGTGTTACCCTTTGAACCTTCGCTCATGAAATGCACTTAGCCCACTAGCTCTGAGTAGATCTCGATGTTTTTGAACTCGTCTGCCGTTTGTGTAGACGACAATACACTTCACACAAGACTCTCCCTAGCCGGGTCATCTCCTCATAGTCGTGTCCAATAATGGTCGTGGAACACTTTCCTGGTTCTGCGAGAGCTCTAGGAATTGTGCCCTCAATTCCATTCGAAGCGACCCCACTTCTCTCTAACATAGGTGATTCTCCTTAGATCATTAAAAGCATTGTGGTTATCGTGATCTATCCAAATCATTTACCACATATTATGCTTAGCCTCACACTTGTCACTTTTAGGAATGGACTAGGAAGTTTATTAATCTTTATAATAAACTACCTTATTAAATGCGTAGGGTTATTCCCCCACAGTGACCTCGCTTATTCATACAATTAGGTTTTCCTATTGAACTCAATTCTTGGGATCTCCAGTCTACTGAGTTAGGTTTCCATCATATGAACTTCATTTTTTCAAGGGCTTCAGTCCAATTCCACAACTTGATCTCTAATAAACCCTCAGGTTGTTGGATCCATAACATTAGCAAATAACTTTGCGTATTTGAGATCAGTTGTCATGATGTGTTCTTAACTCGTAAGTTAATTTTGCCTATTGTCAACTTCTAAGACTATAACCTCAGTGGCCATCTGAATCTGGTTATAACATATGTCTTCGTAAGATACGTGTATCATTTAAGGCAAACACATCTCCATTATGCACTACGACCTATGTGTCCTCCACTTAGTCGTCTATTTGCAATGTTAGATTGGATTACAAAATCCTTATTGCTAAAAACAAATGCAAGACACCCCCCACATTTAAGTGTTATTGGATAACATTTAGATGTATTAATGAGAACCATTTCTACATACCCTTATAGGGTTGTTTCTTAAATGGTTCATCCCCCACATTTCTTGACATTTGATCAACATTTTCGTAACACCACTTATGGCGACATTTATACACATATGATTGAACAAGACCAACCTTATTGTATCAGTGAATTCAACTCTTATTGCATTAGCTTACACAAGCTTCCGAGCTGACAAAAGCAACACATGCCATTGTCATAAGTTTGTCACCAACTTAGAATAATTCTAATTTAACATCTATAATAAGCTTAGACAATGAGTTCTCCTCATTAGCTTTTCGAACAAACTTTTAAAAGTTACATGTCATTTCCTTATAATGAATGAAAATTCTCTCTCAACTTTTTCCATACACAAATTCTTTTTGTGTTCATACACATTTGAATGTTTAGAGTTAATTAGTCTCCGTCAAGACCCATAATTAACCAAGTACTAGTCTAGCATGCTTTAGACTACAATACTTTAGCTTGTGAACAGAAGATGCATCATTCTGATTCTTCACAGCCCTAAGGATATCATAATATCACTTTGCAACATTCATCCTTTGTTAAGACAAAATAATGAGACTTATTCATAATCCTAAAACATCAATATTTAGGAAGGTCTCACAAATTATTGTATATAGCACAAAGCTAAATTTCATCATTCATTTAAGGAACATAACTTGTTTACCTTTGATCTCCAACGATCTACCATTGACTCATAAGTACTTAAACATAAGCCTTAATCCAAGTCACTTGGTGAACACATTCATCACCAACAAGATGAATATTTCTCATCTACAATCACTATTATGTGTGAGATAGAGTCAACTAGATTGATACTCAACAACATGGCATTCATAATTTTGCCATAAGTGATTTGCACACATCTATTGTTATTCATTAGGAGACATGTATATTTAGGATGCTCTCCCAAATGAAGGTAAAATCTCCATATAGATCTAACAATAATCAAGTGGTAAACGCATCTACTTATAAATCTCGCAAGATTTATTAAAGGTATACAATAACATATAGTACTTTTACTTTCATATGTTAGAATTCACACTTGTGAATTTTCCAATGACTTCTAATGAAGTATGTGACATGAATGTCGTTAGTGTATTTCATCTCAATACACTCACTACGTTCTTTCATTACTCATTCATGATGTGGTTATACATTTGATGTTTCGTCTTTGACTTTTAGTCAATGTAACAACTCTCAAGTTGTTTATGTCCAAGTATTTTCATGTACTATCCGTTTAAAACCATATTCTTTTAAACAATGTATAACCGACGTTATAATTATTTTCCACAAAAATAATTTATACGTCACAACCATTATTGATTTATTTCTTTGTAAAAAACTGTATGTGTTATCCGAAGATATTAAACACAAAACAATAAAATACATTAGAAACTAAATCATAAGTGTCAATCACTTTTGAAATTTAAACGGAAACATAGACAATATGTAGACATCAAATAACAAAGTGTTTTTATCTTCAACACTTTATAATCTGACCGAAATCTTCTCAACAATATCGTCCGATAGCATGTCTTGAGGTACTCCCTCAATAAGACTCCATGCACTTGTAAGTACAAGTTTCCATTTCATCTTTAAACTTTAAACTAGGACAATTATGCTCAAAACAACACCAAGTTGTTACAAATACTACGTTTAAGTAGTAAACTTGAACAATTAAATTTGTTCACAACAACACCAAGTTGTTTTTCACCAATTAACATTTTCTAACACGCATGTTATAAAAAATGTTATAACAAGCACATTATAGAATCGAACGTTTACATAAAACGTTTTCCAAAGATATAGTTTATAAAATAAACTGTTTCTCATCAGTTTTAATGCACACATAGGCAATTAAATGTTTACATAAAACATTTCTGTCCATTATGAACAATCTCTAACCTCGTATTCGTGATACACATTTTCTAACACACATGTTAAAAAACTTTAAGTCATTATATATATATATATATATATATATATATATATAACATGGCCAAATTAAAGCATCAAATGTCATCACTAAAACTCTACTCAAGAGTTTCACCATATGAAGAGTTAAGAGTCTCAATAATTATAGACTTAAACTCTAATAAAACTCATCAAATGTTATCATTAAAACTCTACTCAAGAGTTTCATCATATGAAGAGTTAAAAGTCTCAATAATTATAGACTTAAACTCTAATAAAACTCATCAAATGTCATCATTAAAACTCTACTCAAGAGTTTCACATATGAAGAGTTAAGAGTCTCAATAATTATATATTTAAACTCTAATAAAACTAATCAAATGTCACCATTAAAACTCTACTCAAGAGTTTCACATATGAAGAGTTAAGAGTCTCAATAATTATATATTTAAACTCTAATAAAACTCATCAAATGTCATCATTAAAACTCTACTCAAGAGTTTCACCATATGAAGAGATTAATTAGTAATTAAAATTTCACTCAAATTGATTTAGAAATCACAAATTAAAGTTGGTGATGAACCTACACAACTACACTAGCACTTTATTGTGATTTAATTCTTGAAGCCACTCAAACATCAACTTCAATGTATGACCTTTTATTTCTAAATCATACAAAGCATTAAAATCAATGCTACAACAAATTACTTATATAAAATGTTTACATAAAACATTTCAAAGCATTTGTATTTTAACCATTTTTAACAATCATGTTAAAATGAAAGAAATTCTAACGCGCACGTTAGAAATATTAACATTTTCACAAAATGTTAATTTGACTTGCTAAAAGCACATATATGGTTCAAATAAATAAGTCATTTCTAATACACACGTTAGAAACTAAACAATTAAAAATTGCTTCCAAACTATCGCGTTTCATGAACGTTTCTAACACACATGTTAGAAGACAAATGATTACAAAAATCATTATAAGACTTATTTGTTCATATCAATCCAGGGGTGGATGAAAAGTCTACTTTAAATAGAGACTTAATTAGATACATAAAACTCTAATCAAGTAACATAAAACTCTTATTTAAAGACATAAAAAACTCTACTTAAGAGAATTTAACGTTTACAAAAAACGTATGGTTTACACCAATAATTCCGGTGTAACACACATGTTAGAGAATTTAACGTTTACAAAAAACGTATGGTTTACACTATTAAACCCGATCTAACACAAAAGTTAGAAAAATTAACGATTCCCAAAATCGTTTTAAAACCAAATGTTGGAACCAAAACTATTCGTTTTGTACCACGGTATAGGATTTAAGATTGTATCTCAATCTCAAAAAATCCAAACACAACAAGTTGTACTACATACATATTTCCAAAAAAAAATATTTATAAGATCATAACCTTATAAATATTTTTTTTTCTAATTCTATTATAAATCTTTTCGTAAACCCAAAATCCTTATAAATAAGGTTTTTAAGATTGTACCAACAATCTCATGAAATCTGTTTTAAGTTTGTAGGAATTAGGTTCACCTTTTGTAAAATATAATTACAAAATATATAATAACGAGACTCTCGTTATTTGTAGGAAATATCATAGTACAATATCGGTTGCAATAACTAAATAAAAAGAATATATAATATAATTATATATACCAATCTTGATTCAAGCCGCGTCTCTGGTGGGTCCTTCACGCGCACTTGATAGCATCCTAGACTCGAGTATTCATCATCTCGAGTCTTGAAAAATACTCCTTGACTGCAACAAAGAGAACACTAAAACGTTGACGATTTTGGTTGAGGCACGTGTTCAACACGCTTCCCTTAAAACAGATTTCGCGCCTCTACTAAAGACGACGCGTCTGTCTCCCAGGGTACAACAGCCGAAGCAGTATGTACTGCCGGAAATGGCCACACGCCCGAAGTTACACCGAATAGAATTATAGTGTTTGAACTTGTGGGAAAATAATGATATGAAAGTGATGGAATCGAGTAGAGAAAACTTATCTCTCTATAATTCCCAACATATGGATGGTCAAGTCTTCACCACTTCTCCAAGAATTCTTCATACATATTATCTTTCTCTTGTAGTTTTCTCATAATTCCAATGAGTCACATAGCCTACCATTTTTTACAAGAGTTGTGTGTTGTGAAGAGTTTCTCATAAGTGGTGATTTTATTAGAGACATAAAACTCTAATAAAGTTTCACTTAATTAGTGATTTAATTAGAGCCATAAAAACTCTAATAAAAGCTAATCAAGTGATATAAAACTCTACTCAAGAGTTTTACCATATGAAGGAGTTTAATTAGTAATTATAATTTCACTAAATTATAAATTAACTAAATATCCATTCACTAATTTTCCCAACAGTTCCGACCCCTCGAACTTTTCGCTCAGTAGTGTTATGTATGTAACTTTCGTATAGAAATTTTTGGGTATATACGTTTTCGACCCCCGGTTCTATAGGAATTTTTGGGTATATACGTTTTAAACGCCCATCCGGTCGGAAATCTCAAGCTTCGCTACGGCCCAAGGCCAGCAGTAGGTAATTGGTTAAAGACATCGGATTTTAATCTATTATTATATAATATAATGTATATAAAATATATAAAAAAATCCTAAAAAAATTACGGACCCTTTTACGTTTTCGGCCCTGGGCCGGCGCCCACCCAACCCATGCTTAGAGCCGGCTCTGCCCAGGTAGAGAGTTTTAAAATGATATGTTATATTTGAGTAAAAAAAATGAGTTAACATACATGTCAATGTAACAAAAATAAACTTAAAGTCCATGTGATTCAACTAATCTATGCGTCTATACATTTACGTGGAAATCGATGTGTGGGCAAATCATACAACATGTTCCTCTTATAAGTGGGATAGATTGGCTGGCCCTTGGGCGGGCGAGGGCGCCACAGGTGGCCTCGAGAGACGACCCCATGACAAAATGGTATCATAGCAGGTTAATCCTCATGTAAGTTGGAACATGTACACTTACCCAATGGTGTTTGGAGAATACCAAATATGGGGCGCTTCGGCGAAGGTCTTTGTAAGCCGCGAGTATGAGATCGTGAGCTCCACCCTAGTCTCTGTTTAAGCAAAACTCTCCGTGATTGTGTTCAACAACCTACGACTTAGCAGTGCCGCACCTTGAACAAACTGCTAACCTCCTTCGGGTCACCGTCCTGAACCCTCACGACGAACATTAGTGCCAACAAAAGCATCTAATGCAAACTCCTAATCCGACCCGACTAAAGATTGATGTTGCTGAATTATCGGGTGTCCTTACCAAACTGAACCATGGGGGAAAGATGCGCTGTCATTTGGCTTGTGCATAAGTATGGGATTGCGGGTATGCACAAGGACATGCATGAAATGGTGGTGGAAGAGTGTCACTAGTTTGTTAAGCTTTGTACTTGAACACTTGGGTTATACACTTATACTAGTGAGTCCGGGACTTCATCGCAAACAACCTCAACAAATTATAAATTACACATGTCAAGTCGTGTCTATTGCACGAACGCACCCTTGGTCAAGAGCTGTTACCACACCCCTAACAAATCCAAGACAGGATGAAACCATTATCCAATTTTGACAATGTGTATATACGTTTGCTACGTAGTTAATTAGTTAGTGGTCCAATTTTTATTCCCTAAGTTGTGAATATTTCTAAATCCAAATACGAAAATTAAGCAAACATTTTCGATAACTTGATATGTATTTTGTAATCTTCTGGTCAAAATGACCTCAAGTAAAAGATGCACATGTTGTAATTTACTACCGAATCTGTTGCAACAGTCAACCTAATTTGATGCTAATGAATTCTTTTCCTTAACCCCATATATACATCCCCTCTATACTTCCCCTCCATTATAAGTTACAACCACTTCCATAACAGCCATATCAAATATGTCAAACCCTCAACCGGATCCTACCACCTTCATAACCATCCCCACCCACTCGCGCCGCCGCACTCAACTCTCAGGTTTCCCGGTAGCAAAGCCAATCCCTCTAGCAATCTCTATAGCAGTCGGCCTCATCGTCTGTTTCGCCATCCCTAAACCCTCAGAGGTGTCGAAACAGGCGTGGCGACTGTTTGCAATATTCCTCACCACCATCGCCGGGCTCATCCTGGGCCCCTTGCCAGTGGGCGCATGGGCATTCGTGTGTTTAACAATCACGGTCATAACCAGAACACTCAAGTTCAAAGACGCGTTTGCCGCGTTTACCAACGAAGTGATTTGGTTGATCGTTGTTTCGTTCTTTTTTAGCCGCGGGTTTGTGAAAACCGGGCTTGGTGATCGGATGGCAATGTACTTTGTCCGGTGGTTGGGGAAGAGTACGTTGGGTTTGGCGTACGGGTTAGCGATATGTGAAGCTATCATTGCGCCGGCTATGCCGAGTACAACTGCGCGAGCCGGCGGGATATTTTTGCCGATTATTAATTCGTTGGCGATTGCTGCTGAAAGTAGGCCGAAAGATGGTTCGGCGAGGAAGCTTGGTGCATATCTTATTCAATCTCAATTTCAGGTAAGCACATAACATGGTTAGGTTACTTTATGTTGTTGGTCTTTTAGAAAGTGTCTTTTTTTTAACGGCAAAATATCATTTTTTCCTGTCGTCTGTGAGACTTGAACCCAAGACCAAGTGTTTAAAATATTGTCCTGAGGTAAATTACACTTTTAGAAACTAATTACATTGTTATATGCCCATTACACTAGAATTACTAGAAGTACAAAAGTATGTTTAATAGTTAAACCGACGGAAGTAACGGTTAGTTAGAAGGGTGTTTATAGTTATAAGAGACGTGCAAAGATAAGATACGGTCGTCAAACAACATGAATAAAAGAAATTTGCTGATAAAAAAAAGAAAAAGAAAAAAGACGTGTAATCAAATAACTTGCAAGTCTTATCTTATTATAGAAGATTAGAATAGAATTAAAATCTTTGGGCATCCATTTGTGGTAAATAATTGCATTTGATACAAATGGCTTTTTTGTGGACAACAATGATCAGAGAGACAAAGTCAGCATTTGCGATAGGGATAACGCACTTTAGAGGGACAGATCATTCAACACTCACAAACAATTTGTTCGGAGTAACTATTACCATATATTATTACCATATAAGTAAAATCAAAATATGTACCATATAAGTTAAATCAAAATATCTAAAAGATACTTAATATGTATTTTTATTTTTTGTATCTTATTTTTTTTTTTAATAATAAGGGTTAAAACTTATTAACTAAAAGATTAGTATGAATTAGATACAGTAACTATTTCATTAATAGTTTAATATGTTATTGAATAAAAATAAAAATAATAATGAGTATTTAACATTATCCTTATTTTGTTATTTTTCAAAGATTCTTAAACAAAAGAGGGTTCCCATCAAACCAATGCAACATTTACCATACATACAAACTTATAAGTCGGCCGGAATAGTTTTTATAGGTGGTTGGCCACTTTCCACCTTTTTTTTTTCTTTTTTATAAAATAGTTATTTATAGGTCCTATCAAATTACGATTTTATCCTATGTTTAAAATTACGATCTTGCCCCAAGTTAGAAATTAAATTTATGTTTTGCCTCCAGCTTATATTTACGTAATAGTGTTGGCCCATTATTGGCTGAAATGGGCGGCTAACGTAATAGTGCCAGGCAGCTGCCTGACACTCCTCTGTTGGCCCAATAAATTTACGATTTTATCCCGCTTTAAAATTACGATTTTGCCATCGGTTTAACAATATGTTTTTGCCCCCACATAAAAATAAATTTACGTTTTTACTCTCAGCTAAATATTTAAATTTTTTCCTCGGTTCAAAATTACGATTTTGTCCCGTTTAAATTTACACTTTTGCAATTAGTTTTTTTTTCCCTTAAACTTACGATTTTGCCATCAGTTCAAAGTTATGTTTTTACCCCCACTTAAAAGTAAATTAACGCTTTTGCTCCCAGTTAAAAATTTCAATATTGCCATCAGATAAAAATTACGATTTTGCCCCGTTTAAATTTACAGATTTGTCATTAGATTTTTTTCTCACAGCTACGTTACGAATTTGCCCTCAACTTAAATTTACATTTTCTCCATCGTTTTTGTTTGTTTCCCTGGTTAAATTACAATTGTACCCCTAGTGTAAAATTACACGCATGCCGACAACTGTCTGGCGCTCCCCATTGGTCCATTTAATTTACGATTTTATCCCTGAAATAAAATTATGATTTCGCCCTCAGTTAAAAATTACGTTTTCCCATGGTTTTAGTTTTTTTTAGCAAAACTATAATTTGTTTTTTTTTGTTTTCATTGGTTAACTCCATTTAATTTTTTCCCGTGTCAAGGAGCTGCCTAACACTCGCTCATTAGTCCTGAAAAAAATATAGTTTTGATCTGAGCCAAAAAATACGGTCTTATTATCGTTTTAGTTTTTTTCCTAGCAAAATTATAGTAGTGTTTTTTTAATCGATTAAGAATATAAAATTGATAACATATTGTCTATATACGTTTCTATCTACTCTATATGCTTTCAACTATTATAAGTAACACTCTGTAAATAAAGTAATATCTATATGCTTTGTTTTATTTAAAAGTGGGCCAATTATGTATATTACAAGACAATTCTTTGGACACGCTAAATAAAGTAAACATGCTAAATAATTTTAGGTATGTTATGGCTATAAGTTTATAAAGCTGTAGATGAGGTATACCCAAATAATTTTATTTATAACACTCTGTAATCATTAACCAACTTATAAATGTAAGAATATATTTCATAAATATATTAAATATGGCCTTATCATCATTTATCCTATACATACATTGAACATTAACTTAAGAGTAAAATGCACAGATAGTCCCTGTGGTTTGGTGAAATTTCACCTTTAGTCCCCAACTTTTTAAAATTACACTCTTAGTCCCTGTGGTTTGACAAGTTGTTACTCGGATAGTCCCCAAAGCGGATGGAGGTTAGTTTTTCTGGTTAAGTGGGTGTGAAATGACAAGGACTATCCGAGTAACAACTTGTCAAACCACATGGACTATCCGAGTAACAACTTGTCTAACCACAGGGACTATCCGAGTAACCTTCATCCGCTTTAGGGACTATCCGAGTAACAACTTGTCAAACCACAGGGACTAAGAGTGTAATTCTGAAAAGTTGGGGACTAAAGGTGAAATTTCACCAAACCACATGGACTATCCGTGCATTTTACTCTTAACTTAATTACCCGTATATTATTAATTTGTATATATTTGATAGACGTATTTACCCATACTAGATAAAAGTAGATTTTTTTTTTCCTTTGGGTGTATATAGAGATTATTAGAGAGCGTTTAAGGTTGACACAATACCATAACATCATCACTCAAGTCGTCCCATCATCTCTCTCTCTATAAATGTGATTATTAAGATTATCTAAGCTATCCTAACCGTAAATCTTAAACGAGAACTCGATCAGTCAAGAACATGTATAATCAAAGTTAAGTCTGAAATTTAATTTAAGAAAAGAAACACTTTAATATATATTTTAATAAAGATGCTTAAATATGCAATATTATAAATGGAAACTATAAAAGTGATAAATCAACAGAAATACGAAGCAATACTCTTTATTTTCATTTAGTTTATTAGTTTATTTGTTTTGGCCTCGTTAAACCATTCATCCCATTGCTAATTAATTGGAAAACATTAATTTGTAAATTCACGTGAATTTATTACCAGAAATATTGGTTGCCGTCAAATTTTTTAACAAAAAAGTTGATTTTCACTACTAGTAACTTACTTCCAAATAGATCACACGTAATAGTTTCTTTCCATGTTAACACCTGTTTCATACATTTACTTGATTTATTAATAGCGGAACCTCCATCTTCATCTATATAAAAACACATATTTCTCCAATGTGAATGCTCTAAGATAGTCTATTGTCATGACACCTATTATATTTACTTTCTTACGTTTTTTTATATATTTTTTTAACCTTAGTTTAGGCTCTGAAATTTTGTTAACTTTGTTTAAACACAAGCTAGTACTACTCAATGTTCATACTCTATTGATTTGGGATCAAGTAAGTTTATTATTAGGCAATCCGGTGTGGGGTAGCACCCATAGCCAAGTCGGAGCTATGGCGCCCCCAACACCACCCCGCCTCCGTTAAGGGACGCTATTCTTGGCCTCCGCTAAAAGAATAGTGGGCATGAGAGGAAGAAAGCCATGGGGCCCACCTCCATCAACCAATCAGATTTGGTTTTTATTTAGATTTTTTTTCTTTTTCTTTTTTAATATAGTAAAAGAGGCTTTATAGGGGGCGTTATTTCATATTGTGCAAGTTAACGATAAAACCACTCGCTCATGTGGCGCATACATAGCGCTGACATGACAAAATATAGTTTTTTTTATTATCCTTATCTATACTATATAATAAAAGAAACCTGTTTTGGGACACTTGTCATTCTCTCATTTAATTGATTAAAATTATTAATAATACTAAAAATAATAATATTTAATCTAAATTAATACAAATTCTTATTATTAATAATATTTAATCAAATCTAAAATCTAATATAATAATAAAATGCCGACATTTTAATTTAAAGAATCTTAACCCACTATAGAATTTTTCTTCTTAATTTTCTACTTCAAATTGAATAAACTAACCTACATTCGGTTTTTGTTGAGAAGGTATGTTTTTTTCTCTCAATGTTTTTCATCGCAAATGAGATTATTAATTCTTTCAATGAATTTTTTTAACATTGTTTATTTATTACATGTAATATAAATGGTAGAACACGAATATCTATTATTTAAAGAGTTTGCATATGGAAATTGGTGATTTTCTATCCAATAGTGTGTTTAAACCAACTGGTTATGTTTAGGAGATAATAGAAGTAAATATATATTTTTTAATT
Source organism: Helianthus tuberosus (assembly GCA_030545235.1). NCBI lineage: Eukaryota > Viridiplantae > Streptophyta > Magnoliopsida > Asterales > Asteraceae > Helianthus > Helianthus tuberosus. Next base: position 9,428,928 of record CM060436.1, read on the forward strand.
TAGTTGGTTATATGTTGATTAAATAATCTATATCTATCTATACTATATAATAAAAAAAACTGTTTTGGGGCACTTGTCATTCTCTTATTTAATTGATTAAAATTATTAATAATACTAAAAATAATAATATTTAATCTAAATTAATACAGATTCTTATTATTAATAATATTTAATCAAATCTAAAATCTAATCTAATACAAATTTTTATTATCAATAATATTTAATCAAATCTAATAAGAACTCATACGAATTCCAAAGTTGATATTAACTTTCAAATAATTAAAAAAAAAATCCGCCTAACATCACAAATGTTTCTGTTAAATTCGATTAATTAATTTGTTCAACAATCACTATTATCTTTATCATTCAGTACGGTTAACCGATTTATCATAATACAACCTCCCACCTATTCAATCATATGATTTTTCAATCTTATATTAAGTTATTAACTAAATAAATAAAGATTAATATTCAATTTTATCCTACTTTAAATATAAAAAAATCCGTTAGTTCAGATTAATATTCAATCTTATCCTACTTTAAATATAAAAAAGTCCGTTAGTTTTTTTTAAATATTTTTTTTTATTATTTGGTATATAAAATCATATTTATTCAACCCATGTAACACATGAGGGTTTTTAAAAATATAACTTTTTTATTATTTGATAACAATGTTACATTTATTCAACCAGTGTAATACAATGGTTTTAAAGATATAATTTTTTTATTATTTGATATATAATATTACATTTATTCAACCCGTACAATACATATGATTCTTGTAGATATAACTTATTTTATTATTTAATATATAAAATTACATTTCTTCAACCCGTGCAATAAAGAAGGCTTTTAAAAAGATAATGTTTTATTATTTGGTATATAAAATTCATTTATTCAACCCGTGTAATACACGGGGTTATAACCTAGTTATTATTATAAAAATAAATAATAACAATTGGTAAAGCACCTAATGGAAGTCCTTCAGAGGTCATATTCGCTTTACACCAAGTGACCAAGTGGTCTTCGGTTTTGTCTCGTTGAGCCCAAATTTGTCTCCAAAAGATTCATGTTATCAATTAATGCATAAAATAGAAAATCTTGTTTGTTTAGTGTTTGCATGAACATGTTTAAGTGAAAGACTACAATAGAATACCAAAAGTTTATTTTATATTTTTTGGAACCCCCCCCCCCCCACACACACACACTCACTAAAATTTATTTGTTTATATGAAAAATTCTAATACATAAAACAAAAGATTATTTTTCTTAAAAAACATATAAAAATTCACCCCCTTTCCTGTTCTATCTGTCTCCCTCTTTCTTCCCCTCTCTCTCACAAACCCACCACCCACAACCACTACTTGCCACCATCAAACAGTCCCATCATCACCTGACCTAACCACCCAAGTTTGTGATTGATCCATAAGACTAAGGGGTATGGTGAGGCGCATCCCCACGAGGATGGGCCGCCACATCACCGGCTCGTGGGGGATGAGCCTCCTTCATATTTGAGGGGGATGGAGGATGGGGCTACCCCACCTCATTATTTTATAATTTTCTAAGTTTTAATTTATTAACTTAATAAAAACTTTATAAAAATTAAAAAATACAACATAAATAAATTCATTTCATATCATAAAAAAAAATTACATTTCCTAAAAAAAAAAAAAAAACATTACCGAAAAAAAAAAAACCTACGACGTCCATTTTTTCATCACCTCTTCCTTCATCCTCCGATACACCACTCGTTCCTCCTCCGGAACCGAGTCGAGATCCAACCTCATAATCCTAAAATCCTCCGCTCGAGCATAGTCGGCCGACACGGTTTTCTTGTGAGTGTATTTTTCGGCCGCGAACTCTTTGAACGAACGGAATTTGTTTATCAACTCGTCATCTTCCGGGTCGTCGTTTATGTCGATTTGACAACGAGCGGTGGAGCCTCCCGCACTATAACTTCCGGACTCGGAAGTTTTAGTCCGTTTGACGGTTGCGACCTCATTTGGAACCACCTTCCATTTTTGTTCTTTCCTTACAACGTTCCATGCTCGGAAGTGCGGGAAAGGCGTTGCATTTTGAGAGTCCCACTTAGCGATAGCTAGGTTAAGAATGTCCTTGTCGTTACTCCCGCTAGGAGGACAAGAGTAAATTTGGTTATAAACCGCGTTAAAGTTATTGATGATCTTGCTCATTTTACGCCACTTGCCCGAGACGGATTCGACATCACGAGCCGGGCCATGCTCCATAATCGCGTTAAATCTATCCGTTGTCGCCTTCAAAAAACTAGTACCCGTTTGGTTGTTTCCTAAATTTTAAAAAATAATGCATTAGTAAAAATAAAAAAAAATCTTATAAAATTTAAATTAAAAATTTAAACTTTGGTTCATACCGACTATCGGGCAAGTAGAGGACTTAACATACGCCCTTGCTAGCGCCTCCTCCTCTACTTTCGTCCAAGGTCTCCCCTTTGCTCTCGAACCGCTTTTTGGCGCGGTTTCGGGTACGTTTTCAACCTTCTTCCCCTTGTTTTTTTTTCGGTTGAGCTCTTGCGGTGGCGATTCGGGGACGACTTCTTCATCATCATCATCATCGTCAAGTTGAATCGGTTGGGAAGTTGGCGGTTGCGATTGGAGTTGTTCAAACGAGTTGCGTTGCATGATTTGTTGTAGTGCTTGGTATTGTTGGAGTTGTTGAACTTGAAACATTTGTGAGAATGCGTTGGGTGTTTGTTGGAAACCCGAAAAAGGAAATTGCGGAGCCCCCCACGAATGATCCATAGTCGGAGTGTAAGCGGGAGTCGAAAAAAAGTTAGGTTGGTTCGGGTTGTGATTATTCGGGTTGGGGTTGTTTGGGTTGAAAGGATGCATGATTAGAAAAAATGGTATAAAAAATATGGAGCGTTTTTTATAAAAATGGAAGAGAAATGGAGAAGAATGGGAGTAGAATGGGATAGAATTGTATAAAAATGGTTGAGATAGAGGGTATTTAAATTGAAAAAGGAATTTTTTTTAATATAAAAGAGCCGTTCAACGGCTATAATATTCAAAATGTGGCCCGTCTAACCCGGCTGTGGGGAGCCGCTTTTGCCGAGCCGAGCCTCAGGGGGGCGGTGTGGGGGACCGGCGCCGGTCCTAGCCGGGCCTCAGCCGACCCCCATACCCTTTAGTCTAAGTAACTTCTGTTCCAAAGTATGTGCTTGTATACTTCTAAAATCCACCTCTTATCCATTTTGTGTAATTCAAGCACACATTATTTTAGTGGGGGTGTGTTATTTAAAATATAATGTCCTAAAAGGATAAAAGAAAAACAAGTTTATTATTTTTTAATTTCATCCAATGTTTTCACCAACCGTCTTCAATAATGTCCTGAAAGAGGTCATCGTCACTAGGGCTGTAAACGAACCAAACGTTCGGCGAACAGTTCGTGAACCGTTCAGCGGGAAGTTCGTTTGTGTTCGTTCGTTTATTAAACAAACGAACACGAACAAGAAATTTCGTTCGTTTAGTTAAATGAACAAACATGAACAGAGGTCATGTTCGTTCGTTTATGTTCGTGAACGTTCGGTAACGTGTTCGTTTGTGTTCGATACTTCATTAGTGTTTTTAGTTTTTATATTTATTTAAATACTTCAAAATTCTAACAAATTAAATATCTAATAAGTGTCGGTGTATTATATATTCTGTTCATGAACGATTGTTTGTGTTCATTTGTGTTCATGAACATTAGTTTGTGCTCATATGTGTTCGTCAACGTTCGTTGCCTAAAATTAACAAACAAACACAAACGAACACGAACAAGTTCATTTACTTAACAAACGAACACGAACATAGAATCTCGTTCGATAAGTGTTCGTGAACGGTTTGCGAACACACATATTTCTTAACAAACGAACACGAACAAGGTCTTGTTCGTGTTCGTTCGGTTCGTTTGCAGCCCTAATCGTCACTAACTATCTTGAATAATGTCCTTAAATATAAAACAACTTTATTATCTTTAACGTTCGTCTAATGTTTCACCAAAGCTTATATAGACATTGTTAATATATATCTAACTAGGCAATGAGGTAGTGGTGGAGTGGTTAGAGAAAGACTTGGTGTTCCTTGTTACCCAGGTTCAACTCCCACTCTCCCCATTATTTTCTGTAGCAGTCAGGTGAAAGACGAATACGAGTGGCGCCGGTTCGTCTTGGATGAGAGGCGAGGTTTTACCGATTGTTCTACTGTCGTGCCTTTGGACGGGTGGAGGTCTAATTCTGGCCAAAACGCCCGGTATCACGGTGATTGACACGTCATTTCTTGCCGTTTAAAAAACTAAATATTAATTTCTCTTACTTTTCTCATATCCCCACAATAACCCAAAAATTGTATAAAGCGAAACACAATAAAATCTGAATTGTGAGACACAAAAACTCAAAACATCAGTCGAGTATTCACGGGTTAATAAACAGTGACCCTTTTAAGTAAAAAGTTTTAGAGTAAATTACGATTTTGGCCCCTGTGGTTATATCACTTCTACCTTTTTAGCCCAAAAAAGAATTTTTTAACATCTGAGCTCCCAACATCTTTTTTTCTAACCCTTTTGGCCCCTAACGTCTTGTTTAACCCTTTTGGCCCCTAACATTTAATGGATGAGGTTAGTGTAAGGGGCCAAAAGGGTTAGAAAAAAAAGACGTTGGGGCTCAGATGTTAAAAAATTCTTTTTTGAACTAAAAAGGTAAAAGTGATATAATCATTGGGGTCAAAATCGTAATTTACTCAAAGTTTTAACCCATAAGGTTTTTATTTTTCTTTACTTGTTACTATAAATTAAAAAAAATTACTTACAAAAAGCCAAATATAATTAAACTACAGATCTTTACATCCATTTCTTTTATAACTTTTTTTTTGTAGTGACAATTTACGTTTGAAATAAAATACCATTTAAAATTATATAAATTACCTGTTCAACTTTAGTTAAATAAGTTCGTAAGTTTCAACCCTGACTCGAACACATTTAGATTAAACTCAAACACACAAATTTCGTGTTAAGTTTGTGTGATGTTATCACATCGTGTTAGAAATTCACGCATGTTTTAAGTACTTGGTTATTGTGCATAACAAATTTGTAACATGCGATTATTTCGAACCAAAGTTTGTTAGCAATCTATTTTTATGTCTATTTTGTCAAAATATTACACATAATATTTACATGTTTAGTTAATTAAGGGGCTGTTTGGTAGCCTCTTAATGACCATTCAGATGCTACCTCTTAATGGTTTAAAACCTCTGAATGAATAAGAGATAACCTCAAGTCTGAATGGTTAAGAGGTAACATCTGAATGGTAAATCATCACATGTCACATTCTTCTACCTTCTCATTGGTAAAATTCTTAATGGTTCCATTAAGAGATAGCCTCTTAATGACCATTCAGAGGCTACCAAACAGCCCCTAAGTCAGCCTGCACATGACTTGTTGATTAAATGCATTTTAATATAAGAATCTTACAATCTTAAATTTGGTTATTTTCATGTCGTGTTTCTGGTGTTTCAAAAATTACCACCCCTTGTAATGTTAGTAGTAAAACATAAAACATCAGAACAGATGAACGTACAGTTCATTTCTAAAACATTTTACATATTTATACTACATTAAGAGTTTTAAATACTTGCTAATGATTTACAATTATATATATTTAATTTAATGTACATTTCATTACAAAGTTATAATCAAAGATATTATTACTTCTTTTGTTAAGTTACACAAATATATATGAAAAAAAGAAAGAAGCATTTCTTTTTAATAATATCCTGTTTTAAGTTTGGGTTAACTGTAAAAAATATTTGCTTTTTTTTATGGAAACTGTAACAAGTTTTCAACATATAGTAAGGTATCTCACAAGTGACACCAACATGTAAATGAATTGAGTGTGAGCTACTTCACAACGATATCAAGTTTTACCTATTGAGCTTGAGTAGGCTTGCGAGCTTTAACGAGTCTATTAGTTATCTAACCTTATCTAACATGCACTTACATAATAAGTATCATTATATACAAATTATGCAAAAAATAACTAAATAAATATTAAGTTACATATAAAAAACTATAATTATATATACAAGAATATATACTAAGCTATATAACTTAAAGAACAAATATACAATGAGCCGACCACGAGTCAAGCTAGAGTTTTAAAAACTAGTCATGAGTTGAACTCGATTTAGAAATATAACACAAGACAAGCCGAGCTAGAGCTCTCGTAAGCATGGCTGGCCTCCCTGATGGCCCGATATTAAAGAAATTATATATATATATATATATATAGGGAGCCGCTAGAATAAGAATCACCTCCAGTTGTAAGAACCGCGAGAACCACTCTCAGCCAATCAGATTCAGCCACTAAAAAGGGTATTTTGGTCTTTTACTACTTTGTAATCGAGTGTTACGTGTTTATTTTTATACACACGTGGGTATAAATTTAAGTTAATTTACATTTCGACATAAAGTTTTTCCCAAAAATTAGTCGGGTCAAATATAATATGTTCTTATGCTTATTATTATACGTTTTCGGTTGGTCTATGGTTTAACGTAATTTTTTTTCCAGAAATGAGTCGGTCATATATAACACGTTTTCGTGCTTATTTTTATGTACACTTTTAGTTGGTCTACGTTTTGATGTAGTTTTTTTTAAAACACCGCAACAACGCACGGGACAATTTACTGGTTAGCAACATATTTAACTAGCACAAAGTTAAAACATTGAAATTATTTTTATTTATGATTGAAATGGGCTTTGGTAGATATGACCAGGCCCTTTAACTAGCACAAAGTTCAAATATTTAAAATATTTTATTTATGATTTGAAATGGGCTTTGGTAGATATGACCAGGCCCAGATTTCAAAAACTTCATTTTAAATTTTTAACAATACACACATGTTTAATTATATGAATATATGAATGGCAGTCGTCTAGCAGCTCGAGTGCTCTATTCTTGACGGCTGGAGCACAGAACATGTTGTGCATCAAACTAGCAGACAGTTTAGGAGTGAAAATCAAAAGCCCATGGGTTTCATGGTTCAAAGCTTCTTGTCTTCCAGGAGTGGCTTCTCTTATGTTGACTCCATTCATTGTATACAAAATCTTCCCACCTGAGATCAAGCACACCGCGGATGCTCCCGTCTTGGCGAAAAACAAACTCGAAGAAATGGGCCCGGTAAAGAGGGACGAGTGGATCATGTTGGGAACCATGCTTGTCATGGTTTCGTTATGGATTGCCGGGTAATTTAACCACCTTGATTAATTTCTTCAATCTTATATTTAGTAAGTTAATTGTGACTTAGAGGGTTGTGTTTATTGGTTGGTGGGTCTAACCTGACATGAACACGAAAACTTTATAAGGACCTTGAACTCATGTCACCCACAAAAACTTTTGTGTCAGTCAACGTACTGACACAAAAGCGGCCAACTCGAAAAAAAATTATTTTCTCTTTTTTATGCATATTGGTACTTTAAAAACACAAGTATGCATATTTCGTTTAGTTTTCTATGTATTACATTTAAACTATGCCAATTCATTATAAACTTTTAAATTTTTCCATAAAAAAATCCAAATAGTTTAACTTATTATATAAAAATACTTGCGAACCCTTCGGGTCAACACAAACATGACCCATTTAGCTAACTGTGTTTACAAGTTCGACCCGAAAAAGACTTGGACCTGTTTAGACTACAACCCAGATACACAAATTTTATGTTAGGTTAGTGTCTTGTTTCATATTGTGTCAGATATTTACGCTAGTTAATTAACATTTGCATGTGGCAGCGAAAGTTTGGACATGTCAAGCGTGATTGCAGCGATGCTTGGTTTATCAGTCCTACTGATTCTTGGAGTATTGACTTGGGATGATTGCTTAAGCGAAAAATCAGCTTGGGATACACTGGCTTGGTTTGCGGTGCTTATTGGCATGGCTAGTCAACTAACGACTCTAGGCGTAGTGCCATGGTTGTCTAAATGTGTAGCCAGCTTTCTGAAATCCTTATCAGTAGGATGGCCTGTGGAGCTTCTTATTCTTCAATCTGTTTATTTTTTTATTCATTATATGTTTGCGGGCCAAACAGCGCATGTTGGTGCACTTTACTCGGCCTTCCTTTCAATGCACCTAACGGCTAAGGTCCCCAAAACACTTTCTGCCTTGGCTTTGGCATTCAACACCAATCTTTTTGGTGCACTTACACATTACAGTAGTGGTCAGGCTGCTGTGTATTACGGAGGTATGGCATTCTAATCATATATTATTTCATATTTTTTTGTCCTAACACACTTTCTTATATAATCAAGGTAAAAATGATTAATTAAAAGTATATTATTACACTAATGATGCATTTTTTATTAAAGTAATCCTGGTGTTTCCTATTGCTAGTTAAAAACTATTTTTTAAGTTACTTAATACTAATAAATAGATTAATAAAAGCCAATAATATATATATTAATAAGCAATCCCAAACACCCTGCATTGACTACACCCTATTTTTTCCTTTTTTTTGAATGACTTAAATCACACTGAATACGCTTTTGGCAGGGCTTAAACCCTTAACCTCATGGAGAGCAACATCTTAATTTTAATGGTTTTGTCAACTGGACCGAACCCCCCACCCTACACCCTATTCTTTCTACCCATTTGACCCATTTCTGTAGCTTAATATCTTGTGTAATAGTCACTAGATCCAATGGGAATAAGACATGGCAAAACCTCTAACTAATACCGTTTGATTCAGTTAATTCAGTTATTAAAAAGGATATATCGCTTAATTAGCAGTTAACCACCAGCGTTTGACAGAGAAAAAAATGATATATATATATATATATATATATATAAAACACACACACACACACATATATATATACATATATATTTATTTATTTATAAAACATAACTATTTATATTATCTATAAAAAACATTTTATGACATTTTGGTGTGGTCATTTATACACAGTATACACAACTTAAACACAAAATTAGGCTAAAAAGAGATTCATAGTTGAACCATATATTCCAGTTATTTCAGATCGGTTATTTGGTTTTCCTACTCATTAATATGAAAATTACCAAGTTAATGATTGCATGTTGGTGTTTGTGCAGCTGGTTATGTAAAACTTCCGGATGTCTTTAAGCTTGGGATCTTGATGGCTATTATTAACATAACAATATGGGGAGTAATTGGAACACCTTGGTGGAAGATTTTGGGACTTTATTGAGTCTGAATGTTAATTCTTGGATCCGAATGTGATCCTCATATGCTTAATTAGAAATGATTATAGTAGTTGAATCTAATGTAAATTATAACCCTTTTGCATTTATTTGCTCATTTTTACTAAAGATATGTTGGTTTTGCGATTCATGATAACTTTGATATATCTGAAAATCGTGTGAATACTTTTAGATTGAATTATTTTGCTGGTATATGTGGAAATCGTGTGAATACTTTTAGATTGAATTATATTGCTGGTACTCTTTAATATTCATTCGAATAATTGGTAAAGAGATAAAAAACGAGAACTCGTATCCAAATGTGACCAAATCAATTTCTATTTATAGGGTTTTCAAATTGTGTAATGATTCATCGCAACCCTTCACGAAATAGCTTAACCCTAGCAAGGGGCGTTGTAAGGATCCGAAAACCTCTGTTATTTACCTTCTTTTGTTCGATACATAATTCACATTTATTCTAATCTGATTTGATGATAATTACTGCAATTGATGTTGTTCAAGCCTTTGTATACTAATCCTGCTAGTATACAAAGTGTTTATTAATCGTTGACGCGATTGTTGCACTACTAGAAAACTGCTACTATTTCCATGTAGATTTCCCACAAAAACGGGTTGTAGGAATTTTACTCGTGGGTAATCATGTTCTGATGCATTTTCTACAAATTTTCCTACTCATTTCCCAGACAAATGTTTCGTTGGAATTATCCCACCCATTTGTCATGGAATTAATTTTCTTAACTTTCCAACGCATTTCCCACGGAATATTTATTTTTTTTAAATTTGTGTTTAGATCATTTATATTTAAATTTCTTATATAATTTTTTATATCTCTTAATTTTCTTACACAAGTCCTACGATTTTTTCTTCCTACACAATTCCAATTGGGGCTTAGAAGGTTTGAAGATTTTGCCTCCAAAATCTTCAATAGATTTGAACATATGTTTCGTATAAAAAGCCACTTTTCGCATAATGAGTTACGACATCTGGTGTAGTTTGTACGAATACTTTAGTTCTTCACATATTCATGGATCTATACTTTTTGCATTAGTATCTTAGTGTGAAAAGTTTGTGTACATGAGAAGTCTATCTTGTGTGACAAGTTGGTGATACAAAAAAGTTGCAACTCTTATTGCAAAAAAGTTGCTATTGTGACTGCTAAAAGTTAGTTCTACCCTTTCGTGCGAAATCATCTACTACTCATCAAGTTAAAGTTAAAGTCAAATGTCAAAGTGTGAATTTGTGGCATTATGTGGAACATGGCAATCATACACCCACCAAGAGAAATTAAGCTGGACAGTTAGTTGCAAAGGAGAGGTTAATTTGTTGACCGAAGAGGATACAAGCAACATGCACTTGATTTATAACAGTTTTAAGCTACATACATCTTCTAAAGAGTTGTGGAATGCATTGAGTAAAAGGTTTGAGGGAAATGAAGAACTTCAGGAAAGTTAGAAAGATTTGCTAAGATATAAATTTGACATATTCCATCACATCAAGGGAGAATAATTGGAAACATAATAGGTTTATTCATTTGACTAATAGGAGCACATCACGAGCATGAAAGCTATTTTATTTAAATATTTTGCATCTTTACTTTTAAGTTCTTGGTTTGGGCGTTTGTTTTGGCGCACACTTTACTTATGCTTCTGCATTTCTTTAACTGCATGGTTGAATTTGTTTAAACGTATTTTTGCTTATAGAGTCGTTCTATATGACTAGCGTCTTGGATCCTGGTTTGTCACACGCCTCGTGATAAAACCCCGCAAGTGGATTTTTGAGGGCGTGACAGGCATCCTTGGTGTACTTTGTTTCAGGGGGAAATTTTTGTATACAATGAGTGGAGTGAGCATAAGAGAAGCCAATGCGGGGAGAGAGGAATCTTTGAACCATGCAACCCATGGACTTTTGATTATCACCCCTGAGCTCTCAGCTAATTGCATGCACAACATGTTTTGTGCTTCACCCGTCAATAATAGAGCTGTAGAGCTGCTAGACGCCTGTCGATCCATCCATACACATCAAACAACCATTTAGTAATAACAGGTAGGTAAAAAAACAACAGATTAATTAACCGTCTCAAAAGGCAGTAATCAAATAGGTAGGTAAACAACTTAATTAACCATCTCAAAAGGCAGTAATCAAACATGTAGGTAATCAACTCAAAAACACCTCACTAATCTTAACTATTTCCAACGTCGCCATGCTTATCTTGTAGCCTTACCCCTAAAAGACAGTTTTGAAATCATAATCTCCTTCACATCCTATAGTATAAGGGTTCGTTATGTAATTAGTATAAAATAGTTCATGTTAGAATTAGATAAGTTACGAGAGTGCGGGGACTAAAGATGACAAGTTGGAAGGTTGTAACCAACAACTTGAGGATACGACATATCCCTATGTCGCACCTCTTGATCAGCGACATCAGGAAACAAGAACACAGGGACGCGACTTGGACAAGAAGACACACCTCTTCAAATCGATTGAGAGCCACAAGATCAAAGGACACGACTCTTCGTCAAGGGGCACGTCTATTGGATCGTACCTCTTCGATATGTATAAATAGGGTTAGGATTTTCAATTGTAAACACAATTCTCAATCATTCTGTACAATCACATTCAATCAGGTTCAATTGAATTCTTGTTATTTATTCTATTTGTTGTTTCATCTTTATTTTTCGTATCAAGTTCATAGATTGGGACCAACAATTGGTATCAGAGCCTAGGGCTCAATCCTGTTCAAATCAATCCGTTTGGCAACCGTGATTATAATCGATTCAGAGAAAATCGACAGACACAACAAATCGATTCAACAATTATAAATCGATTCAGAATCAGAACCCACGAAGCCAGACGAAAGACAAAATCGATTGAGTATAGTCCGAAACGCAATCTGCAAACCAGGAGGAAATCGATTCAGACAATTTGATTTAGCAAAAATCAAATCAGTATTGAAGAAGGAGAAGCATAATCGATTCGGTATAACATCGATTCAGTACCAGAAAGCCACAAAGAAGGAACTGACAGAAGAATCCAACCATAAATCGATTTCAGATTTACAAATCGATTCAGAATATCGGAAGAGAGAAACCGGAAATCTCAAAGATCGAAATCGCCGACTACGATCTTCGTCTCAGTTATTGGTGTTGTGTTCGAAAAAGGGAAACAAGCTTTGTTTGTCGTTTGGGTTACTGCTGGAAGTCAGAGAAGAAAAGGGAAATTTCAAGTCAACGTCAAAAGCCTTATAGATCAGAATTACAAGTGGATAATTTGCAAAATTCTAGGTTATACGTTATTATTCTGGAATTTCAATTTAAAGAATTACTACAGATTTTTAGTAATTTAGTTTAGTGATTCCCGTTAGAATCATTGTTGGTTTAGAAGAAAAACCTAAGTCACGATGTCAGAAAAATCATCGTTAGATACAAACAATAGTGCAAATGTACCACACAAGGATATAGGATCCTTGACACATTTCCAATGCCCCATTTTGACATCTACAAACTATACCATATGGGCTATCCGTATTAAAACCATACTTGAAGCAAACGGGCTATGGGAAATGATAGGACCAAGTACTGGTACGCAACTTGATGTCAAGAAAGACAAAGCCGCAATTGCGTACTTGTTTCAAGCACTATCAGAGGATATAGTATTGCAAGTTGCAAGTTATAAGAGCGCAAAAGAAATTTGGGAAGCTTTGAAGGTTAGATATGTTGGTGTAGACCGGGTGCAGAAGGCACGCCTACACACTCTAAAATCAGAATTTGAGATGCTACAAATGAATGACGAAGATACGATCGATTCCTTCACCGCAAAATTGTCAAGTATAGTTACGAGGGCAAACGGCTTGGGATCAACATTTGATCAACCAACCCTAGTGCGGAACCTTTTAAACTCCGTGCCAGATAGATTCATTCAGATTATTGCATCAATTGAACAATACTCAGATTTAGACACTATGACTCTTGACGAAGCAATTGGAAGATTAAAAACCTTCGAAGAAAGAATCAAGTGTAAGAAAGGAATCCTTGGAGATAGCCAAGATAAACTCTTGTTCACACATCACAACAACAATTTTGGTCGTGGTAGACACTCTGGAAACCGTGGACAAGGAAGACTTAATCAGTCACGAGGCCGAGGCCGTGGCAGGTTCAGACAAGAAGAAAGAGAAGATGACATGTCACACGATAATAATCATGATTATGATAGACGGAAGAGATACCTAAGAAATCAAGACAAATTCGTGTTTGACATAAGCAAGGTAAGGTGCTATAATTGCAATGATTATGGACACTTTGCCTCAGATTGTCCTAAACCAAACCAAAGAAAAGAAGAAGCAAATATTGTGCAAGAAGATGAAGAACCAACTCTCCTAATGGCACAAGTTGAAGAACTGGATCAAGATGTCAAGCAAGTAACGGGCAGAAAACCGATGCTCAGAGACAAGGATCTACTACAACAAGCTCGTGATAAAATTGGAGAAGCACATGATGGCAAGCAAGACATAGAGAAAGATCAAGGTGCAACTCAAGGATGTTCGAGATTAGGGGGTGAATGAAATCATAATCTCCTTCACATCCTATAGTATAAGGGTTCGTTATGTAATTAGTATAAAATAGTTCATGTTAGAATTAGATAAGTTACGAGAGTGCGGGGACTAAAGATGACAAGTTGGAAGGTTGTAACCAACAACTTGAGGATACGACATATCCCTATGTCGCACCTCTTGATCTGCGACATCAGGAAACAAGAACACAATGACGCGACTTGGACAAGAAGATACACCTCTTCAAATCGATTGAGAGCCACAAGATCAAAGGACACGACTCTTCGTCAAGGGACACGTCTATTGGATCGTACCTTTTCGATATGTATAAATAGGGTTAGGATTTTCAATTGTAAACACAATTCTCAATCATTCTGTACAATCACTTTCAATCAGGTTCAATTGAATTCTTGTTGTTTATTCTATTTGTTGTTTCATCTTTATTTTTCGTATCAAGTTCATAGATTGGGACCAACAAGTTTAACGTAAACAACAATGCCATGAAAATTTTAAATTAGATAACAATATCATATTACAAAATGTATAACTACACGAGTCAAGATCAATTACAAGAAAATCAAGTAATTGAATCACTAAAAATAAAGGTTGACTGGAGGTTGGATGTGCTGGAAATACACTGTGGTTTGTGTCTCCCTATGTAAACAAGTTTATACTTAAGTTTTCATTTAGCTATTGTAACCCTTCTGATTCAATCAAATTAGAGATAAAGCACAGTTGGTGTATTTCGTGAGTTTTATGTGTGTGTTAGCCAAGGTCTGATCCTACAGATACATGCTGGAAACCGTAGATCACCTTTTGGTCACCTGTACGACAACAAGGGCACTATGTGTAAGACCCATTCTAATTTAACATTACTAAATCATTAAAGTAAGCATTTTATATCAAAAATGCCACTTAACAAAAACTTTACATCATAAATATTTAGACATGTTTAAAACATTCAAAAACATGGTTATAGGTGTTTACATAATTCACTTTTTATAAAACAAAACAAGATCAAATGCGGAAGCTTCATTTAGACGTGTGTTCGGTTCTTATTCCTCGCTTGATCTTCATCCGGAGGCCTATGTCATTCACCTAGAATCAAAACCAACGTAAAAGTTAGTTTTGATAGTTTTATAACAAGTTATAAGAAGTCCCTTGAGTCAAACAAACAAAATAACAAAATTCACCAGGTTTTACACTCGTCGCGTGCCGTGACAGGTTTGGTGTTCTTTTGTCGCGTGCCGCGACAGGTGTCGCGTGCCGTGACGGTGATACCCCCCCACCTGTCGCGCGACGCGAGGACCCAACTTCGACAGAAGGTTTCTTTTTTTGTTGCTGCAATTGACCAGCTATGTGTTTTATCCAACTTCCAAATTAAATTTAGCATAACTTTCAATATACACATCTGTTTTACACGATTCATGTTTCTATGCGACCATAATACAATTACGGATATGCTTATCACCTTGGTTCGCAATAAAATCTGATTTATAAGCTATTGGCTTATAAATCCTTTATGTGATTATTCGACCCATTTCATTTTAACATCACACTACATGTTATATAACAATGGTCATTTCTTGTCATTTTTACCCATCCCGGGCTAGTCAAACATTAGCGTTTTCGATCCCATTACATTGTTTGCGTACGCATTTATGTCATGCTTGTTATCTACAATTCAAGCATACACTTTTTATCAATATTCAATGAAATCAAGTTTTCTAAGTTTTAACCCAAATCCAAGGGTTCATCAATCAAATTTTGGCGTGTCTGTTTCTCGTCTTACATATCCAATCTACCGATTTGTTGCGTGACATTCGAGTCACTTAAAATCACTATCGTTTTACTATCTATTTGACCCATTTGGTTGTCGAGCGAAATCCATCACTTCAATGACATACCAATCACATACATTTTTGCTATAACCACATCAATCATGTTCTGACTGTCTGTTTTTGTAACACCCCGTGTTACGAAAGTCAAAGTACAAGTCAAAGTCAAAGGAAGAAAAGATTGCTAATTGCGATTTGTCACTCCTTGCTTAACTATTGATTGTACGTCAATGACTTGTAATCGAATCTTTTTATTTAATCGCTTTAGTTGTATTATGTGGAGTATCTATTAATAATCGAGGTTTAAACGATGTTTATCGTATGTTTATCGCTTTATCGCTAATCGCACCGCAATCGCGTTCGCAACCTTGATTGATAGATTCTGAATATTGTTTTACGTGTGTGTGCTATTTATGTGTTACTTGTGCATGTTTACCTTATGTTTGTGGTGATTAATCGAAACGCAATCGCAACTCTATCGCAACGCAACTTAATCGCAAACGCTAAACGCAAGTTATTTAGGATGATTGTATGTTAGATATAGTATTTGTGTGACTATTATTGATTTATCGCAATGCTCAACACGCGAAACGAAACGCCGAAACTCAACTCGTCGGACCACTTCGATCGAATAACCATTCGATCGAATGGCCGTCCGATCGGATTGCCATCCGATTGAAGTGCCATCCGATCGGTATGCCATCCGACACTTGCACTCCACTTTCCACTTTTGGCAACCTATAAATACCCCTGTCACATCACCAACAGTGATGTAACAGCTCTCTCGTTCGACCAGCACGCTCAAGCCCTCATTTCTCTCGATTTCTCGTGATTCTTGTAAGTTTTCAACTCAAATCTTGTACATCTATGATCTACGCACACTTCTTCATCATTTTCACCTTTGAAACTTAACTTTTAACCGTGAAATCAGCGGATTTGAGGTGTTCTAGGGTGACATCATCATAGAGTTCTTATGAACTTCAAGCTTTGACCTCATTCCACCAATCTGAAAGATTTCCACATGATTAAACATGATTTTCACATAAGATCTAAACATTCTCAAAGTTAAAAGGATTGAAAGGTGTTTTTCCAACTTTCTTTCAACTCTTTTACACTCAATGCACTTGAAACCGATAGAATCGGAGCTCATTCAGGTCTTCTACTCATTTCTTAGTGAAGTGTCGGTCTGAGATCTGATTTCTATCAAAGAGACAACCAATTTCAGATTGAATATGAACACCGTCACGAACAGATTGACTGATCGGATTGGGGTGATTCCCGTTCGATCGGGTAACCTGGGTCAGATGGAGTCCCCGTTGTTTAGCACGTTATCATACCGTCTCGATCAAACCGCAAAACTTTCAAAACAATCAAGTTTCAAGACGATCAGATTCGTTGGGACGGATTGCCATCCGATCGAACAACAATCCGATCGGATTATACTTGAGCCTCAACACTTAATCATTTTCCAAACTTTCATAGATCTGAATGTCGAACGAATTGCCGTCCGATTGGATTGCCATCCGATCGAACGACAATCCGATCGGTTGACATTTGGAACTTCAACACTTAAACATTTTCATAATTTTCAAGGATCATCAGTTCTAACGGATTGCCATCCGATCAGATTGATATCCGATCGAATGACCATCCTGCTGTAAACTTGTTCTCACTAGAAATGCCTCGCCAATCGGATCGCTGTCCGATCGAATGACCGTTCGATCGATCGACCTGAAGGGTGGAGATACTTCTCTGTTTTCAAAATGCTACAACGAAAACTTCAAAGCCATCATACACAAACGCATCCTTCCCAAACGAATGTCAATCCGACCGAATGGCCATCCGATCGGATGACCATCCGAACGGATTGACATCCGATCGAATGACCATCCGATTGGATTGCCATCCGATCGGATTACCATCCGTCACTTAGTTCATTCCATGAAACAAATTTTTTGAATTTTTTTTATGAATTCGGATATCCGTTTGGGATGGATAAACTGACCTGTTTTAGCCTGCAATAAAAAAGAGTTAGTAGTTAACGATAAAAGTCCCCTAAAGATGAAATAGATAACGATAAAAGATAACAAGCATTTAATTCTTATCAAACTAATATCAATAAAGCCCTATAATCTTCTACCATAAGGCTCCAACCAGCCCCCAAATTGTCATGTTGATAAAAGCCATCAATATTCCAAGCTTAAAGAAATCTCGAAGTTTAACATAACCATCTGCAATAAAAACACATCATAACTCACCCATACATTATATAGTTTAGAAAATCAAACATATAAAAGGATAAAATACCTCCATAATATATCGCCGCATGACCACTGCTGTAATGGGTAAGTGCACCAAAAAGGTCCCTATTGTACGCCAAAAGCAAGGTAGAAAGTGTTCCGGGGACTTTAGTCGTTAGGTGCATTTTCAGGAAGGCTTGGTATAAAGCACCAATATGGGTTGTCTGACCCACAATCAGATAGTGAGTGAAGAGATACATCGTCTGGAGGATTAAAACTGGGATATACCATCTGATTGCTAAAGACTTCATAAAGCTGCCTACACTTCTAGAAACCATGGTTTGACCCCTAGGACGTTTAGTTGATCTGCCATGCCTAAGAACACTGCGAACCAAGTCAATGGATTCCAAGCTGCTTTTTCACTTAAGCTGTCGTCCCAGCTCAACACTCTAAGTATCAGTACAACCGACAAACCCATCATAGCACGCTGCAGCCAAAGTTGAAATGTCTACCCATTCTCTGCATCCACAAAAACCAACCATAAGCTACATAATCAAATGGTTACAGACAAGTTGATCGAGCTAGTTAAATCTTTCCCAAAGATCCAAAAAGTGACAGTGATAAGCATGGTTCCCAACATCATCCACTCGTTCCTTTTAACAAGATCCATTTGCTCCAGTTTTTTCTTAGCCATAATAGGAGCGTCCCTGGTGTACTTTGTTTCAGGGGAAATTTTTTGTATACATTGAGTGGAGTGGGCATAAGAGAAGCCAACGCGGGGAAACAGAATTCAACAACTTTTGGGTTAGGACTAGGGGTGTTAAAAAAATCCGAATCCGAAACTGAATCCGAAATATCCGAAAATTCATATCCAAAAATTCGGATGTCCGAAAACTGGATAATCCGAATTTTCGGATTCAGATGTGTATTTCTAAAATTTTGATTATCCCGAAAACTAATATTTTTTTAAGATAAAATTACGAAAAATAGTCAGGAAAAAGGTTGACATACCAAAATGGCCAGCTCATGCGTCCTTGGAGCAGGGCATCACGGATTACGACGGAGCTTATGAGTCTGCAGGGGTGAATGATGCGTCCGCCAATAGTCAAGTGACACGTGTCTCAATGATTGTCTTTCAAAAGTAAAGATGCTTCGAAGGCGTCTACGAGACGCATCCACTTTAGCTTGCGTCTGGCTGAGACCAATCTCCGATGCATCTTTGAGAGTCTTTAGATGCGTCCGCCAAGGCATCACGTGTCAGGTTTTGGATGCCTCTTCAGAGTCTTCTAATGCGTCCAAAGATGCTTCCCTTGTCAGCTTTTGGATGCGTCTCTCGCTGCTTCTTATGCGTCTCCGGTGTCAGGTTTTGGATGCCTCTTCAGAGTCATCTAATGCGTCCAAAGATGCTTCCCTTGTCAGCTTTTGGATGCGTCTGACTCGTTTTCTTATGCGTCCAGTCCGACGCCTCTACTTATGCGTCATGAGACGCTTCACGTGTCAGTTTGAGAAGCTGAGTTGTGACGCTTGGCATGCGTCAACCGAAGACCTCTTCAGACGCATTACATGCGTCGGTAATCAGAAAAGTACAATCTGACTCTTTAGGACGAATACGGACTCTTGTGAGGAGTCCCCCAGATGCTTTAGCGAAAAAAGCAGTTTTCCTTTTTATTTATTTTATGTATTACTCGTTTTTTCGATTGTAGGGACCATTACTCAAAAAATTTTACAAAATTTGATCTCCAACTTTTAACAAAAAATATCTTCATATTTTTTTCTCTTGATATGGCAGTTAGATTTGTCGTTTACTCTGGTGGCAAGTGGGAAGTCGTTGACAGGAGGCTTGAGTACGTGCTCCAAGCAGATTTACTTAGACATGGTTTTGAAAGTTCTACTATAATTTCTTATAACACGTTTTTAAAAAATCTTAGTGTGTCAACAGGTCTTCAAAACATCACACGTTTATCTTTCAAAATGTCAAGTTTTAGCGATCCCATTGATATAATTGATGATTCCGATCTTACTTTTTTTTTCAATATTGTGGAAAGAAACCCTTGTTGTTTAAATTATATGTGGTGCAAGAAGTTGGTGTTGGTTCATCTTTGGGTTCTTCCAATGATTTTAAATGTCCCGATCTTAACAAACATGTTTTTCCTCACGATGAATTTAACGTAACAGATAAATCTGGAGTTATTGATAATGTTAATTGTCCTCTTGAAAATAAATGCCCGTTTTACATAGGTTATATTTTCCGTAACAAGCATGAAATGAAAATAGAATTAGGAAAAATGTGTCTTTCCAAAAGTTTTTCGTATAAAGTAGACAGATCATCCAAAGCTCATTACGAAGTATCTTGTATTGATCAGAATTGCTAGAGGAATTTCAAGGCAGCTAGTCGGGAATCTTGTGATGTTTTTTACGTTAAACATTTTAACAACAAACATACATGTTCTAAGACGCAGACACATCCACATATGCGTCAAGCAAACCCAATGGTGGTGGGTAGCTTATTAAAAGATCAATTCAAAGATTGTGGCCGGATATACCGTTCCACAGAAATTGTAAAGGATTTTAGAATTAAAGAAAAAGTAAATTTATCATACATGCAAGCATGGCGTGGGAAATGTAACGCATTAGAAATTTTGCAAGGTAGTTCGTCAACTTCTTTTGCCGAACTTCCTGTGTATTGTTATAACTTGGAGAAGGCTAATCCAGGAATAGTGACACACATACGCACTGATTCTGAAAGTCGTTTTGAAATGTTATTTGTCGCCATAGGTGCGGTGGTAAGTCAAACACTATATTAAATGTTACACTAAAATATAAATAGATAAATTTTACCACAAAAATTTAACAATATCTTATTGCTTTCAGATTTGGAGCTTTCTCAGAAATTTAAGACCGCTTATTATCATTGATGCGGCCCACTTGAAAGGTGAATTTAAAGGAACAATGTTTTTGGCTGTTGGCATGGACGGAAACAATCAGATTTTGCCTATTGGTTATGGCATTGGTAAATCTAAAGACGGTGAGTCGTGTACGTGGTTACTTTCAAAACTGAAAGAATGCATTGGCGAGCATCTAGATTTGGCGATCATTTCTGACCGGGCAGCTTTTATACAATTAGCCGTACGGGTTGTGTTTCCAAGAAGCTTTCACGGGTTATGTTGTCGTTATTGGATGGTCAACCTTTGTTTACCGTAAAAAAAAGGAATATGAGAGTCTTTGGTGGAAGGCTTGCAAATCTTACAGGATATCCGATTTTCAAGAATCATTCGACGCGCTATGTGCCGCTGTTCCAAGATTACGGAACATTCTTATAGAAATTGGGTTTGACAAATGGTCAAGAGCACATTGTCTAGGCAAAAGATATCATTACATGACATCTATGTCACACCCTGATATTTCCACGTATTACCGGTGGGCCCGGTGGGGAGTATCGTGACGTAGTTGATATCATCATAGTCAAACAACACAATTTAAATGCACAGCGGAAGCAAAAGATAATTATATTATATCCGAATGGGAATATCAAAGTATTACAAACGGTATGTAAAAGATCCACAGGCGGATCAAATAAAAGAAAACTGTTCAACAAACTTCAGGCATCTAGAACTTGCAAGATTCCTTATTAACGCCCTGAGCTCCCAGCCAATTACGTACAATACCTGTCACTTAACCTTTTTGGAAAATGCGTCAGTTTACACAGGTAAATACAATTAACTGACTCATTTTGAAAAGAGTTTGAAAATTGGTTTGAATGCACGAGGCACAAAAATTCTTTTATAACTTGGGACAATTTTATTAATAAAAATCTTGTATCTGATTTACATGTTTGTCCAACATTTAGGGCCAGTGATTTTTACAAGCGGATCAAGATTAATAGACACACCACAAATAAAATCTCACAAGAAGACACCCTTACGAGTGAGTATATCTTTTACATACGCAACAGGAGGTGTTATGCCTACACCTTGTGCCTAAGTTGTGGCCATTCACTTTTTAAATGAGCCAAGGATATCCAGGACACGGCCATTAAACCCTAATGTTATTTGTTATCAATCAATACAGATTAAAACGGGATTATGCAATTTAGTCATCTCCGATTAAAAGGTTTCTACACCCGACCAAGCGGTATTTTTATAATACCGTATCCCAAGCCCGTATAGGGAAAATAAGTTAAAAGTATTTACCTGAGCTAGCAATGCAATTTATACTCAGCCGTATATTCAAATCAGCAAGCACAAGTACTTCTACTGGGGCTCTTAATCTGGAACGAAGGTTTTATTAACCTATTAGATTCCTAACGGGTCTTATTTAAGTCGTAACTAAGACCGGTTAGTTTTAAAGAAAGATACGATTCGTACGCACGATTAAGCGAAGACCGGAATAGAATGTGATTTAGACCCGACAAGTTTGGAGACTTGTATAATATGGGTAAACTAAACACATTCTGGATTTTGAGGCAAATATGATAAGGTTTGACCCGTTTTGGTCAATTTATGCAAACTAGTTACATAAACCGATCCGAACGCGAAATATGCGTAACGGGTAACCATAAGAGTCATATACATGTTTCCTAAGTTAATATGACTTAAATATGTTGTGATATCAGTAGGATACCTTCCATTATGCCGAAAACGAGTTTAATCTCAATATAAGCCCCGTAGGGGTATTTTGGTCATTTAAAAGATTATAAAAGAGATCAATTTTAATTCTGAGACTCGGGTCTGAAATAATCAGTAAAAAAATTTAATTGAATTGGTTATATCAGTTGGTGATAAGTCTTATATGCCAAAATGGTTTTAAACCCGTACTAGGTGTTTAATACGCGTAAAAAGCCGTTTTAAGCGATTTCCGGGTTATACAGGAAATCTGAGTTTTCTAATCAGGTTCTAAAGTTCAAAATACTTCATTTATTATATAAAATCATTAGCAATTGGATTGGTGTCAAAATACTATGTAGAACTCATTTTATAACCAAAAAAGGGTATAATCGGTATTTACCGAATCAAGGCAATAACCTTAGGTTATGATCAGTTTAAAAATAATTAAAAATCTTCAAAAATCTCAAAATATTATATTACATCAGTGGGTAAAAGGTTTGGTGTCAAAAATTGGGTTTAGATAGGCTTTACGCTAATTATGCCTTTTAATTAACAAAAAGCTTTCTAATTACGCTTTTGAGCATAACTCCTAATCTAGACCTCCAACTGATGTGAAATTTTAGGGATATGTTTATAAATCAGTAACAAAGATTATTGTCCTCTCACATTTCCAAAATTCTCGTTTTAAGGTCAAATGGGCATTATGGTCAACATTAAGCAATTAACGGAAACGTGTAAACGAATCGGACAATCAACGAATCAACCACAGAGGGTTATACCATCATGTAACCTGGTCCTAAGGAAGCTCAAAGGCATTTCCAAATGCATCTAAATCGGGTCAGAACTGAAGTCAAAGCAAAAGTCAAAGTTTTGCGACCTTCGGTTCCGAACCGAGCCTAAACAGAAAATTGTTGGATCAAACAAGCTTAGACCAGTTCTTATACTAATTACCAAGTTATATGAGTGATAAAATAGGTTGCACACCTTCTACATTGCTAATTATGTGTTAATTCGCAAATTAAGTTTCTGTTGACTTTTTATTATAAACTTTGACCCGACAAATGATCTGGTTAGAGCGGGAATCAGAGGGTGTCCTATTAAGGGTTTAATGCCCACCTAATTACCAACTTATAACTACTTTCAATTTGACTAATCACTGGACCATTAGTGATTAATCGATAAGTCAAACCTTAATTACGACGGTTTGACTTCTAAGCTAATAACTAAGCAAAACTCAATTAAGGAAGGTCAAGGATACTTACCAAGGTCTAATGCACGATTAGAGATGCTTAGGGAAAGGCCTTGAGCTCCAGAAATGATCAGAAGTGAAGGTATGAGTGAATGATCAAAGTTTGCAAACAATGGGGCTTTATATAGTGATCTTGATCTCACTAGATCATGCCAAGCAAGCCTAGAATTGGTCCCAGATGTATACAAGTGTCCTCCTAAGCCTATAAACCAGTTTAGGCAGCTCTTGGTGATGGAAAAGGGCAATATAAGTCGGTTACATGGGCTGAACAGACACCTGACTGAGTTTCTGCATCTGGGCATGGCTTACGGACCGTAAGGGTCCAGCCATACGGTCCGTAAGGACCTGGTCAGTAGACACCAACTTTCTCTTGTTGACAGATTTAGCCCCTGCACTTCCAAATGTCATTTCCGACACATCTAAGGCCTGTTAAACCATTTTTAAGGCTCTACAATGATTCCTAAACATGGGGAACATGAAACATGCTCAAAGACATGTCGGATGTCGGTTCGTTTGGTCGTACGGTCACGTTGTTCGGTTAATAACGACGAAACACGGACGGACGCGAAAAACGATCCAAATTATGCGACGAATGGAATTTTATCAAGCCAATCACTAAAATAAAATATTTTAGTGCTTACATAAAATTTTGGATGTCTGGATATATTCAGAACGTAAGATATGCGCGAAAATGCAAACTTATGCACTTTTTGACGCTTTTAGTCCCTGTTGACCAAATAAGTTTATTTTTGCGCACCAAACACCTCTAAGCCTATTTCTAAGCTCTGTAAAGG
Source organism: Helianthus tuberosus (assembly GCA_030545235.1). NCBI lineage: Eukaryota > Viridiplantae > Streptophyta > Magnoliopsida > Asterales > Asteraceae > Helianthus > Helianthus tuberosus. The sequence continues at coordinate 9,453,445 of CM060436.1, forward strand.
ATATTTAGGGCATTTTTAACTTATGATCATATTCCGGAAGGTTCGATACTATACGAATCGATAGACTTTTGCAGTTTGACGCAAATAGTCCATCTAATGCGCAAACTTGCGCATATCATCGTTTTATAGTATCAAAGCGTTATCTAATCTATATTAGGCATTCTTAGGAGTATTATTAAACATTACAATGCTTTGGGTTCTCTAAAAGGCCATTCAGAGGTATAATTAAACATATTGACACTTTTAGTCCCTCTAACTTGCAAAGTTGCGCGTAACCTCATTTTTAGGCATAAAAGCCTTGGACGGCCAATGATTGGTATTCCCAAGAGTATAATCAAATATCATGAAGCTCTTGGTTTGTTAAATGGTCACTCAGAGGTAAGAATTAACATGTTGACGCTTTTAACCCTTTATTGCGCAAACTTTCATTTAATTACGCAAACGGCTACACTTGATCAACACGTGGCTTATTTTTGAATATAAAACCCTAAAAGGTTATCCAGAAACTTATCTTAAGTATGTTAATACTTCCAGTCCTTTCATAATCAATGTTTTTCGATTTTTCGAAAAATTAGTCCCTTAAATTCAAGGTTTGACTTTATTAGGGTTTATTACACGTGTCAATACATTATTGGACGTGATTTTACGAGGTGTTACATCCTCACCCCCTTAAAAGAAATCTCGACCTAGAGATTTGCTTAAAGTAAAGGAAGTACTTTCTGTCTTATATTGGACTTAATCTTCCCTAGTACATTTGGGCCTCTAAGGCACCCCAGTTGACCTCTATAACAGGTACATGTCCTTTTGGAGCTTCTTAATATGCCAATCCTTAATTGATACGGGTTTCTCGTCCATTCATAAAGTTTCATTAATATGTCTATCATTACGTGATAATGTGTTTCGATTTATTTGCGAAACCTATCCTTAAATCATCAGTGTGGGTCGTATTGCGAGCTCCACTAAGCTCCTTATATAGGTTTTAGCTTTTAGGCTTTTGAACTTTGTTGCATTCGATTTCCCGAATGTTCCTATATATCCAGGGCTTAACTTACCCTGAGAAATTGAAATTTAGCACACCCTTCTTAGAGCGATACTTTCGATTGAACCTTATTCCTTATTAAGGACTTAAGAAGGTTGCGACTTTTATAAATCCTCAATTTTCTGCCGATTACTGGCAATCTTTAAGATGATTATGAATTCGAATGATCTTTTTGTTGTTTCAAATGCAACTTTTTGATCTTGATAATTGGGCTTACCACTCTATTGTTCTAACAATAGATGTTTAGCATTCCATCTATACAAGGTCCCCAAAGGAGTAGCCTTGATACTTACAGGATAATTGTTGTAGAAAAGCTTATTTTAGTGGTGAGATGGTTATTCCAATCACTGCTTAAAACCAATCTTAAGGAATAGCTAATCCTCACAGCTAGTCGAACAGATCGACGATCCTGGGCAGCTAATGGCGATTCTTAATTGTTGTCTAAATAGGGTTGTGGTAATCAATGCATAAGCAAATGAACCGTCTTCCTTATTTAACAATATCAAACTCTCAGAATATCGGGTTAGGCTATATGAATCCTCTATTTTAAAACTTACTTAATCAGGGTTTCGATTCCTCCAATGATGGTACTAGCCGTTTAGGAAAATTTCATAATGATACAGCCTTAAATGGGATATAAATCTTAACTCTACTTGCCTCCCAGGAGGTAAACAGGGTAATCTTAGGAGAAGATAATCAAGATACAAGGAGGTTACGGAGATTTTCCATATCTCAGGCTCCAGTTCATCCATCATTGCTTGTGTCAAATGAGTGACACATTTATGTTACAAGTCCACAAATTCTTTAATCGAGAACATTTACTGGGATAGTTCCATTCCGGATATCTTCTTTGAATACTATTAGTTGACCTTATTACCATATGACCGTTGGAATATCTTTGTGGTTCCATGCATTAAACCTCCATACTGATCAGGCATGGAAGCAATCTATGGAACATATTAAGATACACCAATCCTCATATGGTGCTTTTGTCATACCATTTGGTATTCGAAATCAATAGGGATCAAAGAGATATCAATTACATTTGAATGCATTTATCTGGAGAGAGGGTACTTTAGAATTTTATGTTTGAAGATTTCTGATAGGAACAGAAGAAATGGTTCCTATGATTTTGTCTGTAAGTTTTACCTTACGCTTAATATCTAGGGTTCTTATGGAAGATTTTAAAAGCTTGCTATACTTATAGTTTATGAAGGATTTATTGGTATCCGAACCAAAATAAAAACTCTTAGCATTTATCTCACTGATGAATGTCAAGGAATGTACCTGATGCCATTATTTATGAACTAGCTCAGGCATTTTAGGTGCTTTCATTCTTAGGCTTTCCTTCCTTAGCCGCATTCCTTTGACAGATTTAGGGCACGTAGTCTTGATGTGGCCTTTCTCATTACAGCCGAAGCAGACTGCATTCTTCATGTCCTTGCAGTCCAACGTTTTATATCCCTTGGACTTGCAGATCCCACAATGTAAAGATTGAGACTCAAATCTGCATTTCCCGTAATGGCGCTTCTTGCAAGTCTTGCAAACAGGCTTTTGTTTGTTCTTTTTCTTAGAATTCTGGGAGTTATCTTCCTCCCTTTTCCTTTTTAGTTCATCCTTTGCATTAGAGGCATGAACGAGATCCTTCTCGTGAGTAAGGAGGGGTAGTATTGAATGAAATTTAAAGCAAGTAGCATTGGGCTCTTTGAACTTTTTTACAGCCTTCTTCACAACTTTTCCAACAGCTGCGTCTATCATAGTTTGAAGAACATCTTTGGAAATTCTAAGGTTTACAATTGTAGCATCATTAGCATGCGTCGCATCATCAATGGCGCGATTGACTGTTGTCTTATCCGAGTTTGTCATACTCAAGATTTGGTTCCTATCACCAAATGAATTATTTACTTAGTTGCAATCCAACAACTGCTATTCATCACCCTGATGGCCTTAACATATACTAACCATGGTTTCATTAAACCATACAGGCCAATATAGCACTAACATTCTTAATGAACGTTATTTTTTTTAAATATATCAATATTATTTAGCCTAGGTCACAAAAGACCATCAATGGCATTTAAGGTTTGGACCTAGTCCATCACCTTTTTGACAGGGGATCAAAATGTCACATCAGTCTTTATTATATTGATGAATTTGGATAGCTTGAAAGCTTGCCATAAGGATATCAGAAAAGAGTGATTCCTAATAGATATAAAATATCGATCTAAGGTTTGTTGGAGCATTCTCTAAAGTATCATCGGCCAATTTCTATCCCGCGTTAAATGACCGGAGTCCTAATCAGGCGGAGACAACAGTTCTCAACCTTTATCGTTCATTATAGAATCATATGTGCCAGCATCAAATAAATTTTGCATAAACTTCTTGACAAGGAAAAGTACCTGCTATATAGTTATTATTCTGCACCATCTCCTGGGCGTTCCTCTGGAAGACTCATGCGTTTGTTTTCCTGGCCTCTCCAGGCTTCTTTATAAGTTTTGGGCAGTTAGTCTTGATGTGCCCATCCTCGTTACAGTTGTAACAGGTCGCATTCTTCAACCGCCTTACAATCTAAAGTCTTGTGACCCTTGGTCTTACAAATTCCACATAATTTAGCACGTGGGTCGATTGTGCATTTTCCAGAATGTTGTTTCCTGCAGTTATTGCATTTGGCTTGTTATTTAACTGACTCGGGCTTTTCCTAAACTCGAAATCTTTCCCGTGCTCATAGCTTCCCTTCTTCTTCTTGTTAGATTGATGAGAGTTTTCCTCGTCTTCTTTCCTTTTTCCCTCGCCGGAAGTTTTAACAGACTTATTCATGATAGCATCTAAAGTGAGAGATAAGGATAAGTCCACCGCGGACCTATATGTGGTAGGCCTAGATGCTTTAACATTTCCCTTTATCTCTGGTGCTAGGCCTCCAATGAAACGCGCTATACGTTTAGGTTCAGGGGTGACTAAATAAGGAACTAGGCGGGACATAGTGTTAAAACTTGTCACATATGCCTGACAATCCAAATTCTTCATGACCAGAGTCAAGAAGTCTGATTCTATCTTTTCTACCTCATGCTGATGGCAATAATTTTCCTTGATCAATGCAACAAATTGATCCCAAGATAAGTTGTAGAGTAGGACCTTTCCCGTGGCTTGGAGCAATGATCTCCACAATGCCAACGCTTCTCCTTTGAATGATTGTGAAACAAATTTCACAACATCTTGCTCCGCACAACCGCTGATGTCAACAACAGTGTCCATCTCATCGAGCCATGTCATGCAATCGATGGCCCCTTCCTCTCCTGTAAAGTCTCTGGGCTTGCAGGAGACAAAATATTTAATATGAACAGGTCTTAACTGGTGCTTCATGATGAAGTACAACCTGTCTAGACGGAACACTCCTCTGATTTGATGAGTGATGAACATCGTCTTCCCTTAACTCATGTGATTTAGAAGGGGGCTTACTACGAGCCATAGATAGAGTCTTAGAGTGGGTATCATTTGATTCATTATACTGTCTGTCAAGAGCTCGAGTAACAGCATTATCTATTAATGCCTGCAGTTCCGCTCCAGATATATTAATTCTGGTAGTATCATTGTTCTCCTTCGGGTGGCTATTAACTTCATCTGATCCATCCATGTAGCTTGATTGCTACATAAACATTGATAATGATTTATTCAGAGGTCATTATGAAATTATCATTTTTGACGATTTATTAACCATGGTAATATAAACCATATGGGTTAATTTGTTAATTTTATTAGTATTTTCATTATAATTTGTCCTAGTATATAAAACCTTAACGATGTTAAAGTGGCACAACAGGCCTTGTCACGAGGATAATTTTGGATTTATAAGCCATGATCGTTTGAGATCGAGGCATTTAAGGTTTGAGCATAGTTGGTTACTTTTCTTGACATAGAGTCGAAGACTACAACTGCCTTTTGTCTTTTTGGACAATAGATATAGCCCGTGGGCATTTCCCTTCTGAGGGATGTTTATGATATGATCATCTTTTCAGATGCTATTAGTCAAGATTGTTTGGATCATACCGACTATTATGCTTGGACATGGTCCAACATTTTTAGACAGGAGGTCAAAGACCACCACTGTCGTTGTCTTATCGGACAACAAGTTTAGCCCGTAGGCACTTCATCACTAACGGATGTTTATAACATGATCATCTTATAGGATGATATAAGCCATGATTTCTAGATCATTAGGCTAAATCAGGAAATTTGAAAATTTCCAATATAGGGATGACTATTGTGATTTTCTCAGATCACTTTTGTCAAGAGTGCTTAACACGTTCTTAGGTGTTTAACAATATGATCTTCTTTATTCGATGATTTAAGCCATGATTTCTAAATCACTAGGCTAGATAAGAAAATTGGAAGAATCCAATATAAGGATGACTGTTGTGATTTTCTCGAATCACATTTGTCAAGAGTGCTAACATGTTCTTAGGTGTTAACAAGGATTTGAATCTCTTGAATAGGTCTTACCATCTTGGCCATGTCTTAAAATAACACGTGGCTAGGTCTTGTCCTTTTTAGATTTTTGTCATTTTATTATAATGGTAGATCTTATAAAAGGAAATGTTATTTGTCATTTATTTCATTTTTTTCTCATGTTTAGAATGAAAATCTAAATTTAATCATTCCACCATATAAAAATAAAGGTACAGATGTGCCCTAGACGGGACTTGAAAGGAATAATGTTGTCCTCGAAGGGACTGAAAGATAAACATGTCCTTATAAGGATTTATTAAAGAAACGATCTTTAGCAAAAGGAGTTTTCTTATTCACTTTACTTCTGAATGTTCTCTCCCTGGATGCTCGTTTCATTCTAGCTGCGGTACGAAGCTCAGCATTTCAAGGCTCCGGATGTGGAGAATTTCTAGCACAGCTTCTTCGCTTGGCGACGTATCCAATATATATAAAAATTTGGAAGCAATAATTTCCAGATTAGGATTGAGAGTATTCCTATGTTAAGTCTAGACTCAAAAGGTTCAAGGAACGTGCTACTGTGTCATTGAGATTAAACACAAAAGGCTAGTGTTTAATTCACTCAATGTTGGCTCTGATACCAACCTGTCACACCCTGATATTTCCACGTATTACCGGTGGGGAGTATCGTGACGTAGTTGATATCATCATAGTCAAACAACACAATTTAAATGCACAACGGAAGCAAAAGATAATTATATTATTTCCGAATGGGAATATCAAAGTATTACAAACGGTATGTAAAAGATCCACAGGCGGATCAAATAAAAGAAAACTGTTCAACAGACTTCAGGCATCTAGAACTTGCAAGATTCCTTATTAACGCCCTGAGCTCCCAGCCAATTACGTACAATACCTGTCACTTAACCTTTTTGGAAAATACGTCAGTTTACACAGGTAAATACAATTAACTGACTCATTTTGAAAAGAGTTTGAAAATTGGTTTGAATGCACGAGGCACAAAAATTCTTTTATAACTTGGGACAATTTTATTAATAAAAATCTTGTATCTGATTTACATGTTAGTCCAACATTTAGGGCCGGTGATTTTTACAAGCCGATCAAGATTAATAGACACACCACAAATAAAATCTCACAAGAAGACACCCTTACGAGTGAGTATATCTTTTACATACGCAACAGGAGGTGTTATGCCTACACCTTGTGCTTAAGTTGTGGCCATTCACTTTTTAAATGAGCCAAGGGTATCCAGGACACGATCATTAACCCCTAATGTTATTTGTTATCAATCAATACAGATTAAAACGGGATTATGCAATTTAATCATCTCCGATTAAAAGGTTTCTACACCCGACCAAGCGGTATTTTTATAATACCGTATCCCAAGCCCGTATAGGGAAAATAAGTTAAAAGTATTTACCTGAGCTAGCAATGCAATTTATACTCACCCGTATATTCAAATCAGCAAGCACAAGTACTTCTACTGGGGCTCTTAATCTGGAACGAAGGTTTTATTAACCTATTAGATCCCTAACGGGTCTTATTTAAGTCGTAACTTAGACCGGTTAGTTTTAAAGAAAGATACGGTTCGTACGCACGATTAAGCGAAGACCGGAATAGAATGTGATTTAGACCCGACAAGTTTGGAGACTTGTATAATATGGGTAAACTAAACACATTCTGGATTTTGAGGCAAATATGATAAGGTTTGACCCGTTTTGGTCAATTTATGCAAACTAGTTACATAAACCGATCCGAACGCGAAATATGCGTAACGGGTAACCATAAGAGTCATATACATGTTTCCTAAGTTAATATGCCTTAAATATGTTGTGATATCAGTAGGATACCTTCCATTATGCCCAAAACGAGTTTAATCTCAATATAAGCCCCGTAGGGGTATTTTGGTCATTTAAAAGATTATAAAAGAGATCAATTTTAATTCTGAGACTCGGGTCTGAAATAATCAGTAAAACAATTTAATTTAATAGGTTATATCAGTTGGTGATAAGTCTTATATGCCAAAATGGTTTTAAACCCGTACTAGGTGTTTAATACGCGTAAAAAGCCGTTTTAAGCGATTTCCGGGTTATACAGGAAATCTGAGTTTTCTGATCAGGTTCTAAAGTTCAAAATACTTCATTTATTATATAAAATCAGTAGCAATTGGATTGGTGTCAAAATACTATGTAGAACTCATTTTATAACCAAAAAGGGTATAATCGGTATTTACCGAATCAAGGCAATAACCTTAGGTTATGATCAGTTTAGAAATAATTAAAAATCTTCAAAAATCTCAAAATATTATATTACATCAGTGGGTAAAAGGTTTGGTGTCAAAAATTGGGTTTAGATAGGCTTTACGCTAATTATGCCTTTTAATTAACAAAAAGCTTTCTAATTACGCTTTTGAGCATAACTCCTAATCTAGACCTCCAACTGATGTGAAATTTTAGGGACATGTTTATAAATCAGCAACAAAGATTATTGTCCTCTCACATTTCCAAAATTCTCGTTTTAAGGTCAAATGGGCATTATGGTGATAAAATACCAAGTTATATGAGTGATAAAATAGGTTGCACACCTTCTACATTGCTAATTATGTGTTAATTCGCAAATTAAGTTTCTGTTGACATTTTATTATAAACTTTTACCCGACAAATGATCTGGTTAGAGCGGGAATCAGAGGGTGCCCTATTAAGGGTTTAATGCCCACCTAATTACCAACTTATAACTACTTTCAATTTGACTAATCACTGGACCATTAGTGATTAATCGATAAGTCAAACCTTAATTACGATGGTTTGACTTCTAAGCTAATAACTAAGCAAAACTCAATTAAGTAAGGTCAAGGATACTTACCAAGGTCTAATGCACGATTAGAGATGCTTAGGGAAAGGCCTTGAGCTCTAGAAATGATCAAAAGTGAAGGTATGAGTGAATTATCAAAGTTTGCAAACAATGGGGCTTTATATAGTGATCTTGATCTCACTAGATCATGCCAAGGAAGCCTAGAATTGGTCCCAGATGTATACAAGTGTCCTCCTAAGCCTATAAACCAGTTTAGGCAGCCCTTGGTGATGGACAAGGGCAATATAAGTCGGTTACATGGGCTGAACAGACACCTGACCGAGTTTCTGCATCTGGGCATGGCTTACGGACCGTAAGGGTCCCAGCCATACGGTCTGTAAGGACCTGGTCAGTAGACAGCAACTTTCTCTTGTTGACAGATTTAGCCCCTGCACTTCCAAATGTCATTTCCGACACATCTAAGGCCTGTTAAACCATTTTTAAGGCTCTACAATGATTCCTAAACATGGGGAACATGAAACATGCTCAAAGACATGTCGGATGTCAGTTCGTTTGGTCGTACGGTCACGTTGTTCGGTTAATAACGACGAAACACGGACGGACGCGAAAAACGATCCAAATTACGCGACGAATGGAATTTTATCAAGCCAATCACTAAAATAAAATATTTTAGTGCTTACATAAAATTTTGGATGTCCGGATATATTCAGAACGTAAGATATGCGCGAAAATGCAAACTTATGCACTTTTTGACGCTTTTAGTCCCTGTTGACCAAATAAGTTTATTTTTGCGCACCAAACACCTCTAAGCCTATTTCTAAGCTCTGTAAAGGATATTTAGGGCATGTTTAACTTATGATCATATTCCGGAAGGTTCGATACTATACGAATCGATAGACTTTTGCAGTTTGACGCAAATAGTCCCTCTAATGCGCAAACTTGCGCATATCATCGTTTTATAGTATCAAAGCCTTATCTAATACATATTAGGCATTCTTAGGAGTATTATTAAACATTACAATGCTTTGGGTTCTCTAAAAGGCCATTCAGAGGTATAATTAAACATATTGACACTTTTAGTCCCTCTAACTTGCAAAGTTGCGCGTAACCTCATTTTTAGGCATAAAAGCCTTGGACGGCCAACGATTGGTATTCCCAAGAGTATAATCAAATATCATGAAGCTCTTGGTTTGTTAAATGGTCACTCAGAGGTAAGAATTAATATGTTGACGCTTTTAACCCTTTATTGCGCAAACTTTCATTTCATTACGCAAACGGCTACACTTGATCAACAAGTGGCTTATTTTTGAATATAAAACCATAAAAGGTTATCCAGAAACTTATTTTAAGTATTTTAATACTTCCAGTCCTTTCATAATCAATGTTTTTCGATTTTTCGAAAAATTAGTCCCTTAAATTCAAGGTTTGACTTTATTAGGGTTTATTACACGTGTCAATACATTATTGGACGTGATTTTACGAGGTGTTACAATCTAACAGCGCTGAATCTATCAATGCTTTATCAAAATATGCCCGGAAAATTTCAATAACCCAACTCATAGAATTTTTTCGATAGTCTGTCCAAAAATGGTTCTATGATCGCCGTAACGAGGGAATTCAAGGCCAACACTTGCTTACAACGTGGGCTCAAAAAAAAATTCAAGGCAAAGTTGATGGTTCTCGTTCGTGGATGGTTGCTGGAATTAGTCTGAACAGTTTTGACGTTGATGACGGTGGAAAGAGAGGTTTAGTTGACTTCTCTAATGGAACATGCAGTTGTCGGGTTTGGCAAGTATCTGGGTTACCTTGCAGGCACGTTATTGCAGTATCTAGATTTTTAGGTGAACCCAATTGTGCTCGTTATGCGATGTCATGTTACACTAATGAAGTTTATAAATCCACATATGAAGAGCAGATAAATCCACTCCCTCATAAATCAGAGTGGGAAGTACCCGATGGACTGGTCAATCTGCAACCACCGCTTATTACGAAACGAAAAGCTGTACATCCTAAAGAAAACAAACGAATGGGCATTCTCATGCGAGCTATTTAGAACCGCTCAAAACAAAGAGTTCTTCTCGCCGCGTCTCTAAGCCACAACCAACACCCGTCCAAGTTGAAGACGAAGAATTTCAGGATTACGTTATTCAAAATACAAACCCCTCGTACAATTTGGATGATGATTAAAGAAGTTTTTGTATAAATTTAAGCCAAATGTATATCCTATTTAAGATATATTAACAGCCCCATATTTATATTTATTTTCCCAAACAAATTATTATGTTTAGAAAAAAGTCTTTATTCATAATTGACATAGAAGTTAACTATTCGACTTATGTGTCCCTTATCATTCGCTTTTTACTTGGAAAAAAATAGAAGATAATTAATAGAAGATAATTTCACTAAATACAATTCATTAGGTTTGAAAATTAATAGAAGATAATTAAGCATGGTAATGTAAACTACTCTAGACATTATTTATTAACTAAATTATTAATGGGGTGTGAAACGTGCAGCATAGAGTTGATCTGCCATAAATCTTCTATATCTCATACAGGCATCTTGCATGTTTCCTTCCTGCCAGTTTGGAAGTGTACTGTTTTGCACAAGATTTTGCAGTAACATACACAATATCACACCCGAATTCCGACCAACCCGTTGTTCGGATGTAGGCCAGACAACATCCCCGGTGTACTCCAACGCATCAGCTTCGCTTAGTCCAGCATTTTCCCAATTTTGTATACGACCGAGCAACCATAAGAACAGACTCTCGAATTCTACTAGAGTTTGGTGTATCCTTCTATGAACGCAGAATCATTCCCCGCAATTAAGTGCATCACAATTATTGGTAAAATAAACGGTAATATTTAGTGAGTGCATATCTATCTTTAAGATTATCCAGACTTCTTTGTCTTGCGATACTGGTATGTAAACCTAAAAAGGAGATACAGTAATATTTAGTGAGTGCATATCTATCTTGGTCATTCTTACACTGTAAAACAGTTTTTTACCGTATCCACTTTCCAAAAGGCAGGGTATAGTCCTACATCGCCAGTAGCGTATCCGTAAGCATCCTGATCCTGTTCCTGTTCCACCAGAAGGTTTATAAAATTTGGGGGGAGAATGGTTCAACGAACAGTATCTGATGAAGATGTCCCTCGACGATTTTTTGTTTCTCTATCTTGTATCAGCTTGTTACACCATGCACGGACATGCTATAATTTTTTTAAAATGATCAGATTTAGAAATTATAAATAATAAAAATAATAAATTATGTAAAATAATCAAATTACCGTTTCTTGTATAAAACCATTTCCACAATAGCCTAGTACTCCACCCCACCACTCTCTGTCTAACGGCGTTTGACCCATATAAGTTGAATAGCAAAATTGGCTATCACCGTCGTAGTAGAACTCAAGAACATTTTGTGACCAATAAACAGATTGGTCATTCCGATTAAGGCAAACAGTGTTCTCTACACAATCTGGAATGCTTGATTGACGCCTTCCTTTTGACGACATTATTGTGGTATATTGTGGTATGAAGAAATGCCCACCAACGGTCCATATTTATAGACCTCTAATAAGATCCACCAACCTCCTCCATTTTTTTAAATAAATCTGTATCTATTATTATTATTTTTTTAATAGCAAACGAATTCTGTTTCATTGAGTGTGAAATATAAAAAAAATATATAATGGAATATCACCTCCATTATTTTACATATCCGTGTATACACTACTAATGGTCCATATTTACAAATCAAATGAATTCATTTCATAAAAATGGAATAAGAGAAGACGAAAAACAGGAAATTGAAAAGATGGAATAGCAAATGACTTCTTTTAATAAACTTAAAGTTACAATTATAATTATTTTTTCATAGGAAATTAGCATGTAATAATCTTCTACTTGTTGCCTATATATATAGCCTACTTTTATTATCATTCATACCATTTCCTAAACCCATAAAAAACTTGACAAAACCTTTGAGATCACTAAACAAAATGGCAAATGGTTCATGGAGCGAAACTGAAGACATTGCTGTTGCAATATCGTACGTCGAAACACGACATTTATGCAGGCATACGAATATGAAAGACGGCTTCTGGAACAGCGTCTTCAACATGTTTTGTATCCATGTTCGGGAGACGACACGAGACATGAACGAGATGAGGACCCGTTGCGCCTACCTTCGGTGCAAATGTTCTATGTTTGACGGAAGAGTAAACGCCGTGTCCAACCCCGACAAGAAGCTATCTGAAGACGAAGTTATCGAGGAAGCATTGCTGGACTGCCTGTTGACGTATGAAGAAGACTTTGATCGCGTCTCGGTTTGGCAGATTATGAAGATTTATTTATAAGTCTCCCCCATTATGTCTAAGTTGTGTGGAATGTTAACCTATTTTGGTTTTGTCTATTAGTTTGGTTAACAGGTTTTAAGATATGTATGAAATGGACGTTTTTTGTTATAGTAATATCTACTACTTTATTAAAAAATTCTGTTCATTTTTAAGCCCCAAAAATGTGCATTAAAATGGGCCCCAATAACCTGTTGCTCCACCACCTTGTCATTAACCCGGAATCAGCATTGGGCGGGCCCAATGCCACCTACTTCTGCCCACCCGTATAACTATGGTATAAATGTAAATGTTCAATGTGATAAAACCTTTTATCACAATAAACATTTAATACCATAACCCACAATAATATATAAAAACTAAAGTGTCATGTTGTTCACTGTTATACAACTTGTTCATCAACATCATTTTCAAATGAATGGCACGTACTGACGAGATCAAAGTTTTCGGGTAAGAGACTATCGTAGAACATTATTGCCAACCTTTGCCTCATTTGGTAAGCAGCCGTAGCGGTGTTTTCTTCTCGATATACGGGTTGCTTGTTGATCAACCTTTCCATGAAAATGCAAACTCATACACCACAATCTCCTAAACTCCCTGATTGTTGAAGGACTTGGCTGGGGTAAAGGACTTTGAACGGCAATGACATCTTGAATGGCTCATCGTCTGCATAGTATCCGCTGATGCGTAGCCATATGTCGAAGGCAAAATTGATGTGGCAAATGACTTCTGTTCTATCTTTCACCATGGTTCCACTTTCCAATAGACTACACACGTAGGCATATGTAAGATAATGATAATTATTGCTAAGAAAGGGATTCAATGTACAGTGGCATATATACGATATGACGAACCTGTCATAAATTATAAGAGTCCGATCGCGAAGGTGGAACACCCCCAAAAGCCAATGCACATTTCTAATATTCAACGGAACATAAACCTATCCATGCATTAAAAAGTTAATTTTTTGAATATAATATATATAAACATTTCGGCATTCAAACATAACTTACCTTGTCAACTTCGGAAATTGGTTGAATAGGAATCACGCACCCACTAAAATAACACTCCAACCTCTGGATCGCATCACACTTAACTATGGTCATTTGAAAATTGGGTGGTAGAATGCTCCAACGATCGCTTTGGTTTCTCTGCTCATACATCTTAATCATCCAACCGTATAAATGTTGTTTTGATAAATTATTAAAATAACAGTTTTGAAAATAAAATTAATTTGGAAGCATGAATATTCATAATTTCCTTACATCATCACTTAACCAACCGGACCCGTCGTCACCTAGCAACGACGACCAAAATTCTGGTCCAACTTCACCAGCCATCGTTTTTCCAAGCTTCCGCAGCCTTGCATCCATATCGGTTACCAGAGAACGTTCGTTGATATACCAATCTCGGATCTTTTTTATCTATCTATCCGTACCCGTACTATCTTCTTTGTTCTTGTTTCTCTTTGACACCTTCTTCAACACAACAAAAGGTGATAGCATAGACGGACCCGGCTTTAGTAACCTCTCTGATCGCCGCAATGCTGCTGTCGGGGCATCATCGACTAAGTGTTTTGTATTATAACATACAAGATCGTCACACGGTTGCAAGTTGTCTGTTGCCACATGATAAGCACCAACATCATTGAAGTTCACAAACGAGTCGACTTCCGGCTACATACATAAGTTTAAGTGATAAGGACCATTAGTAGATATTATTATTTTTACGCAATTGAATTGCCTAAATCCTTGCAATACAACATTACTTTTTGGACTGAATGAACGCTACCATGATCAACATTTAGATTCATTAGTTGCATAACAAATAAACATATTAAATTATGGCACCACTATTACATAAAACACATTTAATTTCTCCCTCACCTTTGCCTCAATTAGCCGAGTTAGCTTCTCATTGTTCTCGTCCAATAGTGATTTAAATTTTTCCACAAGAGACGATTCTAATTCATCTGCATTTGAAAATTTTCCTCCATCATGAATTGCAGACCTTCTTTTTCTTTGTTGTTGGGTGCCCATGGGGAACGACGATGCATAACCTTCAAACCCGTCACCAACCCCATCATTTGGTTTAAAACCACTGGTGTGCATCGTATCGTCATTGGGCTGCATTAGGGGGTGTCTGGCTTGCTATACGAATACTTTCTAAAAATTGCAAACTAGATATGTACCACTCAGTCTGCATCTCCTCACTAGTGGGCAATATGGATTGAATCGGACGGTAATGTTCATTCTAACAATTGAATAATGAAAACTTTTATCAATCAATTTATTCTAATACAATATAACTGAGAATAAAATAACAAAGTAGAACAATTACCTTTCGTGCCGATTCAAAAACGCGTTCAACGGTAGCAGTTGTAACCCTTTTACCAGGCCCCCAACCTAAAAAACTGGGAATTGCTTCGCATTAAAAAAATGAACCCATTTCCTTAAATTCTGGAAACACTTCATAAATCCATATCTACACTTATACATAAATTTATTTTAATTAAGGGGTTGCTATGTATTGCATAAGATTAAATCAAACTTTGTACCTTGAACGACCACACGCAACCAGGCAACGAGAACCCGGTGTTACCCAGTTGGTGTCGACGACTCAAATCATATACATGCAAATATGTGCTCTGCCAAAGATAGCTACCCCACAGAAAGTTGTTCCATGCTTGTAAATCATCAACCAGATTCATAACCATTTTGTCAATGGTTTCAAAGCGTTGGGTACCTTTAAAACCTAACTCTAGTAACATTAACAGACAGAGACGAAGACAATCGTCCTCATTGTATTGTGCCCAGTCTGAATCAAAAGCATCTTCTACATGACGTTGTTTTACATCGCGTATGCCCGGGAAAATTCTTGATCTGAACGAATTAGGTGATCCATTAGATATCGTATTTGTAAACGGTCCAAATCTAAACCCGGTGATAAGACAAAACTGAATGGGGGTAAAATGAAGAAAATCATTCCCGAACACGTAAGTTATTCCATCGCTAGGATTAGCAGTGGCAACCTGATCTCGTGCAACACAGAGCAAAAGTGGGCTTTCACAAATCACAGACTCAAGATCCAAATAATGACCAAAGACCGTCTGCCTCACCCTATGTTCTAAATTACCTGTCATTTTCTTCTTGATTTTATCTAGAACTGTCCAAGCTGCTCTAACTCTAATTCTAGGAGCCTTACCCTACATCAGTGGGATAATGAATTGTAAACACTACAACAAAAAGTAAAAAAAACAATAACACTAGCAAAAGTAATTAAAATTAAAGAATTACCATTTTAGTGGTAGTCGGAACAGTGTTGTCCAGCATTGCAGCCGTCTCTTCTACCTTGAATTCAATGTTAAAGTTTGGGATTGGGCCATCCTCCCAGTAATTCTGATTCATTGTGCGTGTTTCTGTTACAAAAACTGGTCGGATCGGGTCAGAGAGTAACTGAATCCTTAAGAAAAACGAATCGGGTCGGATCGTGTTAGTTAGTGAGGAAAGATGGGTCGGAGCTCTGTCACAGGTAGTCCCTGTTACCCGCTTCGGAAGCGTCGAAAGGAACAGTGAAACCACCACATGTGGTGGTCCCTGCAATGGGATACGTCTCACCCCCGGAAGCGCCACAGACTCCTCGTAGAATGCTAAGCCGCATGTGATGCGTCTGCCAGAAGGTTTTAAAGGGTCACATTAATTTAGGAGTCAGGCCCATTATTCTAGGAGTCAGGGACGCATGGGATGTGTCACACCCCGACCGCGTTAAAACAACGAAACCACGGCGGAAACGTCGGGGAGTGGAGTGGCAGAATTATTGTTTCACAACCATGGATTAAAAAGTTTCGTTTTATTGATTCATGAGATAATTTACATTGTCTTAAAGTTGAAACAATCAGGTTAAAACACAACCACATCGTCTAACATTTGTTATTTAGTCACTAAGGCCTCGTCCAGTCCTAAGTGAGCATGCATCCTAGTTGTAATCAACATCATTCGACACCACCTGAAACATATGTAAAAATAAAGTCAACAAAGAAATGCCGGCGAGCACATAGGTTCTGTGTGAGTGTCAGATTCATGGCTCGTTTACATGTTTAAATAACTCGTACCACATCATCAATCGATATTAGAAAACCTTGTTTTGTAAAACATTTGTACTGTAAAATGAATAACCAAGTCAAAATAGATTGGTTATAATTTATAAAACCTCGATGCCATGAATCTTAACTCTAAAACATTTGTTTATGTAAACCCAAATCGTAAATCGTTCTCGTAATAAAACTCGTATGGTTTATATCGTTTAGTAAACATCGTTTGTGTGACATTGTTTCAAATCGTTCGCCCTAGTGAACTAAATAACGCCACGGTATGTAATATGATAAAAACACTTATATATAAGAAGTACCAGCGGCGTATCTACCATGCTTTTATCATGTTACACCCGTCCCGTTATCTAATCACATACCAAAAACCCATCGTTCAAATCGTTTAACTCGTTTTCGTTATAGACCATCGTTCATTTGTTTAAATCGTTCAAATCTTTCCAAATCGTCCCAATCGTTCATATTCGTTCAATCGTTCAAAAATTGTTCTCGTTTTAATTGTGAAAACTAACTTTGGGTCGTCTCGCTTATAACATTCAAACCTTCGCAACTCGTCCATCGTTCAACTCGTATTAACAGACCACCAAAGTGTAAGTTAACAATCATCAGGTTCAGTCGTTACCCACATAACCCCCATACATAACCATGGTGGCAGTCTGATAACGGGATTTGTCAGATCCTATGGTACCATAACCTAATACTGGTCGGCTTGATCAATGTTAATGAATGTTATTCGTTATGTAAATATGTCTAACAAGTTCGTTCACATTATCGAAATTGTTCTTGTTTAATATAAACCATAGTATTCGTTTTAGAAAATCGCCGTTAAAAGCATCGAAATCATTTAACACATATGAATCACCCCAAAACAATTGAAAATAGTAAAATAGGGGAACTATGTACTCACATAGTTACCACAAAACATGTAAAAAGAGGGGACTATGTACTCACATTGAATAGAAGGGTATCCTCGATCTAAAGAACTTAGCGAAGCTCAGGCAAACCAAGGAAATTCAAGTAGCACCTAGTAATCGGATCACTAGTTAAAGAATAAACACCTAAATCGGAAGATATGATAGAATGAGGTCTTATAAACCAAATGAGTATTGGAACTCATGTGATATGGTTTAACAAAGTCTACATTCTAAATCGGAACCTATCCTAAGTGCTTACGACCCGTTATGACCCATTAAGGTAGCTTATGCTACGTTAACGCGTCGTTTGCGCAAAAGCGCGTTCGAGACGCCTAACTAGTCCTATGACAAGTATTATATGCCTAAACATGTTGCATAATTAGTTTAAGTGACAAAATTTAAGTTACATATGCTTAAAATCCAATTATGCATGAAAAGGGCATTTTGGTCATTTTACCTAAGGCATATAAACTACCTATCATACAACTAATTAAACTAAGTGACCATAAGGTATAACCTCGGAAGGTTATTCCCTATACAACTATGGTCACTAAACATGCTTGGTCGGATCCTAATGATCGACCAAACAGGTCGAGTTCGAAAGTCTAAGCAGTGGTTTAGACCGCTTGACTTACGACTCTACACAAGCACTAGACTAAAAGTGACGAGCTAAACATGTTAAAACATGTTTAACTAAGTTAGAAAACGGGTTTTGATATCAAAACAAAGTGTTTTGATACCCAAGAATAGTTTGGTTGCAAAATACGCATAAATACGCATTTTGACCAAAACTATGACTTGTCACAACGCCTAATCAACGTGGTAATCAGTAGGTATAGTCACAAGGAACTATAACCATTGTGATTATGCTCACGTTGCAAAGTTCAAACGAACTTTGTGTTGACCATAACTTGGTCAAAGCAGAAAGTCAAACACTGTTTGACTTTTACGCTTGAAAAGCAATAAAAGCACGAAAGAAATTTACAAAGGGTCCAAGCTAGGAAGTCTTGATTCAAATTGCTCAGGTATGAAGTGTTAAACCCCAACTTAGAGCAGGAAATGAATCAAGTGTGAAGAATGAGTGAAACTTAGGTGGGTATTTATAGAATTCCCACAACCGTTAGGATCGTTTCTCGTAATTCATGCTTTGATCAAGACCATACATGTGGGCACAAGGTTTTACAATACAATGGGACATCAAATACCATCAAATGGTATTGCAAAACAATGAACAAAACCATCAAAAACAGGCTGGAAAGACAGATTCAATGTTTCTGTACTGGGCAGCTTTCGCTCCCCGCGTAGAAATCACACCAGGCTTACGCGGGCGCCTGACATGTTTGGCAGATTGTCAAAATTGGTCCCTGCAAGTCCAAAACTTGATTTTTGATGCATTTTTGACACATTTAAGACCCGTTAACCACATTTCAAGGCTCTAAAATGAATTAAAGTATAGGAAACTTAAAATATGCTCAAAAACATCTCGGATGCCGGTTCATTTGGTCGTACGGATGCGTTATTCGGTTAATTACGACGAAAACTCGAACGGACGCAAAAACGATCCAAATTACGATTCGTCGCGCAAATTTTCATCCCAATCACTAAAATAAAATATTTTAATGATTACATAAATTTTTGGATGTCCAGATATATTCAGAACGTAAGATATGCGCGAAAATGCAAACTTATGCACTTTTTGACGCTTTTAGTCCCTGTTTGATCAAAAAGTTTATTTTCACATACCAAACCCCTCAAAGCCTATTTCTAAGCTATGTAAAGGATATTTATGGTATGTTTAACTTATGATCAAGTTCTGGAATGTTCGTTACCATACAAATCGGCATAGTTTCGCAGTTTGACGCAAATAGTCCCTCCGATCGAATAAACTTGTTTTCGACACACCAAACCCTCCAAAACTTATTTTTAAGTTATGTAAAGGTTATTTAAGGTATGTTAAGCCTATTTCACTATTCCGGAGTGTCTGTCGCGTTAAACTGATTACGTTTACGCATCAGTTTGCGTATAACTTTCCAGAAAGGGATTTAAAGCTTGAAATCGAACTCGAATCAAAACGTAAAATCATCAAACACAAATAAAACCAAAACACATCATTTTATTGATAATAGACATTGTTTTACATCGTACATCGTTTACAGAACACAGTTGTCACAGGATGCGTCGGGAACGTCCAATCTCAATTAAGTTGTTTTTTTTAATTTATTAATGCAAATTTTTTTATATAAGTAACTTTTTTTAGAAGTATAAAAAAACTTAAAAAAATATGCGGTTCCCTAAATTAATAAAACGTATTCTTAGTAAAGCATGTCTGAACGGCGGGGAAAAGACTTAGTGGGTGAAGAATACTGCTCTCAACCGGCTAAAAAATCATCAAGTTGGATCCTTAATCGATGGAGGAAGCCGGTGAATGCAACAGAAAGCAGAACATCATCCAACCCCCCAAATATTGGAGAAGGAGACTGGCTACATAATAGACATAGCCTACATCAGCACAACCGCGGTAGATGGGCGATACCAGACGATGAAACAGAAAATTGGTCGAAAGATTTGCTTGAATTCTACAACAGAGGCGATGCGCCGTTCTGTTGTTCAGCTATTTTTAATAGATCCGTACAGCTTGACAAAAACTTTTGGGGAACTTTATTGAGATTTTGTTTCAACGGCTATCTCAACGACACAATAAATTATATCAACAATTTTACGTAAACTATAATTTCCTAAAACATGTTACTAACACTACAATTTTTACAGCATATCGAAGCGTGGGTTGGAAGACTGATGAATTGGAGAAGTAGAAAGCTTCAAAAAGACCCCTTTGTTAAATCTACGTTGGACAATACTAACACCAAAGTTTTATGAGTGTTTATTGGAATCGGTTTCGAAAAACGTGGCTACTAACTGTAACGCTAAATTAAGCCCGTTTCCTTCCTTTTTTGACAGTGATTATGTTTTTTTCCCGATCCCGCTAGAAAATAAGGAGTGGCTAATGCAACGTCTTGAGCTGGCAACCCAACAGCTGGTAATGTTCCCGGTCAAGACATCTGTGCAGGCGAAAAATACAGACAAGTTGTCATCCCTAGGCTTACAAAAAATACGCGTATATTTAGCAGCGGTATTAGTTCATATGCGCTATTGGAAAAAGACTGGAAAACCCGAAAAAATCACTTCATTCGAAATGAATGATGACTATGTGGTGTCAAACTGCTACTTGTATGGAAACGAAGCTGTGTATCTATGTATGCTGATGGAGCATCTCGTTACAGATAAACCCATAAATCTCACCAGTGACATCAATCAAAAAATGAAGTCATATAGAAGGTTCATGGCAGATAATTTGTATTCCTGGCGTTGTTTACCACGTCCTAACGTAGTTTAATGTGGAATTTTTAATCTACTTTCATGATCCTTTTAGTTTGTGTTCTTTATCTAATAATTCGTTTATAATTTAATTAATACTATAAAAATAACAAAATCACTAAATATACGGTAAAAAAAAAATCGATTTCGGTACCGGTTCAGTACCAGTACCCACTACCAAATGGTCATCCCTAAATAAGTTAGTCTAAACATAAATTTTGCTTACTTTTTTTAATAGTATAATTAACAATTTATAAAAAAACTATGAGTAAAAGGTAATAATAATCTATAAAATTCATCCCTGTTTCTAATAGTAAGTATATACGGTACGAAAATTTGTAATGATAACAAATTACTAAATTATATATAAAATTTGTTTTTTATTTCTCTTTTATAACAAATTAATTTCACCTAAAATATGGATTTCTTTAATAACATATTAACATTTTACTATTAAAAAATTTGAAAATACAGCCTTGTTTTTTTTTTTGAACATTCAGATTTATATATTTATGTATATTGATAACAAATTGCTAAATTATATATAAATTTTTTTTTTCATTTCTCTTTTATAACAAATTAATTTCACCTAAAATATGGATTTCTTTAATAACATATTAACATTTTACTATTAAAAAATTTGAAAATACAGCCTTGTTTTTTTTAACATTCAGATATATATATTTATGTGTATTGATAACAAATTACTAAATTATATATAAAATTTGTTTTTCATTTCTCTTTTATAACAAATTAATTTCACCTAAAATATGGATTTCTTTAATAAAATATTAACATTTTACTATTAAATATGTCGTAGCACCCATTACAAAATTTAATTTAGACATAATATTTATATAGTATACGGCTTAAATGAATTAAAAACATAAACATAATAATTAACCAAGCCTAACGCTGGTCACTTTTCTTGGCCTCCCCACAATCCATGTAGTTTGACTGACTACCACCAACTCGCAAACAGGAAAACTGGAGTTCTGCCATGGCGCAGTCGTAAGCAAAGCTTGCTTCTTCATCGGTGATACCGTCCCACTCATCATAAGTATTCCGAGGCGCCGGGTTGAATAACTTAGGATTTAAACGGGGTGAGCGTCGAGGTCTAATAACCGGTGTTTGGTAAGCAGCCGGCGGCGCCTAGTAGCCTGGTGGCGGTGCACGGTAGCCTGGTGGAGGGGTTAACCACGATTCGTGGGTTTTTGGTGGAGGGTTAATGGTTCAAATTCACCACCACTCATCTCTTCTGATTATTTGTGTAGTGGTATACTAGTGACCAAATTTTAAATATATAGATGGAGATATGGATAGGAATCTCAAATTTATAACTAATACAAAAAAGAAAAATGTACAACTTTTTATTTACCTTTATATACAACAAATAAAACAAATAAAAAACAAACCAAAATAAACCAACAAAAATTTACGGACTAAACAAGATATTTTTAAGCGATTAACACAATGTGATTCACAAAGCTCGGTCTCCAATTCCTCCACAAAGCTCGGTCTCCAATTCGTCTTTGTTTTTTAACAATTTGGCGGCATAGGAGGACCGGTAGAGGCCGTGGACGAGGAAATCCGATAACACGAAGTGATCCAATGTGTCCGTTGTAGGTGAGTTCTTCGAATTTCTTCGTTAAACTACCTACCTTAAATGGCAAAACGGATCACTTCCGTCACTAGTGGCAGGTAGCGTCACCCATAAACACTAGGACTTCTAAAACTCAGTAAAACGTCATCTTCAACACATGGAAACAATTTCATTTCTTTTTGGAGACTATCGAAAGGCGGATAGATTGCCATTAGCATTTTATTTTATTGGTTGCACATATTGAGACAGACAAAATGTTTAAAAATAACCTCAACAAAACTGATTTTCGTTGCATTATATAGTAGATGGGGAAAAAATAAATTTCAATTAAAAAATAAATAGTTACGCATACCAAAATGATAAAAATAATGTGAAAAAAAATATATATAATTACGCATACCGAGGCCACCTGATGCGTCCTATATCTCCTCCAAACGAGCCACTCAACGAGCCAAAGCCAGCCACACATGCGCCTCGGGATGCAGTTGAGCCAGACGCATCCGCATACTTTTTGGACCGGATGCGCTGGCGGCGGACGCATCAGCTAACTTTTTGCCACGTGTCAATAGGTCACTTGCGGACGCATAAGATGTCGGAAGACCTGCTCCAAGGACGCATGAAGTGGCTATTTTGGTAATTTTCTCTTTTTTTAAATATATATAGTATATGAGCACTATATTTAGTTCAAAATATAGTAAAAAATAGTAAATAATCGGATTCGGATGTGGATTTATAAAAGTTAGTTGTTATTAACTTTGAAAATTTGAAAAATCTAACATTGGTTTAGCTTTAATCTATGCACGAAACAAAATTTTTGATTTTTTTATGAATTCGGATATCCGTTTAGGATGGAGTTGTAGAGCATAGAGCTGTAGCGCAGCTAGATGCCTGTCGATCCAGGGTGTACTTTGTTTCAGGGGTAAATTTTATATACGATGAGTGGAGTGAGCATAAGAGAAGCCAATGCAAGGAAACATGAAGCTCTATTCAGTCGTATTGAAACATTATAGTATTTTAATTTAAACGGTACTGTATGGAAACAGTGTAATATATTCAAACCGTACCCGGGTATTTCAAAATAATTAACGTTATAAAAATTTAAAACTGCTATAATATTTTAATTTAAACGATATAGTATGGAAACACGGTATAATATATTTGAACTGTACTTGAGTAATTTAATAAAACTAACGGTATGAAAATCTTAAACGGTATAATATTCGAATTGCACCGAGACTTGGTATAATAGTTTAATTTAAACGGAATAGTATTGAAATAGTATAATATATTCGAACCGTACCCGAATATTTCAAAATTTTCAATGGTTTTAATTTAAACCGTATAGTATGGAAACAGTATAATATATTCGAACCGTACTCAAGTATTTAAAAATAATTAACGGTATGATATGGAAACGTTTATAGCTTTCGAACCGCACTAGATGTGGTATAATAATTAATTTAAACGATAACAGTATAATATATTCGAACCGTATATACGTTTTTCAAAAAAAATTAACGGTATATAATATTAATGGTATAAGATTTACGGTTATATATTTTAAGCGATTTACGTTGGAACCGGGTGAGAATTTATACCACAAATTCATCAAAATGACCAAACAAAATTATGATGGGTTATATACGTTGTGTATAACTCTATACGCAGCGTATATAAACCCTGGTTGTCTGTGCCAATGATTGCTAGGCAGGCTCTGAATTCTATGCAACTTATACGCTGCGTATAGTTCTATACGCGTCGTATAAGTGTAACCCTATTCGTTGCGTATAGAGTTATACTCAGCATATATAAACACTAAGTGTGCAAATAGGCTCCATTAAAGTGTGTAACGTATGTATGATGATTAGTGTGAGTCTCTATCGTATATTCGATGTTTGTGCTACTAGGTTAAAAGATCAAAGAGGAAAGGGACAACAATAATAATTATAATCAAAACATCATGCTTTTAATTGCTTAAAGGTCTTTCAAGTTTCAAGTAACAAACATAAGAGGTTTCACAATTACCCTTCAGAGTTATTTAAATAAGGTTCACAAGTCGTCAATTTTTCCAGGATTCAAACAGAACGCCCAGGTCCGCATTGCCCCCAGAAAGTACAATCCCAATGTTTCGAGAACAACTCGAAATAGGATTTTTCTTGAAGTTATCGGATAGAACCGCAGCAAGCCCTATAGCAGCACTGGGCTCAATTGCAACCTTGAGTATCTGATAACAATATCGAGTTGCTTCAACAATGTCCTTATCTTCCACGGTTATAACGGCATCAACGAGATCCCGTACAATGGGCCTACATAAAAATAGTAACTCTCAAATGTTAAACATGAGTCTAATTTGAACAATAAACCAGATGCAACAATAAGGATTTTAAGTGATTATTTTACTAATGCCTTTTCATGTAGGAAAAAATAACTAAGAATATAAGTGAAATAGGTAAACCACATTTAATGTATGTTTTAAAGTGGTGAAGAAATATAAAGATAATATTACCAAGTAAGATCTCCAAGGGAAGCTCGAAGTCCATCAGCAATTGTGTTTGTTTGACTCAAGGTTATGAGTCTACCGCATGCTTTGGATTGTGCTGCATCGTCTGCTCCTTTTGGCTCTGCCGCAAAGACCCATATGGCAGGATTCTTTGCCTTGGCTCCAAGCACTGTACCAGAGGTTAAACCACCACCTACAAGTTTCTACTTCAAATGAAAAAAGAAACCAACTAAACAACTTATTAATAAGATTCATAGATGATAGAAGAATATACAAACCACTTATTGGAACTATCAGGGTATCAAGCTCTGGGACCTGCTCAAGAAACTCGAGTGCTAATGTACCCTGACCACTGTAGAAAAAAAATAAGAAAACATTGGATATGGAGCATAATTCAACTTAACAAGTACAAGTAATTTTTATAACAACTAAGAAATGTGAGTTCTTTCTGTGAATATTAACACAAATGCACCAAACACATATTCGCATGAACAAGTGATCTCAATAGATAATGGAAATGTAATTGCCATAGAACTTTATAATTGAGTGGTAGCTTCTTGACAAATCCACTAGTTCAAAGATTTAATCACTTAAAATCAAATTATACCTTATTATACGTGCATCATTAGAAGAAGGAATGAGAACAGCTCCCCTCTCAAGTGATACCTTTATTGCTGTCTCTTCTCTAGATTTCATGTTTGACTCACTAAGTATAACCTGACCCCCGTAACGTTTGACATTCTCTACTTTGCATTTTGGTGCGTTCTTTGGCACCACGACATATGCGGGGATTCCACGAATTTGTGCAGCCAACGACAATGCCGCAGCATGGTTGCCACTAAATATAAAAATATTAAAAAAGAATGAAGTTCCAAAATCATAACATTAAGCTTCTTAGTGAAACGAAAAAAGAACTCAAACAGATGCTTAAATGAGTGATTTGGGATTAGAGATGATGTTTTTCCATTTAGATCTGCACAATTTGCCCAAAATCAATAATCCCTTACGTACGTTATTGTCTTGCCATCTCAACAAGATTGATGGTTAGTTTGCAAAAACGTGTTAATTTAAAAAGTTAATACGATAAGCATGTCAAACTATATATCTTCATATTTTAAAAGTTAACAAAATGGTTATAAAAGTGTTCTAATTAGCTCACTCGTATCGTTTTTGTCCCAATTAGATAATTTAACATTCAAATTGAGCCATATCCTTTTTCCATGTGTCAAGAAAAAAATGGAGCATAAGATGTCCGGGTCGGATTATTTTAATAAATGAAATTATATTTATTAAAAATAAAAACACTTTAATTACATTAAAAAATATAAAAAAACAAGTTAAAATCCACGTTATCACTCCACGTTAGCATCAAATGAAAGGGAAAAAAGAAACAAAAATCTACATCACCACGGTCACCAATGAAATGGATGAAAAAACCATAGACCAATGTATGTAGCATTAACTATAAACCATAAACCCATGTTGATCCTTTAGTATGTGTGACCTCAATTGGAAAAGTACACCTATCTTACCTGCTGTGTGTTACAACTCCTTTTGCTGCTTCTTCTTCATCAAGAGACAAGACAGCGTTTAATGCACCTCTGAATTTAAAAGCTCCACTGATAACCATCAACAAAAATACGTTAAAAAACATGTGCATTTCACCACCTCTAGATCGATAAAGATAATGTAGAAGACCTCTCTTACCTCTTTTGAAAGCATTCACACTTGAAATATAGTGATTTCCCAGCAATGGAATTTAGGGACGCTGAAGACAAGACCGGAGTTACGTGAATATGGGCCTTGATTACATCTTGCGCTTTGGTTATGGAGTCGATATCAGCGGCATATTTGTAACCTCCCATGGTGAGTTTTCGTTTAACACAGGATCAATAACTTCAGTTACTGCAACCAAAAAAAGATATAATGTGAGAAGCTAACATTATACTCAAAACACTTCTCTTCAATTTTGATATCGGTACTGTAATCTCATCCCATTTTCCCACTAAAACACTAAAAGATTTTTAGTGGATTACCTTAGGTTGTAGAAGGGAATCACAAAATGGGTCGAAGAAGGTCAGTGGTGAGCAAAAACGTGTAGGGAGTAACCATATATATAAGGGATTTAAATTTAAATTTCCATATAAAAAAATATATATTGACACGTGTTAAACGTTTATAAAGGGAAGGTAAATAAATTCAATATATGGCCTCATTATTGCCACTTTCCAAAAATATGTTTCTCAATATGGCGTCATTTAGAAAACGCTGCCTCCCCATAATGCCTTTTTAACGCCATAATGTGATGGTTTTTAAGCGTTTTTTGGCGTGATCAAATATTGAAAATGGCCACTACGTGTGGTCTTAGTGTAGGCTTATTATATAATTGTGTTTGGGATTTATTCACCTTAGAATGCGTAAACCTGAAACCCGACATATTTGGGATGGGTTTAGGTTGGTTAATCGGTGATGAAACACAGGTTAACACCAGGGTAAATCTGTGGGGTTATTTCTTCTGTGGGTTAAATCTCCTTTCTTACTCGTCGGAATGACATGGGTCCTGCAAAACAGTAACACCGTTAGACTCGTTAAGAGGGGAATATAGGGGTTTCCCTCTTAACCAGGCTCCGGCGTGAGAATAAGTACTGTTCTGAGGGAGAATAAACAGTGTGTGTGGAGTGTGAGAGTATAAGGAGCAAAATGATTCAACCTGGAAGATGAAGGGTCCTATTTATAGCCGGAGGGTGAAGGAGGGAGGAACAGCAGTGCCAGCTGTGGTTGCGCGCCAGCTGTCTGACCAAGGGGAATATCCTTTTGGTCTCCTCTGCCGTGGTCAGTGTAGTGGTACACGTGGCGCGCTTACATTTGCCTATTTTGGAGACGTCGTACTGGTACTGTCAGACTGCTCCTTGATTCATCGCAGGCCTACCTGGCGGTTGATAACTGGTGACACGTGTTGTCCTTTTGTCGGATGGAGCATCTTTGGTGCCACCATGGTGTTTTTCTAGAAGTTTTTAGAAACTTCTAGATGATCTTGTTGATGTCAGCGCCACATAGGATGGAAAAGTGGTGTGGTCCTTGCCATGTGGGCAAGGAATTGGGACCATACCTCTTCAAGTCCCTCCAGTCCAGTGTGCCTTCTAGTTGAGTTTATCATCTAGGAGGGATTATGGACTTATGAAGGTAGTTGTTTCAATGGCGTATGCTTTTGTGGAAAATTTGAAAAGTTGAGCCAAATGGATGCATGGCGTATGGGTTTTGGCGACCTGTAACAGCTGAGCTAAATGGACGCATGGCGCATGGGTTTTGGTAACTTTGTAAAAGTTGAGCCAGATGGACGCATGGCGCATGGGTTTTGACAACTTGTAAAAGTTGAGCCAAGTGGACGCATGGCGCATGGGTTTTGACAACTTGTAAAAGTTGAGCCAAGTGGACGCATGGCGCATGGGTTTTGGCAACTTGTAAAAGTTGAGCCAAGTGGACGCATGCCGCATGGGTTTTGGCGAGCTGTAACAGCTGAGCCAAGTGGACGCATGACGCATGGGTTTTGGCAACTTGTAAAAGTTGAGCCAAGTGGACGCATGGCGCATGGGTTTTGGCGACCTGTAACAGCTGAGCCAAATGGACGCATGGCGCATGGGTTTTGGTAACTTTGTAAAAGTTGAGCCAAATGGACGCATAGCGCATGGGTTTTGACAACTTGTAAAAGTTGAGCCAAATGGACGCATGGCGCAATGGCACTTGCTGTTTTCTTCTGAAGGAAGTTTTGTTGTATTGGGAGGGAGCGACTGATGTGACTGTCGGGTGTCTCCTGTCTTATTGAAGGTGAACAGGCGCCTTTTTCAGTCAAGTCAGTTACTTTCTGTCAAAGGTGTCAGGCGTCTGTTTACCTGCTCCGAGAAAAGAGGTGGCGTATTCTCTCTCTTCTGACGTGTCTCTCCCCTATTGAATGCTTTTCTGGATTCTGACGGCCCACTACCCATCGCATTAAATGCGATGGGTATAAATATAAGGCGGTTTCTCCCTTCTCCTTTACTTTTCAAAATTTGAACTCCAGAATTTTTCATAGTTCTTTCTCTTCCTTATCTTTCTTCCCCCTTTCTCTTGAGTTTGTTCTTACTATCATTCCCATCTTCTGTTCATTATGTCTGGAGCAAATCCTTCATCGAGGAAGAAGAGGAACAAGGGTAAAACTCCGCCAGGCCCGGATCAGGCGATAATAGGGTGGAAGGAGGAGGAGTTTCATAACTTGGTGAGGGATATGGGTTTCCTTCCCGAGTGGGGTGCTCAGTTCCCCACCCCGGGTTCTACTGCCATGGACGCACCTCCCGGTTATATTACTTTGTATGCTGCTTTCTTCCGGGAGGGCAACTTCA
The DNA here is from genome assembly GCA_030545235.1 of Helianthus tuberosus. Taxonomy (NCBI): domain Eukaryota; kingdom Viridiplantae; phylum Streptophyta; class Magnoliopsida; order Asterales; family Asteraceae; genus Helianthus; species Helianthus tuberosus. The sequence goes on from CM060436.1 coordinate 9,482,990, forward strand.
GGCTCCCGATGACTAGATTTACTGCTGATGTGTTGAGGAACTATGGGCTTCACATTTCTCAGATTAATGCTATCGGGCTTCCCCATATTACTCATTTTGAGTTTGTTTGCATGGCTAACCATTTGGATCCGACGTTTGCGATGTTCAACGTCTTCTATACTGTCTTGTACACAAGTGGGTTTTATTCTTTTAACTCTCGGACCGGTGTTGCTCCGGTTTGTTCTGTTCCTTTGAAGAGTCTTCACGACTGGAAGCAAAAATTTTTCTATATTCGTCGAGGGGTTATCCCGGTGGATCTGCATTACCGGGCGGGGAGTGAGGGGATCCCCAAGGTTGATGTGGTTGCAAATTTTTCTGAGCAAGCCTGGTACAAGAAGTTGACTCATAAGGCCACTCCTATTCTTCAGCTTGAGGATATGGCGTTGGTTGGTGCTGGGATGAGTATGTTGTGGGTTCCGAAGCATCCTTTGGGGGTTCCAGTTTATGGTTATAATGGCAAGTGTATGTGTTTTTCCATAACCTTTTGTCTCTCTTATGTATATATTATATATTTTTTTTGTCATTACTCTTCATCCTCGTGTTTTTGCAGTGGGGTACACCTTGTTGAATGTTCTGGATTCGAAAGCCGGTGGTGCTATGGTTGAGGCGATTCAAAGGGCTGAGAAACAACCCTGGTTGGATCAGATTCGCGGTCGTTTCTTGCATCCAACCAACGATAGTTTTACTACCTATGCCAACGCTGTCTTAGGTGAAGATAGTGAGGATGATGATGATGCTTTTGATCTTATTCGAGAGGAAGTTATCGTTCTCTCGAGTGATGGGTCTGCCAGATCTTTTGAAGGCCTAACTTCTCGTTCCCCACGTGCAGGTCCGATGCAAGGGGTTGTGCATGAGCCGGTGAACGAGCCTATTGATGACGATGTCGAAGTTCTGGTTGAGACTGCTGAGCAGTTGGAAACAAAGACAAAAACGAAAGCTGACAAAACAGAAGGGAAAGGGAAGAAGGCTGAGGAACATGCTGCTGAAACTCCTCGTAAGCAACCTTCTACTCTCCCCGTCCTAGATTACGTTGTAGTTTCTGATACGTTGTCCGGTTTAGGGAGTGGAGAGAAACATCGTGGATCTGATCCGGACGACCGTGCTACCTTGATGGAACTGATGAAGAAAAAAGCTGTTGCGGACCACAAGCGGAAACTTGACGAGCAGGCTGCTGCTCTTCTTGCTTCAAAAAAGGCTAAACTTCAGAAGGAGCCTCCTCCAGCTCCTTCGGAATCGGAGGTTGATCTGGGCATTTTTACTCAGAAACAAGGGAATCTGTTGGAGAAAATTTATGAAGCTTCTGGTACTCGCTTTATCAGTTTTTCCGTTTGGCTCTTCTTGATTGCTTATTTTCCATTCTTTTCTCTTAATGTCTTGTTCGTTCAGGTGCCAAGCCAGCCAAGACTTCACACAAAATTGACCTTTCGAAAATCACCCCTCCAGAATCTCCACCCTCGAGGACGTTTGGGTTGACTCCTCCTCGTGATGATCTGGGTGAGAAGAAGAAAGATGACGTAAATGTTGAGCATGTGGGTGAAGGTGGTGGTGATGCTGCTGCTGGTGTCGATGGTGCAGGTGGTGATGATAGAGGTAAGGGTGTTGACATCACAGTGGAGTCTAGTCAAACCGCTCCACGTCAAACCATTTACACCAAACGCCCTCCGGGTGACGGCGGTGGTGCTACTTCGGGTTTTGTCCGCAGCCCTCAGTTTGAGAATGTTTGTGCTGATTCTTTTGATACACAGAAGCCTGCTTGTGATGATCTTCCTCATGCCCCTCGCTGGAATCTAACCCAGGGTTCCAGGATGAATGATCTGGATAACTGTGATGATTTTTTCTCGCTCTCTCCCCCCCTGCTGAGAGAATGTTTCAAAAGAAACGCAATCGGTTTGAGTTGTTGGATGATCATGTGCGTGCTGCTGTTAACCATTTCGCCACTTCTCAAGAGATTGTGCGCGAATGGAGATTGATGGGAGAGGAGACGACTGAATTTGAAGATGAGAAGAAGGCATTTACTGAGGAGAAAGAAAAATTTAATGCTGAGAAGAAGGGTTTGTTATGGAGGCTTGCGGATGCTGAACGGAAATTCGAGCAAGAGAAACAAGTCAACGTTCAAAAGCAAAAGGACTGGGAGTCTGCCTGTGAATGTACTAATGCCGAGATGCAATCTCAACGTGACACTATTGTGCGTTTGTCTGGTGAAAAGACAGAGATTGCTGAGGAAGCTCAACGGGCGCGTGTTGCGTTTGAGAAGAAAGAAAAGGAGTATGTTGATCGTATTGCTAATCTGGAAAACCTTGCTAAGCAGAAGGTTGCTGAGTGTGAAGCTGCTGAACGCCTTCTTGAGGAGAAGGCTGCTGAATGCAAGGCCTCTGAATTTCTGGTTGAAGAAGTTTCTGCTGATAGCAAGTGGTTGCTATCGCGTGCTGTACCTTTGGTAACTTCCTTTGTTTCTTGTGTTGTTTGTTTGTTTTTTGTTGTTTTTGTTTCTTTATGTGTGTACTGCCTTGCAGATCGCCCAGCGTATTGCCGGTTCTGAGGAATTGGCTAAGTACATGTATGAGCTTGGGGAAGCTGCGCGCGATCTTGGTCGAAAGGAAGGGTATGCGGAAGGAAGAGCTGCGGCTGAATCGAAGGAACCATTGAAGAACTTTGAATTGTACAAGACTGACTGTGTCGGTCGGTACGCTGAAAAACGTCAAGGATTTGAGTCCCTTGAGTTTGGGGTTGTGAAAGCCGCCCAAAAATTGGCTCGGAAGCCCGATGGTGTTGCCTTGTTGAAGAAGGCTCTTGGCGATGAAGGTGACGCGGCTGGAGGTGCTGGGACCAGTCATCCTGAATGAAGGATTCCGGCCTGCGTGCCGCGTATGGCCTTAGACGGTCCTGTACTCATTTGACAATTTCGTGAACAATTTTAATTTTTGCTTACTTGTTATGGCTGTGAATATTTGACTATGCTTGACGCTTCTTATGTTAGTATTCGCCTTTGTTTTATGCGAATTTTGTTATCGTCATAATATGTGCATGTATAATTACTTTGATTCAGGTATCACGAATGAATGATGGCGCTAACAGGTTTTGTTGTGTTAGTTACAACGTTTTATTCTGTCGTTCATGTGCGCAGGTTGGTACGTGGATACGAAGTGATCGAGTTACAGGTTATTGTGTTTACCCAGCTGTGCTCAGCCTTGGGGGTGTTTACAATGTTTGTTTATCCTGTGATCGACGTTTTCGTGTTTATGTGGGCACGAAGTTTTGTTTTGGCGTTTTTGTAGGCTTTAGTTGTGTTTCTGACCCGGCTGTGCACTTGGTTGTGACGAGCCTTGGAGGTCTACAACGTTTCCTATGGTCGAGCCATTGATGTTTTCGTGTACGCCCAAAGTAATATATGTAGTTGTGACAAAAAATTTGCATAATAGAAAGATAGCCAAACACTTCTTGTATTACTATGGATGTGTTGGCGATTAAGCCATTGCAATTACATAACCTTTTTACAGATAACACTTTCTCAGCTGTTGAGCGTTCCAAGTTCGTGGAACCTCCTTGTTGTCAATGGTGCGCAACTTGTAGGCTCCCTTTCTGAGTACTGTGTCGATAACATATGGGCCTTCCCACTTGGGGGCTAGTTTTCCTGGTTTTTCGGCGTTAGACACCTCATTGTCCCTTAGGACATAATCTCCTGGATTGAAGGTGCAGATGCGGACTTTGGAGTTGTAATACTTCTCCAGCTTTGTCTTGTATTTTGCTTCATTTATCGCCGCCATCTCTCTCCTTTCTTCTAGGAGATCGAGGTCTAACCTCCGCTCTTCCTCGTTGTTGATCACGTTCATGGAAAGCATTCTAGGCGATGGCAGCCCGATCTCTGTAGGTATCACAGCCTCGGACCCATAGACTAAACTGAACGGTGTCTCCCCGTTACTTGTCTTGGGCATCGTCCTATGGGCCCATAAGATGCTGGGCAATTCATCGACCCAGCCTCTTCTTTTCTCTCCCAGTCGTGCTTTGATGCCATCTACAATGCTTTTGTTGACGGCCTCCACTTGATCGTTCCCCTGCGGGTGCGCAACTGAGGAAAAGGTGTGCTCGATGTGTAACTCTTTAAAGCACCGTTGGAGATCATCTGCAGCAAAGTTCGTTCCATTTTCGGTGATGATCCTGAGTGGTAGTCCGAAACGGCATACGATTTGTTCCCATATGAATCTTTTGACGACAGTGGATGTGGTTGACGCGAGTGCCTTTGCCTCTACCCATTTTGTGAAATAGTCGACGGCGACAATTATGAATTTGACAGCACCTGGGGCCTCAGGAAAGGGTCCAACCATATCTATTCCCCATTGTTGAAACGGCCACGCCGTTGTCACAGGGACTAGCTCGTTCTTGGGACGCATCGTTTTCGGGGCGTGTCTTTGGCATCCACTGCATTTCCTCAATTCTTTTACTGCGTCTAAATGCATTCCGGGCCAGTAGTACCCTGCATTCATCACCTTTGCTACCACCATTCTTGGCCCAGCGTGTATACCACAAATTCCTTCATGCACTTCTCTGATCAACTAGTTTGCGTCTTCGGGGTCTACGCATCGTAATAGTGGCCCGAGGTATGATTTTCGGTACAAAATTCCATCAGCCATCTGATAGTGCTCTGCCTCGTACTGGATTTTTCTCACTTCGGCTTTGTTCTCTGGGAGTACTCCAGATTGAAGGTACGCTATTATCGGAGTCATCCATGACGTTGTTCCTACTTGAATAACGTTTACTTCTCTTAATGGCACTGATGGGTTGCTCAGAACTTCTATGCGCACATCCTTTGCGAGGTGTTGAAAACTTGTAGATGCGAGTTTACTCAGTGCATCTGCTGGTTTATTCTCGCTTCTATTAATGTGGTGCACCTTGTAGGAATAGAAGGTTTGTAGCAACGTCTTTGCCTGACTCAGGTAGAGCGCCATTACGTCTCCTCTGGCTTCGTATTGCCCGTTGATTTGCCCAGCCACTAGCATGGAGTCTACATGTGCTTCGATGTGTCTAAGTCCCATTTTGATTGCCAGTCTTAAGCCAGCAAGGAAAGCTTCATATTCGGCTTCATTGTTCGTGCTCTTGAAATCCAAACGTATGGCGTAAGTGAATTCATGTTTGTCAAGGCTCACCAGCCGAAGTCCTGCGCCTGCGCCGTCTTCATTGGACGCGCCATCTGTGTATAACAACCATGGTTCTTCTACTTGCTGTTTTTCAGCTTTCTCCAATGCTTTACATTCCCGATCCTTGTCGTCTGGCACTTCTGTCATGAAGTCTGCTAGCACTTGGCCCTTGATTGCTGGTATCGGCCTGAAAACCACATTATGGCCCCCGAGTTCTATCGCACACTTTGCTAGTCTTCCTGAAATCTCTGGCCTTGCGAGGATGTTGCCGATGTTGTAGTTTGTTAACACGTGGATGACGTGGTTGGCAAAGTACCTGCGCAGCCGTCTTGATGCATGGATCAATGCGAGTACTAGTTTCTCCATGATAGCATACCGGGTTTCTGGGTCGGTCAAGGTTCGTGACACATAGTAAACTGGTGTTTGGATACCCTGTCGATCAACGAGTAGCACTGCTCCTACTGCTCTGTCGGAGGCTGATAAGTAAAGCACCAAAGGTTCTCCCTTGACTGGTGCGGTTAATGTTGGCAACCTGATGAGGCAATCTTTCATCTCGCGGAATGCGCTCTCGGCTTTCGGAGTCCACTGAAATTGGCTTTTCTTCATGCAATTGCGGAGTGTTTTGATAAACGGGAAAGATTTGGCTGCGTGATTGGCTAGGAAACGGTTAAGTGCTGCCAACTGCCCTGCCAATTTTTGCATCTCCTTGATCGTCGACGGTGAAGGCATGCGTTCGATTGCTTGTACCTTATCAGGATTTACTTTGAAGCCGTCTTTTGTGACGATGAAACCCAGGAATTTTCCCTCTTCCATGCTGAACGAGCATTTCGCTCGGGTTCAGCTTGATACTTACTCCGTGCAAGGTGTCAAACGTTTTTTGGATGTTCATCAGCATTGTATTCTCTTCTTTGCTCAAAATGACTAGGTCATCCATATACACTTCGATGTACTTGCCGATAGCATCGTGGAATGTTTCATTCATCAGCCTCTGATAGGTCGCTCCCGCATTCTTTAATCCGAAAGGCATCTTGGTGTAGCAGTATAGCCCTGTCGGTGTTCGGAATGCGGTTTTGTCTTCATCTTGCACAGCCATTTGTACCTGGTGGTACCCCTTGTAACAATCAAGGAAGAACTTCCATCGGAAGGTTGCCAGTGAATCAATTTTTTCATCGATGTCTGGTAAGGCATAACAGTCGCGAGGACACGCCTTGTTTAAATCCTTGTAATCTACACACATTCTCCAACTGCCATTTTGCTTATGTACCATTACTGGGCTCGCCACCCATGTTTGGTATCTGACTTCCCTGATGATTCCCGCATTTAAAAGCTCCATCACCTGCTCTTTCATAGCATCATGTTTTATATCTCCTAAATGGCGCTTGGCATGTACCACCGGTTTTGCTTCTTCTGAGACGTTTAATCAATGTTCAGCTATGTGTCGTGGAACACCCACCATGTCTGCTGGTGTCCAGGCGAACACGTCTATGTTTTGGAACAACAACTTTTTCAGCGCCGCGCGCGTTAGGTCAGACATTGCAGGTCCTAAGGTAACTGTCTGTTCTGGGTACGCGCTTTTTAACACCCATTTTTCTGCTTCCGCGCGTGGTGCCGGTTTACTTGCCTTTGCTGGTCTGAGTTCCTCTGTTGCTAAGACTTCTTTGCTTGCTTATATTATGGCTACTCCTGTTTCTGTTGGGAATCCCACGGCTGAATGTGGACCGGAGCAGATCATACTGAAGTCTCCTTGGGACTCTCTTCCCAGCAGGATGTCATGTCTTGAATGTGCGGGTAGCACCATGAAGGTAACATCTTCTGTTCTTGAATTCCTTCCATCCGAGAGTAACACCGGGAATGATATCTGTCCGAGGGGAAAGACAGCTTCGTTGCAGAAACCAGTTAGTGGGTAATCAACTGGTTCTAAGCGCGCCTTATCCTCTTGATCGAATTGGTTGAAACATTGTTCATATATGATATCCGCGGTGCTCCCTGGATCAATGAAAATGTAGTCGGTTTGGTAGTGTCCGATCACGCCCGAGATGATTATGGGTCTTCTTTTTCTAGGGCCCCCTCTGACAATAGGAAAAACAACCTGCCTTTCGTGCCACGATTCGTCTTGTGTGCGCTTGTTGTAGTTTTTCTTTGACCTTCGCTGACCTCCTTGAATCATGTGGGTTTCCAATTTCCGGAGTTTTTTGTTATCCGGTCCTTCTTCTCTTCTTTGTATTTGGCGGTAATCGCGCTTTCCGCCCTTTACCAAATGAGTGAGCTTTCCATCTCTTAAGGCCCTTTCTATTTCTTGCTTAAGACTGAAGCAGTCGTCAGTTAAGTGACCCGTGTCTTTGTGAAACTCGCAGAAAAGATTGGGATCTTGACCCCTCTTGTTTCGCATTTGTAGGGGTGGTTTGAACTGGTGATTTTCAGTGGCCAAGACCTCGGAAGGGGTCTTTGTTAGTGGTGTCCACTGTTTCTCCCTGTTTTCTCTTTTTACCTCTTTCCGGTGGGCTATCTGATTGATTGTGTGGCGCACATCCTCCCTTGCTGGGCTTCTCTCTCTATGACCGGACGCTTTCCATGGTTGGCCTCTGCCCTTTTTGTTGTGCCGGTCGTTGTGGTTATACCCGCGTTGACGGTGGTCGTCACCGGTCAACTGTCTGTCCGACTGCGCAATGGTTTTGGCTGCTTCAATGAAGGTTTCCCAATCTTTGGGTCCTCCGTCTCTCCCCTTTACACGTTTGATTAGATCATCGCACTTGACTGCCCTCATGAAGTGTGCGCGCATCATCTTTTCGCCTACGTTTCCTATTTCCAGACATTCTTTGTTGTACCTCGTGATGAAGTCTTCCACACTCTCGTGGTCTCTGCGCCATATATTCAAACAATCAGCTGGGTCTCTGGTGTGTCTACGTTGCTGAGAGAAGTGTGCAAGGAACTTCTCTCGGAAATCGACCCATGACTTGATTTTTCCTGCCGGTTGGCTGTCAAACCAAACGCGCGCTACACCGACGAAGGTTTGAGCGAAAAGATGGCACCATGTCGGTAAGTTCCATCCACCTGTTGCTCCAGCACCATTAAAAACTTGGAGGCGATCGTCTGGGTCTGTCAACCCGTTGTATTTGCCCACGTTGTGTGGCAATTTCGTTTTTTCGATAGCGGCCGTGGCGATCTCTCTGATGAATTTCAAATTCTCAGCCATGTCGTCTGGACGATAGCTCAAGGTGTAATCGTGCTCTGCTTTTGGATTATAACCCGCGCGTTTGCGAGGTTTGTATGCTTCATGCTCTGGCGGCACCCTGCTGAAGACTGTACTTTCTTTGTATGTCTCATCTTCGTTCTCTTCATAGTTATCGAGCTCGTCGTTTATGTTGAGCGGACCTAAACGACTTTGTATTGGTTTCCTTGGTGGGTGAGAGTACTGCACATAATTGCTTTCTGTTTCTCCGTATGTGTCACGCGTGTCGTGCGCGCTTGGCCTCCTGACGTTTGGTGCAGGTACTGATTCAGGGCGTAAGTTGAATGCATTGGCCTGTTGAGGCATGGGAGCGCTCAAAGGCCTTTGCGGTGGGGTAGCAAATGTGGACTGGTTGGCTTGTGCTTGGAGTAGAGCTTGTTGCGCGATGAGCTGTGTGTAAACAAGGTTTATAGACGCCATTTGTTCGGCATACCAGGAAGCCAGAGTTTTTCCTTCGGGTAGCCCTAGTAGTGCAGAGAAGTTCAGTTGAGTTTGATCCGATGGAGCTGAGGGGCCAGCTCCATGGCTCTGTGTTTGCACAGGTGGAGGTGTTTGTTGGACTACCCCAGACGGAGGTTGGAAAATGGCTCCGTTTGTAGTTTGGGTGATGATCCTAGGTGGAGTTTGGAAGGTAGCACCAGTTGTGTTTTGGCTAACGACCCTGGATGCACTCCCAAAGATACTAGGAAAATCGTTGTTCATCGGCCCTTCTTGGATAATTTCGTTCCTTTGACCCCTTTGGACGTGTGCATTGTCCGAAACGAGTTCAAAAGAAGAAACATCTCCATCTACCGGGTGAGAAGGGTTTTGATCAGCCATTTTGACGAGTGTTTTTTCGAAAAGAAAAGAGATGAGAGTGGTTTCTGCTAAAAGCAGATGGCGCCAAAGATGAAACACATGTTAACAGCAGGGTAAATCTGTGGGGTTATTTCTTCTGTGGGTTCAATCTCCTTTCTTACTCGTCGGAATGACCTAGGTCCTGCAAAACAGTAACACCGTTAGACTCGTTAAGAGGGGAATATGGGGGTTTCCCTCTTAACCAGGCTCCGGCGTGAGAATAAGTACTGTTCTGAGGGAGAATAAACAGTGTGTGTGGAGTGTGATAGTATAGGGAGCAAGATGATTCAACCTGAAAGATGAAGGGTCCTATTTATAGCCGGAGGGTGAAGGAGGGAGGAACAGCAGTGCCAGCTGTGGTTGCGCGCCAGCTGTCCGACCAAGGGGAATATCCTTTTGGTCTCCTCTGCCGTGGTCAGTGTAGTGGTACACGTGGCGCGCTTACATTTGCCTATTTTGGAGACGTCGTACTGGTACTGTCGGACTGCTCCTTGATTCGTCGCAGGCCTACCTGGCGCTTGATAACTGGTGACACGTGTTGTCCTTTTGTCGGATGGAGCATCTTTGGTGCCACCATGGTGTTTTTCCAGAAGTTTCTAGAAACTTCTGGATGATCTTGTTGATGTCAGCGCCACATAGGATGGAAAAGTGGTGTGGTCCTTGCCATGTGGGCAAGGAATTGGGACCATACCTCTTCAATCGGATTTGGGATGGGTTTGGTGATATATCCATTACCCGATAAAGTGTACCCGTTTACCCAATTGTATACTCAATGTAAGATACATCCATTTTTTATACATATATGTATTTTATTCCGTATATACGGTAGACATTTGATACATTTTTATTCTGATATAATACTAAATATAACAAATAACTAGTACACTACAAGAAATTCAAGCATTAGAGGTGACACTTTTAGCGGCGTCTAAAAAGTCGCCACTAAAGGTCTTGATCCGGGACACGGGCTTTGCAATTGATCTGGGCCATTGGTTACTTAACTGTTCGAATGACTACGGTTTATCCTTGAATAAAACATATGTAAAAAGCTCACAACCAGATTAGCGGCATTTTTCCCTCCAAGATGAAATCTGCACACACCACAACTCATCTTCTCCACTGTCGCACCTCTGCACAACCTTGAGTCTGCCGGAGCACTGCCACACCGCCTTCACTCTACCGGAGCACCTCCATCTCGCCTGATTTTCTGACGCCACTTCAAAAACGGTACGAATATTCCAATTGCTTTGTAATTTCAGTTGTTATGTTAGTAATTTGAGTAGATCTGTTGTTGATTTCATGATGTTTGACTGTTTTTTTAGTCAAACACAAGTATGGTTAGGGTTGTAGGTCTGGGTAAGGGTTGGGTTGGGCTTTTTTTTTTCCAGAACACAAGGGTTGGGTTAGGCTATTTATACATAGCAGTAGATGTATTTCCAGTAGGTACCTAAGAGAAGTTTAGATTAGGAGACGTTGAGGTGCACAAAGCGGGTTTTTGGCTCAAACTGGTTCGGTTGAAACCTTGTGGGGTTAGCTCAAAGAAAGTCAAACCCGGTTTTTGGTGAAATAGGTTCGGGTTCTGACCTGGCTTTTTAGGGGAAAGGCTCGGGTTTGACCGATTTGAAATCGGGTACTGGTTTGGTTCAGGTTTGACCGGCTTGAAATTGGGTAATGTTTATTACTGAATCTTCGTGAAAACATAATGTTCATTTCATTTGATATTTTGACATATAATAAAGAAGACATTAATGAAATTGGGTAATGTTTTAACCGGTTTGTTTTGTTTTCATTTTTTCAACCTTTCATACTTTTTGAAGTTGGGTTTTAAGCGGATTATCGATAACATATTTAATGATTAGTATGAGTGTGACAAATAAATAATATAATGTATTAAAATTAACATTATTATAACTAACCATGTAAAATAGAAACGGAAAAAACAAAAAAAATATAAAAGATTTTTTTTTTCTAAATAGTTAAACGAGTTAATGGGTCAACCTGAACCCGACCCGTTTTTAATACGGGTCAACCCAAACCCGACCCGTTTTTTAAACGGGTTGTGTTAGTCGACCCAAACCTGTTTTTTCGTGTCGGGTTCGGGTCGGGTTGACGAGTCATGTTAAGAATTGCCGCCCCTAGGTATACTCAACTGGTAACTCTTTTAGATTAACGGGTTTACTCGAAACCCACGGGTATACCCGATAGGTATTTACATGCTAGAAACTGACGGGTTTTGGGACAAGCTTATCTAACAGGGTTTGGGGTTTGGATTACCTAAACCGGTCCCAAACCCGACGATGCATAAAACTCTAATAATTATTTTTTTATAACCGATTTACATTTATACCCATAAACTTTAATAGATTTATCTTACGAAAGTCTAAAAATATTGTTTTTCTATATACAATATATGTTTCGGCCCAGACTTTAATAGAGTTATTATAAATTTAAGGCCAATTGGAAAATAATAATCTCATCTTTCTGAAATTGGCCGATAATAATCTCAGGTCAGTTATTAGCCAATAATAAACCGACCTCATCCATTTTTTTGTAAAATAGTCTGCCGTTAAAATAAGCTTAACGGAGTTAAGTGTTTTTCCGAATTACAAACCGAAGTTTTAGGGCTTTTGATCATAACGAGAATACGGGTCGATTGATGTAAAACTTACCTCGAAATTGTGTTCGAAATGGCTTGAATTTTGTTAATTGGAAGTTAAACACCCGAATTGAAGCACCGTTTTCGTGGGTTGGGGCAGTATTTTGAGGTAAATTTTACATCAATCGACTCGTATTCTCGTTCTGATAAAAAACCCTAAAACATCGGTTTGTAATTCGGAAAAACACTTAACTCCGTTAAGCTATTTTAAAGGCAGACTATTTTAAAAAAAATGGAATAGGTCGGATTATTATTGGCTAATAACTGACTTGGGATTATTATCGGCCAATTTCAAAAAGATGGGATTATTATTTTCCAATTTGCCTAGATTTAATAAAGTTGAACTTTTTTCTTTTTTAACAAACATTTGTTCTTTTGTCTTTTTTATAAGTTTAATTCTGTTTTTATTTTACTCATTATTTATTTAACTTATTATTATTAAAGCTAACTTTTTACTAGGGATGATCACAATGCCCGTTCGGTACCAAACCGGTACCAAATATGATTTAAAAACAAAAAAAAATGATAAAAAATATGGTTTAAAAAAAGTAAAATAACAATAAAAATATGTGAAAACTTAAAAGTAAATATAATAGTTTATCATCATACTGTTTTATGACACCAAATTAATACTATATTTTGAATACAACTCTACTTTTAATAAAACTTATACCAGATTGTTAGGGGAGAAAATGAAATACAACTATATACTTAAGTTTTTAGAAAAAAAAATTAATGAATATAATTTATTAGAGAAATTTCAAATTACGTAATAAAGGAAATATTATTTAAAAACAAAAAAAAAAAGTACATGAAAAAAAATATGGTTTAAAAAAAAAGTAAAATAACAATAAAAATATACAAAAACTTAAAAGTAAATATAATAATAAACTATTATAATATTAAACAATAATATATTAAAAAGCTATATATTATTATAAAAATAAAATCACTATTCATGTTCCTTTAAAAAAATAAGGAATATTATTACAGAAAGAGTAAATTACCGTTTTGACCCCTGTAATTTACCAGTTTAAGCTTTTCAGTCCAAAAAGGAATCTTTTGAAATATCAGACCATAAGATTGCATTTTATAACGGTTTTGTCCCCTAACATTAACCATGTTACATTTTTTCTAGTTAAGCCTAAGGGTATTATGGTCCTTTTATAGCTTAGGGTCGTTTATGTAAGTTATAAAGTTCTTTTAGCATTTTTATATGTGTAATTACTTATTTTATTATTTCTTTATTTCATGATTATTATTTAAAAATACGTTTTAAATATACAAACAAATACATATTTCTCTAACAATTTGTTTTTTTTTTTTTATAAATGTCGGTTTTAAAAACATCTATTTTTTTACCATTTTAAAATCGTCTATCATTTTTAATTTTTTTTCTTTTTAATCTATTTTTTTCTTAAATCATTTTAATTTTATAAGTCTTTCGTTTTTTTTTAAATTGAACAGTTCACTTTTTACCATTCTTTTTAAAGCCATATGTTTTTTTAATGAACGAATTTTGAACAAATGAAAAAAATGGTTAGATCTTATTTTTTTTAAATGAACGACTTTAAAAAATGAATTGTTTAAAAAACATATGGTTTTAAAAACAATGGTAAAAAATGAACTTTTTTTAAAGGAAGGGCATAAAAACCACGCCAAACCCAAAACGCTATTTATTTTGTAGTTTCAAAAGAAGAAAGAGACTGATGACACTGAAGATTTAGATCATAAATTGCTTATATTTGTTTTTTTAATTTCTTTTTCTGTTGTTTGTTATGTAATTTTCAGCTAAGAACAACAATACATTAATTCTGTAATGTAAAATATAATAAAACGTCAAACGGGCAAATGCTTGTGAAACGCCATCATGCCATAAAACGCCCCAAAACTACCAAACTATAATAAAATTGCTTTGGACAAGTACTATTATAATAAATAAAAAAATGGTTAAAACAATGTGCAAAGAGAATAAAAAAAAGTGTCATCTTTATCCAAACGCCATTGGAAAAGAAAACGCCATAATTACAGCCGTAAAGATGGGACGTGTTACAGCCATAAAGAGATGAATCTGAAACAAAAACACAGTATCTGCAAAACAGTAAAATGAAACGACGGAAACAAAATTACTAACATTTATTATATTGAAAGCCAAATACTTGGGGAATTGGATTTATTTATCTTTTACAAAACGCCATAATTACCTGTCACTGCGCGGGAAAAAAAAGTAATTATAAAAGTAGACCATGAGAACACAACTCAAACACGCCAAAACATTGTCTAAAACGCCACATATTGTCCAAAACGCCAAAAACTAAAAAAATGGCTAAGGTTATTGCATGGAAGTTTGAAAGGTCAGAGAGACAATTCATCCTAAAGTTCTCTGATAGGAGAAGGGTGAAGGTAAGGACTATCAAAGCCATATTTGGTATGTCTGAAGGGGTTCAGAGGGATATTCTGGCCCTTGGGGTTCCAAGGTCCAACAATTGTGAAAGAACTCGAACAGTTATAAGAAGATTGGAGAGAAAATTTCAGGCAGAAGATGATGATGATGATGATGATGACGACGATGATGATGATGATATTGACGATACTCCTCTACCAACAGTTAGCAGTTGGGTGGTGCATGAAGAAGAAGGAACGGTTGAAGTGACTTAACAACACGGGGTGAAATATTCATTGTCGATGGAGGAAATGTTGAAGACAGAGAGGCTACATCAGCTTGAACAACTCTGTGATTTAGCACATTCGAACGGTGCAAAGTCCAGGGTTGCAATAATATTCAAGTATAGGCTGCAGCAAAGAAGAGACGAAATGATGGCGTTATACGCATATCTAAAACTTGATGATGATGAATCTAAAGAAAGTGAGGAACAAAACGATGGGTACAACTCTGATGTAATCCCATCCACAGAAAACTATTAGTTTATTTTAATTTCGTATTGTTGTAATCTTATAAAATATTAATCAATGGTAATCAATTATTAACAAACGCCACGAATGCCAAAAAGTGACCTGGCATAACGCCAAAAAAATTAACTATGTGACACAAAAAGAATGAATTCAACGAGACAGATCAAAAAACAGTAAAACGTCAAGTAATTAATGAAGCTAGTTAATGCCAAAATTATCTTAGATGCCAAAACTGAAGTAGCATGTGAGGCACGAACTCGGGAAAAAAAAAGAATATTGAAAGGACAAAAAAAACCCTCAGACCCTGATTACATCTGTGCCACGTGTTCCATCAGGATGCGTTCTCACCATTCACACACTTTAGGGCGTTTTCTCCTGATCACGTACCTATTTATATATATATATATATATAGGGGACCGCTAAAATGAGAACCACCTCTAGTTGTAAAAACCATGAGAACCTCTTGATCCAGGGCGAGTTGGACCAATTTTTTTTCATAAACGTAGATGTGTGTATTACAAACACATATGTAAAAAAAAAAAATTCAAAAAAAAATGTCGTGTGTGTAGTTTTTTACACCACAAGTTTGGTGTTTACGGGTAGCGTAAATTTACAGTACTCGTAAACACCAAACTTGTGGTGTAAAAAACTACACACACGACATTTTTTTTTTTGAATTTTTTTTACATATGTGTTTGTAATACACACATCTACGTTTATGAAAAAAAATTTGGTCCAACTCGCCCCGTACGGTGTAGTTCTCATGGTTTGGTCCAACTCGCCCCTGACGGACAGGCTTGTCGCGTACGTGAAGTACGATAAGGGCTTTTGTACATTATACTTTCTCTCTCTCTCTCTCTGTATATATATATATATATATATATATATATATATATATATATATATATATATATATATATAGGGTAGGGTTCCAGCGTGAACAACCTCTCAAGCGTGAACTGATCTGGACCACTGATTTCCTTTTTAGTTGTTAAGGGTATGATTGTAATTATATAAAAAATTAGATTTAAATAATTATTTTAATAATTGAATTAAGTTACATCTTTCCTATTTTAAATTCATTATCCACAATATCTTTTATTTCATTTTTATTTTTCAGATTTCACCACCAGAATTCGGATTATGATTTTTAAGATCCACGTAACCTTCATATTTCAACGGTGTACACATGTGTACTTGGATATGAATTGAACAGTACAGATGTGTACTCAGCATGGTACATATGTGTAATTAGCTACCTAATACATACATATAAACAAAACCTGTAAAACTAGTTTATATTAAGCAAATAACAAGTTACATAATGTTTGCCAAACCAAAAAAAAAAATACAATTACAAGTTCCAGTTTCGTGAAAACAATAAACGCAACATAATCGAAAAAATAAAAAAGACATAGTCTTTTACAACTATTTGCCGCGTTGTATGCTAAATCATCCTTATCGACCAAGGAAACAAACATATGTGAATCATCCTTATCGACCTCATACGTGAATCATCCTTATCGACCTTCCATCTCCACTTTTCTCGTTTACGACGTCTCCTATAATAACACAAAAACTCAGCAATTAGTACTTTGCATAATTCACAAGGGTGCATCAACAACTTTACACATTCAATACACAAAAAAAAAATGAGATATCACAAAAACAGACGCTATATACATGTGTACATCGCATTAAAAACAGAGCAAAATCAGAATACACATGTGTAGAGCGCCTTAAAAACATAGCAAAATCAGAATACACATGTGTACAGCGCCTTAAAACCAGAGCAAAATCAGAATACACATGTGTACAACGCCTTAAAACATCGATTACCCGAGAGACTGATGTTGATGATGAACACCTGTTGATGCGATTTGATTTGGTGATGTAGAGCGGGAGATCAATGCCTCTTGAAGTTGCAGTTCTTCGGCATATTTTGTCATCGGAAATAAAAAAGATTTCAGTACGTCGTGCTTCAATTGGGTTATTTGCACTATAATTTATATTATTTTAAATGCATATTGATTGCATAGGAAAAGTCAAAAGACGTTATTTGAATAAAGAGATTTAGAAAGTAAATAAATGCATATTAATTGCATAGATAAATTCCAATAATAAACAAAGTAAATAATTAAAAAATATTAGAAACTAATTAATCACTTAAATAGTTTTGTCAAACTAGCTGTTTACTTACTAAAATGAGAAAATGGTAATGAAAAACGTTCAAAATAAGATTGAGATTTATTTTGATCAACTAGCTGTTTACTTACCATTGATGAAGAGGCGTGTGATGGCGGCGGAGAAGTGAGGATGGTGGTTCAGATAGCAGGCCACGGTGGCCAGAGAGAATATGCGGCGGCGACGAGTCAGCCGTCGACGAAGCAGAACGCCCCATCTGGTACTACAAACACACAATCAGTTGATCTCAACATTCACACAAACACAATAACAACATAAAGCAACCATTACAGATACTGAATTAATTAATTTCATAACAGAAATGAATATAAAGTTGAAAATCACCTGGTTCGCTGAGCAATCGTTGCGTCTCCTGGATCAAACACGAAAGCCAAAACCCTAAGTTAGGGTTTTCGGATACAGATGAATGATTACCGGAAAAGAGGAGCGTAAATGAGAAAGAGATTAACGATGATACCTTGATGATTCTTCGAGGTAGGTTGCTGTTCGCCATGGATGGAAGCTTAGGATTCACGCTATGGGGATTTTAGAGAGAGAAAGAGAAGAAAGTTTGGGGGAAATGATGAATTCGATTGTATTTATTTATTTATTTATTTATGGGGTTATGCAATCAATTTAATATGGAGAATTACACAAATACCCTTATTCCCTTAATTAAATAGTAACAAATAACCAAATAATTACCATCTTGCCATTCACTAAAAATCTCAAGATCATAAAAATCAATGGCCCAGATCAGTTCACGCAGTTCACGCTGGAGAAAATGTTCACGTTTGAACCTAATCCTATATATATATATATATATGAACACACACACACATATATATATATATGCCAACATAATTAAAACAAAAACTTTTTGAGAAAATCTCAGAGTTATGTGAAAATTCTAAGTGTTGAAGAAACTTAGATGTTAGTGGAATAATTGGTTATTAAATCATTCCTATTTAAGTTAGGACATGTAGATTCAATTTGAGGGATTGCGACAAAATAAATGCACCCAAAGGTGAGTGTCACTAAACCTCTCTTTTACTATTTTATATACTGTTTTGGGGGAAAGAACACGCCTTTAAAAGGATAAATGTATGTTTTTGTATAAAATATACCTTTATATAATCTAAAATATATTTTCGTGGAAAATATGATATGTTTTTGAAGAAAACATGATTTTGGAAATATGATTGATTATAAATATGTTTCGGGGAGAAATGGGGAGGAATACGGTGTTTTGGGTAAAAACGACCGTACGAATTTAAAAATGTTTTGAATCTCAGTTGCGATAAATTAGCCTGATCTCGAGAGTGTTAATAGCGTTATAGGCTGCTTACATTGCGTGGGGAACGTCAGGAATTCGTGCAACACCAAATATTAAATTTGTTTTCTAGAAGGTTATATATATTGATCTAATTGGGGAGGGCAATGAGTATCCTAATTGTGGGATATTCCTAGCGCAATCGTAGCCGTTTTTAATCATTAAGTATGGAACACGTGGAATTGATGATAGATCTATCGGGTTGACAACCCCGTCGTGACCGATAGCTCCGGTCCACATAGCGGTGAATCTTATTCTATAATCGTCTAGTATTGATTAGAACCTCAATATGGTATATAGCTCGTAACGTCTTGTAAACTTACAAAACTGAACGAATGACAAATATTAATATACAAACCAGGTGTAGAAAATCTCATCGGAGGCTTTTCAAATAAACAATTCCCGATGATTTACCCTCGGATTTTATAAAGGAAATAAAACATACTTTCTAAATTTTGCGTGGATGCTTATTCCCATTAAAAATTTATTCTAAGAAAGATTTTCTTTAAACAATTTGTTACAAACTAGAATTTGTGAACTCACCTTCCATTGTGTTGACACTTGATTTTACGTGTTCTTCAGGTACATGAGTTCGGGAATTTTGGCTTATGTTGTCATGTGGTTGTTTGATGCGATTGTTAAATAAATAAACAATGTTTGGACGATTTTTAAACTACTTTTGGGACCGTGCGTAATAAGACCCATAAGGGACAAACAAATATGTTGTGGTTATGGTGTACGTTTGAAACTTTAAACTTTATGTTTAAAATAAACTAAATGTCCAAAATAAGTATTGCATCAACCACTAAGACGTTTATGGGTACCAACCTCCGTCACCGCCACGTTTGTATTTCCACTGCGACGTTTTTGGGGTGTGACAGTAAAGTCTTAAAGTAATTTAATCAAAAGAATTAAAGTGTTAGAGAAGGGAGGTGTGATGTAATACCCCGAACCTTAATATACTGTTTATAAACGTATGAAATATGTAATTTATATTTCAGATATTGTTAAACGAGTAAGATGATGGTGTGAAAGGTGAAATATCTTGACAAGCCTTAGCTAGTATAGGAGACCGTTTAATATTAATAATTAAATATATTATTTTTGACCTTACTCCGTTTTTAATGAAACTTAGGTTAAAACGTAGATAAAAATATGCTCGTTCTAATGACATATTCGTCGTTTTATAAAACGTCATATTTTAAAAGTTATACAAGAAAAACGAGTGAAGCTGCTGAAATAATATAACTAAGCTAGCTAGCTAGCACGTCAATTGTCCCACATCGCCCAGAAAGCCATTGAGGTGCTTGCTTGCTTCACATATATATAGGAGTTAAATTGTAGGATTTTAGATACACCAAAATTTTAACGGGAACGCTCTAGTATTGAGAATCCCGAGTATACGATACCCCGTTGGGTGTTGTTAGTAGTCGTTTTTGGAGCACGAGTAGGAGCAGGAGTAGGGAAACTCTACATCAACGTGTCGTAGATAGTTTTGAGGTATACTCTCGTTTAAGTTTATGTTTAGTTATTTATTATTTATTTTTAGTAGTTAATATTAGTTTTATTATTAGTAATAATATATTAGTAGTAGTAGTGTTAGTATTATTTTTAAGTACTAGGGTTATTGTCAGGGGCGGGTATTGGGTAGCCTAGCCTTAGTTAGGCATGGACTGATCACCCATGCTTAAACAAGGCATCACTAACCAATATCCAACCATGATAATGACTAGTTAGGTGTACTATTACCTAACCTAGGATTATGTAATTGTGTCAGGACCTTGAGACATAACCCAGTCGTACTAGCGGCTGTTAAGCAATTGCTAATCAGGTGAGTCATCATACTTGTCTTTTAAACTGTGATAGTATACTCGTCCATAACTGGTAATAATGAGAATGTTGCAGTATGCATGTGTCAGTAGGGGTATATGGGATCCTATTATGCTTAATTTGGTGTGTCACTCTGGGAAGGGTAATAAGGTGTTGTACCCACAGGCACTTCGTGCTTATAAGGTCCAGCGACACACACTCATACCTATGTGACGGCCGTAGGGGGACACAGCTGGAGGACCAGTATGTCTCTTGTACGGTGGTTTGTGACAAGTCAAATGCGACCTATAAGGTTCAATAAGGCCCAACCTGACTATAATGTGGTCACATGCCCATATTGTGTATGCATATAATGTAAACTGTGGTCTGTCTTTATAAAAATTGTATAGTATGAGCTCACCAGTATATATCTGACGTCGTTTTGGGTATACTTATCTCAGGTGAGTCATGAGGAAAGCTTTAGGAACTACTTAACAGTTGTGGAGTTTTAGAAGATCAAGGAGTTCTTAGTTGCCGAAAGTTTGTAAATAAATAAAGTGTTGTACTCAGACTATTATAAGTTTTAATGAAATTTTAGTTTGTTTCCGCTGTAAGTGTATCAATTGTGCACAATCACCCAGGTTACAGGGTGGGTGTTACAGTTGGTATTAGAGCCCGAGGTTTTAGCGAATTTGGTATTGCAGGAATGCCTAAGCTTTAACCAGTAGTTCTTTAAAGATTAATAGCACACTCAGACTAGGCCAAATAACATGTTCTCAGGAAAAGTACTTGCATAGTCAATTGAGTGACGCTAGAGGAAGTAAAACTATGTTGTGCCTTTTTATGTGCTATATATATACGTATATATATATATATATATATATATATTTATCTCTATGTGATGTATATAGTTGTTATATTATAATAATGTATCATACATACTAGTAACTCTTTATACTCATATTACTATAGGAAGGAGACAATGTCTAAACATAGAGATGAACAAGGGTCTAGAAATAATCAGAATAACAGAAGGAGAGAGGAAGGCTCTTATAGGACTCGAACTGCCTCTCATAGTGTCAGGTCCCGGTCTAGTACAAGCATGCGTCTAAATACTGAGGATATCCACAATATAGCTGTGGAAGTGGCTAAGGTAATGAAGAATGCACAAACCGGTAATGTTAACCAATCTGGAGAACGACATGAAGAAAGCTCAGCAGCCTCCACGCCAGTACAAAGGGAAGGAATGGGCGAAAGGAAAAACACTATTGCAACCATGCCACTAGAAGGAAAAGGTGAATATTCCAAATCAAAGGAGTGTACTTATAAGCACTTCATGTCCTGTAAACCCCAGTCCTTTGATGGAAGAAAGGGAGCACTAGAAGCTCAAGACTGGCTCAACAGGATGGAGTCAGTATTAGACATATGTGAGTATGATGACCGCAACAAAGTATGGTTCGCCGTACATATGTTTGAAGCTGAAGCCCTTCACTGGTGGAACATTGTGGTCCAAACAGAGGGAAAAGAAAAGGTTAAGGAGATGAAGTGGGAGGAGTTTATTCATAAGTTTCTTGCTAAGTATTGCCCTCCCAGTGAGACTGAGCAACTGGAAGTGGAATTCTTTCAGTTAAAAATGGGAAATAAAACCTATCGAGAGTATGTTTCTTGTTTCAACGACATATCTCGACTGGTTTCTTATTTAGCATTGACTGAGGAACAACTGATCAATAGGTTTATTTGGGTCTACCCTCTGAAATGAGGGTGTTTATCAAATCCAAATCCCCCAAGACTTTTGCAGAAACTGTTGAGGCTGGCGCCGTCATGGCTGCCGAGATGATTCTGCGACAGGCTGAATCTCCCGCACCAAAAAGGAAGTGGGAAGAAAGAAAGGGGGACACCCGGAATAACAACTTTAAAAGGCCTAAAACATTTCCTCAATGTCAAATTTGCAAACGCTTTCATACGGGGGAATGTCCTTTTCCTTGTCCAAATTGTAAAAAGACGGGTCATGCTCTTCAAGAATGCAAGGAAAAGAAGAAGTGTTTAAAATGTGGAGACCCTAACCACATGAGATCTGAATGTCCCGAACTCAAAAGAAATGATAGGACACAACCAAATCAGCCAAAAGGGCGTGCATTTGTACTCACCACGGAAGAAACCAAGACCAATACAGACGTTATCACGGGTACGTATCTCGTAAATGATGTATATGCGCGTGTGTTATTTGATACCGGTGCAAATAGAAGTCTAGTGTCGACTACCTTTAGACCTTACTTGAACCAGGCGTCCCAAAACCTAGATCATGCCTTTACAGTAGAAATGGCTGATGGAAGTCAAAGAGAGATAGTTGACATTATTAAAAATTGTAAAATAAGCTTAAACAACCATGTTATCCCTAGAGACCTAATGCCTATGGAACTTGGAGAATTCGACATAGTCATAGGAATGGACTGGTTGACACCATATCATGCGGAAGTTATATGTGATAAAAGGATCGTCCGACTCCGATTACCCAACGGCAAACAACTAACTGTATCGGGAGACCGCACTGACAAGACTAAGAACCTCATCACGATAGCACAAGCACATAAATGCCTAAGGAAATGGTATGTTGCCTTTCTAGCATATGTCATAAACACTACAGAAAAGCAGAAGGTCGAGGACGTGCCAGTAGTACGAGAATACCCCGAAGTGTTTCCCGATGAGCTCCCGGGACTAACATCGGATAGACAGGTTGAGTTTCGCATTGACCTAGTTCCCGGTACATCACCGATTGCTAAGCCGTCGTATAGACTAGCCCCGACAGAAATGCAAGAACTCAAGAAGCAACTACAAGAGTTGCTTGACAAGGGGTTTATCCAACCTAGTTCATCGCCATGGGGAGCACCCATCTTATTTGTCAAGAAGAAAGATGGGACGATGCGCATGTGCATCGATTATAGAGACTTGAATAAAGCCACTATAAAGAATAAATACCCTTTTGCCCAGGATCGATGACTTGTTTGATCAATTACAAGGGGCAAGCTATTTCTCTAAAATAGACTTGAGGTCTGGATACCACCAAGTGAAAGTTGCACCAGAAGACATACCTAAGACTGCCTTAAGGACTAGGTATGGTCATTATGAATTTTTGGTAATGCCATTTGGATTAACCAACGCACCTGCAGTGTTCATGGACCTCATGAACAGGGTTTGTAAACCTTACCTCGATAAGTTTGTGATCGTTTTTATTGACGATATCCTTATCTACTCTAAGAACGAGGTAGAACATGAACAACACCTGAGAGCAGTCCTTGAATTGCTCAAGAAAGAAAAACTCTATGCAAAGTTCTCTAAGTGTGAATTTTGGATACGTGAGGTGCAATTCCTAGGCCACGTGATAAATGAATGTGGAATACAAGTTGACCCTGCAAAGATCGAGGCCATCAAGAAATGGGAAGTACCGAAGAATCCCACTGAAATCAGAAGATTTCTGGGGTTAGCAGGATACTATAGAAGGTTTATTCAAGACTTCTCAAAGATTGCAACACCACTAACCACACTAGCCCAGAAAGCCTCTAAGTTTAATTGGGGACCTAAACAAGAAGAAGCCTTTAACACGTTAAAGCATAAGTTATGTAGCGCCCCAATACTGTCACTTCCTGAGGGAATAAAAGATTTTTCCGTCTACTGTGATGCATCTCACTATGGTATGGGATGTGTACTCATGCAAAGAGGCAAAGTAATTTCCTACGCCTCTAGACATTTGAAGATTCATGAACGGAACTACACAACCCATGATTTGGAACTTGGTGCCATAGTGTTCGCATTGAAAATTTGGAGGCACTATCTTTACGGTACAAAGTGCACTATCTATAGTGACCATAAAAGTTTAAAACATATATTTGAGCAGAAGGAGCTCAATATGCGTCAGAGACGATGGATGGAGTTATTAAGTGATTACGACTGTGAGATCCATTACCATCCAGGTAAGGCAAACATAGTAGCTGATGCTCTAAGTAGAAAAGAGAAACCTCAACCAATAAGAATTCGTGCAACCAGAATAAAGGTTAAAACTAGTCTCTTAGATCAAGTTAAGAATATACAACAAGAAGCCTTAAAAGAGAATCATATTGTAAAAGAAAGAATGGTTGAGAGACTGAAGCTACTGACAATGGGAAATGATAATATCCTTAGGTTCAGCAATAGGATATAGGTTCCTAATTTTGGAGGACTGCAGGATACAATCTTAGAGGAAGCTCATAAGTCTAAGTATTCCATTCACCCTTGTAGTGACAAGATGTATAAGGATTTAAGGAGAGATTATTGGTGGCCAGGAATGAAGCGATCTATTGCCCATTATGTGGAAAAGTGCCTTACATGCCTTAAGGTGAAGGCAGAACATCAAAAAAACCCTCTGGATACTTGCAACAACCAGAGATCCCAGAATGGAAATGGGAGAAAATCACCATGGATTTTATCACGAAGCTCCCAAGGTCAAGTCACGGTTATGATACTATTTGGGTAATAGTGGACAGACTGACCAAGTCTGCACACTTCGTGCCAATTCGTGAGGACTATAAGATGAACAAGCTAGCTCAAATTTACATCGAAGAAATAGTCTCACAACATGGGGTGCCTGTATCGATCATATCAGACAGAGATAGTCGTTTCATATCTAAATTCTGGCAAAGTTTCCAACAAGAGTTGGGAACCAAGCTTAATCTAAGCACTGCATATCATCCTCAGATGGATGGGCAGAGTGAACGGACTATTCAGACATTAGAAGACATGCTTCGGGCTTGTGTAATTGATTTTGGTGGAAGTTGGGACACTCATCTACCACTCGTCGAATTCGCCTACAATAATAGCTATCACGCCAGCATCAAAGTTGCACCTTATGAAGCTTTATACGGAAGAAGGTGCCGAACACCTATCTGCTGGACAGAAGTAGGCGAAAGTCAACTGTCAGGACCAAAAATCATTGTGGAGACCACCGAAAAGATTTAGCAAATCAAAGAAAGGATGAAAAGTGCTCAAGATCGACAAAAGAATTATGCAGATCAGAGGCGTAAACCCCTAGAGTTCCAAATAGGGGATAAAGTAATGCTTAAGGTATCACCTCTGAAAGGAGTGATTCGGTTTGGAAAGAAGGGAAAGTTGAAACCCCGATACATTGGGCCGTTTGAAGTAACAAGCAAAGTAGGACCAGTGGCTTATCGGCTAAAACTTCCTGAACAGCTGGCAGGAATACATAATACTTTTCATGTATCAAATTTAAGGAAGTGCCTAGTGGACGAAGCCCAACAAATACCCCTGGAAGACGTACAGGTTGACGACAAACTCAACTTCATTGAAGAACCACTACAAATCGAAGATAGGAAGGTTAAAAAGTTACGCAAGAAGGAAATCCCGTTAGTCAAAGTCAAGTGGAACGCACGTCATGGACCCAACTTTACATGGGAATTAGAAAACTTAATGAAAGATAAGTACCCTCATCTGTTTAAGTGATGACAAATTTCGAGGACAAAATTTTTGTAAGGAGGGAAGGATGTATTACCCCGAACCTTAATATACTGTTTATAAACGTATGAAATATGTAATTTATATTTCATATATTGTTAAACGAGTAAGATGATGGTGTGAAAGGTGAAATATCTTGACAAGCCTTAGCTAGTATAGGAGACCGTTTAATATTAATAATTAAATATATTATTTTTGACCTTACTCCGTTTTTAATGAAACTTAGGTTAAAACGTAGATAAAAATATGCCCGTTCTAATGACATATTTGTCGTTTTATAAAACGTCATATTTTAAAAGTTATACAAGAAAAACGAGTGAAGCAGCTGAAATAATATAACTAAGCTAGCTAGCACGTCAATTGTCCCACATCGCCCAGAAAGCCATTGAGGTGCTTGCTTGCTTCACATATATATAGGAGTTAAATTGTAGGATTTTAGATACACCAAAATTTTAACGGGAACGCTCTAGTATTGAGAATCCTGAGTATACGATACACCGTTGGGTGTTGTTAGTAGTCGTTTTTGGAGCACGAGTAAGAGCAGGAGTAGGGAAACTCTACATCAACGTGTCGTAGATAGTTTTGAGGTATACTCTCGTTTAAGTTTATGTTTAGTTATTTATTATTTATTTTTAGTAGTTAATATTAGTTTTATTATTAATAATAATATATTAGTAGTAGTAGTGTTAGTATTATTTTTAAGTACTAGGGTTATTGTCAGGGGCGGGTATTGGGTAGCCTAGCCTTAGTTAGGCATGGACTGATCACCCATGCTTAAACAAGGCAGCACTAACCAATATCCAACCATGATAATGACTAGTTAGGTGTACTATTACCTAACCTAGGATTATGTAATTGTGTCAGGACCTTGAGACATAACCCAGTCGTACTAGCGGCTGTTAAGCAATTGCTAATCAGGTGAGTCATCATACTTGTCTTTTAAACTGTGATAGTATACTCGTCCATAACTGGTAATAATGAGAATGCTGCAGTATGCATGTGTCAGTAGGGGTATATGGGATCCTATTATGCTTAATGAGGTGTGTCACTCTGGGAAGGGTAATAAGGTGTTGTACCCACAGGCACTTCGTGCTTATAAGGTCCAGCGACACACACTCATACCTATGTGACGGTCGTAGGGGGACACAGCTGGAGGACCAGTATGTCTCTTGTACGGTGGTTTGTGACAAGTCAAATGTGACCTATAAGGTTCTTTGAGGCCCTACCTGACTATAATGTGGTCACATGCCCATATTGTGTATGCATATAATGTAAACTGTGGTCTGTCTTTATAAAAATTGTATAGTATGAGCTCACCAGTATATATCTGACGTCGTTTTGAGTATACTTATCTCAGGTGAGTCATGAGGAAAGCTATAGGAACTACTTAACAGTTGTGGAGTTTTAGAAGATCAATGAGTTCTTAGTTGCCGAAAGTTTGTAAATAAATAAAGTGTTGTACTCAGACTATTATAAGTTTTAATGAAAGTTTAGTTTGTTTCCGCTGTAAGTGTATCAATTGTGCACAATCACCTGGGTTACAGGGTGGGTGTTACATGTGAAGTTACCAAGTAGAAATAAATGAGGGGGTAAAGTTGTTAAATACCAAAATTTAGGGGTTAATGTATCACTTACAAAAAAATTGCAGATGAATGTGTAACATCTATAAACTTGAGGCTTAAAAAAGAAAACTTAAATAGGTTAGCAATGACATTTACAAAAGTTGAAGGGGTGTGGTTGTCGGTGTGAAACCCTACCGACATTGTATTTTCTGGATATAGTAAGACCATGGGGTGTGGGGTCCCCCCCGGTTCCGCTCGTCTCGGTCGTCCCACACTGCCCCTCCCCGTCTCGTCACGGCTCAAGCAGCTGAATTTGGACGTTGGGGACGAGGTGTTTGGTTGGCTGATGGTGTGCCACCTGTGAGAGAGATAGAGAGAATGATTTTTTTGTTTTAATTGTTTAATTAAATCAAACAAAATAATAATAAAAAAAGGGAGGGAGGACTATCCTCCACACCTTTGGGTAGTCCCCAAGAGGATGGTCCTCCACCCATAGTGATGTGACGCCTACGTGGCAGGTAGGCCCCAAAAGGTAAGCAAACCATACCCCATGGTCTAATAATCAGTGTGAAATAGAATAATGAACATGTTGAAACAAAGAATACAATGTGATGTCGGGACATGTGTCGTATTGAAGCATGGTTCGTGTCAACAATCTAAGAATCATTGTTTTTGTCAAAGGAACCTTTCAACAAATTTTAATTTGAATATATAGATAACAGGCGACGCGTTATGTGATTTGTTAACCATATGAAAATGCGTGTTTCGATGTATCCAATCTAACTCGGCAGTATACGATGCTGGCATTAATGTGTGGTGCCCTTATGTGACATTAAACGTTTTTGACTTTATTAAACACGTTACGTTCGTGACATTAACGTTATTAGACATAGATAATAAAAAGAGTATGTCTTGATCGTAAATTAAAATTCAAGTTAAGTAATAATAATAATAATAAAAATAGTATGTTAAATCGACAACGATTTGAGGATTTTATTATTATGATTATTATTGTTATTGTTATTGTTGTTATTGTTATTGTTGTTGTTGTTGTTGTTGTTGTTGTTGTTGTTGTTGTTGTTGTTGTTATTGTTATTGTTATTGTTATTATTATTATTATTATTATTATTATTATTATTATTATTATTATTATTATTAACAGGGTTATTTAACTGGGTTAGGTGTAAAGAACTAAACTTGCAATAAAATACCTAGTAAAGGACACCGCCTGTCAACATTCGTTAAAAAGGACACCGCCTGAAAAGTGGTATAAACATAAAGGACAAAACTTGTAATTTTTCCTTATTATTATTATTAATTTATTATTATTATTATTATTTATTATTATTATTATTATTATTTTATTATTATTATTATTATTATTATTATTACTACTATTATTATTACTACTATTATTACTACTACTATTATTATTATTATTATTATTATTATTATTATTATTATTATTATTATTATTATTATTATTATTATTGATTGATTGATTGAAATGTGTAAATGAAAAAACGAAACTTCAAAGAAGTGAAGGGGGATTGTTGTAATATCCTTAGAAGCTTGGTGTCTTTTGTCAAAAGTAAACAACAAAATGCAAGTAAAGGGACGCGGGTCAAACAAGTGACCTTTGATTTAAACTTCCATGGACCAAACAATCCAAGCAGATCAGATTATGGTTTCTATTAGGCCGTGGAGTATGGTGGGGGTTGGGTTGGGTTTGGGTTGGGTCATATGCTGACACGTGGAATGGGAGCCCCCCACCGCTTGGTTACGTGGCCGCGGGATATGGCGGGGTGGGGCGTGGGTTGGGCTTGGGTTGGGTGCACCGCGTGGTAGAATAATTAAAAAAAATACAAAAAATTTATAAAAAATCACACAACGTTTATAAAAAAACCTACAACTTCATTAAAATTTTAAAAATTACATAATACTAAAAATTACATAATTTCTAAAAATTACAAAATAACAAACCTAAAGCGTTAAATAAATTTCAAAAAGGTCGATCTTGTCGAACGCCTTTTTTTCCTTGCCTCGAAACTCTATGTTAGCCACCGCCACCCGGTCCTCGTGGCTTAACTCGCCACCGGGAACGGCTTCGTAATAAGCCTTGAAACGCTCAAGCTTGGGCCGTAGCTCGCGCCATTTATGTTGGCACGCGTTGAGGTTGTGGCGGTCGTTACCGACGTTATGTCGGTAGGCTCCGAATGCTTCCACCCAATATTTTGTTTTGCCCGGTGGCCGACCCTTCATAGCGTCAACGACGCTTGTGACGAGAGCAATTTCCTCTTCATGGGTCCAGGATGCCATAGCGGGGTTGGGTTCGTGGGATGGGGGGACCAGTGGGTTGGGGTTACAATATATAGAGGCCTTTGGGAGACCCGGGTGACGGTTCGAGAAGATGGGGGGACCGTTTGAATTTTAAAATTCGTAATTTAAAAGCACCGCCTGACGTGGCGGGTGAGCCAATGAGATTCAACCAACTAGCATGGCTATATCGCCCCACGCCCGGCTTGAAACCCAAGCCCCAAGGGCCACGCCCCAACCCAAGCTCACCCGAGGTGGTGGCTTGGGCGTTTTCCCCCAACCCACGCCCAAACCCTCGCCCCATACCCACGGCCTTAGGCCAAATTATTTTAACAATTATTGTTATGTCGGTGGCCTGGTACGAAAATCTTTTTGCTCACGTGATATATGATCGGAGATCTTTAACAAATTATTTTAACAATTATTGTTATATCTATGGTCGGAACCACAAATCATGCATTTTAAGGATATAGTAATACAGTTTGAGTTTTATTGAGAAACACTAAAAAAGTGGGCAACCGAAAAACATTTTTAAAAATTCAACTTAACATGCTAAAAATCTATTTTTTAAAGAAAAAATTCGGCGCTTTTACTTATAAATTCATGTAGAAACATTTTTAATAAAAAATATAAACAAAAAATATAAACAAATGTTTAAAAAACAGGTAAAATAAAAATATCTTATAAAATTAAATTAACATATTAAAAATAAATTTAAAAAAAAAATATTTCAGCAGTTTTTCTTATAAAAATTAAAGGGTCGAAACTATCCCAATAAAACCATCATTTTTGTAAAACAAAAATCTTTTAGCCTTTTTTCACTGTTTTTAATTTCTTTTTATATTTTTAGTTTTTGATTTTTTTTATTAAAAATGCTTCTACATGTATTTATAAGGAAAAGCGCGGAAACTAGTTTAAAAAATGATTTTTAGCATGTTAAGTTAAAATTTTAAGACTGTTCCCCGGTTCCTCACTTTTTAGTGTTCCCCAATGAATCCTCCCTAGTAATATATATATATATATATATATATATATATATATATATATAGGTAAAGAGTATGGTACAAATAAAGTGTATTTGATCCTAATCCTGATAAACATAGCCCAAGTCCCAAAACAATTTTTTTATTATCGTTTGTTGTTTATTACTGTATGATTGCACAGTAGAAAACTCTTTTTGTGATACCCCTAAATTAATGGGTTAGCTCCGCCACTGATGTTATCCAGTTTCTTTAATCAAAACATAACGAATTAAGCTCCCATTGATGAAAACACGTTTGCCTTTACCCAAAAGTACAATAATGATTGACTTTTTCCGATAACCAAGCCGGATCTATCAAAAATCTTTATTCTAGGACTATCAGATGGATAAAAATATTGTCGAACACTTGGTGTGGTACACAAAATATTCAAATATTGATTGGAATCATGATGAACTCCTCAATTGACAGAAATAACTTATTAATGTAATAGAGTTCAAATCCTGACATGAGATATAATTAGTATTTATTAGTTTAAGAGTAGGAATAGGAGCAATGTAACATTTGCCGTTAAAAAAAAGGATTAATGAAATGAAAAACTGAATTGGGGGATTCGGCCCTGTGCCCTAGTTTCTTCAGTGGAATTAAATCTTTCTCCAACTGTTAAATCTAATAATACACATGGTGCTGTTTCTTCGATCAGGAAACATATTCAATTCAAAATGTAATCACTAGATATAAATCTGTAATAGTATAGAATCGAAATTACAAAAACCAGGATATATATATATATATATATATAGGATAAGGATCATGTGAGAAGTAGTAGGCTAAATGAGAAAGTTGAGAAGCATTCTGGACCACACATTTTCCCTAAACAAAAAAAATGCAAAAAAAAGGTGAAAAAATGCAATTTTTTTTTTTTTTTGGAAAAATCGCAGCTTTTTCTTTAAGAATTAATTTTTTAAATTTTTTTTTTTGATTTATACACATGTGTATATTGTTAATCTTTTAACTATACATATATGTATATTGTCCATTATACATATATGTATATACATGTTTAAAATTGAAAAATAAGTGTTATTTAGGGTTTAGCATTAGGGTTTAGGGTTTAGCTTTATGGTTTAGGGTTTAGCTTTAGGGTTTAACATTAGGGTTTAGCATTAGGGTTTAGCAATAGTATTTAGGGTTTAGCATTAGGGTTTAGCTTTTGGGTTTAGCTTTAACTTTTGGGTTTAGCTTTATCTTTAGGGTTTGTATTAGGGTTTAGCATTAAGGGTTTAGCTTTAGTGTTTAGTTTTAGCTTTTGGGTTTAGCATTAGGGTTTAGCTTTAGGGTTTAGAATTAGGGTTTAGCTTTAGGGTTTAGCATTAGGGTTTAGCTTTAGAGTTTAACTTTAGGGTTTAGAGTTTAGGGTTTAGCATTAAGGTTTAGCTTTAGTGTTTATGGTTTAAGATTAACAATATACACATTTTTTCAATTTTAAACATGTATATACATATATGTATAATTGACAATATACATATATGTATAGTTAAAAGATTAACAATATACACATGTGTATAAATCCAAAAAAAAAAAAAAAATTAAATTTTTTTTTTAATCCTTAAAGAAAAAGCTGCGATTTTTCAAAAAAAAAAAAAAAAAAAAAAAAAATTGCGTTTTTTTCACTTTTTTTTTGCATTTTTTGCTTAAGGAAAATGTGTAGTCCAGATTGCTTCTCAAGTTTCTCAAATAGGGTGGACTTCTCTTAGGATCCCTACCCTATATATATATAAGGTTAGGTTAACGTACATTATCCGTTATCGTACAATATGTACGCGCTCATCTCAGCCGTTAGATCTTCATCCCACATTGAAAATCGCATGTTGGTTTTTTGTAACAATTTCGCATGTGGTTTTTTAACATGCGATTTCATCAAAATTACCACATGCGAAATTGTTACAAAAAACCAACATGCAATTTCATCAAAATTATCACATGCGAAATTGTTACAAAAACCAACATGCGATTTCATCCATGCTATTTTATAACATGTAATTTCACATCGCGTACGTAGCGTACGTTAAGGAATATTATACAGTACACTTTCTCTATATTGCGAGAACCGCGAGAACCAATGTGAACACAACAAAATAAACCCACTACGCAATCAAAAACTTAAAAAAACCTAACCCCCCCCCCCCAAGCTAAATGCTAAAAACTAAACCATAAAGCTAAACACCTAAAAACCTAAAAAAATCTTTAAAAATCTAAAAAACACACAAATTTTTTTAATATTTTTTATAGAAATCGCTAGTTTTAGTATCCAAATAAATTTTTTTAATAAACAAAAAGTAGCAGTTTTTGTTAAAAAAATATTAATTTTTTTTTGTGTGTTTTTAGCTTTTTTTAGGTATTTTTTGTTGTGTTCACATTGGTTCTCGCAATAAAGGGTGGTTTCTAACGGATCATTCTTATATATATATATATATATATGCTAGGAGTTAGCGACATAGTGCAAAATTCATTTAAAGTGTGAAATGTCATAAAACGCCATAATGTGAACCATAAAACATACCCAAACCCACAAATAACATAATAAAGATTACCAAAACACCATATATGTGGGTTTTGTTTTGTGTTTTAGATGATTAGGCTCTGATTATCCAATGACTAACATTATGTGTTTTATGCTGAGTATCATGTTGTGTTTTATATTCATAGTTCTATAATTGTGTGCTTGGAGCTTTTTAAGGACTCCTATTGTTTGAATATAGTGCTTGGAGCTAGGAACTCGGCCGAACACCAATACAGGTACAACGGTATAGTAATCAACACGTTTTTTATATCAACTGAAACCATAAAAACAAACATCGGTAACGATTTTGTTCCAATGATATATACTTAGTGCCATAGACAAAGTTGTATAATTACGTTATCGATATTGATATATATTTATTGCCACAGACGAAATTGTATAAATAATATATTATCGAAAGTGAAAATCATAAAAATGAATATAGGTACCGGTGTTCTTCGGTTCAATTTGCGCTAACGGTTGGTGTCATTTTATCAAAATAAAAACCATAAAAACAAACATCGGTAGCGAAACGACATCTTTTTTCAATAAATTTTGAAAAATAGTTAAACATTGTTATGGTTTAGATTTTTTTTATTGGTTAACTAACATAGTATATTAGATTTTTTGTAAAAAAAGATCAATTTGATTAATGAATAAACTAATATTAAAGAAATTAAATAAATGCTTAAAAATCTAAACTACCATTCATAGAACTTATAATTAATATATAACTAATTGTGATTCCATCATGTCTTTTCTTTCATATATTTTGGCTTAAAGATTTCAGTAGCTTAAGGCCCCAATTTGTTTGGTTGCATAGCTATTTTTTAAAGGGTTATTGGATTTTAATAATTCTAAGTTTCATCTATTGGTCGATAATAATTTCAACTCTAAAAAAATCAATCTTCATCTTCATCTTCATCTTCCATTGAGTCGAATCTAGGAAGTGTCGAAACATGTTATACCAAATCAGCTTGAGTGTTTGAACTTATTTGTCATGTCTCGATTAGATTTTGGTTTTAGGATCTCTCTTCGTTACTAATGTCTACGTTATTTGTTGCGGTCTCCTCGCCATAATATTCAACTATTGCGCTCCCTTCATCCTCTAAAATCATGTTGGGTAGAACGATGCACGCGTACATCACGTTTCTTATTTGACTTTTTTCATACAATCTACAAGGCATGCTCAAAATGCGCCACCTTTTATGCAAAACACCAAATGCTCGCTCGATCTCTTTGCTTGCCGCCAACCATCTGAACTTTGTTAAACTTTATTCTTTTAGGATATAGGGTTCCCTCTCTTGAAAATTATTTCACAAAAAATCCCAGTCAGGGTAAATTCCATCAACAAGATAGTACCCGTACTTGTATTCAACGTCATTTACAATAAATGTTCGTTTTGGTTCAACACCATTTATTAGATCATTGAAAAGGGGCGAGTGATGTATAATGTTTATATCGTTATGTGAACCTGACATACCAAAGAATGCATGCCAGATCCAAAGATCTTGTGATGCAACAGCTTCAAGCATCATAGCCGACATTCCATGATATCCGCTTGTGTGAGAGTCTTGCCATGCAGTCGAACAAAGTTCCCACTCCCATTTCCTAAAATCTAAACTACCTATCATCCCAGGGAGACCATGATATTAATTGTGAAGTTCCAAAAGTTGTTGCATATCACTAAACGTCGGTTTTCTCAAATATCTTTTCATATATAGTTCCATGATATTGTGACAACTGTCAAATTTGCATGCATCCGTACATTTATTAAATAATGATTAGTGCTTAACGACTGTGCCGATTTACAATTAATTGCTAAAACTGCTTTCTGATTTCTGTATCATACATACATGTGCATCACATATTACATACTGTCACATCATTTCACATACAGACTTTAGTGACATACTTGATGCACAAAGCACAGTTAGCACAATTAACGGATAAGACAGGAATATGCTGACGGGGTTCAGTACATAGACAGACAGTGATTTGAGACCCAGTATGAGCCAGAAACAAAGTATCACACCAGTGTAGTGTGTAGGGAAGTAAGGATCACAAAACTGCATCATTAGGTGATAGTTTAAGTGCCGGGAAGTGCCTAAAACTCACCCAAAGTGCAGAATTCTGCATTTATTAACAAAATTCAGCATTTTAACATGCTAGTATTATGCAGAAAATTGACTAAATGATCTTGTATGCTTTCCTAAGTGTCGGGAATTAAAAGTGTCACAAAAGGGTACTTAAAGATCACTAAACGGAATAACTTGATACTTTAACGAACCGGTATCTAACCGAACAACCGGACATTACCCGGAATACCAAAATTTTACTAGAAACATTGTTTAATTATTTTTGGACAAGTTATGATCCCCGAACACCCTAACACCCTATATAATGTCTCATACACTTAAAACACTAGACTTTTACACTTAACACCCTAGCTATTTATCCACTAACCATCAAAGTTACACATAACACCCCCCCCCCCCACTTGGATTTACGGTTGAAAGGGGTGGCCCCACTTGTGATCTCCAAAATCCTACAAGATATTATGGGATATTACTTGATTTTATTAGATATTGCATAGATTTCCCTTGATATCCTATAGATTTTCTTTATATTATAAGTAGCCTACTTATCATTAAAATTTACAACTAACCCCCCCCCCCCCTCATGCCATTTACGGTCACCATGGACCCACCAAAATCACCACCATATCCCATAAGATTTCTTTCATATTTTATTTAGATCTTTACTTGATCTAGTAAACATAATATTAGAAAGAGAATGATTAAAAGTATGGTTCTTAGATTTCAAAGATCATTTCATATCTCCACAAACTTCACACCACCTCCCTCATACTCACTCTCTCCCTCTCGGCTCTATTTAGAACCGCCACCACCACCACCTTGCAACCTCCATTGATCCATTTTCAAGCTTAATTCAAGTGATAGAAGGTGTCTTGTGGAGCTTGGTGCTTGTAGATCTTGAAGAACCTCCATCCATAGCTTCCATCCACCATTTTCTTCATCTTTTTCTCTTGTGTTCTTCCCTAGCTTGAAGCTAGTAGTAAGATCTCTCATAACTCTTGTTTACTTCTATTTTTAATGGGTAAAAGATGTAGTATGATGAAAATAACGAGAACACTAGAGAACATAAACTAAAAGCTTGAACATAATGTTTACATAAAGATGAAATGTGATGAAATATTGTTAGCTTGGTAATATGATGTTGATCATCATGTTGAACTTGTTAGATTATGATTAAATACATGGGTTAACAAGTTAGGAGATGATTAGGTCTCTACATATAATAATCATCTTCTAATAAAAATATGAACTTGATAAATAAAGACGATTTCTTGAAATATAGTAAAACAAAATGAGTTGATGATCATGTAGATCCGAGATTTACAAACGATTTTTCTAAAGAAAACCAACTTTAAAAGGATGATTTAAAAAAAAAGATCATGACTTTTACTTGCACTTACACCATTTTTGTAAATGAAATAAGTGTAAGAACACTTTATTTACAAGAAGAGTTCAAAAGAATAATTTTTGTAAAATTTGTTCACAAGTTGTTAACACCGAGATTCTTCAAAAATGAGATTTTTAAAGGGATGAATACACTTTGGGAGGTAACTAAGACCACTAAACACCTCACCAAGTTACTACGCGTTTTTGTGAAATATCAAGTTCATGAATATTATATAAAGCATATAGTTTTTGCTCTTGGTGATGTAAGGTGTTTAAAGATTGATTGTTGATGGATATTATGATTGTGTTGAAAAAGAAAATGATATGCTAATTAGCATGGACACCTCCATTTACAAAGGAAATTATGGCAAAATTTTCTAAAAATCCAAACACTTAGAGAATATCTTCTAGACAAGTGTTTACTAGGATATTTTGAACCATGTGGTTCAAATATAAACCTCGCCATACTTTTTGTAAATACAAGTATCGGAGGTTGGTTTTTGTAAATGAAAATGGATAAATATATATTTGGAATATATATTTTATACTAAAACGCTTGTGTGAATATTTGCATAATTTGTGAACTAGTTATATTATTTTAGGGTAAAATAATATAA
Source organism: Helianthus tuberosus (assembly GCA_030545235.1). NCBI lineage: Eukaryota > Viridiplantae > Streptophyta > Magnoliopsida > Asterales > Asteraceae > Helianthus > Helianthus tuberosus. The sequence goes on from CM060436.1 coordinate 9,520,148, forward strand.
CCTAACATATACCATAGAAGTTACAAATCACAAGGAAATACAGAAATATATACTTGAGAAGTATGAATACAAAAATATTGTTTAAACAATTATTCCAAAACCAGATATAATTTAAGTTGAGATATTAATTATTTAACAAACAATTATAACTTGGGAAAAACATAAGAAACGCAACTCAAAAACATTAAACTCTAAGCCAAGGCACGGCCCGTTCGTCTAATAGACATTAGTACGTTGTAGGTGTCGCGTAGCTGACAGAGTTTGAGTTGACGGTACAGAAGACGCACTACAGTGAGTTCATGTTGTAAGGAATCTCAAAAATGTCCTAAAACTAAACCACCAATGAAAACCCGGACCCCTGAAACCATACTGAGCATCAAAAATCAAGAAATCAAGAATTATGGTGTTCAGGCGGGCCGCGTAAGAGTTGGTTTGGTCTTACGCGGGCCGCGTCAAACTAGGGTTGATCGGATAAGCGTTCCCGGTCCACGTGTTGACCAGCTGGCATACCTACTCATGACCAATCAGACCTACGCGTAGAATAGGTGGTTAGGCGGGCCGCGTAAAGGTGAGCCCATGGCTCACGCGGGCCGCGACAGCCCCGTATTTCAGCTAAAAATAGCTTAGCACAGGAGCTTTCATTCTGTGTCGAAATAAACTTTCAAAAACGAATGTATACAGCTCCAAAGTCGAAAATACAATTAATATAGCAATGTACTGCTACGATACAGGGTATTAACTCGATCGCTGCTACGATTCAATGTCCGATTGATGTAAAACTATCCGATGGATGTTTAAGTGCTGCCCACATTAGGGCCATACTTTGTCATATGTCGTGAACTCGACGGATGTTTAAGTATAGCACTTTGTCATTCATTATGAGGGTTTTAGTCTAGTGAGTTATCGTAAATGCTGTATTAGTTACTGACCTAGTTCGTGTGCTTTGTTATTTAAATTAGGTTACAAGGCTAATCAGTAGGCTAAGCTCTGTTCACTTAAATCTGCAATGTGAGTTATTCTCTTTTTATCAAAAGTATTTTACAATACTCCATTTTCAAAAGTTATAATTACAGGGAGTAAGTCGTGGTTATCTTGAATCACTGGCTAGTGAGGTATTGTGCACATTACTAATTTCTCACGGGATAGGCTAATAAATCCTCACCATGATAAACGTCACTACTTGGGGTGGGACCCAATAGTGGTATGACCATCGTCACACGTGTGACAAGGCGCCAGATAAAAATAAGATAGAAGCCATTGTAATCGCTCTTATGCTGTAATTTATAACCATGTGTCATTTTATCAAATTTGAATAACTCGCCAGCATTTCCCCGCTGATAAAATATTTTTAAAAACATGTTTCAGGCAACCTGCTGTAAATCAAGGAAACGTGCTACGGAGCACTAACCAGCTTGAAGAGGTGGCTCAGTTAAAATAACTAAACATGTTTTATGAATCAGGGAATTTACTTGTGAAATTCCTCTAAAGTAAATCACGGGGTTATCCCGCATTATGAAATAAAATAATCGGGCATTTTAAGTTTTAAAAGATCCTGTTGAAAATCTTTCGCTGTCGCATAAATTAATACCACGGGTTCTTGTCCCGCGGCTCCTGACCAGGTTAAACCAGGGCTGGGGCCATGACAGGAAAAGGTGGTATCAGAGCTACCGATTGAGCCACTGATTTAAGCCTATTAAGTATTCAAATATACTTAATTTTTCCTGATTGCCATTTTGTGATTATGTGTTTATTAACTGACTATTTGTTAGTTACAGTATGGGTAAGCAAAAGCTTTCAAATATCTATCTTAAATTAGATAGTTCACCAAAAGAAAAGGGAAGTTCATCAAATTCCTCAAGATACTCAGCAGATACTGAGGAGGGAATATTTGTTCGTAAAGCACACTATGAGAAACCACTTTCCCCTAATAAAAGAAGTTTGATTATTAGAAAAAGTCAAGAGAAAATGAGGAAGTCACAAACAAAAGAAATGATAATTAAAGAGACTCAGGGAAAAGATGATAAACCACCATGGGAAGATAAGTTAGATGAAAAATGGGCAGATCTTTACATGTTAGCTACCGTAGCAGTAAATAATAACCTCTAAACTGTTAACATCCCGATCCAGTATTAGTATCCATATTACCCAAAAGTCAGAAACTTTAATTTATTAAATCAACTACTAGTATATTTCAAAATTTAGTTGTAATAAAAATAAAGTTGTTTCAATAAAAGGGTTTGTATAAGTACTTAGATTTTTGGATTGCTTTTCTGTGACTATGTGAAAAAATTAACTTAAAATCTTGTGTAAATGCTAAACAGCATGAATGAATTATCTGAAGCTCTTGAGAATCTCGATCTCTATCCTGTTAATATTAAAGTTTCCAAGGATTTTACTGGTTATTGTGCTGATGTGGAGGAACCTATGGAATTTCAAGCTCCACCTCCAGAGAAACCCAAGCCAAAGAAAAGGAGAAGAATTGTGGGTTGGAGGCGTGTACGCAGGAGGAAACCAGTAACTCGGAAAGTTGCCAAGATGGTTGATCCAATAGATAAAGGAAAAAGAATAGAAATTGAAGAAAACTCCAAGCAAGAGATTGGAGAAAGCTCCAAGCAAACCAAGGAAATGACGTTGCAGGAAGAGCTAGATTTCATATTAGCAAGCTGTGATAACTTTAAGCCTGTCAATGAAAACCTTTTTACTTATCCTGTTGAAACCCAGCTTCCAATAAACTTGGAACCAGCCATTCCAGACCCTCTGATCCATACCCAACCTTTAGGACAAATGGACGAATGGTGGACCAACGATTGGCAATTTCAAAACCTTCTCAATAACCCCTATACCTTTTTCCCTCAGTTCGACCCAGAACCTGCACCAAACCCACCAATGAGCAATGAGAATTTGGCAAAACTCCGCCATTTTGGCGAGGAGCTAATGGATGCAGGAAATCGAATCCGAGAGGTGGGAGAACAAATCTCTTGGAAATACGACGAGAGGGAACGTCGCTTCTGAGATGCCAGTTAACAGAAGATAGAATGGTTGTGAAACTATGGTTGTTTTAATATAATAATCAAAATAAAACGTGTAAAATAAACAATAAGACTTGTGTAAGATAATCAGTGTGTACGGAAGCATATTATAATATATAAAAATGTAAGTTGAGAAATTGACAATTTTGGATATATTTGTTTATTTGATTATGTGCGATTAATTTATTATGTGATACTAATTATTTATATAAATTAATTACCAGATGGCACACGCTGGTAATGAACCCGATAATGAAGTTAATCAATCCGAGCTTAACAATGAAGATCATTTTCTGAATAGGCAAGATATCGAGAATATCGTTGCTCAGGGGATAGCCAATGCTATTCCAGCAATACTTGCTGCTGCTAGAAATCCCGTTGAACCTCAACAGATTATTCCTAGCAAACGCACACACAGTGACAATTTCAGTAATAGCATAAACGAAGGCGACAACCATACTAATAATAATAACGATAATATACGGCAAGCCCCAGGACTAAAAAGAATGAAAACTGCAACGCCTGGTTGCACTTACAAAGAGTTTCTTGCCTGTAAACCAGTTGAGTTTGCAGGTAACGAAGGAGCGACTGCTGCACTGCGTTGGTTAGAGAAAACCGAGGCAGTAATTACAATAAGTAAATGTACCGAGGACGAGAAGGTCATGTATCCGTCGCATCTTTTAAAAGAAGGGGCTCTAGAATGGTGGAATGCGGTACTTCAAGCCAAAGGAAGAAATGTGGCTTATGCCATGAATTGGGAAGAATTTAAAAGTCTGATGGAAAGAAAATTCTGTCCTGAATATGAAAAGGAACAAATGGCAAATAAATTCCTAAACCACCGGATGGTGGATGTAGACTGTCGAGGGTATACTTCGACATTCTTCGAATATGCGAGAGTAGTACCAACTCTGGCTTCGCCAGAACCGGTGCTTATTTCCCTCTATATTTGGGGATTAATTGGTGAAATCCGTGACATTGTCAAAGCTGCAAAACCACGCACTATTGACGATGCTGTGGAATTAGCTAACACCCTAACTGATGGATTGGTACGCACAAGAGAAGAAACCCGGAAAAAGGAAGTAGCCCAAAAGATTACCTAGGGATTCCGTATGGGTAATCGCAGTAATTTCAAGAAGAAAGGAACAGGGCAATCTTCCACTGGTCCATTTTGCAATGCCTGCAAAAGGAAGCATTTTGGGAGATGCAAGGGGTATTGCAATTTCTGCAAAATTCTGGGGCATCAGGAAGAAGATTGCAGAAAGAAGAAAGCAACAGTCTGCTAGAACTGCGGAGAAGCTGGACATTTCAGGCCAGATTGCCCGAAATTGGCCAAACCAGCTGATAACAAAGCCAAACCTACAGAAGGAGCTACCAAGAAGAACGTAAGAGCCTTCCAGTTAACTACTCAGGAAGCAAAATTAATTCCGGACGTAATAGCTGGTACCTTCTTAGTTCACAACGTCTATGCAAAAGTATTATTTGACTCTGGTGCAAACCAAAGTTTTATAAATACTTCATTCTGTCAAGCTCTTAAATTACCCTTAACCAACCTTAGGCAGATTTTTACAGTAGAAACGGCAGATGGAAATTATGTTAAAATAGATAAGGTTTTGCAAAATATAAAGATAGAACTCTTAAGTCATAAATTCTCTGCGAACCTGTTACCTATGAATCTAGTTGGATTCGACGTTGTATTAGGAATGGATTGGTTGGTAACCAATCAGGCTCAAATTCTTTGTGATAAGAATTCCATAGAAATCCATACACCCACAGGGGAATTAGTGGTGATTACAGGAGATAAGCCACGAAAGCCACTGAAATTCATTTCAGTAATGTGTAACACCCTTAGATTTTTTTCTAAAATTAATCACTAGATTTATACATTTTTATACCCAAAAGATAATAGATTTACATAAGTTTCAGAAGTATCATAAACCATAGTCAACACATGACTAAGTTAGAACATACAAAAGTTGTTTGAGAATTCGTATACAACCCAAGAACAAAGTTTAAGTAGGATTAAAACATAGCGGAAGCTTTCAAAATTTTGTGTTCGGTTCTTTGATGTTGCTTGACTGCCGTCCGTAGAGTCCACCACGTCACCTAGGGCCAAAACCATTAAAACATTAGTTTTGACTTTAGTGCATAAGACTTATCATATGATCCCATCATCAATTAAGTTAAAAAAAAAAAAGTTTTCTGTTCCACCGTAAATTACGGTGGAACCGTAATTTACGGTGAGTCCTGAAGGGTTTTGGTCCACCGTAAAGCAGGAGATCCATACCGTAAACAATCAACCTATACCGTAAATTACGGTATTACCGTAATTTACGGTAACTCCTGGGGATTTATGTTTTTATTTGGTTTGTTCATTTCACTCAAACCAATTTCTTGGATTTCGCTTTTCTTAGGAAACCAATACGTCAAATTCCCATATTCCCAACAAATTATACACTAACAAATATCAAGAACAATCCGTCATAATTCAAAGCATTAACCATTTTTTACTTGATTGTTCGACCCGTTTGGATGCCAAGATTTAGGCATCAAATAAGGTATTACAAAAATCCAATTTCTATCAAATGTTTTGATCTGTTTCACTTGTTTAAGATACAAGAGTCACTTCCGTGACGTATTGATCTATCTTGTTTACCATGTTTTCAAAACTACAACATAAAACTAACAATTTATTTATAATGTAACGAAACGGTAATTTCGTACCTCTAGAGCACGCCTTTCCCCCGTGAATTCCCTCCGGCTTGTCCGCTTGATGATCCGGACTCTTTGCCTAGAAAATTCAGTTTTACAACTTGTTTAGAACTCTTTTCATGACCATAATCGCCTCATTATGAGTCATGATTAATTCTGCGTTTTCCTCCTATTCTAACATTTAAATCTTCGATTAGGCATTTCAACGAACACCTAACGAGTCAGATTTTTCTACAATCATTACTAAGTTCATGACTTGCAATTTAACATCTAATTTCACTATAATTAACCCATTTGTACTCATTTAAACATTCAAATTTGCTGAATTTCATCATACCATTCAGCTTTTCTCTAGATTAAAATTCATAATCCTAGTACTTGTCTAGTCTTTACACTATCATAAATCACCTACAATGGTGATTGTAATTTCTTCAAATAACATGCAATGATTTTCACAATTTATCATCTAGGGTTTAATCCTAAACAACATATTACTTCAAGATTCATTCATGCATGACATATCTAGGTTCAATTTCAGCTATTCACCATTAACCTAGAATTTATGGTGAATCAAAATATAAAAATTATACATACCTTTTGATCCCTATGACGAGGTGATCACTAATTCATGTTTAGAATTCGATTTGAAACAGATTTGAGGCTTCAATTTAGTAAATTTTGATGTGAAGCTAGGGTTGGAGAATCCCCTGTGTCGCCCCCTTTCTCCTGATCGACCAGACACACAAGTTTTTGTGTGTTTGGTTTGATTTTGTTACTATTAGTGATTATCTTTCACATTTGACAAGTTTAACCCCTCAACTATGATTTTCCTTTAACTTTAAATATTTTAACCATGTTATGAATTATTTCAAGACTTGAATTTAACTAGGTTAAGTTCCTAGTTGGTAAATTCTTATTTGTTATTTCATTAGAATTTTAAATATAAGGATTTCTATTTTCGGGGTGTTACATAATGAAATTGGCCAGTCATTCAAGAAAACAAGAAATGGTGTATATGATTTCAGTAATCATTAACACAAAAGGTAAGGAACTTAAAGAAATTCCTGTAGTATCAGAATACCCGGATGTCTTTCCGGAAGAACTACCTGGATTACTACCCAATAGGGAAGTCGAATTTAGAATTCATCTAATTCCTGGAACTACACCGATAGCCAAGGCACCTTATCGGTTAGCACCCACAGAAATGCTAGAATTGAAAAAGCAATTAGATGAATTACTAAGTAAAGGATTCATACAACCTAGTTCATCCCCATGGGGAGCTCCAATGTTGTTTGTAAAGAAGAAAGATGGTTCAATGAAAATGTGTATCGATTATAGGGAATTGAATAAGATTACAATTAAGAATCGATACCCATTACCTAGGATTGATGATCTTTTTGATCAACTTCAGGGAGCTAGATATTTTTCTAAGATAGATTTACGCTCCGGATATCATCAATTGAAGGTACAGGAAGAAGACATACCTAAAACTGCTTTCAGAACTAGGTATGGTCATTACGAGTTTACAGTCATGCCCTTTGGATTAACAAATACTCCGGCAGCATTTATGGACATGATGAATAGAATCTGTAAACCGTATTCGGATAAATTTGTAATTGTCTTCATCGACGATATACTTATTTATTCCAAGGTCAGGAGGAACGTTGTCAGCACCTGCATGCACTCTTAACTTTGTTAAGAAAGGAGAAGCTTTACGCCAAATTCTCGAAGTGTGAATTTTGGCTACAAGAAGTGCAATTTTTAGGACACATGGTAAATCACGAAGGTATTCACGTAGATCCTTCTAAGATAGAAGCAATCACCAAATGGAAAGTTCCGCAGTCAGCTATGGAAATTAGAAGTTTTCTAGGGTTAGCCGGATACTATAGACGATTTATTAAGGATTTTTCCAAGATAGCTGTACCATTAACTAAGCTAACCTGTAAAGCAGTTAAGTTTGAATGGGGACCTAGGCAAGAAGAAGCCTTTAGGATTTTGAAGCAAAAGTTAACAAACGCTCCAATTCTAGCTTTACCAGAAGGAACAGAGGATTTTGAAGTATACTGTGATGCTTCAAAACTAGGATTAGGATGTGTACTTATGCAATGCAATAAGGTAATTGCGTATGCATCAAGGCAATTGAAAAAGCACGAAGAAAACTATACGACACATGATTTAGAGCTAGGAGCCATAATTTTTGCTCTTAAGATTTGGAGACACTATCTGTATGGAAGTAAGTTTACTGTCTATACAGATCATAAGAGTTTAAGATACATATTTGGGCAAAAAGAATTAAACATGAGGAAAAGGAGATGGATGGAGATCCTAAGTGACTACGACTGTGATATTCAATATCACGAAGGAAAGGCAAATGTAGTTGCAGATGCCTTAAGTCGTAAGTATCATGAAAAGCAAAGACGAGTTCGTGCTCTCAGATTAAATCTACAATTAGATTTAATGGAGCAACTGAAGAACATTCAAGAAACAACAATCAAGGACGATGCTGAAGGAATGAAAGGAAGAATAAAAGAATTAGAACAAGGAAGTGATGGAATATGGAGATTCCACAAAAGAAGAATTTGGGTACCTAAACAGGGAGAATTAAGAAATAAGATTTTAGAAGAAGCCCATAAATCTAGGTATACCATGCATCCTGGTAACAATAAAATGTACCAAGATTTAAGAAACAATTTCTGGTGGATAGGAATGAAAAAGGACATAGCTAGATATGTTTCTAAGTGTCTTACTTGTTCACAAGTTAAGGCAGAACACCAGAAACCTTCAGGTCTACTACAACAATTAGAAATGCCTGTATGGAAATGGGAACTCATAACAATGAACTTTGTTACTAAGTTACCCAAAACCAGAAAAGGTAATGACGCGATTTGGGTAATTGTGGATCGATTAACCAAATCAGCTCATTTTCTACCCATGAAAGAAACCTTTAGCATGGAAAGGTTGGCCAAGTTGTATGTAGATGAAGTAGTATCCTTACATGGAGTTCCACTCTCCATCGTATCAGATAGAGATAGTCGTTTCACTTCCCACTTATGGACAAGTTTCCAAGAAGCAATGGGAACTCGACTAAAGTTAAGCACTGCATATCATCCTCAAACAGATGGGCAAAGTGAAAGGATAATCCAAACTTTGGAAGACATGCTTAGGGCATGTGTGATAGATTTTGGTGGAAATTGGGATGATCGCCTACCTTTAATTGAATTCTCCTATAATAATAGTTATCATTCAAGTATCGAAGCTGCCCCATTTGAAGCACTATATGGACGCAAGTGCAGAACTCCAGTTTGCTGGACAGAAATAGGAGAAAATCAATTATCAGGTCCTGAAATAGTACAAGAAACTACCGACAAGATTACTCAAATCAAGGAAAGATTAAAGACGGCTCGAGATCGTCATAAAACTTATGCAGACAATAGAAGGAAGCCGTTGGAATTCCAAATGGGAGACAAAGTACTCTTAAAAGTTTCTCCTTGGAAAGGAGTAGTTCAGTTCGGTAAGAAAGGAAAGCTGAGTCCAAGATATGTAGGACCTTTCCCAGTCATCCAACGAATAGGACCAGTTGCCTATCGCTTACAACTACCAGAGGAGCTAGCTGGAGTACATGATGTATTTCATGTATCCAATCTCAAGAAATGTTTATCAGACGAATCACTGGTAGTACCTCTTCAAGATATAGAGGTGAATGAAAAGTTAAAATTTGTTGAGAAGCCATTACAAATAGAAGACAGGAAGATCAAGTTTCTCAAACACAAGCGACTGGTGCTAGTCAAAGTCAAATGGGATTCAAAAAGAGGACCCGAGTACACTTGGGAGTTGGAATCAGAGATGAAGCGAAAGTATCCTCACTTATTTCAATGAATCTCAAGGACGAGATTTTAATTAAGGTGGGGAGGATGTAAGGACTCTCAAAAATGTCCTAAAACTAAACCACCAATGAAAACCCGGACCCCTGAAACCATACTGAGCATCAAAAATCAAGAAATCAAGAATTATGGTGTTCAGGCGGGCCGCGTAAGAATTGGTTTGGTCTTACGTGGGTCGCGTCAAACTAGGGTTGACCGGATAAGCGTTCCCGGTCCACGTGGTGACCAGCTGGCATACCTACTCGTGACCAATCAGACCTACACGTAGAATAGGTGGTTAGGCGGGCCGCGTAAAGGTGAGCCCATGGCTCACGCGGGCCGCGACAGCCCCGTATTTCCGCTATAAATAGCTTAGCACAGGAGCTTTCATTCTGTGTAGAAATCAACTTTAAAAAACGAACGTATACTGCTCCAAAGTCGAAAATACAATTAATATAGCAAGGTACTGCTACGATACAGGGTATTAACTCGATCGCTGCTACGATTCAATGTCCGATTGATGTAAAACTATCCGATGGATGTTTAAGTGCTGCCCACATTAGGGCCATACTTTGTCATATGTCGTGAACTCGACGGATGTTTAAGTATAGCACTTTGTCATTCATTGTGAGGGTTTTAGTCTAGTGAGTTATCGTAAATGCTGTATTAGTTACTGACCTAGTTCGTGTGCTTTGTTATTTAAATTAGGTTACAAGGCTAATCAGTAGGCTAAGCTCTGTTCACTTAAATCTGCAATGTGAGTTATTCTCTTTTTGTCAAAAGTATTTTACAATACTCCATTTTCAAAAGTTATAATTACAGGGAGTAAGTCGTGGTTATCTTGAATCACTGGCTAGTGGGGTATTGTGCACATTACTAATTTCTCACGGGATAGGCTAATAAATCCTCACCGTGATAAACGTCACTACTTGGGGTGGGACCCAATAGTGGTATGACCATCGTCACACGTGTGACAAGGCGCCAGATAAAAATAAGATAGAAGCCATTGTAATCGCTCTTATGCTGTAATTTATAACCATGTGTCATTTTATCAAATTTGAATAACTCGCCAGCATTTCCCCGCTGATAAAATATTTTTAAAAACATGTTTCAGGAAACCAGCTGTAAATCAAGGAAAATTGCTATGGAGCACTAACCAGCTTGAAGAGGTGGCTCAGTTAAAATAATTAAACATGTTTTATGAATCAGGGAATTTACTTGTGAAATTCCTCTAATGTAAATCACGGGGTTATCCCGCATTATGAAATAAAATAATCGGGCATTTTAAGTTTTCAAAGATCCTGTTGAAAATCTTCCGCTGTCGCATAAATTAATACCACGGGTTCCTGTCCCGCGGCTCCTGACCAGGTTAAACCAGGGCTGGGGCCGTGACACATGTCCCCCTTTTCTTTCAACTGTTTTCAGTTTTATACTTGGGGGTGAAATACATGTTACAACTATTACAGACATTTTATACATGGTATGATTAGCTTAAGGAGGTTTTTCTACTAGATCATGTGAATGGGTAGGGCGATTAAGGCCATCAATCCTCGTTGTAGGACCGAGGGGCATGAGTGATAGATCTATTTGGGTGTAGCGAGCCCCACTCCTAAGTCCGCTGAGTGGACCATGTGGTGACTATGTCTTACAGCCGGAAGCCCGGTGCGAAATCTGCTAGGTTTGAGTCTTCCTGCATCACTTCACACATACCATTGGCTTTGCAACCCAGTGGCGATCTCTTTTTCCTTATTGCTACATACCAGGGACTTACATACATACTTACAATGTTTCAAAGGCTTATACATACACACAAATGAACACATGAACTCGCTCAACTTTTGTTGATGTTTTTAAAACTACATGTATTTCAGGGAATTTATAAGTGGATCTGGCGGGCGTTGGAAGTTTTTATGCTGTGTTAAGAATAAAGCTGTCATCCATGGTCTTTGATTTGGTTAATGTGTCTTATTCCTGAACGAGACACGCCATCCAAACCTTGGTGTTATTCAACATCTTTTGACGAGTCCTTAATGAACTCATAAACAATTCGTACGCTTTGTAAAACTTGAATTTGAAGTCTACAATTTTGTTATGTTTTAAACTTATTTAATGGATGACAAACCTATGGTTTTTATCATATAGTCGATGTCATGATTGAATGCAATGATATTAAGAAAGTCATACCATAATCACGCTTCCGCAAAAGTCAGGGTGTGACAGCTTGGTATCAGAGCCTCGATCATAGCGAACTAGGATTCTTTCTCGAGTCTAGACTATGATCATCAGGGCTCTCACGAAAATGTTTTCAAACATTTTTACATTGCATACACTAAACGTCCAGATCTAGGGAACAAACTTTTTACAAACAAAAGGCACAAATACACATTTCAAAATTTATATTTATAGTTCAGTCTTAGAGACTGAGGGAGGATCAGTCTTAGAGACTGGGGAGATTGAGTCTTAGAGACTTGGGAAAATTTAGTCTTAGAGACTGGGGAAGTTTGGTCTTAGAGACCATGGAGTTAGTCTTAGAGACCAGGGAATTTGGTCTTGAGACCAGGGAGTTGGTCTTAGAGACCATGGAGTTAGCCTTAGAGACTGGGAATTTAATCTGAGAGATTCAGTCTGAGAGACTGGGTAGTTAGTCTGAGAGACTAGGGAGTTCAGTCTGAGAGACTGGGAGGCTTAGTCTAAGAGACTAGGAAGGATAGAAGGTTTCATGAAGAATAATGTGAATACATGACTACATGACAAATTTCCTTGTTTGCATACACTAATTGTTGGTAATTACTATGGATATACATGCTATGACTACTATGCACCGGCACACGTGTTATTCTATTTAGAAAACGAGTTATTAGACATTGATAACCCTACGGCCACCGCCACAGATAATGAGACTGTATCTGCGCCAGAGACATTTACGTCAGACACTGAGAGTGATCCTGATATGCTGACCAAGGACGAGGACGACTTCCAACAGTCCGCGCTACCAGATTTTGGTGATACTTTATCTTTGCTGATGGTTTCTCTGACAAGAATCCTTCTGTCACTCTTGTTTCAGTCCATGACCACTTTATCACTGGTCATCCCGATGGTGAGCACACCATGGCTCCGATCCTCGATGATGCGCTTCCTGTGGACATTTCTACTGAAGGTTGGCTACTCGACGAACCATTTATGATGACGTTGACATGTTTATTGATGGTCCTCTTGCTGATGCCCATGATGATAGAAAATTAGACGAGAACATTGTTACTAATTTCGCTTCTTAAGACCCCTGTTATCAAGCTATCCTCTGATCCTAGTATACACTCGATTTCAGACTCCTTTGAGTCTGTGACATCTGCAGCCTTACAGACAGCCGGATTGCAGCTTTCTGTTACTGACGCAGAATACGACTATGACTGCTGCACTCTCACCTGGTCGAGATCCCATACCTTTATACGACCCATAACCTGCTCCTGAGATAGCTCCAGTTCCTTTTGGGCCAGCCTGATGTCAAACTTGCTGATCCTGCACCCTTGCTTGATCATGATCCTGTTTCTTTTGGTCTACCAGACATTGCACCCCTTATATCTGACCCAGTACCTGCACCGATGATATCCTTATTGATTGAGACGTTTGTTCCTGCACCCTCAACCGCTGGTATTGCTCCTATGGAGACCGACGTCCATTGCACTGACATGCCTATCGCTTTCTTTCAGGACCTAACCGCACCCTGGAAAGGTACTCCAGGTCAGCACCCGCATGACGATCCTTTTGCTACAGCAGCGTTTTCCCTGACCTCACAGGCCGCACCGTTTGCTACTTTCACCTCTACATCGCTGGATGAGCCATTTCGATGGTTCTTATCATACACTACGCTAATATTAGACCCTTACACTATGGAGGCTACACCCGGGATGAATTGCTCCTATAACATCAGCTACAGTTTGAGAATATGAGTCGCAGAATGTGGGAGCTTGAGCTGACACCACATCCTCCACCCTGTCTATTGCCAGCATACTTTGATCCTCCACATTTATCAAGGTTCCTTTTGCACTCTCAACCGTTGCTATTACACCTTTCCCAGGTTTCTGATGCTCATTTCTTTACTGTCGAGCGGCAGAGCAGATAATTACTTCGAGTGTACACAAGCCCGAGGAGGAAGTCCACGCATGTTAACAGTTTACTTTTCTTTTCTCCTCCACCTCAGACAACGGTATAGTGGTTTCTGGATTATGCGGATTGCATTACATTTGGGTAAAGACACTAATGATAAGCCGGGATTGTGGAGACTTTTAAAGACCACTTCAGACTATGTGATTTTGATACACTGATATACTTGTTGGGAAAGGGTAGGGTGACCCTGTGTCCCTCTTGATGTGATACATTTTGAAAGACGATACAATTGTGGTCGGAGAATAATTAGAGCTCAATCATCATAAAACATGCGACAATACTTTGTGGCCAATGACCAACAAAAGCTCAGTCGCTATGTCTTCGTTAAGCACGATTGTTGATCCATATATGTGTGCTGTAATTATAATGCTACGTGCTTGCTTACTATGCTCTCATTAAACATAATTACCAAATTACTTGGTTATGCTATGATTATGCTATTGCTTGATTGGCTGATATAAAAATCAAATACATGTATGTACATATCACCTCGAAACAACTATATGCATCCCCTGTACAAATATAACCTGGCCTAACCAGTCTTCTTCTTAGAAGATGTCGATACAAGGGAACATCGCTACCAACAACCCTCCGCCAACAACAGCGGCAGAACTACAAGAGCGCATCTCACAGGACATTGCACAGCTCAAGGCCCTTCGCTCCGAACACAGGGAAGGTTGCACCTACAAGCAGTTCTTAGACCACAAACCTCGAGAATTCGACGGCACCGGGGGTGCCTTAGCCTTCGTGCGCTGGGTTGAGAAAATGGATTCTGTCTTAAGATTGAGCAAATGTTCCCCAGAACATCAGGTCATGTACATAGATGGACTATTTGAAGATGGGGCTCTGTCATGGTGGAACCTTCATGTTCAGACAATGGGCGAGACCGCTGCGTATGCTTTGACGTGGGACGAACTAAAAGAACTGATGCGTAAGAGATATTGCTCGAGGGCAGAAATCCAGAAGTTGGAAACTGAACTGTGGAACTTGAAAATGGAAGGACCAAAGATAGCTGAGTATGTGCAGAGATTTAATGATTTATCACAAGTTGCTACGCTCCTGGTGGGACCAGATTTTAAGAGGGTCGAACGTTTCATAAGGGGATTGGCACCTCAGATTCTAAGCCTCGGTAACAACATCTAAACCTTCAACGATCACCGAGGCTATCGACATAAGCGTGGCGCTCACTGAAGAAGCAGTTAGACTAGGAAAATTTTCCACTACGGACGAGATAAAGAAGACTCCTGTAGAGTCATCTGGGGATAACAAGAGAAAGCTCACAAATTTCAAGATGGTTACTCGGGCGAGTAGCAAGAAGAAGGCCAAAAAGGGAAAAGACTACATGGGTATCCTACCTAAGTGTGATAATTGTCTACGTTATCATGTCGGACGATGTAAATATGGAAAATGTGATAACTGTGGCAAGAGGGGACATCCTAAAGAAACTTGTAGGCAAGATACTAAACGTAGAAATGGAGGCCAGGATGGTAGCCAGAATCACAGAGGAAACAACGACGACGACAACTATCAAGGAAGGATGAGTGACAAACAAAAACGTGCTCAAGGTTACCTTAACTGTGGGAGCAAAAAGCATTTTAGAAGATACTGCCCTAAGAAGAACCAGGCACAAGGAAGAAAGCTCAATAACGGAGCTAGGGAAGCACGTCAGAATCCAAACAAGGTTATCCATACGTTCCATAATAGTCAACATTATGCATCTGTGCTACTTGATATTATTACAAATTTTAGCTTCAGAATTTGAAAGTGTACTTGGTTTAGTAGCAAGTAAATTAGATAACTCGCACTCGATGGAACTAGCTAGGTGAAGCTAGTGGAAGCCAAAACAGTAACTAGAAACGGCAAGATAGAACCCGGAGAGCGTAAGTTTACGCTTGATCGGCTGCCAGTTGAGTTGGGAAACTTCGAAGAGGTAATTGGGATGGATTAATTGCCGAGTGATCGAGCGGAGATTGATGTCCGCATCCCGATGGCGAATAAAGGAACGATCGTGACTCATGAAACAGGATACGCCCCTACAAATTACTAATTGCTGGAAGGCACGAAAGTTGTGTAAAGGATGTGTTGTTTTCTTAGCTCATGTCGGGGACAAGGGAGCCTAAGAACCAAAACTCGAAGATACCCCTGTGATAAGAAAATATCCTGAAGTCTTCCCCAAAGACTTACCAGAATTATCTCCTCAACGATTAGTCGAATCTCGCATCGATTTAATTCCAGGCACCGCACCTGTAGTCGATGCACCGTAGCGACTTACATCCTCGGAGATGCAAGGATGGTCAGAGTAACCTCAGTAGTTAATGGAGAAGGAAGATAACAGACCAAGTTCCCATTTTGGGTAACCCCAGCTCTGCTCGTCAAGAAGAAGGGCGCGATTTTCAAATGAGCATCAACTACCAGGAGCCGAACGAGCTAACCCACGAGAGTCGGTGACTCTTGCTAAGGATTAACGAATTACTTACTTAACTAACTATGGGGATCCAACTAGTATTTCACGACTAATCGATGATCGAGTGTCGTTAGCAGTGAATTCAGGAAGAAAGTATACCGAGGGAAAATTGTGGGACAATAACTTGTTTTAAACGTACACAAAAATGGTGTTTCCTACACAATGCACAAAACAGAGTTACACAGAATACGAAACCTTGAGGATCTAGAAAACATATGCTTAAGACCTTTGGGAACCCAGGTCCAAAGTTGTAAAGGTTGTTACTTAGAGACCATATCTGTTAACTCAATCGAACACCATTAACCTGACATATATGCTATTTCAGTTAACAAAATAGAAAGTACTTAAATTTCTTTCATTGAAATCTTCACTTTTGCTTCTAGCGAGTAGATGTTTGCATCTCTACTCCCCTTAAAGTAGTTGCATCGCGTTGATTTTCTTCGCTAAGAGCAAACATACATTTGCTTCGTATACTTGGTCATTTCTCCATTTTAGCAAATACACATTGCTTCATTACTTGAAAACTTATATGTTATGCATGCACCTTTTGCTACGCATACGGTTTCATTTCGAATAAACGCTTCATTGAAGTACAAATATTACTTTGCTAAAGCTAGCTATTGGTTTATGATTCAAATAACCTACGTTATTGTAATTGTTGGCTCTTTTGCTATCAAGTCAACATACTTTCTTGAAACTTCTTTCAAGTTACATTCATGGGTTATTTTTGTTACCATGCCGAGATTCCTTTGTTGATACATACGTTTATTTTCGGCTTACGCTGAAACTAAGTTCAATTGCTTGAACTTATCCATTTCACATGTTTGATTTGAGACGCTATATGATGTATTGAGAACATCACATTCAAATATTTTTGCAAAGGTTCTCTCGTTTCGAGTCGTAGTAGACTTGGTTGGTCTACGACTCCACTAAATCGTTTGATTGGTTTCTATACCTTGCAGTGATACTTTCACAGAATTGAAGCTTGAGCTAATTGGGTTACTCACTTCATACATGGATTTAATTTTCTACTTATTTGTTAACAATCCATTTTGATATTCACAATCAAAGCAGTCTCAACACAGTTGCGTGTTAAGACAACGGTACATAGATTCATTTCATATGACGGTGTACCTCCTAACGATTCTTTCGTTATAAATTGAATACCTTGCCGTACTTATTACTTTTTCATCTTCGATAAAAAACAGTGGCTCTTTGATACTCCTTGTTCAACTGGAAACTTTACGACATTGTGTAAATCAAATCTTCAGATTGTCTCAGTACACTTTCATTTGATTTCAAACACGGTGAGCTTGTTCAGTCACCACTATTACTAAATTATGTCGTTACGACACCTTGTGGTGTCATTACAAACTTGTAGCTTATGCTAATCATGGTCAACCGTCTCACACGAAACTACACATGCTTTTGTTTGACTTATCACTTAAACATTTTCTGATGCAACTACGAATTAAGACAATGATACACCAGATTCGCTTGTACTTCATTCTGTGTATTTTCACAAGTCGAGAATGACAACACACTAAACCTTACCATTCGTCTATTCGGAAGTTGACAGATCATTTTTATGTTACTACCACATTTGAGTTGTTGATTATGAATTCATATAGCGGATGCTATGATTTGTGAAAACTCGTTTGCATATTGTGACCGATTGTTGAGAATCCATTAGGCAAAACTCCTTCGTTACACCCCTGTTAACTGAGTTACACTAGATTATACATCTATACATCTCATGTCTTTTGACATCAAATGCTAGAACACATATCTGTTTAACCATTGGGTTCCTGTTGTTGAAATACATGCTTGGATTCGCCTGATTTGAATAAGTTTTTATTCGGTTTTGGGATACCTACCTCAGTATTATTCATGCATATACACGCACCAGGTAACCCTAAGGAGTTAAGGTAGTACAAATTTCGAGGACGAAATTTTCTTAACAGGGGGAGAATGTGACAACTGTCAAATTTGCATGCATCCGTACATTTATTAAATAATGATTAGTGCTTAACGACTGTGCCGATTTACAATTAATTGCTAAAACTGCTTTCTGATTTCTGTATCATACATACATGTGCATCACATATTACATACTGTCACATCATTTAACATACAGACTTTAGTGACATACTTGATGCACAAAGCACAGTTAGCACAATTAACGGATAAGACAGGAATATGCTGACGGGGTTCAGTACATAGACAGACAGTGATTTGAGACCCAGTATGAGCCAGAAACAAAGTATCACACCAGTGTAGTGTGTAGGGAAGTAAGGATCACAAAACTGCGTCATTAGGTGATAGTTTAAGTGCCGGGAAGTGCCTAAAACTCACCCAAAGTGCAGAATTCTGCATTTATTAACAAAATTCAGCATTTTAACATGCTAGTATTATGCAGAAAATTGACTAAATGGTCCTATATGCTTTCCTAAGTGTCGGGAATTAAAAGTGTCACAAAAGGGTACTTAAAGAACACTAAACGGAATAACATGACACTTTAACGAACCGGTATCTAACCGAACAACCGGACATTACCCAGAATACCAAAATTTTACGAGAAACATTGTTTAATTATTTTTGGACTAGTTATGATCCCCGAACACCCTAACACACACTATAATGTGTCATACACTTAAAACACTAGACTTTTACACTTAACACACTAGCTATTTATCCACTTAACATCAAAGTTACACATAACCCCCCCTGGATTTACGGTTGAAAGGGGTGGCCCCACTTGTGATCCCCAAAATCCTACAAGATATTATGGGATATTACTTGATTTTATTAGATATTGCATAGATTTCCCTTGATATCCTATAGATTTTCTTTAGATTATAAGTAGCCTACTTATCATTAAAATTTACAACTAACCCCCCCCCATGCCATTTACGGTCACCATGGACCCACCAAAATCACCACCATATCCTATAAGATTTCTTTCATATTTTATTTAGATCTTTACTTGATCTAGTGAACATAATATTAGAAAGAGAATGATTAAAAGTTTGGTTCTTAGATTTCAAAGATCATTTCATATCTCCACAAACTTCACACCACCTCCCTCATACTCACTCTCTCCCTCTCGGCTCTACTTAGAACCGCCACCACCACCACCTTGCAACCTCCATTGATCCATTTTCAAGCTTAATTCAAATGATATAAGTTGTCTTGTGGAGCTTGGTGCTTGTAGATCTTGAAGAACCTCCATCCATAGCTTCCATCCACCATTTTCTTCATCTTTTTCTCTTGTGTTCTTCCCTAGCTTGAAGCTAGTAGTAAGATCTCTCATAACTCTTGTTTACTTCTATTTTTAATGGGTAAAAGATGTAGTATGATGAAAATAACGAGAACACTAGAGAACATAAACTAAAAGCTTGAACATAATGTTTACATAAAGATGAAATGTGATGAAATATTGTTAGTATGATGTTGTTTTGAATATGTTGATGGATACTTGATGATTTCTTGGTAATATGATGTTGATCATCATGTTGAACTTGTTAGATTATGATTAAATACATGGGTTAACAAGTTAGGAGATGATTAGGTCTCTACATATAATAATCATCTTCTAATAAAAATATGAACTTGATAAATAAAGACGATTTCTTGAAATATAGTAAAACAAAATGAGTTGATGATCATGTAGATCCGAGATTTACAAACGATTTTTCTAAAGAAAACCAAATTTAAAAAGATGATTTTAAAAAAAGATCATGACTTTTACTTGCACTTACACTTACACCATTTTTGTAAATGAAATAAGTGTAAGAACACTTTATTTACAAGAAGAGTTCAAAAGAATAATTTTTGTAAAATTTGTTCACAAGTTGTTAACACCGAGATTCTTCAAAAATGAGATTTTTAAAGGGATGAATACACTTTGGGAGGTAACTAAGACCACTAACCACCTCACCAAGTTACTACGCGTTTTTGTGAAATATCAAGTTCATGAATATTATATAAAGCATATAGTTTTTGCTCTTGGTGATGTAAGGTGTTTAAAGATTGATTGTTGATGGATATTGTGATCGTGTTGAAAAGAAAATGATATGCTAATTAGCATGGACACCTCCATTTACAAAGGAAACTATGGCAAAATTTTCTAAAAATCCAAACACTTAGAGAATATCTTCTAGACAAGTGTTTACTAGGATATTTTGAACCATGTGGTTCAAATATAAACCTCGCTATACTTTTTGTAAATACAAGTATCGGAGGTTGGTTTTTGTAAATGAAAACGGATAAATATATATTTGGAATATATATTTTATACTAAGACGCTTGTGTGAATATTTGCATAATTTGTGAACTAGTTATATTATTTTAGGGTAAAATAATATAACCTAACATATACCATAGAAGTTACAAATCACAAGGAAATACGGAAATATATACTTGAGAAGTATGAATACAAAAGTATTGTTTAAACAATTATTCCAAAACCAGATATAATTTAAGTTGAGATATTAATTATTTAACAAACAATTATAACTTGGGAAAAACATAAGAAACGCAACTCAAAAACATTAAACTCTAAGCAAAGGCACGGCCCGTTCGTCTAATAGACATTAGTACATTGTAGATGTCGTGTAGCTGACAGAGTTTGAGTTGACGGTACAGAAGACGCACTACAGTGAGTTCATGTCCCCCTTTTCTTTCAAATGTTTTCAGTTTTGTACTTCGGGGGTGAAATACATGTTACAACTATTACAGACATTTTATACATGGTATGATTAGCTTAAGGTGGGTTTACTACTAGATAATGTGAATGGGTAGGGCGATTAAGGCCATCAATCCTCGTTGTAGGACCGAGGGGCATGAGTGATAGATCTATTTGGGTGTTGCGAGCCCCACTCCTGAGTCCGCTGAGTGGACCATGTGGTGACTATGTCTTACAGCCGGAAGCCTGGTGCGAAATCTGCTAGGTTTGGGTCTTCCTGCATCACTTCACACATACCATTGGCTTTACAACCCAGTGGCGATCTCTTTTTCCTTATAGCTACATACCAGGGACTTACATACATACTTACAATGTTTCAAAGCTTATACATACACACAAACGAACACATGAACTCGCTCAACTTTTGTTGATGTTTTTCAAACTACATGTATTTCAGGGAATTTATAAGTGGATCTGGCGGGCGTTGGAAGTTTTTATGCTGCGTTAAGAATAAAGCTGTCATCCATGGTCTTTGATTTGGTTAATGTGTCTTATTCTTGGACGAGACACGTCATCCAAACCTTGGTGTTATTCAACATCTTTTGACGAGTCCTTAATGAACTCATAAACAATTCGTACGGTTTGTAAAACTTGAATTTGAAGTCTACAATGTTGTTATGTTTTAAACTTATTTAATGGATGACAAACCTATGGTTTTTATCATATAGTCGATGTTATGATTGAATGCAATGATATTAAGAAACTCACACCATAATCACGCTTCCGCAAAAGTCAGGGTGTGACAGATATACTGTAAGACCTGCACGAAAATGTCCCAAAGCACTCCGTAAGTGGAAACCCGGACCCCTTGAACCCAAATATTTATGAAAAATCAAGAAAATCCAAATTTATCAGTCTGTTGCGGGCCGCGTAAGACTTAAAGTGAGTCTACGCAGGGCGCGATAGCTTGGTAAAGCTCCGGATAAGCTTTAGGCCACGTGTCAGACACGTGGCAGACCTACGCCGTGACACGGCAGCCCTAGTCGTAGCTAGGGTGGCCCTCGCGGGCCGCGTAGAATGGCCTTAAGGCCTTCGCGGGCCGCGACAAACTCAAAAATCAGCTATAAAAGGGACGTGCATGAGCATTCACTGCTGCTCAAAAAATTTCATCGAAATCACATTCATACTGCTCAAAATAGTACGTGTAGGTATCGAAACGCTGCTACGATTACAGGGTAATAACTCGATCACTGCTACGATACAATGTCTGATCGATTGAAACCGATCCGATGGATGTTTAAGTGCTGCCTGAATTCGGGCTATACTTTGTCATTCTTCGTGAGGGTTTTGATTTCGTGAAGTTATCGTAAATGTTGTATTAAGTTACTAACCTAGTTTCGTTTGCATTATAAAACTAGGTTACAAAGCTTAATCAGTAGGCAAAACTCTGTCCAACTAAATTTGCAATGTGAGTCATTCTCTTTTTATAAAAGTGTTTTACAATACCTAAATGTTTTCCAGTTATATTTTACAGAGATTAAGTCTTTGTTATCTTAAATTACTGGCCGTAAGTGGGGTATTGTGCACAATTACTACTGTTTTATCACTTTTAGGTGAAAGGACCTAAATAGTGATACACGTCACTTTTGGGTGAACGGACCCAATGGTGGTATGACCACAGTCATAGATCCGGTCGAGTGACAACTGAACCAGCTAATTATAAGATTGGGGCAATTGTAATCGCTCTTAATACTGTAATCTATAACAATGTGTCATTTTATGTAAATTGAATGACTCGCCAGTATTTCCCCGCTGATAAAATCTTTTTAAACATGTTTCAGGTGATTTACTGTGAACAAAGGAAAAGGACCGCGTAGCACTCCAGCTTGAATGAAGTGGCTCAGTAAATAAATAAACATGTTTTTGTAAACAAGGGGTTCCCAGTGAATTCCTTTATTGTAAATTACGGGGTTGGTCCCGAAATTTGAAATGAAATAAAGGGGTGTTTTTAGTTTAAACGATCCTGTTAAAATTTACGCTGCCTAATTAGACACCAATACCACGGGTTTTCTGTCCCGCGACTTCTGAACCAGGTAAAACCAGGTCGGAGGTCGTGACAGAAAATGGTGGTATCAGAGCCACTGATTTAAGCCAATTCAGTATTTAGAAATACTTAATTTTTCGAATTGCCATTTTGTGATTCTGTGAAAATTTAATTTACAATAAATAAAATTTTAATGTGGAATTTTGTGTGTTTCTTCATGTGTGCTAACAGCATGAATGAGCTGGCGGAAGCACTCCGAAACTTTACAATCCATACGACTGATATGGATATAACCGGAACCCAGACCGATTATCAAGCTGACACTGAGGAGCCACTAGTATTCTAGGCCCAGCCCCAGGAGAAACCCAAGCCTAAAAAGAGGAGAAGACTCCTGGACTGGAAACGCGGACGAAGGAAGAAGCCAGCCGCCCAAAAGGTGAAAAAGACAGAAGATCCAAAAGACAAAGGAAAGGAAGTAGGAGAAGGTTCTGGTCAAGCCCAGGAGATGCCACCTTGGGAAGAGCTTGATAGGAAACTGGCGAATTGTGGCCTTATCGGACCTGCTGACGAAACCCTTTTCAATTTCCACGCCCAATCACAACTTCCAATTAATTTGGAACCTGCTATTCCAGACCCCATTGTCAACCCCCAACCTGTTACAGGGCAGCTGGAAGAATGGTGGACGAGCGACTGGCATTTTCAGAACTTCATGAATAACCCCAATGTTTATTTTCCCCAGTTTGATCCTGAACCTGCACCATTCCCACCTATGAGCTTAGAAAACATTGCTGAATTACGCCGCTACGGCGAGGAACTGGTGGATGCAGGAAATCGGATTCGGGAAGTGGGGGAAAACATCACGTGGAAGTACGATGAGAGGGAGTGTCGTTTCTGAGATGCCGGTTAACTGAAGTTGAAAAAGTTTTTGTATAATATTATTATGTGGAAAAAAATCATAATCTATATATATATATAATAATAAAAATATCATATTGTATAATAATAACTAAAAATAACCTTTGTAAAATAAATGGTGTGTACTGATGCATAAATATTATATAAATATAAAATGTCGCAAGGTCGACGATTTTGGCTATATGTGTTGAAGTGATTATGTGTGATTGCTTTATTGTGTTTGATTGCTATCCATTCTGTGACAGTAATATAAATATTGTTAATGATTCAGATGGAAAACGCGGAAAACCAACCGGCAAACGAAGTTAACCAATCCGAACAAAATATTGAAGACCATTTTCTTAATAGGCAAGATATAGAAAATATTGTTGCTCAGGGAATAGCCAATGCTATCCCGGAAATTGTTGCTGCCGTTTAGAATCCTGCTGAACCTTCCCAAGTCAACCATAGTAAACGTACTCGCGACGATAATTTTAGTAACAGTATAAATGGAGGCGGCAATAATGATAATAATGTGGTTCAAGCCCCATTTCTTAAGAAAATGAAAGTTGCAACACCTGGTTGCACTTACAAAGAATTTCTTGCCTGTAAGCTAGTCGAATTTGCAGGCAATGAAGGGGCGAGTGCAGCATTGCATTGGTTAGAAAAGACCGAAGCAGTAATTAAAATCAGTAAATGCGCAGAGGAAGACAAGGTTATGTATGCATCCCATCTTTTCAAGGAAGAAGCGTTAGAATGGTGGAACACGGTGCTGCAAGCCAAGGGAAGTGACGTGGCTTATGCCATGAGCTGGGAGGAATTCAAGGAACTGGTGGAAAGGAAATTTTGTCCTGCCTACGAAAAGGAACAAATGAAAAATAAGTTCCTGAATCACCGGATGGTGGACGTGGATTGTCGGGGGTATACTTCAAAATTTTTCGAGTATGCTAGAATTGTACCAACTCTGGCCTCGCCAGAACCGGTGCTTATTTCTCGCTACATTTGGGGATTAATTAGCGAGATTCGTGATATAGTCAAAGCTGCGAGACCCCGCACGATTGACGATGCGGTTGAATTGGCCAACACCTTGACTGGCGGACTGGTGCGCACGAGAGAAGAAAATAGGAAAAAGGAATTGGCCCAAAAGATTACCCAAGGTTTTCGTGGGGGTAATAATGCCAGTAACTTCAAGAAAAAGGGAACCGGGCAATCCTCCACTGCTCCATTTTGCAGTATCTGTAAAAGAAAGCATTTTGGAAAATGTAAGGGGTACTGTAATTTCTGCAAAATCTCAGGGCACCAAGAGGAGAATTGCATGAAGAAATCAAAGATCTGCTACAATTGCGGAGAAACAGGGCATTTCAGGCCCGACTGCCCAAAATTGGTCAAGCCAGCTGACAACAAGGTCAAACCTGCTGAAGGAACTAATAATAAGAATGCAAGAGCCTTCCAGCTGACTACACAGGAAGCGGATCTGATTCCAGATGTGATAGCTGGTATGTTCCTTGTACATGACGTTTACACAAAAGTATTATTTGACTCTAGTGCAAACCAAAGTTTTATAAATACTTCATTCTGCCAAGCTCTTAAGCAACCTTTAACCAAACTTAGGCAGATCTATACGGTAGAAACAGCAGATGGTAATTATGTTAAAATAGATAAGGTTTTGCAAGAAGGAAAGATAGAACTCCCCGGACATAAATGTTTTGCAAACCTGCTACCTATGAATTTAGCTGGATTCGATGTCGTGTTAGGAATGGATTGGTTAGTAGCCAACCATGCTCGAATCCTCTGTGATAAGAATTCCATAGAAATACGTACGCCAGTAAGAGAAGTAATTTTGATTTCAGGAGATAAGCCGCGTAAACCAATGAAGTTCATTTCAGTAATGAAAGTTGCTAGTTATGAACGGAAACAAGGAACAGTGTATATGATTTCAGTAAGCATTAACACTAAAGGTAAGAAACTTAAGGAAATTCCAGTAGTATCGGAATACCCGGATGTATTCCCAGAAGAACTACCTGGATTACCACCGGATAGGGAGGTAGAGTTTAGAATTCATCTAATTCCTGAAACTACACCAATAGCTAAGGCACCTTATCGATTAGCACCCATAGAAATGTTAGAACTGAAAAAGCAGTTAGATGAATTGCTAGGCAAAGGATTCATACAACCTAGTTCATCCCCTTGGGGAGCACCTGTGCTGTTTGTAAAAAAGAAGGATGGTTCAATGCGAATGTGTATCGATTATAGGGAACTGAATAAGGTTACAATTAAGAATCGATACCCATTACCTAGGATTGATGATCTTTTCGATCAACTTCAGGGAGCTAGATATTTCTCTAAGATAGACTTGCGCTCCGGATATCATCAGCTAAAGGTACAGGATGAAGACATACCTAAAACTGCTTTCAGGGCTAGGTATGGTCACTACGAGTTTACCGTCATGCCATTTGGACTAACAAATGCTCCTGCAACATTTATGGACATGATGAATAGGATTTGTAAACCATATTTGGATAAATTTGTAATTGTCTTCGTCAACGATATACTTATTTACTCCAAAAGCCAAGATGAGCATTGTGAACACCTGCATGCACTCTTAACTTTGTTAAGAAAAGAAAAACTTTACGCCAAATTTTCTAAGTGTGAATTTTGGCTACAAGAGGTGCAATTTTTAGGACACATGGTGAATCACGAAGGTATTCACGTAGATCCCTCCAAGATAGAAGCAATCACGAACTGGAAGGTCCCGCAATCAGCTACCGGAGTTAGAAGTTTTCTAGGATTAGCGGGATATTATAGGCGCTTCATTAGAGACATTTCTAAGATAGATGTTCCATTAACTAAGCTAACCTGTAAAACTGTTAAGTTTGAATGGGGACCCAAGCAAGAAGAGGCCTTTAGGATTTTAAAGCAAAGGTTAACAAATGCCCCAATTCTTGTCTTACCAGAAGAGACAGAAGATTTTGAAGTTTACTGCGATGCTTCTAAGCTAGGATTAGGATGTGTGCTAATGCAACACAAAAAGGTCATTACATATGCATCAAGACAATTGAAAAAGCACGAGGAGAATTATACGACTCACGACTTAGAATTAGGAGCCATAATTTTTGCCCTTAAGATTTGGAGACATTATTTGTACGGAAGTAAGTTTACGGTCTATACAGATCATAAGAGTTTAAGATACATATTTGGGCAAAAGGAATTAAACATGAGGCAAAGAAGATGGATGGAAATTCTAAGTGATTACGACTGTGATATTCTATATCAGAAGGAAAAGCAAATGTAGTAGCAAATGCCCTAAGTCGTAAGTATCATGAGAAGCAAAGACGAGTCCGTGATCTTAGATTAAATCTACAACTAGATTTAATGGAACAACTGAAGAGCGTTCAAGAAATAGCAATCAAGGATGATGCTGAAGGAATGAAAGGAAGGATAACGGAATTTGTAACAACCCTCATTAAAAGTCCTATTTATTTTATTATTTTATCCAATAGGAAACCCTAATTGTGACACCCAAGTGATTCTGAACAAACCCTAAAATTTTCAGAACAATCAGAATCAGGATCAGGACCCCTAAAACTCAAGGGGGGTATTCCCTACTTAACGATTATCCTTATAAAACGCTGTAAAAATTGAATTTCTCGATTCCGTCGACTCAGCAAGCCTACACACACACGTGGCAAGCCTATAGTGAAAAGGTGTCCCTTACGGACCGTAAGGGATAAGGCTTACGGTCCGTAAGCCTGTCAATTTTCGTGTATAAATAGCAGACTTTGGGACTTGAAATTGGGCGCTTGAACGCCGTAAAAAGTCGAAATATACACTGAGATACGCTCTGTTTATCATCAAAACACACACGAATCACTAATTAGTATAGCGGGGTGCTGCTACGATACAGGGTATTAACTCGATCACTGCTACGATTCAATGTCTGGTCGATTGAAACTATCCGATGGATGTTTTAGTACTATCCTTTGTCATTAGTCGTGATTCCGACAGGATGTTTGAGTACCACCCGAACTCGGGGAATACTCTGTCATTCGTTGTGAATCCGATGGATGTTTAAGTGATTGCACTTTGTCATTCGTTGTGAGGGTTTTAATCTCGTGAGTTATCGTAATTGTTGTATTAAGTTACTTACCTAGTTCGTGTGCACTGGGTTATAAAGGCTAAATCAATAGGCTAAGCTTTGCCTGTATAAATCTGCAATATATCAAGGCTTATCTGTAGACTAAACTTTGGCCGTATGAATCTGCATGTTTATAATGTGAGTCATTCTCTTTTTATCAAATTTGATTTCAAAAGCATGTTTATTTTCAAAGTTATAATTACAGGGATTAAGTCTTTGTAGTCACCAAATCACAGCCGGTATGTGGGGTATTGTATACATTACTTTTTCCCGCCACCATTGGACAACGAGTTAGCCAATGGGTGGTCTTACCACAGTCACAGAAATAAGTCGAGTGACAAATACTGTGGGTAGTTGGTTGATATAGAAACAATTTAATCACCCTTAATACTGTAATTTATAACACTGTTTTCTAGTTATAATTTGCAGTGATTAAGTCTTTGCCAATCTTTAAGAAGCAAATGTAAAAACTCTTAATGTTGTAAATTATAACAAATATGTTTTAAGCAAAATGAATGATTCACTCAGTATTTCCCGCTCACAAAACCTTTTTAAACACGTGTTTCAGGTAATTACAGTAGATTGGAGTAAGAGATGAATACGGCACTGAAAGGCTTCAAGAAGTGGCTTATTTTATTAATTAAATCAAATTAAGAAATATTGTTTTATGTAAATTGGGTATATCCCTTATTAAAACTACCATTGTAAAACATGGGTTTATCCCATCTATTAAATAAATAAAATCCGGTGTTTTCTAAACTCTGATATTTTTCCTAACTCACGGTCCTGATGAAATTTCCGCTGCAATATTTTCCAAAATAATCACCGGTACCACTTGGCTATTCGCGGTTCCCGATTCCCGATTCCGTCCAGGGTGGGTCGGGGGTCTTGACAGAAGGTGGTATCAGAGCCACTACTTTAAGCCAATAGGTGTTGTGATAATAATACCTAAAAGAGTTAGGAGATTGCTATTAACTGGTGGCACACATTATAGCATTTAGACTTGAACTTAAGAAAAGATGCCTTAGTATCAGCTTCGAGATAAGCTAAGTACTTGTGTAAATAAAGTATGATGGGTTTTGATATACCATAAGAATGGTAATTAGAATATTGCAAGATATGATAAATAAGCAAGAATTAATAGTAATTATTGCTTATTGATATTACTTGGTCTAGAATAAGATATGTTACGGGAATACAAATTTCATTGATTCTGGATAAAAGCCCTAATAAAAGAGGCACTTTTAAAAATCTTGAAACGATACTGTTTATGGGAAATAGAAAATTTTCCCTGGCAAGACTGGGTATGGTGTAGCAGACTCTCCAGTTTGTCCGGATATAACGGGATTACCTCTCCGGCGCGAACCGGATAAGACGGGGTATATAATATGTCAAACAAGTGACAAGATTTCCCTAAATAGAATCATGACCTGATATCTTACTTGTTTTTGGAAATATGAATCTGTTAAATACATTGACCTTACTACGGGTATGTATATTACAGCATGTGAAATATGTGATTATATAGATATGTATATCTATAAGAAATTCCAAAAAGTCAATTAGGAATAAAGCACAAGCATATGTGTCTAGATTTCTTTATTAGGAATCTCTTTTCCAATATCAAACATTATTTCGTTTGATCATCTGTCTTGTAGCTCGTGTGATAAAATAAACGTTTGATCATCTGTCTTGTAGCTTGTGTGATAAAATAAACAATGGAAACCCTTTAAATTAAAACGCCATCAAAAGAATTTCTAACGCGTTACCATAAACTATTAATGCAAGTAAAAATATGTAAAGTTGTGCTAGTACACAAGAAAACACATGAAACTTAAATTATACGTTCACAGACGTCGAAGTATATCACACACGACTTCCAAGGCAAGACCTTTGGAAAATATAAATTGGGCACGATGACATCAATGCTAATTCCTTCAGTGGAAGAACTACTAATAAAAAAAAAAGCACTTTACCACGCGATCATACAAGCAACATGAATCTCGCTGAGGTACGTTGGAACAAAATTTTACAATCATCGGTGCACAGTTTAATCAGAGTCATAATTATTATTCCTGCAAAAGGAGTCACATACCTTTGCAAATTCCCTATTTCATTTTATTCAACATTCCCTGGTAATGACACTTAATAACGGTTATCACCCGAAATTCCAGATAAAGCTCTTAAAATTCTTTCGTTAAAATTCTGACTTCTGCATATAAAGAATTAACTTTCGTGTTTCTACTTCCCTTAATAGTCATCATACCATGAGGATTTCTTTCATAGTAGCGAATATTGATCTATTTCATTTCTTGATAAATTCACACGTTACACATGCATTGTTTGTTATGCATTTGGTTCATTTGATTTATAAAGACCACTGGAGGGCTTCATTCCGATTTGTTATTTTATCCAAACTCAAATATCATTCCACTTTTTGTACTGTGAACCGCATTATTTCAAAACAATAACTCCTTGATATTGAGTCAATAAATTTCTTGAAAATTTTAATTTTCTTTGGCATACATAGTTTCTATTGTGACCATGTCCGAACTTTCTTATTAAAACTTGTTTTGTTTAAATCAAGTTCAAATTATTTGACTTGCTCACATTACATATTCATTTCAAGATCCCATATGATGGATGGAAGCTATCATATTCAAAATAGTCCCAACAAGCACTTCATTTGTTTTAAACCATAATAGGCTTGTTTAGTCTTCGACTTCATTGAATCATTTCTTTGATCATGATCACCTTGTACTAACGTTTTCACAAAATTTAAAGCATGCACTAATCTCGTTTATATATATCTTATACGGATTTAATTATTTATATATTCATAAAAGCCATCTTAAAACAAATCATGTGAAACACAAATTCTTGTCATATTTCAGTATTTCTCTTAATGATTCTTACAACATCAATCGAGCCTTTCGTGATAATTATTGCTTTCACATCTTCAATCAAAAAACATTATATAAAATTAATTATATATGGAAACTTACATAAGTGATTACCTAATTTATAAAATAGTATTACTATATTCTTATTAAACCATTGAGGTGAAGAATTTATATTTTTATATATATGTATAAAAAATTATGTTTGAGTTATACTCTCATTTAAGTGTATGTTTAGATAATTATTACTAATATCAGTTTTATTATTAGTAATAAAATATTAATAGTAATAGTGTTAGTATTATTTTAAAATACTAAGGTTATTGTCAAGGGCAGATATTGAATAGCCTAGCCTTAGTTAGGCATGGACTGGCCACCTATGCTTAAACAAGGCAGCACTAACCAATATGCACCATGATAATGACTAGTTAATATAAATTAAGTCATCATACTTATTTAGTAAATCTTAATTATATATAAAAATATTTTACTTTGTACTGTAAAGAGAAGACATATTTTCATAAAATAATATAAGAATTAGAGGGACAAATAAAACTATATAAATAATAGTCTATCACATGTTTTGTGGTAACTATGTACAGTAACGCTCTGGCAAGAAAATGACCATATAAGAATAATATGGTAGTCATCAACTACGTTGGGTTAGGGGAACATGGTAATATATAAGAATAGTCCCCGTTTTCACTTATTTACAACATTTGTAAATACATTCACAACGTTATATGATTTCAAAATGAAAATAAGTAATCAAATAGAATCGACCCATTAAGTGTTATATATTTACAAAATATTTTACAAATACTTTTGTACAATAAATATTTTTATACCTTTATTTAACGTTATAAATAAAAGTGATTTCTTTTACAAAATAATAATACTAAAATATTTTGTAATGTAATAACTTCATTGCGGTGTTTTGTAATATATATTACATAGTAAATATAAGTTATTATACATAGTATAGTAAAATACTAAAATAACATTTATTTAAAAGTGGTGAACATTTACATATAATAAAAATGCGTAATAAATAATATTTGATATATAAGATACGGTTCAGACAAGTACACAAATAATATATATTACATTTACTTTACAAATATAATATAAATTGGTCATGCCAAAACAACTTGTTCTTATTATATTTCGATCTCTAGGACATGGTATGAAAAATATGGTCACTAATAGTGTACTATCACATTATTTCACAATTAAAACAACTTGGAACTTTAAATAATGATACACTAACTCTATTGTCTTTTGGTGTATCTTTGCAATTCACTCATCTCAGCACATTGATTTTCTCATATCATAATTTAATATTTGACAAATCATTTTTCATGCCTTTATTTCAATTGGAACCTGTCAATTCTAAGTCTTCCTCAGTTACCAATCAAAGTAAGCTTTCTTTTGACGAAGAATTTTATTGATTCTAAAAAAATCCTTCACATTCATTTTAAATATCTATTGATCATATATCTTTTGGCTTGAACCTAGTCACTTTGGAAATTATATCATTTTATTTCATTCGTTTGTCATCAATTTCTTGAACTTGAATCATTGAATCCTATTTATGGTACAACTAGTATTCACAAAATTTGATATTTTAATTCTGTGTCATTTACCTTAAAAATATTGTTTTTATTGACTAAAATATGACCTAAGTCTAAAAGAAATATCATAACCCAAATATCGAGGACGAGATTTTTATTAAGGTGGGGAGAATGTAACAACCCTCATTAAAAGTCCTATTTATTTTATTATTTTATCCAATAGGAAACCCTAATTGTGACACCCAAGTGATTCTGCACAAACCCTAAAATTTTCAGAACAATCAGAATCAGGATCAGGACCCCTAAAACTCAAGGGGGTATTCCCTACTTAACGATTATCCTTATAAAACACTGTAAAAATTGAATTTCTCGATTCCGTCGACTCAGCAAGCCTACACACACACGTGGCAAGCCTATAGTGAAAAGGTGTCCCTTACGGACCGTAAGGGATAAGGCTTACGGTCCGTAAGCCTGTCAATTTTCGTGTATAAATAGCAGACTTTGGGACTTGAAATTGGGCGCTTGAACGACGTAAAAAGTCGAAATATACACTTAGATACGCTCTGTTTATCATCAAAACACACACGAATCACTAATTAGTATAGCGGGGTGCTGCTACGATACAGGGTATTAACTCGATCGCTGCTACGATTCAATGTCCGATCGATTGAAACTATCCGATGGATGTTTTAGTACTATCCTTTGTCATTAGTCGTGATTCCGACATAATGTTTGAGTACCACCCGAACTCGGGGAATACTCCGTCATTCGTTGTGAATCCGATGGATGTTTAAGTGATTGCACTTTGTCATTCGTTGTGAGGGTTTTAATCTCGTGAGTTATCGTAATTGCTGTATTAAGTTACTTACCTAGTTCGTGTGCACTGGGTTACAAAGGCTAAATCAATAGGCTAAGCTCTGCCTGTATAAATCTGTAATATATCAAGGCTTATCTGTAGACTAAACTTTGGCCGTATGAATCTGCATGTTTATAATGTGAGTCTTTCTCTTTTTATCAAATTTGATTTCAAAAGCATGTTTATTTTCAAAGTTATAATTACAGGGATTAAGTCTTTGTAGTCACCAAATTACAGCCGGTATGTGGGGTATTGTATATATTACTTTTTCCCGCCACCATTGGACAACGAGTTAGCCAATGGGTGGTCTGACCACAGTCACAGAAATAAGTCGAGTGACAAATACTGTGGGTAGTTGGTTGATATAGAAACAATATAATCACCCTTAATACTGTAATTTATAACACTGTTTTCTAGTTATAATTTGCAGTGATTAAGTCTTTGCTAATCTTTAAGAAGCAAATGTAAAAACTCTTAATGCCGTAAATTATAACAAATATGTTTTAAGCAAAATGAATGATTCACTCAGTATTTCCCGCTCACAAAACCTTTTTAAACACGTGTTTCAGGTAATTACAGTAGATTGGAGTAAGAGATGAATACGGCACTGAAAGGCTTCAAGAAGTGGCTTATTTTATTAATTAAATCAAATTAAGAAATATTGTTTTATGTAAATTGGGTATATCCCTTATTAAAACTACCATTGTAAAACATGGGTTTATCCCATCTATTAAATAAATAAAATCCGGTGTTTTCTAAACTCTGATATTTTTCCTAACTCACGGTCCTGATGAAATTTCCGCTGCAATATTTTCCAAAATAATCACTGGTACCACTTGGCTGTTCGCGGTTCCCGATTCCGTCCAGGGTGGGTTGGGGGTCATGACAAAATTAGAGCGAGGATCTAATGGAATTTGGAGATTCCACAAGAAAAGAATTCGGGTACCTAGACAAGGAAATTTAAGAGATAAGATTCTAGAGGAAGCCCATAAGTCTAGGTATACAATGCACCCTGGTAATAATAAGATGTACCAAGATTTAAGAAATAAATTCTGGTGGATAGGAATGAAAAAGGATATAGCCAGATACGTTTCTAAGTGTCTAACTTGTTCGCAAGTTAAGGCAGAACACCAGAAACCCTCAGGTTTACTTCAACAGTTAGAAATGCCCATATGGAAATGGGAACTAATAACAATGGATTTTGTTACCAAGCTACCCAAGACCAGGAAAGGTAACGATTCAATCTGGGTGATTGTAGATCGATTAACCAAATCAGCTCATTTCCTGCCAATGAAGGAAACCTTTAGCATGGAAAGATTAGCAAAGTTATACGTAGACGAGGTAGTATCCCAACCTGGAGTTCCACTCTCCATCGTGTCAGATAGGGACTGTCATTTCACTTCTCATTTCTGGACAAGTTTCCAAGGAGAATGGGGACCCGACTTAATTTAGGTACTGCCTACCATCCCCAAACAGATGGACAAAGTGAAAGGACGATTCAAACTATAGAAGACATGCTCAGGGCATGTGTAATAGATTTTGGTGGAAACTGGGACGACCACCTCCCCTTAATCGAATTCTCCTATAATAATAGTTATCACACAAACATCAATGTTGCCCCGTTCGAAACACTGTATGGACGAAAGTGCCGAACCCAGTTTGCTGGGCAGAAATAGGAGAAAGTCAATTATCAGGTCCCGAGATTGTACATGAAACCACCGACAAGGTAACTCAAATCAAGGAGAGACTGAAAACGGCTCGAGATCGCCAGAAGAGTTATGCAGACAATCGACGTAAGCCGCAAGAATTCCAAGTTGGAGACAAGGTACTATTAAAAGTTTCTCCTTGGAAAGGAGTAGTTCGGTTCGGTAAGAAAGGAAAGTTAAGTCCAAGGTACATAGGACCATTCACCGTTACCCATCGAATAGGACCAGTTGCTTATAAATTACAACTACCAGAAGAGCTAGCCGGGGTACATGATGTGTTTCATGTATCTAACCGTAAGAAGTGTTTATCTGATGAATCACTGGTAGTACCTCTTCAAGATATAGAGATAAATGAAAAGTTGAAATTTGTTGAGAAACCTCTCCAAATAGAGTACAAAAAGGTCAAATTTCTCAAACACAAGAGATTGGTGCTGGTCAAAGTGAAGTGGGATTCGAAAAGAGGACCTGAGTACAAATGGGAACTGGAATCGAAAATAAAGCGAAAATATCCTTACTTATTCCAGTAAATCTGGAGGACGAGATCTTAAATAAGGTGGGGAGGATGTAAGGACCTGCACGAAAATGTCCCAAACCACTCCGTAAGTGGAAGCCCGGACCCCTAAAACCCTAATCTTTATTAAAAATCAAGAAAATCCAAATTTATCAGTCTGTCGCGGGCCGCGTAAGACTTAAGGTGAGTCTACGCGGGGCGTGATAGCTTGGTAAAGCTCCGGATAAGCTTTAGGCCACGTGTTAGACACGTGGAAGACCTACGCCATGACACGGTAGCCCTAGCCGTAGCTAGGGTGGCCCTCGCGGGCCGCGTAGAATGGCCTTAAGGCCTTCGCGGGCCACGACAAACTCAAAAATCAGCTATAAAAGGGACGTGCATGGGAATTCACTGCTGCTCGAAAAATTTCATCAAAATCACTTTGATACTACTCAAAATAGTACGTGTAGGTATCGAAACACTGCTACGATTACAGGGTAATAACTCGATCACTGCTACGATACAATGTCCGAACGATTGAAACCGATCCGATGGATGTTTAAGTGCTGCCTGAATTCGGGCTATACTTTGTCATTCGTAGTGAGGGTTTTGATTTCGTGAAGTTATCGTAAATGTTGTATTAAGTTACTAACCTAGTTTCATTTGCATTATTTAACTATGTTACCAAGCTTAATCAGTAGGCAAAACTCTTTCCAACTAAACTTGCAATGTGAGTCATTATCTTTTTATCAAAAGTGTTTTACAATACCTAAATGTTTTCCAGTTATATTTTACAGGGATTAAGTCTTTGTTATCTTAAATTACTGGCAGTAAGTGGGGTATTGTGCACAATTACTACTGTTTTATCACTTTTAGGTTTAAGGACCTAAATAGTGATACACGTCACTTTTAGGTGAACGAACCCAATAGTGGTATGACTACAGTCATAGATCCGGTCGAGCAACTGAACCAGCTAATTATAAGATAGGGGCAATTATAATCACTTTTAATACTGTAATCTATAACAATGTGTCATTTTATGTAAATTGAATGAATCGCCAGTATTTCCCCGCTGATAAAATCTTTTTAAACATGTTTCGGGTGATTTACTGTGAACAAAGGAAAAGTGCCGCGTAGCACTCCAGCTTGAGTGAAGTGGCTCAATAAATAAATAAACATGTTTTTGTAAACAAGGGGTTCCCAGTGAATTCCTTTATTGTAAATTACGGGGTTGGTCCCGAAATTTGAAATGAAATAAAGGGGTGTTTTTAGTTTAAACGATCCTGTTAAAATTTCCGCTGCCTAATTAGACACCAATACCACGGGTTTTCTGTCTCACGACTTCTGAACCGGGTAAAACCAGGTCGGGGGTCGTGACATATACGTACAAAGGTTGTGAAGACTTTCCCTAGCCACTCGTGCCGACATTTTTAGATAACCGTCCATTATGTCGGAACTATTGTCGTAAGCCAATTGTCTAAGGGCGGCCGTGACCTTTTGCCATGTGGTAAATTCTTTGATATTCTTATAAATAAATTTTTACTCATACGAAAACCACGCCTAAACATGTTTTCATCATACGTTGGTTTGGGTGAGAAATAATCTCTTACCAGCAAATCGTTTGCGGTTTCGCGTTCCCTCTCTATGTACTTCCTTCGTTTTGGTTCAGGTTGGGAAGTCCCTTCAACTGAATCTTCAACAATAACTTTCACAACCGTCCTCATTGATAATAATATTTCCGCTTCGTCGTCGGATGAGGATGACAAAAGAAATCTTTCATACGAATCGCTTGAACTTGAAGAATCCATTGGAGGTTGGTAGTGGTTTTTGAATTTTTTGATAGTAAAAATGGTAAGTATTGTTTGGTATATATAGATTATAAAATAAAGATCTTTTTTAAATAGTCGTTGGCCAACGGCTATGCCAAACGGCTAGCCCAACGGTCATATGTCACAGCCAATGGTAGCCAACCAAGTCATCTTCCCACCTCGTCCTACGTTGGGCTTCATAACGACGATGAGTGGGCAACGCCAAGCCAACCCTGCCACAGAGTGGGCTAGGCAGCGTTGGCTGGCTTCCCCCGCCCCAAACTGCTTAATTCAACGTTTAATGGCAAACTCTCTCACACATGTATGTCAACATTTATCTTTTTAATGGCGAATGTTACCCTACTTCTATTCCTAAATTACACCAAATTAATTCTAGTATATGTGGTAATTGAACTCTGGAGCGGGGATCCTGCGGAAAGTGTGTTTTTCCTTGAAAGTGTAGGAAGCGATCTGGGCCATCAGATGAGTGTGTTTAATGGTTGAGATCATTTTGGTGGCATTTTGGTAATATACGTGTCTTTAAAATAGGCTAATTTAATTGATTGGGGGTAAATGTGTCATTTAAGTTGTTTTAAATAAGGAAATAACTACCAATCATAAAACCACCTCCAAAAATGTCGCAATTTTTTTCTCTCTCTCTAATCCCTCACATTTGAAAACACTACATCATACAAAAAATAATGATAAATCAGATCTAGATGTGTTCATAGTAGTGTGTTTTAGCGATAAAACACAGTGTGATGAACTAGTGACTGACTGCTAAAACACAACATCAAGAATGCCAACTGATAAAACATAACGTGAACCAGTAACTAATAAAACATAACATCAAGAATGCCAAAAGCATATCAACCAATAACTGATAAAACACATTGTGATGAAACCAGTAACTGATAAAACACAACATCAAGAATGCCAAAATCACATCAACCAGTAACTGATAAAACACATTGTGATGAAACAGTAGATAAAATACAAAAGAACATACCATTCATGAATCATAACTGGTATAACACATTGTGATGAAACGGGTAATTGATAAAACACAGCATCAAGAATGCCAAAAATCATATCAACCAGTAACTGATAAAACATATTGTGATGAAACAGTAACTGAAACCAGTAACTGCTAAAACACATTGTGATGAAACCAGTAACTGATAAAACACAACATCAAGAATGCCAAAATCACATCAACCAGTAAATGATAGAACACATTGTGATGAAATAGTAACTGAAACCAGTAACTGATAAAACACATTGTAGGATCGTTTTCTGACCCGAACGAGTCGTTCAGAAGAGTTTATCTCAACACGAAAGGCGGAAACTGACGTGTAGAGTGCAATTCAGCTAGATTTACTCATTAAACTGTTGTATGATCGATTATAAGACGTTTTACAACCTGACAACACTTCGGCAGCACTTCGTTGCACAAGCCGGAAAGTTACAAATGATGAAAGTTTGAAGGGTATTTATAGGACAAGACCCTGACCGTTTGAAGGTGACATACCACCCTTCAAACGGTCACCCCTCTCAAACGGACACCTATCAAACGGTTACAATTTCAAAACAAACAAGCACATTCAAACGATCAACATATATCAACATTCTGTTTTATCCTTTTGTATGTATGTTGTAATGATGTAAACTTGTGATGTCATATATGTGATGTCACTTGTGATGTCACATATATGATGTCATGCTTGTTCAGATCCGCAACGAAACCCGAGACTCGATATAAGACGAAGACGACAGATGTGTGCACCAACAGACTCCCCCTCAGATGTTGACAAGTCTTAAGTGTCGAATCTTTGCATCTTCAGTCTTTATCAGTCCTCTCGAACTCTTTGAAGTGTCTGACACTGTAAGAATCCTCAAATCTTCTCTCTTCGCTTTTCATAATCAACAGACTTCCCACGAACAATCTCTACTCGGATGTCTTCAGACTCCCCCTTTCGATATGCTAGGATCGCAGTCTGGCATGTTGATATCACAAAGTCTTCAGGTATCGGAACCTGACTCTCTATCATTCAAATAACCTGCACATGCTCTACCCAAAAATAAATTTTCTGATGACCACTAGTAGAGCAAATTTTAAAATGATTCAACATTTATAATCTCTGATGAACCACTTACAGAAATATCATTTTCATTTCAAACATCTTCAAACAAATACTTTCCCAAACCTGTTCGTCATGTTTAGCACTCGGAATTTTGAAAATTAGCTCTCCAACACCAGTTGTCGAAAATCTTTTTGGATTTTTCAAAATTTATGCTAAAACACACTAAAATCTTTTTAAAATTTATATCTCGTCACAATCTACTAAATGTGCAAAAATCTACTGGCACATCATCAGTGAGAACGTTTATCACATTTTAACTTTCTATTTCTTTAGCATGCTGTGATAGTCCACTGATGTACTATCATTTCCTCTTTTTGACAACAAAACTCATTTTTGAATTTTATCATGTTTTTGTCTTTTTCAAATTTTCTAATGTTTTTGAATTTTCTGAAAAAAAATTTTACTCCCCCTAAAATGCAAACACATTTCAGGAAATTTGAAAACAAATTGTACAATAAACTTGACAACTGATATCAAATCGCTTCAAAACGCCATCCACTTGGCATAAACAATCAGAACTCCCCCTCACAACAAACTATTTTCCCATTGATTTCAAAACACTTAAGTTTGTTTTAATCAAATGGTTTTTCCGGAAAATAAGTTTGATTTTACCACTTGTAAAGTTGGGGTTTGGTTCATCATCTTTTATTTCAACCACTTGTATGTATGGTCCAATCAAGTTCAATTTAATGACCTTGATTAACCACTTATAGGAAAAACAAGTACAACTTAATGTCCTTGAATTTACCACTTGTAAGTATAAACCTCTTCAACCACTGAAGGTTCACCTACCAATCATACCATTTTTAGAAAACTAACAATTTAAATGATATCACCTGTACTTTACCATTTGTACCACTTGTAAAAATTACCAACCAAGAAAGATAGATGCCGATTCCTGCTCCACTCTTACCAACCTGGGAGCTCCGGCAAGTCCAGAGACTTACTGTTCATAATATGTACCATCCCAGTCACAAACCAGGGATGGTCCAACTTTATCTTTCTTCGTCTTCTTCTCGTAAAACTCCTTAACTCCTTTGACCTTCCTGTCAATCATTTTTCCAAAAATATGGTGAACTTTGGAGTTAAAAGCTTTTTCAACATCTAAAACCTTTTTGTCATCATAAAATTGGTTTGAAATCTCAACTTTACCAATTTTCTTTTTATAATTTTCAGTCCGAAGTGATGGAAAATTCACATCATCCACAGTCAGAACTGATTTTTCACCTTTTAAAACAACCTGTGGCTCCTCTGATTTTGTGGAATCAGATTCATCGCCAGAAGATAGCTCCTCTGATTTAGACCTATCAGAATCATTGCTAGAGCTACCACCAGAACTTTTAACAACCCATTTCTGGTTGTCAGATTTAGCTCTTTTATGGTAAAATCTGTTTGAACTTTCACCAATCTCAAAAGTTGAATTTTTAAACAATTTAGTTCTGTCAATTGGTGGTTTAAACTCAACCACTTTTTCTTTTAGTTTACGTGATACTCCCTGTTTTGATTGTATTGCCTTTGAACACTCCCTGGCAATATGTCCAACTTTGTTGCATTGGAAACAAGTTCTCGTATCTTTACTCTGCTCAGCCATCTTTTTCATGTCATCTTGCTTCTTTGCAAGGAACTCACTGTTTGACTGCCTCCAGAATTCTTTCTTTTCTTCCTCTTCTGAGCTAGTTCCTGAAACAAATGTCATTTTTGCTTTAAAATCACGAACATATTTTTCATTTTTCTGTTTTTCTGTTGGAGTAAAACCAAGACCTTTCTTTTTGAAATTACGGTTAGGGTTTGGTTTCTTGTGAAAACCAGAACCAGAACTGTAACCTTTTTTCTTGTTTAATCTTTGTTGTACTCTTGAGGTGTATTTTTTAG
Source organism: Helianthus tuberosus (assembly GCA_030545235.1). Lineage (NCBI taxonomy): Eukaryota > Viridiplantae > Streptophyta > Magnoliopsida > Asterales > Asteraceae > Helianthus > Helianthus tuberosus. The sequence continues at coordinate 9,561,484 of CM060436.1, forward strand.
GTTTATCAGTAAGATTTAAATCTTTTATTTCAGAAATGTTAATTTCTGTAAGTTTGAAAACCTTTTTTTTCATCTCAGTTTTTACACCTCTTATTGGAAATTCCTCATCAGAATATAATTTGTCAGAATCATTCAAAGTATATGCAATTTTAAACATTTCGTCATCCAAATTAGATTTTGATAACAGGAAGTCTTTGTTGTAAACCCTTTTAACTGAAGACTTTGAACTGTTGACTATCGAACTCGAATTTTCTGAACCAGACTTTGACTCTGACTCTGACTTTGACTCTGAGTTTGACTCCAACTTTGACTCCTCAGTTTCATCTCTATCCAACACCTGATCGACAACTTTCTTTATTAACTCGGACTCATGATCAGTGTCAGATGATGTAAACGTGACATCAATACTTTCTGGCAAATTGACTGACGACTCTGACTCCCATTGTAAGTTTGTAGCCTTTTGGACTCTTTCAGAATTTGGATTTCTCGGCAAATATCCATTTTCCAGTGGGGGTGGACACTTGTTGTAACCGAAACTTTGTTTCTTACCAGAATCATTCTCTTTAGTCTCCTTCTTCTTTTCTTTCTTCACAGGAGTCTTTTCTTCAGAAACTTTCTGTTCTTCAGAATTCTTTTCCTCAGAAGTCTCTTCTTCCTCGAATGCCTTCATGCCTTCTACGGTTGGATAGATCCTGTCAATAACATAAGAAGTACATGAGTAACTTTTCAACAATCGATTTACTCTTTCAGTCTCAATTCTCTGAGTTTCAAGTTTCTGCTCAAGCACAGCACACTTCTCGATGTAGTTGTTCACCACTTTTTGTTTCGTCATAAAAGCACCCTGAAGTGTCTTCATTGATGTAGCTTGTTCTTCACTTGTTTGATTATACTGATTCATCGCTTTGTTCAACACATCATAAGATTCCTTCAAACTGTTCAAGTTATAGATCAATGTGTTGTTCTGCTTTTTTATAGCTTCATAGTTTTCACATTTCATCGGAATCTTTTTAGCATCAACTTCCTCATCAACCTTGAACTTTGGAACGTCTTTCATCTTTTCCTTGATCACTGGTACATCTTCATCATCACTACTGACTGGTGTTTTGACCTTTTTCTTCTTCTTTTTAACCTTTTCATCTTCACTGTCACTTTCTTCAATCAGTTTCATATCAGCATCGAATTTTCTCGCCCAGTACTCAGTATCATCATCACTGTCCTCTTCAACTCGAGCTACAAAAGCTGTGTGAGCTATAGCTTGATCAGGAACATAATTATCCCAAGTGAAATTTTCCCAGCTAAACCCTTCAGGTAACTTTTCGTCATCTTGATCTATTATCAAGGCACTACCATCAGCTCTCTTTGAAGAATCTTGATTAACCACACAAGCTCTCTTTCCAGAGTCTTCAATCACATTCCTTCCATGTGCAGTTTGTGCTTGATGTTGATGTTGTTGAGATGGTTGCTGAGCAACTTGATGGTAGATGGCTTTTCGGTAGTAATCATTGTTGTTGTTAAAAGGATTCTGAGCTCCACTTGCTTCGCGATTGGTGCACTCCCTCTTGAAGTGACCCTTCTCCCTGCAACGAAAACAAGCGACTTTAGATTTGTCAAAACCTAAAGTAGAAACACCAGCCTCACGAAGATCATCTCTTCCAGTGATTTGCTTGAATTTCTCAGCTCTCCCCAACACGCTGGCCAAGCACCATTTTATGTCCATCAGCTCCATCTCTTCAGCATCGATCTGGTCGTAATCTTCCTTTGTCAGCATTGGATTCCCGATCCGACCTGCAACAAAACTACCATAAGATTCCAATACAGTTCCCAACAAAGACATGTGACTCTTAGCAATTTCTGCTGAATAGTCTTCATCATTCTCCAAATTCAGTACAATGTTGCACTGAAGCTTCTTGCCATTCTTTGTTGTTGAAATGTTCGGATCAAAGGATGGATATGATGAAAAACTTGTGTTGCTACTTGATCCTTTGGATGAACTTTCAGATGGACTCTTTGCATTGAATGCTGTTTGAACTTTCGGTGACAAGTTGATGGATTTATCACTAACACCACCTTTGTAGTAAAGACCGATGTCTTGTTCACCGTCGAAATCTTTCATTCTTATAACCTTTCTCTGCTCCATCTCCCGAGCTTCAATCTTTTCGATAAACTTGCTCAGTGTCAAATCTTTAAAACCTTTCTTGTTTCTGAGCATCATGAGATAAGTACCCCACGTTTCATACCGTAACGCATCTGATAATTTTTCAATCAATTCCTCATTGTCTTTATTGATCTTCAACCTCTTCATGTTAGCAAGCAGATTGCAATATCTTTCAATGATTTGTTTAGTGCTCTCATTCTTCAACCCTCGGAACAAATCAAACTCTTTCTTCAGTAATGACTTCTTGTTCTTGACCATTTCCTCACTACCTTGAAATTTTGACTTTAATGCTTTCCATATTGAATAAGATGTTCCATTATGTTGTAATAAAACCAAGATGTCTTCTTTAACTGCTTGTTGAATAAGACTTAACATCATCTTCTCATCTTTGTATTTCTTTCGGTTTTCAGCACTCAGATATTTAATTGGAATTTTCTCTTCATCGTCATTCATCGGTCTAATGTATTTTGTCTCGACATTTTCCCATGCATCTAGATAATTGGCTTGAACCCAATTTTCAAACTTTTCTTCCCAACTCTTATACTCCTCGATGTTCATGAGTTTTGGAGGTTTCTGCATCGTTCCAGTTTCATTTTCCAACATCGTGTTCTGTGCAAGAGTAATCGGGGTTACTGGGGTAGCGAATGCGTTGTAAAAATCCTCGTCCATGTTTCGGATTTTCAAATGAGCTGTATCACTTTGTAAAAATACCTGACAATTACCAGACAAAAAAAAAACAATCAGTTTAAAGATTTATCAATTAACAGGATAAGACTGGTACTCGAACTGGTGAATATTCTGTTCGGACAGAAATTTGACACACTGTGCGGACAGCTTTGACCCGGATCAAATTCAAAATGTGATAGGGCCGAACAAGCAATCCGAAATGATTTGGCTGATATACAAATCAATCTGATTTGGCTGTGATTCAATGGACAATCAACACTTTAATTTGACCTCTTTCACTTTGATAAGAGCTGTCACTATGGAATCAAACAATTTGACCGATGATATGAACAAATCACATGGGCTGGACACCTATGATCAGATCAAAATACATATCACATGAACACTTATATTTCTCAAGGAAAAACTATTGGACCAACCTAACCACTAATCAGATTGAGCCGCAAACTCCACCCAATCAACAACCAATATTACTAAATTGTTTAAATCTTGGACTGATAAACCCACTAAACCGAAAACATAGTTTGATTGGACCTCAATGTATGTCTGATCACATGCAATTGTTTGAACTTATAAATGCCGACAACCTTCAATACATCACTATGAAAGTGGCCGACACTCCTTTATGATAATCACATGCAACCTTGAACAAAAACAACATGTGACCGACTGACATCCCCGATTAATGATTCACTAAAGTTGGCAACAACACATGCAAACCGACATCATTCTTTTAAAGTTTCACACAATTCAATGCACAAACATGTGAATTACTGAACCATTTTCAAACGGTTAACCCATTATTTTCAAACAGTCAGTCACCTTCAAACGGACATGGTTAATTTCAAACGGACAACCATGTATTTTCAAACGATCATGTGCATTTTCAAACTGTAAGGTGCATTTTCAAACGGTTAGGCGAAGATTTCAAACGGTCAGGCAGTTTTCAAACGGTCAGGCGCAGATTTCAAACGGTCAGGCGCTGGGCTCGTTCAAACGGACACCAGTTTTCAAGCCATTTTTACCACTTTTACTTCGAATTTTGAACTAATATTCTCAAGGGTTTGTTAAAACACAATTACGCACACATTGTGAAAGTTTTAGCCGATTTTAACCGTGAAAAATTGTTAAATTTTGAAAGAAGGTGTAGAAAATCAGAATTAAAGGCTGAATTGGTATGAACTCTTCCTCCTGAGCTCTGATACCACTTGTAGGATCGTTTTCTGACCCGAACGAGTCGTTCAGAAGAGTTTATCTCAACACGAAAGGCAGAAACAGACGTGTAGAGTGCAATTCAGCTAGATTTACTCATTAAACTGTTGTATGATTGATTATAAGACGTTTTACAACCTGACAACACTTCGGCAGCACTTCGTTGCACAAGCCGGAAAGTTACAAATGATGAAAGTTTGAAGGGTATTTATAGGACAAGACCCTGACCATTTGAAGGTGACATACCACCCTTCAAACGGTCACCTCTTCAAACGGTCACCCCTCTCAAACGGACACCTCTCAAACAGTTACAATTTCAAAACAAACAAGCACATTAAAACGGTCAACATATATCAACATTCTGTTTTGTCCTTTTGTATGCATGTTGTAATGATGTAAACTTGTGATGTCATATATGTGATGTCACTTGTGATGTCACATATATGATGTCACGCTTGTTCAGATCCGCAACGAAACCCGAGACTCGATATAAGACGAAGACGACATATGTGTGCACCAACACACATTGTGATGAAACTAATAACTGATAAAACACAACGTGAACCAGTAACTGATAAAACACAACATCGAGAATGCCAAAAATCATATCAACCAGTAACTGATCAAACACATTGTGATGAAACAGTAACTGAAACCAGTAACTGCTAAAACACATTGTGATGAACCCAGTAACTGATAAAACACAACGTGAAGAAATTGTTAATGATTTGAACTTCGTAATTTAAAGTAACTGCCCTTTTGAAATCGTAATGATTTGAAATTGTCAAAGAGATATGCGTTTCCATAAATATCTGGATAGTTAGTTTAGGACATATAATATTCCAAAGTTAAATTAATAATCAAATTACCATCATGCCCTTTTGAATAAAAATTAAAAGCCACATGTCACCTCCCTAATGCTTCCTAGACTTTCTAGGAAACTTAGACTTTCAAGCCAACTCTCACTCTTGAACTCTAATATTCTCTTCAAGAGGCAAAAACGTCTACCACCCAGCCAAAACTACAATGGTTGTTAACATTTATCTATTATAAACTGACTCTCATTTATTTAAGAAGTATCTAAAATAAAGTTAAGCTAGATTATGCATACGTTGTTGTATTATAAAACGTGTCTAAACGGTTCAACCAAGTTACCTCATTTATGACACACATAATAGATTTAACTTATCATGTCAAACACTTTAATAGGCCGATGCAACATGTTTATAATTCATTTATCAAAACGATATAGTCTTGTAGCTATATTAATAATTAAATAATGATAAATAAATACGGATTATACTTTTATGTAATTTATGTTTTATCTTGTTAATTGTGTCTTATTATTTATAACTAGAGTTAATTAATGTTTCTGTCCATGTGGTTTGTCAAAAATCACTGTTTCAGTTAATAGTTTAAAAATTGCGATTTCAGTCCCTGTGGTTTCACTTTCGTAACCATTTCAGTCCCTGTGGTTTCACTTTCGTATCCATTTCAATCCATTATTCTTTTAAGTACAGGGACCGAAATGGTTACGAGGTGGACTGAAATGGTTATGAAAGTGAAACCACAGGGACTGAAATCGCAATTTCTAAACTAATGGACTGAAATAGTGATTTTAGACAAACCACAGGGACGAAAACAGTAATTAACTCTTTTTAACTATGTTTAATGAGGCGTGTAAATCATTTTGTTAAATGTGCCATATCATTCGTGTAATTAAATTTCTTATATTTAATCGTGTTAAGCGTGTCATGCAATTTTTTTTTTTGAAACGTGAACTTCATTAGAAAACTCTGAACCCGAAAACCGGGACGGACATCAACAGACAAAACAACTTACATTTTAACAAATTTACACTAATTCGCCCAATCTAACAAACCGTTCTTAGACCTATGTTTATACCAAAGAAAACTAACTGCCCTAACTTCGCTGAAAATCTCTTCCACTTTGCATCTCTTGCCGTTAAACCGAAGGTTATTTTTGGCCTTCCATAAAAGCCAACAAGCAGTAAGCATAATCCCTTGCAACGCCATTCTCTCCTACTCCCTTCTACTTCTGAGCTTATGAATTTCTATTAAGTCTCTAAACGAAAACACAAAGAAATTCATCACCCGACACCAAAAACTAATTTGTATCAACTAGTTACTTTTAATAATGTGAAACGTGTCGTGTCATGTAACCGACTTATTAAACATATTTGTATCGGTACGTGTTAAACAAGCAATATCATGTAACCATCACTAGTGCTCTAGTGGTGGCCATGAGTATTTAACTTCTACCTATGGTGGGCCCGGGTGAGTTTTCACCTCCACGTCTCAAGTTTGAGTCTGGTGATAGGGGTTTAAATTGGGGATCTATTGTGCGAGGGGCTTTCTAGTGCGGCCCCGTTTAAAACAACGTATGCTAGACCTCCCGACATTTACGAATAATTCACACCTTTCAAAAACAAAAAAAATCAATGTGATGTTCGACCTGTTTGAAATAGCACGATATGCTTGACAGCCCTCCTTTACGTGTTCAAATCATGTCACACCCCCTTGATAAAATGTTTTACTAGCGTGATTAAAGACAAATCATCTTGGGTGGTTGAGTAGAAGGCAAATGATTACAAATGAATAAAAACTATTTTTTTATTCTCTAAATAAAGCCACGTGCTTAATGTTACAGAAGGCTCTATACATGGAGAACTTTGTCCCTTTCGACTGCGTGGAGTGACGGGGTTGGTTAGGGCAGGGGAAGCCAACGCTGGCTAGCCCACTTTATTTCAGTGTTGGTTAAGTGTTGCCCAGCCAGCATCGCTACGAAGCCCGGCATAGGACCAGGGGGGGGGGGGATGACTTGGGTGACTACCATTGGCTGTGGCATATGACCGTTGGGCTAGCCGTTTGGCATAGCCGTTGGCCAACGGCTATTTAAAAAAAATTCTTGATTTTATAATCTATATATATCAAACATTACTTACCATTTTTACTATCAAAAAATTTAAAAACCACTACCAATTAACCTCCAATGGATTCTTCAAGTTTAAGCTATCCGTATGATAGATTTGTTTTGTCATTCTTATCCGACGACGGAGCAGAAATATTATTATCAACAGTGGCGACAGTCGTGAAAGCTATCGTTGAAGATTCAGATGAAGGGACTTCCCAACTCGAACCAAAACCGCGGAAGTACATAGTTCGTTTAGTGATATACAATAACTTTTGGAACATCACGCTGAATATCATGGTCTGCCCAGAATGATAGGTAGCTTAGATTGTATAAAATGGTAGTGAGAACTTTGTCTGATTGCATGGCAAGGCTCTCACACAAGCGGATATCATGGAATGCCTGCTATGATGCTTGAAGTTGTTGCATCACAAGATCTTTGGATCTGACATGCATTCTTTGGTATATCAGGTTCACATAACGATATAAACATTATACATCACTCGCCCCTTTTGAATGATTTAATAAATGGTGTTGGACCAAAAGGAACATTTATTGGTCTCCCCGAGATGATGGGTAGCTTAGATTGTATAAAATGGGAGTGAGAATTTTGTCCGACTGCATGGCAAGGCTCTCACACAAGCGGATATCATGGAAAGCCGGCTATGATGCTTGAAGCCGTTGCATCACAAGATCTTTGGATCTGGCATGCATTTTTTGGTATGCCAGGTTCACATAACGATATAAACGTTATACATCACTCGCCCCTTTTCAATGATCTAATAAATGGTGTTGGACCAAAAGGAACATTTATTGTAAGTGACGTTGAATACAAGTATAGGTACTATCTTGTTGATGGAATTTACCCTGACTGGGTTGTTTTTTGTGAAATCATTTTTAAAAGAGGGAACCCTAGATCCTAAAAGAAGAAAGTTTAACAAAGTTCAGATGACGGCACGTAAAGAAATCGAGCGAGCATTTGGTATTTTGCAGAAAATGTGGCACATTTTGAGCATGCCTTGTAGATTGTATGAAAAAGATCGAATAAGAAACGTGATGTACGCGTGCATCACTCTACACAACATGATTTTAGAGGATGAAGGTCGTGCAATAGTTGAATATTATGGCGAGGAGACCGCATCAAATATCGAAGACATTAGTAACGAAGAGATATCGCAAAACTAAAATCTAATCGAGTCAAGACAAATAAGTTCAAACCTTCAAGCTAAATTGGTACAACATGTTTCGACACTTCCTAGATTCGACTCAATAGAAGATGAAGATGGAGATGGAGATGGAGATGATTGATTGATTTTTTTTGTTGTAATGTATAATTTTATTGTATTTTTTATCTTAATTTTATTTGCACTATTTTAAAATATATATTAAATGGTTTAAAAAAATAATAAGAAATGACACATGGCTGACCACGCATGGATGGCGCCATGGCTGGCCATGCCAACCCACACCCAGTCAGCAGCTCCGCCACACCGCACCATCCATGTGACCCATCATGGATGCGTTCCCCTTATTGGTAATTTTGAAAGTGACTAAGTGGTAAATCCGAAATGGCATTGTGGGTTCCCTTTATTTATTTCTTTCATTTTTGTGGTAAATAGTTTGATTATTGCTTACGAGTTACCTTTCATCTATTTAGTTTAAACATTTTAGGAAGCATTACTAATTTAAAATAATATAAGACTTGAATCTGTTCGGGTTTTAATTAGTTGGATGTAAAGGACTCAATGTAGTATTTTAAAGTGTAACTTTGGGATATAAACGCATGAAACTAGACTTCGGGGACCTGGATGAAACCAAACGAAATTGGCTTGCCGTTTAACAATCTTCTCAAATGACACCACGTTCCAACCAAACTATCTACCCTGTGTCGCTTGGATAACTTTAAAATTGTGATCCTCCTTGTTGTTTGACTGTTCTCAAACGATACCCATGCATCATTTAACTTAGAGTGTCGTTTGACCTCTAAGGGGTGTTGTTTGACTTTTAGGTGTTGTTTATTGGTAACTCGGTAGGAAAATATTCTCTCAGACCACCATGAGAGGCAAAAATGAGGTATGATTGTTGTATATTTATATTTTTCTATTTTGTATTTATTTTGTTTCTTTAGTTTAAATAAACTTTGTGGGTGTGTTCCCTATATAACTCTCACAAGACCCTCCTCGTCCTCTAGAGCTACCATGAGGTTTAGAGGGTTTGTTGCATGTGACATTTGCATATTTTCAATCATTGTACAATTCCGATCATTTTCGTATTCAATAAAATCTTATATTTTATTTACGAAATGTGTAATCGAATGATCGAGCAAAACGATATTCGTAACATTTCTGGAACAAAATCCAAGTTACACATGTCTTAACACCTTTATATAATCTAAATATTAGGTTAAAAGGGGTTAAAAATGACAAAATGCGATAATACAAGTCCAGGGGCCAAAACTGCCAAAACCAAAACTTTTGTGCCGCAGAAGGCTTACGGAGTGTAAGCCAGGACCCCATAGGGTCCGTAAGCAACTACCAGTGACAGCAGTTTGTATTGTCATTCCTTTGGCCCCTAAGTCGCGAATTTGCCACCATTTCACCTCCTTTGGACATGTGTGATGACACTAAGCATGTCTTAACACCTGGAGGGACACTTGTCTTGATTTGGTAAGCTCAAATTCACGATAAATAGCTTTGACCTTGAGCCATTTCAACTTGCTCATTTCAAACATCTTTCTCCCATCTCTTTGGAGCTTGTTTCCAACAAATTGGAAGCCTCCTACTGAGTTCTGAAAGTGTTCTTCAACACAAGTAAATGCTCTCTCTAGTTCTTTTCATTATTTTGGCTATTTATGAGCCAAAAGTCAAACAAATTGACTTTTGTTTGACCTTTGGTTCTGACCATTTTGGTCAAGTCAAAGTTCAAATTGAACTTTGCAACGTGATCGTAATCACAAAGGTATTAATCCCTTGCGATTGCACCTTCTGATCACCATGTTTAGTAGGCGAAATGACGAGTCAAACTTTTACAAATTAAAAGTAAACAATGGATAAAAGGGCATTTTACAACGAAAACGTTTTCGGGTATTAAAACTTAAAGTTTTGACACCAAATCAGCTTTATAACATTATTAGACATGTTCCAACATGTCTAACTGGTTTAGTACTTTTTCCTTAGTCGAAAGTCGAGCGGTTTGACTACTGTTTTGACTTTTGAATCTGACCCATTTGGTCAATCTTAGGACTCGACCAAGCGCATTTTTATGACGATAGTAATATAGGGAATAACCCTCTGAGGTTATACCTTATGGTCATGTCGTTTGGTTAATCATATGACGAGTCGATTATATGTACTTTTAATTGCCGAAAATGCCTTTTTGTGCATAAAATAGTTTTAAGCATATAAGACCATTGTTTTGACATCTAAACTGATCACACAACATTATTAAACTTGTTTTGACATATTAGACTCGTCATAGGACTTATGTAACCATCCGAACCCATATTTACGCTTACGACCATTTAAAGTGGCGTAAACCACTTTAACAAGTCGTAACGGGTCAAACCACTTAGAAACTCTTTCTAATCAGAATGTAAGGCTTAATAAACCATATTACACGAGATCCTTCACTCGTTTAGTTTATAAACCTCATTCTATCTGATCTCCCGTTCGAAGCCTTGATACACTAACATATAGTTATCCGATACATTAGGAACCACTTGAACATTTGAGCTTTGTTTACACAAGACATATACGCAATCCAAGTGAGTACATAGCTCCCTTCTTTTATGTTTTCTAAATGTTTTGGGGTGACTCATATGTGCTAAATCATTTTCAAATTTTCAAAACAAGTATATGGTTTATATATAACAATATGTTTTCAATAATGTGGGAAACTTGTTGATGCGTTATCCATAACACAAATGACATTCATTAACTTTGGCCAAGCCGACCAATATTATGTTATGGTGCCGTAGGACTGACAAATCTCATTATCAGATTTCCCGGGGTTTGTGGGGAAGTTTGGGGAACGACAAAAACTGTATTTTAACAAACCGTTTGGTGGTTTGTTATTCTAATATTTTAATAGACCCTTTGGTGGTCTATTAGTCGAGACGAGTCAACACAGGCTTGAATGTATTCACCAAAACGACCACAGTTTACACAATTAAAACAAGGACAATTGGTTTATAACACGAACGATTTGTTTATACAAAACAAAGACAATTGGTTTATGACACGGGCGATTGGTTTATACATTGTAAGTGAATTAGATAAAAAGATGAGTGTAATATGATAAGTGCATGGTGGATACGCCGCTGGTACTTCCTATATATAAATGCTCTTATTGTATTACATATCGTAGCGTTATTCAAATCACTTCAACAAGGACAAACGATTTTAGAACAAGTCACGAAAGGTTTTCGATTAAAGATATAAATCATATAATGTTTTCTTTTAAATCAATTTATTATTCGCTTTTTACAAAAGAAAAGCTTTTGTCAAGATTCATGGCTACAAGGTTTTATAACTCATACCAACTTGTATAATTGGTTAAACATATTGCAATACCAAACACTTTTGATACAAAGTTTTCATTTATCGACTCTCGTAGTCGAACGAGGTATTGCAATAACAAATACAAAGCCATGAATTTGATACACAAAATCTATGTTACTCACCAGCATTCTTTCTTGACCATCTTTTTCACATATGTTTCAGGTGCCAATGTATGATGATTATGAACGCATGCGACACATAGGATGGACTCGGGCCTTAGTTTACTTTAAAACTTAAAGACAATTGTTTGTGTTTGTTTGTTTTTTTGTCCCAAGACAATGTAATTTGTTAATTCAATAAAACAAAACCTTATGTACCATGTGGTGTGAAAAAAATTCATGTAACGTGACTCCCCGATATTTCCGCCGTGGTTTGTTGTTTTACGCGGTCGGGGTGTTACATTGCATAGGCTAAATGCAACCGTGATTCCTTCGAAAATGAGTTTGGACGTTGTTGTTGTAAATTATTTTTTCCACTAATTAAAACAAATAATACATCATTTGGTAAATGTTTTCTTGAAATGGTAAATTGAACAAACATATGAGTTTCAATTGTTGTGAGAAGCTTACTTCTACACAAGTTTGAAGTTTGTAGGTACCTTCATGCTTGTCTATAGCGACTGTTTTGCCTGGAAACAAGACTATAAGAAAACTAGGTGTGTCTATTTCTAATTCTCTAAGCTTTGATTATAGTATTTTTATTTTTAATAGTGGATTATAATTGAATATTCTTGTGGATGAGGTCGTTGTGGTCGTGGTTAAGTCTTGTGCATCTTGATACGCTTAAAAAGTTTTCAAATGTTAATTGTAAATCTTATCCTTCGTTCAAAACACTACACATTGAGGACAATGTCACTATCAAGTGTGGCGATGGAGAAAAAAATGGAAATTTTGAATTTTTTTGCCTTTAAGTCGACTTGATCGTGTTTGAAACCTGAAATCTTTAAAGTAAATCATTCATGGGTTCCAAACCAAACCACATGTATAGGTCCTTTGTCAGGGTCATGTTGCTTGTGATTGTGGTAGAAAGGTAATTCTAGAAAATGTTTTTAAAAGTAAAAGGAATAGGAATGCCTATCTATAGTTAACAAGCTTTTGTAAAAATAAAAGCATATTTCACATCGGTAACCCTTTTCCCCTACTTGGTGAGATTTTGAACCTACTTTAAAACCGAGAGGAGCGAACAATTGTGAGTGGTGTGTTGCGTGAGAATAAAAACCAAAGCACGTTAGGTTTGGGTAGGCGTTTCCTTGTTTTAAAAAGAGTATCATTTTAATTTGCTAAAGAATAACCAATAAAATGTGATTAACATTATAAACGGGGTATGACTCTAGACCTTAACTAAGGATTAGTAAGGAATTTGTAAACTGTATTTGTTAAATAATGGTGGAATAATATTGAAAGAGTTTGCTTAAGGGCAAGCAAAAGATAAGTGGGATGCGATCGGTACATTCTAGGTACACTTTAGTTTATATTAATTACAATAAAAATATTTCGATATTATTAGAAAAATACTACTTTGATCGGCTTTTATAGTTTATGGGTTTTTAAGAATATGAGTTAAAATCATATAATTAAAATGAATTGAACCTAGAAATGAAAAACATAAATATATGTTATGTTTTGGTTCTTTGATACACGTGTAGAATCAAATAAAAAGTTAACTTTGCTTAAATATGATAAGAATCGATTTTAACCCTTCATTTTTTAAATAAATGGCTAATATGAAAATGTAGGAAAAGAAAAAGTGCAAGGACATTCTTGGGAAAACCTATTTCTTGATATTTTCTCTTCACATACATGCAAGTCACATGCATATTCTCTACTCATTTTTTAAACGTTCATAAATTTTTTATATGACATTATTTAAAAAAAAACATTGCACTATAAAATCGAGTATTTTTTATCTTTAATTTAAGTACTATATTGTTATGTAAAATATGAAAACTAAAAAAACCCAAAAAAAGTTTTGTATTTCTTTGTTGTATAACATTTTTGTGCTGGATTGTTTGTACTAGATTTTTGTACTAGATTTTTTTATGCTAGATTTTTTATACTAGAATTTTGTATTGTATGTTTAAGAAAACAAAAGGGTGAGTGTTTGTATTTTAGGACCAAAATTAAGGAGTGTTACATGTCATCTGGATAATCTTTCCCCATACGTACAGTATGAAGATATAAATGACATCAAATTATTAAAGTGCATTTTGGCTCTATATATTGATTTCAATTTAATAGACACATGTGTTAATATAAATTTTGAAAATTATATAGATTCATTGTTTGTTTATGGTGTCGTACAGAAAGAAAAAAAGAGCTAAAACAATCGCAATTGATAGTGGGCCATGTATGGAAAAGGTGAAAAGGAAGGAACATGAGTTTTGGACAACAACGTGTAAAAGAAAACGATTGATGGTAATTGTTATGGGGGGCACGTTTCACAAAAAAAAAGCCCTTGGGCCGTGGTTGACTAAAACGAAACCAAAGTAAAGAAATGGAGAGTGGACGGTTAGGGGGTTCGCAAGAAGGGAAGGCAGCCTCTTGTTGTGGTGGTTCTTGGCTGCTTGGCATACAAATCAAGAAAAACATAGGATTTTGTGTTGACGATTTTGAACGCGATGCGTAGCTAATCTCTTGTGATGATCCTCGGGTGTATGGTTCTTTGTACATTAATTAGTTTGTGGATTGTTTGATTTCACATTTGTTTATTTGAAGATTATGTTAATTGCATTAGTCTTGTTTTGAATTTGTGAATTGTTGATGTATACTCGTACCATTGACTTTGCAAAATGAATTCGATTAATTATGCTTTGATATAAATTAGGGTTTGTTCATTTTCTTGAGTGACGAAACGTATTCTTGTTCATCGTTTGATGTTGATAGTTATTGACGCCTAAGCCTTGAAACAACCTCGTTAATACCAATTGTTTATCTCAATTCCAAACCCAAGTGTGTGATTGAACCTAGTTGCTTATGATTTCGAACCCGGGTGTGATTCTGTTTCCATATTATTGTTTTCAATCAAATCAAAAGTAGTACTTTAATCAAAGATTAAACTTTATAATTGTTTTGTACACTTGTTTGTAAATAGTTTAGACAAACAAACAACTAGTGTGATACTGAACACATGTTCCTTGTGGATACGATACTTGACTTACCCTAACTAATAGGTTAATTTGGTTTTTGATTGATCAGAACGACACGATCGATCAAAACAGAGCTAGTGCGCTTAGTATTGCACTGCTTGTTTGATTTTGTTTAGATTAAGTAGTTTTGAATCCTAAAAGAAAATTAATATTAGTTCTTAGTTTTCTTTCTTTTATTTATTTGGTTATACTTTGGGATAGTGCAAAAACATCACATGTCCATTTGATAAATTTGAATATTAGTGATTGCATAAAATTATCTCCTATGAAGGTGGTGGGAATTCAAGCGGGAGATGATTATAAATTTAATGGAAAAGGTTTGGTTGCTAATAAATAATAAACTTACCGGGTGGAGGTTGGGTTCAACTGACAAAGTCATTCGAGTTAAGGTGTTGATTCCCTTGAAATCAAGTGTTCAAGCTTACTAAATACGAATGTTGTGTAATTTAAGCCGTTGAAAAAATAATAATAATAAACTTCCCATAATTCTGATGGCAGGGGCGGACCTAGCTCTTTATGAGCCGTAGCACGGGACAGGGCTCAACTTCGTGTCGGTAGTGTATATTTATATATATATTTTTCGGTTTTATAGAAAGGAATGAGGATACCCCTAAGTGTAAGTGAAGATGAGATAAATGATATTTTCCGGTGACGGAAACGAAAAGTCCGGTTGAGTAAAAGTTGCAGCGGCAACTTGTTTGAAGAAGATGAAGTTTTTGTTATTATATTAATATAAGCAATTATGCATTGGGAAAATAATGAAAAGGCATCAAGTACGTTCAGATACATAATGTTTCCCAATGAAAAGTAATTGCCACTTGTTACTTTTACTTTTACTTTTGACCATATGCAACTTTTGTTTTCTATTTTGCCTACTAATTTAAAGATACAAAATAATAATCAATGATTTTCTTATCAAATAGAACGTTGAAACTTCTATTTACAAGTTTAGTAAAAATTTTAAGTAGCTTTATTTCATATTTTAAATGTTGATTACGAATTTTAGTTGCAATATAAAAAAAGTTAAACAAATGAGGTTTATAGATTTATAAAAATAAACACAATTGTACTTCTTTGGGTTTATATATCAATACAAAAATATGTTTATCATTGCGTCTACGTTTCTATTATATTTTGTTAAAAAAAGTAGACGCCATAAACATCGGCTTGCACCGACATGGAGTGCGAGTGTAACCCACTAGTCTGATTTTTCGATTGACAATTAGTTTTTTTGTCTTTTTCCTCCCTTTTAATGAAGGGCAAAATTGTGATATTTTTTAATTTGTTGTAATAAAACGTTAAAAGACCATTTTGCCCTTCATTAAAAGGGAGGAAAAAAACAAAAAAACTGGATGTTAACTGAAAAATCTAACCAGATTTTGATTTTGGATGAAAATAGCAACAAAATTGAAACCACAGGGACACGGATTCAAAAGGTTTAAGTTTGGACAAAAGTGACCAAATCTCATAGACCATTTTGGCAGTTTACTCACAATTTTACTTCTAAAAATAGTTTCACAACACGCGTATCTATAACTAATTAATATATAATTTTAATTATACCTTATCTCAAAAAATTATATTATAATTTCTAAATCTTATTACCAAGTGTTTAATAAGCTTTATTCAATTCGTGGGTCTGTAACCTAGTATACGCATTTACACACACGACGCAATGAAATGACTAGATACAAGAAAATTTTAAGTGCCTATTTTACTAAGTGTACAGGGCCCTCGAATCCTCATGGACTGACCTAGGTAAAAAAAATTAGGATACCCCTGATTTTTTCTTCTAGGTCCGCCACTGTCTGATGGGCTGATGGCTAGAAAGATTATGATGGGTTAATTTGGTGGATATACTTAAAGAGATGGATTACGTGGAATGGATGAATGGAATTTTGGGTAATTTGGATCCACAAAAAACTTCGCACATATAGGTATATTAAAAAAGCTCGTGACTCGTAGCTTAGATGGTAGCTCGTACGAAAAGAGCTTGAAAAAAAACTAGCTTAAAAAACTCGATTTGAAACAACTTGAGCCGAGTGGGCTCATTTTGTAGCCGAGCTCGAGCCCAGCCCAGCTCAGCTCGGCTAATGCTCTGCTCATAGCTCGCTCGAAAAAAAACTAGCTTAAAAAATTCGTATGGATATTTGATAGGGTGAATGGCATTTGTAATAGGACATATACGTTTTTTACCCTTAAATGTTTCTTGAAACTTGTTGATTAGCAAATCGATCCCCACAACAGTTGCATCCATAATTATCATTTGAATCAAGGTAAAAACCAATAAGCACAACGTAAACATTAATAGTGGGGACTTGATATCAGTTAGACCACCCGTAGTGGGGCGTTTTTTTTTTTTTAAATTGAAAAAAAACGCCCCTCACCCCATTACACCCGGCGTTTTGGGGCGTTATTTTTGGAAAAATTGGTTGTGGGCGTTTCAATTAAAACGCTGTGCACATGTTTGTTGAACCAATCAATGGTGAGCATTTGTATGACTACTTTGACTAGCCAATCACCATCCATTCATGTGTTTGCTTTTTTTTTTTCATTAAAAATAATATGGGGGGTTATTGGCATAATGCCCCACTACGCCACTTTTGCTATAATGCCCCATCGCTGACTAGGACGCCACGTGTCGGATAATGCCCCATGGTGGGGGCATTATAACCCACTACCACTACACGTGGTCTTACTAATCAACTGAACATACTTTGTAAAGCCAAAAAAAAAAACTCACCACCACCCAAAAACCTAAACCTCCCACTCCCCTCTCAAAAAAAAAAAAAATGGTGTGGGTGTGGTGAGGGTTTAGGTTTTTGGGTGGTGGTGGGTGTTTAGGTTTTTTTTTTTTTTTTTTTTGTAGTGGGTTTTTTTTAGAAGCCTTTGTACCCTTCTCACAATAAGGAGCTTTCGTATTTGATCCTAATCCATAACAAATCATGTTTAGATCACCTCAAACAAAAATATAAGAAGAATAAGCAACACCAAAAATCAAGAAATGGGTTTGAGTAAATCCCTTTGGTAGACTTTCAAGGTACTTTTGCTATTATGAAAATCAAAAAAAAAAAATGAACATGTTCTATCAAATTTTAATGGCATGAATAAGTTTTAAAAAAGAAAAAAAAATGCTATTTGTACAGTTTATTGCCACCCTTACCTTAGACTATAATTAAAAGAATTTCAAATGACACGCCAGTCCGTCAACTCGACACGATTACCACCCCTACCTGAGACTATAATTAATGAAATTTTAAAGCTTAAATGTCTTAAAGCTCTATGGCTGAACAATAACCCAAAACTCATCTTATATATAGTTTTAACCTATCATTTGTTTCCTACCATGAAAAATTCTTGAAGAAATCCGAGCGTATAGTTCTAATAGAAAGCAGAAGTAGTAGTAATATTCCAGTATAACAACTACAATAATTATGAGTAAAGTAAAGCATGGGTAAGAAACCTTCTTTAGATTTTAGTGTCAATTTGCTCTGAAAGCTCCTTTTTTTTAACGGCAAATTTCCTTTTTTTTAACGGCAAATTTCTTTTATTCCATGTCG
This sequence comes from Helianthus tuberosus, assembly GCA_030545235.1. NCBI lineage: Eukaryota > Viridiplantae > Streptophyta > Magnoliopsida > Asterales > Asteraceae > Helianthus > Helianthus tuberosus. The sequence continues at coordinate 9,579,733 of CM060436.1, forward strand.
TCTATGAGCACCTGAACCCAAGACCTCGCTCTCCCAAAGTATTTAAAGGCTTTATCTTTGCCAATGTACCACCACCCCATTGGTTTTGAAAGCTCCTTTATATCGCCATCAAATCTTTCCTCCACATAATTAAGAACATCAATACCACATATCACCATAATTTTTTCAACCTTCGGGACCTACCATATTTAACCACATAGAATATCAATAAAAAGATGCTAGTTATTTATTTTTTTAATAAATAGATACATAGATGAAGGACAGGCTTACATGATAAATGCTGAGTTAAGTAGAGTAACTGAATGATTACAGAAAGATAATAATAATTCTGAGGCTGATTTTTGTCAACTTAAGTGTTATATTTCTATTTTTGCTGGTTGTGGCGTTCTTTTATGCATTTGCTTAACACCATGTGTAGTGAGAGGGGGAAGATCCTTGGGCGTTTTTACGCCATGTGATTGTCCCATCAACATGTGGGCATTGTGTGGCATTATGTTAAAAAGAGTGTAGTGGGGCTTGAAATCTTGTGGAGCATTATATTCTAATAGAAATAAATAAAAAATAAAAATAAAAACCATAAAAAATGCTATTGGCCAAAGATAAAGTCACGCTTCACCCATTTTTTTCAAAAAAAAAACGCCTCAGAGGCGGTTACCGGGCGTTTTTTGGGGGAAAACGCCAACCCCCCCCCCCCCCCCCCCCCCCCCATGGGTGGTCTAAGTATGTTGGTTGTCAAAGCCTAAAGCCTATGTACCAAGTACAACAATTCCAGATGTTATTCCCTGGCTAATGACATACTAACGTACACATAACAAAATAACTAAAGCAACAAAATGTCCCAAATGCATCTATACAAAATCACCTAAACCGTAGCTCCAGAAAGAAAAAACACCATGGGAGAACATGCAAAAAGATTTGCAGGTGTCACCATATAGCCGCAGCTTCAATATAAAATTAAAAACTCCCGGAATAACACACCTGACTAGAAACCCAAACCGAACATAAAACATGATGAAACTGTAAACAACCATAAAAGAATTATTTAAGCGATACGGGCTTAGAAACTGCCGGGTCAAAATGCGAACCCCCTTCATAAAATGAGAAAAGAACTGGGCCGTGCTGTTTTCATCATCCGCAACATCTTCAACACAAAAGAAATTTTCACCAACTGTATTTCTAATGTTTCCCTTTCTTGGTTTATAAATTTCTTGCGTTGTACCTATGGGATGGCTAAAGTTCACCATTACTTAACCCGTTATGTTTTATCTCGTATGAGTCACATACAAATCAAGCTAGTGAGCTATTCAAGAGCGACCGGCTAAAATCTTGAATACAACCAAGATTAAACGGGCTTGAGCCAAAAAAATAAGCTAGTTTAATAAACAAGTCCAATCCCAAGTTTTTATTTAATATAACAAATACATACTACATAACAGAAATAATAATAATAATAATAATAATAATAATAATAATAATAATAATAATAATAACAAAAGGTTATGACAAAATGAACTATATATAAGTATAATAAAAATAACTAAGTAATATTTATTATGTTATAGATATAAAACTTAATTATAATTATGTATAACAATAACTATATATTTATATAAATAAAATAATTAAATATACAACAAGTAAGAAACTAGCCGAGATCAAGTTCGAGCTTGAAAAAATTCTTAAAAGCCGAACGCAAACTTTGGATATAGAGCTCAAAACGAGCCGAGATTGAGCTTAGGCGAGCTCGAGCTCAGCTTGGCTTGGCTTGTTTACCCCTCTAGCAGTGACGGACCTAGAAATTATTTGCTGGGGGTGCGGATGAGTGGTTCAAGCATATTTTCAGAGGGTGCGGTCGGGATTTTTGCCTAAAAAATAGACTAAATTTTTTTTCAAGGGGTGCACCCGCCCACCCTTGTCTTCACCTAGGTCCGCCCCTAAACTCTAGTCACATACTCTACTCGTTCAACCAGTACTAAAGGTTACCCACCCACCACCACCATAAAACCATCATCAAAAGTTACCCCTGGCGAAGGCAAACCCAAGTAAAACTAATGCAGAAGGGTCAAAATCATAAGAACTAATAACACTCTAGGAAGCAAGGGTAGGGGTACCCGGGTTATTGGGCTGAGAAAAGCATCATTATGCAAAATCATCAATAACGAAGGTAAGCAACAGAATTACAAGTAATCGTCCTGTCATAAGTATTTATTCATCTAAAGTGTAGAAATTGCATCACATAGAAATGCAACTATGCACCCTCCAGTTTGATTTGACCCGTAAACACTTTTTGTTCGTTAAATATATACACATATACACAAACACACACATGTATATCTAGCAAATGTTAATTATGATTGCAGATATAATATAGTTACAACTATAATTTAAAGCTATGAATATAAATTATATGCGTAAAAATAGAATTTGTGTGACATTCAACCTTTTTGACCCATTCGACCCGTTTTTAACTAAAGTTTTTTATATGACTCATCTGATATGTGCCAATTGGATTTGTGATAAACACTAGTACACAATCCATCTGAGGATGCGGTGAAATAAAATTGAAAGTGCGGTGTCCGGGCCGCATCAACTAATTACGCACCAAAAGTTCCCTCTTTTTGATGATGCGGTGCACAATCAGCATCATTTAATAATGTGACCGCACCTGAATTTAGATCTCATATGCAACAAGGATTAGACATGTGGCCACTACAACTTTCAACAAATATCAGCTTTTTTTTTTTCAAATATATATCTTACTAAATTCTGTAAAATTTCAGAAAAAAATCCATTAAATTTCCCAATTAATAACTTCAATACACAAATAATGTCTTAAAATAAAAATTATAACTACTATTTTACAAGATTCCTCAAAGTACATGTTTTTCGAAAATGAACCCGAACCGACCTCTTCAAACCTTGCAACCCGATCCGACCTCTTCAAGCCTTGCAACCCAAACCGACCTCTTCAAGCCTTGTAACCCAAACCGACCTCTTCAAGCCTTGCAATCAGATCCGTAGAAAACCGCCTAACAAAACATAACGTGATATTACCAAAATGAAGCCTTAAAAACATAAAACCAATAGTGCTAATACACTGAAACAAAATGCAACAGCATCAACGTCAATCTTTTAGCTATTAAGATGAAGTAAAGAACAAGAAGCATACTGAAATGAAAAAAAAAACAAATAAACAGACAGTTCATGTAATTGAACCTCTCAAACTCGATAAACTTTGAATAAACAGTCAACGTAATTGAATTAAACATTTTTTATTCAAGTTTATGGCTTTAGGCAGAAAAGATTAAACAAAAGATAAACAAATATTAATAGTAAATAATTCAAAGATTCACCGTTTTTCATATGCCAACCATTCTTGAGAAGCTTGTGTCACCGCACCACCGCCACGCCTGCTCGCTTGTCGTCCGATTAAACCGAGCAAAGAAGAGAAGAGGTTTGGATTGGTATTCCTGCAAATCTGAAGTACCCGATAGTTAGAAGTCTATGCCAGCCACCCTCATCGTTTGAGGTTAAAAGTGTGTTGAAGTGTTTATAGCTTGCTCTGTTTAAACTTTGTCTATTTTAAATAAGGAATAATGAATTTTAATAATCCAAACTATTAGCCGCTGGCCGGCAACGGTCTCAACTTCAAAAATAACCTTAATTTCTTTTTGTACCCTTATCTTTTTCGGTTTAGTAAAAGTCCATTGGTTTACAATATATGATAAGCTGGGACCACCGCTGGTTATTTTTGAAGTTGGAACCGTTGCTGGCCAACTTCTGATAGTTAGGATTATTAAAATACATTATTCCTTTAAATAAACAACTGTGTTGAAGAGTTTATTTCTTGAGTTCAATGTCAAAATTAAGCTACATACAAAAATCTTTAAAAGTGAAAACCTAGGTTAATTGCAGCCTTGCAGGTTTATCTACATACGAAATTCTTCAAGTAATATAACAACAATAATAATGGTACGGAATTGTAATAGAACCTAATCAATATAGCTGCCATAAAACCTATATATAACTATTCTTTAGTTGTATCAAAGCAAAAAAACTCATAAAACACCAAAAACAATCAACACACTAACAAATTTAAAGACCGAATAGAACCATATCTTACAAGATTCGCCATCTCTTCAAGCACAGAAGTAACTTGTTCACCACCAATACCATTTTGACTGGTAAGGTCGGTTGCGTTCGCGTAAAATCTGAAGCGCATTCAAGGTTGATTAGTTATGAATGAAACATACAATTTAAAAATGTGAAATTATTCAGTTCCAGTTCAACCAAAATACAAAAAAGGTAAATATAGTGGATGAAAACCAAATCCCACTATTTGAATTAGAAATTTCAACATCAGCAAATGTATTCATACTCCAATACTAAACTAATTAAATAACTAAACATCAATTATGCACATACAGGTAGGTTAAACTTTCCATCTTAATTGCAATGCTTTTTCATCCTAACCAACTACTGTGTAAACAATAAAAAATGATGTACAAGTGCAATTCAACTATAAAAGCACAATCCAACATATACAGGACTACTTGCAAATATGGGCATGTTTGGCTAAGCTTATTAGAGTTAAAAAGGACTTTTGGGAAAATGACTTTTTGAAAATGAGTTTTTAAAAAAAAGTGTTTGGATTAGCTTATGGGGTGGGAAAAGCCAATAAGTCAATAAGTTGTTTTTTAAAAAGTGTTTGGCTTAGCTTATTGATGTAAAATGACTAAAATGGACATTCTTTCATAAGTCAATAAGTTGTTTTTTAAAAAAGTGTTTGGCTTAGCTTTTTTGTTTCTCTTCTCTTAATAAAAAGTTTAATTTAATAAAAAAAACCTACAAAATAAAAAATATGTCTTTTACAAAAGTTAAAACACAATAATACCACCATAGTTCTCATAGTACATTCATCCATACAATTGAAATGATGTCATATTCATCTCCGCAATGTCATTATATCTTCCGCAATGATATCTCGGATCGCTGACATATACATATCATCATTTGCACGACGTGTAGCCTGATCTTCTTCGCGAACTTCATCGCTAGTACCACCTCGTCTAGGATTGTATGATTCTTGTTGTGCCCTGTCAAATGCTTTATCAAACTCACCAGCCTTTCTAATATAGTTATGGATCGCCATCGACGCTATCACAATACTCACTTGGTGTTCGTACGTGAAATTAACATGCATATCTCTCAATAACGCCCACCTAGCTTTCCACACTCCAAAAGTACGTTCAATGATATTTCGCAATGATGAGTGGTAATAGTTATATGTCTCTTTTGGTCCGCGGGGAGCACGCATAGCACTAGTTTGTGCATGTCGAAAATCCGGTATATGATAACGAATGTTCGTACCTTTGTATGGAGCAAGATACCCTCTAGTATTTGGGTATCCGGCATCAACAACATAATATTTATCTGCAAATAAAAAAAACAGCTGTTATTCGTTTTAAATAAGTATTAAAAGCATAAAAATATCATTACTAAAATTATACTAACCACCCGTGGGATGTGGAAATTGAACTTCCGGTCTCTCTAACGCTTCATTGAAAATTCTCGTGTCATGTGCAGTCCCCTCCCATCCGGCCCACGCAAATGTAAAACACATGTTAAAATTACACACAACCATTATATTTTGTGTAGCGTATCCCTTTCGACCAATGTACTTCGGTTGTTCGTTCAATGGAACCGATGCCCTCACGTGTGTCCCGTCTATAGCGCCAATGCAGTTCTACAATTACAAAACGATATCATATTTAAATCATTTATTAAAGTAATTGTAGCATTAGATACATCGAGCAATAGATAATACCTCGAACATTGGATAATACCGAGGATTGTTTAATATATGTGCAGGTACGCAAATTACGAGCTATTATAATCCCTCTCACAACTTCGGCACATAACCTTTTAAATCCTATAACCTCATCATCCATATACTATTCATCATTGTCATCTGAATCAGAGTAGTCACTATCCATCCTGTATAAATGTCAAACGATCACATATATTTAAATGTCAAACCATAGCATAAATTAAAACGTCAAACAACACATAATGTCAAACGATCACATATATTTAAATGTCAAACCATAGCATAAATTAAAATGTCAAACACATAATGTCAAACGATCACAGAAATTAAAACGTCAAAATATCGAATATTTCCAAATTTGCACCCTTAAATTTGACAAACTCTTTATTTACCTACGAGATAAGACGGTTGATTAATGGATTTTCAAGTTGCAATCACAAATTCATTAATTAATAACTTACCTTTATTTTCTCCTCCCACCACTCATCCGATGCCTCGATTAAGCTTCTTGTCCCACCGATCCCAGTTTCAAGCCTTATTAAGCGGTCATAAAGCTTCCAATCTTTTTTCATGGCGTCCCATTTGTTTTTAAGTTGTTTTCTATCAAAGACTTTGCCGGTTTTTTCGTTCATGGTTTTTTCTATATTCTCCCACCCAATCTTATTAAAGTGACCACAAGGTTTATTCCCTTTTATACTTTCAAGCTTGCAAGCTTCGACAAAGTCCATAAACGCATCATTATTCCACAAGAATTTTGGTTTATTCTTTTTAGTTGACGTTTCACAATCAACAACATTTGTGTGGTAAGCATCCATTATCTGATACATATACGCATAAAAATGGATCCAAATCTGATTAATCGAACCCATACAGCAAACAATACAACAAACATATGCGTTAATTTTGTTTTTACACTACATATCCAGCAACAATCAACAATACAGCAAATCGGATTTATGCCAAAAAAAAAACAGTAAACAAATAGACCCAATCTGATTTTTACACTTACATATCCAGCAACAATCAACAAACAGATGCATTAATTTTGTTTTTAGCATGCATTAACAGATCCAATTTGAAACATGTATTAACAGATCTAAATCTTATTAATCGAACAGCAAGCTAACAGATCCAATTTGAAACAGATTAAGATGCAATTTCGAACACCAAACATATCGAATTTGAAACAGATTTAACATGCAATCGCTGTGAATTGGAATCTCTGACAATTGGAAACAGATCTAACCTGCGGTGGAGAACAGATCTGATGAGCGCCGGAGGTGGAGAATGGGCCGCCGAAAAAGCAAGCCGGAGGTGGAGAACAGATGTGATGAACGAACCGGAATGGGCCGCCGGAGAAGGAACCGCCGGAGAAGGAACCGGAATCACTGCTGTGGCTTCTTGCTGCTGTGTCGACTTGCTGCTGATGTGTTCACGAGAGAAGAGGGGTGATGAATGTGTTGTACTGTTGTAGGGCACACAGATATAAGGAAACAAATATAAGGGGTAATTTAGTAATTTCATTATTGAAAAGTCATAACTGGATCAAGAAGTCACAAATTCTTGGCTTTTCAAAACCTCCTGTTTCCTTCTTTGCAAAAAGCTATTTCAAAAAGGACTTCTTTGTTATCCAAACATAAAAACAACTTATTGGCTTTTGAATAAGTCAATAAGCCAATAAGTTGGTTTGAGAAGCCAATCCAAACATGCCCTATAATATCTAATATGCACACCAAATAGCTTCTCATAAACATATAAATAATTGAACTTTAAACAAACTAAAGGTAGAACAACTGCAAAACATCACCTATTTATGTCTCGGTTCAAGCTCAAGTGAAAAGGTAGAACAACAACCTCCTCCTATTACACTCCGATTAGGGTTTGTAGCCGCAGGTTAGGTGATTGGGGTTTTCGCCGGTTAGGTAATTAGGGTTTTCGCTGGTGAGGAAATGGTTGCCGCCGGTTAGTAATTAGGGTTTTCATGTGGGGTAGAGGTTGCCGCCGGTTGGTTAGGGTTCCAGGGGAGAGGAGAAACGTGTGTGTATTGAGTTATGAAGAACAGAGTAAAAGTGGCGGTAAGGAAGAGATCGATTTGTTTGGGCTGAAAATTTTGGGGGGAAGAAGGATCATCTTTGGGGGAAGAAGCTCAATTTTGGGGTAGAGATCGAAATGCATTTTATTGTGTGAAATATCACTACAAGAAATAACCACTTTTAGCGGCGACACCATTAGCGGCGACAGGCCAAATGTCGCCGCTATTGGTCGATCCGCGTCCCGGAGTCTGAAACCAAACCCCAGCCGTTGATCCTTATCTTGATCTAACGGTTGGGGATTTAAAGGGCATTAGCGGCGACAAGACAATAGGCATTAGCGGCGACAGCTGTCGCCGCTAAAAGTCGATCCGTGTGAAGCTTGAAAAGAGCTGATCTCTGCCCTTGATGAGAGTATGATCCAACGGTTTGGGCTCCTTCCTGCTTTCTCTCCCTTAAACAAACACACTCACCCACCAACACAATCACCAAACTCCATCATCATCTTCACAAATCACAACAACAACAACCTGCTAGCACCACCGCCGGATCGCCACCACCGTGAAGCTACCACCGCCGTGAAGCTACCACCACCGCCGGATCGCCACCACCGTGAAGCTACCACCACCGCCGGATCGCCACCACCGTCAAGCTCGTTCAACCACCGTTGAACCGGCATCATCAAGCTCCACCACCACCATTATCAAGCTGCACCACCACCACCGTGATTCTAGCTCAGGCGCCGTTGAACCACCGTTGAACCGCCATCATCAAGCTCAAGTTCCGGCCACTTTCGTTTTATTGTTTACAAAATGTATAGCTTCGACAAGTTCCGGCCAGTTTCTTTTACCGTTTTATTGTTTAGAAAATGTATAGTTCCGATAAGTTTTTGATAGTACCGTTGAATCCATTTTTTGAGATGAGAATTTGAATGAAAAGTTATATAATCTTTAAATTTATTAGTTCCGACAAGTTTTTGATAAACGATTTGTTATGTAATCTCCGGCAATCTATCTCAGGCGATCTTTCCATCGAATTCTCCGGCAAGAGTATTAGCGGCGACGGTATCAATAGCGGCGACAACCAGGCCAATAGCGTCCCAGCAATACCGGCGACGCTTTACCGGCGACGTGTCGCCGCTAAAAGTCAATAGCGGCGACAAAATAGGTCAATACCGGCGACACCTGTCGCCGCTAAAGGTGCCCTGTTCTTGTAGTGTATATCATATTATTATATTGTTAAATAAAATCTAAAGGTGCGATTACATATTAAATGGTGCTGGTTCTTTTTCCATTTGGTGGTGATTTGTGAATGAGGATATGATGATGCGGTGGTATCCTTGAGCCGCACCATCAAAAAATATCCAACGCACCAACAATTGACTTGTGTACTAGTGAAATAATCCGTTGAGTGGATCAAGCTCAAAAGAAAAATTAACTAGAGAAAACAATAAACTAGAACAAAATGTATAATAATATGCAGAAGTAAATAAACGTGGGTAGCAAACAAATACTTTGGATGCATGGTTTTCGCATGGCTACGTAGGGCATGGACTCAAAGGGGTTGGGACATAACATCATCTGAGATACAAAAGAAATGAAGAATGGTTACCTGTTTTTAACTGGATTTTTTACGTGACCCATTTATTGAATCTTACGAAGCTAGTATAAACATCTGACAGCAACATTTTTACTGCATGAACATTTGATGTTAGTTTAGTGTTGACTAACTCTGCTGGAAATAAACGTTGCACAAAGACCGAGTTCGCAGGAGGTGTACGTTGAAAGGTGAACGTTGGAAAGGAACTGATTGGACTGAGTAATATGCTAGAGTCTGTTGCATTTTCACTATTTAAATTAGCTTTGTTTTGCAGTTTTATTTTATCACTTCCAATTTAGAATCAGTCGAAATTACTGTAATCATTCCATAAGCTTTAAGCATTCAGCAATAAAGATTGCATTCGACTGCATTTCTTCTCTGTTTTTTCTTTGATTATTTCAATATTTGCCTGATCCAAATCTAACATTTGGTATCAGAGCTTAAAGTTCTGATCCATTTATATGCCAAAAATCCTACGCCTCAACACCATGTCAATCGTTACAAACCCTAATCCCGCAAGAGAAAACTCCGTTTCATTCCAGTGCCCTATCCTCACTCCTACTAATTACAATACCTGGTCGATAAAGATGGAGGCGATCATGGACGCCCACGGGTTGTGGGAAGCCGTCGAGCCGCCGACCGGAGTGGTCGTGGATGAGAAGAAATCAGGGGCGGAACCAGAGGGGGGTCAAGAGGGTCCGTTGACCCTCCGGTCACCGGAACTTTTTGAATTTTATTTATAAATTTTGAGTTTTTGAAGAACAAACTTAGAGATGGACCCCTTAATTTAAACCAGTATAGAATATAAGCTTATGATGACCCCCTAACTAAATCGTTCTGGTTCCGCCACTGGAAGAAATCCAAGCAAGCTCGAGCATTCATCTTTCAATCCATCCCGGACGAGGTTCTTTCGCAGGCTGCGAAGAAGAAGACGGCCAAGGAGGTTTGGGATTCATTGAAATCCCGGTATGTAGGTGCTGAACGGGTTCAGAAAGCTAGGTTAAGCATTCTGAAATCTGAGTTTGAAGGGCTGCTGATGAAGGATGGAGAGACTATCGATGAATACGTCGGAAAGCTATCGGGTATGGTTTCGAAGTACAATAGTGTTGGTGCAAAACTGGAAGATGAAAAATTGGTGCGAAAATTGTTTGACACGGTTCCGGAAAGATTCATAAACTTGGTTGCTTCAATTGAGCAAAGCTCGGATGTTGAGACTATGTCGTTCGAAGAGGCAATCGCACACTTGAAAGCATACGAAGACAGAGTGAAACTCCGTCAATCACACCAAGCTGCTGAGAATAGTTTGCTTTTCTCTAAATCTGAACCTCAGTCGAGTTCTAAAGGGCATGGAAAGGGTCAACAGTTTACGAACCAGAGATCGGGGGGTCGAGGCAAGGCTGACCGGGGTGGTCGGGGTGGTTTTCGAGGACGTGGCCGGGGTAGGGGTAACTGTGGCGGACACGCAGGAAACCAAGATCAAAGAAATGGGTCGAGAAGACAAGATAAATGGCATATTGAATGTTTCAATTGCCATGAATACGGGCACTATGCCTCAGAATGCAAAGAGGCTAAAGAGAAGAAGGAAGAAGTGAACTTAACACATGAAGAAGAGCCTACATTACTGTTAACAGTACACGGTGAAGAGGCGTCCGATATGGTGTTGTTAAACGAAGATAAGTTTGTACCGGAACAAGAAAAAACATGGATCGGAGAGAACCGGGACATGTGGTACCTGGATAACGGCGCTAGTAATCATATGACGGGACTTAAAGAGTCATTTGTGGATTTGAATTTCAATGTTACGGGTCAAGTTCGGTTCGGTGACGGTTCACGGGTTCAAATCAAAGGCAAGGGGTCGCTACTCTTTGAATGTAAAAATGGGGATCAGTTGTTGATTCCTGATGCTTACTACATCCCGGCGCTAACGAGTAACATCCTAAGCTTAGGCCAACTTACTGAAGAAGGGTACGACATTCGAATGCATGGAAACCTATTGAAGATGAATGATAAATCTGGAAGGCCTGTAATGTGGGTACAAAGGCAGTCAATAGGTTATATAATATATTGCTAAAAATTGCAAGACCCATTTGGCAGCAAGCTTGGATAATGAGGCATGGATTTGGCATGCAAGAATGGGACATGCAAATTTCAAGGTATTGGAATCAATGGCTCGTAAAGAATTGGTGATTGGAATGCCTAGATTCACTTGCCCATCACAGGTGTGTGAAGGATGTCTTGTGGCAAAGCAGACCCGCAAACCGTTCCCGAAAGAAGCGAAGTGGAGAGCAACAGAACCATTGCAATTGGTTCATGCAGAAATTTGCGGTCCAATTACGCCACAGACATCGGGTGGTAACCGGCACTTTCTTTTATTTGTTGACGATTTTTCTAGATATATGTGGGTATATCTAATTAATACAAAAGACCAAGCCATTCAAAAGTTTAGACATTTCAAAGCACATGCTGAAAAAGAAAGCAAATGCAAATTGAAAATGTTACGTACTGATCGTGGGGGTGAATTTACTTCACATATTTTTAATGAATATTGCAAAGACGAAGGTATTCGGAGGTAATTAACCGCGCCATACACCCCACAACAGAATGGGGTTGTAGAGACAATCATGGAGATGACAAGATCCTTACTGAAGTCAATGGAAGTACCAGAAGTGTTATGGGGCGAAGCAGTAAGACACTCCGTATACATTCTAAACAGAGTTGCAACTAAAGCTGTGAAAGATACAACTCCATACCAGTTATGGAAGGGGCATAAACCTGACCTTTATTACTAAAGGTGTTCGGATGTGTAGGGTATGCAACACATCTTAAAATTCATATGCCGAAGCTGGCTGATAGAGGAGAGGCAATGGTTTATTTGGGAGCAGAAGATGGAACCAATGGGTACAGAATGCTTGATGTAAAGAAGAATAAAGTTGTAATAGCAAGAAGTGCTGATTTCATTGAGCATAAGAAGTGGGCCTGGGGAAAGTCAGCAACAGAACATCCCACGTCAACTTGGGCCAGTGTACCAGTCAACAGTCCAAATGAATTCAGCCAACCACAGTCGCAGAGTGAAAATCAAATTGGGGCAGGATTTTCGACCCCTAGAACACCTATTAATGATTTCGATTCAATTTTTCCTTCTATTTCAGGTAATCATGAGGCAAATTTGCAGACTACTAGCTCTCATTCACAAAAATCAAGTCGCAACCCAGCTCGTGATACAAGTCATTTTCATGACACTCCCTTACAAGGGTTCTGATCACTTGAAGATGTATATGGTAGAACCACAACAATGGATGCAGTGGAGGTTCAAGACTTGTATGACAGTAATCCAGAATTGATGCTAATTGATGATGAACCAGTGTCTTATGATGAAGCTGCCACTAAAGACGATTGGGTGCAAGCTATGAAAACAGAGCTGGATTCTATTGTACGAAATAATACCTGGACTTTAATTCAATTGCCACCAGGTCGCAAGGCAATAGGGTTGAAGTGGGTATTTAAATTGAAGAAGGATGCTAACGGGAGTGTCACAAAACATAAAGCACGTCTGGTGGCTAAGGGTTATGTACAACAGAAGGGAGTGGATTTTGAAGATGCCTTCGCACCCGTTGCTCGCTTGGAAACGATTAGACTCCTTCTAGCGATCGCAACAAACAAGAATTTGGTTGTGCATCATCTTGATGTCAAGTCGGCATTCCTTAATGGCGATCTCAAGGAAGAAGTGTATGTAACACAACCAAGCGGCTTTGAGGTCAAGGGAAAAGAAAGAATGGTGTACCGCCTACACAAGGCTCTCTACGGTCTGAGACAGGCACCAAGAGCGTGGAATGCCCGGTTGGATAAAGTACTCAAAGAACTTGGTTTTAGCAGATGTGTGCACGAACAAGCGGTTTACAAGGTACATGAACCAGACTCTATACTTATTGTAGGTGTGTACGTTGATGACCTGATTGTAACCGGGTCAAACGAAGAAAAAGTTTGCGAATTTAAGAAAAGGATGAAGATGGTTTTTGACATGAGTGACATGGGGAAATTATCATACTACCTTGGTATTGAGGTTGAACAAACCAAGACAGGAATCTTAATCAAACAGGAGGCGTACGCGAAGAAGATTCTAGAGATGGCAGGTATGTCAACGTGTAATGCTACGGCGTTTCCTATGATTCCAAAACCGCAGTTGAAAAAAGATGAAGAGGGAGAGAGTGTTGATCCAACCATGTACAGAAAGATAATTGGAAGCCTCCACTATTTGATTCATACTCGGCCAGATCTTAGTTACTCAGTCGGGGTTGTGAGCAAGTTTATGCAGTCCCCAAAGCAAAGTCATTTTGCAGCGGTCAAAGAAATTCTGAGATATGTTCGAGGTACAACGGGTTACGGGCTGAAGTACGATAAAGGGGAAGATGGCAGACTGTTTGGGTACTGTGACATCAGTTTCGGTACTGATGTTGAAGACCGTTGATGCACGACGGGTTGGCATTTTATTATTCAAACAATTTAATTACATGGTCATCACAGAGACAAAAGACGGTCGCTCTTAGTTCCTGTGAAGCTGAGTTCATGGCAGCAACATCGGCGGCTTGTCAAGCGTTGTGGCTAAGAAATTTGATTAGTGATTTATTGGGAAAAGAGGCACAAGTTGTGAAATTGTTTGTTGATAATGAATCTGCCATAGCGTTGATGAAAAACCACGTTTTCCACCAGAGAAGCAAACATATCGACACCAAACATCACTTCATACGTGAGTGTGTTGAACGAGAACAGGTGTGTGTCGAACATGTGAGTGGAAATCTGCAGAAAGCAGATATATTGACAAAACCGCTGGCACGGGTGAAATTTGCTGAAATGAGGAGTCTTATCGGAGTGAAGGACCTGCACGAAGATGTCAACACTACGGGGGAGAGTGTTAGTTTAGTGTTGACTAACTCTGCTGGAAATAAACGTTGCACAAAGACCGAGTTCGCAGGAGGTGTAAGTTGAAAGGTGAACGTTGGAAAGGAACTGATTGGACCGAGTAATATGCTAGAGTCTGTTGCATTTTCACTATTTAAATTAGCTTTGTTTTGCAGTTTTATTTTATCACTTCCAATTTAGAATCAGTCGAAATTACTGTAATCATTCCATAAGCTTTAAGCATTCAGCAATAAAGATTGCATTCGACTGCATTTCTTCTCTGTTTTTTCTTTGATTATTTCAATATTTGCCTGATCCAAATCTAACATTTGAGACAGCAGGAATAGCCCAAAATTCGAAATGAAATTAGCAACAATACTGGACCACTGAGATTGCCATGACATTCGGCTGGTGTACAACGTCTACGCCACTGCCATTGACCCGAAAAAGGGTGAAGTCAGCACAATTGCACCCTTGGCGATCGGTTTAATCCTTGGAGCCAACATTCTGTTGGCTGCAACCCAAGATCTAACCCAAACCAAAGAAACAAAGATTAAAAGAAACTTGTATTCGTGAAACAATAATAATGAACCATACAAATTTACTTCTTGAATCTAGAAATTGCTTACATTGAAACCTATGATCTGACCCTTCAAATAGAATAAATAAAAGCATTATATTCTACCCATACTGAACTAATTTACTTGCATGACAATCCTAACCACCCTTAGGTATCATCCATACAGTTAGAGATACTTATCAATACTAATACAAAGCTAAAGTAAGCCTTATCCTACGATAACATTCAAATAATAACTAAATATTAAAACCAAAACTTAATCTTACTAGATAACTTAAGTTATTAATTAAACCACTAAAATAAACTTTCACTTTGACTCCTTCAATTTTGTAGTTTTAGGATTAACACCTTAGTCCGTGATCCGATACGGGTGCAACAATGAATCCAGCTGTTGCATTTAGGCCTTCTTTAGTTAGCTGACACCGGGAGAACCACTGGATTTATTGGGTTGGGCCTCTCATTGGTGGTGGGCTCGTCGGAGTCATCTATGAGCTTGTCTTCATGGGGAACTCTAATGAGCCATTACCTGGGTTAGACTTTTCTTTTCTGCCCTTCTTAGTCTAAAATAATTGCTGTATTTTGTGAATTGTGAGTTGGTGTGTATGTATGTTTTGTATTTGAATCTGTATGTATAAAACAAGAGTCCATGTAAATACTACTCATATTTAAAACCTCCAATTCATTAGTACCAACTTCATTATATTTATATGTTAAGGTATGGGATCAAATAAAAACTCTTATGTTTGTAAGAACCATAAGAATCAATACATAAATGACAAGTGTTCTTCAATTAAAAATTAGTTTACGAGTAATTTAGACATTTTGACCCTATTTATTTATAACTAATTAAAGTTAATTATCAAAATATCCCTAAATCCACCCAGATTAATTCAAACCAAAATTTGAATTTTGTAACATATCCAGATCAAACCAACCTGCAGGAACCACCAACTAAAAAAACATAAGCACACCCACATAAACGACATTAGCACAATCAAAAAAGGAACTTCCATTATTAGCACTCTCGCATAACATAATCCACATTATCAGCATTCTCGTTTCAATCAAAAAAGGAACTTCCATTATCAACGACATTAGCACAATCAAATAACGGCATTAGCACAATCAAAAAACGACATTATCACAATCAAATAACGACATTAGCACTCTCTTAACACCACCGTCTGGGCATCCGACAGTAACACCAACATAAACAACATTAGCACAATAAAATAAAGACCTTCCAACGAATTTATTTCTAAATAGGCTCTCAATAACAACAAATTCTATTACAAACTAGGACAATTTCATTTTTTTTTATTTTATAAACACATACTGTTACATACTAGCACAATTTCATAACTATTGCATAACTAACACAATTTCAATTTTTTTTAATTTTATAAACTACACATACTGTTACATGCTAGCACAATTTCATATTTTTGTTTTAATTTTGTAAATAACACATACTATTACATAACTAGTAGAAAACAAATTTATTTCTAAATAGGATCCGGATAACAACACAAAAGGAAAAAAATAACAACACATAAGAATTACATAATAAAATAAGAACTAAGGTATAGATTTAAAATCAACACAATATATTTTCATATTAGCACATTCCAATTACATAACTAGCACAATTATAAAACACCTTTTTGTAACTTTTTTAAAAGTCATTATTATAAATAAAAAAATATAGCAATATGGTACTCATATTAAAGACAAAAAAATACTTGATTTTATGGTATTTTTTTTTCCAAAATTCATGAAATATATAAAAGTTATTTTAGTTTAAAAAACTTGGTAGAATTAGTATTTTATGGGAAATGAGTAAATGACTAAAATACCCCTAACTTGATAGTATTAATTATTAATTATAAGGGTTTTATTTGTAATCAATATCAACCCTTGATTTAGACTATCAATGGCTCAGATCTGTTATTACGGTTCTTAAAGTTAGTACTGTTTGTAAAGGATCTCAACTCTATATGTTAAAGTCAGCTTCCTTGACAGTAATCCATGTAAACTGGTAATTTCACCTGTCGTGTTGCGGTGGCGTCAAAACATAAAGTAACTAGAAATTACATTGTTGAATGAAAACGAATTATATATGACTCGTTTCATTTTCGAGCAAAAATTTACGTTCAAACGTAGACCAACTAAAAACTAAATAAAAATAAGCACGAAAATGTATTATATTTGACCTGAGTCATTTCCGAAAAATAAGTTACGTTGAAACTCACGGCCCAACAAATTTGTCTTGGATCAAATGAAATTTGTGGTGAAATATTTGAATTTTATTAATTATTGTAAGACATGTAACCCAAAATTAGCTGTTCCAAAACATTTTAAATCTTAGGTCCAACTAAATCACAAACAACAATCGTCAGAAATTTTGTACAAATGTTAGCCTACATATAAAAGATCAATAAATCAACGTTAGATCATTTTAAAGTTACCACACCATTTACAAAACCATATGTGACACCACCACAACTCATGTTGTGCCTTACCATCACTATCAGGGTACTCGGTGTGGGGGGAGTCCCCGGGCCGTCGTGGGGCGCCGCCCCCCATACAACCATTTTCACTACAGCGTGGTTGTCGAGAACGTCCTGGCCAAGACGTTGAGGACGGGCCGGATGAAGACAAAAGGGTGACGCAGAGATGTGAAAAAGGGTTATTTAATTAAGTGAGGTAAGGTCATCAACCATTTTCTTGATTCCATCCTTGGAGGGGCATCCTCCAAGGACTATGACGTGACGCTGAGCTGGAGGGTCATCCTCTCAGGACTACCTTCCTCCCATACCGAGTAGCCTCACCATCACCATTTTACTTCACCTTACGGCTCTCTCATCGTCACAAAGACAACACCACCATGACCAACATCGCCACCAAACACCCACGGCCAACGCAACCCGGCACCACCTCAGCGCCACCACCCTATCCGTCGCCGATTAATTTCTTCTTCAAATTAATCGCCGGAAAACCTTCCTTACCACCCCGAACAGCCGTCGGATCTACCGGCGAGTCTTCCATCCGGCCACTACATCAAAACAAATATGGAATGATGCAATGGTGGTGAAGTTAGTAGAACAGGCCACCCGAAATTTCCGGTTACCCAACCACTAACCACCACCGTGTTAAACGTTTCAAGTTGTTATTGATCGAGTCATATATCTCCACCGCATGGTTAACGCCTCTATAACAACACTCTTTCTTGGGCTTCAAACACCCATGATCTTCTTCTTTAATGTGGGGCGGTGGTTGGGCGTCAGAAGTTATTCCGAAATGAAGACCGTGCAGGAAAAAAAATCCAAAAAAGAAAAAGAAAGGGAAAATGTGGCCAATCAAACCTTAACAACAATGTTTACGACTGGCAGATCTCGGTTAAAAACCTAGAAACTGGAACTGTACCTACGTAAATTGTTAATGTAGTATAACTAGTTTTTGCCCCGCCCGCGTTGCGGGGCAATAAACCGAATATTTCTCTCTCATAACATGTATGTCTGTATAGAGGGCAAAATCGTAATTATATTTTGAGCTGGAGGCGAAATCATAATTTTAAATTGAGAGCAAAATCATAATTTTGAGCTGGGGGGGGGGATCTTAATTTTATTTTGAACTGTGGGCGAAAACGTAATTTTGAGCTGAGGGCAGGATCGTAATTTTCAGGTAGAGGGAAAACCAAAATTTTATTTTGAACTGGGGGCAAAACCGTAATTTTAAACGAAGGGCGAAACCGTAATTTTAAACGAAGGGCGAAACCGTAATTTTAAATTGAGAGCATAATTAAAAATGAGTTTTTGAACTGAGGGCAAAAGCGTAATTTTGAGCTAGGGGCAAAATTATAATTTTATTTTGAGCCGGAGGCAAAAACGTATTTTTAAACGAAGGACGAAAGCGTAATTTTAAACTGGGAATAAAATTAAATTAAAAAAAGTTTGGTCCAATGGGGGAGTGCCAGGCAGCTGCCTGGCACTATTCCCCCCAACATGGTAAATGTGCCCGCGTTGCGGGGCAATAAACCGAATATTTATCTCTCATAACATGTATGTCTGTATAGAGGGAAAAATCGTAATTATATTTTGAGCTGGAGGCGAAATCATAATTTTAAATTGAGAGCAAAATCATAATTTTTAGCTGGGGGGATCTTAATTTTATTTTGAACTGTGGGCGAAAACGTAATTTTGAGCTGAGGGCAGAATCGTAATTTTCAAGTAGAGGGAAAACCAAAATTTTATTTTGAACTGGGGGTAAAACCATAATTTTAAACGAAGGGCGAAACCGTAATTTTAAAGTGGGAACAAAATTAAAAATGAGTTTTTGAACCGAGGGCAAAAGCGTAATTTTGAGCTAGGGGCAAAATTATAATTTTATTTTGAGCTGGGGGCAAAAATGTATTTATAAACGAAAGACGAAAGCGTAATTTTAAACTGGGAATAAAATTAAATTAAAAAAAGTTTGGTCCAATGGGGGAGTGCCAGGCAGCTGCCTGGCACTATTCCCCCAACTTATAATTGTATACGTAGGATAACTAGTTGATGCCCCGCCCGCGTTGCTGGGCGATGGCCGAATAATGAGCGATTGTTAGGCAGCTCATTGACACGAAAAACAATTAATTCGAGTCAACCAATTAAAATAAAACACTTTTATAGTTTTGATAAAAAAAACTAAAACAATGACAATATTGTAATTTTTAACTTAGGGAAAGTTGTATTTTTTTACTGGGGTAAAATCGTAATTTGCCAAAAGCTAAAGTGATGGTAGTATTGTAAATTTGAACCAGGGGAAAAATTGTAAATTTTCACAGGGGCAAATTCGTAATTTTGAACTTGGGTAACAGCGTAATATAAATTTGAACTAAGGGCACAATCGTAATTTTAAGCTGGAGGCAAAATCACAATTTTATTTTGAACCGAGGACAAAATTGTAATTTTGAGTTGGGGGCAAAAACATAATTTTAGTTTGAACTGGGGAAAAAACGTAATTTTAAACTGAGTGCGAAATCATAATTTTTTAAACGGGGAAAAATCACATTTTTGAACAGAGGGAAAAATCGTAATTTTTAGCTGGGGCAAAAACAAAATTTTATTTTGAAATGGGTGCGAAAAGGCAATTATGGGCTGAGGGCAAAACCACAATTTTATTTTGAATCGAGGGAAAAATCGTAATTTTGAGCTGGGGGCAAAAGCCTAAATTTATTTTGAGCTGGGGCAAAAGCGTAATTTTATTTTGAGCTGGGGGCATAACCGTAATTTTAAAGAGGGGCAAAAACCATAATTTTAAAATGGATATAAAATAATAAACTGGTTGGTCCAATGGGAGAGTGCCAGACGAAATCGTAATTTTGAATTAAAGGCAAAATCATAATTTTGGGATGGGGACAAAAGCGTAATTTTATTTTGAGCTGGGTAAAACGGTAAATTTAAACAGGAGCAAAAACGTAATTTAAAATGAATATAAAATAATAAAATGTTTGGTCCAATAAGGGAGTGCCAGACAGTTGGCTGGCACTATTCCCCCCATTTGGTAAATGTATGTATAGGAAACTAGTAAATTTCCTCGTGCGTTGTTGCGGGTTCGAAATGTAAAGTAACTCGAATTTTACCATCTAATGAAAACCAATTATATTTGACCCGACTTGTTTCTTAACAAAAGTTACGTCAAAACGTAGACAAACAAAAAATGTACATAAAAATAAGCACGAAAACTATTATATTTGATCCGACTTATTTGCGAAAGAAATTTATGTTGAAACGTTAACCAACTTGAACCTATACCGACACATACATAAAAATAGGTAAGTAAGAAAACTAAGTTTTTTTAAGTTAAAGAATGGTACGCCGCAAACGTATAGTAACTTGAGTTTTTACCATCTAATGAAAACGTATTATATTTGACCTGACTTTTTTAAAACAAAATTTATGTCAAACTATAAACCAACTAAAAACGTACATAAAATAACATAAAAACGTATTATATTTAAACCTACCCATTTCTCATAAAGAAATTACATTGAAATGTAAATTAACCTGAATTTATACCGATACGTATAAAATAATAAGGGGTTTATTGGATTTTATCACCCTTAACTATTGGTCATTGGCCGCTGCCAACCCCAACTATCACTTTGACGTCTGCCACCCCTAACTTAACACTTCGTGTGTTCTGTTACCAGATCACTAACTTTTGATCATGTTACTATACTTTTGGGGGTGTCCTAAGATCCCTTAGACCTTCCCAAGATCCCTATGACACCTCAAAAAGTGTAGTAACATGATCAAAAGTTAGTAATCAGTTAGCGACGTGGTGACCGAACACACTAAGTGTTAAGTTGAGGGTGACGGGCGTCAAAATGATAGTTGGGGTGACAGCGGCCAATAGCTAATAGTTGGGGGGTGATAAAATCTAATAACCCAATAATAAGCATATAAAAATTGATTACAAAGTTGATGAGTATTAATACTAAATGTTAAAGTATGAACATAGAAAAACAAAAACAAAATCACCCTAAAAAAAGGCTCACGTGCACTACTTTAGTTGAAACTTCATATTGTAGGTTTATATAATAGGGTGAGGATCAAATATGAAGTTTATTTTGGCTAGAAAGTATAGGATTAGGACATGTGGCAAAATTTAAAATAAAGAGGAATGGTATTTTAGTCAATCTTATCATTTTCTTCTTTCTTCTTCTTCCCAGTAACATCAAAACCCACCATTTTTAAAACCCATCATCTTCAACCATTTCTTCACTTTCTATCTCAATAATCCCTACATTATAGTGCGATTTTCGTACCAATCAATGATTCAAACACCCGATCAACGTGTTCTTCAGCTTTTTTGAAGAAAACCCAGTTTAATTTCATTCAAAATCTCTTTTTTCCGGTGATTTTGAAGATAATCACTCGATCCGTTCGATTCGATCTCTGATAAGTGTTTCAATCATTCAAATTTTGTCAATCGTTGAAGAAACCAACTTCGATCCATGTAAGAAATTCTTTAATTTCATTTTTATTATCTGGGTTTTACGATCTTGGCGGGGGTCCCAGGGGCGGCAGCCCCTGGCGGGGTCCAAGGGGCAGAGCCCCTGGCTAGGGTTGAGCTAACCTGGAAAACTGCCTCTGGAAAACTGCATTCGTAAACTGCATTGGTTCAGACAATTCACAGCACAGACAAACTATTGTCCTGGTTCAATGCGTTTTAGAGAGAACACTTTCTTTGGTGTTTTTAGGCCATTGCGTTTTAGAACTAAGACATTTTTATGTGTTTTCTAGCCATTGCGTTTTAAAAAAAAAACACATTTTTGAAGTGTTTTTAGTCATTGCGTTTTAGGTAAAACACATTTTTAGGTGTTTTCAGTTCATTGCGTTTTAGAGAGAACACTTTCTTTTGTTTTTTTAGGCCATTGCGTTTTAGAAAGGAGACATTTTTAAGTGTTTTCTGGCCATTGCGTTTTATAAATAAGACATTTCTTTGTGTTTTTTGTGCATTGCGTTTTAGGTAAAACGCATTTTTATGTGTTTTCAGTCCATTGCGTTTTAGAAAACAGAGATTTTAAGTGTTTTCTGGCCATTGCGTTTTAGAAATAAGACATTTGTTTGTGTTTTTGGTGCATTGCGTTTTAGGTAAAACACATTTTTATGTGTTTTCAGTCCATTGTGTTTTAGAAAGTGCACTTTCTTTTTTGTTTTTAGGCTATTGCGTTTTAGAAATAAAACATTTGTTTGTGTTTTCTGGTCATTGTGTTTTACAAATAAGACATTTCTTTGTGTTTTTTGTGCATTGCGTTTTAGAAAAATGTCATTTTTTAGTTTTTTTTTTCATTGCGTTTTACGCAACTGGGTTTTTTCCATTGCGTTTTACGCAACTGAGTTTTAAATTTTTTTTTTGAAAATATAGCAATAGTATACTCGTTTCAAAGATAAAAAAAACGCTCGTTTTTTGGTGCAATTTTTATAAAAAAATAATGTCGTATGAAAGAGTTATTAACGCTTAAAAAATGGGGGGGGGGAATTGGAGGAGAGAGAAACTATTTCCTTGGATTGTGTCGCAACCCCCGATCCCAAATCCCAGGGTACGGACGGCCGCGAGCCAGTTTCGGTGGTATCACGTATTGTCTAATTTAGCAGCGGAATTTTTCATCAGAACCGTAGTTAGGAAGTATTTGGTCAGAGTAAAATACCACGTTTTCATAATATTAAACATATGGGATAAACCCAAGTTCGCAGTACACACGTTTTCATAGGAATAAATCTATTTTATTTAATAAAAACATCTATTTTATTTTAGGTAACTTTATTGCCACTTTTCCAAGTCTTCAGTGCTGTCCAGCTGGCTTCTAGTTGGCTTTCACAATTTGTTACCTGAAATACGTTTTAAAAACATTTGTCAGTGGGAAATACTGGTGAGTGAATCCCAGTTTAATCAAGTTTAAATAAAAACCATTGTACAGTATTGAGGGCGATCTCGCAATTACATTTGTTTCCAAGTTATATCAATTAACATCCATGGTACTGTTAGACCCAACTTGTGGAAATGTTACTCCTTGACCAGATGGTAACAAATTTTGTATACAAAACCCAACATACTCATGATAATTGTATTATTACAAATACTCAATAACCGCTTAATATATAATTAATCGTGTGAGGTTTTGTAAAAACAGTTCACAAAAAGGTTTACACAAAAGAAGGATTACTCACATTGCTGTCTTAGATTATCCTTCAGGCTTTCCTGGTGACAATCTATAATTTACACAAATGCACACGTTTTAGTATAATAACCTATTTTAACATTAGTAATACCCTCCCCGAGACGGCATTCCAACGACTACGTCAGGTAGAACCACGACAGCCGTTACGGAACCCTAGATCAATCGGGCAGAGTATCTAATACGTATCCAGGGGTTATAATACTTACAACGGAGCAGAACTTCGCTATTAGGGGGTATTAGGCCCGAGTAGAATGCCTACACTTTAATTTTGAGAGCAAGAAAGAAAGTTTGAACGATTCTCGACTCTCGACTGAAGGCTGATGCCTCCTTTATATAGGGCCTGAGTTCGGGTTCTACGCGGCCCGGGTAAGAGAAGACAAGGGCCTACACGGCCCGCGTCAAAGTTGGTCAACGGCCTAGCTTGTCTGGGTCAGCGTATAGGGTTGCCGTGTGTTGGGCCACGTGGCGGCCCAGGGTTTCGCCAGGTTTTAAGTTGCCGCGGCCCGCGTAGGTTTAAGGGGTGGCTTACGCGGCCCGCCTAAACCCCAAAAACTTGATTGTTAATTATTTTTACTAATATTTAGGGTATGTTTTCACGTATGGGGTGTATTTTTGGATATATTGGGATATTTTAAAATATATCAGGGTGTCGGAAAATTTATGAGGGTGTCGGTTTTCTTTAGGGTTGTTATATCCTCCCCACCTTGTTTTAGAGCTCGTCCTCGAGATCTACTGGAATAGGTGTGGATATTTCCTTTGCATTTTTTATTCAAGTTCCCATGTATACTCTGGTCCTCTTTTGCAGTCCCACTTCACTTTGAACAAAACTATTCTCTTGTGTTTGAGGTTTTTGACTTTCCTGTCTTCAATCTGTAGAGGCATTTCTACAAACTTGAGTTGTTCATTTACCTCTATATCCTTAAGAGGTATTACCAGTGATTCATCAGCTAAGCATTTCTTGAGATTAGATACATGAAATACATCATGTATTCCTGCCATTTCCTCTGTCTGTTGTAGCTGATAGGCTATAGGTCCTATTCTTCTAATAATCTCAAAAGGTCCAACATACCTGGGACTTAGCTTTCCCCATTTGATGAATCTTACCACTCCTTTCCAAGGAGAGACCTTTAACAATACTTTATCTCCTACTTGAAATTCCAATGGTTTGCGTCGGTTATCAGCATAGCTCTTTTGTCGATCACATGCTGTTTTCAGTCGTTCCCTGACTTGAATAATCTTGTCGGCTGTTTCCTGCACTATTGATGCGTGTGAAGTGTTATATATATTAGGTGTATATTTTAAGCCCTTTTTAACACTTATTTTAGCCAAGTTTTAAATTTATAAAACACGATATTTTACTAACACTAAACACACATATGGGCAAGTACACCCATCGTGAGCGTAGTATAGCGTTGGTAAGATACCGAGGTCGTCCAAGGACACAAGAGCTTTTAATACCGGTTTATCCTCAACGTCTAATCAAAATAAAAAGTTTAGAAAAATGTTTTAAACTAAGAAAAAATAAAAACTAACTAAAATGCTGAAAATAAAAATAAAATAAAAACAGATAGACAAGATGAATCACTTGGTTCCGACTCGTATCTAGTATAACCTTTGATTATTTCCGCACTTTTGCACATAATTAAGAGATTATCTTAGTTATTGTAGTAGGCCCCTCTTTTGAAGGTGACGTTACCCTCACCCCAGTAGTTTGAGTCAGCAAGGATACAATCCTAAAAGGGTGGATTATTGGAAGATAATGAATTAAGTTATTAATGCAGTATTGTGGTAGGCCCCGCTTTTGGCGGTGACGTTACCCTCGGCTAAGTAGTCTGAGTCAGCAGGGATACAGTCCTAAATAGCCGGGTTATAGTATTAATAGTAGTTAACTTATGAGGGGATCAAAGAGTTTGGACCCCTGCCATCCAATACCGTGAAGTATTGAAGGAGGTCCTACTAAATTTGACCCAGGTCCATTGCAGGACCTCTAAACGCTGAACAATGGCAAGACCTTTACCAAACCGTTCCCTTAACCCCCGACCAGGTAGCCAACATACCTCCATATAGACCGTGGAGATATGAATGGTGAAAATCCTTTATTTTATGTAGACAGTAAAATAATGCCAAGACACCACGGACAAACGATAAGGAAAGATCACCTTCAACATAAGTAACTAGTTATTAAAGTCATTAATACAAAACCAAATAAAAAGTGCAAAAGATTAGAAATAAAAAGTATTATACTAGACACTTTGTCTTCACCAAGTGAGGTAAGAGACTTAGGCAAACATGGCCTTGATTGTCAAGAACTCTTACGATCAATCTTGGATCCCGAGACGACTCACACACTCTACGATGGACAATGGATGATGGTGGTGGATGATGGTGTTGTGATGGTGGTGGGTGGTGGATGAAGTGTGAGAGAGGTGGTGTGCCAAGGGATGAGTTGAAATGAATCCAAGCACTCCTATTTATAGGCTGAACAGAGAGCTGGGCACGGCCCCGTGTCCGCTGGGCACGGCCCCGTGCCTGTCTGACACTCTCTCTCCTCATTAATTGTAATTCGCAATTACAATTAATGCGCCTGCTGTACTTTCGACACGCCCCCGTGTCCGCTGGGCACGGCCCGTGGTGGGCAATAGAAGCTTCTATAGGTTTGTCTTTTCTGCTGCTTCTTGGGCACGGCCCCGTGCTGGCTGAGCACGGCTCGTGTTCAGTCTTCTGACTTCTCTATTTTGCTTTGGAAGGTGCCGTTGAGGGGTCGGGCAGTCCACTAATGTTCCTTTCCTTGTATTTATGTTGGAATTAGCTGTCTTTTTGCTTCTTTTGTGTTTTTGAGCTCATTTAATCCTGAAAATACAAAAGGAAGACAAAAACACTCTTTTTCCAATATTAGTACTTAAAAAGGGTTAGTTTTATGCCTCATTTGATGTAATTTATATGTTGCATTTTACACACATCAACTATCTCAAGTCCAGATAGTTGCTTCTCCCCAATTTCTGCCCAACAGACTGGGGTTCGGCACTTTCGTCCATAAAGTGCTTCGAATGGTGCAGCATTGATACTAGTGTGATAGCTATTATTATAAGAAAATTCTATTAAAGGTAAGTGATCATCCCAATTACCTCCGAAATCAATTACGCAAGCTCTAAGCATGTCTTCCATTGTCTGAATTGTCCTTTCACTTTGTCCATCCGTTCCCATTTCCACACTGGCATTTCTAACTGTTGCAGTAATCCTGAGGGTTTCTGATGTTCAGCTTTAACTTGTGAACAGGTTAAACATTTAGAACATTAGGTTGCTATGTCCTTTTTCATTCCTATCCACCAGAAATTCTTTCTTAAATCCTGGTACATCTTATCATTTCCTGGATGCATCGTATACTTAGATTTATGGGCTTCTTCTAATATACGATGACGTAGGTTTCCTAATTTCGGTATCCACATTATCTTCTTATGGAATCTCCAAATTCCATCTGTTCCTTGTTCTAATTCCTTTAGCATACCTTTTAATTTTTCAGTATCATCTTTGATTACTGATTCTTGTGCTTCTCTTATCTGATCATTTAAATCTACTTGTAGATTTAATTTAAGAGAACGTACCCTTTTTGGCTTTTCATGATACTTTCGGCTTAAAGCATCTGCAACTACATTTGATTTTCCTTCATGATACTGGATATCACAATCATAATCACTAAGCATTTCCATCCAGCGTCTTTGTCTCATATTCAATTCTTTTTGCCCGAAAACATACCTTAAACTTTTATGATCAGTGAATATGGTAAACTTACTACCATAAAGGTAATGTCTCCAAATTTTCAAAGCAAAAATTATTGCTCCTAACTCTAGATCATGAGTTGAATAATTCTCTTCATGATTCTTAAGTTGTCTAGATGCGTAAGCTATAACCTTTTGGCGTTGCATCAACACACATCCATAACCTAGTTTGGAAGCGTCACAAAAAACTACAAAGTCTTCAGTTCCTTCTGGTAACGCTAATATGGGTGCATGGGTTAATCTATGCTTAAGAATTCTAAAGGCTTCTTCTTGCTTTGGTCCCCATTCAAACTTAATGGATTTACAGGTTAACTTAGTTAAAGGAATGGCTATTCTAGAAAAATCTCGAATAAATCTTCTATAATAACCGGCCAATCCTAAGAAACTTCTAACCTCGGTTGGTGATTCAGGGGTTTTCCATTTGGTAATCGCCTCGATCTTTGTTGGATCTACGTGAATTCCTTCATGATTGACTAAGTGTCCAAGAAACTGTACCTGCTCTAACCAAAATTCGTACTTTTAAAATTTAGCATAAAGCTTTTCCTTTCTTAATAAACTTAAAAGTGCGTGCAAATGCTTTGCATGTTCCGCTTTACTTTTAGAATAGATGAGAATATCATCAATAAAAACAATTATGAATTTATCCAAATATGGCTTACATATTCGGTTCATCATGTCCATAAATGCGGCTGGGGCATTGGTTAAACCAAATGGCATGACAGTAAATTCATAATGACCATACCTTGTTCTAAATGCGGTTTTAGGAATGTCCTCTTCCTGTACCTTTAATTGATGATATCCTGACCTTAAATCGATTTTAGAGAAAAATCGAGCTCCTTGCAATTGGTCGAACAGATCATCGATTCTCGATAATGGGTACCGATTCCTAATCGTGACCTTGTTTAATTCACGGTAGTCAATGCACATACGCATTGACCCGTCCTTCTTTTTAACAAATAAAATCGGTGCTCCCCACGGCGATGAGCTTGGCTGTATAAATCCTTTTTCCAACAATTCATCTAACTGTTTCTTTAGTTCCTGCATTTCGGCTGGTGCTAAACGGTAAGGTGCTTTGGCTATCGGTGCTGTTCCTGGTAATAGATGGATTCTGAATTCGACTTCTCTGGCTGTCGGTAGCCCTAGCAATTCTTCTGGAAATACATTTGAAAACTGAGATACTACTGGAATGTCTTTTAATTCCTTTCCTTTAGTGTTAGTGATTATAGAAATCAAATACACTATAGATCCTTTTCTTATATAGCTTGCAGTTTTCATCACAGAGATGAATTTCGTGGATCTAGATGGTTTATCACCTTTAATTGTGATCTTTTCACCCTTTGGTGAATTTACTTGAATTGACTTTTGATCACATAAAATATTAGCTTTATTGGCTATTAGCCAATCCATTCCTAATACAATATCAAATCCTGCCAGATTCATTGGGTAAAGATTTGCAATAAACTTTTGGTTTAAAATTTCTACTCTTGCTCCCTGCAAGATTTCAGAAATCCTAACTGTTTCTCCATTTGCTGTCTCGACTAGACATTCTTGTGGTAGTTTAGTTAATGGTTGATTAAGGAATTTGCAAAATGAAGTATTAATAAAACTTTGGTTTGCACCAGAGTCAAATAATACCTTAGCAAAAACATCATTAACTAAAAACGTACCGGCTATCACATCTGGAATCATCTTAGCTTCATCTGCAGTCAGAACGAATGCTCTAGCATTTTTAGTATTCTTGTTGTTCGTAGCTGGAGCTAGTTTCGGACAGTTCGGCTTGATATGACATTTTTCTCCACCATTGAAGCATAGTCCATTACTGGATTTTCTCCTGCAATCTTCTTCCTTGTGTCCTGGTAACTTACAGAAATTGCAGTGAGTGGAGCATTTTCCCGAATGCTTTTTTCTTACAAGTCTTGCAGTATGGTGCAGAGGTAGAACCTATATTCCTACGGTTAAAATTCCCAGAACTGAATTCTTGGGTAAACCTTTGAGCTAGGTTTCTCCTCTGGTCTTCTTCTCTAGTACGGATTAACTCATCTGTCAAGGTATTTGCTAGTTCTACAGCTTCTTCTATAGTTTGAGGTCTAGCTGCCTTGAGTACATGTCTAATCTCTCCAATTAATCCCCAGATGTAACGGGAGATTAATACCGGTTCAGGTGATGCAAGGGTTGGTACTATTCTAGCATATTTAAAGAATGTGGTAGTATAACCCTTACTATCTACCCCGGTCATTCTTAAGTTCAGAAACTTATTTGCTATCTGTTCCTTTTCATTGGGAGGGCATAATTTCCTGTCTACCATATTTTTTAATTCTTCCCATTCCATGTTGTATACCTTATCACTTCCTCTTGATTGGAGGATAGTGTTCCACCATTCTAAGGCTGAGTTCTTAAATAGATTAGAAGCAAACATTATCTTATCTTCTTCAGCACACTTGCTTATTTTTAAAACAGCCTCAGCCTTTTCTATCCAGCGTAGAGTTGCAATGGGTCCTTCATTGCCCGAGAATTCTATTGGTTTGCAGGACCAGAATTCTTTGTAAGAACAACCATAAGGCATGGTTCTTCTTCTTTTGGGAATGAGCACTTGAAGTACGGGTCCATTGTTCACGCTATGTTCTGGTTCAGTTGGCCGCTTACTACTATGTTTACTTTTATTATCAACATCCTTAACAGTTTGAAGAATAAATGGCATTGCATCTATAGTTCCTTGTGCCACTATGTGTTGGATAGCACTATTATCCATTTGATTTCCATTGTTATTGATGCTCGGATTCTCATTAACCAAGTTAATGTTACTCTGGTTATCGTTATTCAGATTTTCTTGATTTCCTTCGTCGGCCATCTGAATTTTAAACATTTACCACGTATTAATATCACAAAATAATATTTAATATAGCCAATCACATGACACGCATTTTGGTCAAAAGCGTCGATCATTGCGACTTACACTATTCATATACTATGCATCTATTATACACCAGTACTGAAATTAAAAATTACAATACCGACTGAAATTTAAAGTTACGCTACTAGTAATAGGCATCCGTAGTTTTTTTTTTCATACACATACACATACACACATATCATGTTACTTTATTATTATTATTACTATTACTACCGTCTCCCACCTGTCTCATCCGTTCACTACTTTCTAAAATTTCCTCACCAAATGTCCTAAGTTCTTGTACATTTTCTACACTCATTGGGGGTGCAGGTTCTAGGACTGGGTTCGTAATCTGGGGTGCGGGTTCTTGATATGGGGGTGTAGGGGCCTGAAATTGGTAAGGATTTTCCAAAATCTCCCTAATAAATACATCGTGGTAATAGGGATCTAAAGGATCCAAACCTGGGTAGGCTCCTATGTTTGGCATGGGCGTGTCTTCATGTATCGGGTAGCGTTGCACATAGTCCCTAACGTCATCCCACCAGGGGTCGTAATTTGGGTCTAAGGGGTTTGGTGCAGGTACCCTAGGTATTTCCTCCGGATTAAAATCATGCATTTCTACTTGATTTTCAGGGTTTTCTATTTCCATTGGTTGGTCAGGAATTGGTGGTTGTGGTTGGGGTGCTATCATTTGCTCCAGGTTAGTGTCAGCTGCAGTGGTTGCTAAGATATGGATGTTGGCTATACCCCTATTAAGCATATCCTGGGCATAGGCATCAGTTTCTATTTTAGCTGCTGCTAGTACTCTCTGGTCTTGTAACTTTTTCATACGCTTCATACGCTTCATACGCTCGTGTGCCCCTCGACTGAACCATCCTCTCTTTTCTGAGGGAATGGCTCCTCAGACTGAGCCTTAAACACGAATATTCCTTCTTCCGTATCAGCAGAGTACCCTGAGAGGGCAGGCTGAGAAGAGGAGGTGCCTTCGCTTCTAGGCGAACAAGAAAATTGACGGTACGCGTCAGATGGTCCTTGGTCGCTCATACTTTAAACTAACAAATAGTCAAATAACACAAAGCAATAAAATACAATTATGCACGTATTCCCGTAATTTATTTCCTAACAGATTGAATTTTGATGTTAGTAGAACACTTCTGTGGCTAAATCAGTGGCTTAGCTCTGATACCACCTTCTGTCGCAACCCCCGATCCCAAATCCCAGGGAACGGACGGCCGCGAGCCAGTTTCGGTGGTATCGTGTATTTTCTAATTTGGCAGTGGAATTTTTCATCAGGACCGTAGTTAGGAAATATTTAGTCAGAGTAAAATACCACATTTTCATAATATTAAACATATGGGATAAACTCAAGTTCGCAGTACACGTGTTTTCATAGGAATAAATCCTATTTTATTTAATAAAAACATCTATTTTATTTTAGGTAACTTTATTGCCACTTTTTCAAGCCTTCAGTGCTGTCCAGCTGCCTTCTATTTGGCTTTCACAATTTGTTACCTGAAACGCATTTTAAAAACATTTGTCGGTGGGAAATACTGGTGAGTGAATCCCAGTTTAATCAAGTTTAAATAAAAACCATTGTACAGTATTGAGGGCGATCTCGCAATTACATTTGTTTCCAAGTTATATCAATTAACATCCATGGGATTGTCATACCCGACTTGTGGAAATGTTACTCCTTTACCAGGTGGTAACAAATTTTGTGTACAAAACCCCAACATACTTATGATAATTGTATTCTTACAAATACTCAATAATTGCTTAATATATAATTAATCGTGTGAGGTTTTGTAAAAACAGTTCACAAAAAGGTTTACACAAAAGAAGGATTACTAACATAGTTGTCTGAGATTATCCTATAGGGTTTCCTGGTGACAATCTATAATTTACACAAATGCACACGTGTTAGTATAATAACCCATTTTAACATTAGTAATACCCTCCCCGAGACGGCATTCCAATGACTACGTCGGGTAGAACTACGACAGCCGTTACGGAACCCTAGATCAATCGGGCAGAGTATCTAATACGTATCCAGGGGTTATAATACTTACAACGGAGCAGAACTTCGCTATTAGGGGGGTATTAGGCCCGAGTATAATGCCTACACTTTAATTTTGAGGGAAAGAAAGAAAGTTTGAACGATTCTCGACTGAAGGCCGATGCCTCCTTTATATAGGGCCTGAGTTCGGGTTCTACGCGGCCCGCGTAAGAAAAGACAAGGGCCTACGCGGCCCGCGTCAAAGTTGGTCAACGGCCTAGCTTGTCTGGGTCAGCGTATAGGGTTGCCGTGTGTTGGGCCACGTGGCGGCCCAGGGTTTCGCCAGGTTTTAAGTTGTCGCGGCCCGCGTAGGCTTAAGGGGTGGCTTACGCGGCCCGCCTAAACCCCAAAAACTTGATTTTTAATTATTTTTACTAATATTTAGGGTATTCGGGGTCCGTTTTCACGTATGGGGTGTATTTTTGGACATATTGGGATATTTCAAAATATATCAGGGTGTCGGAAAATTTATGAGGGTGTCGGTTTTCTTTAGGGTTGTTATAGATTGACTAGAATGCCCCTAAACAAACTCACGCGCCTCTTTTCTTCCTTTCAATTTCTCTAATTTAATCTTAGCCCTTGATTAACTAAATGGATGGTCAAGATTACTTTCTAGCCTTCTTAGCCAAATAAACTCCCTATTATATCCTAACCCTTATATAATATAATGACCTCAGGATGGGATTGTTAGGATTCATTTGTTTAGAGAGAATCAATATAAGAGTAGAAAGAACTGCCGTGTGTCATGGCTTTATAGCCTAGTGGCATCTTGGGTGGAATAAGGCTTTGAGAGTTGGATTCCCATAAGGTTTTTTTTTTCATATTTATTGGGTTTTCTTCTGAACTGGTATATAGACATGATGCCTAGTGAAGATGGATATTATCGGGTGATTCCGCTGGTGGTACGATGATACTCCAGTTGTCCGGATCCAAAATTTCCGTTCAAAAAAAAAAGAAAAAAAAAAAGAAAAGAATTGCCGTGTGGCAATGGAAATCGTCAAAGTAGTTGAATTTTGACTCACTAGTCACTACACCTGCAATTAAAGTCAATTAAATGAAAAAAAAAAAAAAAAAAAAACTCCACATTCAATTCTGGGATATGAAGTTGGTTTTGTTTTTTAAAACTCTACCAATAATTGAGGGTATTATTTTTCTTCTTTTTTTTTCTTCGCTTAACAAGTAAGGGTATTGATGAATTTGTCTAAAAATAATAATAATAAAAAAGAACCCGGTCCCCCACCAACGTTTTCATCTTGGTCCTCCCGAAAATGACTCTAAATTTAAAATTGCTATCTGTTGTAGAAAAAATGACTTGACTTTAGGTTCTTTCATCTTGGTCCTCCCGAAAATGACTCTAAATTTAAAATTGCTATCTGTTGTAGAAAAAATGACTTGACTTTAGGTTCTTGAATTTATAACCTTTGAAGTATCCAAGATGAATAAAATGTTGTCTTTGCTTTCATGTTTTGGATCATCAATGGAGGACCAATACATACATGTATTATTCTTTATTGTTTTGATCTTGCTGTCATTAGATTGCACTGCACTAGATACCATATCTGTAAATCAAGATATCAAAGATGGTAAAGCCACCCTTGTTTCTGAAGGAGAAACGTTTGAATTGGGCTTTTTTAGTCCAGGGAAATCCAAGAACCGATACCTGGGGATATGGTACAAGAAGATATCATATGGTACTGTTGTATGGGTTGCTAACCGGGAGCAACCAATCACAGATACATCAGGCATGCTCAAACTCAGCAGACATGGAAACCTGGTGATTCGCAGTGGCGGGAACCCCATGGTCTGGTCATCCAAATCAACGGGTAATAATTCTGTATTGGTGGCGCAGCTTTTATACACAGGAAATTTTGTTGTGTGGAATAAAAATAAAATGATTTGGCAAAGTTTTGACTATCCAGGGGACACCTTTCTTCCAGGAATGAAAATTGGGAAGGATTTGGTTACTGGGCTGCAGAGGTGCCTGACCTCTTGGAAGAGCCCTGATGATCCTTCTATGGGTGAGTATAGGAATATACACGACACGAATGGATATCCACAAAACTTATGGTGGCATGGTGAAATTTTACGAGGAAGACTTGGACCGTGGAATGGTCTCGCCTTTAGCGGTTTTCCTATCTCAAAAGAAGATCCTATTTACTCATCCGACTTTGTCATGAATGAAAAGGAAATCTATATTACATATGAACTTAAAAAAAGTACAGTTTTTCAACGGGTGGTTTTGACATGGGATGGCAAGACACTGATTTTGCAATGGATTGAGCGAATCAAAGACTGGATTGTGTACGCAAACGCTGAAGTAGATACTTGTGATCGTTTTTCACTATGTGGTCCATATGGAATCTGTAGCATTAACAAGCATCCACCTTGTTCTTGCATGGATGGTTTTGAACCAAGAAATCCAGAAGAATGGGAAGCATCTGATTGGGGAAGTGGGTGTATACGCAAAAAGCCTCTGCATTGTGGTAATGGGAGTGGTGATCGGGATGAGGATGGTTTTTGGAAAATTGAAAGAGTAAAGGTACCAGACACACGACGGTCATGGTATAATGTGAGCATGACCCTTGGAGAATGTGAGATGGCTTGCAAAATGAACTGCTCTTGTACAGGATATACAAGTTTAGATATTAGAAATGGAGGAAGTGGATGTTTGCTATGGCTTGATGAGCTTCTTGACACTAGAGAGTATGACGCAAATCAAGATATTTACATAAGAATGGCAGCTTCTGAGTTGGAAGGTATACATTTTTTTTCTCTCAAAGTTGACCATATTTGTGTTTTCAGCTTATGTGCTAAACTACTATCAAATATCAATTCTTAATGAAAGGTATTTTTGACTCCCTGTCCCATTCCAACAAAAAGAAAAGAATACTTATAGTGGTGCTTTTAACTTCAACAACTGTGCTACTTCTCTTCGCAGTGGCGTATGCCTGTATAAAAGGACAAGGTAACACGAAGGAGTATTTAACGCTGACACTTTGCATGTTAATTGGATATCAACTTCAAATAAGTCATGTAACAAAATCGTTTGTAGGAAACTGGTATGCGCTTGATACAAAGAATACAAGTCTACAAATTGATCAGCTTGATGAGTTACAATGTTATAGCCTATATGAAGTAACGAGGGCCACAGGTAACTTCAAAGTCTCCAATAAGATTGGACAAGGTGGCTTTGGTCCGGTTTATAAGGTAACATCTTCTTGGTTCTTAAACGGAATGCATTGCTTATCCCTATCATGAATCAAAAGTGTAAAATCTACAGAATTATTAGCTATAAAAAATTCTTAATTGTAATTATAATCGTAATCTTTTAGGGTGTATTAAATGATGGAAGAGAAATAGCTGTGAAACGGCTCTCAGAAACATCCCAACAAGGGTTTGATGAGTTCAAGAATGAAGTCATCTGTATTGCAAAACTTCAGCATCGAAATCTTGTGAAGCTTCTTGGATATTGTGCTCATCAAAATGAACTGATTTTGATTTATGAGTACATGACTAACAAAAGCTTGGACTGCTTTTTATTTGGTTTTAGTCACTCTACATAATTTTAAATAGTATCTTACTCAACTTTATACAATAACATATGACACATGACTCACCTTTTGGCAGATGAACCCGGAAGCTTAGTGCTTAACTGGCCTCAACGATTCAATATAATACATGGGATAGCTCGAGGTATTCTCTATCTACATCAAGATTCTCGCCTTCAAATTATCCACAGAGATCTCAAGGCATCTAATATTTTGCTGGATGGTGACATGAATCCAAAAATATCGGACTTTGGCCTTGCTAGAAATTTTGTAGGACATGATACCACTTCAAAGACAAAGAAAGTGGTCGGAACACAGTAAGAATATCCTCCTGAACTTTAATACTTTTGACCAGAAAAGAAGGAAGATGAGACTCAACTATAAATTCTAGATTTAATTTTTCTTAACCTGTTTGCAGCGGTTACATTCCTCCAGAGTACGCAGTACACGGGCGTTTTTCTATAAAAACTGATGTATTTAGTTTTGGTGTTCTCATTTTGGAGATAATCTCCGGGAAGAGAAATAGAGAATTCTCTCATGGAAACCGCAGTGATAACCTTCTTGGACATGTAAGTTAAGTTGTAAGAGCAACTACCAATATTTTGACGGGAAACTAGCAATTTAAGTGTGTTTTGGTTTGATATGATGTAGGCATGGAGACTGTATAAAGATGGAAGCTCTATTGGATTATTGAGTGCATCTTTACAGGCCTCATGTGTGGTCTCTGAAGTACTAAGATCAATACATATTGCATTGTTATGCGTGCAACATCATACAAAAGATAGACCAACTATGTGGTCAGTGGTTTTGATGTTGGTTAGTGGGGGACCACTTCCTATACCTAAATCACCTGCTTTTTTCACTGAAGAGAGTTGTAGTGAACTTGAATCTATTCCATCAGTTGATGAACACACAATAACACTATTGCATGCTCGATAGCATGTGTGATCAAGCATGAGATCCGCCTGTTTTCACTTGATGTACTAAGGAGAAATGTGGACTGAGGCGTTCTATGGGAAACGTTAATTAACATATTAAAAGGACGTAATCGTTTCTTGGAGGGAGATAATTGTGAAGCTTGGACATTCATGGTGATTTGAAGTCTAATGGAAAACTTACATGAAGTTTGTTAGATGGTTATTAAACATTGACCGTTTTCCCAAAATGTAACGTATTTCATATTTGTATACACAAATTCATTAGTTAAACGTCAATATTTGTTCCCTGGCTTGTATAAAGTGTTCTTGTCAAAAAGACCTCATGTAAAAGTGTTGTTAACCATCACCGAATTTTGTTAATTAAGGGGTGTAAAATCCTGAGACGTTACAAATACAAAACACAAACCTAACATAGAAATTTTCGTATGAAAAAACTGAATATATTTTAGCAATCAAGAAACTAAATATACTTTAGTTTTGATTAAATTAGAAAATATCCCGTTGGGCCTACACATAGATTTCGGTCATTGGGTTTAAAACTAAGAGGGACCAGATGATGGGCTTTGATGTATGATTTGTATTTATATTTAACGTACACTTTATTTTAAATTATATAATCCATAATATTAATACTTTTTTTTTTGAAAAATTACATCAATAAAAAGTTAACTAAGAAACATGTATTAGTGATTTTCTGTTTAAATTCGGGAGAATTACATAATACTTTTTTTTTTTGAAAAATTACATCAATAAAAAGTTAAATAAGAAACATGTATTAGTGATTTTCTGTTTAAATTCGGGAGAGTTACATGAAAACAAAAAGAATTGTTGTCCAACAAATTCTCGACTTCTAATCAACTTATAGTAACTTACCATTGGTAAAGTTCACCTAAAAATCAATAATAAGGTGACACCGTTTAAGCAACGGGATAACACATAATAATGGAAGCGGATCGGGTAAAAGTCATGGACTTAAGCAAAGGTCTAGGATAAAATGGGCCGTTGAAGGAGATGAGAACTCGAGTTTCTTTCATAATATCGTGAATGCCAATCAAAGTTCTAATCGGGTCAATGGACTAATGATTAATGGGGTATGGGAGACAGATCCATCGCTAATTAAGGACTCTATATGCTCTTTCTTTGCACAAAAGTTTCAGGAGCCATTAATCGTTAGACCCGGGTTGATATGTCCGAACTTAAAACAGATTACTGTATCAGATTCCGAGAGGTTGGAAGCTCCCTTTACGCTTTTGGAAATCAAAGAAGCAGTGTGGGACTGTGCTGGGGATAAAGCACCGGGTCCGGACGGTATTAATTTCAGGTTCATAAAACGCAGTTGGGATTTCTTGCAAGCTGATTTCATCAAAGTATTTGAGGAGTTTAAGTGGAATGCATCCATCTCTGTGGGTTGCACATCCTCTTTTATTGCTCTTATACCTAAGTGCACCGACCCGAATGGTTTGGGGGATTATAGACCTATTAGCCTCATTGGACGCATCAATAAGGTTATTTCTAAAACACTGGCGAATAGAATGAAATCGGTGATAAATAAAGCTAATTTCGGAGGAACAGACGGCATTTTTGGCTAATAGAAGCATATTGGATGGACTGTTAATTTTAAATGAGTTAATTCCGTGGATGAGGTCAAAGAAGAAGGAGGGTTTCATATTTAAAGCAGATATTGAAAAGGCATACGACTCGCTTAATTAATTGGGTTTTTTTTGGAAACCATTATGGAGCAAATGAATTTTCCTATGATGTATATAAAAAGGGTTATGGCCACTGTTAAGAATGCTAGAGCTTCGGTATTAGTGAACGGGTCACCAACACAAGAATTTACGTGCTATAGGGGTTTGAGGCAAGGTGACCCTTTTGTCACCGTTTTTGTTCATTATTGCATTGGAAGTGTTGACTGGGGTGATGAAAAAAGCTTGTACACTTGGCTTTTATGAAGGAGTACGATTTGTAAATCAAGGTTCGGTTATTTCTCACTTTTTATATACGGATGATGTTATTTTTGTGTGGAAATGGTCGACATCTAGTGTGAACAATTTAAGATGAATTTTAAGATGTTTCTTCTTAGCGTCGGGGCTTCGGGTGAATCTTGTAAAAAGTAGTGTGTTTGGGGTAAATGTAAGTGTAGAGAGTTTACAAAACATGGCAAATACATTGGGTTGTCGGGTAGGTTGTTTCCCCTTCAAACATTTAGGACTCCAAGTGGGGGCAAATATTAATTTAGTTAAGAATTGGCAGCCGATGGTAGATGTGTTCAAGAAGAGACTTGCTATTTGGAAGGCAAAAATCTTATACTTTGGTGGAAGATTAACCTTAATTAAATCGGTGCTTAATGCACTTCTGACGTATTATTTTTCATTGTATAGGGCTCCTTCACATGTAATTTATCAACTTGAAAGATTACGGAGGGAGTTTCTTTAGGGGATAACACTGGAAATGGGAAAAATGAATTTGGTAGCGTGGGATAATGTCATGACTCCAAAGGAATTAGGTGGGGTTGGTGTCGGGTCCCTTAAGGATGCAAATCTAGCTATGCTTGCCAAATGGTGGTGGAGGTTCAAGACGGATCCGGAAAGTTTGTGGCGAAAGGTTATTTGGAGCATTCACCATAGCGAAAGATCGCGGAATCCGATACCTGGGAAGATGAGGATAGTTGGGCCTTGGAAGTAACTCATTAAAGTGTCAAGGGATATGGAAAAGTATGGAATAAATTTATCGGACTGTTTTCGAGCCGATCCGGGAGTGGGAGAACTAGTTTCTTTTTGGAAGAAAGGTGGATAGAAGGAGAAACACTACAAAGTAGGTATCCAGGGTTGTTTGAATTAGAAAGATCAAAAAACGCAATGGTTGCGGACTGGGTAAAGGTTATTAACGGTGCGGTAGTATTGAATTTTTGTTGGGTTTGGTTGCCGGCGACTACTGAGGAAGTGGAAGCTGTCCAGAACATGACCGAGGACCTGTTTGCGGCGGCAAGGGGTTACGATGAAGATCAATGGAGGTGGGAACTTGACGAGTCGGGAACCTTCTCGGTAAAGAGTCTAAAAAATAGCCTGCAAAATGCTAGATTTTCCAACCTGGGGAATGACTTCGTGTGGAATAATTGGAACCCAACTAAAGTTGATTTTCTGGCATGGAGAATATCTTTGGATCGGGTGCCAACACTTGTTGCTTTGGCTCATAGGAATGTTATTACCGGTCAAATCCGATGCAAATTTTGTGATCAACAGGAAGAAGACGCGGATCATTTGTTCGTGAGTTGCAAGGTGGCACAATATTTGTGGAATTTTGTATCTCATTGGTGCACGGTATCAAGTATATATGCCTTTAGAGCAAAGGATTTGTTGGATTGGCACAAACACGTTTGAGGAAATGAAAAGTGGAGGAAATTGGTGTATGCAGTCATGCAAGTGTCGCTGTGGGTAATTTGGCGGACTAGAAATGATATGGTTTTCAATGATAAACCAATAAATTGGGATCGAATGACGAATGAAGTTAAACAATTAAGCTTCCTTTGGATTGGTAGCCGTTCGACATTAAAAGAAATAACGTGGGAAGAGTGGTCTAGTTTCAATGTAGCAAGAAAATGTGTTTAGTTCGTCTCTTATAATATTGTTGGTGTATGTAATTGGTGTGGGCTAACGTGTTGTTGGCCCTTTGATTAATAAAATAAAATTTGTTGGCCGTTCAAAAAAAAAAAATGTCCTTTAACGAAATATATAACTAGCATACAATGTGAAGCGGTGCGAACTTGATTTTAATGAAAACCATATGAATCGGTGTGAACTTGATTTTAGTGGAATCGGAAATCTTAAACATCGCGTAGGTTAAATAAAAATCACATCTGTCTTTTCGTAATGAAGCGGTGTGCTATTAAATTAATCCATATAACAAGGCGCCACCTTTCTGAAATGAAGTGGTGTGTTTTTAGTTTAGATAGGAGACAATATTATTATATTCAGACGGTCTCTTTCTCTCTAAAACAAACAGACTCCTTCGATGATATGCTTATTCAATCTCAAATAATGTGTATATTCAGTTTCTCTCTAAAACAAACAGATCCTTTCAATCTCTAAAACAAATCAATTTGATTTAATGATAAAATCTGCATATTTCGTCCACATGAAACAACCGATTTACGTTTTGAAAATAAAAGAAAACCTTTCCAACGATTCGTAACCATAACTGTTGGAATCTGGCGAGTCATAACCGCCGCCCCTTAATCTCTGATGATTCGTGACCCCCGCCTCTTCGTCTCCGGCGATTTCTGTGGGTTTTGTTTCGTCAAACGTCATAAATCTCACCGATCGGCACATCTATTCGATCAGATTTCTGTTCGGCAACCATCGAACACCGTCATCTTTTCTTTTCTGACATACTTTTCTGGTCGTTACAGAAGACTACGACGCTGGTAGAGTTTCTTTAAAGTGCACGGTATGGGTGGGGCAACGCGGCTTCAACCACTCCCCGTGGTGCGGCATGGGCTGGTCGGCATGCGGTGGTTTGTGAATATTACGTTCTCAACCTTAGAATTGACATTATTATATTGCACCATAATTTGTGACTCATGCATAAGATAAAGGGTTATTGGATTTTATCACTCTTAACTATTGGCTATTGGCCGCTGCCACCCTCAACTATCACTTTAACTCCCGCCACCCCCAACTTAACACTTAGTGTGTTCTGTCACCAGATCACTAACTTTTGATCCTGTTACTATACTTTTGGGGGTGTTCTAAGATCCCTAAAACCGTCCCAAGATCCCTATGACACCCCAAAAAGTATAGTAGCAGGATCAAAAGTTAGGAATCAGTTAACGACGTGGTGACAGAACACACTAAGTGTTAAGTTGGGGGTGACGGGCGTCAAAGTAATAGTTGAGGGTGGCAGCGGCCAATAGATAATAGTTGAGGGTGATAAAATCTAATAACCCTAAGATAAAGCATGGCAAACAAAGAACCAACGTATCCGTTTAGTTAATATGTATGTATGTAGAATGGATTGGTTTAGATGCAAATAGTAACATGCGCCGGTTATGAAGTTTATACCCTTTGGTTAGGAACAATCATGCCGGTTCAACTTGCGTCGGTTAGGAAGTTTACACTCTTGGTTAGCAACAATCATGACGCTTCGGTTCACATGTATAAGTGCCGCTTTAATAAAACGGTGTGGTTAGCAACAACCGTGACGGTTCGGTTCACATGTATAAGTGCCTCTTTAAAAAACCGGTGTGATTTTGTTTACACATTCCGTCGGTTACCACCAGCAGCCACCACGGCGATTGCATGCCGTCTATCTTTGTCAAATCCGTGAAAGGGATGGACGGATGGTCCAATAGTGGCATCAGGTGGTGCATGGTGGGGAAACCATCACCGATCGATCTTACAGATTCAGTGGATTCCAACCAGCGTTACGATTCCGACGAATATTCCGGCCAAGCATTCGCGTGTCAGATAATAAAGACGTTGTTAATCAACCTCCCGCCGCAACGCGCGGGTCGACGTCAACTCGTTATTATTAAAAACAAAAATAATAGGTGATTATAATTATTTGGTTGATTACATTACATCTAATATAAATACTTATTATCTATATCTATATTATCTATATTACTATATAAAAGAAATGTGAGGTACAGACATGTAATTTTACATCGCGTCCAACTCTTAAAGCAATATGTACAATAAATAAAAACTTGTTTTGAGAGAGTAAAATTGTAAAAAAAAAAATTCAAGTTTTTAAGACACTAAGAGGGTATAAAAGTAAATTGCACCTACACTCCATACTCACACACTCACAATCCTTTCCTTCTCTGCCCTCAACAAACCTAATCGACACCCTCTAAATCAAACCCTGTCCTTTCATTATCTCACACGTTCAATTAGGAATTCCAAAGATCTTCCTCTTTATTCTTCTCTTCTCAAAACCATCCATTGTCATCTCACTTACGTCTGAGGGCATGTTTGGCTAAGCTTTTTGAAACAACTTATTAACTTATTGGCTTTTTGGAAAAATTAGTATGGAGTGACTTTTTGGAAAAATCATTTTTCCCCTCACATACAAGCTCAATTACCAAACATCATTTAGAGCTTATGACTTTTTCAAGAAGCTAATAAGTCAATAAGTTATTTTAAAAAGCTTAGCCAAACATGCCCTGAATCCAAATCAGAGACCCACAATTTTCTCTTCTCGTCCATTTGCATATTTAGAGAAGACAGAAAGAACCAGAGAAGACAGAGAGAGCAGTGCCGTTTCTAAATCACAACCTTCATCGAGTCGATCCTTTTCTTGATGGGAGGAGGAATTTATTCACTCCGGCATCATAGTTGTCGCACCAACTATCATAGGGTTCGGATATTACGGCGGAGCATCACCGCATCAGATACCCTAGCAGCATCATAGTTTCTCCGTCATTCGTCAATCTTAAAAATTCATCCACAAATTCCCATTATTCTGACTCGATTAGCCATAATCAGCCCCAATAATCTGATACAATGAACAATATACAGCCTAGAAACCCTAGCTTTTGAATTTCAAAAGTCTGTTACGCAACCTACAAAAGGGCAGACGGTTGATACATCATCTTTATGTATTTTTTGTTTCAGGTCAACCAACCCGACCGACCGACCGACCTGGATGCAATGGGTGCCCTTATATATGTATACAACAGGCTGAATGCAATGGGTGTGGGGGTTGCCGGTCAATTTTATGGATCTGATTTTGTCTCTTTTTTGTGTTGTTTGCAGGTTTTAATTGAGTTGGTATTGGTGTTGATTTTGAGTTTGTTTGCTAGATTGATGGTGCCAGGAAATTTCCGGTCAATTTTACCGGATTCTGATGAGAATAGGTACTTATTCATATATTCATATATATGTATTAATTTATAACATGTCGAGGAACAATATAGTTTCTTTGGTTTCAACATTGGCCACACAGGTTTTGTTTTTATATACTTGCACACCACACGGTGCACTCTACCTAGCCGGTAACATTCAAGAGTTGTTACCGTTTCTATTCCCCATGGAAAACCATCCACCGCTACAATGCCTATCGTATTCGTTTTCCTAGCGGCATCGTCTAAGAAGAGTTGCATGATGTATCTGGTCTCTTGGATTAGCAAGTTTGCTATGTGAATATATAATTATTGTTGACAATTTACAACTTATATTGCTCTAAGTAGGTCTTCTGCACAGGTTCTTTCCACGACATTTTCTGTGTACTAGGGTTAGACAACAGTAAGGTACAAATCTTGGAAGACAACATACAACCAAAATTCAATCTCTAACACACGAAGCCCGCATAACCATCCGCTCTCCGGTGAGTTCTGAATTTCCCGACGAAACTACCCTCAACTCGCTATCCAGTAGAAGTATTTGGGATTGCAAAGTAGGCTTTCTGGCGATTGGTTTGATAAAAAGAATCATCGGGCGAGTATGTTGTCGAAGGGGAATTATAAGGTGGTGACGGTGGCAGACGATAAATAAGAGGGAGACATTGTTGGCCGCCTGCTTTAAGGTGTGAGGTTAGGTGGTGATGTGTTGAGCATTAGGTGGCGGCTAGGTGGCTGTGATGCGGTTGCGATGGTGATGGCAACGGTGGTGTTGCGGGTTTGGTGGTTGTATGCTAGAGAGAAGTGATTTAGGATTTATGTAGATATCGATAACGTGGTAGAAAGAAATAGAGTTGGTACACAAAGCTCTATGTGCTACATTAAAACTGTGGGTGAAATATGATTTTCTTGCATTTGCAATGATAATATATGCCACGTAAAATTTTAAACTCAAAACTTATCAAATAGATTAAAAGTTAGAAACCAATTTAATAGTTTACATCTATAGTTTTTGTTTACATTTATAGTCACCTGGTGTAAGAAATTCGTGTTTTTGTTTTACGTTTTTCTCAATTTTAGCCGTCGTTCGGTTAACATGGTTTTATGCCCCCTCCACCAAACGCTTGTAGCACAGTTTTACGCCATGCAACGCGGGGGCTTAGCACTAGTTATGTATAATTGAGCA
Source organism: Helianthus tuberosus (assembly GCA_030545235.1). Lineage (NCBI taxonomy): Eukaryota > Viridiplantae > Streptophyta > Magnoliopsida > Asterales > Asteraceae > Helianthus > Helianthus tuberosus. The sequence goes on from CM060436.1 coordinate 9,624,628, forward strand.
TTTCATTTAATATTTGAAACATATTTGTTGAAATAGACACATTTTAAAAGGTCCCAATTTGCTACATAGAAATCTTAAAAAGATTACGTCTCTGTGCCAGTTTTCATTTAAATTGGCTTTTGCTTCTGTATTATCTGTGTCTAGTGTTTTGCATAATGGAACCAGAAATTAGAGCAAGTTTTATGGTCACAAAGTTTGAGGTCGCGAAAAATTCTGTACAATCACAATATCTGTTGATCAATGCTGTTTGTTTAAATGTGTTTAATGATTTTCGAAACAAAGAGAAATCCATGTCAGTTTGGATTTGGGAAATGCCAAAGTTGACCGATGTTTACCTCTCTAACAAGTCAAGCCGCTTATGAACTACTCGAGACCGGCTCGCTAAAAGCTCGATTCGAGTAGAGTTTAAACGAGCTAGAGCCTAAAAATAAGTTTGTTTAGTAAAACAACTGGAGCCCGAGCTTCACTTACCTAGCTCGAGCTGGCTCGCCATTATATTATTTATAGATTTTTTTTACTGGCAACGTTTGGTCCTACTCAATTACTCAAATAATCCTAAATTAATCTCCATTGCCTAGGTTTGAACGGGGACCTCACCTCTAAGAGGCATAAGCCTCTACCAAGTGGGCTAGCCCCACATTGGCATATAATTTTTATTTAGCATATTATAAATACAAAATCATATAATAATTATTGTTATATAAAATTTATAACATCAAATAAATAGATAATTAACAAGGTGAGCCCAATCCAAGCTCGAGCTCTAGAAATAGAGATTAATACAAGCCAAGCTCGAGCTTAAGCGAGTTCGAACGTGGCTCGTTTACATGCTCGAGCTTAAACTCCTATGCAAATAACTTGAAGAACTCGCCCCAGAGGTAATTATCTCGTTTATCCTACTCTGATGCATAACTAACATTTTTCCATTGTTCCATTAATGAGGTTTTAACCATTTCTTTGATAAGTAGTATGAAAAGGCTGCATCATTGCTGAGCACTCATGACCCTCCAATTGTTCTGGCAAAAAATGGATGGTAGTGCGGAAGAGAATAAAGAAGTTGCTGACCAGTTCGAGGTAACAGGTTACCCCACCATTGTGGCCTTACAAAATGGGGGAAGATACTTTCATTACTATACAGGTCCTAGAGAGGCTGATGGTATTGTGAGAACCCTGAAACGGCTCGTATCACTACTAGAAAAGTGGCAGTTTGCTACGGGATTTTCCGACGGAAAAAAATACGTTACAAATTTTGACTACTTTTCAACACATTTCCAACGAAAATAGATTAACTAGTCTCAATTTTAAAACTTCAATATTCCGTCACAATTTGTAACGCATTTGTGACAAACATATTTCTTTTTTTTTGAAAATATCAAAATAAATATGTAAAGTGTGCTGCATCCAAATGTTCACACCTAAGACCGTTATCATACACAATTAAATAAGTAGAACCTTGGTTTTACCCCTTGTAAACAGCATAGTAAGTTAGACCGTGGGGTATGGGGGGCTTGGGTTGGGGCATTTGTTGACACGTGGAATGGGAGCTCCCCCACCACCAAAACCCACGCCCATGGGGTATGGTGGGGCTTGGGTTGGGGGGCATGAATTTGGTTTGGCCATTGAGAGCCTGCCATGTCACTTACTAGCCCGCCCCACGCCCGGCTTCAAACCCACGCCAATGGGGCTACGCCCAAACCCAAGCCCACCAGGGGTGGTGGCTTGGGCGTTCTCCCTCTCACACCTCTTCCAACCTAACAACCACGCGCCACTTACAAAACCACCTGCTTCCCCAAATTGAAATTCAAAACCCTAAATCCCCAAATTTCACCACTTCTATTCTAAATCCATAAATTTGTCAACCAATTCGCCTGGAAAAACACAAATTCAGTGAATCGTCACTCACCCGGAGCAGCTTTTAACAATTAATTTCGCCGTAAGCTCTGTTCCTTCACAATCTCATCATCATCGTCCTATGCTTTCTTTCTCCGGCGAGAATCGCTGTCACACGTAACGGTTACATGATGTCATCTCCGTCCATTCACTTTTTGACCTATCACCTTCATGTCTCCTAACCGTTCGATCGCGTCGATGCGTTGCGTGATGTTTAGAATTCCGTCAGCTCTGGTGACTGTAACCACGAGATCCGCCATGGTTTTACGGTGAGTTTTTAATGTTCTCATGCCTCTGTGGTATTTTAATCTCATTTATTTCAATTTTTTCTTCTCATTGTAATTTGGTGTAAAATGTGTAATTTGATCGTGTTTGTGCTAGATATTTCAGGTTTTGCAAATTGACATGGTGAGATACTTGTGTCTAATGTTTAATCTGATTGTGTGTATCCTACAAGCAAGGTAAAGCTTAATTCAGGTTTGAGTTTATTTGGCTTAAATTAGTGAATTGATGCATGTGCTAGGGTTAGTTCAGATTTTGATGTAATATGTTCTAATGAAATTAACATTCTACAGGAGTAAACGGTTTTATCGAAGCAAATATATGGCTTCAAGTTCCGAAATAGGGCTTGCTGCAGGGATAAATATCCTTACCGCATTTGCATTTTTGGTAGCATTTGCTATTCTTCGGATTCAGCCTCTAAATGATAGGGTTTATTTTCCAAACTGGTATTTAAAGGGGTTAAGGAATGATCCACTTCAATCAGGTGCATTTGTGCAAAATTTGTAAACTTGGATTTTAGGTCGTACTTAAGGTTTCTGAATTGGATGCCTGCCGCACTACACATGCCGGAGCCGGAGCCTGAGCTTATCGATCATGCAGGATTGGACTCTGTTGTTTACTTGAGAATTTATTTAACAGGGTTCGTAATAATCCTCATATTCCTCCTGTTTTTTTCTTATGTTGTTTGTTATATTTAAATTTTTTACCAATGAAATTTTAGATTCACTAGACTTTATGGGGTGTTTGGATGTGTTTTTCAGTCTGGTCTTAGGGTAAGCTGATTATGATTCTATTGTTTAGGGCTCACCCAATAGGCTTGCAATGCAAGAATAACTACTTATACGGCTCAGTTAAGCTTGCCTGAACTGCAGTTTGGTATTATTCCTGGAGGTGGAGGTATATCATTCTTCTCAAATAAACAATAAAAATGATTTATCATGCATATTACAATCTTTATAAAGTTACTGAAAAAGATCGTAGTGTAACTTACGATTTTGCATCATTTCAGGAACTCAATGGCTTCCATGACTTGTTGGTCTACCAAAGGCCCTTGAAATGTTGTTGGTAGGCTATTTACGTGCCTCTTTCAAAAATAGTTTTGATAGGTTCAATCGCCATAAGAAGTTGATATTGACTTGAGCCAATAAAATTCAAGTTTCAATTATTCTATCTCAAGGGAATTTCAGTATCTGACCCATTTACTTATTCTGAAAGTAGAGGTTACAATTTCAGCTCATTTAGTTATTGAATGAGTCGAATCGGATTATAAAGTCTCCTAAATTGTTCTTCATATCATTGAACTTGTGTTTCTTGTATCACAATTGACACTTCAATATTCAATAAGATGAAAAAAATTGGACAAAAAGTGTTCTGTCAGTTTGACCAGACCACCATCTCAAATTAGCCCATTTTGACCCATTACCAGTCCACATTTTTCAACACCAAAAACATTGATTTGGCAAACATTGCAATTTTCTTGAAGCAGAGTCAACACATAATAGTATAATACTATTTTCTTGTTAACTGATTGACCTCTCTATCTTTCTCTATCACAAATTCTAGACATCAAAGCCGGTCAATGGAGAGGAAGCTCATTAGTTTGGGCTCGTGGATGCCATTGTGTCAGAAGATGAGCTACTAGAAAATGCTCACAAAATGGCTTTAGATATATGGGTCTGTAGAAAGCCACTGGTTTCAAGTCTTTTCAAAACAGATAAAATCGAGCCACTTGACAAGGCCCATGAAATATTGGAATTTGCTAGAGTTCAAACCTGCACACAAGCACCCAATTTACAACATCCACAAGTTTGCATTGATGTTGTTGAAGAAGGCATTGTCTCAGGCCCGGATGCTGGATTATCAAAGGTTTGTACTTGTCATAACCAAATTCCCTAATTTTACTTGCATTACTTGACAGTTATAATGTAATTTTGTTTATATAATTTGCAGGAACGTGAAGAATTCCAAATTCTAATAAAGTCAGATACTTGAAAGAGCTTGGTTGATGACTTCTTTGCCCGGGGTAGTGCTAGGAAGGTACATTTTGCAGAGTTTAGGAAATATGAAATATGATATATAATGTTTTGCAGAGTTTGCCGTTGGATCAAGCAAAACCACGGTTATGAGATGAAATGGACATCGTCTACTGGTTTCAGACCATTGAACTAATTATGCTTTGCTTCCAAATGAAATTTTGCATTGTACTTAGTTTTGTTGAGTAAAATGCGTAAAATAGGTATACGGGTAATGGGGCGGCCCGGTCAAAAAACAGTTTTGAAAAAGATTTTGACTGGTTCACTTAACGAGTCGAATAAGAGAGAGAGAGAGAGAGCTCTATATTTTTCTCTTCTTGATTTGTTTGCATGTGTTATTAATTGGATGATTTGTTAGCTATTAACTATATCGATGATACTTTAGTGGTTCTCAACTAAATGGTCATTAGTCCGGTTTGATTTTCAAAACATTACGTGGTATATTTGTAGAGTAACTTTGATAGTTATTGATAATTACAAAAATGGGCCACCTTGTCTTTTTGAGTTTTCCTTCAATTTGTATGTTTAGTATGTTAAGATTATTTGTACAAGAACTTTACCCTATATGTGTTATATTCTTATCCATATCTTATCGATAAATCTTCATTGCAGGTTGCTTATGACTGCAAATTTTCTATCCAATTTGGTAAATGAGAGGAAAACAAAGCAGAATTGGCTTGACTATTATCAACTGAAATATAATAGAGATAACCAGTCTAAAAGACCATCAATGAAGGTATAGTTAGTCTGAGATTGATCCATTAAACCATCGAAATGCGTTTTAGATATAATCTGAGATTGATCCTTTAATATAATAGAATACATGATGGAACAGATATAAGCCAGGCAGCCATCACGTCAAGGTTTGAAATAGTTTTTTAGTCCATATGTTCACTGACCTTATTTTTTTATCCAATTTCTTGGGCTGGTTAGTAATTACACTAAAATGTAATTTACGTTCACCTTTTTGATCTAGTATCAAGTAATTTGGAAAATGGTGTTCTTTTATGCATCTTATGCTATGCAGTTCTTTTATGTTTTATATGATGGTGCTAGAGGTTGAAAATTGGATCAAAATGACCGTGTGTGCTATCATGGTACACATAATATTTTTTAAGTGATGATTATAACCGATGACGTGGCGTACACGTGGGCGGGTCAGGCGGGTTGTATGACAGTCAAATTGGGTTCAGGTCCACAGGTCTTGACAGGCTGGGCTGACCCACCATTTTTTATGGTAATTATTGTTGAAATTCCTTACTAGAACAAAATAATACTCGAATTGATCCATTATCCTACAAAATGGAGGAAGACGCACCATTATGTACTTTTTGTTTATACTAAGATGATTCTAGCTATCTATACTTGCATTTTTATTTTAAATTTATTTCTCATATTTTATTAAATTTTATATCTAGGTCCCCTTTCACTTACATAAACTCCCCTGATGATTACAGAAGAATAAACACTCGTTCTGATCTCGCGGATGGTGAAAGCAGTTAATGGCGCCGACCAAAGTTTTGTCGACGATAGAGGCCGATATACAGATGATGTTGTCTATTGAAGTTCATCTTGGCACCAAGAACTGTGATTTCCAGATGGGATGTTACATTTACAAGCACCGCAATGACGGTATTATTTGCTATGTTAGAGTTTGCAATAGGAACTTGTAGAATGAAGTTTTAATTGTATTGAAGCCTTTTAATTTATTATTTGTTGGAAGGGTTTAGGTTAGAATGTTTGAAGGTAAGTTTTTGTAGGTTTTTGTTGATTTTCCTGCAATTTTTTAGCAAAAAAAATGAATTTTCCAGTTTTTTTTTATATTTTTATATATATCGTTACAATTGCGTTGCAAATTTTTTTAATACTCCATTACAAATGCGTTGCAATATTTTTTAAATTCAGTTGCAAATGCGTCACAACACTCTACTAATTATAATTAGGGAAACCGTAGGAAATTCGTCACAACTTTCCGACACCATGATTTCGTTGGAAATACGTTGCAAATTGTGTTGCAAACGCGTAGGAAATAATTTGCAACCATGCTTTTTCCAACATCAACGTTTTGTCACAAATCCGTAGCAAAACTGAATTTGTTACGCATTTGTGACGGAAAAGTGTGTTGAAAATACCCACTTTTCTAGTAGTGTATGTCCTCCGTCAACAGAAACAAAAACTGCTACAGATGCTCTGAGCCTTATTGATAAAGAAAAGATCTCAATGGTAAGTGCTCTTAATCTCTTTTCATATCATGATGATTAAGCGTTGACCCAAACCCAGTCTGACCCGTCACCCAGCCCTACCTGCCCGACCTTTTTGCCAGGTTTAATATCATCATTATAGTGTAGACGTGTAGTTCCTTTTTACAAACCGAGCGCAGGCTCAACTCGTTTACCTTAACGGGCTGAAATGTTGAGCTTGAGTTCAGCTTATAAAAAGCTCGAGCTAGCTCATTTTTATTTACCCATTTTGACTAATCCCAACCCCGTGAATATCGTGTCCTAAAGTCACACCCCTAATAGTGACGTGATTGATTTCATCATCTTGTAGGCAGTTGTGCTCTTCACCCTGGGTGGTTATGGAACTTATTTAGGTTTTCGGATTCGGTTCTCTGATGATGTGGTAAGAATCTTTGCTATGATTTTAATAATCATGTGTTATAGAATCGAAAGGGTTGACACAGTAAAAAAACCAATATGCTTTTTTTAATTTTACAGGGTGTTGGTATATTAAAGTCCCTGAATTTGTTAAAAAAAATTATTCATGAAATCAACAATAAATGTCGATGGTGATTTTTGTTGACGTGGATGTCATGTCAGCTGACGTTAAACAATAGTCATTTAATTTAGGGTTGGTTTATTTCCACATCCCCTATAATCTTATTTTCACATCCCTATATCTATACGGGCCGTATAAAATGATACGGGTCGTATAGAATGTTTATGCACAGAATTTTATGCGGTGGAATGTTTTTTTTGTTTTTATATGTATACGGGACGTATACTTATATACTGGCCGTATACATATTTGCATAATTTTGTTTCGAAGGTTTGCCAAGGGTTTTTAGTTTTGAAATATGTATACGGGCCGTATAATGTTATACGGCCCGTATAGCCCGTATAGAAAAGTTAACTTTTTTGTTGCAACCAGGAAACCGTTTAATAAATTTTTGTATTTAAAATAGTGTTGTATATATCGGATTATGTTACGAGTTTGTAGTTAAACGTATTTATTATGTTTAATAAGTTTCCTCTTTGTAAAACGATAAATATGTATAGAAAAGTTAATTTTTTGTTGCAATCGGAAACCGTTTAATAAGTTTTATAAATTTTAAAATAGTATTGTATATATCGGATTATGTTACGAGTTTGTAGTTAAATGTATTTATTATGTTTAATAAGTTTTCTATTTGTAAAACGATAAATATGTATAGAAAAGCTAATTTTTGTTGCAATCGGGAAACCATTTAATAAGTTTTATAAATTTTAAAATAGTATTGTATATATCGGATTATGTTACGAGTTTCTAGTTAAACGTATTTATAATGTTTAGTAAGTTTCCACTATGTAAAACGATAAATATGTGATATGATTATGATAAACTATGACAACAATTATTAAACAAACAACATAACATCTAAACAAGAGATTAATATTTATAATGTTTTACATCTAAAAAAAAAGATAAACTTTTACAAAGTTTCAAACGTAAAATAACAAAAAAAAATAATAATACAATAAGCAGCTACGGCGGTGGTGGTGGTGGTGGTGCAGCGCCAGCTCGTGGAGGTAGGGGCGCGGCAGAATGCATAGCCACAATCGCCTCGACCATCCACTGTACATCATCTCTCACTGCAGCTAAATCCCCTCTGACTGCAGCTAAATCCCCTCTGACTGCAGCTACAGCCGACTCGACCTGAACGAGTCTCTCCTCCACCCCCGGTGGAGGCATCACACGCTGTCTCACGCTGCGTCGAACGTACGGGCGATCACCCCGTAACTCCTCCTCAACTACCTGTGATCGTTCGGCAGCATGAGCGACCCCCTCTCCGTCGCCTCCCTCTCCGTCGCCTCCCTCTCCCACGCCCTCGCCCTCGTCTCCCTCTCCCTCCTCATCACCACCCTCTCCACGGGGTCCCTCACCCACACCATAAGCCCAAACCAGCTGCCCTCCCTCGACCTCGCGAGCCAAAACCATAGGGCTGTGTCCCTCCCAACCCTGTCAAGCTGGCGTGTCTGCGTCATATCCCTTGCCACCTGCGGGGTCAGGAGGCGCAAGTAACCCTTCGCCAGACGGGTGACGAAGGCCCCACAGCTGATGTGGGAAGAGGTTCGCTTAAAAGCGTACTCGGCGAGATATGCGGCCAACTTGTACGCCAAGTTGGCCCTCCCGCCGGTAAGTAAGTCGTGCAAGAAGAATAGGTCACTTTGGGTGACCCATTCCCTGCTATCATGACGACCGGCGATCGTCACGGCGATACACCGATGTAGGTATCGGTGTAACGGGTCGTAAAGATCAGTCGCCCGTGCCTTCGGGGATCGCTGTCTCGGTTTCGCGAACTCCCCGAACCCAATAGTCTTCCAATACGGCCACAACACGTCAGTGGACGTGCTGACTAGCACATCAAAAAATGCGCGTGACCTTGAGTCATCCTGTGAGTACAGACCCAAGGCAACAGCGAACTGAGGAAGTGTCATCCTCTGAGGCTTGCCGCAAATAGTAAAAGTTACGGCGTCAGTCGTCAAAAAATGCTGAAAACCCCCACCCCGGGTGTCCGTAAATGTAAAGGTAGATAAAAACTCTAAAGTAATCTCCCTGTGGGCCCGCTCTGCGGCGGCATCAAATAAGCGGTCCCACGGGGATTTAGCTGGCATGAGCTCCCGGACCCGATCAATCGCTCCAATATCTGTCAAAAACTGAAAATCTATGGTCCGAGGCGCATCCAGCACCATCTCCCGTAATTTGCCCAAAACCCTATAGGCAACCGTACCTCGGGGGATATCTCTAACAAACTGCCCCGTCTCAGTAAAATCGGGTACAATCTCCTCCTCCTGTCCACGTCCACGTCCCCGTACGCGTCCACGTCCACGGTCCCGACCCTGACCCTGACCTCGACCTCTACGGGCCGCAGCAGCTGCTGATGACTCAGCCATATCGTCTGTAACAAATAACAATTACAACTTAGCAATCACTATACGATTATCGTTAACGTATTATACGAATACTGTTCTTGTATACGAACGTACTGTACATATGATATACGCTCGTACAATGTTTGAAGATTCAACAAGGATACGACCGTATACATTATATACGAGCGTATAATGTTTGAATATTCAAACGTTATATGACCGTATATAAATATACGAGCGTATAATGTTTGAATATTCAAACATTATACGAGCGTATATAATGTATACGATCGTATAACCTTTGAATATTCAAGTGTATACGGTCGTATAAATTGTATACGATCATATATTTTTTGAATATTCAAACACTATACGATCGTATACAATTTATACGACCGTATACACATGATAATCATTTACAATTTCCTGTTTCAATTATTTTTTTTCAAATTCAATTATACAATCGTAATCGTTACGCCTATCTACGCTTTACTATATAAGACCATAATCTAACATGTTACGTAATTTAAAAGTTCACTATACGAAAACGTACCGTATAGGAAGGACGTGAAGAAAAAGCCAAAAACGCCGAAGAACGCTGTCCAAGAACGATCCGAGAGAATTTTTGGTTGAAAGTTGAGGCCGTATGGTGGAAATGAGGTCGTATAAAACTTATACGACCTTTTTTCTGTATACGGGCCGTATAAAAGTATACGACCCGTATACGGTGATTTAATGTATTTTAATTCTGTCATATACTTAATATACGATCACAGTATACGAGGCGTATATTTTTATACGGCCCGTATACAATTCAGTTTTTTTCATTTTTTTTCAATTACTATATGCGGAACTGACGAAAATACGGTCGTTATGCGTTAACGTTGATTCGTTTAAACGTTTTTTCAAATTCAATTTCAACAAGTTGCCAAAACATTTATATAACGTGTATGTTTATCATTACAAATTGTCAAAACATGCAAATTGATTCGTTTAAACATTTTTTCAAGTTCAATTTCAACAAGTTGTCAAAACATTTATATAACGTGTATGTTTATCATTACAAATTGTCAAAACATGCAAATTGATTCGTTTAAACATTTTTTCAAGTTCAATCTCAAAAAGTTGCCAAAACATTTATATAACGTGTATGTTGATCATTACAAATTGTCAAAACATGCAAATAACATTTTATATTCATAGGCCACCTAAATCTATGTAATCCCTGGTCCTATATTCATCAACGATCGTATTATATTGGTCAATACGTTCCTTGTAATAGTGATACCAACTTTCTGTTGGCGTATTCCGTGTCGGTTGTCGCCAGTATCCTGATGGGGTTGGCATTGGATATTCCCCTTCTAATCTGACATGAATAAAATGGTTCATGTGTACATGTACAAGCGCGACTGTTCGATGCGGAATACTTTCTTCGGCTGTTCTGAACATGGGAAAAAATGAAGCACAACCAAGGTCACTTAATAAGAGACAAATGACATTCCACCGGTTTGCTATCAGAAGCCCCGTGAATGGCATTTGTAGCCACTTATGTCGAGGTGCTCCGTCTATATGGTCTTTTGACCAAACTAATGACTCCAGAACTTCTTGATACTGAGGTCCATTTATATTTTTCCATAATTCGTGGAACCGGTTGCACTCATCATGAAGCTTCTCCCGTATGAACGGCCACTGATACTCTTTAAGCGATAAGCCGACCGCTATAGATCGAAACCCACAATTACCATCACCCTGCACATTTTGTATGTGACTGAGGTGTGGATAGAAGCACGGTGGAATGAACTTTTTGAAGTGCGTGAACATATTAACTTGTCCGACAGGCAGCAAAGGTAAGTCTGGTGGCTCTTCCTTTGATTTTGCGACCTTCTTTTTCGTTTTCGAATTCTTAGCCCCTTTCGCAATCTCGCCGAAAAACATAGGTGTTTCAGTACAATAACTTTGTGACTCGACAAACGAGCTGTGCCTGGTAGGTTCAATATTTGACTCTTGTGTGCCAAACTCATCTTGTGTGCGAAACCCATCTTTTGAATCACTATACTGGTCATGCGTTGTTAAAAAGTTGTGTCTTGAAGGCTCCGTAAACGAATCATCCTTCCTTTGTTGCTGAGCTTTCAAAGTTGGACGACCCCGTGTGTTTTTTTGCACAACTGGTTGTTTAATGTAACACCTCGTAAAATCACGTCCAATGATGTATTGACACGTGTAATAAACCCTAATGAAGTCAAATAGTAAATTTGAGGGACTAATTTTTCGAAAAATCGAAAACTTTGATTATGAAAGGTCTGGAAGTGTTAACATGCCTAAAATAAGTTTCTTACGATGTTTATATTCACAAATGTGCCACTTGAGGATTAAGTGTAGCCGTTCGCAAAATTAATTGAAAGTTTGCGCAATAAAGGGTTAAAAGCGTCAACATGTTAATTCTTACCTCTGAGTGACCTTCTAACAAACCGGGAGCTTAATAATATTTAATTATACTCTCGGGAATGCCAAATAATGGCCATCTAAGGTTTTTATGCCTATAAGTAAAGTTACGCGCAACTTTGCAAGTTAGAGGGGCTAAAAGTGTCAATATGTTTAATTATACCTCTGAATGACCTTTTAGCGAATCCGAAGCATCGTGATATTTAATAATACTTTCAAGAATGGCTAATATGGATTAGATAAGGCTTCAATGCTATTAAATGATGAAATGCGCAAGTTTGCGCAATAGAGGGACCTAAAGCGTCAACTTTTGAATCTACGCCTTTCGGTGACCATCTAAGCGAACGAGAGCGTATTAAAATTTAAGTATATGCTTGGGAAGGATAAATATGGGCCATAGAAGGCTTGGATAACGTTAAATGGCATTTCGCGCTACTTTGCGCAATTTAAGGACTATTTGCGTCAAACTGCAAAAGTATGTCGATTCGTACGGTAACGGACCTTCCGGAAATTGTCCATGAGTTAAACATGCCCTAATTATCATTTCTATAGCTTAGATATAGGCTTAGAGGTGTTTGGTGCGCAAAAATAAACTTTCAAGTCCACGAGGGACTAAAAGTGTCAAAAAGGGCACAAGTTTGCATTTTCGCGCATATCTCACAATCTGAATATCCCCGGACACCCAAAAATTTATGTAAGCACTAAAATATTTTATTTTAGTGATCGCCTTGATAAAATTCCCTTCGTCGCGTCGTTTGGTTCGTTTTTAGCGCCCGTTCGTGTTTCGTCGTAAATAGACAAACAACGTGACCGTACGGCCAAAGGAACCGACATCCGACATGTTTTTGAACATGTTTCATGTCCCCTATATTTAGGCTTCATGTTAGAGCCTTGAAATGAGGATAACGGGCCTTAAACATGCCTTAAATGACATTAAAGCTCTCAGGGACCATTTCTGCCAAAACTGAAACTGCTGCTGCTGTTATAAACCTGTAGGCGGCCCGCATTAGCTCCTGGTGTTCCTCAGGCGGGCCGCATGGCCTGATCAGAAGTGCAAAACAGCTAAATACAGCCTGTTCGTTGCTGTTTTCATGTCCAATCTGATTTCTAATACCACTAAATCGATACTAGGGGCAGCCCATAGATTTTATAAGTGGTTTAACACCTGGCCACATCTGATTCGTTCCAAGAAACCTATAGAACACAACATGTTCTTCATTTTTTAAATTTTTGCAATTTCAAACACTCAAACATGCTCCAATCCGATTTGCACAACCATCTTGGATTTTTCTGGTATTCTTGATCTTTCATTCAGTGATTGTAAGTATTCCAATCATGTTTTGATTCTTGTTCATAGTTTAATTTAGCCAAGAACACTATATTTTGACTTTTGTTTGACTTTCTGATTTGATCATGAATTGATCAGCAAAAAGTCCAATTGAATCTTGTTTTATGATGGTAATCAAGTTGGTTATAATCCATTAGGATCATGCTTTCTGATTTCCACGAATTCTAGTCTATTTGATAAGTCAAAGTTAGTAATCTAAAAGTCAAACTGGGCAGATTCTTAAATTAATCAAAACTGATAATATAGAGGTTATGGATCATGTTTTGTCACTTAAATAATTTGGTAAATGTTACAAGAACATGTCAAACTAATCACTTTGGTGTAATTGCTTGTTTTGAATCAAAAGTCTAACAGTTTGACTAATGCTTTGACTCTCAAATCTGACCTGATTAACCTTGTTTAAGATCTGCCTTAGAGCTCATTTTGGACCAGGTTTCATATAAGTATAACTCTCTGAGATTTTACAACTTGGTTCAATACTTATCCGATTCATATGCATGTTTCCGATTTATGCTTAAATGTCGACTATTATGCCCTTTTGACTATAAAACGTGATTTTTGAAAAAGTGAAAGAGTAGAAACATTTGTTGCTGATTTATAAACTTGCACCTAAAATTTGATATCAGTTTGAGGTCTAGATTAAGAGTTATGCTCAATATCGTAATTTGAAAGCTTTATGTTACTTAAACGGCGTAATTAGCATATAACCTATTTAAACCCACTTTCTGATATCAAACATTTTACCCACTGATGTTATATAATATTTTGGGATTTTTAAAGATTTTTATTTAATTTTTGGCTGATCATATCATAGGTCTCTAAGTTTAATTCGTTAAATACCGATTTTGCCCTTTTAAGCCATAAAATGAGTTTTACAAATCCTTTTGACCCCAAACCTTTTTCTACTGATTTTATTTGATAAATAAAATATTTTGAGCATTCTGGAAATATAAAAATATCAGCTTTCTTTTAAAAACCCGGAAACGGCTCTAAATCGCCTTTTTAAGCGTTTTTAACGCATAGTATGTACTATAACCATATTAAACATATAAGGTTGATACCTACTGATGTTCTTAGCATATTTTTATAAAATAACAGTAAGTACAAGTTTATAAACTCAGGTTTCCAATTTTGACATTTTTAGCCCTTGTGAAATTACCAAAATACCCCTAAGGTGCATAGTTTGGTTTTAAATGATAAGTTTCACATATGGGTCATACCCTACTGTTATAATATGTTAAAATTAGTATACCTACTGTATAAATCAGACCCGTAACTCAGATTTACAAATAAACTCTTTTAATAATCTTTTAAATGACCAAAATGCCCTTACGAGGCATAATGTGAGTTTATATCCGATTTGGGCATAATAGAAAATATCTTACTGATATTATAACATAATTAAGGCATATTAAATCAGGTAACTTGCATGTGACTCTTATGGTTACCCGTAACGCCCTTTTCGCGTTCGGTTCGGTTTATGTAACTAGTTTGCATAAATTAGCCGAAACGGGTCAAACCTTATCATTTTCATTTCAAAATCCAGAATGTATTTAGTTTACCCATTTTATACAAGTCTTCATACTTGTTGGGTCTAAAACACATTCTATTCCGGTCTTCGCTTAATCATGCGTTTGAACCGTATATTTCCTTAAAACTAACCGGTCTAAGTTTATGCTTAATTAAAGACCCGTTAGTATTCTAATTGGTTATTTATACCATCATTCCATACTAGAGCCTTCCGGTAAATTGTACCTACGCTTACTTAAGTGAATACGGCTGAGTTATTATAATTCTTGCTATTTAAGACAGGAGCTAGCTCAGGTAAATACTCTTAACTTATTTTCCCTATTACGGGCTTGGGATACGGTAATATAAATACCGCATGGTCAGGTATGGGATTCGAAGACCAATGAGTCGGGAAATCCAAATAACCTGTTTTTAATTCGTATTGCTTGACTGAAACATTGGGGGTTAATGCGACCGTGTCCTGGATATCCTTGACTCATTAATTGCAATGGCCACGACTTAAGCACGGGGTGTAGGCATACACCTGACAGATGCTATATGCTTATTAATTAATTATACCCAATAAGGGAATAGTGGTGTGTCGGTTAATCTTGAACCGGCATAGAACCGGGCCCCGTATGTAGAGCAAGTTATGTAAAACTGATAACATGAGATATAGTTTGTCCCAAGTATAAAAGATTAATTTTGCCTTGTGCATTTTAATCAAAGTGTCAACATATTTTGTGCCGAAGTGCATTCAAACCAATTTACGAACTCTTTTCAAATGAGTCAGTTGAGTGTATTTACCAGTGAAAACTGACGTATTTTCCAAAGTCTAAGTGACAGGTACAAGTACGTAATAGGCTGGAAGCTGCTCAGGACTTGTTAGTTGAGGACTTTGCAACTCCTCCACATAAGCCATTAGTCTGATAATTTCTTTTGTTGTTTTAAGATCCGCCTGTGGATCCTTTACGTTCCGTTTGTAATACTTGGATATTACTTTATATTCGGGTTGTAATATATTCATCTTTTGCTTCCGCTGTGCATTTATATATTGTGTTGTTTGACTATGATGTTGCCAACCACGTCACGATACTCCCCACCGGGCCCACCGGTGACACGTGGAAAATAGGGGTGTGACAGGTTGGTATCAGAGCCAACATTGAGTGAATTAAACACTATCTTTTTGTGTTTAATCTCAATGACACATTAGCACATTCCTTGACCTTCTGAGTCTAGACTTAACATAGGAATATTCTCAATCCTCATCTGGAAATTTTGCTTCCAATTTTTATATATCGGATACGTCGCCAAGCGAAGAAGCCGTAATAGGAATTCTCCACACCCGGAGCCTTAAATAGCTGACCTTCGTACAACGGCTAGGACGAAACATGCAACCAAGGAGAAAGCATTCAGAAATAAGATGAAGAAGAAACTCCTTTAGCTAAAGATCGTTTCCTTAATAGTCCTTCTAAGGACATATTTATTTTTCAGTCCCTTCTAGGACAACATTATTCCTTTCAAGTCCCGCTTAGGGCAACTCTGTACTGTTATTTTCATATAGTGGATTGATTAAATTTAAGTTTTCATTCTAAACATGAAATATGAAATAAATGGGAAATAACATTCCTTTTATATGATCTACCTTTATATAAAATGGCAAAATCTAAAAAGAACAAGACCTAGCCACGCTTTATTTTGAGGCAGGGCCAAGATGGTAGTTCCTCAACTAGATTCAGATCCTTATTAACATCCTGAGTTAGGATTGTTCTGCGTTTATTATTAAAAATGAATCTTAAAGGTAAACCTAGCCTATATGAAGAGGCCAAGATGGTAGGACCTATTCAAGGATTCAAATCCCAGTTAACATCTGAAAATATGTTAACACTCCTGGCAGACGTGATTCATTAAAATCACACACGTCATTCTTATTATTGGATTCTTCAAAAGATTCCTAACCCAATGTAATGATCTCTGAATCATGGGTTTAGATCATTACTTGAGATGATCATATTTTGACCATACGTGGTAATATAGCGCCTACAGGCCCTGCTCATTTCCATATGAACCAAAAGACAGTGGTAGCGATGACTCCCTGTCAGATAAAGGTAATGAACTAGGTTCAAACCTTCATGCTTTGATTCTCTGAAATCATAGCTTATAATTTATAAATGTCCTTGTGACTAGGCCTGTTGTGCCAGTATACCCGCATGCTTTGATTCTCTGAAATCATGGCTTATATATTAAACTTGTCTACGCGACTAGGCCATTTGTGCTAATACTAACTTATAAATTAGGATTCATGATAAAAATCATGAATAAAATAAATATCATTCATTTCCTGCCAATATAGATATTAAAAGAGAATCTTAAAAGGTTTGACCTAGCTTGAATGCCATTGAAGACCTAGCTAAGATGGTAAAACCTGTTTAAAAAGAGATTCAGATCCTTGTTAACATCTGAAAATGTGTTAACACTCCCGACAACCGTGATGTGATAAAATCACACTTGTCATCCTTATATTTGGAATTTTCCAAATCCCATATTTAGCGTAAATGATCAATAGGAATCATGGCTGGTAAACGTCGAAAATGATGTACGCATC
This sequence comes from Helianthus tuberosus, assembly GCA_030545235.1. Taxonomy (NCBI): domain Eukaryota; kingdom Viridiplantae; phylum Streptophyta; class Magnoliopsida; order Asterales; family Asteraceae; genus Helianthus; species Helianthus tuberosus. The sequence continues at coordinate 9,641,869 of CM060436.1, forward strand.
AAAACATCCATTTGGGATGTATACCTACGGGAAAAGGTGTATACATGAAAAGATAGTTTTTATTTCATAAATTCTTGTCAAGACAATGAACTATGAAATTTTTCGATACAAAGGAATCATTGATTATGTTTTAGATTTTTACCTAGTGACAAGGCCCTGTGCCATCACGAGTCCTTGGGAACAAGCTCTTGTGCTATATAAAATGTCAGTACGACATTGACAGTCGTGATTTATGTCCCCTGTCTAATAAATATGAAGGATTAGATTCTGTTTACACGCCAAGGATGGTTTACTTAAAAACCTAGGCAGAACATAATCAATTAACTTAAATACTATCTTTTGGCCTATATGGTTTATTTACACCATAGCTATTTAATCAACAAACTCGACAATTCACCATATAATTAAATCAATTATTATTACTTCGGTTGTAGCCTTCAAAGCTTCACCATGGTTGACTCCTCTGAAGCTCACCATTATCCGGTTAATCAGAATTATGTCCATTGACTAGCCTTTGTGGCAAAATAAATTACCTTCCAAAGAAATGACGGCTGTAGTCTTTGACTCTCTGTCCAAAGGTAAAGAACTATGTTCGAACCTTAAGATCTCTAATCCGATAAAATTGCGGCTTAAATATTAATGCCTTAAGTGCCATATTCTTATAAGTCCTTTGTGACAAGGCATTCGTGCCTATGATTATTAATGTCCTTCGTGACAAGCCTTCCAAATATCTAAAGATTTTCGTTGTGTCAAAGACAATTGTGACATTGAGATTCCCTGTCAAAAGGTAATGGACTTGGTCCAAACCTTAAACACAATTGATGGTCTTTTTTTTTCCTAGGCTAAATATAATTGAGATACTTTCTAGTAGCAAACTATAAGGGAGTTATAAACCTAACAGCCATTATGATTTAAAAATACCACGGTTTATAAATCATCCAGTACGATGATTCCATACTAGTTTGTATCTAAGCATATGTTATTTTTGGTGTTTAGTACCAAAGCTCCAGAATGGAGGTTTCCGACGAAGCACACAGCAGTACTGCGGCTAAAAACAAGGATGCAAATATAAATATAAATGTAAATGTAAATGTTAATGGCACTACTCTTCAAGCCTTGATTAGCGCAACAATTAGTGAAGTTGTGGATAAGATCCTTGAGAACAAAAAGGAACCGAGTGTCACTCACTCAAAGGTCCATACGGAAACACATACATCAGCTCGTAAGGAGAGCTCCGTTCACTCTTCAGATGAAAAGAGCGAACCTCAGGAGTTAGTACTCTATGATAAGCCCCGTTCAACTGAAGGCGGGTGCACCTACAAATATTTCGTCTCATGCAAACCCAGAGATTTCAATGGCGAAAAAGGAGCAATTGATGCTATGGAATGGCTTGAGGAAATGGAAACGGTTGTGGACATCAGCAATTGTGCTGATAAGGACGTAGTAAAATTTGTTTCACAATCTTTTAAGGGAGAGGCTCTTGTATGGTGGAGGGCCATGATGCAGTCCACGGGGAAAATTCCCCTATACCTTATGGGATGGTCCAAGTTTGTGGACCATATCAAAGAGAACTACTGTCCACAACACGAAGTGGAAAAGGTGGAGACAGATTTTCTGACTCTCACAATGAAAAACCTAAATTGTCAGCAATATGTTACCGACTTCAACTCCCTATCTAGACTGGTACGCTATTTAATTACCCCGGAACCAAAACGCATTGCGCGTTTCATCGGTGGTTTGGCACCAGAAATAAAAGGGAATGTTAAGGCTTCAAGGCCAATCAACTACAGATCAGCTGTAGATCTATCCTTGTCTCTCACTCTAGATATAGTGAGACAAAAGTCGTTCAAGAATGAAACTAATGACCAAAGACAAAGGGAGGAGGATAACTCTCAGAATCCTAAGAAGAGCAAATCCGAGTTCAACAATAACCAACAGGATTCCAACAAAAAGCCTACATGCAAAACCTGCAAAAGAAGACATTGGGGACAGTGTCGATTAAACCAAAAGATAAAGCAATGTGGCATCTGTAAAAGAGCTGGCCACCAGTCCCACGAATGTAGGGACATAATAAATGCAAACTGTTTCAGCTGTGGCGAAAAGGGGCACATCAGTACTAATTGCCCTAAGGCTGCCAAAGAGGAGCAGCTAAGTCTGGGAAGGATAAGAAAGGAAACGCCTGGACTACCGGTTGAATGCCAGAGACAGTGCACATCGATAATAGCATTAGGTACGTCCCTTACCTTTTAGCATTGATAGTGTCTGCTAAGTATTTTTATATTAATGCAAGGGATAATAAACTTTTAGCAAACCATAAGCTTAGCAAACTCTTGATTTCATTCATAAGAACTCCAGATATTAACTGTAAGGTATAACTTACCAATGGAATCTTTAATGACCTCTCTCCCATCCTCGGAGATAATCCTTTCATAAGAATCTGGAGTACTCTTCCCCAGAAAGAGTACGACAATATATATTATTTTATTTTATCTTATTATTCTTCTCATTGTTTTCTATCGCCTGCGAATGCCAAACTATGTTTGATAAAAGTGCCATATGAGGATTGGCATATCTTAGTATGTCCCATAGATTGCTTCCATGCCTGATCAGTATGGAGGTTTAATGCATGGAACCCCTGAGATATCCCAATAGTCATACCGTACTAAAGTCGACTAGTAGTATTCAAAGAAGATATCCAATATAAAATGTCCTTATAAGTATCTCCACTTAGGGCATCCTTGCAATTGTAAAGAGAACGTGTCATTTATCTGACACCGACATTTACAGATGAGCCAAAGCCTGAGAATACGGAAATCTCTGACATCTCTGTGTGGCATAATTATATTCTTTATAAGAATTACCATGTTTACCTCCTAAGAGGCAAATGAATGTTAGGACAAACATCTCGCTTAGGGCTGTAGTTATTGTAAAAGCCTTATATCGGTTAGTACCAACTGAATGGGAATAACTAAGAACCAATTCAATAAGTTTTTGAGAAGGTTGCATAAAGCCAAAAATTCAAAGTTCTAAGAACTCCGTGTTATATAAATAAGAAAGACGGATCATCTTGCTTATGCATTGATTACCGCAACCCTATTTAAGCAACAATTAAGAATCGCCATTAGCTGCCCAGGATCGTCGACTTGTTCGACTAGCTGTAAGGATTAGCTATTCCTAAAGATTGGTTTTATGCAGTGGTTGGAATAACCACCTCACCATAAAATAAGTTTTTTTTTTCTCCATAACAATTATTATGTAAGTATCAAGGCTGCTCCTTTGGGGACCTTGTGTAAATGGAATGTTGAACATCCATTGTTAGAACAATAGATTGGTAAGTCCGATTATCAGAATCTGAAAGTTGCATTGGAAACAACAAATAAGATCATACGAATCCATCATCGACTGTAAGTTGCCAGTATACGGCAGGAAATCAAGGATTTATGAAAATAGCAAAACCTCCTAAGTTATTGTTAAGGAATAAGGCTCAACAAAAGATATCACCCAGGAAGGGTGTACCAAATTTATTAAATTATCAGGCCAGTTAAGCTCTGAATATATAGAATTATTCGAAGGAAAATCGAATGTATCAAGATCAAGTAGCTTATAAGCTAAAACCTATTTAGGGAGCTTGGCGGAGCTTGCAATACGTTGCACACTAGTGACTGAAGGATGTGTTTCGCCAATAAGTCAAGAAGCACTATCACATAGTGATATAAAGATTTATGGTATGATGATGAGCAACCTATATCGATTAAGGATCGATAGGTTAAGAAGCTCCAAAAAGGATATATGTACCTAATATAAAGGTCACTTTGGGAACTTTGAAAGACTCCAGATATGCTATAGCAGCTAAGTCCGTTATACGACAATAAGAACTTCCAGCAATTTTTAGAAAATCTCGAGGTCGAGATTTCTTTTAAGGGGGTGAGGATGTAACACCTCGTAAAATCACGTCCAATGATGTATTGACACGTGTAATAAACCCTAATGAAGTCAAATAGTAAATTTGAGGGACTAATTTTTCGAAAAATCGAAAACTTTGATTATGAAAGGTCTGGAAGTGTTAACATGCCTAAAATAAGTTTCTTACGATGTTTATATTCACAAATGTGCCACTTGAGGATTAAGTGTAGCCGTTCGCAAAATTAATTGAAAGTTTGCGCAATAAAGGGTTAAAAGCGTCAACATGTTAATTCTTACCTCTGAGTGACCTTCTAACAAACCGGGAGCTTAATAATATTTAATTATACTCTCGGGAATGCCAAATAATGGCCATCTAAGGTTTTTATGCCTATAAGTAAAGTTACGCGCAACTTTGCAAGTTAGAGGGGCTAAAAGTGTCAATATGTTTAATTATACCTCTGAATGACCTTTTAGCGAATCCGAAGCATCGTGATATTTAATAATACTTTCAAGAATGGCTAATATGGATTAGATAAGGCTTCAATTCTATTAAATGATGAAATGCGCAAGTTTGCGCAATAGAGGGACCTAAAGCGTCAACTTTTGAATCTACGCCTTTCGGTGACCATCTAAGCGAAGGAGAGCGTATTAATATTTAAGTATATGCTTGGGAAGGATAAATATGGGCCATAGAAGGCTTGGATAACGTTAAATGGCATTTCGCGCTACTTTGCGCAATTTAAGAACTATTTGCGTCAAACTGCAAAAGTATGTCGATTCGTACGGTAACGGACCTTCCGGAAATTGTCCATGAGTTAAACATGCCCTAATTATCATTTCTATAGCTTAGATATAGGCTTAGAGGTGTTTGGTGCGCAAAAATAAACTTTCAAGTCCACCAGGGACTAAATGTGTCAAAAAGGGCACAAGTTTGCATTTTCGCGCATATCTCACAATCTGAATATCCCTGGACACCCAAAAATTTATGTAAGCACTAAAATATTTTATTTTAGTGATCGCCTTGATAAAATTCCCTTCGTCGCGTCGTTTAGTTCGTTTTTAGCGTCCGTTCGTGTTTCGTCGTAAATAGACAAACAACGTGACCGTACGGCCAAACGAACCGACATCCGACATGTTTTTGAACATGTTTCATGTCCCCTATATTTAGGCTTCATGTTAGAGCCTTGAAATGAGGATAACGGGCCTTAAACATGCCTTAAATGACATTAAAGCTCTCAGGGACCATTTCTGCCAAAACTGAAACTGCTGCTGCTGTTATAAACCTGCAGGCGGCCCGCATTAGCTCCTGGTGTTCCTCAGGCGGGCCGCATGGCCTGATCAGAAGTGCAAAACAGCTAAATACAGCCTGTTCGTTGCTGTTTTCATGTCCAATCTGATTTCTAATACCACTAAATCGATACTAGGGGCAGCCCATAGATTTTATAAGTGGTTTAACACCTGGCCACATCTGATTCGTTCCAAGAAACCTATAGAACACAACATGTTCTTCATTTTTATAAATTTTTGCAACTTCAAACACTCAAACATGCTCCAATCCGATTTGCACAACCATCTTGGATTTTTCTGGCATTCTTGATCTTTCATTCAGTGATTGTAAGTATTCCAATCATGTTTTGATTCTTGTTCATAGTTTAATTTAGCCAAACTGGGCAGATTCTTAAATTAATCAAAACTATTTGATAAGTCAAAGTTAGTAATCTAAAAGTCAAACTGGGCAGATTCTTAAATTAATCAAAACTGATAATATAGAGGTTATGGATCATGTTTTGTCACTTAAATAATTTGGTAAATGTTACAAGAACATGTCAAACTGATCACTTTGGTGTAATTGCTTGTTTTGAATCAAAAGTCTAACAGTTTGACTAATGCTTTGACTCTCAAATCTGACCTGATTAACCTTGTTTAAGATCTGCCTTAGAGCTCATTTTGGACCATGTTTCATATAAGTATAACTCTCTGAGATTTTACAACTTGGTTCAATACTTATCCGATTCATATGCATGTTTCCGATTTATGCTTAAATGTCGACTATTATGCCCTTTTGACTATAAAACGTGATTTTTGAAAAAGTGAAAGAGTAGAAACATTTGTTGCTGATTTATAAACTTGCACCTAAAATTTGATATCAGTTTGAGGTCTAGATTAAGAGTTATGCTCAATATCGTAATTTGAAAGCTTTATGTTACTTAAACGGCGTAATTAGCATATAACCTATTTAAACCCACTTTCTGATATCAAACTTTTTACCCACTGATGTTATATAATATTTTGGGATTTTTAAAGATTTTTATTTAATTTTTGGCTGATCATATCATAGGTCTCTAAGTTTAATTCGTTAAATACCGATTTTGCCCTTTTAAGCCATAAAATGAGTTTTACAAATCCTTTTGACCCCAAACCTTTTTCTACTGATTTTATTTGATAAATAAAATATTTTGAGCATTCTGGAAATATAAAAATATCAGCTTTCTTTTAAAAACCCGGAAACAGCTCTAAATCGCCTTTTTAAGCGTTTTTAACGCATAGTATGTACTATAACCATATTAAACATATAAGGTTGATACCTACTGATGTTCTTAGCATATTTTTATAAAATAACAGTAAGTACAAGTTTATAAACTCAGGTTTCCAATTTTGACATTTTTAGCCCTTGTGAAATTACCAAAATACCCCTAAGGTGCATAGTTTGGTTTTAAATGATAAGTTTCACATATGGGTCATACCCTACTGTTATAATATGTTAAAATTAGTATACCTACTGTATAAATCAGACCCGTAACTCAGATTTACAAATAAACTCTTTTAATAATCTTTTAAATGACCAAAATGCCCTTACGAGGCATAATGTGAGTTTATATCCGATTTGGGCATAATAGAAAATATATTACTGATATTATAACATAATTAAGGCATATTAAATCAGGTAACTTGCATGTGACTCTTACGGTTACCCGTAACGCCCTTTTCGCGTTCGGTTCGGTTTATGTAACTAGTTTGCATAAATTAGCCGAAACGGGTCAAACCTTATCATTTTCATTTCAAAATCCAGAATGTATTTAGTTTACCCATTTTATACAAGTCTTCATACTTGTTGGGTCTAAAACACATTCTATTCCGGTCTTCGCTTAATCATGCGTTTGAACCGTATATTTCCTTAAAACTAACCGGTCTAAGTTTAGGCTTAATTAAAGACCCGTTAGTATTCTAATTGGTTATTTATACCATCATTCCAGACTAGAGCCTTCCGGTAAATTGTACCTACGCTTACTTAAGTGAATACGGCTGAGTTATTATAATTCTTGCTATTTAAGACAGGAGCTAGCTCAGGTAAATACTCTTAAGTTATTTTCCCTATTACGGGCTTGGGATACGGTAATATAAATACCGCATGGTCAGGTATGGGATTCGAAGACCAATGAGTCGGGAAATCCAAATAACCTGTTTTTAATTCGTATTGCTTGACTGAAACATTGGGGATTAATGCGACCATGTCCTGGATATCCTTGACTCATTAATTGCAATGGCCACGACTTAAGCACGGGGTGTAGGCATACACCTGACAGATGCTATATGCTTATTAATTAATTATACCCAATAAGGGATTCCCAATAAGGGAATAGTGGTGTGTCGGTTAATCTTGAACCGGCATAGAACCGGGCCCCGTATGTAGAGCAAGTTATGTAAAACTGATAACATGAGATATAGTTTGTCCCAAGTATAAAAGATTAATTTTGCCTTGTGCATTTTAATCAAAGTGTCAACATATTTTGTGCCTAAGTGCATTCAAACCAATTTACGAACTCTTTTCAAATGAGTCAGTTGAGTGTATTTACCAGTGAAAACTGACGTATTTTCCAAAGTCTAAGTGACAGGTACAAGTACGTAATAGGCTGGAAGCTGCTCAGGACTTGTTAGTTGAGGACTTTGCAACTCCTCCACATAAGCCATTAGTCTGATATTTTCTTTTGTTGTTTTAAGATCCGCCTGTGGATCCTTTACGTTCCGTTTGTAATACTTGGATATTACTTTATATTCGGGTTGTAATATATTCATCTTTTGCTTCCGCTGTGCATTTATATATTGTGTTGTTTGGCTATGATGTTGCCAACCACGTCACGATACTCCCCACCGGGCCCACCGGTGACACGTGGAAAATAGGGGTGTGACATTTAAGCTTTGTCTTATTGAGTTGTACCAACTCCTTCATCTTTTGAATAAAGTTTTTCCTGAGTTCTCTCGGCTGAGCACTTAAATGTTGTTTGAGAAGCGCAAATTCGCCGTCTAAGTCAAAAGAGTCCACCTTGCTCGGTTCCACTATGGAGTCCAAATTTAACTTTCTCCAAAAAGGGTCTATCATCTCCAACGGGATCATTTGACCTAAGGAACATATCAACAAACAACATAAAACGTCAATAAGATTTTGCGTGATGAAAGGGTATGATTATAAAATGTGGTTGGTCGAATAATGTATTACCATTCGTTATATACGCATCCAACCGACACACGCACGGCAACCCACTGCTTGTATACAAACGACATGCGCATGTACGGTTATATAACTTTAATTTTTCTATTTCATTTACTTCGTCTGATATCACCTCTAGGCAGGCATGTGAAACCTTCTTTAGTAGGAGATTAAATATTGGTTTGTTATGATGACCAAATGTTCGGCTCCTGCTTGTTTCAATGCTACCTTTGATTTCTGTCACCTGGTTTCTTATGAGCTTATCGATAAGTGGTACCACTTTCTCCAGGGTGTAATTAGAGTCGCCTAGGTACTACTTCAAAAGGGCATGTTGACCCTCTGCCCTGTTCATTGTACGTTGATCGAAGTTCAAATGTTGGTCGCTCCAGAACGAAACAAACCGGTCTCTATATGGTTGTAACCAGATTGAATCCAAATAGTTCATAATCCCTGTAATCAAAGTTAAGTGCAGTTAAGACAAGTCAAATAAATACGATTATTAAACAAAAATTATATAAAACTTACCGTCGGTTTTTTTTCGTGGCAAGTTTGATCGTATTCGCTCGTACCAGTAGTTGTAGTCATGATCGGTCGTTGATTGAATTAGCTCGCCCCACTTGAAAAGAAACCTCTCCCATTTATCCTCTATTTTAAAGCTTTTCCTGCAATGTTTGAATATGTTTTGCTGTATGTGCCACCTACACAATGAATGTCTAGCCCTGGGAAACACGGTTGCACATGCGTTCATTAGGGCGCGATCTCTATCCGTTACTACTACACGGGGTTCCATAACACTGTCTAATGAGTGTTTCAACCTCTGTAGAACCCATGTGAAGTTTTCCTGTTTCTCGTGGCTTACGAACGCATGAGCAATGCAAAACGACATCAACGTTGATGTAACACCGATAATCTGGACTAGAGGCATTTTGTACCGATTCGTCTTGTAGGTGGCGTCTATAAGCAACACATGCAGGAAAGCGTGCCACAACATGTTCGACTCCGGGAGGATGAAGAAAACATCCTCGACCCGTTCGCCGTTTTGAGATGTTCTATGGTAAAAAACAAACCCAACCTTCTTCAACCGGTCAAAAAGTATCTGCATTGGAGTCTCGCCGACTTGTTCCATTCGACCCAATTTGGCTCGAGCGTTGTATATGGTGTTTCTTGTTGAGACATTATGGGGGTTCTGTTCTTTAATGGCAGCAAGAATGTCTCGTGGTTTGATGTTCTGATGCGTCATTTGTTCCACCGTCCTCTCTTCCGATGGAGTCAGCCTCATTAGGGACGGATGACCCTCTGGATACAGAAATGGTTCGTGGTTATGTTTACCTTCCTCAACCCTTAGATCCCAGTAACCTAACCTCTTTCTGTATGTCCCGACCAGTTGGAACTTGCAACCGGTTTTCCTAGTCCCGCTGCGTCTGACCGTCGCTGTTGATTTGTAATTACCGGCACAATCGCACGTAAGCCAAATTTTTACCGGCTGACAACTATGGGGTTTATCGTAGATGGTGCGTTTGGTGACGAGGGCGTAGCCATTTACGCGTCCGACGTCTCTACACCAGTCTATCAATTCATCCATGCTAGCGAATTTCTAACGGAAACACTTATATGTGTCAATTAATGATTAACTCAAATGATTAACCCAGGTTTAGTTTTAGTATAAACGGGTTCGGGTCAGTTTCAGCTTGAACCTGCGAACCCGTTTGGATTAACGGGTCGGGTTCGGGTCAACATTGGTCGGGATGGCGGGTTGACCCGTTACACATTTATACTATATTATATATTTTTTACAATATATATAAATTAACGGGTTGGTTTTTTTTTTTGTTTCTTTTTTACACCAAACTTGTGGTGTAAAAAACTACCCCCTCGGCCTTTTTTAAAATTTTTTTTTTTACGAATGTGTTGTAAAAAAAAAATTTTGGTCAACCGCGGTCCCCTATATATATATATATATATATGTATATGTATATATATTTGTGTTTTTTAAGTAAATTTTAACTTTAATATATTAATTTTAGAAAAAAAAATAAAAAAATTCGCCTTTAATGGGTCGTGTTCGGGTCAACCCATGAAACTTCGGGTCGTGTTCGGGTTCTTATATATGATACGATTTTCGAGTTCGGGTCGGGTTCGGGTTTGTGTAAAAACAACATCAAACGTAAAAACACTAAAATAGTTAACATACAACAAATAAACGTGTAATTAAATGTTATACCTCCTTGTTTTGAAACTCAGTACGTTCCTCTTCAGCATTTGGACCCTCGGGCGGTCCACAACTTATGGGAGAAGAATGAGAACTATCAGTCGGCGGTCGAACACTAACAGGAGGGGCTTCAAAATTAACCGGGTGTTGCGATGGATAATAACCAGCATAATTAGGCTGAATGTCATCCAAACCCCAAGTATCCTGACCTGAACCAGACGCAAAAATGGGATCGAACGGAGCATTCAGATCAAACATGCCCGCTTTGTTATCTTCATTCCCCTGATTCGCCTCGTTACCAAACACATTAAAAATGTCACCCCAACCCGACATTATAACATAAATAATTTGAATACAGAGAAAAATAGAAGAAACGAATAGAAGTTGAATGAAAATGAATGAAATTAGTGTCGTTTATATAGAGAATTTTACGGAATATTACATCGTTTCAAATGATTAACACGCGAATCGAGGAATCTAACGTCTAATCAAATAACTCGCACGAGATTCGAGGAATATAACATCGAATCGGAGAATCTTACGTCTAATCACACATGAATCGAGTAATAATACGTCGTGTCAAATAGTAATAAAATAATAAAAAAACGAAAATCATTGTATACGGGCCGTATACATATATACGAGCCGTGTATCATCGTCGTATAATATATATACGACCACAGTATCATCTTATTCTCACATGGTTGATACGGGCCGTATAACCTTATACGGCCCGTATCAACCATGTGAGAATAAGATGATACCATGTGGATTTAATAGGACCCTTAATTTATATTGCTTTATATCAAAGTTATACAAAAAGGTTATCCATGTCAGCATTTTTGCATATTTGGATCGCCTCTTTATCAAATTTTGACCCATTTAAGGGGTAACAAGTCATTATTTGAGTTTAGTAATTTTAACAAACCAAAAATTGAGTGTCCTTTTCATGCAATGTTGGTTTTTTTTTTATGGTATTAACCTAAATAAAAACTGTACATGATTAGCAGAAAATAAAATAAAAATTATTGATTGACATTGGATGAATGAATTCAGGAGGAAAATGTGTAGGTCCACTTGGAGGAACAAGATAACCTACTTTCGTGTTTATTAACACAACGAGTGCGGAATCCACGTAGTTATTCAAACCAAAGCAAAATAAAGTAAACACAAGTAACCAAAGATTCACAGGCTTTGATTAAGTGAAGAGAATCAGTACACACACACAGTGTTTACAACTTTCATAGGGGCTCTCTTAACTGAAATGAGAAACAAGTAACTCCTTATATAGGCCCAATACCCAGTAACACTACGAAGAGTGATTACTGGGCCACGAACAATCAAGAGGCCCATGAAGTCTACTCACGAAGACTAGTAATCTTCGTGGACATAGCCAACGAACAATCAAAGGACCACGAACCATCAATCTTCGTTGTGAACATTCCTCATAAGTCTATTGTTCGTGAACATGTGTATCCCACAAAGATTCAAGACTCTTCCTGGGGAACTAGGGGTGTAAACGAGCCGAGCCGAGCCAGGGTGGGCTCGAGCTCGATAACAATCGAGCCAGCTCGGCTCGGCTCGAAAATGTAAACGAGCTAGATTTTTTAGCTCGGGCTCGACTCGAAAAAACTTGAGCCAGCTCGAGGCTCGACAAGCCAGCTCGATTTTCTTTTCTATTGTATAATTTATATTTTTACATATTGTTGTGTTTAAAGAAAATAAAATATTATATTAACATAGATACATCCAGTTCAATGCGTTCAGTAAAAGAACCAATTCAATGTATCTACTAAATAAAACCAAATTCAAGATATCCGTTCGGAAAAAGAAAAAAAAAACCCAAGTTAATTACATAAGTTCTTAACCAAGTTAGAAAAAAAGTAAATAACAAGTAGAACTAAGCACTTTAAAACAACGTCACTAGCAAATGCCATCACTAAAAAATATGCCAATCACCATCTTAGATTCCTTCACCAGCCATGAGAATGAATTAACCTACAATGTCAAAAACAAAGTTAATTATGTGTATATATTGCCACATCAAAGACCTTAGTAATTAAATTTTCAATTAAAATCTAAGTTGCAATCTATTTTACACTCAATATATATATATATATATATATATAGGTAGAGGATCCTGTAAAAAGTGCTCAAAGTGTGAGAAGTGTATTATAACACTATATATAATACTATATAACACCATATAAACACCGTATAACAATATGTAAGACCATATAATACCATATAACACTATGTAACACTATATATCATTATATAACAAATATAACACTATAGGTTGTCTGGTAGCATGTCTATGATAGATGTATAGTGTTATATTTGTTATATAATGATATATAGTGTTACATAGTGTTATATGGTATTATATGGTCTTACATATTGTTATACGGAGTTTATATGGTGTTATATAGTATTATATATAGTGTTATAATACACTTCTCACACTTTAGGCCCTTTTTACACTATCCTTACCCTATATATATATATATAGGATCAAGATCATTTCAGAACCAAAAAAATTTACAGAACCTGCAGAACTCTTTACAGCCACTCATTTTATTTCATGTTATTTTTTCATTATTTTATTTATGAGGGGCATTAAAGTAATTTACACCTAGAAAATTATCACATTTTTAATTTAACCTTCCACTATTTTCTCACATTCAAATCTAAAAAAAATTAAATACGTATATTCAATCACACTAATTTGAATTAGTTCCTTTTTTTTCTCACATGACTCCCTATGGATTAAATTTGAATTACACCTAATCGATTACATTATGCAAATTTGAAAGATCAAGAACCATATTAAAAAAGAATCTTGGAGTGATCATGCTATATAATTTTAGTTGAGTACGTGTATATGATATATACATATATGTAGTTGACATATTTACATATGTGTAATCATGCAATTAGTTATGTATATTATATTTACTTATATGTAATTCACTTATTTGCATATATGTAACTGACATGTTTACATTGCATTCGTATTTTTATTCATACATGCATAGTAAACATACAAAGATAACTCTAGTATATATAGTTATAGTCGAGTACATGATATTTGCATATATCTAAATATATTATGTGTAATGAAACCATTTACATATGTATATAATATTTACGTATATGTAATTAAGTTACTTACATGTGTGTAAGTGAGATATTTATATATGTAAACAATGCTCCACATATGTAAAAACCTCAAAATCCTAAGAATGAAATTGAAAAAACCTTAAAATCCTAAGAATGAAATTGAAACTTGAAATCCTAAGAATGAAATTGAAAATTAAAGGCAGTGCATATCTGCAATTATTCTTAGAGCAAAATTTGAAAAAAAAAAACAAAGAAACGAAAGATAGGAGAAAAAAAAGGGGATAAGTTATGGCTTTTTCAACTTTTATTAATGTTTGTTGACCATTATACCCTTATAATATTAAAATTGCCTCCTTAGTTTTATTTTTAATTACAATTTTACCCTAATCTATTTTCAACCATTGATTAATAAATCAATGGCTCTAAAGAGTTCTTAAAGTTCTGCACAAATTGTGAGTACTGCATAGAACTCAACCCTATATATATATATATATATATATAGGGCAAGGATATATAGGAAACCATTTTTTAGTGAGAAAACTAAGGAAATCCAATTGTGACCATTGATCTTGATCATCTAAGGGTTAGGGAAATTTGATGGTTTATTGATTTAAATTTAATACATAACATATGTTGATGAGTGGGCCAGGAGGGTATTTGTGTCAAAAAGACCATATTTCATTCTCTCTCTTCTGTATAGTTGTCACCATCACCATCAAAGCATCATCATTGTCTCTCTTTCTTCTTTCTTCTTATTTGAGAATTCAAAATATCTTCTGTACATTCACCATCAAACCATCATCATCATCCATTCTCTCATCCTCTCTCTTTCTTCATGTTTCAATCACCAAGAACACACACACAAGTGTGTGTGAGAGAAGCAAGCCTGAATCGTTATTGTTAAAGAAAGAGAAACACCAAAAGCATACACACAAGTGTGTGAGAGAAAGAGAAACAAGATTCTCCTTCGTGTTCATGAAGAACACCAAGAACACACACACAAGTGTGTGTGAGAGAAGCAGGCCTGAATCATTCGGTTGCATGTGTTTCTAGAGAGAGAAAGTTATTAGAACACCAAGACCAAGAACACACACAAGTGTGTGAGAGAGAAGCAGGTCAGAAATCATTTGGTTCATGGGTTTTTAGAGAGAGAAAGTTGTTAGAACACCAAGAACACACACACAAGTGTGTGTGTGAGAGAAGAAGGTCAGAAATCGTTTGGTTACATGGGTTTTTAGAGAGAGAAGGTTGTTAGAACACCAAGAACACACACACGTATGACATGGACTGGTTCCGTGTCTTAATGTTATTTGTTTGGTAAAAGTTGAATGATTTTGTGTGTGTATTGGTAAAATAGATTTGATAGTTTGTTGGGTTTTTTTTGTTTTAAAGGGATTAATTTTTTTTAGAATTGTGATAATGAATGTTATTGTTGATATATATTCGTTACCTTTGAAAAGTTCATAATCTAATCGTTGATGATCTCGTTTATTTTACAAATAAAAAGTTGTATTTGGTTTGGTTGCTTATTTGAGGCTTTTGATCTGAACAGTAACTGTTTTTTGTTGGTTTGGTTGTTTGTTTGGGGCTTTTGATCTAAACAGTAACTGTTTTTATGTGTTATACTAGGGGGTAACACGTGTATAGCCATGTTAACATGTCACATATAGTTGTTACATGTGTTACAACAAAAAGTTTACACATGTATAACACGTAACACATGTTTTACATGTGTTACCACTATAGTGTAACACAAGTTACAAATATGTGCTACATATGTGTAAGCCCCTATATGTTGCTTGTTTGGGGTTTTTTTATCGTATATGTTATAACATGTGTTACCTTTAGAAACTTCATAATTTATTCGGAATGTGTAACATTCAGCGTATCCATGTGTTTATTTTGCTACATCATATTGCGCATGTTATGGGGTAACTGTTTGTGTGTGTTATACTAGGGGGTAACACATGTATAACCATGTTACACATGTCACATATGGTTTTTACATGTGTTACAACAAAAATTTTACACATGTGTAACACGTAACACATGTTATACATGTGTTACCACTCTAATGTAACACAAGTTCCAAACATGTGGTACATATGTGCAGCCCCCTTTGTGTCCATGTATAACTCGTAACACATGTTACATAAATGTTGTTACGTTTGCGTTGATAAATTTAACTATACAAGATTAACAATGATGTAATTGTTTTGTTCATAGGTATAGGGATGTTTGTGTTCAAGATGAAGCTGGTTATCAAGAAGCGAAGCATAGGTAGATTTGTGTTACCTTATGATAGTTTTTTGGATCATTTTTATATATTTGAATTTGTATAAAACACTTTTGTTACATTTAAGTTTAATTGTAATTGTTTTTTTTAATATATATAATCTATTTGTCCCTTTATTTTGTTACACCAGTCCCATATTCTCAGTAGTTGCATACATTACTAGCAATTTGAACAATACACATGTCGGTTATGTATTGATCTAAAATCAACTTCCTTTTATGTATGTAATATAACCGGGGATACTAACTTTTATAAAATCTAATGGCGAGGTTGGGAAAAATAGGACTTCGGGTGCATATAAAATCTCAATAGTGGGATAGGGAAACTAACTTTTAAAAAATCTCAACCCGTAATATGCATAACAGTCACTTTTTACATGATATACGTCATGCCACACACGTTATACAATAAATGCAACACTTTTTAGCATTGTTACACATGTTACATGTTGTTTGTAACATGTGTTACATCGTATCCATAGTAAACCAATACTTGGTTCTATATCATGTTACAAGTTACATGTGGCTTTTATGTGTTTTCTGACGATCGCCATGTCACACACGTTATATACTAGAAACGAAGCAACAGTTTTGGACGTTGTTACACATGTTGCATTATGGATGAAGAAGGATGTTGTCGTGAAGGCCATTTTTGGTTGTAAAAACTATATGAAACATGTGTATCCTGGATGTTGTAACACGTGTAAACACTGTATGTAACATGTATAACATGACTATACATGTGTTACCCTCTAGTGTAACACATGTTAAAAAAAACATGTGTTACATATGTGCAACCTTAGGTGCCAATTAAAACTTAGTTAAATTACATATGTAACTGCATTACATCATCCAAAATGTCACGTCGATTGGTAAACAAGTATTCTTTAAGATTGTAATATTTTTTAGATTGTAATGTTTAAGATGATTGTAATGTGTTAGATGTTTTGACTTTCTAATTAATGATATTCAATAGCTCATGCGTTTAATAGTAGTTTATTATTTTTCATTAAACATGTTACATATATAAAAACCATTGTTACATATGTAACGTTGCCTTTTTAACATATGTAACACATGTGTACCAAAGGAATGATATGACCAACATTTTATCAGGTCATTCTTTGCTATTAGTTAGTTACCTCTCACATAGGTTACACATGTTACGTCCAACACCAGTTACAAATGTTAATCAAAACAAAAGTCACTTGTCATCATGGGTTGTTAGTAATTGCACAAATTACAATCATACTTAAAGGTAACAAAAATCTTTATAGAAACTTAAACATATAAAAATGATCCAAAAACTATCATAAAGGTTACAAAAATCTAGCTACGCTTTGCGTCTTGATAACCATCTTTATCTTGAACATAAACATCCATTCACCTATGAACAAAACAAGTACATCAGTGTTAATCCCCTAAAGTTAAACTTATTAACACAAATGTAACTACAGGTATGTAACATGTGTTACGTGTTATACACGTGTAAAATTTTATTGTAACACATGTAACATGTGTTACCTCCTAGTATAACACACAATAACAGTTACTATTCAGATCAAAAGCCCAAACAAGCAACCAACCCAACAAAAAAACAGTTACTATTCAGATCAAAAGCCTCAAACAAGCAACCAAACCAAACACAACTTTTTACCACAAAAATGATTTTAACACAAAAATAAAAACCTGCAAATTACATAAACATTTACCCATTTTTAGAACCATTTTAACAAAAGAATCATGTTCATCTCTAAAACATCCATTACACAAAAACCTATAAACAACCATTTTAAAAAAAACATCAAGTGTGAAATGATTTTTCAAAATAAAATACTCAAGAGATTGTTGTTTCTCTCTCTAAAATAGCAACTTTCTCTCTCTAAAACACTTACCGAATCTAGAAACCGTGTGATGAACACGATGAAGATCTTCAAACTTGCTTCTCTCTATGTGTTCTTGGTGTTCTTGATGAATATGATGAAGATTGTTGTTTCTCACTCTAGAAATAAGCTTTCAACAAGCATCAGCACACCCGAGATGAAGATTACGACGTGAGATGAAGCATGAACACACCCGAAATCAGCTTTCAATAAGCATGAACACATCCGAAATAAACAAGATGAATATTGTTGTTTCTCTCTAAAAAACATTAGCTTTCTCTCTCTAAAAACATAAACAAAGATGTGATGAGAGCAACACCTTACTTGCTTTTCTTTGAGAGCTTCGATGGTGACTTTGATCTTCAGATATGGTGGCTTCAATAGAAATGGATGAGTACAAGATCCAGATCTAGTTGTTTCATACAACACAACATGGAGACATATTCAACAAGAATTAATACTAAAAGTCTACTTATGTGTCATCCGAAATTCTTGTCATAAACTCCATGGATAAACAAAGATAAAAAGAAATATATGAAAGGTTTGAATTTGAAGAAGATGATAGAAATGTGGGGAAGAAGCTGCATTGGAAAATGTTGCAAAAAGGTGTATACTTTTGTCTAAAAAGTAAAAGGTGGGTTGGTGACGTTTGATGGGATGAAAAAGTAAAAAGTCTAAAATGCCCTTTGAAGACCAATTTGCACATGCTTAAAGTGGGTGATGTGGCTCAATATGGGCCAAGTATTGGGGTTTCCTTAGTTTTCTCAATAAAATTGGTTTTCTCCATATACTTACACTATATATATATATATAGTCTTAGGATCCTGTAAAAAGGGCATTTTTCATGAGAAGGCATAAAAATTCATATGTAGACATCATTTTTTGGACTTGGGCATAATGTTTTGGGTTGTTTTGGCAAGAAAAACACCAAACATAACAATTCAAGACACAATGCAGTGAATTTTAGGCTTAAAACTTAAAACACCATGCCAAGAACGTTAAGTAGTGTGTTTTAAATTTCACGCCCATAATACGTTGCATTGTGTTTTAAATTGTTATATTTGGTGTTTTCTTGCCAAAACAACCCAAAACATCATGCCTAAGTTCAAAACATGATGCTTACATGTCAATCTCTATGCCTTCTCACACTTCTCACGGAAAAGGTCCTTTTTACAAGAACCTCACCCTCTATATATATATACTGTAAATAGTAGTTAAATTACCTTTTATGTCAACTAGATGCCCCATCACTTGTCGGGGTTAGAATTTCCAATTTTTCTTCTTCCTTTGCCGATTGCTACATATAAAAAAATATGAACATTAGAAATAAATTATAAAACTAAAGATTTGAAGGATATATATAAGCTTACTTCTAATGTTTTAATAAATGATTTTGATGCCGACTTTATCCAATCTCCTCCACAAACAAGAAGGTCAACCATCTCTTTAGTATGAGAGCTTCTATAGTCATCCAATAAACGTCCCCCAGCACTAAATGCTGATTCCGAGGGAAATGTTGCGATTGGAATGCAAAAAATGTCACGAGCCATTTTGCTTAGCACGGGGTACTTGCTAGAATTTTGACACCACCATTGTAACACATCAAACTTTATAGTTCTTGGAACTACAAAATTTGGCTCTTCTAAATACACACCAAGTTCTGATTTTTGTGTACTTTCAACTGGTTTAGTTTCAAGATAAGTATAAAACATATGTTTATCAAGCCACGAGTCGAGTCACGAGCCAAGCCAACGAGTCGAGTCACGAGCCGAGCCAACGAGTCGAGTCACGAGCCGAGCCAACGAGTCGAGCTACGCGCCGAGCCACAAGCCGAACACCCTAGCTCGAGCTCGGCTCGTTTATGAATCGAGCCAGCTCGGCTCGGCTCGATAGCAAAACGAGCTTTTTCGAGTCGAGCTTTTTTCGAGCGAGTTTCGAGCGAGCCGCGAGCATTTTGTGCACCCCTATGGGGAACCTACATAAGACAGTAACTTGCAACAGCATACAGAGAGATCCAAACACAACTATCAACTAACAGTGGCACACTGCAAACTGTTTTACATTACAAACAAAAGAAACGTCGCGCTAAGTCAAGATAGGAGAATATTTTGACTTGGCCGACTCGACCAAAACTATACAGACTATAAACAAAGACCGTACACATTACAACGAAGTAAGAACAAGCTACAGACACAAAACTGCACCAACAAACTCCCCCTTGTTTGTTGCTTGGTCTTCGATCTTCATTCCTTAGTGGCCTCTCTCAGACCACGAACTTCCTGCGTGAATACCCCGATAGTAACAGAAACAAGCGACGCTGTAACAACCCGCACTTATGTGCGTTGTTACTACTCGATATACTCGTTACGCCTAGCACCAGAGATTCAGATCATAATGTAACTATATCACATACATCTCTATTCGAAGGATAATCGCATATTTTCGCAATACATTATCATTACATCACATCGCAAACACTAACACTCACGATGACATTGAGTGAGGACCTATTCTACCCTCCTCAGTGGCCGTGATGTGTCGAAACGCAGACAATTAACGCTAACAAAGACTCTCGGGTGAGTGCTATAGCTCCAGTTGTCGTGACGATGATGACAATACGAGTGAGTGGTACCCCGTCAGTCTTTGTGGCACAAAACACAATAACGTTCACGATAACATCGAGAAAGGACCTATACTACCCTCCTTGATGGCCGTGAAACGTCGCTAATAATCGCACACTCAAATCGAAAACCGATAGTTAATTATCGAAACTTTGGAATATGGATACGTAAATACGACCCCTAGTGATATATATATATATGCATATATAAAAATGACATAAAAAGCACGTACTTCAAAATCTATCGCAACGCTCAAAAACGGAGAAATCCATCGCGCCGGAGTGGCCATCCGGATGGACAGCCTCATCCGAACGGATGGGCCATCCGACCCAAAACCACTTCAGCCTCTCTGTTGCCTATAAATAGCAAGTCACATCACTCAAACAGTGATGTGACAGCTCCCACTCGACCAAGCACGCTCTAGGACCCTTTTCTCTCGATTCCTCGCGATTCCGGTAAGATTTCAACTTAGAACTTGTACTTCTATGATCTACACTCAATTCTACATCATTCTGTCTTTCAAAACTCAATTTCTAACCGTGAAATCTACTGATTTGAGGTGTTTTAAGGTGATGTCACCAAGAGTTCATACGAACTTCAAGTTGTGACCTCATCCCGCCATAAACGACTCAGATCTGGGTGATTTCCACATGTTTTGATAACAAATCTCACCTAAATCTATGTTTTTAACCAAGGAACTGTGCGATTTCGAGATAAACATGAGAAAACGTCAAGAACGGCCAAATCTGATGGAACGGGGTGATTCCCGGCCGTTAGAACGGGCCGGAACTGATGGAATTTCAAGTGTTAGTACGAAATTACACTGTCCCAGTAAAACCGCTTGTATTTCTTCCAAAAACACTCAAAAACAGTTGGTTGGAACGTTAAAACAGACGTGTCATCCGAACGGATCACATGTCATCCGAACGGATCACATGTCATCCGAACGGATCACATGTCATCCGTTCGGATGACATGTGATCCGTTCGGATGACATGAACGGATCACATGTCATCCGAAAGGATCACATGTCATCCGAAAGGATCACATGTCATCCGAAAGGATCACATGTCATCCGAACGGATGACAGCAATTTGACCCAGTCAACAGGTTATCCGATCGGATAGCTTGTCATCCGACCGGATGACAGCCATCCGACCCAAATCAAGATGACATCCGACCGGATGAGCCCATCCGAACGGATGAGCACCATCCGACCAAATGACTAACTTTTTGACGCTATTCCCGCTTAATTGTGCATCGTTTACAATACCGCTCAATGATTCAACGCAGACGCACTCGTAACCGATCCAATCAAGTTGTATTCTCGCTAAATACGCATTGTGAGTATACTTGAACCCTTTTTAATCGCATTTTGGGTGTAACATACGTTTCTAACAAATCGAACTTATCAAACGAATTATTCAATCAATCGAACGATCACTTGCGAATAACTGTTATGCATAGATATACGTGATGCTAGTTTCATATGTGCTAGGGCTTATACTCGCGACGTCCCACCACGACTAGTATAGTACTATTGCGCCCGACGGGGTCTAGTTTGCCATCGCGTATTCGAGCATCGAGGACTTAGTTGGTAGTATCAGCTTTGTGAGTATATATGTCGTGTGTTACGTTTATGCATATGGAATTTCGCTACACGTTTTAAATCTATTACGCTATACATATCAAACCTGTATACTCGCCAATACTTTTGTATTGACAAATATTTTAACGTATGTTGCAGGTTAGATCGCAGACTCTATCAAATCAAGCTAGGAAGTCTAGAAACTCAACTAAAATCTAGGTTGTCGGATTTGTATTGTTCGAGAGGACAAGAAATCTGTGATAACTTATGTGATTGTATTGTTTGTTAGTATGGGATAACGAATGTATTAAATATTATCGCAATATAGTTGTTATGGATTCTCTTGAGCAATCTGATTCGCCTAGTGTCGCGCCCTGATGATTCCGCCATCGGTTGGGGTGTGACAGACGCGTTCAAAGCGTAGAGCCTGACTTGCATCTTTATCTTCATAGAATATGTCGTGACGAAACTACCTGTCGATGTCAGCTGCCGACATGTTAACAATCCACATCGGATCGAGAATACGCACATTTTCCTTGTCTTTCTAGAAGACGATTACTGCCTCGTGCGTATCTGAGTCATAACACCACAAAGCCATGTTCTCGAGAATATCTTGTTCCATCTTCATCAGTGGAATCCTATCCAAGACCTTCACCGACTTGTACACGAGCCTGTACCTAGCCGTGTTGGTCGCTGGATCCAATGTAAACTTTATCTGTTCATACATCGGGAACTGTGGCTTGTATAACTCATCCTTCCACCCCTTTCGTCGTTCCATCTTCGACTTTCGAGCAAACAACTTAGCACCTTCAAAATTTGACCGGTTTATCAGCTCCAGTCGTGCTAACGCTGCTACGTCGTAAAATGGCAAGGTAAGAATGCTTAGAAGCGATTTGAAATACTGGATCCCATGTTCTCGCTTCACAGCAACACAATGAAGTTCCTTCACAAACATCCAACTCATAATTCTTCCCAGAGGACGATTCTTTTCATATCTCATGTAGTCAACTTGTGCGATCGGAGGAGCTGGTTTAGCAGTCTTAGACAAAAAATTCTTTGTCCATTCCTCGAAAGAATCTGTTGGAACATCAGACGAGTCACGATTCTTTAATCTTTCGTCTGTTTCATCCACATTATCTTTCAGCCAATCTTCATCGAATACAATTTTGTCCAAACCTTCCAAGTTTACTCTGTGCCGTCTTCTCTGACATACTTTGACTTTTCGACATCGCCTTCGAATACAATTTCATCCAAACCTTCCAAGTTTACTACCTCGGGCTCACTCGGAATCTTGTCGATAGTAGCATCATCTACTAACTTCATCTCGTTCAATGCCAAAATCTGTTCACTGGAGAGTTCAGAAATGATCTCTCCTTCTTCCACGTCTTCACCAGTTACAGGGTGACGTACCTGTAACGCTTGATCCTCGGATCTTAGAACCACATTACCAACTCCCTTGGAACTTTCACCAACAAAACCACTTGAGCTTTCAACCACCGCTAACTGCAGACCCATTTCTTCAACAACTTGCATGCCTTCTAACTTCTCCTGTTCCTCTTGAGTACCAGCTGAGGCAACAGGAGCGGTCACGACATGTTCAGAACTCGAACCATTGACAATTTGAGTTGACATAGACCCTTTTAGTTAAGCAGATGCTGTTGGAACATCAGGATTTCCGGGATCTTCATTATCATGATCTCGCTTTTGCAACACCTCCTGAGCCTTGCATCTTTCATTCCAAAGAGTGTTAACCCACTTTATCGTCATTTCATAACTGCTCGTCATTTGCTTTACATTGTCAGCAATGGTCTTATTCCTTGAATCGTACCATTTCGTTATATCATCATACTTGCCTGACAACTTATCGGCAGTTTGTAAAACAAGAGTGCTTCGTTCCTTTAGGCGATTCATCTCAATTCCACGAGCATTGTCTGCAGCCCTCAACTGAGCATTCTCAGCTCGTAATTGCTCAATCTCTGCCTGTTGTTTCTGCACAACTTCTTTCTGTAACGCCTCGTATTTTCCGTATTTCCATGTTCATAGAAAATACGTGTTTGTTTCTCTATTTTTATAATCACAGTTGGAACCAGATCAAAAAACGGATTAAAAACCAACAACAACGACTACCTACACTATTTTAAATACTTTTGAATCTAAAATGTTAGTTTAACGACGTATAGAGAGTTCGGGTTTTGGAAACGGGTTCGTAGGAGCTGGCGGGCCACTTAAAATACGAGATTAGGCTTGTGGGCCCTGGGCCCAAGCACATTAAGTGAAACCTAGTACTTAAACAAGTCAAACCCTAAAAGTTGCTCTTGTTTGTGTTCAGCCGCTCTTCATCATCTTCCCTCCCAAAACCTCAAAACCCTGTCTTCAACCTAACACACCCATTGCCCCTCTCCTTCACTCCCTAGTTAACACACATACTTGCAACATAAAAGAACTCACAAACCCCCTGTCCCCCTCTACTGAGCTTCGGCGACCGGAGCTACGTCTCCGTCTGGCGCCACCCTTCTCCCTCCGACAACACACACCACACCCCCTTCTTCCCTCGAGCTACTGGACGGCCGACCACCACCACTGTCTGGTGGCAGCGGCGATGGTGCCACGAAGCAGAGAGAGAATGCAAGAGAGATGGGAGAAATCGGGAGGGAAAGAGAAGACGACGGCGGCGGTGGAGGTCGCGGCGGCGGTGGTGGTGGTGCGCGACAGAAGACGGCGACGTGTTGGTTTCGATGTAAGTTTTATATCAATCGACTCGTATCCTCGTTCTGATCAAAAGCCCTAAAACATCGGTTTGTAATTCGGAAAAAAAAACGTAACTCCGTTAAGCTATTTTAACGCTGGACTATTTTACCAAAAAAAAAATAAAAAAAAATTGACCAGTTAGGATTATTATATGCCAATAACTGACTTGAGATTATTATCGGCCAAATTGAGTTAGGTGAGATTATTTATTTTCAATTCACCTATATAAAAAAGAATGGTATAAATAATTTAGATATAAAAAGTAACTCAAATGAATATGAGATATTCTATATTTAATTAATTATATTATTTATATATTATTAATTTGCATTAGCTTTAAGCATTAAAGTATTGTACTATGTGTTAATATGGTATTTCATGCGTTAGTTTGTTGAAAGTTGTGTTGTTTCATTTGTAAATTATTATTATTTATAATAATCTAATTAATTTAGCCAAAATCTTTTATAAATATAATTTGCATTTATATACTATTAATCTGCATTAGGGTTTAGCATTAGAGTATTGTACTATGTGTTAATATGGTGTTTCATGCATTGCTTTTTTGCAAGTTGTGTTGCTTTATTTGTAAATTATTATTATTTATAATAATCTAATTAATTTAGTCAAAATCTTGTATAAATATAATTTGCAACATATTGATGCAATGGTTGTTGTAATGTATGCATTATGGTTTGTATAATGTAATGATATATATTATATATAGATGATGATAAACCTGTCAAACGGGAAAAAATAGACGTCAGTTCATCGTAACGCACAAGTCCTAGATCAACTTAGTTATTTTATTCTATATTTTACGTTTTTGTTTAATTTCTTCGCATTAACATGCCGCAACTTCAGTGTCGGTGGTCGCTGGCAGTAGTGTGACATTAGTGTTCGCCCCCGCCGCAACGCGGGGGTGCTTAATACTAGTTTTTATTTAACTTACTGTATATTTGTGGAAGTATAAAAATGATTGGTAGTATGAACCGTGTATTTTTCAAAACAAAATTCAAGAAAGTAAAAACAAATAGGTAGATGACATAGTTATCACAATTTAATATTCCTATTCCTATATACTAACATTTCTAATTGTTAACAGTTATTATTTATGATTGGTGCTCATGTATTATTTATATATTAAGATTTTGTTATTGTTTAGTATACATATATTATTTTTGGTATTGAAACGTGTATTACAACACGTATTTAATAACATACTTATTTTTATTGACACTTCGATGTGATTTTTTTTTCGCGGTTGATACCGGTATGCGATTACGATTTGTTTAAATTGCGACTTACTTTTGTATTGTTAAGTTGTGTTTCGATGTTCAGAGCCAAGTCAGAAACATAACGAACCGAACACGTGTAGATATGATTTTGGTTAATCTTACGACCTTTTTTTGTTGCCTCTATCCTTTGTCATAATGTGCGATACCAATTGAACTCTGACCGTGTCCTCGCCGTAATGTCGTTTAGATTAAAGTCTGCATGGTCTATTTTAACTCTTCAATAAACCATGTAACAAATTTAAATTTACTTGTTTATCTAACCTCTTATAGCTAAAGCTCATTTTTAACTCTATACATGTTTTCTTAAACGTATTGTTTCCTTATTTTTACTGTCGTTTAGATTAAAGCCTAAATGATCTAATATTAATCCACTGACATAACATATCACAAACACAACCTCGTCTGCATCCTTCTACGACCCCGCCGCAAAGCGCGATGTTCAAATACTAGTTACAGTAAAAAGATAACTCTAATAAATATTGTTACTACCATTTAACAGACATGTATAATGGTTTGCCCTCCCTAGTGGAGACGCATGTTCGATTCCTGCTTGAGCCATTTTTAATGGACATCTGGGTGAATGGGCGTATTGGGGCTTTAATCCCAGGTTCAAACCTGACGGGGAGAGAGGGTTTACGAAATCCATTCGGTTCCCTCGCATCAGGGGGTACGGTCTCATGGCGGTCGAGAAGTCGACATTTGACATAGCCTCGAGCAGGGTGGGTTTACACGTGAGATGTAACATCCGAGTTCTTTTTTTAGTTTTAAAGCCAAATTAGATAAATTAAGATTAATTAACAAATAAACATAAAATTTATAATATGATTACTAATATTTTCGAAATTTTGCAGATAAATAATAATTAAACCTTTTCTTTCATTGAAAATTTCATAATGATCTCAAAAGCACATCTAAACTGGTAAATATCATTAATTAATAAATAGTAACTAAAGCTAATGCTAAATTTTCTCTATACAATCGATCTTCGGTCCTAAATTGCCTTAAGTTTTCATTTAAAATAGTTATGGAGATGATTATCTTATAAACCATTTAAATTAGATTTGTTAACGTCACGTGTTGCCGCGAAACAGAGCAAATGATAAGATAAAATAAATGTTATTTGAAAAAGAAGCCTGTTTTTTAGAAAGTCTAACCGTCAGAATCGGTTCAGTTTATTATTGTATCGTTTTATGATACCAAATAAATGTCGTATTTTAAATGCATATTTATTTTTAACAAAACTTATCTAGGAATTTCAAGGGAAAAAAATTAACGAATATAAGTTATTACAAAAATATCAAATTAACTAAACAGGAAATATGATTCAAAAAAGAAATTTTTTTATTAAAAATAGAAATAAATAATAGAGGAAATATGGTTTAAGAAAAGAAAAAAAATATGTAAAAAAAGTCATATGAAAATATAATAATCATGTATTACAATATTAAAATAATAAATAATTTAAAAACCTATATGTTATAATAAAAATAAAATTACTATTCATGGTTGTTCGTTAACAATATATATATAATATAATTGGTGATAAACACTAAGAATCAAATTACAACTCCACTTCCTTTTTTCTTATAAAAATACTAGGTTATAACCCCGTGTATTTCACGGGTTAAATAAATAAATTTTATATACTAAATAATAAAACAATATAGACAAAATTGCAGAAAACAACCTTTATGTATACCCCAAACTGCACTTTATACCTTTCACTATGAAATCCGCCAAAACCAACCTTTACGTTCATGTTTTGTTACACATCACAACCTTTACCACTAACACCGTTAGATTTCTTGGTTAAGTTACCTCACATGCTTTGCATGTGAGGGTATTAATGTCTTTTCACCCATCTTTTTAATATGTATTTAAAAGAACCCACAAAACCCAGCATTAGTCTTCATCTTCATATCCAGTAACCAACCACAAAACCCATATCAAACATCTTACCCTTTACTGTTTTACACCTGCACACATCTTCAAAAAGCTCAAAACCTTGATCAACCACTGTCATCCCTGACCTCACTACTACCTTACGGTCATTAAGATGATGGATGGAGAAGGTGGTTAAGGTGATGGATGGAGAAGGTGGTTGTCGAGTGTGTTGTTTCGTGGTGGTGACGCTGTGACGGGGTGGAAGTTGATGGTGAATATTTGGGGTTTACGGTGGTTGTGAGGTGACCGGAGGTGGTTGGTTGTAGGGCGTGGTGGTGGTGTGGTTTTTCGTGGTGGTGACCCACCCAGTCAACCTGATCGGTTTTGCCCTACAACAAAGGTAATGTTTTAGTTTTTGTTCAATCGATTCAACCTTTTCCATGTTTCCCGTTTTTTCTTTCTTTAATTTAAAAAGATATGTTCAATCTTTCAATAATTCTCATAATTCTTTAAAGATTTTGATTGATCCGTTCTGGGTTCATCAAATTGAGTTTGATTATTGAGTTTTTGAATAATTTTGATCCAAATTAGGTGGAAAGATTTGAGCTTTTTGTTCGAATTTTAGGTCCAACGAACACCCCCTGCAAGTGTTTGTTCAAATGCCTGAGAGAAACATGCTCAAAGATTAATTGATTTCGTTGAATTGAATCTGTTCGAGATCGAATTGGGCTCACTTTGATGGTTCCTACATGGTGAACAGGTGAGAGATTGTTTTTTTTTTTTTTTTTTAAGCTATATTATTCAATTGAGATGAGTTTTTGAGTTATGTAGCATATTTTAATCTTTAATGGAGTTGTTAAAGTTGAAACATGTGAAGTTTTTCAAGTGTCATGTGAGTTATTTGGTTTCCATATGTGTGTTCTTGTTTGTTATGGTTTTGATCTTCAGAACTCTTTTACTCCCAAGCCCGTTTCCCTTTGGTCGGTTTAAAAACAACGAATTCGAGTGGAATCATGTAAGAATGAAGTTCTTAGAGGTGCCTCAAATTGTTTGGGGATTGAACAATCAAAAGATTGCCTTTGCAAGAGCTTGTTTGACTGCATCGCACATGAGAGAGAGAGAGGGGTTTGTTGAAGGAAATAAATAAAAAGGTTTAAATATAATATTAATTGTAAAAGGGTCAAAGGAAAAGACATATATGCCCTCACATGCATCGCACATGGGGCAACTTAACTGACTTTTTTTACTAGGTTTGGTGTAAAGGTTGTGATGTGTAACAAAACATGAACATAAAGGTTGGTTTTGGCGGATTTCATAGTGAAATGTATAAAGTGCAGTTTGGGGTATACATAAAGGTTGTTTTCTGCAATTTTGTCAACAATATATCTTTAAAAACCTTCTTTATTGCACGGGTTGAATAAATATAATTTTATATATTAAATAATAAAAAGTTATAAATATAAGAACAATATTGTATGGATTGAATAAATGTAATTTTATATACCAAATAAAAAAGTTATATCTTTAATATCACGTGTATTACACGAGCTGAATAGATGTAATATTGTTTACCAAATAATAAAATAATACATCTTTAAAAAAACGTCATTTATTACACGGGTTGAATAAATGTAATTTTATATATCAAATAATAAAAAAAATTACATCTTTAAAAATATGCGTATTACACGGTTTGAATAAACGTAATTTTCTGTACTAAATAATATATATATATATATATATATACCCTTAAAAAACCTCGTATATTGTACGATTTGAATAAATCTAATTTTATACATCAAATAATAAAATTAGGATTTTGGCCCCCGTAGTTATATCATTTTTACCGTTTTAGCCCAAAAAAGAACTTTTTAACATCTAAGCCCCAAACGTCTTTTTTTCTAACCTTTTTGGCCCCTAACGTCTTTTTTAACCCTTTTGGCCCCTAACATTTAATGGATGGGGTTAGTGTTATGGGCCAAAAAGGTTAGAAAAGAAGACGTTGGCGGCTCAGATGTTAAAAAATTCTTTTTTGGCTAAAAGGGTAAAAGTGATATAACCACAGGGGCCAAAATCGTAATTTACTCTAAATAATATTTATATAATATTAAAACAAAAGGTCGGTGGCTACAGCCACCGCCTTTATTCATATACACTTATAACAAAATGGCAATGCCCTGAATGTTTGCATGTAACATCATAAACAATAGGTCACTATTTTAATCCGTGTCCCTTTATTTTTTCAAACATTTATCTTTCTAAAACTAATTTGACTTGCTAAAACTAATTAATTACACATAATTTTAAATTTATTTATTTAATATATCATAAAAAACAAAGATTGGTCTCTACATTTTTTAAATTAAAACCCACACCCCTTATTCTTTAAGTAAGTTACATCACCTTCAACTTGACACCGCAATGTCCCACGGATTATTATCTTTTTTTATTTAAGTCTCATCACGTTAATGCCTAAATTACTTTTAAGACTTTACATTGCTATCTAAATTACTTTCACGACTCTACACCGCAACGAACGAAACATACTCTTTTTATCTATGTCTAATTACGTTAATGTCACAAACGTAACAAGGGTGACAAACAATGGCGGACCCAGGAATTTTTCCGTGGGGGTGCGGAACATTTTTAAAATTTTAGGCCTCTAGGTATATAAGTAAAAAAATTGGTTCGTATCGGGTCGGGTCGGTTCACGTAAAACAAACGAACATCAAACTAAATTTATATAATCATCAAAAACATGACAAACCTTGTTACAAACATAATTAAAACGTCGCCGCCCTACGGGTTTTCATTTTTTGAAATCTATCCAATACATCATCTAAAGCTAATTTCTTAAGCAATTCTTTCTCTATATAACATAAGTTCATCGCTCCATAACATAATATTCCAATTTTAATTTTAATTTTCAATTATTCAAGCCCTAGAAATCATAACGTAAGTTGTAATCACCCTAAAAATATATAAACAACATAATCACCCTAAAAATCATCTAAACAACGTCAAAACACACAAAATTTTAAACATATTTTACAACTTTATTACCTTTTTTTCTCCTATAATATCAACCAAAATCATCAAAATAACAAAGAAACTTACCCGTGTTCGGATATCGGTAAGATTTGGTGTCAAACGACGATGGTATGGTGGCTGATTACGGTGGTCGCCGGCTGCTGGACTGTTGTCGCTGGGTGATGTTGTTCCTTGGCAGTGCAGGGACGCAAGAGAGAGAGAGAGAGAGAGCGGGAGAGAATTTCTAAAGGTTTCGGGCTTTAATTATTTTATTATAGTTTGAAATATTGTTGAGTTTGGTTAATAGGCTAAGACTTAGTGGGCTAGCTAGTTAGGAATTATAAGTGGCTAAAGGTATGCGTATTTGGGTTTAGTTAGTTAGGTATTAAAAGTTATATAATTTAGGTAGTATTTTTTTTAAATAAGAGTTTACTAAAAAAATTAAAATATAAATTGATAACACTTTTTACCTAAGGAGTGTGGACGAAAAATTTCAAGGGTGCGGTCGAAAAATTCCAAGGGGTGCGGACGAAAAATTCCAAGGGGTGCGGACGGGATTTTCGACGGAACTTAGCACTAATTTTTTTTCCCCGGGGGTGCGCCCGCCCACCTTGGGCCGGGCTTGGGTCCGCCCCTGGTGACAAAGTAAAAAACACGTAACGTCATGTGTAAACACCGCACATTAATGTCATCATCGAAACACTTTATATGGTTAATGCATCACATAACATGTTGTCATCTATAAACAACTAAGTTGTCGCCGCCGTAACGCGCGGCTATGGCAACAATCTAGTTATAAATGAGAAGAAGATTAAACTAAATAATAATTATCCATAAGATATTAAACTAAATAATATATGAGAAGAAAGTTGTGAGATTAAATTGGCAAATTATAATAAAATAATTACATTTAGATATAATAATCAGAATAAAAAAATTTCTTTGAGATAATAATCTCACGCTAACATGACAGCCTCAAAGTCATGTTAACATATCATCAAGTTTGATCACAATCTTATCATATAAAACTTGCTTTTCACTTTGATGATATTCTTTTCATTATATATTCATCAACCTAATCTTATTCATTATTGCAATCATGTGTTTCAAACTATATGCTAATCAGATATTAAAAGTGTTCAAAAAAAAAATTAGTTTTTTTCTTCTAAAAACCATTTTTTGCATTAATCGTTTATGTCGCCGTATTTTATAAAAATTATCAATGTGACACTCTCTAACTAGTCGGTTGGAATTTAACAAGAGTCATCTTTGAGGATTTAAGCGCCTCGGTCGAGCTGAAAAAAACGCCCTATGACCTAACAAATTATATAAACTATTTTTAAACGAGGATTAACGTTAGAACAATATATATAAAATTGCTAAATTCAACAGTTTATAATGTGTCAAATACCTTAAACTCCATATAAAGTCCATCACTATCAATATCCAATCTTTAGTTTTGTTTTTTTTAATTATTAATTACATTAGATAGATGTTTGGATAATGAATATGCATCAAAAGAAGACTAATGGACCCAATATGTTATAAGATTTACCATATGTCCATATGGATAAAAAAAGGTATTTGGGCCAATAAGTTGTAAGATTCAAATTTTATTTGTATAGTCCAATAAATTAGTGAGATAAATATTTGGATAATGGATATGAATCAAAATAAGACTTATGAGCTCATTATGTTATAAGATTTTAGATAGAGATCCAAAAATCAGGTTTTTTAGAACCTAAAAGCGGGTAGGAACCGGGTTTGGTCAACAAAGTCAAGAACCGGTTTCGGGTACGTTTGGGTATTTGATCGGGTTTTGACCGGTTTGGCCGGGTTTTTTTTCTGCCAATTCGGGTCCGAGTTTTGACCAGGTAGAGGTGGAACCGGGTCCGGTGGTTTCGGGTCAAGTCCGATTCGGTTCCTATTTCTACACCCGGGTCTGGAAGTGATGTGTACCAGCTGGCCGGGTTGAATAAATATTATTTTATATCTATAAGAACAATATTGTATGGATTGAATAAATGTAATTTTATATACCAAATAAAAAAGTTATATCTTTAAAATCACATGTATTACACGAGCTGAATAGATGTAATATTGTTTACCAAATAATAAAATAATACATCTTTAAAAAACGTCATTTATTACACGGGTTGAATAAATGTAATTTTATATACCAAATAATAAAAAAATTACATCTTTAAAAATATGCGTATTACACGGTTTGAATAAATGTAATTTTCTGTACTAAATAATAAAAAAATATATATATATACCCTTAAAAAACCTCGTATATTGTACGATTTGAATAAATCTAATTTTATACATCAAATAATAAAAATAGGATTTTGGCCCCCGTAGTTATATCATTTTTACCTTTTTAGCCCAAAAAAGAACTTTTTAACATCTAAGCCCCAAACGTCTTTTTTTCTAATCTTTTTGGCCCCTAACGTCTTTTTTTAACCCTTTTGGCCCATAACATTTAATGGACGAGGTTAGTGTTAGGGGCCAAAAAGGTTAGAAAAGAAGACGTTGGGGGCTCAGATGTTAAAAAATTCTTTTTTGGCTAAAAGGGTAAAAGTGATATAACCACAGGGACCAAAATCGTAATTTACTCTAAATAATATTATAAATGAGAAGAAGATTAAACTAAATAATAATTATCCATAAGATATTAAACTAAATAATACTAGGTTAGAACCCCGTGTATTACACGGGTTAATTAAATATATTTTTGTATAATAAAAAAAGTTACATATTTAATTACCCGTGTATAACATGATTTGAATAAACATGTGTACTACACAGCTTGAATATATATCATGTAAACATTTTACTTTGTTGTTTTTTTATTTATTAACAGGTTAAAAACGTCTGTGTTACATGTGGTCGGATCAATAAAATATTAAATATCTATTATTATTAAGTGTAAAAAATAAAAAGCCTAAGGCCCTCAGCCACCGCCATTAGAGACTTTTGAGTATGAAATGAATCTATTCACAATTCAAAGAAACGCAAATTTTGCACCCAAATATACATTCAGTCCATTAAATCCACTTATTTCTTCTTTCCCCATTCATGACCCATTGCTTTGTACCTAAATATTAGTTTTTATTATTCCCTATTTAATACATGTAATCTCAATCAAGTAATCAAAATTAAAGAGGAAAACAATTACAAAAAATAATATGCACTTTTCAATTTGAAATCACATACAAAACTAACGTGAGGCTATCAACCTGCAAATATGCCTTGTTTGGCATTTAGTCAGCGAAACGTGGGCTGGATCTCTCCTCCGAGTGGATGTTGATAGCTCGGAATGAAAAGGGGCTTGCTCCATGTGAATGGCCCCATAAATTTATAAACTTAAAGGATGTTTTTAGCAAGTTTTAAACATTAAGGTTGAAACTTGCAAGTTTGAAGAAACATAAAGGACGTTTTGTGAAATTTACTGGCAAAATAATAAAATAAAGGTAAGTATAAAGATTATATTAGAAGATAAATATAAATATAGAGATATAGTTATAGATAAATGTCGGCTTAAAATATGGGATAACTTGATAAATTATTTTAAAACTTGTAATTTTTAAGATAAAAATAAACATAGATATATGGTGGGAAAACTAAAAAATAGATGTCTCTCATATCGACACGTGTCCATCAATTGGTTTCTTTTATTATATGTATAGATATGAGAAGAAGATTAAACTAAGTAATAATTATCCATAAGATATTAAACTAAATAATATTTAATAGGATTATCTATAATTAATTAGAAAATATTAAATTAAAATAATAATTATCTATAAGAGATGCTATTATATAGTATAGATTTTGTCTCTTCTTCGTTTTTCTCATAACTCACAACAACAAAAAAATCTCCCTCCTCACAAATCACAGCTACAACATCTCTATTTTTCCCTCAAATGATTGCAACCATCATCATCTTCAAGTTTCTACACTCGGTTCTTCAAGAACAACCTTCATAATCCAAGGTAACCTAATCCTAATCTTGTGTATACATTTAAATCTTTAAAACCAAATCATAAACTAATATCAACCTATTGTTTTGATAATCAAAATATTCCCTCAAAAGTGTCCAAAGTTGTGTGAGCGGCCTATATCACCAACGACGTCAAAACAACAACGCTACGCTCTTGGTATGATCTTGTTCATTGTTTTCTTGTTTTCTGATCTAGATACACAAACTAAACACTAAAGTTAGTAATCATAATTATA
The DNA here is from genome assembly GCA_030545235.1 of Helianthus tuberosus. Taxonomy (NCBI): domain Eukaryota; kingdom Viridiplantae; phylum Streptophyta; class Magnoliopsida; order Asterales; family Asteraceae; genus Helianthus; species Helianthus tuberosus. The sequence goes on from CM060436.1 coordinate 9,677,176, forward strand.
TTAACATGTTATAACATTAATTATTAGTGTTTTGGTCGTTAATAAACTAAATACATGCTTAAACAACACACAAAACTCGTTTAACACACAAGCTGATGACTATAGTTTCTAAACAGATTCTGAACCCGATTTTCAATAAGGCGTAACTTGATAACAACTAAACAAATTTGGTCGATTCTTTAGTCTAAATTTAGTTCAAAGAGTCCTTGTTTTAGAAAAGTAAGTTTCGTAATTTTTAGATAAGTTTTGGTTTGTCAAAAGCAATTTACAAAAAACAAGTATCAAAACTGTTTACAAAACAAAAACTTTTGGGTCTACTTCGTGGGTCATAACTCACTCAATACAAAACTAAATCACATAAAATTTAAACAGAATGTAGACTAAGAGTTACAAATATTTTCCAACTAGAATGACATTATTTGAATAAACTTAGATTTTTTAATAATTTTTGTCGTAAACTGTTGCTGAAAATTCGGTGTTACAACCTTTCAGTGTTCCACGATTTTCATAATTTTTATACAAAAATATTTTTAAAGAAATAAAACATATAGTAACATGTCAGAAAATTTTCTTAATTTATTTTGACCGTTGATTAGTCAATAAAACCTGAAAACATAGCCTTTAAAACTTATCCGAAAGTAACATCTTGATTTGTTTTAGTTACACATCAGCTTGATTCAAAACAACATTATTTAACATATAATTAATGTCAAAACCCTAAATTACCATTGTTAGCTTTAATTAGTCATTAGTTACAGAATCTATCATGTAAACCCTAAGGTAACACTCAAAACAATTGTTAAATCATCAACATTGTTCGCAATGCTTAGCAGTCGTTGATCCTAGTCCTTATACACGTTATACACTTTAAAGCTTTCATGGACGACCTCTCATCAATCTTAGCAACTTATTGTGTGGAATTTAGCAAAGCAACCTGTTAGTACATAGTCCCATTTTTTTTCATATTTTTACACTTTTTGTGTGATTCATGTGCCATATATCAAATTCACAAACTATCACATATTATTCACAACTTACAATTTGATTCTATAGTTTGCATACTATCTATGTGTTATTTGAACTTACATGATTACTATTTGTACATTCATCAACTATGATCAAGCCTTGTGTTAGTATGTTATAGCGCTATAGGATTGACACCTCATTCCCACACCTTGGCCTCTTTAGGGGGAGTTCCTCTGGGAATGATAGAACCCACTTATTCTAGCAAGAGGTTAACCCTTTGGGTTCCTCATTACAAGTCGACACAAGGTTTGAGCATGCCCATAGTTTCATGTCTCTGTTTTCAAATTGCTTTAGATATTATGCTTTGCCATTGAATTGTACACAGTTTCCAAATATACATATACATATTGTTACCCTATGTTACTCACCAACTTTTCGTAGTTGACCTTTATTGTGCACATGTTTCGCGTACTATTGTTTGATGATGCTTACAAGATTTGCTACTCACATAGGAGGCATTGAGGACTTAGTTAATTTAATACAGATTGATTTGTTAGATTTGTGTTATGTGTTTCTTTGATCGTAACTGATAATTTTAAAGTTGATTAATAAATATTTTAACTTTTGGCAAATTGAAAATAAATAATCCCACCTATCTAACTTTGGCCAATAATAATACCAAGTCAGGAACTAGTCGCTAATAATCCGACCTCGTCCATGTTTTTTTGTAAAATACTCCACCGTTAAATCAAGCTAACGTCGTTATAAAAAAGGGTGACGTAGCTGCCACATGTTAACTGACTCAAATAAGATTATTTATTTCCATTGACATGGATTATTTTAATCCCTTATTGTTGACTGAGTATAAAAGGGGCATTGACCCCAACATAACACACCAGACGATCAAAACACCACCTATTTAAAACCCTAAAATCCATCTCAAGAAGAAAGCTGTAAATCGACGCTCTTGAAGAGAAGTGTTTTGAGTATAACGTTAGCTTCTCACATAAATTGTTTTTTATTTGTTGCAAGGACTTAAGGTTCTTGATCATGTGTTAAACAAAAACTCACCATGGAAGGTTACAAATATGCCGTTGATATCGACTCCATAGCCAAAGCTTGGTGTGCGTTAAGCGTGATATGATTTTATTAATATTTTAAGCCCATTTTACGCGTTAGTCAAGTTTTAAATTTATAAAACACGATATTATACTAACACTAAACACACACTTGGGTAAGTGCACCCATCGCGAGCGTAGGATAGTGTTGGTAAGATACCGAGGTCGTCCAAGGACACAAGAGCTTTTAATACCGGTTTATCGTCAACGTCTAATCAATCTAAATTTTTGAAAAGAGTTTTAAATATGAAAGTAAAACTAAAAATAAAAAGATAAATAAAATGAAAAACAAATAGACAAGATAGAATCACTTGGATCCAACTCATCTTTAATGTACCATTTGATGATTTTCGCACTTTCGGACTTTTTAAGAGATTATCTTAGTTATAGTAGTAGGCCCCTCTTTTGAAGGTGACGTTACCCTCAACCCAGTGGTTTGAGTCGGCAGTTATACATTCCCAAAGGGTTGGAATATTGAAAGACAATTAAGTAAGTTATTAATGCAAAAAGTGGTAGGCCCCTCTTTTGAAGGTGACGTTACCCTCGGCTGTGGTTTGAGTCAGCAAGGATACAATCCCAAGAAGCTAGTTTAAAGTATTAATAGTAGTTTACATATAAGGGGTTCAAACTATTCGCACCTCCGCCATCCAATACCGTTGCGTATTGAAGGAGGTCCTAGTAAGCTTGAACCAAGTCCTCGCAGGATCTATACACTGATCGAGACAAGAACTTTACCAAACCATCCTCCTAACCCCCTTTCAGTTAGTTAACGCGCTTTATATAGACCGTAAATACACGAATGAGCAAATCAATGACATCATGAAGAAATGGTAAAGAAAATTCACTTTCAACATACGAAACTAGTTATTAAATTCATTAATACAAACCCAATTAAAAATTGCCGAAAGATCAAAAATCAAAAGTAATACATTAAAGACTTGTCTTCACCAAGTGATGTAAGAGATTAGTCAAACATGGTCTTTGATTGACAAGAACTCTTACGATCAATCTTGGATCCCGAGACTACTACACACTCTAAAGATGAAAAATGGATGATGGTGGTGGGTATTGGTGTTGTAGTGGTGGTGGAATGGTGGCAAAGTGGAAGAGAAGTGGTTTGCCAAGGGATGCCTTTGAAGTGAACCAAGCACCCCTATTTATAGCCAGAACAGAGCCCCGACCACGGCCCCGTGTCCAATAGGTACGGCCCGTGGCCATCCTTCTTCTCTTTCTTCATTTAATGCATCTGTCAGCAGAGGGCCCCACACGACCCCATGTCTTTTGGGCACGGCCCCGTGGTCAACTCTTCGGTGTACTATCAAGATTCTGCAAATCTAAGAGTTGACCACGCCCCATGGTGAGCTGGGCATGGCCTCGTGGTGGGCGTAGAAGCTTCTGCAACTTTTGTCCTGATGTGCCAGGGTTGACCTCGCCCCATGTCTAGCTGGGCACGGCCCCATGGTCAGGTTCTGTTTTCTTGTTTTTGCTTTGAGGATGCTGCTGAGGGGTCGGGCATGTCACGTTACTCATTCTTCTTGTATTTATGTTGGTTTTGGCTGCTTATTTGTTTCTTTTGTTCTTTTAAGCTCGTTTAGTCTTGTAAATTCAAAGGGGAGAAAGAAACACGCTTTTTCCAACATTAGTACTAAAAAAAAGGGTTGGTTTCATGCCTCAATTGATGTAATTTATATGTTGTATTTTGCACACATCAAAGCTCAAGATCTAATCAAGTCCCATATACATGTAACCCAGGTGATGACTTCAGAGGTCCCAGATTCCATGGCTGGGAAAACTCTATTTTTCAAATGTGAGTGTTTCCAGAAGAGGTAAGAGAAGTCTTCTGCATTATCTTAATCGATCTAGAGGTGGTGAAATGAACATGTTTTATAACATTATCTTAATCGATTAAGATAATGCAGAAGACTTCTCTTACCTCTTCTGGAAGCACTCACATTTGAAAAATAGAGTTTTCTCAGCCATGGAATCTAGGACCTCTGAAATCATCACCCGGGTTACATGTATATGAGACTTGATTAGATCTTGAGGTTTGGCTATGGAGTCGATGTCAGCGGCATATTTGTAACCTTTCATGGTGAGTTTTTGTTTAACATAGGATCAAGAACCTTAAGTCACTGCAACAAAAAAAAAAAAAAAACAATTTATGTGAGAAGCTAACATTATACTCAAAACACTTCTCTTCAATTTTGATATCGGTACTGTAATCTCATCCTATTTTCCCACTAAAACACTAAAAGATTTTTATTACAAAAGGAGAAGGTTTCAAATTTAGTGGATTACCTTAGGTTGTAGAAGGGAATCACAAAATAGGTCGAAGAAGGTACTAGGTAGTGGCGAGCAAAAATGTATAGGGAGTAACCATATATATAAGGGATTTAAATTTAAATTTCCATACAAAAAAATATATTGGCATTTTAAGTCCTTTCAATTCAACTCAATTCCATATATGTTACACTAGTTTCTATTTTAAATATTAAAGCGAATTTAGTTCATTATCAACTCAATAAGGACACCGCCCCTCCTAAAGCCCAGAATGCTTTGGCGAGTGCCCTATTTAGTAGAACTGTCCAAAGTTTGGGAGAGAAGTTTAGTCTATCCCCTCGTCAGAAAGCCGTGTTCGATTGTCTCCGGGCTCCTCATGCTCAGGATTTCCTGACAGTCATCCCCATTGAAGGACTAGGCCAACACATGTCGGCAGTGGAATACCGGGCAATTCTTAAGTACCGGCTAATGATCCCTCTGTTTCCGGTTGATGAGCCTTGCCCAGTTTGCCGCAAGGTTTGTTTAGATACTTTTGGCGAGCATGCGGTGCATTGTAAGGAGTTGCCTGGTTTTAAATACAGACATGATTTGGTAAGAGATATTATGTTTGATGTTTTAAAGCGGGCGGGGATTTCGTCGAAAAAGGAGGCTCCGGTGAACTTTCTGACGGATCCGCTTGATGGGAGGTCTACTCTTCGACCAGCTGATATTCTTGTGTTTGGGTGGGCCAGGGGAAAACACGCTTGTGTGGACCTTACAGGAGTGTCCCCTCTTGTTGGGCTCAGGGATAATGGGTTTGCTGCTGGCCAAGCTGCGTTGAAAGCGGAATCAAGCAAAGTCGCTAAACACGAGAAGACTTGTTTAGAGAATCAACATGTGTTTATCCCTTTCGCTTTTGATACATTTGGTTCCCTAGCCCCAGAGGCTGTGGAATTTCTAAACAGGGTCCAACAGGTTGTGAATAGTAATCTCTCAACCTTTAAGGGTCGTTTCGTCTTTAGTAGGATTGGTTTTGCAATTCAAAAGGGGGTTGCGGCGCAGCTTGTTGCCCGTTTACCTGCCACTTGTTTGTAATTTGCAAATTTGGAATAAAAAAGAAAAAAAAAAAAAAGTCAATATGATATTGGATAATCGGATATGGTAAACATTCAATTTATAAAAATTAAGGGTGTCAATTAATTCAGTTGCATGAATCGTGTATAAATTATAATTTTGTGTCCTTAGTTTTCCCTTTTCTCGTTTCTTAAAAATTTGATAGTATTTATGTTGGTGAACATCAACCTAACACATGTGACCTGAAAGTCAAATGTCTTAATAGTTCGCATGGTGATCTCAATAGATAATGGAAATGTAATTGCCATAGAACCTTAATAATTGATGGTTTAGATGTTAATTCAAAAAGTCAATAGGATATTAAGGTCAAACTATACTTCTTTAGATTTTAAAAGTTAACAATCTGGTTAGAATTTTTTTTATATGTACCATCTATTATATTATACATATCAAAGTAAAGAGCTCATGAATAGTGATTTTGATTTTTTATTAATATTGATTTTTTCTAGGTTTTTATTAGTATTATATTGTTTTATTCGTTTAATTGATTTAAACATACATTTTTATATAACTTTTAAGGTACGATCAAAGTACCAGTTATCAAACAAGAAATCACAAAAATGAATATATATTGGTACCGATGTTCAGTACGGTATGGTAGCGATACGATATTAATTCATCGAAATCAAAAACACTAAAAATAAGTACGGATACAGATGTTATTCAATCGGTTTTTATTGAATTTGGTACGATAGCGACACAATATCCGTTTAAAAAATATATATCGTAATGTTGAAATAAAAAGAGGGGAACAATTGTTTTTGAGTTTTTTTAATATTGTTTTTTCTAAGGTTTTATTAATTTATTGCTTTATTACTTTAACTGATTTAAGTATATTTTTTTTCTCTCATATAACTTTTAAGATACGTTCATAGTACCCGTTATCAAACAGGAAACAATAAAACGGAATGTATACTGGTATCGATGATGTTCGGTACAATATGGTAGCGATACAGTATCAATTTATTGAAAGCAAAAAAAAACTAAAAAAAATATTGGTACCGAAACAAATGTTGTTCAATTGGTTTCGATTGGGCTTGGTACGATAGCGGCAGAATATCCGCTATCAAAAAAAATATCGTAATGTTGAAATAAAATAATCATAAAATGCAAGCGAACCGAACCGATATCAACTAAACAACATATATATGTATCATATCAATATGTGTTATTTTTTCGGTCGATGTAAAGCTTTCTCTTTCAATTACTATATCGAGTGCAGGTACTGTAATGAACCAAATTGATACCGACTTAATCCCCGCCGCAAAGCGTGGATATATAATAAATGAAAGTGATTTGGTCCACGTGTCACTTAATTAGGGCATCATCAGTTCCCTTTTCCCGTCCAACAGTACCACACTTCCATCCCTTTTATACTCCCTCCGTCTCCTTTTTTCCTTTTCAAAACCCTAGATCTGAATCTTCTTCTCCTTTTCCGTCTCCTCTACTTTTCTCCCTTCTGAATCAAAGATCAAACCAAATCATCTCATCATGAATCATTCGAAGCGTCACCAGGTAAGCCCTATATCTTCATTTATTTCAGTATTGTAGCCCTAATTTTGGTTGCAATCCTAACTCGGTTTCCTTGATTTTGTAGCTCTAATTCGACATTGAACCTAAAATTGAAGAAGACATAACTCGAAATCAACCTTTGTAATTTTCATGTCTGATTATACCATGAAGAGGTAATATCTGGCTTTTGTAATTTTCATCCCGAGCTATAGTTGGGAAGATTCTTTCATCTTCTTCGTCGGCAAGGTTCTTCCATTTGAGGTTTGATTTGTATGTTTATAGATCTGTGTTGATTTCTTCTTATTTTAATACAAAGTTTCTAATTAAACCCTAATTTCTACTCCTAATCTCATCATATGGTTCCAGGGTTGTTGTCATCGATGGTCATCAAAGTTGAGATCCGCTTACCTGCGGCTAGATTTCCCCCATGAACCGGTATGTTTGAATATGTTCAGAAACTAAGGGGTTTTTTTCTTACAGATTCTACGGAATGTGGTTAAGAGCAGCACATAAATCTGACCAGTTATGGTTTCGGTAAGTATCGGTAAATTGTCTTTGATTTGTTATTGTTTATTCAGATGCTTGCATTGGTGTACCATGTGATTACCAGTAGATTGATTTCGATATGTTTGTAGTTTTTGTTTTTCACAGTCTGTTTTGTTGTTTTATTCACCCAAGTTTCATTCATAGATCTCTATAATCCATATTTATGGTTTCAAATCTGATTCCTGAGTTATTTACAGTTGTAGCACACCAAATATTTGTTATTTGTATTGAGTTGGTATATTGGGATTAAATACTGAACTGATGGAATTACAGCAAGTCCAGGTTATGCTTCAAGCTGTCTCGATCTCTTTGGAGCTGGGTAGGTGTCTTTCGGAGGTCTGAAACAGAATTGCTAAATTTAGTGAAAATGGGGTTGAAAGATCATAACCCAATAGTTGAGGATCTCATTCTACAGCTTTGATAAATTCAGGGTTATTTTCAAATAATGCTTCCTAGATGTTTGAAGACCGACAAATGTTCAAAGAAGCAGCCCTGTGGACATTTGTCTGTCTTTGTCGTTCTTCAAACATCTAGGAACCATTATTTGAGAATACCCCTGAATTTATCGGAGCTGTAGAATGAGATCCTCCACTGTTGGGTTATCATCTTTCAAATCCATTTTCTCTAAATTTATGGATTCTGTTTTTCAACAGGGATGTAATGCAATGACTCCTCTCAATGGAATAGACAGACACTTGCTTCCTCTCAAAGGGTTATGGAGTGGGTATAACAACTGTTCATGTTAAGGACTGTTATAATTAAACACTGTTCCTTATAAAGACTGATGGACTTAAAGACTGATGAGGCCTATCCACTGTTGAAGACAAAGCCCTGTTAAAGACAAGCACTTATGTCACACCCCTATTTCCACGTGTCACCGGTGGGCCCGGTGGGGGAGTATCGTGACGTGGTTGGCAACGTAATAGTCAAACAACACAATATTATTATGCACAGCGGAAGCAAATTTAAAATATGATACAACCGAATTTAATATTGTTTATCAATGTAACAATATCCGGAAGTTTATCCACAGTAGGATCGAAACAAAATAATATTAATGGTTCAACAAACTTCAGGCATCCTAAGCTTGCGAGACTTTTTATTGATGCTTAGGAGACAATCCAGCCAATTTCGTTTAGTACCTGCATTCAGTCTTTTTGGGAAAATACGTCAGTTTACACTGGTAAATACAATCACTTGACTCATTTTCGAAAATGATTGAAAATTGATTTGGATGCACATGGCATAAACATTTTTATTTAACTTGGGAGAATTATTTAATATTATAATCTTGTGAACGAATTACATGTTACTTATGCGTTCAGTAGCCCGGATCTAGTCCGGGTTAAAGATCAATAGACACACCACATCATAGAGTTATTCACGGACGGTGTACGCCTACACCCCGTGCTCAGGTCGTGGCCACTCGTAAGATGATGCCAAGGATATCCGGGACATGGTCATTAACCCCCCAAAGGCTGTAAAGTAAACAAGACTGTTTAAACGAGCCGATCAAATTATTCAACTACCCACTTTAACGGTGGAGATTTGATGCCCGATCAAGCGGTATGCTATATACCGTAACCCAAGCCCGTATAGGGAAAATAAGTTAAAAGTATTTACCTGAGTAAGTATTAATCACAACAAGAAAAATGCACGTAGCTTTTACTGGTTCTCCTAATCTGGAACGAAGGTTTATAATAACCTATTAGAATGCTAACGGGTCTTTTATTAAGCTTAAGCTTAGACCGGCTAGTTTCAAGATACGGTTCGTACGCACGATTAAGCGAAGACCGGATAGAATGTGATTCAGACCCGAAAAGTTTGAAGACTTGTTTAATATGGGTTTGTTATTCACATTCTGGATTTTGAGATAAAACCGTTAAGGTTTGACCCGTTTCGGCTAATTTATGTAAACTTGTTACATAAACCGAACCGTACTCGTAATAAGCGTGACGGGTAGTCATGAGAGCTATATACAGGTTTCCTAAGTTAATTATGTCTCAAATATGTTGTGACATTAGTAAGGTGTCTTTCGTTATGCCCGAAACGTGTTTAAACACAAACTAGGCCCCGTAGGGGTAGTTTGGTCATTTAAAAGTTTATAAAAGCGTTTAAGTGTTTAACTGAGTTACAGGTCTGATGTAATCAGTAAATATACTCAACTTGCCAAGTCATATCAGTAAGTTAAATCATATATGTGAAACTTATCATTTTTAACCAAACTATGCCCCGTAGGGGTATTTTGGGTAATTTCACATAAGCCGAAAAGCTCAAAACTGAAGTCTGAGTTTATCAACCTTTGCTTACTGTTAAAATATTATAATTTTCCTCATATATCAGTAGGTATCAACCCGGGTATGTCCAATATGATTTTAAAACATACTATGTGTTAAAAACGCTAATTAAGGCGATTAAGGGCCATTACCGGGTTCGATACTCAAATCTGATATTTTTATATTTCCAGAAGTCTTAAAATAATTTATTTATCATATGTGATCAGTAGCAAAAGGTTTGGAGTCATTTAGATATGTAAAACTCATTTTATGGCCCGTAAGGGCAAAACCGACATTTACCGAATTAAGCCTACGACTATGAGTTATGCTCAGCCTAAAATTAATTAAAAATCTTTAAAAATCCCAAAATAATATATTACATCAGTGGGTAAAAGATACGATACCAAAAAGTATATTTAACTAGGCTATACGCTAATTACGCCATTTTATTAACATAAAGCATTAGTTTTGCGATAATGAGCATAACTCTTAATCTACAAGTCAAACTGATGTCAAACTTTGCATACAAGTCTATATATCAGTAACTAAGGTTTCTACACTTTTACATTTTCATAAATCACGATTTAAGGTAATAAGGGCATAACGGTCAACATATGAGCAATTAACGGAAACATGCATATTAATTGGATAACTAATGAACCAAGGTGTATAATCACAGAGGGTTGTTCTAACATGTAACCTAGTCCAATTAAAGCTCTAAGGCATTTCTAAAACATGCCTAAAAGGGGTCAGAACTGAAAGTCAAAGTGAAAGTCAAACTATGTGACTTTCGGTTCCGAACCGGGTCTAAACAGGAAATAGTCGGGTTGAACATGTTTGGACATGTTCTTACACTAATTACTAAGTTATAACAATGATCAAACAAGTTATATATGTTCTAGATAGCTAATTATGCATAAATGACATTTTAAGCATCCTGTTGACTTTTTAATTATATGTTTGACCCGACTTTTGACCTGGTTAGAGTGGTGATCAGGGGAAACCCTTTTGAGGTTTTATTACCCACATAAATACCAACTTATAACCACTTTTAATTCGAGATATGACTGAGCCATTATTGACTAATCTCGAAGTCAAACCGTAATTACGACGGTTTGACTTTTAGCTAATTAACTAAGCTAAACTCAAACAAGGAAGGATTAGAACACTTACAAGGGTCCTATGCACGACTTAAGATCAGTTGGACCTGCTTGAGAGCTCCAGGAATGATCAAATTATGTAGATGAAGGTGTGAGAATGTTTGTGACATTGAAGGGCCTTATATAGTGGTTCCACTCACCACATTTGATTGACAAACAAGTCTATTAGTGCCCACAATCGATCAACAGGTGTCCTAGAGGCTTAGGGGGTGTTTTAGGGGCCAGGAGATGTGAAAAATCGAGTAAAGGTCGCGCACAAAACTCTTGGCAGACAACAGCCCCGTTTTCACGGTTCTGGGCATCCCTCGCGTGGCGCGAGGGACCCTCGCGTGGCGCGAGGGACCCTCGCGTGGCGCGAGCACCTGCAGATCAGCAACTTTAATTTCATTTTGCGATTCAGTCCTTGGCTCTTCAAAACTCGAATAGGCACTTGTTTCTTGCATGGTAAACCCTTATAATTGATCTAGTAAGGCTTTAAAACATATACCCACTTTTCCAAGTCCCCGGGTAACTTTATTGTCACCCGAAAAGTCCTAACTTTCAACGTTTACGCTTTAACACTTCGCACACGAATTTGATCATAACTTTCTCATACGTTAGCGAAACTTTATGAAATTTTTATGGTGCATTCTCATGAGCATAATTAATATTTACAAAGCTTCGGGTTTGTCAAAAGGTCACTCAGAGGTATAATTTAAACATGTTGACACATTTGGTCCCTGTAGTTTGAAATCTCCCACTTTTAGCTTCGTATGATCCATGATTTATTCGTTTGAAGGTATGAGCATCGTGTAGGGTTAATATACATTATATTTATTCATAGTTGACACTTAGAATACGTATATTCACATACTTTCCATGTTTATCAACTTTAGTCCTTCCATAATATTTCTTTCACACGTTTAAACTTTATGACACGTGTCAACATATTATAGGACGTGAATTTCCGAGGTGTTACATCCTCACCCCCTTAAAATAAATCTCGACCCGAGATTTACTGAAATAAGAAAGGGTACTCTTCTTTCATCATGGATTCAACCTCCCACGTGTATTCGGGAGCTCTACGGGCATCCCATTTTACCTTTACAAAAGGTATATGCTTCCTTCGAAGCTTCCTTACCTGTCGATCTTCAATTGACAAAGGTTTTTCAACAAATTTTAAGCTCGCATCTATATGCACATCTGTATGTGGTATAACCAGTGATTCGTCAGCGAAACACTTCTTCAGATTGCAGATGTGGAACACATTGTGAATTCCACTGAGCTCTTCCGGTAAGTTCAACTTATAGGCAACTGACCCGACACGTTCGATAACCTCGAAAGGTCCTATGTATCTCGGGCTTAGCTTGCCTTTCTTACCAAATCGCATCACTCCCTTCCAGGGCGAGACTTTAAGTAGGACTTTGTCACCTACTTCGAAGTGAAAATCCTTACGATTTGGATCAGCGTAACTCTTCTGCCTATCTCGGGCAGCTTTGAGATTTTCACGAATCTGGACAATCTTGTCCGTCGTTTCGAACACGATCTCTGGTCCTGATAACTGGACTTCTCCAACTTCCGCCCAACAAACTGGCGATCTACACTTTCTACCGTATAATGCCTCAAAAGGCGCAGCCTTGATGCTGGTGTGGTAGCTATTGTTGTAGGAGAATTCGATCAATGGTAGGTTCTTATCCCAGCTACCACCCAAATCGATCGCACATGCACGTAGCATGTCTTCCAACGTTTGAATAGTACGCTCACTCTGACCGTCAGTCTTAGGATGGTAAGCCGTACTAAAATTCAAACGTGTGCCCAAAGATTGTTGGAAACTTTTCCAAAAATGTGACGTGTACCTAGTATCCCGGTCAGAGATAATAGCTACAGGTATGCCATGTAGGGCTACAATCTTATCAACGTATAACTGGGCTAACATATCGGAGCTATAAGTCTCCTTGATGGGTAAGAAATGAGCTGACTTAGTCAGTCTGTCAACTATAACCCATATCGTATCATTGCCTTTCTTTGTCTTTGGCAACTTGGTGATGAAGTCCATCGTCACCATTTCCCACTTCCACGTAGGAAGCTCAGGCTGTTGTAGCAAACCTGACGGTTTTTGATGTTCGGCTTTGACTTGTGCACATGTCAAGCATTTTGCTACATGGGCGGCTACAGACTTTTTCAAGCCTATCCACCAATAATTTGCCTTCAGATCCTGGTACATCTTATCAGCTCCAGGATGAACGGAGTATTTGGAACTATGAGCTTCCTGGAGGATGACATCTCGAAGTCCTCCATAAATTGGAACCCATATTCGTCCATTTAATCGTAAAATTCCGTCCTTGCTAAGAGTTAACTGCTCCTCAGTTACTCCTAACTTTTCATTAGGATAGTTAGCTTCCAACACAGCTTCTTTCTGTGCAGCTAACAACCTTTCCATCAAATTATTCTTTATCTCCATACGCTTGGCGTTAATTCGGATGGGCTTAACCCTTTCCTTCCGACTCAAGGCATCGGCGACTACATTCGCCTTGCCGGGATGGTATTTTATTTCACAATCATAATCATTTAAAGTTTCCATCCAACGGCGTTGCCTCATGTTTAATTCCTTCTGATTAAACAGATGTTGGAGGCTCTTGTGATCAGAATAAATCACACATTTGACACCATAAAGATAGTGCCTCCAAAGCTTTAGTGCGAATACAACGGCACCCAGCTCCAAGTCATGGGTGGTGTAATTCTTTTCATGCACTTTCAATTGTCTTGAAGCATAGGCAATAACTTTGCCTTTCTGCATAAGCACACACCCCATGCCAGTGTGCGAAGCATCACAATAAACCACAAAGTCTTCGATCCCATCTGGCAGTGTCAGTACCGAGGTGTTGCTCAACTTTTGCTTCAGAATATCAAAGGATTCTTGCTGCTTAGGGCCCCAAACAAACTTAACCTTCTTCTTAGTTAAGGAGGTTAGGGGCGCAGCAATCCTTGAAAAGTTCTCAATGAAGCGCCTGTAATATCCTGCCAATCCCAGGAAGCTACGAATCTCCGTGGGCGTCTTTGGCTCTTGCCAATTCATAACAGCTTCAACTTTAGCGGGATCCACCTGGATACCACGCTCACTAACCACGTGTCCAAGAAATTGGACTTCTCGTAGCCAAAATTCACACTTAGAGAATTTGGCGTAGAGCTTCTCCTGACGTAGAAGTTTGAGAATACAACGAAGGTGTTTCTCATGGTCAGCTTGGTTCTTAGAATAAATAAGAATGTCATCGATGAAGACGATAACAAATGTATCTAAGTAAGGCTTGCAGACGCGATTCATGAGATCCATGAACGCGGCTGGTGCATTAGTGAGCCCAAAAGGCATCACTAGGAACTCGTAGTGACCATAACGAGTCCTAAATGCAGTCTTGTGCACGTCTTCATCTTTTACCTTCAGCTGATGGTAGCCAGACCTCAAATCAATCTTCGAGAAGTAACTTGCCCCTTGAAGCTGATCGAACAGATCGTCGATTCTGGGCAATGGATACCTATTCTTGATCGTGACTTTATTAAGCTCGCGATAGTCGATGCACAGACGCATCGACCCATCCTTCTTTTTGACAAACAAGATTGGCGCTCCCCAAGGAGATGAACTAGGTCTAATGAAACCTGTGGCTAGCAATTCATCTAGCTGCGTCCGCAACTCCTTCATTTCTGTGGGTGCCAATCTGTATGGTGCTCTAGCAACTGGTGCCGCTCCGGGGATGATATCGATCCTGAATTCAACTTGTCTATCTGGTGGTAAACCAGGTAGATCTTCTGGAAACACTTCAGGGTATTCAGAAATGACAGGGATGTCTTCTATCTTCGGTTTAGGCTCATCAATAATCACTTGCGCCATGTAAATGACACAGCCCTTCTTCAAACACTTGGAAGCTTTGAGCATAGTCACCTGCTCAGGCAGCCCATACTGGGTATCTCCCCGAATGGTAAGTGATTCACCAGACGGAGTCTTTATTACCACTTGTTTCTGGTTACAGACAATTTGGGCCTGGTTATGAGATAACCAGTCCATACCCAGAACTATGTCAAAACCGGCTAACTTAAAGGGAAGTAGAGACAGAGGAAAAGAATGGTTCTTAATGGATATAACACATCCATCTAACACAGTAGAGACGGTTTCTATGGTACCATTTGCTAACTCTACCTCATAGTTTGCGTTTAAGGTTTTGACAGGTAAATTCAACAATTTACAAAACTTATGATCTACGAAAGACTTATCTGCGCCTGAATCAAAAAGTACTCTTGCAAAGACATCATTTACAAGGAAAGTAGTTGTTATGACATTATCGTCTTGCACAGCTTCTTTAGCGTCCATTCTGAAGACTCTGGCATTAGTCTTCTTAGCCTCCTCAGGCTTCTTGTTGTATTTCGGGCAGTTGGTCTTGATGTGCCCCTTTTCATTGCAACGGTAGCACATTGCGTCTTTTATCTTTTTGCAATCCAGGGTTTTGTGATCCGTGGACTTGCAAATTCCACAAGCAAAGGGTTTCGACTGAGTCTGAGAGTTCGACTCCAGTCTGCACTTTCCATAGTGCTGCTTCTTGCAAATTTTACATTTGGGCTTCTCATCAGACTTATGCCCTTCCTTCTTCGACTCAGATCCCTTCTTGTTATCACCGTTCCCACGGTGTTTCTTGTTCGACCTTCGAGAACCATCATCTTCACGCTTCCTCTTCTCGGCCTCCTTATTCCTTAGCGATCTCTGCCTGACCGCATCCAGAGTGAGGGATAAGGAAATGTCAGTTAAAGACCTGAAGGTAGCTGGCCGAGAAGCTTTTACGCTTGCCTTGATCTCGGGGGCTAAACCACCAATAAAGCGAGCGATTCTTTTTGGCTCCGGGGTTACCAAGTAAGGAACCAACCGGGACAGCGTATTGAAGCTTGTCAGGTAAGCTTGACAGTCGAGGTTCGTCATCACCAACGATAGAAAGTCAGATTCTATCTTCTCCACCTCATGTTGAGGGCAGAAATTTTCCTTGATTAGGGCAATGAATTGATCCCACGACATATAATACAATGGGATCTTTCCGGAGGCCTCCATCAGAGATCTCCACCATGCCAAGGCTTCACCCTTGAAGGACTGTGACACAAACTTAACTATATCCCTTTCAGCGCACCCGCTGATATCTACCACCGTGTCCATCTCGTCCAGCCAAGTCATACAGTCGACGGCTCCTTTTTCCCCAGTAAAATCCCTGGGCTTACAAGACATGAAGTACTTATAGGAGCAACCCTTGTTACGGGGTTCTTGATGCAGTACTAATTGCCGAGATGGGACACTTTGATGGTTGGTGGACTGACGGTCATCACCATCTTTCTTGGGTCCATTCTTTTTAGGAGGAGGCTTGCTATGAGCCTCAGAATGTGTCCTGGGCTTTGAATGTGATGCAGAGTGGGTCCTACTTTGAGTACCACTGTATTCCTCATACTGCCTATCCAAAGCCTGTGTAACAGCGCCGTCTATGATCGCTTTTAATTCGGCACCCGTTAACGTAATCTGGGCGTTCTCATTTGGCTCCGCTGGATGGCTATTGATTTCATTTGATTCAGCCATTTGAATTGAACTGTTGCAGAAAACAAGAACAATATTTTACTTGGGAGTTTATTATGGAATTACCCCTTAGGGTAACTCGTTAACCATGGTAAACAGAGACCATATTTGGTTAACTTATTAATCGTATTAATTTAGGATTTCAATTAAAATTTATCCTAAACATAAACAATAACAATATATATTAGCACATAAGGCTTAGTCACATGGACAATTTAAATTATAAGCTATGATTTCAGAGAATCAAGACTTTTAAGGTTTGAACCTAGTTCATTACCCTTATCAGACAGGGAGTCATGGTTACCACTGTCTTTTGGCTCATATGGAAGTGAGCTGGGCCCGTAGGCATCATATTACCACGTATGATAAAATATGATCATCTTAATTGATGATCTTAACCCATGATTCAGAGATCATATAATTGGGTTTGGAATCTTCTAAAGAATCCTTACACATATAAGAATGACATGTGATTTTTAACGAATCACTTCTGCCAGGAGTGTTAACATGTTTTAAGATGTTAACAGGGATTTGAATCTTTTAAACAGGTCTTACCATTTTGGCCCGGTCTTATATTTGACACGAGGCTAGGTTTCACACTTTAAGATTCTTACTTGAATAATTATATAGGCAGATTAATTTAAAAAGGAATGATTTTAATTTATTTATTTCATTTATAAATTATTTATGCACAAAATGGCAAACATGAAATTTATAGAAACAACATTCCATTAATTATACATAGGTTACAAGTTGCCCTAAACGGGTCTTTTCAAACAAACCATTACCCACGCAGGGGTTTTAAACAAGTACTCGCCCACGCAGGGGACTAAAACAAACAACTAGTCCACGCAGGGACCTTAACAACTAAACATCATACCCACGCAGGGGTTAACGGAAAATAGACCCACGCAGGGGTCAAATCATCACACATACTTACCCACGTAGGGGTTTATGGAAAGATAGGCCCACGCAGGGGCTCAATACAAACATACAACACACATACCCACATAGGGGCTTATCAACCAAATACACCCACACAGGGGCTTATACAGAAAATGGGAGGATTCAATGATCCTTCTTGTTCTTCCCCTTGATCAAGCCTACTAATCCTTGGAAGAATGTCTGCCTCTCCCTACGGTCCCTGTGCACTTCCCGTTCCACCTGATCCAGTCTCTGTAGGAGTTCCTCATGCTCCGGTGGGGAGAACCTAGGCGGCTGCGATTGAGTCCGTATGATAGGCCTAGGTGGTATCTGGTACCCTTGTGTTGGGTACCCAACTCCCCATGGAGCTCCGTATGGTCCTTCTGGTTGCAGGGCATTGTAGTTGGCTGCCATCAAGTAAGGGTCGGCCTCTGCATACCCGTAGTTGTGGTAGACTGGCGGCTCGAACGGGTTGTATGCCATGGAACCTGTATAAGCTGGGATTGGGTTGTCAAAACCCATTGGCGGCGGCTGCGGCATCGCGGGGTTGGAAGGTCCACCCATCTGTGGGTCCTCCTGATGTGGCGGGTAGTGACTAGCACTTGACTGTCGTGGGGAACTAAGATGGAAGTCCCCCGGTCGTACCGACATGCGGGCACCGGTTCTCCTACGCCTTGGCGGTTGAGGAGGTGCCGGTTGAACTGGCGGCGGTGGAGGTGGTGGCGTAACTGCCACAAACCGGTGATCCTCAGATGAATCTTGATGATGCGGCTGCGGCTGTGGCTGCTGCTGCTGAGACTGCTGCTGCTGTTGCTGCCCATGAGACGACGAGTGGTGAGAAGGTGTATAGTACCACTCGTGCTGATTAAACAGGGCTTGGAAACTATCTGGACCACCATAGGGTGATCCGTGAAAAGACGATCCGTCGGAGATCTCGATGGGGTGGTTCGGAGTACCACTCGCCGGCATGACGGGGTCCGTATCCTCGTCCATGTCATCTGCGTGATCTCCTGAAAAATGGTCATCTGGACCCAGTGGGTTAAAACCCACGGGTTCTGGTATGAATCCTACTGGGTTAAACTGTTCCCGGAAAACAGGTGTAGGGTCTCCATAGGAATGATGGGACAAAGATCTCTGCAGCGGTATGTAGGAAGGCAGAGGGTTGTTGGGCTCGTCTTCCGAATGTGGTCCGTATGAATTGTGGACCGGAGGTGTAGAGCTGTGCGAAACAGATCGTCTCGCCGGCTCGAACAGGTTTCTCCTGTTCCGACGCGGATCTTCGCTCCCCGTAGCAGATGAAGCTCGTACATTGGACGGTCCAGCTTCATGGTCATTGGGGGCGGTGACTGGCCCCTTGCCTCGTCCTCGTCTCCGAAAAAATCTTGGAGGCATTTTGATATTCCTGTCAATAAAGCATGAGATAACAATAACAAAATATAAAATTCAAAGGACAAAACAAAAACCCGAATAAGGTAGAATTTGTCCTATGTTATAAGTCTAGACTCGAAGGTTTAGATATGTGCAATTGTGTAACTGAGATTAAACACAAAAGGCTAGTGTTTAATTCACTCAAAGTTGGCTCTGATACCAACCTGTCACACCCCTATTTCCACGTGTCACCGGTGGGCCCGGTGGGGGAGTATCGTGACGTGGTTGGCAACGTAATAGTCAAACAACACAATATTATTATGCACAGCGGAAGCAAATTTAAAATATGATACAACCGAATTTAATATTGTTTATCAATGTAACAATATCCGAAAGTTTATCCACAGTAGGATCGAAACAAAATAATATTAATGGTTCAACAGACTTCAGGCATCCTAAGCTTGCGAGACTTTTTATTGATGCTTAGGAGACAATCCAGCCAATTTCGTTTAGTACCTGCATTCAGTCTTTTTGGGAAAATACGTCAGTTTACACTGGTAAATACAATCAACTGACTCATTTTGGAAAATGATTGAAAATTGGTTTGGATGCACATGGCATAAACATTTTTATTTAACTTGGTAAATACGACCTGATTATAATATTAAATAATTCTCCCAAGTTAAATAAAAATGTTTATGCCATGTGCATCCAAACCAATTTTCAATCATTTTCCAAAATGAGTCAGTTGATTGTATTTACCAGTGTAAACTGACGTATTTTCCCAAAAAGACTGAATGCAGGTACTAAACGAAATTGGCTGGATTGTCTCCTAAGCATCAATAAAAAGTCTCGCAAGCTTAGGATGCCTGAAGTCTGTTGAACCATTAATATTATTTTGTTTCGATCCTACTGTGGATAAACTTCCGGATATTGTTACATTGATAAACAATATTAAATTCGGTTGTATCATATTTTAAATTTGCTTCCGCTGTGCATAATAATATTGTGTTATTTGACTATTACGTTGCCAACCACGTCACGATACTCCCCCACCGGGCCCACCGGTGACACGTGGAAATAGGGGTGTGACAACTTATGTACCTAAAGCCTGATCAACGAAAGGAAAACCACTGCTCAGTAGCAGCAGTGGTTCAGCATCTACAGCGGAATCAACGAAAGGAAAACCACGGCAAGTATCTTATGGTTAGATGGTGGAATTAGTTTTATTTTGGGTATTTTTGGATGATTTCATCTATTTCTTTAAATAGTTCATGATTGAAGATGCAGTTGAACGTATCTTTTGAGTGAAATGAATGTTGTGTTAGTCATGTATTTGATTTTTGCCATTTTCTTTACCACTAAAGTTGTGGAGACACGAATTAAGATGGTGGAGCGGAAGACAATCTCAGATAAGTATAGGAATTTTAGTGCATGATTGAGATCATTTGGACCCATGTACTGTAAGTCATTGAATGTTTTAATCTTACAATCAGTGTTACTTTGTTGAAGACCAAACCACTGATGAAGACCAAAGTCCTGTTGAAGACAAGCACTGATGAACCAAAGGCCTGATCAACCAAAGGTGAACCATTGTCCAACAACAACAGTGGTTCAGCATCAACATTAGTTATTCTACCTTTTTTTTTATGTTAACAGTGTTTTTCACATCAGTGTTTTATAGTTTGTTAGGTTGTTAGATGTCATCACCTCAGTGTTTTATATGTAACAATTTTCATGACATCTGTGTTTATATGTAACAGTGTTTATCACAACAGTGTTTATATGTAACAGTATTTATCACATCACTTCAGTGGTTTGATCTGTACTATAAATTGAACAGTTGTTTCATCTTTATATTAATAAATAAAAATCAAGTACACTTGGATGATTATTAAGCTCCTCATTTTGATTGTTTGGGTATAGTATTCTCGAAATTGGTCTTTTTTTGCAAAAAAAATGTTTATGGGCAAACATTTGTTTAAGGCCAAACATATGTTTATGGACAAACTTCTGTTTATGGGCAAACATCTGTTTAAGGTCAAACTTCTGTTTAAGTCCAGACAACTGATATATAAGGTGAAACATCTGTTTAAGCCCCAACATCTGTTTAAAAGCCTGTTACAACCACTGTGTTGGTTCAAACATTTGATTGTTAAAAGTTATCCACTGCTGAAATACAACCTCTATTTCTTCAATCTTCGTGTTGACCACTGACTGACCAAACATCAGTGTTTCAAAAACTGTTGGGTATCCACTGATAGGAAAAAATAGCCACTGCTCACTTTTTTATTGTTGACATCCACTGATATTGACCATCAGCGGTTTTCCTAAAAAACAACCACTGCTCACATTTTTATTATTGATGGTGTTAATTAGTGATAGATTGAAATTATCAAATAAAAACTAGAATTACAATGAAATGACCATTTTACCTAATCGTTACATTCCAATGAGATAAGAGTTCCTCCAACATTGTTTTCATGATAAAATTTAAAGTTAGATTAAAAAATAAAAAAAATTCTTGATGACTATTTGTTGCAAATCAAATAAGTAATTAATGCTAATTTCTTGAGCTTTGGACATTTAAAATATGCAAAATGTGAATTTTAAACTGACAGTTATTAAAATCCAAACTACTGTCGATTCCCAATAAACATCAGTTCCCAATAAACATCTGCCCTCAACATTTTATAATCAAACATCAGTTCGCAATATATTTCAAAATTCAAACCATATATTCTAAAATTCAAAATTCAAACCATATATTCTAATCCTATAAATAAGATAGAATTATCTGGTTTCACATTCAAATCTCGCTCGCTCATATATGTGAGCGTATCTCTCTCTCTCTCAAATGCATCTTTCTCGTGATTCAGCCGCTAATCTCCGATTACACTTCTTTGTTCGAATGTTTGTTGATTTTGTTTACATGTTATCGTTCCAGTATCATTGTTCCAACATCGTCGTTTCAATTAAGCTTTCCATCACACGTCAACCTTTCAATATCGATGTTGCAGTATCATTGTTGCAACATCGTGAAAAGTTGCATGTGCTACCTTCTTTGATGGGAGAGTTGCAACTTGAATGGACGATATGTATCTTCTATCGTGAAAAGTTGCATGTGCTATCTTCTTTGATGGGAGAGTTGCATTGTTCGATTTTCGTTAAATCGAAAGTCAGATTTTCTAACGTCAGGAAGATTTTCTCCTTTTATAAAAAGTATAGATTCGTGCAATATCGTGAAAAGTCAGATGTGCTACAACAGTTGAGTAGAGACCTTTGCGTTTTAGGTTTGTTTTTATTTTGATTAACTGTTGATGATGTTGAGAGTTTTTATTTACATTGACATTTTAGAATATGTTAAGATGCATGTTTATATTATTAAAATGAACTACTACATAGAAAAATAGAAATTTAATGAAATATTTATAAAGTATTACACGCTAGAGTTAACACTTGCTAGGATTTCATAGACTCTGGCCTTTCTCCATGTGATTTCATGCTCTCTTTTGAATTTCAGGTCAGTTAGCATGTGGCAGATTTTCTGATCCTGTTTTAGAAGTTGTGTCAGAAACTCTTTGGCATTCTTCTAGAACTCTGATGGAGGAGAGTGGATGACTTCATCGAGCAATGCTATGCTGTTTCAGGTTTTGTTGTAATTAGTGTCATTGATGTTGTCGACTTTCCTGTTTAGTTCTTCGTCTGTTCTTTGTTCTTTGAGTGACCACATCGAGAATTGTGTTTTAACATCGCTGGTGTCTGACCAGTGGTAGAAGCTGAAGTTTGCCATGTAGATTTTTTTTTTGGTTTTGTGATTTGGAACAATTTTTGACAGAAAGTGATTTGTAGGACAATTTGGTGATGTTTTGAATTAAAAGTAATCATCGGTCTTTTATAGAGTTTAAAAACGCATCTACTTGGTAAATGAAGAGGTTAATTGTAATTGTGATAATCTGCTTTTGTTCTTTGAACTTCGAAATTTTGTCCCTTGGGTTTCTTGGTATTTAATTTTATAGTTTTCCCATAAAAATTGGGGTTTGAAAAGGTTTGTGCATTAAAGGACTGCTGTTTTGAAATATAAATTAATATGTTTATATTAAATATACACGTTTTCACAATTACAAATTTCAGTATATAAACTCATAGTCACTTCGCCTGTTTTTCATCAAGTTTTCCTACGAAGATATCATACTTTCAGGAAAGTCGAGTAATATAGTTTATTCAAATGGCGTCATTCACAAATGCAAAATCAGATGATTTAAAGCAGTGTTTTGTCAGGCAAATCGAGGAACAGGTGTATGAAGATAGGGCTACTCTTCAAGAGCTGAAGAGATGTTTTGATGGATTGCAAGTTGGCCTGTTCACTAGAGAGCAGGTTTCCAGAGATCTTATGCAGATGCCTTCAACTTCCGTTCATGAGCTTTGTGTTGTCAGTAATATAGAGTGCGGTGATAGAGACGTGCAGTTCATGGCGATGCTGAAGGACATACATCGAGAGGTTTAGCAATCAATGGAGTTGAAACTAAAGTTTCTTAATTCTTGCTGTTATTCTTAGATTTGAACTTTAATGTTGTTCAGTATGTGATGTAATTATTGGACTTTTAGTTTTAAGGTCATGAATAAATGAATAAATTTTAATTTTATGAATCTATGTTGTGTTTTATTTTTACTTATTATTTAGTGTTTGAGTAAGATTTAGATTATGTTGATGTTGAATTGTGTCTGAACATCTGTTTGGTAAGTCAACAGAGGTTTAATAGTGTCAAGGATTGGTTTGATGGTGAACAGATTATGTTGATGTTGAATTGTGTCTGAACATCTGTTTGGTAAGTCAACAGAGGTTTAATAGTATCAAAGGTTCGTTTGATGGTCAGCAGGAGAGTGCAAAGATAAAACAAATGTTTAGAATTTGATCATTGAGAGCAGTTATTTGAAGAATCTGTGCTCCTGCAAATTACAGAGAGTCAACCTCTGTTTCTTCATTCTTCATGTTGACCACTGACTGACCAAACATCTGTGTTTCAATCACTGTTGGCTATCCACTGATAGTTAAAAAATAGTCACGGCTCACATTTTTATTGTTGACATCCACTGATATTGACAATCATTTGTTTTCCTAAAAAACATCCACTGCTCACATTTTTATTGTTGATGTGGTTAATTAATTATAGAATGAAATTATCAAATGAAAACTAGAATTACAATGAAATTACAATTTTACGTAATCGTTACATTTCAATGAGATAAGAGTTTCTCGAATATTGTTTTGGTGATAAAAATTAAATTTAAAATAAAAAAAAACTATTGTTCAAAATCAGTGTTTTAACCCACTGATGGCTATCCACTGCTAGCTTAAAGTCAGTCACTGTTCTCATTTGTAACCGTTGCAAACCACTGATATTGTTCCATCAGTGGTTTCCTACCAACTGTCCTCGATTATCATCAGAGGTTGGCACGTGGACAGTACATAGCGGTCAGATCTTTTTGTAACCGCTGCCACCTCAGCATTCACTTTTCTCCCTATAAAACGTTGATCAAAACCCCCAAACAGGGTTTTTACTGTCGAATCGAATTCAAAATTCCTTTCTCAAAGCAGTTATCATCCATTTCTCTCAAAATCACTGGCAGATGTGCTAACAAAAGCATTAGACT
The DNA here is from genome assembly GCA_030545235.1 of Helianthus tuberosus. Classification (NCBI taxonomy): domain Eukaryota; kingdom Viridiplantae; phylum Streptophyta; class Magnoliopsida; order Asterales; family Asteraceae; genus Helianthus; species Helianthus tuberosus. The sequence continues at coordinate 9,701,669 of CM060436.1, forward strand.
CATCTACCTTTGAAATCTTGATCTCTAGGATTGGCATGCTAAACATGGAATAACAAGCAAAATCCTGTTTTTCTATGAATATAAACATTAAAATGTTTTCAGAAAATCAAAAATCCATCCTTAAAAATAGCTAAAAATGAAAAAATTTCATTAATCCTTAAAAAGTCTGCCATAACCACTGTTTTTGGTTCAAACACCTGTTTTTACTAAATGTTGTCCACTGCTGAAAGTCAACCTCTGTTCTCTCATTTCTTTGTTAAGCACTGTTGATCAAACATTAGTGTTTTAATCCACTGATAGTTAAAAATCACCAATTGTTTTCATTTTTACCGTTGCAAACCACTGATATTGTTCCATCAGTGGTTTCCTAACAACTGTCATCCATTATTCATCAGCGGTTGGCACGCGGACAATACTTAGCGGTCAGATCTTTTGTAACTGCTGCCACGTCAGCATACACTTTTCCACCTATAAAATCCTGATCAAAACCCCAAACAGGGTTTTCACTGTCGAATCAAATTCTAAATTCTTTTCTAAAAGCAGTTACCATCAATTTCTCTCAAATCATTTCTCCATTTCATTTCTCAATCGCTCATCTTCTTCATTCACTCATAAAAATCCATGATTCATCATGGCTCTTCGATACAAAGCTCCTCATAACTACTTAGGTTTACTCGAAAAACCAAGTCATACCACCACCTTTGATTCTGTCATAGACGCTCTTTCGTCCTCAAAGTACAAAACTTTGTTGACCTATGATGCTCCGATCTACCTGGAAACCCAAAGAGAGTTTTGGAAAAATGCGAAACTTGAAACTAAGGATGAAACGCCCTTAGCCATTACTTCTACAATAAAGGGTATTTCAGTCACCATTACTCCACAAACCATCTCGGAGGTATTTGAACTCGATGATCTTCAAGGTAAAACTTTTTTTCCAAAAAATCGAGTATCAAACAGATTTCATTGAAAGAGGGTATGCTGAACAAATGAAAAAAGAAACTTTACAAAATGGGAGTTTTCCATCTGCCCCAAGGTTTTTATTTCATACCCTTCTAATGTGTGTGTCAAACAAAACCACTGCTTTCAATGAAATCTCATTGAAGATCCAATACCTGGGTTATGCTATAATGAATGAAGAAAACTTTAACTATTCCCATGAGATTTTCAATGATCTTGTTAAAAATGTTAATAAAAAAATCATTTTTATTATTTCCAAGGTTTTTAAGTTACTATTTTAGAAAGAAATTTTCAAAAGATAATGCTCATGTCCTTTTTCAAGGAGAGCCTTTTCGAATAAACAGCCTAACCTCTGAATCATTTACAAGGCTATCAAAACCTTCCAAAACACAAGCAGAGGTACCTGAGCAGACTTTAGCAGCAACCACTGCTCCTCAGGCACCTGCTGTTGAGCCCACTGCTCAAGGTGATCACAGCAGCATAACCACTGCTGTGAAACCCACACCTAAAACTACCAAAAGGCCTAAAAAGAAAAAGATCCATAAGCCCCCCAAACCCACAAAAAAGGTAACTCTGGAAGATGAGATCCCAGAGCAACTACCTGTGACATCACAAAAGTCACCAGAAACCACTGCTGTTACTTCCTCACATCAGATGGAACAAAGATCTCCACCTTTGCCCAAAACTCCTCCTGCATCCTCACAAAAGGATCAACTTGTAAGCACAGGGACACCACAATATGAAGCTCTGGATCCACTTGGTTCCATCTTCCACAATCCAAATCCCATGGACATATCCCTTTCTACCCCACATCCTTCATCAATAACATTACCACAATCCATGTTACCTCTATTGGATGCAGTTGATTTAGCCCAGACAAAAATCAGTTCTTCTCAATCACCTATCACTGTGAATATGCCACAACAAGAGACTGATTCTGGTGTCTAAATTTATGTTAACCCACCAATAGTTGAGAAGGCTACACTGCAGGAATTACAAGTAATTCCTGTCAGTAGTTCAAGTGGAGCAGCAACTACAGGAGTTGGATCCACTAGTCTACACCTGGCTAGCTTTTTCATCAATCAGACTCCTTTGAAGGCAATTTCCTCTCCAGCAACCCTGATATCCACTGGTGTGTTTGTTTCAACCACTGGTAATCTTAAAAAGATATCAATTGCTGAGGAAAGAAGTCCCCAGTACCAAGAAAAAAGGGGCATCAGTGGATGAATTTTGGGAAACTTTCCCTAAGTCAACTGCTGATTGTAACACCCCAAAAACGGGTTTGGTAATCAAACCCCGTTAATACTAAAAGACGGGTAAAGTACCGTTAGTAGTAAAAATAACCAGGTAAATAATTGGATTTAAATAAGAAATCCTAATAATTAAATACAAGCGAATCAAAGTTTTAAGAGTTTGAGTTTATAAGAGCCCGAGTTAACGGGACTTAAAATACAACGGGTTAGAACTCCCGAACCCATTAAATTAACTAGGAATAATTAACCTAGTTAATAATATGTGATTAAGTTATAAATAATGGATTATAACTTAAATAGATCGAAATAAAACCTTGAGGGACTAAAAGTGGACAATTGGAAACAAGTTTATAATTAAAACTTAAAAACACCAAAACACACACATATGTGTGTGTTTTGGTCGATGTTTACAGGAGAAAAAGGGGGGTTCCCTTCCAAGAACCCTAACTCACAAAAATTGCCAAAATCAAAGAGAAATCAAGCCAAGAATTTGGGGCTTTTAATAAAATCGTGATCACCAAGCTTAGGGGATCACAAGGTATGTTGAATTTTGATGTTTATTGATATTTCGAATTTGTGATGAACATGCATGAACGAAATTCTTGCATGAATATTCAATGTTATAGTGATATTAGTGTGGGTACAAGTCTAGGAACAAACCCTAGATGCAAACTTGTAGAATTGTGCCATAAACTAGTGATTTATCAAATAGCCAAGTATGAGCTAAGTGGGTTTTGTTGATTTGATGAAATTGATGTGTATAAACATCATATTAATTCATATGAATGAACTATTTGAACAAATTAGAGATTTTGTTAAGAGTTCATAAGTGATTAGAAGTGGGTTTTGACACAAGAGTTAAACCCATGGTTATGATGGTCAAAGTGTATATATGCATTCAATGACTAAAATTACATGTTGATTTATGGTTACTTGAGGTATGAATTAGATAACATGTTAGTAGAAGTAGCATCTCAAAAGATGACGCTCACTAAGTGGTTGATAATGTGCCTAAATCGAGTCATGTGAACTTGTTAGTGCATTCATATTTGTAAATTGGTGGTTTGACTTTTAAAAGTCAAACCGACCTATGATAAGGTTCATTAAGAATAGTGGTAAAAGATTCATAAGGTGTGAAGGTCATGATCTTGAATAACTAATCTAACCACCTTGAAAATGATGATGATAGTTTGACGCGTAACAAGCTAGGTGGAAGCTTGATGAGGGAGCGGGTCAAACGAATCACGAAGGAAAGGAAAAGCGTAGTTCGGATGCGAGGTAAGTTAAGCTTACGCCCTTTTTACTTTTATTACAAAATGCTTATTTGTGAGCATGGAATACGATTTATATTAAGTAAATGAAACATGATGTTCCGGCGCGTTATAATGCTAGTCGGAACAAGCGAAAATGGTAGAAACCATAAATTATGGTAGAAAGGGGTAAAAATGGTGAAATGGAAATCCGGACATGGGTTAACGAATAGATAAAGGGATTTAAAACGACACCATTTGGCATAAGTCATAATGGGTCAAATAAAACAGGAAACGACTTTCAAGTTGGATGATTTCAAAAAGTAAACCGGGATAGGTTTTAGGGGTGAATTGGTAATTAAGTGCCATCTTATAATGACAATTGGTTATTTCGACTAAACGGGTCAAATGGTGTTGTTAACACCATTTGTCAATAAGATTTGATGATTTCTTGTTGAGTTTTATGATCACAGGAATTAACACATGGTTAGCATTGCTATTATTTAGATATTAATAGCGAAAGGTATTAAAACGGGTCAATATGTTGATCCGAGCCAGGTACGCATAATTATGTTGTAGTTAAAAGTGTTATTTTGGTCGAATAATTGGTGAGAGTCCTTCGTCGTTAAAGAAGGACCAAAATCGACCAAAACGCCCTTGTAGGCTAAATTGAACAAACAACCCTTAAGGGTTGTTTGGAAACGAATTTCATGATTAGATAGATACTTAGAATAAGTATAGAAGTTGAAAGATGTAATATGTTAGTCAAATAGCTCTATTTGAGTCTTGCCGTAAAATAACAATCTGAAGGGTAAAACTCGGAACATATAGATATACACATTGAAATCCAACACACAAAGAGTTGTAGTTGAAGATTACTTGATAAGAAATGTAAGAATAAGATGCTAGAAATGAATGAAAGCGATTTCAAGCTTTAAAGTGCTTAGATACCCTTAACGGGTCAAAATAAGCATACGAGCGAAAACGGGTTTAAATTGTGTAATAAACCTATGATTAGAACCTTATATAGTAGGTAACATTAATTTGAAGAAGTGTATGAGATATAGGAATCAAAAAAATACGTTTGTTTGATAAAATGCATAAACGGGTTAAAATTCGGTAAAAAGGTAACAAGTCGAAGGCTTAAAAGTCTCAAAATTTCTTATGTTGGATGTAGGATTTTAACTCCATAAGATGGATGATTAAATTACGGACGCGTAGGAAAAAGAATTGGGTAAAACGGATCAATAACGAAGAAGCTATGGCCGTTTCCGTGAAATCAGGTCGTGCTGGGTATGTACAACATCAGCTGAAGGCAACAGGCTGTGAAAAACAGGGCTAGGCATGACACCTAGGCCCTTGGCGTCACGCGAAGCCCCCTAACTCCGAAAATTTTTTAAATTTTGTCATTTTAACCCCTGTACTTGTTTGAACTTAATATTTAACTATCAAAACTAACTTTTAAGTTGGTTTTGATCATAGGTGAATGCCAAGAGTGCACGGATGAAGATCAAGCGACGAGCAAGAACCGAACACGATCACGAAATAAGCTTCCGCACTATGTATCGTTATTATGTTAAATGACGAACGTACACATGATATGTTGTATACTTTTAAATTGTAAAAAGTTTTAATAAACCCGTAATTTCCAATGCATATGTAATCTTAATTACATGATTGTTTTTCGTAAATGATACGTTAAACCTTAATTTATAAGAACGGGTGTTACAAGTTGGTAATCAGAGCTCAAGGTTGTTGACAAATGTGTTCGGTTCGAGGCTTGATCGCAAATCCGGTAAGTACATGTATATCAAAGGTTTAGTATGATTAAAGTGTTGAGAACAACACATATGGTTATCGTGTAATACACGTTACACCAATAAAAACGATATAGAATAGATGTAGTCAACGAAATTACACGCGTTGATGTGTATAGTAGAAAAGCCTTGTATTATAATACGCGCATCCTTTAATGTTGAAATTACTAACTGTTGTATAAGTTTTTGATTGAAAGACACTCGCATATGAAGATAGCGAGAGTTTAAGAAATCATGGATTTGACAGAGGAACGGTCCAAAGTATGAAGAATAGAGCACGCTCACCAAGGACCTAAATCGCGCAACAATTGCGAATAAGTTAATGGCAAGGGGAGCCTGTTAGAGCAAGCATTATCAGGTGCACGTTTTAAATTATTGCATAAATAGTAATATGCAACAAATACATAGAGATTGAAAGTTGCATATGTAGATTGAAAACTTGGAAAAACCTGAATAGAAAACCTATCCGGGATATTGTTTCCAAGAAAAACAAATAGAGGCATTACTTACATGGGGTGTAATGTGAAAATTATAAAAAGGTCATGTATACCAGGTGTTGATCGCTTACTCTGGCCAAGTAAGTAGTGAACACGTGGTACCATGAACTTCTTATGATGAACACATTTATGTCAGATGTAGTAAGGGTGGGGTGAATGGGACTAACTTAAAAAGTACCCAAATGAATCAAATGAGCAAAATATTTGATAATAATGTAAACGCACAGCCGGGTGACGGAAGCGTATTAGATTAGGATGATGAGCCCGAGTGAAGGGACAAAGATTAATGTAAAACGATTAAGGTATGCAATTGGGAGGGGTGTGCTTACACTCGAACCCGAAGAATGCAAATATGACTCTTAACGGGCCGATTTTGTAAAACACCAAATTTGAGAACAAAGTAGGAATATAAAAGCGAAGCGAAGTCATAATGCATGCCGTAAGGGTTGCAATAATAACGACTTCGGTAAAACACCCGGTTGGTGGGTAAGGATTTAAACGCATGCGTAGACTGAGAAACAGGAACGCGAAATAGAAAGTCAAAAGACTCGGAATATGAGTCATGACTAAAAAATGACAAGAATTTTCGCAAACATAAATTTTGGTAATTACGTTCAACCATTTCAAAGTTGGACGGGTCAAATAAAGGATGAAGTTTGACATTCATAAGTGATGAAAATTCACCCAAAATGAGTCAAACGAGTCAATTAAGGAATAACACTTAATATAATAGGAAAACGCAAATCGGTGAAACCGGAAAGCTAAAAACAATAAGATAGAAGGACCCGGGTAATGAGTGGTAAAGGAGTATAAGTATGAACCGGGTAACGGTAAGCATAGGACAAACTGACGTGTAAATGACGTTAGAAGTCGTAAAGTCGGAAAGATAGTCCGAAAGTAAACAAATGAAACCTTAGACTACGGTCAAGGTCAACTAAAGCTCAAAAGCAAAATTAAATGATTCCAAACATAACAAAGGATGCTTTAAAGCTATATATGTATAAATAGACAATTGAATAAAGACTGGAATAAAAGATGATCTACGGGATCATCATAACCTACGGGATATTAATTAGTGTAAAGGTCTACGGGCCAAAATGACCTACGGGTCATGAACAGTAGCAAAGGGATCATAAGGGCCTCGTCTTAAAGAGATGAAAGCCTAAGGAAATAGCCTACGAGGTTAAGTGAAGGAACCTACGGGTCAAATGTGTAAGGTGAGGGAACTTGTTACGATTCCCCGCGTAAAACGATAACGGAAAACAATAAATTATGGGTTGTCAATTTCCTTGATATGAGTAATTGACATAGTTAAAGAGAAAAACGTTAGACTAAAATTCAGTTTTAGTAAGAAATAACATTTTTACAAATATAAATTCTGATAGGAAATTGAATAGTAAGCATGAAAGATTCAAGTCTTGAAACTAATAGGCGCAAGACGATATATTCGAAAAAGTGATGTTTTCAAAAATGAAAGGCTGATATGAATTAAACATGATGTGACACGATCACGGTCAAGAAATGCAATGTGAGGTAAAATCACATTATAACCAAGCGAGCGGTAAAAGTAACTGGACTAATAAGTCTAGTTAGTGATACCGGTTAAGGTCAGCAATTCAAAATCAAGAAATTTGGTTTGCTTGTAAGCGGTAGATTCGGTATAACTGAACCGAATAAATAAATTTGAAAATAAAAGAATTTGTTGCTAAAAGTGAAAGATTTCACTAAAGACCTTTAAACGGGACAAAGTAACGGATTCATAAAGAATTCGACAGTATATGAAAGCGATGGATATCGCTAAGTTAATTAAACTAGTGGAAATAACGAGATTACGTTATTTCAAGTCGCATTATGTCATGTAAGATACGTAGATGATTAATAACCAAAAGGATATTACCATACTTTTCTGGTAATACTAACAATCGGTTAAAGTATGAGAAATGCTTAATTGATTATCGAGAGCAAATGCATGGAGGTAAACTCGATAAATTAGGTAAGAAGAGGTTTCGAGGACGAAACCTCTTTAAGGGGGGTAGACTTGTAACACCCCAAAAACGGGTTTGGTAATCAAACCCCGTTAATACTAAAAGACGGGTAAAGTACCGTTAGTAGTAAAAATAACCAGGTAAATAATTGGATTTAAATAAGAAATCCTAATAATTAAATACAAGCGAATCAAAGTTTTAAGAGTTTGAGTTTATAAGAGCCCGAGTTAACGGGACTTAAAATACAACGGGTTAGAACTCCCGAACCCATTAAATTAACTAGGAATAATTAACCTAGTTAATAATATGTGATTAAGTTATAAATAATGGATTATAACTTAAATAGATCGAAATAAAACCTTGAGGGACTAAAAGTGGACAATTGGAAACAAGTTTATAATTAAAACTTAAAAACACCAAAACACGCACATATGTGTGTGTTTTGGTCGATGTTTACAGGAGAAAAAGGGGGGTTCCCTTCCAAGAACCCTAACTCACAAAAATTGCCAAAATCAAAGAGAAATCAAGCCAAGAATTTGGGGCTTTTAATAAAATCGTGATCACCAAGCTTAGGGGATCACAAGGTATGTTGAATTTTGATGTTTATTGATATTTCGAATTTGTGATGAACATGCATGAACGAAATTCTTGCATGAATATTCAATGTTATAGTGATATTAGTGTGGGTACAAGTCTAGGAACAAACCCTAGATGCAAACTTGTAGAATTGTGCCATAAACTAGTGATTTATCAAATAGCCAAGTATGAGCTAAGTGGGTTTTGTTGATTTGATGAAATTGATGTGTATAAACATCATATTAATTCATATGAATGAACTATTTGAACAAATTAGAGATTTTGTTAAGAGTTCATAAGTGATTAGAAGTGGGTTTTGACACAAGAGTTAAACCCATGGTTATGATGGTCAAAGTGTATATATGCATTCAATGACTAAAATTACATGTTGATTTATGGTTACTTGAGGTATGAATTAGATAACATGTTAGTAGAAGTAGCATCTCAAAAGATGACGCTCACTAAGTGGTTGATAATGTGCCTAAATCGAGTCATGTGAACTTGTTAGTGCATTCATATTTGTAAATTGGTGGTTTGACTTTTAAAAGTCAAACCGACCTATGATAAGGTTCATTAAGAATAGTGGTAAAAGATTCATAAGGTGTGAAGGTCATGATCTTGAATGACTAATCTAACCACCTTGAAAATGATGATGATAGTTTGACGCGTAACAAGCTAGGTGGAAGCTTGATGAGGGAGCGGGTCAAACGAATCACGAAGGAAAGGAAAAGCGTAGTTCGGATGCGATGTAAGTTAAGCTTACGCCCTTTTTACTTTTATTACAAAATGCTTATTTGTGAGCATGGAATACGATTTATATTAAGTAAATGAAACATGATGTTCCGGCGCGTTATAATGCTAGTCGGAACAAGCGAAAATGGTAGAAACCATAAATTATGGTAGAAAGGGGTAAAAATGGTGAAATGGTAATCCGGACATGGGTTAACGAATAGATAAAGGGATTTAAAACGACACCATTTGGCATAAGTCATAATGGGTCAAGTAAAACAGGAAACGACTTTCAAGTTGGATGATTTCAAAAAGTAAACCGGGATAGGTTTTAGGGGTGAATTGGTAATTAAGTGCCATCTTATAATGACAATTGGTCATTTCGACTAAACGGGTCAAATGGTGTTGTTAACACCATTTGTCAATAAGATTTGATGATTTCTTGTTGAGTTTTATGATCACAGGAATTAACACATGGTTAGCATTGCTATTATTTAGATATTAATAGCGAAAGGTATTAAAACGGGTCAATATGTTGATCCGAGCCAGGTACGCATAATTATGTTGTAGTTAAAAGTGTTATTTTGGTCGAATAATTGGTGAGAGTCCTTCTTCGTAAAAGAAGGACCAAAATCGACCAAAACGCCCTTGTAGGCTAAATTGAACAAACAACCCTTAAGGGTTGTTTGGAAACGAATTTCATGATTAGATAGATACTTAGAATAAGTATAGAAGTTGAAAGATGTAATATGTTAGTCAAATAGCTCTATTTGAGTCTTGCCGTAAAATAACAATCTGAAGGGTAAAACTCGGAACATATAGATATACACATTGAAATCCAACACACAAAGAGTTGTAGTTGAAGATTACTTGATAAGAAATGTAAGAATAAGATGCTAGAAATGAATGAAAGCGATTTCAAGCTTTAAAGTGCTTAGATACCCTTAACGGGTCAAAATAAGCATACGAGCGAAAACGGGTTTAAATTGTGTAATAAACCTATGATTAGAACCTTATATAGTAGGTAACATTAATTTGAAGAAGTGTATGAGATATAGGAATCAAAAAAATACGTTTGTTTGATAAAATGCATAAACGGGTTAAAATTCGGTAAAAAGGTAACAAGTCGAAGGCTTAAAAGTCTCAAAATTTCTTATGTTGGATGTAGGATTTTAACTCCATAAGATGGAGGATTAAATTACGGACGCGTAGGAAAAAGAATCGGGTAAAACGGATCAATAACGAAGAAGTTATGGCCGTTTCCGTGAAATCAGGTCGTGCTGGGTATGTACAACATCAGCTGAAGGCAACAGGCTGTGAAAAACAGGGCTAGGCGTGACACCTAGGCCCTTGGCGTCACGCGAAGCCCCCTAACTCCGAAATTTTTTTAAATTTTGTCATTTTAACCCCTGTACTTGTTTGAACTTAATATTTGACTATCAAAACTAACTTTTAAGTTGGTTTTGATCATAGGTGAATGCCAAGAGTGCACGGATGAAGATCAAGCGACGAGCAAGAACCGAACACGATCACGAAATAAGCTTCCGCACTATGTATCGTTATTATGTTAAATGACGAACGTACACATGATATGTTGTATACTTTTAAATTGTAAAAAGTTTTAATAAACCCGTAATTTCCAATGCATATGTAATCTTAATTACATGATTGTTTTTCGTAAATGATACGTTAAACCTTAATTTATAAGAACGGGTGTTACACTGATACAACCACTGCTGGTGGGAAAGCAGATGATCCCATTATCTTGGGTGATGCTTTAAAATACAAAGAATTGACGGCAAGAGTGGATACAATTGAAACATCTGTTGCAGATATCAAAACTATGCTGCAACAGTTGTTACAAGCACAAAAAGCAACACCCACTGCTGCACCAGCTCAAACATCTGTTCCATCATCTGCTCCTACTCCAAATGAGCTTTGGGAATTATTTCAACCTCTGCTTCATAAACAAAGAGAACATGCTGATTAGCAACATGAAATTCAAATTCAAAAGATCAGAAATTTAATGGAAGCTAGGTTCATGGATACACAAGCAGACATCAAGGCAATCAAGGCCCATCTATTGCAAACCACTGGCACTGCTCCTCCTACAATAATCTTTGTTGATAACCCTCCACCAAATGATGCCAAAAAGGGGGAGAAAATGAACCAGTTAAAGAAAAGGGGATATGAAGATGGTCTGTACATTGCACCAGAGAAATCCAGTATGCTTGCAGACCTCCCTAGGCCAGATGGTTCCAAAAAGGTTGAAGAATCCTTAAATGCCTTGGCTAATGAAAAGGCAAGGCTGAAAAAGGATATGGTGGCAAAAAGAAAATCAAGGTTTGAAAAGGAGAAGAAAGTCTTTATGGAGAAGGAAGAGCAGGGTACTTCTGAGCCCAAGGATGAAGAAAAACCTAAGCCTAAAAGAAGACAGCCCACTAAATAAGTGAGGCAACCCAAATCCGTAACTTCCAGATCCATAAAACACACTCGCAAACCTCCTAAAAGCTCCTCTCATCAATCTTCCAAACCAACAGATGTTGGAACACCTGTTGTATCAACAGTTGTTGATACTTCAGTGGTTTCAGCGGATGTTAACCCAACAACCACCACCAATACATCAACACACACTTCAACCACTGTCATCACTCAATCAACCACTGCCACAACAAAACCACCATCAAAATCACCACCGGCCAAAAAACAGAAGACATCAGATGACACATCATCTGTTGTAATGACAACAGTGGTTGAAACACCAGTTGTTTCAACAGCTGTTAGTCAATCACCTATCTCGTCACAAGCCATTGTTCCTTTTGATCCAAAAACTCAAATAGAAACACCTTCTCCCAAAAAGTTGTATACAAGAAAAAGAAAATTTCAAGTGCATGATGATGATATACCAGCACCTGTTCCCATTTCATCTGCCCCTTGTAATATCACCAAACCTCAATCATTTATTCCTTCAAAATTGTTCAACGAAATCAAAGATCCTATAGAACTCCAAGGATATGACTCTGCTGATGTTGTACCAGTAGCTGCCAGTTATCCATTGGAACTTCATGCTGTAAAGAATGAAATGAGGCAGTTTTACTTGGTTATAGAGATCTAGCCAACATAAATGAGTATTTAAAACTCAAGTCCAGGCAAGCTGATACCCGAGTTAGACTTGAATGCCAAGGGAAAAGTGACAATGAAGTCTCAACTTATACTCAGTTCTTGCTCACTAAAGTTAAACAGGTGGAAGATTATGCAAGAGACCTAAGCAAAGAAATGTCCAACCTGCCTCCAGAAGCTAACTTGCAGGAAAATCTGAAAGAAGACATCATCAAGCTGATCTTGAGCAATGTTGTAGAAGGCGCTAGGCGCTAGTCGGGCGGTGAGGTACAGCCTAGGGATTAATAGGGATTAATCGGGATTAATCGGAATGGGATTTTTATATGTATTTTTTCAAAATTATATATATATATACCCAATAATATAAAAATAATACTTCAAAATTCACATAAATACTTCAAGTTTCAGATAGTATGGTTCGATTTTGACCAATTTTGACCGCCTAGGACCGCCTAGAACCGCCTAGGACCGATTTTGATCGATTTTGACCGACTAATATTGTCCGATTAATCCTATTTTTGACCGCCTAGGACCGATTTTGACCGATTTTTGACCATGACCGATTAATTGACCGCCTAGCTCAAAATTAGGCAGTAGATGACCGCCTAGCGCCTAGGCGCCGATTAATCGGCCGCCTAGGCCGATTTCTGCAACCATGATCTTGAGTGAAAAATTCTACCCTGCCACAGCTGAACAATTCCAAGACTGGCCGCTTGTTGCTCTCAAAACAGAACTGAATAGAATTGAAAGAATAAAGAGAGATCCAGGCATGAAAAGGTCAACACCAAATTGGAGCAAATACAAAAAGAAAATTGATGATCTTACATTGGAGTATAAAAGCAAGAAGCAGGAATTGGTTGATGCAAAAGTGGGAAGTGCCAAAGCCATATCAAAATGGACAAGGCAGTACATTGATGAGGCTTATGAAAGGTTAAGAAAAATGAGAGAAACATATCCTAAACTTCCAAGAAGCCTGATTACAAAACCACTACTAAACCAAAGCAGCAGGCTCACACTTCTGAACCACTGTTCACATCATTATATACCTCTACCATTGTGGTAAATCAAAGAAAGAGGCAAAAACTGACTGATGAAGAAGAGAAAGAACAAGAAGCTGTGTATTTCAAAGAAGCTATCAAAACAATGGCACTAGAGGATGACAACTCAGCATAGCTTCAAAACATAGCCAAACAAGTTCTGAACATTGACTGACCAAACATCAGTTTTTCAATCACTGTTGGGGGAGAGTTTTTGCATGCATGCATTACTTTTGAGTATTATAATCAAATACAATCATTCGACTCTATGTTAAACATGTTTACTTAAAATTGTGCTCTCTTTGATTGTGTTGAAAGTTTATTCATCTATTTCCGCTGCAATTATTTCTGATTCATCTTCATTTTAGTTAAACAAACACAATCATATCAAACTCAGATCCTATCAGTTGTTGAATCCAATGAGATGCTTGATGTAATGATGTTGTATTAATAACAAATAATAATTAATATAACTAAGTTTCCCGAGCCCAGGAAGCAATCCCGGGTAATAACCTAGTTGGCTATAAACAAATGCTGAAAGCCTGAAACCTAAATGAACTAGAGTTGATTTTCAAGCGGTCCTAAATTCCTTTTAAAATTCTAACCAGATTGTTAACTTTTAAAATCCAAGACTATGGGGTATGGGGCAGGGGTTGGGGCGTGGGTTGGAGAGAATCGCCCAAGTCACCATCCCGGGTGGGCTTGGGTTTGGGCGTGGGATTCAGCCCGGGCGTTGGGTGGGGCTACCCACATGACATGGTGAAACCTCATTGGCCAAGAGCACTAGCCACGCCACCCCAACCACGCCCCACCATACCCCTTTGAAATTGGTTTTTGATCTTGGATGCCCCATACTCCACGTGTTGCACCATGCCCCCAACCCACGCCCCACCATACCCCACGGTATAAAGAAGTATAGTTTGCCCTTAATATCCTATTGACTTTTTGAATTAACATCTAAACCATCAATTATTAAGGTTCTATGGCAATTACATTTCCATTGAGATCACTTGTTCATGCGAACTATTAAGAAATTTGTCTTTCAGGTCACATGTGTTAGGTTGAGCTTATTTGGATATGTTATTTTGAATTATTCAAAAATAATTTAGACTATTGAATTTTGAGATAGATAGATATATATATCAATTTTTCTTTTCAAAACCGAGCTAAATCAAGTCGAACCCGAACTTAGAATTTCAGCACGGTTTCAAATCCGAGCCGAGTCAGCTTGGTTTATAATCGAACCGAGCCCGAGCTTGGTCTGGCTCGACTCGGTTCGGCTCATGAACCGCCCTTGAAGATATATATTTTTATTGTTATTTTTTTACAAAGATGAGAAATGGGGAAGTCTACATCCTTTTGATTTTGGTCATCGAAGATATATATTTTTACAATTGCTACTTTTTACATCTTTTTTGGAATTCATTTATTGTGCTATATATCTTTTACATCTTTTTGGAATACAGTTATTGTACTGTATATTTTTTACAATTGCTATTTTTTTACATCTTTTTCGAATTCAATTATTGTACTTGAGATAAGACTAAGTCACAAATTTGTACCAACAATATTATCGTACATATACAAAAACGAGTTGAGGGAATAGTGTCAGTCAGCTTGCCTGGCACTCCCCTATTGAACCAATCAATTTTTAATTTAATTTTATTCCCAGCTAAAATTACGGTTTCGTCCTTTGTTTAAAATTACGTTTTTGCCCCTAATTCAAAATAAAATTATATTTTTGCCCTAGCTCAAAATTTACGCTTTTGCCCTCGGTTCAAAAACTCATTTCTAATTCTACTCCCAGTTTAAATTTATGGTTTCGCCCTCCGTCTAAAATTACGCTTTTGCCCCCGTTCAAAATAAAAATATGTTTCTTCCCCTAGCTCGAAATTACGATTTTGCCCCCAACTCAAAATTACGTTTTTGCCCACAGTTCAAAATAAATTTATGTTTTCCCCCATAGCTCAAAATTATGATTTTGCCCTCAGTTTAAAATTATGATTTCGCCCCCAGTTCAAAAAAAAATTACGATTTTGCCCTCTTTTCAAAATTATGATTTTGCTACCATTCAAAAATTACGATTTCTCCCCCAGTTAAAAATTTTGATTTTGCCATAGTTTTACTTTTTTTTTTTGCAAAACTATAGTACTGTTTTATTTTGCTTGGTTGACTCAATGTAACTTTTATTGTGTCAAGCAGTTGTCTAACACCCGCTTATTGTTATTGGTCCTGACAAATTAGTATTTTACACCAGCTCAAAATTACAGACATGTTATTGTTTTAATTTTTTTAGCAAAATTATATTAGTGTTTTCGTTTAATTGGTTGTCTCGGAGTATTTTTTTTAGATCGTGTTATAAGTAGTATGTACAAGTAACCTAAATACATGCATACATGTTATGAAACTAAGAACTATTTTATTTAACGCACTGCAACGCGAGCGGGCATATGTGTAATTTTTATTCGTTCAGGCATGCCTGGTACATGCTCGTTTGTCCTGAAAAATTACAATTTTGCTCCCAGTTTAAAATTATAATCTTTACATCGTTTTAATTTTTTTTAGTAAAAGTATGGTAGTGTTTTTGTTTTAATTGGTTGAGTCGATGTAATTTTTTTTGAGATCGTGTTATGGGTAGTATGTACAAGTAACTGACACACAGACATACATGTTATGAGAGAGAAATATTCAGCTTATTGCCCCACAACGCGGGCGGGACAAAAACTAGTTAATTAAAAAGACGAGAAATAGGGAAGTTTACATTTTTTTTTATTTTGCTCATCGAATATATATATATATATATAGGACAAAGATCCGTTAGGAACCACCCTTTATTGCGAGAACCGCGAGAACCAGTGTGAAGACAAACAGTAATTCCTAAAAAAATCTAAAAAACACCCAAATTTTTTTTTTTACTATTTTTTTGAAAAAATCGCTATATTTTGTTAATAAAAAAATTTCAAACAAATAAAAAAATAAAAAAATTTCGAGTAACAGTTATCCATGCACATGTGCATATGTATCGTTTCTTTGTCAAATTCCGTAATTCATTACAAATAATAGTCAATTGCACTTTCATTTACACTACCACGTGTAATACACTACTTTTTACGTTAACAATGTTAGAAATGCACATGTGCATCTATATGTATCAACATGAAATAAGGTGTTTTGTTACACTACTTTCTCTTTCATCTATCATTCCATCCATAATACACAAGCATGCACATGTGCATTTTTGTCATTTCTTTGACAAATTCCGTAATTCATTACATATATTAGACAATTGCACTTTCATTTACACTACCATATGTAATACACTACTTTTTACATTACCAATATTAGAAATGCACATGTGCATTTATATGTATCAACATGAAATAAGGTGTTTTGGTACACCACTTTGAATACACTTTCCTTTTCATCTATTATACCATCCATAATACACTACCATTACCTCCTACCATCCATAATACAATACCAATAACAATATTTTCACTTTATTACATGTATGTAAACACCATTTATACCATCCAATCAACATATTACATAAAAAATTGACAACTATAACCAAACCATCAACCACTAGATATAACTAACCAAAAAACATGTATATAGGTCTACTTCTCCATTCAAAATCACAAACTTTTTGTACCAAAACACGTTATATCATGGTTATACCTAATTATGCACGTGTGCATTTTGAATATTGGTAATGTAAAAAGTAGTGTATTACTAATGGTATTGTAAATTAAAGTGCAATTGTCTATTCCTGATAACGTATTACCGAATTTGTTGAAGTAATGATACATATGCACATGTGCATGGATAACTGTTACTCGAAAAAAAGAGTTTTTTTTTTTTTTTTTTTTTCTACGGTAACGAAATGTAGCGATTTTTTATTAAAAAATATTAAAAAAATAAAAAAAAAATTTGAGTGCTTTTTTGATTTTTTTTAGATTTTATTTTGTGTTCACATTGGTTCTCGCGGTTCTCGCAATAAGGGTGGTTATCGCATGAACCTTACCCTATATATATATATATATATTAGGGTCGCCACTTTTTACATCATTTTGGAATTCAATTATTGTACTTGTAAGATGAAGTTACAAATTTGCACCAACAACCTCTTTTGAAAACTCACAACAAAACAAAGTTTTACGGATGCTTTTTTACCAACGCATTTAATATTGTACTACTAGGTTGCACCAACAACCTCTTTAAGTGTAATCGTATTAATTGTTGAAAATACATCTTTTGAAAATTCAAAGGTTGGAGAACTCGCTAGTCACTAGTCGGCCGGTGAGGTGGGCACTAGCGACTACTTGGGATTACTCATGATTAATCGAGATTAATCGGATCGAGTTTTTTATATGTAATTTTCAGTTTTATGTATACATATACACATTTTTATCGGTAAATATTTAAGTAACTAAGTTTTAACTTTTATTCAACTCATTTTTTAAGTATACAAGATTAATTGTTAGAATTCACATGGTTTGGCTGGAAATTGACCGGAATATATACAAGTTTTTTGCCGGAATCTGACCGGAATCGCCGATTTTTAGCTGGCCGACTAGGCCTGACTAGCGGTTAATGGACTGATTAACGAAAAATTTCTCAGTTACTAACCGACTAGCGATTAACCACCGACTAGTCGCCGCCTAGTTGCGATTTTTACAACACTGGAAAATTCACAATAAAACAAAGCTTTTTTTTTTTTGGAAGGTGACTTTCAATGTACAGGACCTTAGGTCACCGGGTTCATGTCGAAGACAATCCCCCGTCAGCCCCGCTCTTCCGGACGCGATGTTCGATCGGGCCCCGGCCGTTGCGCAAGCTGACTTCCGCCCGGAAACCATACTGCCCCCACACGAGAGACTCGCTGGGGTAACAGTTGGGTACAACCGGATTGCCCTCAAGACCGCACCATGCCTCGGTAGGATACGATCCATCATTGGGACGTCCCCCTAAGACCACAAGTGGGAGTCGAACCGGAGACCTCCAAGGAGGAAACCGGCCGACTTAACCACTAACGCATTTAATATATTGTACTATTGGGTTTAGCACCCGTGTGACGCATTGGCATAGGAAGGAAACTTGTCGTGAATGATGAATAACTAAGAAACATATGAAATTATTTTAAAATTGAATACAAAGTAAACCGATCATTTCACATAATACATGAGTGATTCACATATTATATAAAACTTCTTTGTACACAACATTAGGCCGATTACAGAAAGTGGCAAGTAAACGGACAATTAACTAGCTGCGCCACAACCCATTTTTGAATTACAAAATCGATCCTATAAAAGGCAAAGCTAGGAATCTTAGAGGTCGAAAAAATTACTATGCACGATCTATTGGACCCTGTTTAGAAATTCCACGACCTCCAAAGCTAGGAAACCAAATGTACCAAATAACATCTTTTAAGGGTTTTTTTTTCTATTGCGAAGTGTATGTATGGCTAGGATTCTCTTTTAAGTTTTTTTTTTTTCTATTGCGAAGTGTATGTATGGCTAGGATTTGTACCCGCCCTAAGAGGCGGTTTTGGCTAATTCAAAGCTAAGCTTAATTACAATATATAGAACTAAATTACATACAAAAGTGTTATAGCATATAAGCTTCATTACAATATATAGTGATAAATTATTTTATTGAGTAACACTCTATACAAAATGTGTTGCTTATATAGGTACCCATAAAACAGTAGGTTGTTTTGCGTTTAGTTACATTTATCATCTAACTTCAGGTGAATCTACAAAATGTGCCATTGCCTGACATGGTGTCTTCTATGCCTCTTCACAACTCGTGTAAAGGGCTATTAGCTTTCAGTTTCAACCAACTTCAGTTTTTAAATATGACGAAAAGTTGATGTAGCTACAAAATCTGATTTGTATATGTGAAGATACTTCTTTTGTGAGTCAATAAAATTTGCATTTTGTTTATGTGTAGAATTTTAACATCAAAAGGATTATTATTGATCTTTGAGATTCAATATAAAGGTCATCTACTAAAATAAATAGTATCTTACAACGAACCTAATAATTCTAAAAAAAAAAAAAACTAATAAAATGCTACGTAAAAGATTTTCAAATAATTCATCAAATCTAAACGATTGAATTAAAAAAATCACCTTATATTTTATGAATAACAAAAAATAACGAAGTATTGAATATACATACACTAATGTAATTTTGTTTTAAAAAGAAGGATAAAGATAAAATAAAAATAAAATAAACGTACGAAACGTACGAATTGGGGTAAAAAGCAAAAAGTGGCGGTGGCAATCTGGTAATTATCAACAACTTCAAAATTACTCTAGTAGAGTCATTTTGAGCATCTGTAGAGTAATTTTGGGAAATGTAGGGTAATTATCAAATTACTCTAGTAGAGTAATTTTGACTTCTGTAGAGTAATTTTGGAAAATGTATTGTATAGTAATTTTGTTAGCATTTAGTTATGGGGTTTAGCTTTATGGTTTAGTTTTTAGCTTTTAGTTTGGGGGGGGGGGGGGGGGGGGTAGTGTAATTTTGATAATTACCTTACACGACCAAAATTACTCTACATGAACATTTACAAAATTACTCTACAGAATCTCAAAATTACTCTACTAGAGTAATTTTGAAGTTGCTGATAATTACCAGATTGCCACCGCCACTTTTTGCTTTTTCCCCCAATTCGTACATTTCGTACGTTTATTTTATTTTTACGGGAACTTAACCCTTAAAAAGAAACATAGAAAAAACATTTTGCGCGGGTCACACTTATGTAAATTGTTGTTACACATATGTAAATTCTCATATACAACAATTAATTAAAAAAAATTCAAAAAGTTCTCACGATACTTGCTACTTGATAGCTTTCTTATTTTAACTATTCCAGTTAAGTCATATATTATAGTTATAAAAACAAAAATGATACTGATGTATGTTATTAGGGGTGCGATAAATACACACAACATATGGATTAATATACCAAATTAGTTAAACTTGGTAATGATTAAATACTTTAATACATTATTTTATTCTTAACTTAAAAGTAATAATTATATTTTTTATGTTATTTTATTTTATAATACTTTTGTTACTTTTTTATATTTTGTTATACTATTATGTTTTTTATGTTATTCCTTGTTTCGTGAGGTGGTATTCTTTCATGTTTCCCAAAATAATTTGAATACTCACAAATTTCAATATCATTTTGGTGATTTTCTGAGTGTTTGTAACGTTCATCTGATTCTGAAGACGATAACTTGTTATATGTATTTTTATGTATCAACCTGCGATTTCTTCTGGAAGGTTCAACGATACACTATAATACGATATTAAATTAAAAATGTGATACGATCAAATTTCTCGTTTCCCATGATTGTGATACGATATTAAATTAAAAATGTGATATTAAATTAAAAATGTGATACGATACGCCACGATACGCTATAATAAAGATTTTAAAACTCATTAAAACAAAAATAACCAGTATAAACACCAATAACAAACCCAAAACACTAAAAACCAAACACAACACATCAAAAAAAAATTCAAAAATTCAGGGCCTTAATACGCATCGTATAGGCCTATACGATGCGTATTAGACCAGCCGTCAAACAACCTCTGCACCTGCCAGTCTGCCATGTCTTTTACTTTATTCAATACGGATCGTATAGTCCTATACGATCCGTATAAATTGTTAAAGTGTGTAGATAGCTGGCCCGGTTAAGGGGTGCAAATGGTTACCTTTAAAATGTAACATTTTTATCTGGAAAGCGGCGCTAGATCGGATTCCAACTAAGCAAGCCATGGAAAGAAGAAATTTTTCGGTTGGCCCGTTAGATTGTGTTTTCTGTGGGGAGGAGTCCGAAACCGTGGATCATCTCTTCACGGCATGCTTTACGTCGATGCGGGTCTAGAACGGTATATCTCAGTGGGCTTAAATCCCTCCGATATATGCCTTTTCATTCGCGGACCTGTTGGATGTTCACAAAAGTATTGGGGGGAATCGAAAATATAAGGAAATCATCCGTGGGTTAGTGTCACTGACATGTTGGTGCTTATGGAAATCAAGGAACTTGAAGATTTTTTCTAATGGTAGAGGTAATTGGGATGAGATCTTAGGGGAAGTGAAGTCTCTTAGCTTTTTTTGGCTTAAAAATAGCTCTAGATTTTCTAATTTAGATTGGAAAGAATGGTGTAAGTGCCCCCTATAATATATGTTGTAAGTGGTGTTTGGTGCGGTCCTACGTTTTTTGGTCAAGTCGGCCGGTGTTAATGAAGTTTTCCTTTCAAAAAAAGAAAAGTTGTCCCGGTGTTCCGAAAGAAAATCCCTTTATAAAATAACCTTTATATTATGGGGCCATCTGAAAGACTAATAAGTTTTATAAAGTACAATGTTTATGAGTGAAAATTTGAATTAGATGTCATACAAATATCGGTAAAATTTTAAAACTAAAGTAAATAAATAGATATCTTTTACGAATTTTGCATGTACGATTGGAAGACAATAGCCCATGGCTTTTTAGTCTAGTGGCATCTTGATAGTGGGATAAAGTTTTGGGACCAATACGTCCTGGGTTCGATTCCCACAAGGAGGTTTTCCTATATTTATTGGGTTTCCTCCTGAATTTGTGTATAGGCATTATGCCTAGTGGAGATGGATATAATCGGGTAGTTCCGCTGGTGGCACAATGATACTATAGTGGTCTGTCAGTGATCCAAATTTGCTGTTAAAAAAAAACGATTGGAAGAAAATAGAGCTAGAAAGCAGGGACAGCATAGGTAGAGTAGGGTGAAGGTGACGTAATATGGGTTGTGTGTGTCAGTTGCTAATTGGATGCACTTGATTGTTGTGTGTTTGTTTTTTTTTTTTTTTCATAAATAATAATAGTAAAACTTGAAAAGTTAGATTTGTGTGAAAAAAATAAAAAAAAAAAGTGGCTTTCGGGTGTATTTAACACAACCTATGTTATTAAGGTATGAATAGGCTTTATAGTTTACCGGCATTTTGGGGGTGGGTAAGACTTTGGAACCAATAGGTTATGGGTTCGATTCTCACAAGGGTTTTTTCCTATATTTATTGGGTTTCCTCCTAAATTGGTGTATATGCATTATATCTAGTGGAGATGGATATGATTGGGTGGTTCCGTTGATGTCACGATGATACTCCAGTAGTCCATCAATGATCCAAATTTACAGTTAAAAAAAATTAAGGTATGAATAATGGCAACAAGGAAGAGATACATAAAATTAAATGATGGTTGTTGCTGGATGGTCCTTTCATTTTCAGAATTTACACAAAATTGTGGAACGTAACCCAGCATTTATGGCTTTAGCCTCCCCTCAAATCAAATTTAATTCACACAGAGGTCTAACCGATGTGGCGATGTGGATGTTGTAACTTAGACTAATGGGTATGGGGTCGGCTAGCCCCGGCTAGGTCCGGCGCCGAGCCCCCACACCGCCCCCCTTAGCCCCGGCCCGGCTCAATCGACTCACACGGGACGACTTGGACGGGGCCCCACATCAAAAAACTAGCCGTTAATGAACGACACTTTTAAAAAAAAAAAAAAAAATTCATTTTTCAATTTAAATACCCAATATCTCAACCATTTTTATACATTTCTATCATTTCTACTCCCATTCTTCTCCAATTCTCTTCCTTTTTTATAAAAACACTCCATATTTTTTATACCCTTTTCTCTAAATCATGAATCCTTTCAACCCGAACAACCCCAACCCAAACAACCCCAACCCGAACCAACCTAACTTTTTTTCGACCCCCGGTTACACTCCGAGTATGGATCAATCGTGGGGGGCTCCGCAATTTCCTTTTTCGGGTTTCCAACAAACACCCAACGCATTCTCACAAATGTCTCAAGTTCAACAACTCCAACAATACCAAGCGCTACAACAAATCATGCAACGCAACTCGTTTGAACAACTCCAATCGCAACCGCCAATTTCCCAACCGGTTAACCTTGACGATGATGATGATGAAGTCGTCCCCGAATCGCCACCGCAAGAGCTCAAGCGAAAAAAAAACAAGGGGAAGGGGAAGAAGGTTGAAAACGTACCCGAAACCGCGTCAAAAAGCGGTTCGAGAAAACCGGGGAGACCTTGGACGAAAAAATGGTCGTCGTAGGTTGTTTTTTTATTTTTAGGAAATGTAATTTTTTATTTTTATTTTTCGGTAATTTTTTTTTTTTTAGGAAATGTAATTTTTTTTTATGTTATGAAATGTAATTTTTTTTTTATGTTATGAAATGAAATTATTTATGTTGTTTTATGTTGTATTTTTTAATTTTTATAAAGTTTTAATTAAGTTAATAAATTAAAACTTAGAAAATTATAAAATAATGAGGTGGGGCCCCATCCCACACGAGCCTCCATCCCCCTCAAATTTCATGGAGGCCCATCCCCCACGAGCCGCCCACGTGGCGCCTACGTGGAGGCTCATCCCGGTGGGGATGGGCCAAACCATACCCATTAGTCTTATAAAACTTTAAAGCTACCAACCCTTTTAACATCAGTTCGGAGCGACATATGTATTATGTAGAGCATTCAATGTGATGTGACATTACTGAATGGATGTAAAGTTATCAAAATCATCAGAAAATCAATTTTACATAGATAATTTATTTATTCCTATAATGAAAATCTACAATACGGTATTCATTAAAGATGGGAGTCAACTATGTCAGCTAGGGGTGTTCAGAATTCGTTTCGAATTTGAAAAATTCGAAATTCGTTTAAATCCGATTCGATTATAAGAATTCGAATTCGATTCAATTCGAGTCAAGTAAATCGAATACGAATTTATAATTTCAAATTCGATTCGAAATTCGAATAAAAATTATACATTTTTATTTATTATTTTTATATATAATACATATATAGCTTTTATTAAGCTATATTATAAATTATTTTCAAACCTCCTTTCAAGTATTAAAATTACCCATTACCAAACCCACTACATGACCCATAAGTAAAAACCTAAGTAACAAATCTATCAATAGATTTCTAACCATAAAAATATTAACTTGTAATGTGGAGTGATTATTCCCGACTTATCGTTTTGAATTTAGATTTGTGGTACTTTATTTGAAACTTTTTAATGTTATATCGTGTTTTATGGCTGCTTTAAAATTTATGTTTCATTTTGATAGTTTTTTACATGTTTTAAAGAATCTGAATTAAATCGAATTTATTTGAATTCGATTCGAATTCGAAATTTTAATCGAATACGAATTGGGTTTTTTTATTCGAATACGAATTCAAATCGAATTCGATAGATTTTAATTGAATTCGAATCGAATACGAATTCAAGGAAAAATAAAAATTATTCGAATAATTCGTTTCGAATAATTCGAAAATTCGATATTCGATTCATGAACACCCCTAGTGTCAACTGATAGATT
Source organism: Helianthus tuberosus (assembly GCA_030545235.1). Taxonomy (NCBI): domain Eukaryota; kingdom Viridiplantae; phylum Streptophyta; class Magnoliopsida; order Asterales; family Asteraceae; genus Helianthus; species Helianthus tuberosus. The sequence continues at coordinate 9,726,309 of CM060436.1, forward strand.
AAAGTGATGAATCCAGCCTGTTAATCAAAGATATTAGCCATTGTTTGCTTAAAGCCGATTATTTTTGTACCAAGTTAAAAATTACGACCCCAACTTATGTTAGACAATTGATTGTTTTAATCAGCGAACATAATAAGTTTACACTATTTGAGGAACTCATTCTAAATATGATTTTTTATATTTCAAACCAAATAATTATATACAACCATGTAATAATGAATTGTTATAGAAGCCTAGGATGAATGTAAAATCACCCAGCTGTTTTTAATTTTAACTAATTTGATATAAAACTAGTGGGATTTACTCACGCTACGTGGAGGAAACTTAGTGAGTGTCGGTTCAATTCGTCATGGTAACAACACTCGTTGTGGCAACCGAAAAAGAACCAGAAAAATATAGACTTGATATGCCCAAAAGATAGCGAAAGGTGTTTTACATCAATAAAAAACTATAAAACTAATATTGGTTCCGGTTCCGATGAAACGGATACCGACACCTGTGTTGCTCGGTCGAAATCAATTGAGTTTGTTATGATATCGGTTTACGATACCAAAAAAAATACTTTATTTTGAATATAACTTTTGTAATGAAATATATATCGGATGTTGATAAAAAAATAAATGCTTAAAAATTAAAAAAAAACGGAAGTTATTAAATAAATACCATATTAAAGAATAAAAAATATCATTAAATAGATATCATAAAAAACAAAATTACTTATTAGCCGTTTATGGCCGCTGTAAATTCATATATATTTTAACTAGGTTATTGCCCCGTGTAATACACGGGGTGAATAATAATTATAATGTGAAATAAAAAAAATATGTTCATAATATAATCTAAGTATATATAATATAGAGTAATATGCAGACCAAATACAAAATAAATAACTACTAATATTTATTGTGACATTTTCTTGTTCCAAGGTAACGTGTCTGATTTTATCTGATAATAGATTATTCTGACGGTTAATGTTGGCATAATATTATATTTTCTACCATCCAAATATAGTTTCCTCACTTTCGCTATCATTAACATTAATATAAGGTATGCTCGTATTCAAAGCTATAAACCAATATGAATTGTACAAAATAATTACTTTTATCACAATTAGTAAGGAAACCGCCCCTGGGCGTGATTGGTCATTTTTTTTTGTTTTGACGTGTTTTAAATCACGCTTTCGGGGCAAGTTGTTGGCCAATCAGCTTTATCTTCCTTTTCATTGTCCAATGAGATTATTTGATGTTTTTTATTTAATTTTATTATAAACATAATGTCTCACAATGCCACAACCCCATTACACTCATTTTAGAAAACGCCCCATAATGCACCATTGCTGACTGGGCTACCACATGACACAAAACGCCTAAGGATAGGGTGTTAACCACTACTAATGGTCTTATAAATATTAGAATTAACCCTTTTTCTAACAAACCTGCTTTAAAAGATAGTTTTCTTAAAAACCTGTATATACTAGTTCCAATTGTACAGTAACTTTTATATTTCCTTTTACTTGTAACTTTTATACAAATATGTAAAAAAAAGATTATTATTAAATAATTTTACTTCTTACGATATTACACGGGTACACGCGATAGGAAATTAAATAAAATAACCCCGTGTATTACACGGGATTAAATAAATAAAACTTATATACTAAATAATAAAACAATATATCTTTAAAAACCTCATTTATTGTACGGGTTGAATAAATATAATTTTATATATTAAATAATAAAAAGTTATATATATAAGAACCATACTGTACGGCCCATTGACTTGTATTACACAAAATTATATACTTATTATATAATTTACATTTATGTTGAAATTATACTTACAAAATAATCACCCTATGAAGGTTATATACTTAGGTTACAAAATTATTATAATCTAGAATTTTATATATTTATTATAATAAATAAGTATATAATAATACTTATTATATAAACTAATTATATAATAAACTAAATAATTAAAGTATTATTAAATAATTAAAATATATTAGAACCATATTGTACGGCCCAATAGTATATAATCTAGGTTATATATTTATATACTTAGGTTACAAAATTATTATATAAATAATACAATTTAGCAAAGCTCCGTGTATTGATTTGTTTAAAGAGCCTTTGTTCTAACTTTTATTGTACTGGTTTTTTCAAACTGTTAAGGTTATACTAATAATAAATAGGAAAATTGGTATTTAATAAACCAACATTTGCCCAGTTGGTAAATAATAATCCAACCTACAGAATTGGTATATAATAATCCTACCTATCAATATGTTGGTACTCAATGAACCTCCGTTATTTTTTTTAACTGAAGTTAGTTTTTAAGTTTTATTTATTACACAAACAGTCCTTGTAATTATAAGTTACTAGTTTTAAGTTTTATTTATTACACAAACAGTCCCTGTAGTTATAAAAAAATCATAAAAATCCTAAAAAATCATAAAAATTCTAAAAAAAATCAAAAAAATCAAAAAAATTCTAAAAAATCAAAAAAATATATAAATACATATGATCATTATTTACACAAAATTGAATTGATTTTTTAAAATCCATAATTAATTCCTTAAATCTATTTTTTATTTATATTCAATATAAATAATATATATAAATACATATGATCATTATTTACACAAAATTGGTAACCATCCCCAACCCTCACCACCAGCCGACCATCCCCAACCTTCACCACCACCCACATCGCTGCCTGTCAACACCCTCTTCTAACCCAACATCTCTTTCAAAAATCAGATCTGAAATCAGATAATCAGATCTGCACGACACTGCTCTAAGGGATCTCACATATTGAATCGTATTTCAATCGATTCCATGGTTCGATTTGCAGGTTTTTAGGCGGGTGATGGTGGTGGCGGCGGCTTGGTGGTATTAGTTATGGTGGCTTTGAATGGGAGAGAGATGGCGAGATGGTGGTGATGTCAGGCAAGTGGCGGCTGGATGGTGGTGGTTGCCGGTTAGAAGAGGGAGAGATGGTGGTGGCGGGGTCAGTTTGGTCACGTAGTCGGCAATTGGCGGCAGATCTGTTTGTGATGGTGGCTTTGAATCGCTCAGATCTGTTTGTAATGGTGGCGGCAGCAATTGGCGGTGGTGATGGGGTTAGATGGTGGTGGGTAGGCGGCAATTGGCGGTGGTGATGGGGTTCGATTCAGGTCTGGTTTGTTACAATTGATTTGGGTTTACTTGGTTTCGGGTCTAGTCGGGTCAGTTTGGGTCACGTAGTCGTCTCGGTTCCGGTAAGAGTTTATTAGTTTAAGTTTCATTTTAGTTTTGTATAAATCGTATATAAATCGTATAGATATTTAATGCTTCATTGATTGTTGAGTTTTGAATATTATATCGACAACTTGTGTTGTCGGGGTCGTCCAAAAACAGAGGAAACTCTGCCCGTTTTTCGTAAAATTTCCGTAAAGCGAAACACGTTAATTTTATAAATCGATTTTTTTGATTTTTTAGAATTTTTATGATTTTTTTGATTTTTTTTATTTTTTAGAATTTTTTTGATTTTTTAGAATTTTTTTGATTTTTTTAAGATTTTTTTGATTTTTTTTAGAATTTTTTTGATTTTTTAAGATTTTTTTGATTTTTTTAGAATTTTTATGATTTTTTTATAACTACAGGGACTGTTTGTGTAATAAATAAAACTTAAAACTAGTAACTTATAACTACAGGGACTGTTTGTGTAATAAATAAAACTTAAAAACTAACTTCAGTTAAAAAAAATTAACGGAGGTTCATTGAGTACCAACATATTGATAGGTAGGATTATTATATACCAATTCTGTAAGTTGGATTATTATTTACCAACTGGGCAAATGTTGGTTTATTAAATACCAATTTTCCTAATAAATATATTAGTTACATAAATTATTTATTATTAAAAATAAATAATATTCATTGCATTGGGTTATTATTCAGGTTAGTGTTTTTATTTACGTGTTTGATTTTGTTTTATTAAATGGTTTTGTTTGGATACCGTATTTTCTTTATTTGTTTATTTATTTATTCAATCCTTTTACTTCTTACGAATAGATTAAATGATTACTAATTTTATGGGTTTTTGTTTAATTATTTCAAATCAAAACTAAATCAATAAATTATATATTAGATTTAAAACATATTTTAGACTTTAGATTTACAATCAAAATAAAATTCTAATATAATATTTAAATCTTTTTAATTTAAAATTTATCAATAAATTATTGATGCCCTCATTAAATGACATGTGTCCCAAATCAGGTTTCTTTTTTTATATAGTATAGATTACATGGTAGTGGAGAGTTCAAATGAGAAAAAAAAATTTATAAGAAGAAATTTCAACCAAAAAGATTTTTTTTTTATTTTACTTCATTTAATATAAGTATTTAATGTTACTATAAGAGTACATTGGTAAATCTACATAGATCATTAATTTGTAGTTTTCCTTTTTAATAGCTAACTACATTAAATTTTTTGTAACTTATCTTCAAAATATATATATTTTCAAAAAAATAAAAAAAATAATTTAAAGTGTAGGATAAAGTACGAGGTGTATAGGATAAATTACGAGTTGTGTATGATAAATTTCAACGTGTAGGATAAATTTCGAAATATGTATGATAACTTTTGACGTGTATAGGCAAAAAAAAATTAGTGTGGAGGATGATAGTTTTTGACTAATTAATTAGTTAAAGATGATAATAAATGAGATAAGTGAAAAAACTATTTAATGTTTTACAAAATTACATTTTGTTTTTTTTCTTCTCAATTAAATTTTTTTCTCAAATGAACCTTCCCCTATATAGTATTATAAGCTTCTTTTAATGTAAGAAAATAAATAAATACAATTCTCATTGTTAGTTCACCTGAAGTGGGGTATTTTGGCATTTTTCCCCCCAAAAAATGCCCAGTAACTGCCCTCTAGGGCGTTTTTTTTAATGGATGACGATTGCTTTTTTTAACGCCTTGAACTTTATTTTTGGCCAATAGCATTTTTATATGGTTTTTATTTTTTTATTTAATTCTGTTAGAAGATAATGCCCCACAAGATTTCAAGCCCCACTACACTCTTTTTAACATAATATCCCACAATGCTCACATGCTGACTGGACTGGTATATAATGCAAAACGCTCAAGAGTCTTCCCTCTCTCACTACACATGGTCTTATATCTTGAATCCACGTTGAAGGACTTAAATGATCATGGGGGAAAAGTAAAGGAAGCAAACTATTGTGGCAGAAAAACAAAAGTTACAAAAGGAGATGGCGCAAACCCATGTTATAATTTGACACATATAATATAATTACTTAATTTCTTAAGAAATAGATAATTAAAAAAGTAATTAACATCATATAAAAATATTAGTCTTGATGAATTCTCTTTCGTATGTCACTTGTCTTAGGGTGAACGGAGTGGGCGGTAAACACACGCGGTAAACATGTTTATCGAGCGGTAACACCGCCGCCAATGGTGTTTACCGCTCGGCTTCATTGTTTGATCGATGAAGGTTTACCGATGAGGGAAGGGGGTGAGAGAAAGGTGTGGAGAGGGGTCCATTACTTCTCAACCAATCACACATTTTTTTTAAATAGTTTACCCAAACCCTATTAGGTAAAATACCGCTAACGTTATTAAGCATTAGGTAAACAATTTAGATGAATTGACGTGACACTATCTGATTAGATGAATTGACGTGGCACTATCTGATTACGTATTTCATCGTTATGCAATTAATTAGTTATTATATATATAAAGTACATTTTGAATTCACATGTACGTTAGACTAAGCGGTATGGGGGCCGGCTGAGGCCCGGCTTGGCCCGGCGCCGGTCCCCCACACCGCCCCCTGGTTCCGACTCGGCAACTTCGGCTCACCACAGACGGAGAGGACGGGCCACTTTCTCTCACAATAACCTATACATACATACATATATATACATAAAGGGGCTCACCCCCACCCGCTAGGTCCATCCCCACCAAGCCATTCCTACGTGGCGCCGACGTAGCAGCCCATCCCCTTGAGGATGAGGCTCTCCGTACCCATAGTCTTAACTACTTCTGACTGACAACCTCTCATTTGCTTTCTTCTTTTATTTGACTTAACTTATTTTTCTTTTGGAGTTATTATAAGATACATATTAATTATTATTTATTTATTTTATTTAAAAATTTAATATTTATTTAATATTTAATGATAGGGTTCAAATGAGAAGAATTTTTTTGTAAGAAGAAAAAAGAAAAAGTTTCAACCAATAAGAATGCTTCATTTTACTTCATTTAATATTTGCATTTAATTTTAATATAAGGGTACATTGCTAAACTTACAAAAATCATTAATTTGTATTCTTACCCTTTAATAACTAACTAAATTAAATTTGTAACTCCTTTTCAAAATATATACTTTTTCAAATTAAAAAAAACAACTTAATTTAAAGTGTAGAATAAATTACTAGTTATGTAGGATAAATTACGAGTTGTGTAGGATATATTTCGAGGTATGTAGGATAAATTTAGACTGTGTAGGATAAAATTCTATAATGTGTAGGGTATATGTAGGTTTTGTAGATTATATGTAGGATAATTAATGATTAGTTGACTAATTAATTAAAGAGTTAAAAATTAATGGTATGAGTTATAAATGAAATAGTATTTTACTAATATGCCCTTTCTTATTTTTCTTCTCACGTTAAATTTTCTTTTCAAATGAATCTTCCCCTAATATAATATAATATTTATTTACAAAGATGAGAAATAGGGAGGCTTACATCTTTTTTATTTTGGTCATCAAAGATATATAAACATTAAAAAAATTAAAAATAACTATTTACCAAGTGTGACAGAAATATAAATTAAAAAAGGGTAGTTCTAACTAATTATAGAAAACGAACAAAAGTAGGAAAAAGTAAAAACAAACTTAAAAAAGGGTAGTTCAAACTAATTATAGAAAACGAACAAAAGTAGGAAAAAGTAAAAACAAACTTAAAAAAGGGTAGTTCTAACTAATTTTTTTTGAAGGTTGACTTTCTATGTACAGGACTTATCGGTCACCGGGTTCTTGTCAAAGACAATCCCCCGTCAGGCCATTGCGGACGCGATGTTCTATCGGGCCCCGGCTGCGAACGTTAACTGACCTTCGCCCGGAAACCATACTGCCCCCACACGGGTAAAAGCCGCTGGGGTAACAGCTGGGTGAAAACCGGGTTGCCCTCCGGATCGAACCATGCCTCGGTAGGAGCGATCCATCATAGGGACGTCCCCCAAATGCAGTGGGTGGGGATCGAACCCGGGTCTCCAAGGAAACCCAAAGTTCTTTCCACCACTCCACCACAAGTGGAGGATCATAGTTCTAACTAATTATAGAAAACAAACAAAAGTAGGAAAAAGTAAAAACATACAAAAGGTGAAGAAAAAGGAACGAGGATAGTTAGATCAAAGGGTATGGGGCAGTGGCGGATCCATGAATTTTTTCATTGGGGTGCGGAACATTTTTAAAAATTTTAGGCCCCTACGTATATAAGTAAAAAAATCGGTTCGGGTCGGGTCGGGTCATGTAAAACAAACGAACATCAAACTAAATTTATATAATAATAAAAAACATGTCAAACCTTGTTACAAACATAATTAAAACGTCGACGCCCTGCGGGTTTTCATTTTTTGAAATCTATTCAAAACATCATATAAAGCTAATTTCTTAAGCAATTCTTTCTCTATATAACATAAGTTCATCGCTCCATAACATAATGTTTCAATTTTAATTTTCAACTATTCAAGCCCTAGAAATCATAACGTAAGTTGTAGTCACCCTAAAAATATATAAGCAACATAATCACCCTAAAAATCATCTAAACAACCATAAACAACGTCAAAACACACAAAATTTCAATATTTAACAACTTTATTACCCTTTTTTCTCCTATAATATCAACCAAAATCATCAAAATAACAAAGAAACTGACCCGTGTTCGGATTCCGGTTAGATTTGGTGTCGAACGATGGTGGTATGGTGGCTGATTAGGGTGGTCGCCGACTGCTGGACTGTTGTCCCTGTGTGATATATGTTGTTCGTTGGCAGTGCAGAGCGCAAGAGAGAGAGAGAGAGAGAGAGAGAGCGGGAGAGAATTTCTAAAGGTTTTGGGCTTTAATTATTTTATTATAGTTTGAAATATTGTTAGGTTTGGTTAATGGGCTAAGACTTAGTGGGCTAGCTAGTTAGGAATTATAAGTTGATAAAGGTATGAGTATTTGGGTTTAGTTAGTTAGGTATTAAAAGTTATATAATTTAGCTAGTATTTTTTTTTTAAATAAGAGTTTACTAAAAAAATTTAAAATATAAATTGATAACACTTTTTACCTAAGGGGTTCGGGCGAAAAATTTCAAGGGGTGCGGTCGAAAAATTCCAAGGGGTGCGGACGAGATGTAACAACCCGCACTTTTGTGCGTTGTTAGTACTCGTTATACTCGTTACGCCTAGCACCAGAGATTCGGATCATAATGTAACTATATCGTATACATCGCTATTCGAAGGATAATCGCTTATTTTCGAAATACAATATCACGATACTACACTATTATCACACTAACACTCACGGGGGCATTGAGTGAGGACCTATTCTACCCTCCTCGATGGCCGCGATGTGTCGAACGTAAACAATTACCGCTAACAAGGACCCTCGGGTGAGTGCTGTAGCTCCAGTCATCATGACGATGATGACAATACGAGTAAACGGTACCCCGTCAGTCGTTGTGGCACTACACGAAATAACGTTCACGATGACATCAAGAAAGGACCTATACTACCCTCATTGATGGCCGTGCAACGTCGATAATAATCGCATACTCGAATCGGAAACCGACTGTTAATTATCGAAACTTTGGATTATGGATACGTAAATACGACCCCTAGTAATATATATATGTATAATAATAACAATATATTGATAATATAAACTAATTATGGACGTACACGCTTCGAAAGCTATCAAAACGATCAAAAACGGGAAATTCCGAGCGTCAGGATGTCTATCCGGACGGATGGACCATCCGGACGGATGGACATGCGCACGGATGGCCATCCGCACGCATGGGCCATCCGCACGGATGGGCTATCCGGGCCAGATCCCTCTTCTTCTCCTCGCGATTCCGGTAAGATTTCAACATAAAACTTGTACTTCTACAATCTACACTCGATACTACATCATTCTATCTTTCAAAACTCTAATTCTAACCGTGAAATCTACGGATTTGAGGCGTCTTAAGGTGATGTCACCAAGAGTTCTTATGGACTTCAAGTTGGGGTCTCATTTCACTATAAACGACTCAGATCCGGGTGATTTCCACCTGTTTTTATGACAAATCTCACCTAAATCTGTGCGATTTCGAGTTAACCATGAAGAACCACCATGAACGGCCAGATCTGATGGAACGGGGTGATTCCCGGCCGTTAGAATGAGTCGGAATTGACGGAACTTCAAGTGTTAGCGCGAAATTACACTACTCTAGTAAAAACGAACGTTTTCTTTCCGTTAGACACTCGAAAACAGTGCGAAACAGACATGACAACCCGCACGGACAACATGTCAGTCCGCACGGATGACACAAGACCGCACGGAGGGGATGTCATCCGCACGCACCAGCAGCCCGCACGGATCATGCCAGTCCGCACGGATCATGCCAGTCCGCACGGATCATGTCAGTCCGCACGGATCATGCCATCCGCACGGACCACTCACCCGCACGGACCACTCACCCGCGTGCACACTCGTCCGCACGCACAACGATGTCAGTCCGCGCGCACCTTTGTCCGCACGTACCACCATACCAACCGCACGGACAACCTGTTATCCGCACGGATAACATGTCATCCGTCCGGATGACGGATGACTTGTCATCCGGACGGATAACATGTCTAATCCGCACGGATGAGGGCCAAACAACCAAATGAGCAACTTTTGAGATAATCTTGCTTAACCGTACTTCGTTTACTCTATTTCTTCAAGGATCATTACAGACAACTCGTAACCGACTCAATCAAATCGTGATCTCGCTAAATACGCACTGTGAGTATACTTGACCCCCTTTTTAATCGAATTTTGGGTGTAACATACGTTTCTACCAAATCAAGCTTATCAAACGAAACATTCAATCAATCGAGCTATCACTTGCGAATAACTGTTGTGCATAGATATACGTGATGCTAGTTGCATATGTGCTAGGACTTATACTCGCGACGTCCCACCAAGACTAGTATAGTACTATTGCGCCCGACGGGGTCTAGTTATGCCATCGTACATTCGAGCATCGAGGACTTAGTTGGTAGTATCAGTTTTGTGAGTATATATGTCGTGTATTACGTTTATGCATGTGGAAATTCGCAGCACTTTTAATCTATTATGCTATACTTATCAAACCTGTATACTCGCCAATACTTTTGTATTGACAAATATTTTAACGTATGTTGCAGGTTAGATCGCAGACTTTATCAATCAAGCTAGGAAGTCTAGAAACTCAACAAAAATCTAGGTTGTCGGATTTGTATTGTTCGAGAGGACAAGAAATCTGTGATAACTTATGTGATTGTATTATTTGTTAGTATGGGATAACGAATGTATTAAATATTATCGCAATATAGTTGTTATGGATTCTCTTGAGCAATCTGATTCGCCTAGTGCCGCGCCCCGATGATTCCGCCATCGGTTGGGGTGTGACAGATTGGTATCAGAGCCATAACTATAGGGAATTAGGTCAGACTCGACCTAGTCCGGGTCGACGTCTTAGAAATTGACCTAGTCTATAGTCTAAGTACCAACAGGCCGACTCATACGAACCCGGTGGGGTTTGTATTGGGCTTACTTGATACTCTCGATCGAAATTGCTAAAAGCTACAACCTTGTGTGAACGCCGTATACTACAACTTCACACGAAGGAGCCTTTCCTAAGGCTGAAATACTACTTAGCCTTTCCTAAGGCCGACACAATACACATGTTTTCAAAAATACTCGCATAACGAAACCGAGCGATCCAGTCGAGATCAGGTGTGAAAACCAAGAACTCTTGATAGGATTGCTCACTCAGCGCATTTTCTAGCACGAGAACTTTTCATCGAGTTAGGAGTGACATCTACATCTCGACAAAAGTCTCCATTTCTAAATCTAGTGGAACTCACGAATTTATTCGAGGAGCATAGCCACAATTAGGAACGAAACTGTTAAGCCAGGGGTGAAACCCGTACCTTAATAAGTCGTCCCATTCTCTATAAACTGGTTTTCAAAAGCTCTCACCAAGGACTCGACTATCACGATAACTCGAGCCACGCGATGACTAGGAAGACGAATGCCATGAGCTGCATCCCAGTGGAAGCATGAAGTCCTCTAGGTCAACGCGCATGCTCGAACTTGTTAGATAGTTGGGTTACCTTGGGTAGTCCACGCCTAAAAACACCCGAGGCACTCTATCATACGACCCACCAATTTTACAATGATTGGAACTTATTTACGTTTTGAAACTTTACGCTTTATCGATTTCTCGACTTAACAATTTTCACTGCCTACTTTATAAACACACGATTCGCGCAACCATCGCAATCTAAAACTAAATCCGAATGTTCGCAACAAAACTGATGCATAATCTATCGCATTCGCTCTCGTTTTCTCACTTCAACGCGACCTCGATTATTCTAAATCGACCTGTATGTGCATGATTACAAATTACATCTATATAAATATATATATATATACGTATAAACAAACAAGTCATTGTGTGAGAACTTAGGAAATTCGTGTTTCCTATGTGGCTCCTATGTGGTTCGTATTACTATACTATCGCACCAAGTTTTGAACGCGCTCAATTGTAACGCAAAACTCAAAAATCATTATGATCGAATCTCATTCCAAGTCTCTTCCTGTCTAGATGCCTTCCAACAACTCTACCTCGAGACGAGTAGCTAAGAGGAAAGCCAAACGAAGCGCCGAGAAGAGGATTGCTTCACTTGTGATTAAGGAAGTGAGTAAGCTTAGTCCTCGAATCGCCGCTCAAGTGCACTCTCTCAGCAACTCTCGAGCCTCGGTAGACTCCAAGACGGAAGAGCCTCAATCTACTTTTCTCTACAAGCACTTCAAAGCCTGTGACCCGATGGAATTCACAGGCGAAGGAGGTGCGACTCAACTACTCCAGTGGTTCGATTCTATCGAAGTTACCCTTCGTCAAAGTGGGTGTCCCGATAGTCTCCGTACTACTTGCGCCACCGGAGTATTTCAATCACGAGCACTCGACTGGTGGACCGCCGAACGTAACAAACGTGGGATCTCCGCAGCTTACGCTCTCTCTTGGAATGAGCTGAAAGAGCTCATGGAGAAAGAGTACTGTCCTCCTCACGAGATTCAGAAGCTGGAAAACGAATTTTGGGAAATCAAGCAAACCGAAGGTGACAATGCCGGCTACACCGCAAGGTTCAAACGGCTTAGCATAATCTGCCCAAGTCAAGTCAACACTCCGGGGAAGGCCATCGCGAAGTACATTCGTGGCTTGCCTGAGTGTGTGGGTGATTTTGTCGAAGCTGCAAGGCCTGCTACCATCGAAGAAACCTACCGCTTAGCCGCAGAAATCAACGACAAACGACTCATGGAAGGATTATTCTCAAAGAATCCTGTCAAGCAAGCTCATCAAGCAATCGCCGGTAATCCTTCAGGCGAACACGTTGACGAATCTTCTGATGCATCTACTGACGAATCTTCGAATAACTCTGCTGGCGATTCCTCTAATGAATCAGCTAACGATTCTTCTGACGAATCTGCTAACGATTCTTCGGACGGATCTGCTGCCGATTCTTCTGACAAATCTATCGACGGATCTTCCGACAAATCAGCCAAAGACTCCGCAAGCGAGTCTTCGGACAAATCCTCCAACGACGACACTTCTTCACAAGACACCGACAAACCCAGCCGCAAGCGAAAGACTTCAAGCCCAAACTCATCAACAACCGAACTGCTGCAACCGGAACCTTTTCGAACAGTTCCGACGTTTCCAAAACGAGCCTACACTGGATTTCATCCTCAGTGTTACTCGTGTACCTATCATCATCCAGTTGGGGCTGACTGTCGCTATTGCAATCACCGCAACCGTTACGGTCACTTCACCCGCAACTGCCGCATCGAACCGTGAACTTGAGTACAACAACAACAGCTCCAGCAAAAGTCTTCAAGCATCAGACATCTAGCAAGCGTAGGATAAAGTTGTAATGATACGATTCTCGACGTTAATTTCTAAGTTTTGAACCTACTCTCTTATTCGAAGTTACCACTATGTGTAGCATTAACTCTCGTTTTCGTTTTCTCTTCCGCTCTCTAATCGTCGCACTTAGACTAGATTCACACACATACTATATACTATATACTATATCACGAAATAATGTGTTTTACCCTCACTACACTCTTAGAACGAGGTACGATAAACGTGCAAGGAACGAATAATCGCGGGTGCACACGGGATTATTTGGGTCAGTGCACGGAGATCGTAGTGAATTCTAAAGGTGCCATAGCGTTTGACAAAAGGTGACACCAAAACACGGGATGAAAGTAGTAGGGGTCGGGCAAGGTGTGCCTTATCATACTACCGAAGTTTCGTGAAGAAAGTGCCACGTGAAGTTGAACGTTATTAGACCTATATACTATTGTGGTTATTTTCAACACACTACACTCAATCGCAAGGCGTAACAACCGAAATTGCATCATCGCAAGACTTGTTGTAAGTCTGCAAACGTAATGCAATCGCCTCATCGATGGACTCTGGGGAGTCTACCTCGCAGGACAATTGCATCAACGCAAGACTGGTCGTAAGTCTATAGCGAGCAATCTCATCAAACACACTAACGCCCACGATATTATCGGGCGAGGACCTATTCTACCCTCCTCGATAACCGTGATGCGTCGCAACGTGACGTTAAGCTTACTCGAAACAAAACTCGACTAATCGCAATCATTTATTATGTGTATCTCGAAATCTCCATCGCTTATTATGTGAATCTCTATCGTCTGCTGTGTATCAATCTATCGCTATACCGTTATCCGTGATATTTGTGCTAAGTTAGAACACATGACCTCGCCCCACGAGAGGAAGCTCATATGGTTAAAACAAGGTGTTTTAGTTATATCAGCAGCCTTCCGTGGAAACAGGCCATGTGGGGTCTGATGTTAGCTAAGTTCTGGGGTGTTAATCAATCAAACCGAACCCCGTAAATCAAATCGCATACCTCCATCGCTTGCAACGCAACAACTACCGCTTATCGTAATTCGATTTTCATCATCATTACTAGTGTTATGATCGTATCATTTGTTTAACCACCTAATCGCTGATCGCCTATCGTGTATAACCTACCACCTATCGCTCGTATGGTATTAAGTACACATGACACCGCTTCACGAGGCAAAGCTAACCTGGTTAAGCACGGTGTTTCGCCATGTTAGTAAACCCCCGTGGAAACGTGCCATGTGGGCATAATGTGGAATCTAATCGAAAACGCGCTATTCGCTTCTCGCTTATCAACTCGCTGGATTAACCTATTCAATCCTATCCTACGCTCGGCCCGACTTTCTATCGATTGGGCCGAGTAAACGCAATTCAATCCGAGTCATATCGGCACACCTGACACTGCCTCACGAAACGGAAGTAATATGGGCAAAACATGGTGGATACGCCGCTGGTAATTCCTATATATAAGTGTTTTAAACATATTAACGAACTTCCGTGGGAAGGTGCCAAGGGGGGGGGCTTGATGCAAAATTATTCTTTTCAAAAAGTTAAAACTGATTTTTATAAAACTTTTATTAAAACCATGGAACAAATGAAATTCCTCACCATGTGGAAGTAACATCGAATCAGCTTAACTCCATATTCGAAGGGAGCTTCATGAGTTCAAATTTTCCTTAAAACCTTTTTTCAAAGATCTAAAACAAGATTTTCCTGAGATATTGGTTCAATATCGAGTTCAACTAGAACCCGTATCATAGGAGAGTTTACGTAACCCTTGCTTTCATTTTCAGATTCCTTAAAATGTTAGAAACTTAAACTTCCTTGCAACGTCGGTTAAGCATCGACTCTGTGCGACCGCACGTTAAAAGGAAAATTTTTCAAAGATTGTCATCCTAAATCCCTTTTTAATATCTAAAACGAACGCTTCTTGTAACATTGGTTAACAACCGACTCAGTTAACTCTACGTCATGAGAAACCTTTCAAATTGCAATCGCATCGAACTAACGAATTCTACACAAGACAAGGTACTTTGGAACGCCATGTAACACCTCGGAAAATTCACGTCCATTAATGTCTTGACACGTGTCATAGACTTTGCACATGCGAAAACATACTTTAGAGGGGCTAAAGTTGACAAACAGTGAAAACTATGGAACGTAAGGGTCCAAAGTGTCAACAATGGATAAATAGACTCTATAATAACCCTACATAATGTTTATAACCTTAAACGGATGGATCATGGATCATACGAAGCGGAAAATGCACGAAAGTGAGGAATTACAAACTATAGGGACTAAAAGTGTCAACATGTTGAATTTATACCTCTGAGTGAACTTTTGGCAGCCCCGAAGCTTTGTAATGCTAGAATATACTCACTAGAATATGTGGTAAAAATTTCATGAAGTTTCGTTATCGTATGAGAAAGTTATGGCCAAAACCGTACTTGAGGGGTTAAAAGCGTCAACGTCGAATTTCATGACTTTTCGGGTGAGCGCAAAGTTATCCGAGGACATTACCATGTTGGTAAATGTCCCAAGGTTCTTAAAAACTAAGTTTGGGGGTTTACGAGTCAAAATAAATAGCCGAAACCTCGCGTGCAAAGACAGGGACCAAAGCTGCCATTTTTAATCAAAGTTTGGCAGCCCCAGGTGCAGCTTTTTGCGATCAGGGGCTGTTTGGTCCGAATTTTTAGTGCAAAACAGCTGGGATCACCTCCATTTCTCACCAATAGATGAGCATGCATGTCTTGGACACTTGTGAGGCTCCTACAACATCTGATTTCTCCATAAATTCTGATCAAAGCTCCATTTTATTGAGTTCTTGTGATAGTAACAAGAACACCCACAACTTGCAAAAACTCACAAGACTTCTCCAGGAGCAATCTGATCGACAAGGCAGCCTCCAAGTGTTTTCTAGGCTTCATTAGGACCTTTGTAA
Organism: Helianthus tuberosus; assembly: GCA_030545235.1. Classification (NCBI taxonomy): domain Eukaryota; kingdom Viridiplantae; phylum Streptophyta; class Magnoliopsida; order Asterales; family Asteraceae; genus Helianthus; species Helianthus tuberosus. The sequence goes on from CM060436.1 coordinate 9,742,495, forward strand.
GCATTCATATCATTCTATAATTCGTTATAGCTTAGATTATTAGTTAAAAGTCAAACCGTTGTTCATATAGTTTGACTTTTCGATTAAACGAAATTGGCTCTGTCATTTCTCAAATTGAAACCACTTATAAGTTGGTATTTATGTGGGAAACAAACCCTCAAAAGGGTATTCTCTGATTCCCACTCTAAGCATGCTATTTGTCGAGTCAAAGATGTTCTTAAAAAGTCAACAGAAATCGTTTTTGTGAAATATAGCATAAATGGTAATGTAGATGACATGCAATCAGTTTGATCATCATAAATAACTTATAATGAATATAAGAATGTGTTTTATCATAATCAACTCGACAATCTTTAGTATAAACTCGGATCGGAACCGAAAGTCTTATAAAACGACTTTTTCGTTGACTCTCGATTCGGATCCGTGCATGCATGTTTGAGATCTGTATTAGAGTTTATTTTTGACCATTTTTATTTATGTATAACTTTCTGGAATTTTTACATCTTGAGTCTATGCTTAACCGATTCATATGCATGTTTCCGATTATGCTTAAAAGTTGACTATTTTGCCCTTTTTGATATAAAACGTGATTTTTGGAAAAGTGAAAGAGTAGAAATCTTTATTTCTAATTTATAAACTTGCACCGAAAATTTGAGATCAGTTGGTGGTCCAGATGATGAGATATGGCCGATATCGTAAAACTATATCTTCATGTTAAATAAACGGCGCATTTAGCGTATAACCTATTTAAGGCCACTTTTCGATATAAAAATTTTTACCCACTGATGTTATATAATATTTTGGGATTTTTGATGATTTTTATTTAATTTTTGGCTGATCGTTTCATAGGTCGCTAAGTTGATTCGGTTAATGCCGGTTTTGACCTTTTAAGCCATAAAATGAGTTTTATAAATCCGATTGACCCCAAACCACTTCCTACTGATTTTATTTAGTAAATAAAGTATGTTGAACCTTCTGGAAGTATAAAAATCTCAGCTTTCCTTTACAAACCCGGAAACGGCTCTAAATCGCCTTTTTAGGCATTTTTAACGCATAGTATATACTATAACCATGTCAAGCACATAAGACTTATACCTACTGATGTAATTAGTATATTTTCATATAAAAACAGTAAGTACAATTTTATAAACTCAGATTTCCAGTTTTGGCATTTTTAGCCCTTGATAAATTGCCAAAATGCCCCTAAGGTGCATAGTTTTGTTTTAAATGATAAGTTTTACTTACGGGTCATACCATACTGTTATAACATGATAAGTTAAGTATGTTTTCTGTATAAATCAGACCCATAACTCAGATTTACGAATAAACTCTTTTATAACCTTTTAAATGACCAAAATGCCCTTATGAGGCGTAAGTTGAGTTTAAATACATTCCGGGCATAATAGAAAATAACTTACTGATATTATATCATATTTAAAGCATATCAACTCAGGAAACTTGCATATGACTCTCTTGGTCGCCCGTAACGCACTTTTCGCGTTCGATTCGGTTTATGTAACTAGTTTACATAAATTGGCCGAAACGGGTCAAACATTATCATTTTTGTCTCAAAATCCAGAATGTGTTTAGTAAACCCATATTATACAAGTCTTCAAACTTGTCGGGTCAAATTCACATTCCATCCGGTCTTCGCTTAATCGTGCGTGAACCGTATCGTCCTTTAAAACTAACCGGTCTAGGCTTAGGCTTAAATAAAGACCCGTTAGAAATCTAATAGGTTATTATAAACCTTCGTTCCAGATTAGGAGCACCAGTAAAAGATACTTGCATTTTTCTTGATTGTGATTGATACTTATTCAGGTAAATACTCTTTGGCTTATTTTCCCTATACGGGCTTGGGTTACGGTATATAAAATACCGCTTGATCGAGCATTAAATCCTCCACCGTTGCGTGGGTAGTTGGAATAATTTAATCGGCTCGTTTAAACAGTCTTGTTCACTTAAGGCCTTTGGGGGGTTAATTGACCATGTCCCGGATATCCTTGGCATCATCCTACGAGATGGCCACGACCTGAGTACGGGGTGTAGGCGTACACCTGTCTGTATATAACTCTTGAATGTGGTGGGTCCATTGATCTTTAGCCCGGACTAGATCCGGGCCACTGAACGCAAGTAACATGTAATTCGTTCACATGATTATTATATTAAATAATTGACCCAAGTTAATAAAAATGTTTTGTGCCTTGTGCATTTAAATCAATTTTCAACCTTTTCAAAATGAGTCAGTCGAATTGTATTTACCAGTGTAAACTGACGTATTTTTCCCAAAAAGATTAAGTGCAGGTACTACACGTAATAGGCTGGCAGGCTTCTAGAGCGTCCACAATAGGTCTCGCAGCTTGGACGACAAATAAACTGTTGAACAATTATCCTATTTTATTTTCGATCCGCCTGTGGATCCGTTTCAACTACTCGTGATATTTATTATTACATTTTATTTAAAGTTGAAATGAATCTATCTTTTGCTTCCGCTGTGCATTATTATATTGTGTTGTTTGTCTATGATGATACCAACGACGTCACGATACCCCCACCGGGCCCACCGGTGACACGTGGAAATTAGGGGTGTGACAGGTTGGTATCAGAGCCAACATTGAGTGAATTAAACACTATCCCTTAGTGTTTAATCTCAATGACACAGTAGCACATTCCTTGACCTTCTGAGTCTAGACTTAACATAGGAATAATCTTAATCCTAATATGGAAATTTTTGCTTCCAATTTTTTTTTTATTATTATTGGATACGTCGCCAAGCGAGGAAACTGAACTAGGGATTCTCCACACCCGGAGCCCGGAGATGCTGAGCTTCGTACCGCGGCTAGAATGAAACGTGCATCTGAGGAGAAAGCATTCAGAAATAAAATGAAGAAGAAACTCCTTTTACTGAAGATCGTTTCCTTATTAGTCCTTATGAGGACATGATTATCTTTCAGTCCCTCCGAGGACAACATTGTTTCTTTCAAGTCCCGCTTAGGGCAACTTTATACTTTTATTTTTATATAATGGAATGATTAAGTTAAACTTTCATTCTAAACAAGGAATATTAAATAAATGGAAAATAACATTTCCTTTTTGCAAGATCTACCATTATAATAAGATGACAAAATCTAAAAAGGGCAAGACCTAGCCTCGTGTCACTTTAAGACCGGGCCAAGATGGTAGTTCCATAATTAGATTCAGATCCATATTAACACCTCCATTTAAAATTTGTTCTGCGTTAATTTAATAAAGAATCTTAAGTGTGAAACCTAGCCTTCGGGTCAAATATAAGACCGGGCCAAGATGGTAAGACCAGTTAAAAAGATTCAAACCATTAATAAAGAATCTTAAGAGTGAAACCTAGCCGAGTGTCATTATAAAGACCTGGCCAAGATGGTAAGACCTGTTTAAAAGATTCGAATCCCTGTTAACATCTGAAAACATGTTAACACTCCTGGCAGAAGTGATTCGGTGGAAATCACATAAGTTATTAAAGGAATTCTTTAGAAGATTCCTAACCCAGTTTAATGATCTCTGAATCCTGGGGGTTTACATCATCAATTAAGATGATCATATTTTAACCATACGTGGTAATAAAATGCCTACGGGCCATGCTCATTTCTACATGAGCCAAAAGACAGAGGTAGCTATGACTCCCTGTCAGATAAAGGTAATGAACTAGGTTCAAACCTCAAATGCTTTGATTCTCTGAAATCCTAGCATATAATTTATAATTGTCCTTGTGACTAGGCCTATTGTGCCAGTATACCTTAAAAGCCTTGATTCTCTGAAATCATGACTTATATTTTAAAATGTCTTTATGACTAGGCCAGTTGTGCCAGTATAACTAAATGCTCTGATTCTCTGAAATCATAGCTCATAAATTTAAAAGTGTCCACGTGACTAGGCCATTTGTGCCATAAATAAAACAGTTATTGTTTTATAATTAGGATAAATTATTATAAGAAATCCTAAATATAAATGATTAATAAATTAACCAAATATGGTCTCTGTTTACCATGGTTAATGAATTTCCCTAAGGGGCAAGTTCGTAATAAACATCCCTTGGAAGGGAAGTACCTACGGGCTATAATTAATGTCCTCGAAGACTAAAGACAGTGGCAGCCTACAGCTCCCTGTCAGGAAAAGGTAATGAACTTTGATTCAAACCTTAATGCCGCGATTCTCTGAAATCATGGCTTATAAATTTAACTTGTCTACGCGACTAGGCCATTTGTGCTATTATTATTAACTTATGAATTAGGATTTATGATAAAAATCCTGAATAAAATAAACATCCTTCCTTCCCTGTCAGTATGCATTTTAACAGGGAATCTTAAAGGTGAAACCTAGCCTACGCGGCCAAGATGGTGAAACCTACTCAAGGGATTCAGATCCTTGTTAACATCTAAGAACGTGTTAGCACCCTCGACAAATGTGATTCGAGAAAATCACAACAGTCATCCTTATATTGGATTCTTCCAATTCCCAAATCTAGCCTAGTGAATTAGGAATCATGGCCTATATCATCCTATAAGATGATCATATTATGAACATCCGTTAGTGATAAAGTGCCTACGGGCTAAACTTGTTGTCCGATAAGACAACGACAGTGATGGTCTTTGACCTCCTGCCTAAAATATTGGACTATGTCCAAACATAATAGTCTATATGATCAATGCGATCATGACTAATATCATCTAATACGATGATAATATTATTTAACATCCTTTAGTGATGTTTTGCCTACGGGCTATAATATATTGTCCATTTGAGACATTGACATTGTTATCTTTATGATTCCTTGTCTAAGGTGGTGAGCTATGCTCAGGCCAAATAGTCAATATGATTAATGCAATCATGACTTATAGCATCTAATAGGATGAACCAATTATAAACATCCATGAGAGATGTTTTCGCCTATGGGCCAAATTATACTGTCCATGTGTGACAAAGACATTGTGATCTTTACGATTCCCTGTCCGAGGTGGTGAGCTATGCTCAAGCCTAATAGTTCATATGATCAATACGATCATGACAAAAATCATCAATACGATGATTAAAAATTTTAACATCCGTAATGATGTTTTGCCTAAGGGCTATATTATATCGTCCAACTGAGACAAGGCAATTGTAATCTTTTGTGATTCTTTGCCAAGGGGGTGAGCTATACTCAATTCCCATAGTCTATACTATCAGTGCGATCCTGACTAGTATCCTCAGTATGATAATCATAATATTAACACCCATCATGATGAAATGCCTACGGGCTAAACTTTATTCTAGTGTCGGTTAGACAAAGATAGTAGTGATCTTTATGATCCCCTGTTCAAAATGGTGTGATTATACCCAAACCTAATAGTCAATATGATCGATGTGATCATGACTAATATCATTAGATACGATGGTTATATATAAACATCCATTAGTGATGTTGATTGGCTTATTTTTCTGCCAAAAGAATCGTCTTTCAAGACGATGACAGTAATAGTCTATGACTCCCTGTCCAAAGGTGAAAAACCACGTTCAAACTTTGAAGCCCTAATCTAATAAGATTGCGGCTTATAAATTAAGGTCCTTGAAAAATAGACCATCGAGTTATGTTTTAAAGTCATTCAGGACAAGCCTATGTGCTATAATTGGTCATTCGTGACAAGTTAACATATTAAATGTTAACATTTCTGGTGACATGCCTTTGTACCAAATTTGATGAATGTCCTTATAACAAGGCCGTTTGTGCCCGATCTAAATGTCATCACGACAAGGCCTTCGCGCCATATGATTACTTATGTCCTTCATGACTATGCTTTATGCCATATTTTTCTACGTCCCTCGAGACAGGCTTCTATGCCATATATGTATATATATATATATAATAAAAGCATTTGAGCTATTTATAATCGTCCTAGTGACAAAGACAGTTGTGACATTATGGTCCCCTGTCAAGCAGGTATTGGACTCGCTCCAAACTTTGCATGCCATTGATGGTCCCGCTGTGACCTAGGCTAAATATAATGGAAATACGTTCAAATAACATTCACTACGAATGTTCGGAACAAAATAGCCCATACGGTTTATGAATGCCGTGGCTAACCTAAGTCAGGTCATCAGGATGATGACTAATAATGGTTAAATCTTGGTGATTGGTACCAAGTTTCGAGTATGGAAAACTCGGATGAGGTAGACGAAAGTCGCAATGCTAATAAGGCGACGAAAGTTAATAAAACTACAAACGTAAACCTCAATATTAATGGAGTTAATCTTCAAGCTGTGGTTGACGCAGCAGTTGAAAGGACCATGGAAAGATCATGAAACAATCTAAAGAGCCGAATGCTCCTCGCTCTGAATTTCATTTGAAAACCATGTTCAATTACTCATGAGAAGAGGTTTTGTTCACACTTCGTATATGAAGGATGAACCAAAAGAAGGAGAATAACTCCTAGAAATCTGAGAAAGAGAGCAAGTACAGGCTTAATAAAAAGCAACGAAAGTTCGGTAAGAAGCCGGTATGCCTCTGAGACTGCTTCAGCATTAAAAGATGGATGTTTTATATCCATTAGGAATCATTTTTTTGATGTCCTAGTTCCGTTAAATACAAGGACTCAATTTAGTGATAAAATCGAGCCCATATTGTAGGTAATAAGAAGCAATTAATTATCAAGACTCCTTATGAGACAACTCTCATAATTACACGTATCCGTACGATTAATTAAAATTAAACATAAAAATGGTGGAACTGGCCGTCCCCGGAATCGAACCTGGGTCTAGGCCGGCCGCACCCTTTCGCGCGCCTAGCCAACTGAGCTAGGTGCCTAGTTTGTGAAACTTCCATTATTGATTAAATATAAGCACTTGTGCAATAAACTTCCTTATCATTTATCAATGATAATTTCTGCTAAGTGTCCTGTTTTTAATACAGGCAATAATAAATCTTCATGAACCATAAACTTAGCAAAAACTTTTATTATCATCCACAAGGTATAATTACCAAGGAAACCATAGTAACCGATTCTTCTCGTATCGGCAAGAAAAACCTTCCGAAAATCTAAGAGCACTCTTTCTTTGCATAGAGTACGACAACATATGTTATTTTAATTATTTTTCTCATTGTTTTCTATCGCCTGCGAATGCCAAACTATGTTTGATTAAAGTGTCATATGAGGATTGGCGTATCCTAGTGTGTCCCATAGATTATTTCCATGTCTGATCAGCATGGAGGTTTAATACATGGAACCCCTGAGATATCCCAATGGTCATATTGTACTAAAGTCAACTAGTAGTATTCAAAGAAGGTATCCAAAAATGGAATTTTTTTTTAAGTAAATGTTCCCGACTAAGGAATTCGTGGACTTATAACATAAAGGTGTCACTTATTTGACACGAGTAATGGTGGATGAACTGGAGCCTGAGATATGGAAAATCTCTGTAGCCTCCTTGCAATCTTGATTATCTTCTCATAAGCTTTCCCTGCTTACCTCCGGAAAGGCAGGTAGAATTAAGATTGTATCCCGCTGTGGGCTGGAGTATTGTGAAAACTCCATATTGATTATGGAATAATCTAAACCTTGATTAAGTAGGTTTTAAAACATAGGCACATAAAGCCTGACTCAATATTCTGAGGGTTTTATATTATTAAATAAGAAAGACGGTTCATATTGCTTATGCATATATGCCGCAACCCTAATTAGGTAACGATTAAGAATTGCCATCAGCTACCCAGGATCTAAGGGCAAACTATTGGTGGATAGGCTTGAAGAAGTCTGTGGCCACCTATGTAGCTAAATGCTTGACAAGTGCGCAACTCAAAGCCGAGCATCAGAAACCATTAGGTTTGCTACAACAGCCTGAACTTCCTACGTGGAAGTGGGAAATGGTAACTATGGATTGTATTACCAAGTTACCTAAGACAAGAAAAGGAAATGATACAATATGGGTCATAGTAGATAGACTGACGAAGTCAGCACATTTTCTACCCATCAAAGAAACCTACAGCTCAGATATGCTAGCCCAGTTATATGTTGATAAGATTGTAGCTTTGCATGGAATACCTGTGTCCATTATCTCTGACAGAGATACGAGATACACGTCACACTTTTGGAAGAGTTTCCAACAAGCTTTGGGCACTCGTTTGAATTTTAGTACGGCTTATCATCCTCAGACTGACGGTCAGAGCGAGCGTACTATTCAAACGCTGGAAGACATGCTACGTGCATGTGCGATCGACTTAGGTGGTAGTTGGGACAAGAACCTACCACTAATTGAATTCTCCTACAACAATAGCTACCACACCAGCATAAAAGCTGCGCCTTTTGAGGCCTTATACGGTAGAAAGTGTAGATCACCCATTTGTTGGGCGGAAGTTGGAGAAGTCCAACTGTCAGGACCAGAAATTGTTTTTGAGACAACGGACAAGATTGTCCAGATTCGCGATCGTTTGAAAGCTGCCAGGGATAGGCAGAAAAGTTATGCGGATCCGGATCGTAAAGACTTTCATTTCGAAGTAGGTGATAAAGTGTTACTTAAAGTATCACCCTGGAAGGGGGTGATGAGGTTTGGTAAGAAAGGCAAGCTAAGCCCGAGATACATAGGACCTTTCGAGGTTATCGAACGAGTCGGGTCAGTTGCCTATAAGTTAAACTTGCCTGAAGAACTAAGCGCTATCCATAATGTGTTCCACATCTGTAATTTGAAGAAGTGTTCCGCTGATGGACCACCGGTTATACCGTATACGGATGTACATATAGATGAAGGCTTGAAATTTGTGGAAAAGCCGTTATCGATTGAAGACCGAAAGGTAAAGAAGCTTCGGAGGAAGCACATACCTATTGTTAAGGTCAAATGGGATGCCCATAGAGGTCCCGAATACACGTGGGAGGTAGAATCCACGATGAAAGAAAAATACCCTCATTTGTTTCAGTAAATCTCGAGGTCGAGATTTCTTTTAAGGGGGTGAGGATGTAACACCTCGGAAAATTCACGTCCATTAATGTCTTGACACGTGTCATAGACTTTGCACATGCGAAAACATACTTTAGAGGGGCTAAAGTTGACAAACAGTGAAAACTATGGAACGTAAGGGTCTAAAGTGTCAACAATGGATAAATAGACTCTATAATAACCCTACATAATGTTTATAACCTTAAACGGATGGATCATGGATCATACGAAGCGGAAAATGCACGAAAGTGAGGAATTACAAACTATAGGGACTAAAAGTGTCAACATGTTGAATTTATACCTCTGGGTGAACTTTTGGCAGCCCCGAAGCTTTGTAATGCTAGAATATACTCACTAGAATATGTGGTAAAAATTTCATGAAGTTTCGTTATCGTATGAGAAAGTTATGGCCAAAACCGTACTTGAGGGGTTAAAAGCGTCAACGTCGAATTTCATGACTTTTCGGGTGAGCGCAAAGTTATCCGAGGACATTACCATGTTGGTAAATGTCCCAAGGTTCTTAAAAACCAAGTTTGGGGGTTTACGAGTCAAAATAAATAGCCGAAACCTCGCGTGCAAAGACAGGGACCAAAGCTGCCATTTTTAATCAAAGTTTGGCAGCCCCAGGTGCAGCTTTTTGCGATCAGGGGCTGTTTGGTCCGAATTTTTAGTGCAAAACAGCTGGGATCACCTCCATTTCTCACCAATAGATGAGCATGCATGTCTTGGACACTTGTGAGGCTCCTACAACATCTGATTTCTCCATAAATTCTGATCAAAGCTCCATTTTATTGAGTTCTTGTGATAGTAACAAGAACACCCACAACTTGCAAAAACTCACAAGACTTCTCCAGGAGCAATCTGATCGACAAGGCAGCCTCCAAGTGTTTTCTAGGCTTCATTAGGACCTTTGTAAGCATTCATATCATTCTATAATTCGTTATAGCTTAGATTATTAGTTAAAAGTCAAACCGTTGTTCATATAGTTTGACTTTTCGATTAAACGAAATTGGCTCTGTCATTTCTCAAATTGAAACCACTTATAAGTTGGTATTTATGTGGGAAACAAACCCTCAAAAGGGTATTCTCTGATTCCCACTCTAAGCATGCTATTTGTCGAGTCAAAGATGTTCTTAAAAAGTCAACAGAAATCGTTTTTGTGAAATATAGCATAAATGGTAATGTAGATGACATGCAATCAGTTTGATCATCATAAATAACTTATAATGAATATAAGAATGTGTTTTATCATAATCAACTCGACAATCTTTAGTATAAACTCGGATCGGAACCGAAAGTCTTATAAAACGACTTTTTCGTTGACTCTCGATTCGGATCCGTGCATGCATGTTTGAGATCTGTATTAGAGTTTATTTTTGACCATTTTTATTTATGTATAACTTTCTGGAATTTTTACATCTTGAGTCTATGCTTAACCGATTCATATGCATGTTTCCGATTATGCTTAAAAGTTGACTATTTTGCCCTTTTTGATATAAAACGTGATTTTTGGAAAAGTGAAAGAGTAGAAATCTTTATTTCTAATTTATAAACTTGCACCGAAAATTTGAGATCAGTTGGTGGTCCAGATGTTGAGATATGGCCGATATCGTAAAACTATATCTTCATGTTAAATAAACGGCGCATTTAGCGTATAACCTATTTAAGGCCACTTTTCGATATAAAACTTTTTACCCACTGATGTTATATAATATTTTGGGATTTTTGATGATTTTTATTTAATTTTTGGCTGATCGTTTCATAGGTCGCTAAGTTGATTCGGTTAATGCCGGTTTTGACCTTTTAAGCCATAAAATGAGTTTTATAAATCCGATTGACCCCAAACCACTTCCTACTGATTTTATTTAGTAAATAAAGTATGTTGAACCTTCTGGAAGTATAAAAATCTCAGCTTTCCTTTACAAACCCGGAAACGGCTCTAAATCGCCTTTTTAGGCATTTTTAACGCATAGTATATACTATAACCATGTCAAGCACATAAGACTTATACCTACTGATGTAATTAGTATATTTTCATATAAAAACAGTAAGTACAATTTTATAAACTCAGATTTCCAGTTTTGGCATTTTTAGCCCTTGATAAATTGCCAAAATGCCCCTAAGGTGCATAGTTTTGTTTTAAATGATAAGTTTTACTTACGGGTCATACCATACTGTTATAACATGATAAGTTAAGTATGTTTTCTGTATAAATCAGACCCATAACTCAGATTTACGAATAAACTCTTTTATAACCTTTTAAATGACCAAAATGCCCTTATGAGGCGTAAGTTGAGTTTAAATACATTCCGGGCATAATAGAAAATAACTTACTGATATTATATCATATTTAAAGCATATCAACTCAGGAAACTTGCATATGACTCTCTTGGTCGCCCGTAACGCACTTTTCGCGTTCGATTCGGTTTATGTAACTAGTTTACATAAATTGGCCGAAACGGGTCAAACATTATCATTTTTGTCTCAAAATCCAGAATGTGTTTAGTAAACCCATATTATACAAGTCTTCAAACTTGTCGGGTCAAATTCACATTCCATCCGGTCTTCGCTTAATCGTGCGTGAACCGTATCGTCCTTTAAAACTAACCGGTCTAGGCTTAGGCTTAAATAAAGACCCGTTAGAAATCTAATAGGTTATTATAAACCTTCGTTCCAGATTAGGAGCACCAGTAAAAGATACTTGCATTTTTCTTGATTGTGATTGATACTTATTCAGGTAAATACTCTTTGGCTTATTTTCCCTATACGGGCTTGGGTTACGGTATATAAAATACCGCTTGATCGAGCATTAAATCCTCCACCGTTGCGTGGGTAGTTGGAATAATTTAATCGGCTCGTTTAAACAGTCTTGTTCACTTAAGGCCTTTGGGGGGTTAATTGACCATGTCCCGGATATCCTTGGCATCATCCTACGAGATGGCCACGACCTGAGTACGGGGTGTAGGCGTACACCTGTCTGTATATAACTCTTGAATGTGGTGGGTCCATTGATCTTTAGCCCGGACTAGATCCGGGCCACTGAACGCAAGTAACATGTAATTCGTTCACATGATTATTATATTAAATAATTGACCCAAGTTAATAAAAATGTTTTGTGCCTTGTGCATTTAAATCAATTTTCAACCTTTTCAAAATGAGTCAGTCGAATTGTATTTACCAGTGTAAACTGACGTATTTTTCCCAAAAAGATTAAGTGCAGGTACTACACGTAATAGGCTGGCAGGCTTCTAGAGCGTCCACAATAGGTCTCGCAGCTTGGACGACAAATAAACTGTTGAACAATTATCCTATTTTATTTTCGATCCGCCTGTGGATCCGTTTCAACTACTCGTGATATTTATTATTACATTTTATTTAAAGTTGAAATGAATCTATCTTTTGCTTCCGCTGTGCATTATTATATTGTGTTGTTTGTCTATGATGATACCAACGACGTCACGATACCCCCACCGGGCCCACCGGTGACACGTGGAAATTAGGGGTGTGACACGCCATCACGTGGGATTAATACTTTCGTCCTTACATCGCCTTCTCGCTAATCGCAGTCGATCTCTCTCTTATTCGAAACGTTCCCGCTGTCAACTTACGGTCAATCGCTCGTTGTATCACTACTTATACAAGACCAACTCTTAGAAGTCTACCTATTGGATTAATTTCGGGACGAAATTTCCTAAAGTAGGGGAGACTGTAACAACCCGCACTTTTGTGCGTTGTTACTACTCGTTATACTCGTTACGCCTAGCACCAGAGATTCGGATCATAATGTAACTATATCGTATACATCGCTATTCGAAGGATAATCGCTTATTTTCGAAATACAATATCACGATACTACACTATTATCACACTAACACTCACGGGGGCATTGAGTGAGGACCTATTCTACCCTCCTCGATGGCCGCGATGTGTCGAACGTAAACAATTACCGCTAACAAGGACCCTCGGGTGAGTGCTGTAGCTCCAGTCATCATGACGATGATGACAATACGAGTAAACGGTACCCCGTCAGTCGTTGTGGCACTACACGAAATAACGTTCACGATGACATCAAGAAAGGACCTATACTACCCTCATTGATGGCCGTGCAACGTCGATAATAATCGCATACTCGAATCGGAAACCGACTGTTAATTATCGAAACTTTGGATTATGGATACGTAAATACGACCCCTAGTAATATATATATGTATAATAATAACAATATATTGATAATATAAACTAATTATGGACGTACACGCTTCGAAAGCTATCAAAACGATCAAAAACGGGAAATTCCGAGCGTCAGGATGTCTATCCGGACGGATGGACCATCCGGACGGATGGACATGCGCACGGATGGCCATCCGCACGCATGGGCCATCCGCACGGATGGGCTATCCGGGCCAGATCCCTCTTCTTCTCCTCTTTCGCCTATAAATAGCCTGCCACACCACTATTCAAGTGATGTGACAGCTCCTGTTCAACCACACGCGCACCAAGACCCTTTTCTCTCGATTTCCTCGCGATTCCGGTAAGATTTCAACATAAAACTTGTACTTCTACAATCTACACTCGATACTACATCATTCTATCTTTCAAAACTCTAATTCTAACCGTGAAATCTACGGATTTGAGGCGTCTTAAGGTGATGTCACCAAGAGTTCTTATGGACTTCAAGTTGGGGTCTCATTTCACTATAAACGACTCAGATCCGGGTGATTTCCACCTGTTTTTATGACAAATCTCACCTAAATCTGTGCGATTTCGAGTTAACCATGAAGAACCACCATGAACGGCCAGATCTGATGGAACGGGGTGATTCCCGGCCGTTAGAATGAGTCGGAATTGACGGAACTTCAAGTGTTAGCGCGAAATTACACTACTCTAGTAAAAACGAACGTTTTCTTTCCGTTAGACACTCGAAAACAGTGCGAAACAGACATGACAACCCGCACGGACAACATGTCAGTCCGCACGGATGACACAAGACCGCACGGATGGGATGTCATCCGCACGCACCAGCAGCCCGCACGGATCATGCCAGTCCGCACGGATCATGCCAGTCCGCACGGATCATGTCAGTCCGCACGGATCATGCCATCCGCACGGACCACTCACCCGCACGGACCACTCACCCGCGTGCACACTCGTCCGCACGCACAACGATGTCAGTCCGCGCGCACCTTTGTCCGCACGTACCACCATACCAACCGCACGGACAACCTGTTATCCGCACGGATGACTTGTCATCCGGACGGATAACATGTCTAATCCGCACGGATGAGGGCCAAACAACCAAATGAGCAACTTTTGAGATAATCTTGCTTAACCGTACTTCGTTTACTCTATTTCTTCAAGGATCATTACAGACAACTCGTAACCGACTCAATCAAATCGTGATCTCGCTAAATACGCACTGTGAGTATACTTGACCCCCTTTTTAATCGAATTTTGGGTGTAACATACGTTTCTAACAAATCAAGCTTATCAAACGAAACATTCAATCAATCAAGCTATCACTTGCGAATAACTGTTGTGCATAGATATACGTGATGCTAGTTGCATATGTGCTAGGACTTATACTCGCGACGTCCCACCAAGACTAGTATAGTACTATTGCGCCCGACGGGGTCTAGTTATGCCATCGTACATTCGAGCATCGAGGACTTAGTTGGTAGTATCAGTTTTGTGAGTATATATGTCGTGTATTACGTTTATGCATGTGGAAATTCGCAGCACTTTTAATCTATTATGCTATACTTATCAAACCTGTATACTCGCCAATACTTTTGTATTGACAAATATTTTAACGTATGTTGCAGGTTAGATCGCAGACTTTATCAATCAAGCTAGGAAGTCTAGAAACTCAACAAAAATCTAGGTTGTCGGATTTGTATTGTTCGAGAGGACAAGAAATCTGTGATAACTTATGTGATTGTATTATTTGTTAGTATGGGATAACGAATGTATTAAATATTATCGCAATATAGTTGTTATGGATTCTCTTGAGCAATCTGATTCGCCTAGTGCCGCGCCCCGATGATTCCGCCATCGGTTGGGGTGTGACACGAGATTTTCGACGGAACTTAGCACTAAATTTTTTTTCCCCGGGGGTGCGTCCGCCCACCTTGGGCTCACCTTGGGTCCGCCCCTGTATGGGGGTCGTCCCCTACCCTTTCAGGCTCGTCGCAGGTGTCCCACACCGCCCCATCCTTGGCGTCGCGTCTCCGACGTCTTCTGCAAGACGAAGGCGACGGGCTATGTGATTGGCTAACTTTTCATTGGTGGGCCCCTCTCTCTATCTCCTTTCTTAATATATATTGATTTGTTTATTAAAGGTGGGTAGTCTTCCACACCCTTGGGTAGTCCCTAAGAGGATGGTCCTTCACCTTTGGTGAGGTGGCGCCTACTTGGCGGGTGGTCACTTTGAGGACTAACCTCACCATACCCCATGGTCTTAGGGTTGAACACGGGTGTGCAGAAGGGAGAGAGCGTAGAGCCAGTTGGGCTCAGTTTTTTTATTTGCCAGTACATGTATTAGCTAAATGTTAGTATATGGACAGTAAAGTGCACTTTTACACCATGTGGTTTCAACTGACACTTTACAACCCAATTTTGAAATTCGTCAATTTAACACCCTAATGTTTCCAAAAGACATCAATGTACCCCTGCTACCTTACGCCGTTAATTTCAACCGTTAACCACTGACGGATGAAGGGCACAATGGTCTTTTCACCTCAATTTTGATTCAGTTTACATAGTTGTGCAGTTTACAATTTTGATTCGAAGTTGGTATATTGTGGTGATGAAAGTTTCGTTTAGTGTATTGGCGATGAAGTAGGGATGTCACATGAATAGGTGAAAAGACTAATCTACCCTTGTGTGACATGATTTAAACCATGAAAACTAACTGTGTTATGGCTAAAGGACATAACGTGCAAGGGTTTGCAAACATCGAGTACGTTTTTTTGTACTTTTTGAAGACAAAGGACACACTTTGCAATCAACATAAAGGACGAATTTTGTAATTTACTCATTGGATAGAAATATATATGATGCGATGATCGGAAGTAATCAAAAGGCTCCACTTTATCATCTTATTTCACACGTTTTATTTATTTATTATTTATTTTCTTTTTTAAGATCTTACCAACACATCTTTTACTGCATTAAGGTTCTTTTCACAGCTAGCAGCTTTAAGATGTCATGCAATTGGAAATGATTTTGTCAACAAAACCTTTTGATTTCACAACAACCATCCTTTTGTGAAGATTGTAAAGATTTTACGGGTGCACCTATCTCTCAGAGTTGATACTATACCTAATTACTACAAATAAAAGATTGTGGAGGGTCTCAAATACTATATATACACACTACTCAAACATGCTTGTGTCATCCATCTATCAAACCATCATTTCCATAGGTAAGTGCTTAATTTTCAAACATTCAGTTTGATCCCAACATGAGTTCTTAAATGAAATGTTAGATTCTTACATGATATTTTATTTTGTTGCAGTAACTTGAGTTAAATATAAAACATAACAATGGCATGCAACACATATGGAGTTTCCATTGATACAATACGGAAGGCCCAAATTTTAATTAAGTTGTATATAAATTTAACTCCAGTCATACATTCCACGACGTTAAACTCTCTTTCTGGGAAAACACTATTCTTTAAATGCGAGTGTTTCCAGAAGTGGTAAGAGATTTCTCCATTTTCTTTATCAAGAGGTGGTGAAATGTACATACATACATAGATGTGTTGGTTAACTTTTTTTCGTTGATGTTTGTCAGTGGAGCTTTTAAGTTCAGGGGGGCAGCAAACGCGGTCTTTTCACTCCAAGCAGAACAAGCAGCCAAAGGAGTTGTCACTCACAGCAGGTAACGAATTTGCTAGCCTCAAAATCCAAAAGAAAATAATTAACATAGCTTAATTGCAAGGATGCTTCATTTTGAGCAAAATATTCAAATGCAAATGGAAAAACATCTTCATTAATCCAAAATTACTCATTTAAGCTTTAGTCTCACTTAGAAACCTAATATTATGATTTCAAAACTTCATTCTTATTTTTTTTTTCTAAATTAGTGGCAATCATGCTGCCGTATTGTCGTTGGCTGCACAACTTCGAGGAATTCCAGTGTATGTGGTCATACCAAACACGGCACCAAAATGCAAAGTAGCGAATGTGAAACGCTATGGTGGCCATGTTATATTTTGCGAGCCTACCATGCAATCTAGGGAAGAAACAACCATCAGGGTGTTACAGGAAACCGGAGCAGTTCTTGTTCCTTCATCAAATGATGTTCGCATCATAAGGTATTTTTAAATTATAATTTTATAGTGTTTGAATCTTTGAACCATTGGATTTGGCAAGAAGTTACCAGTAAACTATAAGGGTCTATTACAATTACATTTCCAAAAGCTATTCTAGTCACTTGTTCTTTCAAACTACATTAAGACTACGTTTGACTTGTTAAACAATTTAGTGAGTGAAAAAAGAAAGACATTTGACTTTCAGGTGACATATGTTCACAAGCATACTATAAGTTTTTCATAAGAAACCCCCCCAAAAAAAAGTTAAGTACGCCAAAATATATGGTCAATTTGTGTAAGATCCATAAAAGGATAGAACTCCCCATCTTTAGGTGTTTTACATATCACTTGTACTTGTTAACTTTGATATATAGTCAGAGTTAGGCTCCATATCCAACATTTTCTTGTTTTTTTCTACAGTGGTCAGGGTACATTGTCACTCGAGTTTCTTGATCAGGCCCAAGAACTTGACACGCTAATAGTTCCAATAAGTGGTTTGTATTTTCTGCTATCATATATGAATCTTATGCTGTTAAGTTGTTTGTTTGGTTTCTTTTTTCAAATGAAGTTGAAACATGTAGGTGGTGGTTTACTTTCTGGGGTGGTAATTGGTGCCAAGTCAAAGAATCCAGCCATACGGGTCCTGGGTGCTGAGCCAAAAGGAGCCGATGATGCCGCCCAGTCTAAAGCTTGTGGAAGACTTGTATCCTTGAGTCACACCAGCACAATTGCTGATGGGCATAGAGCTTCAATGGGAGATATCACGTGGTAATATCACACACATGCATATAAGTGCCAAAACATACATTAAATTCTATAATCACACACATAATGATGAGTGCCAAAACTAACAAAATGAGTTTAACAGTTCCACTTATACATTCATAGTTGTTGTAAGGGGCTGTTTTGATAGCGCGTCTTGAAAGTGAATACGTGAAATGGAATAGCCATAGTTGGATGTTCAGCAGTGGCGTATCTAGCCAAACAATACAATTATGTGGTATCCCAATCTTTTTTTTTTTGGGGATCAAGGGTACCCTTTGTATAACACCGAAAAAAATTTACACTACGTAGACGGAGTTAAGGGGTATTTTTACATTACAGAGACAAAGTTGATGGGTATTTTTACACTACGGAGACGGTGTGGAGGGGTAGCCCGTGCTACCCCTGCTTGTACACTACCTCCGCCCCTCGGTTTTTGCAAAGCAGGTTACTGTTTGAACTTGTAGTAGTCAATTATTTTGTGTGTGAAAGATTCTGATATGCATGTTGTTTTAGGTAGTTTGTCGAAAACAAATTACTAGTTAAAAACAGTTTCACTCTACCAAGCATTAGAAATTAGTTATCAACAAATTAATAGAAAACGCATTAGTAAAATAATCACTTTAAAAACACTATGTCAAACTCACCCAAAGAAGATTTATTACATCTTATTAATTTACGTAAAATACATTCACAGAAAGTAGATTAGCCTTGTTATAATTAAAATAACCAAAACCAATATGGGCTTCCACAACCTTGGTTTAATATAATTATTTTACGTAGGCCAATTGTACGTGATTTGGTTGATGACATCATCACAGTGGACGATGGAGAGATTCTAGAAGCAATGAGATACAACTATGAGGTACTTAAGGTGGCAGTTGAACCAAGTGCTGCAATAGGACTTGCTGCTGTACTCTCCGACAACTTCAAGAAAAATTCTCGCTGGAATTGTTCCCAAAACATTGGGATTGTAATTTCAGGGGGAATGTGGATTTAGGTGCTCTATGGGAATCGCTTTCACGGATTACCAGGACGTAATCTTTCTTGAAGGGAGTTAACCGTGAAGCTAAATGTTGTGTAACGCATGGGACTTGTTATGGGGTCATGATGTTCTCCTGACTATATTTTCTTTTATTACATGTAGTTAAGTCGGTGGGTGTTTACTGTTTTTTGCATGGGTTTAGAAACACAAAGTAGTAGCAAGCATGTTATAGTTTTGACCCGGCCTACATGCCGTGGATTTGGCCCTTTGTGGCATCTACAGACAAGTCTCGCCCGGCCTACATGCTGTGGATTTGGCCCTTTGTGTCAATTTAACACCCTGACGTTTCCAAAAGACATCAATGTACCCCTGCTACCTAACGCCGTTAATTTCAACCGTTAGCCACTAACGGATGAAGGGCACAATGGTCTTTTCACCTCAATTTTGATTCAGTTTACATAGTTGTGCAGTTTACAATTTTGATTCGAAGTAGGTATATTGTGGTTATGAAAGTTTCGTTTAGTGTATTGGCGATGAACTAGGGATGTCATCATAAGGACCAGGTTCGCCAGAAACACGAAGCTTGCAGCGTTGTGCATCTCCGATGTGTTCTATATTCAGGATGGGATAATTAGGAATATGCTCAAATATCAGGCAATTCAGCTTATGCATATGCTCAGCAGTCATATATGTGTAGTTAACAACCAATTAGAAAGTGGGCAGACCAAAGTTGAATCAAGAACTTGAAAATTATGAAGATATACCTCGCTGTGACTTCTTCTCTTCCAAAAATTCAACGGAGTTACGGGTTGACCAGACAAATGTTTCATATTCTAATAGAGGTTTTTCGAACGTAAATATGCGACTGAAAGTTACTAACAAGGTGAGGATAGGTATCGTGGTTATCATTTTAGTGTTTTAGGTTGTTTTTAATTTGCCAAAAACTTAACAAAATTGTTATAGAATAGAGGGACTTAAAGTTTCACTTAGTAGATAATACAGGGTTGTAAAATGAAAGGTTATAACCGTCATTTCACATTTCATATTCAACCTAACAGAAAGATGATGTCATTAAACAACTTAGTTTCTTCATTAATCATGCTTATGTTCAAGTTTACTTCTTATGTATCTTAGTGTTTTTCATGATCAACATTATGATTCTTCTTTAACCACTAAAAATGGAAGTAAAATGGAGTGTATAAGGTTTTTACCACTAGCTCAAGGCTAGGGATGATTCATGAGAAGTTATGAGATGGATAAAAGCAAATAGAGAAGGTCCTTGCACACTTCCGAAAGCTCCTAGCTTCTTTATATGTCTTCTAACACCTTTGTATGAGCTTGGATTATATGAGAAAGATTGAATGATGGTGGATGTATGTGGGGTTGAGTTCGGCCGAGAGCACCAGGGGAGGAGGAGGATATGTGTGTGTTTCAATGTGTGATGAAATGAAGTTAGAACTCTCAAGTCCTTATAATCCATGCTCTCATTTTAACTTATGTATAATATGTTACACAAAGTAAGACAGGATCCAATTTTTAAATGAAATAAAATCTTGAGGTAAGGGGCCCAAGTATGGCCGATTACTAGGTGGTGGGGGGGGGGGGGGGTAGTAGAGCAGGTTTAACTAAGTTAGTTTGTTTAGTGTTAAAAACCAAGTATATAGTTAGTTATTCTAGTTACTAGATATTTATGATGTATTATGATGCTCGGTGGACCATAACTAGCTCGGTAATGTTAAAACAGTGCTTCTAGTGTAAATTTGATGTTTCGGGTAGTGTCCGGTTGTTCGGTTGGTTACTGGTTCGTTAAAGTGCTAAACTATGCAGTTTAGTGTGCTTTATGTACCCTTTTGTGACACTTTTGATTCCCGACACTTAGGAAAGCATTGAGGACCAATTAACCATGTTTCTGCATAATATTAGTGTGTTAAAATGCTGATTTTTCGCTGAAATTTGCTGAATTCAGCACTTTGGGTGAGTTTTAGGCACTTTCCGGCACTTAAACTATCACTTAGAAAGGCAGTTTTGTGATCCTTACTTTCCTACACACTATACTAGTGTAGTACTTAGTTTCTGGCTCATTCTGTATCTCAATGCACTGTCTGTCTATGTGCTGAGTTCTGTCAGCATTTTCCTGTCTTATCATATAACTGTGCTAACTGTGTCTTGTGCGTCATTTGAGTCAATAAGCTATCATGCAATAATGATATGACATCAATCAATATGTGATGCACATGTATGTATATGGCAGTAATCAGAAAGTAGTTAATTGCAAATTCAGCACAGTAATTAAGGACTAATCATGGTTAATTAATTGTACGGATACCTGAATTTTTGACAGTTGTCACAACCGCACCCCTTGAAAATATGGTTGAACACCTCATCCGCACCCCCAGCAAAAAAATTCTGGGTCCGCCACTGGCAATGCCAATGATCACTCTAAACTTCAGGTGACCCACCCTTCATAATATTTTCTTGAATCATTTTGGCTTTTGCACCTTGACTGATGCCTTGTTTTGAAGATGTATGCTTCTCAATACTTTTCTCAAATCACAAAGCTTCTGCATAAATTGCCTTGTGTCATCCTTTTGATGTTAAAGACCAATGATTGCTTGTGTGCCGTAAATAACGCTTTGGTATCTCCTCTTTTACCCAATTTAATAATGTCATGTTACCATATATAATTTGGAGCAAAGTAGAAATGAGGTTTGGTATTGTTGATTGACAGATACATAGACCATCTGTGGAATCATTCATAATCATAGGAAGAGTTTCTTCGGAGGCATTGACAAGATTTCTAAAACCAAATGTGAAGAAAGAAAGCTACGTGAGCGGGTTGAAAGAGATTAAGGGGAGCAACGAATGCAAAAACAATTGAAAGGCGTTATGAGAAAATATGATTGTCCGGGTACTTAAAGGTAGTTTTTTGTGTACTATTTAGATCAATATGTTAAAAATTGTTAGTTTTGTAATATGTAATAACTTGAGTTTATGTTATTGTATATGTGGTTAATTTGTAAACTAGATTCTATTAGTTATTTTCTGCATTTTTAGCCGAAAAAAATTGATTTCTATTAATTTTTTTATATTTTTTTGTTATTTGTCGGAAATTCGTAGGAAACCAAAAATTAATGTATTGTCGAAATGTTGTTGGAAAATATATACTTAAAGAAAAATATTTGTGAGAAATTTGTAGGAAAAATTAGAATTTATTTGTCGGTATTTTGTCAGAAATTAAAAAAACGTATAATAACATTAATATTATCATTATTAATAAAAAATATTGTTATTATTATCATAAAAATATTTTTTTTTTGTTTGCAGGAAATTTGTAGCAAACTGTTAAGAGAAAGTTATATAATTTTGTAAGAATTTTGTCGCAAAATAAAAATAATTATTCGTAATTAAGGATAGTTTTTCTTATTAATTTTATTGATTTTAAAAGTAAAATATCATAAAATAAAATACAAAAATAGGCATAATTGTCGAAGAATTGTAGGAAAAAAATAAAAAACCGGTTTGTAGGTATGTTGTGGCAGCGCTTGTGACAATAAATTTTTGCCGAAAATTTGTTAGAAATTTTGTCATAATTTTGTAGGTAACCTGATTTTCGACAAGCTTATTTTGCACGAAAATTTTTTGTAGCAAATCTGTAGGTAAGACCAATTTCCTATAGATTTGCTACAAATTTGGCTGTCACAAAGAAGACACTTTTCTAGTAGTGTTTTGTTACTTTTTACTGTCTTCCCACAATACCTACAGCCTACAAGACACCTCATAAAAAAATTGAAAGAAAAGAAAATAATAAACGCCAACACACTAGTGATTTAAAACATTACTTCTTCCCCGTGTTCTTTTTCTTTTTGTTCTCTCTCTCCGTCGCACAAAGTTGTCTTCCTCCATCTGCTACCGCCTTCTGCCACTTCTGGTCTATGCAGGGAAGTTTTCGGGTTTGCTCTATTGTTTCTTAGTTTGAGGAGTGTGGTGTAAGAAGTTCATGGAGGGGGGGTGTCGAAAAATTTCACGAGGATGCTCGGGATTTCATCACATATATACTAGAAGAAACGAAAAATTCATGGGGTGTGCCCACCCCCCTTGGGACCATGTAGGTACACTGTGACAACTCAAACTTTCAAGTTTAGCATCGTCTAAACTCATAACACTTAGCTCGTGATTTGAGTATATACGATCTAATTATACGTAATTACTATCGCTTGGATAATGGTAAGTTGTTAAACGCTAAGCGTTGGTTCATAAATTCAGCCGCGCACGATGTCGGGCTACACACCTTCATTCATCAGTCGCACACTTCATTCATGTTGTGGGCTTCTATAGGCCCAGTCTTGATCGGCCCAATTGGAACCCAACCTACTTAAATAAAATGCATGCATACACGATCAGGGATGCAGTTTGCATCTTTTTGCAATATACAAAAGAAAACTACAAACCCTACCCACCATAACAACAATTCAGCCGCACACCTCTATATCCTCTCTACCTCCGATCGCCGAAGATATCTTCTGCCAATAACCGGTTGCCGACAACAACATGTCAACAGCGGAAGACTGACGGAGGTGGTGTTTCACGGCGATCGCGACAAGTGTTGATGGAGCTCAACTCCGTCTGTTTGGATATGACGGCACAACGATAGAATGGTGGTGGTGTGTTTCTGATCAGACGAGAGCGGGGAAGACGACTGATAGCAGCAGAGAAGTCACCGGCGACGACGGCGGCGGCGGACCGTCGGAGCTCCGAATCGGGCGGTAGCAGTGGCAGCGAACATCTCCTTTCGTCTCGTAGACTCTTGGTTAGTAGATGTTCTTGTATTATTTCTTAGTTGGTTGTTCTTGTTTATTTGTGAAATCGATTAACGGATCTGTATGTGTACGTGTGATGTTCGTATAATTGATTATGCATAGATAGATGGTAATGTTAATAAATGGATAGTGATGATGTTAAATAACCATTACCCGATGTTGTTTGAATTGTGTGATGTAGACTTGCATGATGATAAGTATGACATAGGGTTTGCTAAAGTCAATAATTAATGTATCACATGATCTGGGTATTGTTGCCGTCAACAAGTGTTGTATCACATGGGCCATTTAAGTGTGATTGGACCGCACTACCATGTGATTGCTTCATCTTTTGATTTTATTCAAAAACTCCTATAACTATCCTTCTCTTGATTGCTCCTGTCTTGTCGTAAGGATGTATAGAAGCAGTTTGGGGTGTGTGGTATAGCATAGTTAATCCAATTCGAATTCTGATAATGTTGATTGTTATAAAGCCGTTTTATGATAATGTGTATATAATGGATAAATGGAGCCGATTGATTTAGATTGTGATAAGGGATTAGCTATTAACAAACAGCAGGTTAAAACGGATCACACACAATCACACTTGGGTCGGGTATGGGATTGTACCGCACATACTCAAACACTTGGGTTGAATAATTGTTGGATCATACACGAGGCTTGGGGCCAACAGTGCACATTGAGCCGTACATTTAATTAGACTATATTCTGGACTAGAATGCATGAATCTCTATAACGTGAGTAACAAAAGATTGATTTGGTGAACAGGTATATTACGAGTTGCAATTCATTGAACATTGTGTCTCATTTTAATTGGACCATGTTAATGGGCCGCATAGTTGCATGATGAGAAATAATGGTCTGTTGGGTGTTTGTTGAACATGAACTAACAATGTGAACATATGATGATAATGAACTAGCGTGTTGCATGAATTACTGTTGTGACCTGTATTATGTAATGTGAAATCAGTGTACGCTACAAGTGTGGTATGTGTAGAGAATACGTGTTCTATGTGCATACGAAACTGACTGTTATTGGTAACCACGATAGGGTTTGGTTGATCAACTGGGAACGGGTAATGTAACGAAACATACCGAGCAAATCTAAGGTGAGTTCACTGCTCTTTTCCAAGCATGCATCCCGGGGAGGGATATCGGGTAACGTTCCAGGGAGGAATGCAGGTTAATGGGATGTTTGTTATTACTTAGTTTCTATTATGTAAGACCCCCTACATCTACCGACAGTTGCCGAGGAGGCAACGAGGTTATTAGTTGATAGCGCTATTAGGTTTGGCACCCTCACACCGTACCGAGGAGGACGGGCGTGAACTAATTTCCTTAAAGCATGACCAATGCCTAAATAGAGGCATTGGGGTTGGGCATTCACATCGTGTATATATAAGACCCCTTACATCTACTCGAGGTTATTAGTTAAGCTAATTACCTCGACCACTTGACCAATGCCTTGATAGAGGCATTGGGGTTGGGCATTCATATCTTGTAGCCGTTCGGTAATCGAGTAATAGCAACATCAAATCATCATAACAACGAAACAACATATCATCTTGTTAACTGTTTTACACATGTGACTGGTCATTAAACTCGGTAAACAAAACTTTGAACTCACCAGCGTAGTCTGACACACTTGTTTGCATGCTTGTAGGTCGTTAGCTGAGGTACTTTGGAACTTGCTATCTTGAGCAGCGGGAGTGGGCATGGTCATACAGGGCGTATTTATCTTAATGATTTCTGATACATTACTTGAGTTTCAAACTATTTACTTTGCTTCCGCTGATTACTTTGGTTTTCATTTAAACTTACATACAGTATTTCATTTACAATTAAGTACTTCACCATTAATTGAATGTGTTTGATATAATTAGTGGCTCGTTGTTGGATCGTCGCACTCCTAACAGGGACATACCCTAGGTGGGAATTTGGGGGTGTGACATACACCCCTGGCGGGACCTCAATCATGTCGGAATGCTACCATGCGAAGATATCCATGTTGCGAAACAAGAGTTGCTTCAGATAAGAGCGGATGTTTTCCGACAAGGTAGGACCCAAGGTGATTGTCTGTTTTCTATCGAACATATGTCAATATCTTTATGGGCATATCACGACTTTATTTTTTTCTTTCGGTTGCTATAGCAGGTGTTAGTATCGTAACGAATCAAATCGATGCCGACCGAGTTCCCGCCCCGTAGCACGAATGAACCCTACTAGTTTTTTTATTAAATAGTTATTGATAAACATTTCAAAAATTTTAATAGTTCGGTTTCTAATACTTTAAAATTTACTTTATACCTTGTAGGATTAGGATCAAATACAAAGGAAAAATAAATAAGATGGGTAAGAAGGATTTTGGTCCATTGATCTAAGATTTGGAGGGTTGAGATTTGTTTTAAAGAAAAGAAGATAATTGAAGAGTATAAAAGAAATCCTACATTTATTTATTTTCTCTCTCCACATGCAAGTCACATGTCAATTCCCCCATCAATTTAAATCGTCCATAATTTTTCATAGGACATTTTTCTAAAAAGTTCACCATAATAACAAGCGTTTTCTTATCTTTAATATTAGTATGACATTGCTATATAAAAATAAAATAAAAAATTTGTTATGAATGAGTTATAATATTGTGACTTTCCACATGCTTAACTCCCACCCCTTTAATGTATTTGTATTAATGTCAAGCCCTATAAATACTAGCTATTGTATTTATATGATATATCAATAAGATTTTACATTCCCTCATTCTTTTATTCTTCTCATTATATTGCTATTAGGTTTAGTTGTTTTACAACACGTTATCAGCACTAGTTGTTTATGGAGTTGAATCGCATTATGTAAGTTTCTAGAGGAACCATTGTTACAAGCCATCGCTGGACGCTTCACCATGCCACTGTTTGCTTTCAATCTAACCATTATGCAAAATGTACTGATATTGAATCGCAGAACAGGTATCCTTCGATCCTATATGTGTTTAAAGTGGTAATGCATAGATTTAAATAATATGTTTTTCCAACAACCATATCCTTATTCTGCAAAATATAGATTTGATTTTGTATTCGAAAACAAATGATTTTGATACGGTGAGAACTATCGGTAACTGGAACACTATGTTTATTTATTTATTCAGATATTTATTTAACTTTTATTTTCAATATTACATAATGATTTCCATAATAAATTTTGTCTCAACATTTAATTTAATATAACGGTGGATTCGTCAACCATTAACAAGCTTTAAATATATTTCATACTTATCATATTTTAGTGACCATTCGTTATCTAGGTTAATTGTCATCCATTAAATATAATAAATTGTCATTCATCAAATTTATTATCATGAATTAATTTTATGGTAGTTGTCATACATCAAATTTCATACAGTTGATTTTCATGTTATGTGATTTATTGCAATCTTACTTTGATTACTGAATGCAATTGATGAATGAATATGGTTTATAAAATAAACTAATTTTGGAATGCTGATTTTAAGAAACTAAAACTTGATACATTGTTTCAATATTTGGTTCTTGTATTTAATTCAAGCTATGGGATTCGACTACACAAATTTACTTAAAAAATATTTTCTTTTGAATTGTTTATAGATAAGTCGTAGAGATGTATAAATGGCTTAAAATAGATATACAAAATAGGTTCCCTTATATATTCCCTTCTTTAAATCTTGAGTAACACATAAACGTTTTGATAAGTCGATCGAAGCAACATGAGCCTATGAAATTAATTTGAGTGAATTTATTGATTTTATTTAAATTTAGTTGATTGATGGCCTTCCATTTAGCTGTATTTAATGACCACTCTACTTTCATATTCATAATTTTAGCATTCTAAAATATTTAATATTATATATTATGAATTAATGATATGTTAATATCACATTTATGTTTTATCTACTTTTAATATATCTATTTTAATATGCTTAAATATGCAGTTATATAAATGGTGAATACATTTATAAATTAGACATTATAAATATGCAGTTTTAACCACCTTTATTATTATTATCACAATATTATCACCATTACCTTATTAAATTAGACATTATATAACTTGTTTTAAGTGTGGTATGTTTTTACTCATCTCAACTTGTTGCTTTAGTAGTCATGCTAGCGTATAGAAGGCATGTCAAAATACCTTTACACAGTTAAGATGTTAAAGAGATCTAGTGCGTAGTACACATTCGACATTCATTTCTACGATTTTAAACATTGATTGATTTCGGTATTACATACACTATACAAGCCTTTAATGCAATACATTATTACAATAACATATTGCTGCAGTATTAAAAAAAAACTTTGATATTTATGCATGGGTTGTACCAGGATTTATAAAAAAAAATGTATTAATAATATTCAAGTAATGGTTTACTGTTGTTCATTTTCTTTATTTTTACAAGAGGAACCCATGCGTTATTTTATAGTGATAACGGTATCTCATGCATCTAATAGGGGATTGGTCATAATACTTAACAATAGTATTGGATATTAACTATAGTGTATTGATTATATATTTTATTATAAGTGATAAAAATCATATTTCATAAGGTTGTATTATAACTTGTTTTACTTGGTTACATGTCATAAAGTCATGCATTGTATAATCTAGCTTTATGTATACATTGTGTTCATATGATGAGCATTAAAGTGACCAAAGTTGTGGTATATGATCACACGTTATAAACATGATTGAATTGTGATCCATGTTGGTTTATAATATGACATCCGAAGTATCAAACTCCCTAAAGCTTATTATAAATATATTAAAGCGTGTTTGGAGCGATAAATATTAATGATTCGATCATATAATTGATGTTATATGATGAAAAGATTATTTATACATGTGGAATAAAATAATTTCCATTTCCAAACCTCAAATATGCTTTTGAAGTAGCAAGATTGTTAAAGTTTATGTAAGGTTGATTGTGATGATACAATGATTGGCATAAAGGTGGTGATCATGTACAAACTAAGAAAATTGTAATGATGTCACCATGATAGTTGTTTGGTTATAATCCATTCCGTGAACTGAATGTGATGATATAATAATTGGTGTAAAGTTCGTAATCATGATAATTGAGGAAATTGTTATCATGCTCATGTAATGAGATCAACCATGTTAATAATGTGATGAGTATACAATGATCGTTATAAAGGTCGTAAGATATAAGATTGATAAATCTTATATGACTCAACTACTTCTCAACTGATGGTTATTTACAAGGAAAAATCGATTAAATTCTTTTCTTTTGTCACACTTAAGACATATGTTCCTAAAGTAACAATATCATTAAGAGTTATGAAAAAATGAAATGATTTTATACTCACGTGACAAAGTAAATAATGAAAAGTTATGGAGCTTGTTTTGTTCTACTCCATTCCCCAAAGTGAATGTGATTATATATTTGTAAATGTAATGATGGACCTAATTGAGTCATTTGTAATGATGAGATTGACTATAAGAATTGTAATGATTGGCATTTTAATAATGAGATGGACCACCAAAAGTGACAAACTAAGGAGTGATTGCATAGTGTGATGGTTTTAACTTTGAAGTTATAATATATTCTCTCGCATCATACGTTTTGTATTACACACGAGCAAGTAATACACATACGATCATAAACCAGAAGTTTATGGATCATAATTATTTAATTAGTTGGCATGACCGGTTAGACCACACCGAGTCAATGATGATGTGAAACATAATGAAGAACTAGAAGATTCTTCAAGATAATAATTAGCATGTAATGTTTGCTCTCAAGGGAAATTATATATTTACAAAATAAACGAGGGTGTGTATACCTAAATATTCTGGAAGCGATTAAAGGATATGCATATCCCAACATGATACCATTTAGTGTTTTAAATTGATGCATCGTCTAAATGGTTATCAAATCCACAACCTGAAGTTTGTGTGATTGTGACTTAGCTAATGTGATAGCAAGCATATTAATCCAGATTAGTAAATTTATTTGTTAATAGTGAATTTGATTCCCAAATTATTAATGATCATTGGAATAAATGTTATTGTGATCACTGAACGTCTACTATTGGTTACAAAGCCAATAATCATGAGAGGAGCAAAAGTTCATTTAGGTACATGTAATTTTATAGAGTAAAATGCACGGATAGTCCCTGTGGTTTTGCAAAATAACACCTATAGTCTTCAACTTTTTGAAATTACACCGGTGCTCCCTGTGGTTTGTCAGTTTGTTACTCGCATAGTCCCTGGACTGGATGACGGTTAGTTTTCTCCGTTAAGTGGATGTGAAATGACAAATTTACCCATCATGTTCTCCACTCTATAAAAACAAAACATCCCCACCCCACCCACCCCCACCTTTCTCTCTGTTTCCCCCTGATAATTGAATTGCAATCGTTTCGTTGTTTATACTGTTGAATGTGTACGATTTTCAACGAACAGTTTATTGACTAAAACTGTTATTAACCGTTTTTTAGATCCGATTTATGCATCGCATTCGATTTCTCATGATCCTAATAATGTGCACTGTAATCGGACGATAATAGTGCTCTGTTTGATTATTAGTTTTGTTGCTAAACGTTTTTTAATCCAATTTCTGTGTTGAATTGGATTTCTAACGAATAACGATGCTGAAAGGCTGAATTCGTGATCGTCGGCTTCATTAAGGTGACAGAGTCATGTGCATAGTCCACTTGTACCGTACAAGTAATTATTGCATGCAGAATATAATTACAGTCTTTGGAAAGTCTAGGAAATAGGAGCACGAAACGAATCAACATATACATTAACATCAATTTTTTGTACCACACATCACACAAAGTTCTGCTGTTCCAGAAAAAAACATCACACAAAGTTCTGCTGTTCCACACATCACACAAAAGTCTACCAACAATAACAATCTGGTGGGTGGTGATTAATGGTGGGGAAAACAGAGAGAAAGGTGGGGGTGGGTGGGGTTATTTTGTTTCTACAGAGTGGAGAAGATGAAGGGTAAATTTGTCATTTTACATCCACTTAACGGAGAAAACTAACCGTCATCCAGTCCAGGGACTATCCGAGTAACAAACTGACGAACCACAGGGAGCACCGGTGTAATTTCCAAAAGTTGGGGACTAGAGGTGTTATTTTGCAAAACCACAGGGACTATCCGTGCATTTTACTCAATTTTATATATAGTACCATCAATTCACATCAAGCCAATAAGTTATAGTTCTCCCTATACAGTTGGTTTTTGGTCAGGAACCAAAGATGTCTCATCAAAGATTTTGGTTGTGCGACATGTATTGAAACTCATCCAACACATCGCACAAAAATGGGACTTCTAAAAAGTTTGAGAATATGTTGGGTATAAATAATCGTTTATGATTGAATACTTAAAGCCATTAGTGAGAAATTTGTTTATGGCTCATTGGTTTTTCACTTTAGTGAATGAATGTTCCCAACATTAGGGGGAGATAACAAGCAGTTGGAAAGTGAAAAGTGAAATGAATTATCATGTCATCTTGATCTTCAAACTATAAACTATGAACTAAAAGTTTAAAATATAATTGATTTACCAATATTAAAGAACAAATTACCAGACAACTTCACTGACCTAATAGAGTGACTAAGTAAGTCACATAATCAACTGCTTATGCTCCAGTTATATTTGTGTCCCAAGAGGACAACCACGTATTTTTGTAATGAGTCTATTGCACGCCTAAAGCTTGGTAGACTTGTTGATTCCAATAATAAAATTTCTCGAAAATTGGAGCAAGTAATTAAGATGGTCAAGTCGAGGTTATAGTAATAAGATCTCCTGAAAAGACAATAGACATGATGGTTCAAGAAGAACCTCGGGTACCTGAAAATAAAGAGATCTCGATAAGTTGTATCATGTCTAACATATGTATTGAATCGAAATAAAAATCGACGTCGTTATACTTTTGTATATAATGTAGCGCTTAAAATGATTATATGATAAGGATCAAGATTTAAGATCTGCCTATGAATGAATATTAAGAAATGATTGGCCAAAATAGAA
Organism: Helianthus tuberosus; assembly: GCA_030545235.1. Classification (NCBI taxonomy): domain Eukaryota; kingdom Viridiplantae; phylum Streptophyta; class Magnoliopsida; order Asterales; family Asteraceae; genus Helianthus; species Helianthus tuberosus. The sequence goes on from CM060436.1 coordinate 9,774,351, forward strand.
AGACGCAAATAAGGCAGAGTTTAGTTCTCTAATGAAATGGAAAGTTTCTGGACCAACAGTCCATACAACTGAAGTTGTAAAATATACTGGATACAAAAGTGTCTTTTATGCGAATCATGTGAAAATCAAATTAAGTGATATAAGTCAAAATTGGTGGCGCAAGAATTTTCACAAAGACCTATGATTGATTATGAGAAAATGTATTCTCCAGTGGTGGATGCATTGACTTTCCAATATCTTATTAGTCTGGTAATATATAAAAGAGAATTGACATGCGTCTTAGGAAAGTTATGTATCACTTGATACTAAGTCATATAAAATAAGTTCTCGAGAATATTATGATTATTATATAAATTCATATCTGAATACATATACATGTTGTATATGTTATTGAATTGAATATAATTGGAACTCCCCATGAGTATCCTAAAGCATTTGAGTGCTTAAGAGGTTAATTGAAACACCTTATAGATGTAATTATAGTGCACCAATACTCCAATAAACCTACATAGAAAATGTGTACCTGGTTATTATGGAATCTCAATGTACACAATGTACAAACATGGTACAATATGGATTTTGGAGATAAAAGCAAGTGTTCTTGATATTTTTGCATATGATACAAATATCTATGTGTTAAAAGGGCAAGTTTATATAGCAAAACTTCTAAGAGTGAAAGCAGATGCATATTTGGATAAGATGGAAAGAATTCCCTCATGGATTGATAATCCTAGAAGAATTAATGATGTCAAAACCACAAGAACGTATTATATGAAGTTGACAAAATACGTATGGAATAAAATAGTTGGGTCGAGTGTTGTACAACTCGAGATATTCGCATAAAGAAGAACATAAGTTTGATTAAATTAGCCATGTTCTATGAACATTCTAATTTTAAAAGTTCATTATAATCGCAATTTATAGTAATGATGTATAGGCATCATTGAGGGAAATTGTCAAGCTTTTAGAGGGAGAATTTTTGAATGACCTTGGCACGGTATAATTATTACTCGAACTGCAGTTCAAGTATATATGTAATTATATTTTACTAATCCCTCAAGTACATCTAGAAGATGATGTTTGGATATTTTAGTATGGACATAGTTGAACCTTAAAGTATGTTAAAGGCTGTTAAGTCATTTGTTATAAGAAATGCATATTATCATCTCCTACTAAAGTAGAGATCCTCATTCTAGAAGTACCATCGTTAAATGCATAAGTGCATTAATATGTTTTGCTAGCTATGTATGGTTATAATATCTTTCACTTGACCATATTGTCATGATATAACCTTTGTCAAGCAAAGAGACAATGGAATGAGTTCAAAGAAATATTTCAGGTATAAACGATATTTGATTATATTTTACTAACCCATCAAAACAAGTTTGGTTAGCCTTGTAGATGCAGGAATGTAACAAAACACAACATTGCTCAACATAAAGGATTGCACATTAAGGAATCAAGCGACAAATCATTGGCTACAAAAGCTTTGTTCGACTTTCAAGGAAGATGGACACACATAACTTAAAGGCTACATGTTAAAATGAAGGGGAGACTTATTCAAGTTGCACTCTTTTTCCCTTACCTAAGTTTTGTCCTATTGGATTTTCTTATTAAGGTTTTTAATGAGGCAACACACTTGATACAAAAGTATCAGGGGGAGAAAATACGCGCTGCACTCTTTTTCCCTTGGCTATGGTTTTATCCCAATGAGTTTTCCTAGCAAGGTTTTTAACGAGGCAGCATATATCACCAAGCGTATTAAAAGAATAATATGTTATTTTACATAATCATGTGGATATTCAAGGGGGAGTGTTATGAATGAGTTATTATATTGTGACTTTCCACATGCTTAACTCCCACCCCTTTAATGTATTTGTATTAATGTCAAGCCCTATAAATACTAGCTATTGTATTTGTATGATATATCAATAAGATTTTACATTCCCTCATTCTTTAATTCTTCTCCTTATATTGCTATTAGGTTTAGTTGTTTTACAACAAAATTTCATTTTTACTGGTTTTTTTTTTTTTTTTTTGCATTGTTTTAACGGTTCAGTTCATTGTGTCTTTTAACTGGGTTTTGTTCATTACGTTTTTACTAGGACTTCTATACATTGTGTTATTATCAAAATTTATAACACAATGTTAATTTGGGTTCAGGCCACTGTGTTTTTATCAAAACTTATAAGTTATAACACAATATATGACACGATAAAGATGGTGTTATATTTGGGCACTCTATATATTGTGTTATAGGTTTTGGTTTTGGTCATTGTGTTTTAATCTATTGTTCATTGTGTATTAGTCTGTTGTCTATTGTATTTTAGTGTGTTGTCCATTATGTGTTTTATTTGCTCTCACTAATTGTGTCTTTTATTTGTTTTCATCAATTGTGTTTTTAGTCTACTTTCCACTGTCTTTTTAGTTTGATACTCATTGTGTTGTACGTTATGTCCATTGTGTCTTTTATCTGTTGTCATCGATTGTGTTTTTGGTCTACTTTTCATTGTGTTTTTAGTTTAATATTCATTGTGTTTTACATTATGTTCATTGTGTATTTTATCTGTTATCATCCATTGTGTTTTTAGTCTACTTTCCATTGTGTTTTCAGTTTGATACTCATTGTGTTTTATGTTATGTCCATTGTGTAATACGCAACTGAGTTTTCTCATTGTGTTCTACGTTATGTCCATTGTGTAATACGCAACTGGGTTTTTGAATTTAATTTTTCTAAATATATCAATATGGTACTCATATTAAAGAAAAAAGACGCTCGATTTTATTGTATAATTTTTTTAAAAACAAATAACGTATAAAAAAGTTATGGACGCTTAGAAAATAGGGGGAAATAGCATGTGACTTGCATATGCATAATCTTTTTATTCTTTTTGACAAAATTACCCTTTCCACTTGATTGGTTTGGGACACTTGTCACTCTATAGTGCCTTCTTACACTTCTTATTTTTATACTTCTTTGTAGAATAACTCAACCCATACTTTATATATTCTAGCAATAGAGATCAATTCGATAGTAATAAATTTTTGATTCAATCCCCACTTCACACCATGTAAAACTGAATTTCAAGAAAGATATTATGCGAGGAAGATAATATGCAGAAATAAAATATTAAACAAAACAGATAAAATAACTCTTATCCTATATTCGATAAAAGCAAAAAGGGTACATAACAAAATAACTTGGGGAAGGTTCTATACAGAACACTAAATATTGCGAGAACACGCAGAACAAAATTTATCATCCATTTTTTCAACCATAAAAACATAACAAGTAAAGGGAAATGTTACAAATGTAAGACTTATTGTTTCTTACACTAGAATTAAAAACAAAATATGAATCTTTTTCAGTTTTTATATAACTTACACATATGTAGGTTATGTGTAGGTTAAATTACTTACATGTATGTAGGCTATGTGTAGGTAAAAATTAATGGTTTTCTTACGTATATATCGTACACATATGAATGTAAGAAATATAAAATTTAAAAAATATGAACCTTAAATCCCAAATTTTGTGATGTATAGTTGTTATTTTTGTTCTCGCAATAATTAGTGTTCTGTAATAATGCTCATCCATAACTTTTATCCTGTGTATATATTAAACAAAACATATAAAAGTATGTGCTGAAAACAACAAACAAGTCCACGATCCTTTTCTTTAGCATAATCCAACGTCCACTTTGAATAGTATCCAATAAGACCATATCTTCAAGACTTCAACTACTCACGTACACCAATAGGTGCTAAATGACTCTTTTACCCATCATTCATTTGCTCCCCTGATCCGCAACCAGCTTTACCCGAACTGAACCCGCGACGCGTCACCCGTAAATGAACCCGATTAACCCAACACAAATATGATGCGATGATCGGATATGATGAAATCAAGAGGCTCCACCTTATCATCTTCTTTCACGTCACGTATTAATTTGTCTATTTCAAGATTCTTAGGAACATATCTATATTATGGCATTGAAGTAGGCTGGGTCGAAATTAATGGGTCCGTAGTGTTGTCAGGAGGAGTTGAGGAGAGATCCTTTATTTTAGGTCTTTTCCTAAAAATTGGTTATTTACTTTACTTTAAAAATTGAAGCATACATCACGAGTTAACACTATGTTCCTGAGTCTCATTTAATAATGGGAAGGGAAAGAAAAGAGATGAAAATATGAAAAAAAACCATGTTCTTAAGATTTTTTAAGGATAGAAGGGGAGGGGAAAGAAGGGAAAAGGGAAGAAAATTTGTACCTGTATTATCGGAGAGATTTTGAGAGAAAATCTTATTAATTACTAAATTACCCTCATTTCTAAATGTTTAAAGGGTATAATGGTAAAATTGTTCCTTTCTTTTTTTTTCTTCCTCCTAACTCGGGAATACTTAAAATGCTTGATTTCTTCTATTTTCCTTTACTTTTCATTGAACCCGGGAACATGAAAAAAAGCACATATTTTCTTTCCTATTCTCTCTTAATTCATTTTCCTTCCCCTTCCCTGTTAAATAAGACTCGAGAACACAATGTAAATCCCACGTATCAATAGTCGTCCAAACCCTACATCACCTTCCAAACCCTACATCGCAATCCCTACCATCTTCCGATATTTCCAAGCATTATTCGATTTCCACTTCATAGACTGCTCAAACATGGAGTTATCCATATGTGAATCCATCGTTTCTATAGGTTTGTGCTTTTCATCCATCCTAGTAAAACCCTAATGTTAGTTTCTCACATAATTGTTTTTTTGTTGCATTAACTCATATAATATATAACAATGACATATAAGATATATGCGGTTGCTGTGGATTACTTATAGTACTGTTTCTTTGAGTGAGTCTACGTAATAGATTAGGATTGTTTTTCGAGTCTACGTAATAGATTAGGATACACTTTGTCTATTTTCAATAGATTAATTCGAGTGATTGAATTGTGTTTATTGCTTCTTTGATCCAACAGATACAATAATGAAGGCACAAGCCGTAATCAAGGACCATGTTAATTTGACTCCTGTGATGCATTATCCGCCTTAAATTCAATTGCAAGAAAAACACTATCTTTTAAATGTGAATGCTTTCAAAAGAGGTAAAGAGATGTCTTCTCGATGCATTTTTGTTATCAAGAAATGGACGTGTTAGTTAATGCGTTTTCTTTGATCATTATCAGTGGTGCGTTTAAATTCAGAGGTGCATCAAATGCTGTCTTCTCTCTTGGTGAAGCTCAAGCAGCCAAAGGAGTCGTAACTCACAGCAGGTAAGATGACATACTTTGATCAAGCCCCAGAACTCGACACGCTAATAGTTCCAATAAGTGGTTTGTATATTCCGCTATCATCTATGAATCTTATGCTGTTAAGCTGTTTGTTTGGTTTCCTTATTGTTTACGCGAAGTTGAAACATGTAGGTGGTGGTTTAATTTCTGGGGTGGTTGTTGGAGCCAAGTCAAGGAATCCAGCCATACGGGTCTTGGGTGCTGAGCCAAAAGGAGCTGATGATGCAGCACAATCAAAAGCATGTGGTAGACTTATAACCTTGAGTCACACCAACACAATTGCTGATGGCCTTCGAGCTTCCATGGGAGATATCACCTGGTAATAAAATCACACACATAATAACTAGTGCCAAAAACATACATTAAATTCAATAGTCACACACATAACATTAAGTGCCAAAAACAAGCAAATTCAGTTTTAGAGTTCCACTTACATTCATAGTCGTAAGTGAATATGTGATAAGAGTAATCATAGATGGATATTCAGTTTTGCAAAATAGGTTGGATGTTATTATATGCTGTTTTTCCTAAACATATTATTAAAAACCATTTCACTATATTCAAGCAGTAGAAATTGGTTATCAACAACTTGAAAAGGAATTAGTAAAATAATCACTTTAAATACACCATGCCAAACACACCCAAGGAATACCTCTCACATCTTGTTAATTTATGTAACACATCTATAGAAAGAAGATTAGCCTTATCTAGGGGTGTTCAAGATCGGATTATCCGGTTTTCGGATATCCAAACGGATATGCGAATTTATAAAAAAATAAAAAAAAAGTTTTGTGCATAAATTAAAACTAAACCTATATTCGATTTTCCAAATTTCCAACATTGAAAACTAAAAATATCCAAAAGTAACACTTTAGACTAAAAAAAAGTTTGCACTCAAATGTGGAAGATGAAGTCTAATTTGAACTATAAACCTGAAACATGCAACGTCATAAGCTAAGAGAGTGCCCCCCCCCCCCCCCCCCTCTATCAAACAACGGATTATCCACTTTCTAATTTGAACTATAAACCTGAAACATGCCAAACCAATAAGTTCATAGGTACCAAGTTTGTAATTCATCTTCTACTCTTTTAAATTCGCTCCTAAAGGAAAAACAGAAGCCAGTGCCCCCCCACCCCTATCAAACAACGTATCGTTACCAAACCTTAAAATTACCCACCAAATTGTAATTATAATGCTATGAACCAAAAGTTTCTTTATTGTAGTTACCTCCTGGTTGAGTGGATTTTAAGAATTATTATAAATACAAACGAAAGGAGATGACTATAGAGGATCTTATTGTTCGTCTTCAAATTGAAGAGGACAATAGAATTACACTAAAAGGCAGCCATGCGCAAACTTCTGCTAGCGCAAATTTGGTTGAGCATGGGCAATCCTCTAAGGGCAATAAGGGCAAGGGGAAAAAGGACAAAGAGAAAGCAAAGGCTATCAAACTTGGACCGAAGAAAGGGGTTGTGAAAAAGAAACCTCAAACGTTCCAAGGGACTTGTTACAACTGTGACGAGCCGGGGCATCAGGCTAACCAATTCAAGAAACCAAAGCGTGAGCGCGCGCACATGGTGGATGAAGACGGAATGCCTTTGGTGGCAATGATTTCCGACAAACCGCAATGTTGGATGAGGTCAATGCTGTGACCAACACTCCAAAAGGATGGTGGGTTGATACGGGAGCGACCCGTCATGTGTGCCCAGACAGGAGCCTCTTTACCACCTTCAAGGAGCTTGCGGGAGATGAGAAGCTGTACATGGGAAATGCAGCCACCGCGGACATCAAGGGTGAAGGAACGGTGATTTTGAAGTCTCGGGATATATGTTCCAGACTTACGCAAGAGCCTAGTCTCGGGATGGTTGCTTAATAAGTTTGGATTTCGTTTAGTATTTGAGAGCGATCAATTTGTACTTACTAAACGAGGAATGTATGTTGGTAAGGGCTATGACCAAAATGGTATGTTCAAATTGAATGTAATGGCTATCAAAAAGAACATGAATAAAATTGCTACTACTTCTACTTATATGCTTGAGTTTTCTGATTCGAATAAATGGCATGGTAGATTAGGTTACGTAAATTTTAATTCAATACGCCGTTTAATCAATTTAAATTGTATACCAACATTCCATATTGATTCACATTATAAATGCGAAACATGTGTAGAATCCAAACTTACAAGATCATCATCGAAATCGGTTGAACGAATAACCGAACCCCTCGATTTAATTCACACTGATATTTGTGATTTAAAAGCGGTACCCACAAGAGGTGGAAATAAGTACTTCATCACGTTTATTGATGATAGTACTAAATATTGCTATGTATATTTACTAAAAAGTAAAGATGAAGCAATAAGTAAATTTATCTTGTATAAAAATGAAGTTGAGAATCAACTTCAAAAGACGATAAAAGCTTTGCGAAGCGATCGAGGAGGCGAATATGTTGCACCTTTTGCCGATTTATGCGCAAAAGTGGCATTGTACATGAGTGTACACCTCCTTATTCTCCACAATCAAATGGCGTGGCGGAACGAAAGAACCGTACATTGAAAGAAATGATGAATGCCATGTTGATAAGTTCTGGGGTGAGCCAGGAAATGTGGGGGGAAGCCATTCTCTCGGCTAATTATCTTTTGAACAAGATATATACCACTCAAAAAAAGGGACGAAACTCCATATGAGTTATGGAAAAGGAAGAAGCCTTCATACAAATACTTGAAAGTGTGGGGGTGCCTAGCAAAGGTGATTGTACCACCTCCTAAGGCTCTTAGGATAGGACCCAAAACTGTTGATTGCATATTTATTGGGTATGCGCATCAAAGTAGTGCACATCGCTTTCTTGTACATAAGTCCAAGAATCCAGATGTACACGTAAACACTATCATGGAGGTGAATCCTAACGTTGTGTCTTACTTTGAAAATGTGTTTCCTTTGAGAAGACAAACACATGCAACGTCATCAACACCTAATTTTGACGTAGATGAAAGCTCATCTACACCAGTTGATGAAGTAGTTCATGAAGATCGGATTATTTGAAGTAGTTCATAAAAATAATTCTTTTTCATTACAAAATCATTAGCTGTTGTTCCAAACCACCCTATTCAAACTAATACTAAATTCGCTTCATCAATTTTTAAAACAAACCATAAAGCTTTGTAGCAACTTATAGTCCTAACATGACATAAACATAAGTAATGAAAAACAATTAGTTGCTAAATCAATGAATTATGGAACCTTATACCTTGACCAATATAACATCCGTATACTAAGTGACAATCATAGTTTTGAACTTGGTTAAATAAATTATAAATTTAACTATATCTAATTGTACAAATGAACGCACATTATATTCTTATAGTTTGTCAATCTGGGTTCCCAAATTTGTTTGGAAACATGGTAAATCATGGAATACTAAACAATTTTTATATTTGTGGTTGTTTCAGGTTATTTTATTGGCAAACGAAAACCCCATGCAAACTTTTATTAGAAAAGAATAAACTAGACCTGGGATATGAGCCAAGAATCTACCTTATGGTTCGGGCTGGAGGGCAACCCGGTTTTACCGAGCTGTTACCCCAGCGAGTCTCTCGTGTGGGGGCAGTATGGTTTCCGGGCGGAGGTCAGCATGCGCGGGGGCCGGGGCCCGATCGAACATCGCGTTCCCAGGGGCGGGGCTGACGGGAGATTGTCTTTGACAAGCTCTCGGTGACCTATGGTCAGTATATAGAAAGTCACCTTCCAAAAAAAAAATAATAATAAATTGGGCTAAACTATATACAACATTACACCTAAGCCCGTTGGTGGGTTGAAATGTTCAACCCGAACCCGACCCATATTATTATTCGGGTCAAAGATTTCAAACCTAACCCGACCCATATAAATTCGGGTCAACCCAAACCCAACCCGTTTAACACATATTTTTAAATGAGTCATAAAAGTTGACGACATATAAACGAGTTGTTGGTTTTTAAGCAAGTTATCGATAACATGTTTCATTGATGAGTATGAGTGTGACAAATAAATAATATAATGTGTTAAAACTATCATTATCGTAACTAACCATGTAAAATAGAAACAGAAAAAACAAAAACAAAAGAGTTAATTGCCAAAATCGTCCTTGAGATTTGGGCAGGTTTGCCATTTTCGTCCAAAATGACACTTTTGTACCAAATTGCCCCCAACGTTTGTAACTTTTTGCCATTTTCATCCAAACCACTAAGTTAGTTTATTTTTTCTGTTAAGTTGAGGATATTTGGATGAAACTGACAAATATAAAACTACAGGGACGATTTTGGCAATTTACTCAAACTCTCTTAAATTTCTTTTATTTAATTAATTTTGTTACATATATAATAAAAAGAATATACATGCAATTTTTATATGAAAAAAATAATAGCTTTGTCACATAATTTTTATAAATTTTCATCCAACTACTAACTAAGTTAATTTTTTTATTAAGGCGAATGATGTTTATAAACTAAGACAGAAATTAATTTCTATTTTTTTTATATAGATCAGTTTCATAAAAATAAAATCTACTTAAACCTCTAAATTATATAAAACTAAAATTCTGGTGACCTTATTGAAAAAGGTCAAATAAAAAAATCTTATCATATGCAATCACATGCAACGTCATCAACACCTAAATATGCAATCAACAGTTGATGAAGATCGGATTATTTACTATTTTTTACTATATTTCAAACAAAATATAATGCTCATATACTATATATATTTATAAAAAAAATTAGTTTTCGGATATCGGATAATCGGATTATCCGAAATTTTTGAAATTAATATCCGAATCCAAATCCGAAAATTTCGGATACGGATTTTCGGATATTTCGGATTCAGTTTTCGATACGGATTTTTTGAACACCCCTAGCCTTATCATAATTAAGAAGCGCAAACCAATAAGGGCTGACGAAACAACCATGGTTTGATATACCTTATTCTAGCCTCAGGATTATAGTTCGAATTACACTTCATCTTCCACATTTGAGTGCAAATTAACTTTTTATTTGTCTAATAAAATGTAACTATTTATGTAGGCCAATTGTACGTGATCTGGTTGATGACATCATCACAGTCGACGATGTTGAGATTCTTGAAGCAATGCGATATTGTTATGAGATATTTAAGGTTGCAGTTGAACCATGTACTAGGCCCGATTTGGCTTACGCGGTGAGTAGTATAACAACCCTCCTGAAATTTTTCTGACACCCTAACATATTAAAATACCCTAATAGGTCCTAAAATATACCTCATACGGTAAAATGAACCCGGAATACCTAAATTTTATCAAAAAAATCAAATAAAATAAACAAATATATGGCCTCGCGGCCCGCGACGGAAAAGGCACAAGGCCTACGCGGGGCGCGACAGCCTTGCTACGCAGCCTCACCCTAAGCTGCCACGTGGCAGCTTCGTGTCAAGTCTAGGTGGATGACCGGACCACCCTACGCCCTAGGTTCCCTACGTCGCGGCCCGCGAACGCTAGAGCCTTGGGGCGTCGCGGGGCGCGACGGGATGTATGATCAGCCCTATGAATTGCGTTGCTTGGCCTTTAGTCAAATTCGTCCCAAAATTTCTTTTCTTTCTCAATTTCTACGTAGTGTACACTATACTCGGGTATAATATCCCCCTAAATAACGAAGTTCTGCTCCGTTGTAAGTATTGTAACCCCTGGATACGTATTAGATACTCTGCCCGATTGATATAGGGTTCCGTAACGGCTGTCGTGGTTCTGCCCGACGTAGTCGTTGGAATGCCGTCTCGGGGAGGGTATTACTAATGTTAAAATGGGTTATTATACTAACACGTGTGCATTTGTGTAAATTATAGATAATTCTCAAGAAATCCTTACAGAAAACCTAAGACAGCAAAGTGAGTAATCTCCTTTTTGTAAATTGTTTTTACAAAACCTCACATGATTAATTATATATTAAACAGTTATTGAGTATTTGTAATGATACAATTATCGTCGGTATGTTGGGGTTTTGTATACAAAATTTGTTACTGCCTTGCGAGGGGTAACATTTCCACAAGCCGGGTTGACAGTACCGTGGGTGGTAATTGATATGACTTGGAAACAAATGTAATTGCGAGACCGCCCTCAATATTGTACAATGGTTTTTATTTAAACTTGATTAAACTGGTATTCACTCACCAGTATTTTCCCACTGACAAAATATTTTTAAACGCGTTTCAAGTAACAATATGTGAAAGCCAAATAGAAGCCAGCTGGACACCACTGAATGCTTGGAAAAGTGGCAATAAAGTTACCTAAAATAAATAGATGTTTTTATTAAATAAAAATGTGATTTATTCCTATGAAAATGTGTGTACTTAAACTTGGGATTTTTCCCATATTTTTAATATTATGAAAGCGTGATATTTTACTCTGATAAAACACTTCTTAACTACGGTCCTGATGTAAATTCCGCTGCCCAAATGGATAAAACACCAGATACCACCGAAACTGGCTCGCGGCTGCCTGTTCCCTGGAAATAGGGGCGGGGGTTGCGACAAAAGGTGGTATCAGAGCTAAGCCACTGATTCAGCCACTGAAGTGTTCTGCTGACACCAAAATTTAATCTGTTAGGAAATAAATTACGGAAATACGTGTATAATTGTATTTTATTGTTATGTGTTATTTGACTATTTGTTAGTTTACAGTATGAGCGACCAAGAACCATCTGACGCGCACCGTCAATTGTTTGGTTCGCCTAGAAGTGAAGGCGCCTCTTCTCAGCCTGCCCTCTCGGGGTACTCTGCTGATACGGAAGAAGGAATATTCGTGTTTAAGGCTCAATCCGAAGAGTCATTCCCTCAGAAAAAAGAGAGGATGGTTCAGTAGGGGAGCACATGAGCGTAGAAAACGTATGAAAAAGTTACAAGACCAGAGAGCACTAGCAGCAGTCAAAAGAGAAACCGATGCCCATGCCCAGGACATGCTTAATAGGGGTATAGCCAACATCCATATCTTAGCAACCACTGCAGCTGACCCAAACCTGGAGCAAATGATAGCACCCCAACCACAACCACCATTTCCTGACCAACCAATGGAAATAGAGAACCCTGAAAATCAAGTAGAAATGCATGATTTCAACCAGGAAGAGATACCTAGGATACCCGCACCTAACCCCTTAGACCCAAATTACGACCCATGGTGGGACGACAATAGGGACTATGTGCAACGTTACCCGATACACGAAGATATGACCATGCCGAACTTAGGAGCCTACCTAGGTTTGGACCCTCTAGATCCCTATTACGATAACGATGTATACATTAGGGAGATTTTAGAGAATCCTTACCAATTCCAGGCACCTACACCTCCATACCAGGAACCCGCACCCCAGATTCCAAACCCAGTCCTAGAACCTGCACCCCCAATGAGTGCAGAAAATGTACAAGAACTCAGGACATTTGGTGAGGAAATTTTAGAGAGTAGTGAAAGGATGAGACAGGTGGGAGAGCGACTCGTCTGGAAGTACGACGAGTGCTATATGGATTTCTGGATGAATCCATATCCATGAATGTGATGGTAGAGATGGTAGCAATAATAATAATAATAATATAATAATAAAATATGTGTGTGTGTATGAAAAAAAAACTACGGACGCCTACTACTAGTAGTGTAGTTTTAAATTTCAGTCGGTATTGTAATTTTAAATTTTCAGCGTTGTTTTGTACTAGATGCATATTACATAAAAATAGAGTAAGTCGCAATGATCGACGCTTTTGACCAAAATGCATGTCATGTGATTTAGCTATATTAAATATTATTTTGTGATTTTAATATGTGGTAAATGTCTAAAATTCAGATGGACAACGAAGTGAATCAGGAAAACCAAAATAATAACATCCAGAATGACGATAATCTGAATAATGAGAATCCAAACAACAATAACAATGGAAATCAAGTGGATAATAGTGCCATCCAACACATATTGGCACAAGGAATCATAGATGCAATGCCATTTATTATCCAAAATGTTAAAGAGGCCGATAATAAAAGTAAGCATAGCAGTAAGCGACCAACTGAACCTAAAAACAGCGTAAACAATGGACCTGTACTTCAAGCGCCCATTCCCAAAAGAAGAAGAACCATGCCTTATGGTTGTTCTTACAAAGAATTCTGGTCCTGGAAACCGATAGAATTCTCGGGCAATGAAGAACCCATTGTAGCTTTACGATAGATAGAAAAGACTGAGGCTGTTCTGAAAATAAGCAAATGTGCGGAAGAGGACAAGATAATGTTTGCTTCCAATCTGTTTAAAAATTCAGCCTTAGAATGGTGGAACACTATCCTCCAGTCTAGAGGAAGTGATAGGGTTTATAATATGGAATGGGAGGAATTTAAGAATATGGTAGAAAGAAAATTATGCCCTCCTAATGAAAAAGAACAGATAGCAAACAAATTCCTAAACCTTTAGGATGAATGGAGTGGATAGTAAGGAGTACACTAAGTTATTCTTTGAATATGCTAGAATAGTGTCAACCCTTGCTTCACCTGAACCAGTATTAATCTCCCGTTACATCTGGGGATTAATCGGGGAAATTAGGCATGTAGTCAAGCCAGCTAGACCTCAAACCATAGAAGAAGCTGTAGAACTAGCAAATACCTTGACAGATGAATTAGTGCGTACGCGAGAAGAAGACCAGAGGAGGAACCTGGCCCAAAGACTTACCCAGGAATTTCGTTATGGAAATTCTTACCGTAGGAATGTAGGTTCTACTTCTGCACCATACTGCAAAAACTTGCAAGAAGAAACATTCGGGAAAATGCTCCACCCACTGCAATTTCTGTAAGTTACCAGGACACAAGGAAGAAGATTGCAGGAGGAAATATAGTAATGGACTGTGCTTCAACTGTGGAGAAAAAGGTTACATCAAGCCCAACTATCCGAAACTAGTTCCAGCCATGGGCAACAAGAACACTAAAAATGCTAGAGCATTTGTTCTGACGGCAGATGAAGCCAAGATGATTCCGGACGTGATAGCCGGTATGTTTTTAGTTAATGATGTTTTTGCTCAAGTATTATTTGACTCTGGTGCAAACCAAAGTTTTATTAATACTTCGTTTTGCAAACTTCTCAATCAACCATTAACTAAACTCTCACAAGAATGTCTAGTAGAGACAGCAAATGGGAAAACCGTTAGGATTTCTGAAATCTTGCAGGGAGCAAGAATAGAATTTTTAAACCAAAAGTTTATGGCAAACCTTTACCCAATGAATCTGGCAGGATTTGATATTGTATTAGGAATGGATTGGTTAATAACCAATAAAGCCAGTATTTTATGTGATCAAAAGTCAATCCAAGTAAATTCACCAAGAGGTGAAAAGATCACAATTAAAGGAGATAAGCCATCTAGGTCCACAAAATTCATTTATGTGATGAAAACAGCAAGTTGTATAAGAAAAGGATCTATAGTGTATTTGATTTCTATAATCACTAACACTAAAGGAAAAGAACTAAAAGATATTCCAGTAGTATCTCAGTTTTCAGATGTATTTCTAGAAGAATTACCAGGACTACCGCCAGACAGAGAAGTTGAATTCAGAATCCACCTGCTACCAGGGACAACACCGATTGCCAAAGCACCTTACGGATTGGCACCTGCAGAAATGCAGGAACTGAAGAAACAATTAGACGAATTGTTGGAGAAAGGATTTATACAGCCAAGCTCGTCACCATGGGGAGCACCGATTTTATTCGTTAAAAAGAAGGACGGATCGATGCGTATGTGCATTGACTACCGTGAATTGAACAAAGTCAAGATTAAGAATCGGTATCCATTACCAAGAATCGATGATTTGTTCGATCAATTGCAAGGAGCTCGATTTTTCTCTAAAATCGATTTCAGGTCAGGATATCATCAATTAAAGGTACATGAAGAGAACATTCCTAAGACCGCGTTTAGAACAAGGTATGGCCATTATGAATTTACTGTCATGCCATTTGGTTTAACCAATGCCCCAGCTGCATTTATGGACATGATGAACCGAATATGTAAGCCATATTTGGATAAATTCATAATTGTTTTCATAGATGATATTCTCATTTACTCTAAAAGTAAAGAAGAACATGCAAAGCATTTGCACGCACTTTTAAGTTTACTAAGGAAGGAAAAGCTTTATGCTAAATTTTCAAAGTGCGAGTTTTGGTTAGAACATGTACAGTTTCTTGGACACTTAGTTAACCATGAAGGAATTCATGTGGATCCCACAAAGATCGAAGCGATTTCCAAATGGAAAACCCCTGAGTCACCAACCGAGGTTAGAAGTTTCTTAGGATTAGCCGGTTATTATAGAAGATTTATTCAAGATTTTTCTAGAATAGCCATTCCCTTAACTAAATTAACATGTAAATCCATTAAGTTTGAATGGGGACCAAAACAGGAAGAAGCATTTAGAATTCTTAAGCAAAGATTAACCCACGCACCCATACTAGCATTACCAGAAGGAACTGAAGACTTTGTAATCTATTGTGACGCTTCTAAGTTGGGTTATGGATGTGTATTGATGCAACGTCAAAAGGTTATAGCTTACGCCTCTAGACAACTTAAGAATCATGAAGAAAATTATTCAACCCATGATCTTGAATTAGGAGCCATAATTTTTGCCCTTAAGATTTGGAGACATTACCTTTATGGTAGTAAGTTTACTATTTTCACAGATCATAAGAGTTTAAGGTATGTTTTCGGGCAAAAGGAGTTAAATATGAGACAAAGACGCTGGATGGAGATGCTTAGTGATTATGATTGTGATATCCAGTATCACGCAGGAAAAGCAAATGTAGTGGCGGATGCTTTAAGCCGAAAGTATCACGAACAACCAAAAAGAGTACGTTCTCTTAAATTAAATCTACAAGTAGATTTAAATGATCAGATTAGAAAAGCACAGGAATTAGTAATCAAGGATGATACTGAAAAGTTGAAAGGAATGATTAAGGAATTAGAACAAGGGACAGATGGAATTTGGAGATTCCATAAGAAAAGAATTTGGATACCTAAATTAGGGAACTTACGTCATCGTATATTAGAAGAATCCCATAAGTCTAAGTATACGATATATCCAGGAAGCGAGAAAATGTACCAGGATTTAAGGAAGAATTTCTAGTGGATAGGAATGAAAAAGGATATAGCAGCATATGTTGCCAAGTGTTTAACCTGTTCACAAGTCAAAGCTAAACATCAGAAACCCTCAGGTTTGTTACAACAATTAGAAATGCCAGTATGGAAATAGGAATTGATAACAATGGATTTTGTTACTAAATTACCTAAAACAAGAAAAGGTAATGACACAATCTGGGTGATTGTGGATAGGCTAACTAAATCAGCTCATTTCCTACCAATGAAGGAAACTTTCAGTATGGAACAATTAGCTAAGTTATATGTAAATGAAATAGTTTCATTACATGGAATTCCTTTATCAATTGTTTCTGACAGAGGTAGTCGTTTTACCTCTCATTTTTGGACAAGTTTCCAAAAAGCCATGGGAACCAAGCTAATTCTAAGCACAGCTTATCATCCTCAAATGGATGGACAAAGCGAAAGGACAATTCAGACAATGGAAGACATGCTTAGAGCTTGTGTAATTGATTTCGGAGGTAATTGGGACGATCACTTACCGTTAATAGAATTTTCTTACAATAACAGTTATCACACAAGCATCAATGCTGCACCATTCGAAGCACTTTATGGACGAAAGTGCCAAACCGCAATCTGTTGGGCAGAAATTGGGAAAAGCAACTATTTGGACCTGAGATAGTACAGGAGACAACCGACAAGATCATTCAAGTCAAGGAACGACTGAAAGCAGCACGTGATTGACAAAAGAGTTATGCTGATAACAGACGAAAGCCGTTGGAATTTCAAGTAGGAGATAAAGTATTATTGAAAGTCTATCCTTGGAAAGGAGTGGTAAGATTCTTCAAAAGGGGAAAGCTAAGTCCCAGGTATGTTGGACCTTTTGAGATTATTAGAAAAATAGGACCTGTAGCCTATCAGCTACAACTGCCAGAAGAAATGGCAGAAATACATGATGTGTTTCATGTATCTAATCTCAAGAAATGCTTAACTGATGAATCACTGGTAATACCTCTTAAGGATATAGAAGTAAATGAACAAGTTAAGTTTGTAGAAAGGCCTCTACAGATTGAAGACAGGAAAGTCAAGAACCTCAAGCACAAGAGATTAGTTCTGGTCAAAGTAAAGTGGGACTCCAAAAGAGGACCAGAGTATACATGGGAACTTGAATCAGAAATGAAAGGAAATATCCACACTTGTTCTAGTAGATCTCGAGGACGAGCTCTAAAACAAGGTGGGGAGGATATAACAACTCTCCTGAAATTTTTCTGACACCCTAACATATTAAAATACCCTAATAGGTCCTAAAATATACCCCATACGCTAAAACGAACCCAGAATACCTAAATTTTATCAAAAAAATCAAATAAAATAAACAAATATATGGCCTCGCGGCCCGCGACGGAAAAGGCACAAGGCCTACGCGGGGCGTGACAACCTTGCTACGCAGCCTCGCCCTAAGCTGCCACATGGCAGCTTCGTGTCAAGTCTAGGTGGATGACCGGACCACCCTATGCCCTAGGTTCCCTACGTCGCGGCCCGCGAAGGCTAGAGTCTTGGGGCGTCGCGGGACGTGACGGGATGTATGATCAGCCCTATAAATTGCGTTGTTTGGCCTTCAGTCAAATTCGTCCCAAAATTTATTTTCTCTCTCAATTTCTACGTAGTGTACACTATACTCGGGTATAATATCCCCCTAAATAACGAAGTTCTGCTCCATTGTAAGTATTGTAACCCCTGTATACGTATTAGATACTCTGCCCGATTGATCTAGGGTTCCGTGACGGCTGTCGTGGTTCTGCCCGACGTAGTCGTTGGAATGTCGTCTCGGGAAGGGTATTACTAATGTTAAAATGGGTTATTATACTAACACGTGTGCATTTGTGTAAATTATAGATAATTCTCAGGAAATCCTTACAGAAAACCTAAGACAGCAAAGTGAGTAATCTCCTTTTTGTAAATTGTTTTTACAAAACCTCACACGATTAATTATATATTAAACAGTTATTGAGTATTTGTAAGGATACAATTATCGTCGTTATGTTAAGGTTTTGTATACAAAATTTGTTACTGCCTTGCGAGGGGTAACATTTCCACAAGTCGGGTTGACAGTACCGTGGGTGGTAATTGATATGACTTGGAAACAAATGTAATTGCGAGACCGCCCTCAATACTGTACAATGGTGTTTATTTAAACTTGATTAAACTGGGATTCACTCACCAGTATTTTCCACAGACAAAATATTTTTAAACGCGTTTCAGGTAACAATATGTGAAAGCCAAATAGAAGCCAGCTGGACAGCACTGAAGGCTTGGAAAAGTGGCAATAAAGTTACCTAAAATAAATAGATGTTTTTATTAAATAAAAATAGGATTTATTCCTATGAAAATGTGTGTACTTAAACTTGGGATTTTTCCCATATGTTTAATATTATGAAAGCGTGGTATTTTTGTAACACCTGTCTAATTTTACTTGAATTTAATTATAATTCATACCATTTTATATAAAAGATGTCTAGTTATAACATAGATTCCATAAGTAAAGTTCAAACATTTGTCAACTACCGACAATTCCAAACATTCGAAACAAGATTAACACTTCATTTACATCAAAAGCATTGTCTAAACGAAGTTAACCCAAAAGTATTGTTTAAACATAGACTTAGTTAATGCGGAAGCTTGCATATTGTGTTCGGTTCTTCAAAAAGCTTGCTCGATCGCCATCCGATTAGTTTCCAACATCACCTAAGGTCAAAACCACGTCAAACGTTAGTTCTGACAATGTTAAAACACGTATAACGAAACCTGGATTCAAAAATATATATAAAAAAATATAAAATTTCGAATCTGGGTCTCTCGCGCCCCGCGAGAGACTCCTTAACATTTTACGCGGGCCGCGAGAGGGCCTTGCGTGTCGCGAAGGACTTCAGGCATCCCTTCGCGTGGCGCGAAGGAGCATGTTTTCCAGCAGTTTGTTTTTATGAGCTGCATTTTCTGCCAGCTCCGGAAAAACTCAGATTTATAACTTCAAATGAGCATATCTTTTGACTCGTAAGTCCGTTTTAGGTGATTATTTTTCCTATACGTCTGTAAATTCATTACCAACGTGCCTATTACAATCATCATGCCAAAATTCATCTTACGGACCGAATAACTAAAAGTCACTTATGCATTTATTCGACCCATTCCAACATCACACAATTAACTTCCATTTAACTAGTAAATCCATGGCACTTTATACCCAACATCCGGGGCTTATCATCACCCGCATCTCTTTACCAATCTAATGGCTTAATGCTCTTGTGATTGTTTTCATCGTTTTAATTCTCTAAAACACTAGTACAATAATTTACACAACAATCAACCCGTTTGGCTCATCTTGTGGAATCCTCCAATATGACGACTACCAAACGATTTCTTATCATTCTTAGCCTATTAATTCAAATAACGATCATGGTCGCTACAATCGACACCATAACTATCCTACAATGAGACTTCGCATAATTTAACAACATTTCGTTTAATGTAACGGGTCAAGTTACATACCTTTAGTGCACGCCCTTCAAACGCGAATCGCCACCGGCTTGTCCACTCGACGCTCCGGTATCTTTTCCTATAGAGTTCAATCCCAACTTGTTTAGAACTCCATTTCAACCATATATCGCATAATTTTGTCAAATCATCACAATCATGCGTCTAACTTTAAATTTCAGTTTCGAGCCTTCTTTGGGGCATTTTTACAAACACTTAACGGGCATAATTTTATATCATTTATATTCAAGTTCATAGCTTGCTATTTAGCTAAAATTAATCTTCAATTAAGCTTTCATATAACATCAAACATCGTTATTTCAGAAATCGCTTGCTATGACCCTTATTACACTAGAATAATCATTCTAAACCCTAGTGTTTACTAGTTTCCCACAAAACCCATGAATCACCTTCATTGTGTTCATGAGATTTTCAGAAATTAGCCATGATTTCACATATTATTGTCTAGGTTTTACTCCTAGACACTATATCATGCCTATTCTAACCAAATAACTAACATGCATCCTCAAATTTCAGATTTCCCAAATTCATGAGAATTTCAAACAGAGAATTAACATCAATTTTTACATACCTTACAACCCCCTTGCAATGGGGATTAATAATCTATGCTCTATTTTTGATTTTAGCTTGATTTGATCCCTCAATTTTGTGAATTATATGATGAACTAGGGCTTGGTGAGGAGTTCTGGTCGCCCCCTGCGTCTCATGTACGACCAGACACACTTTTGTGTGTTTGGTCCTTATTATTATTTTTTTTATCCAATTAAGTTTCAGATTTTACAAGATAAGCCCCTCTACTTTTGTTTATCATAAAGTTTGGTTGTTTTTAACCCTATTATAAGTTACTTCTAGACTTGTAGCTAACTAGGTTAAAATTCCTAGTTAGTAAATTCTTGTTTATTTATACTTTATAATTCTAATATAAAGTTTTATATTTTCGGGGTGTTACAAGTCCACCCCCCTTAAAAGGGTTTCGTCCCCGAAACCAAAGTACGTACCAAATAATGTAGGGTGGAGACGTCACATCTCCTCTTCGGACTCTCACGTAGTGTCCGAACCCTTCCTATGCTCGCATTTGACCTTGACTTGCTTAACCACTTTGTTCCTCAAACTCTTCTCTTTACGATCTAAAATCGCAATTGGTTTTACTGCATAGTTGAGGCTGTTATCCACCTCGATATCATCGTAGTGGATACGAGCAGTTTCGTCTGCTAAACATTTTCGGAGATGTGAGACGTGGAATGTGCTATGAATCCCACTCAACTCCTCGGGTAGTTCGAGACGATATGCTACTTTACCAACCCGCTCGGTGATTCTGAATGGCCCAATAAATCTTGGGCTCAACTTTCCTCTTTTCCTGAACCGTATTATTCCTTTCCTTGGGTAAAAATTTTAGCATAACTATATCACCTATTTCCTATCGTTTGTCGCCCTTTTAATCGGGTTGTCTTTTGACCATTCAGTCACTGAGTCCGTCAGCATACTTACTTGACGCTAGTTTTATATTAACAAGCGCTCTACATAGGTCACAGTGTTATTTAGGCTACAACTTGCTTTATTGCCTAAACTAATTGGTCACCATTTTACCTCATACCTCGTCATTCGGGTATGCAATATTGCCGTCATCGGCCCTTTGCGTGCTTATAATTTCATATCTAGTCATTCACACTATAACGTGATTACATTCTATATTACTTTTGTGTCCGTGATCACATCACGCCATGTTTAGTTTTACATCGACTTTTCATTCTTAAGAATCTTTCCTCCGCATGCATCATCTTACAGCTTTCGGCGTTAGACCTATATTCTTTAGTACTAACCATTTTCTAATTTCTCTCTCGGTATTCATAGGTGTTAGAACATCGTTTCTTTACTAAAACTGAATTTTAGTTTAATGTTTTTCTCTTTAACCATGTCGATTAATCATATCAAGGAATTGACGACAAGGATTATTCTTCGGGATTATCATTTTATGCGAGAAATCATAATTGGTTCTCCACGCTTTATATTATCGACCCGTAGGTTCCTTTACTTAGCCTTGTAGACTATTCTATTAGGTTTTCACCTTTTTAGGGTGAGACCCCTCCCCCCTTAGCATGTTCCATTTGTATTTGCGACCCAATGGTCATTTTGTTCCCGTAGGCCTTTACATTATTTATAATTTGGAGGTTATGGTGATCCCATGGATCATCTTCTATTCATTTGACCTTGACCGTAGTCTAAGGCTACACTCATTTTCTTTCGGATTATCTTTCCGACTCTATGACTTCTTATGTGTCCTTCGCGTCTGTTTATTTTACTCATACCGTTGTTTGGTTTATGCCTCTATTTCCTTTCAACCCGTTACCCGGGTTCTTGATCTTGATGTTTTTAACACTCCGGTTTCATTGGTTTGCATTTTCCCTTTCATACTCTTTTATGACCTATCCCATAGATTCAATAATATTTCACACTTACATTTTCCAGGTTGCGCTTACTTGGGATATCAACCACTATACTTTATTCAACCCACCCAACATTAAAGTAGTTGAACATGACTATCGAAATTTCTGTTTTTGCAAAATTTTATCGTTTTTCTCAGTCATAACTCTTAATCCGAGTCTCTTGACTTTTAATTCGCGTTCTTAACTGTTGGTTACACATTTATCTGAAAACATACCTATTAATTGAGTATTTTATCGATATTATTTTCATAGCAACCCTTCCGGCATTCCTTAAGACTTTGTTTCTCGATTTATTTGGTCGTATCAGCAAAATCCACCGCTTTTACTCAACCAAGTCTTTTATTCTTTCACTCGTCTGGTTTGACTTGTTCGTGTGAGTTCCATCGCCTATGACAGTCAACTTTATCCTTATGCCTTGACATTCTAAATTGTCGATTCATATTTTTGTTTACTTGATTCTTATCCCTTCCCTTGGGCTCATTATCTTAATGTAATATGCTCCCATTATCCGCATTTCGTTTACTTTTATTATCAAGCACTTTACTTAATTAATCCGTACACCACCTTTCTTTTGTCAGCGACCCTTAGGTCTGTTTCTTTTACAAATGTCCCGAAGGCCCATGTCTCAAGTCGTATTTGGTAAACTACTGTTATTGTTATTCGGCCTTTGGGGTTTACTCGTTCTAATTCTAAGGCTTTCATAATGTTTGTCTTACTAATTGTTTTACATATTCACCCTCATCAAGGTGATTATCGTTCTTCCTCAGGAGGAATTTATTAATAACATGTTACTTGGGTATCTACCCATACCCGAGCTTTTAAATCCAAATTTATTGGTATTTCATTATTTTACAACAACAAATAATACATATTGTCCATTTAGTTTCTTTTTCGAGGATATTCCTATCCAAATCTTAATCTCTTGATTTCTGACTTTAACCCATTGTTACATGTAACACCTAGAAAATTCACGTCCTATAATATATTGACACGTGTCATAAAGCTTGAACGTGTGAAAGTATACTCTAGAGGGACTAAGGTTGACAAACATGGAAAGTATGTGAATATAAGGGTTCCAAATTGTCAAAAAGGGATAAATATACTTTACAGTAACCCTACATGATGCTCATACCCTTACACGAATAAATCATGGATCATGCGAAGTTAATTGTGAAAGAAAGAGAGAGATTACAAACTACAGGGGTTAAATGTGTCAACATGTTTAAGTTATACCTCTGAGTGACCTTTTAGCAAACCCGAATCTTTGTAAAGATTAATTATGCTCACTGGAATGCATGATAAAAATTTCATAAAGTTTCGTTATCGTATGAGAAAGTTATGATCAAATTCGTATACGGGGGGTTAAAGCGTCAACGTTGAAAACTATGACTTTTCGGGTAATAACAAAGTGGCCAAGGACTTAACAAAGAAGGTATAAGTCTTGAAGCCCTTGTAGGTAAAGGTGAAGGGGTCAAAATGCAAGAAATAAGCTTAGTTGACCTTTCGAAAGGCCAAGGGACAATATGCAACAACTTTTGGCTTCTGCAGAAGGCTTGCGCACCGCAAGCAATAACCTTACGGTGCGCAAGGGTTGCCCAGCGACAGAAAGTTGGCTGTTGGTTGTTTAAAACGTTGCAACCGACTTAAAAACGATTTTCCTCATACATGGGCGACCCCAATGATCTGGATCACCCCTTAGACTTAGTTGTCAATGATCTATGAGATCAAGAACACTATAAAAGGCCACTAAGTTGCAACCATTTCTTCACACCTCATTTCTGCATTTCTGGAGCTTCTTGGAGCTTAAGAGCAGACACAAGTCCTTCTTAATCGTGCATAGGACTTCAGTAAGTATGCTTAACCTTTCTTAGTTGAGGTTTTACTTAGTTTTAGCTTAGAAGTCAAACCGTCGTAATTAACGGTTGACTTAGCGATTAATCATTAATGGTCCAGTGATTAGTCGAATTAAAGGTAGTTATAAGTTGGTAATTATGAGGGCATTAAACCCTTAAAAGGGCACCCACTGATTCCCATCCTAACTAGATCAAATGTCAGGTCAAAGTTGTTTAGAAAAAAAAAGTCAACAGAACTATAATTTGCGAATTAACATGTGATTTGCAATGTAGAAGGCATGTAACCTATTTTATCATTCATATAACTTGTTAATAAATATAAGAACTAGTCTAAGCTTGTTTGATCCGACAATTTCCTGTTTAGACCCGGTTCGGAACCGAAAGTCGCAAAACTTTGACTTTTGCTTTGACTTCAGTTCTGACCCGATTTAGTATGATTTGGAAATGCCTTAGAGCTTTCTTAGGACCAGGCTACATGTTAGCATAACCCTCTGTGGTTGGTTCATTGATTATCCGATTCGTTTACACGTTTCCGTTAATTGCTTAATGTTGACCATAATGCCCTTTTGACCATAAAACGAGAATTTTAGAAATGTGAAAGGACAATAATCTTTACTACTAATTTATAAACATGTCCCTAAAATTTCACATCAGTTGGAGGTCTAGATTAGGAGTTATGCTCATTAGCGTAATTATAACGCCTTTTAGTAATTAAACGGCGCAATTAGCATAAAGCCTATCTAAACCCAATTTTTGACACCAAACCTTTTACCCACTGATGTAATATAATATTTTGAGATTTTTAAAGATTTTTAATTATTTTTAAACTGATCATAACCTAAGGGAATGGCGTTGATTCGGTAAATACCGAATATACCCTTTTTGTGTATGAAATGAGTTCTATATATTATTTTGACACCAATCCAATCGCTACTGATTTTATATAATAAATAAAGTATTTTGAACTTTATAACCTGATCAGAAAACTTAGATTTCCCGTATAACCCGGAAATCGCTTAAAATGGCTTTTTACGCGTATTAAACGCATAGTTTGGGTTTAAAACCATTTTGCCATATAAGACCTATTACCAACTGATATGACCTAATAAAATAAGTTATTCCACTGATGTATTCGGACCCGAATCTCAGAATTTCAATTAACCTCTTTTATAATCTTTAAAATGACCAAAATACCCCTACGGGGCTTATTTTGAGATTAAACTCGTTTTGGGCATAATGGAAGATATCCTACTGATATCACAACATGTTTAAGGCATATTAACTTAGGAAACCTGTATATGACTCTTATGGTTACCCGTTACGCCTTTTGCGCGTTCGGTTCGGTTTATGTAACTAGTTTGCATAAGTTCGCCGAAACGGGTCAAACCTTATCATTTTTATCTCAAAATCCAGAAGGTGTTTAGATTACCCATATTATACAAGTCTTCAAACTTGTCGGGTCTAAAACACATTCTATTCCGGTCTTCGCTTAATCATGAGTTTGAACCATATATTTCCTTAAAACTAACCGGTCTAAGCTTAAGCTTAATTAAAGACCCGTTAGAAATCTAATAGGTTATTAAAAACCTTCGTTCCAGATTAGGAGCCCAGTAAAAGCTATCTGTACTTGCTGATTTGATATACGGCTGGGATTGAATTTATATTTAGCTCAGGTAAATACTTTTAACTTATTTTCCCTATACGGGCTTGGGGTACGGTATATAAAATACCGCTTGGTCGGGCATTAAATCTTCCATCGTATGGTGGTTAATTGAATAATTTGATCGGCCCGTTTAAATATGTTTTGTTTGCTTAAAGCCTTTGGGGGGTTAATGACCATGTCCCGGATATCCTTGGCATCATTTTACGAAATGGCCACGACCTAAGCGCGGAGTGTAGGCGTACACTCGTCAGTGCATAAATAGTTGATGTGGTGTGTCTATTGATCTTTAACCCGGCACGCTCCGGGCTACTGAACGCATAAGGAACATGTAATTCTTTTACAAGATTATATATTTAATTGATTGTCCCAAGTATAAAAGATTAATTTTGCCTCTGTGCATTTTAATCAAATTATAAAAGATATTTTGTGCCACGTGCATCCAAATTAATTTTCTTAAACCATTTTCAAAATGAGTCAGTTAATTGTATTTACCAGTGTAAACTGGCGTATTTTCCAAAAAGGCTAAATGCAGGTACTATACGTAATAGGCTGGCTACTCCAGGCATCAATAATCAAGTCTCGCAAGCTTTAGATGTTAAAGTCTGTTGAACGATATTATCTTTCTGTTAAAGATCCGCCTGTGGATCCATCTTACGTTCCGTTGTAATATTTGATATTTCTTTGAATCGGATTGTAATATATTTTATCTTTCATTTGCTTCCGCTGTGCATTTAAATATTGTGTTGTTTGACTATTATGTTGCCAACCACGTCACGATACTCCCCACCGGGCCCACTGGTCAAACGTGGAAAAATTGGGGTGTGACATTACAATAACAAAATCAATTCATTTAATGTTATTGTTTCATATCGTTGTATGGAATTTATCCACATCGTTTGTTGACATAAACGATGTTTCTATCTGTTTCATTTAGTTTAGCTTAGTCTATAACCATGTCCTTGTCATTTATTACTATTGTAAACTCCCAGGGTTCGGGTGTTATTACACTCCTCCCTATTATGACGCTTATCTTTCATTACGTTCTCGGGTTCGAGTGTGCGCGCACCCCTTCCCAAAGCAATATTTATCATGATTATTTTTACCTCGATGCTCAATGTACAGTTTCAGCACCTCTTATAAACAATAGAACTTTTATTATTACCTCTTTCTATTTTTCAAAGCCTTGGTAATTTCGTTAACACTAATGTAGAATGCTAAATAAATCGATATAAAACAAACGATTTATTTGCACTCGTAATAATTAAAAATTCATGCTGAAATTTAATTTACAAGAGTATACCTGAAACGACATCAGGTTCAGCTTTTGCCTCCGTGGCTGTTATATAAAACAACTTTGTCCTTGATTTCTGGGCATCAGACTTTGTGTCGGTTGTGTCCTTGGTTCCAAGCCTCTCTGGACATTTAGACTTTTTATGTCTTGGCTTAACACATGTGCCCTTGTGAATTTTTTCACAAAATCTACACTGATGTAACACACTTTTTGTAACTCCCTTCTTGGGAGCTTTATTAGACTTGGACTTCTTTAAGGATCTTGGATTCATATCCAACACCCTCCTTTCTTCTATTTCTTGTAGTATGCTGTCTTTCAATTCAGCCATCATATCGTTCACCACCGGCACGATTGTGGTTTGTAATCTATCAATATACTGTGATAGACTATTTTCTAGAGCTTTTCCGACCTCCTCGGAAATCTTAGCTTTCATTTGTTCAGTCAATTGAGATGTCGAATCGTCTCCGGTTACTCCAGACATTTCTTTAACTGAAACATCCATCACGATTTATCAATAATTATTTAATTCATTTCCATCTTATTATACGGAAATTTATATCACTCTCACTCAATCATAAATAATGTGTTATTCTTTTTCGGTTTGGTCAAGTATATATCTTGCCTTACCTTTCTTACTTAGTGTATTTTCCCGGGTTCGAGCGTATTCATACACTCCTCCCATCTTTCCGTCATCTTGAAATTGAAATGTTTACACTAATTGTTAAACATTTCATTTATGACATATGCGTCATTCATTTTGATCTAGCCAAGTTCACCACTTGCTTAAACCATTTATGCTTAGTGCACTTTTCCGGGTTTGAGTGTGTAAACACGCACTTCCCGTGCATATCAATTCAAATTTCCTTTTTTTCTAGTATTCTAGTAAGTCTACTAAAGCAATTAATTCTTACCGGACGATCGATCAAGCTTGAACCGAACACTTTGTTAACAACCTTGAGCTCTGATTACCAACTTGTAACACCCGTCCAATTTTACTTGAATTTAATTATAATTCATACCATTTTATATAAAAGATGTCTAGTTATAACATAGATTCCATAAGTAAAGTTCAAACATTTGTCAACTACCGACAATTCCAAACATTCGAAACAAGATTAACACTTCATTTACATCAAAAGCATTGTCTAAACGAAGTTAACCCAAAAGTATTGTTTAAACATAGACTTAGTTAATGCGGAATCTTGTATATTGTGTTCGGTTCTTCAAAAAGCTTGCTCGATCGCCATCCGATTAGTTTCCAACATCACCTAAGGTCAAAACCACGTCAAACGTTAGTTTTGACAATGTTAAAACATGTATAACGAAACCTGGATTCAAAAATATATATAAAAAAAATATAAAATTTCGGATCTGGGTCTCTCGCGCCCCGCGAGAGACTCCTTAACATTTTACGCGGGCCGCAAGAGGGCCTCGCGTGTCGCGAAGGACTTCAGGCATCCCTTCGTGTGGCGCGAAGGAGCATGTTTTCCAGCAGGTTGTTTTTATGAGCCGCATTTTCTGCCAGCTCCGGAAAAAATCAGATTTATAACTTCAAATGAGCATATCTTTTGACTCGTAAGTCCGTTTTAGGTGATTCTTTTTCCTATACGTCTGTAAATTCATTACCAACGTGCCTATTACAATCATCATGCCAAAATTCATCTTACGGACCGAATAACTAAAAGTCACTTATGCATTTATTCGACCCATTCCAACATCACACAATTAACTTCCATTTAACTAGTAAATCCATGGCACTTTATACCCAACATCCGGGGCTTACCATCACCCGCATTTCTTTACCAATCTAATGGCTTAATGCTCTTGTGATTGTTTTCGTCGTTTTAATTCTCTAAAACACTAGTACAATAATTTACACAACAATCAACCCGTTTGGCTCATCTTGTGGAATCCTCCAATATGACGACTACCAAACAATTTCTTATTACTCTTAGCCTATTAATTCAAATAACGATCATGGTCGCTACAATCGACACCATAACTATCCTACAATGAGACTTCGCATAATTTAACAACATTTCGTTTAATGTAACGGGTCAAGTTACATACCTTTAGTGCACGCCCTTCAAACGCGAATCGCCACCGGCTTGTCCACTCGACGCTCCGGTATCTTTGCCTATAGAGTTCAATCACAACTTGTTTAGAACTCCATTTCAACCATATATCGCATAATTTTGTCAAATCATCACAATCATGCGTCTAACTTTAAATTTCAGTTTCGAGCCTTCTTTTGGGCATTTTTACAAACACTTAACGGGCAGAATTTTATATCATTCATATTCAAGTTCATAGCTTGCTATTTAGCTAAAATTAATCATCAATTAAGCTTTCATATAACATCAAACATCGTTATTTCAGAAATCGCTTGCTATGACCCTTATTACACTAGAATAATCATTCTAAACCCTAGTGTTTACTAGTTTCCCACAAAACCCATGAATCACCTTCATTGTGTTCATGAGATTTTCAGAAATTAGCCATGATTTCACATATTATTGTCTAGGTTTTACTCCTAGACACTATATCATGCCTATTCTAACCAAATAACTAACATGCATCCTCAAATTTCAGATTTCCCAAATTCATGAGAATTTCAAACAGAGAATTAACATCAATTTTTACATACCTTACAACCCCCTTGCAATGGGGATTAATAATCTATGCTCTATTTTTTATTTTAGCTTGATTTGATCCCTCAATTTTGTGAATTATATGATGAACTAGGGCTTGGTGAGGAGTTCTGGTCGCCCCCCTGCGTCTCATGTACGACCAGACACACTTTTGTGTGTTTGGTCCTTATTATTATTTTTTTTATCCAATTAAGTTTCAGATTTTACAAGATAAGCCCCTCTACTTTTGTTTATCATAAAGTTTGGTTGTTTTTAACCCTATTATAAGTTACTTCTAGACTTGTAGCTAACTAGGTTAAAATTCCTAGTTAGTAAATTCTTGTTTATTTATACTTTATAATTCTAATATAAAGTTTTATATTTTCGGGGTGTTACAAGTCCACCCCCCTTAAAAGGGTTTCGTCCCCGAAACCAAAGTACGTACCAAATAATGTAGGGTGGAGATGTCGCATCTCCTCTTCAGACTCTCACGTAGTGTCCGAACCCTTCCTATGCTCCCATTTGACCTTGACTTGCTTAACCACTTTGTTCCTCAAACTCTTCTCTTTACGATCTAAAATCGCAATTGGTTTTACTGCATAGTTGAGGCTGTTATCCACCTCGATATCATCGTAGTGGATACGAGCAGTTTCGTCTGCTAAACATTTTCAGAGATGTGACACGTGGAATGTGCTATGAATCCCACTCAACTCCTTGGGTAGTTCGAGACTATATGCTACTTTCGCCTTGGATAAGTCAGGAGAGGAGGCGGAATGGCTATGTCAATTCGTGGAATATATTCCAAGATGGCCAAAGCCTTTGCCAGCCATTTGTATACATTGTGATAGCCAATCAGGGATTGGTAGAGCTCAAAGCTTGATGTACAATGGCAGATCAAGGCATATGCGACGTAGACATAACACGGTACGACAACTACTCTCAACGGGTGTTATCATAATTGATTATGTGAGATCAAAGGATAACATTGTAGACCCATTTACAAAAGGCTTAAGCAGCGAGTTAGTAGAAACGTCGTCAAGAGGAATGGGAATAAAGCCCGTGATAAATAGGAATATGAGGGAAACCTAACTTAGTTGACTGGAGATCCCAAGATCTAAGTTCAATAGGACAACTTAATCATATTACCAAAACGGAGTCACTGTGGGGGTGTACCCCAAACTAAATAAAAGGGAGTTATATATACTTCCTAGTCCATTCCAATCAGTGACATGAAGTGAGGTTAAGCATGTTGAGGTTAAGGATTTTGAGTAAATCCAAATTAACCATGATGCTTTTAATGATTCAGAGGAATCACATATGTTAGAGAGAAGTGGGGTCGCTTCGAATAGATTTGTGGGGTGCGCAAATCCTAGAGCTCTTGCAGAACCAGGCTAGTGTTCCAGGACCGTAATAGGACATGACAATGAGGGGTTGGCCAAACCAGGGAGAGTATTGTGTGAAGTATATTGTCGTTTACACAAATGGGGGTATGTTCAAGGACATCGCGTCTACAAACCGCTAGTAAGCTAAGTATGCTTCACAAAAGGAGGTTCAAAGGTAACAACCTACCTATCTTGCAATACTCAACAGTCGAAGTTTATCGTTGAAATGTGTAAGGAAAGATCGATTTCCATACATGTGGGGGATTGTTGGAAATTTGATGAAAATAGCATTTTTCATGTGGGGGATTGTTGGAAAAATTGGTGAAAATAGCAATTTTCACAAATATAGGAAAGTGATTTTTTTCCTATTTTGGACTAGAAATAAATATAATAAAATGAGCGGGTTTTATATATTTATTTGTGGGTTTGTGTTCTATGTTGGAAGAGCTTCGCAACGAACTAAACCACGTCCAAAACGGAGCTAAGATGAATGAGATATCGATGCTCAAAGTTGGGTGTTTGAAACATTGAATGCTGAAACAAAAGGGAAAGTTGCACCTTGTCCCACATAGGAGGAGAGATGAAACTTAAATGGGGGTATTTAAGTGGGAACTCTCCATCCTTATTGTTTCATGGAAGCACACACTAAGTGTATTCGCGAAGGGTGCGGAGCACCCTAACTCGCACTCCCACATGCGCGCGCGCGTGGCGTGGGCGATGAGGCGCTTTGATGGCGCACGCTCGCATCGCCGCGAGCTGCTTGAGAGCCGCCTTTGTATTTTTTACCACGTGCGCGTGGTGGATCACATGGGCTGCAAGGACCAAGTGGTTGAAGTGGCATGCAGGTTTGAGGCGCGTGACGTGGCAGTCCGCGCGCGAGTACACATGGCATGAAGGCGCACGGTGGCGTGCATGGTGCATGGGTCCTGATGTGACGTGCGCGGCGCACCAAAGTGAGCTAAAACGGAGCGACTGTGTGGCGTGCTCGTAGAGGCTTACAGGTGACATGGCGCACGCGCGCAGGCGCGCATGGACCTGAGCCAGTGTGGCGCACGCGCGCATGGCAGTGTGCCAAAATGGCGCGCGCGCATGAGCGTGCAGACTTGCACGCTCAAGGTGGCGCGCGCGCGCAGAAACTTCCAGCATTTAATGACGAAGCAGTTTCAGTTCTGCATTCGAAACTGACGAGTCAAACGGTTTTAACAGCGAATTAAATGACGTATTAAATTGCATTGAAGACGTTTAATGCAATTTAAACGTCTCCTTTAATTCCTTTTGACTGTTTCGAGTTAGGAGCAGTATAAATACAGCTCCACACCCAGCTGTAGAGGACACCAGCAACACAACAGCACATGCAAACTATTCTCTACTACTTTTTTATCATCTTCTTCTTGCTCTCTTCAAGGTAGCCTTCGGGTTGTAGGCCAACTCCGGCAGTACTACTGCTCCAGCTGTTGTACCCTGGGAAACAAAACGAGTACTCCTGGGAGACTCGGAATTTGTTTTAAGGGAAGCGTGTGTACACGTGACTCAGCCACTTTATTTCTTTCTGCTTCATCTATTTTCTTGTATTTCAGTTTATTTCAGTTGTAATTGTAATAGTTTTTTTAGCTTTCTTATTTCTGTACTGTAATCGTTTAATAAAATTTATTTTATTTTATTTAATTACGCGAACGGTTCCTACACAATCAAATACTCAAACCCATCAAAATTTTAACTTTAAACAACACAAATCGAAGTATAGTTTACAAAACAGGGAAAAAATTAAAAAGATTAAAAACATGAGTTATATACCTTGTCGAGGTTAAGCGCCAAATTCTGAATCCTTTCATTAAAAACACCCTCAGCCTGAATCTCGGCTTCGTTGCAACTGAAAAACAAAAAAAAAATCACGATTGAAATCAAAATCAATGAAAAGGAGATAGGGTTGGTGAGAGCGATGGTTGGTAGAGAGAGAGATGGTGGTATGAAGGGCAGAATAATTTGTCTTCACGTTAAAGAAAGGTGCAGGAGGTCTCTAACATTGACACATAGGATATTGTTGGTGTGGCTAGTCTAAATTTTTGCCAAGTGTCCACATAGGTTAGTTATTTATTAGAGGAGATAGATGTAGAGCATTCAATGTGATGTGACATTACTTAATGGTGATGTAATTTAACATCAATTTGGAGCGACATATGTATTGTAGAGCATTTGATGTGACATTACTTAATGGTGATGTAAAGTTATCAAAATCATCATAAAATCAATTTTACATAGATAATTTATTTATCGTATGGGTAAGGTTATTGTAAAAAAAGGTTAAAAGTGTGAGAAGTGTGAGAAATATTGTGGAGATGACATGTGTCCTTAATCTAAAGTAATTCAAAAGGGTAAATAAGTAATTTTATCATTGATTCAATTAATTCAAAACCTTCCATAACCGCCACCTTATTTATAGGAACATGATTTTTTAAAAGATCTCTATAAAAACACTACGAATAACACTGCAACCACCATTCAGCACGTATATAACACCATTCAATAATTATATAACACCATTCAATAAGTATATAACACCATTTTAAAGATCTCTATAAAAACACTACGAATAACACTGCAAAATCACCATTCAGCACATATATAACACCATTCAATAATTATATAACACTATTCAATAAGTATATAACATCATTCAATAATTATGTAACACCATTCAATAAGTATATAACACCATTCAATAAGTATATAACACTATTAAAGACACTACCTCCATTTCCAGAATGTGTTCTTAGTATAATGTTCATAGTATGGTTATTGTACATGGTGTTTTAAACCTGCATACATGGTGTTTTACATCTGCATGCTAGTAGATGTTCCAGATTCCATATGTTAAAACACCATGGTGTTTTAAAACCTACAGTCCAGTAGACAAAAAAACACCACACTTTCCGGTATGTGTTTAAAACACCACGCTTTGAATCACAATACAATAAAAACACCACTGTATGAACACAGACAAAACATCTAATCGAAACATACTTTTTTTCTCTATATAAGTATAGCAATATGGTACTTATATTAAAGATAAAAAAACGCTCGTTATTATGGTTTAATTTTTTTTTTTAAAAGTTATGTATAAGAAGTTATTGAGGTTTAAAAAAGACGGGGGAAATTGCATGTGCATTAATGTTAGTTTCTTAATTTAAAAATGTTAAATTTACCTGTATACTCTTAATCTAGAAAATTAATATGTTTAATAGTAAACATTATTTAGAATTTTGCCGTTATGATCTCAACCATTAGATCAAAGATTTAATGGTGTAGATTCTTTCTTACCTTTCTCACAAAAAACCTCTTTTTTACAGGAACCTCTATCTATATTATGTATTATATTTATGTATTCGTTAGATATTAATACAAAACAAAATCATTCGGGTGAATAGAGAAAGAAACTTAAACAAAACAGTCAAGAATTGATAAAAAAACAAACTGGTAATGAACCAAAATAATAATAATAATAATAATAATAAACCGTAAACAATTGAACAAAACACTAACATACAAACGGTAAAGGGTGGAATTTAAAAAAAAATATAAAAATGATATTTTTGAAAAAGGAGGTATGTAATTAGTTAGTTATATTTATTTTTTGATATAAAATCAATACAAGATAAGATATCTAATATTCACCAAATATTTCAGAACAACCATATTAGTTAGTTACTTATATAACTAGTTAGTTATATTAATTTTTAATATAAAATCCTAAATTATAGAAAACTTTCCCTCCAAAACTTTGGATTGTCAAGGGTGCCACATGACAACCCAAGTTCTTTATTTATTAGATATGATAGATGATAGATGATAGATAGATACATAGTATAAGTTAATGATATAAAAACATGGGTAAATTACTTTTTGAGTCCTTGCGTTTTAGGGGTTTTAACCACTTGAGTCCAAAATCAAAATGTTTAACGCCCTGAGTCCTTATAGCCACTTTTCTTAACCATTTGAGTCGAAAATTTTAACATTGTTAGAATTGTTCTGTTTAATTTTGTTAAATGACCAAATTACCCTTGTACTAAAAAACCATTTTATTATTACTAAAACTATCTCTCTATTCCAATAAATCAAAGGTCTTTGAGCTTACTTGTCAACACCACAAGCAACCCTCACAATCTTTTTCCTACTTGGCAACTTCTGTCTTCTTCATATCACATGTGTCAATTTGTGAGATTTTTCCTTTTTTTATAAACAATTATCTCATTCAAATTCAAAATTCAAATTCAATCTATCCTGGGTATTGAATCAAAATCCTTTCTCTCTCTCTTACACCGCACTTTCCTCTTTCCTTTCTACTACTTCAAATAAAAAACCAAAAAATGTAATTCTCTTACACCGCATGATTTTTAACAGTTGCAGCGAACAACACGCCACACATTTTCTTAACTTTCAATCATTTCATCATCTCTGATTATGTAACAGTTTCAGGTTTAGTTCATTCGTTTTTTGTTAATGACTACCGGAGATGACTCATCGTCGTCTGGATTGAATCTCGAAGGAGTTGATGATGTTGAAGACTTCGTCTGGGTGAGTGTTTCAGTTTGTTGTGTTTTAGGTTATTGAAATTTGTTTATGATATTTTGTTAATTTGACTCTGGATGTTTTAAGTTTTGTTAATATGAATTGGTTGCTTGTAATGCACTTTCACATGTCTTAGTGAGCCGATGGAATAAAATAAAGTTGCAATATTTGGAAGTATTTTTTGATCTTACTAAACTTGACGTTTCTGTTCTTAACTTTCAAGATAAATGTGGATAAGAAAGCTTCATCACTGAAAGGTCAACTCATGATGGTCACACCATTAGTAGAGGACTTAAAATCAAAGAAAGAGGAACGGATCAAACAATTTGCGGACATCAAGAGTCAAATCGAAAAGATAAATGGTGAAATATTGGGATGCAATCAAATTACAAGCACAGTTAGTTCTTTAGACCTTGAAGAAAAAGATTTGTCTATCAGAAAACTCGGTGAATATCAGTCTCATCTCCGATCTCTCCAAAAGGAAAAGGTAACACTTCATTCATTTATGCGTTTTTTTCGTACAGGTCCATGTTAGAACGGGCCATTTTAGGAAATCAACAATTCTTTTCGGGTCAGAAAAAATGGGTTTGGGTTGAAACAGCTCATTTTAGAAAAAAATTTCAAATAACTAAAAATAATAATTATAGCAAAACAGGAAGGCAAACAAATGGAGCTAATTTTGTGTGACGGGCCATTGTTTGTGTTGCAGTCTGAGCGTATCCAGAAAGTTTTGGCGTATGTGAACGAGGTGCATTTAATATGCATCATTCTTGGGTTAGATTTTGGCAAAACTGTAAGCGCGGTGCATCCAAGCTTGCACGATAAAAGGCTTGAACATGCCACAAATATAAGTGACAACACATTGGAAGGCCTTGAGAATACCATTCTCAAGTTGAAAACAGAGAGAAAAGTTCGGTTTCAGAAGGTATTGTTCAACCCTTTGATCCTACATTAGTTGAAGTTTTCATTAGAGGTGGCAAGATGGATGTTTCGGGCTGGTAATGGGCTAGGGTCATAAAAAAACATCTTTTTATCTATTTGTTATAATTTTGATAGGAATAAAAGTTTTAGCTTTCATATTTTTACTTCAATAGCAAACAATAATTTGTTTTCATATAAAATACAGCTAAAAGATATTGTAACATCCCTATTTGAACTTTGGAATATAATGAACACAACAAGAGAAGAAAAACAACACTTTTAAAGAGTAACATCCATTATTCGAGTGTCGGAAGCCGAAGTTGTTGAACCAGAATATCAATGTTTTCAGAACCGGACCGGAGGTCGACCCGGCTGCCTTACGGGGTCAAAGGTCGGACCGGTCCGACCGGATTTAAGAACCGGATTACGTCATAAATTATATAAAAATATATATAAAATATAGAGATCAGTTTGAGGGGTAAATTTGCAAAAAAAAATATAACTTTGAACTAAATTTGTAACAAAATATAACTAAAGGGACTATTTAAGCTAACAATGCCTAGTATATAAGCATCATAAACTCAGCTTCTCATTTGAATCCCTAGCACACCAAACCTTTTTCCCCTTCTCTCTCTCTTGGTCTGGTGACCGGAGTAAATCCGGCAGGTTTTCGGCGACATTTTTCAGGCAAGACACACCCAACCCCCTTCCTCCCTTGTCCAGTAACAAACACACCTTAGAAACCTAGAGAGAGAGAGATTGGCAGAGAGAGAAGCAGTGGAGAGAGAGGGAGAGAACGGCAGAGAGAGAGAGAGAGAAGGGGAATGACGGAGATAGAAAGATGGCCGGCCCGACTTTAACATGACGAATCGTCGGCCTGACCGTCCGGATCCCGGCCCGACCTCCGGCCTGATGTTGGAACGGTTTTAAGGCATGAACCGGCCCGGATGAAGCCCCGGATCCCGACCTGATGTTGGAACGGTGTCTTGGCATTATTTTACTGTCTATATAAAATAAAAGATTTTCACCATTCATATCTCCACGGTCTATATGGAGGTATGTTGGCTACCTGGTCGGGGGTTAAGGGAACGGTTTGGTAAGAGTCTTGCCTTGTTCAGTGTATACATCCTGCAAGGACCTGGGTCAAATTTAGTAGGACCTCCTTCAATACCCACCGGTATTGGATGGCGGGGGTCCAAACTATTTGATCCCCTCTTATGTAAGTTACTATTAATACTTTAACCCGGCTACTTAGGACTGTATCCCTGCTGACTCAGACTACTTAGGCGAGGGTAACGTCACCTTCAAAAGAGGGGCCTACCATAATATGCATTAATAACTTAATTAATTATCTTTCAATAATCCGAACCTTTAGGATTGTATCCTTGCTGACTCAAACTACTGGGTTGAGGGTAACGTCACCTTCAAAAGAGGGGCCTACTACAATAACTAAGATAATCTCTTAAAAAGTGCAAAAGTGCGGAAATAATCAAAGGTTACACTAAACACGAGTCGGATCCAAGTGATTCATCTTGTCTATCTGTTTTTACTTTTATTTTATTTTTCAGCATTTTAGTTAGTTTTATTTTTCTTATCTAAAAACATTTTTTCTAACTTTTGATTTGATTAGACATTGAGGATAAACCGGTACTAAAAGCTCTTGTGTCCTTGGACGACCTCGGTATCTTGCCAACACTATACTACGCTCACGATGGATGCACTTGCCCATATGTGTGTTTGGTGTTAGTAAAATATCGTGTTTTATAAATTTAAAACTTGGCTAACGTGTAAAAAGGGGTTAAAATATACTTAAACTTATATACACACTCGCACACATCAAGTTTTTGGCGCCGTTGCCGGGGACACAAGGATTTTAAGAAAGTTAGGAATCAACTGCCTAATCGTTTTTTTTCTAATTTTTCTATTTTTTTTAGGATTTTCTTAGTTTTTCAGTTTCTGCAGAGCCCAGCACGGGCTGTGCCTGGTCGGACACGGGCCGTGCCCAGCATTGTTACTGGCAGTTTTTATTTTCCGAGTTACAGAGAGCTGAGCACGGGGCCGTGTCGAACTCTCCAGTAACAGGGATCCGGAAAACAATCAATGTATCTCCGACCACGGGCCGTGTTCATCTGAGCACGGGGCCGTGGTGAAGCTTCTGACCAACGTTCTTTTCTGTTTTTATTGCAGGACTTGGAACCCAGGCGCCACATCTGAACTTTCTACGTAGTGTATGAGCTCCAGTTCTAGTAGAGACATAAAAGAACCTCTTGAAGAACCCGAACGCTTTCTCAGAAAGAGACTTAAAGCTAAAAACCAAGAGAAAGTTTCGGGGGACCTACTTCTGATGGCGGACCAACGTACCCTCATGGATTACTTACGACCCACTGTAGGTAATCTCGGCGCCGCTATCAATGCACCGAATGTCGAAGCCAACAACTTCGAACTTCGACCGCACTTGATACAAATGCTTCAAAACTCCGCAACCTTTCATGGGCTTGCAGACGAGGATCCCCATCTACATATTACTAATTTCTTAGAAATATGTGATACCTTTCGGATTAATGGAGCATCCAACGACGCCATCCGCCTTCGCATGTTTCCATTTTCACTAAAAGACCGAGCTAAGGCTTGGCTTAACACCCTCCCAGTTGGTTCGGTAAACACCTGGGATGAACTAGCCCAAAAGTTTCTATATAAGTATTTCCCTCCTGCTAAAACAGCTAAACTAATGACTGAAATTAATACATATTCACAAGAGGATGGGGAGTCCTTATATGAAACTTGGGAAAGGTTCAAGGAGCTACTAAGAAAGTGCCCTCATCACGGTCTTGCGGTATGGCAACAAGTATCCACCTTCTACAATGGGTTGTTACCACACACAAGACAAACACTTGATTCTAGCTCCGGGGGACTTTTAGGAAATCGTCGCCCAAATGAAATCTATAATCAAATTGAGGAAATTGCTCAAACCAACTTTCAGTGGCACACTCCCCGAGGCAATAAATCTATCGCCCCGGGCGCCCATAAGGTTGATGAAAGCACTTCTTTACAAGCTCAAATCGAGGCCCTTTCTTCAAAAATCAAAAAGTTAGAAATGGCAAAAACGGTCTCGGTTACGGCTTGTGAGGGGTGTGGTGGGCCACATGAAAATTGGAGTTGTATGAAAGAATTAGATGATCAAACGGAAACGGTAAACTACATTGATAATAGACCTAGGCCGTCGGGTCCTCCAACAGGTACCTACAACCAAGGATGGC
The DNA here is from genome assembly GCA_030545235.1 of Helianthus tuberosus. Lineage (NCBI taxonomy): Eukaryota > Viridiplantae > Streptophyta > Magnoliopsida > Asterales > Asteraceae > Helianthus > Helianthus tuberosus. Next base: position 9,814,296 of record CM060436.1, read on the forward strand.
GTAACCACCCTAACCTTGGTTGGAGAGAACCCGGCAATAGTAGTAACCAACAAAATCTAAACCAACGAACAAACTTTCAACAACCACAAAATTTCTCTCAACAACAAGGTGGACGAGAAAGGCTTGAAGATACTGTATCTCGCCTCATCTCCGACACCGAAAAGAAAAACTCGGATCGATTTCAACAATTGGAATCGAATTTTAGAAATCAACAAGCTAGCATTCAAAACATTGAAAAACAATTAAATCAAATAGCTCAAAATTTCTCCGAGAGACCACAAGGCGCATTACCAAGTAATACCGAAACCAACCAAAGGCGCAAGTACATCTCATAACATTGAGAAACCGTACCGTGGGTCCCGAAGAGGCTCCACTACCACCAACTGAAAGAAGCCAATCTAGCCAAACCACAACTCCACCCACGCCTCAACAAGAGAAGGCTTCTCCACCAGTTCAAGAGCCTACTAAGACTCCTCCGGTTCCATACCCCGGTCGGTTAATTCGTCAAAAGACCGATGAGCAATTCGCAAAGTTTGAAAATTTACTAAAACAATTGCATGTTAATATTCCATTTATCGAAGTCCTCACTCAAATGCCTAAATATTCAAAATTTATGAGGGACTTCCTCACTCATAAAAGGAAAATTGAATCATTGCAATTAGTTAATTTAGGCGAAGAATGCTCCGCCTTACTACTCAACAAACTCCCGCAAAAGAAGCTTGACCCCGGAAGCTTCACAATTCCTTGCTCGATTGGGGGATCCCCCATTCGTAATGCACTAGCCGATCTCGGGACAAGCATCAACCTCATGCCCTCATCAATGTTCAACCGACTCGGCTTAGGGAAAACAAGCCCTACAAAAATAAGCATACAACTCGCCGATAGATCCGTCAAATATCCACAAGGTGTCGCTGAAAATCTATTAGTCAAAGTCGGCGAATTTGTCTTCCCGGCCGACTTTGTCATACTAGATATGGAGGAAGATACCGAATTACCACTCATCTTAGGATGGCCATTCCTAGCTACGGCCCAAGCAGTGGTAGATATGAATGATGGATCACTAACATTGAGGATTGGGGATGAGGAAATGAAGTTTAGAGTTGGAAAAAAGAGTAGAAGATGAAGACCCGGTCAACTACATGAAGGTCATTGACTCGAGTTTGGATGATGCTCTCCGACGGTGTAGCATGGGATGCAAAACATCCCACTTGGGTAACATATGACCAGGCTTTGGGTCTAGCCAAGGACCCTTATAAACGTGGCGCACCACGGAGGCATTCCGCGGAACTATCCTTAGTTTAGTTTAGATTAATGTTTATGTTTTCTAGTTTAGTTTTAATTTTCAGGAATAAAACACACTCGGGATGGTGAAGGATAACAAGGGAAACATGAACCCGCACCCCATGCACGAAAACAGGGCCACCCGACAAATTTTTCTTCATTACAGCAAGTTCAGCACGGGTCGTGCCCGCCCAACACGGCCCCGTGCTGCACAATCTGCAGGAAATGCCCAGTTCAGTTAACTAGACACGGGGCGTGCTCATTGAACACGCCCCCGTTCCCAGGCTTCTGTTTCTTTTTACAAACTTTTGTTACTGGCGATCTGAACACGGGGCCGTGCCTAGACACCACGGGGCCGTGTCTAGACGCCCAGTAACATAAAATTTTGCTTTTTCACACACTTTTACACATTCAATCAACCTAAAAACTTATTTTTGGGACACATTGAGGACAATGTGTAATTTAAGTGTGGGGGGGATGCTAAAACCTTGAATCTTGCAAGTCCTAAATACAAGTCTTACACAAAACTCTATTGGAACCGCTAATCACCCCAATTTTTTCAAAAAAAAATTTCATTTTCTTTACTTGTCTAGGTTTAATTTGGGAATTCCAAGTTCTAAAAAGGTTATAATTTTACAAATTTACAACCGATAGCGTCGTGATAAAAAGAACCAACATAAGAAAATTATGAAACGGCATGACAAACCTAGTTAAAATTTGATTATATATACTTGATCACATAAAAACCCATTCCCACAAAAAGTGAGTTTTGAGCCTTTATTGAGAATACAAATACATATCTTTAAACTAAATGTTCATTTTTCGTTTCTTGTGTGAATAGCCGCTTGGTTCTTACGACTCTAGAACTTGCCACGACGATACATTCTCGGTCCTTACCAACTTAAACCCGAGTAAGTAAATGACGGAGGCATTAGGACTAACCCTTTTTATTTCTACACCATTTTTTACCACCTACCCAAAATCCCCCTAGTTAATCCCTTTGAGCCTAAACCTTTTCATTTCATAACCCTAAACAAACACCCTTTCACCCACCAAAACCTTTTTATTTTTAACCCTTTTTTTTAGTAACAAGCTCGGTTTTTCTTATGACTTTCAAAAAAAAATGATGATGATGATGATGAAGCAAAAGAGAAATAAACAAACAAGTTTATCAAAAATAACTTTCTTTGAATAATGGCTTCATCAAAATAAAAAATTTCAAAAAAAAAAGTCTTACGAAAATCGACGCTTTTTACGCCTTTCGCCCTTTTACTAACCACTAACCCAACCACCTACCTTTAACCCAAGCCTAGCCCTTCACCCAAAAGTCCTCTTGATATTTACAAAAGTGTATAGTTAAAAAGGAGGAGGATTGATTGCTTGGCAAGCTTATGGTAGGAGTAAGTTCCATGCCGCTCTCGAGTGATCCACTAAAATACATCTTCGGCCGAGTGTTGAGTGATCCCCCGTGAGGTATGTGAACTTGTATATAAGTGGAATTTTAAAAAGGCATGTTATGCCCTAATAAGTAATTTATCTTATGTAATGTTTTAAATAAATCATGACGAATAGAATTGTAATGTCACACCCCGATATTTCCACGTATTACCGGTGGGCCCTGTGGGGAGTATCGTGACGTAGTTGAGATCATCATAGTCAAACAACACAATAAATAAATGCACAGCAGAAGCAAAAGATAATTATATTACAATCCGAACATAAAGTAATATCAAAGTATTACAACGGAAAGTAAAGGATCCACAGGCGGATCAAATAAAAGGAAAAAACTGTTCAACAGACTTTGGACGCCTAGAACTTGCAAAATTCCTTATTAACGCCCTGAGCTTCTAGCCAATTACGTTCAGTACCTGTCACTTAACCTTTTTGGAAAATACGTCAGTTTACACTGGTAAATACAATTAACCGACTCATTTGAAAACATTTATAAAATTTGATTTGAATGCACAAGGCACAACATATCTTTTATAACTTGGGACAATTATATAAAAATCTTGTATACAGATTTACATGTTCGTTATACGTTCAGGGCCCGATGTAGAAACCGAGTCAAGATTAACAGACACACCACAAGTATAGGCCCACAAGAGAGTGAGATACCGTTCCCCTTATGCACTGTCAGGTGTATGCCTACACCCCGTGCATAAGACGTGGCCATTTTATAATATAATGATGTCAAGGATATCCGGGACATGGTCATTAACCCCTAAGGCTTTTATTTCAAACAATACAGATTAAAGCGGGTTACCTCAATAATTTAACCACAATACGATTAAACATTCAATACCCGACCAAGCGGTATTATTATAATACCGTATCCCAAGCCCGTATAGGGAAAATAAGTTAAAAGTATTTACCTGAGCTAGCAATGCAATTTATACTCAGGCGTTTTAAGCGATTTCCAGGTTATACAGGAAATCTGAGTTTTCTGATCAGGTTATAAAGTTTAAAATACTTCATTTATTATATATAATCAGTAGCAATTGGATTGGTGTCAAAATACTATGTAAAACTCATTTTATACACAAAAAGGGTATAATCGGTATTTACCTAATCAAGGCCATAACCTTAGGTTATGATCAGGTTAAAAATAATTAAAAAATCTTCAAAAATCTCAAAATATTATATTACATCAGTGGGTAAAAGGTTTGGTGTCAAAAATTGGGTTTAGATAGGCTTTACGCTAATAATGCCTTTTAATTAACAAAAAGCTTTCAAATTACGCTATTGAGCATAACTCCTAATCTAGACCTCCAACTGATGTGAAATTTTAGGGACATGTTTATAAATCAGTAATAAAGATTATTGTCCTTTCACATTTCCAAAATTCTCGTTTTATGGTCAAAAGGGCATTATGGTCAATATTAAGCAATTAACGGAAACGTGTAAACGAATCGGACAATCAATGACCCAACCACAGAGGGTTATACTATCATGTAACCTGGTCCTAAGGAAACTCTAAGGCATTTCCAAACCCATCTAAATTGGGTCAGAACTGAAGTCAAAGCAAAAGTCAAAGTTTTGCGACTTTCGGTTTCGAACCGAGCCTAAACAGAAAATTGTCAGATCAAACAAGCTTAGACCAGTTCTTAAACTTATTACCAAGTTATATGAGTGATAAAGTAGGTTACACGCCTTCTACATTACTAATTATGCGTTAATTCAAAAGTTAGGATCCTGTTGACTTTTTATAAACAACTTTGACCCGACAAATGTCTTAGTTAGAGCGGGAATCAGAGGGTGCCCTTTTAAGGGTTTATTGCCCACATAATTACCAACTTATAACTACTTTCAATTTGACTAATCACTGGACCATTAGTGATTAATCGATAAGTCAAACCTTAATTACGACGGTTTGACTTTTAAGCTAATAACTAAGCAAAACTCAATTAAGGAAGGTCAAGGATACTTACCAAGGTCTAATGCACGATTAGAGATGCTTAGGGAAAGGCCTTGAGCTCCAGAATTGATCAGAAGTGGAGTTGTGAATGTATGATCAAAATGGCCAACATGAGGGTCCTTATATAGTGTTTGTGATTGCTCAAGATTGTGCCAAACAAGCCTACATTGGATCCCTGATGTTAAACATGTGTCCCTAATGCCTAAGAATTAATTTAGGCAGCCCTTGGTGGTGAAAAAGGGCAAGATATGTCGTTTACATGGGCTGAACAGCCATCAGTCGAGTTTCTGCATCTGGGAGCAGCTTACGGACCGTAAGGGTCCTATCATACGGCCCGTAAGGACCAGGCCAGCATGACATAACTTTCAAAAGTTGACAATTTGGCCCCTGAACTTCCAAACTTGATTTTTAACATGGTTTCTTGCACTTGTAACCCCCAAACTTGACTTTTAAGGACTCCAAGTCATAAACCAACTTTGTTAGGTCCCCGGTTATTCATACGATCACCGAAAAGTCTTAAATTTCGACGTTGATGCTTTTAACCCCTCGTATACGAATTTTATCATAACTTTCTCATACGATAACGAAACTTGGTGAAATTTTTATCATACATTCTAATGATCATAATTAATCGTTATAAAGCTTCGGGTTTGCTAAAAGGTCACTCAGAGGTATACTTTAAACATGTCGACACATTTAACCCCTGTAGTTTGTAATCTCTCACTTTCTTTCACAATTAGCTTCGTATGATCCATGATTTATTCGTTTAAGGGTATAAACATCATGTAGGGTTATTGTAAAGTATATTTATCCAATGTTGACAATTTGAACCCTTATATTCACATACTTTCCTTGTTTGTCAACTTTAGTCCCTCTAGAGTATTCTTTTACACGTTCAAAGCTTATGACACGTGTCAATACATTATTGGACATGAAATTACGAGGTGTTACATGTAAATAAATAAAAATAAAACTTAATAAAGAGTCTTGGAAATCCCAACACTCTATGACAAGCCCAAAAAACTATCCCTTCTACCCATTCCATTTGGGAGTGTAAAGCCACAAAAATAAAGAGTTTTGCTTGAGGACAAGCAAAGATTCAAGTGTGGGGGTATTTGATGTGCACAAAATGCAACATATAAATTACATCAATTATGGCATAAAACTAACCCTTTTATAGTACTAATGTTGGAAAAAGTGTGTTTTTGTCTTCCTTTTGTATTTTCAGGATTAAATGAGCTCAAATGAACAAAAGAAGCAAAAAGGCAGCTAAATCTAACATAAATACAAGAAAAGGAACAAACGTGGCATGCCGGACCTCCCCGACAGCATCTTCCCAAGCAAAACAAGAGAACAGAAGGCTGAACACGCCCCGTGCTCAATGAGCACGGGGGCGTGCCCAAGTGTCAGCAGAAAAGACAAAGCTGTAGAAGCTTCTATCAACCACCACGGGGTCGTACCCAGCGGACACGGGGCCGAGGTCAACTCTAAGATTCGCAGAACCTGGGGAAATCTTGATAGTACAGATACGCTTCTGCACACGGGGGCGTGGTCAACTAATGCAGACAAACTGCAATTAATGAAGAAAGAGAAGGAAGGTGGACACGGGGCTGTGCCCAATGGACACGGGGCCGTGCCCGAGCCTCTGTTCAGGCTATAAATAGGGGTGCTTGGCTCATTTGCAAACCATCCCTTGGCACACCACCTCTCTCACACTTCACCCACCACCCACCACCATCACAACACCATCATCCACCACCATCATCCATTGTCCATCGTAGAGTGTGTGAGTCGTCTCGGGATCCAAGATTGATCGTAAGAGTTCTTGTCAATCAAATTCCATGTTTGCCTAAGTCTCTTACATCACTTGGTGAAGACAAGTGTCTAGTGTAATACTTTTTATTTTTAATCTTTTCGCACTTTTTACTTGGTTATGTATTAATGACTTTAATAACTAGTTTCTTATGTTGAAGGTGATTCTTCCTTATCGTTTGTCCGTGGTGTCTTGGCATTATTTTACTGTCTATATAAAATAAAAGATTTTCACCATTCATATCTCCACGGTCTATATGGAGGTATGTTGGCTACCTGGTCGGGGGTTAAGGGAACGGTTTGGTAAGAGTCTTGCCTTGTTCAGTGTATAGATCCTGCAAGGACCTGAGTCAAATTTAGTAGGACCTCCTTCAATACCCACCGGTATTGGATGGCGGGGGTCCAAACTATTTGATCCCCTCATATGTAGGCCACTATTAATACTTTAACCCGGCTACTTAGGACTGTATCCCTGCTGACTCAGACTACTTAGCCGAGGGTTACGTCACATTCAAAAGAGGGGCCTACCATAATATGCATTAATAATTTAATTAATTATCTTTCAATAATCCGACCCTTTAGGATTGTATCCTTGCTGACTCAAACTACTGGGTTGAGGGTAACGTCACCTTCAAAAGAGGGGCCTACTACAATAACTAAGATAATCTCTTAAAAAGTGCAAAAGTGCGAAAATAATCAAAGGTTACACTAAACACGAGTCGGATCCAAGTGATTCATCTTGTCTATCTGTTTTTACTTTTATTTTATTTTTCAGCATTTTAGTTAGTTTTATTTTTCTTATCTAAAAACATTTTTTCTAACTTTTGATTTGATTAGACGTTGAGGATAAACCGGTACTAAAAGCTCTTGTGTCCTTGGACGACCTCAGTAACTTGCCAACACTATACCACGCTCACGATGGGTGCACTTGCCCATATGTGTGTTTGGTGTTAGTAAAATATCGTGTTTTATAAATTTAAAACTTGGCTAACGTGTAAAAAGGGGTTAAAATATACTTAAACTTATATACACACTTGCACACATCACTTGAGAACCACAATGGCTAGAGGTGGTAAAACTTTTTCTACAGAAATTTTATATATATTTAGTGTGTCAAATCTGCTACAAAGAAAATTATATTATTTCAAAAAATCTACGTTTTTTGAATAAAATGATTTAGTTAATTAATTATCATCATTTTATGGCTTGCAAAAGCTTTTCTGATGATGCTGAACAACAGTTAAAAGGTGGTTCTATTCGGTTCTTAATGAAACAAGTGTGATACTTACTTTTTATCTAATAATTTAAGTACCCGCTTAAATCATCAGTGAAGTGATTACTGATTATTGCAGTTGTTGGTCTTGCCTTGAAGTCGAGGTATGTTTCTAGAATATATGTCTTATGTTTAGCAGAGGTGGCGAAGTAGTATGTTTAGTAGAGGTGGCGAAATAGTTGGTAAGTCGTGTTGGGTGACATGTTTTGAAAGCTTTTTAAAACATGTGGGATGCGCTTAGTGGTGATCCTTTACATGTGTATGACACCACAAAGGGGCTTTCTTTTAAAAATAACTGGTGGTCATGTCACTCATTGCGCATTGGCTTTTGGGATCAAAACGCATCCGAGCGCATCACGCATATAAAAAACAAGTTGCTTGATTCAGTTATTTTTCTGTTTATTATTTTACTTGCGTATATTTATAAAAGTCGCGCAAAGACCTCGATTCTCATGACTTATTTTTTTACGCTCAAGCTAGCTTGATTCGTTTTTTTTTTTTATTTTACTTGCATATATTTCTAATTAACTCGTGCAAGAACCTCAATTCTAATTAGGTGGTCAAACCAAGAACATACTTCTTTTGAACAAGAAAATAATATGACCTTTTTAACCATTGTAAAATAATATAATTCTTGAGATCTCAAACATGTCATTGACTTTTGTAGGTTTAAATAATTTCAAGAAATTTGGCAAGCTTAGAACGTATAAAGTTAATATTAGTAACTTAACAATGGTTTCAATTGTTGGTGAAAATAGCTTTCTTAAAATTTTGCGCTACATTTGATTTTGTGTTGTTTTGCTATTAAGAACAATATAATCACATCTCTTGGTCTTCATGGGATTGTTGTAGAGATGGTCGAGAGGTAAACTTTTATCCCAAAAATTATCTCCATTCAAATTTCTATGAAGAAACTTTTTATTTTCGTTTGTGTTGCGATACCGTCGCTTTCCATAGTAGGTTTGTATTTGAAATATACGTTAAATATTCATTTGTTAAACCGCGTATACACGCGGGCTATAACCTAGTTATTAAATATATAAACATATTCCATCCACTCATCTATCTCTATCTCTAGATTCACACACACTCTATCTCTACCTAATCACTTTCTCTCTCTTATCTTTCTCTCTCAACAAAACAACCATCATCACCCCACCACAACCACCACCATCACTGTCGCAGCACCACCACCAACACCGCAGCACCACCACCATTGTAGCCCCTCCACCATTGCTACACCACATCGAAAAACTCCACCACCGGTGCAACACCGAACCTTGATGTCGTTTCACTTTTGTATTATTAATCTAGCAAGTGCATCGATGGGCATTATTTCAAATGATAACTAAGATGGAGAAATATGTGTAAGCAAGACTTGGGATGCACAAAATAATAAAAATATCAACACTCTTACCTTGAGGAAATTAGCAATTGCATCAGCAGCTGTTTCCAATTAAGAACTTGCAAATTCATGAAATCGACTCAACGATAATTTTCCCCCAAAATCTTCCACCCCAAATCCCACTTGGCAATTCACCTCTAAATTGATTCAATGGAACTAAAAGAACCCTAAGGTCTAAAAACATCCCAATTAAATTAGATTAATTACCATCTAAAATGAACAATTCCTAACAATCTCAAACCTCCAATTTGAGCCTTCAATCACACATTTCAGTCAACGCCATCATCTTCTACATCACCATTGAAATACACCCAAACGAAGATACTATGATTTCAACCACATTAACCACCACACCATTGTCTTCTCGCAGCACCAACAACAACATGAAGATCTGCACAGAAAACCTAACCATTTCAACCTCATAACCACCAACACACACTTCACAAACCCTAACCAGCGTGTGGGTTACTGAAATAGGTTGGTCCATCGTGTGGTTACTAGCCGGTGTGATGGTGGATGGTTGCAGGTGGGCGGTAGAGAATAATGGTGGTGTGGTGCTGATTTTGAGAGTGATGGTGGGAGGGATAGAGAAAGATGTAGAGAGAAGGGTGGAGAGAGACAGAGAAGGGGGTTAGAGCATTCACATCCAGCTCCCTAAAAATATACATACATTCCACTAAAAAACAACTCCTATATCAATATATTTCAACTAAAAACAAATATTTTTTTCTCTCTTCTTTTCAGTTAAATAATATTTTTAACCTTTATCATTACATTTTTCTCTCCTTCACTCACAAGCACTTTCAATATATATTAAAAAATTATAGTGGGTGAACAGTGTCCCTCCAAATATACAGATGAACAGTAACATTTTCTCTCTCCTCCACTCACAACCACTTTTTATACACTTTATATTTTAAAAACCCCACACACAGATTTTGATTCGCAGGATGTGAATGCTCTTAGACATTTTATATATTATATTATTTTTTATTTATCTATTAATTTTTTTATATAATATATTAAAGACTTGTTCCTTGTACTCATGTACATATAAGACTTGTACTTTGTGTGTAAATGACCAAATTATCCTCGTAGTTAACAGACTTGGTGGATGGTATTAGAAATTTGGACTCAAATGGTTAAGATAAGTGGCTATAGGGACTCAGGGCGTTAAACATTTTGATTTTGGATTTAAGTGGTTAAAATCCCTAAAACACAAAGAATCAAAAAGTAAGTTACCCTAAAAACATTATTTTAATACTTTGACTTTTTTTCGCTATTTACTTTTTTTTAACATATTTAACACCTTAATTCCACCTTTACTTTATACTTACAAGTATATGAACCCATATCCTCACAGTTGTAAGGAAGGGACATTATATCACTAGACCAATAGATCATGGGTTATTAGTATTTTTCTATCACGAGCATTCGTAAATCGTAATTCTATAGTTCTTTTTTAGATTTTTTTAATTTACTTTTCTATTTATTTCTTTTTTCAAATCTCAAACATGTCAATGCAATGTTCTAGTTTTACTTACGCCTTCATATAAAATTTATTGGACTATATTTTGGGTTTTTTCTTACGTCATATAGCGAGTGTTATTATCATAACGAACTGAACAGATATATTTACCGAATTCCTGCGACAACGCGCGGATAATCTCACTAGTTATACCTATAAACAAACCTAAGGTGTTATGAATAGTGTGGGGCTGCCAATTTGCGCCCCTCACTCTTAATTAGCTTATTGCTTTTCTTTTCGTTTAAAACTGACACATAACAAATAATAGAGGCACTTAATTGTAATTATAATATAGTGTGGGGTGATTTGTAATTTCGTATCTAAGGGTTCGTTAAGAACTCATACAATGGGTATCGTAACAAACACTGGTGGAAAATGTCCTATCCATGTGCAATTTTTTGGTAAAGCATGCAAAACAAGCCAAGGGATTAACGTCATACATGTGCAACTCTTATCCATTATTTTTCAATTTTACATTATCCATAAATGTATTAAAAATATCTTCGATCTTTTGTTCCTTCTTTATTTCGTTTTTTTTTTTTTTAATAAGCTTCTTTTTCTGTTTTCTTTTTGTTATATATTTATATTCAAGTCATACATATATGAAATGGTTTAATTAAGATTCAGTAACAAACAAGATTATGATTAGGAGGGGCGGATTTAGCATGGTTCCATGGGTTCCCAGGAACCCATTCGATTCGAAGAAAATGGAAAAAATTAGTGTAAACCTTGTATGATTTGGGAAAAAATAATGAAAATTAGTGAAAAACTACCAAAAGGAACCCGGTGGAATCCGACCCTGGATCCGCCACTGATGATTAGTAGTAAGTGGAGGACCCATGATTGATAATATTAGAGGACGATCGGGCAGTCTAAACGAACTTTTAAGGGGGCAATCAAGACTTTTACATATAAATTACACTATTTTTTTTGTTTACGCCCCCCCCCCCCCCCCCCCCCCCCCCCCCCCACACACACACACAGATCTATGTAGGTCCGCCCATGGTTGTAACATGCAGTTTGTACAGTACTTTGTTAAAAAAATGGTATTGCATTAGGTTTTTTTAACCGCTTAAAAATATAAATATGTAGACATCCTTTTGGTTATGTTGCGATTTTATTGTTTGGGTTTTCATTATCAATAGGTTAAGTTATGGATTTGAATATATGTTAAAATACGAGTCAAAGATATCACCCTGAAATAATGTACCATTCACTTTGAGGACAAGAGTTTGCTAATTAAGGAAGTTTGTCAATTTATAATTTGACCATTCTCTTTAAAAAATGACAATACTAGTTTATTTATTATTATTTATATATAAATGAACTAGTTAACAATAATAAACTAGTTACTATCAGAGCTCAGGCTATAAAAATAGAGCTCGAAACAGCCGATCCAGCCTCTTGTAAGTTAAAAAAGCCGATCCGATCTCTTGTAAACCAAACGAGCGAGGCTCAAGCTTTCGTATGTTAAACAAGTCGAGTCGAGCTCAAGTAAGTTAAAAGAGCTGAGCTTGAGCACTCTCGTAAGTTAAACGAATTAAGTTCAAGCTCTCGTAAGTCAAACAATCCGGCTCGAGCTTGTTGCCATTATTTATGTGACATGGATTAAAATTTTAATTTCACAACCACCATGCATTTGTGAAGGTTGTAAAGATTATGCTGGTGTATGTTCCACTCAAAGTTGATTCTCTACCTAACTTCTACAAATAGAAGATTGTGGAGGGTCTCAAATTTATATATACACTACCCAAACATGCTTGAGTCATCCATCTCTACTCCCTCCATCCTATCCTAGTAAAACCCTACTCTGATCCCAACTTGAGTGTTTGAATTTTTTTTTTTTTTTTTTTTTTTTTTTTGTTGCAGTAACTTGAGTTATACATAAGATATTACAAGGGGGTATAAGAAATATGCAGTTGTTATGAATATATACAATATTGATGGCACAAGCGTAATCAAGCAGTATGTTAATTTAACTCCTGCCATGCGTTCAATGGCCTTATATTCACTTGCAGGAAAAACATTATCTTCTAAATTTGAATGCTTCAAGAAGAGGTAAGAGAGATTTTCATTATCAAGAGGTGGTTAAATTAACATGTTAGTTAACGCGTTTTCTTTGATGATTATCAGTGGCGGTTCTAAATTCAGGGGCACATCAAGTAGTGTCTTTTCAGTTACTCATTGCAGGTAACGTACCACTACTTTGGTAAAACATACTAATTTCAGAACTAATTTGTTCTTAGCCAATGGTACAGATAGGTTAATGCTAACAAATTATTTGTTAGCTTTTATAATTTAAAGACAATTTCATCTTCATTAATCCAAATTCACTTAAAAACCTAATTTATATTATGATTTCATTCCCTTTTTTTTTCAATTTAGTGGTAATCATGTTGCGGCACTAGCTTTAGCTGCAAATCTTCAAAGAATTCCAGCATATGTGGTTCACTACCACATTGTCACTCGAATTTCTTGATCAAGCCCCAGAACTCGACACGCTAATAGTTCCAATAAGTGGTTTGTATATTCCGCTATCATCTATGAATCTTATGCTCTTAAGCTGTTTGTTTGGTTTCCTTATTGTTTACGCGAAGTTGAAACATGTAGGTGGTGGTTTAATTTCTGGGGTGGTTGTTGGAGCCAAGTCAAGGAATCCAGCCATACGGGTCTTGGGTGCTGAGCCAAAAGGAGCCGATGATGCAGCACAATCAAAACCATGTGGTAGACTTATAACCTTGAGTCACACCAACACAATTGCTGATGGCCTTCGAGCTTCCAATTGTACGTGATCAGGTTGATGACATCATCACAGTCGACGATATTGAAATTCTTGAAGCAATGCGATATTGTTATGAGATATTTAAAGTTGCAGTTGAACCAAGTGCTGCAATAGGAGTTGCTGCTGTTCTCTCCAATTGCACTACTTTGTTAAAACATACTAATTTCAGAATTAATTTGTTTGTAGCCAATAGTACAGATAGGTTAATGCTAACAAATTATTTGTTAGCTTTTGTAATCTAAAGAAAAATTCAACTTCATTAATCCAAATTCACTTAAAAACCTAATTTATATTATGATTTCATTCCTTTTTTTTCAATTTAGTGGTAATCATGTTGTGGCACTAGCTTTAGCTGCAAATCTTCAAAGAATTCCAGCATATGTGGTTCACTACCACATTGTCACTCGAATTTCTTGATCAAGCCCCAGAACTCGACACGCTAATAGTTCCAATAAGTGGTTTGTATATTCCGCTATCATCTATGAATCTTATGCTCTTAAGCTGTTTGTTTGGTTTCCTTATTGTTTACGCGAAGTTGAAACATGTAGGTGGTGGTTTAATTTCTGGGGTGGTTGTTGGAGCCAAGTCAAGGAATCCAGCCATACGGGTCTTGGGTGCTGAGCCAAAAGGAGCCGATGATGCAGCACAATCAAAAGCATGTGGTAGACTTATAACCTTAAGTCACACCAACACAGTTGCTGATGGTCTTCGAGCTTCCAATTGTACGTGATCAGGTTGATGACATCATCACAGTCGACGATATTGAAATTCTTGAAGCAATGCGATATTGTTATGAGATATTTAAGGTTGCAGTTGAACCAAGTGCTGCAATAGGACTTGCTGCTGTTCTCTCCAATTGCACTACTATGTTAAAACATACTAATTTCAGAATTAATTTGTTTGTAGCCAATGGTACAGATAGGTTAATGCTAACAAATTATTTGTTAGCTTTTGTAATCTAAAGAAAAATTCAACTTCATTAATCCAAATTCACTTTAAAACCTAATTTATATTATGATTTCATTCCTTTTTTTTTTCAATTTAGTGGTAATCATGTTGCGGCACTAGCTTTAGCTGCAAATCTTCAAAGAATTCCAGCATATGTAGTCATACCAAATACCTCCCCAGAATGCAAGTTAGAGCATGCGAAAAGTTATCGAGGTCATGTTATATTCTATGAGACTACTAGATATTCTAGACAAGAGACGGCAAACAAAGTATTATGTGAAACAGGAGCTGTTCTCGTTCCTTAGTCTAATGATGTTCGTATCATAAGGTATTTATTAGTTGTTTAATCTTTTTGATTGTTTGAAACATTGAATTTTCTATTCAGATCACTTGTTCTCACAAATTATTAAGACATTTCACTAGTTAATCAATTGTTTTGTATGTGACAAGTTCTGATATGCATGTTATTTTAGTTAGGTTGTTTATTCAAGACGTATTATTAAAAATAGTTTCACTATACTCAAACAGTAGAATTTTTTTAGATCAAACAGCCGCTGCCGCTGAAGAAATTGGTTATTAACAACTTCAATGGGCATTAATAAAATAATCACTTTGCCAAACACACCCAAAGAGCACTTATTACATCTTGTTGTTATTTTGTGTAATACATTCATAGAAAGTAGATTAGCCTTAAATAAAAAGGCTAAACCAATAAAGGTTGACGGAACAACCTTGGATTAATATACCTTATTGTTGTTTCAGGTTTATCGTTCGAATTAGACTTCATCTTATACATTTGAGTGCGAACTCTTTTTTGTCTAAGTGTTACTTTGTTATGTAGGTGAATTGTACGTGATCTGGTTGATGACATTATGACAGTTGAAGATAGAGAGATTCTTGTAGCAATGCGATATTGACATGAGATACATAAACATTACTGCAAATGTACTATCCATGTACAATTTTTTTGGTGGAAAACCGTTGCAAGCCTGAAAAAAGCCAAGGGATTAACGTCATCCATGTGCAAACTCTTGTCAATTATTTTCCAATTTCAAATTCTTCATAGATATCTTTCTATACTAATAAACAAAAATCTTTTTTGGACACGTGTCATTCTCTCTGGTAATTTCTCACCCTTATTTTTTATTTATCTCTTTTATTAAATAATAATAAATCTATTTATCTCTTTTGTTTAATTGATTTCTTTTTTAACTCTAAAGTTTCAATTTTTGGCAATTTAAGTCTAAAGTTTCAATCTTTGTATTTTAACCCCTTTGATTAATTTGATTTTTCACTTCTAATACAAAAGTTTTCACCTTTTGCAATTTAACCCCTTTAAATTTTTTTTTACTTTCAACCCAAAACTTTTCATCTTTTGCAATTTAATCTCAACATTTTGTTTTACTTTCAACTTTAGTTTCTTATATACTTTTCATCTTTCATAAGTTCTCTGTTTAACGTATCGTTCTAAATTTCTGACTTAACACACCGCAACGTGCGTGTAGGGTTCAACGTTTTTTCATCTATTTTTTCCTGTTTGACATGTCCGTCGCAGCGCGTCTATTTTTCCCCGTTTGATAGGTCTGTTGCAACGTGCGAGTCAGAGATCGACTTATTTATTTTTTTCTCGGTTTTACACACAGGCTCGTGGTCATGTGAGAAACATTTTCCTTTCATCTAACATGATATATAACTAATGAATCCCCGCCGCATTGCGGCGGGTGATAAATCTAGTAATATAATATAATTAAAAATAACTTTGCTCTTTTGTTCCTTCTTTATTTCGTTTCGTTTATTTCTTTTTTTCTATAATAAGTTTCTTTTTCTATTTTCTTTTTGTTATTTTTTTATATTTAGGTAATATATGTGTGAAATGGTTTAATAAGTGTGTATACAGATAATAAAATTCAATAACAAACAAGATTATGATTTGTAACTAATGGCAGTCCCATGATTTATTTTCTTAGAGGACGATCGGACGTTTAACCAAATTTTTAAGAGGGGCGATCGGGATTTTTGCATACAAATTACACTAATTTTTTATTTACCCCCCTCCCCCCATCTATGTAGATCCGCCATGTTTGTAACAAGGAGTTTGTGTGATACTTTGTTAATAAAATTGGTATTGCATTAGGTTTTTTTTAAATACATGTAGATATCATTTTAGTTATGTGCTAGTATCATTTCTTCTTAGTTCTTGCCTTACCATGTAAGGGGGGTCGGGACGCCCCGTGGTAAACCCCCACCATGCGTTATCGACAAAAAAACACCGCCGCCAGTTGATTTTAAAACGCGTTTATTTCATAACACGTCAAGTTTATCACGTGTGAAGAATTTGATTTGAATTCAGTTTTGTTTTTGTTTTTGTTTTTTTGAATGATTTTGATATGTGTGGTGAGTGATAGGTATTTCCACTAAAATCCATCAATAGTAATGGAATAATGCTCAATGTCATGGCGGAAATTGATTGGATGTTAGGCTAAAGGGTGTGGTCATGACCCTCATGACCACCATGACCCTCCATGTTAGTGCCATCTAACCCATCTCTAATCCACCATCCAAAACCACTACCCTAAGGGTGTGGTCATGACCTAAACCACTAGCCCCTTATTTATTTTAATTTATCTTTGACTAAAGAAAAAAGGAAATGATTTGTTGAAAAATGGAAAGGAGGACCATGGTTGCCATGGTTTAATCCACGCAAACCATGGTGGATCAATCAAGGGGGTGGTGTAGCCTTCCATTCATGTTCCTAGGTGGCAAATCATGTCCCAATAATGACCCCCACACCCTATAGCCTTATGAGTGATGAGCGAATGGTGAGTGATGGGCGCCCCTACCCCTAATATGTGAAAGCGGTAGATGTTTTCATATCTGCTTTGAAATAAACACATTTAATTTTGGAATTTGCATAGTACACATCCCAAATCTCAGTAACTAGAAAATCAAAAGACATAAAGTGGTAGGTTTGGTTTCTATTTGTATTTTAGTACCTTCAAATTGACCACCTCTTTTATAACAACTGTCCTCATGGTTTTAATTTCACAACAAACTTTCATTTGTATTGTAAAGATGATACGGGTGCATGTACCACTCAACGTTGATTCTCTACCTAATTCCTACAAATAGAAGATTCATGTGGAGATATTATATATGTACACTACTCGAACATGCCAGATTATTTGTTAGCTATTAAAATCTAAAGAAAATAGCAACTTCATTAATCCAAATTCATTGATTTACTCATAAATACGTATGCTCTCATTCTATTTTTATTTTTTTATATTTAGTTGTAATCATGCTGCGACACTAGCTTTAGCTGCAAAACTTCAAAGAATTCCCGCATATATAGTCATACCAAATGTGAAATGTTATGGAGGTCGTATTATATTCAACGAGGCTACTATAAAATCCTACAACAGACGAAAAAACAGGTATTATGTGAAATTGGAGCTGTTCTGGTTCCTTCGTCTAATGATGCTTGTATCTTTAGGTATTTTTTATTTATTTAATCTTTTGAGTGTTTGAAACATTGGATTTTCTATTAAGATCACTTGTTCTTGCAAACTATTAAGACATTTTGCTAGTTAATCAATTGTTTTGTATGTGACCATTTCTGATTTGCATTTTGTTTTAGTTAGGTTTTTTTATTCAAAGCTCATTATTAAAAATAGTTTCACCATACTCAAACACTAGATGTTTTTAGATCGAAGGGTCACTCAAGCAGAAGAAATTGGTTATTAACAACTTGAATATGCATTAATAAAATAATCACTTTAATAAAACGTTATGCCAAACACACCTAAAGAGCACTTATTACATGTTGTTAATTTTGGTAATAAGTTCATAGAAAGTAGACTAGCCTTAATTAAAAAAGCCAAGGCTAATGGAACAACCTTAGTTTAATATACCTTATTGTTGTTTCAGTTTTTTTTTATTTGAAAATTAAACTTCATTAACACACCTCCGACCCAAACGGGCAAAATGCCAAACAGCTACAACACCCCCGACCCAAACGGACAAATGGCAAAGAAATTACAACATGTACAACGGGCATTTACACCACTCCTCCCATCTAATGTAATTACATGATGTTCTGTTTTTTTACCCAAGCAAAACCTCTCGTCTTTATCTCCCCTATGATATCTTGCGTACTACATTTTTCTGATTAAACACCACATCGTTCCTTTCTTTCCATATGCACCAACAAGCTATCATAGCCAAACCGTGAATGATATTTTCCGCCTTTTTGCCACACTAGTTGTTTCAGGTTTATAGTTCAAATTAGACTTCATCTTCCACATTTGAGTGCAAACTATTTTTTAGTCTAAAGTGTTACTTTTTTATGTAGGGAATTGTACCATGGTCTGGTTGATGACATTATCACAGTTGGAGATAGAGATATTTTTGAAGCAATGAGATATTGCTATGAGATACCTAAGCTTGCAGTTGAACCAAGTGCTGCAATAGGACTTGCTGTTCTTCTTCCTGATAATTAATTTCAACAAAAATGCTCTTATGATTTGCTCTTAGAACATTGGGATTGTACTTTCCGGGGGAAATGTGAGCCTAGGCGTTCTATGAAAATCATTTTCACATATTACAAGCACATAATCCTTTCTTCTAGGGAGATAATTGTTAAGCTTGCACATAATCCTTTCTTCTATACCTCACCAAAAAAACCCCCAAAAAACCTAACCCCCCCCCCCCCCCCAAAAAAAAAAAAAAACCTAAAAAAAAATATAAAAAAAACTAAACACCCATCCCACCCCCACCCCCACCACCACCCAAAATCCTAAACCCCCACCCCCTCGGCAAAAAAAAAAAAATTTTGGGGGGGGGGGGGGGGGGGGGTGGGGGTTTTTGGTGGTGGTGGATGTTTAAGGTTTTTTTTTTTTAGTGGGTTTTTTTGTGTAGTGGGTTTTTTTAGGTTATTGGACACTTGTCACTCTATAAATCCTTCTTACACTTCTTACAATTAGGATACTTTGTATTTGATCCTAATCCTTTGAAGAATAATGGAAGAAAACTTACATAAGTTTGTTAGATGGTTATTAAACATTGTCCTTTTGTCCAAAACATGGATTAGTTAAACGTCAATATTTATTCCGACTTGTATAAAATGTTCTTGTTAAAAAGACCCTAGGTAAAAGTGTTGCTAACCGTTTCTATGTTGTTAATTGTTACCGAATTCGGTAACCATTTCTGCAATTGGCGACTTTGGTGCCTTTGTTCGTAACTTGCTCTTTACTTCACAAGGTAATGAAAACATAATAATAATAATTGTTTTTCAATACAAAATCATTAGCTGTTGTCCCAAACCACCCTATTCAAGCTAATACTAAATTCGCTTCATCAATTTTTAAAACAAACCATAAAGCTTTGTAGCAAATTAATTATAGTCCTAACATGACATAAACATAAGTAATGAAAAACAATTAGTTACTAAATCAATGAATTATGGAACCTTATACCTTGACCAATATAACATCCGTATACTAAGTGACAATCACAGTTTTGAACTTGGTTAAATAAATTATAAATTTAACTATATCTAATTTTACAAATGAACGCACATGATCTTCTAAAAGTTTGTCAATCTGGGTTCCCAAATTTGTTTGGAAACATGGTAAATCATGGAATACTAAACAATTTTTATATTTGTGGTTGTTTCAGGTTATTTTATTGACAAACGAAAACCCCATGCAAACTCTTATTAGAAAAGAATAAACTAGACCTGGGATATATATGAGCCTAGAGGTGCACAAAACAAGGATCGTTCTAATAGATTAAAGAGAATAAACCAAGTACAAAATCATCTGCTTTCTGAATCTGAATCTGAATGTTAACATTGACTCATAAACCCTTGAATCCCAACGCTTCTATGATGATATCAGCGTTGTTTATCACCCTGTGTGAGCATTGGAAGCCCCGACCACTAGCAGAAGAACCCAACACGTCTGCTGTCTCGGAAATAACTGAAATAACTAGAATTATCTCGGAAGTACTAAACAACAGAAGGATGAGATATCGGCGGTTGGCTCGAAGAAGTTTCTCTCAAACAGAACAGAATCTGAATCTGAATGTTAACTTTGACTCGTTCAAGTCATGCAATGTTTCCTCTCAATTGAATAGACCGACACTAAACAACAGAAGGATGAGATATCGGCGGTTAGCTCGAAGAAGTTTCTCTCAAACAGAACAGAATCTGACGTAAATCATGTGATCAAACTTGGACATCAGACGTAAATCTTGAAGAAACAGAACATAATCCCAGATTGTCTAAAGAAGCGCTTTTATCATGTGTGATCCAGAGGTCAGTCTCGGGTGGGCATAAGATCCGTGGGCCCTATTGTCGGATATGTGACCCAGATTGTCTAAAGAAGCGCTTTTATCATGTGTGATCCAGAGAAGACGTATCGGGTGAGTTGTGGTTGATTTATAGGAGGAGGTTATGAAACGAATATATGTTTATGCGAATTTAAAGGACAATACTGACAGAGGTGCTGGTCTTTTCTCCCACTGTGCAAACTTGAAAAGGTGTTTCTTTAGACAATCTGGGATTAAGTTCCGCAAATTGGGAACCACATTGTAGACTGGTTGGCTTGAATGGTTTTAATAATACTTGAAAATGGAAATAATCGTGTCAAGATCTTTATCAATCATATCATCGACCAACTGCTCGAAATCCCTTTCGTTTCTCGGGTTCGCATTCGACACAACACAACAAAAAATAAATTCAAAAAAACAGGGGGTTGATACGCATCGTATAGACCTATACGATGCGTATCAAACCCGCCGCCAGACACAACCTGCACCTGTCAGTCTGCCATGTTTTTTACTTTAATTCAATACGCATCGTATAGGCCTATACGATGCGTATTGAATTCAAAAAGTGTGTAGATAGACAGGAGGGTGTGCAGATAGAAAACCCCATACCTAAATACAATAAAAGCAAACTACAAACAACTACCGGTGTTAATCGTGTCAGGTTGACAGGTTAACGGGTTGCGGGTTGGTGGGTTGAAATGTTCAACCCGAACCCGACCCATATTACTATTCGGGTCAAAGATTTCAAACCTAACCCGACCCATATAAATTTGGGTCAACCCGAACCCGACCCGTTTAACACATATTTTTAAATGAGTCATAAAAGTTGACGACTTATAAACGAGTTGTTGGGTTGTAAGCGGGTTATCGATAACATGTTTCATTGATGAGTATGAGTGTGACAAATAAATAATATAATGTGTCAACACTAAAATTATTGTAACTAACCATGTAAAATAGAAACAGAAAAAACAAAAATATAAAAGATTTTTTTTCTAAATAGTAAAACGGGTTAATCAGTCAACCCGTTTTTATACGGGTCAAGCCGAACTGACCCATTTTTTAAATACGGGTCAACCTGAACCCAACCCTTTTTTTAAACGGGTCGTGTTTGTCGACCCAAACCTGTTTTTTCGTGTCAGGTTCGGATCAAGTTGGCGGATCGTGTCAAGAATTGACGCCCCTACAAACAACCAACCCAATACTCTTCATAAGCATAATCATAGCCCATTGG
This sequence comes from Helianthus tuberosus, assembly GCA_030545235.1. NCBI lineage: Eukaryota > Viridiplantae > Streptophyta > Magnoliopsida > Asterales > Asteraceae > Helianthus > Helianthus tuberosus. The sequence goes on from CM060436.1 coordinate 9,836,307, forward strand.
TGTAAAAAGAGACCCAAAGAAGATTCCACTCCATATCGTCTAAAAGCCTATAAGTCTTCAAGAAATTATTTCCAAGCCCAATGGCACATATCCATTCCCAATCCTTGATCCATATCCGGCTTCTAATACTAACATTCATCAAGGCCCATTTCTAGCAGCCCAAGTTATCCCCAAAGTAAAAGTTGCAAACAAAACAATGTTTCGCTTTGGGCACATAAACCAGATCAGATCACATAGAGCCCATTTACCCTCATTAATCAATTCAGTTCCCCAATTTGGGCTTAAAACCCTTAAAGGCCCATAAAAAGTCCAAAGTATTATTATCATCGTAAAGAAAGCCCACTGTCTATGCCACCTATGCTCCCAACCCAATCCTATTCGAACACAATCAACCAAGCCCCAAATAATCAACTATCCAAGATATATTAACAATTTGGCCGGCCTTTACAGCCCAATAATCAAATCCATATCATCCAACTGGGTCTTGTGCAATTCTGTAAGACCATCCCAAACCCAAACAACGCTGGCCCACTGAAAATTCGTATAAACGGCCACGAACTAACAATCCAACTTAATATAGAAAATAATAAAAACGAAATGTGTATAATAAAAATAATTAAACTGAAAAGATGTAATATAAGGAGTTAGAAAAAAAAAAATTAATGTTGGGTATATTAAAAAGACAAGTAAAGAGGTTAACAAGTTTCCAACCAGTGACCTCTTGCTTGGTATTACATGTTTAACCAAATTAATTGGCTTTCGGATAACTTGTTTAATCAAACGGATCGGCATACCTACTTGTTAATCCACTTATTGCCACCAATTTGATTAAGATGTTTTTCAACTTGATTACTTGTAACAACCCTCGGTAAAACCAACACCCTTATAAATATTCACGACACTCTATTATATTTTAAAATATTCTAATATGTCTTATATTACACCCCGTATGTGAAAACCGAGCCCAAATTATGTTATCGTTTATAAAATTAATTAAAAACAAGAAATAGTAAGCTGAGGCGGGCCGCGTAGGACCTCACCTCAAGCTCACGCGGGCCGTATCAAGACCAGACTTTGACTTCGCTGACTTCTTTAGTTCAAGCGGGCCGCGTAAGACCTCATCTAAGTTGACGCGGGCCGCGACAGATCATGAAACGCGGAAGCATCCGGTGATGACACGTGTCGACATCGTGTCGAGTCTAGTAGCTGACCCAGCTAAGCTATTATGTTGACCGGTGTTGACGCGGGCCGCGTAAGGCTTAGCCTTACCTTACGCGGGCCGCCTAGAAGTCAGATTACACGACTATATAAGAAGGCCATCAGACTTCGTTTTCCGTCGCTCACTTTTCATTTCTCAATCTCACTTTCTGAATTAGAGGCATTATAGTCGGGTATTATACCCCTAATTAGCGAGGTTCTGCTCCAATGTAAGTATTATAACCCCAGTTTCATAATAGTTACGCTGCCCGATTGATTTAGGGTTCCGTAACAACTGTCGTGGTTCTGCCCGACGTAGTTGTTGGAATCCCGTCTCGGGGAGGGTATCATTAATAATTTCAAAGGGTTATGGTACTAATCAATGTACATTTGTATAAATTATAGATTATATCCAGGAAACCCTTACGAAAAGCCTAAGACAGCAATGTGAGTTTATCCTCTTTTTGTTAATGTTTTTGGTAATGTTTTACCAAACCTTAAATGTTTTACTATGAAATTTAGCAGTGATTGAGTCTTTGTAGTTCTTCAATTACTGCCGGTATGTTGGGGTTTTGTATACAAAATTTGTACTACTTGCGAGTAGTAAGTCGGGATGACAATACGTTACCATTGGACAATGAGTTAGCCAATGGGTAATGTGACCCACAAGTCAGGATTGATAGTACCAAATAGAGTAATTGTGTAGACATAAACAATGTGATCGCTCTCAATACTGTTCACTGTGACTTTAAACTTGATTAAACTGGGATTCACTCACCAGTATTTCCCGCTGACAAATATTTTTAAAACATGTTTCAGGTAACCCAATGTGAAAGCCAATTAGTAAAAAGCCAGCTGGAGAGCACTGAAGGCTTGGGAAAAATGTGGCTATAAAAGTTACCAAATAAACGATGTTTTAAAATTCAATAAAATAGGGTGTGTCCCTATAAATGTATTGTAATAAGAAACTTGGGTTTTACCCATGTGATTATTAATATTAAATGAGGTGGTTTTACTCTGATAAAACATTTCCTAACTACGGTCCTGATGTAAATTCCGCTGCGAGATTAAACAACCCGATACCACCAAACTCTGAGATCGCGTCCGCCCGTTCCCGGGAATGAGGGGTCGGAGGTTGCGACAGAAGGTGGTATCAGAGCCTAGCCACTGGTCTGAGCCAAATAAGTGTTCTGCTGACACTTAAATTTTAAATTTTGTGTTAGGAAATGAATTACAGAAATACATGCATAACTGTAATTATGTGTTATTTGACTATTTATTAATTTTCAGTATGAGTGATCAAGGATCAGCAGACGTGAATCGTCAGTTGTCTGAATCACCTAGGAATGAGGGTACATCATCCCAGCCTGCCCTTTCAGGGTATTCTGCTGATCGGGAAGATGGAATATATGCTTTTAGAGCTAAATCTGAAGAGTCATTTCCTAATAAGAAACGAGGATGGTTCAGTAAAGAAGCTTTTGCTCGTAGGAAGAGAATGCGAAAATTGCAACAGCAAAGGGCTTTAGCAGCTATTAAGAGAGAGACAGATGCCCATACTCAAGATATGCTAAATAGAAGCTTAGCTAATTTCCATATCTGAGCTACGACTGCTGCTGACCCAAGTCTGGAACAATTAGTAGCCCCACAACCACAAAACCCAGAACAACCCATGGAAATAGAAAATCCGGAAAACCAAGTAGAGATGCACGATTTTAATCCAGAAGAAATCCCAAGGGTGCCTGCACCAAACCCTCTAGACCCGAATTACGATCCCTGGTGGGACGACAATAGGGATTTTGTGCAACGTTATCCTATCCAGGATTATCCACCCATACAAAACATAGAAGCTTACCCAGGTATGGACCCTTTAGATCCCTATTACCAAGATGATTATATTAGGGAAATATTAGAGGATCCTTACCAATTTCAAGCACGTACACCCCCATATCAGGAACAGGCACCCCAGATTCCAAACCCAGTCCGAGAACCTGCACCCTCAATGAGTGCAGAAAATGTCCAAGAACTTAGGACTTTCGGGGAGGAAATTTTAGAAAGCAGTGAGAGAATGCGTCAGGTGGGAGAGCGTCTCGTATGGAAATACGACGAGCGCAATATGGATTTTTGGATAAATCCATATCCGTGAATGTGAATGAAGGAAATGGTAGTAATAATAATATTATATTAAAATAAAATAAAATATGTGTGTACGGATGCATATTATTATTTTATTTCTGTTGGTATTGTAATCTTTATTTATGTACTAGTGTGTAATAGATGCATAGTATATGAAAAAGAGTATAGTCGCAATGATCGACGGTTTTGGTAAAAATGTGTGTCATGTGATTAACTATATTAAGATATTAATTGTGATGTTAATATGGATACTTGTTTAAAATTCAGATGGCCGACGAATGAAATCAAGGAAATCTGAATAATGATAACCAGAGTAACATTAACGTGGTTAATGAGAATCCAAGCATCAATAACAATCAAGTGGATAATAGTGCTATCCAACACATAGTAGCACAGAGAATTATAGATGCAATGCCATTTATTATTCAAACTGTTAAAGATGCTAATAATAAAAGTAAGTATAGCTGTAAGCGACCAAGTGAACCAGAAAACAGCGTGAACAATGGACCTGTACTTCAAATGCCCATTCCCAAAAGAAGAAGAACCGTGCCTTACGGTTGTTCTTATAAAGAATTTTGGTCTTGTAAACCAATGGAATTCTCGGGCAATGAAGGGGCCATTGCAACCCTACGCTGGATAGAAAAGACTGAGGCAGTCTTAAGGATAAGTAAGTGTGCTGAAGAAGATAAAATACTGTTTGCTTCTAATCTGTTTAAGAATGCAGCACTAGAATGGTGGAACACTATCCTCCAAACAAAAGGAAGTGATAGAACCTATAATATGGAATGGGAAGAGTTTAAGGACAAGGTAGAAAGGAAATTCTGCCCTCCTAATGAAAAAGAACAGATAGCAAACAAATTCCTAAATCTTAGGATGACTGGTGTGGATAGCAAGGGGTACACTAAGTTATTCTTCGAATATGCTAGAATAGTGCCAACTCTTGCTTCACCAGAACCAGTGTTAATTTCCCGTTATATTTGGGGATTAATTGGAGAGATAAGACACATAGTCAAGGCAGCTAGACCTCAAAATATAGAAGAAGCTGTAGAACTAGCAAATACCTTGACTGATGAGTTAGTCCGTACCAAAGAAGAAGATCAGAAGAGGAACTTAACCCAAAGGCTTACACAGGAATTCCGTTCTGGAAATTACAATCGTAGGAATATGGGTTCTACCTCTGCAACATACTGCAAGGTCTGCAAGAAAAAGCATTCGGGAAAATGCTCCACTCTCTGTAATTATTGTAAGATGCCAGGACACAAGGAAGAAAGTTGTAGGAAGAAAACCAGTAATGGATTATGCTACAACTGTGGAGAAAAAAGTCATATCAGGCCAAATTGTCCGAAATTAGCTCCAGCCACAGACAACAAGAATACTAAAAATGCTAGAGCATTTGTTCTGACTACAGAAGAAGCCAAGATGATTCCAGATGTCATAGCTGGTACGTTTTTAGTTAATGATGTCTTTGCTAAAGTATTATTTGACTCTGGTGCAAACCAAAGTTTTATTAATACATCGTTTTGCAAATTTCTAAATCAATCATTAACTAAACTACCACATGATTGCTTAGTAGAGACAGCCAATGGAGAAACTGTTAGAATTTCTGAAATCTTGCAGGGAGCAAGAATAGAAATTTTAAATCAGAAATTTATTGCAAACCTATATCCCATGAATCTGGTAGGATTTGATGTTGTTTTAGGAATGGATTGGTTAATAGCCAATAAAGCCAGTATTTTATGTGATCAAAAGTTAATTCAAGTAAATTCACCAAAAGGTAAAATGATCACAATTAAAGGAGATAAATCTTCTAGATCTACTAAATTCATCTCTATGATGAAAACAGTAAGTTTTATAAGAAAAGGTTCTATAGTGTATTTGATTTCTATAATCACTAACACTAAAGGAAAGGATTTAAAAGATATTCCAGTAGTATCGCAGTTTTCAGATGTATTTCCAGAAGAATTGCCAGGGCAACCTCCGGATAGAGAAGTTGAGTTCAGAATCCATTTGATACCAGGAACAGCACCAATTGCCAAAGCACTTTACCGTTTGGAACATGCAGAAATGCAAGAATTAAAGAAACAATTAGACGAATTGTTGGAGAAAGGATTCATACAACCAAGTTCGTCGCCATGGGGAGCGCCGATACTGTTTGTTAAAAAGAAAGACGGATCAATGCGTATGTGCATTGACTACCGTGAATTAAACAAAGTCACGATTAAGAATCGGTACCCATTACCGAGAATCGATGATTTGTTTGATCAGCTACAAGGAGCTCGATTTTTCTCTAAGATCGATTTAAGGTCAGGATATCATCAATTAAAGGTACAGGAAGAGGATATTCCTAAAACCGCATTTAGAACAAGGTATGGTCATTATGAATTTACTGTCATGCCATTTGGTTTAACCAATGCCCCAGCTGCATTTATGGACATGATGAACCGAATATGTAAGCCATATTTGGATAAATTCATAATTGTTTTTATAGATGATATTCTAATTTACTCTAAGAGTAAAGAGGATCATGCAAGACATTTGCATGCACTTTTAAGTTTGCTAAGAAAGGAAAAACTTTATGCTGAATTTTCAAAGTGCGAATTTTGGTTAGAACAGGTACAATTCCTTGGACACCTAGTCAATCATGAAGGAATTCATGTAGATCCAACAAAGATTGAAGCAATTACGAAATGGAAAACCCCTGAGTCACCAACTGAGGTTAGAAGTTTCTTAGGATTGGCCGGTTATTATAGAAGGTTTATTCAAGATTTTTCTACAATAGCCATTCCCTTAACTAAGCTAACCTGTAAATCTGTTAAGTTTGAATGGGGATTTAAGCAAGAAGAAGCCTTTAGAATTCTTAAGCAAAGATTAACCCATACACCCATACTAGTATTACCAGAAGGAACTGAAGACTTCATAGTCTATTGTGATGCTTCTAAATTAGGTTATGGATGTGTGTTGATGCAACGACAAAAGGTTATAGCTTACGCATCTAGACAACTTAAGAATCATGAAGAGAATTATTCAACCTATGATTTAGAATTAGGAGCTATAATTTTTGCTCTTAAGATTTGGAGACATTACCTTTATGGTAGTAAGTTTACCATATTTACTGATCACAAAAGTTTAAGGTATGTTTTCAAGCAGAAAGAATTAAATATGACCTGATCATCCTGAGCACATTTACTTATGGCAATTACTGCCTCGGTTTTCTCTAACCAACGCAGTGCCGCAGTCGCTCCTTCATTGCCTGCAAACTCAGTGGGTTTACAAGCAAGAAATTCTTTGTAAGTGCAACCAGGCGTTGCAGTTTTCCTTTTCTTAGGGAGCGGAGCTTGCTGTGGTTCATTATCATGATTAACATGATTATTGCCTCCATTTACGCTATTACTGAAGTTATCTTCAGAAATACGTTTACTAAGAACAACTTGTTGCGGTTCGATTGGATTTTTAACAGCAGCAATGATTGCTGGAATAGCATTGGCTATCCCTTGAGCAGCTATTCCTGGAATAGCATTGGCTATCCCTTGAGCAACGATATTTTCTATATCTTGCCTAGTCACGTATTGGTCCCCCGGTTGTTGCTCAGATTGATTAACCTCATTAACTGGTTCATTATTAGCGTTTTCCATCTGATATCTAATTTATAGATATATAATTAGTATAAAGGAAATAATCCAATGTCACAATTTAGTTGCACATAATCACGTAAACGAATATACAAACAAAATTTGTAACTTTCTAAAATTTCCTTATATCATGCTTCTATATACACCCGTTTTATTATTTATTTTACACATACCGATTTTACTATTACTGTTACATAACCACAGTTTCATAAATCCCCTATCCTTTTGTCAGATGATATTCTAGTAACGGCGTTCCTTCTCATCGTATTTCCAGGAGATCTGTCCCAAAATCTCTTGGATCCTATTCCCAGCATCCATTTTGTCAAAATGACGAAGTTCAGTCATATTCTCGTTACTCATTGGTGAATTTGGTAAAGGTTCTGGTTTGAATTTAGGAAAAAGCTTATAGGGATGGTTTTGTAACAGTATTTCATTATTCAACCATTCGTCTATTTGCCAATGGATTGAAGGGTTTGGAATAGCTGGTTCTAAATTTATTGGTAGTTGTGTTTCAAGAGAATGAATAAAATCATTTTCATTAATAGGCTCAATAGTATCATCGGTTGTCATTATAAAATCTAGTTCTTCTTGAGATGGTAACCCCTCAATTTTTCTAGAACTTTCCCCAATTTCCATTTTCTTAGGCTTAGGTTTCTCGAGAGGTGAAACATTGAATTCTATAGGTTCTTCTATGTCTGGAATATACTTATTGAAATCTCTGGAAACTTCTATTCTTACTGGATAGAGATTTAATTTCTGGAGGGCTTCCGACAGATCACTCATGCTGTTTATGCAAGATACACACAATTACTAAGTTAAAATCATAGCAAAACTTTATAGAAAAACTTTTAAATATTATTTCATATTGGGTAACTATGAAACAACCGAATATGAAAACATACTAGGTTTTATTTGTAAATTTATTTACTGAATAAGGTTTCTAGATTGTAGATAATAAAAGTGCTAAAACTTTGAGTCAAATTATTTAAAGATTTATATTTACTACTACAGTAGCTAACATATAAAAATCTGCCCATACTATTCAAAATTAGTCAGATAATAAAACATATAATCACAAAATAGCAATTAATAAAAATTATTAAGTATTTCTAAATACTTAATTGGCTTAAATCAGTGGCTCGATAAGTGGCTCTGATACCACCTTTTTCTGTCACGACCCCCGACCCGGTTTGACCCGTTTCAGGAGCCGCGGGACAGAAATACTGCGGTATTTAATTAATTGAGTTTGACAGCGGAAGTTTTCATCAGGATCTTTTAAAATGTAAATATTTCCCGATTATTTTATTTCACAATTCGGGATAAAACCCGGTAATTTACAATCGTTTGATTTCACGAAGAAATCTTTTATTTTTACAAAACATGTTTCTTTATTTTATACTGAGCCACTTCCTTGAGTTAGTAGTGCTATATGGCACTTTTCCTGATTCATAACAGGTCACCTGAAACATGTTTGAAAAAGGTTTTGTCAGCGGGAAATACTGAGTGAATCATTCGATTTTGCATAATGATACATAGTTATTAATTACAGCATAAGAGCGATTACAATGGCTTCTATCTTATTTTTATCTGGCATTCTGTCACAATGGTGACATGTCACAATGGTGACGATGGTCATACCACTATTTAGATCAATGAACCTAAATAGTGACGATTATCCCTGTAGGTCAATGAACCTAACAGTGATTATCCCAAATAGGTCAATGAACCTAATTGGGAGAAAATTAGTAATGTGCACAATACCCCACTAACCAGTAATTCAAGATATCCCCGACTTAGTCCCTGTAATTATAACCTTGAAAATAATTTGAGGTATTGTAAAATAGTTGATAAAAAGAGAATGACTCACATTGCAAATTTATACGGGCAGAGTTTAGCCTACTGATTTAGCCTTTTCAACCTAATTTTAATAACAGGCACACAATTCTGGGTTAGTAATCAATCCAGCATTTACGATAACTCACGAGATCAACCCTCACAACGAATGACAAAGTGCTATGCTTAAACATCCATCGAATTAACGACTAATGACAAAGCATCACCCTAATGTGGGCAGCACTTAAACATCCATTGAGTACATTGATCGATCGGACAATGAATCGTAATAGCGATCGTGCTAATACCCTGATTGCGGCGTTGATTTAGTGCCTGTGTGTTAATTGGAGTATACAGAACTTATCTCAGCGCACAAAGTGAATTTGAGCGTCGTTCTGAAGCCAGAATTCAAGTCCCAATCTCCTGTATTTATAGGTGAATTTTGACCCTCAGGCGGCCCGCGTGAGATCTAAGCTTATCCTTACGCGGCCCGCGTAAGAACTATTTTCATGTATAGGGTTGCCACGTGTGGGACTAGCTCAGTTGAGTCGACGGTTTCTGAAAATTCCTTTCTGCCAACGTTTTAAGTGGATAATCGTCAATAGGGTTTAACCCCCCCCCCTGAGTTTTAGGGGCCCTGATCCTGATTCTGATTTTTCTGAAAATCTTAGGGTTTGTGCAGAATCACTTGGGTTTCTTAATTAGGGTTTCCTATTGGTCAATTAAAGTAATAATTAATACTTTTTGATGAGAATCGTTACAGTAATCAAGGATGATTCTGAAAAATTCAAAGGTATGTTAAAAGAATTAAAACAAGGAACAGATGGAATTTGGAGATTCCATGAAAAGAGAATGTAGATACCTAAATTAGGAAATCTACGTCATTGTATATTAGAAGAAGCCCATAAGTCTAAATATACAATGCATCCAGGAAGTGATAAAATGTACCAGGATTTAAGGAAAAATTTATGGTGGATAGGAATGAAAAAGGACATAGCAGTCTATGTTTCTAAATGTTTAACTTGTTCACAAGTTAAAGCTGAACATCAGAAACCCTCAGGTTTGTTACAGCAATTAGAAATGTCAGTTTGGAAATGGGAATTAATAACAATGGATTTTGTTACTAAATTACCCAAAACTAGGAAAGGAAATGATACAATCTGGGTGATTGTAGATAGACTAACTAAGTCAGCTCATTTTCTACCAATGAAGGAAACAATTAGTATGGAACAATTATCTAAATTGTATGTAAATGAAATTGTTTCTTTACATGGTATTCCTTTATCAATTGTTTCTGATAGAGATAGTCGATTTACCTCTCATTTTTGGTCAAGTTTCCAAAAGGCAATGGGAACCAAGTTAAAACTAAGCACAGCTTATCATCCTCAAACGGACGGACAAAGCGAAAGAACAATTCAGACAATGGAGGACATGCTTAGAGCTTGTGTAATTGACTTTGGAGGTAATTGGGACGATCACTTACCTTTAATAGAATTTTCTTATAATAATAGTTATCACACAAGTATCAATGCTGCACCATTTGAAGCACTTTATGGACGAAAGTGTCGAACCCCAGTCTGTTGGGCAGAAATTGGGGAAAAGCAATTATCTGGACCTGAGATAGTGCAAGAAACAACTGATAAAATTATTCAAGTCAAGGAACGACTGAAAGCAGCACGTGATAGACAGAAAAGTTATGCTAATAACAGGCGAAAACCATTGGAGTTTCAAGTAGGAGATAGAGTATTGTTAAAAGTCTCTCCTTGGAAAGGAGTGGTAAGATTCATCAAACGGGGAAAGCTAAGTCCCAGGTATGTTGGACCTTTTAAGATTATTAGAAAAATAGGACCTGTAGCCTATCAGCTACAACTGCCAGAGAAAATGGCAGGAATACATGATGTGTTTCATATATCTAATCTTAAAAAGTGTTTAGCTGATGAATCATTGATAGTGCCTCTTAAGAATATAGAGGTAAATGAACAACTCAAGTTTGTAGAAAAACCTCTACAAATTAAAGACAGGAAAGTTAAGAATCTCAAACATAAAAGACTAGTTCTAGTCAAAGTGAAGTGGGACTCCAAAAGAGGACCAGAATACACATGGGAACTTGAGTCAGAAATGAAAAGGAAATATCCGCATTTGTTTCAGTAGATCTCGAGGACGAGCTCTAAAACAAGGTGAGGGGAATGTAACAACCCTCGGTAAAACCAACACCCTTATAAATATTCACGACACTCTATTATATTTTAAAATATTCTAATATGTCTTATATTACACCCCGTATGTGAAAACCGAGCCCAAATTATGTTATCGTTTATAAAATTAATTAAAAACAAGAAATAGTAAGCTGAGGCGGGCGGCGTAGGACCTCACCTCAAGCTCACGCGGGCCGTATCAAGACCAGACTTTGACTTCACTGACTTCTTTAGTTCAAGCGGGCCGCGTAAGACCTCATCTAAGTTGACGCGGGCCGCGACAGATCATGAAACGCGGAAGCATCCGGTGATGACACGTGTCGACATCGTGTCGAGTCTAGTAGCTGACCCAGCTAAGCTATTATGTTGACCGGTGTTGACGCGGGCCGCGTAAGGCTTAGCCTTACCTTACGCGGGCCGCCTAGAAGTCAGATTACACGACTATATAAGAAGGCCATCAGACTTCGTTTTCCGTCGCTCACTTTTCATTTCTCAATCTCACTTTCTGAATTAGAGGCATTATAGTCGGGTATTATACCCCTAATTAGCGAGGTTCTGCTCCATTGTAAGTATTATAACCCCAGTTTCATAATAGTTACGCTGCCCGATTGATTTAGGGTTCCGTAACAACTGTCGTGGTTCTGCCCGACGTAGTTGTTGGAATCCCGTCTCGGGGAGGGTATCATTAATAATTTCAAAGGGTTATGGTACTAATCAATGTACATTTGTATAAATTATAGATTATATCCAGGAAACCCTTACGAAAAGCCTAAGACAGCAATGTGAGTTTATCCTCTTTTTGTTAATGTTTTTGGTAATGTTTTACCAAACCTTAAATGTTTTACTATGAAATTTAGCAGTGATTGAGTCTTTGTAGTTCTTCAATTACTGCCGGTATGTTGGGGTTTTGTATACAAAATTTGTACTACTTGCGAGTAGTAAGTCGGGATGACAATACGTTACCATTGGACAATGAGTTAGCCAATGGGTAATATGACCCACAAGTCAGGATTGATAGTACCAAATGGAGTAATTGTGTAGACATAAACAATGTGATCGCTCTCAATACTGTTCACTGTGACTTTAAACTTGATTAAACTGGGATTCACTCACCAGTATTTCCCGCTGAAAAATATTTTTAAAACATGTTTCAGGTAACCCAATGTGAAAGCCAATTAGTAAAAAGCCAGCTGGAGAGCACTGAAGGCTTGGGAAAAATGTGGCTATAAAAGTTACCAAATAAACGATGTTTTAAAATTCAATAAAATAGGGTGTGTCCCTATAAATGTATTGTAATAAGAAACTTGGGTTTTACCCATGTGATTATTAATATTAAATGAGGTGGTTTTACTCTGATAAAACATTTCCTAACTACGGTCCTGATGTAAATTCCGCTGCGAGATTAAACAACCCGATACCACCAAACTCTGAGATCGCGTCCGCCCGTTCCCGGGAATGAGGGATCGGGGGTTGCGACATTACTACCTGTTAACCTATTTGACTATTTAGATAAATGGGTAAAAGATGTTGTGTGGGTTTTAACTGAGTGGGTTAGGCTTGACGTTTTCTACATTTGTAAACACAAACTTCCATTCTGAAATAATTGCATGTTACAAAACGTGTTATGAACATCATGTGTGGAAGCCTCGAGATGAGCTCGACTCAATGGCGGAATCATTAGGCTTCAAAAATGTTGGGCCGCAATTGCTAAGCTTGAATTGGAAAGTAAAGTGTTGAGGGTTCCCTTGTCTTCATGGATATTAGGAAATGGCAAAACGATTCGTTTCCGGATGATGGGCGGGCCCCTTTAAAAGATCTCTTCCCAAACTTGTTTCAGTTGGAGGCAGTTAAAGACTGTTGTGTTGCAGATTGTTATATGCTCCAGAATGATGTAGTCTCCTGGCAATGGCGTTGAACCGGATGAGGGATGCGAACCAAGTGAATTGGTGGACTGTTTGAGTCAAGCACGGCCATCTGGATGCAATCACAAATGGGTTTGGGCGGAGGACAAGGATGGAGAGTTCTCAGTTAAACGGCCCTAAACACCTCTATTCACTCTAGAGAATTTTTTTTAGTCAAACAAACTACTTTACGAATGAGGACAATATTAGTAATAACTGGTTCATCATGATGGTGTGATATAATTGAGTGGATTAACGTGTTAGATTGTGATTAACTTAAAGTTTAGTGAGAGTATCATAGTGTTATATTGTAATGGATGTCTCTTCCCCGTTAGACCCATTAGAAGGTCATTACACCTAGTAATAAATTGAAATTTAAAAAATGTCACTAGAGTTATTTTTTTGTTATTTTATTTTTTGAACGGAGTAGTGTTATTCAGATTAGAAAAATGTTGGGTTTTTTTTTAAATAAAATTTAAATATGTGTGTTATTCATATTAGAAAAAATGTTTTTTTTAAATAAAATTAAAATACGTAACCAAGATTGTTAAAATTTTTTTGTCTGATTTTGATGTTATCAAAATGTACATTTTGTTAAATTACAAGTACGTGTTAAATTACAAAACTTTTATAAAAAGCTAGTAATTTGGGTGTAGCTTTTTGAAGCATGATGGTGTGTGTTTCGTCTCCACTATCAATATCTTTTTGCTTTGTTTTATCTCTTTTTCCAACTTTTGTCCGTTGCTTTCTTGTCTTTTAACGTTTATTACCTTCTAGTCTTCAACTTTACATTTAAAACGTTTAATTAAAATATTGGTTTTTTAACTCGCTAAATCACACACCCTCTAAACCTACTATAGAATCTATATTTTGCTCACCATAGGATTAGAAATCTCACCAACTTAAGATGAACACATTTTCAATCGACATAATTCTTCCAAGGGGGTCTCATGCTACTAGATGGAGTAATGTATCCCGAGAAAGGTTAATATTCATGTGTGGAGATTTTTATTTGATCATCTTCCTACCAGACTAAATCTAAGTAAAAAAGGATGTGATATTCGGTCAACATTATATCTGGTTTCCTCCTTTAGAATATGACCGATGGTTAGATATTCAATTTTTGGTTTCTACATGTCCGCATTCTTTGTTTCCTTTGTTGGTTTCGGCGTCCCAATCTAAAACGAAGAAGATTGTGATTTGGGGCTATTATTTTATGAGTTGGTGGATTATTTGGAGAAATCGAAATGAAGTAATGTTCGGTCGTCAAGATGGTTTACTCGATTCAGTTATTTCTCTGTCTTTTTTGTGGTGTTCTAGTTGTAATAATAAGCATGCAATTAGTTGGACCGGGTGGATTAAAAACCCACTTATGTATTTGTAATTGTTTCTTTTATTTTCCTGAATTAGTTAATTGCTAAACATGTAGGTGTTTAATAAAAAAATTTGCCTTTCAAAAAAAATCCTTTTATCAAAATAGCAAACTACTTATATTCCGTAAAACAACAACTTTACTCGGGTTCTAGTTAAGCAAAAAATGCAAATAGCATTTTAAATTTCTAATTATAATTTTTTTGCATTTAAATAGGTTAAATGGTATAACATGGTTTATATCCTCATCTATGTATTTTTTGAGGTTGATCATTTCAATTCTAGTAACATTTTCATTAGTTATCACATGAATCATAAGCAGCATTATACTCAGTAAATCCCACCAATAACAAGGCTAAAGTAGAGTTTGAGGAGGGTAAGATGTAGACAACCTTACCTCTACCCCGTAGGAATAAAGAGGCTGCTTTCAGTGAGACCCACGGCTCGATAGTAGTTTTGCATCAAGCCTTGGACATAAGGCACAAACACTCAGCAATTGGGACAAAGGCCGGTTAGTACATCTACCCCCTAGTCTTTCAGCTATCAACGCCACCACATGATGCATGATTAACCGTCCCCCGTTATTTTCACGAAATTAGTAAAATACCATTAAAATTAGTGCACTTTCACTTTCTCCCCCCAAAGGCCCACACACATATAGATTATATGCGCATATCGCAAGCGAGACGTATTTACATCAAAGAGTTTATAAGGACCTGTTCATAAAGCACCTCATAGTTGTATTATTACATCAAAGCATAGTTCTTAAACTGATAAACGTCTTACTACACAACGGAAAACATCAAAACGTCAAATACATTGGTCACAAAAGTTTGAACAAAACGAACAATTTCACATTTAGTCATCTAAGGTCCAGAGAGCCTTCAATGCATGTCGGGGACCTCCATGCTAAAAGTCAACTACGTTGAGTGTGTTCTAGTTTTAAACTAAAATAGTAAGCAAATATCTTTAGTAAAAACATTTGGTAAATCGCTATAGCTATAAAAGCACCATAATGCATGTCAACATCAATCATCAATTAAAACATAAGGTGTGAAGCGAACTTCATCATCAACTGCTTGACACTAAGTCAATCAGGCTTATATCTGCATAAGACTCCGTTTATACCTGCTACGTCGTCACATTTAAAGGTTCCATCAGTACATCACTAGCAACAAATGCTAGACGTCAATAGTTTACCGTCAATTCAATCAAATCAGTATATGTACTATATTACGTAACTTTAGTAATCAGAACAATAGACAGACACACATAGGTAACATACATTTCGTTGTGCCTACTTTTTGTGGGGAATACTTTTCGCTCGTATTGGCCATTTCGTTCATCATAAACATTTCGTTGAAGGGCATACATTTCACTAGAAGGGTTAAGCGAAAAATACCTGAAAACTCTAGGTCGCTACAATGGCAGGGGTGATCAGATCTAGCTTCGTTCCATGCCAAGATCATAACATTATCATTAGAAATGCATTAGAATAAATATAACATCATTAAAACCTTTAGAAAAAATGCATGCAACTTTTTGCGTGAATCTCACGTATTTGCTAAAACCGACCCAAGCTTGAAAACCCTTCAAAACCAACGTGACCTTTGAGAAAACAGACTACGTTTGATCCCGGACATATAGTCTTTACATATGAAAAACCAAAAATTTAACACCTCTAAGTGTCAATGATCAAATGTTTTAAGGTTAATTAAAGTATAAAACAATAGTGACTAAAGATGTAATTTCTCATACTTAGAAACCATATATGTGAAACATGCATACCACATGGGGTCATTCATGTATTTTTGTGACATAAAAATATAATTTTCTTTTAATTCTTTTAATACAACAAAAAATTAGTATTCCATAACCTAAACGAAGGTTTTTCCTCAAAATCGTGTATGTTTTTTTCATGCCACCTCTTCAAACATGCAAATCAACAAAATGGTTCTTTCTTTTTCCATCATCGAGATTCTCTCCACCTTTTTCTTTTATCACCACTCACAAAACACAAAAGCAATTCAAAGATAAAAGGTGATGGGGGTGCTCTACCCTACTCACATAAAGCAATTCTTGCTTTAAAGTTTAAACCCAATACTAGATTCTATGCATATAACACCCCCCCCCCCCCTCCCTTCATCCTACCAAAACAAAAGCTCACTTTCTTTGTTATCCAAAAGCTTAAAGTTTTATGTTAATGTGAAGAAGATAATATTATACAAATTTTGTAATTCAACCTAACCAACATGTAGACTACCATAACATGACTCATGGTTATATGATGTTGCAACATACCTCAATGTAGCATCGATTAATTATCAATTCTAGATTCTATGCATTCCACAGGTTTCTGTATAATTTTGTGTGGTTGTTGTGATGATGTAGATGAGCCATTTATCGTCTTTGATCATGTGCTTGTTGATCAGTTCTGTTTAAACATAATGAAAAACATGAAAACATATCAGCACAGGCCAGCAGAGAATCCAGATGGAGACGCAGCAACAGTGTTTGACATGATTGTCAGCTTGGTCTGGTTCCTCCTTAGGGTGCAATCTAATGATGGTGATTATGAAAACCGAATAAGGGAGTTCGGCTATGGAGATTGAGATCGATATTGATGTTATGATTATTAGGTTATGTGTCTAACCCTAGAACCTCAACATAAGTCTCCTTATATATGCACCCAAGAGGAAACCCTAATTAGTTAATAAGGGTAATTAGGCTCATCAACAATTACCAGCTAATTATTTAATAGGTTGTTATATATTTTGATCCATATAATGTAAATGATTATAATGGCTACTAGATTAAATGTAATATAAAAATATATTTAATCTTACATTCTCCCACTTAGCCAAGTAATCATTTACTATGAGTATTAGATAAGCCTGATCAGGAGTTAACACTCATTTTAGCCTTAAACAAGAACTATAGCAGAGAAATACAGCCCTTGAATCATTATGCGACTCAGGACCCCCATTAGTCATACTATAGCCTTAATTTAAAACCTAATCGTCATGATCAAAATATGCATAAGCCCTTTGTTTGATTTGTAACTTTATTTGTCTATATGCCATTATGTCGACTTGACATATTCTTATAGACATACAAAATCAAACTGATGAGGAAAATTAACTAATACTTAGTCATTCATAGCACGATATGCAATTGCGCATGACCATTAATTAATACCCGTCTATGAGCTCTCTTAATAAGACTTATGGGTAATAGCCATTCAGTTATAGGATCCTTAAGCATATCATGAATGTATTCGATACAAAACTTAGTTTCCTCAATTCGTTCATAAACGAATAATTAATTGCATATCGAAATTTAATGCAGCACCTCTTGAACTGTTACTGTTCAAGGAGTCATGGTAGCTGACTTTATCACACTAAGTCTTCAAAACATTAATTATATGGAGTTAATAAACTTATGAGTCCACTGATAAATTTCCAACAACATTTATGACTCCTCCATGAGATAGGTTTTGTCTGCTGACATAAAGATATACCCGAAATTACATTTTGTCATCTTTGAATATCACAAAGTTAAAGTAATAAACCGGTTTTTAGTTCTCACATTTTCTTCAAATTATAGCCTCTCCTTTCCTTTAAAGATATCGTAATACTCTATTAGATGCTTCACATTAATCTAGACATATCTAGTGTGTTGCAATGTGAGTAATATCTAAACAAGTATAGACTTGAATTTACATAAGGCTTCTAATTAATGAAGCGAAAGGAAATAATCTCATTTATCCTATTACCCTCTAAAGGAGAGCAGTATTGTTTGTTACATATGTATGGACCCATTTAAGGTTAAACTTATGGAACGAAACCAATGTCCCATTGGGTCTATCTCGGTATGTTATGATATCAATCACGTAAGAGATATCTCTGAGATCTATTATATCAAAGTTTGTGTTAACAATGCTTTGACTTATGTAACATATATTTGTCAAAAGAATATCATCTATATAGACAAGTTTAATTTAGTTGCTCCCACTCATTTTGAGGTAGGTACATTAATCCACTTGATTGTTGATGAAAATAATTACGTTAAGATTTCATCACATTATGATGTTTGCATTGACCCATACATGGATTTTATTGGCTTACAAACAAAGTGTTCTTTAACCTTCAGTTTGGAACTTTCAGGTTGTTTTATGAACATGTAAATATGTCAGTCATTTGTTAAGGAAAATTATTTTTAATGTTCATCTAATGTAGCTTTAAACTATTATAAGCTACTAGAAGAGTGATGATCCTCAAAGAAATCTTTTGATAATTTATCTCTTCCTGAGTATAACCTTTGACAATCAATCATGTCTCTTCGTGTCTTAACGCTTATTTCAGGATTTGGTTTAGTTATGAACACTCTTAGGTAATTCAATCAAATCCCAAACGTTATATGAACACATAAAATCAGTTTTACTAGAAGATTAATTGACACTAATGGCTTAATTTGAAAAGATAGGATCAGTAAACATTTCCAAAATCCATTTCAACTTCAGTTAGGGAGGTTATGTAATCATCAAAGTTAGTAGATTTTTAAATCTAGATGACCTCCTGAGTTGATTATTGGGTTCATTAGAAGTTTCAGTTTTATGGATTAGCTCTTGGTTAGGTTGCTATCATTTTCAGGATTCTAAGTCTTTAAGAGTTGGTGCAGTATGGTGTACAAGAGGTGTAATCGGAGTTAAATTCGGAGTGAAATTTAATGACACTCTTCCCCCCGCCTCTTGTATTCCTTGCAAGTCATGATAAGGACTTTGACTGCTCCCACTGACCTTAGAAATCTTTAGGAACTCAGCATGCTTAGGGTCAATATTTAACGAGCAATAAATTCTAATAGAGAAACAAGTTAATGACGTTAGTCGTTGTGATTTCTCTTGTTGAGGATTATGTTAGTTTAGGTAAGAAATCTAAGTGTACCCACAATTAAGCAACAATGAAACTTTTGTAAGAGTAGCATTAGATTTTAAGGAGACAAGTTTTTGATGGAACAGTGTCGTGATGGAGCGGTGTCTTGTACAAGAGGTGTAAATTGAAGTAATATAAAGGTTTCACTCCCTACCTCTTGCAACTATTGCAAGTTATTATTAAGACACTTAATGTTCCCACTGATCTTTAATATCTCTAGAATGCTACAAGAGAAGTTTCAATGAGCTACGTGACGTGGGAACCTATCACATATATGTAACACCTCGAAAATTCACGTCCTATAATGTGTTGACACGTGTCATAAAGTTTGAACGTGTGAAAGAAAGTTATAAAAGGACTAAAGTTGACAAACATGGAAAGTATGTGATTATACGGGTTCTAAATGTCAACAGTGAATAAATATACTTCATAATAACCCTACATGATGTTTATGACATCAAACGAATAAATCATGGATCATACGAAGCTAAAAGTGAGAGATTACAAACTACAGGGGTTAAACGTGTCAACATGTTTAAAGATATACCTCTGAGTGACCTTTTGACAAACCCGAAGCTTTGTAACGGTTAATTATGCTCACTAGAATGCACGATATAAATTTCATAAAGTTTCGTTGCCGTATGAGAAAGTTATGATCAAACTCGTGTGCGAGGGGTTAAAGTGTTAACGTTAAAAGTTAGGACTTTTCGGGTAATAACCGAGTAATCAAGGACCAAACAAAGTGGGTAAATGTATTAAAGCCCTTATATGTCAATTTAGAGGGTTCAAATTGCAATATATAAAGGTTAGTTGACCTTTCGGAAGGGCCAAGAGTCATTTATGCAAGAAATAGAAAATGGGAAGGCTGATCAGAAGCCTTGCGCACCTCAACACCAATACCGTTACGGTGCGCAAGGGATGCCCAGATGCAGCAGATTGGCTGTTGGCTGTCTTAAACGTTGCAACTGATCTTTAATCGATTTTCCTCATCTCCCTTGGCCCCTAAACAACCCCTAAACACTTAGGGACACATGTAAAAGATTTGTGGGCACTTGTAGACTTGTGTGTCAACTTCTTATGGTGATTAAGAACACTATATAAAGGCATGAAGTTGCAACTCATTCCTCACACCTTCATTCTGCAATTGAGGAGCCTTCTTGAGCTTCAAAGCAGACCCAAGTGTTCCCTAATCAAGCTTAGGACTTCAGTAAGTGTTCTAATCCCTTCTAAATTGAGTTTAGCTTAGTTATTTAGCTAAAAGTCAAACCGTCGTAATTACGGTTTGACTTCGAGATTAGTCAACAATGGCTCAGTCATATCTCGAATTAAAAGTAGGTATAAGTTGGTATTTATGTGGGTAATAAAACCTCAAAAGGGTTTCCCCTGATCATCACTCTAACCAGGTCAAAAGTCGGGTCAAACTTATATTTAAAAAGTCAACAGGAAGACTAAAATGCTATTTATGCATAATTAACATTGTAGATCATATACAACCAGTTGGATCATTGTTATAACTTGGTAACAAGTGTAAGAACATGTCTAAACATGTTCAACCCGACAATTTCATGTTTAGAACCGGTTCGGAACCGAAAGTCACATAGTTTGACTTTCACTTTGACTTTCAGTTCTGACCCGTTTAGGCATGTTTTAGAAATTCCTTAGAGCTTTAATTGGACTAGGTTACATGTTAGTACAACCCTCTGTGATTATACACCTTAGTTCATTAGTTATCCAATTAATATGCATGTTTCCGTTAATTGCCCATATGTTGACCATTATGCCCTTATTGCCTTAAAACGTGATTTTTGGAAATGTAAAAGAGTAGAAACTTTAATTACTGATATATAAACGTGTATGCAAAGTTTGACATCAATTTGAATTGTAGATTAAGAGTTATGCTCATTATCGCAAAACGAATGCTTCATGTTAATAAAATGGCGTAATTAGCGTATGGCCTACTTAAACATACTTTTTGATATCAAATCTTTTACCCACTGATGTAATATATTATTTTGGGAATTTTAAAGATTTTTAATTAATTTTAGGCTGAGCATAACTCATAGTCATAGGCTTAATCCGGTAAATGTCGGTTTTGCCCTTACGGGCCATAAAATGAGTTTTACATATCTAAACGACTCCAAACCTTTTGCTACTGATCACATATGGTAAATAAATTATTTTAAGCCTTCTGGAAATATAAAAATATCAGATTTAAGTATCGAACCCGGAAATGGCCTTTAATCGCCTTATTAAGCGTTTTTAACGCATAGTATGTATTAAAACTATATTAAACATACCCGGGTTGATACCTACTGATATTTTAGGCAAATTAGAATGTTTTAACAGTAAGCAAAGGTTGATTAACTCAGACTTCAGTTTTGAGCTTTTCGGCTTATGTGAAATTACCAAAATGCCCCTACGGTGCATAGTTTGGTTATAATTGGTAAATTCACATATATACTTTATCCTACTGTTATAACTTATCAAAATAAGTATTTTTGCTGATTGTATCAGACCTGTAACTCAGGTAAATACTTAAACTCTTTTATAACCTTTTAAATGACAAAACTACCCCTACGGGGCCTAGTTTGTGTTTAAATACGTTTCGGGCATAATGAAAGACATCTTACTGATGTCACAGCATATTTGAGGCATAAATTAACTTAGGAAACCTGTATATAGCTCTCATGAATACCCGTCACGCTTATTACGCGTACGGTTTGGTTTATGTAACAGGTTTACATAAATTAGCCGAAACGGATCAAACCTTATCGGTTTTATCTCAAAAATACAGAATGTGTATGAAATACCCATATTAAGCAAGTCTCCGAACTTGTCGGGTCTAAATCACATTCTATCCGGTCTTCGCTTAATCATGCGTTTGAACCGTATCTTTCAGTAAGACTAACCGGTCTAAGCTTAGGCTTAATTAAAGACCCGTTAGTATCCTAATTGGTTATTTATACCATCATTCCAGACTAGAGCCTTCCGGTAAATGGTACCAACGCTTACTTAAGTGAATACGACTGAGTTATTAGATTCTTGCTATTTAAGACAGGAGCTATACGACTGAGTTATTAGATTCTTGCTATTTAAGACAGGAGCTAGCTCAGGTAAATACTCTTAACTTATTTTCCCTATACGGGCTTGGGATACGACACTATAAAAGTACCGCTTGGTCGGGTGTGTAGTTATTTAAATCGTATTGTGATTGATGTACTTACAACCCGTTTAATATGTATTATTTGGTGTATGGCCTTTGGGGGTTAATGACCATGTCCCGGATATCCTTGGCATCATTTTACGAAATGGCCACGACCTAAGCACGGGGTGTAGGCATACACCTGACAGCTGCATTATGTAAAAACTGGTAATCCACTCCGAGGTATCATCCTTGTGGGCATTATACCGGAACTGGTAAGCCACTTAGAGGATGATAACCTGTGGGCATTATACCTGTGGCGTGTCAGTTAATCTAGTCCGGCCCTACAAACCGGCCCTAACGGACGACAAATAAGTAAAACTGTATACAAGATTATATACAAATAATTTTCCCAAGTATAAAAGGTTAATTTTGCCTCTGTGCATTTTAATCAAATTATAAAAGATATTTTTGTGCCACGTGCATCCAAATCAATTTTCTTAAACTCTTTTCAAATGAGTCAGTTGAGTGTATTTACCAGTGAAAACTGACGTATTTTCCAAAAAGGTTAAGTGACAGGTACTGAACGAAATTGGCTGGAAGCTCAGGGCGCTAATAAGGAATCTTGCAAGTTCTAGGCGTCTAAAGTCTGTTGAACAAATGATATGTTTAAAGATCCGCCTGTGGATCCTTTACTTTCCGTTGTAATACTGGATATTACTTTATATTCGGAATGTAATAATATTTATCTTTTGCTTCCGCTGTGCATTTATATATTGTGTTGTTTGACTATTATGTTGCCAACCACGTCACGATACTCCCCACCGGGCCCACTGGTGACACGTGGAAAGTTGGGGTGTGACAATATACGTTAGACTTTATTTGATTTCTTTAATCTCCACATATCATAAGAAACTTTAGGGACATATTTAATAGAAATCTTATTAAGTATATATATATATGAATAGATTTCTTCTAAGACCGTAAGCCATATGCGACAAAATTTCGATACAAGTTGATAGTCTGTTAAATGATAAATGAATTATGTCTGAATATTCCATTTGGAATAAGTTCCACGAATGTCAATGAATGACTTATGATGAACCCATACTTATTCCTTAAGCCAAGTAATATTTAGGGCTATAACGTCATGATTTAAAATCACTTAGAATGAGATTAGATAAAAAAAAATCATCCTCATTAACCATGTCATGATTTCTCATGAATTTCGGTTATAATGGATGAAATTTATAAGTCTCATTTTTCCTTTTGTCAAATTCTCATTTGCATGATGACAAAAGTTGTGAAAGTGTTAGGTATCATCTAGTTTTATCTTAGTAATATTTCAATCCAGATATTTGGAACAAATAAAATGAGAGTTTAAGGTAAGTGTGACTTTATATTGACTATGCAAACCTCACAACATTCATAACATTGCTTAGTTATGATACTATATTCTGGTTAATCTTCAGAATATATAAGGTATCGAAAAGCGTTGTTAGAATATTGCTTATTATGGTTCTTATAGCCTTAACATTTAATTTTGTCACTAACTCTCATGTTAGTTATTTGTTGACTTCTGATAAGGAAACGTTTAGAACTAGAGTCAACTAATCATGTGTTAATTGGAATATTAAAAATTATCAGACTTAAATATCATTAGTAAGTGACTACCTAATTAGCTTATCCAACCGTTCTTCTATATAATGAATAGTCTCGTTGCTTATGCCTAGTCTAATGGCATAATTATGCAGTGAGATTTTCCCTTGAAGAACCTTAGAGGTGGAATTGACACTTGTAATTTGTCTATGGACCTTAGAACAATCCTCTTTTAAAGTTTAAGTGGTTGTAAGGTGAGTAACAACTTATTTTCCAGCTTCAAATATTTCTTTTTCTTTGTACATATGTTACTTGTCAACACACTCATTTTCCTTTGGTACTTTTGAGTGTTATAGTTGATTTATAAGACATCAAAATTGTACAAATGAAAATCTTAGTAGGTAATGTACTGAAAAAAAAATTGTACTTATTTCCATGTGTAAGCCCTTAACTTTATGGGTCATGGTATTGTACATTATAATATATTCACATACACCACTTAACTTTATAGTTTAGAATTTTAAATGAAGGCATGCATCTTAGGAGCTCTTGTGATTATTCCACAATAATATATTAGTCTTAGGAAAGACTTAATCTGGAATAACTTTATAGAGTTCTTGATTATCATAAGAGACATCATGTTCGATTTATCCTAATCATCATGCTCTACTTTTCTTCTGTAGTGCTTTATCAGAAGAGAGCAATAGGATTATCGTGTCTTAAGAGATAATCAAGGATTTAATTTAAGAGCTAATTCTTATAGAAACTTTAAATAAAGCAAAACATTATAGGCTTAAGAATTAGAGTGGATGAGATATAGATTTATAGAAGAAAATTATAGTGAGTAAAACTAAGGGTACTAAGAAATAAGGCAGACGAAATGATCATAAAATAAAAATAAAGGATCATTAATCTAAGGATCATTATGTGAAGAGGTTGTGATATGTCTATTACTAACATCAAAATAATAGACTTATTTAGAGTCTACTTAAACGAAGACAAATCATCTTTGGCCAGAAGTGTAATCATTTAAGCATGTGTGCAAAGTATTTGTGACAAATCAGCTTTGGCCAGAATTGAAACAATCACTTTAGTTGTGCACTCGTTAAGTATGCCATCTATGAAGGAATTAAATCAGCTTTGGCCAGATATTAAGACATTCATGTTTATGATGCACACTTAACAAAGCTTTCGTAATACTTGAACGATAAGTAGATGCATCAAATCAGCTTTGGCCAGAAGTGATACATCAGAAGCTCGTTCAAGTTAAGCCATTTTGGTTTTGTGAAACATTATTTGATCCTTATTAATTAACTAAGTATTTACAAAACTAATCATTTAATAGCAAACCACCTGTTAGTTCGGGGCGGAGCCCCGAGCTAAATCTTAGTTCACATTAAACAGCCTAAAATAATGAGGTTTCAGGTGAGATCTCGACTCAATTATGAGGTCTCGAGTGAGGTCTCGAGTCAAGTCTCAACTCATCTTGCAACATTATGAGGTCTCGACTCATTAATGGTCTCGAGTCGCAACCTCAGTGTCTCGAGTCGTAATCATGGTCTCGACTACTGTGTTTTATGAGATCTCGAGTGCTTGATGAGATCTCGAGTTGCAACCATTGTCTCGAGTTGTGAAGATTGAAGCCCTTAGTCGAAACCTCAGTGGTCTCGAGTCGAAACCTTATGGTCTCGAGTCGAAATCGTTGTCTCGAGTTGTAAACATTTGAGAACACTTATGATTTCGAGTTGATGCCTTGTGGTCTCGAGTCGAAACCTGATGGTCTCGAGTCCACTGCTACAGCTGTTAATATAAAAACATAACTGAAAATTCGAATTCTAAGGGATTTTGAGATATGGTTTCCTGTTTTAATGATGATCTAATTTTGTCAAATATTTCGAAAATTTTATCTGATTATCAATTAACATTTTTCGAATAAACTTAAAAGATAAAATTGGATCAAACAGGAAAAACACTCATCAATCCTAATTACATTCCAAAACATAAAGGAATTTTCGAATTTTCCTAAGAACATATTATGAACCCTAACAATAAAACATAAATTCTGGAAACCCGAAACCTGAATTTTAAGGGTTTTCAAAACAGATTTCGGTAATAAGCTTACACGTTTTGATTTCGAGATATTTAAAACAAATTCTTTTCCTCGAAACAGTGATCTCGAGTGGATCTTTATGACTCGAAACCGGCTGTTAGGTTTATTAAGTTATCAAAATTTCGTTTTCCAGATTTCTATCCCAGAATTGATGGATACGAAAACAGAACTGACTAATCAACATATGTTCTGGTACCACATGTTGATCAGTTCTGTTTAAACATAATGGAAAACATGAAAACATACCTTTGATTGCATCAGCACAGGCCAGCATAGAATCCAGATGGAGACGCAGCAACAGTGTTTGACATGATTGTCAGCTTGGTCTGGTTCCTCCTTAGGGTGCAATCTAATGATGGTGATTATGAAAACCGAATAAGGGAGTTCGGCTATGGAGATGGAGGTCGATATTGATGTTATGATTATTAGGTTATGTGTCTAACCCTAGAATCTCAACATAAGTCTCCTTATATATGCACCCAAGAGGAAACCCTAATTTGTTAATAAGGGTAATTAGGCCCATCAACAATTACCAACTAATTATTTAATAGGTTGTTATATATTTTGATCCATATAATATAAATGATTATAATGGCTACTAGATTAAATATAATATAAAAATATATTTAATCTTAAAGTGCTTAGAACCACGCAACTATACAACTTTGCAACATATATAAATCATATATATATTTAGAAAGGAACCAAGGCTAGAGCATTGGAGCCATCTCTAGCAATCAGTTTATGAAACAGACTTATATAGTGTAGAATGATGAGATACTAAATACAACCAATCTAATAAATGTGGTTCATCTTATACCATAAATATCCCTGCTAAAACGCATAGAAAAAAAGTACATACAATTTCAGGAGACATTATTACACATTTATTACCATTTAGAGCTAGAGTAAAGATCAGTATTTGGTCATAGTTTTTTTTTTTTTTTTTTTGACCGGTAGATCAACTGGATTTCCAGCTTACTCCAAATGACCAGAATATGCTGTTTAAACCCCTCACCCCAAGTTCGAATCCCCCAGAGGTGCTCTCCTATATTTACATATTTTGCACTTAGTAGGAATCGAACCTGAGACCTCTCCAGAAGAAAACCACTTGGTGGAAAACCCCTCTAACCAACTAGGTTATACCATATTGGCATTTGGTCATAGTTGTGACTTCATTCTTTTACTTTCATTATACGTACCTATTGATAATCGTTCCAAAAATATATACATATTAATATGGTTTTTCCTTTTGGCGTATTAATCTATTAGAATCCAGCTTCTTGCTGGCTTATCTTGCGTAAGAATTTTGGTACTAATAAAAGTTCAGTTAAAAAAGGGTGCTACTATACACACCCCCCCTATTACTTTCTACACCCCCCTCCTCTCACATACTTACAGGTGGGGCCTGCGTGGGACCGACAGTTTTCCTCTCACAAGGGGGGGTGTAGAAAGTAATAGGGGGTGCGTATAAAATTAAAACGTGCTAAATTTCTAACACTGTATTCAAATAATAATAATAATGATAAGCGTAAAAAAATTTGACTTTGAATTGTTTTTTACTAAGTTCTCGCGGTTTTTTTATTCGTTCTCACGGTTCTCACAATATTCAGTGTTCTCATTTAAACATTTCTCTCTATATTTATCTATATATACATATATATATATATATATATATATATATATATATAGGCTCAAACAATCTACACACTTGGTGTGTAGATAGCCAACCCCAAAAGTGCTATTTTGTCCTATATGCACACCCTGCAGTGTCGAGCTGTGGTTAAAGCGCGACGTTTTGGTCCGGTCAACCAGACAAAGAAAAAAACAATTTTTGGTGTGCCAATATGTACACCATATATATATATCTTCAATATTTTTATAAAACTAACAATTTTTCTTTGCATAATTATCATCATCATTTCGTTTTCATATGGTTTTATTAATTATTTTAGGTTTTGAAATGAAATAACGTGCTTATTTTTATCGGTATTTCGACATAATTTTTTTTCACACGGTTGATACCAGTTTACGATCACCATGTACACTATCATCGTTACGATTTGATGTTCAGTGCCGAGCCGTAACCACAAAGAGTTCAACGCATGTAGATATCATTTTGGTTAATTTTACGAATTCATTTTTTTTCGTTTTTTCTTTTTTGTTGTCATAACGTATGCAAATAGTGTACTAGCATCATGACAAACTGAGCCTGTACAGACTGAGTTTCCACCACAGACCCACCGCAACAAGAGTTTAAAAACACTAGTTAATATTAAACAGTTTAGGTTAATTCTTTCGGGTAAGTAATATAAAATCAAACCGTGATAATACAATACAATATAATATTTAAATACAATGTAATAATAAACGTGAATAATACACAACTTTTTTACGTAACATATTTAAAGTATTATCTTATTTAAAAAAAAAAACAAAAAGAAAACATAACGATGGTGCACATGCAACATGTTTTGACACAGTCACTGATTTTGAAAATGTAAATATGCCCTATCTTCTGAAAAAGTCTGTTGGCCCTGCCAGTCTGCCACCAACCATCTCACTTGTTCACATTTGATGTGAAAGTTGTTTTTTTGCTCAGATGAATGACAACCAAAAGGCCTTTGGGCCGAAGGTGTATAGGCTGGTGGGTGTGAAGAAGGAGAATCACTTGATGATAAGGCTATAGGTGTGGATGGAGCTCCATGGGGCTTTATCAAGTCCACATAGCATTCATGTCAGTCATGGAGCCCCCCTTTAATTTGGAGGGTGTGGATGGAGCCCATATTAAACAAAATTAAAAAAAAAACATTTGATTGGTTTAAAACTAGTAGGCCCCACCTGAATTCTTCAACTTGGGCGCTACCACAAGTTACCACCATGGAGCCCCCACATGGAGGGTATGGTGATGGATGGTGACGTGGCGGGGATGGAGCCCCATGGAGCCCCCACACCTCATAACCTAAACGTCTGTATAGGCGACTACATCATCGGGGGTTATCACCTCACTCAAGTGATGGGTCTGAGGTGTGGGTGATGAGTCCCATCGTCTAATTCGATTGGTCTTTAAGGATCCACCTTAACAACATTAATTTTGAATGGGCTCGTCACTTGCGGCAGGGAGGCGACGAAACCGACGCAACGGACTGGAGAGGGGCGGTGGTGTCGTGCCTCGACGAGCCTTGACAGGTCGGGACACACCCCACACTCACCAGCCTTAAGGAAATTTTGTTTCTCAAAATTGTGAGTATTCAATTCTTGTGGTAGATAAAAAGATATAGATATTATGGTTGGTTTAGAAGATGATATTAAGGTTGGTTGTGGTGGATAAAAAGATATAGATATTTAGGTTGGTTTAAAAATTAAAAGATACGTGAGTTTAGCGATTTAAAGAAAAGTTACTCAATGAAAAATTGAAAATAACTTTTAGATCATTAGTTTTCCAACATATCCTATGGTCCATGTGATATGTTCACAATATAAGCTTGGTCCTAAAGTTTATAAAATTTACATGAGTGGTACTTAATGTTTTAACACCATAACACAAATAGTCCTTGATGATGTCAATTGGTTTCTGGAGTTAAATTGGTGTAAAATGAGTTTTTTTGCCACTAATGCTAAATAACAAGACAACTAAAAAGATTAAAAAAAATATTCAAGGCCCACCTTATCAATATTAAATTAATTAAATGATCAAATACCCAACCCTACCTCACTCCCTCATCTTGTTTCTCCCTCACGAGTCACGACCATTTGTCTCGTCGGTCACTATCACCATCCGCCTTGCTAGCCACCATCACCAATAGGGGTGTAAAAGAGCCGAGATACTCGAGTTTGACAAGAAAAAAAGCTCGAAACGAGCCAAGCTTAAACGACCTTGAGTCTGAGCCTGAGCCCAAACCTAAAAACAAGCTCGTTTACTAAATAAGCCTGAGCTTCGCATATCAAGATCGAGACGACTCGTGAGCCTAGACAAGCACACAGTTTCTATAATAAATAGTCCTTGATAGATGTCAGTTGGTTTTTGAAGTTAAATTGATGTAAAATGTGTTTTTTTGCCACTAATGCTAAATAACAAGACAATTAATAAGATTAAAAAAATATTCAGGGCCCACCTTATCAATATTAAATTAAGTAAATGATCAAATACCCTCACGAGTCACGAGCATTTGTCTCGTCGGTCACTATCACCATCCGCCTTGCTAGCCACCATCACCAATAGAGGTGTAAACGAGCCGAGCTACTCGAGTTTGACAAGAAAAAAGCTTGAAACGAGCCAAGCTTAAACGACCTTGAGCCTAAGCCCAAACCTAAAAACAAGCTCGTTTAGTAAATGAGCCCGAGCTTCGCATATCAAGCTCGAGCCGACTCATGAGCCTAGACGAACGCACAGTTTCTATAATTTTTAATTAATATATTAAATATATATTTAAAAATAATAATTACTATTTATAAAATTATGAAATAATAACTAAATTATATATAAATTAATGATTATAGTTAATATAAATTAATTGATGAATAATAAAAGAGCCGAGCAAGAGCTTAAAAAACTACCTACGATTCTTCATCAACCCACAGTTTCTTCTTGATCGAACCTTCATCTTCCACCCATCCATAACCAAAATCTCGACGATCTACATCTCACAAACCCACTCATCTAGAATCGCCTTTTCTTCATCGTCCACCAACCCACCACCTCTTCTTGATCACCTCTTCTCCATCCTGCCATCGTTTGATTCCATATCGCGGCGTTTGATTTCACTATATGGGTAAAATGAAGTAGTGATCCATATAAACATCAATATGATTGGCTGTTTTATGTGAGACCGCAGGTATGTGCACTAAGATTGTCACAAAGAAGAGTCGATCGACATGAAGGTATAGATCACGTAGAAGATGGGTAGTCCAAACAATCTTTACAAAAGTTTAGCTTAATTTATACATATTATTATTATTTTAAATACTACTAATTAAAAAAATACCTTAGTGGTATAAAAGTTGGGCTTGAAATTTTTTTTTTTTTAAAGTACGAGGATGTTTTTTAATGATATACCACCAGGGAAAAAATAATTAATTTTGAAAAAAAAAGGTGAAACTTATACCAGGTGAACTGAATGTGCATAGATGTTTGTAGATTTTGTAGTATTGGAGATTATTTTAGTACAATTTTTTATATACAAATGTGATATCTTTTAAATTAAACCCAAATCACAAACCTACCCAAATAATGGTTTTTGTGCCTTTGTGGGGTTGTAACTTATCACTTTTCACATATAAACCAAAAATATATTAAACCCCTCAATCTTATTTTTTTGATGTTTGCTTTCTTTGTTTTAAAAAATCCCATAAATATCTTAAGTTTTTTTATAATTGTTTCTTAGGGATGTTCACGGTCTCGGTTTTAGCTAAGGCCAGCCTCTGCTTCAGCTTGAAAATATTCGAACCAGCTCGACTCGGCTTTGTATCATCTACCAAACTAGAATTTTAATTGATACATGCTAGAATGATTAAAAACATATTTATTAAAATGCATCTGAACTTTAAGGACTTAATTTATTTTCCAAAATTACATGATGTTTCATTTCATCCATTCAAGTTGAAGAAGTTTTTTCTTCTTCACTTGTTTACCTCAAATAGAAAATTAAGCTTCTATAAATACATCCCTCATGCCACCGGTTTCATTCTTGTTTCTAATTTACAAGCTTGTTCTTACTTATTTTAGAATAATTCCATCGGTGATGGGCAATCGATTAACGTTCAATTTTAATTCTCCTCGGATAAGTTCCACTGATCTTGACAGTACCATTGCAGCGTTGGAGCTTGATCATCGGAGAAGAAGTTGCAAGACTCGTCTCCACCGAAGAAATTATGTTCCTCAAGCTTCACAAACTGAGGCTGGTACGCTTTTTGCGCGTCGCCCATGATGGCCCTTGAATCCTTTATCATGTCGGCCATGGTACCTGAATTCTCTTCATTCATGATCGCACTCGAGTCACTGTCGGATGACCCGTCTTTAAAATCCGGAAAATATGTTGTTTCAATCATGTTTTCCGACGATTTAGGTTTATCCTCGAACTGTTCCTGCATCGGGACATTGCTCTGTTCATCGTCCCCGTACAACTTTGATTTTAGCTCCTTAATCTGCAAAAGTTAACACTATAAGAGCATTCTCATCCAACCCCCTAAAATTATACATACATTCCACTAAAAATCAACTCCTATATCAATATATTTTCACTAAAAATAAATAGTTTTTCTCTCTTCTTTTCAATTAAATAATATTTTTTTACCTTTATCATTACATTTTCTCTCTCATCCACTCACAACCACTTTCAATATATATTAAAAAGGTATATGGGTGAACAGTGTCCCCCAAATATACAGATAAACAGTAACATTCTCTCTCCTCCACTCACAACCAATTTTTATACTTTTTATATTTTAAAAACCCCCTACACAGATTTTGGTGGGTTGGATGAGAATGCTCTAAGTCCTAAGAGCATTCACATCCAATCCATCAAATTATACATACATTCCACTAAAAAACAACTCCTATATCAATATATTTTCACTAAAAACAAATATTTTTTCTCTCTCTTTTCAATTAAATAATATTATCATTACATTTTTCTCACTTCCACTCACAACCACTTTCAAAATATATTAAAAAATTATAACGGGTGAACAGTGTCCCCCCAAATATACAGATGAACAGTAACATTTTCTCTCTCCTCTACTCACAACCACTTTTTATACCCTTTTTATAATATAAAAACTCCTCCTCACATAATTTGATTGTTAGGATGTGAATGCTCTAAGAGCATTCTCATCGGACTCTGGACTCTGTATCTCCATCTATATAATTAAACTAAACAAACCCAATTTTCTAACCTTTGTTTATTTTTTAAATACATCTCACCTCTGACTCTCTATATGTATCTCTATCTTACGCATAAACACTTATTTTATCGTTTTTCTTGATTTTATACATTCACAATAATATATAGATTGATAAAGAGTAAACCCCTAAATATATATTGTCACTTTAATTTACCATAAAATTTTATCTATTAGAGGCTACAATGTGATGAATTTCGGTTGTCCTCTATTTTTTCCCTATATAGTACACACTATGATGTATTTATTCTAGAAAATCTAAGAATTGTTATTCATAAAAACAATTATGGCTATATAAACAATTATTTAAAACAAATATATGATATGCTATGAGTGGAATTTTACTACGTGCTGTTAGTTGTGTTTTATTTAAAAGTTAAAACCCAAAAGATAAAAGGGATCTAGGGGTGGAAACATACTTGTTTAAGTAGGGATTCATTGTCATGTTTGAGTGAGTCATAATTGTCTTTAAGCGAATCATAATTCGATTTAAGGACACCATAGTCTCGCTCAAGTTGCTTGGTCTTCCACCGCGCGCGGCGGTTTTGAAACCAAACCGCCACTTGTCGCGGTTGCAGACCAAGCTCCTGAGCGAGCTTTACTTTCCTATCCGGCTCCAGTTTGTTCTCCATTTCAAAGTTTTTCTCCAACGCTTTCACTTGATTCGCGCTTAATCGCCTTTTCTTTTCGATCTGGACACACTCACCACCACCAACACAATCTTCCTCTAAACCATCCATTAACATGGACTGAAACTCTCTTGTGTATCCCACAGGACTGCTGCTTTCTTCTACAAATTCATAACTTTCATATCAATTTAATCTAATATAGTAATATGTGAATAACATATACATGAATAATATTGAATATCATGAATTATAATCTGAATATCAAATTTACCTAGAGTTTGGCACATGGGTAACAACCCCACAATGGAATCTGAGCTTCCATGTCTTTTCATGGCTGAATTTACACACAGTAAAAGGTGAAAAAACACACAGATATATGATATTTAATTACAACCAACCCCACCACTTCAAAGTCTGACCAAACATGGTAATCTTAGGTGAAAATGTTGTTGGTTTGTCACTTGTTTTTTCACCATGTTTCATCTTCTCCCTTGCCACTGGTTCTTGATCCAATTAACCAGTAGGGAATATAAAAGTTGGGATTTTAAGAACAAAACATTGATGTGGAGGATCAAGAAAGAGGGTCCATGAACTGTTGAGAAAACATGATGAAGAGAGAGAGAGATGGGTTCCAGCCCAGCTGGATTTCACACTTTCATTTGGTTTAAATAAACTCAATGTGTGGCCAATGGTGTGGTTAAATTCTGACTGGGGTTAGGTCTAGCCTGTATAGCAATAGCATAGGTGGGGACTAGGGTACGTAGGGTCAGTACTGAGAATTCGAGGGTCTGTGCGACTAGAAAAATTGGGCACTAAAATATAAATTTATAAGTTACGTCCCGTACATATAATGTATATATATGTGGGCGGCAAAAGTGAAATTGCAATAATTTTAATGTTATTTTACTAATTTTGTGAAAATAATGTTAAAAGCGGCGGTCAGTTAATCATGCGTCATGTGGTGGCGTTAACTGAAAGAGAAAAGTGTACACACACTAATCGGCCTTTGTCCCGATTGCTGAGTGTTACGTGTCTTATGGCTAAGGCTCGAGTCGGGGGTCTCACTGAAAGTAGCCTCTCTATTCCAACGGGGTAGATGTAAGGTTGTCTAGATCTTACCTTCCTCAGACCATGTCTTAGCTTTGCTATTGGTGGGATTTACTTCGAAGTATTATTAATAATACGATGGTAAATTGTGATAATAATAAACAAAACAAAGGTACCATTACCAAAGATCTACTGTAAATAGTTAAATAAATCGATGATTATCTGCTCACATTTTTCGAAGCAAAGTTTAGGATCAACTCATCATAATTCCTATGCTCTAGTATATCGTTCTTAATAGTGGCTTGGTCGATCAGGTTTCAAATTTTCAATCGTGAATGAATACTAAATCGTCGTTCTTTTTTTCTTTGTCTTCGCTCCATCAGCCTTCAATTTTTATATTATTTAATCATTTTCCTATATTTGTGAAAAATGTTATTTTCACAAATTTAATGCCAGTGCAGTTACATTTCAGCATTCGAAACTGATGAAGTCAATGGTTTTGACTGCGAATTAAAGTGCATTGAAGACGTTTAATGCAGTTTAATTCACCCATTTAATTTGTTTTTCAGTTTTGACTCAGATCTGCAGTATAAATAAGAGGTTCCTACAGCAGAGCTAGACACCGAAATACACAGCAACATACAATCTTCTCCTACTGAATCTTCATCTTCTTCTTCAAGCTTCAAGGTATACCTTCGGGTTGGAGTCAAGACCGGCAGTGCAACTGCTTAGGGCTGTTGTATCCTGGAAACAAACGTGTTCTCCTGGGAGACACGAAATTTGTTTTAAAGGACCCGTGTCTAACACGATCCTCAGCCAAGAACCCGATTTCTTTTGTTATTCAGTTCCTGTTTTTCATTTTAATTCAGTTGTAACCTGTATTTTCTTTTATTGCTTTCCTATTTCAAGTTGTAATTCAAGTTAATAAAATTATTTATTTATTTTGCACAAACGGATTCCTACACTAATTACCCAGAATTTGATTCACCACACTATAGTAGAGGTGCAAAAAAACCCGGTTGTTCCAAATTGTTACCATTTGTAACCAGTTATTAGAAATTGTAATCGGTTAACATATTATTACCATTTTTTGAATCCCCCCCTCCCCCACCCTTTTTTAGTTTTTTCGTACCATTTTGCCCTAAAAATAAGTTGTATTTGTTAATTTTCTCTGTTTTTGTAACAAGATTATGTTTTGTTAACTCCAAAATTAAAAAAATAAAGAACTTTATTAAGTTTATCTTATATGTTTAATTTTTTTTAAAATTTTTGACCGGTCATAAAATGTAACATCCCAAAAACGGGTTTGGTAATCAAACCACGTTAATATTAATGACGGGTAAAATACCGATAGTAAATTTGAGAAAAGTAAATTTATAAGAAGCCCGAGTTGATGGGACTTAAAATATAACGGGTTATAACTTCTCAAACCTATGAAGTTAACTAGGAATAATTAACCTAGTTAGTAGCATGTGATTGGGTGATAACTGATGAGTTATGGCTTCATGTGATAAAACAAAACAAAACACGAGGGACTAATGTTGCTAACAAAGAAACTTGTTTTATAAAAATAAAACATAAAACACAACACACACATAGAGTGTGTGTGTGTGTGCGCGCGCGCGTGGGGAACGACAGGAGCAGGACAAGAGGGTTACAAACCCTAGCTCAAACAATATCTTCAAATTGAAGGATCAATCGAAGGCCAAATTCAGATTTGAATACACCCAAACGATCACCAAGTCAAGGGGATCGTAAGGTATGTTAAATTTTTGACATTTATGAAGTTGTAAAAAATTGATTAACTTTGCATGATGCGATTTTAGTATGAATCGTTGAAGCTAGGGCCGAATTAGTGAAGTATGACTGCTTAGGAACAAACCCTAAGTAGAAATTTGAAGTGAAATTGCCTTGATTGGGTGATTTGGAGCCATAAGCTTGTAATTGAAGTATTTACCTTGTATGAGGTAAATAGGGTTGTGAAAATATGATGAAGTCTTGAATTAGAGTGACAAATTTGTAATAAACTTGATAATATGAGTAAGTTTATAATAAACTTGTGTTCGAAACCATCATGGGTGGTAGTAATAGCGAAGTACTTGAACAATGTTGAACTCGAGTATATGAACATACTTGTCATAAGATGGGTTTTCGTATAATAAAAAGAAATTGATGCTAAACTCATGTTGTAGATGTTTGAAATCATGCTACCTACTAGTTAGTATGTAAAATTTGATTTCATTAAGTAATTTGATGAAATTCCTAAGGGGGTTCAATGAACCAAATGTGCATTTGAATATGTTGGTAAGTTAGTTGACTTTTAAAAAGTCAAACCGACCAATGATTAGATCGAGTGATAGATTCGACATAGAACCCGTAAGGTGGGGTAGTCATGATTGATAATGACTAATCTAACCGTCTTTTGAACTATAATGATAGTTTGACGCTTAACAATCTAGATGGAAGCTTGTGGATGAAGCGGGTCAAACGGAGCGAGTACGGAAAGAAAAGCGTGGCATGGATGCAAGGTAAGTGAAACTTACACCTTTTTATAGAATACGTATCTATTCTATAAGTTATAAATACGATAGATATAATATTTGGAATATGGTTACCGACGCGAAATGATACGGGTCGGAACTAAAAACAAATGTTAAAAGCTATAGTAATGATAAAACAGTGTGGAACGGTAAATTAGTCACGAAAAGACTAAGATAAAATGGGTTTTCGAACGGCTACTTATTAAGTAAGTCTAAACTAATAAAAAGGGTAAAACGGATCAAATGGTAATATTGATACCATTTGATAATTAGCGACTAATAAGTGTATGTCGAGTCTCATGCTCGCAGGATGAACGGCTCGTGAATTAGCGATGCTAAGAAATAGAAAATAAGTGAAAACAAGGTATTAAAACGGGTCAGCATGTTGATCCGAGCCAGGTACGCATAATTATGTTGTAGTTAAAAGTGCTATTTTGGTCAAATGATTTGGTGAGAGTCATTCGTCGTAAAATAAGAGACTAAAACTGACCAAAAAACTCTTAATGGGTAAATCGGGCAAATGACCCTTAGAGGCCGTTTAGAAACTTGCATTATAATTATGTAACCCTTAGATACAGGTAAGAATTGTAGGCATAAACTTCGTAGTTCATATGCCTAAAAATGGTTATTTGCGTAAAATGACTAGTCGAAGGGTAAAATTTGGGGAAAAAGGGTTCATTATGTTAAATCCACCACAATCATAGTTGTGGTGGAAGACTAATCAATATGAATGGGTGGAATTATTAGGCATATAAGAAATGAGCGTTATTTATGCTTAAAAATGCATAAATACCTATAACGGGTCAAAATAAGATAATAAGTAAGAAAAAAAATTGATTAATAATGCGTAGGAACCCGTGGTGGGAACCTAACATGATAGAAAATATTGAAATTAAAAGTTTCATGAGAAATGAGGGGTCAAACGAACTTGTTCGTTTGATAAATACACAAACGGGTCAAAAAGGTGTCATAATTGAATTTCAAGCCGAGAGCTTGAAATCTATATTTTTGTGAATTCGGATGTCGAGTTTCCACTCCATGTGATGGAGAATTAAACTACGATCACGTAGGAAAAACAATCGTGTAAAACGGATAAATAACGAGGAAGTTATGCACGTTTCGGCAAAAATTATCGTTGCTGAAAATATGCAGCTTTCAGCTGCAAACATTCTGGGAAAAAGAAGGGGTCGCGCCACGCGACGACAAAAGCCAGGGGCCGTCGTGCGACGTGACGGTGTCCTTTTTGGCGAAAATTTATTTATTTAATCATTTTTGTTTTGCGAACCCGTTTAAACACGTTTTAAGTTACGTATGACTAATCTAACTCATGTTTTATGAGTTGCAGGTAAAGTTCTAGTACCGGAGGACGATCAAGTTCAACGAAGAACCGAACACGTTCAAGTTACAAGCTTCCGCACATTGTAAATCGTTATTTTAAACGAGGAATTTAGTCACATTATGTGGTTTACCTGAAAGTTGTAAAAGTTTTAATTAACCCGTATTTTCCAATGTAATTGTAATTACAATTATATGATTATGTTCGTGATTTATAACAAAAATCCGCTTTAAATAGTAAGGGTGTTACATAAAATAACCTAACGGGATACATAGGTTATGGTTTTTGACCTCCCGAAACGGGTTACCTAACTAGTTTTGACAAAGTCGTTTGATTAAGAACTTGTATGAAAAAACCAATTAACTAGCGTATACACGTCTACACTATAGGGCTTAAACTGAATCAAAATTTGATTCACCGCAGTATTGAGCCTAAACTAATCTAATTATAGACCATTTGTTAAAAAAATTACATAAAGTATATAAAATAATTAAATTATGTCCCCCGGAAAGTAAGCCCTGAGCAGTCGGACACTTTGCCTCTCCTCATGGTCTGCCTTGTTCCTATACACTACTTTTATTTGTTACACTGTCACACCCCGATTTCCACGTGTCACCGGCGGGCCCGGTGGGGAGTATCGTGACGTCATGGTTGGCAACGTAATAGTCAAACAACACAATATTTAATATGCACAGCGGAAGCAATTTAAAAAGATATAATACAACCGAATTTAATATTGTAATGTCAAACGTCACAATATTCGGATGTTTATCCACAGATGGATCGGAAACAAAATATGAAACAATAGTTCAACAGACTTCAGGCATCTTAAGCTTGCGAGACTTCTAGTGATGCTAAGGAGAAATACCAGCCAATTACGCATAGTACCTGCATTTAATCTTTTTGGGAAAATACGTCAGTTTACACTGGTAAATACATTCAACTGACTCATTTTGGAAAATGATTGAAAATTGGTTTGGATGCACGTGGCATAAACATTTTTATTTAACTTGGGAGAATTATTTAAATATATAATCTTGTGAACGAATTACATGTTCCTTGTGCGTTCAGTAGCCCGGATCTTGTCCGGGTTAAAGATCAATAGACACAGCACAATATTCTTTTATGCACTGACGGGTGTACGCCTACACCCCGCGCTTAAGTCGTGGCCATTTCGTAAAATGATGCCAAGGATATCCGGGACATGGTCATTAACCCCCCAAAGGCTTTAAGTAACAAGACTGTTTAAACGAGCCGATCAAATTTATTCAATTACCCACTCAACGGTGGAGGATTTGATGCCCGATCAAGCGGTATGCTATATACCGTAACCCAAGCCCGTATAGGGAAAATAAGTTAAAAGTATTTACCTGAGCAATGTATAAATCACAATAAGCAAATACTGGTACTCCTAATCTGGAACGAAGGTTTATAATAACCTATTAGAATCCTAACGGGTCTTTAATTAAGCTTAAGCTTAGACCGGCTAGTTTCAAAGATACGGTTCGTACGCACGATTAAGCGAAGACCGGATAGAATATGATTTAGACCCGACAAGTTTGAAGACTTGCTTAATATGGGTTTATTATTCACATTCTGGATTTTGAGATAAAACCGATAAGGTTTGACCCGTTTAGGCTAGTTTATGTAAACTAGTTACATAAACCGAACCGAACGCGTAATAAGCGTAACGGGTATTCATGAGAGCTATTTACAGGTTTCCTAAGTTAATATGCTTCATATATGTTGTGACATCAGTAATATGTCTTTCATTATGCCCGAAACGAATTAAATCACAAACTATGCCCCGTAGGGGTAGTTTGGTCATTTTAAAGGTTGTAAAAGAGTTTAAGTGTTTAACTGAGTTACAGGTCTGATGCAATCAGCAAACATACTCAAATTAATGAGTTATAACATTAGGGTAAGGTATATATGTGAAATTTATCAATTATAACCAACTATGCCCCGTAGGGGTATTTTGGTAATTTCACATAAGCCGAAAAGCTCAAAACTGAAGTCTAAGTTCAACCACTTTTGATTACTGTTAAAATATTATAATTTGCCTCAAATATCAGTAGGTATCACCCTTGTATGTTTAAAAATACTCTTAATACATACTATGCGCTAAAAACGCTTAATAAGGCGATTAAAAGCCATTTTCGGGTTTGATACATAAATCTGATATTTTTATATTTCCAGAAGGCTTAAAATAATTTATTTATCATATGTGATCAGTAGCAAAAGGTTTGGAGTCGTTTAGATATGTAAAACTCATTTTATGGCCCGTAAGGGCAAAACCGACATTTACCGAATTAAGCTTACGACTATGAGTTAGGCTCAGCCTAAAATTAATTAAAATATTTAAAAATCCCAAAATAATATATTAAATCAGTGGGTAAAGATTTGGATATCAAAAAAGTAGGCTTAACTAGGCTATACGCTAATTACGCCATTTTATTAACATAAAGCTTCAATTTTACGCTAACGAGCATAACTCTCAATCTACACCTCAAACTGATGTCAAATTTTGCATACAAGTTTATATATCAGTAATTAAGGTTTCTACTCTTTTACATTTTCAAAAATCACGTTTTAACGTGAAAATGGCATAATGGTCAACATATGAGCAATTAACGGAATCATGCATATTAATTGGATAACTAATGATCCGAGGTGTATAATCACAGAGGGTTATACTAGCATGTAACCTGGTCCAAATAAAGCTCTTAGGTATTTCTAAAACATACCATAACGGGTCAGAACTGAAAGTCAAAGTGAAAGTCAAACTATGCGACTTTCGGTTCCGAACCGGGTCTAAACAGGAATTTGTCGGGTTGAACATGTTGAAACATGTTCTTACATTCATTACCAAGTTATATCAATGATCAAACAGGTTATAAGTGTTCTACATTGCTAATCATGCATAAATTGCATTTTAAACATTCTGTTGACTTTTTCTTAATAAGTTTGACCCGACGTTTGACCTAGTTAGAGTGGGAATCAGGGGGAACCCTTTTGAGGTTTTATTACCCACATAATTACCAACTTATAACTACTTTTGATTCGACTAATCACTGGACCATTAGTGATTAATCTTAAAGTCAACCGTTAATTACGACGGTTTGACTTTTAAGCTAAAACTAAGCTAAAACTTAATTAAGAAAGGATTAGAACACTTAATGAAGTCCTAAGCTTGATTAGTGACCACTTGAGAGAAGGCTTGAGCTCCAGAAGTGATCCAAGAATGCAGATGAAGGTGTGATCAATGAGTTGCAACTTATGGCCTTTATATAGTCCATTTTTCACCACAAAACATTGACAAACAAGTCTATCAACTGACCACAACATTCCACCAAGTGTCCCTAGTGTCTAGGACTGTTTAGGGGTCGCCCACAATGCAAAGATATCGCTTAAAGATCGAATACCCGCGAATACAGGAGCCTGTCCACGTTTTCTGCATCTGGCGTCCTGACGCGGCCCGCCTAAGGTGTCTTTAAGGTCTACGCGGGCCGCGTAGACCCTCTGATCAGACTAAAACGTTTTTGAGTTGTTGCATCACATCTCTTGGCCTTTCGAAAGGTCAAGCAAGCTTTTATTTGCACTTTGAACCCTCTATATTGACACATAAGGGCCTCTAGACATATACCCACTTTGCCAAGTCCCTGGACACTTCCGGTTAACCCGAAAAGTCATAACTTTCAACGTTAACGCTTTAACCCCTCGCACACGAATTTGATCATAACTTTCTCATACGATTACGAAACTTTATGAAATTTATATCGTGCATTCTAGTGAGCATATTTAACAGTTACAAAGCTTCGGGTTTGTCAAAAGGTCACTCAGAGGTATAACTTATACATGTTGACACATTTAACCCCTGTAGTTTGTAATCTCTCACTATTAGCTTCATATGATCCATGATTTATTCGTTTAATGTTATAAACACCATGTAGGGTTATTATGAAGTATATTTATTCACTGTTGACATTTAGAACCCGTATATTCACATACTTTCCATGTTTGTCAACTTTAGTCCTTTTATAACATTCTTTCACACGTTCAAACATATGACACGTGTCAACACCTTATAGGACGTGAATTTTCGAGGTGTTACATACACTCTTGTCATATGAGTAATATTACTCTATTTTCGTCGGAAAAAAAAGAGTAAATTACAAAAACCGTCCTTTATGCATATCACTTATTGCAAACTGTGTCATTTGTCTTCAATAATTACAGAAAACGTACTCGATGTTTGCAAACCCTTGCAAGTTATTTCCTTTACCTCTAACTCAGTTAATTTTTTGTGGTTAAATTTGACCAAATGGATCCCACGTGATGGTATTTTTGTGGGTTAATCTTAACAAATGGACCTCACATGAGAGTAAAATGACCAAAATACCCTCATGTGGGGTCCATTTGGTCAGATTTAACCAAAAAGATGTGAGTTAGGCCTAAAGGACATAACTTGCAAGGGTTTGCAAACATCGAGTACGTTTTATGTAATTATTGAAGACTAAGGACACAGTTTGCAATAAGTGACATACATAAAGGACGATTTTTGTAATTTACTCAAAAATAATAATAATAATAATAATACTTTTCTTTCATCGTGGATTCAACCTCCCACGTGTATTCGGGACCTCTACGGGCATCCTATTTGACCTTTACAATAGGTACATGCTTCTTTCGAAGCTTCTTTACCTGTCGATCTTCAATCGACAAAGGTTTTTCAACAAATTTTAAGCTCTCGTCTATATGCACATCTGTATGGGGTATTACCAGTGATTCATCAGCGAAACACTTCTTCAGATTGCAGATGTGGAACACATTGTGAATTCCACTGAGCTCTTCCGGTAAGTTTAATTTATAGGCAACTGACCCGATACGTTCGATAACCTCGAAAGGTCCTATGTATCTCGGGCTTAGCTTGCCTTTCTTACCAAATTGCATCACCCCCTTCCAGGGTGATACCTTAAGCAACACTTTATCACCTACTTCGAAGTGAAAAGCTTTACGCTTCGGATCTGCGTAGCTCTTCTGCCTATCTCGGGCAGCTTTGAGACGGTCACGAATCTGGACAATCTTGTCCGTCGTTTCAAAGACTATCTCTGGTCCTGATAATTGGACATCTCCAACTTCCGCACAACAAACGGGCGATCTACACTTTCTACCGTATAATGCCTCAAAAGGCGCAGCCTTAATGCAGGTATGGTAGCTATTGTTGTAGGAGAATTCGATTAACGGTAGGTTCTTATCCCAACT
This sequence comes from Helianthus tuberosus, assembly GCA_030545235.1. Taxonomy (NCBI): domain Eukaryota; kingdom Viridiplantae; phylum Streptophyta; class Magnoliopsida; order Asterales; family Asteraceae; genus Helianthus; species Helianthus tuberosus. Next base: position 9,880,065 of record CM060436.1, read on the forward strand.
ACCACCTAAATCGATCGCACATGCGCGTAGCATGTCTTCCAACGTTTGAATAGTACGCTCACTCTGTCCGTCAGTCTGAGGGTGGTAAGCCGTACTAAAATTCAAACGTGTGCCCAAATATTGTTGGAAACTCTTCCAAAAATGTGACGTGTATTTAGTATCTCGGTCAGAGATAATAGACACAGGTATGCCATGTAAGGCTACAATCTTATCAACGTATAACTGGGCTAACATGTCGGAGCTATAAGTCTCCTTGATGGGTAAGAAATGTGCTGACTTAGTCAGTCTATCAACTATAACCCATATTGTATCATTGCCTTTCCTTGTTTTGGGTAACTTGGTAATAAAATCCATAGTTACCATTTCCCACTTCCACGTAGGAAGTTCAGGCTGTTGTAGCAAACCTGACGGTTTCTGATGCTCGGCTTTGACTTGCGCACATGTCAAGCATTTAGCTACATGAGTGGCTACAGACTTCTTCAAGCCTATCCACCAATAATTTGCCCTTAGATCCTGGTACATCTTATCAGCTCCAGGATGAACGGAGTATTTGGAACTATGGGCCTCCTGGAGGATGACATCTCGAAGTCCTCCATAAATTGGAACCCATATTCGTCCATTTAATCTTAGGATTCCGTCCTTGCTAAGAGGTAACTGCTCCTCAGTTACTCCTAACTTTTCATTAGGATAGTTAGCTTCCAACACAACTTCCTTCTGTGCAGCTAACAACCTTTCAATCAAATTATTCTTTATCTCCATGCGCTTGGCATTGATTCGGGTGGGTTTCACCCTCTCTTTTTTGCTCAAGGCGTCAGCGACTACATTCGCTTTGCCGGGATGATACTTGATTTCACAATCATAATCATTTAGAGTTTCCATCCAACGGCGTTGCCTCATCTTTAATTCCTTCTGATTAAACAGATGCTGGAGGCTCTTGTGATCAGAATAGATCACACACTTGATTCCATAAAGATAATGCCTCCACAGTTTTAGTGCGAACACAACTGCACCCAATTCCAAGTCGTGGGTGGTGTAATTCTTTTCATGCACCTTTAACTGTCGTGATGCATAGGCAATAACTTTGCCTTTCTGCATAAGCACACACCCCATGCCGGTGTGTGAAGCATCGTAGTAAACTACGAATTCTTCAGTGCCTTCAGGTAATGTCAGCACAGGAGCGTTTGTCACACCCCGACTTTCCACGTGTCACCGGTGGGCCCGGTGGGGAGTATCGTGACGTGGTTGGCAACACAATAGTCAAACAACACAATTATATAAATGCACAGCGGAAGCAAAAGATAAATATTATTACATTCCGAATATAAAGTAATATCCAGTATTACAACGGAAAGTAAAGGATCCACAGGCGGATCTTTAAACATATCATTTGTTCAACAGACTTTAGACGCCTAGAACTTGCAAGATTCCTTATTAGCGCCCTGAGCTTCCAGCCAATTTCGTTCAGTACCTGTCACTTAACCTTTTTGGAAAATACGTCAGTTTTCACTGGTAAATACACTCAACCGACTCATTTGAAAAGAGTTTAAGAAAATTGGTTTGAATGCACGTGGCACAAAATATCTTTTATAATTTGATTAAAATGCACAGAGGCAAAATTAACCTTTTTAACTTGGGAAAATTATTTGTATATAATCTTGTATACAGTTTTACTTATTTGTCGTCCGTTAGGGCCGGTTTGTAGGGCCGGACTAGATTAACTGACACGCCACAGGTATAATGCCCACAGGCTATCATCCTCTAAGTGGATTACCAGTTCCGGTATAATGCCCACAAGGATGATACCTCGGAGTGGATTACCAGTTTTTACATAATGCAGCTGTCAGGTGTATGCCTACACCCCGTGCTTAGGTCGTGGCCATTTCGTAAAATGATGCCAAGGATATCCGGGACATGGTCATTAACCCCCAAAGGCCATACACCAAATAATACATATTAAATGGGTTGTAAGTACATCAATCACAATACGATTTAAATATCTACACACCCGACCAAGCGGTACTTTTATAGTGCCGTATCCCAAGCCCGTATAGGGAAAATAAGTTAAGAGTATTTACCTGAGCTAGCTCCTGTCTTAAATAGCAAGAATCTAATAACTCAGCCGTATTCACTTAAGTAAGCGTAGGTACCATTTACCGAAATGCTCTAGTCTGGAATGATGGTATAAATAACCAATTAAAATGCTAACGGGTCTTTAATTTAGCCTAAGCTTAGACCGGTTAGTCTTAAGGGAATATACGGTTCAGACGCATGATTAAGCGAAGACCGGAATAGAATGTGGTTTAGACCCGACAAGTTTGAAGACTTGTCTTAAATGGGTATTTCATACACATTCTGGATTTTGAGATAAAACCAATAAGGTTTGACCCGTTTTGGCTAATTTATGTAAACTTGTTACATAAACCGAACCGTACGTGTAATAAGCGTAACGGGTATTCATGAGAGCCATATACAGGTTTCCTAAGTTAATTATGTCTCAAATATGTTGTGACCTCAGTAAGATGTCTTTCATTATGCCCGAAACGTATATAAACACAAACTAGGCCCCGTAGGGGTAGTTTGGTCATTTAAAAGGTTATAAAAGAGTTTAAGTATTTACCTGAGTTACAGGTCTGATATAATCAGAAAAAATACTTATTTTGATAAGTTATATCAGTTGGTTAAAGTATATATGTGAATTTACCAAGTATAACCAAACTATGCACCGTAGGGGCATTTTGGTAATTTCACATAAGCCGTAAAGCTCAAAACTAAACTCTGAGTTAAACAACTTTTGCTTACTGTTAAGATATTATAATTTGCCTCAAATATCAGTAGGTATCACCCTTGGTGTGTTTAAAATAGTTTTAGTACATACTATGCGTTAATAACGCTTAATTAGGCGATTAGAAGCCATTTCCGGGTTCGATACATAAATCTGATATTTTTATACTTCCAGGAGGCTTAAAATAATTTATTTAACATATCTAATCAGTAGAAAAAGGTTTGGAGTCGTTTAGATATGTAAAACTCATTTTATGGCCCGTAAGGGCAAAACCGACAATTACCGGATTAAGCCTACGACTACTAGTTATGCTCAGCCTAAAATTAATTAAAAATCTTCAAAAATCCCAAAATAATATATTACATCAGTGGGTATTAAGTTTGATACCAAAAAGTAGGCTTAACTAGGCTATACACTAATTTCGCCGTTTATTAACATAAAGCGTTCATTTTACGCTAACGAGCATAACTCTTAATCTACACCTCAAACTGATGTCAAACTTTGCATAAAGTTTATATATCAGTAATTAAAGTTTCTACTCTTTTACATTTCCAAAAATCACGTTTTAAGGTGAAAAGGGCATAATGGTCAACATATGAGCAATTAACGGAAACGCGTAACGAATGGGTCAATCAATGAACCAACCACAGAGGGTTGTGCTAACATGTAGCCTGGTCCTAAATAAGCTCTAAGACATTTTCAAATCATACTAAAGCGGGTCAGAACTGAAAGTCAAAGTGAAAGTCAAACTATGTGACTTTCGGTTCCGAACCGGGTCTAAACAGGAAATTGTCGGGTTGAACATGCTTAGACATGTTCTTACATTGATTACTAAGCTATATCAATGACAAAACAGATTGTACGCCATCTAGATTGCTAATTATGCGTTTTATACTTCTGTTGACTTTTTCGGATTAACTTTGACCCGACAAACGATCTTGTTAGAGTGTAATACAGAGGGTGCCCTTTTAAGGGTTTAATGCCCACATAAATACCAACTTATAACTACTCTTGATTCGACTAATCACTGGACCATTTGTGATTAATCTTAAAGTCAACCGTTAATTACGACGGTTTGACTTTTAAGCTAAAACTAGGCTAAAACTTAATCGAGGAAGGTCAAGGGTACTTACAAGGGTCCTATGCACATGTAGGGATGTCTTGGATCTGCTCCTAAGCTCCAGAAATGCTCCACAAATGCAGATGAAGGTGGATGATCAAATGTTGCAACTAATGGTCTTATTTATAGTGTTTAGATCACCATAACTTGTTGACATCTAAGTCTATCAATGACCACAACTCTTCAACAAGTGTCCCTAAGTGTTTAGGGGTTGTTTAGGGGGCTCTTGGAAGGGTTTAAGGGCAACACATGGCGTTTAGAAGGCTGAACAGGTGAAAAAAACGAGTTTCTGCATCTGGGAGGCTGAGGCGGCCCGCTTGAGGTGCTAAAGCGGGCCGCATGGGCCTTCTGATCAGCTTTTTCATTTTTTAGTTTCCACATCTTGTCCCTTGGCTCTTCGGAAGATCAACTAGCATTATTACTTGCAATTTGACCCCTTATTATTTACCTACAAGGGCTTTAGAACTTATACCCACTTTGCCAAGTCCCTGGACACTTCCGGTTAACCCGAAAAGTCTTAACTTTCAATGTTTACGCTTTAACCCCTCGCACACGAATTTGATCATAACTTTCTCATACGATAACGAAACTTTATGAAATTTATATCGCGCATTCTAGTGAGCATAATTTACAGTTACAAAGCTTCGGGTTTGTCAAAAGGTCACTCAGAGGTATATCTTTAAACATGTTGACACATTTAACCCCTGTAGTTTGTAATCTCTCACTTTTAGCCTCGTATGATCCATGATTTATTCGTTTGATGTTGTAAACATCATGTAGGGTTATTATGAAGTATATTTATTCACTTTTGACATTTAGAACCCGTAAAATCACATACTTTCCATGTTTGTCAACTTTAGTCCTTTTATAACATTCTTTCACACGTTCAAGCTTTATGACACGTGTCAACACATTATAGGACGTGAAATTTTCGAGGTGTTACAGCGTTGCTCAACTTTTGCTTGAGAATATCGAAAGCTTCTTGCTGCTTAGGCCCCCAATCAAACTTAACCTTCTTCTTAGTTAGAGAAGTTAGGGGCGCAGCAATCCATGAAAAATTTTCAATGGAACGCCTGTAGTATCCTGCTAAGCCTAGGAAGCTACGAATCTCCGTAGGCGTCTTTGGCTCTTGCCAATTCATAATAGCTTCAACTTTAGCGGGATCCACCTGGATACCACGCTCACTGACCACATGTCCAAGAAATTGGACTTCTCGTAGCCAAAATTCACACTTAGAGAATTTGGCATAGAGTTTCTCTTGATGCAATAGTTTGAGAATACAGCGAAGGTGTTTCTCGTGGTCAGCTTGGTTCTTCGAATAAATAAGGATGTCATCGATGAAGACGATGACGAATTTATCTAAGTGCGGCTTGCAAACACGATTCATGAGATCCATGAACGCGGTCGGTGCATTAGTGAGCCCAAAAGGCATCACTAGGAACTCGTAATGACCATAACGAGTCCTAAATGCAGTTTTATGCACGTCTTCATCTCTAACCTTCAGTTGATGGTAGCCTGACCTCAAATCAATCTTCGAGAAATAACTGGCCCCTTGTAACTGATCGAACAAATCGTCGATCCTGGGCAAAGGATATCTATTCTTTATCGTGACCTTATTAAGCTCACGATAGTCGATGCACAGATGCATCGATCCATCCTTCTTCTTGACAAATAGGACTGGCGCTCCCCAAGGAGACGAGCTAGGTTTAATGAAACCCTTGGCTAGTAATTCATCTAGCTGTGTCCTCAATTCTTTCATCTCAGTGGGCGCCAACCTATAAGGTGCTCTAGCAACAGGTGCTGCTCCGGGGATAATGTCAATCCTGAATTCCACTTGTCTATCTGGTGGCAAACCAGGTAGTTCTTCCGGAAAAACTTTTGGGAATTCAGAGATGACAGGGATGTCTTCTATCTTCGGTTTAGGCTCATCAATAATCACTTGCGCCATGTAGATGACACAACCCCTCTTTAAACATTTTGAAGCCTTGAGCATAGTCACTTGCTCAGGCAGCCCATACTGGGTATCTCCCCGAATGGTAAGTGGTTCACCAGACGGAGTCTTTATTACCACTTGCTTCATGTTACAGAAAATTTGGGCCTGGTTATGAGATAACCAGTCCATACCTAGAACTATGTTAAAACCGGCCAACTTAAAGGGAAGTAGAGACAGAGGAAAAGAATGGTTCTTAATGGATATAACACATCCATCTAACACAGTTGAGACGGTTTCTATGGTACCATCTGCTAACTCTACCTCATAGTTTACGCTTAAGGTTTTGACAGGTAAATTCAACAATTTACAAAACTTGTTATCTACGAAAGACTTATCTGCGCCTGAATCAAAAAGTTCTCTTGCAAAGACATCATTTACAAGGAAAGTACCTGTTATGACATTATCGTCTTGCACAGCCTCTTTCGCGTCCATCCTGAAGACTCTAGCATTAGTCTTCTTGGCCTCTTCAGGCTTCTTGTTGTATTTAGGGCAGTTGGTCTTAATGTGCCCCTTTTCATTGCAACGGTAGCACGTTGCGTCTTTCATCTTCTTGTAATCCAAGGTTTTGTGATCCGTGGACTTGCATATACCACAAGCATAGGTTTTTGACTGAGTCTGTGAGTTCGACTCAAGTCTGCACTTTCCATAGTGCTGCTTCTTGCAAATTTTGCATTTGGGCTTCTCACCAGAATTATGCCCATCTTTCCTTGACTCCGATCCTTTCTTGTTGTCACCGCTCCCACGGTGCTTCTTGCTCGACTTTCGTGAACCATCATCTTCACGCTTTCTCTTCTCAGCCTCCTTATTCCTCAGTGATCTCTGCCTGACCGCATCCAGAGTGAGGGATAAGGAAATGTCAGCTACTGATCTAAAGGTAGCTGGCCGAGAAGCTTTCACGCTTGCCTTGATCTCGGGGGCTAAACCACCGATAAAACGAGCTATTCGTTTTGGTTCTGGGGTTACCAAATATGGAACCAACCGAGACATAGTGTTAAAGCTCGTTAGGTAAGCTTGACAGTCGAGGTTTGTCATCACCAAGGATAGAAAATCAGACTCTATCTTCTCCACCTCATGTTGAGGGCAGTAATTTTCCCTGATAAGAGCAACAAATTGATCCCAAGACATGTTGTACAGTGGGATTTTCCCGGTGGCTTGAATCAGAGATCTCCACCATGCTAATGCTTCACCCTTAAAAGACTGCGACACAAACTTGACCACGTCTCTCTCAGCGCATCCGCTGATGTCTACAACCGTATCCATCTCATCCAGCCACGTCATACAGTCAATGGCTCCTTTCTCCCCAGTGAAATCTCGGGGTTTGCAGGAAACGAAATATTTATAAGAGCAACCCTTGTCACGGGGTCCTTTATTAAGTAATAAGTATAACCTGCTGAGATGGAGCACTGTGGTTTGAGGAGCGTCTATCATCATCCTTCTTTGGGTCGTCCTTCTTGGACGGTGGCTTTGAAGGCTGCGTAGATAGGGTCCTACTACGAGTCCCGCTATACTCTTCGTACTGCCTTTCCAATGCCTGTGTAACTGCGCCATCTATTATTGCTTTCAATTCAGCACCCGTTAAATTTATTCGGGCGTTCTCGTTATTCTCCACCGGATGACTATTACCCTCGTCCGAGTTAGCCATACTAATTGAACTGTTGCAGAAAACAAGGACAATAGTTTATTTGGGAGTTTATTATGGAATTGCCCCTTAGGGAAATTCATTAACCATGGTAAACAGAGACCATATTTGGTTAATTTATTAATCAAATTTATTTAGGATTTCTTTAATAATTTATCCTAACTATAAAACAATAACAGTTTTATTTGTGGCACAAAAGGCCTAGTCACATGGACAATTTAGTTTATAAGTTATGATTTCAGAGAATCAAAACATGAAGGTATACTGGCACAATAGGCCTAGTCACGAGGACATTTATATATTATAAGCTATGATTTCAGAGAATCAAAGCATGAAGGTATACTGGCACAACAGGCCTAGTCACGAGGACATTTATATATTATAAGCTATGATTTCAGAGAATCAAAGCATGAAGGTTTGAACCTAGTTCATTACCTTTATCATACAGGGAGTCATAGCTACCACTGTCTTTTGGCTCATATAGAAATGAGCAAGGCCCATAGGCATGTATTACCACGTATGGTAAAAATATGATCATCTTAATTGATGATTTAACCCATGATTCAGAGATAATTTAGTTGGGTTTGGAATCTTTGAAAGATCCTTATATAATAATAACGTGTGTGATTTCAAATGAATCACGTCTGCTGTCACACCCCAAATTTCCACGTATTACCGGTGGGCCCGGTAGGGGAGTATCGTGACGTGGTTGGTAACATCATAGTCAAACAACACAATATATAAATGCACAGTGGAAGCAAAAGGATAAATATATTACAATCCGAAATAATGTAACATCACAATATTACAACGGAAGTAAGGGATCCACAGGCGGATCGAAAATAAAATAACACTGTTCAACAGACTTTAGGCATCTAAGCTTGCGAAACTCTTTATTGATGCTAGGAGTAACCAGCCAATTCCGATTAGTACCTGCACTTAGCCTTTTTGGGAAAAATACGTCAGTTTACACTGGTAAATACAATCAACCGACTCATTTTGAAAAGGTATTAAAAATAATTGATTTGAATGCACATGGCACAAATAATATTTTATAACTTGGGATGCTTATTTGAATATATAAACTTGTACAGGATTTACATGTTTCTTATGCGTTCAGTAGCCCGGATCGAGCCGGGTTAAAGATCAATAGACACACCACTTTGTTTAAATGAGACACTGACAGGTGTACGCCTACACCTGTGTGCTAAGGTCGTGGCCATTTCGTAAAATGATGCCAGGGATATCCGGGACAACGGTCATTAACCCCCAAAGGCTTTAAGCAAACAAAACAAATTAAACGGAACATCTCAATACTTTAACCATCATACAATTAAAGATTCAATGCCCGACCAAGCGGTATTTTATATACCGTACCCCAAGCCCGTATAGGGAAAATAAGTTAAAAGTATTTACCTGAGCTAAATATAAATTCAATCCCAGCCGTATCAAATCAGCAAGTACAGATAGATTTTACTGGGCTCCTAAATCTGGAACGAAGGTTTTTAATAACCTATTAGAATCCTAACGGGTCTTTAATTAAGCCTTGACTTAGACCGATTAGTTTTCAAGAGGAAGATACGGTTCAAACACATGATAAAGCGAAGACCGGAATAGAATGTGATTTAGACCCGACAAGTTTGAAGACTTGTATAATATGGGTAATCTAAACACATTCTGGATTTTGAGATAATAACGATAAGGTTTGACCCGTTTCGGCTAATTTATGTAAACTAGTTACATAAACCGAACCGAACGCGCATGAAGCGTAACGGGTAACCATAAGAGTCCTAAACAGGTTTCCTAAGTTAACATGCCTTAAATATGTTGTGATATCAGTAGGATACCTTCCATTATGCCCATAACGAGTTTAATCTCATATTAAGCCCCGTAGGGGTATTTTGGTCATTTTAAAGATTATAAAAGGAATTAATTTATCTTCTGTGATCCGGGTCTGATTAAATCAGTAAAATGGTTTATTTTAACAGGTTATAACATTTGGTTATAAGTCTTATATGCCAAAATAGTTTTAAACCCTAACTATGCGTATAATACGCGTATAAAGCCGTTTTAAGCGACGTACGGGTTAAAATAGGATTCTGAGTTTCCTAATCAGTTAAATAGGTTCAAAACACCCCATTTAATATTTAAAATCAGTAGCAATTGGATTGGCACCATTTGGACTTGTAAAACTCGTTTTATGGCCTAAAAGGGTATATTCGGTATTTACCGAATCAAGGTACTAATCCTAGCTTATGATCAGTTTAAAAATAATTAAAAATCTTCAAAAATCCCAAAATATTATATTACATCAGTGGGTAAAAGGTTTGGTGTCAAAAATTGGGTTTAGATAGGCTTTACGCTATTGACGCCGTTTAATTACTAAGAAGCGTTCTAATTACGTCATTAAGCATAACTCCTAATCTAGACCTCCAACTGATGTGAAAATTTACAGACATGTTTAATAATCAGTAACTAAGATTATTGTACTTTCACATTTCCAAAATTCTCGTTTTATGGTCATAAGGGCATTACGGTCAATATTTAGGCGATTAACGGAAACGTCGGACAATTAAGGATTTATGTGGTATAAACGCAGAGGGTTATACACACATGTAACTAGGTCCTAATGGAACTTTAAGGCATGTCTAAACCTATCTAAACCGGGTCAGAACTGAGGTCAAAGCAAAAGTCAAACTTTTGCGTCTTTCGGTTCCGAATCGGTTCAAAACAGAAAGTTGTCGAATCAAACAAGCTTAGACAAGTTTTTATACTTATTTTCAAGTTATAAGAATGGTAAAACAGGTTACACGCCTTCTATATCACTAATTACATGTTTAACGGTTCTGTTGACTTTTTCGTAAGAAGTTTGACTCGACAAACGACCTAGTTAGAACGGTTATCAGTGGGTGCCCTTTTAAGGGTTAATTGCCCACATAATTACCAACTTATAACAACTTTCGTTTCGACAAAACACTGGATCGTTTGTGTTTTATCGTTAAGACAAACCGTAATTACGACGGTTTGACTTTTAAGCTAAATACTAAGCATAACTTATTTAGAGAAGGTTAAGCATACTTACACGTGTCTAATGCAGGTCTAGGAATGTCTTGTGTCTGCTGTTGTGCTCCTCGAATGATCAGAAATGAAGTGTGGTTGCATGTTGCAACTTTGTGACTTATATAGTGACTTAGATCATCAAAGATTGTTGCCACATGAGTCTAGGGATGTTACAAGATGTATACAAGTGTCTCCTAAGGCTAAAAACCAACATAGGCAGCCCATAGAATCGAAAACTTGTATTTTAAGTCGGTTAGAAGGTTGGGACAGGCACCTGCCTGTTTTTTTCTGCAACTGGCAGTCGGACGCGGCCCGCTTCAGGTATTGGCAATCCTTACGCGGGCCGCCTAGAGCTCCTGATCAGGTAAACATGTTTTCTTTTATTGCATTTTCAGTCCCCCGGTCCTCCTAAATGTCGCTTTCACTTTCATTCTTGCATTTTAAACCTTTAATATTGACATTTAGGGGCTTTAAGGCTTATACCATCTTTGTCAAGTCCCCGGGTAACTTTGTGATCACCCGAAAAGCCCTAATTTTCAATGTTGACGATTCTAATCCTCACACACGAATTTTATCATAACTTTCTCATACGGTAACGAAACTTGGTGAAATTTTTATGGTGCATTCTAGTGAGCATAATTAATCGTTACAAGGCTTCGGGTTTGCTAAAAGGTCACTCAGAGGTATATCTTAAACATGTTGACACATTTAACCCCTGTAGTTTGTAATCTCTCACTTTCCTTCACAATTCGCTTCGTATGATCCATGATCCATTCATTTAAGGTTACAAACATCATGTAGGGTTATTGTAAAGTATATTTATTCATTGTTGACACTTTGAACCCTTATATTTACATAGTTTCATTGTTTGTCAACTTTAGTCCTTCAAGAACATTCTTTCACACGTTCAAACCTATGACACGTGTCAACACATCATAGGACGTAAATTTTCGAGGTGTTACATCTTCCAGGAGCGCTAACATGTATACAGATGTTAACAGGGATTTGAATCTTTTGAACAGGTCTTACCATCTTGGCCCGACCTTAAAATGACCCGAAGGCTTGGTTTCACACTTTAAGATCCTTATTTAAAAATTTACATAGGCAGATATTTATTTAAAAGGAATGATTTTTGATTTATTTATTTCATATATAATATTTATGCATATAACAGCAAGATGAAATTTATAAACATAACATTCCATTTATTTATTAAAATATTACACGCTGCCCTAAACGGGTCTTTTCAAATAACAAACTTACCCACGCAGGGGTTTAAATAAATACTTACCCTCGCAGGGGCTTAATAATAAACATAATAGTCCACGCAGGGATTTACACAAATAAAATACCCTCGTAGGGGTTTACAGAATGATAGGCCCACGCAGGGGCTTAAAGCAAACATACATACCCACGTAGGGGTTTATACAACAAGATATGCCCACGCAGGGGCTCAACAACAATTGGAAAGATTCAATGATCCTTCTTGTTCTTCCCTTTGATCAAGCTTTCCAATCCTTGAAAAAAGCTCTGTCTCTCCCTACGGTCACGGTGGAAGCCTCGCTCTACTTCATCCAACCTTTGTAGAATTTCCTCCCTTTCTGGGGGAGAAAACCGTGGCGGCTGCGATTGCGTCCGGATAATAGGTCTAGGAGGTATCTGGTACCCCTGAGTCGGGTAACCTACTCCCCATGGAGCTCCGTATGGTCCCTCCGGATGAAGAGCGTTATAATTAGCCGCTACCATGTAAGGATCGGCCTCCGCGTAACCATAGTTGTGGTGAGTCGGTGGTTCAAATGGGTTGTATGCCATGGAACCCGTATATGCTGGAATTGGGTTATCAAAACCCATCGGCGGTGGCTGTTGAACAGCTGGTTGTGAAGGTCCACCCATTTGTGGGTCCTCCTGATGTGGCGGATAGTGGCTGCCACTGGATTGACGTGGGGAACTGAAATGGAAATCCCCTGCTCGTGACGACATGCGCGCACCGGTTCTCCTTCGCCTCGGCGGTTGTGGAGGTGCCGGCTGCACTGGCGGCGGTGGAGGCGGTGGCGTGACTGCCACGAATCTGGAATCCAAAGAGGGATCCTGTTGTTGCTACTGCTGCTGCTGAGGCGATGAATGGTGAGGAGGTGTATAGTACCATTCATGCCTGGTGAACATCGCCTGAAAGCTATCCGGACCAACATAGGGTGATCCGTGGAACGAAGATCCGTCGGAGATCTCGATGGGATGATTTGGCGTACCACTAGCAGGTTCAACGGGATTCGTGTCCTCGTCCATGTCGTCCGCATGATCTCCGGAGTAGTGGTCTTCTGGCCCCAGTGGATTAAAACCCACGGGTTCTTGGATGTAATTGGCCGGGTTGAACCGGCCCCTGAAAGCAGGTGTGGGGTCCCCGAAAGAATGATGCGATAAAGATAGCTGTAAAGGTATATATGAAGGTTGAGGGTTGTTGGGCTCATTTTCCGAGTATGGCCCATATGAGTTATGCACTGGGGGCGTTGAGCTGTGTGAGACCGACCGTCTGGCTGGTTCAAACAAGTTCCTCCTGTTCTGCCGAGGGTCGTCACTCTCGGTAGTAGACGGAGCTCGCACATGTGATGGTCCTGCCTCGTTGTCATTGGGGGCGGTAATCGGCCCCTTGTCTCGTCCTCTCCTTCGGAAGAATCTTGGCGGCATTTTCAATTCCTGTCAATATATCATGAGATAACAATAGCAAAAATATATGCAATATAAAGGACAACACAAACAAAGTGGAATTTGTCCTATGTTATATGTCTAGACTCGAAAGTTTAGAAATATGCAATTGTGTCATTGAGATTAAACACAAAAGGCTAGTGTTTAATTCACTCAATGTTGGCTCAAATACCAACCTGTCACACCCCGATTTCCACGTGTCACCGGCGGGCCCGGTGGGGAGTATCGTGACGTCATGGTTGGCAACGTAATAGTCAAACAACACAATATTTAATATGCACAGCGGAAGCAATTTAAAAAGATATAATACAACCGAATTTAATATTGTAATGTCAAACGTCACAATATTCGGATGTTTATCCACAGATGGATCGGAAACAAAATATGAAACAATAGTTCAACAAACTTCAGGCATCTTAAGCTTGCGAGACTTCTAGTGATGCTAAGGAGAAATCCCAGCCAATTACGCATAGTACCTGCATTTAATCTTTTTGGGAAAATACGTCAGTTTACACTGGTAAATACATTCAACTGTCTCATTTTGGAAAATGATTGAAAATTGGTTTGGATGCACGTGGCATAAACATTTTTATTTAACTTGGGAGAATTATTTAAATATATAATCTTGTGAACGAATTACATGTTCCTTGTGCGTTCAGTAGCCCGGATCTTGTCCGGGTTAAAGATCAATAGACACACCACAATATTCTTTTATGCACTGACGGGTGTACGCCTACACCCCGCGCTTAGGTCGTGGCCATTTCGTAAAATGATGCCAAGGATATCCGGGACATGGTCATTAACCCCCCAAAGGCTTTAAGTAACAAGACTGTTTAAACGAGCCGATCAAATTTATTCAATTACCCACTCAACGGTGGAGGATTTGATGCCCGATCAAGCGGTATGCTATATACCGTAACCCAAGCCCGTATAGGGAAAATAAGTTAAAAGTATTTACCTGAGCAATGTATAAATCACAATAAGCAAACGCAAGTAGCTTTTACTGGTACTCCTAATCTGGAACGAAGGTTTATAATAACCTATTAGAATCCTAACGGGTCTTTAATTAAGCTTAAGCTTAGACCGGCTAGTTTCAAAGATACGGTTCGTACGCACGATTAAGCGAAGACCGGATAGAATATGATTTAGACCCGACAAGTTTGAAGACTTGCTTAATATGGGTTTATTATTCACATTCTGGATTTTGAGATAAAACCGATAAGGTTTGACCCGTTTAGGCTAGTTTATGTAAACTAGTTACATAAACCGAACCGAACGCGTAATAAGCGTAACGGGTATTCATGAGAGCTATTTACAGGTTTCCTAAGTTAATATGCTTCATATATGTTGTGACATCAGTAATATGTCTTTCATTATGCCCGAAACGAATTAAATCACAAACTATGCCCCGTAGGGGTAGTTTGGTCATTTTAAAGGTTGTAAAAGAGTTTAAGTGTTTAACTGAGTTACAGGTCTGATGTAATCAGCAAACATACTCAAATTAATGAGTTATAACAGTAGGGTAAGGTATATATGTGAAATTTATCAATTATAACCAACTATGCCCTGTAGGGGTATTTTGGTAATTTCACATAAGCCGAAAAGCTCAAAACTGAAGTCTGAGTTCAACCACTTTTGCTTACTGTTAAAATATTATAATTTGCCTCAAATATCAGTAGGTATCACCCTTGTATGTTTAAAAATACTCTTAATACATACTATGCGCTAAAAACGCTTAATAAGGCGATTAAAAGCCATTTTCGGGTTTGATACATAAATCTGATATTTTTATATTTCCAGAAGGATTAAAATAATTTATTTATCATATGTGATCAGTAGCAAAAGGTTTGGAGTCGTTTAGATATGTAAAACTCATTTTATGGCCCGTAAAGGCAAAACCGACATTTACCGGATTAAGCTTACGACTATGAGTTAGGCTCAGCCTAAAATTAATTAAAAATCTTTAAAAATCCCAAAATAATATATTACATCAGTGGGTAAAGATTTGGATATCAAAAAGTAGGCTTAACTAGGCTATACGCTAATTACGCCATTTTATTAACATAAAGCTTCAATTTTACGCTAACGAGCATAACTCTCAATCTACACCTCAAACTGACGTCAAATTTTTCATACAAGTTTATATATCAGTAATTAAGGTTTCTACTCTTTTACATTTTCAAAAATCACGTTTTAACGTGAAAATGGCATAATGGTCAACATATGAGCAATTAACGGAATCATGCATATTAATTGGATAACTAATGATCCGAGGTGTATAATCACAGAGGGTTATACTAGCATGTAACCTGGTCCAAATAAAGCTCTTAGGTATTTCTAAAACATACCATAACGGGTCAGAACTGAAAGTCAAACTATGCGACTTTCGGTTCCGAACCGGGTCTAAACAGGAATTTGTCGGGTTGAACATGTTGAAACATGTTCTTACATTCATTACCAAGTTATATCAATGATCAAACAGGTTATAAGTGTTCCACATTGCTAATCATGCATAAATTGCATTTTAAACATTCTGTTGACTTTTTCTTAATAAGTTTGACCCGACGTTTGACCTAGTTAGAGTGGGAATCAGGGGGAACCCTTTTGAGGTTTTATTACCCACATAATTACCAACTTATAACTACTTTTGATTCGACTAATCACTGGACCATTAGTGATTAATCTTAAAGTCAACCGTTAATTACGACGGTTTGACTTTTAAGCTAAAACTAAGCTAAAACTTAATTAAGAAAGGATTAGAACACTTACTGAAGTCCTAAGCTTGATTAGTGACCACTTGAGAGAAGGCTTGAGCTCCAGAAGTGATCCAAGAATGCAGATGAAGGTGTGATCAATGAGTTGCAACTTATGGCCTTTATATAGTCCATTTTTCACCACAAAACATTGACAAACAAGTCTATCAACTGACCACAACATTCCACCAAGTGTCCCTAGTGTCTAGGACTGTTTAGGGGTCGCACACAATGCAAAGATATCGCTTAAAGATCGAATACCCGCGAATACAGGAGCCTGTCCACGTTTTCTGCATCTGGCGTCCTGACGCGGCCCGCCTAAGGTGTCTTTAAGGTCTACGCGGGCCGCGTAGACCCTCTGATCAGACTAAAACGTTTTTGAGTTGTTGCATCACATCTCTTGGCCTTTCGAAAGGTCAAGCAAGCTTTTATTTGCACTTTGAACCCTCTATATTGACACATAAGGGCCTCTAGACATATACCCACTTTGCCAAGTCCCTGGACACTTCCGGTTAACCCGAAAAGTCATAACTTTCAACGTTAACGCTTTAACCCATCGCACACGAATTTGATCATAACTTTCTCATACGATTACGAAACTTTATGAAATTTATATCGTGTATTCTAGTGAGCATATTTAACAGTTACAAAGCTTCGGGTTTGTCAAAAGGTCACTCAGAGGTATAACTTATACATGTTGACACATTTAACCCCTGTAGTTTGTAATATCTCACTATTAGCTTCATATGATCCATGATTTATTCGTTTAATGTTATAAACACCATGTAGGGTTATTATGAAGTATATTTATTCACTGTTGACATTTAGAACCCGTATATTCACATACTTTCCATGTTTGTCAACTTTAGTCCTTTTATAACATTCTTTCACACGTTCAAACATATGACACGTGTCAACACCTTATAGGACGTGAATTTTCGAGGTGTTACATACACTCTTGTCATATGAGTAATATTACTCTATTTTCGTCGGAAAAAAAGGAGTAAATTACAAAAACCGTCCTTTATGCATATCACTTATTGCAAACTGTGTCATTTGTCTTCAATAATTACAGAAAACGTACTCGATGTTTGCAAACCCTTGCAAGTTATTTCCTTTACCTCTAACTCAGTTAATTTTTTGTGGTTAAATTTGACCAAATGGATCCCACGTGATGGTATTTTTGTGGGTTAATCTTAACAAATGGACCTCACATGAGAGTAAAATGACCAAAATACCCTCATGTGGGGTCCATTTGGTCAGATTTAACCAAAAAGATGTGAGTTAGGCCTAAAGGACATAACTTGCAAGGGTTTGCAAACATCGAGTACGTTTTATGTAATTATTGAAGACTAAGGACACAGTTTGCAATAAGTGACATACATAAAGGACGATTTTTGTAATTTACTCAAAAATAATAATAATAATAATAATAATACGCACTTATTTAATGATTTCAGAAGACGGTATGAATTTATGGACGTGGATGATTCAAGCCCTTCGTAAGCTACTTTAAATTAAGTCAAGTTTAAACGATATCCTGCTTTAAAATAAGTTTTGTTTAACAAACGAGCCTGTACACAAGCTTCATTTATCGAGCTCGAGCTGACTCACGAGGCTAAACGTGATCGTTATTCATATAATTTATATTTAATATATATTTATATGATAATTACTCAATTAGCATTATATATAAAATTATGATAAAAGAACTAAATAATATTATTTATAGGGTGGGAGTTGGCTACAAAGTCCATTTTTCCTACAAAGCGTAAAAAAGTTATAAAACATCATAATGTCAAGCATAAAACACACTTAAAACCCACAAATAACAAAATGAAGATTACTAAAACGTAATATTTGTGGGTTTTGTGTTGTGTTTTGGATGATAAGGCTTTGATTATCGAATGACTAACATTAGTGTGTTTTATGCTGATTCTCATGTTGTGTTATATATTCATAGTTCTACGATGATATGGTTGAAGTTTTTATGGACTATTAGGGTTTGGATATTGTGTTTTAGTGATCTTCACTATGTTAATTGTGGGTTTTGAGTGTGTTTTATGGCTGAAATTATGGTGTTTTATAACTTTGTACACTTTGTAGGAAAAATGGACTTTGTAGCGGAACCCCACCCTATATAGGACACATGTCACCTTCTAGTGTCTCCCACATTAAAAAATAATATTAAATAATAATTTCCTTTGCACATGACTTTATAGTCTAGTGTCATCTTGGGTGGGATAAGGCCTTGGGACCAATAGGTCATGGGTTTCGATTCCCACAAGGGGGTTTTTCCCATATTTATTGGGTTTCCTCATGAGTTGGTGTATATGCATTATGCCTAGTTGAGATGGATATGATTGGGTGGTTTCGCTGGTGGCACGATGATACTCCAGTGATCCGCCTGTGATCCAAATTTTTCGTTCAAAAAAAATCTCTATAGACATTCTTAGATTATTATATTAACGTATATGACACTACAAAATAATATTAAATAATAATTTTTCGTTATACATGTTACTAGGTTAGTTCCCCGTGTGTTACACGGGTTGAACAATCTAAACTATATAATAAATATTTCTTGTAAATGCAAAACCAAAGATGGAGATGTTTATATACCAAATTGATATAAATGAGTTAATATAAAGATGATGTATGTTACTATTATAAAATTCATCAAAGAAACATGTAATCTTTGAAAATGATACAAAAATAAATATATTATATTATATAATACTTATTATTGTATTTACGTTTTACATTATATTTAATGAGAAATAAAAAGTTACAATTATAATTCGCACATTACCGAAAATAATTTGAATTCAAAAAATATTGAGTAAACTTCCCTTTTGCTCCATGTGTTTGGTCATTTTAACGGTTTTGCTCCAATAGTTTAAAAATAGCCATTTTCCTCCCTGATTTTTCTAACTTATCTTCATTTTGCTCCCAGCCTCTAACTCCATCAGGGAGGAAACTGGCGACAAACTCAAAAGATTAGAGAGGAAACTGGCGACAAACTCGAAAGATCAGGGAGGAAAATGACTATTTTTAAACTATTGGAGCAAAACCGTTAAAATGACCAAACCACAGGGAGCAAAACGGAAGTTTACTAAAAAATATTTACATAATTATTAGATTTTTAGCTTGATTTTAGCGACGTATTGCAACATTTTGTTTTATATATATATATATAAAGTTAGATAGTAATAAATTATGAAAATAATATGTTGAGTAAAGTATATGGATGATCCATGTAATTTATCAAAATTTTGAATTTAATCTCTAATTTTTCAAAAATAAACGAACACTATAGGTGGTTAGTAATAACAATCAAGTTATATATTTAGTTATAATAATATGACAAACAAATTAAGACCTAAGTACGAACAAGCAAATTATATATTTAATTTAATAATAACTAGGATCTATCCCGCCGCGTTGCGGCGGACAAAGTATGCAACGCACCGGTGAAGTATGAACACCGCGTTGACAGTGTTGACGCGTAGGCAGGCAGAGGTCGCAAGCATTTCAACACCATCCAACATAGCACCCATAAGAAGACAAAACACAATGACTTACTGAAAAATAAATTGATACCCAAATTCAGCAAATTTTACTGCTAACAATTCACTATAACATCATTTATGTGTATTCTAGGAACCCCTTCTTAACTTATGAATCCTAAGCATATTCCAATGTTGTTAAACTTTGCTGACTCCACTTTTACCCGTTATCTAGAAACCTCCTAACACAAATTATATGCCATACTTTTAACTGCTAGATGCCCAAAAAATATAAAAACTTATTTATCCAAAATTAACATTACAAATCGAGTAACAGAACACTTTCAAACACTACTGTAAAACGAATAATGACCAAAAGAAAATTTTACGTCGACGACAGACCAACTGATGTGTCGAACTGTGGGTGTGGGTGTTAGTGACTATTGTATCACTTTCAAATGAAACACCATTCTCTCAGCCTACAAATGAAACCTAGATTTAACCCCATTCTCTCAGCCTACAAATGAAACCTAGATTTAACCCCAAATTAAATTAAGCATGCATATTATATGACTTTCTCAGCCTAAAAGAAGCCAACTTCAAACACCATTCTCTCAGCCTACAAATGAAACCTAGATTTAACCCCAAATTAAGTTAAACATGCATATTATATGACTTTCTTAGACAAATCGCTAATTTAGTGCAGTCTTTGATTTGGTTGCAAGTTCTTAAATGAATAGTATTTGTAGTTTCCTAAAAGAGGAAATGCATACATAATCAAGAAGACATATTACAAAATCAAGGGTCGCGTCGTTGCCGTACCTCTTGTCGTCGATCTTACCATCAAGCCGGTTGGAATCCATTGCTACAAAACAGAAACAAAAAACCCTAACTGCAATCATGAAAAGCAAAGACCAAAAACAAATCATCATTAGGGTGGGTGAAAACGAACCCTAGATGGACTTCGCCGTTAGTCGTCGAGACACCGCCGCCGCGTCCGATCATCGCCGTCATCATCGATTACGTCGTTCATCAGTCGCCGGCAGGAGGGCGCCGGCGCTCTCCTCTTCGCCGCTCACTCTCTCTATCTCTACGACCTCTCTCTTTCTTCCGGTAGTGCGTGTGAGGGTGGTGCAAGGTTGAAGGAGAGTTGTGGGTAACCTTTGTGTTGTTTGGGTTTTTGATAAGTCGCAGAGGAGAAAGAGGGGAAATGAAAGAAAAGAAACTTTAGTGGTGAAATCCAAAGTTTAGGAACAACACTGGCGCAAAGTAGTGTTGTAAATTGATATATATAATAATAATATGACAAAACAAATATTGAACCTAACTATGTATAAATTTCTTAAAATAAACTAATAGACAATAATTAAAATCCCCATAATAAATAAATAAGATATTTGAGTGTGTTCCCTTTTCATCAAACAAATTTTAAAATTTATGGTTAGATAATTTATTAAAAAAATATGTTTCGTTAATAAATAATTATGAATTTTTTTCTAGAAGAGATAAATTAAAATTAAACTAAATAATAATTATCTATAAGAGATTAAACTAAATAATATTTAGAGTAAACTTTCGTTTTGCTCCATGTGGTTTGGTCATTTTAACGGTTTTGCTCCAATAGTTTAAAAATAGCCATTTTCCTCCCTGATTTTTCTAACTTATCTTCATTTTACTCCCAGCCTCTAACTCCATCAGGGAGGAAACTGGCGACAAACTCGAAAGATTAGGGAGCAAACTGGCGATAAACTCGAAAGATCAGGGAGGAAAATGGCTATTTTTAAACTATTGGAGCAAAACCGTTAAAATGACCAAACCACAGGGAGCAAAACGGAAGTTTACTCTAATATTTAATAGGAGAGTTATCTATAATTAATTAGAAGAGATTAATTAAACTAAATAATAATTATCCATAACATATGACCTAATATGATGAAAAATGTCCAAAAATTGGTTTCTTTTATTATATAGTATAGAATAGATAAAGTGTACCCGATATTAAAAATCCAAAACAATAATATATAAGCGCGACTTGAAATAATTGAAGAAGTTCGCAATGGTTCATATACCGATAATTATGTGAAGATACACATATATAGATTACAAAACTCTTGATGGAGATATACCCATTGTCTCGTAAGTAGAAATCAGTTTAGGAAATATATAATTATAATTACTTATTTAAAAAAACAAAAGATATTATCACACTTAAATAATATTTATAAAAAACTCAAATTTTGATAGCCTCGTTGATTGACACGTGTCCCCAAATCTAAATAAAATATCAAATTATCTTTATAATATTATTTGATAATCATGTTTGTGTAATACACGTGTTTATTCAACTCGAGCAATACACATTTTTTAAAAACATAACTTTTTTTGTTATTAAGTATATAACATTACATTTACTCTAGTCGTGTAATACACATGATTCTAACTAGTGAGCTAGTAAACAACAAATGAGCTGAGTTGAATTTTGTAGGGTGTATTGGTGTAATACACAGGATTTTAACTGGGCGTTTAGAGTGTTTTTAGGGTTTTCATTTTGGGTGTTTGGAGAGAGTTTATTTTTTTTATTTTGAGTAAACTGCCAAAATGGTCCCTAAGGTTTGGTTACTTTTGTTACATTAGTCTAAAATTCAAATTTTTTGAATCTGGGTTCATGTGGTTTCAATTTTGTTGTCATTTTCATCCAAAATCAAAATCTGGTCAGATTTTTCAGTTAACATCAAGTTTTTTTTTGTCTTTTTCCTCCTTTTTAATAAAGGGCAAAATAGTCTTTTAACGTTTTATTATAACAAATTAAAAAAATCTGACAATTTTGGCATTCATTAAAAGAGAGGAAAAAGACAAAAAAGATGGATGTTAACTGAAAAATCTGAACAGGTTTTGCTTTTTGATGAAAATGACAACAAAATTGAAACCACAGAGACCCAGATTCAAAATGTTTGAGTTTTGGACTAAAGTGACCAAAACTCAGGGACCATTTTGGGAGTTTACTCTTTTATTTTTTTAGGCAGTTGGATGTTCATATTTTAGCGGCTAGTTACACACTTGGAAAACTTTTTCGTTTTTTTTTTCCAGCGAAGGTTATTTAGACGTTTCTATAACCACCCAAAATTAGTGTTTACAATGCCCAAACAAAGCTTTTGCGTTGTAGTGAGGTTGGAAAGGTAAAAAGTTTTCACGGAGATTTGAGCTTGAGCTTGAGCTCTTGTAAATTAAATGAATATGATGTAAGATTTTAGGAATTATGCGTTTAGCTAAACCTAAGGGTGAACGGGTCGGGTGTGGGGTAAAGGGTGGTGAACCCTTTTACCGCGCGGGGAACACCGCCGCCGCTCCAATTCACCGCGTGGGGTGGGTGTAAATCGAGGATTCTTCATCGCGTGCATGACATGACCGTTGGAGCATGATATTAACGGCATTATAGCCGTTTCATTAAAAAAAAACAAATAAATACATTATAAATATTACCATTTTGCATTCCATGTTTCACCCAATTCACATACTCTTAAAGCATACTATGGTAGACAAAACAAAGGTGATGGCAAGAAAAAAGTTCGGGTTCCGGTTCGAAGGCGAGGGGATCTGGAGACGTTTAACAGACCACACGACAATGTTCCATCGGAGATGTTGGAAATCACACAAGCCCGAAAACGCGAGATCGCAAAAAAATATAATTGGTCATGTATGTTCTAATTTTTTTTTATTTTTTAGTAGCTTTAATTTTATGTATTGTCTTTTTTTTTTAATTTAGTTTAATATAATTTTAGTTAGTTTAATTTAATGTAATGTTTTTTTATATTTAATGTACTTTTATTTTGTTAAAATTATGTTTCATTTATTATTTAATAGTTTATAAAAAAAGGAAAAAAAATTAGATTACCCCTCTCACGAGTGATGACCATCCCTTATGGTTTTTGGGCAAGATGAGAGTTAGAGAGAAAAATTGACATGGCAATAGATGATTGAGTGGGTGAAAAGTTTACCCCATCTCATGAGGGGTACACCCCTTTCACCCTAATACTAATAGTACTTTTTTTGAAGGGCCAACAGAATCAATCCCGAGCACTCTCGGAGCATCAACTGGACAAACGGAGTACTCTGAGAGTAACCTGAGTCCACCACCAATTCCGGGGAAATCCCGGTATCTCACCCGCCCGTAGACACGACGGTGAAATTACCAGTAAAACCCGTTTGGTTCAAATATCCGACCCAAGTTCCCTTGGGTCTTCTATCATTGTCTACCAGTGCCTCACTTTACACCAAGTGAGAGTTGAATCTCCATCTCACAAAGAAATACAAGTTTTCAACCACTTAATCGAGAGTTCATTCACAGCCTAGTATTACTATATTAATATACTGGACAGTTGTCGTATGTCAATATCAGGTATCAAAATAAAGATATTTATATATTTTAATTGGATTGAGATCTTCTATGCGATTTTAACACTGTAGGTTATGTTGAAATGAAAAGGAAAAAATGAGTGTAAATGACTTGAAATGTATGTGCTTTTTATTAATTAAACTTTGAATATAAAATATGACATAAAATGTTAGGAAAGTTCAATTAACGTAGTGGTTGGTTTCCATTAGTTAAATATAATATCTTTTATTTTCTTTATATTATCATTTTGAGAAGTCATAAATAGTGTTTTTGACAAGACAAACCGGTCAAACCAAGAATAAGAAAAAACTACTGATCCTTTACTTTTTGTTACTTTTCTTAAATGTAAACGATGGTTACACCTATTATCAATCTTTTTCGAAGGGTAACTTTCAATATGTACATGGACCATTGGTCACCGGGTCCCCGTCAAGGATGGTTACCCGTCAGCCCAGTATTTGCAGACGCGATGTTCGATCGGGCCCCGGCTGCCGCTCTGACTGACCCTCGCCCGGAAACCATACTACCACCACACGAGAGACTCGCTGGGGTAACAGCTGGATGAAAACCTGGTTGCCCTCAGGACCGCACCATGCCTCGGTAGGAACGATCCATCATTGGGACGTCCTCCCCCCATAACGCCGCAGCTGTGGATCGAACCGGTGACCTCCAAGGAGGAACCGACCCAACCCCACCACATGGGACCAACCGGGCTAGGGGTTATCATGTGAAAACTTTAAGCAGAATTTATAATTTATATGTTTTTGAATCGACTAAATGAGACCCGGTCTTAAAACTGAACTCTTTGCCATCCACATAATCAATAATGATGGGACATGAAAGTGAGACATGTTATCTTTAGGTTGCCCTAGTAGATAGAACTCAACATATGACATGGTGGATAAAGGTGAACAATTTAAGAAAGCGTTAAGAGTTTGATTTGTAAAAGACCTTAAATTCAAATTCTATAAACAAACCAACATTTTATGTAACTCCTTGTATTAAAACGATACCCTAATTTTGTTAACTATTAATAAACGAACCAAGTGTGATTAGGCATCAAATTATATAAACGAACCAAGTCATGACTTGGGATAAAAACTATACCCTAATTTCGAACAAACATGACTACGTTAAAACTATGAAAATGTTAAACGTTTATCATGATATATGAGAAACATGAACGACGGTCGACAAAATTGATTTTGGCATGGTTGCGAGTCCATACACGATAGAAACCAACGAGCGACGAGGAGAGCGCTGTGAGGGGGCCTGGGACTGAGAAAGTAGTGTTTAAGGGAGTATCGATTAGTTCACTAGATTGGAATGGCAGCGAGTAAGTGAAGTGAGTAAATGTTGACAGATACCTAAAATAATTAACAAAGCCCCACATTTAATTGACTGAATCGCTTAAACCGAACAAATCGAATTTACAAATAAAAATATAGTATATGGATATTCGAACTCCCAACTCGAATTTGATTACAACCGAACCGAAATCCGAATCGAATTCGGTTTATTGGGTTGCTATTACAATTTGGTTTACGATTTTTTCGGTATTTGGTGTCTTTACACACCCCTAGTTCATGCCGAGATCCTGTCTCATAAACCTCGGGTTTTGATTCTCCATTTTGCTGGTAGTAATCGGCTAGCTCAGTTAGATAGTCCATCAGGACGATGTAGTAGCCTAAACAAGGGGCACGTCACCAAGCTCGTCATATATGTATGTGTCTTCCCTCCTAGTGAGTTGGTTACCTTTACGATATTGACTCAATATATTCATGGTTCCTACATCAAATAAAGCTT
Source organism: Helianthus tuberosus (assembly GCA_030545235.1). Lineage (NCBI taxonomy): Eukaryota > Viridiplantae > Streptophyta > Magnoliopsida > Asterales > Asteraceae > Helianthus > Helianthus tuberosus. Next base: position 9,905,820 of record CM060436.1, read on the forward strand.
GAGCCATTGCATAATCACATTATCAAGGCAATTCTTAGTAGCACTTTGTAACAACCCGTATTTCGGTTGTTCCTACTTTTACCGTATTACTTTATTAAACGCTTGTACTCTCAAGATTTGATTAACGCTATGGGTTAAACTATATTTTAAACGCATATTACCACGCTTATTTAATCGTAGTATCGCATTTAAACGCTATTTATAACGCTTATGCTAAACGCTATCACAACGCAAACTAAACGCAAACTCGAAACGCGGATTTATTTACATTATGTGTGTTATTTGTGTGATTACTTGCTTAGAATGTTATGTGGTTATCAACGCAACGCTTAAACGCTCAAACACAAACTCTCGCAACTCGATTTATCACGATAAAACTCAACGTAATACTTAATGTTGGAATTAATAAAACAATCAAAACCCGTCCGAATGGGCCATCCGCCCGGATAGAGCCCATCTACCCGAATAGAGCCCATCCGTCCGGATGGAGCCATCCGGATACAGCCCATGCGCACACCGCCTCAAACTTCACCCTCACATATAAATAGTGGATTTGTGTCTTCATTTCAACCTTTTAAGCTCTCTCATCCGCTCTCAAGGTTCTGACTGTGACTCAAGACTTCTTGTAAGTTTTCGCTCCGATTTCAACCTCCATTCCACTTCCACTTCTACTCCATATTCTTGCTTTATAATCACAAACACACGCACATATCCTTCAACTTTACTTAAAAATCATCGATTCTGGACATCTCGAAAGTGGATTCCACTCGTTTTGTTTAGGCAAACTGTTGTGGAGCATCATTCAATCGAGATTGGTTCAAGATCTAAAGGATTTTCACATTTTACAACTTATCTATGAACTCTCCTTTGATTTTTATGCAATATTGGTAGAATCATGAACCCGTCAGACTCCCGACTCGTTCCATAGTCGAAAAGCCGACTCTAGGGTCGATTTCCACCAAGGAGATGGCCCGATCTACGGGTCAGACAAGGATTCCCGTCAAGAACAACACCTCCGGCCGAATGGGCTATACCCATCCGCTCGAATGGGCTTGACTCGGTATTTCCTGTTGTTTTGTTTTGTTATCGTACCCGTCTCCGTTGATTAAAAACATTTTAAACAAAACTTCAACAATTTTAACGGTTCACAAACAACCACAGACCATCCATCCGAATGGACCATGTCTATCCGTCCGGGTAGACTCTGTTACCACACTAAACCTTTTCTTTCGAAATTTTAAACATCGGTTACACATCAGATCATTTCGTTCCAACAGAAATGGCCATCCGTCTGATAGGATAAAACCATCCGACCGAATGGGCAAAAGCCCATCCGCCTTTCTCCTTTCTTTTCTGAAACTCAAATAGAAAACTCTCCCCAAGACAAGACCCATCCATCCGGATAGACTTTTGGACACTTAACTCGCTTTTACTCCACTCTACACTCTGATTATTGACCGTGTCAGCACTTGGAAGACTTACACTTTTGTTCCCGTACGCAGGCTGATCTGGCGCTCCCTTCAATCCAACCAGACCATGTTTATCTGTTAAACACGCACGATGAGTATACTCGAACCCATTTTCGTTTAACTTTTAGGTGTTACATACGTTCTCTATCAAAACACAACACACAACGCAAACACTTTATAAACGCTAACCGTTCCCGCATGCTATACGTGATTTGTTGAATGCTTGTTACTATGCTTATACAGTGTTACATTAGACCACCTTTAGCAACGACAGTACTATAGTTTGGACTCAGCACCTGATGTGTCAGGGGTTGCTAAGGATCACATTACTTTACTTCACGTGTTTACTTCAGTGAACATGTGTCGCGCATACTCTACTCGCAGTCACGTGGTTAGGTTGTATCATTGTTGATAGTTACATGCTTTGCCTGTTACGTGTTACATGTTGGTTATGCGTAAACGCTTTTAATACTATATCTATGCAAACTTGTGTACTCACCTTTACTTTATGTATTGACTTTTATTTTAACGTATGGGACAGGTTGATGGTCTGTTTGCTGCAATAGATTAGGAAGTCTAGAAACTCACTAACTAAAATCTGAGTTGTCGGAATAGAATTTGTTTTTAAGACTGAATATCTATAATGGCTCTTTGGAAATATATGTTTAATAGTATGGGAAGTTAAACCTTGTAAATATTTCCATTTAATAGCTGTTATGGATTCTCTTGAACAATCTGTTTCGCTCAATGCCACGCCCCGATGTTTCCGCCATCGGTTGGGGTGTGACACACTTGTCCATATACTCTTTCGGTATAGGCCTAGGTACACTAAAGGATACCTAATTCGCTAAAACATTGGGCTCTATATGAACCTATCACACACGATCCAAGGTCGGGTTGTACGTTACCGACTGATACCATTTCTTATATAGCAGAAAAGTAATACGATTCATTAAAGGATAATTCTTAAGTCTTATGGCACAATCACAAATAGAAAAAAATTGTCTTAAGGCATAAATATATGAAAGAGAACATAAACCCTAAGCTAGCCTTTAAAATATCTATGTAGACTAATCACTAATCTTAGTCCTAAGCTCCTTTAACGTTTATCTAAGAAACATGCTTAAAAGGTATATGTCAGCTTTCCTTGGTGAATGTCGTTAACAAACAATTTAAATAAGAATAAGCCGAAAAGTTTTAACTGAACACATAGTTTATGTGCAAACTTGTAGTGTACATGTGCGTATTTTAATAAGCAGCAACAAGTTTTCTATCTTAGGTCACATTGTCCATGTAGTTTCATTCATGGGTTAACCAGATATTACACACCAAGTCCAGTATTATTCTTTGGGGCAGTTGAGAAGTATTGGATTTTGAGTTGTTGTAGAAGATTACTTGACCCACATGTTTTTCTTTAGTATCGTGGCAGCAACTAGATATAAAGTTGAGATTATACAAAGCATTAAACTTGGGGATTGTTACTGTGAAAGTATTGCCATTTAAAGATAAAGATAAGGATTTGAAAATTTTACAAAGCATATGTCTTATAATCATTAGTTAATGGTGATTGTAGGGGTATAATACCTTTGGAGCTGGTGATAAAAATGACTTGCAACCGATGCAAGTTGCCATCATCAATGAGGCGCCACTGAAAAAAAAAGCAAAGGTTGCAACTATCAAGGTGTTTTAACTGCTTATTGAATGAAGCGCATTAATAAAGACTTTTGTTGATGATTAATTTTCGACTATTAGTAACAAGTTATCACAACTAACATCATATCTTGTATTAGTAAAGATAAAACCTTTTGAAGTTTTTGCAATATCTTTTAATCGGTTATAGGAATATAGTAGGGCAATCTAGAACATTGTATAAATAGTTACTGTCTTCATTGAATTAAGATAATGATTCTATGAATTATAACTAAGTATTATCCCTTGATTTTCCTATGTTCATTATTCTTGAGACTTACATGCTCATTGATTTATTAATTTTAATCCCGATACAACATACTCTATTAATCAGTTCAACCAACCATGACTCAATCCCGACAAAGGTGTCTTGATGTTTTAGAAAACAAAAGTGTGATTGCTAGAGTACAAAGTACTATATAAGTCAAGTTTCAAAGACTTAATCATGGCGATAATTACAACTTTTGTATTTGACCTTGTTCTTAATCAGAGTTTTACTGTGTGTAATCATCATGCATAATATGAAAATAAATTACACCAGATTATTCATAACTAGACTTTTAGAATAGCAATCAACTCTACCTCGATTGCAATCCATAACTTAGCATTATACATGTTCTAATTACTAAATGAAAGGACTGTCCGGAGAAGTGAAAACTATGATTCTTACTGTGGTCTTATTGTTCTTGGGTGCTCAATTAAACAAACCAGTAAACCCTAAAATAAATTTACAACTATTTCATTGCAATTAATACAAAAACTTAACAAAGGTATTAGCTTAGTGTACTAGGATCAATGAAAGCAAGATGAATTTCATTAATCTTGTTTTTTTTTTTGGTAAAATAATGATTAAATACATCTCAAATGAGTAGCAAACTAGTTTTAGGGTTTGTTTGGTGGTGTTGTTGGTGGTGGTGGTGGTGTTGGTGTTGCTATTGTTCTTGTTTGTGGTGGTGGTGTTGCTACCGTTGTTGGTGTTAGTGTTGTTGTTGTTGCTGCTTTTGTTGATGTTGCTAGTGGTGGTTACTAGTGTTGTTGTTGTTGGTGGTGGTGTTTATGCTGGTGTTGTTGTTGGTAATGGTGGTGGTGGTGATGATGTTGGTGCTACTCCTGTTGTTCTTGGTGTTGGTGTTGGTGTTGTTGCTGCTATTGTTGAATATCGTAAAATAAGGGTTAGAAATCATTAGGTCCTAGGTTGGATTCTCACAAAGGGTTTTTCTCACATCTATTGGGTTTTCTCCAGAATTAGTGTTATTGCCTAGTGGAGATGGATATGATCGGGTGGTTCTGTTGGTGGCATAATGATACTCCAGTAGTTCGCCAGTGATTTAAATTTGTTGTTAAAAAAAGAGATAATATACTATTTTCTATATTAAGAAATATTATTCAACATGTTAAAAATAAAGTTAGTTATATATTTATGTGTTCGACAATTAACCTTGAATTATTTAACATCATCATTATATAGTACAAAATAATATAAAACAAAAAACCAAATGCAAAGAGCTGGAAAAAAAAAACGTTGTGGGTGATTAAATACCGAAAAAGTTATTGATAACATAAAGTAAAAAAAACCTTTTAAGTCATAATTAATATCACCAGTATTTCGTTAGGCTGGGTAGTGTGGCCTCAAGCCAAGGGCTGTAAACGAACCGAATGTTCAGCGAAAAGTTCGTGAACCGTTTCCCGGGAAGTTCGTTTATGTTCTTTCGTTTAATAAACGAACGAACATGAACAAGAAATTTCGTTCGATTAGTTAAATGAACGAACATGAACAGATGTCTCGTTCGTTCGATTGTGTTCGTGAACGTCCGGTAAGGTGTTCGTGAACGTGTTTGTGAACATTCGTTGATTTGCGTTAGTTTATGTTCGTATATTTGTATTTAATCGAAGATCTTTGTACTTTCATATATTTTATTTGTACTTTTTATATTATTAAACTTTTATTTATTTTATTACCCAAACAATGAAAATAGGAAACTCACTTTCATCTTTTTTATGCATTATTTCTCTTTCATTTCTCATTATTTACATCGGCGAATACGATAGACATCCGTTCCACAATAAGGGATTCAAGTTCGAGTGCTACTCTCTGGGCCATTTATCTTTTTCCTTCGCCGCGTTCGCCAAATTTATTTGTGTTTGCTTGTGTTCGTGAACCGTTCACGAACACGCTCATTTCCTTAATGAACCAACACGAACATAAAAACCCGTTCGGTAAGTGTTCATGAACCGTTCGTGAACACATTTATTTCCTTAACGAACGAACATGAACAAGGCTTTGTTCGTGTTCGTTCGGTTCGTTTACGGCCCTACTCAAGCCCCTAAGGCTTTATCATGTCACGTAAGCACTACGTAGGAGACACATAAGCGGTGGGTTTTATCGCTAACTTGCACGGTGTGGAATAACGCCGGCTCGTATAAAGCCTTTTTAACTGTATTAAAAAATAAATAAAATAAAATAAACTCAAATCTGATTGGTTCTAGCAGTGGGCCGTATCCCCTTCTTCCTCTATGGCTTTGGCGAAGGCCAAGGATAGCGCCCCCCTTGGTGGAGACTGGGTGGTGTAGAGCTAAGACCATGGGGTATGGTGGGGCTTGGGTTGGGGCATTTGTTGACACATGGAATGGGAGCCCCCCACGGCCTGGTTACGTGTCCGCGGGGTATGGCGGTGCGTGGGTTGGGTGCACCGGTGGCAGAATATTAAAAAAAAATTACAAAAAATTTATAAAAAATCACACAACATTTATAAAAAAAAACCTACAACTTCATTAAAATTTTAAAAATTACATAATCCTAAAAATTACATAATTTCTAAAAATTACAAAATAACAAACCTAGAACGTTAAATAAATTTCAAAAATGTCGATCTTGTCGAACACCTTTCGCTCTTTGCCTCGAAACTCTATGTTCGCCACCGCCACCCGGTCCAGTGGGTTGGGGGTTACAATATATAGGGGGTTGTTGGGAGACCCGGGTGGCGTTTTGCTTTTCCCCCAAACCCGTTTGAATTTTAAATTCAAAATTTGAATACTCCGCTATGACGTGGCAGGTGAGCGAATGGGAGGTAGCCAGCTAGCATGGCCATACCGTCCCACGCCCGGCTTGAAAGCCAAGCCCCAAGGGCCACGCCCCAACCCAAGCCCACCCGGGGTGGTGGCTTAGGCGTTTTCCCCCAACCCAAGCCCCATACCCCATGGCCTAAGAGAGCCAAAATAGGTGAGATGGCAGGAGACGTGAGAACATACCACCCATCATTGTAAGTTATAACTATTTCTAAACGAAAAATAAAATAAAACACGTCACTTTCGAAAAGGAATCTCTTTCTTATATCATATGGGATCCACTCTCAACTTCAAATTACAAATTCAAAGAAAAAAATTATTCTAGATCTATCAATTTAATGATATGGTCTACGCTTGTATAATATGAATATCATATACGTCCATGAAAATTATAACCTCCATAGTATCAAAAAAACGTATTTTTTAATTATTATTCGTATTATATGACTAGCGAGAGTATCTTTAGTGCATTCATATAATCCAGGTAGATAGTAGCCTAGTACGTAAGATGGTATGCTCCACTCAAAAAATATTATATTGCATAAGATATATACTCTACTCAGGGATGGACCCGCACCCACATAAAGCGGGTTGAGGTCCCCGAACCCCAATACTTTTAAAAATATTAGTAGAGACGGTGTATTAAATTTTATAAGGACCCCATAAAAACAATTAGATAGACATCATAAAAAGAAAATGAAATCTGGTGTAGTGGTAAACCTCCCTCTTTACCAATAGGAGGTCATGAGTTCAATCTTTGTATTGCTTGTTTTTTCTGTTTTTTTAATCTAATTCAAATCTCGCTCTAACCCGACTTGAACGAGGACAAACCCGAAAATTTTAATGTTTTATTATGAAAAAATTGAACACTAAAAAAACAGACCACATTGAAAAAATTTCCTGGTTCCGTCACTGACTCTACTACCAATGATCTCTTGGCTTAGTGGTTAAGATCACACGGTGTGGAGAGGCGCGTATCAGAAAAAGGATTATTACTAATATAAATAATGAAAATACTTACAAAATTTAAATAAAAAAAAGATTACATTACTAAAAAGGTAGAGGATCCTGTAAAAAGTCCAACTTTTGTAAGAAGTGTGATAAATAATTTGGGAATGACAAGTGTCCCTTATCTTAATTAATTCAAAAGGGTATATTAGTAATTGTCCATTCTTATCAATTAATTGATTTCCAAAGATAACTGCCAAAAATATCAGGCGATATATTAGGGATGTGATTCGAATTCGATTTGTTCTATACATTTAATTGTTTACGGTAAGTTCTTGTTGTAGTGTTATATTCCCCAGTCAATAGTGTTATATTATGTACAGGTATCTTTTAATCTCCTTTTCATAGTGTTTTATCCCCATCAATATTGTTTATTCTGTATAGTGTCTTACAGGAAACAGATAGTGTTATATCTTTCTATAGTGTTTTATCATGTAATATACTGTTCCTTTCATAGTGTTTTATCCTCATTAATAGTGTTTTATTCTGTATAGTCTTGAATCATAGATGTTTAAAACACCACACCATGAACAATGTCTCCAGATAAAACACCATGACTTGAATCATAGTCATGATGTTTTAAAATCTGGGAATGTTTTTGTATTGATAAAACACCACGCCATGAACAATGTCTCCTGATAAAACACCATGACTTGAATCATAGTCATGGTGTTTTAAAATCTGGGAATGTTTTGTATTGATAAAACACCACGCCATGAACAATGTCTCCAGATAAAACACCATGACTTGAATCATAGTCAATTTATCCAGTTGTTTTAAAACACCACGCCATGAATTTGATTATAGATCTCTTTATGATAACGTATGAAGAATATGCAACCAAAGACATCCTACAATTAAGGTGAATCATTAATTCCGATATTTAAGGAAAAATGAGTGAATGTAGGAGTTTTTAGTTGTGTAGGTTACGGTTACCATATTTCAAACATTTAAAAAGACACTATTGCCCTTCAATTTTACATAAGGTCCCTCTAATTAAAACACAATTTACATTTTTATACCCTATTAATCTCAACCATTAGATCAAATATCCAATGGTTTAAAACAATTCTTACCCTTCTTACATTTTAGACACTTTTTACCATATCCCTACCCTTACTAAAAAACCAATTAAATAATTTAAATTTAAAAAACGAAACATAATCTAAAATGACCAAAATTAGGTGTGATCTTTTTCATGATTTTTTTTTAGTTTCATGTATGTTTCCCGCTCTTCACCTTCAATTCTCCGAAAGCTTATTTAAGCTTTTGTCAACACCAACTCTTCTTCGTTTGTCCACGGATGTACATGACGATCCTTTTTTGCTTTTTCCTTTTCGGACTTGGTTTTCTTTTTATGGTTTCGTTTTCTTCGCGTAGAGGGTTCGGGTGGTGTAGGTTGAGTTTCCGGTACAGATTCGTGTGTAGGTGGAGCTTGTGATAGAGGAGCAAACGGTTGTTGTGGAAACATAAAAGGTAGGCTGGCAAGAAGATGACCATACGCTAATATGTTCGCATCGTTAAAACATGGTTGGTTCGGTTGAGACCCTTGAGCCGGCGAAGCGGTGTTGGGTAGTTCACCGAAACTATACAGGTTGTTCGGATCAATGTTGCGGTTGTGTGGATGCATTATTCTTTATAAAAAGGTTGAGAGATTTTATAAAAATGAATGTTGGGTAGAAGATGATGAGGTGAAAATGATGAGTTTTTATATAGGTGGGGTGTTTGGTTTTTTTTTTTTTTTTTTTAAATTTTAAAATTATGTCGTTGGGGTCCACTCTAATTGATGGGACCTTAAATGTTATGTTTTCAATTTGATGCCTTGATGTAACAAATATTGATGTTTTTGCGCTGCAATGTTTTTAAGAACTAAGATTTGATGAATTTGTATCCAAACTAGTAGATGCCCCGCCCGCGTTGCGGGGTGTAACAACCCTCATTAAAAGTCCTATTTATTTTATTATTTTATCCAAGAGGAAACCCTAATTAAGACACCCAAGTGATTCTGCACAAACCCTAAAATTTTCAGAACAATCAGAATCAGGATCAGGGCCCCTAAAACTCAGGGGGGGGGGGGCATTCCCTACTCGACGATTATCCAAATAAAACGCTGTCTAAATATAATTTCGAGAATCTGTCAACTCAGCAGGCCTAGTTCCACACGTGGCAACAATATAGTAAAAATGTGACCCTTACGGACCGTAAGGGTTTATGCTTACGGTCCGTAAGCCAAGTCAAAATCGTGTATAAATAGAGGGCATTGGCACTTGATTTCTGGTTTTATTACGACGATCAAATTCAATCTGTACGTCGAGTTATAGTCGAAACAGTCACAAAATCACTAATTAGTATAGCGGGGTGCTGCCACAAACAGGGTATTAACTCGATCGCTGCTACGATTCAATGTCCGATCGATCTAAACTATCCAATGGATGTTTAAGCGCTATCCTTTGTCATTAGTTGTGATTCCGACAGGATGTTGAGTACCACCCGAATTGGGGGAAAACTCTGTCCTTCGTTGTGAATCCGATGGATGTTTAAGTGATTGCACTTTGTCATTCGTTGTGAGGGTTTTAATCTCGTGAGTTATCGTAAATGCTGTATTAAGTTACCTACCTAGTTCGTGTGCACTAGGTTACAAGGCTAAATCAATAGGCTAAGCTCTGCCTGTATAAATCTGCAATATATCAAGGCTTATCTGTAGACTAAACTTTGACCGTATGAATCTGCATGATTATAATGTGAGTCATTCTCTTTTTATCAAATTACTTTCAAAATCATGTTTATTTTCAAGGTTATAATTACAGGGATTAAGTCTTTGTAATCACCATATTACAGCCGGTATGTGGGGTTTTGTATACATTACTTGATAATCTTCACCATTGGACAACGAGTTAGCCAATGGGTGATATGACCATAGTCACAGAAACGAGTCGAGTGACAAATACCGAGGGTAGTTGGTTGATATCAGAAACATTGTAATCGCTTTTAATACTGTAAATTATAACAAACGAGTCGTTTTAGCAAAATGAATGATTCACTCAGTATTTCCCGCTGACAAAACCTTTTTCAAACATGTTTCAGGTAATTACAGTAGATTGGAGTAAGAGATGGATACGGCACTAAAAGGCTTCAAGAAGTGGCCTATTTTATTAATTAAATCAAATTAAGAAATATTGTTTTATGTAATCAAATTTATCTTTATTAAAGCTACCATTGTAAAACATGGGTTTATCCCATCTATTTAATAAATAAAATCCGGTGTTTTATAAACTCTGATATTTTTTTCCTAACTCACGGTCCTGATGAAATTTCCGCTGCAACGTTTTCAAAATAATCACCGGTACCACTGGACTGTTCGCGGCTCCCGATTCCGTCCAGGGTGGGTCGGGGGCCGTGACAGAAGGTGGTATCAGAGCCACTGCTTTAAGCCTTTAGGTGTTGTAACAATAATACCTAAATTCATATAAAAGAGTTAGGAGATTGCTGTTAACTGGTAACACACATGATAGCATTTAGACTTGAACTTAAGAAAAGATGCCTTAGTATCAGCTTCGAGATAAGCTAAGTACTTGTGTAAATAAAGTATGATGGGTTTTGATATACCATAAGAATGGTAATTAGAATATTGCAAGATATGATAAATAAGCAAGAATTAATAGTAATTATTGCTTATTGATATTACTTGATCTAGAATAAGATATGTACGGGAATACAAATTTCCCTAATTCTGGATAAAAGCCTAATAAAGGAGGCACTTTTAAAAGATACTATTTATGGGAAATAGAAAATTTTCTCCGGCAAGACTGGGTATGGTGTAGCAGACTCTCCAGTTTGTCCGGATATACTGAGGTTACCTCTCCGGCGCGAACCGGGTAAGACGGGGTATATAATATGTCAAACAAGTGACAATAATTCCCTAAATAGTATCATGATCTGATATCTGACTGGTATTTGGAAATATGAATCTGTTAAATACATTGACCTGATAGATGGAATGTTTATTTCCGCATATATGATTATATAGATATATATATATCTATAAGGAATTCCAAAAGTCAATTTGGAATAAAGCACAAACATCTGTGTCTAGATTTCTTTATTAGGAATCTCTTTTCCGATATCAAACATTATTTCGTTTGATTATCTGCCTAGTAACTTGAGCGACAATAATAACAATAGAAACCCATTAAGTTGGGATACCATCGAAAGTGTAAAGAATTTCTTACGCGTTACCATAAACTATTAACGCAAGTAAGAAGCATGTAAAGTTGTGATAAGGTACAAGAAAACACATGAAAATTTAATTATAATTCCACAGAAGTTGAAGTATATCACACACAATTTCCAAGGCAAGACCTTTGGAAAATATAATTGGGCACGATGACACCAATGCTAATTCCGTCAAATAGAAGAACTACTAATTAAAAGGAAGCACTCTATCACGCGATCCTACAAACAACCTGAATCTCGTTGAGGTACGTTGTAACAAGATTTCACAACTATCAGTACACAGTCTAATCAGAGTCATAATTATTTACCACTGAAAAAGGAGTCACATACCTTTGCAAATTCCCTATTTTATTTTAGTCGACATATCCTGGTAATGTCACTTAACAATAATTATCACAAGAATTTCCAGATAAAGTTTTAATTTTCTTTCGTTGAAATTCTGATTTCTGCATATAAAGAGTTGACTTTCGTGTTTTATTTTTGGTCATCATACCATGAGTATTTTTCCCACAGTAGTGAATATTAATCTATTTCATTTCTTGGTAAATCCACACATTACACATGCACTGTTTGTTGTGCATTTGATTCATTTGATATATAAAGACCACTGGAGGGCTTCATTCCGATTTATTATTTTATCCAAACTCAAATATCATTTCGCTTTTTGCACCGTAAAACAATAACTCTTTGATATCGAGTCAATAAATTTCTTGAAAAAGTTAATTTTCTTTGGCATACATAGTTTCTATAGTGACCATGTCCGAACTTTCTTATTTAAACTTGTTTTGTTTAAATCAAGTTCAAATTATTTAACTCGCTCACATTACATATTCATTTCAAGATTCCATATGATGAATGGAAGCTATCATATTCAAAATAGTCCCAACAAGTACTTCATTTGTTTTGAACCATAATAGGCTTGTTTAGTCTTTGACTTCATTGAATCATTTCTTTAATCATGATCACCTTATACTGACGTTTTCACAAAATTTAAAACTTGCACTAATCTTGTTTATATATATCATATACGGATTTAATTATTTATATAATTATAAAAGCCATCTTAACACAAATTGTGTGCTAAGATAATGATACACAAATTCTTGTCATATTTCAGTGTATCTTTTAAACATCAATCTAGCCTTTCGTGATAATTATTACTTTAACATCTTCAATTGAAAAACATTATATTTATTTTATATGGAAACTTACATAAGTGATTACCTAATTTACAAAATAGTATTACTATATTCTTGTTAAACCATTGAGGTAAAGAATTTATATTTTTATATATAAATATATAAAGTTTATGTTGAAGTATACTCTCATTTAAGTTTACGTTCAGTTATTTATTATTGATAATTAATATTAATTTTATTATTAATAATAAATTGATAACAAAAGTGTCAGTATTATTTTAAGTACTAAGGTTATTGTCAGGGGCAGGTATTGAATAGCCTAGCCTTAGTTAGGCATGGACTGATCACCTATGCTTAAACAAGGCAGCACTAACCAATATCCAACCATGATAATGACTAATTAATATATATAAATGAAGTCATCATATTTATTTAATAAATTTTAAATTATATATATATACTTTAAGGAGAAGACATATTTTTATAAAAACAATACAAGAATTAGAGGGATGAATAAAATTATATATATATATATATATATATATATATATATATATAAATAATTGTTTATCACATGTTTTGTGGTAACTATGTACCATAACAATTTAGCAAGAAAATAACCATATAAGAATAATATGGTAGTCATTAACTACGTTGGGTTAGGGATACATGATAATATATAAGAATAATTTCATTTTCACTTATTTACAACATTTATAAAATACATTTACAACGTTATATGGTTTCAAAATGAAAATAAGTAATCACATAGAATCGACTCATTAAGTGTTATATATGTACAAATAATTTTGTACAATAAATATTTTTACACCTTTAATTTTTATTTAACGTTATAAATAATAGTGATTTCTTTTATAAAATAATAATACTAAAATATTTTGTAATGAAATAACTTCATTGCGGTGTTTTGTAATATATATTGTTTTGGTGAAAAAATCTGATGAGGATATTGCAACCAAACTCTCTGTTACGGGGTATGATGCTAATAATGTAAAACAATGACAAGGATCACTTCAATGTAAATTGCACAAACGACACAAGGATTTATACGGGGAAAAAGCCCTTGATCAAGAGTTGATCTCCGGCACAAAAAACCCCGGGTGATGGAAACTACCGATCACCAAGCTCAAATTAATGAATAAATGTTTACAACTTCGGATAGTAATGAGCTAGGTACAAGGATCACTATCGTGAAATGTGTAAAAGTGAGTGAAAATGAATGAATGTTCGTCGAGAGCTTCAAGTATGCGAGTGTGTGTAGCTGAAAAATGACTAAGTGTTCTAATTCTAGCTCGTTACCCCTTTTAAAATAGAAGTTAACTACAATAACTAACTATCCGACATTTGTGCCAAGCTCCCACGTTCTCCACAACGTCCATTTTTGGCCAAGCACGTGCGGGATAGTCTGGGAATATTCTCCAGGAATGTCGCCAAGACTAAGTCCGAGTTGAACTTCCTGCAAAACATTCACGAATTCAAAGTAGACAACCGTTAGTACTGGGATCCTTATAGTGATCCATGATCCTGATCCTGCAACACTTCTGAGGATCACTACTTCAGACAGAGTTGAGGATCACTAAATCCAACAGGAAATAAGGATCACTGGTTATTTAGAAATCCACCCCTAACAATTGCCCCCAAAATATAAGGAGTAAATATGTAAATAAATGAGTTATATTTTGTCGATCTTATCCATATTTAACCAACGGATAACTAGCCGTTATAAGCGGACTAGCCGTTGCGATCATGACGTCACAGAAGTGACAACCCTGCACGATCAAGATTATAAATAGGAGATAGAGATAGGATCAAATGCATTTAAAATTTTCAGAAAGACTCCCTTTATAACTGTTTTGGTCAAAAAATCTGTTGAGAATATTGCAACCAAACTCTTTGTTACGGGGTATGATGCTGATTATGTATATCAATGACAAGGATCACTTTAATGTAATTTGCACAAATGACACAAGGATGTATACGGGGAAAAAGCCCTTGATCAAGAGTTGATCTCCGGCACAAAAAACCCCGGGTGATGGAAACTACCGATCACCAAGCTCAAATAAATGATTAAATGTTTACAACTTCGGATAGTAACGAGCTAGGTACAAGGATCACTATCGTGAAATGTGTACAAGTGAGTGAAAATGAATGTATGTTCGTCGAGAGCTTCAAGTGTGCGAGTATACGAGTGTGTGTAGCTGCAAAAATGGCTAAGTGTTTTTCTACTAGCTCGTTACCCCTTTTAAAATAGAAATCTAACTACCAAACTAACTATCCGACTTTCGTGCCATGCCTCCACGTTCTCCACAACGTCTATTTTTGGTCAAGCACGTGCAGAATAGTTTGGGAATATTCTCCAGGAATGTCGCCAAGACTTGGTCAAGCTTGTTATACCTGCGAGATGCTACAAAACATAAGTAAACAATCGTCAGTACGAGGATCCTTAAAGTGATCCATAATCCTGATCCTAAAGCCCTTCTGAGGATCACCACCTGTCACAGAAGTAAGGATCACTAATTGTTAGAAAATCCTCCCCTAACAATTGCCCCCAAAATATAAGGAGTAATTTGTAAAATTAACGAGTGATATTTTCTTGATCTTATCCGCAACTAACTAACGGATATATAGCCGTTAAAATAGAACTAGCCGTTGCGATTATGACGTCACGGAAGTGACAATCCTGCAGAATCATAATTATAAATAGAGATATAGATAGGATCATTATGCATTCAAATTCGAAAGAAACTCCCTTTAAATTCTCAGTCGACGATCAACCAGGTATTTCTTTCTCCTCTTTCTTCCTCTCTTACTCTGTTTTTCTTTCTTTATCTCCGTAACTTCGAAAATGTTGCTCCGAAGTTCTCCGGCCAAGGATCACAAAAAGGATAGCCCTTTGAAGAGTCAAAAGATCATCAAAGACTCAGTGAACTAGAGGTGTTGCTTTAACGATGCACAAGTAGATAACATCCGTCACCGTTTTCCGGCGAATGCCTTTTTCAAACCTTTCGATCCAACTGCCCTGAGCGACTATGTTTCAGAAACATGGGTTGCCTTTCCAGTTACTCCATTTGCCATAGGATACACCTATCCTTTCCCAGAATTTACACAATCCTTCTTTTCCCTTACCGGCATCTCTTACATCCAAGCCATGCCGATGATTTGGAGGGTTTTGTATACCCTGGAGAGGATCATCGAGCAGGAGGGCATTGATTTGGGCATGTTTGAACTGACACAATTGTATGATGTTACCACCTTTGGATCCCACCGTTATTTGTTCAAACGAAAACCCAGTGCAGAACACCCCCTTCTTAAAGTCACCAAAAATGACAAAGATTGGAAACGTCGCTTCTTCTTTGTAAGAAGGGATACCATTTCAGATGGAGAGCATTTACCAAGAACATGGTCCACCCATGGTAGGCCGGAGGATCCTAAGAAGGATCAGCAGGTAGTCTTGTTTTCGCAATAGGATCACTAACCCCTTTTTTGTCTTGTGTTATGCAGCTATTTCTGTCTCACACATCATCACATCTCCTGAAACCAAGGATAGACTCGCTGCTTTTTGGAAGCTTGATCCTGAAACAAGGACATTCAAGATAGACACCCAAGACTCACAAGAAGTATCCTCAGGTTCCATTACCATGTCAAGTAAGTATCCTGCCTTTTACATAGTTTAAATATTAAAATAAATAAATAAATTGAAATAGGATAAGGATACTCATCTTGCTTTAAATGTGTAGGCGCTGGAAAATCTGCCAAGCCTGTATCCCAATTCAACACGGCTGACCTTGATGTCGTACGATCCAGGAAGAAGAGGTCCACTACTAGTCCTAGCATCTCCATTCCAAAGGCACCCACTAAAGGAAAGGGTGTCAAGAAGAGGAAAACTTCTGATGCTGAGGATCTTCAAGGCCTACCACTGATCCGCCACCAGTTCCTTGAATACTTCAATGATGTAAGGATCCTTAATTCTGCCTAGGTATCCTACTCGTATGAGGATCACTTGATCTTGAACTGCTTTATCCTCTTTATTGCAGAAATTTGCCGAGATCGAGGATTACGTGGGGAATGTTGAGGAGCAGGACAAGAAAATTGCTGATCTCCAACAGGTTGCCGTGCTCAAAGACCTTGCACTTGCTGATCTTCGGAAGGAACTCCAAGATGAGAAGACCAAGATGGCCAAACTTCTGATTGACCTTGACTATGAGAAGCATGATCTCATAGAAAATGCTAAGGTTTCTGCCGCCATCACGATGTATCAGACAAAATTGAAGATGGCCCAGGAAGCTCAAGATCCTAGTTTTGACAAAAGCAGCTGGGATGTTGAGGGCTGGAAGGCAAGGCTGGCTGATCTTGAGGATGATGAGGAGGAGGCAACTGAGGTCTTGGCAATTGAGGCAAGTGGCAGTGGAAAGGATCTGATGAAGGATACTGCAGCTGGAGGGGAAGAGGATGCAGCAAAGGCATAGGTTGCATGAATGGGCGATGAAGGACATTTCTAGACGTAGCCGGAGCCCATTTTTTAAGTTTGATAGTTTGTTTTGGTTGTGGTGTTTTTTGCTAAACAATGATGGGTTGTACTTGAACAATAGGTTTTAGGATTAAGGATCATGTATGATCCTTTGGACAATAGGCAGGATTGCATATGGTGGAGGGATCCTCTGTTTGGGGGATGAAGCCATTGTGATCCTGCCGCCTTTATATTCCTGCACTACTTTCGAACTTGTTATCATGGACACCCTTTACCTACCCCAGCGGACGGGCCACGTTTTGCTGGTAGATGCTCGGGTAGGTAATTTTGACAACCTTTAAAGGGTTAGTCTTTTGTTAATAAATAAAATCTTAACCTTTTGTCGCCTATCTTGTGTTGTTATCCTTGTGTTTCTTTGATTTTCCTTTATTTCGATGCATATTTATTAAACAAATAATTTTGAATAAGTCAAATTGAAAATACTTAGGATATGATCCATGATCAAATATCCTTTAGTTAAAGAAACTCAGAAAGCAATATGTTTCGAGGATCACAAGTCTAGTTGTCAAACTTTAAGGGTTATTCAAATAAATAATGAATAGAATTAAATATAGTTAAGGATCATACCTGAGGATCCAAGTTTGGATCCTAACCATTATAAGGATAACTACAAGATAAACCTTAGAATAAAGTAAGGATCGAGGATCCCTAGTTGCCTATCTTCAAGAACCTGAAATAGAGCATAACTTGGGACTAAGCCAATATAAGATAAGAGTTAGTAACTGGGGACAAGCCCAAGGATAACTGGGGACAAGCCCAAGGATAACTGGGGACAAGCCCAAGGATCGTATGTAAACTGGAGTATGGCCCTAACTGGCGACTATCCAAACTTAGTGGCATGAAAATGCCAAAACCTTAGCTAACGTGAAAACGTTAGAAACCTTAGCTAACGTGAAAACGTTAGAAACCTTAGGAACGGATGTATGGTACGTCTACCATTATACGTAGGATCCTAAGCATAGCCAGAACAATGGAATTATCAGCCCCTAAAACGAGTACTGGTCCCAATGCCTTGAACTATACCAGGATCATCGTGCGCTACAGGCGGAACTGGGGTCAAGCCCAAATAACTGGGGTTAAACCCAAGGAACGGATTGCTTCAGCAGATAACCAATGTTATGCTAAGGATACCTGAACTTTCAAAACTTGAACTCACGTGAGAGATGGATGAAGGATACATGATCCTTATCCGTATATGAGAAAATAAAGAAACGAAATAGTTCAAGTTTAGGATATTACCTAAGTAAGGATCACCAATACTTCGAGGATCCTTTAAGGATATCCCTATCGTGAGGTTCATCTCTGCCATGAGGATCCTGCTCACATGAAATATTTCTTCAAGTGGACAGCATTCCAAGCTCTTGGTAGCAAATCACCTTCCATGGTTAGCAATCTATATGCCCCCTTTCCTGCTTCAGCTTCAATCAAATAAGGGCCTTCCCATTTTGGAGCTAACTTTCCATCAGCAGGATTGGTGGTATTCTGAAATGCTTTCCTTAATACCATGTCTCCAATTTGAAACCTCCTGATCCTGACATTTTTGTTGTAAGCACCAGCCATTCTTTGCTGATAACTGGCCATCCTTATCCTAGCCATATCCCTGATTTCTTCAATAGTATCCAGGTCTTGAGCCAAGTTTTCATTATTTTCCTTAGGATCACGAGTACTTGTTCTAGCAGTTGGAACCACCATTTCTGTTGGGATCACTGATTCTGCCCCAAATACCAAAGAGAATGGTGTTTGACCAGTAGCATTTTTAGGGGTTGTCCTATCAGCCCAGAGCACATAGGGTAGTTCTTCTGCCCATTTCCCTTTCTTGGATCCAAGCTTCTTCTTCAAATTGTTGATGATGATCTTGTTAGATGATTCTGCTTGGCCATTAGCTTGTGGGTGGACTGGTGTTGATGTTATCATCTTAATCCCCCAGCTGTCACAAAAGTTAGTGGTTCTGCCCCCAATAAATTGGGAACCATTATCACATATAATCTCAGAAGGAATTCCAAATCTAGTTATAATATTTCTTTTAATGAAGGATATAACTTCCTTTTCTCTGACTTGGGCAAAAGCTTCAGCCTCAATCCACTTGGAGAAGTAATCAGTCATAGCTAGCATGAATACTTTTCCACCAGGTGCCTTAGGGAGCTTACCAACTATATCCATACCCCATCTCATAAATGGCCAACAGGAGGATATGGGATGCAATAATTCAGCTGGTTGATGAAGGATATTGCTGTGCCTCTGGCAAGGATCACATCTTCTGGCATACTCCACAGCATCTTTCTTCATGGTTGGCCAGTAGTATCCTGTCCTCAGGATCCTTGAGAATAATGCCCTGCCCCCAGTGTGGTTTCCACAATCTCCTTCATGGAAGTCTTTTAAAACTTCTTGAACTTCAGGATCCTCAATGCATCTCAAGTATGGTCCTGCAAGAGATCGTCTATACAACATATTATTCATAATTGTGAATTGAGATACCTTAGATTTGAAAGCCCTAGGGTTTTCTCCTGTAGGAATCTCTCCATGTTGTAAGTATCTCATAATTGGTGAGATCCATGATCCTGATCCTGAATGGGATTGAGTATCCTCACAAGGGATAATTGCAGAATCATTTCCTATCTCCATAGCCTCGTGATCCTCGATAGCCGGGGTCAGGCTATGGATAATAGGAATCTTGATATCCTCCGGGATCTTCAAGGATGATCCTAAGTTAGCCAATGCATCAGCTTCTGTGTTTTCTTCCCTTGGTACCTGTGACAAACTAAAGAAAACAAAAGAGAGTGCCAAACTTTTGACTCAAGATACCTGATCCCCATATGCTTTGCAATTTGCAAACCAGCAATTAAGGCTTCATATTCAGCCTCATTGTTAGTGGTTTGGAACTCACAAGCTATAGAATGGGGTATTATGTCCCCCTGTGGCGATTTTAGTAGTATTCCAAGCCCTGTGCCTTTGACATTTGAGGATCCATCAGTATAAAGTATCCAAGGATCCTTGGTCTCTTCTAGCTGCTGGACTTCTAGCTCAGCTTCTTCTTGTAAATCACTACTGAAATCAGCCACAAAGTCAGCTAATGCTTGGGATTTGATGGCTGTCCTAGGCTCATATCTTATATCATATGCACTCAACTTCACTGCCCACTTAGCCATCCTTCCTGACATCTCTGGTTTCCTGAGGACATTCTTAATTGGAAAATTAGTTTTAACAATGATAACATGAGTTTCAAAATAATGTCTTAACTTGGTAGATGCCATAATTAACGCAAGAATAAGCTTTTCAAGGTGTGAATACCTGGATTCGGCATCAAGTAAACTTTTACTTACATAATAGACAGGATGTTGTGTACCTTCATGATCCTTAACAAGGACCGCACTTATTGCTTTTGAGGATACTGCAAGATACAAGGATAACACATCACCTTTTTCTGGTTTCATCAAAGCCGGGGCTGAGGATAGGTAATCTTTGAGGGCTTTTAAAGCATTTTCATGCTTCTCAGTCCACTCAAATTTCTTGTTCTTCCTTAGGATATCATAGAATTCTTTGCACTTCTCTGAGGATTTGGATATAAATCTGTTCAAAGCTGCTATCCTTCCTGTTAGCCTTTGAACATCCTTAGCATTGGCCGGAGATTTGATGTTCACTATTGCTTTGATTTGTTCCGGGCTAGCTTCAATGCCTCTCTTTGTCACCATATATCCTAAGAATTTACCTGCTTTAACAGCAAAGTGACATTTTGAAGGATTAAGTTTCATGTTATATTTGTCAAGGATATCGAATGCTTCCTCCAAGTCTCTTAGGTGATCCTCAGCTTTTAAGGATTTTACCACCATATCATCTATGTAAACCTCCATAGTTTGTCCAATCTGGTCCTTGAACATCATATTCACCAGCCTTTGATATGTTGCACCTGCATTTCTTAATCCGAACGGCATAGCAATATAGCAGTATATACCAGTTGGAGTCATGAAGGCTGTATCCTCTTGGTCGGATGGTTCCATTTGGATTTGTTGGAATCCAGATGATGCATCCATAAAAGTTAACAGTTCATGACCCGCAGTTGCATCCACCATGGAGTCAATGTGGGGTAAAGGGAAAGGATCCTTGGGACATGCCTTATTTAAATCGGTAAAATCGACACATACCCTCCACTTTCCGTTTTTCTTTTGAACAACAACCACATTGGCCAACCATCTTGGATACTTGACCTCTCTAATCATACCTGCCCGGAGCAATTTCTCTACCTCTTCTTGGATAATGGCATTCCTTTCCGGTGCAAACTTTCTTCTCCTTTGATGGATTGGTTTGAAGGATCTGTCAATGCCGAGTTTGTGAGTGATTACATCTTTGGATATACCAGTCATATCTTCGTGTTTCCATGCAAAGGTAGTCTTTCTCCTTTTGAGGAAGGATACGAGGTCTTCTTTCATTTCGCCAAGGATCCCTGATCCGACATAGATTTTGGACTCAGGATCGTCAGGATCCATGAGGATTTCTACCACATCCTGCTCTCCGGCCTCCAAGACATCCCTTGGAGGATACCTTGATTGCTATTGCTCCCTTGACTTCGAGGCTGGTTTCATCGATGAAGTGTAGCAATTCTTAGCCTCCTGCTGATCACTATCAATCTTCACTATTCCCCAAGGACTAGGGAGCTTTACACATTGATGGTAAGTGGATGGGACTGCTTTCATATCGTGTATCCAGGGCCTGCCAAGGATAACATTAAAACAAGATAAACAGTCAATAACACAAAATTTTTGATAAGAGTGTAAGCCTTCAATATATATTGGGAGTTTAATGTCCCCCAGGGTATTCTTAGTTTCGCCACTAAATCCCACGAGCACGGAGGATCTTGGTATGATCTCTGATTCAGGGATACCCATCTTCTTTAGAACATCAAGCTGGATAATGTTCACTGAACTTCCTCCGTCTATAAGGATCCTGCGGACAAAATGATTAGATATAAAAAGAGTAATAACTAAACCATCGTGATGAGGATCTTGGATATCAACACGATCCTCTTCATCAAAGGTTATGACTTTTCCTTCGGAGACACTTGATGTTCGAACTGGTCTTTCTCCATTATCCATTTTAGTTTCCTTTGCATGCCTTTTAGCTGCTGAGAAGGATGTGCCACAAATGTCGGATCCTCCAGAAATAAAGTTTATCACTTGTGCATCTGCTGGAGGGGCTGGAGCCTTCTCAGGGATCCTTTCAGGATCCTGAGTTCTTGACTTTTTTCTTCCCAACAATTCTTTTAGATGCCCCTTGCTCAACAAGTATCAAATTTCCTTTCTTAATGCAATGCATTCTTCTGTGAGATGTCCAAAATCTTCATAATATGCACACCACTTTGATTTATCCTTAGTTGCAGCTGGCCTATCATTTTTTCTGGGCCATCTAGCTTTATCACCTAGGTTCTGCATAGCAAGGATTAGTTCATTGTTATCAACACAAAAACAATATTCGGAAATTGGAGGATAATCTTCATCATCCTCTTCTTGATCAACAGAATGCACGTTCTGGTTATCAGATCTATTGTAAGATCTGAACTTGTTGTTCCTGAATGAGGATCCTTGCTTATCCTGCTTTGAGGATCCTGCTAACCTCTCCTGGATCCTCTTGTCATCCTCTAGCCGGATGAACCTAAGTGCTCGTGTTCTTACCTCATCTAAGTTCCTGCATGGTGTCATAACAAGGTCATCATAGAAAGACGAATCCCTAAGCAGTCCCATTTTAAAGGCCTCAACAGCCGTGGCTATATCTAAGTTGGGAATGTCTAAGGATTCTTTACTGAATTTGGTAATGTAATCCCTTAATGATTCATTATGACCCCGGGTTATCCTATATAAATCACTAGTTAATCGTTCAAATTTTCTACTACAAGAAAACTGATTATTAAACAAGTTAACTAGGTTAGCAAATGAGGTAATAGAATAGGGAGGAAGACTTAGCAGCCATTTGAGAGCTGATCCAGTAAGAGTGGATCCGAATCCTTTGCACAGGCATGCTTCCTTTAACCTTTCTGGGATTGGATTGATCTCCATCCTCTCCCTGTATTGTGCTATGTGTTCTTCAGGATCCGTCGAACCATCATACAGTTTCATTGTAGGCACATGGAACCTCTTGGGTATCTCAGCATCACAGATTGGTGGTGCGAAACGAGATATCTTGTGGCTCCCATCTGCAATCTCTGGGATAGGTTTGACCACTCCTGGAACACTTGATATCATATCCTTTAGCTTTTGCAACTCTCTGGCCATGACATGATTGATACCTGGATCCTGCATAAGACCATGGTTAGTAGTATGAGAATTATTAAAATTATTACCTCCCATTGGATTCAAGTTAGGAAGAATGGATGTTAATCCATATTGTTGGGGCTCTGGAATGATCGAGGGACCAGTAGAAGCATTGGTCTGCATTGGAATGAAATCTCCCTGATGGACATCTGAACTTCCTGTTTGCAAACTCCTCAAGGATCCTGGCATCTGGAAGGATCCTTGAAACTGGGACGATCCTGGAATGAAGGAGGATCCTTGAACCTGGGATGATCCTGGAACAAAGGAGGATCCTTGAACCTGGGATGATCCTGGAACGAATGAGGATCCTTGAACCTGGGATGATCCTGGAACGAAGGAGGATCCTTGAACCTGGGATGATCCTGGAACGAAGGAGGATCCTTGAACCTGGGATGATCCTGGAACGAAGGAGGATCCTTGAACCTGGGATGATCCTAGAATGAAGGAGGATCCTTGAATCTGCTGCATTCCTGAATATCCTCCTGAATTCGTGAGGGATCCCATATGCTGAGGATAGGATCCCGCTGGCTGGAAATATGAACCTGATGCCTGGGTCACCGTTGTTGTTCCGTAGTGCACTCCTTTTGGTCCACCCACATATTGAACATCTGGAGCCACTGATGGCTGAGAAGTAATCACCGGAGTATCAAAATTCAAGGATTTTGGCACCAGTGGGGAATGATCCTCTGCCGTTGTCTTTTGTTTCTTGAGATCTCTGATTTCTTTGAGAATCCTCTCATTGGTCTTATCCTGTTGCCTTATCTGATCCTTCATCTGCAAAATCAAAGTAAACATGTCACTAGTAGTGGGAGTGTAAGAAGCAGAAGAAGTTGGAGGTTTTGAGAAAATGGGAGTTGGTTTCTTCGCAGCATTCTCGGTATTCTTTTGGGATCCAGAAGGTGGTGGAGGCAAAGGAGGGACGCCTTGTGAAGAAGTGAATGAGGGCATCAAATTTGAAGCATTCTTCGCTGAGGAAGCCATTTGCTTGGTTGTAGTGAACCGAAATAAGCACAGAAATGCGTATTTTTCTAAGGACGAAGCACCAATTGCCCCACGGTGGGCGCCAAACTGTTTTGGTCAAAAAATCTGTTGAGAATATTGCAACCAAACTCTTTGTTACGGGGTATGATGCTGATTATGTATATCAATGACAAGGATCACTTTAATGTAATTTGCACAAATGACACAAGGATGTATACGGGGAAAAAGCCCTTGATCAAGAGTTGATCTCCGGCACAAAAAACCCCGGGTGATGGAAACTACCGATCACCAAGCTCAAATAAATGATTAAATGTTTACAACTTCGGATAGTAACGAGCTAGGTACAAGGATCACTATCGTGAAATGTGTACAAGTGAGTGAAAATGAATGTATGTTCGTCGAGAGCTTCAAGTGTGCGAGTATACGAGTGTGTGTAGCTGCAAAAATGGCTAAGTGTTTTTCTACTAGCTCGTTACCCCTTTTAAAATAGAAATCTAACTACCAAACTAACTATCCGACTTTCGTGCCATGCCTCCACGTTCTCCACAACGTCTATTTTTGGTCAAGCACGTGCAGAATAGTTTGGGAATATTCTCCAGGAATGTCGCCAAGACTTGGTCAAGCTTGTTATACCTGCGAGATGCTACAAAACATAAGTAAACAATCGTCAGTACGAGGATCCTTAAAGTGATCCATGATCCTGATCCTAAAGCCCTTCTGAGGAT
Organism: Helianthus tuberosus; assembly: GCA_030545235.1. Taxonomy (NCBI): domain Eukaryota; kingdom Viridiplantae; phylum Streptophyta; class Magnoliopsida; order Asterales; family Asteraceae; genus Helianthus; species Helianthus tuberosus. Next base: position 9,930,978 of record CM060436.1, read on the forward strand.
CACCACCTGTCACAGAAGTAAGGATCACTAATTAGGATAACGAATAAGGATCACTAATTGTTAGAAAATCCTCCCCTAACAATAACTGCATTCCGAAGTTAGACAGGTATTCTCTCTTCATCTTCTTCCTTCTCTTACTATGTTCTTCTTACTTTACCATTATCTCTTCAAGAATGATGCTCCGGTCCTCCCCCGCCAAGGATCACCAGAAGGATAGTCCCTTGAAGAGTCAAAAGATCATCAAAGACTCCACAAATGAAAGGTGTTACTTTAATGATGCTCAGATAGACAAGATTCGTCATTACTTTCCGGCGAGTGCTTTTTTCAAACCCTTTGATCCTACTATTCTGAGCGACTATGTTTCAGAAACATGGGTTGCCTTTCCAGTTACTCCATTCGCCATAGGATACACCTATCCTTTCCCAGAATTTACACAATCCTTCTTTTCCCTTACCGGCATCTCTTACATCCAAGCCATGCCGATGATTTGGAGGGTTTTGTATACCCTGGAGAGGATCATCGAGCAGGAAGGCATTGATTTAGGCATGTCAGAGCTGACACAATTGTATGATCTTACTACCTTTGGTTCCCATCGTTATTTGTTCAAACGAAAACCCGGTGGAGAACACCCTCTTCTTAAAGTTACCAAGAATGACACAAATTGGAAACGTCGCTTCTTCTTTGTCAGGATGGATACCATTCCAAACGGAAGGCATCTACCAAGGACATGGTCCACCCATGGTAGGCCAGAGGATCCTGAGAAGGATCACCAGGTAGTCTTGTTTTTGTATAAGGATTACTGACCCCCTTTTTGTCTTGTGTTATGCAGCTATTTCTGTCTCACACATCATCACATCACCTGAAACCAAGGATAGGCTTGCTGCTTTTTGGAAGCTTGATCCTGAAACAAGGACATTCAAGATAGACACCCAAGATTCACAAGAAGTATCCTCAGGTTCCATTACCATGTCAAGTAAGTATCCTGCCTTTTACATAGTTTGAATATTAAAATAAATAAGTAAATTGAAATAGGATAAGGATACTCATCTTGCTTTGAATGTGTAGGCGCCGGAAAATCTGCCAAGCCTGTATCCCAGTTCAACACGGCTGACCTTGATGTTGTTCGATCCAGGAAGAAGAGGTCCACTACCAGTCCTAGCATCTCCATTCCAAAGGCACCCACTAAAGGAAATGGTGGCAAGAAGAGGAAAACTTCTGATACTGAGGATCTTCAAGGCCTACCACTGATCCGCCACCAGTTCCTTGAATACTTCAACGATGTAAGGATCACCAACTCTGCCTAGGTATCCTACTCGTATGAGGATCACCTGATCTTGAACTGCTTTATCCTTTTCTTTGCAGAAATTTGCTGAGATTGAAGATTACGTGGGGAATGTTGAGGAGCAGGACAAGAAGATTGCTGACCTCCAACAGGTTGCCGTGCTTAAGGACCTTGCCATTGCTGATCTTCAGAAGGAACTCCAAGATGCCAAGACTAAGACAGCTAAACTTCTGATTGACCTTGACTATGAGAAGCATGATCTCATAGAAAATGCTAAGGTCTCTGCTGCCATCACAATGTATCAGACAAAATTGAAGATGGCCCAGGAAGCTCAAGATCCTAACTTTGATAAAAGCAGTTGGGATGTTGAGGGCTGGAAAGCAAGGTTGGCTGATCTCGAGGATGATGAGGAGGAGACTACTGAGGTCTTGGCGATTGAGGCAAGTGGCAGTGGAAAGGATCTGATGAAGGATACCGCAGCTGGAGGGGATGATGATGCAGCGAAGGCATAGGCTGCATGAATGGGCGATGAAGGACATTTCTAGACATAGCCGGAGCCCATTTTTTAAGTTTGATAGTTTGTTTTGGTTATGGTGTTTTTTGTTGAACAATGATGGGTTGTACTTAAACAATAGTTTTTAGGATTAAGGATCATGTATGATCCTTTGGACAATAGGCAGGATTGCATATGGTGGAGGGATCCTCTGTTTTGGGGATGAAGCCATTGTGATCCAGCCGCCTTTATATTCCTGCACTACTTTCGAACTTATTATCATGGACACCCTTTACCTACCCCAGCGGACGGGCCACGTTTTGCTGGTAGATGCTCGGGGTAGGTAATTTTGACAACCTTTTAAGGGTTACTACTTTGTTAATAAATAAAATCTTAACCTTTTGTCGCTTATCTTGTGTTGTTATCCTTGTGTTTCTTTGATTTTCCTTTGTTTTGATGCATATTCATTGAATAAATAATTTTGAATAAGTCAGATTGAAAATATTTAGGATATGATCCATGATCAGATATCCTATAGTTAAAGAATCCCAAAAAGAAATATGTTTTAAGGATCACAAGTCTAGTTGTCAAATTTTTTAAGGGTTATTCAAATAAATAATGAATAGGATTAAAAATAGTTAAGGATCATACCTGAGGGTCCAAGTTAGGATCCTAACCATAATAAGGATAACTATAAGATAAACCTTAGGATAAAGTAAGGATCAAGGATCCCTAGTTGCCTATCTTCAAGAACCTGAAATAGAACATAACTTGGGACTAAGCCAACATAAGAAAAGAGTTAGCAACTGGGGACAAGCCCAAGGATAACTGGGGACAAGCCCAAGGATAACTGGGGACAAGCCCAAGGATCGTATGTAAACTGGAGTATGGCCCTAACTGGCGACTATCCAAACTTAGTGACATGAAAATGCCAAAACCTTAGCTAACGTGAAAACGTTAGAAACCTTAGCTAACGTGAAAACGTTAGAAACCTTAGGAACGGATGTATGGTACGTCTACCATTATACGTAGGATCCTAGGCATAGCCAGTACAATGGAATTATCAGGCCCTAAAACGAGTACTGGTCCCACTGCCTTGAACTATACCAGGATCATCATGCGCTACAGGCGGAACTTGGGTCAAGCCCAAATAACTGGGGTTAAACCCAAGGAACGGATTGCTTCAGCGGATAACCAATGTTATGCTAAGGATACCTGAACTTTCAAAACTTAAACTCACGTGAGAGATGGATAAAGGATACATGATCCTTATCCTTATATGAGAAAATAAAGAAATGAAATAGTTCAAGTTTAGGATATTACCTAAGTAAGGATCACCGATACTTTGAGGATCCTTTAAGGATATCCCTATCGTGAGGATCATCTGTGCCATGAGGATCCTGCTCACATGAAATATTTCTTCAAGTGGACAGCATTCCAAGCTCTTGGTAGCAAATCACCTTCCATGGTTAGCAATCTATATGCCCCCTTTCCTGCTTCAGCTTCAATCAAATAAGGGCCTTCCCATTTTGGAGCCAATTTTCCATCAGCAGGATTGGTGGTATTCTGAAATGCTTTCCTTAATACCATATCTCCAACTTGAAACCTCCTGATCCTGACATTTTTGTTGTAAGCACCAGCCATTCTTTGCTGATAACTGGCCATCCTTATCCTAGCCATATCCCTGATTTCTTCAATAGTATCTAGGTCTTGAGCCAAGTTCTCATCATTCTCCTCAGGATCACGGGTACTTGTTCTTGCAGTTGGAACCACCATTTCTGTTGGGATCACTGATTCTGCCCCAAATACCAAAGAGAATGGCGTTTGACTAGTAGTATTCTTAGGGGTTGTCCTATCAGCCCAAAGCACATAGGGTAGTTCTTCTGCCCATTTCCCTTTCTTGGATCAAAGCTTCTTCTTCAAATTGTTGATGATGATCTTGTTGGATGATTCTGCCTGACCATTAGCTTGTGGGTGGACTGATGTTAATGTTATCATCTTAATCCCCCAACTGTCACAAAAGTTAGTGGTTCTGCCCCCAATAAATTGGGAACCATTATCACATATAATCTCAGAAGGAATTCCAAATCTAGTTATAATATTTCTTTTAATGAAGGATATAACTTCCTTTTCTCTAACTTGGGCAAAAGCTTCAGCCTCTATCCACTTGGAGAAGTAATCAGTCATAGCAAGCATGAATACTTTTCCACCAGGTGCCTTAGGGAGCTTACCAACTATATCCATACCCCATCTCATAAATGGCCAAGAGGAGGATATAGGATGCAATAATTCAGCTGGTTGATGAAGGATATTGCTGTGCCTCTGACAAGGATCACATCTCTTAGCACACTCCACAGTATCTCTCTTCATGGTTGGCCAGTAGTATCCTGTCCTCAGGATCCTTGAGAATAATGCCCTGCCCCCAGTGTGGTTTCCACAATCTCCTTCATGGAAGTCTTTTAGAACTTCTTGGATTTCAGGATCCTCAATGCATCTCAGGTATGGTCCTGCAAGAGATCGTCTATACAACATACTATTTAAAATTGTGAATTGAGATACCTTAGATTTGAAAGCCCTAGGGTTTTCTCCTGTAGGAATCTCTCCATGTTGTAAGTATCTCATGATTGGTGAGATCCATGACCCTAATCCTGAATGGGATCGAGTATCCTCACTAGGGATAATTGCAGGATCATTTCCTATCTCCATAGCCGCATGATCCTCGATAGCCGGGGCCAGGATATGGATAATAGGGATCTTGATATCCTCCGGGATCTTCAAGGATGATCCTAAGTTAGCCAATGCATCAGCTTCTGTATTTTCTTCCCTTGGTACCTGCGTCAAACTAAAGGAAACAAAAGTGAGTGCCAAACTTTTGACTATCTCTAAATATTTGGTTAGCTTTTCACCTTTAACAGCATAGGATCCATTAAAATGGTTTGTAATTAACAATGAATCTACATGTACCTCAAGATACCTGATCCCCATATGCTTTGCAATTTGCAAACCAGCAATTAAGGCTTCATATTCAGCCTCATTGTTAGTGGTTTGGAACTCACAAGCTATAGAGTGGGGTATTATGTCCCCCTGTGGCGATTTTAGTAGTATTCCAAGCCCTGTGCCTTTGACATTTGAGGATCCATCAGTATAGAGTATCCAAGGATCCTTGGTCTCTTCTAGCTGCTGGACTTCTAACTCAGCTTCTTCTTGTAAATCACTACTGAAATCAGCCACAAAGTCAGCTAATGCTTGGGATTTGATGGCTGTCCTAGGCTCATATCTTATATCATATGCACTTAGCTTCACTGCCCACTTAGCCATCCTTCCTGACATCTCTGGTTTCCTGAGGACATTCTTAATTGGAAAATTAGTTTTAACAATGATAACATGAGTTTCAAAATAATGTCTTAACTTAGTAGATGCCATAATTAATGCAAGAATAAGCTTTTCAAGGTGTGAATACCTGGATTCGGCATCAAGTAAACTTTTACTTACATAATAGACAGGATGTTGTGTACCTTCATGATCCTTAACAAGGACCGCACTTACTGCTTTTGAGGATACTGCAAGATACAAGGATAGCACATCGCCTTTTTCTGGTTTCATTAAGGCCGGGGCTGAGGATAGGTAATCTTTGAGGGCTTTTAAAGCATTTTCATGCTTCTTAGTCCACTCAAACTTCTTGTTCTTCCTTAGGATATCATAGAATTCTTTGCACTTCTCTGAGGATTTGGATATAAATCTGTTCAAAGCTGCTATCCTGCCTGTTAGCCTTTGAACATCCTTAGCATTGGCCGGAGATTTGATGTTCACTATTGCTTTGATTTGTTCCGGGCTAGCTTCAATGCCTCTCTTTGTCACCATATATCCTAAGAATTTACCTGCTTTAACACCAAAGTGACATTTTGAAGGATTAAGTTTCATGTTATATTTGTCAAGGATATCGAATGCTTCCTCCAAGTCTCTTAGGTGATCCTCAGCTTTTAAGGATTTTACCACCATATCATCTATGTAAACCTCCATAGTTTGTCCAATCTGGTCCTTGAACATCATATTCACCAGCCTTTGATATGTTGCACCTGCATTTCTTAGTCCGAACGGCATAGCAATATAGCAGTATATACCAGTTGGAGTCATGAAGGCTGTATCCTCTTGGTCGGATGGTTCCATTTGGATTTGTTGGAATCCAGATGAAGCATCCATAAAAGTTAACAGTTCATGACCCGCAGTTGCATCCACCATGGAGTCAATGTGGGGTAATGGGAAAGGATCCTTGGGACATGCCTTATTTAAATCGGTAAAATCGACACATACCCTCCACTTTCCGTTTTTCTTTTGAACAACAACCACATTGGCCAACCATCTTGGATACTTGACCTCTCTAATCATACCTGCCCGGAGCAATTTCTCTACCTCTTCCTGGATAATGGCATTCCTTTCCGGTGCAAACTTTCTTCTCCTTTGATGGATTGGTTTGAAGGACCTGTCAATGCCGAGTTTGTGAGTGATTACATCTTTGGATATACCAGTCATGTCTTCGTGTTTCCATGCGAAGGTAGTCTTTCTCCTTTTGAGGAAGGATACGAGGTCTTCTTTCATTTCGCCAAGGATCCCTGATCCGATATAGATTTTGGATTCAGGATCATCAGGATCCATGAGGATTTCTACCACATCCTGCTCTCTTGCCTCCAAGACATCCCTTGGAGGATACCTTAATTGCTATTGCTCCCTTGACTTCGAGGCTGGTTTCATCGATGAAGTGTAGCAATTCTTAGCCTCCTGCTTATCACTATCAATCTTCACTATTCCCCAAGGACTAGGGAGCTTCACACATTGATGGTAGGTAGATGGGACTGCTTTCATATCGTGTATCCAAGGCCTGCCAAGGATAACATTACAACAAGATAAACAGTCAATAACACAAAATTTTTGATAAGAGTGTAGGCCTTCGATGTATATTGGGAGTTTAATGTCCCCCAGGGTATTCTTAGTTTCGCCACTAAATCCCACGAGCACGGAGGATCTTGGTATGATATCTGATTTAGGGATACCCATCTTCTTTAGAACATCAAGCTGGATAATGTTCACTGAACTTCCTCCGTCTATAAGGATCCCGCGGACAAAATGGTTAGAAATGAAAAGAGTAATAACTAAACCATCGTGATGAGGATCCTGGATATCAACACGATCATCCTCATCAAAGGTTATGACTTTTCCTTCGGAGACACTTGATGTTCGAACATGTCTTTCTCCATTATCCATTTTAGTTTCCTTTGCATGCCTTTTAGCTGCTGAGAAGGATGTGCCGCAAATGTCTGATCCTCCAGAAATAAAGTTAATCACTTGTGCATCTGCTGGAGGGGCTGGAGCCTTCTCAGGGATCCTTTCAGGATCCTGAGTCCTTGACTTTTTTCTTCCCAACAATTCTTTTAAATGCCCCTTGCTCAACAAGTATCCAATTTCCTTTCTTAGTGCAACGCATTCTTCTGTGAGATGCCCAAAATCTCATGGTATGCACACCACTTTGATTTATCCTTAGTTGCAGCTGGCCTATCATTTTTTCTCGGCCATCTAGCTTTATCACCTAGGTTCTGCATCGCAAGGATTAGTTCATTGTTATCAACACAAAAACAATATTCAGAAATTGGAGGATAATCCTCATCATCCTCTTCTTGATCAACAGAATGCACGTTCTGGTTATCAGATCTGTTGTAGGATCTGAACTTGTTGTTCCTGAATGAGGATCCTTGCTTATCCTGCTTTGAGGATCCTGCAAACCTCTCCTGGATCCTCTTGTCGTCCTCTAGCCGAATGAGTCTAAGTGCTCGGGTTCTTACCTCATCTAAGTTCCTGCATGGTGTCATAACAAGATCATCATAGAACGACGAATCCCTAAGCAATCCCATTTTAAAGGCCTCAACAGCCGTGGCTATATCTAAGTTGGGAATGTCTAAGGATTCTTTACTGAATTTGGTAATGTAATCCCTTAATGATTCATTATGACCCTGGGTTATCCTATATAGATCACTAGTTAATCGTTCAAATTTTCTACTACAAGAAAACTGATTATTAAACAAGTTAACTAGATTAGCAAATGAGGTAATAGAATAGGGGGGAAGACTTAGCAGCCATTTGAGAGCTGATCCTGTAAGAGTGGATCCGAATCCCTTGCACAGGCATGCTTCCTTTAACCTTTCTGGAATTGGATTGATCTCCATCCTCTCCCTGTATTGTGCTATGTGTTCTTCAGGATCCGTCGAACCATCATACAGCTTCATTGTTGGCACATGGAACCTCTTGGGTATCTCAGCATCACAGATTGGTGGTGCAAAACGAGATATCTTATGGCTCCCATCTGCAATATCTGGGATAGGTTTGACCACTCCTGGAACACTTGATATCATGTCCTTTAGCTTTTGCAATTCTCTGGCCATGGCATGATTGATACCTGGATCCTGCATAAGACCATGGTTAGTAGTATAAGAATTATTAAAAGTGTTACCTCCCATTGGATTCAGATTAGGAAGATTGGATGTTAATCCATATTGTTGGGGCTCTGGAATGATCGAGGGACCAGTAGAAGCATTGGTCTGCATTGGAATAAAATCTCCCTGATGGACATCTGAACTTCCTGTTTGCAAACTCCTCAAGGATCCTGGCATCTGGAATGATCCCTGAAACTGGGACGATCCTGGAACAAAGGAGGATCCTTGAACCTGGGATGATCCTGGAACAAAGGAGGATCCTTGAACCTGGGATGATCCAGGTACAAAGGAGGATCCTTGAACCTGGGATGATCCTGGGACAAAGGAGGATCCTTGAACCTGGGATGATCCTGGGACAAAGGAGGATCCTTGAACCTGGGATGATCCTGGAACAAAGGAGGATCCTTGAACCTGGGATGATCCTGGGACAAAGGAGGATCCTTGAACCTGGGATGATCCTGGGACAAAGGAGGATCCTTGAATCTGCTGCACTCCTGAATATCCTCCTGAATTCGTGAGGGATCCCATATGCTGAGGATAGGATCCCGCTGGCTGGAAATATGAACCTGATGCCTGGGTCACTGTTGTTGTTCCGTAGTGCACTCCTTTTGGCCCACCCACATATTGTACATCTGGAACCACTGATGGCTGGGAAGTAATCATCGGAGTATCAAAATTCAAAGATTTTGGCACCAGTGGGGAATGATCCTCTGCCGTTTTCTTTTGTTTCTTGAGATCTCTGATTTCCTTGAGGATCCTTTCATTGGTCTTATCCTGTTGCCGTATCTGATCCTTCATCTGCAAAATCAAAGTAAATATGTCACTAGTAGTGGGAGTGTAAGAAGCAGAAGAAGTTGGAGGTTTTGAGAAAATGGGAGTTGGTTTCTTCGCAGCATTCTCAGCATTCTTCTGGGATCCAGAAGGTGGTGGAGGCAAAGGGGGAACGCCTTGTGAAGAAGTGAATGAGGGCATCAAATTTGAAGCATTCTTCGCTGAGGAAGCCATTTGCTTGGTTGTAGTGAACTGGAATGAGCACAGAAATGCGAATTTTTCTAAGGACGAAGCACCAATTGCCCCACGGTGGGCGCCAAACTGTTTTGGTGAAAAAATCTGATGAGGATATTGCAACCAAACTCTCTGTTACGGGGTATGATGCTAATAATGTAGAACAATGACAAGGATCACTTCAATGTAAATTGCACAAACGACACAAGGATTTATACGGGGAAAAAGCCCTTGATCAAGAGTTGATCTCCGGCATAAAAAACCCCGGGTGATGGAAACTACCGATCACCAAGCTCAAATTAATGAATAAATGTTTACAACTTCGGATAGTAACGAGCTAGGTACAAGGATCACTATCGTGAAATGTGTAAAAGTGAGTGAAAACGAATGAATGTTCGTCAAGAGCTTCAAGTATGCGAGTGTATGAGAGTGTGTGTAGCTGAAAAATGACTAAGTGTTCTAATTCTAGCTCGTTACCCCTTTTAAAATAGAAGTTAACTACAATAACTAACTATCCGACATTTGTGCCAAGCTCCCACGTTCTCCACAACGTCCATTTTTGGCCAAGCACGTGCGGGATAGTCTGGGAATATTCTCCAGGAATGTCGCCAAGACTAAGTCCGAGTTGAACTTCCTGCAAAACATTCACGAATTCAAAGTAGACAACCGTTAGTACTGGGATCCTTATAGTGATCCATGATCCTGATCCTGCAACGCTTCTGAGGATCACTACTTCAGACAGAGTTGAGGATCACTAAATCCAACAGCAAATAAGGATCACTGGTTATTTAGAAATCCACCCCTAACATATATTACATAGAAAATATAAGTTATTATACATAGTATAGTAAAATACTAAAATAACATTTATTTAAAAGTGGTGACCATTTACATATAATAAAAATGCGTAATAAATAAAATATATTACATAGTATTTATATTTGATATATAAGATACAGTTCAGGCAGGTACACAAATAATATTACATTTGCTTTACAAATATAATATAAATTGGTCATGCCAAAACAACTTGTTCTTATTATATTTTGATCTCTAGGACATAGTATGAAAAATATGGTTACTACTAATAATGTACTATCACATTGTTTCACAAATTGGAACTCTAAACAATGATACACTAACTCTATTATCTTTTGGTGTATCTTTGCAATTCACTCATCTCAGCACATTGATTTTCTCATTTGACAAATCATTTTTCATACTTTTATTTCATTTGGAACCTGTCAATTCAAAGTCTTCCTCAGTTGCCAATCAAAGTATGCTTCCTTTGGACAAAGAATTTTATTGATTCTAAAAATCATTCACATTCATTTTAAATATCTATTGATCATATATCTTTTGGCTTGAACCTAGTCATCTTGAAAATTATATCATTTCATCCCATTCGTTTGTCATCAATTTCTTGAACTAATTCAGTTGAACCATTGAATCCTACTTAAGATACAACTTGTATTCACAAAATTCGATATTTTAAATTTGTGTCATCTACCTTAATATTATTTTTTTATTAACTAAAAGGTGACATAAGTTTAAAAGAAATATCATAACCCAAATACACTTAGGAGCTAGAATCTGAGATAAAGAAAAAGTATTCCTACTTATTCCAGTAAATCTCGAGGACGAGATTTTTATTAAGGTGGGGAGAATGTAACAACCCTCATTAAAAGTCCTATTTATTTTATTATTTTATCCAAGAGGAAACCCTAATTAAGACACCCAAGTGATTCTGCACAAACCCTAAAATTTTCAGAACAATCAGAATCAGGATCAGGGCCCCTAAAACTCAGGGGGGGCATTCCCTACTCGACGATTATCCAAATAAAACGCTGTCTAAATATAATTTCGAGAATCTGTCAACTCAGCAGGCCTAGTCCCACACGTGGCAACAATATAGTAAAAATGTGACCCTTACGGACCGTAAGGGTTTATGCTTACGGTCCGTAAGCCAAGTCAAAATCGTGTATAAATAGAGGGCATTGGCACTTGATTTCTGGTTTTATTACGACGATCAAATTCAATCTGTACGTCGAGTTATAGTCGAAACAGTCACAAAATCACTAATTAGTATAGCGGGGTGCTGCCGCAAACAGGGTATTAACTCGATCGCTGCTACGATTCAATGTCCGATCGATCTAAACTATCCAATGGATGTTTAAGCGCTATCCTTTGTCATTAGTTGTGATTCCGACAGGATGTTGAGTACCACCCGAATTGGGGGAAAACTCTGTCCTTCGTTGTGAATCCGATGGATGTTTAAGTGATTGCACTTTGTCATTCGTTGTGAGGGTTTTAATCTCGTGAGTTATCGTAAATGCTGTATTAAGTTACCTACCTAGTTCGTGTGCACTAGGTTACAAGGTGTAACACCTCAAAAATTTCGTGTTTAATAAGATAACGACACGTGTCATGTACGACAAAAACGCGTTGTAAACCCGGATTGAATAAAGGTGTTTTGGCAGGATTTTTTTTTAAAGTGTCGTCATGTTTAATTTTACCTCTGAACGACCTTATTTTTAAATCCCAAGACCCAATTAAATATTACACACACCCATGATGCTCTCAATTCAGTGAATTGTTGTCATTAATAGGATTCCGAATGCAAGGTAGGATCCTACGAAGAAATGAATGATAAACCTTTGTTTTCGGGACTTTAATTTGAATTCAAGGAAACAACTTCAAATGGAAGGGTATGTAATAGTACAAGGCATAATTGGAGGCCCCAAATTGTCAAAAAGAATGCCCCAAAGTCAGAATTTAAGTTGCCCTTTCGAAACTTCAACAAACAAAAACATTTTGGTCCCTGATGCATGCTTACGGACCGTAAGCATATATGCTTACGGTGCGCAAGCAGTCCCCCAGCGACCAGCAACCTTCTGTTGGCTGTTATGCGCAATTGTGACCCTTTTGGCCGGTATTTCTCACTTATAAACGACCCCTAGGCACCCCCTATATACTAGAAACATGTGTTGAACAATTGTGGAGGAGTGTAGACCCTTGTGTCAATACATTGTGGTGTGTAAACCCACTATATAAAGGCCTCCATGACCATTCCATTCACAATTCACTTCTGATCAATTTTGGGAGCTTCCAAGCAGATCAAGCCTTCCTAATTCATTAATTAAACACTTTGTAAGTTGCCTAACCTTTCTAAATTAATTATAGCTTAGTATTTTAGCTAAAAGTCAAACCGACGTAACTACGGTTTGACTTCGTAATTAATTAATTATAGCTCAGTCGTATGTCGAATTAAAAGTACCGTTAAGTAGGTAATTATATGGGTATTAAACCCTTATAAGGGCATGTACTGATTCCAGACCTAACTAGGTCGTTTGTCGAGTCAAACGTTGACCGAAAAAGTCAACAGTTGTGTAAATTACGATTTAATGCACGATTAGCAATACGTGATGCGTGTAACCTGTTTTAAACTTAATATAACTTGGTAATAAGTGTACGGACATGTCTAAACTGGTCAGATTCGACAACTCTCAGTTTTAAACCGGTTCGGAACCGAAAGTCACGAAACTATGACTTTTACGTTGACTTCAGTTCTGGCCCGAGTTAGACGGAATTATAAATGCCTTAATGCTTCATTAGGGTTGGGTTACATGATAGTATAAGCCTCTGTACTTGTTTCGTTGATTACCCAATTAATATACATGTTTCCGTTAATCGCTCATATGTTGACCATTGTGCCCTTATTACCTTAAAACGTGATTTTTGGAAAAGTAAAAGTGTAGAAACCTTAATTACTGATATATAGACTTGTATGCAAAGTTTGACATCAGTTTGAATTGTAGAATAAGAGTTATGCTCATTAGCGTAATTACGGTGCTTTATGTTAATAAAATGGCGTAATTAGCGTATAGCCTAATTAAACCTACTTTTTGGTATCAAACTTAATACCCACTGATATAATATATTATTTTGGGATTTTTAAAGATTTTTAATTAATTTTAGGCTGAGCATAACTAGTAGTCGTAGGCTTAATCCGGTAATTGTCGGTTTTGCCCTTACGGGCCATAAAATGAGTTTTACGTATCTAAACGACTCCATACCTTTTGCTACTGATCACATATGTTAAATAAATTATTTTAAGCCTTCTAGAAATATAAAAATATCAGATTTAAGTATCGAACCCGGAATTGGCCTTTAATCGCCTTATTTAGCGTTTTTAACGCATAGTATGTTTTAAAATCATATTGAACATACCCGGGTTGATACCTACTGATATATAAGGCAAATTATGATATTTTAACAGTAAGAAAAGGTTGATTAACTCAGACTTCGTTTTTGAGCTTTTCGGCTTATGTGAAATTACCAAATTACCCCTACGGGGCATAGTTTGGTTAAAAATGATAAATTTCACATATATGCTTTAGCCTACTGTTATAACTCATCAAATTGAGTATGTTTATTTTTTACATCAGACCTGTAACTCAGTTAAACATCTAAACGCTTTTACAAACTTTAAAATGACCAAACTACCCCTACGGGGCATAGTTTGTGTTTAAATTAGTTCGGGGCATAATGAAAGACAGCCTACTGATGTCCCAACATATTTGAAGCATATTAACTTAGGAAACCTGTATATGGCTCTTACGGATACCCGTTATGCTTATTACGCGTTCGGTTCGGTTTATGTAACAAGTTTACATAAATTAGCCGAAACGGGTCAAACCTTATCGGTTTTATCTCAAAATCCAGAATGTGTTTAGTTTACCCATATTATACAAGTCTCCAGACTTGTCGGGTCTAAATCACATCCTATTCCGGTCTTCGCTTAATCATGCGTTTTGAACCGTAAACCTTTCCTTAAAACTAACCGGTCTAAGTTACGACTTAAATAAGACCCGTTAGGAATTTAATAGGTTAATAAAACCTTCGTTCCAGATTAAGAGCCCCAGTAGAAGTACTTGTGCTTGCTGATTAAGATATACGGCTGAGTGTAAATTGCATTGCTAGCTCAGGTAAATACTTTTAACTTATTTTCCCTTATACGGGCTTGGGATACGGTATTATAAAAATACCGCTTGGTCGGGTGTAGAAACCTTTTAATCGGAGATGATTAAATTGCATAATCCCGTTTTAATCTGTATTGATTGATAACAAATAAAATTGGGGGTTAATGACCGTGTCCTGGATATCCTTGGCTCATTTTAAAAAGTGAATGCCCACGACGTAAGCACAAGGTGTAGGCAAAACACCTCCTGTTGCATATGTATAACGTATACTCACTCGTAAGGGTATCTTCTTGTGAGATTATATTTGTGGTGTGTCGATTAATCTTGTCCGGCTTGTATTGTATAATCACCGGCCCTAAATGTTGGACAACCATGTAAATCGGATACAAGATTTTTATTAATAAAATTGTCCCAAGTATAAAAGATTAATTTTGCCTCTGTGCATTTTAATCAATGTGTCAAGATATTTTGTGCCGTTTGCACTCGAATCACTTTTCAAACTCTTTTTCCAAAATGAGTCAGTTAATTGTATTTACCAGTGTAAACTGACGTATTTTCCAAAAGGTTAAGTGACAGGTACTATGCGTAATTGGCTGGGAGCTCAGGGCGTCACTAGGGAATCTTGCAAGTTCTAGATGCCTAAAGTCTGTTGAACAGTTTTCTTTTATTGATCCGCCTGTGGATCCTTTACCTTCCGTTGTAATACTTTGACATTACTTATATTCGGAATGTAATATATTTATCTTTTGCTTCCGCTGTGCATTATTATATTGTGTTGTTTGACCATGATGTTGCCAACCACGTCACGATACTCCCCTACCGGGCCCACCGGTGACACGTGGAAAATCGGGGTGTGACACAAGGCTAAATCAATAGGCTAAGCTCTGCCTGTATAAATCTGCAATATATCAAGGCTTATCTGTAGACTAAACTTTGACCGTATGAATCTGCATGATTATAATGTGAGTCATTCTCTTTTTATCAAATTACTTTCAAAATCATGTTTATTTTCAAGGTTATAATTACAGGGATTAAGTCTTTGTAATCACCATATTACAGCCGGTATGTGGGGTTTTGTATACATTACTTGATAATCTTCACCATTGGACAACGAGTTAGCCAATGGGTGATATGACCATAGTCACAGAAACGAGTCGAGTGACAAATACCGAGGGTAGTTGGTTGATATCAGAAACATTGTAATCGCTCTTAATACTGTAAATTATAACAAACGAGTCGTTTTAGCAAAATGAATGATTCACTCAGTATTTCCCGCTGACAAAACCTTTTTCAAACATGTTTCAGGTAATTACAGTAGATTGGAGTAAGAGATGGATACGGCACTAAAAGGCTTCAAGAAGTGGCCTATTTTATTAATTAAATCAAATTAAGAAATATTGTTTTATGTAATCAAATTTATCTTTATTAAAGCTACCATTGTAAAACATGGGTTTATCCCATCTATTTAATAAATAAAATCCGGTGTTTTATAAACTCTGATATTTTTTTCCTAACTCACGGTCCTGATGAAATTTCCGCTGCAACGTTTTCAAAATAATCACCGGTACCACTGGACTGTTCGCGGCTCCCGATTCCGTCCAGGGTGGGTCGGGGGCCGTGACAGAAGGTGGTATCAGAGCCACTGCTTTAAGCCTTTAGGTGTTGTAACAATAATACCTAAATTCATATAAAAGAGTTAGGAGATTGCTGTTAACTGGTAACACACATGATAGCATTTAGACTTGAACTTAAGAAAAGATGCCTTAGTATCAGCTTCGAGATAAGCTAAGTACTTGTGTAAATAAAGTATGATGGGTTTTGATATACCATAAGAATGGTAATTAGAATATTGCAAGATATGATAAATAAGCAAGAATTAATAGTAATTATTGCTTATTGATATTACTTGATCTAGAATAAGATATGTACGGGAATACAAATTTCCCTAATTCTGGATAAAAGCCTAATAAAGGAGGCACTTTTAAAAGATACTATTTATGGGAAATAGAAAATTTTCTCCGGCAAGACTGGGTATGGTGTAGCAGACTCTCCAGTTTGTCCGGATATACTGAGGTTACCTCTCCGGCGCGAACCGGGTAAGACGGGGTATATAATATGTCAAACAAGTGACAATAATTCCCTAAATAGTATCATGATCTGATATCTGACTGGTATTTAGGTCCCTAGGTATATAAATAAAAAACTAGGTTATATACCCGTGATTTCACAGGTTATGGGTTGTTTTATAAAAATTTATATTTACAGAATAATTTCATATATTTGATTTCTTATAATTGGATAACCTCTTCATACTAACACCACTTTAAGGTCCTTTCTACCATGAGTTTTTCTTAACATGCCGCCTTGCTAATGTGACTGCTACGTCACTCTTAATGTCTCCTATTTATACCCTCCCACACTTAATGTTTTATACCCGTGACTTTCACAGGTTATGGGTTGTGCTAAAAAAATCTATATTTATAAAAGTACCTTTTTTGGTATGATTTTATATAAACGTGTCGAGGCAAATTTGTAACTTGTGCTTGAGTAACAAAAATCAACTTTGATCATAGCTTGAAGACATATGGGTAGCGAAATATATTCATATATGTCATATACTTTTAAAATATATTTAAGATAAAATAGTACTAAAACGATTTGGTCGTCAGATAGACCGAACCAACAACATTATATATGTAACCTCAAAAAAGACAATTGAAAATAAAATTCCATTTAAAAGGTATAAACTAAATCACACAATGAATTTTCATTTTTTTATATACCAATGAACTTTATGGGATATGAATTGATTTTTAAAAATTTAAATTTGCAAAATAAAATTTTTTATATGATTTATTATATGAATTGATTTTTGTTGGGGGAAGATAAAAAAAAGGATCCGTGGGTGGGTTTTTATTTGTTTGGATGATCCAAGTCCCACACAACACTCCCAAAACACGCTGGAGACTTACTGGCTTCCCCCATACACTTCTTCAACTCTCCCAAAATACACTAACCACAACCAAACTCAAACCCTAGAATCTCTGGATTCGGTACCTTCTTCAACATACGCGACAAAGATTACACTCAAGAAACGGTTATCAACTAACAATTATCAGAAATCTCTGCATTCGGTAACCTTTTTTTAAACTGATTTCTTGTTTTTTCACAGATTTCATACTTTTATTTGTTTAATAATGTTAAATAATCAGAATCTAAATGTCGGAAAACAAAATAATGATGACTGGAACTTCAATTGTTTCTGTTGATATTCATTTGAAACCCTAAAACGGAGATTTTGAATGCTTGTGCTTGATTAATGCGCTGCTTTTTTAGAATTTTGCCACTGTTTGGTATTTGATGTAACATTTCTGGTTAGAATGATATTTTTTAGGATTATGCTTGATAATGGTGATGTTTTTATGCTGATTTTTCATGGTAATGTTTCTATGAACAACCTTATAATGCATACTTGAATGGTTATTAATAGAGAATGAGATTGTACAACTTGAATATGTTCACTGAATTGAATGTTTAGTGTGTTCGGCTTGGTTTGGGCATGTGTATAAGATGTTTGATGAAATGCCAATAGTTTATTTTCATTCTATTTTGGTACAGAAATACAAATACTTCTTTTTATTGATAATAACATTTATTTTTTGTCTAATTATGTATAGAATTATTACTGCGTTTAATTATTAAACAGGGGAAATGTTCATATCATATGTTCCTGCCTTGGTTTTCATGTTTATATGTATATATATAACTTTACAAAATTTGAAGTTATTGTGTTACACTTGTCCGGCTAGCCGCTGATTATATATGCAAGTCATGACCATCAATTGTCTAATTTTTTTTTTACTGATTCTCACTCTGCTTGATTATGAAAATATAACTACTTAAATTGGGTGCAGAAATGGATTCAACGAAGATGCCTCCTTCGTTCTTAAAATTTATTGGAGAAGATATTGTGTTTTTGGTATGTTTTTCTTCTTTCGGTGGTAATGTGATATTGTTATTTGACATTACCATCTCACATCTTTGCTATTGCTTTATGTTTTGTATTGCTTTATTAGACCATACCATCTGACTTTGCAACTAATCTGTGGGGAGATAAAGCCCCCTATGATAAAACAGTACAAATAAGAGATGGTGACAGTTTGAGGTTTGTAAGGATCAGAAACAGAAATGGAGAACCTATATTTACTGACGGATGGATTAAGTTGGTTAGAAAAAATGCTTTGAAATTAAATGATGGAGTATTGATAACAGCCACCGGGCCATACACATTCAATGTTTCATGGTTCAAAGAATATGTCTGTCAAAACTCTTATTTTACATCACAACAAAAAACTGTATCAGAAATTTCTGTAAGTGACTTTATATTAGTTCAGTACTCGTTTTTAACAGCTGTCTAATTTTTTCTAATTCTCTACTAATGATTTTTTGAATTTATTTTATAGCTTATGCCTCATACATTTTGGAAGAACTTTTATGGTAAAAACTACAAGGGTGAAATGACAAGGGTATATATTGGAGAAAGATTTTGGAATGTCAAGTTGGAAGCATGTTCGCATTGTTGTTGTTTCAAAGATGGATGGCGTAAACTGGTTGAGGAGGTGCCTTTGGAGAACGAACCATACTTGGTTTTTACAATGCTTGATTTGAAAACCTTTGAAGTTTCTGTTTTTAATGCAGAGACTGGCACTGAAATCGTTTTCAAATAAGATGACGTGGTAAGTACATCATGTGCTTTATTTTTAAGAAATTTTTTATTATTCTTGTTATTAAATTTTTACACATTAATAGTTATGACTTTTCTGTGAAGGGTAAAGGCAAGGGTAAGATACAAGCTAAAGAGGTTTTGGTAAGAAGTGGGAAGTGGTAAAAGCTTTGGACGAAGCGTACATGAACTGTGGGAAGTGGTCATTTGGTTGTTATTATAAACACTATGTGTAGTTTTTTTGGTTGGGCTTTATAGTCCTAGGTGGGTTGTTATTATAAACCTACTTGTGTAAATGTAGGTTACCATGTAAATGTGTGGTTAGTTGGTCTTTTTGGGTCCAATAGCTTAACTAATTTTCATCTTTTGTGTTATGCTTAATAGTAATACACATCGTATGATTTATTAAACCTTAGTCTTGTCATGGTGATGTCTATAATAGATGACGAATTTTGGTACAACTTCATTTTTGTCGAATTATTTTAGATATGTTTAATATTACAAACTTGTTTCCATTCATTTGGTTTTAAAACGTCAAAAAGTTTTTTTTTATGATTTATAACCTGATAACTCTTCATGCTAAGACCCATGTTTGGCAAACCTTACCAAGAAGAAAAAAAACATAAATTCAATTACCTAGGACATTTAAGCGAGTCATGTTAGGAAGTTGAACTTTTAATGGTTGTACGATCATATTACGAATAAACTTTAATGAATAATGATATTTCCATCACTACAACTGAAATATTCTTGAATAGTTGAACACCCCAAATCAAACTACTCATGTCGCAAAACAACCTAGATTGCGAAATTTAACAGTAAATAACGGGTTACATACCTCATAAAAGACGGTTCGTAGATAGGGTTCGAATATGTTTATTGTATTTTTCCTCTCTTTAATCGTACACACTCATCACACATAAATTTTTTTACTTTTACTTTTCAAATCATATGGCTAGAGCTTCACTCAACCCTATCTTGGGAAGTGGGACTGCAACTTCCCAACATAGGGTTGAGTGAAGTTCTAGCCATATGATTTGAAAAGTAAAAGTAAAAAAACGTAATTTTTTATATTTGCAAAAGAAAATTTTTTATATGATTTATTATAAATTAAACACTAATTTTTTTTTGGGGTAACATAAAAGAAGAAAACCACTTTAACGTCCTGTCCACCACATGTTTTTCTTACTGTGCCGCCTTGCTAACGTGACGGTTATGGTTTGTTTAAAAAAAATTGCAAAAAAAAAAAAAAAATTCTAATTGATTTATCTTAAATTAACAATAGGAGTTTTTTAGAAGAAAAAAAAAATAAAGGATTCATTTTTTGGAAAAAAGATTAAAAAACACACAACACACCAAATCTTTCATTGTCTTCTTCACACATTCGCTCTCTACCTAACAAACCCTAAACCAGACTTCTTTGAAAAAAAGCGGTGATTTCGCCTGAGGATCCGATCACTCCGCCGTTCTACATTCAAGTTCAACATCAAGTTCAACATCCGGTATATGTTTTTTGATCTCATTTCTTGATTTTTTGAATATTTTGTTCTTTATATGTTAAATAATCAGAATCTAAGTTTCCGAAAACAAAATCATGATGACCGGAACTTCAATCGTTTGTGTTTCAGTTTGATTTCTTGACTTGTTTGCCGATATGAATAATGTTTACTGTATGTTTCATTTTTCATGAAACCCTAAATCCGTGATAATGATCAAACACTGTTTGTAGTTAAACACATTGCATAGATGACGTATTTGAGTTAAAATGATGGACTTTTTTGGGTTAAAATGATGCTACTGAAAGTTTGCTAATGTAAGAGGCTCTTCTTAAAGTTGTTTTCATGTTGTTTTGATGTTCATAGTTCAAGGTAGTCACTCACTTTAACTGTTATTGCATTCATTAGATACCCACATGATTTCATATGGTTTTTATATGAATGCTATGAAAATCCTTGTAAAAATTCCTTATATTCAAGTTATGCATATGCTAGTGTATTTACCTTCCTAAATGTAAGTATCTATTTCATTATGTCCAGATATGGATTCAAGAAAAAACGCTCATTCATTCATAGCGTTTCTTGATAAAGAAGAGCCTTTTTTAATGGTAATTTTTTTTTAATTTCGTTGGACTGTTATATGAATATTTGAGGTTATCATTTGACATGTTTGCTATTGCTTTATTAGGAGATACCAAATGATTTTGCTTATAATCTGTGGGGCGATAACATCCCATATTATAAAACAGTTGACATACGGGGTGGTGAAAATTTGAGAAAGGTGCGTATTACGAAAAAAAATGATCGGCCAGTATTTACAAATGGATGGATCTTGTTAGTTAGACATCATCAATTGAAATACAAAGATGGGATATTGATCAAGGCAGTTGGACAGTTGAAATTTGAAGTATTGTGTTTTAAAGATTTGGTATGTCAGAACTCGTATATTACAACGGCTATTGAATCAGAACTTGGAATGTCTGTAAGTGAATTTATATTAGTTCAGTACTAATTTTAAACAAATCTTTAATTTATTGAAATTCTATAGTAATAATTTGTTGAATTTCTTTTATAGGTAATGGCAGATAATTTTTTTAATGAGTTTTACGGCTAAAATTTCAAAGGTGGAATGGCCAAGGTATATTTTGGACAAAGATTTTGGAATGTAAGACTTGAAGGAAGCTCGGAGGGTGGTTATTTCAAGGCTGGATGGAGTAAGGTGGTGAAAGAGGTCCCTCTAGACACTGACTATTTCTTGGTTTTTACCAGGCTGGATTCAATGACCTTTGATGTTTCGGTATTCGATCCTGACACCGGAACAGAAGTTTTTCTAAAAAAGGTTGAGGGGTTCTTTTAAAAGTATATATCGAAACACATTAATTAAAACTGTTTATAATTATACTGATTTTTGTCTGAGGTTTTTTAAAATTTCTAGTGTACTGCGGATGATGATATGATAGTTGAATCAAACTTGCCGGATGATGTGTGTGAAGATGATCGGGAAGGAAATAAAAAAGATGTAAGTATTGAAGTTGTTCATTCTGAAAGTGTTTTATATGTTTAACATTTATGAATTTATTTATTTGAATTATTATTTAACTTTTACGTATTCATGCTTTATTAGACGAAGATACCTCCAAAAGTGTTTTATATGTTTAACATTTATGAATTTATTAATTTGAATTATTATTTAACTTTTACGTATTCATGTTTTGGTAAAAAAACTACTACAAATCCGGTACATCATTTATTTATTTGAATTATTAATTAACTTTTACATATTCATACTTATTCTTTTTTTTTGTGAAGGTTAAAGGCAAGTCCAAGGTATATGAAGCTCAGGTATTTAAAACAAAAAATGAATATCGCTCAAGTCATTTACCGTTTTATATTTATAGTAAAAGATTTATTTAAAAGTTATTACTTATTTGTGTTACCTTTGGTACAGACACAACGAAATCTTCGAAGCAGAATTAAAAGGGTTGATGCAGCGGCAAGCACTGGTTCTCCGGTCTTGAAAACCACGGACCTGGTAGAAAACCAAATTCTAAGTTTTTTTGACATTTACAGTTTATATTTCATAGTAACAGATTTTTATAAAAGTTATTAATTATTTGTGTTACTTTTGTTACTGACACAACGAAATCTTCAAAGCAGGGTTAAAATGGTTGATGCAGCGCCAATCACTGGTTCTCAGGTCTTGAAATCCACAGACCTGCTACAAAACCAAATTGTAAGTTTTTTTGACATTTTTTATTGTTTACATAACTCATATATCTTAATTACATAGTGGTTTTCGCTCAATATGGTTTCTTCAATAAATGGGTTTGGGTTTAAATGGTGTGGTGATAATATAGCCGCTATTTGTTTGGTTATAATATAGGCGTTATTTCTTAATAGATAAAATAGTGGTTTGTTCATTTCGTTTGGTGATATAATACATGCTTTATTTGTTTCATGATAATATAGTCATTTGTTCATTTGGTTTCATGATAATATAGATGTTATTCGCTTCATGATAATATAGTCATTTGCTCATTGGGTTTGATGATAACTTAGGAGTTATTTGTTTCCATGTAATAATATAGGTGATAATATTGTTTTGCGTGATAATATAGTCTCATGTTCCTTTTGTGATAATATGTTCTAATTAATTCAATTATGTTCAGAGGAAGCGCAGGAAGACTGTTCAAAAAGTTAACCCACCGGTTTTGAACTTCATAAGATTTGCGGAACACAGAATTGTAAGATTTTATAGATTTTTTATTGTTTCCTTGTTCAAATTTTTATTCAAATCCAATATTTACTAATGACTGGAATATGTTGTGCTTTTCAGCGAATACCAGCAAAAGTGTCATCTGTGTTGGACCTATCTCCTGATCATCTCAAAGTTGTCAGAGTTCAAAACCTGACAGGTGAAGTCAAGAACATCATGACCAGATCGGAAAAACATCACAAAGGGTTCCGGTATGGATTTGTTGGATGGTCGACTTACTTGAAGGCTTGGAAGATCAAAATTGGAGCGAAACTGTTTTTTGAGTTCAACAACTCAAGTAAGCTATTGAGATTGACAAAGGTTGTGGAGAAGCATTGTGTTAAAAAGAAGAAATTGCGTGCATGACCGGGAAGTGTGCTTGTGGTTGTGGTTGTTTTTATAAACAATATATGGTAGTTTCTTTTGTTGGGCTTTAGAGTCCTAGTTGGTGTAGAAAAAAATGTGGCTAAATTAGACACGTTTTGGTTATTTTGGGTTGGGCTTTATGTAAATCAAGGTTAACAGGTAATTGCATGGTTGGTTGTTCTTTTTGGGTAGAATAGCTTGACTAATTTGGATATTATGTGTTATGCTTAATGGTAATAGACAATTGATAATTTATTAAACTTTAGTCTCGTCATGGTGTTGTGTATAATAGATGACGAATTTTCGTACAAGTTCATTTTTGTTTCAATTATTATAGATATGTTTGTAAACGTTTATGTGTTATACTATGAAACACTAATCAACTATAGTAACATGTGTTATGTTATGAAACAATAATATATAAAAACTATGTGTTTGATTACAAAACAAATTACATATACAAATACAAATTACAAGTAACTAAAAACTTCTTTGTATACAACATTAGATGTCCTATTAGTAAGGTTACCATCATTATCAAGAATTGATAATTTGAGTCCATCTCTTCTCTTGACTCTCGACAAAGCAACATAAAGTTGACCATGAGAAAATACTGGATTTTTCAAATACAAACCAACTCTGGATAATGACTGGCCTTGACTTTTATTAATTGTCATAGCGAAACATAAAGCAACAAGAAACTGTCTTCTTTGAAATCTAAAAGGAACCTTCTTATCCGACGGTATTATACCAATTCTAGGAAGAAAAATTCGAGCACCAATGTTGCTTCCAGATATCACTTCTGCTTCAATAACGCGATTTCCAAGTGATATTACCTTTAAGCGAGTTCCGTTGCACAGACCATTTTTTTTATCAATATTTCTGAGGAGCATGATCAGAACACCGACCTTTAGTACTAATTTGTGATTTGGAACACCAGAGATTTTAAGACCATTTAGTACGTCGAGAGAGTATAAACTTTGATCAAAACCATCATGTAGATTTTCTGTCTCACAAATACTATCGGAACTTAGGTATTCCTTGGAATCGCCTGGGAACATCAGCAACAACTGAGAATTAATTTCATCAACAACTTCATTCGTCGGTGCAAGAATCGCTCTTTCTTGATAAAAGCCAGAACTTTGGTAATTTTCAAGAAGAGAAGGATAAACAAACTCTATAAGACTTGAAATTGGATCAACGGAATCCATGATTAAAAGATCATCGGGTATATCTATAATCGCATCACCATCATTAGATCCACCTAGTTTCCCTTCACCCAAATCCAACAACCACTGACCAAACATTCGTATTTGCTCAACATCAGGCATTCCACTTCCTGCAGTCAACCTCATGTTCTTAGTTAAAGTGAGTACTTTGCAGTGGTGCCATATGTACGAAGAAATCAACGAAGCATTAACAATGTCTTGTCTAGTACCACCTTGAATGACAGGAAGAGTGATGGGTGTTAGGTGTTAGGTGTATATGTAGGTTTAAGTATATTTTAAGCCCTCGTGTATAGTGTAACCTTTGATTATTTCCACACTTTTGCACTTTTTAAGAGATTATCTTAGTTATTGTAGTAGGCCCCTCTTTTGAAGGTGACGTTACCCTCAACCCAGTAGTTTGAGTCAGCAATGATACAATCCTAAAGGGTTGGATTATTGAAAGATAATTAATTAAGTTATTAATGCGAATTATGGTAGGCCCCTGTTTTGAAGGTGACATTACCCTCGGCTAAGTAGTCTGAGTCAGCAGGGATACAATCCTAAATAGCCGGGTTATAATATTAATAGTAGCTTACATATGAGGGGATCAAAGAGTTTGGACCCCCGCCATCCAATACCGTTAAGTATTGAAGGAGGTCCTACTAAATTTGACCCAGGTCCTTGCAGGATCTATACATTGAACAAGACAAGACCTTTACCAAACCGTTCCCTTAACCCCCGACCAGGTAGCCAACATACCTCCATATAGACCGTGGAGATATGAATGGTGAAAATCTTTTATTTTATATAGACAGTAAAATAATGCCAAGACACCACGGACAAACGATAAGGAAAAATCACCTTCAACATAAGAAACTAGTTATTAAAGTCATTAATACAAAACCAAGTAAAAAGTGCGAAAAGATTAAAAATAAAAAGTATTACACTAGACACTTTGTCTTCACCAAGTGATGTAAGAGACTTAGGCAAACATGGCCTTGATTGTCAAGAACTCTTACGATCAATCTTGGATCCCGAGATGACTCACACACTCTATGATGGACAATGGATGATGGTGAAGGATGATGGTGTTATGGTGGTGGTGGGTGGTGGGTGAAGTGTGAGAGAGGTGGTGTGCCAAGGGATGGTTTGAGCTTGAGCCAAGCACTCCTATTTATAGGCTGAACAGAAGCTCAGGCACGGCCCCGTGTCCACATCATTCTCTTTCTTCATTTAATGCAGCTTGCCTGTATTAGTTGACCACGCCCCCGTGTCCGCTGAGCACGACCCCGTGTGCAGAAGCATATCTGTACTATGAAGATTTGCCTGGATTCTGCGAATCTTATAGTTGACCACGGCCCCGTGCCCGCTGAGCACGGCCCCGTGGTGGGTAATGGAAGCTTCTACCACTTTGTCTTTTCTGCTGACACTTGGGCACGCCCCCGTGCTGGCTGAGCACGGGGCGTGTTCAGTCTTCTGTCTTCTTGTTTTGCTTGGGAAGATGCTGTCGTGGGGTCGGGCATGTCACGTTTGTTCCTTTTCTTGTATTTATGTTAGATTTTGCTGTCTTTTTGCTTCTTTTGTTAATTTGAGCTCATTTAATCCTGAAAATACAAAAGGAAGACAAAAGCACACTTTTTCCAACATTAGTACTAAAAAAGGGTTAGTTTTATACCACAATTGATGTAATTTATATGTTGCATTTTGCACACATCAAATACCCCCACACTTGAATCTTTGCTTGTCCTCAAGCAAAACTGTTTATAATGTGGCTTTACACTCACAAATGGAATGGGTAGAAGAGAAAGTTTTTGGGCTTGTCATAGAGTGTCGGGATTTCCAAGATTCTTTATTAAGTTTTATTTTTATTTATTTACAATCCTATTCGTCATGATTTATTTAAAACTTTTCATAAGATAAATTACTTATTAGGGCATAACATGCCTCTTTAAAATTCCATTTATATACAAGTTCACATACCCACGGGGATCACTCAACACTCGGCCGAAAATGTATTCTAGTGGATCACTCGAGAGCGGCATGGAACTTTTTAACTATATACCTTTGTAAATATCAAGATGACTTTTTGGGTGAAGGGTTAGGCTTGGGTTAAAGGTAGATGGTTGGGTTAGTGGTTAGTAGAAAGGGCGAAAAACGTAACAAGCGTCGGTTTTCGTAAGACTTTTTTATTTTTGTAACTTTTATTTTGATGAAGCTATTATTCAAACAAAGTTATTTTTGATGAACTTGTTTGTTTATTTTTTTTCTTTTGCTTCATCATTAAAATATATATATATATATATTGAGAAAGTCATATGAAAAACCGAGCTAGTTACTAAAACAAGGGGTAAAAAATGAAAAAGGTTTTGGTGGGTGAAAGGGTGTTTGGTTTGGGTTATGAAATGAAAAGGTTTAGGCTCAAAGGGTCTAACTAGGGGGATTTTGGGTAGGTGGTAAAAAAAAATAATGGTGTAGAAATAAAAAGGGTTAGTCCTAATGCCTCCATCATTTACTTACTTGGGTTTAAGTTGGTAAGGACCGGGAATGTATCGTCATGTCAAGTTCTAGAGTCGTAAGAACCAAGCGGCTATTCACACAAGAAACGAAAAATGAGCATTTAGTATAATGATATGTATTTGTATGCTCAATAAAGGCTCAAAACTCACTTTTGTGGGAATGGGTTTTTATGTGATCAAGTATATATAATCAAATCTTAACTAAGCTTATCATGCCTTTTCATAATTTTCTTATGTTGGTTCTTTTTATCACAACGCTATCAGTTGTAAATTTGTAAAAATATAACCTTTTTAGAACTTGAAATTCCCAAGTTAAACCTAGACAAGTAAAAAAAAAGAAAATTTTTGAAAAACTTTGGGGTGATTAGCGGTTCCAATAGAGTTTTGTGTAAGGCTTGTATTTAGGACTTGCAAGATTCAAGGTTTTAGCATCTCCCCCATACTTAAATTACACATTGTCCTCAATGTGTCCCAATAATAAGTTTTTAGGTTGATTGAATGTGTAAAAAGGTGTGAAAAAGCAAAAATTTTGTGTTAATGAGCGCTGAACACGGCCCCGTGGTGTCCGGGCACGGCCCCGTGTTCAAGTGCCAGTGACAAAATTAAATAAAGAGAAACAGAAGTCTGGACACGGGGGCGTGTTGAGTGAGCACGGCCCGTGTCCAGTTTACCTGAACTGGGTATTTCTGCAGACTGTGCAGCACGGGGCCGTGTTGGGCAGACACGGCCCGTGCCGAACTTACTGTAAACGAAGAAATTTTGTCGGATGGTCCTGTTTTCCTGCATGGGGTGCTGGTTCAAGTTTCCCTTGCATCCTTTGCCATCTCAAGTGTGTTTTATTCATTTCAACACCATCCAAACACCAAATTAACTAAAACCATCATTCATTAGGTCATAGAGAGAATTACATAATAGTCCTAGAAAATTAAAATACTAGATAGTTAGGTCAAAGAAACACAAGAAATCTAAACCAAGAAGTTCTACCCTACTACTTATTCTATTAGCAAAATTTCCGAAAAGGTAAATCCCTCGGTTAAATGTGGCTTGAGCAACTTCTTTCTCCGGTCATGGGTTCCTCACACGTCGGCGAGCCATTCTTCTATCTCCCTAGGGAGAAGAAAAGCGGGCTCATTGGCATTGGTTTGAGGAGGTGCAACTTCCACCGGGACTTCTTGTAGATCTTCAAGAGGAGGTTCCGCTGGAATGTCGTCCCAACCGGTAGGATTGTGGATTCCAAGTGCTAGGTTCCAATCCTCTTGAGGGAGGATTGGTTCCATGGGAGGTGTTACAAGAATGTTTAACCTCTGGTGCAAGAGGTTTATTTCTTGAAAACTGTTTTCCAACCTCACCGAAAGATAATTTATACGGTCTATTAGGACCTCCTCTACTGAAGTCATCTCGTCAAGAGCTTCACGTAACGCCATCACGTATCTTACGAGAGTTGCTTCAATTGATGGCCTCCTTTCCCTTCTACTGTTTCTGGAGTGCGCAGAAGAGGTTCCACTGTTTTGGCTAGACATTCTACGAAAACAAACCAAAAATAGTTCGTTTTAATGAAACAGTATCACGGACACGGCCCCGTGCTCAATGAGCACGGCCCCGTGTTCAACTTTTTGCAGTTTTTTAGAACAAGGAATCTTGGAGTTTCAAATTATTTTCCCAACTTATGAAGCATTTTTTAACAGAAATAACTTAAAACAATGTTGTGTAACTTATTTTTAACAAGATTCCTTGAACAAAAGTTTAACAACCATCACAATAAAGCTTGGAATCAAGCTTCAATGGAGGTGTGGTTGCAAGAAAGATGAAGAAGAAGGTAATGGATAAAAGAGGAAAGGACAAGATGTTTGTTAGAACCTTCTTTTAGAACATACCTAGGATGGTAAGTTAGAAAATCCTTTTAAATCTCTGTCCCTGGATGCTCCAAATGTGCAGGATTCTTGGCTGCATTTATAGAAAACGACAGCATGCTGGACACGGCCCCGTGTCGGCTGGACACGGCCCCGTGTGCAGGCAAGATCCTGACACGTTTTGTCCGTATTCTGACAGAAGTCAGAAGGGAATCTTTTGGTGGACACGGGGGAGTGTTGACCTGGGCACGGCCCCGTGTCGGAGAGCTGTTTATGAAGTTTTGTCCATTTTCAAGGAATTTCTTCAGATCGGGTGGTTCCTTACTGGAGGGAACAACCCCAAAGTGCCTAAGATACCTTAATTGGTCTAGATTAAGACGAGAACGCAAAAGGTTGTCGGTGAGGGGGTTTCCTATGCTATATGTAGGTGGACAAGTCCAACCCTTTCTCGGGCTCTCGTTAAAGAAGGTGTATGTCGAATCGCTCAGGTCTATGTATGCATCGAACGAAGTCGATGGGGAGTCCTTCACGGCACAATCGACACAGGGACGACTATCGCTCAAGTCCTCACTAGAGTTAGAAGTATCTTCGGAAACAACGAAGTTGTTTGAATGCGAGCCCAACCCTTCTTCTTGGTTATCGTCTTGGGATAGATCATTGAAATCTTTCCTAAGTTCTTTTAACCAATTAAGAATTAGATCTTCTAATTGAAATAATTCATCGAGAAGCATTTCTCCTAGAAAATCCGGTTGAGAGCATTCGAGGGAGAGATAGGGATTATTTTTACTTTCGCCCCTCTTAAGGATACAAGGAAACGATGGGTCTATATAGTGGGGCTTATAATTTAGAAAATAACATTCTAATTCCTCATGGGTACCACCACATAATTGACACCACGTACCATAAGAGTGCCGAAAGTAAAAAGTATCAGTATCACTCATGTTTGTGTCAAAAATTACCAACCGTCGGGATCTCACGGTTCTGTTTTCAGTAACTGAATCTTGGGCACGGGGGCGTGTTGAGTGGGCACGGCCCCGTGTTTAGCTTACTGTCTGACTTAAAACAGGATTGTCAGTTCCAATGATTGGGCACGGAGCGTGTTCAGCGGGCACGTCCTCGTGCTGAGTTCTACAGAAGCTGAAAAACTAAGAAAAATCCTTAAAAAATTTGAAAAATAAGAAAAAACGATTAGGCCGTTGATTCCTAACTTTCTTAAAATCCTTGTGTCCCCGGCAACGGCGCCAAAAACTTGATGGGTGTTAGGTGTATATGTAAGTTTAAGTATATTTTAAGCCCTTTTACACTTTTTTTAGCCAAGTTTTAAATTTATAAAACACGATATTTACTAACACTAAACACACATATGGGCAAGTGCACCCATCGCGAGCGTAGTATAGTGTTGGTAAGATACCGAGGTCATCCAAGGATACAAGAGCTTTTAGTACCGGTTTATCCTCAACGTCTAATCAAATCAAAAAGTTAGAAAAAGGTTTAAACTAGAAAAATAAAAACGAACTAAAATGCTGAAAATAAAAATAAAAACAGATAGACAAGATGAATCACTTGGTTCCGACTCGTGTATAGTGTAACCTTTGATTATTTCCGCACTTTTGCACTTTTTAAGAGATTATCTTAGTTATTGTAGTAGGCCCCTCTTTTGAAGGCGACGTTACCCTCAACCTAGTAGTTTGAGTCAGCAAGGATACAATCCTAAAGGGTTGGATTATTGAAAGATAATTTATTAAGTTATTAATGGGAATTATGGTAGGCCCCTCTTTTGAAGGTGACGTTACCCTTGGCTAAGTAGTCCGAGTCAGCAGGGATACAGTCCTAAATAGCCGGGTTATAGTATTAATAGTAGCTTACATATGAGGGGATCAAAGAGTTTGGACCCCCGCCATCCAATACCGTTAAGTATTGAAGGAGGTCCTACTAAATTTGACCCAGGTCCTTGCAGGATCTATACACTGAACAAGGCAAGACCTTTACCAAACCGTTCCCTTAACCCCCGACCAGGTTGTCACACCCCGATATTTCCACGTATTACCGGTGGGCCCGGTAGGGAGTATCATGACGTAGTTGATATCATCATAGTCAAACAACACAATATATAAAGGCACAGCGGAAACAAAAGATAAATATATTACAATCCGAGTATAAAGTAATATCAAAGTATTACAACGGAAAGTAAAGGATCCACAGGCGGATCAAATAAAAGGAAAAACTGTTCAACAGACTTTAGACGCCTAGAACTTTCAAGATTCCTTATTAACGCCCTGAGCTTCCAGCCAATTACGTTCAGTACCTATCACTTAACCTTTTTGGAAAATACGTCAGTTTACACTGGTAAATACAATTAACCGACTCATTTTAAAAAGAGTTTAAGAAAATTGATTTGAATGCACCAGGCACAAAAATATCTTTTATAACTTGGGACAATTATATAAAATCTTGTATACAGATTTACATGTTCGTTGTACGTTCAGGGCCCGATGTAGAAACCGAGTCAAGATTAACAGACACGCCACAAGTATAGGCCCACAAGAGAGTGAGATACCGTTTCCCTTATGCACTGTCAGGTGTATGCCTACAGCTCGTGCATAAGGCGTGGCCATTTTATAATACAATGATGTCAAGGATATCCGGGACATGGTCATTAACCCCTAAAGGCTTTTATTTCAAACAATACAGATTAAAGCGGGTTACCTCAATAATTTAATCACAATTCGACTAAACATTCAATACCCGACCAAGCGGTATTATTATAATACCGTATCCCAAGCCCGTATAGGGAAAATAAGTTAAAAGTATTTACCTGAGCTAGCAATTGCAATTTATACTCAGCTGTATATTCAAATCAGCAAGCACAAGTACTTCTACTGTGGCTCTCAATCTGGAACGAAGGTTTTATTAACCTATTAGATTCCTAACGGGTCTTATTTAAGTCGTAACTTAGACCGGTTAGTTTTAAGGGACGGTTCACGGTTCATAACGCATGATAAAGCGAAGACCGGAATAGAATGTGATTTAGACCCAAAAAGTTTGGAGACTTGTATAATATGGGTAAACTAAACACATTCTGGATTTTGAGATAACAATGATAAGGTTTGACCCGTTTCGGCCAATTTATGCAAAGTAGTTACATAAACCGAACCGAACGCGCAAGAGGCGTAACGGGTAACCATATGGATCCCATACCGGTTTCCTAAGTTAATATGCCTTAAATATGTTGGGATATCGGTGGGATACCTTCCATTATGCCCAAAACGAGTTTAATCTCAATATAAGCCCCGTAGGGGTATTTTGGTCATTTTAGAGATTATAAAAGAGATTAATTATAACCCTGAGACTCGGGTCTGAATAAATCAGTAAGATAACTTAATTTATCAGGTTATATCAGTTGGTGATAAGTCTTATATGACAAAATGGTTTTAGACCCAAACTATGCGTTTAATATGCTTAAAAAGCCATTTTAAGCGATTTCCGGGTTATACAGGAAATCCGAGTTTTCTGATCAGGTTATAAAGGTCAAAATACTTTATTTATTATATAAAATCAGTAGCAATTAGATTGGTGTCAAAACACTATGTAGAACTCATTTTATAACCAAAAAGGGTATAATCGGTATTTACCGAATCAACGCCATAACCTTAGGTTATGATCAGTTTAAAAATAATTAAAAATCTTTAAAAATCTCAAAATATTATATTACATCAGTGGGTAAAAGGTTTGGTGTCAAAAATTGGGTTTAGATAGGCTTTATGCTAATTGCGCCGTTTAATTACTAAAAGGCGTTATAATTACGCTAATGAGCATAGCTCCTAATCTAGACCTCCAACTGATGTGAAATTTTAGGGACATGTTTATAAATCAGTAACAAAGGTTATTGTCTTTTCACATATCCAAAATTCTCGTTTTATGGTCATTAGGGCATATTGGTCAACATTTAAGCAATTAACGGAAACATGTAAACGAATCGGATAATCAATGGACCAACCACAAAGGGTTATGCTAACATGTAGCCTGGTCCTAAGGAAGCTCTAAGGCATTTCCAAATCATACTAAATCGGGTCAGAACTGAAGTCAAAGCAAAAGTCAAAGTTTTGCGACTTTCGGTTCCGAACCGGGTCTAAACAGAAAATTGTCGGATCAAACAAGCTTAGACCAGTTATTATACTTATTACTAAGTTATATGAGTGATAAAATAGGTTACATGCCTTCTACATTGTTAATTAGGCGTTAATTCAAAAATTAAGGTTCTGTTGACTTTTTCTAATCAGCTTTGACCTGACATTTGATCTAGTTAGAGTGGGAATCAGAGGGAGCCCTTTTAAGGGGTTAATGCCCACATAATTACTAACTTATAACTACTTTCAATTCGACTAATCACTGGACCATTAATGATTAATCGCGAAGTCAACCGTTAACTACGACGGTTTGACTTTTAAGCTAAAACTAAGCAAAAACTCAACTAAGAAAGGTTAAGCATACTTACCAAAGTCCTATGCACGATTAGTGATGACTTGGTTCTGCTTTGGAGCTCCAGAAGTCTTCAAGAAAGCAGATGGAAGGTGTGATCAAATGGTTGCAACATAAGGGCCTTTTATAGTGCTTAAATCTCATTAGATTGTTGATAACTAAAGCTACAACTGATCATGGATCACCCACAAGTGTCCCTAAGTGCCTAGGAATGTTTAGGGGTCGCCCATGGATGAGAAAATATCTTCTTAAGTCGGTTCAAGGCTGAACAGCCAACTTTCACGTTTTTCTGCATCTGGGGGTCTGACGCGGCCCGCGTAAGATCTTAACATGTCTTACGCGGCCCGCCTAAGGCATGTTTTCAGGTTTAAAAACTTTTTCAGTTTGCACCCTTGGCTCTTGGTCCTTTGAAAGGTCATCCCATCTTTATATCTTGCATTTTGAGCCCCTCAACTTAACTTATAAGGGCTTCAAGACTTATACCCACTTTGTTAAGTCCTTGGTCACTTTATGTGTACCCGAAAAGTCATAATTTTCAATGTTGACGCTTTTAACCCCTTATATACGAATTTGATCATAACTTCCTCATACGATAACGAAACCTTATGAAATTTTTATCATGCATTCTATTGAGCATAATTAATCGTTACAAAGCTTCGGGTTTGCTAAAAGGTCACTCAGAGGTATACTTTAAACATGTCGACACATTTAACCCCTGTAGTTTGTAATCTCTCACTTTCTTTCATAATTAGTTTCGTATGATCCATGATTTATTCGTTTAAGGGTATAAACATCATGTAGGGCTATTGTAAAGTATATTTATTCATTGTTGACATTTTGAACCCTTATATTCACATACTTTCCTTGTTTGTCAACTTTAGTCCCTGTAGAGTATTCTTTGTCACGTTCAAAGCTTATGACACGTGTCAACACATTATAGGACGTGAATTTTCGAGGTGTTACATAGGTAGCCAACATACCTCCATATAGACCGTGGAGATATGAATGGTGAAAATCTTTTATTTTATATAGACAGTAAAATAATGTCAAGACACCACGGACAAACGATAAGGAAAAATCACCTTCAACATAAGAAACTAGTTATTAAAGTCATTAATACAAAACCAAGTAAAAACTGCGAAAATATTAAAAATAAAAAGTATTACACTAGACACTTTGTCTTCACCAAGTGATGTAAGAGACTTAGGCAAACATGGCCTTGATTGTCAAGAACTCTTACGATCAATCTTGGATCCCGAGACGACTCACACACTCTATGATGGACAATGGATGATGGTGGTGGATGATGGTGTTATGGTGGTGGTGGGTGAAGTGTGAGAGAGGTGGTGTGCCAAGGGATGGTTTGAGCTTGAGCCAAGCACTCCTATTTATAGGCTGAACAGAAGCTCGGGCACGGCACCGTGTCCAGTGGGCACGGCCCCGTGTCCACATCCTTCTCTTTCTTCATTTAATGCAGCTTGTCTGTATTAGTTGACCACGCCCCCGTGTCCGCTGAGCACGACCTCGTGTGCAGAAGCATATCTGTACTATGAAGATTTGCCTGGATTCTGCGAATCTTATAGTTGACCACGGCCCCGTGCCCGCTGAGCACGGCCCCGTGGTGGGCAATGGAAGCTTCTACCACTTTGTCTTTTCTGCTGACACTTGGGCACGCCCCCGTGCTGGCTGAGCACGGGGAGTGTTCAGTCTTCTGTCTTCTTGTTTTGCCTGGGAAGATGCTGTCGTGGGGTCGGGCATGTCACGTTTGTTCCTTTTCTTGTATTTATGTTAGATTTTGCTGTCTTTTTGCTTCTTTTGTTAATTTGAGCTCATTTAATCCTGAAAATACAAAAGGAAGACAAAAGCACACTTTTTCCAACATTAGTACTAAAAAAGGGTTAGTTTTATGCCACAATTGATGTAATTTATATGTTGCATTTTGCACACATCAAAGAGTTTGTCGGAAATCTCCACCAAATACGATGGTTTTACCTCCAAATGGACTTTGGGAATTATGAGAACCATCACATTTCAATATGTCTTTTAGAGTTCTATCCAAAAGCTTCAAAACCATGTCGGTGTACCATTGGCGCTTCGTCCCATATAATCAATGATGTTTTCTTTAATAGATTTGCAACATCACTGTTAGGGATTATAGTACACATTGAGTCTTCATTCAGATTAATCGGAATGAGAAATCGAGAGTGAGCTGTCCTACCTCCTGTAAGAAGCAAAGATGCAATCCCACTTGAGGCAACATTTAAAACAATTTCCCCTTTTGATCTTAGAGATGCAGACAACGTTTTCCAAAGAAATATTTTACCGGTACCTCCATAACCGTAAACAAAAAAACACCACCTTTATTGTCTTCAACCGCTTTCATGATATCATCATAAATAAATCTTTGTTCATCGGTTAATGAAACTAAAAGGTTTTCAAACTGCTCTTGAAGATCAATTCTATCATAATCCAGCTCTTCAGTAATCAAACGATTATTTGAAGTAGAAATCAACTCATGATCAGGATAAGGCATTGTATTAAAATTTCGTAAGCTGGAATTATTACGAATTAAAATCTTCTCAAACTCGTACAATGTGAGATTTTAACTTCATCATCAGTGAGGCATAAATCTGAAAAAACACATTAAAGATATATGTTTTAGATTAATATAATCCAATCTATAAGAAACAAATATTTGTTAAAATCTAAAAGGAATCATTGGATAAAATAAAACATTTTAACATGATTATATATATATATAATATATGTGAATGTGAATTATAAACATAAACATTATAAATAAACATAAAAATGAGTAATTGTCATAAAGTAGTTGTACCTGGAGACTTTAAAATCTGTCGTTGTTTATAGAGGATGCCATCTGATAATAATTCCCATGTTTTTTGCCATACACGTTCCGGAAAAGGCAGAGTCTGGCACGTCAACATCGTAGCAAAGAGTGTGCGAAGATAATAACCGGAGCCTGAATGACTTGCTTCTTCGATAGCTTCTATATATTCCATGTCATCATCTAGTAGACCGTGAGCATAACATGCTTCTCTAAAGGTATTAAATTTACGACCATTTACAGTGAGGATATCATCAAAGGATCGAGGACCTTTAAGTTTGTTTAAAAGAATCCTCAAAAAATATGCCTCCCCAAGAGTAGAAGAAACAACATGAATTCTTCCAATTGCAAAACTACCCGGTTTCCGACGTTTCCAACAACTTTCATCCTTTTTAAACACAAACTTAGTAGGGAATTCAACGTAAGTAAGCTCTCGGGCAACTTCATCTCTTTGGTTACAATCCATCCAAGCTGAAAACATTGAACAATTCATTGACGGCCGATTGAGGACTAAGTCAATATCATCGTCTTCACCGTATACAACATTTTGTTGGTTCGGAAGATGAAATGGGAGACGAATAACAGCTGGGTGCCTATAATGAACATCAAATGCGAATATACGCCATGATGCCTCATGACGTGATTGTCGTGGTCACGCAAATTTAATCCCAATAACTACTATAGATAGTGGTAAATGGGTATCGAACTCAGGGAGTATGTGGAAAATATGTCGATTATATTGCTTTGCACTTAAACTAAAATTAACCTAATTTGTAAAAAGTAAATATCAATAGTTTGGATTGTTTGGTTTTAAAACTAAAATTATCTAATTAACTTCAAATCAAAGGTAGGTTGTAAAGCAGATTAGGAAAACAATGACCATCTTAGGATTCAGTTTCTTTTAACAATTGTGTGAAATTCCAACTAGAAAGAGTTACATAGACATAACTCGTGTATAGATAATTGAAGTGATAAAAGGGAACAAAGTACTCGGATTATATAAACGCGAGGTTGTTTCCCGATGACCAATTAATCAATAACCAACCCTAACCCTTCCCGTGATATCTCGATTGCCAACGGCACCAAGAACGTACGATTGAGACTAGAAATTGCACTATCAATTAACAAGCTACAAACAATTATGCATACACCATGATAATCAAGCAAACACAAGTTATCATTCTAGAAATTCAGAAATAAACACACAAAAGTTCAAGATAAACCTTCACCTAAGATGATCACCGAAAGTTTAGCCAGACATAGCTTGGTGAATCATCATAACAACAAGTTTAGTGTTCATACCAATCGAAAACATAAACCGAATGTTAGAAATTGTTTGGAACCAAGCAAGAACAGCCAAAATCGCCCCTAGACTGCTGGTAACCGAATGGGAATTAATGGATTCGAAAAGACACAATAAAACATCATAAAATAGGGCAGTTACACATTTCTCCGTCATCTCCACCGTAAATTACGGTACCACCGTAAGTTACGGTGGACCAAAAAGTGTTATGGTGAAAGTAGACTGAGGTACGGTGGGATTTGGGCAAATCCAGGGTCCACCGTAAATTACGGTACCACCGTAAGTTATGGTAGGCTTCAGCATGCAATTTTGTTTTCAGCATAACTTTCTCGTTTCAACTCCGTTTTCTTCGCCGTTTTCGCCCACGTTCTCGTAATTTCATCCCCTATCATGTCATCATCTTAATTCTTCAATTCCAATAATTGATTTTTTTCATTTATTCACCGTATTCCTTCCATTTTAAGCTCCATTTGTACCTGAAACACAAACAACCGTAGTTATCTAATTCTAGACAATTACCCGATTAAATGTAGGATTTTAATATCGTTTATACCACTTAAGGGTTGTCCTACGGACTACCCGTCACATCCCCACACTTAACCGTTGCTTGCCCCAAGCAACTCATCAAAAACCATTTTCAAATGCATAAGCGATTAACATAAATCAAGCATAAACATGTCATCCTTTTATTAACCCTTCTTAACACCCAAACAACACACCCCTCGCTATATCTCTCCTCTCGGCAACAAGTAAGCACTAGCAATATGAGCTAAACACACAAAGGCTAACGGGCGGTTGCACAACTATAGGCTTGTACCTAAATTGATCCTTCTCCTAAAACATGTCAAACATGAATGCAAATCAAAGGGACTTTCAAGGCTGTAACGTGGCTAGGTGTATGGGTAGGAAATGGAATATATATGAAGTAGCGAAACTTAACCCGATCTTTATTACACAAAGAAACAAACAAACAACTACCTAACTTAACTACTATATACAAGACAACTAAATATCACTTCTTTTTCATTTTTCATTGTTTTTTTTTTCTCTTTTTTTTCTTTTCTTTTCTTTTTGATTTTTTTTAACACAATAACTTTCAACAAAACATCAAATAAAATTACATACTACTAAATATTCACTAACACTATAAGACCGGGTCAAGTCGGGTAAATTTTTAGGTAACTAGCTAGGGGTAACAAATGATAGGCTTTTAGGCACAAAATTGGGCAACTAAATGTCCAAACCCCCCCCCCCCCTCTCACTACCATGCTCATATATATAACTTATGAGGTCCAACCCCCCAAATCCCACACTCACACACACTAAAGACGAGGCTCCCTAAATGCCCTTATCCTCTTCGCATTCATGTCCAACCAAGGACTCAAACCGTATCAAGGCACAAGTTCTAATGCACCCCTCCCGTAGCCACTCTCATCAAAGACAAGTTTTATTTATTTACATGTGTGGCTTCAACTCTCACCAAGAATAAAGGGTATTAAGGGTTGCCGGTGCATCATTTGGGGTTAATCTAGGGTGTTCAAATTCTCTCTTTATTTCGCTTGATTTAAAAATTTTCAAAAACTTCAAAAATTCCCCCCCATCCCCACACTTGGGATACATTGACCCCAATGTATGGTTTTAGGAGGCTTTGATCGCTTAAAACTCTTTCACATCAACTGAAAGCTCTTCAACTCAAACCACAAATTTCTTTTTGGAATTTTTTTTTTAAAACATGACACCACCAACTCGCACCAACCCAACATAACATCACAACAACTCAACACCACCCAACCACCCGACCCTAAACAAAACAAGCTAACAACTAACTACCAATATTTCAAAGCTAAAGAACACAACAAGACTAAGGAAAGAGTACATCGACCTGGTGAAGTTTTCCACAACAGATGTTGTAGAAAATCCGACTTCCTATCACCACCTTCACCCAAATATCTATACATCTTCCCCACACTTGAATGTCGCCATGGCCCTGAAACATAGAAAGATAAAAACAGCAAGATCAATATAAAATCCCGGGTTGCCTCCCGAGCAGCGCTAAGTTTCGAGTCTTCAGCCAGACCGTGCCACCCTCATTTATGGTGGCTCAAAGATTCGGTTACTGCCACTTCCATCACTACATTGTGCCATTGAGCAAAATGCATCCGTCTCATTTTGACTCAGTGGGTAATCAACTACACTCCTGCTCGAACCCATATGTGTTCCTTCAGGGTCCGGTGGGTGCTTTTTTCTCATTCTTTGAAACACATTTTTCATACAATCACTAGACTCACCACCCTTCCTCTCAATGGACTCATAACTAATCATTCTAGTTTGAACATCAAAATACAACCTACGGTTCTTCTCGGTTATGATAATAATCTCGTCTCTACAATTAATTTGAGCATTTGCTGTGTATAGAAATGGTCGACCTAAAATTACCCTTTGTTGTGATGCCATGCTGGTAGAAGCATAGTCCAAAACTAGAAAATCCACCGGGTATTCAAACTCTCCCAACTGAATCTTAACATTCCTAACCATTCCCCGTGGACGCCTCCAACTTCCATCCGCCAAGCTCACCATGGTGTCTATACCTTCAAGTGGACCAAAGTCGTACATATCGTATAGATCGCTTGGTAGCACACTCATGCTTGCCCCGTAATCCAACAATGCGTGAGGGATTTTTAATTTTCCCACACGGATAGGCACGATTGGTGCTCCATACTCTTTATCATTCTCGACTTCGGCATCTTTTTCCAAACCTGCATTCACTTGATACGAAGAAGTTAGCAATGTTTCATTAAATTTAGTATTTGGAACGGTGCTTACCACATTGATGTTAATGCTTTTTGTGTTCTTGGGATTTATCACCGTGTCACTTGGTAATTGACCTTTTGCTTTCTTCAATATCGCCACGTCACTCGCAAGTTGACCCATTTGAGTGGTCAATGATTGGATAGCTTTGTCACGGATTTCATCTTTTGCATACGAACATCATCTAATTGATGTCTTCGTTGCATCTCCATTTGCATCGCTTTTAACATCTCCATGACCTCATTCCCACTTGATGAAGTTTGACCCGAAGGACCACTTTGACCCGTTTGTTGAATTTGCCCTTGATAACCATAGTTTCTTCCACCCCGATAATTCCCTTGATTGTATTGTTGACGAGGTGCAAAGTTACCTTGAGCTCCTTGAAAGTTTGGGTTAGCTTGGTTCGACGGATTTCCATATCAGAAATTTGGGTGGTTCCTCAAACCCGGGTGATAGGTGTTGGAATTCATGTTGTTGTAATTCCTATCACCCCTTCCTTGTCCTTGCGCAACATTCACCTCCTCATATTGTCCTTCCACTCTTTGGCAATTTTCAGCCGCATGACCTATTTCATTACACAATGCACAAACATCATAAATTTGGTTAGTGGTTTGAACATTACCATCATCTATTGCGTGCACATGAGGTCCGGCAATGGCCGGTCGTGCTCTCCTCGATGCTTGAGCTTTTCTTTTTGATGTAATTGCCATGTTCTCCAAAAAACTCCCAATCATCATTCTCGTAGTTTGTACCAAAAGTCCCACCGGTAATGGACATTAAATCACGAGCATCTTCGGCACTCAACCCCTCATGGAAAGCATTCATCAACTCCCAAAGTTCAGTCCCATGGTGAGGGCAATTTTTAATCATCATATTGAAACGTTCAAATGCCTCATGGAACATTTCACCATGTTGTTGTTGAAAACTCCTCAACCCCTTCCTAGCATCGTTGGTCTTTTGAGCGGTGTAAAATTCGTCTAGGAAAATTTGCTGCATCTCCGCCCAACTATAAATAGATGCTGAAGGCAAAGTGTAGAACCACTTCTTTGCTTTGTCCTCCAAAGAAAATTGAAACAGGACCAACTTAACATCATCAGCCGAAAAACCTTGACTCCCAAGAGTATTGCAAATTGAGTCATAGGCCTCTAAGTGGAAATACGGTTCCTCCGTTGCTAGACCTTTATATTTTGGCAAACTTTGCAAAGAATTTGTTCTCACTTCAAAAGTTCTCCCTTGATCATTGTGAGGAATAACTACCGGTGAGGGATTTTGAGTGATTACCGGTCTAAAATGTGCTTCAATTCCTCTCGCATGTTCTATAAGATGCCTTCTTGGCACCCCCAACCTAACCCTTGGTCGAACAGGACCCATTGGCCTTGGTATATGCCCTTGTGGTACATGTGGTTGAAATTGTTGTTGTGGCATCGGTTGGTGTTGAATCGGCCTTTGGAATTGAGGTTGTACATTTTGTGGGCGAACTTGTTGCAATGGAATAGGGCGTTGAACTGGTGGCCCTTATGGCCTTGGCCTAATGTGTTGTGGTATAAGTTGTTGTTGTGGCATTCCACCTACACTTGCCATCCCTTGAGATTGGCCTTGCACATAACCAAACTCTCCTTGATCACCATAACCCCCATAAGCATACCCGTCTTCATCATAGCCCTCAAAATCTTCGTAGCCTTCTTCATATCCATCTCCCCCTATACCTGAAGTTTACCCAAATGGAATGGTCGAGTATTGGAAACCCGGCTGGTTTGATGGTCTAAATGTAGAGGTAGTATGGACAACAGTTGAACCTTGTGGTACTGTATAGGTTGAGGATGATTGCCCTGAAACTGGGAAGAAATGAGTGAGAGGTGGAATCGTAGTAGATGGGCTAAAAGTAAGATTGGGTTCGACTTGAGTAGTGTTTGGTGATGTGGTGTTGGTTGGTGTAGTGTCATGAGGTGGAGTAGGAATTGTAGTGGTATTAGGTATGGTTGTGTTTGGTGATGGGTGTGTGGAAGTAGGTATAAACGATGAGGTCGTTTGACCCGTTGTGGGTGGTAATTGAGATTCTTGCATGATGTTTCGTGGTGTGATGGGTGACGTAGGTGAACCAACAATTCTGTTTTCTCTTACTAAAACACGATTTTACCTTAATGTTCTTTCGATCTCCGGATCAAATGACAATGGTGACGCTTTGTGAGAGCCTCTAGTATGCATGCACCTGTAGAACTTGCACACTAAACACACCAGTGTAAACCCGAAAATAACAAAGCAAAACTAAAAAAACTGACACACGTTGCGCACTACTCCCCGGCAACGGCGCCAAAATTTGACGTGATTGTCGTGGTCACGCAAATTTAATCCCAATAACTACTATAGATAGTGGTAAATGGGTATCGAACTCAGGGAGTATGTGGAAAATATGTCGATTATATAGCTTTGCACTTAAACTAAAATTAACCTAATTTGTAAAAAGTAAATATCAATAGTTTGGATTGTTTGGTTTTAAAACTAAAATTATCTAATTAACTTCAAATCAAAGGTAGGTTGTAAAGCAGATTAGGAAAACAATGACCATCTTAGGATTCAGTTTCTTTTAACAATTGTGTGAAATTCCAACTAGAAAGAGTTACATAGACATAACTCGTGTATAGATAATTGAAGTGATAAAAGGGAACAAAGTACTCGGATTATATAAACGCGAGGTTGTTTCCCGATGACCAATTAATCAATAACCAACCCTAACCCTTCCCGTGATATCTCGATTGCCAACGGCACCAAGAACGTACGATTGAGACTAGAAATTGCACTATCAATTAACAAGCTACAAACAATTATGCATACACCATGATAATCAAGCAAACACAAGTTATCATTCTAGAAATTCAGAAATAAACACACAAAAGTTCAAGAGAAACCTTCACCTAAGATGATCACCGAAAGTTTAGCCAGACATAGCTTGGTGAATCATCATAACAACAAGTTTAGTGTTCATACCAATCGAAAACATAAACCGAATGTTAGAAATTGTTTGGAACCAAGCAAGAACAGCCAAAATCGCCCCTAGACTGCTGGTAACCGAATGGGAATTAATGGATTCGAAAAGACACAATAAAACATCATAAAATAGGGCAGTTACACATTTCTCCGTCATCTCCACCGTAAATTACGGTACCACCGTAAGTTACGGTGGACCAAAAAGTGTTACGGTGAAAGTAGACTGAGGTACGGTGGGATTTGGGCAAATTCAGGGTCCACCGTAAATTACGGTACCACCGTAAGTTATGGTAGGCTTCAGCATGCAATTTTGTTTTCAGCATAACTTTCTCGTTTCAACTCCGTTTTCTTCGCCGTTTTCGCCCACGTTCTCGTAATTTCATCCCCTATCATGTCATCATCTTAATTATTCAATTCCAATAATTGATTTTTTTCATTTATTCACTGTATTCCTTCCATTTTAAGCTCCATTTGTACCTGAAACACAAACAACCGTAGTT
Source organism: Helianthus tuberosus (assembly GCA_030545235.1). Classification (NCBI taxonomy): domain Eukaryota; kingdom Viridiplantae; phylum Streptophyta; class Magnoliopsida; order Asterales; family Asteraceae; genus Helianthus; species Helianthus tuberosus. The sequence goes on from CM060436.1 coordinate 9,975,059, forward strand.
ATCTAATTCTAGACAATTACCCAATTAAATGTAGGATTTTAATATCGTTTATACCACTTAAGGGTTGTCCTACGGACTACCCGTCACCTCACATGCAGACAAATATCGACAATCATAGTATTTTTTTAATCTCATCAACCGACGGGTCAGGTTCGTTTGATGTGTTACTTTCAACAATGGAAACGGTAACACGATCAGGCCCTTTGTTGATATATTTAAACAAATACTTTATAGATCCAGCTTGATTTCACCATTCAACATTGATGTGGGATTGATATCTCCTCAAAAGTGTTTTGTTGTAGGGAACAACAAATCTGTTATCTAGCTTAACTCCAGATTTTTCAACAAACATTCCTGAATCTCTTCTTCTATAGAGAGGAAAACCATCGATGTCGACAGACGTATGATCACGGAATCTCTTTGAAAAGCCCTTAGAACACTTATTATCTACCATGCATGGGCAATTGACGTTGTGAGGACCACAAGGACCATGAATCATGAAATCACTGACAAGAGTATACAACTCTGGATCATCATTTCGGTCAGGAATTTCAGCAGAAATGAGGGGATCAATGTGTTCAATAGTTGGAAACTTGTGATCGGGATGCATAAATAAACATATATGCACATGCGGCAACCCACGCTTCTGAAACTCCACCGTATAAACAACTACAAAAAGTAAAGAAAATAAAATATTAAATGTTTGTATTCAATTTTTAAATATTAAGAAGAAATGAAGCTTAATAGTAAATTTGTAAAAAATACATGCTGAAACTTTGCCAAATATTGAGTTATCCTTCAAGTCTTTAATCAAAGCATTGAGCTTGATTTGAAACAATCTAGAGAGGATATCAGGCCTGTCTTCAGGACTTAAATTGGTGTCCTTCAGATATCTTTTAATTTCAGGCCATTTAGGATTGCATGTCACGGTTATAAAAACATCTGGATATCCATACCACTTACACAAAGACATTGCATCCAAATAGTTCTGCATCATATACCGAGCACCTCCAGTGAATGACGAAGGCAATATGCACACTTTCTAGTGTTGGATACATTTATATTACCATGGTTACGTAAATTGGAGAGGTTCTCAAAAGTATCACATCTTAGAACCTTCTGTTGAAAACGTATGTAATTTAGTCGCTCAGTTTCAATCATGGTATACACATCAAATAAGAATTGTTGAAATAGGCGACGTGAATTTAGAATTAATGAAAAAACACCATGCCTATCTTGTATCCTGTATGCAAAGAATTCTCTCATAGTGACATATGTTCGTTTGGTTAATGTAGAAGGAGTAACACCTCTATGAGGAATATCAATTCTGTAGCAATCATCACCATACGGAAACAAAAGTGGATACTGGAGAGCAAGATACGATGGATGTAACTCACTAATACGTTGTAGACCACCAGATTTCGTTTCTACAATAATATCTCTGTTTTCTAAGGAATCGCCAATGTCACCAACAATTAAAGCTGCCACTTCAGAAGCAGTTGGTAAGTTGTATGTTCTTCCATCTTGTTGCCTTCTTCCAATGAGCCGCAACTTTAGCTCAGCATTACAGTTATCTTTAAAAAAAAATCTCTTACCATGCGATATGTTTTAACCAAAACATTCTCCAAGTCTAACATATTTTGTATATGTTGTATAACTTGAAGATCAAGATCCAAAGATGTTGATGAAGAAGCTCTATTAGATTCACTAAAGAAAATCAAAACATATAATATTAATTTAAAATTAAAAAAGATTCTTAAAAAATAAAATAGTTACATTGAATACATACCCAAAAGCAGATTGTCTATTTGAAAGTTCATTGTCAGTATCATATATATAAAGCTGAGAGAATTTTGGTTTAGATCCATCCTCTGGTAGAAGACTTCCCATTCTATGGTAATTCTGACCACCCAATCGGAATATATAAGGAGCATTGCCTCTGTTAATGGATTTATCAACTTTTCCGCCAATGGAAGTAAATGAGAACATGGAATTGTATCGACGGATGTTCTTGATGAATGACTTGCTTTTTGAATCCAATCCATTAAAAAGAGACTGATAACTTCGTGGTGCTTCCTTCATATTAGGAAGTTGAACTTTACCATATGCACAACAAATTGAATAACTTGAACTAAATTGGATTTTTGTATTCCCTCTACGAGCTTCAACATCCCATAATTTTGCTTGACATATTTGGCAAATGACATTTTGATCTAAGTGATCAACATAATCTGTTGAAAAATATTTAAATAATATTTGTAAATTTGTAATAAGCAATTATAAAGTTGGAAGCAATTTCAATTAAAATAATTTTTTTGTATATTGTATATTTATGTAAAATGTACCTTTTGAGATGCCCACAAATTCGTCTTTTTTAGTATCACTATCATTCGATCATCTTTTATCCAAAATTGTCTTTCTTAAATTTCGCCTTTGTTGACTGTTAAAATTGTCCATGGAATTATTTAAACCTGTAACAAAAAAATATAAAAATTAATGATGCAAAATAAAATATAAAAAAATGAAAATATTATGGTGTTACCATTTAAGTATTCTGATGTAATGTCAGAGACAGGACTTCTAGTATTTCCATTGGTAAAAGATAGTGAATTACATAAACTATTCTCTTTGATGACATTCTCTTTGTTGTTAGCCTTTCTTGTATCCAAATACAATTTTCGTAACTTTCTCCTATGATGACTCTCAATATTGGTAGAGTTTGTGTTTAAAACTGTACAAAAAGATAATATTTAAGATATAGGAATTTATTAGAAAAAATATATAAAACATTAAACAAAATAATTACTGGGACGGTTAATAGATATTGGTGTTAAATTCCCTCCTGGTGTTGTATTTGTGCCATTATTTAAACCTGTAATAAAATTATATAGAAACGAATCATGATTAAAAAAAAGAAAATAAAAATAATATTAACAAAAAGTATATGTGATAATGAAAATAAAAATTGGTAAGCGGTATATTTGTAGATTTGTAGATTTTTTATAATAAAAGATTTTTAATATAGTACCTGTTATAATGTCAGACAAAGGGCTTATAATACTTCCAATGGGAGAATTAGTAACAGATATTGAATTACATAGAAGATTGTCTTTGATGACATTCTCTTTGTTATTAAAAACATTCTCTTTAACACCGTTGTTAACTTTTCTTCTATCCAAATACAGCTTTCGTAACTTTCTCCTGTGATGACTCTCAATATCGGTAGAGTTTGTGTTTAAAACTGTAAAAAAAATAATTAAGATGTAGGAAATTATTTGAAAAAAAAATAATAGATCTTTAAACAAAAAAAATTATTGGGAGTGTTAATAAATATTCGTGAAACATTCGACAATGGTGTTGTATTTATATTGGGATAATGATGTATATTTCAGAAAATAATAAAAATAAAGTCAAAAATTATATCTTACCTTGGAGGAAAAGAAATTCTACTAATAATTAAAGTTAAATCATAATCTGTTTAATATTACAAACTTGTTTCAATTCATTTGGTTTTAAAACGTCAAAAAAGTAATGGAAAAATAAATAAAAAATGTTAATTTAAGACACAATTGAAAAAAAAAATATATACATGTTAATAATAAAACTAATTTTAACACAATTTTAACATAGATTTAATAAAAGTAAAATTAACACTGCTCAAACTAAAATTTAGAAATATAAAACCAAGGATAAATTTAAATAACCAAATCCAAAAGGCACAACCATCATTCCTACTTCAAGTGACTTAAACAACATAAGTTTTCAAAAACAAATAATAGATATCCTAAACATGGAATAATAATTGTCTTAACAATGGATAGATGTGATCATTTTTCCTTCTTGGGAATCAAAAGTGACTTAGAGCCTTCATTCAAAGATAAATGATCTTTACTTCCAGAGTCGTCACAGTCATAATCTTCCGCAAGAAAACGCTTCAGCTCAGGTTGTGCCTTCATCTTTCCTGGCCTTTTGTTACGCAAAGCCATACCACCAGCACTTGAATCAATCAATGAAACCGGAGTCTCATAAACATTGTTCAATGGTATAGAATCCTTCAAATTCAAGTAAATAGATTTGTTAAAATACAAAAATGTTTGTATTTAGAAATAGGAATGTGTTTAAAAAAATAGATAGTACCTTCTGGTTAGTAGTATGTTTTCTCGTCTTGCGCTTTTCTTTGCTATAAGTGCTGAAGTCTAATTTAAATAGAAAATATGGATTAGAAATATAGAATTACAAAATCCAAAATATTGAAAAAACAAATAGAAATAAAATGCGGACCTTCATTGCAACCTAAAGCAGCTTTTGTTGCTGACTCGTCATGATCATAAGACTCCGCAAGATTACGCTTCAACTCGCAATGTTCACTTATCATTTCAGTATTTTTGGTAGCCAAAGATATTGATCCAGCACTTGAACCAATCAGTGACATCGGAGAATCATCCTTAATATGGAAATGAATTGAAATGAAAATAATATATTATTATAAACAATAATAGTGATGAATAAGAATAAATGAATAAATAGATTTTGTCATATACTTTGTTTAAAAATAATACCTTCAGATCGACAGTATCAACACTTGCAAAATCACCAGATGAGAGATTCATAGAGTTTGAAAGATCAACCTACATTATAAACAAAGAAGGCTATGTTAAATTGTTGAATAAAGAATGTAGGTAAAATATATTATAACTGTAAAAAATTAACATCAATATAATTAGATACTTACATGGTCAATCCCTATCTTTGATTCAAGCTGAGAAATGATTTCAGGATCATCAGAAAATCTTTTGACAGTGAATGACTTGTAGTGATTCTGCACATTAAAGTGAGAAATCTCAACCTTAAACGCCATCTTTTTTCCAACCAAATTACTAATTTCATCCGGTAGCAAATTATCCGTTTCACCCTACATAATAATTTAAGATGCAAAAACAGTGTTACAATATGAGAATGTATAAATTATATAAATTGGGAAAATAATAAAGCCAAAAGAGATACATCAAGAAACTTATCAACCAACTCTTGAGCACTCTTTCCAAGTAATTTTCGAGCTACATGATCTAAGCAAGTTAAAGATGCAATACCAGTAGAGTCTTGTAACCTAAGTTGAAGTTTAAACCTAAAAAAGAATAATAAAATTGGTATTAATATAGTATTGAAATATAAAATTTTAAATTTAAAGTCATCATAAAGTTAGAACTTTACCGGGGAACCACAGAAACACCTTTTTCATTGCAAACGTCATTTATGCATCGAATTGTCTGCTTCTCCTCAATTAAATCTAATCCATCCTCTCCATCACTTATAAAATACAGCACACTAACCTTCTTCATACAATCCTTACAAGAATTGTAATACCACTCAACACCAGGAGGGAAACTTATCACTGTACCAAGCACAATCACATTCATTGTCTCCTGAATTTTATTAACTTCATCTATCGTCTTGAAATCAGTTCCAACCAAAAAATCATCATGAACAGTTTTGCCAACTTGAGATGAACCAAAAGGACGGCTTGAAGAACCAACATCCGGTCTTCTTTCAAGTAACCTTCAAATTATTATAAATATAATTAGTCTATTAGTCTATAAATTATAAAACATTTCAACATTATGACATAAAATAATATACTGAAACAAATAATAAAACAGTTAATTTGAAAAAATATGTACGTCTTACCTCTTTTGGAAATCAATTAGCTCATCAATGCTTTCGTTCAGATACAAATTGTTGTTTTGAAAAGAACTGGACACGTATGCCTTACCTACATATTTGACAAAAAAATTCTATTCAAAAAATTAAGCATTGATAAGTACAACAATAGAATGTAAAATATATAGAATTTTAATGACAAAGATAAAAGTAATTAAATAAGTATAAACCTTCATGAAAGCTGTATCTTCCAAACTGCAATATCACAAACACATCACTCGGTTTCTGTTCCAAAAACTTTGTCATTTGCACCGCATATTGTCCCCACAAAGTCAGATAAACATTAAGGAACCTACGAATAAAAATTTCATAAAACATGAACTAATTGATAAATATATAAAGGAGATCAAAGAAATAAATAAATTATAACTCTAAGTCACGAAGTTGTAAGCTCATTTTTTTGTTCAATCTCCCATTACTGCTGGTATGATCAACCATAGGAAACTAACCATCAACATAACCAATGATATCTATAAACAATCAAAAGAATAAATTAGAACAATAACAATGGCGTAATATACGTAAATAAAGATCAAAAGAACAAATTTTAAAAATACGGTGGACTTACCAACAGGAGAGTCTTGCGGAATAGCACGATTACGAAGAACATCGAATGATGTAAAAGAGAATCCATGAATTGAACCACCAAAGTCATCAATGTTTCTGATGTCAGTAGAGAAATTGAAAAACAGTTTATGTTTGTGGTTGGTTGGGCGGTACGGAGACACGTTGTCACCAACATTAAACTTAGTAACCATGACACAACTCTTTTCTACCAGCAATCTTCCATACTTTATAAGATAATTACCACCAACACTTGCTTGAATTTTGGTACCCTATCAAACAAATATAACCTTTTAAGATGAAACATAGGATATAAAAATTTTTGTTATAAACTGATAAACTACCTCCTCATCCATGAGGATCAGTTCGACCGCATGAATAGCATTCTTGACTTTAAATGATAGTAGCTTCCAAAGCTTAAGTATACGAACTTTAATAGTCACGTCTGTCTTGGTTACATCCAATTCATTAAGAGAAATGATGGGAGGGTTCTCCATTGACCTTTATAGTTAAACATTTATTTTAGAAAACAAAATCTCTGATTCATAAACAAATTTTAGTTTTTAAAAGACTATATCAATTGTCTGAGGGTCTTTAAATGAACAATTGTTGTGAAACATTCAAGGAGTTTTTGGAATATTTGAAATATCTCTCTATTATAAAACACTGTATCAATTGTGTGCGGGGGAATATTTACGGATGCATAGATCATGTTAGTTAGACATCATCATTTGAAATACAAAAATGGGGTATTGATTATTATTATTACTGTTAAAATTAATTAAATAATAAGAATTTGCAATATTCAAATACTTAATAAAAACTTAAACATATTTAAACAGAATAACTTAATAATTTATGCCAGTTTTGGTCCTCTTCAAATCATAAATCATAGAGTAGTGTATAATTCACAAAAAAATTAGAACTTAGACATCTTAAATTAAGTAAACTTAATTTAAAAAAAAAACATAAAACTCTTAAAACAATCCATAAAACACATTTATATCTAAAACAGTCCATAAAACAACATAAAACAGCAAGAAGTAGTGTATAATTCACGAAAAATCATAAGAAAGTCTAAAACAGTCCTTAAAACATGCCCTAAAAATTACAACTTAAACATCTTTACACATAAGAAGTTAACAATTTATGAAAGTTTTGGTCATCTTCAAAAATATTGTGACTCTTTTGACTAAAACACTAAGAAGTTAAGTATAATTCACAAAAATATTATAAAATTGGTAAAACAGTCCCTAAATAACATGTATATCAGGAAAAATATAAATCAGACACCAAAACAGTAGCTGAAACACATTGATATCTAAATCTGTCCCTAAAACATCATAAATCACTAAAACAGTCCCTAAGAGATATTGTATAATTCAAACAAAATCTGTTCAAAAATTTAAAACAGTCCCTAAAACACATTTATAGCTAAAACATTCCATAAAACAGCATAAAATGTGTCCCTAAAACAGCAAGAAGTAGTGTATAATTCACAAAAAAATTACAACTTAGACATCTTTAAACATTAATATAACAAAGTTAAACGTGGCAACATAGCTATAGATAAGTAAACTTAATTTAAAAAAAATTGACCTAAAATAAAATAAAACTCCTAAAACAGTCCCTAAAACACATTTATATGTATAACAGTCCATAAAACAACAAAAAACACCATAAAACAACAATAAGTAGTGTATAATTCACGAAAAATCATAAGAAAGTCTAAAACAGTCCTTAAAACATGCCCTAAAACACATTTTAGCAGTCACAAAGTGGAAAACTATCTAAATATGTCCCTAAGACATCATAAATCTCTTTAATCACCAGATTAAGAACATAATTCACAAAAAAAAAAATACAACTTAAACATCTTTACACTGAAGAAGTTAAGAAATTATGAAAGTTTTGGTCATCTTCAAAAAATATTGTGACTCTTTTGACTAAAACACTAAGAAGTTAAGTATAATTCACAAAACTCTAATAAAATTTGTAAAACAGTCCCTAAATAACATGTATATCATGGGAAAATCTAAATCAGACACTAAAACAGTCCCTAAAACACATTGATATCTAAATATGTCCCCAAAACATCATAAATCACTAAAACAGCCCCTAAGAGGTATTGCATAATTCACACAAAATCTGTTCAAAAACTTAAAACAGTCCCTAAAACACATTTATATCTAAAACAGTCCATAAAACAGCATAAAATGTGTCACTAAAACAGCAAGAAGTAGTGTATAATTCACAAAATATTACAACTTAGACATCTTTAAACATTAATATAGCAAGAAGTAGTGGATAATTCAGGAAAAATCATAAAAATCTCTAAAACAGTGCCTAAAACATGCCCTAAAACACATTTTAGCAGTCACAACATGAAAAAGTATCTAAATCACACACTTAAACACATTTTTATCAAAATCAGTCCATAACACATGTAATGGTTCAGTTCAAAGCTGAATTACAACTATGGAAAACTATAATATATCTAAAACAGTCCCTAAAACACATTGATATCTAAATTTGTCCCCAAAACATCATAAATCACTAAAACAGTCCCTAAGAGGTATTGCATAATTCACACAAAATCTGTTCAAAAACATAAAACAGTCCCTAAAACACATTTATATCCAAAACAGTCCATAAAACAGCATAAAACGTGTCCCTAAAACAGTCACTAAAACAGCAAAAAGTAGTGTATAATTCACAAAATATTACAACTTAGACATCTTTAAACATTAATATAGCAAGAAGTAGTGGATAATTCAGGAAAAATCATAAAAATCTCTAAAACAGTGCCTAAAACATGCCCTAAAACACATTTTAGCAGTCACAACATGAAAAAGTATCTAAATCACACACTTAAACACATTTTTATCAAAATCAGTCCATAAAACACATGTAATGGTTCAGTTCAAAGCTGAATTACAACTATGGAAAACTATAATATATCTAAATCAGTCACTAAAACACATGTAATAGTAAAAAAATTAACAAAACGGACTAATAGCAAAATCGGTTAACTAAACATTAACATAAAACGAAAGTTAAGTTCAAAGGTGAATTTGACATACCTGGTTTCTTGAAACAACAACAAACCTTTCTTCAATCAATAACACCCTGTACAAAAATCAAGTTCGGAAACAACAAAAAATTCAGTTCAGAAACCCAAAAGATTAAAAAGTAAACAAAATTAAAAAAAAAAAAATAATACCGGAAGAACAAAGCAGATGCACAACGGAGAGGGAAGGAGAAATGGTTTGGCTTTAAAGACTTTATCGGAGGATGAGAGCAAATAAGAGGAACACAATTTCAAACCTCAATCCGTGTGAATGATGATCTATACCGTCCGATTAACTTAAAAATTCAAACACAGCCGTAGGATCTGTGTTTGTTCAATAAACTTGGAGTTTTATGCGAAGATGGGACTGAAAAATCTGTCTTCGTTGAACAACAGGGAGACAGTAGGTGCGATTGTCAAATTTTGAATCCAAACTCGAAAGGGTATTCATCTGTAGGATGCAGAGAAGGAAAGAAGGAGAGAAGAAGAAGACGGCGAGGAAAGGGGAACAATTGGGGATTAGGGATTTGGCTTGTTCCTTTGACCTGCAGAAGAGAGAAGATGATACTCTCTGCCCTCATTATTGCCGTTTGACATTTAGCAACTCTTCAAAAAAAAAATCCGGAAATTGGATGAGATGACACGTGGACAAAATGAATGTGGGTGTGACAAGTAGGAGAGAGGTAATGGAGGATGGTTGTGGGAGTGACACCTAGGATTTTTGAGCATTGATTTATTATAATAGGTAGATAAGTTCGTATCGGGTCGGTTCGGGTCGAGTCGGGTCATGTAAAAAAAAGCCAAACATACTGTGGTATACGGCTATAAAAAAGGCAAAATATCATCACTAACAAAATATAACCCACCATAACATAATGAAAACAAAACGAAGCACATGTCTACTATGGTTAATATGTGGATAATATCAACCAAAAATCAACAAAAAATCATAAAAAATAACAAAGAAACTTACTCGTGTTTGATCGGCGGTGGTATGGTGGCTGCTGACTGTTCACTTGTGTCGTTGTTGATGTTCTGCTCGCTGGTGTGCAAGGACGATAAAGAGAGCAAGATAGAATATGTATGGGTTTTGGGCTTGTTTATTTTATTTTAGTTTGAAATATTGTTGATTTGTTGGGTTTGTTTATTGGGCTAAGACTTAGTAGTGGGCTAGTTAAATGTATTGGGTATTTGAGTTTAGTTATTTAGGTATTAAAAGTTATATAATTTAGGTAGTATTTTTTATAAAATAAGAGTTTACTAAAGAATATTTTTAAAATATAAGTTGATAGTACTTTTACCTAAGGGGTGCGGACGGGATTTTCGACGGAACTTATCACTAATTTTTTTTTCTCGGGGGTGCGCCCGCCCACCTTGGGCTGGGTTAGGTCCGCCCATGATTGGCACCACTTTTTCAACATTAAGTTCTATTTTTAGTCATGGTGTTTATACCTGGGTGACAATTACAACATGGTGTTTTGTTTTTTAGGCATTGAGTTATATTTTGTATGTTAACAAAAGTCATTTTTAATATGGCGTTTTAGGTTGATTATGGTGTTTACATTCTGGCGCCATATTTTCAACATGAAGCTCTATTTTTGGTCATTGGTGACAATTTTAACATGGTATTTTGTTTTTGTGAATGGAGTTATGTGTACATCCCTTTCCCTTCCTCCTTTTGTACGTGTGCCGAATTTTTTTCTTGGGCATCACTACTCTTCCCCTAGACATGTACTGTATGTAATGATTCCTTCCTACCATTCTTAAAATTTTAGCCCCTTTATTTTTACCCTCTCAATGAAAACAATAAATTGATTTTTTAATATATATATAGGGCAATTATAGGAATAAATCACATATTAATTATTCCATATATAAGTTTGCAACATTTTTGTGCATTGTGACTTGTAAATTATGCTTTGGGTGATTTTCAAAAAAAAAAGTTAATTTTCTATTTTTAACCCAAGGGTTTTTACTTTTTACAATTTTTACCCTATATACTTTATTTTTTTAACTTTAACCCAAAAATTTTTATTATTTGCAATTTAACTTCACAACTTTTGTCACTTATACTTTTCATCTTTCGCATATTTTCGTTTTACGTGTAGTTCTAAATTTTTCGAGTTAATACGACGTAACGTGCATGTGTGGTTCAACGTTTTTACCTCTATTTTTCCATGTTTGACAGGTTCGTCGCAACACGCATATCCTAAGTCGAGTCAGTGTTGGTGGTCGATGACGGTTGTGTGACATTAGTACTATTTGACACCGTTTTACGCCCCGCCGCAACGCGGGGTGTGTTTTGAGGGGTTTTCGAAGAAAAAATGGTTATGCATATGGTTGTCGTAACGTTGGCTCTGGGAGTTTTCCAAAAAATTGATTTTTTTTTTACTTTTCACTCAAAAGTATTTCATAAATTACTTTTAACACAAAACTATTTGTTCTTTTTTTTATTTTTAACCCAAAACTTCTTCTCTTTTGCAATCTATCCTCATAATTTTGTTTACCTTCAACTTTGGTCCTTTATAGTTTTCATTTTCCGCAAAGTTTTCTCTTTATGCTTGGTTCTAAATTTTGTGACTTAACAAATAGCAACGTGCGTCTTTGATTTAAGGTTTTTACGTTTCGTTCTAAATTTTGCGAGTTAACACAACGCAACGTGCGTGTGTGAGTGAACGTTTTTACATCGTCTATTTTTTCCCTGTTTGACAGGTTTAACATAACGTGCGGGTCCTATATTGACTTAGTTATAACTAAAGAATCCCCGCCGCATTGCGGCGGGTCGCAATCCTAGTTAAAAAAAACTAAAAACTCAAATGAATGGACCCCCTTTTGTCACGTGTTACACCTTTTTGCAAACGTGTTACGTGTAACAATAAGAGGTTGTCACGTGTTACGTAACAACTTTTACTTTTTCAGAAAAAGCTGAAAGTCTGCAAAAGCTGTTACACGTAACACGTGGCAGCCTCTGATTGTTACATGTAACACAGTCTACAAAAAGGTGTAACACGTGACAAAAGGAGATCCATTCTTAATTTTCTATCTTAACTATATAACCGTGATAAATAATAAAATTAATTATTTAATATTATATTTACCTTTAAGTTATATATATATATAAATTGATTATTTCTATAATAATTTATGCTCGTTGCTATTTTTTAGAAGTTGAATATGTAGCTCTATTTAAATATTTTTTTAACATTCCAACATATTTTTTTATACGGAGTTTTATAAAAAATAAAGTAATTTTGGCATTTTAAGCTATACTTTTTAACGGTAAATTTGGATCACTAACGGACCAGTGGAGTATCATCGTGCCACCAGCGGAACCACCAAATCATATCCATCTCCACTAAGCATAATGCATACAATTCAGGAGAAAACCCAATAAATATGGGAAACCCCCCTTTATGGGAATCGAACTCAGGAGCTATTGGTCCCAAAACTTTATACCACCCCTAAGATGCCATTAGCCTATAAAGCCATTGCATTTTAAGCTATACTATTGTCAACATTCACAATGTAAACTATTTGAGTCAACTTATAGGCTCCCCAAATGACCTTAGATTGGTCCTCTCAAGAGGGCACTTGAAACACCTTTTGAGTTTCCACTCATGACTTGCTAAGACCGGACGGTATGGGGATAGCCCCAGGCCCATCTCTTTGCCGCCGCTCCAGCAATGCCACCTCACTGCACCGTCGTCGCCCCTGTGGCGTCCTCTTCGTCCGCAATCAGCCGCCCAAGCCGGGCCTCACTCCCACACACACACCTATACATACATACATATATATATATATATATATAGAGAGAGAGAGAGAGAGAGAAAGGTTAACATACTTCACGGCTTATCATACTTCATGTAGGAGACAATGGTAACCGTTGGATCAGGGGTATAATCACGCATGGAACATATAATCACGCATGGGACCACATAATCACGCATGGGATCCAAAATCACGCACGTTATTTTGGTCAAAAAAATAATTACGCATGTTATATATTTCGTGAAGTACGTTAATGTACGTTAAGGCGTGAAGTACATTATACTTTCTCTCTCTCTCTCTCTATATATATATATATATATATATATATATATATATATATATACGTGGCGGCCTATCCCCTTAGGGATGAGGCTCACCAAACCTTCCAGTCTAAGCACTCCTATCAAGTTAAAGAGGAAGCTGAAGGATATAGTTTGAACACTGATGTACATTAACTCTTTATACTACCAATAGGAACTAGAGAATTAGGTTTTGTTAGATTTGACAAATTAATGTATCACCAACGTTCAATGATTTTAAGGGGTAAGGGTGTAAGGGGCACTCCTCTAAATGGGGAGTGACCTCTCTTACCCACAGCCAATCAACACGCTCCACGTCAACTCCCCACTTAACTCCCCCCACACCCTCAATTTGATGGCGGCACTACTCTCTTGGGGACTTGGTTTTATTTTTTATATAAATATTTTTATAAAAGTAAAACACAAAATCACAAGGAAAAAAAAACTAAAAAATATACAAGTTTCACACGGTGAATGATACCCGCTCCCCACTCCCCGATTTGGGTCACCGAGGGGTCGGCGGCGGTGTTCCCGATCGGGGAGTACACTCACCGCACCCCTCCCCTCAGGCGCCCCAGACACCCTAAGTGGTAACCAATTTAAGAATTAGGGTTTGTGAAATTCGATTGTTAAACACATATCTAAATGTCCTGGTCCAAATACGTTAGTAGATAAATTAGGATAAATTGTATTTTACGTCCTTTAAGTTTTAGCAAAATTTCAGGTGTTGTCCTTTAACTAACAAAATCACAAGGATTTCCTTCATGTTCTAATTTCTTTACACACAGTGTCCTTTCTCCCTAAAAAGATTACAAAAACAAAGGTCATCCTTTGTAAAGAAATTAAAAATAATGGGCATCTACTTTAAAGAAATTAAAACATAAAGAACATCCATTGGTTAAAGGACAACGCCTGAAATTTTACTGAAAAGACGTAAAATACAATTTACCCTAAAAATTATGAAAACACATCACATAATTTAAATTGAAATGTTCCAATCATCAATGGTACTCTAGCGTACATGATATTTAACTAAGTTTTTCCACTTACTTTTTATTTATTTAGTTTTGTTCTAGTAATAACCTAGGTATTGATTCATAAGTCACTTCTTAACAATATTTTAAAGAGTGTCGATACCTAATATTTATGATACAATTAATAATTGATTTAACAATTTATGTTTTAGATGGACGCGATACCATGTTTGATGTTATACATACAACAACAAAAGCACTTTAGGATGTGCTTTTCTTTTTTAAATCATTTCATTTTAGAGACTATATCTATATCTAGTGATCTCTTTATTTAAAGGTTGTAACTTTTTGAGTGTGCTTTTTAATTTTTTTATTGTTTTGTTAAATTTTATATTATCTCTAATCCATTCAGTCATGACCATTTCCAATTCTTTAACTTATAATAAAAACTGGCATCCATCACTATTATGATATGAAAAACTAGGGCTGTAAACGAACCGAACGAACACGAACAAGACCTTGTTCGTGTTCGTTTGTTAAAAAATATATGTGTTCGCGAACCGTTCACGAACACTTATCGAACGGGATTTTATGTTTGTGTTCGTTTGTTAAGGAAATGAACTTGTTCGTGTTCGTTTGTGTGTGTTTGTTAATTTTAGGCAACGAACGTTGACGAACCCAAATGAGCACAAACTAATGTTCATGAACACAAATGGAAACAAACGAACACAAACAATCGTTCATGCACAGAATATATAATACACTGACACTTATTAGATATTTAATTTGTCAGAATTTTGATATATTTAAATAAATATAAAAACTAAAAACACTAACGAACTATCGAACACAAGCAAACATGTTACCGAACGTTCACGAACGTAAACGAACGAACGCGATCTCAGTTCATGTTTGTTCATTTAACTAAACGAACGAACACAAACGAACTTCCCGCCGAACGGTTCACGAACTGTTCGCCGAACGTTTGGTTTGTTTACAGCCCTATGAAAAACCATTATGTGTTAGCACTAATGCAATGTAGCCGCAACATACATGCGTGTGTGCTTAGCGACGATTGTTCGAATGTGGACGTTGAGTGAGAAGGTGGCGTTTTCTGCAACATGTAATCTTCATACGATCATAGAATTACTAATGCAACGCTTTGATCGTGTGTGGCAAAAGAGAGAAACCCTTGACTTCGTCTTATATCGTCTATGACAAATATTGAGTAATTTAGTTAAACCCGACTTTGTTAATAAAGTTAACAATGTCAGTAAACTAAACTAAGTAATAATTACTAATAAAATCCTTAATTAAGAACGCTAGTGTGCTTAACAATATTACAACAAAGTTAACAAATCCTTAATTACAAAACATGTTTCTTGAATGGACATAGGGGGGGCATTATAGACGTTATTGGCAACATGGTTACATACAAATATACAGTAGTCGGACCAGTTTAAAGTAAAAAAAAAAAATAGAATTCCAGTAATGAACAAAATAACAAAATTTAATACATCATACGTTAAATCAAAGTGAAGAAAGTTAAGTAAGAAATATGTTCAATAATTAAGAAAAGCAACAA
Organism: Helianthus tuberosus; assembly: GCA_030545235.1. NCBI lineage: Eukaryota > Viridiplantae > Streptophyta > Magnoliopsida > Asterales > Asteraceae > Helianthus > Helianthus tuberosus. Next base: position 9,991,037 of record CM060436.1, read on the forward strand.
AGTAAGACACAAGTCAACAAAGTTAACAGTCAAAAAATAAAACCAAGAAAGTAACAAAGTCAATAAAAATGTAAATCAATAAAGTAGAGTAACTATAAAATGAAAATAGAGAAATCCACAGTTTTCATCAATTACAAACTCTTACTTCTCATCCAATTATCAAACAAAGTAACAATTAAACATCATCAAAGTTGAAACATCCATGAATTCAAATTTAATATATCTTGAGTTCATGCAAAACGAAAGGAATTTTTATTTTTAGAGTTAACTGTTATTTTCGTCCCTCTGATTTGGTGAAAATGCCACTTCAGTCTAAAAAAAATTGTGTCTGTTCCATCCTTGACATTTTTTAAACGTGCCACTTTAGTCCAAAAAGATAACTTCCGTTAAAAACGTTAAGAACGGAACTGGCGCAAGGCGTTATCTTTTTGGACTGAAGTGGCACGTTTAAAAAATGTTGAGCAGAGAACTGGCGCAATTTTTTTTTTTGACTAAGTGTCATTTTCCAGCAAACCACAAGGACGAAAATAGCAGTTAACTCTTTTTTTATAATCTTGGAAATTTAGAAAATAAAAATGGATATTATTGAAATGATCTCACACATCTCTCCTAAATTCAAAAATATATATAATAATTTGATTGTTTAAGCAATATAACATTCACACGTGTTCCTAGAATAAACTAGTTTGATTGTTTAGTTATACAACTGAAGAAACACTAACTAAATGGTCGGAACCGAAATAGTTAGGGGGTTTGAATCCGCATAAAAGGGTTAGCTCTCTCTCGGTTGATTCAGTTGCAGCTGAACTTCTTCTCCGGTGATTCTGCAAAAAAGAACACCGTTAGCCTCGCCAAGGGGAGAAGAGGGTTCTCTCCTTGACCCGACTCCGGTGTGAGAATAAGTATTGGTAATGGAGAAGAGAAAGTATTTGAGAAGTGAGTGTGATCTGAGTTTATACCTGAACAGTTCTCATATTTATAACCGGGAGTTTTGGGAGGGAAAACCTGTTATTGAAAAGATGACGGAAGATGCTAACGCCGTAGCGGTTATATTTTCTTCCGTTAAGTTCTTTGATCTTACGTCAAGTTGTCTCGATCCGATGTGAATGCACACGGATCGGGGTTTGATCTATGGCTGGGGGGTTGCCACGTGGAAAGTGATTAAGTGGAGACTACTCTCCAATTGCATGCCTTCGTTGTGATTTCAGGGTTGCTTGTGGTGATGACACGTGTCCAGACGGTTATAACCGTCTGGGTGGTGCACGATTGCATTTCTTTCTAGAAGATTACTGCTGTAATCTGGTGTGACACCTTGCTGTGTGGACACAGACGAATAAATCCCAAGTCTGGGTAAAATAGTATCCAAGTCTGGATATTTAGGCGGAGGTATTGAACAAAGGATTTTAATCCTTTGTTAAATGGGAGAAGGCGCAAGGATTTATGTTTTCCTTTGGGCGCGCGATTATAAATCGCTGACTTCTTCTTCCTCTTTGTAAGACCAATGCGCGGCCGCGCGAGGTCGAAAAGCTAAAAAGGCTGGTTTGTGGTATGGTCTCAAATCCTTTTTATGAGGTTTTTGGGACCTTACCCCTTCAACAACGTACACTACACAACATGGGTAGATAAACGGTACAAACTTAAATAAAAAACATATAAAAAAGTTTGCTTGATGATTTTTAATATACACTAGTTGATTTTTCGCCCACGCGTTGCGGCGGGGACCCAATGACTGCAAAATGCGTGTCAATAACGGCAAGCAGATACCAAATATCAAAACATAAATAAAAATATCGTGAAAAGGATAGTCACTTCGTTCTAAAAAACGATTTTAAATAACCTAATATATAATAATAGGACCCACACGTCCTACATTGAGGCGGGGACACAATGACTGCAAAACGCGTGTTAGTAACGGCAAGCAGATACTGAATATCAAAACATAAATAAAAATGTTGTGAAAATGATAGTCACGCTGTCCAAAAAAAAGCGATTTTAAATAACCTAATATATAATAATAGGACCCACACGTCCTACACGTTGGAAATTCGGTTGTTTTCAGTTCAGTTATTACGGTGCTAACACGTTAAAATATGGATGAGCTCGGTACCGGTAACGGTACCGAAAGTACCGATCTGGAAAATCATCGAAATTAGGTACCGGCACCAAAAATGCTCGGTACAATACGGTATGGTATTTGAAGGTAAAAATCAATAAATACAGGTATGGTGCTAGACCGGTGTCGAACCGGAAGTAACGATTCTGAAAACGCCAAAAGGTGGGTACCAAATTGGTACTGAAAATGTAATAAATTTGGTACCGATACGATACCGGTTTGATTACAGAATTTGATACGATTTGCTCATCAATAATCTAAATATCCAACTTAATTTTACATGCTACAATTCATTTATTACAGAAAAAGACAAAAAATAAAGCAAAATAAGTTGTTGTGTATATAAAATCCCATTCAAACGAAATACATTTTACTTACTGTGTGTATGAAAAGTAATCTAAATGGTGCAATTACTTGCATTGCTACGTTGCTACATGATTTGATGAGCTCGGTACCAACCGGTACGGAAAATACCGTTACCCAAATCCACAAAAGTGGGTACCGGTACCAAATATACTTGGTACGGTACGGCTCAGTACCGGTACCGGTCCTGGTACGGCACCGGCATTTGAGGGTAAAAACCAATGAATACCGGTGCTGAACCGGTATTGAAAATACACCCGGTTTGGTAACGGCACCGGCATTTGAGGGTAAAAACCAATGAATACCGGTACTGAAAATACACTTGGTTGGGTAAATTTGATACCAGTACCCGATACCAGCTCATTCCTTAGTAATATTACTATTCATTCTATTCTATTTTTACTACTATATATATTTATTCAATTTTGTTTTCTTTTGTTTACTGTTCATTCATTCCTATTTTTAATATATAGATAAATTACTTACGATTATGTACGTAAGAAGTACAAAGAGTTTAGGGTTTAGGAAATATTAATACAAGTTATGTAATATGTAGTGCTATTATTTACCATGTGTTACTTAATATGTGTGCGTAATTAGTTATACTATTAAATAGACCTGCGCGCGTTGCGGCACGGGTATATTGCAAATATCGAATGAATTAGCGTAAGTGCTATGTAACACGAACGATGCTAAACAATCAAAAGGGGCTTATTATAGCTTTAAAAAATAGAAAACACACGAAACGCGCAGTAACTCGAATTTATACCATCGAATGAAAATATATTATATTTAATGACACTCGGTATGGTATGTAAAAAACGTATTATACTTGCACTGACTCATTTCCCAAGATAAGTTTTCGTCTAAAAAGAGATCAACTCGAATTTATACTGATACCTACATAAAAATCCGCAAGTAAAAAGTTAATTCTTTTAAGTAAAAGAACAAAAGGGGCAAAGTCGAAACTTTTGAAACTCAAAGAGGCTAACGACAAATCAGTTTTTTTAAAGAAAAATTGGTAAACAAAAATCATTAAAAAGGTTATATCTAAACGTAGATTAACTCGAATTTATACCGACATGTACATAAAAATCCGCACCTGAAAACTTTTTTTTCCAAGTAGAATATGGTTGCGTAGTCATTTATAATTTGCGTAATGATGTAATATAAGGGCTATCAACGAGTAGAGTCAAGTCGAGCCAGGGTGGTCTCAAGCTAGTGCTCAAAATTCAACGAGACAGCTCAGCTCAGCTTGAGCTCGAGATAGAAGTTAAATGAGCCAACAAGCTGAGCCATGAGCCAAGAGCTCAACTCAGTTACAAAATGAGCTCACTCGGCTCAGGTTGTTTTAAATTAAGTTTATTTAGCTAGATTTTTTTGAGCTTTAGTCGAGCGATTGAGCTTTAGTCGAGCGAGCTACGAGACAGAGCTTTGTAAAGAGCTCTTTCCTCATGTCCCATCCTCGTAACTTCATATCCTTTACACGTGATTGAAAATCACCTTTTACATTAACTCACCTCTCTTTTTCCCTCTCCTTTACACATAAAAAATTTACATAACTATTTTGTTCCTTGATAAGTTTTTTTTTTTTTCATTTATTTCCGTCGCTATATTAAGATTTTAAAAGTTATATAACAACAAACCCAAAAAGATAAAAGAACTTTAAACATTATAGAACTCAATAGAAGTTTAAAAACTCCAAGTAAACATAAAGCAAAGGCAACTTTTTTAAACAAGTAATCTAACAAACATTTGTATATAATGATTAAATACTAACTATTAACAAAACAAATTTAAAACGAATAAATTTATTATCAGATATTTAATTTATAAAAATAAAATTAAACAAGTCACTTTCAAAAAGGAATCTCTTTCTTATATCATATGGGACCCACTCTCAACTTAAAAATATAATTTTGTTATACACCCTTTTACTCCACTTTCAATAAAAAATAATGAAATGTCACAATAATATTGTAGCGAAAGCGAGTGAATTTGTTGCAGAAAATCACATCATATAATATAAGTATCAAAAACCATGTATTAAATATAGGACCAATGCTAGATGATATTAATTCAAGAGATAATATTTAAAGTATATTTGAAGTTCAAGATAATAGAATAACTTTGTCTAGTTCACTAGTTTGGAGTTTGGATCTCACCAGAAAAAGTATCTCTATCTTTTGTGATAGACGTAACATTTACATCTCACAATTTCCAAATGTTGTTATTAATTTAGCCGTAAGTGAGATTTGACTCTGTATGATTGTTGATTATATTAGTTTGTTGCCTCACGTAAATCCAAGTATAGCTTGTTATGTACTGTAATTCGTTATATATACTAATCTAAACATAAAAATCATGGTAAGTTATATTAAATTTTACGTGGTATGAGGTATCAGCCTAAAGTCTAAACTATTGATCCCACTTCCTCCTTTTGATCATCCCATAGCCGCCGCAATCACCACTTCTTTTCAAATATCATTGATGGCATCATTCCTATTGCCACATGCTTACTATTAAGCTATCCTCGACCAGTTACCTTTTAGGATGTGTTGGTGTATATACTAATTGCATTATTTTTTAGGATGGTCAAGTTAGAACATGTGATGGAAATGTTGCGCACAAAAATTCATGTCCATAACCTATCATCCTGATGTTATAAGCTTAAAATGATCGCCACCATACACAGAAGGACTGCTATTGATGCACACATAGCTACGAATGATAGAGGCGAGTTATAAGTAAAGAAAGGAACCCGACATACACACACATACAACTCTATAGTGGTTCCATCTCAACATACAAGACCATAGGAGAGGTAAAGCACCTTGATTAAAAAAAATGCTTTACAAAGTCTCTAATTACCTTCTACTCAAATTCTGATGAAACACTTGTGACAACAATGAGCATGCATACTAACCTTTCACTTCATTAGTTTTTCTATGTAAACAAACACTTGTCTAGACTAAAATGCTATATTTTTCTTTCAATACTTGAAGAGGGGGATTGTCAAGAAATTGCTATATCCCAACTTCTTATTTTGTAATTCCTAAGATAAAAGTATCAAAGAAATCTACATATAAGAATACACTCAGAAGTATCTGAACACAACTCAGAGACCTCAACTTTTCATTCAGAGGGCTATATGAGCTTAAAACATATTTACAACTTGATAGTTAGAATTTATAGTTTCTACATTTCTTCATAATCAGACCTAAAACATTTTAATACCGTTGTAATGGTTACACACACCGTTATAACATATTTTAACTTTCGTTGTAATCAATAGTACATCAGCCATGAAGTTTTTTTTTTTTTTTTTGATAAAAATACTATACTGGAACTGAATAGGATAAATTAATTTTGATGCATCTCAAAATTCCAACTAGCAAAATTAGCAACTTAAGAATTTCTAAGTCAAAAACTAATGAACTGTCTTCTCTTGCATTTAAGGACAAATCGGGTGTTTTTGCCAAACCAGTTCGGGTCGTAAATCAAATTGGTTTGGTCAACTTTGGTCAAAACCAGTTTGAGGAGAAACTGACTTGGGTCATAAACCAGTTTGGGTAAAAAAAATATTTGAATCCTATTCAAATCAGTTAGGGTTGAAACCGGTTTGGAACATAAACTGTTACCCAAAACCGGTATTTAAACAGTTATTTTTGGGTCGGGTTGAAACTGGTCTGCCTAAAACCGGTTTGGGTGAAGAGAGGAGGAACCGGTATACAAAAGTTCCATAAAGTATCGAATAAATTATATCAAAAGTTCCATAAAGTATTGAATAAATTATAACATCATTGTATGAACTTTTGATTTGGTTCAGTTTACGCTCAAAACTGACCCACGAACCTCTAATCAACAAAGACAGAAAAAAAAGCACATAGGCGCGGATCATCTCAAAGAGCACCATGTGATGTCCTGAGACGCACTTATCTGGACAAGAACCTTACTTCCGAAACACGTATCACATACCCTCTACGCGTTGGCTAACAAGAGCAATAAACTACCAAAATCTGAACTATGTTTAAAACATGAAACAAACCAAATTGTATGCAAAACATAGGTTTAAACAAAAATTTTAAAATAACAACTCACTGGTTGAGCAACTGTTTTGCAACCCTTTTTTCCATGTTACGAAACCAGTTTCTGCACGAACAATATAAAATATTATAAAGATAATAGTTATCAATAGAATAAAATGCTAAATTAAACAATAATAACCTACCTCAATCTTCTTCTTCAGATGCTTCATTCAACCACTGAATAAACTTCTCTGATTGTTTAACGAAAACTTTATCCGATTCATCGGCACCTTCTTTTTCTTCAGCCCAATTAAGAATAGCTTCTTCTTGAATAATGTCTTTATCGTACAACATATGCAAAATCTGCACAAACACAGCGGCAAACTCTTTCGCACTCTCTGAACACATTTCTTCAAATTTCAATATAACCTCTATTTCACCATCTACACTTTGAAGATACGGTTTTAACAGCTTCCCGTATCGCGACATCACATCATTAGCGTTTTTAACCAGACTTGCAGGTGAAGTATGCGTGGTATCAAGTGCTAATTTCATCATGGAATAAAATAACGCGCTAGCACAATCCTCAAGAGCCAAGTTGTATGATAACCGAAGCGAGTTGACCTCCAGGATTATATGGTCGTCTTTGACTTTTTCATGTACAGCCCTCAAAAATGTCGCTTCGATCTCTTTTTCGAAAATCTGTAGAGAATCATCGATATTATCATCGTCAGATTCGTTACCCGATTCCTGCTCACCGGGAACCGCCAAAACGATGTCGTCTTGAATGTTGAGTTCAAGATTATCGAAAACCATTTGTGTAAGCTCGATTAGTTTTGTTTCAGGTATCGGTGCAACCGAATGCCGCCATTCTTCTTCATGGTCAACTTCGCTCATTGACCAAATGAAACCTCGCCCACCGATGCCGACCTCAGACGATTCCCATTCCGTACGCGAATTCCCGTTCTCGAGCGTATCGATTGTGTGTACGATTCCGCTATTATTATCAGCGTATTCAAGTTCCTCATCACTGTCTTGCGTCACGGGCTGCGGGAGTAAAGAAACTTTGGAATACGCGGGGACCACGAATTCCTGTCCGACAACAACGTTGAAAGACAAAACTACCCCCGGTTCAAGAACCGACCCGGATTTCATAACAACCCCGTCACATAATATCGCCTGCTTTAGATTGCATCCATCTTCTATCGTAACGTTATTCCATATATAACAACCGTCGATCAACACATTACTCCCGATTTTACAACCGTCCCCAATAACCGAATTTGAAATTACCGTTTTACCACCGATACTACTTCCTTTCCCGATATACGTAAACGGGCCAATTTCAGCCGATCGAGATTGTAATATCTCCGAGGCCCGATAAATCCCGTGTCTTTCGAGGTTTGTTGGATTGTTCAATGAAAACTGGACGTCTGGCACAAACGGGTACGTCCATCTTTGAATTATGTCTTTACTTATTGAATCGTAGCTTCGGAAATTATCGATTCTAGCAGCGTAATCCGAATGGATTTCATGAGTGAAGATTTTGAAACCCATTATATCATCAACAAGCAAACCTTTAACGAAATGACGGCGTAAATGCTGGTAATCGAAGTTGTCGGTGAATAAGCTAAGGACTTCAGGGGAGCAAATGTCGATATAACAATCTTGTTTATCGTTGTGGACGGATATTGAAGGGTTTTCAGCAAGAAATGCTTTATCGAGAGTTAACGTTCCTTTCTGATCATCGGACTTATCGTCGTAATATAGCAACTGTTTCGTAGCGGGGTCAATTGCCATGAATAACTCATCGGTTCCTAAACGTGTTTGACGGGTGATTTGAGACGGTTTTGATTGTTTGATCACCATTGTCATTACAGCATTGCTGTCCTTTTGTCGTCTTTCTTTGTGTTCTTGAAGTGCTTCTGTAAGTATCATGTTGCTGACCGTATCACCGCTAATGAGTACAAAATCACCATTGATCACGTTTTTGTCGTATATGAAACGTAAGGCGTCACCAGCACTGATGCAGTTGTGGGATTCGATTGTTGAGACGGAGAAATTTGGTTGGTTGACCCACTTTGACTTGTCGAGATAATCGATTATTTGTTTTGAATGAGAACAGCAAAAGACGAAAACTTCTTCAACGTTTGCAGATTCAAGCCAGGCTAATGTGTAGTCAATCATAGGAGTGTTGACTATTGGTAGAAGTACTTTTGGACATTCGAGGGTGATCGGACGGAACTTTGTGGTGAAACTATCGGCCAATAAAATGGCTTTTAAAGGAACATGTGGCATGTCTTCTACTGCATCTTCTTTTCCACCTTTCTTAGCTCCCATTGTTTTGGTAGGTTTATTTTGCACGCCTGCAATCAAACAGAAACAGAAGCTATTATTAAGTCACAGATGAACATAAAATTCAGTAACTCATGTGCTTTAACTTTGACCTCAAAAGAAGCATGAGCGACTCAATCTGATTTTTCATTAATTAATGATCATGGTATATCAGAAAGTTTGAACCAGAACTGACACTCGGACTCAGACACTGATTAACTACCATTGTTTCTACAAAATCAAACAAATTGTCGGGTAAATTTTTTTAGAAAGAATATAAAAATTTTAAATATATAAAAAATAAAAAACTAAGAAGTAAAATATATATGTATATATAAAAATATGAAGAAATAAAAAAAACATAATATAAAAAACAAGAAACCGAGTAGTAAGTAATGAATTTGATGTCAAATAAATTGTTGGCTGATGTTGACTTAAGTCCATGATCTGATTTGTTGTTTATAGAATTTCCTAGTGCTCCACCATACAGGTATGTTATTGGAAATAGACAGTTGAGTAATCAATAATCATGAGGTAAAATGTCTGCAGTCTACGGACCACATCTGCAGACATCTGCAGCAGAAGAGATGGACCAAACCTCTTCAGTCTGCCAGAAGAAGACTGTTTGTTTTTTAACAGGTCTTTAAGCATGTAAGTTTTAAGTCATTTCATGATACATATCGCAGATACACCCGCAGATGCTGTGGATGTTATAAATAATTTGGTTTCTAATAACTAATAAGCATAAAAGCATCAGGTACAAGTTCAGGACACATATACATAGATGTTCTTATTATATCGAATCTTTATATGCATATGCATCTGCATACATTCCACAAAATATCATCCATTATACCTAGATGCACAAACAGCAGGTCAATAAACCAAAATCAACAAACAGCAGGTCAAAAAACCAAAATCAACTCTACTGAAACGTATAGATGCACACACAGCAGGTCAAAAAAACCAAAATCAACAACAAATTAGGGTTCACTGAAACGTATAGATGCACGATTTCGACAATTTCAGGCTCAATTTGTGTTCGAGTTGAAACCCTATCGATACGTTAAACAGCAGCGACGGGCAAACAATAAACCCTATCGATATGTTAAATAGCAGCGATGGTTTGTTGAAAAACATACCTTGAAATAAGAAGAGGGCAGCGATGGTTTGATGAAAAACAACAGCAGCGACGGGTTTCTTTTGTGGGTAACAGCAGTGACGGCAAAAAAAAGAGAAGTAGAAGAGGCCAGCAACTGCGGGGGAAGAACTAGGGTTTTTTTGGGGGTGAGAAGGAGAAGGAGTGTGTTCGTCGCTGGGCAAAAAGAAAAAAAATGAGAAAGGTTTGAAGACATGAGTGCCCCGAAAGAATGAAAGGTATTCGAGAAAACAAATAGTGTTCAGACCCAAAGGTCTGTGGTGGTCTGTTCGGCGCAGACATAAGAGGTCAGGAAGCTCTTCTTACAAAAACAAACAGCCCCTTAGGGTTCAATAGACAATCGAGGGTTCATATGGTTTAACTTTGCACACCACACTATTTAACTTCTAATTATTATTTTTTTATTTGATCTATAATTTTGTTTATAAATTATCATTTTTTTAAGTGTGAATTATTCGCGAATGTCGGGAGGTTTAGCATACGTTGTCTTAACCGGGTCCGCGCTAGAGAGTAGGGATGAGCATTTGGTATCGGGTACCGGTACCGAACCGTACCAGGTATATTCGGTACCGATACCCACTTTCCCCGTTTTTTGGTACCGGTTTACGTGTAAAAAAAGAATGTTCGAGAGTAAGAATTAAGAAAGAAGTCAAAACATCCATCATGAGAATGAAATATAAGGAAAGACTGAGAAAGAATAATACATTGAAGGGGATAAGTAAATTACACGTATTAACACCACAAAGCAGAAAAATAAAGTTTTCTATTGGGATATATTTATAATTGATGATTGCAAAACTAAGTACTAGGTTTTATTTATTAGTATTGAAGTTTGGCATTACTAATTTGAGCTAACACTGAAGTATGAAGGTGATGTAGATTATAAGGTATTGAATATGTTAGGTACCGAAGACTAAGTGAAGTACATAAGGAGGGAGTGTGATACTGAGTTTAACTCAATGTTGACATGTATTTAACTTAGGATACTGAAGGAAGACATGTATTGAACTTATGGCTTTGGTACTAAAGTGAAACTAGTATTGTGCTTAATGTTACCACATAGAAGGCATGTCGTCTAACTACTAAAATTTGTTGCAACTGAAATTGACTAATGAGTTGTAGATCAATACTAAAGCAAGAGTTTCTACTGAAGTTCTTGAAGATAAAGCAACAATATCGTTGGAGTTAATTACGATGATCGATTCAATATAACAAATTACTAAAGATACATAGAATCTTTTATAATTTTATGTTTATCCTGTATTCGATTTCTATGATATATTTGTTGACAATCATTCTAGGTTTAACATTAGCTACGAATTTTGAATACTTGTGACACTTTGTAAAAAAACGACACAAATTTTTCAATTCGCAAAAGAAAGCTACTCGCCTATTTTTTTATAGCAAGATGATAAATTAGAGGGCATTAAAATGTGACATATGACGGCCCCCAATCTTTTTTATAAAAGTACCCCATTGTATGAAATTCAATGGAAAAGTAATAGAAACGATATATAAATTTTTTGAAGGACCCCATAAAATTATTTCAAAGGACCCCATTGTATAAAATTCAACCTTGTTGCAGTGGTAAACCCCTTGCATCTTAAACCAAAGGTCTCAGTTTCGAGACTCCCTACCATCTGTTTTTTTTTTTTTTGAATTTCCCCACTAGCATGCAAGTGTCCTTCTCTAGCTTCTCTATACAGATCACTAAGTAAAAGTCAATAGTTTATGTTGAGCATTGGTAGTTTTGGTAACTATCCATATTTAAATAAAAGTCAATGGGTTAATAAATTCTTATTTGTAAATGTGAAAATAATGTATACTTTGATATTAATTATTGCTAATGCTAATGTTGTTTCTTATTGATGAATCTGATGTATATAACAGTGTTGACGTTACTCCAAATCTTTTGAATTCATTAACAAAAATAAGCACCATCAACAACAAAGTCATGAAAAATAAATTTTGAAACTCCAACATATTTGAATCATTAAGGCACTTCTGATGGTATATGGGTTTAAGAACTACTTGGTCGCCCCGCCCTGAAATTCTAACTTATGTTATGAAAAATTTGAACACTGAAAAAAGAGGACCCCATTGAAAAAAAATCCAGGGTCCGCCACTGGATGAGCATTTGGTATCAGGTACCGGTACCAAACCGTACTGGGTATATTCGGTACCGTTACCCACTTTCCCCGTTTTTTAGTACTGGTACCGATACAATACCTATATTTACGGGTAAAAAAAGGATGTTCTAGAGTAAGAAACAAGTCAAAACACCCATCATGAGAATGAAATATAAGGAAAGACTGGGAAAGAATAATACATTGAAGGGGATAAGTAAATTACACGTATTAACACCACAAAGCAGAAAAATAAAGTTTTCTATTGGGATATATTTATAATTGATGATTGCAAAACTAAGAACGTGGGGTATGGTGGGGCGTGGGTTGGGGGCATGGTGCGACACGTGGAGTATGGGGCACCCAAGACCAAAAGCCAATTTCAAAGGGGTATGGTGGGGCGTCGCTGGGGTGGCGTGGAAAAAAAGCCAATTTCAAAGGGCTAGTGCTCTTGGCCAACGAGGTTCCGCCATGTCATGTTCGTAGCCCCGCCCAACGCCCGGGCTGAAACCCCCGCCCAAGGGGCCACGCCGAAACCCAAGCCCACCCGGGGTGGTGACGTGGGCGTTTGTACCCAACCCCCGCCCCATACCCCATAGTCTAAGTAATAGGTTTTATTTATTAGTATTGAAGTTTGGCATTAGTAATTTGAGCTAACACTGAAGTATGAAGGTGCTGTAGATTATAAGGTATTGAATATGTTAGGTACCGAAGACTAAGTGAAGTACACAAGGATGGAGCGTGAATGTGTGATACTGAGTTTAACTCAATGTTGAGATGTATTTAACTTAGGATACTGAAGGAAGACATGTATTGAAGTATGTTAGGTATTGAACATTTGAACTTATGGCTTTAGTACTAAAGTGAAACTAGTATTGTGCTTAATGTTACCACATAGAAGGCATGTCTAACTACTAAAGTTCGTTGCAACTGAAATTGACTAATGAGTTGTAGATCAATACTGAAGCAAGAGTTTCTACTGAAGTTCTTGAAGAGAAAGCAACAATATTGTTGGAGTTAATTACGATGATCGATTCAATATAACAAATTACTAAAGATACATAGAATCTTTTATAATTTTATGTTTATCCTGTATTCGATTTCTATAATATATTTGTTGACAATCATTCTAGGTATAACATTAGCTACGAATTTTGAATACTTGTGACACTTTGTAGAAAAAAAAAACGACACTAAGGTTTGAGCAGCGGTTTGGGGCCGTCTATTTTGCCCTAATTAAAAAATATGTTAACAAAATCAATTCTGCAATCATAGAGATCAAAAGCAAACATTTAAAATCATAATGATGTCTATTGCAGAAAGAACAGATCGATTAGTAGCCATACGAAATCGAGCAAACTAAAATCATGTAGCCATACGAAACTGAACAAACAAAAATCAATGGGCAAAATAAAAATGGAGCAGAATCGAAGAGAAAAAGAACCTTAATCGAGCAGGATTGAAGAGGAAGAACGCGAAGAATGGTTTCTTGATCGAGTGTCGTAGCAGTTTCTTTAGGGTTTCTTAGTGCCTCGATGAAGTTAAGATTGAAGAAGATAACCCAGTTGTTCACCCGTGGTTTTTTTTTTTTTTTTTTTTTTTTGGATAAATTACACTTTTCCTCCTTTATGTTTGTATAGGATTGCAATGGATAGCCTTTAACTTTAATAATTACAATCACAATCATTTATTTGTGAAACCCATTACACCGTAGGTCCTTTGTCACTAACTAGGTTAAAATTTTAAGTTAAGTTCATTCATACAAGGATAGTTTAGTCTTTCTACCAATCTAATTAAAATATTTTATTAATAAAACAAAAACAAAAACAAATTAAAAACTTATAATATATATAAATAAATATTATATATTTCTTTCATCATCATCATCATCATCATCATCATCATCATACTCAGTAAATCCCACCAATAGCAAAGCAAAGGTAGGGTCTGAGGAGGGTAAGATGTAGACAGCCTTACCTCTACCCCGTAGGAATAGAGAGGCTGCTTCCAGTGAGACCCCCAGCTCGATAGTAGTTTTGCATCAAGCCTTGGACATAAGGCACATAACACTCGACAATCAGGACAAAGACCGATTAGTGCATGTACCCTTTTGTCTTTCAGCTATCAACGCCACCACATGATGCATGATTAACCGTCCTCCACTTTTAACGTTATTTTCACGAAATTAGTAAAATAACGTTAAAATTAGTGCACTTTTACTTTTGCCCCCCGATGGCCCACACATATATACATTATATGCGCATACCGCAAGCGAGGCGTATATATATATTTCTTTCACTCTTATCTAAATCTTTTTTCCCCAGAACACCCTAATTCATTTAGGGTTTCATATGTGCATCTTCTTCATGAACGCCAATCCAGCCTCCTATGTCAAAATCAAACACCATAATTCAAAGTCAAAATCTTCTATTTTTAAAAGTCAAAATCCATTACATCAGGTAATAATTCTGGGCTTTGGGTTTTTGAAAGTGACGGTGGCTAGGAGACACGTAGCACCTTCGCCGGAGAGAAAGCTGCAGTCACCGTCGAATTCCGTCGTTTCATCCTCCGTCTATCACCGTTCTTCCGCCGATCTCCGCCGCAAAACAAATCAGAATGATGCTAGACTCTTTGCAGATTGGGACACCAGATTTTTCGCAGATCTGAAACAAATCAGAAAATTTGATGAGTGTGAAGTGTGGGGAGGGTGGAAATCGATGGGAATTAAGGTGGTCAATGACAGAGATTGGGTTGAAGGATGGAGATTCGCAGATCCAAATAAGTGAAGCCCATGTCGCTCAATGAGCTTTCTAGACCACACAAAGGATAATTCCTAGCCTATGGTGGAATGTAATTTCTTTTCCCCTTTTCTTGTAATTTTTATTCTCTTGATGCTGAACAAAAGCCCTAATTTTTATTACAGAAATGGAAGAAATTTAGGGTTTTAAAACTGGGTTTGATTGTGTAGTGATTAGTGTGTGCTATAATCATTTATTATTTGGTTTTGGAAGTGGTAATTCATATCAATTTTGCTTATAAAATTCAAATATGCACTTGTTCTGCATTTTTAGAAGGGATAAAACATTTTTTAAAATTTAAATTGATTAGAATTGTTCAGTTTTTGAAGAAGAAATTGAGTACAAGGGGTAAAAAATTACAGTCGGGAATTGTTGCCCGTTTTCCTTCATGGAACACCGTAATATTGAGAAAGAGAGAGTTGAAGAGTCTGAGTTTGAGAAAGGAGAAGAAACAAAGTCTGAAAAGACAGAAATACCCTCACATGAGATGCACATGACAAGACTTAACATAAATTTTTAACCTGGTTAGTACTAAAGGACGAAATGTGTAACGAGTTTTTTAAATAAAGGACTGTGAATGTAATTATTGAAGCTAAAGGTCATCCATTGCAATCCGGTATAAACATAAAGGACGAAAAGTGTAATTTACCCTTTTTTTTTTCAACCCTATAACTGACCCGTTTGAGTTTTCTCAACCCTGTTTTGACCCGTAGATAAAACCCTTTATTTTTTAAATAACCCAATTTGACCCCTGGACTAAATTTCCTCACCCAAATTCACCCAGTGTAATTTAAAAAAGACCCAGACTGACCCATTGTATACCCTTTGGGTCAGGATTGCCCCCTACTAACAGCAACCCATGATGCACTTTGTTTTGCATTTTACCAACATGAATAATGCAAGTTTTCCATTCTTGAATTGAGGTTTTCTTTAGCAGAAATTAAAGCCGTTGTTTCTGGTTGTGGCGAGGATCGGGCTCCCGGTCTGGACGGTTTCAATTTTAAATTTTTTAATCACTTTTGGGATCTTTTCGAGGAAGATTTTGTAAGGATTCTGGACCATTTTTTCAGCACCGGAAGATTAAGTTATGGATGCAGATCGGCGTTTATTGCTCTTATCCCTAAGTCTAGGGATCCGATTAGCCTGAACGATTATCGTCCGATTAGTTTGGTGGGGGTTATCAATAAAGTGGTTTCTAAAATCCTTGCAAATAGATTAAAGCCTGTTCTCAATGAAGTGATTTCCAACTCCCAATCAGCTTTCCTGAGAGGTAGGTATATTTTGGACGGGCCGCGTATTATAAACGAGATGATTTCTTGGTCTAGGAAAAGCAAGAAGCAGATTTTCTATTTTAAGATAGACTTCGAGAAAGCTTACAACAATGTTAATTGGGGCTTCGTTCTAGACTGCCTTCAACAAATGGTTTTGGTTCGAAGTGGCGAAGCTAGATTTCGGGTATTTTGGCCTCGGCTAGGGCTTCCATTTTGGTGAATGGCTCCCCAACGTTCGAATTCGGTTGCAGTAAAGGTATGAGACAAGGAGAACCGATATCGCCATTCCTTTTCGTTGTGGTGATGGAGGCCCTGTCGTGCTTGTTTGAAAAGGCTTGCGAGTTGAACGAATTCCACGGTATTCGGCTTCCCGAAGAGAACTTTCGTGTCTCGCATTTATTTTACGCGGATGATGCTATGATTTTGGGGGAATGGAACAGAAATAACATAGCGGTCATTATTAGGATTCTTCGTTGTTTTCATGCGTGTTCGGGTCTTAAAATCAATCTCGGTAAGTCTAGTATTTTCGGATTTGGGGTCGAAAGAGGGGAGGTAGAGGAGATGGCGAGTTGGATTGGATGTAGAGCTGATGAAGCCCTGTTTAAATATCTCGGTTTGACGGTAGGAGCTAACATGAACCGCATAAACAATTGGAGGCCATTATATGATATTTTCGATAAAAGACTCTCCCTTTGGAAGGCTTCTTTGCTTTCTATAGGTGGTAGAGTTACATTGATTCGCTCGGTGCTGGCTAGTATCCCTACTTACTTTTTGTCCTTGTACAAAGCTCCTTTGAAGGTTATAAAAGATTTGGAAAGTAAGATGAAGCGTTTTCTCTGGGGCGGTACTAATGAGGTGAGGAAGACCCATTGGGTGGCTTGGGAGAGAGTGGCAATTCCTAAGAAAGCTGGGGGTTTGGGTATCTGCAGATTAAGAGACGCTAATGTGGCTCTCCTAAGTAAGTGGGGTTGGAGATTTAAGTGCGAATCAAAGAACTTGTGGGTTAACATTATTAAAGCCATCCACTCGGGTAGTTCAGGGTGGAGTTTTCTTTCGTTCAACTGTTTGGTTAGAGGTGTTTGGTTTAATATTTGCAATTTGATGAATAAACCTCTGGTGAACAACATTCCGATCCGCAGTTTCATCAGAGGTGAGGTGAAGTCGGGGTCCGAGATTCTCTTTTGGTTAGATCCTTGGATCGATGAGCGGCCTTTGAAAGATTCTTTCCCCAATTTGTTCCGGCTGGAGGTGGTTAAAGACTGTACGGTTAAAGACAAACTGGATGGAGGAGTCTTTTGGTCTTGGCGGCACGACCCTGAATTGGCGGCTGAGGTCTCCGAGTTGGCTGATCTTTCGTCTCTGGTGTCTGCGGTATCGCTCCGGGATGGTATCGACAAATGGCTGTGGAAGGGTGATTCATCGGGTACCTTCACTGTCAAGTCGGTAAAGGATATCCTTTCTCGAGGCAGCCTTGATCCTAATCGCTTCGTGCTAAACTGGTGTAGGTGGGTCCCATTGAAATGCAATATCTTTGTTTGGCGGCTGGAAATGAACCGGGTTCCGACGTCGGACGCTCTCGTGGCTAGGGGCATTTTGGCGGAGGTCGGAGCCTGTCCGTTGTGTAGCTGTGAAGACGAGTCTGTCGACCATCTTTTTATTGCATGCCATTTCGCCTCCGTTCTTTGGCAAAAAGTGAGTCAGTGGTGCAATATCCCGTACATTTTCGCCTTTTCGATCAAAGACTTGTTGGACGTTCACAACTCTGGTGGGCTTCGATTGTCGGAAAAGAATATTGTGCAAGGTATAATCATCACGGCATTTTGGTGTCTTTGGCTGGCTAGGAATAGGAAGGTGTTCTCAGGTATTCGGCCAAAGGTAGAAGAGGTTTTTAGCGAAGTTAGATCTTTGGGATTTTTTTGGTTGAAGTATAGGTCAGTTAATCAGTCCATAGCTTGGAATGATTGGTGTAATTTTGTAATTATGTAATTTTGTTTGGTTGTTTGGTCCGGCCCAGTCTTCGGGTTTGGCGTTTGGTTAATGATAGTTTCTTTTCAAAAAAAACTTTTAAGGGAACAGCATCAATAGTAGTTTCTTAAAGACCGAAGAATATCATTTATCAAACGCAAGGTTGGAGAACTCGCTAGTCGGCCGGTGAGGTGGGGACTAGCGACTACTCGGGATTACTCGAGATTAATCGGGATTAATCGGATCGGGTTTTCTATATGTAATTTTCAGTTTTATGTATACATATACACATTTTTATAGGTATATATTTTGAGTAGCTAGGTTTTAACTCTAACTCAACTCATTTTTTTAAGTATACAAGATTAATTGTTGAAATTCATATGGTTTGGTTGGAAACTGGCCGGAATTTCTAGGTTTTGGCCGGAATATACAGGTTTTTTGCTGGAATCTGGTCGGAATCGCCGATTTTTTGCTGGACGACTAGGTCCGACTAGGCCTGACTAGGACCGACTAGCGATTAATGGACTGATTAACGAAAAATTACTCAGTCACTGGCCGACTAGCGATTAATCGCCGCCTAGTTGCGATTTTTACAACACTATTCAAACGATCGCTTTAGTTGTCTTTTCGCTATAACGGGACATATTCCTTGTGAAACATGCGGTGTTGATTGCTTCGGCCCAAAAGGAAGGCATCAAACTAGGACCACAAAGCCATGGTCTTAGCCTTTCCAGTTATAGTCATAGTTCTTCTTTCAACTACTTCCTTTTGCATATTGTTCCTATGGTTTCACAGGCCATGTTTTGATGAATTTAACAGCTTCTGCGGTTTCACTTTTGACCCTTAGGAACACAACCTATGTCAACCTTTAGTAACATCAACCAAAACCAGTGTATAACCAAGAGAAATTCAAATATTGAAACTTGTGTCATATTATTAGTGTTCATATCTAGAACATAACCATCTTTATGCCATTTCGCTTTTATAGAAGGGCCATAAATGACTTCTCTATTTTTTTTTTTTTTTTTGAATGTAACCTCATGAATATCATTGCATAGTTGGCATATCGTTACGGAGTCGTCAACCGAGGCCCTGCGGGGCACCCTTTGTTGCGTGAGGACCAACCATTTTGTCTCGCTTATTGACATGGGTCACTGGTTTTGTCCTGCCATGAACTCATCAAGAAAACAACAGAAAGTTTTGAGCACTTGTGTTGTACACCTTTTCTTAATTGTCGAGGCACATTCCAAAGAATACACATGAGTAGTTGGTAAACCCGAAAGGTTCAACACAATTCGAGTAGGTGCGATCATCAAACATCTGGTGTGCCACATTATGTTCATGAGATTATGATTTACGATACATTTATGGTCACATTCCCGCTTTTTTACCTTCGAAGTTATCACAATTTGTGATCCAAGGACATGTCTTGAGCATCCACTGCCAAGTCAACATTCTACGGTTTCGAACTTTGGCTTTACTTTACGGAACCAGGACTACTAACCTATATTCTTTAGAAGCATACCAGTTTAAAGGTTGCCGTCTGAGTTTAATTCCTTATTATCTACTATCATTGTTTTCGTAGTCGTTGTTGAATGCAAATTAAAGTGTGATGACTTGCAATCAGACTCTTCAGCCTTAAGAGACTTCCGATGATTGCGTTCATAAAACATATCCACTTGTGGCTTGTGTACCAAGTGTCATATGACACATTTAGTTAAAGTTTAAAAACATAAACTAAAAGCTTAGTATACATATAACATATGTTGTGTTGCTAAACTAAGTAATATACTCCATGACTTTCATCTGTGAGTAAAGTTGTACAATAACAGTGTGAATCTCATCAATAGCTATATGCGATACATCTCCTCCCACAAAATACTGCACCGTGTTGTCGATCTCCATCCAACTAAACGCCGTTTGCTTCTTCACTTCATTTTCCTTCATCAAACGTCTCACTCGACTCACTTTTCTCCACAAACCAGCTGCAGCGTAAATATTAGACAACATAACGTAAGCCCCTGAGTTTTTAGGATCCAACCTCATGATTTCCCGTGCGGCTAATTCAGCTAACTCGATATTCAAACTAAAACGACACCCTGCAAGAAGCGCACCCCACACTCCCAAGTCGGCTTCAAATGGCATCTCTTGAATCATCTTATACGCGGTCTCAACTTGACCGGATCGACCCAAGATATCGATCAAACAAGCGTAGTGCTCACGCCTCGGTGCCACCTTGTAAGTGTTTTTCATCGAGTCAAACCAATATAAACTCTCCTTCACCATACCTGCATCACCGATAAAGCCCATTGTAACAAGTAGAGATGGCAAAATGGGTTAACATGTAACTTTTTAAAGTAGGAGCTAAATGAGTCGTGTGTTCACGGGTTGGCTATTTTGGCATTAAATACCTGGCCAAGTTACATTATGATATAAAACACTTCTTAAAAAAAATAAAGAGTAAAATGTCATTTTTGTCCCTGAGATTTGGCCAGTTTGCGACTTTTGTCCAAAGGTTTGTTTTTCCACATCTAGATCCAAAAGGTTTGAAATCTTGCCATTTTCACCCGGCTCGTTAACTCCATCTATTTTTCTTCGTTAAGGCAGGGGTATTTTCATCTTTTTTGTTAACTTAAAGGGTAATCTGGTCTTTTTCACTTTATGTACAATCATTTAGTATAATGTACAAAGATTAAAAAAAGACGAAAATACCCTTAAGTTGACAAAAAGACGGAAATACCCCTGCCTTAATGGAGAAAAATGGATGGAATTAACGAGCCGAATGAAAATGACAAGATTTCAAACCTTTTGGATCCAGATGCGAAAAAACAAACCTTTGGATCAAAGTCGCAAAATTGGCCAAACTTTAGAGACGAAAATGGCATTTTAATCAAAATAAAATAAATAGATAAATTGATTAAACAGGTCAACCCGCGAACCTAGCCGGTTGACATGAATACGATCGGTTTAGCTAAATATGTTCGTTGTTCGACCCAAAACTTATCCGAATTCCGAACCCGTTACCCAAACCCGCAAATTTTGTGTTAGGTTCATGATGTGTCATAAATTCAAAGTTTAAATCAAAAGAGGCGGCCGCGGGTCCTATAAGAATCATAGAACATATTTATTCGTACCAGCATGACCGCAAGCAGACAGCAGGCTAAGAAACGTGACCCCGTCTGGTTCAATTCCATGCAATTCAATCTTCTTAAAAAAGCCGAGAGCTTTCTCATACAGTCCATGCTGTGCAAAAGCAGCAATGATTGTGTTCCAAGAAACAATATTTGGAGCACAAATATGTTCAAAAACCAACTCAACCTCCAGAAGACACCCGCATTTGCTGTACATAGTGATCAAAGCATTGGCTACAGAAACGTGTGTGTCAAGCCTATGTTTGAATACAAGTGCATGAGTTTGTTTGCCTTCTGTTAGTGAAGCGAGACCGGAACATGCAACAAGAATCGAAACAAGAGTGTATTGATCTGGTCTTAACCGACTACGTATCATATCTACTAACAGTCTTATTGCTTCCTCGCCTCTTCCATTTTGAGCGTAACCTACATACAAACGAAGAATGCATGTTATAAGCAACACCACATATGACAGATTAACAAAATTCACTAGGGCTGTAATTGGTGCAAACGAGTCGAGCCTGAGCTCGATTAACTTGTGAGAGCTCGAGCTCGGCTCGTTGGTAGTTTCTTAAGATAGAGCTCGGCTCGGTTCATTTATTATCTGTTAATTAATATATTAAATAAACATAATATAAATAATAGGCTCAGGCTTGGCTCGTAAACAAGTTTAAATAAGCTAGACTTGGCTCGTTTACTAGACAACTATAAATACGGGGTAAATGTTATTAAATATTAGTAAAAACTAATATTACACTAAGGCTCGATAAGGCTCAACGTTACTGACGAGCTTCACATGCCGGCTCGAGCTCGGGCTTGATAAATAAACGAGCTTTATTTTAGGCTCAAGCCAGGCTCGGCTCGTTTCGAGCTCTTTCTAGAGCCGATCTCGAGCAGCTCGGCTTGTTTGCATCCCTAGTTGTAAATGAGCCAAGCTAGGGTGGGCTCGGGCTCGGCTTGTTCACAAACTAAGCCGAAATGTAAGCTTGAGCTCAGCTCCTCAATAGCACAAGCCAGCTCGTGTATTTTTCAAAATTTTTAAAAAGTTTAAATACATATTGATATATATATAAGTAAAAATAAAAAAATATTTATAACATACCCATAATGCAGAATTTATAAATTGTATCTATTTAAATTTGGGTTATAAATTTGTATTTTAAATTATATATATAAAAATTTAGGCTATACGCTAAACGAGCGAGCCAACTTACCTTGGCTCGGGCTCAACTCGTTTACAAACAGCCAACTTTGCGCAAGCTTTTTTCAAGCAAGTCTCAAGCCGCGAGCTTTTTGAACAACCCTAGAATTCACTCTTACGCACAATAGCATACCTGTTATCATAGCATTATACGAAACATCATCTTTGTGTCGGATTTGCTCAAACAACACTCTAGCATCTTCCATCTTTCCCTCCTTACAACAACCAGTAATCATCGCGGTCACAACAACAACATTCTTGCAAGGCATCCGACCAAAGAGCTCTCTAGCCTCATCAAACCGCTCACTCTCGACATACGCGCTGATCATCACAGTCCACGAAACTTCATTACAAACCGGCATTGACTCAAACAACCGCCTAGCTTTATCAACCTCCCCAATTTGTCCGTACCCATCAATCATAGCCGTATAGGATATCACATTCCTCCTTGGCATTTCATCAAACACCTTCACCGCATTATCGATCATTCCAAACCGAACAAACCCCGCGATCATAACATTCCACGACGTGATGTTTCTCTCCGGCATTTGGCTAAAATACTCAAATGCAGCATCTATGCTCCCACATTCGATGCAACCCGCGATCATGGAGTTCCAAGACACTATGTTTCTATCCAGCATTGAATCGAATAGTCTCTTGGACTCTCCCATATTCCCGTTTTTCCAGTAGCCCGTGATGAGTGAGTTCCAAGAAACAATATCTCGTTTAGGCATTTCTTCGAACAGCTTGCGTGCAAGGTCCATTTTCCCTTGACTAGAGAGGCTGCTGATTCTGAGATTTGAAGAATATACATTTTGAATTGTAGGGGAATTTAGAATGTTTGTGGAGATATAACGAGTGACGGATGCAGTGTTGTTTTGAGTTTTTGCTCGCGAAAGCATACGGTTACAATGACTAACAGAAGCTAAAAACATTGAAGGTAACCCATGTTCAAACATAATAAGTATATATATGTAGGATTAAGATCAAATAAAACGTTTATTTTGTAAGTAGGATGAGAAGAAATCTTAACCATTCATTTTTCAAATCAATGGTTAAGATGGAAGTGTAGGAGAAAGGAGGAGTGCAAGGGTATCTTAGGAAAATCATATGGACTTTCTCTCTCCACATGCATATTTCACCCCCATTTTTTAAACGCTCATAACTTTTTTATACGACATTATTTTTTCATAAAAATTTCACCATAAAATTGAGCGCTTTTTATCTTTAATTTGAGTACCATATTGCTATATAAAATATGAAGACTAAAAAAACCCACTAAAATATGTTGTATTTCTATGTTGTATAACATTTTTTTGTGCTGGATTTTTGTACTATATTTTTTTACTAAAATTTTTGTGCTGATTTTTTTTTGTCTTAATTTTTTTTTCTCAATTTTTTGTGCTGGATTTTTTTGTACTGCATTTTTTTGTGCTATATTTTTTGTACTATATTTTTTTGTACTACATTTTTTGTGCTACATTTTTTGTACTATATTTTTTGTGCTATATTTTTTTGTACTAGATTTTTTGTGTTAGATTTTTTTGTACTAGATTTTTTTTTGTATTTTTAAAAAACAAAAGGGGTGTCACATGTCATTTTCACTCCTATTTATAAGGACCAAAATGCCATTGATTCCTAATTATTAGGAGTGTTACATGTCATCATCACAATCCTTCTTAGGCTACTTAGGCAAAATCCACTTTTTAGTGGATCCTTCTCCTATATATCTATATATTTTCTTTTATAAATGTTAGTATATATTTTAAAAGATATAAATAAAGTGACATATAGTGGAACATAGATGAATTCTTGTTATCATTTAGTTATTATTTTTTTCTATTGAATTTCTGACATGATCCGAAAACATGACACAAACCTAATACGAAATTTACGGGTTTAGTTTTAATGTAAACTGGTTTGGGTCAGTTACAGGTTGAACCCACGAACCTGTTTAGGTTAACGGGTTCGGGGTCGGGTCAACCTGGTCGGGTTGGTGGGTTGATCCGTTTAACACATGTTATATTATATTTTTTTACAATATATTTTATTTTATAAATAAAATGGGGAGTGTATTTTATGCCATAATTATAACTTAAAAATAGAAATTAACATAACATTTTATAATTTAAATATAATTGTGTTATATACATTTGTATTTTTTAAGTAAATTTTAATTTTAATATATTAATTTCAGAAAAAATAGTCTATGTCTAATCAGTCTCTGTCCCGATTGTTTGAGTGTTATGTGTCTTAGGTCCAAATCTTGATACAAAACTACAATCGAGTCTGGATCTCACTGGAAGCAGTCTCTCTATTCCTATGGGGTAGAAGTAAGGTTGTGTACATCTACCCTCCTCAGACCCTACCTTAGCTTTGCTATTGGTGGGATTTACTGAGTATGATGATGATGATGATGATGAATTTCAGGAAAAAAAAATTAAAAAGTTCGGGTTCAACAGGTCGTGTTCGGGTCAACCCACAAAAACTTCGAGTCGTGTTCGGGTTCTTTTGTATTATACGATTTTCGGGTTCAGTTCGGGTTGGGTTGAACCCGTCAACCCACAAACACGACCCGTTTAGCACCCCTAACTTGAAGTAGGAGATACTAGTGAAAAACAAATTAAGTAAATGTTTCATAATTATTCAATATAATTCGAAAAAAAAATCGCTACATAGTAACAAAGATTTGTATATGTTAATTAGGATTTGTATATGTTAATTAGGTCGCTTAATTTAAAAAAAAATGTGGTTTTTAGGGAAAGATTAGGAGTGACTAGTATATCGGATAAGATTCAGGAGGGGAGATTGAGATGGTTTGGGCATGTGAAGCGGAAGGAAACGACAACACCAGTTAGAGTAGTGGAAACTCTTACTGTGGAGGGGAGGAGGGGAAGAGGCAGACCCAAACTGACATGGGATGAGCAGATTAGGCATGATTTACTAGAGTTGCATCTTTCTGAGGACATGGTCCAAGATAGGACTTCGTGGAGGCGTAGGATTAGGGTTAAGGACTTCTAGAGGATATTGCTGTAAGGTCTTAGGTGTATTTCAGGGACGTAGGTTTTTCTTATTCTTTAAGGGACTTTTCCGGTGATTGCCTTCTTGTGTTTATGCCCAAATGATGTTGTATGCTATGATACATGATTACATTGTGTTTATGCCCAAATGATGTTTTATGTTATTATACATGATTTACATTATATTGCGCCACTCTAATCACTTTCCTGGTATGAGTGACTTCTTATTTCCATATTCTTTCTATATTCTTTGACTTGGTGTGTTGGTTTGCTGTTCGTTTTCGAGCCGATGGTCTCTCTGGAAGCAGTCTCTTTATCCATATGGATAGAGGCAGGGTCTGTCTACATCTCACCCTCCCTAGACCCTATAAGTAGCTCTGCAATTTATGGGCTTTACTGGGTATGGTTGTTGTTGTAATTTAAAAAAAAAGTTATAACAGGTAAATAACTATGAGTTCCAAGTTTTGAGTCAACAAATTATTTACTAACCAGGTAAATGTTTTTATTGATCTTTCAAGGGCTTAACATTTCAATCAAGAATGAACATCAAGGTTAAAGACTTTCATGACGGCTATTTAACACGTGTTTTAAGTATGATCTGTAATTTAAACCACGCAATAAAAAGAGACTTGAGTGAGTCTCAAGTTGCTCCTCTAGAGGTTTGAGAGTTCAATGACTAAACGTACCTTGCAAAGATGAAGGGTTCACCAATGTTTACCCTTCACCAATGTTTATTTTGATTGATTAGTTCAATATATTAAACAAGTCTATTAAGTCTCTATCTAAGACTTGCAGTTGGATGAAGCCACTTGTCAAGTGGATTTTTTTTAATCGGGTGAGAAGTTAATACACACGTATCCACACACATGCATAACACTCGTTACTACACTCCCGACCTCGATAACGTCTTTGCAGCCAGTGTTGTAAAAATCGTGACTAGTCTGCGATTAATCGCTAGTCAGCTAGTAACTGAATAATTTTTCATTAATCGCTAGTCGGGCCTAGTCGGCCAACCAAAAATCGTCGATTCCGGCAAAAAACCTGTATATTCCGGCCAAAACCTCTAAATTCCGGCCAGTTTCCAACCAAACCATGTGCTTGTATACTTAAAAAAAATGAGTTGAGTAAGAGTTAAAACCTAGCTACTTAAAATATTTACCAATAAAAACGTGTGTATGTATACATAAAACTGAAAATTACATATAACCCCCCCCCCTTCCACCTCACCGACCGACTAGCGACTAGCAGTTCTCCAAACTTGTTTGAAGCAAGGTGTTTAGCGCTCAATGGCTTAGGTAAAATAGTTGTAGATTTAAGATTCCATGAATGAATTATTTAAAAAACAAAATCATATATCAAGCATTTCAATAAGGTCTTATTCTAATATATAAGTTTACAAAGAACATAAACAAATCAAAAGATGTCAAGGGGAGAATGCAATATCTTCTTTTTGGGTTTATCAATGACAACTTAAAAATCACCCTGCCTACTTACCAATCTACTTCACTCATACAAAACAAAAGCTATAAAACACAAACTCATACTAAGGATGACCCGTTTTCCCGGAGGTGTTTCTCGTCGGAGCCCGCATATCCGGTGTTGGTGGGTGTTTTGGTGTTTGGGGGTGGAGGTGAGATGTGGCGGAAGTGAGATGGTGGTGGTGGGTGTTCGGGGGTGGAAATGAGACGGTGGTGGTGGTGGGTGTTCAGTGGTTGTGCACTTGTGCTGCTTGTTTGAAGAGAGACCTGTGAAAACTTATATAATTTGGTGGGTTTTGTTAATAAGTAAGGGTATTTTGATCATTTAACATGGACTTAACTGGAAAACTTAACCGATGTTAGTGTAAGGACCATATGAGTGCAATATTTACAACTAGGTATCAAGTGTGTAATTATTAAACCACTAGGGGTATGCTTGGCAAAAGTAGCTGGTAGCTGGTGACTGGAAGCTGGTAGTTAGTAGCGGTAGTTTTTTAGATATATTTGGTGTTTGGTAGAGTAGCTGAAGCTTTTAATAAAATGTATAGAATGGCCAAAATGGACATAACTAAAAATTTAGAAAGTTGGTACATTAAAAAGTTTCTTATTTTTAGAGGTTAAAATAGTCAATTTTTTCCCTAAAAGCTTGTAGCTCCTTCTAAACGCTACTAGTAGTAGCGTTCAACCAAAAACTTCAAGCTCCTAACCTAAAAACTTAAAGCTCCTTCAACCAAACAAGACTTTTTAGTGATTAAGAGTTTTTTCTTAAAAGCTTAAAGCTAGAAACTCCTAAAAGCTCCATGCCAAACATAAGTCTGCGATATTTGGAAAGCATATGGATACATTCAACTATTAAAATAACCCTAAACAAACAAGTAAAGCAGCCGTACTCCTCTTGTCTATCTCCCCTCTTCGCTCCTCCATCTTCTTTCATTCCCAGGGAAGGGAAGGTAAGGTTCAATCAGCCAGCAGGTAAGCTTCGATTAGCCACCATTTCTTCTCTATTACATTTGAGCCAAAACGAAAATCGTGCATTGACCAGGAATTAATTACATTTTTGTAACTGATAATAAAATAGAAGGAACTTAATACATTTTTGTAACCATTAATTAAATGTAATTCGGGTTAACGGGTTAACCCGACAATATAAATATAAAAAAAATTGCCAAATGTATGACAGTAGTATAGTATATTCATTCATAGCGCAGCCAAGCCTCCACTCACTCACAGATTCCAAACCCTTTCAGGTTTTCATTATCTGCCAGCCGCCATGTGTGGAATACTCGCCGTTTTCGGTTGTGTCGATTGCTCTCAGGCTAAACGGGCCAGAATCCTTGAACTCTCTTCAAGGTACTTATTATTATTAATAATATTTAATTTAATACCATCTTTTCTATACCTTTTTCTGTCGATTTAATTATTTAGTCGGTTATTTATTGATTAGGTTTTATTTGGTTAGGTTTTGTGTTTTCTTTGCAGTTATTTGATGTGTTAACTTTTGATCTGTTAGAAAGTCTTATATATTTTGTGTGAAATGTAAAAGTTTTATGTAATTCGAGCTATGCAGTTAATGCGGTAAAATATCAGATATAAGGTTATCTCGGTGAGATATCGGTAATTTTAATATCATGCAAAATTTATATATAATAGCAATTTAACGCTAATAATTCAGTGATATATCTGTTATATCGGTCAAATACATAGTTGTTACATAGCGAATAGCGATAAATAGCGGGAACTATTTTATAAATAGCGATACGCTAGAAAAAAAAACTTTAATTTTTTTTTTGTGTATATTATATCAAAATACCCTGGTATGTTCGCTATTTTACATGTATATTTAACAAAAACCTAAAATCCAGCTATTTTATAGCTATATTTAATTGCTTTTTATATTAAGAGAACGATATTTTTAAAGGCCGCTGTCTATCGCTACAGACCGTATAGTGAGCATGGACCTATACGCCACGCTATTCGCTATAGCGCCCGTAGGGATCGCTATTGACAACTATTGTCAAGTATCGGTCAATATCACCGATAATATTGGTACCGATGTTCTGACCGATATTTGACACCAATATTTTTCTAGGGGACGGGTATAACCGATATCGCCGATATTGACTGCATAGAATACGCGCCAGTTTGGCCTAAAGTTGTATGTGGTGATAGTTATTTAGGTTTTGGAATTAAGAATCTCAATATTTTGAACTAGTTAGCTTAGTTTTAAATAGCGCGTGTGAGGTGACTGCATGAGGTGCCTCCACTCTGTTCAAGAGGTGGAGGGTTCAGATCCTACGAGGTGCAGGTACACGAGTATTTCAAGAGTTAGTTAGATTGTTCAACTATAAGTGTTTCAGAATTTGAAATGGAATTGATCAACATTTGAATTACATTAGGTAAGTTCTAAACTGTTTATTTTGTATCTTTTTTTATTTATTTTATTTTTACTCTTTTAGGTTGCGCCATAGAGGTCCCGACTGGAGTGGGCTGCACAGCGAAGAAGACTGTTATCTTGCTCATCAGCGTTTAGCGATCGTAGACCCTGCTTCTGGAGATCAACCACTTTATAATGAAGACAAATCGATCATCGTCACAGTAAGTGCAATATTCTTTTTTCATCACTTGTTGCATCCAACCACGCGTGTCATCAAATTATCTTATCTTAATCGACCATAATCTTGTCTTTAGGTGAATGGGGAGATTTACAACCATAAAGTGTTGAAGGAGCAACTGAAGTCTCATAAGTTCAATACCGGAAGCGACTGTGAAGTGATCGCCCATCTTGTAAGTCGCTTTGTAACTTGTGCAGAGAGGGTATATTTGTCCAAATTTTTATTCTTGATAAGTTCTGTTAACTTGGTTTATGGATTTTACTAGTATGAAGAACATGGAGAAGACTTTGTGCATATGTTGGATGGAATGTTCTCCTTTGTGCTTCTCGACACTCGCAATAAAAGTTACATAGCAGCGAGGGACGCGATCGGGATCACTCCACTTTACATCGGTTGGGGCCTCGATGGTACGCATATCCATTTTTTGTAATAAAAAAACAGGTATGTATATTAAAAAAAAAATTTAACGAAGAATTTGATGTACAGGTTCAGTGTGGTTTGCATCGGAAATGAAGGCGTTGAGTGATGATTGTGAACAGTTTATGTCGTTCCTTCCTGGGCACATATATTCTAGCAAAAACGGTATGCGTAATCCTTCAATCAAGCAATCTAATATTCTATTTACCATTTTATATTCATTAAATAAACCAAAATAATCAAGTGTTTATATTTACGTTACAGGTGGGCTGAGACGGTGGTATAACCCCCCATGGTGGTCAGAACTCGTTCCGTCAACTCCATATGATCCCCTTGTTCTACGCAACGCGTTTGAGAAGGTTATTTTAAATTCATTTCATCAATATTACTTATATGTGAGTTAATACATGATTGCAAATTTTATATACTTGCAGGCTGTGATTAAAAGACTTATGACCGATGTCCCCTTCGGTGTTCTTCTTTCCGGAGGCCTTGATTCGTCTCTCGTTGCCGCTGTTGCTTCACGTCATCTTGTTGATTCGGAAGCTTATTGCCAGTGGGGATCGCAGTTGCATACTTTTTGCATCGGATTGAAGGTCAATATTGTTTTATTATCAACTCTTTATTTGGATTCAAGAGAAATACAAAATTTGAATTCTAAAAATTATTACCTTAGACACAACCTCTATTTTTCTTGTTTTTCTTTGCCAAATTTACAACAATACCGTTCAACCCATGTTTTTTTTTTTCTTTTTGTGTATTCAACCCTTCAACTTTTAGCATTGCCACTTACACCCCCTCAGCTTTCTAAAAACTATATAAAACGTCATTTTAACCCCCCTCGAGTTTTACGTGCTTATTTTTATGTACGTGGGTCAAATAATACGTTTTCGGGCTTATTTCATGTACGTTTTTTGTTGGTCTACGTTATGTTCGGAAATGAGTCGGGTCATATATAATACGTTTTCACTAGGTGGTATAAATTCGAGTTACTTCACGTTTCGACTCCGCCGCAACGCGTGGTACCATTCTGTAACATAAAAAACACTATTTTCTTACGTGCTTAATTGCTTATATTTAAGTACGTTCCGTTATAAATCCAAGTTGGTATACGTTTCATAGTAAATTCTCTCGGTAATGAGTCAGGTCAAATATAATACGTTTTCATGCTTATTTTCATGTGCGTTTTCAGTTGGTCTACGTTTTAATGTAAATTTTGTTCGAAAACGAGTCGGGTGATCGGGTCAATTATTTGACGGTGTAAGTTCGAGTTGCTTTAAGTTTCGATGCCACCGCAACGCGCGGCGGGTCAAAATACCAGTTGTAAATGAAGCCGATTTTTTTCAGGGTTCTCCTGATTTGGTTGCTGCCAGAGAGGTAGCTGATTATCTTGGCACTCGCCACCATGAGTTCTACTTTACGGTTCAGGTAAATCTTTTCTATCTAAATAGGTAAAACAAAAACTTATTTACATGCATGCATCAATGCATGTGTTCATCATTTTAACTATTTTAGGAAGGAATTGATGCACTTGAGGAGGTGATTTACCATATCGAAACCTATGATGTAACCACTATTAGAGCTAGCACACCAATGTTTCTCATGTCGCGCAAAATCAAGTCTTTGGGTGTAAAAATGGTTCTTTCTGGTGAAGGATCGGATGAAATATTTGGTGGTTACTTGTATTTCCACAAGGCTCCCAACAAGGAAGAATTTCATGAAGAAACATGTAGAAAGGTTTTTCTTTTACTTTTCTTTTTTCATTTTTGAGTAAAATGCCATTTTCGTCCCTGAGGTTTGGTCAATTTTGCGACTTTCATCCAAAGGTTTGTTTTTCATCCAGCTTGTTAACTCCATCAATTTTTCTCCGTTAAGTCAGGGTTAATTTTGTCTTTTTTGTTAATTAAAACGGCAATTCGGTCTTTTGAATACTTGTACATTATGCTAAATGCTTGTACATAAAGTGAAAAAGCCAAATTGCCCCTTAAGTTCACAAAAAAGATGAAAAATACCCCTGACTTAACAGAGAAAAATGGTTGGAGTTTACGATCCGGATGAAAATGGCAAGATTCCAAACCTCTTGGATCCAAATGCGAAAAAACAAACCTTTGGACGAAAGTCGCAAAACTGACCAAACCTCAGGGACATAAATGGCATCTTACTCTTCATTTTTTAATATGTTTGTGGTTAATGTTGTGCGTGTGCATGTAGATCAAGGCTCTTCATTTGTACGATTGCTTGAGGGCAAATAAGTCCACATCAGCATGGGGTCTTGAGGCGCGTGTGCCTTTTCTCGACAAGGAGTTCATTAACGTTGCAATGAGCATTGACCCAAAGTGGAAGATGGTAAAAACTGAATTTAGGATGTGTCTATAAAAAATTATTCACTTATTTATATAAAAATATAATAATTTATCTCGTAAATTTTCATTATAGATTGACCGTGATAATGGGAGGATTGAGAAATGGGTGTTGCGCAACGCATTCGATGATGACAAGAAGCCGTATCTGCCAAAGCATATATTATACAGGCAAAAGGAACAGTTCAGTGACGGAGTTGGATACAGCTGGATCGATGGGTTGAGGGATCACGCAAACAAACAGGTTTGTGATTGGTTCCAAAACTTAACTCAAGTTGTGCGTAAAATCCAACATTAGTAGTAACTAAGACGGACAATAACGATGTTTTCAGGTTACCGATTCGATGCTAGCAAATGCAAACTTTGTTTATTCTGAAAACACCCCTGCAACTAAAGAAGCGTACTACTATCGCAAAATCTTTGAAAAGTTCTTCCCCAAGGTACCTTATTAATACATTAATATTTTATTTATAAAATAAGAATGTCCTTGTAACGTGTGTGCCGTTTGACGCAGAATGCTGCAAGGTTAACGGTTCCAGGGGGTCCAAGTGTGGCATGCAGCACGGCTAAGGCGGTAGAGTGGGATGCATCGTGGTCCAAAAATCTTGACCCGTCGGGCCGAGCTGCTCTTGGGGTTCATGCAGCGGCCTACGAAGACGCCAAGTGAATCTGGTTAATGATGGCAGTCAGTTTAGTTGTTTTTGGTTCATCTGTTTGGTGATGCGAATAAGAATAAGAACAGAGGACTAAAATAAAAATATGAAATGAATGTTTCAAACTCCAAAATACGTCTCTTATTTTTATTTTCAAATAACATTGGTTATAACTTATAAATCAGATAGAAAATAGAAAAATAGTTAAAAAGAATATACTAACAGCAAGTTATGATGCACTTTGTTTTGCATTTTACCAACATAAATAATGCTAGTAAAACTTTTAAGGGAACAACATGAATAGTAGTTTTTCAAAGGCCGAAGAATATCGTTGATTAAACGATCTCTTTAGTTGTCTTTTCGCTGTAATGGGACATATTCCTTGTGAAAAATGCGGTGTTGATTGCTTCGGCCCGAAAGGAAGGCATCAAACTAGGACCACAAAGCCATGGTCCTAGCCTTTTCAATTATGGTCATAGTTCTTTCAACCAAAACTAGTGTATAAAAAGTCCATATGGAGCATGTTTAATGGTTCCAAAAAATCATATATTGAAACATTGTGCTGTTTCCCCTTTCAAAAAGAACATAATTTGTATTTTCTTAAAAGAAATTCACACATTGAAGTGCCATTATGAGATTTTGTTATTAGTGTTCATATCTAGAACATAACCATCTTTATGCCATTTCACTTTTGCATAGTTGGCTTATCGTCAGGGGGTCGTCAAAGGAGGCCCCACACGCCACCCTCTGTTGCTTAGGACCAACCATTATGTCTCACTTATTGATATGAGTCACTGGTTTTGTCCTGCCATGAATGAACTCATCAAGAAAACAACAGAAAGTTTCCAGCACTTGTGTTGTACACCTTTTCTTAATTGTTGAGGCACATTCCAAAGAATACATGAGTAGTTGGTAAACCCGAAAGGTTCAACACAATTCGAGTTGGTGCAATCCTCAAACATGTGGCGTGCCACATTATGTTCATGAGATTATGATTCACGATACATTTATGGTCGCATTCCCGCTTTTTTACCTTCGAAGTTATCACATGTGATCCGAGGACATGTCTTGAGCATCCACTGCCAAGTCAACATGCTAAGGTTCGACCTTTGGCTTTACTTTGCATAATCGGGACTACTATCCTATATTCTTTAGAAGCATACGGATTTAAAGGTTGGCTTCTGAGTTTAATTCCTTATCAAAAAAAAAAAAAAGGGTAATGCACGGTACCCCTGACCGCGGAGGGGATAACCCCTCCCAGGCCGCCACCCGACAAGCCTGTTGAATGCAAATTAAAGCGTGATCACCTGCAATCAGACTCTTCAGCCTTAAGAGACTTCGGATGATCGGGCTCATAAAACAAATCCACTTGTGGCTTGTGTACCAAGTGTCATATGACACACTTAGTTAAAGTTTAAAAACATAAACTAAAAGCTTAGTATACATATGTTGTGTTGCTAAACTAAGTAATATACTCCATGACTTTCATCTGTGAGTAAAGTTGTACAATAACAGTGTGAATCTCATCAATAGCTATATGCGATACATCTCCTCCCACAAAATACTGCACCGTGTTGTCGATCTCCATCCAACTAAACGCCGTTTGCTTCTTCACTTCATTTTCCTTCATCAAACGTCTCACTCGACTCACTTTTCTCCACAAACCAGCTGCAGCGTAAATATTCGACAACATAACATAAGCCCCCGAGTTTTTAGGATCCAACCTCATGATTTCCCGTGCAGCTAATTCAGCTAACTCGATATTCAAACTAAAACGACACCCTGCAAGAAGCGCACCCCATACTCCCAAGTCGGCTTCAAATGGCATCTCGTGAATCATCTTGTATGCGGTCTCAACTTGACCGGATCGACCCAAGATATCGATCAAACAAGCGTAGTGCTCACACCTGGGTGCCACGTTGTAAGTGTTTTTCATCAAGTCGAACCAATATAAACTCTCTTTCACCATACCTGCATCACCGATAAAGCCCATTGTAACAAGCAATGGCGTCAAAATGGGTTAACATGTCAAGACAGGTAATCTTATAGGGTTCAAAAGTAGGAGTGCTAAACGAGTCGTGTTCGTGGGTTGGCGGCTATTTTGGCATAAAATACCCAACCAATTTACGTTATGACATAAATCACTCTTTTAAAAAATAAAATAAAAATAAATTGGTTAAACGGGTCAACCCGCGAACCCAAAGGGTGGACATAAACACGACCCGTTTAGCTAAACGTATTCGTTGTCGACCCAAAACTGACCCGAACCCGTTTATACTAAACCCAAACCCGCAAATTACGTGTTTGTTCGTGTCGTGTCAGAAAGTTACACTTTGAATTAAAAGAGTCGGGTCAAGCTGACTTGCAAATAGGGGTGTAAACAAGCCGAGCGGTTCGAGAAAAAGCTCGAAACGAGCCGAGCCGAGTTTGAGCCTAAAATAAAGCTCGTTTATTTATCGAGCCTGAACTCGAGCCTGACATGTGAAGCTCTTCAGGCTTGTCGAGCCTTAAAGTAATATTAGTTTTTATTAATATATAATAACATTTACCTTTTATTTAAAGCTGTCTAGTAAACGAGCGAGCCAAGCTTATTTAAACTTGTTTACGAGCGGGGCCCGAACCTAAAACTAAGCTTGTTTAGTAAACGATCCCGGGCTTCACTTATCGAGCTTGCGAGCCTAAACGAGTCTATTATTTATATTATTTATAATTAATAAATAATAAACGAGCCGAGCTCTAGCTTGATAAACTACCAATGAGCCGAGTTCGAGCTTTGAAACCAATGCTCGAATCAAGCCGAGCTCGAGCTCTCATAAGCTAATCGATCCCAAGCTTGACTCGGCTCGTTTGCACCCCTACTTGCAAACAATTTTGACTTTTATATTACAAAAATGGTCGGAACCTATCAGAATCGTAGAACAAATTCATCGGTACCTGCATGACCGCAAGCTGACAGTAGGCTAAGAAACGTGATCCCATCTGGTTCAATTCCATGCAATTCAATCTTCTTAAAAAAGCCGAGAGCTTTCTCATACAGTCCATGCTGTGCAAAAGCAGCAATGATTGTGTTCCAAGAAACAATATTTGGAGCACAAATATGTTCAAAAACCAACTCAACCTCCAGAAGACACCCGCATTTGCTGTACATAGTGATCAAAGCATTGGCTACAGAAACATGTGTGTCAAGCCTATGTTTGAATACAAGTGCATGAGTTTGTTTGCCTTCTGTTAGTGAAGTGAGACCGGAACATGCAACAAGAATTGAAACAAGAGTGTGTTGATCGGGTCTTAACCGACTACGTATCATATCTACAAGTAGTCTTAGTGCTTCCTCACCTCTTCCGTTTTGGGCGTAACCTACGTACGAACGAAGAATGCGTGTTATAAGAAACACCATATATGACAGATTAACAGAATTCACTAGGGCTGTAAATGAGCTGAGCCAGAGTGGGCTCAGACTCGGCTAGTTTACAAACTGAGCTGAAATGTAAGCTCGAGCTCAGCCCACCAATAGCTAAATCCAGCTCGTGTATTTAATTTTTTTTTTTAATCTTTTACACATATAAAAAAAATAATAATAATACCCATAATGCAGAATTTATATATATTAATTTATGGGTTATATTTTTCTGTTTTAATTTATATATATTAGAGTAAAATGCCATTTTCGTCCCTGAGGTTTGGCTAGTTTTTCGACTTTCGTCCAAAGGTTTGTTTTTCCTATGGATCCAAAAGGTTTGAAATCTTGCCATTTTCATCCGGCTCGTTAACTCCATCCATTTTCTCCGTAAAGTAACGTTATTTCCGTCTGTTTTGTTAACTTAAAGGGCAATTCGGTCTTTCTCACTTTATGTACAAGCATTTAGCATAATGTACAAGTATTCAACGTACCTTTAACGGAGAAAAAAGACAAAAATACCCCTGACTTAACGGGGAAAATGGATGGAGTTAACTAGCCGGATGAAAATGGCAAGATTTCAAACATTTTGGATCCAGATGTGAAAAAACAAACCTTTGGACGAAAGTCGCAAAACTGGCCAAACCTCAGAGACGAAAATGACATTTTACTCTATATATTAAAATTTAGTTACCTGCGGGACCAATTGATCCTCAATGGTGATTTGGGTGTCATCCTCATCGGCTACACTACTGAAATCACAGTGTAGATACTGAGTCTTGGATCGACTAATCCTTAGGCCCTTGCCCTCTAGAGCTACTCGCCACTCCTCTACCCTCGCGTTCAGGCAGTGTTTAGTCTCTGCAATCAAGACAATATCGTCTGCAAAAAGCATGCACCACGGAACTGTCTCCTGAATCAACTTGGACAACTCATCCAAGACAACTGCAAAAAGAAAAGGGCTCAACGCAGACCCTTGGTGTAGTCCTACCTCCACAGGAAAGAAGTTTGTGTCCCCTACAGGCGCGCGGACACTAGTTTCCGTTTTATCGTATGTGATGTAACCCATCGCATACAGGCTGGCTGGTGTAGATGGAGGGCAGCCAGTGGAGTATTGTGCGATAGGAGGTTCCCAACTAAACTAAAGGGGAAATTTTACAGGGTAGCAGTTAGGCCTGCTATGCTATATGGTACAGAATGTTGGGCTATCAAGAAAACACAAGCGCGCAAGATGGAGGTAGCAGAGATGAGGATGCTGAGGTGGATGTGTGGACACACGAGGTTAGATCGGATAAGAAATGAGGTCTTTAGGGAAAGATTAGGAGTGGCTAGCATATCAGATAAGATTAAGGAGGGGAGATTGAGATGGTTTGGGCATGTGAAGCGGAGGCAAACGACGGCACCAGTTAGAGTAGTGGAAACTCTTACTGTGGAGGGGAGGAGAGGAAGAGGCAGACCTAAACTGACATGGGATGAGCAGATTAGGCATGATTTACAAGAGTTGCATCTTTCTGAGGACATGGTCCAAGATAGGACTTCGTGGAGGCGTAGGATTAGGGTTAAGGACTTCTAGAGGATTTTACAGCAAGGTCTTGGGTGTGTTTTAGGGACGTAGGTTTTCCTATCCTTTAAGTGACTTTACCGGTGATTGCATTCTTGTGTTCATGCCCAAATGATGTTACATGCTATTATACATGATCTACATTATATTGGTTGTGGTTGTTGTTGCTACATTATATTGTGTCACACTGTTCATTTTCTTGGTTTTGGTGGTTTCTTTTTTTTTCTATTCTTTGACGTGGTGTATTGGTATGCTGTTCGTTTTGGAGCCGAGGGTCTCTCTGGAAGCAGCCTCTCTATCCCTAGGGATAGAGGCAAGGTCTGTCTACATCCCACCCTCCCCAGACCCTATAAGTAGCTTTGCTATTTGTGGGATTTACTGGGTATGGTTGTTGTTGTTGTTGTTGTACTCTATATATTAAAAATTTAGGCTTTAATTTAAACAAGCCAGCTAACGAGCGAGCCAATGAGCCAGCTTTCCTTGGCTCGGCTCAACTCATTTACAAACAAGCCAATTTTGAGCGAGCTATTTTTCAAGCGAGCCGCGAGTTTTTTGAACAACCTTAAAATTTACCCGTTCGCACAATAGCATACCTGTTATTATAGCATTATACGAAACATCATCTTTGTGCCGGATTTGCTCAAACAACACTCTAGCATCTTCCATCTTCCACTCTTTACAACAACCAGTAATCATCGCGGTCACAGCAACAACATTCTTGCAAGGCATCCGGCCAAAAAGCTCTCTAGCATCATCAAACCGTTCACTCTCCACATACGCGCTGATCATCACAGTCCACGAAACTTCATTACGAACCGGCATTGACTCAAACAACCGCCTAGCTTTATCAACCTCCCCAATTTGTCCATACCCATCAATCATAGCCGTATAGGATATCACATTCCTCCTTGGCAT
Organism: Helianthus tuberosus; assembly: GCA_030545235.1. Lineage (NCBI taxonomy): Eukaryota > Viridiplantae > Streptophyta > Magnoliopsida > Asterales > Asteraceae > Helianthus > Helianthus tuberosus. The sequence goes on from CM060436.1 coordinate 10,029,939, forward strand.
TTCATCAAACACCTTCACCGCATTATCGATCATTCCAAATCGAACAAACCCCGCGATCATAACATTCCACGACGCGATGTTTCTCTCCGGCATTTGGCTAAAATACTCAAATGCAGCATCTATGCTCCCACATTCGATGCAACCCGCGATCATGGAGTTCCAAGACACTATGTTTCTATCCAGCATTGAATCGAATAGTCTCTTGGACTCTCCCATATGCCCGTTTTTCCAGTAGCCAGTGATGAGTGAGTTCCAAGAAACAATATCTCGTTTAGGCATTTCGTCGAACAGCTTGCGTGCAAGGTCCATTTTGCCTTGACTAGAGAGGCTGCTGATTCTGAGATTTGAAGAATATACATTTTGAATTGAAGGGGAATTTAGAATGTTTGTGGAGATATAACGAGTGATGGATGCAGTGATGTTTTGAATTTTTGCCGGCGGAAGCATACGGTTACAATGACTAACAGAAGCTAAAAACATTGAAAGTAATCCATGTTCAAACATAAGGGGGGACGGTATGATAGCGGGGACTCCATCAGGGAGTTGTTTTCACCGCTCGGTGAATCGTCGCCGCCCCTAAGCGGTGTTCGGTGATTGCTTTTTTCGGTGAGTATTCACCGGTGGAGAAGAGGAGAGGTGGGAGAGAGAGGGGCTGAATGGTGGGTAAACCCTTTCAACTAATCATAATTTTTTTTTTATCACTCGTATTTGAATCACTGCGAGTGATTGAGTGCTAAATGGGAAGTGAAATAGGGACTTGACATGGCATGATATTATTGGCTAGACGGTAACTCAAACACCCTAAAGTAATTCACCCTAAGACCATATGTAGTGGTGAAGAAAAATAATGCCCCCACCATGGGGCATTATCCGACACGTGGCAGTCCAGTCAGCATGAGGCGTTATTGCAAAAGTAGCGTAGTGGGAATAATGCCTAATAATGCCCCTTCCAATCATTTAAAAAAAAAAAAACTAGTTGGTCATTGGCTAGTCAAACTCTCCTCCACTCCCATTGGCATTTGACCACTTCCAGCGTTTTAATTAAAACGCCAAGATCCAATTTTTTCAAAAATAACGCCTACTAACGCCGGGTGTAATGGGGGTGGGGGCGTTTTGGGGCTTTTTTTTCAATTTTTTTTAAAAATACCGCCCCACTACGGGTGGTCTAAGTAAATGTGAAACTAAGTACGTATATATCTATATATTTTCTTTTATAAATGTTAGTATATATTTTAAAAGATGGGTTAAGACCACCACCCAAAAGCCTACCCCCCCCCCCCCCCCACCTAAAAAAAAAAACTATACCTCACTAAGAAAACCCCAAAAAAACCTAACCCCCACCCCACAAAAACCTATCAAGTGCGATCTGTAACTTAAACCACGTAATAAAAAGAGACCTGAGTGAGTCTCTTAAATTGCACAAACCCGACTCTAAGAAGATTAGACATAATTATATAAACAAGTCTCTCCTCCAGAGATTTGAGAGTTCCATGACTGAACGTACCTTACAAAGATGAAGGGTTCACCATTGTTTATTTTGATTGATTAGTTCATCAATATATTAAACAAGTCTCTTAAGCCTATATTACTTGCAGTGGGATGAAGCCCCTTGTCAAGTGGATTTTTTTAATCGGGTGAGAAGTTTAATACACACGCATCCACACACACGCATAACACCCGTTACTACCCCCCCCCCCCCCTTTTTCAGGCGTCCCAGTAGCGCCTTTGCAGCACAGTGTTTAGCGCTCAATGGCTTAGGTGGTTCACCCAAATGACTGTAGATTTAAGATTCCATAAATGAATTATTTAAAAAACAAAATCATATATCAAGCATTTCAATAAGGTCTTATTCCAACATATAAGTTTACAAAGAGCATAAACAAATCAAAAGATGTCAAGAGAATGCAATATCTTCTTTTTGGGGTTAACAATGACAACTTAAAAATCACCCTGCCTACCTACCAATCTACTTCACTTATACAAAACAAAAGCTATAAAACACAAACTCAATATCAATACTTTTGTCTATACCTTGACATCACCAAACCTTTACACCTGCATCACAGAATAAAAAACCCACAACTATACGCGCTCTCCAACCAGCCGGTAATACCCCCTCCCCTCACTCAAAATGAATGTACATATCTGCCTCCTAACTTTTATGCCTATAAATTGTCAAACTGTAAACAATCAGAAACCTTTAGGTGCTCCGCAAGTCTCACGACAGCTGTTTGGACGACTTCAGCGCCTGGCGAGACAGAATCCGGAAGTTGAGGTAGGCACACAGGTACGTAGTCGTCATTGTCTTCCTCGCGCTCGAAAAACGTGAGCAAAGACCGGCAGAATATGAATCTGGAAAACAAGAGTCAAATTAAGGATGTTTGTTATAGGCCAACATAAAACAATATTGGAATCATTCTTTTAAGGGTGTGGCAAAATGTGTGACAGGCAAAAACATGCAATTTTTAGTACAAGTCGTTTTACTCGAAGATTAAGATAATTATCGTAAGAGTAAAATGCCGTTTTCGTTCTTGAGGTTTGGCCAGTTTTGTGACTTTCGTCCAAAGGTTTGTTTTTCCGCATCTGGATCCAAAAGATTTGAAATCTTGCCATTTTCATCTGGCTCGTTAACTCCATTCTTTTTTCTCCGTTAAGTCAAGGGTATTTCCGTCTTTTTGTTAACTTAAAGGGCAATTCAGTCTTTTTCACTTTATGTAAAAAAACCGAATACCCCTGAAAAAGACCGAATTGACCTTTAAGTTAACAAAAGGGACGAAAATACCCTTGGCTTAACAAAGAAAAATGGATGGAGTTAACAAGCCACATAAAATTGGCAAGATTTTAAATCTTTTGGATCCAGATGCGGAAAAACAAACCTTTGGACGAAAGTTGCAAACTGGCCAAACCTCAGGGATGAAAATGGCATTTTACTCTTATCGTAAATATATTGTTTCCGTAACGCAACAAAAAATTATGTAAACTTTAAAAACCGGACAATAATGCGTTTGGGGGTCAATCCAACCTCTAGCCTAGCCCGTTGCGAGAATACTGAAAAAACAACCCGTTTCAACCCGAACCTGATTTGAGGGTTATTCAACCTGCCCATCGTGCCACCTCAACTAGTTACGTTAATACTATCATGTGGAACACAACTTACCTGAGAATTATCCGTCTCAACAAAGGTTCAGAGAGAACTTGGGCCCACACTAGATCTAGGTTTGTTGAAGTACACAGGATTACTTCCCACTCTGCAAAGGCAGCTGAAATGATGCTCTCGGCATCTTCCATCACATCCTGAAAGCAACCAAACATATATGAGAAACCAAGTGAATACCGCTTCGTTAGATGTTGTTTAACAGACTGTCCACATACCGCTTCATCGTCCGAAAATGTGAGGCCAAATATTTGCCAGCATGCGCGTAGTGGAGCCGTCAAGAACAAGGTGAACTGACTTCCGTTTTGTGTTGTATCACTGCTAGACTGATCCTTAAATGTTGGTTTCAGAGGTGAAAGAAGTAGGGCGGCTGGTTCCCCCCTTTCTGCACCGTGTAAAATCTGCAAGGTATATAAAAAACACATAAGCAGCTTGAAGATCACATGTGTGTGTGTATATATATTGTAGTGAGAGACAAGATGAAATAATGGAACTAAATTGTATATATCTTGTCTATTTTTACATCATAAAAGGGGGCATGTATGTATAGAATGGGGGACTACCTCTAAATTAAGCTCTATGGTTCATTAAGCATTTGGGCTACATACCAGCTATTACATAACATAATATGTATTGCATAATCTAACACCCCCCTCAAGATGGAGCATAAATATTAATCAGCTTGTTACACATGTGATAAATTCGGCTTCTGAGTAAAGCTTTAATGGTTTCAAGTTCTGATATAGGGCCAAGGGGTTGTGATTGCATCACTATTTCTTGCTCAATCATCACTATTCAAGTTCTGGACCTCCAAACCAAACCTTAAGCGGTAAGGCAGGGCTCATTGGGCTAGGACACACACACACTATACACACACACAAAAAAAAAATATAAACTATGGTAACCAAAGAAAAGAAACCACACAAAAATATCAACTACTTTGTAAGTCATAATAACATGAACTGCTAACAAACGATTGAATGATTAATCCTTGATTTTGGGCTAGACAGAAAAAATACATATGCCTTCATCATCTAGGGTTGTAATGCTAGTCAGAAATTTTAAATGGGCCCATGACAGCTAAAGCACACCAACTTCATCATAACTACAAAAACTTTAGCATATACGTTACTTAACGTAACTACAATAATACTCAATTCTCGGAAGAGAAGCAAGTGATTATGTTCTGAGACCTCATCACGACTGAAAAAAAGGAAAGGTGTCCCTTTGTTTATGTTAGGTTTCATACTGCAAAACTGATGACAATATCAAGAAACTCAAAACATATTGTTTGCTTTAATAAACTAATAAAGTATATATCAAACTACTTGAGTTTAAAAAAAAGGATAGAAGTACAAGAAAGGGAACAGGGTAGATATGGGTTTGCAAACTTCCATCTTACCAGTCACTGCTGTAGCTACAAATAAATCATTACTCCTAATCATATTAAAAACAATTATGTTCTTTATATTAATTCCTCTGTTCCAGAAAAAAAAAATATTGGCTTGGTTAGTTTCTATATGATCACAAAGACAACAGTAATCCACTATCAACTGTTTGCATATGCATAATAAAATAAGTACAAGTTTCGACAAACCTGCCTTGAATGAATGGCTATTATCGCTATCAATAATGAAAAAAGCAGGTCTTCTAGTAAAAGGGATAAGATCAGCAGGAAATAGGTTGTTAGACCCTGCAGTAAGTAACACGAGACAACGTGAGCATTTTTTCAACATATTTAGCCCGCTGTGCCCAAAAAAAAGAGATTTCCTCCTTCCTACCTCCGCTTCTGGTGGGCCCTAACCACACGCAACTTTCAACAGAATGACTGGAGCCTCCCTTGCCATTTGAAATACTTTCAGGCATAAACCTACTGCGTTCGTAAACCGTGTTTAGCTTATAAGACGTTCTCACGCTTCCAGATATTTGCTTCTGCGGGACACTAGCTTGACCAGAATCCCCTGCAAAGGGCACAAATCAGTATGTGGCTTAACATATAGCAATCACAATTCGATTTCAAGCTGGATAATTGGATCCGAGAAGTAACCTGACGCTGCTATATATATAAGCATAACATTATCCGGAGGGAGCTCATCACAAATTGCAGCCAATACCTGCAGATATCCACAAAATGAAGGTTTAACTTGAATGAAGTCATGAACCAAACGGTCATGAACCGTTTGTGAACTTCTTTGGTGGGAAGTTCGTTTAATTAATAAACGAACGAACATGAACATACGTTTTCGTTCATTTAATTAAACGAAAGAACATGAACACACGCTTTGTTCGTTCATTTATGTTTTTTATTTACATTTGATTATGTTTGTTTCAATTTAAATACATAAGTAGTTATATTTATATAAATTTTAAATATTAAAGGAACTTTCTAATATAAATATAACTAATTGGTAGCTGGGCTTTCTAGTAACAAAAATGGTTTTTCCAATGGAATTTATCATAATTGATCACTAAATTTAATAAAAAAATACTTTATATTCGTTTATGTTAGTCAATATGTTCATTTGTGTTGTTTTATTGTTTGTTAAATTATGTCCGTTTAAGTTTGCTTACGTTCGTGAGCTATTCGTTTAGGTTTTAAACGAACGAACATAAACGAACACGGACATGCCCATTTTCTTAGTAAACGAACATGAACAAAAAAATGTGTTCAATTATATGTTTGCGTTCGGTTACAATTAGATAAACAAACACGGACATGCCTTTGTTCGTGTCCATTCGGTTCATTTACAGGCAATGTTTTAAAAACCGGTTTGTACCGGCCGGTTATACCGGTAATACCGGATTCCAGATGCTTAGCCGGTACGAAACACCTCGGTAAAACCTGGAAACGATATGCGATTCGTACCGCCGGTAAAATGTGAAATACCGGTTTGAACCGGTACCGGCCCAAGGTAAATTTTGGGTTTTTTTTACAATTTCATCAAGCCCATTAGTTTACTCCATAACCTAGCACATATCAATCTTCCTTGGTATACGGTGCAATCGATTCATCATTTCATCCCTTTGTCTTCAACTCTTCATCACTTCCATCCCTTCGTCTTCATCACTTCGTGGCTTCCAGTTTGATTCAATATTTCAGGTACGCCATTATGCTACTACTGGTTTCACTCTTTTGAAATGGTATATAATATTACTTGGTAGTTATTAGTAATCATGTATATATATAGTAGGATTCCACGTGTATATAGTATATTATGATTGTTGGGAGGTCTTGACATGTGTGAAAACATATGTTACTATTAAATTTTGATTATGCCATATTTTATGTGTAGGTTTTAATCTATTTTGGGATATTTTTTCGAATGTTATTTATAATGTGTAGTTTTTAATATGTTTCTGACATTTATTCATTCTAGCAACTTGTTGGTTGGGATTCATGTTGGTATTATAGAGTTAATTAGTTAACCCGGTTAAACCACTCGGTACAACCCGATTCAACCGGTTGAACCATTTTTTAGCCTAACCCGGTATGATTAAAAAACCGGTTTTTAAAACATTGTTTACAGGCCAAATGAAATCTTCAGATTTGCTTTCCATATATATAACCATAACACTAAAAGTTTTCAACTCACAGCGAGTAAATGCGTTGCAGATGGGCGATAGAGAATCGCCTTTCTGGGATTTGGAGGCAAAGATGGATCGGTCATATCCGCCACTAAATTTATATCAATCAATCCCGAAGTAGCAGACTGATCAGTTGAAGTACCATTCTCATGCGCTTCAACGAGTTGCTTTTGGTAAAACGATCCACTCGGTTCCCATTCCAAGCACTGCAGCATTCTGAACGTATCTATCGTAAGCTCTGCAAACTTAACCTGCAATGATATATCCAGAATGCAAATAGATTAACGGAGAGGCGTACATGTAAATGTGTTACCAACAAGCTATGCAACTACTTACCTCATTCCGATGATAGCTCATCAGCAATGCATCTCCCAACTTTAGAACCTTCTTAGCATGGAAACGTGCCACGTATGGAAGTGAGTTTGGGTGTGAATCAAACATAGCACAGTATCGCAAAGGCCTAGTGTTTGAAAAGGGTGCATCGACTTTCATAAACCGCACCATTTCTTGCATCACCACCCTCCATTCCTTGAAGGTGGTGTCCTGTAAACAGAATGGTTTTGAAAAGTGTAAACATGGTTAAAAAATTCATAACCTTTTAAGCTCCTAACAATTAACATGATACATTACTCTGTGTTCACAATTAATGAGACCAGAAGCAACACTAGCTTCACTAGTGATTATTCTGTAAACACTTCTTAAAATTTATAACTATGAATTAAAAGTTCCTATTATTCCTCCAAAATAAGCTAAATAACAATAACTACTTCATTATATCCCAATCAAACAAAATTACCCTAAGAAAAACCATTCAATACGTGAAAGAAAAAACTTTAAACTAGGTTCCAATAAAAACCTAACTAATCAATAGTTCTTACGTGAACCGAAAACAGCAAAACAGCATCTTACTAACTAGAAGTGACAAAACGACATCCGAGAATTTAGTGAATGTGCCAATCTTCCTATTCTGCCCTAGTTGAAATACCGAAGAGTGCTCTACCCACAATGCTTCAGTTACACATTTTCTACCTGACTTAAATTCAGAACAAACAAAAATAGCATGATTCTAACTTATTAACATCATTATTCCACAATTAACTGAAACCTCCTCCAACAAACTAGTAGACCACCACTCTATAAACACTTGTTAAGAGTTATAACTATCAAAGAATCACTTCATTCTATCCCCCATCAAACAAAATTAACCTAAAACAAACATAACTTCTATCTAAGTTCCTATAAAACCTAATTAATCAATATCATGTAATCAAGCGCACCGGTAAACACTTCTTAAGATTTATAACTATCAATTAAAACTTCCTACACTTCGTCCTCCAAAACGAGCTAAACAACAATCACTTCATTTATCTCAAACAAACAAAATTAACCTAACAACACTCATTCAATTTCTAAAGAACGAAAAAACATCAAATTAGGTTCCTACAAAACCTAATCAATCAATATCACACAATCAACCATACCGGAAACTTAACTTTACTACTATCAACAAGAGCCTTATACCGGTACCGGTATTGATATTATCATAACCACCACTCTATAAGCACTTCATTATATCACAATCAAACAAAATTAACCTATAACAAACACAACTTCAAACAAACCTACAAAACCCTAATTAATCAATTAATCGATATATCATGTAATCAATCAATCAACCGTACCGGAAACTTCGCTTTACTATCATCAACAAGCTTCTTAAACCGGTCAAGCAAAACCCTAACCATCTCCCACCGATTCAAAATAACCGCAACAAGCAAAAACCTAGCATAAAACCTCAACTCCTTAAACCTAAGCCCTCGATCCTTCACCATCTTGTAACCAGAGCCTTCAAAATAGCCTCTGTTCAATATCGCCTCATAAAAAATATAGGATTCGAGCAAAAACCTCGCCTCACTGGTCCTCATGTACTGCGTGAAGTACAGTTGACCGATTCTGGAGGCGATCTCGCCGATTTCCCAGCGTTGGAGGCCGGATTCGACGAGTTTTGAGCGGTTTTTCTGCTGGAAGTCCCAGAGTTTGGTGTAGGCTTTGAAGACTTTGGGGAAGTAGTGGTTTGGAGCTCGGCCGTACGGCGGAGCATCGCGAACTTTGGAGAACTTTCGGTCGGCGGTTTCGAGTAGGGCTCGGAATTTTTGGGGGACGTCGGTTTCTGCCATTACCGGAGACAGGTGGCTACCATCATTTGGGTTGGACTTTTTCTGTGTGTTGACAGGAAGGAGCTGCTGGCGAATCTGTTAGTTTATTTATTTTTTATTTTTTTTAAAGTTAGCTTATATTTATTTAACATTTTAACACATATAGAAATGTTTTACTTTTTGTTTATTATTCAACATGTTGTCATTACGTATAAATAAATATTTTATTGAGTAAAATGCACGGATAGTCCATGTGGTTTTGCAAAGTTTCACCTATAGTCCCCAGATTTTGGAAATTACACTCCTAGTCCCTGTGGTTTGACAGTTTGTTACGCTGATAGTCCCTGGAGTGGATGTGGGTTAGTTTTCTCTGTTAAGTCCATGTCAAATGACAAAATTACCCCTTACCTTTATTAAAAAATAGTATTGGTAATTTTACTTATTTGTTATATAAATTAATATATACACACACATATAACTTTATCTCTCTAAGATATGTCTCTCTCCTTCTTTCTCTCTCTCCATATACTATTACCCTGCACCACCACTACTAAATCCAACCGGCCACCACCACCATATCTTGACCACCACCAACCGTATCCCCGCTGCCACCATCGTATCCCCGCCGTCACCACCACCACCACCACCGTAGACCGAAAAACAATTGCAAAATTTTCACACAATAGACAAATCTAATCATCAAATTTCAAAATTTTCACACAAAAACAACAATGATTAAACTTTCAAAACCAGAAAAATCAACCTAAAAGAAAGAAAAAAACCCAAAAATCAAACAAATTTCAAAACTTTAATCTATCAAACTCAAACACAGATCTAATCTTAATAACCCAACTTCGAAATTCCCAAAAACTTAACTTCAAATCAAACAATACCATTAACCAGATCAAGAACTGTGGTTGACGTGTCTGACTTGCGACCGTGAATAATGCCAGAAAAACATGATGTTCTGATGTAGAAGAGGATGCAGGTGGAGATGAAGATAGGTTGTGTGGGTTCATATTTATGTCATCCATTGTTGACTGGTTTGGACTAAATTGAAATCTTGGGTTCTTGATTTGAACGGTTGGGTAGAAGACGAAGTTGAGTATGGTGGCAGGTGGTGGGATTGGTTGGGGAAGAAAGGTTGGTTTCGAGGATGTTTGGTGGCAGGTGGTACGACTCAAATAGGATTAGAAAACTCACTTTTAGGTTTTTTTATATTTGAGTAAAAAAAGGTAAGGGGTAATTTTGTCATTTGACATGGACTTAACAGAGAAAACTAACCCACATTCACTCCAGGGACTATCAGCGTAACAAATTATCAACCCACAGGGACTAGGAGTGTAATTTCCAAAATCTGGGGACTATAGGTGAAACTTTGCAAAACCACAGGGACTATCCGTGCATTTTACTCTATTTTATTTATTAAAGTAAATTTAGAGTCCATATGGTGTGTTAATGTTACAATTTTTTTTTAACTGTTAGGTTATATCTAGTGTTGATGAGTAGTATCTTGGAAGGATATTTTTTTTTGTTTAAAAGTGATGCTAAGTTATATCTAACGTTGATGAGTAGTATCCTGGAAGGATATTCTTTCATGTGGCAATGCAACTTTGCTTTTTTTTTTTTTTTTTTTTTTTATTTAATGGGGAACTTGTAGAGATTTTGGGTTTTTGAAGGGGAATCGTTGGGAGGTTGACGGTGGTGGTGGAAACAAGGATGAGCTGGGGAAAGGAGGGCAACAACAAAAGAAGGATGCCACCGGCGCCACAACAACTCTACCCAAACCAAAACCACTAGTTTTGGTGTTCCAAACTACCAAGCCATATCATTTTTACCCAAAACTACCCATATTACTTGGGACGGTGTTTCAAACTACCAAAAACCCTCTTTCTCTTGAACTTTCCACAATACAGAATCGGGTACCAGAAGCCGATCAAACTACCTGATGGCCTTGCGGTGGTGTAGCCGAATACTCAAACTACTTGAGTGTACCCTCATCAATTAAACTATGCGTTATGGGGCATTAGTGCATGACATGTTTTTTTCGCATGGGCCCACACACTAATATACGTATATCCCAGACTCACGCCCGAGCCCGTAACACCCCTATGGCCTGATGCTGCCCACACCTCTCCAGCATGTTTCTAAACATAAGTTCCGTCGACAAACCGCCTCATCTTCAATAACCAAGACCATTTAACCAGAGCGTGATTGACAGAGTTTATAGTCTTGACCATGGCTCGGTAGAGGATCGTTGTCGGTCCATGTTTGGGTCCTGGCATGGTTAAATGGTTGTCTGACAGAAAACATAACTTTTTAACCCGAACGGGCTGGCGGGTTGACCCGTTTAACCAATTTATATTATATTTTTTAAAATATATTTTATGTCGTAAATTAAATTGGGTGTCTATTTTATGCCATAATTATAATTTAAAAAGGGAAATTGACATAAGATTTTATAATTTTAATGTAACAAGAACGTTTAAAAGAGCCAAACATCTCTTCTTTGTCAGTATTTTTTTTTTAATTTAAACTAGGTTTTAATGCTGCGCGCCGCGTTGCGGCGCGACAAAACTAAGTCATTGTAAAACTATTTATTGCGACTAAATACTTGGTTGTTATTAAAGCTGTGCTATTTAGTGTCTTATTTTTAAGTTGACAAGTGAAGTTTTCATACAACAGAGCCGTTGGTAGCAAGCGAGTTAGTAACTCCTGGCGATGGCGACTATTGCGATGTCTAAGCATCCACTAACCCAACAAATAAGGAATAAGAATTGTATAAATACAATCAGAAAAACGTGTGAAAGAGGAGAAAAAGGAAGATGACGTGAAGTTATGTAAGCATAAAATGGAAAAAAAAAAAAAAAGAACCCCATGATTTGAACTTGAGTCTCTTTAAAACACATACAACCACAAAACTACTCCACCATGATGAATTATCTACCTAACTTTGAAGAAAATGGATATATATACACATTTAAAAAGGGTATAGGAGAAAAAAGTCAACAAAAGATGACTTGAAGTTATGTATATTTACTATTCATGACAACCAATAAGGAAAGTTTACTATTCATTATGATGTGACAACTACTATTCATTAGCTTTGTTTTTTAATATATAGGATAATTGTATTATATATATTTGTGTTTTTTTGTAGCAAATGTTAGTTTTAATATATTAATTTGCTGAAAAAAAATTATAAAATTCTGGTTGAACGGGTCGGGTTCGGGTTCATACATATGACACAATTTTCGGGTTCGAGTCGTGTTCTTGTTCGTAAAAATTTTCCGGGTTCAGGTCAGGTTGAACCCGCCAACCCGCGAACACAATCCGTTTAGCACAATCACCTGAAATCCAAAAGAGTGGCTTCTATACAATCCTACAAAGTCCTATGAAACCAACACGAAATGGATGAATTCTGCTCTAAATTTTATGTACATAAAAATCATAAACCGTTCAATAAGCTCTTCTAGCGTGCCCAGTCATGTCGAGCCCCTGCATTGCTGGCTCCGGCACAGCTCTCTGAATACCATAGTATTAAAGAAAGTAGTCACATTATGATCATGACAATGAATGTTAGCCAATAGCCATATTCTTTACTTGTTTCCTTCAATATTACATTCTTCAATTCTTGGTTCATGCAAGATCACCTATGCCTTAACCGATAACCCAACGTTTTTTGTTTACTGGAAAAAATAATTTTGGAACACGAAAAAATACCGTCGTTGTGTCTAACAAAGGCCTTGTTTTGACTGAAGAGACAGCACGAAGACATCCGAAGTTCAAAAATGCAGGAGATTTTTTGTTCATGTGATGCAGTAGTGTTTGTTCACACATTGACTTTGACTTTGACCAAAAAGCAATCTTGACTTTAGCTGCATTTTGTCAACACATGGCATTTGACATCCTTTTGTTGACACAACAGACAACACCATCATATCCCATTTACAAGCCTATTCCCATGTGTGTTAGTTGTATTTCTCCAAATGCCTATAAAAACTTTGCAGTTTGACTTTCTCAGGTCAAACTTTTTAGATAACAATATAAACAGCTTAAACCAATGCTTATTCTTTCCCATTGCTTGCATGCTATATCTGTTCAGGACTTGCACCAGTTTTACCAACAAACAATTAGCAATCAATCTTTTTAACAGAATTTTGACCTTTATAAGTTACGACCCGCTTTTTGACCCATATTCCTTCGGCACCAGCTTATTCGACTTTAGCTTTTATCCATCTGTTTTATCGTTTGCAGCTTACTAATTTGACATATGTTGGCCCAGATTAACATTTTACATTCATACCAGAAGTCAAACAGTTGACTTACATTGACTGTTGTCATTATTTGATTGTGTAAAGCCACCAAAACAGAGATTGTAGATCATATTCAGAATCAAATATGGGCCAATATAAGCCATAGCCCATAGCATATGATCAATATGAAAACCAAAATATAGGAGATACCTATAGAATTGGAAACTAAAGAAAGCAACCCAAACTCATAATGTGTACATAAAATTGATATGTGCCATGACATGCATCTAGTCCACCTTTTATAACTACTAGTTCTTTTACGTCGCGCGTTACGGCGAAACTGAGCAAATGATAATGTAAAACAAACGTGATTTGAAAATAAAACATCTTGTTTAGAAAGTCAAATCATTAGAATGATTTAGTTTATCATCGTACCGTTTTATGATACCAAATAAATACTTTATTTTGAGTACAACTTCGTTGTTAACAAAACTTATAACGAAATGTTGAGGGAAAAAATCAAACACAACTACGTACTTAAGTTTTTAGAAAAAAGTTATAAACATAAATTATTAAAGAAGTATCAAATTAGGTGATTAATTAATATATATTCTAAAAAAAGAAAAAAAAAATTATTAAAAAATGGTAAGGAAATATATGGTTTTTAAAAAGGAAAAAAATAAAAAAAAAATATGTTATTAAAAGTAAATATAATAATAAACTATTATAATATGTTAAATATAAAAATAATAAAAGCTATATGTTATTATAAAAATAAAGTTACTATTAATCGTCCCTCATCAACAATATATATATAATATAATGGTAATAAGGGGAATTTGTCTGTAATAATCTCACCTACATCTTATTTGCCATTAATAATCTCACCTCAGAATATTCCTCCCACTAGTCTCACATTTCACATATTTTTCCTACAATGGTCCCCCGTTAAAAAAACTTAACGGAGTTAAGCTTTTTTCCAAATTACAAACAATTTTTAGGGCTTTTGATCAGAACAATGATACGAGTCCATTGATGTAAAACTTATTTTGAACTGGTGCTCTAAATGACTTGAGTTAATTGGAAATTTAAACACCCTAATTGAAGCGCCGTTTTCATCGTTTGGAGCACCATCTCGAGGCAAGTTTTACATCAATGGACTCGTATCGTCGTTCTAATCAAAAGCACTAAAAAATCTGTTTGTAATTTGGAAAAAAGTTTAACTCTGTTAAGTTTTTTTAACGGGGGACCATTATAGGAAAAATAAGTGAAAGGTGAGACTGGTGGGGGAATATTCTGAGATGGGATTATTAATGGCCAATAAGGTCTATGTGGGATTATTACATGTAAATTTTCCTATGTTTTTATGTTCATGCATGCACTAGCCTATTTCTTTTGCCTCATGTTTTACTATAATGGTCACATGTTTTACTATTTCTTTTGCCTCATGTAAACGAGTCGAGCCAGGGTGGGGTCGAGCTCAAGCTCGAAATTAATTCAGGCGGTTAAACTTGCCTTGAGCTTTACGTCGGAGTTAAACGAGCCTAAGAACGAGCCAACGAGCCGAGCCATGGGCCGAGCCGAGCTTAACTCGAGCTGGGCTTGGTTACAAAATGAGCCAGCTTGGTTCACGTCATATCAAATTGTGTTTTTTTAGCTAGTTTTTCTCGAGCTTCTTTCGAGCGAGCTACGAGCCGAGCTACGAGTCGCGAGCTTTATGAACAGCCCGATGGGTGGTTAGTACCCATGATCAACCATGATGATGGTGGTAGTAGTTATTGAGAAGCAAACTTCATCATACAATCATAAAGAACCACCTTGTACAAGAAGATGATGAGTACTAGGAATGTGAGGGTGGGATCCGTCACAAATAGATTTTAGCGTGCCACTTGTGCAAAGCGCTAGAGTAGTTATGCTTGAGCTAGGATAATATATATGTTACGCTACACTTTTAAGATAACCTGATATTTATGACACTAGTTTTAAACAATAGCATAGTAATAATAACTAGGTTATAACCCAGTGTATTACACGGGTTGAATAAATGAATTTTATATACTAAATAATAAAATAATATATCTTTAAAAACCTTCTTTATTATACGGATTAAATAAATGTAATTTTATATATTAGATGAAAATAATCATGACTTCTAACTGGTTAATCAAAATAATCAATTCATATAGTATTTTAACTAGGTTAGAACCCCGTGTATTACACGGGTTGATTAAATATATTTTTATATAATAAAAAAGTTACATCTTTAATTACCCGTGTATAACATGAGTTGAATAAGCACGCGTATTACATAACTTGAATAAATATAATGTAATCAGTTAACACACACAGTTGTCAAAATACGTTTTTGGTAAAAAGAACTTTGATATACTATTTACATATTAGAACATTTTACTTTGTTTTTTTATTTTTCGATTATTAGGTTATAAACTTGTGTATTACAAAAGTCCATTAAATCCACTTATTTCTTCTTTCCCCATTCATGACCCATTGCTTTGTACCTAGGGCTGGCAAATCGTGTCTTATCGGGTTTAGCAGTTCTCTGACGACGCGTATAACACAAGTATTAAATATGAATACAACTTGTTTAACTACTTGATATCTCATATCTATAACACAGTTTTATGTTTTATGTACCAAGAAAAAGAAATGATGGATCCTAACCTCATAATTTTGTTTATTTTTTAAAAAGTAAAAAATCACATTGTGTACTTTTTCAGTAAACATGTCTAATCGTGTCTTACACAGATATCTATTACCAGCTCTATTTGTACCTAAATATTAGTTTTTATTCTTCCCTACTTAATACATGTAATCTCAATCAAGTAATCAAAACTAAAGAGGAAAACATAAAGGACGTTTTGTGCAATTTACTCGCAAAATAATAAACTAAAGATAAGTATAAAGATTATATTAGAAGATAAATATAAATATAGAGATATAGTTATAGATATAGATAAACGTCCACTTAAAATATGGAATAACTTAATAAATTATTTTAAAACTTGTAATTTTTTAGATAAAAATAAACATAAATATATGGCAAGAAAACTAAAAAATAGATGTCTCTCGTATCAACACGTGTCCATCAATAGGTTTCTTTTAGGCTCATTCTATACGCACCCCCCCTATTTCTTGATTACACCCCCTTGTGAGAGGAAAAATGTCGGCCCCACGCAGGCCCACCTGTAAGTATGTGAGAGGAGGGGGATGAAAAAAGTAAATAAGGGGTGCATATAGTAGCACCCTTCTTTTATTATATGTATAGATAGATATAAATCAATAATATATTTAGTCTAACATATTAATTAATATTATTATGAATTTCGAAACTTGTTTAGCTATGTTTTAGTTTAACAATAGGTTATTGAATTAATAATAAGAATTTGTATTAGATTAGATTAAATATTATTATTATTTGTATTAGATTAGTTTAAATATTATTATTATTAGTATTATTAATAATTTTAATCAATTTAATGAGAGAATGACAAGTATCTCAAAACAGCTGGTTTCTTTTATTATATAGTATAGATCTATGAATTTTATCTCTTTATCTTTTACACCAATCTTAATACTTACGTACATGAATTAGATAAAAAGAAACGAATATAAGATAATTAATTCATTAATGAAAACAATCATGATTTTTAATTGGTTAATCAAAATAATTAATTCATATATTATTTTAACTGACGAAAACAATCATGATTTTTAATTGGTTAATAAAAAATATAATAATTCACATACTATTTTAATCACATGAATTTTATCTTTAACATTTTTTTATTTTTATTTATATTGTCTTTGCTATATAATAAGGACTAATTAAATTAAAGTAAGGGTGGAGATACAATAGGAAGTTAATTTGGCTAGGAAGGCTAGGAAGTGATCTTGACCATCCATTAAGTTAATCAAGGGCTGAGATTAAATCAGGGAAATTGAAAGTAAGAAAAGAGGCGCGTGACTTATTTCAGGGGCATTCTAGTCAAGTAAGTCAATAGTTTATCTCTCCTCCAATCCCCCCCCCAATTTTTAAACGTTAATAACTCTTTCATACGACATTATTTTTTTATAAAAATTGCACCAAAAAAACGAGCGTTTTTTTATCTTTAAAACGAGTATACTATTGCTATATTTTGAAAAAAAAAATTTAAAACCCAGTTGCGTAAAACGCAATAGAAAAAACCCCAGTACTGTAAAACGCAATGAAAAAAAAAACCTAAAAAATGACATTTTTCTAAAACGCAATGCACCAAAAACACAAAGAAATGACTTATTTGTAAAACGCAATGGCCAGAAAACACAAAGAAATGTTTTATTTCTAAAACGCAATAGCCTAAAAACTCAAAAGAAAATGTACTTTATAAAACGCAATGGACTAAAAACCCATAAAAATGTGTTTTACCTAAAACGCAATGCACCAAAAACACATAAAAATGTGTTTTACCTAAAACGCAATGCACAAAAAACACAAAGAAATGTCTTATTTGTAAAACGCAATGGCCAGAAAACACTTAAAAAATACTCATTCTAAAACGCAATGGACTGAAAACACCTAAAAATATGTTCTACCTAAAACGCAATGACTAAAAACACTTCAAAAATGTGTTTTACCTAAAACGCAATAACTAAAAACACTTAAAATGTGTTTTTTCTAAAACGCAATAGCTAGAAAACACATAAAACTCTCTTATTTCTAAAACGCAATGGACACATAAAACTGTCTGTGAACTGTCTGAATTGTCTACGAATTACTGTCTTCGAAATGAGCTCAACCCCAGCCAGGGGCTCTGCCCCTTGGACCCCGCCAGTGGATGCCGCCCCTGGGACCCCGCTACCGGGGGCTGCCGCCCCCGGACCCCCGCCAAGATCGTAAAACGCAATGACTAAATCAAAAACCCAGTTCGTAAAAATGAAATTAAAGAATTTGTTACCTGGATCGAAGTGATTTCTTCAACAATTGACGAATTTTGAATGATTGAAGCACTTATCAGCTCTCGAATCGAACGAATCGAGTAATTATCTTCAAAATCACCGGAAAAAACGAGATTTTATATGAATTTAAACTGGGTTTTCTTCAAAAAAGCGGAAGAACACGTTGATCGGGTGTTTGAAATATTGATTGGTGATGAAAATCGCACTATAATGTGAGTGATTATTGAAATAGAAAGTGAAGAAATGGTTGAAGATGGTGGGTTTTGAAAATGGTGGGTTTTGAAGTTACTGGGTTTTGATAATGAAGAAGAAATGGTTGGATTGACTAAAATACCCTTTTTCTTTATTTTAATAGTTGCCACATGTCATCCCCTTATTGCTTCCTATCCTTCCTAGGGAAATTAATCTTCCTATTTGATCTTTTCCCATTAAAGTAAATTCAAATTTAATATTATAATTAATTAGAATAGATTAAACTCAATAATATTTAGTAAGATGATTATCTATAATTTAGAGAAAAATGCCTGGATAGTCCCTGTGGTTTCGCCTTTTTTCACCTATAGTCCCTAACTTTCTAAAACTACTTGAATAGTCCCCAAGTTTTCAATTTTTGTTCTCGGATAGTCCCTGAGTCTAACTTCAGTTTGTTTTCTCTGTTAAGTGGGTGTTAAGAGGGTGTGAAATGACAAAAATACCCTTTCCTTAAAAGGCCAAACCACAGGGACTATCCGGGCATTTTTCTCTTTTTATTTATAAAACCCCACCACCACACTTCATCTTCAACCTCCACCCACCATCACCCTCCTCCACCCTCCACCATCACCGCCACAGGGGGCATCTTCTTCAAGCTGCCATTTTTCTTTTCTTCTTCTACAAACAGCAACAATCTAATACTTTCTAAATCTCAGCAGCAATAAAGACTCGCAAACAACATACTAGCTGTCATTTATGCCCTAACATCCCTTTTCATCATAAAAGGCACTATCGATTTTACTTCAACACTGAATCAAACCTGCAACTTTTTTATACACTACACCGAACACTACAACAATCCAATCTGTTTATCTCTTTATCTCACAGCCATCGTTTATCTATCTCAGATCTGAATGCACACAAATCATCACCACTTCCTATTTTCAAATAATAACAATCAGAATTCAGAACTAGTTCATCTACTCTGATGAACAAACAACAAACAACAAAAACACAATTTTGATTTTGATTTGTAGCGGTTGTTTGAATCCGATGAAGATTCAGATCTGGAACTGGATACGGAGGCGGACGACGGTGGAGAGGAAGACGGTGGTGACGTCAGACGTCGGTGCCGAAGCAGGAGCAAAAGCGTCAGCTGCTGAGACAGACACGGCAGCGAAATTTGAACCGTGTCCCTTAAATGGTTTCTTTTATTATATAGTACAAATTACTCTGATGCTTGGTTTACTCACACCCAACAAGTTGTTTGTATTTAGTCATTACAAACGACAAATATATTAGGTTTTAGTTTATTATATATTTTTTTATTGTTATTTGTTATCGGAGTTGTGATAATATTTCGAGTATTTGGATTATTAAAATACCATATAGTTCTATCTTTATCCTGTACACATATGTAATAATATAGTTATGTAAATTATTAAAAATGCTTCACGCACGCGTGTTGAGCTTATATGGTTTTACATAGATCTATGTGGTCTAATTCACATGATATAAGGTGAAGGGAGTGGTTAGACACTTGAAAGTGCCAAACTTTAAAATGGACCAATCAGAGTGTGCCATGTCAGCAGGTGTGAAGAGTTTAAACTTTGATGAAAAGTGTTGGCATTGGTTAAACACTTGAAAGTGGTAAACTTTTTTTTTTTCATTTAAAAAAAAATATATATATATGTGTTAAAGTCAACAATACACACACACATCACTTTTGTTTGTCGATCGGTGTGGGTATGCCGCACATCAATTTTGCCGATCGGTGAAAGTGGGGTGGGGGCGGTGTTACCGCGCGGCAAAGGGAGTTTGCCGACCCTTTTGCCGCCCACTCCCTTCACCCTAAGATTTAACATTAATATGAGTATATCCTTCTATGGATGGAATATATGTCATATCAATTGCATTTTGTAATTAAACGTTTCCACATCATTTGATAATGAATGTTACATTATTATATTTGTGTGTAATAATTTCGCTGATTTAGTATTTAATCTTTTTACTTATGTTTATGCAAATAAAGCATGTTGTATTATGTTAATGCAAATAAAGGAGTATAAAAATAATCTGGAGCACCTGGCCGATTTTGTTTTCAAAACGAGATATGCTGATGATTGAGACTTTAAGGGTTGTTTAAAGATGAATCGCATATGTAGCCTGTTATTGTATTGTATCTTTATGATTATAGAACATTATTTTCTGTTATTATGAGGTCAACCACTCAATATTTTTTTTCATGCTTTACAATTATTTTCTCTTACCTTAATTTATGTGATACACGATATCATAAGGGCTTGGTTATTCACACATCCCATTTGGTTATTTGCACATCCCTTGAACCCTATAGGAAGCGTATAGGGCAATACGGTTCCTCTGGGTCCAAGCGTATTGAGCAATACACTTCCTATATGTGTACTTAAAGTACAAACTTTTCAGAAGATGGTCAGCTAATGATTAGGGGACCAGAGGAAGCGTATAGGGCAATACGGTTCCTCTGGATCCAAGATTATTAAGCAATACACTTCCTATATGTGTACCAAACTTTTCAAAAGATGGTCAGCTAAAAGGAAGTGTATAGGGCCATACGCTCCCTTAATGATTTTTTTTTTCCAAAAGACAAGAGGAATTATATAGGGCCATACGTTCCCTAGAGGAATTTTTTTTTTTGCAAGAACAACATATTGTTATTAGTATCTTTTTGAACCTTATTTTTTTAAACATTAATTAAGTTGTTTTTTTGTTATAAAATGATGTTAGTTTTTTTGTTATAAATTTTATAAAAGACGTAGTGAAATTAAGCAATCCAAACAAATTAAACATATCCAAATTAAACAAATATTACAAATACTTAAAATTAAATTCAATTGTTCGTACAGTACTACATAATATGATAATAAAAACCACTATCATCATCAATACTCGTCAGACTCCTCGTCAGACTCAGCGAGCTCTTCCTCTGTAAAGTTCGGGCCACGCCTAGTATAGGGTGACGGGCTGTGCCGTGTATAGGACGTGCTTGGAGCCTATAAAAAATTCAAACAAAATACTCATTACATAACATTAAAATAGTTCGTAGAAAATGAAATAAAACAAAATAACATACCTGCATGGAAAGGTCGGACAGAGGAAAGAGCGGCATGGTCTGGCCGGACCGAGGAAAATGTGGCAAGGAAAGGTCGGGCTGAGTATAGGACGGGTCGTAAGAAGTCGCATTTGCTCATCTTGGTTACGCAAAATCCTATCAAGAAGACGGTTGGTTGACCGAGGCAACCTAACCGCGCGATAAGCTCTCTGTGGATGCTGATGATCCCCCTGTTCACGCTGAGGCGGGACCTCAACATCATCATGCCCGCCATCCTGCTCAGCCATCTGAGGCATCTGAACCTCCTTGGCCTCCAAACGCGGGTGATGTACCAACGGCTGCCATACCCAAACCTATAACCAACATTAGGAATGTTTGCCGCCACTTTCATCCCTGTCATCGACCTCATGTCCAAATATTTGCAGGGAGCCGGCGGTGGATACCTATCCTCGACCCAACCAAAGTACCGACTAACACTCTGGACTATCCGGCCGATAAACGATCCTCCATATATACTACCACGACGCTGCTTTTTCCAACGTGTGAGAAAATAATCCACCAGGCAGAGCTGGAGGGCGCACAGACGACCAGTAAATAAACAATAGAGATATTCGTTACGTGGTCGCAAATCTTGCCACGGGCCGCGATGCCCGTGCTAAAGCAACGGTGCAAGTAACGAACTAGCGGGTCGTGAATCTCCGAGGATCAGACCTCCTCCGCCTTGGTGTATGGACCTTCACCGATGGTGGGCCACCAGGCAATCAACTCATCCTCGGGCATACGATCGATAGCCGTGGTATACACGTCCTGAGCCAACTCCTCGTCTGTGTAAAAACCGGTGGCGACGGCAAATTGACGAAGCGACATCTCAAATACCTTGCCGAACAGACGGAATGTGATCTCGGGTGATGGGGCCGGCAAGTTCGGATCATCAAAATCCGAGTTCGGCAGGTCATCCGGTCGAGGTCTACAGCGGAATGTGGAGAGAAACTCCACCATCAACGGCCGATAAGATGGTGCGGCTCCTATTCGAAATAAACGATCCCACGGGCTATCCTGCCCGATAACCTATCGAACAGTGTCCGCCACCCCACATGTCTATATAATGATAAAATTATTATGGTTATCATAAATATGTTTTGGGTATTACAATAATGTATAAACGTTTTTTTGACACATTTTTATAAAAAGGATTCAGATTAGGGGACCAGGGGAACCATATTGCCCCATACGCTTCCTATACATTGGCTCTAGGGGAATACTTTGGGTCTAGGGGAACCATATTGCCCCATACGCTTCCTATACTTTGGGTCCAAGGAAACCATATTTCTTATACGCTCCCTATTATACCAATAGGAATCGTATTGCCTAATACGCTTCCTATTGATTTAATGCGTTCACCAACCCAAGACCTATGGGAAGTGTATTACCCTATACGCTTCCTATTAAACTTATGGGAATCGTATTGGGCAATACGCTTCCTATTGGGTCACTTTTCAGGCCTTTATAGTTTTGAACTGCGGGCGCGACAGAGAATATTGTACCAATAGGAATAGTATTGCCCAATACGCTTCCTATTGGTGTCGCATTTAATGCTTCAAACCCTATGGAAAGCGTATTGGCCTATATGGTAAAAACTATATATAATATATGAGTTTGCTAAATTTCACATTTAATGCTTCAAACCCATGCAATTCCTATCAACTTTCACATTTTTGGATCATCCTCTCCCTTTTTTCATTGCTCCAATAATATATTGTAAAAACTATATATAATATCTGAGTTTGCTAAATTTAACTTTAACAAACAGATCGTGGACGAGATGCCAGTCCTAGCGTTCTCCGTTACTGTCATCGTCGCTGCCACTCGTTCGGGCTACTCTTTTAATAGCACTCTCCCCATGCGGGGGCGTATTTTTGTGTGTGTTTCACTTGACTAATAGTGTTCAAGTTGATGTAACCTCTGGCGTTCATTGGGTGCCATCTCACTCTAATGCAGCTCTCTACAACATTGATGATTGGGGCGCGCCTTACTTCTCGGTCAACTCTTCGGGTAACATCAACATCCGTCCACACGGGTCCCGAACCATAGACCACTAGGAGATAAATCTCCTAAAGGCCGTGACGAACGCCACTGATTCTAAATGTACCGGAGGCTTAGACCTCCAGCTCCCCCTTATCATTCGCTATCCCGACATCTTGAAAGACCGCCTCGAATGTCTCCATTCGGCTTTCAACCATGCTATCAAGTCCCAAGGGTACAACACTCATTACCAAGGCGTTTATCCCGTAAAATGCAACCAAGACCGCTTCATCGTAGAGGGCATTGTCAAATTCGGATCATTGTCTCAGTTTGGGTTAGAAGCCGGATCCAAACCTGAGCTTCTTCTTGCCCATGACTTGTCTCTCTAAAGGTAGCCCCGAATCTTTCCTAATATGCAATGGTTTCAAAGATGTTGAATACATCTCGTTAGCTTTAATTGTTCGAAAGCTTTCATTAAACTTGGTGATTGTTCTCGAACAAGAGGAAGATTTGGATTCTGTAATAAATGTTAGCATAAAGCTAGGCGTTTGTCCTGTCCTTGGCGTACGCGCTAAGCTTAGGACGAAACACTCTTGCCATTTTGGATCAACATCCAGCAAAAAAGGTAAATTCGGTCTCACAACCATGCAAATTTTGCGTGTTGTTCAAAGACTTGAGCAATGTGGCATGTTGGATTGCTTCCAATTGCTCCACTTCCATATCGGGTCGCAAATCCCTTCCACATCCTTGTTTGCGGATGGCGTTTGTGAAGCCACACAAATTTATTGTGAGTTAGTCCGCCTTGGTGCTTCCATGAAAGTTTTTGACATAGGTGGGGGGGGGGGGTTTGGGATTGATTATGATGGTTCAAAATCCACCAACTCTGATGTCTCTGTTGGTTATACTTTAGAAGAATACGCAACGGCGGTTGTTAAGGCGGTTAAGTTTGTTTGTGACCAGAACTTTGTGAAGCATCATGTGATTTGTAGCGAGAGTGGTTGTGCCCTCGTATCGCACCATTCAGTTCTGATATTCGAGCCTGTTTCTTCCAGCAAGTATGTAGTTCAAATCATATCCTCTTTTGACATCCAACATTTCATCGAGTAGCTCCCTAAGGACGCTTATTCAAACTACAATAATTTGTCACAATCTATTGTTAGAGGCGATTATAACGCTTGTTTGGCTTATGTTGATCAACTTAAACAAAGATGTTTCGAGATGTTCAAAGGCAGATCATTGGACATGAAACAATTGGCTAATGTAGATGGGTTGTGTGATTTGGTTGCTAAGGAAATTGGGGCGTCCAATGTTATTAGCACTTACCTTGTTAACCTTTCTATTTTCAAATCGGTTCCTGATTTCTTGGCGATACAACAATTGCTCCCCATCATTCCAGTCCACCGCTTGGATGAATGCTCGACGAAAAGGGGAATTTTGTTGGATCTAACTAGTGACAGTGACGGAAAGATTGACAAGTTCATTGGAGGCAAATCGAGCTTACCCCTCCATGAGTTGGAAGGAGACAATGGGAGAAAATACTATTTAGGGATGTTCTTGGGAGGGGCTTACCAAGAGGCCTTTGGGGGTGTTCACAATTTGTTTGGTGGTCCTAGTGTAGTCTATATCTCTCGAAGCAATGGTCCACTTGACTTTGCGATAACAAGAGCCATGCCTGGCTCGTCCTGCACTGATGTTCTCCGTTCAATGCAGCACGAGCCAGAGATCATATTTGAGACCCTTAAGCATAGGATTGAAGAATATGTTCATGATGATGGTCACATGTGTGGAGCTACGATTGCTAATTTTATTGCTAAGTCTTTCCACAACATGCCTTATCTAACTAAAGGGTGCAAATGGTAATAATCGATATTATTACCAATCTAGTGAAGTTTTCACCGTTAGAGCTTCACCAACCAAATAAGGGTTAATTCGAATCGTATTATTCGAACTTTAACACCCATAATTGGCTACATGGATGGATTTTGTTCTCATGAGTGTTGAAATATATATTATATAATATAATATTTCATTTCCTTCAATTCAATATCTTCCTTTTATTTGTGCCCCTTTTTAATCCTTTCCTTTTTTCTTTTCTCATATATCCGTTGATGTGCTTTTGGACCGGTTAGGCTGCTTTCTCGATGTGGGCCTCTCCTAGTCTCTTAGGGCAAAAGCCCTCCTCCTATTTATTGGTGGGCGCTGACTTGGGATCGATACAAACAATAATGCTTCATCCATTCATCACAGAAGTCTGCGATTAACACCAGAACCTTCTGCTAAAGGTTCTGTTCGATTCTTATCTGTCGTGTGCCTGTCTCGTGAATCATAGAGATCGCTTTTTATCTTTGTTTTTTGTAACATATCATTACTGATCTGAGTTGTGTGACTATGGGTTTAAACCGGTAACTTTGCCCGAATCATTCTGTACTCCTTTGGGATTAATCTCACCGACTAGTATCTTAATAAAGTTGTTTCTGCTCTGATACCATCATTAAATTGTTTGGATGCATCACAAGTACACGTAGGTAGAGATAGAATTTGATCTAATTGTTTCCACATGTAGTTAAGTTTATGATAATACTCAGAGACAGGCATGCCATTTTGAGAAAAGGAATTAATTTTTTGATACAAATTAAAGACCACCGACCCATCAACCTTATCATAGGTTTCTTTTAGTTCTTTCCACACAACAGAGGCAAGTTTAGAATAAACATGACCCAAATATAATTCTTCAGACACTGAATTCAAAATCCATGTAAGAACAATGGAATTACAACGAACCCACTGTTTTCCTAACACTTCATCAGTAGTAGATCTAGCACAGGATCCATCAATAAACCCTAATTTATTTTTAACTTGTAAAGCAAGATTCATAGCATTAGCCCAAACATTGTAATTGTCGGTTCCTTTTAGTTTTATATTAACAATGGTCAGAGTAGCCGAGTCACTAGGATGTAAGTAAAGAGGGTCACCAGCATCAATTTTACTAACCAGGGTGCCACTAGCAACAAGAGAATCACTATCCTTATCAGGCATGATAACAGGCAATCACAAACAAATTCAGAAAAAAAAACAGCATAGGGAATCGTTTCCTTTAAGTGATCATAAGACTAAGTCTTTAGGAGATCTTGTACATCTTGATGTATGGGGTCCCTATAGGGTTCAAAGTAGGGATGGCTCTAGATATTTCCTAACAGTGGTTGATGATTACACACGAGCTGTTTGGGTCTACCTTATGAAAAATAAAGATGAAGTGCTTTACAATATAAAAGGATTCTTCAACATGCTTAAAACTCAGTTCAGTAAACACATTAAAATGTTCAGAAGTGATAATCGTACTGAGTTTATAAGCAAACAAATGAAAGAATTTTGTTACAATAATGGTATTATTCATCAAACCTCGTGTGTTCATACTCCACAACAAAATGGGATAGTTGAAATGAAACATAGGCACCTTTTAAATGTTGCTAGAGCGTTATTGTTTCAAGCTGGGTTTCCTCTTAAATTCTGGTCTGAATGTATCCTAACTGCTACCTATTTGATTAACAGGACCCCGTCTTGTCTTAAATGGTAGGTCTCCTTATGAACTTGTGTTTGGTTTTGCTCCTGTGTTGAGTCAGCTGAGGATTGTTGGTTGTCTTTGTTTTAGCACTATTTTAAACAATTCTGACAAGTTTAATAGTCATGCTGAAAAATGTGTTCTAGTTGGATATTCTAATGAGAAAAAAGGGTATAAACTATGGAGTCTAGATCAAAGAGTTATGTTTTATTCTAGGGATGTCAGATTTTATGAATCTGTTTTCCCGTTTAAAGAAAAGAAAACTTTCTTTGATCCAGATTCTGAAGTTAATACCTTGATTTTTTTTTTACTTATTTGATCAGAATGACACCCAAAACTCTAAAGCTGACTCTACTCCCTATGATGATAACACAAGCATGAATCCTACAGTCCTTAATCACTCTCAGCAACCTGTTAATAACTCCGACGATACTTTAGGAAGGGCTGATATACAACAACCAAGTGATGTTGAGTTAGAAACTGGTAGGATTGAGACTGATTTAGACGTTGAGGAAAACATAAGCAATTCTGAGGGAGATAATATAGGGCAACCTTGTAGTGTTTTAAGGAAATCTTCTAGGAATGTAAAATTTCCATCCAAACTTGATGACTTTGCTATTGATGGTAAAGTTAAATATGGTCTTGAAAAAGTGTTGAATTATGCTAATCTTGATTCTGAAAGTATGTGCTTTGCCTCTATGCTTAATAAGAGTTGTGAACCAAAAAATTATTTTAAAGCTAAATCAGATAACAATTGGGTTAGTGCCATGAATGATGAATTAGAAGCCTTACACAGGAATGATACTTGGGAAATAGTCGATTTGCATCCTAATAGGAAAGCTATAGGATGTAAATGGATTTACAAAATCAAATATAAAGCCTCAGGCGAAATAGAAAGGTACAAGGCTAGACTTGTTGCCAAAGGTTTTAGTCAAAAGGAGGGTATAGACTTTTTTGAAACCTTTTCACCTGTTGTGAAAATGGTCACTGTTAGATGTGTTCTAACTATTGCTATCAACAATGGTTGGGATGTACATCAACTTGATGTAAATAACGCCTTTTTATATGGTAATTTAAATGAAGAAGTTTATATGACCCTTCCTGACGGTTATAATCCCAACCATGTTAATAAAGTTTGTAAGCTAAAAAAAGTCTCTTTATGGTCTTAAACAAGCACATCGGATGTGGAATGAGAAGCTTGTTGATGTTTTGCTTGAACTTGGTTTTGAACAAAGTAAGTGTGACCACTCCATATTTGTCAAAACAAGTAAGTCTGTGTTTATTGTGTTGCTTGTTTATGTGGATGATATAGTCATAACTGGTAGTTGTTCTACTGAGATCTCTAAAATTAAATTCCTTTTTAAATCTAAGTTTTTGATTAAGGATTTGGGAATGTTAAAATATTTCCTTGGGATTGAGGTTTTAAAAACCAAGGATGGCTTGTGTCTATCACAAAGGAAATATTGTCTTGACTTACTTGCTGAATTTGGTTTGACTGGGTGTAAACCAGTTAACAGTCCCATTGAACCTAATCATATTTTAACCCACTTATGTGAAAAAGATAATCAAACGTTACCTGATATATCTGTTTATCAAAAATTAGTGGGAAAACTAATATATCTTTCTCATACTAGACCTGATATTGCCTATTCAGTTCAATATCTAAGTCAACATATGCACGGTCCCACCAATGCTCATTTTAAAATCGCTTTAAGACTTTTAAGATATCTTAAGGGTTCTCCTGGGAAAGGTATATTATTTAAAAAATGGGATTCCTTAGGCTAGAGGGTGTGGGATAACCCCCATGGAGCTTTATAAAGGACACCTCAGCGCCACGTAGGCACCACGTCAGCAAGGGGGCTTTATAACCCCCCCTTTAACATGGTGGGTGTGGTGATAACCCCTAGGGGCGCTATAGAGAAAAAAAAACAAAAAATCTGATTGGTGCAAACAAGTGGGCCCCACCTGATAACCCCTTCTCTTCTCGTTACCACCATGGCGGACCACCTATGGCGCCTCCCCCTTGAAATGCACGGTGTGGGTGATGGAGCCCCACCGGCGCTATGGGTGGTGATGTGGCGGGGTGGCGCCCCCCACACCCTCAGGCCTTAGAGCTTAAAGCCTTTGCTGATTCTGACTGGGGCAAATGTGTAAACTCTAGGAAATCTATCATTGGTTTCTGTGTCTTCTTATGAAACTCTCTTATTTCATGGAAAAGCAAAAAACAGTCTACCATTTCTGGATCTTCTGCTGAGGCAGAATATCGTGCTATGTGTGCTGCGACTTTTGAAATCATTTGGCTTCTTAACATATTAAATGAACTTAAAATTAATGTCAAACTTCCTGTTTCCCTTTTCTGTGACAATACAGCAGCTATTTCAATAGCCGCTAATCCTGTTTTTCATGATCGGACAAAACATTTTGAAATTGATCTCTTCTTTTTAAGAGAAAAAATCTCAAAGGGTGTGATTAAGACTATTGGTATCTCGTCTGAAGATCAAACTGCAGATGGTTTTACGAAAGGATTGCATGTTCAAGCCCATGACAAGGTTTGTGCCAAACTTGGTCTTTTTAATTGTTTTGCATATTAAATTGGGGGGGGGGGGGGGGTTGTTGAAATGTATATTTATATAATATAATATTGGAAAAATTACACTTTTCGTCCTTTATGTTTATAGCTAGTTGCAATGGATGACCTTTACCTTTGATAATTACAATCACAGTCCTTTATTTGGAAAACATGTTGCACGTTTCATCCTTTGCCCCTAACCTGGTTAAAATTTTCAGTCAAATATGTCATGTGCATTGCACATGAGGGTAAGGTGGTAATTTTACACAATTTATTTGAAATGTATTTAATAAATAAAATAAAAAATCTGAAATTAAATTAAAAAATATATATGTATATAAAAGTGATATCTCTCTCTCTTAACTCTCTTCTCTCTCTCTCAGTTCTATCTCTCTCTAGGTTTCCCCACAACCACCACCACCATCATCATCCGGCATCATCGCCGTCGCCGGGAACCACCATCATCTTCGTAACCACCATCTCCCTAACCTCTGGTAACCCGAGAGCCATCACCATCTTCGCAACCACCACCACCACCACCACCACCTCCCCAACCTCCGAAAACCACCATCATCTTCGCATATAACCCCCCTAATCCTGCCTGTATTTACTCTTCTTCCTCAAATTCGTACCCAGATCTGTAAAATCGCAACTACGGTAACTGTTAGTGGGTTTCAAATCAAGTAGATCGTGGATGATGTGACAAGATTCAGAGGAAGACGATGATGATAGAACGAGATGTCCATTCCGATTCAATCTAGGGTTCCGGTAAGTGATGGGAATAGTTCCGGTAAATTGTGTTTTCAGATCGGTTGGGGATTGTTGTGGTTTGCTTATTGTGGGTTCAGATCGGGTGGGGATATTTGTGGTTTGCTGGTGATGGTTGAATTTGGTGTTGTGACTGTCACAGTGGTGGTGGCGGATTTGGTGGTGGTGATGGTAGGAGGATAAAGAGAACTGGTAATAATCAATAAAACCCTTTTTTGTTCTCGTTTGATCTTGTTGTTTTGGGAGTTTCTGGGTTTGAATTGTTGGTTTAAGTTGGTCATTGTGTTGTTAATGTTACTGATTTGGTGGTGGTGGCCGCAGCTTTGGTGGTGGTGGCAGTGGCGGATTTGGTGGTGATAGGGTGGGGTTTGGTTGCAGAGAGATGAGGTGGTGACTGGTGGTAGTCGGAGATAGAGAGCGGCAGCAAGTCACCTGTGATGGATGAATGGATGAATATTTGGTGGTGGCTGCACATGGTTTTTTAATTTCTTGAATTTGATTATGATGTGTAGAAGAAGCAAAAGGTTGCAGGTCACCTGTGATGGATGAATAGATCCGATGGCGGCGACGGGGTGTCCGGAAGACATGGGTGGTGGTGATGGATGAATAGATCTGATGGAGGCGGTGGTGATGGATCTGAATCAGAAGACAGGGGTGGTGTCTGTGTTGTTTGTTTAGAGAGAGAGAGAAAGTGAGAGAGAGAGTGTGTGTGTTTAAAGTGAGAGAGAGTGAGTGAAAGGGAAAAAATGGTATTTATATTTGATTTTATTTTTTTATTTATACTATAAATAATTAAGTAGATAGACTAAATTGCCCTTAGTTAAATAAATTTAACTGAAAATTTTAACCAAGTTAGTGCTAAAGGACGAAAGACGTACTAAGTTTTCCAAATAAAGGACTGTGATTGTAATTATCAAAGGTAAAGGTCATCCATTGCAACTAGCTATAAACATAAAGGACGAAAAGTGTAATTTTTCCTATAATATTTCCTTTCCTTCAATTCAATATCTTCCTTTTATTTGTGCCCCTTTTTAATCCTTTCATTTTTTCTTTTCTCATATATCCGTGCTGTGCTTTTGGACCGGTTGGGCTGCTTTCTCGATGTGGGCCTCTCCTATTCTCTTAGGGCAAAAGCCCTCCTCCTATTTATTGGTGGGCGCTGACTTGGGATCGATACACACAACAATACTTCATCCATTCATCACAGAAGTCTGCGATTACACCAGAACCTTCTGCTAAAGGTTCTGTTTGATTCTTGTCTGTCGTGTGCCTGTCTCGTGAATCATAGAGATCGCTTTTTATCTTTGTTTTTTTGTAACAGATCATTACTGATCTGAGTTGTGTGACAGTGGGTTTAAACCGGTAACTTTCAGGGGCGGACTTATGTATGAACATCGGGTTCCCAGGAACCCATTCGATTTTTAATTTTTAGCGTAAATGTATAAGACAAACTGAAAAGGAACCCATAAGTAAAATATTGGGGGAACCCATAACATAAATGTTCTAGTGTTCCACTGGTTAAAGGCGCACCTCTTTACCTTGACACCCCGGGTTCGAATCCTGCATCAGCTATTTCCTTGCTTTTTTTTCTTTTTATTTTTTTGTTTTCCGATTTTTCCCTTTTATTTTTTTTCAATTTAATGGAACATATATTAGGGTTAGATTAGGCAGTCAAACAGAAGAACAGAACAAGTTACATATACATCGCACATAATTTCTCTCAGCCTCCACATAAGTCCGCCCCTGCCTCCACCCTCAACCTCGTCCCTCTCCGTCTCCGGCCGTCCTCCTCCGCTCGACCTCCGATGTTTCCACCATTACAGCAGCCTTCAAATTTCATTCATCCTCATTTTCTCTTAGGTGTGTTGATGTAAACTTTTAACTTTTATTGATGTTTTAGTGTTAATTCTGATGTTAATTTTAACTTTTTTGATGTTTTAATCTTAATTTTGCCATTTGATGTTTTAAGTTGTTTTGTGGAAACTTAGAATTTAGCCATTTAGGGATGTAAAATTTAAAGCTTTGTGTTTTAATCAGCTTGAATCTTGTATGTGAATATGAATTTGTGTGAATATGTGATTTGTCAATATGAATTTGTGATTTTAATCCTGTTAAAACTTGAACCAGTTATCAAGGCTAATAAGAATTGGCTTGATTGAGTTCTTAACATTCAACCGTGTAGTGATTTATGATTCTTAGATGTAATGCATTAACCAGTTATCAAAACTAATAAGAATTGACTGGATTGAGTTCTTACCATTCAACTGTGTAGTGATTTATGATTCTTAGATGTAAAAGGTAGTTTATAATCAACAGTTAGCCGCAAGTTCTTAAATAACATGGATATCTAGAGACTTGCTATGGTTGATTAGTGACCAAGGGTTCGCTAATCAAAGGGACACTTTTAGAGTCTTGTACTTCTTTTACCAAAAGGAAAATAAGAGTCCACAATTTTCAAAATGGGAAACTATCTAAAACAAGATCAAACAAGCTCTTCTATGACAGTTTTGAAATAATGTGGATTATGAGCAAACTGAATCTAAGCAACATCATTAAGGGTTTAACAAGAGTTGTTTGTTTAGTATAACGCCCTGACAAACACCTTTTCACCTGGTTCATGTTGAAGAGGACTACTACTTGGGCCCCATAGGCTATAGACAAACTAAGAGGTGGGTTGTGCACTGTCAATATTACTTAGGACACTATCAAGGCATCAATAAATCAAATAAGATAGTTGATAGTGATGAAAATAATTTTCTACTTGCACCATTGATTCATTATACTGTATTTTTCCCTGACCGATCCGAACCGACCCGAACCGAATATCTTAACGTTTGGTTGTAAAAAATCTGACCACCAAAAAAAAAGTGAACCCATAGGAAAAAATTCCTGGATCCGCCACTGGTAACTTTGGCCGAATAATTCTGTACTCCTTTGGGATTAATCTCGCCGACTAGTATCTTAATAAAGCTGTTTCTGTTCGTGATACCTTGTTCTTGACAATGAGAAATAAAATAATAATTCTAAATTAAATCTATGTTTGTTAAAAGATAAATTAAAAATAAAAATACGATAATTGGGTGATTGACAAAAAAAAAAAAAAAAAAAAAAAACAATTAAGAAACACGTATAATGTGTTGACTGAAAAAGAAAAAGACAAATAAACATAAAGATTAAAATTAAATTAAATAAAATATAATAGCATATTCCCAACAGGTTTCGGATATTATAAATTTTTAAAGAGTTAATTGCCAAAATCGTCCCTGAGGTTTGGGCAGGTTTGCCATTTTGGTACAAAATGACACTTTTGTACCAAATTGCCCCCAACGTTTGTAACTTTTTGCCATTTTCATCTAAACCACTAACTTAGTTTATTTTTTCTGTTAAGTTGATAATATTTGGATGAAACTGGCAAATATAAAACCACATGGACGATTTTGGCAATTTACTCAAACTCTTTTAAATTTCTTTTATTTAATTAATTTTGTTAATTATATAATAAAAAAGAATTTACATGCAATTTTTATATGAAAAAAATTATAACTTTGTCACATAATTTTTATAAATTTTCATCCAACCACTAACTAAGTTAATTTTTCTATTAAGGCGAAGAATGTTTATAAACTAAGACAGAAATTAATTTCTAATTTTTTATATAGATCAGTTTTATAAAAATACAATCTACTTAAACCTCTAAATTTTATAAAACTAAAATGCTGGTGACCTTACTGAAAAAGGTCAAATAAAAAAATCTTATCATATGTACCAAGTATGTAATTCATCTTCTACTCTTTTAAATTCGCTCCTAAGGAAAAACAGAAGGCAGTCCCCTCCCCCAACCTATCAAACAACGTATCGTTGCCAAACCTTAAAATTGCCCACCAAATTGAAATTATAATGCGATGAACCAAAAGTTTCTTTACTCAAGCCACTCAGAATAAGTATTAGTTAGTTACCCTCATAATCTTAATTAAAAAAATATTTTATTTCTACCAACATATTTCCTAGGTGCTCAACACATTTAAAAAATATGTAACGTTTTACAATTTTTTTCTATCTCTACAAGTGATAAATACTAAAAGTTGTAATCGATTGTTATGTGTTGCACACCAATGACGTTTTCTCTTTATAAAACTGATTTATATAAACAAGCTGTAAATTAATTTCTGTCTTAGTTTATAAAATTTAAAAATCCTTCACCTTAACAGAAAAAATAAACTGAGTTAGTGATTTGGATGAAAATTTATAAAAATTATGTGACAAAACTATTAATTTTTTTTTTCTAAAAACTCCATGTATATTCTTTTTTATTATATATGTAACAAAAATAATTAAATAAAAGAAATTAAAAAGGGTTTGAGTAAATTGCCAAAATCGTCCATGTGGTTTTATATTTGCCAGTTTTATCCAAATATCCTCAACTTAATAGAAAAATAAACTAAGTTAGTGGTTTGGATGAAAATGACAAAAAGTTACAAACGTTGGGGGCAATTTGGTACAAAAGTGTCATTTTTGACGAAAATGGCAAACGTGCCCAAACATCGCGGACGATTTTGGCAATTAACTCATTTTTAAATGAATATCATTTTTTTTATCGAATGAAATCTATTCATATTTTCCTTGAGATATGTGTATTTATAAATAATTCGAAAAATCATAGTGATTGGCAATCCACAAAGAACATGATAAAAGAGGAAACTGTCAACTTCATATTGAGTTACATGTAACTTGAACTAGTTGCTTGTAACTTGAAGTTCAAGTTACAAACAACTCAATATGAAGTTTCGACAGTTGCCTCTTTTTTCATGTTCTTTGTGGATTGCCAATCCTAATCGATGTTTAAAATTTATAACCAAGTGAGATGGATTAACACAAAGTCTTGCATTGTACACAAACCAAATCAAGTATTAGGTCAATGAAACTATTATAATTAGCTAGTGATTATTTTAATATTTTTACTAGCTCTGACCACACCTGACATATACGAAAACATTCGATAGAAAAATAAGAGTATCCACAATAAGAAACTCTAAACACGTTTACAAACGTTTTTAGTCAGCTATCACATCATAAAAACACACATTATTCAAAAAACCAAAACTCACCCAATAACGAAACCTAAAAACACTTGAGAAAGTATAATGTACTTCAGGGCTTAACCTACATTAACATACATGACAAAAAATATAACGTGCGTTATTATCATAGAACGTGCGTGATTATAGTCCCATGCGTGATTATGTGGTCCCATGCGTGATTATGTGGTCCCATGCGTGATTATACCCCTGATCCAACGGTTACCATTGTCTCCTACGTGATGTATGATAAGGCTATTTGTATGTTAACCTTACTCTATGTAAAACACTTATAGTCATTGCCACATCATCACCACCTTTTTAATTTTTAACCAATTATTTACACAACTCATTCTCCCTCGGATATCCCAAGTTTCGGATACGGATTCGGATAATGAAATGTACTAACCGAATATGACATGTATAAATGCATGTTAAATTTTTACAGAAATAAAGTCATAAATTTAGATTGGCAAATAAAAGTGCAAGAATGGATGTTGTCTACGCTGGATCAAAAGGAGGTTATTTCGTGGTGCAGGGCCGGCCCATAAGGCAATTTGGGTCAGGTAAGGGCCTAGGCCCCGGTTATAGAAAAAGAGTAAATTACTTTTTGAGTCGCTATGTTTTAGTGTTATAACCATTTGAGTTCAAAATCAAAAAGCTTAACGCTCTAAGTTCCTAACCGCTCATTTTATAACGTTTTGAGTCCCTGTGTTTTAGTGATTTTAACCACTTAAGTCCAAAATCCAAAGTACAAGTGTTAAAAATTGGACTCAAAACGTTATAAAATGAGCGATCAGGGACTCTAAACGTTAAATTTTTTAATTTTGGATTCAAATGTTTAAAACCACCAAAAGACATAGATTCAAAAAGTAATTTACTCTGAAAACAATATTGTATATCTTTTGGATTTCGGTTGTAAGAGTTGAGTTTGTATAAGAATAAGAAGCCAGCCCAAAAAGCAAATCTAAGTTGGACATAATAATAAAGGAAATCCAACCCAAATCTTTTGTTAAAAAAATATACGAGCGGTGGACTGTAGCAGTTTGCAGCTTTGGAAACCCAATCATCAGGTCAATGGTCCAATAGTTACGCGTCGAAATCACAGGCTCACAGCTGTTAACACATAGTGGAAGACACAAATAATGTCTCCACCATTGAGCGTTTTGCGCTATGTGACAGTCCAGTCAGCAATAGGGCATTGTGAGGCATTATGTTAAAAGGGTGTAGTGGGGCTTGAAATCTTGTGGGACATTATATTCTAATGAGTAAATTACAAAACTCGTCCTTTATGTTAACACCAGATTACAAAGTGTGTCATTTGTCTTTAAAAAGTACAAAAAACGTACTCGATGTTTGCAAACTCCTACACATTATGTCCTTTAGCCCTAACTCAGTTATTTTTCAAGGTTAAATCTGACCAAGTAGACCCCACATGAGGGTATTTTAGTCATTTTACCCTAAAAATATATAAATAATCAAAAACTCATCTTTTCCTCTCTCTCAAAACTCACTCAACCTCCCTCAATTCTCTAGATCACCACCACCTATAGCATCACCATCGCCGCCGTAGCACCACCGCCATCAGATCACCACCCACCCACCTGCCGCCACCTCCTCACTCCTGAAATATCTCCCACCAATTTCACACCTGATCTCCAATTCCACACCAGTCAGTGACGTCCCTGTTTATCTCTCATCTCCACAATCCAATGGCGTCTGCTACCACCACCGTTGGTATAACCACCGCTCGTATCGGGGTTTGATCTTGGGGGGTTGCAACACCACCGAAGGTCTGATGTTGTGTTATGGTGCTCAGATCTAGATTTCATAGGTGGTCGTTCCAAATCCAAATTCCTGGGGTTTCTGATTATCAGGGTCCGGGACGACGACGACTAGGGTTTGAACTATTCGTTTGCAGATCTGGAGATATTTTTCAGATGTTTTATGAAGTGAGTATCTGGTTCCTTCCACCGCCTCAATATTCAGTGATTGGACTGAAGGGTGGACGGATGTCTGACTGAGAGAGAGAACAATGAGAAAAATGAAATGTTACAGAAAAGTTTTTTTTTTTCAGGTAAAATCTTGGCAGATCACGTGCTTGCTTGTCTTCATCTTCGTTGTGTTTCTGATTGGTGGTGACAGGTGGTATGTGGAGTGTGGAGGTGGTGGCAGGTGGGTGGTGGCTTGGGATTCTTGGTCGCCGGAGGGAGGTGGTAGTGGTGACCGGAGATCTTGTGGCCGGAGGTAGGTGGTAGAGTGAGAGTGTAAATTGTTTTATATAAATAAATGGTAAAATGACCAAAATACCCTCATGTGGGGTCTACTTAGTCAAATTTAACCATGAAAAATAACTGAGTTAGTGCTAAAGGACATAACGTGTAAGAGTTTGCAAACATCAAGTATGTTTTTTGTATTTTTTGAAGACAAATGACACACTTTGTAATCTGGTGTCAACATAAAGGATGAGTTTTGTAATTTACTCTATTCTAATAGAATAGAATAAAAAAGTAAAAATAAACCATAAAAAATGCTATTGGCCAAAGATTGGGAAGGTGTGTGGACATTGGCCAAAACAATTGAAGGAAGGCGTGGAAAAAAAAACACCTAGGACAATTTTTGAAAAAAACGCCCAAGGGGGCGGGTAAGGGGCGGGGCGTGTTTGGGCTTTTTTGGGGAAAAACGCCAAAAACCCCCCACTACGGGTGGTCTAACGCCTGTTTTTATTGAGTATGTACATAGGGGCTGTTTGGCTAAGCTTATTTTGGGCTACTTATAACTTATTTACTTATTTGAAAAGCAAATAAGTCATAGTGGAATGACTTATTTACTTATTCCTCTCACATAACAAGCTAACCCAAACACCTTTTAACTTTTCAAAAAGTCAATAAGTAAATAAGTCACAAAAATAAGCTTAGCCAAACAGCCCCATACTATGCTTTGGAATTTACGATTTCTATTTTGTTTGCGAAATGCGATTTCTTTTCTTGCTATTCGGTCCTAGTTGTTTTTTTTCAAGACTAAATTACAAGTTTTGTTATCTATCTATATATCAAATTTCAGGCGGTGTCATTTGTTTTTAAAATTAATGAGTTTTGTACTTAATGTTTTAAAATGTTATATGTTATGTTCTTTAACCCTAACCTAGTTAATTTTCTTCGTTAAACTATATTACAAAAGGGTATTTTTGTCTTTTCAACCATTTATTGAAAAAAATATATATAAAACAAAATTAAACTAAAAAAACTTATATTTATGTGTATAAAAAACAAATTTCTTTCTTTCTCACTTCCTCTTTCTACCCCCCACCCATCTCTCTCCAGTCTCCACTGCAGCGACCGCCACCACAAGTAGTGTCACACCCTGACCGCGTTAAAACAACGAAACCATGGCGGAAACGTCGGGGAGTGGAGCAACAGAATTATTGTTTCACAACCATGGATTCAAAAGTTTTGCTTTATTTATAAGTTAAACATTTACATTGTCTTGAAATTTAAACAAACAAGTTAAACATCGTCTATCATTGTTATTAAGTCACTAAGGCCTCGTCCAGATCCTATGTAAACATGCATCCTAGTCTCACCATCATTCAATCACCACCTGAAACATATGTAAAAACAAAGTCAGCAAAGAAATGCCGGCGGGCACATAGGTTTTGTGAGAGTGTCGGATTCATGGCTCGTTTACATGTTGTAATACCTCGTTAGACTACAAGAGTCAATAGTTGAAAAACCTTGTTTTGAAAAGCATATAGTATTGCAACATGATTAACCAACTCAAAACAAGTTGGTTATAGTTTATAAAATCTCGTAGCCATGAATCTTAACCCAAAACATTTGTTTAAGTAAACCCAAATCGTAAATCGTTCTCGTAATAAAACTCGTATGGTTTATATCGTTTATTAAACATCGTTTGTGTGACATCGTTTC
The DNA here is from genome assembly GCA_030545235.1 of Helianthus tuberosus. Lineage (NCBI taxonomy): Eukaryota > Viridiplantae > Streptophyta > Magnoliopsida > Asterales > Asteraceae > Helianthus > Helianthus tuberosus. Next base: position 10,069,251 of record CM060436.1, read on the forward strand.
AAATCGTTCGCCCAAGTGAACTAAATAACGCCATGATATGTAATATGATAAAAGCACTTATATATAAGAAGTACCAGCGGCATATCTACCATGCTTTTATCACATTACACCCGTCCCGTTATCTAAACACTAACCAAAAACCAATCGTTCGTTCAATTCGTTTAACTCATTCAAATCGTTCAAATCGTTCTCGTTTTAATTGTAAATACTACTTTTGGTCGCCTCGCTAATAACATTCAAACCTTCGTAACTCGTCCATCGTTCAACTCGTATTAACAAACCACCGAAGGGTAAGTTAACAATCACAGATTCAGTCGTTACCCACATAACCCCCACACATAACCATGGGTGCAGTCTGATAACGGGATTTGTCAGATCCTATGGCACCATAACCTAATACTGGTCGGTTCGGCCAAAACTAATGAATGTTATTCGTTATGTAACTACGTCCAACAAGTTTGTTCACATTATCGAAATCGTTATTTGTTTAATATAAACCATATTAATCGTTTTTGAAACCATCGTTAAAAACATCGAAAACATTTAGCACATATGAATCACCCCAAAACAATTGAAAAACAGTAAAATAGGGGAACTATGTACTCACATCGAAGTGCAAGATATCCTTGATCTAAAGAACTCAACGAAGCTCAGGCAAACCAAGGAATTCAAGTAGCACCTAGTAATCGGATCACTAGTTAATTAATCGACACCTAAATCGGAAGATCGGATAGAATGAGGTCTTGTAAACCAAATGAGTATTGAAACTCATGTGATATGGTTTAACAAAGCCTACATTCTAAATTGGAACCTATCCTAAGTGCTTTTCGACCCGTTACGACCCATTAAGGTAGCTTATGCTACTTTAACGCGTCGTTCAATGCACGTTCGAGGCGCCTAACTAGTCCTCTGACAAGTATTATATGCCTAAACATGTTTAAATATGTTGCATAATCAGTTTAGGTGACAAAAGTTAGGTTACATATGTTTAAAATCCAATTATGCATGAAAAGGGCATTTTGGTCATTTTCCTAAGGCATATAAACTACCTATCATACAACTAATTAAACTAAGTGACCATAAGGTATAACCTCGGAAGGTTATTCCCTATATAACTATGGTCACAAATATGCTTGGTCGGATCCTAATGATCGACCAAACGGGTCGGGTTCGAAAGTCTAAGCGGTTGTTAAGTCCGCTTATCTTACGACCCTATACAAGCACTAGACTAAAAGTGACGAGTTAAACATGTTAAAACATGTTTAACTAAGTTAGAAAATAGGTTTTGATATCAAAACAAAGGGTTTTGATACCCAAGAATAGTTTGGTTGCAAAATACGCATAAATACGCATTTTGACCGAAACTATGACTCGTAACTATGCCTAATCAACGTGGTAATCAGTAGGTATAGTCACAAGGGACTATAACCATCGTGATTACGCTCACGTTGCAAAGTTCAAACGAACTTTGTGTTGACCATTGACTGGTCAAAGCAGAAAGTCAAACACTGTTTGACTTTCATGATCGAAAAGCATAAAAAGCATGAAAGAATACTCACAAAAGGTCCAAGCAAGGAAGTTTTGATTCAAATTACTTAGGTATGGAGTATAAACCCCAACTTAAAGCAGAATGAATCAAACTGTGAGTTGCAAGAATGAAAAAGCTTGGGTATTTATAGAATTCTAAGAACCGTTAGGATCGTTTCTCGTAATTCGTGCTTCAATCTTGGCCATATATTTGGGGACATGGTTTTACAATACAAGGGGTACTCAAAACCAGTCCATATCATCCAAATTCAGGGGTTAAACACCATCAAAACCAGCTCAAATGACCAGATTCAATGTTTCTGTCTGACAGTCTGTCGCGGGCCGTGTAGGAAATGGGCAAGGCTTACGCGCCCCTCCTAGCATCTTTCACAGATTGACACTTTTGGTCCCTACAAGCCCAAAACTTGGTTTTTGATGCATTTTTGACACGTTTAAGCCCCGTTAACCCCATTTCAAGGCTCCAAAATGAAGTTAAAGTATAGGGAACTTAAAATATGCTCAAAAATATCTCGGATGTCGGTTTGTTTGGTCGTACAGTTGCGTTATTCGGTTAATTACGACGAAAACTCGAACGGATGCGAAAACGATCCAAATTTCACGACGAATGGTATTTTTGCATTCCAATCACTAAAATAAAATATTTTAATGATTACAAAATTTTTTGGATGTCCGGATATATTCAGAATGTAAGATATGCGCGAAAATGCAAACTTATGCACTTTTTGACGCTTTTAGTCCCTATTGATCAAATAAGTTTATTTTTGCGCAACAAACACCTCAAATCCTATTTCTAAGCTATTTAAAGGATATTTAGGGCATGTTTAACTTATGATCAAGTTCCAAAATGTTCATTACCATACAAATCGGCATAGTTTCACAGTTTGACACAAATAGTCCCTGCGATCGAATAGACTTGTTTTCGACATACCAAACCTTCCAAAACTTATTTCTAAGTTATGTTTAGGTTATTTAAGGTATGTTAAGCCTTTGTCACTATTCCGGAGTGTTTGTCGCGTTAAACTGACTGTGTTTACGCATGTTTGCGTATAACTTTCCAGACAACGATTTAAAGCTTGAAATCGAACTCGAATCAAATCGTAAAATCATCAAACACAAATACACATATAATAACACCAAAACACATCGTTTTATTGATAATGGATACTGTTTTACATTGTACATCGTTTACAGAGCACAGTTGTCACAGTCTCCCCTACTTTAGGAAATTTCGTCCCGAAATTTTAACTAGAGGAAACTTGTGAAAACAAATGCGGATATTTCATCTTCATTTGGTCCTCACGTTCCCAAGTAAACTCTGGGCCACGTTTGGACTCCCAGCGAACCTTGACCAATCGAATTCGCTTGTTCTTCAACTGTTTGACTGCACGGTCCATTATCTCCACAGGTTTCTCGAAAAAGTGCATCGTTTCATCAACTTGAATCTCGTCGAGTGGAATGTGAAGACCAGTATCGGCTAAACACTTTCGCAAATTGGACACGTGGAATGTTGGGTGAGTATTCTCATGCTCTGGAGGTAGCTCTAGTCGATAGACAACCTTTCCGATTCTTTCAACAGTCTTAAATGGTCCAACATATCGAGGTGCAAGTTTTCCTTTCTTTCCAAATCTCACCACTCCCTTCCAAGGGGATACCTTGAGTAGGACACGGTCTCCAACTTGAAATTCCAAGGGCTTGCGTCGCATATCCGCATAACTCTTTTGACGGCTTCTAGTGTCAGAAGATTATCGCGAATTTTCTTGATTTTATCTGTTGTTTCTAGAATGAGCTCAGGTCCAGTAAGCTGGGCTTCACCGATCTCGTTCCAACAGACAGGTGAACGACATTTTTGACCGTATAAAGCTTCGAACGGTGCCATATTAATGCTAGCATGATAACTATTGTTATAAGAGAACTCGATCAATGGAAGACGAGAATCCCAATTACCACCAAAGTCTATCACGCATGCTCTAAGCATATCTTCCAAAGTTTGTATCATCCTCTCGGATTGTCCATCTGTTTGGGGATGATAAGTAGTGCTTAGATTTAGTTGGGTTCCCAAAGCAGATTGCATGGTCTTCCAGAAATGAGATGAAAATCGAGCATCAGGATCAGATATGATATCCAAAGGAACACCATGTCGAGATACAATCTCATCAACATAAATCTTTGCAAGTTTATCAGTAGATAGATCCTCGCGAATCGGTATAAAATGAGCTGACTTCGTTAATCGATCAATGATAACCCAAATAACATCGTGACATCCAGAGGTACGCGGTAACTTAGTGATGAGATCCATCGCAATGTTCTCCCATTTCCATACCGGAATCTCTGGTTGTACAAGCAAACCAGATGGTCGTTGATGTTCAGCCTTGACTTTGAGACAAGTTAGGCATTTCGATACATACAAAGCAATATCCTTCTTCATACCAGGCCACCAGTACTGAGTACGAAGATCCTTGTACATTTTGTCAGCACCAGGATTGTCACACCCGCTCATAGCGGAAACGCAAGGTGTGATCTGTCTGGTTTTCATTGCATAAATATCGATGTACATGAACAAACTATATGAATAAACATACTCCATTGCCATTACATAAGTGTTTCAAAAGATCGCAACATAAGTTATGTACATTGTTTACGAACCATCAAATGAAAATAAGTTGTCATTGTTTCATACATCAAATGTAAGTCTAAAAATGTCAAGGCTTTGACCACTATATCACCGCAAAGAGGCGGTATATAATAGGCAAACCCTTCAATAGTTGGCATGGAGTATTGATACTTGTTTTCTTTGAACTAAAATCTTTGCATTGGTCCACTGATTCCCTGAAATACATGTAAGTTTGAAAACATCAACAAAAGTTGAGCGAGTTCATGCAGTTTAGCTGTAAAAGATGTATCTGTATCAAAACAGTATGTAATATGTATTTGTCTCAATTGTAATTGTATCCAAACTGGATATAAGATGTATCTGCAAAATATGAGATGTATCTGTATTTGTATCAATTGTAGTATGAAAAGCGTCAATGAAATCGTGATCATTAATGTTTTGCAAGGACATTAATATGTGTGACGAAATAGGAAGCAAACCAACCCTAGACGATTTTATGCCGATTCCTATCGACTGGGACACAAACGCACTCTTCTGTATGGGTCCACGACCAAGAGTGGGGCTCGCCAAAACCCAATAGATCTAGTCCTTTGTTCCTTGGTCCAAACTGGATTAATGGTGCTTATAGTATGGCCCTAATTCGCACATGATCTAAGGTGTTTCATTCCTTGACTTATCATACTATTGTACATGTATTTTCCCCGATAGTTGTAAAGCTTGAAAAACATTTAAATGAATAGGGGACATGAACTCACAGAATTGCGTCCGTGAATAGTAACTAACTGTGATCTGACATACGGTCGTCTTGAACAATGTTGCGACCTACAAATGTCCTTATATTTGTTAGACCCTTCGGTCTTTGTAAATGACCTGAGTATAAGTCTTGTGTCTTGAATATGTGTAAGACTTGTATGTCTTTACTGTTCGTTAACTGTGTATTCGATGTATGAGTTGTTCAAATGTTCGTTAACTGTGTATTCGATGAATGAGTTGTTCAAATGTTCGTTAACTGTGTATTCGATGAATGAGTTGTTCAAATGTTCGTTAACTGTGTATTCGATGAATGAGTTGTTCAAATGTTCGTCAACTGTGTATTCGATGAATGAGTTGTATAGTCGGATCTCGTCCGCTGAATCTCGTGTCTTGTATGTATCACTTGTATAGTTGTGTTTCCAATAATAGTATCATTGGGCCAAGCCCAGGTTTTCAAGTTATTGGGCTTAAATAGTGCTGGGCCTTAAATAGTGTTGGGCCTCAATAGTGTTGGGCCTCAAATAGTGTTGGGCCTCAAATAGTGTTGGGCCTCAAATAGTGTTGGGCCTCAAATAGTGTTGGGCCTCAAATAGTGTTGGGCTTGAATTGGGTTTGAATAGTGTTGAGCTTGAATAGTGTTGGGCTTTGGCCCATATGTTTAGTATTTGGGCTTAGCCCATGAATTTATGTTAAGCCCATTATGAAGATAAGCCCATTAAGAAAAATAGCCCATTAAGTAAAATAGCCCTTTAAGTAATATAAGCCCATTTGTTATAAAAATAGCCCACTAGTATAATAAGCCCATTTATTTTTATAAAAACCTTTTTATAAAAATTTACTAAGTATACTTGTTAGTAAATAAAAACATACTAGTTTTTATAAGTTTATAAACATCCGAAATTTGTTATTGATAGGATATTTATATTTCGTGTCGATAAATCGTCTAAACGTCGCAGTAACTCTCCGGATTGGCAATTCACTTATGTAGTCGTCCGTCGTTCATTTTGACCATAATTGGTGTCCGATTATTCGAATCGTCCGTAACTCGTTTTAAGGCGTAATTATGTGAAGTCTCGTAGGACTTTTGTTATAACGTGTTTTGAGTTTAACGGTGACATGAGATTCAAGTTCCTACAATGGTATATATAACTAATACACCAAGTAATATATCACACAAAAATTGTTAAAGTAACCAAATATATATTTTCTAAAAAAAATATATATTTTTCTTGTCTTTTATTTTGTAAACCCTTCTTTAATAACCTTTTTAAATCTTGTAGAGATTTACCCAAAAATGTTGTTATTTTATAAATAAAGTTTTTATAAAAATTGGCCATATAACCTTTGTATCTTTATCTTAACCATGTTTCATTAAACATATCATTTTCTTTATTAAATCAACAACAATTTATACAACATCTTAACTAAACATCATGAGACTTTTATAACATGAAATTATCAAGATGATATCCAAATCATGTAGGGTTTTAAACATGATCCTTTCATATGTTAACTAGTTCAAAAACCAAGTTTAATTCTAGTTTTAACAACTTTCATAAAAATCTTTAGTTGTATGTTAATTTTTATAATCTTGTGAAAGTCTTGTTTTTAAATAAAAACCCTAAATACTTTCACAAGATCACTAGATATGATCATCCCTTTAATCCTTTATGTTAAAACCCTTTAACATAAACATGTATAATTTTTAGATCATATCTTTCAACATCTTCTAACACTTTATTTGTAGCATAATCATCATAACAAGATCTAATATGCATATAACAAGTCTAAGATCACAATATAAACAACATAATTATATCATGATTTTTATCTTTGCTTCTTTGTATTTTTCTTGTTTATTATGTATGATTATATAGTTATTATTAGTTATAATAACAATCATAAACATAATATGTATAAAAAAATAGAAGCTTACTTCTAGCACTAGGCTAGGGATGATCTTAGAGATTATTAAGAACTAAGAAGATGATGATCTTGATGTTAGAACACTTTTGTATGGATGAAAACCCTTCCTTTTACTTCCAACTTGTACTTTTGGTGTGATTATTATTAAATCTTTTTGATGATCAACTTGTACTTCCATAATCTACTAGTAATATGAAGCATAAAAATGATGTTTAGAAGACTCACAAAGTGCACAAGCCAAAATAAGAAAACAAGAAGACAATTAAGCTCCAAGAAAGCTCCTAGTGATTCTTCATGTATAATCCATGTTGAGATGATCTTGAAATGGATAACTTTAGGGTAAAATGTAGTGTTTATGGAAGTTTGAAGGTGGGTTAGTGTGTGTTCTTGTGAGCCGTGAATGAAGGGACCAAAATGAGGGTTTCTTTGCTTGAATTATGTGAGAAGAAAATGATAGGATAAGTATGATGAAAGTATGGTGTATTAAGAAGGTTTTTCAACAACAACTCTATCAAGTCCCATGCTTCTAATATCACATTTTCAACAAAGATATGGTGGGTGGGGACCCACCATTTTCGGCCAACAAGTAAGGGGGGGGGTATTTTGTAAATTTTTTTATAAAAAAATATTAAAGAACTAGATATTTTAGTAATTAGGAGGTGTAGGGTGATTAAGGGTTTAATCTCACCATTAGAGGGTAATTAGTGATTCGAAACCAAAATTATTATTAACTAGTTTACCAAACTAGTAAAAATAGTGTTTAACTAGTTTAGACGGTTCCCGGATAAGCGCCGGTTCACCTACGATGCTTTTATGTCGTACCGACAAGGAATTCCGCAAGTTGTTTTCTTGCATCCGGAAGTTGCATGAAATGGTTCCGAGTCCCAAATTTAGCTTCACTAGCTCGCTAGATTCTTCGTTTGCTTGTTTCATGACCAAAAATGTCGTCTACTAGTTCTTCGAACCGCTAACGGACTAGTTTAGCGCATAGTGATGTAACGCCGGAAACTTGTGATTATGAACCTTCCGTTGGTATTATCTTATGGTTTTAGTATGTTTTTCATAGATTGACATTATTCCAAAGTCCCGGAAATGCTTTGTTTTTGGTTCGGACGCATTAAAAATACTATATTTTAAGCCGAAACGGACATTTTGACAATTAGGGCGTTATACCGGAAAGTCTTGTTTCTTTGCAAGAGGTGTTTTCACAATAATGATTTCTTATATAAATGGACTCAGTTATGTTATCCGAGTGTCGTTTTTCAGTGTTTTGGTCTAATTTCACGGTTTGCTGGCATGGAATAGTGTAACCGTGAATAGTGCACGCAACACTTTCTACCAACACTTTTAGGACATCGTTGGCTTGGCTTCGCCATACGACGAAAACTATCATATGTTTTGGCTTTGTTTTCTTGTCCTAGCCTTGTTATTAAATTAACGACACTGTTACGTAATTAAATTACGCTAAATGCATGAGATTTAGAAATATAAATAGTGATTAGATTGTACGGAATTACCAGTTATTTGCCAGTTGTCACATTTAGCGCTCGTTTCGCTAGTAAATAGTCGAAAGGTACGCTTATGGAAGTTGTAGGAAAAATTCCAGTTATGTGTGAAGTCGATATTCCATAATTATTTTCATATGAAATTGGTGCCTAAACATCTATTTTGCATCTTGTAATAAAATTACAATTGCTGAATTTTGCGGAAAAAGAATGAAATGGTCACTTTTAGCGCATTTCGGACAGTTTTTGGTGCTACCGAGCATTGGTAAAATATTAACCAAACTCTTGTATTCCCATATAGGGTTTAATATATAATTGATATTGGACTCTCATCCGAGTCTTAAAGATGTCATTTTTGATGTTTTCTGCGAATCCGGAGTTTTCGTCAGCACTCTAGTTCACTAGGCACTACTCTAGTTGTTTCGATGAATTGTTTGCACTATTTCAAATGTACCCAATAAAAATGAATCATGTGTAATAACCAATGAATATTCCATGAGTTTTATAAGATGTATACCATGTAATCATGCAGTCAGAATATTCAAAACACATGCTTGTATAACGTAAATCACTGTTTTAAATGTAAGTAAATTACCCGAAAGTGGCAGTTGTCACATTCTCCCCTTGTTATTGAGAATTTCGTCCCGAAATTCATGACGAGTCATCCTTTGCAGGATTGTTCTCAAACAGGTGAGAGTATTTGGCTTTGATTTAATGTTCTCGTTCCCAAGTATACTCGGGTCCGTGTCGAGAGTTCCAACGTACATTTTAATAATTTGATACGACTCCTCCATGATTTCTAGACTTTACAGTCCATGACTTCAACAGGTTCTTTAGTGAATTGGAGTTTGTCGTCAATGTGAATAGAATGATAACGGTTGCTTATGTTGGACTCTATTTAAGATTCGACACATGAAACGTGTCGTGCACACTGTTAAGTTCATCTGGTAACTTCAACTTGTAGGCAACAGTGCCAATCTTTTCTAAGATTTCAAATGGTCCAATGTAACGTGGGTTAAGCTTTCCACGTTTACCGAACCTCGCTACGCCTTTCCAAGGCGAGACTTTCAACAAGACTTTGTCTCCAACCTCGAAAGATAATGGTTTTCGTCTTTTATCTGCGTAGCATTTTTGTCGATCGCGAGCCGTCTTGATACGGTCTCGGGTCTGAAAAATTTTATCCGTAGTCTCTTGGACTAGTTTCGGACCAATTATTTAACTATCGCCTGTTTCCGCCCATCATAGCGGAGAGCGACACTTTCGACCATAAAGAGCTTCGAACGGTGCAGCTTGTATACTTGTATGATAGCTATTATTGTAGGAAAACTCAACTAGAGGTAGATGATTATCCCAATTGCCGCCTAAATCCATAACACATGCGCGAAACATATATTCGAGTGTTTGGATTGTCCGTTCACTCTGGCCGTCAGTTTATGGATGAAAGGCTGTACTTGGATTCAAATGAGATCCAAAGGCCTGTTGAAATGATTTCCAATTCTAGAAATAAAACGACCGTCTCGGTCTGAAATGATTGAAATAGGCACTCCATGACGAGCCACTATTTCTTTGAGATAGAGTTCTGCTAATTTCTCAGTATTATCCTTCTACCAAATCGGTAAGAAGTGCGTGGACTTTGTTAGTCTATCGATGATTACACATATCATGTAGTGACCCCTTGAGGTCCTGAGTAACTTCGTAATGAAGTACATCGATATTTGTTCCCATTACCAACCGGGAATCTCGGGTTGTTGTAACAAGTCCGAGGGATTTTGCTACTCGACTTTTACTCTCGCGCAAGTCAAGCATTCTCCGATATTAGTCGCGATATCACGTTTGAGGTTCGGCAACCAATAGTATTCTTTCAATACTTAGGCCTATGTGTTTCCTCAAAATATCATCTCGAAGGTCGCCAAAGAATGGAACCCAATTTCGACCCATAAGGTATAAAGTTCCATCTTCTTTCGGCACTAACTGTTCCTTCATGCCTCGAAGTGTTTCTGCTTGAATATGCTCTTCCTTGAGCGCTTGTGAATCATCTTCTCTAATGCTTGAACTCTCAGTGTTCTAACTCGCTCCTTGCGGCTCAAGGCATCTGCTACAACGTTTGCCTTGCCCGAATGGTACTTTATTTCACAATCATAGTCGTTCAACAATTCAACATACATCGTTGACGTATATTTAATTCTTTTTGGTTGAATATGTGTTGAAGACTTTTATGATCCGTGAAAATAATGCATTAAGTACCATATTAATAATGTCGCCATAATTTTTAAGCGAATACCACCACGCCTAACTCAAGGTCGAGAGTGGTATAGTTCTTCTCATGAACTTTTTTAATTGGGCGCGACGTGTACACAATAACTTTTTCACGTTGCCTGAGTACGCAACCCAATCCTTGATGCGAAGCATCATAGTCTATAACAGAGTCATCGGTATCGTCGGATAATGATAAGATTGTAAAATACTATGCACCAACCATAAGAATAAGTTGTAAGGCTATATCTTGTTTTTCGATTTGGAGCGAATTTATTGTCTTTAACAACTCTAAAATGGTTCTCCAATGTTGCTCATGTTCATCAGTCGATCGAGAGTATATCAAAATGTCGTCAATAAACACTATGACGAATTTGTCAAGATACGGCTTGCACACACGATTCATTAAATCCATGAAGACCGCTGGTGCATTTGTTAAACCAAAGGCATAACGAGAAACTCGTAATGACCGTAACGAGTCTTAAAAGCCGTTTTCGGTATGCTTTCCTCTTGAATTCGTAACTGATGATACTCCGATCATAAGTCTATATTAGAGTAGAAGCTAAAACCTTCCATAAACCATTTGAGTTAGTTGGAAATTCATTTGTAACATGGTTTAGAAATATGAATTTTCGTTCATCGAAATGTTGTGCATTTTTGCAAAACTTGCGTGTCTTTCCACCCCCAAAACCTTTATTAAGATGCATAGTTGGTAAAGAGTGGGGGTTATGAACGCATAACATCCTTATTCGGTCAATTACAAGGTTCAGAAGGTGCTAATCGACATGGAGTTTTGGCTACGAGTGCGGCTCCTGGTACCAAGTCGATGTGAAACTCGACTTGTTGATATGGTGGTAGTCCTGGAAAGACTTCAGGAAATTATTTTTATCAAAAGAATATTTGTTAGCTGTGGCCCAACGGCCTTCTTGTCTACAACAAGTGCTAGAAAGGCAATACAACCTTTCCGTAAGCACTTCTAAGCCTTCATGCAATTGATGTTCCGCAATAATGTGTTGCGCTTCTCTCCATGGATAACAAGTGTCTCTTTGTTCAGTAGTGGTAGGCGAATGATCTTCTCATGACAGAAGACTTCGGCTCGATTATTGGATAGCCAATCCATGCCAACCACTACATCGAAAATACCCAACTAAATGGGTAAGAGATCGATATTTGAAATTTCAGCTCCAGACTCGACTAGTTTACCGTTTGCCAATTCTATAGAATGAGGAGACGTCTAGCTTACGTGACTTTAGGCCAAGTACATTTTAAATTCTGTGTGGCGAGCATTTCACTGTATAGTTTTAGGAACCCTATCTTTAAATATAGGATAACCCAATTCATATGTTTAGATGTAGGATAACTCGATCCATATGTTTAGATGTAGGATAACTCGATCCATATGTTTAGATGTAGGATAACCCAATCCCTAATTGTAGCTAGAACAATCCCGTCCCTAGCCATGAAACTCTTGTATGTGAAATGTTGAGATGAAGCTAAAATTGCCAATTGTATAAAATAACATGGATGTGAAATGTTGACGAATAGGATACATACCGGTGACCATTAATGATTTGATATGTCTCAGCTAATTCCCCATTAGCTAACTTGATATAGTAATGTGTGTCTAACATGACTCTAATTCGAGTATATGCTTAACATTTAAAAGCAATAGCTAAGCTCGGTGTTGGTATTAAAAGAATTGATACATGATGATCGTAGAGTGTACGTACTCATGACTTCATTGGGATTTTGTGGAGTATTCATAGTTCTAACCACACACACACTTATTCACATTTAGGATTTTGACAAGTTACCAGCATACATCCTGGTACCAAAATCGTTTATGGCAGCAGTTGCCTTCATTTCTCTCATGGCGAGAGTTATTGTTTGAGTGATCGAGGTAGGGAGGGATGATGCAGTTATGCTTCGGATCTCCGAGGCTAAACCTAAAATGTAACACTCAGTGTGTTTGAATTCGGGTGTTTCCCAGTATGGAACAACCCTTGAGAGACCGTGAAAGCATCAAGTGTAACCATCAACATTGGCTCCAGTTATGATCGAGTTCTTTTATAAAATCATATGAAAATAGATATGAAAATCAGATGATATAAAAGAATGATGTATGGTTAAATAAATAACCAATAAAAATGTAGTGTATAAATATATCATGTCTTGAAATAGAATATTATGTCTTGTGTAGAGGATGTCGCGTCTTGTGCAAAAATGTCATGTCTTGTCTTTGTCGAAGAGATTTGAATAACACCACGATATGCAATATAACATAAGCACTTATATATAGGAAGTACCAGCGGCGTATCCACCATGCTTTTATCATATTACACACGTCTCATCACTTACAAATAACCACCAAAAATGTCTTGTGTATGCCAACGTCAAATGCCATGTATAACAATGTCTTGCGTAACAATGTCCTGTATAAACCATGTCTCGTGTAAAAGCAATGGTTTTCAACACATAACTTTTAACTTAACAATTAATTCTTTTGGCGCCATGATCTTTTTAATACACACTATTAAAAGAATCTAGACATGTATTTGGATAAATAAAGTCTATCATGTGCCCAAGAATGAAGAATGAAATCAATCGATCATGGAAACCTCAAGACCATATTGTTCATACATGTTTGAATAAATGATAATGTGGATAACCAAAACCAAAAGGTGTAATGCCTCTTGCGTGTATTGGTCATATGTTTAAATGGAAAAAGAGAGAAAAAAAAAATTTGTTGAGGAAGGGAAACCAACCAGTGGTCTTCGTCTATATAATATGTATTTCCTGCTCTATGGACCTCGATCGTCCTAAATAGAGAAAATCCTTTGTCTTACTTGTCCATGTGACAAATATGGTAATAGTGCTTGAGTTTCCCGAGCTCTAGCAAAATTATTAGAATCTCCAAAGATGTCGAATAGAATGTAATGAGGGAGTTGTAGCATGGTTCATGCCATACCATCCCTTGGAAAAAGACAAATGTCAAACGACGGAATTTATTGTATCACTTCCAATAAATATGATAAGGTGGAATATGATAAAGTAAGGTAAGGTAAAGTAGGATAAAGTGTCATAGACACCCTGGAACCAACCCATGTTTAAGAATTTCGAGAATGTTGAGGAAATCCTCCATGAGTAGCTAACAAGTTTTGTTTGTTTAAATGACTAGTCTCAACTGAATCGTGATATAGATCGAATGTTAGGTGTGAACAAATACGTGTCGTCTTCCTGTATTGTATTGTATTGCATTGTATTGTAGGGGGTTATACTAACCACCACAGTTCGTGTTCTAATAGATAAGAAACATTGAATCTCGAATAATAATTTAAGAATTTGAACGAATATTGATCATTAGCTTGGCCCGCAGAGTCCACCAGAATTCCCATGCACTACAAGTTGTTATTACGTTGGCCACCGTAATAATAAATTGTCTTGCATGGTTACCCTAGCATTCTCTCGTACGAAGCAGCCGATCAATAAGAGAGGAAACAATATTGTCAATATACCTTCAACATATGAGGGACCTTCGTGATAGTTCACGTGTCAACGTCCGTTGTTGTTACTCGCAGGACGGTACGACGTTATATGAAATAGAAATGGAAAGAATCTGTAACAATAACAATTGAAGAGGCACCTTCAAGATGAGTACTTCATCTTCCTTGTAAAGACAAGAGTATATCCACCTTGATTAGTATGAGTCACATGGATCTCGTCCCACTAATGAAGTTGTTGTCCAAGGTTACCACCTTCGCCTCGTCGTCATTATCATGGTCAGGCATCTCAGCATTCGCGAGAAAGCAACCATATTTTACGGAATTAAGTTTAAGATTTCACTTAGGAATCATGTTCGCCATACGCTCCGCAATAGACATGAGGTCGATATTTTCACCGTGTGAGTAAAGAATAATAATAGAGTTTGAAGTCGAAGGTATTTTGTTTTTGGCAAAATATTTCATGCAACATATATATGAACCACCTATATATATAATCATGTAAAATCCTATCAATCAAGGATTTCTATCTTGTATAAGCTGAACTTGTGAACTGTTTATAATGCATAAACTGATAATGTAATGTATTGTAGGCACAAAGTCTATTAATGTATTGTGTCTGTTTCTCATAGACTTCACCCATGGAAATGTCCTCGCTTGATTTATGTGAAATGAATTTTTGCTGTAGTGGACCATGAAAAAATGTTTATGCAAATGAAAACCTTTTGACTTGTCCAATTTTATTTATAATATGTTCAACATGAACAAGAGGTTTTCGTGAGAGATCCCTAGTGATTGTAGACTTAGACTCGAGAAAGAATCCTGGTTCACTACAATCGATGCTCTGATACCAAGCTGTCACACCCGCTCATAGCGGAAACGCAAGGTGTGATCTGTCTGGTTTTCATTGCATAAATATCGATGTACATGAACAAACTATATGAATAAACATACTCCATTGCCATTACATAAGTGTTTCAAAAGATCGCAACATAAGTTATGTACATTGTTTACGAACCATCAAATGAAAATAAGTTGTCATTGTTTCATACATCAAATGTAAGTCTAAAAATGTCAAGGCTTTGACCACTATATCACCGCAAAGAGGCGGTATATAATAGGCAAACCCTTCAATAGTTGGCATGGAGTATTGATACTTGTTTTCTTTGAACTGAAATCTTTGCATTGGTCCACTGATTCCCTGAAATACATGTAAGTTTGAAAACATCAACAAAAGTTGAGCGAGTTCATGCAGTTTAGCTGTAAAAGATGTATCTGTATCAAAACAGTATGTAATATGTATTTGTCTCAATTGTAATTGTATCCAAACTGGATACAAGATGTATCTGCAAAATATGAGATGTATCTGTATTTGTATCAATTGTAGTATGAAAAGCGTCAATGAAATCGTGATCATTAATGTTTTGCAAGGACATTAATATGTGTGACGAAATAGGAAGCAAACCAACCCTAGACGATTTTATGCCGATTCCTATCGACTGGGACACAAACGCACTCTTCTGTATGGGTCCACGACCAAGAGTGGGGCTCGCCAAAACCCAATAGATCTAGTCCTTTGTTCCTTGGTCCAAACTGGATTAATGGTGCTTATAGTATGGCCCTAATTCGCACATGATCTAAGGTGTTTCATTCCTTGACTTATCATACTATTGTACATGTATTTTCCCCGATAGTTGTAAAGCTTGAAAAACATTTAAATGAATAGGGGACATGAACTCACAGAATTGCGTCCGTGAATAGTAACTAACTGTGATCTGACATACGGTCGTCTTGAACAATGTTGCGACCTACAAATGTCCTTATATTTGTTAGACCCTTCGGTCTTTGTAAATGACCTGAGTATAAGTCTTGTGTCTTGAATATGTGTAAGACTTGTATGTCTTTACTGTTCGTTAACTGTGTATTCGATGTATGAGTTGTTCAAATGTTCGTTAACTGTGTATTCGATGAATGAGTTGTTCAAATGTTCGTTAACTGTGTATTCGATGAATGAGTTGTTCAAATGTTCGTTAACTGTGTATTCGATGAATGAGTTGTTCAAATGTTCGTCAACTGTGTATTCGATGAATGAGTTGTATAGTCGGATCTCGTCCGCTGAATCTCGTGTCTTGTATGTATCACTTGTATAGTTGTGTTTCCAATAATAGTATCATTGGGCCAAGCCCAGGTTTTCAAGTTATTGGGCTTAAATAGTGCTGGGCCTTAAATAGTGTTGGGCCTCAATAGTGTTGGGCCTCAAATAGTGTTGGGCCTCAAATAGTGTTGGGCCTCAAATAGTGTTGGGCCTCAAATAGTGTTGGGCCTCAAATAGTGTTGGGCTTGAATTGGGTTTGAATAGTGTTGAGCTTGAATAGTGTTGGGCTTTGGCCCACATGTTTAGTATTTGGGCTTAGCCCATGAATTTATGTTAAGCCCATTATGAAGATAAGCCCATTAAGAAAAATAGCCCATTAAGTAAAATAGCCCTTTAAGTAATATAAGCCCATTTGTTATAAAAATAGCCCACTAGTATAATAAGCCCATTTATTTTTATAAAAACCTTTTTATAAAAATTTACTAAGTATACTTGTTAGTAAATAAAAACATACTAGTTTTTATAAGTTTATAAACATCCGAAATTTGTTATTGATAGGATATTTATATTTCGTGTCGATAAATCGTCTAAACGTCGCAGTAACTCTCCGGATTGGCAATTCACTTATGTAGTCGTCCGTCGTTCATTTTGACCATAATTGGTGTCCGATTATTCGAATCGTCCGTAACTCGTTTTAAGGCGTAATTATGTGAAGTCTCGTAGGACTTTTGTTATAACGTGTTTTGAGTTTAACGGTGACATGAGATTCAAGTTCCTACAATGGTATATATAACTAATACACCAAGTAATATATCACACAAAAATTGTTAAAGTAACCAAATATATATTTTCTAAAAAAAATATATATTTTTCTTGTCTTTTATTTTGTAAACCCTTCTTTAATAACCTTTTTAAATCTTGTAGAGATTTACCCAAAAATGTTGTTATTTTATAAATAAAGTTTTTATAAAAATTGGCCATATAACCTTTGTATCTTTATCTTAACCATGTTTCATTAAACATATCATTTTCTTTATTAAATCAACAACAATTTATACAACATCTTAACTAAACATCATGAGACTTTTATAACATGAAATTATCAAGATGATATCCAAATCATGTAGGGTTTTAAACATGATCCTTTCATATGTTAACTAGTTCAAAAACCAAGTTTAATTCTAGTTTTAACAACTTTCATAAAAATCTTTAGTTGTATGTTAATTTTTATAATCTTGTGAAAGTCTTGTTTTTAAATAAAAACCCTAAATACTTTCACAAGATCACTAGATATGATCATCCCTTTAATCCTTTATGTTAAAACCCTTTAACATAAACATGTATAATTTTTAGATCATATCTTTCAACATCTTCTAACACTTTATTTGTAGCATAATCATCATAACAAGATCTAATATGCATATAACAAGTCTAAGATCACAATATAAACAACATAATTATATCATGATTTTTATCTTTGCTTCTTTGTATTTTTCTTGTTTATTATGTATGATTATATAGTTATTATTAGTTATAATAACAATCATAAACATAATATGTATAAAAAAATAGAAGCTTACTTCTAGCACTAGGCTAGGGATGATCTTAGAGATTATTAAGAACTAAGAAGATGATGATCTTGATGTTAGAACACTTTTGTATGGATGAAAACCCTTCCTTTTACTTCCAAAAGCCTTAGATCACCTTATGTTCCAAAGAAATCCATGTTGATCATGAAGGAGATGATAAAAATTATTGGGTTTTTGGGGTGTTCTTGTGAAAAAAAAATGAAGATGATAAGAGTGTTCTTGGATAAGAATGATGAAATGTGAAGTAATGAGGTTAAAGACTTAATGGCTAAGTGTTGAAAATAATCACCAAACTTATCCACTTGCAACACAAAGTAATTACCAAGATATTTTACCAACATAAACAAGGGGGTGGGACCCCTTGTTCACGGTTACAAGGTGGGGGGGGGGGGGGTCTCATGTGGTAAAATGTGTTAGTTATTTTTTTTTTTCAAGAATAAAAAGATGTAAGTATTTAGGTGTTTAGGTTTTGAAATTTTTCCGAGATGTTTCAAGACTTGTAATAACCATAAACTAGTCTTACAACACTAAAATAATGTTCACTAGTTCGCTACTTGTGCCAAAACATAATTCGGCTAGATGTTTAGTGTCACACCCTGCTAGTAGCGGAAGCGTATTGTGTGTGACGTAAGAAAGGTAATCATTGCATCCAAATGTATTAACAACATGAACCAACAACGATGCCATAGATATCTAGTTTTCGACAAAAGATTACAAGTTTTTAACATAGTTTCCAAGTTCAACAACGTTTGACATAGCATAGTTCTAAGTTATTTTACACATAACAAAAGATAGTTTTTGACACAACACATAGTGAGGTTTTGTCCCCTATGTACCCATACGAAGTTGGGATATAAAAGACAAACCCTCCCAAAAGTGGCCATCGTTGTCATTTGTTTTCCCGAATCCCATAGTGAATCACCGGCTCAAGACCTGTTTCCTGAAATACATGTAGTTTTAAAAAGTCAACAAAAAGTTGAGCGAGTTCATGCAATATTTGATATCATGTGAAATATAGTACTTGTTATCTTGTAATCATGGTATGTTCTGGTTTAGAATCATGGAGTCTATTTAAGATCTATCAGTGGGTAGCTAGCCCCCTGACATAATGCGCCATAAGCAGAATAACCAACCCATAGACACTTAGTTCGCATTGGGATCAACAAAAGCACTCCACGGTTAACAACTAGGAGTGGGGCGTGCCTCAAGCCCAATAGATCTACACCTTTTGCACCTCGGTCACTACGTGATTAATGGTTATTAGTGTACATTCCCCTACTTATGCACATTGACCCTGTTTTCTACTCCGGAATTAACATACCAATAGTTTAACATGTATTTCCCCTCGATGTTTTTTTGAAAACAAAACATTGAAAACAGTGAAAGGAGGGACATGAACTCACAAATTTGCGTTCCTTGTAAGTAATACCGTAGCGAGCGTCCGTACGTGTAATTAACCTACATGTGTACTAACTTTATTAGACACTAGGTCTTTCGGACCTCGTACAAGTTGTTCATCTTGAATTCTTTATTATGTTATCGCTTGTCATCATTGTTATTGGGCCTAGCCCTTGTTTTCTTGTTATTGGGCCTAGCCCTAGTGTTCTTGTTATTGGGCCTAGCCCTAGTTTTCTTGTTATTGGGCCTAGCCCTAGTTTTCTTGTTATTGGGCCCAGCCCTAGTGTTCTTGTTATTGGGCCCAGCCCTAGTGTTTCTAGTGAGTCCATTAAATGTACTTATGCAATTTTTACCAAAAATTCACCAAGCATATAACTTAATAAGTTCGTTTTCCACAAGAAAAATACTTGGTAATTTTTATAGTGTTCGACTTTCCGGGTTCTTGTTTTTGACCACTTAGTTATGCGTTCGCTTTAGTGTCTAAAAATATGTTATTTTTAGACTCGACATTGTAGTAACTGTTCGTAGTGTCGATACGCCCAATTTGTCGTCATCAAGTGTTATGTATTTCCATTTCGGCCATTTTGTTTAATTGTCCGATTTTACTAGCATTTCTTGGACCATGTAGGAACATGTATGTAGATTTATTTTGATCACCCTATGGGTATCTAATACATACACGTATATAGCACACATTGCAAGTACTTAGCAAGTTTCCGAAAATATATAATTTTTACCAAAAATTATATATACTTATATGGTTACATTTTTAACCATATATTTATGTAAAAGAATAAGTTTAAGTTCATGAAACTTATTGAATATTTAAATCTTAAATATTCTCATTAGGGTTTCCAAAATAACGTTTATGACCACTAATCGCGTTTAACATTGTTAATCACCCTTTAATCCCATTTTTAATCGCGATTAGATTTTTAGAAAAATTCGCCATAGTTTCCCCTAAACTATGACGTTTCCCACGTTACAAAAACGCGTTTAAAATCAATAATCAATTTTCTCAAATCACCACAATTTAACAAGTTTCACTAAATGTCATTTTATAACAACAATTTCACACTTTATCCTTCAAGGCTTATTATGAGCATTTCTTTGGTAAATTCTTTTATCACTTTAAAGTTAACCATTCTTCAAGCTTATTATGTATATGAACTTGTTTAAACTTGTTTTTCATCTTTAAAGATTCTCACATCTTTATATAAAAATTCTCAAGACTTTTACATAACACTTTTCATAAGTAATATTACATAAGCTTATTTTTATGTCAAAAACCAAGTTCATTAGTGTTGTTAAAAGTCCTTTTCACATGATTATTCTTGGTTTATTCTTTCAAAAATCACTAAATCAAGTTTATATATAAATGCTCATAATCTTTGAAGTAGATGATCATTCTTGATTTAAACATAATCATGTTTAAATCACATATTTATGTTCATCTTTGTAGGATGAACACAAATATCAAATACTACATGAATCTATTAATTTGATCATCATAAGCATATACTTTAAACTACTAATCTAGATAAAGATAACATAATTAACAAGATCACATGAATATTATAACACTAAACAACATAAATTAACACATAACATCTTCATATTTAGTGTTTATTATCTTTGTGTTTAGGGTTTTTGGTGTGATTATTATTAAATCTTTTTGATGATCAACTTGTACTTCCATAATCTACTAGTAATATGAAGCATAAAAATGATGTTTAGAAGACTCACAAAGTGCACAAGCCAAAATAAGAAAACAAGAAGACAATTAAGCTCCAAGAAAGCTCCTAGTGATTCTTCATGTATAATCCATGTTGAGATGATCGTGAAATGGATAACTTTAGGGTAAAATGTAGTGTTTATGGAAGTTTGAAGGTGGGTTAGTGTGTGTTCTTGTGAGCCGTGAATGAAGGGACCAAAATGAGGGTTTCTTTGCTTGAATTATGTGAGAAGAAAATGATAGGATAAGTATGATGAAAGTATGGTGTATTAAGAAGGTTTTTCAACAACAACTCTATCAAGTCCCATGCTTCTAATATCACATTTTCAACAAAGATATGGTGGGTGGGGACCCACCATTTTCGGCCAACAAGTAAGGGGGGGGGGGGGTATTTTGTAAATTTTTTTATAAAAAAATATTAAAGAACTAGATATTTTAGTAATTAGGAGGTGTAGGGTGATTAAGGGTTTAATCTCACCATTAGAGGGTAATTAGTGATTCGAAACCAAAATTATTATTAACTAGTTTACCAAACTAGTAAAAATAGTGTTTAACTAGTTTAGACGGTTCCCGGATAAGCGCCGGTTCACCTACGATGCTTTTATGTCGTACCGACAAGGAATTCCGCAAGTTGTTTTCTTGCATCCGGAAGTTGCATGAAATGGTTCCGAGTCCCAAATTTAGCTTCACTAGCTCGCTAGATTCTTCGTTTGCTTGTTTCATGACCAAAAATGTCGTCTACTAGTTCTTCGAACCGCTAACGGACTAGTTTAGCGCATAGTGATGTAACGCCGGAAACTTGTGATTATGAACCTTCCGTTGGTATTATCTTATGGTTTTAGTATGTTTTTCATAGATTGACATTATTCCAAAGTCCCGGAAATGCTTTGTTTTTGGTTCGGACGCATTAAAAATACTATATTTTAAGCCGAAACGGACATTTTGACAATTAGGGCGTTATACCGGAAAGTCTTGTTTCTTTGCAAGAGGTGTTTTCACAATAATGATTTCTTATATAAATGGACTCAGTTATGTTATCCGAGTGTCGTTTTTCAGTGTTTTGGTCTAATTTCACGGTTTGCTGGCATGGAATAGTGTAACCGTGAATAGTGCACGCAACACTTTCTACCAACACTTTTAGGACATCGTTGGCTTGGCTTCGCCATACGACGAAAACTATCATATGTTTTGGCTTTGTTTTCTTGTCCTAGCCTTGTTATTAAATTAACGACACTGTTACGTAATTAAATTACGCTAAATGCATGAGATTTAGAAATATAAATAGTGATTAGATTGTACGGAATTACCAGTTATTTGCCAGTTGTCACATTCTCCCCCTGTTAAAAAGAATTTCGTCCCGAAATTCAAGTTGAGCCATCCTTTGCAGGAGTCTTCTTAAACAGGTGGGGATATTTTTCCTTAATCTGATCTTCACGTTCCCATGTGTACTCGGGTCCGTGACGTGAATTCCAGCGGACCTTGATCAGTTCGATAGTACTTCTCCTTGTATTGTGGACCTTCCGATCCATAACCTCAACGGGTTCTTCGGTAAACTGAAGCGTCTTGTCTACATGAATCTCATCCGCTGGAATGATAACTATATGAACTGTCGGACTTCTCCTGAGGTTCGACACATGAAATGTGTCATGTACGTTACTGAGTTCTTCTGGCAACTTCAACCTGTACGCGACGGTACCGATCTTTTCTAGAATCTCAAACGGCCCAATGTATCTCGGGTTTAGCTTCCCGCGCTTCCCGAATCTAGCTACGCCTTTCCAAGGTGAGACTTTTAGTAAGGCTTTGTCTCCGACCTCGAAAGAGCGTGGTTTACGTTTTCCGTCCGCGTACCACTTTTGTCTGTCACGAGCCGCTTTGATACGGTCTCGTATTTTTGCTATCTTGTCAGTAGTATCTTGGACTAATTCAGGGCCAATGAGTTGTTTGTCTCCGACTTCCGCCCAACACAGCGGTGATCGGCACTTCCGTCCGTATAGTGCTTCGAATGGTGCGGCTTTAATGCTTATGTGATAACTGTTATTATATGTGAACTCTACCAGCGGTAAATGATTATCCCAGTTTCCGCCCAAATCCATCACACAGGCGCGAAGCATGTCTTCCAACGTTTGGATGGTTCGTTCGCTTTGTCCATCGGTTTGCGGATGAAATGCTGTGCTCAGATCCAGACGAGATCCAAGCGATTCTTGAAATGATTGCCATGTTCTTGACACAAAGCGACCATCGCAATCCGAGATTATTGAAATAGGTACTCCTTGACGTGCTATTATTTCCTTGAGATACAGCTCAGCTAACTTCTCTGTACTGTCTTTCTCGCGAATTGGCAAGAAGTAAGCTGACTTGGTTAATCGATCAACGATAACCCAAATCATGTCATGACCTCGAGAGGTCCTGGGAGTCCTGTAATGAAATCCATTGATATATGTCCCCATTTCCAAACGGGAATCTCGGGTTGTGGTAATAGTCCCGATGGCTTTTGATACTCGGCCTTGACCTTTGCACAAATTAGGCATTTCCCAAACGTAGGTCGCAATATCTCCTTTGAGATTTGGCCACTAGTAATATTCCTTTACATCCTGATACATCTTATCACCTGGATGTAATGAATATTTTGACTTGTGTGCCTCATCCAGCACTAAGTCTCGCAATCCGCCAAAGTAAGGAATCTAGATTCTTCCCATGAAATACCATGTGCCATCTTTGTTCTCTTCCAATTGTTTCTCTAATCCTCGCAAGGATTCTGCTTGAAAGTTTTTCCGGCTTTAGAGCTTCTAGTTGTGCATCGTGCACACGAGTAGTGAAGTTGGTCTTAATGGTTAACTCTAAAGCTCGTACTCGTAAAGTTTTGACCCGCTCTTTCCGGCTCAAAGCATCCGCCACAACATTTGCTTTGCCCAGATGATACTTGATTTCACAGTCGTAGTCATTCAACAATTCTACCCGTCGCCGTTGGCGCATGTTTAATGTTGAAGACTTTTATGGTCTGTGAATATGGTACACTTAGTACCATAAAGATAATGGCGCCAAATTTTTAAAGCGAATACCACTGCACCCAATTCCAGGTCATGAGTGGTATAGTTCTTTTCATGAACTTTTAACTGCCGTGACGCGTACGCAATGACTTTTTTTTTTCACGTTGCATTAACACACAACCCAAGTCTTAACGCGATGCATCACAGTACACCACGAAGTCATCGGTACCATCCGGGAGTGATAAGATTGGCGCTTGACATAGTTTATCCTTAAGCAATTGGAATGCCATTTCTTGTTTTTCGTCCCAATCGAACTTTCTATCCTTTTGAGTGAGCGAGGTTAGCGGTTAAGCAATTTTAGAAAAAATCCCAATGAATCTACGATAGTATCCCGCTAAGCCTAGAAATTGTCTTACTTCCGTTGGGGTCTTTAGAGTGTTCCAGTTCTTTATGGCCTCTATCTTAGCTGGATCAACATGTATTCCGTTCTCGTTTACTACTTGACCGAGAAATTTCACCTCGCGAATCCAAAATTCGCATTTTGAGAACTTGGCGTACAATTGTTCTTTCTTAAGCAACTCCAAAATAGTTCTCAAGTGTCGTTCGTGTTTCGCCTCTGTTCGTGAGTATATTAAAATGTCATCAATGAATACGATTAAGAACTTGTCGAGGTATGATTTACATACCCGATTCATCAAATCCATGAATACGGCGAGAGCGTTTGTTAAGCCAAAAGGCATAACAAGGAACTCGTAATGCCCATAGCGAGTCCTAAACGCCGTTTTAGGAATGCTTTCCTCTTGGATCCTCAGCTGATGGTGTCCGGATCGTAGATCAATTTTGGAATAGAAGCTAGAACCTTGTAACTGATCGAATAAGTCGTCAATCCTTGGTAAAGGATACCGGTTCTTTATGGTTAACTTGTTTAGTTCTCGGTAATCTATACACATCCGAAAGGTTCCGTCTTTCTTCTTGACAAATATCACCGGAGCTCCCCAAGGTGAGAAACTCGGTCTATTGAATCCTTTGTCAAAAAAATTCCTGAAGCTGAATAGAAAATTCCTGCATCTTCGAGGGTGCGAGTCTATATGAAGTTTTCGCCACCGGTGCAGCTCTTAGCACAAGATCGATACTGAATTCGTCTTGTCACTGCGGAGGTAGTCCCGGCAAGTCTTCTGGAAAGAATTCAGGGTATTCCCTTACCACATGGATGTCCACCACCTTGCGCTACTCGGCCTTCTTGTCGACCACATAGACAAGAAAGGCGATGCATCCTGTTCTCAGACTCTTCCGAGCCTTCTTATAGTTTTCGTAGCACAACTACTTCTGCTCGGTTGTCGGCCAACCGGTCTATGCCAGAAGTTAAGTCGTAACAACCTAATTGAATGAGTGAAAAGTCGTTACTGAATTTTCGTGCTCCAAGTTCGAGTGTGCATCCTTTGATGTCTTTCCTGACTTGACTAATTTACCATTGGTCAATCCTATTGAATGGGAGGACGTCTTGTTTACTTGACTTGGCCAAGCATACTTTGAATTTTATGGGGACGAAGCTAATACCGACACCGGTATTAAACAACACGGATGCAATGGGTCGGTTGATAGGAACGTATCGGTAACCCTTAATGACTTCACATGACTTCGCTAATTCCTCATTAACTAACTTGATAGAGCAAGACATGTTTAACCTACATGACTCTAATTCGTGTATATGCTTAGTATCTAAAGACACTAAGTTAAGCCGACGTTGGTATCCAAAGAATTGATACATGATGGTTGTAGAGTAGAGTATACCCCTAGACTTGCTTATTCACTAGCTTGATTCATCCTTAGCCATCCATGCTCGTAGTGACCTCCTCGCCACAGTAAAAACCACCTCGTTCACTTTTAAATATAACTAACTCATTAGTTCATGTTTTGTGCCAAGTCTCACCACACTGCTACTCTTGTCACTTTTGCAAGTGCCCTTATGATGGAAGCTTCATTTATCTCAGTCAGGATTTTGGCAAGTTATTTGCATACTTCTTGATGCGAACATCGATCATGGCAGCAATTGCCTTCGTTTCGCTCGTCACAGAAGTTTTCTACCTCATAGCACCTTCTTTGGAAATTTCCCCCGTCCTCACCACATCCTTGGTGAGACTAACTGTGGGAGTTACTTGAAAAATAAATCTAGGTAGGGTGACATGATGTGATCATGATTCGGATCTCAGGGCTAAACCCCAAATGTAGCGCTCAGTGCGTTTGGATTCGAGTGTTACCCAATATGCAATCAATCCTTGACAGATTGTAGAGGCGTCAGGGTAACTAACAACATTAGCTCTAATCATGATCGAGTTCTAGAGCTCGGTTCCCAAACTTGGAATTTTTCCACTAGCGAGCAATACTTTTCTCGCTTAAGATTCTTGAGTTCTTCCCATAATAACCTCTTTGCTGTATTACTCCCTATAGTTTGTACTTGGAGATTCCACCAAGTTAACACCTCATTCAACAGAAGGTTATTCGTTTACCAAAACGTTTACTTAGGAGTACATTTATTAGCAAGGTTAACTGACTTCCTTGTCTTTATCTAGCGGATAGAACTCACCGCACCTTCCGTATCAATGGGGTCTCACGGCTTATAATCCGGAAAAGCCTTAGGATTAAATCTAGTGTGATTGCATATCCAAGTGTGGCATTGCCACTCGTTCTCGTCCCATCAGGATTTGGACCACTTGAACTACCGGTACCATCAGTACCATCACTAGTGTCGACTCAGCAACCTCATCTTGTGTAATTTTCGCAACCTCATGTCGTTCCATAAAAACTTGAGTTTAACTTTAATAGTAGAGTGCTGATTAACTGACCCTCTTCTAGGCGTAGATTTTCTTGTCGACGCCACGTTGTTTCCGATACATAGTATCATGGGGTCTAGGCTTTTATTTGGACAGATATAGCCTACTATGCGCCTAAGAATCAAGAAAATAATTGGTCATGGAAACCTCAAGCTCTCATTGTTCATACATGTTTGAAACCATGATAATATGAATAATCGCAATCCAAAATGGATAGTACCTCTTGCGTGTATTGGCCATATGCCTATGTGGGAAAAGAGGTAATTCGTTGAGGAGGAGAAACCAAACGGTCGTCTCCAATTTACAACGTGTATTCCATACTTCATGGATCTCGATAGTCCAAAGTAGGAAAATCCTTCCCGTCACTAACCTGTGTGACGAATACATTGATATCCCTTGAGCTCCAAGAGCTCCAACAAGATTGTTATAATTTCCATGGAGGTCGAATAATGCAAGGAAGGGGTTGTAGCATGGCTCATGCTATATCATCCCTTAGAATAAGACAAATGTCAAACGACAGAGTTTAATGTAATCATTTCCGATAACTAAGATAAGGTAGGGTGTCATGGACACCAAGGAACCAGCCCATGTACAAGAAATCTAATAATGTTGAGGAAAATCCTCCATGAGTGGCTAACGAGTTTTGTTTGCTTTCGATGACTAGTCTCAAACGACTCGTATTATAGATCGAATGTTAAGTGCAAACAATACGTGTAGTCTTCCTGTATCGTAGAGTGTTATAGTAACCGTTCCGGTTAGTGTTCCACTAGATAGAAACTTGAACAACTTAGGAATTTCTTATGGCTAGTGATCATTAGCTTGACCCGCAGAGCTCACCAGGATTCCCATACACTACAAGTTGTTATTACGTGGGCCCCCGTAATAATAAATTGTCTTGTATGGTCACCCTAGCATTCTCTCGTTCAAGCAGTCGATCAGTCAAAGAGATGACACTATTGTCTATATACTTTCCACATAGAAGGGACCTTCGTGATGGTCCTCATGCTAACGCCCACTATCATTATTCGTGAAAGGGCACAATGTTAGCTGGAATAGGAATAAAAGAATCCGTAATACTAACTGGAGGGGCACCTTTAAGATGAGTACTTCATCTTCCTTGTCTGGACGAGAGTGTCATCAATCCCGATTAGTATGAGCCTCAGGGACCTCGTCCCACTAGTAGGGTTGTTGTCCAAGGCCGCCACCTCCGCCTCGTCGTCACTACCGAAGCCGGACATATACCATCCGAGGGAAATCAACCATCTTCCATGGGATCAATGCTTTTGGGTCTCTCTCAGGGACGACGCCCGCCATAAGCTTCGTAATAGACGCGAGGTCGTCATTCTCATCACATGAGTCAAGTGTAATAATAGGATTCGTAGTCAAAGTTATTTTCGTTCATGGCAAAATATTCCGTACAACACATATATAAATGCATTATATATATAATCACTAAATCTCATGTTGTTTTTGTTCTCGTGTTTCACATGTAATTCCTAGTGTTTCGAGTCTATTCCTTATAGACTAAACATGTATTGATCCATATTCGTTACTAGTGATTGAGCCCGCGTGATAGATCCTTAGGTTTTAGTGACACAATGAAAACCTTTTGTTATTTTTGTCATACTTTTGAAATCACTTTTGAAATGTTAACGACTTGTTTTCATGTGAGAGCCCTTCGGTGATTGTAGACCAAACTTTAATAAAAGTTTTTCCCCGGTTCACTACAATCGGAGCTCTGATACCATTCTGTCACACCCTGCTAGTAGCGGAAGCGTATTGTGTGTGACGTAAGAAAGGTAATCATTGCATCCAAATGTATTAACAACATGAACCAACAACGATGCCATAGATATCTAGTTTTCGACAAAAGATTACAAGTTTTTAACATAGTTTCCAAGTTCAACAACGTTTGACATAGCATAGTTCTAAGTTATTTTACACATAACAAAAGATAGTTTTTGACACAACACATAGTGAGGTTTTGTCCCCTATGTACCCATACGAAGTTGGGATATAAAAGACAAACCCTCCCAAAAGTGGCCATCGTTGTCATTTGTTTTCCCGAATCCCATAGTGAATCACCGGCTCAAGACCTGTTTCCTGAAATACATGTAGTTTTAAAAAGTCAACAAAAAGTTGAGCGAGTTCATGCAATATTTGATATCATGTGAAATATAGTACTTGTTATCTTGTAATCATGGTATGTTCTGGTTTAGAATCATGGAGTCTATTTAAGATCTATCAGTGGGTAGCTAGCCCCCTGACATAATGCGCCATAAGCAGAATAACCAACCCATAGACACTTAGTTCGCATTGGGATCAACAAAAGCACTCCACGGTTAACAACTAGGAGTGGGGCGTGCCTCAAGCCCAATAGATCTACACCTTTTGCACCTCGGTCACTACGTGATTAATGGTTATTAGTGTACATTCCCCTACTTATGCACATTGACCCTGTTTTCTACTCCGGAATTAACATACCAATAGTTTAACATGTATTTCCCCTCGATGTTTTTTTGAAAACAAAACATTGAAAACAGTGAAAGGAGGGACATGAACTCACAAATTTGCGTTCCTTGTAAGTAATACCGTAGCGAGCGTCCGTACGTGTAATTAACCTACATGTGTACTAACTTTATTAGACACTAGGTCTTTCGGACCTCGTACAAGTTGTTCATCTTGAATTCTTTATTATGTTATCGCTTGTCATCATTGTTATTGGGCCTAGCCCTTGTTTTCTTGTTATTGGGCCTAGCCCTAGTGTTCTTGTTATTGGGCCTAGCCCTAGTTTTCTTGTTATTGGGCCTAGCCCTAGTTTTCTTGTTATTGGGCCCAGCCCTAGTGTTCTTGTTATTGGGCCTAGCCCTAGTTTTTCTAGTGAGTCCATTAAATGTACTTATGCAATTTTTACCAAAAATTCACCAAGCATATAACTTAATAAGTTCGTTTTCCACAAGAAAAATACTTGGTAATTTTTATAGTGTTCGACTTTCCGGGTTCTTGTTTTTGACCACTTAGTTATGCGTTCGCTTTAGTGTCTAAAAATATGTTATTTTTAGACTCGACATTGTAGTAACTGTTCGTAGTGTCGATACGCCCAATTTGTCGTCATCAAGTGTTATGTATTTCCATTTCGGCCATTTTGTTTAATTGTCCGATTTTACTAGCATTTCTTGGACCATGTAGGAACATGTATGTAGATTTATTTTGATCACCCTATGGGTATCTAATACATACACGTATATAGCACACATTGCAAGTACTTAGCAAGTTTCCGAAAATATATAATTTTTACCAAAAATTATATATACTTATATGGTTACATTTTTAACCATATATTTATGTAAAAGAATAAGTTTAAGTTCATGAAACTTATTGAATATTTAAATCTTAAATATTCTCATTAGGGTTTCCAAAATAACGTTTATGACCACTAATCGCGTTTAACATTGTTAATCACCCTTTAATCCCATTTTTAATCGCGATTAGATTTTTAGAAAAATTCGCCATAGTTTCCCCTAAACTATGACGTTTCCCACGTTACAAAAACGCGTTTAAAATCAATAATCAATTTTCTCAAATCACCACAATTTAACAAGTTTCACTAAATGTCATTTTATAACAACAATTTCACACTTTATCCTTCAAGGCTTATTATGAGCATTTCTTTGGTAAATTCTTTTATCACTTTAAAGTTAACCATTCTTCAAGCTTATTATGTATATGAACTTGTTTAAACTTGTTTTTCATCTTTAAAGATTCTCACATCTTTATATAAAAATTCTCAAGACTTTTACATAACACTTTTCATAAGTAATATTACATAAGCTTATTTTTATGTCAAAAACCAAGTTCATTAGTGTTGTTAAAAGTCCTTTTCACATGATTATTCTTGGTTTATTCTTTCAAAAATCACTA
The DNA here is from genome assembly GCA_030545235.1 of Helianthus tuberosus. Taxonomy (NCBI): domain Eukaryota; kingdom Viridiplantae; phylum Streptophyta; class Magnoliopsida; order Asterales; family Asteraceae; genus Helianthus; species Helianthus tuberosus. Next base: position 10,099,903 of record CM060436.1, read on the forward strand.
AATCAAGTTTATATATAAATGCTCATAATCTTTGAAGTAGATGATCATTCTTGATTTAAACATAATCATGTTTAAATCACATATTTATGTTCATCTTTGTAGGATGAACACAAATATCAAATACTACATGAATCTATTAATTTGATCATCATAAGCATATACTTTAAACTACTAATCTAGATAAAGATAACATAATTAACAAGATCACATGAATATTATAACACTAAACAACATAAATTAACACATAACATCTTCATATTTAGTGTTTATTATCTTTGTGTTTAGGGTTTTTGGTGTGATTATTATTAAATCTTTTTGATGATCAACTTGTACTTCCATAATCTACTAGTAATATGAAGCATAAAAATGATGTTTAGAAGACTCACAAAGTGCACAAGCCAAAATAAGAAAACAAGAAGACAATTAAGCTCCAAGAAAGCTCCTAGTGATTCTTCATGTATAATCCATGTTGAGATGATCGTGAAATTGATAACTTTAGGGTAAAATGTAGTGTTTATGGAAGTTTGAAGGTGGGTTAGTGTGTGTTCTTGTGAGCCGTGAATGAAGGGACCAAAATGAGGGTTTCTTTGCTTGAATTATGTGAGAAGAAAATGATAGGATAAGTATGATGAAAGTATGGTGTATTAAGAAGGTTTTTCAACAACAACTCTATCAAGTCCCATGCTTCTAATATCACATTTTCAACAAAGATATGGTGGGTGGGGACCCACCATTTTCGGCCAACAAGTAAGGGGGGGGGGGTATTTTGTAAATTTTTTTATAAAAAAATATTAAAGAACTAGATATTTTAGTAATTAGGAGGTGTAGGGTGATTAAGGGTTTAATCTCACCATTAGAGGGTAATTAGTGATTCGAAACCAAAATTATTATTAACTAGTTTACCAAACTAGTAAAAATAGTGTTTAACTAGTTTAGACGGTTCCCGGATAAGCGCCGGTTCACCTACGATGCTTTTATGTCGTACCGACAAGGAATTCCGCAAGTTGTTTTCTTGCATCCGGAAGTTGCATGAAATGGTTCCGAGTCCCAAATTTAGCTTCACTAGCTCGCTAGATTCTTCGTTTGCTTGTTTCATGACCAAAAATGTCGTCTACTAGTTCTTCGAACCGCTAACGGACTAGTTTAGCGCATAGTGATGTAACGCCGGAAACTTGTGATTATGAACCTTCCGTTGGTATTATCTTATGGTTTTAGTATGTTTTTCATAGATTGACATTATTCCAAAGTCCCGGAAATGCTTTGTTTTTGGTTCGGACGCATTAAAAATACTATATTTTAAGCCGAAACGGACATTTTGACAATTAGGGCGTTATACCGGAAAGTCTTGTTTCTTTGCAAGAGGTGTTTTCACAATAATGATTTCTTATATAAATGGACTCAGTTATGTTATCCGAGTGTCGTTTTTCAGTGTTTTGGTCTAATTTCACGGTTTGCTGGCATGGAATAGTGTAACCGTGAATAGTGCACGCAACACTTTCTACCAACACTTTTAGGACATCGTTGGCTTGGCTTCGCCATACGACGAAAACTATCATATGTTTTGGCTTTGTTTTCTTGTCCTAGCCTTGTTATTAAATTAACGACACTGTTACGTAATTAAATTACGCTAAATGCATGAGATTTAGAAATATAAATAGTGATTAGATTGTACGGAATTACCAGTTATTTGCCAGTTGTCACATTTAGCGCTCGTTTCGCTAGTAAATAGTCGAAAGGTACGCTTATGGAAGTTGTAGGAAAAATTCCAGTTATGTGTGAAGTCGATATTCCATAATTATTTTCATATGAAATTGGTGCCTAAACATCTATTTTGCATCTTGTAATAAAATTACAATTGCTGAATTTTGCGGAAAAAGAATGAAATGGTCACTTTTAGCGCATTTCGGACAGTTTTTGGTGCTACCGAGCATTGGTAAAATATTAACCAAACTCTTGTATTCCCATATAGGGTTTAATATATAATTGATATTGGACTCTCATCCGAGTCTTAAAGATGTCATTTTTGATGTTTTCTGCGAATCCGGAGTTTTCGTCAGCACTCTAGTTCACTAGGCACTACTCTAGTTGTTTCGATGAATTGTTTGCACTATTTCAAATGTACCCAATAAAAATGAATCATGTGTAATAACCAATGAATATTCCATGAGTTTTATAAGATGTATACCATGTAATCATGCAGTCAGAATATTCAAAACACATGCTTGTATAATGTAAATCACTGTTTTAAATGTAAGTAAATTACCCGAAAGTGGCAGTTGTCACATTCTCCCCTTGTTATTGAGAATTTCGTCCCGAAATTCATGACGAGTCATCCTTTGCAGGATTGTTCTCAAACAGGTGAGAGTATTTGGCTTTGATTTAATGTTCTCGTTCCCAAGTATACTCGGGTCCGTGTCGAGAGTTCCAACGTACATTTTAATAATTTGATACGACTCCTCCATGATTTCTAGACTTTACAGTCCATGACTTCAACAGGTTCTTTAGTGAATTGGAGTTTGTCGTCAATGTGAATAGAATGATAACGGTTGCTTATGTTGGACTCTATTTAAGATTCGACACATGAAACGTGTCGTGCACACTGTTAAGTTCATCTGGTAACTTCAACTTGTAGGCAACAGTGCCAATCTTTTCTAAGATTTCAAATGGTCCAATGTAACGTGGGTTAAGCTTTCCACGTTTACCGAACCTCGCTACGCCTTTCCAAGGCGAGACTTTCAACAAGACTTTGTCTCCAACCTCGAAAGATAATGGTTTTCGTCTTTTATCTGCGTAGCATTTTTGTCGATCGCGAGCCGTCTTGATACGGTCTCGGGTCTGAAAAATTTTATCCGTAGTCTCTTGGACTAGTTTCGGACCAATTATTTAACTATCGCCTGTTTCCGCCCATCATAGCGGAGAGCGACACTTTCGACCATAAAGAGCTTCGAACGGTGCAGCTTGTATACTTGTATGATAGTTATTATTGTAGGAAAACTCAACTAGAGGTAGATGATTATCCCAATTGCCGCCTAAATCCATAACACATGCGCGAAACATATATTCGAGTGTTTGGATTGTCCGTTCACTCTGGCCGTCAGTTTATGGATGAAAGGCTGTACTTGGATTCAAATGAGATCCAAAGGCCTGTTGAAATGATTTCCAATTCTAGAAATAAAACGACCGTCTCGGTCTGAAATGATTGAAATAGGCACTCCATGACGAGCCACTATTTCTTTGAGATAGAGTTCTGCTAATTTCTCAGTATTATCCTTCTACCAAATCGGTAAGAAGTGCGTGGACTTTGTTAGTCTATCGATGATTACACATATCATGTAGTGACCCCTTGAGGTCCTGAGTAACTTCGTAATGAAGTACATCGATATTTGTTCCCATTACCAACCGGGAATCTCGGGTTGTTGTAACAAGTCCGAGGGATTTTGCTACTCGACTTTTACTCTCGCGCAAGTCAAGCATTCTCCGATATTAGTCGCGATATCACGTTTGAGGTTCGGCAACCAATAGTATTCTTTCAATACTTAGGCCTATGTGTTTCCTCAAAATATCATCTCGAAGGTCGCCAAAGAATGGAACCCAATTTCGACCCATAAGGTATAAAGTTCCATCTTCTTTCGGCACTAACTGTTCCTTCATGCCTCGAAGTGTTTCTGCTTGAATATGCTCTTCCTTGAGCGCTTGTGAATCATCTTCTCTAATGCTTGAACTCTCAGTGTTCTAACTCGCTCCTTGCGGCTCAAGGCATCTGCTACAACGTTTGCCTTGCCCGGATGGTACTTTATTTCACAATCATAGTCGTTCAACAATTCAACATACATCGTTGACGTATATTTAATTCTTTTTGGTTGAATATGTGTTGAAGACTTTTATGATCCGTGAAAATAATGCATTAAGTACCATATTAATAATGTCGCCATAATTTTTAAGCGAATACCACCACGCCTAACTCAAGGTCGAGAGTGGTATAGTTCTTCTCATGAACTTTTTTAATTGGGCGCGACGTGTACACAATAACTTTTTCACGTTGCCTGAGTACGCAACCCAATCCTTGATGCGAAGCATCATAGTCTATAACAGAGTCATCGGTATCGTCGGATAATGATAAGATTGTAAAATACTATGCACCAACCATAAGAATAAGTTGTAAGGCTATATCTTGTTTTTCGATTTGGAGCGAATTTATTGTCTTTAACAACTCTAAAATGGTTCTCCAATGTTGCTCATGTTCATCAGTCGATCGAGAGTATATCAAAATGTCGTCAATAAACACTATGACGAATTTGTCAAGATACGGCTTGCACACACGATTCATTAAATCCATGAAGACCGCTGGTGCATTTGTTAAACCAAAGGCATAACGAGAAACTCGTAATGACCGTAACGAGTCTTAAAAGCCGTTTTCGGTATGCTTTCCTCTTGAATTCGTAACTGATGATACTCCGATCATAAGTCTATATTAGAGTAGAAGCTAAAACCTTCCATAAACCATTTGAGTTAGTTGGAAATTCATTTGTAACATGGTTTAGAAATATGAATTTTCGTTCATCGAAATGTTGTGCATTTTTGCAAAACTTGCGTGTCTTTCCACCCCCAAAACCTTTATTAAGATGCATAGTTGGTAAAGAGTGGGGGTTATGAACGCATAACATCCTTATTCGGTCAATTACAAGGTTCAGAAGGTGCTAATCGACATGGAGTTTTGGCTACGAGTGCGGCTCCTGGTACCAAGTCGATGTGAAACTCGACTTGTTGATATGGTGGTAGTCCTGGAAAGACTTCAGGAAATTATTTTTATCAAAAGAATATTTGTTAGCTGTGGCCCAACGGCCTTCTTGTCTACAACAAGTGCTAGAAAGGCAATACAACCTTTCTGTAAGCACTTCTAAGCCTTCATGCAATTGATGTTCCGCAATAATGTGTTGCGCTTCTCTCCATGGATAACAAGTGTCTCTTTGTTCAGTAGTGGTAGGCGAATGATCTTCTCATGACAGAAGACTTCGGCTCGATTATTGGATAGCCAATCCATGCCAACCACTACATCGAAAATACCCAACTAAATGGGTAAGAGATCGATATTTGAAATTTCAGCTCCAGACTCGACTAGTTTACCGTTTGCCAATTCTATAGAATGAGGAGACGTCTAGCTTACGTGACTTTAGGCCAAGTACATTTTAAATTCTGTGTGGCGAGCATTTCACTGTATAGTTTTAGGAACCCTATCTTTAAATATAGGATAACCCAATTCATATGTTTAGATGTAGGATAACTCGATCCATATGTTTAGATGTAGGATAACTCGATCCATATGTTTAGATGTAGGATAACCCAATCCCTAATTGTAGCTAGAACAATCCCGTCCCTAGCCATGAAACTCTTGTATGTGAAATGTTGAGATGAAGCTAAAATTGCCAATTGTATAAAATAACATGGATGTGAAATGTTGACGAATAGGATACATACCGGTGACCATTAATGATTTGATATGTCTCAGCTAATTCCCCATTAGCTAACTTGATATAGTAATGTGTGTCTAACATGACTCTAATTCGAGTATATGCTTAACATTTAAAAGCAATAGCTAAGCTCGGTGTTGGTATTAAAAGAATTGATACATGATGATCGTAGAGTGTACGTACTCATGACTTCATTGGGATTTTGTGGAGTATTCATAGTTCTAACCACACACACACTTATTCACATTTAGGATTTTGACAAGTTACCAGCATACATCCTGGTACCAAAATCGTTTATGGCAGCAGTTGCCTTCATTTCTCTCATGGCGAGAGTTATTGTTTGAGTGATCGAGGTAGGGAGGGATGATGCAGTTATGCTTCGGATCTCCGAGGCTAAACCTAAAATGTAACACTCAGTGTGTTTGAATTCGGGTGTTTCCCAGTATGGAACAACCCTTGAGAGACCGTGAAAGCATCAAGTGTAACCATCAACATTGGCTCCAGTTATGATCGAGTTCTTTTATAAAATCATATGAAAATAGATATGAAAATCAGATGATATAAAAGAATGATGTATGGTTAAATAAATAACCAATAAAAATGTAGTGTATAAATATATCATGTCTTGAAATAGAATATTATGTCTTGTGTAGAGGATGTCGCGTCTTGTGCAAAAATGTCATGTCTTGTCTTTGTCGAAGAGATTTGAATAACACCACGATATGCAATATAACATAAGCACTTATATATAGGAAGTACCAGCGGCGTATCCACCATGCTTTTATCATATTACACACGTCTCATCACTTACAAATAACCACCAAAAATGTCTTGTGTATGCCAACGTCAAATGCCATGTATAACAATGTCTTGCGTAACAATGTCCTGTATAAACCATGTCTCGTGTAAAAGCAATGGTTTTCAACACATAACTTTTAACTTAACAATTAATTCTTTTGGCGCCATGATCTTTTTAATACACACTATTAAAAGAATCTAGACATGTATTTGGATAAATAAAGTCTATCATGTGCCCAAGAATGAAGAATGAAATCAATCGATCATGGAAACCTCAAGACCATATTGTTCATACATGTTTGAATAAATGATAATGTGGATAACCAAAACCAAAAGGTGTAATGCCTCTTGCGTGTATTGGTCATATGTTTAAATGGAAAAAGAGAGAAAAAAAAAATTTGTTGAGGAAGGGAAACCAACCAGTGGTCTTCGTCTATATAATATGTATTTCCTGCTCTATGGACCTCGATCGTCCTAAATAGAGAAAATCCTTTGTCTTACTTGTCCATGTGACAAATATGGTAATAGTGCTTGAGTTTCCCGAGCTCTAGCAAAATTATTAGAATCTCCAAAGATGTCGAATAGAATGTAATGAGGGAGTTGTAGCATGGTTCATGCCATACCATCCCTTGGAAAAAGACAAATGTCAAACGACGGAATTTATTGTATCACTTCCAATAAATATGATAAGGTGGAATATGATAAAGTAAGGTAAGGTAAAGTAGGATAAAGTGTCATAGACACCCTGGAACCAACCCATGTTTAAGAATTTCGAGAATGTTGAGGAAATCCTCCATGAGTAGCTAACAAGTTTTGTTTGTTTAAATGACTAGTCTCAACTGAATCGTGATATAGATCGAATGTTAGGTGTGAACAAATACGTGTCGTCTTCCTGTATTGTATTGTATTGCATTGTATTGTAGGGGGTTATACTAACCACCACAGTTCGTGTTCTAATAGATAAGAAACATTGAATCTCGAATAATAATTTAAGAATTTGAACGAATATTGATCATTAGCTTGGCCCGCAGAGTCCACCAGAATTCCCATGCACTACAAGTTGTTATTACGTTGGCCACCGTAATAATAAATTGTCTTGCATGGTTACCCTAGCATTCTCTCGTACGAAGCAGCCGATCAATAAGAGAGGAAACAATATTGTCAATATACCTTCAACATATGAGGGACCTTCGTGATAGTTCACGTGTCAACGTCCGTTGTTGTTACTCGCAGGACGGTACGACGTTATATGAAATAGAAATGGAAAGAATCTGTAACAATAACAATTGAAGAGGCACCTTCAAGATGAGTACTTCATCTTCCTTGTAAAGACAAGAGTATATCCACCTTGATTAGTATGAGTCACATGGATCTCGTCCCACTAATGAAGTTGTTGTCCAAGGTTACCACCTTCGCCTCGTCGTCATTATCATGGTCAGGCATCTCAGCATTCGCGAGAAAGCAACCATATTTTACGGAATTAAGTTTAAGATTTCACTTAGGAATCATGTTCGCCATACGCTCCGCAATAGACATGAGGTCGATATTTTCACCGTGTGAGTAAAGAATAATAATAGAGTTTGAAGTCGAAGGTATTTTGTTTTTGGCAAAATATTTCATGCAACATATATATGAACCACCTATATATATAATCATGTAAAATCCTATCAATCAAGGATTTCTATCTTGTATAAGCTGAACTTGTGAACTGTTTATAATGCATAAACTGATAATGTAATGTATTGTAGGCACAAAGTCTATTAATGTATTGTGTCTGTTTCTCATAGACTTCACCCATGGAAATGTCCTCGCTTGATTTATGTGAAATGAATTTTTGCTGTAGTGGACCATGAAAAAATGTTTATGCAAATGAAAACCTTTTGACTTGTCCAATTTTATTTATAATATGTTCAACATGAACAAGAGGTTTTCGTGAGAGATCCCTAGTGATTGTAGACTTAGACTCGAGAAAGAATCCTGGTTCACTACAATCGATGCTCTGATACCAAGCTGTCACACCCGCTCATAGCGGAAACGCAAGGTGTGATCTGTCTGGTTTTCATTGCATAAATATCGATGTACATGAACAAACTATATGAATAAACATACTCCATTGCCATTACATAAGTGTTTCAAAAGATCGCAACATAAGTTATGTACATTGTTTACGAACCATCAAATGAAAATAAGTTGTCATTGTTTCATACATCAAATGTAAGTCTAAAAATGTCAAGGCTTTGACCACTATATCACCGCAAAGAGGCGGTATATAATAGGCAAACCCTTCAATAGTTGGCATGGAGTATTGATACTTGTTTTCTTTGAACTGAAATCTTTGCATTGGTCCACTGATTCCCTGAAATACATGTAAGTTTGAAAACATCAACAAAAGTTGAGCGAGTTCATGCAGTTTAGCTGTAAAAGATGTATCTGTATCAAAACAGTATGTAATATGTATTTGTCTCAATTGTAATTGTATCCAAACTGGATACAAGATGTATCTGCAAAATATGAGATGTATCTGTATTTGTATCAATTGTAGTATGAAAAGCGTCAATGAAATCGTGATCATTAATGTTTTGCAAGGACATTAATATGTGTGACGAAATAGGAAGCAAACCAACCCTAGACGATTTTATGCCGATTCCTATCGACTGGGACACAAACGCACTCTTCTGTATGGGTCCACGACCAAGAGTGGGGCTCGCCAAAACCCAATAGATCTAGTCCTTTGTTCCTTGGTCCAAACTGGATTAATGGTGCTTATAGTATGGCCCTAATTCGCACATGATCTAAGGTGTTTCATTCCTTGACTTATCATACTATTGTACATGTATTTTCCCCGATAGTTGTAAAGCTTGAAAAACATTTAAATGAATAGGGGACATGAACTCACAGAATTGCGTCCGTGAATAGTAACTAACTGTGATCTGACATACGGTCGTCTTGAACAATGTTGCGACCTACAAATGTCCTTATATTTGTTAGACCCTTCGGTCTTTGTAAATGACCTGAGTATAAGTCTTGTGTCTTGAATATGTGTAAGACTTGTATGTCTTTACTGTTCGTTAACTGTGTATTCGATGTATGAGTTGTTCAAATGTTCGTTAACTGTGTATTCGATGAATGAGTTGTTCAAATGTTCGTTAACTGTGTATTCGATGAATGAGTTGTTCAAATGTTCGTTAACTGTGTATTCGATGAATGAGTTGTTCAAATGTTCGTCAACTGTGTATTCGATGAATGAGTTGTATAGTCGGATCTCGTCCGCTGAATCTCGTGTCTTGTATGTATCACTTGTATAGTTGTGTTTCCAATAATAGTATCATTGGGCCAAGCCCAGGTTTTCAAGTTATTGGGCTTAAATAGTGCTGGGCCTTAAATAGTGTTGGGCCTCAATAGTGTTGGGCCTCAAATAGTGTTGGGCCTCAAATAGTGTTGGGCTTGAATTGGGTTTGAATAGTGTTGGGCTTGAATAGTGTTGAGCTTGAATAGTGTTGGGCTTTGGCCCATATGTTTAGTATTTGGGCTTAGCCCATGAATTTATGTTAAGCCCATTATGAAGATAAGCCCATTAAGAAAAATAGCCCATTAAGTAAAATAGCCCTTTAAGTAATATAAGCCCATTTGTTATAAAAATAGCCCACTAGTATAATAAGCCCATTTATTTTTATAAAAACCTTTTTATAAAAATTTACTAAGTATACTTGTTAGTAAATAAAAACATACTAGTTTTTATAAGTTTATAAACATCCGAAATTTGTTATTGATAGGATATTTATATTTCGTGTCGATAAATCGTCTAAACGTCGTAGTAACTCTCCGGATTGGCAATTCACTTATGTAGTCGTCCGTCGTTCATTTTGACCATAATTGGTGTCCGATTATTCGAATCGTCCGTAACTCGTTTTAAGGCGTAATTATGTGAAGTCTCGTAGGACTTTTGTTATAACGTGTTTTGAGTTTAACGGTGACATGAGATTCAAGTTCCTACAATGGTATATATAACTAATACACCAAGTAATATATCACACAAAAATTGTTAAAGTAACCAAATATATATTTTCTAAAAAAAATATATATTTTTCTTGTCTTTTATTTTGTAAACCCTTCTTTAATAACCTTTTTAAATCTTGTAGAGATTTACCCAAAAATGTTGTTATTTTATAAATAAAGTTTTTATAAAAATTGGCCATATAACCTTTGTATCTTTATCTTAACCATGTTTCATTAAACATATCATTTTCTTTATTAAATCAACAACAATTTATACAACATCTTAACTAAACATCATGAGACTTTTATAACATGAAATTATCAAGATGATATCCAAATCATGTAGGGTTTTAAACATGATCCTTTCATATGTTAACTAGTTCAAAAACCAAGTTTAATTCTAGTTTTAACAACTTTCATAAAAATCTTTAGTTGTATGTTAATTTTTATAATCTTGTGAAAGTCTTGTTTTTAAATAAAAACCCTAAATACTTTCACAAGATCACTAGATATGATCATCCCTTTAATCCTTTATGTTAAAACCCTTTAACATAAACATGTATAATTTTTAGATCATATCTTTCAACATCTTCTAACACTTTATTTGTAGCATAATCATCATAACAAGATCTAATATGCATATAACAAGTCTAAGATCACAATATAAACAACATAATTATATCATGATTTTTATCTTTGCTTCTTTGTATTTTTCTTGTTTATTATGTATGATTATATAGTTATTATTAGTTATAATAACAATCATAAACATAATATGTATAAAAAAATAGAAGCTTACTTCTAGCACTAGGCTAGGGATGATCTTAGAGATTATTAAGAACTAAGAAGATGATGATCTTGATGTTAGAACACTTTTGTATGGATGAAAACCCTTCCTTTTACTTCCAAAAGCCTTAGATCACCTTATGTTCCAAAGAAATCCATGTTGATCATGAAGGAGATGATAAAAATTATTGGGTTTTTGGGGTGTTCTTGTGAAAAAAAAAATGAAGATGATAAGAGTGTTCTTGGATAAGAATGATGAAATGTGAAGTAATGAGGTTAAAGACTTAATGGCTAAGTGTTGAAAATAATCACCAAACTTATCCACTTGCAACACAAAGTAATTACCAAGATATTTTACCAACATAAACAAGGGGGTGGGACCCCTTGTTCACGGTTACAAGGTGGGGGGGGGGGGGGGTCTCATGTGGTAAAATGTGTTAGTTATTTTTTTTTTCAAGAATAAAAAGATGTAAGTATTTAGGTGTTTAGGTTTTGAAATTTTTCCGAGATGTTTCAAGACTTGTAATAACCATAAACTAGTCTTACAACACTAAAATAATGTTCACTAGTTCGCTACTTGTGCCAAAACATAATTCGGCTAGATGTTTAGCGCTCGTTTCGCTAGTAAATAGTCGAAAGGTACGCTTATGGAAGTTGTAGGAAAAATTCCAGTTATGTGTGAAGTCGATATTCCATAATTATTTTCATATGAAATTGGTGCCTAAACATCTATTTTGCATCTTGTAATAAAATTACAATTGCTGAATTTTGCGGAAAAAGAATGAAATGGTCACTTTTAGCGCATTTCGGACAGTTTTTGGTGCTACCGAGCATTGGTAAAATATTAACCAAACTCTTGTATTCCCATATAGGGTTTAATATATAATTGATATTGGACTCTCATCCGAGTCTTAAAGATGTCATTTTTGATGTTTTCTGCGAATCCGGAGTTTTCGTCAGCACTCTAGTTCACTAGGCACTACTCTAGTTGTTTCGATGAATTGTTTGCACTATTTCAAATGTACCCAATAAAAATGAATCATGTGTAATAACCAATGAATATTCCATGAGTTTTATAAGATGTATACCATGTAATCATGCAGTCAGAATATTCAAAACACATGCTTGTATAATGTAAATCACTGTTTTAAATGTAAGTAAATTACCCGAAAGTGGCAGTTGTCACAAGGATGGATAGAATATCGAGACTTATGAGATTCGTCCATCACTAAAGTGCGAAGATCGTCTTGTTTCGGAACCCATAATCGATCCTTGAAATAAAGTAACCCATCGTCTTTCGTTTCGAGTTTAAGCTCAAGTTGAAGTGGCAGCTCATATTTCAATAAGCCTTTGGTTACACATGATCGTTGAGCTTGAAGGACACGTGATTGGATATCAGATAGAGTTCGAACAAAGCTTGGCTCATTCCTTTCGACTTAGCGCATCGGCTACAACATTCGCCTTACCAGGATGGTAGCGAATCTCGCAATCGTAATCGTTCAAGAGTTCAACCCAGCGTCGTTGTCTCATGTTCAGCTCCTTTTGATTAAGAATATGCTGGAGACTTTTGTGGTCTGTGAAAATCACACATTTCGTTCCATAAAGATAGTGTCTCCAGATTTTGAGAGCAAATACCACAGCACCCAACTCAAGATCATGAGTGGTGTAGTTCTCCTCGTGAACTTTCAGTTGATATGACGCATACGCAATAACTTTACCTCGTTGCATAAGAACACAACCAAGGCCTAGATTCGACGCGTCACAATAGACAACGAAATCATCGTTTCCCTCGGGAAAAGATAGAACAGGAGTATCACAGAGTTTTCGTTTAAGCGTTTGGAACGCTTCTTCTTATTTAGGCCCCCACTCAAAAGGCTTATTCTTCTGAGTCAAAGCAGTGAGAGGAACCGCAATCTTCGAGAAGTTCGAAATGAATCGTCGATAATATCCAGCAAGACCAAGAAAAGATCGAACTTCTGTAGGTGTCGTAGGTGTATTCCAATCCTTAATAGCAGCTATTTTGGAAGGATCCACATGAATACCCTGCTCGTTAACAATATGACCCAAAACTGAACTTCTTTAAGCCAAAATTCACACTTGGAGAATTTAGCAAAAAGTTGTTCCTTCTTTAGGAGTTCCAATGTCAAACGAAGGTGTTGTTCGTGATCGGCTCGAGACTTCGAATAAATGAGAATATCATCGATAAACACAATGATGAACTTGTCTAAATAAGGTTTACAAACCCTATTCATTAAGTCCATGAAGATAGTCGGGGCATTCGTCAAACCAAAAGGCATGACTGTGAACTCGTAGTGTCCATATCTCGTGCGGAAAGCAGTTTTGGGAATATCTTCTTTGAGTACACGAAGCTGATGATACCCAGAATGCAGATCGATCTTGGAAAAACATGAAGCACCTTACAGCTGATAAAAGAGATCATCAATTCGTGGTAGGGGATATCGATTCTTGATGGTAAGCTTGTTAAGCTCACGATAATCAATACACATTCAAAATGACCCATCTTTCTTTTTCACAAACAGGACTCGAGCGCCCCAAGGTGAATAACTCGGTCGGATGAATCCTTTATCAGATAACTCTTGAAGCTGTTTAGATAATTCTTGCATCTCCGATGGTGCAAGACTCTAAGGTGCTTTCGCAATCGGGTTGGCATTGGGTACAAGGTCAATATGAAACTCGACTTGACGAACTGGAGGCAAACCAGGCAGTTCATCGGGAAACACCTCGGGATAATCGCGAACAATCGGAATATCTTGAATACGCTTGCTCTTGCCTTTCTCCTCGGTGACATGTGCCAGAAAGCAACATATCCTTTTTTTAAATAACTTTGGGCTTTCGTACATGACGTGAGCTTCAATCCCCCAGATGGTTACTCGCCACGAACTTCTAGAACTTCACCAGACGAAAGAGGAATACGAACAATCTTATCGAAACAAACCACCTCAGTATGAAACTTAGCTAACCAATCCATCCCCACAATAATATCGAAACTCCCAAGTTGCATCGGTGTGAGGTCAATAGGAAAAAGATGGTTATCGAGGTTCAATTGACAATCGCGAATCACAGAATCGAGTACAAAAGGTTTACCAGTAGCAACTTCGACAGATAAGGGTTTCCTCAGTTTAGTTCTAGGTATCGCAAGCAAAGGCTCAAATGACAATGATACAAAACTTCTATCGGCACCAGAATCGAAAAGAATAGATGCAGGTCGATGGTTAACAAGGGACGTACCATTAACAACCTCGTTGTCATCCCTCGCCTTGTTTGCATTCAAGTTGTACGCTCGCCCACGAGCGGGATTCGCATTCGCATTCACTAACCTCGGGCAGTTGTTGCGGAAATGACCCATTTCACCGCAGTTGTAACACGAACCAGGTGGGAATCTAGCAGCATTCTCTTGAACTGGAGCTTGATTCTGAATAGCTTGATTCTGACCTAAATGACAGATGTTGGCTAGATGCCCAAGTTTACCACAACTGTTTGCAAGCCTGTTGGGTCGCATGATGACCATTGCACAGAGTACAGTGAGGTGCGGTACCAGCATACTGTTTCTTGGCAAGAGGTTGTGCTGGTGGGTTCTGAGCATTCTGTGCAGTGACTGCAAAATTCTGGGAAGCCTTTCGCTTCCTTGACATCTTAGAAGACTCGCCTTTCTTCTTTCCCTTACCTTTACCCTTGTCTTGAACGGAATCAGCCGACTGTTTCTTGTCACCCTTGCGGGTCAGTTTACCTTTTCTGACTTGTGACTCAGTCAGAGTAGCAGCCAATTCAATCGCCTGACGCACAGTGGTAGGATTACTACCAGTCACAATATCTTGCACAGAATCGGGTAGACCATCGATATACCTCTCTATCGCTTTCTCCAACGGGGTAACCATAGTAGGACACAACAAACTGAGCTCCTCATAACGATCCGTATACGCACGGTGTTCTCCCCCATCTTGTTTCAGATCATCGAATTCTCGTTCCAAAGCTCGAATCTCGTGACGGGGAGAGAACTCTTTCATCATGAGAGCTCGAAGCTCTTCCCACGTTTGTGCCATCGCCACATCGACACCCCTATCACGCATCACACCGTTCCACCACGTAAGAGCATGCTTCTCGAACACCCTTGATGCAAACTCAACCTTACGCTCATTCGGACATTGAACATGCCTAAATGTGCTCTCCAAACTTTCGAACCATTGTAGGAGCGCAGTTGCTCCTTGAGACCCAGAAAACTTCAATGGTTTAGCCAAATTGAAATTCTTGAAACTACACTGAGCATTGCTGTTATTATTGTTGTTGTATAATTGCTGGATCTGGGTTACTATGTTCGGAAGCACAGCAGCCATTTGCTGAGCGACAAGGGCTGCGATTTCTTCGTTAGTTTGGGGTTGTGCATCTCGTCGAGGAGGCATTGTCTAAAAAGAACAAGGAAACATAAGAAACGAGTGAGATCGACAATTGGAAAACAAAATAGGTATTGAAAACATCGACAAAACGCAAGGAATGCGATCATTCCGAACAAATAAACGATGCACAGTGACTAATCAAAGTAAATGGGTCAATACAATGTATCGCGAAGACCTGCTTTAGCCTATAAGTGAACACTCACCCCAAGAGTTCCCAGGTAAGAGTGACTGGTCCGATTATGTGGATTTGTATGAACACTCTAGCCTTAGACAGAAAACTCAGGATACATGCATCCACTATTCCAGATTGCACGTGTTCACACTATAAGACCCAAACTTTGACGAGATTTTGAAAATTCGGAAGGCACTAAGCCAAAAACAAATCATCCGGGAGGGTGGGTGATTATTTTCAAAATCATTTTGGAAACTTAGAGGGTTCAAAACCTTATAATAAATCATCTACGAAGAGATGATTGGTTTTCAAAGCAGGTTTGTTATTGTGTTCTCGTTGTGGTTATCACCTAAAGATAGGTGACGGTATTTGTTTTAAAATCTAAACACAAGACAACTTGTGTTAGGGTCCTAGAAAAGTTATAGTCTAGGTCAAAGCATTACTAATAACCTAATTCCCTATAACCGTTGGCTCTGATGCCAACTCTTCTGCCACACCCCGACCGCATTAATACAACGAAACCGCGACGGAAACATCGGGGAGTGGAGCAGCAGAATTATTGTTTCACAACCATGGATTCAAAAGTTTTGTTTTATTTATAAGTTAAACATTTACATTGTCTTGAAATTTAAACAAACAAGTTAAACATCGTCTATCATTGTTATTAAGTCACTAAGGCCTCGTCCAGATCCTATGTGAACATGCATCCTAGTCTCAACATCATTCAATCACCACCTGAAACATATGTAAAAACAAAGTCAGCAAAGAAATGCCGGCGGGCACATAGGTTTTGTGAGAATGTCGGATTCATGGCTCGTTTACATGTTGTAATACCTCGTCAGACTACAAGAGTCAATAGTTGAAAAACCTTGTTTTGAAAAGTATATAGTATTGCTACATGATTAACCAACTCAAAACAAGTTGGTTATAGTTTATAAAATCTCGTAGCCATGAATCTTAACCCAAAACATTTGTTTAAGTAAACCCAAATAGTAAATCGTTCTCGTAAAAAAACTCGTATGGTTTATATCATTTATTAAACATCGTTTGTGTGACATCGTTTCAAATCGTTCGCCCAAGTGAACTAAATAACGCCATGATATGTAATATGATAAAAGCACTTATATATAAGAAGTATCAGCAGCGTATCTACAATGCTTTTATCACATTAGACCCGTCCCGTTATCTAAACACTAACCAAAAACCAATCGTTCGTTCAATTCGTTTAACTCGTTCAAATCGTTTTAATCGTTCAAATCGTTCTTGTTTTAATTGTGAATACTACTTTTAGTCGTCTTGCTAATAACATTCAAACCTTCGTAACTCGTCCATTGTTCAACTCGTATTAACAAACCACCAAAGGGTAAGTTAACAATCACAGATTCAGTCGTTACCCACATAACCCCCACACATAACCATGGGTGCAGTCTGATAACGGGATTTGTCAGATCCTATGGTACCATAACCTAATACTGGTCGGTTCGGCCAAAACTAATGAATGTTATTCGTTTTGTAACTACGTCCAACAAGTTTGTTCACATTATCGAAATCGTTATTTGTTTAATATAAACCATATTAATCGTTTTTGAAACCATCGTTAAAAACATCGAAAACATTTAGCACATATGAATCACCCCAAAACAATTGAAAAACAGTAAAATAGGGGAACTATGTACTCACATCGAAGTGCAAGGTATCCTTGATCTAAAGAACTCAACGAAGCTCAGGCAAACCAAGGAATTCAAGTAGCACCTAGTAATTGGATCACTAGTTAATTAATCGACACCTAAATCGGAAGATCGGATAGAATGAGGTCTTGTAAACCAAATGAGTATTGAAACTCATGTGATATGGTTTAACAAAGCCTACATTCTAAATCGGAACCTATCCTAAGTGCTTTTCGACACGTTACGACCCATTAAGGTAGCTTATGCTACTTTAACGCGTCGTTCGCGTAAATGCACGTTCGAGGCGCCTAACTAGTCCAATGACAAGTATTATATGCCTAAACATGTTTAAATATGTTGCATAATCAGTTTAGGTGACAAAAGTTAGGTTACATATGCTTAAAATCCAATTATGCATGAAAAGGGCATTTTGGTCATTTTCCTAAGGCATATAAACTACCTATCATACAACTAATTAAACTAAGTGACCATAAGGTATAACCTCGGAAGGTTATTCCCTATACAACTATGGTCACAAATATGCTTGGTCGGATCTTAATGATCGACCAAACGGGTCGGGTTCGAAAGTCTAAGCGGTTGTTAAGGCCGCTTATCTTACGACCCTATACAAGCACTAGACTAAAAGTGACGAGTTAAACATGTTAAAACATGTTTAACTAAGTTAGAAAATAGGTTTTGATATCAAAACAAAGGGTTTTGATACCCAAGAATAGTTTGGTTGTAAAATACGCATAAATACGCATTTTGACCGAAAGTATGACTCGTTACTACGTCTAATGAACGTGGTAATCAGTGGGTATAGTCACAAGTGACTATAACCATCGTGATGTCACACCCCAACCGATGGCGGAATCATCAGGGCATGGCACTGAGCGAAACAGATTGTCCAGAAGTTTCCATAACAATCATCAGTACTATTCAATTTAAATAATACGTCCCATACCGTATCTCATATAGCAAAAATAATTATTACAGACATAAATCCAGGCAAAAATTCTGTTCCGACAACTCAGATTTAAAAGACAGCAATTATTTATCTGCTTCTAGAGACCCTTGGTTCATTCTCTACATACAACTATTTGCTGGGCTCTAAAGCTTTATTCTAGCTTCAAATTCCTACCACATATGCATCCTAAGCACCTGTCACATACGTTAAAATAAAGTCAATACATACTATGTAAAGGTGAGCATACAAGTTTGATAACATCATATAGAGTTCGAATTCGTTTACGCATAACCAGCACATACACATAGTGAAACGAATCACGTTAGTTATCGACATGGATCCATCGATACCAATGACTGCGGGTTGACTGCCCTAGGCAGTTCGCAATACATGATTACCACCGTAATCCATGCAAGTAAAAGATCCTTAACAACCCCCGTGTGAACGGGTGCTGAGTCCAAACTATAGTACTATCGTTGCTAAGGCAGGTAGACAGCATTCCATGTGTAAACATAACAAACAAGCATTCATAAGCCACGTATAACATGCATTAACGGTTAGCGTTCAAATAGTTTGAGTAGTGTGATAGTTGTAGTTTGAATATTCGTAACGTATGTAACACCCAAAAGTGCGTAAAGCAAAAAGGGATCGAGTATACTCACAGCGATTGATGGATTGAAGGGAGCGCTTAGCGAGTAAAGTTAGCCTGATCGGTTAGCATTTGAAAACATTGAAGTACCTTTACCATTCAGGTCAGTCGATCGGACGGCTGTTCGATCGGCCGGCAACCCGATCGGTTAGGCATTCAAATGAATTGCAATGTTTAGTGTTTGGATCGGACAGGTGTTCGATCGGACAGGTGTTCGATCGGACAGGTCAACTAGTCAAAGACTTTTAAATGAAATGTAAAGTATGGTGCAGTGGATCGGACAGTTGATCGATCGAATAACACAATTGTTGTTCGATCGGACAACAGGGTGTCACCTGATCGGACGGCTGTTCGATCGGGTGGCACTTCTAGTGCATTGAACATGTTGAAAAAATCGATTAAGTATTGAAGCATAGTATCTCATGATCCAAAGAGTAATCCAATCGGACAGTAGTCCGATCGAACAGCAGTTCGTTCAATACTCTCTTCAATGAATTGTTCAAGTGTGGGACCATGTGCTAGCCGATCGGCTGACTGTCCGATCGACTGGTTGTCCGTTCGGACAGCAGTCCGATCGGTCAGCCTCCTGACCTGGTCGGCCTGTTCGTCTAACACTTTGTTGTTCAGGTTTGTTTGTCGTTATATCGAGGTATTTTGACAACGAGTCGAACCATAGAACCCTCGTTCTTATTTGTTTCCCCTGCTTGGACAGGAATCACCCAAATCCAGCCGGTGAACCGTTCGGAACGGAGTTTAACGTTTAACCTCGTGGGTAGAATCCGGACCTTAAGCCATACAATCTCCGAAGTGATTTGTAAATCGACACAAGCTCCGTTTCTACCGGTTGAAGGCATTGAGTGTAAAAGAGTTGAAAGAAAGTTGGAAAACCATCTTTCAATCCTTTTTCACTGTGTATAAGTTTAGATCTACTAAAGATCTTTGTTTGTTTTTGTGGAAATCGGCTAGATCCAAGCTATTCTTGGTGGATTGTGGCCAAACCATGATGTTCTTCAAGAACCCATGATGACATCATCCTAGAACACTTGATTCTTGATGATTTCACGGTTAAAAGTTAAGATTTGAAAGATAGAAAGGTGTAGGAGTGCGTATAGATCAGGAAAGTACAAGATTTAGGACGAAAACTTACCGGAATCGAGAGAAATCTGCGAAAAGATGAGCTGAGCGTGCTGGTCGGTCAGAGGTTTCCAAAAGTGGAAAGAATGACAATGACAGGGGTATTTATAGGATGCCAAAAGGGGTAAGTGCTGACCGATCGGCCAGGCAGCTCGATCGGACAGCCTGTCCGATCGGACAGCAGTCCGTTCGGCTGGCTGTTCGATCGGCTGGGGGCCTGATCGATCAGTCGCAATTTTCGAGTATTTCGCGCGACGATTCTTGATAATTCGATTTCGATTGCGAGCAGTTCGATACGATAGGGTTTCCTAATCAATTTACTTTTAGTCCCAAACACTCATATCTCGCATAATCTATTTTCCACCAATTATCATAGTTCGTTCACGATTCGAGTTCGATTGCATTTCGAGTTAGATTTCGAGTTTCGATTGAGTTCGCTTGATTATCACAACAAAATATAAATAAACATGCACATGTAACACGTAAGGCACACACACACGTATAATAACAAGTAAAAATACGTAGCTCGAGTTGCGAATTGATGTCGATTTGATTAGCATAGCTTGATTATTGATTAGTTAACTTTATCGCATTGTTACTTCCTATAGTTCACAGTCGTAGGTCGATTGAATACACCTCGATTATTGTCAGTAACAACACTTACACCACATAATACGAATAAAATAAAGAAATTCCTGCAAGTCAAGTTGCGCGAAATCGGTCGTTGACTTAGACCTTGACTTTGACTTGTGAAAACACGGGGTGTTACAGCCTCCCCTTGTTTAGGGAATTTCGTCCCGAAATTAAGCTGAAAGCTGTACAACGCCGTGAATCACATTTGAGAACTTTCTGTTTGGACCGATTTTGACTCCGAAACGATTGCCGAATCCGTACACGAACGTGACCAAACACATAAGAACGTACTAAAATCGGTGATTCTATAGATTGATATGAAATCGTACAAAGCACTAGAATCACAATGCTACTTTCTCTCTCTAGATCCTCTCTTGAAACAACTGTGGGTACTTAGCCTTCATGTCGCTTTCGAGTTCCCAAGTGAACTCTGCGCCTCGTTTGCCTTCCCATCGGACTTTCACAATAGGAATGCGTGAGCGTCTGAGTTGCTTGGTTTGGCGATCCATGATCTCGACAGGCTTTTCCACGAAGTGTAATGTTTCGTTCACTTGTAGATCATCTAGAGAAACGTGTAAGTCGTGGTTGGCTAGGCACTTTCGGAGGTTTGACACGTGGAAAGTCGGGTGGACATTACTCAGTTCCTCCGGTAGTTCGAGTCTGTAGGCGACTTTTCCGATCCTTTCCAGAATCTTAAAAGGTCCAACATATCGAGGCACGAGTTTTCCCTTCTTGCCGAATCGGACTACACCCTTCCAAGGGGATACCTTTAGGAGTACGTAGTCACCAACGTCAAATTCACGGGGCTTGCGCTTTTTATCGGCGTAATTTTTCTGTCGATCCCGAGCTTTTACCAGGTTGTCTCGAATTTGGAAAATTTTGTCTGTCGTTTCTTGCAATAGCTCAGGACCGGTTAATTTCGAATGACCGATCTCGTGCCATACAATAGGCGATCGACATCTGCTTCCGTATAATGCCTCGAATGGTGCCATTTGGATGCTAGAATGGTAGCTGTTGTTATACGAGAATTCGACTAACGGCAGGTATTTATCCCAATTACCACCGAAGTCTAGGACACACGAACGGAGCATGTCTTCAAGAGTACGAATCGTTCTTTCAGTCTGACCGTCGGTTTGAGGGTGGAAAGCGGTACTTAGATTAAGCGTTGTACCGAGTGCCGTTTGAAACGTTTCCCACAGTCGCGAGGTAAACCGAGCATCACGATCAGAAATGATGTCACGAGGCGTCCCATGATTACAAATGATCTCGTCGGTGTAGATTCGGGCTAATCGTTCTACCTTGTAGTCTTCTCGTATCGGCAGAAAGTGAGCTGATTTAGTCAAACGGTCGACCACAACCCAAATGCTGTCGTAACCTGATGACGTGTGTGGTAGCTTGGTTATAAAGTCCATAGCTATACTTTCCCACTTCCACATGGGAATTAGTGGTTGTTCGAGTAAGCCAGAGGGTCTTTGATGTTCAGCCTTGACTCTAGCACAAGTTAGGCATTTTCCGACGTAGAGAGCGATATCTCTTTTCATACCCAGCCACCAGTACTTATAGCGAAGGTCCTGGTACATCTTATCAGCACCGGGATGAACAGAATTCCGGGATTTGTGGGCTTCGTCCATCAGAATTTGTCGCAAATCAGTTCGTTTGGGAATCCAAATTCGGTCTAAAAAGTGGAATATCCCATTCGATTTGCTCACAAGTTGGGCTCCATCGTGGTAGATTCTTTCTTTCTTCAGGGTGCGTTCGTTAAAACACGCATGTTGAGCGTCGCGGATGAGGGTTTCGAGATCGTGTTGGGCTTGAACATTACGAGTGCTAAGCAGATAGCTCCGTCTGCTAAGTGCGTCGGCAACAACATTTGCCTTGCCTGGGTGATAACGAATCTCACAGTCGTAGTCGTTGAGAAGTTCTACCCATCAGCGTTGACGCATATTAAGTTCCTTCTGATTAAAGATGTGTTGTAGGCTCCTATGATCGGTGAAGATCGTACACTTAGTACCATATAGGTAGTGTCGCCAAATCTTTAACACAAAAACAACTGCGCCCAGCTCGAGATCGTGGGTTGTATAGTTCTTCTCGTGGATTTTGAGCTGACGAGATGCGTAAGCTATGACCTTGTCCCGTTGCATGAGAACACAACCAAGACCAAGGTTGGAAGCATCACAATAGACAATGAAATCATTGTTTCCGTCGGGCAACGTGAGAACAGGAGCATTGCAAAGCATGTGCTTGAGGGTTCGGAAAGCAGTCTCTTGTTTAGTTCCCCAAACAAAAGGCTTGTCTTTATGCGTGAGAGAGGTAAGCGGTATAGCGATCTTGGAGAATCCCTCGATAAATCGTCGATAATAACCCGCTAGTCCGAGAAAAGAGCGGACTTCAGACGGGTTCTTGGGTGTAACCCAGCTCTTAACTGCTTCAATCTTCGCAGGATCGACGTGAATACCTTGACTATTAACAATGTGACCCAGAAATTGCACTTCCTCCAACCAGAATTCACACTTGGAGAACTTGGCATAGAGTTGGTTCCCCTGGAGTAGCTCGAGAACCAAACGTAGATGTTGCGCGTGTTCGGCTTTCGATTTGGAATAGATCAAGACATCGTCGATGAATACGATGACGAATCGGTCGAGATATGGTTTACACACGCGATTCATTAGATCCATGAAAACTACTGGTGCGTTGGTTAAGCCAAAAGGCATAACAACGAATTCGTAATGACCGTATCGGGTGCGAAATGCGGTTTTGGGTATATCCTCCTCTTGTATATGCAGTTGGTGATATCCTGAACGTAGATCGATCTTGGAGAAACACGTAGCGCCTTGTAGTTGATCAAACAAATCGTCGATGCGAGGTAGGGGATAGCGGTTCTTGATAGTTAACTTATTCAATTCCCGATAGTCGATGCACATCCTGAATGACCCGTCCTTCTTTTTGACGAAAAGGACTGGCGCGCCCCAAGGAGAGGTGCTCGGGCGAATGAAGCCTTTCTCAAGTAATTCCTGGAGTTGGGTTGAGAGTTCGCACATTTCGGACGGCGCGAGTCGGTAGGGAGCCTTGGCAATAGGGTTGGCTCCAGGAATGAGGTCGATACGAAAGTCGATATCACGACTTGGCGGTAGTCCAGGAAGATCATCTGGAAAAACATTAGGAAATTCTCGAACCACAGGAACGTCTTTCACTTCCTTTTTCTCTTTCTTTTCCTTCTCCGCTACTACAATGTTAGCCAAGAAAGCCCTGTATTCCTTGCGGAGATATTTGCTGGCTTGCACGCATGACATAAGCTTGAGCCCCCTTGACGTAGTATCGCCATATACACACAATAAGTCACCATTTGCGAGCGAAAATCGAATCATCTTGTCGAAGCACACAACTTCAGCATGGTTTTCCCGAAGAAAGTCCATGCCTACTATGACGTCGAAACTTTCGAGTTGCATCGGAATGAGGTCGATTGGAAAGATGTGATTGTTGAGCTCAAGAGTACAATCACGGATAACAGAATTGACAGCGACGGTTCTTCCGGTAGCGAGTTCCACATCGAATGTCGAGGAGAGTTGGGAACGTTTACGACTAAGGAGTTTCTCAAATTCGAACGACACAAAGCAGTTATCGGCTCCAGTATCAAACAAACATGAAGCATAAATACCATTCACAAGGAACGTACCATTGACCACGTTGTTGTCGGCCTGGGCTTGACGCACGTTGAGGTTGAAAGTTCTGGCGCGTGCGGCCTGTTGTTGTTGTTGCTGCTGTTGTTGCTGGTGTTGCTGCTGCTTTTGAGGCTGTTGCTGCTGGGGCTCTTGTTTCACAACCCTGTTTGGGCACATGTTGGCGAAATGGTTCGGGTCGCCACATGCGAAGCAGGCTCTGGCTTTGACTGCGGGTGCCGGAGGAGCTTGTTGACCCTGTGGGGCAGTGAGTAGAGCTTGATGAGCAGGAGCTTGTCGAATACGGCAGTTGGCAGTAAAATGGCCGTATACATTGTAATGAGCACAAAAACGGCAAGCAATGGCAGTTGGGTGATGGTAGGTGCAAGTAGGGCAGAGCGGGTGTGGCCCAGTGTATGCACGCTTTGCAGGCGGTGTATTAGCCACAGGCGCGCTACTTGACGCTGTTGAGCTGGTACAGCTTGAATTGGTGCAGCAATGATCGCACAGTTCTTGTTCCTGGAGCTGTTCTTTCTCTTGTTCTTCCTCTTGCTGCTCGATGAGGTGGGTTTAACAGTCGGTGCGGTAGTGGTAGCTTGATGTAGATGCTTCGAAGTCTTATCCCAGACACCAGCCTTAACCCGCTTGTCGTTGATTTCAGCGGCTAGCAGATAAGTTACCTCGATCGTCGTAGTCTTAGCCGGTTGCACGAAATCAGCAACGCAGTCGGGCAGGGCCCGGATGTACTTCTTGATTGTTATGTCGGGAGTCTTGACTTGATCAGGACAGATAATGCTGAGCTGTTTGAAACGAGCAGTGAGACCAGCATTGTCACCATCCTTTTGCTGTATGTGCCAAAATTCATCTTCTAGCTTTTGACGTTCGTGAGGAGGGCAGAATTCCTCTAGCATAACTTCCTTGAGCTCGTCCCACGACAGACCGTAGGCTGCATCGTTCCCTCGCTTGTTCCTCTCGGCCGTCCACCAGTCTAGTGCACGGGACTGGAAAACGCCGGTAGCATTCAGAGTACGGAGGTCATCAAGGCAACCACTCTGTCGCAGAGTAACCTCAATGGAATCAAACCAGTGAAATAGTGTAGTGGGACCTCCCTCGCCAGTGAATTCTTTTGGCCCACACGACTTGAATTGCTTGAAGCTGAAGGGTCTTGCGGTAGCTTTAGGAGCTTCGGTTCTCGATTCCTCAGACGATTTACTGGCATTCTCGTAAACATCACTCACGGCCTTTGCCACACTTTTGGCGATGATGGAAGCAAGGCGTTTGTCTCTCTTTTCCTGACGAGAAAGTGCGTGACGGGATCCAGACGACATTATCTGCAATAGACATCGCCACGGAACTCAACACATTGTATTCGAATCTCACCTCACACGTCTACTACTTACTAAAGTTCAGGAACACGTATATTTACGTAAACACATAACACATAGAGCACAAAATTTACATATACACATAAGCACGTAGAGCACATAATCACGTAACACAGAAGCAAGGATACGCATTTAATCACTAGAGGCACATAGGAGCATGCAGAGCATTCTGACTGCCTCAGAATACAGAAATCTATCAATCAAAGTTACGAGTGTTCGAATATAGCGTTTGCATTTAATATATCTAGTCGTGTAGTATAAGCGTATCATGAAGTTGCCCACACCTTAGCAATTTGTTAGCGATTTGAGATAAAAACGCAGTGCGAATTGTGTGTGTCGATCGAAGTACAAGCAAAAATCGAGTAAATCCTCAAAACTAAACACATAAACAGGTAAACACATATATCAGCACATAAAATCGACGAAACATCAGAGTCGACAGTTGCGGGCTCTGAATCTAAACACATAAAAATCGAGAAATGGATTGTCTGCGGCTATTAGACATTGACTAACCAAAGTGATTCAACTATTCGCAAGGACTTGTTGTCTATGTCTGGCTTTCAGAATTGTGTCCTTGCCTCGATTCTTGGGCGTTGGGCACACATCCCGTTAGTCGTGTCGTGACTTCAGGTCGTTGGAGTCCGTCGAGACTTTGGTGAGAATCTTGTAAAAAGGTGCAGAACAAGTTGTCAAGGTTAGGGTTTCACCCCTGGCTTAACAACTTCGTTCCTGTTTTGATAAAATAGAGGAGATTATTCATCAAAATATGGGTTTCACCCCTAATTTGGTATAATTCTCCCGTTGAACAAGCGTTCGTTATTGAAAAAGAAGAAAGAAATCATCGGTAAGTTGACAAAACAGCATTGATTAAGCAATTTAGTCGAGAGTTTGCGGTTTTCACGCCTAATCTTAACCTTATTGCCTATTTATAGTTGAAAATTCGAGTGCAGTGATAGTGTAGCATAAGCGAGAATAGCGAGGAAATAAGCTCGTACATAGTCCCTACTGGTTATGCACAAGTCGGTCTGCTGGTTCTTAACTATAGTCTAGGTATCTAAGACTTCGGCCCGGACTAGGTCGAGTCTTGCCTAATTCCCTATAGTTATGGCTCTGATACCAATCTGTCACACCCCAACCGATGGTGGAATCATCGGGGCATGGCACTGAGCGAAACAGATTATCCAGAAGTTTCCATAACAATCATCAGTACTATTCAATTTAAATAATACGTCCCATACCGTATCTCATACAGCAAAAATAATTATTACAGACATAAATCCAGGCAAAAATTCTGTTCCGACAACTCAGATTTAAAAGACAGCAATTGTTTATCTGCTTCTAGAGACCCTTGGTTCGTTCTCTACAGACAACTATTTGTTGGGCTCTAAAGCTTTATTCTAGCTTCAAATTCCTACCACATATGCATCCTAAGCACCTGTCACATACGTTAAAATAAAGTCAATACATACTATGTAAAGGTGAGCATACAAGTTTGATAACATCATATAGAGTTCGAATTCGTTTACGCATAACCATCACGTACACATAGTGAAACGAAGCACGTTAGTTATCGACATGGATCCATCGATACCAATGACTGCGGGTTGACTTCCCGAGGCAGTTCACAATACATGATTACCACCGTAATCCATGCAAGTAAAAGATCCTTAACAACCCCCGTGTGAACGGGTGCTGAGTCTAAACTATAGTACTATCGTTGCTAAGGCAGGTAGACAGCATTCCATGTGTAAACATAACAAACAAGCATTCATAAGCCACGTATAACATGCATTAACGGTTAGCGTTCAAATAGTTTGAGTAGTGTGATAGTTGTAGTTTGAATATTCGTAACGTATGTAACACCCAAAAGTGCGTAAAGCAAAAAGGGATCGAGTATACTCACATCGATTGATGGATTGAAGGGAGCGCTTAGCGAGTAAAGTTAGCCTGAATAGATTCGGTAGCATAACGATAAGTGAAGCGTAAAACGGAAAACAAGTGTTGGAGAGTCGGACAGCTGGTCGATCGGATGGTAGTTCGATCGAACGGCTGACCGTTCGGTTGATAGCCCGTTCGGTCTGCTGTCCGGTCGGTCGGTAGGCCGATCGGATGGCTGTTCGAGTGGATTGTTTCTTCCTTTGAGAATGATGTGTTTGTGTATGATGGCTTGACTTTTGAAGTTTTCGTTGTAGCATTTAAAAACATTGAAGTACCTTTACCTTTCAGGTCAGTCGATCGGACGGCTGTTCGATCGGCCGGCAACCCGATCGGTTAGGCATTCAAATGAATTGCAATGTTTAGTCTTTGGATCGGACAGGTGTTCGATCGGACAGGTCAACTAGTCAAAGACTTTTAAATGAAATGTAAAGTATGGTGCAGTGGATCGGACAGTTGATCGATCGAATAACACAATTGCTCTTCGATCGGACAACAGGGTGTCACCTGATCGGACGACTGTTCGATCGGGTGGCACTTCTAGTGCATTGAACATGTTGAAAAAATCGATTAAGTATTGAAGCATAGTATTTCATGATCTGAAGAGTAATCCAATTGGACAGTAGTCCGATCGAACAGCAGTTCGTTCAATACTCTCTTCAATGAATTGTTCAAGTGTGGGACCATGTGCTAGCCGATCGGCTGGCCTGGTCGATCGGCTGACTGTCCAATCGACTGGTTGTCCGTTCGGACAGCAATCCGATCGGTCAGTCTCCTGACCTGGTCGGCCTGTTCGTCTAACACTTGGTTGTTCAGGTTTGTTTGTCGTTATATCGAGGTATTTTGACAACGAGTCGAACCATAGAACCCTCGTTCTTATTTGTTTCCCCTGCTTGGACAGGAATCACCCAAATCCGGCCGGTGAACCATTCGGAACGGAGTTTAACGTTTAACCCGTAACCGGTTAGCCTCGTGGGTAGAATCCGGACCTTAAGCCATACAATCTCCGAAGTGATTTGTAAATCGCCACAAGCTCCGTTTCTACCGGTTGAAGGCATTGAGTGTAAAAGAGTTGAAAGAAAGTTGGAAAACCATCTTTCAATCCTTTTTCACCGTGTATAAGTTTAGATCTACTAAAGATCTTTGTTTGTTTTTGTGGAAATCGGCTAGATCCAAGCTATTCTTGGTGGATTGAGACCAAACCATGATGTTCTTCAAGAACCCATGATGACATCATCCTAGAACACTTGATTCTTGATGATTTCACGGTTAAAATTTAAGATTTGAAAGATAGAAAGGTGTAGGAGTGCATATTGTTGGATCGTGTTTTGACCCTAAATAGTCAAGTTGAGTCGTTCATCTTTGAATACAAAGGCGGAATCAAAGTAAACAAAGTCACAACAGCTAGTTTCCTTTTAATCTATCTTTTCTGATTGATTTCCTGAGATTTTACACATTCAAATGACAATCCGACAGCACCTCTGCTTAGATACAATGAATCATGATCGCTTCAAATGAACAACACACAACCCTATTTATAGGCACACTAGGTTTCGGTTGAGAGGTTCAAGCGAAAGGGCTTTCGCTTGAGATTGCAATGTTCAAGCGAACCTGCATGTTTGGGTTTCGCTTGAACTTGTCTTGAGACACTCTCAAGTGAAATCTCATTCCTAAAACTATACAATTTCTAATTTCAACCCTGTTGTATGTTCATTCAACCTATCTAGACAAAAGACTTGTATAAGACAAAGTTAACAGACACTAAGTGTACCAACAGACTCCCCCTAGGATGTTGACGAAGTCTTTGGCTTCAAGTCTTTATCTTTATCAATCTCCAATCATTGTAAAGTTCTCTTCAATCTTTATCTTCAAACTTTAATCTTCAATCTCCCCTTTGACTGTTGATCCAGAATTCTGACTCCCCCTTTCACAGACTCCCCCTCTTAATAAGCTAGGGCTCAAATTCTGATTCAAACTTTGAAATTCATCACCATGGAGATTCCTGTATAAACTCTACCCAAATATAAGATATATGATAATAACAATTTCAATCCAAACTTACCATTTAACCTTCAGTAATAAAAATCCACTTAAGTATTCAGGTCCAAACTAATGACCCTGATTACTCAATTAATCTACCAAGTCCAATTTAATGACCTTGGTTGATCAAAGATAAATCATACTGACTTCTTGTTCAATCATTCTTTGAAAATTTACAAGTTTCAAGTTAATGAACTTGCTTTAACTTTCCAATTTTCACAAACTTATCATGTTTTAGCTCACGACTCATCATCCAGTCCAGAAATCTCCTACAGCTGCTTTCAGCTTTCGAATCCGAAGATCAACTCTCCACTTTGGTTTGTCAAAAATAAAGTAGAAATGTAAAATCTTTTTGAATTTTAATAAAGCTTCTAAACTAGGAATGAAATACAGAACTAAAATGCAGTAAATGAAAGTAAACTATTTACAAACATATTTTTGGTGAGTGTGTTAGGGAATCATATCAGCTATTCGACAAGTCACAAGTACCGTTAAGCTTCAATTACATACTCAGAATTAAACAATTCACTTAGATTGTCGATATACAGATCCATTTTAAATTCTCACACAAATTTCAATCTGTCAAGGATACAAATTTAATGTTTTAAAGACTTAAACTTATACGTGTGTCCCACCTCTTGAATATACTCCCGTATCCAGATCCCAATATTCAGTCTTACAGGCAATTATAACACAAATGATATCTGTAAGGGTTAATAAATTATGAAAAATCATGAGAGCTCAGGTCAGAACTACCGTTCAACAGAGAGATCATGACTCAACTTTATGGTGTGTCCCCTTTAGAGGATCTTTTTTACAACAGCATTACTAAGCAATTTTATTGTCTTATCATATATGCTGAGGGTGATGCTATGTTTCAAGCATTTGTGGAAAGTATTATTCAGGGACTAGGTCAGAACTTCCATTCAGCAGAAGTCCCGGAATAATACCCCAGATATCACTGAGTATAAAAACCTAGTATATCAGAAAAAGGAATCTTTCAAACAAGATTTCAGGGGTTACCTATATATCCAAGTAGTGTTCCCCACGAAATAAGCAAGTAAGATTTAGGTTTATATCCCGAACAAACCTACTAAATGTGTAAAAACCTATCGACACATCATCAGCGAGACTGTTTAATGCATTTAAACATTACATTTCTTTAGCATACCGTGACTGTCAAGCCGATGTACTATCATTTTTCCTTTTTACACAAGCTCTTTTATGGTTTTTCTATTGTTTTTGGATTTTGAAAAATATCTCATGTTTTTGTATTTTTGACATTTTTTATTGTTTTTGTATTTTCTGAAAAAATTACCCTATACCTCCCCCTAAATACCAAAACATGTAAAAAATCGACAAACCATTGCAGATTTCTTCTCAACATCATCTACAATGTCTCCTTCATCAACACCAATAATCTCCTCCAACACCGATAAAAACTTCATACCATTCAATTTTAGCAAGTATTGAAAACGTGTTCTATCAAATGCTTTGGTATGTAAATCAGCTTTTTGATCGTCAGTGTGGATTTTCTCAATACGTATCAACTTCTTCTCGAAACAATTGCGAATGAAGTGATGACGAATCTCAATATGTTTGGTTTTAGCGTGATGAACTGGATTTTTAGTAATGTTAATCGCTGCCTCATTATCAACAAAAATAGGGGTGTTTAGAAATTGCAAACCGTAGTCGCGCATCTGTTGCTGGATCCACAAGATCTGTGAGCAGCAGCTGCTAGCAGATACATACTCCGCTTCACATGTGGATAAAGCCACAGAGGTTTGCTTTTTGCATTGCCAAGTGATCAATCGTGATCCAAAGAATTGACACCCTGCTGTTGTTGATTTAGCATTAACTTTGCAGCATCCGAAATCGGAATCAGAATAACCTTCGAGCGTGAAATCGCCTTCTCTTGGATACCACAACCCCAATGATGGAGTTCCTTTCAGGTAGCGTAATATCCTTTTCACAATAATCATGTGTGATGCTCTCGGGTTAGATTGAAATCTTGCTGCGAGGCAGGTTGGGTACATAATATAGGGTCTTGAAGCTGTCAAATACATCAGCGAACCGATCATGGAACGATACATCGTTTCGTCTACCTTCTCTCCGGTGAGATCAGGGTTTATCCCATGATTCGTTGCTAATGGGGTGGCTGCTGGAGTAGAACCTGACATCCCAAATTTCTCCAAGATATCATGAACGTACTTCGTTTGATGTATGAAAATTCCTTTGGGTAGTTGATCAACCTGCAGTCCCAAAAAGAATTTCATCTCACCCATTGATGACATTTCGAATTTCTGCTTCATAACTTGTTCAAAATCTTTGCACAAACTTTCATTTGTTGACCCAAATATAATGTCGTCCACATAAATTTGAACTATCAGAAGATGTCCGTCGACCTCTTTGGTGAAGAGAGTGGCATCCACTTTTCCACGGATAAAGCTGTTGGCTAGTAGGTGTTGAGACAATGTCTCGTACCAAGCTCTCGGGGCCTGGTGTAAACCATACAGTGCTTTGTCTAGCAAGTAGACCTTGTCTTTGTGGTGTGGATCGGTAAAGCCCGGTGGCTGACCGACATAAACCTCCTCTTTTACCTTCCCGTAGAGAAAAGACGATTTTACATCTAACTGATATACTTTGAAGTTTTTCCAAGATGAAAATGCTAGGAAGATTCTGATCGCTTCTAGTCGAGCAACTGGAGCATACACTTCAGTGAAATCTATACCCTCCTGCTGACAGAAACCCTGGACAACGAGTCGAGCTTTGTTACGAACCACAACTCCTCTATCGTCTCTCTTGCACTTGAACACCCACTTGGTGTTTATCTTCCTCTGACCATCATGTAAATCCACTAACTTCCACATTCCTAATTTCTCGAATTGACTCAATTCCTCCTGCATTGCATTTACCCAAGAATCTTCAGTAAGCGCCTCTTTGTAAGTTCTTGGTTCAACCTGCGAGATAAAACAACTCAATGAGAATTTAGTTTGCAAAGGAGCAACTGTTGTATAAAAACATGTAAGCCCTTTACCAATCTGTCTTCGAGTGCGAACGCCTGTCTGCAGTTCTCCAATGATCAATTCCTCTGGATGATATGAAAGAGTTCGTGGCATTACTTCGCCTGAAACATCTACATCACCTTCCAGATTAGTAACATTCTGATTTGCATCTTGTTCACTGACTGGGTTTGTTTGACTTGAAATCTGAATTTGCTCCCCCTCAGAATCTGAATCACCACGATCAAATACTGGAATGTTCTCCGATTCTTGATTATCATTCTGTGCCGTCTGATTATCTTGAGCAACTTCATTTTGTTGGACATCATCATGTTCACCAGCATTGCTTGGACCTGCTTCATCGTCATTTAATGCTTGTTGCGGTCTTCTTGAATACTCAGCTGGGAACCTTTCCAGCGATTCTTCATACTCTCTTAGAATATCCAACTCATCAAAGAAATCTTCTTCTTCTTCTGGTTCTTCCATCATGTCAAACGAATCCCACAATTTATCGTAATTAAAACGCCATGAGTCACCGGGATTTTGAGGCGGCATAGTATACCCCTGACATTCAACATTTGGAGCTTCAATAATCCGCTTCAGACTTGGAACGAAGACACGTCGTAATGGACTTGCATAACCAATGAATATCCCTTCAATACTCTTCGGACCAAACTTTCCAAAAGGCTCAAACTGATATATTACATCGGTGGGTAATAAGTTTGATATCAAAAAGTAGGCTTAACTAGGCTATACGCTAATTACGTCGTTTAATTAACATAAAGCTTCTTAATTACGCTAATGAGCATAACTCTCAATCTATACCTCAAACTGATATCACATTTTGGGTGCAAGTTTATATATCAGTAATTAAAGTTTCTGCTCTTTTACATTTGCATAAATCACGTTTTAAGGTGAAAAGGGCATAATGGTCAACATATGAGCAATTAACGGAATCATGCGTATTAATTGGTTAACTAATGAACCATGGTGTATAATCACAGAGGATTATACTAGCATGTAACCTGGTCCAAATGAAGCTCTAAGGTATTTCTAAAACATACCATAACGGGTCAGAACTGAAGTCAAAGCAAAAGTCAAAGCTTTGCGACTTTCGGTTCCGAACCGGGTCTAAACAGTAAATTGTCGGGTTGAACATGTTTAGACATGTTCTTACACTAATTACCAAGTTATATTAATGATCAAACAGGTTGTATGTGTTCTACATTGCTAATTATGCATAAATTAGAATTTAAGTATCCTGTTGACTTTTTATTAGTAAGTTTGACCCGACATTTGACCTAGTTAGAGTGGGAATCAGGGGGAACCCTTTTAAGGGTTTATTACCCACATAATTACCAACTTATAACTACTTTCAATTCGACTAATCACTGAACCATTAGTGATTAATCGTTAAGTCAACCGTTAATTACGACGGTTTGACTTTTAAGCTAAAACTAAGTAAAAACTTAACTAAGAAGGGTTAAGCAAACTTACAAGAGTCCTATGAACGACCAGAGATCACTTGAGAGAAGTCTTGAGCTCCAGAAATGATCAGGAATGCAAGAATGAAGGTGTGAAGAATTGTTGCAACATCATGGCCTTATATAGTGATTTAAACACCATAGATTATTGACACACAAGTCTACAACTGACCACAACTCATCCACAAGTGTCCCTAAGTGTCTAGGGGTTGTTTAGGGGTCAAGCAAGATGTGGAAATTCGGTTAAAAGTCGATTACAATAGCTATGGCAGACAAGAAACCAAGAAATCGAATCAGATGACCCTTAGCGCGACGCGTAGCCCCCCCCCCCCCCAGGGACCTTCACGTGGCGCGAGGCCCTCCTGCACCAAATCAAAACTTTAGATTTTTATGCAATGGTCCTTGGCTCTTCAAACTTTGTTTAGACTTCATTTTCTTGTATTTTGATCCCTCCAAATTGATGTTTAGGGGCTTCAAGACATATACCCATTTTGTTAAGTCCCCGGTTAACTTTATTGTTACCCGAAAAGTCCTAACTTTCAACGTTGACGCTTTAACCCCTCGCATACGAATTTGATCATAACTTTCTCATACGATAACGAAACTTTATGAAATTTATATCGTGTATTCTAGTGAGCATAATTAACCATTACAAAGCTTCGGGTTTGTCAAAAGGTCACTCAGAGGTATAACTTAAACATGTTGACACATTTAACCCCTGTAGTTTGTAATCTCTCACTTTCTTTCATATTTAGCTTCGTATGATCCATGATTTATTCGTTTGAAGGTATGAGCATCATATAGGGTTAATGTACAATATATTTATTCACTGTTGACATTTAGAACTCGTATTTTCATATACTTTTCATGTTTGTCAACGCGTTCTGCGACTCCATTCTGCTGCGGAGTGTACGGAGCACTAAACTCATGCAATATACCTCTTTCATCACAATATTCTTCCATCTTGTTGTTCTTGAACGCAGTACCATTATCACTTCTAATTCTTCTGATACGCCTTTGGTACAAATTTTCAATCTTTCTGAACAACGCCATCAAATTGTCAAACGTTTCATCTTTCGACTTCAAGAATGATACCCACAAAAATCTGGAATAATCATCAGTAACCACAAGACAGTAGAGATCCCCTCTAATACTTTTGACGTTTACTGGACCAAACAGATCCATATGTAGTCTCTCTAACGGTCTGGAAACTGAATTTACTTGCTTTTTAGGGTGTGACTTTTTCTTCTGCTTGCCTTTGATGCAACTAATGCACTCTCCTTCCAGATGAAAACCTTTGATATTAACTCCAAGAACCAAATCATTGTGCACCAAGTAATTCATTTTTCTAAGATGTATATGCCCCATCTTCCGGTGCCACAACTTCGATTCTTTCTCTGTTGCTCTAGACACAAAACAATGTGCTTGACCAGTAGTTGTAGTTGCTACACTCATATCCAACACATATAAATCATTCACTCTAGGTGCCCTCATGATAATCCATTCTTCAGGGATAACAAATCCTGGCTTCAATATCAAACATTCTTTGTCAGTAAAGTGAGTGGTATACATCCTGTCACAAATCTGTGAAATGCTTAGCAGATTATTCTCCAGCTCAGCAATGTAGTTAAATCTCTCAAACGTAACAATCCCATTGGATAACGTTCCTTCACCAATAATCCTACCACCTTGGTTTCCTGCGAATCCCACATATCCTCCATTGAAATTTCTAACATCATACAACAATGCAGTCTTCCCTATCATATGTCGAGACGCTCCGCTATCCATAATCCATCTTGAAATAGCTCTCGGAAGTTCCTGCACATATCACAAACAATTCAATAAAGATGTCGATTCATGCTTCACAATTACTAACTAGGAAGCTCCGGCAAGTCAAAACTTGTTTAGCTGAAATAAGCTGCCCAAGCCTCATCAGACTCGGGTAACTTAATCTCATCAACGTACTTTTCAACCGGCTTAAGAGGTGGAAAGTTTTTATCATTCATTTCCAAGTTGTTATCTACAAACTCTTTAACCTCATTTTCCAATGAACCATTCTTTTTCACAAAATTTTCATAAGAAATCAGAATGTTTTCTTTATCAGAAACCTTTGGATTTGAAGAACTTGGTTTCTTTTCAACCACTTTTGTCTTCCATGTTTGTTGAGATAAAGCAACCCGTTTGTAGAATTTGTCATTTTTAGTTACCACATTCTTAACAGGTTCAATTTTGACTTTTGTTTTCTCATTTTTCAAAATTTTCTCAACAACCATTGGAGCTTTGCCTTTTGCTTCAACCTTCTTCTGTCGATTCTTAACAACTTCAGTCTTAGGCTTGGAGTTGGTGCAATTTCTTTCAATGTGACCAACTTTGTTGCATCTAAAACATGTACGAGTATCAATTACCCGACTTGTGCCTTCAGACTGAGGTTGTGAAGCCCTCTTTGCAAAAATTTCTTCATTTGATTTTGAAAAGATTTCATTTTCCTCATCAGAAAGTGAACTTGAACTGTTCACAAACACCTTCTTTTCAGTAAACCTTTTGTTTTGAAAACTCCTTTTCTGATAAATCTTACCACCCTGATATCCACCCGACCAATTGTTTCGATTGTTATTATAAAAACATGGTGGAACTACAGGTTTCTTATAGTAAGCTTTATCTTTTTCAAAATTCATTTGTCTCTTTGTTTGATTCAAACTATTCACTTCTGACAATTCAACTTCAACCAATTTGAAAACATTTGTTAATTTTTTCACATTAACATTCTCAATGGGAAACTCACAATCCGAATACAACTTATCAGATCCAGCCATCTTGTACATCACAAGACCCGGTTCATCACCTAAGTTGTTTTTGGACTTTTGTTTCGGAATGTATTTGTTCAAGAAACATTCATCATCTTCAGCTGAATCACTATTCAAAACACTTTCAGCTGTGCTTTTAACAATCTCTGTCTGAACACTATCATCAGATGATGAAGAAGAAAATGTAACATCAATTGAATCAGGAAGTTTCACTTCATTTTCTTCCTCAATATTAACCAACCCAGATTGTTTTTTCGAATAATTTTCAAGAACTGGTGGTGGAACTTGATGAAAACCCACCCCAGTTCCATCAAAGTATACATCTTCGCCTGCTTTGTCTTTCCCAATGGGTTTGGGAATGATGTGTTGCAAAACAAAGCTTGCAGAGCTATAACTGTTCAATTTCAAATTGATCCGTTCATTCTCAATATTGGCTTCTTCAAACTGAAGTTTCAATTTAGCAATCTCATCCAATTGTTTGTTGATTAATTCTTCTTTGATTCTCAAAACACATTGCAATTGGCAATTTTCTTTGTAAGTTTTACCATTTCGATCATCATTATCTTTAATCGTGCTTTTAAGCTTTTCAAATTTTTCAGTGATTTGACGATTTTCAAGAACTAACCTTTCATTTTCTTTCCTGACCTTTTCCTGATCAATTTTATCAGTTTCAATTTTGTTAGTTAATTCTTTTAACCGTTCAGTTGAAGCTTTCACCATTTTGTCACGATCAAGGATTTGATCCTCAACACTTCTGACTTTAGCTGTCAGACCCTCAATCTTCTTACCTTTGAGATAAGTGTTTGTACTACAAACCTTGCACTCTTTGATGCAATTTTTGAAGTCAACATCACCACTGACCTTCTTACCTGACTCAGTCATTGACGCGTTTGAACTGACTTGGCTTTTAGACTCAGAAACAGATTTAGGATCTACCTCAAGCGTCTTAGCTGCCATCACCTTGTCAGCCATCTTTCCTAGGTTTTCAGCATTCAACTTCTTTGTCGTGTCAATGATCCCAGTGTCAATCTTCTTTGACTTCTCTTTTTCTTCTTTCTCCTTCTTATCTTTCTCTTCATCTTCAACTCTTCCCCACCATTTCTTCTGCCAATAATCATCCTCAATTTTATATTCTTGGATCATGGTTTCCAAATCCAGAGTTTTATGATCAACATCAATATTTCCATAAGGGTCAAGATAACACTCTCTGTCTGGATCCCATCTATTTGCTCTTTTTGACTCATCAAAAATACCAGATATTATGATCATTTTGTTTATCGCTAACTGCTTTCTGTGCTTGTACTTCTGTTCTTCATTTCTATCATCTTTCCAAGGAATAGGTTCAGATTTTGCCATGAATGCGTATCCAACCGCATCCTCCTCAGGTAACAACTCACTCCAGTCGTAACCCTCATCGTCATGAATCACCGCAAGAGCTCTAGATTTTTCTTTGTTATCTTCAATCTGTTTCATTATTGGCGACTCCGATTTGTTCTGATGATAAATTGCCTTCTTGTAGTAATCTTCTCTAAATGGGTTTTCAGATTCATCAGCATACACGTTTCTGCATTCACGCTTAAAGTGACCTTTCTGTTTGCACTTGAAGCATGTCACCTTAGTCTTGTCAAAGCCCAACTTGGTAGATGGTCCACCAATTGACTTTCTCCCAGTTATCTCCATGAAACGCTGTGCTCGACGAACTGCACTGGCCATACACCACTTTATGTCGATTAGTTCCATCTCCTCAGGATCTATCTGATCATAGTCCTCTTTTGTTAGGTTGGTGTTGCCAATCTTCCCTGCTACAAGACTTTCATAAGATTCTAGCACAGATGCTAGGAAAACCATCTGTTGCTTTGCTGACTCCTCGCTGAAGTTCTGAGCGTTCTTTAAGTCTACAGCGATGTTGCATTGAAATAAGTTCTTTGTATCAGACTGGTTTGAATTTGATGAAGACCCACTGTGATAACCACTGCTTTGACTTTTTTGCTTGTTGTGGAGACATTCTCAGCAGAAAACGCAGTCTTGGGAGATGTATTTTTCGGCATCATGCTCTTTGGATAATACAAATCCAAATTCTGCTGATATGATGAATGATTGACTTTGTACGTCTTCTTCAATTCCAACTCGTGACTTTCTAATCTCTCAATCAACAAGTCAACTGTTAAATCTTCTGGCTTGATAGTATTCTTTAGCATCAACGCATAATATTGCCAATTCATCTCATCTGGTAATGCATCGAACAATTTGTCGACTAGCTCTTCTTGAGAATAGCGAATATCATGTCTTGCCAGTTCCAGTTTCAGATGCCCAAACCTCTCTATCATTTTACAAACTGATTCATTCTTTAAACACCCAAACAAATCAAACTCTTTTCTAAGTAGTTTCTTTTTGTTTTTCACAATTTCTGTGCTTCCTATACATTTGTTTTTCAATTTGTTCCAAAGATCTGTAGCACTAGAATATTCGATCAAAGATATGATATCTTCTCTGACGGACTGAAACAACAACGCAATACATTTTTGCTCAGCAACAAACATGTCTATCTCCTCATTTGTTGTTAAGGTTTCACCTTTTTTGTTTCCATCGTATCCAATTTTTAGACTCTTCCAACTAGAAAAAGCAAAAGCCATCAACCAATCTTCAAATTTCTTTGCCCACCGATTATAATCTTCGATAGCCATCAACTTCGGGGGTTTGTTGTAAGTTCCAAAAGCACTTTCAAACTCCAATGCATCCGATAGCTTTTTCTTTGGATTTTGCGTGTTATCATTTGTGTTACTCGAAGATATATCATTTCCACCATCTCCAGCAAATGCAAAAACATCATAGAATGGATTGAAATCATCCATCTTGAACGTACCTGAAAAACAATTAGCAAAACACTTAGAACTTTTAATTTTTGAAAAATAACAAGTTCAAACAAAATCACTTGAAGAGAAATAGTAACAATTCAAGCGAAACAAGCAAGAATCAACACTATTCAAGCGAATTGGTAAACAAGTTTATGAAGTTCAAGCGAAACAGATCATTTTGAAGCGAAACCTCCTAGTTCGCTTGAACTTTCAAGCGAAATGGCTTAATCTGAAAGGACCAGTTCAAGCGAAATGCTATAATCCCTGTTCGCTTGAACCTTTCAAGCGAAACTATCTGAAAATCCTTTGTTTTCAAGCGAGATCAGCTGATTTCAAGCGAAACAGCGAAGGTCTGATTCAAGCGAAACATAGTTTTTATCCATTTTTTACCAGTTTTAATTCGAATTTTAGTCTAATTTTTTGTAGGCTTTGTTAAATCTATGTTTTACACAACATAAGTGAAAGTTAGGCCATTTCAACCGTTAGAACTCGTTCAAATCAGAAAAATATGAGA
This sequence comes from Helianthus tuberosus, assembly GCA_030545235.1. Classification (NCBI taxonomy): domain Eukaryota; kingdom Viridiplantae; phylum Streptophyta; class Magnoliopsida; order Asterales; family Asteraceae; genus Helianthus; species Helianthus tuberosus. The sequence goes on from CM060436.1 coordinate 10,140,260, forward strand.
AGAAGTGAGTAGAAAGTAGAAAATCCGGTAGAATCAAGCTGCTATGGTATGAACTCCTCGTCCTGAGCTCTGATACCACTTGTTGGATCGTATTTTGACCCTAAATAGTCAAGTTGAGTCGTTCATCTTTGAATACAAAGGCGGAATCAAAGTAAACAAAGTCACAACAGCTAGTTTCCTTTTAATCTATCTTTTCTGATTGATTTCCTGAGATTTTACACATTCAAATAACAATCCGACATCACCTCTGCTCAGATACAATGAATCATGATCGCTTCAAATGAACAACACACAACCCTATTTATAGGCACACTAGGTTTCGCTTGAGAGGTTCAAGCGAAAGGGCTTTCGCTTGAGATTGCACTGTTCAAGCGAACCTGCATGTTTGGGTTTTGCTTGAACTTGTCTCGTGACACTCTCAAGCGAAATCTCATTCCTAAAACTATACAATTTCTAATTTCGACCCTGTTGTATGTTCATTCAACCTATCTAGACAAAAGACTTGTATAAGACAAAGTTAATAGACACTAAGTGTACCAACACGTATAGATCAGGAAAGTACAAGATTTAGGACGAAAACTTACCGGAATCGAGAGAAATCTGCGAAAAGATGAGCTGAGCGTGCTGGTCGGTCAGAGGTTTCCAAAAGTGGAAAGAATGACAATGACAGGGGTATTTATAGGATGCCAAAAGGGGTAAGTGCTGAACGATCGGCCAGGCAGCTCGATCGGACAGCAGTCCGTTCGGCTGGCTGTTCGATCGGCTAGGGGCCTGATCGATCAGTCGCACTTTTCGAGTGTTTCGCGCGACGATTCTTGATAATTCGATTTCGATTGCGAGCGGTTCGATACGATAGGGTTTCCTAATCAATTTACTTTTAGTCCCAAACACTCATATCTCGCATAATCTATTTTCCACCAATTATCATAGTTCGTTCACGATTCGAGTTCGATTGCATTTCGAGTTAGATTTCGAGTTTCGATTGAGTTCGCTTGATTATCACAACAAAACATAAATAAACATGCACAGGTAACACGTAAGGCACACACACGTATAATAACAAGTAAAAATACGTAGCTCGAGTTGCGAATTGATGTCGATTTGATTAGCATAGCTTGATTATTGATTAGTTAACTTTATCGCATTGTTACTTCCTATAGTTCATAGTCGTAGGTCGATTGAATACACCTCGATTATTGTCAGTAACAACACTTACTCCACATAATACGAATAAAGTAAAGAAATTCCTGCAAGTCAAGTTGCGCGAAATCGGTCGTTGACTTAGACCTTGACTTTGACTTGTGAAAACACGGGGTGTTACACGTGATTACGCTCACGTTGCAAAGTTCAAACGAACTTTGTGTTGACCATTGATTGGTCAAAGCAGAAAGTCAAACACTATTTGACTTTCATGCTCGAAAAGCATAAAAAGCATGAAAGAATACTCACAAAAGGTCCAAGCAAGGAAGTTTTGATTCAAATTACTCAGGTATGGAGTATAAACCCCAACTTGGAGAAGATTGAATCAAATTGTGAGTTGCAAGAATGAAAAAGCTTGGGTATTTATAGAATTCTAAGAACCGTTAGGATCGTTTCTCGTAATTCGTGCTTCAATCTTGGCCATACATTTGGGGACATGGTTTTACAATACAAGGGGTACTCAAAACCAGTCCATAACATCCAAATTCAGGGGTTAAAAACCATCAAAACCAGCTCAAATAACCAGATTCAATGTTTTTGTCTGACATTCTGTCGCAGGCCGCGTAGGAAATGGGCAAGGCTTACACGCCCCTCCTAGCATCTTTCACAGATTGACACTTTTGGTTCCTGCAAGCCCAAAACTTGGTTTTTGATGCATTTTGACACGTTTAAGCCTCGTTAACCCCATTTCAAGGCTCCAAAATGAAGTTAAAGTATAGGGAACTTAAAATATGCTCAAAAATATCTCGGATTTCAGTTCGTTTGGTCGTACGGTTGCGTTATTCTGTTAATTGCGACGAAAACTCGAACGGACGCGAAAACGATCCAAATTTCACGAGGAATGGTATTTTTGCATTCCAATCACTAGAATAAAATATTTTAATGATTACAAAAATTTTTGGATGTCCGGATATATTCAGAATGTAAGATATGCGCGAAGATGTAAACTTATGCACTTTTTGACGCTTTTAGTCCCTATTGATCAAATAAGTTTATTTTTGCGCACCAAACACCTCAAAGCCTATTTCTAAGCTATGTAAAGGATATTTAGGGAATGTTTAACTTATGATCAAGTTCCGGATATTTAGGGCATAGTTTCGCAGTTTGACACAAATAGTCCCTGCGACCGAATAGACTTGTTTTCGACATACCAAACCTTCCAAAACTTATTTCTATGTTATGTTTAGGTTATTTAAGGTATGTTAAGCGTTTGTCACTATTCCGGAGTGTTTGTCACGTTAAACTGACTGTGTTTACGCATCAGTTTGCATATAACTTTCCAGAAAGCGATTTAAAGCTTGAAATCGAACTCGAATCAAATTGTAAAATCATCAAACACAAATACACATATAATAACACCAAAACACATCGTTTTATTGATAATGGATATTGTTTTACATTGTACATCGTTTACAAAGCACTGTTGTCACAAGTAGCCACTGCCCCAACACCGCCACAATAGTCACCACTAGAAACCATCCTCCACCACCGTTGAACCAGTCATAGCCACCGAACCACCACAACACCGCCACCATCCATCACATCAAAGCAACCACCTTCACCACTGTTAGGTCTGTTCACGAGCTGAGCCGAACCGAGCGGACCTTTGCTCGTGCTTGGCTCGTTTACAAACCGAACCGAGCGGAGCGGCTCATTTAAAACTGAGCCACAAATCAAGCGAGCATTTTCCAAGCAGTACATATTTCGAGCGAGCGGCGAGCGAAGTTCGAGCGATTTGGACAACTGTGTCGCCCGATTTAAATTTGCTGAGAGAGATAGTGACAATGTAGGGTCTCAATTTTTTTTGTCTTAATAAACAGGCACATTTCATGGCATAATATTTTTCTTATGAATAACACTGTTGTGGCCGACGAGGCGATGATCATATTGCACGAACAATGACGTTGAGAGTAAGAGACGATTGACTTAGGGTAACGACATGAAACGTTGAGCCGATGAGCAGACTGTCGTTTATCTGTTTAGGGTTTAAATTTTAGATTTGATATTAATTTTTTTATTAACGTGATCGGGTTAGTACGTATAAATATAGTTCTAAATTTATATATAGTTGACCAAAATCTAATAGAGTAGTATATATAAAACTATAAATTTAATTTATATTTAAGTATATATGTATGTGTGTATAAATATAGGTGTGTGTGTATATATGTATAATTTATATTTGTGTATATACATGTTTATAGATGTATGTGTATATCAGTATATGTGTATATATATACTAACTAAAAATAATAATTCAAGCCGAACCGAGCCGAGCGGATCTTTGCTCATGCTTGGCTCGTTTACAAACCGAACCGAGCAGAGCGGCTCGTTTACAACCGAGCGTCAAATCGAACGAGCATTTTCCGAGCAATTTCCGAACGAGCGTCGAGCGAGCGCCGAGCGGTTTGAACGGCCCTAACCACCGTGATAGAAAAGAGAGGTATGATCGATAGTGTTGTTGTCATTGATGTTTTGTTTTGTAGAGAGAGATAGACAAAGAAATGAAGAAGTTGCAGCATTTTAGTTTGAAATTAGTTTTAGGGCTTGCTTCGGCATATGGAGATGGCGGGTATGTTCTTGTTTTGATTTTAGGGTTCAAGTTGAATTCAAGCTCTATATTATTCCATATATACGTTTGCAAGTTTTTTGTGCATAGGCACTTGTACATTGTGCTTTGTGAGTTTTTCAAAAAAAAAAAGTTGATTTTTTACTTTTAACCAAAAGGTTTTTATCTTTTCCAATTTTAACCCTACATAATTTGTTTTTTTAACTTTAACCCAAAACTTTTCATTATTTGCAATTTAACTTCGCAATTTTTGTCACTTGTACTTTTCATCTTTCGCAAATTTTCGTTTTACGTATAGTTCTAAATTTTTTGAGTTAATACGACGCAACGTGCATGTGTTGTTCAACGTTTTTACCCCTATTTTTCCATAATTGACAGGTTTGTCGCAACAAGCATATCGTAGGTCGAGTCAGTGTTGGTGGTAGATGACGGTTGTGTGACATTAGTGCTATTTGACACACCGTTTTACGCCCCACCGCAATGCGGGGTGTGCTTTGAGGGGTTTTCAAAGAAAAAATAGTTACGCATATGGTTGTCGTAACGTTGGCTTTGGGGGTTTTCCAAAAAAAATTGATTTTTTTTACTTTTCACCCAAAAGTAATTCATAAATTACTTTTAACCCAAAACTATTTTTTTTACTTTTAACCCAAAACTTTTTATCTTTTACAATCTATCCTCACAACTTTTTTTACTTTCAACTTTGATCCTTTATAGTTTTCATTTTCCGCAAATTTTTCGCTTTATGCTTGGTTCTAAATTTTGTGACTTAACTCATCGCAACGTGCGTCTTTGGTTTAACAGTTTTACGTTTCGTTCTAAATTTTGCGAGTTAACACGACGCAACGTGTGTGTTTGGGTGAACGTTTTTACATCGTCTATTTTCCCCCGTTTGACAGGTTTAACATAACGTGCGGGTCCTAGATTGACTTAGTTATAACTAAAGAATCCCCGCCGCATTGCAGCGGGTCGCAATCCTAGTTAATTATTAATTAGTTAAAAGTTAAAAGAAAGTGGGTTCCACTTTTGTTATTCTTTTTAGGGTTATTGGCCTGAAACACCACCAACTATTCCACTTTTGCCGCTGGCACCCCCACCTTCACTAATAGTCCACAGCACCATCAACTAACGACTTATTGGTTTACAACACCACAAAACTAACTGGGCATTAACACCGTTTGTTTAATCCGACGTGGCATGCCTACGTGGCTTTTGATGCTTAGCTGGCCTGCCTACGTGGTTTCCCCTCCCTTATAAACGATTACCAGGAGACTTTCGCGCTATTTTTCAAGCCCTAAGTCTGAGAAGTCATCGCAACAGTGAAATTGAAGCAGTGAAGATTGAAATCGAGCATTGCAGATGGTGATAATCGAAGAAGAGAAGATGGGAGAGCAACTCATTTAAGTGAATCTGCATTTTAGTGGTAAGATTGCAATCGGTGAGCCTAGATACAGGTATGTCGGTGGTGTTAAGATGTTTTTAGGTTTAGATGTTGATAATATCTCGTTCTCTGAGTTGTTTGATACTGTTTGGGATATGAGTGTTTATCCACGAGTTGTATGCTGTGATTCCGGGTGATGGGGCTCTAAAACTTTTGCTAAATGATAGGGATTTGATTGAAAGAGTGAACAAGGAAGATGCAGATGCTAAGAAGAAGCTACTTGAGGGCATACTAAAACAGCCTGCACAGGTTAACACACCTTTATCTAGTCAACATATTGAAGGTTACAGTAGTTATGAAGACTCGGATGGTGATGTTCAAAGCCCTGGTGAGAGTGAGGATGACAATATTAGAGGCAAGAAGTACATAGATGTTGTTCCTGTTGTGGATGAAGATACTGATTTCAACAGATATAAGTGGGTGGTAGGAACCAGGTTTGCTTCTAGGGAAGACTTTAAGAAGGCAGTCCAGAGGTATGCAATTACTAATGGTAGAAACTTGAAGATCCTAAAAAGTGATAGTAATGACCTTGGAAAATTAGTATACTCCTGTGCAAAGGGTTGTCCATTCAAATTATATCTTTCATATCATACTGGAAAAGCCTGTTTTATGATCAAAAGTGTAACCAACAGACACAGGTGCCAAAGAAACATGCAAAAAAATAGACAGCTTACTAAGTATTTCATTGCAGAGGATTTGTTGCCAATTTTCAAAGCTAGGCCAAACTGGCCTGCCAAAGAAATTCAGATGGCTGTGAAGGAGAAACATAAGGTGTTAATTTCCAAGTGGATGGCCTATCATGCAAAGACTGTGGCACATAAGATTCTACATGGGTCAATGAGGGAACACTATAGTAAGTTAGGATCATATGTTGCAGCCTTGAGGGACACTAACCCCACCTCTACATTTGTGTTAGACACATTGCCACCAGCAGAAGGGTGTACACATGGGACATTCTTTAGGTTGTTTATATGCTTTGATGGATTAAGGAAAGGTTTTTTGGCTGGATGTAGAAAGATGTTGTGTTTGGATGGCTGTTTTTTGAAGACCTTTTTAGGTGGTATGCTATTGACTGCAGTTGGTAGGGATGGAAATGACCAGATGTTTCCCTTGGCTTGGGCAGTTGTAGAGGGTGAGAACAATGAGTCTTGGGAATGGTTTATGGCTGAGCTATACAACTGTTTGGGCATCAATAATGGTGGGAAAGGATGGACACTCATGTCAGATCAGCAAAAGGTATAGTTAGATAATTTAAGTGGCTTAATTACACATGTAATGATTGAATGCTTATTTTCTCCTTGTTGCAGGGTCTACTGAATGCCATGAATCTGGTGTGGAAGAATGCAGAACATAGAAACTGTGCTAGGCATATTTATGCTAATTGGCACAAGAAGTTCAAAGCAGAAGATTTGAAGGCTGCCTTCTGGAAGGCATGTAGGTCTTACAACATTGCTGACTACAAGGATGCAATCAAGGAACTAACCGAACTAAATGCAGATGGTGTTGAGGCTCTAAATACACAGCAGAATCCAAAGGCATTTACCAGGTGTTTTCTAGACAATGAAACAAAGTGTGATGTGATTGTGAATAATATGGCTGAAACCTTCAATGGTTACATTGTACAAGCCAGGTCTAAACATATTATACATATGCTAGAGGATATTAGAGTTTCAGTCATGTCTAGGCTTGTTAGGATGAGGAGTGCAATGGAAAATAAGGAGGTAGTTGTATGTCCTAGGATTCAGAAAAAGCTTGATAAGGAGAAGTATTGGTCCTATAAATGTGAGGTTTACCCATCTTCATTGAATGAATTCCAAGTTAGAGATTACTATGATGATGTAACTGTTAATTTGGGATCCACATCATGTACTTGTAAGAAGTGGGACCTCACAGGTATACCCTGCAAGCATGTTTGTGCAGTGGCTGAATTCTTAGGAAAGACTGCTGAGGAGTATGTTCAGGTGAGCTATACTTATAGTTTGTGTTGTTAAGTGTTGACCTAAAACTAAACAATCCTTTGGTGTGTTATATTATATCTTGCAGGGAACAAGACTAAGCAGGGGATTATGATGAAGTGTAGCCATTGCAAGAGTCCTGATCACAACATCAGGAGATGCCCTGAAAAAGCTAAAGGCACACCTAAGGTGATTACTAAAAGTAACATGAAAAGGGGAAAGCCAAAGGGGACCTCAAGGCCTGGTTCTAGCAAACAAAGTGGGCAGTCAACCCAAACTACTCAACCTGAAGTCAACCCAACCCAGAATAGTCAACATGAAGTCAACCCAAGCCAACAGTCAAAAAATTCAACCATTGGGTCAAAGAGATCAAGGGGAAGTCAAGCAACCAAACAAAGCACAAGGGGGAAAGGAAAAGTGTCAAAGTCTACCAATTAGTTTGCCTTATGTTTGGGTCAAAGATGCCATGTTTTGTTTGACTTATGTTTGGGTCTAAGTGTCTGGATGTTTTTTAAATTTCTGTGTTATGTTTGACTGATGTTTGCAATAGTTATGTTTCTGTCACTGGTTTGACTGATCTTTGTAAGATAATGTTTGACTGATGTTTGGGGCAAATTGACACTCACTAATTTGCTCATGTTTGGGTCAAATTGACACCAACTGATTTGAACTGATTTGCTTATGTTTGTGTCTAGTTGACACTAACTGGTTTGCTGATGTTTGGGTCAAAGCTTAAACAGTTTTGTTTGATAATGTCTTAACAAAGTTTGACTGATGTTTGGGCCAAACTGGCTGAATATTTTACAACTGAATTGCTGCAACTATGAATTAGATGTTCATAAAGATACTGCATTAACACTAATGGGTCAATTACATTACATTCAACTTAATTGACACTAACTGGTCAACTACAATACATTCATATAAATTACATGCCAAACCAAAACATTCATCAACTACAATTATGTCGTTACAATTCGGTGAAAACTAAAACCAAATCCAAAAGACTGTGAATGATGCCACCAGCATAGCAGCTAACCAGAACCACTTTGACCCACATTTCTCATGCTTCATACATATCCCTTTCTTCAGGTTTTTGATTTCTTGTTGCAATATAACATTTTGCAGCTTCAAATTTTCAGTCTTTATGTCCTCATAAGCCATACCCCTTCCACGATTAAACTGTCCTCTAATTAATCCATCAAATTGATCTTTCCAGAGGAAAAAGTTGCAATCCATGTTCTACAAAACACCCTAAAAATGATTAATTTGTGAAATTGGAATACAAATACCACCATCGACATCAAGATAAACTTACCGGCCAAAAGGAACATCCATAGAACTCATCGCCACACCGACTGCTTTTTGGACCCGCAACCCTACACACTGCAATCGAATCGTGATTGCAGTATAGGTTTCCTTCGAGATCGATCCTGATTATCTGTGATCTAGGTCTTCCTCTTTGGGGGCTTCGTGATTTACCTTCCATGGTGTTAACTAGGGCATACATGTCTCCTGGTAATCGTTTATAAGGGAGGGGAAACCACGTAGGCAGGCCAGCTAAGCATCAAAAGCCACGTAGGCATGCCACGTCGGATTAAACAAACGGTGTTAATGCCTAGTTAGTTTTGTGGTGTTGTAAACCAATAAGTCGTTAGTTGATGGTGCTGTGGACTATTAGTGAAGGTGGGGGTGCCAGCGGCAAAAGTGGAATAGTTGGTGGTGTTTCAGGCCAATAACCCTTCTTTTTATATCTATTTTGTTTCATATATATTTATGCATTAAATTGGGAATAGACAATAATACCCTTGGCATTTATGTGATCTGATTTAATAAAGAAAATTATCATGGTTAGGGTTAAAGGACATAACATGCAAGATTTTAAAACATTAAGTATAAAACTCATCAATTTCAAAAGCAAATGATACCGTCTGAAATTTGATATAAAGATAAAGGACAACACTTGTAATTTACTTTTTTTTTTCAAGTTGGGATTTCTGATTTTCTGCTACTTGCGAATTACGATTTCTCTCCCTAGGGAGATTGAATTTTGGAGTATTGGACTGGTTCACTGATTATTAGGCGATTGGAATAGGGTCCCGGGTCAGCAACAAGACTGATACACACTAGGTAATATTTTTTTGTGTGTTCTTAGTTCATATCCTGAACTATCAAATTTGGATTATGCAGTAGACTACCCAGGCCAAGATATTAATGATTAAACGTTATTTAGTGTGGTTGTAAACATGTTTTGAAAATTAAATTTGACTAGCAAGTGTGGGAAATCATTTAGTATGAAAGGAAAATGTAACAAGTGGGTTTGGTTCAATAGCATTTGTCTTTGATTGTTAAGGAGAAATTTTATATATGTGTATGTATACCTTGACAAAAGTGCTTCTGATTAGTTGCTTATCAAACAACTCTCTATGCCTATTTTTTTATTAAATACTCTATATATTCTATCTTTTGCAAAGTGTGTTGTATTGAAGTATATGAAGTTATATTATTAATTATTTGGTTATCCTGTCACTTTGTATAGAATACTAGTGTATCTGAATTGAAGAGAAAAATACCAAATTTGAGCAAAGTGGTTTAGTAGGACCGATTTTTTCTTACATCCAAATAAAGACTTCATGGGTGTCAGTAAACACATACCCAAGTTGTTGAATGCTATCACACCTACCAAATTTATTGATATTCTTTTTACATCCACACATATATGAATACACTGATTCTAAAACTTAAAAGAGATTAAAAAATAAAGAAAAGAGTTTAAACAAGCACGTCAATGATTATTTTACTATGTTTGATCATAGAAGGAACGCAATGAGAGAGCGATCATAGCTCATGAATTGGCCGATGTGATCAATGACATTCATAAGTTTTACTCTCATGACTAGTGGCGGATTCAACAATTTTTTTGAGGGGGGTCCTTTTGGTAAATTCTCACTATTTTTTTTCCAAATCATACAAGGTTTTCACTAGTTTTTTCCAAACCGAGTAGGTTCCTGAGAACCCAAGAACCCCCCTGAATCTGTCACTGCTCGTGACTAAAGACAATCCCTAACACTCATTAATGCCATTTCAAGACAATTCAACATGTTGATTGGAAAAATCATTCAATTGCTCAATTAGGGCTACACAGGGTTACTTTTTCGTTAGAGTGAGTTTGTATTTGATAACGAATTAAAGAAATCCAAATTGCGAATAAGAAAATATATAATGCTAATTAAAGTAACAACCCAAGTAAGTCGTGCCAGAATATTGTCTGCGTTGCTCTCAATGAGTTGCTCATCCAAAAACTTACAACTTTACTTTCACCCGACGAATAGATCGCCCACATAAAACACTTCCTGGTAAAGAAAGTTTCCACCCCCTTATATGGAAGACGCTGTTCTCACCTCAACCGATGTAGGAGTTACAACTAAATATTTGAATATCCATTAGAGTCATTAGATTCTTAACTATTTAGATAGTTCTCATTAAAATATAAAACTTGAGACAATTGTAAAAATAAATAGTGTTAACATTGATTGGGTATGGCATATTATGATTAGTTACTTGAAGAGCCTTGTGTAGTATGGAAGCCACAAAGTGATCTAGAGGTGAAGTTTGCATACACGTGAATTGATTGTGACTTGTCGAAGTCTAATGCCCTAACATTCTCTTTAGTGCTATCATTCTCTTAATACCAACCAACCAACTTGCTTCCCCTATAATAATTCCTATAAGTCCCACAACACTTCAAAATCAAAACCAGATCGACTAAAATAATCCAAATAAAATGAGTTAAATTAAGAATAAAAAGTTTTAAAAAGTCGACCATTTCATTGATTATGGGCCCAATGGTTGGGTTAAAGCAAGTATGCCACGAGACCATTTCAATGGATAACTAGTAACTTCACTCACATATCAATTATTAAAGCATACATGTTTAGACTAATCCTAGTGGTAAGGGTGAATAATGCCCCCACCCTTGGGTGTTTTCCGCCATGTGGCAATCCAGTCAGGGGCATTATTGGACCTTTTTTTTCTTTTAAAATGGGTGTAGTAAGAATGTGGATATTATGTTAAAAAAAGATGTAAAGAATTAAATAAAAAAAACTAACCAAAAAAGGGGGTTAGCCAAGAAAAAGAGGAAAGTATGTGATTGGCCAACAGTTTTCCATTTTGGCGTGATTTAAAACACGCTTCGGAGCTTTTTGTTCGAAGATAACACCCAAAAACGCCCAAGGGGGTGAGGCATGATTGAGCGTGTTTGATGGCTTTTTTTTTTTTTTTTTGAAAAAAACACGCACGCTACGCATGGTATTATTATGATTTAAGTTTGCATTCTTTATATTTGTGTACTATAAATGAACACTTAAACGTAATTCCTTAGATACTTTTGCTTTACATAATTATTGTCTAGGGAGAATTTATAATTATGAAAGTATATTTTGGTGTACTTTTGCTTTTTATTCTTATTATACATTACAACATTCATATTAGATTATTTATTCTTAGGGCTGCAAACGAAACAAACGTTCGGCAAACAGTTCGTGAACCGTTCGGCGGGAAGTTTGTTTGTGTTCGTTTGTTTATTAAATAAACAAACACGAACAAGAAATTTCGTTCGTTTAGTTAAATAAACAAACATGAACAGAGGTCGTGTTCGTTCGTTTATGTTCGTGAACGTTTGGTAACGTGTGTGTTTGTGTTCGAAAGTTCATTAGTGTTTTTAGTTTTTATATTTATTTAAATACTTCAAAATTTCGACAAATTAAATATCTAATAAGTGTCCGTATATTATATATTTTGTTCATGAACGATTGTTTGTGTTCATTTGTTTCCATTTGTGCTCATAAACATTAGTTTGTGCTCATTTGTTTTCGTCAACGTTCGTTGCCTAAAATTAACAAACAAACACAAACGAACACGAACAAGTTCATTTCCTTAACAAACGAACACAAACATAAAATCTTGTTTGATAAGTGTTCGTGAACTGTTCGCGAACACATATATTTCTTAACAAACGAACACGAACAAGATCTTGTTCGTGTTTGTTTGGTTCATTTGCAGCCCTACTTATTCTCGTCCTTATGAGTTAACTAAAATTTACCTTAATCTCTTAAATTTGTTCGATCTTTTAAAAATCTTCTACATCTCATTCCGTATTTCTATATGTGTTCAACTAAATAATATTCTATTATTTTTTTTTTTCAAGCGCTCACAACATTTTGGGGATAAATAAATTGTGAATCCATATATTTAGATAAAGTAGATGAGTCACTTAAGACGTGCCTTTATAAGACGGGGTTGAAAATACCGTCTTAAAGCCTAATTTACCCGTTCAAAGCTCTGTTTTGCAGTAGTGAGTGTTAAATTATGTCAAAAGGTTAAACTTTTCCACCAATTACAGAGATGGGTTGATATGAGGACTAACATGTGAATAATTTTAGCTCCTTTTCAATCGTGAAACTTCTATACGTCCAATAGTTTTACTACTACTCTTCACAATTGGTAGAGGTTAAACCAATCATGTTTCTCGTTTAGGGGACTGGGGGTGGGCACGTGATGGCCAAACATCACGCGTGAAACAATATAGAACACCGCCGCCACCGCCAAACTTCACGCGTGGAAAGAACGCATGGAAGATATCACGCGTTGAAAATCAAATGTTACCGTTTGGAATTGACCGTTTGGGGGTTATTTTTTTGAGGATTTTTTTATATAAAATCCACCAATCTTTCCCCACTCAATCCAAAATATCAAAAAACTCTCCATTTCATCTCAAAAATTCTCCAATTCAACTAAAAAATTATCCAACTCAATCAAAATTATTTTACAACAAACATAGAAGGTTCAAGCAAGAGAGGTGCAGGTTCGAAAAAAAGAGGTTCGGGTACGAAGAAAAATCCCGTAAGACCAAAGTTCGAGCAAATGGCGAGCCGACGCGCTTTAGGTTGCAAGACAAACTCGACCAAGTCCCACATTTTCAAACCCAACAATATCCACCTTTTTCAAACCCAACAATATCCACCCTTTCAATCTCAAATGTATCAAAACCAACCGTTCGTTCCACCGTTTCAACTTCACCAATTTCAACCCCAATTGTTTCCACACTTTCAAAGCCAATCCCACCAAGTCGACCCACTGAAGATGACACCCTCATCCGTCAATTTGCACGTGCGTATCGTGAACCACAACCAAGTCTCGACGATGATGAAGATGATGATTATGTTCAAGAAGAAGAAGAAGAAAATGATGACGTTCAAGAAGTTGTCCCGTCATCCGTTCGGGTCATTAATCATTTTAGTCAACTTCCTTGGTGAAAGCGTACTTGCACATCTCCGAAAATAAGAAACATGCTAACGAGTAAAGAAATGATATGTTTTGGAGACGGGTCATTAATCATTTTAGTCAACTTCCCGGTTCAACGGAATGAAACATGGACCAAATGACGTCGAAATGGACGGATTTTGAACGGGAAAATTAGTAAATTCAACGGTTGTTTCATTCAAAAGGTACGTTTTTTGCATAAAGTTTAAAACTGTTTTTTTTTTTATTTTAATAACAGAAAACTGTAATTTAAAAAAACAGAAACTGTTATTTAAAAAAAGGGTTATTGGATTTTAATAATCCTAAGTTTCACCAGTTAGCCGATAATAATCCCAATTTTAAAAATTCCCTACAGTAATCCCAACTTGTAAAAGTTTGGCCGCCATTGATCATTTTCAAACATATAAGAATTTGGTCTTCTCAATAGATTCAATTACACCTAGAGACCCCTTAATTGATTTAAGTGCACCTATGTTAGAAAATGATCAATAACGGCCAAACTTTTACAAGTTGGGATTATTTGAGGAAATGTTTAAAGTTGGGATTATTATCGGCTAACTGGTGAAACTTAGGATTATTAAAATTCAATAACCCTTTAAAAAAACAGAAACTGTTATTAAAAAAAGGAAAATTGGTAATTAATAAACCAACCTTTGCCCCATTGGTAATTAATAATCCTACTACAGAATTTGTAATTAATAATCCTACGTTTCAATATGTTGGTACTCAATAGACATCCGTTAGTTTTTTTTAACTGAAGTTAGTTTTTAAGTTTTATTTGTTACACAAACAGTCCTGTAGTTATAATTTACTAGTTTTAAGTTTTATTTATTACACAAACAGTCCCTGTAGTTATAAAAAAAATCATAAAATAAAAAAAAAATCTAAAAAATCAAAAATCATAAAAAATTATAAAAAAATAAAAAAAATTCTAAAAAACTCAAAAAAATTCAAAAAAATCATAAAAATTCAAAAAAAAAATTCAAAAAAATCATAAAAAATCATAAAAAATAAAAAAAGCAAACGTTTCGACGCGAACCGTACCACCACCACCACCGCCACCACCACCACCGCACCGCCGCCACCACCACCACTACCGCCACCACCACCACCACCGCCACCACCACCACCACCACCGCCACCACAGCACCGCCACTACCACCGCCACCACCGCCACCACCACTACCACCACCGCACCGCCGCCCCGCCGCCACCACCGCCACCACAGCACCACCGCCACCACCACCACCACCACCGCCACCACCACCACCACCGCACCGCCGCCACCACCACCGCGACCACCACCGCCACCACCACAGCACCGCCACCCACCACCACCACCGTTTTTGAAACGGTACAGGTCGAAAACGGTCCGGGTCGAAAACGGTACGCGTCGAAACGGTACGGGTCGAAACGGTCCGGGTCGAAACGGTCCGGGTCGAAACCGGTTCGGGTCGAAACGGTACGCGTCGAAACGGTACGCGTCGAAACGGTACGGGTCGAAACGGTACGGGTCGAAACGGTCCGGGTCGAAACGTTTGCTTTTTTTGAATTTTTTGAATTTTTATGCCTTTTTATGATTTTTTTTATGATTTTTTTTGAATTTTTATGATTTTTTTGAATTTTTTTGATTTTTTTAGAATTTTTATGATTTTTTTTATTTTTTAGAATTTTTTTGATTTTTTAGGATTTTTATGATTTTTTTATAACTACAGGGACTGTTTGTGTAATAAATAAAACTTAAAACTAGTAAATTATAACTACAGGGACTGTTTGTGTAACAAATAAAACTTAAAAACTAACTTCAGTTAAAAAAAAACTAACGGAGGTCTATTGAGTACCAACATATTGAAACGTAGGATTATTAATTACCAATTCTGTAGGTAGGATTATTAATTACCAATGGGGCAAAGGTTGGTTTATTAATTACCAATTTTCCTTAAAAAAAACAGAAACAGTTTTTAAAAAAATACAGAAAACAGTTATTTTAAAAAAACAGAAACTGTTATTTAAAAAAAACAGAAACAGTTTTTTGAAAAAAAGAAAACAGTTATTAAAAAAACGGAAAACAGTTATTAAAAAAAACAGAAACTGTTAAAAAAAACAGAAAACAGTTTAAAAAAAACAGAAACTGTTTTTAAAAAAATACAGAAAACAAAAACTGTTTTCTTAAATAACTTTTTATATTTTTTGTAGAACTGAAATCCACAAAGTGGAGCGAGCGAGGAGACTTTCATGCAAACCGCCATCGATGAGTATTGCCGACTCTACCATAAGAGGAGTTTTCCACACGTGGCGGCATGGGAGGTTGAGAGACGTCACACGAAGTGGGTACCGGTTGATTTGGTCGACATGGGTGGGCCTACGACTCCTAAAAAAGAGGAGGTCCGAAAAGATCAAAGACCACCAAATCGAGGAACTACACGACTTCCGCGTCGGATAACTTGCCCCAAATGAATTTAAATGACGACCCCGTTGACGAACCCGATCAACCCATTGACGACCCCGTTGAAGAAGATACACCTACAAGGCCGTGTCGCAAGAAAAGTGGTGAATCGTCAAGCAAATGAAAGGAAGTGGTGGCGGTGTCGATCTTTAGAATCGAAGAGGCGAAATTGGCGGAAATAAGCGACTCCAAACAAAGAAAAGAAAAACTTGTGTCCGCAAAACTTGAACGTGAGCACGCGTACATGGGACAATTGAAAACAGTAGAAAGACAAAATGATTTAAAAATCTTGTGTGAGCCGCACGCCCATCTCGACGAACCATTTAAGTCGGTCGTAATTCAACAAAAGCGCGAGATTTGTGAAAGGTGGGTTTGGGAGATGCCACCCATTTAATTTAAGTTTTTTTTTTTCCAATGTTTAGTTGTTTTTTATTTTGCTATGTAATTTATGTTTTATTTAATTGAAATTTATAATTTATAATTTTAGTGTTTTATTGTTAATTTCTAAAAAAAAAGAAATTAAAATTATTGTGAGTTATGAAATTCCATCACTAGTGATGACCACCACCACTAAAAAAAGCTTGTGAGTGATGGAATAGTGGTTGATGACATAGCGGAACTTGATTGGATGTTGTGAGTGATGAGTGATGACCACCCCCACTCCCCTTATATGTTAATATGAACTAGTGGGTTACAGCCGCGCTTCGCGGCGGGGCGACCGGATTTTTGATCCGATATAGCAGTCGAAAGAGAAAACTTACAAAATAAAGTCGTGGTAAGTACAAAAGTATGTCGACGCGTGTTTTACATCGACCGGAAAACTCGATTACAAAAGTACTTAGAAAATTAAAGGGTTGTCAGTGTCAATGCTAAAAGTTGAGAAAATACAAAAAAAATGTCGAAATGTAAGTCTACTTAAGTTTATATCGACACGTAAATAAAAATAAATACGTAAAAGTCGATTAAAAAGTATTTAGAAAGTTAAGAGGTTGTAAGAGTTAATGCTGAAAATTAAAGGTTAAAAGTAAAAAAAAAAAAGCAAAAAGACAAAAAAAATCACCGACTATAAAAGTATTTAGAAAGTTAAAGGGTTGTCAGTGTGAATACTGAAAGTTGAAAAAACACAAAAAAATTTATGTCGAAACGTAAATCAACTTAAGTTTATATCGACACGTAAATAAAAATAAAGACGTAAACTCGGTTAAAAAGTATTTAGAAAGTTAAGGGGTCGTAAGAGTTAATACTGAAAGACAAAGGTTAAAAGTAAAAACAAAAAAACAAAAAAGACAGAAAGACAAAGTCAAAGATAAAAATAAAAAAAATTACTGTAACACTATTTATCCATATGTTTCAAATTAATACATATATATATATATATATGAATATGACTAGTTTAAAGTATTTTGTTTGTTTTTAAACATTAATTAAAAATTTAAAGCCAATAACACAAATATTTATAAAACACGATACCTGTTTCTCGTTTTAGCCGTGGGTATAAAAATATTATCAATTTAAGTTATACGATTAACACTTTTTAACCATTTATAATCAAATGGGTTAATCCATGACACATTAGGTTGACCCGAATCCGACGTATTTAGATATATATGTTCACGGTTCGATTATAAATTGACCCAAATTTATTTAAAATGCATATTAAGTTGGAATATTAGATTTTAATAATCCCAACTATTCGTCATTAGCTGGCAACAGTCTCAACTTAAAAAATAACCACTGACAGTCGCAACTATTGTCATATTGGCCACCAATGAACTCTGACTACAGAACCCTAACGTTGTTAGTCTACGGTCGCCGGAAAATCGTTTCTGGTCAGAAAATGGTTTCTAAAGGTCCGATCTAAGGTTACAAAGAGGTTTGAGATGAAAATATTGAGTTTTCCGGCCAAAAAGTTGATTTTTTCCGACCAAAGAGAAGTTTTCCGGCGAAAAAAAGAGTTTTCCGGCGACTTTAATAACTGTAACTTTTTTTAGAAAAATGTTCACAAGGGTCCACAATAAAGTTACAAAGAGGTTTGTGACGAAAAGATTGAGTTTTTCGGCCAAAAAGGAGTTTTCAGGCCAAAAATGTTTTTCGGCGACCGAAGACTAACAGCGTTAGGGTTCTTTTAGTCAGGGTCCATTGGAGACCAACATATTAATAGTTGAGACTTCCAATGGTTAGTTTTTAAGTTGGGGGTGGCAGTCAACAACGAATAGTTGAGATTATTAAAATTCAATAAGTTTGATTTATTAAATAAACTATGTTAGAACCCCGTGTATTACACGAGTTGAATAAATATAATTTTATATACTAAGTAATAAAATAGTTACATATTTTAAAAACTCGTGTGTTGCACGATTTGAATAAACACATGTCTTACACGAATAATGTAATCC
This sequence comes from Helianthus tuberosus, assembly GCA_030545235.1. Lineage (NCBI taxonomy): Eukaryota > Viridiplantae > Streptophyta > Magnoliopsida > Asterales > Asteraceae > Helianthus > Helianthus tuberosus. The sequence goes on from CM060436.1 coordinate 10,158,585, forward strand.
GTTAAAATATTTAGTCATTAAGATGCGTTTTCTAACAAAAGGAACTTTGAGGTACTATTTACTTATTGTAACGTCTCACTTTATTTTATATTAGGTTAGAGAGTTGTGTATTAATTACATGGTTTATAACATTTTACTTTGTTTTTTATTTATTATTAGGTTAGAAACTTACGTATTACCTGATGTTGGATAATCAGCAGAAAAAAAAGAAAAGAAATTTTTAGTAAAAAATATTAAATATACAAGAGATAAGTTGGATATTATGATTTAATATTATTATTTTATTGGAATGTAAAACGGGATAATGAGATTCTTTATTAGAAATATGATTCTAAATATACTATGTATAAAAAATATATATGTTCTACATGTATTGAATAAATAATTTTAACGAAACAGTTGATTAAAATAAATATTTTTATTTTAATATGTAATTATCAGTTACCCTTATCCTTATCATCAAAATATAAAAACAATTAAAACTACCAATTAAATAAAATCTTTATCTTTACAAATATTTAAAACGCTAATATATTTTTTTAGATTTTAATAATTAATATATGATTATAATAATTAATATATTATTATCAGGTATCTTTGTCTTTATCATTAAAATCTCTTCTACAAATTTTAAATTAAATACTATCAATAAATGACTTTTCATAATAAATATTTAGAAAAATATTTAAGACTGTCTCATAGAAAACTATGTGTCCCTAACATGATTTCTTTTATTTGACCATGTGTAGTGGTTAAGCCAAATAATGCCCCCACCATGGGGCGTTTTGCGACACGTGGCAGTTTAGTCAGTATGAGGCATTATTGCAAAAGTGGCGTAGTGGGAATAATGTCAACCATGGGGCGTTTTGCGACACGTGGTAGTCCATTTTTTTTAATTTAAAACATAAAAAACTTCATTAATTTAAAATAAAAATTACACTACTTGAAATAAAAAAAAAACAGAAAAAAAAACCGAAAAAAAATAAAGTTAAAAAAAAAGAAGATGATCTAGAGTCCATATTTTTCTCGAATTTTTTGGCGATACATTTGCGCAAGGATCAACGCGTCGCCTTGGAGGTGGTCGATCGGTTTGGACAAAAACTCAATGTCCTTTTCCATTTGCCTCGCCTCTTGCATCTCGTTAAACTTTTTTGTTTCGGCCACTCGTTCTTTCATAATCTCATAACGTTGGTGGCCGAGGTCGCGAATGTCTTGGAGACGACGGTTCATCTCCTCGAAGTCTTCTTTCAACTCGAGATCGGAAGACGACTCCACCGTTTTTTTCCCGGTTCGCTTATCCTTTCTTCTAACGGAGTGGCGCCACTCAAGTAAGCCACGTACGTTAAAACGCTCGGGTCCAAGTCTTGAAGGTTATACGGGTGTTGCGGTTGGGTTGTGTTCGGGTTCATGGGTCTTGCGGGGACACCAAAGGGGGGTCGGAATGGATGCATATTTGTATAAAATATAGAAGAAGTAGGAGAGAAAGTGTGATTATGTTTATAAAAAATAGGAAGAAGTGGGTATTATTTATATAGTGGGTAAATTTTGAAATTAAAAAAAAAATTAAAATGTTAAACAATTGACCGTTGTCAACGGTCATCTCTTGGCCCTATGCAATTTTGAGCGTTTTATTTAAAACGCCAAGTTAATTTTTTTTCAAAAAATACTCCTAATAACGTCTACTGTAATTGGGGGGGGGGGGGGCGTTTTGCGACGTTATTTTTGAATTTTTTTTAGAAATACCGCCCCACTACGGATGGTCTTATAGGTATAGATCATTACACCTGCTTTTATTTATGGCTCAGGTTGTTGGTAAGAATGATTAAGGTTTTTCAAGTCCATATAGGAAAGAATTTTGCATGATGCACTGGTTAAAATGTGCGGCTCAAACGTAAGACATGTATTTGTTTGGGAACTTTCGAGATATATAACATTAACTTCATAGAAAATATGAAGAACACTATTTTAAAAATTATGAAAATTTCATAATTCATAGTATTACTATATATTCTAGTTAGAGTTAAATGCCATTTTAGTCTATATGGTTTGAGTCATTTTGTCAGTTTAGCCTACAAGTTTTATTTTTTGCCTGTAGGTCCAAAAAAGTTTCATTGTGGTTATTTTAGTCCACTGGGTTAACTTCATCCTTTTATTCTGTCAACAAGAAGAACAATTCGGTCATTTTATATGTAATTTTGTTAACTATAAGGGCAATTCGAACATATAAAATGACAGAATTGCCTTTCTTGTTAACAGAAAAAATAGATTAAGTTAACCTAGTGGACTAAAATGGCAACGGTAAAATCTTTTTGGACACACATACGAAAAATGAAAACTTTGAACTAAACTGACAAAATAACCCAAACCACGTGGACTAAAATGACATTTAACTCTTCTAGTTAAGAAAGAACTTTTACAATATGTCAATTCTTTACATTGTAAATTAAATTTTTCTCTAAAAAAACTAGTTTGATCAACTTTGAGGTAATATTTTAGATTCCATGTTAGATTTAAGCCACCAACCCATAAATGCGACTCGTTACATCTCAGAATTCATCAATTTAATTACTTTAGACTTGTATCCTATCACTACTAGAAAAAGGGACAATTTTCTACAGAAATTTCCTACACAATTTTTTCATCACTAATTACTACACTGTTATGACGACGAATTTCCTAAAAAAAAATTTCAAGATTTTGTTACAAATTTTTGATGCATCCTTGACGAAAAATAAGAAAACCCTAATTAATTGACAGTTGCGTAACAAATCTATTGGAAATAACCTACAAAACAAAAAAAATAAGGGAAAAGGGTATCGTTTCCTGCACATTTATGACGAAAAATAAGAAAACCCTAATTAATTGACAGTTGCGTCATAAATCTGTAGGAAATAATCTACAAAAGGTTAATTATTATTTTTTACCGAATAAATATTTATATAAGCCAAAAAAATAAGGGGAGATAATATCTTTTCCTACACATTTATGACGGAATATTTATTTTTTAATTAACTTAAACCATCCGTCGGAATTCCGTCACAACTTGTGACAAGTTTCTGACAAAAAAATAAGAAAATCGTAATTAATTGACAGTTACGTCATTGTCACACCCCGAATTTCCACGTGTCACCGGTGGGCCCGGTAGGGGAGTATCGTGACGTGGTTGGCAACGTTACAGTCAAACAACACAATATTTAATATGCACAGCTGTCATGACCCCCGACCCACCCTGGACGGAATCGAGAGTCGTGAACAGCCCGGTGGTACCGGTGATTATTTTGAAAACGTTGCAGCGGAAATTTCATCAGGACCGTGAGTTAGGAAAATATCAGAGTTTAGAAAACACCGGATTTTATTTATTTAAATAGATGGGATGAACCCATGTTTTACAATGGTAGCTTTAATAAAGATAAATTTTATTACATAAAACAATATTTCTTAATTTGATTTAATTAATAAAATAAGCCACTTCTTGATGCCTTTCAGTGTCGTATCCAACTCTACTGTAATTACCTGAAACATGTTTGAAAAAGGTTTTGTCAGCGGGAAATACTGAGTGAATCATTCTATTTATTAAAATGACTCATTTGTTATAATTTACAGTATTAAGGAAGATTACAATGTTTCTGATATCAAACCAATTACCCACAGTACTTTGTCACTCGACCCATTGGCCCTTCCGTCCAATGGTGTCTGTGACTATGGTCATATCACCCCTTGGCTGCCCCAATGGTGAAGATTATCAAGTAATGTATACAAAACCCCACATACCGGCTGTAATATGGTGATTACATAAACTTAATCCCTGTAATTATAACTTTGAAATAAATAGGGTTTTGTAAATAGATTTGATAAAAAGAGAGAATGACTCACAAACTGTGAGAAAAGAAGAATGACTCACAAACTGTGAGAAAAGAAGAATGACTCACATTATAATCATGCTGATTCATACGGCCAAAGTTTAGTCTACAGATAATCCTTGATATATTGCAGATTTATACAGGCAGAGCTTAGCCTATTGATTTAGCCTTGTAACCTAGTGCACACGAACTAGGTAGGTAACTTAATACAGCATTTACGATAACTCACGAGATCAAATTTTCACAACGAACGACAAAGTGCAATACTTCATCCATCGATTTAACGATGATCCGTCAAATTAATGACGAACGACAAAGTATAATACTTCATCCATCGAATTAACGATGATCCGTCAAATTAATGACGAACGATAAAGTATAACCCTAGTGTGGGCGGCACTTAAACATCCATTGGATATATTGATCGGTCGGAAAATGAATCGTAATAGCGATTAAGTTAATACCCTGTTTCGTAGCAGAATTAGAGCTAGTGTGTGTTTGGTAGTAATAAAAATATATATTTGTAATTTAAGTATAGTACCCCTGATTCAATCTTATCCCGATGTCCCGAGACAGAACCCCAACGAACTTAGTCGGGCAGGGCCCTGACATGCGTTATGGGCTCAGATCAATCAGAAAGGCTAGCGGTGATCGGGAGTTAAAACACTTAAAACGAGCAAAGCCTTACTATTATTATTATTAAAAATAAATAAATACTAGAGACTTTTAGAGAGGGGAAAGATGGGCGACAGAATAGTAGGAAAGGAAATTATGAGAAGTTTTTCTTTTGAGGTGTTCTATTTATAGGTGACTTTTACTTGGGGAATAAGTTGTCTAGTATAACTAACCTATTAAAAAAATGGAGTTTTGAAGATGGCTTGAAGGCTACGTTTGCTTGTATTCATTACACGTATTCTTTTAATATCAAAGACATCTAATTTTGATGATTCTTTTTCCTTTGGAAAGCCACGTATCCATTCAATCAGATGAATGTTGATGTTTTATTATATTTTATTTAATATATATATTTTTCCTTTATTATCGTAACTTACATCAAGTAAGTGTTAAATTTAGTTTATTTTATTTCTTACATGAGTAGTTTTAATTATTTATATTTTATTAATTTATATATTATAATTAATTTAACTGCTTCACTTATTTGGCGTGTATAACTGATAAAATATAATGTTTTATAAAATAACGAATATGTCTTTAGAATGAGAATATTTTTGTCTACAATTGGGTCTAAGTTTCATTAAAAATAGAGTAGGTTCAAAATACAATGTATTTTTATAATTAAATTATTATACGGTTCCTAGGCCCGTCTAGGAACTTCATATTTTTAACAGTCGACTTAACCGTAATATACCTGTTTAATAATATAAGTTTTTATAGACTTTTATTTTATTAGAAAAGGTCACCCATATACAGGCCAATTAATTATATTATTTCAACCAACTATATATAAAATAGTGTTTAAAACTATTTGGGTTGAATATTTATATAAAAAAATAAACTAGTTACTAGTTACTAGTGGTTAATAAATTTAACCAAAACTATGGTAAAAATAGGGATGTTACAACAGCGGAAGCAAATGAAAGATATATTTCAACCGAATTTAATTGTAATATCATGTATCACAAACAGTTGAAAGTTTATCCACAGAAGGATCAAAAATAAATAGGAAACAGTAGTTCAACAGACGTTAGCCATCTTAAGCTTGCGAGACTCTTTATTGATGCTAAGGAGAAATCCAGCCTATTACGAGTAGTACCTGCATTTAATCTTTTTGGGAAAATACGTCAGTTTACACTGGTAAATACAATCAACTGACTCATTTTAAAAATGATTAAAAATTGATTTGGATGCACATGGCACAAACATTTTAGAACTTGGGATAATTATTTAAATATATAAACTTGTAAAAGAATTACATGTTCCTTATGCGTTCAGTAGCCCGGATCGTGCCGGGTTAAAGATCAATAGACACACCACATAATTTATTTATGCACTAACGAGTGTACGCCTACACTCCGCGCTTAGGTCGTGGCCATTTCGTAAAATGATGCCAAGGATATCCGGGACATGGTCATTAATCCCCCAAAGGCTTTAAGCAAACAAAACAATTTAAACGGGTCATCTCGATAATACTTAACCACCAATCGATTAAGGTCGAATGTCCGACCAAGCGGTATTTTATATACCGTACCCCAAGCCCGTATAAGGGAAAATAAGTTAAAAGTATTTACCTTTGCAAGTATAATTCACAAATGTCAAATGCGGGTAGCTTTTACCGATTCTCCTATTCTGGAACAAAGGTTAATAATAACCTATTAGAATCCTAACGGTCTTTAGTTAAGCTTAAGCTTAGACCGGTTAGTTTTAAGGAATGATACGGTTCGAACGCGTGATTAAGCGAAGACCGGAATAGAATGTGATCTAGACCCGACAAGTTTGAAGACTTGTCTTATATGGGTAATCTAAACACATTCTGGATTTTGAGATAAAAGCGATAAGGTTTGACCCGTTTCGGCTAATTTATGCAAACTAGTTACATAAACCGAGCCGAACGCGCAAGAAGTGTAACGGGTAACCGTAAGAGCCATATACATGTTTCCTAAGTTAATATGCCTCAAATATGTTGTGACATCAGTAAGATATCTTTTATTATGCCCGAAATGAATTTAAACACAAACTATGCCCCGTAGGGGCATTTTGGTCATTTACAAGGTTATAAAAGAGTTTAAGTATTAACCTGAGTTACAGGTCTGATGTAATCAGCAAAAATACTTAGTTTACTAAGTTATAACAGTAGGGTAAAGTATATATGTGAAATTTATCAATTATAACCAAACTATGCACCGTAGGGGCATTTTGGTAATTTCACATAAGCTGAAAAGCTCAAAACTGAAGTCTGAGTTAAACAACTTTTGCTTACTGTTAAAATATTATAATTTACCTAAAATATCAGTAGGTATCAACCCTTGTATGTTTAAAATAGTTTTAGTACATACTATGCGTTAAAAACACTTAATAAGGCGATTAGAAGCCGTTTCCGGGTTCTATATGGAAAACTGATATTTTTATGATTCCAGAAGGTTTAAAATAATTTATTTATCATATGAAATTAGTAGCAAAAGGTTTGGGGTCAAAAAGATATGTAAAACTCATTTTATAGCCCGAAAGGGCAAAACCGACAATTACCGAATTAAGCTTATAACTCTAAGTTATGCTCAGCCTAAAATTAATTAAAAATCTTCAAAAATCCCAAAATAATATATTATATCAGTGGGTAAATATTTTGATATCAAAAAGTGGGTTTAAATAGGCTATACGCTAATTATGCCGTTTAATCGCTAAAGAAGCTTTCTAATTACGCTAATGAGCATAACTCTCAATCTACACGTCAAACTGATGTCTAATTTTGGGTGCAAGTTTATAAATCAGTAACTAAGGTTTCTACTCTTTTACATTTTCAAAAATCACGTTTTATGGTGAAAAGGGCATAATGGTCAACATATAGGCAATTAACGGAATCATGCATATTAATTGGTTAACTAATGAACCAATGTGTATAATCACAGAGGGTTATACTAGCATGTAACCTGGTCCTAAGGAAGCTCTATGGCATTTCTAACACATGCTTAAACGGGTCAGAACTGAAAGTCAAAGCAATAGTCAAATCATGCGACTTTCGGTTCCGAACCGGGTCTTTACTGAAAATTGTCGGGTTGAACATGTTTAGACATGTTCTTACATTAATTACCAAGTTATATTAATGATCAAACAGGTTGTATGGGTTCTACATTGCTAATTATGCATAAATTGGAAAATAAGCATTCTGTTAACTTTTTAATAACAAGTTGACCCGACATTTGACCTAGTTAGAGTGGGAATCAGGGGGTGCCCTTTTAAGGGTTTAATGCCCACATAATTACCAACTTATAACTACTCTCAATTCGACTAATCACTGGACCATCAATGATTAATCGCTAAGTCAACCGTTAATTACGACGGTTTGACTTTTAAGCTAAAACTAAGCAAAAACTTAACTAAGAAAGGTTAAGCATACTTACTGAAGTCCTATGCACGATTAGGAAAGACTTGGGTCTGCTCTTAAGCTCCAGGAAGCTCTAGAAATGCAGAAATGAGGTGTGATCACAATGGTTGCAACAAGGTCCTTTATATAGTGTTCAAAATCTCATAGATCATTGACACACAAGCCGAATCATGGCCATGGATCATCAACAGATGTCCCTAAGGGCCTAGGGGTTGTTTAGGGGTCGTCCAAGATGTGGAAAATCGTTTTAAGTCGCTTAGAATGGAGTTGGCAGACAAGAACCCAAAGTTTTCAGAGCAGAAGGCCCCTCGCGGCACGCGTAGACCCCCCCCCAGGGTCCTCGCGTGGCGCGACGCCCCTACTGATCAAATCTAAATTTTTGATTTTTTATGCTTTGATCCTTGGCTCTTGAAAACTTTTCTTCGACTTTATTTCTTGCACTTTGAACCCTCCAATTTGACTTATAGGGGCTTCAAGACATATACCCACTTTGTTAAGTCCTCGGTTAACTTTATTGTCACCCGAAAAGTCATAAACTTCATCGTAGACGCTTTTAACCCTTCACATACGAATTTGATCAAAACTTTCTCATACGATAACGAAACTTTATGAAATTTATATCATGCATTCTAGTGAGCATAATTAATCGTTACAAAGCTTCGGGTTTGCTAAAAGGTCACTCAGAGGTATAACTTAAACATGTTGACAGATTTAACCCCTGTAGTTTGTAATCTCTCACTTTCATTCACAATTAGCTTCGTATGATCCATGATTTATTCGTTTGAAGGTATGAGCATCATGTAGGGTTAATGTAAAGTATATTTATTCACTGTTGACATTTAGAACCCGTATATTCACATACTTTCCATGATTGTCAACTTTAATCCTTCTATAACATTCTTTCACACGTTCAAACTTATGACACGTGTCAACACATTATAGGACGTGAATTTTCGAGGTGTTACTGTAACACCCCAACCCGGAACGGGCTGGCGTGTCACTATTACGGAGTCAGATCAAAAACATAATTCCATTTATACTTAAATGTATTACAAGGCTTTACAACTTAATGAAGGATATCTTATCCATTACAATTATTTCTACCGTCTTTTCCAAACCCTCGAGCACTCTTCTGTATCCCGTCCCAGATTTTCTTGATAACCTGACGTAAAGAAGAAAACACAAAAACGTACGTCTGAGCAAAATTTGAAAAGTTTTGCCCAGTGTGCGGATAGAGGAAAACAAAAGCTTATTTTATTTGATATCCGGATGGAACTTTATGATGCAAGTAACGTAATTTCATAATCATATCATACGGATGTACCCATGAGCCAAACTTAAAACGTGACAATACACAGGTATCTACTCCTGCATACTTATCACACGAAATGGCGAGTTGGCATACCCGTTATCCATCTCCTTATAACTTAAATCCTAGGATCGATCCATACGCCTCCTAATAGCTTATATGTACCACACTTGTACTTAAGAGACGCTGTGAACTGATCTCTCCGTCACGGGTGGATCACATGATGTTGATGCCACAACAACATGCTCGTGGGACACTCCACGAGAAGCGACACTCAGGGTATCAGAGTACAAAGAGTCTTATTCACATAACTTATAAAACTTATTTTCATAACAAGAGGTAACATATATTGGAACATGCAATAATGAGTACAACTTAACAGAAAACTATCGCATGACATAAAAGCTAAATCAAATGATTAGAATAGAAATCGAACGGACTGTCAAATGAATCGATAATCAAAGACGTGAGGAGTTTTAAAAAGACATAGTAATTTAATGGTATTATAACAATTTGACTTGAGTAACATAATACTTGTATATAATATTAAACTTGTAATTTATTTACTTATAACTTGTAAGCCTTAAGATATTTAACTTGTAAATTGTAAATAATAATTTGATTGAAAATACGAATCTTTGGCGAGATTAAAATCTAAGAGTGGAACCAGTCACCAAGGTATGTGTCACACCCCAACCGATGGCGGAATCATCGGGGCGCGGCACTGAGCGAAACAGATTGTCCAGAAGTTTCCATAACAACTATCATTACCATTTAATTAAAGCAATACGTCCCATACCATATCTTAAATAGTCAAACAAGTTATTACAGATAACATCAAAACAAATATTCTGTTCCGACAACTCAGATTTAACATAACTAGTTTATTCGTTGGTTTCTAGACTCCAGTTCCTAGCTTCAAGTTCATCACAGCCCGAGAAGCACATAAACAACCTAGGCACCTGTCACATACGTTAAAATAAAGTCAATACATAAAATGTAAAGGTGAGCATACAAGTTTGGTAGTAGCATAATAGAGTTCGAATTCGTTTACGCATAACCAGCACGTACACATAGTGAAATGAAGCACGTTAGTTATCGACATAGATCCATCGATACCAATGACTGCGGGTTGACTGCCCGAGGCAGTTCGCAATACATGATTACCACTGTAATCCATGCAAGTAAAAGATCCTTAACAACCCCCGTGCGAACGGGTGCTGAGTCCAAACTATAGTACTATCGTTGCTAAGGCAGGTAGACAACATTCCATGTGTAAACATAACAAACATGCATTCATAAGCCACGTATAACATGCATTAATGGTTTAGCATTAAAATAGCTTGAGTAGTGTGATCGTTGTAGTTCGAATAGTTGTAACGTATGTAACACCCAAAAGTGCTAAAGCAAAAAGGGTTCGAGTATACTCACAGTGATATGGATTGAAGGGAGCGCTTTACAGCGAGTACGATTAGCCTGAATAGATTCGATAACGCAACGATAAGTGACGCGTAAAACAGTACAAGTGAGAGTGGGTAGGATGACTGATCGTGCGGATCAGTTATCCGTGAATAGAAGTCATCCGTGCGCATGACCTATCCGTACGGATGGTGATGCGTGTGGATGGTGATGCGTGCGGACGGTGTTCCATCCGGATAGGTCATCCGTGCGTGTGACTGTCCGTGCGGGTGGCAACCCGTGCGGACTAGTTATACGTGCGGACGACTTATCCGTACGGTTATATGGCTTGTGTGGATAAATGTCCAAGTGGATTGTTTCTTCCTAAGATGTGTTTGTGTATGATGGCTTGTGCTTTTGAGTTTTCGTTGTAGCATTTTGAAAACACCAAAGTGTTTCTACCTTTCAAGCCGGCCGCGCGGACGGCGGTCCGTGCGTATGGTGGTCCGTGCGGGCAGCCTGTGCGCGCGGGCAGAGACAATCCATCCGGATAGCCTGTCCGTGCGGATGAAGGTTGTTTGATTTTCATCTTAAGGCCTTAGTATCTCATGATCCGAAGAGTAATCCATTCAGAGGTCGTCCGTCCGGATCGCTCGTTCGTCGATACTCAAACCTCGCTTGGAAAGTGGGTCCCAAGGGTAGTCCGTGCGGATGACAACCCGTGCGTATGACCTGTACGTGCGTACGGCCTGTACGTGCGTATGACCTGCACGTGCGTATGACCTGCACGTGCGTGTGGCTCGTCCGTGCGGATAACTGGTTGTTCCGTTCGTCTACACTTGGTTTCTGTTGTCGTTTATCGAGACGTTCTGAATACGTGGCAACCACCTGGAGTTGTGTTCTCACCCGCGTGACTAGACCGGTCAGGAACCACCCTATCTCGGCCTGTCGGCGACTCAGAACGGTCATCCCGGTTAACCCCGAAATCAGTTGTCTATGGGTAGGAATCCAGATCTGGAACTAGGGCATCACTATTGACGAGTAGAACACTAGGACTGATCGGATTCGTACTGGTTTTAAGAGTAGAAGAAGGAGAGAACTTAGGTTTATTTCTTTCAACTCTTTTATCCTTAGAAAAATTTAGATCTAGGTGAAATTATTGTAAAAACTTGTAGAAATCGTTTAGATCTAGGATATTCTTGGTGGAATGAAGCCAAGCATGAAGTTCTTATGAACTTCATGATGACGTCACCCTTGAATACCTCGAATCCGGATGATTTCATGGTTGAAAGTGGAGATTTGAAAGATGGAAATGTGTAGAATGGTGTAGTGATCAAAGATGTACAAGAATTAGTGCAAGATCTTACCTGGATTGAGAGAAATCTGAGAAAAGGTGAAGAATGCGTGTGGTTCGGACGTCACTTGCCAAAAGTGGAAAAAGTGGAGAGTGACCCGTGTATTTATAGGATGCCAAAAAGGGAAAGGGTTGAGCCGTGCACATGGCGCGCACTTGGGTAGGCTATCCGCGCGGACTGGCCATCCGTGCGGACTGGCAATCCGTGCGGACTGGCAATCCGTGCGGATTGGCCATCCGTGCGGATGCCACCTCCTTGGGTGAGCTCGATGCGATGTTGATTCGGCTCTGATTTGCGAGCGGTTCGATAGGGTTTCCTAATTTTAAATTACTTTCAGTCCCAACTACTTCTTATAGGGTTCGACTTGGAATTTGGGTTCGGGTTCGTTTATATTCGAGTTAGATTTCGAGTTCGATTGAGTTCGCTTGAATTTTTTTTACAACATAAAATAACATAAAAATAACATGCACAGGTAACACGTAAGGCACACACACACGTATAACGACAAGTAAAATACACAACTCGAGTTACGATTTGATGTCGATTTGATTAGTATAGCGTGATTAACTTTATCGCATTGTTACTTCCTATCGTTCACAGTCGTAGGTCGATTGAAATACGGGGTGATGCTTGCAATGTACGACACTTACTCCACATAATCTAAATATCGCACAAACAATTCTACGAGTCACGTCGCGCGAAATCGGTCGTTGACTTTGACCTTGACTTTGACTTTCACTCGTGAAAACACGGGGTGTTACAGCCTCCCCTTGTTTAGGAAATTTCGTCCCGAAATTAAGCTGAAAGCTGTAACTAGTTCGTGAATCACGTGTGAGAGTCCTTCGTTTGAATCATTGAAAATCGTCAAATTAACCAGGATTTTACGGTTAAAGTTGTTTGAGAGAAATCTTTTTCAATTTTTTTTTAATTTTTCATTTTCAAAATTTTTCTTTCAAAACCTTGATCCTTGTAGGTTCTGGTTCGAATTCATTTCGACTGCGATCCGACCCGTACGACGTGCGGAATCCGTGCACGAGTGAGATCGAACAGACAAAAACGTACAAATGACATGATTCCATTTAAAAATCTGACGATTACAAGCTCCGAAGATCACGTGAGAGACTTTCTCTCTCTAGACTCTCTCTAATATAGTCGGTGATTCTATATGAAATCGTACAAACACCTGAATCACGATGTCACCTTCTCTCTCTAGTTTCTCTTTCTAACCTCCCAAGGGGTCCTTATTTACATGTATGACACCTTGCCTTTCCTTAACTGGACGTTGCTCCTTCATTGAACAGCTGTGGATACTTTGCCTTCATATCGCTTTCGAGTTCCCACGTGAACTCCGCGCCTTGTTTGCCTTCCCACCGGACCTTCACAATAGGAATGCGTGAGCGCCTGAGTTCTTTGGTTTGGCGATCCATGATTTCGATAGGCTTTTCCACGAAGTGTAATGTTTCGTTCACTCGTAAATCATCTAGAGGAACATGTAAGTCTGGTTCGTAGATGCTCTTTCGGAGGTTTGACACGTGGAAGATCGGATGGACATTATTAAGTTCTTCCGGTAATTCGAGTCTGTAGGCGACTTTTCCGATCCGTTCCAGAATCTTAAAAGGTCCCACATATCGAGGCGCAAGTTTCCCCTTTTTGCCGAATCGGACTACACCCTTCCAAGGTGATACCTTTAGGAGTACGTAGTCACCAACGCCATACTCACGGTGCTTGCGCTTTTTATCGGCGAGAAGCTTCTGTCTATCTCGAGCCTTCGCTAGATTGTCCCGAATTTGGAAAATTTTGTCTGTCGTTTCTTGTAGCAGCTCCGGACCGGTTAGTTGCGAGTGACCGATCTCGTGCCACACAATAGGCGATCGACATCTTCTTCCGTATAAGGCCTCGAAAGGTGCCATCTGGATGCTAGCCTGGTAGCTGTTGTTGTACGAGAATTCGACTAACGGAAGGTGTCTATCCCAACTACCACCGAAGTCTAGAACACACGAACGGAGCATGTCTTCAAGCGTACGAATCGTTCTTTCAGTCTGACCGTCGGTTTGTGGGTGGAACGCAGTACTTAGATTAAGCGTTGTACCGAGTGCCGTTTGAAACGTTCCCCACAATCGCGAAGTGAATCGAGCATCACGATCAGAGATGATGTCACGAGGCGTCCCATGTCGACAAATGATCTCGTCGGTGTAGATTCGGGCTAATCGTTCCACCTTGTAGTCTTCTCGTATCGGCAGAAAGTGGGCTGATTTGGTCAAACGGTCAATAACAACCCAAATGTTGTCGTGACCTGATGACGTGGGTGAAAGCTTGGTTACGAAATCCATAGCTATGCTCTCCCACTTCCACATGGGGATTGGAGGTTGTTCGAGCAAGCCAGAGGGTCGTTGATGTTCAGCCTTGACTCTAGCACAGGTTAGGCATCTCCCGACGTAGAGAGCGATATCCCGTTTCATGTCCGGCCACCAGTACCTATATCGTAGGTCATGGTACATTTTATCGGCACCAGGATGAATAGAGTATCGGGATTTGTGGGCTTCGTCCATGATGATCTGTCGCAGGTTAGTTCGCTTGGGAATCCAGATTTTGTCTAAGAAGTGGAATATCCCGTTTGATTTGCTCACAAGTTGGGCTCCATCATGGTAGATTCTTTCTTTCTTCAAGGTGCACTCGTTGAAACATGCATGCTGGGCGTCGCGGATAAGAGCTTCTAGATTGTGCTGGGCTTGAACATTACGAGTGCTAAGCAGATAGCTTCGTCTGCTAAGCGCGTCGGCAACAACATTTGCTTTGCCTGGGTGATAACGAATCTCACAGTCGTAGTCGTTGAGAAGTTCTACCCATCGGCGTTGACGCATATTCAGTTCCCTCTGATTAAAGATGTGCTGTAGGCTCTTATGATCGGTGAAGATCGTACACTTGGTACCATACAGGTAGTGTCGCCAAATCTTTAATGCAAAAACAACTGCGCCTAGCTCGAGATCGTGGGTTGTATAGTTCTTCTCGTGGATTTTGAGCTGACGAGATGCGTAAGCTATAACCTTGTCTCGTTGCATTAAGACACAACCGAGACCAAGGTTAGAAGCATCACAGTAGACAATGAAATTATCGTTTCCGTCGGGTAGCGTGAGAACAGGAGCATTGCAAAGCATGTACTTGAGGGGTCGAAAGGCAGACTCTTGTTTGGTTCCCCAGAAAAAGGGCTGATCCTTATGAGTGAGAGAGGTAAGTGGTACAGCAATCTTCGAGAATCCTTCGATGAATCGTCGATAATAGCCCGCTAGCCCGAGAAAGGAGCGGACTTCAGTCGGGTTCTTAGGTGTAACCCAGCTCTTAACAGCTTCAATCTTCGCAGGATCGACGTGAATACCCTGACTATTTACGATGTGACCCAGAAACTGAACCTCCTCCAACCAAAACTCGCACTTGGAGAATTTGGCGTAGAGTTGGTTCCCCTGGAGTAACTCGAGAACCAAACGTAGATGTTGCGCGTGTTCGGCTCTCGTTTTGGAATAGATCAAGACATCGTCGATGAACACGATGACGAAACGGTCAAGATACGGTTTACACACTCGATTCATCAGATCCATGAAAACTGCTGGTGCATTGGTTAGGCCAAAAGGCATGACAACGAATTCGTAATGGCCGTAACGAGTGCGAAACGCGGTTTTGGGTATATCCTCCTCTTGTATACGCAGCTGATGGTATCCGGAACGTAGATCGATCTTCGAGAAACACGTAGCGCCTTGTAGCTGATCAAACAAATCGTCGATTCGAGGCAGAGGATAGCGGTTCTTGATAGTCAACTTATTCAATTCCCGGTAGTCGATGCACATCTAGAACGACCCATCCTTCTTTTTGACGAAAAGGACTGGTGCGCCCCACGGAGAGGTGCTCGGGCGAATAAAGCCTTTTTCAAGCAATTCCTGGAGTTGGGTTGAGAGTTCGCGCATTTCGGACGGCGCGAGTCGATAAGGAGCTCTGGCGATAGGATTAGCTCCAGGAATAAGGTCAATGCGGAAATCGATATCACGCTTTGGAGGTAGTCCGGGAAGATCTTCTGGAAAAACTTGAGGAAATTCTCGAACCACTGGAACGTCCTTTACTTTCTTCTTCTCTTTCTTTTCCTCCTCCGCTGCTACGACATGAGCCAAGAAAGCCCTGTATTCCTTACGGAGATACTTGCTGGCTTGTAGGCATGACATAAGCTTGAGACCCTTTGAAGTAGTATCACCATAAACGCACAATGAATCTCCGTTGGCGAGCGAAAAACGAATCATTTTATCGAAGCACACGACTTCGGCATGGTTTTCGCGAAGAAAGTCCATGCCTATTATGACATCGAAGCTTCCTAGTTGCATTGGAATGAGATCGATTGAGAAGATGTGATTGTTGAGTTCGAGAGTGCAATCACGAATAACAGAGTTTACAGCGACGGTTCTTCCGGTAGCGACTTCAACTTCGAATGCAGAGGAGAGTCGAGAACGTTTACGACTAAGGAGTTTCTCAAATTCGAGTGACACAAAGCAATTATCGGCTCCAGTATCAAACAAACATGAAGCATAAATACCATTCACAAGGAACGTACCATTGACCACATTGTTGTCGGCCTGGGCTTGACGCACGTTGAGATTGAAAGTTCTGGCTCGTGCGGCCTGTTGCTGCTGCTGTTGTTGCTGTTGTGGTTGCTGCTGTGGCTGCTGGGGTTCTTGTTTCACCACCCTGTTTGGGCATACGTTGGCGAAATGGTTCGGGTCGCCACATGTGAAGCATGCTCTGGCTTTGACTGCGGGTGCCGGAGGAGCTTGTTGACCCTGTGGGGCAGCGAGTGGAGCTTGATTGGCAGGAGCTTGACGAATACGGCAGTTGGCAGTAAAGTGGCCGTAGACATTGCAATGAGCACAGAAGCGGCATTGAATAGCAGTTGGATGGTGGTAGGTGCAAGTAGGGCAGAGTGGGTGTGGTCCCGTATATGCACGCTTTGCAGGCGGTGCATTGGCCACAGGCGCCGCTACTTGACGCTGTTGAGCAGGTACAGCTTGGATCGGTGCAGCAGAAATCGCTCAGTTCTTGTTGGTGGAGTTGCTCTTTCTCTTGTTCCTTCTCTTGTTGCTTGACGACGTAGGTTCAGCAGTTGGTGTAGCAGTAGTGGCTTGATGCAGATGCTTGGAGGTCTTATCCCACACCCCAGCCTTGACCCGTTTGTCATTGATCTCAGCGGCCAGCAGATAGGTTTCTTCGATCGTGGTAGTCTTAGCCGCTTGCACGAAATCAGCAACGCAGTCGGGCAAAGCTCGGATGTACTTCTTGATGATCATATCAGGAGTCTTGACCTGGTCAGGACAGATAATGCTGAGCTGTTTGAAACGAGCAGTGAGACCAGCATTGTCTCCATCCTTCTGATGTATGTGCCAAAATTCATCTTCAAGCTTTTGACGCTCGTGAGGAGGGCAGAATTCCTCCAGCATGACTTCTTTGAGCTCATCCCACGACAAACCGTACGCGGCATCATTCCCTCTCTTGTTCCTCTCGGCCGTCCACCAGTCCAAAGCACGGGACTGAAAGACGCCGGTAGCGTTCAGAGTTCGAAGGTCATCAGGGCAATCACTTTGTCGTAGAGTAACCTCGATAGAGTCAAACCAGTGGAATAGAGCAGTAGGACCTCCTTCGCCTGTGAATTCTTTCGGCCCACATGACTTGAATTGTTTGAAGCTTAAAGGTATCGCGGCAGCTTTGGGACCCTCAGTCCTCGATTCCTCGTATGACTTGCTGGCATTCTCGCAGACATCGCTCACAGCCTTTGCTACCGCTTTCGCGACGATGGAAGCAAGGCGTCTGTCCCTCTTTTCCTGACGAGAGAGTTGATGACGGGATCCAGACGACATTGTCTGCAATAGACATCGCCATGGAACTTAACATATGTATTCGAATCTCACCTCACACGTCAAGGACTACTAAAGCTCAGTAACACGTACTATGTAAACGCATATAGTCACGATTTCACAGAATTGCACAAAACCACATAGACATATAGCGCACATAATCACAGTATACCTAATCACATAAGCATAACAGCAAGAAACGCATAAACTTAGTCACTAAAAGCACCTACGAGCGTACAAAGTATTCTAACTGTTCCTATTGTCGATTTGCTAGCGATGAGTTGTGTGGGTTTGTGTTTTAGCAGAAGCAATAGTGTTGGGTCGAAACCAATAGTATATCAAAACGTTAACAAATAACAGGAAATAAGTTAAAATGTTCATAAAGATCGATAAATCGAAGGTAGGTTGTCTGCGGCTAATAGACTTCGACTAACCAAAGTAGCTCGACTATTCGCAAGGATCCTGCACAACGACCTCTAGGACTATGCCTTTGCCTCGATTCTTGGGCGTTGGCGCAATTCCCTTTGGTTAGGTTGTGTCTTTAGATCGTTGGAGTCCATCGAACTTTGGTGGAGTTTGTATAAAAGCGGGACGAGTCGTCAAGGTTAGGGATTCACCCCTATCTTGCAACTATCGTCCTCGTTTTTGATAAAAAAAATTGAGGAGATTATTCATCAAAATATGGATTTCACTCCTGATTTGGTATAATTCTCCTCGTTTGTAGCTAAAACGCAAGCTGATCAGGAAACTTTAGTCGAGAGTTTGCGGTTTTCACACCTATTCTCGGCCTTATTGCCCGTTCTCAACTTGAAAATTTCGAGTGTAATGATAGAAAAGAGTGAGTGATAGTGGCGAAATTACGCATACGCGTGAGTTGGTCTGTTGGTTCTTAACTATAGTCTAGGTCTCTAAGACTTCGACCCGGACTAGGTCGAGTCTTGCCTAATTCCCTATAGTTATGGCTCTGATACCAATCTGTCACACCCCAACCGATGGCGGAATCATCGGGGCGCGGCACTGAGCGAAACAGATTGTCCAGAAGTTTCCATAACAACTATCATTACCATTTAATTAAAGCAATACGTCCCATACCGTATCTTAAATAGTCAAACAAGTTATTACAGATAACATCAAAACAAATATTCTGTTCCGACAACTCAGATTTAACATAACTAGTTTATTCGTTGGTTTCTAGACTCCAGTTCCTAGCTTCAAGTTCATCACAGCCCGAGAAGCACATAAACAACCTAGGCACCTGTCACATACGTTAAAATAAAGTCAATACATAAAATGTAAAGGTGAGCATACAAGTTTGGTAGTAGCATAATAGAGTTCGAATTCGTTTACGCATAACCAGCACGTACACATAGTGAAATGAAGCACGTTAGTTATCGACATAGATCCATCGATACCAATGACTGCGGGTTGACTGCCCGAGGCAGTTCGCAATACATGATTACCACTGTAATCCATGCAAGTAAAAGATCCTTAACAACCCCCGTGCGAACGGGTGCTGAGTCCAAACTATAGTACTATCGTTGCTAAGGCAGGTAGACAGCATTCCATGTGTAAACATAACAAACAAGCATTCATAAGCCACGTATAACATGCATTAATGGTTTAGCGTTAAAATAGCTTGAGTAGTGTGATCGTTGTAGTTCGAATAGTTGTAACGTATGTAACACCCAAAAGTGCTAAAGCAAAAAGGGTTCGAGTATACTCACAGTGATATGGATTGAAGGGAGCGCTTTACAGCGAGTACGATTAGCCTGAATAGATTCGATAACGCAACAATAAGTGACGCGTAAAATAGTACAAGTGAGAGTGGGTAGGATGACTGATCGTGCGGATCAGTTATCCGTGAATAGAAGTCATCCGTGCGCATGACCTATCCGTACGGATGGTGATGCGTGTGGATGGTGATGCGTGCGGACGGTGTTCCATCCGGATAGGTCATCCGTGCGTGTGACTGTCCGTGCGGGTGGCAACTCGTGCGGACTAGTTATACGTGCGGACGACTTATCCGTACGGTTATATGGCTTGTGTGGATAAATGTCCAAGTGGATTGTTTCTTCCTAAGATGTGTTTGTGTATGATGGCTTGTGCTTTGGAGTTTTCGTTGTAGCATTTTGAAAACACCAAAGTGTTTCTACCTTTCAAGCCGGCCGCGCGGACGGCGGTCCGTGCGTATGGTGGTCCGTGCGGGCAGCCTGTGCGCGCGGGCAGAGACAATCCGTCCGGATAGCCTGTCCGTGCGTACGGCTTGGCCGTGCGGATGAAGGTTGTTTGATTTTCATCTTAAGGCCTTAGTATCTCATGATCCGAAGAGTAATCCATTCAGAGGTCGTCCGTCCGGATCGCTCGTTCGTCGATACTCAAACCTCGCTTGGAAAGTGGGTCCCAAGGGTAGTCCGTGCGGATGACAACCCGTGCGTATGACCTGTACGTGCGTACGGCCTGTACGTGCGTATGACCTGCACGTGCGTGTGGCTCGTCCGTGCGGACAACTGGTTGTTCCGTTCGTCTACACTTGGTTTCTGTTGTCGTTTATCGAGACGTTCTGAATACGTGGCAACCACCTGGAGTTGTGTTCTCACCCGCGTGACTAGACCGGTCAGGAACCACCCTATCTCGGCCTGTCGGCGACTCAGAACGGTCGTCCCGGTTAACCCCGAAATCAGTTGTCTATGGGTAGGAATCCAGATCTGGAACTAGGGCATCACTATTGACGAGTAGAACACTAGGACTGATCGGATTCGCACTGGTTTTAAGAGTAGAAGAAGGAGAGAACTTAGGTTTATTTCTTTCAACTCTTTTATCCTTAGAAAAATTTAGATCTAGGTGAAATTATTGTAAAAACTTGTAGAAATCGTTTAGATTTGGGATATTCTTGGTGGAATGAAGCCAAGCATGAAGTTCTTATGAACTTCATGATGACGTCACCCGTGAATACCTCGAATCCGGATGATTTCATGGTTGAAAGTGGAGATTTGAAAGATGGAAATGTGTAGAATGGTGTAGTGATCAAAGATGTACAAGAATTAGTGAAAGATCTTACCTGGATGGAGAGAAATCTGAGAAAAGGTGAAGAATGCGTGTGGTTCGGACGTCACTTGCCAAAAGTGGAAAAAGTGGAGAGTGACCCGTGTATTTATAGGATGCCAAAAAGGGAAAGGGTTGAGCCGTGCACATGGCGCGCACCTGGGTAGGCTATCCGCGCGGACTGGCCATCCGTGCGGACTGGCAATCCGTGCGGATTGGCCATCCGTGCGGATGCCACCTCCTTGGGTGAGCTCGATGCGATGTTGATTCGGCTCTGATTTGCGAGCGGTTCGATAGGGTTTCCTAATTTTAAATTACTTTCAGTCCCAACTACTTCTTATAGGGTTCGACTTGGAATTCGGGTTCGGGTTCGTTTATATTCGAGTTAGATTTCGAGTTCGATTGAGTTCACTTGATTTTTTTTTACAACATAAAATAACATAAAAATAACATGCACAGGTAACACGTAAGGCACACACACGTATAACGGCAAGTAAAATACACAGCTCGAGTTACGATTTGATGTCCATTTGATTAGTATAGCGTGATTAACTTTATCGCATTGTTACTTCCTATCGTTCACAGTCGTAGGTGGATTGAAATACGGGGTGATGCTTGCAATGTACGACACTTACTCCACATAATCTAAATATCACACAAACAATTCTACGAGTCACGTCGCGCAAAATCGGTCGTTGACTTTGACCTTGACTTTGACTTTCACTCGTGAAAACACGGGGTGTTACAGTATGGATATCAATCCTATCTTGACAATTTCGTCCCCAAAATGTGGTTTATTAAACGAAACAAGATAACACCTTGACTCGTTAATAAGGAACCACTAGAGTATGAAATTTGATTTGTAAATTTATAAACAAATAACTCACAAACATGTATACTTGTAAATATGAAAAGAATATTTTTCATAAACCATTTTCTAAATAACTGATATAAAACAAAACCTTTTTCAAAATGTTTTTAACTTCCAACACATATTTCATAACTTAATCTTAATACGGAATTTAAAATCAGAAATGATATACTTGTATCAAAACGACATAAATCGAAAGAAAGGATTCTATCCGTACCTAACTGACATAAATCGAAAGAAAGGATTCTATACGTACCCAACTGACATAAATCGAAAGAAAGGATTCTATCCGTACCCAACGAACATAAGTAGAAAGAAAGGATTCTATACGTACCCAACTGACATAAATCGAAAGAAAGGATTCTATCCGTACCCAACGGACATAAATAGAAAGAAAGGATTCTATACGTACCCAACTGACATAAATCGAAAGAAAGGATTCTATCCGTACGGAGTTTATAACTTATTTCATAACTTAATCTTAATACGGAACTTAAAATCAGGAATGATATACTTATATCCAAACGACGTAAATCGAAAGAAAGGAGTCTATCCGTACCTTAAAATTTCCAAGTGATGCTACCTTGTTTTCAATTGTAGATTTATACGGGCAGAGTTTAGCCTACTGATTATCCTCTTAACCTAATTTGCACACAAACTAGGTAATTAACTTAATACAGCATTTACGATAACTCACGAGATCAACCCTCACAACAAATGACAAAGTGCGATACTTAAACATCCAGCGGATTCACAACGAATGACAGAGTATAGTCCGATTTCGAACAGCACTCAAACATTCAAGTCGAAATCACGATGAATGACAAAGTATAAACCCAATTTGAGCAGCACTTAAACATCTATTGAGTACATTGATCGATCGGACAATGAATCGTAATAGCGATCGAGTTAATACCCTGTTCTGCAGCACCCCGCTATACTAATTAGTGTTTCGTGTGTGTTAATTGAAGTAAACAGACGATAACTGGAAGAATTTTACGAATTCTTCCGTCGTTTTTACGCCCAGAATCAAGTGCCAATGTCCTATATTTATAGTAGAATTTTGCAACCCCTTACGGACCGTAACAAATAACCCTTACGGTCCGTAAGGGTTACCTAAACACTATAGGGTTGCCACACGTGGGACTAGGCCTGCTGAGTCGACAGTTTCTTAATTTAGAATTTTGACAACGAGTATTTTAGGATAATCGTCAATAGGGAATACCCCCCCTGAGTTTTAGGGGCCCTGATCCTGATTCTGATTGTTTTGGAAATCTTAGGGCTTGTGCAGAATCACTTGGGTGTCTTAATTAGAGTTTCCTATTGGACTATAAATCATAAGAAATAATAAATTTTAATGAGGGTTGTTGGATCTGAGTTTCTTTTTGATTGTATTTTCGTTTGTAATTAAGATGGAAATGAAAGAGTTGTGCAGCGGAAATAAGATGAAAACAAACTTTGCATACAATCAAACAGGAGTAATACTTTTAATCAAACATCTTTTCACAATGAACCGAATGATTGAATTTGTTTCAACAACGATTACAATGATTGATGTAAGAATGCAAACTCCCCCTCAGCCAGAGCTCAGTAGTTTGTTCGTGCAAAGAAGACGATGTGGTGAAAGAGCTAATAGAACAGTACAAAGTACTGAACTATTTATAGGCACTTGCAAACCACTGAGCATCTTAGCTGACGTCACCATGAAAGTGACATTTAACCTCCTAACAAACTCTAACTACTGATCTATAAACACTGATGTACTAAACTACTGCTATTACATTACATTACATAAAAGACACTTAAACTGCTGCTGCATCCTTCCTCTGCTGTGAACCCAGCAGTGCTTGTCCGGATCAGCAGTACTTGACCCAAGGCAGTAGATTGAGTCAACAGAGCTTTGGTCTTCCATCAGTCTTTGACATTGGTCAGTAGATATGAAGCAGCAGTTGTAGGTCAGCACTTAGTATGATCAGCAGATAGGAGGTCAGCAGATATGAAACCACTTTCAAGGGGAGAGATTTGCATGGACCAACTATAAACGTCTGCTTATTTTGGATCCACTGCTTTGATCCAGTTTTGGCTTTACATTATCTGTTCCTCTGATAGGGTTCAATCCCAACAATCTCCCCCTGGAACAGATAATGCCAAAACTCTTCATTATTTGTGGAACTCTTTATTGCCTCAACAACAGCTCCCTTATCTGACCTTTAAATTGCAATTCAAAGTCTAGGGCATCTGTATCTTCATCATCCCTGCTGAGTGGAAGATCAAGGAGATCCTGCAAATCTTCAAGACTCAGGCCAAGAGCTTGTTCCCTTGATATTTTCTCCACTCCTCCACCAGACCTGAGCAAAGTCAATACGCAGGTCTGTTTGTCAGTTTCCCACTTTTGTATTTTTGAGCCTGGTGGGTTTCTTGGGAGATGTTTATTTGCAGAAGTATTTGGAGAGGCTGGCCTATTCATGACTGGCTGAGCAGTACTTGCAGTTTGATCCAAACCAAGAGTTTCCATGATCATTTTCTTTATACCCTCTTTTCCAAGGTCTTCACCTTCCATTAACTCTTTGATGGTTTCAGCAATCAGTTGTTTGTGTGGCCTTCTTTTGTAGATGGTAGCACCAACTGGAGCTGTGGATCTCCTGATTTGCAGCTTTGAAGGTCTTTTTGAAACCGCTGCTTCAGGATAGTCAGGCTTTTGAGGAACTGTGGGATCTTTCTTTCTTAATTGTTCCAATTTTTTGTAAGTAGCCCTGACCATATCTTCTTTCCATCTAGCAACTTGTCTTTTGTTACCATAATCAGCTGCTACCAGTTCCTCTTTCATTCTCTTCAGCTCTTCCTGTTTGTCAGGTACATTCTTTCTAAATTTTGCCCAGTTAGGAGGAGTGTGAGTGACCTTCCTTTTTATCATGTCTTGAATTCTTGCAGCTTCATCTTCGAGCTCAGGAACAGTCCACTCTTTGTACATATATCTCTCTCCTTTGTACTTTTTGTGAGCCATGATGCTTTCAATGTAGTCTTTCTTCAGAGATTCGGCTGCTCTTTCAGAAATTTGTTGACTAACATTTTTTGCAAATTGCTCTAGGGATCTGACTTGTGTAAGCAGATATTGATAATTTCTTGAAATTTCTTTGTCAGACTTCCCTTGTGTGTTTCTTTTTGAGATATCCTCTGCTTGCTTGGCTTTGATATCCAAGTATTCATCAACATTTTTAGGCCAAGGATATCCCTTTATTGATGGCAACCTCCTTTTGGCAGGGTCATCCTCATAGTAGAAGGATTTTATTTCATCTCTAACAGCTGCTAGTTCAAGAGGAAATTGAACACCTGCAGGAGGTAAGGGCTTGTACATTGGTACTGAAGAGAGAGGAACAGGTTTTGGTATTGTGACAAGAGCTAAAGATTTTGAAGATGTTTGTGGTGGAGATGTGTCATCATCTTTTAAAATTAGCCTTCTCCTTTTTGGTTTAGGAGAGACTGATGATGTTTTGGATGGAACAGTGGTGGTGGATGTTGTGGCAGTGGATTGTGATTGACTAACAGCTGTTGAAACAACTGGTGTTTCAACCACTGTTGTCATTACAACAGATGTTATAACATCTGCTGTCTTCTGCTGTATGTCAGCAGGTGTTGTTTTTGGTGATGATGATGGTAAAGCGGTGGATGTTGTGTGTGTTGAAGTGGTGTGTGTTGATGGAACAACTGTTTGGTAAGCAGTAGTTTTTGTAACTCCTGTTGCATCAGCTGTTTTGTATGATGGTTTTTTAGCAGACTTTGAACGTCTGATAGGAATGGATTTGGGTTGCCTTACTTTTCTAGTAGGCCTCTTCTTTTCCTCAACAGGATTTTCATGATCCCTTGACCCAGAAGTACCCTGTTCTGGATGATCCATTCTGTCCACCCTGGCTTTCCTTTTGGCCTCTCTATCTCTTTTCACACTTGCAACTGCTTCTGCTAGTGCATTTGTTGTCACATCAATCTTCTTGCTGCCATCTGGCAAAGGGATCTTTTTGGTCATGTTTGAATTTTCTGGTTCAAGATAAAGACCATCTTCTATACCCTTCTTTTTCCACTCCTTAATTTTCTCCCCCTTTTTGGCATTATCTTCTGGGAGGTCATAAATGAAGCGTACTTTTGGAGCAGTGCCAGTGGTGTGCAAGATCTGAGTTTTGAGAGCTTTTAAGTCAGCCTGAGTGTTCTTGAACCTTGACTCCATTGCCTTTCTCAGCTGTTGTACATGTTTTTCATGTTGCTGATCTGCTAATTTTGCTTGTTGTTGGAGAAAAGTTTGAAATTGATTCCAGAGCTCATTTGTAGCAGGTGTCCTTTGTGGAGCAGATGCTTGAGGTGGAACAGCAGTTGATTGTACCTTCTGAACTTGTAACACCTGTTGTAACATATCTTTGAGTTCTGCAACAGAGTTATCAAGTTTTGCAATACGATCCGTCAATTTCTGGTACTTTAAACCATCACCCAAGTTAATGGGATCATCTGATTTCCCACTAGCAGTGGTTTTATCAGTGGTAGATGTAGGGAATATACTCCAAACATTAACAACTGATGCCCCTTTTTCTTGGTACTGGGGTCTTCTTCCTTCAACACTTGACAACCTTTTGATGTTGCCAGTAGGAAAAATAAATCCACTGGTGGTTGGCAGAGGTGCTATAAAAGGAATTGCCTCCAAGGAAGTCTTATGAATGTAACCACTGTCCAAATGTAACCCAGTGGGTGTAACAGTTGTAGTGGCTGCTTCACTTGGAATACCACCAAGAGTTACTTGTAACTCAAGGGGTGTAACCTCCTCAGGTTGTGTTGGTGGGTTAGCAAAGATTGATACATCAGACCCAGTCAGTTGTTGAGGTATATTCTCATTAATAGGTGATTGAGAAGGACTGGATAATGCCTGGTTCAAATCAATTGCATCCAACAGTGGTTTTATTGGTGAGGGAAATGTGGATGTGATGGTTGGTGTATAAATAGGATGTGTCCCGGGCATTGGACTATGGATGATAGAAACGAGTGTTTCCAGAGCATCATGATGTGGAGACCCTATTTGTACAACCTGTTCTTTTTGTGAAGAAGCAGGAGGAGTGTTGGTTATGGGTTGAGATATTTGTACCAACTGCTGTGAGGAAGTAGCAGCAGTGGTTTCTAGTGACTTTTGTGTTGTCACTGGCAGGAGCTCTGGTATCTCATCCTCCAGAGATGCCTTTTTGATGGGTTTGGGGGGTTTGTGTGTTTTTCTTTTTGTTGGCTTTTTGGTGGTTGTAGGTGTGGGTTTCAAAACAGTTGTGCTGCTGCTTTGATCACCTGGAGCAGTGGGCTCAGCAGCAGATACCTGAGGAGCAGTTGTAACTGCTAAAATCTGCTCAGGCACCTCTGCTTGTGTTTTGCAAGGTGCTAACATCCTTGAAAAAGTTTCAGTAGTTAAACTGTTTATTTGAGTAGGATCACCTTGGTTTATTATAGCTAAATCATCCTTACTGAATTTCTTTGAAAAATAGAAACTTAAAAACCTTGGAAACAGTAAGAATGATTTTGTTTCAACATTGTTAACCAAATCTTTAAAAATTTCCCGAGAATAATTAAAATTTTCTCCTTGAAGAATCGCATATCCCAGATTTTGAATCTTTAAAGGGATTTCATTAAAAGAAGTGGTTTTGTTTGAAACACATAGTAGGAGGGTATGAAATAGAAATCTGGTTGCAGAAGGAAAATAACCTTTTTCTAAGGTAATTTTCTTCATCATTGTGGCTTCATACCCTCTCTCAATGAAGTCAATTTTTAACTCGTTTTTAGTGAAAGAAATTTTACCTTCCTGATCACCGAGTTGAAAAACCTCTGAAATGGATTGTGGCGTGATTTGGACAGCTTTACCCTTTATAGAAGAGTTTATGGTGGTTGCAGTGTCGCCTTGTTTTTCAAGGGTTGCATTTTTCCAGAACTCCCTTTGGGTCGCCAAATAGATTGGTGCATCGGCAGTGATCAAAGTTTTGTACTTTGATTTTGCCATGAGATCAATGATGGAATCGAAAACGTTGGTGGTTCCTGGTTTTGTGAGAAGACCCAGGAGATTGTGAGATGGTTTATGTGGAATTACAGTGGAGATTGCCTTTTGGGAGGCTGTTTTCGAAGATGATTTGGATGAGGGTTTTGAAGATTTCTTTGATTTTGTCATTTTGAGGATGATTGATCGAAGAAATTTGTGAAGAAATGAGATGAAAAACTGCTTTGAGAAGAGAATTTTTAAGAATTCAATTCGACAGTAAAACCCTGTTTTGGTGGTGAATGGGGGATTTTTATAGGGAAGAAAGTGAATGCTGAGGTGGCAGTCGTTACAAAAGGTCTGACCAATATGTACTGTCCACGTGACAACCCCTGTTGAAAGTGAAGGACAGTACTTTTGTTGAAAGTGACTGATGAAGGCAGTGGTATGAAAGCAGGGGATGATTTTTACTATCAGTGGATAGCATATCAGTGGATAAGACACTGCTTTTGAACAACAGAGTTTATCAAAATAATGAGAGAGCAGGGGTTGACTTTCAGCAGTGGACAGACTTTTGAAGTATAGCAGACTTTTGAACAATCAGTGGTTAATGACAGACTTTTAAGGACTTAATGAAAAATTTTCATTTTTAACTATTTTTAAGGATGGAGTTTTGATTTTCTGAAAACATTTTGTTGCTTTTATTCATAGAAAAACAAGATGTTGCTTGTTATTCCATGTTCAGCATCCCAATTCTAGAGACCAAACTTTCAAAAGTGGCTGTATCAAGTGCTTTTGTGAGCACATCAGCCAGCTGGTCTTTAGTTGGGACATGATGCAGAGAAATCAAACCTTTTTCATAGCAGTCCCTCACAAAGTGATGTCTGATGTCGATATGTTTGGTGGTTGAGTGGGAAACTGGATTTTTGATGATATTTTCTGCTGCCTGACTGTCCAACATGAGTGGTGTTTTTAAGGCAGTGATACCAAAATCCAGCAACTGATTTTGAAGCCACTGGAGTTGGGCTGTACAGCTTGCAGCAGCAATGTATTCAGCTTCAGCAGTGGATGTTGAAACAGCTGCTTGCTTTTTGCTTTGCCAAGAAACTAAGCAGTCACCTAGAAACTGGCACCCTCCTGATGTGGACTTCCTTGTGGTGTGACATCCAACAAAGTCACTGTCTGAGAAACCTGAAAGCTTGATGTTCCCATTAGCTGGATACCAGATACCAAGTGTGGGAGCACCTTTTATGTATCTGAAGATCCTTTTTACAGCAATGAGATTTGATTTTCTGGGAGCTGATTGACTTCTTGCACAGACACATGTTGCAAACATGATGTCTGGTCTAGATGCAGTTAGGTACAATAAAGACCCAATCATGCTTCTATAAAGTGTTTGGTCAATCAGCTCATCTTTTTCATCAGACATGACCAGCTTATTTGTTGCCATGGGTGTGCAGGCCCTTGGTGCTTGTTTCAAGCCATACAAGGCTTTGTTTAGCCTGTAGACATGATCTGGATGAAATGGATCCTCAAAACCTGGAGGTTGACAAACATACACCTCTTCTTGAATTGTACCATAGAGGAAAGCACTTTTGATATCCATTTGAAACACCTTCATATTGTGGTTGACAGCAAAGGCCAGGAACAGTCTAATTGCTTCTAATCTTGCAACAGGGGCAAATGTTTCATCATAATCAATCCCCTCTTCCTATCTGTAACCTTGAACCACAAGCCTGGCTTTATTCTTGACAACAATACCCCTTTCATCAGTTTTGTTCTTGAAGACCCACTTTGTGCCAATGGGACTAACCTCTTCTGGCAGTGGTACAAGCTCCCATACTTGTTGTCTTTTAAACTGATGGAGCTCCTCTTGCATGGCTTCTACCCAGCTGTTGTCTTTCAGTGCCTCTTGGTACTTGACTGGCTGATGGAGTGATAGAAAACCAGCAAAAAGACAAATGTTTTGGGTTTGGCTTCTTGTGAGCACCCCTTCATTTATGTTGCCAATGATTTGATCAGGTGGATGAGATCTCAAGAAGATTAAATCTCCTTGGTATGGTATGATGGCATTGGTTGGTGAAGGCTGCAAATGTGTATCATCTGAGCTAACCACTGCTGGGGACTTTGATGATCCAGCAGTGGCTTCAAAAGGTGGTGGAATAGGAGGTAATGAGGTGGACAACTGCTGACTTTTATCCACTGTTTGAGGACTTTTGTCAGCAGTGTTTGAGGATGTAGAAGCAGTGGTTGATGGGCTACTTTGGTCAACAACTGTTGAGGTAGCAGTGGTTGAGCTTTGACAACTGTTTTGAACAGCTGGTGCTTTTCCCTTTGTGGCAGACCTTTGAGGGATGATGATTTCATACCCATAGTCTGGTGTTGTATCCTCTGATGGACCTGCACTGTTAGTCTTGACAGCAGTATTTTCAAAAGTGAATTTTTCAAGATCAAACAGATCTGCAGGGTTTGCTGGGATTTTCATTGATGAAAGTTCATTGAACTTAACATTCAAAGTCTCTTCCACTGCCTTGGTCCGTGTATTAAACACTTTGTAGGCCTTGGCAGTGGTTGAGTATCCCAGATGATAACCACAATCAATTTTGGCTGCAAATTTTGAAATGGAATCTTTTAAGTTCAGAATAAAGCATGGGCAGCCAAACACTTTGAAATATGAGATCAGTGGTTTAATTTTACACAGAATTTCATAGGCAGTCTTTTTGTGCCTGGGGTTTATTAAAACTCTGTTCTGAACATAGAAAGCAGTGTTTACTGCCTCTGCCCAGAAAGTTAAAGGCAAACCTGAATCTGCAAGCATGGTTCTGGCAGCCTCAATCAGAGTTCTGTTCTTCCTTTCCACTACCCCATTCTGCTCTGGTGTTCTTGGGATGCTGTACTGCCTTACAATCCCTTTCTTCACACAGAAGGCATCCAACTCCCTATTTTTGAATTCTGTGCCATTGTCACTCCTGAAGCTTTTCACTGGAAGGTCAAATTGCTTTTCAACCTGTATTACAAAGTCTTGCAAAATGCCTGCAGTTTCATCTTTTGAGTGCAAAAAGAAAGTCCATGTGAACCTAGAAAAGTCATCAACAATAACCAAACAATATCTTTTCTTTTTAAGGCTCATGACTTGAACTGGGCCAAACAAATCCATGTGTAGCATTTGCAAACACTGGGTTGTTTTGGACTCTTCAATGGACTTATGAGAACTTTTATGCTGTTTTCCTTTTAAACAGGAAATGCAATGTTCAGGACATGAAAACAATTTTTGTGGTAGGCCTCTCACCAAACCATTTCTTGAAATTTCTGTGATTGTCTTAAGATTTGTGTGTCCCAGCCTTCTGTGCCAAAGTTCTGTCTCTTTGTTAGAGGCAGCTGAGAACAGACAGGCATCAGCTCTGGGACACTCTTTTGACATGTCAACAACATAAACATTGCCACTTCTTTGAGCAACAAGTTTAGTTTGACCAGTTTTGATTATTGCTTCAATCTTTTTGACCATTTCTGGTCCAACAATCCTACAACAGTCTTTTGTGAAGAATGACCCAAATCCCTTGTCACTCATTTGGGACACACTCAGAAGGTTGAATTTTAGATTGTCTATTAGATTGACATTTTCAAATTTTACATTTCCAGATTGTACTGTACCAGACCCCAGAACCTTCCCTTTACTATTATTCCCAAAGGATATATCACCCCCACCATGGATTTTAAAGTCTTTGAGGAGGGCTTTACATCCTGTCATGTGCCTGGAGCCTCCACTATCTACATACCAAAGACTATCAAAGCATGCAGAAGCTCCCTGCACATGTAGTAAAAAGATTAGTTCATTAAGGTCTCCAAAGCCAACAAGGCTTTGGATGGGGTCTCAACAGTGTCTGGGATGGATGCAAGATGATGGACAGTGGTTAGGTCAGGGGTTTGAACTGTTTTAGGACAGTGTTTCTCTAACCACTGTTGTGGGTCCTGACCAATCATCTGCTGGTAACCAAAAGGATGCTTGTTCACTTTGGGTTTAGAGGGCCTTTTGTAGGCCTCATAAACGTGAGGAATCCTTTGGTAAGACTGTTTTTCTCTGCCTTTTCTGAACTGATTGGCAGGGGGTGCATCAGTAACCTGAACATTTCTTTTGACAGATGTTTGGTTCAGCTGTTTTGTAACAGCTGTTTGTACTGGCACAAACAGTGGTTGTTTCTTGGTGAATTTGACAGATGATGATGATGATGATGGACTCAAGGATGTTTTAGCAATGTACTCATTCTTTTTCACATCAAAGTTTTTGAGGTACACACATGCTTGAGTTTTGTGGTTTGTTTTCCCACAGACAATGCAGCTTTCTGCTGAAACAATGACACTTGTTTTGTTTAGATCATAAGCTTTTAAGTGGAAACAGTCTTTTGTTAGATGATTCCTTTTCTCACAGAATTCACAAAACAAGTTATCAATTTTTTCTTTCTTCTTTCTCTTTTCAGATTCCTTTGCAGCAGAGGTTTTAACCACTGCTGGGATATCTTTGAGAGGTATGACTTTAGCTTTTGGAGCTTTAACACCATCAATTGATGTAAAGTCCATTGGCTTGAAATTTTCAAGAATATCACACTCATCAGACCATTTTGGTTTAAACTGATGATCTTCAAGCTCCTTGAAAATGGAGGAACCCATTGGTCTGTTAAGTGTGATTTTGTTACCAAGTTTGTCAGTGATTTTCACTTCTTGGCCATTCTTGTTTGTGGGGATAAGCTCAGTAGCTTCATCAGTGGTTTGAACAGAGTTTTCAAAAGCAGTGTTTTCATCATCATATTTTCTATACCCAACCCCAAACTTCACATTGCTTTTTCTCTGTTTTTCAAGCATAACCTCATATCCTTTGCAGGATTCCACCCATCTTTCACAAGTAATCTGGGCAGACTCCAACTCCTTTTTGCAAACTTGGTATTTTTCTACCATAGTTTGAAGTTGGGTTTTGGTTATACTTTGCTCTTCTTTTAAACAGCTGATTTCTTTTTCCTTTTCAGTCAATTTGTTTTTAAGTTCTTTTAAAGAGCTTTCAAATTTGACCTCATCAGTTAAGATTTTATCCCGAAGGTTTTCATTCACCTCTTTGATGTTAGCAAAAGCAATTATGCAATTGTCTGAACACAGTTTTTCAAGAACTTGAGGAGATACCTTGGCAGCTGCCATCATTGCACAATCACATTGATGATCTTCATCATCATCAGCTCTTACCTTCTTTTCACCAGCCTTTTCTTCTTTCTCTTCTTCTTTGTCCTCTATGGACCATGGATCTGTCATTGGTTCAATCAGAGTTCCTGAACTTTCTTCCAACAGTACTTCACCAGCCACAGCAGTAACCACTGCTTCAATCACCTCTTCCACTGTTTCAAAGCACTGCTGTTCCTCCTCAGCTTCAACCCCCTCCTGTATTGACTCTAGTGCCATCAAACAAAACTCATCATGTGAAGAATCATTAGAAGCATAGAGTGCAAAATTTTCATCACAAAGATCATCAGGCATACTGCTCCAGTCAACAAACCCTTGAGTGAAAAAACTTTGTTGGTCTGGTTGTGCTGCTGCTGGAGCAGTGGTTTGAGGTGCAACAGGTTGCACTTGTACCTGTGGAACAGGGGTTTGAACATATTGGATTTGTGGAACAGTAGTTTGGACATAATGTACTGGCACAGGGGCAGCAGCATAGTGAGCAGTGTTCACTTGAGCTGCTGGGGCATATTGGGCATAGTGCACAGTGTTTTGGTTTTGAGGTCTAGGATTTGAGCTAGGATGAGTAATTATGGGACCAGTATTTTGACTCCTACATTCCCTAGCGAAATGTCCCAACCTATTACACTTGTAGCACTTGATTTTCGATTTATCCAACCCAACCCTTAGATTCCCATGCAAACCTGGGAATTTTCTCCCTGTTCTTTTGTAGAACTTGCTAGTTCTAACACTTAGCAAAGCCAGTTGGTGCAGGATGTCCATTTCCTCTAAATCAGTGGGATCAAAATGTTGCAAATCATTTAGTTCAAAGCTTAAATTATCTGACATCTGGTTTTCGTTTGCAGTGAATGCATAACTTGCAGAGTGAGGATCAGGGTTGTTAAAATTTGCACCAGCAGTTATGTCAATGAAGTGATCATAACCCTGGTCCTTACCACTGCTCCCAGATTCTTCTTGACCCAGAAGAGCAGTATTACCGAATGTGTAATCATCAACGGCTTTTCCTGACTCTTGTAACTTCCTTTTCTGGTTCAACTCCCTTTCGTAGGTCAGGAGTCGACCATGGAGTTGGGTCAAGGTCAGATCCTTGAACTCAGGTGAATTTCTGGTGACAAAGGCTATAGTGTCCCATTTTTCGGGTAGTGACCTGAGGAACCTGCTATTTTGAGTCGAGTTTGTAAAGGTAGTATTAACAAGCCTCAGTTCACTGATGAGACAACTAAACCGCTCAAATTGTTGAGTCAGTGATTCACCTCTAACATGACAAAATGTTTCATACTCTTGGTTCAGGATTTCCCTATTGTTTTCTATGACTTCTTCAGTACCTCCAAACTGTTCCTTAAGTGCGTCCCACAATTCTTTGGCACTGTTACAGTGTAACAGTCCAGCATATATTTCATTGGGCAGCGCTGATGCTATGATGCTAAACGCTTTAGCATCTAGTTCGATCTTTTGAAAATCGGTTTCGGTGTAATTTTCAACTGGTTTTGGAACGAACTTTTTAGCATCTTCAGCGCTTGGCACTGAAGGAACATGAGGACCAAAGGTGACAGACCTCCAACAACCTGTGCTTTGTTGAGCGAGGATGTGACCCATCCTCCTCTGCCAGATGTTGTACTCATTTCTTTTTAGCATAGGTGGTTTAAAAAGTGAGCCGATGTTGTTTTTATCATCCTGAGATTGTAACGTCATTCTTGTTGTTTTACAGACACTGAGAAATCAACTTTAATGGTGATTAATCCTTGCTCTGTTTTTCAACGGACGAACAAACGATCAGTATCAACTGTTATGAGCTGAACTATTTATGTCAAAATGATTGTTAAATCAAATTTGACTGTCCAAGCTCTGATACCAATTGTTGGATCTGAGTTTCTTTTTGATTGTATTTTCGTTTGTAATTAAGATGGAAATGAAAGAGTTGTGCAGCGGAAATAAGATGAAAACAAACTTTGCATACAATCAAACAGGAGTAATACTTTTAATCAAACATCTTTTCACAATGAACCGAATGATTGAATTTGTTTCAACAACGATTACAATGATTGATGTAAGAATGCAAACTCCCCCTCAGCCAGAGCTCAGTAGTTTGTTCGTGCAAAGAAGACGATGTGGTGAAAGAGCTAATAGAACAGTACAAAGTACTGAACTATTTATAGGCACTTGCAAACCACTGAGCATCTTAGCTGACGTCACCATGAAAGTGACATTTAACCTCCTAACAAACTCTAACTACTGATCTATAAACACTGATGTACTAAACTACTGCTATTACATTACATTACATAAAAGACACTTAAACTGCTGCTGCATCCTTCCTCTGCTGTGAACCCAGCAGTGCTTGTCCGGATCAGCAGTACTTGACCCAAGGCAGTAGATTGAGTCAACAGAGCTTTGGTCTTCCATCAGTCTTTGACATTGGTCAGTAGATATGAAGCAGCAGTTGTAGGTCAGCACTTAGTATGATCAGCAGATAGGAGGTCAGCAGATATGAAACCACTTTCAAGGGGAGAGATTTGCATGGACCAACTGTAAACGTCTGCTTATTCTGGATCCACTGCTTTGATCCAGTTTTGGCTTTACATTATCTGTTCCTCTGATAGGGTTCAATCCCAACAAGGGTTGTTACATTTTTGTTTTAAAATTTTCGGGTGTTACAAATCTACCCCTCTTAAAAAAATTTCGTCCTCGAAATTATTACATACATATATATATATATATATATATATTAATAATCATACTTGAACGCAGCCTACTATGATCAATAGTCATACTTGCTAGAGTAAAAACAATGAAGATGACGAAATACTTATGTTCGAGACTATCATGAAGTGAAAGGAAAAGTTACTAACCGATGTATCGACTGATTGGACATCGAAATCCTAACCCAATGTCTACCCATTACCTCACAGGTCTTAACTTATGTTTAAGTTTTCTACAGGAAAGAGCCTTTGAATCTTAACCTAATGTCTACCCATTACCTCACAGGTCTTAACTTATTTTTAAGTTTTCTACAGGAAAGAGCCTTTGCTCTGATACCATAGCTGTAACACCCCAACCCGGAACGGGCTGGCGTGTCACTATTACGGAGTCAGATCAAAAACATAATTCCATTTATACTTAAATGTATTACAAGGCTTTACAACTTAATGAAGGATATCTTATCCATTACAATTATTTCTACCGTCTTTTCCAAACCCTCGAGCACTCTTCTGTATCCCGTCCCATATTTTCTTGATAACCTGACGTAAAGAAGAAAACACAAAAACGTACGTCTGAGCAAAATTTGAAAAGTTTTGCCCAGTGTGCGGATAGAGGAAAACAAAAGCTTATTTTATTTGATATCCGGATGGAACTTTATGATGCAAGTACCGTAATTTCATAATCATATCATACGGATGTACCCATGAGCCAAACTTAAAACGTGACAATACACAGGTAGCTACTCCTGCATACTTATCACACGAAATGGCGAGTTGGCATACCCGTTATCCATCTCCTTATAACTTAAATCCTAGGATCGATCCATACGCCTCCTAATAGCTTATATGTACCACACTTGTACTTAAGAGACGCCGTGAACTGATCTCTCCGTCACGGGTGGAGCACATGATGTTGATGCCACAACAACATGCTCGTGGGACACTCCACGAGAAGCGACACTCAGGGTATCAGAGTACAAAGAGTCTTATTCACATAACTTATAAAACTTATTTTCATAACAAGACGTAACATATATTGGAACATGCAATAATGAGTACAACTTAACATAAAACTATCGCATGACATAAAAGCTAAATCAAATTATTAGAATAGAAATCGAACGGACTGTCAAATGAATCGATAATCAAAGACGTGAGGAGTTTTAAAAAGACATAGTAATTTAATGGTATTATAACAATTTGACTTGAGTAACATAATACTTGTATATATAATATTAAACCTGTAATTTATTTACTTATAACTTGTAAGCCTTAAGATATTTAACTTGTAACTTGTAAATAATAATTTGATTGAAAATACGAATCTTTGGCGAGATTAAAATCTAAGAGTGGAACCAGTCACCAAGGTATGGATATCAATCCTATCTTGACAATTTCGTCCCCAAAATGTGGTTTATTAAACGAAACAAGATAAAACCTTGACTCGTTAATAAGGAACCACTAGAGTATGAAATTTGATTTGTAAATTTATAAACAAATAACTCACAAACATGTATACTTGTAAATATGAAAAGAATATTTTTCATAAACCATTTTCTAAATAACTGATATAAAACAAAACCTTTTTCAAAACGTTTTTAACTTCCAACACATATTTCATAACTTAATCTTAATACGGAATTTAAAATCAGAAATGATATACTTGTATCAAAACGACATAAATCGAAAGAAAGGATTCTATCCGTACCTAACTGACATAAATCGAAAGAAAGGATTCTATACGTACCCAACTGACATAAATCGAAAGAAAGGATTCTATCCGTACCCAACGGACATAAATAGAAAGAAAGGATTCTATACATACCCAACTGACATAAATCGAAAGAAAGGATTCTATCCGTACCCAACGGACATAAATAGAAAGAAAGGATTCTATACGTACCCAACTGACATAAATCGAAAGAAAGGATTCTATCCGTACGGAGTTTATAACTTATTTCATAACTTAATCTTAATACGGAACTTAAAATCAGGAATGATATACTTATATCCAAACGACGTAAATCGAAAGAAAGGAGTCTATCCGTACCTTAAAATTTCCAAGTGATGCTACCTTGTTTTCAATTGTAGATTTATACGGGCAGAGTTTAGCCTACTGATTATCCTCTTAACCTAATTTGCACACAAACTAGGTAATTAACTTAATACAGCATTTACGATAACTCACAAGATCAACCCTCACAACAAATGACAAAGTGCGATACTTAAACATCCAGCGGATTCACAACGAATGACAGAGTATAGTCCGATTTCGAACAACACTCAAACATTCAAGTCGAAATCACGATGAATGACAAAGTATAAACCCAATTTGAGCAGCACTTAAACATCTATTGAGTACATTGATCGATCGGACAATGAATCGTAATAGCGATCGAGTTAATACCCTGTTCTGCAGCACCCCGCTATACTAATTAGTGTTTCGTGTGTGTTAATTGAAGTAAACAGACGATAACTGGAAGAATTTTACGAATTCTTCCGTCGTTTTTGCGCCCAGAATCAAGTGCCAATGTCCTCTATTTATAGTAGAATTTTGCCACCCCTTACGGACCGTAACAAATAACCCTTACGGTCCGTAAGGGTTACCTAAACACTATAGGGTTGCCACGCGTGGGACTAGGCCTGCTGAGTCGACAGTTTCTTAATTTAGAATTTTGACAACGAATATTTTAGGATAATCGTCAATAGGGAATACCCCCTGAGTTTTAGGGGCCCTGATCCTGATTCTGATTGTTCTGGAAATCTTAGGGCTTGTGCAGAATCACTTGGGTGTCTTAATTAGAGTTTCCTATTGGACTATAAATCATAAGAAATAATAATTTTTAATGAGGGTTGTTACATTTTTGTTTTAAAATTTTCGGGTGTTACAGTTACAGTCATAGATCTCTCACAAATAATCAACAAAAGGTTAAATAATAATAAAACCAGTATATAATAATTATAAGCTAATCATACTTGTAATCCTAAGTAATTGGTTTTAATTCAACCTTTAACATTAACTGCACTCTATTTTATGTAGAAAAGGAAAATGAACGAGGAACCCAATTTTAAACAAGTATTTCTGGAAACCCACCTCACTAAAGAATGCAAACAAAAATTATGGGACGAGGACATTGACATATATAACTTGGAGGAATTGAAGTTTTGTACGAAACGAGCCGAAAAAGTATATGTAAGTTATCTTTATTAGTTGAGTATTATTTTGCTGTTATAGTTAACTCTTATTATTTTGGGATTTTTACATATATTCCCATGTAATAAATGATCTTAGCTAGTAGGGGGAATATGTAAATGATCGTATTATTTTTATATAATTTCCGTATCTATTGCAGTTATAATCACGTTGTTTTGATAAATTTTAGCGGGATTATTTGAGTACGATGGAAAATGTTTACGGGCCGAACTTCAGTGAGTATCCAGATGACCCTGAGGTGTGGGCACGTGTGATTGGAGAAGGTCGCACGCGTCGTGTATACGGGATAGGATCTTCGGATCTACATTACTTGGTGACCGGGACATCTTCTTTTTCTGTCGGGTCTGCACCATCACAAGCAGAGTACCAACGGTCTCAAGAAGATGTATCTTTATTACGATTTGGTATTACTAAATGTTAAAAATGTTGGTTCTTGTCACTAAGCCGACCCAACCATTTGATAGTTCAATTTTCACATACTAAGATCTCACTAAGCCGACCCATTAGGATGGTTGTGTTTTGCAAGATCTAACGGTTTGGTTCGCGGTTTTACCAAACCGTGAATGTATGTATATAGAATCTATGCATGCATTATTATCTTTGGAAATCAAACTAATAAACACCTTTTCTTTTGCCTCAAAACATTTCTTTATATAATGTATTTACTAATTATAACTATATATATTTTAACAACTTTTTAGGCTCAAGTTATGCGAACCCGAATGGTTGATCTTGAAGCTCGCGTTGAAGAAGAAAGGAATCTAATTGTATCTCGTCTTGAAGAAGAAAGGGATCTACTTGCAACTCGTCTTGATGAAGAAAGGAAAGCAAGGGAAGAACTTCAAAAACAACTTCAAGAGTTTATAAAGAATTGACGTCCTCCCTCTAATTAGTTGTAGTTTTTGATATCTTTTTGGAATTACGTTGAATTGTATTAGCTTACGGTTTAAACATATTGGAACTTGTGTTGTAACGCATGATTTTTGAATTTATGTCATTGTAACTTCGGTGAATTTTGTAAAACAGGTTTTTGGTATTGCAGATTATTTCTGGAATTTTTCGCCAGAAAAATGTAGAAATATTATTTATTTTTTGCAGTTTTTTTATTTAATAAATTAGGTGGTTGGAAATGTGTCACAACATAAATAGGTTTTGTCGGAAAACGGTCAAAAATAGTAGATCTTTTTTCTTTATTTTGTCAGAAATTTGTCACAAAACATACTCAGTTTCGTCAAAAAACCGTTACAAACAATACTCATTTTCCTCAGAAATTTGTAACAACACTTCTTATTTATTTGTCGGAAGTGCGTCACAAAAAATACTCAGTTTCCTAGGAAAATTTGTAACAACACTTCTTATTTATTTGTTGGAAATGGGTCACAAAAAATACTCAGTTTCCTCGGAAATTTGTAACAACACTTCTAATTTATTTGTAGGAAGTGGGTCACAAAAAATATTCAATTTCCTAGGAAATTTGTAACAACACTTCTAATCTTTTTGTAGGAAGTGGGTCACAAATAATGTTCTATTAAAATTTATTAATTTTTTTGTTTTTTTATTTTGGTAGGAAATGTGTAGCAAAAAAAATAAATCCTAAAAGATAATAATTAAATATATTGTAGGAGATTCGTAGCAATTTGCGACGTACTAGTTTCGTAGAAAATGTGTAGGAACTTGCGTAGGAAATGCGTTGAAAACAGGTTTCCTACGAGCTGTTTTCCTACATCAAGTGTTTGTCATAAATGCGTAGAAAAGCCAGTTTTGTGACGCATTTCCTAGGAAAACTGGTGTAAGAAATTTCAGATTTTCTAGTAGTGTATCCGACCATGTGCAATGTGATAACGCCACTAGTAAGGTAGCAATTTTTTGAACGTGAAGGACGTTAAACACGAGCCTAGGGTCGTGAAAGCCTCTTCCGTGAATTGTCTAACCGTCTCGAGAAAAAAAAAAAAAAAAAGACAATTGTGGGCTCCATGGACTTCAACTAATCACATACTTCATTTTTTAAAGAATTTATTAATATGAAATTTACTTTTATGACTTAACACTTGAAATGAATAAACCCATTACACATAGCCTCACACACCATTGAAGCACTCATATGAGTAGGTGGGAGAAAAATCAGTAATTCACTTGGCTGCATGGACCATAGTAGCTAGCTCTATTTGGTTTGGTCCATAATTCTAAAAGTCTTATGTAAATACTAGCTAGTATCCATCACTTTATTCTTTTTAATTTGAAACTAAATCATTTTAATTCTTTGTTATATTTAAACAATTAGTTAGACACCTGTACAAACTACAAAACTCTCTATATACACACATATATATATATAACTGAATCACAAACTACAAACTCTCTATATATACATATATATAACTGAATCATATCAGAATTTTATGAAATGGCCCAATCACAATACCCCGAGATCAACTACGAAGAACAAGACTTGGCTGTTCCTCCTCCAACACTTATTTCTACAGCAGAAAGCTTCGAGAAGAAGGGCAATTCATGGTAACAACATTCATATATCATTACACTTCTCCCTACTGCTTTCCATATTCGGTTTAAACCGAAAAGATTCCACAGATGTTAGAAACATATCTCATGGAACTTACTTAATATCTGTTCTAAGATATCTAACAAAACCGAATCGATAAACACCACTATATATTTCTGGTTCAGATTTAATTTGTTAATAATAACTTAAGAAACTAACCGATGATCAAACATGAACTCGCAGGTTTGTCATATCTCAGCTTCCATCAGATTTAGCAGTGACAGTTGATGATGTTACATTTTATGTTCACAAGGTACCCACAACCTAAATTATTACAACATGGTTGTGCTAAACGTACCTCATCTCTTCTTATTTTTACCGAATTTATTCTCTTCTGAATCAGTCATTTCATCCCTCTAATTCTATAACGTACTTTTATCATAAATGAGAACATGGGGTACATTTAGCCAACTTTCATTTTCACCGTGTCATGTTTTCTACTAATCGTAGAAAAACTGTGTTAGGATCAAATACAAATAGATTTAACATGGTAAGCGTACAAATAACCAGAGTAACTATGTTAACACTAGAGTTAGTTATTATTACTCTACATATTTTAAAGGAATAATGGATTTTGATAATCCCAACTATTAATTGTTGGCCGACAACGGTCTCAACTTCAAAAATAACCAGTGGTGGTCCCACCTTTTCACATATTGTAAACCAATAGACTTTTACTAAAATAACTTTCAATTATTTGTGTCTCATTTTCCTTTTCTATTAACAAAGGTATATTGGTTTACAATATATGAAAAAGTGGGACCACTACTGGTTATTTTTTAAGTTGGGACCGTTGCCGACTAACGGCTGATAGTTGGGATTATTAAAATCCACACTGTAACTATTCTAGTTTACAATTGTTATTATGATTGCTATAGTTATTTGTACGCTTAGTAAAAAAAAACCTATTTGTACCGGATTCCACCCTGAAAAACTGTCACCAGCGACGACTAAAAGTTGTCGCTGAACGTATTGTTGACTCCACTTTGTAATCTTATGTTCAGTATCCACTGCTAGCAAGATGTGGTTATCTGGAACAGATTGCGTTACAGCCTTCGATCTCAAACCACGGTTTTGAACTAAAACTGCAAAGCCTTCCAGGCGGAGCAGAAGCGTTCGAAACCGTGGTTAAGTTTTGCTATGGTCTTCCGGTATCGTTAAGCCCAAGAAACGCCGCGCCCTTAAGATGTGCAGCCGAGTTTCTGGACATGAGTGAAGAACTCGAAGAAGGAAACCTCATATCGAAAACAGAATCATTCCTCACTTTCGTAGTCTTTTCTTCATGGAAAGACTCTATTACGGTGTTAAAATCGTGCCAGGGGCTCTCTCCATGGGCCGAAAACCTCCAGATCGTAAGAAGATGTTGCGATTCAATCGCGTGGGCTTGTCAAGAGACCACGGGTGAACAAAGCCGATGGTTAAACGACGTTGCCACGCTCCGGATCGATCATTTTAAG
The DNA here is from genome assembly GCA_030545235.1 of Helianthus tuberosus. Classification (NCBI taxonomy): domain Eukaryota; kingdom Viridiplantae; phylum Streptophyta; class Magnoliopsida; order Asterales; family Asteraceae; genus Helianthus; species Helianthus tuberosus. Next base: position 10,201,504 of record CM060436.1, read on the forward strand.
CGGATCATGACATCGATGACGCTAAAAGGGCTAAGACCTGAGTTTTTAGGCTCTTGCATCATGATGTATGCCGAAAAATGGTTGCTAGCTCGAAACGATGTGGAGACTGAAGGCGCGAAACGACATACGAATCGAAGAAAAGAGTTGATATGGTGCATTCAACAGGGAAGGAAAAGAGAGCAGGAGTTTGAGAATGAAGAGCAAAGAATGATTTTAGAGAGTTTGGTGGGCATATTACCACATGAAAAAGAGGCTATTTCATGCAAGTTTTTGTTGTGGATGTTGAAAATGGGTGTGGTGTATTCTATATCACCAGCTTTGATTTTTGAGCTTGAAAAAAGAGCTGGGGTGGTGTTGGAAAATGCAAGTGTGTATGATCTTTTGATACCTAATGGAGAACAAGGAACACAAGTGAAGTAAGCTTTCAAATTACATTATGCTTTTGGCAAACTGAATTTAAATAATCCTAATTTTTTTAATTTGGCTGATAATAATCCTAACTTAGTTATTTCCCGATAATAATCCGAACTGGTTCACTTTTGGCTGATAATAGTCCGCCGTTTAAAATAGTTTAACGGAGTTAAGTTTTTTTTTCAAATTACAAACTGATGTTTTAGGGATTTTGATCAGAACGAGGATACGAGTCGATTTATGTAAAATTTATCCCGAAACGGTACTCCAAACGGCTTGATTTTTGTTAATTAGAAGTTTAAACACCCGAATTGAAGCAATGTTTTCATCGTTTGTGGCAGTATTTCGAGGTAAATTTTACATTAATCAACTCATATCCTCGTTCTAATTAAAAGCCTTAAAACATCGGTTTGTAATTCGAAAAAAAACTTAACTCCGTTAAGCTATTTTTAACGCAGACTATTATCGGCCAAAAGTAGACTAGTTCGAATTATTGTTGGCAAATAACTGAGTTGAGATTGTTATCAACCAAATTGAGAAAGTTAGGATTATTTAAATTCAATTTGGATATGCTTTTTACTAGTTACTTTATAATTATCTAAACAAGTTCAAAAACCTCATAGAAACTATTATTATTTTTGCTAGACCACCTGGAAATTACATAAAAAAATCAAATATTACTTATTGATCCAAATGTGGTGCAGGTCAATGGTTGATCATACTATGTACAATGTCGATTCGGTTCAAAGGATCTTGGAATATTACTTGATGAACGAAGAGCAGCAACAAACAGAAACTCATGGGAAAGCAAACATTAGTAAATTATTGGATAGTTACCTTGCTGAAATAGCAGGAGACCCAAATCTTTCTGCTACCAAGTTTCAAGCGATTGCTGAAACATTACCACATGCCGCTCGTCCATGTGATGATGGACTCTACAGAGCGATCGATATATATCTAAAGGTCAGACACTAGCTTTAAGACCCTTCGCTAAATTAGCAACTTGGTTGTTTCAATAGTGGCGGAACCAGAACTTTTTAGTTGCGGGACATCTTTCTATGGGTAACAAAGGGGTCCAACTCGTGTTTATCATAAAAAGCCTCATATTTTATATGTGAAAATCGAGTAAGATCTGGTGACCGTGGTCAAAAGAACCATTGAACCCCCCCCCCCCTCCCCGACCCCACAAACCTGTTGCGCCCCTGAGCTATTTGAAACTGTTATTTACTTGTTATTTCTCAAAATGGAAGTCACTTTTAAACTGTTTTATTCCTCGTAACCTCCAGGCGCATCCTGCATTGTCAGAACACGACAGAAGAAGATTATGTAGAGTTGTGGATTGTCAAAAGCTTTCTGTTGATGCATGTGCACACGCAGCACAAAACGACCGACTGCCTCTAAGAACCATTATACAGGTAACCATCATGCGCTGCCATAAATCTCCGATTGTTAGTAGGGGTGTTCGCGAGCCAAGCTGCTCATGAGCTACTCGAGATAGCCTCGATAAAAGTTTGAATCAAGTTGCTTCAATAAGATAGAGCCCAAAAATAAGCTTGTTTTATTAATTTCCTTTAGCAAGAGCTTCAGGAGCTCAAGTAGGATCGTGAGCTTAAACGAGCCTACTATTTATATATTCTAATTTAATATATTGTATACATTTTTTATCAATAACTATTATTATATATTAAATTATAATAAAAAATAACTATATATAAGTTAATAAAAATAATAATAAACAAGCCCGGCCTGAGCTAAGCTCGAGCTAAAAAAACTACCCACAAGTCCAGGTCAATCTTTAGAAATAGAGCTTAAAACGAGCCGAGCTTGAGCTTAGATGTGCCTGTGCTTGACTTGGCTTGTTTACATGACAACTAACAGGGGCGGATCTAGGCCACTTTTGTGGGTTCCCAGGAATCCATTCGGTTTAGAAAAAATGAGAAAAATTAGTAAGAACCTCGTATGATTTGGAAAAAAATAGTGGGAATTAGTGAGAATCTACCAAAAGGAACCCAGTGAAAAAAGTTCTTAGATCCGCCACTGACGACTAATTGTTAGAACACTCTAAACGATAAAACACAGGTATTGTTCGCGGAGCAAATGAAGCTGCGCGCAACAATGACCAGAAAGCAGGAAGCAGAAGACCACAGTGAAAACTCATCAGAGGTGCAGGAAGATAACTGGTCATCTTCAAAAGAAGAAATCAAAATGCTTAAAGTAGAACTGGAGAAAATGATGACATTGATTGAAGAGCTTCAAAGGGACTACATAAACTTACAACAAGATTGTAAAAAGATGAAAACAAATCAGAAAGATTTATCTGGTTGGATTTTAGGATGGAAAAAGCTTAAATTGTTTAATGGGAAAATAAATGAAAATGAAAATAGAGAGGGTAAAGAAAAAGAAAAAGAAAAAGAAAAAAGATTGAGCTCTATATTCAGGTTTAGAAGGAGGCAATCTATATCCTGAACAAGTGCTAGTATGGGTCAATATAGTTTTATACAGTTTGTAATTTTTAGGGTATAGATTGCTGGTTGTTTTTGTGAAGCTTGTATGACGGTTTATTTCTAAACAATGGATGCAGCGATAAAAAATGCACGTCTAAAGGGGTCGAAAATCATTATCAATGGACTATACATCTTACATGGAGGCATTCTTCTAATGAATATTAGGCCATCTATAGTGTAGTGATGAATGCAAATAGAGTTTGTATTAAAACATAATAGTTTCTAGAGATTTCACAATGCTAAATAATTAATGGTTGTTAAAACAGACAACTTTAACTGACGACCAGTAATGGATTACTAGAGCCGTCCCTGACGATTTAAGTGCCTCGTATGAGCTGAAAAAAGGCCTTTAGGTGGTCGATGGTGGGTTGTGCTGGTGCGTTGGTGGGCTAAGGTGGTGGTTGGTGGCGGAGGCCGATGGTCGACTGGTGGGCTGGTGGCGTGGTGTTGATTGTTGCCGCTAGGGGTGCTAAACGGGTCGTGTTTGCGGGTTGGCGGGTTCAACCCGACCCGAACCCGAAAAATTTACACGAACCCGAACCCGACCTGAACCCGAAAATTGTGTCTTACATATGAAACCGAACCCGACCCGAATATTCGTGGGTTGACCCGAACACGACCCGTTCAACCCGAATCATTTTATTTTTTTAATTTTTTCCACAATTAATATATTCTTTTTAAAATTTACTTAAAAATAGCACAAACATATATAATACAATTACATTTAAATTATAAAATCTTATGTGAATTTCTCTTTTTAAGTTATAATTATGACATGGAAAATTGGTAATTAATAAACCACCTTTGCCCCATTGGTAATTAATAATCCTACCTACAGAATTGGTAAATAATAATCCTACGTTTCAATATGTTGGTACTCAATAGACCTCCGTTAGTTTTTTTTAACTGAAGTTAGTTTTTAAGTTTTATTTGTTACACAAACAGTCCCTGTAGTTATAATTTACTAGTTTTAAGTTTTATTTATTACACAAACAGTCCCTGTAGTTATAAAAAAAATCATAAAAATAAAAAAAATCTAAAAAATCAAAAAAATTCAAAAAAATCATAAAAATTCTAATAAAATCAAAAAAATTCTAAAAAAATAAAAAAAATTCAAAAAAAATCAAAAAAATCATACCCCACGAATTTCGTGTTAGGTTCGTGTCGTGTTTTCGGGTCGTGTCGGAAATTCACACCCCTAGTTGCCGCATTGTGTTCTGTTTCCTCTTTTTATATTTATTGTTTTATTATTATATAGATAATTATGGATTATAGATGGCCCAATAAGTTTGGATTATCAATTATGGATCAAAATAAGTTTGTTTGGGCCCAGTATAAGTTATAAAGTTCTTAATTTTGTAGAGAGGGCCCAATAAGCCAATAAGTTTTTTGTTTTCATATTTTTAAACGTATATATAAAAAAATTTAGTATAAGAGTTCCGGGACAACACCCCCTAAAGTTGGTGTTAAGAATTGGTGTCTCATACCTTTCACAAAAAAATGACTCATAAACCAAAGTAACACGTACCCTTTTGCTCATCTCGTTTTAAAAAAAGACACTAATATCTATGGTAGAGGGTATGTCCCGATGATATTGAAATCATCATTTTTGAAAACTCGTTCATCGATTTGAGCCGCCTTTCTCTTGCCAGAATAGAGTGCATCCCACATAGCATCGTCGTTCTGACTTTCCATGCTCATATTCCTTATTTTGTGAGTATGGTCCTCTAGGCGGGGATCTTAGCGATACAATCCTTGCACATATATCATATACACTTAGTCGGCGTTTATGACATAAAAGTTAAATGTGCACATACACATAACACACTCATAAAAATTTCGTACATGACTCGGGGAACTGGGTTTGGGACGTACTTCTAATAGCACAAAGGACCGTTGTGCAACCTCTTAACTATGAATATGGCTTTGTAAACAACTCCTGTGTCATTAAATCTGTACAAGTAAGACAAATAGTTAATAATAATAATACAATAAATAAAAAGCTACAAAATAGGTTATATCATAGCTAGCCCTCATCTAAATCTCTTTTTGGCTAGGAAGCTCAGAAGGTTGCAATGTAGCATTGGGGCAATCCGTTACCTCAAAATGGTGTGCTCGGATCGACCATCAATGGTTAATACATACTAGAGGGGCGTGCGAATCATTCTATGCATGTTTCACGTGACTCACAACAGTGGCGAAGCTTGAGATTTCCGATTGGGGGGGCGAAAACGTATATACCTACAAAATTCTATACGAAAACTACATACCGGGCACTACTGAGCGAAAAGTTCAGGGGGGTCGGGTGCCCCTCCCTGCCCCCACAAAGCTACGCCCCTGAATCACAAGGTATAGAAAATTCGTTCTAAAGATTTTAAGATAATCTCCTACAGCCTTACAATATTAAAGAAAATCCTTATAATTTCACGTTTTGGGTGAAATAGATTATCTAAATGGCTTAATTATATGTATCCATGATTATGAAATGTGAACATTAGAAGTTTTTTTCGGGTGGGCCACGCCACTGGCCCACTGCATTGCATTAATTTTTTTTTAAATAATAATAAAATGTTTTTTATTTTTTTTAACTTATTGGCAATATTATCCATAAATAACATTAAAAAAAATCCTGATAGCCCTCTAAGGTCCATAATGGACATAGAGCTCGATGGCCTGAACTTCTTGTCATGATATCAAAACTTGAAAAAAGTCCTTTAAGCTGAAAAAATATTACCCACCATAGCATATCAGCAAATTTGGACCAAAGTCTGGACTAAAATTGATAATGATGAGTGCTAATATGTTACGGGTCAAAATAAGTAAAGGGGGCTAGATGTAATTGTTCTATAGTGTAGGGGATTAATGGTTAGTTAGTAGTTATATAGTGTGTGTGTTGTAACAGATTGAGGTATCGAATGAATTGAGTTTTTCCTCTTCTCTTGTGTTCTTCTTCTCTCATGTTTCGATCATCTACCGTGATTACGAAATTGTTCGTAACAATGGTATCAGAGCAATCTTTCCTCTCAACCGTGGGTTAAGGTTAGGGTAACAACAGTGTTCTACATCAGCAATCGAATTAGGGTTCAACAATCAGATGTGGGTGACTTCGAATTAGGGCAACAATCGAGTGTTTTGAAGAATTTTTGCAAGCAACAACCAACAACAACAATCGGTTAACCAGACAATCGGCTTCGGAGTTCGCATTTGAGTTTGATTTTAGAGTCAGGTTCATAGCAGAAACTACTATTGGAGTATAAATCAGTTGGGGGTTTCAAATTCAGCAGCAAATCAACATGGAATTCGCAAAGGAGCAGATTATGGCTTGTACACAAGAAGGTACTGTCCAAGATTATTGTGATTCATTCCTGTTCTTGTTCAATCAGGTTAGAAATTGTGAAGAATTGACCGATTTCTATGCTATCTACCTGTTTATATGTGGTCTAAAACCAAGAATTAGGAGCATCTTTGTCAAATGGCATCAATACAGTTGTTTTAAAGTGGAAGATGTCATATCTTTGGCTTTGAAAATAGATATCAATAATCTGAATGATTCTTTCTCTCCATTCGACTCCGAATCTTCTTTTTACATGGAAGGATTAGAATTCGATTTTAAGAAAAGTCAAGGAAATGAATGTTTTGAGAATGGAAAAATTCAAGAAGTTGATATTGTTCAAGAAAAGATTGACAATGGAGTAATTGATGAGTCTATTATGTGTGTTCACGAACTCGGTGATAATGAGCTTTTAAGAACTGATTTTGCTAAGGATTTACATGGTAGTGAGTCTTTAAATCAAGATTTGAGTATTCAAGCATTGACTAATGGTAATGATTCAAATGGAAATGGAAATGGAAATGGAAAACATGATAAAGATAATCAGGTTCCTATGATCCTTTCTAATGACACACCGAAAGATGATCAACATGAGGGTGGTACTTCAAAACAATATAAGAGTGGCGAAACTGTAATGGTTGATCCGGAAATAATGAAGAAGAAGTTAGTTTCCTTGCTTTTACATGATGTACCGGTCATAAATAAAGAAAAAAATAGAGTTGAAGTCAAAGGCAGCTTGTGGAAGGAAACAATATAATCTCATGTCAGACCATCAGTTAAAATTTGGTGAATATGTTGGAATTTTGGGTTCAAAAACAGAATTTAGTTCAGGGCACAAGAAGAAACAATCAACTTGGCTAGATACCGGTTGGGTATGTCACATGAAATGTAAAAATGACATCATGTCAAGCATAATAGGAGTTTGTTAGTTCAAGATTAGAGTTGAACAAATTGACAAAAACAAGGTATGGGATGTGGGTGATAACAGTGTGCTGAAGAAACGGCTATATTGGATGGATACTGGTTGGGAATGGATTGAAAGTTCGGGTATGTTGGAAAAAAAGAATAGAGAGGTTAAGAAAGTTCCTTGTAATCATTTTGGTATTTCTGATCCAAATGATTATGGTCAACGTTTGGGTATACCTACAAATGTTCTCGTTTGGTGTACCTTTGGTTCATGCTTAAAAGCACAAGCACTTCAGTTTGTCACTACATATGATCAGGTTGTCATGTGGATAACAAAACCATTGGTAGAGCAAGTATTTGGAGAACATGAATCTAGAAAACAGTGGCAACAATGTAGGGGTGTTATAAATAACAAGGTGGAAGTATCTTACATGGAGAAATGATTGAACAAGTTTATGCTTAATTGTGAAAAAGAACAGTTCATGGGGCCTTATTTCATATGTGGACTTTTGAGGACAAAAGACTTTGAAGGGGAAATGCTAAGCATACGCAAAAGAGGTGGAGATGTAGTTTGGCATGCTATGGTGACAAGTGATGGCTGCTATGGAACATGGCTTAGTCAATACGGTGACAATTCAACAAAAGATTTTTATCTTTTTACATCAAAACATGAAGTTGAGCAGGGGTTTGGTGGTCAAGCTTTCACTTTTGTTTTTGACACTTTTGATTAATGGGTTTGGTTTGTTATTTTGTACTTTTGAGGTCAAAATTTTTATAGGGAGAAGTATTGTTACGGGTCAAAATAAGTAAAGGGGGCTAGATGTAATTGTTCTATAGTGTAGGGGGTTAATGGTTAGTTAGTAGTTATATAGTGTGTGTTGTAACAGATTGAGGTATCGAATGAATTGAGTTTTTCCTCTTCTCTTGTGTTCTTCTTCTCTCATCTTTCGATCATCTTCCGTGATTACGAAATTGTTCGTAACATAATATCAGACATTATGTTGGCATCAATGATTTCGGAACTTCAATGTACTTTGGAGAATCGGACACTTTGTCGTATGAGCTGATCATTCGACCAAGTCCCTATGATAACATGAGGGATTTTATATCATGCTATGCAACGGTGAATTTCCGTGATGCTTGAAGCATGAGATATCCTTTGTGTGACACCCGGCTTTTCAGGCCGTACCGTACAATAGTAATCTGTGTAGTGAACATGTAAAAATGCTGTTTGTGACTGATTGTGATGTCTATGTATGGTATTTGATGTGTTGGTAAATTCAAACGTTTATAAAAATTATGTTGGCAACGATAAAATAAACGCTTATCGCGTAACGACTAAAATGCGAAACGAACGTCGGTGACCACCCGATCAGTGTTAAAATCCAAAAAAATAGTATGTTATGATTAGAATAATAATTTTAATCATATCCATGAGGAAAAATAAATTAAAACGCTAAGAAACTCTATTTTTCGAGTTTGAGCGCGTACCGCGCGATACTGCGCGAACTAGACAAAATACTGTCAACGCAGCCAGTCAAGGCAACTGGTAATTATTTCAGTAATAATTTTAAGTGATTATTTTTATAGAATGATAAAATAATTTAAAACGCACTAAAACGGGATTAAAACGCTAGATAAAATACCCGGTATTCAGTAAAATACCTGTTTTTGAACTAATAACATATAACATATGTATGTATATATATATAATAAATGTGAGAGAGGGTGAATGTGGCAGCACCATGGCTACCCAAATATTCTTGATTCTAGCAATAAGGACACATGTCATTGCCTAGAGATGATAAGTGATGATTACTTCTTGTTAATGCTTCCATACATCTTCACATTCCAAGAACACAATTCAAAAACTTAATTCTCTCTCTCTCCTCAAACATATCGGCCGAACACCCCATTACCTCATCATCATTTCATTTTCAACTTCAAATCTTGAAGATTCAAAGGCTTTACATGGTGATTTCAAGCTTGTAAGGAGGTTTGGAGGTGATTTTAAGTAGATTCAAGCAAGAACAAGGCCTTATATCATCATCTTTATCAAAAACCCACTAAGAAATCTTGAAGGTATAAACTTATTTTCAAAACCTCATTCTTGATTTTTAGTAATGATAAAGATGTTGGAAGGTTTCTCTTGAACTTGGAATTAATCACAAACTTGAAATTAACAATGATGAGATTTTAAACAAAATAAAAATGGGTGTATGCATGTGTGTATATAGGGCCGAGAATGTGTGTATGTATGTGTATAAGTTGTATATTGATTCTTGATGAAAGATTTATTGATTATTTGTTTTCTTGAAAAATATGATGCAAGAAGGAATTTTTAGTTATTATACAAGAATGTTTTAAAAGATCTAAGATTTGAAAGTGATGTGTTGAAAAGTAAATTTTTGGAAGTATATGTATGTATATATTACGAATATGTGTGTGTATATATGTATGCATGCATGTAAAAGTTGTTATATAATCTTAAATATGAAAGACATAAGCATGAATAAACATGAATGATTGGATGATCATGGTGATATGTGTAATATTTGTAAGAATATGATGTTAGTGAACTTTTGAGCATGATTAGATCATAAGTGATGAAGATGATGATGTATGAGTGCATTAGATACACATATGTGAACTTACATGATGATGTAAAGGCATGAAATGATCATATGATTATGATTTCATAAAAATCAGATTTAATCAGATTATAAACACTAAAATAAAGTTATTTTAAAGTGTTTAGTGACATATAACTTTGTCATGATGTTTACTAGCCTTGCATGTTGTACTTGGTGCTTTAAAATTTGTTAAATATGTGAAATCGCATGATTTATGTGACTTACATAAAAACTGCACTAAACTGATTATAACCACTATTTTAATCGGTAAATAACATGTATTGTGTTAAAATATCAAGTCTTTTCGAGTTGGGATGATTATAGTAACGTTTAACGCAAAACTATGCGTTAAAACAGTCAAAAATCGGCTTTTCGAATGATTTTTATAAAACTAATTTAGATCAGTAAGTAAACTGATATTTTTAGTTTAAAAACAAGTATTTTAACTAATTTTAAGTTTACTTGGTGATTGGTTAGTCATACATGACTTCCGACGCCCGAAAATGTTACCGAATCGCTAAAATACGCATTTTTCGATAAACACTAGCATGGGTAATTTTTGGTGAACTCTATGTGTTAAGATGTAGTACGTGATTTAAATATGTGAATGTGAAAATATGTTAAGTTTTAACATGAAATTGAAAATTTAGTTTATGCATGTATACTTGTGCGTTTTGTACGGTAGAAACGATAAAAATCGTGTTAAATGTGTAACTTGTTTGTATAGCATGAAAATTGGTACATATAAGATATTTTATGTATACTTGCTTTAAAAATGACAAAATAGATAAGTTGATGAAATTACGCGTGTTTCGATAATAAATTATGTGAACGTTTATGTATATATATTACGACGCGCAAATCGTAGATATATTACTTATAAACGAGTGTGTTAACGGATTTACATGATAACGGTCACCAATAAAATCGTTCAAGTCGCAAAATCTTAAAAATATATATATATGAACTCATATATATTAACGTGCCAACATAATAAAAAACGTGAACTTTTCGGGAAAATCTCAAAGTTATGTGACAATTCTAAGAAACGGAGAAACTTAGGATTTTTGTGATATATTGATTTATAAATCGTTCCTACATATAATAGGACGTGTAGAAATCAATCTCTGGGATTGCGTTATTTAAAATACGCACCCAAAGGTGAATGTCACTAAACCCCACTTTTTAATGCTTTGTATATGTTTTGGGGGTAGAACACGCCAAAAAGGGTTTAATAATGTTTTTGGATTAAAACATACCTTTTTATATAAATATATATTTTCATTGAAAATATATGGAGTTTGATAAATCATACGTTTCAAAGTAAAACGTTTTTGATGAATATATGTTTGGAGGAGAGGTTGGGATGGTACGGTGTTTCTGAGGAAAAACCGACCGTGATGTTGGAACGAATATTGCTTGGTCTCAAGAGAGTAAGTATCAGCATAGGCTTACATTTCGGTGGGGATTTCAGGGGATTCATATATTGAAGGATATATATATTATACATGAGGCATACATCATATATGGTCTCAATATGGACCCTGCGCCAATGATGTTGTTTAATAGATTAAGTATTGCACGCGATGAATTGTTGGTAGATCTATCGGGTTGACAACCCCGTCGTGACCGGTCGCCCCGTGTCAAGTCAAGCGACCAATTTAAATTATGGTTATTGTCTAGCATTGATTATCCCTGCATGGTAAATATATAGTTCGTATTGTCTAGCTAACATACGAGTCTGAAAGTTGATGCTATGAATTTAATATACAAAACTTGGGAAAATGCCTTAATGTCGGGTTATTGAACTACGACGGATGACCCATGGATTTTATTAAGGAAGTAAATGGACTTTCTAAACTTATATGGATGTTTTATAATAAACACATAATTAGAAACTTTTCCTTTGGATCAAATTGTTAGATTTGAATATGTGAACTCACCTTCCTTTGTGTTGACACTTGATTTTAAACGTGTTCTACAGGTACTTGAGTTCGGCTTCGGGAATCATGGCGTATCTTGTGCTTGATGATGCATGTTGTGTTACTTAGAAATGTTGGACTACTTTTAAACTTTCTGGGACGTATGTAATAGGATCCGCGAGGATTAAAGACAACTTAACTTATGTGGTTGTGTCATGGTTTTTAAAATGTAATGTTTAATAACTTATGTTTTAAAATAAGTCGAAATGTCCAACAAATAAGTGCATCGTTCAACAAGATATAAATGGGCACCAACTTCCGTCACCACTACGTTTAATATTCCGCTACGACGTTTTTGGGCTGTGACAGAAGTTGGTATCAGAGCGAATGGTTGTTAGTGAACTAGATGTTTTCGGGAGAAAACACTAGACTTCAACCGAAGAATTTTGAGATATGAAGTCCAAAATTCTCGAAGCCAAGATTTTTAAATAAACATAGAAAATTTTATCATGTATGAAAACCGTTACGTGTTTATGTGCATACGTGATTTTCTGTTTATTTGGCCTTATGTGTTACTGTTCATTTTGATTACGCACTTACTTGTACGGTTATATGTATGTCACAGATGTCGCATGAACACGAGGTCATCGAGATCCACGAATCAGGTTACGAGCCAGATTTTGAGACTTCACCCAGACCTATGCTACCAGAGATACCTATCACGGCTCCACAGATGGTTGGTACTACCGAGCTTACCTCATCTTTCCACGTCGACCCTGCTGCTTTTGCCAGTCAGGTAGACCCCCGATACGCTTTCACTAGCAATGGGTGGATAGATGATGATGATGATGTACCTTTCTCGATCCATGAGACGGGACGATCATCTGGTATTGTACCAGTTATCGGTGACGTGATCAGGGGTGTCCCTACTGTCGAAGGATCTCCTAGTATCGCACCAGTGGTGAACGCCACTATTGTCACGGCTCGACCGCTAGAGCCATCAGTCGTTCCACCTGCTGTTGTGATCGAGCCTCCTACTACGCCGTTATTAGTTTATTATCGCCGTAGGAAGAGGACTAGGCCCGCTGGGGATATCGCATCTACATCATGTGCTGAGACGGTACCTGCTTCCAAGAAGCAGAAAGGAGATAAGGTAGACCGATATTGCCACTGCGATCAACAGCTTGCCGCACTACGCAGAGATCTGGACTCAGCCAAAGGAAAGGCGAAGTACCTTGAGGGACAGATGGATGAGCACGAGGAGTTGAAGGTTATAGACGATATTGCGAGAGATGAGATGCATTGGAGGATAGTGGATTTAGAGAAACTTATCAAGAAGATGTTAGAATCTCTAGGTTTGAAGCATTGATGTTTGTTTGTTTGTTTGTTGTTTGATTTGTTGGGTTGTATTGTTAGACATTTTGATACTCTTTTTGTTTGAGGCCTGCGTGCTAGTTTCGTTTTTGGATATTATGTGGGAATTTTATGTGAACTTGTTATGGGTGTCGATGTAGACATGCCAAGGATAGTTATTTTGAACTGAAAACAAGTTTAAATAATTTCTATAATAAATATCGATGATTTACTTTTGGTTTAAAAATTATTCTCATTAATATGTGGATATTATACATGCGCAATGTTTGGTCCACTAACATTTAATGATTGAATTATTTTTTGTTATCGTCTTATATGAATATTATTGTTGTAATAATAGAAACGACGAAATGCCACCAAAAGCAAGACAGGGTACTAGATTACCTACCACACCGGAAGAGTTGGCTCAACTCATAGTTCTACACGTTAATACTGCCATGGAACAGCTCAATGTTAACCAAAATGATGGTCAGGGACGTGGACGTGGTGCAAACGGGCAAGGTTTTGGTGGGGCACATAATGGAAACCCTCCATGTAAAATATGATCGGAAAGTTTTAGTAGTTCATGTGTTACTGATTTCCATTAACATTATTGAACAGTGCACAGATGTACATATAAAACATTCCAGGGCTGTAACCCACGATTATTTACCGGTGCAGAAGGACCCTTAGATATCACCCGATGGATTGAGAAGATGGAATCTGTCATGGCAATCAGTGGTTGTGCTGCTGATCAACGGGTGAGATATGCTTCTTGTTCTTTTCTTGATGAAGCACTGTCCTGGTGGAACTCGCAAGTTTAAATTTTGGGTGAAGACGCTGCCTATGGTCTAACCTGGAACGAACTTAAAGAAATGCTCCTAAAAGAATACTGCCCGCACAGTGAAATTCAGAAAATCGAGACCGACTTCTGGAACCTAACCATGGAAGGTCTGAACGTCAGAGCTTACACTTCTCGTTTTAACGACTTGGCAAGGTTAGTTCCACGAATGGTTACTCCCGAATATGTAAAGGTAAAAAGGTATATCTGGGGATTGTCGCCACGAATTCGCAGTATGGTTACATCCGCGAAACCTACCACCTACCTAGAGGCTACTACATTGGCAAAATCGTTAGCCGATGACGCTGCTCGCAAAAGTGGTCTTGATAAAAAGGAGGAAACCGGGAAGTCATCGGGCAAGGCCAAAGCAGACGCGAAATCTGAACGATCGGGGTGTTGTGAGAATAAGACAGAAGATTCAAAGAAACGCAAGTCCGAGAGCTCGAGGAAGGAGACTGAAGAGAAGCGCGACAGGAAACGCAGTTCGAGGAAGGCATATGTAGCAAGTTCTAGCAGCTCTAGAAAGGATAACACCAGAGATAGCCGAGGTAGTTCTGAGAGGAAGACTCACGAGGACGAGCAGAAGAAGTGTCGTAGATGTGAACGAAATGGATATATTGCCCGCGAGTGCTATGCCAAAAGTACTCTGGAAGGAACAAAGCTTGAGGGATGCTTTCAGTGTGGGGAACAGGGACATTTCAAGAAGGATTATCCTAAGGCGGGAGGTCAGAATGCCAGGGGTAGAGCGTTCGAGCTAAACGCCGGGAAGACACGTGACGATCCTGCTGTTGTCACTGGTATGTTTTTTTATCAATAGCCATTCTGCGTTCGTACTCTTTGATACCGGAGCTGACTTGAGTTTTGTCTCGAAAAACTTTAAACCATTTTTGTGTTCACCTACAAGTAAGCTAAATAAGAAGTACTCGATAGAACTAGCAAATGGTAAACTGATAGAAACTAGCGAAGTCGTTCGCGACTGTAGTATTCAGTTAGATAATCATAAGTTTAGTATCGATTTACTACCAATGGAGCTGGGAAGCTTCGATGTAGTTGTGGGAATGGATTGGCTGTCCAAGAACAAAGCAGAGATTATTTGCTCGAAGAAGCAAGTGCGGATACCTCGTTCTCACGTCCCCCGATCCCACCCTAGACGGGAGCCGCGAACAGTCAAGTGGTACCGGTGGTTATTTTAAAAATATTGCAGCGGAAATGTTCATCAGGACCGTGAGTTAGGAAAAATATCAGAGTTTAGAAAACACCGGATTTTATTTATTAAATAGATGGGATAAAACCCATGTTTTACAAAGGTAGCTTTAATAACGGATAAACCCGAATATATGAAACCATGTTTTCTTAATTTAATTCAATTGATAAAATAAGCCACTTCTTTAAGCCTTTTGGTGCCGTATCATCACTCTTATTCCAATCTACTGTCATTTACCTGAAACGCGTTTCAAAAAGATTTGGTCAGCAGGAAATACTGGTGAGTTCATTCATTTTTGTACAAAATGACACATTGTTATAATATACAGTATTAAGGGTGATTATATTGTTTCTATCAACCAATTACCCCAAATCGGTATTTGTCACTCGACCGTATCTGTGACTATGGTCAGATCACCCATTGGCTAACCCGTTGTCCAATGGTGACGGGTATCAAGTAATGTATACAAAACCCCACATACCGGCACTAATCGAAGATTACAAAGACTTAATCCCTGAAATTATAACTTTGAAAATAAATAGGGTTTTGGAAGCAATTTGATAAAAAGAGAATGACTCACTTTGTTAGCATCTAGCCTGTCACACCCCGACCACGTAGAACATACAAAACGTGGCGGAAACGTCGGGGAGTGTTGTAACAGAATTAATTGTTTCAAATCCATGGCAATTGAAGTTTCATTTTATTGATTAAAAGTGTTACAATGTCTTAACAAACAAAGAAATACAACATAATTAACTAGTCTTGCATCTTTTATTGTCACTAAAGCCCAAGTCTGCCTATGTGTATCTTAATCATCTTATGCAACAGCTCCTGAAAAACACATGTGAAAATAGGTACGTCAGCATAAAAATGCCGGTGAGATACATAGGTTTTGTGAAAATAGGTTTCATGACTTATGTTTGAGAAAATGTTTAGTCATGAACCTTGTTATTTGCTTTGTTTTGTAAATCATTTGAAAATCGATAAGATCAGATGATATGTATAAATAATGTATGGTTAAATGAATAACCATGTAATATGAGTTTGTATTAGATAAATTGTTTGTAAATCAATGTCTTGTGAAAAATATGTTATTTGTATAAAATGTTCTATGTCTCAACCTGAAATGATTCAGATAACGCTACAATATGTAATACCATACAAACACTTATATATAGGAAGTACCAGCGGCGTATCCACCATGCTTGTATCATATTACACACGCATCGTTACTTAATCACTTAATCAAACCAAACCAAACAATGTAAGATGTCTATGTTTAAACCAATTGCCAAATGTATTGAATAATATGTCAAAATGTTTATGTCAAGATGTAAACCATGTAATGTGTAACCAAAATGATATGTATGGCTAGTGAAATGCATCAACTAAACCATATGCACAAGAACATAGTATTGAAGTAAAACTTGGTTTAAATCAAAGTTATGTTTTGTGTAGTAAATGCATGATCAATGTAAATCATGTAATATGCGTCCAAAATGTAAGTATGTGATGAATAACAAATGTACTAAGTATGAAGAACAATGCAACGATTGAACATACATAGCATGTGAACTGTACTAAGTATGCAACAACAGACATACATAGCATGCGACCTGTACTAAGTATGCAACAATAGACATACGTAGCATGTGATGTAATGTAAAACAATGTACTAAGTAATGCACACAATGGCACACCTAGTATGAAATGTAATGAAATCATGTACTATAATGTACTAATGAACATAACAAGTATATGATGTGAAAACAGGAAAACTTGAAAGTAACAAGTAGGCACATGTGTTCCACCCCAAAACGTTTGGAAAACAGTAAAAGAGGGGTCTATGTACTCACTTGAGAGTGCTCAGTAGTCCTTGAGTAACAACCAAACAAATCTAGAGATCACGGAAATCAAACGGCACCTAATATAGGTAACTATGTTAATTAACCGGACCTAAATCGGAAGATTGGGTAGCATTAGGGTTTGTAAACCAAATGAGTGTAGGAACTCATATGATATGGTTTAACAAAGCCTACATACTAAATGAAACTTAACCTAAGTGCTTTCGACCCATTACGACCCGTTTAGGAAGCTTATGCTACTTTAACGCGTCGTGCGCGTGAAACGCGTTCGGACCGCCTAACTAGTCCTATGACAAGTGTTATATGCCTAAACATGTTACATAATCAGTTATGTGACAAAAGTTTAGGTTACATATGCTTAATTACCAATTATACATGAAAAGGGTATTCTGGTAATTTACCTAAGGCATATAAACTACCTATCATACAACTACTTAAACGATGTGACCATAGGGTATAACCTCGGAAGGTTATTCCCTACCTACTATGGTCACCTAATGAGTTTGGTCGGATCCTAATGATCGACCAAATGGGTCGAGTTCGAAGGTATAGGCGATTTATTAGATCGCCTACCCTACGACCCTAGACAACGTGGTAATCAGTGGGCATAGTCCCAAGGGACTATGACCAACGTGATTACACTCACGTTGCGAAGTTCAAACGAACTTCGCATTGACCATTACTGGTCAACGCTGAAAGTCAAACAAAGTTTGACTTTCTGACTCGAAAAGCAGTAAAATAAGGAAAAGAACGAAAGAATACTTACGAAGGGTCCCCGAATGCTAATCCCGATCCAAGAATCTCAGGTATGAAACAATGGTTTCAACTTAGAGCTTCTCAAATCAGAATTCTAGTGATTTTTGAGGTAATGGGGGTGGGGTATTTATAGTTTTCGGGTAACCGTTAAGATCGTTTGTCGAATATCGTGCCTTAATCGTATCCGTACAAGTGTCGGAAAGTTGTGGTGCCTAAAAACCATCCTTATCAGCTGATTAGGCAAGTGGGAAAGATGTGGTTGTGGTTAAAACAGCTGGTACACGCTGACTGTTCGTTCTGATCTGTTTTGGGAGTCTGACGCGGGCCGCCTAAGATTTAGGCTTGGCTGAGGCGGGCCGCCTAGCTGTCTGATCAGCAAACTTCTTGCAGAATTGACAGTTTTGGTCCCTGCACGTGTTTAAGCCCATTTCCGGCACCTCTAAGGCCCGTAAAGCCAACTTTAAGGCCCTAAAATGATGCCTAAACATTGTGGACATGAAACATGCTCAAAAATATGTCGGATGTTGGTTCGTTTAGTCGTACGAACGCGATGTTCGCTTAATTACGACGGAATGCGCATAAGCGCGAAAAACGATCCAAATGACGAAACGAATGGATTTTTCTTATGCCAAACACTAAAATAAAATGTTTTAGTGCTTACATAAATTTTTGGATGTCCGGATGTATTCAGAACGTAAGTTATGCGTAAAAATGCAAACTTGTGCACTTTTTGACGCTTTTAGTCCCTGAATGACACAAAAGTTTATTTTAGCATACCGAACACCTCAAAGCCTATTTCTAAGCTATGTAAAGGATATTTATGGTATGTTTAACTTATGGTCATGTTCCGGAATGTCTGTTACAGTTCAAATTGGCATACTTTCGCAGTTTGTCAACTTTAGTCCCTGTAAGTGATTAAACTTTGATTTCACCACACCAAACCTTCCAAAACTTATATCTAAGTTATGTAAAGGTTATTTAAGGTATGTTAAGCCTATTTCACTATTCCGGAGTGTTCGTTGGATTAAACTGGTTATATCTACACATCAGAGCGCGTATAACCCTCCAGAAAGCGATTTAAAGCTTGAAATCGAACAAGAGTTGATATGTGCAAACGATACACATATTTTTACAAGTCCAAAGTATGAAATACAATATTTCATTGGTTTGGAATTTGTTTGATGGTTGAAATGACACAGGTGTTACATAGCCTTGATTAACAAGCCTTCTGATTCTAGGCCTCTTGATAACTAAGCATCTACTTTCTTTAGAGTTCTGAATCTTCTGATGATTTAAGCGTCTATTTTGATTGTAAGTGTTTAGTGCAGATTTTCTGGTAGTTAAACATTTAGTTTAACAAAATGGAATATGTATTAGTGTTATACCAAATCAAACCTAACGATGGTCATGAGATCAGAACCTTAACGAAATTCACAAAGTATAGTCTTGTTTAGACAACACTTTGGCATTCGTTTAACGAAATTCACAAAGTATAGTCTTGTTTAGACAACACTTTGGCATTCGTTAGTTGGTTCCCGAATCGATTGGACAGAATATCGCATCGGTGATTATTGGTTAGAACACTAACGTATAGAGAGAAGAATAGAAGAAATGAGCAAAGAAAATGAATTCTAAGCTTCCTATTTATAGGTAGGAAATATGAAATTTCCAGGAAGTTTCCTATATACTTTTCTAGGAAGTTACCTATACATTTTCTAGGAAGCTTCCTACATACATATATATCCTCTTACACCTTCCTAGCACCTTCCTTTGATATTATCTATCTCATATATATTTATTTTCATGTATATCTATCTAGGTGTTTTAATTTATTTAATTAATTTTACTTAGCTTAATTAATCTTGCTTAGCTTAATTAATCTTGCTTAGCTTAATTAATCTTGCTTAACCGATTAATTAATCTTACTTAACTGGTTAATTAATCTTACTTAACAGATTAATTAATCTTAACGGTTTAATCAAGTAATTTACTTAGCTGATAAATTAAATAACGTAACTAGCTGATAAATTAACTTACTTAGCTTACTTAACTGCTAAGTTTCCTTTCCTGTTAAGTTTCCTTAGCTATTAAGTTTTCTTAACTGCTAAGTAATCTTAATTGCTAAGTTTGATATACTAGTTTAACAGCTTCCTGATTATGAGTTCTAATGCTAGATACAATGGAACTCGTATTAGCGTATTAACCCAATTCAACTTTAACGATAATCACGAGATCAAAACTCACAACGAATGACAAAGTATAGCCATATACAGGCATCACTTAAACATTCGTTGGATCAGTTTCAATCAATAAGATATAGTACCGTATCCGTGATTAGAGTTATTACCCTGATAACGAGCAGAGTTGCGGGGTTTAGGGGTTTTAGTGCAAAGAAAACGGAGAACGAGAGAGATAGTTCGTCAAAATTTGATCGAACTGGTGCACATATTTCAGTCCCACTGCTGCCTGTTATATACCCACATTTGGTCTCCCCCGCGTGTCGCGCACAGGTCGGCCTCCCCTGGCGCGTGTCGCGGGGAGGGTCGACCTGGCTTTGGTCGCCACGTGTCACACGTTGGCCTGACACGTGTCGCATGTCATGACGCGTATCCTTGGCCGCCCTTCTCGTCCAATCGTGCGTTTTTCTCGATTTCCATGCTGGTGTTTATCACGTATGTTTGGGTCTTGATCCTAAATTGTTTGGTTTATAATTGTGAATCTAATAAGACTATTTTTACGTGATTTAGTTCGTCGAACGCCAAGATTCCTTAACCGCTAAATTTTTTAAATTAAATATACAAGTTTCATAGCGAGCACTTCTGGTTTTGATCACATGTTGTCGTTGGGAGTATTTTTGAGGGTTGTTACATCCTCCCCACCTTGTTTTAAATCTCGTCCTCGAGATTTACGGAAATTTGGAGGAATATTCTTAATTAGACACTGATTCTAGTTTCCAGGTATACTCTGGTCCTTACTTTGATTTCCACTTTATTTTGACCAGAACCATTTTCCATGCTTTGAGATTCTTATCTTTGACTTGTAAGATCTTTCAATGGACTTTTTGTTTACCTTTATATCCTGCCATTTCCTTTGGAAATTTTAACTGATAAGCTACTGGCCCAATCCTTTTAATAATTTCAAATGATCCAACAAATCTCGGGCTTATCTTTTCTTTCTTACTGAATCTGACTATTCCTTTTTATGGAGAGATTTTAGTATATTCTTACTCTAATTCTAATGATTTTCCTGTCTAATGGTTTGATAGTTGATTTTCTCATATTTTTGCTTGACAGAATGGATGGTGCCTTCATTCCATAAAGTGTTTCAAATGGGCAACACTAATACTTGAAGGTTAATTATTGAAAAATCTTATGGGAGATAATCCCACTTTCACCAATATTTATTGCACATGTACTTAGCACATCTTTTATGTTTTGTAGTGTTCCTTCACACTACATCAAAATAGGTCGGGTTAAAATTTTCCTAGAAATGAGAAGTGAAATGACTATCTTGATAGATAACATGATTCTTTTGTAATGAGACTGTTTTGTCTCCACACAACTTAACTAAGTGTCTTATACTAAAGGGTTTCCTTCATTGGTAGGGATTGAGCAAACTTGGTTAGTCGATCCACAATCACCCAGATTGTGTCGTTCTTGTTTTGGGTAATTTGGTAACAATATCCATTGTTATCAATCTCATTTCCATACTGATGTCGTTGAGGTAAACCTAAAGGGTTCTAATGCTCAGCTTTAACTTGCTAATCGATTAAATACTTAGAGACATAACTTGCTACATCCTTTTTTTCATTTCTATTTATCAGTAATTCAAACCTCGATACCTCATGTTACTTACACGATGTATCAAATACTTAGTTCTATGGGCTTCTTCAAGAATCCTTTCTTGCAGGTTTCCTTGAATAGGTACCCGAATTTTTTATGGAATCACTAATTTCCATTAGTTCCTTTTTCTGATTCCTTCATTATTTCTTTATAATCCTTCAGCATCATCCTTGATTGCTGTTTCTTGGGTACTCTTTAATTATTTCATTAAATCTATCCGTAATTTAATCTAAGAGCACATACTTGATTCGGCTTCCTATGAAACTTATGACTTAAAGCATTAACTACTACATTAGTCTTAACTTTGTGATATAACAATCGGTGTTGTTCCTAGTCTCGGATGAATTCTAAGTTTCTTCTCACGACCGGGTGATAGTCTAAGTAGATCCTCTGGGAAACGTCATTCGGAATTTCTTTCAGTTCCATGCCTCTAGTGTTAATGAGCTCCGAGACCATATACGCTATGTCTTACTTCCGTGCATAACTCGCAGCTTTCCTCACAGAGACGAACTTTGTCGGCTGGTCTGTCTTGCCTCCTTGTGGTCACTTCTCCGGTTGGCTTGCAGACCTCAACCTAATTCAGCAATCATCTCAGGAATCATTGTTTCCATTTGTTCCTTTTTTATGAAATAGACAAAATTTCCTTTCTGTCAGTTCTTTCCATTTCATGGCATACGTCGTGATCAGGTGTTTTGAAGATCGGGTCTCACTATCTTAATGTCTAGAATTTGAAGCATACATTACTTCATTCTTCTTAACATATATTTTAGTCCTTTGCAGCCCATGTATTTCGTAACAGCTTCTTTATTATTGGTAATCTTAGGACGATTATAGGTGAAGAGTCTTTGTAAGTGCATTAAGTCGTGGTTACTTTTATCTTCGCAAGAGTTCTTTAAAGAAAGTAGAATTACTCTTATTAGCGTAAGTTTTGAGAAGGTTTGTGCCTAGCACCACTTGGGCTACAGGTTTCCTAATGCGTTAATAATTTAAGGTAGTGCAAAGGAATTCTTATACTTATGATGGCATCCCAACATAAGGGTTCACATCGTTCATCTTGTCAGACGAGTTACAAGACGGATGATAAATTGAAATAGTTTTTGATATCGGAATTATAGATGTATATGAAAGGTTCCTGATAAGAAAATCTAACATTTATCATTGACACCTATGTTCGTGATTCATCCTAAATTGTCAAATTCTTATGGCTTTTGGATTTCCTTATAGATATACATATCTATACAATCATATATTTCACATACTGTAATATACATACCATTCATAAGGTTAATGTATTTAAAAGATTAATATTTCCAAAAACAAGTCAGACATCAGGTCATGATATTATTTAGGGAATTCTTGTCACTTGTTTGATATATCATATACCCCATCTTACCCGGTTCTCGCCGGAGAGGTAATTTGTCTTTCCCATAATTAGAATCTTCTTAATTCATGATTTAAAAATGAATCTTTTCATTAAGGCTTTTATCAAAGAACAAGGTAATTAGTATTCACATGATGGATCATATTCTAGAACCCAATAGTAGCAATAAATAAGAAATAACAATGGCCAAGTGTTATCGCTTATTTACCATACTTGCAAAGTTCTAGTCATCATCCTCACGGCATACCAATACCCATCACACTTTATTTATGCAAGTAATTAACTTATCTAGAAGCTAATACTAAAGTATCTTTCTTAAGTTCAAGTCTAAATACTATCCTTGTTGCTACCAAATAACAATTTCCTAACTTTTTCGTTTAAGCTTAGGTATTATTACAATACCTAATTGCTTAAACCAGTGGCTCTGATACCACCTTCTGTCACGTTCCCCGATCCCACCCTGGACGGGAGCCGCGAACAGTCAAGTGGTACCGGTGGTTATTTTAAAAATTTTGCAGCGGAAATGTTCATCAGGACCGTGAGTTAGGAAAAATATCAAAGTTTAGAAAACACCGGATTTTATTTATTAAATAGATGGGATAAAACCCATGTTTTACAAAGGTAGCTTTAATAAGGGATAAACCCGAATATATGAAACCATGTTTTCTTAATTTAATTCAATTGATAAAATAAGCCACTTCTTTAAGCCTTTTGGTGCCGTATCATCACTCTTATTCCAATCCACTGTCATTTACCTGAAACGCGTTTTAAAAAGATTTGGTCAGCAGGAAATACTGGTGAGTTCATTCATTTTTGTACAAAATGACACATTGTTATAATATACAGTATTAAGGGTGATTATATTGTTTCTATCAACCAATTACCCCAAATCGGTATTTGTCACTCGACCGTATCTATGACTATGGTCAGGTCACCCATTGGCTAACCCGTTGTCCAATGGTGACGAGTATCAAGTAATGTATACAAAACCCCACATACCGGCAGTAATCGAAGATTACAAAGACTTAATCCCTGAAATTATAACTTTGAAAATAAATAGGGTTTTGGAAACAATTTGATAAAAAGAGAATGACTCACTTTGTTAGCATCTAGCCTTGATTAACAAGCCTTCTGATTCTAGGCCTCTTGATAACTAAGCATCTACTTTCTTTAGAATTCTGAATCTTCTGATGATTTAAGCGTCTATTTTGATTGTAAGTGTTTAGTGTAGATTTTCTGGTAGTTAAACATTTAGTTTAACAGAATGGAATATGTATTAGTGTTATACCAAATCAAACCTAACGATGGTCACGAGATCAGAACCTTAACGAAATTCACAAAGTATAGTCTTGTTTAGACAGCACTTTGGCATTCGTTAGTTGGTTCCCGAATCGATTGGACAGAATATCGCATCGGTGATTATTGGTTAGAACACTAACGTATAGAGAGAAGAATAGAAGAAATGAGCAAAGAAAATGAATCCTAAGCTTCCTATTTATAGGTCGGAAATATGAAATTTCCAGGAAGTTTCCTATATACTTTTCTAGGAAGTTACCTATACATTTTCTATGAAGCTTCCTACCTACATATATATCCTCTTACACCTTCCTAGCTCCTTCCTTTGATATTATCTATCTCATATATATTTATTTTCATGTATATCTATCTAGGTGTTTTAATTTGTTTAATTAATTTTACTTAGCTTAATTAATCTTGCTTAGCTTAATTAATCTTGCTTAACCGATTAATTAATCTTACTTAACTTAATTAATCTTACTTAACTGGTTAATTAATCTTACTTAACTGATTAATTAATCTTAACGGTTTAACCAAGTAATTTACTTAGCCGATTAATTAAATAACGTAACTAGCTGATTAATTAACTTACTTAGCTTACTTAACTTGTCAGACCCCGATATTTCCACGTATTACCGGTGTGCCCGGTGGGGAGTATCGTGACGTAATTGATATCGTCATAGTCAAACAACACAAATTTAAATGCACAACGGAAGCAAAAGATGAATCACATTACAAACCGAATATAAGTAATATCAAAATATTACAACGGAATGTAAAAGATCCACATGCGGATCAAACAAAAAGGAAACATAATTCATCAGACTTAAAATGCATCCAAGCTTGCGAGACTCTTATTGATGCTAAGGAGTAGCCAGCCTATTTCGTCTAGTACCTGCACTTAGCCTTTTTGGAAAATACGTCAGTTTACACTGGTAAACACAATTAACTGACTCATTTTGAAAACGTTTAAGAAAATTGATTTGAATGCACATGGCACAAAAATTCTTTTATAACTTGGGACAATTATTAAAAATAATCTTGTATACAGTTTTACTTATTTGTCGTCCGTTAGGGCCGGTTGGTAGAGCCGGTCAAGATTAATTGACACGCCACAGGTATAATGCCCACAAGGTTGATTCCTTTAAGTGGATTACCAGTTTTTACATAATGCAACTGTCAGATGTACGCCTACACCCCGTGCTTAGGTCGTGGCCATTTCTTTGAATGATGCCAAGGATATCCGGGACATGGTCATTTAACCCCCAAAGGCCATACACCAAATAATACAGAATAAAACGAGTTATGTAAATACATCAATCACAATCCAATTTAAATGATTACATACCCGACCAAGCGGTATTATTATAATACCGTATCCCAAGCCCGTATAGGGAAAATAAGTTAAGAGTATCTACCTGAGCAAAGTATAAATCAAATACAGCAAGTGCACGTAGCTTTTACTGGGCTCCTAATTTGGAACGAAGGTTTTTAATAACCTATTAGAATCCTAACGGGTCTTTAATTAAGCTTAGACTTAGACCGGTTAGTTTTCAAAAGGAAGACACGGTTCAAACGCATGATAAAGCGAAGACCGGTTTAGAATGTGGTTTTGACCCGACAAGCTTGGACACTTGTTTAATATGGGTAAACTAAACACATTCTGGATTTTGAGATGAAAACGATATGGTTTGACCCGTTTCGGCTAATATATGCAAACTAGTTACATAAGCCGACCCGAACGCGAAAAGTGCGTAACGGGTAACCAAATGAGCCATACACAGGTTTCCTAAGTTAATATGCCTTAAATATGTTGTGACATCAGTAAGATATTGTAACACCCCGTGTTTTCATAAGTGAAAGTCAAAGTCAAGGTCAAAGTCAACGACCGATTTCGCGCGACTTGACTCGTAGAAATGTTTTTATTTTATTTATATTATGTGGAGTAAATGTCATACATTGCAATAATCGAATCATGTTAATCGTATTTCAATCGACCTACGACTGTGAACGATAGGAAGTAACAATGCGATAAAGTTAATCAACTAATAATCAAGCTATGTTAATCGAATCGACATCAAATCGTAACTCGAACTATGTATTTTTACTTATCGTTTATACGTGTGTGTGTGCCTTACGTGTTACCTGTGCATGTTTATTTATGTTTATTGTGGAAATCAAGTGAACTCAATCGAACTCGAAGTCTAACTTGAAGGTAATCGAACTCGAACCCGAATTCCGAATCGAACCGTATCATATACGAAGTAGTTGGGACTAAAAGTAATTTGACTAGGAAACCCTATCGAATCGCTCGCAATCGAAACCGAATCGCCATCGCACCCGAACACACCTTTTCAGTCGACATCCGGACGGATGGTCCATCCGCACGGATTGTCAATCCGCACGGATTGCCAGTCCGCACGGATGACCAATCCGCACGGATAAGCAATCCGGGTGGCCTGCAATCCGCACGAACCACCCTTTCCCCTTTTAGCATCCTATAAATACCCAGTTCACTCTCCAAACTTTCCACTTTTGGCAAGTGACGTCCGACCTGCACGCATTCTTCACCTTTTCTCCGATTTCTCTCAATCCAGGTAAGATCTTGCTCTAATTCTTGTACATTCTTGAACACTACACAATTCTACACCTTTCTACCTTTCAAATCTCAACGTTTAACCATGAAATCATCAAGATTTGAGGTATTCTAGGGTGACGTCATCATGAAGTTCTTATGAACTTCAAGTGCGACCTCATTCCACCAAGAATAACTCGGATCTGAACGATTTCCACAAGATTTCACAACAACTTCACCTAAATCTAAACTTTCCTAAAAAGGATAAAAGAGTTGAAAGAAATAGACAAGTTTCTCCTTCTTTTACCCTCAAAAGCGGTACGAACCGGATCAGTTCTAGTCTTCCACTCAACATTAGTGATGCACTAGTCCTAGATCTGGATTCTACCCGCAAGACACCTGATTTCGAGTTAGACCGGAATGACCGTTCTAAACCGCCGACAGGCCAAGTTAGGGTGATTCCTGACCGGCTTAGTCATTAGGGTAAGAACGCGATTCCAAATGGTTGCCACGAAGTCAGAACGTCTCGATAGAACGAACAAGGCAACCAAGGGTAGCCGGACGGAACAACCAGGACGAGGAAGTTGTTCGCACGAGTGAGTTGTCCGCACGGACAAGCTGTCCGCACGGACAAGTTGCCCGCACGAACAGACAACCCGGACGGGTTGTCACCCGGGCGAGCTACACTTGGGACCCACATTCAAAGCGAGGTTTGAGTATCGACGAATGAACAATCCGGACGGACGACCTCTGAATGGATTACTCTTCGGATCATGAGATACTAAGACCTTGAATAAATTCAAACAATGTTCATCCGCACGGCCAAGTTGTCCGCACGGACAGACTATCCGGACGGATTGTCTTTGTCCGCGCGAACAGACTGTCCGGACGGATTACCATCGTCCGCACGGATTACCATCCGGACGGACTTCACCAAGTGACTCACCTTTAAGGTTGTGTCCGCACGGGCTACCATCCGGACGGATTGTTGTCCGCGCGACCGGCTTGAAGGATAGAGATACTTAGATGTTTTCTAAATGCTACAACAAAAACTTCAAAGCACAAGCCATCATACACAAACACATCTCACCCATAGGAAGAAACAATCCACTCAAATAGTTATCTGCACGGGTGACTCGTCCGGACGAAGTGTAATCCGCACGGATTACATATCCGCACGAATAACTTGTCCGCACGGATAACAATCCGCACGAGTGACTAATCCGGACGGATTACCACTCGCACGAATAACTTGTCCGTACGGATAACAATCCACACGAGTGACTAATCCGGACGAATTACCACTCGCACGGATTACTAATCCGCACGACCAGTCAACCTACCCACACTCATTCTGTACTGTTTTCCATGCCACTTATCTTTACGCTATCGAATCTATTCAGGCTAACTGTACTCGCTAAAAAGCGCTCCCTTCAATCCATAATCGCTGTGAGTATACTCGAACCCTTTTTGCTTTTAGCACTTTTGGGTGTTACATACGTTACGAATATTCAAACTACAACTATCACACTACTCAAGCTATTTTAACGCTAAACCATTAATGCATGTTATACGTGGCTTATGAATGCTTGTTTGTTATGTTTAGACATGGAATGTTGTCTACCTGCCTTAGCAACGATAGTACTATAGTTTGGACTCAGCACCCGTTCACACGGGGGTTGTTAAGGATCTTTTACTTGCATGGATTACGGTGGTAATCATGTATTGCGAACTGCCTCGGGCAGTCAACCCGCAGTCATTGGTATCGATGGATCTATGTCGATAACTAACGTGCTTCATTTCACTATGTGTACGTGCTGGTTATGCGTAAACGAATTCGAACTCTATATGCTATTATCAAACTTGTATGCTCAACTTTACATTTTATGTATTGACTTTATTTTAATGTATGTGACAGGTGCTTAGGATGCATGTGTGGTAGGAAATGGAAGCTAGAATAAAGCTCTAGAGCCCAACAAATAGTTGTCTGTAGATAACGAGTTAGGGGTCTCTAGAAGCAGATAAACAACTACTATTTATGTTCAAATCTGAGTTGTCGGAACGGAATATTTGTTTTGATGTTATCTGTAATAACTTGTTTAACTGTTTGAGATACGGTATGGGACGTATCATTTAAATTGAATGGTAATGATAGTTGTTATGGAAACTTCTGGACAATCTGTTTCGCTCAGTGCCACGCCCCGATGATTCCGCCATCGGTTCGGGTGTGACAGATTGGTATCAGCGCCATAACTATAGGGAATTAGGCAAGACTCGACCTAGTCCGGGTCGAAGTCTTAGAGACCTAGTCTATAGTTAAGAACCAACAGACCAACTCACGCGTATGCTTAAACTCGCCACTATCACTCGCTCTTTTCTATCACTGCACTCGAAATTTTCAAAATTATGAACGGGCAATAAGGCCGAGATTGGGTGTGAAAACCGCAAACTCTCGACTAAAGTTGCCTAATCAGCTCGCGTTTTAACTACAAACGAGGAGAATCATACCAAATTAGGAGTGGAATCCATATTTTGATGAATAATCTCCTCAAATTTTATTAAAGAATAAGGACGAAAGTTGCAAGATAGGGGTGAAACCCTAACCTTGACGACTCGTCCTGCTTTTATACAAAAACTCCCACCAAAGTTTCGATGGACTCCAACGATCTGAAGACACAATATAACCAATGGGAATTGCGCCAACGCCCAAGAATCGAGGCAAAGGCATAGTCCTGAAGGTAATTGTGCACACAGGATCCTTGTGAATAGTCGAACCACCTTGGTTAGTCGAAGTCTACTAGCCGCAGACGATCTATTCTCGATTTTATGTGTTTCAAGCTTTGAGCCAAGATTATTGACTCTGACGATTCGTCGATTTCGTGTGAATTACGTGTTTTATGATTATTTATTAGCGTTTGAAGTACTACTGGTTTCGATCTAATGCCTTTTGCTTTCACACAACACACAACACATTACTAACGAATCGCTCGCACCACACTATATTCGAACCTTCGCCGAATTTGAATGATAGATTTCTGTTTTCTGAATGCCCTTAGTGACTAAGAGTGTATGTGTTTTCCTTGCTTCTGCGCTCTGTATGCTTAGGAATTATGTGATTATGTGCTTATGTGACTTCGTGCTTTATGTGTTAAGTAGTTACTTGAATGAACGTGTTACTGAGCTTTAGTAGTAGTAGACGTGTGAGGTGAGATTCGAATACAATGTGTTGAGTCCCATGGCGATGTCTATTGCAAACAATGTCGTTTGGATCCCGTCATGCACTCTCTCGTCAAGAAAAGAGGGACAAACGCCTTGCTTCCATCATCGCAAAGAGTGTGGCTAAAGCTGTGAGCGATGTCTATGAGAATGCCAGAAAATCATCCGATGAGTCGAGGACTGAAGGTCCTAAAGCTGCCGCAAGACCTTTCACTTTCAAACAATTCAAGTCATGTGGGCCGAAAGAATTCACAGGCGAAGGAGGTCCTACTGCACTATTTCATTGGTTTGACTCCATCGAGGTTACTCTGCGACAAAGTGGTTGCCCTGATGACCTTCGAACTCTGAACGCTACCGGCGTCTTCCAGTCCCGTGCTCTAGACTGGTGGACGGCCGAGAGGAACAAGCGAGGGAATGATGCAGCCTACGGTCTGTCGTGGGACGAGCTCAAGGAAGTCATGCTAGAGGAATTATGCCCTCCTCACGAACGTCAAAAGCTTGAAGATGAATTTTGGCACATACATCAGAAGGATGGAGACAATGCTGGACTCACTGCTCGCTTCAAATAGCTCAGCATTATCTGTCCCGATCAGGTCAAGACTCCCGATATGACCATCAAGAAATACATCCGAGCTTTGCCCGACTGCGTTGCTGATTTCGTGCAAGCGGCTAAGACTACCACGATCGAGGAAACCTATCTGCTAGTCGCTGAAATCAACGACAAGAGGGTTAAAGCTGGGGTATGGGATAAGACCTCCAAGCATCTGCATCAAGCTACCGCTACTGCACCAACTGCTGAACCCACCTCGTCAAGCAGCAAGAGAAAGAACAAGAGAAAGAACAGCTCCACCAACAAGAATTGTGCGATCACTGTTGCACCAATTCAAGCCGTACCTGCTCCACAACGTCAGGCAGCAGCACCTGTGGCCAATGCACCTCCTGCCAAGCGTGCATATACTGGGACGCACCCGCTCTGCCCTACTTGCACCTATCATCACCCGACAGCTATTCAATGCCGCTTCTGTGCTCACTGCAATGTATACGGCCACTTTCCTGCCAACTACCGTATTCGTCAAGCTCCCGCCAATCAAGCCCTACTCACTGCCCCACAGGGTCAACAAGCTCCTCCGGCACCCGCAGTCAAAGCCAGAGCCTGCTTCACGTGTGGCGATCCGAATCATTTCGCCAACATGTGCCCGAACAGGGTGGTGAAACAAGAACCACAGCAGCAACAACCACAACAACAACAACAGCAGCAGCAACAACAGGCCGCACGTGCCAGAACTTTCAATCTCAACGTGCGTCAAGCCCAGGCCGACAACAACGTGGTCAATGGTACGTTCCTTGTGAATGGTATTTATGCTTCATGTTTGTTTGATACTGGAGCCGATAATTGCTTTGTGTCGCTCGAATTTGAGAAACTCCTTAGTCGTAAACGTTCCCGACTCTCCTCTGCATTCGATGTTGAAGTCGCTACCGGAAGAACCGTCGCTGTAAATTCCGTTATTCGTGATTGCACTCTCGAGCTCAACAACCACATTTTCTCAATCGACCTTATTTCGATGCAACTCGGAAGCTTCGACGTCATAGTAGGCATGGACTTCCTTCGAGAAAACCATGCCGAAGTTGTGTGCTTCGATAAGATGATTCGTTTTTCGCTCGCAAACGGTGATTCATTGCGCGTTTATGGTGATACTACTTCGAACGGTCTCAAACTTATGTCATGCCTCCAAGCTAGCAAGTATCTCCGCAAGGAATACAGGGCTTTCTTGGCTAACGTTGTAGCAGCGGAGAAGGAAAAGAAAGAGAAGAAGGAAGTGAAAGATGTAACAACTCTCATCAAAAGTCACATTTAATTAATTAAATTGTCCAATAGGAAACCCTAATTGAGAAACCCAAGTGATTCTGCACAAACCCTAAAAATTTCAGAACAATCAGAATCAGGATCAGGGCCCCTAAAACTCAAGGGGGGTAAACCCTAAGTTAACGATTATCTAAATTACTCGCTGTCAAAATTATAAATTTAGAATCTGTCAAGTCAGCAAAGCTAGTCCCAACCGTGGCTACCCTATAACCTATTTTCAACCCTTACGCACCGTAACAAATTAAGTCTTACGGTCCGTAAGCACTCTTACGCACCGCAACAATTTTAGGCTTATGGTCCGTAAGCAAAGTGAAATTTCGACTATAAATAGCAGACATTGGCAATCGAATTTGGGAGTTCAAACGACGTAAAAACTCTTTACGTACACTCAGATACATTCTGTTTACTACAATTAACACACACTGATCACGAAGTGCTGCTGCAATCAGGGTAATAACTCGATCGCT
This sequence comes from Helianthus tuberosus, assembly GCA_030545235.1. Taxonomy (NCBI): domain Eukaryota; kingdom Viridiplantae; phylum Streptophyta; class Magnoliopsida; order Asterales; family Asteraceae; genus Helianthus; species Helianthus tuberosus. The sequence continues at coordinate 10,233,871 of CM060436.1, forward strand.
GCTACGATTCAATGTCCGATCGATTAAACTATCCAATGGATGTTTAAGTGCTGCCCACATTAGGGTTTATGCTTTGTCATTCGTCGTTAAATCGATGGATGTTTAAGTATCGCACTTTGTCATTCGTTGTGAAGGTTGTAATCTCGTGAGTTGTCGTAAATGCTGTATTAAGTTACTAACCTAGTTTGTGTGCTTGATTATTTAAACTAGGTTATCAAGGCTAATCAGTAGAATAAGCTCTGTTAAATCTGCAATGTGAGTCATTCTCTTTTTATCAAATTATTTTACAAAAGCATGTTTATTTTCAAAGATTATAATTACAGGGATTAAGTCTATGTAATCTGAAATTACTGCCAGTATGTGGGGGGATGTGCACATAGCTACTAATTATTTATCACTTGTGGGTGAACGGACCCAGCAAGTGATATGTCCACAGTCACAAGTCCGGTCAAGTGACAACTGGATCAGTTAATTAAAAAGATAGAGACATTGTAATCGCTCTTAATACTGTAAATTATAACAAATGTGTCATTTTAGTAAAATGAATGATTCACTCAGTATTTCCCGCTGAGAAAAACTTTTTCAAACATGTTTCAGGTGATCTGTTGTGATCCAGGAAAAGTGCCGTGAAGCACTATCAGCTTAAGAAATTGGCTCAGTATTAAATAAAGAAATATGTTTTGAAAATAAAAGATTTCTTCGTGAAATCTCAGTATTGTAAATTATCGGGTTTTATCCCGAACTGTGAAATAAAATAATCGGGAAATATTTTAGTTTTAAAAAGGATCCTGAAGAAACTTCCGCTGTTAATTAAATACCACGGGATTTCTGTCCCGCGGCTCCTGAAACGGGTCAAACCGGGTCGGGGGCCGTGACAGAAATAAGGTGGTATCAGAGCCACTGATTTAAGCCTATTAAGTATTTAGCAATACTTAATTTTACTGATTACCAATTATGTGATTCTGTGTTTATTAACTGATTATTTGTTAATTACAGTATGGGTAAACAAAAGCTGTCAAACATCTATCTTAAACTAGATAGGTCATCCAACGAGAAGGGAAGTTCATCCCAAACAAAACCTTATGTAATTCCTGAAGAAGGAATATTTGTCCGTAAGTCACATTACGAGGAACCACTTTCTCCTAATAAAAGAAGTTTGATTATTAGGAAAAGTCAAGCGGAAATAAGGAAAAACCGAGAGAAGAAAGTTAAACAAGAAATCCAGGATTTAATCAATAAATCACCTTGGGAGGACAAATTAGATGAGAAATGAGCAAATCTTTATATGTTAGCCACAGTAGCAGAAAATGCAAATCTATAAATACTCAAAAGTTTTTGCACTTTTATTTTCAGAAACCTTATTTAGTAAATAAATAAGTTACAATAAATCGTAGTATAATTTACTTGTCAGTTGTTTTATGTATGCAATAATATTTATGGGTTATCTATAAAATGTTGTTTTAACATTTGGTATGTATTTTGCATATATGCTAAACAGCATGAATGAGATATCAGAAGGTTTAGAAAATCTTAACCTCTATCCCGTTAAGATAGAAGTTTCCAAGGAATTCACCGGTTACTTCGCTGATAAAGAAGAACCCATGGAATTTCAATCCAAACCACCGGCAAAACCTAAACCCAAGAAAAGAAACAGATTTGTGGGCTGGAGGCGTGTACGTAGGAAAAAGCCAGCAACAAGAAAGGTTACTAAAACTGAAGAACCAAAAGACAAAGGAAAAGGGGTAGAAATTGAGGAAAATATTAATCAAATAGAGATAGAAGCTGAAAAGAGTTTTAAGCAAACAGAAAGAGAAGTCGGAGAGAGTTCTAGGCAGAAACAGAAAATGACCCCTTGGGAAGTGTTAGATCATGAATTAGTAATGAGTGATCTCATCGGACCTGCCGATGGAAACCTTGAAGCAGCTAATCCAAACCTTATATTTACTGAAGAAGATCTTTTCAGTTACCCACTAGAAGCTCCAATTCCAATCAATCTGGAACCTGCTATTCCAGATCCTATTGTCCAACCTCAACCATTACCAGTAGAATTAGATGAATGGTGGACAACCGATTGGCAATACCAAAACCTTTTAAACAACCCTGATACATTTTCCCACAGGTTGACCCAGAACCTCCACTATACCCAACTATGAGCCCGGAGAATCTGACTGAACTTCGCCTCTGGGGCGAAGAGTTAATTGATGCAGGAAATCGAATTAGGGATGTGGGAGAAAGAGTTACTTGGAAATATGACGAAAGGGAGCGTCGTTTTTAAGAAATTAGCTAACCAGATAATGGAAGTTTGCAGGAATATGTGTTAATAAATAATCATAATAATCAGTATGTGTAAATAACTTAACAATAAAACATTGTATGATAATCGTGTGTACGAGGCATAATATAATATATAAAAATGAAACTTGTGAAATCGATAATTTAGGTTATACATGTTAATGTGATTATGTGTAAACTGTTTTATTATTTATACTAATTATTTACATAAAATTTATTATCAGATGTCAAATATTGGTAATGAACCAGTAAATGAGGGTAATCAGTCAGAGCAACATCCAGGAGATCAATATATGACTAGACAGGATATCGAGAATATTGTTGCTCAAGGGATAGCTAATGCTATTCCAGCATTCGTTGCTGCTATAAAGAATCCAATCGAACCGCAACCAATTGTTCCAAATAAACGTATTACTGAAGATAACTTCAGTAATAGTGTAAACGGAGGAAATGATAATGTCAATCATAATGCAGAACCACATCAAGCTCCATTTCCTAAGAAAATGAAAACTGCAACGCCTGGTTGCACTTTCAAAGAGTTCATTGCTTGTAAACCCACTGAATTTGCAGGCAATGAAGGAGCAACTGCATCACTGCGTTGGTTAGAGAAAACCGAAGCAGTAATTGCAATAAGTAAATGTGCTAAAGATGATCAGGTCATGTATGCATCAAATCTCTTCAAGGAGGGAGCACTCGAATGGTGGAACACTGTGTTACAATCAAAAGGAAGAATAATAGCTTATGCTATGACTTGGGAAGGATTTAAGGGTTTAGTAGAAAGGAAATTCTGTCCCGAGTATGAAAAGGAACAGATGACGAATAAGTTTTTAAATCATCGGATGACGGGTGTAGATTGTCGCGGTTATACTTCGACATTCTTTGAATATGCTCGAGTAGTACCAACGCTGGCTTCGCCAGAACCGGTACTCATTTCTCGCTACATTTGGGGATTGATTAGTGAAATCCGCAATATTGTTAAAGCTGCGAGACCTCGCACTATTGACGATGCTGTGGAATTAGCTAATACCCTAACCGATGAATTAGTACGCACACAAGATGAACACAGGAAGAAGGAATTAGCTCAGAAAATTACCCAAGGATTTCGTATGGGTAATAATAACAGTTTCAAGAAAAGAGGAACAGGGCAATCTTCAACTATGCCATTCTGTCAAAAATGCAAAAAGAAACATTTTGGAAAATGCAAAGTATATTGCAATTTTTGCAAAACTGTAGGGCATCGTGAAGAAAATTGCAGGAAGAAATCCATAATTTGTTACAATTGTGGAGAGGCAGGACATTTCAAAACAGAATGTCCTAAAGTGATCAAACCAGCAGACAACAAAATCAAGGCGATCGGCGGAACTATTAAGAAGAATGCCAGGGCATTTCAGCTGACTACTCAAGAAGCAGAACTCATACCAGATGTGATAGCGGGTACGTTCTTAGTTCACAACATTTACGCCAAAGTATTATTTGACTCTGGTGCAAACCAAAGTTCTATAAATACTTCATTCGGCCAAGCTCTTAGTTTACCTTTAACCAATATTAGGCAGATTTTTACAGTTGAAACAGCAGACGGAAATTTAGTTAAAATAGATAAAGTTTTGCAAGAAGAAAACATAGAACTTTTAGGACATAAATTCTCCGCAAAACTATTGCCGATGAATTTAGCTGAATTTGATGTTGTATTAGAAATGGATTGGTTAGTAGCCAACCATGCTAGAATCCTTTGTGATCAGAATTCCATAGAAATTCAATCACCCACCGGAGAAGTAATGAGGATTACAGGAGATAAACCACGTAAGCCTATGAAGTTCATATCAGTAATGAAAGTTGCTAATTATGAACGAAAACAAGGAATAGTGTATATGATTTCGGTAATCATTAGCACTAAGGGTAAAGATCTTAAGGAAATACCAATAGTCTCCGAATATTAGGTTGTATTCCCAGAAGATTTACCGGGATTACCTCCAGACAGGGAAGTAGAATTTAGGATTAATCTAATTCCAGGAACTACACCGATAGCCAAGGCACCTCATCGGTTAGCACCCACAGAAATGTTAGAACTGAAAAAGCAATTAGATGAATTACTAAGTAAAGGATTCATACAACCTAGCTCATCCCCTTGGGGAGCGCCAGTGTTGTTTGTGAAGAAAAAGGATGGTTCAATGAGAATGTGTATCGATTATAGAGAATTGAATAAGGTTACAATTAAGAATCGATATCCATTAACTAGGATTGATGATCTTTTCGATCAACTTCAGGGGGCTAGATATTTTTCTAAGATAGATTTACGCTCCGGATATCATCAATTGAAGGTACAAGAAGAAGACATACCTAAAACTGCTTTCAGAACTAGGTATGGTCATTATGAGTTTACAGTCATGCCCTTTGGGTTAACAAATGCACCTGCTGCATTCATGGACATGATGAATAGGATCTGTAAACCATATTTGGATAAATTTGAAATTGTTTTTATAGACGATATACTTATTTATTCCAAAAATCAGACAGAGCATTGTGAACACCTTCATGCACTCTTAACTTTGTTAAGAAAAGAAAAGCTTTATGCCAAATTTTCGAAGTGTGAATTTTGGTTAAAGGAAGTGCAATTCTTAGGACACATGGTGAATCACGAAGGTATTCACGTAGATCCTGCTAAGATAGAGGCAATTACCAAATGGAAGGTTCCACAAACCGCAATGGAAATAAGAAGTTTTATAGGTTTAGCCAGATATTATAGACGGTTTATTAAGGATTTTTCCAAGATAGCCGTACCATTAACTAAGTTAACCTGTAAAGCCATTAAGTTTGAATGGGAACCTAAGCAAGAATAAGCCTTTAGAATATTGAAGCAGAAATTAACAAATGCACCAATCTTAGCCTTACCAGAAGGAACTGAAGATTTTGAAGTATATTGTGATGCTTCAAAACTAGGATATGGATGTGTGCTTATGCAACGCAAAAAGGTGATTGCGTATGCTTCAAGGCAATTGAAAAAGCATGAAGAAAACTATACGACTCATGATTTAGAATTAGGAGCCGTAAATTTTGCCCTTAAGAGTTGGAGACATTATCTTTACGGAAGCAAATTTACTGTCTACACAGACCATAAAAGTTTAAGATATATATTTGGGCAAAAAGAGTTAAACATGAGGCAAAGGAGATGGATGGAAATCCTAAGTGACTACGACTGTGATATTCAGTATCATGAAGGAAAGGCAAATGTAGTTGCAGATGCCTTAAGTCGTAAGTATTATGAGAAACAACGACGAGTTCGTGCTCTCAGATTAAATCTACAAATAGATTTAATGGAACAATTGAAGAATGTTCAAACTACAGCAATCAAAGATGATGCTGAAGGAATGAAAGGACGAATGAAGGAATTAGAACAAGGAGCAGATGGAATTTGGAGATTCCATAAAAGTAGGGAGACTTAAGACCTAAGCAGGGAGACTTAAGACCTAAGATTTTAGAAGAAGCTCATAAATCTAGGTATACTATGCATCCAGGAAACAATAAGATGTACCAAGATTTAAGAAAGAACTTTTGGTGGATAGGAATGAAAAAGGACATAGCACGATATGTTTCTAAATGTCTCACTTGTTCACAAGTTAAGGCAGAACATCAGAAACCTTCGGGGTTACTACAACAATTAGAAATGCCAGTATGGAAATGGGAACTTATAACAATGGATTTTGTTACTAAGTTACCCAAAACCAGAAAAGGTAATGATGCGATTTGGGTAATTGTGGATCGATTAACCAAATCAGCTCACTTTTTACCATTGAAAGAAACCTTTAGTATGGAAAGGTTGGCAAAATTATATGTAGATGAAGTTGTATCCTTACATGGAGTTCCACTCTCCATTGTTTCGGATAGGGATTGTCGTTTTACTTCTCATTTCTGGAAAAGTTTCCAGCAAGCTATGGGAACTCGATTAAATCTGAGCACTGCATATCATCCCCAAACAGACGGACAAAGTGAAAGGACAATCCAAACTCTAGAAGACATGCTCCGAGCATGTGTAATAGATTTTGGTGGAAGTTGGGATGATCATTTACCATTAATTGAATTCTCCTATAACAATAGCTATCATTCCAGTATTGAAACCGCCCCATTTGAAGCACTGTATGGAAGAAAGTGCAGAACTCCAGTTTGTTGGGCAGAAATAGGAGAAAATCAATTGTCAGGTCCTGAAATAGTGCAAGAGACGACTGATAAGATTACTCAAATCAAGGAAAAGCTGAAAATGGCTCGAGATCGCCAGAAAAGTTATGCAGACAATAGATGTAAACCGTTAGAATTCCAAGTTGGAGACAAAGTACTATTGAAAGTTTCTCCTTGGAAAGGAGTAGTTAGATTCGGAAAGAAAGGAAAGCTAAGTCCAAGGTACGTAGGACCATTTTCAGTGATCCAACGTATAGGACCAGTTGCTTATCGTTTACAATTACCAGAAGAATTAGCAGGAGTACATGATGTATTTCATGTATCCAATCTCAAGAAATGCTTATCAGATGAATCACTGGTAGTACCTCTTCGAGATATAGAGGTAAACGAAAAGCTAAAATTTGTTGAGAAACCTCTTCAAATTGAGGATCGAAAGATCAAGTTTCTTAAACATAAACGACTAGTTTTAGTCAAAGTCAGATGGGATTCAAAGAGAGGAGCTGAATACACTTGGGAGCTGGAATCAGAAATGAAGCGAAAGTATCCTCACTTATTCCAGTAAATCTCGAGGACGAGATTTTTATTAAGGTGGGGAGAATGTAACAACTCTCATCAAAAGTCATATTTAATTAATTAAATTGTCCAATAGGAAACCCTAATTGAGAAACCCAAGTGATTCTGCACAAACCCTAAAAATTTCAGAACAATCAGAATCAGGATCAGGGCCCCTAAAACTCAAGGGGGGTAAACCCTAAGTTAACGATTATCTAAATTACTCGCTGTCAAAATTATAAATTTAGAATCTGTCAAGTCAGCAAAGCTAGTCCCAACTGTGGCTACCCTATAACCTATTTTCAACCCTTACGCACCGTAACAAATTAAGTCTTACGGTCCGTAAGCACTCTTACGCACCGCAACAATTTTAGGCTTACGGTCCGTAAGCAAAGTGAAATTTCGACTATAAATAGCAGACATTGGCAATCGAATTTGGGAGTTCAAACGACGTAAAAACTCTTTACGTACACTGAGATACATTCTGTTTACTACAATTAACACACACTGATCACGAAGTGCTGCCACAATCAGGGTAATAACTCGATCGCTGCTACGATTCAATGTCCGATCGATTAAACTATCCAATGGATGTTTAAGTGCTGCCCACATTAGGGTTTATGCTTTGTCATTCGTCGTTAAATCGCTGGATGTTTAAGTATCGCACTTTGTCATTCGTTGTGAAGGTTGTAATCTCGTGAGTTGTCGTAAATGCTGTATTAAGTTACTAACCTAGTTTGTGTGCTTGATTATTTAAACTAGGTTATCAAGGCTAATCAGTAGAATAAGCTCTGTTAAATCTGCAATGTGAGTCATTCTCTTTTTATCAAATTATTTTACAAAAGCATGTTTATTTTCAAAGATTATAATTACAGGGATTAAGTCTATGTAATCTGAAATTACTGCCATTATGTGGGGGGATGTGCACATAGCTACTAATTATTTATCACTTGTGGGTGAACGGACCCAGCAAGTGATATGTCCACAGTCACAAGTCCGGTCAAGTGACAACTGGATCAGTTAATTAAAAAGATAGAGACATTGTAATCGCTCTTAATACTGTAAATTATAACAAATGTGTCATTTTAGTAAAATGAATGATTCACTCAGTATTTCCCGCTGACAAAAACTTTTTCAAACATGTTTCAGGTGATCTGTTGTGATCCAGGAAAAGTGCCGTGAAGCACTATCAGCTTAAGAAAGTGGCTCAGTATTAAATAAAGAAATATGTTTTGAAAATAAAAGATTTCTTCGTGAAATCTTAGTATTGTAAATTATCGGGTTTTATCCCGAATTGTGAAATAAAATAATCGGGAAATATTTTAGTTTTAAAAAGGATCCTGAAGAAACTTCCGCTGTTAATTAAATACCACGGGATTTCTGTCCCGCGGCTCCTGAAACGGGTCAAACCGGGTCGGGGGCCGTGACAAAAGACGTACCCGTGGTTCGAGAATTTCCTAATGTTTTTCCAGAGGATCTTCCCGGACTACCGCCAAGTCGTGATATCGATTTTCATATTGACCTCATTCCAGGAGCTAATCCTATCGCCAAGGCTCCTTACCGACTCGCGCCGTCCGAAATGCGCGAACTCTCAACCCAACTCCAGGAATTGCTTGAAAAAGGCTTTATTTGCCCGAGCACCTCTCCTTGGGGCGCACCGGTTCTCTTCGTCAAAAAGAAGGATGGGTCGTTCAGGATGTGCATCGACTACCGGGAATTGAATAAGTTGACTATCAAGAACCGCTATCCCTTGCCTCGAATCGACGATTTGTTTGATCAGCTACAAGGCGCTACGTGTTTCTCAAAGATCGACCTACGTTCAGGATACCATCAGCTACGTATTCAAGAGGAGGATATACCCAAAACCGCGTTTCGTACTCGTTACGGCCATTACGAATTCGTTGTCATGCCTTTTGGTCTAACCAACGCACCAGCGGTTTTCATGGATCTGATGAATCGCGTGTGTAAACCATATCTCGACCGTTTCGTCATCGTGTTCATCGACGATGTCTTGATCTATTCCAAAACGAGAGCCGAACACGCGCAACATCTACGTTTGGTTCTCGAGTTACTCCAGGGGAATCAAGTCTACGCCAAATTCTCCAAGTGCGAATTTTGGTTGGGGGAGGTTCAGTTTCTGGGTCACATTGTAAATAGTCAGGGTATTCACGTCGATCCTACGAAGATTGAAGCTGTTAAGAGCTGGGTTACGCCTAAGAACCCGTCTGAAGTCCACTCCTTTCTCGGGCTAGCGGGCTATTATCGACGATTTATTGAAGGATTCTCGAAGATTGCTGTACCACTTACCACTCTCACGCATAAGGACCAGCCTTTTGTCTGGGGAACCAAACAAGAGTCTGCCTTTCGAACCCTTAAACACATGCTTTGCAATGCTCCTGTTCTCACACTACCCGACGGAAACAATGATTTCATTGTCTACTATGATGCTTCCAACCTTGGTCTCGGTTGTGTCCTTATGCAACAAGACAAGGTCATAGCTTACGCATCTCGTCAGCTCAAAATCCACGAGAAGAACTATACAACCCACGATCTCGAGCTAGGCGCAGTTGTTTTTGCATTAAAGATTTGGCGACACTACCTGTATGGTACAAAGTGTACGATCTTCACCGATCATAAGAGCCTACAACACATCTTTAATCAGAGGGAACTAAATATGCGTCAACGCCGATGGGTAGAACTTCTCAACGATTACGACTGTGAGATTCGTTATCACCCAGGCAAGGAAAATGTTGTTGCCGACGCACTTAGCAGACAGAGCTATCTGCTTAGCACTCGTAATGTTCAAGCCCAGCACAACCTCGAAGCTCTCATCCGCGACGCCCAGCATGCATGTTTCAACGAACGCACTCTGAAGAAAGAAAGAATCTACCACGATGGAGCCCAGCTTGTGAGCAAATCAAATGGGATATTCCACTTCTTAGACCGAATTTGGATTCCCAAGCGAACCAATTTGCGACAGATTATCATGGATGAAGCCCACAAATCCCGATACTCTATCCATCCCGGTGCGGACAAAATGTACCATGATCTTCGCTATAGGTATTGGTGGCCGGGTATGAAACGGGATATCGCTCTCTACGTCGGAAAATGCCTAACCTGCGCAAGAATCAAGGCTGAACATCAAAGACCCTCTGGCTTGCTCGAACAACCACCAATTCCCATGTGGAAGTGGGAGAGCATAGCTATGGATTTCGTAACCAAGCTTCCAACCACGTCATCAGGTCACGACAGCATTTGGGTTGTTATTGACCGTTTGACTAAATCAGCACACTTTCTGCCAATACGAGAGGACTACAAGGTGGAACGATTAGCCCGAATCTACACCAACGAGATCATTTGTCGACATGGGACGCCTCGTGACATCATCTCTGATCGTGATGCTCGGTTTACTTCACGATTGTGGGAAACATTCCAAACGGAACTCGGTACAACGCTTAATCTAAGTACTGCGTTCCACCCACAAACCGACGGTCAGACTGAAAGAACGATTCGTACTCTTGAAGACATGCTCCGTTCGTGTGTTCTAGACTTCGGTGGTAATTGGGATAGACACCTTCCGTTAGTCGAATTCTCATATAACAACAGCTACCAGGCTAGCATCCAGATGGCACCTTTCGAGGCCTTATACGGAAGAAGATGTCGATCGCCTATTGTGTGGCACGAGATCGGTCACTCGCAACTAACCGGTCCGGAGCTGCTACAAGAAACGACAGACAAAATTTTCCAAATTCGAGACAACCTAGCGAAAGCTCGGGATCGACAGAAAGTTTACGCCGATAAAAAGCGCAAGCCCCGTGAATATGGCGTTGGTGACTACGTACTCCTAAAGGTATCACCTTGGAAGGGTGTAGTCCGATTCGGCAAGAAGGGGAAACTCGCGCCTCGATTTGTTGGACCTTTTAAGATTCTGGAAAGGATCGGAAAAGTCGCCTACAGACTCGAGTTACCGGAGGAACTTAGCAATGTCCACCCGACTTTCCACGTGTCAAACCTCCGAAAGTGCATCGCCGACCACGATCTACATGTCTCTCTAGACGATCTACAAGTAAACGAAACATTACACTTCGTGGAAAAGCCTGTCGAAATCATGGATCGCCAAACCAAGGAGCTCAGGCGCTCACGCATTCCTATTGTGAAGGTCCGATGGGAAGGCAAGCGAGGCGCGGAGTTTACTTGGGGACTCGAAAGCGACATGAAGGCAAAGTACCCACAGTTGTTTAATTAAGAAAATTTGTAGGCTTTTAGATCAAGTATATTCGCACAACATATCCAAATTTTAGCCGAATTTAACCATAAAATCTTGTCTAAGTTGACAAATCTGAGTGAAGTCGACTCTGAATCTGATCGATTCCTGTACGAATCTAGTGCGTTTGATCTGTGCAATCGAGAACCTGCTTAGATATCACTTGTAGGTCCCGGTCCAACTCCGTTGCAATTGTGTTTGGTCAAGATCGTGCACGGATCCCGCGCGTTACACGAGTCAAAATAGGTCCAACCGAAAGGCTCTCACCCGTGATTCACGACTTGTTACGGCTTTCAGCTCAATTTCGGGACGAAATTCCCTAAACAAGGGGAGGCTGTAACACCCCGTGTTTTCATAAGTGAAAGTCAAAGTCAAGGTCAAAGTCAACGACCGATTTCGCGCGACTTGACTCGTAGAAATGTTTTTATTTTATTTATATTATGTGGAGTAAATATCGTACATTGCAATAATCGAATCATGTTAATCGTATTTCAATCGACCTACGACTGTGAACGATAGGAAGTAACAATGCGATAAAGTTAATAAACTAATAATCAAGCTATGTTAATCGAATCGACATCAAATCGTAACTCGAACTATGTATTTTTACTTATCGTTTATACGTGTGTGTGTGCCTTACGTGTTACCTGTGCATGTTTATTTATGTTTATTGTGGAAATCAAGCGAACTCAATCGAACTCGAAGTCTAACTCGAAGGTAATCGAACTCGAAGTCTAACTCGAAGGTAATCGAACTCGAACCCGAATTCCGAATCGAACCGTATCATATACGAAGTAGTTGGGACTAAAAGTAATTTGACTAGGAAACCCTATCGAATCGCTCGCAATCGAAACCGAATCGCCATGGCACCCGAACGCACCTTTTCAGTCGACATCCGGACAGATGGTCCATCCGCACAGATTGTCAATCCGCACGGATTGCCAGTCCGCACGGATGACCAATCCGCACGGATTGCCAGTCCGCACGGATGACCAATCCGCACGGATAAGCAATCCGGGTGGCCTGCAATCCGCACGAACCACCCTTTCCCCTTTTAGCATCCTATAAATACCCGGGTCACTCTCCAAACTTTCCACTTTTGGCAAGTGACGTCCGACCTGCACGCATTCTTCACCTTTTCTCCGATTTCTCTCAATCCAGGTAAGATCTTGCTCTAATTCTTGTACATTCTTGAACACTACACAATTCTACACCTTTCTACCTTTCAAATCTCAACGTTTAACCATGAAATCATCAAGATTTGAGGTATTATAGGGTGACGTCATCATGAAGTTCTTATGAACTTCAAGTGCGACCTCATTCCACCAAGAATAACTCGGATCTGAATGATTTCCACAAGATTTCACAACAACTTCACCTAAATCTAAACTTTCCTAAAAAGGATAAAAGAGTTGAAAGAAATAGACAAGTTTCTCCTTCTTTTACCCTCAAAAGCGGTACGATCCGGATCAGTTCTAGTCTTCCACTCAACATTAGTGATGCACTAGTCCTAGATCTGGATTCTACCCGCAAGACACCTGATTTCGAGTTAGACCGGAATGACCATTCTAAACTGCCGACAGGCCAAGTTAGGGTGATTCCTGACCGGCTTAGTCATTCGGGTAAGAACGCGATTCCAAATGGTTGCCACGAAGTCAGAACATCTCGATAGAACGACAAAGGCAACCAAGGGTAGCCGGACGGAACAACCAGGACGAGGAAGTTGTTCGCACGAGTGAGTTGTCCGCACGGACAAGCTGTCCGCACGGACAAGTTGCCCGCACGAACAGACAACCCGGACGGGTTGTTACCCGGGCGAGCTACACTTGGGACCCACATTCAAAGCGAGGTTTGAGTATCGACGAATGAACAATCCGGACGGACGACCTCTGAATGGATTACTCTTCGGATCATGAGATACTAAGACCTTGAATAAATTCAAACAATGTTCATCTGCACGGCCAAGTTGTCCGCACGGACAGACTATCCGGACGGATTGTCTTTGTCCGCGCTAACAGACTGTCCGGACGGATTACCATCGTCCGCACGGATTACCATCCGGACGGACTTCACCAAGTGACTCACCTTTAAGGTTGTGTCCGCACGGGCTACCATCCGGACGGATTGTTGTCCGCGCGACCGGCTTGAAGGATAGAGATACTTAGATGTTTTCTAAATGCTACAACGAAAACTTCAAAGCACAAGCCATCATACACAAACACATCTCACCCATAGGAAGAAACAATCCACTCAAATAGTTATCCGCACGGGTGACTCGTCCGGACGAAGTGTAATCCGCACGGATTACATATCCGCACGAATAACTTGTCCGCACGGATAACAATCCGCACGAGTGACTAATCCGGACGGATTACCACTCGCACGAATAACTTGTCCGTACGGATAACAATCCGCACGAGTGACTAATCCGGATGGATTACCACTCGCACGGATTACTAATCCGCACGACCAGTCAACCTACCCACACTCATTCTGTACTGTTTTCCATGCCACTTATCTTTACGCTATCGAATCTATTCAGGATAACTGTACTCGCTAAAAAGCGCTCCCTTCAATCCATAATCGCTGTGAGTATACTTGAACCCTTTTTGCTTTTAGCACTTTTGGGTGTTACATACGTTACGAATATTCAAACTACAACTATTTAACGCTAAACCATTAATGCATGTTATACGTGGCTTATGAATGCTTGTTTGTTATGTTTACACATGGAATGCTGTCTACCTGCCTTAGCAACGATAGTACTATAGTTTGGACTCAGCACCCGTTCACACGGGGGTTGTTAAGGATCTTTTACTTGCATGGATTACGGTGGTAATCATGTATTGCGAACTGCCTCGGGCAGTCAACCCGCAGTCATTGGTATCGATGGATCTATGTCGATAACTAACGTGCTTCATTTCACTATGTGTACGTGCTGGTTATGCGTAAACGAATTCGAACTCTATATGCTATTATCAAACTTGTATGCTCACCTTTACATTTTATGTATTGACTTTATTTTAACGTATGTGACAGGTGCTTAGGATGCATGTGTGGTAGGAAATGGAAGCTAGAATAAAGCTCTAGAGCCCAACAAATAGTTGTCTGTAGATAACGAGTTAGGGGTCTCTAGAAGCAGATAAACAACTACTATTTATGTTCAAATCTGAGTTGTCGGAATGGAATATTTGTTTTGATGTTATCTGTAATAACTTGTTTAACTGTTTGAGATACGGTATGGGACGTATCATTTAAATTGAATGGTAATGATAGTTGTTATGGAAACTTCTGGACAATCTGTTTCGCTCAGTGCCACGCCCCGATGATTCCGCCATCGGTTGGGGTGTGACAGATATCTTCTATTATGCCCAAAACGGATTTAAACTCAAATTACGCCCCGTAGGGGTATTTTGGTCATTTTAAAGGTTATAAAAGAGTTTAAATATAAATCTGAGTTTCGGGTCTGATGTAATCAGTAAAAATACTTAATTTACTAAGTTATATCAGTAGGGTATAACCTATGTGTGAAATTTATCATTTCTAACCATACTATGCACCGAATGGGCATTTTGGTAATTTCACCTAAGGTTTAAAGGTCAAATCTGGAAATCTGAGTTTAAAACTTTTGCTTTCTGCTAAAGTATAAAAATTTATTTAAACATCAGTAGGTATTAAGTCTTATATATCTAAAATGGTTTTAATACATACTACGCGCTTAAAACGCGTAAAAAGACGATTTTAAGCGATTTTCGGGTTTTATAAGAAAAGCTGATATTTTTATTATTCCTGAAGGCTTAAAATATTCTATCTGTCATATTGGATAATTAGAAAAAGGTTTGGTATCAAAAGGATTGATAAAACTCATTTTATAGCCTAAAAGGGCAAAACCGACAATTACCGGATCAAGCTTAGAACTCTATGTTATGCTTAGCCTAAAAATAAATAAAAATCTCCAAAAATCCCAAAATATTAGTTTATATCAGTGGGTAAAAATTTTGGTATCAAAAATCGAGTTTAGATAGGCTATACGCTAATTACACCGTTTAATTACTAAAAAGCTTTCTAATTACGCTAATGAGCATAACTCTTAATCTAGACCTCAAACTGATGTCAAATTTTAGGTACAAGTTTATCAATCAGTAACTAAGGTTTCTACTCTTTTACATTTTCAAAATTCATGTTTTAAGGTCATATGGGCATAATAGTCAACATTTAGGCATTTAACGGAAATATGCATATGAATCGGATAACTAATGAACTAAGTTGTATAATCACAGAGGGTTATACTTATATGAAATCTGGTCCTAATAAGACTCTAAGACATTTCTAAACTATGCTCTAATGGGCCAGAACTTAAAGTCAAAGCAAAAGTCTACTTTTGCGACTTTCGGTTCCGAGCCGAGCTTAAACTGAAAATTGTCGAGTTGAACATGTTTAGACATGTTCTTACATTAATTACCAAGTTATATTAATGATAAAATAGGTTGCATAGCTTCTACATTGCTAATTATGCATTTATTTGAAAATAAGCTTTCTATTGACTTTTTGAGATTAACTTTGACCCGACAATTGACCTAGTTAGAGTGGGAATCAGAGGGTGCTTTTTTAAGGGTTTATTGCCCACATAATTACCCACTCATAGGTACTTTCAATTTGGAATTTGACTGGACAAATTAAGATTAATGACGAAGTCAAATCTTAATTACGACGGTTTGACTTTAGACTAAATAACTAAGCAAAACTAAATTAAGGAAGGTTAATGACACTTACCAAGGTCCTATGCATGACTAATGATCACTAGGAAGGGTCTTGAGCTCCAAAATTCTCCAGAAGATGAGTTGTGAAGATATCAAGTGAATGAGCATTTGAATAACTCAACTCATGGCCTTTATATAGGTTTTCTAAGGCTCTAAGATCATTCCAACAAAGTCTAAGAATGATTCCTGATCATTACAAGTGTCCCTAGGCATGGAAAAACCATTAAACAAGCCCATAGAATCGAAAACAAGCTCCATAAGTCGGTGTAACTTGCTGAAACAGACACCTGTGATGATTTTCTGCATCTGGGCACCTTAGGTGGCCCGCGTAAGGGTCCTTACATACCTTACGCGGCCGGTATGAGGTCTGGGCCAGGTTTCACAAGTTTCAACTATTTACATTTCAGCCCCTGGTCCTTCCAAAATGGTTTTAAGCTTCCATATTGCACTTTTAACCTTCAAAAATGATTTCTAAGGACCTCAAGGCATAACCAAACTTTGTTAAGTCCTTGGTTAACTTTGTGATCACCCGTAAAGTCTTAAATTTCAACGTTGACGCTTTTAACCCCTCGTTTACGAATATTGTCATAATTTTCTCATACTTTATCGAAACCTTGTGAAATTTTTATCACTTATTCTTGTGAGTATAATTAATCATTGCAAAGCTTCAGGTTTGGTAAAAGGTCACTCACAGGTATACTTTAAACATGTTGACACATTTAACCCCTGAAGTTTGTAATTTCTCACTTTTTTCCACAATTAGCTTCGTATGATCCATGACTCATTCGTTTAAGGGTATAAACATCATGTAGGGTTATTGAAAGATATATTTATCCATTTTTGACATTTTGAACCCTTTTATTTACATACTTTCCTTGTTTGTCAACTTTAGTCCCTTTAAATCAGTTCTTTACACGTTTAAAGTCCATGACACGTGTTGATATATTATTGGACATGAATTTTCGAGGTGTTACATCCTCACCCCCTTAAAAGAAATCTCAACCTCGAGATTTACTGAAATAAATGAGGGTACGTTTCTTTCATTGTGGACTCTACCTCCCACATGTATCCGGGACCCCTTCGGGCATCCCATTTAATCTTTACAATTGGCACATGCTTCCTTCGAAGCTTCTTTACCTGTCGATCCTCGATCGACAAAGGTTTTTCCACAAATTTTAAGCTCTCATCTATGTGCACATCTGTATGTGGTATGACTAGTGATTCATCAGCTAGACATTTCTTTAGATTGCAGATGTGAAATACATTGTGAATACCACTAAGCTCTTCAAGTAAGTTTAACTTATAAGCCACTGCTCCTACACATTCGATGATCTCGAATGGTCCTATATACCTTGGGCTTAACTTACCTTTCTTACCAAATCGCATCACTCCCTTTCAGGGTGATACTTTAAGCAAGACCTTATCACCAACCTCAAACTTTAGAGGTTTTCGCCTTTTATTAGCATAACTTTTCTGCCTATCCCTGGCAGCTTTCAGGCGATCACGAATCTGGACAATCTTGTCCGTCGTTTCAAGGACTATATCAGGTCCTGATAACTGAGCTTTTCCTACTTCTGCCCAACAAATAGGCGTTCTGTACTTCCTACCATATAATGCCTCAAAAGGTGCTGCCTGAATACTTGTATGGTAGCTATTGCTATAGGAGAACTCGATTAATGGCAGGTGGTTATCCCAACTACCACCTAAGTCAATCACACATGCACGAAGCATGTCTTCCAAAGTCTGGATGGTACGCTCACTCTGCCCATCCGTCTGAGGATGGTAAGCCGTACTAAAATTTAAGCGTGTGCCCAAAGACTGTTGGAAACTTTTCCAAAAATGAGATGTGTATCTAGTATTTCTGCTAGAGATAATAGACACTGGTATGCCATGCAAGGCTACAATCTTATCTACGTACAACTGGGCCAATGTATCAGAGCTATGAGTCTCCTTGATGGGTAGGAAATGTGCTGACTTAGTCAGTCTATCTACTATCACCCAAATAGTATCATTTCCTTTCTTTGTCTTTGGCAATTTGGTGATAAAATCCATTGTCACCATTTTCCACTTCCAGGTGGGAAGTTCAGGTTGTTGTAACAAACCCGACAGCTTTTGATGTTCAGCTTTAACTTGTGCGCACGTCAAACATTTGGCTACCTAGGTAGCTATAGACTTTTTCAAGCCTATCCACCAACAGTTTGCCTTCAGATCCTGGTACATCTTATCAGCTCCAGGATGAACGGAGTACTTAGAACTATGGGCTTCCTGGAGGATAACATCCCGAAGTCCTCCATAAACTGGAACCCATATTCGTCCATTTAATCTCAAGATTCCGTCTTTGCCATAGGATAAATGCTCTTCAGTTACTCCTAGCTTTTCATCAGGATAGTTAGCTTCTAACACAGCTTCCTTCTGTGCAGCTAACAACCTTTCATTCAAACTATTCTTTAATTCAATGCTCTTGGCATTGATTCTTATGGGCTTAACCCTTTCTTTCCTACTTAAGGCATCGGCGACTACATTCGTGTAACACCCCGAAAACGGGTTTAGTAATTAAACCTCGTTAATACTAAAGACGGGGAAAGTACCGTTAGTGGTAAAAGTAAACCGGCAAATATTAGGAATTAAGTGAATAATCCTAATATTAATTAAAAGTGAATAAGAGCTTTCAAGAAAATAGAATGGATAAAAGGCTCGATTTAACGGGACTTAAAGTAAAACGGGTTATGACTTCCCGAACCCATTAAATTAACTAGGAATAATTAACCTAGTTAATAATATGTAATTAAGTGATAAATAATGAGTTATGGTTTCAATTGATCAAAATAAAACAAGAAGGGGTATTAGGGCCAAGTGGGCAAACTTGTTTTAATAAAACAAGAAATAAAATACCACACACACACTAGGTGTGTGTGTGTGTTCGTACGACCAGGAAGGGGAAAACAAGGGTTCCACCCTTGTTCAAGCTAAAAACCCCAAATTGAGGATCAATTCAAGACCAAATCAATGCATGAACGCATATAAACAATCACCAAGTCAAGAGGATCGAAAGGTATGTCAAATTTTGTAATTTGGTGATTCTTTGAGATTATGATGAACAATCATAATCGAAATTCTGGAATGAATGTTGATGTATATAAGTGTTATTATGATGAAATCTTCGTTTAGAAACAAACCCTAGTTGAAAACTTGATGAATTGAGGCCAAAACTAGGGATTTGATAATTACCCTATCATGTGTTAAATGGGTTTTGTAGAAATATGATGAACACTTGAATTAAGGTGTTAAATGGATGAACATTGATGTTGTGATGCTAGTTCTAGGTGTAGTTCATGTGCACTAGACATAGAGGCATGATTTTGATATTAAAACTTGGTTAAAATGATGACCATAATTAGAGAAAATATGTGTACAAAATCTCACCTACAAGATGTTTGGTAAAATGCCTGAATGAATATTAAAAAGAAGATTTTATGAGAGAAATACGTAATTGGCTAGTTTGACTAATTACGTGAAATATGGGTTTAAACGGATTCTAATCATAACGATGATTTAACTTAATTATGCCTACGGTATGATTAAAGGTAGTTGACTTCTAAAAGTCAAACTAACCAATGATGAAGTCGAATAGTAGTTTTGACATAAAACCCGTAAGATGGAATAGTCGTAAATGATTATGACTAATCTAACCATCTCGTGAATTATAATGATAGTTTGACGTTTGACGAGCTAGGTGAAAGCTTGGGAAGAAAACGGGTCAAACGAATCAAGAATGAAGAAAAAACATGATCCGGGTGCAAGGTAAGTATATCTTACACTACTCTTGAATTATAGAATATTCTCTCATCGTATTAACTACGAATAAGATAAGTTAACAATCATGATATAATGTTCCGACGTGTTGTCGTACGGAACAAGATAACCGAAGATGATAATAAACCATGTGTAATGGTTAAAAAGGGCTAATATGGTTACTTAGTCAAGCAATGACTAATAAACATAGAATTCTTGATGGATACCTTATATGGTAAACCAAAACAAACGATAAGGGTAAAACGGAAATTTTGGTCATACGTTGACCGTAACCGTTAGTTATTGAAAGACACTTATGATGTAAGCCATAATAGGCCAAAAGTGTTAAGAAATGAGTTATAAGTAAAATGCCGCATGGTGTAAACCGGAGCGAGTCATATAGACGAGAAGGTAATAAATCTCATCTCATGATTATAATCGGTCATTTAGACCAAACGGGTCAAAAGGTGAAAATATCACTCATTGACAAAATCGACTAATGGCTTGTCGAGTGGTGTGATTACAGGGATAATTATCGAGTGAATATCTACATTGCTATTACTTAGCAATTGTTGAGGCAAGGTATTTAAATGGGTCAAAATAATGATCTGAGCCAGGTACACATGATAGAATAACTCTCATTTAAATCTAAGGTTTGATGAGAGTTAAACGGAGTCAAAAATAGATTTCTGGTTACTTTAATAGGTAAACCAAATGTTACGGACGATGGTTATTACATTTGAAAGGCATAATGACTTTTCAAATAAAACCATAGTTAAAAAGAGGGCTTATGGGTCAACATGTTTGCAATAATCTCTCATAGTTAATGAAGGGCCAAAATGGACCAAAACGCCCTTATAAGTTAAACTGAGCAAACAACCCTTAAAGGTTGTTTGGAAACAAGTTTCATGATTAGATAAATACTTAGAATAAGTATAGAAGCTGAAGGAGGTAATATGTTAGTCAAATGGCACTATTTGAGTCTTTGCCGTAAAATAATGATTCGAGAGGTAAAATTTGGTTTATATAGATCACCACATTAAACCTACCATAAATATAGTTGTGGTGGAAGATTATATGATGAGAAATGTGGTGATGGAATGCTAGAAGCAATCGAAAGAGATTTTAGGCTTGAAAGTGCTTAAATACCCTTAACGGGTCAAAATAAGCACTTAAGCGTAAATGGGTTTTTATTATGTAAGAAACTCGAGATTTGAGATTAATATGATAGGAGATATTGAAGTTATGAATTTCTTGAGTTTAAAGATCAAATAAACATGTTTGTGTGATAAAATCATGAACGGGTCCAAATTTAGTAAAAAAGGTAGTAAGCCGAAGACTTATAAGTTTGAAATTTTGTTAATCCGGATGTCGGATTTTAACTCCATGAGATGGAGAATTAAATTACGGTCATGTAGGAAAAAGAATCGCGTAAAACGGACTTGTATAGTGAAAGTTATGCAAGTTCTAAGTTAATATTTGGTGAATTTTCGTAGCTGGGCAAAGTGCAGCAACAATAAAGGAACTTGCTGTCAAAAAAGGGGCTAGGTGGGGCGTCTAGCCCCCCCTGAATCCCCAAATTGTTTAATTTTGTTTGTTTGACCCACATAACTTGTTTAAACTTGTTATTTAACTATCAAAACTAACTTTTAAGTTGGTTTTGATCATAGGTGAATGTCAAGAGTGCCCGGATGAAGATCAAGCTCGATGAGGAACCGAACACGATAAAATACAAGCTTCCGCGCGGCGTTTCGTCGTATCTTTTAAACGATGAATTCAATTACATTAAGTTGTCTATTCTTTTAAATTGTAAAAGTTTTAACCAACCTTATTTATCAAAATTACATGTTTGTTTTCGTAAACTACACGAAAACCGTAAAATAATAACAAGGGTGTTACAAGTTGGTATCAGAGCCCAAGGTTAAAAAAATAAAGTGTTCGGTTCGAGGCTTGATCGCAAATCCGGTAAGTACATGTATGTTAATGATTTAGCATGCTAAAGTGTTGTAAACAACATATATGGTTATCGTGTAATACACGTTACACCAATAAAAACGATATAGAGTAGATATAGTCTACGAAATTACACGCGTTGATGCGTATAGTAGAAAAGCCTTGTATTATAATACGGGCATCCATTAATGTCGCAATTACTAACTGTTGTAGATGTTTTAGTTAAAGGACAATAGCATATGAAGATAGCGAGAGTCTAACAAATTGCGGATTTGACAGAGGAACGGTCCAAAGAGTATGCTCATAAAGGACCTAAATCGCGTAGCGACCGCGAACAAGGCTAATGGCAAGAGAAGCCCGTTAGGGCAATCATTACCAGGTGCACATTTTAAATTTAATTGCACAAATAGTAATATGCAACAAATACGTAGAGATTGAAATTTGCATATGTAGATTAAAAACTTGGAAAAACCCGAATAGAAAATCTATCCGGGATATTGTTTCCAAGAGAAATAAATAGAGGTGTTACTTACATGGGGCGTGATGTGAAAGTTATAAAAGGGTCTTGTATGTCATGTGTTGATCGCCTACTCTGGCCAAGTAGGTAGTGAACACATGATACCATGAACTTTTTATGATGGACACGCTTACACCCGATGTAGTAAGGACGGGGTGAGTGGGACAAATTAAAAAGTACCCAAATGAATCAGATAAGCAAAAATTTGATCATAATGCAAACGCACAGCCGAGTGACGGGAGCGTATTATATTAGGATAATGAGCCCGAGAGAAGGGACAAAGAAACATGTAAAATGATTAAGGTACGCATTGGGAGGGGGTGTACTTACACTCGAACCCAGAGAATGTAAACATGTAAAACGATTAAGGTACGCATTTGGGAGGGGGTGTACTTACACTCGAACCCGGAGAATGCAAACATGTAAAACGATTAAGATATGCACTGGGAGGGGGTGTACTTACACTCGAACCCGGAAAATGCAAACATGTAAAATGATGTAGACATGTATTGGGAGGGGGTGTACTTACACTCGAACCTGAAGAATATAAACATGTAGAATGATCAAGATATGCATTGGGAGGGAGTGTACTTACACTCGAACCCGGAAAATGCGAATATGTCTCTAAACGGGTCGTTTTTGTAAAACGTCAAACTCGAGGACAAAGTCGGAATATAAAAATGAAGCGAGGTCTTAATGCATACCGGGAGGGTTGCAATAATAACGACTTCGGTAAAACACCCGGTTGATGGGTAAGAATTAAACACATGCGTAGACCGAGAAACGGGAACTCGGATGGAAAGTTAAAAGACTCGGGTTTTGGGTCATAACTAAAAGATGACAAAATAATGTAAATAGAAATTGTGAATAAATTATGTTCAACTATTTTAAAGTTGAACGGGTCGAATATAATATCATGCCGGACTGCATGAGTAAACACAAGCGGGATAATAGTAGCGTTAAAAGCAAAAGAATAATGAGCCCGGTAATGGGACATAATCAAATACGAATGTATGTAAACTGGATAATGGTGAGCATAAGATAAACCGACGCATAAATGACGTGAGAAGTCATAAAGTCGGAAAATTTGTCCGAAAGGAAACGAATGTAGCCTTAGACTACGGTCAAGGTCAAAGAAAATACCAAGGCGAAAATAAATGATTTTAAACAAAAACAGGAAGCCTTGACACCAAACATGTATTTTAATAATGACATGAGTAAGGAATGATCTACAAGATCAACCTAACCTTTGGGGTTATAAACAATGGAAAGGTCTACAAGACTAAAATGACCCACGAGTCATGACTAGAAAGAAATAGATTATAAGGACCTCGCCTTAAAGAGGTGAAGGTCTAATAAAATAGCCCATAGACTAAGTGATAAAACCTACGGGTTAATAAGACAAAACGAGGGAATAAATGGAGAATCCTCGCATAAGACAAAGACTGAAAAAGAATAAATTTTGGACTGTCAATATCCCGGTATGGATAATTGACAAAGGTTAAAGAGAAGACGCTAAACTAAAACTTCGATTTTGGTAAGAAATAACGTTTCTACAAAAAAATGAATTATGATAGACGTATAAACAGTAAACATGAAAGATATAAGTCTTGACACTGATAGGTGCAAGACGATATATACGAAAAGTGATAATTCTGAAAATAGAAAGTTGATGTAAAATTTGGCATGACGTGACATGATCACGGTCAAGAAGTGTAATGTGAAGTATAATCACATTAGAGCCGAGTGACGAATATTAGATCCAAGTGATGAATATAGCTAAGTTAATTAAACTAGTGGAAATAACGAGATTACGTTATTTCAAGTTGCATTATGTCATATAAGATACGCAGCTGATTAATAACCAAAAAGATATTACCATACTTTTCTGGTAATACTAACAATCGGTTAAAATATGAGCAATGCTCAATTGATTATCGAGAGCAAATACATGGAGTTAAACTCGATAAATTATGTAAGAAAAGGTTTTGAGGACGAAACCTCTTTAAGGGGGGTAGACTTGTAACACCCCGAAAACGGGTTTGGTAATTAAACCTCGTTAATCCTAAAGACGAGGAAAGTACCGTTAGTGGTAAAAGTAAACCGGCAAATATTAGGAATTAAGTGAATAATCCTAATATTAATTAAAAGGGAATAAGAGCTTTCAAGAAAATAGAATGGATAAAAGGCTCGATTTAACGGGACTTAAAGTAAAACGGGTTATGACTTCCCGAACCCATTAAATTAACTAGGAATAATTAACCTAGTTAATAATATGTAATTAAGTGATAAATAATGAGTTATGGTTTCAATTGATCAAAATAAAACAAGAAGGGGTATTAGGGCCAAGTGGGCAAACTTGTTTTAATAAAACAAGAAATAAAATACCACACACACACTAAGTGTGTGTGTGTTCGTACGACCAGGAAGGGGAAAACATGGGTTCCACCCTTGTTCAAGCTAAAAACCCCAAATTGAGGATCAATTCAAGACCAAATCAATGCATGAACGTGTATATACGATCACCAAGTCAAGAGGATCGAAAGGTATGTCAAATTTTGTAATTTGGTGATACTTTAAGATTATGATGAACAATCATAATCGAAATTCTGGAATGAATGTTGATGTATATAAGTGTTATTATGATGAAATCTTCGTTTATAAACAAACCCTAGTTGAAAACTTGATGAATTGAGGCCAAAACTAGGGATTTGATAATTACCCTATCATGTGTTAAATGGGTTTTGATGAAATGTGATGAACACTTGAATTATGGTGTTAAATGGATGAACATTGATGTTGTGATGCTAGTTCTAGGTGTAGTTCATGTGCACTAGACATAGAGGCATGATTTTGATACTAAAACTTGGTTAAAATGATGACCATAATTAGAGAAAATATGTGTACAAAATCTCGCCTACAAGATGTTTGTTAAAATGCCTGAATGAATATTAAAAAGAAGATTTTATGAGAGAAATGCATAATTGGCTAGTTTGACTAATTACGTGAAATACGGGTTTAAACGGATTCTAATCATAACGATGATTTAACTTAATTATGCCTACGGTATGATTAAAGGTAGTTGACTTCTAAAAGTCAAACTAACCAATGATGAAGTCGAATAGTAGTTTCGACATAAAACCCGTAAGATGGAATAGTTGTAAATGATTATGACTAATCTAACCATCT
This sequence comes from Helianthus tuberosus, assembly GCA_030545235.1. Lineage (NCBI taxonomy): Eukaryota > Viridiplantae > Streptophyta > Magnoliopsida > Asterales > Asteraceae > Helianthus > Helianthus tuberosus. The sequence continues at coordinate 10,259,360 of CM060436.1, forward strand.
CGTGAATTATAATGATAGTTTGACGTTTGACGAGCTAGGTGAAAGCTTGGGAAGAAAACGGGTCAAACGAATCAAGAATGAAGAAAAAGCATGATCCGGGTGCAAGGTAAGTATATCTTACACTACTCTTGAATTATAGAATATTCTCTCATCGTATTAACTACGAATAAGATAAGTTAACAATCATGATATAATGTTCCGGCGTGTAGTCGTACGGAACAAGATAACCAAAGATGATAATAAACCATGTTTAATGGTTAAAAAGGGCTAATATGGTTACTTAGTCAAGCAATGACTAATAAACATAGAATTCTTGATGGATACCTTATATGGTAAACCAAAACAAACGATAAGGGTAAAACAGAAATTTTGGTCATACGTTGACCGTAACCGTTAGTTATTGAAAGACACTTATGATGTAAGCCATAATAGGCCAAAAGTGTTAAGAAATGAGTTATAAGTAAAATGACCGCATGGTGTAAACCGGAGCGAGTCATATAGACGAGAAGGTAATAAATGTCATCTCATGATTATAATCGGTCATTTAGACCAAACGGGTCAAAAGGTGAAAATATCACTCATTGACAAAATCAACTAATGGCTTGTCGAGTGGTGTGATTACAGGGATAATTATCGAGTGAATATCTACATTGCTATTACTTAGCAATTGTTGAGGCAAGGTATTTAAATGGGTCAATATAATGATCCGAGCCAGGTACGCATGATAGAATAACTCTCATTTAAATGTAAGGTTTGATGAGAGTTAAACGTAGTCAAAAATAGATTTCTGGTTACTTTAATAGGTAAACCAAATGTTACGGATGATGGTCATTACATTTGAAAGGCATAATGACTTTTCAAATAAAACCATAGTTAAAAAGAGGGCTTATGGGTCAACATGTTTGCAATAATCTCTCATAGTTAATGAAGGGCCAAAATGGACCAAAACGCCCTTATAAGTTAAATTGAGCAAACAACCCTTAAAGGTTGTTTGGAAACAAGTTTCATGATTAGATAAATACTTAGAATAAGTATAGAAGCTGAAGGAGGTAATATGTTAGTCAAATGGCATTATTTGAGTCTTTGCCGTAAAATAATGATTCGAGAGGTAAAATTTGGTTTATATAGATCACCACATTAAACCCACTATAAATATAGTTGTGGTGGAAGATTATATGATGAGAAATGTGGTGATGGAATGCTAGAAGCAATCGAAAGCGATTTTAGGCTTGAAAGTGCTTAAATACCCTTAGCGGGTCAAAATAAGCACTTAAGCGTAAACGGGTTTTTATTATGTAAGAAACTCCTGATTTGAGATTAATATGATAAGAGATATTGAAGTTATGAATTTCATGAGTTTAAAGATCAAATAAACATGTTTGTGTGATAAAATCATGAACGGGTCAAAATTTAGTAAAAAGCGTAGTAAGCCGAAGACTTATAAGTCTGAAATTTTGTTAATCCGGATGTCGGATTTTAACTCCATGAGATGGAGAATTAAATTACGGTCACGTAGGAAAAAAATCGCGTAAAACGGACTTGTATAGTGAAAGTTATGCAAGTTCTAAGTTAATATTTGGTGAATTTTTGTAGCTGGGCAAAGTGCAGCAACAATAAAGGAACTTGCTGTCAAAAAAGGGGCTAGGTGGGGCGTCTAGCCCGTAGGTGGGGCGTCTAGCCCCCCCTGAATCCCAAACTTGTTTAATTTTGTTTGTTTGACCCACATAACTTGTTTAAACTTGTTATTTAACTATCAAAACTAACTTTTAAGTTGGTTTTGATCATAGGTGAATGTCAAGAGTGCCCGAATGAAGATCAAGCTCGATGAGGAACCGAACACGATAAAATACAAGCTTCCGCGTGGCGTTTCGTCGTATCTTTTAAACGATGAATTCAATTACATTAAGTTGTATATTCTTTTAAATTGTAAAAGTTTTAACTAACCTTATTTATCAAAATTTCATGTTTGTTTTCATAAACTATACGAAAACCGTAAAATAATAACAAGGGTGTTACAATTCGCCTTGCCCGAATGGTATCTTATTTCACTGTCATAATCATTCAAAGTTTCCATCCAACGTCGCTGCCACATGTTCAAGTCCTTCTGATTGAACAGATGTTGAAGGCTTTTGTGATCAGAATAGATCACACACTTTGTTCCATACAAATAATGCCTCCACAGTTTTAGTGCAAATACAACGGCACCCAACTCCAAGTCATGGGTGGTGTAATTCTTCTCGTGCACCTTTAACTGTCAAGAAGCATAGTCAATAACCTTGCTTTTCTGCATAAGCACACATCCCATACCTGTGTGCGATGCATCACAATATACTACAAATTCCTCTATTCCATCAGGCAATGTCAATACTGGAGCATTGCTCAACTTCTGCTTAAGAATGTCAAAGGATTCCTGCTGCTTAGGACCCCAGTCAAACTTAATATTCTTACGGTGCAGCAATCCTTGAGAAATTTTCGATAAATCGCCTATAATATCCTGCTAAACCTAGAAAGCTACGAATCTCTGTAGGCGTCTTTGGCTCTTGCCAATTCATAACAGCTTCAACCTTAGCGGGATCTACATGGATACCACGCTCACTAACCACATGTCCAAGGAATTGGACTTCACGAAGCCAGAATTCACACTTTGAAAACTTGGCATAGAGCTTCTCCTGCTGAAGCAGTTCCAGAATGCATCGAAGATGCTTCTCGTGGTCAGCTTGATTCTTTGAATAAATCAGAATGTCGTCAATGAAGACGATGACAAATTTGTCCAAGTATGGCTTGCAGACACGATTCATGAGATCCATGAACGCTGCTGGTGCATTAGTGAGCCCAAAATGCATCACTAGGAACTCGTAATGGCCATAACGAGTCCTAAATGTAGTTTTGTGTACATCTTCATCTTTAACCTTCAGTTGATGATAGCCTGACCTCAAATCAATCTTAGAGAAGTAGCTTGCCCCTTGTAATTGATCGAACATATCATCGATCCTGGGCAGAGGATACCTATTCTTGATAGTGACTTTATTAAGCTCGCGATAATCGATGCATAGACGCATCGATCCATCCTTCTTCTTTACAAACAGTATAGGTGCTCCCCATGGAGAGGAACTAGGTCTAATAAAACCTTTGGCTAGCAAATCATCTAGTTGTGTCCTCAATTCCTTCATCTCTGTTGGTGCCAATCTATAAGGCACCCTTACGACAGGTGCTGCTCCAGGGATGATGTCAATTCTGAATTCTACTTGCCTATCTGGTGGTAAACATGGTAGTTCTTCCGTGAAAACTTTAGGGTACTCAGAGATGACGGGAATATCTTCAACCTTGGGCTTCTACTCATCAATAGTCACCTGTGCCATATAAATGACACAACCCTTCTTCAAACATCTAGATGCCTTGAGCATAGACACTTACTCAGGCAGTCCATACTGGGTATCTCCCTGAATGGTAAGTGGCTCACCAAAAGGGGTCTTGATCACCACTTGCTTCTTATTGCAGACGATTTGGGCTTGGTTATGAGATAACCAATCCATGCCTATAACTATATCGAAACCGGCTAACTTCAAAGGAAGTAAGGACAATGGAAAAGAGTGGTTCCTAATGGATATAACACATCCATCTAACACGATTGATGTGGTTTCTATGGTTCCATCGGCTAATTCAACCTCATACTTCACACTTAAGATTTTAACAGGTAAATTCAGTAACTTACAAAACTTATTATCTACAAACGACTTATCAGCTCCTGAATCAAATAGCACTCTTGCATAGACATCATTTATGAGGAAGGTACATGTGATCACATTGTCGTCCTGAATGGCTTCTCGTGCATCCATACGGAAGACCCTTGCATTGGTCTTCTTGACCTCTTCAGGCTTCTTGGCGTATTTAGGGCAGTTGGTTTTGATGTGCCCTTTCTCATTGCAGTTGTAGCATGTGGCATCTTTAATCTTCTTGCAATCAACAGTCTTGTGCTCCTTAGACTTGCATAACCCACATGCAGCTGGTCTTGACTGAGACTTGGACTCAAGTCTGCATTTTCCAAAGTGGCGTTTTTGGCAAGTCTTGCACTTTGGCTTTTCCTCTGTTTGCTGATTACCTTTGTTGGACCCAGACTCCTTCTTGTGGTCCGTATTACCTTTGTGCTTCTTCTCAGATCTTCGTGAGGTATCATCCTCACGCTTCCTCTTACCCTCTTCAGAGTTCTTGAGCTATCTTAGCCTGACCACATCTAAAGTGAGGGACAAAGATAGATCAGCTGCCGACCTAAAAGTAGCAGGTCTTGAAGCCTTAACACTGGCTTTGATTTCTGGGGCTAAACCCCCCAATGAAGCGAGCAATTCGCTTGGGTTCCAGGGTTACCAGATACGGAACCAGTCTAGACAGGGTATTGAAACTGGTGAGGTAAGCTTGACAATCTAAATTCTTCATCACCAACGATAAAAAGTCTTATTCAATCCTCTCAACCTCGTGTTGAGGGCAGTAATTCTCCTTAATGAGAGCAACAAACTGATCCCATGTCAGATTGTATAGTGGGATCTTTCCAGCAGCTTGAATGAGAGACTTCCACCATGCTAGTGCCTCTCCCTTGAATGATTGTGATACATACTTCACTACATCTCTTTCAGCACAACCGCTGATATCGACCACGGTGTCCATTTCATCTAACCAAGTCATACAGTCAATTGCCCCTTTCTCCCCAGTGAAATCCCGAGGTTTGCAGGAAACAAAGTACTTATAAGTACAGGACTTGGTACGCGGTTCATTATCGAACACTATCCTCTTGGATGGAGCACTGTGTTGATTAGATGAATGTCGATCATCATCTTTCTTTGGCTCATCTTTCTTAGAGGGTGGCTTGCTATGAGCCTCTGAATGAGTCTTAGGCTTGGAATGTGGTGCGGATAGGGTCCTACTTCGAGTCCCACTAGATTCATTATACTGCCGCTCTATAGCTTTTGTAACAGCATTATCTATTAATGCTTGCAGCTCTGCACCGGTCACATGTATCTTAGCATTTTCATGGTTTTCCACCAGATGACTGTTTACCTCTTCTGACTTAGTCATGTAGCTTTAATTGCTACATAAAAGAAAATTAATGACAAGGTTTATTTAGAAGCCTATACAATACTATCGTTCTTGACGATTTATTAACCATGGTCTTTAATAACTATTTTTAGTTAATTTGATAAATATATAATTATTTAGGATCTTTATCATAAATCCTAATTTACAAGTTAATAATAGCACAAAAGGCCTAGTCACGTAGACAAGTTTAATTTATAAGCCCAAATTTTATGGAATCGAGGCATTAAGGTTTGAATCAAAGTTCATTACCTTTTCTTTGACAGGGAGATGTAGGCTATCACTGTCTTTAGTCTCAAATGACGTTAATTATAGCCCATAGGCACTTCATCTTTAGAGGGATTGTAGGATCGATTTGACCGATCAAATGAGTCAATTTGAGTGTGTTAACACTATTTAGATGGCGGAAACATCTAAACAGCTTAGAATCAGATAGAAAAGAGTAGAAAACAGAATAGATTCACTTTTAACACTTGTTCTCTGTTATATATTCACTTGAAAAACTGGCAGCACTTCGTTACAACTTCTCGGAATGCGTACCAACTGAGAACACAACATGCCTATTTATAGGCAACTAGATTTCGCTTCAACATGTCTCAAGCGAAATCTTATCATGTGATTTCGCTTGAGGCTTACATCAAGACCCCTGAAGCGAAACCCTATCAAACTAACATAAACTTACATTCAGACCCCTACACTTTACAAACTTGACATATTTAGACCCTAGACTTATGACGTAGGCTTTAGACATCGTGTATCAACAAACTCCCCCTTGGCTACAGCCGAAGTCTTTAGTCTAGATCTTCACATGGACTTGTACTTTTCTTCTCTAGGCTTAGGTTTTCTCAACAACATCTTCCTCAGCTTTTCATTATCATCAGCTCTTTTCTTTTCTTCAGCAGCTTGCCTTTGAGCAAATGTCTCCCGAAGATATCTATCCTTTTCTTCTCGAGCTTTACGTTCCTTTTCAGCTTTCCTTTTGACTTTCTCCTCCAAAGCCCACCAAGATGACTTCCATTTAGATCCAGAATTTATATTCTTTTGAAAACACACATTCACGACTCTCTGAAACTGCATTGCCTGATCTCTATCTTTTGGCGAATGATGAATCTTGTTGATGAACAAGCATTCTATATCTTTTGCCGAGCAATTAACAAGCCACATTGGATCAAAGACACGAATTTCTCTAAGTTTTCCTCCTGCTTGATACGAGATCACTGCTTCAGTAGACAGACAACTATATACCCAATGCATAAATCCTTTATAGAATTCTTATTCCATTGGAGGTACTGGTATAATCTTCATTGTCTTTGGCTTCTTGATATTAAGAATCCTTTCTTCAGCACCAGTTTCAGGATTAACTCTTGGAATAATCTTTGGACGATGAGGCTTCCAGAATCTAAATCCCTTAAATGATTGAAATCTGATAAACCCCCACATTTTAATGTCATTCTTCCTCACAGGATATTCCAAAGCTTTGACCTGTGATAACTCCTCAACATCCCACCATGGGAGTGACATAAGATCAAACAACTTTTCAAAATACTGAACACCACATTCTCTTCTGACTGCATAAGCATTCACGTGTGGTAGAAAACCCCAACTAATAATATCTCCCAAAGAAATACTTCGATCCCGTTGATAAAACTTCAATGGTCTTTTGAACTTTCTGTCATGATCAACTTTAAACCATTTCTTTTTCTCTTCTTTATCCAGATCTTTCTTTGTACCATCAGGATTAAAGTTTTTAATAACTTCAGCAACTTTTCTCCTCAACTCATCCCGATTCTCTTTAGTGAAAAATTCCATCAGTGTAGGCAACTGAGAAGTATCTTCATGAACACTTTCATCATCTTCCCAGTCTTCAACTTCTACTCTGTCATACAGATCAGCATATTCAACATATCGATATTCATAATCATCATAATGATCAGCATCAAACTCATTCAGCTCTCTTTCTAAATCAGAATTCATTTCTTCTTCGAAATCAAACTTGAACTCTGGATGATCTCTTCGAGTCATTTCTTTTATGGTTTCCAGCGAATAATTATGAAAATGCTCTCCTTCTTCCCGATAAGTATCCAGTCTAAGAATCAACTTTTCAACTTGATCAACATTTTGATCATCACCACGCTCCCCCTCACTTGTTGCACTATCATGTTCAACATTTGCATCATCTTGTAATAAATCATCAATTGCTTCTTCAGTTGTTTTCTCAGAAATTTTCAGACCAGAAGCACCTTGATCTTGATCATCATCTCCATCATCATCATCACTACTACTTGCAGAAATCACATCATCATCTGCATCTTCTTCTTCATCTTCATCATCATCCTCTTCATTCTCTTCAGTAAGAAGATCATCAATTTCAACATCAACATCAAAAATACCAGAAACTGCTGTAAGAGGACGAACATTCAGAATGCTATCTTCAGAAACATCAACTGGAATAATAGCTTTTTCTTCAATTTCAGGACCCTTTCCCTTATCCTTCATTTGCTTATCAATTTCAGCCTGTTTCTTAGCTTTCTCTTCATCACGAACAACTTCATTGAATTTCAACTCTAAAGATGTACCCACTAATTTTTCCAACACTTTCTTCATCATTTTGCTTTCATGTTCATTCCGTGCTTTGATTTCCTCCAACTCTTGATTTTTCAACTCATAGTACTTAAGATGTTCATCCCTATTCTTCTATTCTTCCAGTAATTCTGCAATCTGAACTTTCATAATATCCATCTCTGCTTCATTAGATTCTAATTTCTTCAGCAAAGACTTGTTTTCAGCTTCAGTTGCCTTTACTCTCAAATCACGAATTTTCTCACGATTCTCCATCTTTTTACACTCAGCTGCTAACTTCTTGTTTTCATCAGCTACAACATCAATTCTCTTTTCAACATGTATAATTTGTTCATCTGTTGCAAAAGCAATATTTCCAATATCATCAAGAGAAACATTCTCAGGAATACCAGGAAAACCTTTAAATCCAGAAGATCCAGGTGTTGTTTGAATGCTAGGTTGTGAAGATGGTGGTGTTTGGATATTAATTTGTGGAGTAGAAATAGGTTCATGTGGTGGTGAGAGATGTGGTGGTGAATGAGGTAGAATAGGTTCAGATGGTGGTATAGATTGACTGGTTCCTACAGTTGTTTTCTTTTTCAAGACAATTTTTGGAATCTTGATTGTCGGACTAACAACTTGAGTCTTCTTCTGAGCAACTTTCTTTCGAGCTCCTCTCTTCTTTTTACCACTATCAGGAGTTTGTGACTCAGATACATGTTCCGGTGAAGGTTCATAAGCAGCATCATCCTTCTCTTGTCTCTTTCTTTTTTTTAACAACTTTTCTTGTTCAGCTGCTTCTTTAATTCTTCTTTGACGTGCAACTTCATCAATGATTTCATCAGAAGAACTAGAAGAACTTGCATCAACATCTTCAATCACTACATTGTCAGTAGCTTTACTTTGTTCAGGAACAGATTCAGAAATTCCTTTCAAAAACTCTGTAGATCTTGGAGAAAAACGAATATCTCCTTCAACATTTGTTTCAATTTCAGTTTCAGCTTCAGCTTCAATGTTGATTTCAGCTTCAGTTTCAACATTAGCTTCTGCTACAGCTTCAACTACTACTTCATCTTCAGGTTCATCAACCAATAGCGTTTTAGCAACCTTCTTACAACGCTTCTTTGGTTGTGAAGATGAACCTTCTTCAGCTTGCACTTTAGGAGTTGTTTTCTTACTCCTCTTCTTTTGTTCTTTCACAAACCACACACTTCTTGAAGGTTTAAACTTTTTCAACTTCTCCAACTCATCAGCATAACCAGTTTCAGTTCTTTCATCTTCATTCCTCCAGTGTTCATGATTAACTGGATCAGGATCTTGATAATCTGGATTGCTTATGAAACCAAAAAATGCAACTTCCTTCTCTGGTTCAGGATGATTTGTATGATATCTTGCTAATTGAGCAATAGAATCATTGTTCATGTGAGCCAGAACCAACAAGTCATTCTCCATGTCTCGAACAATTCCAGGATAAGCATGATCAATCATCATTTGAATGAATCTTGGATATATCCAGCTTCTCCTTTTTGATGTCACCTCTTCCACAAGATAATGAAATACAATATGAGAGAAATTGTATTTCTTGTTTAAAACAAGAGCAACTACCATGTTCATGTGATAATCACGCATAGCATCGTAACTACCCTTTTGATGACTTAGAGCAATTAACACTGAATGAATCAAGAACTTGAACGGCTTTGTAAACATTGATTTCAAAACATTAGCAGCTTTCACATCTCCAATGTATCCCATTCTAAGCAAACATCCTTTCACCATCCTTTCAGGAAATGCTGTTGGTGAATCTTCAGTATCAGGAAAATCCAGAATCTCACGAACATATGCCTCCGTTATAAGAATTTGTTTCTTTTCATCAGCAACCATAACAAGCGAAGTAATTACTTTGTTTTTCTCATCATACACAGCATGTTTCCAAAAACGTTTGATGTGTGACTCATACACCATTCTTCTATCTGTTAAAGCTTTCTGTATTGGCAATCTTCTCATGAATTCCAGAATGCTAGAGAACTTAGACAATTTTGAACTCCTTGTCACATCAAGATCACAACAAGAATTGTGAAGAGCTTTGAACATAATACTCGAAGGCTGCACATCAAATACCACAAAAAAATTCAAACACATTAGACAATTTTTTATAAAATTTCAAAATTACTCATCATTTCAAGCGATATCCATAATTTCGCTTAAAAAATGATCTGATCATATAACACTTTGTTCAAGTGAGATGGTATTTGATCATTTCGCTTGAAGAATCAACAAACAACAACAAATGTTCAAGCGAAATAGTAACATAATGTTTTTTCTTGAAGCGACAGTAACAACCCCTTGAAGCGACACTCCTTGAAGCGACACTCCTTGAAGCGATACTGTTCAAACCTCTAAAAAAAATTTAAACATATGATCAAATTGATCACACAGTCCTGTTCTACTTTCAATTCCGAGCAAACTGATATGAATTTTATACATTTTAACCCACACAAACGTTCTAGATCTACGATTAAATATCTGTTCATCCGTCAAATTTGTATAAACTCATATCTGAATCAATCAAACAATACACATCAATCTACACATGATTCCGACAACACACATATGTTTTGATTTGATTTTATCCAGTTAAATCTCTAAATCTAGGTGTTCTAACCATAACCGTCGCCGACACATCAAAAATCAACGAAAAACGGTACAAATCAACACCATTACTTACATTCACCATGTTAGTAGTTGTGTATGCCAACTAAAAACACAAGATTTGAGTGAATTTGGGCAGAGTAACGGCAGAAAAATGAAGATTTAGATGAATTCGCTTGAAGTCTCTCTGACAGACCTTGAAGCGAAATGATTGAAAATAATGACTGAAGCGAAGCAATGTTGTCCTTTTATACTTCTGATGATTTCGCTTGAGACTTACTCAAAATCTCTTGAAGCGAAATCGTTATATGAAGGTGTCGCTTGAAACAGATTTAAGCGCAATTTTTCCTTGAAGCGAAAACCTTAAAAACTTGTTTTATCTTTTGATTTTTTCAGATTTTAATGTCACACCCAATTAACCAAGTCCAAGTTAATGACCTTGGTCAACTGACTAGTCTTACCAAGTCCAACTCAATGACCTTGGCTAACCAAACTATGAAGATACCGGATTTCTTGAAAAAAAAAAATAAGTTCAAATTAATGAACTTTTGAATCATTTTAATCTTTCAACCTCATTTTAATCAACCAACACTTGTACCAATCATTTTACTGCATCACCAGCTTACCCAATCCTCATCAATCTCAGACATGATCTGCACAAGACTTTGAACTTTCGATTCCCAATGTCAGTTGTCAAAAATAAAATGAAAAAATTAAAATCTTTTTGGATTTTAAACTAACTAAGCTGAAACTATGTACACACAATCTTTTTGTGAGTGTGTTAAGGGATCATATCAGCTGCCAACAAGATACAAGTACCGTTAAGCTGTTATTTCATTTTAAGCATTAAACAATTCACGTAGATTGCCGATATATTGATCCTCTTAAATTCCCACAAAACTTTCAATCAGCTCGGGATACAGAATTAGTGTTTTAGGACTTAAACAACTACATGTGTCCCACCTCAGTATATACTCCCGTATCCAGACCCCAATATTCAGTCTTACAGGTGAATATACCTAGATGATATCTGTAAAGGGTTAATTGCGAGGGCCGTGAGAGCTCAGGTCGATCTTTCGATACGCAGAGAGATGACGGCTTCGACTTTTGGTGGGTCCCCTTTGGGGATCTTCTTTACAACAGCACATGATTTACAATTTTGCAATGTGTTATCATTTTTTATGCTGAGGGGAGGCTTATATTTCAAAGCAGCGTAAAGTATTCTCCGGGGACTAGGCCATTGCTTCCGCAAAATCAGAAGTCCCGGGATAATACCCCAGATATCACTAAGCATAAAGACCTAGTATCTCAGAATATGGGACCCTTCAAACAGGATTTCAGGGGTTACCTATATATCCTGGAGGTGTTCCCCACGTAGATGCAAGTAAATTTTATGTTTATATCCCAAACTAATCTACTAATTTTGTGAAAACCTATCGGCACATCTTTAGCGAGACTGCTTAATTGCATTTTATACATTTCATCTCTTTAGCGTACTGCACCCGTTTAGCTGATGTACTATCATTTCCCTTTTATACACAAACTCATTTTTACTTTTTCAAATGTTTTTGGTTTTTATAGATTTTATCATATTTTTGTATTTTTCTGCAAACTTTCTCCCCCTAAAAATAAAAACATATTTTTGTGTTTTTGTTTTTATCGAAAAGCAGAAAATAAAACTGTACAAACAAAATTGACATCACGACAAAAGTTCACATCAGATCGCCGTCCAATTCGGCATCACATTCAATAACCCTCCCAGATTGCAGATTTTTCATTCCATTTAATTTTAAAAGATAATAAAACCTCTTTTTGTCAAATGGTTTGGTATAGAAATCCGCTTTCTGTTCATCGGTGTGCACATATTCAATTCGAATTAATTTTTTCTCATTACAATCTCGAATAAAATGGTGACGAATCTCAATGTGTTTTGTTTTTTAATGGTGAACCGGATTTTTAGTAATGTTAATTGCTGCTTCATTGTCCACGAAGATTGGAGTATCTAAGAATTGCAAACCAAAGTCACGCATTTGCTGTTGGATCCAAAGGATCTGTGAACAACAGCTGGAAGCTGAAACGTATTCAGCTTCACAAGTAGAAAGCGCTACAGTAGTTTGTTTCTTACACTGCCAGGTAACGAGTCGAGTTCCTAAGAACTGACACCCGGCAGTGGTGGACTTTGCGTTCTGTTTGCAGCTTCCGAAATCTGAATCAGCGAAACCAGATAAAGTAAAGTCACCCAATCTAGGATACCACAAGCCAAGGCTTGGGCAGCCTTTCAAATACCGTAGTATACGTTTCACTATTGTCAGGTGTGACTGCTTCGGATTCGACTGATATCTGGCACATAAGCATGTCGGATACATGATATCCGGACGAGAAGCTGTGAGATACATTAAGGAACCAATGATTGATCGGTACAATGTTTCATCCATCTTCACTCCATTCTCATCTGGACAAATCCCATGATTCTGTGCAAGGGGAGTAGATGCTGGACTGCAATCTGTCATATCAAACTTGTCTAGCACATCCTTGACATACTTTGACTGATGAATGAAGATTCCGTCGGGCATTTGTTCTACCTGCAACCCGAGGAAAAACTTCATTTCGCCCATTGAGCTCATTTCAAACTTTTTCTTCATCACTAGCTCAAACTCTTTGCACATATCGTCGTTGGTAGATCCAAAAATGATATCGTCCACGTAAATCTGCACAATCAACAAATGGTTTTCTTTTTCTCGTATAAACAAAGTACTATCTACTGTACCTCTTGTGAACCCATTGTCCAACAAGTATGTCGAAAGCGTTTCATACCAGGCTCTCGGGGCCTGGTGAAGTCCGTATAACGCCTTGTCCAGTAGAAACACCTTGTTTTTGTGCTGTGGGTCTATGAAACCTGGCGGTTGCCCCACATACACTTCCTCTTTGATAGTTCCATAGAGAAAAGAAGATTTCACGTCAAGTTGATATACTTTAAAGTTCTTCCATGATGCAAAGGCCAGAAAAATCCGAATTGCCTCTAGTCTTGCAACTGGTGCGTAGACTTCATCGTAATCAATTCCTTCTTGTTGACTGAATCCTTGAACGACCAGTCTTGCTTTGTTTCTCACCACGACTCCTCTATCGTCTCGTTTACATTTGAAAACCCACTTTGTCTTGATTAATTTTTGATTTGGTGGAAGATCAACAAGCTCCCAGACACCCAGCTTTTGAAACTGTTGTAGCTCCTCCTGCATTGCATTAACCCAACTCTCCTCGGTCAATGCTTCTCTGTACGTCTTGGGCTCTATCTGCGAGATAAAACATTTGAAAGAAACTTCTTTCTGCATGTCAGCAATAGATGAATAAAAACAAGTAAGAGCTTGATCTATTTGGTGTCGAGTTTTAACACCACTTTGCAAGTCGCCAATGATCTGTTCTGAGGGGTGATAGGATAATGTTCGTGGTATTGCATTGTCAGGCACACTAACTTCCGATTCCAAGCTTGTAATGTCAAGATCAATGATTTGATCTTCAGTTTCATTTGGATCCTCGTCAAAAGACGGACCGGGTTCCGCTTCTGAGTCGTCAGATTCGTCTAATGGTGAAACTTGATCCTCTGGTGGTTCATGAGTTGTTCCACTCGGTCCAGCTTTATCATCATGAGTACCCTCGGTGGATTGAGGAACTTCTAGTGAACTAGATTCTGGCTCTGGCAAATGACTTTGTTGATACAAGTACATGAGAGCAAGTTCCTCCTCACTTGGCTCGGACGGCAGATGAAACGATTCCCAGAGTTTATCGTAATCAAATAGGAATCTTTGTCCGGGAAGTTGTGGTGACGTAGTATGCTTCTGACAATCCACATGAAGCACCTGAATCACCTTGCTCAGACATGGTACGAACACCCTTTTTAGTGGGCTGGCGTATCCTACAAAAAAACCTTCATTTGATTTTGCTCCAAACTTTCCGTCTTCATCAATGAACGTACACGGTGATCCGAAAGGTTCCAAGAACTCAAGATTCGGCTTGTAACGATGCAGCAATTCAAAACATGTCTTTCCATGCTTCTTGACAGTAAGAACTATGTTCAGTGTATAACATGCTGCAGATACTGCTTCACTCCAGAAGAAAATAGGTAGCTTGGAATCTGCTAACATTGTACGTGCTGTCTCGATTAGGGTTCTATTCTTTCTTTCAGCTACGCCGTTTTGCTGAGGAGTATACGGCGCACTGAATTCATGAAGAATTCCCTTTTCATTACAAAACTCGTACATTCTGTTGTTTTTAAATTCAGTTCCATTGTCGCTTCTAATTCTCCGGATAGGCAGTTTGTATACAGTTTCCATCTTCTTGAAAAGTATCATCAAAGACTCAAACGTTTGATCTTTTCGTTCTAAGCATACAACCCAAGAAAATCTTGAAAAATCATCTGTAACCACCAAGCAATACAAATCCCTGCTGATGCTCTTAACATTGACAGGCCCGAAGAGATCCATGTGCAATCTCTCAAGAGGTAACCTGATCGAGTTCATGATCTTCAAAGGATGTGATTTCCGAACCTGTTTACCTTTCTTACACGCAATACAATCATCATTTAAATGAAAATTTTTCAAGTTTACCCCTTCAACTAAATCATTATGAACCAAAAAGTTCATTTTGCGAACATGAATGTGGCCCATCTTACGATGCCACATGATAGAATCTTTTTCTGTCGCTTTGTTTTTAGTCACAAAACACTGTTTCTGATGAGATGTTGGCGTTGCTGTGCTCATGTCAAGATAATAAAGATCATTTTCCCGAGGTGCACGCAACAACACCATCTCATCAGGGATTTTAAACCCTGGTTTCAACACAACACATTCAGTTTTAGTAAAATGTACACTGAAATCTTTATCACAAATCTGTGAAATACTGAGTAGATTGTTTGTCAACTCCACTATGTAGTTTACTTTGTCAAACGATATCACACCATTTGTCAAAGTTCCTTGACCAACAATTCTTCCACCTTGACTCCCAGCAAATCCTACATGACCTCCATTGATGGATTTTACATCATATAGCAAAGCAAGCGTCCCAGTCATGTGCCTTGACGCACCACTATCCATGATCCATTTTGATAGAATTGACTTGGGCAGCCCCTGCATATATCATATCAAATTCATTCAAACAATGAACTCCATGACTTCTTAACTGATGACACACTTCCAAAAACTAAATCACATTTCTCATCAGTTTTAGGAAAGTTAAACATGACATTTGGAACAACAGATTCTACTTTTGATTTTAACATATTTTCTTTGATTGGAGGAAACTCTGCAAGAAACTTATCAAGCTCAGATTCAAATACTTGTTTATCATTAGCACCCACTTTTGATGCATAAAATTCCTTTGTTCCTTTGACCTTTCTGTCAACCATTTTTCCAAAAATATTTTGAACAGTAAGATTAAAAGCTTTTGAATCAAACTTTAACTCATTCTCCATTTTCTTTACCTCAACTGATTGTGATTTGGTTTCAACAACTTTTGTTTCATTTTTCAAAATGTTTTCCATCTTTTTCTCCTCAACCGATGGTTTTGATTTTACAACCCAAAATTGATTTTCAAAAGTTTTCGTTTTTGGATAAATCTTTGAAGTCATTTGGGACTTTGAAGATTCGCCAATCTCAAATATTGATTTCAACTTATCTTCCGACTTCAATGATTCACCCCTTTTCAAGATTCGAATTGGTGAAACCATCGGCTTTTTGCCCTTTGTGTTAACAGGTGACTTAGGTTGAAATTTTTTAACAAATGGTTTAATGACCAATTTTTCAAAAACTTTCTTGCATTGTTTTGCCATGTGTCCGATTTCATTGCAGCGATAGCAAACTCTTTTATCATATTCGACAAAAGTTGATTTGAATGACTCTTCTTTCAGTTTCTTTGCTGCATTGAAATCGTCAACTGCTTTTTGACTAAAAATGTATTCCTTTTCTTCATCAACACTTGGACCAACAACAAAAACATCATTCATTTTATCTTTTGGCTTGACAACCTTCTTAGCCAACTTTTTCTCAAAACCAATTCCTTTTTTAAAGTTGTTACCATTTTTCTTGTAACCATTACCTTCCCATTCCTTTTTCCCAAAGTTATTGGCACGTGTTGTAACAAATGACTTTTTAGTTTTTGAAAAGAATTCTTTGTTATTAACCTCATCAATGTTCATTTCAACCAATTTGAAAACTTTCTCAACATTTTCAATTTTCACATTCTGAAGAGGATACTCGAAATCGGAATAAAGTTTGTCTATTCCAATCATAGTATATACTACCGTAATTGAATCATCATTCGCACTCTTGTCCGATTTCGGTATAAACCGTTCCAAGAAATTACTCTCATCTTCAGAATCTGTAATACTTTTCTCAGATTTTGACTTCTCAGAGTTATCAATCTCTTCATCTAACACCTGATCGACAACAGTTTTGATAATCTGTGATTCGTTGTCGGTGTCGGATGCAGAGAATGTAACATCGATGCTTTCAGGCAAATCATCCTCAATTGATCTCAATTTGAGATTCAAAGCAGCTTCCACCCCATCTGGATATTTCTGTGTGTAATGATTCCACATTGGGGGTGGAACACTCTTAAAGACTGGTGTTTCATCAGGTTGTTTTGGAACAATCTGTTCAAGGACATATGATGAAGCCACATAACTCATCAACTTCTTATCAATTCTTTCATTTTCAATTTTTGTTAACTCCAATTCCCTTTTTAATGAAGCAATGGTGTCCAGATGAAAATTGACTTCCACTTGTTTGTCAAAAAGTGTAGCTTTTGCTAATTTTGTGGCTTTATCATTTTCGACACTTTCCTCTTTAATCATTTTAACTGTTCTAGATAAAGTATCATATGCTTCTTTGACTTGTCCAAGGTCAAATTTAATCATGTCTGCATGATGTTTCAATTCCTGATACTTAGTGTCTTTTTCAAAACACTCTGTGCATGGTTCTAAACACCGTTTGCACGTTGTTTCAGGGATTGAGACAACCTTTTCAACAACTTGCTTTACACAATTAGTTTTACCGACATTGTTTGACTCAGACTCAAACATTTTCTCAGATTTGACCTCCTCTCTTTTAGACTCCTCTACAGACTCCTTTTGTACTGACTCGGTTTCGACAGACTCTGGTTTAACAGATTCTGTGTCTACCTCTTTCAGTTTCGCCATTAGAGCTTTGTCAGCTATGTCTTTCAATATTTCTCCAGTCATCTCTTTCGACACATCTATCAACTCTTCAACGACTTCTTTCTTCTCTTCAAATCTTGGACATGATCCGGTCTTTGGTTCTTCAAAGTAACCTGCAAAAGATTCAGAAATATTAGGAGACAATACAGATTTCATTAAATTTCCCAAAACCTCCTGTTCTAACTGATGATAATACACTTCAGCAGCTATTTCTTCAACATCGATCACATTCTTAGTAGGAATCTCTTCAACAGCTACAGACACATCTTCAGTAATTATCTCTGCCTCAGAAACCATCTCAGATATCTCAACAACTTCTGCCATCATAGCTTGATCATCACTACCGGGAATATACTTATTCCAGCTGAAACCTGCAGCAACCTTTTCATCATCTTGATTCACAATCATTGCCTTTTCTGGTTTATTCTCAATTTGTTGTCTTTGAACAGTTTGCTGTTGATTTGGTCGGTGATAGATTGCTTGTTTATAGTAGTCGTTGGTGAACGGGTTTTGATGATTGTTTACTTCACGATTCGGACATTCTCTCTTGAAATGACCACGTTCTTTACACTTGAAACATGTAACTTTCGATTTATCGAACCCTAACTTCTGATCAGGACCTGAGAGACTGTTTCTGCCTGTGATCTCCATAAACCGTTGTGCTCTTCTAACCAAACTCGCCATGCCCCATTTTATATCAATCAGTTCAAGCTCCTCCTGGTCGATCTGATCGTAATCCTCTTTGGTCATATCAGGATTACCAATCTTACCCGCCACTAAGCCTTCATAAGCCTCTAAAACGGAAGCAAGTACTGCAATATGTTGTCTTGCGGCAGTTTCAGTAATTTCATTTCCATTCTTAATATTCACCGCGATGTTACATTGCACCCCAGAAACATAAGCCTGATTATTTGAACTTGTAGAGCTTTGAGGTGAAGACTGCTCTTGAGCTTTGAAATTTGGATCATAGTTCACAAATGGTGAAGAATTTCCAGATTGTGGAGTGTTTGAAGAAACACTTGGAGTGTTATCAGCGATGAACCCTGTTTGTATTTTTGGGCTTTGATTGTTTGAAGAAACACTTGGGTTGTTTTTGTAATACAACGATACATCCTGCTGCACACTCGCTGCGTTCATTTTCTTGATTTTTAGCAATTCCAACTCGTGAGCTTCAATCTTTTCTATGAACAAACTAAGATTGTAATTTGCAAAGTCTGAATTGTTCTTTAGCATCATCAGGTATGTACCCCACTC
Organism: Helianthus tuberosus; assembly: GCA_030545235.1. Classification (NCBI taxonomy): domain Eukaryota; kingdom Viridiplantae; phylum Streptophyta; class Magnoliopsida; order Asterales; family Asteraceae; genus Helianthus; species Helianthus tuberosus. Next base: position 10,278,114 of record CM060436.1, read on the forward strand.
GTCATAAGGTAACGCATCAGCCAATTTGTCAATCCATTCTTCATCAGTCTTTTCAATTTTTAATCTATTCATCTCAAGTACCAAATGGCAATATCTTTCAATTAGTTGCCTTGTAGTTTCACCCTTTATACCGGTAAAAATATCAAATTCCTTCTTGAGTAGAGCCTTCTTGTTCTTGATCATGGATGCACTACCTTCAAACTTTGCTTTTAATGCAAACCACATAGATTGAGCATTATCTTCATACTGCAACAAAACTAAAATATCTTCTTTGATAGCCTGCTGGAGAATACTAGTCATCTTTTTCTCGGCTTTGAAATCATTCTGTTCTGATTCTGACAGGCTTTGAATATTCTTCTTATTATTTAAACCATCAACTGGTGGAACATACTTTGTCTCTATTTTCATCCAGCATTCAAAATAGTTAGCCTGAACCCAGTTCTTAAATCTACTTGACCATCCAGCATACTCATCTATGTTCATCAATTTGGGAGGCTTTTGCATTGTTCCCAATTCGTTTTCCATGTTGACATTTTGTATAACACTACCCGATGTTTGTCCTGCTGCCATTCCACTTCCCGAGAAGAAGTTATAAAACTCTTGGTTTTCCATTTTTAGAAATTTACCGAATAGTTTTAAAATTTTCACACACACTTTTCACAAAATCAGACTATCGAACAAGTTCACGAACACTATGGACTATCAGTAATCTCAAGCGAAATCACTCCAACTTCAAGTGAAATCACAGAAGATTTCAAGCGAAAACTCACAACACAAACACAGTATGATTTCGCTTCAATCAGCAAAATCTCAAGCGAAATCTATGGTTTCGCTTCAAACCAAATTTTAGCCAAACACAGACTCCTCAAGCGAAAAAGATGATATCGCTTCAAGCAAACAAAATTTTTCAAGCGAAATCCAAAGTTTCGCTTCAGAATACCAACAATCAAACTGCTCGCTCAAGCGAAATCAGGTTTTCAAGTCATTTTTGTCAGTTTTAGTCCGAGTTTTAATCTGAAATTCTCAAGGCTTTGTTAAAACACACTTTTACACACACTGTGAAAGTCTTAGTTCATTTTGTCCGTGTTTTCGTCCAGAAATCAGTTTTTGTGAGTAAAAATCAACTGATTCAAGTGAACACACTCATAACTGGCTCTGATACCAATTGTAGGATCGATTTGACCGATCAAATGAGTCAATTTGAGTGTGTTAACACTATTTAGATGGCGGAAACATCTAAACAGCTTAGAATCAGATAGAAAAGAGTAGAAAACAGAATAGATTCACTTTTAACACTTGTTCTCTGTTATATATTCACTTGAAAAACTGGCAGCACTTCGTTACAACTTCTCGGAATGCGTACCAACTGAGAACACAACATGCCTATTTATAGGCAACTAGATTTCGCTTCAACATGTCTCAAGCGAAATCTTATCATGTGATTTCGCTTGAGGCTTACATCAAGACCCCTGAAGCGAAACCCTATCAAACTAACATAAACTTACATTCAGACCCCTACACTTTACAAACTTGACATATTTAGACCCTAGACTTATGACGTAGGCTTTAGACATCGTGTATCAACAGGGATGATTATTTTTAATAAGGAAAATTGGAGTAATCCAATTTAAGGATGAGTTATGCGATTTTATCGAATCACATTTTTGTCACCAATGTTAACATGTCTTCAGATGTTAACAAGGATTTGAATCTTTTGAATAGGTTTTACCATCTTGGCCATGTCTGCAACGACATTTAGGCTAGGTTTTACCTTTAAGATTCTTTTTAATATTTAACGCAGAAAAATCCTAAATTGAGATGTTAATAAGGATCTGAATCTAATTGAGGAACTACCATCTTGGCCCTGTCTTAAGGTGACACATGGCTAGGTCTTGTCCTTTTTAGATTTTGCCATTTTATTATAATGGTATATCTTAAATAGGAATGTTATTTTAAATCTAACCATTCCATTAAAATTTAAACAAGTACATGGTTGCCCTAAACGGGACTTCTAACTGAAATATCTTGCCCATGCAGGGGCTAAACACAGAAGGCTAGTGTTTAATTGACAAAATAACAAGGAAACAAATAAAAGACAAAATAAAACGAATTAGGATTAGTCCTATGTTCTTTGCCTAGACTCGAGAATGTGCAACTGTGTAACTGAGATTAAACACAGAAGGCTAGTGTTTAATTCACTCAGTGTTGGCTCTGATACCAACCTATCACACCCCGATATTTCCATGTATTACTGGTGGGGAGTATCGTGACGTAATTGATATCATCATAGTCAAACAACACAAATTTAAATGCACAGCGGAAGCAAAAGATGAATCACATTACAAACCGAATATAAGTAATATCAAAATATTACAACGGAATGTAAAAGATCCACAGGTGGATCAAACAAAAAGGAAACATAGTTCATCAGACTTAAAATGCATCCAAGCTTGCGAGACTCTTATTGATGCTAAGGAGTAGCCAACCTATTTCGTCTAGTACCTGCACTTAGCCTTTTTGGAAAATACGTCAGTTTACACTGGTAAATACAATTAACTGACTCATTTTGAAAACGTTTAAGAAAATTGATTTGAATGCACATGGCACAAAAATTCTTTTATAACTTGGGACAATTATTAAAAATAATCTTGTATACAGTTTTACTTATTTGTCGTCCGTTAGGGCCGGTTGGTAGAGCCGGTCAAGATTAATTGACACGCCACAGGTATAAAGCCCACAAGGTTGATTCCTTTAAGTGGATTACCAGTTTTTACATAATGCAACTGTCAGGTGTACGCCTACACCCCGTGCTTAGGTCGTGACCATTTCTTTGAATGATGCCAAGGATATCCGGGACATGGTCATTTAACCCCCAAAGGCCATACACCAAATAATACAGAATAAAACGAGTTATGTAAATACATCAATCACAATCCAATTTAAATGATTACATACCCGACCAAGCGGTATTATTATAATACCGTATCCCAAGCCCGTATAGGGAAAATAAGTTAAGAGTATTTACCTGAGCAAAGTATAAATCAAATACAGCAAGTGCACATAGCTTTTACTGGGCTCCTAATTTGGAACGAAGGTTTTTAATAACCTATTAGAATCCTAACGGGTCTTTAATTAAGCTTAGACTTAGACTGGTTAGTTTTCAAAAGGAAGACACGGTTCAAACGCATGATAAATCGAAGACCGGTTTAGAATGTGGTTTTGACCCGACAAGCTTGGACACTTGTTTAATATGGGTAAACTAAACACATTCTGGATTTTGAGATGAAAACGATATGGTTTGACCCGTTTCGGCTAATATATGCAAACTAGTTACATAAGCCGATCCGAACGCGAAAAGTGCGTAACGGGTAACCAAATGAGCCATACACAGGTTTCCTAAGTTAATATGCCTCAAATATGTTGTGACATCAGTAAGATATCTTCTATTATGCCCAAAACGGATTTAAACTCAAATTACGCCCCGTAGGGGTATTTTGGTCATTTTAAAGGTTATAAAAGAGTTTAAATATAAATCTGAGTTTTGGGTCTGATGTAATCAGTAAAAATACTTAATTTACTAAGTTATATCAGTAGGGTATAACCTATGTGTGAAATTTATCATTTCTAACCATACTATGCACCGAAGGGGCATTTTGGTAATTTCACCTAAGGTTTAAAGGTCAAATCTGGAAATCTGAGTTTAAAACTTTTGCTTACTGCTAAATTATAAAAATTTATTTAAACATCAGTAGGTATCAAGTCTTATATATCTAAAATGGTTTTAATACATACTACGCGCTTAAAACGCGTAAAAAGACGATTTTAAGCGATTTTCGGGTTTTATAAGAAAAGCTTATATTTTTATTATTCCAGAAGGCTTAAAATATTCTATCTATCATATTGGATCAGTAGAAAAAGGTTTGGTATCAAAAGGATTGATAAAACTCATTTTATAGCCTAAAAGGGCAAAACCGACAATTACCGGATCAAGCTTAGAACTCTATGTTATGCTTAGCCTAAAAATAAATAAAAATCTCCAAAAATCCCAAAATATTAGTTTATATCAGTGGGTAAAAAGTTTGGTATCAAAAATCGGGTTTAGATAGGCTATACGCTAATTACACCGTTTAATTACTAAAAATCTTTCTAATTACGCTAATGAGAATAACTCTTAATCTAGACCTCAAACTGATGTCAAATTTTAGGTACAAGTTTATCAATCAGTAACTAAGGTTTCTACTCTTTTACATTTTCAAAATTCATGTTTTAAGGTCATATGGGCATAATAGTCAACATTTAGGCATTTAACGGAAATATGCATATGAATCGGATAACTAATGAACCAAGTTGTATAATCACAGAGGGTTATACTTATATGAAACCTGGTCCTAATAAGGCTCTAAGACATTTCTAAACTATGCTCTAATGGGTCAGAACTGAAAGTCAAAGCAAAAGTCTACTTTTGCGACTTTCGGTTCCGAGCCGAGCTTAAACTGAAAATTGTCGAGTTGAACATGTTTAGACATGTTCTTACATTAATTACCAAGTTATATTAATGATAAAATAGGTTGCATAGCTTCTACATTGCTAATTATGCATTTATTTCAAAATAAGCTTTATGTTGACTTTTTGAGATTAACTTTGACCCGACAATTGACCTAGTTAGAGTGGGAATCAGAGGGTACCATTTTAAGGGTTTATTGCCCACATAATTACCCACTCATAGGTACTTTCAATTTGGAATTTGGCTGGACAAATTAAGATTAATGACAAAGTCAAATCTTAATTACGACGGTTTGACTTTAGACTAAATAACTAAGCAAAACTGAATTAAGGAAGGTTAATGACACTTACCAAGGTCCTATGCATGACTAATGATCACTAGGAAGGGTCTTGAGCTCCAAAATTCTCCAAAAGATGAGTTGTGAAGATATCAAGTGAATGAGCATTTGAATAACTCAACTCATGGCCTTTATATAGGTTTTCTAAGTCTCTAAGATCATTCCAACAAAGTCTAAGAATGATTCCTGATCATTACAAGTGTCCCTAGGCATGGAAAAACCATTAAACAAGCCCATAGAATCGAAAACTTGCTGAAACAGACACCTGTGATGATTTTCTGCGTCTGGGCACCTTAGGCGGCCCGCGTAAGGGTCCTTACATACCTTACGCGGCCGGTATGAGGTCTGGGCCAGGTTTCACAAGTTTCAACTATTTACATTTCAGCCCCTGGTCCTTCCAAACATGGTTTTAAGCTTCCATATTGCACTTTTAACCTTCAAAAATGATTTCTAAGGACCTCAAGGCATAACCAAACTTTGTTAAGTCCTTGGTTAACTTTGTGATCACCCGTAAAGCCTTAAATTTCAACGTTGATGCTTTTAACCCCTCGTTTACGAATATTGTAATAATTTTCTCATAATTTTCAATGTTGACGCTTTAAACCCTTTTATTTACATACTTTCCTTGTTTGTCAACTTTAGTCCCTTTAAATCAGTTCTTTACACGTTTAAAGTCCATGACATGTGTTGATATATTATTGGACATGAATTTTCGAGGTGTTACATCTTAACTGCTAAGTTTCCTTTCCTGTTAAGTTTCATTAGCTATTAAGTTTTCTTAACTGCTAAGTTATCTTAATTGCTAAGTTTGATATACTAGTTTAACAGCTTCCTGATTATGAGTTCTAGTGCTAGATACAATGGAACTCGTATTAGCGTATTAACCCAATTCAACTTTAACGATAATCGCGAGATCAAAACTCACAACGAATGACAAAGCATAGCCATATACAGGCATCACTTAAACATCCGTTGGATTAGTTTCAATCAATAAGATATAGTACCGTATCTGTGATTAGATTTATTACCCTGATAACGAGCAGAGTTGCGGGGTTTAGGGGTTTTAGTGCAAAGAAAACAGAGAACGAGAGAGATAGTTCATCAAAATTTGATCGAACTGGTGCACAGATTTCAGTCCCACTGCTGCCTGTTATATACCCACATTTGGTCTCCCCCGCGTGTCACGCACGGGTCGGCCTCCCCTGGCGCGGGAGGGTCGACCTGGCTTTGGTCGCCACGTGTCACACGTAGGCCTGACACGTGTCGCATGTCATGACGTGTATCCTTGGCCGCCCTTCTCGTCCAATCGTGCGTTTTTCTCGATTTTTGTGTTGGTGTTTATCACGTATGTTTGGGTCTTGATCCTAAATTGTTTGGTTTATAATTGTGAATCTAATAAGACTATTTTTATGTGGTTTAGTTCGTCGAACGCCAAGATTCCTTAACCGCTAAATTTTCCAAATTAGATATACAAGTTTCATCGCGAGCACTTCTGGTTTTGATCACATGTTGTCGTTGGGAGTATTTTTTAGGGATGTTACACTCGTCCTGGTGGTGGCGAAGTGATAGTTGTCCATGGAGATCGATCGAGTCGTGTGTTGTCAGTGTTATAAAGATGTCCAAGATGTTGCGGAAGGGTTATCCCGCGTTCCTAGTCAACGTGGTGGATACGAAGGCCGAATGTAGAAAGATCGAAGAGATTCCTATTGTTCGTGACTACCCAGAAGCTTTTCCTGAAGACTTACCTGGATTACCCCCTGCAAGACAGATCGAGTTCCGAATCGATCTGGTACCTGGTGCTGCACCAATTGAAAAATCTCCCTATAGATTGCTACCGTCTGAAATGAAAGAAATATCGAATCAGCTCCAAGAGCTACTAGACAAAGGTTTCATTCGACCGAGTTTTTCGCCATGGGGTGCACTTGTCTTGTTCGTGAAGAAGAAGGATGGATTCTTCAGGATGTGTACAGATTACAGGGAGCTGAACAAGTTGACTATCAAGAATCGGTATCCTTTACCGAGGATTGAAGATTTGTTCGACCAGCTTCATGGATCCAGCTATTACTCGAAGATAGATCTGCATTCAGGGTATCATCAGTTGAAGGTTGCTGACAAAGATATTCCGAAGACAGCTTTTCGAACACGATATGGCCATTACGAGTTCCTAGTCATGCCTTTTGGTCTCACTAATGTGCCAGCCGTGTTCATGGATCTCATGAACAGGGTATGCAAACCCTACTTGGATAAATTCATGATAGTATTCATCGACGACATACTTATTTATTCACGAACCAAAGAAGATCATAAGCATCATTTGAGGTTGATTTTGGAGTTATTGAAGGAAGAGAAGCTGTATGTCAAGTTCTCTAAATGTGAGTTCTGGATTCGAGAAGTTCATTTTCTCTGACATGTCATAAACAAGAAAGGTATACATGTAGATCCGTCTAAGATCGAAGAGATTAAGAATTGGGATGTCATACCCCAACCGATGGCGGAAACATCGGGGTGCGAGCACTAAGCGTTCAAATTGCTCATGAGAATTCCATAACACTATTGTTTCAATAAAGATTAATTGATTTCATGCATATGTCTATCAACATCATCACAAGTATCACATTTCAAACCAAATCATAAATTGTTCAAATTGTTCAAAAGACTAATATTGACTAGGCGACGTTTCTAAGCATCCCCCTAGCTGCATTCCAAGTATTTCAAGCATCCTATCAGCCTGCAACATGTATTAAAATATCAATACAAAAGTATTGGCGAGTATACAAGTTTGATAATAGAATAATAGATTAAAACAACTCATATCCACAATGTAAACAATAAAATAGTTTCAGCCGTGCTAGTGTCGCAGTCCACACAGTGATAGCCCAAGTATCCCGTTGCTTTAGTGTTTACCCAAGACTCAAGGTAAACTAGAATCCTCCTAACAATACCCCCCGAGAATAATGGGAGAGGTGCATCTCCTATAGCGCTACTATTGTTAAGGCGGAACTACACACTCTGGATTAAACGTCACTTAGCACAAAGAATCAAGAATCACAAGTTTCACATAGGATAGAGTATAAGTTTCAAAGATTCAAGTTTAAGTTTCATAGAATACATGTTACACCCCAAAAGTTTAGAGTAAAAGGGGATCGAGTATGCTCACAGTGATTGCTTAGCAGTATAAACTGTTATTGGATCAAAGGGAGCTTTTTTAGAGATAGCCTGATTAGATCATAATAAGATAAGAGTCGGACAGAGTAATGAGGTTGAATAAAGTGTCAAACCAGTCACTGGATCGGTTGGCTGTCCGATCGGCTGGCTGTCCAATCGGATGGATGTCTGATCGGATGGTCAGCCGGTCGGGTGACTCATGAGTGTGAAAAGACATATAGCTGCCCGATTGGATGGCCATCCGATCGGGTTGCCACTTGTGTTTGAAGTTCATAGGTGGAAGGGGTAGGGTGACTGCTCGATCGGACGACAGTCCGATCGGGTTGTCACTCAATCCGAGTGTAGGTATCCTGGTCCTTTCAATCAAATGGTTGCTCGATCGGACGGCTGTCCGACCGGGTTGCCATTCGATCAGACTTCCATGCTTTGATTGTTTACCAAGTGTTTGAAAGTTTCAAGACTAAGGCAAGTGTCACCTGATAGGGTGGTTGTCCGATCGGACGGCTGTCCGATCGGGTTGCCACTCGATCGGGCGACCCTTGTTCTTGTTTGTTAAATTTTCTAAGTTTCTAGATTAATGGTGATGGCACGACACGTATCGAGACAACGGTAAAACCCTTTAGCACCCAAAACTCCGATTGAGTGGGAATCACCCCTGTTCGATCAGTCGTGTGTTTCTAATGGGTTTCTGTCGGAATCCGTTACCATGCTCGTCTTTTACCGGTAAGAACCCAGATCAATATCAACTCTAGACTATTTACCTGATCTAGAGTTAGTTTAGACCCGATTTCCACCGAATAAAGTAAAAGTTTGAGAAAAAGGTGAAGATACTCAAGTTTTATAGGAAAAAATCTAGATTTAGCTTAAATTTAGGTTAGATTTAGTGTAAAAACGCATGAACCATCTTAGATATGAGCTAAATCTTGCTTAGAATGACATCACATGTCAGTTTGTACGAACCTCCATGATGACGTCATCCTCAAGAACACAGATCCGAGAGATTTCTCGGTGAAAAGTGTGATTTCAAGTGATAATCACATAGAGAATGATGTGTAGATCACGAAAGTATAATGATCTACTGCAAAACGTACCGAAAACAGCAAGATAATGAAGAAAGAAGGAGAATAGCGTGCCTGGTCGAGCAGAGCTGTCACATCATTGAAAAGGGTGATGTGACAGGTCTATTTATATGGTGAGGGTGAGTGAAGGAGGTATGAGCGCACGGGTCGGATGGCAGTCCGTTCGGATTGCTGTTCGATCATCCGATAGGGTGACAATCCGGTCGGATGACTGTCCGATCGGATGACAATCCGATTGGATTTGCCATTCTAGCCAATGAAAACCTTCTGTGTTCCCGTTTTTGGGTCGTTTTGCGAACTGTATTTAGCGTTGTGTTGCATATGGTTTGGGCAAAGTATCTAAATTACATTATAAGCCAAAAGTTTCCAAGTTTCATAGATTCCGCCAGTGACAAGGCTCCAGTCTCTCGTTTAACCAAGAATCAAGTCTCACAAGTCTAAGGAGTGAAGCACCAAATAAGTTTCAAGAGTCAAGAATCATAGCTTCTCAAGCATCAAGAGTCAAATAGTCCAAGTATCAAGTATCAAGAATCATAAAGAATCTAGTTTCCATAGCATCAAGAATCAAGTGTCTAGATTAAGTTTCAAGAGTCAAGTATCGAGTCTCATAGCTTAAGTGTCAAGAATCATGCGTCATAGTATCAAGCATCAATACTCATGCCAATAGTATCAAAGTATCAACATTTCACAACTACAGGGACAATAATTGACAATGGGAAAAAGTTCTGGGACTGATCTTGCCAAGAGCCTAAAGTTTAGGGACGCTGAGCGTTACATGGGAAGCGCCAAAGACTCTGTCGAAGGTGCGACAATTCTTAGGGCTTGCTGGGTACTACCAGAGATTCATTGAGAACTTCTCCAGAATAGCGCAGCCGTTGACGCTATTAACCCAGATAGAGAGGAAGTTTGACTGGACGGAGAAGCTCTGTAGTGCACCTATACTTTCCCTTCCTGAGGGAAGTAACGATTTCATTGTAAATATGTGATGCTTCACGTTTGGGCCTTGGATGTGTTCTAATGCAAAGAGACAAAGTGATAGCCTATGCGTCCAGACAATTGAAAGTGCACGAGAAGAACTACACAACACATGATTTGGAGCTTGGAGTTGTTGTGTTTGCCCTGAAGATCTGGAGACACTACTTGTATGGCACAAAGTGTACGATATACACGGACCATAAGAGCCTCCATCACATCCTCGATCAGAAGGAGCTTAACATGCGACAACGACGTTGGGTAGAGTTACTCAACGATTATGAGTGTGATATCTGTTATCACCCAGGGAAAGCAAACGTTGTTGCATATGCGCTCAACAGGAAGGAACAGGAAAAGCCTCTACGTGTGCGTGCCTTGGGTTTGACCATACAGATGAGTTTGACCGATAGAATTCGTGATGCACAACGAGAAGCTTTGAAGGATGAAAGTTTGAGAAGAGAAGGTTTGAAGGGCTTAGAATGTAAACTGATACCAAAAGCGGATGAAGTGATGTACTTCATGAACCGAGTCTGGGTTCCGCTTAAAGGTAACCTCCGTGAATTGGTTATGAACGAAGCTCATAAATCCAAGTATACCATTCACCCCGGTTCTACCAAAATGTATCAGGACATTATGGAGTTTTACTGGTGGCCGAAGATGAAGAGAGACATTGCGGTCTATGTGAGTAAATGTCTGATGTGCTCTAAGGTTAAGGCTGAGCATCAGAAGCCGTTTGGGCTTCTGCAGCAACAAGAGATTCCTAAGTGGAAATGGGAACATCTTACGATGGATTTTATCACCAAGTTACCCCGTACGTCGCGTGGACACAATATGATCTGGGTAATTGTGGATCGATTGACAAAGTCTGCTCATTTCTTGGCGTTTAAGGAAACAGACAGTACGGAGAAGATATCGTAGTTGTACCTTAACGAGATTGTAGCCCGTCATGGAGTACCAGTGTCAATCATTTCGGATAGAGACGGACGATTTGACTCCAGGTTTTGGCGATCTCTCCAGAAATCGTTGGGTTCTCTTTTGGATATGAGTACTGCATATCATCCTCAAATGGATGGTCAGAGCGAGAGGACCATTCAGACGTTAGAGGATATGTTGAGAGCGTGTGTGATTGATTTTGGTGAAAGTTGGGATACTCATTTGCCTCTGTCAGAGTTTTCTTACAACAATAGTTACCACGCTAGCATTAAGGTCGCTCCGTTTAAAGCCCTGTATGGAAGAAAGTGTCGATCACCACTCTGTTGGGCTGAAGTCGGCGAGAAGCATTTGACCGGACCCGAGCTTATCCAGGAGACCACGGGCAAAGTCGTCCAGATTAAGAATAGGTTGAAGGCTGTCGCGGATCGACAGAAGAGTTATGCAGATAACCGAAGGAAGCCGCTGGAGTTTCAGGACGGTGATAGAGTCATGCTGAAAGTATCGCCATGGAAGGGCGTTGTGAGGTTTGGGAAAGGGGGAAAGCTGAGCCCGCGTTATATAGGTCCTTTCGAAATCGCATCTCGAGTTGGACCAGTCGCATATAGGCTTAAGCTGCCGCAGGAACTGAGCGGAGTTCATGATGTATTTCATGTCTCTAACCTTAAAAAGTGTCTGTCTGATGAGACACTAATTATACCCCCTGGAGAGGTTCGAGTGGACGATAAACTGAGGTTTATCGAGGAACCAGTGGAGGTTCTGGATTGGAAAACCCAGAAACTCAGAAGGAGTAGGATTAAGTTGGTCAACGTCCGCTGGGATTCTAAGCGTGGACCCGAGTTCACCTGGGAGCGACAGGACCAAATGCAACAAAAATATCCTTATCTCTTCCCACCGAGTGCGAAAACGAAACCTGTGAAGTAGAATTTCTGGAACAAAATTCCCTAAATAGGGGGAGACTGTGACACTCGGCTTTTCAGGCCGTACCGTACAATAGTAACCTGTGTAGTGAACATGTAAAAAGGCTGTTTGTGACTGATTGTGATGTTTATATATGATATTTGATGTGTTGGTAAATTCAAACGTTTATAAAAATTATGTTGGCAACGATAAAATAAACGCTTATCGCGTAACGATTAAAATGCGAAACGAACGTCGGTGACCACCCGATCAATGTTAAAATCCTAAAAAATAGTATGTTATGATTAGAATAATAATTTTAATCATATCCGTGATGAAAAATAAATTAAAACGCTAAGAAACTCTATTTTTCGAGTTTGAGCGCGTACCGTCGATATTGCACGAATTAGACAAAATACTGTCAACGCATCCAGTCAAGGCAACTGGTAATTATTTTAGTAATAATTTTAAGTGATTATTTTTATAGAATTATAAAAATAATTTAAAACGCACTAAAACGGGATTAAAACGCTAGATAAAATACCCGGTATTCAGTAAAATACCTGTTTTTGAACTAATATACATATAACATATGTATGCATATATAATAAATGTGAGAGAGGGTGAATGTGGCAGCACCATGGCTGCCCAAATATTCTTGATTCTTGCACTAAGGACACATGTCATTGCCTAGAGATGATAAGTGATGATTATTTCTTGTTAATGCTTCCATACATCTTCACATTCCAAGAACACAATTCAAAAACTTCATTCTCTCTCTCTCCTCAAACATCTCGGCCAAAAACCCCATTACCTCACTATCATTTCATTTTCAACTTTAAATCTTGAAGATTCAAAGGCTTTACATGGTGATTTCAAGCTTGCAAGGAGGTTTGGAGGTGATTTCAAGTAGATTCAAGCAAGAACAAGGCCTTATATCATCATCATCTTTATCAAAAACCCACTAAGAAATCTTGAAGGTATAAACTTATTTTCAAAACCTCATTCTTGATTTTTAGTAATGATAAAGATGTTGGAAGGTTTCTCTTGAACTTGGAATTAATCACAAACTTGAAACTAACAATGAATGAGATTTTAAACAAAATAAAAATGGGTGTATGCATGTGTGTATATAGGGCCGAGAATGTGTGTATGTATGTGTATAAGTTGTATATTGATTCTTGATGAAAGATTTCTTGATTATTTGTTTTCTTGAAAAATATGATGCAAGAAGGAATTTTTAGTTATTATACAAGAATGTTTTAAAAGATCTAAGATTTTAAAGTGATGTGTTGAAAAGTAAATTTTTGGAAGTATATGTATGTATATATTTCGAATATGTGTGTGTATATATGTATGCATGCATGTAAAAGTTGTTATATAATCTTAAATATGAAAGACATAAGCATGAATAAACATGAATGATTGGATGATCATGGTGATATGTGTAATATTTGTAAGAATATGATGTTAGTGAACTTTTGAGCATGATTAGATCATAAGGGATGAAGATGATGATGTATGAGTGCATTAGATGCACATATGTGAACTTACATGATGATGTGAAGGCATGAAATGATCATATGATTATGATTTCATAAAAATCAGATTTAATCAGATTATAAACACTAAAATAAAGTTATTTTAAAGTGTTTAGTGACATATAACTTTGTCATGATGTTTACTAGCCTTGCATGTTGTACTTGGTGCTTTAAAAGTTGTAAAATACGTGAAATCGCATGATTTATGTGACTTACACAAAAACTGCACTAAACTGATTATAACCACTATTTTAATCGGTAAATAACATGTATTGTGTTAAAATATCAAGTCGTTTCGAGTTGAGATGATTATAGTAAGTAAACTGATTTAGATCGGCTTTTCGAATGATTTTTATAAAACTGATTTAGATCAGTAAGTAAACTGATATTTTTAGTTTAAAAAAATATTTTAACTAATTTTAAGTTTACTTGGTGATTGGTTAGTCATACGTGACTTCCGACGCCCGAAAATGTTACCGAATCGCTAAAATACCCATTTTTCAATAAACACTAGTATGGGTAATTTTTGGGTGAACCCTATGTCTTAAGATGTGTTACGTGATTTAAACATGTGAATGTGAAAATATGTTAAGTTTTAACATGAAATTGAAAATTTAGTTTATGCATGTATACTTGTGCGTTTTGTGCGGTAGAAACGGTAAAAATCGCGTAAAATGTGTAACTTGTTTGTCGAGCATGAAAATTGGTACATATAAGATATTTTATGTATACTTGCTTTAAAAATGACAAAATAGATAAGATAACGAAATTACGCGTGTTTCGATAATAAATTATGTGAACGTTTATGTATATGTATTACGACGCGCAAATCGTAGATATATTACGTATAAACGAGTGTGTTAACGGATTTACATGATAACGGTCACCAATAAAATCGTCCAAGTCGCAAAATCTTATATATATATATATATATATGAACTCATATATATTAACGTGCCAACATAATAAAAAAAACGTGAACTTTTCGAGAAATCTCAAAGTTATGTGACAATTCTAAGAAACGGAGATACTTAGGATTTTTGTGATATATTGATTTATAAATCGTTCCTACATATAATAGGCCGTGTAGAAATCAATCTCTGGGATTGCGCTATTTAAAATACGCACCCAAAGGTGAGTGTCACCAAATCCCTATTTTTACTGCTTTGTATATGTTTTGGGGGTAGAACACGCCAAAAAGGGTTTAATAATGTTTTTTGATTAAAACATACCTTTTTATATAAATATATATTTTAGTTGAAAATATATGGAGTTTGATAAGTCATACGTTTCGAAGTAAAACGTTTTTTATGAATTTATGTTTGGAGGAGAGGTTGGGATGGTACGGTGTTTATGAGGAAAAACCGACTGTGATGTTGGAACGAATATTGCTTGGTCTCAAGAGAGTAAGTATCAGCATAGTCTTACATTTCGGTGGGGATTTCAGGGGATTCGTACAACATCGTATATTAAATTTGTCATATTAGTATGATATATATATTGTACATAAGGCAGACATCATATATGGTCTCAATATGGACCCTGCGCCAATGATGTCGTTTAATCGATTATGTATTGCACGCGATGAATTGTTGGTTGATCTATCGGGTTGACAACCCCGTCGTGACCGGTCGCCCCGTGTCAAGTCAAGCGACGAATTTAAATTCTGGTTATTGTCTAGCATTGATTATCCCTGCATGGTAAATATATTGTTTGTATTGTCTAGCTAACATACCAGTCTGAAAGTTGACGCTGTGAATTTAATATACAAAACTTGGGAAAATGCCTTAATGTCGGGTTATTGAACTACGACGGATGGCCCCTGGATTTTATTAAGGAAGTAAATGGACTTTCTATAATTATATGGATGTTTTATAATAAACACATAATTAGAAAGTTTTCCTTTGGATCAAATTGTTAGATTTGAATATGTGAACTCACCTTCCTTTGTGTTGACACTTGATTTTAAACGTGTTCTACAGGTACTTGAGTTCGGCTTCAGGAATCATGGCGTATCTTGTGTTTGATGATGCATGTTGTGTTACTTAAAAATGTTGGACTACTTTTAAACTTTCTGGGACGTATGTAATAAGATCCGCGAGGATCAAAGACAACTTAACTTATGTGGTTGTGTCGTGGTTTTTAAAATGTAATGTTTAATAACTTATGTTTTTAAAATAAGTCGAAATGTCCAACAAATAAGTGCATCTTTCAACAAGATATAAATGGGCATCAACTTCCGTCACCACTACGTTTAATATTCCGCTGCGACGTTTTTGGGGTGTGACACTTTGTCTTCTTTATCACTATGATTATAGTCTTACTGCGATTTTAGTGGGGCAAGCAACAATGAACCATTGACGGCCAATTGGTTCCGCAGGTTATGATGTTCAAGTATTTATGATCGTTGGTACAAAAGGATGGGGAGATAGATAGTGACGTAGTCCACCGCATCCAAGCTAGCTGGCCTCAGGGGTATTGTGTGACAGGATGTTCCCAACTAAATTAAAGAGTAAATTTAATAGAGTTGCAGCTAGACCTGCTATGTTATATGGGATGGATTGTTAGGCTATCAAGAAGACACAAGCGTTCAAAATGGAGGTAGCGAAGATGAGGATGCTGAGGTGGATGTGTGGGCACACAAGGTTAGACCGGATTAGAAATAAGGTTTTTAGGGAAAAGTTAAAGGTGACTAGTATATCAGGTAAGATAAAGGAAGGGAGATCCGATGGTTTGGGCATGTGAAGAGGAGGCCGACTACAACAACAGTTAGAATCGTGGAAACCCTCATTGCAGAAGGGAAGAGGAGTAGAGGCAGACCTAAATTGACATGGGATGAGCAGATTAGGCAAGATTTGTTAGAGTCACACATTTGTGAGAACATGGTCTATGATAGGAGTTTGTGAAGACGTAGAATTAAGGTGAATGACTTTTAGGAGAGGCTGCACTTGTGGCAGGCTTTGTTTTAGGGGTCTAGATTCCCTACATTTTAGGTAGACCTTGCATCTGCTTACCTTCTTGTAGTTATATTTATATGTTATTTTATGATATATTTATTTCATTTGTTTGTTTGTTTGTTTCTTCCTGTGTCATCATTTCTTTTATTTTGGTTGCTCGTTATTTCTATTTGTCAGTTCGGTTTATCTATGTGTTGTTTGTCTATGTGTTGTTTGTCTTGAGTCGGGTGTCTCTCTTAGCTGCCTCTCTATCTACATGGATAGAGGTAAGGTTTATCTATATCTCACCCTCTTTATACCCTTTCGATAGTTTTGTTATTTGTGAGATAGATTGGGTATTATAGTCTTAGGTTGGATTTGTAAGGATTGCATGAACTTGTTGAGTAAATATTTATTTTTGTATACGATTGTACACGTTTTCAACTCTCTAATCAAGTAGTTGTATTGGTCCCATGGTGAAATTTTACACATTTGCTTTTATTGCTTAAAGGCTTGAAGGCTTGGAGTCAGTTGAGAATTTTTGAATTTTTTAAAAACTGACAACTGATTTGATTGATGTGTGGCAGTTTATAGGTCGGCGGTTTTTGCAGAGGATAGGTTAATAACTGTTATGCAATCATAACTTCTATTTGGGTTTTATTTTCATTTATCATTCAAGGCAAACAATCCATCTTTCATTTTCTCAAGTTTCCTCCACGTTTCCTTTCCATTTTTAAGGTTAGTTCCGGTTTCCTTTCTTTGCTTTACTTGTTCTTTATTTTGATCATGGGTGCACGGAAGGATCTTTCCGTTAGCTTTTCACGCCTCACTCAAGAGGAAGTGGAGAACTTTTGTAATGATTGGGGCATTGGCCTTAAATTCAATCCGGTTGCACCGGCTTGTGATAAATCTGTTGATCAATGTCCCCCTGGTTCGATTGCTCTGTATTGCCAACATTTTGAGTTTTCCAACCTTCGTCATCCTTTTTCGCTCTTTGTGTTGAATGTTTTGGACAATTACCGTGTTTCCTTTGGCCAAATTCATCCGAAGGGCATGGCTAGGGTTTTACACTTCGAGGTTTTGTGCCGTGCCCTTGGTTATGATCCTTCATTGTTGCTTTTTCGTCGGTTCTTTCGTTTGGCAAAAAATGGTGATTGGTTCACCTTTGAAACATCCAAGGTTGATACTTGTCTCATTTCTTCCATGGTTACCACACTTGGTACTTGGAAAGATCATTTTTTCTGGGTCTCTGATTCTATTATCCCCTTAAAAATGGTGTGGAGGCACCCGGATGCTGTTCTCAATGAACCGGAACCTTCCGAATCCGATTTAAATGATGCTTTTCTCAAAGCCATCCGAGAGTGCCCTTCAAGGGTTCGTCCCTTCCCTGAACATTTGCTAGTTCTGTTAGGGGTTAGTAAATTATGGGAAAAGGCCAATCGGGATCCGGTTCTTATGAGGAATGGCCAGGGTATGCTTTTTCCTTGTTCTATCTTTTTGGAACATCTTTGTTTGGCCACTTAATTGTTTTTTTGTTTTTGAAACATTTTGCAGTCATGTCTGCTTTGGACTTTATCAAGAGTGATGATACATCTGACGTTGCTTTTACGGATGCCCAAGCCGCTAAAGGAGATGATGCTGTTGCTAGGGGTATAGAACAGAGGTTTGAGGATGCTGGGTATGTTAGTGTCTCCAATGTTAAGGGTTTTTCTAAGCCCGCTGCTCCCAAGGCTTCAACCCGTCGATCTACTAGCCGCTTGTTGAAGGGTGCTCCTCAATCCACTTCTTCTGAACCAGTGGAATTGAGTGATGATATTGAGGTTTCTGAAGATCAAGGTGTTGATGTGGATATTGAGAAGGAAAAGAAGTTGGTTGTTCATGGCAAGAAGAAGACTCCGGCCAAGAAGGCTATGGCTACTCCTGTTTATGGTTCTTCAAGCAGGGACGTTGAAGGGTTGGATGCGGATGAGGTTTATGTGCCTGGTTGGTCTGTGAAGGTTGATGATAGTTTTAAGGATGCTGCTATTTGTGAAGATGTGTTGAGCCATATTGCTCCTCCTTCGGTTCATAGTACCATTGCTGAGATGGATGATGACATGATGCTGTCTCGTATGATTTTAAGTACTTGCAACCTTGCTGCCATGCTTCCTCAAGGAGTTGCTCGTTTTCGTAAGAGGATGCATGAGTATGAAGAATTTTCTAAAAAGAAGGAGAAAATGAAATCTTCGATGGCTGCAATGAAGAAAAAGATTGGTGGGTTTGCTGAGAAGGAAGAAGCCTGGGTCAAAAAGGTTGGTGAATTTACTAGAAGGCATGAAATTGAGATGGGTGATCTTAAGAAAAGCTTTGAAGCCGATTGATTGAAGCTAAAGGCTGATAGGGAGGCTTTGTCTGTTCAACAGAATGCCTTTGATGAAGAGAAGGAAGGCCTGAAGGCTTTGGTTGCTCAAGCCACCAGTGATAACCAATGGCTAATTGAGCAAGGTTTCCAGCAAGTTGTTACTTACCTTCTTCATTCCAAGGAGTTCAATTCTGCTCTTGGTGAAGTTTACACTAAACTGCTCAACTTAGGGAAACATCAAGGTCTCATTGCTGGTTACAAGCTTCAAGAGTCTGGCCATTCTTTAGAAAAGTCTCCCTTATATCGTCCTGAAGCTTCTGATGTCTTCAAGGGTTCCGTTGAACAGATGGAGAGGCTGACCTACTCGTATGTTAATCAGGTTTCTACTTGTTTTGGTAAGCCTCTTACTGTCTTGCAGGAGCTAAAGCCGGACGGTCTTAATGAAAAAGTTTGTGCTGAAGTCCTCGGTTCTCTTTCAAGAAAGCGATCTTATTCGGGAGATAGCGATTATACCCTTTCAGGAGGACCTGCTGCTTCGAAGGATGCAAGCATGGAGGCTTCAGCAGTAGGTGGTGATGGTGGCTTGAAAGCTAAGAAGTCAAAGAAAGCAAAGAAGGTTAAGAGTGATGGTTCCGGGGCTTCCAAGCCTTCTGCTGATGCTTGATGGACATTTGTAGCTTTCTTAGCACCCTTGAAAACAATTTGTGGTTTGTAATGTTAACTTAAACAATTTTAGGTTTCACAGGAACCCTTAAGGTTCTTGTTATGTGGTTGTGGTTAGGCCTGTATGGCCATTTGAACAATTTCTAAGCTTACAAGTCATTAGGGCTTGTTTTAACTTTGTTTGGATGTTTGGAAGTCTTTAAGGCTTCCTTTATTATGCTACTAAGTTTAACTATTTGCCTTGTGTTATGTTTTTTACGCTTGTGCCTTTTTTTGTTAAGGCAACTTAACTAGCTTCCTCAGTGAGAACGTGCTAAATTTCGGGACGACATTTCTTTCAACTTGGGGATAATGTGACAACTTGGGGATAATGTTATGGTTATTACGTTGTGTGTTTATGTGTAATATATATATATATATATATATGTAATGCAATCACACAACACGAACTCAGCCGCACCACATTAGTCCATTGCCAAGCCCTTGTTGGGCCGCACAGCTCATGCTCGTGACCAAAGGGCAACCCAAGAATGGGTTCGGCCCACTCCCTTTTACACACATAACCCATGAGGAGAGTGTATACTCCTCATTATTTGCAAATCTCATAACACACACAAACCCTACTCTCCCTTTCTCTCATCTCGAAGTCGACGGCATCAACATCCCCTTCCTTGAAGTTTTCTTGCTCGGATCGATCCTATTCTTCTCTCAACCGGTTAGTGTTTGTAATTATCAGTTGTGTGTTAAATGATGTTATGATCTATATGTATTACATGGTGATTTAGAGATGGTATGTGTTTGATTGTAATGAAAATTGATGAGGTATGATGTTCATGAAATTGGCTCGTATGTCTAGCAGGTTTTGAATTATGTAGAGTTGATAATTATGTGTTGATGATCTAGAACCGATTGAATGATAACCGGCTGTGATATGTTCCTATTCGAATGAATTGTTGGGGGGATTGTTATGTTAGTATGCATGCTAGTGATCAACAATGTGAATCATGTTAATATGTTTAAGTGTTATGATTATTGTTCATGTTTTGTTCATGATTAGGGTTCATAAGAATGTGATGTTGAAACTTCAATTTGATCGATTGATTTCTAATTGGAAACTGTTAGAGTTGATTGGTAAAAATTAAAGATGTAACCGATTACCTAAATTACGGGAGTAATTAACGGTCGCACAAGTCTAATAATCGCACAAGAGCTGAACGTACAAGCTCTTGGATCGCACAAGGGCTAGTCGCACAAGATTTGGTACAATCACATATAGCACAGGGTACAACCAGGATATGCATGATCGCACAAGACTTGTGGATCGCACAAGACAATGCCGATCGCACAAGTCTTGGGCCACACACAATAGTTAGACGTAATATATGTCATTGGGTCGAATGGCCCAACCCAGTCGCACAAGTCCATCCGGACCGCGCAAGATCAACGTTGTTATTATTTGGGCCGTGTATGTATGTTTGGGCTTTCTAGTTGTTGGGCCGGGTTTAAGTTGGATCGCACAACATGCTGTGGATCGCACAAGGTTGTGCGGATCGCACAACATGTTGGGCCGAGTAATGTTTGGGCTTCATGTGTATATTTAATAGTTATTGTTTAACATATTCTTTGTGTATACCATGATCGTTATGTGCTAGTAACCTGTTAGTTATGTGTAAAAACTTGCGTGCACTACTTGAACCTAGACCTGACTTATGTGATAACCATGTTAGGACGTGGTTAATCTCGACCAGCTCAATTGACCTTTTGCTTATCTGCCGAGCTAACCTAAGGTGAGTTCACACTTTCTACAAGGCATGGGATTCCCAGGGGTTGGGAATGGGTTAAGGAATAGGGATTCCTCGTCCTGTTGGGACGGATTTAGATTTACTAGACTAGAACTCTATCAACGAAGTCCCTCCTTTTGTATCAACTTAATCGCCGAGGCCAATGGCGAACGGGTCATTAGTTAAATAGCGCTATTAGGTTTAACAAACCTCACACCGTGCCGCAGAGGACGGGCGTGGACTAATGGACTATGGCACGTCAGTGATAATAGACACCGACGCTAGGGCACATAAACATG
The DNA here is from genome assembly GCA_030545235.1 of Helianthus tuberosus. Classification (NCBI taxonomy): domain Eukaryota; kingdom Viridiplantae; phylum Streptophyta; class Magnoliopsida; order Asterales; family Asteraceae; genus Helianthus; species Helianthus tuberosus. Next base: position 10,299,562 of record CM060436.1, read on the forward strand.
ACGAATGTTAGTAGTCGATATGGTAACGAGTCTGGTAGTTTAATCATGGGGTAGCCCCCACGGCCGAAGTGCCGGGCTGGATAGCTGAAGATTGAGAACATGGGGTAGCCCCCACGGCTGAAACGGCCGAAGTGAAAATGGATTAACAAATGAATGTTTTCGAAACTCTGGGGTAACCCCCACGGCTAGATAGTCGGTTAAGAATAAACTATGTTTGTGGAACAACTCTAAAATGGACAACCAACTGTGAACTCGCTCAACTTTGTTGTTGACTTGTTACTACATGCTTTGCAGGTCACTAGGTTAAGCAGGAGCTTGCATGGGGAAGAGTCGTTGTGGAGCATGGACGATTGAGTGTTCATGATGAACTTAAACACTTTTATTTTGTGATTTGGGTTTTGAACTATTTGCTTCCGCTGATTTATTAAATTATTTTTGAACACCAATTATATTGCATGGTTGGACATTCTTTTACTTTACTATATTATTCAGTATGATTGGTGGCTTGATCCTGGTCATGTCACGCTCCCTGCGGTGATACTCCACGAGTGGATTTTTGGGGGTGTGACAGATTGGTAACAGAGCCATTGGTTATAGTGAACTCGGTTTTAAAAAGGGGAAAAGCTTTTTGACAAAACCAGACTATAACATGTACAGTGCTCAACGATCCACAACGACACTTCGCTCCACGTGCAAGACTCAACACAATAGGTGATATGGTTTGTAATTGTATTACCTGCCTGTTAGTTTAAGTAGTGCTTTGATCATGACATGCCTTGTTAGTGTAACAATGGTTGCTTGAACCTTGCGTGCTTGCTCTTTTCTGTCACGCTACACTTACGCATTTTCACGACACCTTTCTTACTTTTGTTTCCTTCGATGTGAAGATCATGAGTGGACGCCTGAACTTGACTCAAGCCCAGCTGACGGCTCTAATTAACGTACGAGTTGCTGAGGCACTCGCAGCTGTCCCTGCAGGAGGTATAACCTGCCATTTCGACCTATCCTAGGATGTTTAGATCCTACTCTCGTGAACCAAACCTCGTGCTTAATCTTGTCTTTTCTTTTTCGCATGACAGGTCAGCCGGCTCAGCATCCCGCGTGTACGTTCAAGACCTTCATGGACTGTAGACCTAGTACCTTCAGTGGTACAGAAGGAGTTGTAGGCCTCCTCCACTGGTTCGAGAAGCTCGAATCTGTCTTCGAGATGTGTGAATGCCCGGAGGCTCGTAGGGTAAAGTTTGCTACTGGAACACTCGAAGGTGTTGCGTTAACCTGGTGGAAGGCACAGGTTCAACTGTTAGGGCTGGCGGTTGCTAATGCCACCCCATGGAACGACTTCAAGGAGCTGATCAAAGAGGAGTACTGTAGTCGGGATGACATCCACAAGCTGGAGGTAAAATTTTTCAATTTGAAGATGACGGGGTCTGAAATCGAGGCATACACGAAGAGATCAAATGAATTAGCTATCTTGTGTCCTACTATGGTGGATCCTCCCATCAAGCGTATTGAACTGTATCTCAAGGGTCTAGTGCCAGAAATTCAAAGCCATGTGACTGCGGCTAACCTTGGTACTATTCAGTAGGTCATACGACTAGCTAATCGTCTCACGGATCAGGCAGTTGAGCAAAACAAGCTGCCCAAGCGTATCAGTGCTACGGCTACTTCAGAGGCTCCTAGCGACAACAAGCGCAAGTGGGATGGAAATTCAAGAAAGGGTTCAACTTCTGTTCAATCTCAGTCACAGCAGTGAAGGACTGAGGACTATAGGAGCCCCAGTCAGCAGTCTTCTGGAAGTCAAGGGCATGGTGGATACAAGGGGAATCACCCCAAATGTAATCGCTGTAACTTGCACCACAGCGGACCATGTAGTAGAGGCAGCTGTCATCGGTGCAACAAGCCTGGTCACATTACAAGAGATTGTAGGAGTCAGCTTCCCGCGAATCAGAATCGGCAACAACAGCGAGCCCCACCAAACCAACGCCAACAGCAGCAGCAACGGCAAGGTAACAACAAAGGGTGCTTTCAATGTGGTGCTGAAGGCCACTTCAAGAAAGACTGTCCCCAGCTGAACCAGAATCAGAACAACAACAATAATAACAACCAGGGGAATGGAAACAATGGGGGTAACAACGGCAATGGTGCCAGGGGTCGTGTTTTTGTGATTGGACAAGGTGATGCAAGGAACGATCCCAACGTCGTGACGGGTAAGTTCCTACTGGACGACTTCTATATTTCTGTTTTATTTGATTCGGGTGCCGATACTAGTTATGTGTCTTTAAAAGTAAGTCAGATGCTTAAGCGTACCCCAATTCCCTTAAACACCAAACACATGGTAGAACTAGCAAACGGTAAAAGTCTTGAAGCCACACACATAGTTAAGGGTTGTAACCTCGTCTTAGCTGGTTAGACCTTCGCTATCGATCTTATCCCTATCATTCTTGGTAGTTTCGACATCGTTATTGGGATGGATTGGTTATCTCAACATCGAGCAGAGATCCTTTGCAAGGAGAAGATCGTCCGTATTCCTCGTTCCGGTGGGGAACCTTTAGTGGTTCAAGGCGACAAGAGTGGTGCTGTTGTGGGCATCATCTCTTTCCTTAAGGCCCAGAAGTGTTTGCGAAAGGGCCACACTGCTATTTTAGCCCACGTTACCAACACCTCGAAGAAAGAGAAGAAGTTAGAAGATTTTCCGATCGTACATGACTTTCCTGAGGTATTTCCTGAGGAATTACTTGGTCTTCCGCCTCATCGACAAGTTCGAATTTCAAATCGAGCTAGCTCCTGGAGCAGCGCCCATAGCTCGAGCACCCTATCTACGCAACTACAAGAACTCTTGGACAATGGTTTCATTCGTCCTAGCTCTTCGCCTTGGGGAGCTCCAGTGTTATTCGTGAAGAAGAAGGACGGTACCTTCAGAATGTGTATTGACTACCGTGAACTCAACAAGGTGACCGTGAAGAATCGCTATCCTCTTCCGCGTATTGATGACCTATTCGACCAGCTGCAAGGGTCGAGCTTCTACTCGAAGATTGATCTGAGATCGGGATATCACCAGCTGAGAGTCCGAGAGGAGGACGTCTCCAAAACAGCATTTAGAACTCGTTATGGGCACTATGAGTTTTTGGTCATGCCATTTGGGTTGACAAACGCACCTGCAGTCCTCATGGATCTTATGAACCGAGTGTGCAAACCCTACTTGGATAAGTTCGTTATTGTGTTTATCGACGACATCCTGATCTATTCCAAGAGTCAGGAGGAACACCAGCAACATCTGCGACTTATTCTGGAACTTCTTCGAACAGAACAGCTTTATGCTAAGTTCTCGAAATGCGACTTCTGGCTTCGTGAAGTCCATTTCCTAGGCCACGTGGTAAACAAGGATGGGATTCATGTTGATCCATCCAAGGTTGACTCAATCAGGAATTGGCCTGCACCCCGTACACCAACAGAAATCCGCCAATTCTTGGGTTTGGCGGGCTATTACAGAAGGTTTATCAAGGATTTCTCCAAGATTGCGCAACCTCTCACTTTGCTAACTCAGAAAGGTGTCACCTATCATTGGGGTGATGCCTAGGAAACTGCATTTCAGCACTTAAAGGATAGACTTTGTAGCACACCTATCCTCTCATTGCCTGAAGGCACAGACGACTTCGTAGTTTATTGCGACGCGTCCATCCAAGGACTTGGTTGCGTGTTGATGCAACGTGACAAGGTCATTGCTTACGCGTCACGTCAACTTAAGGTCCACGAAAAGAACTACACTATGCATGACTTGGAGTTGGGAGCAGTGGTTTTTGCTCTTAAGATATGGAGACATTACCTGTACGGTACCAAGTGCACCATTTACACCGATCACAGGAGTCTCGAGCATATCTTCAAGCAAAAGGAGTTGAACATGCGACAACGTCGATGGGTCGAGCTCTTGAATGATTACGAATGCGCGATCAAGTACCATCCGGGCAAAGCCAATGTTGTGGCCGACGCCCTTGGTCGAAAGGATACTACACCTAAGCGCGTGCGAGCGTTACAACTTACCATCCAATCTAGTCTTCCTACTCAGATACGAGATGCTCAGGTTGAAGCATTGAAAACAGAGAATATCAGGGCCGAGTCCCTACGAGGATCAAGGAAACGATTAGAACAAAAGGAAGACGGCGCTTACTACGTAACAGGGCGCATCTGGGTTCCACTTTATGGAAACTTACGTGAGCTTGTGATGGATGAAGCACACAAGTCTCGTTACTCGGTACATCCTGGTTCTGATAAGATGTACCACGATCTCAAGACTACGTATTGGTGGCCTAGCATGAAAGCCAACATAGCAACCTATGTCAGCAAATGCTTGACTTGTGCGAGAGTCAAGATCGAATATCAGAAACCATCAGGCCTGCTCCAATAACCAGAGATCCCGACATGGAAATGGGAGCAAATTTCCATGGATTTCGTTACTGGCCTACCTAGATCCCAACGTGGAAATGACACTATTTGGGTGATCGTGGATCGACTGACAAAGTCTGCACACTTCTTGGCTATCAAAGAAACAGACAAGTTTTCTACTTTAGCAGACGTTTACTTAAAGGAGGTGGTTTTGAGGCACGGGGTGCCAACCTCTATTATTTCCAATCGTGATGCGCGTTTTACTTCCGAATTGTGGCAAGCGATGCACAAGTCTTTTGGCTCTCGGTTAGACATGAGCACAGCATATCACCCACAAACGGATGGGCAGTCTGAGCGCACTATCCAAACCCTGGAAGACATGCTTAGAGCATGTATGATCAACTTTGGTAATGGCTGGGAAAAGCATCTCCCGTTAATGGAGTTTTCGTATAACAACAGCTATCACACCAGCATCCAGGCCGCTCCGTTTGAGGCATTGTACGGGCGTAAATGCCGATCACCTATTTGCTGGGCAGAAGTTGGTGACAGCCAAATCACTGGCCCAGAACTTGTAGTAGACACAACTGAGAAGATTGCTCAGATACAACAACGAATGGCGGCAGCTCGTGACCGTCAGAAAAGCTACACTGATAAGCGCAGGAAACCACTCGAGTTCCAGGTTGGGGATCGATTGCTACTCAAAGTCTCGCCTTGGAAAGGTGTACTTCATTTTGGCAAACGAGGCAAACGCAATCCGCGTTATGTCAGACCGTTCGAAATCATTGAGAGAGTTGGCAAAGTCGCTTACAAGTTGAATCTACCTGAAGAACTCAGTGGAGTTCACAACGTTTTCCACGTGTCCAATCTGAAGAAGTTTCTGTCAGATGAGACCCTCATAGTTCCTCTTAAGGAGCTCACTATCGACGATCAGCTACGATTTGTCGAGGAACCAGTAGAGATTACTGACCGAGAGGTGAAGAATCTCAAGCGTACCAGAATACCTCTTGTTCGAGTTCGTTGGAACTCCCGTCGTGGCCCAGAGTTTACCTGGGAGCGAGAAGACCAAATGAAGCACAAGTATCCCCAGTTATTCGGAAACAGTGAAACCACTACTGAGGCTGAAGCTACTGCGGAATTTCGGGACAAAATTCCAAACCAACGGGGGAAGGATGTGACACCCCAGGAAAACCAGGAAAACCAAGCAACTTAACTAGCTTCCTCAGTGAGTACGTGCTAAATTTCAGGACGACATTTCTTTCAACTTGGGGATAATGTGATAACTCGTGTTTTAGAACTCTTTTGTGTGCTTTGATGTAACATGTCCGAACGTCCTGTGATTATGTGATGCATTTATTTAATGGAATGTTATAGTTATTACGTTATGTGTTTATGTGTAATATATATATGTAATGCGATCACACAACACGAACTCAACCGCACCACATTAGTCCATTGCACAAGCCCTTGTTGGGCCGCACAACTCATGCTCGTGACCAAAGGGCAGCCCAAGAATGGGTTCGGCCCACTCCCTTTTACACACAAAACCCATGAGGAGAGTGTATACTCCTCATTATTTGCAAATCTCATAACACACACAAACCCTACTCTCCCTTTCTCTCCTCTCGAAGCCGACGGCATCAACATCCCCTTCCTTGAAGTTTTCTTGCTTGGATCGATCCTATTTTTCTCTCAACCGGTTAGTGTTTGTAATTATCGGTTGTGTGTTAAATAATGTTATGATCTATATGTATTACATGGTGATTTAGAGATGGTATGTGTTTGATTGTAATGAAAATTGATGAGGTATGATGTTCATGAAATCGGCTCATATGTGTAGCATGTTTTGAATTATGTAGAGTTGATAATTATGTGTTGATGATCTAGAACCGATTGAATGATAACCGGCTGTGATTTGTTCCTATTCGAATGAATTGTGGGGGGGGGATTGTTATGTTAGTATGCATGCTAGTGATCAAGAATGTGAATCATGTTAATATGTTTAAGTGTTATGATTATTGTTCATGTTTTGTTCATGATTAGGGTTCATAAGAATGTGATGTTGAAACTTCAATTTGATCGATTGATTTCTAATTGGAAACTGTTAGAGTTGATTGGTAAAAATTAAAGATGTAACCGATTACCTAAATTACGGGAGTAATTAACGGTCGTACAAGTCCAATAATCGCACAAGAGCTGAACGTACAAGCTCTTGGATCGCACAAGGGTTAGTCGCACAAGATTTGGTACAATCACATATAGCACAGGGTACAACCAGGATATGCATGATCGCACAAGACTTGTGGATCTCACAAGACAATGCCGATCGCACAAGTCTTAGGCCACACACAATAGTTAGACGTAATATATGTCATTGGGTCGAATGGCCCAACCCAGTCGCACAAGTTATCCAGATCGCACAAGGACTTCTCAGTAGCACAAGTCCATCCGGACCGCGCAAGATCAACGTTGTTATTATTTGGGCCGTGTATGTATGTTTGGGCTTTCTAGTTGTTGGGTCGGGTTTAAGTTGGATCGCACAACATGCTGTGGATCGCACAAGGTTGTGCGGATCGCACAACATGTTGGGCCGAGTAATGTTTGGGCTTCATGTGTATATTTAATAGTTATTGTTTAACATATTCTTTGTGTATACCATGATCGTTATGTGCTAGTAACCTGTTAGTTATTTGTAAAAACTTGCGTGCACTACTTGAACCTAGACCTGACTTATGTGATAACCATGTTAGGACGTGGTTAATCTCGACCAGCTCAATTGACCTTTCGCTTATCTGCCGAGCTAACCTAAGGTGAGTTCACACTTTCTACAAGGCATGGGATTCCCAGGGGTTGGGAATGGGTTAAAGAATAGGGATTCCTCGTCCTGTTGGGACGTGTTCAGGAATATGAATTCCTCGTCCTGTTGGGATGGATTTAGATTTACTAGACTAGAACTCTATCAACGAAGTCCCTCCTTTTGTATCGACTTAATCGCCAAGGCCAATAGCGAACAGGTCATTAGTTAAATAGCGCTATTAGGTTTAACAAACCTCACACCGTGCCGCAGAGGACGGGCGTGGACTAATGGACTATGGCACGTCAGTGATAATAGACACCGACACTAGGGCACATAAACATGACTAATGTTAGTAGTCGATATGGTAACGAGTCTGGTAGTTTAATCATGGGGTAGCCCCCACGGCCGAAGCGCCGGGCTGGATAGCTGAAGATTGAGAACATGGGGTAGCCCCCACGGCTGAAATGGCCGAAGTGAAAATGGATTAACAAATGAATGTTTTCGAAACTCTGGGGTAACCCCCACGGCTAGATAGCCGGTTAAGAATAAACTATGTTTTTGGAACAACTCTAAAATGGACAACCAACTGTGAACTCGCTCAACTTTGTTGTTGACTTGTTACTACATGCTTTGCAGGTCACTAGGTTAAGCAGGAGCTTGCATGGGGAAGAGTCGTTGTGGAGCATGGACATTGAGTGTTCATGATGAACTTAAACACTTTTATTTTGTGATTTGGGTTTTGAACTATTTGCTTCCGCTGATTTATTAAACTATTTTTGAACACCAATTATATTGCGTGGTTGGACATTCTTTTACTTTACTATATTATTCAGTATGATTGGTGGCTTGATCCTGGTCATGTCACGCTCCCTGCGGTGATACTCCGCGAGTGGATTTTTGGGGGTGTGACATGTTTTTTTATGCTTGTGCCTTTTTTGTTAAGGCAGCTTGGTTGGCTTCAAGCCTTCAAGGCTTCTGGTTGTCACGTATGTAGCTTGAAACCTTCAAGGCTTCTGTTTACTACTTTAGTTTCATGACTTGGATTTAGTTTCATGACTTGGCTTTAGTTTCATGACTTGGCTTGTATCTTTGAGTTTTGTAACCTTTTTGTTCATGTTGTTGTATTGTTCCTTAGATTATTTCTTTTCCTTTTAGGTTTGTCTTTGTTGGGTTTGTGTTGCCTTTATATTTTTCATACCTTAAAGGGTTCAGTGCTGCAGTCACTTAGCCTTGGTATTTTTAACAAGAAGACATAGCACCTATCCTATTCATTATTTTTCTTATTTTGACTTCGTAAGCCTGTTTGTTGATTTATTTTTCTAAGGCTTAAGGAACATTTGGTGTAGGCTGTTCAAACCCGTCTATGAGACAACTTTGTTTTCAATAATAAGTCTCATGGAGTTGTATTGATTTAGGAACTCACCCCTTAGATAGGTCCCTTCAACCCTTGAACCTATTGAGCGATGTGGCCTGGGAGCCCATCCCCTTACATGGCCCTTGCCATGGAGTTTTTTGCTAGGTTCTCAACCTGATTTTAGGATAGAAAGACAAATTTGATAAAACAACTTCATTCATCCAGGAGACATCGTGTTTACAAAAGGTGATTATAACTCCTGAAATACAAACCAATCTTTCTTGATTAGACATGGAACTTCTTCAAGGTTTTTCCTTTCTAGTGTCTTGGAAGCTTTTTATCCTCTGAGTCTGCTAGCTTGTAAGATCCACCCTTATGTGCTTCAAGGATGGTATACGGGCCTTCCTATTTTGGGCCGAGCTTTCCTTGGTTCTCTTTTTTACTAGCTTCATTGTTTCTAAGCACCAGGTCTCCAGGATTGAAACGTTCATTCTTGACTCTTTTGTTATAGTAAGCTTCCATTCGTTGTTTGTACTTGGCCTCTTGAATTGCAACTTGGTCTCGTGCTTCCTCTAGGAGTTGTAAGTTCAACATGGTCTCTTTTTGGTTTCTTTCGGGATCCATGTTGACAGTTCGTTGTGTTACAACTCCTACTTCAGCTGGAATCACGGCTTCGGACCCAAATACCAAGTTATATGGTGTTCTTTTGTGGCTTGTTTTTTCGGTTGTTCTTATGGCCCATAGAACACTTGGCAATTCTTCAAGCCAATTGCTTTCATACCTTCCCAATCTGGCTTTGATTCCTTCAACTATGCTTCGATTCATCCTTTCCACTTGACCGTTTGACTGTGGATATGCCACTGAGCTGAAAACTTGAGCGATTCTGAATTCTTTGCACCAAATGCTGAAAGGCTTCTCGGCAAATTGCTTTCCATTGTCGGTGACAAGCACTCCCGGTAATCCATAACGGCAAATGATGTTCTCCCAGACGAAATCAATGACCTGTTTGCCCGTGATTTTTGAAAGTGGTTTAACCTCAGGCCACTTGGTGACGGGGGTAGCCCAAGACCAAATAAAATGACTTAGACACATTAAAACTTAAAAGGTTAAAAGGTTCAAAGGTTGGAAATCCAGGAGTTTAGATAAAAACAACACGCGAACAGTAGCAAGTCACATCTCTGATTGCTTCACCAAACTCCCCAGCCGCAAAAGTAACACGAGTCCACAGAGCACAGCCTTTTATCCGCAGGTCAAAAGGCTTCAACCCCCAAAAGGGCAAAACCCCCCACTGCAAGCATGTTCACTAGTCAAACAACTTCCTCTTTGAGCGATGGCTTTCCCTATAAATGTGATACTTCATTAAGTGTGAAAAACATTCCAAGATCAGCTCTGATTCCTGGCGAATATCTGATCATTGTTCTTGAGTACTTGCCTCATGCAAGTCACTTTCTTTCACATTCAACACACACATTCCCTTTGCTCCTACATCCGAAACTGAACACATTTCAGTGGAGGATCTCGAGCAAACTACAAAATTAAACTAGTGAACCTCTCTCCACGTCTTGCAAACGTGGGGGGACCCCATGACCTGCGTTAGGCAAAGTTGAACCCTTCAACCCTTTTGCCTAACCAGCCCAATTACTATCCTTGGTCTATTATTTGTTGCATCAACAAGTTGGCGCCCACCGTGGGGCTACGCCACTATTTTTCTTCAAAAGACCTAGTAGTGTAGCTTCATTCTCTTGAAATTACCATGTCAAAAAGTGGATCCCCGGGAGAGGTGAATCAAGTTCCAAATACCTCTACCCCAAGCACTGGCCAAGCCCATGTGGCTATACCAATGTCTTTCTCGACACCGGGGAGCACTCCCAAGTTTCTCACTTTCAACACTCCAACTCCATCCAGATCAGGGGTCCCTTCCCCTAATGTCGGTGTCTCTGGCACCCCATCACATATTGAACTTACCCCTGAGGGGGTCGCCAACAATTTCCTAGAGTTGAGGTCTCTCCTCAACCAATATGTGAATAGGGAGAGGGACAAGGGAGTGAGGATCGTTTAGACTATGACGAGCCGGAGCCAACACTATCTCCTGGACCCCCCATCCCTCCTTTTGCAAACTCACAACCTTTGGTGTCTAGGGATGAGGCTGGTCCCAGTAATCCTCCTCCAAACCCTAACCCGTATCTGTCCGCAAGGCCAAATCCTACAACATTTTCTCTCTTTTCGTCCCAACCAGCTACAAACGGTGCTCCTTTGGGCCATGAGCTGACCCTTGACCAGCTCCTACAGTCTCCAGTGACAAGTCTTCCGCCCTCAACAACAACCATATGGGAACAAACTTTGTCCATACTCCCTTTGGCACGAAGTGCCATTATGAGCACTCCTATCGGAGTTAGTTGCCTAGTGTCACCCGGAAGCCTTCAAGGCTTCAACTTTATGCCCCAGATGATGTCCCAGATGATGGCCAGCTTCCCATGGCAGCACCTTATTAATCAGGTGCTGGCCACTCAATGGAACAACAATGACAGCAACAACACGAGTGCAAGGCTTGAAGAAGATTTGGCCAAGCCTTGCAAGCCGAGTAACCTCTCATGCTTCTCACAACAAATAGCCTATTATGATTTTCAGACGAAGATTAAAATGCCGTTCCACATCAAGACATATGATGGGACTGAAGATCCTAAAGACCATCTTCAGATCTTTACTGGTGCTGCTAGAATCGAGAAATGGTCAAATGCTGAATGTTGTTTAATGTTCATGCAAACCCTTGTCAGATCAACCAGAATCTGGTTCAATGATTTACCTGCTCGAAGTGTTCGAAGCTTCGATGACCTCAGCAAGGGGTTCCTGGCCAATTTCTCCCAGCAGAGGTGATACGTTAAAGATGCTACAGTAATCTTTCAGATAAAACAAAGGGGTGATGAAAGCCTTCAAGAGTTTATAGAAAGATACAAGAAGGAGGGTCTGACATACGTAGGGGCAGATGAAAAGATGAGAGTGGCCGGTTTTATGAACGCCATTACATCCAAATATCTCATAAGAGATTTCAACAAATCCCTGCCCAAGACCTTGGAAGAAGCTCTCGAAAGGGCTGAAGCCCACATCCGGGGAGAGGAGGCAGTAGACATTAAAGAGCAAAGGAAAAGGGGATCCAGCTGGCGAGGCAACAGTCGTGCTAGAAAAAGGGGGAACTTTAACTCCTATGACAGACGCCAAAAGGTTCAGAGCAGCGAGAGAGAAAGGCATAAGTTTCACACCTCTTACCTAGACCCCTCAAGAAATCCTTGCAACAGAGGAATTTAAACAAAACTTTCGGCCTCCTAGACCTCTTCCCAAAAGCAGGAAGAACGAGAATTCCACCCAATACTGCGAATTTCATGAAGAAAAGGGGCACCACACCAATGATTGCTTCCAACTTAAGAAAAGGATCGAAGAAGCCATTAAGTCCGGGGAACTTGCTCACTTGGTGAAGGGAGTAAGGGACAAGATGGCCGAAGGAAAGGGCAAGGAAGTCAACATGGTGGATTTTGATGGAAAGGTTCCACACAAAAGGCAACAGTTGGAAGCTTGGGAGCTTTAGTGTGTCTGCTTCCCTCCAACGGAGAAAGACCCTCTTTCAAACCCTCTTGTGGTTGAGGCTACTGTGGGAACTTTACAAACAAGCAGAGCATACATAGACACTGGTGCTGCCACCGAAATCATGTTTGAGAAGTTCTTCAACCGTCTAAGCAATGAAGAATGTTCAAGGCTTCAACCCTCTGGAACCTCCATAAAAGGTATTGCCGACATACCCCTTAAGCCTTTAGGGCAACTGACCCTTAATGTTCGTTTCAGCGAAGGTCAGAAGGAGAGAGTCCAACCTCTCACCTTCGTGGTTATCAATATACCTTCAAACTATGATGTGATCATTGGAAGGCCGGGGCAGTGTGCATTCTACATGGCTGTGTCCGTTGGCCATGGCACTGTCAAATTTCCTACCGAGAGGGGAATCGCAACCCTTCAACCTACTCAGGAGGCCTACATGGTTGAAGGTGAAAGTTCCAAAAGTGAAGAAGACAAGCAAAGGCTAATTATAAACCCTAAGTATCCTGAGCAGAGGATAAGGGTCAATCCAAGCCTTTCACAAGAAACTCTCTCATATCTTGAAAAGTTGTTGACACATTATAGTGATGTCTTTGCTTGGTGCCCGAAAGATATGACAGGCATCCCTCGAAGCATTGCTGAACATGAGTTGAAAATACCACCCGATGTCAAGCCTGTTGTCCGAAAGAAGCGAAGTTTAGCACCCGAAAGAAGCTTGGCTGCATGCCAAGAGGTTGAAAAGCTTGTGTCAGCCGGAATTCTCCGAGAAGTCAAGTATCAATCCTGGGTTGCAAACCCGGTCATGGTTCGGAAGCCGGACAACTCTTGGAGAATGTGCATAGACTTCAAGGATCTTAACAAGGCTTGTCCCAAAGATTGTTACCCGTTGCCAGAAATTGATCTCAAGGTTGACTCCCTCACCGGTTACCCGTTCAAGTGTTTCCTTGATGCTTACAAGGGTTATCACCAAATTCTCATGAAGGAAGAAGATGAAGAGAAGACCGCCTTTCACATGGATAAAGGAATCTTTTGCTACCAAAAGAGGCCTTTTGGTCTTAAAAACGCGGGTGCAACCTACCAACACCTAGTTAACAAGGCTTTTGCTAGTCAAATTGGCAGGAACATGGAAGCATATGTTGATGATTTGGTCATCAAAAGCAAAACGGAATACCAAATGCTTGATGACATCCAAGAAACCTTCAAGAATCTAAGGAAGGTCAACATGAAGCTCAACCCTGAAAAATGTTCATTTGGGTTCGAGGAAGGAAAGTTTTTGGGACACATTATGGGAAAACAAAGTATAAAAGCAAATCCAAACAAGGTAAAAGCTGTCCTTGAAACCAAGCCACCAAGAAGCAAGAAAGAAGTAGAAAGTCTAAATGGGAAGCTTGCAGCTCTGAAGCGTTTCACCTCAAAGTTGGTTGAATGGTCTTTAACTTTCTTCAAAACACTCAAGGGATGCTCCAACAAGAAAGACTTCAAATGGACTGATGAGGCTGAGGAAGCCTTCAACCAGATGAAGAAACACCTAGCTTCTCTACCTGACATTGCAGCCCCGGAAACGGGAGAATTGATCTCGGTGTACCTTTCAATTGCTGAAGAAGCAATAAGTGTGGTCCTCACTATTGACCGAGACAAAGTTCAGGTACCCATTTATTTCTTCAGCAAAACTCTAAAATTGGCAGAAATCAAATATCCTCCCTTGGAAAAACTTGCCTTAGCCCTAGTCCAAATGGCTAGAAGGCTTCGAAGGTATTTCCAAGCACACCCTATACAAGTGGTCACCGACCAACCAATAAAAAGTGTGCTTGAAAAACTAGAGAATTCAGGACGATTAGCCAAGTGGGCTGTTGAACTCGGTGAATATAACATCACCTATGTTCCCAGAAAAGCCATCAAAGCCCAGGTCTTGGCTGATTTCATTGTAGAAGTCCCAAAACAAACAACTACTGAAGTAAACACAACTGCCACTGAACCTTCAGACCTTGAAGCCTGGAAGCTTTTTACCTATGGGGCTTCAAGCATTGAAGGGTCAGGGGCTGAGCTCATTCTGATCAACCCAGAAGGGTTAGAATTCACATATGTTCTTCGCTTTGATATTCAGACCACCAACAACGAAGCTGAATACTAAGCGTTGATAGCCGGCTTGAGGTTGGCTAAAGAAATGAAGGTCCAAAAGCTTGAAGTGTTCACAGACTCGTTACTGGTGTCAAGCCAAGTGAATGACAGCTACATTGCAAAGGAGCCCAACATGAAGAGGTACAAAGAAAAGTCCAAAGAATTGATGAATACCTTCCAAACATGTACCATCAAGCAAATTCCCAGGTCTCAAAACAAGAAAGCGGATGCCTTGAGTAAACTCGCATCTCTCACTTTTGCCCACCTTACCAAAAAGGTATTGGTAGAAGTGTTAAAAGCTCCGTCAATTGATGAATTGGAAGTTCAAGACGTGATCACCGAAGAAGATCCAAATTGGATGACTCCATTCAAGAAATTCCTTAAAAATGGTGAATTGCCTGCTGATCAAACAGAGGCTGAAAGGGTTAAGATCAAGGCAAGACAGTACGTGATGCAAGGTGAAATCCTCTACAAGAAGGGTTACCTTGCACCCTTGCTAAGATGTGTTGGTCCCGAGCAAAGCTAGTATTTGGTCAAAGAGGTTCACGAATGTATATGCGGAGCTCATTTTGGAGCTAGATCGGTGGTTGCTAAACTAATGAACCTTGGGTATTTTTTGCCCTCCATGCACCGAGATACCGCTGAGGAATTAAGGAAGTGTGATTCCTGCCAAATTCATGCACCAGTCCCGAAGAATCCCAAGCATGATCTTGTCCCAATAACCTCAGCATGGCCATTTTATAAATGGGGGATGGACATTGTTGGTCCATTCCCACTAGCCAAAGGTGGAGTAAAATTCTTGTTGGTAGCCATAGATTATTTCACCAAGTGGCCTGAGGTTAAACCACTTGCAAAAATCACGGGCAAACAGGTCATTGATTTCGTCTGGGAGAACATCATTTGCCGTTATGGATTATCGGGAGTGCTTGTCACCGACAATGGAAAGCAATTTGCCGAGAAGCCTTTCAGCGTTTGGTGCAAAGAATTCAGAATCGCTCAAGTTTTCAGCTCAGTGGCATATCCACAGTCAAACGGTCAAGTGGAAAGGATGAATCGAAGCATAGTTGAAGGAATCAAAGCCAGATTGGGAAGGTATGAAAGCAATTGGCTTAAAGAATTGCCAAGTGTTCTATGGGCCATAAGAACAATTGAAAAAACAAGCCATAAAAGAACACCATATAGCTTGGTATTTGGGTCTGAAGTCATGATTCCAGCTGAAGTAGGAGTTGTAACACAACGAACTATCAACATGGATCCCGAAAGAAACCAAAAAGAGACCATGTTGAACTTACAACTCCTAGAGGAAGCACGAGACCAAGCTGCAATTCAAGAGGCCAAGTACAAACAACGAATGGAAGCTTACTATAACAAAAGAGTTAAGAATGAACGTATCAAGCCAAGAGACCTGGTGCTTAGAAACAATGAAGCTAGTAAAAAAGAGAACCAAGGAAAGCTCGCCCCAAAATGGGAAGGCCCGTATACCATCCTTGAAGCACATAAGGGTGGATCTTACAAGCTAGCAGACTCAGAGGGTAAAAAGCTTCCAAGACACTAGAATGGAAAAACCTTGAAGAAGTTCCATGTCTAATCAAGAAAGATTGGTTTGTATTTCACAAAGTTGCATTTCAGGAGTTATGATCACCTTTTGTAAACACGATGTCTCCTGAATGAATGAAGTTGTTTTATCAAATTTGTATTTCTATCCTAAAATCAGGTTGAGAACCTAGCAAAAAACTCCATGGCAAGGGCCATGTAAGGGGATGAGCTCCCAGGCCACATCGCTCAATAGGTTCAAGGGTTGAAGGGACCTATATAAGGGGTGAGTTCCTAAATCAATACAACTCCATGAGACTTATTATTGAAAACAAAGTTGTATCAAAGACGGGTTTGAACAGCCTACACCAAATGTTCCTTAAGCCTTAGAAAAATAAATCAACAAACATGTCACACCCCGATATTTCCACGTATCACCGGTGGGCCCGGTAGGGAGTACCGTGACGTAGTTGATATCATCATAGTCAAACAACACAATTTAATGCACAGCGGAAGCAAATGATAAATATGTTACAATCTGATATAACGTAATATCAAAGTATTACAAATGGAAAGTCAAGGATCCACAGGCGGATCGAAAATAAAATGAAACATTGTTCAACAGACTTTAGGCATCTAAGCTTGCGAGACTCTTTATTGATGCTAGGAGTAGCCAGCCTATTCCGATTAGTACCTGCACTTAGCCTTTTTGGAAAATACGTCAGTTTACACTGGTAAATACAATTTAACTGACTCATTTTGAAAAGTTTAATAAAAATTGGTTTGAATGCACGTGGCACAAAACTTTTTATAACTTGGGATAGTTATTTGAATATAATCTTGTAAAAGAATTACATGTTTCTTATGCGTTCAGTAGCCCGGCTCGTGCCGGGTTAAAGATCAATAGACACACCACATTATTTATTTAGGCACTGACGGGTGTATGCCTACACCCCATGCTTAGGTCGTGGCCATTTCGTAAAATGATGCCAAGGATATCCGGGACATGGTCATTAACCCCCCAAAGGCTTTAAGCAAACAAAACATTTCCAAACGGAGCATTTCAATTATTTAACCTCTATCTGATTAAAGATTCAATGCCCGACCAAGCGGTATTTTATATACCATACCCCAAGCCCGTATAGGGAAAATAAGTTAAAAGTATTTACCTGAGCAAATTTATACAATTTATCCCAGCCGTATACCACCAAGCAAATACAGATAGCTTTTACTGGGCTCCTAAATCTGGAACGAAGGTTTTATTAACCTATTAGATTCCTAACGGGTCTTATTTAAGTTGAAACTTAGACCGGTTAGTTTTAAGGAAAGGTTTACGGTTCAAAACGCATGATTAAGTGAAGACCGGAATAGAATGTGATTTTTGACCCGACAAGTTTGGAGACTTGTATAATATGGGTACACTAAACACATTCTGGATTTTGAGGCAAAAATGGTAAGGTTTGACCCGTTTCGGTTAATTTATGCAAACTAGTTACATAAGCCGTACCGAACGCGAAACATGCGTAACGGGTAACCATAAGAGTCATATACATGTTTCCTAAGTTAATATGCCTTAAATATGTTGTGATATCAGTAAGATACCTTCCGTTATGCCCGATATGATTTTAAACTCAAACCATGCCCTGTAAGGGCATTTTGGTCATTTTAAGGGTTATAAAAGAGTTTAAATATTAACCTGAGTTACAGGTCTGATATAATCAGTAAAAATACTTAATTTAATAAGTTATAACAGTAGGGTATCATATATATGTGAAATTTATTAATTATAACCATACTATGCACTGTAGGGGCATTTTGGTAATTTCACATAAGCCTAAAAGGTCAAAACTAGAAATCTGAGTTTAAAACTTTTGCTTACTGTTAAAATATAAAAATTTACTGAATATATCAGTAGGCACCAAACCTTATATGTTTAAAATAGTTTTAATACATACTATGCGTTAAAAACGCTTAAAAAGGCGATTTGGAGCCATTTCCGGGTTTTCAAAGGAAAGCTGATGTTTTTATTATTCCAGAAGGCTCAAAATAATTTATTTATCATATTAGATCAGTAGAAAAAGGTTTGGGGTCAAAAGGATTTGTAAAACTCATTTTATAGCCAAAAGGGCAAAACCGACAATAACCGAAACAAGCTTAGAACTCTAAGTTATACTCAGCCTAAAAATAAATAAAAATCTTCAAAAATCCAAAAATATTATTTTATATCAGTGGGTAAAAATTTTGGTATTAAAAATCGGGTTTAGATAAGCTATACGCTAATTACACCGTTTAATTAATAAAAAGCTTTTCATTTACGCTAATGAGCATAACTCCTAATCTAGACCTCAAACTGATGTCAAATTTTAGGGACAAGCTTATAAATCAGTAATAAAGATTATTGTCCTCTCACATTTTCAAAATTCTCGATTTAGGGTCAAAAGGGCATAATGGTCAACATTTAAGCATATAACGGAAACATGTAATTGAATAGGATAACTAAGGATCCAAGTTGTATAACCTCAGAGGGTTATACTAACCTATAACATGATCCTAAAGGAATCCTAAGGCATATCTAAACTAAGCTAAATCGGGTCAGAACTGAGAGTCAAAGCAAAAGTCAACTTTTGCGACTTTCGGTTCCAAACCGAACCTAAACTTGAAATTGTTGGGTTGAACATGCTTAGACATGTTCTTACATTAATTACCAAGTTATCTTAGTGTTAAAACAGGTTCCATAGCTTCTATATTGTTAATTATGAATTTATTTGCAAAAAAAGTTTCTGTTGGCTTTTTATAATTTAAGTTTGACCCGACATTTGACCAAGTTAGGTTGCTGATCAGTAGGTGCCCTCTTAGGGGTTTATTACCTACATAATTACCAACTTATAGCTACTCCTAATTAGACTAACTACTGGACCGTTAGTGATTAATCACTAAGTCAATCCTTAATTACGATACGGTTGACTTTAGGTGATTAAACTAATCAAAACTAGAATTTGGAGGTTAAGGACACTTACAAAGGGTCCTTAGTATTGAAATGAACTCCAAGGAAGTTCCACAAACTCAGAATTCCTCCAGAAATGAGAAGGTAGCAAGATAGGATGAAATGAGCAAATGAAAGTGTTGGGTTCTCATCCTATTTATAGCTTTTGGAGGATGATAGGATGATGACAAGTGTTAGGATGGAATTGGGAGATGATTACAGGTGTAATACCAGGTTTCCAAACCATCAAAGGCCCTGGATTCGAATGTGTGAGACAAGGAAGCAAAACCAAAGCTGGTTTTCAGTTTTCTGTTACTGGGCAAGGCTTACGGACCGCAAGGGTCCAGCCATACGGTCTGTAAGGACCAGGCCAGCACACAGCAACTTTCATTTGTTGACAGCTTTGGCCCCTGCACTTCCAAATGCCATTTTCGACACATCCAAGGCCCGTTAAACCATTTTAAGGCTCTACAAGGATGCCTAAGTATAGGGAACATGAAACATTCTCAAAAACATGTCGGATGTCGGTTCGTTTGGTCGTACGGTCACGTTGTTCGGTTAATTACGACGAAACACGGACGGACGTGAAAAACGAACCAAATTACGCGACGAATGGAATTTTATCAAGACAATCACTAAAATAAAATATTTTAGTGCTTACATAAATTTTTGGGTGTTCGGGGATATTCAGAATGTGAGATATGCGCGAAAGTGCAAACTTGTGCACTTTCTGACACTTTTAGTCCCTGCATGACTTAAAAGTTTATTTTTGCGCACCAAACACCTCAAAGCCTATAACTAAGCTATTTAAAGGATAAATAGGGTATGATTAACTTATGGTCATATTCCGGAAGGTCCGATACCCTACGAATCGACAAACTTTTGCAGTTTGACGCAATTAGTCCTTTAATTGCGCAAAGTAGCGCGAAATGTCGTTTACTGACATCCAAGCCTTCCATGGCCCATAATGGGCATTCCCAAGCATATAATTAAATATTACTACTCTCCCATTTGCTTAAATGGTCACCGAAAGGCGTAAATTCAAAAGTTGATGCTTTAGGTCCCTCTATTTCGCAAACTTGCGCATCTCATCATTTAATAGCATTGAAGCCTCATCTAATTCATATTAGACATTCCTGAAAGTATTATTAAACATCACGATGCTTCGGGTTCACTAAAAGGTCATTCAGAGGTATAATTAAACATATTGACACTCTTAGTCCCTTTAACTTGCAAAGTTGCGCGTAACTTTACTTATGGGCATCAAAACCTTAAACGGCCATTATTTGTCATTCCCGAGAGTATAATCAAATATCATGAAGCTCCCGGTTTGTTAAGAGGTCACTCAGAGGTAAAAATTAACATGTTGACGCTTTTAACCCTTCATTGCGCAAACTTTCAATTAATTACGCAAACGGCTACACTTGATCGACAAGTGGCTCATTTGTGAATATAATCATCGTGAGAGGTTATTCAGAAACTTATTTTTTGGTATGATAACACTTCCAGTCCTTTTATAATCAAGGTTTTCGATTTTTCGAAAAATCAGTCCCTTAAATTCAACACTTAACTTCATTAGGGTTTATTACACGTGTCAATACACCATTGGACGTGATTTTACGAGGTGTTACAAAACAGGCTTACGAAATCAAAATAAGAAAAATAATGAATATGATAGGTGCTATGTCTTCTTGTTAAAAATACCAAGGCTAAGTGACTGCAGCACTGAACCCTTTAAGGTATGAAAAACATAAAGGCAACACAAACCCAACAAAGACAAACCCAAAAGGAAAAGAAATAATCTAAGGAACAATACAACAACATGAATAAAAAGGTTACAAAACTCAAAGATACAAGCCAAGTCATAAAACTAAAGCCAAGTCATGAAACTAAATACAAGTCATGAAACTAAAGTAGTAAACAGAAGCCTTGAAGGCTTCAAGCTACATACGTGACAGCCAGAAGCCTCAAAGGCTTCAGCCTACATACATGACAGCCAGAAGGCTTGAAGCCAACCAAGCTGCCTTAACAAAAAAGGCACAAGCATAAAAAACATAACACAAGGCAAATAGTTAAACTTAGTAGCATAATAAAGGAAGCCTTAAAGACTTCCAAACAAAGTTAAAACAAGCCCTAACGACTTGTAAGCTTAGAAATTGTTCAAATGGCCATACAAGCCTAACCACAACCACATAACAAGAACCTTAAGGGTTCCTGTGAAACCTAAAATTGTTTAAGTTAACATTACAAACCACAAATTGTTTTCAAGGGTGCTAAGAAAGCTACAAATGTCCATCAAGCATCAGCAGAAGGCTTGGAAGCCCCGGAATCATCACTCCTAACCTTCTTTGCTTTCTTTGACTTCTTAGCTTTCAAGCCACCATCACCACCTACTGCTGAAGCCTCCAAGCTTGCATCCTTCGAAGCAGCAGGTCCTCCTGAAAGGGTATAATTGATATCTCCCGAATAAGATCGCTTTCTTGAAAGAGAACCGAGGACTTCAGCACAAACTTTTTCATTAAGACCATCCGGCTTTAGCTCCTGCAAGACAGTAAGAGGCTTACCAAAATAAGTAGAAACCTGATTAACATACGGGTAGGTCAGCCTCTCCATCTGTTCAGCGGAACCCTTGAAGACCTCAGAAGCTTCAGGACGATATAAGGGAGACTTTTCTAAAGAATGGCCAGACTCATGAAGCTTGTAACCAGCAATGAGACCTTGATGTTTCCCCAAGTTGAGCAGTTTTGTGTAAACTTCACCAAGAGCATAATTGAACTCCTTGGAATGAAGAAGGTAAGTAACAACTTGCTGGAAACCTTGCTCAATTAGCCATTGGTTATCACTGGTGGCTTGAGCAACCAAAGCCTTCAGGCCTTCCTTCTCTTCATCAAAGGCTTTCTGTTGAACAGACAAAGCCTCCCTATCAGCCTTTAGCTTCAACCGATCGGCTTCGAAGCTTTTCTTAAGATCACCCATCTCAATTTCATGCCTTCTAGTCAATTCACCAACCTTTTTGACCCAGGCTTCTTCCTTCTCAGCAAACCCACCAATCTCTTTCTTCATTGCAGCCATCGAAGATATCATTTTCTCCTTCTTTTTAGAAAATTCTTCATACGCATGCATCCTCTTACGAAAACGAGCAACTCCTTGAGGAAGCATGGCAGCAAGGTTGCAAGTACTTAAAATCATACGAGACAGCATCATGTCATCATCCATCTCAGCAATGGTACTATGAACCGAAGGAGGAGCAATATGGCTCAACACATCTTCACAAACAGCAGCATCCTTAAAACTATCATCAACCTTCACAGACCAACCAGGCACATAAACCTCATCCGCATCCAACCCTTCAACGTCCCTGCTTGAAGAACCATAAACAGGAGTAGCCATAGCCTTCTTGGCCGGAGTCTTCTTCTTGCCATGAACAACCAACTTCTTTTCCTTCTTAATATCCACATCAACACCTTGATCTTCAGAAACCTCAATATCATCACTCAATTCCACTGGTTCAGAAGAAGTGGATTGAGGAGCACCCTTCAACAAGCGGCGAGTAGATCGACGGGTTGAAGCCTTGGGAGCAGTAGGCTTAGAAAAACCCTTAACATTGGAGACACTAACATACCCAGCATCCTCAAACCTCTGTTCTATACCCCTAGCAACAGCATTATCTCCTTCAGCGGCTTGGGCATCCGTAAAAGCAAAGTCAGATGTATCATCACTCTTGATAAAGTCCAAAGCAGACATGACTTCAAAATGTTTCAAAAACAAAAAAAACAAATAAGTGGCCAAACAAAGATGTTCCAAAAAGACAGAACAAGGAAAAAGCATACCCTGGCCATTCCTCATAAGAATCGGATCCCGATTGGCCTTTTCCCATAATTTACTAACCCCTAACAGAACTAGCAAATGTTCAGGGAAGGGACAAACCCTTGAAGGGCACTCTCGGATGGCTTTGAGAAAAGCATCATTTAAATCGGATTCGGAAGGTTCCGGTTCATTGAGAACAGCATCCGGGTGCCTCCACACCATTTTGAAGGGGATAATAGAATCAGAGACCCAGAAAAAATGATCTTTCCAAGTACCAAGTGTGGTAACCATGGAAGAAATGAGACAAGTATCAACCTTGGATGTTTCAAAGGTGAACCAATCACCATTTTTTGCCAAATGAAAGAACCAACGAAAAAGCAACAATGAAGGATCATAACCAAGGGCACGGCACAAAACCTCGAAGTGTAAAACCCTAGCCATGCCCTTCGGATGAATTTGGCCAAAGGAAACACAGTAATACTCCAAAACATTCAACACAAAGAGCGAAAAAGGATGACGAAGGTTGGAAAACTCAAAATGTCGGCAATACAGAGCAATCGAACCAGGGGGACATTGATCAACAGATTTATCACAAGCCGGTGCAACCGGATTGAATTTAAGGCCAATACCCCAATCAATACAAAAGTTCTCCACTTCCTCTTGAGTGAGGCGTGAAAAGCTAACCGAAAGATCCTTCCGTGCACCCATGATCAAAATAAAGAACAAGTAAAGCAAAGAAAGGAAACCGGAACTAACCTGAAAAATGGAAAGGAAATGTGGAGGAAACTTGAGAAAATGAAAGATTGATTGTTTGCCTTGAATGATAAATGAAAATAAAACCCAAATAGAAGTTATGATTGCATAACAGTTATTAACCTATCCTCTGCAAAAACCGCCGACCTATAAACTGCCACACATCAATCAAATCAGTTGTCAGTTTTTAAAAAATTCAAAAATTCTCAACTGACTCCAAGCCTTCAAGCCTTTAAGCAATAAAAGCAAATGTGTAAAAGTCAGAAGTCTTTGGGCTCATTCCCAAAAACCTCTGACTTGGGGGGCTGATGACGGGGGTAGCCCAAGACCAAATAAAATG
Organism: Helianthus tuberosus; assembly: GCA_030545235.1. Classification (NCBI taxonomy): domain Eukaryota; kingdom Viridiplantae; phylum Streptophyta; class Magnoliopsida; order Asterales; family Asteraceae; genus Helianthus; species Helianthus tuberosus. The sequence continues at coordinate 10,323,206 of CM060436.1, forward strand.
ACTTAGACACATTAAAGCTTAAAAGGTTCAAAGGTTGGAAATCCAGGAGTTTAGATAAAACAACACGCGAACAGTAGCAAGTCACATCTCTGATTGCTTCACCAAACTCCCCAGCCGCAAAAGTAACACGAGTCCACAGAGCACAGCCTTTTATCCGCAGGTCAAAAGGCTTCAACCCCCAAAAGGGCAAAACCCCCACTGCAAGCATGTTCACTAGTCAAACAACTTCCTCTTTGAGCGATGGCTTTCCCTATAAATGTGACACTTCATTAAGTGTGAAAAACATTCCAAGATCAGCTCTGATTCCTGGCGAATCTCTGGTCGTTGTTCTTGAGTACTTGCCTCATGCAAGTCACTTTCTTTCACATTCAACACACACATTCCCTTTGCTCCTACATCCGAAACTGAACACATTTCAGTGGAGGATCTCGAGCAAACCACAAAATTAAACAAATGAACCTCTCTCAAGGTCTTGCAAACGTGGGGGGACCCCACGACCTGCGTTAGGCAAAGTTGAACCCTTCAACCCTTTTGCCTAACCAGCCCAGCTACTATCCTTGGTCTATTATTTGTTGCATCAACAACAAGACTATCTTCTTCGTTGGTATAAAAGCTCTAGGAACACAAATTAACTCTTGGTAGCAACTCTCAGTTTGTAGCATTCTTCGGTAGGATCACATCAATACATCATCGGTGGAAAGTCGTCTTTTGGTAGAAAATGTCTTAAGACTTGACAGTTTTGTAACATCTTTCCTTATGTATTTCCAAACACATACATACAAAAAAGTAGTAAGTTTATAAATCCTAATTATTGCATGCTTACAACCCAAATATTCAATTTAATAAAGGACATCCTTTGTAAAGATTCATATTTTTTATGCATGTAAATAATGCCCAATTTTTTATAATTAGAATGAAAGATAGAAAGTGTAATAAGAAATAAAACCTCTTTATTAACAACTTAAATTACACCAAATCAATCTTTAGCGGAGTCGAACCTTTAACCTCAAGAGGAGCGACACCTTAACTCTAATGGCTTTAACAATTGGACCCAAACCCCCCACCCAAACCTTTTTATTAACTAACACGAAACAACTAAAATAAATCTTAAATAAATTCTTATTTTCTAAGCTACTAAAAATTTGTTTTTGGTCATCAAGTCTCCAATTGAGTTCTTCTATTTAGGATTGACACAAATTATGCATTAATATGAAATATTACGTCTTTGACATGCATTGGTTTACTATGTAGTTTGACATCTTAATCTTTTCAAACCCCAAATATTTCATGACTATATACTTAGGGGTTACATAATTGTTTGCTTTTGTTATTCATAAATCTTTGACAATTACCTTGTTTACTTTTGTTCTTCATAAAGCTTTGATAATTACCTAGCCGTGCGTTTTGAAAATTATTTGATATTTTTTCTTTTAAGTGTTGTTGTCTTCAATCAATACAAAAAATTTAAGAAATAAAATACTTGTTTTTTTAATTATAATTTCTTTACACTATATTGAAATTAAACACATCTATCTATACTTTCTATAAAAGGAGAAATCCCAATAACATAAGAAAAGCTGATGTGTCAGCATGAGAGCATGTCCAACAAGGCTTTTCTTATGTCATTATTACATCATAAAGCCTAATATATAAATCACTTTAAAATACATTTAATGTTCTATCAAACCACTGCCTTGTGTATTTTCAAATGTTAAAGGTCTGGCCCACATTCCAAAGGGCAAACCACTGCCCATCTACGAGAAAGTAGCAGCTGGTTCCTTTGGCAAACGTATACTTAGCAGCAGCAGTTGTTGTTATCTTCCGTAATGCTTTTAGATCAGCAGATGTTTAACGCTAATTACCGGGAAATTCAAATTCAAATATGCATGGGAATAAGTAATTAGCAATTAATGCATGTTACTCAGAAACTCATGTCAATCATCCTTCTTATATAAGGCTTTTCTTCTCATTTCCCTCTTCATATTTCATCACGCTTTCATCTTCTCTGATTTTGAAATTTGAAATTTAATCACAATCCGAATTCCGAATTAGAAGCATGTCAATATCAGTTGACAGTAATAATCTTAATTTTGTTAACGATTTGAATCCTGGGAAGGATATGTGGAACATGAAGGCGAGAATTCTTCGAAAATGGAATCAGGGTTACAAGATGGAGATCATCTTCATTGATAAGAAGGTAATTTGTATCTCTGCTTTTCCGTTTTATTATTATTTTAGAAAATGTAGTGTTGTATGCTAAGAATATACTTTCTTTAAATGTTCTTCAGGGTGCTAAGATTCAAGCAGGTATTAAGAGTCATCTGATACCTGTTTTTGATGGACAGCTGCAAGAAGATGTTGTTGTGATTCTGTCAAAATTTGGTGTTGGTGAGAATAAAGATTTATATAAAGTAGTAGTGCAGCGTTATAAAATCAACTTTTATAGATGCACGACTGTTACTCCTATGAGAGATTGGCAAGGTGTTGAGTATGGTTTCAATTTCAGAGCTTATGAAGATATTCTTCAAGGAGAGGCGTTAAATGCTTTGAGTGTTGGTAGTGTATATTTTTGTAATCATGTCTTGCTTGTATAATATTAGAGATTTTTACTTATATTCTTGTATAATGTGATCATATAGATGTTGTTGGATCTGTGATTTGTTGTGGAGATCTTGAAATCTTTGATCGACCTCCAAAGGAGACTAAGAAGATGAATTTCGAGATTGAAGATTTGGAGTAAGTTGTTGTTTATATGTTCAGTCATGTACTGATCATTAAATGTATTTAATGATGTTAATAAATAAGATGAAGAATGTTTGTATTTAATGTGGGATCATGGTAATGGTAATAAATGAGATTTATAGTGTTTGTATGTAATGCTGAATCATGGTTATAAATGAGGTCTACAGTTTATTCTTAGTGAATATGGTAGTTAATTTATGGCTCATTTGCTACTTTAATAAATGTTATAGCTTTCCTGATTGATTTTCTGTTTTTATTCATTCAATGTTGTTTTGATATGAATATTCTTTTCATGTAGGGGTAAGGTTTTGCGGTGTACTGTGTGGAATGATTATGCTCTGCAGATTAAGGACTTCATTTCTAAAATCCCACCTCATGAGCATGTGATGGTTGTTATACAGCATGGAAAGTGTAAGGAATGGAAATGTATTTTTGTTACTTTCTGCAAATCATAACTATACTGTTTATTTCAGGCAATATAAAGACAGGTATATATTAAATATCTATATACTTTTCCATGTAGGTGAATATACTATTCAAAGTGATAAGTTTGCAACACGAATTTTTCTGAATAAAGAAATTGATGAAGTTGATGAACTAAGGAGGAGGTAATTTCTCAATGTAATTTCTATTGTATATAGATGTTCAAGTCAAATACTTGGTTTCATCTCATTTGTATACTAATTCTAATCATTTGGGGTATTCAAAAGGCATATACTGAAGTTTGGACAAGGGAGTGGTTCTACTTCTCAAACGATGTGTTTTTCCATTACATAAAGAATTTGTAACTGAAGGTGTGAAGAAACATGTTGATGAGATTAGCGAGATAGAAAAGGTTTCACATCTTTGTATATAGTTTGGTTATTTGTTTGGTTTGTCACCTACGTGTTTTTACAAGAAGTGTCTTGTGTTTTTACAGGAAATGTCTTGTGTTGTGGTTGCGACAATTAAGATTGTGCAAGAAGAGTATGGTTGGTTTTATGTTGGCTGTCGTAAGTGTTTCAAGAAGGTGATGGGTAAAAGTGAATACTTGCAGAATGTTGAAAATGTTTCAGATGATATTCTTCGATTGCCTGCGACTTCTTTGGTTTGTATCAGATGTCATACTGAATGTACATCGATCACCACAAAGTAAGAAATGATGATTATTTAGCGTTATATTTATATAAGTAACATTCTAAGACTGATATTTGAATATAGTTTTGCAGTTTGCTTAGTTAGTTGTGTATATTTCAGGTTCAAGGTGCAAGTGCGGGTGCAGGATGAGAGTGGTAGTGTTTCTTTTGTTATGTTTGATAGAGATGTTCAGAAGCTTCTTGGATTAGCGGCGAGTGACATAAGAGAGATGCGGGTTAAGGCCAATAATACTGGATTCCCTCATGAGATATTTCGATTGGTTGATAAGAAGGCTGCCTTTAAGATTGATATTTCAGAGTTCAATCTTAAAAATGACTATCGTGTTTATACTGTGCAAAAAACATGTTATGATCCAGTAATAATTGTTGAGTTGGTTGGTGGAGATGGTAATGGTGATGAAAATACTGATGAGGTAGCATATAAAATTACTCTTTCAATCTATTTATTTTTCTTTTGAGTTTTAAACACTGGATTCTGTACTTTTTTATATCATATCATATATTATGATCCTTTAGGTTACTCAAGAGGTAACTAACGTTAAAGACGTTAACCTTTCAGACTCTTCCCAGGTGTCTGCTGAACGAACTTCAAGGGTGAGTATTTATTTTTAAAGTATGTTTAGTACGTTTAAAAAGAGTTCATTATTTTATTAAATGAGATCAAAAGTTGTTTTGTGATCTGTTGCAAGGATGCTGTCTCTGTTACGGCCGACTCTTCAGCCGTTGAAGTTGAAAAGGATTCTGAATCAAGTCCCAATGGAAAGCGGATGGCTCGAGATGCTGATGTTGTCAACGTTGGTGAGCTATCCACTAATGTGAGAAGAACCCGGAAGAAGCTGACTAAGGTTAACAATTAGATGCTTATGAAAATACAATTCTTATGAGAGATAAGTAGAAACCACTTATTTTTGAAGAATCCTTATGGTTTTTATTTATGTCTGTTAACTGTTTTTTTAACAAACTGTGGTTAAAAGTTTGGTTTGTAAGGGCTACGATGATGAAAATGATATGTAATGTCTATGGTTTGAATATCAAGTAAGGTTAACCTTTTGTTTGTTATATAATATAATATTGTTATTATACATTATATACATTTTTGGTGATATTGATGGACTGAATAAGTAGTAGGGTTGTATATTATTGTTAGATTGATGAATGAAAATTTAATCAATTGGTTATTCAGAAAACTGTTGGGGTCTGAGATACATTAACATCTGTAAGAGGCTAAGCATTGTTATAGCGTGCAAACATCTGTTAACCCCTAAGCACTGTTAAAAGATATGTTAAAGGCTAAGCACTGTTATATCGTGCTTCAACAGACCTTATGAGTTGTTGATCATCATCTGTTAAAGATCTTATATTATAGATCTTCTGTTGAATTGTGTAATATCTGTTGGTGAACAGCAGGACTTAGGTTCATCATACATTTTACTTCATCAGCAGAGGTTCTCTTTAGCAGACCTTTGCTTCAGCAGTCTTTGTCTTAACAGACCTTTTGGTTCATCTGCAGAGTTTGTTTGGCTATTGATGGACTGGATAAGTAGTAAGGTTGTATATTATTGTTAGATTGATGAATGAAAATTTAATAAATTGGTTAGTCGGAAAACTGTTGGGGTCTGAGATACATTAACATCTGTTAGAGGCTAAGCACTGTTATAGCGTGCTTCAACAGACCTTATGAGCTGTTGATCATCATCTGTTAAAGATCTTATATTATAGATCTTCTGTTGAATTGTGTAATATCTGTTGGTGAACAGCAGGACTTAGGTTCATCATACATTTTACTTCATCAGCAGAGGTTCTCTTTAGCAGACCTTTGCTTCAGCAGTCTTTGTCTTAACAGACCTTTTGGTTCATCAGCAGAGTTTGTTTAGCTATTGATGTACTGGATAAGTAGTAAGGTTGTATATTATTAATAGATTGATGAATGAAAATTTAATCAATTGGTTAGTCGGAAAACTGTTGGGGTCTGAGATACATTAACATCTGTTAGAGGCTAAGCACTGTTATAGCGTGCTAACATCTGTTAACCCCTAAGCACTGTTAAAGATCTATTAAAGGTTAAGCACTGTTATAGCGTGCTTCAACAGACCTTATGAGCTGTTGATCATCATCTGTTAAAGATCTTATATTCTACATCTTCTGTTGAATTGTGTAATATCTGTTGGTGAACAGCAGGACTTAGGTTCATCATACATTTTACTTCATCAGCAGAGGTTCTCTTTAGCAGACCTTTGCTTCAGTAGTCTTTGTCTTAACAGGCCTTTTGGTTCATCAGCAGAGTTTGTTTGGCTATTTATGGACTGGATAAGTAGTAGGTTTGTATATTATTGTTAGATTGATGAATGAAAATTTAATCAATTGGTTAGTCGGAAAACTGTTGGGGTCTGAGATACATTAACATCTGTTAGAGGCTAAGCACTGTTATAGCGTGCTAACATCTGTTAACCCCTAAGCACTGTTAAAGATTTGTTAAAGGCTAAGCACTGTTATAGCGTGCTTCAACAGACCTTATGAGTTGTTGATCATCATCTGTTAAAGATCTTATATTATAGATCTTCTGTTGAATTGTGTAATATCTGTTAGTGCACAGCAGAACTTAGATTCATCATACATTTTGCTTCATCAGCAGAGGTAAAACCACAAAGTTTTGAAAGTATATACTAAGACTACATAACTTCATTCTTAAGTTAGTTTCCAAACAAGAAATTTGTCCATCAAACATGTCAACTAAAACATAAATTATACAAGGCTGAAAAGGTGTTCAAAGATCATGTCAACAAACTTCAAAGTGTATTTTTTTCTCCTCTTACACTTTTTTCTTCGACTATCTCAAACCTCAGCTTTTTCCCCACAGATATTCCCGTTTCATCCATGATACGCTGCCAGTCTATATGCATCACTAGATGGTTGTTGTCGTCAGGTCTTCTAGGATCTCTCCTAACAATCAGCTGTACCAAAAACTTCACATGACCAAATGACAGCACAGCTCTACGGTAATCATTTAGCTGGTGTTCTCGAACAAAGTTCCTCGGTATTGCCTGTAAAGGAAAATTCTTTCTTTAGTTATTCATTCAAAACAGCATATACTTTAAGTAATAACAGATAGATCCAAGATTATAAGTAAAATCAACCATATTAAAAGTAGATATGTAAATACCAAGTTGTGTGTCTCTAAAACATGGTATTCAAACTGTTTTTTATAATGTGGACGCCTTTTGCGGTGTTGGTGATTGGTACGGCTGCAGTGATGTTTTGTCTCCCCGTGAAGTGCAATCCCGTCTTTATTAAAAACCTTCACAGTGAAGATAAAGTCGTCTTCAGGAGTACTTCCCATCCATTGAAACAGCAGTTGGCAGCTTTCCTCAATGTCATTTTCGAAGCAAAAAGTTGTCCATCCCGGTCCCATAAAACCAGCAGCTAATCCCTTTTTGTTTTCAGGAGAGAAAACATAATGCACATCAACTTTACTACTCTGCTTTGGTCCATGTACTTTAGCAACCAAGTTATCAATTTTTAATCTCCTTTGCGACAACAGCTTCAGTAAATCGTGTCGTAAATGCTATAATCTTCATATATTTTAGAAATGTCATATTAGATTTTATATAGGATACAAAATATAAATTAGAAGTTTTTCTAACAGTCCAAAAGATACACTGGTAATATATAAAAATAAGTAGCAGTTTTTAACCTACTTGCAGTATGTTTCTTCTTCAGCCTGTATCAAGCATCCATGAACATAATCTCTGTTCGAGCCATCTTTTCTAATCTCCAATCCATCATTGTTCAAAACATTTATCTCAAATTTTGCTTCCTTCAATTTTTTTGAACACAGCTTGTCTATGTTGTTATTTCTATAAGTTTCAACAAACCGGGTCCATTCTGGCCCGTTTATCCTCTTACTTTTATGACCGATGCTCTGTACTGCAATCTTATACTTAAAACCCGTATAATCAACCAACTTTATCACTTCACGCTTTCTTGGTAATTGGTTAGCCATTATCTTTGGAAGTACCTATGTATATAAAATACACAGCATTTAATATATCTTTAATTTTATAAATAGAGTTTTTAGCATACAATTATTATTTGAGCTAATTTGTTCTAAGAATATAGCTTACCAATCCCTCATTTAGGTCTGCCAATTGAGAGACGTTGATAATTATCATAAACTCCATCTGAAAGTAAAAAAATACAATAACAGTTAAATACTAAAATATAAAATCAATTGTATCTGAAAAACATTCTATTTAAGGTATAAAAAAATATCCAACACTTTGTAGGACCAAACTTATATGTTGTGTACTTCAAAATGGTCCCTACAACCAACAATATGAATCTAACACTGTGTAAGATCAAATTTGTATTCTTGTATAATAAAAAAGTATTATATGGCAATAAAGTTTTCAAATATCCATGTTTGTGTCAACTTCAAACTTCAGTTTTTTTCAGCAGACAAGGCTATATTCACTTACAAATCAGACATATGAGTACTATAAACTGATTGCAGAATATTTTATGAAAATTAATATTGATAGAACAAATGTATCAACACTACATGGCAGTTCATACAATAATTCTAAAACCATTTGTAAAATTTACAACCAAATATTTATGAAACAATAATATTTTATATTGTTATTTAAATGGAATGAATCAAAATGTAACTAAATAGGTTGATATAAATCTTATTATAAAATAAAGAAAATAAGTTCATATAAGTTTATCTATTTTAACATCAGTAGATTATGATTTTGATGTTTATATAATTTGAAATGAGGAAACTGAAAGGAACATGTCAAAGCATACCTATAAAATACACAAGAGAACAAAAAAAAATACCTGATCTAAAACTTTAAACTTCTGATCGTCAAGTCTGAGGAAGAAGAAACTATAGAGTTTTTTCGTCGGAGAAGAAGAGGTGAGATTGTATTGGGATTGTTGAAAATAAGATATTTATCTTTTAACTTATAATTGTTTATTTATTTAACTTATAATAATCTTTAATATCGGGATTTAAAAACTATTTTTAATTATATAAATATATTAAATTAATAGATAAGTTTTTCGTATTTAACATTTTAAATTTATATTCAAACAGTGGTTATTGCTGTGCAAAAATTGCGATGTTTTAATGTAAAAGGGGGTAAAGTATAAATTTTACAAAATTTAATTTCAATCAACCAGTGTAAATGTAACATCTGTATTAACTCCATTTAATATACTTTTCATCTCCATTATTGAATATAAGCTCCAGAAAAGATATTCGGAAGTTTTCTCAAATAACTTTCTTATCAAAATCGGTAAGGTTCTATTGCATAATATAGATTACACGCTATAAAATCAAGTATTGTTTCTTTGAATTTATTGTTTGTATTATATATGTTAGATTAATCATTATTTGATGTTATGAGTATGTGTTTGTCACTGATGGCGTTTCATATTCTCTCTTGAAGCAAATAATAGTTGTTGTAATCCGGTGTATTTTTATTAATTAAGTACTGCATTAACTTAAACAAAGTTACTGATAGCATTCTTTGTCACAATTTGTGCATGCATCTTCGTGATGTTGTCTTCTACATTACGATTGATAAATCAACCATATAATTTCTGGTTGATGCTCATTTGCTTAATTGTTGTGAGAGATGATGATTTTCGTTTTGTGCTTTATTTTTATAATACCTTAAGTGTGTGAATATACCACTTGATTTTTATAATAACTTGTAAGTTTAAATTGTTTATTGCAGATATGAATCTATCCAATCAAACACCATCCTTTTTACAATTCCTTAATGAAGATGATTTTATATTTTTGGTATGTTTTTTAACTTTCTTGCTACTATTAGGATTATACGTTAATTTTTGATGTAAGATGTTTGTTAACTACTGTTGCAGAATATACCACTTGATTTTCAGACTCTGTTGTGGGGCAAAGAGGTCCCGTATGGGCGAATTGTAGAGTTACTTGATGGTGACAAATCATGGTTAGTACGAGTAAGGAAGAGAGATTATCATTGTATATTTACGAATGGATGGACAAAGTTTGTTAGAGATTGTTGTTTGAAAACGAAAGATGCTGTATTGGTGAAAGCTATTGGACGTTTGTCATTCGTTGTCTCATGTTTTAAAGAAAAAGTGTACGAGAACTCTTACATTTCAGCAAATATTAGCCCTGAAGTTGGCATGACTGTAAGTAACGATATATTATTTCGTTACTTACTCTAAATATTTTATGCTATCTCAACAGCTTGCTAACATCTATTTGCCCTTTTAATGTCTGTTTCCTTATAATCTTAACATTTGTTGATTAACCTTTTTAACTTCTGTTGACTAAGTCTTTTAACCTCGGTTGACTAAAATCTGATATTTAAGATCTGTCCACGTTGCAACCTCTGCTTGACATAATGGATGACAGTTGTTACGAAACCTCTGTTGGATAGCAACAGAGGTATGTAATAGTTGATAGCCAATCAGTGGTTAGGTTGTGTGTAAATACTATAACTACTATTGACTAACCCTGTTGAGTAATTCTCATTTTAACTTTTGTTGACTAATCCGTTGTAACTTCTGTTGCTCATTAGTTCATATCAAATTTGCAAGTCTGCGCTAAATATTCCTTTGCTTCTTCTATAGCTAATTGCTGACAAATTTTGGAAACAATTCTATGGTAAAAATTACGAGTATGGGATGGCAACTATCTATGTTGGCAAAAGGTTTTGGAATGTGATGATGAAAGGATGGACTGATGGATGCGGATTTACTGATGGATGGTCAAAGTTGATTGAAGAAGTTCCCATACCAGTTGAATCTTGGTTGGTTTTCACCATGATTGCATCTAAAACGTTTAAGCTTTCCGTTTTCCATTCCGAGACTGGAACTAAGGTTTCTTTCAAGAAAGCTGATGTAGTTGTTTTGGATGATTCAATTTATGGAGATGATGGGTTTGATTTATTGGTTGCGGTATAAAATTTTGATGATATAATACATTGTTTGATAACATGACGGTGATAAGTAACTTTTATTATATTATGCTAATAACTTTTGAAATCTCATTTTGTAGGCTAAACACAAACAGCTTCTGGATTCCGGGGAAGTTACTTTGGATGATGAGGATGCTGGAGCTTCAGTTGGTAATTCTAAGCAGCTTACGAGTTTTGAGGATATTTTTAATGTATATATACACACATGTAATATTTATATATTATTATGATTTAAAATATGGTTTCTTATATATGATCATTCTTATAAATATAGTTTGCTGATGATGGGCTATTTGATTCAAAGATTGTGTGTCTGGTTGATGAGTCAGATGTTAAAAATGCTGTAAATTTATAATTTTCTACGCATATATTTTATTGTATTATAAGTATAAGAAGGTTTTTTTAAATTTTGTTGTAGCCTGAAGATCATTCTGTAAAAATAGCTGATGATGTTAACGATCGTCAACTACAGTCTAAAGATTTTCTTGTTCGTGACATTTCTTCCTCTTCAAGTGTTGTGTCTAATGTAAGTGTTTATTAGTTTTATACTGTCTATTTTATTATTGTCTCAATATATTTATATTCTTCTGTATGATTGAGTCTTAAACTTCAACGCTGAGTTGAGAAGATAGTTTGTGTTGATAAAGAAAGTTATAAAATTTCAAGAATTTAGAGTTGTTATATTCTAAATTAATTTACTTAGGTGGAAAAGATGCGCAAACTTCGTGGCAAGACAATTGTAGAGGATAATAAAGTTGTTGATAGACCATGTAAAGTTCGAAAGGTTCGTTTAGTATCATCCACTTCAGAATCAGTCGTACACTTCACCACACATGTTGAAGACAGACTTGTAAGCTTTTGCAGTCGTTGCTTTGTTTCGTTATTTCAACAATTTCAGTTATATATCAATATTTTATAAAATTCACTTTTCAATTTTCTGTTTTTTAGCAACTGCCATCAGATGTATCTTCTGTGTTGGATCCGCATACTGATAATCCTAAGCCTATCAAGATCCAGAATCTCAAATGTGAAGTCCAGGAACTGTTTACAACATCTCAAAAAACCAATACTGGATTCAACTATGTTGTTGTTGGATGGTCTTCTTATCTGAGATCTTGCAATATTGTTTTTGGTGATGAACTTTCGTTAGAGTTTCACAAGTCTACTCAATTGCTGAAGTTAAAAAAAGTTGTGCATATCGTGACAAAGATAAAGTCCTCTTAGTTTCATGTCATGATTGTTTGTGGTTGTACATTTGGTTCGTTGCTGGTACTACTTTTGTTTCTTAGACATGTTCTATATGTAGTTATGTCTATAAACAAGTTTCATTGTCAATGGGTGGGTGCTACTTTTTTTTTGTGGATATAACAATGGAAATACTCATATGTATCTTACATATTAACTGATGATGCATGTCTATAGTTGTCTTTTAGCTATAATAGATAACACGTTTTGGTACAATATCTATACACATATGTATATGTTCTATCAATATGTGTTATGCATGGTTTTTTAACAAATGTTGTTAATAACATTATTCTCTTAATATATGTTTACTAACCTTTGTAGTTTCTGTTGACTGACATTTTTAACATGGGTTGACTAACATCTGATAGTTACTATCTATCCATCTGGCAAGCTCTGTTGGAGATAATGGATGACAGTTCTTATTAAAGTCTGTTGGAAAGCAACAGAAGTTTTTAACAGTTAATAGACAACAGTGGTTTATTATTTGGTAGATTTTTCAACTCGACTATACACGGTTTTTTAAAGATACGACGTTTTTAGTATTTAATATACAAAATTACATTTATTTAATCTGTGTAATACACAAGGTTTTTAAAGATATAACTCTTTTTTAGATTTATTCAACACGTGTAATATACGGGGTTTTTAAGGATGTAATTTTTTTTATCATTTGGTAGATTTATTCAACCCGAATATACACAGTTTTTTTTAAAGATACGACGTTTTTAGTATTTCGTATACAAAATTACATTTATTTAATCTGTGTAATACACATGGTTTTTAAAGATATAACTTTTTTATTATTTGATATATAAAATTACATTTATTTAATCCGTACAATATACAACTTTCATAAAGATATAACTTCTTATTATTTAAATATATAAAATTACATTTATTTAACCCGTGTAATACACGGGGTTCTAACCTAGTTAATTATATAATGTTAATATGTCTAATACTGAAGTCACAAATTGATGCTCAAGTGAACTATTGATGATGAAAAGATGTTAAGTGAAGTATTATCTAGATAAGAAATTTGTGGTTTAAAATGTTTCTAGTACTTGAAGTAAAAAAAGGTTGAAATTTCTAAACAACAATTTATGAATAAGACAACTTAGGTTGTGTTTTATTTAGACTAACAAAAGGGGAATGGGTCCGAAGGGTTGAAACTTGAAAGTCAATATGCAGGAGCTGGTCTCCAAAGCGGAGAATATTGACGGGTCAAAGATGTGGAAAAAAACTGATCGGCGCAATCCTCTTAACCATCATATGGGAGATCTGGAAAGCAAGGAACGAGATGGACTTCAACAAGCGATACGTCCCACTCAATCAGACGGTGGAGCAAATCAGACACTGCTAGTTTAAATTGGGGTAGATGATGTGATTTCAATTTAGGTGACATTGTCTTGTAAGCCCTTCGGGTTTTTCAGCTTCTTGTTGGCCCGGTTCTATATTTTTATATAGATGTTCCGCCGTTCAAAAAAAAGTCTATAGTTCTATACGAATATTTAATGAAATAAGGGTGTCAGGGGCACTTAAGCGTTCAACCCTTGAAACCCACCAATGAAATTGTGTCACCTATTTCAGTCACATCCGGATAAGGCATCCATCACTTAAACTCCTTCAACCCTTGTAATTAAATTTAATCTAAAATCAAATAAATTAACACACTAACTAAATAATTATAAGGGTCTGCGATAAAAAAAAATTAAAAAAAAATAAAAAATTGAAAGGGAAAAAGAAATTCAAAAGTTCAAAAAATACGTTGTAACATAACCTTACATGTTTTATTCAACTTGTATACTTTGTCACAACGCCAGAAAATAATTGTACATTCCTAAGATTTGAACAATGAACTGCTCTACAACCTCCAGCTGTTTTGACGGACATACGAAGCAACACGTTGAAGCAAAGAAAATTCAGCAGGGGCGACCTGAGAACACGTGAAAATATCTAAGTATATCATGTGTTCTCATGTCACACCTGTTGGATTCCTCTGCCATTTGTTATTGTGAATTTTATGATGGTAATGTATAAGTTATTTATAATAAATGGTCAATTGTGTACTACAAATTGTATGGTACTTCATTGCACAATATCAGTACATCACATTGTACTACATGGTACTTCTGCATCCTATATGGACTAATCATTAGCAAAATTCTGTACGTATAGGTTTCTTGATGATTTGATTTTTATTGCTCAAAAACAAATTTATTAACCATCATAAGTCCAAATCCATGATATCTCTAACTTTGAACCTTTTAGCTATTCAATTAGTTAGTTTCTCACTTTTAAATTTAATAACGAGAATAATATGAGTATTGGTAATTCCAGTCAGGCACTAGATTGTAAAACATTGTCTAATATCTAGTCTCATATACATCGGAATATCGGATACCCAATTGCACAATACGTGTCGGGTATTGGACATACCCATTGTTGAGATTTCCTAGTGCATTTCTTATTATCTAATTATTATGTAAGTTTTTTAAACAAATGGAAGTAGAAATGTAAAAACTAAATAATCTATGTATTGGTTGGTTAGTTGATTAAAAGAAATGTTTAAATGTATGGTTCAGGTGAGTAGATGCGTATGTTTCAGATAATCGAGTCAGGTATCATCTAAATACCAAATAAGTCCAATACCCGCCACCCGGTCTCGTATTCCAATACCATCCTGAATGTTTTTTTATAAAAAAAAGTGCTTCATAAAGGTTAGAATCCTAAGCTAAAAGACTTTGATTTTAAAATCCAATTTGGTAATATGAATATTTGGTATTAACTAAAAGAAATCTGGAAAAATAGTCATTTTTGTTTGATAGAGGCATTTCCCTCTTAAAGGGGAAGTCTCAGGTTCAAATCTGGACAAAGGAAATATTTTGTATTATTTAGTATAAAATATGGTAGGGTAACATTTGCCGTTAAATAAAAAAGGGGGTGCGAATGGGTTGGTTTAAGTTAGGTTTTTTTTTTCTATTGGTTGAAAAACATATGCGGTAGCCAAATTCGGTGCGGTTAGGTTTTGGAACAAGGCATAATAAACCCGAACCGTAGTATCTGATCTTTTAGAAAAAAACGTTGGGTCATTAAATTAGGTCAGTCGTGTCATTGTTAATAGGTCTGGGTGTATCATTTAAATAAGGATTAAGCAATGCGGTTTAGGAGCTTGTGATTAATTTGTTTTCACAATCATAATTGACGTAGCCAACACCTACCAGTCGCCGTCACCGTTGCCACGCCAAACCTCTGCAATTACCACTCCAGCAGTGGCGGCAATAGCAGTTTGGGGTGTCCGGTTACGGTTAGTGATAAGAGATTCTAATTCCAATCTTTTCTCCAACTTGAAAGAAATGATACAAAGGAATTGAATTAATTAATTCCAATTCCAGATCAAATTCATTTCTCAACCAAAAACACATAAAAAAAGATGTTCAATAAAGTCTACAAAACAAACACATTATAAAACGAAATTCGGCTTTCCAATTCTATTCAAATTCTACAGACCAACCAAACTGAAAACAACCACATACTAACAGACAGACAAAAGTAGAAACATGTTTTTCTTCATAGTTACAATCAGTCAGGTGCCAAATTCCAAGTATATCGTCTAAGTACCATTTACTAATAATAATAATAATGTACAGAAATGTCTCACCTTATCGCAAGTCACAACCTTAAATCATATCATTTACAATATAAAGCTTGCTTTGTATCCTAAGGTTCAGATGGTCATAAATGCGTCGTCATCATCTTCCAGCAGCGCGTCAAGGTCGATCAAATCCTCATCAAAGTCAACAGCTTCTTCTGAACTCTCCAGAGCCTGCCAACAACCAAAATTATGAGTAACAGTAAGAATAGCCGAGTTTCAATGACGGTTTTTTTATCTTTCTTTCCTGTGGTTTTCGACACAGCAGTTGCGAAGCCCCCTTAAACAACCCCCAGGGATATGTTGGTTTGTACTCGAAATAAAATATGGGTCAAAACGGGTATATTTTGTTATACTCGGATCACGTTGGATTTAACATGCAATGCTTCTTCTCCAAGAATTTTACAAACAAATCAGTGTTAAATATGATTACATACATTATATTATGTTCAATAATAATCTAGTTTAATATAATGATACAAGGACATAGGAGTCTTTTGATGACTTTCAACAAAGTGTGAATTTCTGACACTAACACAACACGAAACACAACTTAACACGAAATTCGCGGTTTGGGTTTTTAGTCTAATTGGGATCGGATCAGTTTGGGTCGAACCTAACACATTTAGCTCAACAGGCAGTGTATGTGCCCTGGTGGGTTCGAGGGATGACCCATTTCTTTATCTTCTATTTTTTTAAATGTGTTTATGTAATAACTTAAACCATTTGAATTACTTTTTATGCCAAAATTTTAAGGTTTTAAAGAAAATGGCATAATTGAAACATAATTGCTTAAAATTAAAAACTAAAATGTAAATATAGAATATTAAAGTATTAATAGGGAAATAATATTAAATAAAATTCTTTCTTTGTGTTAAACAACGTGTGTTCGTGTCAACCCATGAATACACATGTCATGTTCAGGTTCATGTGTGACAGACGTTCGGGTCCCATCAACCCATTTTCTTTTTGTCTGCTATTTTTATCTTACCCAGTTGACCTGTTTATACCCTGAATCACTTTTGATATTCTGTGCAAGCCATCGGGTAAAACTTTTTTTTTGCGAACGAGATATGTGAGCTCCACAAAAGTGTTGTTTAAAAACACGTTAACAAAACTTACCTTGCTTTCCTGCAAGTCACTGACAGCATTGAGCAGTCTACTGTACTGATCTCTTGCCTCAGGATACTGAACCATTGATTTGACTCTTGCAAGGGCCTTTTGCAAACGCTGCTCTGTTTGTTTCCTGCCTTCTTTGAAAAAATCATCATCCTCCTCTTTTGATGGCTTGGCAGCTTCGTTTGTACCTTCATTAACTGCTTCGGGCTTAAAACCTTTCAAACCCCTTCCCTTACGCCTCCACCGCAATATTACCTTGTCCAATATTCCCACCGACCACACTATCTTTTTATAATTCTTTCTCACCTGGTGCCCTCTAACATGTGCCTACACAAGTTAACACAGATTCAACAAGTTAACACAAAATTGAAAGTAAATTCAACCAATTCACTTATGAGTTGGTCAAGCACGTAAACCAAAAAAAATAGCTTAAAAGAAAATAGATCGAACGTCGCTCATAAATCATAATATGTTTTTGATGCATAAACACTTGCTCAAAAGAACTAACGGGTGATAAAACACACTAAATGCTTACACAAGATCTAATAATATTGGAAAAAAAGCGACTTGCGTCAACCCAGCACGACCAAATACTACCTGTTGCCAACCACCACCATTTTGCTACCACTAACTAATATCATGCAAACAGTGTGCTAAAAAGAAGATTTGGCTAGGCCTGTAAATGAACCGAACATTCATGAACTGTTCATGAATTTGTTCGGTGGGAAGTTCGTTTATTTAATAAACGAACAAACATGAACACCATTTTTTGTTCATTTAATCAAACGAACGAACATGAACACACGTTTTGTTCGTTCGTTTATGTTCGTGAACGTCCGTTTATGTTCGTTCATTTGTGTTTATTTCTGTCCGCTTATTTAATAAACGAACAAACATGAACACATTTTTTTGTTCATTTAATTAAACGAACGAACATGAACACACGTTTTATTCGTTCATTTATGTTTGTGAACATCCATTTATGTTCGTTCATTTGTGTTCATTTATGTTCGGTTATTTACATTTGTTTATGTTTGTTCGTTTATGTCCTCAACTTAAATACACAAGTAGTTATATTTATATAAATATTAAACATAATAGGAACTTTCCATCTACTTGTATATATATAACTAATTGGTAATTGGGCTTTCTAGTAATAAAATTGGGTTTTCCAATGGAATTTATCATAATTAAATCACTAATATATATATAAAAAATTACTTTATGTTCGTTTATGTTTAGTAAATTATGTTCATTTGTTTTCAACAATGTTTCTTCAATTATGTTCATTTGTGTAGTTTATTGTTTGTTAAATTATGTCCGTTTATGTTTGTCCGTGAACTGTTCGTTTAGGTTTTAAACGAACGAACACGAACATAAAGATGTGGCACATACATAATATTGAGAGCACAGTATTTAAGGAAAAGAGTTGAACAGTTTACCTGAATTTTGACAATTCTTTGCCTCATAATAAGAAAATCCTTTCTCCCTTTCCAACTGCGGAACTTATTTTGTATGCGAACAGCAGCAGCATGCACCGGCTCATCATGTTGTCCTGTCTTGGGTGTCTTTAAAGCAAGAAGTGAGAGGGCACGCTCATCCGACAATCCAAATTCACTACCACCGTGCTCCTTTAGCTGCTTTTTCTGAAACGATTGCACCCTAAAGACTTGATGAATTCTGGCTGCAGCTAGAGTAGCATTACAAACAGCCGCTAATGAGTCCTTTAACGACAAGCCTTCTCTATAACCCGCTGGAGTTGGAGTTCTTTCGGTAACGGTCTGCACAGCACTGGAAGCAGAAGCAGAAGCATCATCACCCTCCTTGCTGGCTTCCTTTAGTTTAAGAAGTTGGAGGTGCGTACTTAAGGCGGCTTCAGCACAATATCCCGCGATTCCTTTATGTCCATTGCTGGCAGCCAAGTCTGCAGGTGATTTGGCTGGGTATCTTGGTGAAGGATCTGTCAATGCTCCAGCTGCTGCACCTAGTGAAATAAGGAAAACCACCGTACGCTCTCTGCAAAATCATACAAACACTCTAATCTTTAGTGCTAGATCCAAAGACAATGCTTAGATTTCATTTGATACTAAATAATCATGAATCAGAAAATTAGCTGTAATACAACCGAATAGGGCTGCAAACGAACATAAATAAAGAATTGTTCTTGTTCATTTACTTGTGTTCACGTCCAGTTCATGAACACTTACCGAACGAGGTTTTTTGTTCGTGTTCTTTCATTAAGGAAATGAACGTGTTCGTGTTCGTTTGTTAGTTTTAGGTACCATACACAAACGAACACAAACAAGCGTTCATAAACAGAAACGAACACAAATGAACATATATTAAATTTCAAATAAATAGTCATCTTTCATCATAAGCATTAAGAAGATCCACCTAAAATATACTAATGAACTTGGGAATACTGAAATAAGGTTTATTTGTCTCAATTAACTCAAATAAAAATAAAAGAATATCAAAAATAAATATAAACAGACGAACATACACGAACACGTTACCAAACACTCACGAACATTAATGGATAAACGGGGCCTCTGTTCATGTTCGTTTATTTAACTAAACGAACAAAAAAAAATTGTCTGTGTTCATTCATTTATTAAACGAACGAACACAAACGAACTTCCCGCCGAACAGTTCATGAACTGTTCGCTGAAAGTTCAGTTCGTTTACAGCCCTACAACAGAATGTAGAATAGAGGTTTTAGATATCATTCTGATGTTTGACTATGTAAAAATCAAATAATTAGATGTTATGTCAGACATACTACGATTATTTGATGAACTGATAGATGCAATAACTAGAATTGATATTTGTTTTAAGAAAAAAGGATGCACATATTGTGAAATGTGAGTCAAGTCTCTCCAGGTAAGGGGTAAATAAGTGCCATCAGTTTACCCTCAGATATTAATATTTGTTGCAGCTAAAATGAAACTGATTATTTGACCTAAATAGTCAGAATCTGATAATCCAAACATGCAATATAATCAGATGAGCAGTTAGCAAACACATTAAATGCACAAAAACTTTACCTGCCACAATATGCAGCCCAGTGAAGAGCGTTCCAGCCATTGACATCTCGGAAGTTAATACTGACACCTGCAGCAACCGTGGGTTGAATAGCCCAATCGTAACCAAGGGCCCCTGCATAATGCAGCACACCTTGCCCCTCTTCATCCAACACACTGGCACCTTTTCCACCTTCTGCCACTTTGTAAACAAGCCACGCATGCAGCTTCTCCTTTAGTAGCTTCTCATAGAGTTGATTCCTGGCTTTTTCAGAAGAAAATTCCTCTTCTGATGTAGTAGACTTCAGCATTTGGTCCCAGTTACTGTTATCCTCCTGGATTAATGGCCTAAGTTGGCTCATCAGTTCAGGATTGTTTACAGTAGGAACATGATCTTGTGGTCCAAGAGACAATAGTTTCTCAAATCGCATGTGTAGAAGCGTTTCATTGGTGTTGTCACCATCCATGTCCAGATTATTATTATTATTATTATTATTATTATTATTATTATTATTCTCGTTGACTTGGAATTCAAATTCTCTTACTTCACTGCATGCAAGCCTATTGGAACACGTTACGTAAAAATGCACCCTTCCGGGCTTGTGATCAGGTGTGTGACAACAAAGAACACCATCGGCTACCACCTCTGCAGGGACTTCCAATTCTCCAAACATACATGCCCATTCACAATGCTGCAATTCTTCATGACTCCTTAAGAATCTGCCCGTTATCAAAACCTGCTCGTAACGCAAGAGAAAAGATGAGACAAATAATCCCACCATAATTCCACTTTACTATTTGTTTTTTTAATCAATTTACTTGTAAGGGGGCTGTTTGGATGTGCATTTTCAACGTCAAATACTCGGTTGTTAAAAGCTTTGCGTGGTTGTGTAGATTTACATGTATTTTAATCATCAGTTTTCTTTCCTTACCTGATTTTTCAAATCTGATTATTTAGGGCAAAATATTTAGAAAATCATAAACCTAACATTCAACATTGAGTAAGGTACACGGATGGTCCCTGTGGTTTACCAAAATTTTGGATTTGATTCCAAGCTTTCCAAAACTACATGGACGGTCCCTGCGGTTTGCACTTTGTAACGCATTTAGTCCTCAGCCAACATATCTAAAGGTTTTAGCATGTCCAAGTTAGGGACTAAATGCGTTACAAAGTGCAAACCATAGGGACTATCCATGTACTTTTGGAAAAAATTGGGGACTGAATGCGTTACAAAGTGCAAACCACAGGGACCATCTATGTACTTTTGGAAAGCTAGGGACCAAATCCAAAAATTTTAGTAAACCATAGGGACCATCCGTGTACTTAACTCTTCAAAATTATTGCAAAACTAAATTACAATTATTAGTTTTACCATCGATGTTATTGTTAAAAACACTGAGGTGGCGAGATGGGTAGAAAACCAGCCAAAAAAGAGTCTGGTTTAAATCGGGTTGTTTTAGGGTCTAATGTTACTTGTTCCGACGCTCACACACAAGTCAACTCGTGTCTCGTACAAATTTAACATCTATGTTTTAGACCTGTTTGCTTACAAGATAACGTTACCTGTTCCATCGCTTTTAGGTGAACACAACCCAAATCAACCCACGTATAAGTTAATTGATTGAAAACCCCAGTTAGACCACACGTCCAAACATATCAGAGTCTCACAATCAGAACTATAAAGCATTAAAGCTCGTACCTTGATTTCGGACCCAGCATAAGCCCAGTTAGGAGAAAAGTCAATAATGCTGAACAACTGGTCCTGAGAAAGAGATGGGCCAACATAACTGTCCAAGTGTACTTGTGGACTAATAATGGAATCATCAACCCCATTCTCATTTTCAACAGCTTCCCAGTACGTCCCGGAAGTCGACTGCGTTTGTGTCTCCTTAACATCTCCAAGTTCTTTGGTCATCCACCGGTCAAAGCTGTCAAGCTTCTTTAGACCTTCCTTCATAAACTCTTCTAAAAATGGAGGTTTCAGAGAACCAGATCTTTCATCCACAACAGGAATCGTATTACCCTCCAGATTTGGTTTCCCACCGTCTTCATCTGTCAAATGGAATTCAAAGCTTCCTTGCGTAAAAAGCTTATGCTGGTCAATGGTATTCGTAGTCTCAAACGAACTGAAAAGGTCTGCAAAACTAGCGTCTTCATGAAACCTAGAGGGGAGATTATTGTATCCTGCATCATCAGGCTGCAATTTTTCATAAAAATACCACTTAGTATATGTTGATACAGTCGAAGCTATAAACAAGACGAACATAACATATAAATTATCAATTGACTAGTACCTGCCACCCTGCATTTCCCCTGAACTGCATTTTATCAAATCCATCTGGCATCACTTGACCCATGTTTGGGTCAAAAGACAGTGTTGACTGATAGCTAGCAGGCTGACTTCCTGTATTGTAGCTTTCAAATGCATATGACAAGCCAGTATCAAGATTGCTCCCATCTTTGTCCCCTTGCATGAGTGAGACAAAGCTCATATCAGGATTCATTTGAGATTTTCCATCATAGTCACCTATAAGTGAGTTTGTAAACTTGATCAGCTTAAGTAAAAAAAAATCCAAAATTTATGCATCAAGGAATCTAAATAAGAAATTACCTGAAGAAGGAACGGGATAATAAGGCATAGAGAATGAATCCTCAGTCTTTGCGGTAACTGATGGTTGCAAATTGTGGATAGAGCTATATCTTGAAGTAGATTGGTGAGAATATGCTGCATAAAAAGCCCACTTCCCAGTTAATCATACTTTAAAATAAGATGACAATGAAGGCCAGAAGCAGACAAAAAAACTTAAAGGTAGCGATTTCAACTTTACATCAATCCCGAGCCGACGGTCCTAATTACTTAACGCACACATTTTGCCACCTCTATAAGAAATGAATAAGGTAACATGAACACACCTGACTCGGCATCTTCATATTCTGAGGCCTGCGTGCTGTTCTCGGTAGTTTGTGAAGCAACTGGATGATTATATGTGTGATACTTAGAAGACACGGAACTATCGACCTCAGAAGTGGATATGTTCTCTTCACTTTCCAAAGAAGTGGGAGTAGCTTCTCTAGCACGATGTGTGCTTGTCCTATTCCCCTGATATTAATACAAGATTGTTGTCAGTAGAAGAGGTTATATCTTATATAGCCGTGTTTTTCTCGTAACTGTACATTATGTTGGCTAAATCACTAAGATAGTCTATTGTATATATTCTTTCCAGTATTCTAATACGTGTTCTGTAAAGAGATGTAATTTAGAGGGGGTCTGATTTTATTTGAGATATCACAAGAACGAGATTGTTGCATGTAGTTTCGGACAAAGGGAATGTAGTTTCTGGTTGGAAGAAAACTTCTGCAAACTGTGTTAGTGACGCTACCTGAAACAGCTACAGCATATCACGTTGAATAAGACATGCCCAAAGAACAAAGCAAGAAAAACAAAGATCAAAGATAGACCAACCTTTACTTCACGGTAGTGGACCAGGACAATATTTGATAGCTCCCTGCAGCATCAGTATACATATAAGAAGATGATAAACTCCAAACAGAAGACTCGAATACTTTATTTAATTTTTCAAATTTCAGTCATTTATATTTGGAATTTTCATATATGATAAGCTTTCTAACTTTTAGTTTCAGTATGTTTTATAGCAATAAAAAGGAGGTGACAGCATTAGTTACGTTAGAAAGAACAAATAAAACTTGGACGACTTGATAGTCTGCTTTATTTTCATTATTAAAAAGTAAAATCAACTTTTCATTTTGTTCACATTTATCTGATTGCTACCATAGCAAGTAAAATCAACTTTTCATTTTGTTCACATTTATCTGATTGCTACCATAGCACAACACACAAGACTGTCAAAAAAACGTTTAAGTTACCTTTAGTAAAAACCAAAAACAAATGTATATGTAATGAAGATGACCATAATGTTTGTATTTCCTTGACAATGAGCTTCATGCTTATTATATTTTTCCTCCTGTCGACTAGTTTTATCAATAAATATCACCTATCTTTTGGATATTCAATGGAAGAGCTTAAATGAACTTGAAACCAAAATGTTCATCTACTTAATTTTTTCATAATAATATCTTTGTTAGACAAAAGATGATCCAGTTGTAGGTTATTAACCCCTAACATGTACCTCACAATATAACTAATTAAGACATTAAGCTACACCAGCTTTATATTCCTAAGCTAATTGTGAACATAAGCATTAATTCATAATGTATGGGCAAGTGGCAATCATTATGTTATAAAGACCTGGTGTTTTACAATGCTTTCTTTTTAATTATTACTTTCGTATATTTTCCTTCATTTAAGTAAAAGTCAAGAGTGATATCCATCAACGATATCTATAGTGATGAGTTAAAAGTGCATGGGTTGGAAAAAGAATAAAGAACACACACACACTCAAAAATAAATTCCACTCACTCTTCAAGCAACCAATAGCTACGCCTCTGAAAATTTTCATTATCTTCTCCATGAGCATAGTAGCAATGTAGCACATCAATGCTTCCAGCCTGAACAACATTTAATGAAAATTTCAGGTATACTGAACCTTTCAGCAATTAAAAGAAACCGACAAAAGAGCCAAAGTGTTTGAATGTTTTTTTTTTTCAGGAACATTGAAAAATGAAGATTAAATAAGTAGAGAAAAGACACTAATAACACTTACTTTTAGCCTTTCGTGAGCTTCCTTGACTGTTTTCCCATCCTTTTTCTTTCTCCAGTTGTGTCCATCTTTCCTAAAATACCTCAATACCTTCCGGTCAAACAGAAAAAGTGAACCATCTGAAAACAGGCATACACATCAGCTCATCATGTCTACTGGTACAAATTATAAGTAAATATATAACTAAAAGAAGATTATCATTCAAACTATTGTGTGCAATGTGTATATGTATAAAAACCACAAGCTTTAGAAACCATACTTGGAGGCCTATTTCCAGGCTCTGAAGCAATCCGAAACTTTGTATAATTACGTAGAATCTCACATATCTCTGCAGGTCGAAGCCACCGGTGCTGTGCTTCTAAAAGTATTTGATCAATATCTACATGTAGCCAAAAAACTGATCATATTAGCAACTACATCCCTCATCTACTTTACATGCAGATGATTATTAACATCCGATGCCGGAAGCAAAAGCAAACCAAAGCAAAGTCATTCAATCACATCTAATTAACATATCTTAACTAGTTCATGCACTGAAAATCCACACAATAAAAAACCCTAAATAAATATAACCAGCAAAAAATCAAAACAAAATCAATCAATCCATACTTCATCACCTCATCACCACCTACATACACCAAAACAAGTTGCTAACACATACACGATACTGTAAATACACACAGATACATCTACTTATGAGTGAAACACATACAACAACAACTAAAACACACGATCAACCGATCATACAAGATCCTAAAATTCCATAAACCCTAACTCACAAAAACCTAAATCAAAGACAAAATCAACATAAATTACAGTAAGTCAATAACGAAGACTAGTCAAAGTCAAACTCACCTAACTGAGCACCAAGCGCGTAACGACGACCTTCCGCCATAACCAAATCGCCAGATCTCACACTGTAACTAACCTACACAAACACTCTTACAATAAACCGTTCAAATCGTTAAATTCAAGCAAAACCTACACCTGATTGAAGCTAAATTAGGTCACTAACAGTACGATTGATGAGATTGATGAAGATCGGTGAAAAATTAGGGTTTTTTTGTAAAGCGTCAAAAGGAAAAGAGTAGGAAGGTTAAATAGGGGAGAAGAGGAAGCCGCCTAAGTGGAAATGGAGGACAGTTATTCACAGACATGAGAGTGTGTGAGAGAGAAAGGTGTGTGAGTGAGAGAGTGTGTGTGAGAGAGAAAGGGTTAACAGTTGACGTCGTTAATTGTGAACTTTCAGCGTTTGCTCCACTAAAAAGGCTTTTGTACATGGAGGGGCGAGAGCTCGGAAGCTGCTGATTTGCAAACAGGAAACTAGAGTACAAATACTATTTTTTTTTTCTTAAAAAAAAAAAGAGTACAAATACTATTAAAAATCAGTATAATGTTTAAACATTGATAGATTTGAGAACTCGGTTACGAAGGCAGTGAACGATGAAGGATTTCAACAAGTTACTCAATGAATATTATCACCTTAAACATTAGAGGAATGGGTAGGGGTGACAAGGGAGAGTGGGTTTCTAACATTCGGGTGGTTAATGAAGTTTCTTTCATCATGTTGCAAGAATCCCAATTGGCGTCGTTAAATGGTTTGGATATGGGGAGGTTTTGGGGTAGAGGATCGTTTGATTTTGAGCATGTTGATGCCACGGGGAGGTCTGGGGGTCTCGTTTCTATGTGGGACCAAAAGATTTTCCAGAAAACTTCAGTCCATAAGCATAGATACTTCTTAGCAGTTCATGGCATCATTAAAGGTAGCGGCTTGAATATTTGTTTGGTGAATGTTTATGCGACACAAAAAATCAATGATAAAAGAGCTCTTTGGCGGGAATTGGAGCGGTTCATGCAACATAACTCGACTTATTGGATCGTGGGCGGCGATTTTAAC
Source organism: Helianthus tuberosus (assembly GCA_030545235.1). Lineage (NCBI taxonomy): Eukaryota > Viridiplantae > Streptophyta > Magnoliopsida > Asterales > Asteraceae > Helianthus > Helianthus tuberosus. Next base: position 10,349,683 of record CM060436.1, read on the forward strand.
AGTGTTCGTGATAGGAGTGAAAGGAGAAATACTAAGTTTAATATTGCCTTTTCTAATGAATTTAATGATTTTATAGACAAGGTAGAGCTGCACGAGTATGGGTTAAAAGGGCGCAAGTTCACGTTTGTTTCGGGGAATAAATGTAGCAGGATTGATAGGATTTTCGTATCCTTGAATTTTCTGAACGACTGGCCGGCGGCAGAGTATAGAGCTTTAGCGAGGGAAAAATCGGATCATAGTTCGTTGGTGCTCAAAGTTGCGTACCGGAACTTAGGGCCTAAACCTTTCCGGTTTTTTAACTCGTGGATAGATCGTGTTGGGTTTGATGATATGATTAAAAGGGCGGCTTCGAATTTTCAAGGGTCTGGTGCGCCAGATGTTTGTTTAATGAAGAAGTTTAAGCACCTTCGCAACTCTATTTTGGATTGGAAAAAAACCGTTTTACAAATGGAGGAACAGGAACAACATACCATCATGTTAGAGTTGGAAGAATTTGATAAGGAAGTGGAATGCCACGATCTTTTAGATGAAGAGCAGTGGACGTTTTGGGAAGGCAAAAAACGGGTTAAGGAATTGGAGGAATTCAAAAGTAAAGATTTGAGACAAAAGGCTCGCGTTAAATGGGCTAGAGAAGGCGACGAGAATTCTAGCTTTTTCCATGGGGTGGCGAACAAAAGAAGGGTCTCAAACTTCATACCGGGATTATCTGTTAACGGGGTTTGGATCTCTAAACCCTCCTTTGTTAAACGTGAAGTGTTTTCTTTTTTCAGGAACAAATTCATTGAAGAAATGGAGGAGCGCCCGTACTTAGAATGTTTTGATTTAAAGATGTTATCGGATGCTGAAGCCGAGTCTCTTGTGATTCCATTTTCTGACAAGGAAATTAAGGAAGCGGTATTTGATTGTGGGAGTGATAAAGCTCCGGGTCCGGATGGTTTCAACTTTCGTTTTATCAAAAAGTATTGGGCTTTATTCGAAGAAGATTTTAAGAAGATTTTCCTACAGTTTCAAGATACGGGTAGAATTAATCGGGGGGGTGGGGTCTTCTTTCATTACTCTAGTGCCTAAGGTGAATGATCCGGTGAGTTTAGGAGAGTATCGCCCGATTAACTTGATTGGAGTAGTTAGCAAGGTGATTTCTAAGGCCTTGGCTAATAGATTGAAGACGGTGATGGATTCGGTTACTCATGAGACTCAGTCGGCGTTTTTGGCGGGTAGATATATCTTGGACGGTCCTATGATGATTAGTGAGATTATGTCGTGGGCGAAGCGTCGGGGGAAAGAATTATTTATGTTCAAGATACATTTCGAAAAAGCCTACGACAACGTTAACTGGGAGTTTTTGATGTCGATTATGCGTCAGATGCGATTTCCTACGATATGGTGTAATTGGATGTATGGTGTTTTATCTTCCGCCGCGTCTTCGGTTCTTGTGAACGGCTCCCCTACCTTTGAGTTTTCTTGCAGTAAAGGTATTCGTCAAGGTGACCCTATCTCTCCTTTTTTATTTATTTTTGTCATGGAAGCATTTTCTAGTATTATACGGAAGGCGTGCCATCTTGGATGTTTTGACGGGGTGCGTCTCCCAAATGGTGGACCGGTGATGTCTCATCTTCTTTATGCTGATGACGCTATGGTGATGGGGGAGTGGTCGAATTTTAATTTTAAATCCTTGAGGAGGATCCTTCGGATATTTCACTTATGTTCGGGTTTGAGGATTAATATCCACAAATCTACTCTTTATGGTGTTGGGATTGCTTTGGATACGGTCAGTGAGAAAGCTTCCTGGTTAGGTTGCAAGGCGGGTGAGACTCCTTTTAAATATTTGGGTGTTCAAGTGGGTGGGAATATGAACCGGATTAATAGTTGGGAGCCAGTGGTTCAAGTTTTTAAAAAACGCTTGTCCACTTGGAAAGCTCGAATTCTATCCATGGGGGGAAGATTGGTTCTAGCTAAATCGGTGCTAGAGAGTATTCCGTCTTATTATTTCTCCTTATATAAAGCTCCGTTAGCGGTTATTAACAAGCTAGAAGGGTTAATAAAAAGATTTTTGTGGGGAGGGAATGATGAGATTGGCAAAATTCATTGGGTCGCTTGGGACAATGTTGCCAAACCAAAAAAAGACGGTGGGTTGGGGTTGAGCAAATTGACCGATTGCAATTACTCGATGCTTCTGAAATGGTTATGGAGATTCAAAACTGAAGATAGGGTTCTGTGGAAGAGGGTTATTGTAGCACTTCATGTTTCTAATCGGAGATGGGATATTGTGCCGTGGAATAAACAATCGACGGGTCCGTGGAGTAAGCTAGTCAAAGTGGCGTATGCTACCAAGGTGCAAGGTACTAGTTTTATTAATATGATTCGTGGGTCTCCCGGGAATGGTTTTGAGATTAGATTTTGGTTGGATACGTGGATTAATGATGAGCCTTTGAAAGATTTATTTCCGAACTTGTTCCGTCTCGAAAATAATAAATGGTGTAAAGTGGTTGAGAGAATTGGGGATGTGGGAATTATACAATGGGATTGGAAACGTTACCCGGCTACTAGTATAGAGGTTTCGGAGCTTGTCAATTGTCATAGAATGATATCGGTGGTTCATCTTAGTAATAGAAGCGACACTTGGAGATGGAACGTCGGTCATAATTGTTCTTACTCAGTGAAGGAAGCGCGTCTTTGGTTAGCTAGCATGAGCTCGAACGAAGGGAGGTTTGTTTATAAATGGTGTAAGTGGCTCCCAAGCAAATGTAATGTGTTTATGTGCGAGCTAACTTGGATAGGATCCCAACGGCGTCGGCTCTCATGCGTAGGAACATTCAAGTTGGCAATGGTTTATGTAATCTTTGTGGTGAGGTTGAGGAAACTACGGAGCATCTCTTCACCGGTTGTTTTGTGGCTAATGGTGTTTGGAATGGCATCGTCTCTTGGCTCAAGATCCCTCCCATTTTCGCTTTCACTGTCAAGGATGTTTTAGAGCTTGTTGATCACTTGCAACTTTCGGCTTCCAAGAAAGATTTGGTTTTCGGCATTCTTGTTCTAACTTGTTGGAAGATTTGGGCTACCAGGAACGAGGTTCTGTTCACGCAGGCTAAGGCTAATGTGGCGAAGATTGTGGCGGACGTTAAATCGTTAAGCTTTCTTTGGTTCAATAGTAGGTCGAAGAAGGGTGGGTTAGTTTGGGAAGATTGGTGTAAATTTGATATAACTTGATGTATTGGTTTTGGGGTTATCTCTAGCTTAGAGATTTCCCGTCTTTGGTTTTATGAAGTTCATCTTTCAAAAAAAAAAAAGTATAATGTTTAATTGTTCAGGCAAATATTTGACCAATTTAGATTAGAGGTCTTAACCATTCAGACTCGGTATAAAGCTTAACCATTCAGAGGCAAATGTCTGAACCATTCAGACATCTGTTCACGAAACAAACAGTCTGAACCATTAAATGTTGAACTAGTAAGTTGTCTGAATCATTAAGAACATCACTAAGAGGTAAACAAACAGCCCCTAACACATATATCGAAGTATCAATGTCACGCTAGCACTAAAGTTGGAACGTGTTAATGTGAAGTAAATTAAACTAAAGTGAAACGTAAAACATATAAATGAATAACTAAGTCAATCTAGGACCCGCGCGTTAAGACGAATATGTTAAACGGGAAAAATAAACGTAAAAGTGTTGAACAAAACACGCATGTTGCTCCATGTTAACTCGCAAAGTTAAAAGCGAAAAGTAAAAACGTTAGACCACACACGCACATTGTGTCGTGTTAACTCGCAAAACCTATAACGAAATACAAAACGAATTTTTTGTGAAAATGAAAAGTATAGAGGACTAAAGTTGAAAGTAAAAAAGTTGTAAGGTTAAATTGTAAAAGATGAAAAGTTTTGGATTAAAAGTAAAAAAATAAATTTTATGAGATTAAATTGTAAAAGATGAAAAATTTTGGGTTAAAAGTAGAAAAAATCATTTGTTTAAAACCCCCTAAACATGATATATACAACACGATGATGCTTAGAAAACTTGCAAATTAATACTATGTATATATCTATCTTTTATATTAAAGCAAAATAATGTTGACCATTTGACCATTATGTGGCATATCTTTTTAGACAGAGAATTCTTATTTGAGCGCCATTTATCTATATTCTCTCAATTCTCCTTCAATTCATATACCGCCTCCGAATTCCTTCATTCGACTTTCAAACTCTACTTTGACTATATATGGATAGTTGAAAAAATCATCAATTAGTGGAAGATCTTTTGCGAGAATATGGAAGCGTTCCCAATTTTACCGTCTATATACAGTTTATGGCTTTCAATCAGAGGATTCAAAGGACCATTCGAGTCGCCTGTTTTGTTTTATCTTGATCATCCTTCGACACTGAAGCATCGGTAAGTTGGATTCCATCTCTGTTTGTGATTTTGTAGTTGTTATAAGAAAACCCTAATTTGGTTGTATGATTTGTTATGTTGTTGGTCTTGATTAGGCCGTTAATTGTTTTTTATATGCGGTTTTTATCAGTTCATTGTATATAATTTGTGTGCTTTTGGATGTAATTATACACCCTAATATATTTGTTTTTGTGTCAGCTAAATCCTGTTTTGTTTCTTTTCCTTTTCATTCATTAGATCATAAACCCTAATCGCGTTTTGTTAATAATAGAGATAGATTTAGGTTAGCATCTTTGTACAGAATTGAAAAATTTAATAAAACAGAGTTTTAGTTCTGCTTTGTAGAAGATAACATTCTTCTAATGTCAATATATTGGTGTGTATGTCTATTTTTTTATTTGCAGGTATGGATCGTGGCTTTCTGGTTCATATGACGGATCCGTATAAATCTGAATTGGTCAGGAACCCTGTTTTATTTGTTATTTTTCATTTGTTAGATGTTATTAAATTTTAATTTGTGCGAATATTTTATTATTTAACTTATCTTATAAATATATCGTTCTTTTGGTTTTCAGGAATTGCCTAAGCGGTATAAGTCATTGATAGATGTTGCTAATTATCCTGTAGGGTGTGTAGACCTAATAACAGACAGTGGTCTGTTGTTATTGAATCGAATACAAGGGGGTGTTTTATATGTCAAGGTTAGGTTACAGTTCTTATAATGCTTGCAGTTGAGCAGAATGATCTGATATTATTTGAAAATGTGGATATCAAAACATGTAAATTGAAACATATCAAAGGCCACCATGGTAGATATGTGAATCCTATGTTCTATTGTGTCATGACGAATGTAGAAACAAAAGATCTGGTATTATGCTAATATATTGTATCTATTTTTATTGTATTTTTTAATTTATTTTACTTCATTATGTTTACCAAATATTTCTTTTTTCAGCTGCTCCATACGGCCTTCATGGATAATTATTTTAAGAATGATCCATTGGATTATCGTTTCACATTACGTTTTGGAAATAAACGGTTCTGGACGGTATACATCGTACGCCGTTTTGGTACCAACTACAGTATTGTTGACTGGTTACATATCTCAAATGATCTTCATCTAGCAACAGGGGATTTTGTTATATTTGAATTATTGGGATATAATGATTTCAATATTCGAGTTTTTCACAATGATGGTTTGCAGTTTATCCATCCAGAACCTTTCTCTGCATATTCTGATGTAAGAGTAGAAGAAGTATGTGAAGTTCAAGTTGATGGTAATTTGAAGATGAAAGCCATCGTTTGTCTCACATACTACCGTCTGATGTTGACGATCCTGATTATGAATTTGATGTTCAGTTCGAAGATTCTGAAGTTGATACTGATGCAAACCAACATGTGTACGCAAAGGATGTTGAAGATGGTATAGTAAAATCCCCTATAGATGTGGGTGATGTTTACGAACTGACTTGGGTTTTAACCAATCATTTTGTAAGTTTGTTTATTTAATAATTTATATCTAACTGATTTTGTTTAATACGTTTGAATTGAGTGCACACTAATATTGGCTATTGTTATTTAAATGTAGAAATTCCCAAAAGATTTTGCTGCGAACGTTAACCTAGCCGACATAGAAGAGATGATTGTTGTGACTGAAAATGGGTTTTCAAAGACGTTGTCCCTCCGTTCCGAAACCGGTAACAAAAAGGTTAGATATGCATTTAGAGGTTGGACAAGGTTTATGCGCCAAGCTGGTTTGGAGAATGGATATCGTTTTCTACTTCATTATTATTTTAATCGTGCAACATTGATGATTACCAATGGTCGATTAGTCTGATGTTACTTTTCACAACGCAACTTAAGAATTTTAATGTTATTATCATGGTTATAAGTTCTTAAACATGTATCTTTCATGTTACTTATTTTTTGATTTCACCTTTTAAGCATAATGCAAATAATAATAAAAATTTATTTTATTTTTATACGCATCTGTATTTTTCATTGTATTTTGCAGTTTATTTTGTTTTATCTTTGTCGTTTAACCATAATGTATTTATATTTCTGCGAACAATTCTTATTTACCGATAATATGGCGCTTTACGATATCTTAATACTATTTATACAGCATCGTCCTATGTTAAAACATTATGACATCTTTCTACTACGTTATTTGATAACATATTTACTCAAAAGCGATTAATGTACCAATTTTTTTTTATATTATCCTTGTGTATATTTTGTTCCAGTCATCATGGCTTGAAATTGAGCTCCGCAAATGACCTCATAATGTCTTTAAAACATGGACCGTTGTTTGATAATTTATGCTGATAAGTCTGTTCTTTTATTTCTGAATTTTACAGTATTACCATGAACTCTGGTATTCACGCTTTTATTTACAGCTGCTTTACTTTTTATGTTGAAACAATTAACTTTATATGATCATGGTTACAGAATTGGGATTTCAAAATTTGCTTGGTGAATGAAGCTTATGGGAATACATTCCATGTGCATTTTACAGCATCGTAATGGAAGCTCCAAAAAAGTCTGTAAATTTGGTGTGTGAAGTTAATAGACGTAATTTGCTTGATCCTCAATTTCAAGAACTAAGTAAGTTTGATCCAGTCTGAATACGTTTAGTTTTTTTATTATGTTTTAACTTAAATTAACTTAATTATGGAAATGTAAACTGATTGACCGTATGTCACACCCCGATATTTCCACGTATTACCGGTGGGCCCGATGGGGAGTATCGTGACGTAGTTGATATCATCATAGTCAAACAACACAATATATAAATGCACAGCGGAAGCAAAAGATAAATATATTACAATCCGAATATAAAGTAATATCAAAGTATTACAACGGAAAGTAAAGGATCCACAGGCGGATCTTAAAACATAAACATTGTTCAACAGACTTTAGGCGCCTAGAACTTGCAAGATTCCTTATAAACGCCCTGAGCTTCCAGCAAATTACGTTCAGTACCTGTCACTTAACCCTTTTGGAAAATACGTCAGTTTTCACTGGTAAATACACTCAACCGACTCATTTTGAAAAGGTTTAATAAAATTGATTTGAATGCACGTGGCACAAACTCTTTATAACATGGGACAATTATATTTATAATCTTGTATATAGATTTACATGTTCGTTGTACGTTCAGGGCCCGATGTAGAAACCGAGTCAGATTAACAGACACGCCACAAGTATAGGCCCACAAGAGAGTGAGATACCGTTTTTCCTTAAGCAACTGTCAGGTGTATGCCTACACCCCGTGCTTAAGACGTGGCCATTTTATAATACAATGATGTCAAGGATATCCGGGACATGGTCATTAACCTCCCAAAGGCTTTAAGCAAACAAAACAATTTAAACGGGCCGATCAAATATCAATTAACCACCATACGATGGAAGATTTAATGCCCGACCAAGCAGTATTTTATATACCGTACCCCAAGCCCGTATAGGGAAAATAAGTTAAAAGTATTTACCTGAGCTAGCTCCTGTCTTAAATAGCAAGAATTTAATAACTCAGCCGTATTCACTTAAGTAAGCGTAGGTACAATTTACCGGAAGGCTCCAATTTGGAATGATGGTATAAATAACCAATTAGAATGCTAACGGGTCTTTAATCAAGCCTAAGCTTAGACCTGTTAGTCTTAAAGAAAGATGAGTCAAAGAAGGATGATGATCGACATTCATCTATTCAACACAGTGTTCCATCCAAGAGGATAGTGCTCGATAATGAACCACGTACCAAGTCCTGTACCTATAAATACTTTGTTTCCTGCAAACCCCGGGATTTCACTGGGGAGAAAGGGGCAATTGATTGTATGGCCTGGTTGGATGAAATGGACACAGCTGTCGATATCAGCGGCTGTGCTGAGAGGGATGTAGTGAAGTATGTATCCCAATCGTTCAAGGGAGAGGCACTAGCATGGTGGAAGGCTCTCATTCAAGCTGCTGGGAAGATCCCACTTTACAACATGTCATGGGAACAGTTTGTTGCTCTCATTATGGAGAACTACTGCCCTCAACACGAGGTTGAGAGGATTGAGTCAGATTTCTTATCCTTGGTTATGATAAACTTAGATTGTCAAGTTTACCTCACCAGTTTCAATACCCTGTCCAGACTGGTTCCTTACCTAGTAACACCATAACCAAAGAGAATTGCTCGTTTCATTGGGGGTTTAGCCTCAGAAATCAAAGCTAGTGTTAAGGCTTCAAGACCTACTACATTCAGGTCAGCAGCAAATCTCTCGCTATCTCTCACACTCGATGTGGTTAGAAGCAAGGCTGCCAAAGCCTCTGAAGATGGAAAGCGTAAAAGGGAGGATGAGAATTCTCATCGCTCCGATAAGAAGAGGAACTCTGAGGATAAGAAGAGTTCCGGGTTTGAGAAAGACAGCCAGCAGTCGGATGAGAAGACCAGGTGCAAAACCTGTCGGAAATACCACCTCGGGAAATGCAGATTTGAATCTCAGCCTCTACCTTATGGGATTTGCAAGTCTAAGGAACATAAAACCTTGGAATGCAAGAAGTTGAAGGACGCAACCTGCTAGGGTTGCAACGAAAAGGGGCATATCAAGACTAACTGCCCTAGAAATCAGAAGAAGCCCGAAGAAGCCAAGAGAACAAGAGTCTTCAGGATGAACGCCCAGGAGACGGTGCTGAATAATAATTGTATAACAAGTACCTTTCCTTATCAAGCAGTCTATGCAGAAATTTATATGATGCTGACACATATGATTCTGTAATGAACGATAAATGTTGAGAACTGTTGTCTCCGCCTGATTAGGACTCCGGTCATTTAATGCGAGGTTGAAATTGGCCGATGACACTATAGAAAATGCTCCAACAAATCCTAGATTGATATCTTATATCTATTAGGACTCACTCTTTTCTGATATCCTTATGGCAAGCTTTCAAGCTATCCAAATTCATCACTATAATAAAGACAGATATGACATTTTGATTCCCTGTCAAAAAGATGATGGATTAGGACCAAACTTTAAATGCCATTAATGGTCTTTTGTGACCTAGGCTAAGTATAATTGATATATATTAAATAGCGTTCATTAAGAATGTTAATGCTATATTGGCTTGTATGGTTTAATGAAACCATGGTTAGTATATAAGGCCACGAGGATGATGAATCGCAGTTGTCGGATCGCAACCAAGAAATTGATTCATTTAATAATAGGAACCATTTCTTCTGTTCCTGTCAGAAATCTTTAAGTCATCAAAATTCTAATGTACCCTCTCTATAGATAAAGGACATTCGCATGTAATTGATATCTCTTTAATCCCTATTGATTACGAATACCAAATGGTATGACAAAACCGCCGTATGAAAATTGATGTATCTTAATAAGTTCCATAGATTGCTTCCATGCCTGATCAGTATGGAGGTTTAATGCATGGAACCACAAAGATATCCCGATAATCATATGGTACTAAAGTCAACTAATGGTATTCAAAGGAGATATCCAGAATGGAATTGTCCAAGTAAATGTTCCCGATTAAAGAATTCGTGGACTAGTAACATAAATGTGTCACCTATTTGACACACGCAATGATAGGTGAACTAGAGCCTGAGATATGGAAATCTCTGTAACATCCTCGTACCTTAATTATCTTCTCCTACGATTACCCTGTTTACCCCTGAGAGGCAGGTAGAGTTAAGGTTTATATCCCATTTACGGCTGTATTATTATGAAATCTCCAAGACGGCTAGTACCATCATTGGGAGAATCAAAACCCCGATTAACTAAGTTTTTTAAATAGAGGGTTCATATAGTCTAACTCGATATCCTGAGAATTCGGTATAGTTAATTATGAAAGACGGTTCATTTTGCTTATGCATTATTACCGCAACCCTATTTAGACAACGATTAAGAATCGCCATCAACTACCCAGGATCGTCGAATTATTCAACTAGCTATAAGGATTAGTTATTCCTTAAGAATAGTTTTAAGCAATGGTTGGGATAACCATCTCACCTTAAGATAAGCTTTTCTATAATAGTTGTATATAACTATCAAGGTGGCTCCCTTGAAGACCTTGTATAGATGGAATGTTAAACGCCTATTGATAGGACAATAGATTGGTAAGTCCAATTATCAGGATCTGAAAGTTGCATTAGAAACAACAAATAAGATCACGCAAATACATAATCATATGTAAGATGCCAGTATTCGGCAAAAAATCAAGGATTAATGAAAATAACAAACCTCCTAAATTCTTGTTAAGGATAAGGTTCAACAAAAGATATCACCCAAGAAGGGTGTGCCAAATTTGTTAAATTATCAGGCTAGTTAAGCTCTGAGTATATAGAATCATTCGAAGAAAATCGAATGTATCAAGATCAAGTAGCTTATAAGCTAAAACCTATTTAGGGAGCTTGGTTGGAAGCTCAGGGCGTTTATAAGGAATCTTGCAAGTTCTAGGCGCCTAAAGTCTGTTGAACAATGTTTATGTTTTAAGATCCGCCTGTGGATCCTTTACTTTCCGTTGTAATACTTTGATATTACTTTATATTCGGATTGTAATATATTTATCTTTTGCTTCCGCTGTGCATTTATATATTGTGTTGTTTGACTATGATGATATCAACTACGTCACGATACTCCCCACCGAGCCCACCGGTAATACGTGGAAATATCGGGGTGTGACACCATAAATATAGAAAATGTTATTTTTTGACATATTTCCATATTTATGTACTTTCATGATTGATTTATATTTAATGGAAATTATTTTTTAGATCTTATAATTTTCTAAGATACAATGTTTCCTTAACTAACAGTGTCTACCTTATTATAAATATTCTTTAAACCTTTCACACTTATTACATTCATCTCTAATCAGAAAATACTCTATCAATTGCCATATACTGACGTAAGTCTCTATATTTCTTATCCATCTATATTTTAATGCTTTTGATCCAAATGTATAGCACTTGATTATTTAGTACAATGTGTTTGTATATGTTGTTATGTTTTTATTTTACTAATCTTACATTTGCATTGTATGAAGAAATGGAACAACCTGCAATCACACTGTTGAATAATTTGGACCTCAACGTTGATAACTACACCATCAGCATTCACATTGTTCGTTTGTGGATAAGAGCTGATTTCAATAATGCTAGAAAGGTTTATTGCTATGATATGATAGTCATGGACAGTGAAGTAAGAGTTCATAGACTACTAATTTATGTTAATATTATATAAAACTAATCCTTAGAATACGTCTTATTTGTATACAAAAATGTTGTTTTTTTTTTCAGGGAACAAAAATACAAGCTTTTGTTTTGGCAAAAAACGCAACTGAATACCAACATCTTTTAGAAGAAAAGTGTTGTTTGACTATTCGAAATCCATCGTTGGGTGAGAATCGTCAGAAGGTGAAATACACTCACGGTGGGTTGAAGATTAACCTTAATAAGAACACCGTTGTTGAGGAATGCCACGAGCCTATTGGTTCTGAATGGGGTTTTGATTTTACTCCGTTTGATTCTATTGTTGAGGATCCAACAGATGACAGCAAGTTATTTAAAAGTCCAATTGGTACCATATACAATTATCACTATATTAGTTTAATACACATCTTTATGTTGGTAACACTTTTTTTTCCTCACATGTAATTGGATTTGTGGTCAAGAGTTTTCCCTTCGAGGTAGACATGGAAACTAATAATGGAAAAAACCAGAAGAAAGTCACGTTTATGCTTGAAGACTTAAAGTATTTATATTTTTCTCATATTTATTACTGATAGTATTATCTTTCTTTCGTTATTTTTTCTACACTAATCATTTTATTTTTATCCACCTTTAATGTTCAGCAATAAGCAAATCTTTGTGACACTTTGGGACAGTTATGCCAATCAAATAATGGAGTATGAGAGCAGCAATCGAGGTGAAAATAATGTTGTCATAATCATTCAGTTTGGAAAATACAAATTCTGGGGAGGTATGATATTACTTAAAATTGAGTTTGAACTTTCTTTACTATTTCAATTTTAATAGTTGTACAAATTAATCATTTTTTTTATTATTATTATGTACATGACATTTGTTTGTATCTAATCTGTATACCGTCACTCGAGTCTTAATTAACAGTGATATTGATGAGGTTGTTCAGTTTAAAAAAATGTATACTATCATAATATCTTTTTAAAATTATGTTTACCTTTTGGTGAGTCTAAATACTTATAATTTCATGTTTGATCAAATTTATTGAGAAACTTTCTCCCGAAACTTCCTCCAGTTATTCTGGCTTAAGTTCTTCGGTTGTCAAGTCAGCCATTGAAGAGTACCTTTCTGATTTTACTTTTACTCCCATTGGAACGTTGAACTCAATAGATAAGGTGATACGGGTTAAAACTGTCTAGTTATATTTTCCTTTGTCTTTATTGTTATATGATATGTATTTCTTAAACACAGACGAAGTTTGTTATCATTGTTGGGACTATCAAGAGTTTTGCATCGAACGATGAGTGGTTTTACAACGCGTGCAAAAGCTGCAACAAAAAGGTTTCTACCACTACTGTTCTTAAAGAGAAGCAGGATGGTACCGATGGTTTTGATGAGGTTGTTATCTTGGAATGCAAGATTGATGTTTGTAATACAATGACCGTTTCCTCAATTCCAAGGCAGACATTATCCAGATTAATTTTTTTTGCACCAAGCTTACTTTGACAAATTAACTAAATATGATTAATATAATCTGTAGGATTAGGCTTGCTATACGTGTCCAAGACTGTACCGGCATTGTCACTCTGACATTGTTTGAACGCGAGGTGACGAAGCTTTTGAAGGTTAATGCGAATCAGCTGTTAGAAAACAACATTGAAGTATGTATAAAATAATTGCTTTTTGCTCTACGTTTTGTTATTTTCCTTACTACTATCTATTTACGATAGGTTTTGTTATTTAACAGTTAGCCAACGAAGGAAACTTCCCAAAGGAGCTAAATTCTTTAATCAATAGGAAGTTTGCGTTCAAGATAGTTGTTTCTTCATTTAACATTTTATTTTTTTCATGGAAAGCTGTATTAGTCAACTTATCTGTTAGTGCAGTATGTCTATCGCCTCCGTCATCTCAAGACCGTAGCTGAAACAGATTAAGTTTAGTGCTTATAGTGTTATATTTTAGGAAAAGGCAAGGTGGCATTTGTGTAAATAATGAGATATCTCATTATGTCTCTTGGCCTATAAATAGAGAACTTAGGGTTCTCATTTAGAACTTTTGGAAAACTTTGGACACTTTTGCTCATTTGCTACATTTGAGAGCTCTAGTTCTAGAGAGAGAAACTAGAGAGAGAAAGTGTCTAGGTGATTCATGGTTCCTGTAACGATTTCAGATCTTTGAATAGAATCACGTTTATTGTACGTCTCGTGTGTTTCGGTCTTGCTCGTACACGGATTCCGCACGTCGTACGAGTCGGTTCGCAATCGTTCGGAGTCAAACCGGTCCTAACAAGTGGTATCAGAGCTAGGAGCTCGATTGCGCTGACAAAACACGTGATTCAAGATGGATAAACCGTTTGATGAACAGGAAAACGAGAATCTTAAAAATTTAAACGTTTGGACTTCTGGATCCTGGATTGATAAGAAGAATAAGAAGGATCTTTGGATCAAAAGATTCGAAAATTTCTTGTGCATGAAAAATGAATCTTTGGAACAATTGGATAGACGGTTTGATGAGTTGATTGATAAGTTAGATAGATATGAGATAAGGGTTTCAAATGCTGAAAAAATTTCAAAATTTGCTGATGCATTACCTTTAGAGTGGGAAAATTTTTTAAGTGAACTAAAAAGGGATGCTAGTTTCTCAAAACTTCATTTTAGAGAATTCATCGATAAGCTCAGATCACATAAGTTTGATAAAGAAAAAAAGAAAAGAAGAGTTGATGAATGAAATGAAGAGGGATTTAGAAAAGATAAATTTGGAAGTGATTATCGAAATGAGAAAAAGAATCTCTGTGTGTCTTGCTGCAAAAAATGTCATGAAATATGATATTAAGAGAGGTTGTTTTATTGATGAATATGCAAACCCTCTTGATTTTGTTAAAATTTTTTGTGCAGGAACTTTCAGGATGGAATCAAAGAAAGAAGATGATACAGGAAAGATGAATGAAAAATGCTCAAACTGTGATAAACTTGGAGCAGACAATGTAAAATTCTTGAGTGATGCGGAGAATTTGACATTGGAAAACAAAGCTTTGAAAGCTGAAAAGAAAGCTGATGATGAACAGATTCTGGAGTTGCGCTTGAACTGTGAAAAACTAAAATCTGAAAATATCAAACTGTTGAGTGATGTGGACAGTTTGACATTGGATAACAAGTTTTTAAAAGAAAAAGAAAAAGAGTTTGAAAATGAAAAATTAAAATTTGAAAATGATTTCAAAAGTCAGTTAAAGATTTTAGAAGATGAGAGAGATATTTTTGGTAAAAATAATCTCAAAAAACAATGTGCGATAAACTCTCATCTTGATAAAATCATTCGACTTGAGCATGAATCTGAAGATGCTCGAAATAAAATTGCTGAGTTAGAAAATAAGTTGAAAAGTTTTGGGACTTCTGCACCATATGTGTGTCCAAAACCAATCAACGTTGATCCAATATGTGACAATGTCACAAATTTTGACAAAGTCAAAATTGAAGATTGTGATGACAAAGCTGATGATGAAATAGAAAAGGAAAAGAAAAGAAAAATATTTTTAGATTTACAAGAAAAATTTAAAAATACTGTTTTGCAATCTACTGAAACAGGTGAATGTTCTAAACAAAAACCTGTTAAGAAGAGTGTAGAACAGAAACAAAAAGTTAAAAATGCGAAAAATTTTAAAAATGAAAATAAAAGCTCATCAGTTCAGTCATCAAATCATTATAAAAAATCACAAAAATTTGTAAATGAAAATTCACAAAATAATGGTAATAAGTGGTGCAGGCTTGACCACAGTGCTCAAAAGACAAATCCAGCATTGAAGAGGAGAAATGATTATCAACAAGCTAAACAATGTTATGATCTGAAGGTTTGGACTGACAGAAGTGGATGGTACGATAACAGAGTGTGCTATACCTGTGGTGTTAGAGGACACATTGCTGTTAACTGCCAGAATTGGAATTTTGAAACAAGAAGATGCTATAATTGTCATATCAGAGGACATATTGCCAGAGATTGCCTAAGGAGATCGATGGGAAGATCGAGGGTTGAATCTCAGAGAACGGTAAAGAAACCAGTCACTATCAAGCCCAATGAACAGAAAGTGGAAGATAAGAAAGTAAAGCTTTCACAGGGGCAGAGAGACAGACTGAGGAAAAAGAGGAAGAAGGCGAGAGAGTATTTGGAGAAGATTTTGTCTTCGGGTTCACCGGTTGGTTCAAATAAAAGTTCTGATGAATCGATTCACTCGACTGCAAAGTCAAGCAAATCGAATTCTTCAGATGCAAATCTGAGGACAAACAAGAAGAAAAAGAAAGTTATTGGCGATGAATCTGGCTCATCCAAGTCAGACAAGCCAAGTTCGGGCAATGAATCTGATTCCACAAAATCAGATGAGCCACAAGTTGAGGTAAAAAAGGAAGAGACAGTTCCGTTAATGAATGATGAGAACTTTCCACCATTACGAGCCGCAAACCTAAAATCAAAAGGGGTTGATGCTGGAAAAATGTTTAATAGCAATGTTAAACATATTTTTAGCAAGATGGCTGATGGAAAGGAAAAATGAGTGAAAGAGTTTTATGAAGAAAAGAGAAAAGCTCAAAATGCTCCTAAGGCTGGTCAGGCTTGGGTGTCAAAATCTGTTGGTTGAATTCCTGACTTGCCGGAGCTTCCAGGTTGGTAAGTGTGAAGCAGGTATCGGCATCATTCTTGAGAAATTCACAGGATGGTAACTGTGATATTTCGTCTTACAAAGTGGTTAATCAAGGACATTAAGTTGTACTTGATTTTCTACAAATGATTGTGGTGTTTGGCCTTATAATGTTAAATTTAAAAAAAAATGGTTAAAAGAGAACAGGGTTATGTGATGACCCCGAACCCACAACTGATGGGTAAACAAACTAATTTTTCCGGAAAAACCATTCTGATTAAAACAAACTTAATTGTTTTGAAATCATTATGGGAAAATAGTTTGTTGTAAGGGGGAGTTCTGATTGAATATGCCGAAACCCTCACGGCTGAACAAACATGATTAATTTCACAAGATTGAAAAACGGTTTTCAAACTGTCGAAAATCAATGGGTTGTAAATCATGGGGGTACATTATATTTTCTGTAAATCAGAGCATGCGAAGCAGAAAATGGATGGCGAGACAAAGCTATCTACATTGGTTTGTCAAATTTTCTTTAAATGATTTTGAATTTTAGGGGGAGTAATATTGTCAGAAAATCCAAAAACATTTGAAAATTTTGAAAAAGCCAAAAACATGATAAAATTCAAAATTGAGTTTTTGTGTAAAAAGAGGAAATGATAGTACATCAGTAGACAGTTACAGTACGCTAAAGAAATGGATAGTTTAAATGTGTTAAACGATCTCACCGTGGATGTGTTGGTAGGTTTTTATACATTTAGTAAACTTTTTCGGGATATAAACCTAAATTCAAACTTACTTATTTTGTGGGGAACACTACTTGGATATATAGGTAACCCCTGAAATCTCGTTTGAAAGGTCTCATAATCTGATATACTAGGTTTTTATACTCAGTGATATCTGGGGTATTATTCCAGGACTTCTGCTGAACGGTAGTTCTGACCTAGTCTTCGAATAATACTTTCCGCAAATGCTTGAAACACAGCATCACCCTCATCATATATGATAAGACAATAAAATTGCTTAGCAATGCTGTTGTAAAAAAGATCCTCTAAAGGGGACACACCTACAAGTTGAGTCATGATCTCTCTGCTGAACGGTAGTTCTGACCTGAGCTCTCATGATTCTTCATAATTTATTAACCCCTTACAGATATCATTTGTGTTATAATTACCTGTAAGACTGATTATTGGGATCTGGATACGGGAGTATATTCAAGAGGTGGGACACATGAATGAGTTTAAGTTCTTAAAACACCTAATTAGTATCCCGAATCAGTTGAAATTTGTGTGAAAATTTAAGTGGATCAGTATATCGACAATCTAAGTGAATTGTTTAATTCTTAATGTGTAAATAAGCTCAACGGTACTTGTGACTTGTCATTAACTGATATGATCCTCTGATGCAAACTCAAACAAAAATATTGTCTGTAAATATGTTTGTACATATTTCTTTACGGCTTTATGTTTTCAGAAAAGTTCAAAAAGATTTTTGATTCTGCTTTATTTTCGACAACCGATGTCTGAGAACTGAGTTTCAAAATCTAAGTAAGCTGATCGTGTTTCTGAAAATAAAACAAGTTCATTAATTTGAAACTTGAAGTTTTTAAATTCAAAAAATCAAAAACAGTTTGTGATATCTCCAAGGTCATTAAGTTGGACTTGGATGATTAACTGTGAGGGATTTGGATGCTTATATTGTTAAAATCTGTAAAAGAGCTAGTTTCCGATCCGATTCGTTGAAACTGCCAAATCTTTGAAGATTGTTGATAGGGGGAGAGTATCAAGTAATCCTGGATATATTTCATATTATTATATCTTAGTCCCAGGATCTTGATTTAGAAAGTTTAATAGAGCCAGGTTACGATACCTGGACAACTGAAAACATTGTTACTTATAAATGTTTGAGGATTGCAGATTCCAGACTACGATCCCGATAGCCGAGTCTATGGGGGAGTCTGAAGACGAGCTCAACGAAAGGGGAAGCGTGCATAGGCGCCAGGATACTTTTCCCAGAAGAGCTTGTAACCGGAAATCCAGGTGTCGATCCCAAAGCACGGAAGCTTAACGAAAGGGGGAGCCTGAAGAGTTTACTGAAAGAAAGAAGCTGAAGCTGAAGACAGATCCACGGGGATTCTGTTCAAGCTAGAGAGAGAGAAAGACCAGAAGCTACGAGTCTGACTAAATGATTGAGATTGACTGCGGCAATATCCAATGGGGAGTCTGTTAGTGCAGTATGTCTATCGCCTCCGTCATCTCAAGACCGTAGCTGAAACAGATTAAGTTTAGTGCTTATAGTGTTATATTTTAGGAAAAGGCAAGGTGGCATTTGTGTAAATAATGAGATATCTCATTATGTCCCTTGGCCTATAAATAGAGAACTTAGGGTTCTCATTTAGAACTTTTGGAAAACTTTGGACACTTTTGCTCATTTGCTACATTTGAGAGCTCTAGTTCTAGAGAGAGAAACTAGAGAGAGAAAGTGTCTAGGTGATTCACGGTTCCTGTAACGATTTCAGATCTTTGAATAGAATCACGTTTATTGTACGTCTCATGTGTTTCGGTCTTGCTCGTACACGGATTCCGCACGTCGTACGAGTCGGTTCGCAATCGTTCGGAGTCAAACCGGTCCTAACATTATCCTTTGGAATCCAACTACTAATTGTTATACTATTTTATCCGATGACTACCCTAATCATGGATACGATCACCAATATGATACTGGCGCTATATACTACGATAAATCTAAAGACCTTAAAGTACTCCACATCAAACGTCAATACAATAATGTAATTTCAAGTGTCTATTCTTGACGTTTTCGTACATGGAGAGATGTTAAATTCTTGAATGCAACTGATTTTGGTTCAAGGTCTTACGCATGGTCTGTTGGAACACTATCCGCTAAGACAGTATACTTCATTATTTCACAATCGTGGTGGGTAATCGGAAAGAAGTTTATAATTGCTTTTGATGTTTTATCTGAAACATTCAAAGTTATTACATTCC
Source organism: Helianthus tuberosus (assembly GCA_030545235.1). Taxonomy (NCBI): domain Eukaryota; kingdom Viridiplantae; phylum Streptophyta; class Magnoliopsida; order Asterales; family Asteraceae; genus Helianthus; species Helianthus tuberosus. The sequence continues at coordinate 10,368,894 of CM060436.1, forward strand.
CTTGGAGTAAAGTTGTTATCCCAAGCCAAGGGCATCTTATCACCGTAAACCGAAAGATTCACATGTTTGTTGTTTCAGAACCTGATGAGCTTATTGTTGAACTCTTCAAACTTATGGCAGAAGGTCTCATCTTTCCAGAATTCTCAAACAGTGTCTTTCCAAAGTAGGCGGCACCAATCACATATAATGGAGTACAACACATGGATTTTAATTAGTGAATGTGGACATATGGTTAACGTTAAAGTAACCAGCGAATATTTGGAATATATACAAGATGTTGATACATTTAATGGAGTTAACGGAGCGTTATTTATAGAGACAACTATTTGTCCTTTTAGTTAGAAGTTCTATCATTTTTTTGTTTATGTTTTTTACTGTTGCCAACTCTTTACTTTATTTAAAAATGTTTTATGTATTGATGTTCTTTTTACAATTTATTATGTTTTTTCATTTTATTTTTTTTCATTAATGTTACTGTATTCCATTGTTAATATACACTGGTGTATCAAATTTGTTGTTTATCGTCGTTGACATAAATATTATGATTCTGAGTCCGTATACAATAGAGATAGATGTAGATGATTACCACAATAATGGTTAGTTAGTGTTTATATCTGAACAATGTTTGAGTAAATATTACTTAACATATGATCCAACATATCAACTCTTTCTAATAAGACGTTTTTTTTTAATTTCTAGCAATGCCTACCAAAGACTGACTCCGTATACAATGACATTGATAAAGAAAACACTCAAGATGATAAGTTATTTTAAGTTTATGAATTTTTTTCCTACTCCTTCCTAAAAAGCAATAACTTTATAATTAAGTAGTGGATGATAATTATTTTATCAACTATATGAATATATATTTATTTATATTTATGCGCAGTTCACCGAAATGGAAACACGTCCACCGACATTGTTAACGGTATTACACTAATTATTTCATTACACATTTCTTTTTTTGACTTCTACTTAATAATCTAATTATCATGCTCGGATTTTTTTAATTTTTCTATATTTTTTTGGTGTCTTCAAAGTTCGACGAGGCAGAAGACCTTTATCAAGCATAACCAATGGTATTATTTTACCTACATATTTTTATAATAAAAGCAATTTTATCCTTTGTTGATTTACAATTTACTAATTTGATTTGTTTTTGTTGTTATTTTTTAATTTTGTTAATATGTATATGATTTTGTCTTAGTTGTCCTCCCAATTGTTAGTCAAGATGAGGCTTCTCATAGACGGAAACTAAGGAAATTATACTTGGATAATAAGAGATCAAATGCAAGAACTACGCCGTCATCCCTGAATATTATATCCACCAATACTAATTTCAATTCCACTCCGTGTGTTACACAACATCGTCCAGTGTCATCCGATGGTATGTTATTTTCAAATCTATACTTTTGTATAATTTATTATATCATATTTTAATTACGTTTAGTATGAAAGAAATTGTATATAAATACTTGACAAAGATTTATTTTTTTATGCTTTAATATTTGCTATTAGTCAATCGAATTCTTCAAAACAAGGATAGAGATGACCTGCGATTACCTACATCTTATATCGACAAAAGAAGATCTACTACCATAGGTGTTACACCGGATACCATAGTCAATGTGAGTGGTTGTAACAATTTCGAATCCACTCCTGATGTTATCCATAATGTTACTCCAACTCCAGCAAGTATGGTAACAAGTAAGTATTTATTAATTTAATGTTTATATATTTTATGATGTTTGTATTGTTTTGCATCAATATGGTGACTATGCTTTTTATCCATTGTATTAGGTAACACTAGTTGTAATACGAACAATGTTACAACGAGAGCAAATGCTTTTAAAATTTAAATTTCATCTGACATCACATCAACCACCCGTACATCATCTTTGAATTGTAATTAGCCAAGGCTATCATCCGGGAAACGTAAGTTGGTACGCAAACCACGTATTGCATCTCCTATACCAATGATCGACTTGAGCACAGAGGAAACCGTAGAGCGAGATGCTTATAAAGGTGTTTCTACAGGTTAGGTTTGTTTATAAGTAATGCTACATAATGTAAATCGATAAACTAATAAATACGCATATCGTTTTAGCGTAATGAATGTTGTATATTTAACTGAAATGTTGTATGTTTTAACAGATTATTTGGATCATGGTGACCAAGTTATTAGTTGTGAAGTTTGTTATGCAAAGTTATGGGATGCGGAGAATGGAAACGGGAGAAAAGAGGGTGGCAAAATATGTCATTTCTTATGTTGTGGTTATGCCAAAGTTGTGTTACCTGATTACAAAGCCGCGACACCTTATTATAAAAGTCTATTCATGTCCAATGATAACGAAAGCAGGCACTTTTTTAAGAACATTCGACGTTACAATTCTATGTTTGCCTTTACGTCAATGGGTGGTAAGGCTGACCACACTGTTAATACCGGTAATGGTCCTTTTTGCTACAGAATTAGTGGCGAAAATTATCATGCGATTGGGAGTCTTGTGCCAGAAAATGGAGGGAAACCTAAATTTTGTCAGCTATACATATACGATACTGAAAATGAGTTGGCAAACAGGCAATCAGTATTTAGGTAACTACCATAACCATCATACGTACCATGCAATAAGTTATTTTTCATTATAACATCTGGTTTAACTATATGTTTACTTACTATGCCAATTTTATGAAACAACCGTTTAGACGATGCGTCCTCATCTACTTCTTCAGACGATACTGATAATAAATTGAAACAACATATCAAAGCAATGTTGGATGCCAACAATGTACTTGTGAAAATTTATAGGATGGTTAGAGATTGCTTCCAAGAGAATCCTAATACTACTTTGAAGCTTCGCCTTATTGGGAAAAGAGAACAGGATGGTCGGACGTATAACTTACCTACTTCTTCCGAGGTTGCCGCTCTTATTGTTGGAGATATTGATAACGCTCTTGAGAATAGAGATATCGTTGTCTAGACACAAACGGGGTCATTAAAAAGAATAAGTGAGTTGCATCCTTCCTATCTTGTACTTCAGTATCCTATTTTGTTCCCATATGGAGACGACGGTTACAGAATTGACATCCCCCATAGGGGTGTAATTGATGTTACTAACAAGAAACGTCCGAATTGTACAATGAGAGAGTTCTTTGCATATCGCGTATAAGATCATAGTAACCACCTTTCATTGATTCTAAACTCTCGACGGTTATTCCAACAGTTCTTAGTTGATGCTTATACGATGATTGAGAGCGAGCGACTTGACTTTATAAGATTTCAGTAAAATGATCTCAGGTCTGATACATACGAGAGTATCCGCAAACTAAGAAGTAACAGCCAATAAGATTTGTCTAAGGTTGGAAAACGTATTTTCCTCCCATCTTCATTTACAGGCGGGTCACGATATATGATGCAAAACTATCTAGGCGCTATGGCTATTTGCAAATGGTATGGTTATCTCGACTTTTCTGTAACCATCACTTGCAATCCCAAGTGGTCGGAGGTTCAGAGGTTTCTTAAAGACACAAATCTGAATCCGAAGGATAGGCCTGATATTCTATCGCGAATGTTTAAAATAAAGCTGGATGCAATTTGCAAAGATTTCAAAGAGCGTCATTTGTTTAGAAAAGCTGCAGCTGGTATGTTATTAAACTTACTTTTTTAAAGATGATCTCATCGATATCTAACAGTTTTTTACTTTTTTGTGTAGTTGTTTACACTATTGAGTTTCAGAAGCGAGGATTGCCTCATGCGCATATGTGCTTATTCATGGAAAATGATTACAAACTCCCAGCTGTATACCATGTTGATCCGTTTATTTATGCAGAAATTCCCGATATAAACGAAGACCAGAAACTATATACTCTTGTGAAAGACCATATGATTCACGGTCCATGCGGTAACTCTAGAATGAGCTCTCCATGTATGGTTGATAGAAAATGTTCAAAAGGTTTTCCAAAGAAATTTCAAGATCAAACAACCTTGGATTCTAACGGATTTCCCTTATACAGAAGAAGAGATGACGGTGCTTTCGTTTTAAAAAAATAGAATTTAGTTAGACAATAGAAGTGTTGTACCTTACAACAAAAAACTTTTGAAAAGATATCAGGCGCATATAAACATTGAATGGTGCAACTAAGCAACCTCAATAAAGTTAAATCTTTAAAAACTCTATGTATTACACGTGTTGAAAAAAATGTAATTTTAGATTAATAGTATATTAAATAAATATAATTTTGGATTAATAGTGTATTAAATAAATATAATTTTGGATAAAGTCTTATATATAAATCTTAATTAATCAATATATTTGATAAATAATAAAACTACTAATAATAGTAAAAAAATTAATTTATATACTAAATAATAAATATAAAAGAAAGGCGGAAAACCCCAAAAATAGGTGTATACCTTTACAAAAAAGAATTACCTTAAGAATAACTATACAATTGTTTCCATGAATATTGACATTAAGATGAAAGTAATCATTATCAAATATCCCCTTAAAATGATTGAACTAACAATCATTTAGAAATATAAGAGCAAGCTTGCATTCCATACCTTCTATATTAGCCCAAAATAAGAATTTTTAACATATCTGTCCCCATGGTCTCTATAACTAACCATTGCCTCTAAGTCTAGAGATCATGGGAGCCAAAATGGTTAGAATTAGGGGCCAAAATGGTTAGTTATAGAGACTGTGGAGGGCAGATATGTTAAAAATTCTTATTTTGTGCTAATATAGTAAAAGTGATATAATCACAGGGGCCAAAAACATAATTTACTCTTTAGAATAATATTTTATTAGAAAAATAGAAGAATGATATTCAAAATTTAAGGTAGGATGAAATTCAATATTAGCTCATTATTCATTTATTTATTTAATTAATATAAAATAAGTTTGGAAGTGAGGCAAGAAAATCATAAAATAAATGTTTACGATGAATGATAGGTGTCACACATTAATGTTTTATTATATAGTATAGTATAGATATATATGTTTAGATTGATATAAATAGATTATTATATTGTAGTAAAATTTGTTAACGAAGTCTCAATCAATTTAACCCTTTATTTAAAACTTGTAAATGTAACAAAGTCTCAATAAATTTAAACATTTATTTAAAACTTGTAAATGTAGAAATGATAAATAATAGTAGTTAATTTTATTTTAAGTTTCGTAAAATCTATTTGATAACCAACTAAACAAAACGTTCAAATATATAGTTAATATCAAGAGTAAATTGCGATTTTGGCCTCTGTGGTTATATCACTTTTACCCTTTTAGTCAAAAAATGAATCTTTTAACATCTGAGCCCTCAACGTCTTTTTATATAACCCTTTTGTCCCTAACACTAACCCCACCCATTTACTTTTAGGGGCAAAAGGGTTAGAAAAAAAGACGTTGGAGTCCAAAAGGGTTAGAAAAAAGACATTGAGTGCTCAGATGTTAAAAAATTCCTTTTTGGGCTAAAATGGTAAAAGTGATATAACCACAGGGGCCAAAATCGTAATTTACTCTAATATCAAATTAGATAACTAAGTTTGAATTTGAAGTAAATAGATAAATATAAAAGTAATAATTAAACTAAATAATATTTAGTAGGAAGATTATCTATAATTAATTAGAAGAGGTTAAACTAGAATAATAATTATCCATAAGACATGGCCTAATATGATGACAAGTGTCCCCAAAATGGTTTCTTTTATTATATAGTACTAGCGGTAAGACCCGTGTGCAAACACGGGTCGTTTCTTAGAAAACCATGCATAACACATATTAATAGAACATATAGATACGTGTATAGATATTGTACCAAAACGTATTATCTATTATAGCTAAAAGACAACTATAAACATAGATTATCGGTTAAATATATCAGTTACATACAATTTAATAGTTTACCCAAAAAGACAATATAAACTGTTTATAGACATAGGTACCTAATAGAATTTGAATACAACTTAAGGTTCAACAAACATTAACTACAAACACACAATCACCTGCCTCAACAACTTTCAGCAAAACTAAATCAAGGAATCAGCAGACTTTAGAAATCAGCAAATCTTTATTCTCTCATCAACCTTTCCAGGATTTGCCCTTTGAATTGGAGCTCAAAATCCAAGGAATCAGTATCATCTTCATCCCTATCAAGCTAAAGGTTAAAAAGATCTTGGAGGTAAACTGGATTCAGACCAAGTGCATTCTCCCTCAGGGGCGTAGGATTTAAGGGGCGGGAGGGGGCGCCCGACCCCCCGAACTTTTCGGCCAGTAGTGTTATATATGTACGTTTCGTATAGGATTTTGTAGTTATATATGTTTTCGACCCCCCGGTTTTATAAAAAAATTAGGTATATACGTTTTCGACCTCCCAGTTTTAATTTTTTATTTATATAGCCCAAATAAAATATTTAATTAGCCCAAATATTATAGCCCAAATCATTATATTTGGTAGAATACTAGAATGTATATTATATAACCCAAATTAAATCATTAAGTCCAACTTAAAAGCCCACCCTATCCAAAAAAAACCTAAACTCGATTACTTTGGGACATCGACCAGAAGAATAGAAGCCACAAGCCAGAACTGCAGAAGGGGGGAAAACGCAGGTTTCAGAACTGTTCGACTTCAGCTTCTGGTTCGAGAACAGAAGCCAAAACGCTGCTCTTTGTTGTGGTCTTGTACTCTTGTTCGACTTCTTTAATCTTCATAAGGTTAAAGATATGTGTTTTTTTATCTTTAGGTTTAATTTAGGGCTGCAAATTATATGATTTAGGTTAAAATTAAGGGTGAAATTGGTCCGAATTTTTGCTCTAAACTTGTTGAATCTTTCTGTAACTATGTCTAATTTTATTTGTTTAATCTTATTGTGATTTGATTTAGATAGGAATTATGGTTTCAAATTTAGGGTGATTTATTAACTTGTTTTGTTATTAGATTATGTTATGGGGAAGATAGGCAGAACTATAATTCTCATCCAGGAGAACCGGGTGCCCACCTTCCTCTCTCCTTTTTAATGTTTTGGTGTCTTTGTTCGTTTGTTTGTTGAACAATGTTTACGTTTTAATGTTTGAGAACGTTTTTTATTGATATTAATGTTTGACCCGACCCGACCCGAATCAAATCACCGACGTCCGACCCTAACATACACCTCGAAACTACGCGATAGAAAATTTTTTGTAGGCCGGTTACCTTCCGACCCCCCGAACTTTTTTTTCAAGCTTCGCCACTGTTCTCCCTTGATATCTTTTCAACACTACCATCAGACTTGATCAAATTCAATTCATGGGTATGTTTGTCAGACTTCCACTTTAGTATTTTTGGGTCTGATGGGTTTCTTGGGATAAGTTTTATTTGAGAGGAGTTTGGCGATTGAGGCTTGCTTGCCAACTTCTGAAGTGTTTGAGCAACTTGAGCTCGTAATTGCAACGAAGCATCATCCAATCCATATCGTAACTGATTTCTGATAGACTCTTTTCTGTACTCAACTTCTCTCTTTTCATATTCTTCATCCATCAGTTGTCTTTTTCTTTGGTTCAAGGCAACGATGGATACATCTGCTGATGAGAATAGCTTTTTAGATGTAATGGTCTGCCGACGTCTAACAGTGGTTTCATCTTTGTATACTGGCTTTTTAGGAAGGGATGGATCTGTCTTTCTTCGCTCTTCTAGCTTATTGTAAGCTCGATCAATATACTGACTAGACCATTTTCCAATTTGTCTAGCAGTCCCAAACTTAGCTGCTACAAGTTCTGCCCTCATTCTCTTGTACTTCAACACTTCATCCACTTCAACCTTTTTGTATTGTTCCCAGTTGGGAGCATATTTTTGCATTTGAGGATCTTTATTCATCTTTTCAATTCTATTAACTTCCTCATTAAGAGCTTCAAGGGGCCAGTAGTTGAAACCAGACCTGTAGGCTTCGTAGGGCTTGGTATCCATGATAATGTTCAAGAGGTTTCTTAAGGACACAAATCTGAATCCGGAGGATAGTCCTGATATTCTATCGCGAATGTTTAAAATAAAGCTGGATGCGATTTGCAAAGATTTCAAAGAGTGTCATTTGTTTAGAAAAGCTGCAGCTGGTATGTTATTAAACTTACCTTTTTAAAGATGATCTCATCGATATCTAACAGTTTTTTTACTTTTTTGTCTAGTTGTTTACACTATACAAAGTTACATTTATATAACTCGTGTAATACACGAAGTTTTTAAAGACATACAATTGGATTTATTCAACACGTGTAATACACGGGGTTTTTAAGGATATAATTTTTTAATTGTTTGGTAGATTTTTCAACCCGACTATGCACGGGTTTTTTAAAGATACGACGTTTTTAGTATTCAATATACAAAATTACATTTATTTAATATGTGTAATACACATGGTTTTTAAAGATATAACTCTTTTTTATATATATTCAACATGTGTCATATACGGGGTTTTTAAGGATGTATTTTTTTATTATTTAGCATGTACATTACCATATCCATATTCCTACCTATGATCAAGCTAGCAGTGGAAATGATCATAGATGATTCCACACCCGTAGGAAGTCATCACCTGAAAAAGCAAAGGAGTATATGGTTTGATTTCTCGATAGCCTACCAAACTTTGGCTGGACTCGGCATTTTGTATCACGGGGGGGGGGGGGGAGATTTGTGGGTAGTATACAGGAGGGTCGTCGCTGCACGACGAGAGTTGAATGCGATGTGAACTGTAGTGTTTGATTCTAAGCTTTCATGCAGTTTTTGTAGTTTTTGATTATGGTTATTTGAATGCTAATCAAGTGTTTGATTAATCTGGTTATTTGTCAAGGAAAAATAGAATTCAATTTTTGGATTATCCAACAACTTAATGAAACTTTTATCATATTTGCAAAGAACCAGCTTCGGTCTTTGTTCTACTTCTTATGAAAAATGTTTGTCTTTTTTACGTAAGCCTTCAATCTAGCGCTCCTCAAAACACATGGTTTCAAGATGAAGATATATTAAATAATGATTGGTGAACCTGCTTAGAGCTGAAAATAGTCTGTATACCACTTTAGTATGGATTCTTAGTGTTCTATCTTTAAGAGTTTGGGTGTTGGTGGGTGTTGTTTGTTACTATTCATGAACTAGGATAATAATTTTTTTTTGACAAGCCTAGAGAAACATTGAATGAGCACATTATCAAGTTTGTGAAACATCAATGTAATTTTGATTTTACATAATGTTTCTTTTTTTATATTTGATATTTGATGATTTTGACCTGAACTTATTTTGACTAGAATTTGTCTTGACCTGAACTTATTTTGACTAGAACCCGCTTGGACCCGAGCCTATTTAGATCAGAACCCGTTTTGACCCAAACCATATTGAACATGTTTCTCACGATTCATTTTGACCCGTTACCCTGCTCATTCATGCTTTCATGCTGGTACCCAATCAGAATGTTATTACGCAAAACACATGTGTGCTTCCCCAATTTATATGGAACGATCAAGTTTAAAACACGTGTGTGCTTCCCCAATTAATATGGAATGATTCAATTTAAGGTCCCGTGTATTACACGGGTCGAAAAAAATGTAATTTTATATACTAAATAATAAAACTATAAATCTTTTGAATAAATGTAATTTAAGATATTAAATAATAAAAAATATTATATTTTTAAGAACCTCGTGTATTGTAATTTATATACTAAATAATTAAAAAGTTAAATCTTTAAAAACTCTATGTATTACACGTATTGAATAAATGTAATTTTAGATTAATAGTATATTAAATAAATATAATTTTGGATTAATAGCGTATTAAATAAATACAATTTTGGATAAAGTCTTATATTTAAATTTTAAGTAATCAATATATTTGATAAATAATAAAAATACTAATAATAGTAAAAAATCTAATTTATATACTAAATAATAAATATAAAAGAAAGGTGGAAAACCTCAAAACTAGGTGTACACCTTTACAAAAAAAAAAATTTACCTTAAGAATAACTATACAGTTGTTTCCATGAATATTGACATTAAGATGAAAGTAATCAGTATCAAATATCCCCTTAAAAGGATTGAACTAACAATCATTTAGAAATATAAGAGCACGCTTGTATTCCATACCTTTTATATTAGCCCAAAATAAGAATTTTTAACTTATATGCCCCCATGGTCTCTATAACTAACCATTTTGGCCCCTAAGCCTAGAGATCATGGGGGCCAAAATGGTTAGACTTAGGGGCCAAAATGGTTAGTTCTAGAGACTATGGGGGGCAGATATGTTAAAAATTCTTATTTTGGGCCAATATAGTAAAAGTGATATAACCACAGGGGCCAAAAACGTAATTTACTCTTTAGAATAATATTTTATTAGAAAAATAGAAGAATGGTATTCAAAATTTAAGGTAGGATGAAATTTATATTAGCTCATTATTCATTTATTTATTTAATTAATATAAGATAAGTTTGGAAGTGAGGCGAGAAAATCATAAAATAAATGCTTACGATGAATGATAGGTGTCATACATTAATGTTGGTCACGCGAAAGAGCAGAGGGGCGAAACTAAGTTTCGTGTGGGTGAGGTTGGGCGAAAAGCCCTTTTGGCCTTTTTTGTGATGTTTCGTGTGGGTGAGATGGCATCCAAGAAAAATGATTTCTTTTTGTAACAGACTTGAAATAAAGATGTTCCTTATACAAATTAGGAAACCCTGATTTAAAAGATGCTTGGTTATTTATAGTAAAACTCATCATTCCGTTTGTTTTACTAGATCTTCTTAATCCATTCTTCCTCCATGAACTTCTTACATATTGTTTCTTTCTTCTATCCCTAACACAGAACTCACTTCCCAGTTCCCACACAACTCATTTTCCACACAACTCACAACCATGTCGTCTAACCCTAACTCTAACCGTCACCTTACATGGTTAACTCGAATCAGAAACCATTTGGAAGACGGGAATAACTTGTGCTCATTCTTGGTATTGAATACCATATTCCAAACCTTGTATGTTGAAATCATTGAGTTCAACATCATCAAAAACTTTGTAGGCTACTCAATAACTGTCGTAGCCACAGCTATGACGTACTGAGTAGTACCTCCAGGAACTTCATATCAAGAAACCACCGACAACTCCAACCCGAATTTGCTACACCATGCCGGGAAAGCTATTTTCTCCTATACCTCCCCTTACGAGTTCGAGCATTTCTCGGAGGCAGCCACTGCTTGTTTCTTCAGTGCCACGACTTAAATATGCTTTGCAATGCAGGTGAATCTAGGGCGAAGGATATGCGCCCTGGCATCCATGGTTAGCATGTACATTACCATATCCATATTCCTACCTATGATCAAGCTAGCAGTGGAAATGATCATAGATGATTCCACACCCGTAGGAAGTCATCACCTGAAAAAGCAAAGGAGTATATGGTTTGATTTCTCGGTAGCCTACCAAACTTTGGCTGGACTCGGCATTTTGTATCACGGGGGGAAAGATTTGTGGGTAGTATAGAGGAGGGTCGTCACTGCACGATGAGAGTTGAATGCGATGTGAACTGTAGTGTTTGATTCTAAGCTTTCATGCAGTTTTTGTAGTTTTTGATTATGGTTATTTGAATGCTAATCAAGTGTTTGATTAATCTGGTTATTTCTCAAGGAAAAATAGAATTCAATTTTTGGATTATCCAACAACTTAATGAAACTTTTATCATATTTGCAAAGAACCAGCTTCGGTCTTTGTTCTACTTCTTATGAAAAATGTTTGTCTTTTTTACGTAAGCCTTCAATCTAGCGCTCCTCAAAACACATGGTTTCAAGATGAAGATATATTAAATAATGATTGGTGAACCTGCTTAGAGCTGAAAATAGTCTGTATACCACTTTAGTATGGATTCTTAGTGTTCTATCTTTAGGAGTTTGGGTGTTGGTGGGTGCTGTTTGTTACTATTCATGAACTAGGATAATAATTTTTTATAAGCCTAGAGAAACATTGAATGAGCACATCATCAAGTTTGTGAAACATCAATGTAATTTTGATTTTTCATACTGTTTCTTTTTTTATATCTGATATTTGATGATTTTGACCTGAACTTATTTTTACTAGAATTCGTCTTGACCTGAACTTATTTTGACTAGAACCCGCTTGGACCCGAGCCTATTTAGATCAGAACCCGTTTTGACCCAAACCATATTGAACATGTTTCTCACGATTCATTTTGACCCGTTACCCTACTCATTCATGCTGGTACCCAATCAGAATGTTATTACGCAAAACACATGTGTGCTTCCCCAATTAACATGGAACGATCAGGTTTAAAACATGTGTGTGCTTCCCCAATTAATATGGAATGATTCAATTTAAGGTCCCGTGTATTACACGGGTCGGAAAAAATGTAATTTTATATACTAAATAATAAAACAATAAATCTTTTGAATAAATGTAATTTAATATATTAAATAATAAAAAATATTATGTTTTTAAGAAACTCGTGTATTGTAATTTATATACCAAATAATTAAAAAGTCAAATCTTTAAAAACTCTGTATTACACGTGTTGAATAAATGTAATTTTAGATTAATAGTATATTAAATAAATATAATTTTGGATTAATAGTGTATTAAATAAATATAATTTTGGATAAAGTCTTATATATAAATCTTAAGTAATCAATATATTTGATAAATAATAAAAATACTAATAATAGTAAAAAATCTAATTTATATACTAAATAATAAATAAAAGAAAGACGGAAAACCCCAAAAATAGGTGTATACCTTTACAAAAAAGAATTACCTTAAGAATAACATACAATTGTTTCCATGAATATTTATATACTATTATTTTGCAACATATTGTTGCATTAGTAGTTGTACCCATTGCTTAAAGTTTAGTACTATTAATTTGCATTGTTACATTATATTATATACTATTAATATTAATGTTAATATTAATTTAAAATTTGAAAGATGTTGGTGTATAGTGCTTTGTACATAATGCTTAATAAGTATTTTATGCATAATTGTGTTGTACATGATGCTTAATGATGTTATCCCCCATGTTTTTGGGGTTTTTTTAATTCATGTTTCACTTTAAACCCAAAACTACTTGATTTTGTAATTTTAACCCAAAAGTTTTTAGTTTTTCCAATTTAATCTCACAACCCTTTTACTTTCAACTTTGATCCCTTTGTTTTTCATATTCTGCAAAATTTTTCGTTTTACGTTTAGATATAAATTTTGTGACTTAACACGGCACAGTGTGTGTGGTTCAACGATTTTACGTTTTGTTATACCCTTTATTCTAAATTTTGCGAGTTAACATGGGGCAACGTACGTATGTGGTTCAGTGCGTTTACGTCGTCTATTTTTTCGTTTAATAAGTTCGTCACAACGTGCGAGTCCTAAATCGAGTTAGTTATTATTTTCTATTTTTATTGTTGGTCTAATTTTCCACGTTAAGACGCCGCAACTTTAATGTTGGTGGACGTTGGCTATAGGGTGGCATTGGTGCTATTTTTCATGGTTTTACACCCCCGCCGCAACGCGGGGAGCTTAATACGATAGGTTATTTATATGGATACAAGTCATGTAACGTAGTAATAATGATACCATTAATTGTATTGAGATTATTTGGTGAATTACTTATTTGTATAAGATAGTAATACAGACTTAACCGATAAAAACATCTTTAACACATTGTAAATGTGAATCTGATCAACAACATGTCAATTTCGTTGGCCGCGGCGCAACGCGCGCGGGTTAATATTCTAGTTGACATTAAGATGAAAGTAATCTATTAAATATCCCCTTAAAAGGATTGAACTAACAATCATTTAGAAATATAAGAACAAGCTTGTATTCCATACCTTCTATATTAGCCCAAAATAAGAATTTTTAACATATCTGTCTCCATGGTCTCTATAACTAACCATTTTGGCCCCTAAGTCTAGAGATTACGGGGGCCAAAATGGTTAGACTTAGGGGCCAAAATGGTTAGTTGTAGATACTATGGGGGGCATATATGTTAAAAATTCTTATTTTGTGCTAATATAGTAAAAGTGATATAACCACAGGGGCCAAAAACATAATTTACTCTTTAGAATAATATTTTATTAGAAAAATAGAAGAATGGTATTCAAAATTTAAGGTAGGATGAAATTCAATATTAGCTCATTATTCATTTATCTATTTAATTAATATAAGATAAGTTTGGAAGTGAGGCGATAAAATCATAAAATAAATGCTTACGATGAATGATAGGTGTCACACATTAATGTTTTATTATATAGTATGGTATAGATATATATATTTAGATTGATATAAATAGATTATTATATTGTAGTAAAATTTGTTAACGAAGTCTCAATAAATTTAACCCTTTATTTAAAACTTGTAAATGTAACGAAGTCTCAATAAATTTAAACATTTATTTAAAACTTGTAAATGTAGAAATTATAAATAATAGTAGTTAATTTTATTTTAAGTTACGTAAAATCTATTTGATAACTAACTAAACAAAACGTTCTAATATATAGTTAATATCAAGAGTAAATTACGATTTTGGCATCTGTGGTTATATCACTTTTATCCTTTTAGCCAAAAAATGAATCTTTTAACATCTGAGCCCTCAACGTCTTTTTATATAACCCTTTTGGCCCCTAACACTAACCCCACCCATTTACTTTTAGGGGCAAAAGGGTTCGAAAAAAAGACGTTGAGGTCCAAAAGGGTTAGAAAAAAGACGTTGAGTGCTCAGATGTTAAAAAATCCATTTTTGGGCTAAAAGGGTAAAAGTGATATAGCCACAGGGGCCAAAAACGTAATTTACTCTAATATCAAATTAGATAACTAAGTTTGAATTTGAAGTAAATAGATAAATATAAAAGTAATAATTAAACTAAATAATATTTAGTAGGAAGATTATCTATAATTAATTAGAAGAGGTTAAACTAGAATAATAATTATCCATAAGACATGACCTAATATGATGACAAGTGTCCCCAAAATGGTTTCTTTTATTATATAGTACTAGCGGTAAGACCCGTGTGCAAACACGGGTCGTTTCTTAGAAAACCATAACACATATTAATAGAACATATAGATACGTGTATAGATTTTGTACCAAAACGTGTTATCTATTATAGCTAAAAGACAACTATAAACATAGATTATCGGTTAATATATCAGTTACATACAATTTAACCGTTTACCAAAAAAGACAATATAAACAGTTTATAGACATATGTACTTAATAGAATTTGAATACAACTTAAGGTTCAACAAACATTAACTACAAACACACAATCACCTGCCTCAACAACTTTCAGCAAAAATAAATCAAGGAAACAGCAGACTTTAGAAATCAACAGATCTTTATTCTCTCATCAACCTTTCCCTGGATTTGCCCTTTGAATTGGAGCTCAAAATCCAAGGAATTGGTATCATCTTCATCCCTATCAAGCTGAAGGTTAAAAAGATCTTGGAGGTAAACTGGATTCAGACCAAGTGCATTCTCCCTTGATATCTTTTCAACACTACCATCAGACTTGATCAAAGTCAATTCATGGGTATGTTTGTCAGACTTCCACTTTAGTATTTTTGGGTCTGATGGGTTTCTTGGGAGAAGTTTATTTGAGAGGAGTTTGGCGATTGAGGCCTGCTTGTCAACTTCTGAAGTGTTTGTGCAACTTGAGCTTGTAATTGGAACGAAGCATCATCCAATCCATATCGTAACTGATTTCTGATAGACTCTTTTCTGTACTCAGCTTCTCTCTTTTCATCTTCTTCATCCATCAGTTGTTGTCTTTTTCTTTGGTTTAAGGCAGCGATGGATACATTTGCTGATGAGAACAGCTTTTTAGATGTAATGGTCTGCCGATGTCTAACAGTGGTTTCATCTTTGTATACTGGCTTTTTAGGAAGGGATGGATCTGTCTTTCTTCGCTCTTCTAGCTTATTGTAAGCTCGATCAATATACTGCCTAGACCATTTTCCAATTTGTCTAGCATTCCCAAACTTAGCTGCTACAAGTTCTGCCCTCACTCTCTTGTACTTCAACACTTCATCCGCTTCAACCTTTTTTGTATTGTTTCCAGTTGGGAGCAGATTTTTGCATTTGAGGATCTTTATTCATCTTTTCAATTCTATTAACTTTCTCATTAAGAGCTTCAAGGGGCCAGTCGTTGAAATCAGACCTGTAGGCTTCGTAGGGCTTGATATCAATGATAATGTTCAAGAAATCATTCCTTAATGTCTTTTGTAGCTCAACATTTGGTGACAGATTTGACATATTTTTACTTAGGTCTCTAGCAAAATCTTCCAACTTCTTGACTTCACCAAGCCAATGTTGCATGCGACCTGATAACTTAATGTCTCCTAGCCCTTTACACTCTTCTTTTGCCTTATCTTCTGCTTGCTTGCCCTTTAGCTTCAGATATTCATAAATATTCTTTGGAGTTTCGAATCCATGAAGAGATGGGAAGGTTCTTTTGGATGAATCATCCTCTGTGTAAAATTGAGTCATTTCATCTTGAACTGCAAGCAGTTCCAGAGGGAAATTTATTGCCAATGGGTTGATTTTTGTTGATGGAGGTGGGACGAATGGTTTGGGTGAAGTTTGAATGAATGGAGTAGTTGATAACGGAATTGGTGCGGGTATATATTTTTCTTCCTTCTTTTCTTCATGCACCATGAATTTTCTCTTTCTTGTGTAAGCAGATTTTGGAGAAGGAGGAGTTTGGGAAGAAAAACGTGCTATGAGTGTAAGGGTTGATTGTGATGGGAATTTAAATTGGGTAGAATCAGTGGATTGACTAACAACTGTTGAAACAACTGGTGTCTCAACCGTTGTTGTCTTAACATGTGTTGAAGCATTTGTTGCATCAACAATTGTTTCAATGGAGGTTGACAGTGGTGATGAGGATTTTGTATTCTGCTTTTTGACAGGTGGTTTTTCTGGTGAGAGTTTTGTTTTAGGTGTATCAGAATCTGGCTTCTTAGGTTCAGCAGTGGTTTTAAGTTTCGCAGCAGTGGTTGGTTTTTATGGTGGTGATTTTCTTCTATTTGAGGTTCCAATGTTGAGCACTTCATCTTCCTCTTTTGTATGCTTCCTCTTCTGCTTTCATTCAATCTCCTTATCTGTCTGTTTGTTAACGGTATCATCAATCCCTTTTTCTTACCAGTATCAGATTTTACTAGAGATTTTGCAGAAGTTTGCTTGGTAGGCTTTGGATTTTGTTTTTTCTGATTCCTTGGTGTTGGTTTGCCAAAGTTTTTCATGGAATCCTTTTCCCTCTTTTCAGCATCATCTTCATCGTCTTTTTCAAACACAGGTGTAGGGGTAATACCAGTTAACTTTGCAATGCATTCTTTTATGCCCTTGATGTCAGCCTGTGTGTCTTTGTATCTTGCTTCAACCATAACTCTAATTAGCTTCATGTGGGAATTAAGTTGAATCTCAGTCAGTTCCCTTTGAGCTGCAAGAATGGGTTGTACCGAATTCCAAAGCTCTTGGCATAACTGCTGATGACAAGGTCGACTTTCGAAAGCATCCACCAACTGCTTCAATTGATCTTTCATATCAGCAACAGTTGTTTCCAAGTTAGATATCCTCTCCGTCAAATCCTGGTATATTAATCCATCACCTAACTTAATATGATCATCTGAATTCCCACCAGAGGTGGTTGTATCTGCTTTTGAAAGAGGAGGTATCTCCAAATTTTCATTAGCAGATGCCCCTTGTTCTTGGTTCAGGGGACTCCCCTCTGCATCAGTGGTTACCTTAGTGATCTCACCCGTGGTTAACTTGAACTTACCAGTAGTTACCTTGATAGACACATCAGTGGTTGCCTTCAAGGGAGTCTAACTGATGAAACTACTGTCCAAATGTAAATCAGTGGATTTGACATTTGTAGTAGCTGCTCCACTTGAAATACCATCAAGAATTTGCTGAAATTCAAGAGGTGTGGCCTCCTCGACTATTTATGGGTTAGCTAATTGAACTGGTTCAGACTAGCTATTGTTGAAGTTAAACTCTCAGTAATGTGTTGGTGGGAGGGACTGCTATCAGTCTAAATGTCAATAGCTTGAAGCAGTGTTACAAACTTTGGTGGAATAGAAGATGAAGGGATTGTTGTCGAAAGTGACATTGCCTAGGGAGAAGGACTTTTAAGCATACTCTCATATGAGGGTATTACATCATAATGTGGTATCCCTGTGAATACAACATGTTCCTTTTGTGAGGAATCATGAGGAGTTTGGTTTATGGGTTGAGACCTTTCCACATGTTGTGAGGAAGTAGCAACAGTGGTTTGTAGTGACATCTGTGTTGTCACAGGGATAACCTCTGGGATCTCATCTTCCAGAGGACCCGTTTTGCTGGTTTCGGTGGGCTTTTTGGATTTTGTTTTGGTCTTTTTAGGTTTTGTTGGTGGGGGTTTCACAACAATGGTTGTAGTGCTGTGATCACCAAGAGAAGTGGGCTCAGCAACAGAGGTTTGAGGAGCAGTTGTGGACTCATCTAAAATTTTCTCATTCCCCTTTGCTTCAGTTTTGGAAACATCTGACTCTTTAGCCATAAGGTGAGTAAAAGTTTCAGATGTTAGGCTATTCATTTTAATAGCTTTACCTTTTTCAAAAGCTTTTTGAGAAACATGTTTTTGCAGGTAGTAGCTTAATAGTCTAGGAAACATAAGAAAACTAGGAGTTTTCCCCTTTTTAATAGCAGCAGTTTTCCCCTTTTTAATGTTTTTTAAATTTGCAACCAAATCAGCAAACAGTGCCTGGGAGTAGTTAAAATCAGTATTTGTCAAAATTGCATACCCTAATGACTGAATTTTCAAAGGTATTTCATTAAAAGAAGTAGTTTTATTTAAGAGACAGATTAAGAGAGTATGGAACAAGAATTTCATTGGTGGTGGAAAATTACCTTTAAACATAGTTGCCTTAATCAACTGTCCATCATATCCCCTCCCAATCAAGTCTGTTTGAATCTCACTTTTCGGGAAAGATGTCTTACTTGCCAAGTCGTTTACCTCAAATGTTGTTGATATGGTAGTGGGGGTGATAGCAACTTATTCACCTCTGACTTTTGAAGTTATACTTACCGCCACATTATTTTGTTCTTCAATATTCGCATTTGCCTAGAAATCGCAGAGCGTCTCTTGGTAAATGGGTGCGTCGGCGGTAAGAATGGCCTTATATTTTGATGATATAAGAACATCAATCATTGAATGATGGAGAGTATTGTTCTCGGTTTTCTCAAAAATAGCCAGGTAGTTATGCGGATTTTTCATCATCAGAGCCATGAACGGAATTGAAAGTTGCGAGAGATTGACGATAAAGAAGGTGGAAACCGCTCTGATGAATTTTAAACTCGAGACGAAAGTAAAACCTCTGTTTAGGGATGAAACAGGGGTTTATAAAGTGAAAAAGTGAATGCTGACGTGTCAGAAGTTACAAAGATCTGATGGCTAACATCTGTCCACGTCAGAACCTCTGCTCTGATAATGGATGACAGTTGTTTGAAAACCACTGTTGGCTAACAACAAATGTTAGGCAACAATAGTAACTCAGCAGTCCTTAGATTAAACAGAACCTATGAGAACAGACAATACCCTTCAGTAGTGTTTGGAAACCATTGTTGGGCAACAACTGATCTTATACAACAATAGTAAGTCAGAAGTCCTTAGTCAAACACAGGTTTGGAAAACAGTTGTTTTCAACGGACTTTTAATATAAACAAATAAATTGATATTAAATACCAACAGCCATTTAATGCAAAACATTTAAAATATAAATTTTCATGGGAAAACTATAAAATTAAATATCAAGAAACTGAAAGGACAAATTTTAAACCTCTGCCATAAAAAATTAAAAAAAAACTCTTCTTTTAAACACCAACAATAATCTACATGGCAAACAGAGGCTTCTACCACTTCATCGGACACAAATGTTGTAAACAGTGGTAAATCAACAGTCCCTAGGATAAACAACACTTATTAAAATAGACAATACCTTTCAGTAGTGGATGAATTTTTATCCAAACAGAAGTTGATTCAAAACATCAACAAATACTATGAAAACACTGATAATCGGTTTTAAATTAATTTTATATATTAAGTCTTTTGATTATGATGCAATAATAACCTAAAAAAAGCATTGTCGGACAGACTCTCTGCCTGCCACATCAGCTTTTCTTATGTCACCGCAATTTTTTGAGCAAAACAGAAGTTTGCCCAACAATTGTTTTCCACAAACTTTTAAGAGCTTTTTCCAATATTTAAAAAAATAGCTATTTTTAAGAATGGAGTTTTCATGTTCTGAAGACATTTTACAAAGATCTGTTGGGCAATAACAGATGTTCAGAACTTTTGTTGTGTTAATGGTTGACAATTCTTTGGAAATTGCTGTTGGGAATAACAGATGTTGGCAACAGTAGCAACTCAACAGTCGTTACAAAAAACATAAATTATGAGAACATACATTACCTTTAAGCAGTGGATGAATCTTTTGCCAAACAGATGTTTTAAAAACAACTGTTTTCAACATACTTTTAAAGATTTTTGTCAATTTTTTTAAAATACCTATTTTTTAAGAATGGACTTTTGATGTTCTGAAGACATTATAATGTTTTAATCATCAATAGACGATGATTCCAAACAATTCTTCTCTTTTGGCAAAATTTAATTTTAACAGACATTTATAATAGAAGGTATCAACTCTAACAACTGTTGATGCTCAAATTAGTAAAAATAAAATGCTCTACAAAGATTAATATAATTAAAATTTACATATCACATATGATGATAGATCAACAATTACATCGAGTACTGAACAACGAAATTTAATAATCTAAAGATACCGATTTCAAGCAGTAGTCAACGAAATTTAATAATCTAACAACAAAAACTAAGAATTTTTAGCTTCAACTCCAATGAGTACTGAACTTCTCTATGTATATCTGTGAGCTTCGCAATGAACTCTAAGTCTCTATCTTCGCACTCTATATTACTGACAACACAAAGGTCACGTACGACACTTGAAGGCATCACCATCAGGTTTCTGGACACTTGGTGTCTCGTAAACAGACCAAGATGCAGTCCTTCAAAACACCTCTTCAGCTCTTGAAAAGTAGCCCTGTCCTCATATACTTGATCCTCAACTTGCTTGATAAAGCGATACTGTAGATCATAAGAACCTACAAAGGGTATGATGACATTTTTAACTTGTATATTTCTTCAAGTCTGATGTAAAAGCAGGATATAATGGTAGTAAAACGTGTTGAAAAGCTTCTGAACTGACAATCATACTATATAGTGAAATAGCTCACAGCCCAAAGGTCAGACTTAATTTCACCGCACCATTAAACTAATCTAGGAGACAAAAATGTGTACATTTAATACAAAACAGCAGCCATTTAATGCAAAGCCTTTCAAAAAAGTTTTCATAGGAAAACTAAAAAGTTAAATATCAAGAAACCGAAAGAACAAAAATAAAAATAAAAAAACAGGCTATCTTAATTACCATTAACTTCTTCATTTATCATAAAGATGCATTTTAAACACTATAAAAGGCTGCTGATTACGCTGATTTAAGAACTAATATATAAAATCGACATCATCAGTGATAATAAATACAAGAAAACCTGGAACAGCATCGGCACTTCATGAAGTACTTGTAACACTCTACTCGTTTTTATAATATTTTATTATAAACAAAGCCTTAGTAAACCAAAACCTTGATTTTTATATCAAACATAAGGAAATTTTAACCAAGTTAACATTCTAGATAAGTATTACTAGTTTAACAACCCCAAAACAAGTATTTAAGTGTTAACTACATAGACATTGTTTTAAAAATATTTAAGTAATCGCGGAAGCTTCAAAAGTTCGTGTTCGGTTCTTCAAACATGCTTGATCATCATCCGGAATGTCCCCAATATCACCTAAGGTCAAAACCACATCAAATGTTAGTTTTGATAATGTTAGAATGGGTATAAACAAGTCCCATGGGTCAAAACAACAAAAATTAAACAATTTTCGGAATCAGGGGGCTAGACGCTACGTCTAGGGGCTAGACGCTACACCTAGCCCCTTTTTTGACAGCAAGTTGCTTAAACTGTTGCTGCACATACCCAGCTCAATCTTTTATCAAGTCCCAACTTAAAATTGCCATAACTTATGATCCGTAAGTCCGTTTTTAGTGATTCTTTTTCCTACACGTCCGTAATTAAATTACCGACGTGCCTACCACAATTATTATACCGAAAATCTGGTTTACGGGCTGAATCACTAAAATCTCTATTTAAATATTTGACCCGCTATATTTACACAAATTTTTCTACCATTACAATAGTAACCTTAAGGCATTTTTACCCAACATCCGTGGCTTAATATCACCGGTATTTCATTACCAATCCTATGGCTTCATGCTCTTGTGATTTATCAATGCCAAAAAGCTAACTTTCAACATTAACACTACTTACTACACAATTATTCGACCCGTTTGGCTCATTTATGGAATTTTCCATTATAACGACTACCAAACGTTTCTTAGTCGAATCTTGACCTATTAATCAAATAGTGAACAATATCACATCAACTAATATTAACCTTTATATCAAAACACTATTATGAACAATTAACACATCTGAATTACATGTTGTAACATAACAAGTTACATATCTTCAAAGTACGCCCTTCAAACGCAAGTCGCCACAGCTTGTCCACTCTACGCTCCGGTGTGCTTTCCTATAGAATTCAATCATGACATGTTTAGAACTCTTTTTAAATCATATGTCGCATAATTTTTCCGAAACGTTGTAATTATGTGTTTTAACTTTAAATTTCAGTTTTAAGCCTTCTTTGAGGCATTTATACAAACACTTTAAGGGCATAATTTTACATGATTTATTAACAAGTTCATAACTTGTTATATAGCCCAAGTTTTCATCAATTAAACTATCTAACATAAATATTAGCCTCTATAATTCTGAAATAACAACACATATGTCAAATTACACTAGAACAACCCCAAATTTCCTAGTGTTTATCAAGTTCTACATAACCCACTAATCACCTACAATCGTGTCCATGGATTTTACTAGAATTAAGCATGATTTCAACGTGTACTTGTCTAGGGTTTACTCCTAGACACTACAATGTTCCTATTTCATCTTTATAACACCCATGCATCATCAGATTTCGAATTTCCTAAATTCATGAGAATTTCAAGTAGAGAATTTTTATCAAATTTCACATACCTTATGATCTCCTTATAATGGGGATCACTAATCTATATTCAGATTTTGATTTGAACTTGATTTGAGCCTTCAATTCATGAGTTTTGTGAGAGTTAGGGTTTGGAGGGGAACCCTTGTGTCGCCCCTGTGTTGAGATCGACCAGACACACACTTTTTGTGTGTGTTTGGTGTGATAATCTTTTGTTTTAAGATTCCAAGTTTCAAGTTTAACCATTCTAGTCCCTCAACTATTGTTTTATTCATAATTTAGGAGTTTCCATCCATTCATTTGGTATCACAAGACCCGTATCAAACTGGGTCATCTAATCCTAGTTAGTTTGTTCTCGTCTGATTAATACTTTGTAAATCTGATTAAAGTTTTATAAATTTCGTGGTGTTACAAGTCCACCCCCCTTAAAAAGGGTTTCGTCCCCGAAACCTTCGTTAAGTAGTTCTTTAGTTGGGACCATATTAACTTAGTCTTGTTTTTCAGACCTTGTTTCTTTTAGTCAAAAGTTATCGTTTGGCTCAACGCATGCATTTTCCATATGTAAGTCCTCATGGACTTTAACTCATGTCTTGTGTTTCCTATCTTATCACCTACTTGTCCCAATTGTTATTCGACTGCTCAATAGTATGAGCTTGCCCACATATTTACTCTATACTAACCCTATTTTGACAAGGGTTTTACATAAATCCCAACACTAATTTGACTTCATACGGGCCCATTGGCTAGTCTGATTAGTCGTCGTCATTTCATGCCCCATTAATTTCGGGTCTACCCTTTTTGCCATAATCAAACTTAGGTAAGTTTATGATCTTCCATCCCATAACTCATGCTACAACATGACTATATTCTATATCACTTTTCTTAACCGTGATCGTATCACGTCGTATTTAAGTTTAGATAATCTTCTTGTTATCAATATCTTCTTTCTAATGTATCGCCTTACACCCATCGGTGTTAAGATCTATGTCCTTTATTATTAACTGTTTTTCTAATTTGTCTCATAACATTCATTTTTGTTAAACGTTGTTCCTCACTAATACTGAATTTCTGTTTAATCGTTTATCTCTTTTAACTTATGTCGGTTTATACATATCAGAGAAACTTTCTTCCAAGGATTTATTCCTTTTCATTATTATTTAGGATAGGGAGTTATAACTCGTTTCCTTACTTAACCCTAATAACCCGTAGGTTCTTTCACTTAGCCTCATAAGCTATTTCTTCGATTTTCACCCTTTTAAGGTGAGACCCTAATAGTTCGTTTCTTTCTATTTGTGACCCAAAGGTCTTTTTGGTCCCGTAAACCTTAACATGTGTTTGTAATCCCGAAGGTTACGATGATCCCGTAGATTTATCTTTTACTCATGTCATCATCAAAATGTATATCTACACATATAGCGTCAAAGCACCTCTTGTTATGTTTGGAATAATTTATTTTTACTTTTGAATTCTATCGACCTTGACCGTAGTCTAAGGCTTCATTTGTTTTCGTTCGAACTATTCTTCCAACTCTATAACTTCTTACGTTATTACGTGCCGGTTTGTTCTCCGCTTACCGTTATCTGGTATGCACTTTTATTTCTTTACAACCCATTTACCCGGGTCCGGTTTCACTGGTTTACGTCTTCCTTTTATATTTTTCTCACGACTCATCACATAAGTGTGTTAATATTTGCGCTCCCATTAATGGTTTGCGCTTACTTGCACTTATCAAGCGTTATACTTTATTCGGCCCGATTAACATTGAAATAGTTGAACATAACTTTCAAAATTTCTGTTTTTGCGAAATTTTATCGTCTTTTAGTCTTAACTCTAAATTTGAGTGTTTTGACTTTTTAATCCGCGTTCCCATATCTTGGTTTACACATATATCTGGAATCATACTCATCCATCGGGCATTTTTACCGACATCATTATCAGAGCAACCATTCTGACATGCATTTAGACTTTATTTAGATTTATTTGGTCATATTAGCGAAATCCATCGCCTTTATTCCACCACGTCCTTTATTCTTTTATTCATCTTGTTTGACTTGTTCGGGTGAATTTCATCACTTATGACAGTCAAACTTTATCCCCATGTCTTAGCATTCTCATTTGTTAGTTTATACTTTCGTTTACTTTGATTCTTGTCCCTTCCCTCGGGCTCGTTATCTTAATATAATTTTAGTACATGTACCTACGATACCCACCCCAAACGGGCTTTCTCTCATTTCGTTAACCTTCTTTTTCTTTGTCGTCGTCATGGTGACTTGTAGCCTTTTCATTATTCTGGATTAAACGGCTTCAGTAGCCTTTCCGACTTTCCCATAGATCCCTTCGCGCACCTCCTCAGTCATGAGGGATACCGTATCGTCACCAACTATGGTTGACATCATTCCATTGTAACAATAGCAGAAATCAATTCATTTCATTTTATTATTCCATGTCGTTGTATGGAATTTTACCACATCGTTTATCAATATAAACGATGTTTCCACATGCTTTTATTTGGTTTGGCCAAGTCTATAACCTTGTCTTCGCCATTTACTACTATTGCAAATTCCGGGTTCGAGTGTACGCGCACTCCTTCCCATTGCAATATTTATTGAGATTACTTTTACCTCGGTTTCACATACTCACCATTTATTTCTTTATTTTTATATATACTTAAATATATATTTTTCTTTTACATAATTCATTCATTTCACTAATCATATATGCCCATATGCAACTATCGTTCATTATGTGAATTATTGCATTCTACTTGTCTTATCGTAATTTATAACGTGTACCTGATTGATACTCGCCCTGATGTACTCCGCTGTCTCAAGTCATCACTTGATTTAAGTTCTTTGCTAGCATGTTCTTTATCATGCTTCCGAACCTTCATCCATTTAGATTATTTATCCCCCGTCATCTTCAGATGCGGTCATCATATCATTCGAACATTTCCAATTTATTATTAATCTTGCTATTCAATGTTGCCCATATTATTATAGGAGGCATTCAAATATACTTATTTCATAAGTACTTATTTTATACTCAATCTATGGTTAGGATTTATACTACCTAATCATCATTTATCAACACTAGACATCTCGAATATGTAATGTTTATGTCACTATTAAACATTTCATTTTATAACATATGCATCATTTGCTTTGGTTTAGCCAAGTTTACCACTTGCTTAAACCATTCACGTTTAGTGCACTTTCCGGGTTTGTGTGTGTTAACACGCTCTACCCGTGCACATCAAATCAATTCATTTTTCTATTATTCAAATAAAATCTACTAAATGACTAATTCTTACCGGATGTTTGATCAAGCTTCGAACCGAACACTTTGTTGACAACCTTAAGCTCTGATTACCAACTTGTAACACTCTACTCGTTTTCATAATATTTTATTATAAACAAAGCCTTAGTAAACCAAAACCTTGATTTTTATATCAAACATAAGGAAATTTTAACCAAGTTAACATTCTAGATAAGTATTACTAGTTTAACAACCCCAAAACAAGTATTTAAGTGTTAACTACATAGACATTGTTTTAAAAATATTTAAGTAATCGCGGAAGCTTCAAAAGTTCGTGTTCGGTTCTTCAAACATGCTTGATCATCATCCGGAATGTCCCCAATATCACCTAAGGTCAAAACCACATCAAATGTTAGTTTTGATAATGTTAGAATGGGTATAAACAAGTCCCATGGGTCAAAACAACAAAAATTAAACAATTTTCGGAATCAGGGGGCTAGACGCTACGTCTAGGGGCTAGACGCTACACCTAGCCCCTTTTTTGACAGCAAGTTGCTTAAACTGTTGCTGCACATACCCAGCTCAATCTTTTATCAAGTCCCAACTTAAAATTGCCATAACTTATGATCCGTAAGTCCGTTTTTAGTGATTCTTTTTCCTACACGTCCGTAATTAAATTACCGACGTGCCTACCACAATTATTATACCGAAAATCTGGTTTACGGGCTGAATCACTAAAATCTCTATTTAAATATTTGACCCGCTATATTTACACAAATTTTTCTACCATTACAATAGTAACCTTAAGGCATTTTTACCCAACATCCGTGGCTTAATATCACCGGTATTTCATTACCAATCCTATGGCTTCATGCTCAATGATTTATCAATGCCAAAAAGCTAACTTTCAACATTAACACTACTTACTACACAATTATTCGACCCGTTTGGCTCATTTATGGAATTTTCCATTATAACGACTACCAAACGTTTCTTAGTCGAATCTTGACCTATTAATCAAATAGTGAACAATATCACATCAACTAATATTAACCTTTATATCAAAACACTATTATGAACAATTAACACATCTGAATTACATGTTGTAACATAACAAGTTACATACCTTCAAAGTACGCCCTTCAAACACAAGTCACCACCGGCTTGTCCACTCGATGCTCCAGTGTCCTTTCCTATAGAATTCAATCATGACATGTTTAGAACTCTTTTTAAATCATATGTCGCATAATTTGCCGAAACGTTGTAATTATGCGTTTTAACTTTAAATTTCAGTTTTAAGCCTTCTTTGAGGCATTTATACAAACACTTTAAGGGCAGAATTTTACATGATTTATTAACAAGTTCATAACTTGTTATATAGCCCAAGTTTTCATCAATTAAACTATCTAACATAAATATTAGCCTCTATAATTCTGAAATAACCTCACATATGTCAAATTACACTAGAACAACCCCAAATTTCCCAGTGTTTATCAAGTTCTACATAACCCACTAATTACCTACAATAGTGTCCATGGATTTTACTAGAATTAAGCATGATTTCAACATGTACTTGTCTAGGGTTTACTCCTAGACACTACAATGTTCCTATTTCATCTTTATAACACACATGCATCATCAGATTTCGAATTTCCTAAATTCATGAGAATTTCAAGTAGAGATTTTTTATCAAATTTCACATACCTTATGATCTCCTTACAATGAGGATCACTAATCTATATTCAGATTTCGATTTGAACTTGATTTGAGCCTTCAATTCATGAGTTTTGTGAGAGTTAGGGTTTGGAGGGGAACCCTTGTGTCGCCCCTGTGTTGAGATCGACCAGACACACACTTTTTGTGTGTGTTTGGTGTGATAATCTTTTGTTTTAAGATTCCAAGTTTCAAGTTTAACCATTCTAGTCCCTCAATTATTGTTTTATTCATAATTTAGGAGTTTCCATCCATTCATTTGGTACCACAAGACCCGTATCAAACTGGGTCATCTAATCCTAGTTAGTTTGTTCTCGTCTGATTAATACCTTATAAATCTGATTAAAGTTTTATAAATTTCGGGGTGTTACAGTACTCCACTTTCTGCACTTCAAACTTCAAGAACAGTGCAGAAGAACTTCCCACTCTTCGCTCGGAAAAAACAAAGCTGAAATATATCAACACCTTAAAATAAATACTATCAACATATATCAACAGTTTAAAAGAATCCACAAACCTAAAATAACCCACAACTGATTGTTTGAATTTTAAACAACTCTGATTAGGCTGAAATATAAAGCGAGAATTAGAATAGATCAGTTCAAATTTTAAGATTCAAAGTCAGAGAAAAAAACATACCCTCAACGATGTTGCAACAATGATCTTGGAAAAATTACGTGAAGTACAAAAAGCTGTAATCACAGATGAACAGACTGAATATGCAAATTCTGCATCCTGTAACAATCTATCTATACTTTCTATAAAAAGAGAAATCCAAGTGACATAAGAAAGGCGAGGTGAAACGTTGGTGTGTGAAACCGAGCTTCAATGAAACAACGATGTTGGAACAATGATATTAAAAGGATAATGTGTAAACAGAGTCTACAAATATTCGAACAAAGAACTGTAATCGAAGATTAACCGGCTCAATCATGAGAGTTATGCATTTGAGTGAGAGATAAATTGAAATTTGAATGTGGAGCCAAATTCATATATGTTATTTATAGGGAGCCAGATTCATATGTAGTTTGAATTTTGAATTTGGAGCCAGGATTTTAAATTTTGAACATGGGCAGAGGTTTAAAGCGTTTTTATAAACAGCTGACCATTTGTAGATGTGGGCAGATGTTTAAAGTGATTTTCTAGATGTGGGCCACACCTTTGAAAATTAAAGTAATTTTAATAAATTAAGGATTATGATGCGATAATGACATAAAAAAGCCTTGTTGGACAACCTCTATGGCTGCCACCTCAGCTTTTCTTATGTCACTTGGTTTTCTTCTTTTATAGAAAGTATAGATAGATTGAGATTTTATGGATTTATAAAATTCGAAACTAATGACAAGTATTTGAATTTCAAAATATGAGATTTTAAAAATTATAAAGAGGATAACTTAAAATAATGAGTTATGTATATCTAAGGGGAAAATTTTTTTAGAAGAAACTTAACCTGATATGAGAAATATTTTATAACTCCTTTTTATTATTATTTCTTTTTAATTAATTAGATAAAAAACACTTTAGCATACATATTTCAGAATTTATTCTACACATGTCAAGATTTATCTTACACATATATCATACATATATCGAAATTTATCCTACATTTGATCCTACTTGTATTAAAATTTATCCTACATATATCAAGATTTATCCTACATATATCGAAAAATATTATACATTTTATCATACATATATCGAAAATTGTTAATTCACTATAAATTAGGTAGCCTTTAAAGAGTATATTTAAAAAATGAGTTATAAGTATAACTTAGTTAGCTAATTTAGAGGAATACATTAAGTTAATTAGTTTTATATATTTACATATATGCCTTTATAATAATACTAGGTTATAACCCCGTGTATTACACGGGTTGAATAAATGAATTTTATATACCAAATAATAAAACAATATCTTTTTAAAAGCCTCCTTTATTGCATGGGTTGAAGAAATGTAATTTTATATATTAAATAATAAAATAAGTTATATCTATAATAACCATATGTATTGTACGGGTTGAATAAATGTAATATTATATACCAAATAATAAAAAAATTATATCTTTAAAACCATTGTATTACACGGGTTGAATAAATGTACCATTGTTTACCAAGTAATAAAAAAGTTATATTTTTAAAAATCCCCGTGTATTACATAGGTTGAATAAATATGATTTTATATACCAAATAATAAAAAAAATATTTAAAAAAACTAACGGATTTTTTTATATTTAAAGTAGGATAAGATTGAATATTAATCTTTATTTATTTAGTTAATATAAGATTGAAAAATCATATGATTGAATAGGTGGGAGGTTGTATTATGATAAATCGGTTAACCGTACTGAATGATAAAGATAATAGTGATTGTTGAACAAATTAATTAATCGAATTTAACAGAAACATTTGTGATGTTAGGCGGATTTTTTTTAATTATTTGAAAGTTAATATCAACTTTGGAATTCGTATGAATTCTTATTAGATTTGATTAAATATTATTGATAATAAAAATTTGTATTAGATTAGATTTTAGATTTGATTAAATATTATTAATAATAAGAATTTGTATTAATTTATATTAAATATTATTATTTTTAGTATTATTAATACTTTTAATCAATTAAATGAGAGAATGACAAGTGTCCCTGATTAAATATTATTGATAATAAAAACTTGTATTAGATTAGATTTTAGATTTGATTAAATATTATTATTAATAATTTTAATCAATTAAATGAGAGAATGACAAGTATCCCAAAACAGGTTTCTTTTATAGTATAGATAGATAGATATAGATTTAGAGTTAATTGCCATTTTAGTCCCTGTGGTTTTGGCCATTTTGCCAATTTAGTCCAAAGGTTTCATTTTTAACATCTGGATCCAAAAAGGTTTCATCATTGCCATTTTGGTCCAACTGACTTAACTCATCCATATCTGTTAAGTCTTCCAAGGGCATTTTTGTCATTTCATTTTTCTTTTTATTATCCCTTTTGTAATTTCAGTGGTGTGACATGACAAAAATGCCCTTGGAAGACTTAACAGATATGGATGGAGTTAAGTCAGTTAGACTAAAATGGCAACGATGAAACCTTTTTGGATCCAGATGTTAAAAATGAAACCTTTGGACTAAACTGGTAAAATGACACAAACCACAGAGACTAAAATGGCAATTAACTCTATAGATTTATATATTCTCTTTTTTCTTATATCTCATTGGGTAAAATAATAATTTTGTGTATATCTCACGGG
Source organism: Helianthus tuberosus (assembly GCA_030545235.1). Taxonomy (NCBI): domain Eukaryota; kingdom Viridiplantae; phylum Streptophyta; class Magnoliopsida; order Asterales; family Asteraceae; genus Helianthus; species Helianthus tuberosus. The sequence continues at coordinate 10,400,321 of CM060436.1, forward strand.
TCACTTTTGATCATGATTAAAATAACTTCTCTTTTTTCTTATAGAAGTTTAAAGCATGGCATATAAATCGCACCTTTATCACAAACATGAACGATAAGATTTAATGGTTATATTGTATTAGATTAGATTAAATATTATTAATAATAAGAATTTGTATTAATATAGATTAAATATTATTATTTTTAGTATTATTAATAATTTTAATCAATTAAATGAAAGAATGACAAGTGTCCCAAAACAGGTTTATTTTATTATATAGTATAGATTAAATACAACTATTAAATAAGACACTTTCATTGGTTTAAAACTTTTCTTTTAAAACTAATAACAAATATTTGAATTTTAGAATATGAGATTTTATTTTATAAAGGGGATAACTTAAAATAATGAGCTATCTATATCTATACTACTATACTACTGTGACAACCATAAAATTTAACTTTAGTTTTAAGATATATTAGAAAATCTATAATACATTTGGTACAATTTTTTATTGTATAAAAAACTTGTAATTTACCATTTTGTCCCTCTTGTTATATTAATGATATATTCAATGAATGGACATAATATTTAATGACAAATTCTACGAATATAATTTATATTTATTTTTAATTATAACATAATATTTAATATTTATTAACTAGTTGAATACAATATTTTATTTTTAAAGTTCCTTTTTCCATTTTTAATAATACGTATTGGTCGGGTCGAGCAAATATGTCGTGTTAAAACAGGTCACATAAAATGGCTTATTTTGGTTTGAGTCAAAATGAGTTCGAGTCAAAACAATTTGGTCAGAACAATTTGCATAAATTAAATATTTATTAATTAGTTAAATTTAATATTTTATATTAAATTTCTTATTAATTTTTCTTTTATTAATACGCTTGGTATTTAATAATACATATTCATTTTTCTTTTAATAACACGTATTGGTTAGGAAGGGTCAGGCAACATGTCGCGTCAGAGCAAGTTACAAAAAAAATTATTTTGGTTCGAGTCAAAACGGGTTTGGGTCATTAACTAGTAAAACTTTAATATTTTAATTTTATATTTCTTTTATTCATTTTTCTTTTAATAATTCGTATTGGTTGGGTCAGGTTAGGTCGGGCATCATGTCGCATTAGAAAAGGTCACATAAAAACGATTATTTTGGTTCGAGTCAAAACGGGTTTGAATCAGAACATGTTACATGATAGTTAATATTAATTAATTAGTTGAATATACAAATACAATTTTTACTTAAAACATAAATATTTAATATTTACTAATTAGTTGAATTTAATATTTCAATTTTAAATTTCTTTTATTCATTTTTATTTTGATGATACATTTGGTATTTAATAATATGTATTCAATTTTCTTTTAATAACATGTTTGGTATTTAATAATATGTATACTAGTTGGGTTGGCCAATATGTCGTGTCAGAATAAGTCACATAAAAAATGTTATTTTAGTTCGAATTGTATTTAATATTTTAATTTTAAATGTCTTTTATTCACTTTTCTTTTAATAATACGTACTGGTCGGGTCACTTACACATTCTGATCATATTTTAAAACAAGGTATGAAATTATCTAAAATTGAGATTTTGAGGATAATTGTTTTTTAGACTTTAATTTAATGAATAAGATTTAACAATAATTTAAAATTAGTTTGTTTTATTACTGACATATTAATATAAGTTTTGAAACAAGACATCTAAGATAAATTTGAGATTTTGTAAACCAAGAACCAAGTGAGATCGGATTTATACAATTTTAGTAACTAAACCTACTTCAAAATCCTTTTGAAATGGTTCGTCGCCCTATTTTAGGACACTTGGAACGACATGACTAATGGGTGGGTATTGGTCTTAAATGCACATTTCGGGGGACTTCTGTCGGGAAGAAGCTAATCGAGTTTTTCGATCCATCTATAGCCAGGCCAACTCATGTGTTCGAAAATAGCTCAACCTACCACTTGAATGAGTGGAAAATGGTTCAGCTAAGCTAAGAGGCGGATAAGATGAGAATAAACGTGCCACCTAGACACCCTTTACCCAAACGTGCCACCTAGACTATAGCTGTCTAAATGATCTCATAAATGTTTAAGAGTAACATTGAGATGTGATTTAGAATATTAGTAAATAAGAAACACAAGCACAATCGATCCAAAGATCTTGCCTACTTGTGGTTTACTAGAATAAGACACACCATGTGTGTACTACTTATTGCTAGAATCCGGTAAAATACACTCAATCCTACCCGACGTATGCTACTAAACTTGTTTAACAAAAGATTTCGCATGAAGTGTAACAAAAACCGTATATATATCTCCAATACAAACTACACATCAATTAAGTCCTAACGCACTATATCGTGTCATCTTTACCAATTGAACATATAAAATTTATAATAAGATTTGTATAATGACATTTGAAAGAGTAGATTCAAATCATAATCTTGGTAGTATAACATAAAACTATAATCTTTTTAGATGGTGTAACAATGCGAAATATATATTTTATCGATCATCATCTAAATGAAAAACTATCTACATAATCAAATGCAAGAATTGTGATTCACATTTGTAAACTTAATGTATCCTTCATCAACTATTGAATTCGCCATTTGTAAAAACTTTACATATTGCTTGAAAAACCACTAGCAGACTAGAATTTACCTCATTCAATATCTTAAATTGGTCAATATTAAACAAAACACAACTTTTCCATGTTCAACTCAAGTTATTACCACATAAGCTATCATGTAATTAGAATAGCTTCTGTTTTTATATTTACCTATTCAAAATTGCCGGTGGAAAGAAAACAATTTATTTTTCATTATATGTTTAATGATATTACATGTCATAAAATTCAATTTATTCGACTGAAACTAAAATATTATATAAGCTACACTAGGGATGAACAAATGGTACCGGTACCAAACCGTACCGGGTATATTCGGTACCGGTACCAGTACCCACTTTTGGGGATTTTCGGTACCGAACGGATGCTCATCCCTAAGCTACACTTCGCATTGTCATTGTAATATTTCTGAAATTTTAGAATTTTTCTTTTTCTTATTTACGTTTTGATACAAGTAAGTTTTATTCAAAATCAAATTGTTGTAACGTCCGGGCATAATCCACTAGTTATTACATATATTAACATCTATATAGAGGATGAATAGTGAAAAAAGATATATTTCTTTCAATTATTTTGTTTTGTTTAAAACTTGTTTTTATTATTTTCTTATAATAATTAATATTGAGCATATATATTTTTTCTATAATTGTTAAGACACGATGTATTTCAAAATTCCGAGTATTTCGTATATGTTATCAAAGCTATGTTACATATTCATCATTTATAATTTAACATGCACAAAAACACATGCCTTTGGAACAGTTTTATTCACGGGTCAATATATGCATTCTTGTCTTGGGAACAATTATATTCACTAAGTCAATATATGCATTCTTGGTCCAAAGGTGCACCAAATAACCGAAACTGGTTATTAAATTAAAACCGTAACCGATTAATAACTGATTAGTGACTTTTTTAACCATAGGGTTGTAACCGGTTAATTTTTTTTAGAAGAAACCGGTTTTTTAATCAGTTTACCAGTTAACCGAAAAAAGGATGAAAAAACCGGTTATTGTCTAAACTAGTTAAAGCGAATAAAAAGGATGAAAAAACCAGTTATTAACTAAACAAGTTAAAGTGAATAACTGAAAATTATAAGAAAAAAACTGGTTAGAGTAAAACCGGTGAAAGCAAAAATGATAAAAAAAAATCAACGGTTTGGTTACGAACTGATTAGAGAAAAAACTGTTTTGTACAAGTAAAAACCGTTTTGTTGAATAGTTAAAAAGAATAGTCTTTTCGCTGATGACTACGGGCACTTACAGTGAACACACCATCAATAGAACCATTAAAAATTATAACATATCCAATGCTACCATTGCATACACTATAATTACTAACGATACAACAAATAACGCCGGAAAATAATATAAGAAAAAAAAAATAAAACACTATTCACAACAATAAGGTGAATATTTTCAACTCAAAAAGCATTGACAAGCACTATCCTTGCATTTGTGTTATTTCTCAAGACTTTACTCATGATCTTAAAACTGATACCAACAAAGATCTACCCTTCAATTCTATTTGTTAGATGAGTGAAAAAACAAAATAAAACCAATCAAATTGGTTGCTATCCAAACAAACCCTTTACTTGAAGCTAATCAGTAAACCACATTCCTGCTTAGTGATGATGATCAAAAAAAAAAAAAAAAAAATCAGTTTTGTGTCTTCTGTAATTCTTTTTGAATCTCCTGGGATAGTTGATTTGCAGTATACCTACGCCCAAAGCTTTTAACAAATTCCATACTTGGATTCATCAGATACCTGTTAATTGTAAAATCCTAAAACGTAAAACAATAGAAATATATATAAAGATTTGGTCTTTTTATTAAAACTGCAAAATCTCTTTTTTTTTCCTTCTAAAAAATATTAAGTTTGGTAAAAAATTATTTATTAAATCCTTATTTTAATAACTATTTACGGTCATAACCGCAAAGCACATGCATCTACATAGCTGTTTAATGAGAGAGTGCAGCTTATATTCCGTGTGAAGTTTCGACAAGATAATCATCCCCATCTTCTTCAACCTTCTTAAAAGGCACTCTGTACTTATTCGCCATCTGTCTTATAGCACCAACTGGTCCAGTTAGACCCATTATTCTCTCATCAAACTCTGCACCCCATGTTTAAAGAAACAGTGATAAGTTACAAAATTTTTAAGAGATATAGTCTGTATGGGTGAAATGAGAACTGGCCTTTGAGATAGGCACGAAGGTGAGATGGGGTATCACGTTGCGGATCAATGGTGACGAAAACAGGTCGAATCGTAATGTTGTGTTCTGAATCTTTTTGCGTCAAAATGAAGAAGCAAAAACACAGGAAAAAGGTTAATGGTTGTTGAGTCAGAGTATGAAATATAACAATATTCATTATATTATATCACGAAAGTAAGCGGAAGAACCTAGTGTATTGATAACCTTGGCTAATTTCGCAAGTTCGGCTGGCCCCACATCAGGGGATGAAGTATAACCAAAGTAGATAAGTATCCAGTCTCCCCCCTGAAGGTCTTTTTCCGTCACTAATCTACCATCTGAACCAATCAAGCTGAAAGGCCCACCAATCACCGGTGCGTTTCGTGCACTACGTCCGTCGTTTCGACCCTCTCCTGATTGGATAAAAAAATGTTTGCGGGTCAACCGACAAAAACAAACTGCTTTGACTAGTTACACAATCCACTTTATTGCCATCTCTTAAACTTCAGTTTCAAAAAACACTAAAACCACGAATGAAGTTTGACTTAAGTTGACCCCTTCACCTACAACTACTGTAACATCTTGACTATGAACGTTGACTCATTCAGAGATACAGAGCACATAAAAACAGGAAAGGTAAAAAAAAATATGTGTTTATATTAACTAACATAAGTAATCTTTCCATTCCATTTAGACACTTCAAGCACATAATACATGAGGATTATGTTCTGAAAGCGAAAAAAGGCATAAAGAAGAGCTGACCTCTACGAGGAGTTCTCTTCTCATCATAAGAACGCATAAAAAGATATCCTCCACCAATCCCACCAAGAACACCAAAAACACCAATTGGCTACAATAATAGAGTTACCAATGCTACAATGAAGATCATGGTGGCATAATAATTATAAGGCAAATTAGATTTTAATAATCCAACAATAACTTATTGGCCGATAAAAATACATCCTGACAATTTGACCAACTCCTAACTTCTAATTTTGTTGTTAATAGCAATCCCACTCGCATCGTTTTCGCTCACGCGGATGATTATGAGCAAAATGAGTAGATGTACATTACATATGAGCGAAATCAAGTGTAAATCTACAATGGTTATGCAAAACTGGGATCGCTCTTGGCAACGGATACGAAAGTTAAGAGTCCCACTGGTTAAACTGCAGGTATGGATTATCATAAGTAAAACATTGTTTGTATTATTAAAGTACAATTGCCTAATGATAATAATAGAATTCATGTGAGTCAACATACAAGAAGGTAAGATCGCCATGATGACGAAGAAGTCAATTGTTCCCGACCCTTATCCAATAAACGGCCATTCGTATTCGACCTTTGTGCCGCTCTCATGTAGCTTGAAGAATGAAACATCATCTTCTGTGTGCCACACCTAACCAACGTTGAAACAAAATCATCCTTAATCCCATCATAGCATAGTTGTTAATGGCGAATAGCGACAAATAGCGATAAGGTACCTATATGCTACATAGCGAATAGCGGGCGGCTATTTTATAAATAGCGATACACTAGATTTTTTTTAAAATTTTATACGTATCAAAAATACCCTGGTATGTATATATGCTATTTTACATGTATATTTAACAAAAAACCTAAAATCCAGCTATTTTATCGCTATATTTAATTGTTATTTATATTAAAACAAAAAAAAAATTAAACTGTCGCTATCTATCGCAACAACCCTAATAGAGAGAGCCTAGACACCTATACGCTACGTAGCGCGCTATAGCGATCGCTAAGCTCGCCATTGACAACTATGCATCATAGTTCAAACAAATTTATAGTCTGGTTTAAAAAAAACAGAGAGGCGCAAGGAGCGCATGTACACACCTCAAACCGCATATCTCTCATCTGTTTTAAGCATAAGTCTATTTATCAAGTAATCCTTTCATACTTTCTGCATACATGTTTTTCCAAATAAACCTCCTACAGACCCTAATTTTGATCAACTTTGACCAAGAGTTCCACAATGTTATTCAGATAATACAGACCCCAATTTTGACCAGCTTTGACCAAGAGTTCCACAATCTTATTCAGATAATATATCTACATGTAATGCCATAGTTGATTCATTACAATGCAATTGTGTGTAAAATTAAGTGGATAAACCCTCAATTAAGCTATAAGTACAACAATCGCCATTGAACAAAGTAATTTTATGAAACAAACATCAAATGATTCAACAGAAATAGAAAAAATAAAGATGAAATTAATGATAATCACCTTGTAGGAGAAAATAGAGCCTCTGCAGACTTCTTTCGTATGAGATTTGAGACAGACATGGATGAAACCGAAGGAATCAACGATGTAAAACCCTAATTTGATAAACCCCTGTGTGGGTTTCTTGAGCAGAAAGAAGAAGTAGGAATTTTGGTTTAGTTTACTTGTTGTCCAAGAATTTTATTAATCTTGGTTTTTAATTTTCTAGAATTTAATTTACAAAATACTGAAATCCAAACTGAAATTTTTGTAAGATGTGTGAAAGCAATGTTTTAAAAATCGGTTTTATAATTGTACCGGGTTGAACTTAGAAACGGTTTAATCGAGTGTACCGGGTTGTATTAGATGATTCAATCGGATTAACTAGTTAACCCTATAATTCCATAAAAATACAGTTTCAACTCAAAAAAGAATCCAAAACTACATGATTCTATAATTTTTTTTGAACGGCTAACAAATCAATTCCGAGCACTTTCGGGGCACCCCCTAGACAAACGGAGTAATCCGAGAGTAACCCGAGTCGTCCACCACCAATTCCGAGGAAAACCCGATAACCCACCCGCCCATAGGCATGACGGTAAAATTACCGTTAAAACCCGTTTGGCTCAAGGATCGAGCCCAAGTTTCCCTGGGTATCCTATCATTGCCCACCAGTGTCTCACTCCTTTTTTTGCATCAAATGAGAATTGAACTTGAGTCTTTAAAGAAGAACTCAAGTCCTCCTACCACCTGAGCTAATCATTTTTAACAAAGTTTTATTTAATGAAAGTCTATACTAGGTTTATTGCATTGGAGTGTGAAATGCATCAAGTTCACGATTGTGTAAATGATGAAATTCGCTATCATCGCTAAGGTTTATTGCATTGGAGTGTGAAATACATTAAGTTCACGATTGTGTAAATGATGAAATTCGCTATCATCGCTAATTTAAACTCAAAATTTTAACATGGAATTAAACCGGTAGGCCGGTATGAACCAGTATTACCGGATATACCGGGGGTTCAAAGACTATGTCGAAACCCTATTTATACCGGGCTCAACCGTACTCAAACAATAAACAGTAACCGGTTCAATCGGTATTACCAACCGGTATTTAAAACATTGTGTGAAAGGAATTTTGATTCATGATTATATTCTTTTTGATGGATGATTATAAAATTATATCTTATAAAAAGTTAAAAATAATTGAAAAGATAATTATGTCTAATTTTTTTAGTATACTTTATTATTACTTTCTTTATAATTATAACAATAAAATATTTTATGATCTTCACGTTGAGTATTACATTAGAAAAAAAAAAAAAAACAAATGTCACATTGCTTACTAAACGGTATATCCAATATGATCTTCACGTTGAGTATTACATTATCCCATTATAAAGAAGCAAGTTTTTTCATGCATCACAAGTTGTACATTTCGCTTTGGGTGCTTTTCAAAAAAAATTGACTCAGCTACATAGACTACCCAAACAACGTCTCCTTCTTCCCCAAGACACATCATCTTTCTTCCTCCCAAAACCCATCTATTCTCTCTGTCAACACAAAGAAGTTAGGCCGACAGGTAAGACAGAGAATCGCTATGGTTCTGCGGCGGTGGTGCCACCACGGTGATGTTCGGGGCCAACTTCAAACCCTAAGTCAAACCTAAACAGAACGGTTTAGACCATTGTCCTCTCCGGTTACACCGTTTTCTTCTCCGGCTAAACCATTATTATACCATATGACGACAGCGGTGGCTAGGGTTTCACCAAAAAACACCACGGGCCGCACAAGGCCACCCATCACTAACCGCCACCGCGACATTTGTTTTCCCCTTTTGCCGAAAAACATTCATCATCTGGTAACGCACAAGGTGAACAAGTATGGTGGTGGGCCGATCCATTTGGGGCGCTAAATCGAAGGTCGCATTTGGTGCCCTAGCTTTGGGCGCCGGTGCTGGGGCGGCTACCATTGCTAAATCCAACGATCCTGCAACTGCTCTCAAGCTTTGCACCACTGTCCCCGTTCGTCTATTCCGTCATCGCTTCCACGATTGCATTCGGTAAGTTTCCTTTATGTAACTCCCTTTATTGACGGCAGTTTAGCGTCGTACATCTTGTAAGTATTAAATGTTTGTCCCTGTGGTCAACTATACGGAGCTTTGAAAGTTTGATTCCATTTTGAAATGGTGTTTGTTTCTTATTAGAGTGTTTGTGCCTTTAGTAGCTTAATTACTAACTTTTGGAAATTGGAAGTTATATTTTAGAACCTGTATAAGACTTTATTTGATAACATTTGACTTCATAACAAGGCTTCCAAATTAGAAATTCTATGTGATCTCAAGTTTAATTTTGAATATTATGATCAAGCAACAGTAGGTTTGATGAAAAAAGAACAAAATTCAACTCCAGTTTTGTTTATATTCAAATTTCGTGGCTATTTATTACTTAAGATCAGGAGCCAGTATGGTATTTCATCAATGTTTATAATTCTAAACCTGTATACAAGTTTATTTAGGTGTTGTTTGTTTAACATCTAAAATCAGCAAAATACCCACAAATCGGCCATACATCCGGTAACATTACAAGTAGTCACATTTCCAAGTCGCGAGTGATGCAGGTCAGTGGTATCACTTTTGTTATCATGCTAAGATCTAGCGCGTTACGCGTGTAATATGCACATTGGTTAAGTCTTAGTCATATAAACAAGTTGTACCCGCCGCATTGCGGCGGGCACTAATTAACAACTTTGTGCATATGGTGATTGTATATGGCTTTGGGTGTTTTTCAAAAATTATTGGGGTGTTTCGGGTGGGTCTATAAAAAGACAAAAATTGCTTGATGTTGTTGACCGAATTGTAGACAAGTTTTAAAAAATAATTGGGGGTGTTTCGGGTGGTGGGTAGTGTTTCGGGTGGACAGGGGTGTTTAGGGTGGGTAGTGTTTCGGGTGGGTAGGGAATTCAACAATTTATGTTTGCTCTATTTCGGGTGTTTGAAATATAGTAGACTACTGACTTTTGACTTTGATGAATAGGGGTGTTTCGGGTGGAGGGATTTTTCGGGTGGGTTGTTATCATTATTCTTTTATAACTTTTCACATTAATATTTTCCTGTTCACATTTATATATTTGTGATCTTATTAGTTAAATTAGTTAAAAACTTGAGATTTGAAAAAATAAAGACCTAAGATTGACTATATTGAGCAGACTTATGGGATTAACAAAATATGGACATCAAAACTTCCAATTTGTATAAAACTCTATATTTTTTTTGAAAGGTTTACTTCATTCACAAAACAACCAAGCCAAAGAGGCTAGGTTGCAGCACTAATAAAACTACGATATAAAGTCAAATTTACACCAAACTACTTTACAACTCACTTTTGGTGTCGTTTAGATCCGACTTTTTTTCCGGTGCGATGAGATAACTACGAGTGGGAATGTTGGAGAAGAAGACAAGGAGGGATGCTCGCATGTAAGAACCTCGCCGCATTGCGGCGGGTACTAATTCCTAGTTAGAAAAAAAAACAAATGTCACATTGCTTACTAAACGGTATATCCAATATTTATTTACTATACCTACATTTACCAAATGGGGGAATAGAGCCAGGCAGCTGCCTGGCACTTCCCCATTTGACCAACCAGTTTATGTTATTTTATATCAATTTTAAAATTATGTTTTTACTCTGTTTAAAATTATCGTTTTGCCCCAAGCTCAAAATAAAATTACGCTTTTGTCCCCATCTCAAAATTACGATTTTGCCCTCAATTCAAAATTACGATTTTGTCTGGCACTTCCCCATTGTACCAACCAGTTTATTATTTTATATCCATTTTAAAATTACGTTCTTGCCCCTCTTTAAAATTACGGTTTTGCCCCAGCTCAAAATAAAATTACGCTTTTGTCCCCCGCTCAAAATTACGATTTTCCCCTCGATTCAAAATAAAATTGTGGGTTTGCCCTCACCTCAGAATTACTTTTTCGCCCCAAGTTCAAAATAAAATTCTGTTTTTGCCCCCACCTTAAAATTACGATTTTGCCCTCTGTTTAAAAATGTGATTTCTCCCCGTTTAAAAAATTATGATTTCGCCCTCAGTTCAAAATTACGTTTTCCCCAGTTAAAAATAAAATTATGTTTTTGCCCCCAACTCAAAATTTCGATTTTGCCCTCGGTTCAAAATAAATTGTTGTTTTGCCTCCAGGTTAAAATTACGATTGTGCCCTTAGTTCAAATTTATATTACGTTGTTACCCCAAGTTCAAAATTACGAATTTGACCCTGTGAAAATTTACAATTTTACCCCTGGTTCAAATTTAAAGTATTGTCATCACTTTAGCTTTTGGCAAATTACGATTTTACCCCAATCAAAAAATACAACTTTCACTCGGTTAATAATTACAATATTGTCATTGTTTTAGTTTTTTTTTATCAAAACTATAAAAGTGTTTTTTTTTTTAATTGGTTGACTCGATTTAATTGTTTTTCGTGTCAATGAGCTGTCTAACACTCGCTCATTATTCGGCCATCGCCCCGCAACGCGGGCGGGGCATCAACTAGTTTGATACAATGGTCGTCAAACCTATATACAATGATGCAGTTGTTAAGGTCTAGTGCGTGAATGAACTATGACATTAGGCCACACGGGCCCGTGCGTTATAGCATCACGGAAAGGTTGTTCAACGCGTTATTTCTCACCGCCACCATAAACATATCGCGTGATACATTAACGAAAACAGGTTTCCTGATTTTTTCAACGCCGTGATATATTATTTTGTGAGGGTAGTTGTTGGTTGGGGGGGAAATTGTTGGGTGTGGTGGTGAGTGATGACCACCCCCCACTAAAAAAGGTTGTGAGTGATGGAAAAATGGTCGATGACATGGCGGAACTTGATTGGTGCTTGTGAGTGATAGAATTCTATTACTAGTGACCACCATCTCCCCTTAGAGCAGTGTGTCCAATCATAATACAGTGGTGCGTCTAATATCACAATTATGTGTTTAAGTTTTGTTCCAAGCTTTACCAAGTCCAAAAGAACATAGACACTTCATTCCCTTTTACATACATCATAGGCAAAACAATTCTCTACATAAACATCATTGTTACTGGCAATGACAACACTTAGAGGTCAACCATGCTATACAACTACTTAGCAAAGCCTTTGCTGTTAAGGATCTTGGAGCTCTTGATTATTTTATGGGCATTGAAGTGGTTTCTCAGGGAAAGAATATCATTCTCCCTCAAAGAAATACATATCAGATCTCCTACATCATATTGCCAGCTCCAATTAGCTCTTCAAAACAATTCTCTTGGGATAGTCCATTATTACCAGATCCAGTCAAATATCAACAACTAGTTGTAGCACTCAAATATGTAACCTTGTCCAAACCGGATATTACTTTTGCAGTCAACAAGGTGTGCCGATACATCCATGATCCAAGAAAGAACCACCGATCATGTTCTAAAAAGAACTCGCCGAGAAATAATGATTCCAAAACTCATAACTTACCCTCTATCACACACTAAATAAAATTAGCATTATCATAAAATGCAACAATGTGTACCTTATGTTAATACCCAAACACTAAATAAAATTAGCATTAGCATAAAATGCAACAATGTGTACCTTATGTTAATACCCATTGTTGGTAAGGTTATTCAAAGGCAGTTTGCCCAACCCCTCCATGTTATCATCATCCAATCTTATAAATTGGTTAGCATCTACGAATGAACTTGTATATTAATACCCATTGTCGGTAAAGTTATTCAAAGATAGTTTGCCCAACTCCTCCATATTATCATCATCCAATCTTATAAAGTGGTTAGCATCTACGATGAACTTGTATAACTTCATTCACTTGTGATGGTGAAAGCGTTTAAACTAACACAATAAGACCAACCTATGATAAGATGTACCATTGCTAAGGAATAGGTTTGCTAATTGGTTCATTTGATCCTTCATGCACATTCATATTCTCAATTGTATGAGTTTAAAGAATAAACTTTATTAGCTCGATCGTTTTGATCAATCTTTGGCTTTGGAATATGTTTCTTTCTTTCCAGAGTCTTCACTCACTTTTTACCAAGAGGAGGTGGAGTTAATCCTCTTCAATTATGGGAACCATTTGAGTAAAATCTCACTCCTTTGTCTTTGGTGTGGTTTCGTCATCATTGCTAATCTCATTTGGAGTACTAGACCCTTCACCCTGACTTAAATATCCATGGGGTTGATCTTTATCATTAGCAACTTGTGAACTTCAACTACTTTGAGCTTGACCAATTTCTATTGAAGAACATTGAGCTTGAGTCTAAACACTTGATCACTTAAGTATGTTGAGTGCTTCGGCCTTCATCTTAGGAAGATGATGTTGGGTTTTTAATATGTCCTTTTAGAAATTATTTGCAATGGAAGTAGAAACATGTTTTTTTTTTAATAAAACCGACTAAGGATCCATATGTAAGTGACAATAATTTTCATATGACTTCCATGGAGTGTCAAACAAATCATAGTCTTACTTTTGGGTCTATATTTGCTTAGAGACGCACGTTAAATACCTAAAGGCATTTACTATGTGTCTAAGTGTAACACCTCGAAAATTCACGTCCTATAATGTGTTGACACGTGTCATAAAGTCTGAACGTGTGAAAGAATGTTATAAAAGGACTAAAGTTGACAAACATGGAAAGTATGTGATATTACGGGTTCTGAATGTCAACAGTGAATAAATATAATGTACATTAACCCTACACGATGCTCATACCTTCAAACGAATAAATCATGGATCATACGAAGCTAAAAGTGAGAGATTACAAACTACGGGGGTTAAATGTGTCAACATGTTTAAAAGGTATACCTCTGGGTGACCTTTTGACAAACCCGAAGCTTTGTAAATGTTAATTATGCTCACTAGAATGCACGATTTAAATTTCGTAAAGTTTCGTTAACGTATGAGAAAGTTATGATCGAATTCGTGTGCGAGGGGTTAAAGCGTCAACGTTGAAAATTAGGCCTTTTCGGGTAACAATAAAGTTACCCGGGGACTTAACGAAGTGGGTATATATCTTGAGGCCCTTATAGATCAATATTGAGGGTCCATATCGCAATAAACAAGTGTCTGTACAAAGTTTGAAGAGCCAGGGACTGAAACTGCAATTTAACAAAAATATGTTGGAGAACCCGGAGGGCTCGCGTAGCGCGAGCACGTGATGTACATGCAGTGGCGCTACGCCACTGCCACATCTGGACAGAATGTGATTTTGTTTGATTCTTTGTCTGCCAATTCACTTGGATGCAACTTTGATCGATCTTGCTCTTTCATTTGGCCCCTAAAACACCCCCTAGAACATGTAGGACACTTGTGGGATTGTTGTGGTGTGTGCTAGACTTATTTGTCAATCAATTGTGGTGCTTGATTCACTATAAAAGGCCACCTTCAAGTCACAACAATTCCACACATCTTCATCTGGCCATTTAGAGCTTTTGTGGAACTTCCAAACAGCCCCCAAGCCTTCCTAAGCATCCATTAAGCACTTGTAAGTATGCCTAACCTTCTCTAATTCAGTTTTGCTTTGTAATTAGCTTAAAAGTCAACATATCGTAATTAACGATTGACTTTGAGATTAGTTATAAACGGCTCAGTCTTATCTCGAATTGAAAGTTGTTATGAGTTGGTAATTATGTGGGTAATAAACCCTCAAAAGGGTTCCCCCTGATTTCCACTCTAACTAGGTCGTTTGTCGAGTCAAAGATGATTAGAAAAAGTCAACAGAAATGTAATCTTTCGTTTAACGCATAATTAACAAGGTAAAAGGCGAGTAACCTATTTTATCATTCATATAACTTGATAATAAGCATAAGAACTTGTCTAAGCTTGTTTGATTCGACAACTTTCCATTGTGAACCGATTCGGAACCGAAAGTCGCAAAGCTTTGACTTTTGCTTTGACTTCAGTTCTGACCCGCTTTAGTATGATTTGGAAATGCCTTAGGGTTTCCTTAGGACCAGGCTACATGTTAGCATAACCCTCTGTGGTTGGTTCATTGATTGACCCATTCGTTTACGCGTTTCTGTTAATTGCTCATATGTTGACCATTATGCCCTTATTACCTTAGAACGTGATTTATGAAAATGTAAAAGTGTATAAACCTTAATTACTAATATATAAACTTGTATGCAAAGTTTGACATCAGTTTGACTTGTAGATTAAGAGTTATGCTCATTATCGCAAAACCAATGCTTTATGTTAATAAAATGGCGTAATAAGCGTATAGCCTCGTTAAACATACTTTTTGGTATCAAATCTTTTACCCACTGATGTAATATATTATTTTGGGATTTTTAAAGATTTTTAATAAATTTTAGGCTTAGCATAACTCATAGTCGTAGGCTTAATTCGGTAATTGTCGGTTTTGCCCTTACGGGCCATAAAATGAGTTTTACATATCTAAACGACCTCAAACCTTTTGCCACTGAATGGTTATGATAAATAAATTATTTTAAGCCTTCTGGAAATATAAAAATATCAGATTTAAGTATCGAACCCGGTAATGGCCTTTAATCGCCTTATTTAGCGTTTTTAGCGCATAATACGTTTTAAAATCATATTGGACATACCCAGGTTGATACCTACTGATATATAAGGCAAATTATGATATTTTAACAGTAAGAAAAGGTTGATTAACTCAGACTTCGTTTTTGAGCTTTTCGGCTTATGTGAAATTACCAAAATACCCATACGGGGCATAGTTTGGTTAAAAATGATAAATTTCACATATATGCTTTAGCCTACTGTTATAACTCATCAAATTGAGTATGTTTATTGTTTACATCAGACCTGTAACTCAGTTAAACATCTAAACGCTTTTACAAACTTTAAAATGACCAAACTACCCTACGGGGCATAGTTTGTGTTTAAATTAGTTCGGGGCATAATGAAAGACATCCTACTGATGTTACAACATATTTGAAGCATATTAACCTAGGAAACCTGTATATGGCTCTTACAGATACCTGTTATGCTTATTACGCGTTCGGTTCGGTTTATGTAACAAGTTTACATAAATTAGCCGAAACGGGTCAAACCTTATCGGTTTTATCTCAAAATCCAGAATGTGTTTAGTTTACCCATATTATACAAGTCTCCAGACTTGTCGGGTCTAAATCACATCCTATTCCGGTCTTCGCTTAATCATGCGTCTTGAACCGTAAACCTTTCCTTAAAACTAACCGGTCTAAGTTACGACTTAAATAAGACCCGTTAGGAATTTAATAGGTTAATAAAACCTTCGTTCCAGATTAAGAGCCCCAGTAGAAGTACTTGTGCTTGCTGATTAAGATATACGGCTGAGTGTAAGTTGCATTGCTAGCTCAGGTAAATACTTTTAACTTATTTTCCCTTATACGGGCTTGGGATACGGTATTATAAAAATACCGCTTGGTCGGGTGTAGAAACCTTTTAATCGGAGATGATTAAATTGCATAATCCCGTTTTAATCTGTATTGATTGATAACAAATAACATTGGGGGTTAATGACCGTGTCCTGGATATCCTTGGCTCATTTTAAAAAGTGAATGGCCACGACGTAAGCACAAGGTGTAGACATAACACCTACTGTTGCATATGTATAACGTATACTCACTCGTAAGGGTATCTTCTTGTGAGATTATATTTGTGGTGTGTCGATTAATCTTGTCCGGCTTGTATTGTATAATCACCGGCCCTAAATGTTGGACAACCATGTAAATCGGATACAAGATTTTTATTAATAGAATTGTCCCAAGTATAAAAGATTAATTTTGCCTCTGTGCATTTTAATCAATGTGTCAAGATATTTTGTGCCGTTTGCACTCGAATCATTTTTCAAACTCTTTTTCCAAAATGAGTCAGTTAATTGTATTTACCAGTGTAAACTGACGTATTTTCCAAAAAGGTTAAGTGACAGGTACTATGCGTAATTGGCTGGGAGCTCAGGGCGTCACTAGGGAATCTTGCAAGTTCTAGATGCCTAAAGTCTGTTGAACTATTGTTTCCATTTTATGTTCGATCCTTCTGTGGATAAACTTCCGAATATTGTAACAGTTGATATTACAATAATAAATTCGGTTGTATTATATTTTCAATTGCTTCCGCTGTGCTTAAGAATATTGTGTTGTTTGACTATTATGTTGCCAACCATGACGTCACGATACTCCCCACCGGGCCCACCGGTGACACGTGGAAAATTTGGGGTGTGACACTAAGCCTTAACCCCAACTTATCCAAGAAGTATTATAAACACTTGAACTTTCTCATATGGTATCCTGATCATTTGATTTTTGTTTAGCAACCTAGCTCATACGAAGGACTCTAGTTTAAGTTTAGTAAACTGTAACAACTCTCACCAAAACTATTCTTTCTTATTATATTTTGTTCAATAGGAAACCCTAATTAAGACCCCCAAGTGATCCTGCATAAACCCTAAAATTTTCGGAACAACCGGAATCAGGATCAGAGCCCCTAAAACTCAGGGGGGGGGGGGGCATTTCTTATTCGGTATTATCAAGACAGTTTTACGTGGAAATTGAAATTCGACGAACGACCAACTCAGCCAAGCTACTGAGACACGGGGCTACCCTATGGTAGGGTGGTGCCCCTCGCGCCACGCGAGGGGACTGTTTTTCCAGTATAAATAGAGGGGTGTGGGACTTGATATTCTGCGTTGGTTCGACGTAACAATTCAATTCATGCACTGAGATATAGTCCAGTTACTACAAAAACACACACAATCACGAAACGCTGCCGCAATAACAGGGTAATAACTCGATCACTGCTACGATTTAATGTCCGATCGATAGAAACCAATCCAATGGATGTTTAAGTGCTACTCAAACTTGGGTTATACTTTGTCATTCGTTGTGAATTCGATGGATGTTTAAGTATCGCACTTTGTCATTCGTTGTGAAGGTTTCGATCTCGCGAGTTGTCGTAAAAAGTTGGATTAAGGTTACTAACCTAGTTTTCGTGTGCATTGTTATTTGAACTAGGTTAACAAGGCTAATCAGTAGGCTAGACTCTGCCCATATTAAATCTGCAATGTGAGTCATTCTCTTTTTATCAACATTGTTTTACAATACTCCAAGCATTTTCAAAAGTTATAATTACAGGGATTAAGTCATGGTTATCTTGAATCACTAGCTAGTGGGGTATTGTGCACATTACTAATTTCTCACAGTTAGGCTAATAAATCCTAATAGTGATAATCATCACTACTTGGGGAAAGACCCAATAGTGGTATGACCATCGTCACCAGGTGACACGGCGCCAGATAAAAAAATAAGATAGGAGCCATTGTAATCGCTCTTATGCTGTAATTTATAACCATGTGTCGTTTTATGCAAAATGAATGATTCACCAGTAATTCTCTGCTGATAAAATATTTTTAAAACATGTTTCAGGCGACCTACTGTAATTCAAGGAAAACGTGCTACGGAGCACTAACAAGCTTGAAGAGGTGGCTCAATAAAAAAATGAATAAACATGTTTTGTTAAATCAGGGAATTTCCTAGTAAAATTCCTCTATTGTAAATTACGGGGTTTATCCCGCATTATGAAATAAAATAATCGGGCATTCAAGTTTTAAAAAGATCCTGTAAAATCTTCCGCTGTCGCATCAATAAATAAATACCACGGGTTCCTGACCCGCGGCTCCTGACCGGGTCAAACCGGGGCTGGGGCCGTGACATAAACCAATGTAACTTATTAT
This sequence comes from Helianthus tuberosus, assembly GCA_030545235.1. Classification (NCBI taxonomy): domain Eukaryota; kingdom Viridiplantae; phylum Streptophyta; class Magnoliopsida; order Asterales; family Asteraceae; genus Helianthus; species Helianthus tuberosus. The sequence goes on from CM060436.1 coordinate 10,419,113, forward strand.
CTTAAAAATGGCTTTTATTCCAACTTGTCACACCTCAAAACCTAAGTGCGCGACTTTTATTGGGTTTACTCATCAGACACAATCACACAGAATGAGAGACTTCAAAATAGTTTTATGACTCAATTCTAGGCTAAAATACTTGAAATAACGAATTCTAAAGTATATGAAGCCATAACTACCACTCTTGTCTGATTGTCCAGGGATGCCTGTATCGCTCACTAAGACTTCATGAAAGATGTATGGGAAATTCTTGACCCGTTTATAGCATGATTAGATATGTTTAATAAAAATTATGTAATTTTATATATTATTAAAAAATACAGTTAATATTAGGAGGCTAGCCTTCATCATTTCTCCTCTGCCTGATACATAAAACATACTTTAACGTTATAGATATGAGATATAAAGTAGTTAAACGAGTCGTTTTCATATTTAATACTTATGTTAGTCGTCGCCTTTGACTTGCTTAACACGATTAGATCTGAAGCTGCCCTAGGGTTTAGATGAGATAGGAGAAAGAAAGAAAAACATTATTTTTTTTTGTTTCTTATGACTTTAACATATATTAAGGGGGTATTGTGGCCATTTCACTCACACTTAATAGAAAAAAATCGTGTCTATCCAAGCAGGGCATTAAAGGTATTTACGCATGCACAGTGGCGGATCTAAGAACTTTTTTCACTGGGTTCCTTTTGATAGATTCTTACTAATTCTTACTATTTTTTTTCCAAATCATACGAGGTTCTCACTATTTTTTTTCATTTTTTTTCTTAACCGAATGGGTTCCTGGAAACACACAAAAGTGGCCTAGATCCGCCCCTGCGCATGCAAAAAAATTGGATTAATCGTATGTGTACTTTGACTAAAGTTAAAATTTAAACAAATCCCACACTATTCGTTTACTTTAAATAAATATTAAGATCATATTTGTTAGGCAAGTTGACAAATGCAATGAGTAAAAGATGGAAAGAAAACGAGTCAAAAGAAAATGCAAGATTATTCTAAAATAATGTTCATTTTATATATTAACTTGAAATTAAATTAAAATATATATAGTTTGGAACTAAAAAAGAAAGACAGAGAGGACTCAGATGAGAACTAAACAATTTGAACCAGATTCAATAAAAATAGAATTATACCTTTCCAAAACACATCGAACAAACACCAACCTAACTCTCTCTCTAAATAATTAAATATTAAATATATATATATATATATAAATAGGGTGCTAGACTGCTAGTACTGAACCACGGCCTATATTTTCTTTCTTCATTTCACACTTTGAACCAAACTCTATCCCGATCTTTATGCTCTCCCTCCCTCTATGTATGTGTATATATGTATTTGTATACAAGTGGATCAAATACATACGAAGTAAGTTGAATCTTGATTAATTCAGTTCAATGACTAATATGGATATGTTAGTTCTATAATTAGTTGAAAAGTAAGACAATTGCTAACTGTTTATCTAATTTAATATCTTGAAATCCACAATATATACTTCATTAGTTTTCTTAAATTTTACTATCAAATTTACAAAATCAAACATGTTATTCTATTTTGTTAGTTGCTATATTAAACAAATAAGTTTGTTCGTTGTACGTAAATGTTGTGTAATTACATATAAGTTGCGTAATTATGTATATATACATTTCGCAATTTATGTGCGCATAAATGTTATAGATATTATACATAGGTTGTGTGATCACCAACCCACTTCTTAAGTTTTTTCACGAAAAATCAATTAATTTCCTATATACATAAAGCCCTTTCTAGTGGAGCTGCATATCACGTTGGAGAGGGGTATGGTGCTCTATAGCGCCCGGTAACACCATTACGGCCGGCACTATGGGGTTTGATTTTTGATTCCACGCGAAAATTATCACGCGGTGCATAAGCTCCCCCACTCACACATATATTTACATACATATATATATGTATAATTGAAGGAGTTATATAACCACCCCCTTACCAGTTACTACTGCACCCTTTTGTGATATAAAGCCCCCTCTTGCGTTTTTTCGCCACTTGTCATATAACGATTAATGCCTACTAAAAGGTTTTATGACTACACATGGCCTAAGTTGTGTGATTACCAACCAATCAATTTCCTAAATTAACAACCCCCTCTATATATTTATTTATGTTTGTCTCTCTCTTGTTTCTCTAGAATTACGCCATAATAATATGCCGTGTACTATGTGTATATGTCCCCACAAGCTCCTTTCTAGTGGAAACGTGAGTTGATGGAGCAGCCTTTCTAGTTCTACTTCTGTCTCCCCCTCCATCACTCTATCTATCTATATTTGATGCTTATGCAAACCCTAGCTTTTACCTCTTAATCACCACCATCCAACTTGCTCCTTCAAGATCTCACCTTTTCATCATCATCATCATCAATTCGATGCCTTTTTCATCTTTTTAAAACAACCCTTCATTAGATTCCTCCCAAGATTTGAGATCTTTTTCATCTTTGCAACATCAAATTAATGGATTCTGGCAACAGTGGTAGCTTCCAGTCATCTAGTGGTGCTGATGAAGAATGCGATTCACGCGCCGCCGTTCATGATTCCGGTTTGATCACCTCCCACCACCTACCTCACCAACCTCCTCCACCACCCTTGTTCAACCACCTTATCCACCATCAGAATCAGATCACCAACAACTCTAACCCCTTGTTCTTTTCTTCTTCACAACACCAACTTCTTAATCTTGATTCGGTTATGTGGAACAAAACCCTACCTTGTTTCTCCGACCACCACTTCTCTCATGCTACCACCGCCACAACAAACGTATCCAGTGAAATCCCACTTGTAGCAGGTCTACTGTTAGGGTCTGGGGAGGGAGTCATGATGACAAACCTTAACCCTGTCCCAGGGGACAGAGAGTCTGCTGCTACTGTTACTGCTACTATTGCAACGACTACGTCCACGAATCCTCTTCCGCCCTCTCGCAACCCGAAAAAGCGATCAAGGGCGTCACGAAGAGCGCCGACTACTGTGTTGAACACTGACACTCATAACTTTAGGGCTATGGTGCAACAATTCACCGGCATCCCTTCACCGCCTTTTTCCTCACCCTCTTCGGGTTTTCCAACCCTAAACACAAGTTTAGATCTTTTTGGTAGACCTTCTGCTATGATGAGATCTAACACAAACAACTTTGATCATAACCTAAATGCACTACCTTCTTATCTTCTCCCACCAAAACAATATTCTTCATTAATTGATCATTCATGTAATAACCTTCTCAACACCATGCAAAACCCTATCACTTTTCCCTATAATCCACTCAACCAATCACCACTTCTGAATCTTAAACCGACAGAAAACCCTAATCCTTCAATAGGGTTTGGTGTGATTAGACAAACTCAGATTCATGAACACCACACCACTTTGCCAGACCTCCTTTCAACTGCAGCAACACCAACAACAACAAGCTCGAGAAATGACGATCCGGTGGCGTCCGGAAACTGGGACGGCGGAGGCGGTGATAATTACAACAATGGTAAGGAACCATCTGGTGTGAAAGGTGATCAAGGGTTCATTGAACCATGGGTTTGTTCATCTGATTAGTGATTTGCTATTAGTTTGAAAACTAATTGTTTATAGATATTTTTTTATTTATTTATAGGTGATTTAGAAAAATCATAAGTGTTTTCAGGAGGTTTTTGAACTTGTTTTGGTTTCTAAATAGTCGACTAGTCATTTTAGTTGTGTCATGTCAGGGTATTCGAGGAGTTCGCTGACCAAGTGAATATCTCGTGTTAGATTTTTGAGAGTCCTCTACCCACCAAGGAGACTCCCTAACTCGAAACCGAAACACTTCCAAAAACCTCCCAAAACAATTATCATTTTGATAAAACACCTAGAAAAAAAAATCTATGATTGTAGTATGTGGTGGTATATCTAACAATGACAAGGGTTGAAGATTTGGGATTTAATTTGTGTGTAAATACTTGGATTATTAGGTTGAAGACTTTATGAAAACGATGATGAAGTTGTAAGGTGGAGTCACATGGGATTTGACTTTTGCATACTGTTTAGGAACATGGAGATTTGTTATCATTAAGAAGAGATCTGATGCAAGTGTGTTCATATTCTTAGTACCTCATCTCTTTATGTGCATTAAAAGGAAGATATCTACTCATTTCTCACCTTTCTATAGTCTTTTCCCAATAATCTTTATTTAGTATACTAGTATACTTGTTAAAACTATAACATTTACTAAAACATGTTAGAATGAATGAGAGATTATATAGAGAAGGTTTATTAGTACAAAGGTTTATTCCAATATGATTTTATTGTTCTTTTAAGTGTAGCTAGTACAAATATTATTTTGTAATCTGTGTTAATTTATATGTAAGATTGGTTCGAAAACATGTTAACATTGTTTCATATCTACAAGTATACAGCATGAAACATCGCTAGCTACTAAGGCCAGCAAAAAAATTTTGGGGCCCAAATTGAATTCGAAAATAGGGACTCTTAATTTCTGTAACTAGTTTTTAACCTGAAGTGAGTAGGGTAACGGGTTAAAACAGATGAATACCTTAGTAATAATGAATGAAATCGATAATAGGTTGCCTATTCCATCTCCTGTTTGACTACCAAAATCTCTAATACCGCCCCTAAATCGCATGTGTTGGTTCATCAAAATCGCCGACTTATTAAGAGGTTCAGGGCCTTTCGTTTTAGCGACTCTTGGGCCTTGATATGATGTACCAATTTTTACAGCAGGCCTTAATTTTTTAAATATAAATTTATTTTGGCAGCCAAAATAACCAATTAATTCAATATGTTATATATATATATATATATATATATATATATATGAATTATAGAGATAAAACCTTGGTGAGTTAAGAAAACCAAGGAAACTCAAATAGGTGAATACCAAATATGCCACATGTTACACTTTTTTGACCGTTTTTGACATTGTTAAGAAAACCAAGGAAACTCAAGGCTGTCTACATCTTACCCTCCTCAAAACCTACCATAGCTTTGCAATTGGTGGGATTTACTGAGTATGATGATGATTTTTTTTGACATTGTTACATTTTTTCGTGTTAGAGGAGATAGGAGAGAGAATGTGTTACATTTTTTCAACGTTATATTTTTTAAATTTCACCTATTACACATTTTATGGGTTTTGATAGCAGTTTTTTTTTCAAAATTTTTGAACTTCAACTGTTAAACTTTCAGTGTTTTCTGAATTTTACGAAGTTTTTAGTTATGCAGTGCACATAATAATATGTTAAATTTTTATAGGATTTTTTTTTGTGTAACAATTATAAACAGGTACACTTTCGTGTCAGACTATTACAAATTCTGTAAAAACATTTTTTGTCAGGCTGTAATAAATTCTGAAAAAAGTACTTTTTATACTTGATTAATCTCCACCATAGATTAAATGGATGGATGGTGGAGATGAGGTTTCCTTGATTGTCTTAACTTACCAAGGTTTTCTGTGTATCCTTCCCATATATATAGAAAGGCCGGTTATTGTATAATATCCCTTAATGTCCGAGTTTGTGACATGTCCGAGTTTGTGTATAACTGTCACACCCCGATATTTCAACCACAAACACGGTGGGCCCGGTGGGGAGTATCGTGACGTAAGATTGGTATCGTCATAGTCAAATAATCACAGTTAGCACAGCGGAAGTCTTGGAGTAAAATTACTATTACAAACCAAATGTTCAAAGTTCGAAATAATAATACGAACGTCTTATAATAGTAAAGATCCACAGGCGGATCATAAAAATGTACAAAGGCGAGTTCAACAGACTAATAGGCTTATGCAAAGGAGTTGCAAATTCCTCTTCTAGCATTACCGAGCAGCTTCCAGCCTATTTACGTATTTATACCTGTAGCTTAGTCTTTTGAAAATACGTCAGTTTACACTGTTAAATACAATCAACCGACACATTTTGAAAACATTTTCAAAATTTATTTAAGTGCACAAGGCGCATATTTTTATAAATAACTTGAGATAATTCAAAATGATCTTGTATATAGTTTTACTTATATGTCAATACATATGGGGCCCAGTACTAAACACCGAGACATGATTAACTGACACACCACTTAAACCCGCAAAGGGGTATCCCCTGATCAACGGGTAAGAAAACATTTTATAATAAACATTAGCATCTGACGGGTGTATGTCTACACCCCATGCTTAGTCGTGGCCATTAATAACTTAAATGAGCCATGGATATCCAAGACACGATCGCGTTAACCCCCAATGTTTAAGTTATCAGATAAAACATATTAAAACGGGTTATGGAGATTTTGTAGCCACAATCTGGCATATGATCCCATACCCGACCAAACAGTAATAATTTACTTATCCCAAGCCTGTATAGGGAAAATAGGTTAAGAGTATTTACCTGAGGTAATACTTGATACAAATGCAAGGTTTATAGTAACTCAGTCGTATTCAATTAAATAAGTGTAGGTAACAATCTACTGGAAGGCTCTAATCTAGAATGATGGTATAAATAACCAATTAGAATGCTAACGGGTCTTATTTAAGTCATAGCCTTAGACCAGCTAGCTTAAAGTGTCAAAAACGGCACGATACGCTTGATTAAGCGATGACCGAAATAGAATGTAGTTAAAACCCAACAAGTACTAAGACTTGTATAATATGGGTAAACAAATAACATTCTGTAATTGAGATAAAAATGATAAGATTAAACCCGTTTCGGTAAACTTATGTAAACTAGTTACATAAGCTTAATCGTACGCGTATAAGCGATAACAGGTAACCGAATGAGTCATGAACAAGTTCTATATGCCAATATACTTTAAACAATATATAATATCAGTAGGATATCAACTTGTATGCCCGTTAAGGTTTTAAAATCAATTTATGCCTCATAAGGGCGTTTTGGTCATTTAGCAATGTATAAAAGGAACTTGCATATAATCTGTTGTTATAAACATTATCATTCTAGAAAACACTTAATTTGTGATATAATATCAGTAGGATATAAAACATATGTGTGTTTTATAGGTTTAAAGACCAAACTACGCACCGTAGGGGCATTTTGGTAATTTCACACATAGTTTGCAAGCTTATGTCACACCCCAACCGATGGCGGAATCATCGGGGCGCGGCACTGAGTGAAACAGATTGTCCAAGAGAATCCATAACACTATTAGTGACAATATATTTAACGTTCACGTCCCATACCATAAACATATAAAACATAAATAGTTATTACAGACATTGTTATCAAAGACAAATAATTGTTCCGACAACTCAGATTTTTATTGAATAACGTTTCTAGACCACCTACTTCGTTCATCAAGCAAAGCATAGCATCCTAGACACCTGTCACATACGTTAAATTAAAGTCAATACACATAGTGTAAAGGTGAGTACACAAGTTTAATAGCATATAGTATAGCGAAGGCGATTTACGCATAACCAACATGTAACACGTAGAAATGTGAAGCAAGTAAGCTATCGACAATGAAATATGCAACCGACATGACTGCGAGTTGTAGAATGCGCAACACATTATCACCACCGTGACCATGTGTCACGGCCCCCGACCTCACCCTGGGAGCCGGAGCTGTGAACCAGCCAGATGGTATCGGTGGTTATTAATTACGCATCGGAAAAATTTTCATCAGGATCGTAGTTAGGAAATGATTTCAGAGTTTGTAAAACACCGAACTTTTAATATTAAACAAATGGGCTAAAACCCATATTTCATTCAATTGTTTTTATAGGGATAAACCCAAATAAATAAAATATAATTTCTTCTTTTAATCAGGTATTTATAGCCACTTTATTTAAGCCTTCAGTGCTCCATAGCTGGCTTCTATTATCTTTATAGCAAGTTACCTGAAACGTGTTTTGAAAACATTTTATCAGTAATAAATACTGGCGAGTTCATTCCATTTTTATAAAAAATGTATTGTTATACTTTACAGCATTAAGGGTTTTTATATTTTTTTATATTTACCCAAACACTCAATCATTATTTGACACATGGTGGCAGTTCCGATGTGACATTGGTCATATCACTCATTGGCTCACTTTCGTCCAATAGTGAATTTATCAAGTAATAGATATATAATATATCTTACTATTATATTGGTCACTAGGCGATTCCTGTGACGGTTGTCAAATCACTGTTGATCATTCTATCAACTAGTGACTCGGGTCATATTACTGTTGATCATTCTCTCAACTAGTAATTGTGGTCATATCACAGTTGATCATTCTTTCAACTAGTGACTCGGGTCATATTACTATTGATCATTCTCTCAACTAGTAATTGTGGTCATATCACTGTTGATCATTCTTTCAACTAGTGACTTTGGTCATAACACTGTTGATCATTCTCTCAACTAGTGTCTTTGGTCATGTCACTGTTGATTATTCTCTCAACTAGTGACTCTGGACTTAGTAGTGTCCCGTGACATTACTTTGTCAAATATATTTTCTATGGCACAAAACCACTTAACCCAGAAAATGAAATATATCATTTTCTGTCAAACTAATAGCTATAACTTTATCAAATATAATATATTAATTAAATAATTATGATATTATTCTTTAATATATTAACGTAACTAAGATTAAAATATAATCTTAGTATATTAAAAGTAGAATATGTTATTTTTGACATATTTTATTATGAAATACATTTATGTCAAATATGACATGTAATAATTTAGTATATTACATATTATATTATTTTAATAGTCTAGTAAAATATATTTAAGTCTTTTTCTTTTTCATTATTTATATATAAGTTTATTCATCATGTCAATTTGCTTTGACAAACTTAGCCTAGCTAGGCGTCCCAAACCAACCGCATAACATTGCCCATTCCATATATCATATATAAATTTATAAGATATATTCGATATTTTAATATAGTAATGTAAAAATAATATTAGTTATAGGCTATGGCTACTGGGGCATAATTCCCCCGTGCTTGTGGTCATGCTAGTATTGGTTAACTTTTGGCCAATAGTAACGAGGGTCAAGTAATGTATAAAACCTCCCATACCGGCAGTTATTGCAGAATACAAAAACTTAATCACTGTAAGTATAACTAGTAAACATTTAGGATTTTGTAAAACATTTTTATATATAATTGTATCACAAAAAGGTGATAAAACTGTGAGAAAAGAGAATGGAGTCACTTTGTAACTTTAGGGTTCAACTAGAAAGCCTCCTGGTAGAATCTTGGGTATAACTTCTGAGCTATTTTAATATATATATATATATATATATATATATATATTTGCACTCGCGTTAAGTATAGTAACCCTAATTCAACCTTATCCCTATGTCACGAGACAGAACCCCAACGAACTTAGTCGCGCAGAGCCTTGACATGCGTTATGGGGCTCCAGATCAATCGGAAAGGGTATCAGTGATCGGGAGTTAAAACACTTAAAACGGGGCAGGGCTTTATTATTATTATAGGGTGAATTAAAAAATATATATATGTACGTATAGAAGATAGGGGCGACACAGAAGATAGAAAGAATGATCACTTTAGAAAGCTCTAATATACTCTATATATATTTGATGCAAGATTCCCTTTGGATGACACGTCTCAAACACACGTAGACAAAATAAATATTAGTTTTAATTATTTTATAATAAATTCAGCTGCTTCATTTATTTGGCGCGTATAACTTCTAAAATATAACGTTTTATAAAACAATGAATATGTCATTAGAACGAAAATAATCTTATCTACATTTTGAACCAAGTTTCATTAAAAACGGAGTAAGTCCAAATACAATGTATTTTTATAATTTAATTATTAGACGGTCACTAGGCACGTCTAGGTACTTCATATTTCTAACAGTCAACTTACCCGTAATCTAACCGTTTAATAATATAAGTTTTATATACTTTATTTTAATATAGAAAATAGAAATGTCACACATATATAAGCCAATTAATTAGTATAACATTCCAACCAAATATATATAAAATAGTTTTTAAAACTATATGGGTTGAATAATTGTTTTAAAAATAAAACTAGTTACTAGTGGTTAATAAATTTAAACAACCTATAACTCTTATATGATAAAAAAATGGATATGTTATATCCTCCCCACCTTGTTTTAAATCTCGTCCTCGAGATTTGGGCTATGATGTTTCCTCTAGAGTTAGGTTATGTCTTAGTCATTAAGAACAATATTAAGTTAAATGACACAGAATCAAGACATGTTCAAATTTTGTAAATACGGGTTTCACAATAAATAGAACTCAATGGCTCAACTGAATTAGTTTCAGAAATCGATGTCAACTGAACGAGATGAAATGATATAACTTCCAAGGTGACTAGGTTCAAGCCAAAATAGATATATGATCAATAGATATCTAAACTGAATGTTTACAAGTTGTGAATGACTTTTAGAAACAATAGAATTCACCGTCAAAATAAAACTTACTTTGATTGTTAACTGAGGAAGACTCAGAATCAATAAGCTCAAAATGAAATAAAAGCACGAAAATGATTTGTCAACTATCGAACCATAACAAGAGAAAAAATCAGTGTGTTGACATTTATTTAATTGCAAGGATACACCGAAATACAATGGAGTTTAGTGTATCATTGTCGTAATACATAATTGTATCAAGACTACTTTTAATGATGAGTCAAATGAAAGATATATGTGGTTTTGAATGATTCGTATGATTATGATTATCCCAAGCTACAAGTTTATACCGACGCCGCAAGGTGTCGTAATGATTGGAATAGTTCAATAATTACGGTGACCGAACAAGTTCACCGTGTTCGTAATCAATTGAAAGGTTCACTGAAGAAATTTTTGATATTCATTTCAAATAATTCTTATAGGATTCTCAATTGATAATGAAAGACCAAATGAATATCATAGAATATTCGATTAAAGAATCTTTTAGAGGTACACCAGAATATCATACGAATTTGTGTACTCTTATCTTAACACATAATTGTATTAAGATTGCTTTAAGATAATGAACCAACAGAAATTATCCGTACATCAGGTGTGAAATGAGATAGGCTCAAGTTTCAAGTTAACGAAGATGCCACCGCAAGGTGTCCTGACCAAATTTAAATGATTCAAGGAAAGTGAAGACCAAGCAAGTCTATTATGATTCTGAATAGATGAAGTGCTTGATAGAAATGCAATTATTTATAAACTTTTATATGTACTAGGGTCAAATAATAACTTAACTTAGATATTATATATCAGCGATTACGTCTGGAATCATTTCTGCTTCTTGCGTAGTAAGTACGAATGCTCCCGCGTTCCTCTTAGCTTCGTCTGTTGTTTTTGCCTTGTTGTCGAGTGCTTTATTTAGTTTCGGGCAATATGGTTTGATGTCTCCTCTTTCTCCGCATTTGTAACAGATATTAGTTATTCTTCTACACTCTTTCTCTATATGCCCGGTCATCTTGCAGAAGTTACAGTAGGGTGTTCTCCTAAAACGACATCTTCCTGAATGCTTTTTGTTACAGCTTCTGCAGGTAGGTTGCTCCAATGATGGTTCAGTTCCTTTCTTCTTGAATTCTTTGGAAATTTTCTGGGCCAACTCTATCTTCTTGTTTTCTTCTCTTGTGCGGATTAGTCCATCTGTCAGGATGTTAGCTAGTTCAACTGTTTCTTCAATAGTCTGTGGTCTGGCGGCCTTGACCATGTCTCTGATTTCACTAACTAATCCCCAAATATAACGAGAAATTAGTACGGGTTCTGGCGAAGCCAGAGTTGGTACCATTCTTACGTATTCGAAGAACGTCGTCGTATACTCCCGACAATTTACATCTATCATTTTATGATTTAGGAACTTGTTAGCCATTTGTTCCTTTTCATAAGGAGGACAAAATTTCCTTTCTTCCATTTCCTTGAACTTTTCCCAGTTCATGGCATAAGCCATATCACTTCCTTTTGCCTGAAGAATTGTATTCCACCATTCTAAGGCTTCTTCTTTAAAGAGGTTGGAAGCATACATCACCTTATCTTCTTCGGCACATTTGCTGATCTTCAGAACAGCTTCCGTCTTTTCCAACCATCGCAGAGCAGCCGTAGCTCCTTCACTGCCTGCGAACTCAGTTGGTTTACAAGCTAGATATTCTTTGTAGGTACACCCGAGAGTCATCACCTTCATTTTCTTGGGATATGGGGTTTTGATAATATCATCATTGTCTCCATTGACACTATGGCTAAAACTGTAGTCGCGAGTATGCTTGCTACTCACAACTTTGGTGGGTTCTACGGGGTTTTTAACGGCTTTAATTATTAAAGGTAAAGCATTAGCTATTCCTTGGGCTATTAGATTTTCTATAGCATTTTTATCCAAAGGATTTTCATTATTAGTATGAAGTTCTGGATTATGTGATACTTCATTTGACATCTGAATTATAAACATTTTCAATTATTAATATCCCAGAATAATTAAAACAAAATAATACTTCCAGGAATCATATGTGCATATCTACATATATATATATTCATATATTTAAATCTACAAAAATAACGCGTATGTTACTTTGTATTAATTTCCTAACTTTATTGTTTCAGATTGTGTATTAAAAGAACACCTAAATAACTTAAACAAGTGGCTCTGATACCACCTTCTGTCACGGCCCCCGACCTCACCCTGGGAGCGGGAGCCGTGAACCAGCCAGATGGTATTGGTGGTTATTAATTACGCAGCGGAAAAATTTTCATCAGGATCGTAGTTAGGAAATGATTTCAGAGTTTGTAAAACACCGAACTTTTAATATTAAACAAATGTGCTAAAACCCATATTTCATTTAATTGTTTTTATAGGGATAAACCCAAATAAATAAAATATAATTTCTTCTTTTAATCAGGTATTTATAGCCACTTTATTTAAGCCTTCAGTGCTCCATAGCTGGCTTCTATTATCTTTATAGCAAGTTACCTGAAACGTGTATTGAAAACATTTTATCAGTAATAAATACTGGCGTGTTCATTCCATTTTTATAAAAATGTATTGTTATACTTTACAGCATTAAGGGTTTTTATATTTGTTTATATTTACCCAAACACTCAATCATTATTTGACACATGGTGGCAGTTCCGATGTGACAGTGGTCATATCACTCATTGGCTCACTTTCGTCCAATAGTGAATTTATCAAGTAATAGATATATAATATATCTTACTATTATATTGGTCACTAGGCAATTCCTGTGACGGTTATCAAATCACTGTTGATCATTCTATCAACTAGTGACTCGGGCCATATTACTGTTGATCATTCTCTCAACTAGTAATTGTGGTCATATCACTGTTGATCATTCTTTCAACTAGTGACTCGGGTCATATTTCTGTTGATCATTCTCTCAACTAGTAATTGTGGTCATATCACTGTTGATCATTCTTTCAACTAGTGACTCTGGTCATAACACTGTTGATCATTCTCTCAACTAGTGTCTTTGGTCATGTCAATGTTGATCATTCTCTCAACTAGTTAGGGGTGCAAACGAGCCGAGCCCGAGCTCGACCAGGCTCGAGCTCGAGCTCGTTTAACACATGAAAGCTCGAGCTCGAGCTCGGCTCGATTTGAACTTTATTTCTGAAGCTCGAGCTCGGCTCGAAGGTAATTTTTCAAGCTTGAGCTTGGCTCGGGCTCGACTCCTTTAGTATTTATTAATTAATTTATATTATTATAATTATTATTATACATATAATTTACTTATTTTTTTATATTTATATAAATGGTAATTATTATTATATAAATATATGTTTAATATATTAATAAAACAATATATAAACAGAAAGCTCGATTAGGCTCGCGAGCCGGCTCGAGCTCGATAAGCGAAGCTCGGGCTCGGGCTCGTTTACTAAACGAGCTTGTTTTTAGGCTCGGGCTCGTTTAAGCTCAGCTCGTTCGAGCTTTTTTTCGAGCTAGCTCGCGAGTAGCTCGGCTCGTTTGCACCCCTACAACTAGTGACTCTGGACTTAGTAGTGTCCCGTGACATTACTTTGTCAAATATATTTTCTATGGCACAAAACCACTTAACCCAGAAAATGAAATATATCGTATTCTGTCAAACTAATAGCTATAACTTTATCAAATATAATATATTAATTAAATAATTGTGATATTCTTCTTTAATATATTAACGTAACTAAGATTAAAATATAATCTTAGTATATTAAAAGTAGAATATATTATTTTTGACATATTTTATTATGATATACATTTATGTCAAATATGACATGTAATAATTTAGTATATTACATATTATATTATTTTAATAGTCTAGTAAAATATATTTAAGTCTTTTTCTTTTTCATTATTTATATATAAGTTTATTCATCATGTCAATTTGCTTTGACAAACTTGGCCTAGCTAGGTGTCCCAAACCAACCGCATAACATTGCCCATTCCATATATCATATATAAATTTATAAGATATATTCAATATTTTAATATAGTAATGTAAAAATAATATTTGTTATAGGCTATGGCTACTGGGGCATAATTCCCCCATGCTTGTGGTCATGCTACTATTGGCTAACTTTTGGCCAATAGTAACGAGGGTCAAGTAATGTATAAAACCTCCCATACCGGCAGTTATTGCAGAATACAAAAACTTAATCATTGTAAGTATAACTAGTAAACATTTAGGATTTTGTAAAACATTTTTAAATATAATTGTATCACAAAAAGGTGATAAAACTGTGAGAAAAGAGAATGGACTCACTTTGTAACTTTAGGGTTCAACTAGAAAGCCTCCTGGTAGAATCTTGGGTATAACTTCTGAGCTATTTTAATATATATATATATATATATATATATATATATATATATATATATATATATATATATATATATATATATATATATATATATATATATTGCACTCGCGTTAAGTATAGTAACCCTAATTCAACCTTATCCCTATGTCACGAGACAGAACCCCAACGAACTTAGTCGGGCAGAGCCTTGACATGCGTTATGGGGCTCCAGATCAATCGGAAAGGGTATCAGTGATCGGGAGTTAAAACACTTAAAACGGGGCAGAGCTTTATTATTATTATAGGGTGAATTAAAAAATATATATATGTATGTATAGAAGATAGGGGCGACACAGAAGATAGAAAGAATGATCACTTTAGAAATCTCTAATATGCTCTATATATATTTGATGCAAGATTCCCTTTGGATGACACGTCTCAAACACACATAGACAAAATAAATGTTAGTTTTAATTATTTAATTATTTTGTAATTAATTCAGCTGCTTCATTTATTTGGCGCGTATAACTTCTAAAATATAACTTTTTATAAAACAATGAATATGACATTAGAACGAGAATAATCTTATCTACATTTTGAACCAAGTTTCATTAAAAACGGATTAAGTCCAAATACAATGTATTTTTATAATTTAATTATTAGACGGTCACTAGGCACGTCTAGGTAATTCATATTTCTAACAGTCAACTTACCCGTAATCTACCCGTTTAATAATATAAGTTTTATATACTTTTTTTTAATATAGAAAAATAGAAATGTCACATATATATAAGCCAATTAATTAGTATAACATTCCAATCAAATATATATAAAATAGTTTTTAAAACTATATGGGTTGAATAATTGTTTTAAAAATAAAACTAGTTACTAGTGATTAATAAATTTAAACAACCTATAACTCTTATATGATAAAAAATGGATATTTTACACCATGTGAAGTAAAACCCTAAACAACCCCTGCCCACGACAGGTGCTGAGTCCAAACTATAGTACTATCGTTGCTAAGGTGTCAGGTAACATTCACTGTGTAAACATAACATACAAGCATTCATCAAAAACACGTATAACATGCGAGAGCAGTTAGCGTATAAAAGTGTTTGCGTTGTGTGTTAATGTGATTTAATTTAGGTAACGTATGTAACACCCAAAAGTGCGTAAAGCAAGAAGGGTTCGAGTATACTCACATTCTGTGTTTAGTAAATAAACACAATCTTGGATTGAAGGGAGCGCGTAGAGTTAGCCTGATCATAGAACGACAGTGTAAGCGTTGAACAGCGTGTAACAGTCCGTCGAGTGAGATGATTGATCGGATGGTGGTTTGATCAGATGACCGTTCGGACGGATGGTCATCCGGATGGATGGCCATTCGGTCGGTTGGTCATTTGATTGTGGAAGTGTATTGTAAATTGTTTGAACTTTTGAAGTTTCCGTTGTGGTATAAATAAAGTCATTCGATCGGATGGTTATCCGGACGGATGGCCGTTCGATCGGATGACTATTCGATTGAAAAGCTGATATTCTTTGAAGTTTTGAAAGTTTTACAAAGTTTTCTAAGTTAAAAGTTTTGCGGTTAAACGGAGACAGCATGACGACGTGTTAAACAACAGAAACCACACCAAGTCCAACTCAGTCGATCGGATGGGAATCACCCCATTGGATCAGACTTAACTGTTCTTGACGGAGTTTCATGTTCAACCCGAGAAACGGTCGTCTCTTCGTTAGAAATCCATTCTCAGACCGGTTCTCCACTACAGAATGAGTAGAGAGCCTGAACGAGTCCAGATTCTAACAATTTTGAGTAAAAAGTGAAGGATGTTGAAGAAAAGTTTGAATCGGCTGTTAAATGTTTAGATTTAGACGAAATCAGTGTAAAACATGTAGAAATCCTTTAGATTCGAACCGTTCTTGATGAGATGAGGTCACACTTCAGTGTTCATAAGAACCCGAGGTGACGTCACCCTAAAACATCCCAAATCAGGTGATTTCATGGTGATGATGGAAGTACAAGATTTAGAGTGAAAACTTACAAGAATCGCGAGGAATCGAGAGAAAAATGGCCTGAAAGTGCGCTGGTCGGATAAGGCTGTCACATCAATGAATAGTTGATGTGACAGGAGGGGTATTTATAGGTGAGAGGGAGAAAGGCGGTGTAGGTTAAGTGGGTAGGACGGCCGTTCGATCGGATGGCCATCCGATCGGATGGTTATCCGGTCGGATGTCCATTCGATCGAATGGTCGTTCGATCGAATGGTCGTTCGATCGAATGGTCGTTCGATCGGTTGGCTTGTGCAGGTTAATTTTCCAACCTTCGTTTCGTGCGTTGAGCGTTGCATTACGTTTAAGCGAGTTGCGAGTAAGCGATGCGATAGTATTAAACAATAGTTACACAAATAACATAACTAACACATAAAATCATAAAAGTAAGTAAATTCGCATTTAGAGTTTGCGAAGAGATTGTGTTGCGACAGAGTTGCGATTGCGTTTGCGAATAACACCTTTAAACGTATACAAGGCACACACAAGTAAGCATATAATAACACACAGAACATTTACCAATAGTTGCGATTCGAGTTGCGATGCGATAACGTTTAGTAGAATAGCGTTTAGTTGCGTTTATCGCATTGTTACTTCACACATAATAAATCGTAATCTAAAATAGCGTTAACCAAAGTATCGATTATCAACTTTGAGAGTACAAGGCAATAATTAGGCAAGAAATGTCAGATCTGAATAACAACTTGACTTTGACTTTGACTTGTACTTTGACATTCTGAAAAGTCGGGTTGTTACAGCTTATTTGGAAATATGAGTTTATAACATGTACCTACTGTAAGAATATTAAATAAGTTATAAAATCAGTAGGCAACAAGTCTTGGTTGATAAATATGGTTTAAAACCATATTATGCGCTGACGGGTGGTCCGTAGGACAACCCTTAAGTGCCTTAAAAAGATTAAAATCCCATGCTTTACACGTTTAATTGTTTGAACTTGGTAACTACTAGTTGTTTGGACGTGCAGGTGCAAATGGAGCATAAAAGGGAAAGAATTTGGAGCATCAATAAAAAATCAATTTTTGGAATTGAAGAATTAAGAGGATAGCATGATAGAGGACGAAATTACGAGAACGTAGGCGAAAACGGTGAAGAAAACGGAGTTGGAACGAAAAAGTTATGCTAAAAACAAGTTTTCAGCATTTCCCGCCGTAAAACAGGAGCTGATTGCCGTAAGACTCATTGCCAGCCGTAACCTACGGCTTGAGGGGAATTTTTTGAGAATTTTAAAATTTTTGTGAAGGCAAGCGAAAATTGTCAAAATTTGAAAACTTGATATTGTTCCACTTGACACACCGACACCCATTCCTAGTCTTTTCTTCGTGAGAATTTGAGCCACATATGATTATTATAGATAGTTCTTTGTTTTGAGTGGCGGTGTGTGTTTTGTGTTAATAGAACTTGTGTACGAATTCTTGTTAAATCCTAGAGTTAGCATGCTTTTGAAAATGATAGGGGACTTTTAGGTAACCTCGTCTAGATGTGTGAGAGTGTGGGAATTGGGGGTTGGACCTCATACTTTATATATATGAGCTTGGTATTGTAATGGGTGGGGGTTTGGTCTTTAGAAAGCCATGTTTGAGCCTTATACCATTCGGTTGTGACCCAAACCTACTTCCTACTAAAATTTTACCTATTGAGATGACCCGGTTTAGAAGATTTAGTATGTAGTATTGATGTTCTTGTATATATTGTTGAGTTTGATGTGTTATGAAAAAAATGAAAAAAAAAATGATGAAAAAAAAAGAGAAAGAGAAAAATATGAAAAATACAAAAAGAAGTATTTAGTTGCAATAGAGTTGAGAAGGTCAAGAAGCTTTGTATATATATTTGGTGTTTGCTTCGTAGTAGTAGAAATAAAAAACCGGGTCAAATCAAATTAGCTCTTATATATATGTTCCACCATTTTCCTACCTTTGCACCTAGCCCCGTTACAACCCGTAAGTCTCTCTTGATTCATAAGCATGCTAAATATTTGATAGGAGGAGATTTGATTTGTATACAAGCTTATTGTCGCACAATCACACACGTGCATTGAGTGTTTTAGCATAATGTGCTAATATTTCTTGTCACCGAGAGTTGTTGTGAGGGGTGTGTCTTGTGGTGTGATAAAAAGTTAGTAAAAGGACGATACATTTTAGCTTGATTTGCATGTTGATCGCTTGTGGTTTTGAAATGGTTTTTGAATAGGTTGCTTGGGACAAGCAACGAGTAAGTGTGGGGATGTGACGGGTGGTCCGTAGGACAACCCTTAAGTGCCTTAAAAAGATTAAAATCCCATGCTTTACACGTTTAATTGTTTGAACTTGGTAACTACTAGTTGTTTGGACGTGCAGGTGCAAATGGAGCATAAAAGGGAAAGAATTTGGAGCATCAATAAAAAATCAATTTTTGGAATTGAAGAATTAAGAGGATAGCATGATAGAGGACGAAATTACGAGAACGTAGGCGAAAACGGTGAAGAAAACGGAGTTGAAACGAAAAAGTTATGCTAAAAACAAGTTTTCAGCATTTCCCGCCGTAAAACAGGAGCTGATTGCCGTAAGACTCATTGCCAGCCGTAACCTACGGCAGGGAGCCATAGGTTACGGCTACCTGTTGACTTTGGGGACTTGCTGACTGCCGTAACCTACGGCTGGGAGCCGTAGGTTACGGCTCCGACTGATGCTTCCTTGTAACTCTTGCATTAAATGATCGTTTGAAGGGGATTTATTGGGGCTAATCATCTTCTTTCGGTTACTACTCACTTGTGAACGAAATTGGGAGCTTCTTGGAGACTTTTTGGTGTGAAGAACAATAGTTAATCATTAGTTTTTATGTTGGTGATTCCTTTGAACATTAAAAACTTGTGTATAATGTCGCTTCAAGCCATGCGTGGCTAAACTCTCTATGATCATCATAGGTTGAAGGTTTGTTTAAGACGGTTGTGTTTTGATTCCATATTTCTAGAATGATAAACTTTATCTATGTCTTGTTTATCATGGTGTGTGATTGCTTATTTGTAAATTGTTAATTCTTATGATTTTTCTAGTTTGAAACCATACGTTCTTGCTGCCGTTGGCAATCGAGATATCATGGGTAGAATTAGGATTGGGTAAGGGTTGATTGGTCATCGGGTAACAACCTCACGTTCTAGGAATCTGAGTACTTCGTTCCCTTTTATCACAATAAGTAATTACACACGAACTATGTCTATGTAGTTCTTTCTAGTGGATGATAACACAATTGTTGAAGCAAACCGGAAACTTAGGATGGTCATTCGTCTCCAAATTGTTTACAAACTCAATTTTCATTTCATAAATTAATTAGTAATCTTAGTTTTAAAAACCAATTCAATCAAACAAACTCTTGAATTTTACTTTTCTTGCAATTAGTTTAATTTTAGGTAACTTAGATAAATCATCAAATAACACACATTCCACAAACTCCCTGTGTTCGATACCCACTTGCCACTATCTATATAGTTGTTATTGGGATTAAATTTGATTGTGACCACGACATCAAGTCAAATTTTGGCGCCGTTGCCGGGGAGTAGTGCGCAACGTGTGTTATTTTTGATCCTTTTTAGTTTGTTATTTTTCTAGTTTATGCTGGGTGTGTTAGTGTGCAGGTATTGACAGGTGCATGCGTACTAGGAGCTCTCACAAGCTATCACCTTTGGCATTTGATCCGGAAATGAGTTACCAAGAGGAGTACGATTACGGTGATTATTATGATGAATATTCTCAATTTTCATATGAAGGCCCTCAGATGTACGATCAAGACTATTATCATGCTCAGTATACATTTGATCAGTATGGTTATGAATGTGTAACCCAACAACCTACTTTGCACTACCAGTCACATAAATCTGAAAGTCTTGACGAGATGATGAGAAAGAGACACATGGTTCATGTTGAAAAAGAATTAACAAAACCTCATTTGTCAATGGAAGAACGAGTAGAACTTTTGGAATGGAAATATGATTTGTTACCAAAAGAGGTGAAAGAGATGAGGCTAGGGACGTCGATAGTGGAAAAACGTCAAGCAAAACAACACTGGATATATGTGCAGATTGAACAAATGACACCTATGGGTGATGTAGAAGAAAAGGTTGTGAGTCCTCCCGAACTTGAAACTGAATTATTAGGGCCAAATGAGGAATATACAATTGAAATTATTGTGGAGGAACCACCTATGGAGAGCAAAGTTAAGGGCCTTTTACTTGATGAACCAATCAAAGTTGATTACAACTCTCCGGCTGTGGTGGTTATGGAAACCAAGAGTGTTAAGGATGCATGTTTAGAAACTAGGAAGGTGGCACTTCATGATGTGGGAGATTTCATTCATAAATTATGTTTATGGGAGAGTTTGGATTTGTTGGGCACAGAAAACGAAGTAGTGAAGTGGAGAGTAAACTACCGAGCATTTGTTGGAAATTCAGTAGGAAAATGTGGATTTAAAGAATTTTGCAAAGAAAGATGGGACGTGACAAAGCACACACACAATAGAAGAATCAAACACCGTGCTTACATCAGCAACGAAAACGGTAAATGTGCATTGAGACCACCTTGAGACATATCAGGTACGGTCGGGCTGAAGACCTAAACTTTAGCGCTGCTTGGGAGGCAACCCAATGTGTTTTTAGATAAGTGTGGGGAAGATGTGCGGAGAGTTGCGTGAAGGTGATGATAGGAAATCGGATTATCTACAACATCTGTTGTGTCAAACTTCACCAGGTCAATGTACTCTTTCCTTAGTCTTGTTATGTTCTTTAGTATTAAAATATTGTTATTAGTTGTTAAAAAAAAATAATTAAAAAAAAAATTTGGGATTTGAGAGTATTAGCGAAAGCTAATGTTTTTGGTTAGAAGCGATCTTTCCCTCAAAACCATACATTGGGACAATGTATCCCAAGTGTGGGGATGAGGGAAATTTTTTGAGAATTTTAAAATTTTTGTGAAGGCAAGCAAAAATTGTCAAAATTTGAAAACTTGATATTGTTCCACTTGACACACCGACACCCATTCCTAGTCTTTTCTTCGTGAGAATTTAAGCCACATATGATTATTATATATAGTTCTTTGTTTTGAGTGGCGGTGTGTGTTTTGTGTTAATAGAACTTGTGTACGAATTCTTGTTAAATCCTAGAGTTAGCATGCTTTTGAAAATGATAGGGGACTTTTAGGTAGCCTCGTCTAGATGTGTGAGAGTGTGGGAATTGGGGGTTGGACCTCATACTTTATATATATGAGCTTGGTATTGTAAGGGGTGGGGGTTTGGTCTTTAGAAAGCCATGTTTGAGCCTTATACCATTCGGTTGTGACCCAAACCTACTTCCTACTAAAATTTTACCTATTGAGATGACCTGGTTTAGAAGATTTAGTATGTAGTATTGATGTTCTTGTATATATTGTTGAGTTTGATGTGTTATGAAAAAAAATGAAAAAAAAATGATGAAAAAAAAAAAGAGAAAGAGAAAAATACAAAAAGAAGTATTTAGTTGCAATAGAGTTGAGAAGGTCAAGAAGCTTTGTATATATATTTGGTGTTTGCTTCGTAGTAGTAGAAATAAAAAACCGGGTCAAATCAAATTAGCTCTTATATATATGTTCCACCATTTTCCTACCTTTGCACCTAGCCCCGTTACAACCCATAAGTCTCTCTTGATTCATAAGCATGCTAAATATTTGATAGGAGGAGATTTGATTTGTATACAAGCTTATTGTCGCACAATCACACACGTGCATTGAGTGTTTTAGCATAATGTGCTAATATTTCTTGTCACCGAGAGTTGTTGTGAGGGGTGTGTCTTGTGGTGTGATAAAAAGTTAGTAAAAGGACGATACATTTTAGCTTGATTTGCATGTTGATCGCTTGTGGTTTTGAAATGGTTTTTGAATAGGTTGCTTGGGACAAGCAACGAGTAAGTGTGGGGATGTGACGGGTGGTCCGTAGGACAACCCTTAAGTGCCTTAAAAAGATTAAAATCCCATGCTTTACACGTTTAATTGTTTGAACTTGGTAACTACTAGTTGTTTGGACGTGCAGGTGCAAATGGAGCATAAAAGGGAAAGAATTTGGAGCATCAATAAAAAATCAATTTTTGGAATTGAAGAATTAAGAGGATAGCATGATAGAGGACGAAATTACGAGAACGTAGGCGAAAACGATGAAGAAAACGGAGTTGAAACGAAAAAGTTATGCTAAAAACAAGTTTTCAGCATTTCCCGCCGTAAAACAGGAGCTGATTGCCGTAAGACTCATTGCCAGCCGTAACCTACGGCAGGGAACCGTAGGTTACGGCTACCTGTTGACTTTGGGGACTTGCTGACTGCCGTAACCTACGGCTGGGAGCCGTAGGTTACGGCTCCGACTGATGCTTCCTTGTAACTCTTGCATTAAATGATCGTTTGAAGGGGATTTATTGGGGCTAATCATCTTCTTTCGGTTACTACTCACTTGTGAACGAAATTGGGAGCTTCTTGGAGACTTTTTGGTGTGAAGAACAATAGTTAATCATTAGTTTTTATGTTGGTGATTCCTTTGAACATTAAAAACTTGTGTATAATGTCGCTTCAAGCCATGCGTGGCTAAACTCTCTATGATCATCCTAGGTTGAAGGTTTGTTTAAGACGGTTGTGTTTTGATTCCATATTTCTAGAATGATAAACTTTATCTATGTCTTGTTTATCATGGTGTGTGATTGCTTATTTGTAAATTGTTAATTCTTATGATTTTTCTAGTTTGAAACCATACGTTCTTGGTGCCGTTGGCAATCGAGATATCATGGGTAGAATTAGGATTGGGTAAGGGTTGATTGGTCATCGGGTAACAACCTCACGTTCTAGGAATCTGAGTACTTCGTTCCCTTTTATCACAATAAGTAATTACACACGAACTATGTCTATGTAGTTCTTTCTAGTGGATGATAACACAATTGTTGAAGCAAACCGGAAACTTAGGATGGTCATTCGTCTCCAAATTGTTTACAAACTCAATTTTCATTTCATAAATTAATTAGTAATCTTAGTTTTAAAAACCAATTCAATCAAACAAACTCTTGAATTTTACTTTTCTTGCAATTAGTTTAATTTTAGGTAACTTAGATAAATCATCAAATAACACACATTCCACAAACTCCCTGTGTTCGATACCCACTTGCCACTATCTATATAGTTGTTATTGGGATTAAATTTGATTGTGACCACGACATCAAGTTATGCGCCAAAAGGGCGTTTAAGTCGTTAAATGATGATATTTTCGATGTTTTATCAAAACAGAAGTTATGATCAGATTTACACTACTAAAATATGTTATTTGATATAACATATCAGTAGGTAAAATGTTTTGTATAAAATTTATGATTTAAAACCTCATTATGTACAAAAAGGGCATTTTCATCTTTTAAGGACATAATACAAGAACTTGTACTTAAACTCAGATTATAAACTGACTTGATATCCCAAAATATTTTAATTATGATATTACATCAATAAGTAATGAGTTTGATAATATAAGTTATGTTTAAAACCATTTTAAGTGCCGAAAGGGCATTTTGGTCAATTAAAAACATAATTTACGATTTTATATGAAAACTCAGTTTATGACCAGTTTAATAACATCAAAATATGTTAAACATGTTAACATATCAGTATATATATCATTTTCAAGTTCATTAGTGATTAAAACCTTTTTTTAATAAAAAAAACAAATTAGTCAAAGTATGGCATAATAACAGAACATGTGCAAAAACTTAGATTACTATTATGATCACGTAATAGTAATGGAACCTTAAATCAGTAGCAAACTATTCTAAATCGGGTCACAATCGAAAGTCAAAACAGAAGTCAAACTTTGCGACTTTCGGTTGCAAACCGACCCTAAGACTGGAATTGAAGAGCCGAACATGGTTACACATGTTCTAATAATTATTACCAAGTTGTTTAAGTGTTAAAACGTATTTTAGAACACATATAAACTCATATTACAATATTTATCAAAACTGCCCAGTTGACTTTTTTAAAACAATAATATGTTGACCCGTCAATTGACCAAGCAAACGTGATTTTTAGGAGGTGCCCATTTAAGGGATTAACACCTACCTAATTACGATCACGTAGCCATGTTCGCCTTGAACAATGGCTGGACCATTAAGGTCTAAACCGAAAGTCAAAGCGTTTATCGAAAACGTTTGACTTTCGGCTTTAAAAAGCCTATAAACGAAAATGCAGGAAGAAAGAGCACTTACAAGTGGTCCTTGAACGAAAATGAACTGAATTTGGAAGTCCCTTTCAGCTAGGAACCTCCAGGAATGAGAGGAGAGTGATAAACAAGAAGTGAGCAAGGAAAAGTGTTGCAAGAACACTCTATTTATAGTTGAGGAGGATTGTGGAGGAGTTATGGAGGTGATTACAAGTGTCTTGGGGGTTTAGGAGGCGCCTACACCTGTCCTAAAACGTGACAAACTGGTTTGGGAGTCCCTGGTATCGACCTGGACGCATTTTGGCAGCATGTGTGGCCTGCAAGCAAGAAAAACGCACAGAGATAGTTCCCGCGACACGCGACGGGTCTGCCCCGTCTGCTCCACGACGCACAACGTCGATCCAGCAGACAAGTTTTCAAACTTGTCACAAACAACCCCTTAACCTCTAAAACTTTAATACAACTTTCATTTTTGGCACATTTAACCCCTCTTGGCCAAAGTTAGGTATACCCAAGCGTATAACCGAACATCACAAGCTCCCGGTTTGTTAAAGGGTCACCCAAAGGTATAAATTAACATGTTGACGCATTTAGTTCTCCAAATAACAATCTTTCAATTAAAATCACAAACGGTTTGGCTTATCTAACAAGTGGCTTGTTTGAGAATACGAACACCGTAAAAGGTCAATCAGAGGCATAGTTTAAGCGTGTTGACACTTTTAGTCCTCCACATTCGTACTTTCATCATTTGGCAAAAATAGTCCATCCTAGCCAACATTAGGCACAATTAGGAATAGGGACACGTGTCAATGCATTATTGGACACGATTTTACGAGGTGGGCCCGGTGGGGAGTATTGTAACATAATTTACTGGAAGGCTCTATTCTGTAATGATGGTATAAATAACCAATTGGAATGCTAACGGGTCCTATTTAAGTCATAGACTTAGACCGGCTAGCTTAAAGTGTCAAAAACGGTACGATACGCTTGATTAAGCGATGACCGGAATAGAATGTAGTTTAAAGCCAAAAAGTACTAAGACTAGTATAATATGGGTAAACAAATAACATTCTAGAAATTGAGATAAAAATGATAAGGTTAAACCCGTTTCGGTAAACTTATGTAAACTAGTTACATAAGCTTAACCGTACGCGTATAAGCGATAACGGGTAACCGAATGAGTCATGAACAAGTTCTACATGCCAATATACTTTAAACAAGATATAATATCAGTAGGATATCAACATGTATGCCCATTAAGGTTTTAAAATCAATTTATGCCTCATAAAGGCGTTTTGGTCATTTAGCGACGTATAAAAGGAACTTGCATATAAACTAATGCTATAAACATTATCATTCTTTAAAAACACTTAGTTTGTGATATAATATCAGTAGGATATCAAACATATGTGTGTTTTATAGTTTAAGACCAAACTATGCACCGTAGGGGCATTTTGGTCATTTCACACATAGTTTGCAAGCTTATTTGGGAATCTGAGTTTATAACATGTACCTACTGTAAGAATATTTAAATAAGTTATAAAATTAGTAGGTAACAAGTCTTGGTTGATAAATATGGTTTAAAACTATATTTGTCACACCCTGACTTTTGCGGAAGCGTGATTATTGGTGTGACTTCTTAATACCATTGCATACGATCATAACAACACTATATGATAAAACAAGTAGATGTACATCCATTAATTTAAGTTTAAAAGTAGTACAACATAATTGTCTGAAATGTCGATACCAAATTCAAGTTACAAACCATAACGTGTTTTAAAGAGTTCAAAAAGACTCAACAAAGATTTTAAAACAAACCCGAGTTTAGGACCACGCATCTTGTCCAGGATTAAGATACGTCTCCTAAGCCCTAATGACTTGGATGACATCTTTATTCACAACGCAGCTTAAAAACTCCAACGCCCTCCAGATCCATTTACTAAATTCCCTGAAATACATGTAGTTTGAAAAATCAACAAAAGTTGAGCGAGTTCATGTGTAAGTGAGTATGTATAAACCCTTGTAATGTGTCTGTATATATAAAAATCCCTGGTATGTAGCATTAAGGAAAAAGAGATCACCATTGGGTTGCAAAGCCAATGATATGTGTGAAATGATGCAGGAAGACTCAAACCTAGCAGATTTGTGCGTCGGGCACTTAGTCACCTCATGGTCCACTCAGCGGACTCAGGAGTGGGGCTCGCTACACCCGAATAGATCTATCACTAATGTCCCTCGGTCCTACAACGAGGATTAATGGCCTTAAGTGTCATGCCCACCACTCACATGATCGCGTAATAAAAACCCTCCTTAAGCTAACCATACCATATAAGTAAATGTCTGTAATAATTGTAACATGTATTTCACCCCCGAGGTATAAAAGTGAAAACAGTTAAGAGAAAAGGGGGACATGAACTCACAGTATTGCGTCTTCGGTACTTGTAACTCAATTCTCCTCAGTCACACGACTCCCTACAATAGTCTAACGTCTATTAGACGAATGGGTCGTGCCTTGTCTTAGTATTTATGTTTTTGAGTTACGATTTCTTGACATTATTCCAAGTTATAATCACTAGTTAACGTTTGGATTAATTGCTAACAATATTTCATATTCCTACTTCTCAAGTATTTTAACTTTGTATTTTCCTTCCCAAGGATGGGGTACTTATACATGTATATTCGTATTCTAGTGTTTGTGTAACTTGCCATGTATTGGCGTCGTATTCCGGTGTAGTATTCCAAATAATAATATGCATATATATTCTCAATATATTACTTCAAAACAACATATATTCTAAATATATATTTAACCATTTTTGTGTATAAACCAACCTCCGATACTTGGTATTTTCGTTACAAAAATCGTGGCGAGTTTTATGTTTGAAAAACACAGTCTAAATATACTAGTAAACACTTGTCTAGAAAATATTTACTAAGTGTTAGGATTTTCAAAAAATTTGGCCATAGTCTCCTTTGTAAATGGAGGTGTCCATGCTAACTAGCATATCATTTTCTTTAACATATATCCCGTAGATTGTTCTCACATAACCAACCCGACAATTTGACATGCAATATACTACTTATGTCATTTCAGCTTTATTAATCAAAACTGGACTGTTTTCGAGCATTTTAATAAAATGGTTAAACTTCTCCAAAAATTCCCAAATTTTTAAAGAATGTCATATACATTCCAAATTTTATTGTGTAAAAATATTGGCGTCCAGTTCATTACCAATATTTTATAGAAATTCATTTACCGGACTGCAATCAGATTTGTTACTTTCTGACTGCAGTCTACGGAATAATTCACTAAAAATTAATCGTAAGTCTGATTGACGAAATTCCAGTGGGAGAATTACGGAGACAACAGTGACCATCTACAGTAAAAATTCCATGAGCTAATTCTACTCAGTTTTTAAGTTATGACTCCGAATACAACACACTTTTTCTGCAGTAAAAACACAGCTTGAGCTGCTGTCCAAAAATAGTCCTTTAAAAATAGTAAACGACCTCGAAAAATTACGATTCCAGTGCCATTTGATCCGTTTTTCAAAAATACATAATTTAGGATTCAGAAAGTCAGTTTTTCGATTTATAATAACCTAGTTACAGCCTGTTGAAGTTGGCTGAAAATACCAATCAGCATGCTTTTTAGGGTGTAAATGTTACTAAAACGCGTCAACAATTTATCTAACAACGGGTTTATCGAGAAATCAATGATCAAACAGCATGCATGCTTATACCAACATAATCCAACCAGATTTTATCATTATATAAGTTCATGCTTAGGTTCCTTATTCATTTTCTCTTTGTGTCCTTATTTTAAGCTTCAAACAACAATGTTTCGAACAATCAACGTAGAAGTGATTCAAGAGTTAAATCGAAGACTTACAACTAGCACAAGGGCTAGGGATGAACTTGTGAACAAGAAATGATGATGAAAATGGCGTGAGAATGCAAGGGGTGATGTTTCTTCAAGACTCCAAGCTCTAAGCTTCACAAGGTTCCTTCTATCACTTGTTTTGGACTTGAAAATGGATCAAAGGAGTGAATGTTGAGGTGGTGAGGGTGGTGGTGGATGTGGGCAGCCGAGAGGGAGAGAGAGATGGTGAGGGAGATGGAGTGATCTTTGTGAAGAGTGAGGAGTTATAGAGATTTCTTGGAAATCTTCAAGCCACCCTATATGCAATGATGACCACTATAGATTTACTTAAGCACAATCTAAACAAAATATATGGGGAATCAAGTGAGATTTGGTAATCTTGATAGTGGGTCCCCCCTTGGGGCCCTAAATGGGTATGGGGGGGGGGGGGTAAATTGTAAAATTTGATCTTATCTAATGAGATCACTCAAATTCCAAGGAAGATCTAAGCATCTCTAGCAATTTCTAGGGAATCCAAGCAATATCTTTTAAAACCAAATAGAATCAAGGAAAGATTTAGTAGAGATTTTGAAATCTTGGAGTGGGGCCACGTTTGTGATCGTAATGTATGAGGGGGAGGGGGTCCAAGTGTAACATTTTGATGATAGTGGTTAAACTCTAGTAAATTTCCTAACATTCTGAATCGTTGCTGAAATTGCAGAATTCCGTACTTAAAATGAGTTTTAGGCACTTTCCGGCACTCAAACTATCACCTAGTGACACAGTCTTATGGTCCTCACTTCCCTACACCCATACTAGTGTAGTACTTTGTCCCTGGCTCATACTGGCCTCAATATAGTGTCTATCTATGTGCTGGCATTGTCAGCACGTGTCTGAGTTATCCGCTCACTGTGCTCACTGTGCTTTGTGCATCAGGTTTGTCACTAAGAGTCTGTATGAAATAAATGGAGCGACTGTTTGTAAAGTGATGCACATGTATGTATGTAACATAAATCAGTAAGCAGTTTAAGGTGTCAGTTGTAATCAAGCATAGTCATTAAGCACATAATCGAAATTAATTAATTTGTACCTGTAATTGTGAGGGTTGTCACAATATTATGCGTCAAAAGGGCGTTTAAGTCGTTAAATGACGATATTTGTAATGTTTTATCAAAATAGAAGTTATGATCAGATTTGCACTACTAAAATATGTTATTTAATATAACATATCAGTAGGTAAAAGATTTTGTATAAAATTTATGATTTAAAACCTCATTATGTGCAAAAAGGGCATTTTCGTCATTTAAGGACATAATACAAGAACTTGTACTTAAACTCAGATTATAAACTGACTTGATATCCCAAAATATTATAGTTATGATATTTGTAACACCCCGAAAACGGGTTTGGTAATCAAACTCCGTTAATACTAAAAGACGGGTGAAGTACCGTTAGTAGTAAAAATAACCCGGTAAATATTTGGATTTAAATAAGAAATCCTAATATTAAATACAAGCGAATCAAAGTTTTAAGGAATTGAGTTTATAAGAGCCCGAGTTAACGGAACTTAAAATAAAACGGGTTAGAACTCCCGGGACCCACCAAGTAACTAGGAATATTAACCTAGTTAGCTAGTGTCTTGACATAATAGAACAAATATGGTTAAAATACCCTTTAAATAACTTGTGTAAAATTGAGGGACTAAACATGGGCAAATGTAATGAAGTTTAATTAAATAAAAAAAAAATTAAAACACAAACCACACATACGTGTGTGGTGTCTGCGATTTCATCAGAGCCACAAGGAGCTCTCAAAACTCAACCCTAAACTTCAAGAAATTCACCAAATTGAAGGGTGAATCAGAGCCAAATCGTATGCATGAACACATAAAAACAATCACCAAGCTTATGGGATCATAAGGTATGTCGAATTTCAGTATTTTGTTCCATCTCAGATTCTTGATGAACCCTAGAAGTTCGAAAATTGATCTTGAATGATGGTTATTTGGGTGAAAATAGGATGTATGCATGATTTGAAATAAACCCTAGTTAATAAACTAAGGGATTTGAGTGCATGTTAGTAAAACTAATGATCACTAACTAGGTGTTTAATGGGTTTTGTAGAAATATGATGAACACTAGAATCATGATTATCAAACTAGTGTTATTTGAACTCTATGAAGTTAATCTTGACATTTAACCATGAGTTAGACGATTATTTAGTAAAAAGATGTTGAAATTAGCAAGATATGTAATCATGGAGTTTGATTGTTAATTTTATAAAAGTATGCTCACTAGGTGTTTGATAAAATGCCTAGGAGAAAGCCAAATATTGAAATTTAGAACGAAACGCGTATTTGAATAATATGGCTAGTTAAATGAAATATGAAACAAGAAGAGTTCTAATCATCATGTTGATTTGAACTTAATGTTGTAAATCATGTGATTGAAAGTAGTTAACTTTAATAAACTAAGTTAATTAATCTTGAAGTCGAATAGTAGCTTCGACATAGAGAATAAGTAAGGTGGAATGGTCATGATTTTAAATGACTAGTCTAACCACCTTGTAAATGTTGGCAATAGTCCGACGCTTAACGAGCTAGGTGGAGGCTTGGGAAAGAAGCGGTTAAACGAATCAAGCACGTGAAGAAAGGCGTAAACCGGATGAGAGGTAAGTGTAATTTTCGCACTTATGTAGATTACTCGTTTATTCTATACGAAATAATCGCGATAACGATAATATTGAAATATGGATTTTGTTAAGATTACCTTGTGGTGTAATCTAATGATGAGGAAAAATGGTGAAAATGGAAATTGGTCAAGAGTCGACTAATGTAATTAAGGTTAAAAGCGTGCCCATGGCGTAAGCCGAAATGGGTTGAATTTGTAAGAAAAGAGTTTAAGAGATAAAGGATTTGGTAATATAATCCGGGATGGGATGGATGTATGAATTGGACATCAAAAACCATGTTTTTTATTTAAATAGATAACGTTGTGTATATAGTCCAAATGGGTCAAATGGTGGTGATAACACCATTTGACAATACCGACTAATGCGGTGGTCAAGTCTTATGTTAACAGGATCAATTGGCGAATCGGATAAATGCATTGCCATAGATTGAGTGACAATTAAAGCAAGGTATAAAACCGGGTCTATTTGTTGTCCCGAGCCAGGTACGTATAAATATGATTATAGCTAACGTACAAATTTGGGAAAATAAGTAGTGAAGGTCCTTCATCATAAATGAAAGGTAAAATGGACTAAGACGCCCTTGTAAGCTAAATTGAACAAACGGCCTTTAACGGTAGTTTGGAAATGAGTTTTATGCTTAATTAAATGCTTACAATAGGTACAAGAAGGAGAAAGATGTAGGACTTTGGTTAAACGACTCTATATGGGTCTTACCGTAGAATAACAATCCGGGGAAATAAAACTCGGATTACATAGAACATTATATTAAATCCACCACACATATAGTTGTGGTGGAATACCATTTGATAAATATTGCGGAAATAAGATGCTAGAAATAGACGAGTATGATGTATGCGGAAAAGTGCTTAAATACCCTTAACGGGTCAAAATAATCATTTAAGTATAAACGGGTTTAAGATTATACATAAACTTGTGAATTGAACCTAATATGATAGACAACATTGAAATTATAAGGTTCATGTGAAATCGGGATCAAACAATCATGTTTGTTTGATAAAATCACGAACGAGTCAAAATTGGGTAGAAAGGGTATTAAGTCGAAGACTTGAAAGTCTGAAATTTTGTTAATTCGGATGTTGGATTTCAACTTCATAAGATGGAGAATTGAATTACGGACGCGTAGGAAAAAGAATCGGGTAAAACGGATTAAAAACGAGAGAGTTATGCTCGTTTCCTTGAAATCGGGTTATGCTGGGAATATGCAGCAACATAATAAGGAGCTTGCTGTCAAAACAGGGGCTAGGTGGGGCGTCTAGCTGTAACAACTCTCATCAAAAGTCATATTTATTAAGTTAATTTGTCCAATAGGAAACCCTAATTAAGACACCCAAGTGATTCTGCACAAACCCTAAAATTTTCAGAATAATCAGAATCAGGATCAGGGCCCCTAAAACTCAGGGGGGGTAAACCCTAGTTACGATTATCCACATAAAACGCTGTCAAAATTGAATTTTACGAATCCGTCGGCTCAGCAAGCCTACAAATACACGTAGCTACCCTATGGTAAATAGGGACCCCTCGCGCCACGCGACGCCTAGAGAGGTACCCCTCGCGTCACGCGAGGGGGGTCAAAATTTGACTATAAATAGTGGGGTTTGGGACTGGAATTTGGGCACTTGAACGACGAAGAAATTCGTTATATACACTGAGATACGCTCTGTTTACTATTAAAACACACACGAATCACAAATCGTTGCCGCAATACAGGGTAATAACTCGATCGCTGATACGATTCAATGTCCGATCGATTAAACTCTCCAATGGATGTTCAAGTGCTGCCCACATTAGGGTTTATGCTTTGTCATTCGTTGTTAATTCAATGGATGTTTAATGTCACGACCCCCGACCCGGTTTGACCCATTTCAGGAGCCGCGGGACAGAAATCCCGTGGTATTTAATTAACAGCGGAAGTCTTCTTCATTATCTTTGTAAAACTGAAATATTTCCCGATTATTTTATTTCACAACTCGGGATAAAACCCGGAATTTTACAATCATAAGATTTCACGGAGAAATCTTTATTTTACAAAACATGTTTCTTTATTTTATATTGAGCCACTTCCTTAAGCTTGTAGTGCTTCACGGCACTTTTCCTTGATCACAACAGATCACCTGAAACATGTTTGAAAAAGGTTTTGTCAGCGGGAAATACTGGTGAATCATTCTTTTTACTAAAACGACTCATTTGTTATAATTTACAGTATTAAGAGCGATTACAATGTTTCCATATATCAACCAACTACCCACAGTACTTGTCACTCGACATTCATCGGTAGCCTCTGAGCCCAATGGTGTCTATGACTATGGTCATATCACCCCTTGGCCCCGTTGTCCAATGGTGACGTAATCCCCGTAATTATAACATTGAAAACAAATAGAGTTTTGTAAAGTAATTTGATAAAAAGAGAATGACTCACATTGCAGATTTAATTGAGCAGAGCCTAGCTTACTGATTAGCCTTTTAACCTAAATTAATAACATGCACACGAACTCGGTTAGTAACCAACACAGCATTTACGATAACTCACGAGATTAAAACCTTCACAACGAATGACAAAGTGCGATACTTAAACATCCATCGAATTAACGACGAATGACAAAGCATAAACCCTAATGTGGGCAGCACTTAAACATCCATTGGATAGTTTAATCGATCGGACATTGAATCGTAGCAGCGATCGAGTTAATACCGGGTATTGGAGCAGCACCTCGCTAATATTGAAAGTATTTTCGACTTCTGAGTATTATAACTTCGTTTTTGAAAGTTTGTTTCGACACAGAATGAAAGTCCCTGATGCAAGCTATTTATAGGTGAATTTAAGGTCTCATGCGGCCCGCGTAAGCCTTTGGCTTAACCTTACACGGCCCGCGAAGCCGCCCAGTCTACGACTAGCCTTGATTGGTCATCAGTAGGTTAGCCAGGTGGTTGCTACGTGGATCCGGAACACTTATCCGGTCAATACAGGTTTGACGCGGCCCGCGTAACATCATGCTTATTCTTACGCGGCCCGCCTGAGAACCATATTTCTGGTTTTCTTTGTTTTTTATACATAGTATGGTTTCAGGTGTCCGAGTTACCAATTGTGGGTTGATTTATGACATTTTTGAGAGTCCTTACATTCTCCCCACCTTATTTAAAATCTCGTCCTCGAGATTTATTGGAACAAGTGAGGATGCTTTCGCTTCATCTCTGATTCCAGCTCCCAAGTGTATTCAGGTCCTCTCTTTGAATCCCACTTGACTTTGACAAGTACTAACTGTTTGTTTTTGAGAAATTTCACCTTTCTGTCTTCTATTTGGATTGGTTTCTCAACAAATTTTAGCTTTTCATTTACCTCTATATCTTGAAGAGGTATTACCAGGGATTCGTCTGATAGACATTTCTTGAGGTTGGATATATGAAATACATCATGTACTCCAGTTAACTCTTCTGGTAGTTGTAAACGATAAGCAACTGGTCCTATACGCTGGATCACCGAAAATGGTCCTACGTACCTTGGACTTAACTTTCCTTTCTTACCAAATCGGACTACTCCTTTCCAAGGTGAAACCTTTAATAATACTTTGTCTCCGACTTGAAACTCTAACGGCTTTCGTCTATTGTCTGCATAACTCTTCTGACGATCTCGAGCCGTCTTTAATCTTTCTTTGATTTGAGTAATTTTGTCAGTCATCTCTTGCACTATTTCAGGTCCTGACAATTGACTTTCTCCTATTTCTGCCCAACAAACTGGAGTTCTGCACTTTCTTCCATACAGTGCCTCGAATGGGGCAGTTTCAATACTTGAATGATAACTATTGTTATAGGAGAATTCAATTAACGGTAAGTGATCATCCCAGTTTCCACCAAAATCTATTACACATGCCCTAAGCATGTCTTCTAGAGTTTGTATCGTCCTTTCACTTTGCCCGTCTGTTTGTGGATGATATGCAGTACTCAGATTTAGTCGAGTTCCCATTGCTAGCTGGAAACTAGTCCAGAAATGGGAAGTGAAACGACTATCTCTATCTGATACAATGGAGAGTGGAACTCCATGTAAATATACTATTTCATCTACATACAACTTTGCCAATCTTTCCATGCTTAAGGTTTCTTTCATTGGTAGAAAATGAGCAGATTTGGTTAATGTAACACCCCGAAAACGAGTTTGGTAATTAAACCCCGTTAGTACTAAAGAGTGGGTAAAATACCGCTAGTGGTATAGATCAACCCGGTAAATTATTAGCATTTAAACAAATAAGCCTAACAATAAAATAAGAGAGCAAATGCTTTTGAGAAAATAAAGTGTATAAAAGACCCGAGTTAACGGGACTTAAAAATAAGACGAGTTATGACTCCCTCGAACCCACAAAGTAACTAGGAATATCAACCTAGTTAAGTATGTGCCTTAAAAACAATAAAGAAAACTTGGTTAACTATCCTTTTATTAACTCTAGAAACTTGAGGGACTAAAAGGGTTAAAAGAGAAAAAGGTTTTAATTTATTAAACACAAAACACCAAAACACACACCAAAGTGTGTGTTCTGGTCGTAGAAAACACAGGGGCGAACAAGGGTTCCTCCAACTTAACCCTAGCAAGCTAAAATTCAAGAAATTGAGAGGCCAAATTAGTTCCAAATCGAAATCCGGGTTCATAATAACGATCACCAAATCATGGGAATCATGAGGTATGTTGAAATTTATATTTTGGTGATATTTCGAAATTGTGACAATCATGCATGAACGAAATTCTAGTGTGGATGTTGAATGTTATAGTGAAATTGACACTAGTACATGTCTAGGAACAAACCCTAGTTATTAGATTGTTGAAATTGTGTTCAATGCTTGAGAATTTCATGATCACCATTGAAGGTGATAAGTGGGTTTTGACTAAATTCGTGTATGAGATGTTTTTAGGGTTTTGATTTAAAAAAAAATAGTGTTATGATGTCAAGAACATGCTTTAATTGAAAGCTGAATTCAAACAGCTCTTGATAAGAATTTACAGCCGATTTGCATTGGCTGTAACCTGAACAAAACGTGACAAAAACATGTGTTTCTTGAGTCTAAAATGTAATTCCAGGAAATATCTTTAAAACCCCACTGGAATCGCATTTTTTCGACGAAAATTGAGCGTTTTATGAATTTTTCCGTATCAAAGGTTCAAGCTGCGTTTTCTGGCAGAATTTGCAGCCCATTACGAATGTCATAACTCAATTTAGGAATTGAGTTATGATCTCAAATTCTTACTGTAGATAGTTTTAAATTATTAAAAGAATTGCCAAGTGGAATTTCGTCGATCGGATAAATGAGGAATTTTAAATGAATTTTTCCGTAAGCTGCAGTCAGAAGTGACGAATCTGATTGCAGCTTAGTAAATAAATTTTTACGAATTTTTGGTAAAGAGTTAGATCTTGAAATTTTAACACAAGGTCTAACCCTCCGAGAGGTACGCCACATAAAAAAATCATAATTTTTGAAGACTTGTAAACAGGTTAAACAAGTCGCCAAAAACAACTCATTTTCAGTGATATGGAATGCCTAAATGAAATCGTGGCCTACTAGTTAGTATGTAAAGTTTGATTTCGTTAAGAGTTGGGATGAAATATGCCTAGGTGAGTTCAATGAACCAAATGTGCATATGAATATGTTGATAAGTCAATTGACTTTTAAAAAGTGAAACCGACCAATGATTAGATCGAATGATAATTTTGATATGGTCGAATGATAAATTCGACATAAAACCCGTAGGATGGTATAGTCGTAAATGATTATGACTAATCTAACCGTCTTACGAATCATGATGATAGTTTGACGCTTGACAAGCTAGGTGGAGGCTTGGAAAGGAAGCGGGTCAAACGAATCAAGTGTAAAGGGAAAGCGTACTTCGGATGCAAGGTAAGTAAAGCTTACACCCATTGTAGTATACGTATGTATTTTATAGGTGATAAATGTGACAACCGATTATATTCGAAATTTGAGTTCCGACACGAAACAAAATGAGTCGGAATGAATAAAAACGATCAAAACCATGGTTAATGGTAAAAATGGACAAAATGGTAATTTAGTCACGTGTTGACTAAATGTAAGTTGAGATTAAAAGGTTACCCATGGCGTAAGCCATAACGGGTTAAAAACGTAAAAAAAAAGGGTCTTGTGGTAAAATCCGAAAGGGGTCGGATGTGTCAATGGGTAATTAAAAACCATGTTTCGACATAAGTATAAATGTTTGGTCATAAAGACTAAATGGGTCAAATGGTGGTGACGACACCATTTGACAATATCGACTAATGTTTGGTTATCAAGTTAGATGTTCACAGGAGTGAACGGGAAGTGGATTATTGCGTCGCTAGAAAGTAGCGGCTAATAAAAGAAAGGTACAAAACGAGTCTATATGTTGACCCGAGCCAGGTACGCATATTTTAAATTAGAGTTAGAAGTAATATGTTGGACAAATATTAGTGAAAGCCCTTCGTCGTAAAATGAGGGACTGAAATTGACCAAAATACCCATGAACGCTAAACCGGGTAAACGGTCTTTATGAGCCGTTTAAGAACGTGTATTATGATAATGTAAGTTATAGATAAGTATAATTGAATTGTGCATAACCAAAGGGAAAGATTTAAACTTAGAAGGTTTAAGTCTTCGAAATGGGTCAAAGGAATTATGCACATAGATTGAGTACTAGTCACGTAATTCATAAAAGTTACAAACCCGAACTATAGATTTTGAGTTAAGCATGTTGATGTACGCTAAATGGTTAATTAGAAACAAGGTTGTAAACTTTTAAAGCAAATGGTTCGAATAAATGAAATAAGAAATTATAAACTAATCGTTTATAATTCAGGTTTCATATGCGGAAAATATGATAAATTGATGCGTATTTATATTACAAACGCGTAGGAAAAAGAATCACCTAAAACGGACCTGTAGATAAGAAGTTATGACACTTTAAAGATCGTTTTACGATTAAAACCATAGCTGGGAAAAATGCAGGTTTCAGCAACAAGACTGCTGGAAAATCATCTCCCCCGCGACACGCGACAGGGAGCAGCAATACTAGCGCGACACGCGAAAGATCAAGAGGAGTTTGTCGCGTGGCACGACAGACTTAATTCCGAAATTTTCTTTTGTTTTTTATTGTTCGATACTAGAACTTGATTATACCATTATTTAAGATATCGAAACTAACTTTTAAGTTGGTTTTGATCATAGGTGAATGCCATGATGTCTCGGATGAAGATCAAGCTCATTGAAGAACCGAACACGATCAAGTTACAAGCTTCCGCACATGGTTTCGTCGTCATTTAAAAACGACGAATTTGTATATATTGTATTGTATTGTTTCAAATCCGAAAATGTTTTAATTTAACCGTATTTTTCAATGTACATGTAATTATAATTACATGTTTACTTACGCAATTAATATGAAAACCCTAAAATAATAGCAAGGGTGTTACAGTTAACCGATCCACAATTACCCAAATTGCGTCATTACCTTTTCTGGTTTTGGGTAACTTAGTAACAAAATCCATTGTTATGAGTTCCCATTTCCATACAGGCATTTCTAATTGTTGTAGTAGACCTGAAGGTTTCTGATGTTCTGCCTTAACTTGTGAACAAGTAAGACACTTAGAAACATATCGAGCTATATCCTTTTTCATTCCTATCCACCAAAAGTTATTTCTTAAATCTTGGTACATTTTATTGTTTCCAGGGTGTATGGTATACCTAGATTTATGGGCTTATTCTAAAATCTTATTTCTTAATTCTCCCTACTTAGGTACCCAAATTCTTCTTTGGTGGAATCTCCAAATTCCATCAGCTCCTTGTTCTAATTCTTTTATTTGTCCTTTCATTCCTTCAGCATCATCCTTGATTGCTGTAGTTTGAACATTCTTCAATTGTTCCATTAAATCTATCTGTAGATTTAATCTGAGAGCACGAACTCGCTTTTGTTTTTCATGATACTTACGGCTTAGGGCATCTGCAACTACATTTGCCTTTCCTTCGTGATACTGAATATCACAGTCGTAGTCACTTAGGATTTCCATCCATCTCCGTTGCCTCATGTTTAACTCTTTTTGCCGAAATATATATCTTAAACTTTTATGATCTGTATAGACAGTAAACTTACTTCCATACAGATAATGTCTCCAGATTTTCAAGGCAAAAATTACGGCTCCTAATTCTAAGTCATGAGTCGTATAGTTTTCTTCGTGCTTTTTTAATTGTCTTGAAGCATACGCAATTACCTTCTTGCGTTGCATTAGCACACATCCAAATCCTAGTTTTGAAGCATCACAATATACTTCAAAATCTTCAGTTCCTTCTGGTAAGGCTAAGATTGGAGCATTGGTTAATTTCTGTTTGAAGATCCTAAAGGCTTCTTCTTGTTTAGGTCCCCATTCAAACTTAACTTCTTTACAGGTTAGCTTAGTTAATGGTACATCTATTTTGGAAAAATCCTTAATAAACCGTCTATAATATCCAGCTAAACCTTTAAAACTTCTAATTTCCATTGCAGATTGCGGAACCTTCCATTTGGTAATTGCTTCTATCTTAGCAGGATCTACATGAATACCTTCATGATTCACCATATGTCCTAAGAATTGCACTTCTTGTAACCAAAATTCACACTTCGAGAATTTGGCATACAGCTTTTCTTTTCTTAACAAAGTTAAGAGTGCATGCAAGTGCTGACAATGTTTGTTTTGACTTTTGGAATAAATAAGTATATCGTCGATAAAGACAATTACAAATTTATCCAAATACGGTTTACAGATTCTATTCATCATGTCCATGAATGCTGCAGGTGCATTCGTTAATCCGAAGGGCATGACTGTAAACTCGTAATGACCATACCTAGTCCTGAAAGCAGTTTTAGGTATGTCTTCTTCTTGTACCTTCAATTGATGATATCCGGAGCGTAAGTCAATCTTAGAAAAATATCTAGCTCCTTGAAGTTGATCAAATAGATCATCAATCCTAGGTAATGGGTATCGATTCTTGATTGTGAGTTTATTCAATTCTCTATAATCAATACACATTCTCATCGAACCATCCTTCTTCTTTACAAACAACACTGGTGCTCCCCACGGGGATGAACTAGGTTGTATGAAACCCTTACTTAGTAATTCATCTAATTGCTTCTTCAATTCTAACATTTCTGTGGGAGCTAACCGATAAGGTGCCTTGGCTATCGGTATAGTTCCGGGAATTAAATGAATTCTAAATTCTACCTTCCTATCTGGTGGTAATCCTGGTAACTCTTCTGGGAATATATCTGGGTATTCTGAGACTACAGGAATCTCCTTAAGTTCTTTACCCTTAGTGCTAATGATTACCGAAATCATATACACTATTCCTTGCTTTCGTTCATAACTAGCAACTTTCATTACTGATATGAACTTCATGGGCTTACGTGGTTTATCTCCTGTAATCATAATTACTTCTCCGGTGGGTGCCTGAATTTCTATGGAATTCTTATCACATAGAATTCGAGCATGGTTGGCTACTAACCAATCCATTCCTAACACAACATCAAATTCGGCAAATTTCATAGGTAATAGGTTTGCAAAGAATTTATGACCTGAGAGTTCTATGTTTTCCTTTTTCAAAACTTTATCTATGCTTACAGAATTTCCGTCTGCTGTTTTGACTGTAAAAATCT
This sequence comes from Helianthus tuberosus, assembly GCA_030545235.1. Taxonomy (NCBI): domain Eukaryota; kingdom Viridiplantae; phylum Streptophyta; class Magnoliopsida; order Asterales; family Asteraceae; genus Helianthus; species Helianthus tuberosus. The sequence goes on from CM060436.1 coordinate 10,460,352, forward strand.
GCCTAAGGTTAGTTAAGGGCAACTTAAGAGCTTGGCAGAACGAAGTATTGATAAAACTTTGGTTTGCACCAGAGTCAAATAATACTTTTGCGTAAACATTGTGAACTAAGAACGTACCAGCTATCACATCTGGAATGAGTTCTGCCTCCTGAGTAGTTAATTGGAAGGCTCGAACATTCTTCTTGGTAGCTCCGTCGTTCGCCTTGGCTTTGTTGTTTGCTGGTTTGACTAATTTAGGACATTCTGTTTTGAAATGCCCATTTTCTCCACAATTAAAGCAGATCCTGGTTTTCTTTCTGCAATCTTCTTCACGATGTCCTCCAGTTTTGCAAAAATTGCAGATTACATTGCATCTTCCATAATGCTTCTTTCTGCAATTCCTGCAGAACGGCGGAGTTGAAGATTGCCCTGTTCCTCTTCTCCTGAAGCTATTATTATTACCGGTACGAAATCCTTGGGTAATTTTCTGAGCCAATTCCTTTTTCCTATTATCATCTCTTGTGCGCACCAGTTCATCAGTTAGGGTGTTGGCTAATTCCACTGCATCGTCAATAGTACGAGGTCTCGCAGCTTTAACGATATTGCGGATTTCACCAATCAATCCCCAAATATAGCGAGAAATGAGTACTGGTTCTGGCGAAGCCAGTGTTGGTACCACTCTAGCATATTCAAAGAATGTCGAAGTATAACCGCGACAATCTTCACCCATCATTCTATGGTTTAAGAACTTATTAGCCATTTGATCTTTTTCATATTCGGGACAAAATTTTCTTTCTACTAGACTCTTAAATTCTTCCCAGTTCATAGCATACGCCATCATCCTTCCTTTTGCTTGTAACACCGTGTTCCACCATTCTAGCGCCCCTTCTTTAAAAAGATTTGACGCGTACATGACCTGATCGTCCTTGTCACATTTACTTATGGTAATTACTGCCTCGGTTTTCTCTAACCAACGCAGTGCTGCAGTCGCTCCTTCATTGCCTGCAAACTCAGATGGTTTACAAGCAAGAAATTCTTTATAAGTGCAACCAGGTGTTGCAGCTTTCATTTTCTTAGGGAGCGGAGCCTGCCTTTGATTATTATCTTGATTAGTATGATTATCGCCTCCATTTACGCTATGACTGAAGTTATCTTCAGAAATACGTTTGCTAGGAATGATTTGTTGAGGTTCGATTGGATTTCTAATAGCAGCAACAATTGCTGGAATAGCTTTAGCTATCCCTTGAGCAACGATATTTTCTATATCTTGCCTATTTAAAAATTGATCCTCCGGGTGTTGCTCAGATTGATTAACCTCATTAACTGGTTCGTTATTAGCGTTTTCCATCTGATAATTTAATTTTTATTAGTATCAAATAAATAACAATTATACACAAAATAATCATACTAACAATACACATATAGCCAAAACTATCGATTTCTCGATTTTCATTTATATTTAATAGTATGCATCAATACACACCATTATCTTACAAAGTTTTATTTTAGGTTATTTCACATGATTATATTATTATTCTATTATACAACCACAGTCTCATAAACCCCTTATCCCTCGTCAGCTAATATTTTTAATAACGGCGCTCCCTCTCATCGTACTTCCAGGAGATCTGTTCTCCTACTTCCCGGATCCTATTTCCTGCATCCATTAACTCCTCGCCAAAGTGGCGAAGTTCAGCTAAATTCTCATTGCTCATAGGTGGATTAGGTATAGGTTCTGGGTCGAATTGAGGAAGAAAGGAATAAGGACTGTTGAGCAGATTTTGGAACTGCCAATCATTCATCCACCACTCGTCCATTCCTAAAGTTTGAGTGTGAATTATAGGTTCTGGGATTGCCGGTTCCAAATTTATTGGAAGTTGAGTTTCTATAGGATGAGTAAAAACATTTGTATTGACAGGCTGAATAGTATCACAGTTTGCCAATATAAAATCTAGCTCTTTCTGTAATGTCATTTCCTGGGTTTGCTTAGAACTTTCTCCAATCTCCATTTCTATTTGCTTAGAATATTCTTCAAACTGTATTCCAAACAAAACCAGATAGAATATTCTAAGCATATAAAATTTTGTTACCCAATATGAAATAATATTTAAAGGTTTTCTATGAAATTTTGTTATAAAATTTTAAATTAGTAATTGTGTGTATTTTGCATGTGTGCTAAACAGCATGAGTGACTTGTCAGACGCCCTTCAGAATTTAAATCTTTATCCGGTAAAAATATAGGTTTCCAGAGATTTCAATAGGTATATACCAGATATAGAAGAACCTATTGAATTCAATGCTCCACCTCCGGAGAAACCCAAGCCCAAGAAAAGGAGAAGATTCGTGGGATGGAGGCGTGTGCGTAGGAGAAAACCCGCCACTAGAAAGATGCCTAAAATAGAAAATCCCTTAGATAAAGGGAAGAGAATTGAAGTCGGGGAAGAGTCTAGGCAGATGGGAATACAGTTTGAAGAATATTCTAAGCAAATAGAAATAGAGATTGGAGGAGGTTCCAAACAAAACCAGATAGAAATTGGAAAGAGCTCTAAGCAAAACCAGGAAATGACATTGCAGGAAGAGCTAGATTTTATATTGGCAAGCTGTGATACTATTAAGCCTGTCAATACAAATGTTTTTACTCATCCTATTGAAACACAACTACCAATAAATTTGGAACCAGCAATCCCAGAACCTATAATCCACACCCAACCTTTAGGAATGGAGGAGTGGTGGACGAATGATTGGCAGTTCCAAAACCTGCTCAACAGTCCTTATTCCTTTCTTCCTCAATTCGACCCAGAACCTATACCTAATCCACCTATGAGCAATGAGAATTTAGCTGAACTTCGCCACTTTGGCGAGGAGTTAATGGATGCAGGAAATAGGATCCGGGAAGTAGGAGAACAGATCTCCTGGAAGTACGATGAGAGGGAACGCCGTTATTAAAAATATCAGCTGACGAGGGATAAGGGGTTTATGAGACTGTGGTTGTATAATAGCAATAATAATATAATATTGTGAAATAACCTAAAATAAAACTTTGTAAGATAATGGTGTGTATTGATGCATACTATTAAATATAAAAAAAATGGAAATCGAGAAATCGATAGTTTTGGCTATATGTGTGTATTTGAAATTTGTATGTTTGTTTTGTGTATAATTGTTATTTAATCAATACTAATAAATTATATATTATCAGATGGAAAACGCTAATAACGAACCAGTTAATGAGGTTAATCAATCTGAGCAACACCCGGAGGATCAATTTTTAAATAGGCAAGATATAGAAAATATCGTTGCTCAATGGATAGCCAATGCTATTCCAGCAATAGTTGCTGCTGTTAGAAATCCAATCGAACCTCAACAAATCATTCCTAGCAAACGTATTTCTGAAGATAACTTCAGTAATAGCGTAAATGGAGGCGGTAATCATACTAATTACGATAATAATCCACGGCAGGCTCCGCTCCCTAAGAAAATGAAAGCTGCAACACCTGGTTGCACTTATAAAGAATTTCTTGCTTGTAAACCATCTGAGTTTGCAAGCAATGAAGGAGCAACTGCAGTACTGCGTTGGTTAGAGAAAACTGAGGCAGTAATTACAATAAGTAAATGTGCCAAGGACGATCAGGTCATGTACGCGTCAAATCTTTTTAAAGAAGGGGCGCTAGAATGGTGGAACACAGTACTTCAAGCCAAAGGAAGAAACGTGGCTTATGCTATGAATTGGGAAGAATTTAAGAGTCTTGTAGAAAGAAAATTCTGTCCCGAATATGAAAAAGATCAAATGGCGAATAAGTTCTTGAACCACCGGATGGTGGGTATAGATTGTCGCGGCTATACTTCGACATTTTTCGAATATGCTAGAGTGGTACCAACGCTGGCTTCGCCAGAACCGGTACTCATTTCTCGCTATATTTGGGGATTGATTGGTGAAATCCGCAACATCGTTAAAGCTGCAAGACCTCGTACGATTGACGATGCTGTGGAATTAGCTAATACCCTAACTGACGAGCTGGTACGTACAAGAGATGAAAATAGGAAAAAGGAACTAGCTCAGAAAATTACCCAAGGATTTCGTGTGGGTAATAATAGCAATTTTAAAAGAAGAGGAACGGGACAATCCTCAACTCTGCCATTCTGCAAGAATTGCAAAAAGAAACATTATGGAAGATGTAGTATAACCTGCAATTTTTGTAAAATGGTAGGACATCGTGAAGAAGACTGCAGAAAGAAAACAACGATCTGCTATAACTGTGGAGAAAAGGGACATTTTAAACCAGAATGCCCTAAATTGGTCAAACCAGCAGACAACAAAGCCAAGATAGCCGACGGAGCTACTAAGAAGAATGTTCGAGCTTTTCAGTTAACTACTCAGGAAGCAGAACTCATTCCCGATGTGATAGCTGGTGCGTTCTTAGTTCACAATGTATATGCAAAAGTATTATTTGACTCTGGTGCCAACCAAAGTTTTATCAATACTTCATTCTGCCAAGCTCTTAACTTACCTTTAACCAAACTTAGGCAGATTTTTACGGTCGAAACGGCAGACGGAAATTCTGTTAGCATAGATAAAGTTTTGCAAAAAGAAAATATAGAACTTTCAGGTCATAAATTCTTTGCAAACCTGTTACCTATGAAATTAGCCGAATTTGATGTTGTGTGAGGAATGGATTGGTTAGTAGCCAACCATGCTCGAATTCTTTGTGATCAGAATTCCATAGAAATTCAAACACCCACCGGAGAAGTCATTATGATTACAGGAGATAAACCACGTAAGCCCATGAAGTTCATATCAGTAATGAAAGTTGCTAGTTATGAACGAAAGCAAGGAATAGTATATATGATTTCAGTAATCATTAGTACTAAGGGTAAAGAACTTAAGGAAATTCCTGTAGTCTCAGAATACCCAGATGTATTTCCAGAAGAATTACCAGGACTACCACCAGATAGGGAGGTAGAATTTAGAATTCATTTAATTCCAGGAACTATAACGATAGCCAAGGCACCTTATCGGTTAGCACCCACAGAAATGTCAGAACTGAAGAAGCAATTAGATGAATTACTAAGTAAAGGTTTTATACAACCTAGTTCATCCCCGTGGGGAGCACCAGTGTTGTTTGTAAAGAAGAAGGATGGTTCAATGAGAATGTGTATTGATTATAGAGAATTGAATAAGGTTACAATTAAGAATCGATACCCATTACCTAGGCTTGATGATCTTTTTGATCAACTTCAAGGAGCTATATATTTTTCTAAGATAGATTTACGCTCCGGATATCATCAATTAAAGGTACAAGAAGAAGACATACCTAAAACTGCTTTCAGAACTAGGTATGGTCATTACGAGTTTACAGTCATGCCCTTCGGATTAACGAATGCACCTGCAGCATTCATGGACATGATGAATAGGATCTGTAAACCGTATTTGAATAAATTTGTAATTGTTTTCATCGACGATATACTTATTTATTCCAAAAGTCAGGATGAACATTGCCAGCACTTGCATGCACTCTTAACTTTGTTAAGAAAAGAAAAGTTGTACGCCAAATTCTCGAAATGTGAATTTTGGTTGCAAGAAGTGCAATTTCTAGGTCACATGGTGAATCATGAAGGCATTCATGTAGATCCTGCTAAAATAGAGGCAATTACCAAATGGAAGGTTCCGCAATCCGCAATGGAAATTAGAAGTTTTATAGGATTAGCTGGATATTATAGACGGTTTATTAAGGATTTTTCCAAGATAGCTGTACCATTAACTAAGCTAACCTGTAAAGCAGTTAAGTTTGAATGGGGACCTAAGCAAGAAGAAGCCTTTAGGATCTTGAAACAGAAATTAACCAATGCTCCAATCCTAGCCTTACCAGAAGGAACTGAAGATTTTGAAGTATACTGTGATGCTTCAAAACTAGGATTTGGATGTGTGTTAATGCAACGCAAGAAGGTAATTGCGTATGCCTCAAGGCAATTGAAAAAGCACGAAGAAAACTATACGACTCATGACTTAGAATTAGGAGCCGTAATTTTTGCCCTAAAGATCTGGAGACATTATTTGTACGGAAGTAAGTTTACTGTCTATACAGATCATAAAAGTTTAAGATATATATTTGGGCAAAAAGAGTTAAATATGAGGCAAAGAAGATGGATGGAAATCCTAAGTGACTACGACTGTGATATTCAATATCATGAAGGAAAGGCAAATGTAGTTGCAGATGCCTTAAGTCGTAAGTACCATGAGAAACAACGAAGAGTTAGTGCTCTGAGATTAAATATACAGTTAGATTTAATGGAACAAATAAAGAATGTTCAGGAAACAGCAATCAAGGATGATGCTGAAGGAATGAAAGGACGAATAAAAGAATTAAAGCAATGAGTTGATGGAATTTGGAGATTCCACAAAAGAAGAATTTGGGTACCTAAGCAGGGAGAATTAAGAAATAAGATTTTGGAAGAAGCTCATACTCATAAATCTAGGTATACCATACACCCTGGAAACAATAAAATGTACCAAGACTTAAGAAAGAATTTCTGGTGGATAGGCATGAAGAAGGATATAGCTAGATATGTTTCTAAGTGTCTTACTTGTTCACAAGTTAAGGTAGAACACCAGAAACCTTCAGGTCTATTACAACAACTGGAAATGCCTGAATGGAAATGGGAACTCATAACAATGGATTTTGTTACTAAGTTACCCAAAACCAGAAAAGGTAATGACGCGATTTGGGTAATTGTGGATCGATTAACCAAATCTGCTCACTTTCTACCAATGAAAGAAACCTTTAGCATGGAAAGATTGGCAAAGTTGTATGTAGATGAAGTAGTATCCTTACATGGAGTTCCACTCTCCATTGTTTCGGATAGGGATAGTCGTTTTACTTCTCATTTCTGGAAAAGTTTCCAAGAAGCAATGGGAACTCGACTAAACCTAAGCACTGCATATCATCCTCAAACAGACGGGCAAAGTGAAAGGACGATCTAAACTCTAGAAGACATGCTCCGAGAATGTGTGATAGATTTTGGTGGAAATTGGGACGATCATTTGCCTCTAATCGAATTCACCTATAACAATAGTTATCATTCAAGTATTGAAACTGCTCCATTCGAGGCACTATACGGAAGAAAGTGCAGAACTCCAGTTTGTTGGGCAGAAATAGGAAAAAGTCAATTGTCAGGTCCTGAAATAGTACAAGAGACAACTGACAAGATTACACAAATAAAAGAAAGACTAAAAACGGCTCGAGATCGTCAGAAGAGCTATGCAGACAATAGACGAAAACCGTTAGAGTTTCAAATTGGAGACAAAGTATTATTAAAGGTTTCACCTTGGAAAGGAGTAGTTCGATTCAGTAAGAAAGGAAAGCTAAGTCCAAGATACGTAGGACCATTTTCAGTGATCCAACGTATAGGACCAGTTGCTTATCGTTTACAACTACCAGAAGAGTTAGCTGGAGTACATGATGTATTTCATGTATCCAACCTCAAGAAATGTCTATCAGACGAATCCCTGGTAATACCTCTTCAAGATATAGAGGTAAATGAAAAGCTAAAATTTGTTGAGAAACCAATTCAAATAGAGGACCGAAAGATCAAATTTCTCTAACACAAACGGTTAGTACTTGTCAAAGTCAAGTGGGATTCAAAGAGAGGACCTGAATACACTTGGGAGCTGGAATCTGAGATGAAGAAAAAGTATCCCTACTTATTCCAATAAATCTCGAGGACGAGATTTTTATTAAGGTGGGTAGGATGTAACAACTCTCATCAAAAGTCATATTTATTAAGTTAATTTGTCCAATAGGAAACCCTAATTAATACACCCAAGTAATTCTGCACAAACCCTAAAATTTTCAGAATAATCAGAATCAGGATTAGGGTCCCTAAAACTCAGGGGGGGTAAACCCTAGTTACGATTATCCACAAAAAACGCTGTCAAAATTGAATTTTACGAATCCGTCGACTCAGCAAGCCTACAAATACACGTAGCTACCCTATGGTAAATAGGGATCCCTCACGCCACGCGACGCCCAGAGGGGTACCCCTTGCGTCACGCGAGGGGGGTCAAAATTTGACTATAAATAGTGGGGTTTGGGACTGGAATTTGGGCACTTGAACGACGAAGAAATTCGTTATATACACTGAGATACGCTCTGTTTACTATTAAAACACACACGAATCACAAATCGTTGCCGCAATACAGGGTAATAACTCGATCGCTGATACGATTCAATGTCCGATCGATTAAACTATCCAATGGATGTTTAAGTACTGCCCACATTAGGGTTTATGCTTTGTCATTCGTTGTTAATTCAATGGATGTTTAAGTATCGCACTTTGTCATTCGATGTGAGGGTTTAATCTCGTGAGTTATCGTAAAAGCTGTATTAAGTTACTAACCGAATTGTGTGCATGTTATTAATTTTAGGTTAAAAGGCTAATCGGTAGGCTAAGTTCTGCTTATATAAATCTGCAATGTGAGTCATTCTCTTTTTATCAAATTTGATTTCAAAAGCATGTTATTTTCAAAGTTATAATTAAAGGGATTAAGTCTTTGTAATCTCCATATTACAGCCGGTATGTGGGGTTTTGTATAAATTACTTGATAATCTTCACCATTGGACAACGAGTTAGCCAATGGGTGATATGACCATAGTCACAGAAACGAGTCGAGTAACAAATACCGAGGGTAGTTGGTTGATATAAAAACATTGTAATCGCTCTTAATACTGTAAATTATAACAAACGGGTCGTTTTAGTAAAAAGAATGATTCACCAGTATTTCCCACTGACAAAAACTTTTTCAAACATGTTTCAGGTGATCTGTTGTGATCCAGGAAAAGTGCCGTGAAGCACTACAAGCTTAAGAAAGTGGCTCAATATAAAATAAAGAAACATGTTTTGTAAAAATAAAGATTTCTCCGTGAAATCATATGATTGTAAATTACCGGGGTTTTATCCCGAGTTGTGAAATAAAAATAATCGGGAAATTTAAATTTTAAAAAGATCCTGAAGAAAACTTCCGCTGTTAAATAAATACCACGGGATTTTCTGTCCCGCGGCTCCTGAAACGGGTCAAACCAGGTTAGGGGCCGTGACACTAGCCCCCCTGAATCTCAAAAATGTTTAATTTTGCTTGTTTGACCCATATAACTTGTTTAAACTTGTTATTTAACTATCAAAACTAACTTTTAAGTTGGTTTTGATCATAGGTGATTGCCAAGAGTGCCCGGATGAAGATCAAGCTCGAAGAAGAACCGAACACGATAAAGTTAAAAGCTTCCGCACGGCGTTTCGTTCTATCTTTTAAACGACGAACTCAAATTTATTACGATGTATATAAACCTTCATTTGTAAAAGTTTTAAATTAACCGTATTTTTCAAAGTACATGTAATCATAATTACATGTTTATTTCCATAAACTATACGAAAAGCTTAAAATAATAACAAGGGTGTTACAATATTACATCAGTAAGTAATGAGTTTGATAAGTTAAATTACGTTTAAAACCATTTTAAGTGTCGAAAGGGCATTTTGGTCAATTAAAAACATAATTTACGATGTTATATGAAAACTCAGTATATGACCAGTTTAATAACATCAAAATATGTTAAACATGTTAACATATCAGTGTATATATATATATATATATATATATATATATATATATATATATATATATATATATATATATATATATATATATATATCATTTGCATGTTCATTAGTGATTGAAACCTTGTTTTTAATACAAAGGGCAAATTAGTCAAAGTATGACATAATAACGGAACATGTGTAAAAACTCATATTACTATTATGATCATGTAATATAACCTCAGAGGGTTATGCTACATTATATTACGATATTAATGGAACCTTAAATCAGTAACAAACTATTTTAAATCGGGTCAGAATCGAAAGTCAAAACAAAAGTCAATCTTTGCGACTTTCGGTTGCGAACCGACCCTAAGACTGGAATTGACGAGCTGAACATGGTTACACATGTTCTAATAATTATTACCCAGATGTTTAAGTGTTAAAACGTATTTTTGAACACATATAAACTCAGATTACAATATTTATAAAAACTGCCCAGTTGACTTGTTAAAACAATAATATGTTGACCCGTCAATTGACCAAGCAAACGTGATTTTTAGGAGGTGCCGTTTTGAGGGATTAACACCTACCTAATGACGATCACGTAGCCATGTTCTCCTCGAACAATGATTGGACCATTAAGGTCTAAACCGAAATTCAAAGCGTTTATCGAAAACGTTTGACTTTCGGCTTTAAAAAGCCTATAAACGAAAATGCAGGAAGAAAGAGCACTTACAAGTGGTCCTTGAACGAAAATGAACTGAATTTGGAAGTCCCTTTCAGCTAGGAACCTCCAGGAATGAGAGGAGAGTGATAAACAAGAAGTGAGCAAGGAAAAGTGTTGCAAGAACACTCTATTTATAGTTGAGGAGGATTGTGGAGGAGTTATGGAGGTGATTACAAGTGTCTTGGGGGTTTAGGAGGCGCCTACACCTGTCCTAAAACGTGACAAACTGGTTTGGGAGTCCCTGGTATCGACCTGGACGCATTTTGGCAGCATGTGTGGCCTGCAAGCAAGAAAAACGCACAGAGATAGTTCCCGCGACACGCGACGGGTCTGCCCCGTCTGCTCCACGACGCGCAACGTCGATCCAGCAGACAAGTTTTCAAACTTGTCACAAACAACCCCTTAACCTCTAAAACTTTAATACAACTTTCATTTTTGGCACATTTAACCCCTCTTGGCCAAAGTTAGGTATACCCAAGCGTATAACCGAACATCACAAGCTCCCGGTTCGTTAAAGGGTCACTCAGAGGTATAAATTAACATGTTGATGCCTTTAGTCCTCCAAATAACATGCGATTTCTAAATCGCGTACATAATATACGTTAAGGAAAATTGTACGATACACTTTTTCTATATATATATATATATAGGAGAAGGATCCGTTAGGAACCACCCTTTATTGCGAGAACCGCGAGAACCAATGTGAACACAACAAAAAATACCTAAAAAACACACAAATTTTTTTTTTAATATTTATCAAAAAATCGCTACTTTTAGTAGCCAAATTTAAAAAAAAAAAAAGAAATTTTTTATGGCTATTCAAAGTAGTGATTTTAATGTAAAAAATATTAAAAAAAATTGTGTGTTTTTTTTATTTTTTGATTTTTTAGGGGTTTAGTTTTTAGTATTTTAGCTTTTGGGGGGGGGGGGGGGGTGTTTATGATTTTGGGGGGTGGGGGATGAAGGTTTAGGTTTTTTTTTTGGGGGGGGGGGGGGGGGCCTTAGGTTTTTTTAGGTTTTTTGAGGGGGTTTAGTTTTAAGCATTTAGCTTGGGGGGGGGGGGGGTGGAGGTTAGGTTTTTTTAGCTATTTTTGCTTGTGTTCACATTGGTTCTCGCGGTTGTCGCAATAAAGGTGGTTCTTGCATGAACCTTACCCTATATATATATAATTGGGGGCACCATATTTTTAGGGTCCTAGCCCGTAGGCACCTTCTTCACCCCTTAGGGCCGACCTTGCTAGCTACCAGGGCCGGCCATGAGAATTCCTGTACCATGTTCGAGCTTGAAAAAACGTGCCCTTAGGTCTTAACTAAATCAAAAATTTAAACTAGTTCGAGCTCGAAAAAACGTGCCCTTAGGAGCCATGAACGCCTAAATAATCGACAAAGTTTGTATCAAATTAAGTTAACGTCTAAATAATGATCGACACATAAGTTAACTGAATTCGACATAAGTTAACTGAATTCGACATAAGTTAACTGAAATCGAAAATCATAAGTTCACTGTGAATCCTAAATTATAAGTTAACTGAATTCGACAATTGATGTTTACCTGTGATCTGATCCGAGATCGAAGGCTGTGACTGTGAAATCGAAGGCATGCTGTTGCTGTGAACAGCAGAATGATGATCACTGTCTGTGAAATCGAAGGCCTGCTCCTCTGATCTCTCCGACTCCTATCCAACGATGTTTCAATACCAACGGAGGAAATAAGTTGCCGCCCAACAATGGATTTCTTTTTTTTTATTAGTTTTTAGAATTATTTGGGTATTGGGCTCACCAACCTAATGGGCTAAATAGTTTAAACAATATGATTTTTTTTAAGTGGGCCTATGTTAATATTTGTTTGGCTATACCCTATTAATTTTTTTTACATATATAATATCGGATTTTTTTAAAAAAATTACGTGCCCTACGAAATCACGGACCCTGTCCGGTTGTCCTCCCCGCCCTCCTTCAGGGCCGGCCCTGGTAGCTACACATGTAAATGGTTAATATAGGTAATATAAACACGAAAAGTGATTAAGGTATCTTATGGTGAACAAACCAGTTAATGTGGTTAAAAATCAGATTTCGGTCAAGGACTGATGTTTAAGATATTGGTTATTGCGGTAGGATATCAGTAATTTTAGTATTATGCAAAATGTATATATATATAGCAATTTAACATTAACAATTCAATATACTCTCATACCATTAACAAATTAACCTTTTGCACTTTGCAAAACACTAAAAATTGTAGCAAGTAGGAATAGATTAAGACATAAAACACTAACATTTAACAACTAAGACTTAAAACACTAATGCCAACAATAAGATTAAAGATAAATGGTAGAACTAAGAAGAAAGGTACTGATATCGGAAAATCGGTGATATATTGGTCAAATATTTGTTAATATCGCCGATAATATTGGCACCAATATTCTGACCGATATTTGACACGGATATTGTATATGGGGGCCGATAACCTATATATGGTGATATATCATCGATATTTAACCGGATAGATGGTGAATTGAATTAAACATGTCATATCAATGATTTTCGAAAGGGGTCGAATATTGATAGTTTTCATATAACCCTGTTTTTAAAAAGAAAACTGGCTATCTTTGACAATTTGTATATACACTTAACATATTTAAACTTTATAAAATAACATAATATTATGTCAAATTATAAGTTTCAACTTTATTGTAAAAAAATGTTTTATCAAAATGATATATTTTTCTTTTGACCTAATTTTTTGAGAATTCGACAAACTATAGGAATAACTGATGATGAGCGATTTTTTATGAACAAAACTAGACTTTTATTCTTCAACGATCGATTTTTTTTCTAACGTGTTAGTGATCCTAGTTGGTGATTTCAACGTATAACTGAAAGAGGATTACATTATTCATCCTTTATGTTTATACTATATTTCAAAAATTATCCTCAAACTAAGGTAATATCAGAAAGTGTCATTTATGTTTGAAAATTTTTGCACGTTTCATCCTTTCCACTAACGGGCTCAAAATGTCTCTTATACTTGGCCGTGTGCCTTTCACATAAGGTTATTTAAGTCTTTAGTTCATTTAAATATAAATAAAAACCAATAACAAAACCCTTTCACCCCACTCTCTTTCTACTGTCTCTCTTTTGACACTTTATTTACAATCTCTCTCAACGTTCATTTGTTAGAGCATGCACAACGCTGAACTCCACATCCCTTTATCTTATGCTATATTATATTTCAAACCTCTCTCAAAAACTTCATTTTCCCTAAAACACTCCATATTACCACATACTTTTACAATTAATTTAATATGAATCAAATTACTTTTATAATAATTTATATATTATATTTCACTTATTTTAAAATTAAACTAAAAATACATAGTTAAAAGTGATAGTTAAAAATAAATATATGAAACTCAAAGTAAACATTAAAAGTAAAAACATACACAAAATAATACTAAAAACATACATAAAAATCATCTGTTAACTAAACTTAAAACCATACAAAAAAAAAAAAACATAGATAATAAAATGCATGTCCCCTACTTCCAAAAGATGATAGTCATTTGAATTTTTTTATTTAAACTTATTTTATATTTATTAAATGTCCGGATAGTCCCAGTGGTTTGCTCTTTTTAAGGAAATGGTATTTTTGTCATTTCACACACTTTTAAGTGAGAAAACTCACTGATGTTAGGCACAATGACTATCCGAAAACAAAAATTGAAAAGTTGAGTACTATAGATATAATTTTAGAAAATTAGGTACTAAAGATGAAAAAATAGCAAACCATAGAGACTATCGGACATTTAACTCTTCCATTATATAGTAACTTATCAATATCATGACTCATTTACACGTATAAAAGTATTTTAAAGATGTTTAAAAAAAAACTTTACAGAACTTTTCTCGAACTTTTGAAAATTCATCATATGGAAATCATAAAACCACCTTGTGTGTCTCCTTGGAGTGATTGGCGGCTTGATTTTCGGGAAATATAAATAGAGCCGCAAGTTTTTACCAACCCTCCTTGATTCCTCCGAACTCCACATTGATATATGATAAAAAATAAACTCAATGAACAGTGATTTGTTCATTGATTTATTATTTATTTTTTAAATTAAAATTAGAATGGAATTAACAGTAACATCATTGATGATCAAATAGTATCGGGTATAGGTACCGGTCTCAAATTTACCAGACCGGTGTATTTTCGGTACCGGTTCTGCACAGGTATTCACCGGTTTTTACCCTCAAATACCGGTGTCGTACCAGTACCGACCGGTACCGAACCGTACCATGCTAGGTATATTCGGTACCGGTACCCAATTTTGGGGATTTTGGTAACGGTATTTTCGGTACCGGTTGGTACCGAGCTCATCAAATCCTGTAGCAACGCAGCAATGCAAGTAATTGCATCGTTTAGATTATTTTTCATACACACAGTAAGTAAACTGTATTTCGTTTGAATGAGGTTTTATATACACAACAACTTATTTTGCTTTCTTTTTTGTCTTTTTCTGTAATGAACGAATTGTAGCATGTAAAATTAACTTGGATATTTAGAATATTGATTAGCAAATCGTATCAAATCCTGTAAACAAACTGGTATCGTATCGGTACCAAATTTACTATACCAAATCATTTTCGGTACCAATTTGGTACCCACCTTTTGGCGTTTTCAGAATCGTTACTTTCGGTTCGACACCGGTCTAGCACCATACCTGTATTTATTGATTTTTACCTTCAAATACCATACCGTATTGTACCGAACATTTTCGGTGCCTGTACCTAATTTCGATAATTTTCCGGATCGGTACTTTCGCTGCCGTTACCGGTACCGAGCTTATCCATATTTTAACGTGTTAGCACCGTAATAACTGAACTGAAAACAACCGAATTTCCAACGTGTAGGACGTGTGGGTCCTATTATTATATATTAGGTTATTTAAAATCGTTTTTTTTATGACGGAGTGACTATCCTTACCACGTCATTTTATTTATGATTTGATATTCGGTATATGTTTGCCGTTGCTGACACGCCTTTTGTAGTCATTGGGTCCCGCCGCAACGCGCGGACGAAAAGTAACTAGTTAAAAAATAATAAATAAATAAAATAAATAAACTAAAATCAACATTTATTTTAATAACGATGCATGAATTTGTTAACGAAGAATATCAAAAAGTTATATTTTGGGTAGTGGTCTAGTTGTGTGATGACTAGAACAGATGGTATGGTATAAAGCTCCTAAGGGCTTTATCACGAAACGTCAGATCCAATTAGGCGCCACGTCATATGGGGGGCTTTAAAGCACATTCCTTTAATTTGTAGGATATGGTATAAAGCCCTTTATTAAACAAAATTAAAAGAAATATTTTATTGGTTGAAAAGGGGTGAGCCCCACCTGCACCCGCAGCATGGCGGAAGAAGGAAGGAGCCCCCATTTCATATGCTCGGTGTGGACGATGGCGTCCCAGGGGCGCTATGTTTGCCTTGTTGGCGGGGTGTTAAACCACACCCCCTAACCTTAGAATATTCACATTCTATTTAGTATCTATATATCTACAAATTTAACTAAAAAGCATCATCCCTTATATTTAAATTTCATATTCCTAAAATCCTACACATTTGTGCCCACCATAGTTTACACTTTACACATATATCCGTCACTACATATACACACAAATTGTTGTACTTATACGGTGTTATGTATAATGTTAAGCTCTTTACTTAAACATTCGTCATATTACAAGTTCTCTAACACTAATATTTTACTAACACAAAAAAAAAAAAAAATGCTAAAAAAAATTAAAAAGAAAAAACATATTTAGCCGTCCTTGAGTGTATTATATTATAATGTCGTGTTTCCGTGATTATAATATACTCATTAGATTATGAATGCAGAGTTTCAATCATTCTACAACTACAATTTTTTTATTTCATGTAGAAGAACAAAAAGATGAACTGAAAACTTAAATGATTTTTAATTGAATCAACATGATTAGGGCCTCTTTAGTGCATCCTTCCCTAATTGTTTATCTTCAGCCTTTTCAACCATAATAAATTAATTGGTAATATTACAAGTTAAAACTAAACTATTGACTTCACTTTGATTTTATATTATGGGCAAGGAAAATTCAAAATTAAAAAGATAATAAATGGAACTTTTGAAATAAAACAGTTAAACTAAACTAGAAGTCATATTGCTACACTTTGAATGACTTGTGAACTTTTTAACGCATTTTTATATCAACGAATTGTTTGGATATATCGAGTTAACTCCGAAGGAAATCAAGACATTAGGCCGGAGGGTGTGGGGGGCGCCATACCCGCCACCTCAGCCTCTATAGCGCCCCGGGCGCTATACACCCACACCCTCCATGTTAAGGAGGGGGCGCCATACACATTCAGCCAACATGATAACGAGGGAGGAGGGGGTTATCAGGTGGGGCCCACTTGTTTGCACCAATCAAAAAAAAAATTTATTTATTTTTTTTTCTATAGCGCCCCTAGGGGTTATCACCACACCCTCCATGTTAAAGGGTGGGTTATAAAGCCCCCTTGGCTGACGTGGCGCCTACGTGACGCTGAGGTGGCGCTTATAAAGCCCCAAAGAGGTTATCCCACACCCTCTAGCCTTAGTGTAATACAAGAAAGCATGCATAGGTCTTAGGAAGACCCACTTTCAAATAGAGGTGGCATATTAATTCGGTCATATAAGTGAAATGTTCATCTTCGTCCAGACGTTATTTTTTCTTTCATTCGAACAATAATTCCTACATTTTCTATGATTAATACACCACATCTACACTCTATAGGATTTAAGCTCTTAATTTTTTAGTTGTAGAGTAAATACTGGCCACCAAGATGTTCTCTTGAGATTTATCTAAAAGGCCTATTATGTAAACATGCTTGAAATGAGAAAAAAATAGTAAGAAAAAAAAGTCAAATCAGAATACAAAAATTAAATCTACTTGGGGACTGGAAAACAAAAGAATGGTAATGGTCCTCTCTCAAGGTTAAGGCTATGAGTATGGTAATGGTCCTTTACTCCTTAACCATCCTTCACATCACTAACGTATAGCGTGTGGTGATGATCCTTCGTCACTCCCCTCCATCATCATCCCCTAAAAACACAACATCAGCCCTTTGGTAGCCGTGACCAAGCCACGCAATTCACGAACCAGCTCCTTGAGGGTCGGTGTCCACTAGCCTCCATTGCCCTCGTGGCACGCCAACACACCCATAAATATTGGTTACTATGTAAGTATTTATTTTGTTATTGACATGAGAGACTGTATTAAATGATAAATGTGTGTGTATATATATATAGGGCAAGGATAAATTGAAAACCCGGTTGAGTTGATTAAATCCTAAAAACCCATTAATCACCATTGATCAAACTAAATGAATGGGTGAGATTAAGTTTGAGCCATGTCCTTCTTTAGTTCCACTTTTCAGTATTTTTTTAATACATTGATTGTACGTTAAGGGTAATATAGGAAACATATTTTCACCTCTTACAAGAAAGACAAAAAGACAGCATATGCAGACCTCTCAAGATGTCATTTCCCAATGTAAGATAATATCAAAAAATGGTAAAAAGTACAAATTCATCTTTCTCTAGAATTGAAAAACAATATCTTTCTCTCTCATAGTTGTTTTCAAACCTACACCATAATTCATCTTTCCTACTCTCTCTCTCTCTAGTATCGACCCTTTTTGTTTTCATTTTCAAATATATATGTAACACTTAATTCAAAATTTAATACCTACTGCATTTATTTTATATGCATAATAAAAACTTGAACTATATATGTAAATAATTACAAGCAATAAAGTCATTTTTATCCAATGTTTGCAAGAATCTTGATCCGTATCTTCATCATCACTTACATCACTACACCAACATTATTTCTGTAACACAAAAAATGTAACAGTGTATATGACAATATATTTTTGTAACATATTTTTTTTTTGGTTTTGTTACATGTGTTACATAGAAACGTAACATATAATTTTTCTATGATCAAATGTTACATAGAAACGTAACATATAATTTTTACATTATTTATGTAACACAAAAAATGTAACATGCATTTTTTTCTTTGATTGTTACATTTTTTATGTAACACAAAAAAATGTAACAGACATTTTTGCTTTGATTGTTACAAAAAAATGTAACGGCCATTATTTATGTAACACAAAAAAACTTAACTGACATTATTTATGTAACAAAAAAATGTGTAACAAAGCACTTTATTTTCAGTAACATACATTATTTATGTAACACGAAAAAATGTAACATGCATTTTTTTCTTTGATTGTTACATTTCGTAACTAAGATGCAAAGAATTGTTACATCCAACAACACTAGATTTTTTAGATTCAACCATAAAATCAGTAATAAAAAAACAACATATCCAGAAAACAAGAACTTAATAACATTAATCTTCTTAAACAAGAAAATAAAAAAAAGTTGCAAATCTACAAAACACAAAAAATTGCAAATCTGAAAATTGCAAATCTGGATGACCTTTTAGATCTGGAACACAAAAAAATTTCAAATCTGAAAATTACAAAAAAGTGAAGATCTACAAAACACAAAAAAATGAAGATCTACAAAAACACAAACATACTTATGGATCTGGAGGATCTTATAGATCTGGAACATCATGTTCAACATCAAATAGCTTTTGGATCATCTTCAACATCGAACCGTCATCTGAAACATCATCGAACATCTTCAACCGGATCTGGAGCATCTTTTGGATCTGGTAGCATCTTCCCGGAGCATCTTCAACCGAAGCATCTGGAGCATCTTCAACCGGAGCATCTGGAGCATCTTTTTTTATTCGGAAAGATTATGTGGGACAACATTTAAGGGTGAACCAGGATGATCATTGAGTGTCCCCGTACCACCGGCAACAGTCCGAGGTTGTTGGCTGTTCGAATCAGCCATGTTAAATGCAAAAACTCTTCAATGGTGAGTAAGGTTTCTTTCTTTCACTCCACTCTCTGGTTCGAACAAAAGATAAAGATATTAGAAAGATGTGAGAGATACACAAGTACAATTGTATTAATGAAAAGGATGACAAGAAAAAGCAAAGTTCAAAAGTCTGCGTGTGCAGACACATCACATAATCTCAAAAAGTAAGAAAGAAAATGACGATCATGCCCTTATTTCCTCTCAATCTAAATTCAAACGTGGATCAATCTTAGCCACAAGTGAGAGTTTTCAGAGTTTACTCAACTGGAGTGGGTTTTCTCATTATAATTAGCCTATATATATATATATATATATATATATATATATATATATATATATAATCTTATCCACGTCAGTATTTTTCCACCGAACCACCCAAAAAAAGTGAGGTGTAGAAGCAGCGTGGGTCCGGTTAAGACAACATAGTCTGGCCGAAGTGAGGCAACAAGGCTCTACAATTTGGGAAGTGCGGTAGCCTAATATAACTCCCCGCCCAACCAACGCCACAACTCCCCGCAGTCTTATATGATTTTGGTGTGGATCAATAAGAACGCCACAGCACATGGTGTACACTCACAATCACGTGATGATCTCGATTGGCATATCATTACAGGATAATTCGAATGGTTTTCTGGATGAAACAGAATATTTAGAGTCGTGACAGAATTAACTTTAGGGAAATTCTGGTGGCTTTTGGGTTGGAGTGCACCCGGAAATTAGAAATACACAAACATTCAATAATGTGGCAAATTCAAAGGCATCTCATGTGGAAAATTATGAAACGATTGATTGAGTTACTTTATTATTATTTATTAGTTTAGAAACATTATGATTTAGTATTATTATTTAATTTAATTAAAGGGAGATGAGAAAATAAAAGTGAACAAACACAACAAAGCGATAAGTATCCTTAAAAAGTTTCATTTGTTGTATAGCAGCATACTTTTTTTAAAGGTGTGAATTATTCGCAAGTGTCGAGAGGTCTAACATACGTTGTCTTAACCGGGTCCGTGCTAGAAAGCCATGAGAAACCCCTATTACCCAGACTCGAACTTGAGACCTGGAGGGGAAAACTCATCCAAGCCCACTATAGGTGGAACTTAAATACTCGTGGCCACCACTAAAGCACTAGTGATGGTTGTTTTATAGCATACATAATACATACATTCATGTACACACGTAAAAGGGTTCAGTTTAAACTTTAGATATAAGGGTGTAGGGAGTGGCTAGACACTTTGAATAGATAAACTCTCAAATCACCCAATCAAACAGTGCCACGTCATTTTACTTATTTTGTTTACCTATTGCTCAAAAACGTTGGCGGTGGTTAGACACTTTGAAATAGGTAAACTATTTAAAAAAAGAAAAAATGTGTAATTGGTTGAGAAGGCATGGACCCACCACACACCCCTCTCTCCCCTTCCCTCCCTCTCCCCGATTCGGTGAAGGTTCACCGAAATCCTTTAGCTTGATCGGTAAACTTATGTTGACAGTGGTTTACCACTTCGATAAACCAAGTTTACCGTATGAAACTGATGCCACTCCGTAGCCCCTCAGGCAAATCAAAGTGGATCATCTATTTCTTTCAATTTTATAAATTATTAATATAAAAAGACATAATCATAATAAATGATCAAATTAAAAGTTCATTTTGTCTAAGTAGGATGAAAAATAATTTTAACTATTCATTTTTCAAATCAATGGTTAAAATGAAAATGTAGGAAAAAAGATGGCGTAAGACCGTGGGGTATGGTGGGCGGGGATTTGGGGCATGGGTTGACACGTGGATATGGGGCACTCAATACACAAACCCAAGTTTCATAGGGGTATGGTGGGCGTGGCTGGGCTGGCGTGGCCAAGCCACACCATTTTTTTTAAATTTAAAATAGCCTACTATGTTCTAGCCAACAAGCCAATAAGAGCCGGCCACATAGGATCACTAGCATGCCCCACGCCCAGCCTTAAACTCCCGTCCAAGGGGCCACGCCCAAACCCAAGCCCACCCGGGGTGATAACTTGGGCGTTTCTCTCAAACCAACGCCCAAACCCCCGCCCCATACCCCATAGTCTAAGGGTATCTTGAGAAAATCATATTTATTGACTTCCTCTCTCCACATGCAAGACACATGCATATTTCACCCTCATTTTTTAAACATTCATAACTTTTTATACGACATTATTTTTTCATAAAATTTTCACCATAAAATCGAGCGTTTTTTATCTTTAATTTGAATACCATATTTGTATATAAAATATGACGACTAAAAAAACACACAAAAATATGTTGTATAACATTTTTTGTGTTGAATTTTTGTACTATTTTTTTGTTCTAATTTTTTGTGGTGATTTTTTTTTCTTAACATTTTTTTCTCAATTTTTTGTGCTAGATTTTTTGTACTATATTTTTTTGTGCTAGATTTTTTGTACTGCATTATTTTGTTGTATTTTTTAGAAAACAAAAGGGGTGTCATATGTTATTTTTACACTCCAATTTATAAGAACCAAAATACCTTTCCCTCCTACTTATATAGAGTGCCACATAATATCATCACAATCTTTATTAGGCTACTTAGGCAAAATCTAAAAAGGATCCTTCCCCGTTAAATCTAGTGTCATTCATAAAATCTATCTATTTTTTTGTTTTCTCATTTCTCTTCTTACTTAATTATAAATAATATAAGATTGTTTACTTTATTTATTATATTAATATTAATATTATTAGTACTTTCTTCCTTATTTATAAATTACATTATTCAAAAATATTTCATAAATCCAACTAAGGTTAGTCTTTTTTTTCTCTTATTACAAGATTATGACAACTAAGGACACATATACATAGAAAAAATATATCGTACATTACGGCTTAACGTACTTCACGTACAACAGCGTGCGTGATTTGTTCTATAACATGCGTGATTAATGTTTTCAATATGCGTGATTATTGTGTTTCAACATGCGTGATTTTGGATTTTTGAGTTATAACGTGCGTGACTTTAAAATGAACGTGCGTAATTATCTGTCGTACATGATGTACGTTAAGTACATTAACCTTCCTCCATATACATATACCTTTTTTTTACATATACATGTGTATGTTTATGAGTAAAGTTGAGTAAATGACTCTTGCTTCTTTTAGTTGAATCCGCTCCCACTCCTTTGTGTTTTCTCCAATTCGAGATGGAACCCGCGCTACTCCTTCCTCTCCGTCATGCAAAACACTTAACACCATCTCTCCACCTCAGCCGCTGCTCTAATTCCGCCTCATCTAAAATGCATGCCATCCACCATAAGAGTATAGTGACATAGACATGTGCATGTAACAAAACGAATACTCATGACTCAACCATGTGCATGTTAATTGCACAAGTTAATAGAACTCAAATTTTGAAAGCAACATAAACTTTTTGGTAAATTCCAAATGCGCATGACATGTAAGGAAACAAGATGCTACATATTTATCCATATGGGCATAAAACGAATATTGTCATTCATGTACTATTACTTTAGATTGAAGTAATAAAACATTTTCTTGATACTTTAAGTTCATGAACATCAATGATTATTTAACCACAAGTGAAAGATGGCACCTTAAAGGAATCATCACTTAAATCTTATTTTGCACATGTATAGTGCTTGGATTGTCTAGTTATTAACAAAAGTTTTTTTGAGATTTTACCAAGAATCTTATAAGAATGATATAAAAAGAACAATTAATCAATTAAAAGCCATCAATCCTCCAAAAGAACATCTAGGTGGTCAAGTAACGAGTTCAACTTTAACATATTGGTTCAAGTACGATTCGAGGAAAATTAATATTTGTGCATGAAGGATTTTGTTGAACCGCTTCCGACCCGGTGTACTGTTGTGGATAGAGACGTGGATGTTGTTTCTATTCTTTGTTCATTTTGCGGTGATCAGCCAGAGTCTTCTAATTATCTGTTTGGTTAATGTTAATTCACCATTGCTATTTGGGATCATGGGCGAAGAGAGTATGTAGTTTTCGTATAATTTTTTTTGGGTATATACGTTTTCGACCCCCCGAATTTATAGAAATTTTTAGGTCCGGTGATAAGCTTGAAGTGATCTGATTCACAAGAAAAAAGTTTGTTGTTTAAATTATGCCGGATGCAGATTGTGATGGTATTCATCCTAGAAAACCTAAGAATTGATTTTAATATATTTTCCACTATCGTTCAAATAAAAGAAAAGAAAAATGAAAGTGATGTGATTCACAACCAAAAAGTTAGTAGTTTAAATAGATTGTGATGGCATTTATCCCAGAAAACCTAGGAATTATTGTTAAAAAAAAAATAAAAATCCATCAATCCATTATTAGAAACCAGTATACATAAACATGTTAATATTCTTAATCTTCCAGATTAGTGATGTCACTGTGACGTCATCCATGAAGTAACCATCAATTCTTTTAAACGAATTAGTGAACTAACCAACTTGCGTGACATTATAATCCACCAATTTCCCCTCACGTGAGGGGTAAATCGACTGGCCACTTCATCATATTCCTCTTTAAAATGGTTAACAATCAGAGCACCACCAACCAAACATTCACCGTGACCATGAATCATCAGTACAAACCATTAGATCCTGTGCCAGCATTTTTGTCTACAACAATTAGATATCGTGCCCGCAAACATACATGCAAGCCTCACAAGATTAATCGTTGAATCTAAGTTGCCAGACGTTTTAACCCTCACGGTCTTCTTCGATTGCATCTACTAGATGAAAGAACTCATTAGAAAGGGTAAGCGACCAGAGTCTATAAACCACCATATAACGCTCAGCATTAGTGATTTATCCAATACAAGTATGTAGGTAAAAGTATAACAATTACATAGATGTGCATGTGTGTATGTGTGTATGTGTGTATGTGTGTATGTATGTATGTATGTATGTATGTATGTATGTTGGACTAGGGAACTCAAACCCTAGTGGGTTGGGTTCGTATGGGTGGGCTGGCCCAACAAGTCTATTAGTATTTTCTTGATTGAGCTTTAATGGTTTGATCCGGTATACTAGCTACATCATCATCTTGTGGTATTAAATAACCCCATCAATGCTTTCTTGACTAAATTAAAAATAAAATTACCCCGTACAAGATCAGGCTCTTTAATTGTTCATCAAGTGAGTAAGATTTAATTCTTTTTTTTTAATATGGTCCAAGTAGAGGTAACAAATCTGTAATTTGGGTTAAGTATCGAATGTTTAATTTTAGTACATGTCATAATAGTTGGCGCTAACCTGTAAACATCTTTTTTTCCATTTTCTAATACGTGAATACTGATACGTTCATATTAGTAAAAAGCGTAAATGTTTATTTTATATCCGTTAACTGAATTGACGTGTTATCTCTTTAGTTTAACCGGTTACAGAAATAAAAGGCACAAACCATATGGACTAGCTTGTAGATAAATAAATTGAAAATTTCACATTTCTTGTCAATTAACTAACAACAAACTCTTTTTGTCTATTGTCTACCAAACTAACATCTCTCTTGATTCCTCTCTATTTCCTAATGTTTACACTTTTATTGTGTCTAAAACGCATCCAAAGCAGCTCCTATTAGAAAAAACTCACTATCAATGTATGTATTGTTACAACAATCACCATGGCAGCACCCACAACTCTCATCCCATTTATTCATCTTCCTTACAACCACACCTTCACTAGAAAGGACTTCATTAATTTTCATGCCTACACAAACCGAAGGCACTTTCACGCCTTTTTTCTTCGAATCCATCATCACCCATCTCTTCATTTCCATGTTCGGTGACTCAAAAACCTCTCTCCAAGACACCTCGGCTCTTCCCACAAGTTGTGATCGTCCAAACAAGGCAATCGAATTGCTCCTCCAACGAATCTCTAAAACAATTGTTCCGTGAGTGATCATGTCCATTGATTGCTTAGTCCCTTGGCAATCCAAGGAGAACGATTCGTTCCAAGATAAGTCTCCGTTTAAAGAAACTTCTCGGCTATCCACGCGTACCCTTTTCTTGTTTCCAGCCGAAAGATAGCATCTAACAAATAAGTAGCCACTAGAGTTGGCCAGTTGGATGTTTCTAGCATTCATGATCTTCAATTCACAATGAAGAGATGATAGAGCTTTTAGTGCATCCATTTGTATATGTTTTGAATGTGCTTTACGTTTGAATTGATGAGAGAGAGGGCTATAGAGAGAGATTATATGTGTTTTGAGTACTATGGTGTCCACAAAGATGGGTGCGGTATATATATGGATGTGGGTAACCCAAAATCTAATATAAAAGTAGATAAAATCAGCCGACCCCAACTAGAACCTATGTGATTGAATGTCTAGTGTATAGTAAAGATACTTGAAATATTCTAGGACCCATTTCTTAATATATCTTATCATAACAATCTTTGAACATCACCAAGAGATCTTTGAAGATTTTAGCTCTAGAAAAAGGTATTAAATAAAAGGGACACTAATCCATTGCAATTTGCAAAGGCCATTATGAATTACAAGGTCATTATATATCCATTTAGTTTATAATATTATGAAATCCTTGATCATTTAGTTTATAATATTATGTAATCCTTTATAGAAATAAATTACTATAGTGGAGTTGTGACTTTTGTTCTCCAATAAGTAGATGGTAATTTTAGTTTATTTAACAAAATGTAAACATATATACATTAAAATATAAAATCTGAAAAAGAAACACATATGAATGAGAATATATAGTTCTTATGACTTTTGTCATTCTAGTTTAATCTAAATTAAATTATTACAACAGTGAAAATATATATATTTCTGTAACTTTTAATGTACTTTTTTTTGCCTGGTTTCTTTTCAAATAATAAAGAAATCCTGATTAGAATTAGAACTATGTTATTATTAGACGCTACATATATACATCATTTCAAACTCCTTTCATATATAGATTTATCATCAAATTTTATTTACTTGAGAGTAAATTAACATAAGTCCCCTGAGATCAATTCACTGATAAATAAATAAGTACAATAAAGTGTAAAGTATTTACAACTCATTTTGGATAGAGACGATCATAATAATATTTGAAATAACCCTCTTTACATTGGATTGGTAGAGATGTAACTTTATGACTGTGTAAGTTATCCGAATCCATCAGTGGATACGAGCACCCTTTTGACCATTTTTAAGTGAAATTATTGTGTAATTAAGGAACAAATTTATTACATATTCTGCCTATATATGTTGCTTTTGTTCTTTCAAGTTTCTAATTTGTTTGTTTTTTCTATGTCACTTTTCTTGTTATCTTTGTAATGTTTTTTTATCAATGTTACTTTTGTTATCAACTTGTCATTCTAACTTTGGTAATTCTAATGTTTATTTTTTTTTATCTCACTTATTCCGGTGTCATTTCTTTTATCTCTTACCTATGTGTTGTCACTTTTATTCATTTTATATCTTTTAGTTTCGTTCTTTCTCTTAATTGGCCTTCGTTCTTATGTATTTGTTCTACCGATGGCCCTGAGAACCAGAACCAACTGATGGTATGATTAGTGTATCTGTTCAATACTTCAGTTCATCCACCTTGAAGAACTTTTGATTTTTTTTTATATCTTTGTATACTAGTCCTAGTTCCAAGACAAAGATTACACTTCCATCTTTTACGCGCATCTTTTACGCGCTATTTTGTGTCTAAAAGTGTATAACTTTGTTAGAAGAAAAGTTATAATAAGATGCATAGAAATAATGATATAACATGATACACAACATTTAGACTGTCATATTTAAATGCAAAGTCCACCTAAAGAAATATTAAAACGCATTTGTAGATAATAAATAGGTTTGAAGTTTTCACATTTCTTGTACATTAACTAACTACAATCTCTTCTTGTCTACTAAACGAAAATCTCTCTTGATTCCTCTCTATTTCCTAATGTTTATACTCTACTATTTCTAAAACACATCGAAAGCAGCTCCTATGAGAAAAAACTCACTGTCAATGTATGTATTGTTACAACAATCACCATGGCAGCACCCACAACTCTCATTCCATTTATTCATTTTTCTTGCAACCATACCTTCACTAGAAGGGACTTCAATCTTCATATCTACACAAACCGAAAGCGATTTGACGCCTTTTTTCTTCGTTTCCATCATCACCCATCTCTTCATTTCCATGTTTGGTGACTCAAAAACATCTCTCCAAGACACCTCGGCTCTTCCCACAAGTTGCGACCGTCCAAACAAGGCAATTGAATTGCTCCTCCAACGAAGCTCTAAAACAATTGTTCCGTGAGTGATCATGTCCATTGATTGCTTAGTCCCTTGGCAATCCAAGGAGAGCGATTCGTTCCAAGATAAGTCTCCGTTTAAAGAAACTTCTCGGCTATCCACGCGTACCCTTTTGTTGTTTCCAGCCGAAAGATAGCATCTAACAAACAAGCAGCCACTAGAGTTAGCCAGTTGGATGTTTCTAGCATTCATAATCTTCAACTCACAATGAAGAGATGATAGAGCTTTTAGTGCATCCATCTGTGTAAGGTTTGAATGTGTTTTATGTTTGAATTGATGAGAGAAGGTTGTATTTGTTTTGAGTAATAATATGATGTCCAGAAAGAAGGGTGCGTTATATAGAGATGGTTGTGGGTAACCCACAATCTAATATAATAGTAGATAAAATCAACCCACCCCAACTACAAACCATTTGACTGAATGTCTAGTGTATAGTAAAGATACTTGAAATATTCTGGGACCTTTTCTTTATAGTAAAGATACTTTATAACAATCTTTGAAGATCACCAAGAGATCTTTTAAGATTTTAGCTCTAAAAAGGAATAAATACAATGAACACTAAACCCATTTCAAAGGCCATGATAAGATTAAACACACGTCTAGCTTTGTTGTATTTAATTTAATCCATGTCCCGTTCAAAGTAATGGGCTAGGCGGCAAGCTAGTTGAGTTGTGACTTTTACTCTCCAATAAGTAGATGGTAATAAGTAATTCCATCCGTTTATTCAACATGTAAACCTATATAAATTTACATATACAATCTGTAAAACAAACGTAAAAGAAAAATAATGGGTCTCTAGAGTTATCATTTAAGTTTAGGTTACGACGGTGAAAATATATATGTAGGGGTGGAGATATTTGGACACCCTCTACGCCTATTTGGACACCCTTTGCCTCGTATAGGCCTCGTATAGGCCTATACGAGGCGTATAGGGTTACATCAAAATCAGTGCCTGACTCATGTCACTTCTGGTTTGACCCCTTCAAGACGCCTCGTATAGGCCTATACTGGGCGTATAGGACCCTTCGTATAGGCCTCGTATAGGACCCTTTGCCCCTTATATGCCTCGTATAGGCCTATACTGGCGTCTTGAAGGGTTTTTTTTTTTTTTTTTTTTTAAACAAACATTTTATACAATATTAACCGTTTTAGCAAACTTTTATACAAAAACAAGTTTTTTTATTTTAAATCATTATTATTAGGACCCCCTCGTTGGTTTTTTTTAGTTGAAAAATGGATGTTTTGGTAGGGTAATTTGATTGTTTTTTGAGGGTGATGTTTTTTGAGTAAAAAAATGGGTGTTTTGGTGGGGTAATTTGAGTTGTTTTTTAAGAAAAGTTTTATTTTTTTATAAAAATATTTTACCGTTTTCAAGATCGGCCTTTAAAAAATATTCGATCGTAGAAATATTACATTGTTTTTAACATATAGTGTAGTATAGGTCTCGTATAGGTCCCTTATAGGTCTTGTATAGGCCTATCGACGTATACGGGCGTTGTATCATATCCTATAGTATCGTATCGTATTGTATTGTATCGTATAGTGTAGTATAAGTCTCGTATAGCTCTCGTATAGACCTATACGATACCATACTATACGATACAATACAATACGATACAATACGATACTATCGTATCATATAGTGTAGTATAGGTCCCTTATAGGTCTTGTATAGGCCTATCGACGTATACGGGCGTTGTATCATATCCTATAGTATCGTATCGTATTGTATTGTATCGTATAGTGTAGTATAAGTCTCGTATAGCTCTCGTATAGACCTATACGATACCATACTATACGATACAATACAATACGATACAATACGATACTATCGTATCATATAGTGTAGTATAGGTCCCTTATAGGTCTTGTATAGGCCTATCGACGTATACGGGCGTTGTATCATATCCTATAGTATCGTATCGTATTGTATTGTATCGTATAGTGTAGTATAAGTCTCGTATAGCTCTCGTATAGACCTATACGATACCATACTATACGATACAATACAATACGATACAATACGATACTATCGTATCATATAGTGTAGTATAGGTCCCTTATAGGTCTTGTATAGGCCTATCGACGTATACGGGTGTTGTATCGTATCGTATAGTGTATAGTATAAGTCTAGTATAGGTCCCATATAGGTCTTGTATAAGCCTATAGGCCTAAACGGGACCTAAACCACACCTATAGTCCTATACGAGTGTTGTATCTTATCCAATAGTCTAATATCGTATTGTATTAGTGTTATTATAATTAATATGAGTTTTTTATAATTAGTATTAGTGTTATTATAATTAATATGAGTTTTTTATAGTTAATATTAGTGTTATTATAATTAATATGAGTTTTTTATAATTAATATTAGTGTTATTATAATTAATATGAGTTTTTTATAATTAATATTAGTGTTATTATAATTAATATGAGTTTTTTATAATTAATATTCGTGTTATTATAATTAATATGAGTTTTTTTATAATTAATATGAGTTTATTATAATTAATATGAGTTTTTATAGTTAATATTAGTGTTATTATAATTAATATGAGTTTTTTATAATTAATATATAAATCATATGTAGCATTTAGTATACTTTTTGTCCGTTTGATTCATTTAATATATAAATCATGATAACAACTCTGTTACTATTAAAATTTATGTTTTACGTTTCAAATAAAACAAATATAAACGATACATACATAATACATTATTTCAAACTAATATAGTTCATAGATTTATCACTAAAATTTATTAATCGAGTGAATTGCAAGGATTGTCCTTTATCTTTATACTCATTTGCAGGCGGTGTCCTTTATGTTTAAAGTTGACGGGTTTTGTACCTTTTGTTTCAAAATCTTGCACTGTATGTCCTTTAACCCTAACCCAGTTAATTTTTTCTGTTAAATCATTTCACACAAGGGTAATTTAGTCTTTTTACCGATTTACTTAAAAAAGCTAATTAATAGAATATATGTATATCACTACTAGAAAACAGGGGGGTTTCCTACCAAAATTTCGGACAAAACCAATTTCGTCGGAAAATTCCGACCATTTTCCGACAAAATACCAACTAAAAAAATAATCTGGTTTTACCGACTATTTTCCTACAATTTACCGACAAAAAAAAATGGTCGGAAATTTGAAGGAAACTTCCGACTAAGTTCCGACCCAAAAAAAAAAAAGAAGAAAAGAAGAAAAAAAAGTGGTCGGAAAATGGTCGGAAAAGTTAACTATACAAAAAATAAAAATAAATCTTTGTCGGAAACTAGTCGGAAAACATAAAACCAAATTCTAATTACTGTATATTTTAAAAATAATATTTATGAGTCTTAGTTGGTCGGAAAGTTGTCGGAAATTTCCGACCATTTTCCGACTAAAACCATTATTCTTTTGTTATATAATCATGTGGGGGTATATGTGTGCACGTAAATGTATTTGCTTGTGTCTATATGTATGTAAGTATATATATATATATGTATAATTATGTGTTTGTCAAAGTGTACACACACGCATACATACACACATACATATATATACACATACTTAGCCTGTTTTAATTAATGGGTCCCGATAGTATACATACACGTATAAACGTGTACAATGCGTATAAGTTGGTAAACTAAAAGTATTTCATGTATAATTAATGTGTACAAAAGATGGAATGGAAAAACGATGTTTAAATTAAAAAAATGATAATTAGTGTTGGAAAATGGTCGGAAATTTCCGACCAATTTCCGACGAAACACAACATTAGTCGGAAAGTTGTCGGAAATTTCCGACCATTTTCCGACTAAAACCTTTATTGGTCGGAAAGTTGTCGGAAATTTCCGACAAATTTCCGACTAAAACAATTATTCTTTTCATATTTAATTATACCGAGGTGTATATCTATATATATAAACGTATTTCTTGTCTCTATATGTATATGTATGTGTGTATGTATATATATATGTATAAGTATGTGTTTGTCCAAGTGTACACACACGCATACATACACACATACATATATATACACATACTTAGCCTGTTTTAATTAATGGGTCCCGATAGTATACATACACGTATAAACGTGTACAATGCGTATAAGTTGGTAAAGTAAAAGTATTTTTATGTATAATTAATGTGTACAAAAGATAGAATGGAAAAACGATGTTTAAAGGTGGAAACAATGAAAAAAACGAAAATTGGTGTCGGAAAATGGTCGGAAATTTCCGACCACTTTCCGACGAAACACAACATTGGTCGGAAAGTTGTCGGAAATTTCCGACCTTTTTCCGACTAAAACCTTTATTGGTCGGAAATTTCCGACAAATTTCCGACTAAAACAATTATTCTTTTCATATTTAATTATACCGAGGTGTATATCTATATATATAAACGTATTTCTTGTCTCTATATGTATATGTATGTGTGTATGTATATATATATATATGTATAAGTATGTGTTTGTCCAAGTGTACACACACGCATACATACACACATACATATATATACACATACTTAGCCTGTTTTAATTAATGGGTCCCGATAGTGTACATACACGTATAAACGTGTACAATGCGTATAAGTTGGTAAAGTAAAAGTATTTCATGTATAATTAATGTGTACAAAAGATAGAATGGAAAAACGATGTTTAAAGGTTGAAAAAATGAAAAAAACGAAAATTGGTGTCGGAAAATGGTCGGAAATTTCCGACCACTTTCCGACGAAACACAACATTGGTTGGAAAGTTGTCGGAAATTTCCGACCATTTTCCGACTAAAACAATTATTCTTTTCATATTTAATTACACCGAGGTGTATATCTATATATAAACGTATTTCTTGTCTCTATATGTATATGTATATGTATATGTATGTGTGTATGTATATATATATATGTATAAGTATGTGTTTGTCCAAGTGTACACACACGCATACATACACACATACATATATATACACATACTTAGCCTGTTTTAGTTAATGGGTCCCGATAGAGTACATACACGTATAAACGTGTACAATGCGTATAAGTTGGTAAAGTAAAAGTATTTCATGTATAATTAATGTGTACAAAAGATAGAATGGAAAAACGATGTTTAAAGGTTGAAAAAAATGAAAAAAACGAAAATTGGTGTCGGAAAATGGTCGGAAATTTCCGACCACTTTCCGACGAAACACAACATTGGTCGGAAAGTTGTCGGAAATTTCCGACCTTTTTCCGACTAAAACCTTTATTGGTCGGAAAATGGTCGGAAATTTCCGACAAATTTCCGACTAAAACCATTATTCTTTTGTTATATAATCATGTGGGGGTATATGTGTGTACGTAAATGTATTTGCTTGTGTCTATATGTATGTAAGTGTATATATATATATGTAAGTATGTGTTTGTCCAAGTGTACACACACGCATACATACACACATACATATATATACACATACTTAGCCTGTTTTAATTAATGGGTCCCGATAGTGTACATACACGTATAAACGTGTACAATGCGTATAAGTTGGTAAAGTAAAAGTATTTCATGTATAATTAATGTGTACAAAAGATAGAATGGAAAAACGATGTTTAAAGGTTGAAAAAATGAAAAAAACGAAAATTGGTGTCGGAAATTTCCGACCACTTTCCGGCGAAACACAACATTGGTCGGAAAGTTGTCGGAAATTTCCGACCTTTTTCCGACTAAAACCTTTATTAAAGCCACTCATGAGATGGACTGACGTTTTAACTGCTTAGATTAGGATACTTCAAACTTTATTAAAGCCACTCATGAGACGGACTGACGTTTTTATCTATATTTTGATATTCCGTATCATAGGCTAATTGCAGGTGACTTGAGAGTAGTTGCAGAAATAAACCCGAGGCTTATGTATCTTAAAGCCATGGTAATTCAAAAACAACAAGGTTACCAAGCCCAACCGATGTCTTAATTTAATCAGCCGGTAATCATTCTTTTATGTATCTTAAAGGTTCCATAGTTTTTTAATTAGTAAAGGACTAATTATATCTATAATTTTCTAAATTAGGATGTGGTGTTATGGAAATATATATAGGAAAGTCGCTTTGTTCGTGTTCTGTATTAGTTTATTTAGTTTTTGATGGCTTCAATCTATTTGAATCTGTTTGCTTAAATACTCATGGTTGTTTTGTCTTAGTTAAACCCGAGCGCGGCGCAACGCGCGCGGGGTATAAACCTAGTTGGATTAACGTATTATGTCAAACGGGTTGCATCGCATGGGTTTCCTACTAGTGTGTCTATATATATAGCTTTTTTACTAATATTATATATGCTGTTTAGGTATGAAACTTGCAATCCCAAGTGAAAAAGTTAAATAAATGATTCGAAGAGGCGCAACAACCCCACATAGAAGTGTTGCAAAACCGAGTGGAAGAGATGCAATACAAATGAGAGAAGATTTGCAACGACAAATAACCGAGTTGATGAAACAGTTTGGTAATCCTAGCATAGTTTAGTTTTGTTTGTTGTCTTTTGTGGTTGAACTTGTAATTTAAAAACCGTGGCATATTTTGGTTGTTGAACCTACAATTTGACAACCGTTTTGTATTTTGTGGATGCACTTTCAGTTCTATAATCGTGTCGTATTTAGGATTTTTATTGGATTTTTTTTCTGCATTTTTAGTAGAAAAATCTGGATTTTTTAGTTTTTTTTAATTTTTTTTTATTAAAAAGTTTTTTAGTCGGAAATTGGTCGGAAAAATGTGGTCGGAAAGCTGTAGGAAAATTGTAGTCGGAACTTTGTCGGAAACTTTTGGTCGGAAAATAGTAGGAAAACGGCAGTCGGAAAGCTGTAGGAAAATTGTAGTCGGAACTTTGTCGGAAACTTTTGGTCGGAAAATAGTAGGAAAACGGCAGTCGGAAAGCTGTAGGAAAATTGTAGTCGGAACTTTGTCGGAAACTTTTGGTCGGAAAATAGTAGGAAAACTGTAACACCCCGAAAATATAAATCTTTATATTAGAAATTCAAGAATTTCATAAACAAGAATTTACTATCTAGAAATTTTAACCTAGTTAAAATTACAAGCCTAGAAATAACTAACACTAGGTTAAAAACACTAGTACTTAAAGTTAGATGATAAATGAGGGACTAAGCTTGCCAAAAATGAAAGTTTAATGCTGAATTATAACAAAAACTCACCAAACACACCATTTAGGTGTGTCTGGTCGATCAAGTGAAGCAGGGGGGGCGATCCCCACTTCTCCAAAACCCTAAAATCTCATTAATCTTGCAAATTGAAGGATTAATCCAAGTAGAAATCGAGAATTGAGCCTAGAATCGTAATCCTCATCACAAGAGGATTGTAAGGTATGTAAAATCTAATGAAATCTCTTAACTTGAATTTCTCATGATTTTGGAAAATCTGAAAATTTATGTTGCATGTGTGTTATTTGGTTTAATTAGAATTGATAAGGTGTTTAGAAGTGAAACCTAGCTAATTTCATGTGAAATCATGACCAAATTCAGGAAAATTCCATGAACACCTTGAAGGTGGGTTGTGGGTTTTACATGATGATGATGAACACTAGGGTTTAGATGATTATCCTAGTGTAAATTGATTATAGAAAGTGATTTCAGAAAGGTATGATGATTAAAATGCTATATGAGGGCTTTATTAATGTTAAGTTAACTAGCTAGCAAACTATGAACTTAAATACAAATGATGTAGAAATTCTGCCCTCATAGTGTTTGTAGAAATGCCTCAAAGAAGGCTTAAAAATAGAAATTTAAAGCTTTAACGCATAATTATGACGTTTCGGTATAATATGCGAAGTGAGCACTAAAGAGAGTTCTAAACATGTCTTGAATTGAACTCTATAGGACAAGATACCGGAACGTCGAGTGGACAAGCCGGTGGTGATTCGCGGTTGAAGGGCGTGCGCTAAGGTATGTAACTTGACCCGTTACATTAAGTAAATTTAGATCATTGTGATATGCATAGTTGAATTTTAGAATATAAGCTACTATGAAATTAAGCGATGATATCGCTATATTGAATATTTGGTCAAAAGTTGGTTAGAACTCGTTGGTAGTCGTCAAAAAGGAATGAATTCCGTAGACGAGCCAAACGGGTCGGATAATCAAGTAAGGCATGGTTATTGTTTCGGATTATGATAGTTTGATTGTTGATTTTGAATATTATATAACATATTAGAAATACGAGGTTTTAATAAATTGGTATCATAGTAAACTGAAACCCGAGAGTTGGGTCTTGGTGTAATGAACAAACAAAACAAAACATGACATTCCAGGTACTACCGTAAATTACGGTTCTAGGTACTACCGTAAATTACGGTAGAACCGTAATTTACGGTGGATGTGATACGTTTACGGTGTGGATCAACTGATTTACGGTGGACATTATGTAAACATTGACCACCGTAACTTACGGTGGAACCGTAAGTTACGGTAGGGTCGGAACTTTTGTAAGATTTTGTGAAACTTGAAAATTCTAATTTCATTTCGATCTTAGTCTTGAACAAGTAATATTCTGACCATACTAACATAATTGTTTATGTAAACATTGCAGTCTAGGTACTCAAAGTTTATGGATGACGATCAAGCAACTTATCAAGAACCGAACACGATTTTTGAAGCTTCCGCTATGTTTTAATCTTACTAAATCTTTGTTCTTGGGTTGTAAACAAATTCTCAAACAACTTTTGTATGTTCTAACTTAGTCATTAGTTGACTAAGGTTTATGATACTTCTGAAACTTATGTTAAACTATTATCTTTTGTATAAAATTTTACTTATATTTAAGTAAATTTTGAGGTTGTTACAAAAACGGCAGTCGGAAAGCTGTAGGAAAATTGTGGTCGGAACTTTGTCGGAAACTTTTGGTCGGAAAATAGTAGGAAAACGGCGGTCGGAAAGCTGTAGGAAAATTGTGGTCGGAACTTTGTCAGAAACTTTTGGTCGGAACTTTGTTGGAAATAGTAACTTCTTCTTTTTGTCGGAAATTTAGTCGGTTACTTGTCGGAAATATTTTCCTACAAGGCTTTTTCCTACAAACGTATTTTTGTCGGAAACTGGTCGGAAACGCCGTTTTCCGACAGGTTTCCGACAAAAACCTTGGTTGGAAATGGACAGTTTTTTAGTAGTGTATGTGTATATAAACAACATCTGCCTCTCTCTCTCTAATCCTTCTCTCTTTCTCTTTCTTTCTTTGCCTCTCCTCCACCGCCAATCATGACTCCACCACCACCATCCCCACACCAGGTTCATCATCCCACAACGCACATGATCACACACGATCTGCTACTATACTTCTTCGCAAAACACCGAGGAATAGATGAGTCATCTACATGATTTCAACATCACACAATCATGACTCCACCACCATCATCCCCACACTGCCGCCGAGGTCCATCTCCAAGCGACCACCCAACCAGAACCACCTCATCTATGCCGCCGCCTTCATCTCCACCGTCGATCTGACGGAACCCCAACCCCATATCTGTGACTTACAAACAGTGTCAAGACGGGTCATTGTTGAGATGTTGAGAGTTAATAGGTAATTGTGGATTTTATGTTTGTTTATTTGATTTGGGTTTTAACGTTAATTTGGGTGTTCTTGTGTTAATCTAGTGATTTTGATGGGGGATTTGATATGGATGTTGATAGAGGGACTATTTCTGGGGTTTAGGAGAGAGAGAGAGAGAGAGAGAGAGAGAGAGAGAGAGAGATGAATGAGTTTGATTGTTAGTTGTTGCTGGTGGGTTACGGTTGGGTGGTGGTGGTACTGGTAAGTGGTGGCGGTGGGCTTGATGGTGGTGGTAGATGATTTATGGACGGTGGTGGAAGATGGTTTTAAAGCTTTTGTTTTTTTGAAGTTATTAACATAATTAGTCATTTTAAAGGTTAAATGACTAAAATACCATCATGTGCAAGGCACATGATCAAATTTAACAGAAAAAATTAACTGTATTAGGGTTAAAGGAAATACAGTGCAAGATTTTAAAACAAAAAGTACAAAACTCATCAATTTTAAACATAAAAGACACCGCCTGCAAATGAGTATAAAGTTAAAGGACAATCCTTGCAATTTACTCTTTATTAATTACTTGAGAGTAAACATAATCCCACTGAGATCAATTTATTGATAAATAAATAAGTACAACAAAGTGTAAAGTATTTATAACTCATTTGGATGTATAGAGATGTTCATAATGATATTTGAAATAACCCTCTTTACATTGGATTGGTACTTTGGTAGGGATGTAACTTTATGACTGTATAAGTTATCTGAATCCATAAGTGGATACTAGCGCACTTTTAATCATTTTTAAGTGAAACAATTGTGTTAGCGACTCCTTGTTGAAATTATTGTATAAGGGACAAATCTATTACTTATTCAGCCTATATTACAATTGTTATCTTTCTAACTTTGTTTTTCGGTTTTTCCATCTTTGTAATTTATTTATTTTATTAATGTTACTTTTTGACGACGGGCCTATGAGTCACCCCATCTATCCGTCTTGGGCTACTGTTGCATGGGTCCAACAAGAGAAAGGCCCAACAACCACTTACCTTGCCCATTAAGGTTTCCCTTACACAAAATGGGCGGGAAACAAGGATCAGAAGACGCAAGCGATATTTCATGCATGATTTGAAAAGGATCTTTGGCTGGAACTGTACTTCCTAGCCGGAAACATTTAATGAGGCTGCAATCTTACCGTTGGGGGTCAGACACGTGTCTGAGCCCCCGAAGACTCTCAGAACCCGTCGGATCATCTCGTTGAAATATCTCACATGGGAGATAAGGTCTCGGGGTTATATAAGGAAGGAAAGAAGTGATCATAAGGCGGACTCAAGGTATTACATTAAGAGCTCTCTCATTTATTCCGACCAATATTCTCCTACATTAAACACACACGCATTTATTAGATTCACACCATAAGAGGAACATTCCGGTGATCACACTCATCGGAATAAACTCCTCAAGCTTTCCGGCAAGTTTACTTATTCTCACGCCGGAGCTTGGTCGCGGATCCCCCACCCGGGGCCCTCCGTGACGAGGCTAACGGTTTACTTTTTTGTAGCAACGAAGGCCGGGATATCTCGACGTCAGCGATGACCCCTTGAACGTCAGCCGGGATTTGGGTATTTGACACTTTTGTTATCTTTCTAACTTTTTATCTCTTATAATTCTAAAATTTATTTTTGTTTTTGTATCTCATGTATTATAGTGTCATTTCTTTTATGTCTTACATAAGCTATCACTAGCTTTTATTCATTTTACCTCGCTTATTTTTGTTCTTTCTGTTAATTCTTTTGTCTTTAGTACATAAGTCTTGAACGATAGCAAGTGGCCTTCGTTCTTAAGTTTGCGGGAAAGACTAATTCTTGAATGTATAGAGACTTTAGAGTTATATTATTCTGTCTTCAAAGATCTCTGAATTAGTTTAAAAGGTTTCGAACTTGGACTTCAAAGATAGACTTGTCTTCTATTGAACACTCTTCAAGAAAAAAAAAAGGCTAAGTATCATTCAGAAAGATAAAATATTAACGAAATGAAAATGCAAAATACAAGTATTCTTAAGAATTACATGCATCCCGTAAACTTATTTTTTGCTTCTGGTACTTGTTCAATTCACCAATCCTAATGTATATCTCTTGCTTGATGATTTCTTACCATTTATTTGTTCTATCGATGGCCCTGAGAACCAACAGATGGTATGATTAGTGTATTCGTTCAATTGTTCAATACCTGAGTTCATCCACCTTGAAGAACCTTTTTGAAATTTTTTTTGTATCTTTGTATAACATGATACACAACATTAGATAGTCATAGTCGTATGCAAAGTCCACCTAAAGATATAAAAACAAAAATGTCATAGACTAGTTTGTTGATGATAAATACGTTGAAATTTTCACATTTCTTGTACATTAACTAACTACAATCTCTTCTTGTGAATATCTCTCTTGATTCCTTTCTATTTCCTAATGTTTACACTCTTGATATTTTTCTAAAATGCATCCAAAGCGGCTCCTATGAGAAAAAACTCACTGTCAATGTATGTATTGTTACAACAATCACCATGGCAGCACCCACAACTCTCATTCCATTTATTCATCTTCCTTGCAACCATACCTTCACTAGAAGGGACTTCAATC
Source organism: Helianthus tuberosus (assembly GCA_030545235.1). Taxonomy (NCBI): domain Eukaryota; kingdom Viridiplantae; phylum Streptophyta; class Magnoliopsida; order Asterales; family Asteraceae; genus Helianthus; species Helianthus tuberosus. The sequence continues at coordinate 10,500,039 of CM060436.1, forward strand.
TTCATATCTACACAAACCGAAGGCGCTTTGACGCCTTTTTTCTTCGTTTCCATCATCACCCATCTCTTAATTTCCATGTTTGGTGACTCAAAAACATCTCTCCAAGACACCTCGGCTCTTCCCACAAGTTGCGACCGTCCAAACAAGGCAATTGAATTGCTCCTCCAACGAAGCTCTAAAACAATTGTTCCGTGAGTGATCATGTCCATTGATTGCTTAGTCCCTTGGCAATCCAAGGAGAGCGATTCGTTCCAAGATAAGTCTCCGTTTAAAGAAACTTCTCGGCTATCCACGCGTACCCTTTTGTTGTTTCCAGCCGAAAGATAGCATCTAACAAACAAGCAGCCACTAGAGTTAGCCAGTTGGATGTTTCTAGCATTCATAATCTTCAACTCACAATGAAGAGATGATAGAGCTTTTAGTGCATCCATCTGTGTAAGGTTTGAATGTGTTTTATGTTTGAATTGATGAGAGAAGGTTGTATTTGTTTTGAGTAATAATATGATGTCCAGAAAGAAGGGTGCGTTATATAGAGATGGTTGTGGGTAACCCACAATCTAATATAATAGTAGATAAAATCAACCCACCCCAACTACAAACCATTTGACTGAATGTCTAGTGTATAGTAAAGATACTTGAAATATTCTGGGACCTTTTCTTTATAGTAAAGATACTTTATAACAATCTTTGAAGATCACCAAGAGATCTTTTAAGATTTTAGCTCTAAAAAGGAATAAATACAATGAACACTAAACCCATTTCAAAGGCCATGATAAGATTAAACACACGTCTAGCTTTGTTGTATTTAATTTAATCCATGTCCCGTTCAAAGTAATGGGCTAGGCGGCAAGCTAGTTGAGTTGTGACTTTTACTCTCCAATAAGTAGATGGTAATAAGTAATTCCATCCGTTTATTCAACATGTAAACCTATATAAATTTACATATACAATCTGTAAAACAAACGTAAAAGAAAAATAATGGGTCTCTTGTCTCTTTATCATTTAAGTTTAGGTTACGACGGTGAAAATATATATGTAGCATTTAGTATACTTTTTGTCCGTTTGATTCATTTAATATATAAATCATGATAACAACTCTGTTACTATTAAAATTTATGTTTTACGTTTCAAATAAAACAAATATAAACGATACATACATAATACATTATTTCAAACTGATATAGTTCATAGATTTATCACTAAAATTTATTAATCGAGTGAATTGCAAGGATTGTCCTTTATCTTTATACTCATTTGCAGACGGTGTCCTTTATGTTTAAAGTTGACGAGTTTTGTACCTTTTGTTTCAAAATCTTGCACTGTATGTCCTTTAACCCTAACCCAGTTAATTTTTTCTGTTAAATCATTTCACACAAGGGTAATTTACTCTTTTTACCGATTTACTTAAAAAAGCTAATTAATAGAATATATGTATATGTGTATATAAACAACATCTGCCTCTCTCTCTAATCCTTCTCTCTTTCTCTTTCTTTCTTTGCCTCTCCTCCACCGCCAATCATGACTCCACCACCACCATCCCCACACCAGGTTCATCATCCCACAACGCATATGATCACACACGATCTGCTGCTATACTTCTTCGCAAAACACCGAGGAATAGATGAGTCATCTACATGATTTCAACATCACACAATCATGACTCCACCACCATCATCCCCACACTGCCGCCGAGGTCGTCCATCTCCAAGCGACCACCCAACCAGAACCACCTCATCTATGCCGCCGCCTTCATCTCCACCGTCGATCTGACGGAACCCCAACCCCAGATCCGTGACTTACAAACATGTTGATCAGTTCTGTTTAGACATAATGGAAAACATGAAAACATACCTTTGATTGCATCAGTACAGGCTAGCAGAGAATCCAGATGGAGACGCAGCAATAAGGTTTGACGTGATTGTCATCTTGGTCTGGTTCCTCCTTAGGGTGCAATCTAATGATGGTGATAAAAGAAACCGAATAAGGGAGTTCGGTTAGGAGAGAGAGGCCGATATTGATGTTATGATTATTAGGTTATGTGTCTAACCCTAGAACCTCAACATAAGTCTCCTTATATATGCACCCAAGAGGAAACCCTAATTAGTTAATAAGGGTAATTAGGCCCATCAACAATTACCAACTAATTATTTAATAGGATTGTTATATATTTTGATCCATATAATGTAAATGATTATAATGGCTACTAGATTAAATATAAAATAAATATATTTAATCTTACATTCTCCCACTTAGCCGAGTAATCATTTACTATGAGTATTAGATAAGCCTGATCAGGAGTTAACACTCATTTTAGCCTTAAACAAGTACTATAGCAGAAAAATACAGCCGTTGAATCATTATGCGACTCAGGACCCCCATTAATCATACTATAACCTTAATTTAAAACCTAATCGTTATGATCAAAATACGCATAAGCCCTTTGTTTGATTTGTAACTTTATTTGTCTATATGCCGTTATGTCGACTTAACATATTCTTAGAGACATACAAAATCAAACTGATGAGGAAAATTAACTAATACTTAGTCATTCATAGTACGATATGCAGTTGCGCATGGCCATCAATTAATACCCGTCTCTGAGCTCTCTTAATAAGACTTATGGGTAATAGCCCTTCAGTTATAGGATCCTTAAGCATATCATGAATGTATTCGATACAAAACTTAGTTTCCTCAATTCGTTCATAAACGAATAATTAATTGCGTATCGAAATTTAATGCAGCACCTCTTGAACTGTTACTGTTCAAGGAGTCATGGTAGCTGACTTTATCATACTAAGTCTTCAAAACATTAATTATATGGAGTTAATAAAACTTACGAGTCCACTGATAAATTTCCAACAACATTTAGTGACTATATTATGTCGTTATAACTTAGGTTGTTAATATCAGTGCATTATGACTCCTCCATGAGAAAGGTTTTGTCTGCTGACATAAGGATATACCCGAAATTACATTTTGTCATCTTTGAATATCACAAAGTTAGAGTAATAAACCGGTTTTAATTCTCACTTCTTCTTTAAATTATAGCCTCTCGTTTCTTTTAAAGATATTGTAATACTCCATTAGATGCTTCACATTAATCTAGACATATCTAGTGTGTTGCAATGTGAGTAATATCTAAACGAGTATAGACTTGAACTTACATAAGGCTTCTAATTAATGAAGCGTACGAAATAATCTCATTTATCCTATTATCCTCTAAAGGAGAGCATTATTTTGTTACATATGTAAGGACCTATTTAAGGTTAAACTTATGGAACGGAACTAATGTCCCATTGAATCTATCTCAGTATGTTATGATATCTATCACTTAAGAGATATCTCTGAGATCTATTATATCAAAGTTTATGTTAACAATGCTTTGACTTATGTAACATATACCTGTCAAAAAAATCTATATTGACAAGTTTAATTTAGTTGCTCTCACTCATCTTGAGGTAGGTACATTAATCCACTTGATTCTTGATGAAAATAATTACGTTAGCTTTTCATCACATTATGATGTTTGCATTAACCCATACATGGATTTTATTGGCTTACAAATAAAGTGTTCTTTAACCTTCAGTTTAGAACTTTCAGGTTGTTTTATGAACATGTAAATATGTCAGCCATTTGTTAAGGAATTTTTTTTTTTTAATATTCATCTAATGTAGCTTTAAACTATTATAAGCTACTTGAACAGTGACGATCCTCAAAGAAATCTTTGATAATTTATCTCTTCCTAAGTATAACCTTTGACAATCAATCATGCCTCTTTGTGTCTTAACGCTTATATTAGGATTTGATTTAGTTATGAACACTCTTAGGTAATTCAATCAAATCCCAAACGTTATACGAGCACATAAAATCAGTTTTAATAGAAAACTATTTTATTCCATTTAGAAGATTGATTGACACTAATGGCTTAATTTGAAGAGATAGGATCAGTAAACATTTCCAAAATCCATTTCAACTTCAGTTAGGGAGGTTATGTAATCATCAAAATTAGTAGGCTTTTAAACCTAGATGACCCCCTGAGTTGATTATTGGGTTTGTTAGAAGTTTCAGTTTTATGGATTAGCTCTTGGTTAGGTTGCTATCATTTTCAGGATTCTAAGTCTATAAGAGTTGGTGCAGTATGGTGTACAAGAGGTGTAATCGGAGTTAAATTTGGAGTGAAATTTAATGACACTCTTCCCCCCGCCTCTTGTATTCCTTGCAAGTCATAATAAGGACTTTGACTGCTCCCACTGATCTTAGAAATCTTTAGGAACTCGGCATGCTTAGGGTCAATATTTAACGACCAACAGATTCTAATAGAGAAAACAAATTAATGACGTTAGTCGTGATTTCTCTTGTTGAGGATTATGCTAGTTTAGGTAAGAAATCTAAGTGTGCCCACAATTAAGCAACAATGAAACTTTTTGTAAGAGTAGCATTAGATTTAAGGAGACAAGTTTTGATAGAACAGTGTCGTGATGGAGCGGTGTCTTGTACAAGAAGTGCAAATTGAGGTAATATAAAGTTTTCACTCCCCCACCTCTTGCAACTATTGCAAGTTATTATTAAGACACTTAATGCTCCCACTGATCTTTAATATCTCTAGAAAAGCTACAAGAGAAGTTTCAATGAGGTACGTGACGTGGGAACCTATCACATATACGTTAGACTTTATTTGATTTCTTTAATGTCCAGATGTCATAAGAAAACTCAGGGACATATTTAATAGAAATCTTAGTAAGTACATATATGAATAGATTTCTTCTAAGACCGTGAGCCATATGCGACAAAATTTAGATACAAGTTGATAGTCTTTTAAATGATAAATGAATTATGTCTGAATATTCCATTTGGAATAAGTTCCACGAATGTCAATGAATGACTTATGATGGACCCATACTTATTCCTTAAGCCAAGTAATATTTAGGGCTATAACGTCATGATTTAAAATCACTTAGAATGAGATTAAAAAATCATCATCATTAACCATGTCATGATTTCTCATGAATTTTGGTTATAATGGATGAAATTTGTAAGTCTCATTTTCCTTTTGTCAAATTCTCATTTACATGATGACAAAAGTTGTGAAAGTGTAAGGTATCATCTAGTTTTATCTTAGTAATGTTTCAATCCAGATATTTAGAACAAATAAAATGAGAGTTTAAGTTAAGTGTGACTTCATGTTGACTATGCAAACCTCACAACCTTCATAACATTGCTTAATTATGATACTATATTCTGATTAATCTTCTGAATATATAAGGTATCGAAAAGCGTTATTAGAAGACTGCTTATTTTATGGTTCTTATAGTCTTAACATTTAATTTTGTCACTAACTCTCATGTTAGTTATTTGTTGACTTCTGGTAAGGAAACGTTTAAAACTAGAGTCAACTAATCATGTGTTAATAGGAATATTATAATTAGTAGACTTAAATATCTTTAATAAGTGACTATCTAATTCATTTATCCAACTGTTCTTTAGAATAATGGATAGTCTTGTTGCTTATGTCTAGTCTAATGACATAATTATGCAGTGAGATTTTCCCTTGAAGAACCTTAAAGTTGGAATTAGCACTTGTAATTTGTCTATGGATCTTAGAACAATCCTCTTTTAAAGTATTAGTGTTTGTAAAGTGAATAACATCTTATTTTCCAGTTTCAAACATATATTTCTATGTACATATGTTGCTTATCAACACACTCATTGTACTTTGGTACTTTTGAGTGTTATAGTTGATTTATAAGGCATCAAATTGTACAAGTGAAAATCTTAGTATGTAATGTACTGGAAAATGTACTTATTTCCATGTGTAAGCCCTTAACTTTATGGGTCATGGTATTGTACATTATTATGTATTCACATATACCACTTAGCTTTATAGTTTATAATTTTAAATGAAGGCATGCATATTAGGAATTCTTGTGATTATTCCATATATAATAGATTAGTCTTAGGAAAGACTTAATCTGGAATAACTTTAGTGATAGCAATTATGTTAGAGGGATCTTGATTATCATAAGAGACATCATGTTCGATTTATCCTATTCATCATGCTCTAATTTTCTTCTGTAGTACTTATATCAGAAGAGAGCAATAGGATTATCGTGTCTTAAGAGATAATCAAGGATTTAATTTAAGAGCTAATTCTTATAGAAACTTTAAGCAAAACATATTAGATTTAGGAATTAGAGTGGATGAGATATAGATTTATAGAAGAAAATTATAGTGAGTAAAAATTATGGGTACTAAGAATAAGGCAGACGAAATGATCATAAAAATTAATTAAGGATCATTAATATAAGGATCATTGTGTGAAGAGGTTGTGATATGTCTATTACTAACATCAAAATAATAGACTATTTAAAATTCTACTTAAACGAAGACAAATCAGCTTTGGCCAGAAGTGTAATCATTTAAGCATGTGTGCAAAGTGGTTGTAACAAATCAGCTTTGGCCAGAAATTGAGACAATCACTTTAGTTATGCACTTGTTAAGTATGCCATCTATGAATGAATTAAATCAGCTTTGGCCAGATATTAAGACATTCATGTTTATGATGCACACTTAACATAGCTTTCGTAATACTTGAACGATAAGTAGATGCATCAAATCAGCTTTGGCCAGAAGTGATACATCAGAAGCTCATTCAAGTAAAGCCATTTTGGTTTTGTAAAACATTATTTGATCCTTATTAATTAACTAAGTAATTACAAAAACCAATTATTTAGTAGCAAACCACCTGTTAGCGCTAAATCTTAGTTCACATTAAACAACCTAAAATAATGAGGTTTCGAGTCAGTTATGAGGTCTCGAGTGAGATCTCGAGTCAAGTCTCGTCGCTTATAACATTATGAGGTCTCGACTCATTAATGGTCTCGACTGCTGTGAATTATGAGATCTCGACTCCTTATGAGGTCTCGAGTTGTGACCTTTATGGTCTCGAGTCGCAACCTTATGGTCTCGAGTTATGACCTAATGGTCTCGAGTCGAGGCCTTTGTCTCGAGTTGTACAGATTTAAGCCCTTAGTCGAAACCTCAGTGGTCTCGAGTTGAGACCTTATGATCTCGAGTCGAAATCGTTGTCTCGAGTTATAAACATTTGAGAACACTTATGATTTCGAGTCGAGTTTTTGTGGTCTCGAGTCGAGACCTTTGTCTCGGGTGGTTGAAACTTATCTCGAAACTTCTGTTACAGCTATTAATGTGAAAACATAACCGAAAATTCGAATTGTTAGGGATTTTGAGACATGGTTTCCTGTTTTAGTGATGATCTAATTTTATCATAATATTTCGAAAATTATAACTGTATATCTTTTAACAGTTTTCGAATAAACTTAACAGATTAAATTGGATCAAACAGGGAAATAACACTCAAAAATCCAAATTATATTCCAAAACATAAAGGAATTTCGAATTTTCCTAAGAACACATGATGAACCCTAAAAATAAAAACATGATTCTGGAACCCGAAACCTGAATTTTAAGGCTTTTTATAAACAGATTTCGGACTTGATTTTAACCATTATGATTTCGAGTCATTTATATAACATTCTTTTTCCGAAAAAAAATTGATCTCGGCACATCAGACTCGAAACCAGCCTTGATGTTCATTAAATTTTCAAAACTTATGTTTTCCAGATTTCAATCCCAGAATAATGGATACGAAAACAGAACAGATTAATCAACATATGCTCTGATACCACATGTTGATCAGTTCTGTTTAGACATAATGGAAAACATGAAAACATACCTTTGATTGCATCAGTACAGGCTAGCAGAGAATCCAGATGGAGACGCAACAATAAGGTTTGACATGATTGTCATCTTGGTCTGGTTCCTCCTTAGGGTGCAATCTAATGATGGTGATAAAAGAAACCGAATAAGGGAGTTCGGTTAGGAGAGAGAGGCCGATATTGATGTTATGATTATTAGGTTATGTGTCTAACCCTAGAACCTCAACATAAGTCTCCTTATATATGCACCCAAGAGGAAACCCTAATTAGTTAATAAGGGTAATTAGGCCCATCAACAATTACCAACTAATTATTTAATAGGATTGTTATATATTTTGATCCATATAATGTAAATGATTATAATGGCTACTAGATTAAATATAAAATAAATATATTTAATCTTACAAAACAGTGTCAAGACGGGTCATTGTTGAGATGTTGAGAGTTAATAAGTAATTGTGGATTTTATGTTTGTTTATTTGATTTGGGTTTTAACGTTAATTTGGGTGTTCTTGTGTTAATCTAGTGATTTTGATGGGGGATATGATATGGATGTTGATAGAGGGACTATTTCTGGGGTTTAGGGGAGAGAGAGAGAGAGAGAGAGAGAGAGAGAGAGAGAGAGAGAGAGAGAGAGAGAGATGAATGAGTTTGATTGTTAGTTGTTGCTGGTAGGTTACGGTTGGGTGGTGGTGGTACTGGTAAGTGGTGGCGGTGGGCTTGATGGTGGTGGTACATGATTTATGGACGGTGGTGGAAGATGGTTTTAAAGCTTTTGTTTTTTTTGAAGTTATTAACATAATTAGTCATTTTAAAGGTTAAATGACTAAAATACCATCATGTGCAAGGCACATGATCAAATTTAACAGAAAAAATTAACTGGATTAGGGTTAAAGGACATACAGTGCGAGATTTTGAAACAAAAGTACAAAACTCGTCAATTTTAAACATAAAAGACACCGCCTGCAAATGAGTATAAAGTTAAAGGACAACTCTTTATTAATTACTTGAGAGTAAACATAATCCCACTGAGATCAATTTATTGATAAATAAATAAGTACAACAAAGTGTAAAGTATTTATAGCTCATTTGGATGTATAGAGATGTTCATAATGATATTTGAAATAACCCTCGTTACATTGGATTGGTACTTTGGTAGGGATGTAACTTTATGACTGTATAAGTTATCTGAATCCATAAGTGGATACTAGCGCACTTTTAATCATTTTTAAGTGAAACAATTGTGTTAGCGACTCCTTGTTGAAATTATTGTATAAGGGACAAATCTATTACTTATTCAGCCTATATTACAATTGTTATCTTTCTAACTTTGTTTTTCGGTTTTTCCATCTTTGTAATTTATTTATTTTATTAATGTTACTTTTTGACGACGGGCCTATGAGTCACCCCATCTATCCGTCTTGGGCTACTGTTGCATGGGTCCAACAAGAGAAAGGCCCAACAACCACTTACCTTGCCCATTAAGGTTTCCCTTACACAAAATGGGCGGGAAACAAGGATCAGAAGACGCAGGCGATATTTCATGCATGATTAGAAAAGGATCTTTGGCTGGAACTGTACTTCCTAGCCGGAAACATTTAATGAGGCTGCAATCTTACCGTTGGGGGTCAGACACGTGTCTGAGCCCCCGAAGACTCTCAGAACCCGTCGGATCATCTCGTTGAAATATCTCACATGGGAGATAAGGTCTCGGGGTTATATAAGGAAGGAAAGAAGTGATCATAAGGCGGACTCAAGGTATTACATTAAGAGCTCTCTCATTTATTCCGACCAATATTCTCCTACATTAAACACACACACATTTATTAGATTCACACCATAAGAGGAACATTCCGGTGATCAAACTCATCGGAATAAACTCCTCAAGCTTTCCGGCAAGTTTACTTATTCTCACGCCGGAGCTTGGTCGCGGATCCCCCACCCGGGGCCCTCCGTGACGAGGCTAACGGTTTACTTTTTTGTAGCAACGAAGGCCGGGATATCTCGACGTCAGCGATGACCCCTTGAACGTCAGCCGGGATTTGGGTATTCGACACTTTTGTTATCTTTCTAACTTTTTATCTCTTATAATTCTAAAATTTATTTTTGTTTTTGTATCTCATGTATTATAGTGTCATTTCTTTTATGTCTTACATAAGCTATCACTAGCTTTTATTCATTTTACCTCCCTTATTTTTGTTCTTTCTGTTAATTCTTTTGTCTTTAGTACATAAGTCTTGAACGATAGCAAGTGGCCTTCGTTCTTAAGTTTGCGGGAAAGACTAATTCTTGAATGTATAGAGACTTTAGAGTTATATTATTCTGTCTTCAAAGATCTCTGAATTAGTTTAAAAGGTTTCGAACTTGGACTTCAAAGATAGACTTGTCTTCTATTGAACACTCTTCAAGAAAAAAAAAAAAGGCTAAGTATCATTCAGAAAGATAAAATATTAACGAAATGAAAATGCAAAATACAAGTATTCTTAAGAATTACATGCATCCCGTAAACTTATTTTTTGCTTCTGGTACTTGTTCAATTCACCAATCCTAATGTATATCTCTTGCTTGATGATTTCTTACCATTTATTTGTTCAAGAAAAAAAAGGCTAAGCACCGGAAAACTAGGGCCCAAATTGGGAAGGACCTTACCGGGTTACATGGGCAAACGACAAAAGAAGTTGCAAGCTGGAAACACTTCAAGGCAAGGAGGTCCCCAAGACATGGAACCTCATGCAGCTTAGGAAGTATCACATATGAGGGGTTTACCCCCCCCCCCCTCAGGGAAAACGGTCAGGGAGCCACTTTTGTAATAGTTAACTACTGGTCAGGGGCCTACCCCAAGAAAAAATCTTTTGTAAAAACTTGTACTGGGAAACTTAGTCCCCAAGAAATGAATGACAAACGGACAACTAACTTGTCCCCTTTTGGCAAAATGACGAGTGTTATACCAAGGCAGACGTGCCCAGAATGATTATAAACCTCACAATAAACAAACACGCGTGTACAAGGTATACCAAACATGCCAAACGCCCGGCTGTGGAGCAAAATAGGGTCTAGCTAACCCAAGAAAAACGGACAAACAAGCCAAGAACATAATCTCACATTATAGACTTGTCCAGCGATTGTCCTCGAACAGACAATCCTGGTTTATAAAGAAAACTATAAACGCAACACACTTTTGTAGACAAACTACAAAAAAAATGTTTTTTATTACAAAACGAATGTACAATAGGAAGCCCTATTGGCCTTTACAAGAAAAACTAATACAAGCTAGAAAACATGATAGACAAACTAAAAGCACAGTTTCTAGCAAACAACCAAAGGTCTTCAGGAAAATGCCGACCTGATACCTGGTAAAGAACTCCTGCAAAAAGAAAAAACACACCAGAAAACAAGCAAAAAACAAGATAACAACATACAGTCATAGGTTATATGATTAAGTACTTGGAGAACCCCTACACAAAGGTTCTCCTTCCAAACACCAAAAAGTTCAAAGTATCCTAGGGTAAGTAATTATTCAGATTACAACCATATCGAAGTGGGATAATGTTCAGGAATTACTGGGAGTCACCCCCAGACAAAGATTTCGGAGACGAGGGACCGGCGGGGGTAAACAGGGCATTCAATTCATCGATGGATATCATGGGATGCTCCAGGATCTTCTCAAGAAGGGTCGGGGTCTTACTCCCAAACTCCTTGTCCAATTTAGCCAACCGCTTCTTAGCTTTGGAATTATAAAGCGGAGTTTCCTTCCTCCCCAGACCCTGAGCAGAGTAGATATACCCATCCTTCAGCCCTGCCTGGTACCCAACGTCCCGATACGCCCTATACACCTCCTCAAGACCACTCTTGAACTCTTCCGATTGGGAAACAACAGTAATAAAGGCCCCGAAGCCTTCAGTAATCAACCAATGCTTCTCCTTAGCCAGCCGCTGGTTGTCATCAGAAGTTATCCCATAATCAGCATACATAGTGTTCAGCTGCTCCTGAGAAACGGAACCGACCTCCTTCAGATGTTTCAGCTCCGCGGCTAACTCCTCTTTTTCCTCTACCAACATCGCCATCTCCCTCTCCCAAGCTCGCTCCCTTCGCTCCAACATAGCTCCAGCCCCCTGAGCAAAAGACATCATAAAGAGTGCAAAAGCAGTTGGAAAATATATAAAAGAAAAGGGGGGGGGGGGAGAAAGGCTATGTACCTTCTCTTCTTGTAGTTTTCGCTCAGCCTGAACCACTTGACATCGAAGTTCAGCAGCAACAGATTGGGAAGTCTTGAGTTCACCCTTGAGTTCGTCATTCTCCTTCCTCAAATCAACAATCCACTGCATGTAACACCCCGAAAACAGGTTTGGTAATTAACCCACATTAAAACTAAAAGACGGGTAAAGTACCATTAGTGGTAAGAGTAACCCGGTGAATATTAGGATTTTAAATAAATAAACCTAATGTTAAATAAAAGTAGTATAAAGGCTTTTGAGGAAATAAAGTTTATAGAAGGCCCGACCTAACGGGACTTAAAATAAGCTTAGTTATAAATTCCCCGAACCCACTAAGTTAACTAGGAATGTTTAACCTAGTTAATAAGTAGGAGTATTGTTATTAAAATTTGTAGGTTGTAGCCTACTTAATAACGAACCAAACACGAGGGGTTAAAGTGGGATAACTAGAAAGGTTATTTAAAAGGAAACAAAACACACAAACACACACACAGTGTGTGTTTGAGATCGAGCAGGAGCAAGCTCCCATGGAGCTCAACCCTAAAATTCAACAAAACCCTCAAATTGGACGATCAAACAAGGGTCAAATTCGGATTTGAACACATAGAAACGGTCACCAAGTCAAGGGGATCGTAAGGTATGTCGAATTTCTAACATTCTTGAAGTTGTAAAAATTGGATAATCATCCTAATCGTGAATTAGGCATGGATTAGAGAAGCTATGGCTAGATTAGTGATGTATACTTACTTAGGAACGAAACCCTAAGTGAAAATCATACAAAACATGCTATGATTTGAAGGATTTGATGAATTAACACACTTAGATAAGTGGGTTTTAAGGTTATGATGAAATTGATGATATAACTGTTTTGGTCAAAAATTACCGAAGCAATTTAGTGATCAAATTAGTTAAGTGAGGTAGTGTGCTAAAATTATGTGTGAAAATATGTTAACCAAGTTAGTTATAAAAACAGTTTCAGGATACAGCTCAAGATATAGAGCTGTATCTATGATCAAACAATGAGCAGAAAAGTAAAGGTTGACACGTGATGTACGAGGAAAGCCCTTGATCAATCTAGATCGCCGGCATAAAACCTCGGGAGCTGACAATCGCAGCTGCCTTGTTCTTCTATTGCTTCAAATATCAGGATACAGTGCAGGATGTGGTGCGGATCAACTATGTGTTACAATGTAATTCGAATACAAGTGTTGTGTGTAGTGTTTGCAGTGAGCTAGAGAGAAAGTGTTTAAAAATGTGAAAGTTGAGTGCCTTAATCTGATCCGCCCCCATCTATTTATAGTAAAACAAATATAACAAACTATCCTAAATAACCGGGATCCAACGAATATTCCTCACTCGAACGTTGTGGACCTAGTCTTTCGGGTTCAACGTCTCTCCCATAACAAATACGTCCGAGTCTTGAGGAGACGAATTCCATTTGACCGTTAGCGAACCCCAGCCTTTAACCTGCACGTGGTTAATTCAATATTCCTCAGGATATCGCCCAACATGTTAGCAATATCCCCGTCCAGTATCCTGATCACAAATAAACAATTAAAAGCAGGATATTGATCAAGACATGTATGCTCAGAAAATGACCTATAACAATTGTCCCCAAATATATCTGTTGGTATACCAATCCAACGGATATATTTTAAAAGTTTTATCTCACCAATTAAGGCAATCAATATGATGAGACCCTTGAAATGACAATGTGCAACTTCCAAGGCGTTATTTACTCTTTACCCCCTACATTTAGCCTTTATTAACCGAGGGTCGTCTCATTACGATTTATCTTTATCTTAAACCAAATATCAGGTACTTTTCTCTCTCTCTTTTCTATTTTCCTTCTTTATATCTCCTGTTCTTCCGTTTGTGATCCTTCATGGCTACCCGTACTAGATCACAAATGGCGGATTCTGTTTCCACCTTCCACAAACAGAATTTGCTTCAGAAACCTTCAAAAGAGGTGTGTTCTTTCGATAATTCTGACATCGCGGCCCTACGAGCTTCCGGTGCCTTTCCTGCCGGGACAATCTTCCGTCCATTCGACCGAGAGGTCCGATCGGATTTTTGTTCCGACGAATGGGTCTGCTTCTTTGCCTACCCTTTCTCCATAGGACTTCAATACCCGTTTTCACCTTTTATCTCTCGTTTCTTCGAACTTACTGGCCTGAGCTTTGCCCAAATCATGCCCATGGTTTGGCGCATATTAGTCACCTTGGAAGGAATTAAGGCTCGCCATATGCCCGACCTGTGTATCTAGGATTTGCCAAAGGCTTATCGCTTAAAATCTCATGGTTCCAGCCGATTCCTTCTATTCTCTATTTCCAAAGATCCTCTCATCCTCAAAGCTACCAAGAACGAGGATAAGTGGACAAGAAAATTCTTTTTTGTGAAAAGAGACTCCATTGATAAGGGTTTTGACCTTCCTAAAAGATGGTTGACTTCTGGTAGGATTTAGGGTTTTAGGAATATCCCCAATCATATCCCGAACCTCCATCCTGAACCAATATCCTGATTTGTTTATTTTCTTTCTTGCAGCAAACTTCAAGGAACTAGCTCCCCCTAGTGCTGAATCAGAAGGAAGAATAAAAGAGATCTACAAGCTTCCAGAGGGTGAAAGAACCTTTAACCTGCTACTCACAAGCTCAAGTCAAAGATCAAGCTCCAACATGTCTGGTAAGCATATTTTCAGGAATTATCTTTATATTAAATTGATTATTATTTTTAGAGGTATAATAAGCCTAAAACATCTTCCCTTATGTAGTGCCAGTTATTAACCTCGAAGGCTTCCAACTTGACGAGTTGGATAGCTACTCCAGCCTTGTACCTGTCAAACAAGAACCTAAGCCGAAGCCATCTGCCACACCGAAGCCCACCACTTCAAAGACTACTAAAGCTCCTCCGGCATCCAGGACCCGGGCCTCTAGTTCCCGGAAAAAGAAAGAAATGGATTCTCCAGCCGCCTCTGAGACATTCTCTCTTGAGAATCATGGGTTTAATGAAGCTACTTCATTCCTCAAGCAGGTAAAAATTCCCTTTCAATATCCTGAACATGCATGTTAGTCATTATCCTGTTCATTTTACACTGATACCCGTATCTTTAACTGCAGGGCTTGGAACGTCTCATGCATCTGTATGAAGACGCCTGCGGGCTTAATAAGATGCTGGAGATCAGGCTCGAAAAAGCTGAAGCCACCATAGCTGATCAAGGAACAATTGCAGCTGCCAAGTCCCAGCATTATGAGGACAAATACAAGGCAATGACCCAGGAACACCAAGCTGCCCTCCACAAAGCCAATGAGGATGCTCAAGCCAAACTAGATGCCGCCCTTCTCCAATACCAGCAGGATATGAGTTCATATCGGGACAGTCTCAAAGCATCCGTGGTCATCTCTCTTATCCAAGCCAGGTTAAGGATGGCTTACGAGGCCAGGGATTTGGGCTTCGAATGCCCCTCCTGGAATGTAAAGGCTTGGGAAGTGAAACTACAGGATCTTGGAGGTCATCCCGTCGCTCATCCTGCAAAGCAAGCTGGTGAAGAGCCTTCTAAGGCGGCAGAGGAAGTGGCCAATGCTGGTGATGATGCCGAGAAGAATCCTGAGGCTGATGCTGGTGCAAATGCTGGGAAAGAGGTTGCTGATCAAGAAGGTGCCGCTTCTTAGGCGGCGAAGTGGGCGATGATGGATATACGTGCCAAGGCCGGAGCCCACTTTTTAAATTTCATAGTTGTGGTTGTGTAAACAATTTACTTTTCCTGTTTTTGAACAATTTATATTTCCTGCATTAGAACAATATGATGACCAAAGGTGGATGGGTCCTGGGTTTTCAGGATGAAGCCCTTGGTCATCAGTTAGTATAACCTATTTTGAATGTCGTAACGGTTGAAGGTGGACAGGTTTCGTTTTGAGATAAAACCTTCAACCATTACATATATATGGTAAAAACTAATCGTGCTTTTGGCGGATGGGCCTCGGTTTGAGGTGAAACCAAAAGCACAACTTTTGACATGTTAATAATATAACTTGCTTTTGACTTATTTGTTGTTGCCTCTTAATTTTCGTTATGCATTCCTTAATGTATATTTTAGCTTTGCAAAATTTTGTACAACTGTCTTCCAAAAATATTCTGATCAATATGCTAAGAGACATATTATGAAAACTTTTATTAGATACAACTTCTAATAATTCGTTCAACTTTGTAGAAAGCTTTTTAAAGAGTGAAAGACAGTCCACTTTTCCAAAACCTGTTTTGATAATACTTGAATGATCAAAGATGCAAACTAGTATCAGTTTCAAAATATTCTAATCAAATATCCTGAGAAGTATTTTGAAAATATATTCTGAGAATATATCCCGAGAATTTATCTTAATCAGGATGTTTGACCTTTTGTCAAACATAGTATAACGTTTACAAAGGAAAGATCATACCAGGAATAGGGTACAACCCTATTCTCAAACTTCAATCCCTTTGCAACTCTTCCAATGAAGATGTCCCCTGTCTGAGACACTTAGTACATCATTCCCCTGTGTACAATGTCTTCAAATACTTAGAAATCTTCTAGATATCAGTTCCCGTTGTATAGACAATTTTTCATGTTACAAGGGTAAAACCCAAGAATGTACTGGAAATAAATCCCTTGAATTCTGGGGGAAATCCCAAATTTTCGTGCGCTACAGGCGGGAGTGTATAAACTCCAAGACTTAGAAAGGTGAAAACCTTTAAACCTTAGAGAGTATGAAAATACCCTTTCGTGAGAGAGGGTGATCAATCCTCATATACCTTTAGGATTCAGGATATAGCCAATAGTAACGAAATTGTCAGCCACTTTTACATGGACTGGTCCCGCCACCTTGAACTATTCCCGAATAACTTGCGCTCCAGGCGGGGTGTTTAAACCCAATTCGGAAGAAAGGTGAATACCTTTAAACCTGTGAAGGGATCGGGATCCCTTATACGTGAGAGAGGGGGCCAATCCTCTAATCTTCCGAAGTATCCTGAGTGAGCACCCTGGAGCTATATCCTGGAGCATATACTGCAAAACATCCTTAAACTAAGGTGGGTGTTAGCTTGGCTAACACCCCTCCGATGCTTAAGTCAGTACTGGGTTCAAGATAATAAACAAATATATTTAAAAGAGATAGAATACATACCATTCTGAGATAGAAATTAAATTCTATTCTTACTTGAAATAGAGCTTTAAGTGTATTGCATTCCAGGATCTTGGTAGCATATCCTCCTCCATATCCTTGAGTCGGTATGCACCTTTTCCTGATTCTAATTCAATCTCATATGGTCCTTCCCATTTCGGAGCCAGCTTTCCATCAGCAGGATTGGTAGTATTCTGAAAAGCTTTTCTTAACACCCAATCTCCAACTCTGAACCTTCCAACCCTTATATTCTTGTTGTATGTCCTGGATATCCTTTGTTGATATGCCGCCATTCTTAGCCGTGCTGCATCTCTTGTCTCATCAATAGTATCCAGCTCCTGGCATAGGACTTCAGGATTCTGCTCAGGATTCCAGAGGTTGGATCTTGCTGTGGGTATCACCATTTCTGTCGGGATCACTGCTTCTGCTCCAAATACTAAGGAAAACGGGGTTTGACCAGTTGCATTTTTTACCGTCGTTCTATCAACCCACAAAACAAAGGGTAATTCTTCTGCCCATCTTCCTTTTTTGGCTCCAAGTCTCTTCTTTAAGTTATTGACAATTATCTTGTTTGAGGATTCTGCTTGTCCATTCGCTTGAGGATGTACCGGAGTAGATGTTATCATTTTGATTCCCCAACTCTTGCAAAAGTCAGTAGTTCTCTTGCTTATAAACTGAGAACCATTGTCACAGATTATCTCGGCTGGTACTCCAAATCTGGTCAGGATATTTCTCTTTATGAAGGATACTACTTCTTGATCCCTGACTTGGACAAATGCCTCGGCTTCAACCCATTTGGAGAAATAATCTGTCATTGCCAACATAAAAACCTTCCCTCCTGGAGCCTTTGGAAGCTTTCCCACTATATCCATACCCCACTTCATAAATGGCCAAGGGGAAACAATAGGATACAGCGGTTCAGCAGGCTGATGTAATATGTTACTATGTCTTTGACATGCATCACATCTTCAAGCATATTCTGCGGCATCTTTTCTCATTGTCGGCCAATAATATCCTGTCCTTAATACTTTTGAGAATAATGACCTGCCCCCAGTATGGTTACCACAATCCCCTTCATGTATATCCTGAAGTACTTCTTTGGCTTCAGGATCCTCCAAACACCTCAAATACGGTCCTGCAAGAGATTTCTTGTATAAAACATTATTTATAATAGTGAATCGTGATACCTTCATCCTAAATGCCTTAGGATTTTCATTTCCGGGGATGTGTCCTTCCTTGAGATATCTCACGATTGGAGCCGTCCAGGATTTAGGATCCTTTTCAGGATACTCTGCTCCAGGATCCTGAATACCCGATACTTCTTTATCCTGAGGATACGTTGCAGGATATAGGACATGTAATATTGGTATTTGGGTCCCTTCTGGTATCCTGATCGATGATCCCAAATTTGCTAAGGCATCTGCTTCAGCATTATCTTCCCTTGGTACCTGTTCAAGTGTAAAAACATCGAAATATCCTGCTAATTTTTTGAGAATATCGAGATATTCGATTAATTTCTCACCCTTAACTGCATAGGATCCATTAAAATGGTTAGTAATTAACAAGGAGTCGACATATACTTGCAAATTCTTGATACTCATATTCTTAGCCAACTCTAATCCTGCAATTAAAGCCTCATACTCTGCTTCATTATTAGTAGCAGGGAATTCACACCTAATAGCCTGGGGTAATATGTCCCCCTGTGGCGATTTTAGTAGTATTCCCAATCCTACTCCTCTTACATTAGATGCACCATCAGTATATAATGTCCAGGATCCTGAGGATTCTCCTAACTGTTGAACTTCTAGGTCTACCTCATCCTGAATGTCACTACTGAAATCAGCCACAAAGTCAGCTAAAGCCTGAGACTTTATGGCATTTCTAGGTTCATATACTAAATCATAAGCACTTAACTTTACTGACCACTTGGCCATCCTGCCTGACATTTCTGGTTTTCTAAGCACATTTTTGACAGGATAATTTGTTTTAACATGAATCTTATTTGTCTCAAAGTAATGTCTAAGCTTCGTTGATGCCATAACTAATGCTAGTATCAATTTTTCTAAATGAGAATACCTAGTTTCAGCATCTAACAAACTTTTACTAACATAATAAACAGGATATTGCTGACCTTCATGGTCCTTTATAAGAACGGCACTTACAGCATTCCCTGATACAGCGAGGTATAGGGATAGTGGTTCACCATTTTCAGGCTTCATCAATAGAGGTGCAGTTGAGAGATATCGCTTCAAATCCTGCAAGGCTGCTTCATGCTTTGCTCCCCATTCAAATTTCTTATTCTTCTTGAGGATATCATAGAATTCCTTGCATTTTTCCGAGGATCTTGAAATAAATCTGTTCAAAGCTACTACTCGGCCTGTTAACCGTTGAACGTCCTTCATATTCGAGGGTGATTTTATATCCAGGATAGCTTTAATCTGCTCCGGGCTTACCTCTATCCCCCTTTTCATCACCATATATCCTAGAAACTTTCCTGCCCCCACTCCGAAATGGCACTTAGCAGGATTAAGCTTCATGTTATACTGATCCAGGATATCAAATGCTCCCTTGATATCCTGGAGGTGATCCTCAGCCTTTTTAGATTTCACCACCATATCGTCAATATATACCTCCATGGTGTCCCCCAGCTTATCTTTGAACATCATGTTCACTAATCTCTGGTATGTTGCACCTGCATTTTTCAAACCGAAAGGCATAGCAGTATAGCAATATATACCTGTTGGTGTCATGAAAGCAGTATCCTCCTGGTCCGAAGGCTCCATTTGAATCTGCTGAAATCCTGAGGATGCATCCATGAAGGTTAACATTTCATGCCCAGCAGTAGCATCCACCATTGCATCGATATGGGGAAGAGGAAATGGGTCTTTAGGACAAGCCTTGTTCAAGTCCGTGTAATCTACACAGACTCTCCATTTCCCGTTTTTCTTCTGTACCACAACTACATTTGCCAGCCATCTTGGAAACTTGACTTCTCTGATCATTTTGGACTTTAACAATCTTTCAACTTCCTCTTGGATGATTATATTCCGCTCAGGAGCAAAGTTCCTTCTTTTTTGCTGAACTGGCTTGAACGACCTGTCAATTCCAAGCTTGTGAGTAATAATGTCTTTGGATATACCTGTCATATCCTCATGCTTCCATGCAAACGTTGACATTCTGCACTTCAAAAAGTCAGTTAATTGTTCTTCAATATCCCGAGGGATACTGGTTCCGACGAGCACCGAGATATCAGGATTATCCTGATCCAGGATAACTTTCTTCACATCCTGCTCCGAAGCTTCCAAGGTATCCCGGGCCCGCATCTTTAATTGCTATGCTGGATTAGGCTTGGTCGAGGATTTCATTGAGGATGTGTAGCATTCCTTCGCCTCCTGCTGATCACTATCAACTTTGACGACCCCCCAAGGAGTTGGAATCTTGATGCATTGGTGATAAGTCGAAGGCACAGCCTTCATGTCATGGATCCATGGCCTTCCTAGTATGATGTTATAGCAGGATAAGGAGTCCATCACACAGAAGCGTTGTATCGAGTTGACCCCTTCAACGTATACTGGTAACTTTATCTCTCCTACAGTATTTCTAGCTTCTCCACTGAAACCAACGAGCACAGTGGACTTCGAAGTAATGTCCATCGGAGATACATTCATCCTTTTCAATGTTTCAAGCTGAATTATATTGACAGAACTACCGTTGTCCACCAATATCCTGCGTACAAAATGGTTAGCCACATATAATGTTATTACCAAAGCATCATGGTGAGGATCCTGAACAGTATCCCTGTCATCACTATCGAAAGTGATCACTTTATCAGTTGTGAGGGTAGTCATCCTGACTGGTTTGTCTCCCCTTTCACTCTTAGCTTCCTTTGCATGTCTCTTAGCCGCTGAATACGAAGTCCCACAAATGTCGGATCCTCCTGAAATAAAGTTAATTATCTTGGCATCTGCTGGGGGTGATGCTGCTCGTTCAGGATCCTTCTCGGGATCCTGCCCTTTATTCTTCTTTCTTCCCAGCAAGTCCTTCAGATACCCTTTGCTTAACAGGTAACTTATTTCTTTCCTTAAAGCAATGCAATCCTCGGTCATATGTCCGAAGTCTTCATGGAAGGCACACCATTTGGATTTATCTTTCCAATCAGCTTTCTGCTGGTTCTTTCGAGGCCACCTAGCTTTGTCCCCTAAACCCTGCATAGCATACATTAACTCAGGTATATTAACAGAAAAGCAATATTCAGATAAGTCAGGATATTCTTCAGGATCCTCGTCTTCAACAGCATTCACTTTCTTGTTATCATTTCTGCCATATGGCTTGGAGCGATATGTCTTATATGAGGATTCTGATTTCCTGTTAGTTGATTCATAGGTTGAGGTAGAATTTATCCTCTCCTGCATCTTCTTGTCATCTTCCAAACGGATATATCTCAAAGCCCTGTTACGAGCTTCGTCGAGATTCCTGTAGGGATTCATTACAAGATCCTGATAAAACTGAGAATCCTTTTGTAACCCCATCTTAAAAGCTTGTACAGCTGTTGCGACATCAAGATGTGGGATATCCAAGGATTCTCGACTGAATTTGTTCACATAATCCCTCAAGGATTCCTGAGGCCCTTGAGTTATCCTGTAAAGATCACTGGTTAGTTTCTCAAAACTCCGACTGCAAGAAAATTGACTGTTAAATAAATTAACTAAATGTGCAAACGAAGTAATTGAGTGAGGAGGGACGTTTAACAGCCATTTTAAGGCTGATCCTGTCAGCGTAGATCCAAAACCCTTGCACAAGCATGCTTCCTTGAGCTCCGGAGGGATAGGGTTAATCTCCATTATTTCCCTATACTGGGCAATATGCTCTTCAGGATCCGTAGTCCCATCATACAGCTTCATGTTGGGGGTTTGAAATCTTTTTGGGATTTCAGCATCACAGATAGGATATGCAAAGCGAGATATCCTGTGGCTATCTTGGGATACTTCCGGAATTGGCTGTACTACTCCAGGTACACTGGATATCATGTCCTTCAATTTCTGAAGCTCCCTAGTAAATGTTGACGTCATACCTGCATCCTGCAAAGATCCATTATTGTTAGTAGCAAGAATATTATTATTTGACACATTACCAGTATGAGGATTTTGGCCATATCCTAAAGCATATCCTGAACTCCTCACAGTTGACATCCTGACCGAGGAGGGTATCTCAGGGGTATGATTCCGAGAATGGCTTGGGACGATATTCCCCCTGTTATCCTCAGTGTAAACTGCGGAACTGAAGTTCAAAGCCCTAGGCTGTATAGGAGTGACAGTTTCTTCAGCAGGTCTACTCGAGCTAGCTTTTAAGAGTTGTATTTCTCTTAACAGCATTTGGTTAGTTTCCTGTTGCTGCCTCATTTGTTCCTGCACACTTCCAAATAAAGTTAGAATTTCATCATTAGAGGCTAAAACGGGAGCAGATCCCTGAACACTCCGAGTAGGGATAACATCTTGAGGTTGTGAAGAAAATGGCATCCTTGGAGGAGGTGGTGGAAGCACCGAACCGATAGTAGCAGAGGTTGCAGCAGACATAGTGGAGGAGCTCATGTTTGATCTTGAGGCCATTGTAAACAATGTGGCAAAAAGTTTCGAAAACAGAAAACCAATTAATGATTTCACAAAAAATTTTAGTAAAGAGAGCACCACTTGCCCCACGGTGGGCGCCAAACTGTTTTGGTCAAAAATTACCGAAGCAATTTAGTGATCAAATTAGTTAAGTGAGGTAGTGTTTTGGTCAAAAAATCTGATGAGGATAATGAAACCAAACTCTCTGTTACGGGGTATAATGCTTAAAATGTAGAACAATGACGAGGATCACTTCAATGTAAATTGCACAAATGACACAAGGATTTATACGGGGAAAAAGCCCTTGATCAAGAGTTGATCTCCGGCACAAAAAACCCCGGGTGATGGAAACTACCGATCACCAAGCTCAAATAAATCAATAAATGTTTACAACTTCGGATAGTAACGAGCTAGGTACAAGGATCACTATGGTGAAATGTGTAAAAATGAGTGAAAACTAATAAGTGTTCGTCGAGAGCTTCAAGAGTGCGATTATATGAGAGTGTGTGTAGCTGAAAATGGCTAAGTGTTCTAATTCTAGCTCGTCACCCCTTTAAAAATAGAAGTTAGCTACAATAACAAACTATCCGACTTTTGTGCCAAGCTCCCACGTTCTCCACAACGTCCATTTCCAGTCAAACGTGTGCGAAATACCCGTGGAATATTCCATAGTAACGTTGCCAAGACCAAGTCAAGCTTGTTACTCCTGCGAAGTAATATAAAACACAAAAAAACAATCGTCAGTATGAGGATCCTTAAGGTGATCCATTATCCTGATCCTGAAGCTCTTCTGAGGATCACTATCTGTCACAGAAGTAAGGATCATTAATTAGGATAACAAGTAAGGATCACAAATTGTTAGAAAATCCTCCCCTAACAATTGCCCCCAAAATATAAGGAGTGATATGTAAAAATGAGCGAGTTATGTTTTCTTAATCTTATCCGCAACTAACTATCGTAAATATAGCCGTTATTGTGGAACTATCCGTTGCAATCGTGACGTCACAGAAGTGATAACCCTGCATAATCATGATTATAAATAGGAGATAAAGATAGGATCGATATGCATTTAAATTCAAAGAAACTCCCTTTAAATTCTTGGTCGAAGATCTATCAGGTATCTCTTCTCTTATCTCCCCTTCTCTTACTCTGTTTTTCTTTCTTTCTATCATCTCTTCAAGAATGATGCTCCGGTCCTCCCCCGCCAAGGATCACCAGAAGGATAGTCCCTTGAAGAGTCAAGGGATCATCAAAGACTCGATACATGAGAGGTGTTTTTTTAACTATGCTCAAATAGACAAGATTCGTCACTGCTTTCCGGCGAGTGCCTTTTTCAAACCCTTCGATCTTACTATTCTGAGCGACTATGTTTCAGAAACATGGGTTGCCTTTCCAGTTACTCCATTCGCTATAGGGTACACCTATCCTTTCCCAGAATTTACACAATCCTTCTTTTCCCTTACCGGCATCTCTTACATCCAAGCCATGCCGATGATTTGGAGGGTTTTGTATACCCTAGAGAGGATCATCGAGCAGGAAGGCGTTGATTTAGGAATGTCAGAGCTGAGACAGTTGTATGATCTTACTACCTTTGGTTCTCATCGTTATTTGTTTAAACGAAAACCCGGCGGAGAACACCCCCTTCTTAAAGTCACCAAGAATGACACAAATTGGAAACGTCGCTTCTTCTTTGTCAGGAGGGATACCATTCCAAACGGAAAGGATCTACCAAGGACATGGTCCACCCATGGTAGGCCAGAGGATCCTGAGAAGGATCACCAGGTAGCCTTGTTTTTGTATAAGGATCACTAACCCCTTTTTGTCTTGTGTTCTGCAGCTATTTCTGTTTCGCACATTATCACAACACCCGCAACCAAGGATAGACTTGCTGCTTTTTGGAAGCTTGATCCTGAAATAAGGACATTCAAGATAGACACCCAAGACTCACAAGAAGTATCCTCAAGTTCCATCACCATGTCAAGTAAGTATCCTGCTTGATTTATAGTTTGAATATTAAAATAAATAATTAAATTGAAATAGGATCAGGACACTTATCTTGCTTTGAATGTGTAGGTTCCGGAAAATCTGCCAAGCCTGTATCCCAGTTCAACACGGCTGACCTTGATTTTGTTCGATCCAGGAAGAAGAGGGCCACTACCAGTCCTAGCATCTCCATTCCCAAGGCACCCACTAAAGGAAAGGGTGGCAAGAAGAGGAAAACTTCTGACACTGAGGACCTTCAAGGCCTACCACTGATCCGCCACCAGTTCCTTGAATACTTCAATGATGTAAGGATCACCAATTCTGCCTAGGTATCCTACTCGTATGAGGATCACCTGATCTTGAACTGCTTTGTCCTTTTCTTTGCAGAAATTTGCTGAGATTGAAGATTACGTGGGGAGTGTTGAGGAGCTGGATAAGAAGATTGCTGACCTCCAACAGGTTGCAGTGCTTAAGGACCTTGCAATTGCTGATCTTCAGAAGGAACTCCAAGATGCCAAGACTAAGACGGCTAAACTTCTGATTGACCTTGACTATGAAAAGCATGACCTCATAGAAGGTGCAAAGGTCTCTGCTGCCATCACAATGTATCAGACAAAACTGAAGATGGCCCAGGAAGCTCAAGATCCTAACTTTGATAGAAGCAGCTGGGATGTTGAGGGCTGGAAAGCAAGGTTGGCCGATCTTGAGGATGATGAGGTGGCTGAGGAGGTTTTGGCGATCGAGGCTGGAGGTAGTGGGAAGGATCTGTTGAAGGATACCGCTGCTGGAGGGGAAGAGGATGCAGCAAAGGTGTAGGCTGCACAATTGGGCGATGATGGACATTCCTAGACGCAGCCGGAGCCCGATTTTTAAATTTGGTAGTAGTTTTTTGTGGTTGTGATATTGAACAATTTGATGGTTTATACTGAACAATAGTTTTTAGGATTAAGGATCATGTATGATCCTTCGGACAATAGGCAGGATTGCGAATGGTGGAGGGATCCTCTGTTTGGGGGATGAAGCCATTGTGATCCTGCCGCCTTTATATTCCTGCACTACTTTTGAACTTATTATCATGGACACCCTTTACCTACCCCAGCGGACGGGCCACGTTTTGCTGGTAGATGCTCGGGGTAGGTAATTTTGACAACCTTTTAAGGGTTAGTCTTTTGTTAATAAATAAAATCTTAACCTTTTGTCGCTTATCTTGTGTTGTTATCCTTTTGTTTCTTTAATTCTCCTTTGTTTTGATACACATTTATTGAATAAACAATTTTGAATAAGTCATATTGAAAATATTTAGGACATGATCCAAGATCATGTATCCTATAGTTAAAGAATCCCAAAAAGTAAAATATTTTAAGGATCACAAGTTTAGTTGTCAAACTTTTAGGGTTATTCAAATAAATAATGAATAGAATTAAGAATAGTTAAGGATCATACCTGAGGATCCAAGTTAGGATCCTAACCATAATAAGGATAACTATAAGATAAACCTTAGAGAGAAGTAAGGATCAAGGATCCCTAGTTGCTTATCTTCAAGGACCTGAAATAGATCATAACTTGGGACTAAGCCAATATAAGATAAGAGTTAGCAACTGGGGACAAGCCCAAGGATAACTGGGGACAAGCCCAAGGATAACTGGGGACAAGCCCAAGGATCGTATGTAAACTGGAGTATGGCCCTAACTGGCGACTATCCAAACTTAGTGACATGAAAATGCCAAAACCTTAGCTAACGTGAAAACGTTAGAAACCTTAGGAACGGATGTATGGTACGTCTACCATTATACGTAGGATCCTAGGTATAGCCAGTACAATGGAATTATCAGCCCCTAAAGCGAGTACTGGTCCCACTGCCTTGAACTATACCGGGATCATCATGCGCTACAGGCGGAACTGGGGTCAAGCCCAAATAACTGGGGTTAAACCCAAGGAACGGATTGCTTCTGCAGATAACCAATGTTATGCTAAGGATACCTGAACTTTCAAAACTTAAAATCACGTGAGAGATGGATAAAGGATACATGACCCTTATCCTTATATGAGAAAATAAAGAAATGAAATAGTTTAAGATTAGGATATTACCAGAGTAAGGATCACCGATACTTTAAGGATTCTTTAAGTATATCCCTAACGTAAGGATCATCTGTGCCATGAGGATCCTGCTCACATGAAATATTTCTTCAAATGGACAGCATTCCAAGCTCTTGGTAGCAAATCACCTTCCATGGTTAGCAATCTATATGCCCCCTTTCCTGCTTCAGCTTCAATCAAATAAGGGCCTTCCCATTTTGGAGCCAATTTTCCATCAGCAGGGTTGGTGGTATTCTGAAATGCTTTCCTTAATACCATATCTCCAACTTGAAACTTCCTGATCCTGACATTTTTGTTGTAAGCACCAGCCATTCTTTGTTGATAACTGGCCATCCTTATCCTAGCCATATCCCTGATTTCTTCAATAGTATCCAGGTCTTGAGCCAAGTTCTCATCATTTTCCTCAGGATCACGGGCACTTGTTCTAGCAGTTGGAACCACCATTTCTGTTGGGATCACTGATTCTGCCCTAAATACCAAAGAGAATGGTGTTTGACCAGTAGCATTCTTAGGGGTTGTCCTATCAGCCCAAAGCACATAAGGTAGTTCTTCTGCCCATTTCCCTTTCTTGGATCCAAGCTTCTTCTTCAAATTGTTGATGATGATCTTGTTGGATGATTCTGCTTGACCATTAGCTTGTGGGTGGACTGGTGTTGATGTTATCATCTTAATCCCCCAGCTGTCACAAAAGTTAGTGGTTCTGCCCCCAATAAATTGGGAACCATTATCACATATAATTTCAGAAGGAATTCCAAATCTAGTTATAATATTTCTTTTAATGAAGGATATAACTTCCTTTTCTCTGACTTGGGCAAAAACTTCAGCCTCTATCCACTTGGAGAAGTAATCAGTCATAGCAAGCATGAATACTTTTCCACCAGGTGCCTTAGGGAGCTTACCAACTATATCCATACCCCATCTCATAAATGGCCAAGAGGAGGATATAGGATGCAAAAATTCAGCTGGTTGATGAAGGATATTGCTGTGTCTTTGACAAGGATCACATCTCTTAGCATACTCCACAGCATCTCTTTTCATGGTTGGCCAGTAGTATCCTGTCCTCAGGATTCTTGAGAATAATGCCCTGCCCCCAGTGTGGTTTCCACAATCTCCTTCATGGAAGTCTTTTAAAACTTCTTGGATTTCAGGATCCTCAATGCATCTCAAGTATGGTCCTGCAAGAGATCGTCTATACAACATATTATTTAAAATTGTGAATTGAGATACCTTAATTTTGAAAGCCCTAGGGTTTTCTCCTGTAGGAATCTCTCCATGTTGTAAGTATCTCATGATTGGTGAGATCCATGATCCTGATCCTGAATGGGATTGAGTATCCTCACTAGGGATAATTGAAGAATCATTTCCTATCTCCATAGCCGCATGATCCTCGATAGCCGGGGTCAGGATATGGATAATAGGGATTTTGATATCCTCCGGGATCTTTAAGGATGATCCTAAGTTAGCCAATGCATCAGCTTCTGTATTTTCGTCCCTTGGTACCTGCGTCAAACTAAAGGAAACAAAAGAGAGTGCCAAATTTTTGACTATCTCTAAATATTTGGTTAGCTTTTCACCTTTAACAACATAGGATCCATTAAAGTGGTTTGTAATTAACAATGAGTCTACATGTACCTCAAGATACCTGATCCCCATATGCTTTGCAATTTGCAAACCAGCAATTAAGGCTTCATATTCAGCCTCATTGTTAGTGGTTTGGAACTCACAAGCTATAGAGTGGGGTATTATGTCCCCCTGTGGCGATTTTAGTAGTATTCCAAGCCCTGTGCCTTTGACATTTGAGGATCCATCAGTATAGAGTATCCAAGGATCCTTGGTCTCCTCTAGCTGCTGGACTTCTAACTCAGCTTCTTTTTGTAAATCACTACTGAAATCAGCCACAAAGTCAGCTAATGCTTGGGATTTGATGGCTGTCCTAGGCTCATATCTTATATCATATGCGCTTAGCTTCACTGCCCACTTAGCCATCCTTCCTGACATCTCTGGTTTCCTGAGGACATTCTTAATTGGAAAATTAGTTTTAACAACAATAACATGAGTTTCAAAATAATGTCTCAACTTTGTAGATGCCATAATTAAGTGAATACCTGGATTCGGCATCAAGTAAACTTTTACTTACATAATAGACAGGATGTTGTGTACCTTCGTGATCCTTAACAAGGACCGCACTTACTGCTTTTGAGGATACTGCAAGATATAAGGATAGCACATCGCCTTTTTCTGGTTTCATCAAGGCCGGGGCTGAGGATAGATAATCTTTGAGAGCTCTTAAGGCATTTTCATGTTTCTCCGTCCACTCAAATTTCTTGTTCTTCCTTAGGATATCATAGAATTCTTTGCACTTCTCTGAGGATTTGGATATGAATCTGTTCAAAGCTGCTATCCTGCATGTTAGCCTTTGAACATCCTTAGCATTGGCCGGAGATTTGATGTTCACTATAGCTTTGATTTGTTCTGGGCTAGCTTCAATGCCTCTCTTTGTCACCATATATCCTAAGAATTTACCTGCTTTAACACCAAAGTGACATTTTGAAGGATTAAGTTTCATGTTATATTTGTCAAGGATATCGAATGCTTCCTCCAAGTCCCTTAGGTGATCCTCAGCTTTTATGGATTTTACCACCATATCATCTATGTAAACCTCCATAGTTTGTCCAATCTGATCCTAGAACATCATATTCACCAGCCTTTGATATGTTGCACCTGCATTTCTTAGTCCGAACGGCATAGCAATATAGCAGTATATACCAGTTGGAGTCATGAAGACTGTATCCTCTTGATCGGATGGTTCCATTTGGATTTGTTGAAATCCAGATGAAGCATCCATAAAAGTTAACAGTTCATGACCCGCAGTTGCATCCACCATGGAGTCAATGTGGGGTAATGGGAAAGGATCCTTGGGACATGCCTTATTTAAATCTGTAAAATCGACACATACCCTCCACTTTCCGTTTTTCTTTTGAACAACAACCACATTGGCCAACCATCTTGGATATTTGACCTCTCTAATCATACATGCCCGGAGCAACTTCTCTACCTCTTCTTGGATAATGGCATTCCTTTCCGGTGCAAACTTTCTTCTCCTTTGATGGATTGGTTTGAAGGACCTATCAATGCCAAGTTTGTGAGTGATCACATCTTTAGATATACCAGTCATGTCTTCGTGTTTCCATGCAAAGGTAGTCTTTCTCCTTTTGAGGAAGGATATGAGGCCTTCCTTCATACCGCTAAGGATCCCTGATCCGATATAGATTTTGGATTCAGGATCATCAGGATCCATGAGGACTTCTACCACATCCTGCTCTCTTGCCTCCAAGACATCCCTTGGAGGATACTTTGATTGCTATTGCTCCCTTGACTTAGAGGCTGGTTTCATCGATGAAATATAGCAATTCTTAGCCTCCTGCTGATCACTATCAATCTTCACTATTCCCCAAGGACTAGGGAGCTTCACACATTGATGGTAGGTAGATGGGACTGCCTTCATATCGTGTATCCAGGGCCTGCCAAGGATAACATTACAACAAGATAAACAGTCAATAACACAGAATTTTTGATAAGAGTGTAGGCCTTCAATATATATTGGGAGTTTAATGTCCCCCAGGGTATTCTTAGTTTCGCCACTAAATCCCACGAGCACGGAGGATCTTGGTATGATATCTGATTCAGGGATACCCATCTTCTTTAGAACATCAAGCTGGATAATGTTCACTGAACTTCCTCCGTCTATAAGGATCATGCGGACAAAATGGTTAGAAATGAAAAGAGTAATAACTAAACCATCGTGATGAGGATCCTGGATATCAACACGATCATCCTCATCAAAGGTTATCACTTTTCCTTCGGAGACACTTGATGTTCGAACGGGTCTTTCTCCATTATCCATTTTAGTTTCTTTTGCATGCCTTTTAGCTGCTGAGAAGGATGTGCCACAAATGTCTGATCCTCCAGAAATAAAGTTTATTACTTGTGCATCTGCTGGAGGGGCTGGAGCCTTCTCAGGGATCCTTTCAGGATCCTGAGTCCTTGACTTTTTTCTTCCCAACAATTCTTTCAGATGCCCCTTGCTCAACAAGTATCCAATTTCCTTTCTTAGTGCAATGCATTCTTCTGTGAGATGCCCAAAATCTTCATGGTATGCACACCACTTTGATTTATCCTTAGTTGCAGCTGGCCTATCATTTTTCCTGGGCCATCTAGCTTTATCACCTAGATTCTGCATCGCAAGGATTAGTTCATTGTTATCAACAGAAAAACAATATTCAGAAATTGGAGGATAATCTTCATCATCCTCTTCTTGATCAACAGAATACACGTTCTGGTTATCAGATCTGTTGTAGGATCTGAACTTGTTGTTCCTGAATGAGGATCCTTGCTTATCTTGCTTTGAGGATCCTGCTAACCTCTCCTAGATCCTCTTGTCATCCTTTAGTCGAATGAACCTAAGTGCTCGGGTTCTTACCTCATCTAAGTTCCTGCATGGTGTCATAACAAGATCATCATAGAACGACGAATCCCTAAGCAATCCCATTTTAAAGGCCTCAACAGCCGTGGCTATATCTAAGTTGGGAATGTCTAAGGATTCTTTACTGAATTTGGTAATGTAATCCCTTAATGATTCATTATGACCCTGGGTTATCCTATATAGATCACTAGTTAATCGTTCAAATTTTCTACTACAAGAAAACTGATTATTAAACAGGTTAACTAGATTAGCAAATGAGGTAATAGAGTAGGGGGGAAGACTTAGCAGCCATTTGAGAGCTGATCCAGTAAGAGTGGATCCGAATCCCTTGCACAGGCATGCTTCCTTTAACCTTTCTGGGATTGGATTGATCTCCATCCTCTCCCTGTATTGTGCTATGTGTTCTTCAGGATCCATCGAACCATCATACAGCTTCATTGTTGGCACATGGAACCTCTTGGGTATCTCAGCATCACAGATTGGTGGTGCAAAACGAGATATCTTGTGGCTCCCATCTGCAATCTCTGGGATAGGTTTGACCACTCCTGGAACACTTGATATCATATCCTTTAGCTTTTGCAATTCTCTGGCCATGGCATGATTGATACCTGGATCCTGCATAAGACCATGGTTAGTAGTATGAGAATTATTAAAAGTGTTACCTCCCATTGGATTCAAATTAGGAAGAATGGAGGTGAATCCGTATTGTTGGGGCTCTAGAATGATCGAAGGACCAGTAGAAGCATTGGTCTGCATTGGAATAAAATCTCCCTGATGGACATTTGAATTTCCTGTTTGCAAACTCCTCAAGGATCCTGGCATCTGGAAGGGTCCCTGAAACTGGGACGATCCTGGAACAATGGAGGATCCTTGAACCTGGGATGATCCTGGAACAAAGGAGGATCCTTGAACCTGGGATGATCCTGGAACAAAGGAGGATCCTTGAACCTGGGATGATCCTGGAACAAAGGAGGATCCTTGAACCTGGGATGATCCTGGAACGAAGGAGGATCCTTGAACCTGGGATGATCCTGGAACAAAGGAGGATCCTTGAACCTGGGATGATCCTGGAACAATGGAAGATCCTTGAATCTGCTGCGCTCCTGAGTACCCTCCTGAATTCATGAAGGATCCCATATGCTGAGGATAGGATCCTGCTGGCTGGAAGTATGGACCTAATGCCTGGGTCACTGTTGTTGTTCCGTAGTGCACTACTTTTGGTCCACCCACATATTGAACATCTGGAACCACTGATGGCTGAGAAGTAATCACCGGAGTGTCAAAATTCAAAGATCTGGGCATCAGTGGAGAATGATCCTCTGCCGTTTTCTTTTGTTTCTTGAGATCTCCGATTTCTTTGAGAATCCTTTCATTGGTCTTATCCTGTTGCTGTATATGATCCTTCATCTGCAAAATCAAAGTAAACATGTCATTAGTAGTGGGAGTGTAAGAAGCAGAAGAAGTCGGAGGTTTTGAGAAAATGGGAGTTGGTTTCTTCGCAGCATTCTCAGCATTCTTCTGGGATCCAGAAGGTGGTGGAGGCAAAGGGGGAACGCATTGTGAAGAAGTGAATGAGGGCATCAAATTTGAAGCATTCTTCGCTGAGGAAGCCATTTGCTTGATTGTAGTGAACTGAAATGAGCACAGAAATACGAATTTTTCTAAGAGTGAAGCACCAATTGCCCCACGGTGGGCGCCAAACTGTTTTGGTCAAAAAATCTGATGAGGATAATGCAACCAAACTCTCTGTTACGGGGTATGATGCTTAAAATGTAGAACAATGACGAGGATCACTTCAATGTAAATTGCACAAATGACACAAGGATTTATACGGGGAAAAAGCCCTTGATCAAGAGTTGATCTCCGGCACAAAAAACCCCGGGTGATGGAAACTACCGATCACCAAACTCAAATAAATCAATAAATGTTTACAACTTCGGATAGTAACGAGCTAGGTACAAGGATCACTATGGTGAAATGTGTAAAAATGAGTGAAAACTAATAAGTGTTCGTCGAGAGCTTCAAGAGTGCGATTATATGAGAGTGTGTGTAGCTGAAAATGGCTAAGTGTTCTAATTCTAGCTCGTCACCCCTTTAAAAATAGAAGTTAGCTACAATAACAAACTATCCGACTTTTGTGCCAAGCTCCCACGTTCTCCACAACGTCCATTTCCAGTCAAACGTGTGCGAAATACCCGTGGAATATTCCATAGTAACGTTGCCAAGACCAAGTCAAGCTTGTTACTCCTGCGAAGTAATATAAAACACAAACAAACAATCGTCAGTATGAGGATCCTTAAGGTGATCCATGATCCTGATCCTGAAGCTCTTCTGAGGATCACTATCTATCACAGAAGTAAGGATCATTAATTAGGATAACAAGTAAGGATCACAAATTGTTAGAAAATCCTCCCCTAACAGGTAGTGTGCTAAAATTATGTGTGAAAAATATGTTAACCAAGTTAGTTATAAAAACAGTTTCAGGATACGGCTCAAGATATAGAGCTGTATCTATGATCAAACAATGAGCAGAAAAGTAAAGGTTGACACGTGATGTACGAGGAAAGCCCTTGATCAATCTAGATCGCCGGCATAAAACCTCGGGAGCTGACAATCGCAGCTGCCTTGTTCTTCTATTGCTTCAAATATCAGGATACAGTGCAGGATGTGGTGCGGATCAACTATGTGTTACAATGTAATTTGAATACAAGTGTTGTGTGTAGTGTTTGCAGTGAGCTAGAGAGAAAGTGTTTAAAAATGTGAAAGTTGAGTGCCTTAATCTGATCCGTCCCCATCTATTTATAGTAAAACAAATATAACAAACTATCCTAAATAACCGGGATCCAACGAATATTCCTCACTCGAACGTTATGGACCTAGTCTTTCGGGTTCAACATCTCTCCCATAACAAATACGTCTGAGTCTTGAGGAGACGAAGTCCATTTGACCGTTAGCGAACCCCAGCCATTAACCTGCACGTGGTTAATTCAATATTCCTCAGGATATCGCCCAACATGTTAGCAATATCCCCGTCCAGTATCCTGATCACAAATAAACAATTAAAAGCAGGATATTGATCAAGATATGTATGCTCAGAAAATGACCTATAACAATAACTATGCTTAGAATCATCATACATGTTAAGTAATCAAGAAATACTTATACAAATTGCTAGTATGAGTATTTGATCATAAGTGATGGTGGTTAAATTTTGATGTTAATCTTGGTAAAAATGACTAGTTATGAACTAGTTAGCAAATGTGTAAAATTATGCTCATTAGGTGTTTGTTAAAATGTCTAAATGAGAAGTAAAGTGTTGGAATTCAAGTGAAACGCGTAATTGGCAAGCTTGACTAATTACATGAGACATGGGATAAAACGGGTTCTAATCATAATGTTGATTTGCCTTAATAGTGCATATTATATGATTAAAGGTAGTTGACTTTAGAAAGTCAAACTAACTAGTGATGAAGTCGAATAGTAGTTTCGACAAAGAAAATAAGTAAGGTGGAATAGTCGTGATTGTTAATGACTAATCTAACCACCATGTAAATGTTGATAATAGTTGACGCCTAACGAGCTAGGTGAAAGCTTGGGGAAGGAAGCGGGTCAAACGAATCATGAATGAAGGAAAAAGCATATTTCGGATGCAAGGTAAGTATAGCTTACACTAGTCTTATATTTTAGAATATTCTCTTATCGTATTAGTTACGAATAAGATAAATACATAATTGAGATATGATGTTCCGGCGTGTAAACGTACGGAACAAGATAGTCGAGCATGACAAGAAACCATGTTGATGGTTTAAAAGGAGTTAAATCGGTAATTCGATCATTTTATGACAAATGGAAAATGAACTTTTGAATGGTTACCTTATAGGGTAAACCAAAACAAACAATAAGGGTAAAACGGTAAATTGGTCATGTGTCAACCATAACTATTGGTTTTAAAAGACACTTACGAAGTAAGCCTTAATAGGCCGAAAAGCGTTAAGAAATGAATTATAAGTAAAACGACCGCACAATGTAAATCGGAGCGAGTCATATAGTCGAGATGAAAACACATGTCATCTCGCCAATATAATCGGTCATTTAGACCAAACAGGTCAAAGGGTGAAGATACCACCTTTTGATAATAGCGACTAATGATTCTTGTCGAGTTATATGATTTCAGGAATAAATGTAGAAATGATATTTGCATCGCTATTATTTAGCGAATATTATAGCAAGGCATTAAAACAGGTCAATACATTGACCCGAGCCAGGTATGTGTAATAGAGTAATTATACATTTAGAACGTAAGGTTCAATGAGTATTAAATGAAGTCTTAGATAGACAATGGGTTACTTAAATGGGTAAACCAAATGTTTTAAAAGAGGGTCGTGGCGTTTTGAAAAGCATAATGACTTTTCGAACAAGATCATAACACAAAAGAAGAATTATGGGTCAAACATGCTCTCAAAAGACCTTGTCGTAATTGAAAGACTAAAAAGGACCAAAACGCCCTTGTTAGCTAATTCGAACAAACAACCTTCAAAGTTTGTTTGGAAACGAGTTTTATGATTAGATTAATACTTAGAATAAGTATAGAAGCTGAAAGAGGTATTTTATTAGTCATATGGCACTATTTGAGTTTTTGTCGTAAAATAAAGATTCGAGAGGTAAAATTTGGTTTTTATAGATCACCACATTAAACCCACCATAAATACAGTTGTGGTGGGAGATTATAGGATAAGAAATGTGGTGATGGAATGCTAGAAGCAATCGAATGCGATTTTAGGCTCGAAAGTGCTTAAATACCCTTAACGGGTTAAAATAGAAGTATTAGCGAAACGGGTTAAGAATGTGTAATAACCCGTGATTTGAACCTTGTGCAATAGGAAATAATCATAAAAATTTGTTTACAAAAGAAACAAGGGCCACAAACAAGTTTGTTAGATGAAATCACGAACGGGTCAAAATTTGGTAAAAAGGGTAATAAGCCGAAGACTTAAAAGTCTTAAATTTTTGTTAATCCGGATGTTGGATTTTAACTCCATTTGATGGGGGATCAAATTACAAACACGTAGGAAGAAACGGTAGGTCAAACGGATAAGCGGATTGAAAGATACGAAAGTTTTCGTGTCAAATAACGGCAAAATGGAAATGCTGGATGCAGGGGCCACCGTAACTTACGGTGGAGCTGATATAGTTACGGTGGTTATCCACTGAGTTACGGTGGAGGATTAAACTTTCAAGGGCTACCGTTAATTTCGGTGTCCACCGTAATTTACAGTGGACCCAGTAATATTTTTTTTTTTTTTAGTTTAAATTCCCGGATTCGTTTAGACTCGTTTTAAACCCCGTTTGACTAAAGCATTTCATGTTTATGAAATGTAGGTACTTTTGGATGCCGGAAGACGATCAAGCTCAGCGAAGAACCGAACAGGATAAAGATTTATGCTTCCGCACCTTGCTTCGTCGTAAACTTAAACGACGAATCCGATCACGTTATGTTAAATAACTTATGATTTGTAAAAGTTTTAATAAACCCGTATTTTTATAGCATGTGTAGTCTTAACTATACATCTAATCTTTGGTATTTACATGTAAAACTGTTAATTAGTAACTAGGGTGTTACACTGCAGCATGCCGGCGCCTCTGAAAAAGCTCTCACAGAGTGACATGCTGTACTGATCCTCAAAAAGGTCATCCCTCAAAGCAGAGTTCATGAACCTATGGGAGGGAGGAACATCATGACTCAAAAAATCCCTGGCAGTTTCAGGGGTCCCTATCACCGAAGAGGGAGTTATTTTCCACTTAGGAACATAGGTGAAAGGGAGGGCATAAGCAAACAGGGGAGCCAAAGGGGATCGATGAGCAAGACCCTCAAATTGAGAAGGTTTACTGGCCCCAGTAGCATGATGAGGAGAAACCTCAAAAGCTGAGGCGAGACGAGCAATGCTTACTTCCGAAGTCTTGTCTCGAACACGGGAAGAGGAAGGGCCAGTAAGAATCTCTATTGGATCATGAGAACTCCCATACTCAGACAAAGAAAGAAGAAAGAACATCAAAAACCTCCCCAAAACAAAGAGAATGTAAGGCAACAGGTAAAAGAGGAAATAAACTCACCAACAAGGGTGCACTCACAAGGCTGGAGGATCGCAGGTGCTTAGACAAAGAACCCTTAACCCCAACAGGGGGAAGTTCGGAAGCAGCCTTTGATGAAGGAGGGGGTTTCTGTCCACTGGCGCTTCGGAGCCTCTGCCGGATGTCACGAGGGGCTGGAACCGGCTTGGGGCTAGCAGCCTTTCTCTTACGAACCAGACGGATCTCCAGGTCTTCCTCACCATCACGTTCAGAGTGCTTGACTTGAAGAGGATCAGGGGAACTCTCCTCCCTATCAGAAGAAGTCCCCTTACCTTCTCCCACAGAAACAGGGCCCCCGGCCTGAACAGACCCTCCAACCACCTGCATCTCAACATCCTGGTTCAAGCCTGGTTCAACTTCATCACAAACCACAAACTTAACGTCTTTAGAATCCCCTTGAAGCAGTATCCACAAAGTCAACTCTGCACAAGAAAAAACACTAAAGATGACTGCACAGATTCCAAAGAGTAAAAACAGATAACAGTGAATCCAGGGTAAAAAGATATCTTTTTTACCGAAAAAGGCTTTGGGGCGAACTGAGTAGGAAGGGCTCAATCCCCCCATAGCCAGGATTCCCTCAAAAAAAGTAAAAGCCCTCGTCGGATTTTCGTACATCCGCTTCCACTGGACGGTTTCATTGGCAGACAAGGTGGGAACACTGTCTTCAATAGTGGCCTCGACGTCTCTTAGCGGTGGAGACTCTGGTATAATGGCAGCAGAAACGAAGATAAACCGACTCGTCCATTCTTTAGGATAAATGGAAGTCGGCATAAAGGAGTAGCAAGGCCGAGACACACTGTTCTGCCGTTTGGCAAAGGTGAACCAATCCCCATCAGAGATCAGTTTATAAAACATGCAGAACAAGGGGACAGACGGCTCGCCGGAGACAGCCGCACAAGATAACTCGAAATGCACCACCCTCATAAGCCCTAGAGGGTGAAATTGAGAGAAATGAACACCGAAGTGCCGCAATGGGGCTATCTTGAAGGGAGAAAGGGGGTACCGGACTCCACAGGAGGAAAATGCCAAAGTGTAAAGGACAATCCTATCGGGAGTGCACTCAGCCGATTCATTAGGGCCCGACAAGGTGGGAGAAAAGCGCTCAGGAATATTGTAAGTCTCAATAAAGAGAAGAGAAATGAGGAAAACTAATAAAGGTTGAAGGAAGATTCAAAAAGTTATGTGGGTATTTAAAGAGGATAACTGTTGTGGAGAGAGAAAAACCGTCACATCATAGTCTTTTCACATTTAAACCGCCGTGCACGTGTATGGGGAAGATTAAACCCCCGCCGTCGATCACCTGTGATCAATGAACCTTGAAAGGAAACGGGGCACGTGATGATTACTTAGGGATGGGCCCACCTCCCTAGCCCAAAGTAGTTGTTCTCGCAGACAATTATGGCTCGGCCCTAGATTATGAGATTTAAACCTCATAACCAGGGACTAAAGATGACTTGACGACGGGCCTATGGGTCACCCCATTTATCCGTCTTGGGCTACTGTCGCATGGGCCCAACAAGAGAAAGGCCCAACAACCACTTACCTTGCCCGTTAAGGTTTCCCTTACACAAAATGGGCGGGAAACAATGATCAGAAGACGCAGGCGATATTTAATGCATGATTAGAAAATGATCTTTGGCTGGAACTGTACTTCCTAGCCGGAAACATTTAATGAGGCTGTAATCTTACCGTTGGGGGTCAGACACGTGTCTGTGCCCCCCGAAGACTCTCAGAACCTGTCGGATCATATCTCACATGGGAGATAAGGTCTCGGGGTTATATAAGGAAAGAATGAAGTGATCATAAGGCGGACTCAAGGTATTACATTAAGAGCTCTCTCATTTATTCCGACCAATATTCTCCTACATTAAACACACACGCATTTATTAGATTCACACCATAAGAGGAACATTCCGGTGATCACACTCATCGGAATAAACTCCTCAAGCTTTCCGGCAAGTTCTTTATTCTCACGCTGGAGCTTGGTCGCGGATCCCCCACCCGGGGCCCTCCGTGACGAGACTAACAGTTTACTTTATTGTAGCAACGAAGGCCGGGATATCTCGACGTCAGCGAAGACCCCTTGAACGTCAGCCGGGATTTGGGTATTCGACACTTTTGTTATCTTTCTAACTTTTTATCTCTTATAATTCTAAAATTTATTTTTGTTTTTGTATCTCATGTATTATAGTGTCATTTCTTTTATGTCTTACATAAGCTATCACTAGCTTTTATTCATTTTACCTCCCTTATTTTTGTTCTTTCTGTTAATTCTTTTGTCTTTAGTACATAAGTCTTGAACGATAGCAAGTGGCCTTCGTTCTTAAGTTTGCGGGAAAGACTAATTCTTGAATGTATAGAGACTTTAGAGTTATATTATTCTGTCTTCAAAGATCTCTGAATTAGTTTAAAAGGTTTAGAACTTGGACTTCAAAGATAGACTTGTCTTCTATTGAACACTCTTCAAAAAAAAAAAAAAAAAAAAGGCTAAGTATCATTCAGAAAGATAAAATGTTAACGAAATGAAAATGCAAAATACAAGTATTCTTAAGAATTACATGCATCCCGTAAACTTATTTTTTGCTTCTGGTACTTGTTCAATTCACCAATCCTAATGTATATCTCTTGCTTGATGATTTCTTACCATTTATTTGTTCTATCGATGGCCCTGAGAACCAACAGATGGTATGATTAGTGTATTCGTTCAATTGTTCAATACCTGAGTTCATCCACCTTGAAGAACCTTTTTGAAATTTTTTTTGTATCTTTGTATAACATGATACACAACATTAGATAGTCATAGTCATATGCAAAGTCCGCCTAAAGATATAAAAACAAAAATGTCATAGACTAGTTTGTAGATGATAAATAGGTTGAAATTTTCACATTTCTTGTACATTAACTAACTACAATCTCTTCTTGTCTAGTGTCTACTTAACGAATATCTCTCTTGATTCCTTTCTATGTCCTAATGTTTACACTCTTGATATTTCTAAAATACATATAAAGCAGCTCCTATGAGAAAAAACTCACTATCAATGTATGTATTGTTACAACAATCACCATGGCAGCACCCACAACTCTCATTCCATTTATTCATTTTTCTTGCAACCATACCTTTACTAGAAGGGACTTCAATCTTCATATCTACACAAACCGAAGGTGCTTTGACCCCTTTTTTCTTCGTTTCCATCATCACCCATCTGTTCATTTCCATGTTTGGTGACTCAAAAACGTCTCCCCAAGACACCTCGGCTCTTCCCACAAGTTGCGACCGTCCAAACACGGCAATTGAATTGCTCCTCCAACGAAGCTCTAAAACAATTGTTCCGTGAGTGATCATGTCCATTGATTGCTTAGTCCCTTGGCAATCCAAGGAGAACAATTCGTTCCAAGATAAGTCTCCGTTTAAAGAAACTTCTCGGCTATCCACGCGTACCCTTTTGTTGTTTCCACCCGAAAGATAGCATCTAACAAACAAGCAGCCACTAGAGTTAGCCAGTTGGATGTTTCTAGCATTCATAATCTTCAACTGACAATGAAGAGATGATAGAGCTTTTAGTGCATCCATCTGTATAAGGTTTGAATGTGTTTTATGTTTGAATTGATGAGAGAAGGTTGTATTTGTTTTGAGTAATAATATGATGTCCAGAATGATGGGTGCGTTATATATAGATGGATGTGGGTAACCCACAATCTAATATAATAGTAGATAAAATCAACCCACCCCAACTACAAACCATTTGACTGAATGTCTAGTGTATAGTAAAGATAGTTGAAAGATTCTGGGACCATTTCTTTATAGTAAAGATACTTCATAACAATCTTTGAAGATCACCAAGAGTTCTTTTAAGATTTTAGCTCTAAAAAGAAATAAATACAATGAACACTAAACCATTTCAAAGGCGATGATAAAATTACAAACACGTCTAGCTTTCTTGTATTTTTAATTTAATCCATGTCCCGTTCAATGTAATGGACTAGGCGTCAAGCTAGTGGAGTTGTGACTTTTGCTCTCCAATAAGTAGACATTAGTTAGTAAATATATATGGTGTACACAATCCGGTTTAAGCTTAAACGATTAGATTTATAAACCAGCCCCTTGTTTTTAGTTTGGTCTCAAAGCGGTTTGACCCAAACTGATTCAGGTTAAGAAAAGGTTTTTTGCGTTGAAAAAACCAACCCACCCAAACCGATATGGGTCAGGTTCAAAACCAGTTTTAGCATTCAAACATGGTTTTTTATCGGTTTTTTTATTAGCTTTTTTTGGTGGGCTCAAACCAGTTCGGGTTGTAACTGATTCCCAACACAAAAACCCTAAACCCAAACTGATTCAGGTTAAGAAAAGGTTTTTTCGTTGAAAAAACCAACCCACCCAAACCGATATGGGTCAGGTTCAAAACCAGTTTTAGCATTCAAACATGGTTTTTTATCGGTTTTTTTATTAGCTTTTTTTGGTGGGCTCAAACCAGTTCGGGTTGTAACTGATTCCCAACACAAAAACCCTAAACTTGTACCAAACAACCGGGTCGTGTTCGACCCATACCGGTTTGGGCTAAACTAGTTTTTACCGGATCGGGGCAAAGTCGGTTCTGGGTCACCGGGCCCAAACCAATTGTACACCTCTACATAACACCGGTTTTATCGTTAACATTTTTTTGTCTAATTTATTAGAGTGTATCTATATATAGAGTATTTGTATGGAAGCACTTATGTTAGTTGAAGTTAGTTAAGAGATTAGTTGTATGTTGGTTGCCTATATATAGAGATTGTATAGATTGTAAATAATGAGAAATGAAATGAAACCTTGCGTTAGTCTTGATTTCTTTTATGGTATCAGAGCTAAACTGTTCTGGTGAGATTGTTTGCTTGTAAGCTAAACTTTATAATTTACTTTTCATATAATCTAATATAAATGCCATGCCCATACACAATATTTCAAACGGCTATAATACATTGATATTTTTTTTAATAGAATTAATCCCGAGTACTCTCGGGGCATCCACTGGACCAAACGGAGTACTCCGAGAGTACCCGGGTCCACCAACAATTCCACGGAAAATCCGGTAACCCACCCGCCCGTAGGCACGACGATCAAGTTACCGGTAAAACCCGTTTGGCTTAAGGATTCAACCCAAGTTCCATTGGGTCTCCTATCATTGCCCACCAATGCCTCACTCTGCACCAAGTGGGAGTTGAACTTACATCTCCAAAAGAAATGCAAGTCTTCCACCACTTGATCTAGAGATCATTGGCTATAAAAATATTTGAAATAACCCCTAGCCACATGCCCGTTTAGATCAACTCATTGATAAATAAATAACAGTGTAAACTAATTACAACTCATTTTGGATAAAGTTGTCCATAAAAATATTTGAAATAACCCCTAGCCACATGCCCGTCTTCTTTATGAGTGGACAAGTTATCCGAATCGTT
Source organism: Helianthus tuberosus (assembly GCA_030545235.1). Lineage (NCBI taxonomy): Eukaryota > Viridiplantae > Streptophyta > Magnoliopsida > Asterales > Asteraceae > Helianthus > Helianthus tuberosus. Next base: position 10,542,876 of record CM060436.1, read on the forward strand.
CAGTGGATACGAGCACCCTTTTAATCATTTTTAAGTGAATTGTGTTACCGACTTGTTGTAAAAAATATGAAGTGACTACTAGTACTTATTTTAGTTGTTATCTTACTAATTTGGTTAAATTTAGGAATATTAGATTTTAATAATTTCGTTATGCGTCCGGCCGCCAACAATCCCAACTTAAAAAATAACCATTGGTATTCCCAACTATTAACATATTGGCCTCAAATGGACACTGACTTACAGAACCCTAACGTCGTTAGTCTCAAGCGTCGGAAAAACGTTTTTGGTCGGAAAACTCAACTTTTTCGTCCCAAATCTCTTTGTAACCTTATTACGGACCTTTAGAAACATTTTTTAGTAAAATCCTCAATTATTGAAGTCGTCGAAAAACTCCTTTTTCGCTGGAAAACTTTTTTTTTTTGTCGGAAAACTCAACTTTTTAGTCGGAAAACTCAACATTTTCATTTCAAAACTCTTTGTAACCTTAGATCGCAACATTAGGAATCTTTTTCTCGCCAAAATCGGTTTTCCAGCGACCGGAGACTAACAACGTTCGAGTTCTGTTAGTCAGGGTTCATTGGAGACCAATATGTTAATAGTTGGGACTACCAGTGGTTATTTTTTAAGTTGGGACGGTTGACGACAAATGACAAATAGTTAGGATTATTAAAATCCAATATACCTATTAGAATAGTGCTTGACAATTGGCAAAATATGTATCCTAAATTGTATCTTTATATTTATTGTAATTAGCATAATCATAGAGGCATAATTATAGGAATCGCAAATCAATGTAACGATTATATAATTGTGGAGAATTATGGAATGAAGGCACAGAAAAACATTCCCTCAATCTCTTACATGGTATCACACCTCCTACCATAATTCTATCGATCCTACCCCCTATTCTTCCTCTTCTTTCTGTTTTCTTTTGTTATCTCCGCCACCATGGACCCAAAAACTCACCCCGCCATTACCGTCTCGAACATCAAAACCTTCATTCCAATTACCCTTGAGATGGAAACTAGCCAATACTCATCCTGGGCGGATTATTCAAGGTACATTGTCGTGCGTTCCAGGTCCTTGACACCTCTCTCCCCGTCAAAAAGAAACTCCAGCTACTGCCTCATCCGATGCTGACAAAGAGAAACCCATGGTTCCAGCCGATGATGTGTGGGATCGTGTGGATGCCATAGTCCTTCAGTGGATATATGACACCATCTCTAGTGACCTTTTAAGCACTATTATACGACCCGATTCCACCGCATGTTATGCATGGACTGCCTTGAAAAGCATCTTCCATGACAACCAAGCAACTCGAGCCGTGTTATTACAAAAGAAGTTTGCAAACCTCCGTCTTGACTCCTTCCAAACCATGTCTGCATATTGTCAAGAGGTAAAGGTTATCTCGGATCAATTGGCCAACATCGGTTCTCCTGTCACCGAACGAAATCTGGTCATCCAACTTCTTTCCGGTCTCACAGAAGCATACGGCAGTGTAGGTACCATCCTACAAAACACCAAGCCATTTCCAACTTTTTACGAAGCGCGCTCTCAATTAATTCTTGAAGAAACAACCAAAGCCAACCGTGTCGCGAATGACACCGCCCTCCACACCTCCACTCAACCACAAACCAACACGCCTATAACCACCTCTCCTCAAACGGTGCAATCCTCAAACCGTGGTGGTCGAGGCCGTGGTCGCGGGCACGGCCGAGGCCGTGGCCAAACCAATCCTATATCCCATTGGACACACTATCCTTGGTCAAACCAACCCACTGCCAGCCCAAACCGAAACAACCCCTGGCACAACCCAACAGGCTACTTTTGGCCTGCCCCACCTTGTCCTTATCCCACAATCCCTCAATCTCGGCCCATGAACTCAAACCCACAACAAGGACTTCTCGGCCCACGCCCTCAACAGGCCTTCCAGTTCATGCAATTGGAAATCACACCCTTTCACCACCTTTTCCAAATTTCAAATTAAACAACATCCTTTTTGCACCAAAACTCGTTAAAAACTTAATTTTGGTCCGACATTTCACCACCGACAACAATGTTTCAATCGAATTTGATCCGTTTGGTTTTGATGTGAAGGATCTCCGCACCCGGAAGCCCCTCATTCGACGTGATAGTACTGGTGACCTCTACCAACTAACACTACCTTCAAGATCCCAAGTTCAAGATTTTCATGCTCCGGTTTGTTCTTTCTTAGCCGTGACCCAAGACACTTGTCACCGACGTCTTGGACATCCCGGAAACAACATTTTGCAATATTTAAAACCTACCTTGCATTTGTATTCCAATAATGTTAAACATTCTCGTATTTGTGAATCGTGTGTGTTTGGCAAACAAATTGAATTTCCTTTTTATGATTCGAATATTTGCAACGCATTACTATTCGACATAGTGCATAGCGATTTATGGACCTCCCCGGTTCTCTCTTCTACCGGGTGTCGTTATTATGTTCTATTTTTAAATGATAAAACTAATTTTTTATGGACATATGCTCTCTCATCCAAATCTCAAGTTTTTTCTAAATTTCTCGAATTTCATAAATTAATTACCACCCAATTTCAAACAACTATAAAATGTTTCCAATGCGATAATGGTCTTGAGGACAATAACAACTCATTTCATAATTTTTGCACTTCGAATGGCATGGCATTCCGTTTTTCATGTCCATACACATCCGCTCAAAACGGTAAATTGGAGCGCAAAATACGGTCCATCAACAACATAATGCGAACCATTTTATCTCAATCCTCCGTTCCTCACAATTTTTGGCACCATGTTCTAGAACATGTAACCAATCTATTAAATATCGTACCCACCAAGGTTCTTCACAACTCCACACCCACTTTTTGTCTTTACAATCGCCATCCATCATACGACCATTTACGCATTTTCGGTTGCCTTTGCTACCCACTTCTCTCGTCCACTACCATCCATAAACTCGCAGACCGCTCAACTCCGTGCGTTTTTCTTGGCTACCCTTTAAATCACCGGGGCTACAAATGCTATAACATCAAAACCAAACAAATAACTATCTCTCGAGACGTCATCTTTGACGAAAACGTTTTTCCATTCGCCACTCAATCCTCCACCCCCTCATCTTATGATTTTCTAACTTCTACTCCTTACCCATTTTTTTGGACCTCCTCAGCTACTCAAAACACTCCAACCCACGTTTCCACTTCTGCCTTAGAAAATACCCCACCCAATTCTCCACTCGCGAGCCCACTTTCTCCCACTGGTCAAACAAACAACTCAGCCCAATCCCCTAATACACCATCTACCCCACCATCCCATACTACTCCTCAGCCCAATCCTACACTAAACGGCCCATATACTCAGCCCAATCCCACCCCCATTCATCCCAACCCACCACCCGCAACCCAATCGACCCAATAAACCCGTACCATAAACACCCGGTCAATGTACAGTATTTTTAAGCCCTTTCTCCTCCAATCTCTCCATTACCCAAATCACCAACCGAAGCCCTTTCTAATCCGCATTGGAAAAATGCCATGACCGATGAGTTTCGGGCACTTATTAATAACGGGACTTGGGAATTAGTACCAAAAAAGCCCGCTATGAATATTGTTCGGAGTATGTGGATTTTTAGGCACAAAAAGAAAGCAGACAAGACTCTTGAAAGATACAAGGCTCGGTTAGTTTGTGATGGTCGATCTCAACAAGTCGGAGTTGATTGTGGGGAAACTTTTAGCCCCGTTGTTAAACTGGCTACCATTAGAAACGTTCTCTCTTTGGCATTTTCAAAATCATGGCCAATACATCAAGTTGATGTAAAAAATGCTTTTCTACATGGCCACCTAAATGAAACGGTTTTCATGCACCAACCTATGGGCTTCCAAGATCCGACTTATCCGAATCATGTGTGCCTCCTCAAAAAGTCTCTCTACGGTCTTAAACAAGCACTAAGGGCATGGTACCAACGGTTCGCCGATTTTGTTTCTAAGATGGGTTTTCAACATAGCCAATGCGACCATTCCTTATTCATCTTTAAACAAGGAACACATATGGCTTTCATTTTATTATATGTGGATGACATTCTCTTGATCACCTCCACGGATAGTTTACGTGACCGATTCATGGCTCTTCTCTCTATAGAATTCGCCATGACCGATCTCAGACCGCTTAGTTACTTTCTCGGAATTTCCGTAACAAGAACCCAAAATTCTCTATTTCTTTCACAAGAGAAATATGCTCGGGAAATTCTTGAACGAGCCGGCCTCACCGATTGCAACCCGGCTGCCACCCCTATTGATACGCAAAATAAATTGAGTGGCACTCATGATACGCCCGTAGAAAACATCACCAAATACCGAAGCTTCGCCGGAGCCCTACAATATCTCACCTTTACACGACCCGATATCACCTACACGGTCAAACAAGTATGTCTTCATATGCATGATCCAAAGACTACTCATTTGAATGCTCTAAAAATGATTCTGAGATATATAAAGGGCACCATCACACATGGCTTACACCTTCAACCTTCCCCAACTTCTTCTCTGGTAGCCTTCACGGACGCAGATTGGGGAGGGTGTCCCGACACCCGCCGGTCAACCTCTGGGTATTGTGTATACATGGGTGACAATTTACTTTCATGGTCCTCGAAACGCCAACCCACTTTGTCCCGTTCAAGCGCCGAGGCGAAATACCGGGGCGTCGCAAATCTAGTTTCCGAAGTATGTTGGCTCCGAAATTTATTACTTGAACTACATCATCCACTTGACCAAGCCACATTGGTTTACTGTGATAATGTTAGCGCCATCTACTTAGCCGACAATCCGGTTCAACATCAACATACAAAGCACATCGAAATGGACATACATTTCGTTCGCGAAAAGGTCGCCAAAGGTCATATTTGGGTTCTCCATGTTCCCTCATGATATCAAATAGCCGACATTTTCACTAAGGGCTTGCCAAAGGTTCTATTCGACGATTTTTGTAACAGTCTCAACATCCGCGATCCTCCCGTTTCGAGTGCGGGGGAATATTAGAATAGTGTTTGACAGTTGGCAAAATATGTATCCTAAATTGTATCTTTATATTTATTGTAATTAGCACAATCAAAGAGGCATAATTATAGGAATCGCAAATCAATGTAACGATTATATAATTGTGGAGAATTATGGAATGAAGGCACAAAAAAACATTCCCTCAATCTCTTACAATTCCTTTAATTTATCGATGTTACTTTTGTTAGTTTTGCAAAAAAAAAATTATTTTATCTATTGTATCGTTGTTATTTGTTTATCTCATATTAAAGTTAAAATATTTTTTTTCAATTTGGGATCGCATAGATGTCTTTTCAGCAAATATGTAAATAGAAACATAAATACATTGAGAAATTGGGTGGCCCGGACTCCCACACTTGAAACAAACGTAAGGCTACATGGTATGGGGATGATCCTTCAAGGGAGGATGATCCGCCACGTCATCTCCACATCACCATCCTTGGGAGGATGGTCCATCCCACAAATTTAGTGGGAATGGGAGGATGATCCTAGATAATCCTACCCTACCACTTTTTTATTTTTTATTTTTTAACCTTCCACTATTTTTAACATTTAACAAATAAATTAAGAAAATATTTTCATTAATATTAAAAAACAATACATAAACTTAAAAAAAGCACAAACTTAAAAAAATCCTAATAAATTAAAAAAAAAACATAACTTAAAAAAAATCAACCACTTTGATGCTTCTTCATGATGTCGTTTTGTAGTTTTAGCAAAGTCGAACGTTTCGGCTCAGGATAACTATCGACATCCATCGTTAATATTTCTCATTCCTTGAGTCGAATCTTTTCATCGGACAATCGAATCTTTTCTCCCGCCACGCGTGACTTTTCTTCGATGGCCCGCTCCTTCGCCCTCGCCTTTTGGGCCGTGACCTCGGTGTACGTTTTAAATTGGGTCATAAACTCCTCCATCTTCGGGTCGACCTTTTGCTTTTCTTTCTCCTTCGCCCGCTCCTTCTTTGATTTGTCCCGGCCCGGGGGACGCTCCGCTTCATGTATGGCGTATTCTTCTTCGTCGAACTCGGCGTCATCGTTTAAGTTTATGTGACATCTCGCGTCCGAGCCGCCGGCGCTATAACTACCGGATTCCGATGTCCTTTGCCGCTTCGCCATCTCCACCTCGTTCGGGATCGGTGTGACAACCGGCAAAAATAATGGTAAATTCGTACAACTTAAAACTTGATTTAACGTTTAATTTCTCTCGTTACGATTTAATTAGTGCATGATTACGTCGTATAAGTTCTAGCAATCACAAGACATGGTTAAAAATGCTAAACAATATTAACACAATCACCATGTTGCGAGAAAACCGCAAACTATGTCCAAATATGTTGGCAAAATGCTGAAAGCACTATTCACCTGAGCACACTATTCATGCCAGCAAGTTCCGAAAACCGTCTGAACGAGCGACGAAAGGCATGGACGCACTCTATAGATGAAATACGAATAAAAATCCCTAATTAGGGACACTAAACACTAAAGCGCATTAACATTCCGGTAAATGCACATAATTACACGTTATCCGTTCGGTGCCAAAATATAACCGAAACAGAATGTCCGCGGCACTAGAAATTAACATTTTAATGTCCGTAGGGCTTATAAATATTATAATACACTTTAATTAGGCTTGTGGAGGCTAATGGAATATCCGAATTACAAGTCTCTGATATTACGGCATAACTTGCACAACTTCGTCGTTTTCGCACCGATGAACTAGTTAGCGATATTTTCGCTATCCAAACAACTAAACGAACATCCTAGTGAACTAGTTAAGCACATTTTGGTGTCAAAAATATTGTCGGAACGCTTATGGAGTAAGAACTTATCAAACCCCCTAAACCCCTAAACTTTTATTAAAACTTACAACTTTTATAATGTAACATTTATAAAAAAAAAAAAAAAAACCATCCCGCCTCCCAATCGGTCAACATGGGGTCCACTTCCCCTTAACCTACACTTGACAATCTTCGCAATAGGGTATGAGATTGAAAGATTTGGTTTACTACTTGAAAGATTATGATCTCACCTTCATCATACCATATCTATACATCTTACCACATATCATTCTTTCCAAAATCAATCACCAACACCCTTCTTTCCTTCCTTCTTCATCTCGGCTCAAACACCCCCACATAACCCCACCATTTTCATTCCAAGATCACCCTATTTTCAATAAAATTAAGCCTACATAAGACCTTCTAAGCATCAAGATCATATGGAGCATCCTTAGAGCTTGGTGTGGAGCTTAACTTCTTCCTAATCTTCATACTAATCTTGTGCAAAGTTGTAAGCTCTCACTAACTGATGAAACAATGGTTAACCGGGTGGGTTAACTCACTGGTCTCGTCAAGAGGGTTAATCCCTTCTTTCCGAGGATCGCTGGCTGGATCGTCTAGTGGTGGGTTTCCTGCACAAGGAAACAAGCCGTGACTCGTAACAAGGAGGATGGGGTGGGGGGTGCTCCTTGTTACCACTCTCCGGCGTGAGAATCAGTAGTTTGCTTGGGAAGCAAAGTGTGATAGTAGTAGTATTGAGAGAGTTGAGAAGTGATACCTCAAACCTGGTTTGGGGTCGGTATTTATAGCCGATGAGTGAAGGAGGGTAGTTGAGTAGCTAGTCTGACATCGTACAACTGCTTGCAGGTGTGTCAGACCTGCCGGTTGCGGAGGTGATGCCACGTCCTGCTGTGATGTCAGACTGTTGTACATGTGTAGGCCAGTGGGTGACTGTTCCCAGTACCACTTGTACTGTGGTGTCAGACCCACTTGCCTTGTAGGCAGGATGCGGTGCCAGGCCGCATCGGTGCCAGACCTGCCGCACCGCATCCTGCCTACAAGGCAAGTGGGTCTGACACCACAGTACAAGTGGTACTGGGAACAGTCACCCACTGGCCTACACATGTACAACAGTCTGACATCACAGCAGGACGTGGCATCACCTCCGCAACCGGCAGGTCTGATACACCTGCAAGCAGTTGTACGATGTCAGACTAGCTACTCAACTACCCTCCTTCACTCCTCGGCTATAAATACCGACCCCAAACCAGGTTTGAGGTATCACTTCTCAACTCTCTCAATACTACTACTATCACACTTTGCTTCCCAAGCAAACTACTGATTCTCACGCCGGAGAGTGGTAACAAGGAGCACCCCCCACCCCATCCTCCTTGTTACGAGTCACGGCTTGTTTCCTTGTGCAGGAAACCCACCACCAGACGATCCAGCCAGCGATCCTCGGAAAGAAGGGATTAACCCTCTTGACGAGACCAGTGAGTTAACCCACCCGGTTAACCATTGTTTCATCACTAACCATCTTTTTAAGCTTGTTATTATGTGTAGATTTATAAAGCACTTGTTGATCATCTTGTAATCAAAGAAGAAATTCACCTAAAACCCTAAACCAAAACATAACAACTTACTGAATAAGAAGTATTATGTGAGTATTATGTGTATTAGTGTTGAGTGAGTTGTATGAGCATCTTGATTTTGTTAAAGTAGGTTGATTAGGCATGTGATTTATGATGATCATGTTATTTATTTAGTGTAGTATTTTGTATTAGTGATGATCTTACTATATTAGGCATAAAAATATGATTTAAACAAGTAGGTGTTTAAATCTTGAAAGATCATCATCTTCATGGTTCATGAGCTTTACATCTAATTTTGATACTTGAAGAATCATGGACTTTAATAGACTTGAAATTTGATTTAATGAACTAGTAAACTTGATTTTTATATATAACAAGTGATATAATCAATGGTTATAAAAACGTCACATAAAAAGTCTTAACACTTTAATACTTCAAAGTCTTGGGATTTTTAGAGGTTTAAAAGTAAAAAAATATATAATCAAGTTGTATTTAAAAGAACTCATTAAAAAGATGAACCTAAAGTTTATTAAAACTTTTATAAAAAATACATGTATGAAGGCTCATGAAGTGTGAAGTGAAATTGTAGAATTTATTCACTTGAAAAATAAGTTTGATGAACTTGGTAAATTGATGATGATTTGGAAATTGAAAAATGATTTTTAAACACGTTTTGAATACATGGGAAAACGCCATAGTTTGGGGAAATTATGGCGAAATTTTCTAAAATCTTAATCGCGATTAAAATGGGATTAACGGGATGATTAGCATGGTTAATCGCGATTAGTGACTTTAATCATGATTAACAACCTTAATAGTGATTAGACAAACCCTAATGACAAGGGGCAAGTCTTAACCATCCAAGAGTTGTTTAAACACTAAAAGTTGCCTTTATTAAATAAAGTGGGTAAAATTATAAGTATAACAATCAATATAATTTTTGGGGAAAATTATATACACTTCAAATACCCTACTTGGTGTATAATTTGTGTATAATTATGTGTATGTATTAGTACTAGGAATACATACTAAAATAATACATACAATACTTACCAAAAATATACACTTACACTACGACCAAAATCTCACAAATATTCGCAAATATAACGACGGACATCGGACGATTCTTTATGCTTCTACAACGAAACGGACAACTTCGACACAAAAACTATATATATTACCCGAACGTCACTACAAGCCTAAAAATAAACCGTTCTAGACACTTCATATGTATCAATGACAACGAAAAACCGGAAAGTTCGATAACGAGAATAACACCAAGTAATGTAAATATTGGGTTATTATACTAACACGTGTTGTCACACCCCGAATTTCACGTGTCACCGGTGGGCCCGGTAGGGAGTATCGTGACGTAGTTGATATCATCATAGTCAAACAACACAATATATAAATGCATAGCGGAAGCAAAAGATAAAGTATATTACAATCCGAATATAAAGTAATATCACGTATTACAACGGAAAGTAAAGGATCCACAGGCGGATCTTAAAACATAAATATTGTTCAACAGACTTTAGACGCCTAGAACTTGCAAGATTCCTTATTAACGTCCTGAGCAGCTTCCAGCCTATTACGTACTTGTACCTGTCACTTAGACTTTTGAAAATACGTCAGTTTTCACTGGTAAATACACTCAACCGACTCATTTGAAAATGTCTATGAAAATTTGTTTAGGTGCTCAAGGCACGAAGATGTTTTGACACTTTGATTAAAATGCACAAGGCAAAATTTAATCTTTTATACTAGGGACAAACTATATTTCATGTTATCAGTTTTACATAACTTGCTCTACATACGGGGCCCGGTTCTATGCCGGTTCAAGATTTAACCGACACACCACTATTCCCTTATTGGGAATCCCTTATTGGGTATAATTAATTAATAAACATATGGCATCTGTCAGGTATATGCCTACACCCCGTGCTTAGGTCGTGGCCATTGCATTTAATGAGTCAAGGATATCCAGGACACGGTCGCATTAATCCCCAATGTTTCAGTCAAGCAATACGAATTAAAAACAGGTTATTTGGATTTCCCGACTTATTGGTCTTTGAATCCCATACCTGACCATGCGGTATTTATATTACCGTATCCCAAGCCCGTAATAGGGAAAATAAGTTAAGATTATTTACCTGAGCTAGCTCCTGTCTTAAATAGCAAGAATTTTATTAACTCAGCCGTATTCACTTAAGTAAGCGTAGGTACAATTTACCGGAAGGCTCTAGTCTGGAATGATGGTATAAATAACCAATTAGAATGCTAACGGGTCTTTAATTAAGCCTAAGCTTAGACCGGTTAATTATATGGTTCAAACGCGCGATTAGGCGAAGACCGGAATAGAATGTGATTTAGACCCGACAGGTTTGAAGACTGGCCTTATATGGGTAATCTAGGTACATTCTGAATTTTGGGGTAAAACCGATAAGGTTTGACCCGTTTCGGCAAATTTATATAAACTAGTTACGTAAGCCGAACCGAATGCGAAAGAGGCGTAACGGGTAATCATAAGGGTCCTAACCAGGTTTCCTAAGTTAATATGCCTCAAATATATTGTGATATCAGTAGGGTACCTTCCATTATGCCCAAAACGAATTTAAACACAAACTATGCCCCGTAGGGGTAGTTTGGTCATTTACAAGGTTATAAAAGAGTCTAAGTATTAACCTGTGTTACCGGTCTGATATAATCAGTAAAAATACTTATTTTACTAAGTTATAACAGTAGGGTAAAGTATATATGTGAAATTTATCAATTTTAACCAAACTATGCACCGTAGGGCATTTTGGTAATTTCACATAAGCCGTAAAGCTCAAAACTGAAGTCTGAGTTAAACAACTTTTACTTACTGTTAAAATACTATAATTTACCTAAAATATCAGTAGGTATCAACCCTTGTATGTTTAAAATAGTTTTAGTACATACTATGCGTTAAAAACGCTTAAAAAGGCGATTAGAAGCCATTTCCGGGTTCTATGCGTTAAAATGTTTAAAATAGTTTTATTCCAGAAGGCTTAAAATAATTTATTTATCATATCTAATCAGTAGCAAAAGGTTTGGAGTCGATTAGATATGTAAAACTCATTTTATAGCCCGTAAGGGCAAAACCGTCAATTATCGGATTAAGCCTATGACTATAAGTTATGCTCAGCCTAAAATTAATTAAAAATCTTCAAAATTCCCAAAATAATATATTACATCAGTGGGTAATAAGTTTGATATCAAAAGTGAGTTTAAATAGGCTATACGCTAGTTACGCCGTTTAATCGCTAAAGAAGCTTTTAATTACGCTAATGAGCATAACTCTCAAACTACACCTCAAACTGATGTCAAATTTTAGGTGCAAGTTTATATATCAGTAATTAAGGTTTCTACTCTTTTAAATTTTCAAAAATCACGTTTTAAGGTGAAAAGGGCATAATGGTCAACATATAGGCAATTAACGGAATCATGCGTATTAATTGGTTAACTAATGAACCATGGTGTATAATCACAGAGGGTTATACTAGCATATAACCTGGTCCAAATAGAGCTCTAAGGTATTTCTAAATCATACCAAAACGGGTCAGAACTGAAGTCAAAGCTTTGCGACTTTCGGTTCCGAACCGGGTCTAAACAGGAAATTGTCGGGTTGAACATGTTTAGACATGTTCTTACACTAATTACCAAGTTATATTAATGATCAAACAGGTTGTATGTGTTCTACATTGCTAATCATGTATAAATTAGAAACTAAGTATCCTGTTGACTTTTTATTAACAAGTTTGACCCGACATTTGACCTAGTTAGAGTGGGAATCGGGGGGAACCCTTTTAAGGGTTTATTACCCACGTAATTACCAACTTATAACTACTTTCAATTCGACTAATCACTGAACCATTAGTGATTAATCATTAAGTCAACCGTTAATTACGACGGTTTGACTTTTAAGCTAAAACTAAGCAAAAACTTAACTAAGAAAGGTTAAGCATACTTACTAGAGTCCTTTGCACGATTAGTGATCACTTGGGCCTGCTTTGGAGCTCCAGAATTGATCAGGAATGCAAGAGAAAGGTGTGAAGAACTTGTTGCAACTTAGTGGCCTTTTATAGTGCTCATAAGCTCTTAGATCATTGACAACAAGTGCTATCAAGGGCCATGGATCATCAACAGATGTCCCTAAGTGTTTAGGGGTTGCCTATGGGTCGCCCAAGATGAGAAAAATCGGATAAGAGTCGATTAGAATGCAAATGGCAGACACTTAGCAACATTTTCGGAGTCAGAAGACCCCTCGCGTCACGCGTAGGTCTCCATAGGGAGCCTCGCGTGGCGCGACGCCCTACCTGCATCAAATCTAATTTTTGATTTTTATGTTTTGGTCCTTGGCTCTTGGGAACTTTGCTATGACTTCATTTCTTGCATTTTGAACCCTCCAAATTGATGTTTAAGGGCTTTAAGACATTTACCCATTTTGTTTAGTCCTTGGTTAATTTTATTGTCACCCAAAAAGTCCTAAACTTCAACGTTGACGCTTTTAACCCCTCGCATACGAATTTGATCACAACTTTCTCATACGATAACGAAACTTTATGAAATTTATATCGTGCATTCTAGTGAGCATAATTAACAGTTACAAAGCTTCGGGTTTGTCAAAAGGTCACTCAGAGGTATAACTTAAACATGTTGACACATTTAACCCCTGTAGTTTGTAATCTCTCACTTTCTTTCATTTTTAGCTTCGTATGATCCATGATTTATTCGTTTGAAGGTATGAGCATCATGTAGGGTTAATGTACAATATATTTATTCACTGTTGACATTTAGAACTCGTATATTCACATACTTTCCATGATTGTCAACTTTAATCCTTTTATAACATTCTTTCACATGTTCAAACATATGACATGTGTCAACACATTATAGGACGTGAATTTTCGAGGTGTTACATCCTCACCCCCTTAAAAGAAATCTCGACCTCGAGATTTACTGAAATAAATAAGGGTACTTTTCTTTCATCCTGGACTCAACCTCCCACGTATATTCGGGACCTCTACGGGCATCCCATTTGACCTTTACAATAGGCACATGCTTCCTTCGAAGCTTCTTAACCTGTCGATCTTCAATCGACAATGGTTTTTCCACAAATTTTAAGCTCTCATCTATATGCACATCTGTATGTGGTATGACCAGTGATTCGTCAGCGAAACACTTCTTCAGATTGCAGATGTGGAATACGTTATGAATACCACTGAGCTCTTCAGGTAAGTTTAGCTTATAGGCAACTGACCCGACACGTTCGATAACCTCGAAAGGTCCTATGTATCTCGGGCTTAGCTTGCCTTTCTTACCAAATCGCATCACCCCCTTCCAGGGTGATACTTTAAGTAACACTTTGTCACCTACTTCGAAGTGAAAAGATTTACGCTTTGGATCTGCGTAGCTCTTCTGCCTATCTCGGGCAGCTTTGAGACGGTCACGAATCTGGACAATCTTGTCTGTTGTTTCAAAGACTATCTCTGGTCCTGACAGTTGGACATCTCCAACTTCTGCCCAACAAGCGGGCGTTCTACACTTTCTACCGTATAAAGCCTCGAAAGGCGCAGCCTTGTTGCTGGTATGGTAGCTATTGTTATATGAGAACTCAAACAATGGTAGGTGGTTATTCCAACTACTACCTAAATCAATTATACATTGCACGTAGCATGTCCTCCAATGTCTGGATGGTAAGGCGGTTAACAAATTTGGCACACCCTTCCTGGGTGATTTCTTTTGTTGAATCTTATTCTTTAACAAGAACTTAGGAGGGTTGCTATTTTCATAAATTCTAAATTTTCTACCGTATACTGGCAACTTACAATCGACTATGGATTTGTATGATCTTATTTGTTGTTTCCTAGGCAACTTTCAGATCCTGATAATTGGACTTACCAATTCTCTAATTAACAATAGATGTTTAACATTCCACCCATACAAGGTCTCCAAAGGAGTAGCCTTGATACTTACATAATAATTGCTATAGAAAAAACTTATTTTATGGTGAGATGGTTATTCCAACCACCGCTTAACTAATCTCAAAGAATAGCTAATCCTTACAGCTAGTCGAACTAATCGACGATCCTGGCAGGTAATAGTGATTCTTAATTGTTGCCTAAATAGGGTTGCGGTAATCAATGCATAAGCAAGATGATCCGTCTTTCTCATTTATATAAATCGGAGTTCTTAGAACTTCGGATTTTGGCTTTATGAAATCTCCTCTAAAAACTTATCGATTTGGCTCTTAGTTCTTTCTATTCCGTTGGTACTAACAGATATAAGGCTTTTACAATAATTGCAGCCCTAAGCGGGATGTTTATTCTAACATCCACTTGCCTCTCAGAAGGCAAACATGGTAATTCTTATAAAGAAGATAATTATGACACACAGAGATGTCAGAGATGTCTGTATTTTCAGGCTTTGGTTTATCTATCGATGTCGGTGTCAGATAAATGACACATTCTCCTTACAAATGCAAGGATGCCCTAAGTAGAGATACTTATAAGGACATTTTATATTGGATATCTTCTTTGAATACTACTAGTCGACTTTAGCACAATATGACCATTGGGATATCCCAGGGGTTCCATGCATTAAACCTCCATACTGATCAGGCATGGAAGTAATCTATGGGACACACTAGGATACGTCAATCCTCATATGGTACTCTTATCAAACATAGTTTGGCATTCGCAGGCGATATAAAATAATGAGAAAATAATAAAATAAATAATATATATATTGTCGTACTCTTCCTGGGGAAAAGTACTCCAGGTTCTTATGAGAGGATTAACTTCGAGGATGGGAGAGATGGTCATTATCGATTCCATTGGTAAGTTATATGTTACATTTAATATTTGAAGTTCTTATGAATGTAATCAAGAGTTTACCAGGCTTATGGTTTACTAAAGGTTTATTATCCCTTACATTAACGTAAGATACTTAGTAGAAACTATCAATGTTAAATGGTACGGGACGTACCTGATGCTATTATTGATATGTACTGTCTCTGCCATTCAATCGGTAGTTCGTGCGTTTCCTTTCTTATCCTTCCCAGACTTAGCTGCTCCTTCCTTGGCGGCCTCAGGGCAATTAGTTCTAATGTGGCCCTTTTCGCCACAGTTGAAACAGTTTGCATTATTTATGTCCCTACATTCGTGGGACTGGTGGCCAGTTCTTTTGCAGATGCCACATTGCTTTACCTTTTGGTTTGATCGACACTGTCCCCAGTGTCTTCTTTTGCAGGTTTTGCATGTAGGCTTTTTGTTGGAATCCTGTTGGTTATTGTTGAACTCGGATTTGCTCTTCTTAGGATTCTGGGAGTTATCCTCCTCCCTTTTATGCTTCCCATCTTCAGAGGCCTTGGCAGCCTTGTTTCTAGCCACATCGAGTGTGAGAGATAGCGACAGATCTGCCGCTGACCTGAATGTATTAGGTCTCAATGCTTTCACACTTCCTTTATTTCTGGGGCTAGACCCCCAATAAAGCGAGCTATTCGCTTTGGTTCCGGTATGATCAAATAAGGAACCAATCGAGACTTGGTATTGAAACTTGTAAGGTATGCTTGACAATCTAAGTTCTCCATGACTAATGTCAAGAATTCAGTCTCGATCTTCTCAACTTCATGTTGAGGACAGTAATTTTCTTTGATAAGAGCAACGAACTGATCCCAAGTCATGTTGTACAAAGGGATCTTCCCGGTGGCTTGAATCAACGATCTCCACCAGGCTAAGGCCTCACCCTTAAATGATTGCGACACAAACTTGACCACATCCCTCTCAGCGCATCCGCTGATATCCATAACTGTATCCATCTCATCTAACCACGTCATACAATCTACAGCTCCTTCCTCCCGAGTGAAATCCCGGGGTTTACATGAAACAAAGTACTTGTAGGAGCAACCCTTATCACGGGGTTCTTGATTCAGTATGATTTGTTGGGACGGATCGCTGTGATGATTAGAAGAGTGACGCTCGTCATCTTCCTTCTTGGGTTTATCCTTCTTGGAAGGAGGCTTCAAATGCGGTGTAGATAGGGTCCTACTCCGAGTCCCACTATACTCTTCGTACTGCCGCTCTAAGGCCTTTGTAACTGCGTCGTCTATTAACGCTTTTAGTTCAGCACCCGTTAAATTAATTCGGGCGTTATCATTGTTCTCCACTGGGTGGCTATTAATTTCATCTGAGCCAGCCATTTAATTGAACTGCTACATAAAACAAGGACAATAGTTTACTTGGGAGTTTATTATGGAATTGTCTTTTATGGAAATTCATTAACCATGGTAACGGAGACCATATTTGGTTAATTTATTAATCACATTTATTTAGGATTTCTATTATAATTTATCCTAATTATAAAAACAATAACAGTTTTACTAGTGGCACGAAAGGCCTAGTCACATGGACATTTATAAATTATAAGCTATGATTTTAGAGAATCAAAGCATTGAGGTTTGAACCAAAGTTCATTACCTTTTCTTGACAGGGAGTTGTAGGCTATCACTGTCTTTAGTCTCAGGGGACATTAACTATAGCCCGTAGGCACTTCCCTTCCAAGGGATGTTTATAATATGATCATCTCATAGGATGATATAAGCCATGATTTCAGAGAATCGAGGCATTTAGATTTGAATCAAAGTTCATTACCTTTTCTTGACAGGGAGTTGTACGCTACCACTGTCTTTAGTCTCAAAGGACATTAACTATAGCCCGTAGGCACTTCCCTTCCAAGGGATGTTTATAATATGATCATCTCATAGGATGATATAAGCCATGATTTCAGAGAATCGAGGCATTTAGGTTTGAATCAAAGTTCATTACCTTTTCTTGACAGGGAGTTGTAGGCTACCACTGTCTTTAGTCTCAGAGGACATTAGTTATAGCCCGTAGGCACTTCATCCTTAAGGGATGATTATTTCAAATAAGGGGATTTAAATTAACCCCCTTTTTAAAAGATGGCCTGTGTGACTTTAACGATTCACGGTTTACCAAAAATGTTAACATACTTATAGATGTTAACAGGGACTGGAATCTTTTGGATAGGTTTTACCGTCTTGGCCATGTCTGCAATGACATTTAGGCTAGGTTTTACCATCTTGGCCATGTCTGTATTGACATTTAGGCTAGGTTTTACCATCTTGGCCATGTCTGTATTGACATTTAGGCTAGGTTTTACCTTTAAGATTCCTTTAATATTTAACGCAGAACAAACCTAAATTGAAATGTTAACAAGGATCTGAATCTAATTGTGGAACTACCATCTTGGCCTTGTCTTAATATGACACATGGCTAGGTCTTGTCCTTTTTTTTTTTAGATTTTGCCATTTTATTATAATGGTAGATCTTATAATATAGGAATGATATTTTAAATATAATCGTTCCTTTAAAATTTAAAAAAGTATATGGTTGCCCTAGACGGGACTTCTACAGAAAACGAATTGCCCACGCAAGGGCTAATCAGAAAAATAACAAAGGAACCAAATAAGGACAAAATAAAACGAATTAGGATTTGTCCTATGTTCTTGTCTAGACTCAAGAATGTGCAACTGTGTAACTGAGATTAAACACCAAAAGGCTAGCGTTTAATTCACTCAGTGTTGGCTCTGATATCAACCTGTCACACCCCGAATTCCACGTGTCACCGGTGGGCCCGGTAGGGAGTATCGTGACGTAGTTGATATCATCATAGTCAAACAACACAATATATAAATGCACAGCGGAAGCAAAAGATAAAGTATATTACAATCCGAATATAAAGTAATATCACGTATTACAACGGAAAGTAAAGGATCCACAGGCGGATCTTAAAACATAAATATTGTTCAACAGACTTTAGACGCCTAGAACTTGCAAGATTCCTTATTAACGTCCTGAGCAGCTTCCAGCCTATTACGTACTTGTACCTGTCACTTAGACTTTTGAAAATACGTCAGTTTTCACTGGTAAATACACTCAACCGACTCATTTGAAAATGTCTATGAAAATTTGTTTAGGTACTCAAGGCACGAGGATGTTTTGACACTTTGATTAAAATGCACAAGGCAAAATTTAATCTTTCATACTTGGGACAAACTATATTTTATGTTATCATTTTTACATAACTTGCTCTACATACGGGGCCCGGTTCTATGCCGGTTCAAGATTTAACCGACACACCACTATTCCCTTATTGGGAATCCCTTATTGGGTATAATTAATTAATAAACATATGGCATCTGTCAGGTGTATGCCTACACCCCGTGCTTAGGTCGTGACCATTGCATTTAATGAGTCAAGGATATCCAGGACATGGTCGCATTAATCCCCAATGTTTCAGTCAAGCAATACGAATTAAAAACAGGTTATTTGGATTTCCCGACTTATTGGTCTTTGAATCCCATACCTGACCATGCGGTATTTATATTACCATATCCCAAGCCCGTAATAGGGAAAATAAGTTAAGAGTATTTACCTGACCTAGCTCCTGTCTTAAATAGCAAGAATTTTATTAACTCAGCCGTATTCACTTAAGTAAGCGTAGGTACAATTTACCGGAAGGCTCTAGTCTGGAATGATGGTATAAATAACCAATTAGAATGCTAACGGGTCTTTAATTAAGCCTAAGCTTAGACCGGTTAATTATATGGTTCAAACGCGCGATTAGGCGAAGACCGGAATAGAATGTGATTTAGACCCGATAGGTTTGAAGACTTGCCTTATATGGGAAATCTAGGCACATTCTGAATTTTGGGGTAAAACCGATAAGGTTTGACACGTTTCGGCTAATTTATATAAACTAGTTACGTAAGCCGAACCGAACGCGAAAGAGGCGTAACGGGTAATCATAAGGGTCCTAACCAGGTTTCCTAAGTTAATATGCCTCAAATATATTGTGATATCAGTAGGGTACCTTCCATTATGCCCAAAACGAATTTAAACACAAACTATGCCCCGTAGGGGTAGTTTGGTCATTTACAAGTTACAAGGTTATAAAAGAGTCTAAGTATTAACCTGTGTTACCGGTCTGATATAATCAGTAAAAATACTTAGTTTACTAAGTTATAACAGTAGGGTAAAGTATATATGTGAAATTTATCAATTTTAACCAAACTATGCACCGTAGGGCATTTTGGTAATTTCACATAACCCGTAAAGCTCAAAACTGATGTCTGAGTTAAAAAACTTTTGCTTATTGTTAAAATACTATAATTTACCTAAAATATCGGTAGGTATTAACCCGTGTATGTTTAAAATTGTTTTAGTACATACTATGCGTTAAAAACGCTTAAAAAGGCGATTAGAAGCCATTTTCGGGTTCTATACATAAAGTTGATATTTTTATTATTCCAGAAGGCTTAAAATAAGTTATTTATCATATCTAATCAGTAGCAAAAGGTTTGGAGTCGATTAGATATGTAAAACTCATTTTATAGCCCGTAAGGGCAAAACCGTCAATTATCGGATTAAGCCTATGACTATAAGTTATGCTCAGCCTAAAATTAATTAAAAATCTTCAAAATTCCCAAAATAATATATTACATCAGTGGGTAATAAGTTTGATATCAAAAGTGAGTTTAAATAGGCTATACGCTAGTTACGCCGTTTAATCGCTAAAGAAGCTTTTAATTACGCTAATGAGCATAACTCTCAAACTACACCTCAAACTAATGTCAAATTTTAGGTGCAAGTTTATATATCAGTAATTAAGGTTTCTACTCTTTTAAATTTTCAAAAATCACGTTTTAAGGTGAAAAGGGCATAATGGTCAACATATAGGCAATTAACGGAATCATGCGTATTAATTGGTTAACTAATGAACCATGGTGTATAATCACAGAGGGTTATACTAGCATGTAACCTGGTCCAAATAGAGCTCTAAGGTATTTCTAAATCATACCAAAACGGGTCAGAACTGAAGTCAAAGCTTTGCGACTTTCGGTTCCGAACCGGGTCTAAACAGGAAATTGTCGGGTTGAACATGTTTAGACATGTTCTTACACTAATTACCAAGTTATATTAATGATCAAACAGGTTGTATGTGTTCTACATTGCTAATCATGTATAAATTAGAAACTAAGTATCCTGTTGACTTTTTATTAACAAGTTTGACCCGACATTTGACCTAGTTAGAGTGGGAATCAGGGGGAACCCTTTTAAGGGTTTATTACCCACGTAATTACCAACTTATAACTACTTTCAATTCGACTAATCACTGAACCATTAGTGATTAATCGTTAAGTCAACCGTTAATTACGACGGTTTGACTTTTAAGCTAAAACTAAGCAAAAACTTAACTAAGAAAGGTTAAGCATACTTACTAGAGTCCTTTGCACGATTAGTGCTCACTTGAGCCTGCTTTGGAACTCCAGAATTGATCAGGAATGCAAGAGAAAAGTGTGAAGAACTTGTTGCAACTTAGTGGCCTTTTATAGTGCTCATAAGCTCTTAGATCATTGACAACAATTGCTATCAAGGGCCATGGATCATCAACAGATGTCCCTAAGTGTTTAGGGGTTTCCTAGGGGTCGCCCAAGATGAGGAAAATCAGATAAGAGTCGATTAGAATGCAAATGGCAGACACTTAGCAACATTTTCGGAGTCAGAAGACCCCTCGCGTCATGCGTAGGTCTCCATAAGGAGCCTCGCGTGGCGCGACGCCCTACCTGCATCAAATCTAATTTTTGATTTTTATGTTTTGGTCCTTGGCTCTTGGGAACTTTGCTATGACTTCATTTCTTGCATTTTGAACCCTCCAAATTGATGTTTAAGGGCTTCAAGACATTTACCCATTTTGTTTAGTCCTTGGTTAATTTTATTGTCACCCAAAAAGTCCTAAACTTCAACGTTGACGCTTTTAACCCCTCGCATACGAATTGGATCACAACTTTCTCATACGATAACAAAACTTTATGAAATTTATATCGTGCATTCTAGTGAGCATAATTAACAGTTACAAAGCTTCGGGTTTGTCAAAAGGTCACTCAGAGGTATAACTTAAACATGTTGACACATTTAACCCCTGTAGTTTGTAATCTCTCACTTTCTTTCATTTTTAGCTTCGTATGATCCATGATTTATTCGTTTGAAGGTATGAGCATCATGTAGGGTTAATGTACAATATATTTATTCACTGTTGAAATTTAGAACTCGTATATTCACATACTTTCCATGATTGTCAACTTTAATCCTTTTATAACATTCTTTCACATGTTCAAACATATGACACGTGTCAACACATTATAGGACGTGAATTTTCGAGTTGTTACACGTGTAGATCAAGAAAGTACAAGATTTAGGTTGAAAACTTACAAGAATCACGAAAAAACGAGAGAAAGAGTGGTTGGAGCGAGCTGAGTCGAGTGAGAGGTGTCACATCAAGTGATGTGACATATGAAGGGTATTTATAGGGTTTCCCAAAAAGAAAAGTGGGGAAAGTGGCTGGTCGATCGGGTGGCTGCCCGATCGGGTGACAACTCGATCGGATGGCAACCCGATCGGATGGCAATCCGATCGGATGGCCACTCGATCGGTTGGCCACTCGATCCTTGAGTCCGGCGCGATGAGTTTTGTCGTTTCGATTCGCGTGTTGAGCGTTGCGATGCGATCCGAGCGAGCGATGCGATAGTATTACCCATTAGTTACCCAATTAACATAACTACTATATCTAACATACAATCACTACAATTTACTTGCGTTTAGCGTGTGCGATTCGATTGTGATAGAGTTGCGATTGCGTTTCGATTAATCACCTTAACATAAAAATAAATAAACATGCACAAGTAATACACAAGAGGCACACACACGTAACACAATATCCATAACGCATAATTCGAGTTGCGAATGCGATTGCGATGCGATAAGCGATAAAGTGATAAAACACACGATAAATAGCGATTAAACCTCGATTATTAACAAGTACTCTACATAATACAACTAATGCGATAAAAAAATAGACTATCTACAAGTCAAAGAAGTCAAAACAGGAGTTGAGCAAGGAGTGACAGATCGCAATTAGCAATCTTTTCTTCCTTTGACTTGTAAGCCCCTAGTTCATATTTGACAAAAAGTCGCAGCGGAAGTTCATGCCATAAAATTTATTTCCTTATAAATACCTTGACTTACTAAAATCTTCATTTTAACACAACTTTTTCACATGAAGTCATCAATCGAATCATTTACAATTAAAAAACATAACATGGGTTTTCTAAATTTCATACACCAATGTTCCCGTACAATCTGTCTTGTGACTCGATCCTCGATCTCTATTCCTTGATGATCCTCATGACTCGTACTACCTGCGCTCACCACATAAAATTCATAACATTAGTACGCATTATAAACATACAAGATTTATTCACGTTTACTTTTCGTTCCGTTAACTCTTTACATCCCAGCTTTCCATCTAATCATAAAATCCGTGGTGAGACTTCTTTGCTATTCCTGCATTACACTTCATTCACCAGGCACGCTAATATTATCATTAGTACTCAATTTCATTGGATACATGCGTACCTACTTTCATACATACTTATACATATACATACGTTCACACATAACCAATTACATACATACGTACATACCCACATGTAAACACATCTACATCATTACATACGTATCTACATACACACATACCTACATCATTACATATACTCATAACAATATACATATATACATACATACATCCCTACTTGCAACATACCTAACTCATACATGCCTACTCACATACATACCTTCATATATCCGCGTATACTTGCTCACATACTTATAAACATACATACGTAGGTGCATACATGCTTACATACATTTGTAAATACGTGTATAGAGACATACAAACATACATACATATCTGGGCACTCTTGGCTATCACCTATGATCAAAACCAACTTAAAAGTTAGCTTTGATAGTTAAATAACAAGTTTAAACAAGTTATATGGGTCAAACAAACAAAATTAAACAATTTTGGGATTCAGGGGAGGCTAGACGCCCCACCTAGGCCCTTTTTTTACAGCAAGTTTCTTAATTGCTGCTGCAAAATTCCCAGCCAACCCAAGTTTCACGAAAACGGACATAACTTATTCGTTATTGATCCGATTTACATGATTCTTTTTCCTACGCGGTCGTAATTTAATTCTCCATCACATGGAGTGAAATCCAATATTCGGGCTACCGAAATTTAGGACCTTCAAGCCTTCGGCTTATTACCCTTTTACCAAAATTTTGACCCGTTCATGCATTTATCAACATAACTCATTTGTTTGACAATAACTTCTTATGAACCTAATAATATCAATGACGTCTATCATGAAAGACTAAATTCTTGGATGTCTTGCATCCTCTTAACCCATTTTCGCTCAAAAGCTTATTTTGACCCGTTAAAGGTATATTCCGCATTTTAAGGTCCTTGGCTTACTAAAATCATATTTCTCGCTTTCCTACTTTTTCAAAACATTCACTTAATCAAATAGCTTGTTTCTAATCAACTTTTAAGACCGTTTGCCTGATTTACCCATCAAGGGCGTTTTTGTCAACTTTGTTACATTCTTTACTACAAAGGACTTCCTTTAACATTTGACTAATCGCACGACTTAACTATAACTCAAATCGTACATACCTGGCTCGGATCAAAGCTATGACCCGTTTTAATATTTCGTGCACTAAATGGCTAGTTAAAAGCAACATAATTCATTTCGCTATTCATCCTGTGAATGCATACTACTTGACAAAACAATTCATTAGTCAATATCGCCAAATGGTGATATCTTCACCATTTGACCCGTTAAGTCTAAATGCCCATTTTATCCTTGTGGGACTTTAGTTAGTCATTATCCCATTCATGTAACTTATTCCTTCGTTAACTAGTAACCAAAATCACCATAATACCCTTTTTGACCATCAACTTAGTTTCTTAACATAATCATATGTTCCGACCCATACCAAAACTTGTCGGAACAACATAATTCACATATTTAGTTACCATGTTCGTAATCTATACAATGAATAGATATTCTACAAAAGGGGTGTAAGCTTTACTTACATAACAACCGAATATGCTTCCCGTGCGCATTAGTCCCGTTTGATCCGCTTCCTTCCCAAGCTTCCATGTCGCTTATTAAGCATCAACTATCATATATCATTCTCAAGATAGTTAGCTTATTCATCATTCATCAAATCCTTTTTATCACACAGGTCTTATATTAAGTTTATCATTTAACCTTAAAACATGCTAATCCATCATTTCTTATCCAATTTCTTTAAACATACTTACACATATATGATTTTCAACATTATTAACATAAGCATATCATTACTTCTATCATATCATCAAAAACCCACTTCATAACTACTTTGTTAATCACTTACAAGTGATCTAATATTAAGTTCTTCATAATTTCATCATACTTTTGATGTGTGTACTATCTCCTAAGCATAGTGTACAACTAATTCATGCATATCCTTCTAATCTCATTCATAATTCAACAAATTCCTCCTTCTAATCAACATAAATCATTCATGCATAAACATCAAACATACTAGTATCACATTTCTTTCAATTCCTCTAACAAGAATCCAAATCAAAATACATCAATATTCAACATGAATTAAACATGGATGATGATTCAACTCATCATTCTCACCATAACTAATGGGTTTCACCTCTAAGCATCAAATTAACCTAAATCATGCATAACCCATGTTCTATATGATGATTCTAACATATCCTCATACTCAATTTCATACCAATTCACGATTTACAACATAACCCACTTTGTGCATAATCACCAATCTAACTTTTAAGACATACCTTATGATCCCCTTGTGAAGGTGATCATTAATCCATGCTCGGTTATGAATTTAAGCACCATTTAGCCTTTCAATTTGATGAAAATGATGAAGTTAGGGTTCTTGGCTCCATGGGAGTCTCCTGATCATTCTCGAACACACGAAGTGTGTGTTTGTGTGTGTGCAATTTTTTATATATTAATTCATCTTTCATTTTTTTTTACCCACTTTAGTCCCTTGAGTTAGCCACTAAGACATAATTGGTACAATTTTCGTCATTTAATTGTTTCTACCATACTCTTAACTAGGTTAAATAACCTAGTCATTTATTTCTTGATGTACCATATCATAACATTTAACGAATAGAAACATTCGGGTTTTGGGGTGTTACAAGTCTACCCCCTTTAAATAAGGTTTCGTCCCCGAAACCTTTCTCATTTTCTCTTACACACACACATCTATGTTTGACTTAATAGTCACATCATAATTATAAGTAATCATCCTATCTCATTTCATAATTATTCATACACTTGACTTCTTCTTAACAAGTCTATACTTTCCATGGCATACTTCCACATAACATTCTCATTTCCTCGACCCGTTAGTAACAGGTTAATATACATATTTATTTAAACTTATAATAATGCTTACCTTCATATGATCAGTTTATAACAGATTTAATACCTTCATCTCATCCTTTAAGATTTCATTCTATAGACACATTGTATAACATTTAACTCTTGTTTTGTTATCACAACAAAACTACTATTTCATAGTCACACCTACGTGCTTAACTCCATTGTTAACATCGTTCTACATTTCTATAGTTATTTGTACCATGGTTACCCTTACGTTACTTTTTAAATCATCCTATTCATTTTACATTACTATTACTCTCATTTCATGCATTTCTTAATTTGCATAAGTATACGTGTCATGCAAATTCATTATACGAGAATTTAACCAATACTCGAAATTTTCACTCAAACCTTTGAGACTCACTTCTTAATGACATAGTTTTCTTCTTATTTCAACTTTTAAAAATCAAACATTCCATACTATACCATACCCATTCCAACATTCATTTCGTAGGTCGTTCCCAATTTACCAATTCATACTTATCCAACATAAGTTAAACTTTTGCTAACCTCATCTCATATCATCAATCGACGATCCGTAACCCAGATCGATCCGCATTCTTCACGAGTACTAGCCGTACCAGGCTAGATTTCATTTATCCATGTAAGGTGTCTTCGCTCGTACACATCCTTCCACCGATTCAATTGGTTTCATCACATCAAGAGTTCTAACATTATCATTAACAATTTAGCGGTTAGCACATTTCATTCAAACATTCATTCTACTAGGTGATTACTCATCTATAATTCTTCTACAATTTCTTACATACGCTATAACGTGTCACACATTTCATTTCTCACATGCAATTCTTTCATTCTAGTTACTTATTTCGTCAACCTTCGCAGTTTGACCCGTCAAGGCCAAACTGACATTTCTTAACTATCGTATATGCATTGAGGTACACGCTCGTACCTTTTTCCATTCATGTTTGCTTGCAAAGACATTCATTACATCATTTCGGTATTTTTTTTAAAACTTACCCTTCTCGTTCGTACTTAAACCATTGTCTGGGTCGTAGCCCGTCATTAATTATGACTCCTAAGAGTTGATTACTAACACATCTAACACATAACTGGTTCAAAACTTCTTTCTTTCGTTTTTTTTAAACTTAGGTTTGCACGCCCATTATGATCATTCTTTTATTCATTTACTTTACATTCACTCATATGACTCGTTTGACACAACCATGGTCAAACTATCGACACATTATAACGTGGACTAATTTCATCCTTTTTATATATTAAATATGTCCCGCGGATTCAAACGTAACATCCATACCTTTCATTACTTCTATGTTTCGAATCCGTCTAGCGGTTTCAAACGTACCATTCATACCTTTTCTTCCTTCTATGATTTGAATCCATCTCACAGATTCAAACATATCATTCACATCTTTCATTCCTTACATGTGTTGAATCCGTCTCGCGGATTCAGACATATCATTTCTACATTTCATTTCCTTGAATCCGTTTTACGGATTCAAACATTCTATTCATGCCTTTCATTCCTTGAATCCGTCTCGTGGATTCAAACAGGTCATTCATACTTCATTACTTTCATGCTTCGAATCCGTCTCACGGATTCTAACATATCATTCATACTTTCATTCTTTTTATGCTTCGAATCGGTCTCGCGGATTCTAACATATCATTCATACTTTCATTCCTGAAAGTCTTACGTTTCTCTTTACCCTCACGTCCACCTACTACCTAATTCTAACGGACATACCTGTAACAATTATCACGGTCTCACGAACGTCATATGTTTCTTGTGTACTGGCCAGGTACACAATCCACATACTAGTTTCGTGTCTTCGTGTAATCGCCACCTTATGTCCGAAGAATTAAGTTTCGGTACGTGTATCATTTTCAAAACTTCATTGCCATATCACTATTATATTTCATTTAAAATTTTCTTTCACTCGCTTAATTATACCACTTCATACGCCCACAGGTTAAATTTACGTACCTGGGGTCCATTTGTCTTATCACTTGCCTTGATGTCGGTTCTAGACCTCATTCACGGATCATCAAGCAGTTATACTTACCTTACACATAATATAACCGTTAGTTTCTTCATATGAATGCATACATGCACGTTTTCATTCCATTTCTACCTTTAGATCTTGATCGAGTCGTGGATTGTACGGGTTCCTTATCACAAGAGCACACAGGTTTGAGTTCAAGTACTTATCCTCTCGTACTTGATTCTCTCAAACCAGGGCTCTGATACCAACTTGTAAGCCCCTAGTTCGTATTTGACAAAAAGTCGCAGCGGAAGTTCATGCCATAAAATTTCTTTCCTTATAAATACCTTGACTTACTTAAATCTTCATTTTAACACAACTTTTTCACATGAAGTCATCAATCGAATCATTTACAATTAAAAAACATAACATGGGTTTTCTAAATTTCATACACCAACGTTCCCGTACAATCTGTCTTGTGACTCGATCCTCGATCTCTATTCCTTGATGATCCTCATGACTCATACTACCTGCGCTCACCACATAAAATTCATAACATTAGTACGCATTATAAACATACAAGATTTATTCACGTTTACTTTTTGTTCCGTTAACTCTTTACATCCCAGCTTTCCATCTAATCATAAAATCCGTGGTGAGACTTCTTTGCTATTCCTGCGTTACACTTCATTCACCAGGCACGCTAATATTATCGTAAGTACTCAATTTCATTGGATACATGCGTACCTACTTTCATACATACTTATACATATACATGCGTTCACACATAACCAATTACATACATACGTACATACCCACATGTAAACACATCTACATCATTACATACGTATCTACATACACACATACCTACATCAGTACATATACTCATAACATTATACATATATACATACATACATCCCTACTTGCAACATACCTAACTCATACATGCCTACTCACATACATACCTTCATATATCCGCGTATACTTGCTCACATACTTATAAACATACATACGTAGGTGCATACATGCTTACATACATTTGTAAATACGTGTATAGAGACATACAAACATACATACATATCCGGGCACTCTTGGCTATTGATGTGTACAAAATGCAACATATAATTACATCAATTGTGGCATAAAACTAACCCTTTTTTAGTACTAATGTTGGAAAAAGTGTGTTTTTGTCTTCCTTTTGTATTTTCAGGATTAAATGAGCTCAAATTAACATAAGAAGCAAAAAGGCAGCTAAATCTAACATAAATACAAGAAAAGGAACAAACGTGGCATGCCCGACCTCCCCGAAAGCATCTTCCCAAGCAAAACAAGAGAACAAATGGCTGAACACGCCCCGTGTTCAGTGAACACGGGGGCGTGCCCAAGTGTCAGCATAAAAGACAAAGTTGTAGAAGCTTCCATCACCCACCACGGGGCCGTGCTCAGTGGACACGGGGCCGTGCTCAGCGGACACGGGGCCGTGGTCAACTATAAGATTCGCAGAATCCAGGCAAATCTTGATAGTACAGATATGCTTCTGCACACGGGGTCGTGCCCAGCGGACACAGGGCCGTGGTCAACTAATGCAGACAAAAGCAATTAATTAAGACATAGAAGAGGATGGACACGGGGCCGTGCCCAATGGACACGGGGCCGTGCCCGAGCTTCTGTACAGCCTATAAATAGGAGTGCTTGGCTCAAGCTCAAACCAACCCTTGGCACACCACCTCTCTCACACTTCACCCACCACCCACCACCACCATAACACCATCATCCACCACCATCATCCATTGTCCATCATAGAGTGTGTGAGTCATCTCAGGATCCAAGATTGATCGTAAGAGTTCTTGACAATCAAGGCCATGTTTGCCTAAGTCTCTTACATCACTTGGTGAAGACAAAGTGTCTAGTGTAATACTTTTTATTTTTAATCTTTTCGCACTTTTTAATTGGTTATGTAATAATGACTTTAATAACTAGTTTCTTATGTTGAAGGTGATTCTTCCTTATCGTTTGTCCGTGGTGTCTTGGCATTATTTTACTATCTATATAAAATAAAAGATTTTCACCATTCATATCTCCACGGTCTATATGGAAGTATATTGGCTACCTGGTCGGGGGTTAAGGGAACGGTTTGGTAAGAGTCTTGCCATTGTTCAGTGTATAGATCCTGCAAAGGACCTGGGTCAAATTTAGTAGGACCTCCTTCAATACTTAACGGTATTGGATGGCGGGGGTCCAAACTCTTTGACCCCCTCATAAGTTAAGCTACTATTAAAACTTTAACCCGGCTACTTAGGACTGAATCCCTGCTGACTCAGGCTACTTAGCCGAGGGTAACGTCGCCTTCAAAAGAGGGGCCTACCACATTATGCATTAATAACTTAATTAATTATCTTTCAATAATCCAACCCTTTAGGATTATATCCCTGCTGACTCAAACTACTGGGTTGAGGGTAACGTCACCTCCAAAAGAGGGGCCTACTACAATAACTAAGATAATCTCTTAAATAGTGCAAAAGTGCGGAAATAATCAAAGGTTACACTAAACACGAGTCGGAGCCAAGTGATTCATCTTGTCTATCTGTTTTTCTTTTATTTTTATTTTTCAGCATTTTAGTTAGTTTTTATTTTCTTAGTTTAAAATCTTTTTCTAAACTTTTGATTTGATTAGACGTTGAGGATAAACCGGTATTAAAAGCTCTTGTGTCCTTGGACGACCTCGGTATCTTGTCAACACTATACTACGCTCACGATGGGTGCACTTGCCCATATGTGTGTTTAGTGTTAGTAAATATCGTGTTTTATAAATTTAAAACTTGGCTAAAAAAGTGTTAAAGGGCTTAAAATATACACCTAATATATATAACACTTCACACGCATCAGTTATCACCTATGATCAAAACCAACTTAAAAGTTAGCTTTGATAGTTAAATAACAAGTTTAAACAAGTTATATGGGTCAAACAAACAAAATTAAACAATTTTGGGATTCAGGGGGGGCTAGACGCCCCACCTAGGCCCTTTTTTTACAGCAAGTTTCTTAATTGCTGCTGCAAAATTCCCAGCCAACCCAAGTTTCACGAAAACGGACATAACTCATTCGTTATTGATCCGATTTAAATGATTATTTTTCCTACGCGGTCGTAATTTAATTCTCCATCACATGGAGTGAAAATCCAATATTCGGGCTACCGAAATTTAGGACCTTCAAGCCTTCGGCTTATTACCCTTTTACCAAAATTTTGACCCGTTCATGCATTTATCAACATAACTCGTTTGTTTGACCATAACTTCTTATGAACCTAATAATATCAATGACGTCTATCATGAAAGACTAAATTCTTGGATGTCTTGCATCCTCTTAACCCATTTTCGCTCAAAAGCTTATTTTGACCCGTTAAAGGTATATTCCGCATTTTAAGGTCCTTGGTTACTAAAATCATATTTCTCGCTTTCCTACTTTTTCAAAACATTCACTTAATCAAATACCTTGTTTCTAATCAACTTTTAAGACCGTTTGCCTGATTTACCCATCAAGGGCGTTTTTGTCAACTTTGTTCCATTCTTTACTACAAAGGACTTCCTTTAACATTTGACTAATCGCACGACTTAACTATAACTCAAATCGTACATACCTGGCTCGGATCAAAGCTATGACCCGTTTTAATATTTCGTGCACTAAATGGCTAGTTAATAGCAACATAATTCCTTTCGCTATTCATCCTATGAATGCATAATACTTGACAAAACAATTCATTAGTCAATATCGCCAAATGGTGATATCTTCACCATTTGACCCGTTAAGTCTAAATGTCCATTTTATCCTTGTGGGACTTTAGTTAGTCATTATCCCATTCATGTAACTTATTCCTTCGTTAACTAGTAACCAAAATCACCATAATACCCTTTTTGACCATCAACTTAGTTTCTTAACATAATCACATGTTCCGACCCATACCAAAACTTGTCGGAACAACATAATTCACATATTTAGTTACCATGTTCGTAATCTATACAATGAATAGATATTCTACAAAAGGGGTGTAAGCTTTACTTACATAACAACCGAATATGCTTCCCGTGCGCATTAGTCCCGTTTGACCCGCTTCGTTCCCAAGCTTCCATGTCACTTATTAAGCATCAACTATCATATATCATTCTCAAGATAGTTAGATTATTCATCATTCATCAAATCCTTTTTATCACACGGGTCTTATATTAAGTTTATCATTTAACCTTAAAACATGCTAATCCATCATTTCTTATCCAATTTCTTTAAACATACTTACACATATATGATTTTCAACATTATTAACATAAGCATATCATTACTTCTATCATATCATCAAAAACCCACTTCATAACTACTTTGTTAATCACTTACGAGTGATCTAATATTAAGTTCTTCATAATTTCATCATACTTTTGATGTGTGTACTATCTCCTAAGCATAGTGTACAACTAATTCATGCATATCCTTCTAATCTCATTCATAATTCAACAAATTCCTCCTTCTAATCAACATAAATCATTCATGCATAAACATCAAACATACTAGTATCACATTTCTTTCAATTCCTCTAACAAGAATCCATCATACAAATCAAAATACATCAATATTCAACAAGAATTAAACATGGATGATGATTCAACTCATCATTCTCACCATAACTAATGGGTTTCACCTCTAAGCATCAAATTAACCTAAATCATGCATAACCCATGTTCTATATGATGATTCTAACATATCCTCATACTCAATTTCATACCAATTCACGATTTACAACATAACCCACTTCGTGCATAATCACCAATCTAACTTTTAAGACATACCTTATGATCCCCTTGTGAAGGTGATCATTAACCCATGCTCGGTTATGAATTTAAGCACCATTTAGCCTTTCAATTTGATGAAAATGATGAAGTTAGGGTTCTTGGCTCCATGGGAGTCTCCTGATCATTCTCGAACACATGAAGTGTGTGTTTGTGTGTGTGCAATTTTTCATATATTAATTCATCTTTCATTTTTTTTACCCACTTTAGTCCCTTGAGTTAGCCACTAAGACATAATTGGTACAATTTTCGTCATTTAATTGTTTCTACCATACTCTTAACTAGGTTAAATAATCTTGTCATTTATTTCTTGATGTACCATATCATAACATTTAACGAATATAAACATTCGGGTTTTGGGGTGTTACATGACTTCAATCTTGAATTTGACTCTGACTTTCGAAACACGGGGTGTTACACATTACCTTTTCTTGTCTTGGGTAATTTGGTAACAAAGTCCATTGTTATCAATTCCCATTTCCAAACTGGCATTTCTAACTGTTGCAATAAACCTGAGGGTTTCTGATGTTCAGCCTTAACTTGTGAACAGGTTAAACACTTAGAAACATAGGCTGCTATATCCTTTTTCATTCCTATCCACCAGAAATTCTTTCTTAAGTCTTGATACATCTTATCATTTCCAGGATGCATCGTATACTTAGACTTATGGGCTTCTTCGAATATACGATGGCGTAGGTTTCCTAATTTAGGTATCCACATTCTTTTCTTATGGAATCTCCAAATTCCATCTGTTCCTTGTTCTAGTTCCTTAATCATTCCTTTCAACTTTTCAGTATCATCCTTGATTACCGATTCTTGTGCCTCTCTAATTTGTTCATTTAAATCTACTTGCAGATTTAATTTAAGAGAACGTACTCTTTTTGGTTTTTCGTGATACTTTCAACTTAAATCATCGGCTACTACGTTTACCTTTCCTGCATGATACTGGATATCACAATCATAATCACTGAGTACTCTATCCAGCGTCTTTGTCTCATATTCAATTTCTTTTGCTCGAAAACATACCTTAAACTCTTATGATCAGTGAAAATGGTAAACTTACTACCATAAAGGTAATGTCTCCAAATTTTCAGGGCAAAAATTATAGCTCCTAATTCTAGATCATGGGTTGAATAATTTTCTTCATGATTCTTAAGTTGTCTAGAGGCGTAAGCTATAACCCTTTGACGTTGCATCAACACACATCCATAACCTAACTTAGAAGCATCACAATAGACTATAAAGTCTTCAGTTCCCTCTGGTAACGCTAATATGGGTGCATTGGTCAATCTTTCTTAAGGATTCTAAAGACTTCTTCTTGTTTTGGTCCCCATTCAAACTTAACAGATTTACAAGTTAACTTAGTTAAGGGAATGGATATCCTAGAAAAATCTCGAATAAATCTTCTATAATAATCGGCCAATCCTAAGAAACTTCTAACCTCGGTTGGTGACTCAGGGGTTTTCCACTTAGTAATCGCCTCGATCTTTGTGGGATCCACATGAATTCCTTCATGATTTACTAGATGTCCAAGAAACTGTACCTGTTCTAACCAAAACTCGCACTTCGAAAACTTTGCGTAAAGCTTTTCTTTCCTTAATAGACTTAGAAGTGCGTGCAGATGCGCTGCATGTTCCTCTTTGCTTTTAGATTAAATGAGAATATCATCTATAAAGACAATTATAAATTTATCCAAATATGGCTTACATATTCGGTTCATCATGTCCATGAATGCGGCTGGGGCATTGGTTAAACCAAATGGCATGACAGTAAATTCATAATGGTCATACCTTGTTCTAAAAGCGGTCTTAGGAATGTCCTCTTCCTGTACCTTTAATTGATGATATCCTGGTCGTAAATCGATCTTAGAAAAGAATCGAGCTCCTTGCAATTGATCAAATAAATCATCGATTCTCGGTAATGGATACCGATTTTTAATCGTAACTTTGTTCAATTCACGGTAATCAATGCACATAAACATTGATCCGTCCTTCTTTTTGACGAATAAGATTGGTGCTCCCCATGGTGATGAGCTTGGCTGTATAAATCCTTTTTCCAACAATTCGTCTAACTGTTTCTTCAGTTCCTGCATTTCTGCGGGTGCCAAACGGTAAGGTGCTTTGGCAATTGGTGCTGTTCCTGGTAGCAGGTGGATTCTGAATTCGACTTCCCTGTCTGGCAGTAGCCCTGGTAATTCTTCTGGAAATATATCTGAAAATCGGGATACTACTAGAATATCTTTCAGTTCTTTTCCTTTAGTATTAATGATTATAGAAATCAAATATACTAATGATCCTTTTCTTACATAACTGGCTGTTTTCATTACAAAGATGAATTTCGTGGATCTAGAGGGTTTATCTCCTTTAATTGTGATCTTTTCACCCCTTGGTGAATTTACTTGGATTGACTTTTGATCACATAAAATACTGGCTTTATTGGCTATTAACCAATCCATTCCTAATACGACATCAAATCCTGCCAGATTCATTGGGTAAAGGTTTGCAATAAATTTGTGATTTAAAAATTCTATTCTTGCTCCCTGCAAGATTTCAGAAATCTTAATGGTTTCCCCGTTAGCTGTTTCTATGAGACATTCTTGTGGGAGTTTAGTTAATGGTCGATTGATAAGTTTGCAAAATGAAGTATTAATAAAACTTTGGTTTGCACCAGAGTCAAATAATAGCTTAGCAAAAATATCATTAACTAAAAACGTACCGGCGATTACGTCCGGAATCATCTTGGCTTCTTCTGCAGTCAGAACAAATGCCCTAGCATTTTTAGTAGTCTTGTTGTTCATGGCTGGAGCTAGTTTCGGACAGTTTGGCTTGATATGACCTTGTTCTCCACATTTGTAGCATATCCTATTGTTAGGTTTCTTCCTGCAGTCTTCTTCCTTGTGTCCAGATATTTTGCAGAAGTTACAGTATATGGAGCATCTTCCAGAATGCTTCCTTTTGCAATACTTGCAATAGGGTGTAGAAGTAGAACCTATATTTTTCCCACGGTTGGAATTTCCAGAACGGAATTCTTGGGTAAGCTTTTGAGCTAGGTTTTTCCTCTGGTCATCTTCTCGTGTATGCACTAATTCATCAGTCAAGGTGTTTGCTAGTTCTACGGCTTCTTCTATAGTTTGAGGTCTAGCTGCCTTGACTACATGACTTATCTCACTGATTAATCCCCAGATGTAGCGGGAGATTAATACTGGTTCAGGTGATTCAAGGGTTGGTACTATTCTAGCATATTCAAAGAATAAAGTAGTGTACCCCTTACTATCCACTCCAGTCATTCTAAGGTTTAAGAACTTGTTTGCTATTTGTTCTTTTTCATTGGGAGGGCAGAATTTCCTTTCTACCATATTTTTAAATTCCTCCTATTCCATATTGTAAATCCTGTCACTTCCCCTAGACTGGAGGATAGTGTTCCACCATTCTAGGGCTGAGTTCTTAAACAAATTGGAGGCAAACATTATCTTATCTTCTTCTGCGCACTTGCTTATTTTTAAGACTGCCTCAGTCTTTTCTATCCAGCGTAGAGCTGCAATGCCCCCTTCATTGCCCGAGAATTCTATTGGTTTACAGGACCTGAATTCTTTGTAAGAACAACCATAAGACATGGTTCTTCTTCTTTTGGGAATGGGCACTTGAAGTATGGGTCCATTGTGCACGCTATGACTAGGTTCTATATGGGTTCGTTTACTTCGATTACTACCTTTATCATTATTTTCCGCATCCCTAACATTTTGGATAATAGCTGGCATGGCATCTCGAATTCCTTGAGTTACAAGGTGTCGAATTTCAGTATTATTTATTTGATTTTCATTATTCTGGTTTTCTGGATTTGCTGTGTCGGCCATCTAGATTTTAAACAATTACCAAATATTAATAAAATATTCAATGCAATAATCACACAACAAGCATGTTGATCCAAAATCGTCGAGCATTGCGACTTACTATATCTTATAGTATGCATCTATATTTATTACAAGGACAACTGGAAATAAAAATACAATACTAGTATGCATCACTAACCACGAGGTGGTCTATACTACAATATATATATTATAATTTTTTTTCAAACACACACACATATTATATATATATATTTATATTATTATTATTATTACTAATGGTAGGGGTTCATCCAAAAGTCCATATTACGCTCGTCATATTTCCAGACGAGTCGTTCCCCTATTTGTCTCATCCTTTCGCTTTCTTCTAAAATCTCCTCACCAAAGGTTTGGAGTTCTTGCAAATTTTCAGTGCTCATGGGTTGTGCAGGTGCTGGTATTGGATCTGGGTACTGTGGCATTGGTTCTTCCTGAGGATATGGATTCTCTAGAATTTCCCTAATGTATTCATCATTATCATAATAGGGATCTAGAGGGTCCAGACCTGGGTAAGCAGCTAGGTTTGGCATGGTTTCCTCTGGTATTGGGTAGCGTTGCTGGTAGTCCCTATGGTCGTCAAACCACGGGTCGTAGTCTGGGTCTAAGGGATTGGGTGCTGGTACTCTAGGTATCTCAGTCGGGTCAAAAGCTGGTGCTGGGATTTGGTTTTCCGAGTTGACTTCAATCTCCATTGGTTGTGTGGGAAACAAAGGTAATGGTTGGGGTGCTATGAGTTGCTCTAAATTAGGGTCTGCAGCTGTAGTTGCTAGAATATGAAAATTTGCTAGACTCCTATTAAGCATATCTTGGGAGTGAGTATCTGTTTCTCTCTTAGCGGCTGCTAAAACTCGTTGTTGTTGTAACTTTTTCATCCTCTTCCTACGTTCATGCGCACCTCTGCTGAACCATCCTCTCTTCTTAGGAGGGAATGGCTCTTCAGATTGAGCCTTGAACACGAATATCCCATCTTCATTATCAGCTGAATACCCTGAGAGGGTAGGCTGTGAAGAGGTACATTCGTCCCTAGGTGAGCTGGACAACTGACGGTAGGCGTCGGAAGGTCCTTGGTCGCTCATACTGTAAACTAACAAATAGTCAAATAACACACAACGATAAAATACAAAT
Source organism: Helianthus tuberosus (assembly GCA_030545235.1). Lineage (NCBI taxonomy): Eukaryota > Viridiplantae > Streptophyta > Magnoliopsida > Asterales > Asteraceae > Helianthus > Helianthus tuberosus. The sequence goes on from CM060436.1 coordinate 10,580,534, forward strand.
ATGCACGTAGTTCTGTAAATAATTTCCTAACATTTTGAATAATATCTTGGTGTCAGCGGAACACTTATGTGGCTGAATTAGTGGCTCAGCTCTGATACCACCTTCTGTCGCAACCCACGTCCCTTAATTACCCGGGAACGGGCGGCCGCTGCCAGTTTTAGTGGTATCGGTGTTTATCATTTTGGCACCGGAAATTACATCAGGACCGTAGTTAGGAAATATTTTATCAGAGTAAAATACCACACTTTTATTATATTAAACACGTGGGAAATTCCCAAGTTTTCAGTACACACATTTTTATAGGGATAACCCCTATTTTATTTAATAAAAACATCTCTTTATTTAGGTAACTTTTATAGCCACTTTTCCAAGCCTTCAGTGCTGTCTAGCTGGCTTCTATTTGGCTTTCACATTTTGTTACCTGAAACGTGTTTAAAACATTTTGTCAGTGGGAAATACTGGTGAGTGAATCCCAGTTTAATAAAGAAGAGTTTTATCCTTTAACAGTATTGAGAGCGATTACAATGTTTATATCTACACAACTACTCATTCAGTATTGTCAATCCTGACTGGTGGGTCATATTACACATTGGTTATCTCGTTGTCCAATGGTAACGTGTTCCACATTTTGTATACAAAACCCCAACATACCGGTAGTAATTGAAGAATTACAAAGACTCAATCAATCACATTGTAAAATAATTAAGGTTTTGTAAAATAGTTTGTAAAAAGGTTTACAAAAAGGAGATTACTCACATTGTTGTCTTAGGGTTTTCCTTTAGGATTTCCTGGTGATTATCTATTAATTACACAAATGCACACGCGTTAGTATAATAACCCAATATTTACATTAGTAATACCCTCCCCGAGATGGCATTCCAACGACTATGTCGGGCAGAACCTCGACAGCCGTTACGGAACCCTAGATCAATCAGGCAGCGTATCTAATACGTAACCGGGGGTTATGATACTTACAACGAGGCAGAACTTCGTTATTTGGGGGGTATTATGCCCGAAAATTATGTTTACTATGCAGAATTTCGAGAGAGAAAGAAAAGACTGAACGATTTGGACTGAAGGCCTCTCGACTCAATTTATAGGGCTGAAACAGGGGGCCCTCGTGCCCCGCGTAGACCACACAGGGGTCCTTCGCGCCCCGCGAGGCCAGCTAGGGTAGGCCCTAGCTATGCTGATTCGGCCACTAGGTTTGACACGAGGCTGCCACGTGGCGGCCTGGGGGCTCGCCCTGGCTATGAGTTGCCGCAGCCCGCGTTGATCACCACCAACTCGTTCGCGGCCCGCGAGCGAGGATTGGATCTTGTTTTTATTTTATTTTTAATTATATATGGTATTTAGGGCCCGGTTTTCGCATACGGGGTATGTTTTAAGACATATAGGGACATTTTAGATAAATTAGGGTGTCGGAAATATTTTGGAGGGTTGTTATAATTCCATTGATGGTCTATGTGGTTTTGAGCCAATTGTTGATTTAGTCCATAAACTTTGTTTAATATTGTTTCGGTCTCTAATGACCTTGTTTGCTTTCATATTAACAACCCAAATAACTTTCCCAAAAGAAAAGAAAAACTTTTTTACTATTCCCAACAACATCGAAGAAATTTGAATCACTGACGGATAACTGTAGTATCGTCATGTCACGAGCGGAACCACCCGATCATGTCCATCTCCATTAGGCAATAATGCCTATACACCAATTCAAGAGTAAACCCAATAAATCTGGGAATAAAACTCCCCTTGTGGGAATCGAACCCATGACCTAATGGTCATAAGCCTTATCACACCCCAAAGATGCCACTAGGCTATAATACCATGAGCAACAACATCGAAGATAACTAGTACCCTATTTTTGTAACTACAGATCATGTAAGTTCTTTAGTTGATCTTGAAATCGAAGCCAATCGAATGGACTGGACCTTCTTCGCTAAGAAATTCTCATTAGCTATTTATATGTTTTTTAATCGAATGAATCAATCAATCTCATCTCTACGCTCGATACACAACACGAAATTGCCATTGTGAGTATTCACAATAATAAGCACTCACAATGGAGTCAATATCCGCTTCCCCATATTCAAATTATAGGAAAATGTGAAACTTTGTTTATTTTCATTCATACATCGGAGTCCCCATACCCATATCTCATACCCCAGTTGTGAAAAACTAAAGTAAACTTCATATTTGGGGTTTCATTATATATACATCCCCTATATTCATCCGCTAAATCATATTTTTAGTGGTTATGAGTGGAAAGATATATAATTAAATTGATTATGAATATATATGGGAACCACCCAATAACTATAGTGTAATGTAACCATCCACTATTTGTGGCCTAGTGGTAGAGAGGCTTGGGTTCTCTAATGAAGACCCAAGTTCAATCTTCACTCATTTCACTTTGGTGGATTAGATAATAATATATAGAGACTAGCCTCATTGCATAGGTGTCAGGCTCTATCTTGAGTCAACTCGGGTTTTTCGTCCAACTGTGTGTTACGCTAGAGAGTTCTACTCTTGTGGTGGCACAATGACTGTCAAGTGGCAGCCAGCGGTATGGTTTCACCGGGGGAACGCTCACGCCAAACTCTGAAGCCAACGTGGGCCCGGTCAAGACAACATAGTCTGGCCGGAGTGGAGTAACGGAGCTCCTCCAATTAGAGGAGTAAGGTGGCCTAATACAAGAAAGTTATCGTTAAAAAAACTATAGTGTAATGGCGCCCCCAATTACTAGATGGCGTGGTATTTGACGCCCCATGGTGAGTTGACAACCCACAATGCGTATAGCCAGATTAGCTCATGTTAATCCTTGACACTTTTTGTACGGTTTCTAAGAATTATATATTCACATATAAAGGGACCCACGAAAAGTTAATTACAACTCATTTTAGATAAGAGACATCCATAATAATATTTGAAATAAACCGTGGCCACATGACCCGTTTCTTTACACTGGATTGGTAGATGTGTAACTTTATGAATGTCGAAGTTATCCGAATCCGTAAGTGGATACTAGGTGAATTATTTTGTATATTTATTTGGTCTATGGTACCTTTTTTTTATCTATTTTATTTATTACCACTTTGGTTCTTTCTAATTTGATCTTTGTTAGTTCTTTATCAATCTGAACTATATCTGCAATTACTTTTTATTACTTTTCGTATATTTTTTGATTTAGTGTCATTTAGTTTCTCTTTTACTTATTACTTTTTATTACTTTTCGTATCTTTTTTGATTTAGTGTCATTTAGTTTGTCTTTTACTTAGGTTATCGCTTTTATTTATTCTCTCTGTTATGTTTATTATCTCTCTTATTTCTTATGCTCAAGTACTCCTTTTGTTTCTTGTTATTTGTCTAGAGGGCAATTGCTTCAATCGGGTTGTCTTCTTATGCTTTGGACTATTATCAAGGGTACTAAAAATGATTGAATTAAGAACATTGCAATAATTGTGAATCTTTAATGTGTTTTAACTTTTAACTAGTTTAAGTATTCGTATTTCATACCGGTTACGCAATGTGAAATATAAAATGTACAAGTCTGTTAATAAGTTTTTGAAATGAAAATATTAAATCTGTAAAAAAAATTAAATTCTAATTAGGAAAAATTACGTTAATGGTCTCTAGATCAAGTGGTGGAAGGCTTACATTTCTCTTGAGAGATGCAGGTTCGACTCCCACTTGGTGCGGAGTGAGGCACTTGTGGGCAATGATAGGAGACCCAGGGAAACCTGGGTTGGATCCTTGAGCCAAACGGGTTTTACTGGTAATTTCACCGTCGTGCCTACGGGCGGGTGGGTTACTGGGTTTTCCCCGGAATTGGTGGTGGACTCGGGTTACTCTCGGAGTACTCCGTTTGTCCAGTGGGTGCCCCGAGAGTGCTCGGGATTGATTCTGTTGGCCGTTCAAAAAAAATTAGGAAAAATTACACTTTTCGTCCTTTATGTTTGTATCAGATTACAATGGATAACCTTTAACTTCAATAATTACAGTCACAGTCATTTATTTGAAAAACTCGTTACATCGTAGGTCCTTTAACACTAACCAAGTTAAAATTTTGAGTCAAATCTAATCAAATAAGGGTATTCTAGTCATTTCATATTTTATTTAAATAATCTTTAATAAATAAAACCAGAAAATAACATATATATATATATATATATATATAGATAAATGAGTAAATTACAAAGTTCGTCCTTTATGTATGTCACTTATTACAAAGTATGTCATTTGTCTTTACTAAGTACAGAAAACATACTTAATGTTTGAAAAATCATTCAGGTTATGTCCTTTACTCTAAACCTAGTTTATTTTTCCAGTTAAGTCAGGTCACATGGGAAGCACGTGAGGGCACTAATGTCATTCTACCTACCAATTACTGCCCCCTCTTATAAAAACCCTAAACCCCACCATCATCTCCTCCATCCTACAAGTCACCCGCACATACCTAACCCTAATCCCCAATTCGACCCCCTGCAAATTAATCCCTGAAACTCCATCTCGACCTTTTCACCAATCGTTGAACTCCATCTTCTAAGTACGGCTTTGTTCGCACCGACACTCGTTTTCGTCTTATGAACATCTGCTACACCTTGGTCTCTCTGTTTGCTTTCAAAAAGACTGATTTTATCTTGCACGCTCATTCTTAACGCATTGTTCTTAACGGGTCTCTGTGAATCTTCTTCACTACTGTCACCATATGCGTCTCCATGGGATGTTGGCTTTTCCTTAACCGGAAAATAGTTGAGACTTTTAATACTTAGTGAAGCTGCTCTTCTAGAACTAGATCGGTCGATCTGGATTCTTCTCATAGGAGATGCTGATCTTTTAGGCGTTGCGGATCTTGTAAGACCCCGACTTCGTTCAATGGACGGTTCATCGTTCTCACTTGAAACGGTTGAATCTTTTTCATCCTCAGTTGATATTGTGATTGATTCAACAAAAATTCTGTAATGAATCCCTTAAACAGGTACCAATCTTGTTAATGGAAATTCACGACACAAAATGAACGCCAAAAAGTCAAATTGGGGATTATGGTTAGGTATGTGTAGGTGACTTGCAGGATGGAGGAGATGATGGTGGGGTTTAGGGTTTTTATAAGAGGGGGCAGTAATTGGTAGGTAGAATGACATTAGTACCCTCACGTGCTTCCCATGTGACCTGACTTAACTGGAAAAATAAACTAGGTTTAGAGTAAAGGACATAACCTGAATGGTTTTTCAAACATTAAGTATGTTTTCTGTACTTAGTAAAGACAAAGGACATACTTTGTAATAAGGGGCATACATAAAGGATGAACTTTGTATTTTACTCTAGATAAATAATGCTCCTCATTTCATTCTCTTAGTCAACCACAGCCAAAGTCCACCACCGCCACCTGTCACACCCCGATTTCCACGTGTCACCGGTGGGCCCGGTGGGAGAGTATCGTGACGTGGTTGGCAACGTAATAGTCAAACAACACAATATAATAATGCACAGCGGAAGCAAATTTAAAATAAGGTACAACCGAATTTATTTATTGTAAACAAAGTCACAATCATCCGGTGTTTATCCACAGTAGGATCGAATTAAAAACATTGTTTATGTTCAACAGACTTCGGCATCTAAAGCTTGCGAGACTTCTAATGATGCTTAGGAGAATCCCAGCCTATTTCGCCTAGTACCTGCATTTAATCTTTTTGGGAAAATACGTCAGTTTACACTGGTAAATACATTCAACTGACTCATTTTATAAAATGATTGAAAATTGGTTTGGATGCACATGGCATAAACATTTTTATTAACTTGGGAGAATTATTTAATATTATAATCTTGTGAACGATTTACATGTTACTTATGCGTTCAGTAGCCCGGAACGTATCCGGGTTAAAGATCAATAGACACACCACTTTAAGTGAGTTATACACGGGAGTACGCCTACACCCCGTGCTCAGGTCGTGGCTATCTCGTAAGATAATGCCGAGGATATCCGGGACATGGTCATTAACCCCCCAAAGGCTGTAAAGTAAACACATCTGTTTAAAACGAGCCGATCAAATTATTCAATTAACCACTAAGCGTGGAAGATTTGATGCTCGATCAAGCGGTACGCTATGTACCGTAACCCAAGCCCGTATAGGGGAAAATAAGTTAAAAGTATTTACCTTTGCAAGTATAAATCCTTAATTGAATAAACTGCAGATAGCTTTTACTGGTTCTCCTAATCTGGAACGAAGGTTTAATATAACCTATTAGAATACTAACGGGTCTTTAATTAAGCTTAAGCTTATACCGGTTAGTTTTAACGATACGGTTCTTACGCACGATTAAGCGAAGACCGGATAGAATGTGATTTAGACCCGACAAGTTGAGGACTTGTTTAATATGGGTTTACTATTCACATTCTGGATTTTGAGATAAAAATGATATCGTTTGACCCGTTTCGGCTAGTTTATGCAAACTAGTTACATAAACCGAACCGAACGCGTATAATGCATAACGGGTAACCGAAAGGGTCGCGAACAGGTTTCCTAAGTTAATACGCTTTAATATGTTGTGATATCATTATGATATCTTCCATAATGCCCATAACGAGTTTAATCCCTAAATACGCCCCGTAGGGGTATTTCGGTCCTTCTAAGGGTTATAAAAGAGATTTATAATACTTCTGAGATACGGGTCTGATTTAATCAGTAAAATTATTAATTTTAACAGACCACAACAGTCGGTGAAGAGTCTCATTTCCCAAAATGGTTTTAAACCCAAATTATGCGTTTAATACGCGTATGAAGCCGTTTTAAGCGACGTACGGTTTAAAATACCATTCTGAGTTTTCTGATCAGCAAAACAGGCTCAAAACACTCTATTTATTATTTTAAATCAGTGGCAATTGGATTGGTATCAAACGGATTCGTAAAACTCGTTTTATGTCCTAAAAGGGCATATTCGGTATTAACCGAATCAATGCGATAAGCCTAGCTTAAGATCAGTTTAAAAATAATTAAAAATCTTCAAAAATCCCAAAATATTATTTATCATCAGTGGGTAAAAGTTTTGGTACCGAAAATCGGGTTTAGATAGGCTATGCGCTAATCGCGCCGTTTAATTAATAAAAAGCTTATTATTTACGCTAATGCGCATATCTCCTAATCTAGACCTCCGATTGACGTGAAAATTTACGTACATGTTTAATAATCAGTAACTAAGATTATTGTACTTCCACATTTTCAAAATTCTCGTTGTATGGTCATAAGGGCATTACGGTCCAATTTAAGCGATTAACGGAAACGTGTGCATGCATCGGATAATCAACGAAACAAGTACAGAGACTTATACTAACATGCAACCCTACTCTAATGAAGCACTAAGGCATCTTCGAATCAAACTAAAACGGGTCAGAACCGAAGTCAAAGCAAAAGTCAAGGTTTTTGCGCCTTTCGGTTCCGAACCGGGTTTTAACAGAAATTTGTCGAGTCGGGCAAGCGTAGACAAGTTTTCATACTTATTACCATGTTATATTAAGGTTAAAACAGGTTACACACCTCTCGGATCATTAATCGTGCATTAAATCATATTTTGTAATTCTGTTGACTTTTTCGGTCAACGTTTGACCCGACAAACGACCTAGTTAGGTCTGGAATTGGTACGCGCCCTTATAAGGGTTTAATACCCATATAATTACCTATCTAACGGTACGTTTAATTCGACATACGACTGAGATATCGATACTAAATCACGAAGTCAAACGTTAAGCGCGATATATTGACTTTTAAGCTAATAATGAAGCTAGAATTAATTGAGAAGGGATTAGAGACTTACAAACTGATTTATGGTTGCTTAGGAAGGCTCTTGATCAGCTTGGATGTTCCTTAGATGATCAGATTGTTTGCAAATGATGTGAGGAATGTTTGTGAATGAATGGGTTCCTTTATATACAAGATTCAAGCACCACCACAAGTTGACAACAAAGTCTAGGGCCATCCACAATTGATCAACACTTGTAACTAGTGTGTAGAGATGTCTAGGGGCCATGCACATGCAAGAGAAACCGGATTAGAGGGTCACATTCGCGCACAACAGCCAACAGCAGGTTTTCTGGTCGCTGGGCACCTCTAGCGCACCGTTACGCTACATATGTAGCGGTGCGCTAGCCCGCTAAAATGGGCCAGTTGACTTAACCGGTAGCGCACCGTTACGCCACACATGTAGCGGTGCGCTAGCCCCTTCTGAGACAAGAATTGTTGTTGTTTGTTGAAGTCTCGTAAAGGTAACCAATTATTTCGATCTTGGGTCCTATATCAGCACTTATGGACCTCCCAAAACGGTCTTGCACAGTATCAAACCCCACCATAATGATATGTTTGTTTTGGATTCAAAAGTAAGACCCGTATACATCGGTTTACCATTCAATTTACTTGTGGGGTCAAATCATGCTTTTCAATTCTATTATTAACAAGAATTTTCTGCATTGAGGGTAATAAAGATGGGTATAACATTTAATCGGGTCTTGGGATTTATAAATAAGGTCGTTCAGAGGTACAATTTAACATGACGCCACTTAATCCTACCGAAACATCTTTATTAAATCCGGGTTTTCAACGCGTTTTGTCTGACATGACACGTGTCGTTTTATTATTGAACCCGAAATTTTCGAGGTGTTACATCCTCACCCCCTTAAAATAAATCTCGACCCGAGATTTACTGAAACAAGTAAGGGTACTTTTCTTTCATTGTGGATTCAACCTCCCACGTGAAATCGGGACCTCTTCGGGCATCCCATTTGACCTTCACAAAAGGTATATGCTTTCTTCGAAGCTTCCTTACCTGTCGATCTTCAATCGACACAGGTTTTTCAACAAATTTTAAGCTCGCGTCTATATGCACATCTGAATGTGGCATGACATGTGATTCGTCAGCGGAACACTTCTTTAGATTGCAGATGTGGAATACGTTGTGAATTCCACTGAGCTCTTCTGGTAAGTTCAATTTATAGGCAACTGACCCGACACGTTCGATAACCTCGAAGGGTCCTATGTATCTCGGGCTTAGTTTGCCTTTCTTGCCAAATCGCATCACCCCTTTCCATGGTGACACTTTAAGTAGGACTTTGTCACCTACTTCGAAGTGAAAATCCTTACGACTTGGATCCGCGTAACTCTTCTGCCTATTCCGGGCAGCTTGGAGATTGTTACGAATCTGGACAATCTTGTCCGTTGTTTCGAACACAATCTCTGGTCCTGATAACTGGACTTCTCCAACTTCCGCCCAACAAACTGGCGATCTACACTTTCTACCGTATAATGCCTCAAAAGGCGCAGCCTTTATGCTGGTATGGTAGCTATTGTTGTAGGAGAATTCGATCAATGGCAGGTTCTTATCCCAGCTACCTCCCAAATCGATCGCACATGCACGCAGCATGTCTTCCAACGTTTGAATGGTACGCTCACTCTGACCGTCTGTCTGAGGATGGTAAGCCGTACTAAAGTTCAAACGTGTGCCCAAAGATTGTTGGAAACTCTTCCAAAAATGTGACGTGTACCTAGTATCTCTATCAGAGATAATAGCTACAGGTATGCCGTGTAAGGCTACAATCTTATCAACGTATAACTGGGCTAACATATCGGAGCTATAAGTCTCCTTGATGGGTAAGAAATGAGCTGACTTAGTCAGTCGGTCAACTATAACCCATATCGTATCATTGCCTTTCCTTGGGTAACTTGGTAATAAAATCCATAGTTACCATTTCCCACTTCCACGTAGGAAGTTCAGGCTGTTGTAGCAAACCTGACGGTTTCTGATGCTCGGCTTTGACTTGCGCACATGTCAAGCATTTTGCTACATGGGCGGCTACAGACTTTTTCAAGCCTATCCACCAATAATTTGCCTTCAAATCCTGGTACATCTTATCAGCTCCAGGATGAACGGAGTATTTGGAACTATGGGCTTCTTGGAGGATGACATCACAAAGTCCTCCAAAAATTGGAACCTATATTCGTCCGTTTAACCGTAAAATTCCGTCCTTGCTAAGAGTTAACTGCTCCTCAGTTACTCCTAACTTTTCATTAGGATAGTTAGCTTCCAACACAGCTTCCTTCTGTGCAGCTAACACCCTTTCTATCAAACTGTTCTTTATCTCCATACGCTTGGCGTTAATTCGAATGGGTTTAACCCTTTCCTTTCTGCTCAAGGCATCAGCGACTACATTCGCTTTGCCGGGATGGTATTTGATTTCACAATCATAATCATTTAAAGTCTCCATCCAACGGCGTTGCCTCATGTTTAATTCTTTCTGGTTAAACAGATGCTGGAGGCTCTTGTGATCAGAAAAGATCACAAACTTGATTCCATAAAGATAATGCCTCCACAGTTTTAGTGCGAACACAACGGCACCCAATTCCAAGTCGTGGGTGGTGTAATTCTTTTCGTGCACCTTTAACTGTCGTGATGCATAGGCAATAACCTTGCCCTTCTGCATAAGCACACACCCCATGCCAGTGTGTGACGCATCACAATAAACTACAAATTCTTCAGCGCCTTCAGGTAAGGTAAGCACAGGAGCGTTGCTCAACTTTTGTTTCAAAACATCGAAGGACTCTTGCTGCTTAGGACCCCAAACGAACTTTACTTTCTTCTTGGTCAGGGAAGTTAGGGGTGCAGCAATCCTTGAAAAATTTTCAATGAAGCGCCTGTAATATCCTGCCAATCCTAGGAAACTACGAATCTCCGTAGGTGTCTTTGGCTCTTGCCAATTCATAACAGCTTCGAATTTAGCGGGATCCACCTGGATACCACGCTCACTGACCACGTGTCCAAGGAATTGGACTTCTCGTAGCCAAAATTCACACTTAGAGAATTTGGCATAGAGCTTCTCCTGATGTAGGAGTTTGAGAATACAACGTAGGTGTTTCTCATGGTCAGCTTGATTCTTAGAATAAATAAGGATGTCATCGATGAAGACAATAACAAATTTATCTAAGTAAGGCTTGCAGACGCGATTCATGAGATCCATGAACGCGGCTGGTGCATTAGTGAGCCCAAAAGGCATCACTAGGAACTCGTAATGACCGTAGCGAGTCCTGAATGCAGTCTTGTGAACGTCTTCATCCATAACCTTCAACTGATGGTATCCTGACCTCAGATCAATCTTTGAGAAGTAACTTGCCCCTTGAAGCTGATCGAACAAATCGTCGATCCTGGGCAATGGATATCTATTCTTGATCGTGACTTTATTAAGCTCGCGATAGTCGATGCACAGACGCATCGACCCATCCTTCTTCTTGACAAACAGGATTGGCGCTCCCCAAGGAGATGAACTGGGTCGAATGAAACCCTTAGCCAGCAATTCATCTAGCTTCGTCCGCAACTCCTTCATTTCGGTGGGTGCCAATCTGTATGGTGCTCTAGCAACTGGTGCCGCTCCGGGGATGATGTCGATCCTGAATTCAACTTGTCTATCTGGTGGCAAACCAGGTAGATCTTCAGGAAACACTTCTGGGTATTCAGAGATGACAGGGATGTCTTCTAACTTCGGTTTGGGCTCATCGATAATTACCTGTGCCATGTAGATGACACAACCCTTTTTCAAACACTTGGAAGCCTTGAGCATAGTCACCTGCTCAGGCAGCCCATACTGGGTATCTCCCCGAATGGTAAGTGATTCACCAGACGGAGTCTTTATTACCACCTGTTTCTGGTTACAGACGATTTGGGCCTGGTTATGAGATAACCAGTCCATACCCAGAACTATGTCAAAACCGGCTAATTTAAACGGAAGTAGAGACAGAGGAAAAGAATGGTTCTTAATGGATATAACACATCCATCTAACACAGTAGAGACGGCTTCTACGGTACCATCTGCTAACTCTACCTCATAGTTCACTTTTAGGGTTTTGACAGGTAAATTCAATAATTTACAAAACTTATGATCTACGAAAGACTTATCTGCGCCTGAATCAAAAAGTACTCTTGCAAAGACATCATTTACAAGGAAAGTACCTGTTATGACGTTATCATCCTGCACAGCTTCTTTCGCATCCATCCTGAAGACTCTGGCGTTAGTCTTCTTAGCCTCCTCAGGCTTCTTGTTGTACTTAGGGCAGTTAGTCTTTATGTGGCCCTTTTCATTGCAACGATAGCACGTCGCATCTTTCATCTTCTTGCAATCCAAGGTTTTGTGTTCCTTGGACTTGCACAAACCGCAAGCAAAAGACCTTGACTCGTTATTCGAGTTTGATTCGAGTCTGCACTTTCCAAAGTGTTGTTTCTTGCAAGTTTTGCATGTGGGCTTCTCTCCAGAACGATGCCCATCTTTCTTTGACTCCGATCCCTTCTTGTGATCACCGCTCCCACGGTGCTTCTTGTTCGATCTACGCGAACCATCATCTTCATGCTTCCTCTTCTCGGCCGCCTTATTCCTCTGCGATCTCTGCCGGACCGCATCCAGAGTGAGGGATAAGGAAAGGTCAGTTACAGACCTGAAGGTAACTGGCCGAGAAGCGTTTACACTGGACTTGATCTCGGGTTCCAAACCACCAATAAAGCGAGCAATTCTTTTTGGCTCCGGGGTTACCAGGTAGGGAACCAGCCGAGACAGTGTATTGAAGCTTGTCAGATAAGCTTGACAATCGAGGTTCTTCATCACCAGGGATAGAAAGTCATATTCTATCTTTTCCACCTCATGTTGAGGGCAGAAATTTTCCTTGATCAAGGCGATGAATTGATCCCACGACATACTATACAACGGGATCTTTCCGGAGGCCTCCATCAGAGATCTCCACCAAGCTAACGCCTCACCCTTGAAGGACTGTGAGACAAATTTAACCACATCACCTTCAGCGCATCCGCTGATGTCCACAACCGTGTCCATTTCATCCAGCCACGTCATGCAGTCTACGGCTCCTTTCTCCCCCGTAAAATCCCTGGGTTTACAAGACACAAAGTACTTATATGTGCAACCCTTGTTACGGTGTCCCTGATGCAGTACCAACTGCTGAGATGGATTACTTTGGTGGTTGGTGGACTGGCGATCATCACCGTTTTTCTTTGGCACATCCTTTTTGGGAGGAGGCTTGTTATGAGCCTCTGAATGTGTCCTTGGCTTTAAATGGGATACAGAGTGAGTCCTACTTCGGGTACTACTGTATTCTTCATACTGTCTATCCAAAGCTTGAGTAATAGCGCCGTCTATGATTGCTTTTAACTCGGCACCCGTTAATGTAATCTGGGCGTTCTCATTCGGCTCCACAGGATGGCTATTGACTTCATTAGAGTTAGCCATTTGTATTGAACTGTTGCAGAAAACAAGGACAATAATTTATTTGGGAGTTTATTATGGAATTACCCCTTAGGGTAACTCGTTAACCATGGTAAACAGAGACCATACTTGGTTAACTTATTAATCGTATTTATTTAGGATTTTAATTAAAATTTATCCTAAACATAAACAATGACAATATATATTAGCACATAAGGCTTGGTCACATGGACAATTTAAATTATAAGCTATGACTTCAGAGAATCAAGACTTTTAAGGTTTGAACCTAGTTCATTACCTTTATTAGACAAGGAGCCATAGCCACCACTGTCTTTTGGCTCATGTAGAAATGAGCAAGGCCCGTAGGCACTATATTACCACGTATGGTTAAATATGATCATCTTAATTGATGATGTAAATCCAGGATTCAGAGATCATTAAACTGGATTAGGAATCTTCTAAAGAATCCTTATATATATATAAATGACATGTGATTTTAACGAATCACTTCTGCCAGGAGTGTTAACATGTTTTAAGATGTTAACAGGGAATTGAATCTTTTAAACAGGTCTTACCATTTTGGCCCGGTCTTATATTTGACACGTGGCTAGGTTTCACACTTTAAGATCCTTAATTAAATAAATTTCATAGGCAGATTAATTTAAAAGGAATGATTTTAATTTATTTATTTCATTTATAATTTATATATGCACATAATGGCAAACATGAAATTTATAAAACAAACATTCCATTAATTATACATAGGTTACATATTGCCCTAAACGGGTCTTTTCACACAAACCATTTCCCACGTAGGGGCTAAACAAGTACTTACCCACGCAGGGGTTAATTTAAAACACAAGTCCTCGCAGGGACTAGGTACAGAGATAAATAGATGTCCTCGCAGGGACTAGGTACAAAGATAAATAGATGTCCTCGCAGGGACTAGGTACAAAGATAAATGTCCACGTAGGGACTACATACACACATAAATGTCCTCGCAGGGACTTAATTTTAAAGTAGACATACACACATAAAGGATTTACTGATCCTTCTTGCTCTTTCCCTTGATTAAGTTCGTCAAGGTCTTGAACATCCCCTGGTTACGCCGTCGATCTTCCCGTGCCTCATGTCGTACCTCTCTAATACTTTGCAGGATCTCCTGATGCAGTGGTGGCGACATTTGTAGAGACGGCGGGGGTTGTTGGTAAAACGGGGGTTGTGTAGGTATCTGGTACCCCTGGACTGGGTACCCTACTCCCCAAGGACCTCCATACGGTCCATCAGGGTTAAGAGCGTTGTAATTAGCAGCTACCAGGTATGGGTCGGCTTCAGCGTAACCGGGGTTAGTGTGAGTCGGTGGCTCAAACGGGTTATACATCGAAGGACCCGTGTACGCTGGTATTTGATTATCGAAACCCATTGGTGGCGGTTGCTGCGCGAATGGGTTTGATGGTCCACCCATTTGTGGATCTTCTTGAAGCGGCTGATAATTTCTGCCACTTGATTGTAGGGGAGAGCTGAAATGAAACTCTTCTCTTCGTGTGGTCATCCGGGCTCCGGTTCTCATATGTCTTTGCGGTTGCGGAGGCGCCGGTTGAACTGGTGGCGGTGGAGGCGGTGGCGTAACTGCCACAAACTGGTGATTCCCAGAGGAATCTTGATGATGCTGCTGCTGCTGCTGCTGCTCATGCGGCGAAGAATAGTGAGGCTGCTGCTGCTCATGCGGCGACGAATGGTGAGGAGGTGTATAATACCATTTGTGCCGAGTAAAGATAGCCTGGAAGCTATCTGGACCATTATAGGGTGGTCCGTGATAAATGGAACTATCCGAGACCTCGATAGGATGGTTGGGAGTTCCTGATGCGGGTTCTACGGGGTCGTCTTCCTCGTCCATATCATTTCCTCCAGAAAAATGGTCCTCCGGTCCCAATGGGTTAAAACCCACTGGTTCTTGTATATAATTCGCCGGGTTAAACTGGCCTTGAAAGAATGGAGTGGGGTCTCCAAAAGGGCGGTGCGACATTGATCGCTGTAACGGTCTGTACGAATGGTGTGAGTCTCCAGGCTCATTTTCTGATTGTGGCCCGTAGGAGTCTTGAGCGGGAGTCGTCGAGCTGTTCGAAACCGACCGTCTTGCCGGTTGAAAGAGACCTCTCTGGTTCCGTCGGGTACCATCACTCTCGGCAGGGATAGGACCTCGTGTATTCGAAGGTCCTGCTTCGTGATCGTTGGGGGCGGCTACCGGCCCCTTTCCACGCCCTCGCGTACGCAAAAATCTCGGAGGCATCTTTGTTATTCCTGTCAATAAAACATAAGATAACAATAACAAAAATATAAAGTTTTAAAGGACAAAACAAAAACCGAATAAGGTGGAATTTGTCCTATGTTATAAGTCTAGACTCGAAGGTTTAGATATGTGCAATTGTGTAACTGAGATTAAACACAAAAGGCTAGTGTTTAATTCACTCAGCGTTGGCTCTGATACCAACCTGTCACACCCCGATTTCCACGTGTCACCGGTGGGCCCGGTGGGGGAGTATCGTGACGTGGTTGGCAACGTAATAGTCAAACAACACAATATAATAATGCACAGCGGAAGCAAATTTAAAATAAGGTACAACCGAATTTATTTATTGTAAACAAAGTCACAATCATCCGGTGTTTATCCACAGTAGGATCGAATTAAAAACATTGTTTATGTTCAACAGACTTCGGCATCTAAAGCTTGCGAGACTTCTAATGATGCTTAGGAGAATCCCAGCCTATTTCGCCTAGTACCTGCATTTAATCTTTTTGGGAAAATACGTCAGTTTACACTGGTAAATACATTCAACTGACTCATTTTATAAAATGATTGAAAATTGGTTTGGATGCACATGGCATAAACATTTTTATTAACTTGGGAGAATTATTTAATATTATAATCTTGTGAACGATTTACATGTTACTTATGTGTTCAGTAGCCCGGAACGTATCCGGGTTAAAGATCAATAGACACACCACTTTAAGTGAGTTATACACGGGAGTACGCCTACACCCCGTGCTCAGGTCGTGGCTATCTCGTAAGATAATGCCGAGGATATCCGGGACATGGTCATTAACCCCCCAAAGGCTGTAAAGTAAACACATCTGTTTAAAACGAGCCGATCAAATTATTCAATTAACCACTAAGCGTGGAAGATTTGATGCTCGATCAAGCGGTACGCTATGTACCGTAACCCAAGCCCGTATAGGGGAAAATAAGTTAAAAGTATTTACCTTTGCAAGTATAAATCCTTAATTGAATAAACTGCAGATAGCTTTTACTGGTTCTCCTAATCTGGAACGAAGGTTTAATATAACCTATTAGAATACTAACGGGTCTTTAATTAAGCTTAAGCTTATACCGGTTAGTTTTAACGATACGGTTCTTACGCACGATTAAGCGAAGACCGGATAGAATGTGATTTAGACCCGACAAGTTGAGGACTTGTTTAATATGGTTTTACTATTCACATTCTGGATTTTGAGATAAAATTGATATCGTTTGACCCGTTTCGGCTAGTTTATGCAAACTAGTTACATAAACCGAACCGAACGCGTATAATGCATAACGGGTAACCGAAAGGGTCGCGAACAGGTTTCCTAAGTTAATACGCTTTAATATGTTGTGATATCATTATGATATCTTCCATAATGCCCATAACGAGTTTAATCCCTAAATACGCCCCGTAGGGGTATTTCGGTCCTTCTAAGGGTTATAAAAGAGATTTATAATACTTCTGAGATACGGGTCTGATTTAATCAGTAAAATTATTAATTTTAACAGACCACAACAGTCGGTGAAGAGTCTCATTTCCCAAAATGGTTTTAAACCCAAATTATGCGTTTAATACGCGTATGAAGCCGTTTTAAGCGACGTACGGTTTAAAATACCATTCTGAGTTTTCTGATCAGAAAAACAGGCTCAAAACACTCTATTTATTATTTTAAATCAGTGGCAATTGGATTGGTATCAAACGGATTCGTAAAACTCGTTTTATGTCCTAAAAGGGCATATTCGGTATTAACCGAATCAATGCGATAAGCCTAGCTTAAGATCAGTTTAAAAATAATTAAAAATCTTCAAAAATCCCAAAATATTATTTATCATCAGTGGGTAAAAGTTTTGGTACCGAAAATCGGGTTTAGATAGGCTATGCGCTAATCGCGCCGTTTAATTAATAAAAAGCTTATTATTTACGCTAATGCGCATATCTCCTAATCTAGACCTCCGATTGACGTGAAAATTTACGTACATGCTTAATAATCAGTAACTAAGATTTTTGTACTTCCACATTTTCAAAATTCTCGTTGTATGGTCATAAGGGCATTACGGTCCAATTTAAGCGATTAACGGAAACGTGTGCATGCATCGGATAATCAACGAAACAAGTACAGAGACTTATACTAACATGCAACCCTACTCTAATGAAGCACTAAGGCATCTTCGAATCAAACTAAAACGGGTCAGAACCGAAGTCAAAGCAAAAAGTCAAGGTTTTTGCGCCTTTCGGTTCCGAACCGGGTTTTAACAGAAATTTGTCGAGTCGGGCAAGCGTAGACAAGTTTTCATACTTATTACCATGTTATATTAAGGTTAAAACAGGTTACACACCTCTCGGATCATTAATCGTGCATTAAATCATATTTTGTAATTCTGTTGACTTTTTCGGTCAACGTTTGACCCGACAAACGACCTAGTTAGGTCTGGAATTGGTACGCGCCCTTATAAGGGTTTAATACCCATATAATTACCTATCTAACGGTATGTTTAATTCGACATACGACTGAGATATCGATACTAAATCACGAAGTCAAACGTTAAGCGCGATATATTGACTTTTAAGCTAATAATGAAGCTAGAATTAATTGAGAAGGGATTAGAGACTTACAAACTGATTTATGGTTGCTTAGGAAGGCTCTTGATCAGCTTGGATGTTCCTTAGATGATCAGATTGTTTGCAAATGATGTGAGGAATGTTTGTGAATGAATGGGTTCCTTTATATACAAGATTCAAGCACCACCACAAGTTGACAACAAAGTCTAGGGCCATCCACAATTGATCAACACTTGTAACTAGTGTGTAGGGATGTCTAGGGGCCATGCACATGCAAGAGAAACCGGATTAGAGGGTCACATTCGCGCACAACAGCCAACAACAGGTTTTCTGGTCGCTGGGCACCTCTAGCGCACCGTTACGCTACATATGTAGCGGTGCGCTAGCCCGCTAAAATGGGCCAGTTGACTTAACCGGTAGCGCACCGTTACGCCACACATGTAGCGGTGCGCTAGCCCCTTCTGAGACAAGAATTGTTGTTGTTTGTTGAAGTCTCGTAAAGGTAACCAATTATTTCGATCTTGGGTCCTATATCAGCACTTATGGACCTCCCAAAACGGTCTTGCACAGTATCAAACCCCACCATAATGATATGTTTGTTTTGGATTCAAAAGTAAGACCCGTATACATCGGTTTACCATTCAATTTACTTGTGGGGTCAAATCATGCTTTTCAATTCTATTATTAACAAGAATTTTCTGCATTGAGGGTAATAAAGATGGGTATAACATTTAATCGGGTCTTGAGATTTATAAATAAGGTCGTTCAGAGGTACAATTTAACATGACGCCACTTAATCCTACCGAAACATCTTTATTAAATCCGGGTTTTCAACGCGTTTTGTCTGACATGACACGTGTCGTTTTATTATTGAAACCGAAATTTTCGAGGTGTTACACCACCGCCTAAGACACGACCACCACCATCATCGGAGCTACACCACCGCCCCCCCTCTCTCTAAACTCATAACACCACCACCGCCACTCTCTCTTTCTCTCTAAACTCATAACACCACCACCACCTACGTCCACCACCACAACCGGAAACACCACCGGCGTCGTCGCCTGTCCTCATAACACCACCACAACAGGATCTACAAACACCCCAAACCATTGGAAGAGAGATATATGTACAGATCTAGCGTTTTTCATCAAACCATAGCCCCAAATCTGGTGGATTTTGATTCCGGCGAGAGAGAGAGAGAGAGAAGTGATTTTAGATCTAATGGCCGGAAAAAAAAAGACGATGGTTTTTCATCCAACCTGAAGTGTTTTTGGAGGTTTTTTTTGGTGGTGATGAAGTGTTTGCCATCTACTCAGCCGCCGCTAACCACAGATCTAGTGTTTTTCAGAGGTTCTTTTTTTGGGTTCATGTTCTTTATTATATTTGTTGTATGTTTACAAGGCTACCGGGGAGACAGATGACAGATTCAAGGTTCTTTATTGCCGAATCTGTCATTCAGATCTTCATTATGTCAAGAACTAATAGGTATTAACCAACTACCCGGTTACTCAGAAGTTTTAAAATTTGGGACAAAGTTGGGGTTGGATGTTTGGTGGGATCATGTCAAAGTTGTGCCTCTGACTTTGAATAGTATTGCGAGAAGCAGATCATGTCAAAGTTGGGGACAAAGTTGGGGTTGGATGTTTGGGGAAGATAAGTGTATATACAATTTTTTGTTTTTATTTATTAAATATTTAAATAAAAACATGAATTGACCAAAATGCCCTTAGTTAAATAAATTTAATTGAAATTTTTAACCTGGTTAGTACTAAAGGACGTAGAGTGTAACCAGTTTTGCAAATAAAGGACTGTGACTATAATTATTGAAGTTAAAGACTATCCGTTGCAATCCGTTACAAACATAAAGCACGAAAAGTGTAATTTTTCCTTATAATTAATTCACAAACAAATAAGCAAAATTGTAAGTCTATAAAGATTTTCTTATACACCTATTTATGTTCTAAGTTTTTCATCTTTATTTAGTATTTGTAGCATGGACGTTGAAAGCCGAACTGCAGGAGATTGAGACAATATTTTTCTTGTAATGATGGTGGTAATTTGTGAATGGGTTACGAAATAATTAAATAATTAAGTTATCCGAATCCGTAAGTGGATACGAGGTGAATTATTTTGTATATTTATTTGGGCTATTATGGTACCTTTTTTTTATCTATTTTATTTATTGGGTTAAGTTATTCTACAAAGGCTTCTAATTGTAAGAAGTGTAAGAAGGATTTATAGAGTGACAAGTATCCAATAACCTAAAACTAAACCCACTACATCACCACCAAAAACCTAAACACCCACCCCCACCCCACCCCACCACCACCCAAAAACCTAACCCCCCCCCCCCCCACCCCACCCCCCAAAAACCTAAAAAAAAGTCTAAAAAAAACTAAACACCCACCCTCACCCCCACCACCACCCAAAAACCTAAACCCCCACCCCCCACCCCCTCGGCAAAAAAAAAAATTTGTAGTGGGTTTTTTTAGGTTATTGGACACTTGTCACTCTATAAATCCTTCTTACACTTCTTACAATTAGGATCCTTTGTATTTGATCCTAATCATATTTATTAATTTCATCTGTACCACTTTTGTTATCTTTCTAATTTGATCTATGTTACTTTTATTATCTTTGTTATTTCTTTATCAATCTGAACTATATCTGCTATTACTTTTCGTATCTTTTTTGATTTAGTGTCATTTAGTTTCTCTTTTATTTTCTCTCTTACGTTTACGAAATGAAAATGCAAAATACAAGTATTCTTAAGGGTTGGGTATGGTTAATCACTACGGTGTTTGAGTGATTCTCTACCCAATAATATTATGACATGTCAACTCTCCGTTCCACTCTCCATTTTCTACTCAAACACTAAGTATGGTTTAAACACTCACTCAATTAAAAAATAAAAAATTTTGATTGGTTGTTCTCTCATCTCTCCTCTCTCTCTCTCCTCCATCACTCTTCTCCACCTTCGGTGACTATTCACCGATTTCTCTCCCTCTCTCCTACTCAAACACCCTAACTCAATCACCACGGTGTGGTCACCGATCGGTGACTCCACTTCCCCGAATGAGTCCCCGAAACCATACCCCCACCCTAAGAATTACATGCATCCCGTAAACTTATCTTTTGCTTCTGATACGTGTTCAATTCACCAATCCTAATGTATATCTCTTGCTTGATGATTTCTTACAATTTATTTGTTCTACTGATGGCCCTGAGAACCAAGAGATGGTATGATTACTTGATTAGTGTATTTGTTCAATTGTTCAATTGTGTATTTGTTCAATTGTTCAATACCTGAGTTCATCCACCTTGAAGAACCTTTTTGTAATTTTTTTGAGAAAATTACAAAATTAGCCAAGAAAAAAGTCAACTTACCAATCTAGTCACCTCATGCGTCTTTGGAAGGCCACTCATAGATCCCAAGTCTTCTAATGCGTCTGCCAGGCCAAGTATTGCGTCCGCCAATCCCCAACTGACACGTAGAAAGACTCATCACATCACACACATGAAAGACTCATCCCATGCGTCCGCGGACCCACAAATCACATCACACATGAAAGACTCATCCCATGCGTCCGCGGACTCATCCCATGCGTCCGCGGACCCACAAGCCATGCGTCCGCAGACTCATCCCCGCCACGTGTCTTTTTTTTATTGGGTTTCTCCCTAAGGACTCATCCCATGCTTGAAAAGACTCATCCCATACATGAGTGGTCTTCCAAAGACGCATCCCATGGCTAGATTGGTAAGTTGACTTTTTTCTTGGCTAATTTTGTAATTTTCTCAATTTTTTTTTTTTTTTTTTTTTTTGTATCTTTGTATAACATGATACACAACATTAGATAGTCATAGTCGTATGCAAAGTCCACCTAAAGATATAAAAACAAAAATGTCATAGACTAGTTTGTTGATGATAAATACGTTGAAATTTTCACATTTCTTGTACATTAACTAACTACAATCTCTTCTTGTGAATATCTCTCTTGATTCCTTTCTATTTCCTAATGTTTACACTCTTGATATTTTTCTAAAATGCATCCAAAGCGGCTCCTATGAGAAAAAACTCACTGTCAATGTATGTATTGTTACAACAATCACCATGGCAGCACCCACAACTCTCATCCCATTTATTCATCTTCCTTGCAACCATACCTTCACTAGAAGGGACTTCAATCTTCATATCTACACAAACCGAAGGCGCTTTGACGCCATTTTTCTTCGTTTCCATCATCACCCATCTCTTCATTTCCATGTTTGGTGACTCAAAAACGTCTCTCCAAGACACCTCGGCTCTTCCCACAAGTTGCGACCGTCCAAACAAGGCAATCGAATTGCTCCTCCAACGAAGCTCCAAACCAATAGTTCCCTGAGTGATCACGTCCATTGATTGCTCAGTCCCTTGGCAATCCAAGGAGAACGATTCGTTCCAAGATAAGTCTCCATTTAAAGAAACTTCTCGGCTATCCACACGTACCCTTTTGTTGTTTCCAGCCGAAAGATAGCACCTAACAAACAAGTAGCCACTAGAGTTGGCCAGTTGGATGTTTCTAGCATTCATAATCTTCAACTCACAATGAAGAGATGATAGAGCTTTTAGTGCATCCATCTGTGTAAGGTTTGAATGTGTTTTATGTTTGAATTGATGAGAGAAGGTTGTATTTGTTTTGAGTGTCCAGAAAGATGGGTGTGTTATATATAGATGGATGTGGGTAACCCACAATCTAATATAATAGTAGATAAAATCAACCCACCCCAACTAGAAACCATTTGACAGAATGTCTAGTGTATAGTAAAGATAGTTGAAAGATTCTGGGACCATTTCTTTATAGTAAAGATACTTCATAATAATCTTTGAAGATCACCAAGAGATCTTACAAGATTTTAGCTCTAGAAAAAAAGAATATATACAATGAACACTAAAGTGCTAAACTCATTTCAAAGGCCATTATAAAATTACACGTCTAGCTTTATTTTCAAAGGCCATTATATTAGACGTCTCTAGCTTTATTATATGTAATCAGTTTAGAGTTATGGGCTAGGCGGCAAGCTAGTGGAGTTGTGACTTTTGCTCTCCAATAACTAGACGGTAGTTAGTAATTATAACATTCACATCTCACCCTCTATATCATCTTATTCTCTAGAGGTGTACAAAACCTGGTTTGAGCTCAAAGTATTCGATTTGTAAACCAGCCCATTGTTTTTAGTTTGGTCTCAAAGTGGTTTGACCCAAACTCGTTCGGGTTAAGAACAGGTTTTTGGGTTGAAAAAACCAACCCACCCAAATCGATATGGATCGGGTTCAAAACCGGTTTAGCGTTCAAACAGAGCTTTTCTTTATCGGCTTTTTATTAGTTTTTTTAGGTGAGTTCAAACCGATTCGGGTTGGAACTGATTCTCAACACAAAAACCATGAACCTGTACTAAACCACCGGTCGGGTTGGACCAATACTGGTTTGGGCTAAACTAGTTTTTACAGGATCAGGGCAAAGCCGGTTTCTGGGTCGCCGGGCCCAAACCAGTATTTTTGTACACCTCTACATAGCACCGATTAATTGTCGCACCCACAAATTTCACTTGCAGGGTTTCACCGCGAGGCGCGTGACACACCAGAATCAAGCCACTAATCATGTTGAACCATTTTATAGTTATTGTAAAATGTGTAACTACCACATTCAACATGAATAGCGATGTCAGTTTTAAAGTTTAAAAAAAAACGTAAGTTTAAGTTATCAGCGGAAGCAACAGTATAAAATCCGACATGATGGAAAACCACAATTGTTTAGCATAAATAATGAAAACAGTTCATTAACACCATGACACTCTCCAAGTTGTCCGTTCCCATGTGTGTTGTACCTAACAACCTGCAAAGCATGCTAAAGTGTATCAGCGTAAAGTTGGCGAGTTCACAGTTTTAGTTGAATGAAAAGTAAGTTCTAAATACAATGTTTTAAAGGCATGTCATGGATACCTAACCCACTGTTAAGCAACAAAACATGTGATACCGAATACTAGCGTAGTAAGTTATTGTGCCCTCCACATCAATGTGTATCCGCGTTGATGCAATAGTTAAGGTCAAAAGTTCACGCCTGGCTCCCTGCACGGTGTGAGGTTTGTCAAAACTAATAGCGTTATCAACTAATACCCCGTTTGCCAACCCGACAACTGATCGGTATAAAGAGTAGGGACTTTCAAGATAGATGTTCTGTTTAGTCCACTACAAACATGAAATCAAACTAAAGTATTTAAGTTGCCATATTCCAATCCAGGAATATAAGTGTAGTCCCAAACTAGGGATAGTGTAATCCCAAAACCAGGGATTGCATGCTTTTAGTAAAGTAGTGAACTCACTTTCGATTTACTTGGCTAGAATTTAGTGACTAGAGGTAAGTGTGGTCAACCACGTCCTAATATTGTTACCATTTTGGTGTTAGTTACTATGCACATAAGTCACGTAAATTCTACATGTATACTACCACATAATATGCATACACGTGCATGTGTACAACTCAATACATGTAATGCGTTCAATGATATTCGATTTGACGTCAAGTAACAATTAACACCTCATACTAAGCAATTGCACTTATATACATAAACATCAAGTTTCAGCGGTTTCAGCTCAACGTCCGTTGTTGAGATGTTTTTGTGATTTTCGATTAAAATAGTAAACGGGCTATAAAAATTGCAAATAATTTACGAGACGTGTCATTAAGTCTTAAAAGGTTTGTATAATTTTCTCAAGGTCTAATTGTTCACAGAAAAATCACCAAACGTTATTTAACACATAAAACACAATTCTCACCTTCTGTCGACAGTTTACGGTTTATTTTATAGAAAAATCTTCGTCAATCTGTTGTGATGTGCGTTAGGTGTGATATATTTTTATGTATATTTTTAGCCCTTTTTAACACTTTAGTCAAGTTTTAAATTTATAAAACACGATATTTTACTAACACTAAACACACATATGGGCAGGTACACCCATCGTGAGCGTAGTATAGCGTTGGTAAGATACCGAGTTCGTCCAAGGATACAAGAGCTTTTAGTACCGGTTTATCCTCAACGTCTAATCAAATCAAAATTTTGGAAAAAGGTTTTGAACATGAAAATAAAAACTAAAAATGATGAAAAATAAAAATAAAAATAAAAACAGATAGACAAGATGAATCACTTGGATCCGACTCGCCTTTAGTGTAACCTTTGATTTTTCCGCATTTTTGCACTTTTTAAGAGATTATCTTAGTTATAGTAGTAGGGCCCTCTTTTGAAGGTGACGTTACCCTCAACCCAGTAGTTTGAGTCAGCAAGAATACAATCCTAAAGGGTTGGATTAATGAAAGATAATTAATTAAGTTATTAATGCGTAATGTGGTAGGCCCCTCTTTTGAAGGTGACGTTACCCTCGACTAAGTGGTTTGAGTCAACAGGGATACAATCCCAAGTAGCCGGGTTAATGTATTAATAGTAGTTTACATATGAGGGGGTCAAGCCATTCGCACCCCCGCCATCCAATACCAGTGGGTATTGAAGGAGATCCTAGTAAGCTTGACCCAAGTCCTTGCTAGATCTATACACTGAACAAGGCAAGAACCTTACCAAACCATTCCCTTAACCCCCGACCAGGTAGCCAACATATCTCTATATAGACCGTAGAGATATGAATGGTGTAAATCTTTTATTTTATATAGACAGTAAAATAACGCCAAGACACCACGGACAAATGATAAGGAAGTTTCACCTTCAACATAAGAAACTAGTTATTAAAGTCATTAATACAAAACCAAATAAAAAGTGCGAAAAGATTAAAAAACAAAAGTATTACACTAAATGTTTGTCTTCACCAAGTGATGTAAGAGACTTAGGCAAACATGGCCTTTGATTGTCAAGAACTCTTACTATCAATCTTGGATCCCGAGACTACTACACACACTCTATGATGGATGATTGTGGTGGATGAGGGTGTTGTGATGGTGGTGGAGTGTGGGTGAAGTGGGAGAGAGATGGTTTGTCAAGGGATGCTTTTGAAGTGAACCAAGCACCTCTATTTATAGCCTGCACAGAAGCCCGGACACGGCCCCGTGTCCACTGGGCACGGCCCCGTGTCCATCCACTTTCTCTTTCTTCATTAATTGTTGTTTGTCTGCATTAGTTGACCACGCCCCCGTGTCCGCTGGGCACGGCCCCGTGTGCAGAAGCGTATCTGTACTATCAAGATTTGCTTGGATTATGCGAATCTTAGCGTTGACCATGGCCATGTGGAGTTGGGCAGGCCCCCATGTTGGGAAATAGAAGTTTCTACAACTTTGTCTTTTCTGCAGACACTTGAGCACGCCCCCGTGTCCGCTGGGCACGAGGCGTGTTCAGCCTTCTGATCTCTTGCTTTTGCTTGGGAAGATGCTGTCGAGGGGTCGGGCATGCCACGTTTATTCCTTTTCTTGTATTTATGTTAGATTTAGTTGTATTTTTGCTTCTTTTGTTCATTTGCGCTCATTTAATCCTGAAAATACAAAAGGAAGACAAAAACACACTTTTTCCAACATTAGTACTAAAAAAGGTTAGTTTTATGTCTCATTTGATGTAATTTATATGTTGCATTTTACACACATCAGGCTGCAACTTCTGTAGAAAAACGCAGCCTATACCTATGTTTCCATTTTAATCGTTTAACTGACCTAAACTTGCTGAAAAGTTATGAATCTAGTTAGGCTTGAAAGAAATTTCATTGAATTTTGTTTTAGTCTCAAGAACCACACGTTTCCGTTATGTTTTTTTATAAGGTTACAGTCAATACAAGTTGACCTAAAAATCTGCGCAAAAGCTGTTTGTAATTAGATCTTATGAAAACGTGTTGTGAAAGGTATAAGGTATTCCGAATTTAGATGTGGGAGGGGGGGGTTCCAAGTTTGTGAATGGGGGAGTTGGGAGTTCTGAATTTGTGTGTTGTTTCCATTAATTACACATTAAGTCCTTCAAGTTTCAATATGTATAACTTACATAGAAAGTTAGTATTTAACTTTCGAGTTGACGAAACTAGTCTCACTAGTTTATGTTAGCTTATGTCCGCGTGTCATAACCTACATGTATAAGGTGCATGCAAGTACGTATGTGGTAGCAAATCGTAAAGATTTAATAAAGGGAGTTAACGGTAAGAACCTGAAAATGCTAGTTGTCACATTAATCGTTAACATTTTTTTGTTCAATTTATTAGAGTGTATGTATATATAGAGTATTTGTATAGAGGCACTTATGTTAGTTGAAGTTACTTAAGAGATTAGTTGTATGTCGGTTGCCTGTATATAGAGATTGTATAGATTGTAAATAATGAGAAATGATGAAACCTTGCAGTTTGATTTCTTTAATGGTATCAGAGTTAAACTGCTCCGGCAAGACTTTTGCTTCTGAGCTAAACTTTATAATTTAGTTTTCATATAATCGAATATAAATGCCATGCCCATACACAATATTTCAAACGGCTGTAACACATCGATTTTGCATTTCTTTACTCGAGAGTAAACTTAGCCCATTTAGATCAATTCATTGATAAATAAATAACAGTTTACAACTCATTTTGGATAGAGTTGTCCATAAAAATATTTGAAATAACCCCTAGCCACATGCCCGGCTTCTTTACATTGGATTGGTAGAGATGTAACTTTATGAGTGGACAAGTTATCCGAATCGTTTAGTGGATACGACCACCCTTTTAATCATTTTTAAGTGAATTGTGTTACCGACTTCTTGTAAAAAAATATGAAGTGACTACTGCTTATTTTAGTTGTTATTTTTCTAATTTGCTTTTTTTTTTTCATCCAAAAACCACAATGATATCATTCCACACGAAAAAGGGCAATTACAAAGCAATGACAGATAGTCGGGCAACAAGTTGCTCCGCCACCCCCTTTTGAATAGAAAAAACAATTCTACTAAATACAAAGTTTGAAACCTTTAGCGACGAAGAATTACTATTAACGACTTTTTGAACCCGATTCAAAAGTCGCACAGCGTCAGGAGAGAGACCACCAAAGGTATCAAACGCAAACGGGACAAACACATATTGATTCTCCAGGCAGACTTTCTAATTTGGTTAAATTTAGGAATATTAGATTTTAATAATCTCAACTATTTGTTCGGCCGCCAACAATTCTAACTTAAAAAATAACCACTGACAATCCCAACTATTAACATATTGGTCTCAAATGGACTCTGACTAACAAAACCTTAACGTCGTTAGTCTCCAGCGCCGGAAAAACGTTTTTGGCCGGAAAACTCAACTTTTTCGTCCCAAATCTCTTTGTAACCTTATTACGGACCTTTAGAAACATTTTTTAGTAAAATCCCCAGTTATTGAAGTCGTCGAAAGACTCGTTTTTGGCCGGAAAACTCAACATTTTCGTCCCAAAACTCTTTATAACCTTAGATCGGAACTTTAGTTTTCTGGCAAAACGGTTTTCCAGCGATCAGAGACTAACAACGTTAAGGGTTCTGTTGGCCTGGGTTCATTGGAGACCAATATAATAATAGTTGGGACTGCTAGTGGTTATTTTTTAAGTTGGAACTGTTGACGGAAAATGACGAATAGTTAGGACTATTAAAATCTAATATTCCTTTAATTTATTGGTGTTACTTTTGTTAGTTTTGTAAAAAAATAAATTATTTTTTCTATTGATTGTATCATTGAAGTTAAAATATTTTTCGATTTGGGATCACATAGATGTCTTTTCAAGTTTTCATCAAATATGTAAATAGAAACATAAATTCGTTGAAATTTTGCATTGGGAAATTGGGTGGCCCGGATTCCCACACTTGAAACAAACGTAATGTTTAAATTGACATTCACCTAGGTGTTTTCGACCACAAGTTTGCCAATGACTTTTTTCAACTTTGGGTAGGGCGGTAAACGAATCGAACAGATACGTATAAGATTTTGTTCGTGTTCGTTTGTTAAGAAATATATATATATATTTATGAACTGTTTATGAACACTTACCGAACGAGATTTTATGTTTGTGTTCGTTTGTTAAGGAAATGAACTTGTTCGTTTTTGTTTGTTAATTTTAGGCAAGAACACAAACGAACATTGATGAACACAAACTAATATTTATAAACACAAATGGAAACAAACGAAGACAAACTAGCGTTCATGAACAGAATATATAATACACTGACACTTATTAATAATTTTATTTGTTAGGATTTTGAAGTATTTAAAGAAAATATAAAACTAAAAACATTAATGAACTATTGAACACAAACGAACATGTTACCGAACATTCACGAACATAAATGAACGAGCACGACCTATGTTCATGTTCGGTCATTTAACTAAGCAAACGAATTTTCTTGTTCGTGTTCATTTGTTTAATAAACGAACGAACACAAACGAACTTTTTACCGAACAGTTCACGAACTGTTCGCTGAACGTTTAGTTCATTTGCATCCCTAACTTTGGGACTTAAATTTCTTGGAGGCTCGGAATATTTTCTTTTCTTTGTTAGGTTAAAATTTCTCTCTATCTACATATTTTTACCCCGTTCAAATTGCTTTTAAAGTTCTAGTCCCCTCACGAACCCAATCAACTATTTCTTGTTATGTCTCATATTTTGAGGGACTTATGAATTCCCTGTATTCAACATTAAGCATGTTATGGTATCGTTTAATTTTCATTCGTTCAGTACGTTCTAATTCCAAACAAAATTTGGCCTTGTCAGATATATAGAAAGATGGGTCTGTTATATATAGATGGGAATCAGATATGAGAAGCTTTTAAAAAGTGAACAAATTTTAGGCGTAAATATATATATTTTGGTTAAATTATATGGATATGATTAAGGATTCCATTGATGGTATATGTGGTTTTGAGCAAATTGTGGATTTAGTCCACAAACTTTATTTAATATTGTTTTTGTCTCTAATGACCTTGTTTGCTTTCATATTAACAACCCAAACAACTTTTCCAAAAGAAAAAGAAAAACTTTTTTTACTATTCCCAATAACATCGAAGAAAAGAGTACCCAGGGCGTAGAGTTAAGAAAAAGAAAAACTTGTTTACTATTCCCAATAACATCGAAGAAAAGAGTACCCAGGGCGTAGAGTTGTTTTTCATTCATTACGCGTGGATGTGCGTGATACCCCACCGCAACCAACCTTCAAAACGCGTTAATTCTATAACTCGTGGCCACATGACGCGTGAAGAATTGAAGGTGTCGCACACCATGTTCGATGGAGATGAGTGTGTGGTGAGTGATGGACACCCCCACTAAAATCCATCACTAGTGATGGAACCTAGTTCGATAACGTGGCGTTTGATGATTGGGTGTTGTGAGTGATGGAAAACCATCATTAGTGGAGCGCCCCTACCCCCTAACTAGTACCCTATTTTTGTAACTACAGATCATGTAAGTTCTTTATTTGATCTTGAAATCGAAGCCAATCGAATGGATTGGACCTTCTTCGCTAAGAAATTCTCATCGGCTACTTACTTGTTTTTTAATCGAATGAATCAACCTCATCTCTACGCTCGATACACAAAACGGAATTGCCATTGTGAGTATTCACAATAATAAGTACTCACAATGGAGTCAATATCGGCTTCCCCATACTCAAATTATAGGAAAAATGTAAGACTTTGTTTATTTTCATTCATACATCGGAGTCCCCATCCCGATATCTCATACCCCAGTTATGTGAAAAACTAAAGTAAACTCATATTTAGGGTTTCATTATATAGTCATCCCCTATATTCATCCACTAAATCATATTTTTAATGGTTGTGAGTGAAAAGATATATAATTTAATTGATTATGAATATATATGGGAACCACCCAATAACTATAGTGTATGTAACCATCCACTCTTTGTGGCCTAGTGATAGAGAGGTTTGAGCTCTCCAAAGAAGATCCAAGTTCAATCCTCACTCATGTCACTTTGGTGGATTAGACAATGATAGATAGAGACTAGCCTCCTTGCAGAGGTGCCATGCTCTATCTTGAGTCCACCCGGGTTTTCGTCCCACGGTGTGTTACGCCAGAGAGTTCTACTCATGTGGTGGCACAACGACTGTTAAGTGGCAGCCGGTGGTATGGTTTCACGGGGGAACGCCCACGCCAAACTCTAAAGCCAGCGTGGACCTAGTCAAGACAACATAGTCTTGCCAGAGTGGAGTAACGGGGCTCCTCCAATTTGAGGAGTAAGGTGGCCTAATACAAGAAAGTTATCGTTAAAAAAACTATAGTGTAATGGCGCCCCCAATTACTAGATGGCGTGGTATTTGACGCCCTCATGGTGAGTTGACGTGAGACGCTAACCCACAACACATATAGCCAAATTAGCTCATGTTAATCCTTGACACTTTTTGTACGGTTTCTAAGAATTATATATTCACATATAAAGGCACCCACGAAAAGTTAATTACAAATCATTTTAGATAAGAGACATCCATAATAATATTTGAAATAAACCGTGGCCACATGACCCGTTTCTTTACACTGGATTGGTAGCTGTGTGTAACTTTATGACTGTAGAAGTTATCCGAATCCATAAGTGGATACGAGGTGAATTATTTTGTATATTTATTTGGTCTATGGTACCTTTTTTTATCTATTTTATTTATTAATTTCATCTATACCACTTTGGTTCTTTCTAATTTGATCTTTGTTATTTCTTTATCAATCTGAACTATATCTGCTATTACTTTTTATTACTTTTCGTATTTTTTTGATTTAGTGTCATTTAGTTTCTCTTTTACTTATTACTTTTTATTACTTTTCGTATCTTTTTTTATTTAGTGTCATTTAGTTTGTCTTTTACTTAGGTTATCGCTTTTATTTATTTTCTCTGTTATGTTTATTATCTCTCTTATTTCTTATGCTCAAGTACTCCTTTTGTTTCTTGTTATTTGTCTAGAGGGCAATTGCTTCAATCGGGTTGTCTTCTTATGCTTTGGACTATTATCAAGGGTACTTAAAATGATTGAATTAAGAACATTGCAATAATTGTGAATCTTTAATGTGTTTTAACTTTTAACTAGTTTAATTATTCGTATTTCATACCGGTTACGCAATGTGAAATATAAAATGTACAAGTCTGTTAATAAGTTTTTGAAATGAAAATGTTAAATCTATAAAAAATTAAATTCTAATTAGGAAAAATTACACTTTTCGTCCTTTATGTTTGTATCATATTACAATGGATAACCTTTAACTTCAATAATTACAGTCACTGTCCTTTATTTGAAAAACTCGTTACATCGTAGATCCTTTAACACTAACCAAGTTAAAATTTTGAGTCAAATCTAATCAAATAAGGGTATTCTAGTCATTTCATATTTTATTTAAGTAATCTTTAATAAATAAAACCAGAAAATAACATATATATATATAGATAAATGAGTAAATTACAAAGTTCGTTCTTTATGTATGTCACTTATTACAAAGTATGTCCTTTGTCTTTACTAAGTATAGAAAACATACTTAATGTTTGAAAAATCATTCAGGTTATGTCCTTTACTCTAAACCTAGTTTATTTTTCCAGTTAAGTCAGGTCACATGGGAAGCACGTGAGGGCACTTATGTCATTCTACCTACCAATTACTGCCCCCTCTTATAAAAACCCTAAACCCCACCATCATCTCCTCCATCCTACAAGTCACCTGCACATACCTAACCCTAATCCCCAATTCGACCCCCTGCAAATTAATCCCTGAAACTCCATCTCAACCTTTTCACCAATCACTGAACTCCATCTTCTAAGTACGGCTTTGTTCGCACCGACACTCGTTTTCGTCTTATGAACATCTGCTACACCTTGGTCTCTCTGTTTGCTTTCAAAAAGACTGATTTTATCTTGCACGCTCATTCTTAACGCATTGTTCTTAACGGGTCTCTGTGAATCTTCTTCACTACTGTCACCATATGCGTCTCCATGGGATGTTGGCTTTTCCTTGACCGGAAAATAGTTGAGACTTTTAATACTTAGTGAAGCTGCTCTTCTAGAACTAGATCGGTCGATCTGGATTCTTCTCATAGGAGATGCTGATCTTTTAGGCGTTGCGGATCTTGTAAGACCCCGACTTCGTTCAATGGACGGTTCATCGTTCTCACTTGAAACTGTTGAATCTTTTTCATCTTCAGTTGATATTGTGATTGATTCAACAAAATTCTGTAATGAATCCCTTAAACAGGTACCAATCTTGTTAATGGAAATTCACGACACAAAATGAACGCCAAAAAGTCAAATTGGGGATTATGGTTAGGTATGTGTAGGTGACTAGCAGGATGGAGGAGATGATGGTGGGGTTTAGGGTTTTTATAAAAGGGGGCAATAATTGGTAGGTAGAATGACATTAGTGCCCTCACGTGCTTCCCATGTGACCTGACTTAACTGGAAAAATAAACTAGGTTTAGAGTAAAGGACATAACCTGAATGGTTTTTCAAACATTAAGTATGTTTTCTGTACTTAGTAAAGACAAAGGACATACTTTGTAATAAGGGGCATACATAAAGGACGAACTTTGTAATTTACTCTAGATAAATAATGCTCCTCATTTCATTCTCTCAGTCAACCACTGCCAAAGTCCACCACCGCCACCGCCTAAGACACGACCACCACCATCATCGGAGCTACACCACCGCCCCTCTCTCTCTCTCTCTCTCTCTAAACTCATAACACCACCACCGCCACTCTCTCTTTCTCTCTAAACTCATAACACCACCACCACCTAAGTCCACCACCACAACCGGAAACACCACCGGCGTCGTCGCCTGTCCTCATAACACCACCACAACAGGATCTACAAACACCCCAAACCATTGGGAGAGAGATATATGTACAGATCTATCGTTTTTCATCAAACCATAGCCCCAAATCTGGTGGATTTTGATTCCGGCGAGAGAGAGAAGTGATTTTAGATCTGATGGCCGGAAAAAAAAGACGATGGTTTTTCATCCCACCTGAAGTGTTTTTGGAGGTTTTTTTTGGTGTTGATGAAGTGTTTGCCATCTACTCAGCCGCTGCTAACCACAGATCTAGTGTTTTTCAGAGGTTCTTTTTTTGGGTTCATGTTCTTGATCTTATTTGTTGTATGTTTACAAGGCTACCGGGGAGACAGATGACAGATTCAAGGTTCTTTATTGCCGAATATGTCATTCAGATCTTCATTATGTCAAGAACTAATAGGTATTAACCAACTACCCGGTTACTCAGAAGTTTTAAAATTTGGGACAAAGTTGGGGTTGGATGTTTGGTGGGATCATGTCAAAGTTGTGCCTCTGACTTTGAATAGTATTGCGAGAAGCAGATCATGTCAAAGTTGGGGACAAAGTTGGGGTTGGATGTTTGGGGAAGATAAGTGTATATACAATTTTTTGTTTTTATTTATTAAATATTTAAATAAAAACATGAATTGACCAAAATGCCCTTAGTTAAATAAATTTAATTGAAAATTTTAACCTGGTTAGTACTAAAGGACGTAGAGTGTAACCAGTTTTGCAAATAAAGGACTGTGACTGTAATTATTGAAGTTAAAGGCTATCCGTTGCAATCCGGTACAAACATAAAGGACGAAAAGTG
Organism: Helianthus tuberosus; assembly: GCA_030545235.1. Lineage (NCBI taxonomy): Eukaryota > Viridiplantae > Streptophyta > Magnoliopsida > Asterales > Asteraceae > Helianthus > Helianthus tuberosus. The sequence goes on from CM060436.1 coordinate 10,615,224, forward strand.
TAATTTTTCCTTATAATTAATTCACAAACAAATAAGCAAAATTGTAAGTCTATAAAGATTTTCTTATACACCTATTTATGTTCTAAGTTTTTCATCTTTATTTAGTATTTGTAGCATGGACGTTGAAAGCCGAACTGCAGGAGATTGAGACAATATTTTTCTTGTAATGATGGTGGTAATTTGTGAATGGGTTACGAAATTATTAAATAATTAAGTTATCCGAATCCGTAAGTGGATACGAGGTGAATTATTTTGTATATTTATTTGGGAGAAATTTACGAAATTAGCTAAGAAATTAGTCTAACTTACGAAACTAGCCAATTCACGCGTCTTTGGAAGGCCATTAACAGTTCCCAATGCCATTGACGCGTCTGCATGGCCATCTAATGCGTTTGCCAACAATATGCTGACACGTGTGTTACAAATAGAGTAACCTGCAGACAGACGCGTCCGATGCGTCTGGCTTGTTCGGTTGCGTTTGTGTGGCTGGTTGATTTCTTGATGCGTCCCGTTCAGACCCGTAAGAGTGGTAATGTGTCCTCCTACAGACGCATGCGTGCTGTCAGGTTACTCCGGTCACCTTCTCCGGTCACAACACCACTCACCTGCTATCTTGTTTTCGAAGTGAGGGAGAGAGAGACAAGGAGCTAAGATTGTAGTGATCAACCGTGAAAGAAAAGAAATTTGTTTTGGCGAAAAGAAAAGGTCACCTTCTCCGGTCACAACACCACTCACCTTCTCCGGTCACAACAGGTTTTTTGTGACACCTGGTCGTCGCGAAAAGAAAAGAAAGATAACAAAGGGAATTGTATTAGTGACGGTTTGGGTGTCGCAAATTGTTTGGTGAACTGAATTACGGTTGAGTTGATGTTGATGTCGGCTGAAGGTTGTCGGCAGAAGGTGATGAGCCCAATGACTAGCCATTAATGACTGGACAAGCAAAGCAGAAATGGAGCCACGAGCCAGCCGGAAACGTTTCTTGCAGACATATCATTAATGCGTTTCTTGTCCCATTTCTTGCAGACATACCATTTCAGTCAACATGCATGCCAGACACGTGTCATGTTCCCATAGGCGGACGCATCAGAATCTTGAATGGCCTTCCAACGACGCATGGACTGGCTAATTTCGTAAGTTGACTAATTTCTTGGCTAGTTTCGTAAATTTCTCTTTATTTGGGCTATTATGGTACCTTTTTTTATCTATTTTATTTATTAATTTCATCTATACCACTTTTGTTATCTTTCTAATTTGATCTATGTTACTTTTATTATCTTTGTTATTTCTTTATCAATCTGAACTATATCTGCTATTACTTTTTATTACTTTTCGTATCTTTTTTGATTTAGTGTCATTTAGTTTCTCTTTTATTTTCTCTCTTATGTTAACGAAATGAAAATGCAAAATACAAGTATTAAGGGTGGGGTATAGTTAATCACTCTAGGGTGTTTGAGTGATTCTCTACCCAATAATATTATATCATTTCAACTCCCCATTCCACTCCCCATTTTTTTACGCAAACACTAGGTATGATTTAAACACCCACTCAATTAAAAAATAAAAAATTTTGATTGGTTGTTCTCTCCTCTCTCCTCTCTCTCTCTCTCCTCCATCACTCTTCTCCACCTTCGGTGACTATTCACCGATTTCTCTCCCTCTCTCCTACTCAAACACGCTAACTCAATCACCACGGTGTGGTCACCGATCGGTGACTCCACTTCCCCTAATGAGTCCCCGAAACCATACCCCCACCCTAAGAATTACATGCATCCCATAAACTTATCTTTTGCTTCTGATACTTGTTCAATTCACCAATCCTAACGTATATCTCTTGCTTGATCTTACAATTTATTTGTTCTACTGATGGCCATGAGAACCAACAGATGGTATGATTAGTGTATTCGTTCAATTGTTCAATACCTGAGTTCATCCACCTTGAAGAACCTTTTTGAATTTTTTTTTTTTTTTTGTATCTTTGTATAACATGATACACAACATTAGATAGTCATAGTCATATGCAAAGTCCACATAAATATATATAAAAACAAAAATGTCATAGACTAGTTTGTAGATGATAAATAGGTTGAAATTTTTACATTTCTTGTACATTAACTAACTACAATCTCTTCTTGTGAATATCTCTCTTGATTCCTTTCTATTTCCTAATGTTTACACTCTTGATATTTCTAAAATGCATCCAAAGCGGCTCCTATGAGAAAAAACTCACTGTCAATGTATGTATTGTTACAACAATCACCATGGCAGCACCCACAACTCTCATCCCATTTATTCATCTTCCTTGCAACCATACTTTCACTAGAAGGGACTTCAATCTTCATATCTACACAAACCGAAGGCGCTTTGACGCCTTTTTTCTTCGTTTCCATCATCACCCATCTCTTCATTTCCATGTTTGGTGACTCAAAAACGTCTCTCCAAGACACCTCGGCTCTTCCCACAAGTTGCGACCGTCCAAACAAGGCAATCGAATTGCTCCTCCAACGAAGCTCCAAACCAATAGTTCCGTGAGTGATCACGTCCATTGATTGCTCAGTCCCTTGGCAATCCAAGGAGAACGATTCGTTCCAAGATAAGTCTCCGTTTAAAGAAACTTCTCGGCTATCCACGCGTACCCTTTTGTTGTTTCCAGCCGAAAGATAGCATCTAACAAACAAGTAGCCACTAGAGTTAGCTAGTTGGATGTTTCTAGCATTTATAATCTTCAATTCACAATGAAGAGATGATAGAGCTTTTAGTGCATCCATCTGTGTATGTTTTGAATGTGTTTTATGTTTGAATTGATGAGAGAAGGTTGTATTTGTTTTGAGTGTCCAGAAAGATGGGTGTGTTATATATAGATGGATGTGGGTAACCCACAATCTAATATAATAGTAGATAAAATCAACCCACCCCAACTAGAAACCATTTGACTGAATGTCTAGTGTATAGTAAAGATAGTTGAAAGATTCTGGGACCATTTCTTTATAGTAAAGATACTTCATAATAATCTTTGAAGATCACCAAGAATATATACAATGAACACTAAAGTGCTAAACTCATTTAAAAGGCCATTATAAAATTACACGTCTAGCTTTATTTTCAAAGGCCATTATATTAGACGTCTCTAGCTTTATTATATGTAATCAGTTTAGAGTTATGGGCTAGGCGGCAAGCTAGTGGAGTTGTGACTTTTGCTCTCCAATAACTAGACGGTAGTTAGTAATTATAACATTCACATCTCACCCTCTATATCATCTTATTCTCTAGAGGTGTACAAAACCTGGTTTAAGCTCAAAGTATTCGATTTGTAAACCAGCCCATTGTTTTTAGTTTGGTCTCAAAGTGGTTTGACCCAAACTCGTTCGGTTTAAGAACAGGTTTTTGGGTTGAAAAACCAACCCACACAAATCGATATGGATCGGGTTCAAAACCGGTTTAGCGTTCAAACAGAGCTTTTCATTATCGGCTTTTTATTAGTTTTTTTTATGTGGGTTCAAACCGATTCTGGTTGGAACTGATTCTCAACACAAAAACCATGAACCTTAAACCACCAGTCGGGTTGGACCAATAATGGTTTGGGCTAAACTAGTTTTTACCGGATCGGGGCAAAGCTGGTTTCTGGGTCGCCGGGCCCAAACCAGTATTTTTGTACACCTCGACATAGCACCAACTAATTGTCGCACCCTCAAATTTCACTTGCAGGGTTTCACCGCGAGGCGCGTGACACACCAGAATTAAGCCACTAATCATGTTGAACCATTTCATAGTTATTGTAAAATGTTTAACTACCACATTCAACATGAATAGCGATGTCAGTTTTAAAGTTTAAAAAAAACGTAAGTTTAAGTTATCAGCGGAAGCAAAAGTATAAAATCCGACATAATGGAAAACCACAATTGTTTAGCATAAATAATGAAAACAGTTCATTAACACCGTGACACTCTCCAAGTTGTCCGTTCCCATGTGTGTTGTACCTAACAACCTGCAAAGCATGCTAAAGTGTATCAGCGTAAAGTTGGCGAGTTCACAGTTTTAGTTGAATGAAAAGTAAGTTCTAAATACAATGTTTTAAAGGCATGTCATGGGTAGCTAACTCACTGTTAAGCAACTAAACATGTGACACCGAATACTAGCGTAGTAAGTTATTATGCCCTCCACATCAATGTGTATCCGCATTGATGCAATAGTTAAGGTCAAAAGTTCACGCCTGGCTCCCTGCACGGTGTGAGGTTTGTCAAAACTAATAGCGCTATCAACTAATACCCCGTTTGCCAACCTGACAACTGATCGGTATAAAGAGTAGGGACTTTCAAGATAGATGTTCCGTTTAGTCCACTACAGACATGAAATTAAACTAAAGTACTTAAGTTGCCATATTCCAATCCAGGAATATAAATGTAGTCCCAAACCAGGGATAGTGTAATCCCAAAACCAGGGATTGCATGCTTTTAGTAAAGTAGTGAACTCACCTTCGATTTACTCGGCTAGAATTTAGTGACTAGAGGTAAGTGTGGTCAACCACCTCCTAATATTGTAACCATTTTGGTGTTAGTTACTATGCACATAAGTCACGTAAATTCTACATGTATACTACCACATAATATGCATACACGTGCATGTGTACAACTCAATACATGTAATGCGTTCAATATAACAACCCTAAATAAACCGACACCCTCCTGATTCCTGAATATTTTTTCGACACCCTAATATATTTTAAATTACCCCAATATGTCTTAAAATACCCCCCATACGTGAAAACGGGCCCCGAATACCTTTTATATATTTTAAATTAATTAAAAATGGGATTTTTTGGGTTCAGGCGGGCCACGTAAGACATCCCCGAACCCTTACGCGGGCCGCGACAAGGTGTTGGCTGGCACGACCCTAGGCCGCCACGTGGCCCAACACACAGCAACCCTGTGCAATGACCCGGACAAGCTATGCCGTTGACTCCCTTTGACGCGGGCCACGTAGCCCCTTGTCTTACCTTACGCAGGCCGTGTAAAACCCGAAGTGAGGCCCTATATAATGGGAGCTCGGGATATCAGTTTCAGTCGCTCAATTTCTTTCCTTTCTTACGAATTTCCACATAGTAGAAGCTATACTCGGGTATAATACCCCCTAAATAACAAAGTTCTGCTCCGTTGTAAGTATCATAACCCCTGGATACGTATTAGATACTCTGCCCGATTGATCCAGGGTTCCGTAACGGCTGTCGTGGTTCTGCCCGACGTAGTCGTTGGAATGTCGTCTCGGGGAGGGTATTACTAATGTTAAAATGGGTTATTATACTAACACATGTGCATTTGTGAAAATTATAGATTGTCACCAGGAAACCCTAAAGGATAATCTAAGACAGCAATGTGAGTAATCTCCTTTTGGTTAACTGTTTTTACAAAACCTCACACAATTAATTATATATTAAACAGTTATTGAGTATTTGTAAGAATACAATTATCGTCTGTATGTTGGGGTTTTGTATACAAAATTAGTTACTGCCTTGCGAGGAGTAACTTTTCCACAAGTAGGGTTTGACAATACCGTGGGTGGTAATTAGTATGACTTTGAAACAAATGTAATTGCGAGATCGCCCTCGATACTGTGCAATGGATTTTATTTAAACTTAATTAAACTGGGATTCACTAACCAGTATTTCCCACTGACAAAATATTTTTAAACGCGTTTCAGGTAACAAAATGTGAAAGCCAAATAGAAGCCAGCTGGACAGCACTGAACGCTTGGAAATGTGGCAATAAAGTTACCTAAAAAGAAATAGATGTTTTTATTAAATAAGAATAGGATTTATTCCTATGAAAATGTGTGAACTGCAAACTTGGGTCTTATCCCATGTGTTTAATATTATGAAAATGTGGTATTTTACTCTGATCAAATATTTCCTAACTAAGGTCCTGATGAAAATTCCGCTGCCAAATTAGACAATACCAGATACCACCGAAACTGGCCGCGGCCGCCCGTTCCTGTATTTGAATAGGGGGACGGGGGTTGCGACAGAAGGTGGTATCAGATCTAAGCCACCGATTCAGCCACAGAAGCGTTCTGCTGCATCAAAATTTAATTTGTTAGGAAATAAATTACGGGAATACGTGCATAATTGTATTTTCTTGTTATGTGATATTTTTCTATTTGTTAGTTTACAGTATGAGCGACCAAGGATCATCTGACGCGTACCGTCAATTGTCTGGTTCGCCTAGAAGCGAATGTGCTTCTTCACAGGCTGCCCTCTCAGGGTACTCTGCTGATAATGAAGAAGGAATATTCGTGTTTAAGACTCAGTCTAAAGAGCCATTCCCTCAGAAAAAGAGAGGATGGTTCAGTCGAGGGGCACATGAGCGTAGGAAGCATATGAAAAGGTTACAAGACCAGAGAGCACTAGCACGAAAGTGCGGGTTGTTACAGTCTCCCCTGCTTTAGGAAATTTCGTCCCCAAATTAATCCCACAGGTAGACTTTTGAGAGTTGTTCCGGATAAGTAGCGATACAGCGAGTTAATCGGGTAGGAGTTGACAAGCGAGAGCGTTTCGAGTAAGAGAGATCGACCACGATAGCGAGAAGGCGACGTAATGACAAAAGTAGCATCCCACGAGTTGGGGTTTCAAAAGTACCTCAGGCTGCGAAGCATTTGTAAGTTTGAGGCGATTGAAAATTTTAAAGAACTTGAAAGGTTGCTCATAACGTAGGGTTAACTGAGTCGATTATTAACCAATGTTGCAAGAAACATTCGTTTTTAGATATTTAAAAGAAATTTGAAAGGAAAATTTGAAAAAAAAATTATTATAACGTAGGGTCAACCGAGTCGATGTTAACCAACGTTGCAGGAAAGTTTAGGTTTTAAACGTTTTAAGGAATTCGAAAATGAAAACCAGGGTTACGGAAGCTCTCCTATGACATGGGTTCAAGCTGAAATCGATGTCGAACCAACGTCTTAAGAAAGATTTCGTTTTGATATTGCAAAAGTTTTTTTAAAGAAAACTGGACTTTTGAGACTTCCCTTGGGCATGAAGTTAAGTTGATTCGATGTTACCTCTACACTGTGAGGAAATTTCACTTGTCCAATGGTTTTTTTAATAAAAGTTTATATATATATATATATAAATCAGTTTATAACAGTTTGAAAAGTTAATTAACATCGAGCCCCACTTGGCACTTTCTCACAAAAGTTTGTTAATATGGTTAAAACACTTATTTATAGGAAGTACTAGCGGCGTATCCACCATGTTTCTCCCATATTACTTCTGTTTTGTGAGGCGGTGTCATGAGTGCCGATATGACACAGATAGAATTGCGCTACCTCGGTCCAATCGATAGGACGTCGGACCGAGTTGAAAATAAAATCGAATAGGTTAAACAGGCGAGTTGGATTGCGAACGTAGCTATAACAGCGTGCGCGAGTAGCCTGGTGACACGAAAGATTGATGTGTCGTGTCTGGATAGGCGTCGAGCGATAAGCGAATAGCGAAATTTCGATTAGATTCCACATTAAACCCACATGGCACGTTCCCACGAGAGTTTGCTAACATGGCGAACCACCACGTTTGACCAGGTTAGTTTTGTCCCGTGAGGCGATGTCATGCATACTAATACCACACAGACTGCGATGAATACCAAGCAATGAGCGACGAGCGATAAACGGTGCGCGATAAGCGAATAAGAGATAGACGATACACGATAAGCGAGACGCGATAAGCGAGTAATGCGATTCGATTTAGCCTTCATAGCTTTACAATTGAACCAACGTTAAGCCCCATATGGCATCTGCCCACGAAAATTTGCTAGTATGGTTGAATCACTTATACATATAGGAAGTACCAGCGATGTATTTACCCTGTTCCAACCATACTAGATCTGTTTCGTGAATTGATGTCAGGTGTGCTCACGTAACACAGGTAGCGATAAGTTATAAGAGAATAGGCGATTAAGCGAATTACACAAACACAACACAAGCGATGACGGCGGCGATAAATGAATGGCGATAAGCGATGCGCGATAGCGACAACCGACGAGCGGTAAGCGACGATTGTTGCGTTGCAAGCGATGGGGATATGCGCGATTCATGCGATTTGATTCGATTGATTTACACCACAGAGTTTAACTATCTTTAGACCCCACATGGCCTTTTTCCACGAAAGCCTGCTGATATGACTAAAACACCTTGCTTTAATCATATAAGCTTCATCTCGTGAAGCGTGGTCATGTGTGCTAACTTAACACAAATATCACAGATAACGGTTGGCGATAGCGATGGTGATAGAGTGACACACAGCAAGCGATATGACGAATTGTACGATAAACGGTAGCGATTCTCATAAATAGCGGTAGCGATTGCGAGATAGATTTAAGCGATAATGCGATAGACTTCAACGAAACTTCGATTGAGTTGCGATGTGGACTTACGTCCAGTCTTGCGTCGCTGCAATTGCCCTGCAGGGTAGACCCACCAAGGTCTATCGTTGAGGCGATTGCATTGCGTTCGCAGACTTACGAAAAGTCTCGCAGTGATGCGATTCAATTATTACGCCTTGCGATTGAGTGTAGGGTGTCGAAAATAATCGTAATAGTATAATAGATCAAATAGCGTTCAACTCCACGTGGCACTTTCTTCGTGAAACTTCGGTAGTATGATAAAGCACACCTTGGTTGATCCCTACTACTTACATCCCGTGATTTGGTGTCACACGTTGTCGTGACGCTCATGGCACCTTAGAATTTACTACGATCTCCGTGCACTGACCCAAATAATCTCGTGTGCACCCGTGATTAGTCATTCCTTGCACGTTTATCGTACCTTATTCTAAGAGTGTAGTGAGGTTAAAACATGTTATATCGTGATATAGTATATAGTTCGTGTGTGTGAAGCTAGTCTAAATGCGACGACTAGAGAGTGAAAGCGAGAGTTAACGTTACACATAGTGGCAACATCGAGTAATAGAGTAGGTTCGATACTTAGAAATTAACGTCGAAAATCGTATCATTATAACATTATCCTATGCTTGCTAGATGCTTGGTGTTGAAGACTTTTGCTGAAGCTGTTGTTGTTGTACTCAAGTTCGCGGTTCAGTGCGGCAGTTGCGGGTGAAGTGACCGTAACGCTTGTAGTTTTTGCAATAGCGACAGTCAGCTCCGACCTAGTGATGGTAGGTGCATGAGTAACACTGGGGATGAGTTTCGGTGTAAGCTCGCTTTGGAAACACCGAAACTGCTTGAAAAGGCTTCGGTTGTAGCAGTTCGGTTGTTGATGAGTTCGGGCTTGAAACCTTTCGTTTGCGGCTGGGTTTGTCGGTGTCTTGCGATGAGATGTCGTCGTTGGAGGACTCGTCTGAGGACTCACTTGCAAAATCTTTGGCCGAGTTGTCGGAAGAACCGTCGGAAGGTCCGTCAGAAGAATTGTCAGCAGATTCGTCAGAGGAATCGTCAGCAGATTCGTCAGAAGAATCGTCGACAGGATCGTCTGAAGAATTGATGGCGATTGCTTGATAAGCTTGTCTGACAGGATTCTTGGAGAAAGATCCTTCCATGAGTCGTTTGTTGTTGATTTCTGCAGCTAAGCGGTAGGTCTCTTCGATGGTAGTAGGTCTTGCAGCTTCTACAAAATCGCCCACAAATTCCGGCAAGCCGCGAATGTACTTCGCGATGGCTTTTTCTGGAGTGTTGACTTGACCTGGGCAGATTATGCTAAGCTATTTGAACCTTGCGGTGTAGCCAGCATTGTCACTTCCGGCTTGCTTAATTTCCCAAAATTCATTTTCTAGATTCTGAACTTCGTGGGGAGGGCAGTACTCTTTCTTCATGAGCTCTTTCAGCTCATCCCAAGAGAGAGCGTAAGCTGCGGAGATCCCACGTTTGTTGCATTCGGTGGTCCACCAGTCGAGTGCTCGTGATTGAAATACTCCGGTAGCGCAAGTAGTACGGAAACTATCGGGACACCCACTTTGACGAAGGGTAACTTCGATAGAATCGAACCACTGGAGTAGTTGAGTCACACCTCCTTCACCCGTGAATTCCATCGGATCATAGGCTTTGAAGCGTTTGTAGAGAAAAGTAGATTGCGGCGCTTCCGTCTTGATGTCTTCCGTGGTTCGAGAGCGGGTGAGAGAGTGCACTTGAGCGACAATTTGAGGAAGGAGATTGGCCACTCCCTTGGCCACAAGCGAGGCAATCCTCTTATCGGCGCTTCGTTTGGCTCTTCTCCTAGCTGTTCGTCTCGAGGTAGAGTTGTTGGAAGGCATCTAGACAGAGAGAGATTCGGAATGAGATTCGATCACAATGATTTTTTAGTTTGCGATGCGATTGAGCGCGATCAATACTTGTAGCGTGCAATATAAATAGATTTCACATAGGAGCCACATAGGAGACACGAAACTTCCTAGGTTCTCACACAATGATTTGTTTGTATTTAGATATAGGTAGTTGTAGTTTATACTTACACATACATATGTATCGGTGTAGATTGCGCGGGGACGCGATGATGAGTGAGAGCGAAAGCTAGTAATTAGGCATTTGTTTTGTTGCGAACATTCGGTTTTCGTTTTAGATTGCGATGGCTGTGCGAGTTGTGCGTTTTGTAAAAAAGGGAGCGAAAATTGATAGATTGTAAAATAAACACATAAAGCGTAACCAAGTTTATCGAACGTAAAACCGGCGAGTAGTAGCCTTAGTAAAATAATCGGAGTGCCTCGGGTGTTTAGGCGTCGACTATCCAAGGTAACCCAACCATACCCAAAAAGTTTGTACACGTGCGTTGACCTAGAAGACTTATGCTTCCACTGGGATGCAGTTCACGGCATTCGTCCTCCTAGTCATTGTGTGGTTCGAGTTATCGTTATGGTCGAGTCCTTGGTGAGAGCTTTTGATAACCTTCTTATATAGAGTGGAACGGTTTATTAAGATACGGGTTTCACCCCTGACTTAATAACTTCGCTCCTAGCTGTGGTTGTGCTCTTCGAATAAATTCATGAGTCCCACTAGATTTCAAAATGGAGACTTTCATCGAGATGTGGATGTCACTCCTAACTCGATGAAAGGTTCTCGTGCTAGAAAATGCGCTGAGTGAGCAATCCTATCGAGAGTTCTTGGCTTTCACCCCTGGTCTCGACTGGATCACTCGGTTGTGATATGCGAGTATTTTCGAAAACATGTGCATTGTGTCAGCCTTAGGAAAGGCTAAGTAGTATTTCAGCCTTAGGGAAGGCGTCTTCGTGTGAAGCTGTAGTACGCGGTGTTCACACAATGTCGTAGTTTTTTTTAGCAATTTCGATCGAGAGTATCAAGTAGCCCAATACGAACCCTACAGGGTTTGTACGAGTCGGCCTATTGGTACTTAGACTATAGACTAAGTCAATTTCTAAGTCGTCAACCCGGACTAGGTCGAGTCTTGCCTAATTCCCTATAGTTATGGCTCTGATACCAATCTGTCACACCCCAACTGATGGCGGAATCATCGGGGCGAGGCACTAGGCAAATCAGATTGCTCAAGAGAATCCATAACAACTATGTTGCGATAATATTTATTACATTCGTTATCCCATACTAACAAACAATACAATCACATAAGTCATCACAGATTTCTTGTCCTCTCGAGCAATACAAATTCGACAAACTAGATTTTAGGCGAATTTCTAGACTTCCTAGTTTGATTTGATGTAGTCTGCGTCTAAACCTGCAACATACGTTAAAATAAAGTCAATACAAAAGTATTGGCGAGTATACAGGTTTGATATGTAATAGCATAATAGATTAAAAGCTGCTGCGAATTTCCTACATACATAAATGGGAATACACGACATACATACTCACAAAACCGATACTACCAGCTAAGTCCTCGATGCTTGAATACACGATGGCAAACTAGACCCCGTCGGGCGCAATAGTACTATACTAGTCATGGTGGGACGTCGCGAGTATAAGTCCTAGCACATATGTAACTAGCATCACGTATAACTATGCACGTAAGTCATTCACAAGTGTTAAGTAGTTTAAGCATTTGATATAATTCGATTTGATTGCAACGTATGTTACACCCAAAAGTGCAAAAGCAAAAAGGATTCAAGTATACTCACAGTGCGTATTTGGTTTGGATTGGCGGGATAGTGTCTGAGAATGTCCTGATTACAGACTGAACACATGAGCGTTTGATGGTGCGTTAAATAATAACGGAACACACAAGAACGTACGATTTTCTGATAGAATGCTGGCCCGTTCGGACGGGCTGTCCGATCGGATGTGTTTCGGTCCACGTGTTTGTGCGTTGGGATAGTTTTGGTCACACGCTTCCATATACTTATTTATCATTTATTTATTATAATTAATCACAAAAGGGTCGTATATACGTATCTATATTTCAATCCTGCGATGATCGGGTTACGCGTGCCTTCGACTGCGTTCTTCGATGTGATGTGTTGTACCACAATGATTAACGGGGTACTACTTGCTCGTATTGCCATCATCGTCACGACGGCTGGAGGCATGGTACTCACCCGAAAGTCCTTGTTAGCGTTAATTGTTTACGTTTTGACACCTCACGGCTATCGAGGGGGTAGAATAGGTCCTCACTCAATGTCGTCGTGAGTGTTAGTATTTGTGAAAATAGCTTTGTAACAGCGATAGAATATGCGTAATTATTCGAATATACTATGATATGGCGATGCATCTGATATAGTTACATTATGATTCGAATCTCTAGTGCTAGGCGTAACGAGTATAGCGAGTAGTAACAACGCACGAAAGTGCGGGTTGTTACATGCAAACCAATAGAATTCTCGGGCAATGAAGGACCCATTGCAGCTCTACGCTGGATAGAAAAGACTGAGGCTGTTTTAAAAATAAGCAAGTGTGCTGAAGAAGACAAGATAATGTTTGCTTCTAATCTATTTAAGAATTCAGCCTTAGAATGGTGGAACACTATCATCCAGTCTAGAGGAAGTGATAGGGTTTATAATATGGAATGGGAGGAATTTAAGAATATGGTAGAAAGGAAATTCTGCCCTCCCAATGAAAAGGAACAGATAGCGAATAAGTTTCTGAATCTTAGAATGACTGGGGTAGATAGTAAGGGTTATACTACCACATTCTTTGAATATGCTAGAATAGTACCAACCCTTGCATCACCTGAACCGGTATTAAACTCCCGTTACACCTGGGGATTTATTGGAGAAATTAGACATGTAGTCAAGGCAGCTAGACCCCAAACTATAGAAGAAGCTGTAGAACTAGCAAATACCTTGACAGATGAGTTAATTCGTACTAGAGAAGAAGACCAGAGGAAAAACCTAGCTAAAAGGCTAACCCAAGAATTCCGTTCTGGGAATTCCAACTGTAGGACTATAGGTTCTACCTCTGCACCATACTGCAAGGCCTGCAAGAAAAAGCATTCGGGAAAATGCTCCACTCACTACAATTTCTGCAAAATGCCAGGACACAAGGAAGAAGATTGCAGGAGGAAATCCAGTAACGGAATGTGCTTCCACTGTGGAGAAAAAGGTCACATCAAGCCGAACTGTCCGAAACTAGCTCCAGCTGCGAACAACAAGAACACTAAAAATGCTAGAGCATTTGTTCTGACTGCAGATGAAGCCAAGATGATTCCGGACGTAATAGCCGATACGTTTTTAGTTGATGATGTTTTTGCTAAAGTATTATTTGACTCTGGTGCAAACCAAAGTTTTATTAATACTTCATTTTGCAAACTTCTCAATCAACAATTAACTAAACTCTCACAAGAATGTCTAGTAGAGACAGCAAATGGAGAAATGGTTAGGATTTCTGAAATCTTGCAGGGAGCAAGAATAGAGTTTTTAAATAAAAAATTTACTGCAAATCTTTACCCAATGAATCTGGCAGGATTTGATATCGTATTAGGAATGGATTGGTTAATAGCCAATAAAGCTAATATTTTATGTGATCGAAAGTCAATTCAAGTAAATTCACCAAAGGGTGAAAAGATCACAATTAAAGGAGATAAACCATCTAGATCCACGAAATTCATCTTTGTGATGAAAGCTGCAAGCTATATAAGAAAAGGATCATTAGTGTATTTGATTTCTATAATCACTAACACTAAAGGAAAAGAATAAAAGATATTCCAGTAGTGTCTCAGTTTTCAGATATATTTCCAAAAGAATTGTCAGGGCTACCGCCAGACAGAGAAGTTGAATTCAGAATCCATATGATACTAGGGACAGCACCAATTGCCAAAGCACCCTACCGATTAGCACCCGCAGTAATGCAGGAACTGAAGAAACAGTTAGTCGAATTATTGGAAAAAGGATTTATACAGCAAAGCTCATCGCCGTGGGGAGCACTGATTTTATTTGTTAAAAAGAAGGATGGATCAATGCGTATGTGCATTGATTACCGTGAATTGAACAAGGTCACGATTAAGAATCGGTACCCATTACCAAGGATCGATGATCTGTTCGATCAACTTCAAGGAGCTCGATTTTTCTCAAAAATCGATTTAAGGCCAGGATATCATCAACTAAAGGTACAGGAAGAGGACATTCCTAAAACCGCATTTAGAACAAGGTACGACCATTATGAATTTACTGTCATGCCATTTGGTTTAACCAATGCCCCAGCCGCATTTATGGACATGATGAACCGAATATGCAAGCCATATTTGGATAAATTCAAAATTGTTTTTATTGATGATATTCTCATCTATTCTAAAAGTAAAGAGGAACATGCAAAGCATTTGCACGCACTTTTAAGTCTATTAAGAAAGGAAAAGCTTTACGCTAAATTTTCAAAGTGCGAGTTTTGGTTATAGCAGGTACAGTTTCGTGGACACTTAGTTAATCATGAAGGAATTCATGTGGATCCAACAAAGATCGAGGCGATTACCAAATGGAAAACCCCTGAGTCACCAACCGAGGTTAGAAGTTTCTTAGGATTGGCATGTTATTATAGAAGATTTATTCAAGATTTTTCTAGAATAGCCATTCCTTTAACTAAGTTAACCTGTAAATCCATTAAGTTTGAATGGGGACCAAAGAAAGAAGAAGCCTTTAGAATTCTTAAGCAAAGATTAACCCATGCACCCATATTAGCGTTACCAGAAGGAACTGAAGATTTAGTAGTTTATTGTGGCGCTTCTAAATTAGGTTATGGATGTGTGTTAATGCAACGCCGAAAGGTTATAGCTTACGCATCTAGACAAATTAAGAATAATGAAGAGAATTATTCAACCCATGATCTTGAATTAGGAGCAACAATTTTTGCTTTGAAAATTTGGAGACATTACCTTTATGGTAGTTAGTTTACCATATTTACCGATCATAAAATTTAAGATATGTTTTTGGGCAAAAAGAATTGAATATGAGACAAAGACGCTGGATGAAAATGTTTAGTGATTATGATTGTGATATCTAGTATCATGAAGGAAAAGCAAATGTAGTGGCAGATGCCTTAAGCCGAAAGTATCACGAAAAGCCAAAAAGGGTACTGTAACTATCCTCAATAAAAACCGACACTCTCAAATATTTCCAACACTCTAGTATATTTTAAAATGTCTCAATATCTATTTAAAAACACCCCGTAGGTGAAAACCGAGCCCGAAATACAGTATAGCATTAAAAATAAATTTTAAAATATGATTATTAAGCTGAGGCGGGCTGCGTAGACCCACCCCAACCACTTACGCGGGTGGTATAAGGACTAGACTCTGACTTCGTTGATTTCTTAAGCTTAGGCGGGCCGCGTAAGCCTTAGCTTAAATTTACGCGGGCCGCTTGAGATCAAAATAGTGGCGCAGCCCGGTGATGACGCGTGTCATCATCGTGTCAAGACTATACGCTGATCCGGACGAGCTACATGTTGACCTGGAGTCAACGTGGGCTGCGTAAGCCCAGCCCATTTATTACGCGGGCCGCGTGAGGACCAGTTTTAGCAACTATATAAGGAGGCCTCGGGATTTCACTTTCAGTCGCTCATTTCTTTCTTTCTAAATGAATTTCTGAAGTTATAGGCATAATATTCAAGTATAATACCCCCTAATTAGCGAGGTTCTGCTCCATTGTAAGTATTATAACCCCGGTTTCGTACGAGATACGTTGCCCGATTGATTTAGGGTTCCGTGACAACTGTCGTGGTTCTGCCCGACGTAGTTGTTGGAATACCGTCTCGGGGAAGGTATCATTAATATTTTTAAAGGGTTATAATACTAACCTATGTACATTTGTGTAAATTATAGATTATTCCCAGCTAATTTCCATATCCTAGCTACAACTGCTGCTGACCCAAGTCTGGAACAACTAGTAGCCCCACAACCCTTACCTTTGTTTCCCACTCAACCAATGGAGGTAGAAATGCCTGATTTTAACCCTGAGGAGATACCTAGGATACCAGCCCCTAATCCACTAGATCCAAATTATGATTCATGGTTTGATGATCTTAGGGATTATGTGTCACGCTATCACTTAAACGAAGAAACCTTGCCGAACTTAGCAGCATATCCAGGTTTGGACCCTCTAGATCCCTATTTTGACAACGATGAATACATTAGGGAGATTTTGGAGAATCCATACCCTCAGGAGAATCCAGTACCTCAGTACCCAGAGCCAATACCAGTACCTGCAACCCCAATGAGTGCAAACAATTTGCAAGAACTCCGGAATTTTGGAGAAGAAATCATAGAAAGTAGTGAAAGGATGAGGTATGTATGAGAGCAACTCGTATGGAAATACGATAAGCGCCAGATGGATTTCGGGGGAAATCCATATCCATGAAAGAGATGATAAGTTACTAATAATAATAAAATAAATAAAATATGTGTAATAATAATAAATCTATCGTAGTATAGATCACTCTGTGGTTAACGAGACATAGTAGTATTGTAATTTTTAATTTTTGTTTTAGTGTGTATTTGACGCATATTATATCAAAAAGAGTAAAGTCACAATGCACGACGATTTTGACCAATATGTGTATTATGTGGTTGTTACTTAAACTATTTAATTATTCTATTAATGATTGGTAAATGTTTAAAATTCAGATGGCCGACGAAGGAAATCAAGGAAATCTGAATAACGATAACCAGAGTAACATTAACGTGGTTAATGAGAATCCAAGCATCAATAACAATGGAAACCAAATGGATAATAGTGTCGTTCAACATATAGTGACACAAGGAATCATAGATGCCATGCCATTTATTATTCAAACAATTCAAGAAGCGAATAATAAAAGTAAGCATAGCAGTAAGCGACCAATTGAACCAGAAAACAGCGTGAACAATGGACCTGTAATTCAAATGCCCATTCCAAAAAGGAGAAGAACCGTGTCTTACGGTTGTTCTTATAAAGAATTCTGGTCTTGTAAACCAATGGAATTCTCGGGCAATGAAGGGGCCATTGCAACCCTATGCTGGATAGAGAAAACTGAGACAGTCTTAAGAATAAGCAAGTGTGCTAAAGAAGATAAGATACTATTTGCTTCTAATCTGTTTATAAATTCAGCTCTAGAATGGTGGAACACTATCCTCCAATCAAGAGGAAGTGATAGAACTTACAATATGGAATGGGAAGAATTTAAGAACAAGGTAGAAAGGAAATTCTGCCCACCCAATGAGAAGGAACAGATAGCAAACAAATTCTTAAACCTTAGGATGACTGGTGTGGATAGTAAGGGATACACTAAATTATTCTTCGAATATGCTAGAATAGTGCCAACTCTTGCTTCACCTGAACCAGTATTGATCTCCCGTTATATTTGGGGATTAATTGGGGAGATAAGACACGTAGTCAAGGCAGCTAGACCTCAAACTATAGAAGAAGCTGTAGAATTAGCAAATACCTTGACTGATGAATTAGTCCGTACCCGAGAAGAAGATCAAAGGAGGAACCTAACCCCGAAGCTCACACAAGAATTTCGTTTGGGAAATTCTAACCGTGGGAGAAATGTAGGTTCTACCTCTACACCCTACTGTAGATATTGCAAAAGAAAGCATTCAAGAAGATGCTCCATATACTGTAACTTTTGCAAAATATCAGGACACAAGGAAGAAAACTGCAGGAAGAAAGCTAACAACGGGATATGTTACAACTGTGGAGAACAAGGTCATATCAAGCCAAATTGTCCGAAATTAGATCCAGCTACAAACAACAAGAATACTCAAAATGCTAGAGCATTTGTTCTAACTGCAGATGAAGCCAAGATAATTCCAGATGTCATAGGTGGTACGTTTTTAGTTAATGATGTTTTTGCTAAAGTATTATTTGACTCTGGTGCAAACCAAAGTTTCATTAATACATCATTTTGCAAATTTCAAAATCAGTCATTAACTAAACTACCACAAGAATGTTTAGTAGAGACAGCTAATGGAGAAACCGTTAGGATTTCTGAAATCTTGCAGGGAGCAAGAATATAAATTTTAAATCAGAATTTTATTGCAAACCTTTATCCCATGAATCTGGCAGGATTTGATGTCGTTCTAGGAATGGATTGGTTAATAACCAATAAAGCTAGTATTTTATGTGATCAAAAGTCAATACAAGTAAAGTCACAAAAAGGTAAAACGATCACGATTAAAGGAGATAAACCCTATCGGTCCACAAAATTCATCTCAGTGATGAAAACTGCAAGTTATATAAGAAAAGGTTCTATAGTGTATTTGCTTTCCATAATCACTAACACTAAAGGAAAGGATTTAAAAGATATTCCAGTAGTGTCTCAGTTTTCAGATGTATTTCCAGAAGAATTGACAGGGCAACCTCCAGATAGAGAAGTTGAATTCAGAATCCATTTAATACCAGGAACAGCACCAATTGCCAAAGCACCTTACCGTTTGGCACCTGCAGAAATGCAAGAATTAAAGTAACAATTAGATGAATTGCTAGAAAAAAGATTCATGACAGCCAAGCTCATCGCCATGGGGATCGCCGATACTGTTTGTTAAAAAGAAAGACGGATCAATGCGTATGTGCATTGATTACCGTGAATTAAACAAGGTTACGATTAAGAATTGGTACCCATTACCAAGAATCGATGATCTGTTTGATCAACTGCAAGGAGCTTGATTTTTCTCTAAAATCGATTTAAGGTCAGGATATCATCAATTAAAGGTACAGGAAGAGGACATTCCAAAGACCGCATTCAGAACAAGGTATGGTCATTATGAATTTACTGTCATGCCATTTGGTTTAACCAATGCCCAGCTGCATTTATGGACATGATGAACCGAATATGTAAGCCATATTTGGATAAATTCATAATTGTTTTTATAGATGATATTCTCATTTACTCTAAGAATAAAGAGGATCATGCAAAGTATTTGCACGCACTTTTAAGCTTATTAAGAAAGGAAAAACTTTATGCTAAATTTTCAAAGTGCAAATTTTGGTTAGAACAGGTACAGTTTCTTGGACACGTAGTAAATCATGAAGGAATTCATGTAGATCCAACAAAGATCGAGGCAATTATCAAATGGAAAACCCCTGAATCACCAACCGAGGTTAGAAGTTTCTTAGGATTAGCTGGTTATTATAGAAGATTTATTCAAGATTTTTCTAGAATAGCCATTCCTTTAACTAAGCTAACCTGTAAACCTGTTAAGTTTGAATGGGGATTAAAACAAGAAGAAGCCTTTAGAATCCTTAAGCAAAGATTAACCCATACACCCATACTAACGTTACCAGAAGGAACTAAAGACTTTATAGTCTATTGTGACGCTTCTAAATTAGGTTATGGATGTGTATTAATGCAACGTCAAAAGGTTATAGCTTACGCATCTAGACAACTTAAGAATCATGAAGAGAATTATGCAACCCATGATTTAGAGTTAGGAGCTTTAATTTTTGCTCTTAAGATTTGGAGACATTACCTTTATGGTAGTAAGTTTACCATATTCACTGATCATAAGAGTTTAAGGTATATTTTCAAGCAAAAGGAGTTGAATATGAGACAAAGACACTGGATGGAAATGCTTAGTGATTATGATTGTGATATCCAGTATCATGAAGGAAAAGCAAATGTAGTGGCAGATGCTTTAAGTCGAAAGTATCATGAAAAGCCAAAAAGGGTACGTTCTCTTAAATTAAATCTATAAGTAGATTTAAATGATCAGATTAGAAAAACACAAGAATCAGTAATCAAGGATGATACGGAAAAATTAAAAGGTATGCTAAAAGAATTAGAACAAGGAACAGATGGAATTTGGAGATTCCATAAAGAAAGAATGTGGATACCTAAATTAGGAAACCTGCGTCATCGTATATTAGAAGAAGCCCATAAATTTAAATATACAATGCATCCAGGAAATGATAAGGTGTATCAAGATTTAAGAAAGAATTTCTGGTGGATAGGAATGAAAAAGGATATAGCAGCCTATGTTTCTAAATGTTTAACCTGTTCACAAGTCAAAGCTGAACACCAGAAACCCTCAGGATTTCTACAATAGTTAGAAATGCCAGTGTGGAAATGGGAATTAATAACAATGGATTTTGTTACTAAATTACCCAAAACAAAGAAAGGTAATGATACAATCTGGGTGATTGTAGATAGGCTAACCAAATCAGCTCATTTCCTACCAATAAAGGAATCTTTCAGTATGGAACAGTTAGCTAAGTTATATGTAAATGAAATTGTTTCTTTACATGGAATTCCTTTATCAATTGTTTCTGATAGGGATAGTCGATTTACCTCTCATTTTTGGTCAAGTTTCCAAAAGGCAATGGGAACCAAGTTAAATCTAAGCACAACTTATCATCCTCAAACGGGCGGGCAAAGCGAAAGGACAATTCAGACGATGGAAGACATGCTTAGAGCTTGTGTAATTGATTTCGGAGGTAATTGGGACGATCACTTACCTTTAATAGAATTTTCATATAATAACAGTTATCACACAAGTATCAATGCTGCACCATTCGAAGCACTTTATGGACGTATGTGCCGAACCCCAGTCTGTTGGGCAGAAATCGGGGAAAAGCAACTATCTGGACCTGAGATAGTACAAGAAATAACCGACAAGATTATTCAAGTCAAGGAACGACTAAAAACAGCACGTGGTCGACAGAAGAGCTATGCTGATAACCGATGCAAGCCACTGGAATTTCAAATAGGAGATAAAGTATTATTAAAAGTTTCTCCTTGGAAAGGAGTGGTAAGATTCATAAAAAGGGGAAAGCTAAGTCCCAGGTATATTGGACCTATTGAGATTATTAGAAGAATAGGACATGTAGTCTATCAGCTACAACTGCCAGAGGAAATGGCAGGAATACATGTATCTAATCTCAGGAAATGCTTAGCTGATGAATCACTGATGGTACCTCTTAAGGAAATAGAGGTAAATGAACAACTTAAGTTTGTAGAAAGGCCTCTACAAATTGAAGATAGGAAAGTCAAGAATCTTAAACATAAGAGATTAGTTCTGGTTAAAGTGAAGTGGGACTCCAAAAGAGGACCTGAGTATACATGGGAGCTTGAATCAGAAATGCAAAGGAAATATCCGCACTTGTTCCAGTAGATCTCGAGGACGAGCTCTAAAACAAGGTGGGGAGAATGTAACAATCCTCAATAAAAACCGACACTCTCAAATTTTTCCAACACTCTAGTATATTTTAAAATGTCTCAATATGTATTTAAAAACACCCCGTAGGTGAAAACCGAGCCCGAAATACAGTATAGCATTAAAAATAAAATTTAAAATCTGATTATTAAGTTGAGGCGGGCCGCGTAGACCCACCCCAACCACTTACGCGGGCGGTATAAGGACTAGACCCTGACTTCGTTGATTTCTTAAGCTTAGGCGGGCCGCGTAAGCCTTAGCTTACATTTACGCAGGCCGCGTGAGATCAAAATAGTGGCGCAGCCCGGTGATGACACGTGTCATCATCGTGTCAAGTCTATACGCTGATCCGGACGAGCTACACGTTGACCTGGAGTCAACGCGGGCCGCGTAAGCCCAGCCCATGTATTACGCGGGCCGCGTGAAGACCAGTTTTAGCAACTATATAAGGAGGCCTCGGGATTTCACTTTCAGTCGCTCATTTCTTTCTTTCTAAATGAATTTCTGAAGTTATAGGCATAATATTCAAGTATAATACCCCCTAATTAGCGAGGTTCTGCTCCGTTGTAAGTATTATAACCCCGGTTTCGTACTAGATACGCTGCCCGATTGATTTAGGGTTCCGTGACAACTGTCGTGGTTTTGCCCGACGTAGTTGTTGGAATACCGTCTCGGGGAAGGTATCATTAATATTTTTAAACGGTTATAATACTAACCTGTGTACATTTCTTTAAATTATAGATTATTCCCAGGAAACCCTAACGCGAAGTCTAAGATAGCAATGTGAGTTTATCCGCTTTTTGTTAACCTTTTTGTAATGTTTTACAAAACCTTAAATGTTTTACAATGTGATTAAGCGGTGATTGAGTCTTTGTAGTTCTTCAATTACTGCCGGTATGTTGGGGTTTTGTATACAAAAATTTACTACTGCGAGTAGTAAGTCAGGATGACAGTACGTTACCATTGGACAACGAGTTAGCCAATGTGTAATATGACCCACAAGTCAGGATTGACAGTACTGAATGAGTAATTGTGTAGAAATAAACAATGTGATCGCTCTCAATACTGTTTTAATTAATAAAATGTTTCTTGATTAAACTGGGATTCACTCACCAGTATTTCCCACTGACAAATGTTTTTAAAACGCGTTTCAGGTAACACAATGTGACAGCCAATTAGTAAAAAGCCAGCTGGAGAGCACTGAAGGCTTGGGAAAATGTGGCTATAAAAGTTACCTAAAAGACGATGTTTTAAATTCAATAAAATAGGGTTTATCCCTATAAACGTATTGTAATAAGAATTGGGTTTTGCTCTTGTGATTATTAATATTAAATATGGTGGTTTTACTCTGATAAACATTTCCTAACTACGGTCCTGATGTAATTTCCGCTGCCAAATTAACCAACTGATACCACCGAAACTCTGAGTTCGCGTCCGCCCGTTCCCGGGACAGATAAGGGATCGGGGGTTGCGATAGAAGGTGGTATCAGAGCCTAGCCACTGGTCTAAGCCAAAGAAGTGTTCTGCTGACACTTAAATTCTAAATTTTGTGTTAGGAAATAAATTACGGAAATACTTGCATAACTGTATTTATTTGTTATGTGTTATTTGACTATTTGTTAGTTTACAGTATGAGTGATCAAGGACCCTCAGACATGTGTCGTCAGTTATCTGATTCACCTTGGAGTGAAGGTACCTCTTCACAGCCTGCCCTTTCTGGGTATTCTGCTGATCAGGAAGAAGGGATGTTTGCCTTTAAAGCTCACTCGGAAGAGCCATTCCCTCATAAAAAGAGAGGATGGTTCAGTAAGGAAGCATTTGCACGTAGGAAAAGAATGCGAAAATTGCAACAACAAAGAGTTTTAGCGGCTGCTAAGCGAAAGACAGATGGCCATACACAGGATATGCTTAATAGAAGCCTAGCTAATTTCCATATCCTAGCTACAACTGCTGCTGACCCAAGTCTGGAACAACTAGTAGCCCCACAACCCTTACCTTTGTTTCCCACTCAACCAATGGAGGTAGAAATGTTTGATTTTAACCCTGAGGAGATACCTAGGATACCAGCCCTTAATCCACTAGATCCAAATTATGTGCCACGCTATCACTTAAACGAAGAAACCTTGCCGAAGAAACCTTAGGGATTATGTGCCACGCTATCACTTAAACGAAGAAACCTTGCCGAACTTAGCAGCATATCCAGGTTTGGACCCTCTAGATCCCTATTTTCACAACGATGAATACATTAGGGAGATTTTGGAGAATCCATACCCTTAGGAGAATCCAGTACCTCAGTACCCAGAGCCAATACCAGTACCTGCACCCCCAATGAGTGCAGAGAATTTGCAAGAACTTCGGAATTTTGGAGAAGAAATCATAGAAAGTAGTGAAAGGATGAGGTATGTAGGAGAGCAACGCGTATGGAAATACGATGAGCGCCAGATGGATTTCGGGGGAAATCCATATCCATGAAAGAGATGATAAGTTGGTAATAATAATAAATTAAATAAAATATGTGTAATAATAATAAATCTATCGTAGTATAGACCACTCTGTGGTTAACGAGGCATAGTAGTATTGTAATTTTTAATTTTTGTTTTAGTGTGTATTTGACGCATACTATATCAAAAAGAGTAAAGTCGCAATGCACGACGATTTTAACCAATATGTGTATTATGTGGTTGTTACTTAAACTATTTAATTATTCTATTAATGATTGGTAAATGCTTAAAATTCAGATGGCCGACGAAGGAAATCAAGGAAATCTGAATAACGATAACCAGAGTAACATTAACGTGGTTAATGAGAATCCAAGCATCAATAACAATGGAAACCAAATGGATAATAGTGCCGTTCAACATATAGTGGCACAAGGAATCATAGATGCCATGCCATTTATTATTCAAACAATTCAAGAAGCGAATAATAAAAGTAAGCATAGCAGTAAGCGACCAATTGAACCAGAAAACAGCGTGAACAATGGACCTATAATTCAAGTGCCCATTCCCAAAAGGAGAAGAACCGTGTCTTACGGTTGTCCTTATAAAGAATTATGGTCTTGTAAACCAATGGAATTCTCGGGCAATGAAGGGGCCATTGCAACCCTATGCTGGATAGAGAAAACTGAGGCAGTCTTAAGAATAAGCAAGTGTGCTAAAGAAGATAAGATACTGTTTGCTTCTAATCTACTTAAAAATTCAGCTCTAGAATGGTGGAACACTATCCTCCAATCAAGAGGAAGTGATAGAACTTACAATATGGAATGAGAAGAATTTAAGAACAAGGTAGAAAGGAAATTATGCCCACCCAATGAGAAGGAACAGATAGCAAACAAATTCTTAAACCTTAGGATGACTGGTGTGTATAGTAAGGGATACACTAAATTATTCTTCGAATATGCTAGAATAGTGCCAACTCTTGCTTCACCTGAACCAGTATTGATCTCCCGTTATATTTGTGGATTAATTGGGGAGATAAGACACGTAGTCAAGGCAGCTAGACCTCAAACTATAGAAGAAGCTGTAGAATTAGCAAATACCTTTACTGATGAATTAGTCCGTACCCGAGAAGAAGATCAAAGGAGGAACCTAACCTAGAAGCTCACATAAGAATTCCGTTCTGGAAATTCTAACCGTGGGAGAAATGTAGGTTCTACCTCTACACCCTACTATAGATATTGCAAAAGAAAGCATTCAAGAAGATGCTCCATATACTGTAACTTTTGCAAAATATCAGGACACAAGGAAGAAAACTGCAGGAAGAAAGCTAACAACAGGATATGTTACAACTGTGGAGAACAAGGTCGTATCAAGCCAAATTGTTCGAAATTAGATCTAGCTACAAACAACAAGAATACTCAAAATGCTAGAGCATTTGTTCTGACTGCAGATGAAGCCAAGATAATTCCAGATGTCATAGCTGGTACGTTTTTAGTTAATGATGTTTTTGCTAAAGTATTATTTGACTCTGGTGCAAACCAAAGTTTTATTAATACATCATTTTGAAAATTTCTAAATTAGTCATTAACTAAACTGCCACAAGAATGTTTAGTAGAGACAACTAATGGAGAAACCGTTAGG
This sequence comes from Helianthus tuberosus, assembly GCA_030545235.1. Taxonomy (NCBI): domain Eukaryota; kingdom Viridiplantae; phylum Streptophyta; class Magnoliopsida; order Asterales; family Asteraceae; genus Helianthus; species Helianthus tuberosus. Next base: position 10,640,819 of record CM060436.1, read on the forward strand.
ATTTCTGAAATCTTGCAGGGAGCAAGAATAGAAATTTTAAATCAGAATTTTATTGCAAACCTTTATCCCATGAATCTGGCAGGATTTGATGTCGTTCTAGGAATGGATTGGTTAATAACCAATAAAACTAGTATTTTATGTGATCAAAAGTCAATACAAGTAAATTCACCAAAAGATAAAACGATCACGATTAAAGGAGATAAACCCTATCAGTCCACAAAATTCATCTCACTGATGAAAACTGCAAGTTATATAAGAAAAGGTTCTATAGTGCATTTGCTTTCCATAATCACTAACACTAAAGGAAAGGATTTAAAAAATATTCCAGTAGTATCTCAGTTTTCAGATGTATTTCTAGAAGAATTGCCAGGGCAACCTCCAGATAGAGAAGTTGAATTCAGAATCCATTTAATACCAGGAACAGCACCAATTGCCAAAGCACGTTACCGTTTGGCACCTGCAGAAATGCAAGAATTAAAAAAACAATTAGATGAATTGCTAGAAAAAGGATTCATACAGCCAAGCTCATCGCCATGGGGAGCGCCGATACTGTTTGTTAAAAAGAAAGACGGATCAATGCGTATGTGCATTGATTACCGTGAATTAAACAAGGTTACGATTAAGAATCGGTACCCATTACCAAGAATCGATGATCTGTTTGATCAACTGCAAGGAGCTTGATTTTTCTCTAAAATCGATTTAAGGTCAGGATATCATCAATTAAAGGTACAGGAATAGGACATTCCTAAGACCGCATTAGAACTAGGTATGGCCATTATGAATTTACTGTCATGCCATTTGGTTTAACCAATGCCCCAGCTGCATTTATGGACATGATGAACCGAATATGTAAGCCATATTTGGATAAAGTCATAATTGTTTTTATAGATGATATTCTCATTTACTCTAAGAATAAAGAGGATCATGCAAAGCATTTGCACGCACTTTTAAGCTTATTAAGAAAGGAAAAACTTTATGCTAAATTTTCAAAGTGTGAATTTTGGTTAGAACAGGTACAGTTTCTTGGACACGTAGTAAATCATGAAGGAATTCATGAAGATCCAACAAAGATCGAGGCAATTATCAAATGGAAACCCCCTGAATCACCAACCGAGGTTAGAAGTTTCTTAGGATTAGCTGGTTATTATAGAAGATTTATTCAAGATTTTTCTAGAATAGCCATTCCTTTAACTAAGCTAACCTGTAAATCTGTTAAGTTTGAATGGGGATTAAAACAAGAAGAAGCCTTTAGAATCCTTAAGCAAAGATTAACCCATACACCCATACTAACGTTACCAGAAGGAACTAAAGAGTTTATAGTCTATTGTGACGCTTCTAAATTAGGTTATGGATGTGTATTAATGCAACGTCAAAAGGTTATAGCTTACGCATCAAGACAACTTAAGAATCATGAAGAGAATTATGCAACCCATGATTTAGAGTTAGGAGCTTTAATTTTTGCTCTTAAGATTTGGAGACATTACCTTTATGGTAGTAAGTTTACCATATTCACTGATCATAAGAGTTTAAGGTATATTTTCAAGCAAAAGGAGTTGAATATGAGACAAAGACGCTGGATGGAAATGCTTAGTGATTATGATTGTGATATCCAGTATCATGAAGGAAAAGCAAATGTAGTGGCAGATGCTTTAAGTCGAAAGTATCATGAAAAGCCAAAAAGGGTACGTTCTCTTAAATTAAATCTATAAGTAGATTTAAATGATCAGATTAGAAAAACACAAGAATCAGTAATCAAGGATGATACGGAAAAATTAAAAGGTATGCTAAAAGAATTAGAACAAGGAACAGATTGAATTTGGAGATTCCATAAAGAAAGAATGCGGATACCTAAATTAGGAAACCTGCGTCACCGTATATTAGAAGAAGCCCATAAATCTAAATATACAATGCATCCAGGAAATGATAAGATGTATCAAGATTTAAGAAAGAATTTCTGGTGGATAGGAATGAAAAAGGACATAGCAGCCTATGTTTCTAAATGTTTAACCTGTTCACAAGTCAAAGCTGAACACCAGAAACCCTCAGGATTTCTACAACAGTTAGAAATGCCAGTGTGGAAATGGGAATTAATAACAATGGATTTTGTTACTAAATTACCCAAAACAAAGAAAGGTAATGATACAATCTGGGTGATTGTAGATAGGCTAACCAAATCATCTCATTTCCTACCAATAAAGGAAACTTTCAGTATGGAACAGTTAGCTAAGTTATATGTAAATGAAATTGTTTCTTTACATGGAATTCCTTTATCAATTGTTTCTGATAAGGATAGTCGATTTACCTCTCATTTTTGGTCAAGTTTCCAAAAGGCAATGGGAACCAAGTTAAATCTAAGCACAGCTTATCATCCTCAAACGGACGGACAAAGCGAAAGGACAATTCAGACGATGGAAGACATGCTTAGAGCTTGTGTAATTGATTTCGGAGGTAATTGGGACGATCACTTACCTTTAATAGAATTTTCTTATAATAACAGTTATCACACAAGTATCAATGCTGCACCATTCGAAGCACTTTATGGACGTAAGTACCGAACCCCAGTCTGTTGGGCAGAAATCGGGGAAAAGCAACTATCTGGACCTGAGATAGTACAAGAAACAACCGACAAGATTATTCAAGTCAAGGAACGACTAAAAACAGCACGTGATCGACAGAAGAGCTATGCTGATAACCGACGCAAGCCACTGGAATTTCAAATAGGAGATAAAGTATTATTAAAAGTCTCTCCTTGGAAAGGAGTGGTAAGATTCATAAAAAGGGGAAAGCTAAGTCCCAGGTATATTGGACCTATTGAGATTATTTGAAGAATAGGACCTGTAGCCTATCAGCTACAACTGCCAGAGGAAATGGGAGGAATACATGATGTGTTTCATGTATCTAATCTCAAGAAATGCTTAGCTGATGAATCACTGATGGTACCTCTTAAGGATATAGAGGTAAATGAACAACTTAAGTTTGTAGAAAGGCCTCTACAAATTGAAGACAGGAAAGTCAAGAATCTCAAACATAAGAGATTAGTTCTGGTTAAAGTGAAGTGGGACTCCAAAAGAGGACCTGAGTATACATGGGAGCTTGAATCAGAAATGCAAAGGAAATAACCGCACTTGTTCCAGTAGATCTCGAGGACGAGCTCTAAAACCAGGTGGGGAGAATGTAACAATCCTCAATAAAAACCGACACTCTCAAATATTTCCAACACTCTAGTATAATTTAAAATGTCTCAATATGTACTTAAAAACACCCCGTAGGTGAAAACCGAGCCCGAAATACAGTATAGAATTGAAAATAAAATTTAAAATCTGATTATTAAGCTGAGGCGGGCCGCGTAGACCCACCCCAACCACTTACGCGGGCGGTATAAGGACTAGACCCTGACTTCGTTGATTTCTTAAGCTTAGGCGGGCCGCGTAAGCCTTAGCTTACATTTACGCGGGCTGCGTGAGATCAAAATAGTGGTGCAGCCCGGTGATAACACGTGTCATCATCATGTCAAGTCTATACGCTGATCTGGACGAGCTACACGTTGACCTGGAGTCAACGCGGGCCGCGTAAGCCCAGCCCATGTATTACGCGGGCCGCGTGAGGGCCTGTTTTAGCAACTATATAAGGAGGCCTCGGGATTTCACTTTCAGTCGCTCATTTCTTTCTTTCTAAACGAATTTCTGAAGTTATAGGCATAATATTCAAGTATAATACCCCTAATTAGCGAGGTTCCGCTCCGTTGTAAGTATTATAACCCCGGTTTCGTACTAGATACGCTGCCCGATTGATTTAGGGTTCCGTGACAACTGTCGTGGTTCTGCCCGACGTAGTTGTTGGAATACCATCTCGGGGAAGGTATCATTAATATTTTTAAACGGTTATAATACTAACCTATGTACATTTGTGTAAATTATAGATTATTCCCAGGAAACCCTAACGCGAAGTCTAAGATAGCAATGTGAGTTTATCCGCTTTTTGTAATGTTTTACAAAACCTTAAATGTTTTACAATGTGATTTAGCGGTGATTGAGTCTTTGTAGTTCTTCAATTACTGCCGGTATGTTGGGGTTTTGTATACAAAAATTTACTACTGCGAGTAGTAAGTCAGGATGACAGTACGTTACCATTGGACAACGAGTTAGCCAATGTGTAATATGACCCACAAGTTAGGATTGATAGTACTGAATGAGTAATTGTGTAGAAATAAACAATGTGATCGCTCTCAATATTGTTTTAATTAATAAAATGTTTCTTGATTAAACTGGGATTCACTCACCAGTATTTCCCACTGACAAATGTTTTTAAAACGCGTTTCAGGTAACACAATGTGACAGCCAATTAGTAAAAAGTCAGCTGGAGAGCACTGAAGGCTTGGGAAAATGTGGCTATAAAAGTTACCTAAAAGACGATGTTTTAAATTCAATAAAATAGGGTTTATCCCTATAAACATATTGTAATAAGAAACTTGGGTTTTGCTCATGTGATTATTAATATTAAATATGGTGGTTTTACTCTGATAAGCATTTCCTAACTACGGTCCTGATGTAATTTCCGCTGCCAAATTAACCAACTGATACCACCGAAACTCTGAGTTCGCGTCCGCTCATTCCCGGGACAGATAAGGGATCAGGGGTTGCGACAGGTACGTTCTCTTAAATTAAATCTGCAAGTAGATTTAAATGATCAGATAAGAGAAGCACAAGAATCAGTAATCAAGGAGGATACTGAAAAAATTAAAAGGTAATGATACAATCTAGGTGATTGTAGATAGACTAACTAAGTCAGCTCACTTCCTACCAATGAAGGAAACTTTCAGTATGGAACAGTTAGCAAAATTATATGTAAATGAAATTGTTTCTTTACATGGAATACCTTTATCATTTGTTTCTGATAGGGATAGTCGTTTTACCTCTCATTTTTGGTTAAGTTTCCAAAAAGCAATGGGAACCAAATTAAATCTAAGCACAGCATATCATCCTCAAACAGACGGACAAAGCGAAATGACAATTCAGACAATGGAAGACATGCTTAGATCTTGTGTAATTGATTTCGGAGGTAATTGGGACGACCACTTACCTTTAATAGAATTTTCTTATAATAATAGTTATCACACAAGTATCAATGCTGCACCATTCGAAGCACTTTATGGACGAAAGTGCCGAACCCCAGTCTGTTGGGCAGAAATTGGGGAAAAGCAACTATCTGGACCTGAGATAGTGCAAGAAACAACTGACAAGATCATTCAAGTCAAGGAACGAATGAAAGCAGCACGTGATCGATAGAAAAGCTATGCTGATAACCGTCGCAAACCGTTGGAATTTCAAATAGGAGATAAAGTATTGTTAAAAGTCTCTCATTGGAAAGGAGTGGTAAGATTTATCAAACGAGGGAAGCTAAGTCCCAGGTATGTTGGACCTTTTGAGATTATTAGAAGAATAGGACCTGTAGCTTATCAGCTACAACTGCCAGAGGAAATGGCAGGAATACATGATGTATTTCATGTATCTAATCTCAAGAAATGCTTAGCCGATGAATCACTTGTAGTACCTCTTAAGGATATAGAAGTAAATGAACAACTCAAATTTGTAGAAAGGCCTCTACAGATTGAAGACAGGAAAGTTAAGAATCTCAAGCACAAGTGATTAGTTCTGGTCAAAGTGAAGTGGGACTCCAAAAGAGGATTAGAGTATACATGGGAACTTGAATCAGAAATACAAAGGAAATATCCACACCTATTCCAGTAGACCTCGAGGACGAGCTCTAAAACAAGGTGGGGAGGATATAACAACCCTAAATAAACCGACACCCTCCTGAATATTTTTCTGACACCCTAATATATTTTAAATTACCCCAATATGTCTTAAAATACCCCCCATACGTGAAAATGGGCCCCGAATACCTTTTACATATTTTTAATTAATTAAAAATGGGATTTTTGGGGTTCAGACGGGCCGCGTAAGCCATCCCCGAACCCTTACGCGGGCCGCGACAAGGTGTTGGCTGGCACGACCCTAGGCTGCCACGTGGCCCAACACACGGCAACCCTATGCAATGACCCGGACAAGCTATGTCGTTGACTCCCTTTGACTTGGGCCGCGTAGCCCCTTGTCTTACCTTACGCGGGCCGCGTAAAACCCGAAGTGAGGCCCTATATAATGGGAGCTCGGGATATCAGTTTTAGTCGCTCAATTTCTTTCCTTTTTTACGAATTTCCACATAGTAGAAGCTATACTCGGGTATAATACCCCCTAAATAACGAAGTTCTGCTCCGTTGTAAGTATCATAACCCCTGGATACGTATTAGATACTCTGCCCGATTGATCTAGGGTTCCGTAACGGCTGTCGTGGTTCTGCCCGACGTAGTCGTTGGAATGCCGTCTCGGGGAGGGTATTACTAATGTTGAAATGGGTTATTATACTAACACGTGTGCATTTGTGAAAATTATAGATTGTCACCAGGAAACCCTAAAGGATAATCTAAGACAGCAATGTGAGTAATCTCCATTTTGTTAACTGTTTTTACAAAACCTCACACAATTAATTATATATAAAAAAGTTATTGAGTATTTGTAAGGATACAATTATCGTCGGTATGTTGATATATTTTAAAAATAACGTTCATTAAGAATGTTAGTGCCCTATTGGCCTGGATAGTTTAATGAAACCATGGTTAGTACATGTTAAGGCCATCAGGGTGATGAATAGCAATTGTTAAATTGCAACTAAGTAAATGATTCATTTGGTAATAAGAACCAAATATTGAGTATGACAAACTCGGATAAGACAACAGTCAATCGTGCCGTTGATGATGCGACGCATGCTAATGATGCTACAATTGTAAACCTTAGAATTTCCAACGATGTTCTTCAAACTATGATAGAAGCAGCTGTTGGAAAAGCTGTGAAGAAGGCCGTGAAAAAGTTCAAGGAGCCAAATGCTACGTGCCCCAAATCTGTCAAAGGAAATACGGCTAAGGATAGAAAGCCTAAGAATGATAGCGCTTAAACTCTCCTAAAGAGTGTCAGGAGTAGTCCATATCAATAATAACGTTGGGTACGTTCTTTAAGTATAAATGCTAAGAATTCTGTTTTAATACAGATACCAATAAATCCTTCATAAATTGTAAGTATATTAGACTTTTAAAAATCTATCATAAGAATCCTAGATATTAAGTGTAAGGTAAAGCTTACAAATAGCAAAATCATAGAAACCATTTCTTCTGTTCCTGTCAGAAATCTTCAAACATAAAATTCTAAAGTACCCTCTCTCCAGATAAATGCATTCATATGTAATTGATATCTCTTTGATCCCTATTGATTGCGAATACCAGATGGTATGACAAAAGTGCCACATGAGGATTGGTGTATCTTAATAAGTTCCATAGATTGCTTCCATGCCTGATCAGTATGGAGGTTTAATGCATGGAACCACAAAGATATCCCAACGATCATATGGTACTAAAGTCAACTAATGGTATTCAAAGAAGATATCTAGAAAATAGAATTTTTCCAAATAAATGTTTCCTGGTAAAGGAACCTGTGGACTCATAACATGAAAGTGTCACTCATTTGGCACAAGCGAGGATGGATGAACTGGAGCCTGAGATTCGGAAAATCTCTGTAACCTCCTTGTATCTTGATTATCTTCTCCTAAGACTACCCTGTTTACCTCCCGAGAGGCAAGTAGAGTTAAGATTAACATCCCGCTTTGGGTTAGAGTGTTGTAAGAACTCCATGTTGATTATGGAATAACCGAAACCCTGATTAAGTAAATTTTAAGATATAGATTCTTATAGCCTAACTCAATATCCTGAGAATTCGGTATAGTTAAGTATGAAAGACGGTTCATTTTGCTTATGCATTGTTTACCGCAACCCTAATTAGGCAACGATTGAGAATCGCCATCAGCTGCCCAGGATCGTCGATTTGTTCGACTAACGGCAAGGATTAACTATTCCTTAAAATTAGTTAAGCAGTGGTTGGAATAACCATCTCACCTTAAGATAAGCTTTTCTATAATAGTTGTTATGTAAGCATCAAGGCTGCTCCCTTGGAGACCTTGTATAGATGGAATGTTAAACATCTATTGTTAGGACAATAGATTGGTAAGTTCAATTATCAGAATCGGAAAGTTGCATTGGAAACAACGAATAAGATCCTACAAATCCCTAATTATCTATAAGTTGCCATTATTCGGCAGAAAATCAAGGATTAATGAAAATAGCAAACCTCCTAAATTCTTGTTAAGGAATAAGGTTCAACAATAGATATCACCCAGGAAGGGTGTGCCAAATTTGTTAAATTATCAGGCTAGTCAGGCTTTGAGTATATAGAATCATTCGAAGGATTCGAATGTATCAAGATTAAATAGCTTACGAGCTAAGACCTAATTAAGGAGCTTGGTGGAACGCGCAATGCACCCCACACTAATGATTTAAGGACGTGTTTCGCCAATAAGTAAAGAAACACTATCACATAATGATATACAGATTTATGATATGATGAGCAACCTGTGTCGATTAAGAATTGACAGGATTAGAAGCTCCAAAGGATACATGTACCTATTATAAAGGTCAATTGGAGTGCCTTAGAGGCTCAAAAGGTACTAGGGAAGATTAAGCCCAATATAAGGCAGAAAATACTACCTTTACTTTAACAAATCTCGAGTTCGAGATTTCTTTTAAGGGGGTGAGGATGTAACACCTCGAAAATTCACGTCCTATAATGTATTGACACGTGTCATAAGCTTGAACGTGTGAAAGAATACTCTAGAGGGACTAAAGTTGACAAACATGAAAAGTATGTGAATATAAGGGTTCAAATTGTCAAAAATGGATAAATATACTTTACAATAACCCTACATAATGTTTATACCTTCAAACGAATAAATCATGGATCATACGAAGCTAAATATGAAAGAAGTTGAAATTTCAGGGGTTAAATGTGTCAACATGTTTAAAGTATACCTCTGAGTGACCTTTTAGCAAACCCGAAGCTTTGTAACGATTAATTATGCTCACTAGAATGTATGATAAAAATTTCATAAAGTTTCGTTATCGTATGAGAAAGTTATGATCAAATTCGTATACGAGGGGTTAAAGCGTCAACGTTGGAAATTATGACTTTTCGGGTAAGCACAAAGTTAACCAAGGACTTGCCAATGTTTAAAAAAGTCTTGAAGCCCTTATAAGTAAAATTGAGGGGCTCAAAATGTAAGAGAATAATTTTGGTTGACCTTTGGAAAGACCAAGAGCCAAGATACAAAAGTTGCAAGAATTGTTGGCTGCTGCAGAAGGCTTGCGCACCGTAAGCCATACCCTTACGGTGCGCAAGGGTTGCCCAGCGATAGAAAGTTGGCTGTTGGCTATTTTAAACGTTACAACCGACTTATAATCGATTTTCCACATCTTTGGACGACCCCTACATGCCTTTTAGCCCTTAGGAACACATGTTGATGATCAGGGATCCATTGTAGCATGAGTTGTCAACAATCTAAGGAATTAAAACCACTATATAAAGCCTTCATGTTGCAACATTTTGAGCACACCATTCCATCTGCACTTGTGGAGCTTCCTGGAGCATAGGAGCAGACCCAAGTCATCCCTAATAGTGCATTAGGCTTTGGTAAGTATGCTTAACCCTTCTTAGTTGAGTTTTTACTTAGTTTTAGCTTAAAAGTCAAACCGTCGTAATTAACGGTTGACTTAGCGATTAATCATTAATGGTCCAGTGATTAGTCGAATTAAGAGTAGTTATAAGTTGGTAATCATGTGGGCAATAAACCCTTAAAAGGGCACCCTCTGATTCCCGTTCTAACTAGATCAAATGTCGGGTCAAAGTTGTTTATAAAAAGTCAACAGGATCCTAATTTGCAATTTAAAACATAATTAACAATGTAGAAGCTTTGCAACCTATTTTATTACTCTTATAACTTAGTAATTAATGTAAGAACATGTCTAAGCATGTTCGACCTGACAATTTTCTGTTTAGACCCGGTTCGGAACCGAAAGTCTCAAAACTTTGACTTTTGCTTTGACTTCAGTTCTGACCCGATTTAGATAAGTTTGGAAATGCTTTAGAGCTTTCTTAGGACCAGGTTACATGATGGTATAACCCTCTGTGGTTGGATCGCTGATTGTCCTATTCGTTTACAAGTTTCCGTTAAATGCCAAATGTTGACCAATATGCCCTTTTGACCATAAAACGAGAATTTTAGAAATGTGAAAGGACAATATTCTTTGCTACTGATTTATAAACATATCCCTAAAATTTCACATCAGTTGGAGGTCTAGATTAGGAGTTATGCTCATTAGCGTAATTATAACGCCTTTTAGTAATTAAATGGCGCAATTAGCATAAAGCCTATCTAAACCCAATTTTTGTCACCAAACCTTTTACCCACTGATGTAATATAATATTTTGGGATTTTTAAAGATTTTTAATTATTTTTAACCTGCTCATAACCTAAGGTTATGACGTTGATTCGGTAAATACCGATTATACCCTTTTTGTTTATAAAATGAGTTCTACATAGTATTTTGACACCAATCCAATTGCCACTGATTTTATATAATAAATAAAGTATTTTGAACTTTATAACCTGATCAGAAAACTCAGATTTCCTGTATAACCCGGAAATCGCTTAAAATGGCTTTTAAAGCGTATTAAACGCATAGTTTAGGTTTAAAACCATTTTGTCACATAAGACTTATTACCAACTGATATGACCTAATAAAATAAGTTATTTTACTGATGTATTCGGACCCGAATCTCAGAATTTCAATTAACCTCTTTTATAATCTTTGAAATGACCAAAATACCCCTACGGGGCTTAAATTGAGATTAAACTCGTTTTGGGCATAATGGAAGGTATCTTACTGATATCACAACATATTTAAGGCATATTAACTTAGGAAACCTGTATATGACTCTTTTGGTTACTCGTTACGCACTTGTCGCGTTCGGATCGGCTTATGTAACTAGTTTACATATATTAGCCGAAACGGGTCAAACCATATCGTCTTTATCTCAAAATCTAGAGTGTGTTTAAGTTACCCATATTAAAAAATCATGCAAGCTTGTCGGGTCAAAACCACATTCTAAACCGGTCTTCTCTTTATCATGCGTCTGACCGTATCTTCCTTTTGAAAACTAACCGGTCTAAGTCAAGACTTAATTAAAGATCCGTTAGGATTCTAATAGGTTATTAAAAACCTTCGTTCCAGATTTAGGAGCCCAGTAAAAGCTATCTGTACTTTCCGATTTGATACGGCTGGGATTGAATTTATATTTAGCTCAGGTAAATACTTTTAACTTATTTTCCCTATACGGGCTTGGGGTACGGTATATAAAATACCGCTTGGTCGGGCATTAAATCTTCCATCGTATGGTGGTTAATTGAATAATTTGATTGGCCCGTTTAAATTGTTTTGTTTACTTAAAGCCTTTGGGGGGTTAATGACCATGTCCCGGATATCCTTGGCATCATTTTACGAAATGGCCACGACCTAAGCACGGGGTGTAGGCGTACACCTGTCAGTTGCCAAAATAAATAATGTGGTGTGTCTATTGATCTTTAACCCGGCATGATCCGGGCTACTGAACGCATAAGGAACATGTAATTCTTTTACGAGATTATATATTTAAATAATTATCCCAAGTTATAAAGAGTTTGTGCCACGTGCATTCAAATCAATTTTATAAAACTTTTCAAAATGAGTCAGTTGATAGTATTTACCAGTGTAAACTGACGTATTTTCCAAAAAGGCTAAATGCAGGTACTATACGTAATAGGCTGGCTACTCCAGGCATCAATAATCAAGTCTCACAAGCTTTAGATGTTAAAGTCTAATGAACAAGTTTCCTCTTTATTTTGATCCGCCTGTGGATCCTTTACTTTCCGTTGTAATACTTGATATTACTTTATATTCGAATTGTAACATATTTATCTTTTGCTTCCGCTGTGCATTTATATATTGTGTTGTTTGACTATGATGATATCAACTACGTCACGATACTCCCCACCGGGCCCACCGGTCAAACGTGGAAATATCGGGGTGTGACATCGGATATATGCGAAAGACAGGGTTTCGGCTTGCTTAATTGAGTTTGAGTGTCTGGGTTTTGAGTTTATTGTTTAGTTACGCAGTTTTTTTATTCATGTTTGTCTTACAGGAGAGTAACATAACCGGTTGTAGTTGCCCACCAGGTTTTCGTGTAGATGACCGTACTTGTGAAGGTAAAGTCTTTGGTTTGCATCATTGACTCGGTTTCTATTTGAAGTGTTTGCTATGTCGGTTCTTGAAATGTGCAGATATCAATGAGTGCAAGGAAGTATAGCTTGTCAATGTGACGAGTGTACGTGTAAGGACACTTATAATGGACATGAATGCAAATGCAAGGAGGACAAACTGTATACAGTCGATCGTCATTTTTGGGTAAATTTAGTGGATCTGAACATCGGTTGATGCGTTTATGATAAGATTATTCTGAATTGTGTATACTGGTCTGTATTGGTACGTTTTTTTATTCGGTTATGATATGTTTTTGTTGCAAGTTATTAAGTATCAAAGTGTTGTGCATGAAGTCGATCCATATTTCAATTACTAGCAGTCGTTGTGTCGGATTCATTCGTGCTTTAACTCGCAGTAACTTCAGTTCCTAACCCTCATTGTATACTTTTCTGCTTGATTCAAGTTACTGATGATCTTCTTTGTTGTTTGTATTTACTCAGATGCTGATAAAGTCTATGTATTTTGTGGTCCAGGTACATTGCTATGTGAATTTAGTTATTTGTTTGTTTATGATCAAATGTGAATTAGAAGTTATTTTAGAAAGAACAAATGTTTATGCACACAGGTGGGTCAGTTATATTGATATTTTAATCCAAATTTTTTAATTAAGTTTACTGAAATTGTTAAAGTTCATTGTTAATTTGAACTATGAACAAAGATTCTCAGTCTCGTGTCTTAATTGATTTACTCCTTTGAAAAAGAAAAAGAAAAGAAAGTATGTTGGTACCAATTAGGGGTGGCAGGTCATGTTAGCGGGGTGGCAGGGTGAAAAACCAAAATTCGTGTCTAAGGCATGAACCCAAACACGACACCTATATTTGCGGGTTGACACAAATACGGCCCGTATAACCTAATATTTTTTGTTTTCTTTTAGTTATTAATATCCTAAAACTGTAAATTCACAACCAAAAGTACCAAATTGTATAAAGTATTATTTCTTTGGCAGTTTTTAATGTTTAGAATTTGTATTTTTTTTTTGTTTCTTACGAGTTATTTATTTGGTTGAGTTCACTGCCTTAGAGTATTCTAGAATGTGAAACTTAGAAAGACAAATCACAGTTACTTGGTTGAGGTCACTGCCTTAGAGTATTCTAGAATGTGAAACTTAGAAAGACAAATCACAGCAGATAATGTTTTTAATAGTAATTGCAAAAAAAAACCCAAGGTAACCCGGAGCAACGCGTCGGTTTTGATAGCACTAGTTTAGATCAATTCATTGATAAATAAATAACAGTGTAAACTAATTACAACTCATTTTGGATAGAGTTGTCCATAAAAATATTTGAAATAACCCCTAGCCACATGCCCGGCTTCTTTACATTGGATCGGTAGAGAGAGATGTAACTTTATGAGTGGACAAGTTATCCGAATCGTTTAGTGGATACGACCACCCTTTTAATCATTTTTAAGTGAATTGTGTTACCGACTTGTTGTAAAAAAATATGAAGTGACTACTACTTATTTTAGTTGTTATTTTTCTAATTTGGTTAAATTTAGGAATATTAGATTTTAATAATCTCAACTATTTATTCGGCCGCCAACAATTCTAACTTAAAAAATAACCACTAGCAATCCCAACTATTAACATATTGGTCTCAAATGGACTCTGACTAACAGAACCTTAACGTCGTTAGTCTCCAGCGCCGGAAAAAAGTTTTTGGCCGGAAAACTCAACTTTTTCGTCCCAAATCTCTTTGTAACCTTATTACGGACCTTTAGAAACATTTTTAGTAAATTCCCCAATTATTGAAGTCGTCGAAAAACTCATTTTTGGCCGGAAAACTCAACATTTTCGTCTCAAAACTCTTTATAACCTTAGATCGGAACTTTAGTTTTCTGGCCAAAAACGGTTTTTCAGCGATCGGAGACTAACAACGTTAAGGGTTCTGTTAGCCGGGGTTCATTGGAGACCAATATGATAATAGTTGGGACTGTTAGTGGTTATTTTTTAAGTTGGAACTGTTGACGGAAAATGACGAATAATTAGGACTATTAAAATCTAATATTCCTTTAATTATTTTTTGGTGTTACTTTTGTTAGTTTTGTAAAAAAAAAAATATTTTATCTATTGATTGTAGCATTGTTATTTGTTTATCTTATACTATGTTATAACCCCGTGTATTACACGGGTTGAATAAATAAATTTTATATACTAAATAATAAAACAATTAATATTTTTAAAAACCTTCTTTATTGCACGAGTTGAGTAAATATAATTTTATATATTAAATAATAAAAAGTTATATCTATAAGAACAATATTGTACGGGTTGAATAAATGTAATTTTATATACCAACTAAAAAAGTTATATCTTTAAAACCACGTGTATTACACAAGTTGAATAAATGTAATATTTGTTTACTAAATAATAAAATAATACATCTTTAAAAAACCTCATTTATTACAGGGGTGGAATAAATGTAATTTTATATACCAAATAATAAAAAAATACATCTTTAAAAATATGCGTATTACACGGTTTAAATAAATGTAATTTTCTGTACTAAATAATAAAAAATATATATATCCTTAAAAAACCTCGTGTATTGTACGAATTGAATAAATCTAACTTTATACATCATATAATAAAATTACAATTTTGGCCCCCATGGTTATATCACTTTTACCCTTTTAGCCCAAAAATAATTTTTTTAACATATAAGCCCCAACGTCTTTTTTTCTAACATTTTTGGCCCCTAACGTCTTTTTTAACCTTTGTGGCCCCTAACATTTAATGGATGAGGTTAGTGTTAGGGGCCAAAAGGGTTAGAAAAGAAGACGTTGGGGGCTCAGATGTTAAAAAAAATTGGGCTAAAAGGGTAAAAGTGATATAACTACAGGGGCCAAAATCGTAATTTACTCTAAATAATATTATAAATTTGAAGAAGATTAAACTAAAAAATAATTATCAATAAGATATTAAACTAAATAATATTTAATAGAAGGGTTATCTATAATTAATTATAAAAGATTAAATTAAAATAATAATTATTTATAAGAGATGCCCTAATATGATGACAAATGCCCCCAAAGTGGTTTCTTTTATTATATAGTATAGATTAAAGTTAAAATATTTTTCGATTTGGGATCGCATAGATGTCTTTTCATCAAATATGTAAATAGAAACATAAATTCGTTGAAATTTTACATTGGGAAATTGGGTGGCCCAGATTCCCAACTTGAAACAAACGTAATGTTTAAATTGACATTCACCTAGGTGTTTTCGACCACAAGTTTGGCAATGACTTTGTTCAACTTTGGTTAGGCGGTAAACAAACCGAACGAACACGTATAAGACCTTGTTCGTGTTCGTTTGTTAAGATATATATATATATATATATTTACGAACTGTTCATGAACACTTACCGAACGAGATTTTATGTTTGTGTTCGTTTGTTAAGGAAATGAACTTGTTCGTTTTTGTTTGTTAATTTTAGGCAAGAACACAAACGAACATTGATGAACACAAACTAATGTTTATAAACACAAATGGAAACAAACGAACACAAACTAGCGTTCATGAGCAGAATATATAATACACAGACACTTATTAATAATTTTATTTGTTAGGATTTTGAAGTATTTAAAGAAAATATAAAACTAAAAACATTAATGAACTATTGAACACGAACGAACATGTTACCGAACGTTCACGAACATAAATGAACGAGCACAACCTATGTTCATGTTCGGTCATTTAACTAAGCAAACGAATTTTCTTGTTCGTGTTCATTTGTTTAATAAACGGAGGAACACAAACGAACTTCCTACTGAACAGTTCACAAACTGTTCGCTGGACGTTTAGTTCGTTTGCATCCCTAACTTTGGGACTTGAATTTCTTTGAGGCTCGGAATATTTTCTTTTCTTTGTTAGGTTAAAATTTCTCTCTATCTACATATTTTTACCCCGTTCAAATTGCTTTTAAAGTTCTAGTCCCCTCACGAGCCCAATCAATTATTTCTTGTTATGTCTCATACTTTGAGGGACTTATGAATTCCCTGTATTCAACATTAAGCATGTTATGGTATCGTTTAATTTTCATTCGTTTGGTACGTTCTAATTCCAAACAAAATTTAGCCTTGTCAGATATATAGAAAGATGGGTCTGTTATATATAGATGGGAATCAGATATGAGAAGCTTTTAAAAAGTGAACAAATTTTAGGCGTAATATATATATATATATATATATATATATATATATATATATATATATATATATATATATATATATTGGTTAAATTATATGGATATGATTAAGGATTCCATTGAGGGTATATGTGGTTTTGAGCAAATTGTGGATTTAGTCCACAAACTTTATTTAATATTGTTTTGGTCTCTAATGACCTTGTTTGCTTTCATATTAACAACCCAAATAACTTTCCAAAAAGAAAAAGAAAAACTTTTTACTATTCCCAATAACATCGAAGAAAAGAGTACCCAGGGCGTAGAGTTGTTTTTCATTCTTTACGCGTGGATGTGCGTGATACACCACCGCAACCAACCTTCAAAACGCGTGAATTGTATAACTCGTGGCCACATGACGCGTGAAGAATTGAAGGTGCTGCACACCATGTTCGATGGAGATGAGTGTGTGGTGAGTGATGGACACCCCCACTAAAATCCATCACTAGTGATGGAACCTAGTTCGATAACGTGGCATTTGATGATTGGGTGTTGTGAGTAATGGAAAACCATCACTAGTGGAGCGCCCCTACCCCCTAACTAGTACCCTATTTTTGTAACTACAGATCATGTAAGTTCTTTATTTGATCTTGAAATCGAAGCCAATCGAATGGACTGGACCTTCTTCGCTAAGAAATTCTCATCGGCTAATCATGTTGAACCATTTCATAGTTATTGTAAAATGTTTAACTACCACATTCAACATGAATAGCGATGTCAGTTTTAAAGTTTAAAAAAAACGTAAGTTTAAGTTATCAGCGGAAGCAAAAGTATAAAATCCGACATAATGGAAAACCACAATTATTTAGCATAATAATGAAAACAGTTCATTAACACTGTGACACTCTCCAAGTTGTCCGTTCCCATGTGTGTTGTACCTAACAACCTGCAAAGCATGCTAAAGTGTATCAGCGTAAAGTTGGCAAGTTCACAGTTTTAGTTGAATGAAAAGTAAGATCTAAATACAATGTTTTAAAGGCATGTCATTGGTAGCTAACCCACTGTTAAGAAACTAAACATGTGATACCGAATACTAGCGTAGTAAGTTATTGTGCCCTCCACATCAATGCGTATCCGCATTGATGCAATAGTTAAGGTCAAAAGTTCACGCCTGGCTCCCTGCACGGTGTGAGGTTTGTCAAAACTAATAGCGCTATCAACTAATACCCCGTTTGCCAACCCGACAACTGATCGGTATAAAGAGTAGGGACTTTCAAGATATATGTTCCGTTTAGTCCACTACAGACATGAAATTAAACTAAAGTATTTAAGTTGCCATATTCCAATCCAGGAATATAAGTGTAGTCCCAAACCAGGGATAGTGTAATCCCAAAACCAGGGATTGCATGCTTTTATTAAAGTAGTGAACTCACCTTCGATTTACTCGGCTAGAATTTAGTGACTAGAGGTAAGTGTGGTCAACCACGTCCTAATATTATTACCATTTTGGTGTTAGTTACTATGCACATAAGTCACGTAAATTCTACATGTATACTACCACATAATATGCATACACGTGCATGTGTACAACTCAATACATGTAATGCGTTCAATGATATTCGATTTGACGTCAAGTAAAAATTAACACCTCATACTAATAAGCAATTGCACTTATATACATAAACATCAAGTTTCAGCGGTTTCAGCTCAACGTCCGTTGTTGAGCTGTTTTTGTGATTTTCGATTAAAATAGTAAACGGGCTATAAAAATTACAAATAATTTACGAGACGTGTCATTAAGTCTTAAAAGGTTTGTATAATTTTCTCAAGGTCTAATTGTTCACAGAAGAATCACCAAAAATTATTTAACACATAAAGCACAATTCGTCACATTCTGTCGACAGTTTACGGTTTATTTTATAGAAAAATCCTCGTCAATCCGTTGACGAAATTCCAGTTGGAAAGTTTTGTAACCTCATACGAATATCTACTATAAAAATTTCAAGTGCTAACTCCAACCATAGACCAAGTTATGACTTTCGTAACAGGCTGCAACTTCTGTAGAAAAACGCAGTCTGTACCTATGTTTCTGTTTTAATCGTTTAACTGACCTAAACTTGCCGAAAAATTATGAATCTAGTTGTGCTTGAAAGAAATTTCATTGAACTTTGTTTTAGTCTCAAGAACCACACGTTTCTGTTATGTTTTTTATAAGGTTACAATCAATACAAGTTGATTTAAAAATATGCGCAAAAGCTGTTTGTAATTAGATCTTATGAAAACGTGTTTGTGAAAGGCATAAGGTATTCCGAATTTAGATGTGGGAGGGGGTTCCGAGTTTGTGAATGGGGGAGTTGGGAGTTCTGAATTTGTGTGTTGTTTCCATTAATTACACATTAAGTCCTTCAAGTTTCAATATGTATAACTTGCATAGAAAGTTAGTATTTAACTTCCGAGTTGACGAAACTAGTCTCACTAGTTTATGTTAGCTTGTGTTCGCGTGTCATAACCTACATGTATAAGGTGCATGCAAGTACGTATGTGGTAGCAAATCGTAAAGATTTAATAAAGGGAGTTAACGGTAAGAACTTGAAAATGCGAGTTGTCACATTAATCGTTAACATTTTTTTGTTCAATTTATTAGAGTGTATGTATATATAGAGTATTTGTATAGAGGCACTTATGTTAGTTGAAGTTACTAATTAAGAGATTAGTTGTATGTCGGTTGCCTATATATAGAGATTGTATAGATTGTAAATAATGAGAAATGATGAAACCTTGCAGTTTGATTTCTTTTATGGTATCAGAGTTAAACTGCTCCGGCAAGACTTTTGCTTCTGAGCTAAACTTTATAATTTAGTTTTCATATAATCGAATATAAATGCCATGCCCATACACAATATTTCAAACGGCTGTAATACATCGATTTTGCTTTTCTTTACTCGAGAGTAAACTTAGCCCATTTAGATCAATTCTATCAAAATAAATAACAGTGTAAACTAATTACAACTCATTTTGGATAGAGTTGTCCATAAAAATATTTGAAATAACCCCTAGCCACATGCCCGGCTTCTAACTTCTTTACATTGGATTGGTAGAGAGAGATGTAACTTTATGAGTGGACAAGTTATCCGAATCGTTTAGTGGATACGACCACCCTTTTAATCATTTTTAAGTGAATTGTGTTACCGACTTGTTGTAAAAAATATGAAGTGACTACTACTTACTTATTTTAGTTGTTATTTTTCTAATTTGGTTAAATTTAGGAATATTAGATTTTAATAATCTCAACTATTTGTTCGGCCGCCAACAATTCCAATTTAAAAAATAACCACTGGCAATCCCAACTATTAACATATTAGCCTCAAATGAACTCTGACTAACAGAACCTTAACGTCGTTAGTCTCCAGTGCCAGAAAAATGTTTTTGGCCGGAAAACTCAACTTTTTCGTCCCAAATCTCTTTGTAACCTTATTACGGACCTTTAGAAACATTTTTTAAGTAAAATCCCTAATTATTGAAGTCGTCGAAAAACTCATTTTTGGCCGGAAAACTCAACGTTTTCGTCCCAAAACTCTTTATAACCTTAGATCAGAACTTTAGTTTTCTGGCCAAAAACGGTTTTCCAGCGATCGGAGACTAACAACGTTAAGGGTTCTGTTAGCCAAGGTTCATTGGAGACCAATATGATAATAGTTGGGACTACTAGTGGTTATTTTTTAAGTTGAAACTGTTGACGGAAAATGACGAATAATTAGGACTATTAAAATCTAATATTCCTTTAATTATTTATTGGTGTTACTTTTGTTAGTTTTGTAAAAAAAAAAAAAAATATCTATTGATTGTATCATTGTTATTTGTTTATCTTATATTAAAGTTAAAATATTTTTCGATTTGGGATCGCATATATGTCTTTTCATCAAATATGTAAACAGAAACATAAATTCGTTGAAATTTTACATTGGGAAATTGGGTGGCCCGGATTCCCAACTTGAAACAAACGTAATGTTTAAATTGACATTCACCTAGGTGTTTTCGACCACAAGTTTGGCAATGACTTTGTTCAACTTTGGGTAGGGCGGTAAACAAACCTAACGAACACGTATAAGACCTTGTTCGTGTTCGTTTGTTAAGAAATATATATATATTTACGAACTGTTCATGAACACTTACCGAACGAGATTTTATGTTTGTGTTCGTTTGTTAAGGAAATGAACTTGTTTGTTTTTGTTTGTTAATTTTAGGCAAGAACACAAACGAACATTGATGAACACAAACTAATGTTTATAAACACAAATGGAAACAAACTAAAACAAACTAGCGTTCATGAGCAGAATATATAATACACTGACACTTATTAATAATTTTATTTGTTAGGATTTTGAAGTATTTAAAGAAAATATAAAAACTAAAAACATTAATGAACTATTGAACACAAACGAACATGTTACTGAACATTCACGAACATAAATGAACGAGCACGACCTATGTTCATGTTCGGTCATTTAACTAAGCAAACGAATTTTCTTGTTCGTGTTCATTTGTTTAATAAACGAACGAACACAAACGAACTTCCTACCGAACAGTTCACGAACTGTTCGCTGAACGTTTAGTTCGTTTGCATCCCTAACTTTGGGACTTAAATTTCTTGGAGGCTCGGAATATTTTCTTTTCTTTGTTAGGTTAAAATTTCTCTCTATCTACATATTTTTACCCCGTTCAAATTGCTTTTAAAGTTCTAGTCCCCTCACGAACCCAATCAGTTATTTCTTGTTATGTCTCATACTTTGAGGGACTTATGAATTCCCTGTATTCAACATTAAGCATGTTATGGTATTGTTTAATTTTCATTCGTTCAGTACGTTCTAATTCCAAACAAAATTTAGCCTTGTCAGATATATAGAAAGATGGGTCTGTTATATATAGATGGGAATCAGATATGAGAAGCTTTTAAAAAGTGAACAAATTTTAGGCGTAAATATATGTATTTTGGTTAAATTATATGGATATGATTAAGGATTCCATTGATGGTATATGTGGTTTTGAGCAAATTGTGGATTTAGTCCACAAACTTTATTTAATATTGTTTTGGTCTGTAATGACCTTGTTTGCTTTCAATATTAACAACCTAACTTTCCCAAAAGAAAAAGAAAAACTTTTTTACTATTCCCAATAACATCGAAGAAAAGAGTACCCAGGACGTAGAGTTGTTTTTCATTCTTTACGCGTGGATGTGCGTGATACACCACCGCAACCAACCTTCAAAACGCGTGAATTGTATAACTCGTGGCCACATGACGCGTGAAGAATTGAAGGTGCCGCACACCATGTTCGATGGAGATGAGTGTGTGGTGAGTGATGGACACCCACACTAAAATCCATCACTCGTGATGGAACCTAGTTCGATAACGTGGCATTTGATGATTGTGTGTTGTGA
This sequence comes from Helianthus tuberosus, assembly GCA_030545235.1. NCBI lineage: Eukaryota > Viridiplantae > Streptophyta > Magnoliopsida > Asterales > Asteraceae > Helianthus > Helianthus tuberosus. The sequence goes on from CM060436.1 coordinate 10,662,675, forward strand.
GTGATGGAAAACCATCACTAGTGGAGCACCCCTACCCCCTAACTAGTACCCTATTTTTGTAACTACAGATCATGTAAGTTCTTTATTTGATCTTGAAATCGAAGCCAATCGAATGGACTGGACCTTCTTCGCTAAGAAATTCTCATCGGCTACTTATTTGTTTTTTAATCGAATGAATCAACCTCATCTCTACGCTCGATACACAAAACGGAATTGTCATTGTGAGTATTCACAATAATAAGCACTCACAATGGAGTCAATATCCACTTCCCCATACTCAAATTATAGGAAAAATGCAAGACTTTGTTTATTTTCATTCATACATCGAAGTCCCCATCCCCATATCTCATACCCCAGTTATGTGAAAAACTAAAGTAATCTTCATATTTGGGGTTTCATTATATATTCATCCCCTATATTCATCCGCTAAATCATATTTTTAATGGTTGTGAGTGGAAAGATATATAATTTAATTGATTATGAATATATATGGGAACCACCCAATAACTATAGTGTAACGTAACCATCCACTATTTGTGGCCTAGTGATAGAGAGGTTTGAGTTCTCCAAAGAAGATCCAAGTTTAATCCTCACTCATGTCACTTTGGTGAACTAGACAATGATAGATAGAGACTAGCCTCCTTGCAGAGGTGCCATGCTCTATCTTGAGTCCACCCAGGTTTTCGTCCCACTGTGTGTTACGCTAGAGAGTTCTACTCATGTGGTGGCACAACAACTGTTAAGTGGCAGCCGGTGGTATGGTTTCACGGGGGAACGCCCACACCAAACTCTGAAGCCAGCGTGGACCTAGTCAAGACAACATAGTCTGGTCGAAGTGGAGTAACGGGGCTCTCCAATTTAAGGAGTGTGATAGCCTAATACAAGAAAGTTGTCGTTAAAAAAAAAACTATAGTGTAATGTAAAAAGGGTGATTGGTTGAAGCTAAATCTTAAATTAAATAAAAAAATTATAGTGTAATGAAATAACTAAAATTTAAATTTAATAAAAAAATTAGAAAAGAAAAGGGTAATTGGTTGAAGCTAGTATTGGCCCCACCTTTTCTTCTCTGGCGCTCATTACCCGGAGGACGAACAAGTGAATGATGCCCCCATTACTAGACGGCGTTGTATTTGACACCCCTATGGTGAGTTGACGTGCTAACCCATAACACGTATAGCCAGATTAGCTCATGTTAATCCTTGACGCTTTTTGTACGGTTTCTAAGAATTATATATTCACATATAAAGGCACCCACGAAAAGTTAATTACAACTCATTTTAGATAAGAGACATCCATAATAATATTTGAAATAAACCATGGCCACATGACCCGTTTCTTTACACTGGATTGGTAGATGTGTACCTTTATGACTGTAGAAGTTATCCGAATCCATAAGTGGATACGAGGTGAATTATTTTGTATATTTGTTTGGTGTTTGGCACCTTTTTTTATCTATTTTATTTATTAATTTCACACTTTTGTTATCTTTCTAATTTGACCTATGTTACTTTTATTATCTTTGTTATTTCTTTATCAATCTGAACTATATCTGCTATTACTTTTTATTACTTTTCGTGTCTTTTTTGATTTAGTGTCATTTATTTTCTCTTTTATGTTTATTAATTATCTCTCTTATTTCTTAGACCATGGGGTATGGTGGGGCTTGGGTTGGGCATTGGTTGACACGTGGAATGGGAGCCCCCTCACCGCCTGGTTACGTGTCCGCGGGGTATGGCGGGGCGTGGGTTGGGCTTGGGTTGGGTGCACCGGTGGCAGAATATTAAAAAAAAAAATTACAAAAAATTTATAAAAAATCACACAACATTTATAAAAAAAAACCTACAACTTCATTAAAATTTAAAATTACATAATCCTAAAAATTACATAATTTCTAAAAATTACAAAATAACAAACCTAGAGCGTTAAATAAATTTCAAAAAGGTCGATCTTGTCGAACGCCTTTCGCTCCTTGCCTCGAAACTCTATGTTCGCCACCGCCACCCGTTCCTCGTGGCTCAACTCGCCGCTCGGAACCGCTTCGTAGTAAGCCTTGAAACGGTCGAGCTTGGGCCGTAGCTCGCGCCATTTATGTTGGCACGTGTTGAGGTTGTGACGGTCGTTACCGACGTTATGTCGGTAGGCCGCGAATGCTTCCACCCAATATTTTGTTTGGCCCGGTGGTCGTCCCTTCATAGCGTCGACGACGCTAGTGACGAGTGCCATTTCTTCTTCATGGGTCCAGGATGCCATAGCGGGGGGGAACAGTGGGTTAGCCGGTGGGGTTGGGTTCGTGGGATGGGGGGGGGGGGGGGGCAGTGGGTTAGCGGTTTCGAGAGAAGTGGGTAGCCGGTGGGGTTGGGTTCGTGGGATGGGGGGACCAGTGGGTTGGGGTTACAATATATAGGGGGTGGTTGGGTGACCGGGTGGCGGTTTGGTGTCCCCAAACCGTTTGAATTTTAAATTCAAATTTTGAATGTCCGCTATGACGTGACGGGTGAGCGAATGGGAGGCAGCCAGCTAGCATGGCCATACCGCCCCACGTCCGGCTTGAAAGTCAAGCCACAAGGGCCACGCCCCAACCCAAGCCCACCCGAGATGGCGGCCTAGGCGTTTTCCCCCAACCCACGCCCAGTGGCGGATCTAGGATTCCGACCAAGCGGTAACGTTTTATAAATAAGCGGTAACGAAATCGAAAAAACGTCAAATTTTTCCAAAATTTACACTAAAAACGTCAAAATTTTTCCGACCAAGCGGTAGCGGAGGCTACCCCTTGTTGGCTGGTAGATCCGCCCCTGCCCACGCCCCAACCCAAGCCCCATACCCCATGTCCTTATACTCAAGTACTCCTTTTGTTTCTTGTTATTTGTCTAGAGGGCAATTGCTTCAATCGGGTTGTCTTCTTATGTTTGGACTATTATCAAGGGTACTTGAAATGATTGAATTAAGAACATTGCAATAATTGTGAATCTTTAATGTGTTTTAACTTTTAACTAGTTTAAGTATTCGTATTTCATACCGGTTACGCAATGTGAAATATAAAATGTACAAGTCTGTTAATAAGTTTTGAAATGAAAATATTAAATATGTAAAAAAAATTATAATTAATTTACAAACAAATAAGCAAAATTGTAAGTCTATAAAGATTTTCTAATACACCTATTTAGTATTTGTAATTTGACTTTGTCTCTGCTCTTACTCTTGATAGTGTAACATGATCTGTCAATGAGTGAAAACCGGTTCTTTCAATTATAAACCAATTCTTGCTAATGATTGTTAAGGAAATCATAATTTCTTTCTGGTTGTATTTGACTAGTTATATTTATTTCTCAATTAAACTACATTTGTTCATGAACATTAAGCATAATATTGAATCGGTTATAAAGAATTAAATTCTGAACAAACTTGAGTAGCATGGACGTTGAAAGCCGAACTGCAGGAGATTGAGACAATATTTTTCTCGTAATGATGGTGGTAATTTGTGAATGGGTTATGGAATGATTAAATAATGACTTTATAAACACAATTATTAATGAAAATTTTGTTCCTTTTCTTGATAGAATGATTAGCAGTAGTCATTAATGATTTTTTTGTTGTAAAACATTAGGCCATGTGTAGTCATAAATCCCCTTTGGGAGCGTTATGCGACAAGTGACGAAATGCGTAAGAGACGAGCTTCATATCATAAGTGTTAGTGCAGTATGTCTATCGCCTCCGTCATCTCAAGACCGTAGCAAAAACAGTTTATTTCTAGTGCTTATATTGTAATAGTTAGAAATATCTAGAAAAAGGCAAGGTGACAATATTGTAAATAAGGGGAAATCCCTTATAACCCTTGGCCTATAAATAGGAGCCTTAGGGTTTCATTTAGAAACTTTTAACACTTTTGCTCATTTGCTACATTTGAGAGCTCTAGTTCTAGAGAGAGAAACTAGAGAGAGAAAGTGTCTAGGTGATTCACGGTTCTTGTATCTTTTCAGATCTATCAAAGAATCACGTTTATTGTACGTCTCGTGTGTTTCGGTCTCGTTCGTGCACGGATTCCGCACGTCGCACGAGTCGGTTCGCAATCGAAACGGATTCAAACCGGGACCTAACAATAAGGGGGTTATATAACCCCTTCAATTATACATACACTAGTCCGGTGCCCACGCGATGCGGCGGGGGCGACACTTTACATTGCGACCCTCGTTTCTGGTAGCTTTCTTATCCGTATAATATTTATTGTAGCATAATTGTGATTGGATAGACGTAATAAGCATTACACATGTCTAGTAACTAATAAATTTGGTATTTAACCAGGCAATGTTTCAAGAGACCATTGATGCAATACAGTAACACACATAAATTTAGTATTTAACCAGGCAATGTTTCAAGAAACCATTGATGCAATACAGTAAGCCACAGATAAGGAAAATAAGCTTATATCATCATATACAAAACTCTGCCTAGACAAAAGTTGGGAAACAAGCTTATATCATCATTTTCACACACAAAAACTCTGTCTAGACAAAAGTTTTAGTGCACTGCAATATCTTATTCATATCAGCACATGGATATCCTAATTTAACATAAAACATTAAAAAAACCCTTGATTCCGTCGCGAAGAACACTTTGACGTCAAACGCGAAATGCTGAAGAAGCCAACGAATTAAAGGCAGTGACTCTAACTCTGTCGTGGCAGAAACTATGGTCCGTTCACCATCTGTTGCAGCCAGAGGTTAGATTTCCAACAATATTCTCTCTTCTCCTCTCTCTCGGAATCCTCTCTCTGGTGACAAAGATCATAATCGGAGCGAGAACAAAAATCGGATCCCGAAAATGGAAAACTTATAATCCTAAAAACCCCATCTTAGGAACTAAAAGATATGAATTGGTTTATTAAAACTTTAGTTGTTCAAGAACAGAACCTTGGAAGATACGACTTGCTCCAATCTTGAGTTGATTGTGCTTCTCTCATCCGTGCTCTCTTTCTGTTTCTTTATATTGTGTCTTTGTGTAACTAACTAACTATGAGGGGGAGAATAAGCAGCAGGTCATGGAGATGGACAATATTGTTAGTTTCTTTTGAAATTTGAATAATCTTTTAAATTAAATTTTTGTTAGTTTCTGTTGACATTTCACATTTGACTAATTCCTTAAAATTAGGAAGTTTTGTTAAAATTTGACTAAAATATAAATAAATTGTTTAATCAATTATTTGACAATAGTTTTAGTTTTTAAAATTTTAGAATGAAAATGTTATAGAACCTATTATTTAACTCATTAAATGATTATATAGTATAGATTAGTTGTTATATTATTCTATAATCACTTGTACATTAAAGCATTATCGACTTTTACCTTTTAATCCGTGCGTCGATATTGAACAAGACAACTACCGAAACGTCGACAAAAATGTGTAGGTTGTCATACCATCTTTAGATTTTTTTAAACAGTATAGTTTATAAAAATATGTCAAGAATACGTAAAAAATTATAAGTTTGTTTTGAAGGGTTGAATTGTAACTAACTATCTATAATTTTGTTAAAATTTCAGGGATTTAAGTGTAATAAGTTTAGGGGCTAAAAAATAAATAGAGTTTAAAAGACTAAACTACCCTCATTTTAGGGGTTTTTCTATAAATAAAGAGAGGAAAAATTCTTATTTTTTGGGTATCTTAAAATACCCCTCCCTCATACATTATAATATAGTATAGATATGGTATTATATAAAGTTTTTTAATACAACCAATTAGATAAAACAAGTGAGCTTGTTTGATGTCAATTTACTACCTGCTAACCCATGTAAATGTGTTCACCCAACCAAGTAAATACACAAACATACAGAATACGAACAAAGCTCGTATCAAACCCGTATGTGCAAGGTTTCGAAATTTAATCTAGTCGCCGGAACAAATTGGTGAACAATCTTAAACAAACGAAAATCAAAGTGAAAAGAGTTAGAATATTATTAAATTGATACTAATGACAACAACGTAGAGAGTCTTAAGCATTTGAAATGTGACAGGACACATTGCTTTAATCACTTGTACACTAATGCATCATCTACTTGTACATTTTAATCCGCACAACAATACTGACCAAGGCAACTGTCCAAATGTCGACAAAAATGAGTAGGTCATCACGGTACCTTTGGATTTTTTAAAACATTATAGTTTATAAAATATGATAAGAATACGTAAAATAATTATAAGTTTGTTGTGGAAAGAGATAAGTGCAACTAATTAGCCATAATTTTGTTAAAATAAAAGTATTTAAGTGTAATAATATGAGGGACTAAAATATAATTAGTGTTTAAAAGACCAAATTACCCTTATTTTAGGGGTGTTTTTATAAATAAAGAGGAAAGAAGTTCTTATTTTTTGGGTATCTTAAAATACCCCTCTCATGCATTATAATATAGTATAGATATCTATCTATATGAGTGAGGGGTATTTTAAGATACCCAAAAATAAGAACTTTCTCCCTTTTATTTATAGAAAGACCTCTAAAATGAGGGTATGTTGGTCTTTTAAACACTATTTATTTTTTAGCCCTTAACTTATTACACTTAAATCCCTGAGGTTTTAACAAAATTATAGATAATTAGTTACAATTCACCCCTCCAGAACAAACTTATAATTTTTTTATGTATTCTTGACATATCTTATAAACTATGTTGTTTAAAAAATCCAAACATAGCATGACGAGTCTTGTTCAATATCGACGTACGGATTAAAAGGTACAAGTCGATAATGCTTTAATGTACAAGTAATTAATACATGTGATCTAATGCGCCTAATCTACAAAGATGGGTTCCATCTATGCAAACAAAAACAAAAAGAACTAAAACTACCGTAACATAAAATGAAGATATTATGTGTCACATTTTATTTTATTAAAACTGCCTAATATCTATACTTAGTTATATCTTATAAAAACTTAAAACTAACCACAACAAACTTCCTAAATAAAAGGGTGGCAAATCTAAAATTAAACCCTAATGCACTTCTATAGTTACTATTCAATATTGACGTACAGATTAAAAGGTACAAGTCGACAATACTTTAAGGTACAAGTAATTAATATTTGTGATCTAATGCGCCTAATCTACAAAGATGGGCTCCATCTATGCAAACAAAAACAAAAAGAATTAAAAGTACCGTACCATAAAATGAAGATATTATGTGTCACATTTTATTTTATAAAAACTGCTTAATATCTATACTCAGATATATCTTATAAAAAATTAAAACTAACTACAACAAACTTCCTAAATAAAGGGGTGGCAAATATAAAATTAAACCCTAATGCACTTCTATAGTTACTACTATAAATACACGGCATGACACCTCTATATCTATTACTAAACAAAGTTAAAAAATTGATCCAGTTCTGAATTCAATTGTTGCGAAAAACCAAGCATGCGAGATCGAAAATTCTAAGGTATGTTCTGTTATATCGCAGCAGTGAATAATTTTTTACTTTGATTTACTTTTATATGAATGTTAACTTATTTGATTTTTCAGATTCAGTTGCATGATGAACATGCCAATTTAAACAACCCAGTTGTCGAACAAGATTCTAAGGTATTGATTTTGAGGGTTTTTAAGTATTATTTTTGCGTATATCTTTCGTATAAACATGTTCGTTATGTTATTATATGTGTGTTTTATTGTAGGATGATGGTGATAACATGTTCGACTGTTGATCCTAATTCATCGGGACCAATTTGAAAGCCTGCGGTGGTGGCGGTTGTTGTTAGTGGTGGCGTCCGGCGATAATGAGTGGTGGCACTATGGGAGTGGTGGTTGTAGAGGTTGGTTGGAGAGAGATGAAGAGGAGAGATTCTAGTGGTTAGGGTTTGGGAATTGGGGAAAATGGTGTTTATTTATTAATGAACATTTAAATAAAAAAATAAAATGAACAGAATACCCTTAAGTAAATAGACATAACTAAAAATTTCAACTTTGTTAGTGCTAAAGGACGAAAGGTGTAATGCGTTTTCCAAATAAAGGAGTTTGACTGTAATTATTAAAGTTAAATGTTATCCATTTGCAACTCGCTACAAACATAAAGGACGAAAAGCGTAAACATTTAACCCGTTAATATTTGTAAATATGTTATAAGTTTAATCAATTTTATAAACATATATATATGTGATTTTTTAACATATTCATAAAAACAAACCAAAGTAACCATTTGTTAAAAAATAAAATAAGCATGTATGTAAAATTAATCGTCTAACTTAAGATATAATTTGAGTTTAAAATTTACCAAACAGTTTCACAAATCATTTTTAGTTAGCATACATAACCATTAATAATTTCATTTAATTAATATAGTTTTCCCTCATCTATGAATCATGGGGTCATGTGGATTAGCCTCAAAATACCATATCAAACAATCACCATCAACACAACATACATTTTCCATGGAGAGATATAAACCACAAACACACTCACATACACAATAGAACCATATATAATGTTCAAACACATTGGCATTCAGAAGACTAGCATAGCAGCACATCATCCACGAATTGTTTTACTATTTTATTTTTTTAAACGACAATCGCAGGGCCGGTTTATTCCTCAGCAAGCATCACCATGGCCCATCAATGCAAGAAGCATTTTCTCATAGTCTCCAGACGTGTCTGCTGTGATGGCGCGATCCAAAGGCACGCTGTTCCTTCTTTTGTACTCTTCAGCAATACGCTGCAAATCAACCTCAGCACGCGTGACAACAACGCGTGTCAGAGCCCTTTCATCTGTCCCAAGTTTATTGATCGCCAGACGGAGAACCTTCTCGTAGTATTTCTCTGGAACTGTCAAGCACTTGATGGTTGACCTTAAAAGTTTTAGATATTCATTTTCTGGATCAGCTTTCAAATCCTGCAATGTTGATAAATAGGTTATAATTAACATGATAATAAAAAAACAATATTATAAATAACAGTTTAACTCTATCACCACTTAAAAGGCTGTATGAATTAACTTTCAACCCGTTTGACTCGTTCTATACGGTAATGACACTAATAAATAATAATACCTTGGTGATGGCGTTTCCAAATTGATTGTCGTAGTGGTTGAATGTTGCATTGAGCTGAGATTTGCTTCTGGTTGTAAGAATCCGTATCAGGTCATCATCACTGTAAGCTTTGTCACAGATCTTCTCATGGAATGTTTTAGCTTCGGTTTTCGCTAAGGTCATGTTTACCTCGTCCCCCTCATACCGGAAAGCGCTCACAAGAGGAACCAAAAGCTGTATAATTCACCACATTTACATATGGCACAGTATACACAACAAATCTCGAAACTAAATAAAAACCTATTTGAAGTTGTTTGATATAACTTATAGATAATACCTTTCGGAAATCACCAGATGTGTGATGTGCAACATCTTCCTCCATTGATTTCTTGTATTTAGCATGATACGCCTGCCTCGCGGAAAGCAACTGGTGGGAAGATCTAGTGCATGCAACTTCCATGATTACCCAATTGCTTGCAGTCAGTTTCTTTGTCGCTTGGTTAACTAAATACGCGTCACGCTCAGCTGGCTCCAGTGTCCACAACAACACTGCATGCTGTTTATAAAAAGTGAAATACAGATAAGACAATAAATATAGGATATAGGTTGTTTGGGTAAAAAAATCAAAACAGAAACTCAAGTAACCTGAAAATCACTTGAAAGCTCAGAGTCCAAATCTTTGAGAAGATCTTCGCCATGTGTTTCATGATATGTCTCTCGAATCTTTTTGCGCTGATCTCCATTTCTGTGGGCAAGAATCTGAATGATCAGATCCTCGTTTGTTCCCCAACCTACAAATAAAAAAAAACATCAAGCTAGAGAGTTTAAGGCTCAAGGCGCAATAGGTGAGACTGTCACCTAGGCACACACAAACCTGACACCTGAGACAAGCAAGGGACACGTCCGTTAAAGCCATTTTTTAGTAACCATGAGAACTTATTACCGGAAAGCTCATGGGACCGCTAAGCAAGTGGTTTCAAGAGATCATGGTAGCAAACCAGTTATAGCATGACTTGAACATGAGCCCTCTACTAGAAGGGAATCAAGTGCTTACAACTACACCACCCCTTGAAGGTTGGTCCATGCCATTTTCGGCTATTTTAGACTGCTTTTTTGCTCATTTAGACTGTTTTTGGCTGGCTCAGGCCTTTTAAAACTAGTTTTGGCCTGTTAAGGAAGGGTGTTTGCCAGTTCACCGAGGCGATTTTGCTACACCTAACATCGCGTGAGCACCTAAGAGCGCGCCCAGTGGCGGAGCTAGCCTAAAAATTCAGTGGTATCCCAATTTTTTTTAAGGGATTAGAGGTATCCTTTGTATAAAAAGATAAAAATTTTACACTACGTAGACAAAATTGAAGGGTATTTTTACACTACGAAGAGGAAGTTGAGGGGTAGCCCGGGCTACCCCTCCTTCAACATTGGTTCCGCCACTAAGCGCGCCTTTGACTACTATAACTTCAAGCCCTTTTAATTTACCAAAAATTAATTGTTTTTTTTTTTAACTTGACAATTGCACTCTTGACCTATGTAATTTGAAGTTACATAATCTGATTCCGTGACTTTTCATCATGCATATGAAGAATGATTCATTAGTCACTAGAAAAATTCAAAATCCTTTAGATCAAACCCTTTCAGCACGCCTAATGCGCAAGGCGAATGATGAAAAGAGGTTTCTATGTGAAAACAACCTAAGGGATGCAAACATTATAAAAGATTTACTTTATAAACTAGTTGTAAATAAAGCTTATTTGGTTGTATAGCGCCTCATGTACATGATTCGCTCGGAGCGCCTTATGTACATGATTTTTAAACCAACATTGAAACATAAGTAGATTATATTTATAGATCTTGCTCCAGGCAGGCTTGACCTTCAATTATCATACATACATACTGGTTTGACTTTGACCATATGGTACACAAACATACTCAATCTGATCCTGGATGCAACATATAATACATTGATCAAACAGATCATAAAATGTGCAAGCTTAACCAGAATATTAATAATCCGATCAAACACAAAGCAAGATCATTGTCACAAAAACGTTATCAGGCTTCAATCGGACATGAATCAATTCAACGATCAACAAAAGCAACATAGATCTGGAACGATCAAACAATAAGCAAAATCTGAAATGAATGTAATGTAATGCGAGAGGAAAATGAAGATAGATGATGACCTGCAAAAGCTTTACGGAGTTGTTCACAGTCCTCTGAAGGAGAAGGGATAGTTGATGGTAGCTTAAGTGTCGCCATTGTAGTCGTACTTCTTGTTGTTGTTCTTGTGTTTTCTGTTACAGGTTGAAGAAGCCAATAATAATTGCAATAAATAGCAGAGATGATCACATGCTTCTTGCATTTACCTATTTTCTTCCCTTGTTTATTTTGTGTTTCTTTGGGATTTTCGAATGGCCCCACACATTAATAATAATAATAATAATAATAATAATAATAGTGTAAAAAGGGCCTAAAGTGTGAGAAGTGTATTATAACACTATATATAATACTATATAACACCATATAAACATCGTATAACATTATGTAACACCATATAATACCATATAACACTATGTAACACTATATATCATTATATAACAAATATAACACTATACATCTATCATAGACATGCTATCAGACAACCTATAGTGTTATATTTGTTATATAGTGTTACAAAGTGTTATATGGTATTATATGGTGTTACATAATGTTATACGGTGTTTATATGGTGTTATATAGTATTATATATAGTGTTATAATACACTTTGAGCACTTTGAGCAGGATCCTCTACCATAATAATAATAATAATAATAATAATAATAATAATAATAATAAGGTTATGTTTAAGGCTTTTACACGTTCATTTATTTTCACTGTCACAAATAAAAACTGTTTTAATAAAAAAAAATACTTAAAACACACTTAAGAAAAGCAAAACTTTTCTTTTTTTACAAAAAAAAAAAAGAAAGAGTTTTTTCTTCATTTTAAACAGTTTCTACAAGTGTGTCATATATAAAAGCCTTGAAAAAAATAAATTTTTGGGTTCGATCAAGCGCTCTTAAGAGGTTATGAAGTAAATTATTTACAGAAAAAGAAAACAAATTTATATTATTCCGTTTTCTGTTTGCTAGTTTAGTACTCAGAAATACAACATTAGGGTGAAGGGAGTGGTTAGACACTTGAAAGTGGCAAACTTTAAAATCAACCAATGTGAGGGTGCCATGTCAACACGTCTAAAAAGTTTAAACTTTGGTGAAAAGTGTTGACATTGGTTAAACACTTTAAAGTGGTAAACCTTTTTTTTTTCATTTAAAAAAAAATATATATATATATGTGTTAAAGTCAAACATACACACACACATAACATAACAGTCTTGTCCCCCCCCCCCCCCCCCCCTTCCCATGTGATCACCGCTCGGTAACCCAAAGATGATCGACAAAGATTGCCGCTCGGTAAAGACTTCGGCGCGGGTGTTCCCGATCGGCAAACTTGTTTGCCGTGTGTGTTTAGACACCCACTCCGTATACCCTTATCTTTTTGTTAGGTATAGAATTGTATGAGAAAGTCAAATATCCTTTGGCCTTTGGGCACGTAGATAACCTACCTGGCAATGCCTCCATTATTAAAAGTCGGGTTCAGATCTGGATTTCTTTTTTTTTAATAATATATTATGTAAAATTAAATAAGATGTTTAAAACGTGACAAAGACATACTCAAGCATGATGTCGAAATGGATACCATTACAGGTGGACACCATTGTGATCATCAGTTTCAGTGGAGTACGTTTTCTTTTACCTTTTTATATAAAACATTTCACTAAATTTTATGATCACTTCTTTCTTCTTTTTATTTTCCAACTAATATATATTTTGATGTTGGTATTGATACCATCATACGGCTGTTGGGTGTGGTATAAAGCCCAGCCACGTAGGTTTCATGTTACATAAAGTGCTTTAAAGTCACTTCTTATAACTTGCATAAAATGGTTTAAAGTCTCTATCATGTTTATCTAATTATTATTTTGTATTTTTTTAATTTATATACCATTTTTATTTAAAACAAAATTAAAAAAAGAAACATAATTTCAGTAAAGTAAATAAAAGATTACAAACTAGTTAAAAATAAAAACCTACAAAGTTACTTAAAAAAACCAACTTAAAAATTAAAAAAAAAACTATTAAGAAACTACATATATTTTGTAACATCCCGAAAATATAAAACTTTATATTAGAGCTATAAAGTATAAATAAACAAGAATTTATTTAACTAGGAAATTATAACCTAGTTAACTAGAAGTCTAGAAATAACTCCAATTAGGGTTAGAATGACCAAACTATATGTTAAACAAAAGTTGAGGGGCTCATGTTGTCAAAATTGAAACTTGTATTATCAAATTTAATTAAAAACAAAACCAAACACTCCATTTAGGAGGTCTGGTCGATCAGAACAAGAGAAGGGCGACCCCCCACTCTCAAAACCCTAGAAATCACAAAAACCACGAATTGAAGTCTCAAAGTAAGTTCAAATCAAAATCTGAATATAGATTAGTGGTCTCCTTGTTGTAGGGATCATAAGGTATGTAAATTTTGGTATTTTTGATTCATCTCAAGTTCTAGACAAATCATGAAAAGTTGAAATTGAGCTTGATTGTGTCATGCATGAATGGAATTGGAAGTGATGTAAGGTTTAGGGACAAACCCTAGATAAATTCTTGTCAAAATCTTGCATGATGTTTGTAAGGTTCATAATCACCATAGTGGGTGATTAACAAGTTAGTAAAATTTGGTAAACACTAAGATTAAGGCTTTCGGTTTAGTGTAAACTGAAATTATGTGAAAATCCCTGAAATATGGATGTTGAAAATATGTATATATTTGCCTAATTGAGGTTGATTTAGACAAGTTAACAAGTCATGAACTTGGTAATAATCATGTGAAAATTTGACCCACTAGGTGTTTGTTGAAATGCCTAAGTGGGGAATTAATATGTTGAAAATCAGATAAAATCGCATAATTGACTAATGTGGCAATTTATGTGTTAATAATTACAAAAAGGGTTCTAAATATAAGTTGAATTGAACTCTTTAGGCTAAGCATCCGGATAGTCAAGCGGACAAGCCGGAGGAGGAGATACGCGCTTAAAGGGTGTGCTCTAAAGGTACGTGACTTTGGTCTCGTTAAATTACGCATGTATGTTTGAGTTTAGTATATAGATAGAATCGTAGTGTAAAGGATGCGTTTGACGTGTTCTAAAGTTGCGTAGATCACTTGAATATCAAACGGGTCAAAATAAAGACTTGGGACTAGGTTTGACTTATTAATAAAGTGATGGTTTTCACTAGATAGTCAAACGGGTTGAATAGATACCATAAAGGGGAAACATGATAATAGCGATATGATGGTTTCGTAAGTTGTAAAGTGTTGGATTGCACTATGCTTATGAACCTAGCTATGATACTTAAGTTGTGAATCCAGGATATTGGAATAATGATTGGGGTATGTTGAAAAAGAGCGTTCAAAACGGAATGTTGAATTCCGAGGAAACGAGCTCTTAGTTCCAAGGGAACACAAAGCTATGAATAGCGCAAACACACCAAGAGGTACAAGCCTGGGAACTTGGGTGATGGCATCTAAAAAGGTTGGAATACGAAATTGGAATATACACTTATAGTTAGAATGGGTCGAATAAATGGTAGTATAGAAATCTTTAGCCGTATGATCGGTGAGTCTATTGTTGGTACAGTAGTCGAAATGAACACGTCCGTAATGAATTTACAGACATACAGGAAAAGAAACAGCCCAAAACGGTATTCGGATTAGAGTGAAATCCACAAATTAGTTAAAGGGCAAAATTACAGTGTCCACCGTAAATTACGGTCTCCACCGTAATTTACGGTGGAAATCAAAGGTCTTACGGTGAACCTTTCCTGTGTTACGGCAGACCAGAATTGTTCAGGGTCTACCGTAACTTACGGTAGACACCGTAAGTTACGGTGGAACCCAGAAAACTTGTATTTTATTTGTTACTTTTCGATGTCGGAATTCGTTTATATGTAACGTATTAATGTCAAAACTAATGTTTTTAGTGTTTGACCCTAGGTATGGATGAGGTCCTCCCGGATGGTGATCAAGTACATTGTCAAGAACCGAACACGCATTTTGAAGCTTCCGCACCAAACTTAACTTTGTCTAGATTTTAATCGTGTTGTAAATGGTTTTGTCAACCGTGTTTTGAATCCTTTAAACTAGTTGTTAGTTGACTAGTAAGGGTTAACTTAAAACTTGTTATGTACTATTTTGGATTTATTTTGGGTACTATCACAAATATGTATGGTCTTTAAACACGAAAAGTTTTTGTAAACTCTGATTAGTATGAAGTTAATATAAGTATTAATTAAATACCGTTCAAATATTAAGGGTGTTACATATTTTGCTTGGCTTTTTGCCTTACGAGCCTCTAAAATGACTCGGTCCTCATCCGGTAGTTGGGAAACGTCTTTCTCGAGAAACTTCATATCTTTCTCAATTTGTTTCTCCATTTTAAGTTCATGTTCCTTTTCCTTGATCGAGAGAAGCCGAGTGAGTCTATCGTCGAACTCGTCCAACCTTGATGGGCAATCCGATGGCGTTGAAGAGGAGGTGTCTCGTGCTCGTGCTGCTGCCTTGCGTCTATCCCTAGCCTTTGGCCATGGCAGCTCTTGCAGTTCCTCGAAATGGAATTCATCCAAGTCGTTTAAGTAAATAGTAATACGGGCATCAGACTCAGATGGTTTGCTAGTCGTTGTTGATTTGGAACGTTGACCTATGGGTTGTTGGGTCAAACGGTGGTACAAGATGCCACTTTGGAGATTTGCGAAGAAGCTCCCACGAAGGTATCATCGTAAACGGATCGCTATGATACATTCTATATTCGTTGTGGGCGGCGGTCATGATGTCAACGTCGCTTGAACCGCTTCTTCTTGTGTGATTGTTGACGAGGCTATTGTGTATGTTGTTAAAGTTGTTAATCTTGGTGCTCATTGCGGTCCACTTGCCTGAAAATGAATCAAGCGTACGATATTAATTAATTAATTTATATTAATTATAATTATTATTATTATACATATAATTTAGTTATTTTTTATATTTATATAAATGGTAATTATTATTATATAAATATATGTTTAATATATTAATAAAAAATATAAACAGAAAGCTCGTTTAGGCTCACGAGCTGGCTCGAGCTCGATAAGCGAAGCTCAGGCTCATTTACTAAATGAGCTTGTTTTTAGGCTCGGGCTCGAGCTCGTTTAAGCTCGTTTAAGCTCGGCTCATTCGAGCTTTGAACGAGCCGAGCTCGAGTAGCTCGGCTCGTTTGCACCCCTAGATCTCATGTTGCTTAGTTGCTATAATTTGGCAATGTGTGAGCCAATGGTGCAATTTGTCTTCGGTTTATGCCTTCTCCTTTCAGTGACCTTTTGGTCCTTCATAAGTTGGTGCTCCAAAATGCGGCTAAAAGAAGAGCGGCCCAACCGGTGATTCCTACCTCGTGTTGGTGTATCTAACGCGCTAGAAACAAAGCCATCTTCAACGACCGGAAGTGATGTGTGTGATTGTGAGAATTGGGGAAGAACAACAGAAAGAAGGTTTAGCTCAATTAAACGATATCTCTCATTCCGTTATTACCGGTATTTAACAACATACAACGGCCTAACAACTATTATACTTTCTTACAATTAAGTCCCTCAACTATTCAACAATACAACAAACAG
Source organism: Helianthus tuberosus (assembly GCA_030545235.1). Lineage (NCBI taxonomy): Eukaryota > Viridiplantae > Streptophyta > Magnoliopsida > Asterales > Asteraceae > Helianthus > Helianthus tuberosus. Next base: position 10,679,432 of record CM060436.1, read on the forward strand.
TTAAAAGTAACTAATTGACCCAGTTGACCATATCAATACTTCCCCCTTTTAAACGAATTTTGACCTCAAAATTGAGATTCAAAATCAGGAAACCTGAGCTGTAATTCTGCTAAATCTTCCCATGTAGCATCACAAACAGGTAGATCCTTCCATCTTACTAAAACCTCCACTCTAGCTCGATTATGCCGTTTGACCATTCGTTTCTCAATTATTGCAACTGGAGTGAACTTAAATCTTGGTTGTGTAGGTAATGGCAGAACAGTGGAATGATCTCCTTTGGTTAATTTGAGCAAGGACACATGAAAAGTAGGATGCATCTGCGCTTCTTCTGGTAAGTCTAATCGATATGCTACCCTCCCAACTTTTTCCACTATTAAAAAAGGACCATAATACCTTGGACTGAGTTTATTGGGTTTTGAATGCCTGAGAGTATTCTGACAGAAAGGCCTGAGCTTTAAGAAAACCCAATCACCAACTTTAAATTCTCGTTCAGTTCTATGTTTATCCGCCAATTGCTTCATACGATTTTGGGCCATACATAGTGAATGTTTGAGTTCTTTAATAGCTTCTTCTCTGTCAATATACATGCGATCCACTGCTTCATTGGAATAGTCGTTAGGAATATACGGAATGAAAAGAGGAGGAGGATAACCATATAGGGCTTGAAATGGTGTGGTTTTGAGTGAAGAATGATAGTGAGTATTGTACCAATATTCAGCAAGTGAATACCCATTTCAACCAAGCAGTGTTTGTTGCTAATGTCATGCTTCTGAGATAGGATTCAATGCACCTATTAACGACCTCAGTCTGTCCATCAGACTGAGGATGATAAGCTGTAGATAGAGCCAATTGTATACCTTGCATCTTAGTAAAGGCCTTACAAAAATTACTTAAGAATAGTGGATCTCTATCAGAAACTATGGTCTGGGGCCAACCATGTAGCTTGAATACATTATCCAGGAATAGTGGAGCTACTGTTTCTGCAGTGTATGGATGACCCAAAGGTATAAAATGACCATATTTAGTCAACCTGTCAATAACCACCAAAATAGAATCTTTGCCTTGTACCTTAGGAAAGCCCCCTATAAAATCCATTGATATGTCAGAAAAGACATATTTGGGAACTGGTAAAGGCTGCATAAGACCTGGATAAGCCACATTTTCAGCTTTTGTTCTTTGACAAATGTCACAAGTCCTGATGAACTGTCTGACATGTTTGTTTAAGCCCTTCCACTTAAAAAAACTAGCAATTTTTTGAATAGTTGCATGCATTCCTGAATGACCACCCATAGCAGAATTATGACTCATATGAATAATATCCCTTTGTAAATCTGCATCCTTCCCTACCAAAACCTTCCCTCTTTTTGTGAATAATGTACCATTCCAATTATAATGATTGATTGACTCTCCCTGCTGCAATCTTTGTAATATGGAAAACAAGGTAGGATCTTGTTGCCAGGAAGCCTTGATTCTGTCAAACAATGAAGGATCCAAGGTAGATAGAGTGATTGTAAACAATGTTGGTCCTTGAACTCTGGATAATGCATCTGCAACTGTATTCTCTGCCCCTTTCTTATATACGATCTCATAATCAAATCCCAACAGTTTAGAAAGCCATACATGTTGTAATGGAGTGGTTAACTTCTGTTCCAACAGGTGCTTAAGACTCTTTTGATCTGTCTTTATAATGAAATGACCAACAGATAAGTAATGTTGCCAGTGTTTGACAACAAAAATGATGGCCAATAATTCCTTTTCGTACACAGAGTAAGCTTGTTGCCTTGGGGAAAGAGCCTTACTAATGAAAGCCAAGGGATGGGAATCCTGCATCAAAACTGCCCCAATTCCTTTAGAAGAGGCATCAGTTTCAAGTACAAACGTTTTAGAGAAATTGGGCAGAGCTAAAACTGGTGGTGAACATAGAGCTTCTTTTAGAATTAGAAAAGCCCTATCTGCCTCCTCATTCCACACAAAACAATCCTTTCTTAGTAAGTTTGTAAGAGGTTTTGCCAGCACCCCATAGGATTTAATAAACCTCCTGTAATAACCTGATAAACCCAAGAAACCTCTCAACTGTTTAATGTTTGCAGGAGTAGGCCATGCTTTGATTGCTGATATTTTCTTAGGATCAGTAGAGACCCCATCTTTAGTGATTATATGCCCCAAATATTCAACCGACGCACCCCCAAATGAACACTTATTCCTTTTAGCAAACAGTTGATTCTGCCTGAATAATTCCAACACTTCCTTCAAATGTACTAAGTGTTGATCCAGTGTTTTACTGAAAACCAATATATCATCAAAGAACACTAACACTGACTTCCTTAACAAGGGTTTGAATGTATGATTCATTAATGCTTGGAACGTAGCAGGTGCATTTGTCAGCCCAAAGGGCATGACTAAGAATTCGAAATGGCCTTCGTGTGTTCTAAAAGCTGTCTTATGCACATCTGCTGGACACATTCTGATCTGATGGTATTCGGACCTCAAGTCCAATTTGGAAAAAATAGAAGCTCTCCCCAACTCATCCAATAACTCTTCAATTTAGGGAATAGGGTAGCTGTTTTTAATAGTAGCTTCATTAAGTCTTCGATAATCAATGCACATCCTCCAACTACCATCCTTCTTTTTAACCAGCACAACTGGAGCTGCAAAGGGACTTGTACTTCCTCTTATAACCCCGGTATCCAATAACTCTTTAGTCATAGCTTCTATCACATCTTTTTGAGCCATTTGGTATCGATACGGCTTCAAATTTATCACCGTTGACTCATCTTTAAGCAAAATTTTATGATCATAAGGTCTTGAAGGAGGTAATGATGATGGAACTTGGAATACATCAGAAAAAGAGTCTAACAGAATATCTATGGCTGCATGTTGCCCTGCATCATTGATCATGGTTTTATGCTGAAACAGCCCTTTTGTACCTTCCATTTGCAGACTAAACAGTTGACCCTGCACTAACCGGTGCTCATCATTAAGCAGCTCATTCATGATTTCCATGGAACACAAGGTAATTTTATTAGTATTACTGCCCTTTAACTGATAGACCTCATCATCAACCTTAAATTGCATTGTGAGCTCCTTGAAATTCCATACAATATCTCCTAAGGGTAGTAACCATTGAACCCCTAGGACCATGTCATAACTATCCAAGGGTATCACCAATACATCAGCTTTGAACCATAACCCTTGCATTTGCCATTGAAAATCGATACACATCTTATCACACATCAAGGGAATACCATTTGCAACCCCAACCTTCATGGGTTTAATATCTTTCAAGGGACAATTAATTCTTCTGGCCAACTTTTCATTAAGAAAGTTATGAGTTGACCCTGAGTCAACCAATGTTTGTACTTGTCTTGTTCCAATATTTCCCACCACTTGCATTGTTGAAAAAGATGGTACCCCCGTTAAAGCATGTATAGAGATAAGTGGATCAGTAAGAGTTGTGTCTATCACAGTTTCAGTTTCATGCTCTTGTAGGATACCCACTTCTTCCTCTTCCTCACCTCTCAATTCTATGCTATACAACTGTTTGTTTGGACATTTATGTGTAGGGGTAAATTTGTCATTACACCAGAAACATTCCCCTTTAGATCTTTTCATTGCCATCTCTCTGTTGGTTAATGATTTGGTGTTTGTGAACTTCTGAGTTATATGAGGTGAAGGTAAAAGAGGTAAATGAGCTGTGTTGGCAGGAGGTTTAATAGAAGAAACAGGGGTAGGGTTATGAACAGAATTCGAATTTGGTGGATAATACTTCCCACTATAGTTTGTTAGAAATTTAGGCTTGTTTGATAGTGCTAAGTTAGCAGCATCTTGTTTCTTGGCAAATGTATAGGCCTCTTTCATGTTTTTAGGTTCAAACATTCTTACAGGACAGCCTAATTCAGGTTTAAGTCCATTCAAAAAAATACTCATTGCATATTCTTCACATATTGTGACCCTCAACAAGTTTGCATCAAATTTTTCACAATAATCTTCTAATGAACCAGTTTGGACAGTAGAAGTAAGTATTCCCATTGCATCATGAAACAATGTAGTAGAAAATCTGTCAATAATTGTTCTAGAGTATTCCAACCAAGTTACCTCAGAAATAGGCTTGACCAATGTCTTAAGATAGGATGAGTGCCATTTCATAGCCTTCCCTTCCAGGTTGATAGCTGCGTATCTCACCTTAAAGGTCTCCGGTGTGTCATCCACATCAAAAAAATGTTCACATCTACAGACCCAATCTTCTACCTCAGAACCATTGAACTTTGGAAATTCAATTTTGCCTAATCGAAATAGCCTGTCACCTTTATTGTTGCTGTTGATTTCTTGATGAGAAAATGAAGTATCACCACTTGTATTTGACTGATTACTGGCCAATTTCTCAAGAATTTGCCTAATATCCATGAAAGATTGTTCAGCTTTCTCAACAAAAGCTTCGAATTTCAACAGAGATGTAGTATGATCCTTTATCACCCTTTCTAATTCAGATTGACTTCTGGTAGACGTCATCTTTGATTCTTGGTTTTTTGAGATAGAATTAATCGATCAAATGATTAATTCTGGAAGAATTGAAATGAATTGAGTATGAATTGATCAAACAATTGATCAATTCGACGTATTGAATTGAATCGAACGGAATCAATCGAACAAATGATTGATTCTGACTGGAATTGAAACGAAATTGATACAGATCTTCCGAGGATCGGGAAGCTCTGATACCAATTGATGTGTGTGATTGTGAGAATTGGGGAAGAACAACAGAAAGAAGGTTTAGCTCAATTAAACGGTATCTCTCATTCCGTTATTACCGGTATTTAACAACATACAACGACCTAACAACTATTATACTTTCTTACAATTAAGTCCCTCAACTATTCAACAATACAACAGTTAAAAGTAACTAATTGACCCAGTTGACCATATCAGGAAGCCTTCTATCGCTAGGTCGATAGAGGACATTTAAAATACTAGTTTCTTGTGGGTAATAAAAGGGCCAAGTTAGCTTCTTTAGCTTGGGTAGATTGGTGTAATTTTAATTTTTGACGTTTCCCCTGTATTTCATGGCTTCAGGTCTAGCTCCTTGCTAGATCTATTTTTATTGCAGTTTCAGGTCGGGTTATAAACCGGTTTCTATATAGAAACCGGTTCGTATGTTCACCTTTCTCACATAATATAAGTACACACAAACGAATTATGCGGTTTTCGCAATTCTACCTAGACTCCAAATCCAACAATAAGACATTCAAACAATATAAAATAAAAATAAAAAATAGAACCCAAACTTAAAATCAGAATCCATAACTGTAACCTGCTGGCAACAAAAGTAAAGCATAATAATCTTCACAAACACATGGGGATTTCAAAGGTTTGAACTTCATATACTACAAGCTCTTGGTGGCCTGTAATTAGAATAAGCATTTTGAGCCTTCTCACTTTTCTGCTTAATATCTTCATACATCTTCAATGAACACTCTGCAAACTTGGTCAACCCATCCAAAACTTTAGTCAAACTCGCATGCATCGACAGCAGTTTCACCGACGTCTCATCATCATTTGGCGTCACTTCTTCACCTTTATCCTCTTCTCCATTCAAACCTGTCTCGGGTTCGTCGACCGAATGTTGCTGGAGATGAGACAAAAATGCTTTGATGGCGTCGCTCAGTTGCTGAGCTGGCAGACCTTGGATTCCGGCAGACCAATCCCGACAAATGACGAATAGAGGTGGGCCCGTGGTTCTTCGAGGGGAAAAGGCACGTCGTTTCGTACTTTGTTTAGGTTGGATGATGCAGTTTTGGACCCAACCGTTGATTGATTCGACGTATGAGGTTTGACTGTTGACCATGTCTGCAAAGCTTAAACCGAAGCATTCGATCTTGTGTTGAAGCTCGTCCATAATCTGCTTCTTTGTTTCTTCTTGAGTTTTTGATTTCTTCAAGTGGTAAGCTAATGAGATTGTTATATACTGCGCATGATGGCACTCCAACATCGCTTTCCACATCCGGTTTAGTCTACACAGGTGTCGAAAGTTGAAAGTGATTATTATGTGATATTTAATTAGGGGCGTAAACGAGCCATGCTGCTCGTGAGCTACTCGAGATCGGCTCGTTAAAAGCTTGAATCGAGCCGAGATTAAACGAGCTCAAGCCTAAAACTAAGTTTTTTTGATAAACGAAGCCCGAGCCAGAGTTTCACTCATCTAGCTCGGGCTTATTCGCAAGCCTAAATGAGCGTATTATTTATACAACTTTTATATAATATATATTTATATTAAAATTATTATTATATAAATGATAAAAATAACTGAATAATGTATATTATGTTGTATATAAAATTTTAATTTATAAATAAATATACATAGATATAAATATAATTAAAAATGTAAAGAAACTAATTAATAAATAGTAAACAAGCCAGGCTCGAGCTTGAGCTCTCGTAAGTTAAAACAAGAGCTCGGCTCGCGGCTCATTTACACCACTATATCAACAAATAGAATCAGATAATCAGCTGCGGAAATGATTGTTACCCTTGAATGAGTTCTAAAAGCTGTGGCTGCAACTCTTCGTCTCTCATTTTCTCAATCCGTTTTGATATGGAATCAACGGTATGCAGTGCAACAATGATTCTTGAATGAAGATCTTTCACAAGAGCACGTGTTTTATCGATCACGTGACTTTTTAGATCCTTTGCAAATTGGTGTCTAAGCTGGTCACACTTTCTGTCATACACTTTCCTGATGGATTCACTGGCCTGCAAAAAAAGTATCAATTATATAGTGAATATGCAAAATATATAGTATTTTTATTCTATTTTGAAACGAGTTGATGGGTCAGCCTGTTTATTTAAATGGGCTAAACAGGTCAACCTGAACACGACCCATTTAATTAACAGGTTATAGAGGTCAACCCAAAACCTTTTGCACCCATTGGAAGGATGTGAGGGTTGAAAATTTTGGTTGTTTGGTGTCGGTTCTTATAAGTGTGGGCTTCCCAGACATTGAGCCTGTATCGTTTAAGCTCTCCCTGCTTTCCAGCGATCCTTTAAGGCTTGGTGGAAAATTCATGGATGTAAACAAGCCGGACCGTTCTTGAGCTACTCGAGATTGGCTTGCTAAAAGCTCAAATCGAGCCACGCTTGAATGAGCTCGAGTTTACATTGAAAATCTTTTAATAAACGAGCTCGAGCTTCACATAACAAGCTTGACTAGGCTTGCAAGCTTAAATGAGCCTAAACAAGCCTTTTGTTTATATAACTTATATTTAATATACTAAATATATAAATATTTATCATACTTGCTATTGTATATAAAATTAGATTATAATTAATTTAATTATATATATTGTTATATAATTATAAATATATCCTATATAAATATGTAGATAAAATAATTAATAAATAATAAACGAGTCGATCACGAGCCTGCAAAGCTACTCATGAGCCAAGCTAGAGCTTTAAAAATAAAACTCTAAAGAAGCCGAACTAGGGCTTAGGTGGCTCTGGCTCGGCTTGTTTACACCCCTAAGTCTAATCATGTCAAGGCGAAAAATCATATTACGGGAATGGGAGGAAATGGCATAGAGAAGAATGGTGTAACTTTGGTTAAACGAGACAAGTAGACAACATTGTGATTAGTAACACGATTGGGGGATTAAGATTAGATAGCATCATGTCAAATGAGGGATTCGGTGATGCCACAGTTTTAAATTGGAGGCGAGGCATAGTCAAAGGCCTCACCTGTTGCAAAAGAAAAAAAAACGCACGCCCAAGACAGAAAACACACATATAGGAACGGATAAAATTATGTATAATAAGCTGACAATTAAAAAGGAAAAGAAAAAAAAAACTAGTACCATTTTCACATGGAAAGACAAAAGACAGAAGATTATATGTGAGGTAAAATGTATTGTTAGGAGGGTGGGAGCGGTAGAGCCATAATTAAAAGCCAGATGACATTATGATTAGCTTTTAATTTAAAAGAACAAGATAAATGGATACAAAAACTTCAAACCATAGTCACAGGGTTCGTGGTACGCTCCGGTACGAAAACGTGAAACGGGATCGCAAGTAGCTAATAGGCTGCTAAAAACCATAATTATTAAATTACTTATGTTTGAAGTAACTATTATTAAATAGCTAATAGGCTGCTAAATTGTTTATTGTTGTTTAAGTCTGTTGTTTCGGCTCGTGCGTAGAACTGTAGATGTCTCGTTTTTTGCCTTAAGGCCCTATGTGCCTTAGGTTATTTTTAGACGTTTAGCAATATTTTTTCATTCCAAAGAACATGAGTGTCGTATCAAACGTCAAGTTGTACCTTCCTTCAAAAACAAAAAGGTTCGTAAAAAAGACACGGGGTAAAAGGGGCTACCTTCACTTCATCATAGAGTTTCCTTTCCCATGCATATAGTCTATCAAGAGTCGAAGAATGGCTTCCCGCGATCATGCAAAACTCTTCAAGAAATTCGCTTCCACTATCATCACTAACATCTTTTGACGTTGGTGCCAGAGGGTTTCGTGAAGACGATGAATGTAATGATACAGATCGTTTCCATGTAATGATATTCGCCACATCTACAAGTGAAAACACGTAAAACTTTAAGTTGATAAACCAAGGGTAGTCAACGACTCAACGATGATATTATAACACCACCCTAAATTCCATGAAATAACAACGAAAAAGATATCCAACAATGAAAATATACAAAGGATAACAAAAACTACAATACTTACCCTGTGAAACAAGTGCCGTTTTTCCTTTATAACAATTCACGCACAACAGAGTTGATGCGGTTGAGCTACCTACATTAGACATTTACAAACAAGTAACATTTGAAAGTATGTTTTGAACAAAACAAAACACACAATCCAATCAAATCATAGCATACCTTTAGACTCAGAGTAACCAACGCGAGTTTTATCCACCTCAAGCATTCTCGAAACCTCTTTCCCAGATTCAGAAGCGCGAAAGAACCGACTCTCGATTTCTTTGATGCTAGAAAGAAAATCTTTAGCGCGATGCGTAATAAACTCCGAAGGATCCTCCCTTTCTCCCTCGGTCAAACAACTATCCTTGTTCGATTCCGCTTGAGAAGTTCTGCACATCAAAGCTCCAGCAGCAGGATCACCAACATCATCTGGTTCGGTCGTTTTCACTTCACTATTTGAAGCAACCGAATTATCATCCTTTTTCGCAGGCTCCGGAGGTGTCACAAACCCTTCATGAGATACTTCGTGTATGTCAGAATCCTTAACACTAAACTGTTTGTGCACACTCATATCATCAAAATTCACATGGAACCCATCATGACCCACGAATCGAAAGCTCTCGTTTTCTTCAGCCGGATCGAAATAGTCCCAAGAAGATGCTGATTCGGGTGGGGGTGGGGGCGGTGGCATTGTGAACGGCATCGAATCGACGTCATCTACATAAACCCTAGAACTAATATCGATCGCAGATGGGTTAAGACTAACTGTCACTGCATTACTCCCACCAGACCTCATGTAACTCACTCTTGACACAGGAAGCTGACGTGGACTGCCGCTAGGACCGGCATCAGCACCGACGGTGAGCGGTGGAGACGGTGATGGGTGTGGTGAATGTGCAGGGGTTTTGTCAGTTTCAGTGGGGGGAGATGAATCTAACAACACTTCAGCCTCTGCGAATCTACGTAGGGCTATACCGATTTCACGAAGTGATTGAACATAAGCAAGATGAGCTGCTGCAAAATCGTACCGTGAATCAATTGCTTTTTTGATGAATTTCTTTCTTTCTTTGCATAAACGCAGAGCTTCACATCTCTCTCCTTTTGAATGTGATACCCCCATTCTTGAAATGTAGCTAATTTACCCTAAGAATGTCACCTCTTTTGTTAAAATCTAACTAAAAGATTGTATTTTTCTGCAAACCCACTTCGTAAAATCAGCAATTTACCCCAAAAACAGTGAAATCAAGAACACAAATAACAATGTATTCAAAATAATGTACCCTAAAAATGTGACCTTTTTTTCTGCAAAATCCAAACTAAAGATTGTGTTTTTGAGTAAACAAAAGCAAACCCACTTCGTTAAATCAGCAATTTACTCCAAGAACAGTGAAATCAAAATGGAAATCAAGAACACAAATAACAATGTGTTCAAGAAACCCTTCTAAATGAGCTAATGTACCCTAAAATGTGACCTTTTTTCTGCAAAATCTAACAAAAAGATTGTGTATTTCAGGGAAAGAAAGCAAACCCACTTGGTGAAATCAACAATTTACTGCAAAAAGAGTGAAATCCTGATGGATTTGAAGAACCCAAATGGCAATGTGGGCAAGAAACCCTTCCGAATGAGTTGGGGTTTGAAGAAGAATGTGAACAGAAGGGACGATGATGAAAAAGGGGAAACAAAGAAAAAGAATATGCAAACGGTAGATACACCGAGAGGGGGAGCCTTGGGCTTTGTTAATGTCTAAAAAACATTCTTCAGGGCACCTATTAAGTCTATTTTATTATGTTAGTTTTTGTATGGAAGGATAAAAGGTTATAATATTTAGGGTGCAGGGTATAATGTGCGGTGAGTGGTGTGGGGAGTGGGAGTCACCGATCGGTGACTATACCCACTTGATTGAGTTATGCGGTGAGTTGTAGAGAGTGTACCAAAATCGGTGTATAGTCATCGAATGAATTGAAGAGTGATGGAGGAGAGAGAGAGAGGAGACAAGAACCAATAAAAAATATATAACTCAAACACCCTGGGGTGATTAACCATACCCCTGATTGAGTGCAAAATGGGGAGTCGAATGGAGAGTTGACATGGCATAATATTATTGGGTAGGATTTCACTCAATCACCCTAGAGTGATTAACCATACCCTCCACCCTTATACTAAACCTTTATATGATAATGAGGGTAGTTTTCTTAGATTTATTGAGTTTCTTTCTGAATTATGCATAGTGGAGATTGATATGATCAGATGGTTTCAGTGATTACATGATAATACTCCAGTGGTTCATAAGTAATCTAAATTTACCGTTTAAAAATATTTATATCATGTGTTTTTATGTGTGTAGCTTATAGCTAGGAAGGCATTAGGCATCTGAAATTTGACTTTGACCTAGCCAATGACCGAAAACTACAGTTGTTGACCACGAGTATTCTTTCGCCTTTTTCTAACGAATATTAGATGTATGAGAGTTAGGATACACCAGATGTGTATTCGTCTTTGTCCTATGAGAGATACGAGTATTTTATGATGATTCTCATTTAAAACTGGTACTTTATGGACAGTTCTACAAATGTTGAAAACCAAATTGAAATTTCCCCGCTTATTGTATATTAACCTCCACTTTCGACATTTGATCGAAGACAGATTAAAATGAAAACCAGCAAGATGGGGAATCCTATGGTTTCTTGCGAAGCCTCATGGACACTCTGATTCTGATGGTTAAGTTAGTATGTTGGTACAAAATGAAACTGATAATACAAATTTCCAACTGATAATGAATTTTCCAACTGAAACTGATTATCATGTCTGCTACTGATAGTTTTCGTTACTAGTGACAATTATATATTTTGTCACCAATACTGATATGGATTAACAGATGTGCAGTGGCGGATCTTGCCCGTTGAACGTGCCAAGGCCGAAAGACACGGGCACTAAAAAAAACCCGGGCAAGCCCGGGCCAAACATAGTATATATAAAAAATTTCGATCGAAATGCGGAAAATTAGCACTACGGTCGAAAAACTTGCCCGGGCCGTGGCCCTGCCACAGCCCTTCTAAGATCCGCCTATGCAGATGTGGATAAACTTAAAGTAACAAAATGGCATCAAATATACGCGTCCTTCGTTAAGTCACAATAGTTTGTTTTGCTATCTTTTAATTCGTTTCGTAGTGCATTTTTTGATCTAAGTCATGTAATTGATTGTTGCTGAATAATCAACGTTTCTTGAAGCATTTTGTGTACTTAATTAATTGCTTGTTAAGTTGTTAAGATTTTTCCGCTACGATCTCTAAAAGTCTTATGCTTAATCCAAACACAAGTAATGTATACAAGATGCATTAGTAGAAGGATGAAGATCTTAACAGATGAGGCAAACTATTTTTTTAGAAGAGAGTGAACTAACCGTATTGAACCACATGGAAATGAATGGACATGAGCCCATTGGATCGGACTCGGGGTAATATCTACAAGTCCATTGCTACAGGACTAGCTACATTATGCTAGACCAACAAATAGATATTTTTTAAATAGTTAGGGTTTCAAGTGGGGAACCTGGGTTCTAAAATATAAAAATATACCAGGTTAGTGAATATGGCGTGTTGGATCTCACCTGTCGTCACGCAATCACGTTAAGTTATTTGTCGCATAATTATTAAATAGTTATATTATACACGCTTATTTTTATCAGTGTCTTATATTTTTTATAGACATTCCACGTAACCACTCACTGGCAGGTTATGTATTTTATAAGCACCCCTTTCGACGTGCGATCTTGACGTAACATTTCAGCATTAATTTTTTCACGCTTTTACACCACTGGTACAACACCTGGATCTTAATATTAGCCTCCAATGCTTCTTGTTTCCCGTCTCGATTCACGCATAACAAGACAGTCGCCAACAACACTTCTTTCTTGATGTGTTAGTCACCGACTAGAAAACCAACCTAAAACTAGAGGTGCACAAAAAACTCGTATCCGGAACCGGACCCGATAAAAAAAAACCCGAAACCGGTTATTTTTGTACGCGGGTATTGTATACCCATAACCGAACCCGACCCGACCCGTATGATATGCATAGGGTATACATTTTGAGCTCAATACCAGTAACCGAAACCGTACACGATTTATACCCGAAAATACCCGGAACCGGTCAAACCCTATACCCAGGGGCGGTTTTGGGCCTGTGCAGGTCGGGCCACTGCACAAGGCCCAAATTGCCAAGGGGCCCAAATTTTTTTTATAAGTTTCAATTAGTTATGTATTAGATCTGATAATTTTAAGCCCAAAACAAAAACCCAACTCAGATTTGGGCCCCAATCCCCAAATCCGATTACAACATCATGTTGGCTGGGGTGGGCGACTGGGCGCAAAAACAAATCCCAGAACGAAGAACGAAAACTGTCACGATTCATCTCCATCTCCAAGGCTCCAGGCTTGCAGCGCACGATTCATTGGGTGATTACTGATTAGAAATTGCGAATTTTTGGCCGACATCATCATTCAATCGCTCGCGGCTCGCCTCATCAGGTATTGTCATGGAATTCTGGAATTTTATTCGAAAGGAAAGGGATTTGCAAATGTTTCAGTTTCATATCATAGTGATTTTGTATAAAGTTTATGAAATTGAAAATATCATTCATTCAAAAACACCAAAGATAATTGTCAGTGATCTTTAATCCATAGTTTAACATTTCATAGTTGACTGCTTACAAACTGTTCGACGAAATGCCCCAGTGAAGTGTTGTCTCCTTATGATGCCGCAGAGGCCCTATATCAGATAAAGCTTAGATTTTTATTATAACAATATAGCATATTAATTGTTTATAAGAAGGATTAGTTTCGTATATATGCTTTTGAAAGTTCAAATTTTCATATACGTCTTTCTAAATTCTGTAATGCTATATCTACCTTTTTAAAACAATAACATCAAATATTTGCCAATCCATAGTAGAACTTATGACAGTCTATGCGTTACAGAATATACAAACAGGAAAACAACATTAAAATTTTAAATCATCTCAATACATAATTTACCCTGGAATGGGCAAATATGCTGCTAGTTTAAGTGTTTGGAAAATAAATATGCTATTGTAAACTTTTGAAGTATATATGTGAAACCTTGACTTTTAGTATGGCATATAACAGATTGCCCCTTATAAGAAAGGTTAAAATCATTGGATAGGAACCAATTCAAAAATGTTCTTCCAGCCCTATGTTGTAGGTCCTATTTTCCTGGGTTATAATCATGATCGAGAGCTTTGCTTCAAAAAACGCTAGGAGAGCCTCACGATTTGCTTAAGTAAGTTAGTTTGATTATTTTGCTACACTACTATTGTTTTGTATATTTTTATAACAATTAATCAATTATTGTCGTATTGTGGTTTTTGGATATATAATTCATAAGTTTATATTATACGAAGAGGGCCCAATTTTTTTGTCTTGCACAAGGCCCAAATTTTATTTATTAATCTCGGGGACGGCCCTGCCTATACCCGATACCGATTTTTTTAATACCCGATAGAATACCCGATTTTTTTAATACCCGATAGAATACCAGAATTTTTAAGGTATATTTTTATGTTTACTTTGCAACTTTTATATTTAAGTTTTTAAAAATGCATATTATAAAACAAATAATTTTTATTTGAGTGAATTTATGTTATTGTAATTTGTTTTTAATTACTTTTACAAATTACAAACCAAATTTAATTTCAAAACGCATTTATTTTTATGTAAAATAAAAAAAAACATATTTTCTAAAATCAGGTATTAATACCCGGATTCATACCCGGTTCCAATACCCGGTTATACCCGAATCCGATTATACCCTACCCGGGTACATAGGGTATGACTTTTCTCTTCAATATCTGTACCCGAACCCTACCCTGTTTCTCTTAATATCCGATCATACCCGGAAACGGTTCCATACCCAGAACCGGTATTAACAAAAACCCGATTTATGCACCTCTACCTAAAACTGTTGTTTGCGTTTTTCCTTTTAATTTTTCAGTGGGCTTTTTCTTTCTTCTGGGCCCACACCGCTTCAAATCATAGCCCAACATAAATAAATTTTAATTGTAGCCCAGTTTATTTCCCCTTTGGGGTAAAATAGTAATTCTATAAGAGTATTTTTAATGAAATTGATAAATATGTAATATACGGGGTTTAGGAAGGTGAAATATGTAATTAAATTTAGAGATTGGTGAAATATGTAATAAAAAATTAGAGATTGGGGAAATATGTAATAAGGCTTGTTTAGGAATGGGAAATATGTAATTAAATTTATGGGTTGGGGAAATATGTAATAAAGCTGCTTAGGAGGGGGAAATATGTAAAAATCCCTTTTAATTTTACCACTTGATATTTTAACACAAACCCAGAAACCAAAACTAAAAGATTCTCTACTTGACTGCTTTTTATTCTGATTTAAAGCATTAGTCTGAGAATTATTTGAAGCTCGAAATTAGGGCTGAAAACGAATCAAACGTTTGGCGAATAGTTCGTGAACCATTCGGCGGGAAGTTCGTTTGTATCCGTTTGTTTTTTAAACAAACAAGAAATTTCGTTCGTTTAGTTAAATGAACAAATATGAACAGAGGATGTTCGTTCATTCGTGTTCGTGAACGTTCGGTAACGTGTTCGTTTGTGTTCGATAGTTCATTAGTGTTTTTAGTTTTTATATTTTATTTAAATATTCAAAATTCCGACAAATAAAATATTTAATAAGTGTCAATGTATTATATATTTTATTGATGAACGTTTGTTTGTGTTCGTTTGTGTTCATCATCGTTCGTTTCATTCGTTGCCTAAAATTAACAAACAAACACAAACGAACACCAACAAGTTCATTTCCTTAACTAACAAACACGGACATAAAATCTGGTTCGGTAAGCGTCCATGAACAGTTCGTGAGCACGTATATTTCTTAAAAAAACGAACACGAACAAAGACTTGTTCGTGTTCGCTCGGTTCGTTTGCAGCCCTACTCGAAATGTTGATCTTTAGCGCATATTCTCATGTTTAACTTAATTGCATCATTTTAGCTATTTTTATTCATGACCATCATAATAAGTACTAAACAAAGCAATATATTATGTAAGCATATTAATACATTTATATAACATATTAAGCCTCTGACGTTATAACCTAGTGGTATCTTAGGTTGGGATAAGGCTTAAGGATCACTAGGTCATGAATTCGATTCTCACAAGTGTGTGTGTGTGTGGGGGGGGGGGGGGGGGGGTTCCAGATTTATTGGGTTTCTCTCTGAATTGGTTTGTAGACATTATTGCCTAGTGGGATGGATATAATTGGATGGTTCCGTTCCTGGTACGATGATACTCTAGTGGTCCATTAGTGAAAAGAAATATAACGTATTAACATTAATAAAGTGTGTTAACAATGAACCCTAAAAACCATATTTTCAAATCGAAATAACTTTATTGAGAATCTAAAACCTATTAAGTAGATATTCGATCCCTAGTGTATACTACAAGATATAAGGCGTTTTCCTCCTTGTAATAAACGAAGCAAGTGCCGCATGATTCGGTTTCATTGAATACAAATGTCTAGCTCACATGCATGGCACGTGATCAGATCTCACTTTGCTCATCTACATTCAAATATCCAACACTATATGTATAGTCCCACCAAGTCTCAACTCAATCATACTTCATTTCTCTTCAACCCATCATTTAACAATGGTGAAACTGCTGGTCATCTTCGCTCTCTGCCTTCTTCCCGCGCTTTCCATCGCGGCCACACTCACCGATAGTCCCTTCCGCCTCAAAGGTCGCGTCTACTGCGACACTTGCCGTGCTGGATTCGAAACATCTGTCACCAA
Source organism: Helianthus tuberosus (assembly GCA_030545235.1). Classification (NCBI taxonomy): domain Eukaryota; kingdom Viridiplantae; phylum Streptophyta; class Magnoliopsida; order Asterales; family Asteraceae; genus Helianthus; species Helianthus tuberosus. The sequence goes on from CM060436.1 coordinate 10,695,973, forward strand.
ATACTTGGCTGGTTTGTATCTTCATCTTTTTAACCGGATATCATTAACTTTGTTTCCATGTTTGTAGCAAATTATACCTCAAAATATCTTCTGGGGTGTAAACGAGCCTTTCTAAGCCTGACCTTGAAACCAGCTTGTTTAGTTACGAGAGTTTCAGCTCAAATTCAACTCGTTTAAGTTATGAGATCTCGAGTTTGGCTCGTTTTGAACTTTATTTTCTAAAAAGAAGACTTGTTTATTATTTATCAGTTAGTTTATATATATATAGTGAAAGTGTAAAATACAATATTGCTTAACGTACGAGCATACGCTGTGAAATTACGCATGTTGAAAACATAATTACGCATTTTGGAAGAATGAAGATTCCGAGTTTGTGAAGTCTTCCGAGTTTATCATGTCCGGAGAAACAAGTGTTCCGAGTTTATGTTTGTGTGACATGTGTGATTATGCTTTTTTTCAATATGCGTGATTATGTTGTTCAACATGCGTGATTAGGGTTTTGAGTTTTATAACTTGCATAATTTCATCTCGTACGTTAAGGAATATTATACGTTAACCTCCGCCTATATGTATATATAATAAACTATTTTAGTTTATCATAGTATAATGTATAATAATTATTATAAAAATATACATTTAATATTTTAACTAAGAATCTTATAAATATAAGGCTGGTTTAGACTCTCAAGCTAACTTGACCTCAATAAGTGAATATCAGGCTTAGGTTCATGATCATTTATTTAACAAGCCTTTTCAAGCTCGAGCTTGTTTAAGAATGACTCGATTCAGGCTTTTCATGAGCCAATATCGAGTAGCTCATGAGTGAATTTGCCTTTTTACACCCTATTTGTGGGGTTCGAATTTTGTGAAGGCTTAATGAAACTGTATACATTTGTAAAATGCAGGTGCAAAGGTTAAAGTAGAATGCAGAGACAGGGATTCACTAAACCTGAGGTACACCTTAGAAGCGGTGACCGACGCGACTGGAACCTACGAGATGACAGTTAACAGCGATCATGGCGATCAGAAATGCGAGTGCACCCTTGTGAGCAGCTCAGACCCTGAATGCAAGGAGCCTAACATTGGTCGTAACCGAGCCACCGTCATCCTTACCCGCAACAATGGGATGAACCAAAATGCTCGTTATGCAAATGCAATGGGTTTCTTGAAGACAACCCCCTTAGCTGGCTGCACAGAGCTCATCAAATCTTACTTTGCTGAGGACATCTAGTTACGTTTATTATAGTTATTGGTTATAAAGATCTTGGTTAAATGTCTCATTTGCTGAAGAATAATTACACAGTTTAGTGCATGTTATATTATATCGGTATGTTGTTAAGTTTCTCCTATTTGGTTACCAACATATGAGAGAAGGGAGAGAACTATGTGTTTTTGTGTGTGTAAAATATCTGCACAACTGAAACCGTACACACACAGACTCTTATATAAGCAGATCATGATATATACCTGGCCTTTGAGCCCACGAACATATGAATCAGCTACACTTGAGCCCAGCCCACAAACAGCTTCAGCCTATCAGCAAGCCCATGAACTCTTATCTTTTGAGTTTTGCTAAGCCCATTAAACCTCACAAACAAAACACACATATTAAAACATAAAAACTTATATAAAAACTAGTATGAAAACTGAATATATAACTATACTTTCACCAAAAATATTAACTAAACCTAAAGACTTACACATATTGAGATGGTCATTAGGAAGAAGTCCCTTAGTGAACAAATTTGCCAATTGACTTTCTGAACGAACACCGACTCAGGGGTATCCCAAAAATTAGGGGTATCCCAAAATTTTTTGATTAAACTAGAAGCCAGTGGCGGAACTAGACCTTCAACTCAGGGGTATCCCAAAATTTTTTAGGGGTGTCCTCATACTTGTTTAGGGGTGTCCTGTGTATAAAAATCGGAAAAAAAAAAATTTTACACTACTGGTAAAAACTTGAGCCGTAGCCCGGGCTATGCCCGTTTACACTACAGGTCTGCCCCTGCTAGAAGCAATTTTCTCACGAAGAAAAAATAGATCCACCTCAACATGCTTCGTCCTATCATGGAAGACAGGGCTTGTTGCTAATGATTAAGCAACACTACTATCACACTTCAAACATACTGGAGTATTAACATTAACTCGCACTTGCACATTTATCAACCACATGATCTCACACAAAGCTACACACATGAACTGGTATTCTGCCTTAGCAGAAAATTAAAAAAAGGGTAATTGCACGGTACCCATGATCGCGGAAGGGATCTCCCTTCCTAAGCTAGCGACCCGGCAATATTCTGCCTTAGCAGAAGACGTTAACACATCACTATGTTTATTACTCTTCCAAGAAATAAAAGACTTTCCTAGGAAAACACAAAATCCAATAATAGATTTTCTAATGTCAACACATTTTGCCCAATCCGAATATGCATAAGCTTATAACTCAAACTTTTCATCTTTCCTAAACATAACCTCATAGCTATTTGAGAATAAGTCTAAGGGGGTGTTTGGCTTAGCTTTTTGAAAGAACTTATTGACTTATTGGCTTTTTGAAAAAGCCAATAAGTCAAAATAATGTTTTGATAGATGAAAAATACTTTTTGAAACAACTTATTGTATAAGGTGAAAAAGTAATTTTGAAAAGCTAGGAAACCTTGACTTTTTGAAACTCCTTTTAACTTTTCATGAAATTTACCTTGTCACACCTCATAGGCTCATCCAAACACTTTTTTAAAACAGCTTATTTACTTTTTGACTTCTACCACCTCATAAGCTCATCCAAACATTTTTTTAAAAACTCCTTTCGGATAAGTCATAAGTCATTTTGCTAAAAAGTCTTTTTTGAGTTAACTAAGCAATCCCAAACACCCCCAAAGTAGGCTTATGCATATACTGTGAAAGATAATGCACAATATAAGCAATATTAGGTCTAGTATGAGATAAGTAGATTAACTTCCCAACCATCTCTTGATACTCTTTAAAACTAACATAGTGTGATTCTTCTTGTTTGCTTGAATTTGTAGTAATATGATTTGGTTCAATATGAAAATTAACAGGTTTACATCCACTCAAACCAATTTTATTCAATAAATCCATGCAATCCTTTCTTTGTGAAAGACAAATACCTATATTAGTTTTTATAACTTTTATTCCAGAGTTAATTACATAGTTAGTTCCTGTGGTTTGCACAAAATAACATACTTAGGTGCTAATAGTTTAAAATCACATTCTAGGGTATTAACTTTTCATTTTGTAACGTTTAGAGGTATTAACTTCTAGGGTATTAAAATAGTTAGTCCATGTGGTTTGCACAAAATAACATACTTAGTTACTAATAGAATGTGATTTTAAACCTACAAATAACGTTAATACCTCCAAACGTTACAAAATGAAAAGTTAATACCCTAGAATGTGATTTTAAACTATTAGTACCTAAGTATGTTACTTTGTGCAAACCATAGGGACTAACTATGTAATTAACTCTTTATTCCAAAAAGAACTTCAAAAGACCTAAACCCTTGATTAAGAACTAGGATTGTAACAAGTTTTTTACATTTGTTATTTTACTTTCACTCTTCCCAAGCAGTACAATGTCATCCACATAAACTAACAATACAACAAAAACCATTTTTTCAAACTTAATAAACATAGAATGATCACATTTTGACTGTTTAAAACCAATTTTCAATAAAACATTCACCATTTTGACTTGTTTTAAACCATACAGTGATTTGTTCGACTTACACACTTGATTTTTATTATCTATATTCAACCCATCAAGACATATACACTTACTTCCATATAGAAATCCACTATTAACATCAAGTTGGTATAAAGGTTAATCATTTTGAACATAAAGACTTATAATACATCTAACAGTACTATTTTGACCACAGGAGAGAGTCTCATCAAAATCTATTCCCTATCTTTGATTAAATCCTTTGGCAACAAGTCTTGCCTTATACCTTTCTACTTCCCCAATGGACCTATATTTGACACTAAATACCAATTTACTCCCTGTAGGTTTTCTTTCAGCAACAACATCCCATGTATTATTTCTATGTACTCCACTAATCTTTTCATTCATATCATTTATATAATTTATATCTATTACAAGCTCTTTATATGTTTTAGGCTAACAATTTTATTCACATTAGATGCAAAACACATATTTTCTATTGGTTAGTTAGCATAATCGACAACCCTCTCATAACCATTTTTAACTTTACCTTCTACCGCATAATCATCAAACTTTTTAGGAACCAAAATTAACCTAGTAGACCTTCTAATAACATTTGGACTATTTTCATTACTGATATAAGCAAAAATGATTTTTTAGTATTAAATCAAACCTACTTTTTGTTGGTTTTGTTAGAAATATATTTGAAATAGACTTAATTAGGTTTATTTTTTATTTTTTATTATCAGGACAAAACAAACCCAAATCGAATAAAGGAAGCAATTTCGGGCAAAAAAACAGAAGTTTTTCTAAAAAATGATTTAGGCACGCTCCATTCCCCTCAAGCACGCCTCGTGTCTCAAGTCCGAAGACAACAACACCTTCTAAAGACCATCTTTGAAATCCAGAAAGAAAAGAACCAGGCACGGGCTGTGCCTCATCCACTAAAGACAAAAACCAAATCCTGAAAGATTTCTAAGATCCAGTAGGGCCCCACATATTTGACCACATGTCGTGCTCTGAAGGCATGCCCCGTGCCTGGCTCCTGGTGTCGTGTCAATCACAAATGACCAGACACAGCTCGTGCCATCCAGGCACGCCCCGTACCTCACAATCGAGCAACCTATATATAGAAGAGCTTGGCTACCTTTTCACTTGCTCAACTCTTTCCTGTTCTCCACAACACACTCTTCTTCTACCAATTTTCTCTAATCATTTTAACCTTTGATGAAAACTATGTTAATGGCTATTCTTGGCTAAGGTTCTTGTGGGTGTTTGAGGGAAACAACCCCTTCATGGGGAGTTAACTAAACCAAGATATGGATTAACAATAGTATTTAATATTTTCGGATATCGGATATCCGAAATATCAGAAAATTTTGAGAATTACTATCCAAATATGAATTTTCGGATATCCGAAAATTCAAATAATTTGGATTCGGAATTTCAGATGTTTCGGATTCAGTTTCGCATTCACATTTTTTTGCACACCCCCTACTCACAACACTAGTTTCTAATCCCACCAGCTATTGGTAACAAGCGATGCCACTTGTATATGTTGGTTGTTGAGTGCCAAACCGAGCGAGCATATTTTGAGCATTTTCCGAGCGAGTGTTGAGCGATGAGCGATTTGGACAACCCTAGTTAATACCATGCATCCATCTAGCCATTTTAATTTCACAACTTGCTACTTATAATATCTTAAACGCAAATGTCGGTAGCAAAAGCCACCGACCACCACTGATTTATATTTTCTACATGCAACCACCAATTCAAAACAATTCCTAGGGCAGTTGTTAGGTGGTTTCTTGATTTTGGTTGTGACCGGGTTTCGGTCTATGTGCACCTTTTTTTCCCTTTAACTTTTCTTATATTTGTTAGTTTAATTTACTTATTATGTCGTAACTTGCGGGCAAAAATATCGAATTCATGTATTACAATAATTGTTATACAACTCAAAAAGAATTTCCGTGACTTCCAACTTTTTATCCTATGTTTATGTTTCCATAACAGGACCTACTCAACCCTAACCACATCGACTTCACAACCATAACCGGGTTCGCAACAATGTTCTGACGTTGGTTTGAAAGTTTGCAAACGTGCCCTTTAACACGTTAATGTCATTGTAAGGCCTCGCCGCAATGTGCAGGAGGTAATTAGGGTCTTTCGTTTAAAATACTTTATAAATTTTATAAAGTCGTAATGAGTGAGGCATAATACGATCTTAATATGTTTTCTTATATGTACTTACACAAGTTAATGTAAGTGTCACAACAAGTATAACGAAGTTTGCAAACATGTCGCTACACGCGGTCGTGCTGCAACTTTCACTACAAGAACGGGCCACCTTTAGCGGCGACAGGTGTCGCCGGTAAAGTGTCGCCGGTATTGATTGGCCGGTATTGGCCACTTGTCGTCGCTAAACGTATGCGTCGCCGGTATTGCTCTTGAACCTTTAGCGACGACAGTTGTCGTCGCTAAAGGGTCGCCGGTATTGCTCTTGGTCGCTAAAGGGGTATATATCAATAGCGGCGACACATGTCGCCGCTAAAAGTCTTTTTTTTTTTAATACAGCTGCTGTATTTACAGCACCCAGCCATTTTTTCGGCCGAAAAAACAGAACCTGCCTATTTCAAACAACACAAACATACGCCACGAACATATACTAAAGGTAATATAATTAAAAACTACGTTTAAGTCGTACATTATAATCCTACAACGTTTAATTAAATCTAAATCATACATTAAAAACAAGTCACTCTTCGTCGGATTCTTTATCGAATAAGTCGTCAGAATCGTAGTCTTTTGACTTTCCTTTTCCTTTCCCTTGTGAAGCAAGATAGTTGTTAAGTTGGTTAAAAAACGACGGAGTTTGAAACAAGCTGTTAACAAAATTCTACAATAATAGATATCAAAACGTATATTAGCATATTAATTAACGCTACCAACATATATTTAACAAGGAAACATGCGTTCGTTTGTCATTTTATAAATTGCGTAGTTTACCTCGGAAAAGGGTTCTTGCGTCCGAGCTTGCGAAGACGACATGTTCGAGGACGTGTTGGAAGAAGGTTTAGGCCCCATCCCGCGATACCATCCTCGTCGCTCTCCCAACGCTTCTTGATACGGGGCAATTGGAGGACCATCGCCGCTCCATTCATCTGTGGCCTGTTGTATGTTCCGCTGTATTTTACGAAGATGATTAAATATATATGTGTATATATATATATATATTTGTTATAGAAAATAATACTTAAAAGAAATACTTACGTAATTTTGTTCAGCAACCGGATCAACCCAATTCCCTTGATTGTCCATGTGGGTTTTAGCATACGTAGGTACCCAATCCAAATCCTGTTTAACATTAAACTTAGATTAGACATTAAATAAACAAAAGCTTACACACACGCACACATAAAACATTACATTTTTATAGGCGGTGCTACCGTACGACGATGTCCCCCCACGGTATGGGAATTGTTGTTTGTCGCATACTTGTTTGTTGGCCTTGCTTTTTTTAATATATTTTTCTTGCCGGAAACCTTCGATGGTTCTCAGCCAGTTTTCATAGGGCATATCCGCGGGATGGTATGCCATTGCCCTCTCAAGATCATCGTAACCTCCCTGGCTATCAAATAATTGTCTAGCTTCATACTTGCGGTCAGTGCACCGCTTCATAAGCACACTCCTAATACCACCCTTCAAGTTTTTCGCCTCATAATCACGTTCCACTTCATCAAAATTGAAATTTTCCTACAAATTAAATAAAAAAGTTAAAATATCATATATAAATTAGATTTGCATGTGCTTAAATATTTGATAAAATTTTATGCATATAACTTATTTACCCGTAAGTGGTTCATGACGGCATCCTTGTAATGTTGTTCAACATTATCCCATCCAATTTTATCAAACGGGATGGTCCGCCACATATACACGCCGGCCTCCCTTAAAAACATGTCTCTTGATTTACCAACAGAGGTAAACGTGACCTGTCTGTCAAACGTAAGCGATACAGCCCCCCCCCCCCGCTTTTACTAGACGCCGTAGTTTCTCGTTTTTAGCTTTCCCCCTAACCTTCTTTGGGGGAACCGCTGCAATTAAAACAAAAATAATTAGTAACAACATTTATAATATATAAAATATAAGGACTACAAACTAATTTAGTAAAAGACTTACCGTATGTCTCGTGTGTGCCACGAAATCCACCAGGAGGAAGCGGTGGATCACCAGCGCCGTCACCCCATGTCCCCAGGGGGCCACATCCGCCATCAAATAAGCGAATATCAGCAATACCGAAAACATAATCCCTATAAAGTTACAAATGTTACAGCATGTGTATCTAATAGAAATTAAGGGAAAGTACAACAAGTGTAACTCAAATTCAAATAAATATTTCAAACAAGTGTTTATCAATTACAAATCAATATAAATAACAATAACTTTTCTTTTAGTCAGACCCCACATAATCGGGATCATCCTCATCACAATCAGCCTCGACCTCATCACAATCAGTCTCGACCTCAAACACTTCATCGACGGTAGCCGTTGGGGGATCAACTTCAATTGAAGGCTCACCCGCAGTAACATGAGAAGATCCAATTTGAAAGTATTGGGTCAAGTCAATGACAAGTGGACAGTCAGATGAAGAGTTGTTGTCGACAACGTCATTATCTTCTAAGCCTTTGTCAACATTTTGAACCTTATTGACGCGGTCATCATCACTTAATGGCCGATCCCAAATTTTTCGATGATTAACATTTTCGACTACCCACCTATGTTTATTTTTTTGGTTTCGAGACGTTTCTTGGATGAAGAACACTTGTTTGGCTTGCGAAGCAAATATGAGTTGATCGTCTTTGTCCCATTCACGTTCAGTGCTTATACTGGTGATATTATTGTCATGGTTTACACCCTTTCGAGTATCAAACCACTTGCACCGAAATAGGACAGTGGAATAATTATTTGTATAACGCAACTCAATAATTTCTTCTAATTGGCCATAAAATTTCACACCGTTCTCTCCAACCACTTCCACCCCAGAGTTTTGCGTTGCGCATTTTGCATCACGTTCAAGTGTCTTAAACCTAACACCGTTGACTATGCAAGCAGTGTAAGTGTAAGCAGTCATTTTCGCACAAATTGAAAGAGCATACAACTCCGGGTGGAATTCTGGAGAATTTTGTGTTTTCATCGAATGGACCTAACAAATATAGAGTAATAATGTTTGTTATATATGTATTACCTAGCAAGTGTAGAGTAATGAGTGTTATATATGTATTATACCTTATAGAGAAACCATCCCGGAAATTTGGTTTTAAGATTATCTTGGGGATGTGTATGTTTGAATTCACTACATTGATGACAAATATAAGAAAGGAATGAAAAATACCAATTAACAGATTATGAAAAGTTAAAGATAGAAGCACTCACTTCATGTACTCCCTAACTTCTGCGCAGTTTTTGAGGACAAAGCATTCCATCTTGCTTTTTTCGATGAATGATAGATATTTGTCCTTTGTTGCGCCAACAGGACGACATTTGGACTCAAACACCCATAACTTTCTTTTTTCAACAACGACATCATCGTTTCTATCTGGGCGATTGAACTTAGTCTGAACATCTTTAAGGTACATTGAACAAAATGTTAGAGCTTCTTCAAACACATAACCTTCAGCTATACAACCTTCAGGCCTTGCCGGGTTTTTGACATAGTTCTTTAGTTTTTTCATGTACCTTTCAAATGGATACATCCATCTAAAAGCTACTGGACCTCCCGCAATCGCTTCATCAGGTAAATGCACAAGTAAATGAACCATAATGTCAAAAAACGCAGGTGGATAGATCATCTCTAACTTGCATAAGATGGTAACAATGTCATCCTTTGCTTTCTTCATATCATCCACCGATAGTGTTCTAGAGCAAAGTTGCTTAAAGAACATACAAAGGTCTACTATTGGTGTAGATGTATCTTTAGTCAAAAGCCCTCTAACCCCAATCGATATCAAACGTTGCATGAGGATATGACAGTCATGAGATTTCAACCCGGTAATGTTAGCATTGTTATCTGTCACCCTCTTACTGATATTAGATCCAAACCCATCTGGTAATTTAACATTTTTTATAAACTGACAAAAAAGTTTTCGATCATCGGACTTGAATGAGTACTTTGGGTGGGGACTTAAGAACTTGCCACCCGATTGTTTCAGCCATTGTGTCGGCCGAATGTTTAGTTTTTCCAAGTCGGACCGCGCATTTGGCGTGTCTTTGCTCTTATCGTTCATTAGAAGAGTACCGAGCAAGCTGTCGCACACATTTTTCTCTATATGCATTACATCTAAGTTATGTTTCAGCTGCAGAGAAGACCAATACTCAAGGTCAAAAAATATGCTTCTTTTGGACCAGTTCAACTCGAAATCTGACCGGGTTATCCTCCCACCTCCAAAATCTGGATGCTTGCCTGGTAGACGATTAATTAAAAGACCGAGTTGAGCTTCTATGTCAGCTGGGCTAAACTGTCTCGGAGGGTCTCGTGTCTCGGGTCTCCCGTTAAAGTCGAGACTTGTTCTCCAAGGATGGTTGGCATCTAAGAACCGGCGATGACCAACATAAGCACATTTACCAGTTACACGTATTGAAGGAGTGTCTTGGTTACAAGTTGGGCATGCCATGTAGCCTTGTCCGCTCCAACCTGATAGACTACTACGGGCTGGAAAGTCATTTATGGTCCATAACAACGCCGCCTTCATTGTGAAGTATGTGTTTGTTACTGCGTCTTTAGTACGTACACCTGTCTGCCACAATTGCTTAAGCTCATCCACTAACGGTCTAAGGAAAACGTCCATGTCTTTCCCCGGTGATTTAGGGCCAGGAATCAACAAGGTCAACATGAATGTGGACTCTCGCGTGCATAGCCAGGGAGGCAGATTATATGTGGTGAGTATAACCGGCCACGTGCTATGAGTCGAGGATCCACTACCGTTGTTAAATGGATTAAAACCGTCAGCTGCTAGCCCTAAGCGAACATTTCGTGGCTCCATCGCGAAGTTTGGGTACTTTTTATCAAAGTCTTGCCATGCAGATCCATCAACTGGATTACGCATAGTCCCATCTTCCGATCGTCCGGTACTATGCCATATCATATCTTTCGCTGTGTGCCTTGAACAATACAAACGTCGTAGTCTAGGCGTCAAAGGAAAGTATCGTAACACCTTACGAGCCACCTTCGTGCCTTTTGTGTCTTTATCGACCCATCGACTCTCATTACAAACGGGAGAATTTTGCAAGGACTCGTTTTCTTTCCAAAAGAGAGCACAATCATTTGTGCACACATCTATCATCTCATATGCCAAATCAATCTTCTTAAATGTCTTCTTAGCTGCATAATACAAAGGGGGAATCTTGTTGCCTTCTGGCATTGACTCTCGCAACAACGAGAGGAGTCGATCTACTGCTTCATTTTGCAAATGGTACGAATCCTTTATATTCAAAAGCTTTGCTAAAAATTCGATAGAAGAAAACTTGGTACAACCAGGATATAATTCTGTTTCAACTTCCTTTACCAGGTCTTCAAAATCATCAACAACACCGCTACTATCTCCATTCGAGTTCTCTTGGTTAAGGTATGTATCTTCTTCCATACGCTCCCCCCTAATGTCTTCAATAACGTTTACCATACCGTCTTGCGGCGCAACATCGTTTACTTCTGCAATTGGAGTCGTGTCCCGTGATAGGTCCACTTCGTGTATTCCTTCCAAAAATTGTTAATACGCAAATGATATTTCATTTCTGCCATAGTTTTTAAGCCGGAATTTTTACATTTGGTACACGGACATCTAACTTCATCGTGGTTTTTTATCACTCTTTCACACATCTCGATAAATGACTTGAGTCCTTGCTTGTAGTGAGGTGAATGACGTGGGGAATCAATCCAACTTTTATCGATAGGCATTATGCAACTGAAAGAAAATCTAATTTAGGATTAACAAGACAAGGGTAGGCTGCTAAACCCACTTTTTGAACACTTTATCTCATATGTGAATGTGTATTACATGATTGTTTGTTTAAGAAAAATTCGGCAGCATTTCCTCTTAGCTCCCAAGTATATATGTAATGATATATATACCCGAGGAGCAAAGAGAAAATGATAACCGAATCCTTCTTAAACAAACAATCATGTAATACACATTCACATCCTAAATGAGATAAAGTATTCAAAAAGCAGTCCCAAGATAAACGGGGACAACCCGAAATTAATTTCTAAATCAATTTCGGGCGGGTATTTCTAAGCTCGTTATGTTTAAAATGATTCATTCAAACACGGGCACAGTTTTTTAAGCTTGTTATGTTCTTAATGATTGTTTTAAATTTTGGGCGGAACGTTATGTTTTAAATCATGATTTCAATTTCGATTGGGTGTTTTCTTAGCTCGTTATGTTTGAAATGATGAATTCAATATCAGGCACAGTTTTTTAAATATGTAATGTTCTTCATGATGGTTTAAATTTCGGGCGGGTATTTTCTTAGCTCCTTTTGTTTTAAATGGTGATTTCAATTTTGGCGGGTATTTTCTATGTTCGTTATGTTTTAAATGATAATTTTAATTCAAGGAGGGTATTTCCTAGCTAATATATATTTGTCAAAGTTAAATATAAATGTTTTCAAACCTAAACAGAAACATACAAATTGTCAAACTTAAACTTTTTTTTTCAAACCTACACATAAACAACATTCAAATTATCATCTCAAATATATTTTTTTTCTCAAACCTAAACATAAACATAGAAATTATCAACTTAAACATTTTTTTTTCAAACATGACCATAAACATAGAAATCATGAAACTTAAACATAATGTATGCACATTAACACATACTTTATTTATAGACTTACAAACCCACATACATGCTTACATACACCTACATAAACATACAAACATTCATCCTTACATACACAAATACATAGATTTTCATATACACATTTTCCCCAAATACACCTACATTATACATTTGACATACTAACATACACCTACATACATACATTCATAGACATGCATACACACATACATGCTTACATACACCTACATACACAAATACATAGATTTTCATATACACATTTTCCCCGAATGCACCTACATTATACATTTGACATACTAACATACACCTACATACATACATTCATAGACATGCATACACACATACATGCTTACATACACAAATACATAGATTTCCTTATAAACATTTTCACCAAATACACCTACATTATACATTTATCATACAAACATACATCTTTACATACACATTTACATACCTAAACCAAAAATTATACAATCTCTAAACTTTGAAAAAAATATACATATAAAACTAACCGTATTTTCAAGTTTCAAAGAGAAGGTGACCGGATTCGTGATGGTGGTGACCGGATTCGTGATGGTGGTGACCGGATTTGTGATGGTGGTGATCGGAGAAGTAGACCATGGATCGGATTTCACTTCCATAAACACAAAAATACACAAAAATTAAACCCTATAACATGTATATAACAAAATAAAGAAGTAATTTAACAAAAACAAAGTTTAACTAACCAATTTGGGGGAAAAATCGCGTCTACCGGAGTGAAGTTTTTTTTTTTTAGGGAAAAGTGAAGAGGAGGGAGAAATTCGCGCTGTTATTGACTGGTAGGTGGATAGATCATTAGCGGCGACGACGTGTCGCCGGTATTGCCCTTGACGCCACTAATAGGTGAAAAAGAGATAAGGTTTGTGTGGCTAGGGTTTAAAGTTCTGACATAAACTTTTAGCGGAGACGTGGTGTCGCCGGTATTGCTCATGATCTGTCGCCGCTAATACTCCTTAAATCCCCAACCGTTAGATCAGGATTTTGATCAACGGCTGGGGTTTGGTCTCAGGGTCTGTGACGCGGATCGACCAATAGCGGCGACAATAGGCCTGTCGTCGCTAATGGTGTCGCCGCTAATGACCTCCCATTCTTGTAGTGTTTGATCCAACCACAGTGGTTATATATGTTCCATTGAGAGTTAAATCTAATACGTTGATCACACATTTTCTACGGTTAACGCATCACATAATGTTTGAGCTAATCCATATGATGTTTGCAACGGGTCTGTGACGCATCGCACGCAGGTCATATTCACATTACTAGTTATTACAAAAACCAAAATTGAAAGTTATCTTTCTTTATTCTCATTTAAAGCATTAGTATAAAAAATATTTGAAGCTCGAAATGTTGATCTTTAGCACATATCTATCTCATGTCCAACTTAAAGCATTAGTATAAAAATTATTTAAAGCTCGAAATGTCGATCTTTAGCACATATCTATCTCATGGGGTTGAGTTATAATGCAAAGGATTTAAAAATAAGAAGGGTAAGAAGCCATCAGAGAGTGACAAGTGTCATAGAAGGAATTAAATGGAAAAGGTAATTTTGTCTACAAGAGGAAAGAGAATATGCACATGCAAGTCACATGCTATCCCCCCCCCCCCCAATTTTTAAACGTCCGTAACCTTTTTATACATCATTTGTTTTTAAAAAAAATTATACCATAAAATCAAGCGTTTTTTTATCTTTAATATGAGTATCATATTGTTATATTTTTCAAAAAAAAAAAAAACAGTTACATATTACACAATGGACATGATGTAAAACACAATGTAAAGTAGATCAAAAACACAATCAATGACAACATATAAAGACACAATGGCGATAACATATAACACAATGAATATCAGACTAAATAAAAACACAATTGATGACAACAGATAAAAGACACAATTAATGACAGCAGATAAAAGACACAATGGAGAGCATTGAAAACACAATAGAAAACAAACTAAAACACAATGAATAAGATAATAAAAAACATTGAACAAATTATTAAAACACAATGGAAAACATATTAAACACAATGACCTGAACTAATAACACAATTATAGAAAACCCAGATATAACACCATCTTCATTGTGTCATATATTGTGTTATAAGTTCTTATAAAAACGCAATGTATAGAACCCAAATTAATATTGTGTTATAGGTTTTGATAATAACACAATGTATAGAAACTCTACTAAAACGTAATGACCAAAACCCAGTTAAAAGATACAATGAACTGAACTTTTAACACAATGCGAAAAAACCCAGTAAAAATGATTTTTTTTTTATTTTTATATGATAATATGGTACTCATATTAAAGATAAAAAACGCTCGTTATTATGGTGATTTTTTTTTTAAAATGTCGTATGAAAAAGTTATGGACGTTTTAAATCGATGGGGGAATTGGCATGTAACTTGCATGTGTAGAGAGAAAATCCATAAATATATGATTCCCTTTATGCCCTTCTATTATCTTCTTTTCCCTACAACTAATCTCAACCCTCCAAATCTAAGATCAATGGACTAGAAACCTTCTTACCCTTCTTATTTATTTTAGAGAAAAATGCCCGGATAGTCCCTGTGGTTTCGCCTTTTTTCACCTATAGTCCCCAACTTTCTAAAACTACCTGAATAGTCCCCAAGTTTTCATTTTTTTGTTCCCGAATAGTCCCTGGCGTGGATGGAGGTTACTTTTCTCAGTTAAGTTGGTGTAAAATGACTATAATGCCCTTACTATTAAAAAAACAACAAATAAAACATTAAAGAATAAAAAAATACATGTGGGCCCCACCTACCCACCCCACCCCCAGCCTATGTCTTCTTCTCCATTCTCTCCTTAACCTGCAATAAACCTTTCTTTCTTAACTCTCTCTCATATCTCTCTCTAACTGTATATTCAGACGACCCACCATCTTCATCACACAACCCCATCGGAGATCAGATTCTTAATCGCACACCCCGCTTGGAGACCAGCTCTTCAGATTCAGACGACCCCCACCATTAACCACCATCTTCATCGCGGAGACGGTGGAAAAGCAGCGGCGATGGCTGCAGGCATGAGTGGTCCCGCCGAAGATCAGCTCTTCAGATTAAACCCTAGCAATGGCGGCGGCGGTTCCAGATGGAATCCGATGAGTAGGTATGTTTCAACCCTTAGATTTCATTTCTCCATCGATGGTTAACCCTTCCCAAGATTGGTGCCGGCAGTGGTGGTTTGTTGGTTATGGATTGGTTTTTGGTGGTGGGTTGGTTGGTGGTAGTGATGGTTGTTGGTTGTTGGCTATAGATTAGTTATTGGTGGTGGATTAGTTGGTGGTGGTGGAAGGTGGGCAGTGATGGGGTTTTTGTTGAATTTAGTGCATTTGTTTAAATATGTATTGGGGTTTCTTTGGTAGCGATGGTGGCATGTGGGTGGTACTGGTGGTGGTGGCGGCGGTTATCTGGTTGTTGCGTGTTATGTGAGATTGATTTTTGGTTGCCTCTGAATATACAGTTTGTCACACCCCGACTTTCCACGTGTCACCGGTGGGCCCGGTAGGGGAGTATCGTGACGTGGTTGGTAACATCATAGTCAAACAACACAATATATAAATGCACAGCGGAAGCAAAAGATAAATATATTACAATTCCGAATATAAAGTAATATCCAAGTATTACAACGGAAAGTAAAGGATCCACAGGCGGATCTTAAAACATAAATATTGTTCGACAGACTTTAGACGCCTAGGACTTGCAAGATTCCTTATTAACGCCCTGAGCAGCTTCCAGCCTATTACGTACTTGTACCTGTCACTTAGACTTTGGAAAATACGTCAGTTTTCACTGGTAAATACAATTAACCGACTCATTTTGGAAAAAGAGTTTGAAAAGTGATTCGAGTGCAAACGGCACAAAATATCTTGACACAATGATTAAAATGCACAGAGGCAAAATTAATCTTTTATAACTTTGGACAATTTTATTAATAAAAATCTTGTATCCGATTTACATGCTTGTCCAACATTTAGGGCCGGTGATTATACGATACAATCAATACAATACAATACAAGCCGGTCAAGATTAATCGACGCACCACAAATATGATCTCACAAGAAGATACCCTTACGAGTGAGTATATGTTATACATATGCAACAGGAGGTGTTATGTCTACACCTTGTGCTTACGTCGTGGCCATTCACTTTTTAAAATGAGCCAAGGATATCCAGGACACGGTCATTAACCCCCAATGTTATATGTTATCAATCAATACAGATTAAAACGGGATTATGCAATTTAATCATCTCCGATTAAAAGGTTTCTACACCCGACCAAGCGGTATTTTTATAATACCGTATCCCAAGCCCGTATAAGGGAAAATAAGTTAAAAGTATTTACCTGAGCTAGCAATGCAATTTATACTCAGCCGTATGTTCTAATCAGCAAGCACAAGTACTTCTACTGGGGCTCTCAATCTGGAACGAAGGTTTTATTAAACTATTAAATTCCTAACGGGTCTTATTTAAGTCGTAACTTAGACCGGTTAGTTTTAAGGAAAGGTTTACGGTTCAAAACGCATGATTAAGCGAAGACCGGAATATGATGTGATTTAGACCCGACAAGTTTGGAGACTTGTATAATATGGGTAAACTAAACACATTCTGGATTTTGAGATAAAAACGATAACGTTTGACCCGTTTCGGTTAGTTTATGCAAACTAGTTACATAAACCGAACCGAACGCGAATAACGCATAACGGTTAACCGAATGGGTCGCGAACAGGTTTCCTAAGTTAATATGCTTTAATTATGATGTGATATCAGTATGATACCTTCCATAATGCCCAAAACGAGTTTAATCCTTAGTTATGCCCCGTAGGGGTATTTTGGTCATTTTAAAGATTATAAGAGGGATCAATTAAGCTTCTGTGATCCGGGTCTGATTAATTCAGTAAAATAACTTATTTTAACATGGTATGTCAGTTGGTGTTAAGTCTTGTGTGACAAAATGGTTTCAAACCCAAACTATGCGTTTAACGCGCTTAGAAAGTCATTTTAAGCGATTTCCGGGTTATACCGGAAATCTGAGGTTTCTAATCAGGTTTTAAAGTTCAAAATACTTCATTTAACATATATGATCAGTAGCCAAAGGTTCGGTGCCTAAATGTTATGAAAAACTCATTTTATGACGAAAAGGGTATAATCGGTATTAACCGAATCAAGGCAATAACCTTTGGTTATGATCAGTTTAAAAAAATAATTAAAAATCTTCAAAAATCCTAAATTATTATTTAACATCAGTGGGTTAAAGGTTTGGTGCCAAAAATCGGGTTTAGATAGGCTATGCGCTAATCGCGCCGTTTAATTAATAAAAGGCGTTCTAATTACGCTAATGCGCATAACTCCTAATCTAGACCTCGGATTGATACCAAATTTTGAGTACATGTTTATTAATCAGTGGGCAATGTTCTTGTCCACTCATTTTATCAAAAATATCGTTTTATGATCGAAAGGGCATTACGGTCAATTTTAAGCACTTAACGGAAACGCGCGAATGAATCGGGTAATCAACGAAACAGGTACAGAGGCTTATACTATCACGTAACCCGGTCTTAAGGAAGCTCTAAGGCATATCCAAATCAAACTAAAACGGGTCAGAACTGAAAGTCAAAGCAATGGTCAACATACGCGACTTTCGGTTCCGAATCGGTCTTAAACTGAAATTTGTCGGACCGAGCATGCTTAGACATGTTCTTATACTAATTACCAAGTTGTATAAGTGTCAAAACAGGTTACACGCCTTCCGTATTGCTAATTATGCGTTTAATTGGAAAATCCGTTTCTGTTGACTTTTTCGGTTCAAGTTTGACCCGACAAACGACCTAGTTAGAGCGGGAATCAGAGGGTGCCCTTTTAAGGGTTTAAAGCCCACATAAATACCAACCTATAACTACTTTTGATTTGTCTAAACACTGATTTAATAATGCTCTAACGATAAGTCAAACCGTAGTTACGACGGTTTGACTTTTAAGCTTAAAACTAATAAAAACACGATTAGAGAAGGTTTAGCAAACTTACTAGTGTCTAATGATGATTAAGGAAGGCTTGTGATCTGCTTGGAAGCTCCACAATTGATCAGAATTGAATGCAAGAATGAATGATCAATGTTGCACTTAGGAACTCCTTATATAGTGATCAAGACACCACAATTTGTTGACAACTAACCATGAGTTGTTTACAAGTGTCCCTAGTACCCTAAAAACGTTTTAGGGGTCGCCCAAGATTGAGAAAAACCGGCTAGAATGGTCAAAATCGCGCATAACAGGCTGCTGCCTGTTTTTCTGGTTCTGGGCGCCTGATGCGGCCCGCATTAGTTTTAACTAATGCTGAAGCGGGCCGCCTGGCCCTTAAATACATATTTTTATTTTTCTTTGGTTTTGCAACTTGACCTTTGGCTTCACGAAGGGGCAACTAGGGTTATTTCTTGCATTTTGACCCCCTTATATTTACCCACAAGGACTTTAGGACTTATACCCACTTTGCCAAGTCCTTGAACACTTCCGGTTAACCCGAAAAGTCTTAACTTTCATTGTTTGCACTTTAACCCCTCGCACACGAATTTGGTCATAACTTCTCATACGATAACGAAACTTTATGAAATTTTAATCATGCATTCTAGTGAGCATGATTATCATTTACAAAGCTTCGGGTTTGTCAAAAGGTCACTCAGAGGTATATCTTTAAACATGTTGACACATTTAACCCCTGTAGTTTGTAATCTCTCACTTTTTGTTTCGTATGATCCATGATTTATTCGTTTGATGTTATAAACATCATGTAGGGTTATTATGAAGTATATTTATTCACTGTTGACATTTAGAACCCGTATAATCACGTACTTTCCATGTTTGTCAACTTTAGTCCTTTTATAACATTCTTTCACACGTTCAAACTTCATGACACGTGTCAACACATTATAGGACGTGAATTTTCGAGGTGTTACACAGTTAGAGAGAGAGATGAGAGAGAGTTAAGAAAGAAAGGTTGATTGCAGGTTAAGGAGAGAATGGGGAAGAAGACATAGGTTGGGGGTTGGGATGGGTAGGTGGGGCCCACATGTATTGTTTTTATTCTTTTAATGTTTTATTTGTTGTTTTTTAATAGTAAGGGTATTATAGTCATTTTACACCAACTTAACTGAGAAAAGTAACCTCCATCCACGCCAGGGACTATCCGGGAACGAAAATTGAAAACTTGAGGACTATTCAGGTAGTTTTAGAAAGTTGGGGACTATAGGTGAAAAAAGACAAAACCACAGGGACTATCCGGGCATTTTTCTCTTTATT
The DNA here is from genome assembly GCA_030545235.1 of Helianthus tuberosus. Taxonomy (NCBI): domain Eukaryota; kingdom Viridiplantae; phylum Streptophyta; class Magnoliopsida; order Asterales; family Asteraceae; genus Helianthus; species Helianthus tuberosus. Next base: position 10,715,868 of record CM060436.1, read on the forward strand.
TTATCCTTTATATTTGATCCTAACCCCTATCTGATGTTTAACTTAATTGCATCATAATATAGCTATTTTTTTTTCATGACCATCATAATATAGATAATAAACAAAGCAATATATTTTGTACGCATATTGATGCATTTATAAAACATATTAACATAAATAAAGTGTATCTAAATCGTAACGATGAACCCTAAATACCATGTTTTTTTAGTAAACTGCCATTTTGGTTTCTGTGGTTTGGACACTTTTGTCATTTTAGTCCAAATTTCAAACTTTTTAAATCTGGGTCCTTGTGGTTTCACTTTTCTTGCCATTTTGGTCCAAATTTCAAAAACCCAATTTTTTAACTGTTGCAACCTGCCTATTTTGTCTTTTTGTTCAGGGGCATTTTTGTCCATCTAATTTTAATATAACATATTAATAATTAATAAACTAAATTAATATACCATAAACATCTGCATCTGCATATACCATTGCAGACCAAAGAATTCTCTGATGGACCACCACCTGCCACACCCTCTCGCACCACCACCCCCACCACCACCTACCACTACCCTCTCACACCGGAAGACAGGATACAATTGATAAAAGAGAGAGAAAGAAAGCCACCGGAAGACAGGAGACAACAGCCACAACCACCGGCGATAACCTAAATTGCTGCATAAATCACATAAATCACCATACTTTATACAACTTTATACGAAGGAGATAGTGGCTGTCACCCACAACCACCGCCCCACCTCCGTCCACTGGATCCCCTTCGCCATCGGCACCACCCACTCCAAGAAACAGTCTGCCGTCTCCTCCCGGCAGGTCTCCGCCGTCTCCGACGGCACCTAGAGGTGGTTCCACTAGTCCTCCGGCGGATTCATCGGATAATTCTCCCGGAATTTCAACTGGGGTTGTTGTTGGGATTGTAGTTGGTGGGGTTTTGATTCTTGTTGTGTTGAGTGTTTTGTTTATTTGCTGTAAAAAGAGGAGAAAAAGAACTCAAGCTCCGGCCGGTTATTATGTTCCACCACCGCCTAAAGGTTTGTACTTTTTCATAACCCATGTTCTAAATTTTGTAATTTTTTGTGTTTTATGAATCTTTGTAATTTACGTGATCGGAAGAGAGAGAGAGTGTGACGGTGACGGTGACGTTGTGGTGAGAAGGAGATGGTGGCTGTGGTGAGAAGAAGGTGGTGGTAGCGGCTGTGGTGAGGAGGTAGTGGTGGCGGTGGTGAGAAGGGAAGAGGACGTGGCAGTGGTGGAGATCTCTGCATTTGTGATATTAGGGTTTGGGTTTTTGCTCTGCATTTGCATTTGTGAAGATGACAACTGATTTATTTAGGAGGGTATTTATTGGGGGTTTTTTAATTAAGAAAATATTTTAATGAAATGTACTTGGACAAAACTACCCATGCACAAAAAGACAAAAAAAAAACATGTTTGAACAGTAAAAAATGAGAGTTTTTGAGATTTGGACTAAAATGGCAACAAAATGTAAACCACAGGGACCCAGATTTAAAAAGTTTGAGATTTGGACTAAAATGGCAAAACTGCCCAAACCACAGGGACCCAGATTTAAAAAGTTTGAGATTTGGACTAAAATCGCAAAACTGCCCAAACCACATGGACCCAAATTTAAAAAGTTTGAGATTTGAACGGAAAATTTCTTTTTTTTTTCCTGTTGTCTATGAGACTTAAACCCAAAACCCTCTCCTCCAAAGATGTTTAAAGGCTTTGCCTTTACCAATGAAAATCATGCTATGATATTAGAAAGAACAAGAAAACTATATAGAAAATAGATAGAAAAAGTAAATCGGTACGTAGACAAAGGTGCTTCAAAGTTATGAACATTGTAATAAGCAGCCTAGTAATTCTTTTATTTGAAAAGATGGTCGTAATTTTGGGCATGTTTGGATTGGCTTCTCAAACCAGCTTATTAGCTTATTGACTTATGGAGAAGTCAATAAGCTGTTTTTATGTTTGGATAACCAAGAAGTCCTTTTCAAAATAGCTTATTGCAAAGAAGGAAACATAAGGTTTTGAAAAGCCAAGAATTCCTGACTTTTGGATCCAGAAGTGACTTTTCAAAAATGAAATTACCAATATACCCCTTCTTTACCCCCTTATATCTAAAAGAATGCCCATTTTAGTCATTTTACATCAATAAGCTAATCCAAACACTTTTTTTAAAAACTCCTTTTCAAAAAGTCCTTTTCCCAAAAGTCCTTTTCCCAAAAGTCCTTTTTACCTCTAATAAGCTTAGCCAAACATGCCCTTTCTATTGAGTAAATTAAAAAAATTGTCCTTTATGTTGACATTAGATTGCAAGGTGTGTCCATTATTTTCAAAAAGTACAAAAAACGTACTCGATGTTTGCAAACTCTTGCACGTTACGTCCTTTAACCCTAATTCAGTTATTTTTTTGGTTAAATTAAGTAACACAAGGGTAATTTAATCTTTTTACCTAACTCTTTCTTATAATCATCTGCCACCACTACTCTCACTTTAACCACCGTCCACCACCACCACCCTTAACCACCACCACTCCCACCAAGCAGCCGCCAATAAATCACCACCCTAGCACCACCACTTCCAAATCCCAACGTTGTTGGATTTGGAGTGGTGGTGCTAGGGCGATGGTTTATGGCAGTGGTGGTGCTTGGGCGGTGGTGGGCACAGAAGTCGTAGATTTGGTGCGGTGCCACCCACGAAATCCGACAACCCCACACCAAATCTGACAACCACCACTCTAATTCGTAAGAACCCTAACCCAAGGACGAAGATCGGGTGATTCGGTTACCTGGAACGAACGGCGATGGCTTCTGTGGAATGAACGAAGCTATCTGTTGAACGGCGATGGAGCTATGGCGGTGGTGAACGGTGCTATGGCGAGTTGCTGCTACAGTGGCCGGCGGTGGATCTGTGGTGAACGGTGCTATGGCGGTGGTTCTATGGGCGGTGATGGCTCAGATTAGGAGACTTTGTAGAGAGAGGGAGAGAGAGTTGAGGGAAAAAATGGGTTAATTTTTTGATTATTTATTTTAGTGTTTAGGGTAAAATGACCAAAATACCCTCATATGGGTCCACTTGGTCAAATTTAACTATGAAAATTAACTGAGTTAGGGATAGAGGACATAACGTGCAAGGGTTTGCAAAAATTGAGTATGTTTTTTGTACTTTTTGAAGACAAATGACACACTTTGCAATCTAGTGTTAACATAAATAACGATTTTTGTAATTTACGATTTGACCCTCTTCTTAACAAGACAAATGGAGCCCGATTGAAAAGTTACAAACCTGTTTTTTTTTTCTTTTTAAGAGGTATTTAGGGGTACGGATCTTTTGTTTTGTAAATAAGATTGCTAATTATATACAAGTGATGTTATATATTTCGTTCACACCGTCCTAAAACACACTTGACACAATTCTAAACGGTAGATGATTAATATACTTTTTCTATGTTTCTAGGATAAAAAAACATAAGGAATATTAATAGCATGTAGAATAGAGATAATTAATACGTAGAAAAGTTACACATGTTGGTAACCAAATAGGAGAAACTTAACAACATATGATTGTACCGATATAATATATAAAATGGACATTATATAATATAACATGCACTAAACTGTGTAATTATTCTTCAGCAAATAAGACATTTAACCAAGATCTTTATAACCAATAACTATAAGAAACGAAACTAGATGTCCTCAGCAAAGTAAGATTTGATGAGCTCTGTGCAGCCAGCTAAGGGGGTTGTCTTCAAGAAACCCATTGCATTTGCATAACGAGCATTTTGGTTCATCCCATTGTTGCGGGTAAGGATGACAGTGGCACGGTTACGACCAATGTTAGGCTCCTTGCATTCAGGGTCTGGGCTGCTCACAAGGGTGCACTCGCATTTCTGATCGCCATGATCGCTGTTAACCGTCATCTCGTAGGTTCCAGATGCGTCGGTCACCGCTTCTAAGGTGTACCTCAGGTTTAGTGAGTCCCTGTCTCTGCATTCTACCTTAACCTTCGCACCTGCATGTCACAATATAGGTGTAAATGAACCAAGCCACTCCTGAGCTACTCGAGATTGGCTCACTAAAATCTTATATCAAGCTCAACTTAAATAAGCTCAAACTTATTTAATAAACGAGCCTAAGTAAGTCTTCTATTTATATGATTACTATTTGATATATTAGATATATTCATACAAATGCTATTATTATATATGAAATTGTGATATAAAATAAACTAAAATATAATTATTATGTTATATATAATTTTTTTGTTATATATCTATAAAAACAATATTAAATATATTTAAACAAGTTGGAGGTCAAAATTTTTATTTGTAAACGAGCCGAGCTTGAGCGTAGGTAGCTTGGGTTTGACTAGGCTCGTTTACACCACATGGAAATGAACTTACCAGCCAAGTATCTGGTGACGGATGTTTCGAATCCAGCACGGCAAGTATCGCAGTAGACGCGACCTTTGAGACGGAATGGGCTTTGAGTGAGCGTGGCTGCGATAGAAAGCGCGGGAAGAAGGCAAAGAGCGAAGATGGCTAACAGTTTGGCCATTGTTAATTGAAGGGTTGGTGAATAGAGGAAAGGAATGGAAGTATGATTGATGGAGCTGGGAATAGGTGGGACTACATATATAGTGTTGGATATTTGAATGTAGATGAGCAAAGTGAGATCTGATCACGTGCCATGTTTGCTAGACATTGGTAACTAATGAAACCGAGTCATGCGGCACTTGCTTCATTTATTTTATTACAAGTAGGAAAACACCTCAATAGGGGTCAAATATGCAAGTAACATATAGGTTTTTAGCTTCTTCTAATCTACAGTTTTTTTGTTATAAACATTAACCTATTTAGGTTTGTTTTTGGTTATAAACATTAATCTATTTTGGTTTAAGAAATATGGTTTGTTTTTTAGGGGAGGGCCGGTCCTAGAGGCTTAGCATGCTAGACAAAGGTCCAAGACCCTCAAAAAATTAAGGGTCTGCAATTTTTTATTATTTATATATATTAGATGCATATTTAGCCCGACTAAACAAACAAAAGTAAAGACATAATGGGCAAACAAATAAAACATCTAGGCTCAAAACTAGAAGAACTAATGGCCCGGATCTCTTTTATCTTGAACACTGTCGTCTCTACCTTCATCCCCGCTCCTATCCTCATCCCTGAGGACCTCATTAAGCAAATTGCATTAATAAATTTAATCTAAACAAATATAATATTTATACACACAGCATATAACTTAAAAAAATAACTCTGCCAAATATTATCTTTATAATTGTCGATTTGCCGGTCCTAAGCCCGGGTAAAAGAGAGATTTGCACTGAAAAGTTTTTCAAAATAGGGCTCCGACTTTATAATTTGCTTAGGGCTTCAAACAACCTTGTTTAAGGGTTCTGGGCGTGTCCCAATTCAATCTTAACTAAAGTGACGAACATAAATTTTTAAATAAGGAAACATTTATATACAAGAAAATGAGGAAACAAATCATCATCATCGTACTCAGTATATCCCACCAATAGCAAAAGCTAAGGTAGGGTCTGAGGAGGGTGGGATGTAGACAGCCTTACCTCTACCCTGTAGGAATAGAGAGGCTGCTTCCAATGAGACCCCCGGCTCGATTGTGGTTTTGCATCAAGCCTTGGACATAAGGCACATAACACTCAGCAATTGAGACAAACGCCAATTGGTGCATGTACCCCCTTGTCTTTCGGCTATCAACGCCACCACATGATGCATGATTAACCATCCCCTCTTTTAACGTTATTTTCACGAAATTAGTAAAATAACGTTAAAAATTAGTGCACTTTTGCTTTTGCCCCCCGAGCGCCCACACATATATACATTATATGTGCATACCGCAAGCGGGGCGACAAAATGAGGAAACAAACTATAATCTAAAAAAACATTACACGATTTTCTTAATATATGCAGTATATATTATTATTTTTTTTAAAGATGAATGTTGGTTTTAGACTTTTAGTACGTGATGGTTTGATTGGTTTGGTAAATTTTTACAAATAAAAAAAATATAACTGAACTATCGAATTTGTTTCATTGAAGTTTTTCGATTATGATTTCATTATTAATTAATACCTAATTTTTCATTACCATGAAGCCTTGGTTAGCGTATGTAGCGTGGAACTTAACTTGCACACATGGAACTTAAAAGTCAGCATTTAATAAAAAAGTATCTACATCATGTGCAAGACCATACTTAATGGAACAACAAATGTCTAACCCATCGAAGCCGGATCGAGTAATAAATGCACTTTCCAAACGCGTATTCACACATTTTTTGGGTTTGAAATCCCATTATTAAGTCGGTGTTTTGGTAACTATAGTTTCAAATATGTTATGTATTTTAGATGCGCGAGTGTTACAGATATTTTTTTTACACTTAAATACCAGGTAATCTAGTATTTACAAGAATTTGAAGTTATACTATTTTGTAGAGCATGCACCATACCGCGGATTGTTTTATGATTTAATATTTTATGGGTTGATTGTTAGTAGTTAAAATACGATCGTAAGAAAACATTTCATAATGGCTAAAGAAGATATCAAGTTCATAATGCAGTCAATCTCAAGATGTTTGTTGCGCTGATAAAACACCGGGTTGACTACAAGATATGGAACTCCAACATTGTCACACTAGAGAGATAATGGACTAGTCATTGCAATATGTAGCTCATGTAATATGGATGTAATCCATCGCAGTTCAGTAGTTGTATGAGTAAGAGCACGGTACTCAGCCTCAATGCCCGATCTGGCAACAATATGCTACTACTTGGAACTCCAACTGATGAGGTTGGGCCCAAGAAAAACACAATAATCCATGGTGGAGCATAGATCATCTAGACATCCAGCTCAGTTAGTATCACGATAAGGATGTAAATCAACACAAGTAGATCACGTATACACAATCCATGAGAGAAGATACCCCTAAGATACCGCAAAATCCTCTTGACTGCCACCCAATGTCTGATCAGTAGTGCTTGGAGAAACTGAGACATCTTGCTAACCGCATAAGTTGAGATGATGTTTCTTGGAATGAAGGGGTCTAGATGTCGTTTAAGTTGAGATGATGTTGCTTGGAACCCGGTATCGTTTGGGATCGGGTGTTGATTGAGATATGTTATTCACTTATTAAACAATATAGAAAATATATATTAACGGATAATAAAACTTCGCACCTTTTAATTAGGATCCAAATCTGGTTTACAAACGGGCGGGGTCTCCAGGATCCGTTTTCTTGGCGGGTGTTTGCCTTTTTTATGCGTATACAGGTCGTATTTTGACATACTTTGTCATTACGTGTCGTTTTATGAAGTATATACTCTATACGTGCCGTATCGGTGACCTTCGGTTATGTGTGGTATCGTATTCTATGATTACGTGTCATTTTGTTTTAAATTCACTTGTACTTTTACGTGTCGTATTGTACCTATACACGTCATACCATATCATTACTTGACATATTTTAACATTATATGCCGTATTATGATGTATATTGTCTGTATGTGTCGTATTATGACGTATATTGTTCATACAACCCGTATCAGTGACGTTCGATATTGTGATGTTTATTGTATGTATGTGTCGTATTAGGGTATAGATTGTTTGTACGTGTCATATAAGGCTTTTATACGACTCGTATAGATCTATAGTATATGTATAGTATAACTATAATGACGTATGATAAACTACAAGTATAGTATAGATCTCATATATGCTTATGTTGTAGTATAATATAGATCTCGTATATGCTTATGTTGTAGTATAGTATAGTATATGTGTAGTATAGTATAATAAGTTATAGTATAAGTGTAGTACATAATACGATTATAACATAGATAGTATAGTATAAGTATAACATGGTTTAAAAAGACCCGTATAATTGTCTAATATGTGTCTATTAGTTACAGATATGGTTAAAGGTAATAACCGAACCGAACCACCATTTGTACACCCCTAGTTGTAGTATAGTATAATAAACTATAGTACGATTATAACATAGATACTATAGTATAAGTATAGTATAATATAATAAACATGTACCGAATCTATACCACAAGATAAAATTTTAAAAATATTTTTGTTTTAGAAAATAAAGAATTCTTTTGTAAAAAAAAGTAATTCAATACAAACAATATAATCCATATAGGTCCAGTTAGCTGACAGATAAGAATTGACATCTGTAGATTTGACTTTTGTGCCTAAACGATCCGTATACGACCCGTATCGTATAGAAGTCAAAGATTGTACAAATATATTTTAGAGTGTACCAATAGCCATAGATCGAGAGAAAGAAAAGTAATATTTCCAAACGGTCTAAATATACGACCTGTATAGAAGTCAAAGATACTTTACTAATAAAATTCCGATCTATTTATTAATATTATAAAATTCAGACTAATGGCATGTAGACGAGCAACAAGTTGCGCCGCTACCCCCTTCTGAATAGCAAACTCTACCCTGCTAAACACAAAATTCTGCCATAGATCGTGAGAAAGAAAAGTGATATTTCCAAACGGACAAGATAGGATAGGGCAGTCCATGTAAAAAGTTTCACCAAGTTAGGAAAACGTAATAAATTTGCAAGCTTCATCCATTGGGAAAAAAACAAAATACTCAATAAAGAAAGTCAATGGATACATGACATATCAAATCTCTAGCAAAATCTCTTTGGGATGCATTTCCCTGCCACTCTTTTCTCTCTCTTCATTTCATCATCTTCTTCTTCTGCTGCCATTGTCTTGGACCCTCTGACACCAAATTCTCACAACATGTATCAGTAATGAAAACTCACTGCTTTGGTCTCCCCTTTTACAAGCTTCAAATTAATGTATCAGATTTTCTTAAAATCCTAAATAAGGGTTTAAATATGATCACCATTTGAATGTTAATGAAACTCTAGTGTTAACATAACTAAAATTTGTTTTAGAGGTGTGTTATACCAATATACCCAACTATTAATCATGTCAACGATATAATAATAAGAGTTAATTACTCTTTTCGTCCTTGTGGTTTGTCAAAAATTATTATTTCAGTTCATTAGTTTAAAAATTGTGATTTCAGTCCCTCTGGTTTCACTTTCGTAACCATTTCAATCCATTATTCTGTTAAGTATAGGGATTGAAATGGTTACGAAATGGAAACCACAGGGACTGAAATCGCAATTTTTAAACTAATGGACTGAAATAGTGATTTTTGACAAATCACAGGGACAAAAAGAGTAATAATAATAATAATAATATAATATGCAACTAAAAGTCATGTATAGGCCACTAAGGGAACATGTTAGTGTAAGTAATATACTCCACAACTAAAATGTTCAAATTCTATAGATTAATTACATGCATACTGTGTATATCTTAGAAAATCCACTGTTAAAAAAAGTCATGTATCAGACTGTTCTGAAATACTATTGACTATACAACAAGAGCGTAAATACAAGTGTATAACATGCTTAGAAAAATTACCATTATTGTTAGATTTCTTAAAAATATATTATATCAAAATAAACACCTAAAACAAACAATATAGCATAATAAGTTTATATAAAACAAGTGACAAACCTTTCTTCATTGTAGGAAGATGACTTGTTCAACATAGGTTCAACTTGAACTCTTTCTTCAGCCATTGCCTCCACAATGCTTCCACTAAAATACTCCCTCTCCTCAGCCTGCATTTTCCCGAACAGCGGATTCTCCGACATGCAACATATCTCATCCTCCACCGCCACAGTCGCCGCCTTTTTACACACCACCCCTTTATGCAAACTACCAGAGCTACTGCAGCTCTTCCTAGCAGCCGCTACATTTGTTGCTTGGTTAATAATAATATTATTATTATTATCAGATTTCCCTTTAAACCCTATGGAGCCGCCGCATGCCATCAAGTGAAGCAGCATGGAGTTACGGGTCAGTGTTGGGTAAGGGTCGCCATCCTCAAAGCGTTTTGAGGCGTTGTTGCTGTCGCCAGAGGTGGTTGAGGGTGGAGGTGAGGGGGGTGATAAGGTGGTGGAGATATGGATGCCTCTTGAAGAACATTTGGATTGAGGGTTTGTGTAGTTTATTCTCTTTTCTTCGAAGTCTAGTTCTTCTTCGTTGAATTCAGTGTGTCGTTTTGGTGTCATTGGCTTGCGTTTTGCGACGTGCATTTGAGGCTCGTCGTTAACATGCATGTGTTTGTCTATGAAAATAGGTTAAAAGTTAGAATTGTCGTTAATCACATTGTTAATATGAATTGTTATCGGCCAATGGATTTGAATTATTAAAATCCGGTTTGGCTCTATATACCAAATTGTTGTGTGTGAAGGTAACACATACACAAGTATATTGAAAACATATATAAAAAATATAAAACTTTTTTTTAAAATAACTATTGCAAAGTAAATTATTTATTATTTGAAAATTACTTTTTCTACATTGCTAACAAAAAAGGGTTAGGTCGAGTAAAAAATGTAATGTATATATTTTAAAATTCAGACAAAGCGTTGTTTGTCGATTGTCAGGTAGGTCTGTTCATAGAAGGTACCATAGTGTATATATAGAACAACTCAAAAGATATATATAGAAAAAATTAATTCAGACCCGTCTGTTAAAATATAAACCATTTATTGTAATAAGGGGAATTGACCTATAATAATCCCAACTAGACTTCATTTGCTATTGTCAGTCCCACCTTTGAATATTCCTCATGCCAGTCCCACATTTCACTTATTTTTCCTCCACCGGTCCTCAGTTAAAATAACTTAACGGAGTTAAGTTTTTTTTCTGAATTACAAGCTGACATACTTGGGCTTTTGATCAGAACGAGGATACGAGTCGAATAATGTAAAACTTACCTTGAAATTATGCTCCAAACGACGAAAATGGTGCTTCAATTCGGGTGTTTAAACTTCCAATTAACAAAAATCAAGTCGTTTGGAGCATCGTTTCGAGGTAAGTTTTACATCAATAGACTCGTATCCTCATTCTGATCAAAATCCCTAATACGTCAGTTTGTAAGTCAAAAAAAAAACTTAACGGAGTTAAGTTTTTTTAATTGAGGACCGGTGGAGGAAAAATAGATGAAAGGTGGGACTGGCATAGGGAATATTCAAAGGTGTGACTGCCAATGGCCAATGATGTCTAGTTCGGATTATTACAGGTCAATTCCCCTTGTAATAATTATATATTTACAGAAACAATGGTAAAAAGTGAAAGAAATTTAATGGGCTTTAGACAGTAGCAGACGTTAATAAAAGCCTGTGAGATTTGAAAGGAAAATTGGTATTTAATAAACCAACATTTGCCCAGTTGGTAAATAATAATCCAACGTACAGAATTGGTATATAATAATCCTACCTATCAACATGTTGGCACTCAATGGACCTCCGTTAGTTTTTTTTAACTGAAGTTAGTTTTTAAGTTTTATTTATTACACAAACAGTCCCTGTAGTTGTAATTTACTATGAGTTAATAGCCAAAATGGTCCCTGAGGTTAATAGCCACCCACCACCACCACCGCACCGCCACCACCGCCACAGCACCGCCACCACCACCACCACCACCACCACCACCGCACCGCCACCGCCACCGCCACCACCACCAAAATGGTCTTCGAGCTCCGGTGCTGTCTTCGATCTCCGCCGTTCCTCCTGCTTCTCCGATCTTGTTTCTCGATTTCCCAGACTGGCATAGGAGGGTGGAGGTGGCGTGAGTGAGTTGTCGGAGGAGGGGGTGGGTCTCGCTCGACGGAATAAACCGCCGCCGTCACTGTTACCCACCGGGAATCGAGTGGGGGGGTGTATGTTGCAGAACATCATGAGAGGTGGGTGCTTATCGGTGAACTGAGGTGCCGGAGAGGTCGTCGGCGACCTGATGTAGTGAGAGAGGAGAAGAGAGGGACTGGTGGTGGTGGTGGCGGTGCGGTGGTGGTGGTGGTGGTGGTGGTGGCGGTGCAGTGGTGGTGGTGGTGGCGGTGCTGTGGCGGTGGTTACGGTGGTGGAGGTGCTGTGGCGATGGTGGTGGTGGTGGCGGTGCGGTGGCGGTGGTGGTGGTGGTGGCGGTGCTGTGGCGGTGCGGTGGTGGTGGTGGTGGTGGTGGGTGGCTATTAACCTCAGGGACCATTTTGGCTATTAACTCATAGGAAATTACAACTACAGGGACTGTTTGTGTAATAAATAAAACTTAAAAACTAACTTCAGTTAAAAAAAACTAACGGAGGTCCATTGAGTGCCAACATGTTGATAGGTAGGATTATTATATACCAATTCTGTACGTTGGATTATTATTTACCAACTGGGCAAAGGTTGGTTTATTAAATACCAATTTTCCGATTTGAAAATGAGTTGCTACTGCCAGAAGTTAATTTAACACGAAAGAAAAAAGATATGTCATCATGTCATTCTCTAGTATTTACTTTCATATTACATTTCTCATTAATTACTTTATATACACAGACATCATTAATTTCAAAACCAACATATCTCATTAAAATGTACATAGTTTTTAATTAAAAAGTAGAAAAATAAAAAAAAATGTTTATTTTTGTTTCGGCTGCATTTGAATTATCTTTTCTACTAAATTCCAGTCTTTAAATGTTCTTTTTTTAATGTGTATGCATACATGTAGTATATATGCATGACAAAATACAAATAATACTATTAAAAAATAACAATCATTTTAAACAAACTTAAAGAATTTTGGTATATACAAATTGGGTTTTGATAGAAATTAAAAACTGTTTTTCACAAACACAAAAGTTATAAAGAGAAAGAACCTGGTGAGTGGAATAGAAGTTGAGAAGCTTTGAGTACATACTCTTGACCTTCTGATGGCAAAATAACATCATTCTCCCCCAAGTCATTCCACACATATCCATTCTTGTACATCCTAACCATATATAAACAGACTAATCACTTCACTTATGAGTATTTACGGTTCGGTTTTGACAGTTTATAATCAACCCATAAGTCAAACCATTAGTAACGTATATTTATTATTATAAACCAAAACCAAATTTTAGAAAATTAAAACCAAACCAAACCAAACCAAACAAACATATCCTAGCTATATATATAAACCAACACACCATTTCAGAAAGTTAATATCCACACATCCCTACTCTTTATCTCTCTCTATATACATATATATATTGAGAGAGAGAGAGATAACGTTGTGAGAATAAGAGCTTTCACATCCATCCCACCATATTTTCATCCTATATTACACTAAAAAACACTACATTTTCTCTCTTCAATTCAATAATATTTTTTATACCTTTATCATTATCGTTTCTCTATATTCTCCTCCCAACCACTTTCAAAATATATTAAGAAATTATAGGGGGTGAACGGTGTCCCTCCAAATATATAGATGAACAGTAACATTTTCTCTCTAGCACACTCACAACCACTTTTATACTGTGTATATTTTTTATGACATGGGTGTGAATGCTATAAGAATGTGAGAATAGTGAGAGCCTTCAACTAAACTTAGGGGTGTTTACGTCAGATTTTTGACGATTTTTAGGTCAAACCGTAAGACAAACCATTAGTAACAATTTATTTTTAGCTAAACCAAAATCAAACCCTTAGAAGTTAAAACAAACTAGCAACAAGTAAATGGAAGAAAGTGAGAGATAGAAGGTAAATAATGTTTGACCTTTTGCAAGACCAAGAATAGAGGGAGGGCATTCCTCTACCTCTCAAAGCACTCAGTCTCTCCAACACATCTACATAACAACAAAGTAAAACACAAGAATTCAAAAGTCAACCAGGAAAAGTCAAAAGAAAGGTCAAAACATATGATGAAATCCAAGAACCTTTGAGCCGAAGCTGGTGGTGAACCAAATGTGTAACTTCTACGACATGAGGGTGCTCAAGCTGACCATTTTTTGAAATGTAGTAAACAACTTGGACCTTTTTGAAGGTGGGTTTGACCATGGTGGTTGACTTTGTTGGAAGTTTGACCTTTCTTTCTTCTTCCATTTGAAAGCGAAGTTACTCTTTGGATGGACCACCTTTTGTTCTTGGGTCAAGAATAGTGTTTATGTGTGTGTGTGTGAGAGAGAGAGAGAGAGATACAATGAGAGATATGAAGGTGACCGATGATGTTGAACTTTGAGTGAATGTGTAATAAGCTAGGTAGTGGCATGATGAGCATAAAACGTAGAGGTAAAAGTTTACTGGAGGGTTGGTTGGTTAACAGTTAAAATTTGTACGGATTGAGACAGATCATGTTCAGATATGCTTTACTGATATACAGATACATTTTGTCCAGTTTTATTTGATTTAGAGTGAATTGCAAGTTTTGTCCTTTATCTTTATATTAAATTGCAGGCGATGTCCTTTGTCTTTAAAATTGATAAGTTTTGTACTTTATGTTTCATATTGTTGCACGGTTTGTCCTTTGGCCCTAACCCAGTTATTTTTTTTTGTTAAATGTAGTCATGTGCAAAACACATGAGGGCAATTTTGTCATCTAATATTACAAGGACTAAATGTGTAATAACTTGAAAAAATATGCCCTCTCTCTGACACATGCTTTCTCTTCTCTCTTGTCAAGTTGTCATAGAAAACTCCACAATCACCAAACCACTGTCGATCGACTATCACAAGTTCACAACCGCGACCAAACCATAAAAAGGGTACAAACCTAAAGGGTATGATTATTCCGGCAAATCGTCGCTCCGATTTCTACCATTGTCGCCTCAGCTTTACACACTTCCGCCATCGTCTTCTGCAACCGGCATCTGTACTCTTCTTAAACGATTATTAATCTGAAGCTAATCTGAATCACACTATTGTATTTTTCCCCAATTAAATTGGTCTTAAATTACTTCATCTGAATCACACTATTGTGTTTTCTCCAATTAACTTTGTAGTGGATGAGGTGCCCCAATTGATTTTGGCCATCTTTTTGAAGAAAGCTTATAGGTTAATTTAATTATTGTAACGATGAAGTTGATAAAGATTCGGTTAATTTAGTTCTTGTAACGAATGTATGATTAACAGGTTAAAAGTTGCAAACTGTATCAAAAGTTTTAAGAAAATATTATGATTTTGAGCATCTTTTTAAAGAAAGCTTGAAGGTTTTGATGTTTATTATAATTTTTCCTGATGTGGCGGTCAATTGTTACCTAACAAATGTTCTTCAGATTTTATAGTTTAGCATTGTTTCTCATTGTTGGAACTTGCAATCGGTTCAAGTGACGGGTGATGAAGTTGGGAGGTAGTGAAATCTGAACGAGAAGTTACGGGGGTTGGTCGCAGATCTGAATATAAGTGAAGTTGGGAGTTGGTCGCAAAGCTGAAATCGTAGATTTGAAATCGCGATGGTGCGAGGTGGGCGGTGGATCAGCGGTGGATTCAGTGGGGTGGGTAATGGCGGTGGTAAGTGGGAGAGAGAGAGGTAAGAAACAGAGATATATATAGAGAGAGGGTAGTTTTATTTTTCTAAAAATGGTTGAGTATTTAAGTTATTACACATTTAGTCCTTGTAAGATTAGATGACAAAATTGCCCTTATGTGGTTTGCACATGACTAAATTTAACAAAAAAAAATAACTGGGTTAGGGCCAAAGGACAAACCGTGCAACAATATGAAACATAAAGTACAAAACTTATCAATTTTAAAGACAAAGGACACCGCCTGCAATTTGATATAAAGATAAAGGACAAAACTTGCAATTCACTCTTTGATATATTATAAATAACTAGGGGGTTATACCCGCGTTCTGTGACGCGGGTGATCCGAACACTCAACGTAAAAGTAGAGTGACTAAATATTAGAAAGTTAAAGTAGAATGAGTGAATGACTAAGCAAGTATATATATACAAAATTAATTAATGAAAGAAAATGTTTTATTAAATTAAAGAGACTAAACATGTGCACTATCAAAATTAAAGTAGTAGGAACGTATAGTAAATATAGTTAAGAACAAGGGTTAAAAAGACAAACCCTTAGTATGTTAAAGTAAAAGGGCCAAACATGTATATTATTATGAAAGTTAAATTAGAAAGAACGTATGGTAAATCTATACTTTCTATTAAAGGAGCTTAGATGATGACTTAATTTTGCCTACGTGTCAATTGTCTGGATATGCCACATAGGTTTGGATGATGTCATAAATAAACAATTTATTTAATATTAATAATAATAATACATAAATAAATGAGCGGTTCTTTTGATTTTGAAATTTGAATTACATGTCAGAAGTAATGTTATCACGCCTTTTCACCATTCTAATCTGCAAAACAAATTCAAAACCTCCCACCTCAATACCAAGTCCCTGAGAGAGAAGTTCTTGGTAAATCCCTAGGCTCCACCTCCCAAATCATATTCGCCTTTGATTCTCTTCCCTAAAACTGACTCCCTTCAATTCCATTGTTCTCCATCAAACCAACGAACTCTAAACCGGCTGCCGGAGATGGTAAGAACGGGTTCACTGAAGTGTTGATTGAAGAAGAAGGTGTTAATGATCATACGGTTGTTCTGAAATATGATGAGATTCAGAACACTATTTCTCAAGGTAATTAGGGTTTTTTGTTTATTTTTTGGTGATTTTAGGTTAATAATAGCTTTGGGTACCCAAATTAGGGCTTCCATCATGTTCTATTTCTCAGAAATACGCTCAGATTCAGAACACGATTCAATGATCAGGTACCCAAATTAGGCCGCAGTCAAGAAGATGTATGACATTTAGACCAAGAAAGTCAACACCCTAATCAGGTATTTCTTTCATCTATGATAAATCACCCACGTTCAATACCGTTGAGTTTTTGGTTGTGATAAATGCGTTTAGAGTCAAACTTGACACTTGTGAGTTTGGAAACAGGGTTGGGTTGAACTGCAAGTATTCTATTTTTCAGCAAATATTAATACTTCCATACGATTACAGATACTATATACTTACCCTAAATTAGGGCTTACTGAGAAATTTTATATTAAGCAGTTGTTGACTGACTTGACTCATGAACCGTTGATGTTCTAACTTTTGTATCAAGCGGCTGTTAATGTTAATATTGAGTTTTAACCAGTTTCAATGATCTGTTTATTCATGTTTTGTTTGAATGTGTAGACCTGATCGAACGAAAAAAGCTTATGTGCGACTGACTCCGGATTATGATGCTTTGGATGTTGCTAACAAGATTGGAATCATCTAAGCTTAAGCTGTTATTGCTTCAGTCGAAAGGTGTATTGTCATTTTTGACATTATTGTTAGTTTTGTTGTCTCGAATAGAGTTTGAAGTGTATTCAAAAGGGCCAAATCTTGGTATGTAATCCTTTAATATTTGTGGTAATTTGCTGTATTTTAGAAATTAGGGTTCTAATTTGGGGTTTTTCATTACCTGTAGTGTTTTCATAGAGCTCTGCAGTCAACTGTCTTCTAGCAGGTACAAGATCTCTGTATGATATGTATTATCCGTAAATTACCTAACAGTTTTATATAACTATAGTTGTTATACGAATTGTTTCGACTGAGATTTTGATAAGTTTTACAAATATTTTGAACGTTTTGAACTGTTTTACACAAGTTTTAGTTTGGTCAGTTAAAGGTTTGATCATGTCAGTCAATTTCCATTGATTTCAAATTAATTTTCAGTCTAATTTGATCGAGTTTCGGTGTGATTTTTTGTTTTCTGACATGTGCCGAGAAAGATGATGACTCAGATGATACTTCAGAGGACGATGAGAGGAAAAAAAGAGGTATGTTGTCATTTTGTAAACTCTCTTGATTTGTGTTATATATTGTTGTATAGGTCGGACCGATGTGATATTTTATAGTTTTTAATACAAATGAGAAGTCGGCTTGTCTAAAATTCATCTGGATTATCAACATTGGAAGCTAGGTAGTTGTTTTAGTTACTACTCACTTCCCAATATAATTACCTGTTATAGTAATGCAACTTTAAATTGGTCCAACGATAGTAATTTTACTGAAATTTGTTTTACCATTTAAATAGATTATAATATTGTTTTTGACTGATTAAATTCAATAAACCGGGAAATTGTTTGTTAAAATTATAATTTAACTTTCATATTCTGAAAATATACTTTTATAACTATGAATGTCGGCTATAACTTGTCATGGTATATATTATTGAATCATATGGCTTTTTAACTAGATTTGTAGTTTTGAAGGTGCAGTGTGTCTGCTGTGCTTGATTTGTTTTTGATATTGAAGAAGGACGTCACGAGACGGTAGTGGTGGACCGTCGGATCAATTGTCGGATCTGCCTGAGGTCGAAGTCAAATGCTCATTGGTTTACATGGGTTTTGAAGGACGGTCTGATGGTCGATCAATCAAATCAATTCTTTCTCATATTGCCCCTTTGAAACTTGTATGAATTTTCTTCTTTTTTTTTCTAGCAAATTATTTTCTGCAATTATTGTTGAACTGTTAAGATATTAAAGTCTTCGTTATTAGGTGTTGGTGCATGGATCCGTAGAGGCCACTGAACATCTGAAGCAACATTGTCTGAAACATGTATGTCCTCATGTATATGCTCCTCAAATTGAAGAAACAATTGATGTCACATCAGATTTGTGTGCATATAAGGTACATAAAAAGTTTAATAGGATGTTGTTTTGCACAATTTATCGTCAAATCCACATTTGATTGGTTTGTTGTTATTGTGGAAATAGGTGCAACTCTCTGAGAAACTGATGAGCAATGTTCTTTTTAAGAAGGTTAGGCTATTATTACTTTATTAGAATAATATAGTTTTAGTGATCATATCTGATGATAAAAATTATGCATTTTGACCCGTTTTCACTACAGCATGGAGATTATGAAATAGCATGGATTGATTCTGAGATCGAGGAAACAGAGAGCGGCACGTTGTCTGAAACTCCCCCTTTCAACAACAGCTCCTCCTCACAAATCGGTACTTGTCGGTGATCTAAAAATGGCAGACTTTAAGTAGTTTCTCTCCGGAAAGGGTATTCAGGTAATTTCTTCTCTTTTTCTTGCAGTAAAATCAACAGCATCTCATAACATCTTTCCAAGTTACTTCTTTTAAGGAAAGGGTATTCAGTTTTCACTTAGATCATGGGCTTAGTCTTTTATACTTTTATTACATGCATTGAAATTGGTACATTTTACTTTGTTGTTTGTAAACTTCAAATTCAGTCCTAGAATATCTACAAGTACCAAACAATCTTAATTTAATTAAATGTTGTTGCCCCTAATGTAGCGTATTGAGTCCTGTTGCCCCTAATGTAGCGTTCGACTTTAGCCCTAGAATATCTACAAGTACCAAACAATCTTAATTTAATTAAAATTAAGGAAAAAGTTACCCGTGTTTGTTGAAACTGTTTCGCTTCCAAAATTGTTAAAGTCAGGACGTAAATAAACATTAAACAGATCATCCATGGTACCAAACAACAATCTTAAGAAAAAAAATTTAGATGAAATATTTTATAATTTATCGAAAATGGAACACCGTCTGTTTATCTTCAAACTCATGAAAAGATGTAAATGTAAACTGTGATAAAAAAAATTAATACTTATAAAATATGAAGTATTAAGAAAGTAGCAATTACATATAAAAAAGAAAACTAATCAGACACATCTAACTCTAATAGCAAGAATCAAGAAACTTTAACTTCAACTCCATGGAGCACTGAACCTCTCGATGTATCTCATTGATCTTTCTCATGAACTCCAGATCTCTTTCTCCACATTCTATATTACTCACAACACACAGGTCACGAACGGAAGTAGTCGGCATCGTCCTCAAGTCCCTCGAAACCTGGTCTCTTGTCAGCAGACCAACTTCCAATCCGTTAAAACACCTCTTCAACTCTTGAAGAGTAGACATATCAGCCAAAACTTGGTCTTCGATTTGTTTAATAAAGCGTTGCTTAAAATCGTCAGATTTTGCAGAAGTATATGACTCCATTTTAATATATTTATAAGAACTAAGGCAAAACAATAATATATGCTCTTCTGTTTCACTGAATGAATCTGTTTTGATGAAAAAACTTTTTATTGGCAATGCTATTATATAGTATATGTAACAGGCCAAAGGTCAGCTTTAAAGGCAATCATTAAATAAACATTTATACTTAAAAACCATGTACATTTAATGATTTAAGAGTCAAAAACGTGTATATGGGAGATGCCTGTTCAGTTATCCTATCAACCATTTTAATGGAAAACCTTTGAAAAATGAGTTTTCATGGGAAAACAAGTAGAATTAAATATGTAGAAAACCAAAGAACAAAATTGAAACCTTCAAAAAAAGGTTATCATAATTAGGAGATGTCTCTTCATTTACCCTATCAAACATTTTAAACACTATAAAGGATCATTATTAGTTTACTTGAAAACATTAACATTTCAATTTAAAAAAAAAAAACGTTCATCCTAAAACAAACCATCCAAAAACACTCACATTCTTCCTAAATGGCAAGGAAAACCTTCTACCACTGGTCGGATACTACTGATCTTAAAATCGAATTTTCAACCTGGTCACTCCAAGAACAGAGAAACGCTGAAGAACTCAACAAAAAAGTTGCTATGGTTAGTGATAAATATTATAAGCAAACCTGGAGTACCATTGCACTGCTGGATGAAGTTGCCTGTTCTACTCCAACAGAGTTTAAAGAAAAAGCAGAAGAGTTTATTACAAGTTTGCTGAAACAGGATCAGAAGACCTGTGATATGCTAGCTGATCTACAAATTAAAACAAAAAATGAAATTGCATGGAAGAAGGCGAGAGAACGAGATATTCTAGGAAGTGTTAATTGTAATGTTTAATTTTTAATTTTTATTATTTTTCAAAATCATAATTTTGTAATACTATGGTTTAATATTGAATATTCACTTTTACCAGTTTCAATAATAACAAAACAACTTCCATTAGTCTTGGCCCAATGAATATTGTTGCAGAAATATCCATTAGTCTTGGTTATTGTTTAAAAAAGTTCAATTAAAAAGATTACAATTTTAAAGTTAAATATAAAATCCTTTTATTGGTTAACAATTTTAATTTTAAATATAAAGATGAGATCATTTTTGCACGAATTGACATCACCGTTTTTAAAATAACTTACCATGATTGTAGGAGTGGTGTTTTATGACATTATCCTTAATCCCCATTTATTAGATAAGTAGATACTAATAGTAATTAACATTTTAATGAATCTGATCTGTTAAAAGAGCTGCAACCTTGCAGGTGCCCCAGAGTACGCAAAAAGCTGTTATGCAGCTCAAAACTTCAGGAACAGAGGCTGATCATTCTTCCTCGAAAAATCCAGTTGCCAAAATATCTAAAGTCAGAAGTCCAAAAGTAGTTGATCGACGGTCATCTTCCAATCCATTGTCTGAGGTATAATATTGCTAACCTTAAGCGTGTGACATATTTAGGGGTATAGATTGAGAGGTAAAGAGAACACCCAAAGTGAGCGAAAGGGGCTGAAAAAAGTTTACAGGGTGTGAACGAGCTGAGCAACAAGAGCTTGGTTAATAAAAGACTGAAACAAGGCAATCTTAAACGAGCTTCAGCCTGAGCCTAAAAAGGAGCTCATTTAGTAAACGAGCTTGAGCCTGTGGTTCACTTATCGAGCTCAAGCCGGCTCGCGGGGTTAAATGAGCCCACTGTTTATATAAATTATAATTAATATATTAAATATATTTTTTAAATAATAATATCTACTATTTAAAAAATTATTATGAAAAATAATTTAATTATATTATAATATATAAAATAATAATTATTAAATCTATATATCTAGATATGCCACGTAATTTTTGGGAACATGTCAGTTTTTTTTGTTTAAAATGAATACATTTGTAGATTAAAATTTATAGCTAAATGTTCTTTCTAATAGGTTGTAGGTTTGACATATAGTTCTATTAAATGGCAATTTGATAGCTAGATATGGGACTGTTGTAACATGTGTGAAATGTCCTTAATACCCTTATCCCTTAATATCTACACATAATAGCAACTGTTGGTCGGTTATGGTTGAAATTAATAAAGGTATACAATTACTTTTTATAATCATCATCACACTTCTCAAAAAATCTTGAAATCTCTCTCTCAACTCCCAACAACGATCATCATCATCTTCATCCATCTTCATCAATCTTCATCTTCAAAACAGAGGTTTGGATCTTTATCTTATCTATATATGTTTTTGATATTTGTGATGTTTTTGTGAAAAACAGAGGGTTGATTTGGGTATTTTGGTGATAAGTTTTTGATAATCAGTTCTTTGATAATCTGAATGCCGCATGATGATGATGATAATCAGTTATTTGTGAAAAAACAGAGGGTTGATTTGGGTATTTTGGTTTCAGTTTTTGATAATCTGAATGCCGCATGATGATGATAATCAGTTATTTGTGAAAAAACAGAGGGTTGATTTGGGTATTTTGGTTTCAGTTTTTGATAATCAGTTTTTGATAATCTGAATGCCGCATGATGATGATAATCAGTTATTTGTGAATGTTTTTGTGAAAAAACAGAGGGTTGATTTGGATATTTTGGTTTCAGTTTTTGATAATGTCTTTGGTAATCAGTTTTTGATAATCTGAATGCCGCATGATGATGATAATCAGTTATTTGTGAATGTTTTTGTGAAAAACAGAGGGTTGATTTGGGTATTTTGGTTTCAGTTTTTGATAATCAGTTTTTGATAATCTGAATGCCGCATCATGATGATAATCAGTTATTTGTGAATGTTTTTGTGAAAAAACAGAGGGTTGATTTGGATATTTTGGTTTCAGTTTTTGATAATGTATTTGGTAACCAGTTTTTGATAATCTGAATGCCGCATGATGATGATAATCAGTTATTTGTGAATGTTTTTTTGTGAAAAACAGAGGGTTGATTTGGGTATTTTGGTTTCAGTTTTTGATAATCAGCTTTTGATAATCTGAATGCCGCATCATGATGATAATCAGTTATTTGTGAATCAGTTTTTGATAATCAGTTCTTTGATAATCTGAATGCCGCATAATGATGGTAATCAGATATTTGTGAATGGGTTGATTTGATTATTTTCGTTTCAGTTTTTCAGGTTTGTTTGTGATGTTTTTGTTCTGTTTTGTTATGTTTGTTTGTTTTGTTTTTGTTTTGCTTTGTTCTGTTTGTTTGTTTTGTTTTTGTTCTATGCTATCGTAGTAGTATCAAAACAAGGTTTGTTTGTGATGTTTTTTGTGAAAATATTGTACAGGATGGCTGCAGATGTAAACATACGCAAAACACCAACTACGAAGGCGAGAACACTTGACAACCTCCTAGAAAATGGTGCGGTGCACATAAGGAAGTAATTGATCAGAACGATCAATTGCATATGAATGAATATAACCCCAGTGGCAGATATGTAATTAGCGAGCTCTGGAATTTCAAGGAAAATCGAAGAGCTACACTGGGGTTATATTCATTCATATGAATGAATATAACCCCAGTGGCAGATATGTAATTAACTACACTGGAGTTATATTCATTCATATCTGCTACATTCCGAAGTGCACCCGTCAGTAAAGATCTACAATTGCTTGTGGTGGTATGACGTTTTGTCTCTGTATTGTATGTTACGGTCTTTTGTTATCGAGTCTGTAAGTTCCGTCAAGTCTACGAAGTTGATATGACGTTTTGTTTCTGTATTGTATGTATTAAAAGTTGTTATGATGTTTTGTCTCTGTATTGTATTGTATGTTCGCACAAACCACAGGGATGCAAATTGCATTTTTCTCTTAATGTTAATAGGATCAAAGATATGGGCTTTATTGAATTGTTCAATGACATTTGGTTATTTAAATTAAGTCATCTTTTTATTATTAGACAACATAAAATTATGTCATGCTTTAATTTTAGACAACATATTATCAATTAGTTAGGTTATTTCTATATCAAACCTTATCTAATAATTTTTTCGTAACACAGTAATAAAAATATTATGTTCTAACACATATTGTTTTTAACAATGTGTTATAAAGAAATGTAACTAAACACAAACAATTTAAATGATGTATTATAATATGTTTTTTAGTATTTGATTCCGATCGTTATTAGAACAAACCCGTGTATTCACACGGGTGTACACCTAGTATAATAAAGAACAGGTGTTAAAAAGACAAACCCTTAATAGGTTAAAGTAGGACATACTTTATAAAAGTAGAAGGCTAAGACTCTGGGGTATGAGGCTTGGGTTGGGGCGTGGGTTGGCTGAAAACGCCCAAGCCACCATCCCGGGTGGGCTTGGGTTGGGGCGTGGTCCAAGGGGCGGGAGTTTGAAGCCGGGCGTGGGGCGGGCTAGCGATCCTATGTGACGGGCTCCTATTCGCTTTGTTGGCCATGTCATAGCGGGACAATTTAAAATTTAAATTGTAACCGTTTGGCCAAGCCAAGAGGTCATCCCAACCCAACAGTCAACATCCACTATAAATAT
Source organism: Helianthus tuberosus (assembly GCA_030545235.1). NCBI lineage: Eukaryota > Viridiplantae > Streptophyta > Magnoliopsida > Asterales > Asteraceae > Helianthus > Helianthus tuberosus. The sequence goes on from CM060436.1 coordinate 10,740,275, forward strand.
AACCCCAACCCCACCGGCTACCCCAACCCAAACATTCTTGTTGGCTGTCCACCGCTACCCCAACCAAAACTCACTTGATCGAACCCGCTACCCCAACCCACTTGATCGATGGCCTCTTGGACACACGAAGAAGAGCTAGCTCTCGTCACGAGCGTCGTTGACGCAATGAAGGGGCGACAACCCGATCAAACGCGATATTGGCCGGAAGCCTTTGCAAGCTGCCGACATAACGTCGGACATGACCGGCACAACTTAAACGCATGCCAACATAAATTGCGTGAGCTACGGCCGAAGCTTGATCGTTTCAAAGCCTACTATGAAGCCGTTCCGAGCGGTGAGTTAAGTCACGAGGACCGGGTGGCTGTGGCGAACATTGAGTTTCGGGGCAAGGAACGAAAGGCGTTCGACAAGCTCACGCTTTTTGAAATTTACCTAACGCTCTAGGTTTTTTTTATTTTGTAATCGTTTTTAGGTTTTTTGTAATTTTTAGGAATTATGTAATTTTTAAGAATTTAATAAAATTTTAGACTTTTTTTTTAATGTTGTGTGTATTTTTTTAATTTTTTGTATTTTTTTTAATAAACTGCCAAGCCACGCGGTGCACCCACGCCCCACCATACCCCACGGACACGTCACTCACTGGTGGGGGGGTTCGAACTCCACGTGTCAACTCATGCCCCCAACCCAAACCCCACCATACCCCACGGTCTAAACATGTATATTATGAAAGTTAAAGTAGAAGGAAAATACGAAAAAAACTTTATAAAAGCTGAGAGACTAGACACGTATATTAAGAAAGGTAAAACAGAGGGACCATATAGTAAATATAGTAAAAAAGCAAGGGGTGCAATTGAAAAAAAAAAACAAAGTACACTAAAACACAAATCGTAAGCTAACAAGTAACATTAGGTTACAATCAAGATAACATCCTATTGTAATGGGGAATTCTATTCCCACACCTCATTATCTATTTGCACACCCTGGAATTTCAATACGCATCGTATAGAGCTATACGATGCGTATTGAAAAAGTTAAAAAACATTGCAGACTGACAGGTCCAGGTGTTGTCTGGCGGCTGGCATCATACGCATCGTATAGGCCTATACGATGCGTATCGGCACCCTAAACTTTTGAAGTTTATTTTGGTGTGGTGTGTTGTGTTGGGATTTTGGTGTGTTGGGTTTGTTATTGGTGTTTATTATTAGTTATTTTTATTTTAATAATTTTTAAAATCTTTATTATTTTTATATCGTTAAGTATCGTATTATTTTTATATCGTACCGTATCACATTTTTAACTTAATATCGTATTATCGATTGTACGTAACCAAGCATATCAATCTAAACAGTTAAAACAAACAATCACAAATACAAATAAACTGAAACTGCAAATTTAATTACATAATAAGTTTGTACATACACGGGCAATTGTTCAAAATACATAAACCGTCAAAATACAACAAAAGTACAACGATCCTAAAGCGGTGGATCCTGAGTGGTGCCTGAGGGCCCCGCCCCCGCAGTGCCCGAGATCCCCGCTCCCTGATCCGAACCGGACTGCTCACCACGCCGGAATGCCTGGATCGCCTCCATCAGAAGACGCTCCATACGGCCGTGAGCGGCGTCCATCCGTGCCTGCTGTCACGGCCCCCGACCCGGTTTGACCCGTTTCAGGAGCCGCGGGACAGAAATCCCGTGGTATTTAATTAATTGAGTTTAACAGCGGAAGTTTATTATCAGGATCTTTTTAAAACTGAAATATTTCCCGATTATTTTATTTCACAACGCGGGATAAACCCCCAGTAATTTACAATCATTTGATTTCACGAAGAAATCTTTTATTTTACAAAACATGTTTCTTTATTTTATCCTGAGCCACTTTCTTAAGCTTGTAGTGCTTCACGGCACTTTTCCTGGATCATAACAGATCACCTGAAACATGTTTGAAAAAGGTTTTGTAAGCGGGAAATACTGAGTGAATCATTCTATTTACATAAAATGATGCATAGTTATTAATTACAGCATAAGAGCGATTACAATGGCTTCTATCTTATTTTTATCTGGCGCTGTGTCACAATGGTGACATGTCACAATGGTGACGATGGTCATACCACTATTAGGTCAATGAACCTAAATAGTGATGATTATCCCTAGTAGGTTAATGAACCTAACTAGGAGAAAATTAGTAATGTGCACAATACCCCACTAGCCAGTGATTCAAGATATCCACGACTTAGTCCCTGTAATTATAACTTTTGAAAATAATTTGAGGTATTGTAAAATAGTTGATAAAAAGAGAATGACTCACATTGCAGATTTAATTTGAGCAGAGCCTAGCCTACTGATTAGCCTTTTTAACCTAAATTTAATAATAGGCACACAATTCTGGGTTAGTAATCAATACAGCATTTACGATAACTCACGAGATCAACCCTCACAACGAATGACAAAGTGCGATACTTAAACATCCATCGAATTAACGACGAATGACAAAGCATAAACCCTAATGTGGGCAGCACTTAAACATCCATTGGATAGTTTAATCGATCGGACATTGAATCGTATCAGCGATCGAGTTAATACCCTGTATTGCGGCGTCGATTAGTGATCCGTGTGTGTTAATTGTGGTAAACAGAACGTAACTCAGTGCCTGTAGCGAGAACTTACGTCGTTTTAACTCCTGAATTCAAGTCCCAAGGCCCTCTATTTATACACGAAATTTGCTTAGCTTACGGACCGTAAGACTTATCCCTTACGGTCCGTAAGGGACACCTAATTGTCATAGGGTTGCCACGTGTGGGACTACGCCTGCTGAGTTGACAGATTCGAAAATTTCAATTTTGACAACGAGATTTGAAGATAATCGTAACTAGGGTTTACCCCCCCCCCCCCTGAGTTTTAGGGGCCCTGATCCTGATTCTGATTGTTCTGAAAATTTTAGGGTTTGTGCAGAATCACTTGGGTGTCTTAATTAGGGTTTCCTATTGGATAATTAAAATAATAATTAAGACTTTTTTGATAGAAGTTGTTACATTCTCCCCACCTTAATAAAAATCTCGTCCTCGAGATTTACTGGAATAATTGAGGATACTTTCGCTTCTTTTCTGATTCCAGTTCCCAAGTGTATTAAGGTCCTATCTTTGAATCCTACTTTACTTGAACTAACACTAATCGTTTGTGTTTTGAGAAATTTGATCTTTCTATCTTCTATCTGAAGAGGTTTCTCTACAAATTTTAATTTTTCGTTTACCTTTATATCTTGGAGAGGTACTACCAAAGATTCGTCTGATAGACATTTCTTGAGATTGGATACATGAAATACATCATGTACTCCAGCTAACTCTCCTGGTAGTTGTAAACGATAAGCAACTGGTCTTATACGTTGGATCACTGGAAATGGTCCTACGTACCTTGGACTTAGCTTTCCTTTCTTACCGAATCTAACAACTCCTTTCCAAGGAGATACTTTCAATAGCATTTTGTCTCCAACTTGAAACTCCAACGGCTTTCGTCTATTATCTGTATAACTCTTCTGGCGATCTCTAGCCGTCTTCAGCCTTTCCTTCGTGATACTGAATATCACAGTCGTAGTCACTTAGGATTTTCATCCATTTCCTTTGCCTCATGTTTAATTCTTTTTGCCCAAATATATATCTTAAATTCTTATGATCCGTATAGACAGTAAACTTACTTCCATACAGATAATGTTTCCAAATCTTAAGGGCAAAAAAAAATTATGGCTCCTAATTCTAAGTCATGAGTGGTATAGTTTTCTTCGTGCTTTTTCAATTGCCTTGATGCATACGCAATTACCTTTTTGCGTTGCATTAACACACATCCAAATCCTAGCTTTGAAGCATCACCGTATACTTTAAAATCTTTTGTTCCTTCTGGTAAGGCTAGGATTGGGGCATTTGTTAATTTATGCTTTAAGATCCTAAAGGCTTCTTCTTGTTTAGGTCCCCATTCAAACATAACTGTTTTACAGGTTAGCTTAGTTAATGGTATAGCTATCTTGGAAAAATCCTTAATAAACCGTCTATAGTATCCGGCTAAACCTACAAAACTCCTAATTTCCATTGCGGATTGCGGAACCTTCCATTTGGTAATTGCTGCTATCTTATCAGGATCTACGTGAATACCTTCATGATTCACCATATGACCTAGAAATTGCACTTCTGGCAGCCAAAATTCACACTTCGAGAATTTGGCGTAAAGCTTCTCTTTTCTTAACAAAGTTAAGAGTGCATGCAAGTGCTGACAATGTTCTTCCTGACTTTTGGAATAAATAAGTATATCGTCGATGAAGACAATTACAAATTTATCCAAATATGGTTTACAGATCCTATTCATCATGTCCATGAATGCTGCAGGTGCATTCGTTAATCCGAAGGGAATGATTGTAAACTCGTAATGACCATACCTAGTCCTGAAAGCAGTTTTAGGTATGTCTTCCTCTTGTACTTTCAATTGATGATATCCGGAACGTAAGTTGATCTTAGAAAAATATCGATCTCCCTGGAATTGATCGAATAGATCATCAATTCTAGGTAATGGGTATCGATTCTTAATTGTAACCTTATTCAATTCCCTATAATCAATGCACATTCTCATCGAACCATCCTTTTTCTTAACAAATAACATTGGTGCCCCCCACGGGGACAAACTAAGTTGTATGAAACCTTTACTTAATAATTCATTTAATTGCTTTTTCAGTTTTAATATTTCTGTGGGTGCTAACCGATAAGATGCCTTGGCTATCGGTATAGTTCCTGGAATTAGATGAATCCTAAATTCTACCTCCCTATCTGGTGGCAATCCTGGTAACTCTTCTGGGAATACATCTGGGTATTCTGAAACTACAGAAATTTCCTTAAGTTCTTTATCTTTAGTATTAATGATTACTGAAATCATATATACTATTCCTTGCTTTCGTTCATAATTAGCAACTTTCATTACTGATATGAACTTTATGGGTTTACATGGCTTATTTCCTGTAATCATTATTACTTCTCCAGTGGGTGCACAAATTTCTATGGAATTCTTATCACAGATAATTCGAGCATGGTTGTTTACTAACCAATCCATTCCTAACACAACATCGAATTCAACTAATTTCATAGATAATAGGGTTGCAGAAAATTTATGACTTAAAAGTTCTATTTCTACGTTTTGCAGAACCTTATTTATTTTAACTGAATTCCCATCTGCTGTTTCTACTGTAGAAATTTGCCTAATGCTGGTTAAAGGTAAGTTAAGAGTTTGGAAGAATGAAGTATTTATAAAACTTTGGTTTGCACCAGAGTCAAATAATACTTTTGTGTAAACGTTGTGAACTAAGAACATACCAGCTATCACATCTGGATTGAGCTCTGCTTCCTGAGCAGTCAGTTGGAAGGCTCTTATATTCCTTTTTGCTCCTTCTGCAGGTTTGGCTTTATTGTCAGATGGTTTGTTTAGTTTTGGACAATCTGGCCTAAGATGTCCAGCTTCTCCACAGTTGTAGCAGACTGAAAATTTCTTCCTCCTGCAGTCTTCTTCTTGATGCCCCAGAATTTTGCAAAAATTGCAATATCCTTTGCATCTTCCAAAATGCTTCCTTTTGCAATAATTGCAAAATGGGCTAGTGGAAGATTGCCCATTCCCTCTTCTCTTGAAATTGTTATGGTTACCCGGACGGAATCCTTGGGTAATCTTTTGGGCTACTTCCTTCCTTCTATTTTCTTCTCTTGTCCGTACTAGTTCGTCAGTCAGAGTATTGGCTAAATCCACCGCATCATCAATCGTGCGAGGTTTCGCAGCCTTGACGATATTACGGATTTTGGCAATCAATCCCCAAATTTAACGAGAAATAAGTACCGGCTCTGGCGAAGCCAGGGTTGGTACCACTCGAGCATATTCGAAGAATGTCGAAGTATACCCTCGACAATCTACATCCACCATCCGGTGGGTTAGAAACTTATTTGTCATTTGTTCCTTTTCATACTCGGGACAGAATTTTCTTTCTACAAAGCTTTTAAATTCTTCCCAGTTCATAGCATATGCCATCCTTCTTCCTTTTGCTTGTAACACCGTATTCCACCATTCTAGCGCCCCTTCTTTGAAAAGGTTTGACGCGTACATGACCTGATCATCCTGAGGACATTTACTTATGGCAATTACTGCCTCGGTTTTCTCTAACCAATGCAGTGCCGCAGTCGCTCCTTCATTGCCTGCAAACTCAGTGGGTTTACAAGCAAGAAATTCTTTGTAAGTGCAACCAGGCGTTGCAGCTTTCATTTTCTTAGGGGGAGGAGCTTGTCGTGGTTCATTCTCATGATTAGTATGATTATTGCCTCCGTTTATGCTATTACTGAAGTTATATTCAGAAATACGTTTGCTAGGAACGATTTGTTGCGGTTCGATTGGATTTTTAACAGCAGCAACGATTGCTGGAATAGCGTTGGCTATCCCTTGAGCAACTATTGCTGGAATAGCGTTGGCTATCCCTTGAGCAACGATATTTTCTATATCCTGCCTAGTCATATATTGATCCCCCGGTTGTTGCTCAGATTGATTAACCTCATTAACTGGTTCATTATTCGCGTTTTCCATCTGATAATTAATATATATATTTTATTAGTATTGATTAAATAATAATTACACAAAACAATTATACAGAATTCATAATACCAATATAGCCAAAACTATCAATTTCTCGATTTCCATTTATATTTAATAGTATGCATCAATACACACCATTATCTTACAAAGTTTTATTCGTAATTATTTTACAGACTGATTTTACTATTACTATTACACAACCACAGTTCCATAAATCCCCTATCCTTTGTCAGATGATATTCTAGTAATGGCGTTCCCTCTCATCGTATTTCCAGGAGATCTGTCCCCCAATCTCTTGGATCCTATTCCCAGCATCCATTAGTTCTTCGCCAAAATGGCGGAGTTCAGCCATATTCTCGTTACTCATTGGTGGATTTGGTAAATGTTCTGGATCGAACTGAGGAAAAAGCTTATAGGGATTGTTTTGGAACTGTATTTCATTAGTCAACCATTCGTCTATTCCTAAAGGTTGCGAGTGGATTGAAGGGTTTGGAATAGCTGGTTCTAAGTTCATTGGTAGTTGTGTTTCAAGAGAGTGAATAAAAACATTTTCATTAACAGGCTTAATAGTATTATAGCTTGCCAATATAAAATCTAGCTCTTCCTGAGATGGTAACCCCTCAATTTGCCTAGAGCTTTCCCCAATTTCCATTTTCTTAGGCTTGGGTTTCTCGAGAGGTAAAGCGTTGAATTCTATAGGTTCTTCTATGTCTGGTATATATCTATTGAAATCTCTGGAAACCTCTATTCTTACCGGATAGAGATTTAAATTCTGAAGGGCGTCAGACAAGTTACTCATGCTGTTATGCAAAATACACACCATTATTAATTATAACAAAATTTTTATAGAAAACCTTTAAATATTATTTCATATTGGGTAACTACGAAACAACCGAATTTAATAAAATTTTAGGCTTTTTTTTAATGTTGTGTGTATTTTTTTAATTTTTTGTATTTTTTTAATAAACTGCCAAGCCACGCGGTGCACCCACGCCCCACCATACCCCACGGACACGTCACTCACCGGTGGGGGGGGGGGGTTCGAACTCCATGTGTCAACTCATGCCCCCAACCCAAACCCCACCATACCCCACGGTCTAAACATGTATATTATGAAAGTTAAAGTAGAAGGAAAATACGAAAAAAACTTTATAAAAGCTGAGAGACTAGACACGTATATTAAGAAAGGTAAAACAGAGGGACCATATAGTAAATATAGTAAAAAAGCAAGGGGTGCAATTGAAAAAAAAACAAAGTACACTAAAACACAAATCGTAAGCTAACAAGTAACATTAGGTTACAATCAAGATAACATCCTATTGTAATGGGGAATTCTATTCCCACACCTCATTATCTATTTGCACACCCTGGAATTTCAATACGCATCGTATAGAGCTATACGATGCGTATTGAAAAAGTTAAAAAACATTGCAGACTGACAGGTCCAGGTGTTGTCTGGCGGCTGGCATCATACGCATCGTATAGGCCTATACGATGCGTATCGGCACCCTAAACTTTTGAAGTTTATTTTGGTGTGGTGTGTTGTGTTGGGATTTTGGTGTGTTGGGTTTGTTATTGGTGTTTATTATTAGTTATTTTTATTTTAATAATTTTTAAAATCTTTATTATTTTTATATCGTTAAGTATCGTATTATTTTTATATCGTACCGTATCACATTTTTAACTTAATATCGTATTATCGATTGTACGTAACCAAGCATATCAATCTAAACAGTTAAAATAAACAATCACAAATACAAATAAACTGAAACTGCAAATTTAATTACATAATAAGTTTGTACATACACGGGCAATTGTTCAAAATACATAAACCGTTAAACTACAACAAAAGTACAACGATCCTAAAGCGGTGGATCCTGAGTGGTGCCTGAGGGCCCCGTCCCCGCAGTGCCCGAGGTCCCCGCCCCTTGATCCGAACCGGACTGCTCACCACGCCGGAATGCCTGGATCGCCTCCATCAGAAGACGCTCCATACGGCCGTGAGCGGCGTCCATCCGTGCCTGCTGTCACGGCCCCCGACCCGGTTTGACCCGTTTCGACTAAAAAATAAAAAAACTATATATTTACGACGTCTTAGGTTTCGACGCTCGAAATGGACCTAATCGCGTTACGGACGACCCGAACGGTACATTATAATTATTATCTATCTACGACGTATTAGGTTTCGGCGCTCGTTACGGACCTACGCGTGATATGGTCGTTTCGACTAAAAAATAAAAAAAAACTATATATTTAAGACGTCTTAGGTTTCGACGCTCGAAATGGACCTAATCACGTTACGGACGACCCGAACGGTATATTATAATTATTATCTATCTACGACGTATTAGGTTTCGGCGCTCGTTACGGACCTACGCGCGATACGGACGTTTCGACTAAAAAATAAAAAAAAAACTATATATTTACGACGTCTTAAGTTTCGACGCTCGAAATGGACCTAATCGCGTTACGGACGACCCGAACGGTATATTATAGTTATTATCTATCTACGACGTATTAGGTTTCGACGCTCGTTACCGAGCTACGCGCGATACGGACAGTTCAAATGTTCTTGAAAAAACACTGAATTTATGAACCTATACGATGCGTATAGACTGATACGTATCGTATCAGTTCAAATGTTCTTGAACAAACAATGAAATTATGAATCCATACGCATCGTATAGGTCGATACGCATCGTATCGACCCATCTGTTCTTGACAAAAATTTGAAAATTTGAAACGATACGATGCATATAGGCCGATAGGCATCGTATCGTTTCAAAAGTTCTTCAAAACCCCAAAAAAACCCCAGTTTTCAACCCAAAATTCACAATAAACCTACGGCTAAAATGCAAAATCTAACATGTTAAAATGATGAGGGTGTGGAGATGAATACCGTACTAGTCTTCGATCTTGAAATCTCGAGCGTATGACGACCGTATGTATACCACCGTATGTGTGTGTATTTGGGTGTATTTTGAGTTTTGTTTGTTTTTGGATCGTATAAACCCCCTGTGTTTTAAGGGGTTATATCGTTTTCTTATTCTATACGATGGTTAGTAAATTACCAATATACCCCTGTTTTTCAAATAAATCCAAGGGTTAATACGCATCGTATAGGTCTATACGATGCATCTGATAGGGCTATACGATACAACTTTGGCCTATACGATCGTATATGCCATAGTTTGAAAATTTGGTTTTTCGTGTTTTCCTCGGTTCAACGCGTATACGAGTCGTTTTTTAACGAAATTTCGCATATTTTGTCATTTTAGGACGTATGACTTCAACATATGTCGTTTCGGTGACGTTCGGTTGCGTGCGAATATCGTATTTTACGATTACGTACATTTTTGTTTTAAGAGCACTTGTACTCCATAGTGTCGTGTTATATGTATACGTTCGTGGAAAATATCATTAGTCGCGTATTTTAGCGTACTTTAGAGCATTATATCGTATTTTAAGGTATTTTAACATATTTTCATGTATCTTATGGTATTTTAAGGTATTTTAGCGTATTTCGGCGTATTTTAGCGTATTTATTTGTATTTTGACGCATTTCACCGTATTTTCGAACATTTTAGCGTACTGTAGAGCATTATATCGTATTTTAAGGTATTTTAACTTATTTTCATGTATCTTATGGTATTTTAAGGTATTTTAGCGCATTTTAGCGTATTTCGGCGTATTTTGACGTATTTAATTGTATTTTGACGTATTTAATTGTATTTTCGAACATTTTAGCGTATTTTAGCGCATGTTAGCGTATTTTAGCATTTTTTTCATGTATCTTATGGTATTTTAAGGTATTTTAGCGCATTTCGGCGTATTTCGGCGTATTTAATTGTATTTTGACGTATTTTACCGTATTTTCGAACATTTTAGCGTATTTTAGCGCATGTTAGCGTATTTTAGCGTATTTTAGCATATTTTCATGTATTTAATTGTACTGTAACGTATTTTGACGTTTTTAGCGCATTTTCGAATATTTTACCGTATTTTCGTATTACAAATTAATCAATATAATGCATTGATTTGGCAATAAACAAATGGAATACATTATACAAATAAGTTATTGTTTAAAATTACAAATCAATCAATAACAAGCAATGTAGGGTCAATGTTAGGCTTCATTAGCATATCATACCACGCTATCCGTTCCGTGTAGTTTTCCGTCCAACGTAAAGCTTCTTGGCGCGCGCGTCTACTCCATGTAAGGTTCGGTGGCGGCATTGGATAGTCCCCTTCAAGTCTGACGTGGATGAAATGACCACGATTAACAAATAACAGTGAAACGAACTGATGGGGGTCACGTGCGTACTTTGGATCATATAAGGGAAATACAGTAGAACAACCTTGGATGTCTAATATGTGAACAATCACACCAAACCTATTGGCAAGAAGGAGTGCTGCTTGAGGCATCTCCATCCAATGTTCCCTGGGTGCCATTCCAACCCTGGTAAAATTTATTATCTAGGTGTCTCTGAAGGTTGAGGACGTTATATTTGTATAACTCTTCGGTAGCGGAATTACACACTGTATTCCACTGATTTATAAAGGCTTCCCAATCTTGCCCATTAAACGAACCCTTGCAGTGCTTCACAATATTTTGTAAGATGTGGAACCTGCAGAGATATCTGTGTGCGCCAGGGAATATTTTTCTACACGCGTTTATCAGTGCCTGGTCCCTGTCGGTTAGAATTACACGCGGCTCCATGCAGTCGTGCAGCATAGACCTGACCCTCTCCAATACCCGGACGTACGTTGCCTCCTGCTCGTTTGAAAGAAACGCATGCGCAATACAGAAGGTGTGGTTTGTCGACGACATACCCACAACTTGCAAAAATGGAAGATTGTACATGTTAGTCTTGTAGGTAGCGTCAATCATAAGCACATGCGGGAATGCCCTCCACGTTTCAAAGGACTTATCGTGACAGAAAAATATATGCTGAACGACGTTGGTGGAAGGTTCCGCCTGTATGTAATAGGTCATCTTTTTTTCTGGAGGATTTGTTCTAGTCGCTGCGTGGGAGACGGTTTTTTCTCGAACTTCGCGGCCCTAATCTTTTGGCGAGCGTTGTGTATGTCTTTCGGAACACATACGTTCTCAGGGTTCTGTTCGGTTACGGCCTTCCAGATTGTATGGGGCTGTATGTCTTGATCTGTCAGCTCTTGCACCAGCCTAAACTCATTAGGAATAAGCCTCCTGGCATACGCGTAACCCTCCAGATGTTCAGTAGGGTCGTGGTTGTGCGCCTCGTTGTTAGTGCAGTATGTCTATCGCCTCCGTCATCTCAAGACTGTAGCAGAAATAGTTTAAGTTTAGGCTTAAATTGTAATATCTAGTTACTAAAAGGCAAGGTGGCATAATTGTAAATAAGGAGAGTCTCCTTATATCCTTTGCCTATAAATAGGAACCTAAGGTTTAGTTTTAGAGACTTTTGCCACATTTGAGACTTGGAGCTTTCAAGGTTAGAGAGAGAAAGTAGAGAGAGAAAGGCAAAAGGTGATTCGTGTTTCTTGTACGTTTTCAGATCTTCAATAGAATCACAGATTATATTACGTCTCGTGTGTTCGGTCACGTTCGTGTACGGATTCCGCACGTCACACGTTCGGTTACGCAATCGAAACGGAGTCAAAACCGATCCTAACACTCGTTAAAATTTTTGTTCAGATAATCTATCCGCCAAGACATACAGCCCTGGTTGAGACAACCTATCACCATAAAAGGGCACGCGCATTTTTTGCTGCCGGTTTTCCTAACCGTGGCCTTACTCTCATGCTCGCCGCTACGACAACATTGGAGCCACACCCGGTTATCCTTGGACCGTTTGGTAACAATTATGTATCCGTTGGCTAAACCCCTTCGTTTTACCCAACTTTCCAAATCATCACGGGATAAAAAATCCTAAAAACATAACAAGTAATTTAAAAAAATATAACAATTTTGAATGTACTTTTTTAAAAATTCTTAAAAAAATATTTGATTAATATTTAAAAAATAGTTGATTAATATTTAAAAAAATATTTTAATGTATTTTTTTATAATTTTTAAAAAATATAACAGGTTTAATTAGTTTTATAAAAATATTTCATATAACATTGATTAATTAATTTTTATCCTATTTGAAAAATATAACAATTTTAATGTATTTTGTATTAACAATTGTATAATAATTTAACAGAAAAAAATATAACATTTAACAAAAATATATATCGTTCGTACCTGATCAGTTTTGTACGAAACTTCAGGGTAAGCGGGTGTCTCGTCACCCAATGACTCTTGCACGGGTGTCTCATCACCCAATGACTCTTGCACGGGTGGCTCGTCACCAAATGACTCTTGCACGGGTGACTCGTCACCCAATGACTCTTGCACGGCTGGATCGTCACCCATTGACTCTTGCACGTAAGAAGGGTGACTAAGGTCTCCTTGTACTCCCGAGGGACCACTAACGAAAACGTTATTGCCATATTCTTCTTGTCCGTACGAGGGAACGTAACCGGGTTCATAAAACGGAGACCTATAACCTTGATCATGGCTACACGCGTTCAAATCTGGTAGCAACGGTTGGCGGGGCATAGCAGACTAAAAAAAACCAACGGGTAAAAGGTAATGGTAAGTTTAATGCCGGATAGAAAAAAGTAAATATATATACTTACCTTGTAACACCCCGTGTTTTCGGGAAGTCAAAGTCAAAGTCGAGGTCAAGTCAACGACCGATTTCGCGCAACCCGAGTTGTAGAGAAATTCTTTTATGTGTTTAATTTAGTTGTATTATGTGGAGTAAGTGTCAATAATTACAACAATCGATGTATTACAATCGCCATCTAATCGACTTACGACTGTGAACTGTAGGAAGTAACAATGCGATAAAGTTAACGAAACGATAATCAAAGTATGCTAATCAATCGACATCGAATCGAATCTCAACTCGAACTACGCATTTTAGTTACTATTATACGTGTATGTGTGTGCCTTACGTGTTACCTGTGCATGTTTATTTATGTTATGTTGTGGTAATAAATCGAAACGCAATCGAACTCAAAATGCAATCGAACTCAATCGACATCGAACTCGAATCACAATCGAACTATGATAATTAGTGGAGAAAGGATAGCGCAAGATATGAGTGGTTGGGATTAAAAGTAATTTGACTAGGAAACCCTATCGTATCGAACCGCTCGCAACCGAAATCGAAATACCAAAAAAATCATCGCACCGAACACTCGAAACGTGCAGCTGATCGATCAGGCTACCAACCGATCGAACAGCCAACCGATCGGACTGCTGTCCGATCGGACAGGCTGTCCGATCGAGCTGCCTGGCCGATCGGCCAGCACTTTCCCCTTTTGGCATCCTATAAATACCCCTGTCATTGTTATCCTTTCCACTTTTGGAAACCTCTGTTCGACCAGCACGCTTAGTTCATCCTTTTCTCAGATTCCTCTTGATTCCGGTAAGATTTCGTCCTAAACCTTGTACTTTCTTAATCTACACGCACTCCTACACCTTTCTATCTTTCAAATCTTAACTTTTAACAGTGAAATCATCAAGATTCAAGTGTTCTAGGATGATGTCGTCATGGGTTCTTGAAGAACTTCATGTTTTGGCCTCAACCCACCAAGAATAACTTGGATCTAGCTGATTTTTACATAAACAAACAAAGATCTTTCATAGATCTAAACATATACCCGGTGAAAAGGATTGAAAGATGGATTTTCCAACTTTCTTTCAACTCTTTTTCACTCAATGCCTTCAAACCGATAGAAACGGAGCCTGTGCCGGCTTACAACTCACTCCGGTGGTTGCATGGCTCAAGATCCGGATTCTATCCACGAGGTTAACCGATTTCGGGTTAAACGATAAACTCCGTTCCGAACAGTTCACCAGCCGGATTTGGGTGATTCCTGTCCGACCAGGGGAACCAAGTAAGGACGAGGGATCTATGGTTTGACTCGTTGCCAAAATACCTCAATAAAACGACAAACAAACAGAACAACCAAGTGTTAGACGAATAGGCTGATCAGGTCAGGGTGCTGACCGATCGGACTGCTGTCCGAACGGACAGCCAGCCGATCAGACAGTCAGCCGATCGACTGGCCAGCCGATCGGTTAACACATGATCCCACACTTAATCAATTTATTTTGAAGACTAGTATTGAACGAACTGTTGTTCGATCGGACTACTGTCCGATCGGATTACTCTTCGGATCATGAGATACTATACTTCAACACTTAATCGATTTTTCAACATGTTCGATGCACTAGGAGTGCCACCCGATCGAACAGCCGTCCGATCAGGTGACACCTTGCTAAGAATTTTTCATGGTTGTTCATGCATGTTGTCCGATTGAACAGCATTAGTGTTCGATCGATCAGTTATCCGATCCACTGCACCATACCTTGTATTTCATTTAAAGTTGTTGACTATTGTTGACTTGCCAACCGATCGGTCAGCAAATCATTAAGTTTTTTACTTGTTGACCTGTCCGATCGAACACCTGTCCGGTCCAAAGCAAATCACTACAATTCATTAAAATACCTAACCGATCGGGTTGCCGGCCGATCGAACAGCCGTCCGATCGACCGACCTGAAGGGTAAAGGTACTTCAATGTTTTCAAATGCTACAACAAAAACTTCAAAAGTCAAGCCATCATACACAAACACATTCATCTCATAGGAAGAAACAATCCACTCGAATAGTCATCCGACTGGACTACCGTCCGACCGGATGACCATCCGAACGGATTGCCATCCGACCAAACTGCTATCCAACCCATTCACACTTTGCATCGTTTTACGCTTCACTTATCGTTATGCTATCAATCCATTCAGGCTAACTTTACTCGCTAAGCGCTCCCTTCAATCCATCAACCGCTGTGAGTATACTCGATCCCTTTTTGCTTTATGCACTTTTGGGTGTTACATACGTTACAACTATTCAAATCACATCAAACACACTACTCAATACTATTTGAACGCTAACCGTTAATGCATGTTATACGTGGCTTATGAATGCTTGTTTGTTATGTTTACACATGGAATGCTGTCTACCTGCCTTAGCAACGATAGTACTATAGTTTGGACTCAGCACCCGTTCACACGGGGGTTGTTAAGGACAATTACTTGCATGGATTACGGTGGTAATCATGTATTGTGAACTGCATCTGGCAGTCAACCCGCAGTCATTGGTATCGATGGATCTATGTCGATAACTAACGTGCTTCATTTCACTATGTGTACGTGCTGGTTATTCGTAAATGAATTCGAACTCTATATGCTATTATCAAACTTGTATGCTCACCTTTACATTATATGTATTGACTTTATTTAAACGTATGTGACAGGTGCTTAGGATGCACACATGGTAGAAAGTTGAAGCTAGAATAAAGCTTTAGAGCCCAACAAATAGTTGTCTGTAGTAACTAAATCAAGGGTCTCTAGAAGCAGATAAACAATTGCTCTATTTTGAAATCTGAGTTGTCGGAATAGAATATTTGCCTGGATTTTGTCTGTAATAATTTGTTTACTGTTTAAGACATGGTATGGGACATGTTATTTTAAATTGAATAGTAATGATAATTGTTATGGAAACTTCTGGACAATCTGTTTCGCTCAGTGCCATGCCCCGATGATTCCGCCATCGGTTGGGGTGTGACATACCTCGTTGAGGTCTGGCAACGACGATTCATTATGACGGGGACGATAGCCCGACATGACCTCGTGCGCGTGATCATCATTTCCACCCAAATCGTAAGAATCAGGGACATTAGACCCCGCCTAATACAAACGGTGTGCTAAGTATTTCATAAACACAAAAAAAAAAACAGAATAAGTTAAAAAAATGATATACCACACTGCTATCCGAAATAAACGTGCTCGTGTCCGCCTCAGACGGCTCACCGAAAACATAGTTGTACCAAGACATGTTTGTTAGTGAATGTGAATATATAACGAAGACGATATATATATCGTCTTCTTCGTCGTTTAAATAGGGGAAGAAGTATTCAAATTCAGAAAAGAATACGAGTCGTATAGCCCTATACGATGCGTATAGGGCATACGTCAATCACTTTACGTCACTCAACAGTGACGGAAAGCTGATCGTACTTTCTAAAAAAAGTAATACGCATCGTATAGGCCTATACGATGCGTATTACTTTAACCCCCGTGAGACAATGTCAGTCTTTGACTGACACAGAATTAATTACCAACGCAATACGCATCGTATAGACCTATACGATGCGTATTGAGGGTGTCGATTTAATAAGCCAAGGTGTGCCAATAATACGACCCATTGTAATACCACAACATGGAGTAAACTGAGGGGCTAAACATGTAAATAAACAAAGTTAACTAACGAACAAAAAAACTTTATAAAAATTATTGGACTAAACATGTATATTGGGAAAGTTAAAATAGAAAGGTCGTATCTATATAGTAAAAAGCAAGGAGTGCAATTAGAAAATTGAAAAGAAAAAACACTAAAAGACAAACCCTTAGCAGTATAGCTAAGGTTTTATGTTTTAGTATTGTTTATAAGGCTAATGGGTATGGGCTTCGGCTCCAGGCCCGTCCCTCCCATTAGGACCGTCCAACACCGCCCCCTTGGGGCCTGTCGCGGTAAAGACGTCGGAAATCCGACGGTGGAGACGGGGCATTTGTGGTGGGGTCCATTCAATATATCCGTTGGCTATTTAAAAAAAAAAAATTTCAAATTAATTTAAAACCTTTATAAATACCCACATATCTATCCACTTTTATACCAAAATGCACCCACTTTCTCCAAACAACTCCCACATTTTTATACAAAATACCCACATAATCTTCTCTAAAAAATACACCATGTCATCTTCTTCTTCATCGGGTTCGACGGACACCATGGAAGCCGTAAATTTTTTTATAAACAAGGTGGTTCGAATAACGACATCAACGTTCTACAAAATTCGGAGGTTTTTGACGATGTTATAAAAGGGGTCGGTCCTGATACGAGTTTTACAGTTTCGGGCGTGGAGTACAGACGCGGGTATTATCTTGCCGATGGAATATACCCACAATACTCTACAATAGTTAAAACGGTCAGGCATCCTGCGGATGAAAAAAGAAAGAAATTTGCCAAGTTTCAAGAAGCGGCTAAAAAAGATATTGAACGGTGTTTTGGGGTTCTCCAACAAAGATGACATATTATTGAAAACCCAGCACGCGCTTTTACACCCAAAACGTTGCGATACTGTATGTATGCTTGTATTCTGCTGCATAACATGATCCTCGAAGACGAAGGACATGCAATTTGTGAGTATGACGAGAACGCGGTGGAGGAGAATAATGTTCCGGTTAGCGGAGAACAACAAGATTTGAACAGGTTCTCGTTACATAACGATTTCACACATGTCAATCTTCAATCGGACTTGATCGATCACATTTAGAGTCTCGGAGAAAACAACGCGTAGTTTTTTTTATTTATTTGTAACTTTAGGTTTTTTTTTTAATGTAGCTTTAGGATTTTTATTTTAAATGTAATTTTAAGTTTTTATTTAAATGTAACTTTTTTTATTTTCATTTACTTTGTTTTAATTAATATGGCAAAAAATAAATAATAATAAAAAATGGAGGAGGAGCATCCCCACACCCTTGGATAGTCTCCAAGGGGAGGGTCCTTCTCCTTTGCCTACGTAGCGCTTACGTGGAGGATAGTCCTTTGGAGACTATCCTCCCCCATACCCAATGGTCTAATTATAATTTCATTACCTGCCTGAGATCTTTCAGTCTGGAGGTTATGGGTGTCATAATTTCACTCCTAGCCCAAGTTAAGATCATTTGACGGTTGTGCCCTTCTTGTCATGTTTCGCTCAGTACTATACTGACGTGTATGATGATAGCTTATCCATGGTTGTCAAGTGAAAGTCATCCAAATTCTTTAGATACACTGATTTTTAAATTGGTGTACACTTAAGGTATCGTGTTTTTTCTATGTTTATTTACATGATCATATCTTGTAATTTAATTAAGGTACATTATTTGTTTGGCTAATAATTGCAGGCACTGTCAAAATCTTTGTCGAATAATGAGTTTGTTTATCTAAGAGCTCGGTTTATGCTTTTAGAACCAAAAAAACATGGACATGCATGCAAGGCCGTATCCGAAAATCTTTAAAAATACGTCGTAACTTTAAAAATCGTTATTTACGATCATGTAAAATAAGACTTTTTTCATAAAAAAAATATATATATTTTAAGAAATTAACATAAATAATTATTTTTAAATTAAATTTGAGAAATAACTATGATTCCGATTTTGATTTAACTAAGGTTAAGATCCGCCCGCGTTGCGGCGCGGGTACATCGTAAACATTGAATGGATTAGTACAAACGTTTTATGATGCATTAACCATATGAAAACACACATTTCGACGTATCCAGTTGAACTCAGTGTAACATGTATAAGCATTGTGCTTGGATCAAACGTAAAGTAAATGGAATTCATATCGAACAATCATAACGCATTATATGTGACCCAACTCATACATAGAAAACGTAACGAGTATGCAGGAAAAATATGCATATGTAATCGAAAGTGATTAATTAGAGCTTTCGGAAAAAGGGGAGAAAAAAAACATAATTTGACTCCACTCGGTTCGAAAAAAACTTTACGAAACATATATAAAATAAACACGAAAACATATTATATTTGACCTGAATCATTTCCCAAAAAAGTTTACGTCGAAACGTAGAACAACTTGAATTTATACCAAAACGTACATAAAAATATGCACGTAAAAATAGTTTCTTTAAACGAAAACGTATTATATTTGACATGACTCGTCTATAAAAAAGTTTACGTCGGAATCTAGAACAAATCATATTTATACATACCCGTACATAAAATATGCACGTAAAAAATAGTTTTTAAGTAAAGGAAGTATATGGGTAAACCGAAACAAAATATTAGTAAAAAATTTAAGAGGTTAAAAACGTTCGTAAAACCATGCCAAGTAGCATCAATTCCACAACGACATCAACTCTTAACATCGTGAAAATAAAATAGAACCACGCACACCCGTTACAGTGTCTTAATGCGAAAAAATTAACAAGAAACGTAAAACGTACAAAATAATAACTTAGTCGATCTAGGACCTGCCCGTTGCGGTGAAGTTTTCAAAAGGGAAAAATGGACGCGTTGCGACGGGTCTGTCAAATATGAAAAAATAGAGCAAAAACGTTGAACCTCACATGCACGCTACGACATGTTAACTCGCAAAATTTAGAACGAAACGTAAAACGAAAAACTTGCGAAAGATAAAAAGTATAGGGGACCAAAGTTGTAAATAATAAAGTGTTGTTTTAAATTACAAAAGATGAAAAAGTATGAGCTAAAAGAAAAAATTTCAAATGGGTTAAAATGTAAAAGAAAAAACTTTAAAGGTTGAAAGTGAAAAATCAAGTGTTTTTTTTTTTTAAAGTCCCCAAGCATGGGGTACAACTCATGGTGCACAAAAACTTGCTAATTTATATATGGAATAATGTGATAGAAAATTAGTCAATTAATGTCATTTGCATTTAATGCATTGGTAAAAGAAATAAACAAAAAAATCAACAAAAAATGAAGCTATCAAGATTAGAACTCAACGCATGCTTGCTAATAAAGTGACATGGGAACCAACAAACCATGCGCCTCATTCTGTTATTTTCCAATTCAATACTTATATATTCTAAGTTCTACAACGTAACTTTACTAAAAAAATAAATTTTTGGGCCTTCGAAAGGTTTGGGCCCTGAGTCGTCGCCCACCCTGCACCCCTATGGGCCGCCCCTACATGCACGTGTCTCTCGACAACTTCAAAACGGTTAGCTTTTTTTTTCAAAAATATTCTAATCCAAATGTTGCGAAATCATTTGCACACTAGCATGCGTCATGCTAAAAATGCAGTTCCTGATATCTAAATTCAGTAGATGGTGCCCTTAACATGAAGGAAGATGGATTTTGAAGAAATTTGTGCTACAACCATCAGCATAAATTAACTTGAAGCCCTTGAGACATAGGAGCAAATCGGGTCAGTAGCATTTGATTACTATGAACAAATGAACAAAAGGTTAGATATTATAAAGTTGATACTACTTGAAAAACCTTGTGTTTTCTTTATGCATGTTTTATGGTAGGCCAAACTTATCCTTTTTTGTAAATGGGCCAAACTCATCATTTTTAGAATGCAGAAAAAATGTAATTATTTCATTTGACGCTAAAATACCCATTCACCAGACGGGCATAAAACTAGTTTAAATATGTCGTATTTTGGTGTTTTTCCTAGATACTAGTATGAAAATTAATATTATAAGACCATTCTATGAAGAGAATATGTAATTTGGAAGAAACGTCGGCCCTAGCCAAGATCTGCCCAGACTACGTTTTCTTAACCGGGCTCGCGCTGGGTTGGTCAGACTTGGTTACGGTGTTCTCTCGGAAACCGTACTGCCTCCACATAAGATGACTCGTTGAAGTAAAAGCCGAATGAAAACCGGGGTGCGGCGCAGGATCGAACCCCCCTCGGTGGGTTTGTCACCATCATTGCCAATATCCATCCCAATATGACACAAATAGGAATTGAACTTGAATCTCCATTAGAAAACCCAACTCTCCTACAACTATGCCACAAGTGGAGGGATGTCCAGTCATATTGTTAGAAACATTAATGTGGATATTCCAAAGTAAAAAAATAAAAAGTAAAATGCGAAAATAGCCCATGAGACTAGTCCCATTGGTGACCAAATCTTAGGTTGGGTTGTGAAAAATAATTAAAATAAATGAAAAATATGTCTTTTTCCTTCAACCTGGTCGTTGGAGCAACCCAAGGTTGCAAGGGGTTGCTTATGTCATTTTGCTACTTGTCAAAACTTAATTGGTACCATCTTTTAATTTTCCTTCTTCATTTTAGTCATTTCCCCCATTAATTTAACTAATCAAATAACTTGTAATAGTTAAACTAAAAAAACAACTAAATACACCGTATTTCTTAGAAAAAAATTGTGAATGTTACGATATAAATTTTATTAAAAACAAAGTTCGTTCATAAATTTATATTTTTCTAGTATATTATATATATTGATGGTTTAACTTTTTATTTTTTTATATTTAAAATAAATAACGTTTGTTTATTTTGATATAGAATAATTACTTTAAACATGATTATTTTTATACAATAAAAAATAACCATGTATTACATTTATTTAATAAAAAATTAGATTGGGTTGGGTTGGGTTGTGAATGTGTATCAAAAATTGAGTTGGGTTGAGTTGTATAGGTGGAAGAGAGAGAAATTAATTTTATATCAAAGGTTGGGTTGAGTTAGTTTGTGAACGAGAATGGTCTGAGAAGGTTTGGGCAGATTTTTCATAACCATTCATTTTTTATTTTATCTTTTTGTAACTGGACCTTTTAGGTTTGCATTTTGTTATCACTTCCATCCGCTTTGCTAATAGGTAAAATGTAAACAGAGAATAAAAATAAGAAAAAATAAATAAACAGGTAAAATGTCCAAAATGCCCTGAATTAAACGGAGTTAGCGAATTGGATGAAACAACCAACAAAACGCAAACCTGAAGAGTCTAGTTGAAAAAAGAATTAAATGGAGTTAGCGAATTTGACGAAACAACCAACAAAACGCAAACCTGAAGAGTCTAGTTGAAAAAATAAAACTTGTTTTGATGGATGTGTCAGTTCTGCCCAAACCTCAGCAAGGATTTTAGCATTTTACTCATAAAATATATAACTTTAACAAGGATTTAACTGAACAAGGTGTACATGCTTAAAAAAAAGTTAGTTTCATATATATCATCATGTTTTTTTATTAATGCTATTGTATTCAGAATTAATTTTTAAAAGATATTTCTGATTAACTAGAGACAATTAAAAATTTTCCAATATAAATTTAAATGAAAATAAAATAGCGTTGGGGGTTAAATTACAAAAGATGAAAAGCTTTTTGTTAAAAGTAAAAAGTCAAAGGGGTTAAAAAGCAAAAGATTAAAATCTTAGGGTTAAAAGTGAAAAATACAATTTTTTTTTGAAAAACTCCCAATACCAAAGTTACAACCACGTAAAGCATAAATGTGTTGCTAATTTATAGTTTTGAAATGAAATTGAAGGAAATTATAACATTAGAAGTATAAAAAAAACTGTATATAATATCTATACCTTATAATAAAACAAAACAAACTTATGCCATTTGTCCTATTCTTAAAAAACATATTGCCACGTGTCATCTGATTGTATGTCTGATTTTTCTTTTGAGCGGCAATGTATTGGAGGTCTTTTGGCATCCCGCTTTTCACTTTCAATTGACAAACTAATATTTTCCTAAATCTATACGCATATATCAGTTTCCATCCTTCTCTCCTATTATCTCAAATAATCCTACCAGAGATCCGAATTCCATCTTTCTCTATGATCATCTTCCAAAATATGAATGAGTTTCCATATTTAAGGATCATTGGTTGCATAAACCCTAGATCTATAAATCCATACGTATTCAGTCGTTTCTTCACATCGATTCGGTTGTTAATCGATTTATCAATCATCCTCTGTTTCTTCACATCGATTTGGCTGTCAATCGATTTGTCAAGCATTATTTAAGGTACGGTTCTTTAATATGTATGCATATTTCTCTGGTCGTTGACATCTATGTTGTTATCAATCATTATCTGTGTTCGTTATCAATTATTCTGATATGTATGCAGGTCTTATAATTTCTACTGAATTGTATAAGCAAACATATGAATCTTGTGTTAAGCTTCTGATGTTGTACAATTTTTAGGGCTTTTTATGAATCTGTTTTTGTATCAATCTGTGATTTTGTATCGATTTCCACTGAATAACATAAGTAAACATATGAATCTTTTGTGAAGCTTCTGATTTGTATCAATTTTTAGGGCTCTTATATTAGGGCTTTCTTATCTTGACTTATTTGACTGAATGATATAAGTAAACATATGAATCTGTTGTGAAGCTTCTGATTTTGTATTAAATTTTAGGGCTTTTATTTGTAGGCTTTTTATCTTGACTTATAAGACTGAATGATTGGTAGCTAACTTAATGTTTTATGTGATTTGTAGATTGAGTGATGTAAATCAATGTGATTGTTTACTTAATATGCTATAGTTCTATATATTGTGAGCGAATTTATTTGGCCTTTATTTCTGACATTCAAATCTGAGCATTAGACACTCTGTTTATGTGATATGTAAGGGATTGTTTTATGTGATTTGTTAAATATGTTATTCGTAGCCAACTGTTCAGATTTATAAGTCTTATAAATATAAACATGTTGGAAATTGCTTTTAGATTTTTTTCAGTAATTAAATCCATTTTCTGCTGTTATATTATATTGACTCAAGTGGTTGTCCGGTTCCATTTGACTCATTTATTATTCGCTCTTTGATATACCAACCAACCTTTTAATAACAAAGTTTAAAGTAAAAGAAAAGGAAGTTGCTTTTACTTGGTCACTTCCCTTCTCTCATAATAAATCTATAGACGTCCACATAGTGTAAGATTTAGTATCTTAAATGTTTATATCACTATAACTTATTGATTGCATTAGATACATGTTTCGAAAATTACTAAACAGTTTTATTCTATGGTTTATAGAGTCATGGCTCCAACATTTGTGAAGGTTATTTATGATGCTTCACCGTCATGTCTGGTAAATTTTTTATTTAAATTTATTCTTATTTGTGTTATATTTAGAAAACTTATTGTTTCGTTAAATATTACAGCCATTGCCGTCGTTTTACAATGATGGCCCTGGAAACTTAGGCTATCCTGTTGGGCCTGTGATGTTGAGAACGGGTTCTCAGCTCTGGCATGTTTACATCAAAGTGACGATTAGCGGATGCTTTATCACGGATGGATGGTCAAACGTTTTTACGGATCTTGGAATGGAAGAGACAGATTTTATTTTTTTTGAGGTCGTTGCTGATAACACAATTTATATCTACCATTTCAAGATTGATCGTGATTTGGATGTGAAAGATAAGTTTTATCATATAATGATGTTTCCAGAAGCGAAAAATCTGGTAACTTTTCAAATATATGATTGGCTATGTTATGTTTATTATATACTTTTGTAGTTTATGTTTCAATTATTTGAGAAAGGAACAATGGAGTTTTGGTTATTTCGGAGGTCATATAACCATTTTTTCAAAACCGAGACAAGTGAAGATGAAGTATCATCCCTTTTTTTTTCCAAACTACTATGTTTTTAAGTTATTTTCTACTAGGTACTACGTTTTGAAGGATGTCACTTTATGTTTTCAACACGATAACGGTTGTTTGAGTATGAATAGACAATGTTTTTTGTATTTAATTTTGACATGTGTTTGATTTGAAATGCAATGGTTTTTATTGGCTGTTTACCATGTTATAATCACCTTTCATATTGTTGCTGTTTGCCTTATATATATTTATAATGTATAATGTATAGATGCATCCCATATACAATTGTAATGTACTATGTTTTTAGTTATTTTCTACTTGGTACTACGTTTTAAAGGATGTTACCTTTGTTAACAGTTGTTTGATTATGAATAGACTAGTTTTTTTCCTGTTTACCATGTTATAACTAGATGTTATTGCTTTCACTGCAACATTATTTGCATTTAATCTCAAAGTGAGTCAGACTTGGGGAAGCCACTCACTCGGCTTAAACCTCTTGAGTTACTTCTAATTTACCCCGGGAAGCAGTTAACATTAAATCCCATTGGTAGAACTTAGAAGGTGACGAGTATCTGTTATAATATCCTAACTAGCGGTAATTTTGAATTTTGTTTGTTGGTTACAAAATAGTGTGGAGGCTATTCCTGAGGTATTAAAGACATTTAATGAAACGATCAGAAAGTATTGTGATATAACTGCTGTTTTGCGCATATGCTGAACTGGAACAAGCATTGTTTTGAAGGTAATTTATGTCTAAATCTTATCTCAGTGTAACTCCTATAATGAAATTATTGTTGAAATTGGTAATATGCTCCATTTTGCTAATGGGCTCCTTTTTGAAGGGTGATACACATCAGGCGCCTAAAAGTACAACACAAACGACAGTGCGCCGACATATCTAAAAGTTATTATGTTTTGGTGAAATACTGAATGCATACCGTCTCAGTGTTCTGTATGATTCTGGTCGTCTTAAAGTTACAAACTTTGGAGTGTCAGCGAGTTACTTAAAGGAACAAATGCAGGCAAACATAAAAAGGTTGATGAACCATCACGATACTAACTGTTGTTAAAAGATTTAAGTGCCTAATTCGATGTTGAAATGATATTTGTTATTACATCCAAACATAAGCACAATTTACTGCCAATACAAGGTAATAATTTTATTCGAATTCCTATTATTATTTATAATATAAAGAATTGTATATCCAAACTTTAAAACCATATTTTAAAAATGATATAAATAGGATTAGAAAATTGTGCTTATGTTTTGATTAAACAGTGTCTTTAGACAAAGACCTCTTGGATAGATATTCTATAGTACTTTAACTTTTATAAATTTTTATTTATAACAGAAAAAGTTAAAGTATTATATTATATAATTCTATATATTAATATATGGAAAGCGGTATTTAAGGATGTGATTTAAAGAATTCAATCAATTCTAATCACTACCCTAAATAATTCAATTATGTCATATCAAACAAATAAACAAATAAACTAAAATTCTAAGTTATCACGGTATTTTGGTCAATGATTTTAAATGAATTTGGAAAGGTATTAGTAATTTATATAAATCACTTCCTTAAATATGTAAATCATTTCATTTTTTGTTAACGTTACCACCATTACATCAATTAGTTACATCATTTCCAAAATTATATAATCACTTCATGCATTATATATACTTTATGTTGTATGTCATTCAAACATATCGTTTTCCTGTGTCAACATCACAAAAGACATATGTAGGTCTTTCAAATGTCATCGAACTTTATTCGTGTTTCTTAATTATACAATGCATTTTTTACTTACCTTCGATATGTGTTGTTTTTAATTTTTGTCGTTGATCATACTAACTGTTTTGTTTGACACCATTTAGAAGTGGAACAACAACCAATCACACTGCTGAATGATTTGGATTTGAACCAAGATAACTACACTATCAAGGTTCGCATTGTCCGATTATGGTCAAGACCATCGTTCAACAATCCAAGACAGGTCTACTGCTATGACATGATCATTATGGACCAAGCTGTAGGTTTTCCAAACATAAATTCTATTTATTATATTTACCTCTTTAAAATAAAGAGCGTTGATAGTGTAAATTTATTTGTTTCATTATTGCTTATATAACAATTTATTTTTCATGGACAAATGCAGGGTACTAAAATGCAGGCGTTTGTTTTAGCAAAACATGCGCGAGAGTATAAACATATGCTGAAGGAAAACCACTGTTTGGTTATTTGTAATCCATCGTTGGGCGAAAATCGGCAAAAAGTTAAGTACGTTTCGTCGGCATTGAAGATTAATCTGAATGATAATACGGTTGTTACTGCTTGCAACGAGGCTGTTGGCTCTGAGTGGGGATTTGAGTTTGTTCCGTTTGACTCTTTAGTAGAGGACCCTGAAGATGACAGCAATTCATTCAGATCTTCGATTGGTATTTTCTATATTTTCTTAATTCCCAAAAAGTACAACTATATAATAGATATATGTATATATAAATATTTAAGTTGGAATATTCTTATGATATGCTACACTGTATAGCTATATGTTATAAACCTTTTTGGATTTAACTTTCTTCTATACTTTTTCTTAGACGTAATTAGCTATGTGTTAGAAGCTTTCCATTTGAACTTAAAGATAACAATAACAATGGTAAAGAGGAAAAGAAGCTAACGTTTATGCTTGAAGATTTGAGGTAAGTTATATTTAAGGGATTTCTGTCTTTTATTATAACAGTGGTTTTTATGTTTACATTAACATATTATGTTTATTATATTGTTCAGTCATAAGCAAATCTATGTCACACTATGGGATGGATATGCCGAGCAAATCTTGGATTTTGAAAGGAACATCAAAGATGAAAAGAATGTTGTCATCGTTCTTCAGTTTGCAAAGTATAGGTTTTGGCAAGGTATAACATATATGTCTAACTAATATCTTTTGGAATAACTTTCAACTGAGTATGTGAATTTGGTTACATACAGGTTTTGTGTACGTCTCCAACCTGTATACGGTTACTCGTGTCTTCATCAACAAGGATATTGATGAGATTAATCAGTTTAAGAAAAGGTTTGCTTTTTTTTTTTTGTGTAAATTGATTCAGAAATGTAGACATTATGTTTTTTTATATTCAATGACCCCTTATTTTGTTACAGTTTCATTGCACAACTGTCCTCCGAGAAATTCTCTGAGTACTCTGGTCTGAGTTCTTCTGTAATGAAATCTCATACCAACGAATTTCTCACATATATTAACTTCAGTACTATAGGTGCCCTTACCGAAATAACTGAGGTATTATTTTTATTAAATTGTGTATTATGTATTTTCGTTAGGTGAAATGCCACATATATTAATTTTTTGTCTTCCTTCACAGAAAAAATTTGTAATCATTCTTGGCACCATAAAGAGTTTTGCTTCGGAAAATGAATGGTTTTATAATGCATGTAAGAACTGCAATTCCAAGGTCTCCACCAAGACGGTTCAAAAAGATAAAGCTGATGGAACTGATGGGTTTGAGGAGGTTGTTATCCTGGAGTGTAAGAATGCCCCATGTAACAAGAAGACCGTTTATTCCGTTCCCAGGTATTGCTAATAGTTTTTATGTTACCAATTTTGTGGTTAGTATTTTATTTGTACAATCAGTTATCAATGAATAATTTACGTTGTTCAGGATAAAGGTTCTAATCCGTCTTCTTTGTTTGTTTTCAATTACGTGTAATGTTGATAAAGATGTTTGTAGTTCAACGTTTATTTAATTAACATGTTTACTTAGATGGTGTTGAATAATATTAATTATTGTTGGTCCACCCGTGTAACACACGGGTACTTAGACTAGTTATAATATTAAAGTTACTATTCATTGGCTTCTATTTTTAATATATAGATAATGGTGGTTGTGAAATAAGTTGGAAAGGATAAAAATAAGTTTGTTAGACGACTACTATTGTTTTGTTTCGCTATAAAAAGAAATGCTCGTTGAAATTTTATGTAACTAAATAGTATCGTTATATATAATTACCATAAAAGAAATTTATGCTATATTCACAAAATCTATCCTTCCTTTCTGCTTCTAAAGGTGAACGGGTTTATACGCGTAGTGTGTATCGGGGAGGAGTCATCCGCCGCCGATGTTTCCGATAGGGAAAACACGAAGTAGTCACCGATGAAAGGAGATGAGAAAGAGTTGTGTTTATATATTAAAAAAGGAACGTTTTGAACAGTAATTTTATATATATATTATATTATAATAAAATATTATAATAATTGTTATTCTCTTTATTTTTTAAGTTTGATAAGTTTGGTGTCAACCAGTACTTGTATCAAAAATACCGGTTCAACGCTAAAAGTCGGTACCGGATTGAGTTTGATAGTCTTTTAGTTCGAGAAATTTGGTACTGCTACCCAGTACCATTTGCTCATCCCTGATCACGAGTACAGTACGAACAACAACGGTATCATACACCTTTTTTTTTAGTTTCAGGGGTAGGGATGAGATCGGTGCCAACTGATACCCCGGTTACGGTATCAGTATATGAATGTAAAAACCGGTAGCGAACCGGTACCAGGAACGCCAAACATCAGTACCGAACTGGTACTTAGGATCTTTCGATTCAGGAAATTCGGTACCGGTACCCATTACTATTTACTCATCTCTGACTACGGATTTCTATCGAACAACATCATTACCATACAACTTTTTAGTTGATTTTCTTTAGGTTATTTTTTAGTGTTTTTTCTACATTTTCTTTTTATTCTTGTCAGCAGTTCCGTGTGTAACGCGCTTGTATTGATTTCAAACACATATAAACACAGACTAAATAACAAAATAAGTTTGCCGCAACGCGGCGACAGTTTTTATAACTAGTTAACATTAATTCTAAAGAAAGTTATCGAATTGAATAAAATTGACAACAAAACGCAGACCTAAAAGGTGTAGTATCAAAACAAATAAATAAACTCTTTTTATGCATGTGTCAAATTTGTCTAGACCTTTGGGACAATTTTAAGGGTATACGGGGCACCATGCGGGGAGGCTAGCGGGAACACCGCCGCCATCACCGCGGGGACCCAAATCAGGGAGGGGATTCGGTGTTTGTTCACCGCGTTGAAATTGCACAAGGATCGAGGAACGGTCGAATTTTTAAACGTTGCCAACGGTCAATTTAAAAAAAAAATTCAATTTAAACTAATATAAATAACCAACTTCAATAATTTTTTACAACACCCACCATTCTCAAACTTTTATACTCTAAAAATCTATCAAATACAACAAAAGCCAAACCGAGCAATGGAGAACCAACCCCGCGAAGCCAAGAAAAAAACTAAGGGACGGGGCTCGCAACCGTCTCGTGGTGGTTCGAGCGGTGCAAGTGCACAACCACAACCCCCTTTCGGATATACTTCACAACCACCCCCGTTTTTTTACCAACAACCTTCACACCCCTCCTTTTACAACACCCAATTACAACCCACTTTCGGCTATTATCAAAATTTGTTATCAATGGATCCTCCTCAATCCCTCGCCTTCGACCCGTATGGTTTTCGTTCCCCACAAGTTCCATATACACGAGAAAATGTTGAACGTCCTCTACCTATTCACGAGGACGAGGACGAGGACGAGGAAGTAGTGCCCGAAACTCAAAATTTGGGCGACTATGAAAATGACACCGGCGACGATGAATATAATGTGGATCAAGACGTCGGCAACGAAGAAGATGACGCTCTACCAACGGGAAAAATGGAGAGCCAAAAATGGACAAAGGTCCAAGAAGAGGCGTTGGCGAAGGCGTGGGTACATTGCTCTACCAACAAAAAAAAAAGGGCAAACAACAAAACCGCGATAGTTTTTGGCGTAAGATTTTAAATCATTTTAACGACACCGTTGGTGGAAGTAACCGGACCGTGCATCAAGTACGGTCTAAATGGGGCCCGATGATGACGAAAATAAACTTTTTCAACGGCCTATACCAACAAGCGGTAAAAATTATATTTTTTAACGTTGTATATTTTTTAATTTTGTTTACTAATATGTAAAAAATTATATTTTTTAACACTTGTTATTTTATAATATGTAGGATCGCACACGAGGAAGCGGGTGTAGCGATCTCAACGTGATGAAAGTCGCTTTAAAGGAATTTAAAGATAGATATCCGAACGGTTTTCAACATGTCGAGGCATGGGAGGTCGTTCGAAAACACGACAAATGGGCCCAAGTCCCATTGTTGGGTGACGAGGGGGAAGGTTCGGCACAAAAAAGAAAGCCCGTTGAGGTGGACCCTTCCATACCCGATATGAACGAAGACCCCTCGCCACAAAGAACACAACGGCGAGACAAGCGTCAAGCGACATCGTCCGAGGGCTCGGCCGAGTTGGCGGCACAATTCAAAGAGTACACCGCCATGAAAGAAGCGAAGCACGCGATTGAATTGGAGGCGATTGAATTGAGGAAGAAAAGAGAGTCGGAGGCTCGCGAGCTCATATCGGAACAACGCGAGACGATGAGAAACTACAATTACGATCGAGATATGAAAACATTCCTCAAGCCGCACGACGATGCTCCGCCGGAAATGTTGCCGTTCATCCTCGCCCGAAAGCGCGACATCGCTAACAAGTACGGGTGGCCGTGCAATTTCTAAAATTTTTATTTTCTAGTTTGAATGTAATTTTTATTTTCTAGTTTGAATGTAATTTTTATTTTTATTTTCTACTTTGAAATGTCTTTTGTTAAATTTTATTTAAATTTTATTAATATTTTTTTAATTTATAAACATGCATAATTTTACAACAAATAAAAAAAACAAAAAAAAATAAAATAAAAAAGCAAGTCCCCTAAGAGAGGAGTGTCGCCATCAAATTGGGGTGTGAGGGTAGTTTAAGAGGGGAGTTGACGTGGCATAACCTGATTGGGTGTGTGTAAGAGAAGGGACTCCCCTAAGAGGGGAGTGCCCCTCTCACCCTAACACTTTAGTTAAAAAAATACATAGACTTTAAGAAGGATTTAACTAACCAAGAAGTACACATGTTAAAAAAAAGAATATCATTACGTTTTATATTAATGCTATTTTATTTAGAATTATTTTCTAGAACATGCTAAAAGAAAAGATAGCTCCATATCATCACGTTTTTTATCAGTGCTATTTTATTTAAAATTATTTTCTAGAAGATATTTCTGATAAACTGCAGACAATTATAAAGAATTTTCCAATTTAATTGTTTCTTGGACGACTACTATAATTTTGTTTGGTCTATAAAAAGAAATGCTTGTTGAATCTTTATGTAACTAAACAATATCGTTATATAGAATTACTATAAAATAAATTTATACTACGACCACAAAACTATCCTTCCTTTATGCTTCTAAAGTTGGACATGTTTATGCGCATAGTGTGTATCCGGGAGGAGTCACACACCGCCAATGCTTCGGGTAGGGAAAACGGGAAGTAGTCACCGATGAAGGTTCTGGTTGGTACCAGCAAAACTGCAAACGTGGCACCAATGGTTAAAGGCACACAATAGCAACCTAAGGGTGAGAGGGGCCCTCCCCTCTCTTACGCACACCCAATCAGTTTATGCCACGTCAACTCCCCTCTTAAACTCTCCTCACACCCCAATTTGATGGCGGCACTCCCCTCTTGGGGGAATTGTTTTTTTATTCAAAAAAAAAAACAAAAACAAAAAATAATAATTGATTGGTTGAAAATTAGGGTGGCCCACCATCTCCTCTCTCCTTCATGCGGTGAACACTCCCCTCACACCCTCCCCGATTTGCCTCCCCTCTTGGATGGCGGCACCCTTCCCGCACGGCAAACAAACTCCCCGCATGGGGTCACCGAGGGTGCTGCCGATACCCTAAATTTGACCATTCTCTCCTTAAACAGTGTAATATTTATGAGGATGAGGTTTTAATGATCACGTAATTTTTGGGCTAATGTGAAAGGAATTCTAGCCTCATCACCTCTACCAAAACAAGAAACATTTAGAAATTTAAAAGAGGTGGAAAGCTTTAAGAGCGCCTCAACTTCATACACGCATCGTCTCTCTCTCTCTTCCCTCTCATAGCCAAAAACGGCTTCAAAAACGCCACCACTCTATCCTGCCCCTCTCACATAATCCGTTTTTAGACATTTTTGCATAAAAACATCTTTATTCATTTCTCCTCCACATCAGCCTCATTTCCTTCCACTCTCCTCCATGTGGGCTCGAATCATGTATTGGAGTGCTCTAAATGCTAAGTGTTGGGATAGATAGGCATAGGGATGTTTTACAATTCTGAATGGTTAAGTGTTGAACCAGTAAAATGTCTGAACCAA
Organism: Helianthus tuberosus; assembly: GCA_030545235.1. Classification (NCBI taxonomy): domain Eukaryota; kingdom Viridiplantae; phylum Streptophyta; class Magnoliopsida; order Asterales; family Asteraceae; genus Helianthus; species Helianthus tuberosus. The sequence goes on from CM060436.1 coordinate 10,773,407, forward strand.
TAAATGCTGAACCTGAAATAAGTCTGAACTGTTAAGAACCAGTATAATGTTTAAACGTTCAGAGACAAATGTCATTCAAATTAGAGGTATCAACCATTCAAACTCAATATAATGCTTAACAATTCAGAGGCAAATGTCTGAACCATTCAGACATCTGTTCGCAAAACAAACAGTCTGAAGTCTGAACAATTAAGTGTTGAACCAGTCAGAATAAGATGTCCGAACCATTAAGAGCCCCATTAAGAGCTAAACAAGCAACCCCTTAAAAGAAATTAATAGTTATTATGAAAGAACAACAGAAAGCTCCGAGAACGCCTTCACAATTGGAAGCTCCAAAAACGCCTTCACGTCACACTCCCTCACTTTCCTCTCGCTACAAAAAGTCCCAAAAATATGTGCACCAAGTGCAATTATAATTTGGGACAAATAGATAACCACCGAAAAGATATCTATTATGAAATATGATTATGATGTAACAAGCATTCAAGTAAGTTAGTTAGGCAGCCAACATCAATCAATGTTCAACACATGGACACACTAAACAACCATTTATTTTGAAACACCAAGATGATAAAGTTGGTTGGGTATATTCTCATCACTATAATTCACCATAATCCAACCCTTTAAAAAAAGGGATTCCCATCTTAACATAATCTAATCATGTTTAACCTTTACCAATTTACAACAACGGAACCAGAGAGGGTCAAGAGGGCCCGCCAATCCTACTCAATAAAAATTTTTGTTGAATATCATATATAAACTTTTAAAACGAACATGAGTTTTGACTTTTGACCGTCTAGTTGTAACGGCCACTGGTGATTCGATTCACATAAACCGACGCATATAATTACCGTGCAAAGACGTCAACAACAAAATAAGCTCCTCATCGCTACCGCCGTAGAACTCACGGCGGCGGCGATGCGGCTCAACCTGCCGCCGCTGACTGTACCTAACCACAACCGCCTCCGGCAACACCAACCTCCGGCAAATCGGACACGTGGCCCTATCCTGTTCCAGCCACTTGTCTACACACCCCTTGTGAAACACGTGGCGGCATTTTAACCTCCTAATCTCATCACCATCTTCCAACACCGACAAACAAACCGAACACTCTTTGCTCTCTCCTCCAACAACTTTGTACTTGCCACATGGGTTTTTGTCTTCGATCAGTTTAAGGTACTGTGCGGTGGTGATGGGGTGGTCTTCGGCGGAGTAACCGATGGTTCCGGCGACTGATCGGAATAATATTATGAGCTCGAGTACGAGGACGGTGAAGAATATTAGGAGGAGAGTGTACACGTGGGCAATGAATCTGGAGAGTGCCCCCATGTTTGTATGTTTGGATTTGCAGAGGATTAAAGGGGGATGTTGGGGATGAATGGTTTGTGTGTTTTGTAAGTAGATATTTTATGGTTTTATTTTTGTTGTTGTCACAATGTGGTCCAATTTGTTGTACCAACAAAGTATATAACGTGTTATGGTCCCAAATGAGGGCCTATAGGGTTAAATTGTAACTAAAGGAATTGTGATTTATTACTACAAGATTTGTGTTATTGTTATTATATCCAAGTGAAGGTTAGAGGGTGGTAGGTTACGTGACAGCCTTTTGGTTGGTTTCGGTTTGATTCATTACATTATCGTTGTGATACGATCAGTTGGTATACTGCTCGACACATGTGTTTTACGTCGATCGAAACTTATAAAAATGAATACCGGTATTAATGTTGTTTGGACAATATCGGTTTGGTTTGTCACTGTAACGGTACGGAACCGACACTCGTTATAGCTTACAATGCCAAAAAATACTCTTTTACGAATGTAACTTTGTTTTTAACGAAACTTATATCGGAGAGTGAAGGAAACTATAAAAACAAAACACGGTATTGCCACCAATTTTGATCAAACGATATAGGTTTGGTTCCTCATTTGTAAAAGTACACAGATACATAGCCCAGTTAATTACATTGATATTCTAAAATCAAGAGGTCTCGGGTTTGATCTCCAAGGACAACAAATTTTTGTTTTGCCCAAAAAATAAAAGAATCAAACAGGTCAAAAAAGCAAGTGCTGGGAATCGAACGCAAACTAACCAGCTTAACTAGTCTAGATTTGCTTTCATTCCTTTTATATGTTAATGAACCACATATACAAAAACAAACTGAAAACGGAAGAGAGATACTTAGCATCCATGCTATGTGTAAAATAGCAACATAACATCGTTAAACATTCTTTTCTTTAATATAGCATACAAAGCTAACCGGTGTGGAGTGTCGCTCCATCTCCACATCAGCCAATATTGTGTATGCAATCACGAGTGCTAAAGGGTTATAGTTGTGGACCAATTTTTTGCCTTGTTAAACCAATCAAATTCATCCAAATGGAAAGAGGTGCCAAGGGGGTTGGCTCCACACCATATTGCCTAACAATAATAGGTTTGTTGCCTATGTATCAACGCGAGTTGAATATCATAACATATAAAACTAATATCTTTGTTAATATAGGTTTTAAATGAAATTACATACAATATTAAATAAAAAAGTTACAATACTAATTACAATTAAAATTTAAAAATCTAAAAATATAAAATAATTCATAAATCTCTAAATATTTCTTTTTATACAATGTTTGTTGTTTAGCTTGATAAAAAGAACGAAAAACTTCAATATTGTTAAGAAAGAACCATGTCTATATACAATAAAATGAGCCTAATTCGACTTTTTTTTTTTTTTTTTTGTCACAATAAGGTTGCATTAAACTGAATGCAATCTATTTGTTACCTATTGCAACACTTTTTTTCAAATGCAATCTTTTTCAAAATGCAACTCTTCAGAAAAAAAAAAAAAATTTGTATTATGTAATAAAAAAGTTGCATTAGGCTACCTAGTATACTCTAACACTCATAGGTGTTAATCCTAGTTGTCATCCGTTAACACCTGTTAAACCGCTCCTGAAGGGTGTTAAGAGACATTAAAAGCTTCATATGTTAATAAGTTAACTATGAGAGAGATGGAGAGAATCAATCATTGCAAAATTTGCACACACACACTAACATGCTATATATATTTATTTTAATTAATTTTAAGGGGCGTTAATGGTGTTAAACCATTTCCTTGGTGTGCGGTGAAGTGAAAGAGGGTTAAGTAGGTGATGTGGTGCGTTGAAAAACTTGATTAGAAGGAAGGAGATGATAATATAAATAAAGATTAAAATATAGAAATTAATTAGTTTAAATATTTTTTTTTGAACGACCAACAGAATCAATCCCGAGCACTCTTGGGGTATCCACTGGACCAAATGGAGAACTCCGAGAGTAATTCGAGTCCATCACCAATTCTGGGGAAAACCCGATAACCAACCCGCCCGTAGGCACGATGGTGAAATTACCGGTAAAACTCGTTTGGCTCAAAGATCGAACCCAGGTTTCCCTGGGTCTCCTATCATTGCCAACCAATGTCTCACTCTACACCAAATGGGAGTTGAACTTTTATCTCTCAAAAGAAATGCAAGGCTTCCACCACTTAATCTACATATCATTGACTTACTTTAAATACTTATATGAGTTGAAAACGTGGTTTCCCCAAAGTCAAAAGATTTTTTTAAGTTCTTTAAATGTTTTAAATAAGGTAATAACTAATTCATATTAATTAAATCATTTAAAGATACATTTCAACTTTCAATTTTGTTGAATATAGAAAGGATGGTATAAAAAATATTACAGTAAGTTTAATATGAGAGTAAAGTACATTAATGATTCATTTGGTTTACCAAAATTTTGAATTTAGTCCATAACTTCTCAAAAGTACATGGATGGTCCATGTGATTCGCACTTTGTAACACACTTAGTCCCTAGCGAACAAATCTAAAGGTTCTTGCACGTCCAAATTAGAGACTAAATGCGTTATAAAGTGCAAACCACATGGATCATCTATGTACTTTTGGAAAAAGCTGGTGACTAAATGCATTAAAATGCAAACCACAGAGACCATTTGTATACTTTTGAAAAACTAAAGACTACATCCAAAGTTTTGATAAACCACATGGACCATCCGTGTACTTTACTCTTAATATGAGGATAACTGAGTCAAGTCAAGAGATAGCATGCGTGTAAACTTCAATCGTTTTCACTTTGATTAATCAAAATTTTGAATTTAGATCCTAGTTTCTCAAAAGTACATGAATGATTCATGTGGTTTGCACTTTGTAACATATTTAGTCCTCAACGTTTGTCAAAAGTACACAAAAAGTCTCTGTGCTTTGCACTTTGTAACGCATTTAGTCCCAACATTTAGTGATTAAATGTGTTACAAAGTGCATAGCACATGAACCATCCATGTATTTAAAATAGAGTTGTGTAGTAAATGTGTTACAAGGTATAAACCACAGGGACCATACATAATCTTTAAGAAAAACTAAAGACTAAATTCAAAATTTTAGTACTTTATTCTTATTTTTTATTTATTAGATAGGAGATTAAACCAAAGCTTATTTAGATAGGATAAAGCTATGCTACATTGCTATGACATATAATAGATTTTGATGAAAGTTTATTTAGCTAGAATAACGCTATGCTACATTGCTTTTGTCATTATAGCAATATAAATGTTTTCCTATCTATGGACCATGTTTTCTGCCTAATATTGTTAAATAAAACTAATTAGTGTACGTCATTATACAAAATAAATATAGAATTACAAAACTAATTAGTGTACGTCATTATACAAAATAAATATAGAATTACAAAGAGTAGGAACTTTGAAAGAGCTAGTTGTTTTATCAAGCATTTGGTGGTAGGGGTATTCATCGAATCAAATAACGAATTATTCAAATCTAATTTCAATTTTTTTATTTTTTTACATGAATTCGTATTCGATTCGATTAGTATTTGAAACTCAATTTCTGTTTAATTCAAATTCACCCTAAACAATAAATTATTTTACTTTCATTTTTTAAAACTATAAAAAAATTATATTCAACATAAAATATAATAATCTGCAAAATTAATTAACTATCAATGTGTCAAAACACTAAAATTTAGAAGATAGCCTTTTTACTGGTAACGATTTAAGTTAGGTAAAAATTTGGAAATAAGTAGTATGTGTTATTTGTCAGAAGGTTTGGTAATGTTATGAATAATAAACTATCACTTATAGAGGTAGTTGATACTTTGGCCAAGTTTAGAAGTTTTATATGTATGTATATATATGTTTGTGTGTGTATATATATGTTTGTGTGTGCGTATACATATATTAATATATATATATATATATATAGGGCTGTAAACGAACCGAACGAACACGAACAAGGCCTTGTTCGTGTTCGTTCGTTAAGGAAATAAATGTGTTCACGAACGGTTCATGAACACTTACCGAACGAGATTTTATGTTCGTGTTCGTTCATTAAGGAAATGAGCGTGTTCGCGAACGGTTCACGAACACAAACCAACACAAATAAATTTGGCGAACTCGACGAAGGATAAAGATAGATTGCCCAAAGAGTAGCACTCGAACTTGAATCCCTTATTGTGGAACGGAGGTCGATCGTATTCGTGGATGTAAATAATGAGAAATGAAAGGGAAATGATGCATAAACAAGGTGAAAGTGGGTTTCCTAGTTTAATTGTTAGGGAAATAAAATAAATAAAAGTTTAATAATATAAAAAGTACAAATAAAATATAAGAATGTACAAAGATCTTCAATTAAAAGACAAACATACGAACATAAATGAACGCAAATCAATGAATGTTCACGAACACGTTCACGAACACCTTACCGAACGTTCACGAACACAATCAAACGAACGAGACCTCTGTTCATGTTCGTTCATTTAACTAATCGAACAAAATTTCTTGTTCATGTTCGTTCGTTTATTAAACGAACGAACATAAACGAACTTCCCGCCGAACAGTTCACGAACTGTTCGCTGAACGTTCGGTTCGTTTACAGCCCTATATATATATATATATATATATATATATATATATATATATATATATAAATTGAATTCGAATTTCGAGTCGAATCAAATTGAAAATCGTAAATCCGTATTCGATTCTAATTCGATTACAGGACTCGAATACGAATCAACTCGAATTCAAACATTTTAGTCGAATTCAAATCGAGTCGAAGTTCGAATTTTTCGAATCCGAATCGAATTCTGAACACCCCTATTTGGAGGGCAAAATCTATGAGCTTTGTTTACACAAAATCAAAGCAAAAAATCATACCAATTTGGATCGTTCTCCAACAAACCCTTCAAATTACATCCAAAGCCGCTTTTTATACAGAACATCATCAATTTACCCAAAATCATAAACTAGGAAAAAAAATTTATCCCGATATGGAATGCTACATCAAATCGAATGTCAAAATCAACAATTGATTACCTAGAAATTAAATTGAGGGGCGAGCGGTTGTGTGACTGCCGACAGTGGGCTGGTGGCTGGAGAGTAGAGACAGTGCATGAGTGGTAGCGACGTAGGTCATGTAGCGTAGCGTAGCGTGTGTTGTGTTCTTCTGTGTGTTTGGGTTTGAAAGTTAACTGGAAAGAGCGACAACTAATGAACTAAACCATAATTCGTTTTTCACGTAAAAATATAAAAACACAAAAAACAAATTTAACCGGACTCGAACACGCAACCTCATGATAATGAGCACGCATATTAACTAGTGGACCATTCTCAATTTTGTTTATAAGTTTTCCACACGAAATATTAAATGGTCCCTTCTAAATATTTTATATAAGTTAATACTATAAATTACGGACCAAACAGGTTTCTAGGAACCCCTAAAGGGCTGTAGATCCGCCCTGAAACGTAATATATATAAAAAATAAAAACTATTGTAGCTAAGGTTAACTTTTAATACGTAGAAATAATTGGTAACCAACACCACCTTATAGCTTCAATTTAATGTGTTAAATGCGGGGTAAAATATATTTGGCAAATTGGATTTAAATAATCCCAACTTGCTTAATTTGGCCGATAATAATTCCAACTCAGTTATTGGCCGATAATAATCCGAACTTGTCCACTTTTGGCCGATAATAGTCCGTCGTTAAAAATAGCTTAACGGAGTTAAGCTTTTTTCCAAATTACAAACCGATGTTTTATGGATTTTGATCGGAACGAGGATACGAGTTGATTGATATAAAATTATAAATCGAATCGTATCCTCGTTCTGATCAAAATCCATAAAACATCGGTTTGTAATTCGGAAAAAATCTTAACTCCGTTAAGCTATTTTTAACGGCGGACTATTATCGGCCAAAAGTGGAACAGTTCGGATTATTATCGGCCAATAACTGAGTTGGGATTATTATCGGCCAAATTGAGCAAGTTGGGATTATTTAAATCCAATTTGCCAATATATTTTATTTGTAAAAACATACAAAATATATATTATATAATATAAAGTTGTGATTATATGTGGTGATAATTATAAGATTATACAGTAGAAACTCGATAAATTAATACTCGATTATTTAACAAACTCTCTAAGATAATATTTTTTGCCGGTCCCGACTCGTAGATAGGGTGCTAAATTAATAATTCGCTAAAATTATAAGATAATACACTTTTTTATAATTTCTTTAGACCCCATATAAAATATAAATTAATAATTCCTTATATATAGCATATTACATGAATGATTTATGAAGGTTTCTTGAAAAATGACTCAATTGTCTTTTGTTTTTTGTTGAAATCAATTTCCCCTTGAATCTCGTCTCTAATTTTCCTTAGCATGGTAAGAACTCCTGGTGTTGTTTTCTCATAGCTCAACAAGAAATTGTTCAATGTGATTGCCGCTTTAATAGCTTCGTTTCGCGAAGGGGGCTCCATTGTAGAACTTTCATCATCTTCTTCATCGATATCATCTTTATTAATTCCAATAACGCTTTCAATAATTTCTTCATCAGTCAACAACTGTGCAACTACATTTTCTTCTGGGTGAGTCAGAACATCTTCGACATCCATTGCATTGCGATAACCCAACTCTTTGATCAAATTCTGGAGTTCTTGAGTGCTTTCACCACCTTCATATGAGTTCTCAAAAGTCATGTTATCTGTTGATCGAAGTTTACAATGACGAAAGCAGTTCGCAATTGTATTTGCACGAACATCCATAGTCCATGCTGAAATTGCTCGTCTGTCATTGTTGTTTTTTTCACACCTTTAAGATGGGAAGCCATGTTGTGTGTATGATTTGTTTGTGTTAACCTATTTTGATCTTGTATTTATATAGAAAATATTTTTAATGTCCATAAAGTGATACATTGAACATAAGAAGCATAATAAGGTGGGAGATTGAAGGTTTCTTTCAAATTGGGCCGTTCATTTGATATACATGCATTGTATACAATAATTAAGTGGAAGCTTGAAAGGTGTTTGTAAACTAAGTATTCTACTATAAATTAATAAAATATTAATTAATATATAAATTAATAATTATTAATTTATCGATTAATTAATAACTCTTTTAATTAATAAATTTTGGTGGTCCCAAGTGTATTATTTTATAGAGTTTCTACTGTGTATGAATTATTTTATCGAAAATGGATTCTTTACATGACAGAAGTTTTGTACGAAGGATACGCGAGTTTGACAGTAGGACAAGTATCTTTGGTTTATAGGGTAATTTAGTCTTTTCTCACTTAAACAAATTCCCCTTGATTTTCAAACTATAACTTTTTCATACATTAATATTTAAAAAAAAACACCGTATTAGCGAGCATTTCATTCTCTTTAATTCGAGCAGCATATTGCTAGAGTTTTCTTAAATAAATTTTACAGTATTTTGAATTCCCATTAGTTCATTACGTGATTTTGAATACCCAGCACATGACTACGTGATTTTGAATACCCATTACGTGATTACATATTCAATATAAATCCATTACTTGATAACATATTCAATATGATTTGTTGTTACTGATAGAGTGAATTGCAAGTATTATCCTTTATCTTTATACCCATTTGCAGGCGCTGTCCTTTATGTTTAAAACTGACGAGTTTTGTACTTTATGTTTTCAAATCATACACGTTTTGTCCTTTAGCCCTAACCCAGTTAGATTTTTCTATCAAATCTGGTCATGTGCAATACACATGAGGGTAAAATTATCCTTTCACCCTATTCTTTAAAAATACATATAAAAGAAAAAAATATATTATATATCATAACAAAACCATCTTCTTCCCAAATCAATCCCATTTCAAAACCCTAATTTTTCTTACAACCTGCAACAATTCACACCCTATTTCAACTATTCTCCACGGTACAGTTTCCCCATTCATCAAAGCCTAACATCTACAAGCATAGCATATTGACTTTCCTCTCCTTCACTTCTACCTCCCACTAGAGCAATTTCACAACCTCCTCCTCCTCTGCAAATAAATCATTGTGAGTAGTCACACTAAAAGCAACCGTACATTTGCATATTTGATCAAAAATCACTTTTGTATGAAAAGATCGACGGGATAGAGATGAACCGTCATAGTTTGTTGTTTTTGGACTTCTTTTTCCATTGAGTAGGTGATTTTTGTGATGTCGAAGGTGGAAACTGAGTTAATCGCTGAATTGTCATCAACCCTTTTCCAATACCATGTTTTTTGACGGAATTACCCTCTTGGTTTGTAAGTCTCAATACCGACATCAACCCTTTTCCCATATTCCCATACCGTGTTTAAATGAAGCACTACCTGGAGGTGTAATTTGGTCCTCGATTTTGTAGGCTTGGAAGTCTGTATGATATATATATATTTTTTTTGAAAGGTAATTCTCATTAACACGAAACACAGCCGACCCAAACCGGGCCGACCAAACAACCGGAAAAGACTACATTACAAATTTACAAAAGAGCGCCACTCTGCCCATCCTATCCCTTTATGTTTGGATCTACTCGAAAACCAAAAGTAGCTTAAAGCTTTAATTTCACTAACAACGTATCCAATATTAAACGGAGTATTCGAAAATCTCGCGTTATTCCTAGCCCGCCACATGCACCAGCAAGCGATCATGACTATACCTTGGACTGCATTCTTTTTCTTTTCCGACGCATTGATGCTCTTGAAGAAACTGAACAGATCCTGGATAGAGAAAGCGAAAATGCTGGGGATCTTGCACCACGTGCTTATACTATTCCAAATAACTGCAGCCGAAAAACATGAGATGAAAACGTGGTCGACCGATTCCTCGAACGAGCTGCAGAAAGAACATGACGATTCTTCAATAAGAATATTCCTTTTCTTCAATTCTTCTGTCGTCGGAATGCTATTTAGACACGACCTCCACCCGTGTATATTACACTTCGCGGGAACCCAAGAGCACCAGTCAAAAACGGAGCCTGTATCGGGGGAATTCTCGGCTCTAAACAACTGTTTAACCGATTTAACAGTGAATGAACCTCCCGAGTCCGCAGCCCATCTCCAGCTATCCTTGGCCGACGACATCTGGACTGCGCAAATCAGAGAGAGGAGCTGATCCACTCTGTTTTGAAGGCCCTGAGAGACGGGTTGGGACCTCCAGCTCCAAACCACCGTCTGCGCATTGTCATGAACCTTGATCCTGTCCGCAACTAAGCATTTCTTCTTCGTTTCCAAAGCAAACAGATCTGGGAACAGATTTTTTAGAGGCTCATCAGCGATCCAAGTGTCTAACCAGAAAAAAATCTCCTCGCCGTTGCCCACAGCTCCTTTAAATAAATTACTGATGGGGATCCCTCCAACTCTAGTGTTTATAACAGATTTAGCAATATTATTCCATACCCCGGAAAGAGATTTTTTAAACGGTAAACATTCCCACCCAACTCTGGACCCATGCAGAGCCTCTACAACTCTTTTCCAAAGGTTTTCTTTTTCCGATTTATAGCGCCAACCCCATTTAACCAACAGGGCCGTGTTAATTTCTTGAAATTTATTCAGCCCTAACCCTCCGTTCTTCTTAAGACGGGCAACTTTCTCCCACCCGACCCAATGCATTTTCTTGTCTACATCCGAGCCTCCCCAAAGAAACCTCTTGACCATTCCTTCCAAATCTTCGATTATCTTCTTAGGAGCTTTATAAATCGAAAAGTAGTACGTCGGCAGACTCTCCATAACAGATTTAATGAGAACTACCCTACCCCCGATAGAAAGCGTATATAGCATCAACCCTTATCTCCACGTTTTTACCAGATCTGTAGATCTCAACTCTTCACTGTGCAGCCACAAATGTTCTTGTTTACTCCAATGTAACTTAAGTTCCTAAATTTCAATTTTTTTTACATAGTTCTACAACCAATCTATATTTCTTATGACTTTAAACAAGATGCTGAAATGAATCCATAACCTAGCATTATTAAAATTCCTGGGTAAGATTTGCAGTAACTTTTTGTTTGTGCCTTAAAATTATATCATAAATTATGTGTTTAATCCGTCTAAAAGTAGCTTCATAAAGCCATTTCTTGTTTACAATTTCAGCTTTTGTCCTATAATTGAAATGGGGTGTGAATTGTTGCAGGTTGTTGAATTGTTGAAGAGAAATCAGGTTTTGAAATGGGATTGATTTGGGGAAGAAGAGGGTTTTGTTCAGATATATAATATTTTTTTTCTTTTATATTTATTTTTAAAGAATATGGTGAAAAGACAATTTTACCCTCATGTGTATTGCACATGACCAAATTTGATAGAAAAATCTAACTGGGTTAGGGCTAAAGGACAAAACGTGTATGATTTGAAAACATAAAGTACAAAACTCGTCAATTTTAAACATAAAGGACAGCACCTGCAAATGAGTATAAAGATAAAGGACAATCCTTGCAATTCACTCTAACTGATATTATTACGATTTCGTGAAAATAACGTTAAAAGAGGGGGACGGTTAATCATGCATCATGTGGTGGCGTTGATAGCCAAAAGACAAGGGGGTGCATGCACTAATCGGCGTTGGTCTCAATTGCTGAGTGTTATGTGCCTTATGTCCAAGGCTTGATGCAAAACCACAATCGAGCCGGGGGTCTCATTGGAAGCAGCCTCTCTATTCCTACGGGGTAGAGGTAAGGCTGTCTACATCTCACCCTCCTCAGACCCTACCTTAGCTTTGCTATTGGTGGGATATACTGAGTATGATGATGATGATGATATTATTACGATTATGCTAGTGCGTGATTACACATTCAATAATAAGAACTTGATTGTTTTATGCTTTATTACGTGACTAAAATACTCTTAAATAAAATGGTAAATCATTTAACCAATTTATTAACGTTGAACTAACGGCCAGTTACAAGAAGGATGTTATTGATTGTAATTTACAACCACAGGAACTGGTATGGTCGAAATTGACAAATAGGATCTGTATGTGAGTGTAAACTATAGGGACGGAAATTATACTTTACTCAAAATTAAATAATGGTGTCGCCACTCGCCACTACCACAAAGAACCAATAATGTGAGCCAATTAAAATTTTCCTTATTATTAGATCATTTCTAATAATAAGGAAATGAGGTTTATATAACATATATACTAACCTCTACAATTGAGGTTACGTGTGTTTGATTGTAAACCCTAGAGCAGAGCCGTTTCAACGTTTTTGGAGACCCTAAGCGAAACACAAAGTGGGGGCCTTTTAAATTTGTATAATTTTTTTTTTTTCAAAAAAGGTATGCAAACAACAAAAAATATAAACTAAAAGCCCTCTTCCTTTACCCGGGCTTGAGACCCGAAAAAGTATAAACTAAGATGTTTCAAATGAAAATGAAAATTAGTAGATGTTGCAAAATAATAGTTTGAATTTTAATAGCTAATCCAAATATATATACACAGCACAAAATAATAGTTTCAATAGCAAATCAAAATAAAGAAGTTTCGATAGCAAATCAAAATCACAAACACTAAAGATTAAAATCGCAAAACTGAATTATTTTTTAGGGCCGAGCAATCATCAATATATATACACAACACAAGATTAGTAGATGTTGCAAAATAATAGCCGTTACTGTTTTGAGACTTGCGAATCTGCAACTGAGATAGATAGTTGAGACATCGAAGCAATGATTAGTTTTTTTCTTAACAACAAAAGACTTTTTTATTCATTTCTAACAACCATTTGTACACATCGCTGTCTCTAGGGAGCACTAGAACAGCCAAATTCACCCAACAAAAAATAGAAACAAGCCATACAAACTCACCCTACATATGCAAACATTAAATAGGTGTTGTGGGCAATCATATTTCACATTGATAACTCAACAAACGCCGCAAGATATATGAGGGTAATCATCCGATCCCAATTTTTGAATACACGTGCGTGCGTTGAGGGTTGGAGGCCGCAAGAAAGGTTTCCCTTTTTTTTTACAAATAGAGCTGTTAATATTTGGGCCTTACACTTTGTTTATGTAAGCCAAAACTAATATAGTATATGAAACAAAATATAAATTCTAAGACCCTTGATTTTGGAGGCCCTAGGCCTTTGCCTAGAGTCATAAGCCCTTGGGGCCGGCCCTGCCCTAGAGCTCAGATAAGATCCCATGTGAGTACTCTTGTTCTTCATGTATTGTTTTTTTTAATCAATGGAATTAATAATTGATAAATCATTGTTCTTATTTCTCTATGTTTATGTTTTCACTAAAGAATGGAAGATGGAGTGTAGAGATAGGCAAAATACTACATGGATATATTACCCAAATAAGCCAATCAAAGGGGCCAAAACACATGCAATACTATACCATTTAAATTATTTTGTATAAACCTTTTGTACGTAGTACAAATATTTTTGGAAATTGTATGTATTTGTTACATTTATTATTTCAAAAGCAATATAGATAAATTAAACTGCAAAATTAAGAGAGCATAATGGGCCTCAGACACGATGACCAGTCCAAGGTCGATCTCCCATCAAACGTGGGCCTATTCGAGCCCATGAATCTTTCAGTTGTTAATTTATTGGAATGCATTTCATCTAGATTGATCATGTTAGTGGTGCACAAATCGGGTTTTCTGAATACCCGGTTCCGGGTATGGAACCGGGCTCGGGTACGATCGAGTTATACAAAATCGGGTATTGACAATACCCGGGTCGGGTCCGGGTCCGGGTTTTATATAAAAAATGTATACCCTATATACCCGGGTTCGGGTAGGGTTTTCTAATACCCGGGTATTATAATACCCTATTTTCGGGTTCGGGTAGGGTCGGGTATGGATCGGGTTGGGTTTGGGTTTGGTTCGGGTATGCCTCGGGTATTCATTTTTTTTGGATAAATCATAGAAATATAAAATGCAAAACCTTTTTATTTCATAAAACATAGAAATATATGACACCTAAATAATCATTGAACCGGATCGAATAAGATGATGAACATAGATAGCTTCGAATAACTTGATCGTCTTCGTTTATTGTTCGTCATCAAAGACCCCTTTTATAGGGTATAGAGATACAATGTAAACCAAACAAATGATCATAATACACTTTTTAACGGCTATATAGCCATTACCAAGGTACAAAACTCGAAAAAACACAAAAAAACGAAAAAGCCTGAACATGGTATTGGGAAACCCGGACCGGGTATTGAAAAAACCCGGTTCCGGGTTCCGGTTGAAACTGGGTACTCGTAAAACCCGGGTTGAAAACAGGTATAAAAAAACCCGGTTCCAGGTTCGGGTTTTATAACAAAAACGCATACCCAACCCCTACCCTATGGGTAGGGTCGGGTTCGGGTATAAAAAACCCGGGTTTTATAATACCCGGTTCCGGGTTTTATTTTCGGGTCCGAGTCCGGGTTTTTTGTGCACCACCAGATCATGTTACAACTTATGTTTTGATTAAACATGTTACTAGAGTCAATTGTGTGTCATGTCGTCATGATGTGTTGCGTCCATGGGCGGACCTAGACTTTGGCCAGGGTGGGCGGCCGCACCCTTTGAAAAAAAAATTAGCGTATATTTTAGGCAAAAAAACCCGTCCGCACCCCTTGAAAATATGGTTGAACACCTCATCCACACCCCCAGCAAATAATTTCTGAGTCCGCCACTGTTAGCAAATAATTTCTGAGTCCGCCACTGTTGCATCTTGGGAATATAGAACTAGGAATATCCACTTTAGGCAGGAGCGGACCCGTGTAGTGAACATGGGGGTCGCCCCGCTCACCATGGAAAAAAATATTAGTATATATAAAATAAAAATTTGACTGGCCTCATGAAATTTCGTCACGATCCATAAAATTTTGGCATCGACTCATAAAGAGAGGGGAAGCAGAGGTGGAACTAACATAGTGAAAAACAACAAGAATGGAAAAAAAATCCCCTATTCCAGCGGCTGCAATGGCGGTCGTCTACTCGTATGTTGTCTACAGTGAACAAGAAGAGATATGGGTTGCAAATATTTGATGGAATAAAGAGAGATGAAGATTGAAGAAGGAATATGTTGGTGGATGGTGGAAAATTGACTTAGTCAATATGGGCTTTTGAATGAAGTCCAAATAAAAATAAAATTTTAATGAAAAGTTGATATTTGATACAGTAAGAGCCTAGAGGATATCAGGAGATGACATGATATGAAATTATGAAGAGTGATGTTTGCCAAGTGGTTAATGAAATGAAATATTCAATAGTTTTGTTATATGTATTGAAAACTATTATTATTCCTTGATAATAATTATAAAAGTTAACGCCCCGCTTGCGGTATGCACATATAATGTATATATGTGTGGGCGTTCGGAGGGCAAAAGTGAAAGTGCACTAATTTTAACGTTATTTTACTAATTTTGTGAAAATAACGTTAAAAAGGGGAGATGGTTAATCATGCATCATGTGGTGGCGTTGATAGACGAAAGATAAGGGGGTACATGCACTAATCAGCCTTTGTCTCAATTGTTGAGTGTTACGTGTCTTTTGTCCAAAACTTGATGCAAAACTACTATTGAGTCGGAGGTCTCTGGAAGCAGACTCTATATTCCTATAGGGTAGAGGTAAGGTTGTCTATATCTTACCCTTCTTAGACCCAACCTTAGCTTTGCTATGGGTAAGATTTAGTAAGTATAAAAGAATAATTATAAAAGTTCCTATGTAACATAATTTTCGTAGGCCTTAGTGGCTCACTGCTTCACAATTAACTTGGAGGAAATATGAGGATAAGGTGGAAGGGAAGATTTGGGTATCAGAATTGGACCCACATTCTATGTCAAATTGAGTATCAGGGATATTATTTGTTTGATGGTTATTAGTTTCACAAAATTATAACATGGACCACAAGATTCATTGACTTGGATGGATTCTCTCCTATTCTTCACCTCTTTCTTTTATTTTAAATAATTTACTTTTTCAACATAAACTAAAATGTAGTGTGTTTATTTATGAAGCTAACCCTAAAATTCACAATATATCATATTTAGCTTGGCTTGGCTTGAGCACTAGCTCAAAGTTAAACGAGCCTAAGCCATGAGCTGAGTTCGGCTACAAAATGAGCCCGCTCGGCTTAGGTTGTTTCAAATCAAGTTTTTCAAACTAGTTTTTTTCGAGCGAGCTACGAGCCTAGGTGCGAGCCGCGACCTTTTTGAACAACCTAAAATTCATATTTACTCATTTTAAAAGTTGATATCGAATATATAACTGTTAGAAAATTTATTCACTCATTTCTCTAAAGTACAATTTACAATATGATCAATATAACCTTTTGTTTTTTCTTATAAACCAAGCTTTTACATACCAATCCCCCCTTTAAGAAAATTATACAAATTTTATTAATTTAAATAGATATACTACCACCCATATTTTGATAAATAAACATTATTTTATTGAAGGATAATAAATAAAATTACGCGCTTTTATAATAATCAAGCGTCTGTCTATCCATGTATTGGTTGACTCGACTTATCAAATACCCTACCACAAAGAAAAAAGAAACTTTATAAACTTGTAATGGCCAAAAGGGAATATTAGTGGAATTTGCTTTTTCTCCATAGA
This sequence comes from Helianthus tuberosus, assembly GCA_030545235.1. Taxonomy (NCBI): domain Eukaryota; kingdom Viridiplantae; phylum Streptophyta; class Magnoliopsida; order Asterales; family Asteraceae; genus Helianthus; species Helianthus tuberosus. The sequence goes on from CM060436.1 coordinate 10,790,339, forward strand.
ATAGAATACAGTTGACTGAAATCATTAATATTCATAAATAGAAGGGTGCAGTTAAATAAAATAACTTATCTATTAATGATTTTTATTATATATTAATAAATATATTATTTTTGGTATAATTAGTGATTAATACAGCATACTTTTTTGGATAATAATAATACTTATGTCATTTTAACCCAAATCTTTTTAACGATCGTTTCATCCTTAATCTTTTCTTTTTCACTTTCAGAAATTTACTAGTTTAGTTAAATCAATCTTTTGTATAGGTTTGATTCTTAGAATGGTTAGGCTGATTGATTTAAGTGAGTGAAAGCAAATAAATCGACGTAACAATGTATAGTGATTGAGACGGATACTAATCAACGTAACAATGTATAGATTTATATTTCTATTTCTATCAATACCTCGAGAATATGAGGCAAAAGTGAATAGTACCTTTCAAGTATCGGACCACACATTTCTGAGCTTGCTAATGCTTTTGAGTTAGGGAATGCATTTACATATAAAGAAAGTCCGTTAACCACAAAAGATACATCCGGAAGCCATAAAACTTTCAACGTGGCATATTTGCTAAGATGTTTAGCCGATGAAAATGTGTTCATACCATATTACCATTGGATGGTATATCGTGGTGGATGAATAACTGAATTACGTGAAATAACACATAATTCTTTGATTGAAAATCAAACAACTATGTAACAAGATGATTTGTTGAGTAAAAATGTAAAATAGCTTAAAATCATTTGCAATAGATGATTTAAAAGCTATTACAAATCATTGGTATCAAATATGTTATATAATCAAGAAATTGGTGATATTGGTTTTGCTATGTTTATGCTATAATGTCCCAATTTATTGAAATAATGGATAACTATGATATCTATAGATTTAGAAACATCATGAACCATCAATCATGAACCATCAATCATGAACACACAGTTAAATCAAAAAACACTTTATCAAAAACACTTTAATTTATTCTTATCGATTTATATATTAAAAACCAACTCCTCCTCTCTAACTATTCATTCTACCCATTAACATGTATCCAAGTAGCGGCCTCTTTTTTTTAAAGACCTTTTTGTTTATTAGTTTATGCTTTAACTTTGCTAATATATATGTTTAGTCCCTCTACTTTCAAAAAAAAATTCTTATTAGTTAACTTCGCTTAATATACATGTTTAGTCTATCTACTTTTATTCCTTTTTGTATTTCGTATTTCGGTGTTTTTTTTTTCTTGCTAACGTGACGAACCAATCCGACTCCTAGCGCAACGCGCTGGGTAAAATACTAGTATTAACTTAATAGTTAACTTAATTTTGTTTACTAAACTTAAGAAAACTTTTATAAGGAACTCAATTTCGAAACTTACATTGGCTCTCCTCTCAGTGGCGGGTCCAGGAATTTTTTTCTATGAGTGCATTTTTAAGATACTCTAATATCGTAGGACTGGGTGTAAAAAAATTCGAGTCGGTCCGAAGATTTAGGTCGGGTAAAGTTCATCACATAATAAAAATACGATACAATAATAAAAAGAATACAGTCATTAGAAATTAAAAAACATGCAACATAAATTGCCTAATTCATATTCACATAATCATTCAAGTTAAACAAAGTAACAAAAACAAAGAACAATTCACATTTTTCATATAATCATTCAAGTTCAACTAACATATTAACAACACATTACATATATTCATTAAAAAGAAACAAAGAATGAAAGAAACTAAAGAAATTGTAAATTTACCTTTCATTCTTTCAAGAAGGTATAGAAACTGAACTCAAAGTGGTTTGTGAAAGCATTAATTCGAAGTGTAGGCGTTGGTTGTGGCTTGTGAAATCGTGAATCAATGAGAGAATTCAGATTTGATACTTGGCAGTGATAGGGTCGAACTCACTGTTGAATGGATTAAGAGAACTCTGATGTCGAGTTTAGAAAAGAAAAGTCGAGTTTAGAAAAGTGGGTACGGGGCGCTGCTATATAATGTATAAAACCCTAGGAGTATTTTAGATTAAAATAAGAATTCACCGAAAAAGGGCTTCAACAAGAGTCAAACTGGAGACCTCTATGTTGATATACAGCGCCTTAACCATCCAGCCATCGCTGAATTTCTGTAATGGGTTCATCCGAGATTTTCTTTATGGGTTCATTCGTATTTTTCTATTATCACTAACACTAATAATTTGAAACCGAGTGGGTTCGTACGAACCCGTAAGTTGTAATGTAGATCCGCCCCTGTCTCCTCTCCAACGCTTTCTACATCTAAAGTCTAAACCATGTCATATTTGCATTTTCATGGATATTGAATGAATGAATGAATTGTTATTTGTTGAAATATTCCGTATCGGGTTAAACGACTCTTCAACATTTGGGGTGTCGTGTCGTGGTACTTATCTATGCACCCCACCATTATTACGTGTAAACAAATAAAAATCAAAGCACATGCTACCTTCAAACTTGCATTGCAAATTACATTTAAGCCCTTAAAAGAAAATTCTCCTCATGTGACGTACAATGTTAATTTAAAAGTAAATTGCCAAAATTTGAGGTTTTGACGTTTTTATCAGTTTCATCTAAAACAACTTTTTTTGTACAATATTGTCTTTTACTTATCTAAATGTCTAACTTTCTTTATATTTTTTGTCAAATATTTGGATGAAAATGACAAAAAATCTCAAATCTCAATGACGATTTTGACAAAAAAGTTAGACGTTTGGATGAAAATGGAAAAAAAATCACAAAAATGAGGCCAATAAATGATGTTCATGAGCCGAGCTAGGGCAAGCTCGGGCTCGGCTCGAATTTGAAATCAAGCTGAAAATCTAAGCTCGGGCTCAGCTTGGTTTTAAACCGAGCTGGCTTGGCTCGGCTTGATTTTAAAAATAAAATTTAATATATAGCTCTCAAATTTCAAATATTCTACAATATTATTCAATACTTCAAAAGAACTTATTCAAAATAAGTTCAACCTAATACATTGCAAGCTAAAATCACGTTCAACAACGCAAAATAAGTTTTATTTTCAAGTAAATACATTAATTGTTCATTAGCACGACAATCAACCTTTAAGTATGTCATAGATATCAAACTACAAGCCTAAATACATGTAAATAATAATCACTTTTTTTTTGTAATATATTATATGTATATAAAAATAAAATATATTATACGTAAAATAATTCGAGCTAAGCCGAGCCAAGTTACCAAGCGAGCCAAACCGAGCCAATTTGGCTCGTCACGAGCCGAGCCGAGCCGAGCTAGGCTCACTTTCTAACCGAGCCGAGCCGGCTCGGGTCACTTTCAAACCGAGCCATATCAAGCGAGTTTTTTTCCGAGCGAGCTCCGAGCCGCGAGCTTTTTGGACAGCCTTAGGCAATATAGTAGAAAAAAGTTGTTTTGGATGAAACTGGTAAAAACACTCAAACCTCAAGGATGATTTTGACAATTTACTCTAATTTAAATTATAAAGTTTATCCGTCTTGTATGTCAAAATTAGTAAATTTTAATAATTTAATTGCCCTTAGATTTCACTTAGACAACGATTTCCTATCAATTGGTCATTATTCATCCTTGTCCCATTTTTATATATTTCTTTGAGGAACCAATTTTTCTCATGTAGTTTTCCTAGCATACGTTAAACTTATTAATTTTTATAAGTGGGTTTATGTTTGCGCGTTTCTACCGTGTCTAGCATACGTTAAATTATTATTATTTTTTTATTAGTGGGTCATGTTTAGGGGTGTTCACGATCCGATCCGATCCGATCGAGGGTCTGCTCATGCTCGGATTGAATTACAACCGATCCGATCCGAGCGGATCAAATTTGTAAAACCGATCGCAAAAGTGATGCTCATGCTCGGATTGAATTTGAATCGAACCGATCCGATCGGCTCGGTTTCGCTCGGTTTTTATCAAATCCTAAAAAAAAGCGAGCGAATCGTTTTCGCTCGATTGAATAATAAGGCTTCGTTCAACAAAAACAAATTCTAACTTAAAGTTCGAATACAAAAGCAACATAAAATAAAGTGCGAATACATAAGAAACACAAAATAAAGTTCGAATACAAAAGCAACACAAAATAAAGTGCGAATACAACCAACCAGGCCCAACTAGCAAGAAGCTAGAAAGAACTGTTGAAGACCGTCCGAAGATTGAAGACTAGAGACAGCGGCGATATGTGTGTCGGAGATTAGAGGGTCGGAGACGGAGACTGTGAGACCGAGATTAGAGCGGCAATTTGAATACGACTGATTAGGGAAGAATAGATTTAGGGTTAGATACTTAGATTTATATATTAAATATTAAGTTGGGTTGAATGTTATTTGGGCTTTTAGTTTTTTTTGGGCTATTATATTTTTTTGGGTTTTTATCTATAAAATCTATATTATAAATATATATATTAATTATTAATAAAAATAATTCGAGCGAAACCGAGCGATCGAGGAGCGAGCGGAGCTATGCTCATGCTCAGATTGAATTTGAATCGAACCGATCCGATCGGCTCATTTACAAACTGAGCGGGAATCGAACGAGCATTTTTCGAGCATTTTTCGAGCGATCGTCGAGCAGTTTGGACAGCCCTAGTCATGTTTGTGTGTTTCTTATATTGATAAATAGAACAAAAAAAAAAGCAAGTTAATATTATTGTTTCAAACTAGTTAATGCCCCGCCCGCGTTGCGGGGCGATGGCCAAATAATTCTCAATCAATTAAAAAAACACTATTATAGTTTTGTTAGAAAAAAAAACTAAAACAATGACAATACCGTAGTTCTGAGCTCAGGGCAAAACTGTAGTTTGTCAGGATTAATGAGCGAGTGTTAGGCAGCTCCTTGACATGGAAAAAAATTAAATCCAGTCAACTAATAAAAAAACATTTTTATAGTTTTGCTAAGAAAACTAAAATGATAGCAATACTGTAATTTGAACTGATGGCAAAGTTGTATTTGTTGACTTTGGTAAAATCGTAATTTGCCAAAAGTTAAAGTGATTACAATACTATAAATTTGAACCAGAGACAAAATCTTAATATAACTTTGCACTAAGGACAAAATCATAATTTTAAGCTGGGGACAAAACTATATTTTTAATTTGAACTGGGGTAAAATCAAAATTTTGAACTGAGGGCAAAATCGTAATTTTGAGTTGGGGGGCAAAAGGATACTTTTATTTTTAACCGGACAAAAACATAATTTTAAGCTGAAGGCGAAATCATAATTTTTGAAACGGGGCGAAAATGCAAAATCATCATTTTTAGTTTGGGGCAAAAGCAAAAATTTATTTTGAACTGGGGCCAAGAATGTAATTGTAATCTGGGGATAAAAGCGTAATTTTGAACCGAGAGTAAAATCGTAATTTTGAGCGAGGGACAAAAACGTATTTTTATTTTGAAGCGAGGGCAAAAACGTAATTATATTTTAAATTAAGGACGAAACCATAATTTTAAAACGAATATAAAACAATAAAATGGTTGGTCGAATAGGGAAGCGTCACACAGCTGCGTGACACTATTCCCTCAAACTTCCTTTTGTGATGCGTGACACTATTCTCTCAAACTTCCTTTTGTATACGTAGGTAATATGAATATAATAAGAGACTATTAAAAAAGAGTTTATCGACATTTTTTCAAGTCAAACGTGATACTCAAAATTTTAGAAAACATTATGTTGTTGTGAAATAAGCATTAATTAAAGAGTATACAAATTGTAGAAAGACTGAACACTTGGCAAAAAATGAGAGCGAGAATTTGTATACTGCAAAATAAAAATATACATTAGTATTAGTTTTTATATAGTTTTAAATACATAAAAACTATGTACAAATATATATAAAGATTGATTAATAAACAATAATAACAATCAGGACAAAGGATGATTAGTGTCTGTACCCCTTGTCTTCGCAGGGGCGGACCTACCTTATAATAATCGCTATACACAGATAAATAAAAGAAATGTGTCATTTGTTTGGATACGGATATTTTGATATAATTTATTTATGTGTAATTATTTAATTATTAAAATAATAAAGAATAACTATTGTCGGCCCATGGATTTCCTCAGTAGACAGATTAAAGGGGCGTCCATATTTCACTATAAAATGACCCCTCGACAACCTTCGATGGATAACACAACACGCCTATTTTTCCTCAAAAAACATTATTAAAAAACATGTCGTCGGTTGGTTTCAGTTATGCTCAGGTGAACCTGCAGCAACAACGCCTCAAGAAAAAAATGATGAATTCACCACACAAATTGCCCGCGGCTCAGGTCGCGGGCAATTCCAAAGAGAAAAAAAAGGGGCAGGAGAAAAAATCTCATCCCGCCGGCAACGTTTCTTCGGCCAAGGTTTCTGATTCGTCGATTTGGTGACGGTATCGTCCGCAGAAGTTGCCGGCGGGAGTTTCTCTCTTGTTTTTTTTTGTTTGGTAAGATTTCGGCAGTTATGCTATGTGGTCTTGTTGAATATGTAAATTGTTGAATATGTGAAAATATAATATAGTGTTTTTTTTTTGTTGGATTTGAGGTCTGGCAAATCTTAACTCGAACGAGAGGTATATAATTTTTTTTTTTTTTGTATTTGGGTTGAAACGGGTTGGCAAAAAAGTAGTTTGAACTAAGGACGGGTCAGAATGGGCCGTACATTAATTTTCGTATGATAACGACATCATAACTATATTGTTTTCGACCACCAAACATCTCTAAGGTCATGTGCAGTGGTAACAACACATAACATGAAGAAAGTGGGGTTATATGACACTTGTCGCATAACATGGAATGTGTAAGTTTAATAACATTTGGGTGTGTGTAGTGGTAATAGCACCACAAATCACATTCCTCAATACACCTTCACCATATAACCCTGTTATCACCATGGCGGGAATCAAATTCACCAACCCATAGCGCTGAGGGGGGCAGTGTTCCCCGGCGCCATGATGACCATCACGGATGGATGGCGCTCGACTATGCATGGTCTAAGATGAAAGCAAAGTAGGGTGTGTGTTTCTTGAGCAGATCTAGGCTTGAAGAGGAAGAAGTTGTGGTGTCTAGTACGTTAAAAAGTGGGTGCTGGGTACCTACTATATTCATTTTACATCCCTATTGGGCCTGGCCCGCCCTACGTTTCCAAAATCTATATTTTTGAGCCCATTCTTTAGAAAGTTTTGAACAACCCATTCCAAAATATATATTTGACAAAATGGCAAAACTCAATTTTGGTGATTACAATAACAAATATATCGAATTATGTTATATTGTTAAAAGTTTTTGAAGGGTCTACAACTTTGTTCAATAATGTTTTGTTTAAATAAAATTTAGCAAAAAAATCAACCAGTTATATTGTGTGGTACAATAACAGTCACTATGGATTTCAAGAAAATTTATAAGTAATGCATATTTCGATCTTATTTACTATAAAATGTTAGTTCAAACATAAATAATTAGATTTGAGAAGAGACTTTGTGTAAACATCAACCTGTAACAAAATTAATTTTTATATAATGATCATGAATATTTATAGAACTTTTAACACCCTAAAACTAGTTGTTACAAAGTCTATGGCTGAGAGACGACTGTCATGAAAATCGGATTTAAGAAAGCAAACAAGCCCTTGTTAAGAGAGTTGTTTGCGTTTGATCTTCTGTAACGAGTGATAAAGCAACATAAGTCATTTAGTTAATATTTGGTTGAAGTGAATGAGATATTGATGTATAAATTGATACGTTTGATATGAGACTTCAAAGGAGAAAGTGGGTTTAAACTTTTCTCAAACAAGTGAGTAACAAACCTTGAAAGGGGTTATAAGTAAGGAGTCATGATGCTTAGTAGGATTCTTAGATGTGTTTTACTCTTAGTACTTCTATGCATACGCAAAAGTGGGGGATGCAAAATTCGGTTTAAATGTTTGGAATCGAAACTTGTGCATCCCTTACCAAAACTTTTGCTTTTGTGTGGTTTGATATTGATTTAGTTCATGATATTTTATGAATCAGTTTTCTTAAGGAAACTTAGTAGGGCGATTTTCAAGTTGGGTTTGTAATTGTTAAAACAACAAGAGTATGGTACGGGGAAGGTTCAGAATCCACTCCGGCAGATAGCTTTATGATCGGAATCCCACGTTTAGACTCCGACGTGAGAATCAGTAAAGAGATCTCTAAGAATTAAGCATAAGTGAGAGAGAATAGTTTTAGAGAGAGACAGAGAGTGAAGTGACCATACCATTGGAGAGTGAAGTAAAATAACGATAAAAATATGCTATAACTTATAGAAAAATATAAGGGAAAATGTCACAAAATAGTAAACAAGTTTCAAAAGTGATCTAATTATGTCACTCGTATCATTTTTGTCCCAATTAGATAACTTAACATTCAAATAGAGCAATGTCCTTTTTTCTATGCGTCAAGAAAAAAATGGAGCATAAGATGCAAATTATTTTAATATATGAATTATATTTAGTAAAAATAAAAACATTTTAATTACATTAAAAATAAAAAAAACAAGTTAAAATTCACGTCATCACTCGACGTTAGCATCAAATAACAGGGAAAAAAAAACAAAAATCCACATCACCACAATTGCCTATGAAATGGAAAAAACCCTTAATTTTAATGAAAAATGAATGTTGAGTTACCTGATTGGAACACTTTTGAAACTTGAGTAACCTAATTGGAACAATTTTAAAACTTGGTTACTATTCTACACAGTTATTAAATAATAAAATATTCAAAAACTATATATTATTATAAAAATAAAACCACTATTCATATTTCTTAGAAAAAAATAATATTTTTATACCTTTATCATTGTATTTTTTCTTTCGTTCAATCACAACCACTTAAAATAAAATCACTATTCATATTTCTTAGAAAAAAAAGTAATATTTTTATACATTTATCATTCTCTTTTCTCTTTCATTCACTCATAACTACTTTTAAAAATATTAAAAATTTTATAATGGTGAACAATGATTCCCATGTATTTACAGATAAACAATAATATTTTTCTCTCCTCCGTTCACAACCACTCAAAACTATTCTTTATAATATAAGTAAGATACTCACAAATATATAAGAAGAAAGGGTGGTGGTGGAGTTTAACTTTATTATATTTAAATAAAAAAGGTAGGCCTATCTATAGATGGGCTAGGCTAATATATTATCATACTATCTTTAAGTATTGCCACACGATTCCCTTATTATCAATTGATAAGTTATGCCTTGTGTTGTCGTAAGGTGTGTTATGCCTTTTGGGAACATGCAAAATATTATAAAGAGCTTCCGAGGTTCAAGTACCTACACCATTTGGTTGTTAAGGGAGTTCTTTTTGACTGACCCATTGGAAAGAAAATCAACGCTCAAACCAGATGACGTTTTGGTCTTTAGATGGATAGGAGGGAAACACACGTGTATGGATTTAAAATGGGTTTTCCCTCTTGTGGGCTTGGGGAGTAATGTTTTCACGGTGGGTCAATTTGCTTTAAAAACTACTTCGGGCAAAGTGATCAAACACGAGAAAGCGTTCTTTAACAATCAACAATGTTTATAACATTTGGTTTTGATACTTTTAGGTTTCGTGCGCCATATGTTGTGGTGCTAGATAGTCGAGTCCACCAGATCATATATAGTAATTGTTAGGGGCTAGATTTTTATTATAGTGGGTCCAATATTCTGAGCGTTGTCTGGATAAGTTATCCTTAGCGGGTAGTGCTGGGACTCAGAGGATCAAGGATCCTTATTATTACTTATAGTTTCTAACAATTGTTCTCGATATTTTCTTATGTTCGTGTGCAAGATATCAACGTGGGACCGAGTCTAAGCTGGAATCTCGGAAGTAATTCGTTATGGAAGTTGCACGTGCTTATTACACAACGGTCACGAGGAGTGAACGTGGTCAAGAAGGTTTTTCAGACTTAGTTGTTATGGTTATTCAAAAAGGGTTGATCAAGTGTTATAGGACACATTCTCACTTTCACATACACACATTACGAACCAGAAGCTTACAAACACTCTTAGCAATCAGTTGTAGCACACTTGATCAACATCCGAAGTTGTAACTATTTTTATTGTTCAATATATTTGGTGGTTGATAGTTTTCACCACCCGAGGTTTTTGTGTCGGCGATCTACTAGTAATCAAGGGCTTTTCCTTGTATAAATCTTTGTGTTCAATTGCATTTACAGTCTTGCATTCATTTATATCATTGTTAATCATCTAAGCACTCTACCTCACATTTCAGATTTGGTTACATTATCCTTAATCAGATTTTTAACCAAAACAATTTGACGCCCACCGTGGGGCCAGTGGTGCTTCAATTCTAAAATTTTTCCATTCACTTTTGCTTATTTTTATCAATTCCATAACACTATGGCCTCTCCAGAAAAGTCTGTTATGCCAACGATCACCTCGTCACAAAGCTCCATGCCATTGCCTCATATTCCCCCACAATTCCAGAAGAATAATGAAACTGCTTAGAAAAAGACATCATCTATCTTCCAAGGATCCAAGACTTCTGCTACTTCATCCTCTATAAATACCGACAATGAAATTTCTATTTTGTATTCGCAGATGAAAAGCTACATGGAGTAGCAGAACAAAACTAATCAAAAGATACTGCGTGAGATTGAAGATATCAAGAAATAAAAGAGGCCAGCAGAGGATCAGTATCCATTTATGCCCAGGGTGTTAGATTTTGTCACTCCGACATCAACAACTCAGCAATCCAGAGGACCCTCCATCCAACCTCAAGGATCCTCTATCCTTCAACAAGGATCCCTGGGGATGACTCAGCCTCAAGGTTCCTCCCTCCATTCAGAAGGATACGTGGAGATGTTCCAGCCTCAATGATCCTACTTCCATCAACAAGGATCCTCAGCTCAAGTTCAAGGATCCATGGATTACCCACCAAGACCTTCAACACAGACCTTTCCTGGTTCTAGTGTTTTTCAGGATCAAGGATCATCAGGGAGACAACTGTAACACCCCAAAATTTATAAGAGATTATTTTGGTGTTTAAGAGTTTAATTTAATTAGTTAATTTTAATAACTATGATATAAGTTATAAAGAATGAAACATTTATACTAGAATGACAATAAAAGTGTGTACAAGGGCTGAAAGTGTAAATGTTATAACTAAAATAAGGAAAAATAAAACTCAGTGTTTTGTGTGGGGGTGTGGTCGCGAGAAAGGGCAGGGGCAAAGGAGAAACCCTTCTCCTTCATTCCAACACAAGAACTCAAGAAATTAAACCTGATTTAGGGCAAAAATCGCATGCATGAGTCAAGATACCCTTTAATCTAAGTGTATTGAACATAAGGTGAGTTCAATTTTATGTTTTGAAGCTTTTGTTAAGTGGGTTTCGATTAATCAGTGAAAGTTGTATGAATCTGAGTTTGTATGTGAATTAATGTCATCATGTAGAATGTGATTTGTGTTCGAATTTCTGATTATATTGATGTTTTAATGAAAACCCACTTGTAGAAGTAATGTTATGAAGATGATGATGTTGCATGTGCTAAATAAAGTATAGTTTTGATATATATGAAGTTGGATATGGTGGATTATTGTTAATAACCTTGATTTAGGATGAAAGTTATGTGAGGTTAGTGGAATTTGATGATCTTGATATGAACTAGTAAGGATATGCAAAGAATGCTTGTACAATATACTTCGTTAGTAGTACGCACACCAAGTGTATGATGAAATGTCTAAATGAAGTTAGGAGGTGAAATTATGTGAAACAGCTTGACGTATATAGTGTCGTTCGTATAGCCTATTGGAATATTACGGATATATATATATATATATATATATATATATATATATATATATATATAATGATAAGCCGAAAGCTCATATGATGAATTATTGACTTCTGAAAGTCAACTATACGCATAAAAAGCATGATTTGGTTTGTTGTCGTAAAGGTAGGATTATAGGAAGCTGTATGGTACATGTTACGTTAATATGCGTTATTTGTGATTACATGATGAATTTCATGAGTTTGAAAGGATATGAATTGGATTATATGTCATATGTTTGTTAGAAATGACTAATGAAAGTTTAGTGTGAAATATGCGATTTATATGATCGTTAACATGTACAAATGAGTATGCTAATAAGGGCGTGATTTTGATGAAATGGAAGTAAAGGAATCACGTCGAGACGGACTCAAGCACGAGGTGTTAACGGGTCAAGAAGAAGCAATGAAGCAGATACGAGCATGGACGCATAAGGTAAGTGATTTTTGGAATCACTTCTCATGTTATTTAAGTAAAGTTATGTACTAGTATATCAACATGATAATTGAATTCAAGTAAGGTTTTACATATATGGTTGCGTAGAATGATAGTTAGATGTGATAATGTGGTCATAAGATATAAGGAAAGGAAAGCAAGATTTAAGTTTAAAGTGTTTGAATCCTTTAGCGGATTACAATACGTTTACACGTAGAAATTGGTAACGGGCGCATAAACTTCATGATTAAGGTCCGAGTATTAGGGAACATTCATGGTTATGAAGCTAGTACGAAATTTATAGTATTCACACAAGTTTGTGGATTTAAAACATGAACGGGTCGAATAAGTGAAAAAGGGTATTTAAAGCCGAGAGATTAAGTTAATATTTTCCTTAAACCGGATGTTGAATTTCAAGTTCATATGATAGAATGTGAATTTACAAGCATGTAGGAAGAAACGGGAGGTTAAACGGGTAAACGGTTCAAAAGTTATGCGAGTTTTAGTGCGTACGAACGACAAAACAACACAGCAAGAAAACTGATGTTTCTGGAGGCCGTCGCCGTCGCCGACCCCCCTGGAAACATCAGTTTTGCCAGACGCCTTATTTAGCTGTCTACGGGTGTTTCTGGCTACGGGTAAATGCAAGGCCCGTCGCCGACGCCTCTAGGGCCGTCGCCGACGCCTCTAGGGCCGTCGCCGACGCCTCTAGGGCCGTCGCCGACGGCCTCCCCAAGTCTCAAAAGCTGAAATCTTGTTATTTTAGTTGTTATGTATCGTAGGCTTCGGTTTGTTACCCGTGGACTACGGCGGGCTTTCTAAACATGATTTGATCGATCCTTAGATGTTTATGGGCTATAAATCAAAGTCTAAGTCCCATGTAATTAACGTATGAGTATGTAAGAGGTATGCAAGATTTTGTACGTGTATGTAGATGTGTATCGATGTATATATGGAAGGTATGTATGAGTGTATGCATGCATGTAGAGACGTATGAATGTAGGTACGTATGTAGAAGCGTATTTATGTATATATGAAGATATGTATGATAGTATGTATATATGTGAAGGCGTAGGAATGTATGTACGTATGCAGATGTGTATTTATGTATGTATGAAGATACGTATGAGTGTAGGCATGTATGTAGAAACGTACGAATGTAGGTACATATGTAAAAGTGTATTTGAGAATATATGAAGATACGGATGAGTGTATGCATGTATGTAGAGAGGTATGGATGTATGCACGTGTATATGTAAGTATGATTTTGGACACGTTGAGTGTTAATGATATTAATCGTGTGTCTGGAAAACGAAGATTAATGCAGGTACATTATTGAAGGCTCACCAGGGAATGGATATGCAAATGATATGCTTAAAAGTGGAGAGAAAGCTGAATGGAAAGTGTACATGTATGAATCTTGTTTATATGTATAACGTATGCTAATGTTATAAATGTATATGGTGAGTGCAGGTTGTACGAGAGTACGGACGATTATCACAAGGAATAGAGATAGAAGACCGAGTCACAAGGTAGATTGTACGGGAATAATCGATTGTGTACCTTAGCAAACAGGAAGTTTGCCTTTGTTTAGTAAAAGAGTTATTTTTAAAACGGACTTTCAAGTAAGTCAAGACGTTTGTAATAAAAGAAATTTTATGGCACGAATTTCCGCTGCAATTTTTGTCAAATACGTTTTAGGGCTTTACAACAACCATTGAGAAGCTCGGAAATCTATGATGGGGATTTCATCCCCATGCAGACTATTGCTTCCTCAGGCCCTACTATAACTGCAGACATGTCTTATCCTAGATACTCTTCTAGGATACCACCTTTAAGTCAAACAGGAGGCAACAATTTCCATAGTACATCTTTGGATACTAATTATGGCTATGTGCATGATGTTATGTGTAACACCCTTAAAAATTTCTACTTGAATTTAGTAATAATTCATAAGATTATACAAAAGATGTCTAAATTAAAAACATAGTTTCAAGAACCAAGTTCTAAGGTAACAAACATTAGTTAACTACCAACTAATTAAAACATCCATAAGTAGTTTAACAAACGGTTTACATCATAACATTGTTTAAAAGAGTTAATTTAAGCGGAAGCTTCAAAAGTTTGGGTTCGGTTCTTCAAAAGCTTGCTTGACCGTCATCTGTAATCCTTGAATACCCAGAAACTGAAATGTTTACAATAAACATTAGTATTAGAATTCATGGAATTATGGTTCAATCGAATCTACATTAGAAACGGATTCGAATTGCTATGATATACAAAACTTAGCCAACATTTCCTGACTCTACCATAACTTACGGTATCTACCGTAAGTTACGATAGTCTTTTTATCATTCTGGTCCACCGTAACACAGGGGTAAACCACCGTAAACATTTGATCTCTACCGTAAATTACGGTGGATACCGTAATTTACGGTAGCCACTGCAAATCCATATTTTGTTTGGTTTGGTTATTTTGCTCAAACCCAACTCAATGATTTCTCATTCAAACCACCAACACACTGATTTCTAATGTCTAATAAGTCTTTTTATGAACATTAACAAAGACCAAGTAATCATACTACAATGCATTAACCACGCATCATTTGATAATTTGACCCGTTTGGCTCATCTATGGAATCTTCCATTTGTGATGACTACCAATGCGATTCAACTAATTCTTTACCTATAATTCAAAATAGCGAGCATTATCGCTTTAATTCAACTTGACTTCTATTCTACAATTCGACTACACATATACTAATTATCAAATTACCCAATGTAACAAGTTAAGTTAAGTTACATACCTTCAAAGTAGGCCTTTCAAACGTGGTTCGCCACCCGCTTGTCCGCTTGACGCTCCTGCGCCCGTTCCTATAGAGTTCATTTATGATATGTTTAGAACTCTCTTTAAATCATAATTCGCATAATACACCGAAACATCATAATTATGCGTTTAAACTTGGAATTTCAGTTTTAAGCCTTCTTAGAGGCATTTCAACAAACACTTTAAGGGCATATTTTTACATGATTAAACATCAAGTCTCTAGTTTATCACTTAGCCCTAATTTCATATCATTCAACCATTTTACATGATTGTTAACTTCTAAATTTCTGAGATCACTTCAAAATTGTCAGATTACACTAGATCAACACTCTATTTCCTAGTGTTCATCAAATTACACATAACACACTAATCACCTACAATGGTGTTCATAGGTTTCACTTAATTTCACATGATTTCAACTTGTATTTGTCTAGGGTTTGTCCCTAGACACTATAGTTGTTCCTAAATCATCATAAGACACACATGCAACCATAATTTCAGGTTTTTCCCAATTTCATGAGAATTTCAAGTTGAGAGTTTTCATCAAATTTTACATACCTTGTAATCCTCTTGTGATGAGGATCAATAATCTATGCTCGATTTTCGTTTTTGATCAGATTTGGACCTTCAATTTGGTTGTTTTGTGAATGTTTAGGGTTTAGAGGGAGCTTGGTGTCGCCCCTGATGTTGGTCGACTTCAACAAACATAGAAAAATGTGTTTTATGTTTTTAATCTTATTATTTCAATAAATTAGTTTCCATTTAGGCACATTTAGTCCCTCATCTCTCACTTTTTGTTTGTTTGAACCCCTAACTACTCATAAGTGACTAACTAACTTAGTTAGTGTCACTTCTAGTTAGTTTATTTTACCATTTTACTTACAACTAAATTGTAAATTTATGAACTCGTATTTTCGGGATGTTACAAGTCCACCCCCCTTAAAAAGGGTTTCGTCCCCGAAACCAAAGTACGTACCAAATAAAATAGGGTAGAGACGCCGCATTTCTTCTTCGGACTCCCATGTGGTATCCGCACCCTTCCTGTATTCCCATTTAACCTTCACTTGGTTAATCACCTTGTTCCTCAAACTCTTCTCTTTACGATCTAAAATCGCAATTGGTTTTACTGCATAGTTGAGGCTGTTATCCACCTCGATATCATCGTAGTGGATACGAGCAGTTTCGTCTGCTAAACATTTTAGGAGATGTGACACGTGAAAGGTGCTATGAATCCCACTCAAGTCATCAGGTAATTCAAGGCGGTAAGCTACATTTCCTACTCGTTCAACAATCACAAACGGCCCGATGAATCTCGGGCTTAATTTCCCCCTTTTTCTAAACCTGATAACCCCTTTCCACGGAGATACTTTGAGCATGACTTTGTCACCAACCTGGAATTCGATTGGCCTGTTCCTTTTGCCAGCATACGCCTTTTGTCTATCTTGAGCCGCCTTCAAGTGTGCCCGTACCACATCAATCTTTTCATTAGTGGCTCGTACTATATCTTGGTGGGCAAGTTCACGTGGACCCACTTCACCCCAACATACCGGGGTTCGGCACTTCCTACCATAGAGCATTTCGTATGGTGCCATCTTAATACTAGCATGGTAGCTGTTATTATACGAAAACTCGACTAATGGTAGGTAAACATCCCAACTTCCTCCAAAGTCGATTATACACGCCCGTAGCATGTCCTCCAATGTTTGTATTGTTCTTTCACTCTGTCCATCTGTTTGAGGATGGTACGCAGTGCTAATGAACAATTTGGTTCCCATTTGCTCTTGGAAATCTCGCCAGAATTTTGAAGTGAATTGGGTATCCCTACCAGACACGATGGATACCGGTACTCCATGCCGTGCTATTATCTCATTAGTGTAAACTTCTGACATCTTTTCTGACGTATAAGTCTCACGAATCGGAAGGAAGTGAGCACTTTTCTTCAATCTATCCACCACTACCCATATGGCATCGAAACCACGATTTGTCTTAGGCAATTTGGTTAATAGGTCCATTGTAATATGTTCCCATTTCCAAACCGAGATTTCTAACGGTTGGAGTTTGCCGTATGGTTTTTGGTGCTCCGCCTTGACTTGTAGACATGTCAAGCATTTTTTCACGTACTTCACCACATCCCTCTTCATTCCGGGCCACCAATAATTTTGTTTTAGATCATTGTACATCTTGGTCGCACCCGGATGAATTGAATATCGGGATTTATGAGCTTCATCAAGTAGAAGCGTCTTCACCCCACAAGTATTTGGAACCCATATTCTTCCGGATCGAGTCTTCAACCCGTTATCCCCATCCGACAAATCTTTCAACTGACCGATTATTCTTTCTTTCTTCCAATTCTCCTCTTTCACTGCTTCTAATTGCGCCTCTCGAATACGTTCAAGTATACCCGAGGTCACCACGAGTTGCATCGAGCTTACACGTATTGGGACATAGTCCGCTTTTCTGCTCAGAGCATCCGCCACCACATTTGCCTTTCCGGGGTGGTAATGTATTTCACAATCGAAATCTTTCACCGTTTCTAGCCATCGCCTTTGTCGCATATTTAACTCCTTCTGATCGAAGAAGTATTTCAAGCTCTTGTGGTCGGTGAATATGGTGCACTTTACCCCATACAAGTAGTGCCTCCATATTTTTAATGCAAATACCACCGCAGCCAACTCGAGATCGTGCGTGGGATATTTCTTCTCGTGTATCTTCAATTGCCTCGAGGCATAAGCTATAACTTTGCCCCGTTGCATCAAAACGCATCCGAGCCCCGATAGTGAAGCATCCGAATAAACCACCATGTCTTCGACTCCGTCCGCCAATGTCAGTACCGGAGCTTGAGTTAACTTTTCTTTTAGCGTTTGAAACGCTCTTTCTTGATCGACACCCCAAATGAACTTTTCTTTCTTTCGGGTTAGCTTCGTTAGCGGTGACGCAATCTTGGAGAAATCTTGAATGAATCTCCTATAGTATCCCGCAAGCCCCAAAAAGCTTCTAATTTCCGAAGGGTTCTTCGGAGAATTCCATTTTGACACGGCCTCAATCTTTGACGGATCCACCAATACTCCGTCGGCACTTATGACGTGGCCAAGGAATTGTACCTCTCGTAACCAAAAGGCACACTTAGAGAATTTCGCATACAGCCTTTCTCGTCTAAGTGTCTCTAACACTTCTTGCAAGTGGTGTGCGTGTTCAGCTTCACTTTTTGAATATACCAAAATATCATCGATAAACACAATGACCGACTTATCCAACATTGGCTTGCAAACCCGATTCATGAGGTCCATGAAGGCCGCGGGTGCATTTGTTAGCCCAAATGACATCACGAGGAATTCGTAATGTCCGTATCTCATGCGGAAAGCCGTCTTCGACACATCTTCCTCCTTGACCTTTAGTTGGTGATACCCCGATCTAAGGTCAATCTTTGAAAACCAGTTCGCACCTTGTAATTGGTCGAATAAATCATCTATTCTCGGAAGCGGGTACCGGTTCTTTACCGTGAGTTTGTTTAACTCCCGGTAATCTATACACATCCACATGCTTCCGTCTTTCTTTTTCACGAATAGTACCGGTGCGCCCCAAGGAGACACACTCGGCCTTATGAATCCTTTCTCAAGCAGGTCTTGAATTCGGGACATCAACTCTTGTAATTCCGACGGTGCGAGTCGGTAGGGTGCTTTAGCCACGGGTTTTGAGCCCGGAATCAATTCGATCCCGAACTCTACTTCCCGTTCAGGCGGTATCCCCGGTAAATCATCCGGAAACACATCTTCATAGTCTCGTACTACCGGTACGTCTTCAATCTTCTGTGTTCCTTTCTCGGGCTCATTTGCGTATATCATGAATGCCTTACATCCTCGCTTCATAAGCTTGTGAGCTTTCATCATTGAACATACTATAGGGTTGCCTCCTTTTTCGCCATAGATAGTGACGTGTTTCCCGCTTGGAGATATTAGCTTTATCTTCTTACGAAAACACACTACCTTCGCATGGTGCTGAGATAGCCAATCCATCCCAACAACTACTTGAAATTCCCCCATTGACATTGGAATTAGATCTATCAAGTATTCCTCGTCGTCTATGTTTAATTTGCAGCCTCGACAAACATCACAAACTATAAAACTTTTGTTGTCCCCTATTTCAACTTCTAAGGGCACAGATAATTTCGTCAATACAAATGAAGGATGTCGAATAAATCCATGCGAAATGAAGGATTTATTCGCACCCGTATCAAACAATACACGTGCTGGAATTGAGTTAATTGTGAATATACCTGAGACCACATCGGGTTCTGTTTTCGCTTCAGCCGCGGTAAGTTGGAAGGACCTAGCCTTCGCCTTAGGAGCTTCTGTTGGAGACTCCTTTGTGTCTTTCTTTCCCACCAACTCGGGGCATTCAGATTTCTTGTGACCGGGTTGGTAGCATTTGTAACAAACAGAAACTTTTCCGGGACATAGCGATGCAGTGTGCCCCGTCTTCCCACATACCAGACACGGCTTGTCCTTGAAGCGGCACTCACCTTTGTGCCCCTTTCCACATACTTTGCAACTTGGCGACCCACCTTTAGCATCCACTTTCTTTCCCGATTCTCCAGTTCGAGCTTTCTTTGTAGGGCTTGGATTTACATCTTGCGCCCTTCGCTCGCCCCTTTCAACTTGCTTCTTCAACTCGATTTCTCGTTCCCGAGCAACGTTTATAATTTCGGTAAGGGTCTCGTATTTTGAAGGAGTCATGAACTCCCTATATTCGGCGCTCAACATGTTATAGTAGTAGTATATCTTTTGTTCTTCATTTGTCACCAATTCGTCACAAAACTTCATCTTATCCATAAACATTCCCGTGATCTTGTCTATGGACTAGCCTTTGTGTTTAAGTTGCATGAACTCTTCCTTGATTTTATTAATGACCGCCTTGGGACTATGATGTTTGAGAAATGGCGTCTTAAACTCCTCCCATGTCATGGCCTTAGCCGCTTCGCTTCCAATATCTTTCTTTTTGTTATCCCACCAATCTTTTGCTTGACCCCTTAATTGACCCGTGCCAAAAGCTACGTAGTCATCTTCATCACAATGGGCCCTCTCAAATACCCCTTCGATATCGCTTAGCCATCGTTGGCATATTATTGGGTCAACTTCCCCATTATAGACTGGCGGTTTGCATGCCATGAACTCCTTGTATGTACAAGGTTTTCGTCCTCCGGACTTTTCCTTTGCTAAATTGGCATTATCCTCCAATTTCTTGATTCTTTCCTCAACCAGTGATAGTACTGTGTTATGGATCTTATCGATGAAACCAGACAAACTATTTTCGATTGCCTTTCCAACCTCTTCAGCAATCACTTCTCTTGTTTGCTCGGTGACTCTCGGCATCGTATCATTGTTACCTTTATCCGCCATCATGAAACTGAAATGTTTACATTAAATGTTAAACATTTCACTTATAACATGGCTTTATTTGCTTTGGTTTAGCCAAGTCCGTCACTTGCTTTAACCATTCGCCTTTATTGCACTTTCCGGGTTTGAGTGTGTTAACACATTCTTCCCATGCATGACAATTCATTTCTCATTTCTTACATAAGGTACAATCTATTAAAATAGTAAGTTACTTCTTACCGGACGATCGATCAAGCTTGAACCGAACACTTGTTGACAACCTTAAGCTCTGATTACCAACTTGTAACACCCTTAAAAATTTCTACTTGAATTTAGTAATAATTCATAAGATTATACAAAAGATGTCTAAATTAAAAACATAGTTTCAAGAACCAAGTTCTAAGGTAACAAACATTAGTTAACTACCAACTAATTAAAACATCCATAAGTAGTTTAACAAACGGTTTACATCATAACATTGTTTAAAAGAGTTAATTTAAGCGGAAGCTTCAAAAGTTTGTGTTCGGTTCTTCAAAAGCTTGCTTGACCGTCATCCGTAATCCTTGAATACCTAGAAACTGAAATGTTTACAATAAACATTAGTATTAGAATTCATGGAATTATGGTTCAATCGAATCTACATTAGAAACGGATTCGAATTGCTATGATATACAAAACTTAGCCAACATTTCCTGACTCTACCGTAACTTACGGTATCTACCGTAAGTTACGGTAGTCTTTTTATCATTTTGGTCCACCGTAACACAGGGGTAAACCACCGTAAACATTTGATCTCTACCGTAAATTACGGTGGATACCGTAATTTACGGTAGCCACTGCAAATCCATATTTTGTTTGGTTTGGTTATTTTGCCCAAACCCAACTCAATGATTTCTCATTCAAACCACCAACACACTGATTTCTAATGTCTAATAAGTCTTTTTATGAACATTAACAAAGACCAAGTAATCATACTACAATGCATTAACCACACATCATTTGATAATTTGACCCGTTTGGCTCATCTATGGAATCTTCCATTTGTGACGACTACCAATGCGATTCAACTAATTCTTTACCTATAATTCAAAATAGCGAGCATTATCGCTTTAATTCAACTTGACTTCTATTCTACAATTCGACTACACATATACTAATTATCAAATTACCCAATGTAACAAGTTAAGTTAAGTTACATACCTTCAAAGTAGGCCTTTCAAACGTGGTTCGCCACCCGCTTGTCCGCTTGACGCTCCTGCGCCCGTTCCTTTAGAGTTCATTTATGATATGTTTAGAACTCTCTTTAAATCATAATTCGCATAATACACCGAAACATCATAATTATGCGTTTAAACTTGGAATTTCAGTTTTAAGCCTTCTTAGAGGCATTTCAACAAACACTTTAAGGGTAGATTTTTACATGATTAAACATCAAGTCTCTAGTTTATCACTTAGCCCTAATTTCACATCATTCAACCATTTTACATGATTGTTAACTTCTAAATTTCTGAGATCACTTCAAAATTGTCAGATTACACTAGATCAACACTCTATTTCCTAGTGTTCATCAAATTACACATAACACACTAATCACCTACAATGGTGTTCATAGGTTTCACTTAATTTCACATGATTTCAACTTGTATTTGTCTAGGGTTTGTCCCTAGACACTATAGTTGTTCCTAAATCATCATAAGACATACATGCAACCATAATTTCAGGTTTTTCCCAATTTCATTAGAATTTCAAGTTGAGAGTTTTCATCAAATTTTACATACCTTGTAATCCTCTTGTGATGAGGATCAATAATCTATGCTCGATTTTCGTTTTTGATCAGATTTGGACCTTCAATTTGGTTGTTTTGTGAATGTTTAGGGTTTAGAGGGAGCTTGGTGTCGCCCCTGATGTTGGTCGACTTCAACAAACACAGAAAAATGTGTTTTATGTTTTTAATCTTATTATTTCAATAAATTAGTTTCCATTTAGGCACATTTAGTCCCTCATCTCTCACTTTTTGTTTGTTTGAACCCCTAACTACTCATAAGTGACTAACTAACTTAGTTAGTGTCACTTCTAGTTAGTTTATTTTACCATTTTACTTACAACTAAATTGTAAATTTATGAACTCGTATTTTCGGGATGTTACATTATGACCTCTTAAAAGCCACAACTTTGCTATAAAAAAAGGTTGAGGACGCAACTTTGTTGCTCGTTTGTCTTTTGTTTCGATGTAAATTTTCTTTTGGATTGAGCCCATATGATTTTACATTGTATACTTATCCAAAGTTCTTTGACTATTTTTTTATTTAACTTATTTGTTTTTTTAAATAATTAAGGGTATATTAGTCATTTTACATATACTTTAACGGCCATCCATCATAAGGACTGTCATAGTTACAAAAATTGTAACAATAAGAATTGTGTAATTTGAGGGCATTGGTACAATTTAGGCAAACCACATGGACTATTAGATTAACTTAGAGTAGCTCTAATACGCCATTTTTACCCGTTTTTGAGGGTGATGTGGACCTCCATTTTCATTTTTGTTATTGAGGCAATCATGTTTACCTTTCATTTTTTGAGATTCATTTTTGTGGACAAACTACAGAAAATGTTTACGTGATGGGGAGGAGTTCAAATAAGCCGAGCTGAGCTCTTGATTAACTTATGAGAGCTCGAGCTCGGCTCATTTATTGTCTATTAACTAATATATTTAATAAAATAATATAAATGATAGATTCGTTTAGGCTCATGAGCTTGGTACATGAAGCTCAGACTCGTTTACTAAACAAACTTATTTTTAGTTTTGGGCTTGGCCCGACTCGTTTACTAGACAATTCTAAATAACGGGTAAATGTTACTAATATTACACTAATGCTCGATAAGGCTCGACGTGCTTCACATGCCAGGCTCAAGCTCGGGCTCGATAAGTAAACGAGCTTTATTTTAGGCTCAAGCTTGACTTGGGCTTGATAAGGCTAGGCTCGTTTCGAGCTCTTTCTCGAGCCGCTTAGCTTGTTTGCATCCTAGTGGGGATGGTGTTAGTGGGTGAGTGGGTTGGGTAGTAATATTAATTTATTATTATTTTTGTGTAAAGAGTGTATGTGTTTTTAGATTCTTTTACTGGGTGACTTTTATTGTGTTTTTGATGAATGAGTAATTTTCTTTAGTGTGTTTTTAGTTTTTTTTTTTAATTTGGTGACTTTTATTGTGTTTTTGATGAATGAGTGGTTTCCTTCAGTCCCCTAAACCAATGTTTTAAAAACCGGTTTTTAAATCGTACCAGGTTAGGTTAAAAAATGATTCAATCAATTGCACTGGGTTGTACCGGGCGGTTTAACCGGGTCGACTTATTAACCTTATAAATCCATAAAATACAATTTCAACTCAAAATAATCCGCAATTACATCATTCCATGTTACATCATTCCAGAAGTTAATCCATAATAAAAAAAATAACGCAATGATCAATGTGGATTGTGAATGAAGTTTGATCAATGTGGATTGTGGACGCTACGTTTTACTAAGAAGGTAATCTGTCACTTTTTTTTTGCTAATACGAAGGGTACGTTATTAGTTTAGATCTAACCAATTTAATGAATTACTCCTAAAGGTTCACATCAAACTAGTGCTAGTTGATTGAGTTACTTCGGAAACAAACAGACTAAAGTCAAATTCATTTGGGGTATTCTCTCAATTCCAAAAAAACAACGGGATCAAGTATTAGTTGTCGATCAGAACATACATGGATAGAACCTATAAAGGGGGCTCGAAAAACAAGTAATTTCTGCTGTGCTATTATCCTTTTTCTAGGTTCATTAGGATTCTTGTTGGTTGAAACCTCGAGTTATCTTGGTAAAAATTTGATATCTTTATTTTCGTCTTAGAAAATCGTTTTTAAACACTTAAAAGTCCAAATTTTAACCTTATAATTTAATTTACAAGCTAGATTTGTGTGAATTAAAAATGAAAGATAGTTAGTGCTTCCGTAGTGGAGCGCTTTGCCCTAGCATGGCGCTGCGAAAACGCCTGGAACACCAATACTTGGGGCGCTATCAAGGAGAAAAGGGGGGGGGGGGGGGAGGCGCCATATATTTCATGGCGGTATGGGGAGAGGTTTCAAACATTGGACCAATCCAAAATTAGTTAGTGTTTTTATAATTAATTAATAAAAACAAAAATTAATAATTAGGTAATGATGGGTAGAGGCTTTATGACTACGGGCTCTAGTGATATAACGCCCCATAAAGCTTGTGTGACGTGGCACGACAAGTGTCGCATAACGCCCCACAAGAGGCTTTATGGCTACGGATGGCTTTAGACTGAAGGGAGTGGGGCGACTGCCCCTCACAAGTCGCCCCAGGTCACCTGGAACACCGCCCCCGTGGCGTCTTCGGGGGCGTCCCATTCCAGCCCGTCTCCAGCAAGTCGCCCAACTTTTTCAATTTTCAATTCATTTATCCGTTGCCAACGGATAGTTTGGCCAAACTTTTTTATTTTTTTTTAAATAATCCAACCTTTATAAATAATACCACATATCAAACACATTTTTACCACAATCTTCTCTCAACTCATCAAAATTTATACCAATCTTCTATCAACTCATCAAAATGTATCCCCACAACATCCCTCCTTTCAACCAAAATACACAATCTTCCAATCCACAACCCGATATGGCGGACCCAAACGTTTTAAATAACCCCGCTTTTTACGCCTATTTCAATAATATGCACGTTGCTAGCCCTACACCGCAAGTATACTACAACAATACGACGATACCGCAAAATATGGGGTTCACCACTTGGAACACACAACAACCCAGTGGTTTTCAAAACGTTGGAGGATCGAGACAACAAAATGGTATAAATTTTTTAGATATTTTTTTTGTAAAGAATATGTTTTTTTTTTAACTTTGTTTGTATTCCATCTAGTGGTTGATTTAGATGACGAAGAAGTTCCGGAGACCCAGTTCCACGTCGGTCAAAATGATGTTGAACCTCAAAAAAAAGAAACGTTCACACAAGAGGAAAACACCGGGTGAAGAACGCTTGAAAACCAAACCGATACCGTGGACTTCCAACGAGGAAATGAGCTTGTCCAAGGCTTGGCTAGAAATAACCGAAGACCCGAGATGTAGTAGGTTGTCATATAACTTATTGGTCTCGTATGTACAAAGTTTTCTATAGATAACTATTGTTTTGTTTTTTATAGGTAACTATCAAAAGGAAAAAACATATTGGTCTCGTATTTACAACGTTTTCCTCAAGTTGGAAGATCAAGAAGATGGATACCGTGATCCCGATGGTATTGGCGCGAAGTGGCGTAAAATGCGTCATTTGATTCAAAGTTTCAACCAAATATGCACTCGCCTAAATAACTCGAGTGTGCGCCAAAGTGGTTCCGACGATGCGATGCTCCAAGCAAACGCCCAAAATGAATTCCGAGCCGAACACAAGAAGGCGTTTCCTTATCTTGCTATTTGGCAATTTTTAAGAAAAAGTTCGAAATTTCACATAGTCATCGCCTTCGACCCATTTAAAACTCATGGCCAACCGTCGGCTAAGCGGTCAAAAACCTCATCCTCAAACGACCATCAAAGTACCGGTTCGGACGCTCGGTGCCAAATAAATCTCAACGACATTGAGGAAGATTTGGAAGAGCCACATGAAGAGGACGATGCGTTTCAACCACCACAATGGCCGGTTGGCCGAGATAGGGCCAAAAAAGCCGCCCAACCGTCTTCTAGCGGTGTACGAATCGACTACACCGAAACGTTTGAAAAAGTGACCAATAAGTTAGACGGGTTGTTGCAAACGAGCCAACAACGGATCAACTTAAAAAAAGAACACGGGGACCGAAAGCTAAAGCTGAAAGAAAGTTGTCAAAAAGCACTTGATTTGCAAATATTAACAACCGACACGACAAACCTTACTGGAGCCGAGCTTGCTTTAGCCGAACAAATGAAGCAAGAAATTCGAGAAAAATATAACCTTTGTTGATTGTATTTTTTTATTTTTGTTGATGTATTTTTTTTTAGTTGATGTATTTTTTATTTTATTGAAGTAATTTTTTTTATTGAAGTATTAGTTTTTATTTACTTTGATCAATACTTTTATAAAAAAAATAGGACTTTTTTTTATATCTTTTACATAAAAAAGACAAAATAAATCAATCCACGTGTCGCAAGACGCCCCACCCAGCAAGGTTGCCCCACTCCCCCTTTTTTGGTCAAATTCCTCTTATATGACGTGGCGCCACGTGTCGCAAGACGCCCACTCAAAAGGTTGAAGGGTTGTACTGTACCTGAATAGGTGTGTACTTAGCTGGAAGAGGCCCACATCATCACATCACATGGGGGTAAACAAACCAGATGATCCAGAAGCTCAACACCACCATCACCACCACCGTAGTAGCAGCAGCAGCTTATTAGCATACGGCGTTTCTTCCATTGGGCGGACACAATGATTGACCAGTTCATCAATTTTGTCATTCGACCACCCAGGTATCTTCTTTACCAGATCTGCTGTTTCTTGTTCATAACTTGCCCTGTACGAAGAAATACTTGTAAATCGGATGTTTCCCCCTTTGGTCAAATGCAGCATTTGCACTTAAATTAGGGCCAATTAAAGAGGTTTGAGTGTTTTGGAACTAATAGTCAAATGAATATTCCTAAATGGAAATTCTCAAATTCCCATTTTGGAACTTCAAATCTAAGTACATACCCAAGTACCCAACATGTTTTAAAGTAGCTATTATAAATGTATAATTAGTGTTTCAAACTTGTTATAAATAACTTCAATTCAAGCACCTTGCTTTCCAGTTATTAGTTAGGGTACTTATTCGGGGCGTTTATCGGGTATTGCATTTGGTTTGTGTGGGTAGTTCGGCAACACTGCCACAAGGGTTTCGTTTAGTGGAATTGAAAAGGGGATCGGGTAGTGTATGCCGGTTTGAGTATGTGGGGAAACCGATTGAACGTGGGGGGTGGCAATGAGGTGGCCGTCTCTCATTGGTTGGTGCCATTTGGGTAGGTTGGGTACTTTGGTTTGTGCCTCTAGTACCGTAACGTACTGCTGTTAGAAATATACAAGAAGCATAATCATATAACCTTAAATCCTATGCAGTCAATAGCGGTGGGATAGCATTAGCGATTAGCTGCCCTCGTGTAAAATAATGGTCAGAATAGCGGAACCGATATTATCGGTGATATTGGCTGCTATTTGACCGCTATTTTGATTCCCAGATAGTGGTCATAGCACTGATTTTCACAGTGTTATCTTTTCTGGCCAAAACTAAGGAAAAGCTCATAAAATTCATTTTTTTGGAATAACTCAACACTAAAAGCCCAAACGTCAAAGTTCAAACCAAGGGAGATTATTTCCCTTCAATGTGGCAAAATGGGTTGGTCAGATCAGATTCCGAAAAGAACTGAAATGTTTATGATTAGATTTCATAGCTTATAACTAGATCATGTTTCAAATATTGACACTTTTGTGTTTTGACTTTCTATATTACTATTACTATTATATATGTTTTATATATAAATATATAAATTCTGCTTGATATTAAAGTTACCGATATCCCACCGTGATAGCCTATATTTCAAATAGTGGCCCTTGACTGCTATTTGATTTTGGACCGCTATAACTGCGTAGCTTAAATCCCAGTTGTTTCACTACTTGCTGCTGGTAGATATATGTAAGGATCATACATAAAGCTGTTTGCTTTTCTGCTCAGAAATAAAGTTTCTGATTTCTGGAATTTGTATCTGATTTAGGGATTAGTATATAACAGAAATTGTATGAGAGCC
The DNA here is from genome assembly GCA_030545235.1 of Helianthus tuberosus. NCBI lineage: Eukaryota > Viridiplantae > Streptophyta > Magnoliopsida > Asterales > Asteraceae > Helianthus > Helianthus tuberosus. The sequence goes on from CM060436.1 coordinate 10,818,572, forward strand.
GATCAATTAAAAATCGGGGTATTGATCCATTTCTAATGTCGTATTGGATGTGCACTTTTAGCATACCTTGAACTTTTTTAAATGATTACACAGGGCCGAATACAATCCTGACCAGTACTTATGGGAAAAAAACTTCACTCTTGCCGGTAGGAAATTCACAAGACAAGATCTGGAGGCGAGTACGGACATGCGTATCCACAACTTGCATATCTTTCATACCACATCCCGATACGGGACGGGCATATATCTGACACGCGTTATTTGTGTTTTGCAGCTCAGGAATAGTAGAGGGCATACGTTGAGGTGCAGCCATTATTTGCCGTCACCGTTCCCAGCTGACACTGCTCTCCCTTGTGTCGTATACTGCCATGGAAACAGGTTCTCGTTTCTCAATCTCGATGATATATAATTGTATATGCGTTAAATGAATGAGAAACTTATTTGTTATCTATGGGACATGTGTAGTGGATGTAGGGCAGATGCAAATGAGGCTGCTGTTATTCTTCTACCATCAAACATTACGGTGTTCACTCTTGATTTTTCGGGTTCGGGGTTATCTGACGGCAATTATGTCAGCCTCGGTTGGCATGAGGTACACGTTCTCTTCCGTTCTTCAATTTTTTTTCTCTAGTTGTATCATGTTTCTAATATTTGTTTTCGTTTTCACTTCAGAGAGATGACCTCAAGGTTGTTGTCTCGTATTTGAGAAAAAATGAACAGATATCGCGCATTGGTCTATGGGGACGTTCTATGGGTGCAGTCACTAGGTACTTTCTTTAACATTTAATGTGCATTAGTAGTATATGTGAAACTGTGAACCAGCGGTCGGACCGGGAAACCGGCTGGTTGAATCGGGTTTCTAAGGGGTTGGACTGGATTTTTTTTTATATTTTTTAAATTTTACCCTATAAATTTTACGACACCATCCGCTTCTTACACCCTGTCAGACCGGTAAGGAGACCGGTTCGACGTCCGGTCCGGTTCTGAAAACATTGGTTACAAGATCCAAGTGCTAGAGCGCTCCTTGGTTTGATTCTACCTAACTTTATTTCTTTGATATGACACAGCTTACTCTATGGTGCGGAAGACCCTTCTATAGCTGGAATGGTGTTGGATAGTGCTTTCTCTAACTTATTTAATCTAATGATGGAACTGGTTGACGTGTATAAAATCCGGCTTCCCAAGTTTACGGTAATGCTTTTTTGATTCTTATTACAGAAAAAGCTTAAAATACAAGACCACCTTATCGTGCGATGCATACACGAGCATCTTAGCCGCACATCTGATCTAATCTAGGCCTTCACTTGAACGCGGCGGCATAATAGTAATTAACTTTGCATAATTACTCACGTTATTGCATAATTACGCACGGTATAATACATAGTTACCCACGTTATTTGCATAATTACGCATGGGTTGGGTCAACCCTAATTACACACGTCATTTGCATAATTACGCACGTTATATTGGTGGTCGCGTACGCAACGCACGATAAGGAGGTGTTGTACGTTAACCGGCCTCTACATATACATATAAGTTTACGGTTGAGATGTTCAAATATAATTCTCTTTTTCCTAACATATAATGACGGGTTTAAGTAAAAATGCATGAAAATGAGAAAAAAACATGCTTTTATATGTTTTCATAGTACATGTTAATATCATAAACACGTTGACAGTTTGATTTTTATGTAAAGCTTCTCTTCCATGCCATAAAGTTAAACACTCTTTATTGCAATCATGAACGTTCCTAAAAAATATCGAAATTCTTTTCATTTAATCAGGTGAAGGTGGCTCTGCAGTACATGCGTCGAGTGATTCAAAAGAAAGCAAAATTCGATATCATGGATATTAACGCCTTGAAGGTTGCACCGAAAACATTCATTCCCGCTTTATTTGGCCACGCCAAAGGCGACAAGTTTATACAACCGCACCACTCAGACCTTATCTCTCTTTCCTACGCGGTATAAAACATTTCCCGATACTTTGCGGTTCCGTTACACGTATTAAGTTTGGTAATAGTTTAACTGTTAAAGAACAATCTGATTAATTCTGAATATCTACAGGGAGATAAAAACATGATAAAGTTCGACGGCGATCACAACTCAACTCGGCCACAAGTTTTTTACGACTTGGTATCCGTATTCTTCCACAACGTTCTTCACCCTCCGCAAGTATCACCGGAATGTTCGAGCAGATACGAGAAATATTATGACCTCGGAGATCTTCAGGTCGATGCTGGTATAGAAGAGGTAATTTACTAATTTCTGTTTCATCAAACGTATTATAGTTATAGTTACCTTCATGTCGAATAATTCTGTTTCTGCTGAGACCTGAGTGCAGAACTCCGTGTTGAACGTTGCAAGAATGGGTAGTCTTCACAAACCGTCACGATTGCAGGTGAGTGAAACTGTAGATATTGGTATTCTTTTTTCGGTAAACGAATTTTGTTTAGATGTATACTCTACAAAATGTACTCAAGTGTAATCTATGTTGCGGTTTTGTATTTTGGGTATCTTAAGTTTTTTTGAACTTGATTTTTGTGTACGGATCTTATCAGGACAATCCAAGTGGTCAAATTGAGGAGTGTTGTTCTTATACAAGCTCAAATAGAGAGAGCTGGGGAAGATGCTCATCATTGGGTAGTGTTGGTGAACCTTTTCCAGACTGCAACGTGTCTAATGACAATGAGGTGCTCTCTCTCTCTCTCTCTCTCTCTCTGTCTGTCTATATAGGGATCCTAAGAGAAACACATGTTAATTGAGAAACGCAAGAAGCATTATGGACAACACGTTTTCTCTAAGCCAAAAAAAAAATATTTTTTTTTCTGCTAATTGCACGTGTATATTGTCAATTTTTAATACACATGTATGTGTATATTGTCAAATTTTGAATTATACATATGTGTACGTTATCAAACAAGTATTTACGATGCTTATTTTTCTATTTTAAGCACGCAATTACACATATGTAGTTATGTACACTAGAAAAAACATGTTCAGAACCACAATCTTCCTTTATATACATATATGTACAATCTTTTATATACATTTGTACATATATGTACCTTATCAAACATATATGTACGATATTATTTTTCAATTTTAAACACCTATATACGCAATTATACACATATGTATAATTAAAAAAAACACCCCTGACAGGGAAAAGGGCGATTTAGGGATTTTAAGTTTTTTTCATTAGAAAAAAATGTGTGGTCCAAAATGCTTTTAACGTTTCTGAGTTACCCTAGTGCTTCTCGCATGATCCTGTATATAATATACACACTTCATTGAAAGAAAAATGTATTTTGCATTTCTAGTGTGTTGTTATTGTGCCATATTACTCAAGTGATTGTTGGAATTTAGGTGACGTTGAAGGTGCTTGCAACACCTCTTCGAACCAGTAAACATGCACCGGCAGCAGCAGATGTAAAGAAAGATAAAAAGAAAGTTTCAACGCCTTCAAAGAAAAGTGGACGTGACAAGTTTGAAAAACTAGAGGCCCTTAGTCAGCGGCTGCGCCTCTGCATTCTGAAACGTGTCAAGCATAGGAGAAACCATTCATCCTAAATATGTAACATACTTAGGTTCTAGGTTTTAAGATGATTTTTCGATTTGATTTTCTTTAACATCTGCTTGGTAACAACTAACATGTAAGCGTAAGTCATTCTTTTTCTAACCAGAAGTGAAAACTGACAAGCAGATTATGCGAGGCCCGCTCGCTGTTGTGTTTTGTTCATGTGAAGCTTAATTAGAGTAAAATACTGATTTCTACCCCATTGCCGGTTTCCACCTTTATCTTTACTAACTACATTAGACACTTTAACGACTGTCTATTTTGGTCGTTAAATACAAGCATGTGAAAGTCATGTGAGGGTATTTAAATTCGATTGGCATGTATGGTAATCTTTTAATGAAGGTTTAGCTCCCTTTTACATGGGACGATTAGGGTCAACGTGAGTTGGGCGTAAACTCATTTCGCCGAGTCCAATATGAAAGTAATTTTTATAAATTATAAGCGCAATGAAATAAGTTTCTCAATGCCGAATTCATGGTACTCTTTGCTTTCGCCGATGTGTAATATTAAATAATCAATGGTTTTATGCAAACAATTAACACTGCTACCTCTTATCTGTCCTTGATATTATGACCATGTTCTGATCTACTTGCTTGTATCCCTGTATTCCTAGAATCCTTTAAGATTTCTCTTCCATTCTCCACAACTTTTTGCCTCCTTGACTTGTGCTTTGACTCTGATTGGAGCTTTTGTCTTGTGTTGTTAGCACCACTAGACTCTTCACCTGATCCCATTTGTAGGTTTGATCTGTGTCTGTTGGATGGTTCTGTTTGCATTTCAGACTCATGGGTTGCCGTTGCCTTGCCGTCTTGTTCGAAGAAAAGCGCCTGCACGACCATTCTTACTGGAAGCCTCGAGTTTTTCACAACATGAGCACAAACTCCTGGCGACAACTTCTGGCAGTCGATAACATTGCACAACTGCTTCTTCTCTTCCTTGGTTGTCTTAGGATGCTCCTGTTCACCATCCAAATTCATGAATATAACAAAACAAAACAAAACACAACACGATTGTTGTTTAAAACAATAACATTATTAGTTAATTACCTTTAGATAGATGTTGATTGCTTTGTAAAGATTGTCGTGTTGGGGACGGGGTAAAGCTTTTGCAAGCGACACTAGTTTGTGTAGCGGCATATTTGCATCCCTTGCAACTATTTGAAGATAAGAGTCCACAACTTGCCCAACCTTTGTAACCGAATCATTTGGTCCCGTCCATCGTATCATAAAACTGTCCACCACAGCCTTAACCAAGTCGATAGACGAAAGTTTCAACAAATCATTTGGCGTTGCGTCCTCTAACTGCAAGCTGCATTTCTTAATAAGTTGTGCCTCCATCACCGTAGACACCCTTAAGAGTTTGGCTAAGCTAAGGAGTCTCAACAGGAATCCAGTCGATACAGATCCTTTATCTTCAGGAATCATGCTAATGATGGTCTCCAGTTGTCGTTTCTTTTTGTTTACAGTTGCAGTTGAGGAGGTTTCAGGGTCGAGTTTACTCGACCTTGGTAGCCAAAGACATGCGTAAACATGCAAAGCTTCACCGATAAGTTGAGGAGACAGCATGTTACTTAACTTCACACTATTAATTATGCATCTGAATAGGTCTATATCCAGGTTTGCTATATCCTCAGTCCACCAATCCTTAGGGGAAGCAGCCTTCTTTCGCGCATATCCTTTTCGGGTATAAGTGTAGGACCATTTAACCTGCATCCAAAGCCTCTTCTGCTTTTAGTTCTATTATTCTCCCGACCCTTCAAGAATGTATCACATCGGAAATTCCAACAATTTGTTTAATCGATACAAATTTTGAGCACATTGAACTATCCATGTGGCTCAGAGCCCTCACAGCCCAAGCACAACAACGTAAATCGTTATTATCAGTAGCCCTTCTAGTCATTACATTTAGAAATATTTTTTATAGTTCTAAAAGTGATAATTTATATTAAAATTAAATGAGTCGTTTTCATTTGGTGAAATCCAATACAAGAATGAAAGAAACAATATTTTTCAAAAAACTTTTTTTTTTTCTGATAAGAATTATTACAAGGCCCAAAACTCATACACTAATTCATATAATCTTGTCTTAAAGGATTACTGATTACCTTGCTAGGTGGTGTGACTATTTTGTCAACAATAGAATCAATGCACTTTCTAATAATCCCAAGATTTTCAGACCATTCAGGCAATGTTCCAGTCGTGTGCAGCGTGACAATCGAATCTTTCCACCCTTGAAGGATGCATGAGTTAAAGAAAGCCTCCAGCTTCGAGACGAAGTTCCCCTTGTCAACAGATTCCGTCATTTGAAGGAACTTAGCAGCCGAAATTGCTTGTACAAAGTTATGAGCACTGAGATCAATCGTGACCCCATAGCAAAACTTCGCGCATAGTTCAAAAGCGTCTTCACCACCAGGGATATCATGAAGCTCCACACAACATCTGCTGCTATCCGAGCAAAGTCTTTGTAAGAGACCGCACTTTGGAAGAAGCGGAAACTGCAACTTGGGATTTCCATATGATGAGTCTGCATGTGTGTTAGTTAATGTATGTGTTTAAACTAATTAAAGATAGTACCTTATGGAGAAGATAGGTGACGTTGTTGACGCATATGGTTAGGTCGCTTGGTAAGTCTGAAAGCGTCGTCCTACATGTTATCAAACAAGCATATATATCAAGTAGTTGCAGCATATGTATTGTTTTCATATTGAAACTAATGAACCTGATGGCTTGTTGTGTGTAAAAGTTATCCGGCCTTGTCCCAATTCGCATAAACTTCATCTTTTACTTGATGAAATGAATATTATTGTGCTTTGCTTATCTACAACTAAATTTAAGAAAGAAGAATCACATAGAGGAAACTGAGTGAGATGTCAACTGATGCAAAGCAGAAAATCATATACGCGTAATTCCGTTTGTAATTTGTTATATTCTTGTCTTTAGCAGTATAATATATACAACAACAACCGTACCCTGTAAATCCTACAAATAGCAAAGCTAAAAGCAGTATAATATATGTGTTACAAATATTCAAATTGATGATGAAAAACTAAACATATGTTTAATAAACAAGTATTGGTTAGGAAAATAAGACAAAAGATCAAATACAAATAACTTTAACGTACAAAACGTACGAACCGAAGATTTTGCTGAAAAAACGCGGTGGCATTTTCGTAATTATTTACTCGTAGAGTAATTGTCAAAATTACTCTACAAATGATCTTGTAGGGTGATTTTGATCTTGTAGAGTAATTTTGTAAAATGTTATTGTAGAGTAATTTTGATCTTGTAGCGTAATTATCAAAATTACTCTACAAGTGTATCAAAATTACTCTACATCAAAATTACTCAATAAATGTATCAAAATTACTCTGCAAGTTTATCAAACAACATACAATTCAAAATTACTCTACAAAATTACCTTACAAGATCAAAATTACCATACAAGATCATTTGTAGAGTAATTATGATACTCTACAAAATTACTCTACAAGATCAAAATTACCCCTACAAGAACATTTTACAAAATTACTCTACAAGGTCAAAATTACCCTACAAGATCATTTGTAGAGTAATTATGATACTCTACAAAATTACTCTACAAGATCAGAATTACCCTACAAGAACATTTTACAAAATTACTCTACAAGGTCAAAATTACCCTACAAGATCATTTGTAGAGTAATTTTGATAATTACTCTACGAGTAAACAATTACGAAAATGCCACCGCGTTTTTGGCTTTTTCATGTCTTAAGTACGAGAAGGCACTTTGTACGTGAACTTTACTCAGGAAAATAAATGAAGGATGTTCACCTGGAAAAAGAAAATGAAGTTTGCTGATTGAAGCTATGAGGAACCAAACTAATGCAATGAAGGATGTTTAATAACAAAGTCTTGCCCATACATATATGCATGCAATGATGAGCAAGTACATCAACTAATAACATGGGAAAAATGAATGTGTTTAGTGAACCAAATCAAATCAAATCATGTAAGGCTATGAGAAAAAGCATAGTATGATCAGGCATGAAATTTAGTGGGGAAAAGGTTGGGCCAAGAAGCAAGAAAAGATATTCCCCATTATGGTTTCCTCCACTTGACATGGAAATATCAAATATGTAGAGTTAATTACGGTTTCGTCCTTGTGGTTGGTAAAATTCCCGGTTTCGGTTCTCGTGCTTCTATTTGACTATGAGCAGTGGCGAAGCTTGACCCGAATGACGGGGGGTCGAAAATGTATATACTAAAAAATTTCTATAGAACCGGGGGGTCGAAAACGTATATACCAAAAAATTTCTATACGAAAACTACATATATAACACTACTGAGCGAAAAGTTCGGGGGGTTAGACGCCCCTCCCCGCCCCTTCTATACTTCGCCACTGACTACGAGGGTTTGTGGTTTCCGTTTCTTGCCATTGACTAACTACACGTTTACTTCTGTTGCTGTTAAATGGAAAAGTAAAATGTCATTTCTCCTTACGTATAAGGTCTTACTGCAAATGGTACAATCTTTTAAATAAAAAAAAAAGAAAAAGAAATTATATAATTTTTTTAATTTAAACAACCACCAGGGGTACTTTTATTTGTTTTATTGTATTTAATTTAAATATACAATACATAATTATTATAATTTTTCTATAAAAATGTACCTTTGTGCATAAAGAGCTTAAATCCAAGTTAAAATGACATTTATACCCTTTCATTTAACAACAGAAAAAACGAATATGGTCTCAAGGACTGAAATGCCTATTAGCAAGATTGGCAAATTGGTTTTAAAACTAAGTAAAAACCGTAATTAACTCAAATATGTATGTGTGGCCAATAATTGGATTATTTTGCATGGCAAACATTTCCACACTCACTCATTTAAATTCTGTCTGGTAATTTAATGAAATCGTACAAATAAAGCAAATAATACTCTCTTCTTACTTTCTTTTTTCAATTAAAGTAGTAAGATGGAATTGAAGATGATGGCTAATGAATAATGATGTTGAAGCAGTCAACTCATACTTTGTTGTATTATTACAGCCTGCCTAGCTACATATTTGAAATGATGATGTCTATACAATCTTTATCAACATTATTTTTTTCTATATATGTCAACATAGATAGTACAACATGACATCACAAGGCAAGAGGTAATGTTTAGAAAAAAGCCTGCAATGCCCTAAAGTAGGATGAAGAAGTTTAATTTCATTTTTTTTCATCCCGTTGGTAGGCCTGTTATGTTAAGACCATGCGTAGTGGTAGAAGGTTATATTGCCCCCACCATGGGGCATTATACGACACGTGGCGTCCTAGTCAGCAAGGGGGCGTTATAGCAAAAGTGGCGTAGTGGGGCATTATGCCAATAACGCCCATATTATTTTTAATGAAAAAAAAAAAAAAACAAATCAGCCTTTAAAAAAAAAAAAAAAAAAACAAATGGGCATTATTGATTGGTGGGGGAAAAAGTTGTCAGGGAATCTTGAAATTGATTGGCCACTTCAAACCACACAAGAACCAAATAAGCGTTTTAATAAAAACGCCGGCCTCCAATTTTTTGCTTTAAAACGCCTTAAAACGCCCCATGTAATGGGGGTGGGGGCGTTTTGGGGCGTTATTTTTCAATTTTTTTTAAAAATCACGCCCCACTACGGGTGGTCTAAGTAGATGTGTAATTGTTAACGCTCATGCCATATGGAATGGGTTGGGGTGGGGTGTGACTGGGCTCAACGGCGGTTCTTACCATGGGCCAGACGGGTCTTCTCCCTTCTCCCTTCTTTTTTTTTTTTTTCTTTTTTTGTTTCATAGTGTAAATTTTACCGAAAATTTCTGAATTTTTTTATGTAGTGTAAAATATTGGATTTTGAGAGTCCGCCCCTCCTGATTTTACCAAAAACTAAGTTCAAGATCCGTTAATGATTGGGCGTGAAATGGGAGTGATGGGCAAGCCCGTGAAGGGAGTCACGACGTGAAGGAAGAAGTGGAGTGTGTGGGGCCAAGTTTAGACCAATCATGCTTTACCATTTCTTGTTTGTTTATTTTTAATTAAATTTCTATGTGAAATCACTAGATACAGAAGCGAAAAAAACCCCGATGAGAACCATGTCTATGTGACAGTAATGCGACAGTCATTTTTTGGCACGACGGTGAAACAAAAATGAAACCATTACAGATAGCATAGCATAAAGGGCTTGTGGTTGGTGTTATCCTGTAGAACCAAACCAGCTTAAAGCATATAGCCACTGATAAACCAACATCAAAGACCATATGGAGACCCATGAGATGCATATATTAATAAGGATTAGGATCAAATACAAAGGATCCTAATTGTAAGAAGTGTAAGAAGGATTTATAGAGTGACAAGTGTCCAATAACCTAAAAAACCCACTACACAAAAAAAACCACTAAAAAAAAAAAAAAAACCTTAAACATCCACCACCACCAACCCCCCCCCCCCCCCACCCCGCCCAACCCCCCCCCCCCCCCTTACATCACCCACCCAAAAAAAAAAAAAAAAATTTTTTTATTTTTTTTTATTTTATTTTATTTTTTGCCAAGGGGGTGGGGGTTTAGGTTTTTGGGTGGTGGTGGTGGTGGGTGTTTAGTTTTTTTTATATTTTTTTTTAGGTTTTTGGGGGGTGGGGTGGGGGGGGGGGTTAGTTTTTTTTAGGTTTTTTTTTTTTTTTTGGGGGGGGGGGGGGTTTAGGTTTTTGGGTGGTGGTGGGGTGGGGGTGGGGGTGGGGGTGGGTGTTTAGGTTTTTGGTGGTGATGTAGTGGGTTTAGTTTTAGGTTATTGTACACTTGTCACTCTATAAATCCTTCTTACACTTCTTACAATTAGAAGTCTTTGTAGAATAACTTGACCCTAATAAGGATTACCAACTTTTGCCTTTCATGATTAACCCACATCAAAAGGTAGGGCAATAGGTTTCTAACATATAAAAGTTATAACAAATTATTTCCAAAAATCCAAAAAACAGGAAGTAACAAATAAAATTCAAGAAGTAACACAACTAAAATGCCTCCAAATTGGGGCCAATTTTCCCATGGAATTTTTTTAATGCTCTCAAGCAGTGTTCCAACCTCTTGATGTTAAGTTTTCTATATTGAATTCATACTAGGTGGGAATTGGATATCTTAACATAGAGATTTCAGGTAGACTTTAATAGCATCCACACAGCTGACATACGCACAACATCTCTAGCCAACCCTTTTGTTATATGATCGGCTAAATTATAGTAAATTCTCACAAACTCCACCGATATCACTCCTTGCATGATGAGCTCATGGATCATGTTATGTGTAACACCTAAGTGTCTAGACTCTCCATTATACATTTGATTATAAGCCTTAGCCAATGTAGTAGCAATATCACATCTGATATAAAGCGTATGATAGAGATATAAATAACTTATATTATACATATCATGGAGAGGTGAAACAAAATTGGACGGAGCCAGTGCCCTTTAGACCCTTCCATTCACCCCTAAGAACCAACGAGGTTCATAAAACTTGGAATCATAATTAACTTAAACAACTTCGTCCCACTCTCCTAACTTGTTTGATGTATATTTTAGAGCACGTTTGTCAACATGTCAATTGGTTTTGAAACCGATGGCTTCTCAATCGAAGTCATCCGTCTCCTTCATCCCCGAAACCGTATAGCTAGCGTAGTTGATCTCTTGTTTAGTTCAATGTTTTAATATAGGAATAACGGATTTTAATAATACTAACTATTAGCAATTGGTCGACAACAATCTCAACTATAGAAATATCTACTGATGGTCCCACCTTTTAACCTATTTTCTCCCAACGAGTTTTTTTTTCTAACTGAGGTCTAACCCAGTTAGTTTATAAAAGTATGAGGAAATTCTCTGATGATATTATTGATAAAGAGAATCCCATTATATAGGGAACAATACAAGCTAACCCTAATCTGTAAATAAGGAAAGGATACACCTAAATAATACAAAGGCTATCTCTAACAAATATACAATATTTATCTAAATAATAATAATAATAATATCCGCTAAGACTCCCCCGCAGTTTGAACGGGTGACGATCCAACGCTCAAACTAGATCTGAAAGACTGAAACAACTGCTTAGAGAGCCCCTTTGTGAAGATATCCGCATACTGATGAGCAGATGGAACATGCAATACCCGAATGTGTCCGATTCGAACCTTCTCACGGACGAAATGAATGTCAATCTCGACATGTTTTGTACGTTGATGTTGCACAGGATTATCCGAGAGGTAGACAGTCGACACATTGTCACAATATACGATGGAGGCCTTTCGTAAAGGTGTATGCAGCTCAAGCAATAAGTTGCGTATCCAAGTGGCTTCCGCAACTGCGTTAGCAACCCCACGGTACTCAGCTTCAGCACTTGAACGTGAAACAGTAGGTTGCCGTTTCGAAGACCAAGACAATAAATTATTACCCAAAAATACACAATATCCACTAGTAGAACGTCTCGAATCAGGACAACCCCCCCAATCAGCATCTGAGTAAGCAACTAAGTCATGACTCCTTGATTTAACAATACGAATCCCGTAATCAAGCGTACCCTGTATATACCGTATAATGCGCTTCATGAAAGCATAATGGGGTTCCCGTGGGTCATGCATGAATAAGCAAACCTGTTGGACAGCATAGGAAATGTCTGGACGAGTAAAAGTCAGGTATTGTAGGGCCCCTGCAAGACTGCGGTATAAAGTGGGATCGGCGACAGGGGGACCGTCAGATGCACTGAGTTTGGACGAGAGGTCCACAGGTGTGTAACAGGGCTTGCATGCAGTCATGTTAGCACGCCCAATGATTTCCTTTGCATACTGATGCTGTGATAAAAAGAGACCGGTAGACAGTTGATCAACTTTGATGCCAAGAAAATGATGAATACGCCCTAAGTCGGTCATAGCAAACTCTCGTGAGAGAGTGCCAATGATATCTCGAAGCAAAGTGTCATTAGAAGCTGTTAACACAATATCGTCGACATATAGCAATAAGTAAGCAATATTAGCGGGATCCCGCTGATAAACAAATAAAGAGTTGTCACATGCACTGCTTTTAAACCCCTGCGATGTGATAAGAGTGGAAAACCGTGTATACCATGCTCGTGGCGCCTGTTTGAGACCATACAAGGACTTTTTAAGGCGACATACAAACTGAGGATGCCGTTGATCAACGAATCCCGGGGGCTGGTGCATATAGACTGTTTCATTCAGATGTCCGTGTAAGAAAGCATTTTTGACATCTAGCTGATGAATCGGCCAATTCCTGGTGACTGCTAAAGATAAAACAGTCCTGATAGTCGCTGGTTTAACAACCAGACTAAACGTGTCCTCATAATCAATCCCGACAGTCTGAGAATTCCCGTTGACAACCAAACGGGCCTTATAGCGTTCCAAAGAACCATCAGACCGAAATTTATGTCGAAATAGCCACATGCAACGTATTACGGGGCGGTTAGTCGGTCTGGTAATGAGTTCCCAAGTATCATTATCCTGTAAAGCATTAAATTCGGTCCTCATAGCACTCAACCAATTAAAATCATCAAAGGCCTTGGCATAGGTTTTGGGGACCGGTGAGATGGTATTGGGAGTGAGATGGATAGAAGTAGATGTGGAACGGGATTTGGAACGGGTAGTCATGGGATGTTGATTAATAGGAGGTGGGCCAGATTGGTGTGAGGCTGTGGGTTGTGTGGGTGGAAGTTGGTCCGTGGAGGGTGGGATGGAAGAGGTAGGAGGAGGAGGCCGAGGGCGACGACTGTAAGTGATCGGATAGGGAGTGACAGGTGAAGGCCGAGTGGTAGGTGAAGGAGGGATGAATGAGAAACCGGGAGGGGGTGAGTCATCGAGAAAATGATAAGTGGTGGGCGTTTGTGGGATGGTATAGGGAAAGGTGGTTTCGTCAAAAGTAACATGACGGGAAATATGGACTTTACCAGTGGTAGGGTCAAAGCACCGGTATCCTCGGAAGTCCGGAGGATAACCAAGGAAAATGCAACGGATGGCTCTAGGGTGAAGTTTATGGGGTTGGGTGGTAGAAGTGTTGGGGTAGCAAGCACACCCAAAAACGCGTAAATGCTCGTAATCGGGGTGACGAAGATAGAGGGCGAAGGTAGGTGTGTAGAAATTTAATCGTTTGGTGGGTAATATGTTATGGAGGTATGTGGCGGTGTGAAGGGCTTCGACCCAAAAAATGGGGGGTAGGTTTGCGTGGATTAGGAGGGCGCGTATGATGTCGTTTAGACGACGAATCATACGTTCGGCCCGTCCGTTCTGAGAAGATGTTTGGGGGCAAGAGAAGCGAAATAATAGGCCATGGTGGGTGGCAAAGCTTTTAAAGGCATGATTATCGAATTCTCCCCCAAGGTCACATTGGAAAGTTTTTATTTTACGTTGAAATTGTGTGAGAATTAGCGTATGAAATTTAGCAAAGGTAGGAAAGGCCTCGGATTTAAATTTAAGTGGGTAAACCCAAACGAAGTGGGAGAAATTGTCAACGAGCACCATGTAATATTTGTAACCGGTTTTGCTCGTGACTGGGGAGGTCCATAAATCACAGTGTATTATGTCAAAAGGTGCAAAAGTAAAAGAATTTGATACTGAGAAGGGTAAACGTTTACTATTTGAAAGTTGACATGAATTGCAAACATTAGACAAATTATTTTTATTACACGAAAAATTGAAAGTACGACGTAATAAATCTAAAACTTGATTCCCGGGGTGGCCGAGACGCTCGTGCCAAGGTAGTGTTGGAGTGGAAAGAAAGCATGCTTGCGGAGGTAGTTGTGGTGGAGTGAAAGGATAGAGGTCCCCGGTACTGTTGTGTCTTGAAAGAGTCCGTTTAGTGTAGAGATCCTTCAAAGAAAAACCAAACGGGTCAAATTCAATAGACACACTATTATCACGAGTGAAACGTCGTACAGAAATAAGATTTCTAATGATATGAGGGCTGTGAAGGATATCGGGTAAAATGTATGTTCGATTTGGTAAAGAGTGGAAGCCAGTGCCCGTGCTTTTAATTGGAATACAAGTACCATTACCGACCATAATTGACCTGCGTACAGGACATGAACTGGGAAGAATTATTTTACCTGAATCACGTGCCGAATGGGAGCCTGCTCCAGTATCCATTATGTCATTAGTCCAAGAGTTGTTCGGGTTCATCTGCATATTGGAAAAGGCTGCACTTGGATCGGATGGGCTCAGGGCATCGTACCCATATTGTTGCGGCCCAAACTGAGGAGAAGAGTACTGGCCCGGAGCAGCAAAGTGGGCTGGAGAATTAGTAGGGGCTGACTGGTTAAAAGCTGAACCATTAGTGGGCCGCCAATTGTTTTGGGTTGGGTAGGGGCAGGGGGGTGTGGTCCACCAGGCCCAATTGGGGTATGGTGAGTTGTATGCAGAGGGATTCCCTGCTGTCCAGAATGAGCGACCGTAGCCAGCCCCACCACCCCGGTTGTCGCGGCGACCACCACCGCGTCTGCCACGTCCGCGGCCTCTTCCCCTTGATTGGTTGCTGGTAGTAGACTCGGTAGGGTGATCAGAAGAAGTGGCTGTGAGAGCCGGCTGTGGTGAGGAGTTGCTGCTAGAGTTCGTTGCAACCATAATAGAGGAAGTGGTGCCTTTTTGTGCTTCAATGCGAATGGCCTCATCTTGAAGAAGAGAAATAGCAAGATCCCAGTCGGCTTCCTTGTTATTGATAAAGGAGGCGGTGGTGTTGTACTCAGCAGGAAGACCGCGAACCAGTTGTAAGACTAATCGTGCATCGGTGACAGGGTGATCGACATCTGCAAGTTGTGTGGCAAGGCTCTGCAGTTGTGCTCGGGCTTTCTTATTACTGAGGTAAATCTTTTCGAGTTTATCCCAAGCATGTTTGGCTGAAGTTGTGTTGGGCAAAATCCGAGGCAGAATGTTGTCCGAAACAGTGCTTAGTATCCACTGCAGGACAAGGGCATCAAGCTCTTTCCATTGAGCGTAAGAAGGGTCGGCCTTAGGTGGAGGATCAGTGCCGTCAATGTGATCGGCAACCTTGTACGCAACAACGTGAAGTTAGAACAGCTGTACCCACGAGGAGTAAGTCACCGTGGACCCGTCCAAGGTGCGAATCTTGGACTGGATATTTGTGACTGAGTAAGTTGGGTGTAGGGCTGTTGGTTTGGTGGCGGCAGCAGAGGAATCAAGGTTGTCACTCTTGTCACCCATGGCTGAGAAGTGAAAAGAGAACAGGAGAACAGGGACGAAGAGGGAGGGGCTGCTGACAGGTTTAGAGTCGAAACCCTAGGATCAAGAAAAAAAAAATTGGTTAAGGCTGTGATACCATAAAAGTATGAGGAAATTCTCTGATGATATTATTGATAAAGAGAATCCCATTATATAGGGAACAATACAAGCTAACCCTAATATGTAAATAAGGAAAGGATACACCTAAATAATACAAAGGCTATCTCTAACAAATATACAATATTTATCTAAATAATAATAATAATAATATCCGCTAAGAGTTTATTGGTGATGTGGACGCTGACATGGCACATACCTTTTTTGTTTGATGAGGTGGTGATGGCTGATGGCGGTGAGTGGTGGTGGTGGAGCCGTGGAGGTGGTGATGAGAGTGCCACATAAGCAGCCACCTCATCAAATAACAAATAACAAAGGTATGTGTCATGTCAGTGTCCACGTCACCAAAAAACTAATTGACCTCAGTTAAAAAAGGCTCGTTGAGAGAAAATAAGTTAAAAAGGTGGGACCATCAATAGATATTTCTGTAGTTGGGACTGTTGCCGGCCAATTGCTAATAGTGGGGATTATTAAAATCCATTATTCCTTTAATATATTGGATTTGTCACTCTAATTTAAACTTGTTACACAAAAAAATGGAGGCAGGATATTGGCAAAGTGTCATGTGCATGGAGTGATATAATCACCAAGTGGCTGGGAGATTATATTCAGAAAACATGGCTACTTATTACTAAACTTGAAATATCATTTAACTTGTACTAAAATTCTGAGCACCTATATATGTTAATGTTTAGAACACACAAAGAGGATCATTGTTTGGTTTCTTGTCTCCACTTGTTGAGTTCAGTTTCTACAGTCTGGCGTGCTGCATCCGCGGTTTGCTGAGCGTTGCTAATTTCTTCTTGTATTTCCTTGTTTTCTTGCATGCCTTTCTCCAGCTTGTCAAGAATTCCTTTCTCTTTTTCTTTGATCGCGTCAAGCTGAGCCTTTATCGTTGCAACTTTCGTATCCGCTGAACTCGTTGCTTCTTCAGCTTTTCTACTCAACGCTTCAAAGTCCTGTGTAGTCAACGTGATGGTATTTGAATCCACGTCGTTACAATCTTCCTTCTTTTTGGATGACTGTTTACGGATCTGATCATCCGCTAGCTCCTTCGCTGCTTTTGCTTCTTCAACCTGTCGTTGCGCAATCTCCAGCTTGGCCTCGGAGTCTTTGATCGCGAGCTCTGACCGTTGAGCTTCCCGCCAAAGTGTTTCCACTTGTCTCTTCATTTCCTCTTCTTGTCGCGTTGCCTTTTCAGCCTCCGACCACATCTCACGTATCTTGGATTCTAGTTCGTTTACATGAGTTGCTGCGATTGTTTCCTTCGTTATAGCCTCTTGGACTTGCAGTTTTATTTGCTCTAATTCACCTCGCAATTGTTCGCTTTTTAAGTCATCTTCCTTGGCCACACGTATATCCCTCCTTACATCCTCGAGTTCCCGCTTTAACGACTCCACCACACCTCTAAGCGCGCTCTCTTCCTCCTTCATTTCTACAAGTCTCCTTTTAGCTTCATCCACCTCCGCATTCGCATTCCTTAACATCTCCATATCTGCCGCACGCACCTCTTTCAGTTGGTCCCGTAGTACGTTAACCGCTTCACTTGTTTCTTCTAACCGTTTTTCAAGATTTCCAGCCGAAGGGTCTTTCTTGGACAGACACTCGGTTTTCTCTAACTCCATATCTTCCTTCGCCTTCTTCTTGGATTCTAACAAAGCTTGTTTTTCTTCCATAAGCTTGTCATGCTCTTCTTGAGCTTTTGCAGACGCGAGTTTGATGCGCTCAAGGGTTTGACTCATGGCTTCAACATCCTTGGAGAGCTGACTTATTTTCTTGCGGTTGACTTTCGCAACATGTTGGGCTTCTGCAGCCCGCTGAAACGAGGCCTGCTTTGCTACCACGGCGATTTCGAAATCCCGTTTGAGGTTGTTAAGTTGTTGCTTGGTTGAAATAAGTTGGTTAGCGGCTGCTTTATACTGGTTGCTTTGGTTTTCAAAGGCTTCTTGCCAAGAGGATTTTAGTTTTGTCCTAGCAGCCTCTGTTGCCGCTATCGACGACTGTTTTGATTCGCTTGCGGCCTCTAACCTGTGGGTTAGCTCCTGCAATGTCTTGTTCGCCTTTTCAAGTTCTCCAAGTGCTTCCCCTTTTGTAGACTCCGCAGTTTTCACATGTTCTTTGTACTTGTCGATCTCCTTGAGCGTCCAGTGAAGTTGCGTCTCCTTCCCCAACACGCTCTTTCAAAAGACACATTTACGATATAAGATAAAAATCTAAGCATGCATGCATGTATGGTTCGGCTGTTATACGTACGTAAACATACCTCTCCCAAAGTTCTGGTTTTCTTGAGGACAGGCCTGTCGGCTTTAGGTGCTTCGACAAATAAATTAACAGCGGCCTTGACAGATTCGAAAGGTGGTTTGGTATCAATTTCCCCAACCGATGGGGAAGCTGGCTCGATCGCGCGTGGAGAAGCGGCTGCATTTTGACGGTTTCTTACTTGAAACCCAAACATCATTCCGGCTTCATCGGAAATATCTTGTACCAGAAAAACAGAAACCAAATATAAATACATACATATATGTTTTGACAGAAACAGAAATTAAGATGAGATGTGCGAATACTAACCGAAAACATATATAAGGTTGTCTCAAAATGTTGTAACCTTGGAATTGAAAGAGAGAAGAGAAATGAAATGAAGATCATTCCCCCTCTCCCTTTGTGTTTTCTTAATTGGATGTCAAAACCAAAAGCAAAAGGATGGTTAACCTGTTTTTATGGGACATCATATCCCTGCTAAGTAGAGGGGGTGACTATATATAGAAATTTTTACTTATTTTCTGTTTTATATAATCGACGGAAGGAATTGTGAGATTGATACATATATATATACACACGCGCGCGCACAGGAACTACCAAAACAAATGTGTTCCTTCACCAACTTAAAAAACAAAACAATTTTCGCTAAACCGAGAAACAGTTGCATTTGCAATCACTTGCATGCATGGAAGAATCGCTATAGGTTCTTGTTTTTTGTTCCGTCGATTTCAGTTTCACCCTATGCAAGATATGTGTAATATAAGTGCTTAATTCCTATGATATACGATTATACGCTTTATATTTCTGTTACCACAGAAGAACATACTTGATCATCATAACCTCAAAGCAGGAGGTATGAGCTTTTGAAATAAGAATACACAACATCCAAACAGAGATTCAACTATTTCAGCTATTAGATGTTACATGTTTATTTATTTTCTTCCACAATCCGCAACACAGAACGTCACGGTACATAACAAGTTCAAGATAAGATGAGCATGAAATATAAAGGCAGTGGTTTATTACAACTTGGATAGGGTCCCTGCACTTGGCCTGCAATAACCCAAATTCTCAGTCAAACTAATAAACATTCATTCTGAATCAAATTTATTTACTCCCCTGTTTTCACATTAAATCTTTCACCAACACTTAATAATTTTAAACTTACATGAACTCGAGAACCAATGCAGACGCTCCTCCACCCCCGTTGCAAATGCCAGCAACCCCGAACCTTCCATTATTTTGCCTCAATACCTGCATACAGACGACTTGTATTTTTATTTTCAACGAATGTTGGATCACATAACCAAAATTTCACATAAAAAATCATATTGACCGGAATGAAAAGCCCGTATCATTTAGAGCATAAACATACCCCTAGCAATGTGACCAAAATCCGAGCTCCACTACAACCTAGCGGGTGTCCCAACGATACAGCCCCACCGTGAGCATTAAGTTGACTCTGTAACAAAATCGTGTATATCAAATGTTGACAACGATGATTGATTTCATCATTCGAAAAAAAGTTGAAGACTCACATCACCAATTTTTAGCAGCTTCTGGTTTGCTAACGCCACAACCTGCAAACCCAAAGAGAGAATTCATTAACACTGCATAGGTAAGGCGCTGAAGAAAAGAACGGGTCTATACTTACCGAGAATGCTTCGTTTATTTCGTAGTAATCAATTTGAGAAGCCGTCAAGCCAGCATTTGAAATAGCTTTCGGGATAGCAAGGGATGGAGCGGTGGTAAATAACTCAGGGGCCTATCCACCGAATCGTCAGTATTTCACATACTTAACCAAATAAGCTGCAAGTTTCTATGATTACCTGAGCAGCATCAGCAAAACCTCTTATTTTAGCAATCACTTTTAATCCAAGTTTTAACGCCTTTTCTCCGCTCACTAGCACTAAAGCAGCTGCACCATCACTGTTGAGGGGATACCGTTAGTTATGTTCACACAACTCACAAGGTGCATTGACATGTCTTTAACCAAGATAATATAAAATTATAAATAGCGCGCAAAAGCATGACGAGACCACATACCTGATACTTGAAGCATTGCCTGCAGTAACGGAACCACCTTCCACCTTGAAACTCGGTCGCAGATTCCGCAATTTTGTAGCATCAAACTACAGAGTATACAATAGTAATCATGCCACTGTACAGATAACTACTAATATTAAAATTTTTAGAGTTAATTATGTTTTTCGTACCTGTGGTTTGTTGAAAATAACCTTTACAGTCCATTAGTTTAAAAATTGCCAAAACAGTACCAGTACTTTCACTTTTGTAACAATTACAGTCCACCTCCATTAACCCCATCCAGTTTATCGTTCAAGTTTTTGGTGAAAAGACTAAAATACCCCACCGACATTCTACTGCACAGCCTAGGGGTATATAGTCTTTTCACCAAGAACTCAACGATAAATTGGATGGAGTTAACGGAGGTGGACTGTAATTGTTACAAAAGTGAAAGTACTGGTACTGTTTTGGCAATTTTTAAACTAATGGACTGTAATGGTTATTTTCAACAAATCACAAGGACGAAAAAACGTAACTAACTCAAAATTTTACCTTTGTCAATCCTTCATCTTTATCAACAACCGTAGGGACCTTCCCTCTTCCCCCCGAAACTTCCACCTAACACCATGATCATAAATCGTAATTAGACGATTTTTCCAGGCGCACCATCATAAACATTCGAATCTCACCGGAACGATTTCCCATTTGAAAGCACCGTTCTTTTGCGCAGCAATTCCACGGTTGAAACTTCTAACAGCATAATCATCCTGATCTTGTCTTGTTATCTTGTAGGTGTCAGCGCATAACTCGCCACACACTCCCATTCCGAAGTCGTTGTAAACATCCCATAAGCCATCTTTAATCATACCGTCTATGATCGCATCATGTCCTAGGCGGGACCCACGTCTTGAGCCCGCTACGTATTTAGGTGTGTTAGACATACTTTCCATGCCACCGGCGACCACGATATCGTTGGCACCAGCTTGGATGCTCTGTGCTGCAATCATGGTTGCTGCAAGAAAACAATATTAAGTTTTTAACTGATTAATAAGAATTAATAGGTAGTAATGAAAGTAGAAGCAACCTTTCATCCCGGACGAACAAACTTTATTGATGGTTGTGCAAATGACAGTATCTGGTATGCCAGCACCTAACACAGCCTGTCTTGCAGGAGCTTGACCTAAGTTTGCACTGAGGACATTTCCAAAGAAAACTTCTTGCACTAGGCGTGGATCAATATTAGCTCTTTGCAGAGCAGCTGCAATATAACAGAAATTAAAAAAGCGCGCCTAGGTGCAAGGCGCAGGCCTCATCGCTTCAGGATGCATAAGGCACGCTTTTTACACGAGGCGCACCTGAGACGCGTTTTATTGGCAAAAAACTGACCCTAAGGCGCGCGCCTCATGCATAGCTGTCAATAGCGGTCGCTATAGCGAATAGCTTAGCATATAGTCGAAGGTCGCTACAAGGTATGTAGCCATAGATAGCGGGATTTCAGTTTATTTTTTATTTTTTAAATATAAATAACGATTAATAGCTGGATTTTAGGTTTTTGTTAAATATACATGTAAAATAGCGTAGATACCAGGGTATTTTGATATAATATACATATAATTTTTTTTTAAGTTTTTTTCTAGTGTATCGCTATTTATAAAATAGCATCCGCTATTTATCGCTATTCGCTATGTAACCTGATAGCTTATTTGTGTCTAAATATCGAGGAAATGATGCTAGAAACCAACAGGACACATGTAAAAATTATATAAATATTTGTGCATCTGGTACAAAAAGCAGGTTTTAGACCTTGTCGCTTTTATGCGCTGTTTAAAACCAAGGTGGGACATGAGGAAAGGGAAATAAGGGGTGACTGACCTTGAATAGCTATGGATCCAAGCTTGGTTGCTGGGAAAGATGAAAGAGAACCAAGAAAGTCCCCCATAGGCGTACGTGCAACACCCACAATGCAAACATCTGTTATAAGTAAACCAATAACACATTCAGCAAACACATAGGGTTTAACTGGACTGGAGAGTGCAAATAAGTGAAATTGTAAGCATGAAATTGAAGAATTCAGGATATGAAGCGTACCTCGAGGGTTAATTTTATCCATGATCTGCATAAAAGAAACGACAATACAATACAATAATAGCTGAGTCAAAGAAGAAAGTAGTTGGAACCAAGGGGATACTTATTTTTTTTATTTTATTTTATTTTATCTTTTTTTTTTTTTGAAAGGCGGGAGGGGATAGGTGTTACGTGTCATGGCCAATGGCTGTTTGACTACTGTCTCCTTCCTTTTATAAGGGTGTCCGGGGCACTCCCCTAAGAGGGGAGTCCCCTCTCTTACGCATAACCAATCCTCGTGTGCCACGTCAACTCCCCTCTTAAACTCCCCTAACACCCCAATTTGATGGCGCCACTCCCCTCTTAGGGGAATTGCTTTTTTTATTCAAAAAAAAAAAAAAAAAAAAAAAATTTCATTGGCTGAAATTGCGGCTGGCCCCACCTCCTCTCTCCTTCTTCGGTGACTTCCCCCCGGTTTCACCTCCTCTCTCCTCCCCGATTTCACTCCCCTCTTGGTTGGCAGCCCCCTTCCCGATCGGCAACCCCCTCCACGTCAACTCCCCGTTCCCCTTTCGGTATGCGCCCCGACCACCCTAAGGGTGTAGGCAGTGATTAAACACTTTGTAGTGGCAAATCAAAAAACCGACCAATCAGAGCGCGTTATGTCAATCAGTCAAAAGTGTTTAAACTTTGGTGAAAAGTGTTGGCAATGGTTTAGACACTTGGTGAAGTGGTAAACTATTTTTTTTTTTAAAAAGGAAAAAGGTGTGATTGGTTGAGATAGGAATGGACTCCACCCACAATACCCTCCCTCTCTCTCTTTCCTCCCTTCCCCGAATCGGTAATGCCTCACCGATTGAACACCCATTTCGTCAAACACTTCATGTGGCAAAGGGTTGGCATTGGTTTGCCACACTTTACCGAATCGGTAAAGTGGGTTTACCGAAGCCCACTCCGAACACCCTAACTTCTTTTAACTATAGTTCCCATAACCTCCAGGGCTATACTATACATGTCAAATGTGTAGGAAAAGAAAGTTACGGAGTATTATATAATTTGAGTGTGTAGTAGGGTTATAATACCTCTTTAATTATACATATATATGTATGCATATATGTGTTAGAGAGAAACCAATGGTGGCGCCACTATACATATCGCGGCCATGTTCCATAACACGAGAAGGGGCGGGGGGATGTTACGAACGCTATGGGGCGTTATAGCCCAATATAACGTATGCATAACCCCCCACTATGCATGACCTAACTATAGAGACGTAAACAAACCAAAAGTTTACGAATTGTTTGTTATCTTCGAAGGTTTGTTTATTTATTTAATTTAATGAACTAACATGAATATACATTTTGTTTGTTAACTAGAGTTATACGCCGCCCGCGTTGCGGGGCGCTAAACCGAGCATTTCTTAGTTTAATAACATGTACGTCTTTATGCCGGTTAGTTATACATGCTACTTATAACACGATATCAAAAAAGATACATCAAGTTAACCAATTAAAGAAAAACAGTACCATAGTTATGATAAAAAAAATAACTAAAACGATGGCAGGTGTGTAATTTAGAGTTTGGGGCAAAACAATAATTTGTCAAGACCAATTAGCGAGTGTTAGGCAGCTGTTTGGCATGAATAAAAACAAAATTGCGTCAACCAAGTAAATAAAACACTACCATGGTTTTGCCAAAAAAAAAAAACGATGGCAAGATTGCAATTTTTAGCTGAGGTAAAATCGTAATTTTAAAATGAAGGTAAACTAATATTTTAAACTGAGCGCAAAACCATTTTTTTTTATTTTGAATTGGGGGCAAAATCGTAATATTTTAACTGCGGGCAAAATCGTAATTTTAAACTGGGAACCAAATCGTAATTTGGCAGGACTTTAGCTGAGGGCAAAACCATATTTTTATTTTGAACTGGGGGCAAAATTGTATTTTTTAACTGAGGGCAAAATCGTAAATTTAAGCAGGGGTAAAAGCAAAATTTTATTTTGAACCGGGGGCAAAATCGTAATTTTACACTTGAGATAAAATTGTAATTTGGCATGACCTATAAATAACTATTATATGAAAAAAGAAAAAAAAAACAAAAACAAAAAACAAACAAAACTGGCCGCCACTTTTGGCCAACCACATAAGACAACTATTCCCGCCGGCCACTTTCTTTTGTAGGTATTGAAAATGTCTGCCTATTTTTATTTATTTATAGTTTATTTGTGTCACACCCCAACCGATGGCGGAATCATCGGGGCATGGCACTGAGCGAAACAGATTGTCTAGAAGTTTCCATAACAATCATCAATACTATTCAATTTAAATAATACGTCCCATACCGTACCTCAAACAGTAAAATAATTATTACAGACAAAAATCCAGGCAAATATTCTGTTCCGACAACTCAGATTTAAATAGACAGCAATTGTTTATCTGCTTCTAGAGACCCCTGATTCGTTATCTACAGACAACTATTTGTTGGGCTCTAAAGCTTTATTCTAGCTTCAAATTCCTACCACATGTGCGTCCTAAGCACCTGTCACATACGTTAAAATAAAGTCAATACATAAAATGTGAAGGTGAGCATACAAGTTTGATAATATCATATAAAGTTCGAATTCGTTTACGCGTAACCAGCACGTACACATAGTGAAATGAAGCACGTTAGTTATCGACATAGATCCATCGATACCAATGACTGCGGGTTGACTGCCTGAGGCAGTTCGCAATACATGATTACCACCGTAATCCATGCAAGTAATGATCCTTAACAACCCCCGCGAACGGGTGCTGAGTCCAAACTATAGTACTATCGTTGCTAAGGCAGGTAGACAGCATTCCATGTGTAAACATAACAAACAAGCATTCATGAGCCACGTATAACATGCATTAACGGTTAGCGTTCAAATAGTATTTGAGTAGTGTGATCGTTGTAGTTTGAATATTCGTAATGTATGTAACACCCAAAAGTGCTTAAAGCAAAAAGGGATCGAGTATACTCACAGCGATTAATGGATTGAAGGGAGCGCTTAGCGAGTAAGGTTAGCCTGAATAGATTCAATAGCACAAAGATAAGGAACACGTAAAACGATACAAAGTGAAAGTGGATCGGATGGTAGTCCGTTCGGATGGTCATCCGGTCGGGCAGTAATCCGTGTGGATGGTAATTCGTTCGGATGGTCATCTGGTCGGATAGCTTATCCGAACGGGTGACTATTCGAGTGGATTGTTTCTTCCTATGAGGGAAAGACGTGTTTGTGTATGATGGCTTGACTTTTGAAGTTTTCGTTGTAGTATTTTGAAAACATAGAAGTACCTCTATCTTTCAAGTTGTTCGATCGGATGGTGGGTCGTGCGGATGACAATCCGTGCGGATGGTCATCCGGTCGGACGGTGGTCCGGTCGGACGGCAACTTAATGGTGAGAGTACTTAGCGAAGGCAAGCTCTTAAACAGAAGTGTCACTCGATCGGATGTTCATCCGATCGGATGACAACCTTGTCAATGAACATGTTGAAAATTGTTTAAGTCTTTAAAGTCTTAGTATCTCATGATCCGAAGAGTAATCCAACCAGATGGTCGTTCGATCGGATTGCAATTCGTTCAATACTTCTACTTTAGTTAAGGTTGTTTTAAAGTGGGACCCAAGTGTTATCCGTTCGGGTGACAATCCGTTCGGATGACCTATCCGATCGGACAGCAATCCGTTCCAACTGCTCCGATCGTTCAGCACTTGGTTGTTTTGATGGTTTGTCGTTATGTTGAGACGCCTTGATAACGTGCTAATCAATAAAAACCCCCGTTTTGATACAGGTGCCTAAACCGACCAGGAATCACCCTAGCTCAGTCAGTTACCGATTCTAGACGGTTGGTCTTGTTTAACCCGAAATCGGTGGTCTCGTAGGCGGAATCCAGATCTGAACTAGTACAACACTATGGATGAGTAGGAGACTAGAGCTGATCCTGATTCTACCGGTTCTGAGTGTAAAGGAGTTGAAAGAAAGTTGGAAACCATCTTTCAATCCTTTTTCACCACTCTTGTGTCGAGATCTTTACGAGATCTTTGTGTAATTGGGTGGAAATCGGTTAGATCTCGGTTGTTCTTGGTGGATCGAGGTCAAAGCATGAAGTTCTTGAAGAACTTATGATGACGTCATCCTTGAACACCCGAAATCTAGTGATTTCATGGTCAAAAGTTAGGATTTAAAAGATAGAAAGGTGTAGGAGTGCGTGTAGATTAGGAAAGTACAAGATTTAGGGCGAGATCTTACCTGGATTGAGAGAAATCGAAGAAAAGGTGAGGAGCACGAGTAGTTCGGACAAAGGGTTTCCAAAAGTGGAAAGAATGACAATGACAGGGGTATTTATAGGATTCCAAAAGAGGAAAGGGTGATCCGATCGGATGACACTCCGCCCGGATGACGATCCGGTCGGATGACATATGACCTGTGACCAGAAGGGCTATCCGGTCGGATGGCTATCAGGGTTCAAGTGTTGGGTTTCGATTGCGAGTTGTTCGATTCGATAGGGTTTCCTAGTCAAATTACTTTCAGTCCCAAACACTCATCTCGCATAATCTCTTCTCCACTAAATATCATGGTTCGTTTGTGATTCGAGTTCGAGTTCGATTTTCGAGTTTCGATTGCATTCGCGTTTCGATTGAATTCGCTTGATTACCATAACACCGCATAAATAAACATGCACAGATAACACGTAAGGCACACACACACGTATAAGCAACAAGTAAAATACGTAGCTCGAGTTGCGATTCGATGTCGATTTGATTGGTATAGCTCGATTATTGATTAATTAACTTTATCGCATTGTTACTTCCTAGAGTTCACAGTCGTAGATCGATTGAATAGCGATTAACATACGTCGATTATTGCATTTATAGACACTTATCCACATAATAGTTACAATAAAAGAAATCTTCTACAAGTCAAGTTGCGCGAAATCGGTCGTTGACTTTGACCTTGTCTTTGACTTTGACTTGTGAAAACACGGGGTGTTACAATTTGCGTTCGTTCGTTTAGCTTGTTCATGTAAGATTAAATATATTCTTATGTTATATTTAATCTAGTAGCCACTATAATCATTTACATTATATAGATCAAAATATATAACCTATTAAATAATTAGTTGGTAATTGTTGATGGGCCTTATTACCCTTATTAACTAATTAGGGTTTCCTCTTGGGTGCATATATAAGGAGACTTATGTAGAGGTTCTAAGGTTAGACACATAACCTAATTACTCTCATAACATCAATCGACCTCCTCTCCTCAACTGATTACCCTTTATCGGTTTTTCATCATCACCATCATTAGATTGCACCCTAAGGAGGAACCAGATCAAGCTAACAATCATGTCAAACACTGTTGCTGCGTCTCCATCTGGATTCTTTGTTGGCCTGTGCTGATGCAATCAAAGGTATGTTTTCATGTTTTCCATTATATCTAAACAGAACTGATCAACATGTGGTATCAGAGCATATGTTGATTAATCAGTTCTGTTTTCGTATCCATTAATTATGGGATTGAAATCATGAAAACAGAAATTTTGAATAACTTCATAATCATAACCGTCGGTTTCAAGTCATGACCCGAAATCATTGTTTTCGGAAAAGAATGTTAAATCAATGACACGAAATCATAATAGCTAAAATCAACAAATCCGAAATCTGTTTTAGAAACCTTAATTTTCAAGTTTCGGGTTCCAGAATTATTATTTTATTTTTTAGGGTTCATCTTGTGTTCATAGGAAAATTCGAAATTCCTTTATGTTTTGGAATATGATTTGGATTATTGAGTGTTTTTCCATGTTTTGATCTGTTTTAACTATTAAAAAATTTTCGAAAAACTGTTATTAGATCAACAGATAAAATTTTTGAAATATTTGATGAAATTAGATCATCACTAAAACAGGAAACCATATCTCAAAATCCCTAAGAATTCGAATTTTCAGTTATTTTCATAATAACAGCTGTTAACAGGAGTTTCGAGATCACCTTTTAATGACCCGAGACCAAGATCTCGACTCGAGACCACAAGGTCTCGACTCGAAATCATAAGGGTTCTCAAATCTCTACAATTCGAGACAACGGTTTCGACTCGAGATCATAAGGTTTCGACTAAGGACTTCAATCTTCACAACTCGAGACCGTGGTTGCGACTCGAGACCTCATCAAGGAGTCGAGATCTCATAAAACACAGTAGTCGAGACCATGATTACGACTCGAGACACTGAGGTTGCGACTCGAGACCATTAATGAGTCGAGACCTCATAATGTTACAAGATGAGTCAAGACTTGACTCGAGATCTCACTCGAGACCTCATAACTGAGTCGAGAACTCACTCGAAACCTCATTATTTTATGTTGTTTAATGTGAACTAAAATTTAGCTCGGGGCTCCGCCCCTGTACCCCCAGCGAACTCACCGCGGAGTTCGATCCGCGCTAACAGGTGGTTTGCTATTAAAAAAAAATTGGTTTTTGTAAATACTTAGTTAATTAATCAGGATCAAATAATGTTTTACAAAACCAAAATGGCTTTACTTGAATGAGCTTTTGATGTATCATTTCTGGCCAAAGGTGATTTGATACATCTACTTATCGTTCAAGTATTACGAAAGCTATGTTAAGTGTGCATTACAAACGTGAATGTCTTAATATCTGGCCAAAGCTGATTTAATTCTTTCATGTATAGCATACTTAACAAGTGCATAACTAAAGTGATTGTCTCATTTCTGGCCAAAGCTGATTTGTCACGATTACTTTGCACACATGCTTAAATGATTACACTTCTGGCCAAAGCTGATTTGTCTTCATTTAAGTAGAACTTTAAATAAGTCTATTATTTTGATGTTAGTAATAGACATATCACAACCTCTTCACATAATGATCCTTCGTTAATTTTATGATCATTTTGTCTGCCTTATTTTATGTTAGTGCATTTATGTCTATAGCCTTCGTCAATCCGAGCCGCAGCGAGAAACAAAAGAAAACGAGTCGTTATGATGTAATATCTAGACAAAAAGGCAAGGTGGCAATATTGTAATTAATGAGAAATCTCATTAAAAGCCAAGGCCTATTATGTTTAGAAATTAGACTTTTGGCTCATTTGGGTTTTGGAGCTTTCTAGATCTAGAGAGAGAATCTAGAGAGAGAAAGTGATTCAAGGTGCTTGTTCATGTTAGATTTCTAATAGAATCACGTTTATATTACATCGTGTGTGTTAGGTTGCGTTCGTGTACGGATTCCGCACGTCATACGTTCGTTTCGCAATCGTTTCGGAGTTAAAACCGGTCCTACAAGTGGTATCAGAGCAGGAGCTCGATTGCACTGATCTATCACACATTTTCGCACAGAAAATCATCAGATTTCAGATCCGAATTGCATCACTTCTTCATCTTTTTCATATTTTTCACGTTTTTCACTGATTTTCGTCAAATTGAACGGGTTTTTACGGTCCAAATCGTCTGATTTTTCGATATGTTGTGCGAAAACACCTGATCTATAACCCTACCAAATTTCAGATTCAAACTCCTAGCCGTTTAGGAGAAATTCGAGTTTTTAGGTCCGTTTCCGTTTGAAAATTGGTGACCGTTTGAACGAAACTGACCTGACCGTTTGAATCTGACTGACCGTTTGAAAATACATGACACTTCCGTTTGAAACTGACACCTTCCCGTTTGAAACTGACACTTCCGTTTGAAAACTGTTCATTTGAGGGTGTGACCGTTTGAGGGTGTGACCGTTTGAGAGTGTGACCGTTTGAGGGTACTGTTTGAAACACGATGTCCGTTTGAAATTGGTTCAGAAGTTCACGTGATACATTTAATAACTGTCAACTGAATGTGATGTATTAAATAAAAATTGTCAGTTTGCACGTGAAAGAGGTTTGAATTGTGTGTCAAAGCCCAATTAACGGTCCAATAAGATCTTATTGATTGTCTGCCATTTTTAATTGACGACATAAGTAATTCACGTGATTAAGGTTGGACGGTTCTGTCAAAGTGTTGTCAACTATTAACATGGAGTTTGCATGTGATCATAAATAGCAATATAATCGGTCCAATCAAACTGAATTGATAATATAGATTGTCGGCCACTCACATTGTTTACATAAAAATCAAAGACATAAGCCCACTACATAAAATCGGCCCAATAGGATTGATTTGTGATTGTTGATTGTCGGCTATTAAACTCAAGTAATTGCATAAGATTGTTTGCTTTGGGACCATACATCACGTGAATAACTTTTGACGATCATTTTGTCTTGGAGTTGAAAATTTGTTTGCAGGTGATTCAAAGTTATTCAAGAATTTCAAATCATGGCTAAAGTGTTTGATGAACAGGAAAACGAGAATCTTAAAGATTTAAATGATTGGACTTCTGGATCTTGGATTGATAAGAAGAATAAGAAGGACATTTGGATTAAAAGATCCGAAAATTTTTTGTGCATGAAACATGAATCTTTGGAACAGTTGGATAGACAGTTTGATGAGCTGATTGATAAGTTAGATAAATATGAGATAAGGGTTTCAAATGCTGAAAAAAATTCAAAATTTGCTGTTGCATTACCTTTAGAATGGGATGAATTTTTGAGTGAACTAAAAAGGGATGCTAGTTTCTCAAAGCTTCATTTTAGAGAATTCATCAATAAGCTTAGTTCACATAAGTTTGATAAAGAAAAAAGAAAAGAAGAGTTGATGAATGAAATGAAAAGGGACTTAGAAAAGATAAATTTGGATGTGATCATTGAAATGAGAAAAAGAATCTCTGTATGTCTTGCTGCAAAAAATGTCATGAAATATGATATTAAGAGAGGTTGTTTTATTGATGAATATGCAAACCCTCTTGATTTTGTTAAATTTTTTTTGTGCAGGAACATTCAAGATGGAAACAAAGAAAGAAGTTGATGATGGAAAGATGAATGAAAAATGCTCAAAATGTGATGAATCTGGAGCAGACAATGTGAAATTCTTGAAAGACGTAGAGAATTTGACATTGGAAAACAAAGCTTTGAAAGCTGAGAAGAAAGCTGAAAATGAACAGATTCTGGAGTTGCGCTTGAACTTCGAAAAATTAAAATCTGAAAATGACAAACTTTTGAAGAATGTTGAGAGTTTGTCATCAGAAAACAAAAATTTTTAAAAATTAGAAAATGATTTCAAAAGTCAGATAAAGATTTTAGAAGATGAGAGAGATATTTTTGGTAAAGATAATCTCGAAAAACAATGTGCGATAAATTCTCATCTTGATAAAATCATTCGTCTTGAGCATGAAGCCGAAGATAATAGAAAGAAAATTGCTGAGTTAGAGAATAAGTTGAAAAGTTTTGTGACTTCTGCATCGTATGTTTGTCCAAAACCGATCAATGTTATTCCAATAAGTGACAATGTCACAAATTTTGACAAAGTCAAAATTGAAGATTGTGATGACAAAGCTGATGATGAAAAAGAAAAAGAAAAGAAAAGAAAAATATTTTTAGATTTACAAGAAAAATTTAAAAATACTGTTTTGCAATCTACTGAAACAGGAGAGTGTTCTAAACAAAAACCTGTTAAGAAGAGTGTAGAACAGAAACAAAAAGTTAAAAATTTAAAAAATTTTAAAAATGAAAATAAAAGCTCATCAGTTCAGTCATCAAATCATTATAAAAAATCAAAAAAATTTAAAAAACCAAAACTCACAAAATGTTGGTAATAAGTGGTGCAGGTTTGACCACAGTGCTCAAAAGACAAATCCAGCATTGAAGAGGAGAAATGATTATCACCAAGCCAAACAATGTTATGATCTGAAGGTTTGGACTGACAGAAGTGGATGGTATGATAACAGAGTGTGCTATACTTGTGGTGTTAGAGGACACATTGCTGTTAACTGCCAGAATTGGAATTTTGAAACACGAAGATGCTATAATTGCCATATCAGAGGACATATTGCCAGAGATTGCCCAAGGAGATCGATGGGGAGATCAAGGGTTGAATCTCAGAGAACGGTGAAGAAACCAGTCAATGTCAAGCCCAAAGAACAGAATGTTCTAGAACAGAAAGTGAAACTTTCACAGGGGCAAAAAGACAGACCGAGGAAAAAGAGGAAGAAGGCGAGAGAGTATTTGGAGAAGATTTTGTCTTCAGGTTCACCAGTTGGTTCGAATAAAAGTTCTGATGAATCAATTCACTCGACGGCAAAGTCAAGCAAATCGAATTCTTCAGATGCAAATCTGAGGATAAACAAGAAGAAAAAGAAAGTTATTGGCGATGAATCTGGCTCATCCAAGTCAGACAAGCCAAGTTCGGGCAATGAATCTGATTCCACAAAATCAGATGAGCCACAAGTTGAGGTAAAAAAGGAAGAAACAGTTCTTTTATTGAATGATGAGAAATTTCCACCATTACGAGCTGCAAACCTAAAATCAAAAGGTGTTGATGCTGAAAAAATGTTTAATAGCAATGTTAAATATATTTTTAGTAAAATGGCTGATGGTAAGGAAAAAGGAGTAAAAGAATTTTATGAAGAAAAGAGAAAAGCTCAAAATACACCCAAGGACAGTCAGGCTTGGGTGAAACTTTTCAAATAGAAAATTCTGACTTGCCGGAGCTTCCAGGTTGGTAAGTGTGAAGCAGGTATTGGCATCATTCTTGAGAAATTCACAGGATGGTAACTGTGATATTTCGTCTTACAAGTGGTTAATCAAGGACATTAAGTTGTACTTGATTTTCTACAAGTGATAGTGGTGTATGACCTAATAATGTTAAATTTTCAAAATGGTTAAAAGAGAACAAGGTGATGAGATGACCCCGAACCCACAAGTGATGGGTAAACAAACTAATTTTTCCAGAAAAACCATTATGATTAAAACAAACTTAAGTGTTTTGAAATCATTATGGGAAAATAGTTTGTTGTAAGGGGGAGTTCTGATTGAATATGCCGAAACCCTCACGGCTGAACAAACATGATTATTTTTCCAAGATTGAAAAACGATTTTTAAACTGTCGAAGATCAATGGGTTGTAAATCATGGGGGTACTTTATATTAGTTTTTCTGCAAATCAGAGCACATTAAGCAGAAAATGGATGGCGAGACAAAGCTATCGGTATTGGTTGTCAAATTTTCTTTAAATGATTTTGCATTTTAGGGGGAGTAATATTGTTAGAAAATACAAAAACATTTGAAAATTTGAAAAAGTCAAAAACATGATAAAATTCAAAAATTGAGTTTTTGCGTAAAAAGAGGAAATGATAGTACATCAGTAGACAGTTACAGTATGCTAAAGAATTGGAAAGTTTAAATGTGTTAAACGATCTCACCGTGGATGTGTCGGTAGATTTTTATACATTTAGTAAACTTTTTCGGGATATAAACCTAAATTCAAAGTTACTTATTTCCTGGGGAACACTACTTGGATATATAGGTAACCCCTGAAATCTTGTTTGAAATGTCCCTCTTTCTGAGATACTAGGTCTTTATGCTTAGTGATATCTGGGGTATTATCTCGGGACTTCTGATTTTGCGGAAGCAATGGCCTAGTCCACGGAGAATACTTTTCGCATTGCTTGAAATACAGCGTCACCCTCAGCAAATTGATGAAACAATAAAATTGATAGTCAATGCTGTTGTAATACAAAAGATCCTCTAAAGGGGACACACAAAAAGTCGAGCCGTCATCTCTCTGCTGAACGGAAGTTCTGACCTGAGCTCTCACGGTTTCGTACTATAATTTATTCCCCTTACAGATATCATCTAGGTATATTCACCTGTAAGACTGAATATTGGGATCTGGATACGGGCGTATATTCAAGAGGTGGGACACATGAATGAGTTTAAGTTCTTAATACATCTAATCCGTATCCTGAATTAGTTGAAGTTTGTGTGAAAATTTAAGTGGATCTGTATATCGACAATCTAAGTGAATTGTTTAATTCTTAAAGTGTAACTAAGCTCAACGGTACTTGTGACTTGTTAAAAAACTGATATGATCCTCTAACGCATACTCAAACAAAAACATTGTTTGTAAATATGTTTGTACATATTTCTTTACTGCTTTATATTTCAGAAAAATCCAAAAAGATTTTTTATTCTGCTTTATTTTCGACAACTGATGTCTGAGTGTTGAGTTTCAAAATCTAAGTAAGTTGATTGTGTTTCTGAAAATAAAACAAGTTCATTAATTTGAAACTTGAAATTTTTTAAAACAAAAATCAAAAACAGTTTGTGATATATCCAAGGTCATTAGTTTGGACTTGGATGATTAACTGTGAGGGAGTTGGATTCTTAAATACTGCCAAATCTATGAAGATTGTTGATAGGAGGAGTGTTTTAGAAAGTTGAACAGAGCCAGATTACAATTCCTGGATAGTTGATGTTTGAAATGCTGTTACTTATAAATGTATGAGTATTGCAGGTTATGTACCAGACTACGATCCCGGAAGCTGAGTCTAAGGGGGAGTCTGAAGACGAGCTCAAAGCAAGAAAGAGCTTGTAATCGAAAAGCAAGGTGTCGATCCCAAAAGCACGGAAGCTTGACAAAAGGGGGAGCCTGATGAAGAAAAAAGTCTATAAAAAGGAGAAGCTGAAGTTGAAGACAGATCCACCGGGATTCTGTTCAAGAAGATTCAAAGAGAGAGAGAAAAAGAAGACGCTACGAGTTTGACTCAATGATCGAGATTGACTGCGGCAATATCCAAGGGGGAGTCTATTAGTGCATTTATGTCTATAGCCTTCGTCAATCCGAGCCGTAGCGAGAAACAGAAGAAAACGAGTCGTTATGATGTAATATCTAGACAAAAAGGCAAGGTGGAAATATTGTAATTAATGAGAAATCTCATTAAAAGCCAAGGCCTATAAATAGGAGCTTTATGTTTAGAAATTAGACTTTTGGCTCATTTGGGTTTTGGAGCTTTCTAGATCTAGAGAGAGAATCTAGAGAGAGAAAGTGATTCAAGGTGCTTGTTCGTGTTAGATTTCTAATAGAATCACGTTTATATTACATCGTGTGTGTTAGGTTGCATTCGTGTATGGATTCCGCACGTCATACGTTCGTTTCGCAATCGTTTCGGAGTCAAAACCGGTCCTACATTTTAGTACCCATAATCTTACTCACTGTAATTTTCTTCTATAAATCAATATCTCACCCACTGTAATTCTTAAACCTAAAATGTTTTGCTTTATTTAAAGTTTCTATAAGATTAGCTCTTAAATTAAATCCTTGATTATCTCTTAAGACACGATAAACCTATTGCTCTCTTCTGATAAAAGTACTACAGAAGAAAAATAGAGCATGATGAATAGGATAAGTCTAACATTACGTCTCTTATGACAATCAAGAACTCTCTAACATAAATGCTATCACTAAAGTTATTGCATATTAAGTCTTTCCTAAGACAAACCTATTATTTGTGGAATAATCACTATAACTCCTAAGATGCATGGCTTCATTTAAAATTTTGAACTATAAAGTTAATTGGTATATGTGAATACATTATAATTGTTAGTGCATTACGTCTATTGACTTCGTCTTGTATCATGTGTTATAATAGGATAGGTTAGAATATCCAGTGCACGAGATTTGAGAGACGAAAGTTAGAAGTTAAAGAGCTGATTTCGCTCATATGGACAATGTCCATAAAAGCGAAATCAGATACAAGTGATTTCGCTTTTATGGCATGTTCACAAAAGCGAAATCACCACACTATAAATAGGTGCACATGTTATTTCATTTGAGATCGCTTCCAGAATTGTAACGAAGTGCTGCTGGTTTTCTGTCAGGTTGTAAACATTGTTAAACGCAATATAAGAGACAGATTAAAGATTAACAAGCTGTGTTAGTGTCTAGTTCTCTGATTCCGCCTTTGAACTGGACTTAAAACTCTTCTAATCGACTCAATCGGGTCAAACAACGATCCAACAAGTGGTATCAGAGCTAGTGATGAAGAGTTTAGCTTGATTTTGATTATATTCTGACTTCTACACCTTCTTTCATTTATTCAGAAAGTTTTACCGGTCGGAATTCGCTCAAAATTTCACAGATTGTTTAAAATTGAATATAGATAAACCCTTGAAAGTTTCACATTGAAATTTGGACTAAAGTGGACCAAATTGACTTTGGACTTGATTTCGCTCATACGAACATTCAGTGATTTCGCTTATGTGTCATTCTGATTTCGCTCATATGACCATCAGATTTCGCTCATAGGTGCAACAGTATAAGTGATTTCGCTTTTGTGTCAGGCAGATTCCGCTTTTGTGTCACACATTCAGTGAGATTTCGCTCCAATGTCAATCTGATACAAGTGATTTCGCTCTTAGGGACATATATAGTCTGATTTCGCTTATTAGTCAAGTGATTTCGCTTTTGTGGACTAGATAAGTGTGATTTCTCTCCAAAGGTCACTCAGAATTCTAATTCCGCTTATTCATACAAAGTGATTCCGCTTATTCGTACAAAGTGATTCCGTTTATTCGTACAAAGTGATTCCACTCTTGTGAACATTTGAGATTTTGATCGAAGATACATGTGATTTTGCTTCAGTTGTTTGAAGATGTCAAGCAGTAAGATTGATCATGATAGTAACAGTGAAAAAGCCCTCGCTTCTAAAGTTTGTACGTTTACGATCAGTGGGAGAAATTTTATGGAACAGCACTGGTATTTCTGTTATACATGTGATCTGACCGTTTCAAAAGGTTGTTGTTCTGTTTGTGCAGATGTATGTCATCAAGGACATCGTGTTGTCTACTCTACATCAAGCAGATTTTTTTGCGACTGTGGAGCAGGGAGTGTACAGGACAGGAGTTGTCAGTGCCTGAAGCCTAGGAAATTCACTGGAGATGATGGGGATCAGATGTCTGAAGCAGATCCTAGTAATGCTGGTGATCATGATGATGAAGTTACTACTGGTAATCAGTTGGCAGTAAATGATGATCAAGAAGCTAAAAACATGCCAATATTTGATCATGGCAATTCAGATTATGAGGTGGAGCAGATTTCAAGTCAAACAAAATGTGAAGTTGTGATGACTGAAGAAGCTGTACAAGAAAATGTTATTGAAAAACAGCAAAGTTTTGAGGAAGTAATTTCAAAGAAAGAAGAATCTGAAAAGTCTGTATCTGAGAAATCTGAACCAGTGATTAAAAAAGAGATTGTTCAGAAAGAGAAGAAACAGATTGAAGATATTCAGACTTTGAAAGCTAAAAAGAAAGCTGATGATGAACATATTTTGGAGTTGCGCTTGAACTGTGAAAAACTGAAAACTGAAAATGTCAAACTGTTGAGTGATGTGGATAGTTTGACATTCGAAAACAAAGTTTTGAAAGAAAAAGAAAAAGATTTTCAAATTCAAATCAAGATTTTAGAAGATGAGAGAGATATTTTTTGTAAAGATAATCTTGAAAAACAAATTGAAATAAATTCTCATCTTGCTAAAATCATTCAGCTTGAAAAAGAAGCTGAAAAAGCTCGGATTAAAATCAAAGAGCTTGAAGTGAAATTGAAAGGTTTTGTGAATTTTACATCACATGATTCTCCAAAACCGATCAATTCTGTTCCAATAAGTGACAATGTCACAAATTTTGACAAAGTCAAAATTGAAGATTGTGGTGACAAAGCTGATGATGAAAAAGAAAAAGAAAAGAAAAGAAAAATATTTTTAGATTTACAAGAAAAATTTCAAAATACTGTGTTGCAATCTACTGAAATAGGTGAATGCTCAAAGCAAAAACCTGTTAAGAAGAAGGCAGAACAGAAACAAAAAGATAAAATTTTGAAAAATTCTACAAATGAAAATAAAAGTTCATCAGATAAATCATCCAATCATTATCAAAAATCACAAAAATTTAAAACTGAAAACTCACAAAATGTTGGTAATAAGTGGTGCAGGTTTGACCACAGTGCTCAAAGGACAAATCATGCTTACAGGAGGAGTTATGATTACCACAAATCTAAACAATGTTATGATCTGAATATGTGGTTTGAAGATGGTAGATGGTACGATAACAGAGTGTGCTACACTTGTGGTGTTAGAGGACACATTGCTGTTAACTGCCAGAATTGGAATTTTGAAACAAGAAGATGCTTTGAATGTAATATCAGAGGACATATTGCCAGAGATTGCCCAAGGAGATCGATGGGAAGATCGAGGGTTGAATCTCAGAGAACGGTAAAGAAACCAGTCACTGTCAAGCCCAACGAACAGAAAGTGGAAAATAAGAAAGTAAAGCTTTCACAGGGGCAGAGAGACAGACTGAGGAAAAAGAGGAAGAAGGCGAGAGAGTATTTGGAGAAGATTTTGTCTTCGGGTTCACCGGTTGGTTCGAATAAAAGTTCTGATGAATCGATTCACTCGACTGCAAAGCCAAGCAAATCGAATTCTTCAGATGCAAATATGAGGACAAACAAGAAGAAGAAAGTTATTGGTGATGAATCTGACTCATCCAAGTCAGACAAGCCAAGATCGGGCAATGAATCTGATTCCACAAAATCAGAGGAGCCACAAGTTGAGGTAAAAAGGGAAGAAACAGTTCTGTTAATGAATGATGAGAACTTTCTACCATTACAAGCCGCAAACCTAAAATCAAAAAGTGTTGAAACTAGAAAAATGTTTAATAGCAATGTTGAACATATTTTTAGTAAGATGGCTGATGGTAAGGAAAAAGGAGTGAAAGAATTTTATGAAGAAAAGAGAAAAGCTCAAAATGCACCCAAGACTGGTCAGGCTTGGGTACATAAATCTGTTGGTTGAATATCTGACTTGCCGGAGCTTCCAGGTTGGTAAGTGTGAAGCAGGTATCGGCATCATTCTTGAGAAATTCACAGGATGGTAACTGTGATATTTCGTCTTACAAGTGGTTAATCAAGGACATTAAGTTGTACTTGATTTTCTACAAGTGATAGTGGTGTTTGACCTTATAATGTTAAATTTTCAAAATGGTTAAAAGAGAACAAGATGATGTGATGACCCCGAACCCACAAGTGATGGGTAAACAAACTAATTTTTCCGGAAAAACCATTCTGATTAAAACAAACTTAAGTGTTTTGAAATCATTATGGGAAAATAGTTTGTTGTACAGGGGAGTTTTGATTGAATACGCCGAAACCCTCACGGCTGAACAAACATGATTACTTTCACCAGATTGAAAAACGGTTTTCAAACTGTCGAAAATCAATGGGTTGTAAATCATGGGGGTACATTATTTTCTGCAAATCAGAGCACTTGAAGCAGAAAATGGATGGCGAGACAAAGCTATCAGTGTTGGTTGTCAAATTTTCTTTAAATGGTTTTGCATTTTAGGGGGAGATATATTGTTGTTAGAAAATACAAAAACATTTGAAAAATTTGAAAAAGCCAAAAACATGATAAAATTCAAAAATTTGAGTTTTGCGTAAAAAGAGGAAATGATAGTACATCAGTAGACAGTTACAGTACGCTAAAGAATTGGAAAGTTTAAATGTGTTAAACGATTTCACCGTGGATGTGTCGGTAGGTTTTTATACATTTAGTAAACTTTTTTCGGGATATAAACCTAAATTCAAACACTTGCTTATTTCGTGGGGAACACTACTTGGATATATAGGTAACCCCTGAAATCTCGTTTGAAAGGTCTCGTATTCTGATATACTAGGTTTTTATACTCAGTTGATATCTGGGTATTATTCCGGGACTTCTGCTGAATGGAAGTTCTGACCTAGTCCTCGAATAATACTTTCCGCAAATGCTTGAAACATAGCATCACCCTCGCATATATGATAAGACAATAAAATTGCTTAGCAATGCTGTTGTAAAAAAAAAGATCCTCTAAAGGGGACACACCCAAGTTGAGTGTCACACCCCAAATTTCCACGTGTTACCGGTGGGCCCGGTAGGGGAGTAACGTGACGTGGTTGGCAACATAATAGTCAAACAACACAATATATATGAATACACAGCGGAAGCAAAAGATAATATATTACAATCCGAATATAAAGTAATATCCAAGTATTACAACGGAAAGTAAGGATCCACAGACGGATCAAAATAAAATGGAAACTGTTCAACAGACTTTGACATCTAGAGTTTGCGAGACTTGAGTAATGATGCCTGGAGTAGCCAGCCAATTACGCCTAGCACCTGCACTTAACCTTTTTGGAAAATACGTCAGTTTACACTGGTAAATACAACTCAACTGACTCATTTTAAAAGAGTTTAATAAAATTGATTTGGATGCACGTGGCACAAAAATATCTTTTATAATTTGATTAAAATGCACAGAGGCAAAATTAACCTTTTATACTTGGGAAAATTATTTGTATATAATCTTGTATACAGTTTTACTTATTTGTCGTCCGTTAGGATAGATTAACAGACACGCCACATGTATAATGCCCACAGGCTATCATCCTCTTAGTGGATTACCAGATCCGGTATAATGCCCACAAGGATGATACCTCGGAGTGGATTACCAGTTTTTACATAAGGCATCTGTCAGGTGTACGCCTACACCCCGTGCTTAGGTCGTGGCCATTTTATAATACAATGATGCCAAGGATATCCGGGACATGGTCATTTAACTCCCAAAGGCCATACACCAAATAATACATATTAAACGGGTTGTAAGTACATCAATCATAATACGATTTAAATAATTACACACCCGACCAAGCGGTACTTTTATAGTGCCGTATCCCAAGCCCGTATAGGGAAAATAAGTTAAGAGCATTTACCTGAGCAAAGTATAAATCCAATACAGTAAGTGTACGCAGCTTTTACTGGGCTCCTAATCTGGAACGAAGGTTTTATAATAACCTATTAGATTTCTAACGGGTCGTTAATTAAGCCTAAGCTTAGACCGGTTAGTTTTAAGAGGAAACACGGTTCAAACGCATGATAAGGCGAAGACCGGAATAGAATGTGATTTAGACCCGACAAGTTCGGAGACTTGTATAATATGGGTATATCATACACATTCTGGATTTTGAGATAAAACCGATAAGGTTTGACCCGTTTCGGCTAATTTATGTAAACTAGTTACATAAACCGAACCGAACGCGTATGAAGCGTAACGGGTAACCATAAGAGTCCTAAACAGGTTTCCTAAGTTAACATGCCTTAAATATGTCATGATATCAGTAGGATACCTTCCGTTATGCCCGAAACGAGTTTAATCCTTAATTATGCCCCGCAGGGGTATTTTGGTCATTTTAAAGATTATAAAAGGGATTAATTCGATTTCTGTGATTCGGGTCTGAACTAATCAGTAAAATAACTTATTTTAATAATTTATATCAGTAGGTATTTAATCCTAGGTGTTTAAAATAGTTTTAACGCATACTACGCGCTTAATACGCGTAAATGTCGGTTTAAAGCGATTTTCGGGTTTATATGAGGATTCTGAGTTTCTAATCAGTTTATAAGGTTCAAAATACTTTATTTAATAAATAAAATCAGTAGCAATTGGATTCGTGTCAAAAGGATTTGTAAAACTCATTTTATGGCCGAAAAGGTTATATTCGGTATTTACCGAATCAAGGCACTAATCCTAGCTTATGATCAGTTTAAAAATAATTAAAAATCTTCAAAAATCCTAAAATATTATTTAACATCAGTGGGTAAAAGGTTTGGTGTTAAAAATTGGGTTTAGATAGGCTTTACGCTAATGACGCCGTTTAATTAATAAAAGTGTTTATAAATACGTCATTAAGCATAACTCCTAATCTAGACTTCCAATTGACGTGAAATTTTGCAGACATGTTCAATAATCAGTAACTAAGATTATTGTACTTTCATATTTCTAAAAATCTCGTTTTATGGCTATAAGGGTATTATGGTCATTATTTAGGCAATTAACGGAACCGTCGGACAATCAAGGTTTCAAGTGGTATAAACGCAGAGGGTTATACCAACATGTAACTAGGTCCTAATGGAACTTTAAGGCATGTCTAAACCTATCCAAACCGGGTCAGAATCGAGGTCAAAGCAGAAAGTCAAACTATGCGACTTTCGGCTCCGAATCGGTTCAAAACAGAAAGTTGTCGAACCAAACAAGTTTAGACATGTTATTATACTTATTTTCAGGTTATAAGAATGTTAAAACAGATTACACGCCTTCCGTATCGTTAAATATGCGATTAATGTTTCTGTTGACTTTTTCGGACAACCTTTGACTCGACAAACGACCTAGTTAGGATTCGAATCAGTGAGTGCCCTTTTAGGGGTTTATTAACCATATAAATACCAACTTATAACAACTTTTGATTCGACTAAACTCTGGACCGATTGTGATTTATCGCTAAATCAAACCGTAGTTACGACGGTTTGATTTCTAGGCTATAAACTAAGTATAAATGAATTAGAGAAGGTTAGGCATACTTACACACGACTAATGGATGATTTGGAATGCTTGTGACCTGCTTGAATGCTCCAGAAATGCTCAGAGGTTGATGAATGATCAATGTAGTAACATGTGGGTCTTATAAACAACTTCAAACATACTTGGATCATCAACACCTAAGTCTAGGAGTGTTACAATATCAACCACAAGTGCCCTACATGCTAAAAACCACCTTAGGCAGCCCAAGGTATCGAAAAAATGAGATTTGAGTCGGTTACAAGCATCAACAGGCAGCTGCCTGTTTTTTCTGCATCTGCAGGTCTGACGTGGGCCGCCTCACATTTTGTTAAATCTCACGCGGGCCGCCTGAGCCTTATGTTCAGGTTTCCCATTTTTCTTTAATTGCATTTTGGCCCCCGGTCCTCCTAAACGTCGCTTTCACCTTGTTTCTTGCATTATAAACCCTCTAAATTGATTTATAAGGGCTTCAAGACTTATACCATCTTTGTGAAGTCCTCGGGTAACTTTGTGATCACCCGAAAAGCCCTAATTTTCACTGTTGACGATTCTAACCCTCACACACGAATTTTATCACAACTTTCTCATACGGCAACGAAACTTGGTGAAATTTTTATGGTGTATTCTAGTGAGCATAATTAATCGTTACAAGGCTTCGGGTTTGCTAAAAGGTCACTCAGAGGTATATCTTTAACATGTTGACACATTTAACCCCTGTAGTTTGTAATATCTCACTTTCTTTCACAATTCGCTTCGTATGATCCATGATCCATTTATTTAAGGTTATAAACATCATGTAGGGTTATTATAAAGTATATTTATTCATTGTTGACACTTTGAACCCTCAAATTCACATAGTTTCTATGTTTGTCAACTTTAGTCCTTCAAGAACATTCTTGCACGCGTTCAAAACTTATGACACGTGTCAATACATTATAGGACGTAAATTTTCGGGGTGTTACATTGAGTCATGATCTCTCTGCTGAACGGTAGTTCTGACCTGAGCTCTCATGATTCTTCATAATTTATTAACCTCTTACAGATATCATTTGTGTTATAATTGCCTGTAAGACTGAATATTGGGATCTGGATACGGGAGTATATTCAAGAGGTGGGACACATGAATGAGTTTAAGTTCTTAATACATCTAATTCGTATCCTGAATCAGTTGAACTTTGTGTGAAAATTTAAGTGGATCAGTATATCGACAATCTAAGTGAATTGTTTAATACTTACTGTGTAACTAAGCTCAACGGTACTTGTGACTTGTCACAAACTGATATGATTCTCTGACGCATACTCAAACAAAAATATTGTTTGTACATATTTCTTTACTGCTTTATATTTTCAGAAAATACAAAAAGATTTTGATTTCTGCTTTATTTTCGACAATCGATATCTGAAATGCTGAGTTTCAAAATCTAAGTAAGCTGATTGTGTTTCTGAAAATAAAACAAGTTCATTAATTTGAAACTTGATTTAAAATCAAAAATTTCAAAAACAATTTGTGATATCTCCAAGGTCATTAACTTGAACTTGGATGATAAACTGTGAGGGAGTTGGATTCTTTAACGCTGCCAAATCTGTAAAGTTTGTTGATAGGGGGAGTGGATTAGAGAATTTGATTGATAATACGAAAACATTGTATTTATAGATGTTTGAGTGTTACAGATAGTCCAGACTACGATCCCGAGAGCAGAGTCTAAGGGGGAGTCTGAAGACAAGCTTGAAGCAAAGAGGAGATTGTAGATGGAAAGCTAGGTGTCGATCCCAAAGCACGGAAGCTTGATGATAGGGGGAGCCTGAAGCTGATAGGAGAAGAGAAAGATTGTTGGATGCTTACAATGTTACAACTTGAAAGAAAAGATAGAATGATCAAGACTGAAGATGTGTCATTTTGAAGATTAGTCACTGAAGACTTCGTCAATATCCGAGGGGGAGTCTGTTAGTGCATTACGTCTATTGACTTCGTCTTGTATCATGTGTTATAATAGGATAGGTTAGAATATCCAGTGCACGAGATTTGAGAGACGAAAGTTAGAAGTTAAAGAGCTGATTTCGCTCATATGGACAATGTCCATAAAAGCGAAATCAGATACAAGTGATTTCGCTTTTATGGCATGTTCACAAAAGCGAAATCACCACACTATAAATAGGTGCACATGTTATTTCATTTGAGATCGCTTCCAGAATTGTAACGAAGTGCTGCTGGTTTTCTGTCAGGTTGTAAACATTG
Source organism: Helianthus tuberosus (assembly GCA_030545235.1). NCBI lineage: Eukaryota > Viridiplantae > Streptophyta > Magnoliopsida > Asterales > Asteraceae > Helianthus > Helianthus tuberosus. The sequence goes on from CM060436.1 coordinate 10,863,393, forward strand.
TTAAACGCAATATAAGAGACAGATTAAAGATTAACAAGCTGTGTTAGTGTCTAGTTCTCTGATTCCGCCTTTGAACTGGACTTAAAACTCTTCTAATCGACTCAATCGGGTCAAACAACGATCCAACAATAATGTATAATACCATGACCCATAAAGTTAAGGGCTTACGCATGGAAATAAGTATAATTTTTTCAGTACATTGCATACTAAGATTTTCACTTGTACAATTTGATATCTTATAAATCAACTATAACACTCAAAAGTACCAAAGTATAACGAGTGTGTTGATAAGCAACATATGTACAGAGAAATAAATGTTTGAAACTGGAAAATAAGATGTTGTTCACCTTACAACCACTGAAACCTTAAAAGAGGATTGTTCTAAGGTCCATAGTCAAAATACAAGTACAAAATCCCAACTCTAAGGTTCTTCAAGGGAAAATCTCACTGCATAATTATGCCATTAGACTAGACATAAGCAACGAGACTATCCATTATTCAAAAAAACAGTTGGATAAGTTAATTAGGTAGTCACTTACTAATGATATTTAAGTCTGATAATTTTAATATTCCTATTAACACATGATTAGTTGACTCTAGTTTTAAACGTTTCCTTACCAGAAGTCAACAAATAACTAACATGGGAGTTAGTGACAAAATTAAATGTTAAGACTATAAGAACCATAATAAGCAGTCTTCTAACAACGTTTTTGATACCTTATATATATTCTGAAGATTAGTCAGAATAGAGTATCATAATTAAGCAATGTTATGAAGGTTGTGAGGTTTGCATGGTCAATATAAAGTCACACTTACCTTAAACTCTCATCTTATTTGTTCTAAATGTCAGGATAGAAACATTACTAAGATGAAACTAGTTGATACCTTACATTTTCACAACTTTTGTTATCATACAAATGAGAATTTTGACAAAAGGAAAATGAGACTTATAAATTTCATCCATTATAACCAAAATTCATGAGAAATCATGACATGGTTAATGATGATGATTTTTTTTATCTAATCTCATTCTAAGTGATTTTAAATCATGACGTTACAGCCCTAAATATTACTTGGCTTAAGGAATAAGTATGGGTCCATCATAAGTCATTCATTGACATTCGTGGAACTTATTCCAAAAGGAATATTCAGACATAATTCATTTATCATTTAAAAGACTATCAACTTGTATCTAAATTTTGTCGCATATGGCCCACGGTCTTAGAAGAAATCTATTCATATATGTACTTAATAAGATTTCTATTAGATATGTCCCTGAGTTCTCTTATGACATCTGGAAATTAAGGGAATCAAATAAAGTCTAACGCATATATGATAGGTTCCCATGTCACGTAGCTCATTGAAACTTCTCCAGTAGCATTCTAGAGATATTAAAGATCAGTGGGAGCATTAAGTGTCTTAATAATAACTTGCAATAGTTGCAAGAGGTGAGGGAGTGAAAACTTTATATTACTTCAATTTACACCTCTTGTACAAGACACCGCTCCATCATGACACTGTTCCATCAAAACTTGTCTCCTTAAAATCTAATGCTACTCTTACAAAAGTTTCATTGTTGCTTAATTGTGGGCACACTTAGATTTCTTACCTAAACTAACATAATCCTCAACAAGAGAAATCACAACGACTAACGTCATTAACTTGTTTTCTCTATTAGAATTTGTTGGTCGTTTAATATTGACCCTAAGCATGCTGAGTTCCTAAAGTTTTCTAAGGTCAGTGGGAGCAGTCAAAGTCCTTATCATGACTTGCAAGGAATACAAGAGGCGGGGGGAAGAGTGTCATTAAATTTCACTCCGAATTTAACTCCGATTACACCTCTTGTACACCATACTGCACCAACTCTTACAAACTTAGAATGAAAATGATAGCAACCTAACCAAGAGCTAATCCATAAAACTGAAACTTCTAATAAACTGTCACGGCTCCCGTCCTGGTGTGACCCGGTCCAGGAGCCGCGGGACAGAAAAACTCGTGGTATTTATTATTTGATTTGACATCGGAAGTTTAACAGGATCTTTTAAAACTTGAAAATGCCCAATTATTTTATTTCATAATTCGGGATAAACCCCATAATTTACAGCAAAGGGTATTTTACTAGGAAATCCCTTGTTTTACAAAACATGTTTATTTATTTTACTGAGCCACCACTTCAAGCTTGTTAGTGCTCCGTAGCACGTTTTCCTTGATTCACAGTAGGTCACCTGAAACATGTTTTTTAAAAATATTTTATCAGCAGGGAAATACTGGCGAGTCATTCAGGTTAAACAAAACGACACATTAGTTATAAATTACAGCATAAGAGCGATTACAATGGCTACTATCTTATTTTTATCTGGCGCGGTGTCACACCCTGCTGATAATGGTCATACCACTATTGGGTCCTTTCACTTCACCCAAGTAGTGATGATTATCACTGTTAGGTTGGTGAACCTAACCATGAGAAATTAGTAATGTGCACAATACCCCACTAGCCAGTGATTTAAGATAACCAAGACTTAATCCCTGTAATTATAACTTTTGAAAATAATTGGAGTATTGTAAAACATTGTTGATAAAAAGAGAATGACTCACATTGCAAGTTTAGACGGGCAGAGTTTAGCCTATTGATAAGCCTGATAACCTAATTTAAACATCAATACATACGAAACTAGGTTAGTAACTTAATACAACATTTACGATAAGCTCACGAAATCAAAACCTTCACGACGAATGACAAAGTATAGCCCTAATTTGGGCAGCACTTAAACATCCATCGGATCGGTTTCAATCGATCGGACATTGTATCGTAGCAGTGATCGAGTTAATACCCTGTATTTGTAGCAGCGTTTCCCTATGAGAAATTACGTTTTTGAGCAGCTTTCTTCGTGTTTTTAGAAAGTTTTACGTTCACAGATGCAAAGCCCATGAACTGATCAATTTATAGCTGGAAAATGGGTTTTACGCGGCCCGCGTAAACCCACACTTGAATCTTACGCGGCCCGCGAGGGCCACCTAGTCTACAACTAGGGCTAGCGTGTCACACCTAGGTGCGCCACGTGTCTGACACGTGGCCTGTTCGCTTATCCGGAGATATTTTAAGTTGTCGCGGCCCGCGTAACCTTATCTTAAGGCTTACGCGGCGCGCGTGAAAACCAAAATCTGATTTTTTCTTGATTTTTGTTATGGATTAGGGTTCTACTTACGGGACGTTTTTAGACATTTTTGCAGGTCCTTACATCCTACCCTCCTTATTTAAAATCTCGTCCTCGAGATTTACTGAAATAAGTAAGGATATTTTCGCTTCATTTCTGATTCCATCTCCCAGGTGTATTCGGGTCCTCTTTTCGAATCCCACTTGACTTTGACAAGTATCAATCTTTTGTGTTTGAGAAACTTAATCTTTCTGTCTTCTATTTGAAGCGGTTTCTCCACGAACTTCAACTTTTCATTCACCTGTATGTCTTGAAGAGGGACTACTAGTGATTCGTCCGATAGACATTTCTTGAGGTTAGATACATGAAAGACATCATGTACTCCTGCTAGATCTTCTAGTAGTTGCAAGCGATAAGCGACTGGTCCTATTCGCTGAATTACTGGGAATGGTCCTATGTATCTTGGACTTAGCTTTCATTTCTTACCGAACCGAACTACTCATTTCCAGGAGAAACTTTCAAGAGTACCCTGTCTCCAACTTGAAATTCTAGTGGCTTGCGTCGATTGTCTGCATAACTCTTATGGCGATCTCGAGCCGTCTTTTAGTCTTTCCTTGATTTGAGAAATCTTGTCGGTGGTTTCTTGTATGATTTCAGGACTTGATAACTGGCTTTCTCCTATTTCTGCCCAGCAAACTGGAGTTCTACACTTTCGTCCATACAGTGCTTCGAACGGGGCAACTTCGATGCTTGAATGATAACTATTGTTATAGGAGAATTCAATTAAAGGTAAATGGTTGTCCCAGTTTCCTCCAAAATCTATCACACATGCCCTGAGCATGTCTTCTAGGGTTTGGATCGTCCTTTCACTTTGTCCGTCTGTTTGGGGATGGTATGCAGTACTTAAGTTTAGTCGGGGCCCCATTGCTTCTTGGAAACTTGTCCAGAAATGTGAAGTGAAATGACTATCCCTATCCGATACAATGGAGAGTGGGACTCCATGCAGAGATACTACCTCGTCTACATACAACTTGGCTAATCTTTCCATGCTAAAGATTTCCTTCATGGGTAGAAAATGAGCTGATTTGGCTAATCGATCCACAATTACCCAAATCGCGTCATTACCCTTTCTGGTTTTGGGTAACTTAGTAACAAAGTCCATGGTTATTAGTTCCCATTTCCATACAGGCATTTCTAATTGTTAGAGTAATCCTGAAGGTTTCTGGTGTTCTGCCTTAACTTGCGAACAAGTAAGACACTTAGAAACATATCTAGCTATGTCCTTTTTCATTCCTATCCACCAGAAATTATTTCTTAAATCTTGGTACATCTTATTATTACCAGAATGCATGGTATATCTAGATTTATGAGCTTCTTCTAAAATTTTATTTTTTAAGTTTCCTTGCTTAGGTACCCAAATTCTTTTCTTGTGGAATCTCCAAATTCCATCAGCCCCTTGCTCTAGTTCCTTTATTCTTCCTTTCATTCCTTCAGCATTATCCTTGATTGCTGTTTCCTGGACATTCTTCAGTTGTTCCAATAGATCTAGTTGTAAACTTAATCTAAGAGCACGAACTCGCTTTTGCTTTTCATGATACTTACGACTTAGGGCATCTGCAACTACATTTGCTTTTCCTTCGTGATATTGGATATCACAGTCGTAGTCACTTAGAATTTCCATCCATCTTCTGTGTCTCATGTTTAATTCCTTTTGCCAAAATATGTATCTTAAACTCTTATGATCTGTATAGATTGTAAACTTACTGCCATACAGATAGTGTCTCCAAATCTTAAGGGCAAAAATTATTGCTCCTAACTCTAAGTCGTGCGTCATATAATTTTCTTCATGCTTCTTCAATTGCCTTGAGGCGTACGCAATTACCTTCTTGCGTTGCATTAGCACATATCCTAATCCTAGCTTAGAAGCATCACAATAAACTTCAAAATCTTCTGTCCCTTCTGGTAAGGCAAAGATTGGGGCGTTTGTTAATCTTTGCTTTAAAATCTTAAAAGCCTCTTCTTGCCTAGGTCCCCATTCAAACTTAACTGTTTTACAGGTTAGCTTAGTTAATGGCACAGCTATTTTGGAAAAATCCTTAATAAACCGTCTATAGTATCCGGCTAACCCTAGAAAACTTCTAACTTCCATAGCTAATTGCAGGACCTTCCATTTGGTGATCGCTTCTATTTTGGAGGGATCTACGTGAATACCTTCGTGATTCACCATGTGTCCTAAAAATTGTACCTCTTGTAGCCAAAATTCACACTTCGAGAATTTGGCGTAAAGCTTCTCTTTTCTTAACAAAGTTAAGAGTGCATGCAGGTGCTCACAATGCTCGTCCTGAATTTTGGAATAAATGAGTATATCGTCGATAAAGACAATTACAAATTTATCCAAGTACGGTTTACAGATCCTATTCATCATGTCCATGAATGCTACAGGAGCATTGGTTAACCCAAAGGGCATGACTGTAAACTCGTAATGACCATACCTAGTTCTGAAGGCAGTTTTAGGTATGTCTTCTTCTTGTACTTTCAACTAATGATATCCGGAGCGTAAATCTATCTTAGAAAAATATCTAGCTCCCTGAAGTTGATAAAAAAGATCATCAATCCTAGGTAATGGGTATCGATTCTTAATTGTAACCTTATTCAATTCCCTGTAATCAATACACTTTCGCATTGAACCATCTTTCTTCTTCACAAACAACATTGGTGCTCCCCACGGGGATGAACTAGGTTGTGTGAATCCTTTGCTTAATAATTCATCTAATTGCTTTTTCAATTCTAACATTTCGGTGGGTGCTAACCGATAAGGTGCCTTAGCTATCGGCGTGGTTCCAGGAATTAGATAAATTCTAAATTCTACTTCCCTATCGGGTGGTAATCCAGGTAGTTCTTCTGGGAATACATCCGGGTATTCTGCTACTACTGGAATTTACTTAAGTTCTTTATCCTTAGTGGTAATGATTACCGAAATCATATACACTATTCCTTGTTTTCGTTCATAACTATCAACTTTCATTACAGAAATGAACTTCATTGATTTACGTGGCTTATCTCCTGTAACCATGATTATTTCTCCTGATGGTGCATGAACTTCTAAGGAATTCTTATCACAGAGAATTCGAGCATGGTTGGCTACTAACCAATCCATTCCTAACACAACATCGAATCCGGCTAAATTCATAGGTAACAGGTTTGCAGAAAATTTATGGCCTAAGAGTTCTATCTTTCCTTCTTGGAAAACCTTATCTATGTTAACAGAATTTCCATCTGCCGTTTCTACAGTAAAAACTTGTCTAAGGTTGGTTAAGGGTAGGTTAAGAGCTTGGCAGAATGAAGTATTTATAAAACTTTGGTTTGCCCTAGAGTCAAATAATACTTTTGCATAAACGTCATGAACTAGGAACGTACCAGCTATTACATCTGGGATGAGTTCTGCTTCTTGGGTAGTCAACTGGAATGCTCTTACATTCAGCTGGTTTGATCAATTTAGGGCAGTCTGGTCTAAAATGTCCAGCTTCTCCACAGTTGAAGCAGATTGTTGATTTCTTCCTCCTGCAATCTTCTTCTTGATGCCCTGGAATTTTGCAGAAATTGCAATACCATTTGCATCTTCCAAAATGCTTTCTTTTACAAGTACTGCAGAATGGAGTAGTGGAAGATTGCCCTGTTCCCTTTTTTCTTGAAATTACTACTATTACCCACACGAAATCCTTGGGTAATATTTTGGGCCACTTCCTTTTTCCGATTTTCTTCTCTTGTGCGTACCAGTCCGTCGGTCAAGGTGTTGGCTAATTCTACTGCATCGTCAATTGTGCGGGGTCTCGCAGCTTTGACGATATCGCGAATCTCGCTAATTAAACCCCAAATATAGCGAGAAATAAGTACCGGTTCTGGAGAGGCCAGGGTAGGTACAATTCTAGCATACTCGAAGAATGTCGAAGTATACCCTCGACAATCAACATCCACCATCCGGTGGTTCAGGAACTTATTTGTCATTTGTTCCTTTTCATATTCGGGACAAAATTTTCTTTCCACTAGTCTCTTAAATTCTTCCCACTTCATGGCATACGCCACATCACTTCCTTTGGCTTGTAGTACCGTGTTCCACCATTCTAGTGCCCCTTCTTTAAAAAGATGCGACGCGTACATGACCTTGTCTTCCATGGCACATTTACTTATTTTAATTACTGCTTCGGTTTTCTCTAACCAACGCAGTGCAGCAGTTGCCCCTTCATTGCCTGCAAATTCGATTGGTTTACAGGCAAGAAATTCCTTGTAAGTGCAACCAGGCGTTGCAGCTTTCATTTTCTTAAGAAATGGGGCTTGCATCACATCATTATCATTATTATTAATGTTGCCGCCTCCATTTACACTATTACTGAAATTGTCACCGTGAGTACGTTTGCTGGGAGTAGTTGGTTTAGGTTCAACTGGATTTCGGGCAGCAGCAATGATTGCTGGTATAGCATTTGCTATTCCCTGGGCAACGATGTTTTCTATACATTGTCTATTAAGAAATTGATCTTCATGGTTTTGTTCGAATTGATTAACTTCATTAACTGGCTCATTGACGGCGTGTTCCATCTGATAATTATCAATATATAAATTATTGGCATAAACAAATATCAATCAAACATAATAAAGCAATAGCACATAATCACGTTAACATGTATAACCAAAATTGTCGACTTTGCGACTTTCATATTTTATATATTTTAGTATGCATCCGTACACACCAGATATGTTACAAAAGCTTTATTTTTAGTTATTTTACATGATGATATTTTTATTATTATTTTATTATTATTAAACACATAACCACACCATCATGCAACCACAACCAACTGGCGTCTCAAATACGACGCTCCCTTTCGTCGTATTTCCATGAGATCCTTTCTCCCACTTCCCGGATTCTATTTCCTGCGTCCACCAGCTTCTCACCATAGTGGCGGAGTTCAGCCAAGTTTTCAGTGCTCATAGGTGGGTTTGGTGCAGGCTCTGGGTCAAACTGAGGGAAAAAGGTGTTAGGGTTATTCAAGAGATTCAGAAATTGCCAATCACTTGTCCACCATTCCTCCAGCTCTCCGGGTAAAAGTTGGTGGTTGACAATGGGATCTGGGATAGCAGGTTCTAAGTTAACTGGAAGTTGTGATTCAGCGGGGTAATTGAAAAGGTCTTCATTGGCTGGTCCGATGAGGTCACAATTTGCCAGTTTGCGGTCAAGCTCCTCCCAGGGTGGCATTTCCTGGGCTTGCCCTGAACTTTCCCCGATTTCTTTTCCCTTGTCTTTATCATTTGGGTCCACAGTCTTTTTAATCCTCTGTGCGGCTGGCTTCTTCCTCCGTGCACGTCTCCAGCCTACGAGTCTCCTTCTCTTTTTCGACTTGGGTTTCTCCTGAGGTTGGGCTTGGAATTCCATAGGTTCTTCAGTATCGGCCAGATAATCGGAAAAGCCCCCGGAAACTTCCATGTCAGTAGGATAGATAGTGAGATTCTGAAGAGCTTCAGATAACTCATTCATGCTGTTAGCACACATGAAGAAACATACACACAGTTCTAAGTTAAAATTTCATTTATCAACTTAAATTCACAGAATGGCAATCAGAAAATTAAGTATTTCTAAATACTTAATTGGCTTAAATCAGTGGCTCTGATACCACCTTTTTCTGCCACGACCCCCGTCCTGGTGTGACCCGGTCCAGGAGCCACGGGACAGAAAAACCCGTGGTATTTATTATTTGATTTGACAGCGGAAGTTTAACAGGATCTTTTAAAACTTGAAAATGCCCAATTATTTTATTTCATAATTCGGGATGAACCCCATAATTTACAGCAAAGGGTATTTTACTAGGAAATCCCTTGTTTTACAAAACATGTTTATTTATTTTACCGAGCCACCACTTCAAGCTTGTTAGTGCTCCGTAGCACGTTTTCCTTGATTCACAGTAGGTCACCTGAAACATGTTTTAAAAATATTTTATCAGCGGGGAAATACTGGCAAGTCATTCAGGTTAAACAAAACGAAACATTAGTTATACATTACAGCATAAGAGCGATTACAATGGCTACTATCTTATTTTTATCTGGCGTCGTGTCACACCCTGGTGACGATGGTCATACCACTATTGGGTCCTTTCACCCAAGTAGTGATGATTATCACTGTTAGGTTGGTGAACTTAACCGTGAGAAATTAGTAATGTGCACAATACCCCACTAGCCAGTGATTTAAGATAACCAAGACTTAATCCATGTAATTATAACTTTTGAAAATAATTGGAGTATTGTAAAACATTGTTGATAAAAAGAGAATGACTCACATTGCAAGTTTAGACGGGTAGAGTTTAGCCTACTGATAAGCCTGATAACCTAATTTAAACAGCAATACATACGAAACTAGGTCAGTAACTTAATACAACATTTACGATAAGCTCACGAAATCAAAACCTTCACGACGAATGACAAAGTATAGCCCTAATTTGGGCATCACTTAAACATCTATCGGATCGGTTTCAATCGATCGGAAATTGTATCGTAGCAGTGATCGAGTTAATACCCTGTATTCGTAGCAGCGTTTCCCTATGAGAAATTACGTTTTTGAGCAGCTTTCTTCGTGTTTTAGAAAGTTTTACGTTTACAGATGCAAAGCCCATGAACTGATCAATTTATAGCTGGAAAATGGGTTTTACGCGGCCCGCGTAAACCCACACTTGAATCTTACGCTGCCCGCGAGGGCCACCTAGTCTACAACTAGGGCTAGCGTGTCACACCTAGGTGCGCCACGTGTTTGACACGTGGCCTGTTCGCTTATCCGGAGATATTTTAAGTTGTCGCGGCCCACGTAACCTTATCTTAAGGCTTACGCGGCCCGTGTGAAAACCAAAATCTGATTTTTTTTCTTTATTTTTGTTATAGATTAGGGTTTTAGGGGTCCGGGATACTACTTACGGGACGTTTTTGGACATTTTTTATAAGGACCTGCACGAAGATGCCCTAAAACACTCCTAAATACACCCCGAATACAAGAAATGGACCCGAAATACCTTCGTGCTTGAAGAAATCAAGAAAAACAAAATTTTTGTGGCGCTCGCGGGCCGCGAAGACTCTGTCTTTGGCTTACGCGGGGCGTGACAACTCAACATCAGGCGCGCACCTGGTGCTGCCACGTGTCAATGACTCAGCAACCCTCAAACCGCCTTTATGGCCTTGCGGGCCACGAAGGATCCCCCTTCAAATTTACGCGGGTCGCGAGAGACCTCAAATTCAGCTATAAATTGGATGAAGTTTGGGGATTTCAAACTGCTCAATTCTTTTCTTTCTCTAAGCTTCTATTATAGCAAAATAGTAGCTTGATATTATACCCTAAACCCTGAAACTCTGCCCGTTATTAGGGTAATAACTCTAATCACTGGTACGATACTTTATCCGATCGATTGAAACCGATCCAACGGATGTTTAACTGCTGCCAGTACTTGGCTATACTTTGCCATTCGTCGTGAGGGTTTTGATCTCGTGATTATCATTAAAGTTGAATTGAGTTAATACACTAATACGAGTTCCATTAGAAATTAGAACTCATAATCAGGAAGCTGTTAAACTAGAATACTTAGCAATTAAGTAAACTTAATGATTAAACAAACTTAATAGTTAAGAAAAGTTAGTGTTTAAGTAAACTTAATGGTTGTGTAAAACTTAACTTAGCAGTTAAGCAAGCTAAGTAAGTTAATTAATCAGCTAAATACGTTATTTAATTAATCGGCTAAGTAAATTACTTAATTAAACCGTTAAGGAAAATTTATCAGTTAAGTAAAATTAATTAATCAGTTAAGTAAGATTAATTAAGATAAGTATAATTAATTAATCAGTTAAACAAGATTAATTAAGCTAAGCAAGATTAATTAAGCTAAGTAAGATTAATTAATCAGCTAAGTAAGATTTATTAAATACCTAAATAGATATACATGAAAAATAGATATATATGGAGTATATATTATCTAGGGAAGGTTTTATCTAAGGAAAGTTGTATCTAGGGAAGGTTTTATCTAGGGAAGGTTCAACTAAGGAAGATAACACATAGGGAAATTCTATATAGGGGTAAGACTTATCCCTTAGCTATAAATAGGAAGCTTAGGATTCATTTTCCTTTGCTCATTTCTTCTATTCTTCTCTCTATACGTTGGTGTTCTAACCAATAATCACCGATGCGATATTTTGTCCGATCGATTCGGGAACCAACTAACGAATGCCAAAGTGCTATACTTTGTGAATTTCGTTAAGGTCCTGATCTCTTGACCATCGTTAGGTTTGATGTGGTTTCACACTAATAACGTATTCCACCAAATGTTTAACTACAAGAAAACTCTAAACTATACACTTACTACCAAACAAAATATTTAATCATCAGAAGATTCAGAACTCTAAAGAAAGTAGATGCTTAGCTAGCAAAAGGCATAGAATCAGAAGGCTTGTTAATCAAGACTGCATGCCAACAAGGTGAGTCATTCTCTTTTCATCAACTGTTTTACTAAATCTCAAAATTATTTTCAAAAGTTATAATTACAGGGATTAAGTCGTGGTTATCTTGAATCACTGGCAAGTGGGGTATTGTGCACATTACTAATTTCTCACGGTTAAGTTAACAATCCTAACAGTGATAATCATCACTACTTGGGTGAAAGGACCCAATAGTGGTATGACCATCGTCACCAGGGTGTGACACGACGCAAGATAAAAATAAGATAGTAGCCATTGTAATCGCTCTTATGCTGTAATCTATAACAATGTGTCATTTTTGTACAAAATGAATGAACTCACCAGTATTTCCTGCTGACAAAACCTTTTTAAAACGCGTTTCAGGTAATTACAGTAGATCGGAATAAGAGTTGGATACGGCACCAAAAGGCTTAAAGAAGTGGCTTATTTTATCATTAAATTGAATTAAGAAAAGTTGTTTATGTATTCGGATTATCCAATATAAAAGCTACCTTTGAAAAACCTGGGTTTATTCCCATTTATTTAATAAATAAAATCCGGTGTTTCAAACTCTGATATTTTTCCTAACTCACGGTCCTGATGAATATTTCCGCTACAACGTTTTTAAAATAACCACCGGTACCACTTGACTGCTCGCGGCTTCCGTCCAGGGTGTGGTCGGGGGTCGTGACATTTTTGCAGGTCCTTACATAAAATAATCAACTCAGGAGGTCATATAGGTTTAAAAGCCTACGAACTTTGATGATTACATAACCTCCTTAACTGAAGTTGAAATGGATTTTGGAAATGTTTACTGATCCTATCTCTTCTAATTAAGCCATTAGTGTCAATTAATCTTCTAAATGGAATAAAACTGTTTTCTAGTAAAACTGATTTTATGTGTTCGTATAACGTTTGGGATTTGATTGAATTACCTAAGAGTGTTCATAACTAAACCAAATCCTAATACAAGCGTTAAGACACTCAAAAGCATGATTGATTGTCAAAGGTTGTACTCAGGAAGAGATAAATTATTAAAGAATCTTTATTACATATCTAACAAAAGATTTCTTTGAGGATCATCACTGTTCTAGTAGCTTATAATAGTTTAAAGCTACATTAGATGAACATTACAACAATTTTCCCTAACAAATGGATGACATATTTACATGTTCATAAAACAACCTGAAAGTTCCAAACTGAAGGTTAAAGAACACTTTATTTGTAAGTCAATAAAATCCATGTATGGGTGAATGCAAACATCATAATGTGATGAAATCTTAACGTAATTATTTTCATCAACAACCAATTGGATTAATGTACTTACCTCAAGATGAGTGGGAGCAACTAAATTAAACTTGTCTATATAGATGATATTCTTTTGACAGGTGTATGTTACATAAGTCAAAGCATTGTTAACACAAACTTTGATATAATAGATCTTAGTGATATCTCTTACGTGATAGATATCATAACATACTCAGATAGATCCAATGGGACATTAGTTTCGTTCCATAAGTTTAACATTAAATGGGTCCTTACTTATGTAACAAAAATGTTGCTCTCCTTTAGAGGATAATAGGATAAATGAGATTATTTCCTTACGCTTCATTAATTGGAAGCCTTATGTAAGTTCAAGTCTATACTCGTTTAGATATTACTTACATTGCAACACACTAGATATGTCTAGATTAATGTGAAGCATCTAATGGAGTATTACAATATCTTTAAAAGAAACGAGAGGCTACAATTTAAAGAAGAAGTGAGAATTAAAACCGGTTGATTACTTTAACTTTGTGATATTTAAAGATGACAAAAATGTAATTTCGGGTATATCCTTATGTCAGCAGACAAAACCTATCTCATGGAGGAGTCATAATAAACTGATAATAACAACCTAAGTTATAACGACATAATATAGTCACTAAATGTTGTTGGAAATTTATCAGTGGACTCATAAGTTTATTAACTCCATATAATTAATGTTTTGAAGACTTAGTGTGTGATAAAGTCAGCTACCATGACTCCTTGAACAGTAACAGTTCAAGAGGTGCTGCATTAAATTTCGATACGCAATTAATTATTCGTTTATGAATGAATTGAGGAAACTAAGTTTTGTATCGAATACATTCATGATATGCTTAAGGATCCTATAACTGGAGGGCTATTACCCATAAGTCTTATTAAGAGAGCTCATAGACGGGTATTAATTGACGGCCGTGCGCAACTGCATATCGTACTATGAATGACTAACTATTAGTTAATTTTCCTCATCAGTTTGATTTTGTATGTCTCTAAGAATATGTCAAGCCGACATAATGACATATAGACAAATAAAGTTATAAATCAAACAAAGGGCTTATGCGTATTTTGATCATAACGATTAGGTTTTAAATTAAGGCTATAGTATGACTAATGGGGGTCCTGAGTCGCATAATGATTCAACGGCTGTATTTCTCTGCTATAGTTCTTGTTTAAGGCTAAAATGAGTGTTAACTCCTGATCAGGCTTATCTAATACTCATAGTAAATGATTACTCGGCTAAGTGGGAGAATGTAAGATTAAATATATTCTTATGTTATATTTAATCTAGTAGCCATTATAATCATTTACATTATATAGATAAAAATATATAACAACCTATTAAATAATTAGGGTTTCCTCTTGGGTGCATATATAAGGAGACTTATGTAGAGGTTCTAAGGTTAGGCACATAACCGAATTACTCTCATAACATCAATCGACCTCCTCTCCTCAACCGATTACCCTTTATTGGTTTTTCATCATCACCATCATTAGATTGCACCCTAAGAAGGAACCAGATCAAGCTGACAATCATGTCAAACACTGTTGCTGCGTCTCCATCTGGATTCTCTGCTGGCCTGTGCTGATGCAATCAAAGGTATGTTTTCATGTTTTCCATTATATCTAAACAGAACTGATCAACAGTTCATCTCTGTTTGCTGAAATTTTAAGAAATACATGTAGTTGTATTTCTAATGAACATATATTAGTCATTATCCTTACAATAAACATCGACGTTTTAACTCATCGAAAAATGATTGGTGTCCTCGGTGCGAAAACCGATTCCAAGACCCATGTGTCCGTCATTGCAAATACACACTCAAGGCATTGTATGTTTCTTGATGTTGTATTGGTGTACAACTAATATTTTAAATAACTTAGTTTCAGGGACAACCGATAGTGTATTAAACTAAAGCTAGGGCTTTGGGCCCTCCATCTTTTTGGGCCCCATTTCAAAAGCATTTTGTATAATGATATGAGGTTTGATTAGGTTGACATATATGATTGCTATAGTCTAGTGGTAAGCATTTTGGTAGTGTTTGGTATGAGGTAATGAAGGAGGGAATTGAATAGGCCATTCAAGGGTAATAAAAATAGGCATGTTTGGTTAGTTAAAAGGAAATTAATCGACCATTACACCTGGAATCCCTTTACCTCAAAACACCTTCCATCTATTCCTTCGCTACCCCCAGTTTTTTTTTCATTCCGTCCCGTAATACATTAGTAATTCTCTATTTTGCCCTCCCTTCCTGCTCTCTAAAAGTTCACGATCACCGACCACCACAAACGAACCTTCCCCTAATGATTATCCAGTTGTATATCAGCCGCCGGGAGTCCGCCGCTCATCAATGTCTCCGATCGATATCCATATCTTATATGGATTCTGGTGATGTGTGTTATGTGATCTCCATTGACGAGGCCGAAACGGGAAGCAGACACCATTGATAAGCCAACCGGTTGGTGGTTTTTTTGGGTGCTAGATAGCAATACCATAATATGTTCTTCAAAAAGCAGGTGATTTTTGTTATGCGATCTCGTATCTTATACGAATTCCGGTGATGTTTGTTATGCGATCTCCGTCAACGAGGCCGAAGCGGCAAGCAGACACCATTGATAAGCCGACCAGTCGCTGGTTTTTGGGTGCTAGATAGCAATACAATAAGAAGCTCTTCAAAAATTAGGCTTGAAATTGTTTTTTATATGAAACATCAGAAACCTTGTATGAACTCGGGGAGAACAAATAACATGATACAGAAGTAGGCTCAAACGCAAATTAGCATCCCAATTATTGAAAAAACTTTGCCTCCATAGCTGGTGTTACAAGCAACGGTTTTGTTGCTGCTAGTATAAAATATGTATAGCTCTTTATATAACAAAGCTAGCTCACACGCAAATCAGCAAGAGCCCAAATATTGAAAAACTCTTGCCTCCATCAAGTATGAGGTTGATTGGATAATGTTTTGATTTTGTTAGTTGAAAAAGGATTTTGTTTTTTTATAATACGAAAACACAACTTTAGGATTAGTAATTTTGTAAATCTTGAGCATTCATTTTAATTTTGATCTAGTTGTTATGAAAAATGGTAAGTTTTCTTTATTTTATGATAGGGGTATTTTTGTCTTTTTAACAAATTGTATTCTATTACTTTGTCTTTTTTCACCTACCAAGCATCACAAATTAATGATTCAGTCCATTCATATAAGACTAACCAAACATGACAATGAAATGGTAATGATCTATTTCTTTCCCTTGTTCATTCCATTCCTCCGTCCATTCCATTCCATCTTACATTCCATTACCTCATGCCAAATAGACCCTTTGTGTTTTTAAAGCGTAGATCCTGTGTTAAATCCTAGCACCAACATTTAACTTTTCCATGTTTTGTTTTTCTTTTTAAATTGAAGAGCCCCCTAGGGATAGGCCAAAAAGAACCAATGTTTGGCCCCTTTTCTGGTTTGTGAGTAGTTTGTAGGGTTTAGTAATTTATAGATTTTTTAAGGGTTAATGACATGGTTTACCAATAATCTTTTTCTAAGGGCCCCTATTTGTTTTAACATTCGCTTTCGGCCCCTCAAAAAAGGTTTGATCACCCCTCCTTAGATTCAATTGTTCTTGTTGGACTATTACATGGGTCGTATTTTGTCTGATCGTAATCGGAACATATAAACTCACAACACATTTTTAACAAAAGATTAATGCATTGTTGATGGAATTTGATGTCTAAAGGAATAACAAATGCACTCTTAATTATTATAATGAGATGTGAGCTGATTGAATTAACCTTTTGTTTAGAACGAAACTCACTTACTTTCTAATTCTACTATTAAATTACATTTTTAATCAATCGCCATAACTAAACCTTTACTAATTAAAATAAAAAAAAACATTATGCCACATCTTACCGCTAGATGAAATCACTCATGATCCTCACGGTACCCGATTGGTAAACAAGTCTCCGATGCTCGTTTGCCATGAATTTAAAATTTGGCAACGAAGGATGTGTCACACCTATCCGAACAGAACACCGGTTGCTGGAGGTTGGTGGTTTGTAGTCCTTATGTTCATTCTGTGCCGAGTACTAAGACCGGGTGTAGTGGTTAAGAAAAATAATGCCCCCACCATGGGGCATTATCCGACACGTGGCAGTCCAGTCAGCATGGGGCATTATTGCAAAAGTGGTGTAGTGGGGCATTATTCCAATAACGCTCATGCAATCATTTCACAATTTTTTTTAATATAAAAATAAAAATCTTCATTAATTTAAAATAAAAATTACACTACTTGAAATAAAAAAAAATGGAATCTTTGTCTCGATGTTCGCCTTAACCCCACGTGCTAAAAAAGAGTGCACGAACCCTATCCCAAAAAACGGAGCCCGTTTGAAAGTTTGCTACAAATTTAAAAAATAAAAGTAAAAATATAAGTTGTATGTTAAAAATAAGAGTAAATTACAAAGTTCGTCCTTTATGTATGTCATATATTACAAAGTATGTCCTTTATCTTTAATAAGCTCAGAAAACATACTCAATGTTTGTAAACCCTTACAAGTTATGTCCTTTAGTCATAACACAATTAGTTTTCATGGTTAAAGTTGACTAAGTCAACCCCACATAAGGGTATTTTAGTCATTTTATCCTAAATATTATAATAAATAATCATAAAACCAATAAATAAAACAATTTTAGAATTATAAAGGACCCCTTCTCATTCTCTCTCTCACCTACCCCCACCACCACCACAACTCACCTGCCACCACCGATCTGCCACCACCACCACTTTCACTCTCTTACTCTACCTGCTCTCTCTCAATCTCTCTCTACAATCTCCTCTTTCTCTCTCTCTCTCTCTAAACTTCCGTCGCAAGGATTTTGGAGAATCAAAGCAGTGGTGGGATTAACCGAACAGTTAGAACAGTTTACAACATACCAGAGAAATATGACCTAGACCAATGTAGTGGTGGGAGAACGAAGGCATTGGAGGCACAACAGGCTGCTACATCTAATTCGCAACGGTTTCAGCAACAACTGATAGATATATCGGGTAAATCTCATACGATAAAAAGCCTGAAACGAGGCTATACGATAGCAAATGCTGCTAATACAAGTAATACAAGTGTTAATGATCCTAAATGTTATACGGAATCGAACTCTAAAGAGTCGATTCTGGTAGAAATTGATAATCTACCGAGGCTTTCTCGGTGTGATTCGTTAGATATGAATTCAGATTCTGTAAATCGTTCTCGAGTACCTAGGGTTCCGAAACCGCCTCCACGGCCGCTGACGTCATCGTCGCCGGAGCAACAACCTCCGTTTCCTCCGCCTCCGCCGCCACCACCTCCGCATCCGCCGCCACCGAAAACTGCTAAATCTGCAGCTCCGCCGCCGCCACCACTTCCGCCTAAAAGTGTAAAGCCGTTGCCGGCGAAGGTGA
Organism: Helianthus tuberosus; assembly: GCA_030545235.1. NCBI lineage: Eukaryota > Viridiplantae > Streptophyta > Magnoliopsida > Asterales > Asteraceae > Helianthus > Helianthus tuberosus. The sequence continues at coordinate 10,881,761 of CM060436.1, forward strand.
GGAGAGTACCGGAGGTAGTGGAGTTTTATCATTCTCTGATGCGGAGAGAGTCTCTGCACCACCACCACCATACCTTTGAATAATCGCCGCCGGTGACATTACCAGTCACCACCATTCCAAACCAGATCTGAATAACCGCACAAGCAGATCCGAAACAATCCATTCCATCACTGTTTCGTGAAACATAAGATTTGAACAATCGTATCCAGATGTTGAGTAGTCTTTTCGGCATGTAAATTAGGGGGGGTTTTGTGGTTCTTTGCTTATGGATTGCAGGTCTATGGTGAGCACAGTATGTTAAAGAGGGAGAGAGAGTTAAGAGAGAGAAGGAGGTTAAAGAGAGAGAGAGAGAGAGAGAGAGTTATGAGAGAGAGAGAGGATATAATTTATTTTTTTAATTCTTTTTTGTTTTAGGTATTAGAGATATTTTAAATTAATTGGTAAAATTACCAATATACCCTCATGTGGGATACCCTTGGTCTGATTTAACCATGAAAAATAACAGAGTTAGGGCTAAAGGACATAATGTGTAAGGGTTTGCAAACATCGAGTATGTTTTCTGAGCTTATTAAAGATAAATGACATACTTTGTAATAAATGACATACATAAAGGACGAACTTTGTAATTTACTCTAAAAATAAAAGTAAAAATATAAGTAAAAAATAAGTAAATATATATATATATATATATATATATATATAGATATATATATATATATATATAAAAGTTACCAGTTTCGTGGTCCTCCGAAATGTCGAGCCACGCCCGAGTCAACGTGAATTCCTCCTCCTTCGTCCATTTAATGGTAGTTTTTGTACGTCGAGGTTCGTCCTTTCCCTTCTTCTTATACGACGTTCTGCCGCGTTTCGATTTCTCTTGCACCGGTTCGGGTTGCGTCTCCGGCACGACATCGACATCGGTTTCGGGTTCGGCTTGTTGTTGTGACGGTTGCGACCCGACGGCTTGACCATAGCCGAAGGTGGGAGGCACGAACGGAGTGGCGCCACTCAAGTAAGCCGCGTACATTAACATGCTCGGGTCCATTTCTTGAAGGTTAAACGTGTGTTGCGGTTGGGTTGTGTTCGGGTTCATGGGTCTTGCGGGGACACCAAAAGGGGGTCGGAATGGATGCATGATTGTATAAAATATAAAAGAAGTAGGAGAGAAAGTAAGAGTTTTTTTATAAAAAATAGGAGAAAGTGGGTGATATATATATAGTGGGTAAATTTTTGAATTAAAAAAAAAAACAATTGACCGTTGCCAACGGTCATGTCTCAAGCCCCAATGCAAATTCAGCGTTTTAAGTAAAACGCCAACAACAATTTTTTCAAAAAAAAAACGCCTAATAACGCCTAGTGTAATGGGGGGGAGGCGTTTTGAGGCGTTTTTTTTCAATTTTTTTTAAAAATACCGCCCCACTACGGGTGATCTCAAAAACCAAACACAAATGTCCCGAAGAACCCCACCGACTATTGTATATATATTAAAAATAGAAGCCAATGAATAGTGTTTTAAATATTATAATAATATATAGTTTTTTTAATACTTTTATTATCTTCTTTACTTTTAAGTTTGATAAGTTTGTGTCAACCGGTATCGGAAATACCGGTACAGTTATCCAAAATAAAAAACATTACGCTAAAATAAAAAATAAAAAACATTACAATAAAATAAAATAAAAAACTCAAAGATTATATTTTTTTCGATTCGTTCCTTTTGTTGTAACGCCATCTTCAATGCTTTTTCGGTTAGGTGGTCGTGTGGTTTCGAGTAGAATTCAAAAAAATACGTTTAGTCCCTAGTTTGTGTACGTCTTGTTTTTTAAAAAAATTATCACTACCCTGGTGGTATACTATAAGTTTATGGATGCAGACGTGTGAGATACAAAATCTATGGCTGGAACAAGTCTATATTCTTCTATAACCGCATTTGGGAAGGCCGGGGGAATTGGATAAGAGAAACAAATGATAGTTAGATGTCTCCTCCCCCCTTCTTCATCTTCCTATCCTTCCTTCCGCCCAAACCTAAACTTCCGTCCTCCATGTCTGTTTCTCCCTTTCTTTTCTACACTAATAATCTTCATTCATTCAATATTTATTACTATTATTATTATTCACTTTGCTGCTGTTGTTGTTGTTGGCTCATCTGGTTTCAGCTTTAGGAATATCATCAAGAAACAACAATCATTTGAAACTACGTTCATTGAGGGTTGATGATTATGTTGTGTTGCCTGCTAAAGAGGATGATCATGGAGGTGTTACAGTGGAAATGTCTACCCACCCCCCCATACACCCAATTCACTTCACCTCTTTACTCAAGGCTTCACTCCTCCAATGGAAACAACAGGTAGGCCAGTCTCCTCTTTTCTTCTCTTCTAATCATTTCCACATAGCCTCTAACTTTCTTTATGTAGGGCAAGAAAGGTGTTTGGATCAAACTACCAATCGAGCTTGTCAATCTTATCGAACCTGCAGTTAAAGTAAGTAATTTGGATCTTCTCTTTGTAATAAATATGCAACTGAAACATCTGTTTGCATTGCAGGAAGGCTTCTATTATCATCATGCAGAGCCTGATTACTTGATGCTTGTACATTGGATTCCTGTAACCAATAACACTTTGCCACCAAATGCGTCTCATCGAGTCGGTGTTGGTGCCTTTGTAATGAAAGAAAACGGAGAGGTACTTTTCTTGCAACTCTTGCTTGTGCTTTTAGTTTTCACTTGTCTGTCAGATCAGAAATTTTAAAATGCCATGCCTAGAAAATGAATTCAGTTGGTGTAGTTTAATCTTGATGGGTACAGGTCAAAGTTGGATCATTAGATACGGGTCGGAACTGATTGCAATACGGGTCAATCAGTAGTAAGATAGAACGGGTCATAGGAACATGTTTGATTAGGTCATGGATTAGTTTTGTTTATGCAAGTAGTGGGTCAAACAAATGTGGGACGAGTGAATGCAGGTATCTTAGGAGATAGCGTGTTATAGGGTTAGTGTATTTTGGGTCTATTTAATGTCATTTTGCAATGAATGAAAAGTGGGTTTTGAAGCGTAAAGTTTCCTGTTCGTGAGTGTTTCTTTTGCGTAGTTTGAAAGCTTGAAACCCCAACAGTTGACACAATGACTTGGCCTAAGCAAGGTTTAAAAGAACGGAAACGAGTTTCGAGGCGTTTTCCCTTCACCTCACGAGGCGTAAGGCCAAGGCGGTATTAATAAATAAATATAAAAATTATATATATATTATTAAATTAATAATGCTAACTAATTACATCATCAGATTCATCAAAAACATACATAAAAAAGACACGAAGTGCTTGAAATTGACACAAAAAGTCAAAAACATCAAAAACAACTAGGAAAATCCCATGAGGCGCACCTCAGACTCGTTTTTTGGCCGTTTCGCCTCGAGGCGCGCCTTGAGGCGCACGCTTCAAGCGCTTTTTAAAACCATGGGCCTAAGTTACAGAGAACAGGAGACCACTGTGAGTTATGTAGTTTGTTAGAGCCTTGGAGGATATTGATAGAGAGGTTATGCTTGTTGCAGATAACTGTTGTGCCTATACCGTAGCTTTGCAGTAAATCCTTGTGTAGTTACAGTTTCTGATAAATCACTACCCAACGATTAGCATCCGTGACCTTAATTTCTTCTCCATCTTCCTTTTTAAGAATGTTCACTATATTGTTCAACTTATATTGTTCATGTTGTATAGTCTCTGGTCTAAGTTTCTTTCTACTGCTAATGTTCTTGTGAACCAGATGAGGCTTAAATCCAGTTTTCAATCGTTATACTTTATGATACACGTGGCTGTATTTGTTATCTTAATTACCAAACAGCATCATTCATCTATACGTGGAGCATAAATGCTATGTGGTTCTGTTATGAGAACTTTTAACTGCTACTAGGTTCTGGTGGTGCAAGAAAAAGGTGGAAAAATGCGAGGAAAAGGAGTATGGAAATTTCCGACAGGAGTTGTTGAAGAGGTATATATGTAGATTTCATCACCAAACGCGGACAGTATCCACAGCCACGGAATGTTCAATAATGGAAGTTGTTTTCTACAGGGTGAAGATATTTGCGATGCAGCCGTTAGAGAAGTAAAAGAAGAGACCGGAGTAAGTTGCATTTTGTTGCTCTCTATTCAACAATACATGAATTTTGAATAATAATACTCACTCTCTTCACTTGAGACAAAATAGCAACAATTTGACCTTGAAGGTCAAGTTTTGGGAATTTTGTACCTTTGTAAACATACATATTATGTGTATGTAAACGGAGTAAAATAATTTGATGCTTATAGTTAATCTTTCTTAACTAACTTGATGTTTCATTTGCTTCAGATTGATGCCAAATTTGTGGAAATATTAGCATTCAGGTGAGGAATTGTCGCTTAACTTTCAAAACCACTACTAGTTTTATTGAACTTGAACAGTCGCAATGCTCGTTGACTGGTTTATTCGTCAATTACATTATTAATCCTCTGTTTCGCAGGCAAAGCCATAAGAAATTCTTCGAGAAATCGGATTTATTTTTTATGTGTATGTTGGAACCTGTGTCTTTTGACATTCAGAAGCAGGACCGAGAGATAGAGGCAGCCCAGGTACGTTTTTGTAAAACTTGCTTAAATAAATCTCTCCGCTTTGCTTGATGTTACAAGCTCATGCATATAATATATAACACTTGTTTGTTCATGTGTATGTAGTGGATGTCGTTTGAGGAGTATGTAGCTCAAGATTTCGTCCAAAAGCACGATCTTCCCAGGTATATAGCTGAGATATGCTTGGCAAAAAGGGACAAATGTTATGCGGGTTTCTCATCTGTGTCTACGATATCAAGTTTTTCCAAAAGCCAATGTAATGTGTACATGAACACCACCGATCTCAGCTCTTCTTGACATTTTTTGTTGTATTTGATGCATGCATGCTTCTCTTATATTTCCTGACATCTCAATACATACATTATTTTTAGAAATGGCTACAAGCTACAAACATGGAATTTCAGTTGGTCCAGTAGGTATTTTTGTTGTAAATAGAGATGTTTAAAAGTTTAACTAGTAAATTAAGCCAACTGTCCCTATGGTATGTCGAAATTTCTGCCTTTGTTCTCAAGTATAAGAAATTGTGCTATAATCCCTAAGTGTTCATTTCAGCTGCACACTTATTGTCCTTGGCGTGGATGCCGTTAAATTTATTCCCACCTTTGTCTTCTCCGACGAGCCACAGTTTGTTACGGCCACCCCTTAGAAACTAATGACTTGATCATTTCGTGACACTTTGGGTAAAAGACCTTGAGGAACCAAAAGTCAATATTGCAGATTACGAGTATTTCAAGCATACGCATTGTTTAAAAAAGATCATACAATTTAGGAATAGTCATGTTGTTTTAGAATTGTGTAATATATAAGTGTCGGTGCATACCCAATTTCTCTAATGACATTTTAAATTGATCAATGCAAAATCAATAGCACCCTAAATTCTTGTAATCAATCTAATTAAACCTTTAGACTGCTCATACAACTTCAACAGAAAATTTTAGTGGCGTCCATGCCCGGGACGAAAAAATGTGCATCTAGAGTACAACTATACTCATAGTTTCTTAAAGCTAAGGACGAAACCTGAAATTTTATAATTTACTCAAATTTGTAGTATAAAAAATCATTTATTTCCAAAACAAACTCATTTCCCATGTCCTTTTCAAAATAGTTAAGAGATTGGATTTTTTTTTTTTTTTATGAAGAAACCTGAAGAAATATTTAATTGTGATGAAAGATGGATAGGGCAGGCTTGACAGGGGCTGTTTGGCAAGTGCTGAACCAGTAAGTGCTGAACCAGTAAGAGGTCTGAATGGGTAAGAGGCTCTGAACCAGAAAGTGCTGAACCAGTAAGAGCTGTTTGGTTGTATCTCTGAATGACTGTGCAGAATGACTATATTACCCCTCTGAACTATTATGTGCTGAATGAAATGTATCTGTTTGGCAAGAGTTCTGAATAGTGTACAGATTGATGAAAAATTGTAAAAGAAAAATACAAAACGCCATAGAAAATCCAAATTACACATTAATCCTTTAAATTCCATGGAAACATACGAAAATCCAAATACAAACTAACACAACATACGAAATCCAAATACAAATAACACAACTCTGCATACAATTTTAATTTGAATCATTTGGAAGCAACTGATTAGCAATCTGGTTACGTAAAGAAGTCATATAGTCAATACCTTGTGAACCCCACTCTATGTCTTGAACTAACAGGCCATCATTTTCCCCACTTTGCATTTCATGAAACATCGTGTTCTCATCATAGTCCATAAATAACTGATCATAAATATTGCATTTCCTTATAAAATTATGGATGGCGAAACAAGCAATCACTATGTCTCTTTGTATTGGAAAAGAAAAGGGAGCCATTTGCTTTAGGATTGGGAATCTCGCCTTTAGAACACCATATGCACGTTCAATGACATTTCTGAGTTGTGCGTGAGCATGATTGAATCTTTCTTCCTTAGTTAACGCACGTTGTCGTCGAAAATCGGCTAACCAATACCTCGTACCACGGTAGGGAGTCATAAATCCACGAGTGTTGGTGTACGCAGCGTCACAAAGGTAATACTTATCTGTATCAGTATCAAAACTATCATATAAAAAACAATTAATGTATGAAATGAACATTGAAGAATGGTTAAAAACCTGGTGGCGGAAAAGGAAAGCCAGAATTTGGGTTGAATGCAACTTCTTTTAAAACTCGTGAATCATGTGCAATGCCCTCCCATCCGGCTCATACGAATGTGAATATCATATCAAAGTCACAAATTGCTAATACATTTTGAAAGCATTCACCTTTTCCTCTTCCCCTGTAACGAGTCTGTTGATCAACAGGCACGATCGCATGTATAAGAGTTCCATCTAAGGCACCTATTGCTCCAGGAAATATTTCTTTTAGCCTTCTATGTCGTTCGGAGTTATTTGCGCTTACATTAGAAGATGTTGGAACTATAACTTCTCTTGCGAAATTCATCATTGCCTTTAGGACCTCATGAAAACATCTATGAATTGTTTCCGTTGAGTGTTGAAACCTTCGTTTAACCATTCGAAAACGTTCATTATGTCCAATGACCATCAAAAACATAGCCAACTTTTCTTCCAAGCTTATTGACCTACTACTTTGCACCCAATTTTTTTGTTTAAAATGATTGCACAATAGTATAAATGCATCACGTGAAAGACGCATCATCTCATGACATTGTGTAGAAGTACCATGCAATAATTCTTGCGTGTATTCATGACCGGTTAATGCCGAATTCAAGTCTCTTATCCTTTCAACATTTATTCTCGAGGCCTAAGCAGTTAATGCGGAAAAATATCGGTTATCGGTCAAGGACCGATATCTGAGATATCGTTTATCGCGGTGATATATCGGTGAGATATCGGTAATTTCTAATATAGTGCATAAATATATATACACATATAGAACCTATATAAATTTATATATATAATGTTAAGTTGATACTTTTTATGCATAGATTTGTAAGTTTAAGCACTAAATATAAACTAGTGAAGATAGAGGGGTTAAATATTTATATACACAAACAAATAATGTGCTTTTATGTAAAAAAAATACAAGTTTAAAGGACTAAGTATAAACTAGTGAAAGATAGAGGGGTAAATATTGAAATACTTAAAATTTATTTAACCCTAAAAGTATCACACTGGTTTACACAGCCGCTACTTTCTTCTTCATCATCATCAGCCTTCTCCTTCTTCCTGTCTCTTGCTTTTCCCTCACTGGTTTACAGCCTTCTTCATCATCATCAGCCTTCTCCTTCTCCTTCTTCCTGTCGGAATTGGCCGCCGGAGGTCGATATGTGGTCGATAAGTGCCAACAGGTATGTTTCTTCTTCTGTTTTCAGCCGCCGGAGGTCACTATACGGTCGGAATTGGGCCCAGACGAGATATCGGCGAGACAACCGATATGATTTTTACAAAATATCGGCGATATTTCGGTGTTGACCACCGATAATATCGTTGACCGATATTTGACCGAGATACGAAACCGATATTTGGGGCTAGGTCCGATAACCGATATACCGGTGATATAGCACCGATATATCGGCCGAGTTAACTGCATAGCTCGAGGCTAATGAAACCCAATACCAACAAAAGATCATGATAACTATAATCTCATCGTCCGGATCCATAAGGTACCTAGCATAGCATCCACATTAACATAACATTCACATTAACATAACATCGACATTAACATAACATTCACATTAACATAACATTCACATTAACATAACATCGAAAACATAACATCCAAAACATAACATCCATAACATAACATCCAAAATATAACATCCAAAACATAACATCCTAACATCCAAAATATAACATCCAAAGGATGAGGAAGCGTAGAACTTGGCCCCCAACTATCAAACCCATTTGAAGTAGACCCCTCAAACAATTGACAACAAAGCTCGGGGAAAGCAAGTGGCGCACTTCTCAAAGCTTCTACATACTTGTTAGACTGTGTGAAGAAATATTTTAAAATACTATAAAATTAATGGAATATACCACTACTAATTATTAGTATAAAACAGATACCTTCATCTCAATTTGCCACTCTTCTTCTGACAAGTTAAAGCTGTTTGTAACTGGATCATAGACATTCCCGGTTTTGTTTTTAAGCTTTAACCAAGCTGCAAATTTTCCTTTTAGAAAATCATAGTGATTCTTCATTTGACGTTGTTCCACTATGAAATTATGTTGTGTTTTCAAATTTTCGGCTACAGTTTTCCATGACGCTTGTTTAAGACTGCTTCCTTCACGACCAATAACGGTTATTTGATGAACACATGCTTCAAGAAAGGTTTTTTCAACACCTTCTTGCTTCCAATTAATCCTAATCCTTTTTGCCATTTGTTTGGATATTGCTTCCTAAAAATTATGGATTTAAGCCGAACCTCAATCATACCAATAACCATTCACATAGCGAAAACATGTATCTTTTTTCAACATACAACATAACCATTCACAAAGAAAACTTGTATCTTTTTTCAACATACAAGAGAACCCCAATCAAACATACAAGAGAACCCCAATCAAACATACAACAAAACCATTCACAATCATACCAATTAGCCAATATTTCTAATGTAACAACTAATAATAATCAACTATGAATTTGCAACATACAACATAACCATTCTACATATAACATCAATCAACATAATAATGAGTAAAATATTGAAAAAAAATCAGAAAAAACTAATAAAAAAATCAGAAAAATAAGCATATCCATAAAAAAAAAACCAAATCAAACTAAAAATCAGTTTAAATTAAAAATCACTTTAATAAAAAAAATTCAGTTTAATTAAACAAAACCAAATCAAACTAAAAATCAGTTTAACCACATCATAATAATGAGTAAAATCAGTTTAATAGAAAAAAAAAAAAAAAAAACGAACCTGCAGGTTGTTAGGTGGAGGAGGCGACCGGAGGAGGAGGAAGCCGGGCGGAGGAGGAAGCCGGGAGGAGGGAGCCGGGCGGAGGAGGAAGCCGGGCGGAGGAGGAGGGCGGAGGAGGAGGCGAGCGGAGGAGGACGACGGCGAGGAGGATGGGGGCTGAGGTGAGGTGGTGTTGATGAGAGGAGAAAGGGAACTTGTGAACCCTAGTTGATGCAGAGAAGAAGAAAAGGGTTTGCAAGTCTTTTTTTTCTTTCAGCTAGTTCTTATCACTGAACCATTAAGCACTGAATGGAACCATTAAGCACTGAATGGAACCATTAAGAGGTTGGCATTTTGCCAACCAAACACACAGCCTCTGTCCGAATAAGAGGCTTGCCTCTTAATGAATCATTAAGAGGTTTGCCAAACAGCCCCTAAGAGATGTTTGTGTGATTAAAAGAATACATGGGAGATGTAAGTTGGCTACCTAACCTACTTTTTTTTAGTTTTCTTGTTACTCACATACCCCTCCTAAAGTTTAGTCGTATCAGTTTTCTCCTTCTAAGGTGTTAATAGAGAAAGACTCAAATACCCTCTTCAAGTCAATAGATGAAAGGCATGGTATATATGGTCAAACTGTTAACTTTTGGCAAGGAACATATAATGGGAAAATCACGAAAAACGGACATTGACTACTCAAAATTACAAAAATGAACATCCTTTGCGTCTGTGTTAGCCTTAAATCCTCAATCCTCGACTATTGCGTCTAAGACTCAATGTTTGCGTCTGAGATTGTACCATTTGTTTCCGCTTCTACTTTTTTTTTCTTTTCCACCACGATTTTTAAAGAAACATTACTTTTTCATACGATAATATTTTTGTTATAAAAAATACACTAGATTAAAGATGATAAAATTCTCTTTAATTTGGTGTAATTTTTTTTTTAAAAAAATATTAACGTATGAAAAGGTTATGTTCGTTTAAAAATCATGGTGGGAAAGTAAAAAAAATAAACCTAAGGGTGAGAGGGACACTCCTCTCTTAGGGGAGTCTCCTCTCTTACGCACGGCCAATCAGCACGCGCCACGTCAACTCCCCTCTTAACTCCTCTCACACCCTCAATTTGATGGCGGCACTCCACTCACACAATTATTTTTTATAAAAAAAGAAGAAAAAAATATGATTGGTGGAAAAAGGGTGGACCCACATTAACAACCAATCACCCCCTCTCTCTCTCCTCACTCTCAAGCGGTGACTACTTACCGAGCCAAGCCATCACCGCGTGGTAAACCTTTGTTGGTGGCGGTGTACCCGCACGGTGAAAGGAGTCCCCGCATGGGGTCACCGAAGGTGCCCCGCTTACCCTAAGGATGGTGACACGTGTCAAGTTTCTATTAGCTGAAGAGTTTGAGTCTTTGACAGACGCAAACCCGAGACGCATATCATGTTTATTTTGGTAAAGTGGGTTAGTCAATCTTTAATTTCGTGGTTTATAAATATGACACCATTTGTAATATTCTGTAGCTAGAAATTATTTTGTGTGTGGAAGTTTACCTATCAAAATTGGGTGGATGGGAATGGTCAACGGTCATAAAGGGCAATGATGTACTTTTAATATGAAAAGAAACATGCACAATGCACTAGCTATATATAAATAAACTAACCACCCAATGCAAGCCGGTATTGTCTTCCTATATCCAAAGTTTTCTCTCACGTTATGTATCATACAAAGATGATGATTGGGTACACCAGTTTTATGCTCTTTATGATCTTTTTAGCTCCATCTGTGGCTTTCATGACAGATGACTTCGTTAGACTAGCTGGATATGGAGAAGAGAAGCTCTCTACGGTGGTGGTTTCTGGGGCGTTAATCTGCGACGATGAGTCGCACCCAATCCCTGGTTAGTTTACACACACATATCGATCTATCATGTTCGTACGATAACATATATTTTTCTAAACAACAATTTCTAGATTTTCTAGGATAAATACATCACAGTCTTACTGTAATTAAGTCGATAACCTTTTGGTTGTGGAGTACAACACTGCTTAACTAACTACTAGGATGTCCCATGGGGACTACTACTCTACTAGTACTATTATATAAAGTTAACTAATCAAAACTAGCTGTGCAGGAGCATCGGTGGCGGTTTGGTGTGGTACGGATAGGAAATCCATTATTAGAGGCAAAACCGACAAATATGGAGACTTCCTTATTGATCTTCCATCCTAATATGCCTTTATCTATTATTACAAATTATGAATTATCTCAATAGTAAGAAGATTTCTAACATTCAGTCCGTAATGCCTTAGCAAAAATATATGCACAAACACAAACTAACAGGAGCCACATTCAGGATCCAATTATGCCACATTTTAATCAAGAAAAATATAAAAAACATAGAATTGTCTTTTAGAAATACGCTAAAGTTTCAATATAACGATGGGCAAACGGGTCCTTTCTAAAGGCCATTGCGAAGCCACGCCACCCCCCCCCCCCCCCAATTTTTCCGAAACCGGGGGGGGGGGGGGGGCTCGGGGGTAGCCTAAGCTGCACCCCTGCTAAAGGCGTAGTCGATGACATCAGACATCTGCCTAAAACTCTTGCCATGAACATTATACCTTGTCAACTTCCCGTGAATTCATTCTCAGCACGATGAATGTATCTTCTTCTTTTACACCTCTAACCACATCAACGACATCAAAATCATAAGACGAATGAGTCATCTCCGGAAAAGCACCCCAAATTTCATGGAGCTGTAGTTGATACTTGACAAACCACCCTGAATGATCGCCCAACATCTCATACACGTTCAGGTGTAAGCTGGTTTCATCAGAATCAACAAGCACTGTTAAATGCAACTGACCTCTAGATTCCCCAAAGTACATTGTCATTAAATTAAAAGACGGCAAGGGCAACGTTTGCACCTGTTCAGACTCGATTTTACGGTGTGTTCCCGAGTTAAAAATCCCTCCCCTCCCCTCCCCTCCCCTCCATGTCTTTCCAAATTGGAAAGACTATTTTCAGGCAAAAAAAACCCCATTTTCCCTCCCCTCCCCTCCCCTCCATGTCTTTCCAAATTGGAAAGACTATTTTCAGGCAAAAAAAACCCATTTTCCCTCCCCTCCCCTCCCCTCCCCCTGTTAAGTGGATCTCTGGAACACAAAGTAGAAGTGATTGTGATAACAGTGAATTGCTCCATTCCAGTAAACTCCCTTTTCGAAGAAGGACCAGTGTGTGTGTATCTAAGGTTACGGTACAAATCTTCCATTCCCCTGTTGTATCAGATGAGTAGATTTGAAGCCATACCAGGCTGAAGCCGACGAATACAAACAGTTTGATGATATGCCAGCCAGACCCATAAAATAGGTAGTGTTACGAACTTCATAACTGCCCAGGACCGATGGGATGATTGCGAATTGTTTAGTGGTGGGATTAAATACATATACATAATCCTAAACCATATATATTACATATTTATCCTTTTCACTAAAATTACTCTTATTAGATTACTATTTTACCCCTAATGAAAATATTAAATGATTATTTACAATTTTAATGAACTTGTCGATAACATAATATATAATATTCATTTATAACATAATATATAATATTCATTGATTTGTTGAATTTTAAATTTCATTTATTTATTTTTCGTTTAATAATACGTCTGGTAGTTAAAAATATGTATTCATTTTTCTTTTAGTAATATGTTTTGCATTTAATAATACGTATTGATCCAGTCGGATCGGGTTTAGCATGTCGCATTAGAGCAGACCACATAAAAAGGTTATTTTGGTTTGAGTCAAAACGGGTTCAGGTCGAAATAGTTTCAGGTCAGAACAATTCACATAATATTTAATATTTATGAATTAGTTGAATTTGATAATTTAATTTTAAATTTCTTTTATTCATTTTTCTTTTAATAATATGTTTGGTAATTAGTAATACGTATTCGTCAGGTCACTTATGTTGATCAGTTCTGTTTAAATATAATGGAAAACATGGATAACATACCTGTTACAGCAGACATGCCAGCAGAGAATCCAGTCAGAGATGCAGCCATTGAATTTGACATACTTGTCAGGATGATCTGGTTCCTTCTTAGGGTGTAAGATTATGTTGATGATGAACCGAAACTAGGGAGGGAATCGGTTAGGAGAGAGAGCCGAGAATGATGTTATGAGGGTTGTGTAAATGTCTAATCGTCTAACCCTTAAACTCTCTAATAATCTCCTTATATATACACCCAAGAGGAAACCTAATTAGTTAATAAGGGTAATATGGTCCATCAACAATTATCAACTAATTATTAATAGGTTATTAATATATTTTGATCTATATAATATAAATGATTATAATTGCTACAAGATTAAAATTATGATAATAATTATATATTTAATCTTACATTCTCCCACTTAGCCGAGTAATCATTTATCATGAGTATTAGATGAGCCAGGCCAGGAGTTAACACTCATTTTAGCCTTAAACCAAGAACTATAGCAGAGAAATACAGCCGTTGAATCATCATTCGACTCAGGACCCCCATTAGTCATATTACAACCTCAATTTAAAACCTAATAGTTATGATCAAAATACGCATAAGCCATTTAGCGTCTGATTTGTATTTATATTTGTCTATATGTCTATATGTCATTACACCGGCAGAACATACGTTAGAGACATACAAAATCAAACTGAGGAAATTTCATTAATTAAAACATAAGCTAGTACAATATGCCATTAAATAAGGTCTTTAGTAAGTCCCATATTTGATACATGTTCTTCGAAAACTTTAGGTGGGAGACCTTTAGTCATTGGATCCGCAAGCATATCTTTAGTACTAATATACTCAATACAAAGATTATTTTCCGCAACTCGTTCATGTAAGAACAAATATTTTGTATCGAGATATAAACCAGCTCCAGTCGAACTGTTACTGTTCGAGAAACTAACGGCAGCTGAGTTATTACAGTAAAGCTTCAATGGTCTAGAAATGGAATTAACGATTTTGAGTCCAATGATCAGATTTCTAAGCAACATTCCATGACAGGTTGCGTTGTAAACAGCAATGTATTCTGCCATCATTGTGGAAGTTGTGGTTAACTGTTGTTTATGACTCTTCCATGAGATAGGTCCGCCTGCTAACATAAAGATGTAGCCCGAAGTGGATTTCTTGTCATCTTTGCATTTGGCAAAGTCAGAATCAGAATAACCTACCACTTCTAAGTGATCACTTCTTCTATAAGTCAGTTTATAGTCTTTCATCCCTTGCAGATATCTAAGGACCTTCTTAGCTGCTTTCCAGTGATCTAGGCCAGGATTAGTCTGATAACGGCCTAGCATTCCAGCAATATAAGCGATATCTGGGCGAGTACAGACTTGAGCATACATCAGGCTCCCGACTACTGACGCATAAGGTATCTGGCTCATTTGCTCCTTTTCAACCTCTGTTGTCGGACACTGGAATGAACCGAAAACATCTCCCTTAACTATTGGACCGACGGAGGGTTTGCACTGTTGCATGTTGTAACGTGTAAGGACACGATCTATGTAAGTCTTTTGGGACAATCCTAAGATCCCTTTGTGTCTATCTCAGTGAATTTCGATGCCAATGACGTAAGAAGCATCTCCGAGATCCTTCATGTCGAAGTTATGCGAGAGTAACTGCTTCGACTCATGCAACATGTCTAAACTATTACTTGCCAATAGAATATCATCTACATAAAGGACAAATATAGTAAAGTTACTCCCACTCATCTTGAGGTAGGTGCATTGATCCACTTGATTCTTCATAAAACCTTGTCTCTTCATGACTTCATCAAACTTGAGGTACCATTGACGTGATGCTTGTTTTAACCCATAAATGGATTTCTTCAACTTACAGACTAGATGCTCCTGACCTTCAGGTTGTTTCATGTAAACATCTTCGTCTAAGTTTCCGTTAAGGAAAGCAGTTTTGACGTCCATCTGATGCAGCTCCAAATCAAAATGAGCTACTAGGGCCATAACGATCCTTAATGAATCTTTACAAGAGACAGGTGACAACGTCTCTTGATAATCAATTCCCTCTTTCTGAGTGTAGCCCTTTGCAACCAATCTCGCTTTGTAGCGTTCAATGTTCCCATTCGGATCCAGTTTTGTTTTGAACACCCATTTACAACCTACAGGTTTAACATCGTTGGGTAATTCGACCAAATCCCAAACGTCATTTTTCTTCATGGATTCAAGCTCATCAATCATTGCTTTATTCCATTTAGAAGACAGATCACTGCTAATGGCTTCATTATAAGAGATAGGATCATTGAGCTTTCCAGCATCCATTTGAGTCACGTAGGTAACATAATCATCCCAATTAGTAGGCCTTCTTTGCCTAGATGACCTCCTGAGTTGATTATCGGGTTCAGCGTTGTCTTGGTTTTGAGCGTTTGATGTGCCTTCGTTATGAGGTATAATGGGTTCTGATTGTGGAGAAGGAATTTGTGCAGTAACTTCAGGTGCAGTTGTTGCATTGGGTACAAGAGGAGTAAACGGAGTAATGGTAAGCGACGAGTCTCTCCTCCCGCGTCTTTTACTTCTTGCAATTCTTCATAAGGGTTGGTACTGCTCCCACTGACCTTGAAATCCTCCAGGAACGCAACACGTTTGGTTTCAACAATACGGGTGACATGGGAAGGACAATAGAAACGATAACCCTTTGAATGATCAGGATACCCGATAAAGAAACAGGTAACTGTTTTAGGGTCAAGTTTCCTTAGGAAAGGATTACAAAGTTTTGCTTCAGCAATGCAGCCTCATACTTTCATATATTTAAGAATCGGTTTCCTTCCTGTCCAAAGTTCATAAGGAGTTTAGGGACAGACTTAGAAGGAACTCTATTGAGTATATGAACAGCTGCTTTTAATGCTTCAGTCCAGAGGAATAATGGTAAATTAGTGTTGGCTAACATACTGCGCACCATGTTCATAAGGGTACGATTTCTTCGTTCAGCGACACCGTTCTGCTGAGGTGTACCAGGCATGGTGTATTGGTTCACAATCCCCTGGCTCTTACAAAACTCATAAAATGGACCAGGAGCTTGACCCACATCAGTATGTCTTCCATAATATTCACCGCCTCTATCTGATCTCACAACTTTGATCTGACGATCTAATTGCTTTTCAACTTTAGCTTTATAATCTTTAAAAGTTGTAAGAGATTCAGACTTTTCCTTAATGAGATACAAGTACATGTAACGACAATAATCATCAATGAAAGTGATAAATGAAGTATGTCTTGTTATGCCAGCGATTTGGTAAGGACCACTAATGTTAGTATGAATGAGTTCTAATAAATTAGAGCTCCTAGTGGCACCTTTCTTATTCGCTAATGTCATTTTGCCTTTAAGACATTTGACACATGTTCCAAAATCAGTGAAATCGAGAGGAGGTAAGACTTCATCCTTTACGAGACGATTTAATCGTTCTCTTGAGATGTGACCTAAACGTTGATGCCACAACATAGTTGAAGTCTCTAAGTCTCGAATCTGTTTCATCTTTGTGAGTGATTCATTAATATTATATGACAACAAAGATTTAGAAAAATTATCATCTAGTTCTAATCTATAGAGACCACCATCCAGAATGCCAGTACCATAAACAACGGAATCATAGAGAATAGAGAGTTTGCGATAACCATGGGAAATAACAAAACCGTCCATGTCTAACTTTGGTCCTGATACAAGGTTCCGAGTTACCTCAGGAACATATAAGGTATCATAAAGTTTAATACATAAACCAGTTTTCAAAAATAATTGTAATGTTCCTATGGTCTTCACTTCTAATTCCCGATCATCCTCAACTTTAAGTGTACTTTGGTTTCTTCCCAGCTTCCGGATTGAAAGGAATCCCTGAGTAGAGTTGGTTACATGAACCATAGAACCAGAATCAAACTACCAAGAATTGGCAGGAATATTTAAATTAAAGGATTCAAGTATCATGAAAAAATCGTTACCTTTCTTAGCCAGCCACTCCTTGAAGTCAGGGCATTCCTTTTGCTTATGTCATGTGTTCTTACAGAACTTGCAATAGGGTTTGCCTAAGGAGCTCTTAGAGCTGGAAGGTGCACTTGTATTAGGATTTGGCTTTTGAACTTTAGAAGCATCCTTTCTTTGATGACTGTTCTTTCTCTTCTTAGAGTTTGAGGTGGTGAAGTTGGCAACATCAGTAGTGCGATCCATCTTCACACGCTCTTCCTCCTGTACGCACATAGCGACCAACTCACTCATCGTCCATTTGTCCTTCTGAGTGTTGTAATTGATCTTGAATGCTTCATAGGACGAAGGAAGCGAAGTGATGATGAAGTGAACAAGAAAACCATCACTGATTTCCATCTCTAGCCCTTTCAGCTTATTTGCCATGTCATGCATCATCATGATGTGTTCGCGAATGCCGCTCCTCCCATCATACTTAGTCGTCACCAGCTTGAGGATAAGAGTGCTAGCGTGTGCTTTTGATGTTCCTTTAAATTGAGCCTCCACAGAAGCCAGATAGGTTTTAGCATCCTCAGAATCAGGAATAGCTCCTCTAATTGCATTATGAATGGACTGATTCATGAACATGAGAGACATGTGGTTACACCTAGTCCATTTTTCATGAACTATCTGCTCAGCAACAGTACTTTAAGTAGTAAGGTCCGCTGGCTTATTCTCTCTAAGAGCATAATCGAAGTTTAGCAATCCAAGTGTAAGCATGAGGGCATCCTTCCATTCAGCAAAGTTATCACCAGTCAAAGGTGGAATCCCGCAATTGGGTGCTGATAGTGGAAATAAGGTGAGCAAGTTATGATACTAAGAAAAAAAAGTCCTAATGTGATCTAAGGGCATGTTATACTAAGGCAGGCATAAATAATGACCATTTTAATTATGAAGCTGTGATATTGTCCATTAGTAACATCAAAATAATAGACTTAGTTAAAATTCTACTTAAACGAAGACAAATCAGCTTTGGCCAGAAGTGTAATCATTTAAGTATGTGTGCAAAGTAATCGTGATAAATCAGCTTTGGCCAGAAATGAGACAATTATTTTAGTTATGCACTTGTCAATTATGCTAGACATAAATGAATTAAAATCAGCTTTGGCCAGAAATTAAGACATGTTACGTTTGTAATGCATACTTAACATAGCTTTTATAATACTTGAACAATAAATATATGTATTAAATCAGCTTTGGCCAGAAATAATACATCAGAAGCTCATTCAAGTTAAGCTATTTTGGTTTTGTGAAAATTATATGATTCTGATTAGTTAATTAAGCTAAATTTTAGTTTACATCAAACAGCCTAAAATAATGAGGTTTCGTGTGAGGTCTCGAGTCAGGTCTCGACTGAGTTATGAGATCTCGAGTCCGTTATGAGGTCTCGAGTCCGTTATGAGGTCTCGAGTCGCAACCTTGGTCTCGAGTCGCAATCTCAGTGTCTCGAGTCGTAATCATGGTCTCGACTACTGTGTTTTATGAGACCTCGACTCCATAATGAGATCTCGAGTCGCAACCACGGTCTCGAGTTGTGAAGATTGAAGCCTTTAGTCGAAAACTCAGTGGTCTCGAGTCGAGACTGTTGTCTCGATTCGAGACCTGATGGTCTCGAGTCACAATCTGATGGTCTCGAGTCGAGATCTGATGGTCTCGAGTCCACTGTTAACAGCTGTTTTGTGATAATAATTGAAAACTCGAATTCTTAGGGATTGTGGGATAATGTTTCCTGTTTTATTGCTGATCTAAACTTATCAAAAGATTTCAAAAATTATAACTGATTAGCTTTTAACAGTTTCCGATAATTTTAAGAGATGTAATTCAGATCAAAACAGTAAAAACATCCACTAATCCAAATCATATTCCAAAACTTAAGGAATTTTCGAGTTTTCTTAGAACAAATGATGAACCCTAAAATTTAAAACATAATTCTGGGATCCGAAACCTTAAATTTAAGACTTTTGTTAATAGATTTCAGACATAAAATTAACCCATATTAGTTTCGGGTGACATGATTAATCACCCTTTTCCTGAAAACATTGATTTCGGAACAATAAAACACGAAACCAGCCGTGACATTTATAAACTTGCAAAAATTCTGTTTTCAGATTTAATCCCAGAATAATGGATACGAAAACAGAACTGATTTATCAACATATGCTCTGATACCACATGTTGATCAGTTCTGTTTAAACATAATGGAAAACATGAATAACATACCTGTTACAGCAGACAGGCCAACAGAGAATCCAGTCAGAGATGCAGCCATTGAGTTTGACATATCTGGTTCCTCCTTAGGGTGTAAGATTATGATGGTGATGAACCGAAACTAGGGAGGGAATCGGTTAGGAGAGAGAGCCGAGAATGATGTTATAAGGGTTGTATAAATGTCTAATCGTCTAACCCTTAAACTCTCTAATAATCTCCTTATATACACCCAGGAGGAAACCTAATTAGTTAATAAGGGTAATATGGTCCATCAACAACTACCAACTAATTATTAATAGGTTATTAATATATTTTGATCTATATAATATAAATGATTAGAGTAAACTGCCATTTTGGTCCCTTTGGTTTGGCCAGTTTTGCCACTTTAGTCCAAATCTCAAACTTATTACATCTGGGTCCCTGTGGTTTGCATTTTGTTGCCATTTTAGTCCAAAATTCAAAAACCCCATTTTTTAACTGTTACAACCTCCTATTTTGTCCTTTAGTGCAGGGGCATTTTGGTCATTTTTTAAATTTCATTTGTTTTAGTTTTTTTAATATATATTGAGGATGATGATGTTGGGGATGATGATGATCATAATCAGTTCTCTCTCTCTCTCTCTCTCTCTCTCTCTCTCTCTTCTCTCTCTCTCTATAGCACCACAACCGCCACCTCCTCCCTCTCTCTCTCTTCTCTCTCTCTATAGCACCACCACCACCACCACCGCCACCTCCTCCCCCTTCCCACCACCACCACCACCGTGAACTCCACCACTGAAACCCTAAAGCGCCACCACCACTGTCACCATCAAAGCCGATACTGAAACCTAAACCGCCGGAAGTTTAGCAGATCTGGAACCTTCTATGTTCGATCTACGATGGTGTAGCAAAAGTATTGTTGAAAACCAGGTAAATAATATGCTTTTACAGTGTGGTCAGAGACGGTGGTGGTGGAGGGTTTACGGTGGTGGAGGGGAGACGGTGGTGGAGGGGAGACGGATGATGATCTGTGATTTTGTGATGGATGATGATCTGTGATTTTGTTAGTTTTAAGGGATCGAGATGATGGATGATGATATGTGATTTTTTAATGTTTTAGGTGGTTGAGGGTGATTTTGTAACAAACAGGATGATCAAAACTTGAACCCAGCCCTTTTATTCACCACGAGGCTGTGATGATTTCACCTAATCCGAGTCAAAATTGGGTCAACATTTGAGATTTTCCGCAGCTTGGCGTGGCTGAATCGGAGGAGGGCAAGTGCGCTTGCAACCTCTGTTTGCAGCCATGGCGGTTTTGATTTGTTGTTGGAGCCTCGTTTCTTTTTACAAATCGGTTTTTGATTTTCTTGAAGATGATGTTCTTGATTTTCTGGTTTTTCTGGGTTTTGATGATGATGTTTGATGATGTTCTTGAAGATACAGATCTGAGCCTCGTTTCTTTTTACAAATCGGTTTTTGATTTTCTTGAAGATGATGTTCTTGATTTTCTGGGTTTTGATGATGATGTTCTTGAAGATACAGATCTGAGCCTCGTTTCTTTTTACAAATCGGTTTTTGTTTTGATTTGTTGTTGTCTGTATTTTGATTTTTGTGATGGTTTCTGGTTTTGTTCTGGGTTCTTGATTTTCTTGAAGATGATGTTCTTGATTTTCTGGATTTTCTGGGTTTTGATGATGAAGTTTGATGATGTTCTTGAAGATGATGTTATTAATTATTGAAATGTTATAATAAATTAACATGGACCAAAATGCCCCTGCACTAAAGGACAAAATAGGAGGTTGTAACAGTAAAAAAAATGGGGTTTTTGAATTTTGGACTAAAATGGCAACAAAATGCAAACCACAAGGACCCAGATGTAATAAGTTTGAGATTTGGACTAAAGTGGCAAAACTGGCCAAACCACAGGGACCAAAATGGCAGTTTACTCAAATGATTATAATGGCTACAAGATTAAATATTATGATAATTATATATTTAATCTTACAACTTATACATGTCAAAACTTAGCAAACCCTGCAACACGGGCTCAATTGTTAGAATAACTTTACCCAAACATTTTCAACTTATAGTAAAGGAACCAGAAAAAACTAATGGAACTTGAAAAGAAACTAGAAGACAATAAAGGATACGAAACACCTAAAACTTGATTAATGTTCAGAGTTTTCCTAAAAACTTAATCATTAGGAGAAGACATTTGGATTTTAGCTGAAGCAAAAGGTCCCCATTCATTACATGTATGACTGTATGTTTTCAGTCAATATTCCACATAATTTTTTAGTTTGATCAAGGTGGCTAATTATATATATCTAAGTTGATCCGACATAGGCCTTGTTGTTTTCCGGCATTCAAGTACTGTGTATATATATAATTAATTCTTTTTATAAAGTTATATACACACTGCTAGAAGAATGTAGAAATAATTATGCTTATGAGCATCTCCACAATTGGTTCCTGCACATTAATTGGTATCAAATTCCATTATTAATTTTTTATTAAACAAAGTACCAGCATGTAAGTAAGTTGACCACTTTGTCATGGTAAATAAAAAACTAAAGTGTTACTTATTCCCTAAGGAGATACAAAATTTACAACATGAATTGTTGCACATATACTCCCTCCGTCTCATTAAAAGTGTCATATTTTGAATTTTCAAAGTCTTTATTTATAAACTTTGACCTTAAATAATTTTGTTTGTGTTAGATAATAGTTGATGAAAGTTATATGATTTAAGTGTGTTTTACAAGTGTTTTTATCGGGTTAATTTTCATCAAGTTTTATATAACACAAAAATAAATATATTATTGAAGTCAAAGTTTATAAATAAAGACTTTGAAAATTCAAAATATGACACTTTTAGTGGAATGGAGGTAGTATATTATATTACACAGCAGTAATAAAATGTTGTTTGGCTTCAAGCCTTAGATCTTGTTTCATCTTCCTTATGAACTCCTCTATTTTCATATTTAACTCTTCTGTATCCATATCTACACATGAACTGCAGTCAGCTTGTTCCTCTCCATCATCTTCTTGCTCACTGTCCCTCTCATCGTTAGCGTCTTCCTTGGGTTCTTGTTCTTGTTCATACTCTTGGACTTGTTCTGTACCGATGTTTCCTTCAACAAGTGGCGCGTCAAGCGAGAGAATATGTTCGATATCATTATGTTCCTTCAAACCAAACATATTAATATTCTTGGTGATGAAAGTGAGAATAGTGGTGCAAAGGAGGAAGATATATTTTTTCTCAAAGGTGTGTGTGAATAATGGGAGCACAAATGCTGACAAGTAGTAGTAGTTGTAAGAGGTGAAGGTGAGAATGAGAGCCACAGGAAGGAGGAGGAGAAGGTGTAACTGTAATGACATGCTCTTCAACAACAGCTTATAGAATTTGTGACCACCTTGAGTGTTTTCTTCATTTTCATCCATTATATATTATTTATGCAATCTGCCTGTTTTGTTAGTGTGTTTGAAACCCTTGATGGATCTTTTTGGAGATTATGCCTATTTATAGATATCAGAGGTTATTTATAGATATCAGAGGTTTCTAAATACGTCCTCCTACTTTCTTTTATTGTCTAGCTATCACCCATCTCCATTTAAGCTATTTACACTCAAACCCCTTAATTACTTCATATCAACTATCAAGATAACTCAAGGATGACCTTTGGTTAGGGCTGTTCATGAGCCGAGCCGAGCCGAGCCGAGCTAGGGTAAGCTCGGGCTTGGCTCGATTATAAACAGAGCTGGCTCGGCTTGGATTTGAACCGAGCTGAAAATCTAAACTCGGGATCGGCTTGGTTTTAAACCGAGCTGGTTCGGCTCGGCTTGCTTTGGCTCGATTCTAAAAATAAAAATTAATACATAGCTCTCAAAATTCAGTATTCAATACTTCAAAAGAACATATTCAAAATAAGTTCAACCTAATACATTACAAGTCAAAATCACGTTCAACAACGCAAAATAAGTTTTATATTTCAAGTAAATATAATATTTGTTCAGTAGCACGACAATCAACCTTTAAATATATTATAGGTATCAAACTACAAGCCTAAATACATGTAAATAATATTCACGTTTTTGTAATATATTATATGTATATAAAAATAAAATATATTATAAGTAAAATAATTCGAGCTAAGCCGAGTCGAGCTACCAAGTGAGCCAAACTGAGCCAATTTGGCTCGTCACGAGCCGAGTCGAGCTAGGCTCACTTTCTAACCGAGCCGAGCCGGCTCGGCTCACTTTCAAACCGAGCCATATCAAGCGAGCTTTTTCCAAGCTAAATCCGAGCGAGCTCCGAGCCACGAGCTTTTTGGACAGCCCGACCCCCCCGAACTTTTCGGCCAGTAATGTTATATATGTAGTTTTCGTATAGAAATTTTTGGGTATATACGTTTTCGACCCCTCGGTTCTATAAAAATTTTTGGGTATATATGTTTTTGACCCCCCGTAAAAAATTTCAAGCTTCGCCTACGAAGGAATTACGTACGTGGTGATTTAGAATATTAATGGGTTTTCAAAGGTGGCCAACAATAATATCTTTGAATTATCTTTCGTTTTTTTTTCTTTTCTAAATATAATTTTCCATAACCCATTTTCTTATTAGCATTGAGGTTATTTAACGAATTTGATGAAACCTTAAATGTTAGGTTAGAACTCTCTTTTTTAATAAAATATGTTTTTTATGAAAAATATTCGTCAATTACATACACTTTTAGAAAGTAACTAGAAAGTAATATAAATATTTATCTAAAAAAACTAAATAAAATAAAATGTTAACCGGTAAATTAATGTATACTAATGTAATGACTAACTAATATAAAACATAAATCATGCTAAATCCAGGGGCGTACCCACCCTAAGCCAAGGGTGGGCGGGCGCACCCCATGAAAAAAATATTTTTTAGTGTTATTTTTCGCCGGAAATCCCGACCGCACCCCTTGGAATTTTTTACCCGCGCCCCTTGAAAATTTTCAAACGCCCCACTTAGAAAAAAAATAATTATTAACCACTTATTCACTTAATTATTTAATCCAATCAAAGTCCAATCTACAATCAATTTTTATTAACACAAGTCCAAACCCAACCTAAAGAAATTTGAACTAAATAAAATAACCCAAACCCATCCACCCATTTCATTTCCAAATTCCGCCCCCAAAAAAACTCACAGCGACTTGACGCCACTGCTCACGACCTGGTGGCTTTTTTTACTGGAAAAACCAAAATTCCGGTTGGACCGACCCATATTACGTCAGAATTCCAATATAGAACTAGTATGGTTTATTTATTTATTTTGTTTTATGTGATGATTAGGAGAAAATATAGATGTGTAAGGGCTTAATCTTTTTATATTTTTTTTTTGATTTTTTTGTTGTTCTAGACTTGTAGTTAAATGATTTTGTTGTTTTATTTATAGCTTTGTTTGTTTAAATGATTAGTTACAAGTAATCAACATTTAATATTAGGGCTTGAATGTTTAAAAATATAACTGAAAGTTATGGGCTATGGTTGAACATGATTGTTTATTTTGTTTAAGTGTTTAGTGTTGTTTTATGAACTTATGGAGCAAATTATATGTGTTAGGAACAATGAGTAAGAATGTAATGAACTTATGGCGCGTTTAGTATCTTTAGATAATATTTTAGATATATTTCAAAAAAAACATGTAGGGCACAATTTTAAATACATTTATAATTTGTAATGACGTTTGACATGTTTTTTATGATTTATAAATTTTAGTTTGATGTTCTTTTGTCTTACATGATCCGACCCGACCCGCTATGAACCGATATTTAGGCTAGGGGCCTAAAATCTTTGAAAATATTCCGCACACCCAGGAAAAAAATCCTGGGTCCGCCACTGGCTAAATCCGTGAAGGTTGAAACTGTTATACAATGAAGTCCTCAAAAGACGCCAACAGGTCTAGATATTTAGAGTTTCCTAGATTTAGTACAATACTACAGAAGGTTTATTCAAGGCTTCTCAAAGGTAGCCTTGCATTTGACGAAGTTGACAAAGAAAGAAAACAAGTTTGATTGAGGTCCAACCGAGAAATGTGTATTCCAATAATTAGTGGAATGGTTAACTCAAGCTCCGGTCTTGACTTTGCCTAACCAAAATGAAGACTTGGTTGTGTATTATGGTTAGGTCTGTAAACGAATCGAACGTTCATGAACTGTTTATGAACTTGTTTGGCGGGAAGTACGTTTGTTTTCGTTTAATTAAACGAAGGAATATGAACACATTTTATTGTTCATTTAATTAAACAAACGAATATGAACACATGTTTTGTTCCTTCATTTATGTTCGTTAACATACGTTTAGCTTCGTTCATTTATGTCCGTTCGCTTATGTGTGTTCGTTTATGTTCGTTTCATTTTAAATACGTAGGTAGTTATATTTATATAAATATTAAACATAAAAGGAACTTTCTAACAACTTAAATAAAGATAACTAATTGGTAATTGAATTTCTAGTAAGAAAAATGGGGTTTCCAATGTAATTTGTCGTAATTAATCATTAAATTATATTAGAAATTAGGAACATGGGATGTGGATACCCATCTATGGTAAGCTCAAGATTAAAGTCTTGGATGAAGCATACAAAACACATTACTCTATCCATTTGGGAGCTACGAAGATGTACCAAGACCTGAAGAAGGATTAAGGTAGATAGGGTATGAAGTATGATGTATGAGGCGACTCAATACGTGAGTAAGTGCCTAACGTGTTTACAAGTCAAGACAGAACATTAAAAGCCCTTTGGGAAGATCCAAATGTTGGAGATATGGAATGAAAGTGGGAGTATATAACCAATAATTTTATTACAAAGATGCCCTTGATAGCTAAAGGTCCCGACACGATCTAGGTGATTGTCGATATGAAAGTATTCATGAGACTTACAGTTCAAAAAGGTTATTGGAATTATCCATTAGCTAAACAGTAGCCCTACATGGTGTGCCAGTAACGATTGTGTCGTACAGAGACCAATGTTGCAAAATTTGGCCAGCTGGGCCTTAGAATCTGTGAGGAATCGGAACTTGGTGTTGTGCTAAAGCGCTTTTAACCAACTCAGTCAATATGAATCAGATTTTGTCAACATCGGTGTGAATCTGCCAAAATCGGGTAGAATCGGTCAAAATTGGGCTGAATCGGTCAAAATCAGCGCGTAGTTGAAACACAATTTCCCTCTGTGGTCAACATAATCTAAATGAGGAAGGCAAAAGAGATAGTTGCAGGTGACAAAGAAATTAAACTTTATGGTTTTTTTTCTGAATGGGATAAAGATAGGAAGCAAGTATCGGATATTGAGAATAAAAAGCCAAGGTCTAAAGGTGGTGATGGCTGTTGAAGAACGTAGGCCGAGTACTCGCAACTCCCTAGTCGATCGACTTGGGAGTGCCTAGTGATTTCTGCAACATTGACAAAGACACGTGGTTCGCGTCAAGGTTTTGGAAAAGAATTCATGATGCAATGGGGACAGGACTACACATCAGTACCGCATATCATCCTCAGACGGAAAAACAATCAGAACTAACTATTCAAACACTTAAGGGTAAGCTTAGTACATGTATAATCAATTTCGATGGTAGTTAGGATAGCCATATGCCATTGGTGGCATGCTCTTATAAAAATAGTTATCACATAAGCATTAGGATATCACCATATGACATTTTTATCGCAAGAGATGTAGGACTTCCATTTATTGGGGTGAGATTAGACAGAAGGAATTAGGAAGCCTATAGGTTGTTAAAGCTACATCATCAAAGCACACATGAAGGCAAACAGATTCACAAAAACTTTACGCAGACAAGAGACGCAACCCATCAAATTCAATGTTAGGGATAAAATGATTTGAAGATGTCCATGTGGAAATGGGTCATCTGGTTTTCCAAGCGAAAGAAGTTAAGTCCAAGGTTTATAGGATCATTTAAAATATTAGCTCGAGTTAGGGAAGTCACATGCAGGTTGGATTTGCTATAAGAGTTAAGCGGGATTCACCCCACATTGCATGTTTCATATCTACATACATGCTAGGTTGATGAAGTGGTACACGTGCCACTTGTTGACATAGAAGTAGACGATAAATTGAACTATGTTAAGGAACCCATGGCGATCCTCGACTGAAAGGAAAAACAACTTCACCTCGATTTCTCGCTTGGAAAGAGAAAGTGTATGTGTAAAACTCGGATTGGGTATCACCTTGATTTTTCATTTGGACCGGAGGAGACAAAAACGCTTCTATTTCATCATCACCTTCAAGTATTCACAATCTGAATAGTAGTTGTTTTCAGCTGGTTTGAGGGTTATAAGATCGGATCTCGTTGTTCATGGAAACAAGGGAAGCTTTTGCCCAAAAAGCTTGTTCAAATATGAACCTTTATTCAAAGGGTCATATTGGGATCGTATTTCAACCCATATGGATTCATAAAATCCATATGTTGACTTGATTTTAGACCTACGATGTAACAGCCACCTCAACTGCTCAAGTAGGGTTTCTACATGAAGAACAAGGTAATATTTCGTGTAAATTATTCAACAAGATACACAAAAATTTTTGTTTTTATATTATAGATTTTCCTTGATAATTAGACATGAAAAATTTACCTTTTTAGTGAATAGTTACACAAAATGTATATGTGTGATATGTTGTTGTGTAGTCAAGAAAGTGTCATATGAGGAGTGAAAACTCTATCCATATAGAAAGTCACTTTTTGCATGGGGTGATTACGCCCGAAAACCCTACATTTCGCATGGAAGACTTGTGTGAAAGTTGACACGTTTCACATGTGAATCTTTGGACAGATTGACTTAGTGTCCAAGGGTTAGGATGAGTCCGCAAGTTCAGGGTTAAAGAAATCGTTCAAGTGAGTTTCTTTAATCCCCATTTTAAACCGGGGGACGGTGGTGCATACTTGGTATATGTGTTAATAAAAGATAGACCACTAATGAATAACTAAAACCATTTTTTTTATGTTAGTCGTAATGATCAACGGGGATGTTTGCTAATGATGAACATACTAATTTAATACAAGGATTAGCAAAATTTAAATCGATTAATGTAAATGTAGCGGTAAAGTAATGTAATGTTCACGAAAAATGATTGGGTGTTAGTTGTAACTAACTGTATGGCTATGTACTATGTATGTTACGTTACGTAACATATGTAACGGGTCCCACGTGACATGTCTTACATGACATATGGAATAAAATGACGACGTCATTGTCCTACAAGGCGTATGGAATGGGTCTCATGGGACAAATGGAATGTGATAGGTCCTACGTGACATGTGAAATGGAATCGGTTCTACAGGACATATGAAATGAAATGAAATGATGTTATGTTATGCTATGTTATACTATGCTATATTTATGGTATATTATGTTATGTTATGATAGCCAATGCCACATTATGTTACGTCACGTTATGATATGTCACATGTTACAGATTTACTATTGTATATCAAACCTAAAACACACTCAAGGTAGATGGCGTTTTTGTATGCATGTCAGATTAAAATCTAGGGCATGTTGGGTGTTAGAGTGGCATAGATGGCAAGAGTTGAGGACTACCTGTTGAGGACCGGCATCTCTTTTAAAGAAGTTTGTTATTCTTTACAATTGTTGTGTTTTGTTAAGACTATGCATTGTGTGTTTGAAACGGGTATGACATATATGGAATGTTTTCATTGCGTGTTGAATAGAATTTATTTAGTTTAAGAACTATGTTGGAATGTGTAAACATAACCATTAAGACCATTGGTCTTGGGGTGTTTCACATGCTATCAGTAAGCATGTGTGTACCAACTTACTTTTGCCAAGAAAAACCGATCGCCTAGTAACACATTGCACGAGTCAGGTAACCTAGGCAGGAAGTAACCTGGACAAAGAATAGCGCAAGCATGCATTTTTCTAGTTCTTTGAGTCGTGCACCCGAGGAAGTACTTATTTTAGCATGCTTATAACTGGGTGTTCAAGTCAACGAACCATTTTTATTAAATCCCAACTTTTAATGAATTATCTTTTGAGTTCGGGTTTAGTTCGGAAGGTTAAGTTTATCCCATTGGGAAAATTATATCATAGACTATAAATTAAGGTATAATTGTGATTATTGGTCTCATAGGTTCACACATACAATAAAGTTTATATGGTGTTATTATCATACTTGCTAGTTTTTTTTTTGAACGGCGTACGGTTAGGATATGGGTTCCTCTTAACACTTTCAAAATAGGATGTGCGCGATTTAATCTGCAAATGTTTAGTAGTTAATTTATTTTGAATTTATTATCAATGTGTTATGATGTAAGACTGCGATCTTAATCTGTGTATGGTTTTCGTTGCTTAATCTCGGATTATACTTTGTGCTTTGTAAATCCGACACATGACGCCTCTCAGGGCCAAGCCCGTGAATGAGGGCGCGTTGAAACTCACAATTATGGATTTGATTATCTTTTTTCCTAAAAATCTTTTTTTTTCTCTTTTGACTTATTTGTATACTTACTAATTATAAGCTAAGAAAGTATTAACCTTATTCACACTTAAGTTTCTAGAGAATTTGCTTTAAAATAGGCCATAAATGGTTTGGTTCTTCGACTTAAAATTATTAATTCATAACACTAATTTTGAGTTAATTACAATCATATAGAAGGCTTCTAAAAACTTTAATTAATTTAAGAGTAAAATGCACGGATAGTCCCTGTGGTTTTGCAAAATAACGCCTATAGTCCCCAAGTTTTGGAAATTACACCGGTGCTCCCTGTGGTTTGACAGTTTGTTACTCGGATAGTCCCTGGAGTGGATGACGGTTAGTTTTCTCCGTTAAGTGGATGTGAAATTACAAATTTACCCTTTATCTTCCCCACTCTATAAAAACAAAACAACACCAACCCCACCCACCCCCACCATTCTCTCTGGTGAAGTTACCTGCACTTGAGCCCTCTTAACTTCACTACTACTTTACCTGAACTGAGTTCTGATAGCGCTTATTTACAATTAACCAAATTGTTTTGATCCCGGCTTGTTAAGTTTTGTAAATCCAATCCTGAGGTATAATATGATTCAATTTGATTTTGAATTATGTTTTAAAGTTTGCATAGATTTCTTGAGGTTTACCGTTTATATGTTGCTTACAGTTTTGATATGTATTGGTGTTTGTAATTAGGGAGAAGAAGTTCCACAGGTGGAGTTACCTGAACCGTTTAATCAATCGAGCAGAACTTATTCAAACGCGATTCAAAAGCCCGATACAACATATTCGTTATACGAACAGCAGCCGATTGCAGCATCGCATATGCCACTATCGTTCAAAAGACGTTTCTCAAAACAATTTCCAATCGAAGATATAGAAACAGATAAGAAAGAATCCAGTGTGTTAACTTCTGAACCTCAAGTTCACCATAGCTCTAACAATGTTATGTCACCAATAAAATGGTCTGCAAAGTTGCCTGAAACACCAATCAAGGGCTCGGTTTCGACTCCATCGAAGCTTGTTTCGACTTCGTTCACAGCTACGCCTGTCGCAACCACCAGTTAGGTGTCTTATGACCCCAGATGAAGAGTCAACAATGTCTCCTAGCAAGTTGACTAGACGTTCAAGTGGTCGAGGATTAAGATCCATTCGATACTTCAGTGAAGAATAAAACCGCATCTGCCAAAAGTGTATCATCCATTCACAGAAGAATAAAAATAAAACAAGCTGTGATGGAATGCTTCCACTTAGCTTGTTTACCGAGAGGTCAAGTTATTAATGGTGGGGATGGAGTGGGGTGGGGTTGTTTTGTTTTTATAGAGTGGAGAAGATGAAGGGTAAATTTGTCATTTCACATCTATTTAACGGAGAAAACTAACCGACATCCACTCCAGGGACTATCCGAGTAACAAACTGTCAAACCACAGGGAGCACCGGTGTAATTTCCAAAAGTTGGGGACTATAGGTGTTATTTTGCAAAACCACAGGAACTATCCGTGCACTTTACTCAAACTCTTAATTTAATATTAACATTTTATTATAAAGTGATATAACAGATAAAAAAATTCGTCCACTTTATTATGACAAAAAAAGTGATGTTACAAATAACCACCATGAGTTTGCGGTGTTGCATGGTTTTCCAAAGTTTAATATGCTCGTTGTTTTGGTAAAAAATTACCGAAGCAATTAAGTGATCAAATTAGTTAAGTGAGGTAGTGTGCTAGAAATGTGTGTTGAAAATATGCTAGTTAAGTTATTTGCAAAAAACAGTTTCAGGATACGGCTCAGGATATAGAGCTGTATCTATGATCAAACAATGAGCAAAAATGTAAAGGATGACACAGGATATACGAGGAAAGCCCTTGATCAATCTAGATCGCTGGCACAAAACCTCGGGAGCTGACAATCGCAGCTGCCTTGTTCTTCTATTACTTCAAATATCAGGATACAGTGCAGGATATGATGCTGATCAACTAGGTGTTACAATGTAATTCGAGTACAAGTGTTTGAGTGTAGTGATTGTTTGTAATTAGAGAGTAAAAGTGTGCGTAATGGTGTGTGCCTTAATCTGATCCGATCACTCTATTTATAGTAAAGCGAAAATAACTAACTATCCTATCAAACCGGGATGCTTCGAATATTCCTCAAGTGAACGTTGTAGTCCTGGTCTTTCGGGTTCAACATCTTCAATCTAACTGATTTGCCCGAGTCTTGGGGGGAAGAAGTCTTCTTGAACGTTGGAGACTTGCACCTCCTAATCTGCACGTGATTAATTCAGTTAATACCAGGATATCGTACCAGGATGTTACCAATATCCTGATCCGGTATCCTGATCACAAATAAACAATCAAAGTCAGAATATTAGTCAGGATATATACGCAGAAAATGACCCATAACAATTGTCCCCAAATATATCTGTTGGTATACCAATCCAACGGATATATTTCAAAACTTTATCTCACGAATCGAGGTTATTAAATTGAAACGACGGTCAAGATAGCACTATGTAACTTCCAACACGTTTTTCACTCGATGGATATCCATTACGCCCCTATATCTTCTCTCTTCTTGTTTGATAACCAGATATCATCAACAGAATCTCCAGGTAATCACTCATCCCTTCCTCATTTCCTGTTAATTTTATTTTTTCTCCAATGGCCACTAGAGTCCATTCTCAAACCGGTGATTCGTCGGACTCCTTCGTTCAGCAAAATCTTCTAAAAAATCCCGAGAAGGAGATCTGCGCTTTTGACAACGCAGACATTGCGGCGTTGAGAGCCTCCGGCGCGTTCCCCGATGGCACGATTTTTAGACCATTCGATTGATCAATTCGATCAGATGTTTCTTCTGCCGATTGGGTCTGTTTTTCGGCATACCCTTTCTCGCTAGGTCTTCGGTATCCATTTCCTAAGTTCATGATGCAATTCTTTCGAACTACTGGTATTTCCTTTGCCCAAACCATGCCCATGGTTTGGAGAGTATTGATTGTGCTCAACCAAATCAAAAACCTTCACTATCCCGACCTCTGCATCGAGGATATGCCGATTGCTTACCGCCTCCGATCACACGGTTCCAGTCGGTTCTTGCTTTTTTCAACTTCCAGCAAACCCCTTATACTTAAGGCCACAAAAAACGAGGATGGATGGCAACGCAAGTTCTTCTTCGTCAAACGATACTCCATCTATGAGGGTGCTAGTCTTCCGGTGGAGTGGTTAACCACCGGTAGGATCATAAATATCCCCATGTATTTCTAGACTTTTATCCTGTGCTAATATCTTCTTATTTGATCTTTTTGCAGTGAACTTTAAGGAAGTAGCTCCTCCTACTGCGGAATCTGAAAAAAGAATCAAAGCAGTTTACCAGTTACCGGCAAGTGACAGGAGTTTTACCACACACATCCCAAGTTCCAGTCAATATTCATCATCTGAAATGTCTGGTAAGAGTTACTTTGGAAATGACTGATTAGTGTAATATAATATAATGAAGAGTAATAAGTGTTTTGGTCAAAAATTACCGAAGTAATTAAGTGATCAAATTAGTTAAGTGAGGTAGTGTGCTAGAAATGAGTGTCAAAAATATGTTAATCAAGTTAATTGTAAAAACAGTTTCAGGATACGGCTCAGGATACAGAGCTGTATCTAGGATCAAACAATGAGCAAAAGTAACATAAACGACACGAGATGTACGAGGAAAGCCCTTGATCAATCTAGATCGCCGGCATAAAACCTCGGGAGCTGACAATCGCAGCTGCCTTGTTCTTCTATTGCTTCACAAATCAGGATACAGTGCAGGATGTGGTACGGATCGACTAAGTGTTACAATGAAACTTGAATACAAGTGTAGTGTTTGCGATGAGCTAGAGAGTGTAGTGAAAAATTGTGTGTTCTAAGCTGATCCGCCCCCA
Organism: Helianthus tuberosus; assembly: GCA_030545235.1. Taxonomy (NCBI): domain Eukaryota; kingdom Viridiplantae; phylum Streptophyta; class Magnoliopsida; order Asterales; family Asteraceae; genus Helianthus; species Helianthus tuberosus. The sequence goes on from CM060436.1 coordinate 10,915,793, forward strand.
TCTATTTATAGTAAAGATAAAATAACAAACTACCCTAAACTTGCGGGATACACCGAATATTCCTTCTTTGAACGTTGTAGACCTGGTCTTTCGGGCTCAACGTCTCTCCCTCAACAAATTCGTCCGAGTCTTGAGGAAAAGAAGTCCTCTTGACCGTTAGCAAGTCTCAGCCTTTAACCTGCACGTGGTTAATTCAATAAGCCTCAGGATATCGTCCAAGATGTTAGCAATATCCTCTTCCAGCATCCTGGTCACAGATAAACAAACAAAGGCAGGATATTGGTCAGGATACGTATGTTAAGAAAATGACCCCTAACAATTGTCCCCAAATATATCGGTTGGTATACCAATCCAACGGATATATTTCAAAAATCTTATCCCATAACTCAAGGCATTTAAAACGAAGCGACGGTCAAGATCACATCGTAACTTCCAACGCGTTTTTTACTCAATGGAGATCCACGATGCCCCTATATCTTCTCTTTTCTTGTTTGAAAAGCAGATATCTTCAACAGAACCTTCAGGTAATTCTCCATTTCTGATTTTCTTCTTGTCAATTTACTTCATCTTATTTGCAATGGACGCCGAGACCTTCAGCCAGCAGAACCTTCTTAAAAATCCCGAAAAGGAGATCTGCGCTTTTGACAACGCAGACATTGCAGCTTTAAGAGCCTCCGGCGCTTTCCCCGACAGTACGGTCTTTAGGCCATTCGATCGGTCAATCCGATCGGATGTTTCTTCTACCGAATGGATCTGTTTTCCAGCATATCCTTTTTCATTAGGTCTTCGATACCCTTTTCCTGAATTCATGATGCAATTCTTTCATATTACTGGCATCTCTTTTGCTCAAACCATGCCCATGGTTTGGAGAGTACTAATTGTACTCAACCAAATCAAAAACCTCCATTGCTCTGACCTCTGCATCGAGGATTTACCTATAGCTTATCGCCTCCGATCCCATGGCTCTAGCCGGTTCTTGCTCTTCTCGACCTCCAGCAAACCCCTGATTCTCAAAGCCACCAAAAACGAAGACGGATGGCAACGCAAATTCTTCTTTGTCAAACGAGATTCCATTGCTGAGGGTGCCAACCTTCCGGTGGAGTGGTTAACCACCGGTAGGATCATAAATATCCTCATAGACGATTTGATTGTTATCTTCTATTAATATTCTTCTTTTTGATCTTTATGAAGTGAACTTCAAGGAAGTTGCTCCCCCTACCGCTGAGTCAGAAGAGAGAATCAATACCGTTTACCGGTTACCTGCAATAGACAGGACTTTCACCACACACGTCCCGAGTTCAAGTCAATACTCATCATCCGAGATGTCTGGTAAGAATTTCTTTCAAAATAATTAGTCAAAACAATATAATGATAAAATAAAGAGTAAAACTTTTCCCTTTATGCAGCACCAGCTAAGATCCCTGAAGTCTTTGACCTTGACGAACTGGATAGCTATTCTGACCAGATCCAGGTCAAGAAAGAACCTAGCCCCAAGACCACTGCTACATCCAAACCCAGCAGCTCCAAAGCCATCATCATTCCTAAACCTTCACCGGCTACCAAGCCCCGGAGTTCTAGTTCCCGCAAAAGGAAAGAACCCGATTCCCCTGTCATTTCTGACACCTTTCCTTATGAGAAGCACGGGTTCATTGAAGCCAGCGGGTTTATGACTTCTTTTCTTAACCAGGTTAGTATCCTCACACTATGTCCTACAAATTAGAATATTTTCAAAGATTTAACAATGTTAACCCCTGTCCTTTTACCTTTGTAGGGTCTTGAGCGTTTAGTTCATTTATATCAAGAATCCTGCAAGCTTAACAAAACACTTGAATCTAAGTTAAAGGAAGCAGAAATCACAATCTCTGACCAAGGTATGATCGCGGCCGCTAAATCTCGTCATTACGAGGAGAAATACAAAGCTATGACCCAAGAACACCAAGTTGCTCTCAACAAAGCTACTCTTCAAGCCCAGGCCGATCTGGAAGCTGCCCATGTGCAGTACGAACGGGATATGGTCAGCTACCGAGAAAGCCTCAAAAGTTCCGTCGTCATTTCTCTTCTCCAGGCTAGGTTGAAGATGGCTCATGAAGCCAAAACATTAGGCTTCGAATGCCCTTCTTGGGACGTTGGTGCTTGGGAGACCAAGCTGAAGAATCTTGGCGGTACCTCTTCCAAATCAATTGCCGATGAACCTTCTAAAGCAGTCGAAAAGGCAACCGATGCTGAGAAGGATGCTGAGGCGGATCCCAAGATGGATGTTGCTGAAACCGCTATGGACCAAGAAGGCACTACCCCCTAGAGCTTATTTTCTTTAAATCATTCGAACAATTTTATGTTTTTATGAACAATTTTTATTTCTGTATCTAAACAATTTGATAGCCGAAGGTGGATGGGTCCTGGGTTTCAGGATGAAACCTTCGGTTATCAACCAGTATTGATTGCTTCAAGAATAATTTCATCTTTTTAAGTATAAATCTTAGCTTTGCAAAAAATTTCATACTGTTATCTTATAAAATATCCTGATCAGTATGCTCAGCGACATACTGCAAAGCCTTTTACTAGATAGAACTTCCAAACGTTCCTTCAACTTTGTAAAAATTTCTTTAGAAAGTAAAAAATAGTCTATCTTTTCAAAACCAAGTTTTGATAATATTTAAATGATCAGAATTCCAAACTAATGCTGGTTTCAAACACCCTAATCAAATATCCTGAAAAGGACTTCGAGAATATATCAGGATACTTAAAATAATGTTACTAAAAACTTACACGATGTTTACAAAGGAAAGATCATACCAGAAATAGAGTATAAACCTATTACCAAACTTCAATCCCTTTGCAACTCTCCCAATGAAGGTGTCCCCTGTGCAAGGCACTTAGCGCATTAGTTCTGAGCCTCATTCTTTTAGCTTTATATCACCATCTTGGCAGGAATGTCCCCTGTGTACAATGTCTTCAAGTATCTTAGAAATCTACTTAATGTCAGTTTCCATTGCATAAACAATTTTTTACGTCTCAAGGGTAAAACCCAAGGATGTACTGGAGATAAATCCCTTGTATCCTGGGGAAAATCCCAACTTTTCATGCGCTACAGGCGGGAGTGTATAAACTCCAAGACTTAGAAAGGTGAAAACCTTTAAACCTTAGAGAGTATGAAAATACCCTTTCGTGAGAGAGGGTGATCAATCCTCATATACCTTTAGGATTCAGGATATAGCCAACAGTAACGAAATTGTCAGCCACTTTTACATGGACTGGTCCCGCCACCTTGAACTATCCCTAAATAACTTGCGTTCCAGGCGGGGTGTTTAAACCCAATTCCGAAGAAAGGTGAATACCTTTAAACCTGTGAAGGGATCAGTATCCCTTAAACGTGAGAGAGGGGGCCAATCCTCTAATCTTCTGAGTTATCCTGAGTACATATCCTGGAGCTATATCCTGAAACATATCTTGCAAAACAATTGTAAACTAAGGTGGGTGTTAGCTTGGCTAACACCCCTCCGTTGCTTAAGTCAGTATTGGGTTACAAAGAACACATTAAACCAAACATATTTAAAAGAGGTAGAATTCATACCATCCTGAGTTAGAAATTAAATTCTAAACTCACTTGAAATAGAGCTTAAGGTGTATAGCATTCCAAGATCTCGGTAGCATATCCCCCTCCATATTCTTGAGTCTATATGCTCCTTTCCCTGCTTCTGATTCAACTTCATATGGTCCTTCCCATTTTGGAGCTAACTTGCCATCGGCAGGATTAGTAGTATTTTGAAAAGCCTTTCTTAACACCCAATCTCCAACCTTAAATCTTCTGGTTCTGATATTCTTGTTATATGCCCTGGATATTCTCTGTTGATATGCTGCCATCCTTAGCCTTGCCGCATCTCTCTTTTCATCTATAGTGTCTAAATCCTGACTCAAGGCTTCAGGATTCTGCTCAGGATCACTTAAGATAGATCTTGCAGTAGGTATTGTCATTTCCGTTGGAATCATTGCTTCTGCTCCAAAAACCAAGGAAAATGGGGTTTGGCCTGTTGCATTCTTTACCGTTGTCCTATTAGCCCATAAAACAAAGGGTAATTCTTCTGCCCATCTTCCTTTTTTGGCTCCAAGCCTTTTCTTTAAGTTATTGACAATTATCTTGTTTGAGGATTCTGCTTGTCCATTTGCTTGAGGATGTACCGGAGTAGACGTGATCATTTTGATTCCCCAACTCTTGCAAAAGTCCGTAGTCCTCTTGCTTATGAACTGAGAACCATTGTCACAGATTATCTCAGCTGGTACTCCGAATCTGGTCAGGATGTTTCTCTTGATGAAGGATACTACTTCTTGGTCTCTTACTTGAACGAATGCTTCTGCTTCAACCCACTTAGAGAAATAATCCGTCATTGCTAGCATAAAGACTTTTCCTCCCGGAGCTTTTGGTAGCTTTCCCACTATATCCATACCCCACTTCATAAATGGCCAAGGGGAAACAATAGGATATAATATCCTGTCCTTAATACTTTTGAGAATAACGACCTGCCCCCAGCATGGTTACCACAATCCCCTTCATGTATATCCTGAAGTACTTCTTTGGCTTCAGGATTCTCCAAGCACCTCAAATACGGTCCTGCAAGAGATCTCTTGTATAAAATATTATTTATAATAGTGAATCGTGATACCTTCATCCTAAATGCCTTAGGATTTTCATTTCCAGGGATGTGTCCTTCTTTGAGATATCTCATGATTGGAGCCGTCCAGGATTTAGGATCCTCTTCAGGATGTTCTACTCCGGGATCCTGAATAACAGCTACTACTTTATCCTGAGGATTCGTTGCAGGATATAGGACATGTAATATTGGTATTTGCGTCCCTTCGGGTATCTTGATTGATGATCCCAAATTTGCTAAGGCATCCGCTTCAGCATTATCCTCCCTCGGTACCTGTTCAAGTGTAAAAACATCGAAATATCCTGCTAATTTTTTGAGAATATCAAGATATTCTATTAATTTCTCACCCTTAACTGCATAGGATCCATTTAAATGGTTAGTAATTAACAAAGAATCAACATATACTTGTAAATTTTTGATACTCATGCTCTTAGCCAACTCTAATCCTGCAATTAAAGCCTCATATTCTGCTTCATTATTAGTAGCAGGAAATTCACACCTAATAGCCTGGGGTAATATGTCCCCCTGTGGCGATTTTAGTAGTATTCCTAATCCTACTCCTCTTACATTAGATGCACCGTCAGTATATAATGTCCAGGATCCTGAGGATTCTCCTAACTGTTGAACTTCTAGGTCTACCTCGTCCTGAATGTCACTACTAAAGTCAGCCACAAAGTCAGCTAAAGCCTGAGATTTTATGGCATTTCTAGGTTCATATACTAAATCATAAGCACTCAACTTTACTGACCACTTGGCCATCCTGCCTGACATCTCTGGTTTCCTAAGCACATTTTTGACAGGATAATTTGTTTTAACATGTATCCTATGTGTCTCGAAATAATGTCTAAGCTTTGTCGATGCCATGACTAGTGCTAATATTAGTTTTTCTAAATGAGAATACCTAGTTTCAGCATCTAACAAACTTTTACTAACATAATAAACAGGATATTGCTGACCTTCATGGTCTTTTATGAGAACGACACTTACAGCATTCCCTGATACAGCAAGGTACAGGGATAGTGGTTCACCGTTTTCCGGCTTCATCAATAGAGGTGCGGTTGAGAGATATCGTTTTAAATCCTGCAGGGCTGCTTCATGCTTTTCCCCCCATTCGAATCTTTTGTTCTTCTTTAGGATATCATAGAAGTCTTTGCATTTCTCTGAGGATCTTGAGATAAACCTGTTTAAAGCTGCTACTCGGCCTGTCAATCTTTGTACGTCCTTCATATTTGAGGGTGATTTTATGTCCAGGATAGCTTTGATCTGCTCTGGGCTTGCTTCTATCCCTCTTTTTGTCACCATATATCCAAGAAACTTTCCTGCCCCCACTCCGAAATGGCATTTAGCAGGATTCAGCTTCATATTGTATTGATCCAGGATATCAAATGCTCCCTTGATATCCTGGAGGTGATCCTCAGCCTTTTTAGATTTCACCACCATATCATCGATATATACCTCCATGGTGTCCCCCAGTTTGTCTTTGAACATCATGTTTACCAATCTTTGGTATGTTGCACCTGCATTTTTCAGACCAAAAGGCATAGCTGTATAACAATAAATACCTGTTGGTGTCATGAAGGCAGTATCCTCCTGGTCAGAAGGTTCCATTTGGATCTGTTGAAATCCTGAAGATGCGTCCATGAAGGTCAGCATCTCATGCCCGGCAGTGGCATCTACCATTGCATCAATGTGGGGAAGAGGAAATAGGTCTTTAGGACAAGCTTTGTTCAAGTCTGTGTAGTCCACACAAACTCTCCATTTCCCATTTTTCTTCTGTACTACAACCACGTTTGCTAGCCACCTTGGGAACTTAACCTCCCTGATCATTCTGGATTTTAATAATCTCTCAATTTCCTCCTGGATAATTGTGTTCCGCTCAGGAGCAAACTTCCTTCTTTTTTACTGCACAGGCTTGAATGATTTATCAATTCCAAGCTTATGAGTGATAATATCTTTGGATATGCCTGTCATATCCTCATGCTTCCATGCAAACGTAGACATCCTGCATTTCAAAAAGTTAATTAATTGTTCTTCAATATCCTGAGGGATATTGGTCCCTACGAGCACCGAAATATCGGGATTATCCTGGTCCAGGATAATTTTCTTCACATCCTGCTCCGGATCCTCCACGATATCCTGGGCCCGTGTCTTTAATTGCTATGCTGCACTAGGTTTGGTTGAGGATTTCATCGAGGATGAGTAGCATTCTTTCGCCTCCTGCTGATCACTATCAACTTTGACCACTCCCCAAGGGGTAGGTATCTTGATGCATTGGTGATACGTTGATGGCACGGCCTTCATATCGTGAATCCACGGTCTTCCCAGTATGATGTTATAGCAGGATAGAGAATCCATCACACAGAAACGTTGTATCGAGTTGACTCCTTCAACGTATACTAGCAACTTTATCTCTCCCACTGTGTTTCTAGCCTCTCCACTGAATCCAACAAGCACGGTAGACTTTGAAGTGATATCCATTGGAGATACATTCATTCTCTTCAGAGTTTCTAGTTGGATTATGTTGACGGAGCTGCCATTATCAACCAGTATCCTGCGTACAAAATGGTTAGCCACATATAACGTTATTACCAGAGCATCATGGTGAGGATCTTGGACAGTATCCCTGTCATCAGCATCAAAAGTGATCACTTTGTCAGTTGTGAGGGTAGTCATCCTGACAGGTTTGTCTCCCCTTTCGTCTTTGGCTTCCTTTGCATGTCTCTTTGCTGCCGAATACGAAGTTCAACAAATGTCGGATCCCCCCGAAATGAAGTTGATTGTCTTGGCATCCGCGGGAGGTGATGCTGCTCGTTCAGGATCCTTCTCAGTATCCTGACCCTTATTCTTCTTTCTTCCTAAGAGATCTTTCAGATATCCCTTGCTTAGAAGATAGCTTATTTCTTTCCTTAGAGCAATGCAATCCTCAGTCACATGTCCGAAATCTTCGTGGAAAGCACACCATTTTGACTTATCTTTCCAGTCAGCCTTTTGTTGATTCTTTCGAGGCCACCTAGCCTTGTCTCCTAGACCCTGCATAGCATACATCAATTCAGGAATATTAACAGAAAAGCAATATTCGGACAACTCAGGATACTCTTCAGGATCCTCATCTTCGACAACGTTCACTCTTTTGTTTTCATTTCTACTATACGGCTTAGGCCGATACGACTTGAACGAGGATTCTGACTTCCTATTAGTTGACTCATAAGTGTTGGATGAGTTCATCCTTTCTTGCATCTTCCTGTCATCTTCCAGACGGATATATCTCAAAGCCCTGTTACGAGCTTCGTCGAGATTCCTGCAGGGATTCATTACAAGATCCTGATAAAACTGAGAATCCTTTTGTAATCCCATCTTAAAAGCTTGCACAACTGTTGCAACATCAAGATGTGGGATATCCAAGGATTCTCGACTGAATTTGTTCACATAATCCCTCAAGGATTCCTGAGGCCCTTGAGTTATCCTGTAAAGATCACTGGTTAGTTTCTCAAAACTCCAACTACAAGAAAATTGACTGTTAAATAAATTAACCAAATGAGCAAATGAAGTAATTGAGTGAGGAGGAACGTTTAATAGCCATTTTAAGGCCGATCCTGTTAGAGTAGAACCAAATCCCTTGCACAAGCACGCTTCCTTGAGCTCCGGAGGGATAGGGTTAATCTCCATTCTTTCCCTATACTGAGCAATATGCTCCTCAGGATCCGTACTCCCATCATAAAGCTTCATGTTGGGAGTTTGGAATCTCTTTGGGATCTCAGCATCACAGATAGGATATGTAAAACGAGATATCTTGTGGCTGTCTTGAGACACTTCCGGGATCGGCTGGACCACCCCAGGTACACTAGATATCATGTCCTTCAACTTCTGAAGTTCCCTGGTAAGTGCTGATGTTACACCTGTATCCTGCAAAGATCCACCGCTGTTAGTAGCATGAGTATTATTATTATTCGACACGTTACCCATTGGAGGATTTTGCCCATATCCTGAAGCATATCCTGAGCTCCTCATGGTTGACATCCTGACCAAGGAGGGTATTTCAGGAGTATGATTCTGAGGAAGACTGGGCACGATATTCCCCCTGTTATCCTCGGTATACACAGCTGAACTAAAGTTCAACGCTCTGGGGTGTAATGGAGTGACATTGTCCTCAGCAGATCTGCTCGAGCCAGACTTCAGGAGTTGTATTTCCCTCAGAAGCATTTGGTTTGTTTCCTGTTGCTGCCTCATTTGTTCCTGCACACTTCCAATAAGGTTAAAATTTCATCATTAGAAGCTAAAACGGGAGCAGATCCCTGGACACTCCGAGTAGGGATAACATCTTGAGATTGTGTAGAGGCTGGCATCCTTGGAGGAGGTGGTGGAAGCACCGAACCGGTAGTAGCAGAAGTCATAGCAGACACAGTAGAGGAACTCATGTTTGATCTTGAGGCCATTATGGACAATGTGGCAAAAAGTTTTGAAAATAGAAAACCGATTAGCGATTTGACAAAAAATTTTAGTAAAGAGAGCACCACTTGCCCCACGGTGGGCGCCAAATTGTTTTGGTCAAAAATTACCGAAGTAATTAAGTGATCAAATTAGTTAAGTGAGGTAGTGTGCTAGAAATGAGTGTCAAAAATATGTTAATCAAGTTAATTGTAAAAACAGTTTCAGGATACGGCTCAGGATATAGAGCTGTATCTATGATCAAACAATGAGCAAAAGTAAAATAAACGACACGAGATGTACGAGGAAAGCCCTTGATCAATCTAGATCACCAGCATAAAACCTCGGGAGCTGACAATCGCAGCTGCCTTGTTCTTCTATTGCTTCACAAATCAGGATATAGTGCAGGATGTGGTACGGATCGACTAAGTGTTACAATGAAACTTGAATACAAGTGTAGTGTTTGCGATGAGCTAGAGAGTGAAAGTGTACGAGAGTGTAGTGAAAAATTGTGTGTTCTAAGCTGATCCGCCCCCATCTATTTATAGTAAAGATAAAATAACAAACTACCCTAAACTTGCGGGATACACCGAGTATTCCTTCTTTGAACGTTGTAGACCTGGTCTTTCGGGCTCAACGTCTCTCCCTCAACAAATTCGTCCGAGTCTTGAGGAGAAGAAGTCCTCTTGACCGTTAGCAAGTCTCAGCCTTTAACCTGCACGTGGTTAATTCAATAAGCCTCAGGATATCGCCCAAGATGTTAGCAATATCCTCTTCCAGCATCCTGGTCACAGATAAACAAACAAAGGCAGGATATTGGTCAGGATACGTATGTTAAGAAAATGACCCCTAACAATAAGGATGTAGGACTTTTCCCTTTATGCAGCACCAGCCAAGATCCCTGAGGTTTTCGACCTTGATGAGCTGGACAGTTATTCCGATCACGTCCAGGTCAAGAAGGAGCCCAGTCCCAAGGCCACGGCCTCATCCAAGCCCAGCAGCTCCAAGGCCATCATCATTCCCAAGCCTTCGCCTGCTACGAAGCCCCGGAGTTCAAGTTCTCGCAAAAGGAAAGAGCCTGACTCACCTGCCATCTCTGATACGTTCCCCTATGAGAATCATGGATTCATTGAGGCAAGCGGATTCATGACTTCTTTTCTCAACCAGGTTAGTATCCTTGAGCTATATCCTGTACCTCATGCTGGTTATAAGTATTTATTAAAACCAATACCTGTTCTCTTATTTTGCAGGGTCTCGAACGTCTGGTTCATTTATATCAAGAATCCTGTGGGCTCAACAAGACGCTCGAATCCAAGTTGAAGAAACCCGAGGTCACCATCTCTGATCTGGGCATGGTTGCAGCCGCCAAATCTCGGCATTACGAGGATAAGTTTAAGGCTATGACCCAAGAACACCAGGCCGCCCTCAACAAAGCCGATCTTGACGCTGCCTATGCTCAACACGAACGGGATATGATCAGCTACCGGGAAGGCCTTAAAAGTTCCGTCGTTACTTCCCTTCTCCAGGCCAGGCTAAAGATGGCCCACGAAGCCAAGGCATTGGGCTTCGAATGCCCTTCTTGGGATGTCAATGCCCGGGAGGCAAAGCTAAAGAGTCTCGGCAGCAATCCTATTAAACCCGCAGCTGAAGGATCTTCAAAGGCGGTTGAAAAACCAACTGGTGCTGAGAGGGATGTTCAAGCTGATCCTGAGACGGATGCTGTCGAAAATGCCATGAACGAAGAAGGCGCTGCCTCCTAAAACTTATTTCCCTTAAATTTAAGAGTTACGTTTGTTTGAACAATTTTTTTTGTCCTTTGAACAATTTTATTTCCTTGAACTAAAACAATTTGATAACCAAAGGTAGATGGGTCCTAGGTTTTAGGACGAAGCCTTTGGTTATCGGCTAGTATCGTCTATTTTAAATAATACCACCTTTTGACATATTTGCTGTTCTTTTTAATTTTTTGTCATGCATTACTTAGTTTAGATTTTAGCTTTGCAAAATCAGTGCAATTATTTTTTGAAAATATCCTGATCAATATACTCAGTGGTATCCTACGAAGACTTTCGTCAAATAGGACTTCTCAAAACCCAAACAATTTAGACAAAGTTTCTAAAGATAGTTTATTTTTCAAAATCCGTTTCGATAACACTTGTTTGACCAGAGTACTAATTTTCAACCCAAGTATTATTTCCCAACTATTCCAATTAAATATCCTAAAACATATCCCGAAAACACATTTTGAGAACATATCCTAAAGATATATCCTTATCAGGATATTTGAGCCTTAAACACAGTTTCAAAAGTTTAAACAACTTATGTTAGGTTCACAAAGGAAAGATCATACCAGGAATAGAGTGTAACCCTAGTATCGAACTTCAACCCTTTTGCAACTTCTTCAACTAAAATGTCCCCAGTCCGAGATACTTAGTACACTAGGCTTGAGTTTGATTCTTTGAGCCTTACACAATCGCCTTGGGAGGAATGTCCCCTGTGCATAAAGTCTTCAAACACTTAGAAAATTTTTGAATTCAAATTCCAACTATTTGGACAGTTCTTGTGTTACTGGGGTAAAACCCAAAAACATACTGGAGATAAAATCCTTAGTATCTTGGGGAAAATCCCATAGGTATCCTGGGGAAAATCCCAAATTTTCATGCGCTACAGGCGGGAGTGTATAAACTCCAAGACTTAGAAAGGTGATAACCTTTAAACCTTAGAGAGTATGAAAATACCCTTCCGTGAGAGAGGTTGATCAATCCTCATATACCTTGAGAATCCAGGATATAGCCAACAGTGACGAAATTGTCAGCCACTTTTACATGAACTGGTCCCGCCACCTTGAACTATCCCTGGATAACTTGCGCTCCAGGCGGGGTGTTTAAACCCAATTCGAGAGAAAGGTGAATACCTTTAAACCTGTGAAGGGACCAGGATCCCTTAAACGTGAGAGAGGGGGCCAATACTCTAATCTTTCGAAGTATCCTGAATGTATATCCTGGAGCTATATCCCGAAGCATATACTGCAAAACAACTGTAAGCTAAGGTGGGTGTTAGCCTGGCTAACACCCCTCCGATGCTTAAGTCAGTAATGGGTTCAAAACAATAAATAATATTAAAATTTAATAAAAGAGATAGAATCCATACCATGCTGAGTTAGAATTTAAATTCCAAACTCACTTGAAATAGAGCTTTAGATATATAGCATTCCAGGATCTTGGTAGCATATCCCCCCTCCATATTCTTGAGTCGGTATGCTCCTTTTCCTGATTCTGATTCAATCTCATAGGGTCCTTCCCATTTTGGAGCCAACTTTCCAATAGCAGGATTAGTAGTATTCTGAAAAGCCTTCCTCAATACCCAATCTCCAACCTGGAACCTTCTAGTCCTTATATTCTTGTTATATGCTTTAGATATCCTCTGTTGATATGCCGCCATCCTTAGTCTTGTTGCGTCTCTTGTTTCATCAATAGTTTCCAATTCCTGGCATAGGACTTCAGGATTCTGCTCAGGATCCCGAAGGTTGGATCTCGCTGTAGGTATTACCATTTCTGTCGGGATTACCGCTTCTGCTCCAAATACCAAGGAAAACGGGGTTTGGCCAGTTGCACTTTTCACCATCGTCCTATCAGCCCACAAAACAAAGGGTAGTTCTTCTGCCCATCTTCCTTTTTTAGCCCCTAGTCTCTTTTTCAGGTTGTTGACAATTATCTTGTTTGAGGATTCTGCTTGTCCATTTGCTTGAGGATGTACCGGTGTGGATGTAATCATTTTGATTCTCCAACTCTTGAAAAAGTCAGTAGTCCTCTTACTTATAAATTGAGATCCATTGTCACAAATTATCTCAGCTGGTACTCCAAACCTAGTCAGGATATTCCTTTTTATGAAGGATACCACTTCTTGATCTCTAACTTGAACGAATGCTTCAGCTTCGACCCACTTAGAGAAATAATCGGTCATTGCCAGCATGAAGACCTTTCCTCCTGGAGCCTTTGGCAATTTTCCTACTATATCCATTCCCCACTTCATGAATGGCCAAGGGGAAGCTATAGGATAAAGTGGCTCGGCCGGCTGATGTAATATATTACTGTGTCTTTGACATGCATCACATCTTCGAGCATATTCTGCAGCATCTTTTCTCATTGTCGGCCAATAATATCCTGTTCTTAATGCCTTTGAGAACAACGACCTGCCCCCAGTATGGTTACCACAATCCCCTTCATGTATATCCTGAAGCACTTCCTTGGTTTCGGGATCTTCTAAGCACCTCAGGTATGGTCCTACAAGAGATTTCTTATACAAGACATTATTTATAATAGTGAATCGTGATACCTTCATTTTAAAGGCCTTAGGATTCTCACCCTTTGGGATGTGTCCTTCCTTGAGATATCTTATGATTGGAGCCATCCAAGACTTAGGATCCTTCTCAGGATACTCGTCAGGATCCTGAACACTTAGTACTTCCTTATCCTGAGGATCCGTCGCAAGATATAGGATTTGTAATACTGGTATTGGGGTTCCTTCCGGTATCCTGACTGATGATCCTAGATTTGCCAAGGCATCAGCTTCAGCATTATCCTCTCTTGGTACCTGTTCAAGTGTAAAAATATCGAAATATCCTGCTAATTTTTTGAGAATTTCGAGATACTCGATTAACTTCTCACCTTTAACTGCATAGGTTCCATTAAAATGATTAGTGATTAACAAAGAATCAACATATACTTGCAAACTCCTGACATTCATACTTTTAGCCAATTCTAATCCTGTAATTAAAGCTTCATATTCTGCCTCATTATTAGTGGCAGGAAACTCACATCTAATAGCCTGGGGTAATATGTCCCCCTGTGGCGATTTTAGTAGTATACCCAAACCTACACCTCTTACATTAGATGCACCATCAGTATATAACGTCCATGATTCTATGTTTTCCCCTAGCTGTTGTACTTCTAGGTCTACTTCATTTTGAATATCACTACTGAAATCAGCCACAAAGTCAGCTAAAGCCTGAGACTTTATGGCATTTCTAGGTTCATATACTAGATCAAAGGCACTTAATTTTACTGACCATTTAGCCATCCTACCTGACATCTCGGGTTTCCTAAGCACATTTTTAACAGGATAGTTGGTTTTAACATGAACCCTATGTGTTTCAAAATAATGTCTAAGTTTTGTTGACGCCATAACTAGGGCTAAAATCAGTTTCTCTTAGTGGGAATACCTAGTTTCAGCATCTAATAAACTTTTGCTAACATAATAAACAGGATACTGCTGACCTTCATGATCCTTTACAAGGACAGCACTTACTGCATTCCCTGATACCGCAAGATACAGGGATAATGGTTCACTATCCTCAGGCTTCATCAATAGGGGTGCAGTTGAAAGATACTGCTTCAAATCCTGTAAGGCTGCTTCATGCTTTACTCCCCATTCAAACTTCTTATTCTTCTTCAGGATATCATAAAATTCCTTGCACTTTTCCGAGGATCTTGAAATAAATCTATTCAATGCTGCTACTCGCCTTGTTAACCGTTGAACATCCTTCATAGTGAAGGTGATTTGATATCCAAGATAGCTTTAATCTGCTCCGGGCTTGCCTCTATCCCTCTTTTAGTCACCATATATCCTAGAAACTTTCCTGCCCCTACTCCGAAATGGCACTTAGCAGGATTTAGCTTCATGTTATACTGATCCAGGATATCAAATGCTCCCTTGATATCCTGGAGGTGATCCTCAGCCTTTTTAGATTTTACTACCATGTCGTCTATGTACACCTCCATAGTGTCCCCCAGCTTGTCTTTGAACATCATGTTCACCAATCTTTGATATGTTGCACCTGCATTTTTCAAACCAAAGGGCATAGCAGTGTAGCAATAAATACATGTTGGTGTCATGAAGGCAGTATCCTCCTGGTCTGAAGGTTCCATTTGGATCTGCTGGAATCCTGAAGATGCATCCATGAAGGTTAACATCTCATGGCCGGTAGTAGCATCCATCATTGAGTCAATATGAGGAAGAGGAAATGGGTCTTTGGGATAAGCTTTGTTTAAGTCTGTGTAGTCTACACAAATTCTCCATTTCCCATTTTTCTTTTGCACCACAACTACATTCGCCAGCCATTTAGGAAACTTCACTTCCCTAATCATCTTGCTCCTTAGTAGTCTTTCAACTTCCTCTTGGATGATCACATTTCGCTCCGGAGCAAACTTCCTTCTCTTTTGTTGGACAGGCTTGAATGATCTGTCAATACCGAGCTTATGTGTTATAATATCCTTGGAAATACCTGTCATATCCTCGTGCTTCCACGCGAATGTTGACATCCTGCATTTCAAAAAATTAGTCAATTAATCTTCAATATCCTGAGGGATATTGGTTCCCACGAGCACCGAGATATCCGGATTATTCTGATCCAGGATCACTTTCTTTACATCCTGTTCTGAAGCCTCCATGATATCCTGGCCTCGAACCTTTAATTGCTATGCTGCACTTGGCTTTGTTGAGGATTTCATCGAAGAAGAATAACAATCTTTTGCTTCCTGTTGATCACTTTCCACTTTGACAACTCCCCAAGGAGTAGGGATCTTGATGCATTGATGGTAGGTTGAAGGAACAGCCTTCATATCATGGATCCAAGGCCTACCTAGTATAATATTATAGCAGGATAGAGAGTCCATGACACAAAAGGGCTGCATTGAGTTGACCCCTTGAATATACACAGGCAATTTATCTCCCCTACGGTGTTCCTAGCTTCCCCACTAAAACCAACGAGCACAGTGGACTTTAAAGTAATGTCCATCGGAGATACATTCATCCTCTTCAATGTTTCCAGCTGAATTATGTTGACTGAGCTGCCATTATCCACTAATATCCTGCGTACAAAATGGTTAGCAACATAACGTTATCACTAAGGCATCATGATGGGGATCCTGGATAGTATCCCTGTCATCATTATCGAACATGATGACTTTATCAGTTGTGAGGGTTGACATCCTTGTCAGCTTATCTCCCCTCTCTGCTTTAGCTTCCCTCGCGTGTCTTTTTGCCGCAGAGTATGATGTGCCGCATATGTCGGATCCTCCTGAAATAAAGTTAATTATTTTTGCATCCGTAGGGGGTGATGCTGCCCGTTCAGGATCCTTCTCAGGATCCTGACCCTTGTTCTTCTTTCTTCCCAAGAGGTCCTTCAGATATCCCTTACTCAAGAGATAGTTTATTTCTTTTCTTTTCTTAAAGCGATGCAATCCTAAGTAACATGCCCAAAGTCCTCATGGAAAGCACACCATTTGGACTTGTCCTTCCAATCAGCCTTTTGTTGATTCTTTCGGGGCCATATTGCTTTATCTCCTAAACCCTGCATAGCATACATTAATTCCGGTATGTTAACAGAAAAACAATATTCAGACAACTTAGGATACTCCTCAGGATCCTCGTCTTCAACAGCATTCACTTTTTTGCTATCATTTCTGCCATATGGCTTTGAACGATATGGTTTATACGAGGATTCTGATTTCCTGTTGGTTGACTCATAGGTTGTGGATGAATTCATTCTCTCTTGCATCTTTTTATCATCCTCCAGCCGAATGTATCTTAAAGCCCTGTTACGAGCTTCGTCGAGATTCCTGCAGGGATTCATTACAAGATCCTGATAAAATTAAGAATCTTTCTGCAACCCCATCTTGAACGCTTGCACGGCTGTTGCAACATCAAGATGTGGGATATCCAAGGATTCCCGACTAAACTTGTTCACATAATCCCTCAAGGATTCCTGAGGTCCTTGAGTTATCCTGTATAGGTCACTGGTTAATTTCTCAAAACTCCGGCTGCAAGAAAATTGACTATTAAATAAATTAACTAAATGAGCAAAAGATGTAATCGAGTGAGGAGGAACGTTTAACAGCTATTTTAAGGCTGATCATGTTAAGGTAGAACCGAAACCCTTGCACAAGCATGCTTCTTTGAGGTCTGGAGGGATAGGGTTGATTTCCATCCTTTCCCTATACTGGGCAATATGCTCCTCAGGATCCGTAGTTCCATCATAGAGCTTCATGTTGGGGGTTTGAAATCTTTTTGGGATTTCAGCATCACAAATGGGATATGCAAACCGGGATATCCTGTGGCTGTCCTGGGATACTTCAGGAATTGGCTGAACCACCCCATGTACACTGGATATCATGTCCTTCAGTTTTTGAAGCTCCCTAGAAAATGCTGATGTCATACCTGCATCCTGCAAAGATCCAACACCATTAGTAGCAAGAGTATTATTATTATTATTAGATACATTACCAGCTTGGGGATTCTGTCCATATCCTGAAGCATATCCTGAGCTTCTCACAGTTGATACTCTTACTAAAGAAGGTATCTCAGGAGTATGATTCTGGGAATGGCTAGGCACAATATTCCCCCAGTTATCCTCAGTATAGACTACAGAACTGAAGTTCAAAGCCCTGGGTTGCAAGGGAGTGACAGTATCTTCAGCAGGCCGACTCGGGCCAGACTTCAAGAGTTGTATCTCCCTCATCAGCATCTGATTAGTCTCCTGCTGCTGCCTCATCTGTTCCTGTACACTACCAAACAAATTTAGAATTTCTTCGTTAGAGGCCAAAACAGGACCGGATCCCTGGACATTGCGAGCATGGATAACATCCCGAGCCACATGACTTTCAGTTTCTTGTGAAGAGGCTTCCATTCTCGGAGGAGGTGGTGGAAGCACCGAACCAACTGTTGCAGAGGTTGTAGCAGACACGGTGGACGAGCTCATGTTTGATCTTGAGGCCATTGAAAATGGTGTGGCAAAAAGTTTTGAAAATAGAAAACCAAGTAACGATTTTGCAAAAGCTTTTAGTAGAAATAGCACCACTTGCCCCACGGTGGGCGCCAAATTGTTTTGGTCAAAAATTATGTTAGGGGTGGATTTCTAAATGACCCGTGATCCTCAGTTATTATCCTCTTTAGTGATCCTTACTTCTGTGACAGATAGTGATCCTCAGAAGAGCTTCAGGATCAGGATCATGGATCACCTTAAGGATCCTCATACTAAGAATTGTTCACTTGTGTTTCGTATTGTTTTGCAGGAGTAACAAGTCGGACTTAGTCTTGGCGACATTCCTGGAGAATATTCCCAGACTATCCCGCACGTGCTTGGCCAAAAGTGGACGTTATGGAGAACGTGGGAGCTTGGCACAAAAGTCGGATAGTTAGTTTTAGTAGTTAACTTCTAATTTAAAAGGGGTAACGAGCTAGTAGAAAAACACTTAGCCATTTCTCAGCTACACACACTCATATACTCGCACACTTGAAGCTCTCGACGAACATTCATTCGTTTTCACTCACTTATACACATTTCACGATAGTGATCCTTGTACCTAGCTCGTTACTATCCGAAGTTGTATACATTTTTCATTTATTTGAGCTTGGTGATCGGTAGTTTCCATCACCCGGGGTTTTTTGTGCCGGAGATCAACTCTTGATCAAGGGCTTTTTCCCCGTATACATCCTTGTGTCATTTGTGCAAATTACATTGAAGTGATCCTTGTTATTGATATACATAATTAGCATCATACCCCGTAACAAAGAGTTTGGTTGCAATATCCTCATCAGATTTTTTGACCAAAACAGTTTGGCGCCCACCGTGGGGCAATTGGTGCTTCGTCCTTAGAAAATTTCGCATTTCTGTGCTTGTTTCAGTTCACTACGACCGAGCAAATGGCTTCCTCAGCGAAGAATGCTTCAAATTTGATGCCCTCATTCACTTCTTCTCAAGGCGTTCCCCCTTTGCCTCCACCACCTTCTGGATCCCAGAAGAATGCTAAGAATGCTGCGAAGAAACCAACTCCCATTTTCTCAAAACCTCCAACTTCTTCTGCTTCTTACACTCCCACTACTAGTGACATGTTTACTTTGATTTTGCAGATGAAGGATCAGATACGGCAACAGGATAAGACCAATGAGAGGATTCTCAAAGAAATCGGAGATCTCAAGAAACAAAAGACAACGGCAGAGGATCATTCCCCACTGGTGCCGAAATCCTTGAATTTTGATACTCCGGTGATTACTTCTCGGCCATCGGTGGTTCCAGACGTTCAATATGTGGGTGGACCGAAAGGAGTGCACTACGGAACAACAACAGTGACCCAGGCATCAGGTTCATATTTCCAGCCAGCGGGATCCTATCCTCAGCATATGGGATCCCTCACAAATTCAGGAGGATATTCAGGAGTGCAGCAGGTTCAAGGATCCTCCTTTGTTCCAGGATCATCCCAGGTTCAAGGATCCTCCTTTGTTCCAGGATCATCCCAGGTTCAAGGATCCTCCTTCATTCCAGGATCATCCCAGGTTCAAGGATCCTCCTTCATTCCAGGATCATCCCAGGTTCAAGGATCCTCCTTTGTTCCAGGATCATCCCAGGTTCAAGGATCCTCCTTTGTTCCAGGATCATCCCAAGTTCAAGGATCCTCCTTCATTCCAGGATCGTCCCAGTTTCAGGGATCCTTCCAGATGCCAGGATCCTTGAGGAGTTTACAAACAGGAAGCTCAGATGTCCATCAGGGAGATTTTATTCCAATGCAGACCAATGCTTCTACTGGTCCCTCGATCATTCCAGAGCCCCAACAATATGGATTAACATCCAATCTTCCTAATCTGAATCCAATGGGAGGTAACACTTTTAATAATTCTTATACTACTAACCATGGTCTTATGCAGGATCCAGGTATCAATCATGCCATGGCCAGAGAATTGCAAAAGTTAAAGGATATGATATCAAGTGTTCCAGGAGTGGTCAAACCTATCCCAGAGATTGCAGATGGGAGCCACAAGATATCTCGTTTTGCACCACCAATCTGTGATGCTGAGATACCCAAGAGGTTCCATGTGCCAACAATGAAGCTGTATGATGGTTCGACAGATCCTGAGGAACACATAGCACAATACAGGGAGAGGATGGAGATCAATCCAATTCCAGAAAGGTTAAAGGAAACATGCCTGTGCAAGGGATTCGGATCCACTCTTACTGGATCAGCTCTCAAATGGCTTCTAAATCTTCCTCCCTATTCTATTACCTCATTTGCTAACCTAGTTAACTTGTTTAATAATCAGTTTTCTTGTAGTAGAAAATTTGAACGATTAACTAGTGATCTATATAGGATAACCCAGGGTCATAATGAATCATTAAGGGATTACATTACCAAATTCAGTAAAGAATCCTTAGACATTCCCAACTTAGATATAGCCACGGCTGTTGAGGCCTTTAAAATGGGATTGCTTAGGGATTCGTCATTCTATGATGATCTTGTTATGACACCATGCAGGAACTTAGATGAGGTAAGAACACGAGCACTTAGGTTCATTCGGCTAGAGGACGACAAGAGGATCCAGGAGAGGTTAGCAGGATCCTCAAAGCAGGATAAGCAAGGATCCTCATTCAGGAACAACAAGTTCAGATCCTACAACAGATCTGATAACCAGAACATGCATTTTGTTGATCAAGAAGAGGATGATGAAGATTATCCTCCAATTTCTGAATATTGTTTTTGTGTTGATAACAATGAACTAATCCTTGCTATGCAGAACTTAGGTGATAAAGCTAGATGGCCGAGAAAAAATGATAGGCCAGCTGCAACTAAGGATAAATCAAAGTGGTGTGCATACCATGAAGATTTTGGGCATCTCACAGAAGAATGCATTGCACTAAGAAAGGAAATTGGATACTTGTTGAGCAAGGGGCATTTGAAAGAATTGTTGGGAAGAAAAAAGTCAAGGACTCAGGATCCTGAAAGGATCCCTGAGAAGGCTCCAGCCCCTCCAGCAGATGCACAAGTGATAAACTTCATTTCTGGAGGATCAGACATTTGCGGCACATCCTTCTCAGCAGCTAAAAGGCATGCAAAGGAAACTAAAATGGATAATGGAGAAAGACCAGTTCGAACATCAAGTATCTCCGAAGGAAAAGTCATAACCTTTGATGAGGATGATCGTGTTGATATCCAGGAACCTCATCATGATGGTTTAGTTATTACTCTTTTCATATCTAACCATTTTGTCCGCAGGATCCTTATAGACGGAGGAAGTTCAGTGAACATTATCCAGCTTGATGTTCTAAAGAAGATGGGTATTCCTGAATCAGATATCATACCAAGATCCTCCGTGCTCGTGGGATTTAGTGGCGAAACTAAGAATACCTTGGGGGACATTAAACTCCCAATATACATCGAAGGCCTACATTCTTACCAAAAGTTTTGTGTTATTGACTGTTTATCTTGTTGTAATGTGATCCTTGGCAGGCCCTGGATACACGATATGAAGGCAGTCCCATCTACTTACCATCAATGTGTGAAGCTCCCTAGTCCTTGGGGAATAGTCAAGATTGATAGTGATCAGCAGGAGGCTAAGAACTGCTACACTTCATCAATGAAACCAGCATCAAAGTCTAGGGAGCAATAGCAATCAAAGTATCCTCCGAGGGACGTCTTGGAGGCAACAGAACAGGATATAGTTGAAATCCTTATGGATCCTAGTGATCCTGAATCTATAGTCTATATTGGATCAGGGATCCTTGGCGAAATGAAAGAAGACCTCGTATCCTTCCTCAAAAGGAGAAAGAGTACCTTTGCATGGAAACACGAAAACATGACTGGTATATCCAAAGATGTAATCACTCACAAACTCGGGATTGACAGATCCTTCAAACCAATCCATCAAAGGAGAAGGAAGTTTGCACCGGAAAGGAATGCCATTATCCAGGAAGAGGTAGAGAAATTGCTCCGGGCAAGTATGATTAGGGAGGTCAAGTATCCAAGATGGTTGGCCAATGTGGGTGTTGTTCAAAAGAAAAACGGAAAGTGGAGGGTATGTGTCGATTTTACCGATTTAAATAAGGCATGTCCTAAGGATCCTTTCCCATTACCCCACATTGACTCCATGGTGGATGCAACTGCGGGTCATGAACTGTTAACTTTCATGGATGCTTCATCTGGATTCCAACAAATCCAAATGGAACCATCCGACCAAGAGGATACAGCCTTCATGACTCCAACAGGTATATACTGCTATATTGCTATGCCGTTCGGATTAAGAAATGCAGGTGCAACATACCAAAGGCTGGTGAATATGATGTTCAAGGATCAGATTGGACAAACTATGGAGGTTTACATAGATGATATGGTGGTAAAATCCTTAAAAGCTGAGGATCACCTAAGAGACTTGGAGGAAGCATTCAATATCCTTGATAAATATAACATGAAACTTAATCCTTCAAAATGTCACTTTGGTGTTAAAGCAGGTAAATTCTTAGGATATATGGTGACGAAAAGAGGCATTGAAGCTAGCCCGGAAAAAATCAAAGCAATAGTGAACATCAAATCTCCGGCCAATGCTAAGGATGTTCAAAGGCTAACAAGCAGGATAGCAGCTTTGAACAGATTTATATCCAAATCCTCAGAGAAGTGCAAAGAGTTCTATGATATCCTAAGGAAGAACAAGAAATTTGAGTGGACTGAGAAGCATGAAAATGCTTTAAGAGCCCTCAAAGATTACCTATCCTCAGCCCCGGCCTTGATGAAGCCAGAAAAAGGCGATGTGCTATCCTTGTTGTTTTGGTAAAAAATTACCGAAGTAATTAAGTGATCAAATTAGTTAAGTGAGGTAGTCTGCTAGAAATGTGTGTCGAAAATATGTTAATCAAGTTAATTTGTTAAAACAGTTTCAGGATACGGCTCAGGATATAGAGTTGTATCTATGATCAAACAATGAGCAAAAGTAAAGTAAACGACACGGGATGTACGAGGAAAGCCCTTGATCAATCTAGATCGCCGGCATAAAACCTCGGGAGCTGACAATCGCAGCTGCCTAGTTCTTCTATTGCTTCAAAAAATCAGGATACAGTGCAGGATGTGGTACGGATCGACTAAGTGTTACAACGAAACTTGAATACAAGTGTAGTGTTTGCAATGAGCTAGAGAGTGTAAGTGTATGAGAGTGTTAGTGAAAAAATTGTGTGTTCTAAGCTGATCCGCCCCCATCTATTTATAGTAAAGATAAAATAACAAACTACCCTAAACTTGCGGGATCCACCGAATATTCCTTCTTCGAACGTTGTAGACCTGGTCTTTCAGCCTCAACGTCTCTTCCTCAACGAATTCGTCCGAGTCTTGAGGAGAAGAAGTCCTCTTGACCGTTAGCAAGTCTCAGCCCTTAACCTGCACGTGGTTAATTCAATAAGCCTCAAGATATCGCCCAAGATATTAGCAATATCCTCTTCCAGCATCCTGGTCACAAATAAACAAACAAAGGCAGGATATTGGTCAGGATACGTATGTTAAGAAAATGACCCCTAACAATTGTCCCCAAATATATCAGTTGGGATACCAATCCAACGGATATATTTCAAAAATCTTATCCCACAACTCAAGGCATTTAAAACGAAATGACGGTCAAGATCACATCGTAACTTCCAACGCGTTTTTTACTCAATGGAGATCCACGATGCCCCTATATCTTCTCTCTTCTTGTTTGAAAAGCAGATATCTTCAACAGAACCTTCAGGTAATTCTCCATTTCTGATTTTCTTCCTGTCAACTTACTTCATCTTTCTAGCAATGGCCGCCGAGACCTTCACCCAGCAGAATCTTCTTAAAAATCCCGAAAAGGAGATCTGCGCTTTTGACAACGCAGACATTGCAGCTTTAAGAGCCTCCGGCGCTTTCCCCGACAGCACAGTCTTTAGGCCATTCGATCGGTCAATCCGATCGGATGTTTCTTCTACCGAATGGATCTGTTTTCCAGCATATCCTTTTTCACTAGGTCTTCGATACCCTTTTCCTGAATTCATGATGCAATTCTTTCGTATTACTGGCATCTCTTTTGCTCAAACCATGCCCATGGTTTGGAGAGTACTAATTGTACTCAACCAAATCAAAAACCTCCATTGCTCTGACCTCTGCATCGAGGATTTACCTATTTCTTATCGCCTCCGATCCCACGGCTCTAGCCGGTTCTTGCTCTTCTCGACCTCCAGCAAACCCCTGATTCTCAAAGCCACCAAAAACGAAGACGGATGGCAACGCAAATTCTTCTTTGTCAAACGAGATTCCATTGCTGAGGGTGCCAACCTTCCGGTGGAGTGGTTAACCACCGGTAGGATCATAAATATCCTCATAGACGATTTGATTGTTATCCTCTATTAATATTCTTCTTTTTGATCTTTATGCAGTGAACTTCAAGGAAGTTGCTCCCCCTACCGCTGAGTCAGAAGAGAGAATCAATACCGTTTACCGGTTACCGGCAATAGACAGGACTTTCACCACACACGTCCCGAGTTCAAGTCAGTACTCATCATCCGAGATGTCTGGTAAGAATTCCTTTCAAAATAATTAGTCAAAACAATATAATGATAAAATAAAGAGTAAAACTTTTCCTTTTATGCAGCACCAGCTAAGATCCCTGAAGTCTTTGACCTTGATGAACTGGATAGCTATTCTGACCAGATCCAGGTCAAGAAAGAACCTGGCTCCAAGACCACTGCTACATCCAAACCCAGCAGCTCCAAAGCCATCATCATTCCTAAACCTTCTCCGGCTACCAAGCCCCGGAGTTCAAGTTCCCGCAAAAGGAAAGAACCCGATTCCCCTGTCATTTCTGACACCTTTCCTTATGAAAAGCACGGGTTCATTGAAGCCAGTGGTTTTATGACTTCTTTTCTTAACCAGGTTAGTATCTTCATATCATATCCTGCAATTTAGACTATTTTCTAAGATTTAATAATATTAATCCCTGTCCTCTTACCTTTGTAGGGTCTTGAGCGTTTGGTTCATTTATATCAAGAATCCTGCAAGCTTAACAAAACACTTGAATCTAAACTAAAGGAAGCAGAAATCACAATCTCTGACCAAGGCATGATCGCGGCCGCTAAGTCTCGTCATTACGAGGAGAAATACAAAGCTATGACCCAAGAACACCAAATCGCTCTCAACAAAGCTACTCTTCAAGCCCAGGCCGATCTGGAAGCTGCCCATGTGCAGTACGAACGGGATATGGTCAGTTACCGAGAAAGCCTCAAAAGTTCCGTCGTCATTTCTCTTCTCCAGGCTAGGTTGAAGATGGCTCATGAAGCCAAAACATTAGGCTTCGAATGCCCTTCTTGGGACGTTGGTGCTTGGGAGACCAAGCTGAAGAATCTTGGCGGTACTTCTTCCAAATCAACTGTCGATGAACCTTCTAAAGCAGTTGAAAAGACAACCGATGCTGAAAAGGATGCTGAGGCGGATCCCAAGATGGATGTTGCTGAAACCGCTATGGACCAAGAAGGCGCTACCCCCTAGAGCTTATTTTCTTTCGAACAATTTTATGTTTTTATGAACAATTTTCATTTCTGTCTCTAAACAATTTGATAACCGAAGGCGGATGGGTCCTGGGTTTCAGGATGAAACCTTCGGTTATCAACCAGTATTGATTGCTTTAAGAATAATTTCATCTTTCGATTTATTTCCTGTTACCTTGCATTACTTTGCATTACTTAGTGTGAGTCTTATCTTTGTAAAGATTTTGTATTGTTATCTTGTAAAATATTCTGATCAGTATGCTCAGCAACATACTGCAAAAGCCTTTTATTAGATAGATCTTCCAAACGTTCCTTTAACTTTGTAAAAATTTCTTTAGAAAGTAAAAAATAGTCTATCTTTTCAAAACCAAGTTTTGATAATATTTAAATAATCAGAGTTCCAAACTAATACTGGTTTCAAACACCCTAATCAAATATCCTTAAAAGGACTTTGAGGATATATATCAGGATACTCAACATAATATCACTAAAAACTTAAATGGGGCTTATAAAGGAAAGATCATACCAGAAATAGGATATAAACCTATTACCAAACTTTGATCCCTTTGCAACTCTTCCAATGAAGATGTCCCCTGTGCAAGGTACTTAGTGCATCAGTTGCAAACTTCATCCTTTTAGCTTTACACCACCACCTTGGTGGGAATGTCCCCTGTATACAACGTCTTCAAGTATCTTAGAAATCTACTTAATGTCAGTTTTCATTGCATAAGCAATTTTTTACGTCCTAAGGGTAAAACCCAAGGATGTACTGGAGATAAATCCTTTGTATCCTGGGGAAAATCCCAACTTTTCATGCGCTACAGGCGGGAGTGTATAAACTCCAAGACTTAGAAAGGTGAAAACCTTTAAACCTTAGAGAGTATGAAAATACCCTTTCGTGAGAGAGGGTGATCAATCCTCATATACCTTTAGGATTCAGGATATAGCCAACAGTAACGAAATTGTCAGCCACTTTTACATGGACTGGTCCCGCCACCTTGAACTATCCCTGAATAACTTGCGCTCCAGGCAGGGTGTTTAAACCCAATTCGGAAGAAAGGTGAATACCTTTAAACCTGTGAAGGGATCAGTATCCCTTAAACGTGAGAGAGGGGGCCAATTCTCTAATCTTCCGAGTTATCCTGAGTACATATCCTGGAGCTATATCCTGAAACATATCTTGCAAAACAGTTGTAAACTAAGGTGGGTGTTAGCTTAGCTAACACCCCTCCGATGCTTAAGTCAGTATTGGGTTACAAAGAACAAATTAAACCAAACATATTTAAAAGAAGTAGAATTCATACCATCTTGAGTTAGAAAATAAATTCTAGACTCACTTGAAATAGAGCTTAAGGTGTATAGCATTCCAAGATCTCGGTAGCATATCCCCCTCCATATTCTTGAGTCTATATACTCCTTTCCCTGCTTCTGATTCAACTTCATATGGTCCTTCCCATTTTGGAGCTAACTTGCCATCGGCAGGATTAGTAGTATTTTGGAAAGCCTTTCTTAACACCCAATCTCCAACCTTAAATCTTCTGGTTCTAATATTCTTGTTATATGCCCTGGATATTCTCTGTTGATATGCTGCCATCCTCAGCCTTGCCGTATCTCTCTTTTCATCTACAGTGTCTAAATCCTGACTCAAGGCTTCAGGATTCTGCTCAGGATCACTTAAGATAGATCTTGCAGTAGGTATTGTCATTTTCGTTGGAATCATTGCTTCTGCTCCAAACACCAAGGAAAATGGGGTCTGGCCTGTTGCATTCTTTACCGTTGTCCTATCAGCCCATAAAACAAAGGGTAATTCTTCTGCCCATCTTCCTTTGGTACCTGTTCAAGTATAAAAACATCGAAATATCCTGCTAATTTTTTGAGAATATCGAGATATTCGATTAATTTCTCACCCTTAACTGCATAGGATCCATTAAAATGGTTAGTAATTAACAAAGAGTCAACATATACTTGCAAATTTATTATACTCATGCTCTTAGCCAACTATAATCCTGCAATTAAAGCCTCATACTCTGCTTCATTATTAGTAGCAGGAAATTCACACCTAATAGCCTGGGGTATTATGTCCCCCTGTGGCGATTTTAGTAGTATTCCTAATCCTACTCCTCTTACATTGCATGCACCGTCAGTATATAATGTCCAGGATCCTGAGGATTCTCCTAACTGTTGAACTTCTAGGTCTACCTCGTCCTGAATGTCACTACTAAAGTCAGCCACAAAGTCAGCTAAAGCCTGAGATTTTATGGCATTTCTAGGTTCGTATACTAAATCATAAGCACTCAACTTTACTGACCACTTGGCCATCCTGCCTGACATCTCTGGTTTCCTAAGCACATTTTTGACAGGATAATTCGTTTTAACATGTATCCTATGTGTTTCAAAATAATGTCTAAGTTTCGTTGATGCCATGACTAATGCTAGTATCAATTTTTCTAAATGAGAATACCTAGTTTCAGCATCTAACAAACTTTTACTAACATAATAAACAGGATATTGCTGACCTTCATGGTCTTTTATAAGAACGGAACTTACAGCATTCCCTGATACAGCAAGGTACAGGGATAGTGGTTCACCATTTTCAGGTTTCATTAACAGAGGTGCGGTTGAGAGATATCGCTTCAAATCCTGTAGGGCCGCTTCATGCTTCTCGCCCCATTCGAATCTTTTGTTCTTCTTCAGGATATCATAAAAGTCTTTGCATTTCTCTGAGGATCTTGAGATAAACCTGTTTAGGGCTGCTACTCGCCCTGTCAATCTTTGTACGTCCTTCATATTTGAGGGTGATTTTATGTCCAAGATAGCTTTGATCTGCTCTGGGCTTGCTTCTATCCCCCTTTTTGTCACCATATATCCAAGAAACTTTCCTGCTCCCACTCCGAAATGGCATTTAGCAGGATTCAGCTTCATGTTGTATTGATCCAGGATATCAAATGCTCCTTTAATATCCTGGAGGTGATCCTGAGCTTTCTTTGATTTTACCACCATATCGTCAATGTATACCTCCATGGTGTCCCCCTGTTTGTCTTTGAACATCATGTTTACCAATCTCTGGTATGTTGCACCTGCATTTTTCAAACCAAAAGGCATAGCTGTATAACAATAAATACCTGTAGGTTTCATGAAGGCGGTATCCTCCTGGTCAGAAGGTTCCATTTGGATCTGTTGAAATCCTGAGGATGCGTCCATGAAGGTCAGCATTTCATGCCCGGCAGTGGCATCTACCATTGCATCAATGTGGGGAAGAGGAAATGGGTCTTTAGGACAAGCTTTGTTCAAGTCTGTGTAGTCTACACAGACTCTCCATTTCCCGTTTTTCTTCTGTACCACAACAACGTTTGCTAGCCATCTTGGAAACTTGACTTCTCTGATCATTCTGGATTTTAATAATCTTTCAACTTCCTCCTGGATAATCATGTTCCGCTCAGGAGCAAACTTCCTTCTTTTTTGTTGCACAGGCTTAAACGATTTATCAATTCCAAGCTTGTGAGTGATAATATCTTTGGATATGCCTGTCATATCCTCATGCTTCCATGCAAATGTTGACATCCTGCATTTTAAAAAGTTAATTAACTGCTCTTCAATATCCTGAGGGATATTGGTTCCTACGAGCACCGAAATATCGGGGTTATCCTGGTCCAGGATAACTTTCTTCACATCCTGCTCCGGATCCTCCACGATATCCTGGGCCCGTGTCTTTAATTGCTATGCTGCACTAGGTTTGGCTGAGGATTTCATCGAGGATGAGTAGCATTCTTTTGCCTCCTGCTGATCACTATCAACTTTGACCACTCCCCAGGGGGTAGGTATCTTGATGCATTGGTGATATGTTGATGGCACGGCCTTCATATCGTGAATCCACGGTCTTCCCAGTATGATGTTATAGCAGGTCAGAGAATCCATCACACAGAAACGTTGTATCGAATTGACTCCTTCAACGTATACTGGCAACTTTATCTCTCCCACTGTGTTTCTAGCCTCTCCACTGAATCCAACAAGCACGGTAGACTTTGAAGTGATATCCATTGGAGATACATTCATTCTCTTCAGAGTTTCTAGTTGGATTATGTTGACGGAGCTGCCATTATCAACCAGTATCCTGCGTACAAAATGGTTAGCTACATATAACGTTATTACCAGAGCATCATGGTGAGGATCTTGGACAGTATCCCTGTCATCAGCATCAAAAGTGATCACTTTGTCGGCTGTGAGGGTAGTCATCCTGACAGGTTTGTCTCCCCTTTCGGCCTTGGCTTCCTTTGCATGTCTCTTTGCTGCCGAATACGAAGTTCCACAAATGTCGGATCCTCCCGAAATGAAGTTGATTATCTTGGCATCCGCGGGAGGTGATGCTGCTCGTTCAGGATCCTTCTCAGTATCCTGACCCTTATTCTTCTTTCTTCCTAAGAGATCTTTCAGATATCCCTTGCTTAGAAGATAGCTTATTTCTTTCCTTAGAGCAATGCAATCCTCAGTCACATGTCTGAAATCTTCGTGGTAAGCACACCATTTTGACTTATCTTTCCAGTCAGCCTTTTGTTGATTCTTTCGAGGCCACCTAGCTTTGTCTCCTAGACCCTGCATAGCATACATCAATTCAGGAATATTAACAGAAAAGCAATATTCGGACAACTCAGGATACTCTTCAGGATCCTCATCTTCGACAGCGTTCACTCTTTTGTTTTCATTTCTACTATACGGCTTAGGCCGATATGACTTGAACGAGGATTCTGACTTCCTATTAGTTGACTCATAAGTGTTGGATGAGTTCATCCTTTCTTGCATCTTCCTGTGATCTTCCAGACGGATATATCTCAAAGCCCTCTTACGAGCTTCGTCGAGATTCCTGCAGGGATTCATTACAAGATCTTGATAAAACTGAGAATCCTTTTGCAATCCCATCTTGAAAGCTTGCACAGCTGTTGCAACATCAAGATGTGGGATATCTAAGGATTCTCGACTGAATTTGTTCACATAATCCCTCAAGGATTCCTGAGGCCCTTGGGTTATCCTGTAAAGATCACTGGTTAGTTTCTCAAAACTCCGACTACAAGAAAATTGACTGTTAAATAAATTAACCAAATGAGCAAATGAAGTAATTGAGTGGGGAGGAACGTTTAATAGCCATTTTAAGGCCGATCCTGTTAGAGTAGAACCAAATCCCTTGCACAAGCACGCTTCCTTGAGCTCCGGAGGGATAGGGTTAATCTCCATTCTTTCCCTATACTGAGCAATATGCTCCTCAGGATCCGTAGTTCCGTCGTAAAGCTTCATATTGGGGGTTTGAAATCTCTTTGGGATCTCAGCATCACAGATAGGATATGCAAAACGAGATATCTTGTGGCTGTCCTGGGACACTTCCGGGATCGGCTGGACCACCCAAGGTACACTAGATATCATGTCCTTCAACTTTTGAAGTTCCCTAGTAAGTGCTGATGTTACACCTGTATCCTGCAAAGATCCATTATTGTTAGTAGCATGAGTATTATTATTATTTGACACGTTACCCGTTGGAGGATTTTGCCCATATCCTGAAGCATATCCTGAGTTCCTCACGGTTGACATCCTGACCAAGGAGGGTATTTCAGGAGTATGATTCTGAGGAAGATTGGGCACAATATTCCCCCTGTTATCCTCAGTATACACAGCTGAGCTGAAGTTCAACGTTCTGGGATGTAATGGAGTGACAATATCTTCAGCAGATCTGCTCGAGCCAGATTTCAGGAGTTGTATTTCCCTTAAAAGCATCTGGTTTGTTTCCTGTTGCTGCCTCATTTGTTCCTGCACACTTCCAAATAAGATTAAAATTTCATTATTAGAAGCTAAAACGAGAGCAGATCCCTGAACACTCCGAGTAGGGATAACATCTTGAGATTGTGTAGAGGCTGGCATCCTTGGAGGATGTGGAAGCACCGAACCGGTAGTAGCAGAAGTCATAGCAGACACAGTAGAGGAACTCATGTTTGATCTTGAGGCCATTATGGACAATGTGGCAAAAAGTTTTGAAAATAGAAAACCGATTAGCGATTTGACAAAAATTTTTAGTAAAGAGAGCACTACTTGCCCCACGGTGGGCGCCAAATTGTTTTGGTCAAAAATTACCGAAGTAATTAAGTGATCAAATTAGTTAAGTGAGGTAGTGTGCTAGAAATGTGTGTCGAAAATATGTTAATCAAGTTAATTTGTAAAAACAGTTTCAGGATACGGCTCAGGATATAGAGCTGTATCTATGATCAAACAATGAGCAAAAGTAAAGTAAACGACACGGGATGTACGAGGAAAGCCCTTGATCAATCTAGATCGCCGGCATAAAACCTCGGGAGCTGACAATCGCAGCTGCCTAGTTCTTCTATTGCTTCAAAAATCAGGATACAGTGCAGGATGTGGTACGGATCGACTAAGTGTTACAACGAAACTTGAATACAAGTGTAGTGTTTGCAATGAGCTAGAGAGTGTAAGTGTATGAGAGTGTTAGTGAAAAAATTGTGTGTTCTAAGCTGATCCGCCCCCATCTATTTATAGTAAAGATAAAATAACAAACTACCCTAAACTTGCGGGATCCACCGAATATTCCTTCTTCGAACGTTGTAGACCTGGTCTTTCGGCCTCAACGTCTCTTCCTCAACGAATTCGTCCGAGTCTTGAGGAGAAGAAGTCCTCTTGACCGTTAGCAAGTCTCAGCCCTTAACCTGCACGTGGTTAATTCAATAAGCCTCAGGATATCGCCCAAGATGTTAGCAATATCCTCTTCCAGTATCCTGGTCACAAATAAACAAACAAAGGCAGGATATTGGTCAGGATACGTATGTTAAGACAACCCCTAAGAATGCTACTGGTCAAACGCCATTCTCTTTGGTATTTGGGGCAGAATCAGTGATCCCAACAGAAATGGTGGTTCCAACCGCAAGAACAAGTACCCGTGATCCTGAGAAGAATGATGAGAACTTGGCTCAAGACCTGGATACTATTGAAGAAATCAGGGATATGGCTAGGATAAGGATGGCCAGTTATCAGCAAAGAATGGCTGGTGCTTACAACAAAAATGTCAGGATCAGGAGGTTTCAAGTTGGAGATATGGTATTAAGGAAAGCATTTCAGAATACCACCAATCCTGCTGATGGAAAATTGGCTCCAAAATGGGAAGGCCCTTATTTGATTGAAGCTGAAGCAGGAAAGGGGGCATATAGATTGCTAACCATGGAAGGTGATTTGCTACCAAGAGCTTGGAATGCTGTCCACTTGAAGAAATATTTCATGTAAGCAGGATCCTCATGACGCAGATGATCCTCACGATAGGGATATCCTTAAAGGATCCTCAAAGTATCGGTGATCCTTACTTAGGTAATATCCTAAACTTGAACTATTTCATTTCTTTATTTTCTCATATAAGGATAAGGATCATGTATCCTTTATCCATCTCTCACGTGAGTTTAAGTTTTGAAAGTTCAGGTATCCTTAGCATAACATTGGTTATCCGCTGAAGCAATCCGTTCCTTGGGTTAACCCCAGTTATTTGGGCTTGACCCCAGTTCCGCCTGTAGCGCATGATGATCCTGGTATAGTTCAAGGCAGTGGGACCAGTACTCGTTTTAGGGGCTGATAATTCCATTGTACTGGCTATGCTTAGGATCCTACGTATAATGGTAGACGTACCATACATCCGTTCACAAGGTTTCTAACGTTTTCACGTTAGCTAAGGTTTCTAACGTTTTCACGTTAGCTAAGGTTTTGGCATTTTCATGCCACTAAGTTTGGATAGTCGCCAGTTAGGGCCATACTCCAGTTTACATACGATCCTTGGGCTTGTCCCCAGTTATCCTTGGGCTTGTCCCCAGTTGCTAACTCTTATCTTATATTGGCTTAATCCCAAGTTATGCTCTATTTCAGGTTCTTGAAGATAGGCAACTAGGGATCCTTGATCCTTACTTTATTCTAAGGTTTATCTTATAGTTATCCTTATTATGGTTAGGATCCTAACTTGGATCCTCAGGTATGATCCTTAACTATTTTTAATTCTATTCATTATTTATTTGAATAACCCTTAAAGTTTGACAACTAGACTTGTGATCCTTAAAACATATTGCTTTTTGAGATTCTTTAACTAAAGGATATCTGATCATGGATTATATCCTAAATATTTTCAATTTGACTTATTCAAAATTATTTGTTCAATAAATATGCATCAAAACAAAGGAAAATCAAAGAAACACAAGGATAACAACACAAGATAAGCGACAAAAGGTTAAGATTTTATTTATTAACAAAAGACTAACCCTTAAAGGTTGTCAAAATTACCTACCCGAGCATCTACCAGCAAAACGTGGCCCGTCCGCTGGGGTAGGTAAAGGGTGTCCATGATAATAAGTTCAAAAGTAGTGCAGGAATATAAAGGCGACAGGATCACAATGGCTTCATCCCCCAAACAGAGGATCCCTCCACCATATGCAATCCTGCCTATTGTTTAAAGGATCATACATGATCCTTAATCCTAAAACCTATTGTTCAAGTACAGACCATCATTGTTTAAAACATCACAACCACAAAAAACTACTACCAGATTTAAAAAAAAAATTGGGCTCCGGCTACGTCTAGAAATGTCCATCATTGCCCAATCAAGCAGCCTAAACCTTTGCTGCATCACCACCTCCGGCTCCACTTGCTTCACCAGCTTCACCCTTGCTTCCAGCCTCGACTGTCAGGATCTCTTCAGCCTCCTCTTCATCACCCAATTCAGCCAGCCTTGCCTTCCATTCTTCAATTTCCCAATTGCTTTTGTCGAAGGCAGGATCCTGAGCTTCCAAGGCCATTTGCAGCTTGGTTTTGTACATTGCTATGGCGGCAGAGACTTTGGCATCATCTGTGATCTCCTGCCTTTCATAGTCAAAATTAACCAGCACCTTGGCCATCTCCTGTTTGGTATCCTGGAGTTCCTACCGAAGGTCAGCAAGTGCAAGATCCTTGAGCACGGCAACCTGTTGGAGGTCAGCAATCTTTTTGTCCAGCTCCTCGACATTCCCCACATAATCCTCAATTTCAGCAAATTTCTGCAAAAGAAAAAGATAAAGCAGTTCAAGATCAGGTGATCCTCTTACAAGTAGGATACCAAGGCAGAGTTGGTGATCCTTACATCATTGAAGTACTCGAGGAATTGGTGGCGGATTAGGGGCAGACCCTGCAAATCCTCAGCCTCGGAGGCCTTTCTCTTCTTGATTCCCTTTCCTTTGAGGGGTGCCTTGGGGATTGAGGCTGTCGGGCTGGCAGGAACCTTTCTTTTTGAGGATTTGACAGTGGTGAGATCGGTAACACTGAACCTTGAAGCAGCTTTGGAAGATTTTCCAGCACCTACACAACCAAAACAAGATAAGTATCTTCACTTAACTTATATTTCACTATTTATATAAATTTTAAAACAAAGATACTTACTTGACATCGTAACAGAGCCTGAGGATACCTCCTGAGAGTCTTGGGTTGTTGTCTTGAAAGTTCTAGTTTCAGGATCGAGTTTCCAGAAAGCAGCAAGCCTTTCCCTGGTTGCGGGTGTTGTGAGGAGATGTGAAACAGAGATAGCTGCATGACACAAGACAAAAAGGGTTAGTGATCCTATTACAAAAACAAGACTACCTGGTGATCCTTCTCAGGATCCACTGTCCTACCATTGGTGGACCACTCCCTGGGTAAATGCTTTCCATCTGAAATGGTATCCCTTCTTACAAAGAAGAAGCGACGTTTCCAATCTTTGTCATTCTTGGTGACTTTAAGAAGGGGATGTTCTGCACCGGGTTTTCGTTTGAACAAATAACGATGGGAACCAAAGGTAGTAAGATCATACAGTTCCGCCAATTCCGACATTCCTAAATCAATGCCCTCCTACTCAATGATCCTCTCTAGGGTATACAAAACCCTCCAAATCATCGGCATGGCTTGGATATAAGAAATGCCGGTAAGGGAAAAGAAGGATTGTGTGAATTCTGGGAAAGGATAGGTGTACCCTATTGTTTTGGTTAAAAATTCTGTTTATAATATGCAACCAAACTCTTTGTATCGGGGAATGATGCCTCAAATGTGTAGTAGCGATAAGGATCACTTCGATGTAAAATGCACAAACAACACAAGGATTTATACGGGGAAAAAGCCCTTGATCAAGAGTTGATCTCCGGCACAAAAAACCCCGGGTGATGGAAACTACCGATCACCAAGCTTAAATAAATGATTAAATGTTTACAACTTCGGATAGTAACGAGCTAGGTACAAGGATCACTATCGTGAAAAGTGTAAATGTGAGTGAAAATGAGCGAAAATGAGTGTATGTTCGTCGAGAGCTTCAAGTGTGCGAGTATACGAGTGTGTGTAGTTGCAGAAATGGCTAAGTGTTTTTCTACTAGCTCGTTACCCCTTTAAATTAGAAATGTAACTAGCTAACAAACTCTCCTACTTTCGTGCCATGCCTCCACGTTCTCCACAACGTCTATTTTTGGTCAAGCACGTGCAGAATAGTTTAGGAATATTCTCCAGGAATGTCGCCAAGACTTGGTCAAGCTCGTAATACCTGCAAGGTAATACAAAATATAAACAAACAATCGTCAGTACGAGGATCCTTAAAGTAATCCATGATCCTGAAGCTCTTCCGAGGATCACCACCTGTCACAGAAGTAAGGATCACATATCAGGATAATGAATAAGGATCACTAATTGTTAGAAAATCCTCCCCTAACAATTGCCCCCAAAATATAAGGAGTGAAATTGTAAATATGCGAGTTATATTTTCTTGATCTTATCGGTAACTAACTAACGGATATATAGCCGTTAAAATAGAACTAGCCGTTAAGATCATGACGTCACGGAAGTGACAATCCTGCAGAATCATAATTATAAATAGAGATATAGATAGGATCATTATGCATTCAAATTCGAAAGAAACTCCCTTTAAATTCTCAGTCGACGATCGATCAGGTATTTCTCTCTCCTCTTTCTTCCTCTCTTACTCTGTTTTTCTTCTTTATCTCCGACACTTCGAGAATGTTGCTCCGAAGCTCCCCGGGCAAGGATCACAAAAAGGATAGCCCTTTGAAGAGTCAGAAGATCATCAAGGACTCAGTGAACGAGAGGTGTTGCTTTAACGATGCACAAATAGATAACATCCGTCACCGTTTTCCGGCGAATGTCTTTTTCAAACCTTTCGATCCAACTGCCCTGAGCGACTATGTTTCAGAAACATGGGTTGCCTTTCCAGTTACTCCATTTGCTATAGGGTACACTTATCCTTTCCCGGAATTCACACAATCCTTCTTTTCCCTTACCGGCATATCTTACATTCAAGCCATGCCGATGATTTGGAGGGTTTTATACACCCTAGAGAGGATCATCGAGCAGGAAGGCGTTGATTTTGGAATGTCAGAACTGGCGGAACTGTATGATCTTACTACCTTTGGATCCCACCGTAATTTGTTCAAACGAAAACCCAGTGCAGATCATCCTCTTCTCAAAGTCACCAAAAACGACAAAGATTGGAAACGTCGCTTCTTCTTTGTAAGAAGGGATAGCATTTCAGATGGAGAGCATTTACCAAGAACATGGTCCACCCATGGTAGGCCGGAGGATCCTGGGAAGGATCACCAGATGGTCATGTTTTTGTAATAGGATCACTAACCCTTTCTTTGTCTTGTGTCATGCAGCCATCTCTGTTTCACATCTCATCACAACACCCGCAACCAGGGAAAGACTTGCTGCTTTCTGGGGACTCGACCCTGAAACTAGAACTTTTAAGACAATAACCCAAGACTCACAGGAGGTATCCTCAGGCTCTGTCACAATGTCAAGTAAGTATCCTTGTTTAAAATTTAAATAAATAGTTAAATGTATATTAAGAAAAGATACTTATCTTGTTTTGGTTGTGTAGGTGCTGGAAAATCTGCCAAAGCTGCTTCAAGGTTCAGTGTCACCGATCTCACCACTGTCAAATCCTCCAAAAGAAAGGTTCCTACCAGCCCCACAGCTTCAATCCCTAAGGCACCCCTCAAAGGAAAGGGAGTCAAAAGGAGAAAGGCCTCCGAGGCCGAGGATTTGCAGGGTCTGCCTCTAATCCGCCATCAATTCCTCGAGTACTTCAATGAGGTGAGGATCACTGTCTTTGCTCATATATCCTGTTGACATATCCTGCTGGTATATCTTGCTGATTACATGATCCTGACCTTATCCTTTTTTGCAGAAATTTGCAGAGATTGAGGACTATGTGGGCCACGTTGAGGATCAGGATAAGAAAATCGCCGACCTCCAACAGGTTGCCGTGCTAAAGGATCTTGCCATTGCTGATCTTCGAAAGGAACTCCAGGATACCAAACAGGAGATGGCTAAGGTGCTGGACAATTTTGACTATGAAAAGCAGGAGATCACGGATGATGCCAAAGTCTCTGCCGCCATAGCAATGTATAAAACCAAGCTGCAAATGGCCTTGGAAGCTCAGGATCCTGCCTTCGACAAAAGCAGCTGGGAAATTGAAGAATGGAAAGCAAGGCTGGCTGAATTGGGTGATGAAGAGGAGGCTGAAGAGATCCTGACGATCGAGGCTGGACACAAGGATGAAGCGGGCGAAGCAAGTGGAGCCGGAGGTGGTGATGCAGCGAAAGTTTAGGCTGCTGAAATGGGCGATGATGGATATTTCTAGACGTGGCCGGAGCCCATTTTTTAAGTTGGATAGTTTGTTTTGTTTATGGTGTTTTTTACTGAACAATGATGGGTTGTACTTGAACAATAGGTTTTAGGATTAAGGATCATGTATGATCCTGTGAACAATAGGCAGGATAATGGGTGGTGGATGGATCCTCTGTTTGGGGGATGAAGCCACTCGTTATCCTTCCGTCTTTTGTTTCCTGCACTACTTTTGAACTTATTATCATGGACACCCTTTACCTACCCCAGCGGACGGGCCACGTTTTGCTGGTAGATGCTCGGGTAGGTAATTTTGACAACCTTTTAAGGGTTTGTGTTTTGTTAATAAATAAAATCTTAACATTTGCCGCTTATCTTGTGTTGTTATCCTTGTTAATATCTTACTTTCCAACTGTTGTAATGTTCATTTTGTTTATACTTATCAAGCTTTGAAAAATTAAAAAAGATATCCAAAAAGTTTAGGATATGATCAAGGATCACATATCCCATAACCGATAAGTTCTAAAAAGTGATATAGTTTAAGAATCACAAGTTCAGTTGTCAAGTATAAGGGTTATTCAAATAAATAATGAATAGAAATTATTAAGGATCATACCTGAGGATCCAAGTTAGGATCCTAACTATAATAAGGATAACTAAAAGATAAACCTTAGAATAAAGTAAGGATCAAGGATCCTTAGTTGCCTATCTTCAAGAACCTGAAATAGAGCATAACTTGGGACTAAGCCAATATAAGATAA
Source organism: Helianthus tuberosus (assembly GCA_030545235.1). Lineage (NCBI taxonomy): Eukaryota > Viridiplantae > Streptophyta > Magnoliopsida > Asterales > Asteraceae > Helianthus > Helianthus tuberosus. The sequence continues at coordinate 10,954,594 of CM060436.1, forward strand.
GAGTTAGTAACTGGGGACAAGCCCAAGGATAACTGGGGACAAGCCCAAGGATAACTGGGGATAAGCCCAAGGATCGTATGTAAACTGGGGACAAGCCCAAGGATCGTATGTAAACTGGAGTATGGCCCTAACTGGCGACTATCCAAACTTAGTGACATGAAAATGCCAAAACCTTAGCTAACGTGAAAACGTTAGAAACCTTAGCTAACGTGAAAACGTTAGAAACCTTAGGAACGGATGTATGGTACGTCTACCATTATACGTAGGATCCTAAGCATAGCCAGTACAATGGAATTATCAGCCCCTAAAACGAGTACTGGTCCCAAAGCCTTGAACTATACCAGGATCATCGTGCGCTACAGGCGGAACCTGGGGACAAGCCCAAATAGCTGGGGTAAAACCCAAGAGACGGATTGCTTCTGTGGATAACCAACGTTATGCAAAGGATACCTGAACTTTCAAAACTTGAACTCACGTGAGAGATGGATAAAGGATACATGATCCTTATCCTTATAAGAGAAAATAAAGAAATGAACTAGTTCAAGTTTAGGATATTACCTAAGTAAGGATCACCAACACTTTGAGGATCCTTTAAGGATATCCCTATCGTGAGGATCATCTGTGCCATGAGGATCCTGGTCACATGAAATATTTCTTCAAGTGGACAGCATTCCAAGCTCTTGGTAGCAGATCACCTTCCATGGTTAGCAATCTATAAGCCCCCTTTCCTGCTTCAGCTTCAATCAAATAAGGGCCTTCCCATTTTGGAGCTAACTTTCCATCAGCAGGATTGGTGGTATTCTGAAATGCTTTCCTTAATACCATGTCTCCAACTTGAAACCTCCTGATCCTGACATTTTTATTGTAGGCACCAGCCATTCTTTCCTGATAACTGGCCATCCTTATCCTAGCCATATCCCTGATTTCTTCAATAGTATCCAGGTCTTGAGCCAAGTTCTCATCATTCTCCTCAGGATCACGGGCACTTGTTCTTGCAGTTGGAACCACCATTTCTGTTGGGATCACTGATTCTGCCCCAAACACCAAAGAGAATGGTGTTTGACCAGTTGCATTCTTAGGGGTTGTCCTATCGGCCTAAAGCACATAAGGTAGTTCTTCTGCCCATTTCCCTTTCTTGGATCCAAGCTTCTTCTTCAAATTGTTGATGATGATCTTGTTGGATGACTCTGCCTGACCATTAGCTTGTGGGTGGACTGGTGTTGATGTTATCATCTTAATCCCCCAGCTGTCACAAAAGTTAGTGGTTCTGCCCCCAATAAATTGGGAACCATTATCACATATAATCTCAGAAGGAATTCCAAATCTAGTTATAATATTTCTTTTAATGAAGGATATAACTTCCTTTTCCACCAGGATATAACTTGGGCAAAAGCTTCAGCCTCTATCCACTTGGAGAAGTAATCAGTCATAGCTAGCATGAATACTTTTCCACCAGGTGCCTTAGGGAGCTTTCCAACTATATCCATACCCCATCTCATAAATGGCCAAGAGGAGGATATAGGATGCAATAATTCAGCTGGTTGATGAAGGATATTGCTGTGTCTCTGGCAAGGATCACATCTTCTGGCATACTCCACAGCATCTTTCTTCATGGTTGGCCAGTAGTATCCTGTCCTCAGGATCCTTGAGAATAATGCCCTGCCCCCAGTGTGGTTTCCACAATCTCCTTCATGGAAGTCTTTTAAAACTTCTTGAACTTCAGGATCCTCAATGCATCTCAAGTATGGTCCTGCAAGAGATCGTCTATACAACATATTATTTAAAATTGTGAATTGAGATACCTTAGATTTGAAAGCCCTAGGGTTTTCTCCTGTAGGAATCTCTCCATGTTGTAAGTATCTCATAATTGGTGAGATCCATGATCCTGATCCTGAATGGGATCGAGTATCCTCACTAGGGATCATTGCAGAATTATTCCCTATCTCCATAGCCACATGATCCTCGATAGCCGGGGTCAGGATATGGATAATAGGAATCTTGATATCCTCCGGGATCTTCAAGGATGATCCTAAGTTAGCCAATGCATCCGCTTCTGTATTTTCTTCCCTTGGTACCTGTGACAAACTAAAGGAAACAAAAGAGAGTGCCAAACTTTTGACTATCTCCAAATACTTGGTTAGCTTTTCACCTTTAACAGCATATGATCCATTAAAGTGGTTTGTAATTAACAAAGAATCTACGTGTACCTCAAGATACCTGATCCCCATATGCTTTGCAATTTGCAAACCAGCAATTAAGGCTTCATATTCAGCCTCATTATTAGTGGTTTGGAACTCACAAGCTATAGAATGGGGTATTATGTCCCCCTGTGGCGAGTTTAGTAGTATTCCAAGCCCTGTGCCTTTGACGTTTGAGGATCCATCAGTATAGAGTATCCAAGGATCCTTGGTCTCTTCTAGCTGCTGGACTTCTAGCTCAGCTTCTTCTTGTAAATCACTACTGAAATCAGCCACAAAGTCAGCTAATGCTTGGGATTTGATGGCTGTCCTAGGCTCGTATCTTATATCATATGCACTCAGCTTCACTGCCCACTTAGCCATCCTTCCTGACATCTCTGGTTTCCTGAGGACATTCTTAATTGGAAAATTAGTTTTGACAATGATAACATGAGTTTCAAAATAATGTCTCAACTTAATAGATGCCATAATTAATGCAAGAATAAGCTTTTCAAGGTGTGAGTACCTGGATTCGGCATCAAGTAAACTTTTACTTACATAATAGACAGGATGTTGTGTACCTTGATGATCCTTAACAAGGACCGCACTTACTGCTTTTGAGGATACTGCAAGATATAAGGATAATACATCACCTTTTTCTGGTTTCATCAAAGCCGGGGCCGAGGATAGGTAATCTTTGAGGGCTTTTAAAGCATTTTCATGCTTCTCCGTCCACTCAAATTTCTTGTTCTTCCTTAGGATATCATAGAATTCTTTACACTTCTCGGAGGACTTGGATATAAATCTGTTCAAGGCTGCTATCCTTCCTGTTAGCCTTTGAACATCCTTAGCATTGGCCGGAGATTTGATGTTCACTATTGCTTTGATTTGTTCCGGGCTAGCTTCAATGCCTCTCTTTGTCACCATATATCCTAAGAATTTACCTGCTTTAACACCAAAGTGACATTTTGAAGGATTAAGTTTCATGTTATATTTGTCAAGGATATCGAATGCTTCCTCCAAGTCTCTTAGGTGATCCTCAGCTTTTAAGGATTTTACCACCATATCATCTATGTAAACCTCCATAGTCTGTCCAATTTGATCCTTGAACATCATATTCACCAGCCTTTGGTATGTTGCACCTGCATTTCTTAATCCGAACGGCATAGCAATATAGCAGTATATACCCGTTGGAGTCATGAAGGCTGTATCCTCTTGGTCGGATGGTTCCATTTGGATTTGTTGGAATCCAGATGAAGCATCCATAAAAGTTAACAGTTCATGACCCGCTGTTGCATCCACCATGGAGTCAATGTGGGGTAAAGGGAAAGGATCCTTGGGACATGCCTTATTTAAATCGGTAAAATCGACACATACCCTCCACTTTCCGTTTTTCTTTTGAACAACAACCACATTGGCCAACCATCTTGGATACTTGACCTCTCTAATCATACCTGCCCGGAGCAATTTCTCTACCTCTTCTTGGATGATGGCATTCCTTTCTGGTGCAAACTTTCTTCTCCTTTGATGGATTGGTTTGAAGGATCTGTCAATGCCGAGTTTATGAGTGATAACATCCTTGGATATACCAGTCATGTCTTCGTGTTTCCATGCAAAGGTAGTCTTTCTCCTTTTGAGGAAGGATATGAGGTCTTCTTTCATTTCGCCAAGGATCCCTGATCCGATATATATTTTGGATTCAGGATCATCAGGATCCATGAGGATTTCTACCACATCCTGCTCTCTGGCCTCCAAGACATCCCTTGGAGGATACCTTGATTGCTATTGCTCCCTTGACTTCGAGGCTGGTTTCATCGATGAAGTGTAGCAATTCTTAGCCTCCTGCTGATCACTATCGATCTTCACTATTCCCCAAGGACTAGGGAGCTTCACACATTGATGGTAAGTAGATGGGACTGCTTTCATATCGTGTATCCAAGGCCTGCCAAGGATAACATTACAACAAGATAAACAGTCAATAACACAAAATTTTTGATAAGAGTGTAAGCCTTCAATATATATTGGGAGTTTAATGTCCCCCAGGGTGTTCTTAGTTTCGCCACTAAATCCCACGAGCACGGAGGATCTTGGTATGATCTCTGATTCAGGGATACCCATCTTCTTTAGAACATCCAGCTGGATAATGTTCACCGAACTTCCTCCGTCTATAAGGATCCTGCGGACAAAATGGTTAGATATGAAAAGAGTAATAACTAAACCATCGTGATGAGGATCCTGGATATCAACACGATCCTCTTCATCAAAGGTTATGACTTTTCCTTCGGAGACACTTGATGTTCGAACTGGTCTTTCTCCATTATCCATTTTAGCTTCCTTCGCATGCCTTTTAGCTGCTGAGAAGGATGTGCCACAAATGTCGGATCCTCCGGAAATAAAGTTTATCACTTGTGCATCTGCTGGAGGGGCTGGAGCCTTCTCAGGGATCCTTTCAGGATCCTGAGTTCTTGACTTTTTTCTTCCCAACAATTCTTTTAGATGCCCCTTGCTCAACAAGTATCCAATTTCCTTTCTTAATGCATTGCATTCTTCTGTGAGGTGCCCAAAATCTTCATGATATGCACACCACTTTGATTTATCCTTAGTTGCAGCTGGCCTATCGTTCTTTCTCGGCCATCTAGCTTTATCACCTAGGTTCTGCATAGCAAGGATTAGTTCATTGTTATCAACACTAAAACAATATTCGGAGATTGGAGGATAATCCTCATCATCCTCTTCTTGATCAACAGAGTGCACGTTCTGATTATCAGATCTATTGTAAGATCTGAACTTGTTGTTCCTGAATAAGGATCCTTGCTTATCCTGCTTTGAGGATCCTGCTAACCTCTCCTGGATCCTCTTGTCATCCTCTAGCCGGATGAACCTGAGTGCTCGGGTTCTTACCTCATCTAAGTTCCTGCACGGTGTCATAACAAGGTCATCATAGAAAGACGAATCCCTAAGCAGTCCCATCTTAAAGGCCTCAACAGCCGTGGCAATATCTAAGTTGGGAATGTCTAAGGATTCTTTACTGAATTTGGTAATGTAATCCCTTAATGATTCATTATGACCCTGGGTTATCCTATATAAATCACTAGTTAATCGTTCAAATTTTCTGCTACAAGAAAACTGATTATTAAACAAGTTAACTAGGTTGGCAAATGAGGTAATAGAGTAGGGAGGAAGACTTAGCAGCCATTTGAGAGCTGATCCAGTAAGAGTGGACCCGAATCCTTTGCACAGGCATGCTTCCTTTAACTTTTCCGGGATTGGATTGATCTCCATCCTCTCCCTATATTGTGCTATGTGTTCTTCAGGATCGGTTGAACCATCATACAGCTTCATTGTTGGCACATGGAACCTCTTTGGTATTTCAGCATCACAGATTGGTGGTGCAAAACGAGATATCTTGTGGCTCCCATCTGCAATCTCTGGGATAGGTTTGACCACTCCTGGAACACTTGATATCATATCTTTTAGCTTTTGCAATTCTCTTGCCATGGCATGATTGATACCTAGATCCTACATAAGACCATGGTTAGTATAAGAATTATTAAAAGGGTTACCTCCCATTGGATTCAGATTAGGAAGATTGGATGTTAATCCATATTGTTGAGACTCTGGAATGATCGAGGGACCAGTAGAAGCATTGGTCTGCATTGGAATAAAATCTCCCTGATGGACATCTGAACTTCCTGTTTGCAAACTCCTCAAGGATCCTGGCATCTGGAAGGATCCGTGAAACTGAGACGATCCTGGAACGAAGGAGGATCCTTGAACATGGGATGATCCTGGGACAAAGGAGGATCCTTGAACCTGGGATGATCCTGGGACGAAGGAGGATCCTTGAACATGGGATGATCCTGGGAGAAAGGAGGATCCTTGAACCTGGGATGATCCTGGGACGAAGGAGGATCCTTGAACATGGGATGATCCTGGGACAAAGGAGGATCCTTGAACCTGGGATGATCCTGGAACAAAGGAGGATCCTTGAACCTGGGATGATCCTGGAACAAAGGAGGATCCTTGAACCTGGGATGATCCTGGAACAAAGGAGGATCCTTGAACCTGGGATGATCCTGGAACAAAGGAGGATCCTTGAACCTGGGATGATCCTGGAACAAAGGGGGATCCTTGAACCTGCTGCAATCCTGAATATCCTCCTGAATTCGTGAGGGATCCCATATGCTGAGGATAGGATCCCGCTGGCTGGAAATATGAACCTGATGCCTGAGTCATTGTTGTTGTTCCGTAGTGCACTCCTTTTGGTCCACCCACGTATTGAATGTCTGGAACCACTGATGGCTGAGAAGTAATCACTGGAGTATCAAAATTCAAGGATTTCGGCACCAGTGGGGAATGATCCTCTGCCGTTGTCTTTTGTTTCTTGAGATCTCCGATTTCTTTGAGAATCCTCTCATTGGTCTTATCCTGTTGCCGTATCTGATCCTTCATCTGCAAAATCAAAGTAAACATGTCACTAGTAGTGGGAGTGTAAGAAGCAGAAGAAGTTGGAGGTTTTGAGAAAATGGGAGTTGGTTTCTTCGCAGCATTCTCAGCGTTCTTCTGGGATCCAGAAGGTGGTGGAGGCAAAGGAGGAACGCCTTGTGAGGAAGTGAATGCGGGCATCAAATTTGAAGCATTCTTCGCTGAGGAAGCCATTTGCTTGGTTGTAGTGAACCGAAATGAGCACAGAAATGCGAATCTTTCTAAGGACGAAGCACCAATTGCCCCACGGTGGGCGCCAAACTGTTTTGGTTAAAAATTCTGTTTATAATATGCAACCAAACTCTTTGTATCGGGGAATGATGCCTCAAATGTGTAGTAGCGATAAGGATCACTTCGATGTAAAATGCACAAACAACACAAGGATTTATACGGGGAAAAAGCCCTTGATCAAGAGTTGATCTCCGGCACAAAAAACCCCGGGTGATGGAAACTACCGATCACCAAGCTTAAATAAATGATTAAATGTTTACAACTTCGGATAGTAACGAGCTAGGTACAAGGATCACTATCGTGAAAAGTGTAAATGTGAGTGAAAATGAGCGAAAATGAGTGTATGTTCGTCGAGAGCTTCAAGTGTGCGAGTATACGAGTGTGTGTAGTTGCAGAAATGGCTAAGTGTTTTTCTACTAGCTCGTTACCCCTTAAAATTAGAAATGTAACTAGCTAACAAACTCTCCTACTTTCGTGCCATGCCTCCACGTTCTCCACAACGTCTATTTTTGGTCAAGCACGTGCAGAATAGTTTAGGAATATTCTCCAGGAATGTCGCCAAGACTTGGTCAAGCTCGTAATACCTGCGAGGTAATACAAAATATAAACAAACAATCGTCAGTACGAGGATCCTTAAAGTAATCCATGATCCTGAAGCTCTTCCGAGGATCACCACCTGTCACAGAAGTAAGGATCACATATCAGGATAATGAATAAGGATCACTAATTGTTAGAAAATCCTCCCCTAACACCTATGGTAAATGGAGTAACTGGAAAGGCAACCCATGTTTCTGAAACATAGTCGCTCAGGACAGTAGGATCGAAGGGTTTGAAAAAGGCATTCGCCGGAAAACGGTGACGGATGTTATCTACTTGTGCATCGTTAAAGCAACACCTCTCGTTCACTGAGTCTTTGATGATCTTTTGACTCTTCAAAGGGCTATCCTTTTTGTGATCCTTGCCCGGTGAGCTTCGGAGCAACATTCTCAAAGCGGTGGTGATAAAGAAAGAAAAACAGAGTAAGAAAGGGAGAAAGAGGAGAAAGAAATACCTGGTTGATCGTCGACTGAGAATTTAAAGGGAGTTTCTTTCGAATTTGAATGCATATTGATCCTATCTATATCTCTATTTATAATTATGATTCTGCAGGGTAGTCACTTCTGTGATGTCATGATCGCAACGGCTAGTTCTATTTTAACGGCTATATATCGGCTATATATCCGTTAGTTAGTTGCGGATAAGATCAAGAAAATATAACTCACATATTTACGATTTAACTCCTTATATTTTGGGGGCAATTGTTAGGGGTGGATTTCTAAATGACCCGTGATCCTCAGTTATTATCCTCTTTAGTGATCCTTACTTCTGTGACAGATAGTGATCCTCAGAAGAGCTTCAGGATCAGGATCATGGATCACCTTAAGGATCCTCATACTAACAATTGTTCACTTGTGTTTTGTATTGTTTTGCAGGAGTAACAAGTCGGACTTAGTCTTGGCGACATTCCTGGAGAATATTCCCAGACTATCCCGCACGTGCTTGGCCAAAAGTGGACGTTATGGAGAACGTGGGAGCTTGGCACAAAAGTCGGATAGTTAGTTTTAGTAGTTAACTTCTAATTTAAAAGGGGTAACGAGCTAGTAGAAAAACACTTAGCCATTTCTCAGCTACACACACTCATATACTCGCACACTTGAAGCTCTCGACGAACATTCATTCGTTTTCACTCACTTATACACATTTCACGATAGTGATCCTTGTACCTAGCTCGTTACTATCCGAAGTTGTATACATTTTTCATTTATTTGAGCTTGGTGATCGGTAGTTTCCATCACCCGGGGTTTTTTGTGCCGGAGATCAACTCTTGATCAAGGGCTTTTTCCCCGTATACATCCTTGTGTCATTTGTGCAAATTACATTGAAGTGATCCTTGTTATTGATATACATAATTAGCATCATACCCCGTAACAAAGAGTTTGGTTGCAATATCCTCATCAGATTTTTTGACCAAAACAAATTACCAAAGCAATTAAGTGATCAAATTAGTTAAGTGAGGTAGTGTGCTAGAAATGTGTGTTGAAAATATGCTAGTTAAGTTATTTGCAAAAAACAGTTTCAGGATACGGCTCAGGATATAGAGCTGTATCTATGATCAAACAATGAGCAAAAATGTAAAGGATGACACAGGATATACGAGGAAAGCCCTTGATCAATCTAGATCGCCGGCACAAAACCTCGGGAGCTGACAATCGCAGCTGCCTTGTTCTTCTATTACTTCAAATATCAGGATACAGTGCAGGATATGATGCGGATCAACTAGGTGTTACAATGTAATTCGAGTACAAGTGTTTAAGTGTAGTGATTGTTTGCAATTAGAGAGTAAAAGTGTGCGTAATGGTGTGTGCCTTAATTTGATCCGATCACTCTATTTATAGTAAAGCGAAAATAACTAACTATCCTATCAAACCGGGATGCTTCGAATATTCCTCAAGTGAACGTTGTAGTCCTGGTCTTTCGGGTTCAATGTCTTCAATCTAACTGATTTGCCCGAGTCTTGGGGGGAAGAAGTCTTCTTGAACGTTGGAGACTTGCACCTCCTAATCTGCACGTGATTAATTCAGTTAATACCAGGATATCGTACCAGTATGTTACCAATATCCTGATCCGGTATCTTGATCACAAATAAACAATCAAAGTCAGAATATTAGTCAGGATATATACGCAGAAAACCAAAAGTATTAAAAACAAATGGGATAAACGCGTGCTGGTTGTCAAGACACGGTTTCTTGTGTTTGGTCACTTTACCCCAAACAGCCTTTAAAGCAGGCTGACCCACCGTGAAAGCACTACCCCTAAGCCCACAAGCGAAGAAACCTCTGTTAGACCCAAACGGACATGTTTTCCTGCTACCCACACAAAGACTAGAATGTCGGCTGATCGAAGGGTAGATCTCCCTTCCAACGGGTCAGTTAAGAAATTAACGACTGCCTCTTTCTTAGCAGAAATACTAGTGCGCTGAATATGTCAAAAAGAACACCCCTAACTAAATCATGTCATATAACGTGGATTAAATGATTAAGTTTTATGTCAATATATAATTAAAACTTCAACAAAGTCAAACCACTATATATTAACACAAAATTTCACACGCACATATATTTGTTTCTTTTATAAACGAATTTTAATTTTTATCATTTTTAATCATGCCTTCACAAAATTGCGACAGGTCGCACCGTCTTTGATGAGTTGACGCTTCTTCGTTTGTCTTCTGGTTGAACAAGTTTGTGAACAACTCACCATTGGTATTTAGGCCGCATGGTGTGAGATAAAGCCCCTACCACTCCCTAAGGTCTTTATCACGCAACACCACGTACACAGGGCCCACCTTTAACTACCGTGTAGTAGGATAGAACTTCTTTACCTGTTAATAAGAAAAAAAGAGAAAAAGAATATGATTGGCTCTTGAAAGGTGGTCCCTACACATCCAAGCCTGAACGCTCATCAAGGCAATGGCGATGCCATTATTCCCCCTTTGGCAATGGAGGTATGATGTTTTGGGGTGATATACATTGAGGCGGTGGTGATGCTAGACCACGCTACCCGGTCTTAATTTTTAACTCCTTATGTGACATAGCATGCCCTGTTGTCTTTATCCATTTACTAACATTTCTTTTAGGCTTCAACTTATGAGCATCCAGTGGCGGAGTGGCGGACCCAGGAATTTTTCCATGAGGGTGCAGAATATTTTTAAAAATTTTAGGCCGTCTAGATATATAAATAAAAAATTCGGTTCGGGTCCGATCATGTAAAACAAAAAAAAAACATCAAACTAAAATATTTGAGTGTTCAACCATCAATATTTCTTAATTTTCAAGTTTTGAATTTCAACTTTTAAAACGCTATACTAGAATCATATAATTAATAAGAGATTAAGAGACAACAAACTCATCCTATAACGACTAGAACAACCCCAAATTACCTCAAAACACATAAAAGTTTAAACTTTTCTTAACTCATCCTATTATATCATGAGTCTTGAACAAAATCACATAAACATTAAAATAACAAAAAACAAAACATGTACCTGTTCGTGGCCGGAATTAAGCTATTCTTCGCCGGAATGTTGCAGTCGCCGTCGGGGGTAGGGGTGTCGCAGGTCGCTGGCAGTGAGGTGAGGTAGAGGGAGGGCGGGAGTCGCATAAAACTGGCAGTCGATTGGGTTTTTATTTGTAAACTGGACTGATTTTGTTCAATTATGTAACACCCTTGCTTGTTTAATACAATATTTTATATAAGTTTCGTAAAGATGCATGTTTTTACGATTACACGTAAGTATGTCAATACGAGTTTACTAAAACTTTTACAATTTAAAAAAAAAGAACAACTTATTGAAATTGAATTCGTCGTTTAAAAGATACGACGAAACGCCGCGCGGAAGCTTTTAACTTTATCGTGTTCAGTTCTTCTTCGAGCTTGATCTTCATCCGGGCACTCTTGGCAATCACCTATGATCAAAACCAACTTAAAAGTTAGTTTTGATAGTTAAATAACAAGTTTAAGCAAGTTATATGGGTCAAACAAACAAAATTAAACGTTTTTCATGTTCAGGGGGGGCTAGGCGTCACGCCTAGGGACTAGACGCCCCACCTAGCCCCCTTTTTGGCAGAAAGTTTTTATTATGTTGCTGCATATTCTCAGCATAACCCGATTTCACGGAAACGAGCATAACTCTCTCGTTTTTAATCCGTTTTACCCGATTCTTTTTCCTACGCATCCGTAATTTAATTATCCATCATATGGAGTTAAAATCCAACATCCAACATAATAAATTTTGAGACTTCTAAGCCTTCGACTCGTTACCTTTTTATCGAATTTTAACCCGTTTATGCATTTTATCAAACAACATATTTGTTTGATCTTTATATCACATACACTTCATCAAATTAAGGTTATCTACCATATTAGGTTCTAATCACAGGTTTATTACACAATTTAAACCCGTTTTCGCTCGTATGCTTATTTTGACCCGTTAAGGGTATTTAAGCACTTTAAAGCTTGAAATCGCTTTCATTCATTTCTAGCATCTTATTCCTACATTTCTTATCAAGTAATCTTCCACCACAACTATATGTGCGTTGGATTTAATGTGGATATCTATACGTTCCGGGTTTTACCCCTCGGATTATTATTTTACGGAAAAACTCAAATAGAGCCATTTGACTAACATATTACATCTTTCAACTTCTATACTTATTCTAAGTATTTATCTAATCATGAAATTCGTTTCCAAACAACCTTTAAGGGTTGTTTGTTCAACTTAACCAACAAGGGCATTTTGGTCGATTTTGGTCCTTCTTTTACGACGAAGGACTTTCACCAATTATTAAACCAAAATAGCACTTTTAACTACAACATAATTATGCGTACCTGGCTCGGATCAACATATTGACCCGTTTTAATACCTTTTGCTATTAATATCTAGATAATAGCAATGCTAACCATGTGTTAATTCCTGTGATCACAAAACTCAACAAGCAATCATCAAATATTATTGACAAATGGTGTTAACAACACCATTTGACCCGTTTAGTCGAAATGACCAATTGTCATTATAAGATGGCACTTAATTACCATTTCACCCCTTTAACCTATCCCGGTTTACTTTTTGAAATCATCCAACTTGAAAGTCATTTCCTGTTTTATTTGACCCATTATGACTTATGCCAAATGGTGTCGTTTTAAATCCCTTTATCTATTCGTTAACCCATGTCCGGATTACCATTTCACCATTTCACTTGTTCCGACTAGCATTATATCGCGCCGGAATATTATGTTTCATTTACTTATTATAAATCGTATTCCATGCTCATGAATAAGCATTTTGTAATAAAAGTAAAAAGGGCGTAAGCTTAACTTACCTCGCATCCAAATTACGCATTTCCTTTCCTTCTTGATTCGTTTGACCCGCACACTCATGAAGCTTCCACCTAGCTCGTTAGGCGTCAAACTATCATCATAATTCATAAGATGGTTAGATTAGTCATTATCAATTATGACTACTCCATCTAACGGGTCTTATGTCGACTTTATCACTCGATTAAATCATCGGTTAGTTTGACTTCCTAAAAGTCAATTGATCTATCAACATATTCAAATGCACACTTCCCATGGAAATTCAACATTTTAGCTTCGTTTAGGCATTTTAACAAACACCTAGTGGGCATAATTTCACTAAATCAAAAATCAAGTTTCATGACTAACTATTTAGCCAAGATTAAACAATTCTTGCAAGTTTCATATATCTAGTATGCATAATAACATCTAGATTCAACTCATGTAAATAAATAACACTCAATTTATAATCTAATTTCTAGTGTCCTTCCTCTTTCTACAACACCCATTTAACACACATATAGGTGATCACCAAATCATTCAAGTCATAGCATCATATGTATGATTTTCACTTAGGGTTTAGTTCCTAAGCATGTGTACATCACTAACTTAGCCATAGCTCCTCTAATCCTTACATAATTCGTGAATTATAATGCTAACTCAAATTTTGCAACTTCACGAATCATCAAATTTTTACATACCTTGTGATCCCCATGACTTGGTGATCGTTTTTATGTGATCATGCATCGATTTAGGACTGAAATCGACCTTCAATTTGATGATTTTTGGCACTTTAGGGTTTCACCCTTCTTGGTCGCTCCTGAAGATCGATCCACACACACCTTGTGTGTGTGGTGTGTTTTCTTTTTTTTATTAATTAGAACTTGTTTCCTTTTCAACGGTTTTGGTCCCTCAAGTTTAGATTTTAATTATTAGGGACTAGAACTCCATATTTTATTTACTTATTTACACCTTGTTAACTAGGTTAATTACTCCTAGTTAACTTGATGGGTTCGGGAAGCTATAACCCGTTATATTTTAAATCCCGTTAACTCAGGCTCTTTTAAACTTAATTTCTTAAAACTTTGATTCGTTTTTATTTAATATTCGGATTTCTTATTTAAATCCAAATATTTACCGGGTTATTTTTACTACTAACGGTACGTTACCCGTCTTTTAGTATTAACGGAGTTTGATTACCAAACCCGTTTTCAGGGTGTTACAAATTAAAGTTGTATTTGGGTTGGACTTGAATTGATATTAACTTATTGGGCTTGATGGAATGAATTCAAGTTTTATTAAAAAAGTTAGTGGGCTAACTTGTTTACATAACTGGCTCGGGTTTCAATCCGTGTTCACAATTTTTTATATAAATTCCTAACATTTTTTTCTAGGGGGTGCGGACGAAAATTTCCAACGGGTGCGGTCGGAATTTTTCGCGAAAAATAACACTAATTTTTTTTTTCAAGAGGTGTGGCCGCCACCCACCCCATAGGGTAGGTCTGCCCCTGTGATCATCACCATATGTTTGTGAGATTTTGTTGCAATTTAGCCACCAGGTACATGTATGTAGCCGTCAAACTCACTCATTACGCCCCCCATCCACATTGCATGGGCGCCATTGACCCTTCGCCAACACAATAATGAGGGCTAATGGATGCATTGTGGGGCCCACTTCACTTTAAAACACATAAATCAAAAGAAAAATATGGAACCAATGGGGTGGTGGTCCATTGGCAAAGACAATGCCTTTAAACTCATTGGGAGGAGAAGGTCATGGGTTCAAATTCCACAGACGACAGGAGTAAAGAAATTTGTCGTTAAAAAAAAAAGAAAAATAGGGAGGGACACCATTGTAGGCTTTTGTAAGGTTTTGCTTATGTGGGGCACCATTGTGAGGTTATGCTTTTGTGTCACTAATGTGACTGAATAAAGCCCCTATGATGATGTTGGATTGCAAATGTAATATCTGAAACACTTTTAAACATGTACCATAAAAGTAACCAAGTTTTAAAAATGTTTTAATTAGGTCACTAAGTTTTAAAAGTGTTCCAATTAGGTCACTCAACATTCATTTTTCATTAAAACTAGCTTATGACCCGTGTATTACACGGGTTTGTTTTAGACCAGGAGATCAATCTTTTCATCAAATTAATCATAAATACATAATGCTTTAACCATAATTCATTAATCGATACAAATACGAAATGCCAAATGCTGAACATTATAAATTTGCTAGCAAAATTACAACAATAAACATTAATCGATAAAAAATACAAAATAATTACCGAGCATTTTCTCACAAGCTATTCATTTGCTCATGTAGGTCCCCTATTCGTATGGATCTTTCACAGAATTGTCTTTCCAATCAAGAGTGCGGAATCCTCTTGATCAGAATAAGCAGAAAACGTGTAGGAAACAGAAAACAGCAAATCACTTTCAACCTGGGTTTCTATTGATTATCAATCACTCAAGAATTACAATCAATCTAAACCCTAACCAACTCTCAAATTCGTCCAAGCTGTATAGCTCTCACGAAATTCCTCACAAATAATGTTTTTGGCTGATTAACCTAAACCCTAAAGCCTAACCTTGTTTATATAACACAAGGTTTCAACATTAGGCTGGGTTTGCTACATGGACTAGGCCCAATTCACCCCCCATCACCCAATGTGGGTTTTGTTTAGCCCAAACTCTATTATCTCACTAATACAAAGCTAAACCCGCTAACAGTTTATCGTTTATCTAATTACAAGATATCCAAAGACCAAATCTAAGCTGTTGTCACAAACATGCACCAACAAACTCCCCCTTGACAATAGCTTCATAAAATAACTTTGTCTTCAGTCATCTTGCAATCTTCATGTAGTCTTGCACTGTCTTTGGTCTTTGGATAGCTTCAGCTTCAATAGCTTCTGTCAGCAACATATGACTCCCCCTAAGCTGATGCATCCAATCACCAAATCTTCAAAAACTTTAGCGTTTGAGTAAAACTCCAGTTTAGCATTTGAATAGCAATCTTCAAACTCTTCAACTTTGTCTGCAATATAGAAAGGAGGTTCTACCATGCATCCAATCAAACTCTCATCTTCACAGCAACTCAGCAACACACTACTTCAATCTGTTCACTATAAAACAAACATCTCGAGAAACCATAAGAATTTTTCAACAAAGTTAAATAAATTATTATTTTTCAAGAGATAGTTAAACTGTATCACAGATTAAGCATCTTCAACTTATCACCAAAACGCAAAACTTTTTAATCACACACCCTATAACCCGCATGATTTAAAATTTTGAACTCACTTTCCAACACTGTCTCCCCCTATCAGTAACAATTCCTCCAAGAATAACAGTTTTACGTACGTTAAGAATTTCAAACAGAAAAAGACACTATTTTTGTATTTTTGTATTTTCTGAAAGCAAATAAATACTAAAAGCAATAAACACTCTATTTTTGTGAGAATCACTGGTAAGAAGATCATATCAGCACAATCAAACTGTTTTCACACTATTAGATAATTCTTTATTTAATTTTTCATGAAAAGCAGTTCAAGACGATTACCAGTATGTTTGTCCTCTTAAACAAAATGCATGAACATTTCAAGTACCATTACCATAGGATACGTTAAGGTAATTTTATTTACTGATATACTAGTGTGTCCCACTTCAGGATATACCCCCGCGATCAAGGTATGCACAAAGATTCATCGTAGTAGGTGAGTATACTGATGTCATCCTTTAAGATATCCTGACCATGTCTAAGTCTGCATATAATCTGTTTTATCATGTTTTAATTGCTTAACAATGAACACCCAAATAAATACCAATCAAATCCTGGAAATATAAACAACACACTCTATCATGCAAGTATCTTCCCTACCACATATTTCACAAGTCAAATCCAGATTTCTGAAATCTTAACTGGGAATAGGTTGAGAAGAGAACATAATAGATCTTTAGAAGAGATGGTATAATATACAGATCAAATGAGTTTTTCTCAGTTTGATATAGGTTTCTTGGGTTTCATTTGGGCACTTGAGGGCCTCTTTCGGGTGTATTAGATCTATAGCGCGACAACATACAGCTAGGTCAGCATGTATCTGGATGCAGCAGAAGCTGTCGTTGCCTAGCACCTCCAGGTCAGCATATATCTGGATGCAGCAGAGGAGGTACACGACTTTTTTCAGAGAAGATTTCAGAATCAGATCAAAATTGTGTGTATCAGGACAACATACAGACATTCAAATAGAAATGAGCTAATTCCAAGTGACTTTCTTTCCTGGGGTCATGTACAATTTTAGTTCTAAACAGAAAGACAGTCAAGATATCCCCAGATGAAATAACAGTATAAAGACCCAAAACTTCAGATTTTGGCAATCTATCAACGCAAGATTTAAGGTCATTAAACCATACACCACTGATGTGTTCCCCACTCATACTCAGTTGTATTTAAGTTTATATCACATTGGTAAGTTGATTATTTCATGCTTTTTGCCTACTGGTACATCATATGATGAAGCTGCAATCACACTTAAGCATTTTAATTTCAGTTTAAGTGTGACAGTCTAACTTGCTGATGTACTATCATTTCTTCTTTTTCACACAGTGATAACTCATTTTTGATTTTCTATTTTTTTTTATTTTTTTTCAAATTTTTAATGTTTTTGTATTTTTGATTTTTAAGAAAAGCAATAAACTATTTACAAAAATTCTTATGAAAAACCAGTTATTCAGGATTCCTCATCCCGTTGAGTTCGACTAAGTGTTCAAAGCGAGCCCTGTCAAAAGCTTTAGTATAAAGATCTGCCAGGTTATCTAGTGTGTCAACTCAGCACTTTGAACTTCAATTTAAATCAATCAATATAAATATCAACAATCTCACATCCCCCTTCATATGCCTAGAGCAGCCACTATCAACATAAGTTGATAATCCTCCTTAGCAGCTCCTGCACACACCAACTAAGAAATTAGTTAGATTGGGGGACCCAAGCCTTAATGGTCTTGGGTCGTCCAAATTCACCAACCACTGGTACATCCATCCAATATCCGTTACTCCTAACTGGAGTCTTGGATCTCAGACCTGTTGATGGAATTTGATTTTGATTTCCATAAGGTCTCTGGTCCTGAGGGTTCCTATATGTATTTGGACTATTTGACCTTTGAAAATTTTGATTTTGATACCTTGAATTTTGATTCCAAGAAGCTTGATTGTTATAATTTCTAAAGCCATAGTTATAAAAAGTTCGACCACCATTATTTTGGTATCGATTTTGATATTGACCTTGACTTCTGAAATTACTTGTATTTCCATTAAAATTGTTCATTCTAGGTGAACTGCTTCTAGGTCTCTCATATCTGCCTGGTGGAGATCTAGGCTGAAATCTTTGTTGATTTCTTTGAAAACGAGGAACTTGTGGAGTTCCTTTTCCAGCCTTATCTACACCAACAGCAACATTCTCCCGTTGCTTAGGAGCAGATTTCTTTGGAGAATTTGAGCCTTTCTCCTCACTATCACCTTCCTTCACTGGTAATTTCCCTCTCTGTTTTTCACTAAGTTGTGCTTCACTCTTTTTGTTAGGACAGCAGCTTACTACATGTCCCTTGACGTGACATTTGAAGCACGATCTCTTTTTCGAAGACTTCTTAGCTGGAGTCTCTGAGGTAGATCCCTTATCAGATGGTGATGATCCCTTGGATGAACCTTGTTCAGTTTGCTTGGATTCAGATTTTTCTTTGTTTTTATTTTTAGCAAACTCTACATTTGATTCATTTTCAATAACAGTTGTTTCATTTTTCATATCACTACCTTGAACAAAATTAATCTTTTTAACAAAAGCTTGATTTTTATTCTTCGGCGGTGAATTTTTTCTTTTCAAATCATCACTCTCAGATCCATCACCTTTACTTGATGTGGATGCGAAACTACTTGGTGTAGATGCCATAAAGTCTGCTAGCTCATCTTCACTAGGCAGGAATGAATAGTTATGACTAAGAGGAGGTGGAACTTCATTAAATCCTTGGAAGCCCACACTGGTCTTGTCATTACTCTTCTTTAACCCACCCATCATGTGTTTCATAACAAAAGACGAATCTCTAAATTGACTCAATTTCTTTTCAAGTTCAACAATTTTGAGTTGTGCATCTGACAACTCTTTGCATTTTTCAGAAATCTCTTTTGTTTTCTCAGCCATCATGTCATGAGCTAAATCTATTACTTGAAGTTTTTCATTTAACTTGCATGTTAAAGCTTCAATTTCAGCTTCACAACCTTTTATTTTCTTCAAGTATGATGATTCATTTCTTTTAACAAAAAAGTTTGCTTCTTTTATGTTAGACATCTCACTTACCAGACTTTGGTTTTGTGTTGTCAACCTGGCAACCTCGCCCTGTAGTTCACGACATCTCAAACATACTGAATTAGATTGTACCTCTTTCTCATGAACTTCTGAGGTTTCATCAGCAACAACCTGTTCAGCTTCACTCGCTTTCTCTGCTTCATCATCCCCTTTTGCTTCAGCATTCTCCACTTGAGCTTCAGCATTCTCCAGTTGAGCTTCAGCATTTTTTACTTCAGATTCAGCATCACTCACACTAGTTTCAGCCTCATCAACTGGCACTATCTCTGCCATGAATGCCTGAGTGACATTGTCATTTCCCTGATATCGCTTTTGTAATGCATCCCACATATCCTTTGAATTAGTGTACTTGTTGAAGGTATGCCTGATGCTATCAGGTAAGGACATTTTAATTGCAGCCATTGCTCTCTTTTCAGCGTCATACTTCCTTTTATCATCCTCTTTCATGTTCACATAGTCTGTTCTATGTGGTCTGCCCTCATAATCGTGTGTTGGGTTTGTGTACCCATCTTCTATACAGATCCACATGCGAGCATCCTGAGATTCAATGAAGGATTTGAAGTTGTCCTTCCATATAAGATAATTCTCCACCTTCATCATCTTAGGTGCTTTCAAATTCATCATGTTTCACATTTTAACGCAAACAGACTGGTAAAACCGTACAAAATATCTCCGAAAACAGTGGTTACCAAATTACACCTTTAGAATCGTCTCGAAAAGACGAATCCAATGATATATAATGTCAAAAACCGAATTTGGGATTCTCCAGAGTCTAAAAATCCAAGGAATTGAACGGTCCAAACGGTTCTGTCAAACGAGCTATGGATCAATTTCTATTTGCAAAACACTGAAATTTTATTGACGCTTGCCAACTGAAATTCCACCACTTAATTTCGCTGGTTACTGATTAAATTCGCTGGTTACTGATTAAATTCGCTGGTTACTGATTAATTTCGCTGGTTACTGATTAAATTCGCTGGTTATTTTCGCTGGTCAAATTCACTGCTGAATTTCGCTGAAACCGTGATAATTTCGCTGTGGAAAATTATACGGTTACCAAAGTCGCCTTTGGATTTAACTTCGCCGGTCACCGAGTAATCAAGTCACAAATTCGCTGGTAAAAATGCTGGATCAGTTAATTTCGCAGGCTATTAATTTCGCAGATCAGTAAATATGGAAATCCAATCTTCTTGAAAATTTTGATGATTTTCTGGATTTACCAACACCTTCCTGCAGAATCGAAACAGCCAAATAATCAGTAATTTTCGAAAATAATATGATGAACACGAAGAACAGTCTTCGAATTCCAGCCAAATACTCGTCAAAATCCAACAGAAATCGTCCCGAAAACCTGCAAATCAGCAAAACTCAACAAACAAACTGATCAAACACAAACAAATTCGCTGAAAATTATCAAAATTCAAGAAACTTCGAAACCCTAATTTCAGGTTTAAAAAAAAATTTCGAAAATTTTAACCAACTTCCTGTTTCTCCAAGAACAATTCTGAACCGAGCCTCCAAGAGCCTAACGCTCTGATACCAATTGTATGTCCCCTATTCGTATGGATCTTTCACAGAATTGTCTTTCTAATCAAGAGTGCGGAATCCTCTTGATCAGAATAAGCAGAAAACGTGTAGGAAACAGAAAACAGCAAATCACTTTCAACCTGGGTTTCTATTGATTATCAATCACTCAAGAATTACAATCAATCTAAACCCTAACCAACTCTCAAATTCGTCCAAGCTGTATAGCTCTCACAAAATTCCTCACAAATAATGTTTTTGGCTGATTAACCTAAACCCTAAAGCCTAACCTTGTTTATATAACACAAGGTTTCAACATTAGGCTGGGTTTGCTACATGGACTAGGCCCAATTCGCCCCCCATCACCCAATGTGGGTTTTGTTTAGCCCAAACTCTATTATCTCACTAATACAAAGCTAAACCCGCTAACAGTTTATCGTTTATCTAATTACAAGATATCCAAAGACCAAATCTAAGCTGTTGTCACAAACATGCACCAACAGCTCACTACATTATAAAGTTATTATGTATACAAAATGTGAAACATATTCATTATTTTTTATAAAAACTGACACATTAACACCTAAATAGAATACTTTGTTGGCAAACGTTGTCGAGTCTTTTTTGCCATTTAACAAATTATCAAACAATATGTGGCGATAATGCCCAAATGCTCCAAGATGTCACTTTTCAAATGATTTGTTTGTTTGTTAATCTCATGATAATGCTTTTTTATACGTTTTCTTTGCTTTCTAGGGGGGGGGGAGATGGGTGTTTCTCTCCATAGGGCATACAAAACACAGGCTATTGGCGGCAGCCCGTCATGTTTAACATATAAAGTTTTTTTATATCTTAAATATGGCGAGCTGTCGCCAATAGCTTGTGTTTTGTATAACCTATGGAGATAAGCACTCATCTAATCCCTACAAGCAAATAAAACATATTAAAAAACATAATCGTGAGAGTAAGAAACAAAGAAACTGCTTTTTACCATCTTTGTCTTGGATGGATATAACTATTTTTTATTTTTCTACAACGAGTTTTGTAGGCTTCTCAGTAGGACTTCAACAATCAGAATTCGTTGAGGTTTTAAATCATAACGAATTCGTATTGTTAAAGTCCTATTGAGAAGCCTTTAAAACCCGTTGTAGAAAGATCAAAAATAGTTATATCAATCCAAGACAAAGATGGTAAAATCAACATCTTTGATATGATAAAATAAGAATGCATCTTTAGTCAGGAAATCTATGTATCTCCTCATCGTATGGAACTGCAACAACAAAGTTTATAATGAGTATTACACAAGCTTGTGGAATAAGTAAACTAAAGAACAAAGATACATACCTCACTGACCTCGGTTCCGGCTAGCATTGTGTGCTCAAATTATATACTAACTTATGAAGCATATATCCTCTAAAATGCAGCATCTAGAATTTCCACAAGAATCTAAAAAAACATATACTACACAAGAAACATAACAAACATAAATGATGAAAGTTTGAAACAACAATTAAAAAATTGTTAATAACTATTAATAGTAAATCTTGACTCATTATACCAACCCTTTATAACATCTGTTAGAAATGTTCTAAGCCGACAGGAACCAGGTTCGTTAGGAGCTCCAGATCCACATAGGCCAGTTGCAACAAAAGAACTTGGTGTGTTAAATGTTGGATTTCTTAGAAATCTGATGTTTCATATAGATTGACAATAATTATATTGAGAAAAATAAAATGTTATTGATGATTACAAAAATTAAAACATACCATTTGTAGAGCACATTGACTGTTTAATAGATATTACAAATTAGAAAACTTCCATTGACACGCCAGATCTGCACAACCATATTTGTTGTATGTTAGTAAATTACAAAACTACCCCTCTAATAACCACAAGATAAAAAAAACTTGTACAAAACCTGCAAAGTTACAATGCAATCAATTGAGGCTCTTCCTGCACAATGAATATCAAACAATAAGATCGAAGAATGGAACAATAATAAAACTATTATATTAACTTGCGATAGCTGGTTAATTGGTTGGATAGCTGGTTAATTGGTTGGATAGCTGGTTTTTGGTTTTTGTACATAGCCGGTGGTATCGGTGTTTATTAATTTGGCAGCGGAATTTAACTTCAGGACCATAGTTAGGAAATATTATCAGAGTTTGAAAACACCAAACTTTCATAATAAATAAATGGGATAAAACCCAAGTTTCGTACATTATACATTTATAGGGATAAACCCTAATTATTGAAAATAAGATCTATTTTTTTATTTAGGTAACTTTTATAGCTACTTCTTTAAGCCTTTAGTGCTCTCCAGCTGGCTTCTATTAGCTTCACATTAAGCTTGTGGAATAAGTAAACTAAATAACAAAGATACATACCTCACTGACCTCGGATCCGGCTAGCAATGTGTGCTCAAATTATATACCAACTTATGAAGCATATATCCTCTAAAATGCAGCATCTAGAATTTCCACAAGAAGCTAAAACACATATACTACACAAGAAACATAACAAACATAAATGATGAAAGCTTGATGCAAAAAAGTGTTGAAAACAACAATTAAAAAAATGTTAATAACTATTAATAGTAAATCTTGACACATTATACTAACCATTTGTAACATCTGTTAGAGATGTTTTAAGCCGACTAGAACCAGGTTCGTTAGGAGCTCCAAATCGACATAGGACAGTTGCAACAAAAGAACTTGGTGTGTTAAATACTTGATTTCTTAGAAATCTGATGTTTCATATGTAGGAACTAGGTTCACCTTTTATAAAATAAAATTACAAAATATATATTAACGAGACTTTCGTTATTCGTAGGAAATATCATAGTACAATACCGGTTGCAGTAACTAAATATAAGGAATATAAAATATAATTATATATACAAATCTTGATTCAAGCCGCATCTCTGGTGGGTCCTTCACGCGCACTTGATAGCATCTTAGACTCGAGTATTCATCATCTTGAGTCTTGAAAAATACTCCTTGACTACAACAAAGAGCACACTAAAACGTTGACGATTTTGGTTGAGGCACGTGTTCAACACACTTCCCTTAAAACAGATTTCACGTCTCTACCAAAGACGACGCGTCTGTCTCCCAGGGTACAACAACCGAAGTAGTCTATACTGCCGAAGATGGCTACGCGCCCGAGGTTACACCGGATAATTGTAGTGGATGAACTTATAGAACAAATAAAGATGTGACGGTGGTGAAATCGAATAGAGAAAACATATCTCTCTAAGTACCCAACACATGGGTCTTCAAGTATTTTTTTCTTTTCAATAACTCTCCATATATTCATGTAATTTTCTTGTATCTTCTCTTGTATTTTTCTAGATGTTATTCCTCTCAAATAAGGCACATAGCCTATTATTATACAAGAGTTGAGGATGAGTGAAAAGTCTCACTTAATTAGAGACTTAATTTGTGACATAAAGACTCAAATTAAAAGACATTAAAACTTTACTTAAGAGTTTAGTCTTTAATTCACCATATGAAGAGTTTATTAATAATTATAATTTCATTAAATTATAATTCACTAAATATCCATTCACCAAATTTCCAACATCATATAGATTGACAATAATTGTATTGAAAAAAAAACGAATGTTATTGACGATTACAAAAATGAAAGCGTACCATTTCTAGAGCACGTTGACTGTTTAACAGATATTACAAATTAGAATAACTTCCGTTGACACGCCAGACCTACACAACCATATTTGTTGCACGTTAGTAAATTAAAAAACTACCCCTCTAATAAGTAAAAGTAAATTAAAAAAAGTT
Source organism: Helianthus tuberosus (assembly GCA_030545235.1). Lineage (NCBI taxonomy): Eukaryota > Viridiplantae > Streptophyta > Magnoliopsida > Asterales > Asteraceae > Helianthus > Helianthus tuberosus. Next base: position 10,979,065 of record CM060436.1, read on the forward strand.
ATACAAAACCTGCAAAGTTGCAATGCAATCAATATACAGTTGAGGCTCTTCCTACACAATGAATATCAAACAATAACACCGAAGTATGGAACAATAATAAAACTATTATTTTAACTCACCTTAGCTGGTTAATTGGTTGGATATCTGGGTTTTGGCGACGGACCTCCACTCTTAACACCTTTAAGCGCTCTTTTCACCAGAAATTTAGTTACCAAACAATCAACTATGAATCGCTAGATGCTGTTTAAAACTTATTAACAAAACAATACATAAAAATGTAATATGATAACAAAGAAAATGCTTATATACATAAGGTTAGTAGACAACTCAAAATGCTTGTATGCATAAGGTTAGTAACTAAATAGTCAATATTTAGATAAAAACTTTGTTTAGAATCCTCTTTGTAATTTTAATGGTCAAAGCATTTTAAAGGTCAAAACACTTTATTTAGAATCCTTTTTGTAATGATCTAATATGGGGATAATTCCACATCAACATATCAAAAACAAAATAAGCAAGCTTGACTAACAAAGTAAAAGAATAGTAGATTTTACCATCAATGCAATAAAAAATTGAATAAATTTACCTCAGATGCAATACATAGTCTGTCCATTATTCTAGTCATCTGAGGGGTTATATTGTTTAATATCGCAACATCAACAGTTTTGAACACCTCTCAACACCTGGTACCAAACGAAAAATTAGATTCTAATAAGTTATAGTTAATAATAACAGTAATAATAAAACAAAACCCATATTAAAATACATGTTCTTCCGCATCAATAGCGCTGCTCAAACCAAAGCAAGCCCCAGATAGAGCTCTAGCAGATTGTTGTCCAGAAGACTTTACCTATGGTTCAACGCTAAAGGGGTTGTATTCTTTGTGCCAGCCTGTTCTCTAGGTGTTGATTATGCAGAAAGTCCTTTAGCAACCTGCAACTGCCAGGAACAACAACAATAATAAAAATAAGTTTTCCTAGACTTTCCATTCGCATATCTACATCAAAGAAATATGTATGCTTTGTAGTATGATTGGAATATACGTATTAATAAAAGTACCCGAAGTTAATTTTCTAATGTGACACGAGACAAAGTTCGTCGGAATGAACGACCATCACAACAAGGATAATGTCACGGCTCCTCGTCCCGGTTTGACCCGGTCCAGGAGCCGCGGGACAGAAACTCGTGGTATTTATTTATTTGAGTTTGACAGCGGAAGATTTTAGCAGGATCTTTTAACTTGAAATGCCCGATTATTTATTTCATAATTCGGGATAAACCCCGTACTTTACAATAGAGGAATTTTACTAGGAAATTCCCTGTTTTACAAAACATGTTTATTTGTTTAACTGAGCCACTACTTCAAGCTTTATTAGTGCTCCGTAGCACTGTTCCTTGGTTCACAGTAGTTACCTGAAACATGTTTTAAAAATATTTTGTCAGCGGGGAAATACTGGTGAATCATTCATTTTGATAAAGCGATACATAGTTATAAATTACAGCATAAGAGCGATTACAATGGCTTTTATCTTATTTTTATCTGGCGCCGTGTCACTTCCTGGTGATGATGGTCATGCCACTATTGGGTCCTTTCACCCAAGTAGTGACGATTATCACTATTAGGATTTATTAGCCTAACCGTGAGAAATTGGTAATGTGCACAATACCCCACTAGCCAGTGATTCAAGATAACCACGACTTAATCCCTGTAATTATAACTTTTGAAAATGTTGGAGTATTGTAAAACAATGTTTGATAAAAAGAGAATGACTCACATTGCAAGTTTAACGGGCAGAGTTTAGCCTACTGATAAGCCTGATAACCTAATTTAAACAATAATGCACACGAACTAGGTCAGTAACTAATACAGCATTTACGATAACTCACGAGATTAAAACCCTCACGACGAATGACAAAGTGCAATACTTAAACATCCATCGAATTCACGATGAATGACAAAGTATAACGCTAATTTGAGCAGCACTTAAACATTCATCGGATAGTTTCAATCGATCGGACATTGAATCGTAGCAACGATCGAGTTAATACCCAGTATCGTAGCAGCACCTCACTATTTTTGAAAGTGAAATTCGAATTATAGCAGTAGAACTTCGTTTTTGAAAGTTTTCATCGACACCAGTGAACTGCTCCTAATCCAAACTATTTATAGCTGAAATATGGGTCTCTCGCGGCCCGTGTGAGCCATAGGCTCACCCTTACGCGGCCCGCGTGGCCACCCAGTCTACGTGTAGGTTTGCTGGGTCACGAGTAGGGTCGCCAGGTGTATGCCACGTGGATCTAGACGCTTATCCGGTCAACATAAAGTTGACGCGGCCCGCGTAAGGCAATATTTACCTTTACGCGGCCCGCCTGAAACTCATTTTTGTTGTTTTCTTGGTTTTTCATGTACGTTAGGGTTTCAGGGGTCCGGGTTTTCATTTACGGGTCGTTTAGGGACATTTTTTGCAAGTCCTTACATCCACCCCACCTTATTTAAAATCCTGTCCTCGAGATTTATTGAAATAAGTGAAGATACTTTCACTTCATTTCCGATTCCAGCTCCCAAGTGTATTCGGGTCCTCTTTTTGAATCCCACTTGACCTTGACTAGTACTAATCGCTTGTGCTTGAGAAACTTGACCTTTCTGTCTTCTATTTGAAGCGGTTTCTCTACGAACTTTAATTTTTCGTTTACCTCTATGTCTTGAAGAGGTATTACCAGCGATTCGTCTGATAAACATTTCTTGAGATTGGATACATGAAATACGTCATGTACTCCTGCTAACTCTTCTGGTAGTTGTAAGCGATAAGCAACTGGCCCTATTCGCTGGATTATTGGGAAAGGTCCTACGTACCTTGGACTTAACTTTCCTTTCTTACCGAACCGAACTACTCCTTTCCAAGGAGATACTTTCAAGAGTACCTTATCTCCGACTTGAAATTCTAGTGGCTTGCGTCGATTGTCGGCATAACTTTTCTGACGATCTTGAGCCGTTTTCAGTCTTTCCTTGATCTGAGTGATTTTGTCGGTAGTTTCTTGCACGATTTCAGGACCTGATAATTGACTTTCTCCTATTTTTCCCAGCAAACTGGAGTTCTGCACTTTCGTCCATACAGTGCTTCAAATGGGGCAGCTTCGATGCTTGCATGATAACTATTGTTATAGGAGAATTCAATTAAAGGTAGATGATCATCCCAGTTTCCACCAAAATCTATTACACATTCCCGGAGCATGTCTTCCAGGGTTTGTATCGTTCTTTCACTTTGCCCGTCTGTTTGAGGATGATATGCAGTACTTAAATTTAGTCGGGTTCCCATTGCTTCTTGGAAACTTGTCCAGAAATGGGAAGTAAAACGACTATCCCTATCTGATACAATGGAGAGTGGAACTCCATGTAAGGATACTACTTCGTCGACGTACAACTTTGCTAACCTTTCCATGCTAAAGGTTTCTTTCATGGGTAGAAAATGAGCTGATTTGGTTAATCGATCCACAATTACCCAAATCGCATCATTACCTTTTCTGGTTTTGGGCAACTTAGTAACAAAATCCATTGTTATGAGCTCCCATTTCCATACAAGCATTTCTAATTGTTGAAGTAGTCCCGAAGGTTTATGGTGTTCTGCCTTAACTTGTGAACAAGTAAGACACTTAGAAACATATCTAGCTATGTCTTTTTTCATTCCTATCCACCAGAAATTATTCCTTAGATCTTGGTACATTTTATTGTTACCAGGATGCATTGTATACCTAGATTTATGGGCTTCTTCTAAAATTTTACCTCTTAGTTCTCCTTGCTTAGGTATCCAAATCCTTTTCTTATGGAATCTCCAAATTCCATCACTTCCTTGCTCTAATTCCTTTAATCTTCCTTTCATCTCTTCAGCATCATCCTTGATCGTTGTTTCCTGAATATTCTTCAGTTGTTCCATTAAATATAACTGTAGATTTAATCTAAGAGCACGAACTCGTCGTTGTTTCTCATGATACTTACGACTTAAGGCATCTGCAACTACGTTTGCTTTTCCTTCGTGATACTGAATATCACAGTCGTAGTCACTTAGGATTTCCATCCATCTTCTTTGTCTCATGTTTAATTCTTTTTGCCCAAATATGTACCTTAAACTTTTGTGATCTGTATAGACAGTAAACTTACTTCCATACAGATAGTGTCTCCAAATCTTAAGGGCAAAAATTATTGCTCTTAATTCTAAGTCATGAGTTGTATAATTTTTCTCGTGCTTTTTCAATTGCCTTGAGGCATACGCAATTACCTTCTTGCGTTGCATTAGCACACATCCTAATCCTAGCTTTGAAGCGTCGCAGTAAACTTCAAAATCTTCTGTTCCTTCTGGTAAGGCTAGAATTGGGGCGTTTGTTAACTTTTGCTTTAAAACCTTAAAGGCTTCTTCCTGTCTAGGTCCCCATTCAAACTTAACTGCTTTACAGGTTAGCTTAGTCAATGGTACAACTATTTTAGAAAAATCCTTAATAAAGCGCCTATAATATCCGGCTAACCCTAAAAAGCTTCTAATTTCCATAGCTGATTGCGGAACCTTCCATTTGGTGATCGCTTCTATTTTAGCAGGATCTACGTGAATACCTTCGTGATTCACCATGTGACCTAGAAATTGCACCTCCTGTAGTCAAAATTCATATTTCGAGAATTTGGCGTAAAGTTTTTCCTTTCTTAACAAAGTTAAGAGTGCAAGTAGGTGCTGACAATGTTCGTCCTGACTTTTAGAATAAATAAGTATATCGTCGATGAAGACAATTACAAATTTATCTAAGTACGATTTACAGATTCTATTCATCATGTCCATGAATGCTGCAGGTGCATTCGTTAGTCCGAAGGGCATGACTGTAAACTCGTAATGACCATACCTAGTTCTAAAAGCAGTTTTAGGTATGTCTTTTTCTTGTACATTCAATTGCTGGTATCCGGAGCGTAAGTCGATCTTAGAAAAATATCTAGCTCCTTGAAGTTGATCAAAAAGATCATCAATCCTAGGTAATGGATATCGATTCTTAATTGTAACCTTATTCAATTCCCTATAATCGATACACATTCTCATCAAACCATCCTTCTTTTTCACAAACAACACTGGTGCTCCCCACGGGGATGAACTAGGTTTTATGAATCCTTTACTTAACAATTCATCTAATTGTTTCTTTAGTTCTAACATTTCGGTGGGTACTAACCGATAAGGTGCTTTGACTATCGGTGTAGTTCCAGGAATTAGATGAATTCTAAATTCGACCTCCCTATCTGGTGGTAATCCTGGTAACTCTTCTGGGAATACATCCGAGTATTCTGATACTACAGGAATTTCCTTAAGTTCCTTACTCTTAGTGCTAAGGATTACTGAAATCATATACACTACTTCTTGTTTTCTTGAATAACTAACCAACTTCATTACTGAAATAAATTTCAGTGGCTTTCGTGGTTTATCTCCTGTAATTGAAATTACTTCTCCTGTGGGTGTATGTATTTCTATGGCATTTTTATCACAAAGAATTCGAGCATGGTTGGCTACTAACCAATCCATTTCTAACACAACATCGAATCCAGCTAGATTCATAGGCAACAGGTTTGCAGAAAATTTATGGCCTAAGAGTTCAATTTTTCCTTCTCGCACAACCTTATTGATATTAACAGAATTCCCATCTGCCGTTTAGACTATAAGAATCTGCTTAAGGTTGGTTAAGGGTAAATTAAGAGCTTGGCAGAATGAAGTATTTATAAAACTTTGGTTTGCACCAGAGTCAAATAATACTTTTGCATAAACGTTGTGAACTAGGAACGTACCAGCTATCACGTCAGGGATTAGCTCGGCTTCTTGAGTAGTTAACTGGAAGGCTCTTGCGTTTCTCTTGGTAGTTCCGTCTGTAAGTTTGGTTTTATTGTCAGCTGATTTGACCAATTTTGGGCAGTCTGGCCTAAAATGTCCAGCTTCTCCACAGTTATAACAGACCGTTGCTTTCTTCTTCCTACAATCTTCCTCTTGATGCCCTGGAATTTTGCAGAAATTGCAATACCCTTTGCATTTTCCAAAATGATTTTTTTTACAGGTATTACAGAATGGAATGGTGGAAGTTTGCCAGTTCCCATTTTCTTGAAATTACCACTGTTACCCACACGGAATTCTTGGGTAATCTTTTGGGCTACTTCCTTCTTCCGGTTTTCTTCTCTTGTGCGTACCAGCCCGTCCGTTAGGGTGTTGGCTAATTCCACTGCATCGTCAATTGTGCGAGGTCTCGCAGCTTTAACGATATCACGGATTTCGCCAATCAATCCCCAAATATAGCGGGAAATAAGTACCGGTTCTGGCGAAGCCAGCGTTGGTACCACTCTAGCATATTCGAAGAATGTTGAAGTATACCCTCGACAGTCTACACTCATCATCCGATGGCTCAGAAATTTATTCGCCATTTGTTCATTTTCATATTCGGGACAGAATTTTCTTTCCACTAGCCGCTTAAATTCTTCCCAACTCATGGCATAGGCCACATCGCTTCCCTTGGCTTGGAGTACCGTATTCCACCATTCTAGCGCCCCTTCTTTAAAAAGATTCGACGCGTACATGACCTTGTCTTCCTCGGCACATTTACTTATTTTAATGACTGCCTCGGTTTTCTCCAACCAACGCAGCGTCGCAGTCGCCCCTTCATTGCCCGCGAACTCAACATGTTTACAGGCAAGGAATTCCTTGTAAGTGCAACCAGGCGTTGCAGCTTTCATTCTTTTGAGAATTGGGGCTTGCAGTACATCATAATTGTTGTTAGTATGGTTACCGCCTCCGTTTACGCTATTACTGAAGTTATCTTCATGAGTACGTTTGCTAGGAATAATTTGTTGAGGTTCAACTGGGTTTCGAGCAGCAGCCAAGATTGCTGGAATAGCATTGGCTATTCCTTGAGCAACGATATTCTCGATATCTTGCCTATTTAGAAATTGATCTTCCTGGTGTTGCTCAGATTGGTTAACCTCGTTAACTGGTTCATTACTAGCGTGTTACATCTGGTAATTAATATATATATACATAAATTATTAGTATAGAATAAATAATAATTATATGCAAAACAATCACACAAATTTCACAACACACGTATAGCCAAAATTGTCGATTTCTCGACTTCCATTTTTATATATTATATTATGCATCCGTACACACTGTTTATCTTACAAAAGTTTTATTTTTAGGTCATTTTACAGACTTTTATTATTATTATTATTATTATTATTATATAACCATAGCTTCACAACCACACTATCCCTCGTCAGTTAGCACCTCAGAAGCGACATTCCCTCTCGTCGTACTTCCAGGAGATTTGTTCTCCCACCTCCCGGATCCTATTCCCTGCATCTATCAGCTCCTCGCCAAAATGGCGGAGTTTAGCTAAGTTTTCATTACTCATTGGTGGGTTTGGTGCAGGTTCTGGGTCGAACTAAGGGAAAAAGGTGTAAGGATTATTTAGGAGGTTTTGAAACTGCCAGTCGTTGGTCCACCACTCGTCCATTTCTCCTAGAGGTTGGGTGTGGATCAGAGGGTCTGGGATGGCTTGTTTCCAAGTTTATTGGAAGTTGGGTTTCGGCAGGATGAGGGAAGAGGTTTTCATTAATAGGCCTAAGGATATCACAATTTGCCAATATGCGATCTAGTTCCTCCTGCAGTGGCAATTCTTCGGCTTGCCTAGAACTTTCCCCAATTTCCATTTCTGCTTGCCTAGAATTTTCCCCAATCTCGATCCCTTTTCCTTTATCAATGGGATTTTCTATTTTGGGAACTTTCCTAGTCGCTGGTTTTCTTTTGCGCACACGCCTCCAGCCCACAAATCTTTTTCTTTTCTTTGGCTTTGGTTTTTCCAGAGGTGGAGCTTGAAATTCCATAGGTTCCTCAACATCAGCCAAATAACCAGTAAAGTCTCTGGAAACTTCCACTTTCACAGGATAGAGATTGAGATTCTGAAGAGCTTCAGATAACTCATTCATGCTGTTTAGCATATATGCAAAATGCACACAAAATGCTAAGTTATAAATTTTCACAGACGAGTATTTAATATAACTATTCAAGTATTATTACACATACTGCGGCTTTTATATATTTGTCAAAGTACAATTAAAATTCAAAATATACTAGGGGTTGCGCATTTATTGTATTTTCTCTTACTAAGTTGTTTATCTAAAGGACAAAGTTTCGTTGAAGTTTCTGACTTGTAGATGATATGGGTGCTAATACTAGGCCGGGTCAGGGTATTTAAAAGTTAGCATTTACTGTTGTAGTGGCTAACATATAAAGATCTGTCCATTTTTCATCTAATTTATCTTCCCACGGTGGGTTATTGCCTATTTCCTGAGTTTCCTTAGGAATCATCACTTCTTTTGGTTGTGATTTCTTTATTTTCTCTTGACTTTTCCTAATAATCCACCCTCTTTTCTTAGTGGTAAGTGGTTTCTCAAACTGTGTCTTACGAACAAATATTCCTTCCTTAGTATCTGCTGGGTATTTTGAGGATGAAGTTCCTTTTTCTTTTAGTGAAGTATCTGATTGACGATAAATGTCCGAAAGTCTTTGCTTACCCATACTGTAAACAAATAGTCAAATGACACAAAAACACATAATCACAGAATGGCAATCAGTAAAATTAAGTATTTTCTAAATTGCCCCTCGTCCTGTCAGTGGCTCTGATACCACCTTAAATCAGTGGCTCTGATACCACCTTTTCCTGTCACGGCCCCTCGTCCCTGTTTGACCCGGTCCAGGAGCTGCGGGACAGAAACCCGTGGTATTTATTTATTTGAGTTTGACAACGGAAGATTTTAGCAGGATCTTTTAACTTGAAATGCCCGATTATTTATTTCATAATTCGGGATAAACCCCGTACTTTACAATAGAGGAATTTTACTAGGAAATTCCCTGTTTTACAAAACATGTTTATTTGTTTAACTGAGCCACTACTTCAAGCTTTATTAGTGCTCCGTAGCACTGTTCCTTGGTTCACAGTAGTTACCTGAAACATGTTTTAAAAATATTTTGTCAGCGGGGAAATACTGGTGAATCATTCAGTTTGATAAAACGACACATAGTTATAAATTACAGCATAAGAGCGATTACAATGGCTTTTATCTTATTTTTATCTGGCGTCGTGTCACCTCCTGGTGACGATGGTCATGCCACTATTGGGTCCTTTCACCCAAGTAGTGACAATTATCACTGTTAGGATTTATTAGCTTAACCGTGAGAAATTAGTAATGTGCACAATACCCCACTAGCCAGTGATTCAAGATAACCACGACTTAATCCCTGTAATTATAACTTTTGAAAATGTTGGAGTATTGTAAAACAATGTTTGATAAAAAGAGAATGACTCACATTGCAAGTTTAACGGGCAGAGTTTAGCCTGCTGATAAGCCTGATAACCTAATTTAAACAATAATGCACACGAACTAGGTCAGTAACTAATACAACATTTACGATAACTCACGAGATTAAAACCCTCACGACGAATGACAAAGTGCAATACTTAAACATCCATCGAATTCACGACGAATGACAAAGTATAACCCTAATTTGAGCAGCACTTAAACATTCATCGGATAGTTTCAATCGATCGGACATTGAATCGTAGTAGCGATCGAGTTAATACCCGGTATCGTAGCAGCACCTCACTATTTTTGAAGGTGAAATTCGAATTATAGCAGTAGAACTTCGTTTTTGAAAGTTTTCGTCGACACCAGTGAACTGCTCCTGATCCAAACTATTTATAGCTGAAATATGGGTCTCTCGCGGCCCGCGTGAGCCATAGGCTCACCCTTACGCGGCCCGCGTGGCCACCTAGTCTACGTGTAGGTTTGCTGGGTCACGAGTAGGGTCGCCAGGTGGATGCCACATGGATCTAGACGCTTATCCGGTCAACATAAGGTTGACGCGGCCCGCGTAAGGCAATGCTTACCTTTACGCGGCTCGCCTGAAACTCATTTTTCTTGTTTTCTTGGTTTTTCATGTACGTTAGGGTTTCAGGGGTCCGGGTTTTCATTTACGGGTCGTTTAGGGACATTTTTTACAAGTCCTTACAGATAACCTGCAAAACTACTATACTACAGAGTCAAAGCCACAATCAATTATCATTGAAATCAGAATCAATTATCAAAAAACTGAAATCAATATATGAAAGCAACGCAGAGATAGAAATACATACATCAAATTAACTGTTTAGGTTTTTGGATGAGCATCTATATACATATCAGCATATACACTCAGCGTTTATTTATACAATCAAAGTAGAAACCTAAACAATTAGTGGATTCAGAACACATACGAAAGTGAAGATGATGTAGATGTAGATGAAATCGAATAATGAAAGCGTACCAGTCGAATCGCCATTGTAGAAGACGACAGACAAGGCTAATTGAATAAGCAAATTGGTATCAAGAATCTGAATAAACAATATCTAAATAAGATGGGTGTTTCTCTCCGGAAGGAACAAATGGTTAAATGATGGTGATGCTTTGCTTCAAATGAAAGCTGGTTGTGATTTTGAAATCCATAAACAAAGAAAGCTGGCTGTGATTTTAGGGTTTCTCAAAAGAAGAGAAGAGCGTGCAAAAGGAACATGGTTTAATTGGGGAAGAATGTTTAGCCTAATGAGTATGTTGCTGGGATTTTAATTACTCTTGGTTTTTGCTCAGAAAAATGTAATTAAGTTATTTATTTTTTATTTTCTTTATTGTTTAAAAATCAGAAAAGGGATGACATCATGAATTTAAAAATTGACATCATCTTTTTGAAATTCTTGTCTTAGATTGGGTGAATTTTGCCATATGAGATCAGCCTTGCCTTGATCCCCATTTATTAGATAAAAAGATTAAGGGTTTTTTCATCTATTTCATAGGTAACCATGGTGATATGGATTTTTGTTTTTTTTTCCTTTTATTTGATGCTAACGTCGAGTGATGACATGGATTTTAACTTGTTTTATTTTTTATTTTTTAATGTAACTAGGTTTATTACTATGGCCGCGTTGCGGCGAACTTCTTTTGTCATTTAGTCTGTGTTTACATATGTTTTGAAATCACTACAAGCGCGTTACGCACAGAACCGCTGACTGGCGACAAAACTGAACAACCGAAAGAAAATCAACAAAAAGATAACCGAAAGAAAATTAACAAAAAAAGTTTTATCGTAATAATGTTGTTCGTATGAAACCCGTGGTCAGAGATGAGCAAATGGTATTGGGTACCGGTACCGAATTTCCCGAACCGAAAGATTTTAAGTCAATTCGGTAGCAACCTTTTGCTTTCCTGGTACCGGTTTGCTACCAGTTTTTACCTTCATATACCTGTACCGTTACCTATACCCGATACCATTTGCTCATCTTTTAATCATGTTACTAATTTTAAATAATTCTAATCTAATTCTAACTATTTTTCTTTAAAAACATTTAATTTGTAATCTTAAAAAATATATAATTGATCGCAACTGGGCCAAAGGCCCATTCCATTGATCGCTACTGGGCCAAAGGCCCATTCACTTAAAAAGGGTACGTTTTATTGGAAACCAAAACGTGACACGGCTCGAATCTACGTCGGCCCAACATACTTTCGGCCCCAAACACCCTAACCCAATAATTAAACCTATGGCCCACGGCGAAGTGGCCTAATCTCTTTTACTCTCGGCCCAAGCTTACGGCCCAAAACCCCCTTGTTTTATTAACTGAATTACATATTAATATGTGTGTATATAGTAAGTAATAAGTATTTTAATATTTAAGTATTTAAAAAAAAATTAAGTGTTATGAAAAAGTCAACAAAAGTTGCTAAAGGGCCATTCCATTTCGTCCAGGAGGGTGTTTCGGGTGGGGGATGGGTATTTCGGGTGGGGGTGGAGGGTGTTTCGGGTGGGGGGATGGGTATTTCGGGTGGGGGTGGGTAGGGTTTCGGGTGGGTTTTGTTATTAGACGAAATTGTTGACTTTTTTTCCCTATAATATTCATTAACTTTGTCACGTGTCTATATGTGAGTGGATGTACTTGTCACGTGTCTATATGTGAGTGGATGTACGTGAACCAATAAGGAAAGTTTACTATTGATTATGATGTGACAACTACTATTCTTAAGGTTGGTTTATTAATATATAGGATAATTAAAGTGTTTCTATTTTTAATAAATATAATTTCATAAATATTAAAATAATCCGAGCCCAACATCTTATGCTCCATTTTTTTCTTGACACATGGTAAAAAAGACATGGCTCGAACAATTTTAAAACTTACGAGTGATCTAACTAGAACAATTTTAAAACTTAATTACTATTCTATGATATAAATTTGTTTCGCGAGGTGTATATGAGTGTAGTTGTTGTGGAATCAAATCTTACAAATATATATATTTTTTAACACCTAAAATCACATTAAACTTGTCTTTTATAGGATTTAAACCCGTAATCACTTAATTAAGGAATACTCTATATACTTGGTAGCAGAAACGGGCGCGTAATATACCCACTAGATCTATTGAGAAGATATTATAATGTCTTTGACTTTTGTCATGTTGATTACCACGTAGTTAAAGGAGTAGTCCCGTCGAAAAGGAATTGTGAAGGGGAGTTGAATGAAAAATGGGAGCTTGCCGTCCCAGTTTTATTATTGGGCCCATTCCATTAATTATTACGAAAGATGATTCAAGAGATTTCTAGCTTTTCAAATTACGTGTCTAGTGTTCGAACATTCAGCCGATCAAAACTATTGTGATTTTGATATAAAAAATTAGTTATCTTTATATTATACAACTATACTAGTGCGATTTCTTCACTGGCTGCGGCAAAAATTCTGTTGATATTGAATTAATTCATTACATATAGTAATCGAAAAAAAATCTTAAAAAATAAAGTAGTGGTATGCTCAGAACGGCATTGACACATGTTGTACGTCGACAGATAACCATAAAAACGAATACAAGTACAGGTTCCAGTAGTAACGCTAGCAGTATCGATGTTATTCGATCGAGGAATCGACATGGTACTGATATTGCGATGGTATCATTTTGGTTCGTCACATCACCGATACGATGCCAGCACTCGCTATAGCTTACAATACAAAATAAGTGTTTAATTCAGGCAATTGCGAATGCAACCTACGTTTTATACGAAATTTATACCGTGACCAATAAAACATAAAAATGCATACTAGCTCCGTTAGACCAGACGGTAAGGGGCTCGTCCCCAGGTCCCTCCTCTTGCCGCCGCCCCCTTGCTCCGTCGCCCGTCCTCTTCGTCCGCCCAAGTCGGGCCTCACCCCCCTCACACACACCTATACATACATACATACATGCATGCATGCATACATGCATACATGCATACATACATACATACATACATACATACATACATATATATATATATATATATAGGGGACCGCTAGAACGAGAACCACCTCGAGTTATGAGAACCGCGAGAACCACTTGATTCCGGGCGAGGTGGACCATTTTTTTTTTCGAAAACGTAGGTGCATGTATTAGAAACACATTCGTAAAAAATTTTTTTAAAAAAACGCCGTGTGGGTAGTTTTTTACACCACAAAAACGTGGTTTACGAGTTCCGTAATTTACGGAACTCGTAAACCACGTTTTTGTGGTGTAAAAAACTACCCACACGGCGTTTTTTTTTTTTAATTTTTTTTTTTACGAATGTGTTTCTAATACACTAATCTACGTTTTCGAAAAAAAAAATTGGTCCACCTCGCCCCGTACGGTGTGGTTCTCGCGGTTCTCATAACTCGGGGTGGTTCTCATTCTAGCGGCCCCCTATATATATATATATATAAAGGGGTTCATCCCCACCCCCTAGGTTCATCCCCTTTAGGCCTATCCTCACATCCGCTTACGTGGCGGTCTACGTGGTTGCCCATCCTTGGAGGACTTGCCTCCTTCATACCTTCTAGTCTTACTAAGTTGTTCATACAGGATATGTATTAATCACGAACCAATATAATCGATCTCAATCAATATGATTTAATTTGGGCGGATTGGTGTAAATTTGTGAATATATAGTTGTCTTGTGTGTAGTTGGCCGTCCCGTTTTAGACTCAGTGTGTTTTTAATGAAGTTCTCCTTTAAAAAAAATCAATATGATGTAAGCATCGCCAGTTACACCTTCCAATGCCTAATTAAATACGAACCTAGCCAAACACAACCAATCCAAGTTTTCTTTTCAATTTTCAAAACTGGATTCATGTCATTCGTTGACTTTAGTTTGGTTCAATTAATGCTCAAGTTGCCATGTCCCTCCACTACGGGGTAAGTAAGAAGAATCGAAAACTAAGATGATGTGGAAATATAATCTAGATAAGCCATATTTTGCTACTAGCTGAAAAAGATTTGAAAAAGAGAATCTCAATATGCTATTTTTTTAATGACCAATAAATCAATTCCGGACACTCTCGGGGCACCCATTGTATATTCTAAAATTAAAAGAGAATCTCGAGAGACTATTTGCAAAACAATAAGGTAGCGTTTGGTATGAAGGAATGGAAGCTGGAATGGAATGGATCATTCTCATGGAATGAAAAGAAACATGTTTGGTTATAATGTGGTAATGGAATGGAGCATTCCAAAGGAATGTAACTCTTTCCAAATATAATAATTTCCATTCATTGGTATGTAGGTGTTTTTTTTCCATGGAAAGAAATATGTTGTTGTTATTATTATTATTATTATTATTATTATTATTATTATTATACTTTTATTTGTATTTATATTTATTAATATTCATACTAATATTAATATACATCAAAAATCTATTATTAATTTTTTATCATTAATATATTTTTATTATTACTATTATTATTATTATTATTATTATTATTATTATATTTTTGTCGTTTTTAATACAGTTGTGTTTCGTTACTTCATCTTTTTTTGTTTATCAAATTTTACAAAGTAATGTTTCATTCTATTCACATATGAGTAACCAAACATCACAATGGAATGGAATGATCCATTTTATTCTGTTGTCCATTCCATTACCTTGTCCATTCCATTCTCTCATTTATTCCATTACCCCATACCAAACAAACCCTAATTGTGAATCCTTATCATCTTTCGCAATTAGGACAATTATTT
The DNA here is from genome assembly GCA_030545235.1 of Helianthus tuberosus. NCBI lineage: Eukaryota > Viridiplantae > Streptophyta > Magnoliopsida > Asterales > Asteraceae > Helianthus > Helianthus tuberosus. Next base: position 10,994,183 of record CM060436.1, read on the forward strand.
GTGATGTTAGATGTGGTCTCAATGAGGGGGTCTTATAAGATGTGTAGGTCGATTAGTGTATTATTTTTTTCTTGTTTGGTATCATAATTCGATTAACGTATTTAAAATAGTTATATACTTAGTAGCAGTTTCATGTTTTAACGGGCCCCTTAAAAAGAAACTCATTAGGTAACTCTCGGTTAATGGTCCATCTTGGTTCTTTTACAGTTTTAAATTGTCAGTAAAAATAAACTCTTAATTAGGTTAATACTTTTATATGTTAGTGATGATCTTAAAAAAAGACACGTAATTCCTACACCAGTTGAGGGGAGAACGAAGTCTTTCTTATAAAGGTTAAAAACTTCTCTATCAAAATGTGTTTATTTTGATCGAGCAATTCGTCAGGTGAATATAATTATAAGGTCAGTCTTACATTGAAATGTAAAATACCAAGCTTGCCATTTATTTATTTATTTATTTTTTTGTAGGGAAATTGCTTTTCATTTATATGATGATTATCATATGTATAGAGTTTACATCTAAAATATAATAAACTAGAATTAAGTCCCCCTGCGTTGCGGCGGGGGCATAAACCGTGCCAAGTAGGACTAATGCTACACAGCTACCAGCGATCAACAACACTAAAAAAGCTCGTAAAAAATAAACAAAAAGGAAAAAATAACACCAAACGAAAAGCATCTATAAAATCGTTGAATCATGCATGCCCGTTGTGGCATGATAATGCGAAAAAATTAGACTGAAACGTAAAAATAGAAAAGAATAACTAAGTCGGTCTAAGACCACGCGCGTTGCAACGAACCTGTCAAACAGGGAAAAATAGACGCGTTGTGACAGTCCTATTAAACATGAAAAAAATAGACGAAAAAATGTTGAAACTCACACGCATATTGCGGTGTGTTCACTCGTAAAAATAAAACGAAACATATAACGAAGAATTTGCAAAAGATGAAAAATACTGGGATCAAAGTTGAAAATAAAAATGTGTTGGGATTAAATTGCAAAAGATGGAAAAATTTATGTTAAAAGTAACAAAACAAAACAAAAGATGTTAAAATGTAAAAAATGAATACATTAGGATTGAAAGTGAAAAATCACAAATTTTTTTGGTAAACTCCTTAAGCTTGGAATATAAATCACTAAAGCACCAACATGATGGTAATTTATAGAATGGTAATTGTCTGTGTCAACCCTAAAAGACTAAAATCATGATTCTTTTTGCGATTAAAAAAAATACATGACCAGGTGTCAACACCAATATGATTCTTACACTTTTTACATTAGGCTATCATTTTTTCACTACATTTTTTTTTGGAAAGAGACTTTTTCTGTACAGGACCGATCAGGTCTCCGGGGTCATGTCAAAGACATTCCCTCGTCAGCCCCGCTCTTCCGGACGCGATGTTCGATCGGGCCCCGGCCGGTGTCACACCCCGATTTCCACGTGTCACCGGTGGGCCCGGTGGGGAGTATCGTGACGTGGTTGGCAACATAATAGTCAAACAACACAATATATATGAATGCACAGCGGAAGCAAAGGATATTTATTATTACATTCCGAATATGAAGTAATATTCAGTATTACAACGGAAGTAAGGGATCCACAGGCGGATCTTAAAACATATCATTTGTTCAACAGACTTTAGACGCCTAGAACTTGCAAGATTCCTTATTAGCGCCCTGAGCTTCCAGCCAATTACGTTCAGTACCTGTCACTTAACCTTTTTGGAAAATACGTCAGTTTTCACTGGTAAATACACTCAACCGACTCATTTGAAAAGAGTTTTAAGAAAATTGATTTAGATGCACCAGGCACAAAACCTTTTGACACTTCGATTAAAATGCACAGAGGCAAAATTTAACCTTTTATAATTTGGGAAAATTATTTGTATATAATCTTGTATACAGTTTTACTTATTTGTCGTCCGTTAGGGCCGGTTTGTAGGGCCGGACTAGATTAACTGACACGCCACAGGTATAATGCCCACGGGCTATCATCCTCTAAGTGGATTACCAGTTCCGGTATAATGCCCACAAGGATGATACCTCGGAGTGGATTACCAGTTTTTACATAATGCAGCTGTCAGGTGTATGCCTACACCCCGTGCTTAGGTCGTGGCCATTCGTAAAATGATGCCAAGGATATCCGGGACATGGTCATTTAACCCCCAAGGGCCATACATCAAATAATACAGAATAAAACGAGTTATGTAATACATTAATCACAATCCGATTTACATGTCTACATACCCGACCAAGCGGCACTTTTATAGTACCGTATCCCAAGCCCGTATAGGGAAAATAAGTTAAGAGTATTTACCTGAGCTAGCTCCTGTCTTAAATAGCAAGAATCTAATAACTCAGCCGTAGTCACTTAAGTAAGCGTAGGTACAATTTACCGGAAAGCTCTAGTCTGGAATGATGGTATAAATAATAATTAATTAGAATGCTAACGGGTCTTTAATTAAGCCTAAGCTTAGACCGGTTAGTCTTAAGGGAATATACGGTTCTTACGCACGATTAAGCGAAGACCGGAATAGAATGTGATTTAGACCCGACAAGTTTGGAGACTTGTATAATATGGGTAAACTCAACACATTCTGGATTTTGAGATAAAACCGATAAGGTTTGACCCGTTTCGGCTAATTTATGTAAACTTGTTACATAAACCGAACCGATCGCGTAATAAGCGTAACGGGTAACCGAATGGATCACGAACAGGTTTCCTAAGTTAATATGCCTTAAATATGTTGTGGTATCAGTAGGATACCTTCCATTATGCCCAAAACGAGTTTAATCGCAATTTAAGCCCCGTAGGGGTATTTTGGTCATTTACCTAAGGCATATATACTACCTGTCATACCACTATTCAAACGAAGAGACCATAGGGTATAACCTCGGAAGGTTATTCCCTACATACTATGGTCACCTAATGTATTTGGTCGGATCCTAATGATCGACCAAACTGGGTCGGGTTCGAAGGTATAGGCGATTTATTAGATCGCCTACCCTACGACCCTAGACAACGTGGTAATCAGTGGGCATAGTCCCAAGGGACTATGACCAACGTGATTACACTCACGTTGCGAAGTTCAAACGAACTTCACATTGACCATTACTGGTCAACGCTGAAAGTCAAACAAAGTTTGACTTTCTGACTCGAAAAGCAATAAAATAAGGAAAAGAACGAAAGAATACTTACGAAGGGTCCCCGAATGCTAAACTCGATTCAAAAATCTCAGGTATGAAACAAATGTTTCAACTTAGAGTTTCTCAAATCAAGTTTCTAGTGATTTTAGCAATGGGAGGTATGGGGTATTTATAGGAATACCCGAACCGTTAAGATCGTTTCATGGAAAACGTGCCTTAATCCCATCCGTACATGGGTTGCAAAGTTATGGTGTTTAGGTGTTTAAATTCCATCCATACATGTGTTGCAAAGTTATGGTGTTTAGGTGTTTAAATTCCATCCATACATGTGTTGCAAAGTTATGGTGTTTAGGTGTTTAAATTCCATCCATACATGTGTCGCAAAGTTATGGTGTTTAGGTGTTTAAATTCCATCCATACATGTGTTGCAAAGTTATGGTGTTTAGGTGTTTAAATTCCATCCATACATGTGTTGCAAAGTCATGGTGCCTAAATTCCATCCTTATCCGCTGACTAAGCATGTTAGAATGTGTGGTTGTGAATTAAACAACGGCTAATACATCGAATCTGGTCCCGAATGCGAAAAACGAACCAAATGACGCGATGAATGGATTTTTCTTAAGGCGAACACTAAAATATAATGTAGTCATGCTTACATAAATTTTTGGATGTCCGGATGTATTCAGAACGTAGGTTATGCGCGAAAATGCAAACTTATGCACTTTTTGACGCTTTTAGTCCCTGATCCTTCTACACTTGATCTTAACATGCTTTCTTGCACTTCGAGTCCTCTAACTTGACTTTTATGGGCCTTAAGACATAACCATACTTTGTTAAGTCCTTGGGTAACTTTATGGTTACCCGATAAGTCTTAATTTCCAATGTTTACGCTTTAACCCCTCGCACACGAATTTGATCACAACTTTCTCATACGATAACGAAACTTTATGAAATTTTAAATTGTGCATTCTAGTGAGCATAATTTACATTTACAAAGCTTCGGGTTTGTCAAAAGGTCACTCAGAGGTATATCTTTAACATGTTGACACATTTAACCCCTGTAGTTTGTAATCTCTCACTTTTAGCTTCGTATGATCCATGATTCATTCGTTTGAAGGTATGAACATTGTGTAGGGTTAATGTTCATTATATTTATTCACAGTTGACACTTAGAATCCGTATAAACACATACTTTCCATGTTTGTCAACTTTAGTCCTTTTATAACATTCTTTCACACGTTCAAACTTTATGACACGTGTCAACACATTATAGGACGTGAATTTTCGAGGTGTTACAGCCGGCGCGCAAGCTGACTTCCGCCCGGAAACCATACTGCCCCCACACGAGAGACTCACTGGGGTAACAGCTGGGTAAAACCGGGTTGCCCTCAAGATTGCACCATGCCTCGGTAGGATACGATCCATCATTGGGACGACCCACCCCCGAAATGCCGCAGCCGGGGATCGAACCAGAGACCTCAAGAGGAAACCAGCCCAATCCAGCCACTTCGGAACCAACTGGCTAAAGATGGGTATCTTCATTTTTTCACTACATATATAATTGAGTATATTTTCTTTTTAACATACAACCCTTATCCCTATAAAAATGAATTGAATGTATAGTAACTAGTAGATGCCCCGCCTGCGTTGCGGGGTGATAACCGAATAATTCTCAACCAATTAAAAAAAGACTACTATAATTTTGCTAGAAAAAAAAACAAAAACGATGATAAGAGCGTAATTTTGGGCTCAGGGAAAAACAGTAATTTTTCAGGACTAATGAGCCAGTGCTAGGCAGCTCCTTGACACGAAAAAAAATTAAATAGAGTCAACCAATTAAAACATAAAAAACCTTTATAGTTTTGCTAAAAAAACTAAAACGATGGGAAAAACGTAATTTTTAACTGAGGGCGAAATCATAATTTTAATTCGGGGATAAAATTGTAAATTAAATGGACCAATGGGGGAGTGGCAGGAAGCTGCCGGCACGACTGCAATTTTACACTGGGGGCAAAATTGTAATTTCACCAGGAGAACAAAGAAAAACGATGGACAAGTTGAGGGGAAAATCGTAACTTGGCTGTGAGAAAAAAAACTAATGGCAAAACTATAAATTTATACGGGGCAAAAACGTAATTTTGAACCGAGGGCAAAATTGGAATTTTTAGCTAGGAGCAAAAGCGTAAATTTATTTTTAAGTGGGGGTAAAAACATAAATTTGAACTGATGGCAAAATCATATTTTTAAGGGAAAAAAACTAATGGCAAAACTGTAAATTGAAACAGGGCAAAATCGTAATTTTTAACCGGGGGCAGAATCGAAATATTTAGCTGGGAGCATAAGCGTAAATTTATTTTTAAGTGAGGGCAAAAACATAATTTTTAACTGATGGCAAAATCGTAATTTTAAAGGGGGATAAAATCGTAAATTTGTTGGGCCAATAGGGTAGTGCCAGGCAGCTGCCTGGCACTATTAATTTGCCGCCCATTTTGCCCAATGAAGGGCGACACCTATTCCCCTGTCGGTGCCACCAATTTTTTTGTTGTTGTGGATAATAAGATGTAATATAATAAAACGACACTTCCCTTAAAGCAAGCAAGCCAATCAAATAAGAAACACATGCATGTTGCATAACTATGTTTCAGCTACAGCAAATAATCAAAATACAAATGTCTACGTCAGAGTTAAGGCTACTGAGAAAGCGTTCGGGTTCTTCAAGAGGTTTTTTTATGTCTCTACTAGAACTAGAGCTCATATACTACGTAGAAAGTTCAGATGTGGCGCCTGGGTTCCAAGTTCTGCAATAAAAACAGAAAAGAACGTTGGTCAGAAGGTTCACCACGGCCCCGTGCTCAGATGAACACGGCCCGTGGTCGGAAATACAGTGATTGTTTTCTGGATCCCTGTTACTGGGGAGCTGGACATGGCCCCGTGTTGCACCGACACGGCCCCGTGCTCAACTCTCTGTAACTCAGAAAATAAAAACTGCCAGTGACGATGCTGGGCACGGCCCGTGTCCGACCAGGCACGGCCCGTGCTGAGCTCTACAGAAACTGAAAAAACTAAGAAAATCCTAAAAAAACAGAAAAATAAAAAAACGATTAGGCCGCTGATTCCTAACTTTCTTAAAATCCTTGTGTCCCCGGCAACGGCGCCAAAATCTTGATGTGCGTGCGGTGAGATATATATTTAAGTATATTTTAAAACCTGTTTACACGTTAGTCAAGTTTTAAATTTATAAAACACGATATTTTACTAACACCAAACACACATATGGGCAAGTGCACCCATCGTGAGCGTAGTATAGTGTTGGCAAGATACCGAGGTCGTCCAAGGACACAAGAGCTTTTAGTACCGGTTTATCCTCAACGTCTAATCAAATCAAAAGTTAGAAAAATGTTTTAAACTAGAAAAATAAAAACTAACTAAAATGCTGAAAAATAAAAATAAAAACAGATAGACAAGATGAATCACTTGGCTCCGACTCGTGTATAGTGTAACATTTGATTATTTCCGCACTTTTGCACTTTTTAAGAGATTATCTTAGTTATTGTAGTAGGCCCCTCTTTTGAATGTGACGTTACCCTCAACCCAGTAGTTTGAGTCAGCAAGGATACAATCCTAAAGGGTCGGATTATTGAAAGATAATTAATTAAGTTATTAATGCATATTATGGTAGGCCACTCTTTTGAAGGTGACGTTACCCTCGGCTAAGTAGTCTGAGTCAGCAGGGATACAGTCCTAAGTAGCCGGGTTAAAGTATTAATAGTAGCTTACATATGAGGGGATCAAAGTGTTTGGACCCCCGCCATCCAATACCGATGGGTATTGAAGGAGGTCCTACTAAATTTGACCCAGGTCCTTGTAGGATCTATACACTGAACAAGGCAAGACTCTTACCAAACCGTTCCCTTAACCCCCGACCAGGTAGCCAACATACTTCCATATAGACCGTGGAGATATGAATGGTGAAAATCTTTTATTTTATATAGACAGTAAAATAATGCCAAGACACCACGGACAAACGATAAGTAAGAATCACCTTCAACATAAGAAACTAGTTATTAAAGTCATTAATACATAACTAAGTAAAAAGTGCGAAAAGATTAAAAATAAAAAGTATTACACTAGACACTTGTCTTCACCAAGTGATGTAAGAGACTTAGGCAAACATGGCATTTGATTGTCAATAAATCTTACGATCAATCTTGGATCCCGAGACGACTCACACACTCTATCATGAACAATGGATGATGGTGGTGGATGATGGTGTTGTGATGGTGGTGGGTGGTGGGTGAAGTGTGAGAGAGGTGGTGTGCCAAGGGATGGTTTGCAAATGAGCCAAGCACCCCTATTTATAGCCTGAACAGCAGCTCGGGCACGGCCCCATGTCCATCCTCTTCTCTTCCTTCATTAATTGCAGTTTGTCTGCATTAGTTGACCACGCCCCCGTGTTCGCTGGGCACGCCCCCGTGTGCAGAAGCGTATCTGTACTATCAAGATTTCCTCAGATTCTGCGAATCTTAGAGTTGACCACGGCCCCGTGTCCGCTGGGCACGCCCCCGTGGTGGGTGATAGAAGCTTCTATAGCTTTGTCTTTTATGCTGGCACTTGGGCACGCCCCCGTGTTCACTGAGCACGGGGCGTGTTCAGTCTTCTGTCTTCTTGATTTTGCTTGGGAAGATACTGTCGGGGGGTCGGGCATGCCACGTTTGTCCCTTTTCTTGTATTTATGTTAGATTTAGCTGCCTTTTTGCTTCTTTTGTTAATTTGAGCTCATTTAATCCTGAAAATACAAAAGGAAGACAAAAACACACTTTTTCCAACATTAGTACTAAAAAAGGGTTAGTTTTATGCCACAATTGATGTAATTTATACGTTGCATTTTGTGCACATCAGTCAACATGTTTAATTTATACCTCTGAGTGACCTTTTAGCGAACCCGAAGCTTTGTAACGATTAATTATGCTCACGAGAATAAGTGATAAAAATTTCACAAGGGGTCGATATCGTATGAAGAAGTTATGCCAACATTCGTAAATAAGGGGTTAAAAGCGTCAACGTTGAAATTCAGGACTTATTCGGTGATCGTATAACTAACGGAGGACTTAACAAAGTTTGTTTATGTCTTAGGGCCCTTAAAAATCAAGTTGGAGGGTTAAAAGTGCAAAATAATAAGTTAAAACAACTATAAAAAGGACCAGGGACCTAAAATGCAAATTCTGAAACTTATTTAACCTGATCCGGGAGCCATACCGGCCGCGTAGACCTTGTCTGGGTCTTACGCGGGCCGCCCAAAACTGCCAGCGACAGAAAAAGCTTGGCAGGTGCCGGTTTCAGCCTGTTAACCGACCTTTATGCATGGTATTCGAATTCGAGAAGCGTGGCCAACAGTTTTGCATGCCTAGGGACACTTGTTATGCATCAGGGATCATGCATAGACTTGTTTGTCATGATCTTGATGAATTAAAACCCCTATATAAAGACTTCAATGTTGCAACACTTGGACTTGCATTTCAAAAACCACTCCAACTTATTTTCTGGAGTCTCCTGGAGTTCAAGAGCATTTCCCTAAGGGTCATTAGTCGTGCAATAGGACCTTTGTAAGCTTCCTTGACCTTTCTTAATTCAGTTTTATTAGTTTAATGGCCTAAAGTCAAACCCGTCGTAATTAAGGTTTGACTTAGTGATTAATCACTAATGGTCCAGTAAATTCTCGAATTGAAAGTAGCTTTGAGTTGGTAATTATATGGGTAATAAACCCTTAAAAGGGCACCCTCTGATTCCCACTCTAACTAGGTCAATTGTCGGGTCAAAGTTAATTATAAAAAGTCAACAGAAAGCAAATTTTCGCATAAACACATAATTAACAATGTAGAAGCTATGAAACCTGTTTTTATCACTTATATAACTTAATAATTAATGTAAGAACATGTCTAAGCATGTTCAACCCGACAATTTTCAGTTTAAGCTCGGTTCGGAACCGAAAGTCGCAAAAGTAGACTTTTGCTTTGACTTTCAGTTCTGACCCAATGTAGCATATTTTAGAAATGCCTTAGAGCTCTATTAGGACCAGGTTAAAGATTAGTGTAACCCTCTGAGGTTATACAACTTGGTTCATTAGTTATTCGATTCATGTGTAAGTTTCCGTTATATGCCTAAATGTTGACCATAATGCCCTTTTGACCTTAAAACGAGATTTTTGAAAATGTGAGAGGAAAAAAACTTTTATTACTGATTTATAAACTTGTCCTAAAAAATTGACAACATTTTGATGTCTAGATTAGGAGTTATGCTCAATATCGTAATTAAGAAGCTTTTTATTAATTAAACGGCGTAATTGGAATAAAGCCTATCTAAACCCAAATTTTGACACCAAACTTTTTACCCACTGATGTAATATAATATTTTGGGATTTTGAAGATTTTTATTCATTTTTAAGCTGAGCATAACATAGGGTTCTTACTATAATTCGGTAATTGTCGGTTATACCCTTTTCTTGAATAAAATGAGTTTTACATAGTATTTTGATACCAAACCTTTTGCTACTGATTTTATATCATAAATAAAATATTTTGAACTTTATAAACTGATCAAAAACTTAGATTTCCTATTTAAACCCGAAAATCGCTTAAAACCGACTTTTACGCGTTTTAAGCGCATAGTATGGGTTAAAACTATTTTTGACATATAAGACTTAATACCTACTGATGTTTTAAGTAAATTTTTATAATTAAACAGTAAGCAAAAGTTTTGAACTCAGAATTCTAATTTTGACCTTTAAAGCTTATGTGAAATTACCAAAATGCCCCTACGGTGCATAGTTTGGTTATAAAAGATAAATTTCACATATATGCAATACCCTACTGTTATGACTTATAAAAATAAATATCTTTACTGATTATATCAGACCTGAAACTCAGATTAGTATTTAAACTCTTTTTATAACCTTTAAAATGACCAAAATACCCCTACGGGGCATAATTTGAGTTTAAATCCATTTTGGGCATAATGGAAGGTATCTTACTGATATCACAACATATTTAAGGCATATTAACTTAGGAAACCTGTTCATGACTCATTTGATTACCCGTTACGCATTACTCGCGTTCGGTGCGGTTTATGTAACTAGTTTGCATAAATTAGCCGAAACAGGTCAAACCTTATCGTTTTTATCTCAAAATCCAGAATGTGTTTAGTTTACCCATATTATACAAGTACACAAACTTGTCGGGTCTAAACCACACTCTAATCCGGTCATCGCTTAATCGTGCGTTTTGAACCGTATATCTTCTTTTAAAACTAACCGGTCTAAGTTTAAGCTTAATTAAGACCCGTTAGGAATCTAATAGGTTATTAAAAACCTTCGTTCCAGATTAGGAGACCAGTAAAAGATACTTGCACTCGCTGATTGTGATTTATACTTGCTCAGGTAAATACTTTTAACTTATTTTCCCTTATACGGGCTTGGGGTACGGTATATAAAATACCGATTGGTCGGGCATTGAATTTTTAATCATATAAAGGTTAATTTATTGAGATGACCCGTTTGAACTGTTATGTTTGCTTAAAGTCTTTGGGGGGTTAATGACCATGTCCTCGATATCCTTGGCATCATTCATTGAAATGGCCACGACCTAAGCACGGGGTGTAGGCATACACCTGACGGTGCATATATATATATATATATATATATATATATATATATATATATCTAAAAAGGTATAACCGCTTGTTCAAGAATAACTCGACGCGGGACTATATCATGTGGTGTGTCTATTAATCTTTAACCCGATATTCAGCCCGGGGTACTGAACGTATAACGAACATGTAATTCTTTTACAAGTTTATATATAAATAATTATCCCAAGTTATAAAAGATTATTTTGTGCCATGTGCATTCAAATCAATTTTCTTAAACATTTTCAAAATGAGTCGGTTAATTGTATTTAGTTATTTACCAGTGTAAACTGACGTATTTTCCAAAAAGGCTAAGTGCAGGTACTAAACGGAATAGGCTGGCTACTCCTAGCATCAATAAAGAATCTTGCAAGCTTAGATGTTATTAAATCTGTTGAACAATGATCTTTTGAACTTTGATCCGCCTGTGAATCTTTACAACCGTTTTGTAATACACTTGATATTACTTTTTATTCGGTTTGTAATGATTTTATCTTTCGACTTCCGCTGTGTATTAAACTGTGATAACATAAATTGTCTATGATATCAATTACGTCACAATACTCCCCACCGGTAATACGTGGAAATATCGTGGTGTGACACGTGGCGAGGGTGGCGCCCCCACACCCTCCAGCCTAATAACCATGTGAACCAGTATAACGAAGGTGTTTTTGTTTCTCTGCTATATTGATAACAATTTTGTACTTTTTAAGATGTTGGTAATGTTTTGATTTGGTTGTGTATCAATTGAATTTCATATGAATTGTTTTTTTCATATATTTAAATATTATTGTTGTGCATTATCAATTATAAAAAGTATAGTATAGTAAACTAAAAACTACATAACTAAATCCATTAACACTTCATTTTCTTAGTGTTTATCATAATAAAAAACAAAATGTAATAGTAAACTTTTAATATTAAATATCCATTTATTTAATTAATATACCTTTATCGTCACGCATCCTACGTTATATAAATATTAGGGCTGTAAACGAACCGAACGAACACGAACAATGCTATGTTCGTGTTCGTTCGTTAAGGAAATTTGGATGTTCGTGAACTGTTCGCGAACACATGACGAACATAAGTTTGTGTTCGTGTTCGTTCGTTAAGGAATTTTGGTTGTTCGTGAACACTAACCACGAACGCAAACAAACACAAATGAAATTTAATTTTGAAAATTAAAAAAAGGCACCGTTAATCTTAAACATTGTACACAATGAAAGTAGTTAAATATAACCATTTAAAGATTGAAGGGATGGATAATATTGGGTTCAATCGATTGGAGATAAACTGAATGAAGGAGCGTGATATCAAAAGTGGGAGAGGGTTAGACAGAGGGAAATAATACATATGGGGAAAGTAAAAAATTAATAAAACATTAAAAACTTTTAGAAAAATAAACATAAAAAACCAAACACGAACGGATGTAAACGAACGAACACGAATGAACATAAACGAACATATTACCGAACGTTCACGAACGCAGTCGAACGAACGAGACCTTTGTTCGTGTTCGTTCGTTAAGCTTATCGAACGAAATTTTTTGTTCGTGTTCGTTCGTTAAGCTTATCGAACGAACATAAACGAACTTCCTGCCGAACGGTTCAAGAACTGTTTGTTGAACGTTCGGTTCGTTTACAGCCCTAATAAATATATTTACAGTTGTGTTTAATAAAATTTAAATTGTAAAGCCCGTGAAGTGCACAAGTCATAACCTAATTTATTAATAAATATATTACAATTAAAATGTAAAATAAAAAAAAATTAGTTTGTGTGAAGTTACTTAGACTGTGAGGTATGGGGTTTGGGTTGGGGCGTGGGTTGGCTGAAAACGCCCAAGTCACCACCTCGGGGGATTGGGTTGGGGCTTGGGTTTGGGCGTGGCCCCTTTGGCGTGCGTTTGAAGCCGGGCGTGGGGCGGGCTAGCAAGGTGACATGGCGAGCTCTCAATGGCCAAACCAAACTAGCCATTTCACATGCCCCCATGTGTCAACTCATGCTCCCAACCCAAGCCCCCAACCGAAGCCCCACCATACCCCATGGACGTGGGTTTTTTTCTCATTCCACGTGTCAACAAATGCCCCAACCCATGCCCTAACCCAAACCCACCATACCCCACGTTCTTACATATGAACAAACACAATCTCATGCTTTCAATTTTCTTTACAAAGAATACAGCATTTACCTAAATTATTTATTTGCGACCATTAATATCAATAAAACTATACTCGTTTTCTGTTGAATTTTAAATTTGTTTTGAGAATAGCAATGCCCATGTTTTTTAATTAAAAAGTAAAATAAGAAAAAAATTAGTTTGTGTAAAGTTACTTACATGTGAACAAACACAATCTCATGCTTTCAATTTTCTTCTAAAAATAAATGCAGCATTACTTTACCTAAATTATTTATTTGCAACCATTAATATCAATAAAATAAGAAAAAAAATTAGTTTGTGTGAAGTTACTTACATGTGAACAAAAGTTAATTACATGTGAACAAACACAATCTCATGCTTTGAATTTTCTTCTGAATAATCAGCATTTACCTAAATTATTTATTTGCAACCATTAATATCGTTAAAATAATACTAGTTTTCTTTTGAATTTGTTTTGAGAATAGCAATTCACGTGCTTTTTAATTCTGGTGTTAAACTAATTCGATTTGTTAATTGTTAATTACCGATATTAAACCCAACCAATAAAAAAACAAAGCCTTAACCAACACTAAATCAAAAACCTTTGTAAAATGATTTCTTGATCGTTTGAATAACTTAAAAGGTATAGTGATTCTCATACAAATCGGTTATAAAATAAATCTTACATTATTACTTTTAACGAGAAAAAGGAATAGTGATTCTCATACAAATTGGTTATAAAATAAATCTTACTTTTAACGAGAAACATTAAAATATGCAAACATAAATGGTAAAAGTAGTAAAAGAGAATAACTCAAATTTATGTTTCGTCGTTTAAATTAAATATGCATAATAAACTTGCGAGTCTCGTTACATTAGTTTATAAAGCTTGAACTCAAGCTCATTTATTATATTTTGTTCTTCAATTTAAACTCGATCTCATTTTAATTCAGCTAGATTCGAGCTTATAGAAAACCAATATCGAGTATCTTATAAACGTCAACACTAGTTCAACATTTTACTCTACAATTAGTTAGTTATGGTGTTCAAGCTTTGAAAGCACGTAGCAAAAGCAGACACTCTTCGTTTTCTTCAGTTCATCGTCTCTGTAGGTATGTATGTACACATACAAAATTCTTGTCTAAATCTGTTTCTCTGTTTGTTTAAATCAATGTATGTATATAACTATATATCTATGTGATTATTTAAAACAGGAACTTTAAATGTTATATTTTTTTTATTTAAAAATGGATTTTGGTAGCTTAATTTATTCAATATGAATCAAGTTGCATAATTTGTTTGTTTTTTTTTTTTTTTTTAAGTTAGCATTAGTAGCTTTTGTATAAGCCACAAGAAAAGCACCATGCTTGCAAGTAACAAACAATAATTCGATTATCAAGGTTTGAAATCGGGTCTCCAGAATTCGATTCAGATTTGAAAATTCAAAATTCGACTCGATTCGATTATCGAGGTTCGAATTCGGTTTTCAAAAATTTGAATTCGAAGAATTCAAATTTAAGTTCAGCAATCGAATTTGGAGCGAATACGAACTTGTAATTTTAAACTCAACTCGAATCAAATTATACATATATAATTTTTTATATTTATACATACAGGATAATACTAGGTAGAAAACCCTCCATTTTGAGAAAACCCTAGAAAACCCAACCTCCCGACATTTTTTTTTTTGAAAAAAATAACACATGTAATATACATGTTTTTAAAAGTTTTGGGCCAAAAAAAACAAAAAAGCGCCGAAGGAATGTTTAAAAAAAAAAACAAATTTCAGCAAGTTTCTGCCTTTTGTGCCTAACACATGTTAGTCACCCGAAGTTTGCTGAAATTTGTTTATTTTTTAAAAAAACATCCCTTCGGCGTTTTTTTTGTTTTTTTGGCCCAAAACACTTTAAAACATGTATATTACATGTGTTATTTTTTTCAAAAAAAAAATTTGTCGGGAGGATGGGTAAAAATGGGGGGAGATTTGAGTTTTCAGAGTTTTCTAAAAACTTAAGGGTTTTCTATATAGCCCTCCCCTATACATACATTAATATGTATACACACACATGGAAAAAACATTCTACGTTTGGGTCAAACTCTAAAAAGCCCCTACATTTAGTTTGTAGTCGCTTTAAAAAATAAAAGTAAAATAGTTTATTATTTATATTGAATTTGAATTAAGTCGAGTTATTCAAATTCGAGTTTCAAATACGAATTGAATTGATTTTCGAATTGAGCATAAAATTTGAATACGAATTCGAATCAAATCAATCAAATCTTAATCGAATACAATTTTAGGTAAAAAAAATCGAAAAACAGGAAAATTCGTTATTCGATTCGTCGAACA
Organism: Helianthus tuberosus; assembly: GCA_030545235.1. Classification (NCBI taxonomy): domain Eukaryota; kingdom Viridiplantae; phylum Streptophyta; class Magnoliopsida; order Asterales; family Asteraceae; genus Helianthus; species Helianthus tuberosus. The sequence continues at coordinate 11,009,497 of CM060436.1, forward strand.
CCACCAGATTGTATACAATGAGTTTGTTATTCTTAGTAATGTTTTACAGAATCCAACATATTTTACTTTCCATACTTAGCAGAGTTAGAGTTCCAAGAGTAAGATTTGGTTTGAAATTGTTAGAGTTAATTTCAGTGGTCATTGATCTAGTCGATCGATAAAACTCCTACTTTTGGTCATATTTGCTTGTTTTGATGCTCATCGTTCAAATAGTTAAGTTTCGATTTTACTTATCTGTAAAAGAGGATTAAAAACTTGAAATTTATTTATTTAAAAATGGATATTTGTAGCTTTGATTGCATTTTTTCAGTTAGCTTTTTGATTTTTGGACCATCATGGTTTCTGTGAAGCTAATTATTGTATATTTGCATAATTAATATTGATATGCTTTTGAGGTAATGGCATTCATACATGTCTATGAATTTTTTTGTTAGCATTAGTGGCTTTGTATCAGTCACAAGAACAACACAATGCTTGCTAACTAACAAACAATGATTTCATATAGTCAAGAGTGATTTTTGACAATCTTTCTGCAAGCAAGCATTATTCTGTTCTTTTTCAGTTAACTAGTTTCTAAAGTTGGTGATTGTATCATTTAGTAGTCTGTTATTATTCTTAGTAATGTTCTAAATGTTTTACTTTCCTTACTTGTAGAGTAAAACTTGGGCTTGAAAGAAGACAATAAAATGACAAGATCAAAATCAAGATTGAAAGTTTTTCATTCTCACATCCTACTATTCTTCTGCTACGTGCACTTGTGTTTTTCCGATGACACATCATTATTAATTGCTCTTAGAAACTTGCTTCTCGAAAAAAAAGGCGTTGATTCCACCTGGTTTGGTTCAATGATGCCTCCATGTAACTGGACTGGCATAAGATGTGAGAGTTCTTTAGTTCACCAAATTTCGCTACCGTGTACATCATCATCGCCTCTAAGTCTTCCATTCCCAAAGATTCTAAAAGAATTCAGATCTTTAAAGCATCTTAATCTTAGACATTGTGGCTTTAATGGCCCTATATACTCAGATTTTTGGACTCTGGAACACTTGGAGACACTTGACCTGACTGATAACAGGTTGTTAGGGGTGTTGCCTCTAGAAATTTCAAATCTGAAGAAGCTCAAAGTTCTTGTACTTAACAGCAATAACTTTTCAGGAAATTTACCAGTGACGATCGGGCAGCTCAAGGACTTGAACGAATTCTCAGTTTATTCAAATTCATTTTCGGGCAGTCTTCCATATCAAATTGGGAACCTGGAGAAGCTGCAGTTTCTTGATCTCAGTCTTAATTTATTCTCTGGATCTCTTCCTTCAGAAATTGGGAATTTGAAGATGCTTTTGGCTCTTGATCTCTCTATGAACTATTTCACGGGTCATATACCAGAAACAATTGGTGCTCTTACGAATGTCCAAGTTCTCAACCTCCAGAATTGCAAGTTTACAGGAAACATCCCTGCTCAGATTACAAAGATGACTAGCTTAAGCACATTGAACATAGCACATAACTCTTTCGATGGTGGATTGCCTTCTAGCTTTGGTGAGCTGGCAAACCTTGCGTTCTTTCAAGCCCATAATGCAAGACTAAGTGGGCCAATCCCATCATCAATGGGAAACTGCAAGAAGTTGAGGATACTAAATCTTTCCTGTAACAAATTAACCGGCCCCTTACCTGATAGTCTTGTTAATCTTGAATCAATAAACTCGCTTCTTCTTACTTCAAACCACCTGTCTGGCCCATTGCCAGAATGGCTTTCCAACTGGAAATGTGTATTATCCATAATGTTGTCAATGAACCTCTTTACAGGACCTCTGCCACCACTCAACATCCCATCCCTGACCTCACTTGATCTTAGTTCCAACAAGCTTTCTGGTGAATTGCCAGCTGGAATTTGTCAAAACAATTCATTAGGGATGTTATATTTATCTAGAAATGAGCTCAATGGTACCTTAGGCAGAAGTTTCAAGAATTGTTCTATTCTCAAAGATCTGATATTATCCGGAAACAACTTCTATGGTGAAATACCTGGTTACTTAGGAGAACTTCAGTTGGTAACATTGGAATTATCAAAGAATCAATTCTCTGGAACAATTCCAACTCAATTGTGGGAGTCTAAAACCCTGTTAGCGATCTCACTCGATGACAACTTACTTCAAGGTCATATTCCAGATGCAATTGCAAAGGCTTCCACGCTTCAGAGGCTGCATTTGGGTAATAATCTCTTTGAAGGACCTATTCCAAGCTCAATTGGTCAACTCAAAAATTTGACCAATTTGTCACTTCATGGTAACAAGTTGACTGGTAACATCCCATTGGAGCTTTTCAGTTGCGTGAAACTGGTCTCTTTGGACCTTGGTTCAAACAAACTTACGGGCCATATACCAAAGTCCATATCGCAACTGGAATTGCTTGACAATCTTGTTTTGTCCAACAATCAACTCTCGGGTCCTATACCAAATGAGTTATGTTCAGGTTTTCAAAACGTTGAGCTACCCGATTCTGAATTTTTCCAGTACTATGGCATGCTTGATCTTTCCAACAACAGGCTTTCTGGTCCCATTCCAACCTCAATCAAGAACTGCATCATTGTGACAACGCTTATACTATCAAGGAACCAACTTGATGGGCCCATTCCTTATGAAATATCTGGATTATCCAACTTAACTTCACTTGATCTGTCTTTTAATCGTCTTACCGGCCCAGTTCCTTCTCAGTTCTTCTCCATGAGAAATCTACAAGGCTTGATAATTTCACATAACCAGATAGGTGGCTCTATCCCTAATAATTTTGGATCAATGATGCCAAGTTTAGTTAAGCTAGACTTATCAAACAACCGTTTCACTGGCTCTTTGCCTTCCTCTATGTTTAGCATCAATAATCTAGAATACCTGGATGCTAGCATGAACCATTTTTCTGGTCAACTCTCTTTTGACCATATCGGCACCACTTCTCTTTTTTCCCTTAACACCAGCAATAACCTTTTTTCTGGTGCTCTTGATCCCTCTATATCCAAACTGATAGCCCTAACCATTTTGGATATTCACAAAAACATCATCAATGGTAGTTTACCTTCTCTCTCCAACCTTGTTGCTTTGACTTATCTTGACCTTTCTAGAAACAATTTTCAGAATTCCTTTGTTGGAATTAATCTTGACTTGGGCTTTTTAACTAAGTTTTATTTTAGTTTATTGTTTGAGTTTATTAGTTAGTATTTAGTAAGTTTCTGCATGATTTTAATAAACTAGGAAGTGGTCTTGGTGTTGACCGAAGTGGGAGAGAGGTCATGTTGACCGGATTATTTGGTATTCAAAGTAGACGTTAGTGAGTGGCTTAAGTTTAGGAGAGGCTTAAGTTTAGGAGAATGTGGTTGCCATTGGTTGTTATTTGTAGGCTATAAATAGCCTTGCTTTTACTGAATGAATGTACCTATTTTCTCTTTTAATATAACATACAGCAAAGTGTTCTTCTTTTCATATATTCACGTTTGAATATTATACTTATATTAGTGTGTGGAGTGGGGCCTGATCCAACATCCTTCCCCTGCAGCATTTGTGAAATACAAGGGTTATCATTTGTTAGTTTCTATGGCAACAAATTCATTGGCCCGGTCCCTGATTCTTGCAGTAAACCAAACTCATGCAGCTCACTTCTTCCATATCCTTCCAAACACACCTACACGTCAGCACACAAGTTAACTCATGCTTCTGTTTGGGGGATATCACTTGGTGCCGCATTAGTTTTCATGGTCTTGTTCATCGCTCTTATGAGAAGAAAAATGGTGAGAGGGGAAAAGGGAAGATTCAACCGACCGATACAAATTTAAGATATGGGCACTTGACAAAGTAGTCTTTAATGACAGAAGTTAGATCACAATGCCAAAAGGATGAAATAGCCAGTCTAATTGACTAAAAATGTTTTTGAAATGTCAAATGCATTTTTTAAATGTGTGCTAAGGTGTTGAATGAGTATTCAGAAGTAATCAAAAGGAGTTTTGTTAGTTTTGATTTTGACATGTCAAATGGGTCAAAATAAGAACCAAAGGGTTCATATTCTTCAGTAAGTATTGGTATGTGATCAAATGAACCCAACATCATAGTAGACATATTTGGAATTTGTTTAGATGTTTAAATAATAAAATTGACCATATGGTTCTCGGTTATGCAATTGTGTACAAGATACACACGAATGAAAAGTTTGGCTCTAAGGAGTCAACAAAGAGGAAAGAGGAATCTAGAAGTAGGAAAATTAGAACTTATGCAAATCGAGCTGAGTATACAACTTATAACTTTATGATCATAGAAAGTATCCTGACAAAACTGATATGATTATAACAATGTTTGCATATATGTTTTTATGTATAAAGTTAGTAATTGGTGAAAATGTTTTGTTTAAATCATGTGCTTGTATACATACAATAAAAGCATTGTACATAAAAGGAGCAAAAATCTTGAATATACATGGTGGCTAGCTTTTGAAATTATGGATTTCCGAACGGAGTTTGAAGGTATAAAATGGTGAAATAGAATTTACTTGTCATAAGGAGATCATAGAATTTCATAAGGTTTTGATGAGATCATAAAATCCCACAAGGTGTTCTGAGAATGTATGGGTGGTAATGAACGAGTGTTAAACCAAATGAATCTTTTGACCCGTTAATAGTTGCATACAATATTTTAATAGATTGAAAGGTTGTATGACATTACATAGTTTGTATAACTATTGGTTTATAAACTATGATGGTATTGCATGTGTGTATTGTAGTTTGTATAGATACGAGTTAACGTTAACTCACGCGTTGCGGCGAGATGTTGAAATCGTTTTCAAACAGAAAAGAAAACAAATTGATGGTCTCATAGCATTGGGTTACTTTAAATGACCTCTGATGTCTCACTTCAACATACAAAAACACCTTTTCTTTTCTAGCTTCCGTCCTATCGACGATTAAACGATTTCTCATAGGGGTGTTAACCGGGTCGTGTCCGCGGGTTGACGGGTCTAACCCAACCCGACCCGAACCTAAAAAATTTAGATGAACCCAAACCTGAAAATCGTATCATACATATGTCGCTGAGAAATTACTGATTGGGCAATCAATCGAGGTTCGACTTGATTCAAACAAACTGTTGAAAGTCTAGGTGGCAAAACATGGGTCAAATTTGGGTTCGGTCAAACAGTTTTTACCTGCCTGCCAACACTTTTTAGTTTTAGGCTTAGTTTTAGGCCCAAGTAGACCTGAACACAACCCATTTAGTTGGACGTGCTCATTGGTTTAACTAAAAATTGGCCCGGACCTGTTAAGTTTAAACTCTAAGCCCGCAAATTTCATGTTAGGTTAGAAATTCATAACCCCCCCCCCCCCCCTCCTAAATTATTTATTTGTCTTCTTTTGCATTATCCACTTTTATCTTTAAAAATTGTACATTAAAAATGATTTGTTTATTTTTTCCATTTATGATTTGTTTGTTTTTTCCATTTAGTATCACAAAACGTTTTGTATATTTGCAATGGTACTACATACCTGATCTAATGTAAAAAAAGAAGCCGGCCAAGTTACGCCCAATAAGTCGGATCACATTCAGGCCCAAGCCTAAGCTTAACATGATACATATCTATATTTATAATACGAAAGGCTGGAGATATTTGGACACCCTCTGCGCCTATTTCCACACTTTTTGTGCCCTAGACGCCTCGTATAGGCCTATACGAGGCGTCTAAGCACTGAATTCAAGGGGGTCTGAGAGAGTGTCAGGCACAAAGTTTAAGGAACCTAGACGCCTCGTACAGACCTATACGAGGCGTCTAGACTTGGGTTTTTTTTTTGGCTGAAATGAGGGGTGTTTTGGTGGGTTTTGGTATGGTTTTTTGGATAGTTTTTGAAGATGTGTTTTTTGGTTGAAAATTTTTTTGGTTTTTAAAAAATAGTTGTTTTTTAAAAATCAACTATTTTAAAAATCGGCTCTTTAAATATATTATATCGATTAAATATTATAATGTTTTTTAACATTTTACTTTTTTAAATATTATTCTTCCGACTAAAATTTTATCTCGTTCAAATATTGTTTCCGTATTATATTCAGGGGATATATTGTTTCCGTATTATATTCAAAACATATTTTGTTTCCGTATTATCTCAATTTAAGACAACAATCATTAGGTAACCGAATAACTGAAAACAAACATAAATATGACATATATAAGATAACTTTGTACATCCATAACAAAAATATATAACATAAGTTTGTACATCCATGATAAAAATAAAAACAACAGGTCTATGCATCCAAATCCGAATCCGAATCTGGATGTGGCTGCTGCGGCTGCTGTGGTGCTCGAGCTGGTGGGAGCGGTATCGCGGGTAACCCCTCTCTCTCTCTCGTCTATCCTGCGCCTCCCGAACCAACCAACCTACCAAATCGTTGAGCCTGTCAAGCTCGGCTCGTACCTCCGGATGTAGCGGCGCAGCTCCTGGGGCACGACCTGGAATAGCGTGACGTGGAAACTGAGGCGCCCCGGCAGGTGGCGGTGGCTGTGGCACCGCTGCACCGTCTACATCCTCCGGAGGCTCCTCCACAGGCACTACATCAGCAGGATCTACAGGAGGATAAACGGGCTCGAAATGCTCTGGTAGGGCCTCCTCTGTCCATATGCCCCCGGTATCGCGTTTTTAAACCGCGGGCCAACTGCGAACCTCTTGATTACCTTCATCCCCCACAGCGACTGCATGCCCATCCGCGTCGGCATGACTGGCGGCGTCCGTAGATGTGGGTCCTCGTGCAGTACGAGGCCAAATGAACGGGCAATGACGGTCACGTACGCCCCGCCATACAAAAATCCACGCTCCTGCTGGTGATGGGCGGAGGCGTAGTACTGGGCTAGACCGTGTGCTAGCGCGCACGGCCTCCTATACAACAAACAATAAAGGAAAAAAAGATCTGTGGTCGTACACCACTCACGGCTGTACCCGCGCGCTGAGATAGAAGTAACGAGCAAATGGTGCAGATACCTGCAGATAGTGTTAGCGAAATACAGAAACAGAGATTAATAAACAATGCACATAATCACAATAATTGCCGTAATAAACGTACGTACCTGTACAGTGGGTCCGTAACAAACGACACCCTCCTCTTCGACTTATCGTGCTCCCAATGATCTGGCCCCGCAATCACCTGCCAAAACCCTAGAAGAATGGGTTTTTCAACCACCACTAGCCCCGCTGTGTAAACCTCAGTCTCGATCTCCCCATGCATGTATAAACCAGAACGCACCGCAAAGTCTGCTAGCGTCATCGTACGCAAAACGCCAGCGAGCCTGAAAGAAATCTCAGGCGGAGGGGGAGCACCTGGGTACGGAAGCGGCACTGGGACCCCAGGAGGGTGAAATGTGAATGACGAAAGGAACTCGACCAGGCGTGTGCGCCAAATCAAACAGACGATGCCACGGCGAATCGAGAGGTACAAACCGACGCACTCTATCCGTCTCAGCAAGCTGGTCCATCGCATCCCAATCGATCGATGCATGCGATCCAATGTGCATCCTCCTAAGCTTCTGGCAATGGCGGGCGGCATCGGTGCCCGCGGGAAACTCTAGATACGGACAACCCTGAAGCGTATCCAGAGGCGGCCGCCGTCTCCGTCGTGGACCCTCCTGAACCGGCTGAACCTGCTGAGCCGGCTGACCCCCCTCAAGCTCTATCTCAATATCATCGCCCTCCATAATCAATCTGCAAATAAATAACGTATACGCATAAAAACAATAATAAATAAATCCGAATAATAATAATAATAATAATAATAATAAATAATAATAATAATAAATAAATAAATAATAATAATAACAATAATACTAATACTAATAAATAAATCAGAATAAAAATAATAATAATTAATAAATAATAATAATAACAATAATAAATAATAATAATAATAAATAAATAAATAATAGTAATAATAACAATAATAATACTAATAGTAATACTAATAATAATAATAATTAATAAATAATAATAATAATAACAATAATAATAAATAAATATTAACAATAATAATAATAACAATAATAATAATAAATAAATAAATAATAATAATAACAATAATAATAATAATAATAATAAATAATAATAATAATAATAATAACAATAATAATAATAATAATTAAAAAAAAATTACAGAGCCTCGTATAGCCCTCGTATAGGGCTATACTCGGCGTCCTGTTCTTCCCCATTCATCTTCAACCTCAACCTCAAACTCAAACCCCCAAACCCCACAAAAATCAAATTTCAGGGCAAACCTACGGTCTAAAGGCAAAAACGTGGCAAAAATACTAAACTACGGGGCGAAATACGTACCGGTGATGCTTCAAATCTTCGAAAATCCGGTCGAAATACGTATCCGAGGCGTATAGAGGTGTATTCTCCGTATGTTTGTTAGTTTTTTGTTTGGGGGTTATAACCAGCCTCGTCTAGACCCCCCTGCCTTATACGAGGCATAGACGACTCGTATAGATCTATACGAGGCGTCTATGGATTGTAGAATGACCTTTTAGCCCCTGAAATAAGCCTAGATTGGGGGCATACCAGGGGCTCAATGGTCTTTTGGGCAAAACTATACGACACGTATAGCTCTATACGCGTCGTATATTTCTAATTTTTTTTTTAAAATGATATTAACCTGTTTAAATTATAGAAAAATGATACAAATTATAAAAAAAATTATAGAAATTGTAGAAAATTATAGGAATTAATAAAAAAAATACATTCGAATTATAAAAATCATTCTTCCGTATCACTATCGATGTAATTAAGACTGGGGTTTGATCTTGGCGGAGGATTCATTATCGATGTATACCATTCTAGACGTGGCAAGTACATATCTTCCCATTGTTCCGTATGGGGTGTTCGGTGGGTCAACCATAGCCCGTGTGCTGGTGGCATTGGATAATCCCCTTCCAGCTTAACATGTATGAAGTGGTTCTCGTTTACATGTGTAAGCGTTATGAACAATGGTTGTTGATTAGCCGGAGGACTTAGTATCGGGAAGAAAGTGGAACTCGCACCCATGGTTGTCGTTAACAGGTGCACCCAGATACCGATCAGCATGACGTGGGGGAATGCACGCCAGGCGTCATACCAACAATCTGGATAAAGGGCATATTGTATATGTTTGTCTTGTACGTCGCATCGATCAGCATGACGTGGGGGAATGCACGCCACATGCATCTCGAGTCCCGATGAAGAAAGAAGATCTCTGTTACGATCTCTGTTCCGGGTTCCTCCCGTGTCTCGTAAATAAAGTCGTTGTTTATCAGTATGTTTTCTAGTGACTGCATGGGAGTCAATCCTTGTCTTTGTTCGGCTCTAATCTTCGCCACAACGTTTTGAACGTCTTTCAGAACATGAAACCTGTCGGGGTCCTGCTTCCTTATCGTTTGAAATATTTTGCGAGACTCCATGTTTTGAGCTGTCAGCTGCTCGATCAGTTTCATTTCGCTTGGAGTAAACCTTCGCACAAACGCGTGGGCCGACAGGTCCTCACAAAGTTCGTGGTTATGTTCAATTTTTCCGTCTTTAATCTCCCAGGTTTCATACGGGTGGTTTCGCACAGCCAGCAGGTAAAACGGGCAACCGGTTTTTTTGCTTCTGGTTTTTTTGCTTCCGGCTTTTCTAAGTGTTGCTGTAGTCTGGTGCTCACCACCACAATCACATTCAAGCCATACCCTCCCGATTCTTCCACCGGTTTTCTTTGATCGACGGGTGACAATAACGAAACCATCCGCGTTTGCTGTTTCTTGTATCCGATTCTTTAGTTCATCTAAAGAGTTGAAAACCTATAACATCGACAATAATAATAAATAATTTTAATAAATAAATAAATAATAATAATAATAATACTAATAAAAATAATATTAATAATAATACTAATAATAATACTAATAATAATAAAAAATAATTAAATAATACAAAAAATAGTAATTAATACCTGCTTTTTTAAGTACGGACTGTCCTGGATGGGAGGTGTCTCACCACCATATCTACCATATCCACCATAACCACCGTCTCCTCCGTATCCACTGTATCCACCATCTCCTCTGTAAACACCGTCTCCTCCGTATCCACCGTCTCCTCCGTATCCACCGTATCCTCCGTATCCACTGTCTCCTCCGTATCCACCGTCTCCTCCGTATCCACCGTCTCCTCCGTATTCACACCCGTATCTATAATCCGGATACCCTTGTTGCGTCGGATAACTTGGTTGACAAGCATGGTATGAGTCATCTACAGGGGCTGTTTCATCAACAGGGGGATGCTTGTTCAAATCTATAAACGGTTTGTTTTGTTCTCCTTGTATACTAGACACAACCTGCTCTTGCTCATTAGAATCGGGAACGCAAGACTCCTCCAAAATAAAGAACCGTATCATCATTAGTAAATAATAAACTAAAACAAAAACTAATTAAAACATTTAAGTACCTGTACTGTTACCGGATCGCTTTCGGGCACCCAGTTCTCGCTAGAATATTGCCCGAAGATATAGTTGCCGTCCCAGTATGATGACATTTCAACACTTCGGGATGATAAGAACACAAATGCAAAGCAGAATGAAAGAAGAAGAAGCAAATGAAGCAGAAGGAGAATGAAATGTTGAATGCTCGGGGGTGGACAAAGCATAAATTGTATGTTGCACTTTTTCATAAGTCTACGACGCCTCGTATAGCTCTAGACCCCTCGTATAGCTTTAAGTCACTTGTCAAATGTATAGTAAATCAGTCACTGAAGACGCCTCGTATAGGCCTATACGAGGCGTCTTACTGCCTCGTATCCATGCCTCGTACAGACCTAGACTCCCCGTCTGATGTGACTGATTTGACATTGTGCTTTGGTGCAGAGTTGGTCGGAAAAGTAACCTTATACGCCTCGTATAGGTCTATACGAGGCGTCCTGAAGGGTGTCAAAATAGGCATTAAGGTGTGTAAAATCCAAACTGACTCTTTTTTATGGATAATAATTCCAATTCACCCGGCCGATCACTACAACACATTTTTCCCAACTCACCCGGGCGATCACTACAACACATCATCAAAAGAAGATGGTAACTTTTTATTAACCTTTTTTCTTATCTTTGTATCTTTATTAATAACTAACAACTTAATATTTGCTGTAGGCCATGCAATTAGAATGTCTGAACTGAACTGCGAATATTCAAAGGCATGTGAAGTGATGGTACGGTTTTTTTAATCAAAAGCAATAGTCTATATATGATTACTCTTGGGTAGACCTTAGAATACTTGTAACACATTTGTGGAAACATTAGATTCACAGTGGTTAAGCTCTCAAATTTTTCATAAGATAATTTATTTCCTTTTTGTTTTTGTGAACTGCAATAGACGTATGCCCAAACAATATATACCGCTGTTGATTCCGGCGCTCGTCCGGTTATTAACGTGTTAAAAAAAACATATTATATTTTCTAATTTATTAAGATACGTGATACATACATACACATATATGGATAATGTTCATATTAGAATACTGTTTTAAGCTAGAAGAGGAAGAACAAGATAAATAATTCACTTTTTCAACCTTAATAATTTAGAAAATCATTGAAATGTAATGTTTATATGTATATACACGAACAAATTTTGTTTATTTAGTTATGTGTGTATGAAATGCAAGTTTTATATAGTTATATAACCTACACATATGTAGGCAAAAATTTAAACGTTAAAAACATATCAACATATTGATTTATTGAGTTTTTATATAAATAACATACACATATGTAAAAACTAAAAAAATTAAAACTATATGATGTATCTTATATTAATACGGCCCAAGAAGACACACAACACACACTCAAAAACCCACGAACAAGAAATATGTAAACTACTAGAAGTTTCTTTAAATTTAGACTTGAGAGTACAAAGAATAATTAACTAAACTACTGCCCTATTTATAATAACAAAATACAACAAAATAACGGGTTTTAGCCAAACTAGTGTAGATTCTATTTGGAAACTTTGAAAAATATTTACCTATTTGGGTAGATTTAAAGTATTATTATTATTTTTATTAAAACAAACCCACAAAGCGTAACTATTCGTCTCCCATCGCTACTCCTCCATAATCACGGAACCATCGACATCAACTGGCGGGCGTCTTCCCGACGACCATCGTTCCCTAAGCGAAGGTTTTTCTCCATGCGGCGCGTCCTCCCGGCGGCGCATACATCGCAACGACGCATCCTCAGGTTTGGTTAACTATTCGTCTCCCATCCCTTTCTCCTCCCGCGACGCGTGGAAGAGATCAACCTGGGCTATATAAGGGCCAGGTCTGGGACAGATTCATTTGCTCATTTTCGATTTCTGAAATCGATCTCTATATCCCTTGTCACTCTGTTTCTTTGTATTCACGTGTATTAAACCCTAATCACTAAAACGATACCCTGTCTGATTGATCCGAAACCCTAGCAACGAAAAGCCGAAGTTCTGCCTGAATAAGGTGATACTTTATACGTAGCGGTTTTGATCTTGTGATTATCATTGAAGTTTGATTTGGTTTCTTACACTAATACGTGTAACATTGTGTGTGTATCTAGGAACCAGGACTTAAACCCAAGAGACTTGACAACCCTAAAATTCTACAATGTGAGTCATTCTCTTTTATTAAATGTTTTCAAAACCCTAAATATTTTCCAATTGTTACTTATATTATAGTGATTAAGTCTTTGTATTCTTACTGGAAAACTACTGTCAGTAAGTGGGGTTTCATATACATTACATAATAAGTTTTCTATTTAGACAATGGGTTAGCCAAATAGTGATATGACCACAGTCACAGGAATTGTCGAGTGACAAATACTATTAAAGTGGCTTCTTTGCTATTGGACAATGTCCCACCCCGAATTCCGGTGGGCCCAGAAGGGTAGGGTTTAAGCGTGACGATTGGATAAGAGTATCACAATTTTTATATAGCGGAAGTATTGGAGTAAAAATATTTAGTTAAATAAAAGACTTGAATATATATATATATATATATATATATATATAACTTTATACAAGCGTTTAAGTACATGCCCACAGGCGGGATCAATATAAAAAAAACTTTTGTCATAGCCGACCCGGATTCCTAGCCTAGTATCAAGGTTCAGTACCTGCGGTTCAATCTTTTGAAAATACGTCAGCTTTCGCGGGTAAATACAATTAACTGACGTGTTTTGAAAATAGTTTTTCAAAAAGAGTTTTATATAGGGCTGCAAACGAACCAAACGTTTGGCGAACAGTTATTGAACTGTTCAGCGGGAAGTTCATTTGTGTTCGGTCGTTTATTAAACAAACAAATACAAACAAGAAATTTCGTTCGTTTAGTTAAATGAACAAACATTAACAGAGGGCGCGTTCGTTCATTTATGTTCGTGAACGTTCGGTAACATGTTTGTTTGTGTTCGATAATTCATTAGTGTTTTCAGCTTTTATATTTTAGTTAAATACTTCAAAATTCCGACAAATAAAATATTTAATAAGTGTCAACGTATTATATATATTGTTCATGAACATTTGTTTGTGTTCATTTGTTACCATTTGTGTTCATGAACATTAGTTTGTGCTCATTTGTGTTCATCATCGTTCGTTTTCATCCGTTGCCTAAAATTAACAAACAAACACAAACGAACACGAACAAGTTCATTTCCTTAACAAACAAACACGAACATAAAATCTCGTTCGGTAAGCGTTCATGAACAGTTCGTGAACACATATATTTCTTAACAAACGAACACGAACAAGGACTTGTTCGTGTTCGTTTGGTTCGTTTGCAGCCCTAGTTTTATAGGTAGAGAAAACCCTTAGGTAATCATTTATAATTTCTTGGGATTTTATCTTGTCACCAGTTTTACAATACTTGTCATGTATTCAAGAACCATAAATCATAGCCGATCATTTTTAGTGCTATAATGATTAAGGTACACACCAAAGTTTAATGACGCGTCTTATAGTCAGTAGGCCTACCCCGACGCGTTATTTAGTATGGCCATGATAGTTTATGAGTTGGGACGCCCGGACACGGTACCATTAACTCCCAATTGTTTAAGTTATCAAGTAATACGGATTAAACCAAGTTATTATATTTATAAGCAATCACATGGCTCATTTATATAATACCCGCTCCAAGTGGCATATTTGCCATATCCCAAGTTTTAAAATAAAAAAAAATTAAGAGTATTTACCTTTTGCTAGCTTCCAACCGACAACGGTTGTAGTTTAGCAAAAGTTGCAAGTCTAAGCATTATTGACCTAATCCGATTATCTGGGGGGTTCTATAGTCCAGAATGAATAGAATTAGTTATCCGTTAGAATGTCTACATGTCATAGGTAAGTTCCTTAGACTTGACCCGTTAACCTAGGAATAGGTTCGGTTTCGCTAGATTAGGCGTAGACCGGAATAAATGTGGTTTATGCATATCCGAGTGCAAGGACTCTTTGGATAAATGTCAATTAGCCAATCATTCTGTTTTGAAGTGGTTTTGAAGTATATAGACCCGTTACGCCTAATTTATACGAACTAGGTTCGTATAACTAGTTATGTGTGTATAAGCAGGTTCGGGAGGTCGGTTGAGTCTATGACAAGTCCGAGGTGTCAAAACATATTTTATAATATTATACATTCTATTTGAAAGTCAGAATGTTAATTAGTTGACGTGTGCGTATATATACATATTTTTATAGTGAATTTAACACACGAACTTGGTTTTAATATTTATACAAATGATTTGTACCTTAACATTAAAACACACATAAAAGGACCAGTGTACCCTATAATATATGTAGTAAAGTATAGGTAAAAACAAGATGTCGATCCAAGGACGCGGGCGGACGTATAAATACTAAATCGTTGTCATTGGTTTACCGGTAAAAAGATAGGTGATTGAGTTTTTAACTAAATGATCTAAAACTATATTTTTAAAACATAGAGACTCCAAATACAAAAATATATATTATCTTGTTTCGCAAACAACCTAAGCATGTTAACTAAATCAGACATGTCACAAAAGCACTTGATCAATCTTCCAATTATATAGACAATAGTATCCCTTTCAAGAATCCTAAAATGATAATTCTTCGGAAAGTTAACGTGATAACCACACTTTAACCACCTAAAATCATTCATTAACGAGATATTGATATCATGGTTGTAAAAGTCCCGCCTAGGCTCCGAGTACTCCCCGAGTACTCGCTACAGGTAGGCTGCCGAGGCCCGAGTACTGTTCTCCCAGGCCAATTACTCCCCGAGTAATCTCCGCCTAGGCCGAGTACCTCCCGAGTACTCCCGAATCCGACTAGGGAGCGCCTAGCGACTTTTGAAACCATGATTGATATATTTTCATGCAAATCTTTAAAAATAAGTTAGTCATCCATTAAGAGATTTCTAACCTCACTTATCAAGGAAAGCAATACCGAATCACAATATAACCACCACGACAAGCATAAAGTAGATCATATCACAAACTATTCCATTTTGTAAGTCTTGAACACCAATTTACTAAGATAGCAATTTCAACCAAAATCACTAGACAAAGATCATCAACCATGTCAAGAACTCGCAATAACACCATCTAACCCGTTAAAGTCTTTACGTGTAAGAAAGTATTCTTGATCAAAATCAGATTTATCTTTTATTAAACCAATACCCATTTCTAGTTTCATGGTGTAAACATATTAACAAGTTAATAGCCTACTAACAAATGCTTAATCAATCCTTTTTCAACATTTTTCAACTAAACATTCATTAAACATCCAAGATAACCAACCGTAATCAAGAATCCAACATCAATGAAACAAGTTTGCCATATGATTATCAAGATTCAAACATGAAAAAGTGCCAAAGTCTTATACAAACAAGATTAACAAACTAAAGATTGTTCATGAACAAGTAACCTGTGTTTTTGCCCAAAGGCTACAATAATACATATAACATCAGCTCAATGCTTGAAATGTGCTCAAAAGTTATGAAATGAACAAAGAATTAAACCATAAATAAGCAAGGATTTGATGGATTGGATGATAGATAGGCTTCTTGCAACTTGGAGGCTTGAAATCGACCAAAACAGGCTGCTTTCGGACCCCAGAAATCGCCCGGAAGATAGGAAAAATGCCCAATAATTGATCAGTTACGCCTGTTCTGTTTTATAAGGGTTTTTATATATGCACGGCTGTGCACTTTAAAGTGCACGCCCGTGCACTGACAAATGGTAGGGTGACGTCAGTTGCAGAATGGGTCAGACAAGTGGATGATTGGGCGGCAAAGTCAAACCAAGTGCACGGTTGTGCACTTGATGTGCACGATCAATATCATGCATCTCCTTGAAATTAGTTTGTTTCTTCGAGGATCAAGTAGTGCACAGGGGTTCACATGGACGCACGGCCGTACGTGTCCAACTTTGTCTTTGGTACGCCGTTTAAGAACTGAAAATCTAAAAGTACCTGATTAAGTACTTAAACGTTGAAGTTTTAGCCAAAAACGCGTAAAACAGGAGTAAAACGGGGGACTAAAACATGTATAATTTAACGTATATCATTAGTTTATGTCACACCCCGATATTTCCACGTATTACCGGTGGGCCCGGTGGGGAGTATCGTGACGTAGTTGATATCGTCATAGTCAAATGTATACAATTTAATGCACAGCGGAAGTCTTGGATGAAAATAATATTACAAAACCGAAATTTAAAGTATAATTAAATATTATACAAACGGTTGTATATGGATCCACAGGCGGATCTTAAAACAAAAATATAAAGATTTTAGACGTTTAGAACTTGCAAGATTCCTTATTAACGCCCCGAGCTCCCAGCCAATTTCGTACGATACCTGTCACTTAGTCTTTTGGAAAAATACGTCAGTTTACCACAATTAACCGACTCTTTTGAAAACATTTATGAAAATTGGTTTAAATGCACAAGGCACAAACATTTATAACTTGGGATAATTATATCAATAATAATCTTGTATCAGATTTACATGTTTGTCCAACATTTAGGGCCGGTATAAAAGCCGAACAAAATTAATCGACACACCACAAATATAAACTCACAAGAAGTGGGGAAGGTTCATTTGAGAAGAAATTTAATGTGAGAAGAAAAAGAAGAAAGGGCATAAAAGTAAAATATTTTATAGTTTATAACTCCTACCATTAATTATGTTATTTTTCATTAATAAAGCAAAACACATTTTATCCTACACATTTCAAAATTTATCCTACATATATCTTACACTTACCGAAATTTAGCCTACGCATATCTAAATTTATCATACACATTTAAGAATTTATCCTACACATACTAAAATTTATCCTACACATGTCGAAAATTGTCCTTCACCCTAAATTATTTTATCTTGAAAGAGTATATTTAAAAGTGAGTTACAAATTTAATTAGTTAGCTAATTAATTACAATTAGAAATTTACCTATATGCCCTTATTAATAACATTAAATACACATATTAAATTAAGTAAAATGGAGCATTTCTATTGGTTTAAAACTTATTCTTTTTATTCTTACACAATTTTTCTTCTCATTTGAACCCTCCACCACAAGAAGTTTCCTCATGAGTGAGTATATATCTTTTACATACGCAACAAACGGGTGTATGCCTACACCCCGTGCTTAAGTCGTGGCCATTCACGCTTTTTGAATGAGCCAAGGATATCCAGGACACGGTCGTTAACCCCCAATGTTACTTGTTATCAAGCAACACTGATTAAAGCGGGATTATGCAATTTAACCATATTCGATTAAAAGGTTTCTACACCGACCAAGCGATAATAATTTACCGTATCTCAAGCCCGAATAAGGGAAAATAACTTAAAAGTATTTACCTGAGCTAAATGTAATTTATTCTCAGTCGTATATTCTAATCAGCAAGTGCAAGTACTTCTACCGAGGCTCTTAATCTGGAACGAAGGTTTTATTAACCTATTAGATTTCTAACGGGTCTTATTTAAGTTGTAACTTAGACCGGTTAGTTTTAAGGAAAGGTTTACGGTACGAAACGCTAGATTAAGCGGTGACCGGATTGGGATGTAATTTAGACCCGACAAGTATGAAGACTTGTATATAATGGGAAAATTAAATACATTCTGGATTTTGAAATAAAAATGATAAGGTTTGACCCGCTTCGGCTAACTTATGCAATTTAGTTACATAAACCGTACCGAACGCGTATAGGCGCAACGGTTAACCGGATGAGTCAAGTACAAGTTCCAATAGTTTTTATGCTTAAAATATGTTGTGATATCAGTAGGATATCGAAAATTAGGCCCCAAATGAATTTAAGACCAATTTAAGTCTCGTAAGGGTATTTTGGTCATTTTAAAGTTTATAAAAGAGGTTAAATAGCAAACTGATGTTCTGGTCCAAAATATTCAGTAAAAATATTTATTTTATCAAGTTACATCAGTAAGATATCATACATATGTGAGGTTTATTAATTATGGCCAAACTATGCACCGTAGGGGCATTTTAGTCATTTCACATATGCTTTTAAGGTCAAATTTGGAAATCTGAGTTCAAGACTTATACTTATTGTTAAAGTATAAAAAATTACTTTCAAAATTAGTAGGTAATCAGTCTTAGGTGCTAAATATGGTTTTAAACCATACTATGCGCCTAATTCGCATAAAAGTCGGCATTTGATGATTTTTTAGATGTTTAAGTAAATCTAAGATTTTGATCAGCCTTAACCGTTTAAAATATTTTATTTAATATATAAAATCAGTTGAAAAAGGTTTGACATGTAAATGATACGTAAAACTCATTTTATTAATGAAAATGACATTATCGTCAATTACCGAATTTACACAAGAACCCTATGTTATGGTCAGTATAAAATTTGACAAAAATTTCCAAAAATCCTTAAATATTATATCGTAACAGTAGGTAACAAGTTTGGTGTCAAAATTTGGGTTTAAATATGAGTTATGCTAAAAATGCTATTTAATTAACAAAAAGTTCAGTTTTACGATATCTTGCATAACTTCCATTTGGGACCAGAAACTGATGCCAAATTTTTATGACATACTTATATAACACTAATAATACTTTTTGTCCTCTCACATTTCCAAAACTCTCGTTTTTATATCATAAGGGCATAATGGTCAATTTTAAGCAAATAACGGAACATGTAATTTATCTCTGATTTCTAAGGGACCATGTAGTATAACTTCATAGAGTTATACTAACATATAATATGGTCACAAAGGAATCCTAAGGCATAGCTAAACTAAGCTAAATCGGGTCAGAACTGAAAGTCAAAACAAAAGCCTACTTTTGCGACTATCGGTTGCGAACCGAGCCTAAACTCAGAATTATCGGGTTGAACATGCCTAAACATGTTCTTATATTATTTACCAAGTTATTTATGTGATAAAATGTATTTTATAGCTTCTACATTATCAGTCATAATTTATTTTGTAAAAACTGACTCGTTTGACTTTTCTGTTAAGTAGTTTGACCCGACAATTGACCAAGTAAATGTGATCATTATGAGGTGCCCTTTTAAGGGTTTAACACCTACATAATTACCAACACATAGCCACTTTCAATTCGAATAATGGATGGACCGTTAGTGATTAATCACAAAGTCAAAGCATCATTACGATAACTTTGACTTTCGGTCATTAAGCTAATGAAACCTTAACTATAGAAGCTAAGAACACTCACAATGGTCCTTAGCACGAAGATTAGACTAGAGAAAGCTTCCTAGATGACTAGGATGCTCCAGAGAAGTGTTTAAGAGTAAAACTTGAAGTGTGCAAGTTCAAGAACTCAAACATGGCCCTTTATATAGAAATTTGAAGGCTCTAAGATCATTGCAGCTGTTATGGGAGGTCATCAGATGTTAACAAGTGTCCCCATGGCAGTAAAAACCACTTGCACAGTCCCTGGTATCGAAAAACTAGAATGCAATGGCGGTGGAAGGGCTGCAACATGCAGCTGTCCAGTGAACTATCGCTGGCAGTTCTCTCGCGGCCCGCGAAGCTTTTGAAGATGGCTTTCGCGGCCCGCGACGATGGCTTAATCCGGTTAACAACTTTCAATAATTGCAGTTTCAGTCCCTGGTTCATATTAAGTTTAAATAACTTTATTTTATTGCACTATTATCCCCCATAGTTAACTTTTAAGTGTCATGGGTCAAAAATTAACTTCGTTAAGCTCCCGGTTAGTTATGAGATCACTCGAAAAGTCTTCTTTGCATCGAAACTCCATGAATTCAATATCCGACATTCGCGAAAGTATAAATAAGAATATTACAATGCTTTCGGAATCGCTTAAAGGTCACTCAGAGGTAACATTTAACATGTTGACATATTTAACCCCTATGCTTTGTAAAATTCTAAATTTTAAGCACAACGACTTTCTACGTCCGACAATTCATTCATTAAAGAATACGAACGCCGTGTGAGGTCAATCAGAGGCACAAGTTTGGCATGTTGACACTTTTGGTCCTTCCACATACATCTTTACATTGTTTGACAACTTTAGTCCCTCAAAGTTATCTTTTTACACGTTTAAAATTTATGACACGTGTCTTTATAATATTGGACATGATTTTACGAAGTGTTACAGTTTAGCTTAAAACCGTTTATTTAGTCATTATGATGAAAAAGGGCATAGTTGTCATTTTTAATATATATATATATATATAGGGGAGGGTTAGATAGAAAACCCTAAAAATTTGAGAAAACCCTAGAAAACCCAACCTCCCGACTTTTTTTTTTTGAAAAAAAAAACACATGTAATATACATGTTTTTAAGAGTTTTGAGCCAAAAAAATAAAAAAAGCGCCGAGTGGTTTTTGAAAAAAAAAATAAACAAGTTTCAGCAACTTTTGTCTAACACATGTTAGTGATGAAAGTTGCTGAAACTTGTTTATTTTTTTTTAAAACATCCACTCGGCGCTTTTTTTATTTTTTTTGGCTCAAAACTCTTAAAAACATGTATATTACATGTGTTATTTTTTTCAAAAAAAAAAAAGTCGGGAGGTTGGGTTTTCTAGGGTTTTCTCAAATTTTTAGGGTTTTCTATCTAGCATTGTCCTATATATATACAAGACTTGTCATTTGACCTACCAAATGACATGACCATAAGGTATAACTTCAGAGAGTTATACTCTATATTAATATGGTCATAATGTCAGGTTTAAACAGGTTTCAACGTTGAACAAACAGATCGGAATCAAAAGTCAAAGCAGAAGTCAAACTGCTTGACTTTTAGTGTCAAAATAAGTGAGCCATAAGCTTAAGAGTTCATTTATACAATTTATGCAATTCGTTGCATCTTTGACTTTTAAACTAGCATGTTTGACCAGCCAATTCAACTAGTAAACATGATTGTCGAAGGGTATGATCGCAGAGGAATCATACTAGCATTATTATGATCACGTAGGAAAGTTCCATTCGAACTTTGACTTAACCATAATGGTCAGAACTGAAAGTCAAACGAAAAGTCAATCTGTTTGACTTTCACTTAAATTCTAACTAATTAAATAAAATTGAACAAAGGAGAAGACTTACTAGGACTAAGGAACAACAAAGAATACTTAGGAGCAACTCTAAATCTCTAGAGAAACTCCAAAGAACATATTTATAATGAGAGTGATGGTGTGAGGTGAAGTGTTCAACATGAACAACTATTTATAGTGCTCAAGAAGACCTCAAATCAAGCCAAGTGTCCACCCAGGTGTTAAGGACATGCTTAGTGTCACCCCAGGTGTTCAAAGGAGAAGAATAGTGGCAAAAATCGCGACTAAGTGGCATGGAATGCAGCTAGGAATGACAGTTGTGAAGAAGCTATCACTGGGCACCTCTTACGGACCCTAAGAGATGGGTTACGGTCCGTAAGGGGTTTTAAAACCGCCTTACTGGTTTTGAACTCCTTACAGTTCGTAAGGGACCTCCCAAAGCTGAATTTTGAGATTTTTAATGTTTTAGTCCTTGGACTTGTTTCCTTTCCCATTTTAACGTATTTGGTCCCTCTCCTTCCATATAGTCAGGATTATTTTGGATATTCGAGATATGTGTCGATTGATATATATTCAGTGTGGGTCCATCTCCTTCCACATAATCAGGATTAGTTGGAGATTCGGGACACGTGTCGTCACATAGTTGGACGAAAATTTTCGCGGTGTTACAGACAATGAGATAGCCAAGAGTAAATTTGTAAGATATAAACAAATGTAAAAACCCTTAATGTTGTAATTATAAGAAGGTGTCTTTTTTATACAATTGATTGAACTTACCAGTATTTTCTTTTGATCAAATGTTTTTAAAACGTGTTTCAGGTTATTTATTGTGAAGGGAAGGAAAAGTGCTACGAGACACTCAAGCTTAATTAAGTGGCTATCTAACCTGAATAAAACGTGTTTTGTAATTAAGGGTTTATCCCCGTGAAAAAACCCTTTATCTAAATATGGGTTTCATCCCACAATTTATGAAATGAAAATTTCGGTGTTTGAAAACTCTGATATTTTCCCAACACTCTGATATTTTACCATTTGTGCTGTTCACGACTCCCGTCCAGGGTAGGGTCGGAGATCGTGACAGAAGATGGTATCAGACCCACTGATTTAAGCAAATTAAGTGTTATGATAATACATATAGTAAAAGATAGGAAAACCTCATAAGTTCATTTTTTGAGTAAATTACAAAAATCGTCCTTTATGTTGACACTAAATTGCAAAGCGTGTCATTTGTCTTCAAAAAATACAAAAAACGTACCTGATGTTTCCAAATCCCTGCACGTTATGTCCTTTAACCCTAACTCAGTTAGTTTTTATGGTTAAATCAGGATAGATTGGTGTTTTACTCATTTATAAAAAATCTATTTAATAAATAAAACAAAAAAAGAATTTTGAAATATTAAAAATATATAAACAGATAAATTAGTCCCTTTTCTCTCAACTCTCTCTTTTTCTCTCTCTTAACTCTCTCTCTAGTTCCTTGTTCACACCACCACCACCCACCCTACCGCCACCACTACCACCTACTTGCCACCACCACCACCTACCCCTAGCGGCCATCACCACCTTCCCCACAACCACCACCGGTACCACCCACCTGCCGCCACCACCACCTACCCCTACATAGTCGCAGCGGCCACAACATCACAACCTCTTTATTGCCACTACCACAGAACCAAGGCCGTATCTGAAAATCACAAAAAACATTTTGGCCCTGCTCGAGATAAAAAATTTGGTCCCTATTCGCAAATCTTCATATAATATAAACTCATCAATAATTCAATCAAATATATAAATACTAAAAACCCATAATACTATGATAATTGTTATGAAATAGATAAAACAAATTAATTTGGCCATTTTTTAAAAACTTTTAAACAGTGTGACGTTTTGTTTCCTTTTTCTTATCTAGTAGACCCTTATTTTTGTTTAGACTACTCACTTAGGCTTGTTAATTGGGCCATTTTTTAAAAACTTTTAAACATGCCATTATTTAAAAAGCTTTGGGTCTTTTAGCAGGCCCTTATTAATACAAGCATCCAGAATTTTTTTTAAATATATATATAAAGAAATTGAAATTTTTTCGGACCCTATATTGATTGGGCCCTGATCGTATGCACTTCCTGCACCCCCTAGTAGACGGCCCTGCACAGAACCACCATTTAATTACTACCACTCCCTAATCAACGTCATAATTTTTAGTAGCTAGTCCAAGTTCGATGTATCTAAGACCATGTGTAGTGGTAATGTGTTATAATGCCCCCACCATGGGGCATTATCCGACACGTGGCGTCCTAGTCAGCGATGGGGCATTATAGCAAAAGTGGCATAGTGGGGCATTATGCCAATAACCCCCATATTATTTTTAATAAAAAAAAAAAAAAAACATGTGGGTTAAACATGTCAGACAAGAGGTTTCATCGGTTGTCCCACACTCAGATGGATGGATAGTCAAAGTTGTCAGACAAGTGTTGCCATTTGATTGGTTAAACATGTTTGTTCATAGCGTTTTAATTAAAACGCTCAACCCTTTTTTTTTCAAATATAACGCCCTATAACGCCTAGTGTAATGGAAGGGGGGCGTTATGGGGCGTTTTTTTTCAATTTTTTTTAAAAATCACGCCCCACTACGGGTGGTCTAACAGATCCTCAAGTTCAGGGGACACGGTTGCAGCAGGGGTCTTCTCTTCAATAGAATCTGGTGCCAAATTGGAGCTAACTTCATGATTGGAGTCAACTTCAGATGACACATTTGCCAATTTTTTGTTATCTGTGGCTAAATTAGAAACATGTTCTGGGTATCGATTTTGGAAAGAGAGGTGGGAGATTGATTCAAAACACTAGATACCAATTACATATAAAATATTTTTTAAACATAATTATTTTATTTATGGTAAAATGACCGAAACACCCTTAGGTGGGGTCCACTTGGTCAAATTTAAGTATTTAACCATAAAAATAATTAAGTTAGAGCTAAAGAACATAATATGCAAGGGTTTGCAAACATTGAGTATGTTTTTTTGTAGTTTTTTGAAGACAAATGACATATTTTGCAATTTTAGTGTCAACATGAAGGACGATTTTTTTGTAATTTACTCTCATTTTTAAACCCACTTCAAGTCATGATGATTAATCAAGAAATCTTCGGATAAATAGTCTCCAACTGCTATATATGTACTAAAATACATTTGTTTGCAGTGTTTGTTATACTTGGATTTATTAGATCAAGAGGCTTTCTAATACCATAAAGAAAATCTATAAATTATTGTATATTGATTTGGATTTATTAGGCGAAAGGGTGTGGGGGTCATGGTTGGGACATGATTCGCCACATAGGAACATGAATGGAAGGTTATATCACCCTCTTCCCTAATCCATCATAGTTTGCATGGATTAAACGATGACAACCATGGTCCTCCGTTCTATTTTTCAACTAATCATTTCTTTTTTTTTAGAACAAAATAAATTAAAATAAATAAGGGGATAGTGGTTTGGGTCATGACCACACCTTTAGAGTAATGGTTTTGGATTATGGATTAGAGGTGAGTAACATGGCACTGACATGGAATGTCATGGTGGTCATAAGGGTCATGACCACACCTTATAGTCTTAGATTAAGAGGCTTTCTAATACCAAAAAGAAAATCTATAAATAAAGGGCTTTTTGCATATTTCCCCTTAAAAATCTTTTTAATTGCGTATTTACCCGAGCCTAAATTAATATTGCATATTTCCCCTTTATTAACTAATAAAATTGCAAATTTACCCGGTCTGAATTATTTTATTAAAATTAAATTATATAAGGACTATATTACCCTTAATTTACTAAACCTTAAAAAATTACATATTTACCCAATTTTTTACTAGATATTGTGTGTTTTTCACAAATATGTTTCTTTGCTATGAATTTTGGCTCGAGTGTTAATGTTTGAGCCATGATCTCCAATCAACTACTAATCTGAAACAGATATCGAAATCAACCGGGTGACTAAAAAGAGAAACTTAAGATAATACAGTCAACAACGAATACAAAATAAAATGTATGTATATCTATTTAAAAGCAATCCTATGAACCAAATAAACTATATCACATAAGATGTATGCATCGGAATGTGCAGAACGCCATTCACAAATTAAATAAAGCAACGGTGGGTCAGTAGCACACAATTTGAATTTATGTTTTTATCTTCAAATTAAAGAAAACATTAAACAATTAATTGTAAATAATTGAATAAAACAATACCCAATCAATTGTTAAAATAGCTTATCAAAACAACCAACATCGGAACGAACATGTATCATCGCCGTTTGCTGAGAGGGTTTTCCGGGCACCGAACGTCGCTGACACGTCGCCGGCCGTAAAGAATCGCCGTGGAACGGAAACATAGTGGCACAAACGACGTGACAGCCGTCGTACCTGTATAATGATGTTTTGAGAGGGTGGAAGAACCTGATGACTAGTTGTTTGCATTATTTGAAGCTTGGTTTCGCCTGTAGTCATAAAAGTTTTTTTTTCTTAATTTTGAAAAGGGTAAATTAGTAAATTAAATCAATAAGGGGATATATGCAATTTTTATTTAGGCTTGGGTAGATATGCAATTGAAAGTCTTTTCTGAGGGTAAATATGCAATTATCCCATCTATAAATTATTGTATATTGATTTTACAAGTATCTAATCCAGAGAGAGAATAACAAACCCAAGAAGATGTGAAAGAAACAAACGAATATTAATTTGTATATAGATTTCGTATAATATAATAAATGAAAGAAAAACAATTAGAAAAACTGTATTTTGAAAAAAATGGAAAATACACATAACAAATATTAGGTGTATAAAAAAACAAACTTCCCATTTAAATTTTCACATTAATATCCCGCGCCTCTCATTTCAAATTCAGACAGTCCGCCCCCAATCCATTCTCAAACAAAACCCTGAACACGATTTCAAACACAAACACAAAACACACAAACACAAGTACACAACACAACAGATGTCTTCTTCTAGATCATCCTCTCGTTACAGCAACCGATCTTCAACCCAATCCGATCCATCCTCGTCCGCCGATCTAACCCAAACAAAAACCCGAGGCGATGTGTCGTCGTATGCGCTTGCTAGATCCAAATCAACCAAGAACAACGACCAGAACCTGAGTGCAATGGTCAAGAAGTTCATGGAGAAGAGGTCCACAAAGCCCAAGACACGAGAATTTGTAGTGGCAGCTGATGTTATTGCTGATGATTTCCGGAAGAAGGCGGGTATCCGAGGCGGGACGACGGGGTTTGGTGGGTTGCATAAGAAGCTGTTTGGGAGTAAGGGGAAAAGCGATGAAAAGAAGGCGTTGGCGTTGTCGGATGTGAAGCCGAATGCCAGGACTTTGGCTATGGTGTTGAGGAGTGAGAGGGAGCTTTTGAGTCAGAATAAGGATAAGGAGACGGAGATTATCGAGCTTAAGTTGTTGCTCGAGGAGAAAAACCGAGAGGTAGTTAAACGCTTCGCTGTGTGTTATTTTATTTAAAGTAACAATAAGATCTGAATTATATGTGTTTTGTTTAATTGAAGATCTGAATTATTTGAAAATTGTTATAGGAAAATATAAAATGGTATAAAAAGATGATACATTATATTAGATTTAATCAGGTTTGTTCAATGTTCATATATGGGTCATGGGCCAATTTTTGGGTTGATTAAAAATAGGGTCGGGTTATGTTTAGTGTTTTGATGATTGTTTTGTTTGGTATTGTGTGGATGGGATTAGATATTGCAGTGATTAAGTTTCGGGTTTATTATAAATAGGAGTATTAATGTGTTTTTCGAATAATAAGAGGAGTTGATCAATTGTTGGTGTGTGTTCTTGCTGTCTTTTGGGACTGATTTCCGATACATTTAAATGAATTGTTTGTCTGATTTCTTTGAGATTAACTCTCAACCTATGTAGTTAATATCGCGATATATCACTGATATATTGGTTATCGGTTCCCTGGTGAGATATCTGTGCAAAATATCGGTCAGAACTATTATTGGCGATATTGACCGATATTTGACTGATATATCACCGATTTTCCCGATATCAATACCTTTCTTCTTAGTTCTAGTATTCGTCTTTCTTCTTATTGTTTCTATTTGTGTTTAAGTGTTAATTGTTGTTTATTAGTGTTAAATGTTAGTGTTTTAAGTCTTACTCAGTTCCTACTTGCTACAATTGTTAGTGTTTTGCAAATTGCAAAAGGTTAATTTGTTAATGGTAGGAGAGTATACCGAATTGTTAGTGTTAAATTGCTATATATATAAATTTAGCATGATATTAAAATTACCAATATCTCAAATATCGGTCCTTGACCAATATCCCACAAGTTCTACTTAGCCTCTTCTCGTTCTTAGATCACTAGCATTTTTCCTTTATACTTGTTGCTCATTCGAATTTAAGTTCAATATCTTTTTTTGGTTAAATATTTTAGCATTAAATTTGTCCCTGCCACATCCATATATACTAGTGTAGATATAAGTTCATTATGTTGCTTCCTTCTGTATTGAAAATTACATTGTAGGAAACCATAGTATTTGGGTTCCCAAATAAACCATTTGTTACCAATCTGTTATTTGCATAACAGATCTGTTATTATTCAAATGGTATGCATCATATCGAACGTTTTCATTTTCTTTTTGTTTTGCTCCTTGCTTTGCAAAACACATAAACCTTTATGCACAGGCTCTACAAAAGGAACTGATTTTTTCAAACAAAATAGGCTTTTTGATCTTCTTACAAGTAAACAAACATATCTCATCTCATTATCAGATATCTTAATACATACAGTTTAGATAGAATATTCCTACAAAATCACACTTTAGTCAATGAACAAGCTAAGCACCTTTTGTTTTATTTTAATAAAAAAATATTTTTTTTTTTTTGAAAATTAAGGGAGCCAAATAGGAAACAATAATAAGATGGTATGAAAGATGTTGTAGTTGGCTTAATTCACCACCCTGCTTCAGCTGATACCTTAAACTTATTGTTTCTCTTATTTGAATAACAGAAAAAGTGCTATACAATGGTATGTTAATGATAAAGCTACAGTAGTATTAAAATTGCATGATGTGCAGGTTGATAAGCTGAAGGATCTGTGCTTGAAACAAAGGGAAGAAATAAAAGCGTTGAAGAATGCAATTCTGTTCCCAGATGTTATGCTGCAACCGAAGCAGGAGGCTGACTCTCAAGTAACACTAAAACAGGCAAAACAAATCATCCCGTCTTTACAAAGGCAGGTCACGTCTCTCACCGGTCAACTTCACAGCCTTGCTCAGGATCTAGCAGAGGTCAGTCAGTCATTTTCATATCATAGTTGTCGCTATGGTCCCTCTAGAGAATAGCGTAGCGTATAGGTCGAAGGTCGCTACAGGGTATGTAGCCATAGATAGCGGGATTTTAGTTATTTTTTTTATTTTTTCAAATATAAATAGCGATTGAATATTGCTATAAAATAGCTGGATTTTAGGTTTTTGTCAAATATACATGTAAAATAGCGTGTATATCAGGGTATTCTGATATAATATACATATAAGATTTTTTTAATTTTTTTCTAGTGTATCGCTATTTATAAAATAGCGCCTGCTATTTATCGCTATTCGCTATGTAGCATATAGGTACCTTATCGCTATTTGTCGCTATTCGCCATTAACAACTATGATTCATATTAGTTTCAACTTCATATTTAGTACCTGTGTTCGGTTGCTGACACTACACAAATTTTTTATTTAAAATCTTTTATACATGTGCTTATCGTTCTCTCTGTCGAAAGATAATGGGTATTGTCCATTTGTTGGCATATCAATTACAAATAGCATATGCAATAATCTGTTTCTTTTTTCATGAATGTGTTGGTGATAGGTGAAAGCCGACAAGTATTCGGTCATGGGATGCTACGATAATGATAGCCTTGTGAGCTCTCCAAGAACACCAACACATGAGCAAGAAGAAGCAACCAATTCTCTGGTAAGCATATCGAAATGCTGTATAACATGTTCCCACCGTTGTCAATAGCAACCGCTATAGTGTGGGTTGCAGTGGTGCGACATTATGACGCTATTTGATGGCTAGCGACTAAATAGCGAGGAAAATAGTGGATTTTTAGTTTTTTTTTTGTTTTAATATAAATGGCGTCACTTTTAAGTTTTTTTATTTCACGTAAACAGACGACGGTTCACGTACTCACGTCTTCGTCTGTGTTGCTAAGCACACAGGTAGCTTGTCACTATTTACCGCTATTCTATCGACAACTATGCATGTTTCAAATAATTAACGTGTACACCATACTTGACACTTGTATGTATGTATGTTATGATTCAGGAGTTGAGCTACACCACACCAGGCAGTCCGGATGACATGTTTCTAAACGATTTGAATCCTTGTTTAACACCGTATGCCATATCCAAGTCGAAGTCTAAGGTAAGCAACTTAAACAAGACTTAGGGGCTGTTTGGTAGCCTCTTAATCCATTCAGAGGCTGTCTCTTAATGAAATCATTTGTGGCCTTTATGTCTGAATGAATAAGAGGTAACCTTATGTCTGACTGGATAAGAGGTAACATCTGAATGGTAAACCATCACATGTCACATTCTTCTACATTATCTTTGTTAAACTCTTAAATGATTTCATTAAGAGGTAGCCTCTTAATGCCATTCAGATGCTACCAAACAGCCCCTTAGCTTTCTTTCTTTCTTTGCAATCTCTTCAAGTTATTGACATTCGAGAATGCAGGAGTTTGAAAACTATTTATCATCGGCATACAATAATAATAACACTACAAGGGGTCATGAGATTGGGTTCGAGTCTCATGGTGGTAGAAAGCTATCAAAAAGTTCGACTCGTGAGCAACATGTCAACTCTGCCAAGAACTTAAGTCGCAGATCAGATGAAAATAATAAGTACGCCTATCGTGGATGGTAAGCGGTCTGTTGATGGAATGCCAATCACCTTTCTACTTGTGATTTGTTTCATAAGTTACTCTACAAAATAAACTTGTTCTTCTGCCGTCGTACATTGTTGTCATGAACAATTTTTTTTGTACAATTATAAGTGTTGTGCTTATAAATGATATATTTGTTGTTGTGATATTCACACCCATGGTTAATTTTCATCTCAATCCAAATAAAACATCACCACCTCATCTTGTTTACTTGTTTTTGTATTATTTCACAATCAAAAGCTATTACAAACTTTGTTATCACACATATGT
This sequence comes from Helianthus tuberosus, assembly GCA_030545235.1. Taxonomy (NCBI): domain Eukaryota; kingdom Viridiplantae; phylum Streptophyta; class Magnoliopsida; order Asterales; family Asteraceae; genus Helianthus; species Helianthus tuberosus. Next base: position 11,040,229 of record CM060436.1, read on the forward strand.
GACATAACCTAAATTAGTGTCCCAAACCGTCCGAAAAAGGGGTGGGTTTGGGGCTCTACCAAGCTTTATTTCCAGCGTACAAACGAAAGAGGCTAAATGCGGATATAGCAGAGACAATGATCATGCTTGCACAAGCCAACACCGAACTCGCTATCCCTTCTCCAACTTGGGTGCAGAATTTCCCATACATATCGCATACTTTCATCCATTCGACTTGTGGTTCCCCTAATTTTGCGAATGCTGCTGATTGTGCTGCCGCTCCTATCGCTGCTACGATCATATACGCCATAACCTGCAAGTTACAACTTCATCTCAATTAAACAAAATCTTCAAATGAAAATGGTAGATTCTATTCCTAGGATATGTATGTTCCAAACTATATGTGCATATATAAATTTAAAGAGTAGGATACGACAACCTAGTAGGATGCACAGATGAGTAGTATTTAGTATTTAAGGACCAGAGAAATAAATGACAACAACATAAGAGAGTGGGCACATGGAAAATCAAACATAGAGATAGAGATAGATTCTAGGCAGGGATAGAATTTATTATTTTCTTTTTGAACAAAAACTAATAATAATAAATAGAATGACCAGTAATATTTATTTATTTTTATTTAAAATTCACTTTCACCCCTTAAATTTAATAATAAAATATTATAATATATTAAATAAAAAATAATAAAAAGCTATATATTATTTTAAAAATAAAGTTACTATTCATCGTAACCTGTTATCCTAAATATAAATATAAATTACGGATATAACCCATTTAAATTTTACTGATTTGGTTTTTCTTTTTAATAAAACTGAATACATATTTGATTTTTTTTCTTAATGTTTCTGTATAAATTTTGTTGAAAGCGGCGTTGCGTTCAAAATAGAGTCTTTTTTAGCATCATAGGCTATATCGAGTCTTCGTGTCATACCGGTATCAATACTCGGTTTTCAATCTATGTAAAACATATGTCGATAGACATTGGCGGATCTAGAAAAAATGTAAACGGGCAACGTTGCAAAAACTTTTTTTCTAAAGGGGCAACGAAATCGAAAAAACGCAATTTTTTTTTTAAATTTACACTACCGCCGGAGCGTTAAGGGGCAACGGGGGTTATCCCTTATACAAAATGCTGATCCTGGAACAAACCGAACCGATACCGACTGAATTCCCGTCACACAACACGGGAACACCTAAGTTTCATATATTATGAAACATTTTCTAATATATGTATTTTTAAATATTATTGGAACTCTAAATACACAAAGCACGGACAGCAAGACCATACATCATCCACCACTTGAACCTCCAATAGCAACCACTAACTTGTTCTTAAAACAAAATTACTCAATAAAAACATATTTAATTGATTGATTAATAATTTTGAGATATGAAATACCTGATCAGCAGAGAAAATAAGCCAAGCCAAAGGCTTATTAAACAACACACTTCCTCTAACCATACCCACCACACACCTAAACCTCTGCACCAACGAATAAGCTGCAGCAACCCCATTAACCACCACCAACATCACCAACGATTTCATGTCCGTAAACTTGGCTTTTTTCCGGATCGTAAAGATCTCTTTAACCTGCGTATCCGTGGCCACGAGAACCGCGGCCACAAGTGCGAGACCGCAAACTGCGGTCCGCAGTATTAACTCGACTAGCCTCACCTTTCGATCAATTGCTTTCGAGTCATTTTTAGACCAAGCAGCATACTTCCCTGGGCTTACACCAACACCTAAATAACTCATGGTTATGTGCACAACAAGACCTACTTGTCTTTGCTACGGTTTTTATACACACAAGCTAGTGGTCTTGCACGCACTAACCCATGCCATCATTTAAATAGCCAACCCACCTAACACCGTTTCCTATTATTATACTATATTATTTTATTTATTGTTTATTGTCTTTTTGTCATTATTTTTATTTACTTTATATCTCATCAATCTTTTCACATGGATAAACTTTTAAATCAAGTTATAAGTCATAATTATTATATTTTGTCGTGTGTATAAGAATTTGTGTAGTGGTTTTACGTAACATGGTTTTAAAGACGACGGAAACGCGATAACACCGATACATATTCGGGATTCTCTAGTCGAGGCCGTTTATAATGTTACTGCTTTTAACGAGCTGATGGATGAAGATACGCATTAAAGATTAAAACTTGATCTCGTGAAGGATCTTGGATGACTAGATTTACCCCACCTTGAGGCAACTGACGACGACTAGTAGTTTTAGTTTTAGTTTTAGTTTTTTAATCTTATTTATGTAATTTTTAATTTCAAGATTAAATAAATGTATTTTTTGTTGGTTTAAATTAATGCACTTTTTTATTTTTTTTAACGTAAATAACGTAATATATAATTATTATGCATATTTTTAGAAAAAAAAAAACAAAAAAAAAAAATGAAATGGACTACTCCAACGAGTGGAGCACCCTTTACGTTTGAGTATAAAATTGGGAGTGGAGATGTGAGTTGACATGACAGAATATGATTAGCCAAGGTGAAGCGCTCCTTACACCTTAGGGAAAAAGTTTATGCCACGTCATTATTACATAGACAATTGAACATTTACGAGTGTGTAATGTTTAATTAAAAAAGTTAAATAAAGATAGAGTGATGTAAATATTTGATTTGCTAAAAACAAAATTATATCTCTCTCACGCTTGTTACCGGGGCGAAACTTCCTTCAATGGTGCACCTAACTAACTACTGCATAATGGTGTGTGGTGCTCTTAGGCCACCTGTAGTGGGGTTTTTTTGCGTTTTTTCCTTAAAAAATGCCCAAACACACCTCGGAACCGCCCCGGGGGCGTTTTTTTTAAATGGTGGGGCGTCCTTTTTTAAACGCCTTCACTTGTTTCTTTGGACCAGTAAGAAATTTCCAACTCATTTATGATAATATTATATGTTATTTTTTTTAAAAAGCTAATAATTAGGTAATCATTGTTGGGACATTATACCACTACAGCCATTTTAGAAAAACATTCTATAATGTTCTATTGTTGACTGAACCGCCACATAACAGATAATGTCCAAGGGTCTTCCTTCACCACTACACATGTTCTTATACTCTTATGTGATGATGTGGTGGTAGGGTAACGCCCCTATACATATATAGCCTAAGACCACCCGTAGTGGGGCGTGGTTTTTAAAAAAAATTGAAAAAAAACGCCCCAAAACGCCCCTCCCCCCGCTACACCGGGCGTTATAAAGCGTTTTTTTTGAAAGGTTTGCATGTTAGGCGTTTTATTTAAAACGCTGAAGTGCTCATAATGTGGCCAATGGGAGTGTTCTTCAGTCTGACAACCCCACTTTTGCATGTGACCATGTGTTTGACCAGCCAATCACCATTTGTTTCCTTTTTTTTTAATGATTGCATGGGCGTTATTGGAATAATGCCCCACTACACCACTTTTGCAATAATGCCCCATGCTGACTGGGATGACACATGTCGGATAATGCCCCATGGTGGGGGCATTATTTTTCTTAACCACTACGGGTGGTGTAATTGTATTATGTATTATGTATTAGTGACGTGTTCGGTGCATCACTTTTCTATTTTTGTCCAATGTCCATTTTTTTACAATTCAGAATATATTTTTTCGACCAGTTAATTTCATTGCATTTATGTATAACTATTTATATCATTACATTTATTAAATTTATTTATATCACATCTATCCATTCACATACATAAACTTATAAATCAATTCATAATTCATACATCTATTTTATTTTCTCTCGTGTACAATTGTATTATGTGTTAGGCTAAGGGGTGTGGATCGGGAGAGAAAGGGTGAGGGTGAGGGTGAGGTGGTGAGTCGGCATCGACGGTACCGGTTCAATTCTCCCGTGTACGGTACCGGTTCAATTCGTTTCAGTTCAGTTAGTTACAACACTAGTACGGTAAGGTACTTGGTATAATTTACGATACCAAATTTGAAAGGATAACGATATATGTTTTACATCGATCAAAAACCATAAAAACAAATACTAGCACCGTGTTCTTATACTACCAATGTCGGTATTGGTTCGTCATCGTACCAATAGTCCGGTATGAACTGACAATGTCTATAGCGTACGATAAATACTATGTTTTAAACACAAATTTGTTTTCAACAAAATTTATACAGAAACGTCGAGAAAAAAAATCAACACATATATGCGTATCAATTTTTCTTAAAAAGCTAATAAACGCAAGTATATAAAAAAACCAAATCAATTAAAACTAAATGGTTAAGACGTATAATATTTGAAGTATAAAGGGTTATCATCAATATAAAAATAATATTTCATAATGAGTTACTATTCGTAATCATGCAAACTAATAAGTTATTAATTTCGTTTTATATAATACTTTGTTTTGGGTCCATATTGGTCAATTTTAACTTAATTTATCAATAACTATCCTCTACTACACCTTTATAGGTTGTTTGGATCATTTATCAACGTTTTAACTTTTTAACACATATAGTTTGTTTTGAGCCCATATCCACATTTATCAACGTTTAGGTGCACAAAAAACCTGAATTTGGACTCGAACCCGGACCTGAACTCCGAAAAAAACCCGAACCCAAACCCAACCCATAGGGTAGGGACCTGATATGCATATTTCATTCAATACCCGAACCCAAACCCGGGTTTTGGTAATACCCGGACCCGGGTTTTCGTAGAACACGTACTCAGGTTTTTGTAATACCCGGATCCGTTGTGTATAACAACTTTTTTTGAACGTTTAGAGCCGGTCTAAGGCTTTTTTTGGGCATATTTCAAGGCATGCAATATGTATAAATAAGGGTTTCCATTATATTTCTGTGTTTTATGCCAACAAAATGAATCGAAAAACCCGTTCTATACCCGGACCCGAACCATAACCGACCAATACCCGAACCATATTCGACCAATACCCGAACCCTACCCGGCCAATACCCGAACCTTACCCGGCCATACCCAAACCCTACCCGAACTCGGTATAGATTTTCTGGCCAATACCCGGACCTGAACCCGATTCGGGTATGACCAATACCCAAAAAGTCAAAACCCTGTCATACATGTTCTCAGGTATATACCCGAACCCAGGTATTAAAAAAACCCGGTTTGTGCACCTCTACCTTCTGACTCGTTTGATCATCAGCCAAGGGTTCACTTATTATAATTGTTATAAACAACACTTCAAACCACTCAGGCTTTGGCCTGATCAATAGAACCTTTTGTGGGTTGATCAAACTTCAACATTTGGAGGTCTAATTTAATATAGTATTTAGAAGGGAGAAAACCATAGTTGTTAAATAAAAACCTTCAAAACTTGCAAAGCTGAATTAATTATGTGAGCTATCACCTTCTAACTTCAACTTTATTTAGACCAACATTATCATGATTTAGCATATTAAGTCACTTAAATGAAGACATCGTAGTTTGATTTAGACATCATGTATGAGATGTTATTAAATTATTTATTTTAAAACGACATATGTTACCATTTTTCTTTTATCTTGAACTACAATTTTATACCATGTTCTAAACTTCTCTCAACAGTCAAAATCCACTTCACACTATATCTTTTAGTTTGATCCAATGAGAATGTCTAACTAATTTAACAACTTTAACACCTACAAAGTTATCTCTTTTGGTCATTAACTCTAAAATTCTTTCACAATTTTTAGAACTAGTTTACACAAAACACATTGAGAAGGAGGTCTTGGGTTCAAGTCCCATAGACGATATGAAATAAAAAAAAAATGCCGTTTAAAAAAAAACAATTTCAAGAATATAAGTTTGTCGTATTATAATAAATTTAGTAATCAAATCTTTTTCTTTTCTTGAAGATGGTTGTCTCGATTTTAATGGTGAACAACAAAACTCAAAAGTAAAGCCAATGAGCTTGCGGTTGAGTGGTAAAGGAGAGACATGGGTTTCCAAGAGACCCAGGTTTAACTCTAGCTTTCCCTATTAGTTTCCAGTGGCACCTGGTGATGATGGGAGACTAGACGAGTAGGCGGCGATCGCTAGTTCGATCGTTGAACTGAATAGATTTTACCTCACCTGTCTTCGGGCGAGTGTTCATGGGGTTCTGTTCTAGGTGAGGGTTTTCCCCAGTTCGGATACGAGTGTATCCCGATGTGGTGAATTTCTCCACTAGCCCATTTGAAGGATTCGTTGACCGTTCAAAAAAAAAAACTCAAAAGTAAAAACCAAACATCAAACGAACCTTAATAATCATTTTAGTAAGCCTTAATCTTTTATATAAAATGACCCAAAATTTGAGCGGAACGGACACAACCTTTGCATAGACACAAAAGACCCCAAAGTTGCCATCTTTCATATCAAAAAAGGAAACGTGCGATAAAAAGGCAATTAATTTCATCATCACGATCTCTCTCTCATAGACACATGTAATCGGACTGAATAGTGACTTTACACAACTTAAACAGAAAATTTTGAGATTTTGGAAAATGAAAAAGGTTTTGATAATTGCGTTCACACTATGTATTTTGCCTCAAATAGAAGGACCTTAATCTTTTTTTATTTTTTTTCAAATTACAACAATAGCCTTAATTGATATGAGTCGTTAATCAAACATATCAATGGTTTAATCAAAGTTTAGGGGCTGTTTGACAACATCTGAATGATTAAGTGCTGAACCAGTAAGAGTTCTGAACCATTAAGAGCCTGCATAATGCTTAACCGTTCAGAGGCAAATGTCTGACCAATTCAGATTAGAGGTCTTAACCATTTAGACTCTATATAATGCTTAACCATTCAGAGGCAAATGTCTGAAACCATTCAGATATATGCTCGTGAAACAAACAGTCTGAACCATTAAGTATTGAACCAGTAAGAGGTCTGAACCATTAAGAGTCTCATTAAGAGGTAAACAAACAGCCCCTTAGTAAGTTTTCTCGTTTAAATGAGTTTTTTTTAGAAACTTCAAGGGGTATCCTAAAAAAATTTCTGGACCTAGGGGCATTCTAATATTTTCTAAGGGGTATCCCCGGTACATAAAACGGAGTGAAAATAATTTTTTGCACTAATTTTACTTTCCGCCAGTAAAGTTAAGAGGTAGCTCGGACTACTCCAAAAATCTACTTACCTCCGCCCCTACAGTGCGGTTTATGTTCAACGGGTCATCCACGTGTGTTTTTCTTGCGACAGTGCGCCAACATGTGTTTTGTTCTTAGAATTTCCTCGAACACGTTACATCTCTTGATTACTTTTTGTAAGGGTGCAAACGAGCCGAGCCCAAGCTCGACTAGGCTCGATCGCTCATTTAACTTATGAAAGCTCGAGCTGGCTCGGTCCGAGCTGTGTTTCTAAAGCTCAAGCTCGGCTCTTAGTCAATTTTTCAAGCTCGAGCTCGGGCTAGGCATGACTTGTGATTTCTTCATACTTAACTATGAATAGTAATTAATATTAATTAAAAATTATATAAATAATGGCTCGTTTAGGCTTGCTAGCCGGCTCGAACTCGATTAGTGAAGCTCAGGCTCATTTACTCAGCATGCTTATTTTTAAGCTCAGACTCAAGCTCCTTATGCTCGGCTCGGTTTAAAGCGTTTTTCAAGTCGAGCTTGAGTGGCTCATGAATAGCTCGACTCGTTTGCAATACTCACTTTTTGTACTGTTTAGGGTTTTTTTTTTTTTAATCATCGCTTGTATATGCATTGGAGTGGCCTTGAATTATTAATTATTAATATTTAATATGGTGTTTTCTAGAAGGTCCCAGTCATTTCCCAACGTCAAAGAAAATGAGATCATTCAGTATATTATTAACTGAGTAAATTACAATTTTAGTCCCTGTAGTTATATCAATTACATCATTTTAGCTCAAAAAAAATCTTTTAATATATGAGCCCCTAATATCTTTTTTTTTTCTAACCCTTTTGGCTTCTAACAATAAGCTCATCCATTTACTTTTAGGGGCCAAAATGGTTAGAAAAAAAAAAGTTAGGGGCCAAAAGGGTTAGAAATAAAGACGTTGGGTGCTCAGATGTTAAAAGATTTTTTCTGGGCTAAAAAGGTAAAGGTGATTTACTCTTATTAACCTCTATTACACTTATCAAAACGCATGAACAGTGTTTTAATCTTTATTTATTTATTTTTTTGTTTTTTTTTAAATTTTTTGTCATTTTATCTTTACCTTTTTTTTTGTTTTTACAGTTTTATTTTTACTCTTTTTGACTTTTTTGGCCTTTTCTTTTTTTCTTTTTTTATTTTCTTGCTTGAACTTGAACAGTGGTTGCCATCTAGATGGCATGGATTTGTTGCTTTTAGTTTTTTTTATTCTTTTATATTTTTATGATTTCTTTTATCTTTTGCTTTTTATTTATAGTTTTTTATTTTTTTTACCTCTTAACTTTTAGCGTTGACACTTACAACCCTTTAACTTTATAATCAAGTTTTACGTGTTTATTTTTATTTACGTGTTGGTATAAATTAAAATTGATTTGCGTTATTTTGCGTTTAGATGTAAATTTTTCGCGGAAATGAGTTGGGTCAAGTATAATATGTTCACATCCGTATAATTATGTACGTTTTCAGTTAGTCTATATTTTAACGTAATTTTTAGGAAAATGAGTCGGGTAAAATATAATACACTTTCGCGCTTATTTTTATTTACGTTTTCAATTTATCTACGTTTTGATGTAAATTTTGTTCGGAAACGAGTAGAGTAAAATATAATATGTTTTCATTAGACTGTATAAATTCGAGTCATTTTACGTTTTGACATCGCCGCAACTCGCCATAACTATTTTCTTACGTGCTTATTTTAGTGCACGTCTCGGTACAAATTCAAGTTGGTTTACATTTCGATGTATCTTTTTTTTTCCAGAATATGTTAACTCAAATATAACACGTTTCTATGATTATTTTTATGTACTTTTTTTTTTCTTTCTTGATTTTTTTTCTAGACTTTATTATTTCTATTTCTATACTTTTCTTTATGTTTGGTGTTTTAGTTTTATGTTCCTTTTTTTATTGAAGTTATATTTAAGATAACGTTTAAGTTTTTATTTACAATTAATTTAAAATCATACCATCTCGCTGCCCGATTTAAATTTATTTTTATCGTTTTCGATCGATGTAAAAAATTTGTCAACATTCTTTTGAGTTTCTTTCTTTCGGATGGTTGTTATATTGAACCGGAATAGATATCGAATGAAATCCTGCGGCGTAGCGTGGGTAATCTTACTAGTTGGTTCAATATATGAAATTAAAATGGTTATTTGTACCTACAAAATGAAAATAAAAAGTATAATCATAAAAATTGTTACTTAACTTGAAGTTTAGTAGACAGCCCAAATATAAATGGTTTGTGCTAGATTAATTGAATTGTAATGGGCCTTCCAAAATCTCATCTAATGGAAATTACTGAACCAGTCTCATCTCACATTCTAACCTGAGTTGTTAAGTATAAAGAATAAAAAGAAAGAAAAAAAAAACCAGAGAGAAAGTTACTTAAATGGCTTGGTTATTGTTAGATCATTTAATGGAGTAGAAATGAAAACATATTCTGATGTAATGCGGTGGCAAAATCAACATGCTAAGGCTATAGGGTGTGGTATAAAGCCCCTAGGGGCTTTATCACATCACGTCAGCATCACGTCGGATCCATGTCAGCCAGGGGGCTTTATCACGCATTCCCTTAACTTGCAGGGTGTGGGATAAAACCCCCCTTCAAACTATAGCGCCCCCACCTGCAACCAATCACCCTCGATCCTGCCAAATCTTCTTCGTTACCATGTTGGCGAAACCACCATGGCGCCCCCTCTTAAATCGGTGGGTATGGACGGTGGCGCCCTCCACACCCTCCGGCCTAAGACTGAGTGGTGTGGAGTGGCGCCTTACCTCTACATCAGCCAATAACGCCCTGAACATCACCCCATGGACGCCAAAGAAGGGGGTGTTAAAGGGGTGTCAAAAGGGCTCTTGTAAGTGTAATGACGGGCGTTAATGGGGTGGTTCTTGTGGACCCCATCTTGCAGGTGATGTTTAGGGTGTTAGCATTGTTTCGGTTTGGTTTTAATATTTCACGGTTTGGTTTAGGTTTTCAGTTATTTAAAACCGTTACGAATGGTTTGGCTCATGATTTAACCGAAAAACCGTTAAAATCGGACAGTGAACATCCCTACCAATCACTAAATAAATCTAAATTTTATTGTAGTTACATTCGGGTCAAATTGTTCTTTTTTTTCTTTTAACAACGATTTTTTACACCGAAATATCACTTAACATTACACACTTGCAAGAATTTAAAGTGACACTATTTTCATGGGGTACACATACCATACCATTAGACGATTAAATTATAATTATTTATGCGGATTGGCATCAACATTTTATGGAAAATCCCGTAGCAATCAAAACAATAATAAAAATGTGGACCATTATCTATAAAAAAAAAAATACTCTAGAGTCTAAACCTTTATTTCTTCTAGGGATGGTAATGTATAAGTATGGCTAATTCTATTCTAATTTCATACAAATTGTAAAATTAGATCTCATACACAGCTCAATACTCATTGGGTATATTTATGGTAAGTACCCGCCGGATATCAGTATACCCATTAGACTAAAAAAGAATTGTCCATTGAGATTTTTTTAAGTATATTTTTTTTTCTTTCATTTACATTCTTATACAATTTTATGTTTGTAAAAACATACAATAAATGTATATACATGCCAAACTATGTACATATCATAATCACTATGAAATATTTTAAACATCTAAAATATGTAAATATCATGGTGATATAAATCCTGATAGATAATTTTATATTTCGTAAAATAAAAATATAACTAATATCATCAAAATATAAATTTCAAAAGAAAATTTTATTTTATGTCTTTCAAGATTATCACAAAAATTCGAGATTATCACAAAAATTGGCACGGCTTCGAGAAAGGGAAACAAAATAAGTCAGTTATGTCTTTCAAAATTCATACACGTACGTACACATGAAATTAATAGTGAATGTCATTACCATGAGAAAACGTACACATGAAATTAATAGTGAATGTCATTACCATGAGAAAAGAACAGCATATATAGCTATGTTCTTCATCAATTCAACCTCACGTTGACATATCAGGTTTGAGTCGTTTGACGATAAATTCAAGATTTCCTACTTTTTTCTATTTTATGTTCCCAAAACTATTAGCTTACACTAATTCAATCCCAAACACATATAAGTAACTAAGGGTGGTCTGTGATGGAGGGTGAGTGATGAGTGAGAGAACACCGCCGCAAGCACTTGATCACGCGTGCGGACTTGAATGCCATGATGTGTATCGCGTGCGTGATAGATGAATGTGTGTGGAAATATTTTTATTTTTTGATAATTTAAAAATAAAAAAAAGTGAGTGATGGAATATGATGAGTGATGCGTCACCGTTGCATGTGTGACAGAGTGAAATGTGATGGAGTGAGTTGTTAGAGTAAATTATTTATTTAATTATTATTAAATAATTTGTGGTGCCCTTATTTATCATTTATCTAATAACTAGATCAATATTTACCTTAATATCCCTATAAAATTAACTGGACTTTATTTGATGGACGTAAAGGCCCGTACTAGTTAATTAGGGTTTTCCCTTGGGTGAAGCATATAAATACAGGTTATTGGGGAACCCTAAAGATACACCATAAAGTTTACGGCCCCCAATAACCTAATTCGTATTCAACTCCATCCTAACTGCTCACCCTAAACGGGAACCGATCAAGATGGCTTCTTCTTCATCTCTAACCACTACTGGATTGTCAGGTATATCATGATCCCTAAAGTGTTTTTCCATTAGATATTAAAAGAACCGATTAACATGTGGTATCAGAGCGATGTTACTCAGTTCTTAAATTCCCTTATGATCTGGAATTGAAGTCGGAAAAAAAAAACTAAGTTTTTTTTAAACTTGATATAATCGGCTTTGTATTTCTTGATTTTTTTTGTTGTCGATGAAGTGGCTTACTATTTCACACTCAAAATTGCAATTTAGTTTAATAATGATTATTCATATAATATTATTGCAATTCCAGTTTCTTTTGCTTTGCAAATTCAAGTATCATCGATATACTATTATGATGTCGGTCAATGTTTTGGAATTCGCATGCTGACAAATTTTTGGAATTCAATTTTGGATTTCACATGTTATTTTAACATGCATATTTAATCAATTAGTTATCGTAATTATAGAAAAGCAATTCATGTATTCAATGGATTGTCAGATTTCCATGTAAATCGATGAATTGATTCTAAGGCCATGGGTATGGGGCTTAGGTTGGGGCGTGGGTTGGGGGAAAACGCCCAAACCATCACCCCGGGTGGGCTTGGGTTTCAAGCCGGGCGTGGGGTGGGGGAGCAAGTTGACATGGCGGGCTGTGAATGACCCATTCAAACTAGCCGTTGGGGGCTATTTAAAAAAAAAATTGTTTTTTCCTTTATAAATACTTACCACATTTAACATTTTTCTCACACAATATCAAACACATAAAACACAATATTGCCATGAGTTCTTCAAGTTATAGTGAATCGTCATCATCATCTGACGATGGTGCGGAAATATTTCTACAAACGATCGCGGTGGTGGTGAAAGCTATCGTGGAAGACGAAGACGATGAGGAAGAGACTCAACAACCTAAACGGAGGAGAATGTACATCGCTCGTGAACTGCAGGTAAAGACGTCGAGTGAGCATTCGGTGTTTTGAAGAAAAGGTGACGAATATTGACAATGCATTGTCGACTATGGGACAAGGATCAGATTGGAAACGTGATGTACACATGTATCATTCTTCACAACATGATTTTGGAGGATGAAGGTAGAGCGGTCGTAACCTACTATGATGATGATGACCCCCAACCAGGTAACGTAACAGACGAAGATAAAGCGGCAAATGAATTTTTTATAAAGTCAAGGGATATACATCACAACCTTCGATCTGATTTGGTGGAACATGTTTCAACGATTCCTGGGTTCGAAACCGACGAAGACGACGAAGAATGATAGGTTTTTATTTTGATAATCATTTTGTATGTTTATTTTAATAATTATGTTGTATGTTTATGTAGTTTTTGGTTATAAATATATATATATATATATTAAAAAAAAGCTGATGTGGCTTGGCCACGCCAGCCAAGCCACGCCCACCATACCCCCTTCAAAAGTGGGTTGAAGACTTGAGTTTTGAAATTCCACGTGTCAACCAATGCCCAACCCAACCCAACCCAAGCCCCACCATACCCCACGGTCTAAGTGGCAACATATGATTTACTTAATTTCCATCGAATAATAATTTTAAATTAGTTATTATGTTAACTTTTATTTTAATTATTGATATGAATGTTTCATATGGTATCACCTAATTTTATGATAGATTAAATTTTCAGTAAACTGCCATTTTGGTTCCTGTGGTTTGGGCACTTTTGTCATTTTAGTCCAAATCTCAAACTTTTAAATCTGGGTCCCTGTGGTTTCGTTTTTGGTCCAAAATTCAAATCACCTGATATTTAGTTAATAAAATCTTGTTATTTTGTCTTTTTCTGAGGGGTAAAATGGTCAATATGATTTTATTATAGCATATTATTAATTAATTAAATTCAAATATTGCCCACCCCCACCCCACTTTATCTTCTTCTATCTCTCCCACCTACCAATCGTTACAACAACCCCCACTGTACCTCTTTATCATTTAGAGGGGTAGGGGTGGAATCACTCACACCCAATTCCATCACTGACAACATCCAATCAGGTTCTGCCATGTCATCAACCATTATTTCCATCACTCACACCCTTTTTTGCTGGAAATGGTCATCACTTGTACAAATTCCATCACTCACTAATTTTTTAATTTTTAATTTTTTTAATTATAAATTCCGTTTTTTTAAATTCTGTTTTTTTTTAAATTCTGTTTTTTTAAATTCTGTTTTTTTAAATTCTGTTTTTTTAAAAACTGAAAACTGGTTTTTTTTTTAACTGAAAACTGTTTTTTTTAAATTCTGTTTTTTATAAAACTGTAAACTGTTTTTTTTAAATCTGTTTTTTATAAATTAACAATAGTTAAATGATATGAAGTATAGGCATTTATTATAAATTTGATTACTCAGCTTGTGCAACATGCATCTCTGCCAAATGTCAATCGGTCTCATAAATATTTATTGTTCAACCAAATTTTTTCTATATATAAATACCTTGTGTATTCATCTCACCATAGCCTTTAACATGAAAGAAATGAGATCCTTCTGCGTTTTCTTGGTTCTCTTCTCGCTTCTTTTGGTAATAATTCATGTATATGTCAATGCTCATGTTAAAATGCATGTGTTATTCATCTTTCTTGATTTGATCTAAAACTGTTTTTTTTTTTTAAATCTGTAAACTGTTTTTTTATAAAAAATCTGTAAACTGTTTTTTTTTAATCTATAAACTGTTTTTTTTTAAATCTGTAAACTGTTTTTTTATAAAAAATCCGTAAACTGTTTTTTTATAAAAAATCTGTAAACTGTTTTTTTTTTTAATCTATAAACTGTTTTTTAATAAAAAATTTGTAAACTGTTTTTTAATAATAAATGTAAACTGCTTTTATTAATAAAAAATGACCCACAATGTTCCATTTTCAATTTCGAAAACGCGTGCTCCGTTTGACGCGTTATATGTAAAACGCGTTAAAGTTGAGGGCGGCGGCGGTGTTTGCATTTGTTCCACGCGTGGAAATGATCCACCACGCTTCCACCCCGGGTCCTCTTATCGCAGTTTGTCAAATGTCCTGCTTGTTGATCACATATGCTTTCAATAAGTTGATCACATACTTATGCATTGTTAGGTTATTTAGCCTATAAATGAAGATTAGAATGAAGCCACTGAAGCTTGATTTTGTTTTACCTCCAATTATTTATCACTTCTATAAAATGGGATGCTGAGAAAAAAAACTTTTCCAAAATCGTGCAGAGAATTGACCCGAATGGACCCAAGGGATGAACATTATTTCTTCCTTTTTATTATTGGCTGAAATATGTGCACTAGAAACACACACACACAGAGTCCCCCAATGCCATTCAGTTTCAATCACCTAAACCCTAGCACCTTAATCGAACACTTACCAGTTGCTTCTCGTTGAATTGATAAAAAATTTAAATCGATTGGACGAGTGATAACGGAAACCATAATCTACGAAGCCACTGAACCAGCGGCGCATTGAGATTCGACGGAGGAACGAGATGAGGATATCCAGCTTCGTCTAGAAAGGCTAGGGTGATTGGATTTGAAGCGATTGTGTGGAGGATTGAAGTGTTAAACCCTAGATGAAGACGATGAAAATGAAACCCTAGAGTTGAAGCAGGTGGTGAGGCATGTACAGTCCGACTGTTGAAGAGGTTGCAGGTCAGCGGAGGGTTTATGGAATGAGGTCAGGGTGGTGGGTGGTCGTAGGTGGCAGAGGTTGGTTGGGTTTTAGGTGGTTGATTTTGGGATTTTCCGGTGGTGATGGGAGGATTGAGGTGGGAGAGATATTATGAAGAAGATAAAGTGGGGTTGGGGTAGGGTGGGGGTGGGTGGGTCCTACTTGAATTTAATTAATTAATAATATGTTATAATAAAATCATATTGACCATTTTACCCCTCAGCGAAAAGAAAACATAACAAGATTTTATTAACCAAATGACAATAAAAGTGAAACCACATGGACCCAGATTTAAAAAGTTTGAGTTTTGTACTAAAATGACAAATGTGACCAAACCTCAGGGACCAAAATGGCAGTTTACTCTTAAATTTTGATTATGTTTCCTAAAGTTGTGTAACTTTGTCTCCAAGTTTCGTATAAAGATTATTTTATTTTTATAAACGAATAATTAACTTGGATAAACTTAACTTTTAAATAATCATTCAACTGATTCCTTTGATTGATTTAAAATTTGCTTAACTAAAATAACATTTTTTTCAAGTTCTCACTTCTGCCCAAAGGTGATGTGTTTACTTGTGGCGTTATTTAGTGAACTTAAGCATAGTCACTTAGGTGTATATCATTATTATATGAACAAGCATAGTGTAACGTTTGCCTTATTACATTTGTTCATATGATATACACATGACTTCCGCCTAAGATGCATGAGTGTTTCAACTTATGCCCAAAGGTGATGTGTTACACTCATGTCTCGCAAACTTTGACTTGTGCCTAAAATTATGGTGTTTCAACTTCTGCCCAAAGGTGATGTGTTACACCTAATCTGCACAGTCTGATTGTTCATAATACTTGTATGATTGGCCATAGCCAAAGCGAAAACCGTCATTCAATTAGAACCTTATTTAAAATTGGTGTGTATAAATAACGTTATCACAGCTTCCTTAGTATAATGGTCTTGATTTCCGCCTGCCTTAGTTTTAGGTTACCCATAAGTTACTCTAACTTCTCCTTTTGCAATGTATCTTATTCTTCTCATTTTAATCCGCTATTAGCTCTTGTTATGGCTATTGATACTTTGACTGGTGCAAACTATGCTTATGGAAGGATTCTCTTAACCTTACTCTCGCACTCATGGAGTTTGACTGTGCGCTAACTGAAAACGCTCCCCTGCTCTTACTGATAAGAGTACTGAAGCTGAAAAACTACTCCATCAAAAGTGGGAGAGAGCTAATCGCTTGTCTCTTATCTTCATGAAAAACTCGATAAGTCCTGCTATCAGGGGAGCTATTCCTGACGCTGCTACAGCTAAGGAATATCTGACTAATGTGGTGGCTCAATTCCAAGGGACGTCTAAGGCACAAGCCAGCACCCTCATTCTGAAATTGGTGACTACAAAGTATGATGGGATTAGTGGTATTCGTGAGCACATCCTGAAAATGAATGACATGGCCCAAAAGCTCAAGGGATTAAATATAGATATTAGTGATGGCTTTTTGGTGTATTTTATCATGACGTCTCTGCCCGCATCTTATGAAGCATTTAAAGTCAACTATAACCTTCAGAAGGACCAATGGAAGATAAACGAGTTGATTGCTATGTGCGTGCAAGAAGAAGAACGCCTGAAACTGGAGAAAGCCGATGTTGCTTACCTGATGACTGCTGACTCGAAGAAAAGGAAGGGGAACTACAATAAGAAGCCTAATGTAAAGGTCCAAAAGCGGGATGCAGGTGCAAGTGCTTTTGGCTCTAATGACTCCAAAGGGAAGATTCACTGCAAGTTCTGCCGTAAGGTGGGACATAAGCAGAAGGACTACCCGGACTTTAAGGAGTGGCTAGCCAAGAAAGGTGATAATCTTTTTGTGATACTTGAGTCCTTTAATTTAAATGTTCCATCTAATACTTGGTGGTTTGATTCTGGTTCTATGGTTCATGTAACCAATTCCTTACAGAGATTCCATACAATCCGGAAGCTGGAAAGAAACCAAAGAACACTTAAGCTAGGAAATGGAAAGCCGCTAGTAGTCGAGGTCGTGGGAACATTAGATTTAGTTATGAAAACTGGTTTAACTATTAGACTTTATGACACCTTATATATTCCTGAGATTACTCGGAATCTTGTATCAGGACCAAAGTTAGACGTAGACGGTTTTCTTGTTTCTCATGGTCATGACAAACTTACTATCAGTTTTAATTCTCAAATATTTGGTTATGGCTTCTTGTATGGTGGTCTCTATCGATTAGAACTAGATGATGATTTTTCCAAGTCTTTGTTATCATATAATATTAATGGGAACTTAACAAAGAGAAAACGAAAACGAGACTTAGAAACTTCATCCATGTTGTGGCATCAACGTTTAGGCCACATTTCACGAGAACGCTTAACTCGACTCGTGAAGGATGAGGTCTTACCACCTCTCGATTTCAATGATTTTGTAACATGTGTCAAATGCCTTAAAGGTAAAATGACATCAGCGAATAAGAAAGGTGCCACTAGGAGCTCTAATTTATTAGAACTCATTCATATTGATATTAGCGGCCCTTATAACATCGCTGGCATAACTGGACACACTTCATTTATCACGTTTATTGATGATTATTCACATTATATGCACATGTATCTCATTAAAGAAAAATATGAATCTCTCACAACTTTTAAAGACTATAAAGCTGAAGTTGAAAAACAATTAGATCGTCAAATAAAAGTTGTTAGATCAGATAGAGGAGGCGAATATTATGGTCGACATACTGACGTGGGTCAGGCTCCTGGACCATTTTATGAGTTTTGTAAGGGCCAGGGGATCGTGGACCAATATACTATGCCCGGTACTCCTCAGTAGAATGGTGTTGCTGAGAGAATAAATAGAACCCTAATGGACATGGTAGGCAATATGTTAGCCAACTCAGGTTTGCCCTTATTCCTCTGGACCGAGGCCTTAAAAGCAGCTGTTCATATACTCAATAGAGTTCCTTCGAAGTCTGTCCCTAAAACTCCTTATGAACTTTGGACAGGAAGGAAACCGAGTCTTAGATATATGAAAGTATAGGGTTGCCTTGCCGAAGCTAAACTTTATAACCCGTTCTTAAAGAAACTGGATATGAAAACAACAAGTTGTTTCTTTATTGGATATCCAAATCACTCAAAGGGTTATAGATTCTATTGTCCCTCCCATGTTACTCGTATTGTAGAAACCAAGCGTGTCGTGTTTCTTGAGGACTTTAAGGTCAATGGGAGCAGTGAAAATCCTTACAATGATTTACAAGAAGTACAAGACGCGGGGGGGGGGGGACACTCGTCCTTTTCATTACCTCCTATTACTACTCCTCTTGTACTCGATGCTGAACCGCATGTCACTGCACCACCTCCAACTCATTCAGAATTAAATGTTGCTCTGCATGTACCTGAGAATGAAGGACCCTCCAATGTCGAAGTTGAGAATCAACCTAGGAGGTCATCTAGGGCGAGAAGGCCCACTAATTTTGATGATTATGAAACCTACCTAGCTGAAGCTATATCAGATGATGGAAAGTTTACCGATCCTACCTCTTACAATGAAGCCATTAGTAGTGATCAGTCTTCTGAATTGAACAAAGCTATGATTGACGAGCTTGACTCCATGAAGAAAAATGACGTTTGGGATTTGGTTGAATTACACGACGGTGTTAAACCCGTAGGATGTAAATGGGTCTTCAAAACAAAACTAAATCCGGATGGAAGCGTTGAACGATATAAAGCAAGAGTGGTTGCGAAGGGCTACACTCAGAAAGAGGGAATCGATTATCAAGAGACCTTTTCACTTGTTTCTCGAAAAGATTCCTTAAGGATCGTCTTGGCCCTAGTAGCTCATTTTGATTTAGAGTTGCATCAGATGGATGTCAAGACTGCTTTCCTCAATGGAGACTTGTATGAAGACGTGTTCATGAATCAACCTGAAGGGTTCAAACCTAAAGGTCAAGAACATCTTGTCTGCAAGCTGAAGAAATCCATATACGGTTTGAAGCAAGCATCACGTCAATGGTATCTTAAGTTTGATGAAGTCATGAAGACGCAAGGCTTTATGAAGAACCAGGTGGATCAATGCACCTACCTCAAGATGAGTGGGAGCAATTTTGCTATACTTGTCCTTTACGTAGATGATATTCTATTGACAAGTAATAGCTTAGATATGTTGCATGAATTGAAGCGCTTACTCTCGCATAACTTTGACATGAAAGATCTCGGAGAGGCTTCTTATGTTATTGGCATCGAAATACACCGAGATAGAAGTAATGGAATTTTGGGCTTATCACAAAAGGCTTACATTGATCGTGTCCTTAGTCGATATAACATGCAACACAACTCTCCCTCTGTAGCTCCAGTAGTTAAAGGAGATGTTTTCGGTTCTTTTCAATGTCCGAAAACCGAGGATGAAAAATGAGAATGATACCTTATGCCTCAGTAGTTGGGAGCCTCATGTATGCTCAAGTCTGCACTCGTCCAGATATCGCTTATGTTACAGGGATACTAGGCCATTATCTGTCTAATCCTGGCCTTGATCACTGGAAAGCAGCGAAGAAAGTACTTCGATATCTTCAGGGGACGAAAGACTATAAATTGACTTATAGAAGAAGTGACGTTTTGGAAGTTGTTGGTTATTCCGATTCGGACTTTGCTAAATGCAAAGATGACAAGAAATCCACTTCAGGGTATATCTTTATGTTAGCCGGCGGACCTATTTCATGGAGGAGTCATAAACAACAGCTAACTTCAACATCCACTATGATGGCAGAATACATTATTGTATATAATGCTACCTGTCATGGAATGTTGCTAAAGAATCTGATTACTGGACTCAGAATTGTTAATTCCATATCTAGACCATTGAAGCTGTACTGTGATAACTCGGCTGCCGTTAACTTCTCGAACAGTAACAGTTCGACCGGAGCTGGATTGTATCTTGATACAAAGTATTTGTTCGTACGTGAACGTGTTGAGGAAAATAATCTTTATATTGAGTATATAAGTACGAAAAATATGCTTGCGGATCCGATGATTAAAGGTCTCCCACCTAAAGTATTCGAATAACATGTTTTGAAGATGGGCTTTTGTAAAGACCTTATTTAAATGCATATTGTACTTACTTACGTTTTAATGATAAAATTTCCTCATTTGATTTGTTTGTTCGCTAGCCTAATGACGTAAAGACTATTATTATACAAATCATCGTTTAAGGGCTTACTTGTAAATTGATCCTTATTTTGCTTAGGTTTTAAATTTGGGATTGTAGTATGATTAATGGGGGTCCTGAGTTGAATAACTGACTCAACGACTGTATTTTTCTGCTGCAATTTTGGTTTAAAACTAAAATGAGTATTAACTCCTGATCAGGCTTATCTAATACTCATAATAAATGATCACTCGGCCAAGTGGGAGAATGTTAGAGTAAATTATTTATTTAATTATTATTAAATAATTTATGGTGCCCTTATTGATCATTTATCTAATAACTAGATCAATATTTACCTTAATATCCCTATAAAATTAACTGGGCTTTATTTGATGGACGTAAAGGTCCGTACTAGTTAATTAGGGTTTCCCCTTGGGTGAAGCATATAAACACAGGTTATTGGGGAACCCTAAAGATACACCATAAAGTTTACGACCCCCTCATTGCAATAACCTAATTCGTATTCAACTCCATCCTAACTGCTCACCCTAAACGAGAACCGATCAAGATGACTTCTTTTTCATCTCTAACCACTACTGGATTGTCAGGTATATCATGATCCGTAAAGTGTTTTCCATTAGATATTAAAAGAACTGATTAACATGAGGTGCTAAATGATGATTGGTTGTGATGTGTGATGAGTGATGATCAACAAACCTATGTAACCTAAGCTGACCTTTGACACAACACAAGTAAATTCTCGTCAGATAACCTTTTTTTTAGTTACTATATTTTGTCAAACCTATAATTCCAACCAACTATTTCAAATTTAGTTTCTCGTCATGCTGTGTCTCCTTGCAAACAATCATCTAATACAAGTATTTCACGAGGTCTGTTTAGCCCGTTACTTATCAATATATCAACCATTCAATATATTGTACCCTTATACACATTTCTTTCTCTCTCTCTCTCTCTCTATATATATATATATATATATATAGGGGAATGATCCACTAAAAAGTGGATTTTGCTTAAGTAGCCTAAGAAGGATTGTGATGATGACATGTGACACTCCTAATAAGTACGAATGAAGGGCATTTTAGTCCTTATAAATATGAGTGAAAATGACATGTGGCACCCCTTTTGTTTTTTTTTTAAAATACAACAAAAAAATCTTGTACAAAAAAATATAGCACAAATATCTAGTACAAAAAATCTAGTAGAAAAAAATATAATACAAAAATGTAGTACAAAAAAATATAACACAAAAAAATATAGCACAAAAAAATTCAGCAAAAAAATGTAGTACAAAAAAATTCAGCACAAAAAATTGAGAAAAAAAAATCTAAGACAAAAAAATTCAACAAAAAAAATTTAGCACAAAAATATAGTACAAAAATCCAGCACAAAAAAATGTTATACAACATAGAAATACAACACATTTAGTGGGTTTTTTAGTCTTCATATTTTATATAGCAATATGGTACTCAAATTAAAGATAAAAAGACGCTCGATTTTACGGTGAAATTTTTATGAAAAAATAATTTCGTATAAAAAAATTATGAACGTTTAAAAAATGAGGGTGGAATATACATGTGCCTTGCATGTGGAGAGAGAAAGTCTATAAATATGATTTTCCCAAGATACCCTTGCACTCCTCCTTTCTCCTACACTTTCATCTTAACCATTGATTTGAAAAATAAATGGTTAAGATCCTTTCTCATCCTACTTAGGCAAAATAAACTTTTTATTTGATCTTACCCCTATATATATATATATATATATAGGGTCGGGATTTAGAGAAAACGATAGAAAGTGTGAGAACGCTTAACGATCATCCGATCAAAACAATCTATGGACTAGATTGGCACGGTGGCGTTTTCGTAAATAACATCAATTTTATTACGTGGACGCGCTTCATTAAGGGTAAAAGGGTCTTTTGACTACTCCACATAAAACGCCAAATCATGAAATAAAACGCCAAAAACAAAAATCACAGACCATTCTAAGTAAAACGCCATTAAATATAAAACGCCAAACTTAATTATAGTAAAATCCCGCCTTAAAAAACTGCCAAAAAAATCCTATATATACAACATCTCAGACCTTCACTTAAAAACACACACAAAAACCCAAACGCCATATTTCATATAACCCATTCGCCTTAGAAACGCCAAAAAACCCAAACATCAAATATCTTCAACCCCAAAAACGTTTTTTTGAAATTCAGTTTGCCTGTCAGTAAGATTTCGCTCAATGAAATAGACAAAATCCTAAAGTGAGGATATAGTCCATTTCATTGAGTAAAATCTCATTGACTTATCCTAAACTTCCATCAAATTTATAACGCCAAAACATACAAAAACATTATTGAGGTTTGTTGTCAATAAAGTTTAGCTGTATGGGGTGGACAACATTGTCAGTTATCTTTCTTAACCGAAGATTAACAATGTTGTCCATCTCATACAGCAAAACATTATTGATTTTAGCATGATCAAAATTTGAGGTTTAAGGTGATCTTATTTCGTGGCGTTCTTTTTATCGGTAAAACGCCAAAAAAGTTAAAAAAATAAAAAATCGTTGATTGTAAAAATTCAAGATTGTTGGCTGAAGGATATAAACTCAAAAACATTTTGCTGCATGAGATGGACAAATATTCAAGAAAAAGATGCTGATGTCAGACTGTGTACTTCCAAACAGCAACACAAAAAACTACTTGAAAAACAAAAAAACAAACTGAATCATACGAAAGTCGAACCAGCCAGTTAACATTATTCAAAAAAGAGAAAGAAAGAGACTGGAGACAGAGAAGATTTCGAAGATCAATTGTTTATGTATTCTTTTTTTTATTTTCCTTTTCAGTTAATTGTTATATAATAAAAACGTCATATATAATAAAAACTCCAAAACAGCCAAAAATGCTTGTTTAAAACGATATCATCCAGTTAAACGCCACCAAAAAACTGCCAAACTATAATAAAATTACTTTGAAAAGTTATTATAAAAAACCCAAATAAAAAAAATAAAAAAAATAAGAATAAAAATAAATAAAAAGGAAACTTGAAAATGTAACTAGAAACAGTAAATACAAAATCATTAAATACTGAAGAATCTAAAACGCCAAACTTGAAAGATGGGACGTGTTACAGACTTCAGAGATAAAGCTTGTAAAAAACATTAATTATAAAACAGTAACTGAAAAGACAATATACTTTATTATAATAATGCACCGCCTAATTTAGGGCAAAAAAAAAAACATCCTATAAAATGATACATCTCAGCAACTTCCATTTGATCAAACCAAAAAAACAAACGCCAAATACTACCAAATACCACCCACTGTAAAACGGCAACAAATAAACTGAATGAATTGTTATCAGAGGGGAGTACCTCAGAAAGATTTTGCTGCATGAGATGGACAAAATTTCAGGAAAAAGATACTGATGCCAGTCATATGGCATTTTGTATTTTTTGTTCTTGAAAAAGGCTTGGATGAGCAGAATAGATCAATGACACTGAAGAGTGGGATGATGATAAAGATGAAGATCAACATGAAGAAAAAGCGAAAAACCCACCCACACGTCATAGATCTATGTCCCCAAACATCCACAAAAAAAGCCACTACAACAGACGAGCAGGCAAAATAATCAAACCGATGGGTTTGTTAAGTTTTACATAAAACGCCATATTTTGGTGCCAGTTCTTCTACTATTAAAGAACAGAGAGACTGATGACAGTGAATATTGTGAAGAGAGATCCGATTAGCATTTTTAATTTATTTTCTTCGCTTGTATTTTTTTTACTGTGGCTGAAATATAATCCAACAATTGTAAAACGCCAAGATAACCCAAACGCCAAAATATTTATAAAAATAATAGAACAATGAGGAATCTTGTTTAAAACCCCTTCAAAAACGCCATTCAAATAGATTTCCTGCCCCCCGGGCTCCAATGGCATACGTTATGAATAAACGCCATAAACGCCAAAATGTTGATATAATGGAACCATTAAAACGCCATTAATTATTGAATTTGGTTAACGCCAAAAATCTCAAAAACCAAAAATTAAAACAACATTGGGAAAAAGCGGAACAGGAAAAACAGAAGATAAAAGGACAAAAAAGCCCCTCCGCCCTTTTCTAAGCGGCGTGACGCGTGTTGGGCCAGGAAGCGTTCTCACCGTTCTCACACTTTTGATCGTTTTCTCCCGATCCCGTTTATATATATATATATATATAGGGTTGGGCTCTATAGAAAACTCTATCTTTTTTAAAAAACTATGCAAACCCAATGTCATCCATTGATTAGCTTTCATCTAACTTGATCAATGGCTCTCATCATTTTGGTAAGAATTAGAATTAAAAGAAATCTTATAATACACATTAATGATGCTGGAAGGGCATTTTCGGTAGAAGAAAAACACTTTTTGGCATTGGAAATGACAAAACCCACTAGTATCATCATCTCTCTCCTTTTTCTTCTAGTCAAATCTTTCAATACACTATTATCTCTCTCCTCTTTCTTCATCATGTGAAAGAGAAAAGCTTCATGGTCTTCAATGCTGATCCTTCAATGGTGATCTTCATTTGAAGATAATTTCAGTATCATGTGGTCTGAAAGAATCACAAAGACACACGCACGAGTGGGTGTGTGAGAAGAACGATGACAAGATGAATGTTTTTAGAGAGAGAAAGTTTCGATCTTCAAGTTCAGATCTACATCGTGTGAAAGAGAAAATGTTTGAAGATTGTTGTTTTATAGAGAGAACGACGGCAGGATGAAGATTTTTAGAGAGATGAATTTTTTGTTTTAGAGAGAGAAACAACAATCTTCATCATGTTCATCTATAACACCAAGAACACACATACAAGTGTGTGAGAGAGAAGAAGTTTGAAGTATGTTGTTTTAGAGAGAGAACAAGACACACGCACGAGTGTGTATGTGAGAAGAAGGTTTGAAGATCTTCTTCGTGTTCATCGGACGGTTATAGATCCGGTAAGTGTTCTTGAAATATCATTTCACACTTGATTTTGTGTTGAAATGGTTATTAATATGTTTTTGTGTGCTGAAAGTGTTTTAGTAATGGTTGTTAATATGATTTTGTATTTTAAATAAATAAAAAACTTTAGGATGAGATTTTGAACGGGTTTTTTTGTTGGTTTGGTTGCTTGTTAGGGGCTTTTGATCTTAACAGTAGCTGTTTTTTTTGCTGGTTTGGGTTGCTTGTTTGGGTTTTTGATCTGAACAGTAAGTGTTTTTTTGTTTGGTTGCTTGATTCACAGACTCAGGCCCATAACATGTGTTAAGCCCCTTGTTAGAATGTTATATAACGTGTGTTGATTTACAGAAACAAACCCATAAAGATATTCAATTGACAAGCTGGATGGATGTAGGCGAAGTTAATGCGTGTTCTAGTAATGGTTAATGTTCATGTATTTTAAATAAATCCAAAACTTTAGGATGATATTTTGAACAGGTTTTTTTGTTGGTTTGGTTGCTTGTTTGGGGCTTTTGATCTTAACAATAATTGTTTTTTTGTTGGGTTGCTTGATTTACAGAGACAGACCCATAACATGTGTTAAGCACCTGTTAGAATGATATGTAACGTGTGTTGATTTACAGAAACAGATCCATAAAAGATATTCAATTGACCAGCTGGATGGATGTAGGCGACGTTAATGCGAGGAAATTGAATAAGTCACATCCTTTGGAAAAGAAGTCTTCGTTCATTTATAACATGTGTTGGTGGTTCATGCTGTAACAGAACACCATGATGTAACCCGACTTGTATTCATGTATATGAAAGTGGTTTGCAAAACACCACGATGTGCATATACTGATCGTAACACGTGTACAAGTTAATATGGAACATACAAGTAAATATTGTAACACCGTATACCTGGGATAACATTTTGGAATGTATAACATGTGTTAAGCCTCTGTTATAATCTTTTTGTAACCTGACATGTATTCATGTATAAGCTAGTGGTTTACAAAACACCATGATGTGTATATACTGATCTAACATGTGTTACAATTTGTCTGTTCGGAACATGTAATTGCTTAACATGTGACAAGGGTAAAAACAGTCGACGGGGGCGATGAGTTTAATGGTGAGCTTAGTTAATATCGTAATCTTGTTGTAACCCCACTTGTATACATATGATAACATGTAAGCATCCATTATAACCCGACTTGTATTCATGTATATGAAAGTGGTTTGCAAAACACCATGATGTGCATATACTGATCGTAACACGTGTATAAGTTAATATGGAACATACAAGTAAATATTATAACACCGTATACCTGGGATAACATGTGTTAAGCCTCTGTTATAATCTTGGTTTAACCCAACATGGTGTCATGTATAAGCTCGTGGTTTCCAAAACACCATGATTTGTATATACATACTGTAACATGTGTAACGTGTGTTAAGCCTCTATTATAACGTGTGTTAAGACTTCCAGAATGGATGCATAAACTCCAATAGTAACTTAATAACAACATAGTGTACCTGATATAATGTGTGTTAAGCCTCTTTTATAACGTGTGTTAAGACTTCCAGAATGTGTTAAGTCCATACCGTTTTAACATCGTGTACTAGACAAAACAATAAGAGTCTCACATTACATATTACTAGTAAACGAAAATACATAGCACTAAGAAAATGATGTACCGGTAATTTTGGAATATATAATATGAAACGGGTCATTTGTTTTGCACATTTTGGAATGTATAACATGTGTTAAGCCTCTGTTATAATCTTTTTGTAACCTGACATGTATTCATGTATAAGCTAGTGGTTTACAAAACACCATGATGTGTATATACTGATCTAACATGTGTTACAATTTATCTGTTCGGAACATGTAATTTCTTAACATGTGACAAGGGTGAAAACAGTCGACGGGGGCGATGAGTTTAATGGTGAGCTTAGTTAATATCGTAATCTTGTTGTAACCCCACTTGTATACATATAATAACATGTAAGCATCCATTATAACCCGACTTGTATTCATGTATATGAAAGTGGTTTGCAAAACACCATGATGTACATATACTGATCGTAACACGTGTACAAGTTAATATGGAATTATAATCTTGGTTTAACCTAACATGGTGTCATGTATAAGCTAGTGGTTTCCAAAACACCATGATTTGTGTATACATACTGTAACATGTGTTACGCGCCTGACATGTATAACGTGTGTTAAGCCTCTATTATAACGTGTGTTAAGACTTCCAGAATGGATGCATAAACTCCAATAGTAACTTAATAACAACATAGTATACCTGATATAACGTGTGCTAATACTTCCAAAATGTGTTAAGTCCATACCGTTTTAACATCATGTACTAGACAATACAAAATAAGAGTCTCATATTACATATTACTAGTAAATGAAAATACATAACACTAAGAAAATGGTGGAGCTTCCTTTTACAGTCTGCCTTAGCTTTTCAGCGGCTACCTTTGCTGCCTTAGCTTTTTAGCGGCTATAACACGTGTTAGTTGTGTTGTGCTGTAACATAAACATGGTCATGATCCTTAAGCATCTGATCCACGTTTGACGAAACCA
The DNA here is from genome assembly GCA_030545235.1 of Helianthus tuberosus. NCBI lineage: Eukaryota > Viridiplantae > Streptophyta > Magnoliopsida > Asterales > Asteraceae > Helianthus > Helianthus tuberosus. The sequence continues at coordinate 11,068,357 of CM060436.1, forward strand.
ACGGTCCCGAGAATTGGATCTTGTTTCCCTTGTATCCATCACCATCCTAATAACAAAAAGATAAGATAACCGTTAAGTCGTTAACCAAAGATAACTATTAACTATTATACTTGGTGTTCGTGTTTCAAAACCCATATTCTATAATCGTGGTAATGATGGTGGTGGTGCGGTGGTGCCGGAGGTGTTTACGGTGGTGCCGGAGGTACAATATTGATGGTGGTGCGGTGGTAATGATGGTGGTGGTGCGGTGGTGATGGTGAAAGACATTATAAGATTTGGAAGACTTTAAGGTTTGTATGACATCAATATCAAAGGCAAAACCAATAAATGATCTAGATTTGATTTCCATAGGAAGAGAAGTCTATCAAACCGAACTGTGCATTTCGCAAGCCAATCTAACTTATTTTGCAGCACAGCTATAACCCAACACAAACTAGGGGTGTACACAAACCCTTCAATATGGATCAACATAGTTTGTTTCAGACTTTCATTATATCATAACTCATCAAAATGCAAAAAAAAAAAAAAAATTAATTCTTAATACTTACAACGCAAAATATACACTTTTTTTTTCAAAATGAATCACTTTTTTTAAGATACTGATTTATGCAACTAATTACGTTGCTAAATTTCAACATGAATATTATCAGGTCTTGTGAAAAAAAATATAAAAAACTCTGTAATTATGTTAAATATCATTCATCGAAGAATCAGCTATAGTTTGACCACAAAAGTCAACAAGTTATGAAAAATCAGGTCACGAAATCAAGATCCAGATCTACATCGTTGCATAAAATATAGTCCAAAAAATTAACCACAACGGGAAAAAAAAAACAATTGTGCCAATCATAACCGAGACAAATCGATGAAGAAACAGCTTTACGAAAACAAATTTCCATCAGAATTCACGAAATAGATCTATAATACCAGAATTACGATTGATAATCTAAAGAATCAGGTCATGAATAAATGAAAATTAATAAAATTGGGGTAAAAATGAAGGACCTGAACGAGCCAAACAGTGGTGGTGAAAGCAGTGACTCCCCAAGCGGCGGCAGCCTGGATATCGGTGGCTTGTGGACGGTTTTTTGGCTTCATGAGCTTTAGTGCTGCAGCGCCTCCCGCCATCGTCTTCGATCTTTCTCAAAAGTGAACCCAATGAGAGAGAGATTTGATGAAGAGAGAGAGAGAGAGAGAAACTAATCAGATTAAGGAAGAGATAGATGTGTACAGATCTGGATATGAATGTGAAGAAGTGTGTGTGAGAGAGAAATGTGTACTACATTGGGTATTGGTATAAAGAAGAAAGAGAAGCTAGTATAATATGTCAGGAAGAGAGAGAAAGAGCAATGTAAAAAGACCAAAATACCCTCCTTTTTGTCATCTCCAATCAATGACGTGGCCAATTGTAGGCCTTGTGATGGGTTTCCAAAGTTTTCTAAAAATAAAGGGTTTCTTGTGTAGCATTGCCCTATATATATATATATAGGGGATGGTTCAAATGAAAACCATTTTTATTGTGAAAACTCGAAAACTAACTAAAAAAGCCTAAAAAACACAAAAAATAATTTTTTTTTCAATTTTTTTTTTATAAAAATCGCTAGTTTTTATATATGAAAAAAAATTTTCAAAAAAAAAAATTTTTTTTTTTGTAGTACACATGTGTAATAATACACATGTGTAGTATTACACATGTGCACTACACAAATTTTTTTTTTAAATTTTTTTTATATAAAAAAACCTGCGAAAATTAATATGCAAAAAAAAAAAAAAAAATTTGGTATGTTTTTTTGGCTTTTTTAATTAGTTTTCGAGTTTTCACAATAACTAGTGGTTTTCATTTGAACCTTCCCCTATATATATATATATATATATATATATATATATATAAAGGGTGCCGTTGCTCCACATTTACATATTTGCATCCATAATATAAGTGTTTCATGTGACCCATGGCAAATTGAGATGGGTCCAATATTTACATTCAATGATTGCAACCATTTTGCAATTCTACACATATACAAGTAAAAAAGAGACTCCACACCCATTATCCAAGTACACCATGGTCATAGACTCCATACACCTAATTATGGCATCCCTTGGGTACTAAATATCCATATAAGTCATAAAAGAAGTCAATATACCTGACGCTTAAGATTGATTTGAACTGATAATTTAGATCAGTACTCTAGAACTGATGTAGAATTGCCTGAACAAATGCGTAAATTACCCCAATTAAATATTCACACATCTTTTACAATCAAAATGAAATAATTTAATTTGCTAAAATTCGAGAAAAACCATCAAGTTCGAAATTAGGGCTCCGAAATATGGAATTCGGGTATGGTAGTTGTCATTCGATCTGGTTGTAAATTGAAACCGATTGACGTTGTTGATCCAAGACATTTGAAGCTAATACATATATGTATATTGTTTGTTACGATGTTTTTCTTCATCAATATAATATCTAACGTACACGCCAAGGGGCACATTTCACATCTTTTATTATCAATGAATACAACTATAATATATATACTTAATTGATGGATGTTAACATGGTAAGTTGAAAAATAATCAAGCAGAAAGTACACATTTAGATCGATTAAAGCATCACAAGTATACATCTATCACAATTAGCAAGTGGCTAGAAAATAGACAAGACCTCTATTATTATTCAAAATAATATTTTATATTGCAATCTACTTGGTTGGATAATTTCGAAATGAATTCAGCATCGATCTTTCTCCAGTAGTTGAACACATATTTTTTTTTGAACGACAAATTTGGATCACTGACGGATCGCTGGAGTATTTATGTTTCCTAGTTTTTTTTTATTATTGAATTGAATAATAAAAAAACTAGGAAACATAAATTATTATTATTATTATTATTATTATTATTATTATTATTATTATTATTATTTTATTGTATATAATTTGTAACCATGTTAGCACCATTGGTGATTCTGATTATTGATTTTCACCACCAAACTTTTAGACTATACACTTTCGCCCCTTCTTGATTAATTTATACAAACCCACAAATTGCTTGGAGAGAGAACGAGAGTATAGAGAGACCGGTTGAAGGTTTCTGGCCTCCGATGGCACGTGAACAACTGCACCACACTGAACGGAGTTAAGGGTTCCCAGTGGCGGTGGTGATGACGGTGAGGTGGTTGGTTTCGTTTAAGCGGGACGGAATCGTGAAGGGGGCGGCGTTGTTCGCCGTTTTGTCGGGAAAATAATCCGGGTTGGAGATGAACAACTTAGGTCTAGTTTTGCGTTTGGGGCGTCAACTGTCAATGGAGATGAACAACCTATAATCTCCCCCTTCGCCGTCGACATTGGTCATGCAATTGTCCGTCGTCACCTCTCTTAGAACCGTAGAAAATCAACTTTCTGGCTAGATCTGATAGATTAGTGGCTATCTTGAGTAGTGATGGATTGGGAGAGAGATATCAGTGGGGTTCGTGGCTAAAATAACCCTGACGTTGGCTGGGAAACCATAACATCATGTCTCCAAATCTCATTATCAAGTTATAAAAAATCATAAGATGTTAGACCGATAATTGTTATTAGATTCGGACATTTATTTACTTTTCAGTTGGTGTATTGTATAGAGAAAGATTATTTATGAGGAAAATGTTGATAAAAAATTGTCATTTGTCTTAGTGTGATACGTTCCTGAAGTAGCAATATCATTAAAAGAGTATGGAAAGTTTGAAATCATCTCATATCCGTGTGACCGAGTAAATAATGAAAAACTACTCACTCCCTAAGGAGAATGTGATTACGTATTGATAATTGAAAGGTAATAATCATGGACATGATTAAGAAGTTACCATATAGAATTGTAATGATAGTCATGTTAATAATGAGATTGACCACCAGAAGTGGCAAACTAATAATAATGAGATGGACCACAAAAGTGGCAAACTAAGGAGTGATTGCATAACGTGATGGTTTGAACTTTGAAGTTATAATATATTCTCTCGTATCATACGTTTTGTATTACATATGAGCAAGTAATACACATACGATCATAAAACAAAAGTTTATGGATCATAATTATTTAATTAGTTGGCATGACCGGTTAGACCACACCGAGTCAATAATGATGTGAAACATAATGAAAAACTAGAAGATTCTTCAAGCCGATAATTAGCATTTAATGTTTGCTCTCAAGGGAAATTTTATATTTGCCAAATAAAGGAGGGTGTGTATCCCTAAATATTCTGGAAGTGATTAAAGGATATGCATATCCCAACATGATACCCTTTAGTGTTTTAAATCGATGCATAGTCTAAATGGTTATCAAATCTACAACCTGAAATTTGTGTGATTGTGGCTTAGTTAATATGATAGCAAACATATTAATCCAAAATGATATATTTATTTTGGTAATAATGGTGAATTCAATTCACAAGTTATTAATGATTATTGGAATAAATGTTGAACTTCATATAGCTTATGTTTATACAAGAATTGCTTTGTTGAGACGATAACTAAACGCTCACAATTGATTGCAAAGCCAATGATCATAAGAGTAACAGTTCATATTTGTATTTGTATTTGTATTTGTATTTGTATTTGTATTTGTATTTGGGTACATGTGATTTTACATAGGGGTGTGCACGGTTCGGTTCGGTTTTTGGTTTTTAAAAACCGTTCGGTTTCAGTTTTTTTTGGTTTCGGTTATTTCGGTTTTAGCAACGGTTTGGTTCGGTTTTTCGGTTTTTGAAACAAATTATATAAGATTCAAAACTTAAAAGTATAATTCAAAGTTTAAGAATCTTTCTTAAATGTTTACATTTAAGTTAATATACTTAGTCTTTTAAATTAATATTATTCACATAAACCTAACCTTCTAATCTATTTTAATGTTTCTCCAAAGTTTTTGTTAAGACGTTTTCTTTTATAATACTTTGAAAACCATTTAGTTTTTATATTAAACTTTGTTAGTTCTTGTAAACAATGGATAATTTTAATGATAAATAAACATGGTAATGTTCTTGTTATAAATATTTAACAAACAAGAATAAAATTAATGATTCTTAGTAGCATGGCTAAACACTTAAACAATTTAAACATAAAAATATATAGATTTGGTATATTATTAAAACTTATCGGTTCGGTTCGGTTATTGAAAATGATTATCCGAAAACCGAACCAAAAGTTTCGGTTATTAAAAATCCAAAAACCGAACCGTCGGTTTTTGTTTCGGTTCGGGTTTTTCGGTCTGGATTTTTCGGTTATTTCGGTTACGGTTCGATTATTTCGGTTTTTTGCTCACCCCTAGTTTTACATGTGCAACATTAATTCACATCAAGCCAATGTGTCATCATACTTCCCCTGTTATACTTGGTTTTTGGTTAGGAACCAAATACGTCCCTTCTAAGATTGGTTGTGTGGTATATATAATATTGATCCACCACTAGCACAATACTGGGACTCTAAAAGGGTTGAGAATATATGTTGGGTAAAAAATAATTGTCTGTGATTAAATAATTAAAGCCATTGGTGAGAGATTTGCTTACGGCTCATTAGTTTTTCACTTTAGTGAATGAATGTTCCCAACATTAGGAGGAGATAACAAGCAGTTGGAAAGTGAAATTGGAATGCATTATCATATCCTCTTGATCCTCATACTATAAACGGTGAACCAAAAGTTCAAACGATAATTCATTTACCAATATTAAAGAACAAATTAACAGACAAATTCACTGACCTAAATAAAGTGACTAAGTAAATCACATAATCAACTGCTTATGCTCCAGTCATATTTGTGTCCTAAGAGGACAACCACATATTTTGTAATGAGTCTATTGCACGCCTAAAGCGTGGTAGACTAGTTGATTCCAATAATAAAATTCCTCAAAAATTGGAGCAAGTAATTAAGATGGTCAAGTCGAGGTTATAGTAATAAGAGCTCTGCCACTACATTCTCCACATTTTTTTGAAAGGCTAATTTTATTCATCACCCAAAAGTGTCAAGGGTAACAAGAAGCTACTAGTTAACCCAAAGAGCACAAGCATACACCTGATATACTATTACAATTCACCCATACAATTCCAAATTTTAAAAATTAAAATTTGTCCAGCTATCCCAGTCCATCTCCTTCATTTGCTCCTACTCTTCACCTATAGAAATGATGCCACTTGAATTTCGCCAAAGATACTATCCACCGATGCTCTTTTTCCAAAAAATATTAGTTTAATTCATTCCGGTTCTTCCAAATGAACTACCAACATGAAAACAAAACAATCCTTTGTGTCAACTGTTTCTTGTTTGTTCTGACGACCATATTCTTTTAGACTCCCAAAAGATCTCTAGTTGTGAACGCGAATATAGGCGGAATTTTGCACCAAATACACACTTTATTCCATACCAGCGCTACTATCATACATGAAGTAGATAAGTGGTCCGACGTCTCATCATAAATCTACATGTCGCCTCACCCCGATGTATGTTACGTTTTTCCAGCTCAAGTAGTTTTGGTAACCGGTCTTGCTCCACTCACCAACCAAACAAATTAACTTTCATTACGACCCATTTGACCCACTCGTAAGGATAGTATGCTTCTCCACATATATAATTCTTTTAAACCACAAATACACCAAGGCTTAGTTTGGCTTTGGCCGTATATACACTAAAGTTTAAGCAACTCAGAGGATCAAAAGCACTAAAATTTATTGAGAATTAAAAAACATGTTAGTTTTTCTTAAAGGGGTTCCAAAGTTTTATTTTGTTTGGGTCCTCAAAAGGTTAAAACGACCCTGCTTACTGTAACACCCCAAAAATGTTTACTTGATAAGTTAAAAATTTATTTAAAACCTGACTTAGTTAATGAAATTTGATGCATGATAAATAATAAAGGGGTGAAGTTTAAAATTAAATAAGTGAATGAACTTGAGGGACTAAAGGTGTAACATATCAAATTAAGGTAATTAAATTAAAAAGAGTTCAAAACCCACACACACTCTGTGCGTGGGGTTCTGGTCGATCGAACAGGAGAGCAGGGCAAGAGGTGAAACCCTAGCATCAAGAAATCAAGCAATTAAACCTGAATCAAAGGAAAAATCTAATGCATGAACCCCTAAATTCGAGTAGCTAACCTCAATTTCTGAAGTGGTAAGTTTAATTTTATGGAATCATGATTTGTAGGATAAGGGGTTCAACCCAATCTCGAATTCTTGTGTCTGAATGTGAGAAATCTGAGTTAAGATTACCTTCTAGAACAAGGATCATGTTTGATTTTAGGTTATTTGAAAGATTTTAATAAAAACCCACTTTATGAATTTGTGATAGGAATAGAATTATCAAAGTGGTTATAGTTATGTGAAATCTTGAAATATGGTGATGTTGTAATGCATGAATCTTAGAAAATTTATGTAGGATAAAATAAAGATATGAACAAGGATCGATTGTTGATGAACTATAAGATGAACTAGTAGGAATTTATGCTTTGTATGCTTGTAAATATGATGACCACCAAGTGTTTGATGAAATGCTTAGAAGAATAATGTGTATTATTTGAAAGATGAATGAATGAGATTTAGATGTACTAAATAAACGAATGAATGTGTTGTTATAGGCGTGAAGGAAGAAGGTTCCAATACTAGGAAATCAGAAAATTCACAAGATCGAGGTACGTTAGTGTACACCATATTTTTATTATGTCGTCACATGTATACTAATCCCAATTGTATTGTGTTGTTATGTTAAAATTGTGATATTTGAGTCTATGGTTGTTTTGAAGTAAAAAGTAAGATCCGTCATAAATGGATTGTGAGAACTAAATAAGTTATAAAGGAGAATGCATCATATCCGGTTCGTGCTAGTCGAACAAGAGTATGGAAAGTTAAGTATATAACGAATGAAAGTCTACTCGATCCGTCTTCTCGGATTGGAGTGTAAGGGAGGAATGAAAAGAATATATCTGTTCGTCATGAACGAACCGAATGGAGGTTATGTTAAAGATACTAGTACCCGTCGTTAGCGGGTATGTTAAGAAAAGTAAGTTTAGTCTCTACATTGAGGCAAGCATGTAATGAACCGTCTAACGGTTAGTAATGTGATTAAATGATGTAAGGCTATGTTAGAGACGAATCGGTTTATTAGATAATTGTGTTAGTAATGAAATACTAACTTAATTGTTTATGTTGAATGTAGGTAAATCCTCTACTTAGGCGACTTGGCGATTTGGAGTGAACACACGCACACATTATGACCATCAAGCGCTTCTGCTATTTTGTAGTAATATTATGGGTCAAAATACTTGTTGCGTATAACCTTGATAGTAGCTATACTTTTTAAAACTTGTTGTTATGGTTTTGGTCGCGTTTGTCAAACGGGTTGTAGACTTTATTGTATAATGATGGTTAAAACAGGGATACACTCGTCGTATGGACGGGTCATGCCCAAATTTTGTTAAAGTTGCGCATTAATGTTTTTAGTATTTTTACCTTTCAATTGCGAAAAGTTTAGGCTTTTTTTTAAGTTTATGTTCTAGTGTCTTTAGGTCGTTAATTCTATTAGTCGCAAACGCGGGCCTTACAAGTTGGTATCAGAGCCGAGGTTTGAGGGATTCAAGCATATGTTGAGATGCTTGAACTCAAACTGACGGCTCGTTCGAAGGTGTGCTCACTCCAAGATCGCCAATGAGGTAAAAATTTAAGTTTTTGGTAAATGCAAGTATGTGTAATGTGCTTGAGATATAAAATTTAAGTTAAGTATGTGAAGGAGTAATTATGGGGGCGAAACGGGGAGTTCCAGGAACCGTATGGCTGGAAACGGACCCGAAAAAGGAACAAATCACCCAAAATAAGTTTGCAGCGATTCTGCATATCGGAAGGCCGTCGCCGATGGGTTGCCTTCCCGTCGCCGACGCCACCCCTTTGGCCGACGCCTTAATTAACTGCCTACGGGGTCAGGTGGCCGACGCCACTTTATGAAGCCAGTCGCCGACGGACTACTAAGCCGTCGCCGACGGCTTGCGCAAATCAGTCCGATGATTTTTTTTGTTTTTCCTAATTTAACTAACTATACTTTCCGAAATCCCGATTCACAGTTCCGTTGAGTCTTTTATGAGGTAAAACAAGTATGTAATGGTAGAATAGATGATAGTATTGGGTTAAAACTTATAAAAGTTGAATCAGATGTATACAATGGTATGAAACGAATGATGGAAACTTAGAAAGTTGAAAATTGAAATGTACGATTACGAATATAGTAATCGAGGATGAAAGTATAAGCTATATTGAATGCTTGTGATTTGTATTAAACGTAAACATGACATTGTGTAGATGGCTGATGCAAGAAACGTTAATGATAATAACGATGATACTGCTAGACAAGAAGCATTTAATAGCAAGGTCACAGAAGTGGCGGAAGGGGTTATGCAAGCTAATCTTCCACGATTTGCTCAAGAAGTAGAAAGTCGGGTGTTGGGAGTTGTGGATGCAATGATGACTAGCAAGTTCGAAGAATTGAAGGAACTGATTGAGGGATCTAAAGGTAAGAGCAAGGAACGACGATGCACATATAAAGATTTCATGGCATGCAACCCTGCTACGTATGATGGTAAAATTGATCCAATCGCATGCCAAAGATGGATTTCCAACATAGAGGCAGTATTTATACGAAGTCGGTGTGATAAGGAAGACCAAGTGATGTTCGCTACTGGTCAACTCTCTTTTCAGGCGAAAGATTGGTGGGATGCATATAGCAAGGAAGTAGGCGAGGATAAACTCCAAATGATGACTTGGCAAGAATTTAAGGAACCCTTCATGAGATATCACTGTCCTCAGTCAGCCATTGATAAGATTCAGAAGGATTTCTTACGCCTCCGACAGAAAAACGAGACGATAAACGAAATATCAAACACTTTCTTGGATAAGATGAAGTTTTGCGGAGATTTTGTGAAGACCGAAAGAATGAAGATCAATCGTTTTTATGGTATACTGAAGGCAGAATTTAGGGAGTTCATCACTCCCTCAAAATGTGAAACCCTTGACGAGCTTATCAATTTGGCACGAGATAGAGAAATTGAGATTAAAAGACAGGAGGAACGTGGTGAAAAGAGGTCGACAGAAAAGGGGATAAATGCAAGTCCATCTAAAAAGGCGAGGTTCCAAGATCATGGAAGGAAAGATAAGTCGAAGGGTGGTATTACTCCTTCCAAGACATGTGGGAAACTTCATACTGGGGAATGCCTTTTGGGTAAGAAGGGGTGCTATAAATGTGGTGAAGAAGGGCATACATCCTACAAGTGCCCTAACAACCCGAAGACTTGTTTCAACCGTTTCCAGAAAGGGCATGTTAAGTCGGAGTGTCCTAAATTCCAGCAAGGATCAAAGAAGGAGGGAAAGAATGAGGAAAACTCTAAGGCGAAAGGGAGGATGCTTCAAATCACATCCGAAGAAGCCAAGTCCCATCCGAATGTGGTTTCAGGTATCTTTTTATTAAACTCCATACCGATTTATGTTTTGTTCGATACCGGAGCCACTATGTCGTTTATTTCAAATGAAATCATACAACATCCTTCATTTAAGATTGAATGAATGCCGATACATTTAGAGGTAGAAATAGCCGATAGTAAGAACTATGTGTTACATGAGATTTGTAGAAATTGCAAGTTCACTACAGAAGATGAAGAATTCGATATCGACCTCATACCTATGGTTTTGGGGGGAATTTAAAATGATAGTGGGTATGGATTGGATGGCACGACACCGCGTGGAGATTAATTGTGAAAATAAGGTAATGCTTGTTCAATCTCCAAGTGGAAGGCAACTGAGTATTCAAGGGGAGAGAAATGTGGAAACAAAATTGTGTACCCTTGTTCAAGCCGTTAAATACGTACTTAACGGGAGTAGAGCATACCTAGCTTATGTAGTAGACGCTCGACAAAGCCTCCCGAAGCTTGAAGATATTGAGATCGTGAACGAATTTCCGGATGTATTTCCGGAGGAGTTGCCGGGACTCCCTCTGAACGAGAAATAGAGTTTCGCATCGAGTTGAATCCGGGTGCGAAACCGGTAGCGAAGGCTCCCTATAGATTGGCTCCCACCGAGATGCGGGAGTTAATGACACAATTACAAGATCTACTAAATAAGGGCTTCATACGCCCGAGTGTGTCACCTTAAGGAGCACCGGTCCTATTTGTAAAAAAGAAGGATGGGTCGATGCACATGTGTGTCGACTATAGGGAACTGAACAAAATAACCATAAAGAACCGTTACCCCTTACCCAGAATTGACGATCTTTTCGATCAGTTACAAGGGGCAAATTGGTTCTCAAAGATAGATTTACGTTCGGGATATCATCAAGTCAGGGTACGAGAAGAAGATGTTGCAAAGACCGCATTTAGAACCCGATACGGACATTACGAGTTCCTAGTTATGTCCTTTGGGTTGACAAATGCTCCAGCAGCATTTATGGATCTTATGAACCGGGTATGCTGACCCATGCTAGATAAATCTGTGATCGTGTTCATAGATGATATTCTAGTCTATTCGCGAAGTAAGGCTGAACATGCGAGACATTTGCGTGAAGTACTTGAAACTCTCCGTAAGGAAAAACTTTATGCGAAATTCTCAAAGTGTGCCTTCTGGCTCAGAGAGGTGCAGTTTCTGGGTCATGTGATCAATACGGAAGGTGTTTTAGTAGATCCGTCAAAGATCGAGGCCGTAATGGAATGGGTTTCCCCGAAAAATCCAACTGAAATAAGAAGTTTTCTAGGCCTCGCGGGGTACTACAGAAGGTTCATACAAAATTTCTCGAAGATAGCATTACCCTTAACAAAACTGACGAGGAAGAAAGAAAAGTTTGTGTGGGGTAAAGAACAGGAGGAAGCCTTTCGAATATTAAAGGAGAAACTATCGAGTCCCCCGGTCTTGACATTACCAGATGGGACTGAAGACCTGGTTGTTTATTCAGACGCTTCACAGTAGGGTTTAGGTTGTGTTTTGATGCAAAGGGGAAGGGTTATCGCATATGCTTCACGACAATTAAAGCCACATGAAGTAAACTACCCAACACATGATTTGGAATTGGCAGCGGTAGTGTTCGCCTTAAAGATTTGGAGGCATTTTCTATATGGTACGAGATGTACAATTTACACGGATCACAAAAGCCTAAAATATTTCTTCGAACATAAAGACTTGAATATGAGGCAACGAAGATGGTTAGAACTGATTAAAGATTACGATTGTGATATCTTTTACCACCCGGGAAAGGCGAACGTGGTGGCGGACGCGTTAAGCCGAAAAGAGTCTCCACCTCTGATTCAGGTAAAATCCATGAAGATGATAGTTACTCCACGTTTACTTGGTATGATACGAGATTCCCAAATAAAGTCGCTTGGAGCGGAAGATCTAAAGAAAGAAAGAGTAAAAGGTGTAGCCGATAAACTAGAAGAAAATTCGATCGGACTCAAAACAAGATTCGGTCGAATTTGGATACCACGATTTTACGAAGTCAAGACCGCTCTACTCGAGGAGGCTCATAAGTCAAGGTACTCAATTCATCCCGGGGCAACCAAGATGTACCGGGACTTGAAGGCCAATTATTGGTGGCCGGGTATGAAACGCGATATTGTAAAGTATGTCTCGAAATGCTTAACATGCTCCCAAGTGAAGGCAGAACATCAAAAACCATACGGGGAGTTACAACCTTTGGAAATTCCGGTCTGGAAATGGGAGGAGATAACTATGGATCTGGTGACCAAGCTTCCTAAAACGAAAAAGGGGCACGACATAATATGGGTAATCGTAGACCGACTCATAAAAAGTGCCCACTTTTTACCTATTCGAGAAGCTTATTCTTCGGAAAGAATGGCGGAAGTTTACATGAATGAGATAATTTCTTGACATGGGGTGCCCGTGTCAATCGTCTCAGATCGGGATACGAGATTCACCTCTCGTTATTGGCAAAAGTTTCATGAAAGTATGGGCACGAAGCTACACATAAGCACAGGCTATCACCCTCAGACTGATGGTCAATCAGAACGAACCATCCAAACGCTTGTTGATATGTTAAGAGCTTGCGCCTTAGATTTTGGCGGGAATTGGGATGACCATTTACCACTAGCGGAATTTTCTTATAATAATAGCTATCATAGTGGTATTCAAATGGCTCTCTATGAACTATTATACGGGAGGAAATGTAGAACTCCTGTGTGTTGGGGTGAAGTTGGACAGAGAGAACTTGCGCCAAGTGATTTAATGGCAGTGACGAATGAAAAGATTGATTTGATTAGAGCTCGACTGAAGGCAGCCCAGGATCGGCAAAAAGCTTATGCGGACAAGAGGAGGCGTCCTATCGAGTTTCAAGTCGGAGATTATGTTCTGCTGAAAATATCTCCATGGAAGGGTATAATCCGTATCCGCAAATGGGGTAAGTTAGGCCCTCATTATATTGGACCGTTTAAAATCTTGGCTCGAGTTGGAAGGGTTGCATATCGATTAGAATTACCTCCTACACTAGATGGGATTCACAATACCTTCCACGTATCGCAGTTGAGGAAGTGTCTTGCGGATGAAACAACATTAGTGCCCCTCGATGACATCGAGTTAGACGAGGGGTTACATTATGTCGAAAGACCAATAGCCATTAAAGACGTTAAGGTGAAGAATCTTCGCAACAAAAGCCGTTAGACAAGTGTTGGTTCAATGGCAACACCGAAAGGGGTCGGAACTTACATGGGAAGCGGAAGATGAAATGAGGAAGCACTACCCTTTTCTCTTCGGTATGTAAATATTTAAATTGTTATGAGCCCAGGTTTCGGGGATGAAACCCCTTTTAAGGGGGATAAACTTGTAACACCCAAAAAATGTTTACTTGATAAGTTAAAAATTTATTTAAAACTTGACTTAGTTAATGAAATTTGATGCATGATAAATAATAAAGGGGTGAAGTTTAAAATTAAATAAGTGAATGATCTTGAGGGACTAAAGGTGTAACATATCAAATTAAGGTAATTAAATTAAAAAGAGTTCAAAACCCACACACACTCTGTGCGTGGGGTTCTGGTCGATCGAACAGGAGAGCAGGGCAAGAGGTGAAACCCTAGCATCAAGAAATCAAGCAATTAAACCTGAATCAAAGGAAAAATCTAATGCATGAACCCCTAAATTCGAGTAGCTAACCTCAATTTCTGAAGTGGTAAGTTTAATTTTATGGAATCATGATTTGTAGGATAAGGGGTTCAACCCAATCTCGAATTCTTGTGTCTGAATGTGAGAAATCTGAGTTAAGATTACCTTCTAGAACAAGGATCATGTTTGATTTTAGGTTATTTGAAAGATTTTAATAAAAACCCACTTTATGAATTTGTGATATGAATAGAATGATCAAAGTGGTTATAGTTATGTGAAATCTTGAAATATGGTGATGTTGTAATGCTTGAATCTTAGAAAATTTATGTAGGATAAAATAAAGATATGAACAAGGATCGATTGTTGATGAACTATAAGATGAACTAGTAGGAATTTATGCTTTGAATGCTTGTAAATAATGCTTGTAAATATGATGAGCACCAAGTGTTTGATGAAATGCTTAGAAGAATAATGTGTATTATTTGAAAGATGAATGAATGAGATTTAGATGTACTATATAAACGAATGAATGTGTTGTCATAGGCGTGAAGGAAGAAAGTTCCAATACTAGGAAATCGGAAAGTTCACAAGATCGAGGTACGTTAGTGTACACCATATTTTTATTATGTCGTCACATGTATACTAATCCCAATTGTATTGTGTTGTTATGTTAAAATTGTGATATTTGAGTCTATAGTTGTTTTGAAATAAAAAGTAAGATCCGTCATAAATGGATTGTGAGAACTAAATAAGTTATAAAGGAGAATGCATCATATCCGGTTCGTGCTAGTCGAACCGGAGTATAGAAAGTTAAGTATGTAACGAATGAAAGTCTACTCGATCCGTCTTTCTCGGATTGGAGTGTAAGGGAGGAATGAAAAGAATATATCTGTTCGTCATGAACGAACCGAATGGAGGTTATGTTAAAGATACTAGTACCCGTCGTTAGAGGGTATGTTAAGAAAAGTAAGTTTAGTCTCTACATTGAGGCGAGCATGTAAGGAACCGTCTAACGGTTAGTAATGTGATTAAATGATGTAAGGCTGTGTTAGAGACGAATCGGTTTATTAGATAATTGTGTTAGTAATGAAATACTAACTTAATTGTTTATGTTGAATGTAGGTAAATCCTCTACTTAGGCGACTTGGCGATTTGGAGTGAACACACGCACACATTATGACCATCAAGCGCTTCCGCTATTTTGTAGTAATATTATGGGTCAAAATACTTGTTGCGTATAACCTTGATAGTAGCTATACTTTTTAAAACTTTTTTTATTATGGTTTTGGTCGCGTTTGTCCAACGGGTTGTAGACTTTATTGTATAATGATGGTTAAAACAGGGATACACTTGTCGTATGGACGGGTCATGCCCAAATTTTGTTAAAGTTGCGCATTAATGTTTTTAGTATTTTTATCTTTCAATTGCGAAAAGTTTAGGCGTTTTTTTTAGGTTTATCTTCTAGTGTCTTTTGGTCGTTAATTCTATTAGTCGCAAACACGGGCCTTACACTTACAATTAAAAGAGGAGACTGAAAACAATATACATGTACTTTATTTTTATTTATTACTATAGAAATAAACTAAAACTAAAAAATTATTTCACCATGTTAGAAGTGTGATTTTCCTACACGAACACATGTACGGTGATTTATATGTGTCACACCCCGATTTCCACGTGTCACCGGTGGGCCCGGTGGGGGAGTATCGTGACGTGGTTGGCAACGTAATAGTCAAACAACACAATATAATAATGCACAGCGGAAGCAAATTTAAATAAGATACAACCGAATTTATTTATTGTAAACAAAGTCACAATTATCCGGTGTTTATCCACAGTAGGATCGAATAATAAAAATATTGTCTATGGTTCAACAGACTTCGGCATCTTAAGTTTGCGAGACTTCTAGTGATGCTTAGGAGAATCCCAGCCTATTTCGCCTAGTACCTGCATTTAATCTTTTTGGGAAAATACGTCAGTTTACACTGGTAAATACATTCAACTGACTCATTTTGTAAAATGATTGAAAATTGGTTTGGATGCACATGGCATAAACATTTTATTTAACTTGGGAGAATTATTTTGATAAATATAATAATCTTGTGAATGAATTACGTGTTACTTATGCGTTCAGTAGCCCGGAATGTATCCGGGTTAAAGATCAATAGACACACCACTGTAAGTGAGTTATACACGGGAGTACGCCTACACCCCGTGCTCAGGTCGTGGCAATCTCGTAAGATAATGCCGAGGATATCCGGGACATGGTCATTAACCCCCCAAAGGCTGTAAAGTAAACACATCTATTTAAAACGAGCCGATCAAATTATTCAATTAACCACTAAGCGTGGAAGATTTGATGCTCGATCAAGCGGTACGCTATGTACCGTAACCCAAGCCCGTATAGGGAAAATAAGTTAAAAGTATTTACCTTTGCAAGTATAAATCCTTAATTGAATAAACTGCGGATAGCTTTTACTGGTTCTCCTAATCTGGAACGAAGGTTAAATATAACCTATTAGAATACTAACGGGTCTTTAGTTAAGCTTAAGCTTAGACCGGTCAGTTTTACGATACGGTTCGTACGCACGATTAAGCGAAGACCGGATAGAATGTGATTTAGACCCGACAAGTTGAGGACTTGTTTAATATGGGTTTACTATTCACATTCTGGATTTTGAGATAAAAATGATATTGTTTGACCCGTTTCGGCTAGTTTATGCAAACTAGTTACATAAACCGAACCGAACGCGTATAATGCATAACGGGTAACCGAAAGGGTCGCGAACAGGTTTCCTAAGTTAATACGCTTTAAATATGTTGTGACATCATTATGATATCTTCCATAATGCCCATAACGAGTTTAATCCCTAAATACGCCCCGTAGGGGTATTTTGGTCATTTTAAGGGTTATAAAAGAGATTTATAATACTTCTGAGATACGGGTCTGATTTAATCAGAAAAATTATCAATTTTAACAGGTATCAACAGTTGGTATAAAGTCTTTTGTGATAATATGGTTCTAGACCCAAACTATGCGTTTAATACGCGTATAAAGCCGTTTTAAGCGACGTACGGTTTAAAATACCATTCTGAGTTTTCTGATCAGCAAAACAGGCTCAAAACACTCTATTTATTATTTTAAATCAGTGGCAATTGGATTGGTATCAATCGGATTCGTAAAACTCGTTTTATGGCCAAAAAGGGCATATTCGGTATTAACCGAATCAATGCGATAAGCCTAGCTTAAGACCAGTTTAAAAATAATTAAAAATCTTCAAAAATCCTAAAATATTATTTAACATCAGTGGGTAAAAGTTTTGGTACCGAAAATCGGGTTTAGATAGGCTATGCGCTAATCGCGCCGTTTAATTAATAAAAAGCTTATTATTTACGCTAATGCGCATATCTCCTAATCTAGACCTCCGATTGACGTGAAAATTTACGTACATGCTAAATAATCAGTAACTAAGATTATAGTACTTCCACATTTTCAAAATTCTCGTTGTAGGGTCATAAGGGCGTTATGGTCCAATTTAAGCGATTAACGGAAACGTGTGCATGCATCGGATAAACAATGAAACAAGTACAGAGACTTATACTAGCATGTAACCCAACCCTAATGAGACTTTAAGGCATGTCTAATTCAAACTAAAACGGGTCAGAACCGAAGTCAAAGCAAAAGTCAAGGTTTTGCGCCTTTCGGTTCCGAACCGGGTTTAAACAGAAATTTGTCGAGTCGGGCAAGCGTAGACAAGTTTTTATACTTATTACCATGTTATATTAAGGTTAAAACAGGTTGCACACCTTTCGGATCATTAATTGTGCATTAAATCGCATTTTGTATTTCTGTTGACTTTTTCGGTCAACGTTTGACCCGACAAACGACCTAGTTAGGTCTGGAATTGGTACTTGCCCTTATAAGGGTTTAATACCCATACAATTACCTATCTAACGGTACTTTTAATTTGACATACGACTGAGCTATCGTTACTTAATCACAAAGTCAACCGTTACGCCCGATATATTGACTTTTAAGCTAATTACTAAGCTAGAATTAATTTAGAAGGGTTAAGCAACTTACTAGATGATTAATGGATGATTAGGAAGGCCTTCAATCAGATTGTAAGCTCCTCCAATGCTCAGATTGTTTGCAATTGATGTGAGGAATGGTTGTGACATGAAGGGGTCTTTATATACAAGAATCAAGCACCACAAGCAAGTGACAACCAAGTCTAGGGCCATCCACAATTGATCAACACTTGTAAGTAGTGTGTAGGGATGTCTAGGGGCCATGTACATGCAAGAAAAACCGGATTAGAGGGTCACATTCGCGCACAACAGGCAACAGCCTGTTTCTGGTCGCTGGGCACCGCTAGCGCACCGTTACGCTACACATGTAGCGGTGCGCTAGCCCGCTATAAAGGGCCGGTTGACTTGACATGGTAGCGCACCGTTACGCTACACATGTAGCGGTGCGCTACCTCTTCTCAGAGGCAGATTTCGTTGCTGTTTGTTGGTGTTTTGAACCAATAATCCACTTGCACGATTTTTAGCCATTCTTTTACATGGAGGGGCCTCTAATAAGTGTCTACTCCTGTATATTACCCTACCATGAACCTTTGTTGCAATTGAATGAACTTACAAGACCCGAAAACAACGGTTTATCATTCTTTTTCTTCTTGGGATCAAATCATGCTTTTCCAGATCAATTATTGTATACCCAATTTCTGAATTGAGGGTATAAAAGATGTGTACAACATTTAATCGGGTCTTGGGATTTATAATTAAGGTCGTTCAGAGGTAACAGTTTAACATGACGTCACTTTAAATCCTGCCGAATCATCTTTATTAAATCCGGGTTTACAACGCGTTTTGTCTGACATGACACGTGTCGTCTTATTATTGAACCCGAAATTTTCGAGGTGTTACATCCTCACCCCCTTAAATAAATCTCGACCCGAGATTTACTGAAACAAGTAAGGGTACTTTTCTTTCATCGTGGATTCAACCTCCCACGTGAAATCTGGACCTCTACGGGCATCCCATTTGACCTTTACAAAAGGTATATGCTTCCTTCGAAGCTTCCTTACCTGTCGATCTTCAATCGACAAAGGTTTTTCAACAAACTTTAAGCTCGTTTCAATTTGCACATCTGTATGTGGCATGACATGTGTTTCGTCAGCGGAACACTTCTTTAGATTGCAAATGTGGAACACGTTGTGAATTCCACTGAGCTCTTCTGGTAAGTTCAACTTATAGGCAACTGACCCGACACGTTCGATAACCTCGAAAGGTCCTATGTATCTCGGGCTTAGCTTGCCTTTCTTACCAAATCGCATCACTCCTTTCCAGGGTGACACTTTTAGTAGGACTTTTTCACCTACTTCGAAGTGAAAATCCTTACGATTTGGATCAGCGTAACTCCTCTGCCTATTCCGGGCAGCTTGGAGATTGTTACGAATCTGGACAATCTTGTCCGTCGTTTCAAACACAATCTCTGGTCCTGATAATTGGACTTCTCCAACTTCCGCCCAACAAACTGGCGATCTACACTTTCTACCGTATAATGCCTCAAAAGGCGCAGCCTTTATGCTGGTATGGTAGCTATTGTTGTAGGAGAATTCGATCAATGGTAGGTTCTTATCCCAGCTACCTCCCAAATCGATCGCACATGCACGTAGCATGTCTTCCAACGTTTGAATAGTACGCTCACTCTGACCGTCTGTCTGAGGATGGTAAGCCGTACTAAAGTTCAAACGTGTGCCCAAAGATTGCTGGAAGCTCTTCCAAAAATGTGACGTGTACCTAGTATCTCTATCAGAGATAATAGCTACAGGTATGCCGTGTAGGGCTACAATCTTATCAACGTATAACTGGGCTAACATATCGGAGCTATAAGTCTCCTTGATGGGTAAGAAATGAGCTGACTTAGTCAGTCGGTCAACTATAACCCATATCGTATCATTGCCTTTTCTTGTCTTGGGTAACTTGGTAATAAAATCCATAGTTACCATTTCCCACTTCCACGTAGGAAGTTCAGGCTGTTGTAGCAAACCTGACGGTTTCTGATGCTCGGCTTTGGCTTGCGCACATGTCAAGCATTTTGCTACATGGGCGGCCACAGACTTTTTCAAGCCTATCCACCAATAATTTGCCTTTAAATCCTGGTACATCTTATCAGCTCCAGGATGAACGGAGTATTTGGAACTATGGGCTTCCTGGAGGATAACATCACGAAGTCCTCCGTAAATCGGAACCCATATTCGCCCATTCAATCTTAGAATTCCGTCTTTGCTAAGAGTTAACTGCTCCTCAGTTACTCCTAACTTTTCATTTGGGTAGTTAGCTTCCAACACAGCTTCCTTCTGTGCAGCTAACACCCTTTCTATCAAACTGTTCTTTATCTCCATACGCTTGGCGTTAATTCGAATGGGTTTAACCTTTTGCTTTCTGCTCAAGGCATCAGCGACTACATTTGCCTTGCCGGGATGGTATTTGATTTCACAATCATAATCATTTAAAGTTTCCATCCAACGGCGTTGCCTCATGTTTAGTTCTTTCTGGTTAAACAGATGCTGGAGGCTCTTGTGATCAGAAAAGATCACAAACTTGATTCCATAAAGATAATGCCTCCACAGTTTTAGTGCGAATACAACGGCACCCAACTCCAAGTCATGGGTGGTGTAATTCTTCTCATGCACCTTTAACTGTCGCGATGCATAGGCAATAACCTTGCCTTTCTGCATAAGCACACACCCCATGCCGGTGTGTGAAGCATCGCAGTAAACTACGAACTCTTCAGTGCCTTCAGGTAAAGTAAGCACAGGAGCGTTGCTCAACTTCTGTTTGAGAATATCGAATGCTTCTTGCTGCTTAGGGCCCCAAACGAACTTAATCTTTTTCTTAGTCAGAGAAGTTAGGGGTGCAGCAATCCTTGAAAAATTTTCGATGAAACGCCTGTAATATCCTGCCAATCCCAGGAAGCTACGTATCTCCGTAGGCGTCTTTGGCTCTTGCCAATTCATAACAGCTTCTACTTTAGCGGGATCCACTTGGATACCACTCTCACTGACCACATGTCCAAGAAATTGGACTTCTCGTAGCCAAAATTCACACTTAGAAAATTTGGCATAGAGTTTCTCGTGATGTAAAAGTTTGAGAATGCACCGAAGGTGTTTCTCATGGTCAGCTTGATTCTTAGAATAAATAAGGATGTCATCGATGAAGACGATAACAAATTTATCTAAGTAAGGCTTGCAGACGCGATTCATGAGATCCATGAACGCGGCTGGTGCATTAGTGAGCCCAAAAGGCATCACTAGGAACTCGTAGTGACCATAACGAGTCCTAAATGCAGTCTTGTGAACGTCTTCATCCTTAACCTTCAACTGATGGTAGCCTGACCTCAGATCAATCTTTGAGAAGTAACTTGCCCCTTGAAGTTGATCGAACAAATCGTCGATTCTGGGCAACGGATACCTATTCTTGATCGTGACTTTATTAAGCTCGCGATAGTCGATGCACAGACGCATCGACCCATCCTTCTTCTTGACAAACAGGATTGGCGCTCCCCAAGGAGATGAACTAGGTCGAATGAAACCCTTAGCCAGCAGTTCATCTAGCTGCCTCCGCAACTCCTTCATTTCGGTGGGTGCCAATCTGTACGGTGCTCTGGCAACTGGTGCCGCTCCGGGAATGATATCGATCCTGAATTCGACTTGTCTATCTGGTGGTATTCCAGGTAGATCTTCAGGAAACACTTCTGGGTACTCAGAAATGACAGGGATGTCTTCTAACTTCGGTTTAGGCTCATCAATAATCACCTGCGCCATGTAGATGACACATCCCCTCTTCAAACACTTGGAAGCCTTGAGCATAGTCACCTGCTCAGGCAGTCCGTACTGGGTATCTCCCCGAATGGTAAGTGACTCACCAGATGGAGTCTTTATCACTACCTGTTTCTGTTTACAGACGATTTGGGCCTGGTTATGAGATAACCAGTCCATACCCAGAACTATGTCAAAACCAGCTAATTTAAACGGAAGTAGAGACAGAGGAAAATAATGGTTCTTAATGGATATAGTACATCCATCTAACACAGTAGAGACGGTTTCTATGGTACCATCTGCTAACTCTACCTCATAGTTTATGCTTAGGGTTTTGACAGGTAAATTCAACAATTTACAAAACTTATGATCCACGAAAGACTTATCTGCGCCTGAATCAAAAAGTACTCTTGCAAAGACATCATTTACAAGGAATGTACCTGTTATGACGTTATCATCTTGCACAGCCTCCTGCGCATCCATCCTGAAGACTCTGGCGTTAGTCTTCTTAGCCTCCTCAGGCTTCTTGTTGTTCTTGGGGCAGTTAGTCTTTATATGGCCCTTCTCACTGCAACGGTAGCACGTCGCATCTTTCATTTTCTTGCAATCCAAGGTTTTATGGTCCGTGGACTTGCAAATCCCACAAGCAAAGGATTTCGACTGAGTCCGTGAGCTCGACTCTAGTCTGCACTTTCCATAGTGCTGTTTCTTGCAAGTTTTACACCTGGGCTTCTCATCAGACTTATGCCCATCCTTCCTCGACTCGGATCCCTTCTTGTTATCACCGTTCCCACGGTGTTTCTTGTTCGACCTACGCGAACCATCATCTTCTCGCTTCCTCTTCTCAACATCTTTATTCCTCAGCGATCTCTGTCGGACCGCATCCAGTGTGAGGGATAAAGAAAGATCAGTTACAGACCTGAAGGTAACTGGCCGAGAAGCTTTTACACTGGCCTTGATCTCGGGTTCCAAACCACCAATAAAACGAGCGATCCTCTTTGGCTCAGGGGTTACTAGGTAGGGAACCAACCTGGACAGCGTATTGAAGCTTGTCAGGTAAGCTTGGCAGTCGAGGTTTTTCATCACCAATGACAGAAAGTCATATTCTATCTTTTCCACCTCATGTTGAGGGCAGAAATTATCTTTGATCAGGGCAATGAATTGATCCCACGTCATGCTATACAACGGAATCTTTCCGGAGGCCTCCATCAGAGATCTCCACCAAGCCAATGCTTCACCTTTGAAGGACTGCGACACAAACTTAACAATATCCCGCTCAGCGCACCCGCTGATGTCCACCACTGTGTCCATTTCATCCAGCCAAGTCATGCAATCAACGGCCCCCTTTTCCCCTGTAAAATCCCGGGGCTTGCAAGACACGAAGTATTTGTAAGTGCAACCCTTGTTACGGGGTCCTTGATGCAGTACCAAATGCTGGGATGGGTCACTTTGATTGTTGGTGGACTGACGGTCATCACCGTCTTTCTTGGGTCCGTTCTTCTTGGGAGGAGGCTTGTTATGAGCCTCAGAATGTGTCCTTGGCTTTGTGTGTGACACAGAGTGGGTCCTACTCCGGGTACCACTGTATTCATCATATTGCCTATCCAAGGCTTGAGTGACAGCGCCATCAATGATTGCTTTTAGTTCGGCACCTGTCAATGTAATTTGGGCGTTCTCATTTGGCGCCACAGGATGGCTATTGACTTCATTAGAGTTAGCCATTTGTATTGAACTGTTACAGAAAACAAGAACAATATTTTATTTGAAAGTTTATTATGGAATTACCCCTTAGGGTAACTCGTTAACCATGGTAACAGAGACCCTATTTGGTTAACTTACTGATCGTATTAATTTAGGATTTCAATTAAAATTTATCCTAATCATAAAATTATAATAATATATATTAGCACATAAGGCTTGGTCACATGGACATTTTAATAAACTATGATTTCAGAGAATCAAGACTTTTAAGGTTTGAACCTAGTTCATTACATTTATTAGACAGGGAGTCATAGCTACCTCTGTCTTTCGGCTTATATAGAAATGAGCATGGCCCGTAGACGCTATATTACCACGTATGGTTAAGTATGATCACCTTAATTGATGATGTAAATCCAGGATTCAGAGATCATTATACTGGATTAGGAATCTTCTAAAGAATCCTTATTCATTTAAGAATGACGTGTGATTTCTAATGAATCACTTCTGCCAGGAGTGTTAACATGTTTTAAGATGTTAACAGGGATTTGAATCTTTTAAACCGGTCTTACCATTTTGGCCCGGTCTTATATCTGACACTAGGCTAGGTTTCACACTTAAAGATTCTTAATTAAATAATTACTTAGGCAGATTAAAAGGAATGATTTTAATTTATTTATTTCATTTATAATTTATTTATGCACAAATGGCAAACATGAAATTTATAAAAACAACACTCCAATAATTTATAACAATATTACATATTGCCCTAAACAGGTCTTTCACACATGTAATTTGCCCACGTAGGAGCTACAACATACCATCATGCCCACGCAGGGGTCTTACAGAAGACATAAGTCCTCGTAGGGACTAACACACTAACAATTGTCCACGTAGGGACTTAAACAAACATAAGTCCACGTAGGGACTAAACATACAACATAAATGTCCACGCAGGGACTTAATTTTTAAAGTAGACATATACACATAAAGGATTTACTGATCCTTCTTGCTCTTTCCCTTGATTAAGTTCGTCAAGGTCTTAAACATTCCCTGGTTGCGCCGTCGATCTTCCCGTGCCTCATGTCGCACCTCTCTAATACTTTGCAGGATCTCCTGATGCAGTGGTGGCGACATTTGTAGAGACGGCGGGGGTTGTTGGTAAAACGGGGGTTGTGTAGGCATCTGGTACCCCTGGACTGGGTACCCTACTCCCCAAGGACCCCCATACGGTCCATCAGGGTTAAGAGCGTTGTAATTAGCAGCTACCAGGTATGGGTCGGCTTCAGCGTAACCGGGGTTAGTGTGGGTCGGTGGCTCAAACGGGTTATACATCGAAGGACCCGTGTATGCTGGTATCTGATTATCGAAACCCATTGGTGGCGGTTGCTGCGCGAAGGGGTTTGATGGTCCACCCATTTGTGGATCTTCTGGAAGCGGCTGATAATTTCTGCCACTTGATTGTAAAGGAGAGCTGAAATGAAACTCTTCTCTTCGTGTGGACATCCGGGCTCCTGTTCTCATACGTCTTTGCGGTTGAGGAGGCGCCGGCTGAACTGGTGGTGGTGGAGGCGGTGGCGTAACTGCCACAGACTGGTGATTCCCAGAGGAATCTTGATGATGCTGCTGCTGCTGCTCATGAGGCGAAGAATAGTGAGGCTGCTGCTGTACATGCGGCGACGAATGGTGAGAAGGTGTGTAGTACCATTCGTGCTGAGTAAAAATAGCCTGGAAGCTATCTGGACCACTATAGGGTGGTCCGTGATAAATGGAACTATCCGAGACCTCGATTGGGTGGTTGGGAGTTCCTGATGCGGGCTCGATGGGGTCGTCTTCCTCGTCCATATCATTGCCCCCAGAGAAATGGTCCTCCGGTCCCAATGGGTTAAAACCCACTGGTTCTTGTATATAATCTGTCGGGTTAAACCGGCCTTGAAAGAATGGAGTGGGGTCTCCAAAAGGGCGGTGCGACATTGATCGCTGTAACGGTATGTACGAATGGTGTGAGTCTCCAGGCTCATTTTCTGATTGTGGCCCGTAGGAGTCTTGAGCGGGAGTCGTCGAGCTATTCGAAGTCGACCGTCTTGCCGGTTGAAAGAGACCTCTCTGGTTCCGTCGAGTACCATCACTCTCGGCGGGGATAGGACCTCGTGTATTCGAAGGTCCTGCTTCGTGATCGTTGGGGGCGGCTACCGGCCCCTTTCCTCGTCCTCGCGTACGCAAGAATCTCGGAGGCATCTTTGTTACTCCTGTCAATAAAACATAAGATAACAATAACAAAATATAAAGTTTAAAGGACAAAACGAAGACCGAATAAGGTGGAATTTGTCCTATGTTATAAGTCTAGACTCAAAAGTTTAGATATGTGCAATTGTGTAACTGAGATTAAACACAAAAGGCTAGTGTTTAATTCACTCAGTGTTGGCTCTGATACCAACCTGTCACACCCCGATTTCCACGTGTCACCGGTGGGCCCGGTGGGGGAGTATCGTGACGTGGTTGGCAACGTAATAGTCAAACAACACAATATAATAATGCACAGTGGAAGCAAATTTAAATAAGATACAACCAAATTTATTTATTGTAAACAAAGTCACAATTATCCGGTGTTTATCCACAGTAGGATCGAATAATAAAAATATTGTCTATGGTTCAACAGACTTCGGCATCTTAAGTTTGCGAGACTTCTAGTGATGCTTAGGAGAATCCCAGCCTATTTCGCCTAGTACCTGCATTTAATCTTTTTGGGAAAATACGTCAGTTTACACTGGTAAATACATTCAACTGACTCATTTTGTAAAATGATTGAAAATTGGTTTGGATGCACATGGCATAAACATTTTATTTAACTTGGGAGAATTATTTTGATAAATATAATAATCTTGTGAACGAATTACGTGTTACTTATGCGTTCAGTAGCCCGGAATGTATCCGGGTTAAAGATCAATAGACACACCACTGTAAGTGAGTTATACACGGGAGTACGCCTACACCCCGTGCTCAGGTCGTGGCAATCTCGTAAGATAATGCCGAGGATATCCGGGACATGGTCATTAACCCCCCAAAGGCTGTAAAGTAAACACATCTGTTTAAAACGAGCCGATCAAATTATTCAATTAACCACTAAGCGTGGAAGATTTGATGCTCGATCAAGCGGTACGCTATGTACCGTAACCCAAGCCCGTATAGGGAAAATAAGTTAAAAGTATTTACCTTTGCAAGTATAAATCCTTAATTGAATAAACTGCGGATAGCTTTTACTGGTTCTCCTAATCTGGAACGAAGGTTAAATATAACCTATTAGAATACTAACGGGTCTTTAGTTAAGCTTAAGCTTAGACCGGTCAGTTTTACGATACGGTTCGTACGCACGATTAAGCGAAGACCGGATAGAATGTGATTTAGACCCGACAAGTTGAGGACTTGTTTAATATGGGTTTACTATTCACATTCTGGATTTTGAGATAAAAATGATATTGTTTGACCCGTTTCGGCTAGTTTATGCAAACTAGTTACATAAACCGAACCGAACGCGTATAATGCATAACGGGTAACCGAAAGGGTCGCGAACAGGTTTCCTAAGTTAATACGCTTTAAATATGTTGTGACATCATTATGATATCTTCCATAATTCCCATAACGAGTTTAATCCCTAAATACGCCCCGTAGGGGTATTTTGGTCATTTTAAGGGTTATAAAAGAGATTTATAATACTTCTGAGATACGGGTCTGATTTAATCAGAAAAATTATCAATTTTAACAGGTATCAACAGTTGGTATAAAGTCTTTTGTGATAATATGGTTCTAGACCCAAACTATGCGTTTAATACGCGTATAAAGCCGTTTTAAGCGACGTACGGTTTAAAATACCATTCTGAGTTTTCTGATCAGCAAAACAGGCTCAAAACACTCTATTTATTATTTTAAATCAGTGGCAATTGGATTGGTATCAATCGGATTCGTAAAACTCGTTTTATGGCCAAAAAGGGCATATTCGGTATTAACCGAATCAATGCGATAAGCCTAGCTTAAGACCAGTTTAAAAATAATTAAAAATCTTCAAAAATCCTAAAATATTATTTAACATCAGTGGGTAAAAGTTTTGGTACCGAAAATCGGGTTTAGATAGGCTATGTGCTAATCGCGCCGTTTAATTAATAAAAAGCTTATTATTTACGCTAATGCGCATATCTCCTAATCTAGACCTCCGATTGACGTGAAAATTTACGTACATGCTAAATAATCAGTAACTAAGATTATAGTACTTCCACATTTTCAAAATTCTCGTTGTAGGGTCATAAGGGCGTTATGGTCCAATTTAAGCGATTAACGGAAACGTGTGCATGCATCGGATAAACAATGAAACAAGTACAGAGACTTATACTAGCATGTAACCCAACCCTAATGAGACTTTAAGGCATGTCTAATTCAAACTAAAACGGGTCAGAACCGAAGTCAAAGCAAAAGTCAAGGTTTTGCGCCTTTCGGTTCCGAACCGGGTTTAAACAGAAATTTGTCGAGTCGGGCAAGCGTAGACAAGTTTTTATACTTATTACCATGTTATATTAAGGTTAAAACAGGTTGCACACCTTTCGGATCATTAATTGTGCATTAAATCGCATTTTGTATTTCTGTTGACTTTTTCGGTCAACGTTTGACCCGACAAACGACCTAGTTAGGTCTGGAATTGGTACTTGCCCTTATAAGGGTTTAATACCCATACAATTACCTATCTAACGGTACTTTTAATTTGACATACGAATGAGCTATCGTTACTTAATCACAAAGTCAACCGTTACGCCCGATATATTGACTTTTAAGCTAATTACTAAGCTAGAATTAATTTAGAAGGGTTAAGCAACTTACTAGATGATTAATGGATGATTAGGAAGGCCTTCAATCAGATTGTAAGCTCCTCCAATGCTCAGATTGTTTGCAATTGATGTGAGGAATGGTTGTGACATGAAGGGGTCTTTATATACAAGAATCAAGCACCACAAGCAAGTGACAACCAAGTCTAGGGCCATCCACAATTGATCAACACTTGTAAGTAGTGTGTAGGGATGTCTAGGGGCCATGTACATGCAAGAAAAACTGGATTAGAGGGTCACATTCGCGCACAACAGGCAACAGCCTGTTTCTGGTCGCTGGGCACCGCTAGCGCACCGTTACGCTACACATGTAGCGGTGCGCTAGCCCGCTATAAAGGGCCGGTTGACTTGACATGGTAGCGCACCGTTACGCTACACATGTAGCGGTGCGCTACCTCTTCTCAGAGGCAGATTTCGTTGCTGTTTGTTGGTGTTTTGAACCAATAATCCACTTGCACGATTTTTAGCCATTCTTTTACATGGAGGGGCCTCTAATAAGTGTCTACTCCTGTATATTACCCTACCATGAACCTTTGTTGCAATTGAATGAACTTACAAGACCCGAAAACAACGGTTTATCATTCTTTTTCTTCTTGGGATCAAATCATGCTTTTCCAGATCAATTATTGTATACCCAATTTCTGAATTGAGGGTATAAAAGATGTGTACAACATTTAATCGGGTCTTGGGATTTATAATTAAGGTCGTTCAAAGGTAACAGTTTAACATGACGTCACTTTAAATCCTGCCGAATCATCTTTATTAAATCCGGGTTTACAACGCGTTTTGTCTGACATGACACGTGTCGTCTTATTATTGAACCCGAAATTTTCGAGGTGTTACAATATGCTAGTTCTTTCACATGCGATGTTAAAACAAAGATCAATGGTCACGATTTTGTCTCTCTAAGGTGTAATCATGGTTGTAAAAATCCCGACCAGTCTCCGATTAGTCGTTGATTAATCACTAATCGGAGGTTCAACGACTAATGGCCGATTAATCACTAGGCTGTCAATGGCCAGTGGCAACGCTTGAGATTTCCGACTAGGTGGTTGAAAACGTATATACCCAAAAATTTCTATAAAACCGGGGGGTCGAAAACGTATATACCCAAACTAGGTGATTACCCGGGATTGCTTCCCGGGCTCGGGAAACTTAGTTATATCAATTATTATTTGTTATTAATACGACCTCATTACATCAAGCATCTCATTGGATTCAACAACAATGTCTTCACATCACCGGATTAGATCATAAACCCATATTAGAAGTCAAACAAAAGCACAACAGGACCATATGAATAACATCATTTCCACTTACTTCAATGCACTTACGTGATCGGGTGATTTGGGATTTTGTAAAAATGTTTGTTCTTGTACTTCTTAACAAAATTACATAGAATTCAAGAAAACAAAACAATGACTTAAAGAACTATAGTTTAACACCAAATCTGATCGGGGAAACAGATGTTGACCAAAAGTCAAACAGTTGTTGACCAAAAGTGAAACAGATGTTCAACCAGATCCAATGTCTTCTTATATTTTAGCACTGTTTTCCTCTTCAAAACACTGTTCAACCTAACATGGGTTTCCATGAACTGTTGACCAAAAGTCAAACAGATGTTAAAACCACTGTTTGAGTTATTCAAACGTCTGTTGAATACTAAATGAGATGTTGGCCAAAAGTCAACCAGATGTTGACCAAAAGTCAAGCAGATGTTCACCAAAAGTCAAACGAAGTGACCCATACGTGATTTCTTATACATATATAACATGTCTCATTTGATCAATTTTAGTTTTAGTTTGGAAATTGTGGACACCAGTCCAAGCAAAAGGAGATATGTTTCTTGATATAATTGAAACTGTATGTGTTTCTATTTGCTTGAAATGATTATCAGAGAATAGAACTCGATGTTTTTATTCCTTTAATGGCATAATTAACCAGCCTATCATTGTCAAAGAATAGCGCTTATAACTTTGAACATGATTTTGCTATTAGTTTGTACTATATTTTCAATTAAGGAATCGTTTCGAGCGAGTAACTGAGTATATTGTCTTTAGCTTACATCTCCACATTGTTTCCGTTAGACATGGACCTAATAATTTACATGTACATATATAGTTTTAGAATCACAACTTCAAAACTAAACAAGTAAGTCTACCATCAGTTTCGAAAAGCAAAGAACTACAACCCAAAAACTTGGTTCAATGTATGCTTCTGCATTTGCCTTTTTCAATCCCATGAACATTCATCCTAACATAAAAAGCTTTTTACCTTTCACAAAGTTAAGTGTAAATGCTTCACCTGGAGCCATGCCTTTATCTCTCACAAACTTTCTAATTCCTTGCAGATAATATCTTGGTTGACCTCGAGATGAACCTATAGCAGCTTGAACATTCCAAACATCACCTGCCACGTCCAAAATCTTCAAACCCATCTTACGATTCAGTCCAAGATCTTCAGCCTGTTTTTTAAAAAGGCGCTGTAACAAACAACGAACAATTCAATAAACAAAGAATTAACACATCTTTAAAATCTTACTAAAGTATGATATATTAGTAAACTCATAATCACAAACTTACAAAATGACCGTCAACACGGAAAGAAATAGGTACGATCTGATTATCTTCATTCTCAACAACCATACCACATTCATTGACATTAACAATGTCCTGTACAGCTTCAGTATCTGAACCCAAGACAATATCTTCTATCACCTTTTCTTTAACAACAACACTGACCTCCGGTGGAAGCACTAAATCACAGGTAGCACAATTGAAAACCGTGATATGAAAAGTCTGAAGATCTATCATCTCAAAGACAATGAGATGATCAGCAGTTAATGACAACTCATTCTTTATCTCCTTCCATCCGGTAGTTATGTAAAGTTCATTGTTGATATATTCCATCCGTACAGACCAGTTCTAGTTTCCAGATCCTTTAATAAGAACCGGATATGAAGGAATAGTGTTTAACATCTTGTGATGAACAAAAGAATGATTAATACTCTACAATCAGAATAAAGCACATTATATAGTATATTAGTAAAAATATATCAGAAAATTAAGTAAATAAATAAAAAACAACAATTAAACAACTGTATCTCCAAAAAAAATTACATGATGAATAATCTTCGAAGTTACATACCACATAATCTTCGTTACCAGATGGTTTGTAGTAAAAATCTTCACAAGGAGCAAGAGCAATGTCTTGATAAAAATACAATATTCTGAAACTTTCTAATGCTTCTTCATAATGAAATATCAACCATGAATCTGAAGGTATTTTCAAACTCTCTACCAACTGACACCAACCATTATAGAAATAATATCTGCCATTGCTTAGAGGATAGATCTTGACTTTAAAAACATTTCCAGTTGTCGTCCGGATGTTTGTATTTCCAATTGGATAATTAAACTGTTGAATCCAATTTTGATACTGTTTTGGCAAAATCTAGGCATAAATAAAAGAAACACTTTTATTGCTAGATATCATACAAAAAAATTAAAATTAAGTGTTAAACTAAGATGGGATAAAATTACTAACCAAACATTTCCTTTTACTATCTTCAAGGTAACACGGAAATCCACAAATCATTCTCACGTAAAACTGTAACAGTATCAATCATATAGAATCAAAATAAATAACATTAAGAAATAAATGAATACAATCCATTAGGGTATGCAATACATCTAAATAAAAGATGATACAACTAATATATATCAAAATAACAATAGACAACATCGAAAAGGTGAGAATACATGTAACTTCTTATCATATCGAAATATATATATTTTTTACAGCAAATCATATAATTAAAACTTAAAACCTACGTTTCCGATTAAGTATCACAAATAGACATGCAGGATCATCAGCTGAATAAATTGTATAGAAAGACAGGATAGTGACTTGTGTCTATACCAAACAAAAACTTAAAAACAGTATACCAACTATGTTAGGACCGGTTTTGACTCCGTAATGATTGCGAACGAACGTGTGACGTGCGGAATCCGTACACGAACGTGACTGAACACACGAGACGTAATATAACTGTGATTCTATAGAAGATCTAAAATCGTACAGCACCTTGAATCACGTACAATGAACTTTCTCTCTCTAGATCTCAAGTTCTTCAAAGCTCCAAATGGCAAAAGTCTCTAATCTAAGACATAAGCCTCCTATTTATAGGCCAAGGCTTTAATGAGTTTTCTCATTAATTACACTATTGCCACCTTGCCTTTTTCTCTCTAATATTACAATATAAAGCAAGTTTTCTTCATTTTCTGCTACGGACTCATATTGACGGAGGCGATAGACATTACTGCACCAACAGACTCCCCCTTGGATATTGTCGCAGTCAATCCGTAGCATCTTGTCTTTCTCTCTCACTTTGAGTCTTCTTGAAGCTTTATCATCTTCAGCAACACAGACTGTAACAACCCTCACAAAAATATTCTCGACAATAAACCGTAATCAAAACCAGAAGTGCACGCGATAAAACTTGTATATTCAAGCTGGAAAATTTAGCGATTAAGGAATCTTGGCATTCGACGAACCAAACCGCATAAAAATAGTCTTATTAGATTTGCAATTAAAAACGAATCATGTAAGATCAAGACCCAAACATACGCGATAAGTATCAGCACGAAAATCGAGGAAAACGCACGATTGGACGAGAAGGGCGGCCAAGGACACGCGTCACGACACTTCGATACGTGTCAGGCCTACGTGGGACACGTGGCGACCAAAGCCAGGTCGACCATCGTCGCGCCACGCGCCGGGACCATATGGGTCTGGCGCGCCACGCGAGGGGACCCAAAATTCAGGTATATAAGGGCAGCGGTGGGACTTGAATTCCTGCACCAGTTCGATCGAATTTTGACGAACTTACTCTCTCGTATCTCCGTTTCTTTTCACAACACCCCTAAACCCTAAAAACTCTGCTCGTTATCAGGGTAATAACTCTAATTACGGACACGGTACTATATCCGATTGATTGAAACTGATCCAACGGATGTTTAAGTGCTGCCTGTATACGGCTATACTTTGTCATTCGTTGTAAGTTTTGATCTCGTGATTATCGTTAAAGTTGAAATTGGGTTAATACGCTAATACGAGTTCCATTGTATCTAGCATTAGAACTCATAATCAGGAAGCTGTTAAACTAGTATATCAAACTTAGCTATTAAGATAACTTAGCGGTTAAGAAAACTTAATAGCTAAGGAAAATTAATAGGAAAGGAAACTTAGCAGTTAAGTAAGCTAAGTAAGTTAATTATTCAGCTAGTTATGTTATTTAATTAATCAGCTAAGTAAATTACTTGATTAAACCGTTAAGATTAATTAATCGGTTAAGTAAGATTAATTAACCAGTTAAGTAAGATTAATTAAGTTAAGTAAGATTAATTAATCGGTTAAGCAAGATTAGTTAAGCTAAGCAAGATTAATTAAGCTAACCAAGATTAATTAAGCTAAGCAATATTAATTAAGCTAAGCATGATTAATTAAGCAAGATTAATTAAGCTAAGTAAAATTAATTAAATAAATTAAACACCTAGATAGATATACATGAAAATAAATATATATGAGATAGATAATATCAAAGGAAGGTGCTAGGAAGGTGTAAGAGGATATATAAGTAGGTAGGAAGCTTCCTAGAAAATGTATAGGTAACTTCCTAGAAATTTCATATTTCCTACCTATAAATAGGAAGCTTAGGATTCATTTTTCTTTGCTCATTCCTTCTATTCTTCTCTCTATACGTTGGTGTTCTAACCAATAATCACCGATGCGATATTCTGTCCGATCGATTCGGGAACCAACTAACGAATGCCAAAGTGCTGTACTTTGTGAATTTCGTTAAACGAATGCCAAAGTGCTGTCTAAACAAGACTATAATTTGTGAATTTCGTTAAACGAATGCCAAAATGTTGTCTAAACAAGACTATACTTTGTGAATTTTGACGGGTGGTCCATAGGACAACCCTTTATGATGTTAAAAGACGAGTTTATCCCTCATTTGATCGTGTAATTATCTTGAATTAGATAACTACAAATGCTTATGTTTCAGGTACAGTTCGTGGAAGGAACGAAGAAACAAAACACATGAATCAGGGTTCCACCGTAAATTACGGTGGCCACCGTAATTTACGGTGGCCTTGAAACATGCCATATTCCCACCGTATCATAGACTCATCTCACCGTAACAGTTTTTTGTCCACCATAAGTTAAGGTGGTACCGTAATTTACGGTGGAGGCTGCGAGGAATTTCGTAACTGCCTTCATTAAAACCGTTTTTGGGTGTCTTTTCACAATATCTCATCATTGGACGTTTCTCTGGCATCTTAGGGGCGATTTTGGCTGATTCTACTTGGTTCCAAACATTTCTAAATATTTGGTTTATGTTTTTGATTGGTATGAACATTAAACTTGTTGCTATGATGATTCACCAAGCTATGTGTGGCTAAACTTATGGTGATCATCCTAAATTGAAGGTTTGTTTATGACTTTTGTGTTTGGATTCGTATTTCTAGAATAATAGACTTGCAATGTTTGTTTGTTTATTATGGTGTGTGAATGTTTGTTTGTAAATTGTTGATAGATGTTATGATCATATTCTAAACCGTACGTTCTTGGTGTCGCTGAAAATCGAGATATCACGGGAGGGATTAGGGTTGGATATTAGTCAATTGGTTATCGGGTAACAACCTCGCGTTTTCATAATCCGAGTACTTAGTTCCCTTTTATCACGAACAAACAATCATACATGAATCATGTCTATGTGATTCTTTCTAGTGAATTTAAACACAATTGTCAAAAGCAAACCGGAAGTTTAGGATGGTCGCTTTCTCCTAATCTGCTTTACAACCAACCTTTGATTTGAAGTTATTTAGTTAATTTTAGTTTTAAAACCAAACAATCCAAATTATTGATCTTTACTTTCTGCAAATTAGGTTAATTTTAGTTAAAGTGCAAAGCTATAAAATCAACACATTTTCCACATACTCCCTGAGTTCGATACCCATTTACCACTATCTATAGTTGTTATTTGGATTGAATTTGCGTGTACTACGACAGCACGTCAAATTTTGGCGCCGTTGCCGGGGAGTTGTGCGCAACGTGTGTCAGTTTGTTAGTTTTGCTTTGTTATTTTCGGGTTTACACTGGTGTGTTTAGTGTGCAGGTTCTACAGGTGCATGCATACTAGAGGCTCTCACAAGTCGTCACCATTGTCATTTGATCCGGAGATCGAAAGAACACTAAGGCAAAACAGAGTTTTACTAAGAGAAAACAGAATCATTGGTTCACCTACTTCACCCATTACACCACGGAACATCATGCAAGAATCTCAAATACCACCCATAACGGGTCAAACGACCTCATCATTCATACCTACTTCCACACAACCATCACCAAACACCACTATACCTAACACCACTACAATTCCTACTCCACCTCATGATACTACACCATCCAACACCACACAACCGATTACTACTCAAGTCGAACCCAGTCTTACCTTTAGCCCATCTGCCACCATTCCACCAATATCACACTTCTTTCCCCCAACTACGGGTCAATCATCCTCTAATTACCCAATACCACCCGTCAAATTTCGTTAAGGTTCTGATCTCGTGACCATCGTTAGGTTTGATGTGGTTTTACACTAATATGAATTCCACTCTGTTAAACTAAATGTTTAACTACCCGAAACTCTACACCATACTCTTACAATCAAAATGGATGCTTAATCATCAGAAGATTTAGAACCATAAAGTAGATGCTTAGAATCAAGATGCTTGTTTAATCAAGACTATATGCTAACAAGGTGAGTCATTCTCTTTTTACCAAATTGTTTCCAAAACCCTATTTATTTTTAAAGTTATAATTACAGGGATTAAGTCTTTGTAGTCTTCAATTACTGCCGGTATGTGGGGTTTTGTATACATTACTTGATACCCGTCACCATTGGACAACGGGTTAGCCAATGGGTGATCTGACCATAGTCACAGAAACGAGTCGAGTGACAAATACCGATTTGGGGTAATTGGTTGATATAAACATTGTAATCGCCCTTAATACTATAATTTATAATTATGCGTTGTTTTGTACAAAAATGAATGAACTCACCCGTATTTCCTGCTGACCAAACCTTTTTAAAATGCGTTTCAGGTAATGACAGTAGTTTGGAATAAGAGTGATGATACGGCACCGAAAGGCTTAAAGAAGCGGCTAATTTTATCAATTGAATTAAATTAAGAAAACATGGTTTCATATATTCGGGTTTATCCCTTATTAAAACTACCTCTGTAAAACATGGGTTTTATCCCATCTATTTAATAAATAAAATCCGGTGTTTTCTAAAATCTGATATTTTTCCTAACTCACGGTCCTGATGAATATTTCCGCTGCCATGTTTTTAAAATAACCACCGGTACCACTTGACTGCTCGCGGCTCCCGTCCAGGGCGTGGTCGGGAGTCGTGATAGAGGTGGTATCAGAGCCACTGGTTTAAGCAATTAGGTGTTGTAATAATACCTAAACTTAAACGAAAGAGTTAGGAAATTGTTATTAACTGGTAGCAACAAGGATAGTATTTAGACTTGAACTTAAGAAAGATGCCTTAGTATAAGCTTCGAGATAAGCTAATTACTTGCATAAATAAAGTGTGATGGGTGTTGGTATGCCGTGAGGATGATAACTAGAACATTGCAAGTATGGTAAATAAGCGATAACACTTGGCCACTGTTATTTCTTATTTATTGGTACTACTTGTGTAACACCTCCTTGTTAACACCTAAGAACGTGTTAGCACTCTTGACAAATGTGATTCGAGAAAATCACAACAGTAATTCTTATATTGGATTCTTCCAATTTTCTTATCTAGCCTAGTGATTTAGAAATCATGGCTTATATCATCCTATAAGATGATCATATTATAAACACCCGTTAGTAATGAAGTGCCTACGGGCTAAACTTGTTGTCCAATAAGACAACGACAGTGGTGGTCTTTGACCCCTGTCTAAAGATGTTGGAATACGTCCAAACATAATAGTCGGTAGGATCCATATGATCTCGACTAATAGCATCTGAAAAGATGATCATACCATAAACATCCCTTAGAAGGGAAATGCCTACGGGCTATAATTAATGTCCTCTGAGACTAAAGACAGTGGTAGCCTACAACTCCCTGTCAAGAAAAGGTAATGAACTTTGATTCAAACCTTAATGCCTCGATTCTCTGAAATCATGGCTTATATCATCCTATGAGATGATCATATTATAAACATCCCTTAGAAGGGAAGTGCCTACGGGCTATAGTTAATGTCCTCTGAGACTAAAGACAGTGGTAGCCTACAACTCCCTGTCAAGAAAAGGTAATGAACTTTGATTCAAACCTTAATGCCTCGATTCTCTAAAATCATGGCTTATAAATTAAACTTGTCTACACGACTAGGCCATTTGTGCTATTATTAACTTGTAAATTAGGATTTATGATAAAAATCCTGAATAAAATTAATATCCTTCCTTCACTGCCAATATACATATTAAAAAGAATCTTAAAGGTACGACCTAGCCTATATGTCATTCCAGACGAGGCCAAGATGGTAGAACCTATTCAAAGGATTCAAATCCTTGTAACATTGTAAATATGTTAACACTCCTGGCAACTGTGATGCTATAAAATCACACTTGTCATCCTTATATTAGAGATTTTACAAACCCCTTATTTTTAGCGTGAATGATCAAGAAGGATCGTGGCTAATAAACGTCGAGCATGATGAACACATCCAAACATCCATTGGGATGTATACCTACGGGCAAAGATGTATACATGAAAAGATAGTTTTATTTCCTAACTTCTTGTCAAGACAATGAATTATGAAATTTTCCGATCCAAAGGAATCAGTGATTATGTTTTAAAATTTCCCTAGTGACAAGGCCTCTGTGCCATCAAAAAGTCCTTGGGACAAGCCCTTATGCTATATAAAATGTCGGTATGACATTGACAGTCGTGACTTATGTCCCCTGTCTAATAAATATGAAGGATATATTCCGTTTGAACGCCAAAGATGGTTTATTTAAAAACCTAGGCAAAACATAATCAAATAAATCAAATACTATCTATTGCTATATGGGTTATTTACACCATGGCTAATTAATCATCAAATTCGACAATTCACTATATAATTAAACAAATTATTACTACTTGGTCGGTAGCCTTCAAAGCTTCACCATGGCTGACTCCTCTGAAGCTCACAATTATCCAGTTGATCAGAATGATAATGCAAGACTGAACTCAACGGGCACCGAGTTACAGGCTATGATAGATACGGCCGTAAACAAAGCCGTTGACCGTTCCAGGAGATACTGAATATGGAGTGCCTAAACACTTGCTAAATTTGGTATTTAATACCAAAGCTTCGAGTATGGAAAACTCAGAAGAAACAAACAACAGTCGCGATGCTAGAGATGCGACAAATGTTAATAATGAATCCAATGTGAACCTCAAATGTTAATGGAGTAAATCTCCAGAACTGTGATTAACGCAGCTGTTAGAAAGGCTACGAGAAAAGTCATGAAAAAGCTTAAGAAGCCGAATGATGTTCGCTTTAAAACACATGTCGCTGCTCATAAGAAGAGCTATATTCATACTTCAGATGCGAAGAATAACCAAAACAAAATCATATGTGGCAAGAAGCCCCTTTCCTCTTAGGATGTACTTAAAAGTACTTCGTCTCTAAGAAGTCAAGAGACTTCAATAGTAAGAAAGGGCCATCGATTACGAGAAATCGTTAGATGAAGTAGAAACCATTAAGTATATCAGCGGTTATGCTGGAAAGGACATGGTAAGGTATACATCACAGTCATTCGATGACAATACTCTTAATTAGTAAGGACATTAATAAAGTCCACAAGAAAAATTCCCTTATACATTATGGGATGGTCCAAGTTTTAAGGACCTTATTAGAAAAAAAAACTATTATCCACATCACAAAATGGAAAATGATGGAATAAGAATTTTATGACTCTCACCATAAAAGTTCTAGTCTGTCGACAGTATGTCGCAAATTTTAATTCACTGGCTGGGATAGTGCTCTATTCAGTTTACCCTAAATCTAAGTTTAATGCAAATAATTATTGGTGGTTAGCATCGGCAATAAGAAGGCACATTAAGGTTTCAAAGCCTGCTTGTTATAAATCCATTATGGATCTACCTCAGCTACTCACGTTATATAGATTAAGAAACGACCAGTCAAGCTGAGACTGCCCTAAATTTGTCATAGATTTTGCAGCTAAGTCAAAAAGGATTAAGAATGGAGGCGCTTAACCCTCCTGAGGTATAATTAGAGGCAGTTCACATTAATAACGACACTAGATAGATCCCTTATTGAGATTTATTTGCGAAGAGTTACGTTTGGGTTCAGGTGCTGCTAAGTCTCTCATAAGACCATAAGCTTAGCAAACTTTTAGAAATTTTCCCCTAAGAAACCCCGAAATTAAGTATAAGGTAAAACTCACAGGCAAATCATAAGAACCATTTCTTCTGTTCCTGTCAGAAACCTTCAGTCATAGAATTTTAGAAGTATCCTCTCTCTAAAAAGAAGTGCGTCAGCATTTAGAGTTGATATCTCTTTGATCTCTAACGATTGTGAATACCAAACGGTATGATGAAAAGCGCCATATGATGATTGGTATATCTTAATATGTTCCATAGATTGCTTCCATGCCTGATCAGTATGGAGGTTTAATGCATGGGACCACAAAGATATTCCGATGGTCATAGAGTACTAAAGTCAGCTAATGGTATTCAAAGGAGATATCCAGAATGGAACTGTCCAAGTAAATGTTCCCGATTAAGGAATTCATGGACTAGTAACATAAAAGATGTCACTTATTTGACACAAGCAATGATGGGTGAACTGGAGCCTGAGATACGAAAATCTCTGTAACCTCCTTGTACCTTAATTATCTTCTCCTAAGATTACCCTGTTTACCCCTGAGAGGCAGGTAGAATTAAGATTTATATCCCATTAAGGCTGTATTATTATGAAATCTCCAAGACGGCTAGTACCATCATTGGGAGAATCAAAACCCTGATTAACTAATTTTTAAAATAGAGGGTTCATATAGCCTAACTCAATATCCTGAGAATTCGGTATAGTTAATTATGAAAGACGGTTCATCTTGCTTATGCATTGTTACCGCAACCCTAATTAGGCAACGATTAAGAATCGCCATCAGCTGCCCAGGATCGTCGATTTGTTCGACTAACTGTAAGGATTAGCTACTCCTTAAGATTAGTTTTGGCTGGAATAACCATCTCACCTTAAGATAAGCTTTTCTATAATAGTTGATATATATAAGCATCAAGGTTGCTCCTTTGGAGACCTTGTATAGATGGAATGTTAAACATCTATTGTTAGGACAATAGATTGGTAAGCCCAATTAACAGGATCTGAAAGTTGTATTGGAAACAACAAACAAGATCACGCAAATTCATAATCATCTGTAAGATGCCAGTATTCGGTAGAAAATCAAGGATTAATGAAAATAGCAAACCTCCTAAATCCTTGGTAAGGAATAAAGTTCAAACAAGAGATATCACCCAGGAAGGGTGTACCAAATTTGTTAAATTATCAGGCTAGTTAAGCTCTGAATATATGGAATCATTCGAAGGAAATCGAATGTATCAATATCAAATAGCTTATAAGCTAAGACTTATTTAAGGAGCCTGTCGGAGCTCGCAAGGCATTAACACACTAATGATTTAAGGATGTGTTTCACCAATAAGTTGAGAAGCATTATCACTTAAGGATATGCAGATTTATGATGTGATAAGCATCCTGTATCGATTAAGGATCGACAGGTTAAGAAGCTCCAAAAGGATACATGTACCTGTTATAGAGGTCACTTTGAGAGCTTGGAAAAGTTCCAGATATACTATAGAAGTCAAGTCCATTATACGACAAAAAGTACTTCCATAATTTTAGCAAATCTCGAGGTCGAGATTTCTTTTAAGGGGGTGAGGATGTAACACCTCGAAAATTCACGTCCTATAATGTATTGACACGTGTCATAAGCTTGAACATGTGAAAGTATACTCTAGAGGGACTAAAGTTGACAAACATGGAAAGTATGTGAATATAAGGGTTCAAAATGTCAACAAGGGATAAATATACTTTACAGTAACCCTACATGATGCTCATACCTTCAAACGAATAAATCATGGATCATACGAAGCTAAATATGAAAGAAAGTGAGAGATTACAAACTACAGGGGTTAAATGTGTCAACATGTTTAAAGTGTACCTCTGAGTGACCTTTTAACAAACCCGAAGCTTTGTAACGGTTAATTATGCTCACTAGAATGCACGATATAAATTTCATAAAGTTTCGTTATCGTATGAGAAAGTTATGATCAAATTCGTATACAAGGGGTTAAAGTGTCAACGTTGAAAATTATGACTTTTCGGGTAATAACAATGTGGCCAAGGACTTAACAAAGAATGTATAAGACTTGAAGCCCTTATAAGTCAATTAGAGGGGCTCAAAATGCAAAGAATAAAGGTGGATTGACCTTTCGAAGGACCAAGAGCCAAGGATGCAAACTGAAAAGAATTTTTTTGCCCTGATGACTGGCTTACGGACCGTAAAGGTCCACCCTTACGGTCCGTAAGAGTTGCCCAGATGCAGAAAATCGTGAATGTTGGCTGTTTAGCCTTGGAACCGACTTAGATCAGATATTTTCACTTCAAGGGCGACCCCTACATGTTCCTAGGCCTTAGGGGCACTTGTAAATGATCTGGGATCCATGGTAGCATGAGTTGTCAACAATCTAATGGATTAAAATCACTATATAAAGCCTTCATGTTGCAACATTTTGAGCACACCATTCCTTCTACAATTCTGGAGCTTCCGGGAGCTTAAGAGCAGACCCTAAGTCTTCCTAATCGAGCATAGGACTTCAGTAAGTATGCTTAACCTTTCTTAGTTGAGTTTTTACTTAGTTTTAGCTTAAAAGTCAAACCGTCGTAATTAACGGTTGACTTAGCGATTAATCATTAATGGTCCAGTGATTAGTCGAATTGAAGGTAGTTATAAGTTGGTAATTATGTGGGCATTAAACCCTTAAAAGGGCTCCCTCTGATTCCCACTCTAACTAGATCAAATGTCGGGTCAAAGTTGATTAGAAAAAGTCAACAGAACCTTAATTTGCGAATTAACGCCTAATTAACAATGTAGAAGGCATGTAACCTATTTTATCATTCATATAACTTAGTAATGAATGTAAGAACATGTCTAAACATGTTCGACCCGACAATTTTCTGTTTAGACCCGGTTCGGAACCGAAAGTCGCAAAACTTTGACTTTTGCTTTGACTTCAGTTCTGACCCGATTTAGTATGATTTGGAAATGCCTTAGAGCTTCCTTAGGACCAGGCTACATGTTAGCATAACCCTCTGTGGTTGGTTCATTGATTATCCGATTCGTTTACATGTTTCCGTTAATTGCTTAAATGTTGACCAATATGCCCTTTTGACCATAAAACGAGAATTTTAGAAATGTGAAAAGACAATAACCTTTGTTACTGATTTATAAACATGTCCCTAAAGTTTCATATCAGTTCGAGGTCCATAA
Source organism: Helianthus tuberosus (assembly GCA_030545235.1). NCBI lineage: Eukaryota > Viridiplantae > Streptophyta > Magnoliopsida > Asterales > Asteraceae > Helianthus > Helianthus tuberosus. The sequence continues at coordinate 11,111,497 of CM060436.1, forward strand.
TAGGAGTTATGCTAAATAGCGCATTTAAGAAGCTTTTTGTTAATTAAACGGCGCAATTAGCATAAAGCCTATCTAAACCCAAATTTTGACACCAAACCTTTTACCCACTGATGTAATATAATATTTTGAGATTTTTAAAGATTTTTAATTATTTTTAACCTGCTCATAACCTAAGGTTATGGCGTTGATTCGGTAAATACCGATTATACCCTTTTCGGTCATAAAATGAGTTCTACATAGTATTTTGACACCAATCCAATTGCTACTGATTTTATATAATAAATAAAGTATTTTGAACTTTATAACCTGATCAGAAAACTCAGATTTCCTGTATAACCCGGAAATCGCTTAAAATGACTTTTTACGCGTATTAAACGCATAATTTGGGTTTAAAACCATCTTGCCATATAAGACTTATTATCAACTGATGTGACCTATTAAAATAAGTTATTTTACTGATGTATTCGGACCCGAATCTCAGAACTTCATTTAAACTCTTTTATAACCTTTAAAATGACCAAAATACCCCTACGGGGCTTATTTTGAGATTAAACTCGTTTTGGGCATAATGAAAGGTATCCTACTGATATCGCAACATATTTAAGGCATATTAACTTAGGAAACCTGTATATGATTTATTTGGTTACTCGTTACGCACTTTTCGCGTTCGGATCGGCTTATGTAACTAGTTTGCATATATTAGCCGAAACGGGTCAGACCATATCTTTTTGGTCTCAAAATCCAGAATGTGTTTAAGTTACCCATATTAAGCAAGCATACAAGCTTGTCGGGTTAAAACCACATTCTAATCCGGTCTTCGCTTTATCATGCGTTTGAACCGTATGTTCCTTTTGAAAACTAACCGGTCTAAGTCAAGGCTTAATTAAAGACCCGTTAGGATTCTAATAGGTTATTAAAAACCTTCGTTCCAGATTAGGAGCCCAGTAAAAGCTATCTGTACTTGCTGAATTGATATACGGCTGTGATTGAATTTATATTTAGCTCAGGTAAATACTCTTAACTTATTTTCCCTATACGGGCTTGGGATACGGTACTATAAAAGTACCGCTTGGTCGGGTATGTAGTCATTTAAATCGGATTGTGATTAATGTATTTACATAACTCGCTTTATTCTGTATTATTTGGTGTATGGCCTTTGGGAGTTAAATGACCATGTCCCGGATATCCTTGGCATCATTTTAAGAAATGGCCACGACCTAAGCACGGGGTGTAGGCGTACACCTGACAGTTACATTATGTAAAAACTGGTAATCCACTCAGAGGTATCCTCCTTGTGGGCATTATACCGAAATTGGTAATCCACTTAAAGGATGATAGCCTGTGGGCATTATACCTGTGGCGTGTCAGTTAATCTAGTCCGGCCCTACAAATCGGTCCTAATGGACGACAAATAAGTAAAACTGTATACAAGATTATATACAAATAATTGTCCCAAGTTATAAAGATATTTTGCCGAAGTGCATTCAAATCAACTTTCAAACTCTTTTCAAAATGAGTCAGTTAAGTTGTATTTACCAGTGTAAACTGACGTATTTTCCAAAAAGGCTAAGTGCAGGTACTAGACGAAATAGGCTGGCTACTCCAGGCATCATTACTCAAGTCTCACAAGCTCTAGATGTCAAAGTCTGTAGAACAGTTTTCTTTTTTTTTATCCGCCTGTGGATCCTTTACTTTCCATTGTAATACTTTGATATTACTTTATATCGGAATGTAATATATTTTATCTTTTGCTTCCGCTGTGCATTTATAATTGTGTGTTGTTTGACTATGATGATATCAACTACGTCACGTTACTCCCCACCAGGCCCACCGGTCATACGTGGAAAGTCGGGGTGTGACAACTTGGTTCTGGAATATGATCCGTCACGTGAATACTAATTTCCTTGTTATTTGATGAAAGCCTTAATAAAATATTCATTTTTAAATCATGATTTAAGAAAGATTTATTTATGGGAAATACCAATCACCTCTCCGGCAAGACTGGGTATGGTGTAGCAGACTCTCCAGCTTGTCCGGGTAAGATGGGGTTACCTCTCCTGCGAGAACCGGGTAAGATGGGGTATAGGATATGTCAAACAAGTGACAAAATTCCCTAAATAGTATCATGACCTGATGTCTGACTTGTCTTTGGAAATATGAATCTGTTAAATACATTGACCTTATGAATGGTATGTATATTACAGTATGTGAAATATATGATTATATAGATATGAATATCTATAAGGAAATCCAAAAACCATAAGGATTAACAATTTAGAATAAAACACAAGCATGTGTGTCAATGATAATTCCAGATTTTTTTTTATTAGGAATCTCTTGTATAGATCTATAATTCCGATATCAAACATTATTTCGTTTGATCATCTGTCTCTTAACTCGTGCGACAAGGAGTATATGAACCCTTTATGTTGGGATGCCATTGAAAATATAAGAATTCCCTTTGCGTTACCTTAGATTATTAACGCATTAGGAAACCTGTAGTTAAAGTTGTGCTAGACACTAAACGTCTCAAAACCTACGCTAATGAGAATAATTCTACTTTCTTTAAGAACTCTTGCAAAGATAATAGTGACCACGACTAGCTGCACTTACAAAGACTCTTCACCTATAATCCTACTAAGATTACCAGTAACAAAAGAATTGCTGCAACAATACATGGGCTTAAAGGACTGAAGTGTCATAACCATTAGTATATATGTTAAGAAAAATGAAGTAATGTATGCTTCAAAATTTAGACATTTAGATAGTGAGACCCGAGCTTCAAAACACATGGTCAAGACATATGCCATGAAATGGAGAGAACTGACAGAAAGGAAATTATGTATGCTTCATAAAAAGGAACAAATGGAAACGATGACTCATGGAAGTTTGCAAGCCAACCGGAGAAGTGACCACAAGGAGGCAAGACAGACCAGCCGACAAAGTTCGTCTCTGTGAGGAAAGCTGCGAGTTATGCACGGAAGTAAGACATAGCGTATATGGTCTCGGAGTTCATCAACACTAGAGGCATGGAACTGAAAGAAATTCCGAACGACGTTTCCCAGAGGATCTACTTAGACTATCACCCGATCGTGAGAAGGAACTTAGAATTCATCCGAGACTAGGAACAACACCGATTGTTATATCCCAAAGTTAAGACTAATATAGTAGTTAATGCTTTAAGTCATAAGTTTCATAGGAAGCCGAATCAAGTACGTGCTCTTAGATTAAATTGCGGATAGATTTAATGAAATAATTAAAGAGTACCCAAGAAACAGCAATCAAGGATGATGCTTAAGGATTATAAAGGAATAATGAAGAAATCAGAAAAAGGAACTAATGGAAATTAGGGATTCCATAAAGAATTCGGGTACCAATTCAAGGAAACCTGCAAGAAATGATTCTCAAAGAAGCCCATAGAACTAAGTATTTGATACATCGTGTAAGTAATATGAGGTATCGAGGTTTGAATTACTGATAAATAGAAATGAAAAAGGATGTAGCAAGTTAAGTCTCTAAGTATTTAATCGAGTAGCAAGTTAAAGCTGAGCATTAGAACCCTTTAGGTTTACCTCAACGACATCAGTATGGAAATGAGATTGATAACAATGGATATTGTTACCAAATTACCCAAAACAAGAAACAACACAATCTGGGTGATTGTGGATCGACTAACCAAATCTGCTCAATCCCTACCAATTAAGGAAACCCTTTAGTATAAGACACTTAGTTAAGTTGTGTGGAGACAAAATAGTCTCATTACAAAGAATCCTATTATCTATCAAGATAGTCATTTCACTTCTCATTTCTAGGAAAATTTTAACCCGACCTATTTTGATGTAGTATGAAGGAACACTACAAAACATAAAAGATGTGCTAAGTACATGTGTGACAAATATTGGTGCAAGTAGAACTATCACTTATCACTCATAAGACTCTCCCATAATTAGTGTTGCCGTTTGAAGCACCTTATGGATAAAGGTACCATCCATTATGCCGAGCAAAAATATGAGAAAAGCAACTATCGGGCCATGAGATCGGCAAACCATTAGAATTTCAAATTAGAGAAAGAATAATACAAAAGGTCTCTCTGTGAAAAGGGAATAGTCCGATACGGCAAGAAAGAAAAGTTAAGTCTAAAATTTGTTGATCCATTCGGAATCCTTAAATAAATTGGATCAGTAGCTTATCAGCTAGAATTATCAGAAGAAATAACATGAATACATGATATGTTTCATGTATACCCCTTAAGGAATGCCTAGCTGATAAATCTTTAGTTATACCTCTTCAAGCTATAAAGGTAAATGAAAATTTTAGATCCATTGAAAGACCATATAAGTCAAAAATAAGAATCACAAGGCAATAGCTTAGTTCTTGTCAAAGTAAAATGGAGAACCTGAATATACATGAGAGTTAGAATCAGAGATGAAAAGAAAATATATTTACTTGTTCCAGCAAATCTCGAGGACGAGATTTAAAACAAGGTGGTGAGGATGTAACAACCCTCATAAAAATATTCTCGACAACAAACCGTAATCAAAACCAGAAGTGCACGCTATAAAACTTGTATATTCAAGCTGGAAAATTTAGCGATTAAGGAATCTTGGCATTCGACGAACCAAATCGCATAAAAATAGTCTTATTAGATTCGCAATTAAAAACGAATCATGTAAGATCAAGACCCAAACATACGCGATAAGTATCAGCACGAAAATCGAGGAAAACTCACGATTGGACGAGAAGGGCGGCCAAGGACACGCGTCACGACACTTCGACACGTGTCAGGCCTACGTGGGACACGTGGCGACCAAAGCCAGGTCAACCATCGTCGCGCCACGCGCCGGGACCATATGGGTCTGGCGCGTCACGCTAGGGGACCCAAAATTCAGGTATATAAGGGCATCAGTGGGACTTGAATTCCTGCACCAGTTCGATCGAATTTTGACGAACTTACTCTCTCGTATCTCCGTTTCTTTTCACAACACCCCTAAACCCTAAAAACTCTGCTCGTTATCAGGGTAATAACTCTAATTACGGACACGGAACTATATCCGATTGATTGAAACTGATCCAACGGATGTTTAAGTGCTGCCTGTATACGGCTATACTTTGTCATTCGTTGTAAGTTTTGATCTCGTGATTATCGTTAAAGTTGAAATTGGGTTAATACGCTAATACGAGTTCCATTGTATCTAGCATTAGAACTCATAATCAGGAAGCTGTTAAACTAGTATATCAAACTTAGCTATTAAGATAACTTAGCGGTTAAGAAAACTTAATAGCTAAGGAAAATTAACAGGAAAGGAAACTTAGCAGTTAAGTAAGCTAAGTAAGTTAATTATTCAGCTAGTTATGCTATTTAATTAATCAGCTAAGTAAATTACTTGATTAAACCGTTAAGATTAATTAATCGGTTAAGTAAGATTAATTAACCAGTTAAGTAAGATTAATTAAGTTAAGTAAGATTAATTAATCGGTTAAGAAAGATTAATTAAGCTAAGCAAGATTAATTAAGCTAAGCAATATTAATTAAGCTAAGCATGATTAATTAAGCAAGATTAATTAAGCTAAGTAAAATTAATTAAATAAATTAAACACCTAGATAGATATACATGAAAATAAATATATATGAGATAGATAATATCAAAGGAAGGTGCTAGGAATGTGTAAGAGGATATATAAGTAGGTAGGAAGCTTCCTACAAAATGTATAGGTAACTTCCTAGAAAAGCTATATGAAACTTCCTAGAAATTTCATATTTCCTACCTATAAATAGGAAGCTTAGGATTCATTTTTCTTTGCTCATTCCTTCTATTCTTCTCTCTATACGTTGGTGTTCTAACAAATAATCACCGATGCGATATTCTGTCCGATCGATTCGGGGACCAACTAACGAATGCCAAAGTGCTGTACTTTGTGAATTTCGTTAAACGAATGCCAAAGTGTTGTGTAAACAAGACTATACTTTGTGAATTTCGTTAAACGAATGCCAAAGTGCTGTCTAAACAAGACTATACATTGTGAATTTCATTAAGGTTCTGATCTCGTGACCATCGTTAGGTTTGATGTGGTTTTACACTAATACGTATTCCACTCTGTTAAACTAAATGTTTAACTACCCGAAACTCTACACCATACTCTTACAATCAAAATGGATGCTTAATCATCAGAAGATTTAGAACCATAAAGTGGATGCTTAGAATCAAGATGCTTGTTTAATCAAGACTATATGCTAACAAGGTGAGTCATTCTCTTTTTACCAAATTGTTTCCAAAACCCTATTTATTTTTAAAGTTATAATTACAGGGATTAAGTCTTTGTAGTCTTCAATTACTGCCGGTATGTGGGGTTTTGTATACATTACTTGATACCCGTCACCATTGGACAACGGGTTAGCCAATGGGTGATCTGACCATAGTCACAGAAACGAGTCGAGTGACAAATACCGATTTGGGGTAATTGGTTGATATAAACATTGTAATCACCCTTAATACTGTAATTTATAACTACGTCGTTTTGTACAAAAATGAATGAACTCACCAGTATTTCCTGCTAACCAAACCTTTTTAAAATGTTTTTCAGGTAATGACAGTAGATTGGAATAAGAGTGATGATACGGCACCGAAAGGCTTAAAGAAGTGGCTAATTTTATCAACTGAATTAAATTAAGAAAACATGGTTTCATAAATTCGGGTTTATCCCTTATTAAAACTACCTCTGTAAAACATGGGTTTTATCCCATCTATTTAATAAATAAAATCCGGTGTTTTCTAAAATCTGATATTTTTCCTAACTCACGGTCCTGATGAATATTTCCGCTGCCATGTTTTTAAAATAACCACAGGTACCACTTGACTGCTCGTGGCTCCCGTCCAGGGCGTGGTCGGGGGTCGTGACAGAGGTGGTATCAGAGCCACTGGTTTAAGCAATTAGGTGTTGTAATAATACCTAAACTTAAACTAAAGAGTTAGGAAATTGTTATTAACTGGTAGCAACAAGGATAGTATTTAGACTTGAACTTAAGAAAGATGCCTTAGTATAAGCTTCGAGATAAGCTAATTACTTGCATAAATAAAATGTGAAGGGTGTTGGTATGCCGTGAGGATGATAACTAGAACATTGCAAGTATGGTAAATAAGCGATAACACTTGGCCACTGTTATTTCTTATTTATTGGTACTACTTGGTTTTGGAATATGATCCGTCACGTGAATACTAATTTCCTTGTTATTTGATGAAAGCCTTAATAAAATATTCATTTTTAAATCATGATTTAAGAAAGATTTATTTATGGGAAATACCAATCACCTCTCCGGCAAGACTGGGTATGGTGTAGCAGACTCTCCAGCTTTTCCGGGTAAGATGGGGTTACCTCTCCGGCGAGAACCGGGTAAGATGGGGTATAGGATATGTCAAACAAGTCACAAAATTCCCTAAATAGTATCATGACCTGATGTCTGACTTGTCTTTGGAAATATGAATCTGTTAAATACATTGACTTTATGAATGGTATGTATATTACAGTATGTGAAATATATGATTATATAGATATGTATGTCTATAAGGAAATCCAAAAACATAAGGATTAACAATTTAGAATAAAACACAAGCATGTGTGTCAATGATAATTCCAGATTTCTTTATTAGGAATCTCTTGTATAGATCTATAATTCTGATATCGAACATTATTTCGTTTGATCATCTGTCTCTTAACTCGTGCGACAAGGAGTATATGAACCCTTTATGTTGGGATGCCATAAAAAATATAAGAATTCCCTTTGCGTTACCTTAGATTATTAACGCATTAGGAAACCTGTAGTTAAAGTTGTGCTAGACACTAAACGTCTCAAAACCTATGCTAATGAGAATAATTCTACTTTCTTTAAGAACTCTTGCAAAGATAATAGTGACCACGACTAGCTGCACTTACAAAGACTCTTCACCTATAATCCTACTAAGATTACCAGTAACAAAAGAATTGCTGCAACAATACATGGGCTTAAAGGACTGAAGTGTCATAACCATTAGTATATATGTTAAGAAAAATGAAGTAATGTATGCTTCAAAATTTAGACATTTAGATAGTGAGACCCGAGCTTCAAAACACATGGTCAAGACATATGCCATGAAATGGAGAGAACTGACAGAAAGGAAATTATGTATGCTTCATAAAAAGGAACAAATGGAAACGATGACTCATGGAAGTTTGCAAGCCAACCGGAGAAGTGACCACAAGGAGGCAAGACAGACCAGCCGACAAAGTTCGTCTCTGTGAGGAAAGCTGCGAGTTATGCACGGAAGTAAGACATAGCGTATATGGTCTCGGAGTTCATCAACACTAGAGGCATGGAACTGAAAGAAATTCCGAACGACGTTTCCCAGAGGATCTACTTAGACTATCACCCGATCGTGAGAAGGAACTTAGAATTCATCCGAGACTAGGAACAACACCGATTGTTATATCCCAAAGTTAAGACTAATATAGTAGTTAATGCTTTAAGTCATAAGTTTCATAGGAAGCCGAATCAAGTACGTGCTCTTAGATTAAATTGCGGATAGATTTAATGAAATAATTAAAGAGTACCCAAGAAACAGCAATCAAGGATGATGCTTAAGGATTATAAAGGAATAATGAAGAAATCAGAAAAAGGAACTAATGGAAATTAGGGATTCCATAAAGAATTCGGGTACCAATTCAAGGAAACCTGCAAGAAATGATTCTCAAAGAAGCCCATAGAACTAAGTATTTGATACATCGTGTAAGTAATATGAGGTATCGAGGTTTGAATTACTGATAAATAGAAATGAAAAAGGATGTAGCAAGTTAAGTCTCTAAGTATTTAATCGAGTAGCAAGTTAAAGCTGAGCATTAGAACCCTTTAGGTTTACCTCAACGACATCAGTATGGAAATGAGATTGATAACAATGGATATTGTTACCAAATTACCCAAAACAAGAAACGACACAATCTGGGTGATTGTGGATCGACTAACCAAATCTGCTCAATCCCTACCAATTAAGGAAACCCTTTAGTATAAGACACTTAGGTAAGTTGTGTGGAGACAAAATAGTCTCATTACAAAGAATCCTATTATCTATCAAGATAGTCATTTCACTTCTCATTTCTAGGAAAATTTTAACCCGACCTATTTTGATGTAGTATGAAGGAACACTACAAAACATAAAAGATGTGCTAAGTACATGTGTGATAAATATTGGTGCAAGTAGAACTATCACTTATCACTCATAAGACTCTCCCATAATTAGTGTTGCCGTTTGAAGCACCTTATGGATAAAGGTACCATCCATTATGCCGAGCAAAAATATGAGAAAAGCAACTATCGGGCCATGAGATCGGCAAACCATTAGAATTTCAAATCATAGAAAGAATAATACAAAAGGTCTCTCCTTGAAAAGGGAATAGTCCGATACGGCAAGAAAGAAAAGTTAAGTCTAAAATTTGTTGATCCATTCGGAATCCTTAAATAAATTGGATCAGTAGCTTATCAGTTAGAGTTATCTGAAGAAATAACATGAATACATGATATGTTTCATGTATACCCATTAAGGAATGCCTAGCTGATAAATCTTTAGTTATACCTCTTCAAGCCATAAAGGTAAATGAAAATTTTAGATCCATTGAAAGACCATATAAGTCAAAAATAAGAATCACAAGGCAAGAGCTTAGTTCTGGTCAAAGTAAAATAAAGAACCTGAATATACATGAGAGTTAGAATCAGAGATGAAAAGAAAATATATTTACTTGTTCCAGCAAATCTTGAGGACGAGATTTAAAACAAGGTGGGGAGGATGTAACAACCCTCATAAAAATATTCTCGACAACAAACCGTAATCAAAACCAGAAGTGCACGCGATAAAACTTGTATATTCAAGCTGGAAAATTTAGCGATTAAGGAATCTTGGCATTCGACGAACCAAATCGCATAAAAATAGTCTTATTAGATTCGCAATTAAAAACGAATCATGTAAGATCAAGACCCAAACATACGCGATAAGTATCAGCACGAAAATCGAGGAAAACTCACGATTGGACGAGAAGGGCGGCCAAGGACACGCGTCACGACACTTCGACACGTGTCAGGCCTACGTGGGACACGTGGCGACCAAAGCCAGGTCGACCATCGTCGCGCCACGCGCCGGGACCATATGGGTCTAGCGCGCCACGCGAGGGGACCCAAAATTCAGGTATATAAGGGCATCCGTGGGACTTGAATTCTTGCACCAGTTCGATCGAATTTTGACGAACTTACTCTCTCGTATCTCCGTTTCTTTTCACAACACCCCTAAACCCTATTAAGATAACTTAGCGGTTAAGAACACTTAATAGCTAAGGAAAATTAACAGGAAAGGAAACTTAGCAGTTAAGTAAGCTAAGTAAGTTAATTATTCAGCTAGTTATGTTATTTAATTAATCAGCTAAGTAAATTACTTGATTAAACCGTTAAGATTAATTAATCGGTTAAGTAAGATTAATTAACCAGTTAAGTAAGATTAGTTAATCGGTTAAGCAAGATTAATTAAGCTAAGCAAGATTAATTAAGCTAAGCAATATTAATTAAGCTAAGCATGATTAATTAAGCAAGATTAATTAAGCTAAGTAAAATTAATTAAATAAATTAAACACCTAGATAGATATACATGAAAATAAATATATATGAGATAGATAATATCAAAGGAATCTGCTAGGAAGGTGTAAGAGGATATATAAGTAGGTAGGAAGCTTCCTAGAAAATGTATAGGTAACTTCCTAGAAAAGCTATATGAAACTTCCTAGAAATTTCATATTTCCTACCTATAAATAGGAAGCTTAGGATTCATTTTTCTTTGCTCTTTCCTTCTATTCTTCTCTCTATACGTTGGTGTTCTAACCAATAATCACCGATACGATATTCTGTCCGATCGATTCGGGAACCAACTAACGAATGCCAAAGTGCTGTACTTTGTGAATTTCGTTAAACGAATGCCAAAGTGCTGTCTAAACAAGACTATACTTTGTGAATTTCGTTAAGGTTCTGATCTCGTGACCATCGTTAGGTTTGATGTGGTTTTACACTAATACGTATTCCACTCTGTTAAACTAAATGTTTAACTACCCGAAACTCTACACCATACTCTTACAATCAAAATGGATGCTTAATCATCAGAAGATTCAGAACCATAAAGTAGATGCTTAGAATCAAGATGCTTGTTTAATCAAGACTATATGCTAACAAGGTGAGTCATTCTCTTTTTACCAAATTGTTTCCAAAACCCTATTTATTTTTAAAGTTATAATTACTGGGATTAAGTCTTTGTAGTCTTCAATTACTGCCGGTATGTGGGGTTTTGTATACATTACTTGATACCCGTCACCATTGGACAACGGGTTAGCCAATGGGTGATCTGACCATAGTCACAGAAACGAGTCGAGTGACAAATACCGATTTGGGGTAATTGGTTGATATAAACATTGTAGTCGCCCTTAATACTGTAATTTATAACTATGCGTTGTTTTGTACAAAAATGAATGAACTCACCAGTATTTCCTGCTGACCAAACCTTTTTAAAATGCGTTTCAGGTAATGACAGTAGATTGGAATAAGAGTGATGATACGGCACCGAAAGGCTTAAAGAAGTGGCGAATTTTATCAATTGAATTAAATTAAGAAAACATGGTTTCATATATTCGGGTTTATCCCTTATTAAAACTACCTCTGTAAAACATGGGTTTTATCACATCTATTTAATAAATAAAATCCGGTGTTTTCTAAACTCTGATATTTTTCCTAACTCACGGTCCTGATGAATATTTCCGCTACCATGTTTTTAAAATAACCACCGGTACCACTTGACTGCTCGCGGCTCCCGTCCAGGGCGTGGTCGGGGGTCGTGACACAGACTCCCTCTTGCTTGAACAGAATCCCCGTGGATCTGTCTTCAGCTTCAGCTCCCCCTTTCTGTAGACTCTTTTCTTCAGGCTCCCCCTTTCATCAAGCTTCCGTGCTTTTGGGATCGACACCTGGCTTTCCGGATACAAGCTCCTTCAGGATAGTTTCCTGGCACCTTGAATGCACGCTTCCTCTTGCGTTATGCTCGTCTTCAGACTCCCCCTTAGACTCGGCTGTCGGGATCGTAGTCTGGTACAACATCTGCAAATCTCAAACGTTTATTAGTAACAATTATTTGAACATCCAGGATTAATGTCCTGGCTTTCTCAACATATGCTAAAATGTTTCGACAATGAAAGCAATTTCGATTTTCCAGGAATCGTAACCTGGCTCTATTAAACTTTCTAAATCAAGATCCTGGCTTTAAGATATAATAATATGAATATATCCAAGAATACTTGATTCTCTCCCATCAACAATCTTAAAAGATTTGGCAGTTTTAGCGAACAGGTCGGAAACTGGCTCTTTACAACAGATTTTAACAATCTAAGAATCCAAATCCCTCACAGTTAATCATCCAAGTCCAACTTAATGACCTTGGAGATATCACAAACTGTTTTTGATTTTTGATTTTAAAACTACAAGTTTCAAATTAATGAACTTGATTTATTTTCAGAAACATGATCAGCATACTAGATTTTGAAACTCAGCATCCCAGACATCGGTTGTCGAAAATAAAGCAAAAATCAAAATCTTTTTGTATTTTTCTGAAACATAAAATGATAAAGAAATATTTACAAACATATTTACAGACAATATTTTTGTTTTGAGTTCGTGTCAGAGGATCATATCAGTTTATGACAAATCACTAGTACCGTTGAGCTTTAAATACTTTAAGTTCTAAACGATTCACTTAGATTGTCAGTATACTGATCCACTTAAATTTTCACACAAACTTCAATTGATTTGAGATACGAGATTAGTGTTTTAAGAACGTAAACTTATTCGCGTGTCCCACCTCAGAATATACTCCCGTATCCAGACTCCTATATTCAGTCTTACAGGTGAATGTACACTAATGATATCTGTAAATGGGTAATGCGAGGCCATGAGAGCTCAGGCTATTGCTTCCGCAAAATCAGAGAGATGATGGCTCGACTTTATGTGGGTCCCCCTTGGGGATCTTCTTTTCAACAGCACATGATTAGCATTTTTCAATGTTTCATCATTTTTTATACTGAGGGTAGGCTTTAAGAATAAAGCAGTGCAGAGTATTATACGAGGACTAGGCTATTGCACCCGCAAAATCAGAAGTCCCGGTATAATACCCCAGATATCATCACGTACAAAGACCTAGTATGTCAGAAATAGAAAGCACTTCAAACAAGATTTCGGGGGTTACCCATATATCCGAGAGATGTTCCCCACGAGATAAGTAAGCGTATGATATTTAGGTTTATATCTCGAAAACAATCTACTAAGCGTGTAAAAACCTACTGGCATATCATCAGTGAGACCGTTTATCACATTTTATCATTCCATTTCTTTAGCGTACTATGATTGTCTACTGATGTACTATCATTTCCTCTTTTTACACAAAAACTCATTTTTGAATTTTATCATGTTTTTGGCTTTTTCAAATTTTCAAATGTTTTTGGATTTTCTGAAAATTTCTTGCTCCCCCTAAAATGCAAAATCATTTAAAGAAAATTTGATAAACCGATGTAGATAGCTTTGTTTCGCCATCCATTTTCTGCATCTCATGCTCTGTTTTGCAGAAAATATAACGTACCCCCATGATTTACAACACATTGATATTTTACAGTTTGAAAACCGTTTTTCAATCTTGTGAAAGTAATCATGTTTGTTCAGCCGTGAGGGTTTCGGCGTATTCAAGTAACGAATTTTTTTTAGATTTTTGAATTTTTGACAAAATTTAAAAACGAACATATTTTTGATTTTTCAAATTTTTGACAAAATAAAAACATATTTTTGGTTTTTAAAATTTTTCAATTTTTAGGGTTTTAGAAATATTGTTTATTTATTTACAGAAAACAAACAAACTCCCTGTTTAACCATCGCAGGGACCAGCAGCCTCCTCTCCTCGTGCCAGGCTGCTCCGACACTCCTCTTGACATACAGTTTTCTTCGGAAGCACCTGCACATTCAACTTAATTCAATCACTTGAACAATTTAGCCCAGGTCTGTTTGACCTTAGGCATTTCAACACAATATGCTTCATTCGACTTCGGAAAATCTTTGTCATTTTGTACAAAGACTTTTTCAATTTTAGCATCATCTACCGAAGTCACTTGTTTCTTAACACTCCATGTTTGACCTTTAGGAGTACCTCGTTTGTAAAAATGTGACTCTTTTTGAACATTTTGATTTTGAACAACAGTTGGTTTCCAAAACTCGTTTGGTTTTGTTGCATCGACATTTGTTCTCTAACTTTGTGTTGTTCTAAATCTGGGTGTGTGAGAATTCCAGGTCTGTCTAGAATCAATCCTGTTCGGGTTTGATTTCCAAGTTTGATTCGAAGCAAACTTGTTTGTGTTGTACCTCCAAGTTTGTTTTGAATCAAATCTGGTTGACCTTTGTTTCACATCCTCAGATTTCTGTTTTTCAACATCATGAGACTTCTTTTTCGTCTCAACATCAACAGGTTTCAGATTTGGACACTTGCGAGCAAGATGTCCTGTTTGATCACATTTGAAACATGTTCTCTTGGACACATCCTTGACCTGTTGTTGTTCTTTTTTCTGAGCATGGAACTCTTCATTAGACTGTCGTCTAAATTTGAGTTCTTTCTCTTCTTCGGAACTTGTTCCGTGAACAAAATTCATTTTTGTCTGATAGTTTGGCATTTCATTTCTTTTCCAACTTTGCTTCTTCTTATAACCCAACCCAGCCTTCATGTTTTTCTTCTTGAAACCAGGTTTGTTATAAAAAGTTTTATGACCTTTTCCAGCAAACTTTGGAATTTCAGATTTTTCAATCTTAACCATCTTGAAAACTTTGTCAATCTTTTCTGAAATCACATTCTGAATCGGGAATACAACATCTAAGAATAATTTGTCCGATCCAATCATGGTATAAACCAATCCTTTTGAATCATCATTCAAAATTTTCTCAGATTTTGAGTTTTTTCAGATATTCTTCATGAAAACTACCTTCATTTTCATCCTGTGATTCAGATTTACCTGTTTCAATCGACTCTTCTTTCAACACACTTTCAAGGACCTTACCTACCACATCTGAATCACTAGAATCATCAGATTTGGAATAGGTTATGTCAATGTTATCTGGCAATTGATCTACCATTTTGAAAGCTTTTTTCGACCTTTTCATCATCATAAAATGCAAACTTTTCCGGTGGAGGAACTTGATAAAACTCCGAGCCAATGCCCTTTTTGTTTTTCTCAGAATCATCATCACCCGGTTTTATGTTGAAAATTCTTTCAAGCACATATGCTGACGCATGATAACTTTTTAACTTGTTGTTATCCTGTTCTAAATCAGCAATCTGACGCTTTAGCTTAGCAACATCCTCAATGTAAGAGTTTACAACTTGTTGCTTTATTTCATACTGTCGCTTAAGCGTATCAGTTGTTTCAGAACAGTATCTTAGTCTGGATTGAACAAGTTTCATTTGACCTTTCACATCTTCATATGACTTTTTAGTAATGTGATAAGGCAATTTTATTGAATCATATTCCTTTTTCAATTCCTGATATGCATTTTCTTTTAGAACACATTCTTCTGTCATTTTCGAAACCTTTTCTTTCAAAATTTCATTTTCTTTTTCTAAACTTTTGCATTTTTGTGTGATCTTTTCATCATTATCTTTCAAAATCTTTTCATTTTCCAACATTTCTTTGCATTTTTCTTTGAAAACTTCTTCGATTTTAGTGAATTCAAGATCTCTTGTTCTGAATTTTTCGTCTTTTTCAGTAAAAGCACTGCACATTTCCATGCATTTCTTGCACTGTTCAACGATTTTGATTAAGATTTCAGAATTAGAATTTACCTCAGTGATTGGCACCTCGGTGTTTGCTGCAACTTCTGTCTGATCAGCATCATTCTCTTTTCCTTCTTTACATTCAGCTTCATCACCATCATCAGTTTCATCACCAACATCACCAGCAACCTCCAAACTCTCTTTCTTCACTTCTTCTTCTTCTTCTTTCTTCTTCATCCCTTCTTCAACCTGCTGTTTTTCAGTAGCAGCTTCTTTCACAACTTCTTCATTCACAACAACTTTTTCTTCAATCTTCTCTTCCTTTTCTTTTACTACTTCAGCCACCTTCTTCCACTCTTCTACCATACACTCAACATTTTTCTTCATTCTTGCTTCATCCCTCTTCCTCAAACTTGATGTCATAACATCTTTGATGATTTTATCCAGCCTTTTCACATACGTTTTATCTTTTTCAACATTTGAATAGTATTCGCCGGATCGAGGAATTACTACAAGAACATCATCATGAACTATGTCCCTCCTGTGGACAACAGGTTCACCATCTCTGTTGACATAACACTCTCGCTTCTTGTCCCATCTTTTACTGCTGACAACATCTTCATACTCTTCTTGCATTTTCTCGATTCTGCACCCAACAATGAATATTTCTCTTTCAGAATTTCTTCTCTGGTTTTCTCCTTTATTTCAGCAATAAAGGCACGATGTTTGCTTTTTGATATTGTTCTGCCATGAGCTGTGAATCGATCATCAACACGATCTTCTTCTGGAAGAATCTCACTCCAATCATACCCTTCATCATCATGGATTACAGCACATGCTCTTGACTTCTCTTTTGGATTATTTTCGATCATTTTCGGCTCTTCTTTGCTACAGTGGTAAGTCGCCTTTCGGTAATAATCATCATTGAAAGGATGTTCATTTCCATCAACTGCAGAATTATTGCATTCTCTCTTGAAATTACCTTTTTGCTTGCATTTGAAACAGGTCACTTTAGATTTATCAAATCCTAGCTTAGTTGACGGACCACCAATTGACTGTTTCCCAGTAATCTCCATATACCTCTGAGCTCTTCGGATGCAACTAGCTAGACACCAACGAATGTCAATGAGTTCCATTTCTGCTGGATCTATCTGGTCGTAGTCTTCTTTGGTCAATTCAGAATTTCCAATTTTGCCTGCAACTAGACCTTCATACGATTCCAGGACAGATGCAAGGAAACTCATTTGCTGCTTGGCAGAGTTAATGCTTATGGCAGGAGAATTCTTTAGCTTAAGAGCAATGTTGCACAATATTTCCTTTGATTCTTCAGAATTAGCTTTTGAAGAAGATGAATGATATCCCAGATTGTAGCTTGATGAGCTTTTCTATGGTTCCTTTGTCTTCTCACCACTAAATGCTATCTTTGGTGAATCACCAGCTTTCACCGAGGGTATGTTACCTTTGTAATAAAGACCAACATTCTGTTGATGTGAAGAACCGCTCATCTTGCTTTGTTTCTGCAGTTCAAGATCATGAGTTTCAATCTTTTCAATTAATACATCGAGCGTGATTGTATCATATAACACATCGTTTTTCAAAATAAAAACAAACGTTTGCCACTGATCAGCTCGTGATAACGCTTCAATTATTTTGTCAATCACTTCTTCTCTCGTTTTCACAATTCCAAAACGATCAAGTTTAATTTTTAAGTGACAAAACCTCTCTATCATTTGCCTTACAGTATCTCCTTTCAAACTATCGAACAAATCAAATTCCTTCTTTAATAAAGCAATTTTATTTTTCTTGATTTGTTTACCCCCCTCAACTTTAACCCGTAAAGCTTCCCAAACCGATTTTGATGACCCATCATGATTTAACAAAGAAAATATATCATCTCGGATAGATTGCTGAATCAAGGCGATCATCTTCTGCTCATATGAGAATTTCCTTTTATCTTCATCTGTTAAGCTTTTGAGTGAAATTTCTTCTACTTTGTCATTAACAGGTCTATCGTAGCCAAATTCCAAACAAAACCAGCTTTCATGTGCGTAAGCTTTAGTCCAGTTGATAAACCGTTCTTTCCACCATGTGTAATCCTTAATATTTTCAAGCTTTGGTGGTTTCGAATAAGTTCCATAGAAATTATCATGTTTAATGTTGTCGTTAATTGATTTTGTTATTGATTTAGGTGTGACGTTTGAGGTTTCCGACGAATCTGATGTAAACGCCTTGTAGAACGTATTGTAAAATTCTTCAGCCATGACGTTTTCTCCTCGAATCACAGCACCTTTGAATCACCTTTGATGTGAACTGGATAACCTAATGTGACCTTATCATTTTCACGCGACTTGACAAGGTTCAAACGAATTGATCACACTATAAACGACCTAAAGACGTTCAATCCATACGAACTGAATGATCTAAACCCACTTCATGCGAACTGAATGATCTAAACCCATTTCATGCAAACTGTAGTGTTAATTCAAACGAACTGGACCCTAATACATCAACTCGTGCGAAGTGGATGTTCAATCCTGTTCAATCCGTGCGAATTGAACTCCTTCAAACGACCTGGTGACACATTAACCAAACTGTGCGAACTGGTAGTTGAACCTCAAACAAAATGAGATCAAATCCAAACGAATTGGACCTTTTTGATGCGACCTGGAAAAGTTAATTCATGTGAACTGATGCTTTCAAGCGAATTGAAGTCCAAATCGTGCGAATTGGTTTAATTACGTCCAATCCGTGCGAGTTGGGGTCAAATTTCACACGGCCTGAGTCAATTTGATGCGATCTGAGTCAAGTTTCATGCAAACTGATGCGAACAGGGGTTCAATTCGTACAAACTGGGAGTATCTTTCACACGATCTGGACAAGATTCGAACGAATTGACATGATTTCGGACCAAAAAATCTAGATTTCTCCCAAACGACTAAGAATTAAGATCTGAAACTTTGTAGGGTTATAGATCAGGTGTTTTCGCCCATCATATCCAAAAATCAACTAATTTGGACAGTAAAAACCCGTTCAATTTTGCAAAATTCTGTTGAAAACATGAAGAATATGAAAAAGATGAAGAAATAGATCAAATCTGATGCAATTTGGATCTGAATTCGATGAAATCTTGTACGAATCTGTGTGAATGATCCGTGCAATCGAGCTCCTGCTCTGATACCACTTGTTAGGACCGGTTTTGACTCCGTAACGATTGCGAACGAACGTGTGACGTGCGGAATCCGTACACGAACGCGACTGAACACACGAGACGTAATATAACTGTGATTCTATAGAAGATCTAAAATCGTACAGCACCTTGAATCACGTACAATGAACTTTCTCTCTCTAGATCTCAAGTTCTTCAAAGCTCCAAATGGCAAAAGTCTCTAATCTAAGACATAAGCCTCCCATTTATAGGCCAAGGCTTTAATGAGTTTTCTCATTAATTACAATATTGCCACATTGCCTTTTTCTCTCTAATATTACAATATAAAGCAAGTTTTCTTCATTTTCTGCTACGGACTCATATTGACGGAGGCGATAGACATTACTGCACCAACAAACTACTAATCAAAATAAGTTCAACTTTTCAAATACACATGAGAATACATCAGTTAAAATCGGAAATTTATATTATACTTCAGAATAACAGTATACCAACTACTAATCAAAATAAGACAAACGGTAGATTGACGAAATGCAGATCACTTTTTTTAGAATCATATATGTCTAACATAACATGCATAATAACTACATAGTAATCGGATATACAAAAAAATTAGGACTATCAGAAGTTGTTCCAGTATAAGCGGCAACAATAAACGCAATCATAACCAACAATGGATTGAAAAAAAAAACAGGGAATTACATGAATACACCACCGTCAATTACAACTTCTTCATTAAAACAACAAGAACGATAATCGGCTATGGAATTCAAAACTAAAAGAATAAACATGAAAAAATACAAAACAAATCACATTATTTAACAATACCTTTGTTATTTTACAAGATGATATTGATGAAGATCAGAAGAAATCGAAGAAGATGACAGAGTTTCTTGGAGAAAGTGTACAAAGAAACGTGGAGAGAGAAAGGAACCGAGATTTTGTGAGGATCTTTAAAAAGTTAGAAGGTTTAAAAATATCCCATGTAACCGGGTCGGATCATCCCATTTAGTTTTTCGTCAACATCTTTTTGACTTTTGGTCAACACCAGTTTGAGTTTTGGTCAACATCTCATTTAGTATTCAACAGAAATTTGAATAACTCAATCAGTGGTTTGAAAATATGTTTGACTTTTAGTCAACAGTTGGATGGAAACCCATGTTAGATTGAACAGTGTTTTGAACAGATGTTTAAACATCTGTTTAGACTTAAATAGATGTTGGGGCTTAAACAGATGTTTGGCGTTCTATATCAGTTGTTTGGACTTAAACAGATGTTTGACCTTAAATAGATGTTTGGCCATAAACAGTTGTTTGGCCATAAACAGATGTTTGGCCTTAAACAAATGTTTGAACTTAAACAGATGTTTGCCCATAAAGAGATATTTGGCCTGAAACCAAACATCTGCTTAAGGTCAACATCTGTTTCACTATTCGTCAACATCTGTTTGACTTTTGGTCAACATCTGTTAACATATAAACACTGTTAACATAAATTACAAATAATTAGCTAATAGACGGCACACAATTAGCATCTTAAATCATCAAGACCCTTAACAATTTGACCATATGATTTAATCGTGTGTTTTATCTTAGATGGGACAACTCGAAAAGAAAATTCACTAAAAGGATAACACATTAAACGGGTCAAAAAAAAGCTCAAAGTGTATTTTACTGCAAATCAGGATTACCAACAATGCCAACAGTCAAGTCAACCATGTTTCTTTCACCTTTAACTTTCAAAGTCAAATCACTTACTTACCAAATTCACAAATACTTAAAATTTCTTATATAACCGCAAACATTAACACACCTAATAATCTTAACTCTGCTATAAACTGTAAAACACAAACCCAAATATCACATTTCCCTTGTAGTATTAAAGAATTCTCACCAATTCAACGAAAATTGCAAAAATAGACATTCTTATACAATAACTTTCCAATACAGACATCCCTATTCAACCTTCACCAAAGTAGTCCGGCTCATTTCGATCAATGATGTCTATATTGTGAATCTTTATTGCCTCATCAATAATTCCCTGACTTGCCCTTTGAATTGTAATTCAAAGTCCAAGGAATCTGTGTCATCCTCATCCCTGCACAGTGTAAGATCAAGGAGATCTTGCAGATCTTCAACACCCAGGCCCAGTGCTTGTTCCCTTGATATTTTCTTCACCTCACCACTGGATTTGATCAGAGTCAATACGTGGGTCTGTTTGTCAGATTTCCACTTTAGTATTTTTGAATCCAATGGGTTTCTTGGGAGAGGTTTTATTGATGATGAGTTTGGAGATGGTGGCCTAGTAATGACTGGCTGAGCAGTATTTGTAGTTTGTGTCAATTCAAGTTTTTCTCCTATCATCTGCTTAAGGCCCATTTTTACAAGGTAATCCCCTGCTGCTTTATCTGCTGCTGTTTCTGCATCCATCTGCTTTTGTTTCCTTGTTTGGTAAAGGATGGCAGCAGATGGAGCAGTGGATCTCCTGATTTGTAGCTTTTGTGTCTTATCTGGAACCACTGCTTCAGGGTAAACAAGCTTTTGTGGAACATTAGGATTTTTCTTTCTTAATTCTTCCAGCTTTTTGTAAGAGGCCAACACTTTATCCTCTGACCACCTTGTCACTTGGTTCCTTGACCCACAATCAGCTGTTATTAACTCTTCTTTCATTCTCTTCAGCTGCAGAGTCCTTTCTGGTACATTTTTCTTAAACTTTGCCCAGATAGGAGGAGTCTGCTTCACCTTGTTTTTGATCATATCTTGAATTCTGGCTGTTTCACTTTCTAGCTCACTGATGGTCCATTCTTTGTACTGGTACCTTTCTCCCTTGTATTTTTTATAAGCCGTGATATTATCAAGATAATCTTTCCTCAAGGTTTCATCAGCTCTTTCTGATAATTGTTGACAGTGATCTTTTGAAAACTGCTCCAAAGTTTTGACTTGGGTTAGCAGATATTGGTAGTATCTTTGAATCTCTCTGTCAGATTTTCCTTCTGTATTTCTTTTGGAGATATCCTCTGCTTGTTGAGCCTTTAACTTCAAGTATTCTTCAATGTTATTAGGCCTTGGATATCCTTCAACAGATGGCAAGTTCCTTTTAGCAGGGTCATCTTCAGAGTAGAAGGATTTGATCTCCTCTCTAACTGCTGGAGGATATAATGGATACTGGATTCCTGTAGGAAAAATGGCAGTGTTTGAATTTAAGACTTGTGCTGAAGAGAGTGGGACAGGATTTGGAATGGTAACAAGGGACAGTGGTGGTGTGGATGTTTGTGTGGTGAAGGGTCATCATTCAGAATTATCCTTCTCCTTTTAGGTTTTGGAGAGGTTGGTGGTGTTTTGGTGGGTTGAGTGGTGGTGATTTGAGTGGTAGATGGTTGACTAACAGTTGTTGAAACAACTGGTGTTTCAACCACTGTTGCCATTAGAACAGATGATATGTCACCTGAAGTCTTCTGCTTTTTGGCAGGTGGTGTTGGTGGTAATGAGGATGTTTTTGGTGGTGATGTGATTTGTGGTAAGGTAGTGGATTAAGTGTGTGTTGAAGTGGTGGCAGTTGTTGGTGTAACAGATGTTGAAACCACTGAAGTACCAACAGGTGTTTTAACATCTGCTGGTTTGGAGGTTTGATGTGTGGAGCTTTTGGGAGGTGTGGATTTAGGTTGCCTCACTTTTCTAGTGGGCTGTTTTCTTTTAGGCTCAGGATTTTCTTCATCCTTGGGCTCAGAAACACCCTGCACTTCCATTTCCATATAAACTTTCTTCTCCTCTTCAAACCTTGATTTTCCCTTTGCCTCTCTATCCTTTTTCACCCTTGCATTTTCATCAGCAATGGCATTTAAGGTCACATCAACCTTTTTAGAACCATCTAGTTTAGGGATGTCTGCAAGCATACTGGATTTGTCTGGTGCAATATACAAACCATCTTCATATCCCTTTTTCTTTAGCTGCTTCATTTTCTCCACCTTTTTGGCATCAGCTGGTGGTGGGTTGTCCACAAAGATGATAGTAGGAGGAGCAGAATCAGTGGTTTTCAGCAAGTGGGCCTTGATTGCCTTTATGTCTACTTGTGTATCCATGAACCTAGCTTCCATCATATTTCGGATCTTTTGAACCTGTATTTCATGTTGCTGATCAGCATATGCCCTTTGTTGGTGAAGCAGAGGTTGAAATAAACTCCAAAGCTCAGTGGGAGTAGGAGCAGATGATGGAGCAGATGTTGCATCTGGTGCAGCAGTGGGTGTTGCCTTTTGTGCTTGTAACAACTGTTGCAGCATTGACTTAATATCTGCAACAGATGTGTCCAATTTGTCAACCCTCTCGGTCAATTCCTTGTACATTAAACCATCACCCAAGTTAATGGGATCATCTGATTTCCCACTGGCAGTGGTTGTATCAGCAGTTGACTTAGGGAAAGTTTCCCAAAAGTCATCCACAGATGCCCCTTTTTCTTGGTACTGGGTACTTCTTTCCTCAGCAATTGACATCCTTTTAATAGAACCAGTGGTTGGAACAAACCCACCAGCGGATATCAGAGTTACTAGAGAGGAAATTGCCTTCAAGGGAGTCTTATTGATGAAACAACTGGCCAGGTGTAGATCAGTGGATCCAACACCTGTAGTTGCTGCTCCACTTGAACTACTGACAGGAAGTACTTGTACTTCCTGCAGTGTAACCTCCTCAGTTGTTGGTGGGTTAGCAATGATTGAGACACCAGACCCAGTCACTTGTTGAGGTATATTCTCATTAACAGGTGTTTGAGAAGAACTGGTTTGTGTCTGGGCTAAATCAACTGCATCCAACAAAAGTTTTGTTTGTGGGAGAATTTGAGAAGTGAGGATAGGTGTAGAAAGCGAATTTGCCCCGGGCAGTGGGCTGTGGATGATGGAATCAAGTGATTCCAGAGCATCATAATTTGGTGTCCCTGTTCTTACAACCTGTTCTTTTTTAGAAGAAGCAGGAGGAGTTTGAGCCTCAGGTTGAGATCTTTCTTCCAACTGTTGTGAGGAAGTAGTAGCAGTGGTTATTGGTGACTTTTGTGTTGTCACTGGTAGTTGCTCTGGGATCTCATCTTCCAGAGTTACCTTTGTTTTGGGTTTTTGAGGCTCAAGTTGAGATCTTTCTTCCAACTGCTGTGAGGAAGTAGCAGCAGTGGTTATTGGTGACTTTTGTGTTGTCACTGGTAGTTGCTCTGGGATCTCATCTTCCAGAGTTACCTTTGTTTTGGGTTTGGGGGGCTTTTGTGATTTTTTCTGTTTTGGTCTTTTGGTGGTTTTAGGTGGGGGTTTCACAACAGTTGTTTTGCTGCTGTGATCACCTTGAGCAGTGGACTCAACAGAAGGTGCCTGAGGAGCAGTGGTAGCTGCTGAAGTCTGCTCAGGAACCTCTGCTTGTGTTTTGGAAAGTTTTGACAGCCTTGTAAAGGTTTCAGAAGCGAGGCTCTTTATTGAAAAAGGATTGCCCTGGATAAGCACATGGGCATTATCTTTTGAAAATTTCTTTTTAAAATAGTAACTTAAAAACCTTGGAAAGAGCAAAAATGCCTTTTTATTAACATTTGTAACAAGATAATTGAAGATTTCCTGGGAATAGTTAAAATTTTCACCATGTAAGATAGCATAACCCAGATATTGAATCTTCAATGGGATTTCATTGAAAGCAGTGGTCTTGTTTGAGACACACATCAATAGGGTATGAAACAAAAACCTTGTGGCAGGAGGAAAACTGCCTTTTTCTAAAGTGTCTTTTTTAATTTCCTCTTCATAACCCCTTTCAATGAAATCCGTTTGATACTCTGTTTTAGGGAAAGATGTTTTACCTTGAAGATCATCGAGTTCAAAAACCTCCGAAATGGTTTGAGGTGTTATTGTGACTGGAACACCCTTTATAGAAGAATTGATGGCTAAGGGCTTTTTATCCTTAGTTTCCAACTTAGCATTTTTCCAGAATTCTTGCTGGGTACCATGTAGATCGGAGCATCACAAGTCAACAAAGTTTTGTACTTTGAAGACGACAGAGCATCAATGATGGAGTTGAAGGTTTTGGTGTGACTGGGTTTTTCAAGTAGACCCAAGTAGTTATGTGTGGATTTGAGTGGGAGAGACATGGTGATTTGAGTATGATTGCGAGAAGAAGAAGACGATGAAGAGGATGAGTGATTTTGAGAGAAATGGATGATAACTGCTTTGAGAAAGGAATTTTGAATTCGATTCGACTGTAAAAACACTGTTTGGGGGGTTTTGATCAGGGTTTTATAGGGGGAAAGTGAATGCTGACGTGGCAGTGGTTACTAAAAGATCTGAGCGCTATGTACTGTCCACGTGCCAACCTCTTATGATAATGGAGGACAGTTGGTAGGAAACCACTGATGGAACAATATCAGTGGTTTGCAACGGTTACAAATGAGAACAATGACTGACTTTAAGCTAGCAGTGGATAGCCATCAGTGGGTTAAAACACTGATTTTGAACAACAGTTTTTTTTTTTAAACTTTAAGCAGAGGTTGGCTTTCAGCAGTGGATAACATTTAACAGAGGTTGGCTTTCAGCAGTGGATAACATTTAACAATCAGATGTTTGAACCAAAACAGTGGTTGTAACAGACTTTTAAGGATTAATGAAAACTATCATTTTTAACTATTTTGAGGATGTTTGACCTTAAACAGATATTTGTCCTTAAACATCTATTTGGACATAAACAGATGTTTGCGGTTAAACAAATGTTTGACCTTAAAAAGAAGTTGGCCCATAAACAACTGTTTGCAAAAAAAGACCAATTTCAAGAATACTATACCCAAACAATCAAAATGAGGAGCTTAATAATCATCCAAGTGTACTTCATTTTTATTTAGTAGTATAAAGATCAAACCACTGTTCAATTTATAGTACAGATCAGTTAGCATGCTGGGGTGATGTGATAAATACTGTTACATATAAACATCTCAGTGATATGAAATCTAACAATCTAACAGAGTATAAAACACTGATGTGATAAATACTGTTACATATAAACACTGTTAACATAAACAAAGGTAGAATATCTGAGGTGATGACATATAACAACCTAACAGACTATAAAACACTGATGTGAAAAACACTGTTACATATAAACACTGTTAACATAAATAAAGGTTTGAGCTTAAACAGATGTTTGCCCATAAACAGAAGTTTGGCCATAAACAGATGTTTGGCCTTAAACAAATGTTGGAGCTTAAACAAATGTTTGCCCATAAACATCTGTTTGCAAAAAAAGACCAATTTCAAGAATACTATACCCAAACAATCAAAATGAGGAGCTTAATAATCATCCAAGTGTACTTGATTTTTATTTATTAGTATAAAGATGAAACAACTGTTCAATTTATAGTACAGATCAAACCACTGAAGTGATGTGATAAATACTGTTACATATAAACACTGTTGTGATAAACACTGTTACATCAACCATCTCATTCGATTCAACAACAATGTCTTCAAATCACCGGATTAGATCGTGAACCCATATTAGAGGTCAAACAAAAGCACAACAGGACCACATGAATAATATCATTTCCACTTTTACTTGAATGCACTTACATGATAGGGTGATTTGGGATTTTGTAAAAATGTTTGTTTTTGTACTTCTTTACAAAATAAGATGTTGACCAAAATTCAAACAGATGTTGACCAAAAGTCAATCAAATGTTGACCAATAGTCACACAGATGTTGACCTTAAACAGATGTTTGGTTTAAGGCCAAACATCTGTTTATGGGCAAACATCTGTTTAAGTCCAAATATCTGATATAGAAGGCGAAACATATGTTTAAGGCAAAACATCTGTTTAAGGTCAAACATCTGTTTATGGCCAAACATCTGTTTAAGGTCAAACAGCTGTTTAAGTCCAAACCTCTGATATAAAAGGCCAAACATCTGTTAAAGGCCAAACATCTGTTTAAGCCTGAACAGATGTTTAACTTAATAAGATCTACTGTCTTCTCACACTGTTTTCCTCTTCAAAACACTGTTCAACCTAACATGGGTTTCCATTAACTATTGACCAAAATGCAAACAGATGTTCAAACCACTGTTTGTTATTGTACTTCTTTACAAAATTACATAGAATTCAAGAAAATGAAACAATGACTTAAAGAACTATAATTTAACACATAATCTAATCGGGCAAAGCAATCTATTATCTGACAATTCCCTGGTTTTTACAACATGAAACACAACATCATCATCTGCAATAATCAGATGATATTAAAAATTACATAATAATACTTATTCAGCTTAAAATTACAACGAAATTTAAAATCTAACAACAACACCAAGAAATTTACGAACCTAACAGCAAAAATTTAGTGCTTTTAGCTTAAAATTTAGTACTTTTAGCTTTAAACTCCATCAATGTATATCTTCGACAATCGCCATGAACTCCATGGAAGTACTCAATGCATCAAAATCAGGATTTATAGAAACCTGATCTCTCGTGAACAGACCAAGATGCAGCACATGAAAACACTTCTTCAGGTGTTGAAGAGTAGCCCTGTCCTCATATACTTAATCCTTAACTTTGTTCATAAAGAGCTGCTTTAAACCAAACTTTATGCTTCTTTTAATACAAAAAAGGCAGGAAAGACCATTACTCTAGTAAGATAAAATTTTATCTTACAGCAGTAGCAGATCCTTTCTTGCGTTTAGTAGGAACTACTGCGGCTTCTACATCATCATCATCTGCCCAAAGTCATATATAATCATCATTTAGTCATAAGCAAAAATTATTTTAAAGTACATTTAAAAATCTTTCTTTGTGTTTAATTTAACTTAATGCTTCTTTTAATACAAACCTATAATAACCCGCAGCAGATTGTATGAATTTCAAACAGCTGTGATTAGACTGAAATATAAAGAGAGAATTAGAGTATATCACTTCAAAATTAAAAACTCAAAATTTCAAAATTGGAGTAGCAAAAAACACATACTTTAAACGATGTTGGAACAATGATACTGGAAACAACCGTAGAACAATCATCATCATCATCTACAGCAGATCATTCACAATCATCATTTAGTCACAACTCAGATAACAAAACTTTAGTAAAAATAAAAAACAAAAATAAAAACATATACCATGATCAAGGCAAACCACATATCACCAAAATGTTTTCTGAAAGTGGGTCAGAGACAGCTTCAGTTTTCTCTTATCCTTTATGAACAAATGCCGAGTATTGAGAATAAGAGATTTGAGGGAGAGATACATATCGTCCGTTCAAGTTGCAACTCTCCCATCAAAGAAGGTAGCACATGCAACTTTTCACGATGTTGCAACAATTATACTGCAACATCGATATTGAAAGGTTGATGTGTGATGGGAAGCTTCATTGAAACAACGATGTTAGAACAATGATACTGGAAGGATGATTATATAAGGAGCAGTGGTTAGTTATAACAGTCATTGAAACGATGATGTTGGAACAATGATACTGGAACGATGATTATATAAGGAGCAGTGGTTAGTTATAACAGTCCTTAGCACATGCAACTTTAACAGGGATTTGTCTTCAACAGTGGATAGGCCTCATCAGTCTTTAAGTCCATCAGTCTTTATAAGGAGCAGTGGTTAGTTATAACAGTCCTTAGCAAGATCAACTATTATAACCATTCCATAACAGTCTGAGAGGAAGCAAGGGTCGGTCTATTTAATTGAGAGGAATAATTGCATTACATGCCTGTTGAAAAATAGAATTGATAAGTTTGGGGAAAGTGAGGTTAAAAGATGATAACCCAATAGTGGAGGATCTCATTCTACAACTTCAATAAATTTAAGGGTATTCTCAAATAATAGTTCCTGGATGCTTCCAAAGAAGCAGCACTTTGGACATCTGTTGTTCTTCAAACATCTATTATCTATTCTATCTATTATCTATTATATATAATAAATGAAAGTTATTTGGTCCACGTGGCCCAAATAACTTTCATTTATTATATATAATAGATAATAGATAGAATAGATAATAGATGTTTGAAGACAACAAATGTCCAAAGTGATGCTTCATTGGAAGCATCTAGGAAGAATTACATGAGATTACCGCTCAATTTATCAAAGTTGTAGAATGAGATCTCCACTGTTGGGTTATCATCTTTCAACCTCACTTTCCCTAAATTTATCAATTCAATTTTTCAACAGGCATGTAATGCAATTATTACCTTATTTAAGATACCTTCAACTGCATCTTCTGATAAATCAACATTCATTTCACTCAAATGATAGCTTCAACTGCATCTTCAATCATGAACTATCTAAAGAAATGGATGAAATCATCCAAAAATACCCAAAATAAAACTAATTAAACCATCCAATATTCTTGAGTACTCAGCATTAATGTGATGACCAATATAAAATCAAACCCTAAAAGCATACAAATCATAATGAAATATGATGTGACAACACGAGATTTCAAGGTCCTTCTTCTTACGAATCACTGGTTCCATAATCCTGTTTTTGATTACCATTTGTTATGTGATGTCATGTATAATTGATTGACTAAGTGTAGTGTCGTTGTGTCATTTAATTTGTCTATGTGCTATGTGATTCATGTATAGTTAGTGAGTGGGTATGGTATCGTTTAAGGTTAATGTTTAATGAGAACATATTGGACCTTTGGGCTCGACGAAAAACGGTGGTCCTTGTCATCTAGTGACCGACGAAGAATGGTGGTTCTTCGTCATTCCATGTTCGATGAAATATATGTTTCGCCAAGAAGGGCCTTCGGCCCAGATCCATGCGCGGCCCAAAATGATGTTTTATTTCATAACCTCTCGTAATCTGCAACCTAAAACCCTAACTCTCCCTCTCTCGCTTTTATCTGGTAACCGACGGCAACAAGGAGGACATCTTCTTCTCTTGTGAAGCTCTCCCTTGTCCTAGCAGAGATCCCCTTCCACTCTACACGTCGTGGTAAGTGCATATTCGGTGTTATGTTTCGTTAATTACCGATCTAACGCATGATTTATGTTTTCCTGTGTTGCTTATGTTCGTATATGAATTAAATCTTGTGCCTTGTAAAGCTTGCTAGATGTTCATGCTAGGGCATATGAGATTAATATGGCTGCGTTGTGTATATTCATAACGGTTATTGTTGTTGTTAGTCGACAAACTATGGCGTTGTGTAAACAAGACTGATTATGATTATGTGAAATAGCAATAATGTCTAGATTTGTTTATGCGATACCCGGATCCTATTGATAGTCTTGGGGTACTCGAATGATTGTTACGATAATAAGATCAAATGAATATGATGAATGTCAGATTCGTTTAGTTGTTGACTGTTCTGATTTGATCCGAGTGAATGGTTGGAATGATTAAGTGATAATTTCAATTGATCGTATTGACATGAATGGTACAGTTACAGTTAGGGTTTTGTGCGTGATTAGCAACTGATAGGGCAACGACGAAGGTTCTCTCGACGAATAATGGTATTTCGTCGGCCTGCCTCTCGATGAATAATGGTGTTTCGTCGGCCTGTCTCTCGACGAAACATGGTATTTCGTCACAACCTGGTCTCGACGAAACATTAGTGTTTCATCACATATGGTTGTTCGCCGAGATTGTTCACATGTGATTTGATGTTTCGTCCCTTCTGGTTATGTTGATTGGCATGTGTTGTGATTTTCTGTTTAAGGCGTAACGATAGTGTAAACTAGTTGTGAGGATCTTGACCCGACTCGTATAGGTAGCCAATCTAATTGTTAAATGTTACTTTGACAACTGAGTATCTGTTATGCAAATCGAGATGATCATGTGATAGATGCAAACTATGTGCGATAAGTAACTTGTATTGATCAATGTGAATCAACTAATGTGAATAACCAACTCAACTGTTGAATGCTAATTTACGTTATGCACGTGGAACGTGGTCTTGTGTGCATGCTAATTGTTTAACATGTGTTATTGGCTGATGTATACTATATGCAAAGTGTTGATTATGTGATTTAAGGACATGCGAAACTGATTGTAATGATAATCGTACTAGGACTTGGTTGATCATCGTTAAACAAAGTAATATAACATACCGAGCAATCTCAGGTGAGTTCACTTCTCTCAAAACAAGCATGCGTCCGGTGGGGACAATCAAACTGACAAAACTTGTAAACGGATTTTCGTAAACCCATATCCTTGTAGGGGATATGAGGAGGTTTTCAAATACCCACATCCTTATAGGGGATGTGAGGCGGATTTCACAAACGCATATCCTTGCAGGGGATATGCATCGGTTTTCAGTAAGCGTTGATGTTGGATAATACACTCACTTTCTATCACTTAAGTCCCATCATACTACCGGGTTAGTTACTTGTAGGGCAATGGGGTTACTAGTTGATAGCGCTATTAGGTTTGGCACCCTCACGACGTACCTGGATAGGACGGGCGTGAACTAATAGCTTTAAATCATGACCAATGTTTGATAGAGCATTGGAGAAGGGAAAAAAGGGCCGTCTGCGGTATCGAGTTATTATCAACATAACATAAATCAGTAATCGGTAACGAACAGTTTAACAAATCAGTGAACTCACCAGCGTTGTCTGATACACTTTTCTGCATACTTGCAGGTCTATAGGTTTATATCTTTGGAACTTGTTGTCTGGGAGGCTGGAGTGGTCATGGGTCGAGATATAAGGAGTTGCAAGTCAAGTCTAATGGTTTTCGTACTTATGGTTTATGAAACACTTAACAAATGATTTATGCTTCCGCTGAGTATGATGATTTGTATTTACTGTTTTGTAACACTTTATGTTAATGAATGAAAGTTTTATTTAAAATCTTGTATGAGTTCAATGTGATTGGTGGCTAGATCCTGGTACGTCACATGCCTCGCGGGGGTTTCCGCTTGGGGTATTTTTGGGGGTGTGACATATGAAATCAGGTAGTTGTATAAAAGGATATCATACGCAATATTCAGGTAATTAGAATGGCCATTTTTACCTTACTTGACAACAATAGCAAACAACATCAAACAACAATAACAAGTGACCAATCAATCAACCTCATAATCATATAGAAGCCTAAAAATAAAATGAAAATTAGATAAGTGAACATCAAAACTGAACAGGAAACCTGACCAAAAATTAACCAAACACCTGATGTTGAATCCACTGTAGATGCTGAACCACTGCTGTTACAAACAGATCACACCTCGGGAACTGGAAATTTAAAAGGATCGGCTTCAAAGGCTTCAACAATCGGAAGATTCAAATCTCAAGCAAATGAAACCCTAATTTCAAAAAGAATAATCGGTGAACATATTCACAGATCAATAATCAACAGATGTTGTACTCATATCATCACCGTTAAGAAAAAAAACCCTTAGTTTCTGAACATATTCAAACATACCAGTTCTTGGCAGAAATCTAGCCGCAGGTAAGCGGATCTGAACTTTGATGACCATCGATGACAACAACCTTGGAACCATATAATGAGATTAGGAGTAGAAATTAGGGTTTAATTAGAAACTTTGTATGAAAATAAGAAGAAATCAACACAGATCTATAAACATACAAATCAAACCTCAAATGGAAGAACCTTGCCGACGAAGAAGATGAAAATTACAAATCAAACCTCAAATGGAAAAACCAACATCAACCATGGTTAAACTTTAGATCTGACAAGAAATACCAACTATAGCTCAGGATGAAAATTACAAAAGCCAGATATTACTTCTTCATGGTATAATCAGACATGAAAATTACAAAGGCTGATTTCGAGTTATGTGTTCTACAATTTCAGGTTCAATGTCAAATTAGGGCTACAAAATCAAGAAAACCGAGTTAGGATTGTAACCAAAATTAGGGCTACAATACTGAAATAAATGAAGATATAGGGCTTACCTGGTGACGCTTCAAATGATTCACGATGAGATGATTTGGTTTGATCTTTGATTCAGAAGGGAGAAGAGTACAGGAGAAGGAGAAGAAGATTCAGATCTAGGGTTTTGAAAAGGAAAAAAAGGGACTGAGAGAGTATAAAAGGGATGGAAGCTTGGTACTGTTGGGCGGGAAAATGGAACTGAGGATGCCCTAATCAAGTGACACGTGGCCCAAATCACTTTAATTTATTGTATATAATAGAAGTTTCTATACGAAAACTACATAATCTCCACTACTGAGCGAAAAGTTCGGGGGGTCAGCCGCCCACTCCCGCCCCCACTATGTTGCGTCCCTGTCAATGGCAGTCATATTCTGCCAAATTTTGGCCAAATCTCGACCAAATTTCAACCAAACCTTATAAATTATTGCTAATTACTTAAAAAATGGGTTAATTAGTGGTTAAAACTTGTCTACTTTAAAAAACTACGTATAAAAATGTGTGTATGTATATATAATTAAAAATGACATATAAAAATCTTAATCCGATTAATCGTTAGTCGGTGCCCCATCCGACTAACACCTAGCGTAGGTGTAAGCAAATAGTTAACCAACACATTCTTCAATTTAAACTTACTCTAAATCTGTTTCTTATCTATTATGTGAGTACTAGAACCTTCAACTAGTAGAAAAGAAACACTTTCCCACCACATATTGAAAAACATAATAATATACACAGGATCAGAATTCATATTTTTATTTCGGATGATAGAACTACTAAATGCGGTCAATAAAATGCATTGCTTTTAGTTTATTTTATCCAGAGATAAGATAAGAGATGAGAAGTCGACTAGTATAGTTAATGCATTCTATACTAGTAAAAAAAAAAAGTTAATGCATTCAAGCATGCACACAATCCAACGTAAAACCATCCTATGGCTATCACCACGACTACGACTCTCATAAATTCTTTCAAAGCCACCATCAACGTCAACCATTTCTCAACATAAAGACCATTGAATTGAATCGATTTGCTTACTCAATAATCAAACACGATCGAGATGCTTCCACAATAATCGTTTCAAATACGGGTCGGCTCAAAGCCTAAAAGTGCGACGTATACAAGATATTTTTAGAAATTTTAGTTTCAAAGAATCGCCGGCCAATACCCCAAATTTAGAAATTTAGATGTAATTTCTTACTCGTTTAATTGTGACGGATACATGATTTTTTTTTGTATGGATGGACACAATACGAGTCGGCATGTTGAAAACCAATATAAATCAATTTATACAAACAAAACAATCATTACACTTATATAAGAGGGTAAGAAAAATATGTACCTTGTTTTTATTTTATGTAAAGACATCAATTTACCAAACGATCAAATCACCAACCCAAATGTAAATTAGCAATTAAATCTGTATTAAATCAAGTTGTCAAGATTTCAAAAGATAAAAAAAAAATTAACTAAAAGAGAATTCAAGATTTCAAGACTTACTACCTTAGCCAGTGGTCGAGAGTTTGATTAGGGGCTTGACGGGTGTTTTGTAGGCGGTCGGAGGCGGTAGAGAGACAATTCCGATGGGCTAACGGGCGATGGCCAGAATAGAAGAGCGGGAGGCTGCCAGGCACGGGGATTGAATCATGTTGCCGGTTCAAACTTCAAAGTTCAAACCAATGTTTTAAAAACCGGTTTTTAAATCATACCGGCGTGGGCTCTGAAATGGTTCAACCGGGTTGTACCGGGCGGTTCAACCGGATTACCGGATAACCCTATAATTTCATAAAATACAAATTCATCACAAAAAACAATCTATTCTCAATTAGGAAGTTATGTAACTGATAATGGTTTTATCTAAAAAAAAACAAGTATTTTGAAATGGAAGGCACTAGGTTAATTACATTGGACGAGGTGAGAAACAATTAGCAAAGATGCAGTATTTAAATGGAAAGCACTAGGTTAATTACCGGAAATATGGAAGGTTAGTATTATCTTAATATCGTATTTTATGAAAATAAAAAAATCAATTTTAAGATAATGCAAACCGGTTTATCGGTTTGAACGTGCAAAACCGGATTTTACTGTATTCATATTTTACCGGTCATTATCATACCGAACCCGTATCCGGTTTAACTGGTATAGCCGGCCAGTTTATACCAATATTTAAAACATTGGTTCAAGATAATTGGGTCTTTCAAGTTTCAACTTGGGCACTTGGGCCTTTACACTTGGCATTTGGACTAGAATTAGTAAACCAAAAAATTGTTACCTACACATGCCCACCATCCAGAGACCCAGGCTCCAGCAAAGGTGGCTTAACCAGTACATTTAATAAAGTATTAATTTATGTCAAAGATTATGTAGACGTGTAATAACGTACTAACAAGTCATATAACTTCAATTAATAAACATATCGTCTGCAGGCTGTATTTTATTTTAATTTTTTTTTGGCATACAAAACCAAAATTTTCTATTACAATATATAAATTTATTTGATTCACAAAATAGGATTCTATGCTATTCGAATATATAGCAACTTTCTTTAAGAAAAACAAAAGTACTGTTTTCATATATAGTTTCAGATTTTTATATATAGAAAATAAAAAAAGGAAGAATATATTACAACTTAAATATACGAGTAAATATCAATTTGCACCCCTGTGGTAAGGGGCAAAAATCAACTTGTACACCTCGAAGAAAATTATGAACACCTGCCCCATTCACGTTGTCGTGGTGGTGACAAGGTTGGTTGTTTGTAGACGGTGTAGATGGTTGTTGTTTTGTATGGTGGTGGAGGATAATGCGGAGAAGATGGACAAAAAGGTCATTTCACCACTTTTCTAACTGTCAAACACACGGAAGGATACAAAATGTTGAAAATTGCAAACGTTAATGGGGTAAGTGTCCATACTTTTCTTAGGGTTGTGCAAGTTGGTTTTTGCTCCTTACCACAGGGTGGCAATTGACGTTTAATCTAAAAATATATAAACAGTAAAAAAAGAAAATCAAAATTGTAAGAACAATGTAAATGTTTTATTGTATTGCCCAAACAATTAAAACATATGCAAAGGCTAAAGGCTAGGTAGATGAGTAGACAAAGTCTAGTATGTATGATTTGTTGATCAAACGTATAACTTAGCCTTTAGGCAAAGAGGTTAATGAATAAGTTCAATCTCCATTCTTAACGCTCAACACCACACCACACCATAAATGACATATTCAAGAAATCTTGTGATGAAGACAAATCAAAGTACACCTAACACGACGAAACGAACCCAGGGAATCATAAGACATCTGAAGTATCTAAGGTAGCAATGTCGAAAATGCTTTTATTAGGTCTACTTTAAGGCCAAACCCTAACCCATACACTATGATAGGTGAAGGGTATGGGTGTGTAGAAAAAAAAAATCTATTCGTAACCAAAATAATAAATGTAATGGAATCTACTAAAAAGTTACAGTTTTCTTTTACATTTTCTCTAACTAAATGTACAGTTTAATTTCGGTTTTAAATTGGTAAAAATTGGAAAAAAAAAAAAAAACTGACCCATAATGAGGGAGCTGAACCATCCCTTAACCTGTATAACTGAACCCGAACCAAACCATAAAGACTTTAGAATAGACACAAGCCCACAATGAGGGGCACGGGAATTTAAAGAGATCGTGTGTTCAAAATTAAAAGTCAACAGGCATTCATTCCAATAAGGTTTTTTTAACAATAATTCCTAGATTATCTTGGGTAAATGCTTCACAACCTTTTAGTTATGAAGCACACCACTTAATTATTAGGATACCCTCTTAGGTCTTCCAACAAGGCTTTTCGTTTCCCAGCTTTCTATATTAGGCTATCTTCAACGCTACGTGTGACCTTAGGCACCTTAGGCACCTTAGCTACACGTCATCTGCCATATCATATCCTTAATTACAGATTTTCAAAAACCGTCATTTCATCTCCAAATATGTCACACCCCCCAAAATACCACCTAGGGAATGTCCCTGTTGGGCGTGTGACGTACCAACAATGAGCCACTAATTACATTGAACCCATACAAGTTTCTAAATAAAGTTCTCAATCATTAATAAAATACCATCAACAAGTTTAAATGAAAACCAATATGTTCAGCGGAAGCAAACAGTAAACCAAGGTTAAATAGTTTCAAAACCAATGTATAGTATCAAGAAATCAATCACATGAATCCTCCAGTCGACCCATGACCACTCCAGCTACTCCAGACAGCAAGTTCCCAAATCATAGACATCTAACGACCTGCGAACATGCAACAAGTGTATCAGACAACGCTGGTGAGTTCATAGTTTTACGAAAACGTTGATTACCAAGTGTTTAGTTAATCCATTGAAGTTAATGTTGATAATATCCCGAATACAAGACGGCTTCTGATTTACATTGCCCTTTCTCCAATGCTCCTATCAAAGCATTGGTCATGACTATGTCATTAGTTCAACACCCGTCCTCCCAGGTACGGGGTGAGGTTGCCAAACCTAAGTAGCGCTACTAACTAATACCTTGTTACCTCTCAGGTAACCAAACAACACGGAGGGACTTTAAAGGTGATAGGATGAGTATATTATCCAACATTACCGATTTACAACAAGACGTATTCCTCGCAGGAATACCCAAACAAGTTACCCAAAACCTATCCCTCCCAGGGATACCCAAAGACTGTCCCAACCACCGGGACGCATGCTCAAGAGAGATGAACTCACATTAGGTTCGCTCGGTAAGACTAGATATTCGTTTACTTTCACAGTTAGTCAACCAAGTCCAAATATGGTTACCAAATATAGTCAGTTTCATGTACACAAAATCACGTATTCGACATACACGTTTCACACATTGCATACAAACACAACATACATCGTTATGCACGCCGTAACAGAAAGTCATTCAACAATCCTCATCATCTTATAACAAGCATTTACGTCATATGTAAGTTCATGTTTCACAAACCACATAACAATTAGATTTGGTACAATCATTCATGTATTCACAAGGTGTACGCTTTAACAAGTTAATGATCCACTCAAAAGTATGTGATTTGTTCCAGTTATTGTGGTGTCCAAGTTACCTCGGCCCATGGCCCAACACAATTAACCCGCTAACCAAGTATGCAGCCCAAAACTAATAACCAGTTCAAGTGTGCGGCCCATTCGTTTTTATGTGAACTTAATGAATTGTGCGGCCCATTACTCTTGTAAACAAACCAAATAACCAGCCCAATAGAATCGCATGGCTGCCCCATATTACAATAGTGCGGCCCAGACGTCATTGGGTGTGTTGCGGTTTGGAGTTGGCCCGATTAACAGTTGAGGCCCACATATACTTAACAATTAACATAAGCTTCACTCCACAGTCAAGGGTTATTATTGTAATTCTTAAAACTCTAAATCAAAGTTCGCACCTCCTATGATGCTCCTAATTAATGCTACCCATGTGATCCTAGCCTGATGATTCAGATATCATCATCATACTCACACGTGATAACCAGATTACTCATTCCCAATTTAATATTAACATGCAACAAATAAAGTTTATAAACATCACATTCATCAACATACATATAATAGGTTAAGCAAAACCTTATATCAATCTGTTGAAACCAACATGTAGTTCGATCAACAAGAGCACCAAGATTTTAGACACTAACCTCATGCACTCCTAAAGTTCAATATTTAGTTATTATCTCCTAATTATAAAACTCTTGTTCACTGTTACCCTGTTACAACCACCTAATCGAATTCATCGATTCTTGTCTTTCCATCATGTTCATTAATATTCCCATTAGCTTTTAATATTCAATATTCAAGTTCATTAATTCCCACACATATTCAGACCATATGCCCTCGATTTGACATCCCAGTTGACTTCTGAATCAATAACAATTGTTGTCATCATGATTGATTTAGTGTCATCTTTGCTATAATAATACCATAGCCAATAATAACCTATCGATGATATGCCTTGAACCCTACACACCGATGCACATAACACTTGTTTGATTATATATTTGTAACTCTACCATGTTTGCTTACAATATTCATACATACGATTCACATAACACCTTCTAATCGGGATTATCATACAGGGATTACCAACACATAGCACATATATATATATATATAACACAAGATCATCAAATAAGGATTAACATGATTATGGATTTTACTAACCGCACACTAGGTTCAACAGAATGATGCCTCGAGAGAGGGGGAGGTCTCCTGATGCCGTACGTAAGTGTGAGAGAAGGGTAGGGTTTGCTTTTTGTTTGAGATATTGCTAAGTAATCACCTATAAATCTCTCATGCACGTGATTACTTACTAGCCCAACTAATCAGCCCATCACTCACTATATGTATGCGTGTGTATATTCTTAAGTCACAAGCCGGCCCCAACACACCATTTACTTGGGCTCTACCAGGCCCAACATAGGTCCGGTGCACAAAGGGGTGGTATTTGGGCTTCGGGTGTTCGCGCATATATATATATATAAGGAATCACATAGACCGGCCCAATCTATAAAGATTTATAACGAGTGCGGCCCAATTATACCCTAGGTGCGTGTGTGGCCCAAACACACACAAACAACTATACTCGTTTTATAACTAACAAACTTATAATAGCACAGAGCGTTAAACAAGTTTAATCGTAATAAGATCGTAACAGAGGAATGATGGAAGAACAGGATCGCGAGACTAAAAGATACTAACCTCAAAAGTTCAGGTTGTCACATCATCCCCAACTTGAAAGAAATTTCGTCCCGAAATTTGACACGTAATCACAGAGGAGTGAAGTGAGAAATCAAGATTGTTACGAATTTTGCTCAGGTACCACATCATCCCGAACTTGAAATGGAATTTCGTCCCCGAAATTCACCAGTTGCATCGGAATTGATTCAGCAGATTCGTACGATTGCAGATACTTAGTCTCGAGTTCCAACAAACTCTCATAATTGGAATTTGACAGTGCTCGCAAACCTTAACCTCCTGGGGCATGATTTCAATAGGCACCTTGACAACTGCAACTTGACGTTAGACTCAGACTCTAAGATGGTATCACAAGCATTTCGTCGGACAAACACTGCTTTAGACTCGCGACATAAATAACATCATGAACGTTACCCAATTCGTCGGGTAACTCGAGTTTTAGGCGACGTGACCGATTCTTTCCAGAATTCCGAATAACCCAACGTAACGTAAATTAAGCTTGTCATGCTTCCCAAGCGTACCACACCCTCCCAGGGTGAGACTTTCAACACAATACGATCGCCTACAGCGATCTTCCAGCGTTTCCTAAGTTTATGAGCTTTCTTGACGGTCACGCGTTGCCGCCAATCGACTCCTGATCCAAACAACATTCCCAAGAGTTTCGAGTACCAGTCCTGGACTAGTAATTAAGTTGTCAACCCTCTCAATCTAACAAGAAGGTTGGCATTATTGTCTACGTAATGCCTCAATAGAGCTGTCTGGTTACCAAGATGATAACTGTCGCAGTAGTACTCAACCATAGGTAAGAGTCCTTCAAATTTGCACCAAAGCCAGTCACACACATGCTCGCAGCATGCCTTCGAGTGACAGGAGAGTCCGTTTACTCTGACCGTTTGTCCAACGGCGGTAAGCAATGCTCTGGTCCTGACGTGAGCCAAGGGTGTTGTGTATTGCCTGACATAAATCATGCGTAGATCAAATTCAGAGGTATCAGGAGTTAGCACCTCGTGCCTAGAAGCCGCCTCTCTCAGAGGAACATTCACAACTGTGAAGACTCGTCAATTTTCTTGATTGCAAGAAAGTGTGCTGGTAACTTGAGTCCATCAATGATCACCCAGGTGATAATGTTTCCGTTTCGAGTTGTAAGTAGACTAGTGACAAAATCCATGGCAGTCTGTTCTCATTTCCATACATGTGTTTCTGGTTGCTAATATCCCACCTTGACTTTCCCACATGTCAAACTTCGTTCCCATGCGTGGCTATGTGGGCCTTCAAGCCCGGTCACCCGTACATGGTCTTCAGGTTTTAATACATCCTATCAAAACTCAGATGAATAGGATATCAAGGCCTGTGTACTTCGCCTGCACCAGTTCCCTAAGGTTGCTGTATAGTGAGGTCCATATTCGTTCCATGAAGTAGCAAATATCGTTCGACCTGCCAAAGGTTGCTTCCCCATGCCCCGCATGGGTCGATCTTGAGAACTCTCTTCCTTCAGTTCTTCAGTTTAAGCAAGGCGAGTCTGATCAGGTATGTTAGAGTGGATAACGAGCAGCAAAACTCGTGCACTTCCAGGTTTCACGGTCGTCTTCATTCAAAAGTTACATCCAACGATGTCATTGTATGCTTTAGGTACTTTCGAAACAACGATACACGGGAGGCCCTTGTGATCGGTCTAAGTAATGTATTTGGTACCGTCCAAGTAATGCCTCCAGCTCAAATCCGAGATCGTGGCTTCCACCCCAGGGCACGAGTCGCGCAATTCTTCCTGTTAATCCACCACGTGGGCCATTTCTTTCTCGTGTTGCATCGATGTGTAACTGGGACTCTGAATCGAACCATCATGGTATACCGCCAGATCATCGGTACCCTCGGATAGAAGTGATGCTCAGTGCGTTGCAGGGTTAGGTTTCAAAAGCTGAAAAGACGTTCCCCTGTTTTATTTCCCATGAATTCACAGCTTCCCGCTGTGCTAAGGAGGTTGAAGTTGCGCAATCTTCGAAAATCCCATGATGAATCTGCGATAGTATCCAGCGAACCCAAGGGATTGCTGTATCCCAGAAGGAATCTGAAATTACATAAGGTCAATCTGAAATTCCACCTGACGATGTGGAGGTAAACCAGGTAACTCTTCAGAAAACACGTCAGAAAATTCACGAACAACTGGAATATACTCGATCTTCCTTTCTTCAGGTTGTGAATCGGTGACGAGAGCTAGTATAGCAGGGTACACTTCTGGACTTTCATGGCTGAGATGATGCCAACCATGGCACCACTACGAGGATCTTGAACTGATAAGGATTCCCCACTAGGGAGAGGGATACGCACGATTTTCTCTTTACAGAGAATTTCCGCTTGATGCATAGATAACCAAATCCATGTCAACGACCACGTCAAAACTTACAAGAGTATCGGAAAGTAGGTCAATGTCGAACACTTGACCCATGAGATCAAGTTTACAACCAATAAGAACATAAGAAGCTTCTATCGATTTACTATCAGTTAATTCTACTACATGCTTATTTACAAGAGGGGTGGGAGTCAGTCCTAACTGACGACTGAACCCCA
This sequence comes from Helianthus tuberosus, assembly GCA_030545235.1. NCBI lineage: Eukaryota > Viridiplantae > Streptophyta > Magnoliopsida > Asterales > Asteraceae > Helianthus > Helianthus tuberosus. The sequence goes on from CM060436.1 coordinate 11,153,638, forward strand.
AAGACACATAACTCCTAATCGGCACCAGAGTCGAATAAGACAGAAGCAAAAAGATCATTCAAAGAAGACGTACCGGTCACAACATTGCCATCATTGTGAGATTCCCCAGCGCCGATAGTAAATACTCTTCCAGTTGCCCCGTTCCCACCATTGTTCCCATTGTTGTTATTCCCAATATTGTTATTGTTGCCAGCATTCTGATTAAGTTGAGGGCAATCCCTCTTAAAATGACCCTCGTCACCACACTGAAAGCACCCATTTCGATTACCCTGATCCTGTTGAGGCCGCTGCCTCTCCTGTTGTTGTGGCTGCTGCTGCTGCGGCTGCTTAGGAAGCCAGACCCTACAATCTTTAGCCATATGACCCACCTTATTGCACCTGTGGCATACCCGGGTGCACGGCCCGTGATGGTGGAACATACACTTATTACACTTTGGTAGCTTTCCCGCGTAAGAACCCTGATTTGAATTGTTGCTCTGATTCTGGTTCACAGAAGACGACTGGCTCAAACTGCGGTGGATGCTGTTGTCTGCCCTTTTCTGAGATTGGCTGGCACTGGTTGCTTTGTCAGCATCGTTCCATTTTCGCTTGTTATCACTAGCAGGTGTGGTAACGGTAGCAGCAGGGGTAGTAGCAGAAACACGGGGCGGTAGCAATCCACGCTCCAACTCCTGGTCAGTGATCTTGTGAGCTAAGCGGATGATCTGAGGTAGATTGTTAAGGTTTGCAGCAGTGACATAACCCTTCACAGCTGGTGCCAGGCCCTTGAGCTACAACTCAATTCTTCGAGGTGGAGGTCGAGATAGGTTAGGACATAAGGTTGCTAGCTCATGAGACCTCTTCGTGTATGCCTCGATCTCCGATCCCTCCATCTTCAGATTATAGTACTCATTTTCCATTTTATGTATCTCATCATGAGGGCAGTACTCCTCTCGCATCAACTCCTTGAAATCATCCCAAGTAGTGGCATTCGCCATCTCAATACCCAACATCTGAACTTGGGCATTCCACCAAGTCAAGGCACCGTCCTCGAGCGTGCCTGAAGCATACTTCACCCGGTCCCCCACGGGATAGTTGCACATAGCAAACACAAATTCGGCCTTCTCAAACCAGCCTGGTAAGCCGCTAGGGCTTCAGCTACACGAGTGTTGATCAAGTTGGTTAATTCGGCCTGAGTCATAGCAATGTGGCCGCGTCCATGGCCTCGTCCGCTCATGTTTCTATTAAAGGAGAGGAAAGATTTAAGATGCAAGTTCGAGTAGGAGTCAAGTATTACCATGACCTCCATAGACTACTGAGTTCTAACATAACACCAATTAACCGAGCGGAACCCTTTTCACACTCGTTAAGCCTCACTGGGACTCGCATGCACCTCACGTTATTATTATGTGTGCACCCATAATAATAAGGCGATTTGCATGCTTATCTCAGTGCCTCTTAACTCGCGCTACAAGGTTCCCCGAATTCGAGCAATAAGACAGATGACACCACAACATAGATCATGAAAATTCAACAAGAGTCGCACTCTTAAAACACGTATCATGGGTTGACAACATATAACTCATACTGTAGTGCCAAGTGTGTATTCACGTGTGATATTATTCATAAGCAAACACTAGATATGCTATGCAATAGTAAACAAGAGACGAACCTTGCAGTCTGGAGCTGAGTGTCATGGTCGATTTCGGAACTGTTCGGTTATAGTCTGGTTTTATAAAAACGTTTTAAAACCAAGTTCACTATAACCAGTGGCTCTGCCAAACTGTCACACCCCCAAAATACCACCTAGGGAATGTCCCTGCTGGGCGTGTGACATACCAACAATGAGCCACTAATTACATTGAACCCATACAAGTTTCTAAATAAAGTTCTCAATCATTAATAAAATACCATCAACAAGTTTAAATGAAAACCAATATGTTCAGCGGAAGCAAACAGTAAACCAAGGTTAAATAGTTTCAAAACCAATGTATAGTATCAAGAAATCAATCACATGAATCCTCCAGTCGACCCATGACCACTCCAGCTACTCCAGATAGCAAGTTCCCAAATCATAGACATCTAACAACCAGCGAGCATGCAACAAGTGTATCAGACAACGCTGGTGAGTTCATAGTTTTACGAAAACGTTGATTACCAAGTGTTTAGTTAATCTGTGACAACCCGAACTTTCAAGGTTAGTATCTTTCGGTATTGTGATTCTGATCCCTCACTACTTCTTATTTGCACGTCTCCCGCTTTAGAAAGTTTGTTTAACGTTCGTGCCTGTAATGAAAGTGTTTAATGTGGTATGTTATCGGGTTTCTTAATGTATTTAGTACTTTGGCCGCACCTGCCTCTATTATTCATGGGGTCGCCATCGCTTAGTTATACACTCGGCCCAACTGCCCAACTTGCTAGTCTTTATCTACCCGAGCCCAATAGTTTTAATATCATATCCGGCCCTTTTGTTAGGAGGCCCAAGCTAGTGTGGCAACCAAATAGAAACTTAGTAGGTTCGGCCCACTCTAATCTGATTATGAATGAATTAGTTTCATTATATGTTAACACAAATAAACCAAAACCCTTCACACAGTGCATCGATACATGACACAAATGAAGCCCAAAAGCTAGGCCGGTTGGGCCTTGTATGCGCCCTTTTATGCACGTACACACACAAGGTTTGTGTGTAACCTCTGTAGCTAGAATAATCATACGGCAACACATCAACCCTAGAATCCTCTCGCTCTCTCCTTTTCCCTTCGGACCTGATGGCAACCTATTCACTCTCGAGAATCCTCTTGAGTCTATATAGAATGCGGTTAGTACGTAATCATTATTACTTGATTTAATCCCTCGTAACGTTTTGGTGATATAACGATGCGATAAATTTTTTGTTGACTATTGTTATTTGATAACTGAGTGATATGATTCATGTGATAGTAGGGTGCGATAAACCTATGTGTGCGGCTCGATATTAATGTCAATAGGTTAAGATTTCATATGTATGATTTAGTGATGTAAAGACTTGTGACTATGACTTTCTGATGTATGCATGAAATCGGTCAAGAAAAAGGATGGATATTAATGTGATTTGATTGAGGTATTATATAAATACTTGTTAAACTTGAATTAGAAGTGGCGGCTCATGTGCATGTGTAACCTTGGTCTCATCAAAACATGTGCACCTTCTAATCATGTTGTCAGAATAGTTAAAGTACTTAAACCTTATCAATTGTTTTGTCATATGAGAAACTACACGATCTTGTGTCTTGTGCATAGTTATTAGTGGGAAGGACATATGTTTATAACTTTTGTGATTGACACATGGAATTTAGCTATTGAACGATGATGTTGAAATTGTTATATGTGAACAAATTGATTTGTGGCAACTGCTAGAATAATTAGATGTAAACTGGTGATAAGAATGAGAGCATGTTGAACAATTGTTGTTGGATACATCTAAATAATTGATGTTGATAATATATGATAACCCTTAATGAAGTGGGCTCATAAACTAAATAAATTGAATGAGATTAGAGAAGTGATTAGGCCTCACAAGTTAACCGGGCCACTTTAGCCAAACAAATCATACCCAAACTTGAATCGGGCCGCATAGCTGACTCGGGGACAGCTGGACCGCACAACCGAAGTGGGGTGGGCCTGATGGGTCAGTCCTATCCTTCGGATTCATGGCAGTTTGGGTGTAAGTTGAAATGGGCTCCGATAGATCACACACACACACACATCTTTTAGATAACACGTTATTTAGGGCCACACAAGTCCTTGAAATTGACTATATTTGGGCCGCTACCCAACAGGGCCGCACACTGTTAAGAAAACGAGTGTGGGCTGTTACATATTGTAGGCATGGTATGTGTGTATGTGTGGTATATAACCTAACAGTGAGTGGAGAATATTTGTGAAATTGTGACATGCAATGTTAGACTATGATAGATTCAGTGTGTGTACTAAATGCCTAAGGTGTGACATGAGATATTATGCATGCTCTGCAAGGTGTTAATTATGTAATCATGAAATGTACGTGTTTGTGAACTAATGGTAAACATGCTGTATTAGGACTTGGTTGACTCACCTGAACCCGTAGCTAATCATACCGAGCAAACCAAAGGTGAGTTCATCTCTTGAGCATGCATCCCGGTGGTTGGGACAGTCAGTGGGTATCCCGGGGAGGGATAAGTCTTTTGGGTAAAAACGGGAATGTTGGATAATATACTCTTCCTATCACCTTTAAAGTCCCTCTGTGTTGTTTGGTTACCGGGGAGGTAACATGGTATTACTTAGTAGCGCTACTTAGGTTTAGCAACCTCACCCTGTACCTGGGAGGACGGGTGTTGAACTAATGACCTAGTCATGACCAATGCTTTGATAGGAGCATTGGAGAAAGGGCAAAATAATCAGGAGCCGTCTTGTATTCGGGGTATTATCAACATTACTTTCGGAATTAAATTCAATGGATTAACTAAACACTTGGTAACCAACGTTTTTGTAAAACTATGAACTCACCAGCCTTGTCTGATACACTTGTTGCATGCTCGCAGGTTGTTAGGTATCTTGGATTTGGGAACTTGCTGTCTGGAGTAGCAGGAGTGGTCATGGGTCGTACTGAATGAATTCATGTGATCGAATTATGGATAGCTTACATTGGTTTTGAAACGGTTTAACTTTGGTTTACTATTTGCTTCCGCTGAACACGTTGGGTTTTAATTAAACTTATTGTTGAAACTTTTATTTAATAAGTGATGATTTCATTTGGAAACTTGTATGGGTTCAATGTAATTAGTGGCTCGTTATTGGTATGTCACACGCCTAGCAGGGACTTTCCCTAGGTGGTATTTTGGGGGTGTGACAGTTTGGTATCAGAGCCACTGGTTATAGTGACCTTGGTTTTAAAACGTTTTCATAAAACCAGACTATAACCGAACAGTTCCGAAATCGACCATGACACTCCGCTCCAGACTGCAAGGTTCGTTTCTCGTTTACTATTGCATAGTATATCTAGCGTACACTTATGTATGACATTACACGTGAATGCACACTTAGCACTACAGTATGAACTTCTATGTTACCAATGTTACATGTTTTAAGAGTGCGACTCTTCTTGAACTTTCATGATCTATGTTGTGGTGTCATCTGTCTTATTGCTCGAATTCGGGGAATCTTTTAGCGTGAGTTAAGAGGCATTGAGATAAGCATGCAAATTGCCTTATTATTATGGGTGCACACATAATAATAATGTGGGGTGCATGTGAGTCCCAGTGAGGCTTAACGAGTGTGAGAGGGGTTCCGCTCTGTTAATTGATGTTATGTTAGAACACAGCAGTCTATAGGAGTCATAGCAGTGATTGTCTCCTACTCGAACATGATCTTTTCACCCCTTTCTGAATCCTTACGAATCTCGATGCTATCGAGTATCACCTGATCACACATCTGAACGAACGTCCCTGAGTTGGATGGCTCAGCGTCAAATGACTGGACTATACTTTCCTCACTTATCCTTATTTGCTGGAACTTAGCGTGTTGACGCCTTAGATCCCGAAGTGCGATCGCTTCTGCAACACTCTCACGACATACCATGTATTACTCAGTCAACTTGCAAGAACGATGGACAAGAGGGTAAACGTAGTACCTTACCGACTTCAGCATTTGAACGACCCTAGTTACCGGCAACGAACAACAGCGATTTGACTCCAATCGAATCCTTAACCCCAGCCAGCGACTCATGGGAGTCGACTCTTATGAACCAATCGGGACAAAATCGAAGACGATTGACTATAGAGCGGACTGTGTAACCGCCCGCACCATGAGTAGTGCCTTAGGACGCGGCACAGAATGTGAAAAGATGGACCTTGTTGGTGAAAGAACGCAGGACACCGTTACAGGCAACAATATTAGAGGCAACAGTCGCGGCAACATCAAGGTACTCGTGATCGTAGCTTACAGTATGGAAACAAAGATGACCTCGACAAGGATTGACTGTGTTAAGTCAAGGTGACGACAACCAAGGGAACGAAGACAGTACTGGAAATTCTCATGACGAAAACAACACTGGAAATGAAGCTCATGGAAGGACATTTAGTATTGGCATAGGCTATACCAGGTGTAATAGCAACACGATAGCTTGGATGGGTAGCTATTCGTTTCATCTCTGTTCTGTTTAACCCTGATGCTTTTTGAAACCAAACCTGTTGTGGAGTCGGCTGATGCAAGTCAATTGAAGCCTTATACGTTCGCTGGGATGCAAACTCGACCTTGGGGGATAGGTGTTCGACATCGACCTTCCTTCCACTACCCTTGATGGTTGCAATACAGTAGTTAGTGTGGATTGGTTATCCAGAGATCGCACAGATACACCAGTGAGGAGAAATTTTTGTGTGGAGAATCGTTATTTGTTCTAAAGCGTCAGAGTGGTGCAAAGGTTAGCGCCATTTCAGCTATGAAGGCCAGAAGTGTCTACGGAGGCATTACTTCGCTATACTAGCAACCGTTACTGATGTTAGGACTAAGGAAACAGAGGATCGAGGATCCACCAATCATTCGTGATTCCTTTCGGTATGCTACCCAAGGAACTTTCGGGTTTACTTCCACAACTGTTAGGCGAAATCTCAGTCTGATCTCGCGCCAGAGGCAGCCCTGACTACACGCACTCTTACCGTCTTGCACCAGGAGGGTTGCAAGAGCTGTCTAATCAACTTCAGGAACTGTTGGACAAGAGTTTTGTCGGACCTAGCTTTTCGCTTTGGGGAGCCCCGGTTATATCCGTGAAGATAAGCCTTTTCGTATGTGTACTGATTTTCAAGAACTCAATAAGGTGACAGTTGAGAACCGTTTGCCACGACCATATATTGACAACCTGACGACCAGTTGCGGGGGTTGAGCTTCCATTCGAGGTTTGAATAAAAAACGAGCTATTGTCAGAAGGTAGTTTAAGGGGAGGATGTGTCTGCAACGGCATACCAAGCGCAGTGCGGCCATTTCGACGTTGTATTCCAAGACTTTCGAGCTAATCATCACACCAGCAGCTGTATGGATCACATGAATCGACCATGCTTATTGACGACATGTTGAATCATTTCCAGGAGAAAGGAACATCATGGGCAGCTTTGTATCTTATTTGAGAGCTCCTGAAGGAGGAGCCACACCGCGCGAAGTCTCGATAAATGTAACTTCTGGATGCGAGGGATACCTTTTTTTGGTCATATAATCAACGAAGTGGGAATACACGTGGATCTCGCTAAGACCCGTTTTAGTTAGAAAATGATCGACACCAGAGATCCCTTCGAGGATGCAGCAATTTCTTGGTCTCACTAGATGCTATCGCAGATTCATCACAGGATTCTCGAAGATCGCGCAGCTTAAATCTCTTTAGCACAGCAGGGTGCTGTGTTCGGGGAAGATAAAACAGGAGGACGCCTTTCAGCTTTTGAACCTCAACTCTGCAATGCTCTGAGCATCGTCTTTACCCGAGGGTACGGGTGATCTAGTGGTATACCATGATGGTCTGAATCAGAATACCAGTTACACGCCGATGCAACACGAGAAGGTGATGGTTTACGTGGTGGCATAACCAGAGGAATTGCACGACTCACAACCTGCAGTAGAAGCCATGGTCTTTGGATTTAAGTTGGAGGCATTACTTGGACGGTACCAAATGCACTACCTAAACCGATCACAAGGGCCTCCCGTATACCCTTGTTTCGAAGGAGCTAAGCATGTAACGACATCACTGGGTGGAGCTATTAGATGAATACGACCGTGAAACCTGGACGTGGACGAGCTTTGCAGCCTGCTATCGACTCTAACATACCTGATCAGACCCACCTTGCCCAAACTGAAGAACTAAAGGAAGAGAGTTCTCATGATTAACCCATGCGGGGCATGGGGAAGCCACCTTTGGCAGGTCGGACGATATTTGCTACTTCATGGAACGAATATGGACCACACTATACAGCAACCTTAGGGAACTAGTGCAGGCGAAGCACATGGGCCTCGATATCCTATTTATCTGAGTTTTGATAGGATGTATTAAAAACCTGAAGACCATGTACGGGCGACCGGGCCTGAAGGCCAACATAGCCACGCATGAGAACGAAGTTTGACATGGGGGAAAGTCAAGGTGGGATATTAGCAATCAAAAATACATGAATGGAAATGAGAACAGAATGCCATGGATTTTGTCACTAGTCTACTTACAACTCGAAATGGAAACATTATCACCTGAGTGATCGTTGATGGACTCTAGTTACCAGCACACTTTCTTGCAATCAAGAAAACTAACGAGTCTTCACAGCTTGTGAATATTCCTCTGAGAGAGGCGGCATTAGGGAACGAGGTGCCAACTCCTGTTATCTCTGATTTTGATCTATCCTTGATTCATGTCAGGCAATACACAACACCCTTAGCTCACGTCTAGACATGAGCATTGCTTATAACCGTAGGATAAATGGTCAGAATAAACGAACCCCCCTGACACTCGAAGACATGCTGCGAGCATGTGTGTGGCTGGCGTTGGTGCAAATTGGAAGGATTCTTACCTATGGTTGAGTACTACTGCGGCAGTTATCATATTGGTAACCAGACAACTCTGTTGAGGCATTACATAGACAATAATGCCAACCTTCTCGTTAGATTGAAATGGTTGACAACTTAATTACTGGTCCAGGACTGGTACTCGAAACTCTTGGGAAGGTTGTTTGGATCAGGATTCGATTGGCGGCAACACGTGACCGTCAGGAAAGCTCATAAACTTGGGAAACGCTGGAAGATCGTTGTCGGCGATCGTATCGTGTTGAAAGTCTCACCCTGGGAGGGTGTGGAATGCTTGGGAAGCATGGCGAGCTTAACTGACATCATGATGGACCATTCAATAGTCTGGGAAGAATCGGTAGCGTAACCTACAAACTCGAGTTACCCGACGAATCGGGTAACGTACTCGATGTCATTTATGTTTCGGATCTAAGGCAGGGGTTGACTGATGAAACACGTGCGATACCTTTACTGGAGGAATTAATCGAACACATGGACCAGGAAGTCAAGGTTCGTTAACATAGCCGTATCACGATTGTGAAAGTTCGTTGGAACTCAAGACGTGGACCGGAGTTCACGTGGGAGCGTGAAGATCAGATGAAACTCAAGTATCCTCAACTTTTTCCTGACGACCAATCTAATACTGGTAAAACTGGTGAATTTCGGGACGAAATTCCTCTTCAAGTTGGGGATGATGTGGCACCTGAGGAAAATCCGCAACAATCTTGATTTCTGATTTCACCTCTCTGTGCTTACTTGTCAAATTTCGGGACGAAATTCCTTTCAAATTGGGGATGATGTGACAACCCGAACTTTCAAGGTTAGTATCTTTCGGTATTGCGATTCTGATCCCTCACTACTTCTTATTTGCACGTCTTCCGCTTTAGAAAGTCTGTTTAACGTTCGTGCCTGTAATGAAAGTGTTTAACATGGTATGTTATTGGGTTTCTTAATGTATTTAGTACTTGGGCCGCACCTGCCTCTATTATTCATGGGGTCGCCATCGCTTAGTTATACACTCGGCCCAACTGCCCAACTTGCTAGTCTTTATCTACCCGAGCCCAATAGTTTTAATATCATATCCGACCCTTTTGTTAGGAGGCCCAAGCTAGTGTGGCAACCAAACAGAAACTTAGTGGGTTCGGCCCACTCTAATCTGATTATGAATGAATTAGTTTCATTATATGTTAACACAAATAAACCAAAACCCTTCACACAGTGCATCGATACATGACACAAATGAAGCCCAAAAGCTAGGCCGGTTGGGCCTTGTATGCGCCCTTTTATGCACGTACACACACAAGGTTTGTGTGTAACCTCTATAGCTAGAAAAATCATACGGCAACACATCAACCCTAGCATCCTCTCGCTCTCTCCTTTTCCCTTCGGACCTGATGGCAACCTATTCACTCTTGAGAATCCTCTTGAGTCTATCTAGAATGCAGTTAGTACGTGATCATTATTACTTGATTTAATCCCTCGTAACGTTTTGGTGATATAACGATGCGAAAAATTGTTTGTTAACTATTGTTATTTGATAACTGAGTGATATGATTCATGTGATAGTAGGGTGCGATGAACCTATGTGTGCGGCTCGATATTAATGTCAATAGGTTAAGATTTCATATGTATGATTTAGTGATGTAAAGACTTGTGACAATGACTTTCTGATGTATGCATGAAATCGGTCAAGGAAAAGGATGGATATTAATGTGATTTGATTGAGGTATTATATAAATGCTTGTTAAACTTGAATTAGAAGTGGCGGCTCATGTGCATGTGTAACCTTGGTCTCATCAAAACATGTGCACCTTCTAATCATGTTGTCAGAAAAGTTAAAGTACTTAAACCTTATCAATTGTTTTGTCATATGAGAAACTACACGATCTTGTGTCTTGTGCATAGTTATTAGTGGGAAGGACATATGTTTATAACTTTCGTGATTGACACATGGAATTTAGCTATTGAACGATGATGTTGAAATTGTTATATGTGAACGAATTGATTTGTGGCAACTGCTAGAATAATTAGATGTAAACTGGTAATAAGAATGAGAGCATGTTGAACAATTGTTGTTGGATACATCTAAATAATTGCTGTTGATAATATATGATAACTCTTAATGAAGTGGGCTCATAAACTAAATAAATTGAATGAGATTAGAGAAGTGATTGGGCCTCAAAAGTAAACCGGACCACTTTAGCCAAACAAGTCATACCCAAACTTGAATCGGGCCGCATAGCTGACTCGGGGACAGCTGGACCGCACAACCGAAGTGGGGTGGGCCTGATGGGTCAGTCCTATCCTTCGGATTCATGGCAGTTTGGGTGTAAGTTGAAATGGGCTCCGATGGATCACACACACACACACATCTTTTAGATAACACGTTATTTAGGGCCACACAAGTCCTTGAAATTGACTATATTTGGGCCGCTACCCAACTGGGCCGCACACTGTTAAGAAAACGAGTGTGGGCTGTTACATATTGTAGGCATGGTATGTGTGTATGTGTGGTATATAACCTAACAGTGAGTGGAGAATATTTGTGAAATTGTGACATGCTATGTTAGACTATGATAGATTCAGTGTGTGTACTAAATGCCTAAGGTGTGACATGAGATATTATGCATGCTCTGCAACGTGTTAATTATGTAATCATGAAATGTATGTGTTTGTGAACTAATGGTAAACATGCTGTATTAGGACTTGGTTGACTCACCTGAACCCGTAGCTAATCATACCGAGCAAACCAAAGGTGAGTTCATCTCTTGAGCATGCGTCCCGGTGGTAGGGACAGTCAGTGGGTATCCCGGGGAGGGATAAGTCTTTTGGGTAAAAACGGGAATGTTGGATAATATACTCTTCCTATCACCTTTAAAGTCCCTCTGTGTTGTTTGCTTACCGGGGAGGTAACATGGTATTAGTTAGTAGCGCTACTTAGGTTTGGCAACCTCACCCTGTACCTGGGAGGTAGGGTGTTGAACTAATGACCTAGTCATGACCAATGCTTTGATAGGAGCATTGGAGAAAAGGCAAAATAATCAGGAGCCGTCTTGTATTCAGGGTATTATCAACATTACTTTCGGAACTAAATTCAATGGATTAACTAAACACTTGGTAACCAACGTTTTTGTAAAACTATGAACTCACCAGCGTTGTCTGATACACTTGTTGCATGCTCGCAGGTCGTTAGGTATCTTGGATTTGGGAACTTGCTGTCTGGAGTAGCAGGAGTGGTCATGGGTCGTACTGGATGGATTCATGTGATCGAATTATGGATAGCTTACATTGGTTTTGAAACGGTTTAACTTTGGTTTACTATTTGCTTCCGCTGAACACGTTGGGTTTTAATTAAACTTATTGTTGAAACTTTTATTTAATAAGTGATGATTTCATTTGGAAACTTGTATGGGTTCAATGTAATTAGTGGCTCGTTATTGGTATGTCACACGCCTAGCAGGGACTTTCCCTAGGTGGTATTTTGGGGGTGTGACATAATCCATTGAAGTTAATGTTGATAATATCCCGAATACAAGACGGCTCTGATTTACATTGCCATTTATCCAATGCTCCTATCAAAGCATTGGTCATGACTAGGTCATTAGTTCAACACCCGTCCTCCCAGGTACGGGGTGAGGTTGCCAAACTTAAGTAGCGCTACTTACTAATACCTTGTTACCTCTCAGGTAACCAAACAACACGGATGGACTTTAAAGGTGATAGGATGAGTATATTATCCAACATTACCGATTTACAACAAGACATATTCCTCGCAGGAATACCCAAACAAGTTACCCAAAACCTATCCCTCCCAGGGATACCTAAAGACTGTCCCAACCACCGGGACGCATGCTCAAGAGAGATGAACTCACCTTAGGTTCGCTCGGTAAGACTAGATATTCGTTTACTTTCACAGTTAGTCAACCAAGTCCTAATATGGTTACCAAATATAGTCTGTTTCATGTACACAAAATCACGTATTCGACATACACGTTTCACACATTGCATACAAACACAACATACATCGTTATGCACGCCGTAACAGAAAGTCATTCAACAATCCTCATCATCTTATAACAAGCATTTACGTCATATGTAAGTTCATGTTTCACAAACCATATAACAATTAGATTTGGTACAATCATTCATGTATTCACAAGGTGTACGCTTTAACAAGTTAATGATCCACTCAAAAGTATGTGATTTGTTCCAGTTATTGTGGTGTCCAAGTTACCTCGGCCCATGGCCCAACACAATTAACCCGCTAACCAAGTATGCAGCCCAAAACTAATAACCAATTCAAGTGTGCGGCCCATTCGTTTTTATGTGAACTTAATGAATTATACGGCCCATTACTCTTGTAAACAAACCAAATAACCAGCCCAATAGAATCGCATGGCTGCCCCATATTACAATAGTGCGGCCCAGACGTCATTGGGTGGGTTGCGGTTTGGAGTTGGCCCGATTAACAGTTGAGGCCCACATATACTTAACAATTAACATAAGCTTCACTCCATAGTCAAGGGTTATTATTGTAATTCTTAAAACTCTAAATCAAAGTTGGCACCTCCTATGATGCTCCTAATTAATGCTACCCATGTGATCCTAGCCTGATGATTCAGATATCATCATCATACTCACACGTGATAACCAGATTACTCATTCCCAATTTAATATTAACATGCAACAAATAAAGTTTATTAACATCACATTCATCAACATACATATAATAGGTTAAGCAAAACCTTATATCAATCTGTTGAAACCAACATGTAGTTCGATCAACAAGAGCACCAAGATTTTAGACACTAACCTCATGCACTCCTAATTATCCATATTCAATATTTAAGTTATCATCTCCTAATTATAAAACTCTTGTTCACTGTTATCCTGTTACAACCACCTAATCGAATTCATCGATTCTTGTCTTTCCATCATGTTCATTAATATTCCCATTTGCTTTTAATATTCAATATTCAAGTTCATTAATTCCCACACATATTCAGACCATATGCCCTCGATTTGACATCCCAGTTGACTTCTAAATCAATAACAATTGTTGTCATCATGATTGATTTAGTGTCATCTTTGCTATAATAATACCACAGCCAATAATAACCTATCGATGATATGCCTTGAACCCTACACACCGATGCACATAACACTTGTTTGATTAAATATTTGTAACTCTACCATGTTTGCTTACAATATTCATACATACGATTCACATAACACCTTCTAATCGGGATTATCATACAAGGATTACCAACACATAGCACATATATATATAACACAAGATCATCAAATAAGGATTAACATGATTATGGATTTTACTAACCGCACACTAGGTTCAACAGAATGATGCCTCGAGAGAGGGGGGGGGGGGGGGGGGGGTCTCCTGATGCCGTTCGTAAGTGTGAGAGAAGGGTAGGGTTTGCTTTTTGTTTGAGATATTGCTAAGTAATCACCTATAAATCTCTCATGCACGTGATTACTTACTAGCCCAACTAATCAGCCCATCACTCACTATATGTATGCGTGTGTATATTCTGAAGTCACAAGCCGGCCCCAACACACCATTTACTTGGGCTCTACCAGGCCCAACATAGGTCCGGTGCACAAAGGGGTGGTATTTGGGCTTCGGGTGTGCGCGCATATATATATATATATATATATACTAGGTTAGAACCCCGTGTATTACACGGGTTGAATAAATGTAATTTTATATATTAAATAATAAAAAATTATATCTTTGAGAACCCCGTGTATTGTACGGGTTGAGTAAATTTAATTTTATATATTAAATAATGAAGAAAGTTACATTTTTAAGAACCTCATGTGTTATACGGGTTGAGCACATGTAATTTTATATACCAAACAATAAAAAATTATATGTTTATAAACCCATGTATTATATGAATTGAATACATCTAATTTTATATACTACATAATAAAAAAAGTTATATTTTTTTTTAAAAACCTCGTGTATTACACGAGTTGTATAAATGTAATTTTGTGTAGTAATATCTATAAAAAAAACTAACGGATATACTCGATATACGATGGATGGGGTGATTGCGTGATGGTTCTTATAAATGTCACGTAAACATAGTGATTACCGTATTTGAGTTGAGAATTGAACATGGAAATAAAAGTATAGAACCAATAAACATTGATTAATATTTTTGTTTACCCCTTATAAACATTTTTGAAATAGGTTCTATCATTAACTACTTTAGTTTAATAAAATAAATAAATCATTTACATTATATTAATTTATATAGAAATGATTAGTCCAAGCGTTATGTGATGTGTTAACTATATGAAAACATACGTTTTGACGTATCCGATTGAACTCAATATATCCTATAGTTGCATTGCGATTGGATCAAAACGTAACGTAAATCGAATTTATATCGTACAATCATAACGTATTATACGTGACCTAACAATAAAAAGTTATATCTTTATAAATCCTATGTATTATATGGATTGAATAAATCTAATTTTATATACTACATAATAAAAAAATTATATTTTTTTTTAAAACCTCATGTATTACACGAGTTGTATAAATGTAATTTTGTGTAGTAATATCTTAAAAAAAACTAATGGATATACTCGATATACGATGGATGGGGTGATTGCGTGATGGTTCTTATAAATGTCACGTAAACATAGTGATTACCGTATTTGAGTTGAGAATTGAACACGGAAATAAAAGTATAGAACCAATAAATATTGATTAATATTTTTGTTTACCTCTTATAAACATTTTTTAAATAGGTTCTATCCATAACTACTTTAGTTTAATAAAATAAATAAATCATTTACATTATATTAATTTATATAGAAAGGATTAGTTCAAGCATTATGTGATGTGTTAACCATATGAAAACGTATGTTTTGACGTATCCGATTGAACTCAATATATTCTATAGTTGCATTGCGATTGGATCAAAACGTAACGTAAATCGAATTTATATCGTACAATCATAACGTATTATACGCGACCCGACTAACTCGAATTTATATCGTTAAGGCAAAAACTCTTGAGGGGGTCAAAGTGGCATTTACAAAGTTTATAAAAAGTTAAGTGGTTAAAAATTGCATTTCTTGAACTTAAGAGCTAAGAAAGGGTAAAGGTAGTTTTGGGGTAAGAAGGAAACTATAACAAAGTTATAAATATTATAAAATATTATATTATCTCCTGTACAAATTGTTTAAATTTATATTAACTTTAATTTTATAATTATTTTTTAATTGATATTAATTATCTATAAAAATAGATGGATTCAATATATGACATGTGTTCTTTCATTAGTTTCTTTTATTATATAGTATAGATTATAAAATATTATATTATCTCCTATACAAATTGTTTAAATTTATATTAACTTTAATTTTATAATTATTTTTTAATTGATATTAATTATCTATAAAAATAGATGGATTCAATATATGACATGTGTTCTTTCATTAGTTTCTTTTATTATATAGTATAGATTATAAAATATTATATTATCTCCTATACAAATTGTTTAAATTTATATTAACTTTAATTTTATAATTATTTTTTAATTGATATTAATTATCTATAAAAATAGATGGATTCAATAAATGACATGTGTCCTTTTATTGGTTTCTTTTATTATATAGTATAGATATATAAGGAATCACATAGACCGGCCCAATCTATAAAGATTTATAACGAGCGCGGCCCAATTATACCCTAGGTGCGTGTGTGGCCCAAACACACACAAACAACTATACTCGTTTTATAACTAACAAACTTATAATAGCACAGAGCGTTAAACAAGTTTAATCGTAATAAGATCGTAACAGAGGGATGATGGAAGAACAGGATCACGAGACTAAAAGATACTAACCTCAAAAGTTCGGGTTGTCACAAAATATCCTTTCCTTTCTTAATGTACACCTCATCAGCTACTCACAACACACCATATTTAAATATTTTTTTTTTTCTTTGGATCCACCCATTTGCAAAAACCAATGCCCTTGTGAAATGGGTTGAAGGACAAAATTTCACAATGGTAAGGGTTGGTAAAGGCCTCCAACGACATCCCCCCAACAGGCACGTTGGAGGTAGTCTTTGGGTTCCCACCGGCCACCGGCATTAATCTACTATATCCATTCATCGACCACAAAGGTAAGCAACATTAGGGTATAATCTGCTACTTTCTATCCTCTTCTGTTGTATTATTCTGCCGTTCTACTTCCATACAATGTTAGGGTTCCAAATGTACATACAACAAATATTGGGATTCATCGTACTCCACTACTCTACGGTTCACCATCATCTACGGTACCTAAAATTATTTGATTAACATGTGATCGAAGTGAACGTCTTTTAGTCCTACATCTATGGTTCATCAACATCTATGATGATTATGTGTGTTTTAACATATTTTCAACATTTTGATGCGTGTTCCTAAAATATTTTCAAGACTTTGATGTGTGATCCTAACATCTATTCAAGATCCGGCCCAAATTCTATGATGATTTTGTGCGCATATGTACAAATATTCAAGATCCGGCCCAAATTCAATATTTTGGGCCATTTTCTGGGCCAAAAATTTCAAGCTTTATTGATAAAGTTGCAAAAAACCGAAACCGAACCAGAATGAAAAAAAAAAAAAACCGGAAATTCATTTATGGGTTCGGTACATTTGACCTCAAAACCGATCCAAACATATAGCAACATGTGGCCATTGAGAAAATATAGGGTAAAGTTACTGTACAAATAATCTTAACGTACTAAACATACGAATTGCATGAAAAGGAGAAACAGAGGACATGGCAAATTTGTAATTATCAGTAATTATAAAATTACTCTTATATAGTAATTTTGTAAAATGTTAATGTAGAGTAATTTTGGTCTTATAGGGTAATTATCAAAATTACACTAACCCCCCCCACCCCCCTCCCAAAAAAAAAAAAAAAACTGTAGAGTAATTTTGATCTTTTGTAGAGTAATTTTGGTCTTGTAGGGTAATTATCAAAATTACACTAACCCCCCACCCCCAAAAAACCTAACCCCCCCCCCCCCCTCCCAAACTAAAAGCTAAAAACTAAACCATAAATCTAAACCCATAGCTAGGGCTGTAAACGAACCGAACGAACACGAACAAGGCCTTGTTCGTGTTCGTTCGTTAAGGAAGTAAATGTGTTCACGAACGGTTCATGAACACTTACCGAACGAGATTTTATGTTCGTGTTCGTTCATTAAGGAAATGAGCGTGTTCGCGAACGGTTCACGAACACAAACGAACAAAAATAAATTTGGCGAACGCGACGAAGGATAAAGATAGACGGCCCAGAGAGTAGCACTCGAACTTGAATCCCTTATTGTGGAACTGAGGTCGATTGTATTCATCGATGTAAATAATGAGAAATGAAAAGGAAATGATGCATAAACAAGGTGAAAGTGGGTTTCCTAGTTTAATTGTTAGGGAAATAAAATAAATAAAAGTTTAATAATATAAAAAGTACAAATAAAATATAAGAAAGTACAAAGATCTTCAATTAAAACACAAACATACGAAGATAAACGAACACAATTCAACGAATGTTCACGAACACGTTCACGAACACCTTACCGAACGTTCACGAACACAATCAAACGAACGAGACCTCTGTTCATGTTCGTTCAATTAACTAATCGAACGAAATTTCTTGTTCATGTTCGTTCGTTTATTAAACGAACGAACATAAACGAACTTCCCGCCGAACGGTTCACGAACTGTTCGCTGAACGTTCGGTTCGTTTACAGCCCTACCCATAGCTAAATGCTAACAAAATTACTCTACAAGATCAAAATTACTCTACATGATCATTTTACAAAATTACTCTACAAAAGATCAAAATTACCCTACAGGATCAAAATTACTCTGCAAAATATCAAAATTACTCTACAAGATCAAAATTACTCTACAAAAAATCAAAATTACTCTACATGATCAAAATTACTCTACAAAAAGATCAAAATTACTCTACAGGCTACAAGATCATTTTACAAAATTACTCTACAAAAGATCAAAATTACTCTACAATAACATTTTACAAAATTACTCTACAAAAGATCAAAATTACTCTACAAGAGTAATTTTGATAGTTATTCATAATTACAAAAATGACACCGTGCCTTTTTATCTTTTCCTTCAATTCATACGTTTTGTACGTTAAGTTTATTTCTATTTGATCTTTATCTAGAAAATATATATAGTGAAACATATATATCGTGTCACTCATTACTCATATATTATATATTTTTCACTTATAATTAAAAGATGAATGCGAACAATATTGATTATGTAATCTTTGGTGTACGTAGGTGATCACATAAAGTTAATGTCATTCAAAAACAAGCACAAAACAAGTAGTGGCCGGCCGAATTTGGTGGTCGATACTTTTTTAAATTGGAACGGGATTTTAGGGTGAGTGGAGAAGCTCAAAAACCAATAATAATTCTAATATTTATGCTTTGTTAATTTTCACACATGGGAGTAGTTTACTAATTTAGGGAAAATAGCGAAAATGGACAAGAATTGGTCAAACTTTCGAAAATGGCCAACGGAAACGTCTCGTAGAGACGTCATCAGCATCCTGAAACGTCTTGACAACGGACCAATCAAATGCATACACGTGTCCAACATTTGCCTCAAACGTCTTAACGTCTTAGATGAGACGCCTTCAGACGCCTTGAGCCGTTTCCACATGTTAGCCGGTTGAGCTGGCTTGAAAGGTCTCAGAAGTTTAAGCTGAGACGTTTCCGCATGGCTTGAGACGTTTGGACATGGCTTGAGACGTTTGCTTCAAAAGTTGAGACGTTTGAGCCGTTCTCAAATGGCTTAAGACGTTTCCTTTAAAAGCTGAGACATTTGATCCGTTTCATAAATTTCTAACATGTTTTAAAACGTTTGAGACGTTTCACAAATTTCAAACTTGTTTTTAAGACGTTTCCTCTAAAAGTTGTGACGTTTGAGCCGTTTCACAAATTTCTAACAATTTTTTAAGACGTTTGAGATGTTTCACAAATTTCAAACATGTTTTTAAGATGTTTCACAAATTTCAACCATGTTTTTGAGTCGTTTCAGTTGTTTTTTTTTCATGGTTGTAAAAGTCCCGCCTAGGCTCCGAGTACTCCCCGAGTACTCGCTACAAGGTAGGCTGCCGAGGCACGAGTACTGGTCTCCTAAGCCAATTACTCCCCGAGTAATCTCCGCCTAAGCCGAGTACTTCCCGAGTACTCCCGAATCCGACTAGGGAGCGCCTAGCGACTTTTGCAACCATTGTTGGATCAGTTCTGTTTAATCATAATGGAAAACATGAAAACATACATGTCACCGCAGACAGTGCAGTGGAGAATCCAGTGAGAGAAGACGACATGGAGTTCGACATCTTTGTCAAGGTGATCTGGTTCCTCCTTAGGGTGCTGACTGATGATGGTGACTGATTAAACCGAAAAGGGTATCGGCTTAGGAGAGGAGGTCGATGATGATGTTATGACTAATGGGGTGTGTCTAATTGTGTAACTGAGTAACCCCTTAACCTCCACATAAGTCTCCTTATATAAGCACCCAGGAGGAAACCTAATTAGTTAATAAGGGTAATATGGTCCATCAACAATTACCAACTAATTATTTAATAGGTTATTATATATTTTGATCTATATTATGTAAATGATTATAATGGCTATAGATTAAATATTAATACATAATATATTTAATCTTACATTCTCCCACTTAGCCGAGTAATCATTTACTATGAGTATTAGATAAGCCTGATCAGGAGTTAACACTCATTTTAGCCTTAAACAAGTACTATAGCAGAGAAATACAGCCGTTGAATCATTATGCGACTCAGGACCCCCATTAATCATACTATAGCCTTAATTTAAAACCTAATCGTCATGATCAAAATACGCATAAGCCCTTTGTTTGATTTGTAACTTCATTTGTCTATATGCCATTATACCGGTTGAACATATTCTAAGAGACATACAAAATCAAACTGAGGAAATTTCATTAATCATAAAACATAAGCTAGTACAATATGCTTAAATAAGGTCTTTACTAAATCCCATATTCCGAACATGTTCTTCGTAAACCTTAGGAGGGAGACCTTTAGTCATTGGATCCGCAAGCATATCTTTAGTACTAATATACTCGATACAAAGATTATTTTCCTCAACTCGTTCACGTACGAACAGATATTTTGTATCGAGATATAAACCAGCTCCAGTCGAACTGTTACTGTTCGAGAAACTAACGGCAGCTGAATTATCACAATAAAGCTTCAATGGTCTAGAAATGGAATTAACAATTTTGAGTCCAGTGATCAGATTTCTAAGCAACATTCCATGACAGGTTGCGTTATAAACAGCAATATACTCTGCCATCATTGTGGAAGTTGTGGTCAACTGTTGTTTATGACTCTTCCAAGAGATAGGGCCGCCTGCTAACATAAAGATATAGCCCGAAGTGGATTTCTTGTCATCTTTGCACTTGGCAAAGTCAGAATCAGAATAGCCCACCACTTCTAAATGATCACTTCTTCTATAAGTCAGTTTATAGTCTTTCGTCCCTTGCAGATATCGAAGTACCTTCTTAGCTGCTTTCCAGTGATCTAGGCCAGGATTAGTCTGATAACGACCTAGCATTCCAGCAATATAAGCGATATCTGGGCGAGTACAGACTTGAGCATACATCAGGCTCCCGACTACTGACGTATAAGGTATCTGGCTCATTTGCTCCTTCTCAACCTCTGTTGTCGGACACTGGAACGAACCGAAAACATCTCCCTTAACTACTGGAGCGACGGAGGGTTTGCACTGTTGCATGTTGTAACGTGTAAGGACACGATCTATGTAAGCCTTTTGGGACAATCCTAAGACCCCTTTGTGTCTATCTCGGTGAATTTCGATGCCAATGACGTAAGAAGCATCTCCAAGATCCTTCATGTCGAAGTTATGCGAGAGTAACCGCTTCGACTCATGCAACATGTCTAAACTATTACTTGCCAATAGAATATCATCTACATAAAGGACAAGTATAGTAAAGTTACTCCCACTCATCTTGAGGTAGGTGCATTGATCCACTTGATTCTTCATAAAACCTTGTTTCTTCATGACTTCATCAAACTTGAGGTACCACTGACGTGATGCTTGTTTTAACCCGTAAATGGATTTCTTCAACTTACAGACTAGATGCTCCTGACCTTCAGGTTTAAAGCCTTCAGGTTGTTTCATGTAAACATCTTCGTCCAAGTCTCCGTTAAGGAAAGCGGTTTTAACGTCCATCTGATGTAACTCTAAATCAAAATGAGCTACTAGGGCCATGACGATCCTTAATGAATCTTTACGAGAGACAGGTGAAAACGTCTCTTGATAATCAATTCCCTCTTTCTGAGTGTAGCCCTTTGAAACCAATCTCGCTTTGTAGCATTCAACGTTCCCATTCGGATCCAGTTTTGTTTTGAACACCCATTTACATCCTACTGGTTTGACACCGTTGGGTAATTCTACCAAATCCCAAACGTCATTTTTCTTCATGGATTCAAGCTCTTCAATCATTGCTTTATTCCATTCAGAAGACTGATCACTGCTAATGGCTTCATTGTAAGAGATAGGATCATTGAGCTTTCCGGGATCCATTTCAGTCAGGTAGGTAACATAATCATCCCAATTAGTAGGCCTTCTTTGCCTAGATGACCTCCTGAGTGGATTATTGGGTTCAGCGTTGTCTTGGTTTTGAGCGTTTGATGTGCCTTCGTCATGAGGTATAATGGGTTATGATTGTAGAGGTGAATTTGCAGTTGGTGCAGTAGCTTCAGGTACAGTAGTTGCATTGGGTACAAGAGGAGTAATTGGAGTAATGGTAAGCGACGAGTCTCCCCCCCCCCCCCCCGCGTCTTGTACTTCTTGCAATTCTTTGTAAGGGTTGGTACTGCTCCCACTGACCTTGAAATCCTCCAGGAACGCAACACGCTTGGTTTCAACAATACGGGTGACATGGGAAGGACAATAGAAACGATAACCCTTTGAGTTCTCAGGATACCCGATAAAAAAACAGGTAACCGTTTTAGGGTCAAGTTTCCTTAGGAAAGGATTGTAAAGTTTTGCTTCAGCAATGCAGCCCCATACTTTCATATATTTAAGACTCGGTTTCCTTCCTGTCCAAAGTTCATAAGGAGTTTTAGGGACAGACTTAGAAGGAACTCTATTGAGTATATGAACAGCTGCTTTTAACGTTTCAGTCCAGAGGAATAATGGTAAATTAGTGTTGGCTAACATACTGCGCACCATGTTCATAAGGGTACGGTTTCTTCTTTCAGCGACACCGTTCTGCTGAGGTGTACCAGGCATGGTGTATTGGTTCACAATCCCCTGGCCCTTACAAAACTCATAAAATGGACCAGGAGCTTGACCCACATCAGTATGTCTTCCATAATATTCACCGCCTCTATCTGATCTCACAACTTTAATCTGACGATCTAATTGCTTTTCAACTTCAGCCTTATAATCTTTAAAAGTTGTAAGCGATTCAGATTTCTCCTTAATTAGATACAAGTACATGTAACGAGAATAATCATCAATGAAAGTGATAAATGAAGTATGTCCTGTTATGCCAGCGATTTGATAGGACCACTAATGTCAGTATGAATGAGTTCTAATAAATTAGAACTCCTAGTGGCACCTTTCTTATTCGCTAATATCATTTTACCTTTAAGACATTTGACACATGTTCCAAAATCAGAGAAATCGAGAGGAGGTAAGACTTCATCCTTTACAAGACGATTTAATCGTTCTTTTGAGATGTGGCCTAAACGCTGATGCCACAACATGGATGAAGTCTCTAAGTCTCGTTTCTCTTTCATCTTTGTGAGTGATTCATTATTGTTATATGACAACAAAGATTTGGAAAAGCCATCATCTAGTTCTAATCTATAGAGACCACCATCCAGAATACCAGTACCATAAAGAACAGAATCATAGAGGATAGAGAGTTTGCGATGACCATGGGAAACAATAAAACCGTCCATGTCTAACTTTGGTCCTGATACAAGGTTCCGAGTTACCTCAGGAACATATAAGGTATCATAAAGTTTAATACATAAACCAATTTTCATAACTAATTGTAATGTTCCAATGGCCTTCACTTCTAATTCTCAATCATCCCCAACCTTAAGCGTTCTTTGGTTTCTTTCCAGCTTCCGGATTGAAAGGAACCCCTGAGTTGAATTGGTAACATGAACCATAGAACCAGAATCAAACCACTAAGAATTAGCAGGAACACTTAAATTATAGAACTCAAGTATCATAAAATAATCGTTACCTTTCTTAGCCAGCCACTCCTTAAAGTCAGGACATTCCTTCTGCATGTGTCCTGTCTTTTTACAGAACTTGCAGCGGATTCTGCCTAAGGAGTTCTTAGAGCTGGAGGGTGCACTTGTATTAGGATTAGGCCTTTGGACTTTTGAAGCATCCTTCCTCTGATAATTGTTCTTCCTTTTCTTAGAGTTGGAGGTGGTGAAGTTTGCAACATCAATAGGGCGATCCATCCTCATACGCTCTTCCTCCTGTACGCACATAGCGACCAACTCACTCATCGTCCATTTGTCCTTCTGAGTGTTGTAATTGATCTTGAACACTTCAAAGGACGAAGGAAGCGAAGTAATGATGAAATGAACGAGGAAACCATCACTGATCTCCATTTCCAGCCCCTTCAGCTTATTGGCCATGTCATTCATCATCATGATGTGCTCGCGAATGCCGCTCCTTCCATCATACTTAATTGTTACCAGCTTGAGGATAAGGGTACTAGCGTGTGCTTTAGACGTCCCCTTGAACTGCGCCTCCACAGAAGCCAAGTAGGTTTTAGCATCTTCAGAATCAGGAATAGCTCCCCTGATTGCATTGCTTATGGACTGCTTCATGAACATGAGAGACATGCGGTTACACCTAGTCCACTTTTCATGAGTTAACTGCTGAGCAGCAGTACTTTGTGGAGTAAGGTCTGCTGGCTTATCCTCTCTTAGGGCATAGTCAAAGTCCAGCAGCCCAAGCGTAAGCATGAGAGCATCCTTCCATGCAGCAAAGTTATCACCAGTCAAAGGTGGAATCCCGCAATTGGGCGCTGATAGTGGAAATAAGATGAGCAAGTTATGATACTAAGGAAGAAGTCCTAATGTGATCCAAGGGCACGTTAAACTAAGGCAGGCATAAATAATGACCATTTTACATTATGAAGCTGTGATATTGTCTATTACTAACATCAAAATAATAGACTTAGTTAAAATTCTACTTAAACGAAGACAAATCAGCTTTGGCCAGAAGTGTAATCATTTAAGCATGTGTGTAAAATGATTGTAACAAATCAGCTTTGGCCAGAAATTGAGACAATCACTTTAGTTATGCACTTGTTAAGTATGCCATCTATGAAGGAATTAAATCAGCTTTGGCCAGATATTAAGACATTCATGTTTATGATGCATACTTAACATAGCTTTCGTAATACTTGAACGATAAGTAGATTTATCAAGTCAGCTTTGGCCAGAAATGATATATCAAAAACTCATTCAAGTTAAGCCATTATGGTTTTGTAAAACATTATCTGATTCTGATTAATTAACTAAGTAATTACAAAACCAATTATTTAATAGCAAACCACCCGTTAGCGCGGATCGAACTAAATCTTAGTTCACATTAAACAGCCTAAAATAATGAGGTTTCGAGTCAGGTCTCGACTGAGTTATGAGATCTCAAGTCAGTTAGGAGGTCTCGAGTCGCAACCTTGTTGTCTCGAGTCGGAACCATGGTCTCGACTACTATATCTTATAAGATCTCGACTTATGATGAGGTCTCGAGTCGCAACCTTATGGTCTCGAGTTATGACCTTATGGTATCGAGTCGAGACCTTTGTCTCGAGTTATGATCTTATGGTCTCGAGTCGAGACCTTTGTCTCGAGTTGTAAACTTTTGAGCCCTTATGATTTCGAGTCGAGACCTTATGGTCTCGAGTCGAGATCTGTTGGTCTCGGGTTGTAAAGGTTTAAGGACCTGATGATTTCGAGTCGAGACCTTATGGTCTCGAGTCGAGACTGATGGTCTCGAGTCGTAATCTGATGGTCTCGAGCCCACTGTTGATAGCTGTTTATTGTGATAACATAACTGAAAATTCGAAATCTAAGGGATTATGAGATATGATTTCCTGTTTTAAGATGATCTAATTTTATCAAAATATTTCAAACAATTATAACTGTATATCTTTTAACAGTTTTCGAATAAACTTAAAAGATAAAATTGGATCAAACATGGAAAAAACACTCATCAATCCTAAAACATTCCAAAAATAACAGAATTTTCGAATTTTCCTAAGAACATGATGAACCCTAAAAAAATAAAACATAAATTCTGGAACCCGAAACCTGAATTTTTTAAGGTTTTAAAACAGATTTCGGTTAAAACATAACCCAGATGAATTCGAGTGAACATATAATTAATCCTTTTCCCGAAAACAGTGATCTCGAGTCGTTCTCAATGACTCGAAACTGGCTGTTCATAAGATTTTCAAAAAAATCCGTTTTCCAAGTTTCAATCCCAGAATTAATGGATACGAAAACAGAACTGACTAATCAACATATGCTCTGATACCACATGTTGGATCAGTTATGTTTAATCATAATGGAAAACATGAAAACATACCTGTCACCGCAGACAGTGCAGTGGAGAATCCAGTGAGAGAAGACGACATGGAGTTCGACATCTTTGTCAAGGTGATCTGGTTCCTCCTTAGGGTGCTGACTGATGATGGTGACTGATTAAACCGAAAAGGGTATCGGCTTAGGAGAGGAGGTCGATGATGATGTCATGACTAATGGGGTGTGTCTAATTGTGTAACTGATTAACCCCTTAACCTCCACATAAGTCTCCTTATATAAGCACCCAGGAGGAAACCTAATTAGTTAATAAGGGTAATATGGTCCATCAACAATTACCAACTAATTATTTAATAGGTTATTATATATTTTGATCTATATTATGTAAATGATTATAATGGCTATAGATTAAATATTAATACATAATATATTTAATCTTACAACCATGTTTTTTTTATAAAAAATTATTTGCACAGCAGGTTTCAATAAACGAAGCCATTTGTTTGTTGCCCTATATATAACCTTTTCTTCACAATATCCTCTACCCCATTCTACATTCAACATCTTCTCAAAATATCTTTACCCTCATAGTTTTCACAGCTTCAAAAAATAGGCAGACCCCCTGAAAATGATTTGTTTAAATTAAACGAAGATGACATTTTCCTAAGCTTTAGAATTGTCGTTGTTTGTCTTCGACAATAGTTGTCCGATGACAGGGATGTCATCGGATTTTCCCTTCCATGTGCTCTGATCTTTACAAAGTGTTCAAGAACTCATCTACAAAGGGCACATGAAGGGTCAAACGGGTTGTTCGGCACATGACGTTCTGCCCCTTTAGGGTGGTTGATGAGTGTGACAACTCGAGTTTCCGACATTCTTTATTCGCATTTATTGCACGTTGACTTTGACGGTCTAGTTGTTTGACTCGTCTGATTTGTAACGATACACTTTGTGTGATAATAAAAGTATTATGTTTGCTTGGTTATGTGTTGATATTATAGCATGAGACTTAGTGTATTTGAAATAACATAAACTACTGAACATATGAAACAACTCGACGAAACAGAGTTGTGATTCGCCATGAACACACTCGACGAAACAAGGCTGTTTCGCCAAACTCATCTCGACGAAACAGACTGTTTCGCCGGCCCAGTATTACGCCGAAGCCCAGTTCGGGCCCAGTACTGTTAGACTTGTTATATTGCGTAGAATGATCCCATTTGACACATTTTAGCAAACCAGAAACCCTAGAGAACTCTCTGCTGTGTGACGGCGAACTAGAACCCACCGGAAACCTTGGTGCGATCAAACTTTCATCTCGGTTAGTACGGGTTCGTTAACTCGGTTCCGTTAATGTTTCTGATTTCTTGTTATGTGTATATGTACCTGCTGATTTACGAAACGGATTATGAATATATGTGCACGATGATATAGATGTCGATATACATGGTTAATCGGATGTGTAATTATAAGCGAAACTTAATACGATCAGATACTCGGTTCTGTATGTTGTTAATATGATCTGATTTTGGTAACACGTTAGTAGCTTGATAGGGTTCGATGATATGTTTGTGGTTTGATTAATCGATACGTTGTTCACATAAACTAGGGTTATGCTAAGACGATTATACTTTGATGATTGAGTTATGATGATTTTGGGTGCACATTGATCTCCATACGATTTCTGATATTTGTGATGGCTGTTAGGTTGATTAGGGTTTCTGTATGTGACGTAACTGACTTGTGACGAATCAGATCGCTATCGACGAAACGCAGGTAACGACGAAACAGGAATCTGTTTCGTCGAGACCTCTGCGACGAATCTGAGCAATGACGAAACTGGTGTTTCGTCGAAGGGTAAGAACGACGAAACAGGGGTGTTTCGTCGTATACACAATCTGCACAGTAACATGTTTATATTCTGTTAAGTGTTAACTGGGTTAGTTAACTGCTGTTAAGTGTAACCATATTGTACATGACTGTGATTACGTGTTGCATGCTTATACGTGAACGACTTGAACTCAAACTGATTTCACATACGTGCCTACTTTAGGACGCGATTGATTACTTGTGAGCATACACTTAGCATACCGAGCAAAACAAGGTGAGTTCACACCCTTACTAAGGCATGGGATTCCCAGGGTTTGGGGAATGGGATGGAAGGAATAAGGTTGAATAGATTCGTACATACACTGATACTAGACTACCATACCATTGTCCTCGGTTGTGAAGGACACATACGTAAAACCTACGTGAACTTATACTCAATACTATCCTCGGTTGTGAAGGATACTCACGTAAAACCTACGTGAACTTATACTCAATACTATCCTTGGTTGTGAAGGATACTTACGTAAAGCCTACGTAAACTATGTACGTACTACTGTTCTCGGTTGTGAAGAACACTTATGGTTACAAATAGTCTAGTGTATATGCAACATGGGAAGCCCCCACTAATAGAACATACGATCGGCCTAGTAGCGCCACATGTTACGAAACAAACTTACAATTACGAACTTATTTACTGTGAACTCGCTCAACTAGTTGTTGATTCTCTGTTACATGCCTTGCAGGACCTTAGGTACATATGGAGCTTGCACAGGAAGGAGCAGGTCGTTGTGGGATACGGATCGTAGACGATATTTGAACTTATAACTTATTTTGGGTTTTCATTATTATGCTTCCGCTACTTAAACAATGTTTGGTTATGAACATCGGTCATGTCAAGATGAATTACCTTTTCCTACTTTTACACTTAAATACTATGTTTGATATGATTGATGGCTTGATCCTGGTCATGTCACACCTCCAAGCGGTGGTACTCCGCGGGTGGATTTTGGGGGTGTGACAGATTGGTATCAGAGCCATTGGTTATAGAGAACTCGGTTTTAATAAGGGGAAAACATTTTTATTAAAACCAGACTATAACCAGAACAGTGCTCTCAACGATCCACAACGACGCTTCGCTCCACGTGCAAGACTCAACATCATAGGTACTACTATTCATGTTACCTTACTACTTGCTAGAACTACATAGAACTTTGCTCGTGGTATGCTTAGATTACATTGCTCACTATTTGTTATTGCATGAGGATACTTGTGTGCTCACTCTCTTCGCACTATTCGCGAACCTCTCACCCACATGTTCTCCTTGATGTCAAGATCATGTGTGGACGCGTTAACCTAACTCAAGCCCAGTTGGCGGCTTCGATCACTGAACAAGTTACTGCAGCACTCGCAGCTGCCCAGGCAGGAGGTGTAACCTGCCATCACCACTTACCCTAGGATCCTTAGATCCTACTCTCGTAACTCAACACTTGTGCTTAATTTTGATTACTCTTACGCACACGACAAGTCAACACGCTCAGCCACCTGTGTGCACATACACGATTTTTATGGACTGTCGTCCTACTACTTTCAGCGACACTCGAATCGGCCTTCAAATGTGCGAATGACCTGAGGCTCGTAAGGTGAAATATGCCACTGATATTCTCGAAGGTACTGCGCAAACTTGGTGGAGCGCGCAAGTTACGATACTGGGGCTGGCGGCTGCTAATGCCACCCCATGGAATGATTTTAAGGAACTGATCAAACGTGAATACAGTAGTTATGATGCCATCCACAAGTTGGAAGTGGAGTTCTTTAACATGAAGATGACGGGATCAGAGATAGAAGCATTGAAACCAGACAACGTCAGGGCTGAAGCCCTATGCGGCTCAAGGCAACGCTTAGAACAGAAGGAAGATGGTGCTTACTACGTCACAGGACGCATTTGGGTCCCACTGTACGGCAACCTACGCGAGCTAGTAATGGATGAAGCTCATAAGTCTCGCTACTCAGTACATCCTGGTTCGGATAAGATGTACCACGACCTCAGAACTACATATTGGTGGCCTAGCATGAAGGCCCACATAGCCACATACGTTAGCAAATGCTTGACTTGTGCGAGAGTCAAGGCAGAATATCAGAAACCGTCAGGACCACTCCAACAACCTGAAATACCACAATGGAAATGGGAGCAAATTTCCATGGATTTTGTTACTGGCCTACCTAGATCTCAGCGCGGAAATGATACTATTTGGGTGATCGTAGATCGACTCACAAAGTCTGCTCACTTCTTAGCAATCAAAGAAACAGACAAGTTCTCTACCTTGGCAGACATTTACTTAAAAGAAGTGGTCTCGAGGCACGGAGTGCCCACCTCCATCATCTCTGATCGTGACGCACGTTTTACTTCAGAACTGTGGCAAGCAATGCACAAATCTTTTGGCTCTCGTTTAGACATGAGCACAGCTTATCACCCTCAGACAGATGGGCAGTCTGAGCGCACTATTCAAACTCTAGAAGACATGCTTCGGGGGTGCGTAATTGACTTTGGCAATGGTTGGGAGAAACATCTGCCACTCGTGGAATTTTCGTATAACAACAACTACCACACCAGCATTAAAGCTGCACCATTCGAGGCATTGTACGGGCGTAGGTGCCGGTCACCTCTCTGTTGGGCAGAGGTGGGGGAAAGTCAAATCACAGGTCCAGAAATGGTAGTTGATACTACTGAAAAGATTGCTCAAATACGACAACGCATGGCGGCAGCTCGTGACCGTCAGAAAGTATACGCTGATAAAGACAGGAAACTACTCGAATTCCAGGTTGGGGATCGAGCGCTACTTAAAGTTTCACCCTGGAAGGGTGTGGTTCGTTTTGGCAAACGCGGCAAACTCAATCCACGATACGTTGAACCTTTCGAAGTTATTGAGAAAATAGGCAAAGTGGCCTACAGACTGAACTTACCAGCTAAACTCAGTGCAGTTCACAACGTCTTTCACGTGTCAAATCTGAAGAAGTTTCTGTCAGATGAGACCCACGTAGTTCCTTTGAAGGAGCTCACTATCGACGAGCGATTGCATTTCGTCGAGGAACCAGTTGAAATCACGGACCGGGATGTTAAGGTCCTCAAGAACACCAGAATACCTCTTGTACGAGTTCGTTGGAACTCCCGTCGCGGCCCAGAGTTCACCTGGGAGCGCGAAGATCAAATGGAACTCAAATATCCCCAGTTGTTCGAAAATAATGCAACTACTACTGAGGCTGAAGCTACTACGGAATTTCGGGATGAAATTCCAACTCAACGGGGGAATGATGTGACACCCCAAGAAAACCAGTAATCTTCGCAAACCTGCTCGGGGAGCCGCGATACGATACAGGTAAACAACGTCACACTACTAGCTTCCTCAGTAACTGCATGCTAAATTTCGGGACGAAATTTCTTTTAAGTTGGGGATAATGTGACAACTCGAGTTTCCGACATTCTTTATTCGCATTTATTGCACGTTGACTTTGACGGTCTAGTTGTTTGACTCGTCTGATTTGTAACGATACACTTTGTGTGATAATAAAAGTATTATGTTTGCTTGGTTATGTGTTGATATTATAGCATGAGACTTAGTGTATTTGAAATAACATAAACTACTGAACATATGAAACAACTCGACGAAACAGAGTTGTGATTCGCCATGAACACACTCGACGAAACAAGGCTGTTTCGCCAAACTCATCTCGACGAAACAGACTGTTTCGCCGGCCCAGTATTACGCCGAAGCCCAGTTCGGGCCCAGTACTGTTAGACTTGTTATATTGCGTAGAATGATCCCATTTGACACATTTTAGCAAACCAGAAACCCTAGAGAACTCTCTGCTGTGTGACGGCGAACTAGAACCCACCGGAAACCTTGGTGCGATCAAACTTTCATCTCGGTTAGTACGGGTTCGTTAACTCGGTTCCGTTAATGTTTCTGATTTCTTGTTATGTGTATATGTACCTGCTGATTTACGAAACGGATTATGAATATATGTGCACGATGATATAGATGTCGATATACATGGTTAATCGGATGTGTAATTATAAGCGAAACTTAATACGATCAGATACTCGGTTCTGTATGTTGTTAATATGATCTGATTTTGGTAACACGTTAGTAGCTTGATAGGGTTCGATGATATGTTTGTGGTTTGATTAATCGATACGTTGTTCACATAAACTAGGGTTATGCTAAGACGATTATACTTTGATGATTGAGTTATGATGATTTTGGGTGCACATTGATCTCCATACGATTTCTGATATTTGTGATGGCTGTTAGGTTGATTAGGGTTTCTGTATGTGACGTAACTGACTTGTGACGAATCAGATCGCTATCGACGAAACGCAGGTAACGACGAAACAGGAATCTGTTTCGTCGAGACCTCTGCGACGAATCTGAGCAATGACGAAACTGGTGTTTCGTCGAAGGGTAAGAACGACGAAACAGGGGTGTTTCGTCGTATACACAATCTGCACAGTAACATGTTTATATTCTGTTAAGTGTTAACTGGGTTAGTTAACTGCTGTTAAGTGTAACCATATTGTACATGACTGTGATTACGTGTTGCATGCTTATACGTGAACGACTTGAACTCAAACTGATTTCACATACGTGCCTACTTTAGGACGCGATTGATTACTTGTGAGCATACACTTAGCATACCGAGCAAAACAAGGTGAGTTCACACCCTTACTAAGGCATGGGATTCCCAGGGTTTGGGGAATGGGATGGAAGGAATAAGGTTGAATAGATTCGTACATACACTGATACTAGACTACCATACCATTGTCCTCGGTTGTGAAGGACACATACGTAAAACCTACGTGAACTTATACTCAATACTATCCTCGGTTGTGAAGGACACATACGTAAAACCTACGTGAACTTATACTCAATACTATCCTCGGTTGTGAAGGATACTCACGTAAAACCTACGTGAACTTATACTCAATACTATCCTTGGTTGTGAAGGATACTTACGTAAAGCCTACGTAAACTATGTACGTACTACTGTTCTCGGTTGTGAAGAACACTTATGGTTACAAATAGTCTAGTGTATATGCAACATGGGAAACCCCCACTAATAGAACATACGATCGGCCTAGTAGCGCCACATGTTACGAAACAAACTTACAATTACGAACTTATTTACTGTGAACTCGCTCAACTAGTTGTTGATTCTCTGTTACATGCCTTGCAGGACCTTAGGTACATATGGAGCTTGCACAGGAAGGAGCAGGTCGTTGTGGGATACGGATCGTAGACGATATTTGAACTTATAACTTATTTTGGGTTTTCATTATTATGCTTCCGCTACTTAAACAATGTTTGGTTATGAACATCGGTCATGTCAAGATGAATTACCTTTTCCTACTTTTACACTTAAATACTATGTTTGATATGATTGATGGCTTGATCCTGGTCATGTCACACCTCCAAGCGGTGGTACTCCGCGGGTGGATTTTGGGGGTGTGACAATGAGAATCGCAACACATTTTGAAGTCGCCAATGTATTAGCTAGGTCATCAAATATCACCGAAGCTGCAGAATCGTTGAAGAAACTGCAAACAACCCGTTCCATATCACCTAGGCCAATGTAAATGATGTGTAGATGGAACTTACCAGTTCAAGACGCATCTTTATCATTGCTAGGTGTTTCGATGCAAATTCCGGAAGCAGAAATAGATTCATTCTAACTGTACTATTTTTATCCGGATCTCCTACCCAGTTGGAAGTAGCGGTTTGGTATATTCTAGTTCAAATGATTATGTTTGTATTTTTACGTGTTATGTTTTTATGTACTTTGTATTAAATAATAATAAAGTTTACTGATTTACATTTGGATATGTTGTTAAAGCAACCCACAATTGCAGTAAATTTCATGAAAAAAATAACATAATAAAGAACTCAACAGCCGTTTAATATGCTGTATAAGTTGTAATGTAAATTTCCTCTAAAAGTTGAGACGTTTTAGCCGTTTAATATGCTTTTAACCTAATAATTAATAATTTTTAACCCCCCATTTTAACCCACTATATATACCCCACCCCCAACACACGCCGTTCACACAACTTGTTTCATATTCCGTTCAAGCAACCGTTTCCAAGCATATATTTTGCCAACTTGAATATAGTAACCCTTTGAAATCCAACTTGAATATGGCATCTTCTTCGTAGACAGATGTGGAGGACATAGCTTTGTGTGAGGCTTGTGAGGAGGCGATTACCGATCCTCCGCGTCGAGGGCAGGGGGGGTTATGGGTCCGTGTCCAACAATATTTTGCAAAACTACGTGGTCCGGACCGTCGACGCATTATCTTCAAGGTTCCGCATCATCCGCTTGGATTGTGAGACATTCGAGCGTTACTACAAAGCTGTGGAGGCTCAAGTGCAGGACCTTGGTGAGGAGGATACGAAGGAAGTCGCCCTCATCAACTAGCGCCACGAAGTTGGACGTGATTTCAAACACGTCTCGGAGTGGGAAACTCTTAGGGTTTGGCTTTAGGTGTTTCGTTTTTTATTTTTTTAATGTAATGTTTAATATTTTTTATATTAATATAAAATGTTTTGTCTATAAACATAGTATTATTTGGCCGTTTAAACGATTGGACTGTTTGGGAAAATCCCGAAACAGTTTGACCGTTTCACTGTTTAGGGGCTTTTGGGCCCAAGAGCCATATTGGGTCGTTTTAACCGTTTGGGCTTATTGGGCATGTCATATTGAGGCGTTTGAACCTACTGGGCTGTTTAAATTAATAAGTTTAAATTAATAAGGGGTTTTGGGCCCAAGAGCCATATTGGGTCCAACGAAGTTAATGTTTTAAAATAATAAGTTTAAATTCAAAAAATTTAATTAACGGTTTTATAAAATTTTAACGGTTCAACAAAGTTAATGTTTTAAAATAATATTTAAAATAACAAGTTTAAAATATAAATTAACGGTCCAACGAAGTTAATATTTTAAAATAATAAGTTTAAATTCAAAAAAATTAATTAACGGTTTTATAAAATTTTAACGGTCCAACAAAGTTTATGTTTTAAAATAATGTTTAAAATAATAAGTTTAAATTCAAAAAAATTATTTAACGGTTTCAATAAAATTTTACCTTTATAATAACTTCAAATAATTTAATTCAAAAATTTGACCATTACAAATATTACGTCCTAAAAAACGTTACAACATAACTTAAATATTACATCCTAAAATCGTGAGCTAAATATAAATTTTCAAAGTTTCAAACACGGAAATGTGTTCAAAGTCCTCCTCATAAAGCATTTCGTAGTCGAGCAGGGCCTCCTCAAAGACCTCTTCTTCAGCCAGGTTGTTGTGCTGACATTTTTTAACGTTTTCGTACATTCCTAGGAAACGGGTACATTTAAAGCGTAGGAAAGCACAACGAGTCTTGACGTCATCGATGCTATGGGTCGTTTGTTGCACGTGAATGCAAAAAAAGTTCAGAACCTGACCCTAGAACGCAGGATCGGAACTTGAGTAAGTGCCTTCATCACGAGCGGCGGCGTAGGAGACGACAACAACAATATCTTCTTCGTCGGTCCAAGAATCCATATTTTTTCTAGCAAGTTGGAACTTTGAAATTAAATTGATATTTGATGTGGTTAAATAGCAACATCAATGCATTTATTTATAGTGTTGAAATTGATCACCATTTATTAAATTAATAATTTAATTGAATAACCTACTGAATAGAGACAACATTTGCAGATGAGCAATTGTAACCCAAATATCAAACATTTACTTAATAACTTAAAAAAAATAACTAGACAGCATTTGGATGGGGTAAACACCGCCAAAAATACAGTTTTTCTTCCATGAATTGTCTGTACGACAAAAAAGTTCTGCCGATGTCTCCAGTTATATTTATTGGTTTGTCCGTAACTAGATGTTCCATAAGCATACACAGGTAGATTGCTTCATTCCCTGCGATTGACGTGTTAGATACCACGTAGTTGTCATTGAGCTCGGCACAGATACATTTTTCTGGTTTCCCCGTTTTTTTCCAATATCGCAAATGCACGAGTAAAGCTCCTAAGTAAAGTTTAATCTTCGTCAAGCGTGGGTGAATAACGTTTATGTATTTATCGCCGACACAAACATTTTCACACGGGTAAAACACCAACTTCTGTGACGATAACTCTAGGCGAGCTAGGAGCCATTCGTTATTTTCTAACGGTAACGGAAAGAATACGTAATCTACTTCGAAGAAAGAAGGAAATGGGTGTAATTTTCCATTGGAATATATAACAACGTTTTTCGGAGTAGAATCTAATAATATTTCATAAAACTGTGGTGGAAGAATTGTCCACCGCAAGTTTAACAATGGATCCCTTTGAATCTTTCTACTTTTCAAG
Organism: Helianthus tuberosus; assembly: GCA_030545235.1. Classification (NCBI taxonomy): domain Eukaryota; kingdom Viridiplantae; phylum Streptophyta; class Magnoliopsida; order Asterales; family Asteraceae; genus Helianthus; species Helianthus tuberosus. Next base: position 11,190,074 of record CM060436.1, read on the forward strand.
CCATTAGTCTTCCCACCCATCCTTCAATATGTTGTATAAGTTGTAATGTAAAATAAATTAATAAAGGGGAAAAAATTCAAGATTTAAAAAAATAATAATATGAAGAATAATTAACTGTTGACGTTAGGTAGCCGCCACAGCGAAAACCTAATGAAGTCCCCCAAAATTTTTTGTCCAGCTCTATTGATCGTGTGAACACTGCTGAATAACAGAGCGGCGCGTCCCCATTTGTGTAGAATGTTGCCACGTCTTTAGACCAGTTCTCACTTTCTTCATCTGGAATTGCCCATCTACCAGCCCGGTGGAGGTGAAAACTTTGTCAATTATGTACAAAGTGGGTTTCTTCCGAATCATGCCGTTGTGAAACTTCAATAGAAGAACTTTCACCCTATGGACTTCTCTATTTTTTAGAATCCAAGTTGATTATTTGTTCACTGGTTGCGAGCAGTATACATCATTCTTATTTTTATCAGACATTTTTGCGAGCTCTAGAAATGTACACGAACAAGTATTCCCAATACTATACTTAAAGAGGATTTTAATTAATTTAAAAAAATGGGATTATAAATTAAATTGTTGAGCCGTTTCAACCGAGACGTTTCTGCCTTTTATATTTCCAAGACGCAAGCAACGAAGGACACGTGGTCTGACTTGAGACGTTTCATCAGCTTTGAGATGTCAGAGCTGAATTTTGAGACACCACCGCTGAATTTTGAGACGTCGCCGCTTGCATGAGCCGTTTCAGCGTTGAGTCGTCACCGCTGACTTTTAAGACGTCAAACCCGAACGTTGAGACGTTACAACATGCAAGTGTCGTTTCCGTGTTGAGACGTTTCATCTGATTTTGAGACGTTTCATTTGATTTTGAGACGTCTAAACTGACTATTGAGACGTTTTAGTGTTGAGCCGTTTGATCGACGACACGTGTCCCGTTTCCTTTCCCCCGTGTACCCAACGCCTAACACGTGTCACTAAAAGGATTTTGACCCAAGGTGTGGGTTCAATGTGTTTCATTTATGCCAGCAAACCAAGAAGGGACCACATGCATGTTTAGGGACCACCGTTGAAGATCCGACGACAGATCCGACCACCATTGAAGATCCGATGACAAATCCGACCATTGTTTAGGGACTACCGTTGACTCAGAATGGACCCAAACTACGAAATTTACCCACCCATGGGGCGACTCGAGCACATGCAACCTGATCACGTGATGCAAGACGTTGGTGTCGATCCTCTCCCATGGTATCAGTGATACTTTTGCCCTTTTGTTTTCCTTTATTATACTGTTTTACTATTTTACTATATTTACTATTTTGTGTAACGCAAACTTAAGATTCTGTTGTTTTTTCTTTCACTTGTTACTTTACAAGGCCAAAAAGATTAAAGTCCGACAAAAGTGAAACATAGTTAAGATTTTGAACGAAAGATTGACAGAAAGTATTGAATCGCGGATTAGGCAGACATGTTTTGGGCCATATTTAGATATTAACTGTGTTATGAGTGACAGCCTGCTTTTACTCGGTGTTGCACAATTACAAGTGCATACACCTACAACCAAATTAGGAATTCCATATCAACTAGGCCAACAAACTTTAGTGTTTACCCTGAAACAATTTTGTCTTATAACGGGGTTACGGTTTGGGCCCACTAACTAGACACCGAGGGAGCACCCTAATTCCTTTAAAAACATATTTTTCCCGGGTCGTGAACGTATTGGTTTCAAACGCATAGTAGATATATTCGAAGGTCCAATGAATTATGACGATGAAGATTGCACTAGAATATGTCTATTGATGCTCTTGGGGCAAGGGTTTTTAGGGTTGCAGGATTCAAATGCGATCGATAACAAACTATTACACCTGATGGATGACCTAAATGAGTTTAACCAATATCCATGGGGGAATTATTTTTGGGAGAGCACGTATACGAATGTGTATGATATGCACGTTCGTCAAAAGGAAGACACAAAGGGTTTTTCGTTAGACGGATTTGTGTGGGCATTTAAGGTAACTTGGAAATTCCTATATTAGGTGACGTTCATATTACTTGATTTGTTTGCAGAAGTTTTATCCATTGCATTCAATCATTGTTTTCAAGCTTGAAATCCTAGCAGTGAGATTATATTAATCTGACCAAATAAAGCCATATATGCTGTTATATTCACATGTCTGAACTTTATTCTCATGTATGAACGTTCATTCATGTCAAATTAAAATTTTAAAACTATATAGAATAAAGAATTATGTATCATCAATGTATTTCTAATTAAGTTGAGTGTGTTACTCATAGTTTTATTAATAAAAAATTATTTGAAAAATGTAAATGTTCAGAACTAGCTAGCTCCAATAAATAAAGAATAAAGATCAAGAGATGAATAACAAGTAGAACAAGATAACAGGTAATGGAACATACACTAAACGTCTAAAACCAACACTGACATCCGAATACGAACCCAGGCTGCATACTTCGATCGATGCGCACCCTTGTAATTAAATACACTTGACAGTAAACCCTAAGTAAGGTGCATGGGTTCATGCAAAACCTAATGTTATGCCAACCATTTATCAAAGCTACTAGTTAAAATCTTAAAAAGAAGGAAAGAAAATCGATCATATATTATGTAAATATTACAAATTTATTTATGTGGTAGCTAGAGATGCAAAGTGGTATCAACATCAGTTTCCTTAATATTGTTGATTAAGGATGGGGGAACATGGATGAGCCAAGGTGGTAGCTTCTTCTTCTTCTTCATCTTCATGTGTGAATTTTGACACAGGGAGAGGGAAAGTAGTTGATGAGAGTGTTTTGGAGTAGGTAACTTCAGAAGCTCTCTTTCTTTGGAGTGAGAAAACAAATTATGGGAATTATTATGAGGATGATTGTAATTATATTTGTATGGTAACTTCAGAAGCTCTCTTTCTTCTCTCATCTCTTTCACCTTCTCCAATTGTCTAAACCTCTCTTGCAACATGGCAATGGAGGAACAAATCACCTTTTCACTAACCATTCTTTTGCATTCAGTTGATTTTAAACCAGTTAGAGCTAGACACACAGACAGATAGAGAAAGTGGGAAGTTAGGTGAAAAACCAAGTATCTCAGTGGGAGAGCATGAAAGTTGATACTAACATAACTAGTTTATGTTGCTTCTCTTTATATAGAGTGTGAAGGAATAAAAAGGCTTTAGTTCTTCAAAATAATAATATATTTTTTAGTTTCTTGTACATTTAACTTAGACAAAGAATTAGGGTATTTGGAACCCACTATGCATCTCTTAAAAGGCTGCATCTATTCAAATAAATAATATTTTTTTAGTTTCATGTACCCTTTAGAGTACCCTACATCAAGCTCGTCCGGAGCTGATGTGGAGCAAAGTGGACGACTATATCGGACAAGTTGTTAATGTATACATGGTCCGACATGTAGTGTTGTATTGAAAGTCCGAGATTATGGACGGGGTAGCAGACGATAGTTTTAGTGGGTGTTTATCGAGGTTTATTGTTGTGGGAAAAATTGGTGTTTTTAATTTTTTTTTTTTTCCATTAAGATAATATTGCATATAGCCCCAAAGTAACAAATTACAAACATGTGGCAGGTAAACGGGCAACAAGCTGCGCCGCAACCCCCCTTTTGAATTGCAAAACCAATCCTACTAAAGACGAAACGACCCTTAAAGGTTGAGAGATTACTATTCACAATCCGTTGGACCCTGTTTAGGAATTCCACGGCCTCTGCGGCTAGGGAACCAAATGTATCAAAAGCGAATGGGATAAACACATGTTGATTTTCTAAACAAGCCTTTTCGTGTTTAGCGACCTTGCTTGATTCCGCCTTCAACGCAGCCTGGCCAGCAACAAACCCATTATCCCTAAGCCCAACAAGATGGGACACTCCTGTAAGGTCCACACAAGCGTGTTTCCCCCTGGCCCACCCAAACACAAGAATATCAGCTGGCCGAAGAGTAGATCTCCTGTCGAGCGGATCCGTCAGAAAGTTCACCGGAGCCTCCTTTTTTGCCGAAATTCCAGCCCGCTTTAGAACATCAAACAAAATATCCCTCACCAAATCATGCCTGTATTTAAAACCAGGTAACTCCTTACAATGAACCGCATGTTCGCCAAAAGTATCTAAACAAACCTTGTGGCAAACTGGGCAGGGCTCATCAACCGGAAATAGGGGAATCATTAGCCGGTACTTAAGAATTGCCCGGTATTCCACTGCCGACATGTGTTGGCCTAGTCCTTCAATGGGGATGACTGTCAGGAAATCCTGAGCATGAGGAGCCCGGAGACAATTGAACACGGCTTTCTGACGAAAGCTTGGAATCTGATGTGACAGCTGAGGCGGAGATTTGTTAATTGCGTGTGCTCTTATATCAAAGTGGTGAATGTTCGCTTAAAACTATTATTTGTGTTAAAATCACAAAGTGGTGAATGTTCGCTTAAAACTATTATTAGTCGTATATTTCTAACTACCACCCAAGCTTATATTTCTGATTTTAGATAACAGTGTATGCGAGTTTGAATTAAAACTGACTTGAACCGTTTAAACTAGACTCAAATCAATTCATGGTGTTTGGTTTGTGTCCCACACCCCTAATACGTGTGTTTTTGTGTGTGTGAATGATGCATGTTAGCTACCAAGTGATATTATTCCACTAGAGAATGATTGAAGAATAGAAAGAAGAGGAATTTGGCAGCTGAGTCACAAGAATCCAAGTATAAAACAACATCAAGGCCAATCTAGGAGTACATGTTAGATCCAGTCTAATTAATAATGTGAGAATTGAAGGGTAAAAGGGTGGTTTTGCATAAACTCCAAAACAAGAGTTTAGAAGATAGCGAATGGAAGGAGGTGTTTGGAAGAATATGAGTATTAATTTATGCATGGAGGGTGGGGCTGGGCACCTGGGGTGGTGTCCCACTGTCTCCTCCCTGAAAAAACAAACAAAGACCAAAAAAGATGAAAGCTTAAGGCTACTCGGTATGGTGATGGACCATCCTTGGAGGATGATCCGCCACGTAGGCGCCACGTCATATTCCTCCCAAGGATGGTCCATCCTCCAAAACTAGAGGGCATGGGAGGATGGTCCTAGATGAGCCTACCCCACAAAAATATGTACAAGTATTAAAGCATAATGTACAAATCAAACACACACACAAACAAAAAGGGGCCCACCATACTGGATCGTCGCCAACGTCGGTATATTTCCGGTGAGGACGGGGACGTGGGGGGGCAGCATGGTGTTCCACCCGGCGCCGGAGCTCGACGGTATGGGGACGGAGCCCATACCGCGTAGCGTAAGTACTCCGGCCTTTAGCTTAAGAATGGCGCCCTCTTTTCAAGGACATTATCATTTCATTCTTTCAAATCCAAAATTATAATTATAATATATATATATATACACACATATATATATATAAAGAGAGAGAGTAGGGTTCATGCGAGAACCACATTTATTGTGAAAACCGCAAGAACCAATGTGAACACAATAAAATAAACTCACTACACCATCAAAAACCTAAAAAAAACCTAACCCCCTAGCTAAATACTAAAAACTAACCCCCCCCCCCCCCACCACCACAAAAAAAAACCTAACCCCTACTCCACCCAAGCTAAATGCTAAAAACTAAACCATAAAGCTAAACCCCCAAAAAACCTAAAAAATCAAAAAAACATACAATTTTTTTTAATAAAAATTGCTAGTTTTAGTCTCTAAAAAAATTTAAATTTTTTAATACACGAAAAGTAGCGATTTTTGCTAAAAAATATTAAAACTTTTTTTGTGTGTTTTTTTAGATTTTTTTAGGTATTTTTTGTTATGTTCACATTGGTTCTCGTAATTCTCACAATAAAGGGTGGTAAATAACGGATTCTTCTCGTATATATATACACACACATACACACACGCTAACTAGAGCGTTGTCTCTGCGAGAAGAAACACATACACTAATAATTAAGTAACATATTAATTTAAAAAAAACTATTAAAATATCATACTAAAATTAAAAAGAATAAAATGCTCATTTTTATTGAGTAGTTTTTTTTTTAATATTAATGCATGAAAAAATTATGGACATTTTGAAATCAAGAGGGGAAGTTGGTTTAAATGTTGTAATTACTTAAATTCCCAAAATTATATAAAAATACCTTTTTGTCCTACTTATATGTATATACACACACCAAGTTAAAACTCTATATATATTACATGGGTTGAATGACTAAACTTGATTTTACTTTTAAAAATTTTGAATCCATGAGATAATAATAATAATAATAATAATAATAATAATAATAATAATAATAATAATAATAATAATAACTGACTTTTATTATTTTTTTAATTATGGTTAATATCATATATTGTGTTGATGCATATTGTGTGGACACGGATCGTTCCGGTATCGTTCCAGTTCGACTCGGCTACGAAGTGAAGGCCGAAGTCAAGATATCCTCCTATCTTGACTCGGTACGTTGTTTACTTTGTAATGTACGATGTAAATGCAACTGCGTGTGTGCAGTATGCATATTAATGTGTTAACTGTTAAGTTGTTTTCTGTTGAGGAAGTTCCCCATGTCAAAGTTCCCCATGACAAAGTTCCCCATGAGGAAGTTCCCCATGACGAAGGTTCCCCATGGCAAAGTTCCCCATGGTGAAGAATCAATCTTCGCCATGAATGATGAGTGACGAAGGTTGTTTACCAAAGGATAACAACAAAGTTACCATACTTCGTCGACTTGGGAAGTTCGCCGGCAGTAGTTCGTCGATGAGGGTAGTTCGTCAACCTGCAGTATATATACTCAACAGAACAGAAGACAAAGGGTGCAAGTCTGAATAGATTTGAGAGAGAACACACTGTAAAACACACACACACTGAGAGTTTATAAGGAGATCTTGTAAACACCGCATTGTACCCGCATTACGTATTAATACATTGGAGTGTTAATCGTTGAACCGTGTTTGTGATTTCGTGTTCTAACTTGGTTTAACTTACCCGTTTGGATTCCTCACTCTCGGGTTCGTCGGAAAACAAGGAAAAGAGGTTTAACTCGATCATCCGGGTGGACCTACAATTGGTATCAGAGCGTTGGCTCGATTCCTTGTTAAAACCAAGTTGTTTTCTTATGTTTTTGAAGATTTTTAGGTGTTTTTCTTGTGTTTTGAGTTTAAAGATCATACATTTTCTGGAAAAACAGTTGTTAAAGTCTTGAAAATCTTGTGTTTTGCTATAAGTTTTGACAAAAACCTTGTTAGAATACATTTATACATGTTAAGATTGGGTTGTTATTGAAACTTTATTGCAAAATTTGTGTTCGGAAAGTTTTCCGGTGACCGGTAAACTCGGAAAACTCATATAGTTCGTCAACATCTTCAAAGTGTTCTTCATTGTTATTCATAAATTCTGGGTTTTTAAGTTAACATCTGCTTTGGTTGATGTGGTGAATTATTGTTGTTTATTATAATATTACTTGTTTGAATTATTTGCCATTTGAAATGATGATTATTTGACAATAGTGGTTCGAAGATAAGGTGGTTTGACAAGTTGGCCATACAATTGGGCACTGTGTCAGAAGATAAAATTTGTTTTACTTTAAAAAATTAATAATAAAAAAAGAAAATATTGAACAACTTGTCTGTGTCACATTTGTCAACAAAACCTTCGTCATATTTGATTTTGACGAAGAATACAAGTCTTCGTCACATTGGTCTTGGACGAACTTCCTATACTTCGTCAACATTGTCTTTGACGAACATTCTAACCTTCGTCAAGTTGTGTCTCAGACGAACCTTCCATCCTTCGTCAAACGTATCTTGGATGAACAATACTTATTCTTCGTCGACATCTACTTCAATTTTTAAACAGAAGCTTTGAAATTCCTAGTTAACAGTTTGTTCTGAGATTTTTGAGCAGGTATTCATTAACATACATCCAAAATGAGTTCAGACTGGTGGGGTATTCCATATAATACGGAGAGCAAGTATAGAAGCACGGGTTTATCTCCATCATGGGCCGAACCTTCTGCACCATCGTCTTCATCTCAAGTTTCGTCAAGTCAATGGGCGTTCGTTTCAAATCAAAATCAAAGTATTCAAAGTATACTTTTAAGCGAAAATGAAACCAGAAGCAATAATCGTCCACCGAAGCTAATGCACATGAATGAATATCCTGGATGGGAAGACAGATTCCATACGTATATTCTTGGGCAAAACACGGAGTTATGGTTACGATTCATTACAGACTTTGATCAAGCCCTTGATGTTGCCACTTCAACTGTCGCGTCATTTGCAGATCTTACTCCAGATGATAAGAATATTTATGATTTAGAAAAGAAGGCTTTTTCTATTCTAACTCAAGCGCTAAATAAGGATATCTATCATCAGTTTGTAAGCTTCAAGACAACAAAGCGTTTATGGGACGCATTGAAGATGAGAGGTGAAGGAAATGAAGCGTCACGCAAATTACGACATGATTTACTCAAGAAAGAGTTTGATGGTTTCACATGTATGGAAAGAGAATCTTTGGGAGATTTGACAAGTCGATTTTATCACTTGTTGATTGAATTGAATGATTATGGGGTAGCAACAACTCCAGCAAGGGTTGTCACAAATTTTGCCGATGCGTTGCCACTTCAATGGAATGGTTTCTTAGAAATCTTGAAATACAATGGCACTTTGGCTACGACAAACATCAATGATTTCGTTCAGCTCTTGGAGAACAAAGATCAAGAAGAAATCCGGAAGGAAAAAAGAATTCCTGTGCAACAGAATCCGGATATGTATTATGGGAACTGTGGAGGTTCTAGCACTGTTGCAAAATCTGCTCCGCTACAAACAGCATTTGTCACAAGCACTGACTTGTATGGAAATCCGATATAGATAGTTGCCCAACCGCAAAGAACAACAGACTTATATGGAAATCCAATACAACCAGTACAACCAGTTCCTCAACAGCAAAGCTATCGATCTACTGGAACAACAGATATGTACAGAAATCCACTACCAGTTCAACAGCAAGCCTGCTATGGAAGCACGTCATCTGCTGGCCAACCATCTACAGTTCGGCTAGACACTTCAAGCTTTTCAAAAGTAAGTGTTGAAGTAGCTAAGGATCACATGGAGATACTGAACACTATGGTGAGCGCATACTATGGATTGATAGCCGGGCAGATTGGAAACATCAATCTAACTCAAGAACAATTATCAACAGATTGATAAAGAGGAGATGGATATGATGGACATCAAATGGGCTTTCGCCAGTGCTGTAAGGCGGGCAAAGGACTTCATGGAAAGGACTGGTCGAACCAGCTTGGAAAGCAAGAAAGACACCAAGTATGGGTTTGACAAGAAATTTGTAATGTGCTTTAATTGTGGTGAACGTGGTCACTTCAAAAGGGAATGCACAAAGCCAGCTCAGCATGGGAACCAAAACCCTTTCAGAAGTCAAGGCAACCAACAGAATCAACATCAAAATAGGAATGATGAACGCACCTTGATACCTGTAAACAATCAAGCAGTAGGACCATCAAACAACAACAATCAAGCTCTTGTGGTACAAGTGGATGAAGGTTGTGACTGGTCAATGCAATTAGGCATTGGTGATCAGGGAGGAGCAGCTTGTTTTGCTAAAGTTGCTAAGGATTTGAATCATGCCAGTGGTGGAGAATCTTCCGCCAGTGGTGGTGAATCTTCAGATGAAGAAAGTTCAGGCTATTCTAGGAGTTCAGATGAGGAAACCTCAACGTCAGGCGATGACCATTTATCGAGGGTGACAGTCGATGCCGACATCGATGAATTATTGGGAGAAACTGCAGCAGGGAATGATAGAAGATCTATTCGGGTGGATCAAGCTGCTTACTCTTCTTCTTCTTCTCTTCATTCAGCCTTTATGGCTAATGTTGGCAGTTCATCAAGTCAGGTATGTGTCGATGAACCAACTGTAGTTAAATGTGATAAATGTGCTGATTTAAGTAGTAATTGTGCCGACTTAGGTGATAAGTTGTCGGACTTGCAAAGCAAATATGATGATTTGCTAAGTAAGTATGATGTGACATTTATCCACAATCAGAAATTGATCATGGATCTTTCTAAATGCACAGAAGCCAACATGTTTCATACAAACCATGAAAATGAGTATAAAACAATGATTGAAACATTAAGGGAAAACAAATCCGAGCTAACGAAAATGGTTTCAAGAAAACAAACAACCATTAATTGTTACATCAATAGGCTCGAGATAATGCAAAAAGAAATGGCTTGTGTTAAATCTGAAAGTGAGGCGATCCATCTTAAGCTAAATAGTTATTTCAACTCTAGTTATGTGCTGGATCACATCATCGATGTTCAGAAAGAGAAAAAGAATTTCACGTGTATTGGATATAAAAAATGTCCACCACCGGTTAGACACAATTATGACGCAATGCCTGATGAGGAAAATAGAGCTCATTTTGCGCCATCGGTTCCTTTAAACTTTGAGGAGTTTACAACTGGACTTGGATACAAACAGGAAGTATCATCAGATTCGGATATGTCAGCAGATACATTTGTAACTGCTGAACAGAATCAGGATTCTCAGGTCATTGTTCAGGATGCTGATTCTTCAGATGATGAATCCAATGATACTGACTCAGCACAGTCAGATGCGGTAATCAAAGAAGAGGACATACCTCTCGAGAATCATATTCTATTTGATCCTCCCGCAAAACCTGCTACGACTGTTCTGACCGAGTCCAGATCCACTTCCTCACAAGAGTCTGAGAGTGTGAATTTACTATACACTCTTGTTGGTGATGATAGAGTTTATTCTGACAAAGATTTTCCGATTAAAAATGTTAATCAATCTTTAATCAGTAAAGTTTTTGAAGAATCAACAAGTAGGTTTTTGGGAAAGTCGGGTTTACACGTTGTGGTAACACAGTGTCAGTCGATTCCGAAAGCTGAAATTCGCAAACAAAATGGCAATCAAAGATTACCAACTGTGAAAAAGCAGCAAAATCACACCAAGCCAAAAGGAAAATTGACAACTCAAGGTCTAAAAGAACAAGACAAACAAAAGAAGAATCAAAAGGTGAACTTTGTAAAATCGAAGGGAACGGATAAATTGGAAACTTTTCAAAATAAATCTAACATAGATCATGTAAATCAAGTTAAAATTTTGAAAAGAAATAAACAAAACAGTTCAGAACCAAGTACCTCGGGATCACAAAGTTCATAAACAAGACAATCACATGATACTTTGGGGTTTGTAGAACGAAGATCATGTTTCTCATGTGGTACATTTGGACATATTATTCGAAATTGTCCACACCTTCATAAACAAAAAGCCAAAGTTGATGATCCCCATGACCAAAATGACCGAAAGCGATATGTTTCTTCAAAACAAGATCCCCGTCTTGTAAAAGAAAAGGAAAAGAAACAGAAACGCCAATAAGTCAAGGTTATTGAAAAAGCAATTAAAACCGATGTGGTTAACAAACAATCTATTTTTGTCAAACCAGAAAATTCAAAAACTTCAAACAATCATGAAGTTAAAGTTTTAAAGAATAAAACTGGTAAAACAAAACAGACCTGGAAACCTAAAACAGTTAATGATTCAGGGGGAACATCACAATTTCCAAACCATCGGAAAATCGAAGTAACTTTTGTCGATGCAAATGGAAGACCCAAGACCGCAATGGCTTGGGTCCCCATCTCCAACTAATCATGTGTGTACATGTGCAGGGTGGTCCAGGAGGAACTTTCAGCAGTCATTGGATTGTTGATAGTGGGGCATCCAAGCACATGACAGGCGACATGAAGCTTCTCTACGACGTTAAATCTATTAGAGGAGGTTATGTTGCTTTTGCTGGAGATAAAGGCGGATATATTACTAGTGAAGGAATGGTATCCAACGGGGTTGTAAGTTTTAACAAGATCAACTTTGTACAACAACTTGATCACAATCTTCTCAGTGTTTCACAAATCTGTGATAAGTAGTTTTCAGTACACTTTGACGCAAATGGATGTTATGTGCTGAAACCCGGCTTCAAGATTCCAAAAGAATGGATTCTCTTATCAGCTCCAAGGATAGATTATTTGTATATCCTTGATATGAAGCAAGCAATCACAATGACTGCACAAGCAACTTGTTTTATTACCAAAGCCACTGAAAAAGACTCAATCTCTTGGCACAGACGGATGGGTCACATTCACTTAAGGAAAATGAATCATTTGGTGTCAAATGAATTAGTGAATGGTGTTCCTCTTAAAAATTTCCATCTTCAAGACGTCTGTGTTTCATGCCAGAAAGGGAAGCAAAGAAAGAAGTCGCACCCGTCAAAGAAAGTCAACACCATAGCCGTTCCGCTTGAACGTTTGCACATGGATTTGTTCGGTCCTGTCAAGCATAAAACCATTAGGAATGATCAGTACTACCTAGTGGTAACTGATGATTATTCAAGATTTTCTTGGGTGGCGTTCATGGCACACAAGAGTGATACTTTCCAAATTATCAAAAACTTGATCACAACGATTGAGAATTTGTATACTTTGAAAGTTAGACGGATACGCAGCGACAATGGAACTGAATTAAAAAATCATGCAATGGCGGAGTTTTGTACATCCAAAGGTATTCTTCATGAATTCAGTCAAGTTACACTCCTCAACAGAATGGCGTCGCTGAGCGTAAAAACCGTACATTGATCGAAACTGCTAGGACTATGTTGGTAGAATCGCAGTTGCCCATTCCATTCTGGAGTGAAGTTATGGCCTCTGCCTGTCACATAATGAATCGAGTCCTTACAGTAAAAAGACACAACAAGACCTGCTATGAGCTTCTTCACAAACGAAAACCAGATTTACAATTTCTTGAACTGTTTGGAGCTCCTTGCACAATGATTGATCCTAATGGAAAGTTTGGGGCAAAAGCTATTGAAGGATACTTTCTTGGGTATGCCACCCAGAACTTAAGAGTCTGGAACCTAGAGACTAAAAGGGTTGAGGAATGGTCTGAGGTCAGAGTACAAAGGCACACATTGCCAGTCAAATGTCCAGGTCAACCATGGATGTTTGAGTACGATGACTTTTTCAATTCAATCAATATTCAAGAAGTCGAAGAAAGTGCTGCGGCAAGGATGTTTTTCGAGAGTGACAACGCAACAGATTCACCGTTGGTTCATCCAATTATTGTTACAAATCAAGAACCATCTTCAGTTAACAATAATGCTCTCGACAATGAGGATTTTCATGATGCTACCGAACTGAACGAATCTTCAGAGGATGATGAATTTCTCGATGCAGACCAAGAAGCTGTTCATGGTACTTCTGAGTAGGGGTGTTCAAGATCGGATAATCCGGTTTTCGGATATCCAAAAATCGAATATCCGAAATTTCGGATAGTGAAATATTGACATCCGAACCCGAATCCGAAATTTCGGATATCCGATTTTCGGATATCCGAAATTTCGGATTCGGGTTCGGATATCTAATCGGATATACGAATATCCAATTTTTTATTTAATTTTTAATTTTTTATTATTTTTTAATATTTGGAACCAGATTTTTCGGATAGTTTCGGATATCCGAATATAAATTTCGGATATTTTTTCGGATATTTCGGATATTTTTCGGATACTTCGGATATTTTTTGGATATTTCGGATATTTTTCGGATACTTCGGATATTCGGATATCCGAAAAAAATAAAAATTAAATTTTCGGATATTTTCGGATAATCCGATTATCCGAAAATTCTCAAAATCACTATCCGAATCCGAACCCGAATTTTTGGATTATCCGATTTTCGGATATCCGAAAATTCGGATATTTCGGATACGGGTTTTCGGATATTTTGGATTTGGTTTCGGATTCGGATTTTTTTGAACACCCCTACTTCTGAGGCTACACCTCCAGTGGACGCCCCCAAAACAGCTGAAGCTACTGCATCATCCTCTTCGCCAGTTCAGGGTATTGATTTGGTTGTTGATCTCAACTTCAACAATCTGGGTACAAATATTCAAGTTCCAGATAATCCAGAAACAAGAATTCATAATACCCATCCTCAACAAAACATCAGTGGAAATGTACAAAGTGGCGTTCAAACGAGAAACCAGTTGTGAAACAACAACAATGCAGGCTTGTATGCAGCAATTAGAGAATCGGGTTTGCAGAATGATTGGTCCTTCGCGTGTTATGTTTCACAAGAAGAACCAAAATCTTGGAAAGAAGCTTTGAAAGATAATTCTTGGGTGGAAGCTATGCAGGAAGAACTGCAGCAATTCCAGAAGCTAGGTGTCTGGAAACTCGTTAATAAACCTGATGATTACAAGAAGAATGGTACCCGTTGGGTGTATAAGTTCAAAAAGGATGACCGTGGAGTAGTCATTTGAAACAAAGCAAGATTAGTCGTTCAAGGTTTTCGTCAGATTGAAGGGATCGACTACAATGAAGTTTATGCACCTGTTGCACGTCTTGAAGCTATTCAGATCTTTCTAGCCTATGCATCCTTCAAAGGATTCAAGGTCTACCAAATGGACGTGAAAAGTGAATTCTTACATGGTGTGGTTGAAGAAGAGGTGTATGTCGAACAACCTCCAGGGTTTGAAGATCCTATTTACCCCGATCAGGTTTGGTTGCTGAACAAAGCTCTCTATGGTCTACATCAAGCACCACGAGCTTGGTACGCAACCTTATCTCATTATCTGCTGGAGAATGGATTTCATCGAGGTCTTATCGATTGCACTTTATTCATCAAAGAACAAGATGGAGATCTTCTACTGGTACAGGTATACGTAGATGATATTATTTTTGGTTTTACTAATGATGTGTTGTGTAGGAATTTCGAGCGTGTTATGCAGGAGAAATTCGAAATGAGCGCTATGGGGGAAATGACCTTCTTTTTGGGCCTACAAGTACAACAAACAAAGTCTGGGATATTCATCCATCAGACTAAGTATGTGAGTGACATCCTAAACCGATTTCAGATGTCCGACACATCGCCCATTGGTACCCCTCTTCAGCAAAATCACGGAATTCATCCAGACTTGAAGGGTGAAGTTGTTAGCTCCTTATACTACTGCGCAATGATCGGATCTCTTATGTACCTCACAACATCAAGACCAGACATAATGTATCCTACGTGCCTGCTTGCCAGATATCAAGTCAACCCGAAGGTCTCACATCTTGCAGCTGTGAAAAGGATTTTTCGCTATTTGAAAGGATGCCTGGACATTGGTCTATGGTACCCTAGGGATGATAGTTTTGACCTAATCGCTTTCAGTGATTCTGATTTTGGTGGCTACAAATTCGACGGCAAATCCACAACGACTGAATGTCAGTTTTTAGGAAATCGCCTAGTCACATGGCAGTGCAAGAAGCAGACTCGTGTTGCTACATCAACATGTGAAGCTGAATACATTGCTGCCCAAGTTGTTGCTCCCAAGTCCTATGGATTCAGCAACAAATGCGTGATTACGGTTTTGAATTCCTATCTACTCCTATTTTAGTTGATAATTCTGCTGCCTTACAGATCACTAGAAATCCTGTGCAGCATTCAAAGACCAAACACATCGAAATTAAGTATCACTTCATACGTGATTGCTTTGATAAAAGGCTTATCGATGTTGTTAAGGTCCACACCGATGACCAACGTGCCGACCTTTTTACCAAAGCATTTGACAAATCACGATTTGACTTTTTATTATTGGTAAACGGCATTAAGGTCAAGCAAGAGTAAAACCGACATCGGAAAATCGTTTTTGTAAATATCTTTATGTTTTTAATTTATTATTGTTTTTACATTTTAGGGGGAGTAAATCCAAATTTGAAAAATTCAAAAACATCGAAGAATTTCAAAAACACAAAAACAATAAAAAAAAGACAAAAAATGAGTTTCCTGGCGAGAAAAAGAGAAAATGATAGTACATCAGTGGTCTGTCGAAATCTCTGTGAGCTTAAAAAAAGAAAAAAAGAAAAATGTTAAGCAGCTCTATATAAGATGTATCGGTAGGCTCACAATCATTTTAAAGTGTGCAGGGTGATATAAACTTAAATCGACTGAAGACCAGGTGGGAACCGCTCATTGGCATATGGTCTTAGTAGCGAAATTTCGTTTGAGAGATTGCCGAGGTTCTGAGATATGTGGTCTTTATGTTGTTTATCATCTGGGTATCATGGTTGTTTCTTTTACCAAAATATAACGGAGACGAAGTCTAGATCTTCCATGATACCATACATACGTGTACATATTGCATACGACCTCAATAAGTGATCAACAATCACATGTCAACAAAATAAGTGATAATATATCACAGTTTATCCGGGAGTCAAGTTCGTCTCTTTGTCTGTACGATGGTACTAACCTGTTCACGGACTTGCTCATGTGCCCTCATGCATCTGAAAATCAAGTTCCTCATCAATAAGTGATTCTATCACATAGGGCTTGTTTTCACTCAAAAATAAGTGAGTATCTCACATCTTTTTATACGGTCAAACATATGATAAATGGTATACTCACCAATAAGATGAACTCTCGTGCATACCTTGATACGGGAATGTGTCGTGTGTGGATGAACACCGGTCAGTAAGTATATATCATACACTAATCGTATCCCCTCGCCATGATTACATATGATGAGTTGAGCTTATGTGGACAACAATACCGATAATTGTTATAGGATGTTTATCTAATTGTTAACAAAATGAACAACAAGAATGTTTTGGCATGACCGTTCACTGATATGATTCTCTTACCCTCGAAACTCGCAAAAAGAATGTCTGTAGATATTTACTTACTGCTTTCAGTTTCTGCATCTTTGTATATATTTATTTACTGCTTTCAGTCTTTACCTTTGAAATATTCAAAATTCCAAAAAGAGTTTAAGTGTGTTTTAGTATAAACTTTATAAAAGCCAAAAAGATTTTATTTCTATTTTATCTTTGATAGCCCGATGTTGGAACTCAAGTCTTTGGTACCTGTAATATGTTTGAAAACCAAAACGACTGAATCTTCATAAACGGTCAGAATTTGCAAGTTTTTGAAAGTTAAAAACTAAAATTGAAAAATACGTTAAACTTTCAAATTGTCAGACGGTAGTTGATAAACAACTGGTCACATGTGTGTCATTTGTTTAAATGTTAACTATATTCCAAGCGGTTGTTCTCATTACGCGTTTAGCTTTCTTGTATGTGCAGATGCGACATCCAATCTAGCTAAAGGTGAAGAGAACGTGTTAGATGAAAAGCTTCGGAATAAAGACACGTCATGGACGCACTCAAAGAATCAAGATGATCGAGGTGCCATTGACCAATCAATCAACACCACAAGGATCTAAAGTGCTGAAAATCAAAAGATTCACAAGCATAACTCAAGGGGGAGTTTGTCTTATGGGAGAGTTTGTTGATGCACTTCCTAATTGAAATGGGGAGTTTGTTGATACACTTTCTACTTGCGACACGTGAAGAATTTGAAGATCCTACGACAAGAATGAATGAACCATCACGAGATGGAGAATGAAACGAGTAGAAGAACGAGCAGCGTCCAAGGGGGAGTTTGTTGTTACACTTTGAGATGTGTTCGAAATGACCAGCGTCCAAGGGGGAGTTTGTTGATGCATAATGTGTGGACACGGATCGTTCTGGGATCGTTCCAGTTCGACTCGGCTACGAAGTGAAGGCCGAAGTCAAGATATCCTCCTATCTTGACTCGGTACGTTGTTTACTTTGTAATGTACGATGTAAATGCAACTGCGTGTGTACAGTATGCATATTAATGTGTTAACTGTTAAGTTGTTTTCTGTTAAGGAAGTTCCCCATGTCAAAGTTCCCTATGAGGAAGTTCCCCATGACGAAGTTCCCCATGTCAAAGTTCCCCATGAGGAAGTTCCCCATGGAGAAGGTTCCCCATGGCAAAGTTCCCCATGGTGAAGAATCAATCTTCGCCATGAATGATGAGTGACGAAGGTTGTTCACCAAAGGATAACAATGAAGTTACCATACTTCGTTGACTTGGGAAGTTCGCCGGCAGTAGTTCGTCGATGAGGGTAGTTCGTCAACCTGCAGTATATATACTCAGCAGAACAGAAGACAAAGGGTGCAAGTCTAAATAGATTTGAGAGAGAACACACTGTAAAACACACACACACTGAGAGTTTATAAGGAGATCTTGTAAACACCGCATTGTAACCGCATTACGTATTAATACATTGGAGTGTTAATCGTTGAACCGTATCTGTGATTTCGTGTTCTAACTTGGTTTAACTTACCCGTTTGGATTTCGCACTCTCGGGTTTGTCGGAAAACAGGGAAAAGAGGTTTAACTCGATCCTCCGGGTGGACCTACATATTGACAGTATTTCTTATCTTAAAATTCTTACCTTAATATACGCTCTTACTTTAGATATACTTATTAAGATAACCAATATATTTAGTTGGCCAGATCTACTAAACGTTCCCACAAAATTCGCTTTTAATTAAAATATATCCTTAATTTATAATTTATAATGATAATAATATTTTTAAATTTAAAAAAAAAGTATTTTTTTTTAAATATTATATATAATGATCCATTTTGAATTAAATTACCAAAAAAATACAGATTCTACGAATTTTTTAAATATTACAATAATATATGTTGGAAACAAGCTTTGAGTTATCATGGAGAATAATCAATTGTAAACCTAAGTATGAGTTTAAATATTTTTCATATTTTAACTATATTATCAAATCAACAGTTTAATCTTCTTATTTGAAAACTTATACATTCATAAATATAGCCCAACAATTTATTAATTAATATAGCCTAAAAATTTTGAAATTATACCTGAGGCCAAAAATATATAGCATTACAACTAAGGGTGAATAAAATTATAGGTTATTCAAATATTTGTTTCAATATTTAATAAATTGTAGAAAAATTAATTAGGGATATCGGATTTAAACAACTCCAACTTTCACCGTTTGGTCGATAACACTCTTAATTTATGAATTGTACCACACCACTCCCAACTGATTTTCGTCTAGCACTCCCAAAATAACTGAACCCTAACCCAGTTAGTTAGCTGACGTCAGTTGCCATTCATTAAAAAAGTGCAACATCAGATGTCACGTCATCAAAAAAGCCACGTCAGATGCCATATCACTAAACAAGTTCCACGTCAGGAAAAAAACTTATTGGGTTAGGGTTCAGTTAGTTTGAGAGAGCCAGAGGAAAATAAGTTAAAAGTTGGGAGCAGTGTGGTAGAATTTGTAAATTGAGAATGTTATCAGTCAAATAGTGAAAGTTGAGGTTATTTAAATCGGATATCTCAAATAATTAAGAAGGTTTCTAAAGGGTTAATAATTAAGTAGTTTAGAAGTGGGTTGGGTATTAACTACTATAAACAAGAGACTGCAAGCTTGTGAAATGATTATCAGATACACCTACTTGTTTTGTTGTGCTCTGCAAACAAACAAAACATTATTACCTATCTATACAATCACAAGAGTTTATGAATAGTGGGATGGTGCTAATTTGAGCCTCCTCTATGCTAAAATGAGCCATCTGTTGCTAAGCCCTTCCGCTATGTTAAAATGAGCATGTTTCATTTTTTTGGGTTTTAGTCCTTTTATTTTCTTTGCGGTTTTTATATTGTTTATCGTTGTTCGTTTTATTGGTATTTTTAATGTTTTAGCATTGACGTTGCGTTTACGAAATGACTTTATTTTTTAGGTTTTTTTTCGTTTGATGTAGCATGTAGTGTGTTGATAACAAATTAATTGAACTGATACCGTTCGAATTTCCCTTGCGTTCATGTGGCAACGCGCGAATTGAATCATCTAGTTTGTATTTGTTGGTGAGAACTTGAAGAGAATCATACCAACCACTCATTTTTTTAATTAAAAATTCAGTAAACAGTAATCACTGGCGAAGTATAGTGGGTGCCCGGGGGTGCACCCGCCCACCCCAATGTTTCGGTTAGAAGTGTATAAGTTCCGTTTTTCGTCCAAAAAATTTAAAATTATATAGGATCACCCCCCCGATTATTTTTCTTAAATTGTATATCCTAAATATTTATAAACTTTGTATATAAATGATTGGTAGTTTGGTAAATATACACTTGGTTTTATTTGGAACTATTATAATTTGACCCGACTTGAATCGAATAGCCAACCCGACCCGACCCGAAACATAACAATAGGAAGAAAAAAATTTTGGGTCCCATCACTTTACGCCCCCCTCGAAACTTTTGGTCAAGCTCCACCACTGACAGTAATCATTCAAATAATTTTTCTCTTGGTCAGTAGTTACTTATCTCTCATCTTATCTACTGTTTGTTCTTCGATCTATTGATTTTTTTCATATATAAACATTTGTAAGTATATAATTTAATACTAACTACTGGAAATCTCTCATGCGTTGCGACGGGAAATTAGTTGGTACAGTACGCCATCGGCACTCGATATAGCAATCGAAGGAGGGAACCTAATAAAATTTAAAAGATTATATCTACACATTTCTAATAAAATTTAAATTAGGACGTAGATAAAAATAAGCACGTAACAATAGTAATGTCAAAATTTTGTAAAAGATTATATTTTGTCATAGGAATTTGCAACAAAATAATGATAAATAAGTAAACTGTGAGGTTTTTTGTTATAGGAATTTGCAACAAAAATAATGATAAATAAGTAAACCGTGAGGTAGCTTCGAAAACATGTGCGTTTTGATTATATTTTGTGCGCTACTATTAATAACTTGGTTTTTAATAAAACTTATATAAAGACGGAAATAAAAATAACGTCGTAAGAATATGCTTAGAAATTTTATAAAATATTATATTTTAAAATTTATAAGATGTTGAAAATAGTTATAGTAATAAAATAATTTTTAAAAATCTCAAGATTATTAATACGTGGAATCTAAGTTTTAGTGACGGAGAGAGTATTTAGATTTGTAAAAAAACCAAAAATTGGTACACATATATAGGTTGTATACCATGCATTTAAAGAAGTAATTCTTCAACAGTAATAATACGTGAGAGCAACCATATTTGCCAATTAATAGATATATAATAGATATATAATTTTTAGAATTATTAAGTTACATATCTACATATATGTAGGTGTATTATTTCATCATGTTATCTTGAATTTTTACGTAACTACGACATACTTGAAAGATATTTTAATAGTGTGTTATAGTGTTATTACATATCTATGTAGAATAATTAGTCACCTACACATATGTACGTATGCTTCTTAATAGTGTGTTTTAGATTTTTTATATATCTAGTTATCTACGCATGTGGATCATCAATCACTTCCACATATATTTTCAATCTACATATATATATATTTACAAACTATTTTAAGAAAGAAATATATTTCAACATATACTGGCAACCACCTTTTTTCCCCCTTTCTTTTCCTTTTTGCGACTCCCAATTGATTTCCCCTTTCTTTTCCTTTCTTCCTATTGTCACGTAAAAAATCGATTAAAGATAACCAAGATTAAGATCAAATAGGATCTTGAATCATGGGTAATGTCAATGTTAAATATAGACCACATAACAAACAAATACCAAGCAAAGATTGTTTAACATAAAGTATATAAATTCAAATAACAAAAAAAAAAAGAAAGAAAAATAATCAATGGTTTTATTGAAATGCTTGAGCTGGAATTCATGTAGTGCATGTCATAAGTGACATTTCGAACTATGGTTGTAAAAAGTCCCGCCTAGGCTCCGAGTACTCCCCGAGTACTCGCTACAAGGTAGACTGCCGAGGCACGAGTACTGTTCGGGAGTAATCTCCGCCTAAGCCGAGTACTTCCCGAGTACTTCCAAGCAGGGGCGGTTCTTAATAGGGCTGTGGCAGGGCCACGGCCCGGGCAAGTTTTTCGGCCGTAGTGTTAATTTTCTGCATTTCGATCGAAATTTTTTATATATACTATGTTTGGCCCGGGCAAGCCTGGGCTTCTTTTAGTGCCCATGTCTTTCGGCCCTGGCACGTTCAACGAGCAAGATCCGCCACTGCTTCCGAATCCAACTAGTCAGCGCCTCACGACTTTTGCAACCATGTTCGAACTAGTAAAATTCAAAACCTATTTCTTTTACTATGTCACATGTCATCTTGTGTTGTCCATCAGTAACTTCATACAAGATGAGTCAACAACAAATATATAGATGGAAGTCAGAGCATGCCATGATCTTCTATAGATGAAATATTCCTTTAAAAATACACAACATTCTCTCTTATCTCTATTCTCAATGCAAAAAAGTTACATTGGTTCTACAACCAATATCATCCCCTCTCTCTCTCTCCCACACACACATAACCAACTTCTTTGTTTCTCTTCACTCACACACTCTCTCTCTCTCTAGAAAACATATATGTAAATATATTTTTAAAGGAGAATTTGTCTTGGGGTTATTGGATGGAAATGGCATGCATGGATGAAAGCTGCATTTGCTAGTGTTGCCCCTAAACACTCTCTCATCAATGATGTGATTTGTTTTTTTTATTTTTTTTTATTTATATATTATATTAATGTTACTTTTCTGCGACTGTAAGCTATTTCTTGGGGCTAAAGAATTTGGAAAAGTTGAGGGTAGTTGCATTTCACATATACAAAAGAACAGGCCAATCTACAAGACAAGGCGTGCTTTCTACTGGGATTTCGTTTTTTGTTAATGTATTTATACAGTCTGCTTAAGTACTTAGCAAAACTCTTAATTTACCTTATCATCATCCAAAAGAGCCACTACTTTTGTCTTCATTTTTTTACCATCAAATAAGTTATCGTATAGTACGAGTTGGAAAAATGAGTTATAACAAACAACTATAATCATGAATTTTCCAGCAAAGGATTAAAAGTTTTGTATTATTCACACAGATAGGATTAAATACAAAATAGATTTCGCCTAAAAAATGTTAGAAACAATCATAGTTGAGATTGACACGATCACAATGTTGTAATTAATTGAAAGTTAATAATGGTTGGAAGGGTAAAAGAGAAAACTAGCCCATTTTCTTTTTCTTTTCTCATTTTTACTTTTTTCATATAATAATACTAGTTCTATAATTGAGTTAAAGTCGAGCATCCTTTAAAAACGCTATATTTCGTCACAAAAAAAAAAATAAAATAAACTGAACAACAGTACTGATGCACATATGCATACGCATGCACATGTGCAGCGGTACTGTTTTTCTTTTTTATTAAGTTACGAAATTTAGCGTTTTTTTATTAAAAAAATATTGAACAAAAAGTAGCATTGCACATGTACATGCACATGCATATGCATAAGCGCATGCACATGTGATACACATAGTGCATTGGTACTGTTGTTCAATTTTTTTAGTGACGGAATTTAGTGTTTTTTTAATAAAAATATAAAAAACTTTTTTTATCATTTAGTTGTGGGGTTTAGCTTTATGATTTAGTTTTTAGTATTTAGCTTAGGTGGGGTGGGTGGGGAGTTTAGGTTTTTCGGGGGTGTGGGTGGAGGGTTAGGTTTGTTTAGGTTTTTGGTGGGTGGGAGGTGGGGGGTTAGGTTTTTGGGTGGTGGGGTTAGGTTATTTTTAGGTTTTTGGGGTGGGGTTAGGTTTTTTTTAGGTTTTTGGGGGGTGGGAGGTTAGGTTTTTTTGAGGGGCGGGTTTTGGTGAGGTATAGTTTTATTATTATTTTTTTTTTGGGGGGGGGGGGGGGGGGGGTGTTTAGGTTTTTGGGTTGTGTGGGGGTGGGGGTGGGTGTTTAGGATTTTGGTGGTGGTGGGTGGATTTATTTTGTTGTGTTCACATTGGCTCTTGTAGTTCTCGTAATAATAGCGGTTCTCAAATAAACCCTACCATATATATATATATATATATATATATATATATATATATATATATAGGGCTCGGTTCAAATGAGAACCATCAAGAGTTGTGAGAATCGTGATAACTCTTTCTTCCCGCAAGAGTTGGGCCAATTTTTTTTTGCACAAATGTAGATAAAAATATTATAAACACATCTGTAAAAAAGTAAAAAAAAAAATTGTCGAGTCGGTAGTTTTAACTGATACAAGTTTTTTTACACGCTGTTGTAAATTTTGTATGAAGATAAATATTTTTTTACGCCTCATGTAAATGTGTGTATGCGAATTTTTTTTTTTCAAAAAAAATTGCTAAAACAAGTGATTTTTTTATGATTTTTGAGAAAAAAACGGAAAAACCTTTTGGATGGCCTAGTTCTCACGGTTCTCACAACTCAATGTGGTTCTCATTTTAACTCATCCATATATATATATATATATATATATAGGGGAAGGTTCAAATGAAAACCACTAGTTATTGTGAAAACTAGAAAACTAATTAAAAAAGCCAAAAAACATACCATTTTTTTTGCATAACAATTTTCGCCATTTTTCTATATAAAAAAATTTAAAAAAAAAAAAAATTGTACTGCACATGTGTATGTGTACTACACATGTGTACTACAAAATTTTTTTTAGAAAAAAAAAATTATATAAAAAAACCTGCGATTTTTATAAAAAAAAAATTGAAAAAAAAATTTGGTGTGTTTTTTAGGCTTATTTTAGTTAGTTTTCGAGTTTTCACAATAAAAGTGGTTTTCATTTGAACCATCCCCTATATATATATATATATAGGGTCAGGATTTAGAGAGAATGGTGAAAAGTGTGAGAACGGTGAGAACGATTTTGGTGGTGACATGTGGCATTAATGTTAAATTACACTAAGGGGTGATATTGTCAAAAAAACTCTCTCATATGAACTGGGTATTCAAATAAAACGCCATAAAAACACTCAATTCAGAAAAACGTCATGAAAATACTCAGTTAAAACGCTATAAAACACTCAAAAAAACTATTGTTATGCACGCACAAAAAAAAAATCTTTTTTTTAGCTATATTTACAACAGCTCAAAAAAAAACCATTTTTAAGCCATATAGCTCAAAACGCCATGAAAATACACAAAAAAAAAGCTATTTTTTGAGCTATAATTTACAACAGCTCAAAAAAATCCATTTTTTGAGCCATATAGCTCAAAACGCCATGAAAATACACAAAAAAAAAACTATTTTTTGAGCTATAATTTACAACAGCTCAAAAAACTATTTTTTTTTTAGCCATATAGCTCAAAAAATGTGCTGTAAGTTTATTTGTGTTTATTTTTGGGCGGTTTATGTGTCTAACCGTCTAAATTAATATTTTTTGAGCTCAGAAAAATCATAATTTGTACTAGTGTAAAAACGCCATAAAACACTCAGTTCAGAAAAATGCCATGAAAATACGTAGTTAAAACGCCATAAAAACACATAGTTCAGAAAAACGCCATGAAAATTCCTAGTTTAAAACGCTATAAAACACCCAGTTCAGAAAAACGCCATAAAACCCAGTTAATTTTTTTTCAAAAAGTATATCAATAGTATACTCGTTGGAAAGATAAAAAACGCTGAGTTTTATGGTGTAATTTTTTTCGAAAAATAATCACGTATAAAAAGGTTATTTTTGTTTAAATATGATGAGGGAAAATGGCATGTGATTAGCATGTGTACCTTTGTTTGGATCTTCCTATTTTACCCCTCCTGGTAGTTCCAGGACCCCTATTATTTACAAAAATGTCACCGCATCAATCTCAGCCACAAACCACTAAGATCTTGTGGCTGAGAATCGTTCTCACCGTTCTCACACTTTGAGGCGTTCTCTCCTGATCCTGTTCCTATATATGAAAGGTTTATTTGAGAAGAAAATTTAGTTGAGAAAAAAAGGAACAAAAGGTAATTTTGTAAAACATTAAATAGTTTTTTCACTTGTCTCGTTTATTATCATCTTTGAGTAACTATTAGTCTATCATCATCCACACTAACTTTTTTTTGCTTACATATATCAAAAGTTATCCTACATATTTCGAAATACATCCTACACGTAGAAATTTATCCTACATAACTCGTAATTTATCTTGTACACCTTCTAATTTATCTTACACTTTAAATTATTATTATTATTTTTTTTTTTTTTTTTAAATATATATTTTGAAGATAAGTTACAAAAAATTTAATGTAGTTAGCTATTAAAGAGGAATACTACAAATTAATGACATATGTAGATTTACCAATGTACCCTTATAGGAATATTAAATACTTATCTTAAATGAAGTAAAATAAAACATTCTTATTGGTTGAAATTTTTTCTTTTTTCTTTTTCTTCTTTCAAAAAATTTCTTCTCATTTCAACTTTCCAATATATATATATAGGGGAAGGATAGAGGAAAAACCCCCCTTTGAGTTGAGAAAACTCAAGAAGCTCAATATATTGACCACAAGTTGCCACGTGTTACAACACTTTTTCAGAATTCTGACATGTAACAGTTTTGTCAGAAGAGAGAAAGTTGATATCTTACATCTTTTTCACCCGTTTACGTAGATGTAACAACAAATGTTACACATTTTTTTAACAACAATTTTTTCAAGTTTTACGAAGTGTAACATTTTCGAACTTAAAAATTTACGAGTTTTCAATGTATAATGCATGTAAAAAACATGTTTTATAGAAAATTTTTAGTGTAACAGACAAAACATGTTACACTTTTTGTGTCACACAGAAAAGTGAAAAAGGAAAAGTTGTTACGTGTCAGTCTGTTACATGGTCAGAAAAGTTACTTTATGTAAATTGAATCTCAACTAGAGGTACTAAACGGGTCGTGTTCGTGGGTTGGCGGGTTCAACCCTACCCGAAACCGAAAATTTTAGACAAAACCGAACCCAAAAATCGTGCAATGCATATGAACCCGAACCCGACCCGAATATTTGCAGGCTGACCCGAACCCGACCCGTTCAACCCGATTTTTTTTACTTTTTAAGCAAATTAATATATTAAAATTAGCATTTAGTACAAAAACACAAACTTATATAATAAAATTACATTAAATTCATAAAATATTATGTCAGTTTTCCTTTTTATGTTATAATTATAGCATAAAATGAACACCCAATTTAATCTTCATATTAATAAAACTCCAAGAAAAACAAATTTTTTTCACTCGGTCGCGGGGCGCGACAGATTTAGCAAAGGTCTTCGCGGGGGCGACAGACCTATGGTTTCCGGATAAGCATGAGGGACACGTGTCGTTACACGTGTCAAGACCATACCATGACTCAGCAAACCCTAAACCGCCCAATGCTTCCTCGCGGGCCGCGAAGCCCTGTCTTAACTCTCTCGCGGGGCGCGAGAGCCCCATTTCCAGCCCTATAAATAAGGAGTTCAAGCTTCAGTTGAAATCGTTCAATTCTTTTCTTTCTCTTAGCTTCTATTATAGCAAAATAGTAGCTCGGTGTTATACCCTAGACCCCGAAACTCTGCTCGTTATTAGGGTAATAACTCTAATCACTGGTATGATACTTTATCCGATCGATTGAAGCCGATCCAATGGATGTTTAAGTGTTGTCGATACCTGGCTATACTTTGTCATTCGTTGTGGGTTTTGATCTCGTGATTATCGTTAAAGTTGAATTGAGTTAATACACTAATACGAGTTCCATTGTAGTTAGAAATTAGAACTCATAACCAGGGGGCTGCTAAACCAGAATACTTAGCGATTAAGTAAACTTAGTGATTAAGATTACTTAACAGTTAAGAAAACTTAGTGGCTAAGAAAGCTTAATGATTAAGTAAACTTAGTAATTAAGTAAATTTAATGGTTAAGTAAACTTAGTAATTAAGTAAACTTAATGGTTATGTAAAACTTAGCAATTAAGAAAACTTAGCAGTTAAGAAAACTTAATAGCTAAGGAAACTTAACAGGAAAGGAAACTTAGCAGTTAAGCAAGCTGAGTAAGTTAATTAATCAGCTAAATTAAGTTAATTAATTAATCGGCTAAGTAAATTACTTAACTAAACAGTTAAGATAGATTAATCAGATAAACAACTATGTAAGATAATCAGTTAAAAGCTAAGTAAACTGGACAGCTAAAACAATTAAGTAAACTTAATAGGTAAGAAAACTTGATCAGTAAGAAAAACCTAATAAATAAAGGAAACTTAATAAGTAAGAAAACTTAATAGCTAAGAAAGGAATCTGCGTTACCTATAAATAGGAAACTTAGGATTCATTTTTCTTTGCTCATTCCTTCTATTCTTCTCTCTATACGTTGGTGTTCTAACCAATAATCGCCGATACGATATTCTGTCCGATCGATTCGGGAACCAACTAACGAATGCCAAAGTGATGTCTAAATAAGACTATACTTTGTGAATTTCGTTAAGGTTCTGATCTCGTGACCATCGTTAGGTTTGATATGGTTTTACACTAATACGTATTCCACTCTGTTAAACTAAATGTTTAACTATCAGAAAACTCTAAACTATACACTTACAATCAAACAAGATGTTAATCATCAGAAGACATAGAATTAAGAGGCTTGTTAAATCAAGACTGCATGCTTATAATGTGAGTCATTCTCTTTTTACCAAACTGTTTCCAAAACCCTATTTATTTCCAAAGTTATAATTACAGGGATTAAGTCTTTGTAATCTTCAATTACTGACGGTATGTGGGGTTTTGTATACACTACTTGATAACCGTCACCATTGGACAATGGGTTAGCCAATGGGTGATATAACCATAGTCACAGAGACGGTCGAGTGACAAATACCGATTTGGGGTAATTGGTTGATATATAAACATTGTAATCGCTCTTAATACTGTAACTTATAACACTGTTTTCCAGTTATACTTTGCAGTGATTAAGTCTTTGCAAATTCTATTATAAGATAGGGGCAAATGTAAAAACTCTTAATGTTGTGAATTATAACAAATATTTTTTTTACAAAACGAATGAACTCACCAGTATTTCCTGCTGACCAAATCTTTTTAAAACGCGTTTCAGGTGATTACAGTAGATCGGAATAAGAGTTGGATACGACACCAAAAGGCTTAAAGAAGTGGCTTATTTTATCATTAAATTAAATTAAGAAAAGTTGTTTATGTATTCGGATTATCCAATATAAAAGCTACCTTTGTGAAACCTGGGTTTATTCCCATCTGTTTAATGAATAAAATCCGGTGTTTCTAAACTCTGATATTTTTCCTAACTCCCGGTCCTGATGAACATTTCCGCTGCAATGTTTTTAAAATAACCACCGGTACCACTGGACTGCTCACGACTCCCGTCCAGGGTGTGGTCGGGGTCGTGACAGAAAGTGGTATCAGAGCCAAGCCACTGGTTTAAGCAATTGGGTTTTGTAATAATACCTAAGCTTGAACGATAGAGTTAGGAAATTGTTATTAACTGGTAGCACCTTGGATAGTATTTAGACTTGAACTTAAGAAAGATGCTTTAGTATTAGCTTTGAGATAAGCTAATTACTTGCGTAAAAAAGTGTGATGGGTATGGGTATGCCGTGAGGATGATAACTAGAACGTTGAAAGTATGGTAAATAAACGATAACACTTGGCCACTGTTATTTCTTGTTTATTGGTACTACTTGGTTCTGGAATATAATCGATCATGAGAATACTAATTTCCTTGCTTCTTGATGCAAGCCATAATAAAAGATGCGCTTTCAAAATCATGATTTAAGAAGGATCTATTTATGGGAAATTTAAATTACCTCTACGGCAAGAACCGGGTAAGATGGGGTTACCTCTCCGGCGAGAACTGTGACACCTCGAAAATTCATGTCCAATAATGTATTGACACGTGTCACGGACTTAAAACGTGTAAAGGATTTCCTTAGAAGGACTAAAGTTGACAAGCAAGAAACTATGTGAATTAAAGGGTTCAAAATGTCAACGATGGATAAATATACTTTACAATAACCTTACATGATGTTTATACCCTTAAACGAATGAATCATGAAACATACGAAGCTGATTGTGAAAGAAAGTGAGAGATTACAAACTACAGGGGTTAAATATGTCAACATGTTTAAAGTATACCTATGAGTGGCCTTTTAGCAAACCCAAAGCTTTGTAACGATTAATTATGCTCACTAGAATGCATGATAAAAATTTCACCAAGTTTCGTTATCATACGAGAAAGTTGTGATAAAATTCGTATACGAGGGGTTAAAAGCGTCGACATGTTAATACATACCTCTGAGCGACCTATGTATGAATCCCAACCCTTAACCTGTGTTATAAACATCTGATAAACATCCTAATTCGGTTAATGCTAACAATGATTGATCCAAATTGAAAGAATGGGATCCTATGAGGATGTGCACGACAATCTTCGTTTATGGCCTTTCAAAAGAATCCAAGTCAATTTTAGAACATAACAAGGTGGTCTTAACTGTTCAGATCATGTTTAAGAGGCCCCATACTGATAATAGAGGCCCAAATTCGAAATATCTAGTTTCCTGTTCGAAGCTTGAAAGGTTAAAATTTTTTGCCTTCTGGTAAAGGCTTACGGACCGTAAAGGTCTTGCCTTACGGTCCGTAAGGCATCCCCAGCAACAGAATTATGACAGGTGCCTGTTATAAACGAGCAACCAACTTATATTGATCTTTTTCACTTCCATGAGCGACCCCTACTGGTTTTTAGGCACTAGGGACACATGTTTAACATCAGGGAACATGTATAGCATTGCTTGGCATGATCTAGTGAGATCAAACTCACTATATAAAGCCCCATTGGTTGCAAACTTTGATCACTCATTCATACCTTCACTTCTGATCATTTCTGGAGCTCAAGGTCTTTTCCTAAGCATCTCTAATCGTGCATTAGACCTTGGTAAGTATCCTTAACCTTCCTTAATCGTGTTTTACTTAGTTAATTAGCTTAAAGTCAAACCGTCGTAATTAAGGTTTGACTTATCGATTAATCACTAATGGTTCAGTGTTTAGTCAAACTTAAAGTTGTTATAAGTTGGTGATTATGTGGGCATTAAACCCTTAAAAGGGCACCCTCTGATTCCCGCTCTAACTAGATCATTTGTCGGGTCAAAGTTATTTATAAAAAGTCAACAGAAACTTAATTTTCGAATTAACTCATAATTAGCAATGTAGAAGACGTGTAACCTATTTTATCACTCATATAACTTAGTAATAAATGTAAGAACATGTCTAAGCATGTTCGACCCGACAATTTTCTGTTTACGCTCGGTTCGGAACCGAAAGTCGCAAAACTTTGACTTTTGCTTTGACTTCAGTTTTGACCCGATTTAGATGGGTTTAGAAATGCCTTAGAGCTTCCTTAGGACCAGGTTACATGATAGTATAACCCTCTGCGTTTATACTACTTGACTCGTTGATTGTCCGATGTTTCCGTTAAATGCTTAATGTTGACCAATATGCCCTTTTGACCATAAAACGAGAATTTTGGAAATATGAGAGGACAATAATCTTTGTTACTGATTTATAAACATGTCCCTGAATTTTCACATCAGTTGGAGGTCTAGATTAGGAGTTATGCTTAATGGCAAAATTAGAACGCTTTTTATGAATTAAACGGCGTAATTAACATAAAGCCTATCTAAACACAAATTTTTGACACCAAACCTTTTACCCACTGATGTAATATAATATTTTGGGATTTTTAAAGATTTTTAATTATTTTTTACCTGATCACAACCTAAGGTTATTGCCTTGATTCGGTTATTACTGATTATACCCTTTTGCTTATAAAATGAGTTTTACTTAGCCAATTGATACCAAATCTTTGGCCACTGATTTTATATGATAAATGAAGTATTTTGAACTTTATAACCTGATCAGAAAACTCAGATTTCCTGTTTAACCCGGAAATCGCTTAAAACGGCTTTTTACGCGTATTAAACACCTAGTATGGGTTTAAAACCATTTTGTCATACAAGACTTATCACCAACTGACATAACCTGTTAAAATAAGTTGTTCTACTGATTATCTCAGACCTGAGTCTCAGAATTATAATTAATCTCTTTTATAATCTTTAAAATGACCAAAATACCCCTACGGGGCTTAAATTGGGATTAAACTCGTTTTGGGCATAATGGAAGGTATCCTACTGATATCACAACATATTTAAGGCATATTAACTTAGGAAACCTGTAAACGACTCTTTTGGTTACCCGTTACGCTTCTTACGCGTTCGGTTCGGTTTATGTAACTAGTTTGCATAAATTAGCCGAAACGGGTCGAACCTTATCATATTTATCTCAAAATCCAGAATGTGTTTAGTTTACCCATATTATACAAGTCTTCAAACTTGTCGGGTCTAAATCACATTCTATTCCGGTCTTCGCATAATCACGCGTTCGAACCGTATTTTCCTTTAAAACTAACCGGTCTAAGTTTAGGCTTAATTAAAGACCCGTTAGGATTCTAATAGGTAATTATAAACCTTCGTTCCAGAATAGGAGACCTGGTAAAAGCTACGTGCACTTGCTTGTTGTGATTATTACTTGCAAAGGTAAATACTTTTAACTTATTTTCCCTTATACGGGCTTGGGGTACGGTATCTAAAATACCGCTTGGTCGGGCATTCGACCTTAATCGATTGGTGGTTAAGTATTATCGAGATGACCCGTTTAAAAATATGTTTTGTTGCTTAAACGCCTTTGGGGGGTTAATGACCATGTCCCGAATATCCTTGGCATCGTTTTACGAAATGGCCACGACCTAAGCACGGGGTGTAGGCGTACACCCTTCAGTGCCTAAATAAATAATGTGGTGTGTCTATTGATCTTTAACCCGGCACGAACCGGGCTACTGAACGCATAAGAAACATGTAATTTTTTTACAAGTATTATATTCAAATAATTATCCCAAGTTATAAAGAGTTTTGTGCCACGTGCATTCAAATCAATTTTATTAAACTTTTCAAAATGAGTCAGTTGATTGTATTTACCAGTGTAAACTGACGTATTTTCTCAAAAAGGTTAAGTGCATGCAGGTACTACGCGAACTAGGCTGGCTTTCTCCTAGCGTCCACAATAAGTCTCGCAAGCTTGGATGCCAAAAAACTGTTGAACAATGTTTCCTTTTTATTTTGATCCACCTGTGGATTATTTTCAACTATATTGTGATACTTAATATTACAATTTGTTTAGTTGAAATATATCTATCTTTTGCTTCCGCTGTGCATTTAAATATTGTGTTGTTTGACTATGATGATATCAACTACGTCACGATACTCCCCACCGGGCCCACCGGTAATACGTGGAAATATCGGGGTGTGACAGGTTGGTATCAGAGCCAACATTGAGTGAATTAAACACTAGCCTTTTGTGTTTAATCTCAATGACACAATTGCACATACTCGAGTCTAGACAAGAACTTAGGACGATTCCTCATTATTTTATTTTGTCCTTCATCGTTTTTGTTGTTTCTTTCATTTGTTTTAACAGGAAAAATGCCACCAAGATTCCGAAGAGGAGGACGAGGCAAGGGGCCAATCCACGCCCCTAACGATCACGAAGTCGGGCCTTCACACCGGCGAACTCCTTCTACTACTATGAGTGCCGATCCTCAGGGAAACTAGAGGAACCATTTGGAGCCCGCTAGACGGTCTGTCTCGCACAGCTCAACGCCTCCTTACCGTCACTCCTTTGGGCCGCACTCAGAAAACGAGCCCGAAGACTCCCGTCATTCCTTCTTGCCGTTGCAGCGGTCCGTTTCGCACCGTTCCTTTGGTGACCCCACTCCTGTCTTTCAGGGCCGGTTCAACCCGGCAAACTATATCGAAGAACCAGTGGGTTTTAACCCACTAGGACCTGAAGACCACTTCTCAGGAGACCATGCAATGGACATGGACGAGGACACGGATCCCGTCGAGCCTGCAACCGGGACACCCAACCATCCCATCGAGATCTCTGATGGATCACCCTTCGGTGGTCCAGACAGTTACCAAGCGAGGTTTAACCAGTATGAGTGGTATTTTACACCCTCTCATAACCCACAGCAGCAGCAGGATCCCTCCGAGGATTCACGTTTCGTGGCAGTCACGCCACCGTCTCCACCGCCATCAGTTCATCAAGCACCTCCAGAACCACCAAGGCGTAGGAGAACAGGCGCACGAATATCCGCGCGAGGAGGGGATTTTCACTTTAGCACCCCTCAACACTCCAGTGGCAGTCACTACCCGCCATTGCATGAAGACCCACAAATGGGTGGGCCCTCAAACCCAATTCCAGAGGTGAATTCTGCACCAGTTGCACCACCACCGCCACCATTGGGTTTTGGTAACCCGGTTCCTACCTACGCCGGTTCAACGGCGTACAATCCGTTTGAGCAGCCGGCTCACACTCATTATAACTATGCTGAGGCCGACCCGTACCTTGTAGCGGCAAACTACAACGCCCTTCATCCGGAAGGACCATATGGAGCTCCTTGGGGAGTGGGATATCCAGCTCATGGGTATCAAATACCTGCTCGACCTCCGATTTGGCAGCAGTCGCAGCCACCATGATTTTCCCCACCGGAACAGGAGGAGATCCTCCAAAGACTAAGTCGGGTGGAACATGAATTCCAAGAAGAACGCAGGAACAACAGGGGATTCCTCAAGGGCCTAGCGAGCTTGTTAAAGGGGAAGAAGAAGAGGGATCATTAAATCCCTATATATATTGTTGTATTTCCTTATTTCAATCCAGTCCCTGCGTGGACATTTATCTATGTACTTAGTCCCTGCGAGGACTTGCATTTTTAGTCCCTGCGTGGACATCTATTTTAGTAGTTGGTCCCTGCGTGGACTTGTATTTCAGTTTAGCCCCTGCGTGGGCAAGTTGTTCTGTTAGAAGTCCCGTTTAGGGCAATGTGTACTCCTTGTAATAATTAATGGAATGTTAAGTTTATAAATTTCATTTTTGTCATTATATGCATAAATATATGAAATAAATAAATCAAAATCATTCCTTTTAAAATAATCTGCCTATTAAATATTAAATGAGAATCTTAAAGGTATAACCTAGCCTGCATGTCATTATAAGACTTGGCCAAGATGGTAAGACATGTTTAAAAGATTCGGATCCCTGTTAACATCTGAAAACATGTTAACGCTCCTGGCAGACGTGATTCGTTAAAATCACACACGTCATTCTTATATAAGGATTCTTTAAAAGATTCCTATCCTAACCTGATGATCTATAAATCATGGGTTTAAATCATCAATTAAGATGATCATATATTAAACATCCATTGGTGATATAGTGCCTACGGGCCATACTCATTGTCATATAAGACAAAAGACAGTAGTAGTCTACGACTCCCTGTCAGAAAAAGGTAAAGAACTATGTTCAAACCTTCATGCTTTGATTCTCTGAAATCATGGCTTATAATTTAAAATGTCCTTGTGACTAGGCCTTTTGTGCCACTAATAAAACTGTTATTGTTTTATAATTAGGATAAACTATAATAAAAATCCTAAATAAACATGATTAATAAATTAACCAGATATGGTCTATATTTGCCATGGTTAATGAATTGCCATAAAAGACAATTCCATAATAAACTCCCAAATAAATTATTGTCAATATCTTATGTAACAGTTCTAACTACATGGCTGACTAGGATGAGATCAACAGTCACCCACGGGAGGACCATGATAATACCCGAATTAACATAGCGGGCGCAGAACTGCAAGCATTGATAGACAATGTTGTTACAAAAGTAATCGAGCGGCAGTATAATGAATATAGCAGGACTCGAAGTAGGACCCTATCTGCACCGCATTCCAAGCCTAAGACTCATTCTGAGGCTCACAGCAAGCCACCCTCCAAGAAGGATGAGCTAAAGAAAGGTGATGACGATCGTCATTCTTCAAATCAGCAAAGTGTTCCATCTCAAAGGATCGTACTGAATCAAGGACCCCGTGATAAGGGTTGCTCCTACAAGTATTTTGTTTCATGCAAACCCAGGGATTTCACTGGGGAAAAAGGAGCTATAGATTGCATGACATGGTTGGATGAGATGGACACCGTGGTTGATATCAGCGGGTGCGCTGAGAAGGATGTGGTGAAATTCGTGTCTCAGTCATTCAAGGGAGAGGCATTAGCTTGGTGGAGGTCTTTGATCCAAGCTACAGGAAAAATCCCATTGTAAAATATGACTTGGGAAGAGTTTGTGTCATTGATCAAGGAGAACTACTGCCCTCAGCATGAGGTTGAAAAGATTGAATCTGATTTCTTATCTTTGGTTATGAAGAACCTGGACTGTCAGGCCTACCTTACCAGTTTCAATACCCTGTCTAGGTTGGTTCCATACTTGGTTACACCGGAACCTAAGCGTATAGCTCGATTCATCGGGGGTTTAGCCGCAGAGGTTAAGGCCGGTGTGAAAGCCTCCAGACCAGCTACCTTCCGCACTGCAGCTGATATAGCATTATCTCTTACTCTGGACGCAGTCAGGCAGAGATCACTGAGAAACACTGATGCTGAGAAAAGGAAGCGTGAGGATGATAACTCACGACGATCGGATAAGAAACATAGGGGAAGCAATGACCACAAAAAGAGTTCTGGGTCTAAGAAAGATGGTCCTCAGTCGGGTGATAAACCCAACTGCAAGATCTGCAAGAAACAACACTTTGGGAAGTGCAGGTATGAGTCGAAATCCCAAACACCGCCACGGGCATGTGGGATTTGCAAGTCTTCTGAGCACAAGACCTTAGATTGCAAAATGTTGAAAGACGCTACGTGCTATAGCTGCAACGAAAAAGGGCATATCAAGTCCAACTGCCCAAAACTTGCAAAGAAGACTGAGGATGGGAAAAAGACCAATGCAAGGGTCTTCAGGATGGATGCAAAGGAAGCCGTCCAGGACGACAATGTGATCACAGGTACCTTCCTCATAAATGATGTCTATGCAAGAGTACTTTTTGATTCAGGCGCTGATAAGTCGTTCGTAGATAATAAGTTTTGTGAATTGTTGAATTTACCTGTTAAAACCTTAAGTGTGAAATATGAGGTGGAATTAGCTGATGGAACCATAGAAACCGCATCAACCGTGTTAGATGGATGTGTTATATCCATTAGGAACCATTCTTTTCCATTGTCTTTACTTCCTTTGAAATTAGCCGGTTTCGATGTAGTAATAGGCATGGATTGGTTGTCTCGCAACCAAGCCCAGATCGTTTGTGCTAAGAAGTAAGTAGTTGTCAGGACTCCTCGTGGCGATCCTTTGACAATCCAAGGAGATACTAAGTACGGAATGCCTGAGCAAGTGTCCATGCTCAAGGCATCAAGGTGTTCGACGAAGGGTTGTGTTATCTACATGGCACAAGTAACCATTGAAGAACCAAAGCCTAAGATCGAAGACATACCTATCATCTCTGAATATCCAGAAGTATTCCCTGAAGAACTACCTGGTTTACCCCCAGATAGGTAAGTGGAGTTCAGGATTGACATTATTCCTGGAGCAGCACCTGTTGCAAGAGCACCTTACAGATTGGCGCCAACAGAGATGAAAGAGTTGAGAACTCAACTGGATGATTTGTTGGCAAAAGGATTTATTAGACCTAGCTCATCTCCTTGGGGAGCACCAATCCTGTTTGTGAAGAAAAAGGATGGATCGATGCGCCTGTGCATCGATTATCGAGAACTTAACAAAGTCACTGTTAAGAATCGGTATCCATTACCTAGGATCGACGACTTGTTCGATCAACTTCAAGGAGCGAGTTACTTTTCCAAGATCGACTTAAGGTCGGGAAATCATCAACTGAAGGTCAAGGATGAAGATGTACATAAGACTGCATTGAGGACTCGTTATGGTCACTACGAGTTCTTAGGGATGCCTTTTGGACTCACTAATGCACCAGCCGCATTCATGGATCTCATGAACCGCGTCTGCAAGCCCTACATGGATAAATTTGTCATCGTCTTCATCGATGATATTCTTATTTACTCGAAGAATCAAGCTGACCATGAGAAGCACCTCCATTGCATTCTGAAACTGCTTCATCGAGAAAAGCTCTACGCCAAATTCTCTTAGTGTGAATTTTGGCTTCGTGAAGTCCAATTTCTTGGACATGTGGTTAGTGAATGCGGAATCTAGGTAGATCCCGTTAAGGTTGAAGCTGTCATGAATTGGCAAGAGCCGAAGACGCCCACAGAGATTCGCAGCTTCTTGGGATTGGCAGGATATTACAGGCGTTTTATTGAAAATTTTTCAAGGATTGCTACACCCCTAACTTCTTTGACTAGGAAGGATATTAAGTTCAAATGGGGACCCCAAGCAACAAGAATCCTTTGATATCCTTAAGCAGAAGCTAAGTAATGCACATGTGTTGACATTGCCTGATGGAATAGAAGAGTTTGTGGTATACTGTGATGCATCACACACCGGTATGGGGTGTGTGCTTATGCAAAAAGGCAAGGTTATTGCCTATGCTTCTCGACAGTTAAAGGTGCACGAAAAGAACTACACCACCCATGACTTGGAGTTGGGTGCCGTTGTATTTGCACTAAAACTTTGGAGGCACTATTTATACGGTATCAAGTGTGTGATCTATTCTAATCACAAGAGCCTCCAGCACCTGTTCAATCAGAAGGACTTGAACATGAGGCAGCGACGTTGGATGGAAACTTTGAATGATTACGATTGTGAGATAAGATACAATCCCGGCAAGGCGAATGTAGTCGCCGATGCCTTGAGTCGCAAGGAAAGGGTGAAGCCTATAAGAATCAATGCCAAGAGCATTGAGATAAAGAATAGTTTGAATGAAAGGTTGTTAGCTGCGCAGAAGGAAGTTGTGCTGGAAGCTAACTATCCTAATGAAAAGCTAGGAGTAACTGAAGAACAGTTATCCTATGGCAAGGACGGAATTTTGAGGTTAAATGGATGAATATGGGTTCCAGTTTATGGAGGACTTCGGGATGTTATCCTCCAGAAAGCCCACAGCTCTAAATACTCCGTTCATCCTGGAGCTGACAAGATGTACCAGGATTTGAAAGCAAACTTTTGGTGGATAGGCTTGAAAAAGTCTATAGCTATCTATGTAGCTAAATGTTTGACGTGTGCGCAAGTCAAAGCTGAACATCAGAAGCCGTCAGGTTTGCTACAACAGCCTGAACTTCCCACGTGGAAGTGGGAAATGGTGACAATGGATTTCATCACCAAGTTGCCAAAGACAAAGAAATGAAATGATACCATATTGGTGATAGTAGATAGACTGACTAAGTCAGCACATTTCCTACCCATTTAGGAGACCTATAGCTCCGACATGTTAGCCCAATTGTACGTAGATAAGATTGTATCTCTACATGGCGTACTTGTGTCTATTATCTCTGACAGAGATACTAGATACACGTCACATTTTTGGAAAAGTTTCCAACAATCTTTGGGCACGCGCTTAAACTTCAGTACGGCTTACCACCCTCAGACGGACGGGCAAAGTGAGCGTACAATCCAAACTTTGGAAGACATGCTTCGAGCATGCGTGATTGACTTGGGTGGTAGTTGGGATAACCACCTGCCATTAGTCGAGTTCTCCTATAACAATAGCTACCATACCAGCATTAAGGCTGCGCCTTTCGAGGCCTTGTACTGTAGAAAGTGCAGAACGCCCGTTTGTTGGGCAGAAGTTGGAGATGTCCAACTGACAGGACCTGAAATAGTCCTGGAGACGACAGATAAGATTGTGCAGATACGCGATCGTCTCAAAGCTGCCAGGGATAGGCAGAAAAGCTACACGGACTTAAGGCGTAAACCTCTAAAATTTGAGGTTGTTGACAAGGTACTACTTAAAGTATCACCCTGGAAAGGGGTAATGCGTTTTGGCAAGAAAGGCAAGTTAAGCCCCAGATACATAGGACCATTTGAGATCATCGAATGTGTCGGATCAGTGGCTTATAAGTTAAATTTGCTAGAAGAGCTCAGTGGTATTCATAAATTAGCCGAAACGGGTCGAACCTTATCATACTTATCTCAAAATCCAGAATGTGTTTAGTTTACCCATATTATACAAGTCTTCAAACTTATCGGGTCTAAATCACATTCTATTCCGGTCTTCGCTTAATCACGCGTTCGAACCGTATGTTCCTTTAAAACTAACCGGTCTAAGTTTAGGCTTAATTAAAGACCCGTTAGGATTCTAATAGGTTATTATAAACCTTCGTTCCAGAATAGGAGACCCGGTAAAAGCTACGTGCACTTGCTTGTTGTGATTATTACTTGCAAAGGTAAATACTTTTAACTGATTTTCCCTTATACGGGCTTGGGGTACGGTATCTAAAATACCGCTTGGTCAGGCATTCGACCTTAATCGATTGGTGGTTAAGTATTATCGAGATGACCCGTTTAAAAATATGTTTTGTTGCTTAAACGCCTTTGGGGGGCTAATGACCATGTCCCGAATATCCTTGGCATCATTTTACGAAATGGCCACGACCTAAGCACGGGGTGTAGGCGTACACCCGTCAGTGCCTAAATAAATAATGTGGTGTGTCTATTGATCTTTAACCCGGCACGAACCGGGCTACTGAACGCATAAGAAACATGTAATTCTTTTACAAGTATTATATTCAAATAATTATCCCAAGTTATAAAGAGTTTTGTGCCACGTGCATTCAAATCAATTTTATTAAACTTTTCAAAATGAGTCAGTTGATTGTATTTACCAGTGTAAACTGACGTATTTTCTCAAAAAGGTTAAGTGCAGGTACTACGCGAACTAGGCTGGCTTTCTCCTAGCGTCCACAATAAGTCTCGCAAGCTTGGATGCCATAAAACTATTGAACAATGTTTCCTTTTTATTTTGATCCACCTGTGGATTATTTTCAACTATATTGTGATACTTAATATTACAATTTGTTTGGTTGAAATATATCTATCTTTTGCTTCCGCTGTGCATTTAAATATTGTGTTGTTTGACTATGATGATATCAACTACGTCACGATACTCCCCACCGGGCCCACCGGTAATACATGGAAATATCGGGGTGTGACAAGAACCGAGTAAGATGGGGTATATGATATGTCAAAGAAGTAACATAATTCCCTAAATAGTATCATGACCTGATATCTGACTAGTTTTGGAAATATAAATATGTTAAATACATTAACCTTATGAAGGGTTTGTATATTACAGTATGTGAAATATATGATTATATAGATATGTATATCTATAAGGAAATCCAAAAACCATAAGGATTGGCAATTTATAATAAAGCACGAGCATGTGTGTCAATAATAAATTCTAGATTTTTTTATCTGGAATATCTCGTATACATCTATAATTCCGATATCGAACATTATTTCGTTTGGTCATCTATCTCGTAACTCGTGCTACATATAAACAACGGGAACCCTTTAAGTGGGGACGCCATCGAAAGAATAAGAATTCCCTTTTCGTTACCCTAGATTATTAACGCATTAGGAAACTTGTAGCTAAAGTTGTGCTAGGCACAAAACATCTAAAAACCTACGCTAATGAGGATAATTCTACTTTCTTTAAGAATTCTTGCAAAGATAAAAGTAACCACGAATAGATGCACTTATAAAGACTCTTTTCACGTATAATCCTACTAAGATTACCAGTAATAAAGAAGCTGTTACAAAATACATGGGCTGCAAAGGACTAAAGTTGTCCAAACCATTAGTATATATGTTAAGATGAATGAAGTAATGTATGCTTCAAAATTTAGACATTAAGATAGTGAGACCCGATCCTTAAAACACATGATCACGACATATGCCCTGAAACGGAAAGAACTGACAGAAAGGAAATCATGTCTGCTTCATAAAAAGGAATAAAATGGCAACAATGATTCCTGAGGTGATTGCTTAATTAGGTTGAGATTTGCAAGCCAACCGGAGAAGTGACCACAAGGAGACAAGACAGACCAGCCGATAAAGTTTGTCTCTGTGATGAAAGCTACGAGTTATGCACGGAAGTAAGACATAGCGTATATGGTCTCGGAGTTCATTAACACTAGAGGCATGTAAATGAAAGAAATTCCGACCGACGTTTTCCCAGAGGATCTACTTGGACTATCACTCGATCATAAGGAGGAACTCAGAATTCATCTGAGACTAGGAACAACACTGATTGTTATATCATAAATTTAAGACTAATGTAGTAATTAATGCTCTAAGTCATAAGTTTCATAAGAAGCCGAAACAACTACGTGCTCTTAGATTTAATGAAACAATTAAATAGTACCCAAGAAACAGCAATCAAGGATGATGCTGAAGGATTATAAAGGAATAATGAAGGAATCAGAAAAAGGAACTGATGGAACTTGGAAAATTCCATAAGAAAAGAATTTGGATACCTATCTAAGGAAACATACATAATTCTTAGAAAAACTCATAAAACTAAGTATATGATGCATCGTTGAAGTAATAAGGGGTATCAATGTTGAATAAGAATTACGAAAAGATAGGAATGAAGAAAGATGTGGCAAGTTACAAGTATTTAATTTATTTGCAAGTTAAAACTAAACATTAGAACCCTTTAGGTTTACCTCAACGATAAAGATATCAGTATGGAAATGAGATTGATAACAATGGATATTGTTACCAAATTACCCAACATAAGAAAATGTAACGACATAATCTGGGAGATTGTGGATCGATTAACCAAGTCAGTTAAATCTCTACCAAATAAAGGAAACCCTTTAATATAAAACGCTTAGTTAAGTGGTGTGGGGACGAAATAGTCTCATTACATAGAATCCCGTTATCTATTGTATTAAATCGAGACAGTCATTTCACTTCTCATTTCTGGGAAAATTTTAACCCGAATTATTTCGAGCAGTGTGAAGGAACACTACAAACGTAGAAATACATG
Source organism: Helianthus tuberosus (assembly GCA_030545235.1). Classification (NCBI taxonomy): domain Eukaryota; kingdom Viridiplantae; phylum Streptophyta; class Magnoliopsida; order Asterales; family Asteraceae; genus Helianthus; species Helianthus tuberosus. The sequence goes on from CM060436.1 coordinate 11,232,729, forward strand.
CTAAGTACATGTGCGATAAATATTGATAAAAGTAGGACTATCATTTATCACTCATAAGATTTTTCAATAAATGGCCAACAAGTATTAGTGTTACCCGTTTGAAGCACTTCATGGATGAAGATACCATCTAGTATGTTAGACAGAAATATGAGACCATGAGATCGGCAAACCATTGGAATTTAAATCAGAAAAAGGATATTACTAAAAGTCTCTCCGTGTTTGGAAAGGAATAAGTCAGATTGAGTAATAAAGGAAAGCTAAGCCCAAGATGGGTTAGACCGTCGGAAGTTATTAAAAGAATTGAACCATTAGCTTATTAGCTAAAATTTCCTGAAGGAATGGTAGGTATATATATGATGTGTTTCATGTGTGCCACTTAAGGAGTGTCCAGCTGATAAATCTTTAGTTGTACCTCTTCAAGATATAGAGGTAAAATAAAAATTTAAGTCCACTAAAAGATCTTACAAGCCAAAGATAAGAATCTCAAAGAATGGAAAATGGTTCTAGTCAAAGTAAAGTGGAATTCAAAGCAAGGACCAGAGTATACTTGAAAACTAGGATTAGTGTCAAAGTAAGAGTATTCCACCAAATTTTCGTAAATCTCGAGGACGAGATTTAAAACAAGGTGGGGAGGATGTAACAACCCTCAAAAACGACCCTAAACGCTCCTTAATACACCCCGTATATGAGAAACGGACACGAATAATCTTCATATTAATAAAACTCCAAGCAAAACAATTTTTTTCACTCGGTCGCGGGGCACGACAGATTTAGCAAAGGTCTTCGCGGGGCGCGACAGACCTATGGTTTCCGGATAAGCATGAGGGGCACGTGTCGTTACACGTGTCAAGACCACACCATGACTCAGCAAACCCTAAACCGCCCTATGCTTCCTCGCGGGCCGCGAAGCCCTGTCTTAACTCTCTCGCGGGGCGCGAGAGCCCCATTTCCAGCCCTATAAATGAGGAGTTCAAGCTTCAGTTGAAATCATTCAATTCATTTCTTTCTCTTAGCTTCTATTATAGCAAAATAGTAGCTCGGTGTTATACCCTAAACCCCGAAACTCTGCTCGTTATTAGGGTAATAACTCTAATCACTGGTACGATACTTTATCCGATCAATTGAAGCCGATCCAATGGATGTTTAAGTGCTGCCGATACCTGGCTATACTTTGTCATTCGTTGTGGGTTTTGATCTTGTGATTATCGTTAAAGTTGAATTGAGTTAATACACTAATACGAGTTCCATTGTAGTTAGAAATTAGAACTCATAACCAGGGGGCTGCTAAACCAGAATACTTAGCGATTAAGTAAACTTAGTGATTAAGATTACTTAACAGTTAAGAAAACTTAGTGGCTAAGAAAGCTTAATGATTAAGTAAACTTAGTAATTAAGTAAACTTAATGGTTATGTAAAACTTAGCAGTTAAGAAAACTTAATAGCTAAGGAAACTTAACAGGAAAGGAAACTTAGCAGTTAAGCAAGCTGAGTAAGTTAATTAATCAGCTAAATTAAGTTAATTAATTAATCGGCTAAGTAAATTACTTAACTAAACAGTTAAGATAGATTAATCAGATAAACAACTACGTAAAATAATCAGTTAAAAGCTAAGTAAACTGGACATCTAAAATAATTAAGTAAACTTAATAGGTAAGAAAACTTAATCAGTAAGAAAAACCTAATAAATAAAGAAAACTTAATAAGTAAGAAAACTTCATAGCTAAGAAAGGAATCTGCCTTACCTATAAATAGGAAGCTTAGGATTCATTTTTCTTTGCTCATTATACGTTGGTGTTCTAACCAATAATCGCCGATACGATATTCTGTCCGACCGATTCGGGAACCAACTAACGAATGCCAAAGTGCTGTCTAAATAAGACTATACTTTGTGAATTTCATTAAGGTTCTGATCTCGTGAACATCGTTAGGTTTGATATGGTTTTACACTAATACGTATTCCACTCTGTTAAACTAAATGTTTAACTATCAGAAAACTCTAAACTATACACTTACAATCAAACAAGATGTTAATCATCAGAAGACATAGAATCAAGAGGCTTATTAAATCAAGACTGCATGCTTATAATGTGAGTCATTCTCTTTTAACCAAACTGTTTCCAAAACCCTATATATTTCCAAAGTTATAATTACAGGGATTAAGTCTTTGTAATCTTCAATTACTGCCGGTATTTGGGGTTTTGTATACACTACTTGATAACCGTCACCATTGGACAACGGGTTAGCCAATGGGTGATATGACCATAGTCACAGATACGGTCGAGTGACAAATACCGATTTGGGGTAATTGGTTGATATATAAACATTGTAATCGCTCTTAATACTGTAACTTATAACATTGTTTTCCAGTTATACTTTGCAGTGATTAAGTCTTTGCAAATTCTATTATAAGATAGGGGCAAATGTAAAAACTCTTAATGTTGTGAGTTATAACAAATATTTTTTTTACAAAACGAATGAACTCACCAGTATTTCCTGCTGACCAAATCTTTTTAAAACGCGTTTCAGTTGATTACAGTAGATCGGAATAAGAGTTGGATACGGCACCAAAAGGCTTAAAGAAGTGGCTTATTTTATCATTAAATTAAATTAAGAAAAGTTGTTTAAGTATTAGGATTATCCAATATAAAAGCTACATTTGTGAAACCTGGGTTTATTCCCATCTGTTTAATGAATAAAATCTGGTGTTTTTAAACTCTGATATTTTACCTAACTCACGGTCCTGATGAACATTTCCGCTGCAATGTTTTTAAAATAACCACCGGTACCACTGGACTGCTCACGGCTCCCGTCCAGGGTGTGGTCGGGGGTCGTGACACTATGCCCACCGGAAAACCTAATTCTCCATGTTGGTGATAACTGTAACGTCGTTGTCTTCAGCCGCCTACAACTCTTTAGTCACTTAGTTTCGAACTTGAAATTATATCGTGTGTGGGGAGGACGAAAAATGACTTTGAAATAACATGGGGCTTTGGTTTGAATGACCCCCCCCCCCCTCCGCATGAAGTTGGAAAAAGACAGTAGATATGTCTTGAAGTAGCCACCCGGCTCCTGATTCGTCGCGTCCCAATGGACTCAAAACTTGATTAACCCACCCTACTTGTTGAGGCTTTCTATGTCGATAGGTAAGTCCAAATTTGGAGTACCGCCCTTAGATGCCGACCCAACATGAAATAGCCTAAGCAAAGGCCTTCTTTTCTTATCTCGATCCACAATTCATTAGGCCCCATTGTTTAATTATACCAATAGCAAGCTACCTTTTAATGACCTTCATAAGATTTGCTTCGCCCACCCAACTTTTTTTTGTAATGTCATTGTAAGTTGGGAACTTTTAAAATCGCAAGCCCACGTGGACTTTTAACGGTGATCTTAGCTAAAACTGGACCCACAACTTCCTGGGCTAACATTAATAACTTGTGGCCCAAATTTCTCCAAATCCCACCATGTTAAACTCGTTGTGTAAATTCCCAAAAATACCCTTCTCATTATAAGAAATGTGAAGTTCCCAACCATGATTACCTAATACCATAATGTGACACCCGAGAACCACATGGTATTTGTTCTAAAACTTTTCATCCACCCCAGCAATCATGTACGTAGGCTTTGTTAACCCATGATCCACGTGCTTTCTTTTAGGACCCATAACATGTCACACCCCAACCAATGGCGTAATCATCGAAGTGGGACGAAGATAGATTGCTCATTACACATAACGCTATTGCGACAATATTTAATTCAAAATTGGTTTCATATCATAATAAAATTGTCAAAGTACAACACGAAATTCAAATACAACATGGAAAACATTACAACAAGTTCAACAATTAAAGTACAAAATCTAGTAAAGTTTAAGTACGTTTCTAGTGTTGTCCCTACTAGATTTCATCATATTCAACCTCATCAACCTGCAACATGTTAACAAAATATAGTTCAACACAAAAATGCATTGGCGAGTACACAAGTTTAAGTATAAGTATAAAAGTTTAAAACGAATCCACATGGCAACTTAAGTTATTCAAGATCAACATATCATTGCATGCAATATTTCTGGTCAACCCTCTGTTTACACAATAAAGAATGAAATTTAACATGACCTCTCGTTCACGGGTGGTGCGTTACTCCTATAGCGCTATATATGTTAAATGGAGGCTCGTATAAAACTAATGACTATAGTACCACATAAGAATCACCCAAGTATATGCATCAAGTATAACAACATAGTATTTATGTATTTGGATTGTTTTCGTGCATTTGCATAAAGGATAAAGTATTTGTGAATTTTGATAAGGTTAACATATTGCACCCAAAAAGTGTTAAAAATGAAAATGGGTCAAGTGTACTCACGGTTTTGCAAGCTTCCACTTGTTAATCCGCGAGGAGTTTGTTGGTTGTTGGAGGAGGAAACACCAAGTCCTTCTACACGAGGAAACATAGATGTATGAGTATTTGGACGATAACGGAGGATTAGGAACTCGGGATGAAAAGTATAACAAAAGTAAGTATATGAGAAAATAACCATCTAGCACCTAATACTCGTCTTTGACACTATGAAACCCATGGGGGTTTGAATGTTTTCATGGGTTAAAGTACCCATTAGAATAGTAATGAGTACTAAGTTCTTAGATGGTGTAACTTAGTATTTTGACAAATAATCATTAGATTATCATCAAATGTTCGGTTACTATAGGCATTATGTATTCTATATAGTATATATCATAAGTTTTAGTCCATCAAGTATAACAAGATTATCATAGAAGTCATGCATGAGGTAGGAGGATAAACCGTCCATTTAAGACCTCTTTTATATTTTCACCAATGCACAAGTTGTCAAAGACAACAAGGATGGTCATGAATGGATTATTACAGAAATGAAATATACTAACTAACTAACTAAGAAGAAAACATCAAGTGAAGTGTGGATTGTAAGTGGGATAGCCCAAGTTATCCAAATAATCACACATATACAAGTTCAAGACTTGTTCATCACTTCTGGGTTAAAACCCTTTTGAAAACAGAAAGTTTAGAGGATTAAAACCTCTGAATTTGTATGTTACAACCTTGTTTTTAAGCACACATAATCATAGTCTTGATTAGTGGCATAAGGACATAGAAATGTATGAAGAAAACATCAGTTTTCTTCCAAAACATGAAGATAAAAATGAGCAGAATTTAGGTGCACTTTGGACCTCAAAAATGGTGAGGTTTCACCTTAGTTTGCCCAATCAAAATTGTGAGAACCTTCCTCGAGGTTATCCAAGTGTTGTAGAAGAAGAAATAAGAAGATAATTGAAGTGGAAGTGAGTTAAAACTCACTTTTTGTTGCTGAAAGTTCCTGATGTTGATGCTGAAACTCAGCTGAGTTTGGGAGGGTTTTTGATGTGTTTAGAGGCTTGTAAAAGTGGGATAAAGGATGGGGAAGTGCTTATTATATAGGGAAGGGATTAGAGTTTCATTGGGTTGGGATTTGGAAGTGTTTAGAAGAGGTTAATCATTGAAACAAGCCCACAAAACCCAGCCAAGAAGGGCTGTTTTGGCGCTGATTTGGGTTGCCATTCTTTTTATTTTTTTTAACATTATAATGTTACATATTTATGTTATATGTTAAGTATTTAATATATTCAATGTATAACCTAACATGTTACAAGTCCAAATGTGTGTATTTATCATGTTTCAAGGTAGAAACATTATATTCTTATAGATGATATGAAAGTAAACATGTTTTAATAAAAAAAAAAAAAGAACATGTTACAAGTAACAAACAAGTACGATTAAGTATGAAGATCGAGATTTAGTATCGTATACGCATGAATTAAACATGTATGACAAAGGTTTGTAAGTTTAACACATCTTGCAAGAATTACGAATAGGTTATCATATGTATAATGAATTCAAACGATGAATAAGTATGAATATGTAAAACACGAATTGTAAAAAATACAAATTTTATTTATGATTCAAGTCTCGGATTTTACAACGAATACAGCGAAAAGACGATTACAAGAATACAAGGTTTCCAAAAATAGAAATACGAACAATGCTTTCTACTTATGGAAAGTACGAAGAAGCAGGGCGTTACACAACAGCCTTTATGAGACCCTTTATCGGACCTAAATTCATTACTCTCCTAAGTAACAATCTCGTTCAAGGCCTCCATAACCTACCTAAACTTTTCTTTACTTACCACTTCATCCGGGTAAACATCGAAACGTGGAGGTGTTGGATAAATGACATTGCTAGCCTCAAGATACTCCTTATTCCGGTGTCACACCCCAACCGATGGCGGAAACATCAGAGTGAGACGAACGAGATTGCTCGAGACTTCTTAACACTAAATGTGACAAGTATTAAATAAATAATTTCATTTCATTTCTATGATCAAGTACATTGTTTGAAATAGAATACAACAAGTTGAAACAAATTGAATTACAATACAATAATTATCGAATGACTAAACTAATAAACACGAATTTAAATTTGGTGCGTTTCTAGGCATCCTACTAAGTTCCGTGCATTATCATCAAAATCCTGCAACACGTTTTAACGTATAGTTCAATACAAAAGTATTGGCGAGTATACAGGTTTTGAGTACTAGCATAAGTATATAAAAGTTGAACAATCCACATGACAAATTTAGTTAACAAGATTAACGCATTACTAGCATGTGAATAAACAAGTCAACCCAAAGATTACCGCAAGTATGAATGAATGACTTAACATGACCTCAAGTATACTGGTTGTGCGTTACTCCTATAACGCTATACATGTTAAGAGTAGGCTCGTATGAAGTTAATGACGAGTTTATCACAAAAAGAATAACCCTAGAATAACAAATCAAGTATAACATATTAGCATGCATGAATTGGATTGTTGTGTATTTGCATAAAGAATGTGTGCTTATGTAAGTTTGTATAATGTAAACGTGTTTCACCCAAAAGTGTTAACGAAAAAAGGGTGTCGAGTATACTCACAAGTTTGCAAAAGCTTTTCGATCATCCATGAGTGACGAGTTGTTTGAGGATGGGGAATTGAAGGTAAGGTTATACGGTGTTTATGGAGTAGTTGGATTCGGGATTTAGAATTCAAGTACAAAAGTATGTTATGCATAAAAGTATATCTAGTCTAGATACTCATTTTTGACACTAAGTTGTATGTGATTTCATGGGTCCTAGTTTTCCCCTAGTTTTCCCATGAACAAAAACAGAATTTAAACCTTACTTTGGACCTAAAATATGGTAAGGTTTCACCTTAGTTTGCCATGGCAAACTTGTGAAAACCTTCCTAGAGGTTATCCAAGTAAGATAGAAGAAGAAACAAGAAAGAAATAAGTGAAGAAGTGAGCTAGAACTCACTTATAAGTCTTGAAAGTTTTTGCCCAAAATCATAATTTTTGGAGTGTTTTTTAGAGGATTTGAGAGTGATTATGGTGTTTGGAAAGTGAAAATGAGGGTTAGACGTGTTGTATTTATAGTGGAAGAGTTAGGTTAAAATTTAATTGTGTTTTAAAAGAAGTTAGGTGGAAGTTGGAGTGCAAAAAGGAGCCAATCTGTGCATTTTTAAGAGCTGGCTGCGGATCGACCCCGCAGGCGGGTCGCGGAAGAGAACCAAGGGACTTGTGCGTGTCGCCTGGATTACCACCTGGTCAATCTTTCAGTTTTTGACATAATCAGTCCCCCAACTTTGGTTTTCGGTGTATTTTAAGGTATAACTTGGTATAATTACATATAATTAAGTATAGAACATGAATAAAAGTAGGGATTAAGTATGGTATATGGAAAATATTTGCCTTTATAAAGCGTATAGAATCACATATTTACGACCGATTGTTAGTAAAACAAGTATGTGTTTGCGTGTGAGATGAATGTATATCAAACAAGTGCGCATCTCGAACATAAAACGAGTATGCATAATCAAGGTATGAATTCTCATAAAATGATCAAGTTTTTATTACGATCGACGCTGCGAATTACGAAACTGGAAGTGAAATACGATTACGATACGGATATAAGTTTCAAAAAATAGGAATATAAATAATCTTTCTAAATAAGGAAGGTTTCAAAAAGCGAGGCGTTACATCCGGTGATCCTCATCTCGGATAGTCAATCCTATGTTGGTTTCGTGAAACATGCAACCTTGTGATTGGAACACAACTTGGCCACGAATTTGTGATTTAAAAGATTGTATTTAAGCAATTGAAACTGAATGTTTCGAAGAAAGATAAATCTTAAAGTTTACAAGTCTAAATAAAAAAATAATCAATAAACTAGAAAATCGACGAAACCCTAATATATAATAAACAAAAGGGCCACTAAACATGAGCTCCATGACCTGGCAAACGGGTTGGGTCGGGTCATGGGTCAAAATGGGTTCGGGTCAAAACGGGTTCGGGTCAAAACGGGTCAATTATAAAAAAGGGTTGTTTTGGTTCGGGTCGGAACGGGTTCGGGTCGGAACGGGTCCGGGTCCGGGTCAGAATAGGTCCGGGTCAGAACGGGTTCGGGTCGGGTCGGGTCGGATCAGGTTTTTTTTAACACAAAATTAGATACACTAAATGATATAAAAGCCATCATGTCAGGTACCAAGAAACCTACATTAAATGATGTAAAGATTTGTTAAATTTGGGTACTATTTCTTTCGATTAACATTTGGCAGCTATCAAACAGAAAGCATATATTTATAATTACAAAATAATGGTGTATCAGTTTAACAAACATGTGCATCATAACAAAAAGTTACTGTATCAACTTGAAATCAAATATCTAGAAGAAGGTAATTATAAATCTTTTGGATCTTCATCTTTTTGCTCGTTACAAATCTTCACCCAACTTTGGCCCAATAAACTTCCCCACAAGCCCAAACAAGCCAATGTCTCAATACCTGAATCAAAAGGGCCACTAAACATGAGCTCCATGTATGAGCCCATGGATGCTCCTGCATTAAGGGGTTGTTTGGCAACATCTGAATGGTTAAGTGTTGAACCAGTAAGAGGTCTGAACCATTAAGAGCCTGTATATGCTTAACCGTTCAGAGGCAAATGTCTGACCAATTCAGATTAGAGGTCTTAACCATTCAGACTCTGTATAAATCTTAATCAATCAGAGGCAAATGTCTGAACCATTCAGACATCTGCTCATGAAACAAACAGTCTGAACCATTAAGTGCTGAACCAGTAAGAGATCTGAACCATTAAGAGGTAACCAAACAGCCCCTAAGTGTTCTGGAACGTGCGATACAACTATGATGTTATACTATTTATACGATGTTGTTATCATATTTTAAACAATGCAGGCATGTGGCTATTGATATTACATGTCTTTTTGATCAAATATTACATTGTGTTGTTTTAGGTACTAGGAACATACATTCGTAAATGGACGTAGATACCCTCACCTATAAAACTCATGTGTGTGCACTTTTCGCCTCCTGGTTGTATACTACGCTTTTCATGATGAAATCACTCTGTACAGGAGGATCCGAAGTCTCTATAGATATAGAATGAATTTCTAGAATTGTCCTTTATCTTTATACCTATTTTCAGGCGTTGTCCTTTATGTTCAAAATTGACGAGTTTTGTCCTTTATGTTTTCATATCATACAAGTTTTGTCCTTTAGGCCTAACCCAGTTAGTTTTTTCAGTTAAACTTGCTCATATGCTTTGCACATGAGGGCATTTTTGTCAGTTAAAAGGTAAGTTCAACGGCAGATTTACAGCTCAAAGATTCTGCAACCTTTGAATTGACAAAAATGCCCTCATGTGCAAAGCACATGACCAAATTTAACTGAAAAAACTAACTGGGTTAGCCCTAAAGGACAAAACGTGTATGATATGAAAACATAAAGGACAAAACTCGTCAATTTTGAACATAAAGGACAGCGTCTGAAATGGGTATAAAGATAAAGGACAATCCTTGAAATTCACTCATAGATATATATACAGTTATATGCAGCCACGGTATTGTGAGAACAAACAGAAAAACGAATCAACTATTATTTCATTTTTTAATGTTTTTATACTATAAGAAAATGATAGAATTGCAATGTTTTATTCATCTCTTCTAAATTTTAAAATAACTATAAGAATAAATTTTGTTTATGTATATAGCTTACACTAGCTTAAGATCCCGTGAATTTCACAGGTTACTAAAAGAAAATATCTTCATTATCGCCATTGACATATATATTATGATTTTATGCACATTAAAACACAAATGAATATATCAGAGTACAACGACAAATTAAAATACATGAATATGCAATAATCACAAACGAATATATTAGAGTACATCCTTTATATTATTGACTTGTTCTAGGGTATATATAAACCGAAATAAACTAATAGGACCACCCATGGCAAAACACCATAGTCCAAACTATGCCAGGGAGCTAAGAAACACAGCGTATTTTCTAAGAGCTTTGCCTTGCGATAATTAGCAAACAAAAATTGTGTTTACACATAGTAGTACCAGCATCTATTGAAGATTTCACAGAACACTGACCTTGTTTGTGATTGGCCCGTCTTTTAAGGCCCGATCAACCCAGATGATATGCAGATTATAGTGTGAAATTCATGCCATGCCCTTGTATTCCTATACATGCGTGCTGGTCATTATTTATTTGGTTAGAGTGTCGTGCTAATAACGCGAAGGTAGCAGGTTCGACACCTGCATGGCCCACTTTAATTGATTTTTACAACTATTTTACCCATTTCTTCAAGCATTATAGTTGCGAATCTGTAGAGTACAACTTCAAGTCATTTATGGCTTGTTCTACATATTTATAATACTATCAAAAAATTTCATTTAATCAAACAGTTTTAGAGGCACCTGATAGTGAATTTGAGTTGCTCTTTGAATTGCATAAACTTGGGACTCTTCATGTTCTCAAAGTTGAAAACATATAAAAAATATATTTCTCAATTAAATCCCTTATTGAATTCACTATGTTCTCTTGATATTCCCTTCCTTTCTTCTTCGTTTTTGACAACATCACTGCATATTTGACAGCTATTAACAAATTAATACAAAGCTGTCTTAATTTGTACCAGGTGTTGAATCTTCAAACAAACCTGGTATAGCTCAATTCATTGAAAAATGAGTTTGTTTGGGTAGATATTTCATTTATAGGTTAATTTGAGTCTACTAATGCACAGTTCAAACTAAATAGGTTTATTGTATAAATAGGTGAATGTGAATATTGTATTTAAGAAGTAAATTTAGATAAACCTTCGAAAAGGCAATCCCTGATTTTAATGGCTTAAAAAATGCCAGCTAATAAGGTTTTAAAAAACCACAAAAAGAATTAATGTACAGTTAAAATTAAACAAAGATATGAAAAAGTTATACCCGTCTATCATCTATTTCCCTGCACTGGCAAAACCACTAAACCAATAACAAACATGCAACAGATTCACAACTAACCAGTAACAACAGAAGCAGCTCACCGTCACCGCTCCCGTCCTTCCGGCAGCTAAAAAAAACCTTTTTCCAGTGGATCTGCCACCGTCGGCTAACTCAATTCCTTCGATTAGTAAAAGTTGCTTTTATTCACTTTCAAAAAAGCACATCAACAATTTCAGATCACTTAAATTACAGAGTAATAATGAACAACATCTACCTTCTCAGATTCCAAACAACCCTTGTAAACACTTCCAAATCAAACTTCTCCGATCAAACTCGCATACATGAAGTTTCGAGAAAATGATAGATGCATTGTGTAATAAAACTTTATCGGCCAGTTTCCCGCTAGTCATCTTTCTTTTCTTATATATTATTTTCTTTATCTGTTCAACAAAAAAAATCTATCACAAGGCGTACAAAATGATAGATGCATTAAGCTTTTAATTTAGCTGCGATGTCTACCTATAACTATCCTAGATAAGAATTTCTATATTTTTTAAAAAAAGAAACAATTGTCATTAACAGCCTTTCGCTTCAGTTAAAAATACAAAGCCTTAAATCAGAATCACAAACATATGACGTGGAATTCACAAATCCAATAGAATATTTTAAATGAAAATAGGGTGAAATATAATAATTCTTTAATTGAAATATGAAACTTACCAATATATACCGCCCATCATCAACATAATCCGGAGATTTCAGTTCTCAGTCCATAATTGACGACCAATATGAACACCGAACAAAATAGCTGACCACCACATATCATACTCATACTCATTGCATCGCTACCCTAATCTGTGTCCACACGCACATAATGCATAATTCCCAAATCGGCATAAAAGTACACCACAATCTCCATCTGTAAGCATTATACTACATTTTAAACATCAAGCAGAATCATTTCACGACAAAATGATAGAAATTTATCCCGAATTTCATAGTATACACTCACGATGATCTCCGATGAGGTGACTGAGGATTTGGTGACCCGATAAACACATAAGGAGTTGGCACAGGTAAATTCCACTCCAATGCTACCCAAAATCCTCTTCTCCATCACTGATACATGTATATATATTCATAAGCTCGATAGGAAATCTAAATGAAATCATTGACCTTAGGGGTCCAAATCTCTTCATACTTGGAAGCGATAAGCATTGCACTCATGCCTACACACTACAATTCTCTTCTAGCAACAGTTTCAGAAGCCAAGAATCTGCCAACTATATCGATTGTCAGGTATAGTGTTTCAAATGAAAGCTCGAGTTTGTTGTGAACTTTAATCAAATTCTGCATTCTTGTACCATTCAAGAAACAATAAAACACCAATTGGATCGCAACATTACCAAAATCAATTAAAAAAACTACCAAAACGATCACTTTATTGAAACAATCAATCACTTCACTCAGAAACCCTAAAAAGTTATTACATTTAGCTAATGTAATATTAGACAATCAATCATGTGGCAAATTACAAAAAAAAAAAAAAAAAAAATGGGAGTAGGGTTAAAAGGCCTACCTATTCGAAGAAAAAAAACACATATTCATACAAATTCAATAAAAAGAAACAAAAAAAAAACCTTTCTCTTCAAAACTTTTCGACCAGACAATGGTGGTTCGTCGGAATCATAATATCCCTGCCAACCTAAACCCTGTAGAAACCCTAGTTGCCGTCGAGGCGGCGACGCCGCCGTAAAAGCACCGTGAGAGAGAGAGGGGAACTGTCCGTCTTCGTCTGGTGTGTTAAATGGAATAGGCTCTCTATAATGATGGTGGGCTTAAAAAGCCATCATTCTTGCTTGCGATGCAACCGGAAGAGTTCTAGGGTTTGTTTCCAGCCTCCAGGGATTAGGAAACACGAATAGAAAAGCAATAGAAAAATTAGTGCTAGATTTGGGTGAGAATTCAAGAAGAAGATGAGAAGCATGAGACATGCTGATACATTAGATCATAAATTAGGGTTAGAAAAGAGCGTGTGAGAGAAGGAACGAATGTGATAAAAGGAGAATGGAGGAAAAGAGTTTGGCGCCTAGAATGAATTATCTTGATTAAGAGGGTGTCCACATCAACAAAATGATTGGCTAAGAATATGCCATGTGGCTAATATGTATTCTTTTAGTATAGTAGATAGATATGTGTAAATCATATCTAGGTTATATTACAATTGAGTGCTCCCGTATATACATATTATAATATAGTATGTTTAATTGGAAAGTATAAAAATTTAGTGAGTCGGTGCCCATTTATACATAGGAGTGTTCAATGAATCAAAACTCGTATATATTCGAATTAATTGAATCGAGTTATTCGATTTTGAAATTTTGAAGTTTGATTTAAATTCGATTCAAAATTCGATATTCAAATTCGAATTTGATTCCAAATTTTATATTAGCAAGATTCGAATTCGATTACTAAACTTAAATCGCATTTCAAGTTATTCAAGTCTGATTCGAAGATTGAACCCGTAGTTGACTGCTTTAAACTGGGGACTAAAAATCAAATACAAAACCATAAAGCCGATTACTATGTTATAGATTTAAAATTTTCAAACATCTAGTGATTTTAGGATTTTAGGTTATTTATGTAATTTAAACCCTAAAAGCTTGTAGGTTTTTTAAACGCTACTATAACCAGCGTTTCAAAAAGAGCTTTTCAACTAATCTAAGAGTTTTAAGTCTGTTTCAACCAAACAAGACTTTTATTGGGGCTGGAGCTTTTTCTTAAAAGATTGAAGCTTGAAGCTCCTAAAAGCTCGTTGTCAAATGTTGTGTGTGTATATATATAAAATAAAATAAAATGGCATAATTTGAATTTAAATTTCAAATCGAATCGAAAATTACTAAATTCAACTCATGTACTTGGGGATCTGCACAAATGCAAACTTATTTGTATAAATTGATTGCAATAATTTGCATGCACATGAAACTAAGGAGACGAATTATAAGGAAAATATATAAAGCTAGGAAGGTAGGTACTTTTTATAGTTTATTCATTCATTTCTTAATCAAACTTGCTTTATTGGTATTACAATCAAAGTTCCTTTAAGCTAGTTTGAAGGAAATAAGCTTCTTGTATTGGATCAGTGGTTTGTAACAAACCACAGCCTCGTAGGTATGTGATACACCACCATCTGCTGCCTGAATAGTCAACTTGTGAGTGAGGCCCGGAAGGTCGTCACATTGGATCACCTTCTGAAACGTTAGCTGATGTTTGGACACAAGGTTGTGACATGCCACCGCGTACTTCCCCAACTCTTTTAAGTAATACGTCTTCTCAATGCTCCCAGCTCCGCCCCCATAAGTACCGGACACACCACTCGCGAGGATTGCACCAAAGAAAATTATTGTCACAAGGAGACTAAGGAGCTGAGCCATTTTGGTTATGGGTAGATGAATATCATATATCTATTTATATAGAGATGAAGTGGCCGGGCATTTGTATTCATCTATGAGCTATGACAATTGACTACCACATTTAGTGCATTCTCAGCTAAATCCTAGCTATATATGCGGTGAGTAAATGAATCCATACTATATATGTCTCCTATCGAGTTACACATGTAGTGTGAGGTTCATTGGGGAATACTAAAAAAGTGGGGAACCGACTCAAACGAACTCCGATTGGACTCATTCCAGCGGCGTTGGAACCGGCTCGTCGAACCCTAACTAGGATCTCTTAACCACAAACCCTAAATCATAACCCCTAAACCCTATTAGGGTTTGGCTTTTAGGGTTTAGCTTTAGGGTTGGTTTAGCTTTAGGGTTTAGGGTTTAGCTTTAGGGTTTGGGTTTAGGGTTTAGCTTTTAGGGTTTATAGTTTAGATTTTACGGTTTAGCTTAGGTTTTAGCCTTATTTTTTAGCTTTAGGGATTAGAGTTTAAGAGTTAGGATTTAGGGTTTAGAGTAAGAGATCCTAGTTAGGGTTCGACGAGCCGGTTCCAACGCCGCTGGATGAGTCCAATCAGAGTTCGTTTGAGTCGGTTCCCCGCTGTTCCCCATTTTTTTAATGTTCCCCAATGAACCTTCACATACACATGTATACATATAAAGTCAAATATATTACGTGTTCAAAAACATAAATATATTAAAGAATCATATTCACCACCAAATTATTTAATAATTAAAAGTATTTAATATGCATTTTTGTGACTGAAATTTAACTTAATTCGGTCATACTCCAAAGTAAAATGTTTGTTATGCATATTAAGATAAATATTAAGTCAAAGAATTCTAATAAAAGGGTGCTAATGACTTAAGATTTTACGGGTTTTGTTAGGAAATATATAAAACCAGGGGAAAGATCAAATAAAAAGTTTATTTTGCCTAAGTAGGATGAGAAGGAATCTTAACCATTCATTTTTCAAATCAATGGTTAAGATGAAAATGTAGGGGAAAGGAGGAGTGCAAGGGTATCTTGGGAAAATCCTATTTATGGACTTTCTCTCTCCACATGCAAGGCACATGCATATTCCACCCCCGTTTTTTAAACGTACATAACTTTTTTATATGACATTATTTTTTCATAAAAATTTCACCGTGAAATCGAGTGTCTTTTTATCTTTAATTTGAGTACCATATTGCTATATAAAATATGAAAACTAAAAAAAAACTCACTAAAATGTGTTGTATTTCTATGTTGTATAACATTTTTTTGTGCTAATTTTTTTGTGCTGAATTTTTTTGTCTTAATTTTTTCTCTCAATTTTTTTGTGCTGGATTTTTTTTTTTGTACTACATTTTTTGCTGAATTTTTTTGTGCTATATTTTTTTGTACTAGATTTTTTTGTTTGTGCTATATTTTTTTACTAGATTTTTTTGTGCTATATTTTTTTGTGCTAAATGTTTTTGTACTAGATTTTTTTGTTGTATTTTTAAAAAACAAAAGGGGTGTCACATGTCATTTTTACTCCTATTTATAAGGACCAAAATGCCCTCCATTCCTACTTATTAGGAGTGCCACATGTCATCATCACAATCCTTCTTAGTCTACTTAGGCAAAATCCACTTTTTAGTGGATTCTTCCCCTGTAAAACCATGCACATGTGATGTTTTCGTAGTAATTAATGAGCCTTGGATAAATGATATTGGTTGGGAGTAACGAGTTAGTGTAGTTGAAGATAATATATTTTATCAGTTAATTAATTGATATGTATTATTATAGGGGTTTTAGAGTGAACATTAAGTTAATAGTGAATTGTGTGAACTAATCTGAACCATTAATTGTTTATATCATAGAAATTTTAATAATGGTAGTTTTGTAATTATTTATGTGTGAAAAATAAATTAAAAGGGTATAAAAGTAAATTGTTAACTATTTTTCTCTCCAATTAAATAATTAATTATATTCTCTCTTATTTTTTTGTCTCACCAATTAACTAATTTTTTAATCCTAAAAAATATAATCATTATAAAATATTATTCCATCTAGAACATTATTAAAAATACTGTAGAAGTGAATGTACATATATGTCAGGGTCGTCTCCAAAAATCTTCGAAAATATGTGGGCCCCGTGTGAAGACAAAATACGGGCCCCTAAAATATAAACTTCTTAAAAGGAATATACAAAAAAGTTATAAATATATGAAAATGAGCTAAAAATTTGTGGAATCACTCGCATGTTGCGACGGTCTGCTTTTTTTACGTGGAAACGTAGATAAAAAACACATCACACGCGCATTTGAACAACGAAACGTAGAAAGAAAACACGTTATAAGGGTAAATTAAGAAAATACGGAATAGTTACGTCGTAACTTTAAAAATCGTTATTTACGATCATGTAAAACTATCGTAACATATCCAAATTTATTTAGAAAATACATAGAATTGAAAGAGAAAAAAAAACAAAATAAGACTTTTTTCATAAAAAAAATGGAACATACAAAACTACTTGTAGATTGAATAACATTTTAAAAAATTAACACAAATAATTATTTTCAAACTAGATTTGAGAAATAACTATGATTCCCATTTTGTTTTAATGTGATACAAAATTAGTCAATTAATGTCATTTGAATTTAATGCATAGGTAACAAACATAAAGAAAAAAAATCAACTAAAAATGAAGCTATCAAGATTAGAACCCAATGTCTGCTTACTAATTAAGTGACATGGGAACCACTAGACCATACGCCTCTTCTTGTCATTTTCCAATTCAGTACTTATATATTGGGTCCAATCTAATATGTTATAAACTTATTTTAACTAACGTATTTCATGATTTTGGAATATAGGTTATTGTTAAAAGCAACGGATGGCGATCAAGCTCAACGAAGAATCGAACACGATCAAAGATTCAAGCTTCCGCATTTTGTTTAATCGTTTACGAAACTAAACAACGATAACATGTTGAAATAATTTAATATTTATGAAATTCGAAAATATGTGCGGGCGTGTATTATTTATACATATATAAATGCATAATTTTTATAAAATTTCAATTCTCTAAGTAAGGGTCTTATAGTAGGGGTGTTCAATGATCAAAACTCAAATATTCAAATTAACTAAATCGAGTTAATTCGATTTTGAAATTTTGAAGCTTGATTCAAAATTCAATATCACATTAAACTTCGATTCGAAATTTAAATTTAGCTATATTCGAATTCGATTACTGAACTCGAATCGAATTTCAAGTTATTCAAGTCTGATTCGAACATTGAACACCCGTAGTTGACAAACTATTTTAAATTAGGGATTAAAAATCAAATACAAAACCTTAAAGACAATTACTATGTTAATTTTCGACATCTATTAATTTTTAGTTAATTGATTATTGGGTTGATCAATAGATTGAATATTAAATGTTAAAACTTATAGTCTTAGAAGCCCTTTTGTGTGGTGTGTGTACAGGGACGAAGCTATGAAGGGGGGGGGGGGGGGGGGGGGGGGGGGCTGTGTGTTGAATTTGAATTTTAAATCAAATCGAATCGAAAATCATAAATTTGTATTTAATTCGTAATTAGGTTACTAAATTCAACTGCACAAATGCAAACTTCTTTGTATAAATCGATTGCAATAATTTGCATATACATGAAACTAAGGAGACGAATTATAAGGAAAATATATAAAGCTAGGAAGGTAGGTACTTTTTATAGTTTATTCATTCATTTCTTAATCAAACTTGCTTTATTGGTATTACAATCAAAGTTCCTTTAAGCTAGTTTGAAGGAAATAAGCTTCTTGTATTGGATCAGTGGTTTGTAACAAACCACAGCCTCGTAGGTATGTGATACACCACCATCTGCTGCCTGAATAGTCAACTTGTGAGTGAGGCCCGGAAGGTCGTCACATTGGATCACCTTCTGAAACGTTAGCTGATGTTTGGACACAAGGTTGTGACATGCCACCGCGTACTTCCCCAACTCTTTTAAGTAATACGTCTTCTCAATGCTCCCAGCCCCGCCCCCATAAGTACCGGACACACCACTCACGAGGATAACACCGAAGAAAATTATTGTCACAAGGAGACTAAGGGGCTGAGCCATTTTGGTTATGGGCAGATGAATATCATATATCGATTTATATAGAGATTGTATTCATCTATGAGCTATGACAATTGATTACCACATTTAGTGCATTCTCAGCTAAATCCTAGCTATATATGCGGTGAGTAAATGAATGCATACTATTTATGTCTCTGAGTTACACATGTATACATACATATAAAGTCAAATATATTACGTGTTCAAAAACATAAATGTATTAAAGAATCATATTCACCACCAAATTATTTAATAATTAAAAGTGTTTAATATGCATTTTTGTGACTGAAATTTAACTTAATTTGGTCATACTCCAAAGTAAAATGTTTGTTATATATATTAACTAGTGTTACTAAATCCGCGCGTTGCGCGGTGGGTGGGTATTAGTTCGTTTAATTACGGTACTGACACTCCAATAGAGAAAAAAAAATCATGATATGACCAAAAATATACCAACACGGCGGGAATTTGATCGGTATCGGTTTGCTTTGTTACGTCACCTACACTCGTTACAGCAACCCATAGAGAAAAAAAATCTTGATATGATCAAAAAATACTGGTACGTGAATTACATCGATAAAAAACAAACGCAAGTTACATAAGATATATAAAAGAACCACATATAGGTATGGCAATGGGTCAGGTTTGGGATGAGTTTAGATAATCCCAAACCCAAACCCGGTTAGATAAGCTTGTCCCAAACCCGTCCCAAAACCCGTCGGGTTTCTAGCGGGTAGATACCCATCGGGTATCGGGTATCCTCGCGGGTTTCGGGTAAACCCGTTAATTTAAAAAGATTACTCGTTGGGTATACTCATCTCAAAACCCATTGGGTATCTATCAGGTAACTACTAACCGGTTACACTTTGTATTGTCATTATAAAAATATATATCAAATAACTACAATGTATACGGAATAGAATACCTATATGTGTAAAAAATGGATGTATCATATATATACATATTTAATAATATAAAAGGAATTATATCGGGTATACAATCGAGTAAACGGGTACACTTTATCGGGTAATTGGGTCGGGTAAACGGGTATATCACTAAATCCCAAACACGTGAAAAAAATAAAAACTATTACCAAACCCGTCCCAAACCCGATTAACCGTCCCAAATGTGGCGGGCTTCGTGTTTACCCAGCGGGTTCAGGTTTGATTGTCATCCCTAACCACATAACACATGTAAAAAACCACTAAATAAGAAATAAAAATAAAAAAAAAACAATAAAATAAATGTACTGTTCATTCAGTTTATCTATTATTAGTATACAATTATGATAACATATTAAGTCAAAGAATTCTAATAAAAAGGGTGCTAATTTTTTTTTAACAGCACAGATTTTTACCCCTAAATATACACCTCTTAAGGATTGAACCTTGGTCTCCCCACAAGAGGTAATTCCTCTTGACTACTAGGCCAAAGCCTAGGTTTAAAAATTAAAAAAAAAAAAAAAAAGGGTGCTAATGACTTAAGATTTTACGGGTTTTGTTAGGAAATATATAAAACCATGCACATGTGCTGTTTTCGTAGTAATTAATGAGCCTTGGATAAATGATATTGGTTGGGAGTAAGGACTTAGTGTAGTTGAAGAATATATTCATCAGTTAATTAATTGGTATGTATTATTATATATTGTATTATAGTAGGTTATCACCCGGGATTGCTTCCCGGGCTCAAGAAAGTTACTTGTATTAAAAACTATTTATGATTAATACATAATTAAAATCATACCAAAAGTATGACATATTACATGTCTTGGCTATTGAAGAGTTATAAACTTTTCGTAAACTTAATTACGGGTTGTGAACGTGTAATAAAAGTTATAAACTTATTGAATGCTTTCGATTTGTGTTTATAAATTACTTTATATTAAAAAAATGAATGTTTTTTTAAACAATTGAATAATAAGTTACCGTATAACACACAAAAAGCTTGTTTAAAAAAATAAAATGATTAGAAATCAATACAATACTAATAATGTGTTGATACACGAATGAATTTCACAATGATCTCAAAAGGTTTAGCAATTCTCAAGTCTTGTAAAGTTTCAATAGTTAGTGGATCGGTTGAATTCTACTACACAAATAGGCAAGAGGAAACCATATCTTGAGAAAAGTAAACAATTGACAAATATGTGGCTTATAGAGGGTCAAATGGACGGGTTTGGTGAGTTATGTAACGGGTCAAGACATCAAATTTAGACAGCCAAGTGCAAATGCTTAAGAGTTGTTACCGCATGTTGTCAAACTAAATGCCCATAAATTATAGCTTGTAGTCTTACTACTCCCCTTTATGCCTTTTAAGAGTTTTTCATTCTTGCCTACAACACCAGTCAAAAACCATTATTTATATGTTTGACTTTTCAGGTCAATATTTTAACTTTTGAAATCAGTTCTACTTCCACACCATCTCCACTTAACCCATATGAATGAACACAAAAAACACGACATGAACGAACTCACTCGACTCTTATTATAAGCCAAAGCACACCAAATAAACGATTAGGAGGACCCTCTTTATAATAAGCCAAACCTATCTTATGTAGGCTCAAAAACCAATAAAATAAACACAATAACTAAATCACACTTATCCTAACATATTTAAAATTCAAACAAAACAAACCAAAACTCAAATACTTCGACCTTCTCATACTACAACTTGTTTCCATGCAGCCAAACCTTCAAGGTTAGTCCAACAAACACATGGTGTACTATATTTATCACTTGAACATCCCAAAAAAAAAATACTCTTAAGTACACTTGAGAACAATATGTGACCATGATACCATATATTTTATCCAGAAGGCAATAAACAAACTTAAAAATAATTACTTCAGAATATAAGAAGCATTGTTAGTGCAAACTTTACTCAACCAAAAGTTAAAAATAATTACCTCAGAATATAAAAAGCATTGTTAGTGCAAACTTTACTCAAGCAACGCATTAGCAAGTGTATGTGTAACACCTCGAAAAATTCGTGTTCAATAAAATAACGACACGCGTCATGTAAGACAAAAAGTGTTATAAACCCGGATCTAGTTAAAGATGTATGGCAGGATTTAAAAGTGTCATCATGTAAATTCGTACCGCTGAACGACCTCATTATGGATCCCAAGACCCTAATGTATATTATAAACATCTGTTATACTCAAATCCGGTAAATACTAACAATAATTGATTCAAAATTTCAAAAGTGGAATCCTACGAAGAAATGCACGACAACCCTTCGTTCATGGCTTTTCGTTAAAGTCCAAGACAATTGTACATCATTAAAGGTGATCTAAACTGTACAAGGCATGTTCATGAGGCCCCATTCTGAAAAATAGAAGCCCAAAATTCGTAATAACCATGTTACCTGTTCGAAGCTTGAAAGGGCAAGAGTTTTTGTTCTCTGGAAAAGGCTTACGGACCGTAAGCCTCAAGCCTTACGGTCCGTAAGGCATGCACAGCGACCAGATTATTGACAGTTGTCTGTTATAAACGTTCTAACCGACTTAAGAAGATATTTTTCACTTCTTGGACGACCCCTACATACTTTTAGACCTTAGGGGCACATGTTGATGATCAGGGATCCATGTTAGCATGATTTGTCATGATCATAATGGGTCAAAATCACTATAAAAGGTCCCTCAATGTTGCAACATTCTTGCATTCATTCCATCTGCATTTGTGAAGACTTCTGGAGTTCCAAAGCAGACCCAAGTCATCCCTAATCGTGCATATGACTTCTGTAAGTATGCTTAACTTTTCCTAATTGAGTTTTACTTAGTTATTAGCTTAAAAGTCAAACCGTCGTAATTAACGTTTAACTTAGCGATTAATCATTAATGGTCCAGTGATTAGTCGAATTGAAGGTAGTTATAAGTTGGTATTTATGTGGGTAATAAACCCTTAGAAGGGCACCCTCTGATTCCCACTCTAACTAGACCATTTGTCGGGTCAAAGTTGATTTGAAAAAGTCAACAGAATGCTAATCTTCGAATTAACGCATAATTAGCAATGTAGAAGGCATGTAACCTATTTTACCACTCATATAACTTGGTAATAAGTATAAGAACTGGTCTAAGCTTGTTTGATCCGACAAATTTCTGTTTAGACCCGGTTCGGAACCGAAAGTCGCAAAACTTTGACTTTTGCTTTGACTTCAGTTCTGACCCGATTTAGCATGTTTTAGAAATGCATTAGAGCTTTAATTGGACTAGGTTACATGCTAGTATAACCCTCTGTGATTATACACCATGGTTCATTAGTTATCCGATTAATATGCATGATTCCGTTAATTGCTTATCTGTTGACTATTATGCCCTTTTCACCATAAAACGTGATTTTTAAAATGTAAAAGAGTAGAAACCTTAGTTACTGATTTATAAACTTGTACCCAAAATTTGACATCAGTTTGAGGTGCAGATTGAGAGTTATGCTCATTAGCGTAATTAGAAAGCTTTTTAGCAATTAAACGGCATAACTAGCATATAGCCTATTTAAACCCACTTTTTTATATCAAAATTTTTACACACTGATGTAATATAATATTTTGAGATTTTTGAAGATTTTTAATTAATTTTAGGCTGAGCATAACTTAGAGTTATAAGCTTGATCCGGTAATTGTCGGTTTTGCCCTTTTGGGCTATAAAATGAGTTTTACATATCTTTTTGACCCCAAACCTTTTGCTACTGATTTTATATGGTAAATACATTATTTTAAACCTTCTGGAATAATAAAAATATAAGCTTTCTTTATAGAACCCGGAAATGGCTCCTAATCGCCTTTTTAAGCATTTTTAACGCATAGTATGTACTAAAACTATTTTAAACATATAAGGGTTGATACCTACTGATATTTTAGGTAAATTATAATATTTTAATAGTAAGCAAAAGTTGTTTAACTCAGATTGCAGTTTTGACGTTTTTGGCTTAAGTGAAATTACCATAATGCCCTTTTGAAGCATAGTATGGTTATAATTAATAAGTTTCACATATAGGCTATACCCTACTATTATAAATTAGTAAATTAAGTATTTTCACTGATTATATCAGACCTGTAACCCAGATTATTGTTTAAACTCTTTTATAACCTTGTAAATGACCAAAATACCCCTACGGGGCATAGTTTGAGTTTAAATTCATTTCGGGCATAATTAAAGATATCTTACTGATCTCACAACATATTTAAGGCATATTAATGTAGGAAACCTGTATATGGATCTTATGGTTACCCGTTACACCTCTTGCGCGTTCGGTTCGGTTTATGTAACTAGTTTGCATAAATTAGCCGAAACGGGTCAAACCTTATCGTTTTTACCTCAAAATCCAGAATGTGTTTAGATTACCCATATTATAAAAGTCTTCAAACTTGTCGGGTCTAAATCACATTCTATTCCGGTCTTCGCTTAATCACGTGTTCGAACCGTATCGTTCCTTAAAACTAACCGGTCTAAGCTTAAGCTTAACTAAAGACCGTCAGGATTCTAATAGGTTATTATAACCTTTGTTCCAGAATAGGAGACCCGGTAAAAGCTACCCGCATTTGCTAATTGTGATTTATACTTGCAAAGGTAAATACTTTTAACTTATTTTCCCTTATACGGGCTTGGGGTACGGTATATAAAATACCGCTTGATCGGGCATTCGACCTTAATCGTTTGGTGGTTAAGTATTATCGAGATGACCCGTTTAAAAATTTGTTTTGTTTGCTTAAACGCCTTTGGGGGGTTAATGACCATGTCCCGGATATCCTTGGCATCATTTTACGAAATGGCCACGACCTAAGCGCGGAGTGTAGGCGTAAACTCGTCAGTGCACAAATAAAGTATGTGGTGTGTCTATTGATCTTTAACCCGGCACGAACCGGGCTAATGAACGCATAAGGAACATGTAATTCTTTTACAGGTTTATATATTCAAATAATTATCCCAAGTTATAAAAAGTTTGTGCCACGTGCATTCAAATCAATTTTATTCAACCTTTTCAACTGAGTCAGTTAATTGTATTTACCGGTGTAAACTGGCGTATTTTCAGTGCAGATACTACGCGAACTAGGCTGGCTTTCTCCTAGCGTCCACAATAAGTCTCGCCAGCTTGGATGTCAAAACTGTTGAACAACGTTTCCTATTTATTTTTTTGATCCACCTGTGGATTATTTTCAACTGTTTGTGATACTTGATATTACACTTATATTCGGTTGAAATATATCTTTCTTTTGCTTCTGCTGTGCATTTAAATATTGTGTTGTTTGACTCTAATGATATCAACTACGTCACGATACTCGCCTACCGGGCCCACCGATAAAACGTGGAAATATCGGGGTGTGACAGTATGTTGTTCATGTCTATAAGTAGGCAGAATATTCTTGGCATTATTATAAGCCCAGTGCAATACTACAACACTTCTTTTTCAATCAAAAGCCTAGTTTCCATTATCATCATAATCATAAGCCACCACAACAACCTGTTTGCTCATGCCATATTTTGTAACCGTGGCTCAAGCAAGATGAGTGGCTTGTTCAAGATTAGAATATACACCTGAAATAACATCATCTTCAACAAAAATTAACTCGTCTGCAACTCTTCCACCCACACGAAGATGTTCAAGCCTAGCAATCATTTCTTTCCCTGGCACACTTGTTTCGTCTTTTCAGGTAACTGAGCGACCATACCAGAAGTCATACCATGTGACACAATTGTTGCCTTGTGTACAGGGTGGCCTCCAACAGCCTGTAAGATCTGTTAGAATTCAAGAACAGTTTTATCAGAACCATATGACCTTGTTGTAAAAAAGGTATAATAAATTAAAAAAAAACTTTAACATGATTTGCCTCATGCCTTTAACATCTGGATTTGGGAACAACACACGATGGTCAAACCGACCAGGTCTAATCAGTACCAATATACAAAAGCAAATATCAAACAACTTTTCTTCCCAATTTGTTCACACTCAACCAACCAAACAACCCATCCGAGGTTGTTGCATGACATCACGCTGAAAAAATGATCTTATGTCGCAAAGAATGGGTGACACGCTTAAAAACCAACACCAATTTCCACAAAGAGCGATAAGCGGATGTTTCTAGAAGCTTCTTGTGTGTATATGTATATGATGGATGATGATATTAAGATGTAAGGATGGATTGTATCGCAAGTTGTTGCTGTGGCTGCAGGGATGCCCATGTTGATGCAAAAGTGGCGGGTGGCAGCGTTTGTTAAAGTTGTCTCAGTAGGTTGACTATTCGGTTAATTGTTTGTTCTGTTGCAAGATCCTTTCCAGCACAAAGAATCTACACATTCCATAAAAGTTTACAATAAAAAAAACGAATATTATTTCAGCCGTATATGTTAAGGTCAAAAAAGTAAACATAAGTCGGTATTAGTTGTGTTGTGTCACATATGACATAAATACTCCAATAACCACGGTTGACAAAGGTAGTCATACAAGCAAGGCAGGTGGGATGGGTAACGGGTCGGATAAAGCGAACTGATCCACATTTTTTGTCCAAAATTTTAGCTTTTTTTAATAAACAATTAGTGTGTCAAATACAGTTAAAAAATACCTTCTTACTTAAAAAATAGTCTAATTCTTTGAGTGAATAACAAAGAGTAAAGTACACAAATGATCCTTATGGTTTACCAAAATTCTGGATTTGGTCCCTAGCTTTCCGAAAGTACATGGATGGTCCTTGTTTTTGGACTTTGTAACGCATTAAGTCCCCAACTTTACCGAAAGTTACATAGATGGTCCCTGTGGTTTTCACTTTGTAACGCATTTAGTCCCTAACTTGAACATGCTAAAACCAAATGGTCCCTGTGATTTGCACTTTGTAACGCATTTAGTCCCTAACTTGGACATGTTGAAACCTTTAGATTTGTTGGCTAGGGACCATCCGTGTACTTTTGGAAAGCTAGGGACCAAATCCAAAATTTTGGTAAGCCACAAGGACCATCCGTGTACTTTACTCAATAACTTAAGAGGCTTAAAGCATTACAAATACACTTTGGAGTTTGGACGACTTTTGACCCGTTCAATCGAATTTAACATCCGTCCTTTTAGAAAGATTCTTTTCATTTTACTGTTTGACCCTTTAGGGACCAAACATATCATATTAATCTGTTGGCACATTTGATAAAAGATAACTGAGAAAGAGAACTAACTATTAGAACGCAACTAACCTCAGCAAATACCGAAACTATTTTGGGCACATATTGATTGTTGAGGCCCAGAAGTTCGATGTCTGACCTGTAGTACAATGAGCGGGGTTTATTAAAAGTACTACAAAAAGATTATAAAAGTGAAATAGAAAATAAAAAAAGACCCAAAAAAGAGATTATGTATCCACTTACCTTTCCACCATCGAACAAAGTAGTTCGTGAACAACTTTAGCCTCAATAAGATCTCCTTTAATTGGTAAACAGCTTAATCATGCAGGAATAATCTGCCAAACAAACAACACACATAAAACCATTAATCAGTTTTGATTAAGAATATAAATTTCTATTAACATATATAATAATCGGACTCTCGTCATTACACACTTCGAGAAGAAAAGGAAGATATGTATCGTAATACTTTAGAGCGGCTTCACGACACTGCTCTGCCACATCATCGAAGATGCAAATAGCAATCCTCCTTTCTTCAGCTGTTTTGTCCTTGCCCTAAAATTAAAGAAAAGGAAGATATGTATCGTAATACTTTAGAGCGGCTTCACGACACTACAGATCAGTGAAAAGCTGAAAAACAATTCAAAAGAAATTGAATAAAACAATCACAACTTTCAACTTATCCTACAAACTGTAGTCTAACTTCTAAGGTCAAACAAATTAATTTGTAATTGCATAATTCACATAAAAAACAAACTCTAAATTCGTAATAACTTTGAAGTTAAATTTTGTTTTTCTAATGCCAATTCGTAGACCAAAAAAATCCAAATCTAACAGTTCATCAAATTCCTACCATCTTTTTTTTTTCATTTTCTAATAAAGTGGGTATATTATGTCCTTACTGGTATAAGAAATGGAACCAAAATTAAGATACAAAACATTGTGGGTTGCAAATGAATGAAAAAACTAAAAACATATCATCAAACAATGTAGAAAACACGGTGCCTGACAAACTGATAAAGCATAACTAAATTAATTAAAAATTAACCTTAATTAGCAGTGATTTGTGTTGGTGCAGTAGTTTAGTGATAACGGTATAGCGAATCTGGAATCTCTCTGCCTTCCTTCCTACGGTGTCATAAAACCATCATCCCCATTTTCTCTGCAAAAAACGGTTTACTTTCTCTGCAAAAATAGCAAAATCAACTCCCATGTCTCCCACAAATCATGACAAAACACATTCTAGTACTCCGTGACCTTGAACCAGAGTCTGATGTTAAAGACCTTGAAAAAAAAAAACCAAAAGCAATTAAATTAATAACCTTATGTGGTCATCTTTCTCCCTAGTAATTGCAAGATCTGAAAAACCAAAACAAAGAACTCCACCAATCGAAATGTCAATTCAGATTCAAATTTCACCACTCCGTACAAAAAAAAGCCCTAAAATCATACTAAAAAAGCCCTAGATTCCCAATTTTAATAAACTTCACAAACTATAATCAACAATCGCACAAAATCCATATAACAAAAACAATCAAGTAAAAAAACAACACAACAACAATGTTACTGAATCAAACTTTTCTACTAAATCGACGAATTTCATAAAATTACTAAACAAAAACATGACAAAAAAGTTAAAAAAATAATCTCAAACAGGTGATATATACATACCAGTGTGTAACGACAAATGTGAAGTTGAGGTAGAAAAGACTCGATCTTTCACATGTCGACCTTTTTCTAGTTACGTCGTGCTGGTACTGAGGATGATTGGAGTAGAGTCAGATCTTGGATAATCTTCAGATTTAGAGTTTGTAATGATAAATAATCTCAAACATATTTAAATCAATCCGAATAGAAATATAAACAAAACATCATAAAAGGAAAATCATACCTTGATCTTTTGCATCGATGTTGTGGCGATGAACCGCCATGGATCCCGTATGCTTTCTCCGACAACCCGAATCTTCCATCACCATTAGACTTTTTGAGGGCATTAATATAACAAATAAACATTCTTACCTTGAACAACATCTGGATCCGAAATGGACTTGAGATTTTCAGAGATGATATAATCAATTGAATGATGAGAAGATAGTTAACAAAATCATACCTAGGTTTTAGAAAAGAAGTGACAGTGAAGAAGGAGATAGAGAGATCAGTAGCTTCTCAAGGAAGAATGAAAAGGAATTAGGGTTACATAAGTACATAGGGTCCGAATTTACTGGGTCGGGTTGCTCAAAAAAGAGATCCGCGAGCACCGTCCCATTTTCCCGCCAAAATGAATTCTGAGAAGCTCTAAGAAGGTGCCACATCAGCCCAAATCTTCTCATTTATTATATATAATAGATAATAGATATATAATAGATTATTGTTTTTATGCTATACACATCTATCTTATTTGGTGGTAAAAAAACAAATGTTTAAGACCCTTTTTTAAAATATTTATTGATGAAAAGTAAATTTTAAAAAATGTAAAGCTCGTAAATACTTAAAACTTAGAGGTTACAACTTGCAATTATAAAAAGATTTAATGTACAACAAATAAATTATTAAACATAAAATTGATAAGTTAGATCGATATCGAGGGTGGAGTGAGTATCCCTAATATATCCTTAAGCCACATTATTGTCATATCGTTTGATCCTAACTTTTCACCCCAAACCATGGATATCTATTATTTTCATCCCACACATTCTTAACCCGTTCTTAAATATTATATAAAATAGATACTGAGAAGTAGAGAGAAGTGATCAAATGATGAAAATGATTGCCCCCATTTGAGATCAAAAACATTACCAATTCAAAAGGGGTGGTGTTCTTTCAGTATCAAAGTACCACATGTATCATCCCCTCCTAATCATGAGAGTGTTTCGTGTAGTCTGACAGGATATTGAGTTCATCCAATTTTAAACGCATTCAAAAGCGTTATGTTACATTAGATTTTTACTCATATCTCAAACACACTAATTTCTTTTTCAATGCTATGTGGTGGGATCATGTACCAATAAGTTTTAACGTATGAAAAGAGATAAGAGGTAATGATCTGTAGTTGTAATAACTACTAGGCTACATTCTAGTGGCATAACAATTACTATTACCTACAATAGTGTAGCTTAATATTGTTAAATTTATATTTTTTTGAACTTGTATTTTTTATATTGTTAAACTTATATAGTGTAAATATTTGTTTGATATCGTAACTAAACTATTTACAAAAATACCAACACATCATTTTTTCTTTGTTTCGTATGCTTAGCACATAAAAAAGTCTTTTTTTATCCGAACACTATATAACTTTGTGGTTCTCTCTCGCACATGTATAATATAAACCCACGAAATTAGATCAATGAACTATTAAATAGTTATTATAAAGCGAAAAACACATAAAGAAAATAGTTAAGAAAACAGATATTTAATAAATAAAATATTCATCAAGTAAATATTAAAAAAATTAAATAGTTGAAAAACAATACACAAAAAAACAATACCAATCGGTTATTTATTTAATTAATAGGTATGGCTTGGGCTCACAGAAAAGCAAACAAAATTTTTTTCAAACGGTTATAAGAATCTTGAGCTTACAGAGTTGTGACATGTAGCGCAATCAGTTGCTTACTTATTAGGTATAGCTTAGTGTCAAATATGCATACAAATATATATTATTCAGACTATAATCAATCTACATATATTTCTTTGTATTAAGTTTAAACTTAGGGTGACTTTCAACGGATCTGACTTCTCATTATAGACTATTTTATTTAATTTTTAACCATTTGACCCACTATAGATAAAACATCCAAATCGACCTATAAGGAAAGATCAAATCACAAGGATAAAAATCCTCCTGTCAATACCACACCTTAATTACATTTATTTAGTCAATGTATATTTTAGTAAAGAGGAGTATTTATCTCCTTTATAGATGCCTAGTCTTTTGTATTTATAGGCCTTTTGTTTTCTTGTAAAAGTCAGTTGATTATTACCATTCTTTATGGTATCAGCCTAAAAGCATTACAAGATCCTCTTTCTAGTCACCCTTTTATCGTCCTTTTCTGCACCTTCTCCTTTTCAGTTTCTGTCCATGGCTGCCACCAGCATTGACATCCCTCTTCATTCTATAAGTCATCTCATAAACATAAAACTAAACTCCACCAACTATCTTTCATGGGAAAAACAAGTTACCCCAGTCCTAACATACCTTAAACTCGTCGAACATGTAACCGGTGCTACTCCTCCTCCCTCCGAAACTATCATAAAAGATGACAAATCTGTTGCCAATCCCGACTACCTAGCCTGGAAAACCGAAGACCAAAAAGTTCTCCTCTTAATCAACTCTACCCTAACCGAGGAGGCAATGGCTGAAACTATTGGTTTTACAACAGCTCAAGCTGTTTGGAAAGCCCTCACCGAGGCATACAGCCACTGTTCCATTGAACGGATTCACAATCTCAAAGACTCTCTTCGAACTCTTCAAAAAGGGACCTCTTCTGTTTTGGATTATGGTCGGAAGTTTAAGGCTTTAGCCGACCAACTTGCAGCCATAGGACATCCTATTAGTGATGAGGATAAACGCCACTGGTTCCTATGTGGACTAGGCGCCTCCTTCGAAAATTTCTCCACCTCCCAAAGGACCATTCACCCGGCTCCTTCTTTTCGTGATCTCTTGGCAAACGCTGAAAATCAAGAAATGTTTGTTCAGAAACTCCATGGTTCCCAAACACCCCAAGCAGCCTTTTATGCTCATCCGAACAAAAACAATACCCATCGCAACTCCTCATCCCGTGGGAGAGGACGCGGCTCTTCTTCATCTCGTGGCCGTGGAATCTCCTACACCAAA
Source organism: Helianthus tuberosus (assembly GCA_030545235.1). NCBI lineage: Eukaryota > Viridiplantae > Streptophyta > Magnoliopsida > Asterales > Asteraceae > Helianthus > Helianthus tuberosus. The sequence continues at coordinate 11,264,559 of CM060436.1, forward strand.
CGCCCTCCTCATTGCCAACTATGTCGCAAAGATGGCCATTATGCGAGTACATGTCCTGCCCTCGCTTCTTATGCCCAAAAATCGGCCTCACTTGATGCAAATCTAGCCGCGGCTTTTCATGCTCAATGCAACGTTACCTCCGAAGCTCCTGATTGGGCCGCTGACTCAGGTGCTACAACACATATGCTAACCTCGAATCATGGTTTAAATAATTCCACATCTCACACCGGTAACATTCATGTCATTTTTGGGAACGGAAACTCGTCACCCGTCACCCATATTGGGAATACTAACTTAAATAAAATACCTTTACAAAATGTATTAGTAGTTCCTAATCTCACTAAAAATCTACTATCAATTAGTAAATTAACGAATGATTCACCGGTCGATGTTCTATTTTCTAACGATTTTTTTTCAAATCCAGGACCGAAAAACGGCGGAGGTTCTAGCTAGAGGCACATGCGAAAATGGCCTTTATGTTCTTACTCAAGGTCACAAGTCCCTTGTTCCTGTGCTTTCTGCATCACATCTTAGTGCATCGTTCAATAAATGGCACAGTCGTCTAGGACATGTTTCGTTTAACACAATTTCAATTTTAAATAAACTTGGTCAAGTTTTTGTCACGTCTTTGTTACCCAAACCGGGCTTATGCAACTCTTGTGAATTATCAAAAGCGAAACATTTACCATTTATTGACAATCCCAAACGAGCACAACATGTCTTGGATCAAATCCACTGCGACCTTTGGGGGCCAGCACCAGTGCCATCAACCGATGGTTATCGATATTATGTTATCTTTATTGATGACCACTCTCGGTTTACATGGTTCTATCCTCTAAAAGTCAAATCCGAATTTCCAAACATTCTCATAACCTTTTTGAGATTTGTTCAAAACCAATTTTCATCTAATGTCAAGGTTTTTCAAAGTGATGGTGGAACCGAATTTACAAATCACCAAGTGCAAACGTATTTTCAACAATATGGCATCCATCATAGACTATCATGCCCTCACACACCCGAACAAAATGGGAGGGCGGAACGAAAACACCGTCACATCACCGAAACCGGCTTAGCTATGATGTTCAACGCCAATGCACCACCCAACCTATGGTTTGATGCCTTCACCTCCGCCACTTACATTATCAACCGTCTTCCCACAAAAATTCTTGAAGAAAAATCACCTTTTGAAATATTATTTAAATAAACACCAACCTACTCTAATATGCGTATTTTTGGTTGTCGTGTCTTTCCTTATCTTAGAGACTATACAAAAAATAAACTTCAACCAAGGAGTGCTCCATGCATTTTTATTGGTTATAGTCTTAAGTATAAAGGTTTTCGATGTCTTGAACCAACAACCGGTTGTATCTATACGACTAGACATGCAAGATTTGATGAAGATGTCTTGCCCTTTCAAACCAACTCGACAACCACTAATATCACAGATTTACCCATTACAAACTTTGAAGAAAATATACCCACTCCTTTCCCTCAACAAACTCCCTCATCTAAACCACCTACTTCTAGCCATCAAAACAATAAACCTACTTTTTGTGATGATGTCTCGACCCACACACAACCGCCACCCCTCAAGAGCCCACTCACTACTTCCAGCCCCACTTCTTCTGCCCATTTCAGCCCAGAACCCCTAAGCCCAAACATCCTAGAACTTGTAAGCCCAACTCCCTCCACTACGCCAACCAGCCCCATACCCTCAACACCTTCCACGACTTCCCCAAGCCCATCTCCAAGCCCAATCAACTCACCACCTCCTATTCTTACTTCCGCACCCACTAACACCTCCCACCCCATGACCGCAAACCAACCCATAAATTACCACCCCATGACCACTCGATCGAAAGATGGCATTTTTAAACCCAAACATTATGTCGATCTTTCACAAGTCTCTACTCATCAACTACATCACTCTCTCTTCTCATCTCATGTACCAAAAGGCATCAAAACTGCTCTCAAAAATCTCAAATGGACTCAAGCCATGCATGATGAGCTCAAAGCATTACATGAAAATAACACTTGGACACTTGTTCCCCGCCCTTCTAACACCAACATCATTGGATCTAAATGGATTTATAGAATCAAATATAAATCCGATGGATCTCTAGATCGCTACAAAGCTAGACTCGTAGCTCAAGGCTTTACCCAAATACCGGGCCTCGATTTCTCTCACACCTTTAGTCCGGTTGTCAAGTCTTCCACTATTCGAGTTGTCCTTAGTCTCGCCACAATTAACAAATGGAATCTACGTCAATTAGACGTCAACAATGCGTTTCTAAATGGACATCTCACCGAAACAATCTTCATGGAACAACCTCCGGGTTTTGAAGATCCCCAAAAACCAACCCATGTGTGCAAACTAAATCGTGCTCTATATGGCTTAAAACAAGCACCACGTGCTTGGTTTCATCGCTTGAGCTCGTTTCTCATTCATCGTGGTTTTCAAAACAGTCGAGCCGATCCCTCCTTGTTCGTATACAATCGTCAAGGCATCTTAATTTATCTCCTTGTTTACGTTGACGACATCATTATCACCGGGAATAATGAACCTTTCATTACCAACTTCACCTCTTGTCTAAACAAGGAATTTAAAATTAAGGATCTAGGCTTACTCAGTTTCTTTCTCGGTTTGGAAGTTCATCACACACAAACCGGTCTCTTTTTAAATCAATCCAAGTATGCCTATGACATTCTCTCAAGAGCTGGCTTGCTAGATTCCAAACCGGTCGCCACTCCACTCACATCCAAAGATGTCTTCAACTCCCAAGGCCAACCGTTTCATGATCCCACTCTTTATCGGTCTCTCGTAGGCGCTCTTCAATATCTCACTATCACCCGTCCTGATCTCTCCTACGCCGTAAACCAAGCCAGCCAATACCTTCATAAACCCACCACCGATCATTTCCGACTAGTAAAAAGGATTCTTCGTTATGTTAAAGGCACATTAGTACATGGTCTCATATTTGACTGACCTCCTAACACTACTTTATTAGGTTTTTCAGATGCAGATTGGGTAAGATGTATCGACACACGAAGATCCACCTATGGCTATTGTATCTATTTAGGTGGAAATTTAGTCTCTTGGAGTGCTAAGAAGCAACCTACGGTTTCGCGTTCAAGTTGTGAGTCGGAATATCGCGCAATGGCAAATACGGCTGCAGAGATCATTTGGATAACCAACCTTCTTCGGGAACTTCACGCTCTACCACCGGGACGTCCAACATTATTGTGTGACAATAAGAGTGCATTATTCTTAAGTCAAAATCCTATCTCACATAAAAGAGCCAAGCACATTGACATCGATTATCATTTCATCCGTGAATTGGTTACCTCCGGAAAGCTCCACACCAGATTCATCTCCACGGAAAAACAAGTAGCCGACATTTTCACTAAAAGTCTACCAAAACCGTTGTTTGAAAGATTTCGCACAATGCTTCGTCTTGGATCACCTCCATCTTGCATTGACCGGGGGTATAAGGAAAGATCAAATCACAAGGATAAAAATTCTCCTGTCAATACCACACCTTAATTACATTTATTTAGTCAATGTATATTTTAGTAAAGAGGAGTATTTCTCTCCTTTATAGATGCCTAGTCTTTTGTATTTATAGGCCTTTTGTTTTCTTGTAAAAGTCAGTTGATTATTACCATTCTTTACGACCCATTCACAATAAAATCGGTTGAAGTTGCCATAACGAAAGAACATGTATAAACATATACAAACAGTTGCGAAGCTTGAGATTTTCGACCGGAGGGTCGAAAACGTATATACCAAAAATTTCTATAAAACCAGGGGGTCAAAAACGTATACCCAAAAATTTATATACGAAAACTACATACTCTTCACTACTGAGCGAAAGTTCTGGGAGTCGGCCGCCCCCTCCCGTCCTCACAAAGCTACGTCCTTGTATACAAAGAGCTAAAATAGACCATCTTATAAATCGAAATGAGAAGAAAAGAAAATAAATACTTTAATACTTCGGCTACAATAACATAACAAAAAATATCATGTGATTCATCAAGTCATAACAAATATTAGATCTTTAAATATTGAAAATTATCACCGGATGTTTTTTTAATTGGATCTTAAATTGCTATAAAATCATTTTCATAGAATTCATAAAAATAAAAATATGATTGAACAATATAATTGATAAAAAAACAAAATTAATTCATAAAAATAAAAATATGAGTGAACAATATAATTGATAAAAAAACAAAATTAAAAATTAAAAAATTGTGAATATAAATTGAAACGACAAATTAATTTGATTGTCTAAAATAATGAAGTTGTTTAAAAGTAAAAATGGTATGATGATATATAATAACTATCCATAATATAAACTTATTTATTTCTTGAAGATGATAAACATAAGACATTATAACTATCCATAATTAATTTTATATTAGATTTATTAGTTAATAATATAATAACTATCCGTAATTAATTTTCTATTAGAATTATTTAGACTACACGGTATAGGTCCGGCCTAGGGTCGGCAAGGGCCGACGACAAGCCTGAACACCGCCCCCTAGGACCGGCCCCGTCTTCATCGTTCTCCCCACGTCGTTCATGCCGGGCCTCCATCTTTCAAACATTTTCCGTTTAACGGCTATATTTAAAAAAAATGAATTAAATGCCTCTAACGGCTATATTTAAAAAAAATTAATTAATTATTTTATCTTTAAATATACATCTTTCATCCTATTTTTAACAATTCTAACCCAAACTCTCTCTCAACTTTATAAAATTCTTTAAAGATAATGACAGCTGATATCAACTCGTATCCGGAAGAAGACCGTCCAGTTTTGCGTAAAATGAAAGGAAAAATCGCTAAAAAATGAAATTCTTAGGATTTTTAATTTTTATCAATCTAGTATTTTTTTTTTAAGTTATGTAATGTTTTTTTTATATTAATGATTTTATTTTATAACTTATTAAACATGTTGAATTAAAAAATAATAATGGGGGAGACCCATCCTCTATTTCCCTTGGTCCATCATTGGAGGGGCATCCTTCTTGAATGCTGACGTGAAGGGGCATACTCCAAGGACTTGTCTCCTCCATACCTGATAGTCTTAGTTAATGATATAATAACTCTCCATAATTAAATTTATGTCAAATATATATATATATATATATATATATATATATATATATAGGGTTGGGCTAGGCAAAAAACCCTATCTTTCTTAGAAAACTCTGGAAACTCAAAGCTCCCGACATTTTTTTTTTTTTTGAAAAAAATAACACATGTAATATACATGTTTTTAAGACTTTTGGGCCAAAAAAATCAAAAAAGCGCCGAGTACTTTTTTTTTTAAAAAATAAACAAGTTCCAAAAACTTCGTTGACTAACATGTGTTAGACAAAAAATGCTGAAAGTTGCTGAAATTTGTTTTTTTTTTTTTTAAAAAAAACCCTTCGGCGCTTTTTTGATTTTTTTGGCCCAAAACTCTTAAAAACATGTATATTACATGTGTTATTTTTTTCAAAAAAAAAATGTCGGGAGCTTTGAGTTTCCCGGGTTTTCTACCTAAGGAGGGTTTTCTACCTAGCCTTATCCTATATATATATATATATATATATATATATATATATATATATAGGGTAATGATCATTTCAGAACCATAAATATTTACAGAACTTGCAGAACTCCTAATAAACAATCTTTTTATTTATATATTTTTATGTTTAGGATAATTTTATCATTTATTATGTGTATTTTTATGATTACCTACATGTTAAGAGTAATTTTATCATTTTTTATATGTAAATTTATAATTACACATATGTAAACTAGTTTTTTACATATATGTAATTAGTTATTACACATATATATAATTTGGCTATTAGACGCATGTAAACTACTTTTAACATGTATGTAATCATAAAAATACATTTAATAGATGATAAAAAGATCCTAAATACAAAAAATTATATATAAAATGATTGTTTATTAGGAGTTCTGAAAGTTCTGCAATTATTTAGAGTTCTGAAATGAATCCAACCCTATATATATATATATATATATATATATATATATTAATTTGAATATCATTATTTAATAGGAGAGATAAGAAAAAAATTTATTATTTAATAGGAGAAAGTTTTGAGAAAATAAGGGTGAGGAGACATCAGAGAATGACATGGGTGTTCTTGAAGGTTTTCTTTTTTATAAAAATAAAAAATAGGGCATGCATGTAATATACATATTTTTAGCATTTTGGGCAAAAAATGAAAAAAAAATGTTATGTGGATTTAAAAAATATTATTAAATTAAGTTTCATATGTTACATATATAACAACGTTGTTTTTTATAAGACGATGTTACATGCCTGTTATGTATGATTTTTTTATTCCGCTAGCGCTTTTTTTATTTACTTTTTTTTTGTCTAAAACGCTTCAAAAATATGTATATTGCGTACCCTAATTTTTTTTATAAAAATATGTTGGTTTAGATAGTGTGACACAAAGTTTTCAAGGTTTTCTCATCTCAAATAAGTTTCCAAAGCAACCCTTCCTTATATATATATATATGTTATGTGTGAGAGAGAGGGGGGCACACCATCATTCGTTATGCATTTGGAAATCCACAATAAACGCCAGTGTTGCAAAAATCGCGATTACTCGGCGATTAATCGCTAGTCGGCCTCCTACTGAGTAATTTTTCACTAATCAGTCAAAAAATCGCTAGTCGGTCAAAGCCGCCCTAGTCGGCCCATTTGAAATCCTTACAAAACAGGCCCAAGATTACAACTTTAACTCATTTTCCTTATCCCTTACCCTAATATGACGAACAATTTGAGTCGGAGAAAGAGGATGAAGTAGACAAGGAGATTGAATACGAGTCGGATGGTGTCAAAATCATTGAACACTACTGGGATGACGATTACATTTGAGCTATTTGTTAACGTTTGAATTTTAAGTATTGAGACTTGTTATGTTATGACTTATATGTAAGTTTAGTTTGTATTTTGAACTACTTTTACATTTTTAAGTATTATATTGATATGGGTGTGTGAGTATATATATATACATATTTATAAAAATAATAAAATTTACATATAAAGTTCCGATCCGATTAATCCCGAGTAATCCCGAGTAGAATTGGTTTTTCTATTCAAAAGGGGGTGGCGGCGCAACTTGTTGCCCGATTACCTGCCATTGCTTTGTAATTGCCCTTTTTCGTGTGGAATGATATCGTATTTTCTTATTAAAAAAAAATCCCGAGTAGTCGCTAGTCTCCACCTCACCGGCCGACTAGCGACCAGCGAGTTCTCCAACCTTGATAAACGCACAAAAAACAGCCAGCCATCTCCAATGGTGATGTTCGGTTCCAGACGTCACATATATGCTACATTACCACCTATGCGTCTGAATTTTTCCATTGGAGAAGCTTTGACAAAAACCAACGGTTGTTCACTAATATAGTTTATATTAGTGGGAATACTTTTACTTGATTAATAATGTAAGGGTGCGTTCAATATGATATTGGAAAGGTTGTGTATGAAAAAGTAATTGGTGATACAACTGCCATTTACATAAACAAGGTGATCAAATATTTCAAACCCAAGTTTTTGGTTTCAACATAAGACAATGATGTCGAAAGGAGTTAATCATGACATGAAGCTGGTAATGATATGTTGTTGAAAGAATTTGTAGGCACGTTATTCCTATTGCATCCTCTCAATCATAAAAAAAATATAAAAATAAAATAAAAATAAAAAAACAGGGTGCTAACTTATGTATCATGGGAGACTTTATCTTTCAGTTGTTTGTTTTTAGGTCCTTGTAGTTCAACTGTTAATATATTTGTATGTAGCAGGTATATATATCATATGATTAAATATCTTATATTTCTGGACACAAACATTAATATTCTAATACCATAAACTAAGTCCAAGTCAATCAAAACCATAATGACAAGTAAATTAGTTGTAAAAAGATCAACTAAGCATTTGCATTTTAAACATAGCTCAGCCTCGTAGAGTGAAGTAGCTAAAGTATGGTTGATGCTACTTCACTAGGACTGTTGCGTATGGCTTGCTCAAACGTCGCAATGTTACTGTAATGTGCCTTCATCGTCTTTTTCCTGCAAACAAGATGGTTCAAAACAATATACGCATACGTACATATACACATATATATCAATCTTGAACATGAGTAAACAAGTTTATTATACCTGCATGCCATGCTCAATCGTTTTCGCCCCATCATATTTCCCAAATAAATAAAAGGGGGTTAAAAAGACGTAGTAAAAAACTCGTTCAGAACCACATAGGATCTATACAGGTAGCGTCGATAGTAGAAACTCGGGCTGCAGCCTTTGCAGCAGTATCCCACAAAACGGACAGAACGGTTTTGCCAATATTATTTCACCCTTTTTGTGCACGGGTGGAGGGTATTTGAGCAATGTAAAAAGAGTCTCCGGAGCCAAATTCGAGACCCATCTGTTGCAAGACACACAAGACCATGACGGAGAAAGAGGACACACGACCATAGAAACCGCACATCTTGTCAGTTTATGCTTCTCGGCTCCTTCGCAATACGCAACCTCTGTATCGTCAAACGGAACCATTGCTGAACAGTAGCTACAACACTCCGTTTCTGCTTCTGCTACAGATCTGCGTACATATATACTTGCTAGTAAAAACAAGAGTAAAGTACAAAGACGGTCCCTGTGGTTTACCCAAATTTTAGATTTGGTCCCTAGCTTTCCAAAAGTACAGAGATGTTCCTTGTGGTTTGCACTTTGTAACGCATTTAATCCCCAACTTTTTCTAAAAGTACATGGATGGTCCCTGTGGTTTGCGCTTAGTAACGCATTTAGTCCCTAACTTGGACATGCTAAAACATTTAGATTTGTTGGTTGGGGACTAAATGCGTTACAAAGTGCAAACCACAGGGACCATCAGTGTACTTTTGGAAAGCTAGGGACCAAATCCAAAATTTTGGTAAACCACAGGGACCATCCGTGTACTTTACTCTAAAAACAACTACAGGTAAAAACAGCTACAAGTAAATCATTGTCTTCACAAAAACACAATACCTTTTCTCAATCTTTTTTACTTCAGAAGCAAGGAGTTTTACACGACTTTTTACCATATCGACATTTTTTGCGACCCACAGTCGCATTTGGGCCGATCCAACACGTTGCTCGTCACTGTTTAGCATCGCCGAAAAACTACAACCAACGAGCCTTTCTTGAATATCTTTTTCACACGTTTCAAGAAGCGTAACCCATAGCTTTGAATCATTCAACTTGGCTTCTTTAAGTATAACATGCCTGTTAATAACATTAAGTAGATGCAACTGACGTGAAGTCAATTCGGAAAGACATCGATAGACGTGCGGCAAAACGCTTCCAAAAGAAAGGGCACCCTCAAATCCAAGACTGGACGTTAGCCACTTAACCAGTATTTGTTCTACGTAGTTAACTTCGGATTTTGTGAAAGCCGAAAATGCTGCTATCATGTCCCATACGACTAAAGGCATGTCGAGATGACGTTCGTACTGGTTTAAAGACCATATAATGTTACGCCCCCAATTAACCAAATCCGTGTTAGGAAAACCGGGGAAGTTTTCGTCATTAGATTCGCTATCATCTTGCAGCTTTTGCCCGCCAATCCAGAAGAACTCAACAACAGCCTTCTGTGACCTGCATTAGAAATTATATATATTATAAATATGCTAATCTGTCAACATCAAACAACTTTAGCCTCTCAACTTTAGTAATGACATTTTTAGCCCCTCAACTTTAATAATTAACAACTTTAGCCCCTCAACTCTAATAATGACATGTTTAGCCTCTCAACTTTAATAATGACATGTTTAGCCCCTTAACTAGAACATCAAACAACTTTATCTCTCGTGATTTGCTTATTTTTATCTACGTTTCGAACCCGCTGCGTAGCGCGGGTGGTATAACCCACTAGTTACAAGAAAGATCAAAACCAATAAGTTTTTCTGATTATGCAACATTTCGCCTTGTGGCAGAGTTAAAAATCCACAATTACATATTTACCATTACTGATAATTACGAAACGCTGATAATTTTCAAGATTATCAAAATAGTGGATCTATCATTCTACATTGTTCTATAAATTCTCTTGCATTGTTCCCTGCACCTCCATACAACATATGTGAACATAATTGAAATATATAGTGTAGTAGCATTAGACTTACCTTTGCTCATACATTGGATTTAACAGATTGACATCAAAGCTTCGAACCTGCAAAATTTGGAAAAACTATAGTTTAAGAGTAGATCTAGAAGTATATGAACTTATTTGCTAAGGACTTTGTCGAATACTTTGCAAATTTAGCAAAATGGACGTGTAAAAATGACTACAAAGATGTACAAAGTAAAAGATTATTCCAATGTGTCACTAGCAATACACCTAACAATCACACAAATCTAGCAAAATGAATGTGTAATGACCACAAAGACATAAAAAAAGAGATTATTACAATGAGTCACTAGCAATATACTAAATAATCACACAAAGTGATGCAAAGCTAAGAGGGGTCAGAATGTCAGATGAATTGATGACTTCTTACTAATTTAATGATATGTTTTTAGGGACAGATGAAGGGTCAGATGTGCGTGCATCACAGGGTGCAAAATAATGATATATGGATGACTTGACAATTTAATATATATTTTTATAGATATATTTAAAGGTGAATAAATCATACCACAGCAAGCACAAGATTCGCAGGGGATACTGCTATGCCAAAACAGGCATCGGAAACATTAGGGACCTGCCAGAAGATTTATGCAACTTACCTGCCTTTAGTAGTCATTATAAGATAAGAATTACAGATATTAGACTAATAATGAAACTCTTTCATCAAACCATGTCCTAGGCAAACATTGCTTTTAGAGTAAAGTACACAGACTGTCTTTGTGGTTAACTAAAATTTTGGATTTAGTCCCTAGTTTTTCAAAAGTACACATGCGGCTTGCACTTTGTAACGTATTTAGTCCCCAATTTTGCCAAAAGTACACGGATGTTCCCTGTGGTTTGCACTTTGTAACGCATTTAGTCCCCAACGTTTAGTGACTAAATTGTTACAAAGTGTATACCATAGGGACCATCTGTGTACTTTTGACAAAAGTTGGGGACTTATTACATTACAAAGTGCAAACCATAGGGACCATCCGTGTACTTTAAAGAACCTAGAGACTAAATCCAAAATTCTAGTTAACCACACGGACCATCCGTGTACTCTTGCTTTTATATTGAGACAATAAAAAATGCTACAAATAAAGAAGAGCCAAATCATACATCGGTGGACATCTTAACGCCAAGAATATTTGGAGGTAAAGGTACTTCGTGGAGCGAATCTCCTTTTATTATCCAACTATGCAAAGAATTATCCTGTGAAAAAAGGCACATAAATTTTGCTATGAAGAAAGTGAACAATGCAAGCTGAAAGACATGCTACATTTAGCTATATCATATATTCATATTGTATTGTTTATGCACATTACATGGTCGAATTCGGTACCTGGCTACAGCTGTACAAGCATTGTCCATCATAAGCCCAGGCCAAACCTGTAACCTGATTCACCACCAACAGGATAATGTATTGAGTTTTATGCACGATAATCAATATTATTAGAAGAAAGTTGTGGAAGCTTACAACTTGGTTATGTGCATAATGCGACGCAGACACATCAAACTTTCCGATCGAGGTGTGGTAGGTCGCTATTTCTATAGATCCGGAACCTCTGCCGACAGCCAAGATTATCTTGTGTGGGGAAGTATCGGGAACATGAAGTGAAAGTACAGAGGTAGGGCCTGATCCAACAGTTGTAACCTATTTACGTTCAAAAATAGATATATCTATATTAATGGAGCTCATATGAAAATAATTAGGGCTACAAACGAACGGAACGTTCAGCGAACGGTTCATAAACCGTTCGGCGGGAAGTTCTTTTGTTTTCGTTCGTTTAATACATGAACGGACACGAACAAGAAATTTCGTTCGTTTAGTTGGATGAACGAACATGAACAGAGGCTGCATTGGTTCATTTATGTTCGTGAACGCTTGGTAACGTGTTCGTTTATATTCGTTTGTGTTCGATAGTTCATTAGTGCTTTTAGTTTTTACGATTTCTTTAAATACTTCAAAATTCCAACAAATAAAATATTTAATAAGTATCACTGTATTATATATTCCGTACATGAACAAGGAACAGTTCGTTTGTTTCAACTTGTGTTCGTTTGCGTTCGTTGCCTAAAATTAGCAAACGAACAAGAACATAAAAGCTCGTTCGGTTAGCGTTCATGAACAGTTCGTGAACACTTATATTTCCTTAACAAACGAACACGAACAAGGAACAAGTACAGAAAATCAATTAGTGTTCATGAACAGTTAGTGAATACATATATTTCCCTAACAAACGAACATGAACAAGGTCTTGTTTGCGTCCGTTCGGTTCGTTTGCAGCCCTAGAATTTATACTAGTACAAAATACTTACTTCCTTCAACAGAGAAAAGGAAGCATGACTATGTTCAGTGGACTTGAGCATGTCATCGATATATCCCCGCCAGAGTTTAACACTGAAATCGCCAAATACAGAATAACCAGTGAATCGCAGCGAGTTAGCACTAAATGGGTAACTGAAAAAAACAAGAGTAAAGTACACGAATATTACGAAAATTTAGGATTTGGTCCCTAGCTTTCCAAAAGTACACGGATGGTCCCTGTGGTTTGCATTTTCTAACGCATTAAGTCCCTAGCCAACAAATCTAAAGGTTTTAGCATGTCCAAGTTAGGGACTAAAAGCGTTACAAAGTGCAAACCACAAGGACCATCCATGTACTTTTGGAAAAATCCGGGGAATAAATGTGTTACAAAGTGCAAACCAGAGGGAAAATTTTGTACTTTTGGAAAGCTAGGGACCAAATCCAAAATTTTGTTAAAACACAGGGACTATCCGTGTACTTTTGGAAAAAGTCGGGGACTAAATGCGTTACAAAGTGCAAACCACAGGACCAGCTATGTGCTTTTGGAAAACAAGCGACCAAATCCAAAATTTTGTTAAACCACAGGGACCATCCGTGTACTTTAATCAAAAACCAAACAAGATAAACAGTTGAAGACCAACTCACCTGCCATCAGAGGATCCGGTGGATATTAGAAGCTGAGGTGATCCGTCAGAAACAAACTTCGAGAAACCGATTGCCGTGATCCAAGAATCGTGCGCTTGGATAGATCCTATGAGCAATGCAACCGGAGGGGGATTGCTTCCCTGTGTTATGGAGTAGCGTTGCGGTCCGTCGACTCTCCAAAACGATATTTTTCCACTTTTGGCACCAACGGCAAGTACACAAAAGTTCCTTGATGACTTACGATCAAGCATCGGGGACCACGCAACAACCAGTGATGAAAGCATTGCACTACGACGCGCATACTGCTCTGCGGTTATAAAGGGGCGATTTTTTTGGCTTCTGCTTTTGTTTCTGATTAGGATATGAGCTATCGGTGCATCATCATCATCACTATCGTCTTGCTCGGAACCGACTTGAGTAGCTTCACACTTGAAAGATAATTGACTAAAGATCATTGCAACGAGACATTAGATAGCAAGTTAACATGTATATTAGTCAACTTACATCTTCTGGAGATTCAACGTGAGCTTCCGCATATCCAATTTTTGCAAAATATGTATGTAACATTTCTGATACATCCATAACCTCTACCCACTCTGCAGAAAATTCACGAAAAGGGGAGCGGTAGACCTTAACGACCCCTTTAGTGGTGCAAACAGCAAGCAAACACCTATACGGAAATAAAATTGACACAACATTAAACGTTTCTTGGGGTTATTACTGGAAAAAGGTGAAACTTATAGCCTATAAGTCACTTTTACACTGCTTCATGCCCTGATGGATCATAGAAGTGCATACCCAGCATTAGGAGCCAATCCAAGAGGAGACCAAGATATTGAGCGTACACAAGGACGCACATCACGAGACAAACACGTAGGCAACATACAGCCAGAGGCCAAGTCTGTGAACATAACATATCATATAAGAAAACATAACATAAGCACCAATTGTAAACAAAACAAAACGATTCAAATGCACCTTTTCTCTCAATAACACCAATTGGAAAAGGTTTGCTGTCGGGAATTGTGATTAAACCTTTAGGTCCAAACGGCATAGCAGGGTTCTGGCAAAAGATAAAAGATATTATGAATGTGAAATAAATTGAAAGTTTAGGCGTCAAGCTATAATAACAAGTAAATGATAAAATTACCATGATGGTAACAAAGTGGCCAGAGGCAACTGCGACCAAGTTTTCATTAGACCATGCAACCGCCTTTGGGTAGGTAGGTGATGATACAAGTGCCACCGCCTGGAACCTTGAGGCCATCTCTGAGCCCAGCTAAAACAAGAATTTTTGTACACAAATGTAAGTTTGAACTGATAATGTTAGTACAGAACGTGCATTGACCTACAATATATAAAATTAGAAAATGATATATACACCTAAACATACATGCATATATCATAAAACAATAAAGATATCAACTGCAATTGAAAGTGATATAATCCATGATCCATATTGGTGCATTGAACTATAAGCTTTTACTTTTTAGTATTAAGAACTTACACCCCTCCCCACATCTTACGTTTTCGTATTTGTTATCTGGTTTATGAGCTTCACATGATTAAAAAAAAAAAACTGTTTTATATAATACACATGATAAAGATATTTGTTTTTGGGCTACTGGTGTCTATTTTTTCAAAATTCAGTCTTCATTTTCCATAGGTAGCGTTCGTTTCACGGAATGAAATGGAATCTTGATGGAATTGGAATGTTGATTCCATTTCTTATTTTGTTGGTTTCAACAAAAAAAAATGAATTAGAATTGAACAACAACATAAGTAAGAGAATCTACATTCTAATTCCATCAAGATTCTATTCCATTCTATGAAACAAACACACCTAAATTCCAATTCCATTACATTCCATGAAACGAATGCTAGTCTTAAGCCTCTTTTAGTTTAAATACTAATCGTTTCCATTTACATAGCATGCTTCAACTGAAGGGCTTATATAGTTCAATTCCGCTTCCGTGCGTCTAATACGGGCAACAAGCTGCACCGCTAGCACTTCTTTTTTAATAGCAAAACTTAGTCTTTAATAAACTACATTTATAGATTTTTGGGTCATAACATAACGTGAAGTACATTGGAGATATGAATTCCGGTTATATGCACTATGAGATTGATAACCAATTGATTGATTCATGAGAATTTGCCTAAACACTAAAACTTAAAAGAAGCACAGACAGACAGAAGAAACAGATAATATATATCATAAAAAAACAAGAAAATGATTAATTAGGCATTTATACATACAATAAATCAAAACTCTTTTCCATGCTACTGATACCTATAGATTAAATTCAGAGGATGTATTTATGACCCTAAACGTTTCTATCTGATGGGTGGTGGTCAATTTAGAAGCAAAGATTGTAGGTAAAAGGATTTTGCAGACCTGCTCTGTTGCTCGACTTATTCACCGAGTCGACTCTTGACTGGCATATAGATTAGATTAATTAGGATTCTTCAGAATGCCTCCATTAACACCAATAGACTTGGGCCTGTTGTTTGCCCCTTTTTCTTTTTCAGTTTAGGTTCAATTTGACCCTGCTACTTTAATCCATTTTATTTTTTAATAAATTTATTTTTCTCTATTTTTTTTTTTTTTTTTTGAACGGCAAAGATTACATAAACGAGTTAAATGCTTCGTTGGTCCTTGTGGTTTGCAAATATTGCAGACTTGGTCCCAGTGGTTTACTAATTAACCACTAATTACAGAGTTGGTCCCAGTGGTTGCAAATTTTGCACTCGGGTGATCCTTATCAATAACCCATGTTAATGTTCTCAGTTAAATGTATGCGAAATGACTAAATTACCCCTGAACAATAAAAATAAAATGAAAAAAATATTCCCCCCCCCCCTCATCTTCTTCCTCCCCTCCCTCTAAAAGACTAAAACCCACCGCCACCGCCACCACCTTCAACCCACCACCACCTAATACAACATATTATCTATCAGTCTAAAAACACGTAACCGTAGAATCAGTTAGGGCACATTTTCATCATCATTTTTTGTAAGTTTTGTTAACCAAAATCAATTAACAAATGAAAAGTGAATTACAGTTAAAGGAGACCTGAAAATGGGGCGGAGAAGAGCGGAGGAGTCGTGGAGCCAAAGGCGACGGTCGTTGGAGAATGAATCGGAAGCGATTGCACTGCCGACCGGGCGAGTCTGGTGGATCTGAACCTGGTCAAGCCACCGCAAATAGGGCTCCGGCGGCCCGTTTCTTCGTTTTTATCAACGTCGGCGACATCGTCACCAACTACCAGCTTTGCATTTCAACTGCTCAAATTTAACTGATAATAGAGTTAAATGCCTTGTGGTGGATTGGTGGCGGGTTTTACGCTTAGTTCCCGAGTTTCATTAAACGAGAGAAAAGAAAATATTTGAAAGGAAATAATTTTTAGTTGTGTTCCAGAGTTTCATTAACAGAGAGAAAAGAAGAGAAAATTAGAGTTTTTTCCCCTAAAATTAATCTTTCCAATTTGGAAAGAAACAGAGAGAAGAGAAACGAAAATGAGAGATTCCTTTCTTTTCTCTCCTTAACTTAACTCGGGAACGCAGTGTTAGAGAGAGGGGGAAGGAAGAAGATGAGGTGGGTGATCTTTATTTTTTGTTTTTTTTTTTTTAATTATTTAGGGGCAATCTAGTTATTTCGCATACATTTAATTGAGACCACTGGGATTAAGTCTACATCAATTCTACCTCATGCCAGGATTTGAACCCAGGTCTCTCTCCAAGAGGCACAAAGCCTCTACCACCCCACCAAAGTAGTGATGGCAAAAAAATTATTATTATTATTTTTTTTAATAATAACTTATGTAATGATGGCAAAAAAAATTATTTTTTTTAATAATAACCTATGTAGTTGTGTTTATTAGGCCTTTAGGTTTACTTTAACTCATTTTAATTTCACCGTGTTACATCAATTTTTCTTTCCCATTTTATTTTACCTCACTCCAAGGAAGGGTTTAATCCCGTAAACTTCATTTGACCTTATTTTTTAGTGGTTTATGGTTTAAAAAAATAAAGAACAATTAATTCAGTCTCTTAACAACTTGTTAACATGTTAACATACAACCCATTTAATGCCCCTTAATTTTTTCAATCTTGGTTACATGATATGTCACCGTTAACACCTCAAATGTTAGAGTACACCTCATGGCGTTAGTTTCAATTAGGGTTTTAAAAGAACACAAACGAAGCCATGTTCGACTTCGTTCGTTAAGGAAATGCAGATGTTCGTGAGCTGTTCGCCAACACATGTCAATCAGAAATTTTATGTCTATGTTCGTTTGTTAAAGAATTTTATCTTTTCACGAACAGATCGAAAACACTAATCACGAACACAAACAAACGCAAATGGACACAAATAAACACAAGCGGACATTAAACTTGAAAGTAAAAAAACACCATTAATCTTAAAGATCCGACACAAGAATACAACCATTAAATAATAAATCAAGAATTCAAGACACGAGAACCTACTACAAGCACCATATAATAAATCAAGTTTAACTAACTTCAGGTAAGAGAAAATCCTCTGATTCGACTAACTTCGAGCCATTCGATAAGTCGGTGCAGGACTTGAACGACAAAGTTAGCCCAACACAACCCAGGACGGGGGCACAAGTTAGGACTCCGGGTTCTTCAAGCCAAAGTACAAGCCAAATCGGATTGGTAGGCGATGAAATAAGAGCTTACGCCCAAAAGAAAGAAGCGAGGATGCAAGCGTTGGCCGATGCAAGACAATAAAATATCCTAGCCTCTACGGCCTTGATTAATGAACAAGCGAAAGTGTCACCCAAGCGACGAAAGACAAATATTTTCAAAAGTATACTACGCCTCACAAAAATATCTCCGTCAAAGTGCAAAAAGTCTTTGTAGCCCGCAAACGAAAACTTACAGAAAAAATGGGTTGGCCGACGAGCCATTTACCGAATTTCTAGGTTGTTTTTATTTTAAAAATTATCATTTTTTATTTGCCTTCCGTTTTTTTTTTTTTTTTTTGTTTGTTTAATTTCAATTATGTATATTTTTTTTTAGTTTTAATGAAGTTTGGTTTTTATATTAACATTTTACTTTATTTAAATTAAAAAATAAATTTTTTTGCATGGGTATGCGACTATGCGCCGTCACTACTTACTAGCTAATGGGTACTTTGAACCAAAGTTGAGATGATGAATGATGGTTAATCGATGCTAGAATACTTACTCTTGAATAGCTCTTCCTCCCAAATTGATTTGATATTTATCAGGGTTTTGCCCCTTTTTGAGTGGGTGGTACACACGCTGGAATAAAACCACTTCAAGCATATTTTAGCTTGTGGTTTCGAGCTAATGTCGTAACCCACTTTAATCATTTAGTGTCACATTACTTAGTACTTGCTCAATTTACTATCCTAAAACATTTAATTTGGTGGCACCACTACCCCTAAACTATCATCTCCGTTTTTGTTATTATTTAAAAATAAACTAGAAAAGTAACCCACCGCGATGCGGCGGGGGCTAGATTTTTATTTATGTTAAGCTAGTTGTCATTGAGTTACATCCATTAGGTTAGATACATCAGCTGGAACCAAGAGTTTATACATTTGTTATGGTTGCTACTTAGGTTACTAACACTAAGTGTGTTAGTTACATAAGTTGCGCAAAATATATTTTTGTTGACAATGTGGCTTGCTGAACTGCGGACTGCAGCTGCATTTTTTCCTACTTGGCAGCTGTACAAAAGGTGTCTGACGTCCCTATCATTCCCCGCGTCCCTTCTTTGAAGTATTACTGGTATCTGGGATGATAATTTATGCGTATTAGTGTAAGGTATAGTTATAAATCTAAAGGACTATGGGTAGAGTTATTGATCAAACATATCACTGTAGAGGTTTTGACATGCCTAGGATTGATGTGTGTAATGTTTACCTGGCGATTTATCTTGAGGGCGCTTTTGTTGGTAAAGCTTGGCGTTGGGTGTTTTTGGTGGAGGAGCATCCACGTGTTGTTGCTGAATGTTTTCAACTGACGTTTCCATAGGAGGTTGATCCGAAACACTGCTGACGACATATTGTTTCCCTCGAATGGGTATGTGCATTATTTTTGGTATTCAAATCATGTTAGCAATTTCCTTTGGAATTATTTTAGGATCTGTGTAGCCATTGTTCGTTATCATTTCAGGACATTGTTTTCAGCAGGGCAACCATTCCTTCATCAAAGAACGTGACGCCAAGTGGTTTTGTTGAGTCGTTGATAATCTCGTTAAGGGAGAACCTGGTTTGTTAGACGTGCATAGGTATTTAGAGATGGTTCAGTGCATGTATATATTTATCATTACTAAATAAGATAAAGCTTACATGAATTTTGGTGAAATATCGTCGTTATCTTTGCAAACGTAGTTTAAGGAACCATCTTGCTCTGGGTAGACTTTCTTGTCGCATTTTGAGCAGTGAACGTAGAACCATCCACGATTTTCATGAATTTTTTCAATCCACGCATGACACCTGAACCGTGTGGAGCTCTGCGTTGTGGTTGTTATAGTCAGCTATTAGAATGATCTAACATCATAATTATTTTGGTAAGATTAATAATTATTGTGTGTTTGAACATTGGAGCCTTACCTGTTCTTGTGCCCTTTGTGGCGAGCTTAATTCTAGAAGAGTAAGCATTGGTTCTAAGTCTTCCGACTGAACTGGTGGCAATGCTTTTAGTCTATATTCATCACATGGAAGGTAAACATCATATAGTTCCAGGTTTTTAGAGATGTATTTGTAATAGAGGTAATTTTTTGGGTTTAGTTTGTTACCTGTCAACATATTCTGCAGTTTGTGGCGTATCGGGGTTTATAGCAACCGTTGTTAGGTGGGTGGACTCAAGTTGCATATCTGTTTTTTGTTAAGCAAACGTTAAGTAATGAAAGCCCAGATTATATTTGCAACCAAATGTAAAATAATTTTATATTTTTATTTACCTGAGTATTTTGAAACCTCGGTTGATGTGATCGCAATAATGTTACCTGCTCCGAGAAACGATTAACCAGTCGGGCAAGCCTTTTACAAGCAAGTTATTTAAACTATACAACATGAAAATAGCTAAGTTTTATTAGCACCCGTTTTTTTCTTTAAAACCGGTTTCAACCCGAACAGAACCGACGTTTTGTATACCGGTCAACATTCTCGATCTCTGAAATTGGTTTTAAACCAGTTTAAACCGGTAAAAAACTTTTTTTTGGCCCAATTCAGTTTTTAACCAAGCCCCCCGCCGCAACGCGAGGGAGCCTACATCTAGTTTTATATAAAGAGAAAAGATTAACCAGTCGGGCAAGCATTTTACAAGCAAATTATTTAAGCTATACAACATGAAAATAACTAAGTTTTATTAACACCGGTTTTTTTTAAACCGTTTTCAACCCGAACAGAACCGACGTTTTGTATACCAGTCAACATTCTCGATCTTTGAAACTGGTTTTAAACCAGTTTAAACCGAAAAAAAAAAAACGTTTTTTTGCCCAAATCAGTTTTTAACCAAACCGAATCAATTAATACAAGTTGGGGTCCGCAAATATATCTACACAAAATAAATGCAAAATTAATAAACAAACATGTTTTCATAACGATGCAATGACCCCATTAACACCGGTTTTTTAAAAAACTGAACCGGCGGTTTGTATACCAGTCTTCCCACGCTTTTAGCCCCTCGCCACAACGCGGGGAAATTTACATCTACTTTTATATATTTAAGAGAAAAGATTAACCGGTCGGGCAAGCTTTTTACAAGTAAGTTATATAAACTATACACCATGAAAATAACTAAGCCTTATTAACACATATTTTTTTAAAACTGGTTTCAACCTGAACTAAAAATAATTTTAGCTCCCCGCCACAACTCTCATAAGTTAATCGAGGGTCGGGTGGGTTGGGTAACGGGTTGAATGGGCAATATACCGGGTCCAAACTACTACCTCTAATAACATCATATAGTTGCTTAATACATACATTCACAAAGTAATAAATCAAATAGAAACTGTTGTTATTGTGTTAATGCCTTCCAACTCTTAGAAACTAACTGATTGGTGACCCAAGCAGATGAAATCCCCAAATTATAAAGGTGATGATGTGATCTTAGGGGTGTGCAAAAAACCGAAAAACCGACCCATAACAGTATTAACCAACAAAATCGAACCAAAAAAACTGAACCATCACAAAACGGTGGGTCGGTTAATTGTTTTTAAGAAAGTCGAAAGTAACGGGTCGATTATGATTACCAATGTTTCTATACCCGACATAATCGAACCAACCAGCATGTAGTAAAATCTTTGTTAGATTTTGGACACTCCACCATTTTTAATATTCGATGTTTTTGGTTGAACGTTTGTTAAAATTTGTACACGTTATATCATATCGTTTTGATTGAATGTTCGTTTGAATTTATGGTTGATATCATATCATTTTGTTCAAATATTTGATAATAGTTGGTATTAATATTAAGATTATACTTTTTTTGTACTTTGCAATATACTAATATAGATAAATGTGTAATAACAGTTTATTCCATGGTCAAAAAAACTTGGAGCTATTTTTAGCTAGGCCTAAATTCGCTGTCAACTGCCGTAACCGACCCACTATAACCTTCAAAACCGATTAACGAAAACCCACATAATCGATCAGTTATGGTTATCCATTTACCAACATCGTGGTTATGGTTTTGGGCCTAAACCGACCCAAATCCACCCATGCACACCCCTAGTCCTCACACTCCTTCTATGCTTAAATGAGAGCAAAGAAAAATACGAAATATGTAACCTGAGGAAATATTTCTGGATAGCAGTTCCAATATTACCATTAGAATAAGCTTCATGCTTGATCACTTGTTGATGAACATACTTAGCACAAAACTTGGAGACTTGCCTGACCTGAAAACTTAAAGGCATAGTATTTTAAATTTTTAAATAAATAACACACTGCTTAGATATATAGAACTTAATTCATATTCAACCATGCTTATTCGTAACACAATAGATCATGAAATGTGGATAATGGCGCAAAAGAACTATAAGATCTTAATCTAATTTCTGTTTAGATCATATGAATATTATTACATCAGTGTTTTTGTGAATATATTAGTTGTATCGATTCAGGTTTAGCGACTCTTATAAATTCTGTGCAACCAGTTCTGTTACAGAAAGAGAATTGTTAAGCTAGACCGATACAAATATCATTTTTTGACAATGTTTGTGTTTTTTTGACAATATCATGACTAACACCATAAGTAGTGGCTACGGCCAGCTACCTCATAGAAATATCTCAGCACCAAACAATTTCAAAATTAACACAGTATGTGCCAAGTCTTAAATTTTCACAATAAGGTGGCTCAGATTTCTCATCATAGCCTTTGAATCTCAGATACCTCATGCCATTCATTGGCACAATTCCCAGGCCTCAAATCAACTAAAAAACGCTGCAAAACGCTCTCTAGCAACAATCGGTTCTCACAACCCCTAAAATTAGGGTTTAAAACAACGGTGTAATCATCGAGAACAGAGTCTGCATAAGAAATAACAACTTTGATTCATCCCTAATCTCGTACAGTTAGGCTCAGAGTTTGCGAAATAGGGAAACAACCATGGCTGCAGGGGAGGTTGCAAGTGTTCACCTACCATCCTGCAACCTTGCCATGCCAAGGTGGGATCTTCAGTAACCTTTTCTCAGATCCTCAAACTCATAACAGCCCTTTCGTGAAACCCTAATCGACCAAAGGGTTGCCATAGAAAAAAAAATAGACAAGTCAGGCACTAACAATCACACAGTAATCGACCGTAAGATGTATTTACATACAGACCCAGATCGGTGACCGGAGAAGTCCCCTGAGCTTCACCAGTAATCAAATGAGGGGGCGGCGCAACAGCTCCGTCATGACTCCACCATATCTACGCCGTGACTCCGCTACCGCTCCGCCGTGGCGCCGCCACCGCAGAAGGTGGGATGGCCACGCTGCCTTTCGGTTTCTCCCATTTTCTCTCTCTACATGTGTGTGTTTGGCTAGGAATAATTGGGTATGTAAATGGATAAGGGTACAATCAAATTAACATATGAAACAACACCAAAACTGCAGAGAGCACACTTTAAGCTTAGAGTACAACCATATATAGCCTAAGTGTGTTGTAAATTAGACTTTTATATAATTCAGAATTTTAATTTAAAAAATTAAAATATTTAACTACATAAAAATAAACTAACATAAATAAAAATATAAATGCGACAAACATAAATTAAAAATAAACTAAAGAGATACTAAAAAATAAATAAACGATTAAGAGTCCTACAAGAAATACTTTACATCTTCTTCATTAGTTCATTTAGGCTACACGGTATGGCAGTGGCGGAGCTAGACTTTAACACCAGAGGTATCCAAAAAAAAAAATTACGGTGTATTCATATAAAATCCTTTATAGGGGTATCCTCGTATTTTTTTAGGGGTATCCTTTATATAATCGAAAAAAAAACAAAAAATTAACACTGCGAAACACTGCGAACACGACTTTGAGCCGTAGCCCGTGCTACGGCTGCTAACAAGCTGTCTCCGCCCCTGCGGTATGGGGACCGTCCCCCACCCGTACAGCCCCGTTGCCGTTCCCAACACCGTGCGTCCGTGCCCCCCCCCCCCTCCTCGTCGAGACCGTCGAGTGCTAGACGTTGGAGCCGGGCCATGTCAAGACAAAAAAAAATCCCACCTTTTTAGGCCATGTTACCGTTTAAAAATAAAAAATAAAAATTCCAATTTCAAAAAATTAACAAACAGTCAAATTCAAAAAAATTACCCAAATCCCTCCTAAAACTATATAAAACCCTCAATTTTTCTCACTTTTCATCTACCACAACTCATCTCTCTCTCATTTTTTATAAACATCTTCCACTTTTATAAAATTATATTCTACCATGGATCCCTTCAACAACCCAAACAACCCCAACAACCCGACCCAACCCAACATCCCGAATGTTTTCTCGGTTCCGGGATACTATCCGACGATAGAACCGAACCAATTCTCTCAATATTCCTCAAACGCCATTGCCGCATTCCAACACGCACCGAACGTTTTTGCTCAACGGCAACAAAGTCAAGCCCTACAACAATTGATGATGCGGGGTGCTTTTAATAACCAACCCTTTCAACCCGAACCGAACCCGACGCAGCCCGAACGATCCGAACCCGACGAGGATGTGGAAGTTGTTCCCGAGACCCAACCGCAAAAAGGCAAACGAAGAAAAGGAAAGCAAGTGGTGGGTGAGCAACCGTCCAAAGCAAAGGCGAAACCGTGGACGCAACTCGAGAAAAAAGCCTTAGCGAAGTCTTACATAGGCACGTCTACACGCTCGATAAAAAGTTCGTAAAAATAACCTTTTTTTAAGTTTATATTTTGTAGTATTAGTTTTTTTTTATTTTTTGTAACATATTTTATAGGTAATAATCAAACGGGTGAAGGGTTTTGGAAGGCGGTTTTTGCGAAGTTCCTTGAGCTAATGGACCAAGGCCCATATCGAGATATCGACTCAGTGTCATCTAAGTGGCGAAAAATGAACGGGTTCGTCAATAAGTTTTGCGAAGAATATAATAAAATATATTCAAGTAGGCGTCGTAGCGGCATGAGCGACGAGGATGTGTTTAAAAGGCGTTGGATCTTTACAAGTCGAACAATAATAATACCTCGTTCGCACACATTCGCGCGTGGGAAATTATGCGAACGCACCAAAAATGGGCGCCGATTCCCAACGAGGTGGAGATGGCGAAGCGGCAAAGGACATCGGAATCCGGTTATAGCGTCGGTGGATCGGACGCGATGTGTCACATAAACTTAAACGATGACGCCGAGTTCGACGAAGAAGAATACGCCGTACATGAAGCGGAGCGTCCCCCGGGCCGGGACAAATCAAAGAAGGAGCGGGCGAAGGAGAAAGAAAAGCAAAAGGTGGACCCGAAGATGGACGAGTTTATGACACAATTTAAAACATACACCGAGGTCACGGCCCAAAAGGTAAAGGCGAAAGAGCGGGCCATCGAAGAAAAGTCACGCCTAGCAGGAGAAAAGTTACGCGTGGCGGGAGAAAAAAATTTATTGTCCGATGAAAAGAATCGGCTCAAGGAATGGGAAATATTAACGATGGATGTTGATAATTATCCCGAGCCGAAACGTTCGACTTTGATAAAACTACAAATCGACATCATGAAGAAGCATCAAAGTGGTTGATTTTTTTTTAAGTTTATGTTTTTTTTAATTTATTAGGATTTTTTTAAGTTTATGTAATGTTTTTTAATATTAATGTGTCACACCCCAATATTTACAGCTCAGCCCGGTGGGGAGTATCATGACGTAAGATTGATATCGTCATAGTCAAACATACACAGAATAGCACAGCGGAAGTCTTGGAATATAAAATATTATTACAAACTCAAATGTCAGAAAATACTGGAATGATAATTACATACTAGCTTGTAGTATTAAATTCACAGGCGGATCTAAATCAAATACACATGTTCAACAGACATAAGGCATTTCGGACTTGCAAGATCCTCTACTTAACGCCCAGAACCTTCCAGCCAATTACGAGTAGTACCTGTCACTTAGTCTTTTGAAAATACGTTAGTTTACACTGGTAAATACAATTAACCGACTCATTTAAAAAGTGTTTATAAAATTGGTTTGGATGCACAAGGCATAAAATATTTTATAACTTGGGACAATTATATAAAGATAATCTTGTATCATATTTACATGTTTGTCATACATTTAGGACCCGGGATAGAAGCCGATACATGATTAACCGACACACCACTTTATCCATTCTCAGGGGAAACCCACAGAGGAGTTTATCTATATCTTTTCCCTTTTTGGGGAGAAGAAACCATATCACATCTGACAGGTGTATGCCTACACCCCGTGCTTAGGTCGTGGCCATTTGCAATTAAATGAGCCAAGGATATCCAGGACACGGTCGCATTAACCCCCAATGTTTATGTTATCAATCAAAACAGATTAAAACAGGTTATGTAATCTAGTAATCACAATCCGATTAAATGATTCCACACCCGACCAAGCGGTAATAATTTATCGTATCCAAGCCCGTATAAGGGAAAATAAGTTAAAAGTATTTACCTGAGCTTTAAAATGCGAGATTTGTTTACTCAGCCGTATAATCAAATCAAACTAGTGCAAGTAGCTTTTACCAGGGCTCCTAATATGGAACGAAGGTTTTATTAACCTATTAGATTACTAACAGGTCTTATTTAAGTTGTAAAACATTGACCGGTTAGTTTAAAGAAGGATTTATGGTACGAAACGCTAGATTAAGCGATGACCGGATTAGAATGTAATTTAGACCCGACAAGTATGTAGACTTGTATTATATGGGTAAGCTAAATTCATTCTGGAATTTGAAGTTAAAATGATAAGATTTGACCCGTTTCGGCTAATTTATGTAAACTAGTCACACAAACCGCACCGAACGCGTATAAGCATAAACGGGTAACCGGATGAGTCATATACAAGTTCCATAAGTTATTATGCTTATAAAATATTATGATATCAGTAGGATATCAGCAAATATGCCCTAAAATATTTTAAAACCAAATTAAGTCCCGTAAGGGCATTTTGGTCATTTTAAGATTTAAAAAGAGGTTTTAAAGTAAACTGATGTTCTGGTCTAAAACATTATGTAAAAATATTTATTTTATGATGTTATAACAGTAGGATATCATACATATGTGTGGTTTACCATTTATGGCCAAACTACGCCCCGAAAGAGTATTTTGGTCATTTCACATATGTTTTTAGTGACAAAATTGGAAGTATGAGTTCATGACTTATACCTACCGTAAAAATATTAAAAATTATTTATAATTTCAGTAGGTAACAAGTCTTGGGTGCTAAATATGGTTTTAAACCATATTATGCACCTAATTAGCGTAAAAATCGATAATTGACGATATTTGCGATGTTTATGTGGTTCTAAGATTTTGTTCAGCCTTGGATGTTTAAAATATTTTATTTTTAATATTAGATTAGTAGAAAAAGGTTTGGCATGTTAATCATATGTAAATCACATTTTATTAGCAGAAAGGGCATTATCGTCAATTATGGAATTTATACAAGAACTCAAAGTTATGGTCAATATCTAATTTGACCCGACATTCCAAAAATTCCTAAAAATGATATCATAACAGTAGGTAATGAGTTTGGTGTCAAAATTTATGTTTAAACATGATTTATGCATAAAAGCGTAATTTAATTTTATAAAAGTTAAATTTTACGATATCTTGCATAACATCGATTTGAGACCAGAAAATAATGTCAAAATAATTTAGACATGTTTATATATCAGTAACTAAGTTATTTGTATGACCATATATTCAAAAATCTCATTTTTAGACTATAAGGGCATAATGGTCAAAATTGAGCATAATAACGGAAGCATGCGCAAAACTCAGATTTCTAGTATGATCGTGTAATATAACCTTATAGGGTTATGCTACATTATATTACGATGATAACGGAACCTAAAATCAGTAGCAAACTAATCTAATTCGGTTCATAATCGAAAGTCAACGCAGAAGTCAAACTTCACGACTTTCGGTTGCGAACCGACCCTAAAACTGGAATTGACGAGCCGAACACGTTTACACATGTTCTAATAATTATTACCAAGTTGTTTAAGTGATAAAACGTATTTTAGAATATTTCTAAACTCATATCGCAATTATTTCAAAAACTGACCCGTTGACTTTTTAAAACAATATTACGTTGACTCGTCAATTGACCAAGCAAACGTGATTCTTAGGAGGTGCCCTTTTGAGGGTTTAACACCTACCTAATTGCGATCACGTAGCCATGTTTGTTGCGATCAATAGCTTGACCGTTTACGGTCTAACTAAAAGTCAAAGCGTTTATCGTAAACGCTTGACTTTTCGGCTTTTAAGCCAAATAAAATGAACTAGTCACGAAAGGACACTTACAAGGGGTCCTAGGGACTGAAATAAACTCAGAGGGTGCTTCCCAAAATCTCAGGAACTCCCAATATGAGAAGATTTAGAAAGAACAAGAAATGGTGCAAGTGATTCAAGTGAAATTCAATGCCTATTTATAGTTTTTGTGATTTGTTTGGATGATGCCATGTGTTTAGGGAGTCTTTAGGATCATAACAAGTGTCTTTACAGCTGTTAACAATCAGTATACAGTCCATAGTTTGATAAAAATGGTTTGTGTGTAGTGTGGGCATCAAGAATTAACAAAACCATCAAAATGAAAGCTGTTTTGCTATTGTTCTGCTCGTTCGAGGCCCGCGTAGGCCTCAGGCCCAGCGGTCGCGGCCCGCCACTCGCTCCAGCCCAGCCTATAAGTTTGGCCGATGTGCTGTTTTGGTCCCTGTCCACTTTTACACACTTTTATACTTTTAAAGTTTGCATTTTTGGCACAAGATTTGGTATATTTAATATGTTATGCTGATATAAGTTACAAAAGTGTTAGTGGCCCAAATCGGGCATACCCAGGAGGACGACTGAACGTCACAAAGTTCCCGGTTCGTTCAAAAGGCCTCTCAAGGGCGTAGTTTCGCTAGTTGTCGCTTTTAGTCCTTTTGGCGCACAAATTTATGCGTATCATCGTTCTATGGCATCTAAGCCTTAAACGCCTCAGATTAGGCACATCCGGGGGTATGAATGAGCTTAACAGAGTTCTTGGTTCTTTTAAAAGATCACCCTAAAGTTTAGTTTCGCACGTTGACGCTTTTAACCCCTTAATTGCGAACTTGCGCGCATTATCTCGAAATGGCATAAAAACCTTATATGGCCAGTATTAGACACTCCCGAGGGTATGACCGAATTTTTTGACGCTCCAGTTCGCTTAAATGGTCATTCTAAGGTGTAGTTTTAGACGTTGACGCTTTTGGTCCCTCTAACGCACAAATTTGCGCGTATTATCATTTTATTGCGTCAAAGCCCTGTGTTATCCATATTAGGCATTCTCGAGAGTATTATCAAACATCATGATGCTTCGGGTTCGTTAAAAGGTCACTCAGATGTAAGAATTAACATGTTGACACTTTTAACCCTTTTAACTCACAAACTAGTGCGTATAATCATTTATCGGCATTTAAGCCCTATATGGCCAATATTATGTATTCCCCATAATACCATCAGATATAATAACGCCCCGGGTTTGTTAAAAGGTCACTCAGAGGTAAGAATTAACATGTTGACGCTTTTAACCCTTTGTCGCACAAACTTTCAACTATTTACGCAAACGGTTCCTTTTGATCAACAAGTGGCTTATCTGTGAATACGAATACCGTGTAAGGTTATTCAGAGGCTTAGTTTAAGCACGTTGACACTTTCAGTCCTTACACATTCAAAGTTTTTGATTTTTCGCAAAAATTAGTCCCTAATAGTCAACGTTTGACTTCATTAGAGTTTAGTACACGTGTCAACACATCATTGGACGTGATTTTACGAGGTGTTACATAATGAAAATATTTTCTTAATTTATTTGTTAAATGTTAAAAAAAGTGGAAGATTAAAAAAATAAAAAATAAAAAAGTGGTAGGGTAGGATCATCCTCCCATTTCCACTAAATTTGTGGGATGGACCATCCTTGGGAGGACTATGATGTGGCACCTAGGTGGTGGATCATCCTCCAAGGGAGGATGTGCACCATACCATGTAGCCTTAGTGAAGCAGAATCCACAAAATCAATCTCTAAGGCTAGACGGTATGGGGACCGTCCCCCACCCGTCCAGCCCCGTCGTCGTTCCCAACACCGTGCCGCCCCCTCCCCCGTCCTCGTCGAGACCGTCGAGTGCTAGACGTTGGAGCGGGGCCATGTCAAGACAAAAAAAATCTCACCTTTTTAGGCCATCTTACCGTTTAAAAATAAATAAAAAACAAAATTTCCAATTTCAAAAAATTAACAAACGGTCAAATTCAAAAAATTTACTCAAATCCCTCCTAAAATTATATAAAACCCCCAATTTTTACACCATTTTCCTCACTTTTCATCTACCACAACTCATCTCTCTCTCTCTCATTTTTATAAACATCTTCCACTTTTATAAAATTATATTCTACCATGGATCCCTTCAACAACCCGACTCAACCGAACATCCCGAATGTTTTCTCGGTTTCGGGATACTATCCGACGATAGAACCGAACCAATTCTCTCAATATTCCTCAAACGCCTTTGCCGCATTCCAACACGCACCGAACGTTTTTGCTCAACCGCAACAAAGTCAAGCCTTACAACAATTGATGATGCGAGGTGCTTTTAATATCCAACCCTTTCAACCCGAACCGAACCCAACGCAACCCGAACGATCCGAACCCGACGAGGATGTGGAAGTTGTTCCTGAGACCCAACCCGCAAAAAGGCAAATGAAGAAAAGGGAAGCAAGTGGTGGGTGAGCAACCGTCCAAAGCAAAGGCGAAACCGTGGACGCAACTCGAGGAAGAAGCCTTAGCGAAGGCTTACATAGGCACGATCACAGATTTGTATAATCTTATCCATTATCTCTAGGGTAACTTCAGATCCTGATAATTGGACTTACCAAACTTCTGTCCATCAAACGGACGTTTGACATTCCATCTATACAAGGTCTCCAAAGGAGCATCCTTGATGCTTAAATACTAACTATTAGTTATAGGAAAACTTATTTAAGGCGAGATAGTCAGTCCAACTACTGCTTAATCCAATCTTTAAAGAATTGCTAACCTCACGGTTAGTCGAACAAATCGACGATCCTGGGCAGCTGATGGCGATTCTTAATTGTTGCCTAAACAGGGTTGCAGTAATCAATGCATAAGCATAATGAACTGTCTTTCTTAATTAATAATACCGGAGCTCTCAGAATTTTGAATTAGGCTTTATGAAACCTTCTCTAAAAGCTTATCTAATTAGCTCTTAGTTCTTCCATTTCCATTGGTACTAACCGATATGGAGAGTTTTCAATAGATGCAGCCCTAAGTGGGATATTAATCTTAACTTTAGTTTCCTCTCAAGAGGTAAACAGGGTAGTTCTACGAAGAGGACAATCGATATTCACAGAGATGACAGAGATATTCTGAATCTTAGGCTTCAGTTCATCTATCGTTATCCGTGCCATATAAATGACACATTTTCTTTATGAATGCATAGATGCCTTAAGTAGTGACACTTATTTGGACATTTCTATGCTGGATATCTTCTTTGAATACCATTAGCTGACTTTAGTACGATATGACTATTGGGATATCTCAGTGGTTCCATGCATTAAACCTCCATACTGATCAGGCATGGAAGCAATCTATGGGACACACTAGGATACACCAATCCTCATATGGCGCTTTTATCAAGCGTAGTCTGGCATTCGCAGTTGATAGAAATCAATGAGATAACAAAATAAAATAACATATACTGTTGTACTTTATCTGGAGAAAGAGTACTTTAGATTTTATGAATGAAGATTTTCCGACAAGAATTGAAGAAATGGTTCCTATGATTTACGTCGGTAAGTTTTACCTTATACTTAATATCTGGAGTTCTTATGGGAAAATTCTAAAAGTTTGCTAAGCTTATGATATATAGAAGGCTTAGTAGTACCTGAATCAAAACAGAATTTTTAGCAATTGATTCACGATAAGGGATGTACCTAGTGTCATTATTGATATGAACCACCTCTTGGCATTCATCAGGAGAGTTTAGGCGCTTCCATCCTTAGACTTTCTATATTTAGCTATACCTCCCTTGAAAGTTTTAGGGCAGTTAGTTCTGATGTGGCCCTTAACGCCACAGCCGAAACAGACTGTATTATTTATGTTTCTACATTCATGGGACTGATGACCAGTCCTTTTGCAGATGCCACATTGCTTTGGCCTTTGATACATTCAAC
Organism: Helianthus tuberosus; assembly: GCA_030545235.1. Classification (NCBI taxonomy): domain Eukaryota; kingdom Viridiplantae; phylum Streptophyta; class Magnoliopsida; order Asterales; family Asteraceae; genus Helianthus; species Helianthus tuberosus. The sequence goes on from CM060436.1 coordinate 11,296,602, forward strand.
ACTGTCACCAGTGCCTTTTGCTGCAGGTTTTGCATACAGTCTTCTTATTGGATTTTTGTTGGTTCCTATTGAATCCGGACTTGTCCTTCTTCTTAGATTTCTGGGAGTTATCCTTCTCCCTTTTTCCTTTTTCCGTCAGTCTCAGCTTTGACTGATTTACTTCATAACCCATCTAATGTGAGTGGTTGAGATAGATCCATAATGGATTTATAAGAAGCAGGCTTTGAAGCCTTAATATGCCCTCTTATTCCCGATGCTAAACCACCAATATATGTGCATTATGCTTAGATTCTGGGTTAACCGAATAGGGCACTATCCCAGATAATGAATTAAAGTCTGTAACATACTGTCGACAGTCTAGAGCTTTTATGGTGAGAGTCAGAAAATCCTGATTCCACCTTTTCCATTTCGTGTCGCGGACAATGGGTTTTTTTTTTTTTTTGATAAGGTCCATAAACGTGGACCATCCCATATTGTATAAGAGTATCTTTCTTGTGACTTTATTAATGTCTTCCACCAAACGCTTATTTACATAATGGTTTCCATTTCATCCATCTATTTCATGCAATCAATGGCCCTTTTTTCGCCATTGAAGTCTCTTAACTTGCAAGAGACAAGGTACTTTTAAGTACATCCTTTAGAGGAACGGGGCTCCTTGTTATATATATCATCTTATTTGGTTTATTCTTCATATTCGAAGTATGAACAAAGCTCTTCTCATGAGCAGATGAATGTGATTTAGAGCAAGTAGCATTCGGCTCTTTGAACTTTTCATGACCTTTCTCATGGTCCTTCCAACAGCTGCGTCAATCACAGCTTGGAGATTAACTTCATTAACATTGAGGTTCTCATTTGTTGCATCATTAGCATTTGTTGCATCATTAGTATCGCGACTGTTATTTGTCTCATCCAAGTTTGCCATACTTGAAGCTTGGTACTAAACGCTAAATTAAACAGTTGCTTAGTTGCATTACAATAGCTAGTCATCATCCCGACGACCTAACATACATTAGTCATGGTATCATTAAATCATACAGGCTAACAGGGTATGAACATTCCTAATGAATGTTATTTGAATGTATATCAATTATATTTAGCCTAGGTCGCAAAAGGACCATCAATGGCGTTTAAGGTTTGGACCGAGTCCATTACCTTTTTGACAAGTGATCGAAATGTCATAACTGTCCTTGTCATATTGATGATTTTGGATTGCTCGAAAGCTCACCTCAAGGACTTTTAAATCATGAGCCCGTCACGAAGGACATATAAATGTATCATATAGGCTTGTTACTAAGGACATTAATAGTCATATGGCACGAAGGCCTTGTCGCAAAGGACATGTAGGATATGGAACAAAAGGCCTGTCACGGAGGATATTTTAATATATAAGTCACAATCTTATTTGATCAGAGACTATAAGGTTTGAATATAGTTCTTCACCTTTGGGCATAGAGTCATAGACTACATCTGTCATTGCTTTGAAAGACGATTTATTTTGCCACATAGGCAAATCAATGGACATCACTAATGGATGTTTATACATATATATATATATATATATATATAATTATCGTGATTGAGGATATTAGTCATGATCTTATCGATCTTATAGACTATAAGGATTGGACATAGTCCAGCATTTTTAGACAGGGGTCATAGACCACAACTGCCGTTGTCTTATTGGACAACAAGTTTAGCCCATAGGCACTTCATCAAAAACGGATGTTCATATTATGATCATCACATTGATGATACTTGCCATGATCTAATTTGATCATATAGGCTTTAAGGCTTGGACATAGTCCAAATACCTTGACGGCTGGTGTGGTTTCTCAAATCACACTTCCAGGAGTGTTAACATGTTCTTAGATGTTAACAAGGATTAATTTTCTTAAGAGGGTTTTACCTAGGGGTGTTCAAGATCGGATTATCCGCTTTTCGGATATCCGAAAATTTTGGATAGTGAATATTGATATCCGAATTAAAAACAAAAAAACAAAAAATCCATTTTCTGCTTCACAACATAACTTGTATTCGGTGAATCCAGCCATCAAACATTCAACAAAGTCATAATAAAATTCAAGCTTTATAAACCTGTAATAACATATAATAAAAATGATTCGTGAACACAACAATAAAAATGATGAATCCTGACATAAGCACTAAACATCCAATATACATCTTTATAAACCTGTAATAACATATAATATATATTATTATGTAAAATGATGAATCCAGCCATCAAACCCACATAATTTCAATATGTAACACATTTTCAACCAACTGATCATCATTGCTAGCCCGAATCAGCTGCTGCAGAGCTTCTTTGGCTGAAATAGAGTGGAGAAATTGGCAGCAAGTTTGGATTTTAACGATGAAACTGGAGCAGAACTAGGGTTCCGGTGGGGGGTCCAGCTTCGACGGCGGTTGGGAGTGGGACAGGGGGTTTGGTTATGGTGGTGTTTCTTGGTGGTGGAATGTGGATGGAGGTGTGGTCGTTGTAGGTGCGGCGGGGGTGGTGGCTGTGGTGGATGAGGCAATTGGTGGGTAGGGTAGGGTTTGATGGGGGAGATAAGAAGATTTAGATGGAGGTTCTGAATTCTGATATTGTGTGAGTGTGGATTTTGGGTAAAAATAAATGGGCTGGATCATGATGGGTGGACCGTAAACAAGTAATACATATATAAAAAATATTTTTTATTTAAGTTTTTCGGATTCGGATAATCCGAATATCCGAAATTTTTGAAAATTAACATCCGAATCCGAAACTTCGGATTATCCGATTTTCGGATATCCGAAATTTCGGATATCCGAAATTTCGGATATTTCGGATACGGGTTTTCGGATATTTCGGATTCGAATTCGGATTCGGATTTTTTTGAACACCCCCAGTTTTACCATCATAGCATGTCTGTATGGACATATTGGCTAGGTTATACCATTAAGAAGATCTTTTGAAATTATTTAGCAGATCGATAAAGTTCGAATAAAATTGATACTATTGTTTGATAAAGGACGAAATGAATACCTATATAAAATTTTCAAAGCTTCCCATATTCATTAGGAAATTTACAACAGTACCTTAATCAGGACTTTTAGTATCATATTTGTCCACAGAGGACTTAAAAGGAAATTATAAGTCCGTATGGGGACTATAAAATATTATAAATCCTTATAGGGACTATAAAATATCATAAGTCCGTATAGGGACTATATTAAAATAGTTTTCCTATTAAGGGACTATAATGAAATGTCATGTCCGCTAAGGGACTATAATGAAATCTTGTGTCCATGAAGGGACTATTTCGAAATAGCTTATCCATAAAGGGATTTTAATGAAATAACGTGTCCATGAAAGGACTGTATTAAAATGTCATGTCCACAAATGGGACCTTGCTGAACAGATGTCCTCTCAGGGACTTAAGTCAAAAAATATGTCCATTAAGGATTATGATAAACAAATCTCCACATAGGGACTATACAGAAGAGATAGGTCCTTATAGGGACTTTAAAGTAATACTAGTCCACGCGGGAACAAAAAGGAAAAATATAAGTCCATTTAGGGACTATAAGTTATGTTAACATTGGGATTATAGTGTAACGATATATCCTCAAAAGGATTATGATGAATTATTATATTCGTCGGGGGACTTTAATGAAATATCATGTCTACCAAAAAGATTTTAATGAAATGACATGTCCATAAAAGGACTATAAGGGAGTATGAGTTCCATGAAAGGACTATTTTGAAAGGTAATGCCCACGAAAGGACTATATGGAAATATAACGTCCAGGAAAATACTATATTGTAATATAACATCCACGGAGGGACTATGATGTAATATAATGTCCACGAGGGGACTATTTTGAAATATAATTTCCTCGAAGGGACTACGATAGACATGCGTATATATGGAGTCTTATCAAAAGAGGTAAGTCTACAAGGACTATGATGAAATAATACGTCCACAAAGAACTACAATAATCAAACGCCCAAACAGGGACTTAAAGGAAAATGAAATATAATAGAAGAAGAGTTCTCTAATGTCTTCCTTTCTTTATTCCGATTGTTTCTCTTCTTTATTTATCGTACGCGGTAGCGACACTGAAGATCTTAATGAATAAAGAAAACATTTCAAATCAGGATCCGTTGCAGAAGTAGAATCCAAAGACTCAATAGTTAAAGAAATGACATGGATCATGGATTGGGTTTTGACCGGTATAGTCCAAGTCTGAAATTTCAAAATTTGGAAATAGGAAATAGGGATTAACATCATCCTCATGTATCATCTTCAATATGGTAGTCTCAGGGATCTCCTGGTATGGATTCCACTGGTACAGACTTCAAGATTTGAGCTGTAACCCCCTGCTTTTTCGTAACTTTCCTTAATTAGAAAGCTTGTCGTGCGTTTTTATTTTTGGAAACTTGTATTCCTTGTAATCGTATCCGAGACTTTGATCATAATAAAATTAATCTTCTACATTGATACGTGCATTTATTTGTTACATGACTCGTAATTCTCATAGACATAAGTTTAACTCGTACACGATCATTGTGTATTCGTAATCCTTAAATCTCCATACATTCAAACACTTGGTTATTTGATTATATGACTAAGTTGTATATTTTTCACTTGATTATACCAAACTATAAACCATACACACTTGTTACATTTCATGTGTTATACACACCTATGTTATCACACTTTTTGCTAAATTAAAAGATGTCATTTATGCATCTTGGACCTTGTTACAAGTTACATACATACTAGACAACATGTAACACTTAATTAAACATAAAATATATACTTTCTAATGTTAAAAAAATAATAAAATAAAAATTATAGGGTTGTTAACAGCCTTGCATCAGCCCACTTAAGTCTTTTGTTTTGAGTTATTCAGCCCACTAAACACTTCCAAAGCCCAACCCATTGAAACTCTAATCCCTTCCCTATATAATAAACACTTCCCCACTCCTTATTCCACTTTTTCAAGCCTCTAAACACTTCAAAAACTCTCCCAAACTCAGCTGAGTTTCAGCCACGTTTTTGAAAGTTCCAGCCATAAAAAGAGAGTTTTAACTCACTTCCACTTCAATTTTCTTCTTGTTTCTTCTTCTACAACACTTGGATAACCTTTAGGAAGGTTCTCACAAGTTTGCTTGGGTAAACTAAGGTAAAACCTCACCATTTTTGAGGTCCAAAGTGCACCTATAATTCTGCTCATTTTTATCTTTTTGTTTTGGAAGAAAACTCATGTTTTCTTCATACATTCCTATGTCCTTATGCCACTAATCAAGACTATGATTAAGTGTGCTTAAAAACAAGGTTGTAACATACAAATTCAGAGATTTTAATCCTCTAAACTTTCTGCTTTCAAAAGGGTTTTAACCCACAAGTAATGAACAAGCTTCAAGCTTGATGGTTGATGGTTGTGAGATTATAGGACAAGCTTGGGCTATCCTAATAAAAATCCACACATTACTTGATGATTTCTTAGATTAGTTGTAATTATTTCCTTTCTTATTGTATGTTCATGGCCCTCCTTGAATGTTCATAACATCAAGTGTAGTGGTGAACACCTAGAGGTACCTAAATGGAAGACTTGTTCTTCCTACCTCCTACATGACTTCTATGATACAAAGAGGTTCCTAAATGGTGGATTTATCCTCCTACCTCCTACATGACCTATAGGATATGATGGACACTATGTAATACATATATATATTATCCAAATAATCGAACCTTTGATGATGGATTAGTGTCCATTTGTCAAAGTATTAGATTACATCATCTAAGACGTAATAACTTGTTATGATTCTAATGGGTATTTGAACCCATGAAAACATTCTAACCCTTGGGGTTTCATAGTGTCAAACAAGTATTATGTGACTAGGTGATTACTTTTCATATGTTTATTTTCATATCCTCGAACTCCAAATCCTTAAACCAAATGTAAACATCTCTAAAACTCCAAATCAAACAAATTCAACTTCCTAATCTCTTACACTCGTAAACACTTGGATAATCGAAAGACTTAGCAATTTTGTGAGTATACTTGACCCATTTTACCGTTTTCACACTTTTGGGTGTAACATCTTTTTATATACAAAACACACTTAGTATACATATTCTTATGCAAATACATAAACAAACAATCCAATACAACACTTGGATAACCTCTAGGAAGGTTCTCACAAGTTTGCTCAGGCAAACTAAGTTGAAACCTCACCATTTTTTAGGTCCAAAGTGCACCTATAATTCTGCTCATTTTTATCAAGTGTGCTTAAAAACAAGGTTGTAACATACAAATTCAGAGGTTTTAATCCTCTAAACTTTCTGTTTTCAAAAGGGTTTTAACCCACAAGTAATGAACAAGCTTCAAGCTTGATGGTTGATGGTTGTGAGATTATAGGACAAGCTTGGGCTATCCTAATAAAAATCCACACATTACTTGATGATTTCTTAGATTAGTTGTAATTATTTCCTTTCTTATTGTATGTTCATGACCCTCCTTGAATGTTCATAACATCAAGTCTAGTGGTGAACACCTAGAGGTACCTAAATGGAAGACTTGTTCTTTCTACCTCCTACATGACTTCTATGATACAATGAGGTTCCTAAATGGTGGATTTATCCTCCTACCTCCTACATGACCTATAGGATATGATGGACACTATGTAATACATATATATATTATCCAAATAATCGAACCTTTGATGATGGATTAGTGTTCATTTTTCAAAGTATTAGATTACATCATCTAAGACGTAATAACTTGTTATGATTCTAATGGGTATTTGAACCCATGAAAACATTCTAACCCTTGGGGTTTCATAGTGTCAAACAAGTATTATGTGACTAGGTGATTACTTTTCATATGTTTATTTTCATATCCTTGAACTCCAAATCCTTAAACCATATGTAAACATCTCTTAAACTCCAAATCAAACACATTCAACTTCCTAATCTCTTACACTCGTCAACACTTGGATAATCGGAAGACTTAGCAATTTTGTGAGTATACTTACCGTTTTCACACTTTTGGGTGTAACATCTTTTTACATACAAAACACACTTAGTATACATATTCTTATGCAAATACATAAACAAATAATCCAATACATGCTTACTATTTGTTATGCTTGATTCGTGTTTTCTGGGTGATTCTTATGTGATGAACTTGTCATTAGCTTCGTACAAGCCTCCACTTAACATGTATAGCGTTATAGGAGTAACGCACTGCCTGTTAACGAGAGGTCATGTTAGGTTTATTCATTCATACTTGCGTAAACAAAGGGTTGACTTGTTAATCGCATGCCAGTTTAATACATTAATCTTGATAACTAGGTTTGCCATGTGGATTGTTCCTTATTATTTTTATACTTATATACTACGCACCAAACTTGTATACTCGCCAATACTTTTTGTATTGAACTACACTTTTAAAACATGTTGCAGGTTTAGAGATGATGTTGGTGATGCATGGAATCTAGTAGGATGCTTAGATACACACTTTAATTTGTATTCTTATTGTATTGTATTTCATCATTCATGTTGTAATTGTTTCAAATCCTTGTAATTGACTCTTTAGAAATGAAATGAAAATTTATTACTTAAATACTTGTCACAAATAGTGTTATGAAGTCTCTTGCAATCTATTTCGTCTCACTCCGATGTTTTCGCCATCGGTTGGGGTGTGACAGATTGGTATCAGAGCCATAACTATAGGGAATTAGGAAAAGTAGGAATGCTTTTACCTAGTCTATAGTTTTTGTCGCAACCCACGTCCCCTATCTGTCCCGGGAACGGGCGGCCGCGAGACCAGTTTTGGTGGTATCGGTGTTTATTAATTTGGTAGCGGAAATTCTCATCAGGACCGTAGTTAGGAAATAATTTTTTCAGTGTAAATACCACACTTTTATAATATTAAACATATTGGGATAAAACCCAAGTTTTCATTACAACCATTTTCGTAGGAAAAATCCCTATTTTATTGAATAAAACATCTTCTTTTATTTAGGTAACTTTTATAGCCACTTTTCCAAGCCTTCAGTGCTGTCCAGCTGGCTTCTAGTTGGCTTTCACATTTTGTTACCTGAAACGCGTTTAAAAACATTTTGTCAGTGGGAAATACTGGTGAGTGAATCCCAGTTTAATCAAGAAGAGTTTTATCCTTTAATAGTATTGAGAGCTATCACATTGTTTATTTCTACACAATTACTCATTCAGTATTGTCAATCTTGGCTGGTGGATCATATTACACATTGGCTATCTCGTTGTCCAATGGTAACGTGTTCCATATTTTGTATACAAATCCCCAACATACCCGCAGTAATTGAAGAACTACAAAGGCTCAATCACTGCTTAATCACATTGTAAAACATTTAAGGTTTTGTAAAAACAATTTACAAAAAGGAGATTACTCACAAAAAGGTTTACACAAAAAGAGAATTACTCACATTGCAGTCTTAGGTTTTCTGTAAGGGTTTCCTGGTGATTATCTATAATTTACACAAATGCACACGTGTTAGTATAATAACCCTTAATATTTACATTAGTAAGACCCTCCCCGAGACGGCATTCCAACGACTACGTCGGCCAGAACCTCGACAGCCGTTACGGAACCCTGGATCAATCGGGCAGCGTATCTAATACGTAACCGAGGTTATAATACTTACATCGGGGCAGAACTTCATTAATTAGGGGGTATTATACCCGATAATTATGCCTACTATTCAGAAATTTAGAGAGAGAAAGCGAAAATGAACGATCGGAAACTGAAGCCGATGCCCTCAATTTATAGGGCTGTAATTCGAGTTTCTCACGGCCCACGTAAGAGTAAGCTAAGGCTTACGCGGACCGCGTAGTAGGGGTGTAGCAGCTAGGGTTGCTGATTCGTCGAACTAGGGTTGACACGGAGTTGACACGTGTCGGCTCAGGGATGCGCCTCGTTGTAGGGCTGTCGCGCCCCGCGTAGACCCAGGTGTGGTCTTACGCGGCCCGCGAGCGACACAAAAACTTTTTTTTTATTTTATTTTTAATGTTATATCGTATTTTAGGCTCGGTTTTCACATACGGGGTATATTTTGAGACATATAGGGATATTTTAAAATATATTAGGGCGTCAAAAATATTCAGGAGGGTTGTTATATCCTCCACACCTTGTTTTAGAGCTCGTCCTCAAGATCTACTGGAATAGGTGCGGATATTTCCTTTGCATTTCTGATTCAAGCTCCCATGTGTATTCTGGTCCTCTTTTGGAGTCCCATTTCACTTTGGCCAGAACTAAACTCTTGTGCTTGAGGTTCTTAACTTTCCTGTCTTCAATCTGTAGAGGTATTTCTACAAACTTTAACTGTTCATTTACCTCTATGTCCTTAAGAGGTACTACGAGTGATTCATCAGCTAAACATTTCTTGAGATTAGATACATGAAATACATCATGTATTCCAGCCATTTCCTCTGGCAGTTGTAGCTGATAGGCTACAGGTCCTATTCTTTTAATAATCTCAAAAGGTCCAACATACCTGGGGCTTAGCTTTCCCCTTTTGATGAATCTTACCACTCCTTTCCAAGGAGAGACTTTCAATAACACTTTATCTCCTACTTGAAATTCCAATGGCTTTCGTCTGTTATCAGCATAACTTTTTTGTCGATCACGTGCTGCTTTCAGTCGTTCCTTGACTTGAATGATCTTGTCTGTTGTTTCTTGTACTATCTCAGGTCCAGATAGTTGCGTTTCTCCAATTTCTGCCCAACAGACTGGCGTTCGGCACTTTCGTCCATAAAGTGCTTCGAATGGTGCAGCATTGATACTTGTGTGATAACTGTTATTATAAGAAAATTCTATCAATGGTAAATGACCGTCCCAATTACCTCCGAAATCAATTACACAAGCTCTAAGCATGTCTTCCATTGTCTGAATTGTCCTTTCGCTTTGTCCGTCCGTTTGAGGATGATAAGCGGTGCTTAGATTCAACTTGGTTCCCATTGCTTTTTGGAAACTTGTCAAAAAATGAGAGGTAAAGCGACTATCTCTGTCAGAAACAATTGATAGAGGAATTCCATATAATGAAACTATTTCATTTACATATAATTTAGCTAACTGTTCCATACTGAAAGTTTCCTTCATTGGTAAGAAATGAGCTGACTTGGTTAGCCTGTCTACAATCACCCAGATTGTATCATTACCTTTTCTGGTTTTGGGTAATTTAGTAACAAAATCCATTGTTATCAATTCCCATTTCCAAACTGACATTTCTAACTGTTGCAATAAACCTGAGGGTTTCTGATGTTCAGCTTTGACTTGTGAACAAGTTAAACATTTTGCAACATATGCTGCTATATGCTTTTTCATTCCTATCCACCAAAAATTCTTCCTTAAGTCCTGATACATCTTATCACTTCCAGGATGCATCGTATACTTAGACTTATGGGCTTCTTCTAATATACGGTGGCGTAGGTTTCCTAATTTAGGTATCCACATCCTTTTCTTATGGAATCTCCAAATTCCATCTGTTCCTTGTTCTAATTCCTTAATCATTCCTTTCAACTTTTCAGTATCATCCTTGAATATTGATTCTTGTGCTTTTCTAATCTGATCATTTAAATCTACTTGTAGATTTAATTTAAGATAACGTACTCTTTTTGGCTTTTCATGATACTTTCGACTTAAAGCATCAGCAACTACATTTGCTTTTCCTGCATGATACTAGATATTACAATTACAATCATAATCACTAAGTATCTCCATCCAGCGTCTTTGTCTCATATTCAACTCCTTTTGCCCAAAAACATACCTTAAACTCTGATGGTCGGTGAATATGGTAAACTTACTACCGTAAAGGTAATGTCTCCAAATTTTAAGGGCAAAAATTATAGCTCCTAACCTAAATCATGGGTTGAATAATTCTCTTCATGATTCTTAAGTTGTCTAGAGGCGTAAGCTATAACCTTTTGACGTTGCATTAATACACATCCATAACCTAATTTAGAAGCATCACAATAGATTACAAAATCTTCAGTTCCTTCTGGTAACGCTAGTATGGGTGCATGGGTTAATCTTTGCTTAAGAATTTTAAATGCTTCTTCTTGTTTTGGCCCCCATTCAAACTTAACGGATTTACAGGTTAACTCAGTTAAGGGAATGACTATTCTAGAAAAATCTCGAATAAATCTTCTATAATAACCGGCCAATCCTAAGAAACTTCTAACCTCGGTTGGTGACTCAGGGGTTTTCCACTTGGTTATCGCCTCGATTTTGGTGGGATCTACATGAATTCCTTCATGATTCACTAAATGTCCAAGAAATTGTACCTGTTCTAACCAAAACTCACACTTTGAAAACTTAGCATAAAACTTTTCTTTTTTCAATAAACTTAGAAGTGCGTGTAGATGCGCTGCATGTTCCTCTTTGCTCTCGGAATAAATAAGAATATCATCTATAAAGACAATTATGAATTTATCCAAATATGGCTTACATATTCGGTTCATCATGTCCATGAATGTAGCTGGGGCATTGGTTAAACCAAATGGCATGACAGTAAATTCATAATGGCCATACCTTGTTCTGAAAGCAGTCTTAGGAATGTCCTCTTCCTGTACCTTTAATTGATGATATCCTGACCTTAAATCGATTTTAGAGAAAAATCGTGCTCCTTGCAACTGATCGAACAGATCGTCGATTCTTGGTAATGGATACCGATTCTTAATCGTGACTTTATTCAATTCACGGTAGTCAATGCACATACGCATTGATCCGTCCTTCTTTTTAACGAATAAAATCGGTGCTCCCCATGGCGATGAGCTTGGTTGTGTGAATCCCTTTTCCAATAATTCATCTAATTGTTTCTTTAGTTCCTGCATTTCTGTGGGTGCCAAACGGAAATGTGCTTTGGCAATTGGTGCGGTTCCTGGTATTAAGTGGATTCTGAATTCAACTTCCCTGTCTGGAGGTTGCCCTGGTAGCTCTTCTGGAAATACATCTGAAAACTGGGATACTACTGGAATATCCTTTAATTCTTTTCCTTTAGTGTTAGTGATTATAGAAATCAAATACACTAATGATGCTTTTCTTATATAACCTGCCGTTTTCATCATAAAGATGAATTTTGTGGATCTAAAGGTTTAATTTCCTTTAATTGTGATCTTTTCACCCCTTGGTGAATTTACTTGAATTGACTTTTGATCACATAAAATACTGGCTTTATTGGCTATTAACCAATCCATTCCTAACACAACATCAAATCCTGCCAGATTCATGGGGTAAAGGTTTGCAATAAATTTCTGCTTTAAAATTTCTATTCTTGCTCCCTGCAAGATTTCAGAAATCTTAATAGTTTCCCCATTTGCTGTCTCTACTAGAGATTCTTGTGGAAATTTAGTTAATGATTGATTAAGAAGTTTGCAAAATGAAGTATTAATAAACCTTTGGTTCGCACCAGAGTCAAATAATACTTTAGCAAAAACATCATTAACTAAAAACGTACCGGTGATCACATCCGGGATCATCTTTTCTTCTTCAGCAGTCAGAACAAATGCTCTAGCATTTTTAGTATTCTTGGCATTCGTAGCTGGAGCTAGCTTTGGACAATTAGGCTTGATATGACCTTGTTCTCCGCAGTTGTAGCATATCCTATTGTTAGGCTTTTTCCTGCAATCTTCCTCCTTGTGTCCAGATATTTTGCAAAAGTTACAGTATATAGAGCGTCTTCCGGAATGCTTCCTTTTGCAATACTTGCAGTAGGGTACGGAGGTAGAACCTACATTTCTCCAACGGTTAGAATTTCCAGAACGGAATTCTTGGGTAAGCTTCTGGGTTAGGTTCCTCCTTTGATCCTCTTCTCGTGTACGGACTAATTCATCTGTCAAGGTGTTGGCTAGTTCTATAGCTTCTTCTATGGTTTGAGGTCTAGCTGCCTTGACTACATGCCTAATCTCCCCAATTAATCCCCAGATGTAACGGGAGATTAAAACTGGTTCAGGTGATGCAAGGGTTGGTACTATTCTAGCATATTCAAAGGAATAATGTAGTATAACCCTTACTATCTACTCCAGTCATCCTAAGATTTAGGAATTTGTTTGCTATCTGTTCTTTTTCATTAGGAGGACATAATTTCCTTTCTACCATGTTTTTAAACTCCTCATATTCCATATTGTAAGTTCTATCACTTCCCCTAGACTGGAGGATAGTGTTCCACCATTCTAGTGCTGAATTCTTAAATAGATTGGAAGCAAACATTATCTTATCCTCTTCCGCGCATTTACTTATTCTTAAGACTGCCTCAGTCTTTTCTATCCAGCGTAGAGATGCAACGGCCCCTTCATTGCCCGAGAATTCCAGTGGTTTACAAGACCAGAATTCTTTATAAGAACAACCGTAAGACACGGTTCTTCTTCTTTTGGGAATGGGCACTTGAAGTACGGGTCCATTGTTTACGCTGTTTTCAGGTTCAGAGGGTCGTTTACTATCATGTTTACTTTTATTTTCTGCTTCCTTAACCGTTTTGATAATATATGGCATCTCATCTATTATCCCTTGTGCCACTATATGCTGCATGGCTCTGTTATCCACTTGGTTTCCATTATTGTTGTTGTTCGGGTTCTCATTATCCAAGTTAATGTTACTCTGGTTATCATTATTCTGGTTTTCCTGGTTTACTTCGTCGTCCATCTGAATTTTAAACGTTTACCAATTATTAATATCACAAAATAATTAATAATTTAGGCAACAACCACATAACACACATATTGGCCAAAAGCGTCGAGCATTGCGACTTTACTCTTTCTTATATAGTATGCGTCTAATACACACTAAGACTGGAATTAAAATTTACAATACTACTATGCATCCCTAACCACAAGGTGGTCTATACTACAACATATATTATTATTACACATATATATTATATTTTTTTTTCATACAAACATATTATATATTATTATATTATTATTATTATTACCAACTCCACCATCTCCTTCATTGATATTGATTCATCCAGTAATCCATATTGCGCTCGTCGTACTTCCAGACGAGTCACTCTCCTACCTGCCTCATCCTCTCACTACTTTCTAAAATTTCTTCTCCGAAAGTTCGGAGCTCGTGCACATTATCTGCACTCATTGGGGTGCAAGTGCTGGTACTGGGTCTGGGTACTGGTGCATGGGCTCCTCCTGAGGGTACGGATTCTCTAAGATCCCCCTAATGTATTCATCGTTATCGTAGTAGGGATCTAGAGGGTCCAGACCTGGATAGACTGCTAGGTTTGGCAGGGGTTTGTCGTTTAGGTGGTAGTGTGGCACATAATCCCTATGATCATCGAACCATGGATCATAATCCAGGTCTAAGGGATTAGGGGCTGGTATCCTAGGTATCTCCTCAGGGTTGAAATCATGCATTTAGACTTGGTTTTCGGGGTTGTTTTCTATCTCCATCGGCTGGGTGGGGAACAAAGGTAAGGGTTGTGGGGCTACTAGTTGCTCCAAGTTTGGGCCGGCAGCTGTTGTTGCTAGGATATGAAAATTGGCTAGGCTTCTATTAAGCATATCCTGTGTATGGGCATCTGACTCTCGCTTAGCGGCTGCTAGGACTCTCTGCTGTTGCAACTTTCGCATTCTTTTCCTACGCTCTAATGCTCCCTTACTGAACCATCCTCTCTTTTTCTGAGGGAATGGCTCTTCAGACTGAGCCTTAAAGACAAACATCCCTTCTTCCTGGTCAGCTGAATACCCAGAGAGGGCAGGCTGTGAAGAAGTACCTTCACTCCTATGTGAATCGGACAACTGACGATAAACGTCTGAGGGTCCTTGATCACTCATACTGTAAACTAACAAATAGTCAAATAACACACAATAGTAAAATACAGATATGCACGTATTTCCATAATTAATTTCCTAACAATTTAAATGATATTTTGGTGTCAGCAGAACACTTCTGTGGCTGAATCAGTGGCTTAGCTCTGATACCACCTTCTGTCGCAACCCACGTCCCCTATCTGTCCGGGAACGGGCGGCCACGAGACCAGTTTTGGTGGTATCGGTGTTTATTAATTTGGCAACGGAAATTCTCATCAGGACCGTAGTTAGGAAATAATTTTATCAGAGTAAATACCACACTTTTATAATATTAAACATATTGGGATAAAACTCAAGTTTTCATTACAACCATTTTCTTAGGAAAAATCCCTATTTTATTGAATAAAACATCTTCTTTTATTTAGGTAACTTTTATAGCCACTTTTCCAAGCCTTCAGTGCTGTTCAGCTGGCTTCTAGTTGGCTTTCACATTTTGTTACCTGAAACGCGTTTAAAAATATTTTGTCAGTGGGAAATACTGGTGAGTGAATCCCAGTTTAATCAAGAAGAGTTTTATCCTTTAACAGTATTGAGAGCTATCACATTGTTTATTTCTACACAATTACTCATTCAATATTGTCAATCCTGACTGGTGGGTCATATTACTCATTGGCTATCTCGTTGTCCAATGGTAAGGTGTTCCACATTTTGTATACAAAACCCCAACATACCGGCAGTAATTGAAGAACTACAAAGACTCAATCACTGCTTAATCACATTGATAAACATTTAAGGTTTTGTAAAAACAATTTACAAAAAGGAGATTACTCACAAAAAGGTTTACACAAAAAGAGGATTACTCACATTGCTATCTTAGGTTTTCTGTAAGGGTTTCCTGGTGATTATCTATAATTTACACAAATGCACACGTGTTAGTATAATAACCCTTAATATTTACATTAGTAATACCCTCCCCGAGACGGCATTCCAACGACTACGTCGGGCAGAACCTCGACAACCGTTACGGAACCCTGGATCAATCGGGCAGCTTATCTAATACGTAACTGGGGTTATAATACTTACATCGGGGCAGAACTTCGTTAATTAGGGGGGTATTATACCCGATAATTATGCCTACTATTCAGAAATTTAGAGAGAGAAAGCGAAAATGAACGATCGGAAACGGAAGCCGATGCCCTCAATTTATAAGGCTGTAATTCGAGTTTCTCACGGCCCGCTTAAGAGTAAGCTAAGGCTTACGCGGCCCGCGTAGTAGGGATGTAGCAGCTAGGGTTGCTGATTCGTCGAACTAGGGTTGACACGGAGCTGACACATGTCAGCTCAGGGATGCGCCTCGTTGTAGGGCTGTCGCACCCCGCGTAGACCCAGGTGTGGTCTTACGCGGCCCACGAGCGTCACAAAAACTTTGTTTTATTTTATTTTTAATGTTATATCGTATTTTGGGCTCGGTTTTCACATATGGGGTATATTTTGAGACATATAGGGATATTTTAAAATATATTAGGGCGTAAAAAATATTCAGGAGGGTTGTTATAGTTTTAGAGCCTTATTCTTATGTTTTGCTTGAAACGACATGATGCCACTTTATGTGTTTCTTATTTATTCTCTTTGAGCCCTTTAAACATATATATCGTTTTATCCTTATGTATCATACTTGACATGCTATTCTTATGTGTTAATACATGTTTCAATATGTGTTAATATTTGTTTTAATATTTCTTTTTTTTATGTGCCATTCTTGATATGTTTATACTTGTTTGTTTAATCTTCAACATACGCTTTTCCTCATACAGTTTACTCGACTATTCTAAATCCGCAAACACTCGTATTATACAAACGAGACAACTTCACCAAAATAGGCGTGAAACCCACAATTTGGTGAACGACTCTCAATCTACCTATTCTTTTTACTCGAGATTCGTCATCAAGTTAGGAGTGAAGTCCTCATCTTGATGAAGAATTTCAATTTCAAATTCTAGTGGACCCTCGTCAACGTGTCGAAATTAAATTTTGACCCGACGAGTACCAACCATACTTAGGGTACGGAATCGTCAAGTTATGGGTGAAACCCGCATCTTGTCGACTAGTCCCACTCCTTGATTTTTATAAATCCCGCCAAGTCTCGAATTTTTGATTGAATTGGGACATGTAGTAACCGGAAGGGTGAATACCGTTAACCGACGTGTCGGCGAGAGTATTCCACCTATTAGGCCAAAGCATGCTTCTTAAATTCAAAAGACTTTTCGACCACTTTGGTTAGTCAAAGTTCCGTTTAGGAACCATCCAAGTTTAACCAAACCTATATTTTTCTATTATCAATCTTATGCGATGCAATCTTTCAAATTCAAATCTATTTTCGAGATTATTTCCTCACACACACATTATACTAAATCTCCTAATACATTTATACGTTATACACATGCATGATTTCAAACCGACACTCAAATTTTATTTACATTCCTTGTAACACCAAAATGGTGACATATCATCAAGATATGAGTGATTTCCTTACCTTGACGATTAACTCCACTCCTCTCTTTTCTTAAAACGACCTCACCAACGGGTTAGGGGTGTTTCCCTTATCTAGGTGGTCGTTACCAAAATTTTCCTTCAAAAATACTTTATTATGCAAACACGATCAAGTTTTATACCTAAATCGTTTATCGTTTGTCAA
Source organism: Helianthus tuberosus (assembly GCA_030545235.1). Taxonomy (NCBI): domain Eukaryota; kingdom Viridiplantae; phylum Streptophyta; class Magnoliopsida; order Asterales; family Asteraceae; genus Helianthus; species Helianthus tuberosus. The sequence continues at coordinate 11,314,092 of CM060436.1, forward strand.
AATCCCTACTTATGCAAATTTCAAAATTCATTGTTTTATCAAACCTATTCCTTATCCCATAATCGATTTCACCTAAATCCAATACGCGAAATACTTAGTCATACCACCAACGTTTTGCTTTCCGATTTTCAAAATACAACGAAATGCTACCCATCAACTTAAGCGGTCTAATGAATCTCTTGCCCACAAATTTCATACTCGACTTAATCACTAAAACGAACTCACATTGTATCATTATACGAAGGACTTTCATCCTCAATCGAAAATCAAACCAACTTATCTCACATTCCTATGAGATCTTATAGTTATTACAGGATCGTTTTACTAAACTACTTTCAATGTTCATAAATAATTTTACTAAAACACTTTTCAACGATCACTAAGTTCATTATGCTAAATTTCTTTTAAGAAACAACTTTTTTCACGAGAACTTCCAAATTTTAAATTTCTTATTTAATGCAAGATCCTTTGAAATGATGCAAACTTATTATTTACAAAGAACTTTTTATACACCGCTCAATATGTCATTTAAATTCAAAACACGTGGGCAAGAAAACTTCATAGGAACCGACAATTTTCAACGTACGTAAATTCTTTTAAAACAAGAGTAGCATTTCCGTTCTTTTACAAAGTACATCTCACATAATCAATAGATGCTTTACATACTTTTGAAATCCACAAACTAGATTCTACATTACAAGTCAAACTCAATCTATTTTGATTTGATAAACTCAACGTTTTGCTCAAACAACTATACGTGCATATCATCGTACATGTTTTAGTCAATATCTCATGATAATTTCACTTAAACCATTCGTTTTTACATACTCAACCTTTTGATCGTTTTTATATGCTTAAATTCGTTATGTTTCAAATAATACTATATATGCAATCATTGTTATTCGTACTTGCACTCATACTCATACTCATAACAATACGTTTTGTGTTTATACTTATACTCATATTCATATTCATATTCATACCCATACGTTTTATGCTCATATTTGTACTCATATTCATATCCATACCCATACGTTTTATGTTCATACTTTTACTCACATGCGTATTCATACTTAAACTTATACTTATGCTCATACTTTTATTCATACTCACAATTCATACATTCGTACCCGTGTGCGAGCGAAACCCGAGGGATTCGCTTACGTTGGTCTCATACATACTAAAACGTAAATATACATTCTTATACGTACTCATTTTTATTTTCAAATTATGTATACCCTGATTCATACACAACTAGTACAAGCTATGCGGATCATGCGACGATCAATATAATCACAGGTGCACAGGGGATTATAGTGATAGGCGTATGAGGACCATAGAGTGTACTACTGTGTATGGTAAGACATGGAACATAACATGACACAAATAACGAAACGGACGTAACGTGGTCAAAACTAGGTGGATATGCCGCTGCTACTTCCTATATATAAGTGTTTTCACCATGCTACCAAACTTTCGTAAAACGTTCCATGAGAAATTCAGTGTTTTGCAGACCTTTTAAACCTGATACAAACTTTAACAACTCGCAGACGCATTATATCTGATTATCCTCGATGAGACTTCATTCTTAACACACCACCTTCGTTTGTATAATACACATAACATCCTTATACTCCCATTCGTTTATTAGACCAATCGTTCACTCTCATACCTCCATTATTCCCCGTTATCCGTTGTCTGTTATACAAACCTCGTTTACAATCAATCGGTTTAAACGTTCGAATCCTAAAATTCTTCCTTGCTTTTAAACTAACTTCCACTCTTGTTTATGTGTAAACACACGTAGTTGGTCATTGCCTCCAAAATTGTTTTATTTAAAATGCCAAACCTTCTCGTTTCTCTCAATAAACGATTTTCTACAAATGTGTGATTTAACACTATCCTTAAACTTTCCATGTAAACTACCGTGTGACCACACCTTTCATCAAAATACATACCACTTTATACGAAAACTTTCTTTGTAAGTATTATCGTTTAAAATACCTCTCGAATTATTCAAACTTGTTTAAACTCATTTTGCCTACACGCACACATGCGCGCTTTGCTTATGCCCAATGCTTCAAATCCTTCTAATCAAACGAACTCTGTTTACAAACCCATCTTTTCGTTCCTCAAAATTTCGTACTTTTCAAATATTTCAAAAACTTCCAAGTCTTGAATTTTGATGATCATTATTTTAGCCAAAACGCCTTTCAAAGTCTTCTTCTTAAATAAATTTCGGGACGAAATTTTCTAAAGGAGGGGAGACTGTAACGCCCTGCTTTTTCGTAACTTTCCTTAATTAGAAAGCTTGCCGTGCGTTTCTATTTTTGGAAACTTGTATTCCTCGTAATCGTATCCGAGACTTTGATCGTAATAAAATTAATCTTCTACATTGATACGTGCATTCATTTGTTACATGACTCGTAATTCTCATAGACATAAGTTTAACTCGTACACGATCATTGTGTATTCGTAATCCTTAAATCTCCATACATTCAAACAGTTGGTTACTAGGTTATAACCCCGTGTATTACACGGGGTTGAATAAATAAATTTTATATACTAAATAATAAAACAATATATCTTTAAAATTCTCATTTATTTTACGGGTTGAATAAATATAATTTTATATATTAAATAATAAAAAAGTTATATCCATAAGAATCATATTGTACGGGTTGAATAAATGTAATTTTATATACCAAATAAAAAAGTTATATCTTTAAAACCACGAGTATTACACGGGTTGAATAAATGTAATATTGTTTACCAAATAATAAAATAATACATCTTTAAAAAACCTCATTTATTACACGGTTGAATAAATGTAATTTATATACGAAACAATAAAAAAACTCCATCTTTAAAAATATGCTCATTACACGGTTTGAATAAATGTAATTTTCTGTACTAAATAATTAAAAATATATATCCTTAAAAAACCCCGTGTATTTTACGAATTGAATAAATCTAATTTTATATATCAAATAATAAAAAGGTATATCTTAAAAAACCTCATGTGTTACATGGGTCGAGTAAATGTAATTTTGTATAGTGAAAATAAAAATATTTAATATAATAATACAAAGTTTGGTTTTCGTGATATAAAAAGATTATTCTGTTGTTGCAACATTTGTTAACGAAGTCTCAATAAATTTAACATTTTATTTAAAGCTCTGTAAATGTATAAATGATAAATAATATTAGTTAATTTTATTTTAAGTTTCGTCAAATTTATTTGATACCAAACTAAACAAAACGTTCAAATATAATTAATTCAAATAAATAATATTATAAATGAGAAGGTGATTAAACTAAATAATAAGAGTAAACTGTCATTTTGATCCCTAAGGTTTGGTCACTTTTGCCACTTTAGTCCAAAACTCAAACTTTTTAAATCTGGGTCCCCGTGGTTTCAATTTTATTGTCATTTTGGCCCAAAAATGAAATCAGTTGATATTTGGCTAATAGAATCCTTTTATTTTGTCCTTTTCCCCAGAGGAAAATGGTCAAATATCAGCTGATTTCATTAATTTAATTAATAATGTGTTATAATAAAATTATATTAACCGTTTTGTCCCTGAGGAAATGGACAAAATAACAGAATTTTATTAGCCAAATATCAGTTGATTTCATTTTTTGACCAAAATGACAATAAAAGTAAAACCACAGGGACCCAGATTTAAAAAGTTTGAGTTTTTTATTAATGTGGCAAAAGTGAACAAACCTCAGGGACTAAAATGGCAATTTACTCAAATAATAATTATACATAAGATATTAAACTAATAGTATTTAGTAGAAGGATTATTAATAATATATATAATTAAATAAAATAATATTTAGTAGGATGATTATCTATAATTAATTTGAATAAATTAAACTAAAATAATAATTATCTATAAGAGATGACCTAATATGATGACAAGTGTCCCTAAAGTGGTTTCTTTTATTATATACTATAGATTCGATTATATGACTAAGTTGTATGTTTTTTACTTGATTATACCAAACTATAAACCATACATACTTGTTATATTTCATGTGTTATACACACCTATGTTATCACACTTTTTGCTAAATTAAAAGATGTCATTTATGCATCTTGGACCTTGTTACAAGTTACATACATACTAGACAACATGTAACACTTTATTAAACATAAAATATATACTTTCTAATGTTAAAAAAATAATAAAATAAAAATTATAGGGCTGTTAACAGCCTTGCATCAGCCCACTTAAGTATTTTGTTTTGAGTTATTCAGCCCACTAAACACTTTCAAAGCCCAACCCATTGAAACCCTAATCCCTTCCCTATATAATAAACATTCCCCCACTCCTTACTCCACTTTTTCAAGCCTCCAAACACTTCAAAAACTCTCCCAAACTCAGCTGAGTTTCAGCCACATTTTTGAAGTTCTAGCCATAAAAAGTGACTTTTAACTCATTTCCACTTCAATTTTCTTCTTGTTTCTTCTTCTACAACACTTGGATAACCTCTAGGAAGGTTCTCACAAGTTTGATTGGGCAAACTAAGGTGAATCCTCACCATTTTTTAGGTCCAAAGTGCACCTATAATTCTGCTCATTTTTATCCTTTTGTTTTGGAAGAAAACTCATGTTTTCTTCATACATTCCTATGTCCTTATGCCACTAATCAAGACTATGATTAAGTGTGCTTAAAAACAAAGTTGTAACATACAAATTCAGAGGTTTTAATCCTTTAAACTTTCTGTTTTCAAAAGGGTTTTAACCCACAAGTATTGAACAAGCTTCAAGCTTGATGGTTGTGAGATTATAGGACAAGCTTGGGTTATCCTACTAAAAATCCACACATTACTTGATGGTTTCTTAGATTAGTTGTAATTATTTCCTTTCTTATTGTATGTTCATGACCCTCCTTGAATGTTCATAACATCAAGTGTAGTGGTGAACACCTAGAGGTACCTAAATGGAAGACTTGTTCTTCCTACCTCCTACATGACTTCTATGATACAAAGATGTTCCTAAATGGAGGATTTATCCTCCTACCTCCTACATGGCCTATAGGATATGATGGACACTATGTAATACATATATATATTATCCAAATAATCGAACCTTTGATGATGGATTAGTGTTCATTTGTCAAAGTATTAGATTACATCATCTAAGACGTAATAACTTGTTATAATTCTAATGGGTATTTGAACCCATGAAAACATTCTAACCCTTGGGGTTTCATAGTGTCAAACAAGTATTATGTGACTAGGTGATTACTTTTCATATGTTTATTTTCATGTCCTCGAACTCCAAATCCTTAAACCATATGTAACATCTCTTAAACTCCAAATCGAACACATTCAACTTCCTAATCTCTTACACTCGTCAACACTTGGATAATCAGAAGACTTAGCAATTTTGTGAGTATACTTGACCCATTTTACCGTTTTCACACTTTTGGGTATAACATGTTTTTATATAAAAAACACACTTAGTATACATATTCTTATGCAAATACATAAACAAACAATCCAATACATGCTTACCATTTGTTATGCTTGATTCGTGTTTTCTGGGTGATTCTTATGTGATGAATTTGTCATTAGCTTCGTACAAGCCTCCACTTAACATGTATAGCGCTATAGGAGTAACGCACTGCCCGTGAACGAGAGGTCATGTTAGGTTTATTCATTCATACTTGCGTAATCAGAGGCATCGTGATGTTTGATAATACTCTCGAGAATGCCTAATATGGATAACACGGGGCTTTGAAGCAATAAAATGGTAATACGCGCAAATTTGCGCGTTAGAGGGACCAAAAGCGTCAACGTCTAAAACTACACCTTAGAATGACCATTTAAGCGAACTGGAGCATCAGAATAACCGGTCATACCCTCAGGAGTGTCTAATACTGGCCATATAAGGTTTTTATGCCATTTCACGATAATGCGCGCAAGTTCGCAATTAAGGGGTTAAAAGCGTCAACGCGTGAAACTACACTTTAGGGTGATCTTTTAAAAGAACCAGGAACTCCGTTAAGCTCATTCATACCCCCGGATGTGCCTAATCTGAGCCGTTTAAGGCTTTGATGCCATAGAACGATGATACGCTTAATATTGTGCGCCAAAATGACTAAAAGCGACAACTAGCGAAACTACGCCTTTGAGAGGCCTTTGAAACGAACCGGGAACTTCGTGACGTTCGGTCTTCCTCCCAGGTATGCCGGAGTTGGGCCACTAACACTTTTGTAACTTATATCAGCATAACATATTAAATATACCAAATCTTGTGCCAAAAATGCAAACTTTAAAAGTATAAAAGTGTGTAAAAGTGGACAGGGACCAAAACAGCACATCGGCCAAACTTATAGGCTGGGCTGGAGCGAGTGGCGGGTCGCGACCGCCGGGCTTGAGGCCTACGCGGGCCGCGAACGAGCAGAACAACAGCAAAACAACTTTCATTTTGATGGTTTTGTTAATTCTTGATGCCCACACTACACACAAACCATTTTTATCAAACTATGGACTGTATACTGATTGTTAACAGTTGTAAAGACACTTGTTATGATCCTAAAGACTCCCTAAACACATGGCATCATCCAAACAAATCACAAAATCTATAAATAGGTACTGAATTTCACTTGAATTACTTGCACCATTTCTTGTTCTTTCTACAACTTCTCATATTGGGAGTTCCTGAGATTTTTGGAAGCACCTTCTGAGTTTATTTCAGTCCCTAGGACACCTTGTAAGTGTCCTTTCGTGACTAGTTCATTTTATTTGGCTTAAAAAGCCAAAAAGTCAAGTGTTTACGATAAACGCTTTGACTTTTAGTTAGACCGTAAACGGTCAAGCCATTGTCCGCAAGTCTGGTTAAAAGTTTAAATAGGTTTGGTTTTGGGAATAGGTCCATAAAGGTCTTTCCTTCAACCGGTCGCACGCTTATCCTAGCCGTGGTATGAAGCTTGGCATTTCTTGGCTTCGGTCGGTGAAGGGGTATGGTCCCAGATCTCGCGTCTGCATGACCGCGAATGACCATTACCCTTATCAAAAACCCCCACCAGCAATAAACTTACCTGTGTCCGTGCGGGCACGCGCGAACACAGCGGTCCAATTTGTCCAGTGATGAGAAGACTTACCTTAAGTACGGAAATAAATGTTACGCATAGCGATGCGGCCCGGCACCGCATCCTATGAACATTTTCGTCACGACAAGGGATCTGGACAACAGTAACACTCACTAAGCGGCGATGCGGCATGGCACCGCATCCCGCATACATCTTGGATAGAACAAAGAACGTGGGAACAACATCAGTTACCGCAAGCAGCGATGCGGCCTGGCACCGCATCCTGCCTACAAGGCAAGTAGGTCTGACACTCAGTGCAAGTGGCACTGAGAACAGTCGCCTATCAACCCACATGTGTGCAACAGTCTGACACCACAGCAGGACGTGGCATCACCACTGTAACCGACAGGTCTGACACACCTGCAAGGGATTGTGCGATGTCAGACTAGCTACTCAACTACCCTCCTTCACTCCTCGGCTATAAATACCCATCCCAAACCAGGTTTGAGGTATCACTTCTCAACTCTCTCACTACTACTACTATCACACTTTGCTTCCCAAGCAAACTACTGATTCTCACGCCGGAGAGTGGTAACAAGGAGCACCCCCCACCCCATCCTCCTTGTTACGAGTCACGGCTTGTTTCCTTGTGCAGGGAACCAACCAGCGGACGATCCAGCCAGCGATCCTCGGAAAGAAGGGATTAACCCTACTTGACGAGACCAGTGAGTTAACCCCACCCGGTTAACCATTGTTTCATCATTGGCGCCCACCGCTACTCTTAGCACTTTTTTCAACCATCTTTTTCTTTCTGAAAAACCATGTCTAATCGTCTAAACAACACTACCGGGGATAACCTAAACCCCGTAAACACAGGGCCTACGGGGACTATTCCCATAGCCCCAAATGTTGAACATGTTGGCACATCAACGCAAGGGGGCGCATCCCTTACGTTCGGCCACGATTTATCATAGTACGCTTCTGTGATACCTCCAGGCATGAACCTTCATACCTGGTACGACCAGCAACAAGCTCTGCTGGCCACAACATACAACAGAGCCTGCGCTGAAGCGCAAGTATCTGCGGGGCCTACCCCAGCACCGCATACCCCTGCGGGTCATATTTTACAATACGACGGTTGGGCCCCAACACATCCGGCCTCCAGAAGCAGGCAGGAAGACCGCGGTTCCTCTTACTGCGACGTCCGCACACTTGATGAGGACGATTCCTCGTATGGGTCTCGCCGCAGGGCCCATATACATAGCCGCCTAGGCTCGCATGGCGAAACTAAGCGACAGTCTATAGCCCACCATGGCCCCGGCATCCATAGCCGGCTGGGACCTCAGTCCCACCATGAAGGGCAGGGCCATACCGACCCAGACGACGGTACATACGACGGAGAGTCTCATGCTACCAGCAGCAGACCGGGAGGACGCAATTATGTTCCTCCCACTCAAACCCGCACCACATACCTCCGCGCTGCAAAGCGCCACCAGAGCCAACCCTACAGGCCGAAATCTGCGGCCGAAAACTCCAAGTTTGTCCCGGAGATTGCCAACGCCGATGTCACCACCACCAAATTCCCATTAAACATTGGGAAATACGACGGTTCGGTCGACCCAGATGACCACATGAACATCTTCACAGGCGCTGCGTGCAACGGCAGGTGGGATGAACCCACGTGGTGTCAATTTTTTCCACAGACCCTAACAGGTTTGGCCAGGGCATGGTTCGACTCTCTACCACCGGGGTTACTGACCTCATTCGAGGACTTGCAAGCAAAGTTCCTCGCACATTTTTGCCAGCAACGACGTCATGAACGCGATTCTATGGACGTCATGAACATCTGGCGCAGAGACAACGAATCGATTGAGGCATTCGTTGTCCGTTACAACAAAGAATGTCTGGAGATAGGCGACGTGGCAGACCAAATGGCACGCAACCATTTCATTGTTGCCGTAAAGGACGAACAAATGGTTATGACTATCTCCGGCAAAGACGGCTTGCCGAAGAAATGGGAAGATGTCATGGCTGCGGTCAAGACGTACGCCCAGACCCAGCGTTCCCTCAAGCCGCACGTATCAAAGGCACAGCCCCAAACGGAAGGCCAGTCCTCCCACCAAGAACACAAGCGCAACAACAAGCGCAACTGGGACACATGGAATCGCGGCAGCGATTCCAGACCATATGTCCCGCGAAACAACCAGCCCGACGCAAGGGCTACAATCAACGCTCAGCGTGAAAACCGGGCGTCAAAGAAGGAGTCTCGGGACCGTAGCTGGACCGAGATCAATCAGTCGCCAAGCGACGTCCTCCTTACGGACGCGCAATTCCTGCGACCGGCCCAACCGATGAAGTCCAAGAAAAACCAAGATCCCGCACTCTATTGCGAGTATCACAAGGACTCGGGCCACACAACAAACAGCTAAATCAGTCTCCGACTGGAGATTGAGCGAGCCCTAAAGGAGGGGAAACTGCAACACCTGTTGACAGGGGCGCAAAAACCTACCAAGCGCATCACTCCCCACAACGAGGGCACCTCCACGGGTAAAAGGACCATGTACGTGGCCTCAACCCACATGATCAATGGAGGGCGAGGAAGGCCGCGCAAGGCGGCAAGAAGACCGGACAATGACTGGAAGGACGAACAAGTTGTCTTTCCAAAAGTCGAAGGCGGACCGCGCGACAGGCGCGCCGTGGTTATTACAGGCCACCTGGCTCACTACTGCACCGAGCGATTATTCATCGACCCGGGCAGTACATCTGATATTATATACGAGCAGTGCTTCAACCAATTCGATCAAGAAGAAAAAGATCGGTTGCAGCCGGTGGACTACCCGTTGGCCGGATTTGCAGGGAAAACCGTGTTCCCCTTGGGCCAAATTACTTTTCCTGTGCGCCTCACCAACGGGAGGCACACAAGAACGGAGGAGGTAAACTTCATGGTTTTACCTCACACCTCCAAGTACGACGTACTTCTCGGACGAGAGTCCCAGGGCGACTTCAACATGATCACATCCGTCCCTCACTCTGCCATCGGTTTCCCAACCGCGACGGGGGTCGCGATAATATACGCCCGAAGAGAAGTTATGTCTACGGACGAGCTGCGTCCGACCAAGATAGCAAGGCCTACCCCCAACACTCAACCAGAAAAATGGGTTCTTAACGCAAGACACCCGGAGCAAACAGTTACGTTGGGCCACGCCTTGTCCCCTACCATCAAAGCGCACCTGAAGCAGCTCCTCTTCAGGAACCAGGATATTTTTGCATGGACACCCGCAGATATGACAGGGGTACCACGTGAAATCGAGCAACACTTCTTGAATACCATGCCAGGTATCAAGCCAGTGATCCAAGGCCAACGCCACCTTGGATCAGCAAAAAACCAGGCGATGCATGAGCAGGTCCAAGAGCTGCTCTCCGCAGGTATCCTGCGGGAAGTCAAATACCAGACTCGGTTGTCAAACCCAGTCATGGTAGAAAAACCACCGGGGGCTGGCGCATGTGCGTCGATTATAAAGACCTTAACAAAGCCTGCCCCAAGGATTGTTACGCACTTCCGGAGATCGACGAAAAGGTCGATAACCTCGCACCATTTCGATGGAAGTGTTTCCTCGATTGTTACAAAGGCTACCACCAGGTGCAAATGGCAATCGAGGACGAAGATAAAACGGCATTCCGCACTCCTACCGGGAACTACTGCTACACCAAAATGCCGTTCGGGTTACGCAACGCGGGCGCAACCTATCAAAAGTAGATGAACGACACTTTTCGCGGTCAAATCAGTAAAAGTGTCGAAATCTATATGGACGACCTGGTCGTCATGAGCATGGAGGAAGACACCATGCTCAACGATATCGAAAAGACATTCCAAACTCTGCGAAGCGTCAACATGAAGCTCAACCCAGGGAAATGCTCGTTTGGAATGGAAGAAGGCAAATTCCTTGGATTCATCGTAACTAAATATGGATTCTAGGTAAACCCGGAAAAAGTTCAGGCGATAGAGCGTATGCCATCGCCTTTGTAACAACTCTCATCAAAAAGTCCTAATTATTAAATTAATTTGTCCAATAGGAAACCCTAATTGAGACACCCAAGTGATTCTGCGCAAACCCTAAAATTTTCAGAACAATCGGAATCAGGATCAGGGCCCCTAAAACTCAGGGGGGGTAAACCCTAGTGACGATTATCTTAAAATCTCGTTGTCTAAAATCGAAATTTCAAAACTGTCAAGTCATCAGGCCTAGTCCCACACGTGGCAACACTAGGAGCATGAGGTGTCCCTTACGGACCATAAGGGTTAAGTCTTACGGTCCATAAGCAAGGTGAAAATTCGACTATAAATAGCAGACATTGGCACTTGAAATTTGGCGTACGTTCGACGAAGAAATTCGTTTTAGGCACCGAGATATGTTTTGTTTACCACAATTAACACACACGGATCACTAATCGACGTCGCAATCAGGGTAATAACTCGATCGCTATTACGATTCATTTTCCGATCGATCAATGTACTCAATGGATGTTTAAGTGCTGCCCACATTAGGGTGATTCTTTGTCATTAGTCGTTAATTCGATGGATGTTTAAGCATAGCACTTTGTCATTCGTTGTGACTCGTGAGTTATCGTAAATGCTGTATTGATTACTAACCCAGAATTGTGTGCCTGTTATTAAATTTAGGTTAAAAAGGCTAATCAGTAGGCTAGACTCTGCTCAAATTAAATCTGCAATGTGAGTCATTCTCTTTTTATCAACTATTTTACAATACCTCAAATTATTTTCAAAAGTTATAATTACAGGGACTAAGTCGTGGATATCTTGAAACACTGGCTAGTGGGGTATTGTGCACATTACTAATTTTCTCTCAGTTAGGTTCATTGACCTACTAGGGATAATCATCACTATTTAGGTTCATTGACCTAATAGTGGTATGACCATCGTCACCATTGTGACATGTCACCATTGTGACATGTCACCATTGTGACACTACGCCAGATAAAAATAAGATAGAAGCCATTGTAATCGCTCTTATGCTGTAATTAATAACTATGCATCATTTTATGTAAATAGAATGATTCACTCAGTATTTCCAGCTGACAAAACCTTTTTCAAACGTGTTTCAGGTGACCTGTTATGAACCAGGAAAAGTGCCATATAGCACTACAAGCTTAAAGGAAGTGGCTCAGTATAAAATAAAGAAACATGTTTTGTAAAATAAAAGATTTCTCCGTGAAATCAAATGATTGTAAATTACCGGGGTTTTATCCCGCGTTGTGAAATAAAATAATCGGGAAATATTTCAGCTTTAAAAAGATCCTGATGTTAAACTTCCGCTGTTAAACTCAATTAATTAAATACCACGGGATTTCTGTCCCGCGGCTCCTGAAACGGGTCAAAACGTGTCGGGGGCCGTGACAGCCTTCTACGATGAAAGAAATGCAACGACTAGCCGGCAGGCTAGCCGCACTGAATAGATTCTTAGCCAACCATGCAGCTAAGTCTTACCCTTTCATCAAGACCCTGCGGAGCTGCTTAAAAAAGGAACAATTCCAATGGACCGCAGAGGCCGAAAAAGCTTTCCGAGAGATGAAAGAGTGTTTGATTCAACTCCCAACTCTAACCGCACCACGCAAAGATGAACCACTTATCTTGTACTTATCTGCTGCGGACAACGCGGTAGGCTCGGTACTCATAGTAGAGCGGGAAGGAGTTCAAACACCCATCTATTACATCAGCAAAATGCTCAACGACCCAGAGACAAGATACTCCATCATGGAGAAGTTGGTATTAGCACTGGTACACGCGTCAAGACGGTTGCGACGTTATTTCACAAACCATGCCATTACGGTGCTAACCAACTACAGGATCGGCCCGATCCTATCAAAACCCGACATCTCTGGTCGATTAGCAAAATGGGCAATTGAGCTGGGCGCACTTTCACTGAACTATAAGCCGCGCCCCGCAATCAAAGGCCAAGTCTTAGCTGATTTCGTTGCGGAAGTAGCAGCAAATCGCATTCAAGAATGCGAGGAAGAGCAAAACCCTGCATCACCACCATCCTCCGCAGAAACTTGGGCACTATATACAGATGGTGCATCCAACGAAGATGGTGCAGGTGCAGGTCTGCGACTCGTCAGCCCCGATGGCCAAGAGCTTACCTATGCAATCCGCCTCGATTTCAAAAGCACAAATAACGAGGCAGAGTATGAGGCTCTACTGGCAGGGCTGCGTCTGGCAGTAAAACTCGACGTCCAACATTTGGAGGCACACGTCGACTCACTATTGGTTGCAGGGCAGTTACGCGGCGACTATGCCGCAAAAGGGGATATCATGATCCTCTACCTCGAACAAGCCTTGCAACTGAAATCAAAGTTCACCTCCTTCAATATCCGCCATATCAACAGGAGTGATAACAAACCCACGGATGCACAAAATCCCTCAGTACCCCTGCGCCAAGTCAATGTCATCCAGTACGGTACAACATCCTGGATGACACCGATCATTGCATACTTACAATCAGGTGTTACTCCCGAAAGCAAGGCAGAGGCACGCAAGCTACAATACAAAGCGTGTCATTACCAAATGGGAGACGGTATCTTATACCGTAAATCATACCTGGGCCACTCCTACGATGCGTCGACCCTCAAGATGCCACATACCTTATCAGAGAAATACACGAAGGAATATGTGGCATACACGCAGGCCCACGCATGGTGGTGGCCAAAATCATGAATGCCGGGTACTACTGGCCCGGCATGCACCTGGACGCAGTTAAAGTCTTGCGCAAGTGTTTCAATTGTCAGCGGCATGCTCCCAAGACCTTGCGCCCCAAGAATTACCTGATCCCCATCACCACTGCGTGGCCATTTCAAAAATGGGCAATCAATGTGGTAGGACCATTTCCAGACGCACCAGGTGCAGTGAAGTTTATCATAGTGGCTGTCGACTACTTTACAAAATGGGTAGAGGCAAAACCGCTCGCCTCAACCACCGCTATGATAACAAGGAAGTTCGTCTGGGAACATATCATCTGCCGTTTCGGTCTACCAATGTGCATTGTTACCGACAACGGTACCAACTTCGCTGCCGACGACTTTCAAAAATGGCTGAAGGAGCTAAATATTGAACACATATTCTCTTCGGTGGCGCATCCGCAAGGGAATGGCCAAGTCGAGAGTATCAATAAAAGCTTAGTCGAAGGCATCAAAGCATGGTTGGGAACAGCCAGACGCGGCTGGGTTGATGAACTCCCAAGTATCTTATGGGCACACAGGACAAGCCCAAAGACAAGCAACGGTGAGACACCCTTCAGCCTAGTCTATGGCACTGAAGCGATGATCCCCGCAGAAGTTGGCCTCCCTTCACCTAGGATGTTGGCTATCAACAAGATAGACAACAATGAGGAACGCAGGGTTGACTTGGACCTCCTGGAAGAAAGGCGTGAAAACGCTGCCATCAATGAGGCCAAGTATAAAACCAAACTCGAAAAGTACTACAATGCACGCGTCCGCATTTGTACCTTCAATCCGGGAGACTACGTCCTTCGTGACAATGAAGCATCTAACGCGGAACGCCCAGGGAAACTCGCCCCCAAGTGGGAAGGACCCTACCTCATCCAAGAGGTCCTGGGCAAAGGCGCATATAAACTGCAAACATTAGAAGGCGAAACTATCGCACGCACATGGAATGCACAACAGCTTCGACGCTGTTATATGTAAGCCATGTTTTTTACATTTACCATGTAACCTATCGGGCCGCAGGCCATTTGCAAATAAATAAATAAACGATTCAATGCAATATTGTTTATTTACTCCTATTACAAATGCGTGTTCCACTCTGCGGTATCTACAAAAACAGATTGGCAAAATCTTCATTCGCGATACCCACACAGAGTGGTGACCACACGCAACTATTGTAATAGGCCAACAATGGCAAAACATTAACCGCCTATCTGGCTGGACAGGCGACTACGGTTTTCACAAAACCTACACAATTCCTACACCCTAACGGGATAAAAACAGGAATTGACTAGTACTCATACGACAAAGGTATAGAGTATACTTAACCGCACTGTACAACGAGTAAAGTTCTTCATACTTGCATATCATCTAGATACGCAAAAGGCAATTACAGACTTAGTGTTATTCACAATAACATTAAACTCATACAGGTTCAAGCATGCAAGTAATAAAAACACTTGTACAAATTGAACAGAGCGGTTAAAACTTTATATTCAAAAAATTTCTACACCTACGCAGTGCACAAGGGATTTACATAAAGTTCTTAACATTTACATGAGGAAACAAAAAAGGCACGCAGGCCAGCCTAGTCTTTCTTTGTACCGCTGGAACCCGCACCATCCTTGCCCTCAACAGCAGGCTTTTCCTCATTTTCCTCATCCGCATATAACACTCGCAAGCGGTCCACATAGTCCTCCGCCTCTAGGCATTCTTCAAGATCCTCAAGAGCGGCAATGGCTGTTTCGTTATACGCCGCAACCGCAGCAACAAGAAGCGCTTCAGTATCCACACCGTGGAACCCGGATCGCTCATCAGTATATTTGCCCTGGGCCATCAAATTCATATGAGCAATGCAACGATTGTAGCCAGCTTTAAAACCAGCATCCCGGGCGCGCTCTGATGCGTGCGAAGTGTTGTATATTTTAAGCCCTTTTTTAACACTTATTTTTAGCCAAGTTTTAAATTTATAAAACACGATATTTTACTAACACTAAACACACATATGGGCAAGTGCACCCATCGTGAGCGTAGTATAGCGTTGGTAAGATACCGAGGTCGTCCAAGGACACAAGAGCTTTTAGTACCGGTTTATCCTCAACGTCTAATCAAAATAAAAAGTTTAGAAAAAGGTTTTTAAACTAAGAAAAATAAAAACTAACTAAAATGCTGAAAATAAAAATAAAAGAAAAAACAGATAGACAAGATGAATCACTTGGTTCCGACTCGTATCTAGTATAACCTTTGATTATTTCCACACTTTTGCACATAATTAAGAGATTATCTTAGTTATTGTAGTAGGCCCCTCTTTTGAAGGTGACGTTACCCTCACCCCAGTAGTTTGAGTCAGCAAGGATACAATCCTAAAAGGGTGGATTATTGGAAGATAATGAATTAAGTTATTAATGCAGTATTATGGTAGGCCCCGCTTTTGGCGGTGACGTTACCCTCGACTAAGTAGTCTGAGTCAGCAGGGATACAGTCCTAAATAGCTGGGTTATAGTATTAATAGTAGTTAACTTATGAGGGGACCAAAGAGTTTGGACCCCCGCCATCCAATACCGTGAAGTATTGAAGGAGGTCCTACTAAATTTGACCCAGGTCCATTGCAGGACCTCTAAACGCTGAACAATGGCAAGACCTTTACCAAACCGTTCCCTTAACCCCCGACCAGGTAGCCAACATACCTCCATATAGGCCGTGGAGATATGAATGGTGAAAATCTTTTATTTTATATAGACAGTAAAATAATTTCAAGACACCACGGACAAACGATAAGGAAAGAGCACCTTCAACATAAGCAACTAGTTATTAAAGTCATTAATACAAAACCAAATAAAAAGTGCAAAAGATTAGAAATAAAAAGTATTATACTAGACACTTTGTCTTCACCAAGTGATGTAAGAGACTTAGGCAAACATGGCCTTGATTGTCAAGAACTCTTACGATCAATCTTGGATCCCGAGACGACTCACACACTCTACGATGGACAATGGATGGATGATGGTGGATGATGGTGTTGTGATGGTGGTGGGTGGTGGATGAAGTGTGAGAGAGGTGGTGTGCCAAGGGATGAGTTGAAATGAAACCAAGCACTCCTATTTATAGGCTGAACAGAGGGCTGGGCACGGCCCCGTATCCGCTGGGCACGGCCCCGTGTCCGCTGGGCACGGCCCCGTGTCCGCTGGGCACGGCCCCGTGCCTGTCTGACATTCTCTCTCCTCATTAATTGTAATTCGCAATTACAATTAATGCGCCTGCAGTACTTTCGCCACGCCCCCGTGTTCACTGGGCACGGCCCCGTGGTGGGCAATAGAAGCTTCTATAGGTTTGTCTTTTCTGCTGCTTCTTGGGCACGGCTCCGTGCTGGCTGAGCACGGGGCGTGTTCAGTCTTCTGCCTTCTCTATTTTGCTTGGGAAGATGCCGTTGAGGGGTCGGGCAGTCCACTAATGTTCCTTTCCTTGTATTTATGTTGGATTTAGCTGTCTTTTTGCTTCTTTTGTGTTTTTGAGCTCATTTAATCTTGAAAATACAAAAGGAAGACAAAAACACTCTTTTTCCAATATTAATACTTAAAAAGGGTTAGTTTTATGCCTCATTTGATGTAATTTATATGTTGCATTTTACACACATCAAATACCCCCACACTTGAACTTTTGCTTGTCCTCAAGCAAAACTCTTTAATATGTGGCTTACACTCCCAAATGGAATAGGTAGAAGAGAAGGTTTTGGGCTTGTCGTAGAGTGTCGGGATTTCCAAGATTCTTTAGGAAGTTTTATTTTTATTTATTTACAATCCTATTCGTAATGATTTATTTAGAACGTTTCATAGGAGAAATTACTTATTTGGGCATAACATGCCTTTTTAAAATTCCATTTATATACAAGTTCACATACCTCACGGGAGAAATCACTCACACTCGGCCGAAGGTGTATTTTTAGTGAATCACTCGAGAGCGGCATGGAACTTATTCCTACCATAAGCTTGCCAAGCAATCAATCCTCCTCCTTTTTAACTTTTATACCTTTGTAAATATCAAGAGGACTTTGTGGGTGAAGGGTTAGGCTTGGGTTAAAGGTAGGTGGTTGGGTTAGTGGTTAGAGGTTAGTAGAAAAAAGGGTGAAAAAGCGTAACAAGTGTCGGTTTTCGTAGGACTTTCTATTTTTGTAACTTTTATTTTGATGAAGCTATTATTCAAACAAAGTTATTTTTGATAAACTTGTTTGTTTATTTTCTTTTGTTTCATCATCAACACATTTTTTTTTTGAACGAACATACGCAAAACCGAACTTGTTACTAAAACAAAGGGTTAAAAAAAGTTTTGGTGGGTAAAAGGTTTTTTTTTTTTTGTTTGGGTGATGAAATGAAAAGGTTTAGGCTCAAAGGGGCTAACTAGGCTAACTAGGGGGATTTTTGGGTAAGTGGTAAAAGAAAAAGAAAAATAATGGTGTAGAAATAAAAAGGGTTAGTCCTAATGCCTCCATCATTTACTTACTCGGGTTTAAGTTGATAAGGACCGGGAATGTATCGTCATGGCAAGTTCTAGAGTCGTAAGAACCAAGCGGCTATTCACACAAGAAACGGAAAATGAGCATTTAGTCTAAAGATGTAAATTTGTATGCTCAATAAAGGCTCAAAACTCACTTTTGTGGGAATGGGTTTTTATGTGACCAAGTATATATAATCAAATTTTTAACTAAGCTTGTCATGCCGTTTCATAATTTTCTTATGTTGGTTCTTTTTATCACTACGCTATCGGTTGTAAATTCGTAAAAATATAACCTTTTTGAAAACTTGAATTTCCCGAGTTAAACCTAGACAAGTAAAAAAAATGAAATTTTTTTGAAAAAAATTTGGGGTGATTAGCGGTTCCAATAGAGTTTTGTGTAAGGCTTGCATTTAGGACTTACAAAATTTCAAGGTTTTAGCATCCCCCCCCCCCCCCCCCACACTTAAATTACACATTGTCCTCAATGTGTCCCAAAAATAAATTTTTAGGTTGATTAGATGTGTAAAACAGTGTTAAAAAGCAAAAATTTTGTGTTACTGGCAACCTGGACACGACCCCGTGTTGAGTGGGCACGACCCCGTGTTCAGGTGCCAGTAACGAGAACTTACAGAAGATGAATACGGGGGCGTGTTGAGTGGACACGGCCCCGTGTCCGACAAAAATCTGCAGGTCAGTAACCAAAAAGCAGGTCTGGGAGGTGAGCACGGGGGCGTGTTGGCTGGACACGTCCCCGTGTGGACAGTCTGTAAGCCTGAAAAACAGGTTTCTTCTCCCGTCTTCTCCATCCTGGTCCTATAAGTGCTGAGGCTTAGCGTTCCAAGCCTCGGTTTGTACCTGTTTCATCACTTAATACCACACCAAGTAACACAAACATCCTACATTACCATAGTTAATTGTTCCAAGCATAAAGTAAAAGAAAAATAAAACGGAAAATAAAAGCGGTCAAGGGAAGTAAATTGTTCAACATTTGGCACGCAGGCCACCAATTGTTCGATAGATAAAGGGACTTAAACCTGGTAAGTCATCAACCAACCGCTTCCTCCTCTGCTCCTCTTGCCTATTCCATAGCATCGTCATCATCATCATCGTCATCATCCCCTCCATGGCGTGCAATGTGGTCTCGTATGTATCCAACATCGTCTTGCATCTCGGATAGATTTCTCTCTATAGCTCCGACCCGGTGGTAGGTGTTGCTTGCCATGTTATAGGTGTTCCTAGTACACATAAGGTTTTCCTGCAACAAATCATGCAAACTTTGAAAGTTAGGAAAACCGCCTCCCGAGGAGGATGATTGGCCCGGATCACCGTGGGGTTGGTACTGGTACTGATGATGTTGCGGAGCTGGGAGGACAAGCGCTTCTTGCGGGTTCCATGCATGACCTTGCATCCTTTGAAAGGTTACCGTCCCGTCTTCTGCCTCATAGATCAGGTTCATTGAGCGGCATATGTTAATATCCACCGTGCCCGACCATGGGCTCCTCTCAAATGCCCTAGGTATGTGAGCGAAGTGCTTGAAGAGACGGTACACCCATCCCCCAAAGAAAATAGGAGTCGGTGCACTAGCAAGGCGGTTGTGATGCATGTTTCGGAGCATGAGGAACGGAACATCGAGTGGCCTGCGGGTGTGAATGCAGTGAAGGACAAGCAAATCTCTTAATCCTACGACGCCACTACTTTCATGCCTTTGGCCAAGAGAATAGCCGAGGAGCCTATGGATGTATCTGTAGAGCGGGTCCCTCAGCTTTGTACTCTTAGTGCTGCTCGGATTGTAAAACCCTTCTCCAATCTGAGCCCACATGGCTTGGCGTTCGTTGTCACCTATCTCTCTCATTCCCCCAGTACTTTCTTCGTTTCCCGCATCCTCTTCCGCATACAACCCGATAATCGACCCAAATTGTGCCATAGAGATCGAATACCTCGTTCCGCCACACCGGAATGACACCCCGTTATTATCGAACGGCTCGCACCTTGAAGTGAATTCAAAGGTGCTGTAGAATTCCAAGGTGCATTCATGGACGGAACGGAGTCGGGTTGTTAGTGCGACTTTGAGTGGTCCCGTGACAATGTTGTTGAAACGGTCAATTTGATTCACCATGGTTAGTAGTTCTGTGCAAGCTTGCCTCGGGTATTCCTCCGGCCTTGTTTGAAGAAGCTCGTACCGAGCTCTTGCATCGAGCTCATTGGCGTTAAATCTTGTATACTATCTGCAAGAATACACCAAAAGTTAGCACGAAACAGAAATATTTTCGGACAAAACTGCAAACAGCGGGCTGGACACGGCCCCGTGTTCAGCGGACACGGCCCCGTGTCCAGAGGTCTGTCACTCAAAAATCCCATTTTTCGACCCGGTTTCGAAAACTTGAAAATTTTTGGTCCGATAGGTGCGGTTTCCTTCGAAAATGAAACCCTAAGTGCCGTTTTTCCCAAAATATCCCGTTTACCCTATCAATTTTATCTATTTCGGTTCAAGAACAAGGGTTTGGGGTTTTTGTGAGAAATCGGTTAAATCTATGAACAATACAAGTGTATTTACTTCCCTTAACACTAATCTAACTAAATGCAAACAGATTTAGGCAAAAATTTGAGGTTCGATCCGGATGAACTTCAAGAACCCTAGATTTTTCCCCAAATTTGTGGTGTTTTAACTACATGCAGGTAACTAATCTAACTACTAAGAGTGATAGAATCATACCTTGACGTTGTTAGATCGATAGGAGACGTCGAAATTTTGCGAAAAATCGCCTGGACCCAGAGCTTTTGTGGGAAAACGGGGCGTGTGGAATGAAGAAACTGTTTTGAAAAAGGGGTTTTATCCCGTCTGCGGCGCGAACACGGCCCCGTGTCCAGCGGACACGGCCTCGTGTCGAGCAAGTTTTTTTTTTTTTTTAGTGCGCGTGTGAGTGCCCCTTTTTCCCATAAGCTATGGTTAGAAAACTTACCGCTTTATTTTGTCGTCTCAATCGTTCATAACTTACCAGGCATGATGTTTTTATTCTTCCACCGTTTGAAACGAGATCTCTTCTTCCTCATCCTCAATGAATCCTTGATAGAGTTTCAGCCGTTGGCCATTGACTTTAAATGGAAGCCCATTTCGAGATTTAATTTCTACTGCACCGTGTGGAAAAATATGGGTGATGGAAAAAGGTCCTGACCACCTAGACTTTAATTTACCAAGAAACAATCGAAGTCGTGAATTAAACAAAAGGACGAGATCCCCTACCCGAAATTCATTAGGTTTAATATGTTTGTCATGCAAATTTTTCATTCTTTCCTTATAAATTTCAGAGTTTGAGTATGCATAATTCCTAAGCTCGTCTAATTCATTTAATTGACAAAATCGATTTTTACCAGCAAATTCTAAATCCAAGTTCACATTTTTGATTGCCCAGTAGGCTTTGTGTGCAATTTCTACTGGCAAATGACAACTTTTTCCATAGACTAGCTTATACGGGGTTGTACCTATTGTTGTTTTATAAGCAGTTCGAAAAGCCCATAAAGCATCATCTAATTTATCAGCCCATTCCTTTTTATTTAACCCTACGGTTTTTTCGAGTATTCGTTTTAAACCTCTATTAGTCACTTCGGCTTGTCCGTTTGTTTGAGGGTGATATGCTGTTGAAACCCGGTGATAGACCCCATATCTTGTTAAAAAAATTTCAAGTCGATGGTTGCAAAAATGGGTACCTCTATCACTTATTAAAGCTTTAGGTGTGCAAAAACGAGAGAATAATTTTTTCAGAAATCTTACCACGACTCTTCCATCATTTGTTGGAAGTGCCTCGGCCTCGGCCCATTTAGACAAGTAATCTACTGCCACAAGTATATATTTGTTTCGTTTCGATGGTGGGAAGGGTCCCATAAAGTCGAGTCCCCACACATCAAAAATTTCACAAACAAGAATGCCATTTTGTGGCATTTCGTTTTTGGAAGAAATATTACCTGTTCTTTGGCAAGCATCACATGTTTTTACAAGACTTTGGGCGTCTTTGTAAATGGTTGGCCAATAAAATCCTGAATCAAATACCTTTCGTGCGGTACTAGCAGCACCATGATGTCCTCCGTATGGACCTTCATGACAATGGCAGAGAATTCTTCGTGCTTCACTACCATGTACGCATCGTCTGACGAGTTGGTCGGCACACATTTTGAAAAGATATGGATCTTCCCAAAAGTAGTGTTTCACATTGGCAAAGAATTTTTTTTCTTTGATGATGTGGCCACCCTTTTGCGACTATACCGCTAGCTAGGTAGTTAGCATAGTCGGCGTACCATGGTTCTTCCTTGTATTCCACCATTTCCAGGGACTCAGTTGGAAATTTTTCGTTGATTTGCTCGTCCCTGGTTGCCTCTAAAGCTGGGTCTTCTAAGCGCGAAAGATGATCTGCTGCGGTATTTTCTGCCCCTCTTTTGTCCCTGATTTCAATGTCAAATTCTTGGAGGAGTAGAATCCACCGAATCAAACGTGGCTTTGCATCTTGCTTTTTGAAGAGATATCGGATGGCAGCATGATCTGTATAAACTATAGTTTTAGAAAGAACAAGATAAGAACGAAATTTATCAAAAGCAAATACCACAACTAGTAACTCTTTTTCAGTTGTTGTATAATTTTCTTGCGCATCATTAAGTGTTTTACTAGCATAATAAATTGGGTGGAAATGCTTTTCTTTCCTTTGTCCCAAGACAGCTCCAACTGCAAAGTCACTAGCATCACACATGATTTCGAAAGGAAATTTCCAATCAGGCGCTATCATGATAGGTGCATTGACTAACATTTCTTTTAAGGTGAGAAATGCTTGATTGCAATCATTGTCAAAGATGAAAGGAGCATCTTTTTCAAGTAATTTTGTTAGAGGTCTAGAGATTTTAGAAAAGTCTTTGATAAACCTTCTATAGAATCCGGCATGCCCTAGGAAACTTCTGATGGCTCGTACGGAGGATGGAGGTGGTAATCTAGAAATGGTATCTATTTTGGCTCGATCCACTTCCATTCCTTCGCTTGAGATCTTGTGGCCGAGTACTATTCCCTCCGTTACCATGAAATGGCATTTTTCCCAATTAAGGGCGAGGTTAGTTTCCTCACATCGGGATAGCATTCGTTCAAGGTTATCGAGGCATTGGTCATATGAATCCCCAAAGATAGAAAAGTCATCCATGAAGACTTCCATTGTCTTTTCTATCATGTCATGGAAAATGGCCACCATGCAACGTTAGAATGTTGCTGGGGCATTACATAGACCAAACGGCATGCGTCGATAAGCAAAAGTTCCATAGGGACATGTGAAGGTTGTCTTTTCTTGGTCTTCGGGCGCTATCGGGATTTGAAAGTAACCTGAAAAACCATCCAAGAAACAATAAAATTTATGACCGGATAATCTTTCTAACATTTGATCAATGAAGGTAAAGGAAAGTGATCCTTTCTTGTTGCTTCATTTAATCGTCTATAATCTATACATACTCTCCATCCTGTGACGGTTCTCGTTGGTATTAGTTCATTCTTTTCGTTAGTTATTACCGTCATACCTCCTTTCTTTGGAACTACTTGGACGGGACTTACCCAAGGGCTATCGGAGATAGGATAGATAAGTCCGGCATCAAGTAATTTGATGACTTCGTTTTTAACCACTTCTTGAACATTTGGATTTACTCGACGTTGTGGTTGTATGACCGATTTGTAGTCATCATTCATCAAAATTTTGTGTGTGCACATAGAAGGACTAATTCCTTTTATGTCTACAAGTTTCCAAGCTATTGCATTTTTGTGTTTTTTCAAAAGATTAATTAATTTTTCTTTTTCTAAGTTATTTAATTTAGACGAAATAATTACAGGTAAATTACCATCTTTGTCTAGAAAAGCATATTCCAAACCTTTTGGAAGTTCTTTGAGCTCGAGTGGTGGGTCTTTAGGAGACTCCTTATTTAGTTGCTCATTTCGATCAAGAACTTTAAAAGTTTGTTCTATGGCGACCTCTTCTTCAACAAAGTGGTCAATCTCTTCACTTGTATCGGGTGGTTCATCTTCATCTTCAATTAGGGGGTCATTATTGCCGAATGGATACCTCATTGATCGTTCGAGATCGACACTTCTTTTAAATGCCCCTAATTGAAGAGGTAGATTGTTGAACTTCCGGCTTTTCAAAGCTTCGTGAGTTTTTACAAATGGTCTTCCCAACACTAGAGGAGCGTCATCGAGGATGACAAAGTCGGTTGGGATTACCATTTGATTTGTTTGAACCAAGACATCTTCAACTATACCGATTGATTTTATTACTTTCCGATTGGATAGAAAAATGGGTATTTGAAGTGGAGAAAAATCACTAATACTTAATTTTTCGAAAATGTAGTTAGGCATTATGTTAACACAAAGATCTTTATCAATGGTGACATTACTAATAAACGAATTTTGAAAGAAACATGGAACCGGTGTAATGTTAATTTCAAATGGGTCTTCTTTTATTAGTGACGTTTGATCATTAGTTAACTTAACACTTACCGTTTCGTCAATTTTAGTGTTAGTGTTTAACTCTTTTAAAAACTTAGCATGAGTGGGTACTAAACAATGATTTTCGAAAGAAGGTGACAAGAGGTTAATTTCTTCAAAATTAGACTCTTCTTGAATGTTAACGTTGTCGGACTCACCTTTTTCGTTGTTTAACTCGTGTGTCGGTTTTTCACTTATTTGTTCTTCCATTTTTACACTTTCGGTTATCTCTTTCTTTTTTAATTCTTCTCTTGCGCGGGACTCCTCTTCCCTTGCGCGAGCTTCTTTTATACATCGATCGATAACTCTAATGTGTTCTAATATCCTATCGGTCACTTCGGTTATAGAAAAAGAATCGGTGTTTTCTAAGCTTGAATCCGGTTGTTCGACCCTTTGTTCCTCATAATACTCATATGAAGTCGATGGGTCGCACCATTGTTCTTCATTGTAAGCATATGATGGATAAGGTTCATAATTTTTTTCTTCATAATACTCATATGAGGTGGGTTGTTCACGCCAATGTTCCTCATAATAAGCATATGAAGGTGGTGGCTCATATCTTGGTTCCTCAAAGTATGAGTATGAAGGCTCATACCTTGGTTCATCAAAATATGAGTATGAGGGAGGAGGTTCATACCTTTGGTCTTCATAGGATGTGTATGAAGTTGATGGCTCGTACCTGGGCTCCTCATAGTAGGTGTATGAATTGGATGGTTGATATGAGTGATTATTTTGAACCGAGCGTGCATTACGACAATTAGTGCAATAATTACCCCTATAATCATCCTCATCATAGGTGTAGTTGTAACCTCCTGAGTATCGACCCATAAGAATCACTCAGCAGACCACAACCAAGTCTCGAGATCAGAAAACAAAAAGAAAAACGGAAACAGAGGCTGGACACGGCCCCGTGTTCAGGAACTGTATCTGGGCGTTTTAATTAAAGTTACTGATTTCGTTGAGCACGGGGGCGTGTTCAATGAGCACGGCCCGTGTTCAAGCTTCTGTTACTGGGTGTTTTTATGAAAATGTGCAGCACGGCCCCGTGTTCAGTGAGCATGGCCCCGTGTACAGGCTACTGTAAATGCAAAACTAAACTAAAATGCAGAAAAATGTGCGCGCTTTTAAAAAGGTTTTGAAAAACTGATTAGGCCGTCGATTTTAAGCTTTCTTAAAATCCTTGTGTCCCCGGCAACGGCGCCAAAAACTTGATGCGTGCGAAGTGTTGTATATTTTAAGCCCTTTTTTAACACTTATTTTTAGCCAAGTTTTAAATTTATAAAACACGATATTTTACTAACACTAAACACACATATGGGCAAGTGCACCCATCGTGAGCGTAGTATAGCGTTGGTAAGATACCGAGGTCGTCCAAGGACACAAGAGCTTTTAGTACCGGTTTATCCTCAACGTCTAATCAAAATAAAAAGTTTAGAAAAAGGTTTTTAAACTAAGAAAAATAAAAACTAACTAAAATGCTGAAAATAAAAATAAAAGAAAAAACAGATAGACAAGATGAATCACTTGGTTCCGACTCGTATCTAGTATAACCTTTGATTATTTCCGCACTTTTGCACATAATTAAGAGATTATCTTAGTTATTGTAGTAGGCCCCTCTTTTGAAGGTGACGTTACCCTCACCCCAGTAGTTTGAGTCAGCAAGGATACAATCCTAAAAGGGTGGATTATTGGAAGATAATGAATTAAGTTATTAATGCAGTATTATGGTAGGCCCCGCTTTTGGCGGTGACGTTACCCTCGACTAAGTAGTCTGAGTCAGCAGGGATACAGTCCTAAATAGCCGGGTTATAGTATTAATAGTAGTTAACTTATGAGGGGACCAAAGAGTTTGGACCCCCGCCATCCAATACCGTGAAGTATTGAAGGAGGTCCTACTAAATTTGACCCAGGTCCATTGCAGGACCTCTAAACGCTGAACAATGGCAAGACCTTTACCAAACCGTTCCCTTAACCCCCGACCAGGTAGCCAACATACCTCCATATAGACCGTGGAGATATGAATGGTGAAAATCTTTTATTTTATATAGACAGTAAAATAATTTCAAGACACCACGGACAAACGATAAGGAAAGAGCACCTTCAACATAAGCAACTAGTTATTAAAGTCATTAATACAAAACCAAATAAAAAGTGCAAAAGATTAGAAATAAAAAGTATTATACTAGACACTTTGTCTTCACCAAGTGATGTAAGAGACTTAGGCAAACATGGCCTTGATTGTCAAGAACTCTTACGATCAATCTTGGATCCCGAGACGACTCACACACTCTACGATGGACAATGGATGGATGATGGTGGATGATGGTGTTGTGATGGTGGTGGGTGGTGGATGAAGTGTGAGAGAGGTGGTGTGCCAAGGGATGAGTTGAAATGAAACCAAGCACTCCTATTTATAGGCTGAACAGAGGGCTGGGCACGGCCCCGTGTCCGCTGGGCACGGCCCCGTGTCCGCTGGGCACGGCCCCGTGTCCGCTGGGCACGGCCCCGTGCCTGTCTGACATTCTCTCTCCTCATTAATTGTAATTCGCAATTACAATTAATGCGCCTGCAGTACTTTCGCCACGCCCCCGTGTTCACTGGGCACGGCCCCGTGGTGGGCAATAGAAGCTTCTATAGGTTTGTCTTTTCTGCTGCTTCTTGGGCACGGCTCCGTGCTGGCTGAGCACGGGGCGTGTTCAGTCTTCTGCCTTCTCTATTTTGCTTGGGAAGATGCCGTTGAGGGGTCGGGCAGTCCACTAATGTTCCTTTCCTTGTATTTATGTTGGATTTAGCTGTCTTTTTGCTTCTTTTGTGTTTTTGAGCTCATTTAATCTTGAAAATACAAAAGGAAGACAAAAACACTCTTTTTCCAATATTAGTACTTAAAAAGGGTTAGTTTTATGCCTCATTTGATGTAATTTATATGTTGCATTTTACACACATCACGCTCCCTAATCTCATTGACACCTGCCACATTCTCAGGTGCGTCAAGAATGGACGTAACAATCTGCGAAACAAGAATACTACGGTTACCAAATGCAAACCTAAAAAAAGATAACAAAGACAACGGATACTTACATGTCCGATCCCGTGCATGTGCATCCATTCACGATCGGCCCGGAGCAGCTCAAGTGAAGAAGCAAGGCTATCTCTAGCCTCTGCAGCCTCTCTTGCCCGCGCTTCAGCTTCAGCAGCACGGGCAGAGACCTCCTCAATAGTGACTCCCCGGCTCCGCACTTCAGCCTTTTAACAAGGGAAACACAAGTATACGAAGATAATCAACATACTGGTGAAATATGTACAAATTCAAAAACAAAAGAGACTTATACCTGGAGGCCCAGGATAGTTTTGGTTAAGTTGGTGCGGTCAACATTTTCCCCTTCAAGAGCCCTTGCAACGCGGGCCTCCGCCTCCTTGGCCTCTTCAAGAGCCTTGGCAAGGCGAGCTTCTGCTTCCTTGGCCTCTTGGGCAGCCGCAACAGCTGCGGCTTTCTCTTTAACCAACGCAGCGTTCGCTGCCTTGGCATTGGTAAGCTCCTGACGAACATGAAAAAGAATTTCATTCTGTTTGGCCCAAGATTCTTTCCAAGTCTTGCGCTCATCAGATAGCGTCTTGCGCTCATTAGAAAGAGTTTCTTTCCAACTCTTGCGCTCATCAGAAAGCAGTTTTGCAAGGGTACGAACCTGTTTAAGCTCAGCAGTTGCAGCCCACTCCTCAGTCTGCTTACGCTTTTCAAAGGCAGCCTTATCCTTTTCAAGCTGCTCCGCGCCATCACGAGCAGCCCTCACCAACTTTTCGGCCTCAGCCCGCAAGCGCGTATTTTCCTCCTCCTTGCGTCCCAGCACCTTATAGTTTTCCAAAATGGCATTCGCCATTATGGAACTCCCCACAAGCATGGAGGAGAGTTGGTTAATCTGGACCTCACTTGGCAAAGAACGGGTCCGATTGACTTCAAATGGGGTGCCCAAACCACCCAAAATCTCCCTACACGCGGAGGGGTCAGCAGAAATATCATCCCCTTGCATTACAGTCCATGGGGGGCGGTGATAGGTCATGGCCCGGTCTTCAGTATAGGTGCGGTAATAAAACTCCAATTCAGTCTCTTCAGGCTGAATGGGAGTCTCTGTAAAACCCGCACCCCCAGAAGCGGAACCAGAAGCCTTCTCAGCAGCGGGAGATTTCTTCCCCTCAGTATAAGCAAACTTCAGGTTCAAATCATCAGTGTCCTGCGGGGAGATCAGATTATCAGCAGAGTCCACCGTATCATAGATCTGAGCCGCAGGCCCCTTCCCAGTATCCTCTGCCCGCGCAGAGGGCTCAGGCACTACTTTAACCCCCGCATCCGCATCTGTGTCACGCGGAGGGGAATGAGGAGCATCAAAAATGGAGAAACCTTCATCTTGCGGTTCTGTAATCAAAGAAAAAAGACTTTAAACTACAAGTACAAAGGCAAAATACTTGTAAAAGTTATGAATTACTTACCAGAAGCAACCACAGGTTTAACAGACTTCAGAACAGCCGTCCGTCGGGTCTAATTTTCGGTTTCTTCTTCTCACCAGCATCAACAGCCTTATCTGCCTTTCTCTTCTTCTCACCAGCAGGCTTGGAACCCGCAGAGGTCCCACCTACAACCGCACCACCACCTGGAACACCCAAACCCTCAAGGGTGTCAGATACTACCACGTAATCGGTATATCTGCGGAAATGAGAACGAGAGATACCTGCCACCTGCGGCACCAAAGGCGGAACAGTAGGAGCCTCAGGTTTTTTCTTGCCACGACCCCGCGGAACTTTCTCCGCATGCTTCTTCGGAGCACCCTTCGCCTCAAACTTACCCAGGGCCCCAAGAGCACCTGCGTGTAAATCACAAAACAGGCAAATAAGAAACATGAACTTCTTTACAAAAAAGTAAGAAGATTATATAATATACCTTCGCCTTGCGGCAGGGGTGCGTTCAACGCATCGCGAGCAGGAACGCGGAAGTTCCTAACAATGGTTAAGTTAAAACCTTCACCTTCCGCAGTCTCAACAATTTCAAGCTTGCCTTCGAAAGACGGATCAAATATTTTCCACAGCTCAGCATCCTCTGATAAGTACTTTTACAAATCAGTAACAATGGTTAAGAAAAGAAACCGCAAAAGAGTTAAACACATACCTCCACTTTTCTCCCACACAACGGGCTTTGCATGCCTATCAGCCCTGGTCAACATCATCAGAAGCACCCACAGCTGCGTGTTGTCCAGCTTCTAATGCTCAATGGTCCTTAACCTTGGGAACCATTCCACCGTTCCCGGACCGGGAAGATCAATATCCTCTACAGGGATCACCTCGTTCACGTTGCGGAAAGTCATCCTCGCAACAACCGTCGCGGCCTTAACGTAGAAGAACTTCCTCTTCCACGTCGTGATACCCTTGGGTGGGGTCACCAGCTTGGTGCTCCCATACCGTTGGCTAAAAGAAAAAAACCCAGTATTTACAGTTAACTGGTAGAACCGCCGAAAATTCTCAACGGTAATCGGCAAACCAAGAGCACGAAAGGTGTACTCAAAGTTTCTAATTCGAATCATCCCAAAAGGACTCATCTGGGAGATATGAAGTTTGTAAAACTCCAAAACTTCGGCAACAAACACGGTTAATGGTAAACGAAGGTTACCATCACCGAATGAATCAGCCCACATAGTGACATAACCGGCCGGAGCATTAGCACCGGTGTCACCCTCCTTGGGATAAAGAGCCCCAAACTCCTTGGGCATTTTTATACTGGTCATCAGTTGGGTGAACGACACCCTTGACCACTTCAATGGTGGTAGGCCACCGCCGGGGACACTACCACCGTCGTCTTCTTCTTCGCCAGCCACCGAAGAAGAATGTGCCGGGTTTTCACCCTCAACATTGTGTAGACTGGATGGTTCAGCCATCAGTAATAAAGAAGATGGAAGAATGAGGTTAAAGAAAAACCAAGAAACTTGACCGGAAATTCTGATAGAACTTATCGGAGAAGACACAGAGAGCACACTCTTTCACCGGAGAATTTTTGAAATTTTTTGAACAAAGTAAGGAGAAATCAAACGGTTTCCCCTTATATACTCATCGCTAGGGGTGTTCAAAATGCTCGCGGCTCATGGCTCGCTCGAAGCTCGCTCGAAAATAGCTCGAAAAAAGCTCGGCTCGAAATTGGCTCGGTTGTAAACGAGCCGGCTCGGATCGTGAGCTCGTGAGCCAGCTCGAATTATTTTATTATATATATATGTGTGTGTGTGTTAGTATTAAATGTATTAAACCTAATCTATATAAAAAAAGATTGCATACTTCGTTTCCTCTAGTAATGTTGTAGTTCGCTCACAACATCTTCCACCATTTAAACGTAATAGTGTAGTTTGTCGATCACTAAAATATTTTTTTGTCTACAATATTGTTATTGTCTATTATAACTCCATTTTACTAACTAATCAGCCATTGCAGTTAACACTTGGTACATGGTTATTAGTCCCAAACCTCTAGCCATGGAAATGTTGGATCAAAAAGGTGCCATAAATATTTGCATTTATGTTTTGAGTCACAGTGGGTAATTGTAGTCTGGAACTTGCAAGTAAAATCTCAAACTATTTTATTGTCCCACATCGAAGGGTAGAACAAGTTTGAGAGGACACCCCCTCTATAAAATGAGAGGTGAAGCCCATTAATGATATAATAATAGTGCCTTGCACATTTGGCCTTGCAGTAAAAAAAACATAAGGGTATTTCTTGTCCTTCGACTAAATTAATTACATGTATGGCCCTTTAGTTATGTAAATTTGGTTTTTCTTGCTTTGATCGAGCCAATGCGAGCCGAGCCGAGCTGGCTTGATTTTAAATCGAGCCGAGCTCGAGCTCAGGTATTCAGCCCGATTTTTGTTTCGAGCTCGAGCCGAGCCGGCTCGTTTTAGGTTCGAGCCAGCCTTGGCTCGGCTCAGCTCGGCTCGTTAACAGCCCTACTCATCGCAATTAATGCGATACAGTAACCGACTCAACACATTCAAAAAGGGCCAATTACGTGTCGCCACGTGTTCAGCGTCGTTTCCACTGACGGTTATCACGCGCGCGTGGCCGCCCACGCGCCTGACAGAATGGACTTTTACACTTCTTGCTACAGTGCATTTATGACCTCGGGCAGTGGAAACATCCTTTCAAATCAGCACATGACAGAATCCTACCAACTTTCAACAACCCACACGTGCGCTCAGCCACGTAGGCAGCACAAAAGCGACAAACATTATCCAAACATAAGCGGCATGCGGTTTCTCTGGTTTACCGCGCCATAACCCATACCGCATGTCGTTTTTTACATACCCCTCAAAAAAGGCAAAAATATATATATCTAAATTATATAAAGGGGTATAACCAATCTCCGCACATACCCACGAGCACACGTGGAATATGCGGAGATGACACATGCGAACCCGCACCGGTGTGTCAGATACTCAGAACCAGCGTTGTTCTTTGGACTGCAATAACCGCTTCTCAGAATGCGACAAACCGCATTCCCTACAACCTTCTTCAAGGTTCAAATCCCTCGTGTCCGATTCATAACCACAGAGGGAACGCAAATAGCTTCTCCTTAGGATGATGGACAGGTACGCTGAGCAACCGCACATCAGCAACCCTGTCTCCTGATCCTTCAAGAGCCACATCCAGGCTACAAGACTTCTAGAAGCGAGTTCTTTGCTGCAAACCGCAACCACTCATGAGTAGCTGCTACAAACCGCAACTATGCGAACGGTAGCTACGGAAGAGCCACAACTAAACCACCACGCGGTGGAGCAAAGCTACTTCAAAGAAAACTGCTTTTCAACTAAGCATGAAGGAAAGTGGTTACAGAACGAATGCGGAAGAGTTTCAACCAACTTCCCAAGTATCTAAGGTGATCTCCTCCGGCGACACTAATGAAAGGAAAACTACTTTCCACCAAAGCGTGAAGGAAAGTAGCTCCAGAACAGTGGTAACAAGTCTGCTTATGACTAGTTACCCAACTATGGACCTCATAGAATAAACAATGGTGGGCACAACCATGCCCATGACCATGTTTATCTGCCCATAGTCCAGATTCACATTGTTCGACCAAACATGGCCAACAATGACGCAAGTACCCCACGAGGCTCGACTACACATGACCAACAATGTGCAGCAACGAGGTAACCGCAAAGGACGTGCGGTTACTTGAGAGCTAAACCTCAGAGGACGTGCGGTTACTTGAGAGATAAACCGCAGAGGACGTGCGGTTACTAGAAAGCTTAACTGGAGAACACGAACGCCCCACAAAACAGGGATCATCGTTGCATCTCCAGTTGCTGAACATAGAGCTTGAGCAAAGTACTTACAACTTTGCACTAGCTGACACAGAGGTTACAACTAGAGTGGCGGAGACGGACATCTTCCGTCATGATCTCAAAGGTTGGTTCGAACCCTGCTAACACCTTCAGTCACCGTTTCAAAGGTTGGTTCGAAACACCAACAGGTGGCTGATGACATCAGGAAAAGGTAGACCAAGAGTCAAGTCCTTGGCTGAGAATTCCGCATCAGACGGAACTTGCTCACCGGACATCCTTCTCAAAGGAAGAAACAATCCACTCGAAAGGCCTACCGACCTAACGGACTGACAACTGAACGGTCAAACAACTTGAAGGAGGAGCCATCCAAATGGCCCATATTCTACCTTCTAGACACCATAGTCCAGTATTCCTCCCACATGCAACTTGCATAAGGAAGAAACACTAGACTGGGGGGACTTGAAGGGGTATGGTCCTAGATCTCGCGTCTGCATGACCGCGAATGACCATTACCCTTATCAAAAACCCCCACCAGCAATAAACTTACCTGTGTCCGTGCGGGCATGCGCGAACACAGCGGTCCAATCTGTCCAGTGATGAGAAGACTTACCTTAAGTACGGAAATAAATGTTACGCATAGCGATGCGGCCCGGCACCGCATCCTATGAACATTTTCGTCACGACAAGGGATCTGGACAACAGTAACAGTCACTAAGCGGCGATGCGGCATGGCACCGCATTCCGCATACATCTTGGATAGAACAAATAACGCGGGAACAACATCAGTTACCGCAAGCAGCGATGCGGCCTGGCACCGCATCCTGCCTACAAGGCAAGTAGGTCTGACACTCAGTGCAAGTGGCACTGAGAACAGTCGCCTATCAACCCACATGTGTGCAACAGTCTGACACCACAGCAGGACGTGGCATCACCACCATAACCGACAGGTCTGACACACCTGCAAGGGACTGTGCGATGTCAGACTAGCTACTCAACTACCCTCCTTCACTCCTCGGCTATAAATACCCATCCCAAACCAGGTTTGAGGTATCACTTCTCAACTCTCTCACTACTACTACTATCACACTTTGCTTCCCAAGCAAACTACTGATTCTCATGCCGGAGAGTGGTAACAAGGAGCACCCCCACCCCATCCTCCTTGTTACAAGTCACGGCTTGTTTCCTTGTGCAGGGAACCAACCAGCGGACGATCCAGCCAGCGATCCTCGGAAAGAAGGGATTAACTCTACTTAATGAGACCAGTGAGTTAACCCCACCCGGTTAACCATTGTTTCATCAGTCGGGAAAATCTCCATCAATGGCTTCTTTGCTTGGTGACAAAATTTAAAACACATAAAATCGAAACCAATATTTAGTTAATATGGATGAGAGCATTCCTATTGTTAAGTCTAGACTCAGAAGGTCTAAGGAATATGCTACTGTGTCATTTGAGATTAAATAATAAAGGCTAGTGTTTGATTCACTCAAACGTTGGCTCTGATACCAACCTGTCACGCCCAATATTTACAGCTCAGCCCGGTGGGGAGTATCGTTATGTAAGATTGATATCGTCATAGTCAAACATACACAGAATAGCACAGCGGAAGTCTTGGAATATAAAATATTATTACAAACTCGAATGTCAGAAAATACTGAAATGATAATTACATACTAGCTTGTAGTATTAAATTAACAGGCGGATCTAAATCAAATACACAACATGTTCAACAGACATAAGGCATTTCAGACTTGCAAGATCCTCTACTTAACGCCCAGAAGCTTCCAGCCAATTACGAGTAGTACCTGTCACTTCGTCTTTTGAAAATACGTCAGTTTACACTAGTAAATACAATTAACCGACTCATTTGAAAAGTGTTTATAAAATTGGTTTGGATGCATAAGGCATAAAATCATTTATAACTTGGGACAATTATATAAAGATAATATTGTATCGGATTTACATGTTTGTCATACATTTAGGACCCGGGATAGAAGCCGAGACATGATTAACTGACACACCACTTTATCCCTTCTCAGGGGAAACCCACAGAGGAGTTTATCTAGATCTTTTCCCTTTTTGGGGAGAAGAAACCATATCACATCTGACAGGTGTATGCCTACACCCCGTGCTTAGGTCGTGGCCATTTGCAATTAAATGAGCCAAGGATATCCAGGACACGGTCGTGTTAACCCCCAATGTTTATGTTATCAGTCAAAACAGATTAAAACAGGTTATGTAATCTATTAATCACAATCCGGTTAAATGATTCCACACCCGACCAAGCGGTAATAATTTACCGTATCCCAAGCCCGTATAAGGGAAAATAAGTTAAAAGTATTTACCTGAGCTTTAAAATGCGAGATTTGTCTACTCAGCCGTATAATCAAATCAAACTAGTGCAAGTAGCTTTTACCAGGGCTCCTAATCTGGAACGAAGGTTTTATTAACTTATTAGATTACTAACGGGTCTTATTTAAGTTGTAAAACTTTGACCGGTTAGTTTAAAGAAGGCTTTACGGTACGAAACGCTAGATTAAGCGATGACCGGATTAGAAAGTAATTTAGACCCGACAAGTATGGAGACTTGTATTATATGGTTAAACTAAATACATTCTGGAATTTGAAGTTAAAATGAGAAGATTTGACTCGTTTCGGCTAATTTATGTAAACTAGTCACACAAACCGCACCGAACGCGTATAAGCATAAACGGGTAACCGGATGAGTCATATACAAGTTCCATAAGTTATTATGCTTAGAATATGTTATGATATCAGTAGGATATCAGCAAATATGCCCAAAAATATTTTAAAACCAAATTAAGTCCCGTAAGGGCATTTTGGTTATTTTAAGATTTATAAAATAGGTTTTAAAGTAAACTAATGCTCTGGTCTAAAACGTTCTGTAAAAATATTTATTTTATGATGTTATAACAGTAGGATATCATACATATGTGTGGTTTACCATTTATCGCCAAACTACGCCCCGAAAGGGTATTTTGTCATTTCACATATGCTTTTAGGGACAAAATTGGAAGTCTGAGTTCATGACTTATACCTACCGTAAAAATATTAAAAATTATTTATAATTTCAGTATGTAACAAGTCTTGGGTGCTAAATATGGTTTTAAACCATACTATGCACCTAATTAGCGTAAAAATCGATAATTGACGATATTTGCGATGTTTATGTGGTTCTGAGATTTTGTTCAGCCTTGGATGTTTAAAATATTTTATTTTTCATATTAGATTAGTAGAAAAAGGTTTGGCATGTTAATCATATGTAAATCACATTTTATTAGCAAAAAGGGCATTATCGTCAATTATGGAATTTATACAAGAACTAAAAGTTATGGTCAGTATCTAATCTGACACGACATTCTAAAAATTCCTAAAAATGATATCATAACAGTAGGTAATGAGTTTGGTGTCAAAATTTATGTTTAAACATGATTTATGCATAAAGGCGTAATTTAATTTTATAAAAGTTAAATTTTACAATATCTTGCATAACATCAATTTGAGACCATAAAATAATGTCAAAATAAATTAGACATGTTTATATATCAGTAACTAAGTTATTTGTATGACCATATATTCAAAAATCTCATTTTTAGACTATAAGGGCATAATGGTCAAAATTAAGCATAATAACAGAAGCATGCGCAAAACTCATATTTCTAGTATGATCGTGTAATATAACCTTATAGGGTTATGCTACAATATATTACGATCATAACGGAACCTAAAATCAGTACCAAACTAATCTAGTTCGGTTCATAATCGAAAGTCAAAGCAGAAGTCAAACTTCGCGACTTTCGGTTGCGAATGTCGCAACCCCCGATCCCTGATTCCCGGGAACGGGCGGACGCGAACTCAGAGTTTCGGTGGTATCAGTTATTTAATCTCGCAGCGGAATTTACATCAGGACCGTAGTTAGGAAATGTTTATCAGAGTAAAAACCACCTCATTTAATATTAATAATCACATGAGTAAAACCCAAGTTTCTTATTACAATACATTTATAGGGACAAACCCTATTTTATTGAATTTAAAACATCGTTTATTAGGTAACTTTTATAGCCACAATTTTCCCAAGCCTTCAGTGCTCTCCAGCTGGCTTTTTACTAATTGGCTTTCACATTGGGTTACCTGAAACGCATTTTAAAAACATTTGTCAGTCGGAAATACTGGTGAGTGAATCCCAATTTAATCAAGAAACCTTTTATCGATTAAAACAGTATTGAGGACGATTATGATGTTTATGTCTACACAATTACTCCATTTGGTACTATCAATCCACTGACTTGTGGGTCATATTACATATTGGCTAACTCATTGTCCAATGGTAACGTACGGTCAACCTTGACTTACTACTCACAAGTAGTACAAATTTTGTATACAAAACCCCAACATATCGGCAGTAATTGAAGAACTACAAAGACTCAATCACCGCTTAATTGCATTGTAAAACATTTAAGGTTTTGTAAATTATTCCAAAAACATTAACAAAAAGAGGATAAACTCACATTGCTGTCTTAGGCTTTTCGTAAGGGTTTCCTGGATATAATCTATAATTTATACAAATGTACATTGGTTAGTATCATAACCATTTGAAAATATTAATAATACCCTCCCCGAGACGGCATTCCAACAACTACGTCGGGCAGAACCACGACAGTTGTTACAGAACCCTAAATCAATCGGGCAGCGTAACTATTACGAAACTGGGGTTACAATACTTACAATGGAGCAGAACCTCGCTAATTAGGGGTATAATACCCGACTATAATGTCTAATACTTCAGAATTCGAGATTGAGATTGAAATGTGAGCAACGGAAATTGTAATCTGATGCTATCTATTTATATGGTATGATTCTAGTCCTGTCGCGGCCCGCGTAAAACACAGGCCAGGGTTACGCGGCCCGCGTCAACCCTGGTCAACACCTTAGCTTAGTCCGGTCACCAAGTAGACTCGACACGATGTCGACACGTGTCAGCACCGGATGTCTCCGCGTTTCATGATCTGTCGCGGCCCGCGTCAACTACACATATACTCTTACGCGGCCCGCTTGAACTAAAGAAGTCAGCGAAGTCAATTCCAGCATTGATACCGCCCGCGTAAGATGTTAGGGTGGGTCTACGCGGCCCGCCTCAGCCCTATATTTCTTATTTTTAATTTATTTTATATGTTATAATCTATTTAGGGCTCGGTTTTCACATACGGGGTGTAATACAAAACATACTGAGACATTTTATAATATATTAGAGTGTCGGAAATATTATAAGGGTGTTGGTTTTACCGAGGGTTGTTACATTCTCCCCACCTTGTTTTAGAGCTCGTCTTTGAGATCTACTGAAATAAATGCGGATATTTTCTTTTGATTTCTGCTTCAAGTTCCCATGTATACTCAGGTCCTCTTTTGGAGTCCCACTTCACTTTGACCAGAACTAGTCTCTTATGCTTGAGATTCTTGATTTTCCTGTCTTCAATTTGTAGAGGTCTTTCTACAAACTTGAGTTGTTCATTTACCTCTATATCTTTAAGAGGTACTATCAATGATTCATCAGCTAAACACTTTTTAAGATTAGATACATGAAACACATCATGTATTCCTGCCATTTCCTCTGGCAGTTGTAGCTGATAGGCTACAGGTCCTATTCTTCTAATAATCTTAAAAGGTCCAACATACCTGGGACTTAGCTTTCCCCGTTTGATGAATCTTACCACTCCTTTCCAAGGAGAGACTTTCAACAATACTCTATCTCCTACTTGAAATTCCAATGGCTTGCGTCGGTTATTAGCATAACTCTTTTGTCTATCACGTGCTGCTTTTAGTCGTTCCTTGACTCGAATAATTTTATCGGTTGTTTCTTGTACTATCTCAGGTCCAGATAGTTGTTTTTCCCCAATTTCTGCCCAACAGACTGGGGTTCGACACTTTCGTCCATAAAGTGCTTCGAATGGTGCAGCATTGATACTTGTGTGATAACTATTATTATAAGAAAATTCTATTAAAGGTAAGTGATCGTCCCAATTACCTCCAAAATCAATTACACAAGCTCTAAGCATGTCCTCCATTGTCTGAATTGTCCTTTCGCTTTGTCCATCCGTTTGTGGATGATAAGCCGTACTTAACTTTAACTTGGTTCCCATTGCCTTTTGGAAACTTGACCAGAAATGAGATGTAAAACGACTATCCCTATCAGAAACAATCGATAAAGGAATACCATGTAAAGAAACAATTTCATTTACATACAATTTAGTTAATTGTTCCATACTAATTGTTTCCTTCATTGGTAGAAAATGAGCTGACTTAGTTAGTCTATCTACAATCACCCAGATTGTATCATTTCCTTTCCTAGTTTTGGGTAATTTAGTAACAAAATCCATTGTTATCAATTCCCATTTCCAAACGGGCATTTCTAATTGTTGTAACAAACCTGAGGGTTTCTGATGTTCAGCTTTAACTTGTGAACAGGTCAAACATTTAGAAACATAGACTGCTATGTCCTTTTTCATTCCTATCCACCAGAAATTTTTCCTTAAATCCTGGTACATTTTATCACTTCCTGGATGCATTGTATATTTAGACTTATGGGTTTCTTCTAATATACGATAACGTAAATTTCCTAATTTAGGTATCCACATTCTCTTTTCATGGAATCTCCATATTCCATCTGTTCCTTGTTCTAATTCTTTTAGCATACCTTTTAATTTTTCAGAATCATCCTTGATTACTGATTCTTGTGCTTCTCTTATTTGATCATTTAAATCTACTTGCAGATTTAATTTAAGAGAACGTACCCTTTTTGTCTTTTCATAATACTTTCGGCTTAAAGCATCTGCTACTACATTTGCTTTTCCTTCATGATACTGGATATCACAATCATAATCACTAAGAAATTCCATCCAGCGTCTTTGCCTCATATTTAATTCTTTTTGCTTGAAAACATACCTTAGACTCTTATGATCAGTGAATATAGTAAACTTACTACCATAAAGGTAATGTCTCCAAATCTTAAGAGCAAAAATTATAGCTCCTAATTCTAAATCATGGGTTGAATAATTCTCTTCATGATTCTTAAGTTGTCTGGATGCGTAAGCTATAACCTTCTGACGTTGCATCAATACACATCCATAACCTAATCTAGAAGCATCACAATAGACTACAAAGTCTTCAGTTCCTTCTGGTAATGCTAGTATGGGTGTATGGGTTAATCTTTGCTTAAGAATTCTAAAGGCTTCTTCTTGTTTTAATCCCCATTCAAACTTAACAGATTTACTGGTTAACTTAGTTAAGGGAATGGCTATTCTAGAGAAATCTTTAATAAATCTTCTATAATAACCAGCCAATCCTAAGAAACTTCTAACTTCAGTTGGTGATTCAGGGGTTTTCCATTTCGTAATTGCCTCAATCTTGGTTGGATCTACATGAATTCCTTCATGATTAACTAGGTGTCCAAGGAATTGCACCTGTTCTAACCAAAATTCACACTTAGAAAACTTAGCATAAAGTTTTTCCTTTCTTAACAGACTTAAAAGTGTGTGCAAATGTTTCGCATGATCCTCTTTATTCTTAGAATAAATTAGAATATCATCTATGAATACAATTATGAATTTATCCAAATATGGCTTACATATTCGGTTCATCATGTCCATAAATGCAGCTGGGGCATTGGTTAAACCAAATGGCATGACAGTAAATTCATAATGACCATACCTTGTTCTAAATGTGGTTTTAGGAATATCCTCTTCCTGTACCTTTAATTGATGATATCCTGACCTTAAATCGATTTTAGAGAAAAATCGAGCTCCTTGCAGTTGATCAAACAGATCATCGATTCTCGGTAATGGGTATCGATTCTTAATCGTGGCCTTGTTTAATTCACGGTAGTCAATGCACATACGCATTGATCCGTCCTTCTTCTTAACAAATAATATCGGTGCTCCCCATGGCGACGAACTCGGTTGTATAAATCCTTTCTCCAACAATTCATCTAATTGTTTCTTCAATTCTTGCATTTCTGCAGGTGCCAAACGGTAAGGAGCTTTGGCAATTGGTGATGTTCCTGGTAGCAGGTGAATTCTGAATTCAACTTCTCTGTTTGGAGGTAGTCCTGGTAATTCTTCTGGAAAGACATCTGAAAACTGAGATACTACTGGAATATCTTTTAAATCCTTTCCTTTAGTGTTAGTGATTATAGAAATCAAATACACTATAGAACCTTTTCTTATACAACTTGCAGTTTTCATCACAGAGATAAATTTAGTAGACCTAGAAATTTTATCTCCTTTGATTGTGATCGTTTTACCTTTTGGTGAATTTACTTGAATTAACTTTTGATCACATAAAATATTGGCTTTATTGGCTATTAACCAATCCATTCCTAAAACAACATCAAATCCTACTAGATTCATGGGATAAAGATTTGCAATAAATTTATGATTTAAAATTTCTATTCTTGCTCCCTGCAAGATTTCAGAAATTCTAACGGTTTCTCCATTAGCTGTCTCTACTATGCATTCTAGTGGTAGTTTAGTTAATGACTGATTTAGAAATTTGCAAAACGATGTATTAATAAAACTTTGGTTTGCACCAGAGTCAAATAATACTTTAGCAAAGACATCATTAACTAAAAACGTACCAGCTATAACATCTGGAATCATTTTAGCTTCATCTGCAGTCAGAACAAATGCTCTAGCATTTTTAGTATTCTTGTTATCTGGAGCTGGAGCTAATTTTGGGCAGTTTGGCCTGATATGACCTTTTTCTCCACAGTTATAGCATAATCCATTACTGGATTTCCTCTTGCAATTTTCTTCCTTGTGTCCTGGCATCTTGCAATAATTGCAGAGATTGGAGCATTTTCCCGAGTGCTTTTTCTTGCAGACCTTGCAGTATGTTGCAGAGGTAGAACCCATATTCCTACGATTATGATTTCCTGAACGAAATTCTTGTGTAAGCCTTTGAGTTAAGTTCCTCCTCTGATCTTCTTCTCGAGTACGGACTAATTCATTAGTCAAGGTATTTGTTAATTCTACAGCTTCTTCTATGGTTTGAGGCCTAGCTGCCTTGACTATGTGTCTAATTTCCCCAATTAATCCCCAAATATAACGAGAAATTAACACTGGTTCTGGTGAAGCAAGAGTTGGTACTATTCTAGCATATTCAAAGAATATCTTAGTATACCCCTTACTATCTACACTAGTCATCCTAAGATTTAGGAATTTGTTTTCTATCTGTTCCTTCTCATTGGGTGGGCAGAATTTCCTTTCTACCTTAT
Source organism: Helianthus tuberosus (assembly GCA_030545235.1). Classification (NCBI taxonomy): domain Eukaryota; kingdom Viridiplantae; phylum Streptophyta; class Magnoliopsida; order Asterales; family Asteraceae; genus Helianthus; species Helianthus tuberosus. The sequence goes on from CM060436.1 coordinate 11,356,462, forward strand.
TCTTAAATTCTTCCCATTCCATATTATAGGTTTGATCACTTCCTCTTGTCTGGAGGATAGTGTTCCACCATTCTAGTGCTGCATTCTTAAACAGATTAGAAGCAAACAGTATCTTATCTTCTTCAGCACACTTGCTTATCCTTAAGACTGCCTCAGTCTTTTCTATCCAGCGTAAGGTTGCAATGGCCCCTTCATTGCCCGAGAATTCCATTGGTTTACAAGACCAGAATTCTTTATAAGAACAACCATAAGGCATGGTTCTTCTTCTTTTGGGAATAGGCATTTGAAGTACAGGTCCATTGTTCACGCTGTGTTCCGGTTCAATTGGTCGCTTACTGCTATGCTTACTTTTATTATCAGCATCTTTAACAGTTTGAAGTATAAATGGCATTGCATCTATAATTCCCTGTGCTACTATGTGTTGGATAGCACTATTGTCCACTTGATTTCCATGGTTATTGATACTTGGATTCTCATTAACCACGTTAATGTTACTCTGGCTATCGTTATTCAGATTTCCTTAATTTCCTTCATCGGCCATCTGAATTTTAAACATTTATCCCATATTAATATCATAATTAATATTTTAATGTAGTTAATCACATGACACACAATCTAGCCAAAAACGTAGATCATTGCTACTATACTCTTTTCATATACTTATGCGTCTATTACACACTAGTACAGAAATAAAGATTACAATACCAACAGAAATAAAATAGTAATATGCATCCGTACACACATATTTTTATTTTATTTTTATTTTTATTATATTATTATTACTACCGCTTCTTCCATTCTAACATTCATGGATATGGATTCATCCAAAAATCCATATTGCGCTCATCGTATTTCCATACGAGACGCTCTCCCTCCTGACGCATCCTCTCACTGCTTTCTAAAATTTCCTCCCCAAAAGTCCTAAGTTCTTGGACGTTTTCTGCACTCATTGGGGGTGCAGGTTCTAGGACTGGGTTTGGAATCTGGGGTGCGGGTTCCTGATATGGAGGTAAAAGTGCCTGAAGTTGGTAAGGATCTTCCAAGATTCCCCTAATGTAGTTATCATGGTAATAGGGATCTAAAGGGTCCATACCTGAATAGGCTCCTATAGGTGTGTCTTCAGGAATAGAGTAACGTTGCACATAGTCCCTATTCTCGTCCCACCATGGGTTGTAATTTGGGTCTAGGGGATTTGGTGCAGGTACCCTAGGAATTTCGTCAGGGTTAAAGTCATGCATCTCCACTTGGGTTTCCTGGTTTTCTATTTCCATGGGTTGTTCTGGGTTTTGTGGTTGTGGGGCTACTAATTGTTCCAGACTTGGGTCAGTAGCAGTTGTAGTTAGGATATGGAAATTGGCTAAGCTTCTATTTAGCATATCTTGCGTATGGGCATCGGTCTCTCGCTTAATAGCTGCTAAAGCCCTTTGCTGTTGCAATTTTCGCATTCTCTTCCTACGAGCAAAAGCTTCTTTACTGAACCATCCTCGTTTCTTATTAGAAAATGGTTCTTCATATTTAGCTCTAAAGGCAAATATCCCGTCTTCCTGATCAGCAGTATACCCAGAGAGGGCAGGCTGTGATGATGTACCTTCACTCCTGGGTGAATCAGATAACTGACGATTCATATCTGATGGTTCTTGATCACTCATACTGAAAACTAACAAATAGTCAAATAACACATAACAATTAAATACAGTTATGCACGTATTTCCATAATTTATTTCCTAACACAAAATTTCAGAATTTTAAGTGTCAGCAGAACACTTCTTTGGCTCAGACCAGTGGCTAGGCTCTGATACCACCTTCTGTCGCAACCCCCGATCCCTGATTCCCGGGAACGGGCGGACGCGAACTCAGAGTTTCGGTGGTATCAGTGATTTAATCTCGCAGCGGAATTTACATCAGGACCGTAGTTAGGAAATGTTTATCAGAGTAAAAACCACCTCATTTAATATTAATAATCACATGGGTAAAACCCAAGTTTCTTATTACAATACATTTATAGGGACAAACCCTATTTTATTGAATTTAAAACATCGTTTATTAGGTAACTTTTATAGCCACAATTTTCCCAAGCCTTCAGTGCTCTCCAGCTGGCTTTTTACTAATTGGCTTTCACATTGGGTTACCAGAAATGCGTTTTAAAAACATTTGTCAGTCGGAAATACTGGTGAGTGAATCCCAATTTAATCAAGAAACCTTTTATCGATTAAAACAGTATTGAGGACGATTACGATGTTTATGTCTACACAATTACTCCATTTGGTACTATCAATCCACTAACTTGTGGGTCATATTATACATTGGCTAACTCATTGTCCAATGGTAACGTACGGTCAACCTTGACTTACTACTCACAAGTAGTACAAATTTTGTATACAAAACCCCAACATACCGGCAGTAATTGAAGAACTACAAAGACTCAATCACCGCTTAATTGCATTGTAAAACATTTAAGGTTTTGTAAATTATTCCAAAAACATTAACAAAAAGAGGATAAACTCACATTGCTGTCTTAGGCTTTTCGTAAGGGTTTCCTGGATATAATCTATAATTTATACAAATGTACATTGGTTAGTATCATAACCCTTTGAAAATATTAATAATACCCTCCCCGAGACGGCATTCCAACAACTACGTCGGGCAGAACCACGACAGTTATTACGGAACCCTAAATCAATCGGGCAGCGTAACTATTACGAAACTGGGGTTATAATACTTACAATGGAGCAGAACCTCGCTAATTAGGGGTATAATACCCGACTATAATGTCTAATACTTCAGAATTCGAGATTGAGATTGAAATGTGAGCGACGAAAATTGTAATATGATGCTATCTATTTATATGGTCTGATTCTAGTCCTGTCGCGGCCCGCGTAAAAGCTTAGTCTGGTCACCAAGTAGACTCGACACGATGTCGACACGTGTCAGCACCGGATGTCTCCGCGTTTCATGATCTGTCGCGGCCCGCGTCAACTACACATATACTCTTACGCGGCCCGCTTGAACTAAAGAAGTCAGCGAAGTCAATTCCAGCATTGATACCGCCCGCGTAAGATGTTGGGGTGGGTCTACGCGGCCCGCCTCAGCCCTATATTTCTTATTTTTAATTTATTTTATATGTTATAATCTATTTAGGGCTCGGTTTTCACATACGGGGTGTAATACAAAACATACTGAGACATTTTATAATATATTAGAGTATCGGAAATATTATAAGGGTGTTGGTTTTACCGAGGGTTGTTACACCTGTGGCTCTAAAAGATGAAATTAGGAGGTGGTTTAAGAAACGATTTTCCGAGCCGATAAGGCATAGAACCGATTTCTTTTGTCAAGGCATGCCGACTATTTCAGAGCAGAACAAAGCTGTCCTTTGTGAAAGGTTTTCTGATGAGGAAGTCCTATTGGCTATAAAGAACTGTGACGGCGGGAAAGCCCCTGGCCCTGATGGCTTCTGGTTAAAATTTTTCAAAGTGTACTGGGATATTCTTAAACCCCATATTATGGCTTTCATGTAGGATTTCCATCAGAACGATACTTTAAGTCACGGTTGCAACTCCTCCTTTATTGCCTTAATTCCAAAATTGACTGATCCCCAAGAGCTGGCCAACTTTCGACCGATCTCTTTGGTAGGCTCGTTGTATAAAATTTTAGCAAAAGTTTTGGCAAACAGGATCAAGCTTGTCATCAACGATTTATCTTCCCCTACCCAATCGGCCTTCGTGGGAGGTCGTTATATTTTGGACAGTCCGCTCGTTCTTAATGAAGTTGTCGCTTGGGCTAAGAAATCCAAAACGAAATTGCTTATATTTAAAGTGGACTTCCAAAAAGCGTATGACTCGATTAACTGGATATTCTTGTTCCGTATGATGGAAAAATGGGATTCCCGGCGAAATGGGTCTCTTGGATTAAAGGATGTCTTAGTTCCGCGTGGGGATCTATTCTAGTGAATGGGTCACCTACTAAGGAGTTCAAATTCAAAAGAGGGTTAAGGCAAGGTGATCCCCTCTCACCTTTCCTCTTTGTCATAGCGATGGAAATTATTAGCCTGTTTATGAATAGGGCTTGTGCTTTTGGTATTTTTCAAGGGTGCCAGCTCCCTAATGGTGGGCCGACCATTTCTCATCTCTGCTATGCAGATGATGTGATCTTCATTGGTACCTGGTCTAAGCATAATATTACTACCTTGAATCGTATGTTGAGGTGGCTTAATCTAGTTACTGGGCTTAAAGTGAATCGTCATGAAAGTAAGATTTTCGGGATCGGTGTTCCTGACAATGAGGTGAATCAGCTAGCGGGTTTGGTTAATTGTGATGTTGGCTCCCTTCCTTTTATGCACTTGGGGATTCCGGTTGGAGTCAACATGAAGAAAGCAAGATGTTGGAAACCGATTATTGATAAATTCAAAACTAAGCTCTCGAAATGGAAAGCGAATCATCTCTCTTTTGCGGGGCGGATGACTCTCGCCAAGTCGGTTTTAGGGAGCCTCCTGTCCTATTATCTCTCGTTGTTCGCCGCTCCAAAATGTATCTTAAATAAACTAGAAAAGATAAGAAGAGAATTTATTTGGGGGAAATCGGCCTCGGGTCACAAGATGAGATGGTTACGTTGGGAGTTTTTGCTTAAATCCAAAAAAGCCGGAGGTATGGGTTTAGGGGGGATACAAGGGTTCAATAAAGCGATGCTAACTAAGTGGTGGTGGAGGTTCAAACAAAATCCGAATCAGTTGTCGGGGAACGTCTTACGGGCTATTCACAGTGGAAGTGGAGCAAATAATTCTTAAGCTTTCATTCCTCAAAAAAAGACGATTCCGGGTGTTTGGAAGGATATAGTCGCGGTCGAATCTGATCTTGCAAAAATTGGCTTAAACATAAAAGAAAAGTTGATTAAAGATGGGGAAGTCTGGAAATGGAGTAGCGATCCCAATGGAGCTTTCTCTGTTAAACAAGTCCGTTTCGACATTGAGGAGGCCAGCCGTGATGATCCAGCTGAGCCTGTGTATTTTGTTTGGAATTCCTGGGCTCCCCCGAAGACAAATTACTTACTTTGGAGAGCGTTGTTAGGTAAAATTGCTTCAAAAGTGGGGCTGCTCCACAGGGGTGTTCCGCTAGTCGATATCCGGTGTCCTCGGTGCGGCATCAGTGATGAAGATCCGTCCCACATCTTCGTAAACTGTCTTTGGGCCAAGTCGATATGGTGGAACATTTTGACCTGGATGCGAGTCACTTTTCCGGTGAACATTAACAGCCTTTTGGACATGATTGGTTTTATCAAAGATCGGCCGGGAGCTGCAAATTGGAAGAAAACGGTGTATACCGTTATTCTTGCGACGGTATGGAGGATTTGGTTCGCCAGGAATGCTAAAGTCTTCGAGGATAACTTTATTCCTATCGCTAAATCGGTAGATCAAATTAAAGAGGATGCCTACTTATGGATTTGCAACAAATCGAAGCTTAAGACGTCGAAGTGGGAGAATTGGTTAGCTTTCGACATCTTAGACATGTTGTAATCTGTTTAGTTTTGGGGTTCCTGTTTCTTTTTGTGTTTTTGTCGTTTGTATTTTCAGCTTCTTGCTGGCTCTTTATATATATATATATAAAACGTTTGCCGTTCAAAAAAAAAAATCTTCCCTTGAGAGTAATATGATATTTATTTATTGTTGTAATATTTTTCTCTATAAAATACCCGTAGAAGAATATAGTTTGTAACTGCCCATTTAAGTTGGTACACCACATCAATTGACCAAACAGTAAAAGCATGATAAATACATATATCTAAATATTGTTACAATACACTTCGGTATATTTCATATGTTTTGAGTATTAAACACATGTTTCAATGAAAAAAAAAAAGTCATACCATAACTATAACCAAAGACAACTAAACAAAAGAATCAAATATTAAGCTCTGGGACAATAGTTTGAAACTATTGCTTAATTGGCATAGAAATTCTTCGAGTAGATTATCATCAATTACCTTAATTGTTAGAGAAAGAATAAACTAAACAAACTAATAGCTAAGAAACCATTAGTATTGGTTTCCCTGGTAGGAAGTTAGTACATATATCAGTATTCACAACCTTTATCAATTTAACTTAAACACGATTCACTTAGAGAAACTTATTAAGTGTTTGTTATAACAAAGCATCTTGGCCTCATATATTAAAGCCGGTGGCTAGAGACTTCCTGCATTATTGATCAGATATTTGTTAGTCTTTCTTGTTTCTCTCTCTAGATGAAACCTAGGGTTTCGTTTGGTTAATCGTTGATTCATCTTGAATCAATGATATAGGCTGAGATTCAGTGTCTAGTTGTGATTATCGTGTTGATAATCTTGCTATTGAGAGTTGAGAGTTTTGTGCAGTTGTGATTTATGTTCTTTCTGAGTGTATTTGTCATCTTTGAATATTTGTGGGTAATAAACAACATTGAGTTGGGTATCTTGTGTCTATTACTTCTTTGATAGCATTTGTGACATCTTTGTAGTGTGATTTAATTATGAGATTCTTGCAAATAAATGGTTATCGTATAATGATTTAGACAAACATATAATATCCTTATTTTCTTGTATTAAAATAATTAACAGTTTGTATAAACTAATGTATATATATAAAATCGTAATTCGATATATTAAAACCAGAAAGTACATAGTTTATTGACAAATATCGACTAAAAGTCAAATAAGTCAAACTTTATGTAAAATACAACTAAACCTAAGTTTGAGGTTAAATAAGGTGATAATGGGGTTTGCTACCCAACTAGTAAAAGTCGGTTTTAAAACCAAAACGTGACATAAAACTTTAGGAGTTTTATGTTGTTTATGGAAGATGAATCTGAAGTTGCACTTTAAGGATTTTCATGAAAAATGATTTTTTTTTTTTTTTTGCCTATAGTATATTTTTGAACATGGATTGTTAAATGTATATTGTGACTTGTAAATGACTAATATCACCTATGAAATGTGTTTGATTGAAAATCCTAGTAGACCTCTATAGATGATCTAGCCTTGTTTGACTTTAAATGGTCAAACTGATAAATTGTTAGTCAATTTGACCAACTAGTGTTTTGGAAAGTTCTAATGTAAAATCAGTGACGGAGCTTGAACGAAAACTTGGCGGGGGCTGGATTTTTAAAATCTAAATCGGTGGGATTGGGCTCTTAAAAATCCAATATTTTACACTACAAAAATATTTTTTTCAAAAATTTTCGGTAAAATTTAACACTACAAGCGAAAAACATGCAGGGGCGGGCATCCCCAGGCCCTAAAGAAGCTCCGCCAATGTGTAAATGTTTTTTCAAACAAAAAAAAAAAAAAATTGGCCAATAAAGTGTTGAAGTTGATAATAAAAGTGATGACGAGTCAAATGATTTAGTGATTCTTAAATTTGGAATTCATTGGGAACATGTATGTAAGTTTAGTGAGATTTTTACCGGTCACGATTAGTATAATTGCTCTATATCTAAATAATTTGGTGAAATTTGACCAGATACAAAAGTTCGTCAAAATGATAAAGACATCATTCTATGTTATAGAAAGTTAGAAAGACACAAGGTTTGGTATTTTGATAGTAAGAAAATCACTTAGCAAATCCAAAGTGAGCACGTGTTGCTTAAAATGAGAGTATACATCTAAAGTACGTGTTAAAATGTTAGACATCATTCGAATGAAAGATCACATTTATCTATAGGGTGGAGATACAATAGGAAGTTAATTTGGCTAGGAAGGCTAGGAAGTGATCTTGACCATCCATTTAGTTAATCAAGGGCTAAGATTAAATCAGGGAAATTGAAAAGAAGAAAAGAGGCGCGTGAGTTTGTTCAAGGGCATTCTAGTCAATCCAAGCCAATAGTTTCTCTCTCCTCCAATCCCCCCCCCCATTTTTTAAACGTTAATAACTCTTTCATACGACATTATTTTTTTATAAAAATTGCACCAAAAAAACGAGCGTTTTTTTATCTTTAAAACGAGTATACTATTGCTATATTAAAAAAAAAATTTAAACCCAGTTGTGTAAAACGCAACAGAAAAACAACCGGTTACGTAAAACGCAATGAAAAAAAAAACCTAAAAAATGACATTTTTCTAAAACGCAATGCACCAAAAACACAAAGAAATGACTTATTTGTAAAATGCAATGGCCAGAAAACACAAAGAAATGTCTTATTTCTAAAACGCAATAGACTGAAAACACATAAAAAAGTGTTTTACCTAAAACGCAATGCACAAAAAACACAAAGAAATGTCTTATTTGTAAAACGCAATGGCCAGAAAACACAAAGAAATGTTTTATTTGTAAAACGCAATGGCCAGAAAACACTTAAAAATGTCTCATTTCTAAAACGCAATGACCTAAAAAAACAAAAGAAAGTGTTCTCTGTAAAACGCAATGGACTGAAAACACCTAAAAATGTGTTTTACCTAAAACGCAATGACTAAAAACACTTCAAAAATGTGTTTTACCTAAAACGCAATGACTAAAGATACTTAAAAATGTGTTTTTTCTAAAACGCAATAGCCAGAAAACACATAAAACTCTCTTATTTCTAAAACGCAATGGACACATAAAACTGTTTCTAAACTGTTTTTGAATTGTCTGTGAACTGTCTGAATTGTCTACGAATTACTGTCTTCGAAATGAGCCAATTTCTGGAAAATTAATTTTTCTGATGCGTTTTTAGTACAGCAATTTAATCGAAATTTTTTTTTCCGAAACCCCAGCCAGGGGCTCTGCCCCTTGGACCCCGCCAGGGGCTGCCGCCCCTGGGACCCCGCTACCGGGGGCTACCGCCCCCGGACCCCGCCAAGATCGTAAAACGCAATGACTAAATAAAAACCCAGATCGTGAAAATGAAATTAAAGAATTTCTTACATGGATCGAAGCCGGTTTCTTCATCAATTGACGAAATTTGAAATGATAGAAACACTTATCAGCAATTGAATCAAAAAATCGAGTGATTATCTTCAAAATCACCGGAAAAAACGAGATTTTGTATGAAATTAAACTGGGTTTTCTTCAAAAAAACTGAAGAACACGTTGATCGGGGGTTTGAATCATTGATTGGTGATGAAAATCGCACTATAATGTAGTGATTATTGAGATAGAAAGTGAAGAAATGGTTGAAGATGGTGGGTTTTGAAAATGGTGGGTTTTGAAGTTACTGGGTTTTGAAAAAGGAAGAAGAAAGGGTTGGATTGACTAAAATACCATTTTTCTTTATTTTAAATGTTGCCACATGTCATCCTCTTATTGCTTCCTATCCTTCCTAGCGAAATTAATCTTCCTATTTGATCTTTTCCCTTTATCTATCTATAATACCTTATTAAGGAAACTGGGATTTTTACCCTTTTGGTAATTTTACCATGTGTCCAAGTTTTGAAGCTACATGTATAAATGAAGCAAGCCATTTTAGAGGGGCTAAATTGAGACAAGTTCCAAACTTTTAAGACACTTAGAGGGCAATATAGGGATTTCTCCCCTTAATACCCCTGTTCTCTTCATCACCCTTCATTAATGTCTACGCTCAGCACCCTCATCAATGAAAATCATCAGTTATAAAACAATTGAAAACCATCAGTTCAAATCATTGAATGCCATCGTTTCAGAATTGAATTTCGCTTTTACACCTTAAATTTGGCATAGACGCTCCATCTAAACCGGTACAAAAGGAGCTAGGGTTGTTGATTTCCCCCCAACTCAAGTCTGATCGTGTGATGTCTGCAAATCAGAAAAAGAAAATGACCTATCAAGCAAAGTTTGACCACCTTTAAATCTTCAGTCTGAAAACCAACTCTCGCCCTCTATTTTCCTCTTCGAACTTCAGGCGATTTTGACCCAGGCATGAGTTTCCGGCGACACCTACTTTCAGATCTCACGATTTTGACCCAGGTAATAAACACTAGAACTCATAAGTTTCTAATTTATGTATGTCTCTATTTTTACTGTTTAAAGCAAAACTTTGTATACCTAGCTTCTTGTTTTATTCAGGATATATCACCTAAATGTTTCTTTGCTGGAGTTTGTTGTGGTGGCTTGATTGCTCTTCCAATTCAGGTTATTTAACTTCTACATTCACGTAATTGACATCTTTTAAGCACCCTCACCCTTACTTGTATTTTATTAAAGCTATGACCAAGTTTGCAATAATGACACTATATTTGATTTTCCCTCTGCATTTCAGCTTGGAATTGGTTTCTTACCGAGAGAATGCCCTACTGTTGCCACAGTAGTGGTAAGGATTTATCTTTTACCACAAATTATTGATACTTTTCAATATGATATCTAAGATTTTATAGCACACTTATATTACAAACGCATTATACCACAAATAAGTGTGGTTTCCGAAGACCACTATGTGCCCATAATAACTGTTTTTTTTAATCTTATCTTTTACTTTGATGATTGTCAATTATTAATGCGTTAATTAGTATTACAAAAACAATTTCATTAAAATGATAATTGAAAAACCTGTAAATAAAAGATTTTGGAGGCTTTATGCATTACATATAGACTTTGGGCAGACTTTCGACATGTTTGACACTGGGCAACATACATTTAAAATCTTTTTTATGCTTTGTTTGGTTATCATATCAGGGATCAGCATCTAAAGTAACCGGCACCTCACTGAAGGAGAGTACAAGGGCTGAAAGGGCATACATTTTTGCAAAAAGGGTTACACCTGGAGGTGGTATGCGTTCAAGAAAACCAATATCAAGTGTTGAGGCTGACATAGTAGGTGGTGGGTTGATCACATGCTCTCATGCTCAACCAAAATAGGAAGCATCCACTGCATCATCAAAACGTTATACTTTCAAAGAGGGTATATAACTATATAGTACTTGCATTTTATATAGTGTTTGTTTCTCATCTATCCATTTATATGTATATTTGAATGTAGTGAACCGTCATTTGGCAGGTGATAGAGTTAAATATGTGGGATCTTTGCACTCTGGATTTTCTCCTCTGCTACCTGCCGTAAGGTATCTTTAAATGGAAACTTTTAGGCCTGTTTGGTGAATTTATAGTTCTATAGTTTTTGAAATATACTCTATCCATATGGCAGTAAATAGAGAGAGATGCAAAAGAACGGAGAAGTTGTTAGCTTTCGACAAAAGACATACATATATGCAAATCACGGGTCGATTAGGTCCGTCAGACAGGCTAAGCCACGTCTCAACAGCAGTACGTTACTCTGTTGATTAATTTTAGAAAATGACCATTATACCCCTATACTTAGACATTCTCATATTAACATGATAATATTCCTTGATCCAAACAGGTAGTCGGAACCGTTGGATATGCAGCTCCAGAATACATCCAAACCGGACGCCTTACATACAAGAGTGATGTATGGAGCTATGGAATGTTCTTATATGAACTTATAACGGTCCGGAGGCCATTGGATCTTAACAGGCCCAAACATGAGCAAAAGCTATTAGATTGGGTAAGACCACACATCTCACATGACTTAGAAAATTTCAACTGATTATAGATCCTCGGCTCGCCGGGAACTATTCTCTAAAATCCGCACAAAAGCTAGCCGCGGTAGCTAACAAGTGCTTGCAAAAACAACCAAGAATGAGCCAAGTGTTGGACATGTTGAACCAGATTGCGGAAGGTGATATTGCGAGTCCAGAAACGCCATTGCCGTCATTCAAGGCTGCCACAACACCGATTAGTGGCGATTGTGAGAGGTCGTTAGGGAGAGGTTGAAGAGGAGGCTTGTTGATCCTGTTATTGTTGATAACAAGTGGTTGGGTCGTTTGATAGGGAGTCCTAAGCTCGTGAAAACTAATTAAATGCGACTATGTTAGCGTGTTGTATAAGCGCACGATCACAAATATAGACTACTTATAAATGTAACTGAATAAGATATATGTTATAACGTTATTGTTGTTAAACTTATAAGATATACAATACCACAACGTTATCATGTTTTGTTACATGATTAGATACTAACAAGTTACAAAAAAAAAAAAAAAAAAAAAAAAAAAAAACAGTTGTTACCGGTTATTAGGAATTAGCTTTAAAAAATAGATAACTTCAATTCGTTGCTTTATATTGTTTTTCGAATCACATACTTGAACACAGAATCACAATTTCAATTCACATACTTTTTTTTTGTAGAATTATAATATTTATAATAAAATCACATTTTTTTTACAATTAAATCGGGGTTAAAAAATTTCTCATTGGACCGCCATGTATTTTATTCGGGCATTCTTGTTGCGTCTTCTAGATGGTCGACTATCTACCACAAGCTATTGTGTCTTTCTTAGACTCGATCTCATCGGTTATAGTTCCAAAAGCACCATACAGTTGCACATTTTGGTACTAAGACGTGGTACACTGTTCTTGCTTGTACTGTTGCTTACTTTGCTGGATTGCGTTTGTACCTTATGAGTTACACGTATCCCCGTCTATTTTGCCTACACTATGGTGTGATAATATTGGCGCTACATATTTAGCTGTTAATCCAATGTTTCATCAATGTACGAAACACATTGACCAACATTTTATATGAGATATGATACTAGCACAACATCTCAACTTTGATATGTTTCGAGTTTTGTTCAAAATGCTAGCCTCCTAACGATGCTAGCACAACATCTCAGCTTTGATATGTTTCGAGTTTTGTTCAAAATGCTAGCCTCCTAACCAAGGGTTTATCGTTTGCTCAATTTGATAGTCCTCGGTTTATGTTACACATTGCTTCAAATGTATAGCTTGTAGGACATACTAAACTGTTTATTTAAACGGCGTACCTGGTGCATTAGGCTCCTGTATTTGCACAGGTCTGGTTAGGGACCGGATCAGGAAGCTTCGTGATCCGATGTTTTTTAACTATCAAATTGAGTGACATGTTTGGTTTTTGTAACTAACAAACTTCATGCTTAAAAGTCAACATTTATAATACATATCATAAATGAATATGATATCAGTCGGGATACCCGCCGCAACGCGCGGGCTTTCCCACTAGTAATATATTAAAAAGGAAAAGTGATGTACAAAGTTGTAATTTTGCATCACGTACATATTTTAATACAGCATGTACAAAGGAATTATGGTGGAATTTTAAGGGTAAAATAGTCTGTACAGAATAAATTAAGACGCCTATGGGGGTATTAAAGTAATTTAAGCATCTGTTTTTTACACTTTTCTTCCAAGAATTCCCCTGCTCTTGACAATGAAACCGGCGTCCCTTTGTTTCCCCTTCGTCCCTTGAAACCCTACCATTGTATAACTGCTTCACTAATGATTTCATTACCATCCCCTCCTTCAATTCCCATTCAAAACTCCTGGTGATGTTCCAAGCCGAGAAGAAACGGGGACGACGATGACGATGGGCACTCCGCTAACATTATGGGTTTTTAAAGTGATCTTGTACGGGGATGACGATGATGACGCGCACGCAGGTAATGTTATGGGGTTTGATAATCGATGTTGTTGCACATAACTATCACTCCACATCAAGGATTTTGTACTTAGGGTTTTAAATGATGTCTATTAAGCAGTCTCCTTTATGGCTTTCATATATTTTACCTTTCTTTTTTTTTTTTTTTTTTTGTAGATAATGGGGTTTCTTCATGTTCTTCAACAATTTATTCTTCATACATAAACCCATCGATTTGGTTTATTACAGGAAAAAAGACGACATTTGCTTGTTAGTTCAATTATCATAAGGGCATTGAAGTTTCCCTTGGAGTCTTTTCAGCCATGGGCACCAAAATCAAAGGGGGTTTTCAAAGGCTTCAAGTTCATCTCATAGATCTTTAGTACCCCTCTTGAGATATGTATTTTAAAGTATTTTATATATATTTATTTTTTATTTTTGAATATTTTTAAAGTATTTTATATTGTTTGGATTACTGTGATAATATTCGGTACACAAATTATTTGCAAAAAGTCTTAATTTTTTGGACACAATTGTTGCTTGTCATTTGTCAACTCAACCTGACCCATCTTATACAAAAAAACAACCTTTATAAGATGTCCATCTACACTTATGTTGTTTGCTAACCTTTTTAATTCTAATACTAGACAGCAAAGCGTAGAGACAAGTTGCTGAGTTACATGCTCTTTTTGAGGATAGCACCAAGTTTGCCAATTTTTTTATTAACAGCTGCTGATAGAAAGCTGGGCAGATTATTATGGCAGACAAGGAAGAAAAGTTGTCTTCTCCAATGGACAGCTTGGGATGGTATGTTAGCAAATCCCTTTTTGATTAAAAAAACAAAAACATAAGAGGAGTAAATGGATCTCTTATTAAAAATGCAGGGAACCATGAAGTTAGGAAGATTAGCAAAATCAGTAGCTACAGGAGTTAATACGAAACGCAGAGCACGAGGGCTGCTTCATCATCCAGTGAGTTTTTTAAACAATTACGTGTTCTTTATGAAGTTACGAAAACTATATTGCTGAAATACTAATCTGATATATTAAGAGTTTTTAGAAGTTGCCTGATAATTATTATTAATAAGAATAATAATTTGGTGAAATTTTGTGTTAGGACTTGCCACATTGACCTGAAGGAAGCAATCACAAGTGTGATATTTGCAGCGCCTAGATGTTCAGACATACCCGAGCTTGCAGATGTTAAAAAAACTTTACAGCAAAATACGGGAAAGAGTTTATTTCTGCAGCTATTGAGCTGCGTCCTGACTGTGGTGTAAGCCGCATGGTATGTATTTCGATAAATATGTCTTGTTTGGGTTGACTTGTATAAACCGTTTAATAAAACATGTTGTGTTTGAGTTGACTTGTTTAACCTATTCAAATAAACAAGTCGACCTGTCAACTTGTTGAAAGATAGAATATAACTAACTTATGTATTATATAAGGTCAACTTGCTAACTCGTTTATGACCTGTGTAATCCCCGTTTACAACTTGATTACATCCCGCTAACCCGTTTAACTTCTTTAAATAAATGTGTTACACAGGTCGTGTTACTTGTTACTAGATATATAGTGCGTCTGAGTTAGGGTTGATGTCTTTGATAGTTTGGCATGAATAAATATACGGGTCGTGTTCGGTTTAATCAGTTCAGCCCACCAACCTGAAACGCGTCAACTTGGCACGATTGCCACCTCACTCGCACCTTTACGATAATTTTGTTCTCATATTGTAATTCATTTTTATTTTAAGTTGGTCGAGAAGTTATCTGCAGTTGCACCAGACGTGCAGACAAAGGTAAAAGTTTTAAGTGCGGTAGCAAAAGAACACAACGTCAACTGGGTTCAGATAATGAAGAGAAAAAGATTATGAAGAGAAAGAATCCAAGCCTCCTGATGACTTGTTGGTGAGTTCAGATAATGAAGAGAAAAAGATTAGTTTCATATACATCCTTCCAAATATTAAAAATTCATATATATATTTTTTAAATTTTATAGTCGAGTAAAATGCCATTTAGTCCCTGAGGTATGGTCGGGTTTGCGACTTTCGTCCAAAGGTTTGTTTTTCCGCATCTGGATCCAGAAGGTTTGAGATCTTGCCATTTTCATCCGGCTCGTTAACTCCATCCATTTTCTCCGTTAAGTCAAGGGTATATTCGTCTTTTTTGTTAACTTAAACGGCAATTCGCCAATTCGGTCTTTTTCAGTTTATGTACAACCTTTTGGATCCAGATGCAGAAAAACAAACCTTTAGACGAAAGTCGCAAAACTGGCCAAACCTTAGGAACAAAAATGACATTTTACTCTTTAATGTATCTTATGTATCGTTTCAAACAACAAAGTTACTTTTTTTTTCTCATTCTGTGGTAAATAAAATATGTGCCAGTTTTTCACATATAAATCTTTATTCTTTAGACTAACTAAAATAATTTGAGCAGAATGGGCCCACATACATTGAGAAACCGAGCACGATAAGTGTCGATTCTCCTAAAATCCAAACGTCATACGCCCAAAATGTGCAAAGTCAAGAAGAAAATCCAAATGGACGTGTTGATTTCGCTCAACAGAATAGAAGGTTCACACTAGATGCTCAGAATGTACCCACTGCAGATTCTACTCATGATGATATGGGGCCTTCAGGTATATGAATGTTTCATGAATTAAATTTCAATAGACCAATTTTTTTAATAATGACTTGTAAAGGTCACTGAAAAGACGTTCAAAAGAGGTCCCTCAATCAACTATACAATTGGATTCATTTACACCAAATGTCGTCAAAATGACGAAAGCACCCTTCATTTTATTTGGTGGTTAAGATGTTAACTTCCTGCCCAACATAAAAATATTTGGTAGTCCCTTAAAGACAGCTTTTTATACAAAAGACAAACCTATGGTGGGGGCTGTACATTACACGTCTTCACTGCACTAAACTGTTATGGACAGGTCATGAAAGGGTGCTAAACAGGTGGTGTTCGCGGGTTGTCGGGTTCAACCCGACCCGAACCCGAAATTTTTAGACGAACCTGATTTTTAAGTTTCCCATATAAGCTCCCTGCATTTTACATTAGTTTCATTTTGGATTTTTTGAATGTAAATTGAATTAAAGGACATAGTGTTCATTTTGATTTCTTTTATTTTTTTTTTTAATATTCGGGATAATTTGGGCCACACCAATTGAATAGTTCGGTGGCCTCTTGCGGTTTTTTTTTTTTTTTTTAATATTCGGGATAATTTGGGCCACACAATTGAATAGTTCAGTGGCCTCCACAAGTATTATTCCCTACTTTTTTATGGGTACACTTAGAGGTGGCAAAACGGGCCAGACATGCGGTTTGTGTAATGGGCCAAAACCCATTTGGATCGTATCAGGTTGGGTTGATACCCCTGGACTGGACAAATAAAGTCAATTATGGTCAAAGTGCTATGTAGTCACCCTCTTTCTTCCTATATTTGTCTTACAAATGGTATAACCCATCTTCTTGATATGTACTACAAAATTTACTAGATCTACCATGAATTCTAGCATATGACCAGGGATATAAATATTGTAAATGCGCTCTAATTTTGTTAGTTGCACGTTGGCAATCTTAATGTTGGAAAGTCATCTCTAACGGATCACATAAAATAAATGTAAAAAACGTAACAAGAAATGTGTCTACTATTTAACAGATTGAAAATCGCCTGAAGATCTTGTTAAATTTTTTAATTAAAAAAATCTTGATTATTATTGAATTTTTTTTGGTAATCATATTTAGAGACAGTAGTTATTTAAAACAGTTTCGAGTCTTTTGAACCAGATAGGACAACTTTTTATCCATAGTTTATCAAACGAGTTTATAGGTCTGTGCAAGTTGATTATCTGTAATTACTTGAATTTGAAATTAGACTAGATTGCAAGCTCAGGCCGCTGGTGTTTCATATCAGAATCTGTACTCTACATGCCACTTTGAAAAAGAGAGTGTATATATACATATATATGCACAGGAAGGATTCGCGCGGCTTTGGAGACGGACGAATGCGAGTTTAGCTCTTGCAGTGCCTACAGTAAGTCTTTTGGTTAATTTCGCTATTTGGTTAATCGGTTTCGGTGGTTGGGATATTTACAGTTGCTGTATACTTTTTTTACTAGATGGGTGTCTATATGCCAAAATGTCAATAGATCATCGTCGCTCATTGCTAATATACTTGGTATCAAAAGACGCTAAGCGAAAGCAAAAAATGATAACATTTTCTCCAGTTTCTTATGATTTCAGTTGGAGTTGTGTATGCAGACACTAGCACAAAGAAACTCCATAGCTGTAAGTTGTTTGTTTTGGCCCAGACAACAGATAAAAACTTGTGTACATGTACTAATGTGTTGTTTGACTCACACTTTCAGAAAGATCGTTTCCGAGCGTTGACAATGACCGCAAGACAAACACCGGTTGAGATATGGCGGTATGTATTATATGTCCACTTTATCGATTCCAGTTTTTATATTCGTTGATCACGATATGGCCGTATGCATTATATGTCCACTTTATCGAATATGGCGGTATGTATTATATGTCCCCTTTTCTAACCTCTGATAAGTTTGGTTATTATATTTTGGTCGTTTGAAGGAGGAAAGATGGATATACTACCGTAATACATTTCTTTTAAAATAGAAAAACCTTTTTAAACCAAGCCGACCCGAAACCCGTCCTGACCCGAAACCCGTGTCTACCCGAACCCGTTTCCACCGAACCAAAACAACCTTTTTTTTAATTGACCCGTTTTGACCCGAACCCATTTTGACCTGAACCCGTTTTGACCCATGACCCGACCCGACCCGTTTGCCAGGTCTAGAAATGATCATTAATTTCAAGATTGGAATGGAATATGGTAAAGAACACAAGATGAATATGGTGATAAACAAATTGCTATAGAACCAAAAACTATGGGAGCTTGGGGGTTGTGCAGAATAAGGTAACGCAAAAATTGGTTTATTTGTGTATTTTAATTCTATCATTTTTTTGCAGGCTCACTATTTTTCTAAATGTGAATATAGTAAAGCTTGATGGGCCTTTAGCTTTTGATATATGATGATATCAACAGGGGAATGTATGAGATTGTCAAATGCTACATCAACAAAATGGTTGAAAGTGCAGTTGGTTATTCTAAATGCCGTTAAAAATATGTGGATATTGAGAAGCGGAAGTCAGAGCACCTGGAACGTGTTAGTATCCTCAACAATGACGGACGCCAGATGGCAGTTAGCAAGTTAAGACATTTTGTTTATATTTCTTTTTTCAATTTAGTTTATTGTAGACACATATTAGCTATGAGATGGGAGGCACACATATGCAGTCTTTGATGAATCATGGTCCGATCTTACCAAAGTTCTCTATTCTAGGTACTTGACCATATTGTACATTATATATGTACATATGTGTATGCAAGGTTGTTTAACAGGTCGAACCCAACACGAATCAAAACTAAAAAAGTATCGATGATAGTTTCATTTTCTCATGGCTACAATCAGTTTGTTAATATTGCAAACAATCGCTTTGTATCAACTCTGTTGTGTAAAATCTGCCCCGCGGCAACGCGCGGGTTTCCCACTAGTAACTTAAAAAGCTAATGATATTATCAAATGGAGTTTGGTTATGTTTACATAGCTAGGTTGTTAACTAAATTAGCGCATTCGTGTTTCCAATGTAAAATGGTTACTTTGAGATTAGGAAACATGATCATTTGTTCATAACGAGATAGATGATATGTGTGAACCTAATAACTAACAAAAGGATCAAAATTTTCGAACGGATCGGTTAGTATTAATAGCATTATTAGCGAAATAAAGGCCTTAAGCTTTTTTTGGTTTTCGAATAGATCGAGGTATAAAGGTTTAGAGTGGAGGGATTGGAACTTGTTTGTGAATATGTAATTTTGTAGTTGTTTTTGGCGGCCCGGTTTGGGTCGTCGTTTTTCTGTGAATGAAGTTTACCTTTAAAAAAAAAACAAAAGGATCAAAAGATAACTTGAGATTTTTCAAATGAACAGGAAGTTGGATTATACAATCATTGTAAGGCTACATTAAGCCTATGCATAAAAAATACCCACACATACACAATCAACAAAATACACCAATATCATTCAACATAAGCACATGAAAACCTAAAATTTTCAACATAAAAACATGATTTGATACTCATCCAATTACCCTGAGTTATCTACCATAAACAAACACTAAATGACTAGCCACTTATACTCATTCAACCATGGGCAAGCAATTAATCAAAATAAATTGCTTATGTTAATACAAAATGGAAGAACAAACATAAGTATGGGTGATGTATGTTAGTTATTTACCTTTTAGGGTGAAGGGAGTGGTTACCTAATGGAATATGTAAACTCTCAATTTACCCAATCACATAGCGTCATGTCAATTGTTTACCTAATGCTAAAAAACGTTGGCGGTGGTTTACCTAATGGGGTTTAGGTAAACTATTTAAAAAAAATGTGTGATTGGTTGAGAAGAAATGGACCACACAACACAGTGAACACACCCTCTCTCTCTCTCTCTCTCTCTCTTTCCCTCCCTTCACCGAATCGATGAACCTTCACCGAAAACACCCCCAGATCGGTAATTATGATCGGTAAACAAAGGTGGCAGTGTTCACCGATCTGTGCCGAAGGTGTTTACCAACTCGACACCGTTCACCCTTATAAAATAATCAACAAATTAATTATTTTATTTTGGGACAACCGTAAAATAATAAAGTCTTGAACAGATCTACTACCCTCTAGAGTTGACTTTCAAATTCTGTCGGTTTCAAGAAAGTTTCACCCAATGAAATGTAGTTTCACCTAAAACAAGTTACATATAAAAATAAAAATAAAAATATATATATATATATATATATATATATTTTTTTTTTTGGAAGGTGACTTTCTATGTACTGGACCAGTGGTCACCGGGTTTATGTCAAAGACATTCCCCCGTCAGCCCCGCATCTGCGGACGCGATGTTCGATTGGGCCCCGGCCTGCCGCGTGAGCTGACTTCCGCCCGGAAACCATACTGCCCCCACACGAGAGACTCGCTGGGGTAACAGCTGGGTAAAACCGGGTTGCCCTCAAGACCGTTCCATGCCTCGGTAGGAGACGATCCATCATCGGGACATCCCAACCCCCAAACCGTAAACGCCGGGATTCGAACCGGGGTAGCCATTGGCAAACCCCCGGCCTCCTCCCAACTGGGCTAGGGGGCGGGACAAAAACATTATTCTTAAAAAAAATATATAATATACCATTATTAATTAACAAAAGAGAGAAATGCCCGGATAGTCCCTGTGGTTTCACCTTTTTTCAGCTATAGTCCCTATCTTTCTAAAACTACTTGAATAGTCCCTGTGGTTTACCGTTTTGTTCTCGGATAGTCCCTGGCTCTAACTTCAGTTACTTTTCTCTGTTAAGTGACCCCATGTGCATATCACGTGAGGGGTATTTTGGTCAGTTTACTTGTTTCTAGCATTTAAAAGTATGCCTGCACCACTACTCCCTAATTGTCAGTTGTTTTCCCTCCCTCCCTAAGGCGAATCCGGCTCATCATCTTCCCCTAATCTCTTCACACAATCTAAACCCTAAATCTGATCGATTGATCATCAGAATCTTCCCACGAAAATGAAGGACGACGATCCTCAACATCCAAACAACAACCGTCAGTGGAATTTCCGGTCCAATTCTGAGTATGTGAAGCAGTTTGTACCAGAGAGTGTTTACGGTATGTATCGTTAAAACCCTAGCTTCATTGTGCAAGAATGGTACAGGTTCAACAACATGCAATATAGACAAATA
Source organism: Helianthus tuberosus (assembly GCA_030545235.1). Lineage (NCBI taxonomy): Eukaryota > Viridiplantae > Streptophyta > Magnoliopsida > Asterales > Asteraceae > Helianthus > Helianthus tuberosus. Next base: position 11,377,669 of record CM060436.1, read on the forward strand.
AAATGTTAAAACCCTAATTTTATACCCTAATGTGAGTTTAATGTATGTGCATATGGTTTTGAGAACTTTTTCAGCATAAAACTTCTTTATGGTGGTGTGTTTACTCCGTCACCAGGAAGAAAATATGCTTTTGGTAAAGCTGCTTTTGTTGACTACTGCAACATTGAGGAATTTTCAGTGCATGAAATCGATTGGATGGTGAGAGATCTTCAACTAAATGTTCCTGATGTGAAGTTATATTACCATTTTAAGATTCCTGATTTAGACTTAGATGTTGGATTATGTCCTTTAGGTAATGATGGTGATGTTAGGCTTTTGGCCAAATATGTTGCAAAAAACAAAGTTATTAAGGTGTTTATAGAACATGGTGAAACCAAGGTTAAAAATTACTTTAGTCCTACACAAGCGTCGAAGGTGGTTATTCAAGAATTAGAAAATGAGGGGGGTGCTGTTAATACCATTCAAAGGCCTAGAAGAAAGAAACTTAGGGTATCAAAAAATCTCTTACTTCAATGGAAAGATGTAACTGATGTAGATGGTTTAGAGGCTGCTGATAATGCAGGTAATGTAGAGGTTAATGCAGGTAATGCAGAGGGTAATGCAGGTAATGTAGGTGGTGTAGAGGCTAATGTAGGTGGTGTAGAGGCTAATGTAGTTGTGGAGAATGCATCGTTCACTAACAGTTTTAGCTATGATTTTGACAATGCAAATTTCTCAACTGATTTTCCAGTAGATGGTGAGTCTAGGCAAGCGGAGGGTGATGAGTCTGAGGTTGGTCAGTCTAAGCAAGCTGAGGGTGGTTTGTCTGGGCATGATGAGGGTGGTGAGCCTGAGCATGATCAGGGTGGTGAGTCTGAGCATGATGAGGGTGGTGAGGCAACTGATGGTGCTGAGGCTGATGATGATGAATCATCTGAGGGTGATGATTCAGATGATAGTGACTTTGTAGAGGGGTTAGATAGTATGGATGAGGCTGAGTATGACATGCAGGACTACCATGCAAATGTTGACAGGGGTGTGGAGTTTATGGGAGCTGAAGTAGAGTCTGTTGGCAACCATGATGTGGATACTAGTGATGACTTATTAGATGATGAAAATCTAAGTTATGAGTCTTTTGACAGCTTGACTGATGAGGAAATGGAAGATTTCGAAACTAGGAGAAGTTTGAAATTAAGAGAGTTGAGGAGGAAAAAGAGGGATGGACCATCAACATCCCAAGTGACCTTTTATGTTGGTCAGTTGTTTCCAACAGCCAAAGTGGCAAAAGACAAGATAAACAAACATGCAATTGAAACAAGGAGGTCACTGTCTTTTCTGAGAAATGATAAAAAAAGAATTAGGGTGGTTTGTGAGGGTAGATGTCCAATTTTCACATGTGGGCCGAATCAAACTGGGCCCAGCCAAAGTGGGCCGAATCAAACTGGGCCCAGCCAAAGTGGGCCAGGTATCCATATACAATCTGAAAGTTGCATAAAAGGCAAGGAATCTTCTGCAAGTGGGACAAAAAAGGGGTTTAAAAAGGGATTGGTAGAATGCAATGATAAAAGGAAGGGTAGGTTAAATAGTGTAGATTGTCCTTGGGTTTTGTACTTGTCAAGATTGAGTGATGAAGATGAGAGTTGGGTGGTAAAGACTTACCAACCAGATCACAAGTGTCTCACATCCAGAAAAATACAACCTTTCAGTTCTACCTTCTTGGCTAAACAAGAGTTTGTGGTGAATCAGATTGCAGGCAACCCTAATATTTCAGTAAGTAGGCTACAAGAAGAGCTTGGGAGGAAGTATGAGCTGGCCGTGTCAACAATGAAGGTATAAACCCTAATTTCTGCTTGTGTTTATTCTCTTTAATTACAGACCATTAACTAAGTTTAAACTGATTACAGGCTTTCAGAACAAAGATGAAGGCTACAAAGAAGATTGAAGGGGACTTCAAAGCTCAGTATGCAAGCCTCAGGGACTATGTCATGGAACTGCACAGGACCAATCCAGGTACAACAGTTAAATTTGTTGTTGAGCCTGAGTGTAACCCACATGCACCCACAAGGATCTTCAAGAGGATTTATGTTTGCCTGGGACCACTGAAAGAAGGGTTTAAAGAGTGTAGGAGGGAACTGTTGGGATTAGATGGGGCATTTATGAAAGGCCCCTACCCTGGGCAGATGCTAACTGCAGTTGGTTTAGATCCCAACAATGGCATTTATCCTTTAGCTTATGGAATTGTTGAGGCTGAGAACAAAGACTGCTGGATCTGGTTCCTACAGTGTATTAAAGATGACTTGGATCTTCCAGATAATGCAAATTTCACCTTCATTTCTGACAGGCAAAAGGTATGGTATTGCATTCAGCAAGTATCCTAAGTCTGTTTTTGTATGATTAATGTTTGAAATGTGATGAAACAGGGAATAATACCAGCCATAGCTCAGGTATTTCCAGCAGCTGGGCATAGATTTTGTGCAAGGCATATATGGCAGAACATGAAACTTCAATGGAGAGGAGATACCTTCAAGGAGTGTCTTCAAAATGCATCCAAAGCTTATACAGTTCCAGATTTTGAAGCAAAAATGGAGGAGTTGAGGTTGTACAACATTGAAGCTTATAACTGGTTGGCAAGTATTCCACCCATTCACTGGAGCAGGTCTCATTTTACAGGTATATGCATATCAAAACTGTTGTTTACTGCTGTTTATTGATGTTTATTGCTGTTTCCAAGATTATAACTGCTGTTTGTTGCTGTTTATTGCTGTTTACTGTTGTTTATTGCTGTTTACTGTTGTTTATTGCTGTTTACTATTGTTTATTGCTGTTTCCAACCTTATAACTGCTGTTTATTGCTGTCTTTGTTCATATATTGATCATTGAGTTTGGCAATTTGATATACAGGTAGGGCACAATCTGATGTGGTGCTGAACAACATGTGTGAAGTCTTGAATGCAAGGACAGTCAATGGTCGAGACAAGCCTATAATTTCTGCTTTGGAGTTTGTCAGAGAGTATTTAATGCAGAGGATTGTGAATGTTCTCAGGAAGATTCGGCAAACAAATGGTCCACTTACTCCTAGAGTTGCAAAGATTTTTGAAAACACAAAGAAATTAGCTGCAAATTATAATGTTAAGTGGAGTGGTGGGACAAAGTATCAAGTCAGTGGTAAGGTCACAGTGGATGGTGCTGCAACACATAAACAGTATGTTGTGGATGTTGTGGATAGGGTTTGCACTTGTAGAGAATGGGAAGTTTCAGGAATCCCTTGTAGGCATGCTGTGGCTGTCAATTGGGACATGGCAATGAATGGCCAAGAGGTTGGACCCCCGGAATCATGGGTTAATGAATGTTATTATCTTGAAACATGGAAGAGGGTTTACAGTCATACCATTGGTCCCATCAATGGCAGAGAATTATGGCCAAAATCACAGGTTCCAACCAACCTAACCCCACCTCTGCACCACAGACCTATCGGCAGACCTAAGAAGAAAAGAAGGAAGGATGCTGTGGAGTTGCAGGATGAAGTTGAAAGGGCTTCACAAGCGGCAAGAAACAAGAGAAACAGGGCTGCTCAAGCTGATAAGGAGGAGGCTGTGGTTGGTGGCAAATTCACAAGAAAATGGAAGTCGGTGAAGTGCCAGAAGTGTGGTGAAAAGGGCCACAACCAAAGAACTTGTGGAAGGACCAAAAAAGTTGCCGGGCCGGAGAAAGGGAGGAAAGGAACGAAGAAGAAAGATGGTAATCAAGCTACTGAGGCTGGTCAGGCAGGTCCAAGTGTTTAAGGGTTATGGTTCTTCGGGTTGTCGGGTTATGGTTTTTGGGTTGTCTTAAAACAATCATGCAGTCTTTTGTGTCTATTTAGCTTATTAAAACACTATGACAATTATCATCATATTTTGGACTTGTTATGTTGATGATATTAATGTAGGATATTGTGTATGGTTGGATGTTTAATGGTCAGTAGTTAAAAGTTTGTGGTTTACTATTTTGTGTTTTAGTTTCATGTTTGTCGAATGTTAAATCTGGTCAAAATGTTTGGACAGGTTATTGTGTTCATTTGTTGCAACAGATTTAAACGACACATTTTGCACAATGGATTTAAACAACACATTTCGCACAATAGATTTAAACGACACATTTCGCACGATACATTTTGCACAATACCTAATTATTTCCAAACAACCACATTCAAACAACCTGCTCATTGAATCAACCTACTCATTGAATGCTATCCATATTTCACCAACCACATTTAAGACATAATTACTTCCAAACAACCAAATTCATACAACCTACTTATTGAATGCTATGTATATGCATCAGATTTTCAAAAAACTTTGGGAATATCCATTGCATTGAAGACATTACAACATCCTTCACATTAAAAACATTACAATATCCAATACATTCAACCCTTAACATACATCCAAAACACAAACCCTAAAAGTATCAAAAGACCCGTAATGATCTTGTTCTTCAGCCGATTCTTTTCCCGCATCTTGGCTAACTCAGCATCAACTTGGTTTCTGTGTCTTAAAAGCCCAGGAATAATTGCCACTGCACGACTGCACATTGGTGGGTCTACCCACCCTATGAATCTTCTACAGTTGGGATTCTTCAGAGAAAGAAGAAAGGATCAAACTTTTTAAGCCCTAGACTATTAAAATCGGTAAAAGTATACATTACCATGGTTGGACAAGAGTAGAATCGGCGACCAGGGTTGAGATCAGTCCATGACGTAACTATGATTGCATCTTGGCCACAATTGCAGAGAACCATGAGGATGATGGAATCGAGGCTGCTGAGGAAGACGACCTGAGGAAGATGAACAGTGGAGAAGATGATGGAATCGATGCTGTTGGTGGTTAGGTTTGTGGGAAAAAGGGTCTTATTTAATAGGTGGGAGAAAAGAAACAAGTAAACTGACCAAAATACCCCTCACGTGATATGCACATGGGGTCACTTAACAGAGAAAAGTAACTGAAGTTAGAGCCAGGGACTATCCGAGAACAAAACGGTAAACCACAGGGACTATTCAAGTAGTTTTAGAAAGATAGGGACTATAGCTGAAAAAAGGTGAAACCACAGGGACTATCCGGGCATTTCTCTCTTAACAAAATTTTATCTTTCACAAAAACATTATTCTTTTTCTTTCCTTTTTAACCCTTTGACTTCTATCTTTTACACTTTTAACCCAAAGTTTTTATCTTTTACACTTTTAACCTTATAGTTTTCATCTTTTATGTATTTGTCATAAACATTTTCTATTTTTAACCAAAACATTTTTCCACTTTTAACTTTGGTTTCATATACTTTACATCTCTTACAAGTTTGTTATTTTACGATTCGTTCTAGATTTTTGCGAGTTACACGCTGCAACACACGCGTGTAGTTCACCATTTTTACGTCTATTTCTTAAGATTTAACAACTCACTTGAAACTCGCAGATCCTAAGTCAACTTAGTTATTCTTTTCTATGTATTACCTTTTCAGTCTAACTATTGCAAGTTAACACACCGTAACAAAGCTCGGATCATAAATCAGTAAAAATATATTTATCTTAGATAAGCAGAAGAGTAAATTATTATTTTTATTAAAAAATCCCCAAATAAGATAAATTTGTAGTCAATGTCCTAATTACAATTACATATTATTCAAATTGGAGAAGCCATGATTTTTCCAAAGTCCAATCACTATTCACTATTACATCAGCAGATTGCAAAAAAATCTCAGAGAATATGCAACACAACTTTTTAAAATACTTTTCAATAATATAATAAAACTTTACCAAATCAATCCAGATTCTATTACAAGAATATTAAATATATTCTAAAACAAAATGAATACAACAAATTTGTGGTGCACAACTGCACATAAATAAATACAAAAGACTGTTACATTTGTTACATTCATTTATTCAGATCTACAACACAATCACAATGGAGGGTGAGGTTAACAACTTAATATTTGTATGGGCAACAGCCCTGATCTCCCTTTACTACTGCAACAAGATCACCAACTTGATCGCACCCGGGACAAAGCGCCTAAGCGCTTTCGTCCCAGTAATATGCATCTTCTTCTATCTCCCCATTCGTCTCACCACGGTCCATCTCGCTGGCACAACCTCCTTCTTCATCACCTGGCTTGCCAACTTTAAACTTATTCTTTTCGCCTTCGATAAAGGCCCGTTGTATTCGAACCCGCCTCTTCCTGTGTTTAAATTCATCCTTACTGCTTGTGTACCGATAAAACTGCGATCTAAAGACGGAGGTTCTAAGTCGGGAAGCAAGTCGCCGATCAATTACTCGCTTAAGTTTGTGGTGTTTCTTTTGTTGCTTAAGGTGTATAATTATGAGGAGTATTTGCATCCTCTTGTTAAGATGGCTTTGTTTTGTGTTCATATTTATGTGGTGTTGGATGTGGGTTTGGCTATGGTTGCGTATGCGGCTCGAGCTGTCGTTGGTTTCGAGTTCGAGCCGCAGTTTGATGAGCCGTACCTGGCTACATCCCTACAGGATTTTTGGGGAAAGAGGTGGAATCTTATGGTCACAGGTATTGTAAACTTTCTTTCTTTTTTTTTTCTTTTTTTAAATGTAATAAAATTTTAAAAATAAATACACCACAACCCGCATAGTAGACTATAGGATTTGTATCATTAACCATTGGGTTGGTGACAGGTATACTGCATCCTACGGTCTACCTACCCGTCCGGTCAATCTCGGGCAGGTATTTGACCAAAAAGTGGGCCCCATTTCCCGCGGTTATGGCAACATTCATTGTATCCGGGTTGATGCACGAACTAATATTTTATTACATTGGGCGATTGAAGCCCACTTGGGAAGTCACGTGGTTCTTCGTGATCCATGGTTTGTTGGCGGGGGTGGAGGTGGTGGGGAAAAGGATGTTGGGTGGGAGATTGCGTGTGCCAGCGGTTGTTTCGGGTCCGTTAGCGTTGGGATTGGTGGTTTCCACCAGCTTCTGGTTGTTTTTTCCGCCGTTCTTGCGGTGCAATACGGAAGTCCGGTCGTGTAAAGAGTTCTTGGCATTTTTGGAACTTGTGGTTCGTCGACGATTTGTTGCCCCAAATGACGTTTCTTGCCCGTACTTTTGAGGAGAAACGTTCAAGATTTGGAGGGCATATACGACTATTGGATCTAACAATTGGTTTGGTTGCATTCACACTAGCACTAATGCATTGGAGTCCGTCTAAAAATTGGTAGCATCGAAACTTTTGTATTACATTATTTTTGTAATTTACATTTGGGTATAAAGTTACTTCTTTAGATCAAATACCTGTTGTTTTGGCAATAAACTAGCTTTGTTTAGGATTAAAAAAAAGATAGATCAACAAATGTTCTTGATGATCTAAATCTCACTATAATCAAATCATATTTATTATAACTAAATTATTGGTGGATAACAAATAACATGCTTATAAAATATTTTTTTTGAACGGCAAGGAACGACGAGCTAACCACCGTGACACTGGGCGCTGTGGCCAAGGTCGACTACTCGACCGCGGCCAGCCCCTTGGCTCTCCCAGATGCGCGGAAATCTGACCTCCACCCGTCCGAAGCCCGAAGGCATGACTGTGGAATAATCAGTAAAACCTCGTCTGACGAACCGGCGCCAGACAAACCGGCGCCACCCGTATTCGCCCTCCACCTATATGCCGCAGAAAATAACGGGGAGAGTGAGAGTCAAACCTGGGTCACAAGAAACACGTCTTTCCCCAACCACTCCCCACTACCAGTAAAATATTCTTTTAAACTCAAATTGAATTCTAAATGGGAAATAATTGCAGAAGCAACAAAAACGTGGAATGTGATATTTGTTCGTTGATATTGACTGCATCGTCAACTTTGACCTTCAAAATTTATTTTTTATAAATAAAACAACTAGCAACATTTTTTTACTCATATATATCATCTAATAAACTAAAGTTACTTGTAGAGATTTGAATTTATGTAAGGTGAATGTAATACTATGAGAATGAACAAAATGGTGTTTGATAATGGAAAAAATGTTGTTTGATGGTCAATAGAAGAATTATATTTCTTCAAAATCATTCCACTAATCCCACTAAATGATTTAAATAGTTTTTATCCTTATTGTTTAAAAAAGCTTTACAATATATTGCAATTTGTTTATTAGAGATTTTTAGTTTCGAGCATAAAATTTTACATTATGTATGTAACTAAAATAGGATCCCAATACATCTTAATTCTATCATATTTTAAGTAAGATTGTATTATTAATTCTTGGATTAAAATAGGGTTACAACACGTCTTAATCCGCCCATATTTTAATAGGTAAATAGTACATCAAAGTTTATTTAAAAAAAATATCTTACCGACTATATTGTTAACCGATTATATTATTATTACTCAACATTTGCAATACACGGGTTTATTCAATCCATGCAGTGCAAAACACGAGTTCTTTTAAAATTATAAGTTTTTTATTACTTAGTATATAAAACTGTATTTATTCAATTTCGTGTAATACACGAAATTCTAACCAAATAGAAACACAAAAGAAACGTATTTAATGGACTAACCCGTAAACCTTTTCAAGTAATTCATCCATCGAGAAACATTCGTACATTCTATATTTAATTTTCATAGGTGAATTATTTTATATTATAATAATAAGTATTTAGTTTTTGATATTGCTACAAGTTCAATACATACTTTATAGTTATGTATACATTTTGTATTAGCTCTTATATAAAATGAAAGTTTAAAATATTCAAAAACAATTAAGAGGCATTTTCGTGTTTGCTACTTCACTTTTAGCTCCAACCACAAATGGAGTAAAGATGGTTCACGTGACTCTGACTGCCAGCCAATTCTACAAAATCAAGAGAGACAGACCCTGTAAACACCACCCAAAAACCAAGGAGATTCCAACGGTTACTTTTTTTTAACGGCTTACGGTTATGATGACGTTAACCGGGTTAATAGTTAATATGTTAGTTGTTGGAAATTTGATGAAAATAACATTTTTCATGTGGGGGATTGTTGGAAAATAAGTGAAAATAACATTTTTCACAAATATAGGAAAATGATTTTTTCCTATTTTGGACTAGAAATAAATATAATAAAATGAGCGGGTTTTATATATTTATTTGTGGGTTTATGTTCTATGTTGGAAGAGCTTCGCAACGAACTAAACCACGTCCAAAACCGAGCTAAGATGAATGAGATATCGATGCTCAAAGTTGGGTGTTTGGAACATTCAATGCTGAAACAAAAGGGAAAGTAGCACCTTGTCCCACATCGGAGGAGAGTTGGAACTTAAATGGGTATTTAAGGTGGAACTCTCCATCCTTATTGTTTCATGGAAGCACACACTAGTGTCCTCGCGAAACTCGCACTCGTACACGCTCGCGCGCGTGGCGTGGGCGATGAGGTGCTTTGATGGCCACTTTGCACTTCGCATCGCCGCTTGAGAGCCGCCTTTGTATTTTTGGCCACGTGCGCGTGGTGGATCTCATAGGCTGCAGGGACCAAGTGGAGTGCAGGTTCGAAGCGCGTGACGTGGCAGTCCGCGCGCGGGTATACGTGGCACGAAGGCGCGCGGTTGCGCATGGTGCATGGGTCCGGAGGTGTCGTGCGCGGCGCACCAAAGTGAGCCAAAACGGCGCGACTGTGTGGCGTGCTCGTAGAGGCTCACAGGTGACGTGGCGCACGCGCGCATGGACCTGAGCCAAGTGGACGCACCGCGCATGCGCGTGCAGCACTTGGCGCGCGCGCACCGGTGTGTCTTGCGCGTGCGCGCAGAAGCTTCCAGCATTGAATGACAGAACAGTTTCAGTTCAGGTTCGTAACTGACGAGTTAATGGGCTTAGACTGAGAATTAAATGACGTCTTAAATTGCATTGAAGACGTTTAATGCAATTTAAACCTCTCTTTAATTCGTTTTTGACTGTTTCGAATCTGGAGCGCTGCAGAAGACACCAGCTACAACAGCAACATACAACTTTCTCTCCACAACTTCTGATCAATTTTCTTTGCAGCTTTCAAGGTAACCTTCGGGTTGTCGGCGAACTCCGGCAGTACTACTGCTCCGGCTGTTGTACCCTGGGAAACAAAACGAGTACTCCTGGGAGACTCGGAATTTGTTTTAAGGGAAGCGTGTGATCACGTGCCTCAGCCTTCTTCTTCATCTAAATTCTTGTATTTTATTTTATTTCAGTTGTAATTGTACCAGCATTTTGTTTTCTCATTTCTGTATTGTAATCAAGTAATAAAATTTGTTATTTTTTTTTATGCGAACGGTTCCTACATTAGTATCACCAAGTTAGTATTAGAATCCACCATGCCTGGATCCAGACTTCCAAGAGCTTCCCACCTCCCCCTTAACCACTAGGCCAAGAAACAGTTACTTTCTACTTGTCTCTATTTTTCGCTGAAAATCATCTTACCCTTGAACAAAAATGAAAGCCGGCCCCACCCTCGCGTACGTGACCGTCCGAACCCACAATCGGATTCATCAAAACGGACGGTCATCCGAACTCATGTGTTTTTTGTTAACTATGCATACCATTTGTTTTTTCTTTACTTACACAGTTATACATGTACATGTTATTGGTGTATGTATTGTGTAGTTTGAAAATGCACATATTTAGTTTGAAATATAGCTTGATGTTATTAATAATACAAATGTTTAGGTGTTTCCTACATATGTGTTAGTTGAAATCGTATGGTGATGTTATTGAAATGGTACATAACAACTCAAAACAATATTAACAGAATAACAATGTACGTATACGTGTGGCTAGGCAATAATTAAAAAAAAACTAGTAATCGAAAATTACCCATGTTCATATTGTCGATGCACATCTCTTGTAAAAATATTTGTCGAAATCATAAGATATGAGAGAGCAGTAGCGGATTTAACCCAAAAATTCAAGGGTATCTCAAATTTTTTTTTTTTTTTAGGATCGGCCCAATCGAGTGTATCCTTTGTATAAAATCTAAAAAAAAATTACACTATATAGACAGAGCTAAGAGGTAGCATGGGCTACCCTGCGAGAGAGGGGATATGAAAGATTATAACTAGTTCATAAATAATCATTATATTAATTTTATTTATTTTTGTTTTAAAATAAAAAAATGATTCAAATTATCATCTAAATTGACATTTCATCTCTTCATACGTATCACAAAGGACAATTTAATGTGATAGAGATGATGTGAGCAACCCAAGGAAGACTAGGGAGATTTAATGTAGTGAAACTTATTGAAGCATTAAGTTAGAGTAACTCATATTTTCAGAGTTTCAGCACTTGTAAAAATCTCTACATCAAGATCTAGAATAAATATTTGTTTTGCTTTATACTTTTATATCTAGCAATCAACACATAAATTCCCAACCGTTGGATCACCTTTGGCAAATGGTTATGAAGTCATTGCACCCCACAGATCATTTTTTTTATATAAATCAAGTAATCAACATCTACACTCTACACCAGCAAAGGGGAAAAACACTTCATTTCACTTGTGAACATTTGTTAGTTATGGGAGCAAAAATATTCATGTGCTTGGTGCTACTAAGTCTAATCATGAGCTCTCCGAGTCTCGGGTGCTCAAGCGACTACGGCGGAGATTGCAGGAGCTGTATCTCGAACGCAATGAGTAGAGATTGCCCAAAGTGTTTCCCGATAATGAGGTGCATGGCGCGATGCTTGTGGAGTAACACCCCAAAGTCCAAGTGTGTGAAACAGTGCGATTGCAACGTTGGTTCTTATCCAAGGCTTTTGGATTGTAAGAGTTGCTTGTCTCGTTGTAAATGTAATTGTGGTGCCTACTAATGTTCGTGTGCTTGTGTTTTTTATTTCGTTTTTAAGTCCGTCCGTCCGTCCTGTCTGTGTTGTAATTGTAGTTTAATGGAAATTTGAATAAGTACCTAGCTTCCATGTCGCATATTCTTCATGTTAAATTGGGCTAGACACTAATCGTTGACCAAGAACACATACATGCATGTGCTTGGTTCTTGTTCAGGCCATAACCACCTTTACTCAGTGGCGGACCCATGATTTTTTCATGAGGGCGATAGTTGGGCTTAACTTTTTTCCTTTAGAGGCGGTTGCCCCCCATGGCTTCTACATAGGTCTGCCACCGCCTTTACTCACCAACTGATCCGTGTTCGGGCATACAAGGCTGATGTATGTCCTAGTTCTAGATGGGTTGAAGCATCCTCCTATCTAGGTGTGTTTCCTTAACATCTTGTTCGTCATAGAATATCACAAACATTTTTGTACAACTTCATAATTCATATATAGCTTTTGCACACACTTTTTCTTCCATTTATACACTTAGTGCTTACTTTGTATTAATAGCTTCTACAATTAGTGTTGACTCACAAAGCACTAAATAAGGCATAAGTTATGATTTTATAAACTTACTAAATGATCGCATCAACCGTGTACAAAATTTTGGTATTAAACTTAAAAAACCCTAAACTTAAAATACTTCAAAAAAGATTAATAATTTCTTTAAAAATCCTTCTTTCACAACTTTCTTGGGGTCTGTTTGGTATGTGGTAATGGAATGGACGAGTGAATAGAATAGAGTAGACGAGGTAATGGAATGTACAAGGTAATGGAATGGATATTCCATGTCTTGGTTGGTTAACATGGGGAATAAAATGAATTATTATCGTGTATTATTCGGTATGCAAGAAAAGACGAAGGAGGCGGTGAGTGTTGGTGGGGAGTGGTGGTCGATGGCGGTGATTGTGGGTGGTGATAGGTGGCGGTGGTGGCGGTGGCGATGGGTGGTGGTGACAGGTGGGTAGCGGTGACGATGGTGCTCATCGGTAACGGTTGGTGACGGCGGCGGTGGGTGGCCATGGCAGCGGGTAGTTGGTGGCAGCGGCGGTTGTGGTTGGTGGCAGCGGCAGGTGGTGGCGGTGGCGGGTTGCGGGTGGCGGCGGCGATGGGCGTCGATGGTGGGTGGTGGCGACGATGATGAATTGTGGCGTTGTTAATGAAGGGTGTAAAAGGGATTAAATGAAAAACAACATGGGGGCGTGATGGAATGATTTTGAGGGAATGAAATGTGTTATGTAATGGGTGATTTCATTCCATTGATCAACCAAACACTCTTTTCTTCATTCCCTCGTAATGGTCAATTCTATTTTCCCTCTCATTCCTGTATACTAAATGCTACCTTATACTTCTTCCCTGATATGGGATGAGGCAAATTGGCTTGTCCAGATATGTTCCTGACCCGGTCGACCGGGCCACCTAATTCGACATTATGACATTACTTGTTGAGAGAACATAGGCCGGTTGGGGCTTGCAATTGGGCTGAGAAAAAAAGGTTAAGGGCCGAACCCCATGGGCTCGACATCAAATGTTATATTGTTAGAGCATTCACATCTCATTCTATTTTTTTATGGCATATTATTAAAGGTGGATGTGAGAGGAGCAAAGAGAAAATGTTATTGTTTGTTTGTATATTTTATGAAACACTATTTTCCTTGTACGAACTAAAACATGACTCCAAAAATAATCATATTTTTTTAGGTGAGTTAACATGAGCCGTTTTATTAAATATGACAACTTATACATAATTTGTTTAACTAATGGATTAAGCCAAGTGTGGCCACTTTGATAAGTGAGTTAACATGTCAACACGTTTATTTTTTTTTATAGTTTATATCTAGATTTTTAAAATAAAAAATGTTAATATCTAGAGTTAAATATTATGATTTTATTTTCCTTGTAACTATTAACTTTTAAAATTGAAATTAGTTTTTTCATTTTTAATCCATTTCATAAACTCCTCATTTTCAAAATGTCTATTCATTTATTAACTAACCGTTCTCCAATTTTTCATGTCGCATATTTTAACCTCGAGCTAAATATATATAAGCTCAAGTTTGTGTACTGAGAAACAAAATCAAATGATTAAATCATACTGGTTGCACAAAAAAAAAAAAAAAAAAAAAAAAAAACCATTTTAGTAGGAATAATTGATTGTTTAATTTGTCTCGAAGTCACTAATTATTTTTCATATTCACTCACAAAGATTTTATGGGTTGACACAAATCACAACCCGAACAACATGATTTTCAATTGGTTGGACTCGAGGTGACACGAATAAATATACGAGTTAAATTAGGGTTAGAAGAATTCAACCCACCAACATAAAACCTATCAACCAACAAACCTGTATTTGATATGCTTTAAATTATACATAATTTTATATTAATATTTCCCACACTTTTAATACTTTTTAGGTTAGTTTTTATTGAATGTCACCCTAATTGATTCATATTTGGATTTTAAAGTTTTCAAGAGATAACGAGCTAAAACACTTTTTTTTTTTTATCAAAACAAAAGTATATCTAATTACTAAATATTATCTTAATTGATTAATGATTTTTTTAACGGCTAACAGAATCAATCTCGAGCACTCTTGGGGCATCCACTGGACCAAATGGAGTACTCCGAGGGTAACCCGAGTCCACCACTAATTCTGGGGAAACCTGGTAACCCACTACCCGCATGCACAGCAATGAAATTACCGATAAAATCCGTTTGGCTTAAGGATCGAACACATGTTTCCCTAGGTCTCCTTTTATTGTTCACCAGTGCTTCACTCTTCACCAAATAAAAGTTGAATTTACATCTCCCAATAATTATTAATTAATTATGATATAGTCGTGCTCAAATACTGTTGATAGGTTTTAATGTTCAGAGATTAACAACGTTGGCACCCCTATAATGTTATTGTTATATACTTACTTAGGGGAATGTTCATTTAAGAAAAAATTTAATGTGGGAAGAAAAAGAAGAAAGTGCATAATGGTAAAACATTAAATAGTTTATAACTCCCCCATTAATTATGTCATCTCTCATTAATAAAGAAATAACATTTTATTCCTACACATATCAAAATTTATCCTACACATATCTTACACTTACCGAAATTTACCCTACACATATCTAAATTTATCATACACATTTAAAAATTTATCCTACACATACTAAAATTTATCCTATACATGTCGAAAATTGTCCTTTATCCTAAATCATTTTATCTTGAAAGAGTATATTTAAAAGTGAGTTACAATTTTTAATTAGTTAGCTAATTAATTACAATTAGAAATTTACCTATATGCCCTTATTAATAACATTAAATACACATATTAAATAAAGTAAAATGGAGCATTTCTATTGGTTTAAAACTTATTCTTTTTATTCTTACAAAATTTTTCTTCTCATTTGAACCCTCCACTACTTAAAAACTAACACATAATTTTATTATACTGCTATAATGTTATTGTTATGTAATTTTCTAGAACTAACACATAATTTCATTAGAGTGAATTGCAAAGATTGTCTTTTATCTTTATATTTTTATTTCAGACAGTGTCCTTTGTGTTTAAAATTGATAAGTTTTCTACTCAATGTTTCAAAATCTTGTACGGTATGTCATTTGGCCATAACTGAGTGCTTTTTCAACCAAGCCAAAGTCGAACGAGCGTCTTTTGATCCGATATTTTTCGAGCAAGTATCGAGCATCGCAAAAAAAAAAAAAATTTCCACCTTGTGAGGTGAAACGACGATAAAAATAGGCAAGTCACACGATTAAGTAAGTACGTTTATAACTTACTTAAAAAAAGAATTAAACGTATAGAAAAAAAAAGGAAAAAAATATTAATTAAAAAAGAAAAAATAACCTTATTAGTTTTTTTTTTTTTTTTTGAAAATAACCTTATTAGTTTATGCTTGTATAAATAACTTTTATTAAAGTTTAAGAAAAAATAAATTGGTTCCTATTTTGTGAGATGACATGTTCTTCCGTTTTTCTCTCACTCCCATTGGAGACGGTCCGTTTACATCAAACCCGACCCGAAAAAAATCTTTACACTATAAAAGCAGGGGAAGGCCCTTTCTTTCCATTAAGACGTTTTCTTCCCCGAAATCCCCTAATCATATTCTCTCATACGGAAACCCTAACGACCAAAATTCTCGTTCAATTAACAGATCCACAAGGTTTATTTCACAATAATCAGATTCTACAACTGCCGGATTTCCTTATAACCTGTTAATTCACAATTCGGAACGTGTTATTGCAGGATTTAGTTGAGATGTCGTTTGATTTGGTGTTGAATCCGTCGTGTGACGGTTGCAGATCGACGGTGGAGTTGTATGGTAGCAATTGTAAACACATGACGCTTTGTGTGGCTTGTGGCAAGACCATGGCTGAGCGGAAGGACCGGTGCCGTGATTGTGGCGCCACCATCACTCGTTTAATCAGGGTTTGTATTATTATTTTTATTATATATGTATCTGCAAGAACAGTTACTGAATCCTATTTATTATTATATCATATATGTCTATCTAGCATTGTTACTGTTAGGATCAAGTTGCAAACACACACACAAATAACTGCAGAAAAGAATAGAATACAGAGTATTTTAAGTGGTTCACTCTAAGCTGACCTGCGTACACGGGCTGCAACCAGGATACAGTATTATTGCTCTATGCAACCAGTTCACCAGGATATAGCTTATTCCCCAAGAACTAGTCTGTCCTTTACTCTCTTTTGCGTCTTCAAAACTGGGCTTATATAACTAATTGAGCCTCCATAAACCGGACGGTTACGATTAAATATCTTTCACTCTATAAGTAAGTGTTTCAGCGGGGTTTCACATTATCAAAACATGTGCATTTAGTGGTTAAAGATTGCTGACTCACTATTTTATGCTTCATGCTTGTATATGTATTAGGATTTTATAACGCCATAAATTCTGATCAGTCACCGGAAGCAGTTCGGTAAGTGGCGTTAGAATCAATCATTTTGAGTCTGTTGTTAGAATTTTACAGTTTGTGATACACGAATTATATTTACCGTTACTCTAGAAGTCAAGGTCAGTGTTGGCCCTCATTTTGTATGGTTCAAAACCTGGTATTGGATAAGAATTGTTTTCTCATTTGGATAGCGGGGTTCTGTGCATGATTTAGACTCTTTTAACAGTTTTGATAAACATTTTTAGTGAGCTCTATAGTGTAATAAGATAACCTTTGTTCTTCTTCAATTTGAATCTTAGGATTATGCTTGATATGATTGGCTCCTTCACATTCCTTTGTTTCTCAGTTCTTGCCTTTATCCTAATATCTAATTATAAAACCCTTTTATCGTCACATATTCTTGGTATCTTTTGAGCTATAATTCGTATTCTTTTACATGTATGCCGTCATCTATAGTTTTGTTGTCACTGCTCAAGAACGTATTTAAGATTGGCACACTCTAGACTTTCATCTTTTCTTTTGTACCATCTCTCCTATATTTAGATGGCAATTCATAGTAAACTACTTACCATTTTAGCATTTGAGCCCAAAGCATATCTTAAAACGAATTACAGTTGCTTTTACTTTGTGGTGAGCTAGTTTGGAAAAATGTTTAATCATATTCACACATAGCAAGCTTTAATGCTCTTAGGGGACTTTGAAGACGCTTCTCCATTCTTTCAACTTTTCCTTTATTTCTGATATGAAAAATGACCTTTATCAACATTATTAATTTTAAGGTGTAAAAGAAGCGTAAAGTCGCCGTAAACCCAACAGTTCCAGTTTAGTAACTACCATGGCCCCATTGCTGTTAAGCCTTTTGATATTTATGCATCATTGTTTCTTCTCTATCTCTCTCTCATTAGGTTTCTTGACATTAAGTTCTTACTTGTTTTGAATAGGAATACAATGTGCGTGTAAATGCAGCCAGCGATAAGAATTACTTCATAGGAAGGTTTGTGACTGGTTTACCAAGTTTCTCAAAGAAGAAAAATGACAACAAGTGGTCTCTCCAGAAAGAAGGATTACAAGGACGTCAAGTCACCGACACCCTACGGGTATATTTACTTTCTAAGCAAATGTACTTTGCTTCTGCTTTGTTGCTCATCAAATCTTTTCTTCTGATTATAAATATACAAAGTCAATCGGTGCAGGATTGCATATATACGGATTTAGAAGGCACCGACAAAATAATACGCATGTTTTATATTTTGGTCTTAGATGACTTAATGAAATACAAAATGAGTTTTTCAGCTGTATTGCTATTAATATTACAGACTTTAGAGTAACGTACACAGATGGTCCCTATGGTTTACCAAAAGTTTGGATTTGGTCCCTAGCTTTTCAAAAGTACACGGATGGTCTCGGTCGTTTGCGCTTTCTAATGAATTTAGTCCCCAACTTTACCAAAAGTCACATGGATGGGCCATGTGGTTTGCACTTTGTAACGCATTTAGTCCCTAACTTGGACATGCTGAAACCTTTAGATTTGTTGGCTGGGGACTAAATGCGTTGCAAAGTGCAAACCACAAGAACCATTCGTGTACTCTTAGAAAGCTAGGGACCAAATCCAAAATTTTGGCAAACCACCGGGACCATTGTGTACTTTACTCCAGACTTTATTATGGCATTCTGCCTCAGTCAATTGTCAAAATGCCACTTTGCTTAATTGTGTAGGAGAAATACAAGAACAAACCTTGGCTTTTGGAAGATGAAACTGGGCAATTTCAGTATCAGGGTGTACTCGAGGGTGCACAAACGGCAACATACTACCTTCTCATGCTGCAGGGGAACGAGTTTGTTGCGATCCCTGCTGGTTCATGGTATGTATAAGTTATAACTCATTGTCTTAACATTGGTTTGTATGCCTTATACTAGTTCTACATAACACACTTACATGTTTCTTGCATTTGAAGGTACAACTTCAACAAAGTTGCACAGTATAAGCAGCTTACGCTTGAGGAAGCAGAAGAAAAGATTAAAAACAGAAGGAAAACTGCCGATGGTTATCAGAGATGGATGATGAAAGCAGCAAACGGCGGAGCTGCTGCTTTTGGTGAAGTTGAAAGGTTTGATGACAAGGAAAGCGGTGGAGCGGTTGGGAGAGGGGGGCGTAAAAAGAATAACGCCGATGATGATGAGGCAAACGTGTCAGACCGGGGAGAAGAAGATGAAGACGAGGAGTCTGCACGGAAAACGAGACTTGGACTTAATAAGAGAGGTGGCGATGATGATGAGGAAGGTCCTAGAGGCGGTGATCTTGATGGTGATGATGATGACATTGAGAAGGGTATTGATTATATCTTCTTTTTTTTGTTTGCTTCACTTTGAATAATTGAATGTTTTAACCTATTTACAATTTTATAATTAAAATCATGTACCATTGCTATCAGAATGGCTTATACCAAGCTCAATTAGTCAACTCCTTTAAAGAATTAGTCAACAATTTTGTGGTTGCAGGTGATGACTGGGAGCATGAGGAAATTTTCACAGATGACGATGAAGCTGTGGGTAACGATCCCGAGGAACGGGAAGATTTGGCCCCTGAAATCCCTGCTCCTCCAGAAATTAAGCAGGTTTGCTTTTATTCTCTTTTTATCTTGACAGAAAGTGGTAATATATTGATTAGATGATTGAAAACTTCCAATTGCTTGAAGATTGAAAACTTCCAATTGCTTGCATAAGAGGTATGCGTAATAGTCACATGGATCGTGGTACGTTCTGATACGTGGAACGAAAACTTGTACACGGTTCATGCAATTCTAAAAGCCGGTACCGTGAGGGGGGGGGGGGGGGGGGGATTCGGAACTCTAATTCGGTACGGTGTACCACATAGTCTGGTACACCATATCATATACAAACTAATTATACACTTCTTATGTAAAAGTTTATAAGTTTAGGGAATAAATGTAAACTAGTTAAAGATAGAGGGGTAAATGGTAAATTTACACAAACTAATTTAAACCCAAAAAGGCTAACCGTCTACTTCAGCGGGGAAAAACCTAGCACATACCATAGGAATCAAAGAGTCAAAGTCCAATTTCATGTTTGAATATGCCTTTTTGTTTCTGGTACACATATCCGATCGTTCCCAAACGACGAATTAATCAATCGGGTACGCGATTATTAGTGATTAGTGTTGAACTTGTTGAAAATCAAGTACGCCATGATTTCCCGATCCAGATCGCGAACCCCTGACGTTTGGGTCGCTTTTGTACCCGATTCCGGTACAAGCGATCTGATTCGCGGAACGCGGGGGTGCAGCGAATCCTGTGACTATGGTACGCATTAAGAAGTTCTGAGCAGAACTTAACCAAGGCCTCACTAAGAGCAGCCAAGATACGTAAAAGAACAAAGTAGTCGTACACTTAATTTTTGAACTTGTTGCAACATTTGACTGACTAGTCACTCTCCAGGATGAGGAAGATGAGGAGGATAATGAAGAAGAGGAAGGAGGACTGAGCCAATCTGGAAAAGAGTTGAAGAAGCTGCTTGGGAAAAATAGTGGGGTCAATGAATCCGAGCCAGAGCAAGAGGATGATGACGATGACGACGATGATGTAAATTCTTTCCGTCATTTTTATATTCAAAAAAGTTCAACAGTTGCATCTTTTATTGTTGGAATGTGATTTTTGTTTATTTTGTTTTTATTATGAGTAGATTGAAGACGAAAGTTCCCCTGTTCTTGCACCAAAGGCTAATAATAACGGGGGTCCATCAAAGCGTAATAACAACCCTCCTAAAGAGGAACCCGTCGACAATAGCCCCTCAAAGCCAGCAGCTGCTACAACATCAGCTCGGGGAACCCCATCTTCAAATAAGTCGGCTAAGGGAAAGCGAAAAAGCACCGAAGAGAACAAACCGTCAAATGGTGCCGCCACAGCTTCAAAGAAAGTCAAAACCGAAAATGTGCCATCTCATTACTATTTTCATTTTCATGTTCAGCATTTTAGTCAAGAGTATAGATGGTTTGAACTTGTTTTCGGTTTCAGGACGTGAAACATGTAAAGGAGGAGCCTGCAAAGGCCGGTAAAGATTCTTCTTCTAAACCAGCAGGTGCAAGTGCGTCATCTGCTACCGGACCTGTCACGGAAGAAGAAATTACGGCGGTTCTGCTGCACAACGCACCTGTCACCACACAGGATCTTGTTGCTAAGTTTAAATCCCGCTTACGCACCAAAGAGGTGTGTAATTTTGCGTTTACTTGAAACATTTTATATTGTTCCTTCCATGTGAATCGGAACTCAAATCATCTCTTTTTTTCTATTGCAGGACAAAAACGCGTTTGCAGATATTCTGAGAAGGATTTCCAAGATACAGAAGACCAACGGTGCCAACTATGTGGTGTTGAGAGACCGATGAGGTGCTGAGAGAAACGGGCCCCGGCCCTTTACCCGACCCAGCTGTTTTATATACATCGATACTTTACTTGACGTCAACTGGATTCCTTTCCCTTCCCTTTGCAGATGACTTTTGGTAGATGTTGCTTGTGCTGCATTGTCATTTGAATCTGCACATGTTAATCATATTTTGAAATAAATTTCAACACAGAAGCTTGTTTCAGATTTATGTATTATGAGTCCTGTTTACTATAATGATCTGTTTTCTATTAATAAGTGCAACAATCAGGCTGCTTTTAATCCTAGACTGAAATCATTTTTAGCCAACTGGTTGGATACGTTTTAAGTTTCATTTTTTTATTTATTAGAGTAAATTAGTTTTTGAGTCCATGTGTTTTAATGATTTTAATTATTTGAGTCCAAAATCAAAAAGTTTAACGCTCCGAGTCCCTAACTGCTCATTTTATAACGTTTTGAGTCTTTGTGTTTTAGTGGTTTTAACCACTTTAGTCCAAAATCAAAGTACAAGTGTTAAAAAATTGGACTCAAAAGTCAAAACGTTATAAAATGAGTTATTAGGGATTCAGAGCGTTAAACTTTTTGATTTTGGATTCAAGTGATTAAAACCACTAAAACATAAAGACTCTAAAGGTAATTTACTCTATTTATTATTATAGTTTTGAGCATATTTTGTTTTTTTTTTTCATACAACTTCTTAAACAAACGATGTCTTGTAAAATTCCAAATATGTTGTTGTGATGTGCTTATTTATATTTACATCTCAGTACTTTTTTTTTAAACTGATTTGTAGTAGTAATGTATAACTAAGTGAAACATACATATATTATCAAAGCTACCTTACATTTACACTCTGTTCCCGAGTTAACTTAATGAGGGATAAGAAAAGAAAGCAAAAGTGAGGAAGGAAAGGACGAGAAAGGAAAAAAAAAGATGTCTTTCCCACCGTTTCCTCCCAAATCGGAAGGAAAGAAAAATTAAAGAATTTAGCCTAGTTTTCCTGTCATTTCCTTTCTTTTCCTTCCTTAAATGAAACTCGGGAACACGACATGTTTTATTTTCCTTTCTTTTCCTTCCTTAAATGAAACTCTGGAACACAAAATATTTTTACTTTCTTTTTGTTTCCTTTCCTTTCCTTCCGTTAGTAAACTCTGGAACACAGTGTTAGTTTAATAATTTAACGTTTACCTTTTAAAAAAAATAATTTGACGCTTTAATAAATATTGAATATCCTGTTGTGACATGCTTATTTTATCTACGTTTTGATATAAACTCTGTTCAAAATTAAACGAGTCAACTGTAAATGATTTTTTTCCTTTTGTTGCGGACCAAACCCATACCCACACAAAACACGTGCCGATATCTTGTTAGGGATTTAGTTTTTTTTTTTCGGTTGTTAGAACGAGTGTCCGTTCACAAACAAATTCCGTTGTGAAGCGCAGGAGAATCTCACAAGCTTTTAACTAATTTCTATATCGTTATTTTTATAGCATCAAAGTTTAAACTATATTAGGACAAGAAAGATATCAACACGCAAACATAATAAAGCATAGTGGTTCATTTAATTAATAATAATAATAATTTCACTTTACATATAGTCCATGCTTAAAATAGTTAAACTTCTTTCTGAACTATAAATATCATTAATTACATCTCCTTAGGAAAGCATCATCAGGAAAAGCCTGAAGCATCCAACCAAATCGTTCTACGTGGGCTTGAGCTCGGGATGTTGCAGGATACGAAGGCCGAGTGGGTAAAAAAGCGTGTGAGAGAATGAGAAGAGAAATGCAGTTGCGATAAAGCAAGAGACCTTCGGTTCGGCTAACACCAATGTAGAGGCTCATAAACTCGCTTCTTGGATAGGTTGACTTGGAAACATGAAAGAATACATGCCAAATCTTTCTTCCAAGGAATGAAGTGTCTATCTTGTTGGGTGTCTTTAGGATTGGTTGTTACTAGACAAAAGGTCTCACGTTCGCAAGGGATAGACCATATGGTTTAGTGGTCGAAGGCGACGTGTTGATGAGATGGAACACAACATTGCCATAGGGCTATGAAGTGTTTGTGAGTGTTTATAAATGTTTTTGAAATGGTATATAGATGTTTTATGTGGATAAGATGGTTTATGAAAGTTTTTAACTATGGACTCATTAGCGAAATCTGACAATTTTAAGCGTGTATTTCAAGGGAGAAGATAAGCTACAGTAGAAAGTGGTAAGGGTAAAGGTACGAGAATCTCTCGGCTATTCTGACAAAGGACAAGATAGAGCATTAGGTTTTCATGCTAACTTTTATGTAGAAATTAGTCATGTGGTTGTTTAGTAAAATGGTTGTGTTTGAGTTTCAATTTTTTTTTTTGTAGACTTCCCCTGTGTATGCAAGTTAACCTTGTTTTGAGAACTGACACTTCATCCCACATCAGTTTTTGAGTATTCTTTATTTTCAAGAACAAACCCCAACAATAAATTTGTCCTTATAATCATTCTTACATTCTTTAAAATGAGTCTCACCTTTTATACTAATATTTCTTAATTAAATTATGTATTTTAATAAAGTATATGTATTCTTTTTTTTTTAATAAACACTACATTTATAAGATCAATGGGCAATCGAGTTTAATTAGACACCTTATAATTCGGAACATCAAGAACAATGAAATTGAAATGGGTTTGATCGAAACTTGTTCATTTCGGAACATCAAGAAAAATGAAATTGAAAAGGGTTTGATCAAAACTTGTTCATAACGCAAGAAACCCCAAACCTTAGTTAATATTTTTTTTCAAACAAACTCAATACGATTACAAACTAATGGCAGGTAGACGAGCAAATACTTATTTGATATGATGTATACATAATTTAAAAGTTAATAAATTTGATAACCCATTATCATATCACACATGTCATATAATTTTAAAATTAATAAATTCGATAATTAAACATCACATAAATTTATAAAGTTTATATATAACTGTTTTAGAAAGTTAATAGAAATAGCAAATAATTCTAGTTTATATTTATAACTGAAATCAAATAAACTATTTATATCTATATATAATCTAAAATTTAGATACATGTTCTGTTTTAAAATCAACATTTATGATGTTTTAAATGCAGTACTTAAAATAATATTGATTAAAATAATATATTACAAAATCATAAGTCCGCCTACATCCACCTTATTCCTTTTAATTAGGGTTTTGAACATGGAAATTAGGGAAGCTGTGGAGAAAGCCATCGACTCTCAACCTCTGAAGCTGTGGAATCGATCATCCACAAACAAACCCCTTCTCGATGAATTTTCACGGAAATCACCAATTTGTCATCATCTAATTATCCTCCACAAATTCCCCAAATTTCGTCTTCAACACACTGACAGTTGACCTAATTTCCAATCGCACACATTTCACCTATATATCACCATCTGCTTTCCGATCCACAATTCTTCACAAAATTCGCTAATAATCGGTGAAAATGGGGAACTCCTTTGGATGTTCAGCCTCCGGTGAACGGTTGGTGTCGGCTGCCAGAGATGGAGACTTCGTTGAGGCGAAGATGACTCTTCACTTTGCCGCTGCTAAAGGCCATAATGATGTATGAATTTATCGCTTTTCACCTGTTGATTTTGTGTTTAATTGTTTAATTTGGTCTTTATGCTATTTTTTTTGTGGTTTTAGATTGTTGCATTGCTGCTTGATAATGGAGCTGATGTTAATTCTAGGAATTATTGTGGTCAGGTAATCATTCTTCGGTTTCGAAATCGACATGGACATCCAATATTAGCTCCGAAGATATGCTCACCGAAGTTCCGAGCGATTCTCTGTTCTTTGTTGATAAATCCAAAGGTTAGATTAATAGCTTAATTACTTGGCTTAATTACAGCTTAATTACTTGGATATTAACAGTTTAATTAGTTGGACATTATTGTAAATTGAACGAATTTCTATTGCGCGAAAAACTGTTAATTTATGGTCTTAATTACAGCTTAATTACTTAGATATTAACAGTTTAATATACAACAATTGGACATTAAGTTTAAAAACTGTTTTCTTTCTGGGAAGGTGAATGGTCTGAATTTCTATTATATGAGCTCCACCTTCCCTATTGTTGTAGGCCCATATTCAGACTTGCTACTCTACTATCATGGCTAGCTCTCTTAGTGTGAATACATCGGGAATTGGTGTTGGCAACCAAATGGTCCTTGCTGACCTCCGTGAAGGGAGTACCGGCCCCATCACGGTTATGGTTTGCAGAAAGTGGGACGTCACAAGTGTCAATGGATGCTACATGAGCACCGACTATGTCGTCAGTGATATAAAGGTAACTCTCACCCTTTTAACCCCCGTACCTTTTCCCTTTTACGAGTTTCATCGTTATTGAAAGTCTGCTGTTTGGTTTGCACAGGGAGGTGTGATGCATTGTACCGCCCGGAATAACATTGCACACTACTTCTTTGACAAGCTCAAAGAGGGCGGGATATATTTACTCAAGGGTTTTATAGTCCAGAGCACCGATCAATACCGGATTCTAAAAGACAGCCCCTTTGTTATCGGGTTAAATGGCTCCACGACTGTTAAGAGGGTTGACGATGCCAGTGGTTCATTTACGCGCTACCCGTTTTTACTTACGGCGTTTGAGGACCTCGAACCAACAGAGGGCAAGTATTTTGTAGGTATGTTTACTCTCCTCATGCTGGTGTAACGGTTGTTTGCTTTTCTTATATAAAAAAAATGGTCCAATAAAGGTTAGAGTACTTATTGGTTACTAACTAAACAGTCATGTTTGTAAATTGCATATTCCATTAGTCCCTGCACGTTTATATTTGAATTTTGAATAGTAGCATTTACAAAAATGAGTGTTAAATAAGCAGAAATCAATCTCTCACAACTGTGTTTTAACTAGCTACAGATAAAAATATGTGGTCAAACGTACAAGCAAACAGAAAACCCAAAAACCAAACCATATCCGTACGAGAAATAACCGAACGAATGGTGAATTCGGTTTTTAGTTTGGTCCCTAACCGTATCCGAATATAAATTCAGAAACCGGGTTCCACAAATCTTGCTTATTCGGATAACCAAACTGAATGAAAATGAATAAACCAGATATTAACTGGTTCGATCAGATAACTGAACCGAATAAATTAGTTTATTCAGTTGAATTTGGCTCGGTTAGACTATTAGACACGTTTCTAATTCAGACTTATTTTCGTTGCGCTGCAGATGTTATCGGATATGTTACTGAGGTGGGGCCGCAGTCTGTGAAAGCATCGGGTGCTCGCGCGGTAGAGTTCAACCTAACCAACGAACGGTAAGTGCCTCATCCTTATTGTCCGTTTGGTCTTTCTTTTTCCCTAACTTAAGTCTTTCAATTTTTAGCCTTTTTTTTTTATTCTCACAGCAATCGCCGAGTTAGAGTGACGTTGTGGGGTCATCTGGGTGATGCTATGATTAAGAAGAAGGACGAAAACCCGGCTGTCTATTCTCTAATCCTGACTTCCATGAGCGCAAAGTTTTACCTGGGTACGGTTGTTTTTCGACACGTGAATTATTATGCGTACTACTTCAAAACTCTTTACCTAACTTAACACAATGCAAGTGTCCTTGGTTTGTCCAGCTCATCGTCAACTATGCTCATTGATTCCTCCGAGGTACCCGCACTGCAAACTTTTAAGTCGTCTGTTAGGTACTGGTACAGCCTTTGTCACACACACTTTAATTATCTGTTTTTATACGTTTATTTCTCTGGCTGAATATGAAACTATGCTTCCCAGCTGTGTTGCTATTGGAGATACTAGCGATCCAGTCACCGAGGATGTGGTCTGTGTTGGTACCCTACAAGAGCTTGTGGACAGGGTTCGTGCCGACAAATCCAAAAAGAAGGTATGTATCCCAACTGGCAAAAGGCAATTAGTTAAAGTGACCTTGATGTGTGTAAAATGCAACATAAAAATTACAACAAATGAGGCATAAAACTAACCCCTTTTAAGTACTAATATTGGAAAAAGAGTGTTTTTGTCTTCCTTTTGTATTTTCAGGATTAAATGAGCTTAAAAACACAAAAGAACCAAAAAGACAGCTAATTCCAACATAAATACAAGGAAAGGAACATTAGTGGACTGCCCGACCCCTCAACGGCACCTTCCAAAGCAAAATAGAGAAGTCAGAAGACTGAACACGCCCCGTGCTCAGCCAGCACGGGGCCGTGCCCAAGAAGCAGCAGAAAAGACAAACCTATAGAAGCTTCTATTGCCCACCACGGGGCCGTGCCCAGTGAACACGGGGGCGTGTCGAAAGTACAGCAGGCGCATTAATTGTAATTGCGAATTACAATTAATGAGGAGAGAGAGTGTCAGACGGGCACGGGGTCGTGCCCAGCGGACACGGGGCCGTGCCCAGCTCTCTGTTCAGCCTATAAATAGGAGTGCTTGGATTCATTTCAACTCATCCTTTGGCACACCACCTCTCTCACACTTCATCCACCACCCACCACCATCACAACACCATCATCCACCACCATCATCCATTGTCCATCGTAGAGTGTGTGAGTCGTCTCGGGATCCAAGATTGATCGTAAGAGTTCTTGACAATCAAGGCCATGTTTGCCTAAGTCTCTTACATCACTTGGTGAAGACAAAGTGTCTAGTATAATACTTTTTATTTCTAATCTTTTGCACTTTTTATTTGGTTTTGTATTAATGACTTTAATAACTAGTTACTTATGTTGAAGGTGATCTTTCCTTATCGTTTGTCCGTGGTGTCTTGGCATTATTTTACTGTCTATATAAAATAAAAGATTTTCACCCTTCATATCTCCACGGTCTATATGGAGGTATGTTGGCTACCTGGTCGGGGGGTTAAGGGAACGGTTTGGTAAAGGTCTTGCCATTGTTCAGCGTTTAGAGGTCCTGCAATGGACCTGGGTCAAATTTAGTAGGACCTCCTTCAATACTTCACGGTATTGGATGGCGGGGGTCCAAACTCTTTGATCCCCTCATAAGTTAACTACTATTAATACTATAACCCGGCTATTTAGGACTGTATCCCTGCTGACTCAGACTACTTAGCCGAGGGTAACGTCACCGCCAAAAGCGGGGCCTACCACAATACTGCATTAATAACTTAATTCATTATCTTCCAATAATCCACCCTTTTAGGATTGTATCCTTGCTGACTCAAACTACTGGGGTGAGGGTAACGTCACCTTCAAAAGAGGGGCCTACTACAATAACTAAGATAATCTCTTAATTATGTGCAAAAGTGCGGAAATAATCAAAGGTTATACTAGATACGAGTCGGAACCAAGTGATTCATCTTGTCTATCTGTTTTTATTTTATTTTTATTTTTCAGCATTTTAGTTAGTTTTTATTTTTCTTAGCTTAAAACATTTTTCTAAACTTTTATTTTGGTTAGACGTTGAGGATAAACCGGTATTAAAAGCTCTTGTGTCCTTGGACGACCTTGGTATCTTACCAACGCTATACTACGCTCAACGATGGGTGCACTTGCCCATATGTGTGTTTAGTGTTAGTAAAATATCGTGTTTTATAAATTTAAAACTTGGCTAAAATAAGTGTTAAAAAGGGCTTAAAATATACACCTAATATATATAACACTTCACGCACATCAGACCTCCAACTTTTTTAAATTTTTTAATGCTATATATTGTTTGAAAATTTAAACCTTAGATATTCTGGTCAACGTATGGAACATTTTATGTACATGTTGATGAAATTAGTATGTATAGGTATAACTTTTGACCTGTAACATTATATATTTAACATATTACTCCTATTGGGTTTTATTTTTAACTTTGATGCTACAATATTTATGATATCTTCACAATTTATTTCAACACATAAGAAACGAATATCATCTGTTGTTTGTTTCACGTAAATAAAATGGTATAACCGTCCTTATTACAATATAAAATGTAAAAAATTAACTCTAGACCCTCACCTTTAAGGCAATAAAAGTTGTTTATTCATAAATTATAAACTTTTTAATGTTTTGTTGTTATCAACCAATTAAGGATACATGATTTGAAGATGGTTGTTAGTTAGGTGGCGGTTTTTTTTTTTTTTTTTTTGAACATGAGGAGTGCTCCATCTCAAGAACACATATATAATTAGCAAATAGTTAACACACATTCTCATTTAATTGAATCAGTACAATTAGTGCTTACTGCTCAACATGATATCACTTACATGAATTGTTGTAGATATGATGAAGGTCATGATCTATTTAAATAAGTGACTAAACTACTAATTGATATTAGCTAAACTAAACTGATATCACTCTAACATCACTTTGATAGTGACTATCTACAATACAATAAATTAAGACCGGTACAAATATTAACATCTGACTTGGCAAAACAGTTGATTCATAAGTTCACAATTGTTTTTTTAACAATTCTTCAATTTTATGAGACTTCAGTTCTTTTATGCAACCTGTTGTTTCTTCCATTTTGTTATTTAACTTCAGTCTTTATCAATCAAGAGAATAGTAGTTTGCATGAACCTATTTTGTCAAGTACTTATATGAATTAGGGGTATTTATCGAATTGAATAACGAATTATTGAATTACTCAAATTGAATTTTTACAATAGTTTATATTATACACATACAAAAATATTATTCGTACCATACAAAAATATTATCCGTACCACTGTTAGGTACACCTGAGATTGTATAATATGAAAAAGCTTAGAAATTATATTATACACATACAAAAATATTATTCGTACCACTGTTAGTAGGGTTCTATGTGGCGAGTGATGGGGGAGGCTATATAACTGACCAATAAGTTTTTACAGACCTTTTATTGTATAAAATATATATCTATAGTTATATTTATACTTCAGTATGAAACCTTAGTGATAAATGAATCATTGCTTTACAACAAATTTTATAACCGATGTACTATCTTCAGCATTGTTAAGCACACAAGATGTTTGTTTACCTTTCTTTAATCAGTTTGGGCCAACTGGGGTGTGTGTGTGGGCCTCCTGTACCTGGGCCAACCCGACTCATCCCATCATGTACACGTGTGGCCGCATAGAATACGTTATACATTCTATCAAGTTTTTAGTACAAAATAATGGAATATGAACTACTAATATATACATCATCCAAGTTAAAGTTCTGTCTAACATTTCCTTTCTTTCTTTCCCAGCCCTACTTATGAAGGTTCTGATTCAGATGGTTCTGTGGGTAGCGCTCCAGGTGAAAGGTATGTATTTAGCCTATAAGCATATACGTTTTAGCCATCATATCCATTTGTGTTGTGTTTAATTAAATGTTCAAAATTGAATATTTGTCGCTAGGTCACTACTTGAACGAAGTTACATCCTATCAAATTTTTAGTACAAAATAATGGCATATGAGCTACTAATATATACATCATCCAAGTTAAAGTTCTGCCTAACATTTCCTTTTTTTATTTCCCAGCCCTACTTATGAAGGTTCTTATTCAGATGGTTATGTGGGTAGCGCTCCAGGTGAAAGGTATAATATATTTTGCCTATAAGCATATAGATATTTGATTTGACTAGCTCATAGCCGTTGCTTATGTTTACTTCCTTAAACCTGTTGTAGACAAGAAACTACTAAGGGGAACGTCGACTACATGGCCATGCATTAGCGGCAGAAGATTTCGTGAATTATTGAATAAAACCGGAAGCTTTATGGACTCCTTTAAGTTTTTTTCCTGTAATGTATGTTTTTAGACTTGGCATACGTGTTTGTTCTTAAAACAGGTGGGCCCCCCTCTTCATCCCGTCCCCGTCCTCTCCGTCTTTTTCTCGACGTCCAGGACGATCCAAAACAGGTGGGCCCCCTTTGTTTGTTTGTTTGTTTGTGAATGAGATTTGTACATTAGGCTTTAATACTTGTACATAGTTTTGTGGGGTAGGATCATCTAGCACCATCCTCCCATACCCTCTAGTTTAGTGGGATGAACCATCCTTGGGAGGACTATGACGTGACGCCTACGTGGCGGATCATCCTCTCTTGAAGGACCATCACCATACCCTCTAGCCTAAAAGGCCAACATTCGAAATTTGGTTTGTGGTGGGTTAGAGCATTCACATCCTAACCATCAAATTATGTGAGGAGGCGTTTTTATATTATAAAGGGTATAAAAAGTGGTTGTGAGTAGAGGAGAGAGAAAATGTTACTGTTCATCTGTATATTTGGGGGGACACTGTTTACCCGTTATAATTTTTTAATATATTTTGAAAGTGGTTGTGAGTGGAAGTGAGAGAAAAATGTAATGATAATATTATTTAATTGAAAGGAGAGAGAAAAAATATTTGTTTTTAGTGGAAATATATTGATATAGGAGTTGTTTTTTAGTGGAATGTATGTATAATTTGATGGAATGGATGTGAATGCTCTTATACAAGTATAATCAACGCGGAGGCGGTGGTTGGGAACTTGTGCTTTTTTTTTACCTCTTTTTAATACAATGACACTTTAGTTATGTTAAAAAATGTAACCCTAAAAACGAAATCAACAACTCCAAAAAGTAAATATATTTGTCACGAATAAATAATTTAGGACTAGACTTACAAATTTAAAAGATGCGACACAATCAATCTATAATAAATATCATTAAAGAACAAGTTGGGGTTACTGTAGCGTCCGTCGCATCGGCGCTACATTAATTTATTTATTTTTATACTTTAACATCTTAAGTTTATGTTTTTACACTTATACCCCCTTG
The DNA here is from genome assembly GCA_030545235.1 of Helianthus tuberosus. Lineage (NCBI taxonomy): Eukaryota > Viridiplantae > Streptophyta > Magnoliopsida > Asterales > Asteraceae > Helianthus > Helianthus tuberosus. The sequence continues at coordinate 11,409,545 of CM060436.1, forward strand.
AGTTTTAAGTGTTTATTTTTACATCTTTACATGTCGATATAAATTCAAGTTAATTTACGTTTCGACGTAATTTTTTTTTTCAGAAATGAGTCAGATCAAATATAATACATTTTCGTGCATATTTTTATGTACATTTTCAGTTGTTCTACGTTTAAACGTAAATGTTGTTCGGAAATCAGTCGAGTCAAATATAATACGTTTTCATTAGACGATATAATCAACTTACTTTATGTTTCGACGCCGTCGCAACACGGTACCATCCTTTAACTAAAAAAAACACTAATTTCTTACATTTCGAAGTAATTTTTTAAGAAAATAAGTCAGGTCAAATATAAAACATTTTCGTGCTTATTTTTATATACGTTTTCAGTTGGTCTACGTTTTGACGTGTAAATTATGTTCAGAAACAAGTTGAGTCAATATAACACGTTTGCTTAAACATTATAAATTTGCGTTACTTTGGAGAAATTTACTAGTTTGGGTCAAGTTATTCTACAAAAGCTTCTAATTGTAAGAAGTGTAAGAAGGATTTATAGAATGACAAGTGTCCAATAACCTAAAGCTAAACCCACTACATCACCACCAAAAACCTAAACACCCACCCCACCCCCCAAAAACCTAAAAAAAAAAATCTAAAAAAAACTAAACACCCACCCCTAGGGCTGTAAACGAACCGAACGAACACGAACGAGGCCTTGTTCGTGTTCGTTCGTTAAGGAAATAAATGTGTTCACGAACGGTTCACGAACACTTACCGAACGAGATTTTATGTTCGTGTTCGTTCATTAAGGAAATGAGCGTGTTCACGAACGGTTCACGAACACAAATAAATTTGGCGAACGCGATGACGGATAAAGGTGGATGGCCCAGAGAGTAGCACTAGAACTTGAATCCCTTATTGTGGAACGGAGGTAGATCATATTCGTCGATGTAAATAATGAGAAAAGAAAGGAAATTGTGCATAAACAAGGTGAAAGAGGGTTTCCTAGTTTAATTGTTAGGGTAATGATATAAATAAAAGTTTAATAGTATAAAAGGTATAGATAAAATATATGAAAGTATAAAAATCTTTAATTAAAACACGAACATACGAACATAAACGAACGCAAATGAACGAATGTTCACGAACACCTTACCGAACGTTCACGAACACAATTGAACGAACGAGACCTTTTTTTCATGTTCGTTCATTTAACTAATCGAACGGAATTTCTTGTTTATGTTCGTTCGTTTATTAAACGAACGAACATAAACGAACTTCCCGCCGAACGGTTCACGAACTGTTCGCTGAACGTTCGGTTCGTTTACAGCCCTACCCACCCCCACCAAAAAACCTAAACCCCCACCCCCTCGGCAAATTTTTTTTTTTTTTGGGTGGGTGATGTGGGTGGGGGGGGGGGGTTAGGTTTTTGGTGGTGGTGGATGTTTAAGGTTTTTTTTTTTTTTTTTTGTAGTGGGGTTTTTTTGTGTAATGGGTTTTTTTAGGTTATTGGACGCTTATCACTCTATAAATCCTTCTTACACTTCTTACAATTAGGATCCTTTGTATTTGATCCTAATCGTTACTAGTTTAATTAACTTTGTGATTTAGTATAGGGATAGATATACATATACATAGACGCATGTGTGTTTAGTCTGCAAAGTATCGAAAATTGATTTCACTGCTACGTACTGATTCAGATTTGACTGACTGCTAGGTTTGCTTCTGTTACATCACTTGAATTCTTTACTCTTTCATACATTCATTCATTCATGTTACGCATCTTTCTTTATATGGTTAATTGATATCATCAGAAGCTTAATTTGAACGCTTGCTTGCTTACTTAGGGTTTTGAAATTTGATGTGTGAAAGAAATATGGTTTTAGAGGCTGATTGGAATAGAAGTAGACACTCACTAGGTAGGTAGGTAGGGCTTATATAGGAGTAAAAGATGCACAAAATCTATATGTACAACTTGTTTTTCTTCTGGTGGTCTTGCTAGCTATATGTACAACTTGTATACGGGTCGTATACGTTGACATCACACCACACGACAAAGCTGACATTCCCTGACAATAGGTGTATACGGGTCTTTAGGGTGAAGGGAGTGGAGCGGTGAAGGGGTCGGCAAACCGGTTTGCCGAGCGGCAACACCGGCGCCGTCCTTCTTTGCCGCGCGGCCTTCTTGTGAAATCGGGGACAACTCACCGATCGACAAACATGAAAAGTGATGATGATGATGATGATGATGATGATGATGATGATTGAAGGGTATTTGTGGAGGGTAGGAAAAAAAAAAAAAAAAAAGTTTGCCACTTTCAAGTGTCTAAACCACTGCCAACACTTTTCACCAAAGTTTAAACTTTTCACACTTGCTGACATGGCACACTCTGATTGGTCCATTTTGAAGTTTGCCACTTTCACCTGTTTAACCACTCCCTTCACCCTATATAAGTGTATACTGATCGTATAGTTGGCATTCCCTTGAAAAACGCGACTCATAAGTGTATATGGATCTTATAAGACATTCCTTGACATATACCCCCATATGTAATTGTAATATTTGTCTGAGCTAAATGAGAAAACCCTAGTTGTAGCCGTGGGCGTAGGTTCCCCACTGGGATCGAACCACGTTAAATTCTTGTGTCGTACATAATTTTTCTTCTAAGTGATTAATCGTTTGTATTGTTTTTGTGTGGTGATTCACTTTCGCATACCGCTTTGCAATGGCATGTCTTTGAGAATTCATGTACCCTGTTCGAGCTCAAAAAAATGTGCCCTTCCGTAATGTTTTATTATTATTATTTTATAAAATCAAATGGGTATTGAGCTCACTAAACCTAATGCCAATGGGCTAACTTCTAAACCATAAAAATTGTTTTGTAAATGGGCCTATCTTGGAGTTAGTATGAGTATACTATTTAAAAAAAATTAAAATATATATATGTGTGTGTGTGTGTGTGTATCGGATTAAAAAAAAAACACATGGCCCTCGAAATCACTGGTATTGTGCGGTGGTCCTCCCCGCACACCCTCATCACCGCCACTGCCGCTTTGATCTAATAGTAACAATTTGTATTTACATTGTCAACACAACTGCTTAAATATGGCCAACTAAACCAGAAACTCATATATGTAGTTATGTACATGTATTCATTTCTAGATATTGTGTTTCTGAATCATACATGCGTGTTTGATGTATGATTATCGTATAAGTGGGGTCAATGCCATTCAGAAGTTGTTCTGTAATGATGTCACATTCCCTTGATTGGTCATAGATATAAGCATGAATGTGATGCTACCAAAGGGTTATAGAATTGAATTTATGTTTGGCAATCACAATGGTTGCTACTTATTGTCATACCAAGTTTGATGTATATGTAATTATGATGCCTGTTTTATCATACCAATTGCAATCCCAATTCCAATTCCAATCAATTGGCTTTCTTTAATGTATTTATCTTCCTTAACATTATCATGATCATAGTTGTCAATAGCGAGCGTAGCAATCGCTATAGCGCGCTACGTAGCGTATAGGTCTAGGCTCGCTATTAGGGTTGTAGAGATATATATAGATAGCGATAACAGCGACAGTTTATTTATTCTTTAATATAAATAGCAATTAAATATAGCTATAAGATAGTTGGATTTTAAGTTTTGTTAAATATAGATGTAAAATAGCATATGTTTGATATAATATACATATAAATTTTAATTTTTTTTTTCTCTAGTGTATCACAATTTATAAAATAGCGCCCGCTATTTATCACTATTCTCTATGTGGCATATAGGTAACTTATCGCCATTCGCCAGTAACAACTATGATCATGATATTAAATTTTATTCTTATGATTGTGAACACTTATATGCCACCTTCATAATACGTCGGTCACATATTCTGTTGCAACCATATTTTGTCCCTTCTCAACTGTAAAGAAGTCTAAGATCTTGGTAATGTATGTCATTTTCCCCCTAAGGTCTATGACATGGACATGAGTAATCATCCTCATTTGATGTTTTCCGGGGTGAACACCAGGGCTTCTGTCCTCTGTTTTTGATCACCTCTTCACTTTTTGCCATATAAGCTCGTTTCCTTCAGTTCTTACTTTTTTTACATATAGTCTTTTGTGTATTTGTGTTTGCATATGCACCCCATCTTAGCATTCTATTTTTACTTCTGTAATTGTATCATTGATTGTTTACTACCTTGGCAATGCTAGTTTGTAGCAGGGTATATTATTTATTACATCAACCTAGTGTATCGATCTGTATTATTTAAACTCAAAGAGTCGTTTTATTGCATTATGTTGTTTAGGCTTGTTGATTAAGTACGCATTGTAGCTGTGGGACCATGATAAAGGAGAACAGTGTTGGACGGATGCGACGGCGTAAGGGTTCAAATGAGGTTCCAGCAGATGCAGGGCAAGCTAATGGAAAGCAATTTTTGGTTAATGATCAAAATAAGTACAAGTCAATGCTGATTCGCGCTTATTCAAGTATGTGGATGATCGGTGGTTTTATATCTGTCGTCTACATGGGGCATCTCTATATATGGGCCATGGTTGTCATCATCCAAATTTTCATGGCAAAAGAGCTGTTCGGTCTGCTACGAAAAGCAAACGAAGACAAGCAACTTCCCGGATTTAAGCATTTAAATTGGTAAGAAAAATGATTTTAGGGTTTGCTATTGTCAAGAGTTCACTCCTTACAACTAAACCCATATTTTTGAGTAAATTGCATTTTACGTCCTCCAAGTTTTAGCCAAATTGCAGAAATTATCCTTTAACTAATGAAATTACACTACATGTCTTTTATGTTAGTTGCCCCGCTTGCGGTGTGCACATATAATGTATATATGTGTTGGCGCTCGGGGGGCAAAAGTGAAATGGTACTAACTTTAACGTTATTTTACTAATTTCGTGAAAATAACGTTAAAAGCGGCCGATGGTTAATCATGCATCATGTGGTGGCGTTGATAGCTGAAAGACACGGGGGTACATGCACCAATCGGTCTCTGTCCCGATTGTTTGAGTCTTATGTGCCTTAGGTTCAAGGCTTGATACAAAACTACAATTGAGCCGGGGGTCTCACTGGAAGCAGCCTCTCTATTCCTACGGGGAAGAGGTAAGGCTGTCTACATCTACCCTCCTCAGACCCTACCTTAGCTTTGCTATTGGTGGGATTTACTGAGTATGATGATGATGATGTCCTTTATGTTAGTGTTTCTCATCAGGCGGTATCCTTTTGTCCTAACCCAATTAATTTTTTTCTGTTAACTCTTAACGTGTGCCACTCGGAAGCACGGAAACGCCTATAACGTGCCGTCTCCCGTCCCGGGGACTGCTAGGGGACGGAAACGGCACGGGGACGGCCGGGAAACGTCCCCGGCATGTTGGGGATGGCGTGGATACGTGATGCAGCAGGGGACGGATTATGGGGACGTGCAGGAAACGTTCCCGGCATGTTTCCGTTTATTTTTTTTTTTGGTTTTTAACAGTGTTTTCATAGCCGGACCGGCGAAACTCACATCCAGACTTTGAATACATCTGAACACCCATCAATGAACCGTTGATCAAGATCCAAACATCGATTTGCAAGGGGCAACACCAACAGCTTCAATTTAGATCGATAAATGAGAGAAAAAACTAATTAAGGGGAGTAGGTAGAAATGATAAGAGGATTGTTAACATGTTCACTTCTGAATTTCTGATCTCCAAAACGAAGATGAAAGGGAGGTGGCTGTTTTGTTTTTAGTAGGGTAACTTGTTATTATGGGCCATTAATAACTTAAAAAGAGAATTGGGCCTAGGATGATGGGTTATTTTGAACGCCACATAACTTGAAACATAGTATTTTTTTGTATATTTAGTTTAATTTTAATTATGAAGATATGAGATTTTTAAACTTTACATCAATATATAACTATTTTGGGGTTTTGTGTTACATTATCTTTAACATATATTTATTTTTTTATATGTTTTTATTCCCGTACCTGTCCCGTCCCCACTTCTTGAATTTTTTAGTTTTGCCGTTTCCCGTTCCAGTACCCGTCCCCGTACCCCGTTCCCGTACCCGTCCCCGTCCCCGTCCCAGTGCATCATAGGTGTGCCACTCACATGAGGACATAATGGTCCATTTCAATTAATAACTAAAACGAAATTAAATATAAATAATATATATTAACATAAAATTAGTTAAAATGACGATTATGCCCTCATGTAAGTAGCACGTAATAAGAATTAACAGAAAAAAGTATCTGGGCTAGGGCAAAAGGACACCGCCTGATGAGACAGTAACGTAAAGGACATCAGGTGTAACTTTCGTTAGTTAAAGGACAACACCTGCAATTTGGCTCAAACTTAAAAGGACGTAAAATGCAATTTACTCCATATTTTTTTTTTACAAACATGTGTTGGACAGAACTCTACCAGCTAAAACGTTCATTGGGTACGTTAGAAGACCAATTGTTTGAAAGCTGATGTTAGTGAATGTTCATTGCAGGCATTTCTTCTTCACGGCAACGCTATTTGTATATGGTCGTATACTTAGTCAACGGCTTGTCAATACCGTCACAACCGACAAGTTGTTGTACAAAATTGTGGCCAACCTTATCAAATATCATATGGTTACCTGTTATTTCTTGTACATAGCAGGTTGGTATCCTAGTAAAACTTCAAAAGCAAACACCAGTTTTTTTTTTTTTTTTTTCTTTTTTCTAACTTCTGAATAGTAATTGGATTTTTTTTTTCTACTGTGTTGGTCAGGTTTTGTATGGTTCATTCTCTCGTTAAAGAAGAAAATGTATAAGTATCAGTTTGGCCAGTATGCATGGACACATATGATCCTTATTGTGGTGTTCACGCAGTCCTCTTTCACAGTCGCCAATATTTTCGAAGGGATTTTCTGGTAACATAACTAACAGATATCTTAACATCCATTAGTTTATAAGAAAAAGTTTTTACATAACATAATGAGTAAAATGCCATTTTCGTCCCTGAGATTTGGCCAGATTTGCGACTTTCGTTCAAAGGTTTGTTTTTCCGCGTCTGGTTCCAAAAGGTTTGAAATCTTGCTATTTTCATCCGGTTTGTTAACTCCATCCATTTTTCTCCGTTAAGTCAGGGGTATTTTTGTCTTTTTTTTGTTAACTTAATACACAATTCGGTCTTTTTCCTTTTATGTACATTATGCTAAATGCTTGTACTTACATGAAGTGAATAAGGCCGGATTGCCCTTTAAGTTAACAAAAAAGACGGAATTATCCCTGACTTAACGGAGAAAAATGGATGGAGTTAACGAGCCCGATGATAATGGCAAGATTTAAAACCTTTTGGATCCAGATGCGGAAAAACAAACATTTGGATGAAAGTCGCAAATGTAGCCAAACCTCAGGGACGAAAATGGCATTTTACTCAACATTTAAAATGTAACAAGTTTCAGATGGACATGTTTGAATGCAATCCAATTGTAACACAGGTTTCTTCTTCCCGCATCACTGATCGTTATCAACGATATTGCTGCCTACATCTTTGGCTTCTTCTTTGGAAAAACTCCATTAATCAAATTATCCCCAAAGAAGACCTGGGAGGGATTTATCGGAGCATCGGTTACAACAATTATATCTGCCTTCCTGGTGATCATAAATTTCTGCCTATTTATGTTATCTTTTTACTTTTTTTTCGTACAAAAAAATAAAATAAAATAAAAATGTTATATGCCAATTAATAACACGCCATGTCATCTGCAGCTTGCTAATTTTTTGGGTCGCTTCCAGTGGCTAACATGCCCCAGAAAGGTTCTTCATTTAACTAAGAAATCATCTTTGCATTAACAAGTATAATTTTGAGACATAACTTTGAGAATCGTGTTGCAGGACCTATCAACCGGTTGGCTTCAGTGTGACCCTGGCCCGCTGTTTACGCCAGAGACGTTTGCATTACCTGGATGGCTTCCTGAATGGGTAAGTTGAATAGAAATAACGGTCTCAGCTAGCTTAATATGGTATATTAAGTGAAAAAGACCGAATTGCCCTTTAAGTTAACAAAAAAGACGGAAATACCCCTGACTCAATGGAGAAAAATGGATGGAGTTAACGAGCCGGATGAAAATGGCAAGATTTTAATCCTTTTGGATCGAGATGCGAAAAACAAACCTTTGGACGAAATTTGCAAAACTGGCCAAACCTCGGGGACGAAAATGGCATTTTACTTTTTATAATATTAGTCTTGTTACTTTTCCCTATGCAGTTTCCATGGACCGAAATACATGTTTTGCCTGTGCAATGGCACGCTTTGGCTCTTGGACTTTTTGCTTCGATTATTGCACCTTTCGGAGGCTTCTTTGCTAGTGGTTTTAAACGAGCCTTCAAGATCAAGGTACAACATGTCTACAACTTTCAAGCTTTGTAATTCATGCCACATTTGCACATGTTCTTAGTTTATTTTATTGTCGTTGCTGTAGGATTTCGGGGATAGTATTCCTGGACATGGTGGAATGACAGACCGAATGGATTGTCAGGTGAGCGAACATAAAGGACCAAGAAAATTTTTTGTAGGTTCATGTGTTTGGCCGTTAACTTGTTTAGTATTTTGATGCATGCAGATGGTGATGGCTGTCTTTGCATACATTTACCACCAGTCGTTTATCGTGGCTCAAAGCGTATCAGTTGGGATGATTTTCGACCAGGTATATATGTTATAGGTTATACCTAGTTTATTAAGAAATAAAAGCGAAAAAGTAAGCTGTGGAATTATAAACCCTGATTGCGTTTTAATGTTTCAGATTGTAATGAACCTGTCTTACGAGGAGCAACGAGCATTGTACGCAAAGCTTGGGCAAATCATCGGAGATAGGCAGTATGGCGAATCTTGAAGAGTGGTTTGTATTATGTTGGACTTTTTGTATTGGTCTTGCATAGACATAGAGACGCGCGTGTATAGTCGATAGAAAATTTTGTCCTTTATTGCTAGCTTCCACCAACCCATCTCTCTATAAGTCTATAAGATGTAGATGAGATGTCTTTTGTATCATTTCAGGTTTGTCCCATATAATAAACAGATTAAAAAATAAGTATACTCACTTTATGAGTTTTTAGTTTGCATGTCACTTTTGAGGATGCTTGTATTGCCAAAACTCCTATTGGAGGATTGTAGTTTGTTTTTATTATCATTATTATTAGGGAAAATTACGAAAATATTGGTTGACCAAGACACTTTTCAAAAATGTCAACCTCCTGCGTCGGTGGAGAGGCGCATCAGCGTGGGAACGTGGGATGCGTCCGGCAAGCACGGGATGCGTCCGGCAAGCATGAGATGCGCCCTTGGAGCGAGGCATGACGCACGGGATGCGTCCAGCGAGTTTCTGAAGCGTCCGGCGAGTGTTTTGGTCAACTGACATTTTTGAAAAGTGCATATGAGCCATGTTAAGTTTCTTTTTTTCTTTTTAAGTTTCTTTTTTATTTTACAAACAAAAAGGAAAGAAATGCTTGCTCTAAGTTGCTTTTAGAACAAAAAGATGGATCCATCAGCAAAAGTGTTAACTTTCTGCTTATAGTTATAGCATGGTGCAAATGAGAGTGATAGAACGTTGTAAACAAATATCAGTTGACCAAAACACTCGCCGGAAAACTGCAACTCGCCGGAAACCTCGTCGGAAACCTGCAACTCGCCGGAAAACTCGCCGGACGCATCCCGTGCGTCATGCCTCGCTCCAAGGACGCATCCCTTGGCCACGTGTCCATTTTTATTGGGTTTTGCTCCACGGACGCATCCCGTGTTTGCCGGAGGCATCCCACGCTGATGCACCTCTCCACCGACGCATGAGGTTGACATTTTTGAAAAGTGTCTTGGTCAACCGATATTTTCGTAATTTTCCCTTATTATTATTATTATTATTATTATTATTATTATCATTATCATGTTCATTATCATTATCATTATCATTATCATGTTAAATGTTAATGTTCATGTTACAATAATGATAGGCTATTCATTCATTTGGCTTGCAATATAGGTTCATTGAATATATTAAATATACATGCCTGTCTTAGAAAGAAATATGTTTGGAATAACAATCAAGGTAATACCTTAAAGACATTTGTCTGAATGAGGAAATAAATCATAAATTTTAAAATGTACACTTGGTAAATAAACTAAAATTACAAGGTAATACCTTAAAAACATATTTGTCTGAATGATCATAAATTATAAAGAGGGGGCAAGTGGATGGTAAGCATATAAAAGTGGATGGATGTGTGGGAGAAAAAACAGAGAATCAAGATTGGTTAGTTACTTCTCAATTCATTCCATATCATCTGCCTACATCTATTTTCTTTCAAAGGTACAAACTTTCTTTCATCAAAACAAGATCAATTCTTCATATGTTTCCATGTCCCTGCAAATATCTCTTCTTTTTGGAACACATACATGTATTGTCTCAATTTTTTCTAAACAAAAATATATGAAATGTTTCTTAATCATCGGCACTCCTTTCGTCATTAAAGGCGTTTAGATATCGTTGATTGTTATGTTAACATGTTTGTTTGTTTTGGACCAGCTTTTGAACAGACGAAATGGGAAAGAGCATGCGGATTCCGTCATCTAAACTTTCCTTACCAAATAATGGTAATTCCCGTGTGACTAAGATACTTGATGCACTTAATCGCCGCCACAAATGGCAAAATGCCCGCAAGGGGCTGCCCAATAAGAGGCAAGGTTCTGGAAAGCAAATTACTGGTAATTATCATTTCATTCCAAGTTTTTGTTGTTTCAACAACCATCATACAACTCCATAAAATTCCTTATATTTCCTAGCAGGCGTTACGTACTAACGCAAACTGTCAAGAACTAATGAACTAAGCCGTTTATGTATATGCCTTAGCATGTGTAATTAAATTTTGAAAAAAATTGTAGATGGGGGGAGTAGCGAAGCCACCGCTAGCACAAGTCAACCGCCAGAAGTTCCTAAAAAGAACAAACCCCCCAAAGTAAGTAAGATGCATGTTCTGGCTAATTGGCTTCTTTGTCTTGGATTGATTCTACAACTACACTCACAACAATATCTATATGCAGCTCAATGAACAAGAAAGTGCAGAAACTCGTTCGAAGAAATTTCGAATCAGATCTCTCATCTCAAGTGAAATGGCCAAACGAAGGGGAAAGAATCAATGGCGACGCTCCTCCTCGTCCCCGACGCATTCACCAAAAAAGAAAGCCAGCTCCAGCTCCAACTCCAACACCAGCTGTCAGAGCCCAGCAACTATTAAGAAGAGGAGAAAATGCGATATATGTGCAGCCATGTTAACCGTCAGTTACTTGAGACAACGAGCAACTGACCACGTTCCAGATAGAAAGCCGGCTCAGATCGAGTCCAGAAACGTTGGACTAACAAAGTCTCTCTCCTTCCCCATACTTGCCGCAAAAACAAAAAAACGAGATGCTGAGCTACAGGAACTTAAACATAAGTTGCGGAATGTTAAAGATATACAGACTACAAAGGACAGGTTCATTCTACCTATGAACCAATGGGCTGAGTTTCCGAAACCAATGTTAACAAGACCAGCATCTTTTAGAGCCACTGCAGCGTCGACTTCACGAAAGGATAGCAAAAAGCAAAATGCAAATCAATCCAAGAGTCTTAAACAAAAGATCGGGTTGGTCATCAAAGTCGATGGGAGAAAGGAGAAGCGTCGGATTCTTATGGACGCCGTTTTTCACAAGGTCCCGTACGGTGGTCGTAAATCCTCCAAAGATCCAAAGAAAGTAGGCCCCGACAAGCTTAAGAGCAGCAAAAACTCATCTGGTGATAAAGCACATCATAAGAAAACATCTTCCACTAGTGAATCGATGAGCAAGTATCGTAAGTTGCTTAGCCAAACATCGACTAGAGATGAAAAGTTAATGAAGCAACATAGTACTGATCATAAACCAAAGCTGTTTGTAGCTGGAAATCGGAAAACACATAAAAGAATGCGTTCGTTACCTAATATCAGTCCCGATGATTTCACGCAAAATCAAGAGTTTCCAGAGAAACCCACTATGGAAATACATATAAACACAAACTTTGATGATCAGATATCAACAGAGCGTCTTGTATATCCAGAAAGACGAAACGTGCCAGATAAGCAGGAAACCAAATTAGTTGAGAAAGATGATGAGGATGAAAATATGGGATTGGGTACAGATGAAACCACTCATCAAGAAAATAACAACCACCAAAATGATCAGTATGAAGCTGCATTCGAAAGTGAAGCCGAGCACGAAACTAGTTCAATTGAGAAAGATGAGGCCATTCAAGAAAATCATAGTCATGAATCTCAAGAACAAAGTGATCACCAAAGGCATGTTGTTGATGAAGATCTTGGAGTTGAAACAAATAGCTCCGATGGTCAAGAGGAGCCTCGTGTTGCTATACAACTTGAGAACGACAAGCCTTTTAATGAAATTCTTGGAATGTTCAAAAAGGTTTCTGATGAAAAGCTAAGAAATGAGAACAAGTCTAGTGGCGTTGTACGAAAGCAGGTAGCCAACAACACTGCAGATCATCATGAAGAAGATAATTCATCATTAACCTCAGATTCTGATCATACGGGTGTTCCTCAAAACGCAGAAGTACACAACGAAGAAGATACATTATCATTAACCTCTGGTTACGAGGTTGATGATAACCTAGAAGTTGAGAAAGAAGATTCAGCATTTTACTTGTCTTCTCTAATCGACATACGCAACTCGCTGTTGGAATGTATTCTTCCTTCACCCCTGTCATGTTAAAAAAAATAAAGTTTCATTGTCATATATATATATATTCCTAACATGAAACTACATTGATTGTTGCAGTTGAAAACAAACGGCGCATGTTCTCTATGAATGATGTTAACGGCAAACGACCAAACATGGGCATGAGTGCAGCTAATAAGACGGTTAAAAATGGTTTCTTACACTTGGATCTCGAGTCGGTTAAGGACAACGCTGAATTCCAATTTGTAAAACAAGTGTTGGACAAGTCAGGTTTTCTGAAGAATACACTCCTTGGAGAATGGTATTCTAGTTACCAACCGATCGACCCTTTGTTATTCGAGGAAGTAGAAACTAGTTTCCTTCAAACCAAACTTCTCGAAGACTTGGATTCCATGAAAGACGAGGAGGTTGTTCAAAAGATTATCAACGACCATCATCTTCTTCTTTTCGATTTAATCAACGAGGCGTTATTGGAGATTCATAATAGAACATACACTTATTGCCCACATGCGTTGACTTACCGTTCAAAGGTGAGTCCTATGCCTGTAGGGTGTCGTGTTCTAGAACAAGTATGGGATATTGTTAACATGTACTTGAGTTGGAAACCCGAGTTGCAACCGTCGTTAGATGATATAGTGAGCCGTGATTTGGCCAAAGGGAGTGGTTGGATGAACTTACAAGCTGATGCAGAGTTTGTAGGCATTGAGCTTGAAGAGTTGCTTGTTGATGATCTGTTAGATGAGCTTGTTTTTGATGATTTGTTGATGTAAAGGACCAATCCATATATATGTATAAAATACAACATGCATGTAGCATATGATAATGGTAGTCCTTTCAAAAAAGAGATACATATATATCAGTTTACTTACATCAAACACCTGACAAAAAGAATTTACATTGTACACCATGCACTGCAAGAATGATTGATCCAAAAGAAAAAAAGGATTATGGAAATAGTAACTGGAATTATTACATAACCAAAATTAACTGTCATCACATGTAAATGCCTTAATTTGGTATTTTTACCATTTTAGATGTAGTGGCGAAGCTTGAGATTTCCGACCATTGGGTTCGAAAACGTATATACCAAAATTTCTATAAAACGGGGGGTCGAAAACGTATATACCCAAAATTTTCTATACGAAAACTACATACTCTCCACTACTGAGCGAAAAGTTCGGGCCCCTCCCGCCCCCTATGCTTCGCCAATGTTTAGATGGCTCTATTCTAGTTTTTATCTCTAATCAGTTTGACAAAATATTTTTTACACTTAGGAGGGCGTCTGGGATTGAGTTTGGAAATGATTTATTGGCTTTTTCAAAAGCCAATAAGTTAAAAAGGTGTTTGGCAATGCTAAAAGTGCTTTTTATTTTGGCTTTTTGATTAGAAGTAAAAAGTTGTTTTTTTCAAAAGCCGCAAAATCCTGGATTTTTAAATAGCTTTTGACTTTTTGATCATTAAATTACCAATCTATCTATCCCCTTTAAAATAGCAACTAAACATGTAAACTTATTATATCCTTTTTTAGTTATTTTACTCTTCTCACCACAAAAGCTAAACCAAACACTTTTTGAAAGACTCCTTTTGAAAAGTCATAAGTCAATAAGCAGTTTTGACAAAAAAACACTTTTAGAGTTAAATAAGCAATCCCAAACACCCTCTTAACTATGGGTTAATATTATGTTATATTTATACAACCCACACTTAGGCTATAGAGTGTGGAGGATACGAGGATACGAGTCTATTGATGTAAAACTTATTATTAATATATTGAACATACATCAATTAAGGATGGTCCTGCACATAGGCTATAGAGTGTGGAGGAGACCCATCCTTTGAGGATGGGCCTAGGGTGTGGAGAATGAGCCTCCTCTTATTATTTTTTTTCGTTAAATAATATTCAATATCTATATAAAAGCAAAATTAAATTAAACACTTATATTAATAATAAAGCTTACATTTCACTAAAAACACTTTTCGTCATCATTTGGTTCGCTGGTTGCGTTGTTCCAAATGTATTTCACCAAGTCCGCCTTAAGGTTTTCATGTATGTACTGTTATGTAACGAGACAAGTTCAAATCTTGTTGTTCCATACTTACCGGAACATTATTATCGTTAACCTCATTTTCATCGTACTCACAAATCGCTCTACCTTCGTCTTCGATAATCATGTTATGCATCAAGATAGAAGCGTACATGCAATATCACAACTGCTTTGGTTTAAAAGCACGTGTTGGGTTCTCAATGATATGCCATTTTTTCTGTAGAACCCCAAAACACCGTTCAATTTCCTTTCTTGCCGCCTCTTGAAACTTGGCAAATTTCTTAATATTTGGTGAAGAACTCTGATTGGTGGATGACGTTAAGGTCGTTTTTCGAACCAGGAACACCGAATAAAGCATGCCAAATCCACAGATCTTGTGACGCAACGACTTCTAGCATTATTGTTGGATGTCCATGATCGCCTTGCGTAAATTAACCTTGCCTTGCATTAGGGGAATTTTGCCACGACCAGCGCATGCAATCAATGCTTCTGAGCATTCCTGAAAAACCATGATTTTGTTCATGGAATTGATACAATTATTGGACGTCATTGGCATTAGGTTTTCGCAAATATTTCTTGTTGTACAGCTTCACCAAACATTTGCAAAACTTGTACAAGCATTCTCGTGCAGTTCTTTCAGACATCTTTAAATACCCGTCCCACACATTGGTTGCCTTCCCGTATGCCAATTGGCGAATTGCCGTTGTGCATTTATGTAAGATGGTGAAACCCCTTTTGTCTCTAGCATCGAACTGTAATGTAAGGGGGGGGGGGGGGGGGGGGGTCAATCCTCGACACGTCATCGGCTATCCGTAAGAAGTTATCACACATTATATCTCACATAATTGTGAAGTTATCAAAGAAAAGAACAATATCTTAAGAATTAATAATGAGACTGAAGAAAATGAGGCTGCATATCAGCGAAAGTTAAATATGATTCTCGCTAAAGTGCAAACGTTATAAAAGTTCATTTATTCAAAGGATTTTTTAATTAACGATTTATGAAAGAAGCTGGAACTTGCTCAAAATGAATCTAATAGGCTTCAAATAATAATCAATCGGTAAATGGAACGCCAACAAAAATGCTTTAACCGATATTGTTAAATGTCAACGACCGACTAACGTAAAAGACTGTGTTGGTTATAAAGATAACTTGGATTCGAAATAACTTTTTTTTCCACCACCGAACTCTTCTAACGATATTCCTATTCCTACGCCTCATCCTGAGAATGATTTAATTAATAATGACGTTACTAAAGTTGAATCTACTACTAACATTGTTAAAAGCAATTCATATGTGACAATATGATGGATGTTGTGGTGGAAAATGTTGGGGTTAGGAGATCTAGGAACTGATTATAGGGCATGTTTGGCTAAGCTTATTAGAGTTAAAAAGGACTTTTGGGAAAATGACTTTTTGAAAAGGAGTTTTAAAAAAAAGTGTTTGGATTAGCTTATGGGGTGGGAAAAACCAATAAGTCAATAAGTTGTTTTTTAAAAAGTGTTTGGCTTAGTTCATTGATGTAAAATGACTAAAATGGACATTCTTTCATAAGGGGTGTTAAAAAATAAGGGGTATATTGGTAATTTGTTGGTTGAAAAGCTATAAGCTAAACAAGAAGTCACAATCTCCTGACTTTTCAAAAACTCCTTTTCATTCATATCAAAAAGTCATTTTTAAAAGCATTTTTCCATTTGCCAAACACTATAAGGAGCTAGCCAATAAGTTAGTTTGAAAAGCTTAGCCAAACATGCCCATAGTACTATTAGTTGGTTTATTTGGACCAATAAAAAATTAAACAATATTTTTAATTCGGCCGATTGTAAGAAGATAAAGATCAAAACATCATGCTTATAGAAGATCGTTCGAGTTCGAATGATGAATCAGTGATGAACGAAAGTCATCGGAAGATAAAGATCAAAACATCATCTGAAGTTCGAG
Source organism: Helianthus tuberosus (assembly GCA_030545235.1). Lineage (NCBI taxonomy): Eukaryota > Viridiplantae > Streptophyta > Magnoliopsida > Asterales > Asteraceae > Helianthus > Helianthus tuberosus. Next base: position 11,426,246 of record CM060436.1, read on the forward strand.
GTCGCATGTGCATTGATTACTTAAGAGTTGAGCTCGATCTCAAAATAGTAGGCTCGAGCCGAGCTTCGCTCGTTCACACACCCGTAGTTAAAAGTAACAATGCTGGGTAATAAGGATTTCAAGTAACAAGTTAGGGCTTTATTAAGAGGGTGTTTGGGGTTGAGTTTTGAAAATAGATTATGTGTTTTGAATAATCAGAATCAGATAATTATCTATATACCTTTATTAAGGAAACTGGGTTTTTTACTCTTTTCGTAATTTTACCATTCGTATACATGTTGATGCATTATGTACAAGAGAGCCAAGCTATTTTAGAGGGGGTAAACTTGCACATTATCCAAAGATTTAAGACACTTTAGGGGTATTTTAGTCATAACACAACATGCCCTAATTATGGCCTCATCAATTCACACTTATATCAGAGCACGGGTTTAAGATGCCTAACAGTCTAAACGTTCCCTCCATTTACAATAGTTGCTTCAGATTCCCTTCACTCTAATCAATTCAAGCCATTGAATGCCATAATTAACCATCTTGAATGCTAGAATCAACCATTGTTGCTTCAATTTCTCTTCACTGGTATCGATTCTTATCATTTTGATGTTATAAAGGAGAGTGAGTTGTTAGAGCTTCATCTTTACTTCTATTTGTTTCAGATCGTTTGCATTCTTGGACACCCACAATCTCTGGTACTATCATAATCACTTAAATCAAACTCGAAATTGAACAATTTTGGGATTTTTGGTTCTTTAGTTATGTTTATGTGGGTTGTATATTGCTAATTATTACCTGATTTTTGTTGGATTACTCCTGATGATGTTCGACACTGAGAAGAAACTTATATACCTTTATTAAGGCAATCAATAAAACTTATATATCTGATTTTGATGTTCGATATCTATGAGGAGGACTTGATAGCCTACGACGGAATCGATCCCCAAAAGCCTCTTCTTATGGCAATCAAAGGCCAGATCTACGATGACAAAACAGGTATTCTGTTAATTGATTTTTTAGGGTTTGATTTGAGTTTCTGGTTATCAGTTAATCTTTATTTGTGTTACTTTTATTCATCATTATGCCTTTTGTTGGGAAAGGTAAGGTTTCGTTTTAGTTTAGTTTACTATCTTTGTTGATTTAGATGTTAACTTATAATTGAAGTAGGGTTTAAAACTTGAATTTGGGCGAGTTTTTTTTTTCTCTTAATTCACTCTCAATGCTGTTGATAGCTTGATTAATTGTAAATGCATATATATTGACTTGGCAAAGTAAAAGTTGATAATATTACGGTTTTCAATTGATTTTCTAGATGTTTAGTTGTTAAATACCATTAGGTTATTAATTGTCATCCTGATTAATATGAATTTTTTTTTTTCATGTTATAGCATCATTGTTGGTACTGTTTGTAGGAATTGTTTCATGATGATTTATTAATCATATTGTTTTCCTTTTTATTTTAACTTTGGGAGAACCGGTATGTTGAACATGATATATGTTTGTGTATGTACACCAACAGGGGTTTTAGTTCACACCTACTATGTTTCTTTGGTCATACATCTCGAGCACATGTTCACCTTACATAAACTGCAGTGTTGCAATCCCTTTGAGGTACCGCGTTTACCCGAAATTTAACCATTATTGTTTGGTATGTTCACTTAGGGTAATATTTGTAATCCTTTCACTGTTTAGTTTATATTTTTTTCTCATCCCATTGCTGTATTTGTTGGCCCATCACAGTCGCCACTTGATTTATATATATATATATATATATATATGGATCGATATGAGTTTGTTAATCAAAGCTAGGCATAAATATTTACAGAAAAATTGTACCAACAATCAAGATTTACATATTTTAATGTAATTTTATTATATAAATTTGTGTTTTTTTGTAGTAGCGTTAATTTTAATATATTAATTTGCTGAAAAAAATAAAAAATAAAAATAAAAATTCGGGTTGAACGGGTCGGGTTCGGGTCAGTATGCGAATATTCGGGTCAGGTTCGGGTTCATATGTATGGCACGATTATCGGGTTCGGGTCGGGTTGAACCCACCTGCCAACCCGCAGGTTTGAAATTTTTTACCTTAAAATCGAAAATCGATAATAACTGCATAATACAATACTTTTTAGTTTAATGGGGCTGGAGGGACAGACAACATTTTGTTGGTTAAGGTTCTTTCCTATGCTGCTAACAATTGGGATAGCAACAAAATGTCATGCTTAACGTTCTTAATTTGTTTGTTAATATTTGATTAATTAAAGTTTTCATGATAATGATTTTGTTATCATCTAAATTTGTTTTGATATAAAAAAGGGTTTGTATACATGTTCTTTGTTTTAAACATGAATACCTGGTAGGTTTATTGAGGGATTTGGGTACTGTAAAAAGTTGATTTTGTCCCCCTTTGAGCTTCAGCATTAGATTATTAGCCCGTTTTGTAATTTAATATAGTTGCAGGATGTTCTGTGATTTGCAGCAGCACACTAAATAGTGGTGTTATGCGGATTTTAAACCTTTAGATGATCTGCAAATGCCTCAAGGTGCCTTACTTGTTTAGTAGAAACACTGTATGCTGATGATTTGGGCATTGAAGAAGGAGTTTATGGAGATCTAGCTATGTTAACTTATGTTAATGTCGTCGCTACTACTCCAGTGGATCCATTTCAGGTGCTGATGTTCTGGGCTTCGTTGTATATCATGACCAAACGAAATGTTAAGCTAGGTATGACACCTTTCACCTATCCATTTTTTTCATTATATTCAGATGATCCATCAGAGGGTGTACCGCCAAATGGGTCGGTTGGGGTATGTTTTATATGTAATGGATCAAATGGGTTAAGCTAAAGGGCAAGTAGTTATTGTTCTTTTTCTTGGCATACATTCTCCTTAAAATGTGGTCAGTGGATTTATTATCAATTCTCAGTTTTTGGTATCCCTGTACTTATGAAAGCTAAAACAATTTCAAGTTTTAATTATCATGAATCTTAATGCGGTCATTAGCCCATAGTGTTGTACTTAGAGCAAAAAGTTTACCTAGAACTATACTAAGTGATCACATAGAAAGCAGGCTGTTTGGAAAATTAAGCAGGAGAGACTAGAGCGGGCGAGGGTCCATTATAAAAGTTATGATGAAGTGATGTCAATTGTCATACCTCTTCTGGTTTATTTAGTTTACATATAGAAGGTTAGAATTCTTATTGCTTGTTAAAGTTTGAATATATCAGGTTCCTGGAGCGGAATCACTTGTTGATAGAGTTGCATTGTCTGTGGACAACTAATTGGAGGTGAAACAACAATTTCTTGACATCTTTGAAGATGAAAGTTACCCTGTTGAATTTGGGTATAAGTACGGTATTAAAAATAGTAGTATTTCCAGCTTTAATAGTTTCTTATGATCACATCATTTCTTTTTATGACATCATCATTATGCTAATATGTAAACAACTTCAGTTTGCTTGTTTTAAGTAGGTTTGTTGTTTCTACAAAGTGAATGTGTTGAAGAATTCAAAGCAGAGTGTGAACAGCCAGATCATCGTCGTGCTTATCTTTTTATTTGGATTCAGTCAAGTACTTTAGGCCTGAGATTAAGGTTAGCTCTTCATACATTTGTATATCATGAAATGCATATTGTGGGAAATAAACAACACGCAACGGCTTTAAGTCGGCCTATCAAGAGAGCCCATGAGGTTGAACCTGGGTTCACATAGCAAAAAGTTCATAGATCTTTAAACAAATTAAGTCAAGATGACACAGGCCTTGCTAGAATCACCATGAATCAAGATCATGTATCAACTGGCCTGAAGTTATCGTATCGGGAAGATGAACGCAACTCTTCTATCAGATCTGTTAATGAAAACTAAAAAGGTCTCCTCCCTGTCACTTGTTCACTCACCAGTAGCATCCAGCTTGAAATGGATTGCCAAAATAAACTCCTTGATCATTATGTTAAAGTTCAGGTAAACCACGCTTTGATTCATATGGGCATGTTAGATGTGGTAATTTTGGCATGTTAACTAATTGACGGGTCGATATTAATTTATTTATTTATAGGATAATGTATTCTTATACCACCAAAGTATATAAAAGCTTCCACCAAGGCTCTCAAATATTAGAATAATGACGGGTTGATATTAATTTTATTTTACTGTCATTCTATGTAAGGTTATTTTTTCTGAGCACATTGAGTGTATACTCAAGTTTTAAGTGAAAAACTATATGATAATGTTACCAAAATGAGTGACAACAAAGTTGGTTGCAATAAGAAGAAAGAGATGGAAGATAGGTAGGTTTACTTATTCTAAGGTTATTTTTTTATAACGCGTCAAATGGGTAATATGAAAAGAATTAGCCTAAAAGGGAATAGTGCATTTTTAAGGAATGAAAAATACTAATTCTTACATCCATTTGTACAAAGATTTGTCAATTTTGGTTAAATATATAGGCTCAACCTGCCTTGACATGTACTAAAAGTAAATCACTCTTTGTGATATATTGGTTGTCTTAGCAAATTGGTAATAAAAGTAAATTACATTAAACCCGTCACACAACGTGCGCTAAAAAACATAACTACCCGCGGCAACGCGTCAAATGGGTTGTGCTTTGGGGGTTTTCCTTACAGACTAATGGTTATGGATATGGTTGTCGTAACCTTGCCTTTGGGGGTTTTCCAAAAAAAAATGATTTTTTTTAATTTTCACCCAAAAATATTTCATAAATTACTTTTAACCTAAAACTTTTAGCTTTTTTTTACTTTTAACCCAAAACTTTTTATCTTTTGCAATCTATTTTCACAATTTCTTTTACTTTCAACTTTGGTCCCCTTTATAGTTTTCATTTTCCACAAATTTTTCGCTATATGCTTGGTTCTAAATTTTGTGACTTAACACATCACAACGTGCGTCTTTGGTTTAACGTTTTTACGTTTCGTTCTAAATTTTGCGAGTTAACACGACGCAACGTGCGTGTGTGGGTGAAGATTATTACATCGTCTATTTTTTTTTCCCGTTTGACAGGTTTAACATAACGTGCGGGTCGTAGATCGACTTAGTTATAACTAAATAATCCCCGTCGCGTTGCGGAGGGTCTCAATTCTAGTTGTATTATATTTTGTAATCTATTTTTTTTAAATTAGAAGGCTCTGAACTATACAAAAGAGTAAACTGCAATTTTGGTCCCTGAGGTTTGGTCACTTTTGCCAATTTAGTCCAAAACCCAAATCTTTTGCATCTGGGTCCCTGTGGTTTCAGTTTTATTGCCATTTTGGTCCAAAAGTGAAATTAGGTCATATTTATTTTATAAAATTCTGCTATTTTGTCTTTTTTCCCAGGGGCAAAATAGTCATTTTAATTTTTCTTAATTAAAATAATAAAATGAAATTATCCATTTATATAAAGGGCTCTATTATCATCTCATCTTCTTCAACAAGAACACCCAAAACCCTAACCCTAATCCACTTCAAATTACAGTTCTAATACATCAAATTGATTCCTGCTTGTTAGAAAACCAGATTTGCGTGTTTGAATTCAACTGATTTGAGCAAACAATGTCTGCGATTGTGTGCGGAAAGAGATCATTCTTCGACGACCTGCAAACGTCACCAAATTCTGGTTCGAGTATTGCTCAGATCTGATGGTCAACGATCATCTCCACCTCTCAACCGACGAGTTTTTCGAGGGGTTTGAACATCACCCTGGTTCAAAACCATCTCCTGGACAGCTCTGTTCAAAAGTGGTGCCTCCTTAGAGAAGATGTTGTAATAAAATTAAAATGACCATTTTGCCTCTGAGGAAAAAGACAAAATAGCAGAATTTTATAAGACAAATATGACCTGATTTCACTTTTGGACAAAAATGGCAATAAAACTGAAACCACATAGACCTAAATACAAAAGGTGTGAGTTTTGAACTAAAGTGACTAAACCTTAGGGAAAGTTTACTCTTATACAAAATCTCAAAAGGTTTTCAAATTTGTCACGTTTAATGGTAGTAGTGGATCCGTGTAGTTATCGACGGCTCTTATTCACGTCAACACCGAAGCACGCTACATCCCCCCGCACCTAATCTTCCCCAATCTTTGAAAATCGATACACGTTACCAAACCAACCCCAAACAGACAGAGAGAGAGAGATCGTCAAATCGTCAAACAAAACAATCAATCGAGCCACCGATCCGCCTTATAATAATAATAAATGGAAGGAGTTGGGGCTCGCCTGGGCCGATCCTCGAGCCGGTACGGTCCAGCCACCGTCTTCACAGGTCCGGTTAGAAAGTGGAAGAAGAAGTGGATCCACGTAACGCCGTCCACTGATAACAATAATAATAACAAGCACCATTCTAACGGAAACTCTTCTGCCAACGGTAACAGTAACGACGCCGTCTCTCATATCTTGCTTTACAAGTGGACACCGATTCGTAAAGATCATAACGCCTCCACTGACGACGATACTAACGGTGATGATAACGGTGCTGTTGATGAGCCCCCTCGCCGTAAGATGAAGTATATTCCGGTATGTTTTTTGTTACTTTCTTTTTTTATTTTATTTTTGTCCGATCTGATTTATGTTTTTAGAATTATTTTGTTAGATTATCAATTGTATATATTTTATATCGCATAATAAATAAACCAAGATGTTCAAAATATTTAAAACAGAGACGATTACAGACTAACGACGACAGGTATTGAATCCAATATGTTGACATGATGATTATTTTTTAGTGTAATTAGATTGACTTGTTGACCATGGTGTATAATGATATACATTAAATAAGCAGGGTCCAAAGGGGAGGATTTTGGCTCCTAAATAGAAGCAATTTGAATTAATAAAAGGAAAACTGCCATCTGGCATTATGGTCCCTAACCCTAGATTATTTGAAATACCTTTCATTTGGTGATCTTGAAGAATTGTGAGTCTGAGTTTTATCCGACTGAAAGTTCGAGTGAGCCTGAGCCATCGAGCTGTTTCGATCTTAAAGTGATTCACGACTCTCAGATCAATCCGGTTTTATTTGTTCAACATGTTGTTTTTCAAATTTTTGGATTGGAAGGCTTGGTATTTTTTCTTAAAACTATGCTAATCTTCGTTATTTGTTTTTTATAAGAGTTAACTGGCATTTTCGTCCATGTGGTTTGGTGGAAGATGTCACTTCAGTCCAAAAAAAATTGCGCCAGTTCCGTCCGCAACATTTTTGAAACGTGCCACTTCAGTCCAAAAAGATAACGCGCCGTTAAAAACGTTGAGGACGGAACTGGCGCAAGGCGTTATCTTTTTGGACTGAAGTGGCACGTTTCAAAAATGTTGAGGACGGAACTGGCACAATTTTTTTTTTGGACTGAAGTGACATTTTCCACCAAACCACAGGGACGAAAATGCCAGTTAACTCTTTTGATAAATTAGAATTTTATGGGTAGGAGGGAGAGGTAACATGAACTGTAATATAGATGGATTCCAACTTTTCAAAAACAGAAGAGACGCAAATAACCGAAAAAACATAGGTAGAGGGCATATACTGTGGAGATGAACACTTTAAGATTTGATATCTTTGTTGTTAATCGAGGAGCGAGATTGCAGGATATTCTACACAACGTGTTGGGAGGAGGAGTTAAGAGTTGCCAGTTTAACTTGTGCTATTAAAGAGTCAGTTCTGTAAATTCTCTTATATTGGGAAGAGGAGACAGTTCTGTAAATTCTCTTATATTGGGAGGAGTAACCAAATAACAATTGGTAATTCATTATTTAAGTATCAGGTATATTAAGTTCGGTTTAGGGGTTTACTCTTTTTTCTCTTGTTGAGGGCATTGTTGATGTAGGAGCTTCTTGTAATGCCATCTGAAGTGTGTAAACTGGAGGGAGTACGCGATTCCATATACGCAAAGGGTGAGCCTTGGACCTTGGTGCAATGCGCTTAAAAAGCGAGGGTTTTTTTTAGGCAAGGCTTATAGTGTAAAAATACATTTTTTAGGGGTTTTAGCTTCTTTAGGGCTAGTTTCGATTGTTTTAGGTTGATTCAAGACTTCCAGGCTTGTTTAGGCCTTTAGGGTTGGTATAACTGTTTCAGACTTGTTCAAACCGGTTCAGATAATTTTTGGCCGGAGTTTTGTCAGAAGTTGGCCTGAAAACCGCGCCCCAAGGGTCTGAAAGTGGGGCTTTTGAAGCAGAGCGAGAAGGATGTGTTGGGCCTGAAAAGTGGGCCTAGGCGCGCGCCTGGGTGAGCCTTGACAACAGAGGCTGTAGTCACACTATATGTCATGATGAATGATAGCCACTTATTTAACAGCTAATGAACCAAAAAAAAAGTGTTTTGAAAAAGATGGCCGAGTGTTTCTTGATGGTTTGCTAAGTTTAGCTCTGACAGTCTGACACAATGAAAATCTTTTTCATAATCTTCTTTGATTCTGTGGTGAGGTGGTCGATGCATAGAATGTAAATCCAAGATGGCTCTTTGCACCATCTTGTTCATTTACTTCAATTTCATTTTGTTTTTCTGAAACTTTGATCTAATACCAGTCCAAGATTTCTAATGGGTTTCGTATTGCTGGTTCCATTGTTTAGACCCAACCCAGTTTTCCATCGGACTGTACTCGGAAACAACTAAGAAGAACTCAACTCTAGAAGTTTTATTTGTCTTCATCCTCTAGGTACTAGTATCTTGCAAGGCAAAATTTTGATTTGTTTGGTGGTACTTGACCCCCCTTGATCTTGAAATCGTTACCACCTAGGATATGGGTTCAAATATCACCATTCTAATGTTGATAGATTGCCGTTGGTGGTACAATTTCACTTGCTTTGTGCTTATTTGTTTTGTTTTAGAAGGGCGTGTATATGATCATAGACACTTGGTTTTTTTTCTGTATGTTAGGTTAGAATCACCCTACCCTCATCTTTAAACACATGTGAACTTATTAACATCACCTTGACATAGTAGCTATGATCAAAACAAATAAAAGACACTAAATCACAGGAAGATTGCGCATTGTTTGCATATTATCTGATGCTGAATTACTTTTAGTACCTTTTATCTATTTATTCTCACTTCTACTCGAATCATTCCTAGACCTGCATAGTTTGGAATATTGTGTATTATAACATACACGGAAAGCGATTATCTTATGTTGGGTGATGGTTTTTTTGTGGATGGGTTATCAGATAGCTCTATTGGAGGAACAAAATAATGAGGCGCATACTGATGAAGCCAAACCCACTGAAAGTGACCCAGTTGCTCCAGAAGCTGTGCCATCTTCCAAGCCTGACATGAATGATGTGCCAATGGAAGAGAATCAGGTAATGCTTTTGTAAAAATATAAATAAACGGAAAGTTATCGAGTCATTTGTTGGTTGAGTAAATTATGTTGCTGACAAACCGAAATAGAAGGCAAACGAGCAGAAGATGCGCCGCTAGCCCTTTCTGAATAGCAAAATTAAGTCTTTTTGGCAATGTAAACTCATTAGAGGATATTGACAAAGATACTTGGTTTTTTGCTGCAATGATTGAGGGGTTTTTAAATTTTTTGTTGATAGTTAAAACCTTTTATGAAACAATGTCTGGTCAAATTGATCTATTTGTTCTTCAGGTTTCTGAGAGTATCCAGGCAGACAAAAGCACTGCGGGTTTAAGTTTGAATTTAAATGCTCGTGATGATGGTGATGGTGATGGAGATGAAGATGAAGACGGTGAATAGCTGCCGGATGCAAGATGAGTTGGCAATTATTTCCTAACAAATCCGAGACAGAATTGATTGTGAGCTAGATGATTCTGGACCATTTAAAGTGTGTGAATGTGCACACTTCTTACATAGAAAACTTTGAAATTGAACAATTTTTGACTGATTTGAAATGTTTCTGGACTCAGACTGGAACTTAAAAGAATTCTGAATGATAGTTTCTCCTATATGTAACATTGTTCAGTTTATTTATTTATTTATTTATTTTTATCCGCATTAAAAATTAAAAAAAAAAGACCACCCACAGGCCATAGCAGTGCTGAACTTGAACTTCGGCACTTTCATCTTGCTATATTTAGGTGGTGTTTGTTTTTCTAAAAAAAATCTGCGCTCAAACATTTTACGTACATGAAGAAAGAAATAAGGAAGTTTGGGACACAATTAATCAGAAGCTCAAACGGCAGTCACCATTCGATCTCAAAACAAAATGAAAAACTACAAATATACCAAACTATCAATGCCTTCTTGAGCCTAACTGTGCAGCGTGCTAGTCCTTTTAAGTCTGGAGAGTGGCGGATTTACATTGTCTTCCCCAATCTAAGTAGTTAATGCGGTAGAATATCGGTCAAAGACTGATATTTGAGATATCGGTTACCATGCTGGGGATATCGGTAATTTTAATATGATGCTAACTTTATATATATAGAAATTTAAGACTAACAATACAATATATTCTCCTACCATTTATAAATTAACCTTTTGCAACTTTCAAAACACTAACAATTGTAGCAAGTAGGAACTAACTAAGACTTAAAACATTAACATTTAACAATAACATCTAACAATTAGGACTTAAAACACTAGTAGCAACAATAAGAAGAAAGACGAATGGTAGAACCAAGAAGAAAGGTACTTATATCAGTCAACATCGCCGATATTCTAACCAATATTTTGCACCGATATCTCGGCAAGGGACCAAAACAAAAACAAAAACAAAATGTAGCGTGCGATTGAATGGATTCACAGAAACAAAATGAAGCGTGCGATTGGATGGATTCACAGAAACAAAATGCATCGTTGCAACGTCTCCAAACTGTTGACAAGGTAAGATACCTCAATGATTGAACGGGGCTAGTATATTTGATTTGGATGGACTCTAAGTGATGGTGTTATTCTTAGAGTATTGGAACTCGCTGGTGGGTTGATGGAAGAGTTCGCGATCCCTAGTGAGTGGACCCAGGAAGGAAATGATCAACAATCACTGCAGCGAGTTCATGCGATTAATCAAGGTAGTTTTAACTTTTCACAATTTAATGCATATTGATTTGTGTTTATTTTTTCCACTAAATATTTAACAACAAAATGATAGTTGACATCATATATGTTAGGATTTTTGGCTATATGAAAAATGTGCCCATCCCACATCGGTGCAAGGATGAAAGCTTGGGAGGACTCCAAGCTTATAAAAGGAGTCCAAGGCTTTGGTTTCAAAGTGCCCCAACCAAAAATACACTTGAAGTGTTTGGTTCCTTCTTTCTTTTCTAGTTCTCTTGTCTTAGAGTGTAGGAAGGTTTTAGTTAAATGCTTCGGAAAGTGTGGTTGTAATTGGGCGGGGGGAGGCCTGAGAGATTAGTCTGTGTGATTGTAAAAATTTGTCGCATAGTGGATCTTTCTCTCTGGAAGCCCCACGTATATTCTTGTGTTCAGATATATTTCTCTATTGTTAGCTTTGGGAGGGTTGTTGGGAATTTTGAGACCGCTTGTTTCCCAACAAGTGGTATCAGAGCTCCAGGTTTTGGGGAGGTCTCGGTTTAGAAGGTTCGTAGTATGCTCTGTGGTTGCAGCTTAGTCTGATCTTCCACATCAGAAACGAATTTTCTTGGAGGGTGTCCTGGTATTTTGAAGGTTCGTAGTATGCTCTGTGGTTGCAGCTTAGTCTGATCTTCCACATCAGAAACGAGGATTCGGTTGTCTCGGTTGACTGTTTGTATACGATAGAATTATACAGGAGCTGGATATACACATTTTATCCTTGGAAGGTTCTGGCTAGGAAAGACTTGGTACTTAAGTGTGTCCATTGTGACCCACCTCTCTTTCCTGGGAATCCTTTGTTGGGTGTACTGCTTATAGGCTTGGTGCATATTTTCTAGTATACAATACTGTTTTTGAAGATACGGATACGATGTCAAAATACAGTCCCATGAGGTTCGACGTAGAGAAATATGATGGAAGAATCAACTTTGGTTTGTGGCAAGTTCAAGTCAAGGATGTGTTGATTCAATCTGGGTTACACAAGGCGTTGAGGGGGAAACCGACCCCTGTTCTAAGCAAGGATTCAAGCGGAACCAGTAAAGACGATGACGAAGAATGGGAAGATTTGGATTTGAGAGCGGCAAGTGCGATTCGTTTGTGTCTAGCAAAGAATGTTCTTGCAAATGTGCATGGGATATCAACTGCAAAGGATTTGTGGGAGAAGCTTGAGCAGTTGTATCAAGGCAAAGGCATCTCAAATCGGTTGTATCTCAAGGAACAGTTTCATACCCTTCGTATGGATGAAGATACAAAAATTTCAGATCATCTAAGTGTTCTTAATAATATCGTGTTAGAACTGGAGGCTATTGGAGTGAAGGTTGAAGATGAGGATAAAGCACTGAGACTCATATTATCTTTGACATCTTCCTATGAGCATATAAAGCACATTCTGATGTATGGGAAAGAAACCCTGAAGTATGCGGATGTTACTGAGAAGCTATTGTCTGAAGAGAAAAGACTGGGTAGTAGCGGTCATACTTCGTCAGAAGGAACGGTTTTAATATGCGGGAACGGGAAGAAGAAGCACTCTAAGAAGATTCCTGTATGCTGGAAGTGTGGACAGTCTGGGCATGTCAAGAAAAATTGTCCAGTGGAGCAGATTCGGCAAGCAACTCCAAGTCAGCTAACAATGTCTCCGTCGTTGTTGACGGTGATGATTTCTTTTGAAGTTATGTCATCCCTATGGTATGCCCGTGCTACCATGAAAAGGGATGCAATTTTGTTAGCGGGTTCACGGATTTACACATAGGCATTGGGTTGGCATAGATGCAAGATGTGTGGTGAAAAATTGATGTTGATGGCTGATGAACTTCCGGGTATGCCAAGCGGGGAAGTTGCACCATAAATTTACAGCAGGTTTTTCAACATGTGCCGAGAAGAAATTCTTAGAATGGTCTATTCTAAGTGAAGATACTCTTTTATGGTGGAGTATGATCGTCGGTTGAAGACGGTGTTCCTTTGATGTGGTTGTTTTTTTCATATATCCAAGGTGGAGATTTGTTAGGATTTTTGGCTATATGAAAAATGTGCCCATCCCACATCGGTGCAAGGATGAAAGCTTGGGAGGACTCCAAGCTTATAAAAGGAGTCCAAGGCTTTGGTTTCAAAGTGCCCCAACCAAAAATACACTTGAAGTGTTTGGTTCCTTCTTTCTTTTCTAGTTCTCTTGTCTTAGAGTGTAGGAAGGTTTTAGTTAAACGCTTCGGAAAGTGTGGTTGTAATTGGGCGGGGGGAGGCTTGAGAGATTAGTCTGTGTGATTGTAAAAATTTGTCGCATAGTGGATCTTTCTCTCTAGAGGCCCGTGGTTTTTCTCCGGTTTTGGAGTTTCCACGTATATTCTTGTGTTCAGGTATATTTCTCTATTGTTAGCTTTGGGAGGGTTGTTGGGAATTTTGAGCCCGCTTGTTTCCCAACAATATATTGATGTTACATCTGCTTCTGTAATCTGTTTCATGTTTCTGTTGTTGATATAATTGAATATTAGCTTAAACAGGACAGGGTATGTATGCTAATAGTTGTATGATGTATATGTTAGGATATACAAGTGACTCTGAGGGAAGAGGTTAAAAGCGCGTGTGAATACTGTCCATTTGAGAAATGTGATTACATAGCACGAATATCAAATGAAATCTGCTGCAAGAAAGTTGAGTATGTTATTGAGAAATTGAAAGCGATGAAAGAAACAATTGACGTCCCCTACATATTTCATCTTTCAGAAATATGATATCCATCTTTCAGAAATAAATAAAAACTTATTTTTTTTAACACCAGTTTAATCTACTTCTAATTCTACACCATTGTCCACCGTCAGGGATGGGCACATTTTACACACTTGGATACCGTAGGCCAAAGGCACTTTGGTAGATAAAAACTATTTATCCAACCATTCATTTATACAATGTAACTTTTCATGAACAATTCAGAGAAATGGCCCAAGTAAAAATTAAAAACATTGTACTATAACATTAGTGTACTGGCCCACCACAGCCCAATGCATGAATAAATTGCTCTGTTTTGTTGTGTTGTGTTGTGTTGTGTTGTGTTGCATGAAATATGATAAAAGAGTACCTGCGTGACGACCATTGGCGGACCTAGGTTATGCCCAAGGTGGGCGGGCGCACCCCTTGAAAAAAAAAATTAGTGTATATTTTAGGCAAAAAAACCCGACCGCACCCCTTGAAAATATGCTTGAGCCACTCATCCGCACCCCCAGCAAATAAGTCCTGGGTCCGCCACCGGTGACGACACAGCTCTTTGTAGGGGCCTGTACTGCTTGTCCCCACCCTTTTTACAACATCATTCAAACAATCACTTACAACCAAACAAACATAACAACATATTATTTGTGGAACATGATGAACTCTTCAAAGTTACGAAACCTATCTATTATTCGGTTTACGGATTCCATCTTGTTCCTGCGCATCAGGGGGACACGGTCTCATGGCGGTCGAGGAGTCGACCTTGGACATAGCCCCGAGCAGAGTGGGTTTACACGTAAAATTCTTTGTTGTTCAAAAAAAATTGTAGAATTAATTACTAGGACAGTCCATGTGGTATCACCATGATATTGTTTTAGTTTCTAGCTTTTAGAAATTTCATATGTGGTCATCCTGTGCATGGGTAAAACATTTGGTCCTTTGATGAAAATGATAGAATGGTACGCGGTGTGAGAAGAGAGATGACGAGATAGAGATTTGACACCCGCAGAAAGGGGGCAGCGGGTCAAGTTGAATTGTGGCTATCATAGGGGATGGGGACTAGGGCAATGAAGACGAGGTGGGATCACAATTTTGATACAATATCTTGATGTCTGGTTCTGAATCTGAAGAATGTTTAAACAACAAATGTTTTGGTTTCTGGTACTGTTGGATAAGGTTTTGTGTTTCCAAATGGTGAGGGTTCAATCCGTGGGGTTGGCGTTCTAAAAAGATAAAAAGATGGTTGTAATTGAACTTTTAAACAATAACCCCTCTGCTTCCAACCCCTTTTTAATCCTTCATTCCAAGGTGAAAACTGGTATTAGTGTCAAATGATCCTGAAGGAAATTTTTTGGAAGCCTATGTCAAAAACCTCATTAATTTTATCAAACATTCAAACCCATATGCATTTGTTTCTAAATCAGGTAAATAATGCTGGATTGCCCCAATGGCAAGTCCTAACTGTTTTGGAGTGGTCTTCGTCGGACTGTTTGATAGCCTGTTTTACATATTTGGTTTTAGAAGACACAATTTGGTTCAAACCAAGGAACATAAACACTAATTTTTTTTAATAATAACAATAATATTTTTGCGTTTTCAAATCATATTTTTTTTACAAAATGTTATAAATTTACATCGAGATATATGGTAAACGGGCAACAAGAATAGCAAAACTAAGTCTTTTAAAAATTACGTCTATGGATCCCGGGGTCATAACATTACTATGCATGACCTTTTGAACTCGACTAAGTAGGTCCACAATCTCTGGTGCCAGGAAACCAAAAGCAGAGCCGTCCCCAAGAATGTTAAAAATCTTTTAGGCCTCGTGCGAAATAAAAAAATTTGGGCCCCTCCCTATAATTGGTATCGATCGAATCTTGGTTTTGTTCGGTGAGATACGATACGGATACTCGATATAAATAATAAATATTATAACCAATAGGTTTTTATAAGCATACGTAAAATGTAATATAATAAAGTTGTCATATTACATTATCACATATAAAATTTTTATATTTTACTCCTACATTTTATGATAAAGGTCATTTTTAGATGAAGGTATACCTTTATATGATTTTCTTTTGATATTAGATGCACTTAAAGATATTGATGTTGATATTGCCATTGCCATTGCCAATGCATATATTAGATGCACTTACAGATATTGATATTAATATTGATATTGCCATTGCCATTGCCATTGCATATTTTTCCAAGTTGGAGACGCAACTCATAGTTAAAATAAGCTGGAATCCAAAAAAAAGGAAAAAAATGTGGGAAATGGAGGGATCGAACCTACACCAATCCTGTATATGTTTAATTCGTGAACCAATAGACTAACAACCCATTCATCAACTCTTTCATAAATAAATACTTTTAGCATTTAAAGTCTGGAAAGCTAAAAACAAATAAAAATAATGCGCGATGACGGAATCGAACCAGAAACCCCAAGGACAAAACACGACACACTTGCCAACTGCTCTAGAATAGGCGATGGTAGAGGCTATTTAAGTACGTATAATATATAAAACTTAATAAAAACTTCTCGGGCCCTTTCAAAATTTGGGCCTCGGGCCGTCGCCTGGCTTGGCCGGCCCAATAGCCGGCACTGACCAAAAGTATCAAAAGCAAATGGGATAAACATGTGCTGGTCACTTTGCCCGAAGTTGCATTTAAAGCAGTCTAACCCACCGTGAAAGCACTACCCCATAAGCCCACAAGCGGGGAAACCCCTGTTAGATCCACACATGCATGTTTTCCAACTACCCATCCAAAGACCAAAATGTTGGCTGGTCTAAGGGTAGATCTCCCTTCCAATTGGTCAGTTAAAAAATTAACGGGTGTCTCTTTCTTAGCAGAAATACCAACACGCCTAAATATGTCAAAAAGGATATCCCTAACCAAATCATGTCGGTACTTGAACCCCGTAAGCTCTCTACAATGAACTGCATGCATCCCAAAAGAATTCAAATACACCTTATGACAAACATGACATATCTCATAACTAGAAATAAATTAAGGATAGTACGGCACTCCACGAGTTACGTGTATTACCCTCTAATTTAACATAGCAAACCTTAGGGTGTAAGGGGCACTCCTCTAAGTGGGGAGTGACCTCTCTTACCCACAGCCAATCAGCACGCGCCACGTCAACTCCCCACTTAACTCCCCCACACCCTCAATTTGATGGCGTCACTTCTCTCTTGGGGGACTTGCTTTTTTTTATTTTTTTTATTTGTTGTAATTATGCATGTATTATAAATTAAACAAATATTAATAAAAATTAAATAAAATTTAAGAAAAGACATTTCATTAGATGAGTTGAAGGGTTTAGGAGAGTAATGTAGAGGGAGTTGTTTTGGGTTTGAAAAATAAAAAGATTGAAGTGGGTTAGTATTTATTGGGTTTAGGAGAATTTTTTTTTTAATATATAACGGCTATATAGCCGTTTTAATAAAAAAACGGTCAAAAAATACAAATCTCATCGGTGAACATAACCCGCTCCCCACTCCCCGATTTGGGTCATCAAGAGGTCGGCGGCGGTGTTCCCAATCAGAGAGTACCCTCCCCGGACACCCTTACCCTCTAATTTTCTATGTTCTTCCCTTCTAACTTGTACCCCAATTATTATTATTATTATCATCATTTAATATATAAAAAAACAATACAACATTTGTCTTGCAATAAAAACACAAAACCGCCAAACTTAAAAGGCCTCCAACCCTAGCCACCCATCATCATCACTCCCACTCCCACTCACTCTCAAACCCATAAACGCCACCATGAAGAAACTCAAACCATCCAAGACCAGCGGCACCGTCCACCCATCTCCGCCACCCATCGCCACCCACCTCGCTCTTCTACCGGCAGCCATCTTCACCCTCACTCTCACCCTCTCCCCAGAAGACAAAGAAATCTTAGCCTACCTCCTCTCCAAAAAAACCACCACTGCACCCACTGACCACTCCCCCCTCTTCAACTGCAGCTGCTTCCGGTGCTACATGAGCTACTGGGTCCGCTGGGATTCCTCACCTAACCGCCACCTTATCCACCAAATCATTGATGCTTTTGAAGATGGACTTTTTCACAACAACAAAATCAAGAAACATAGAAAAAAGAAACCTCCTCCTTCTACTACTACTACTACTATTACTGCTCCTGTTAATAATAATGATAATGATAATTTTAGTGGAAGTGAAGGTGTGGTTGATGGAGCTGAGTCAACTCGGTCGATGGAGCTGAGTCGGCTGAAGCTACACGAGTTTGAATCGGTGAAAGGAGAAGAAGGAATGGTGAAGAGGATGGTGAGTTTTCTTGGTGAAAGGATCTGGAGTGTTTGGACATAGGGTTTATAAGTTATAATCAACAGTCAAGGCCAAACAAGGTTGTTTCGCTCAAGCTTTTTGTTTAATTTGTATTTCTTTTTTTTTTTTGTAAAATATACCCTTTTTTTAACAGTGTAGAAAATTGGTGCTTTGTTTATTAGTTTTAGTTAAAAGTTAATGTTATTGTTTATTCTTCTTCTCTAGTTCTCTTGGCTTTTTTTAATTTTATACATATCATCAACGTTTGCATCCAATTTAAATGGATTCTGAGTACAAAGAAATATATAAGGAATTATTTATTATATTTATATAATATAATTTTGTAACATTTCTAGGTATATAGTTTTGTACATTTAGTGTTTATGCTTTAATTGGTTGTACCCTTAGTTTAGAAGGTTGTAGCTTTTTGTTTATTTATATACTATTAATTTTTAACATTATGGTGCATTAGAAGTGGTACTCTAAGGGCATGTTTGGATGGGCTTCTCAAAACAACTTATTGGCTTATTGACTTATCAAGAAGCCAATAAGTTGTTTTTGTGTTTGGATAGACTAAAAGGACTTTTGGAAATAGCTTTTTGCAAAGAAGGAAAATCAGATTTTGAAAAGCCAAGATTTCATGACTTTTGGATCCAAAAGTGACTTTTCAAAAATGAATTTACTAAATTACCCCTTCTTTACCCCCTTATATTTAAAAGAATGCCCATTTTAGTCATTTTACACCAATAAGCTAATCCAAACACTTTTTTTAAAAACTCCTTTTCAAAAAGTCATTTTCCCAAAAGTCATTTTTAACTCTAATAAGCCCATCCAAACATGCCCTAAGCATATTCATATTGTTTTGTGGTTTTTTTTACAAAACATACTATTAATTTTTAACATTATGGTGCATAGAAGTGGTACTCTAAGCATATATTATTGGACAATGTTTTTTTTTACAAAACAACTAGCTTGTGTGGGTTATTGTTTTGTTCCAACTCTCTTTAATTGTACCGGTACCTACTTTCCCGTTTTTTGGTACCTGTATCGGAACGGTACCAGTAACGGTACCGGTATTTACAGGTAAAATACAGGTAAATACCGGTACTGATACCGAACTCGTATATTCGGTACCGGTACCCACTTTTCCCGTTTTTCGGTACTTGTACTTTGGGTACCATTACCGGTTTGATACCGAACGGGTACCGTGCTCATCCCTAATCAACATCAAGTATTTGTATTTCCCTCCACAAGACATTTGGAAACACAATGTGATCGTTTGGATATCTAACTTGATACAAAGATGTAGTAGTTAATCCTTAGGTTTGTGGTTTTAAAACGCAACGAGCGGGTCGATAGAGAAGTATAAAATAGATTCACTGCGCCGTAATTGTAAGGCCCTAGCAGTATAAAATAGATTCATTGTGTCGTAATTTGTAATGCCCTAGCCGCAACGCAGCGGATCTTACATCTAGTTATGGATAAATTACATTCGTATGTTTGTTATGCCGGAGGGCGTGGAGGGTGCCACCTCACCTCCTATAGCCCCATAGGGGCGTCACCGCCCATACCCCACCCTTTCACAATAATAGGGGTTTCACAGGTGGGGCCCACATCATTTCATCCAATAAAGTTTTTTTTAAATTATGTTTAATGTATAGGGGCGTTATCTCACACCCTCCAAGTTAAGAGAAGTCGTGATAAAGCCCCTGACTGATGTGGATCTAACGTAGCGCTGATGTGGCGTGATAAAGCCCCTAGGGGCTTTATCCCACACCCCATAGCCTTACAAATAAGGATAAGTTGATATTAACTTCAGCTTTTATTTTGTAGCGTATATAAGAAACACTTTGTTATAATTTGCTAGTAACTAAATTTAAAGCCGTGCCGTGGAGCTATCTACTCGAGTTAAATGGGTTATGTATAGTTATGATTTTCATACGTATGAATGTAGTTTTTAATAAAGTTAGTTAATTTCCTCACCAACCAAAATATCTATACTGTCTATAATAAGAGATTATTGGCTGATGTAAATCTGCTTACTTGTCAACTTCTAAGCTATGTCATATGTCGTTGCTGATGTCATAATTCCGGTTTCAATATTTATATCTACATAAATCTATTTCAAATATATAATCTGTTTTATTATTAGTAAAAAAAGGTTTTATTTCGGAGGGAACTTTGAAATTGCATGGGGAGAAGAAATTGCCATTAATGCACTGCAAGAAGTAATCACATCTTTCTCTCTCCTTCTTCTTCACTCTTTCTTATTCAAACTTTCTTCTCACCGATTCCATTTCACATTTTTCTTCTCATTTCAAAATGTCCGCATCTTCTGTGCAAACTATGTCATCCGGCAAGAAATCCGATGGTGAACCACCATCTTTGTCACTCAGTTTCATTGATGATTTGAATCCGTCCAAAGATATGTGGAATCTCAAGTGTCGAATCATCCGGAAATGGGTTCAGTCCTTTCGTATGGATCTGATCTTGCTCGATGAGAAGGTATTAGTGTTTGTCAAGCATCTCTGATGTTTTTTTACTATTTTTATCATTTTGCATTTTGAGTTTTGTGTAATTTAGGGTTAGACAAAAAGAAACAAAGAAGAAAATCTGTTTGTTTGTTTTTTTATCCGAAATAGATAATTATTGTAAAGTGACTGTTTGTTTGTTTGTTTAAAGAAAGAAAGATGGTTTTTTGTTTGTTATTTGGATCTTTTATAATTTAGGGTTAGATATAAAGAACCAAAGATGAATATTTAGGGTTAGTTATAATGATAAAAAGACTCATAGTTTGGTTGGTTTTTGGTCATTTATAGATACTTACTGTTTGTTTCCCTGTTATAGGATTAGGCACAATGAAACAAACATGAATATTATTTACTTATTGATCCTTCATATGTGGAGACTTTAGCCACATGTACATTTTATATTTTTTTGAGATACTGTTTGTTTGTTTCTAAAGTATGTGCTTTCACTTATTTGTCAGGGCCGTAAGATTCAGGCAGGGATTAAGGCTCCATTGATACCTATGTTTATCTCACAGCTTCATGAGGATGAAGTTGTTATTCTCTCCAGATTTGGTGTTGGAGAAAACACTGATGCTTACAAACTTATTAACCATGGTTACAAGATTAACTTTTACCGATGTACGGTTGTTACACGTGCGAATGGTTGGCAAGGTGTTAATTACGGATTTAATTTCATCGCACATTCACACATTCTTAATGGAGAAGGAAAGGATATGCTCACGTGCGGTATAACTGTTTCTGATAATCTGATATATGTTTTGCCTCCCTTTTCAGTGTCAATAATTTCTGTTGCTATGTTTACCATTTTATATGTTGCTGGAATTGTTGTCTGGTGTGGAGCTATGGAAATCTTTCCTAACGAAAGAAAAAAGATGAATTTGGATCTTCAAGATGTCCAGTAAATTCTAATTTGCCATTTAGATAAATTTATTTGTGTGTTATGATTGTATTTAATACAATACCAATGATTAGTTTATTTTATATAAAAGTTCATTAAATGGTTGTTCTTATTTAATACAATACCAATGATTATAATATTTTATATATAAGATTCTTTACTGCATTTAATGGTATATTCATAGTAATTCATTTTCATTATTTAATGTAAATGATTATGTAAATCATATACTATATTCACAGTAAATGATTGTATGAACTTTCAATGCTGTTCTTTTAATGCTATTCTTTGAGTTAAATCATCTACTATATGTTGTTCTTATAAGTTGGCTATTTGGTCGCGTTATAGTAACTTTATTGTACTAACCAATAGATTGGTAAAACCTAACAACCTTTAACCACTGTTATAATGATCCATGGCAGTATCTTTGTGTTGTTCCCCCATCTAACAACCTAACAACCTTTAACCACTGTTACATCTAACTACTGCTAGCTAAGGTCTGATACTATTACAACAGACAAAGTAAACAACTGTTTCTTCATTCCACTGCTTCATTCCAAGCAGGGCTTTGGTCTTTAGCAACACTTGACTTAGGGCAGTAGATTAAATAGCAGCACTTTCTCTTCAGCTGTTGTTGTACACAAGCAGTTGTTAATTGACAACAGTTGTAGTATACAAACAGTGGATGAGGGCCATCAGATGTTATAACCACTTTAAGGTGGAAAGTCTAATGCACGTGAGCATCTTAAGAGATATACACTGATGTGAACCAGTTTTGGCTCTTATTATCTGTTTCTCACAAGAACGCAAATGATTGTATTAACTTTTAATGCTGTTCTTTTATCTTTTTCTTTTAGGGGAGAGGTAGTCCGTTGTACTTTGTGGAATGCGTATGCACAAGAATTTAAAGATTTTTTTGTCTCAAAACTCTCCGAATGAGACTGTGATGGCTGTCATTCAGCATGCCTGGATTAGGAAGTGGCCGGGTAATTTATATTTGACTGATTTATTTCGTTTAGTTTTCCCAATCTCCATTTTGTTACATTTTTTAAGAACATTTTTTTATTTCTTTAGTGATTTGTAATGAATTGTTGGATATGTATATTGTTTCTTGCAGGTCAATATACTGTTCAGAGTGATAAGTTTGGAAGTCGTCTATTTCTCAACCAAGAAATTGATGAGATTAATGAACTTCGCAAGAGGTACTATCCCTGATTTATATTTCATATTTTTATTAACATAAGTGTGAGTATTAACGCTAATTGTGTTTTTATTTTTATAGTCTTTTAGTGAAACAATTTGAAACTGGTGCTTCTTCTTCTCAAACCACTCTTTCATCTCAGAGTGTATTTCCAGTCCGTGAAGAATTTCTAATTGAGACTCCTAAGAGACATGTTGATGAAATTATTGAGATTGATAGTGTACGAATAATTCTATATACATTCATAGGCATTTTAATTTTGTTTAATCTTTTCTATGTTTTATCAATTGAGCATGTTAATAACGCTTTATCTGTGATATTGTAGGCAATGTCATGTGTGGTAGTTGCAACGATCAAAATTGTTCAACAAAACTATGGATGGTTTTATCCGGCATGTCGAGACTATAACAAGAAGGTGTTGACCAAAATTGAGTACTTACATTATGCTAAAACCATTTCTGATGAGGTCATGAATCTGTCACCTGCTTCATTGGTTTGTCCGAAATGCGATAAAGAATGCACATCGATAACCATAAAGTAAGTTAACGTCCGATCTTTTTATGTCCAGAACTGCTATGGTTTTTGTTGTAATTTACTTGGCATTTATTACAGGTTCAAAGTACATCTGAGAGTGCAAGATGAAACTGGCAGCGTTTCTTTTGTGATGTTTGATAAAGATGTAATGAAGCTTATTGGTTCAACTGCGAATGATATAAGGGAACGCCAAGTGAAGCTCGGTGATACTGAAACTTTTCCCCATGAAATATCACGGTTGGTCGAAAAGAAGTTGGCGTTTAAAATTGAAGTTTCTGATTACAACCTTAACCATGACTACCACGTCTACATGATCCAAAAAGTATGTGATGATCCGGACATAATCGCTGAATTGGTTGCTGGTAATGGAAATGCTCTTGAGGTTGCTGATGAGGTAAGAGTTTTTGTATATCTTATATTGATTTATTTTTTTCTTTCCAATTTTTGTAGTTTAAATATCTTAATTAAATTCCCTTTTGGTAATATTTTGATATTAGGTGTTTAGTCATGAAGGTTCAGAAATTAAAGCTGTTCAATTATCTGAATCCTCACAGATGGTCGGTGCTGATATTTCAAAGGTGAATAAGAATTCTATAGTTTTGTTTTTTGGTTGAGTATAGATTATATTACATTGTTTGATACCTTAGTAGTTGTTTTGAGATTTAATTGAAGGATGTTGTATCTGTTATGGCCGACTCTTCCGTTGTCGAAGCTGAGAAGGATTCGGCCACCAGTCCTAATGGTAAACGTTCGTTGCAGGATGTGGAAGGTCAAAATGTTGGGGAACTCTCTTCTAACAACAAAAGGGGCCGGAGGAAGCCATCTATGCTTAACACTTAGCTTCTTTGACGTCAGTATATTTTGATGTTTAAGCAAACCTATGTTTTTGGTATGTACTTAAGTATGTGGTTGTTTGAAGTTTACTTGTCGTTGGTAAGTGTTAAACTACTCAAACAGTTCTTTTCTATGTTTTAGATGTTGGTAACTTATGAACTTGGAACATGTGGTAAACCATTATGTGGTTTACTTTTTTGTATTATGCTGGGAAATATAATCTTTGCTTATAATGTGTGTTTTGATTTGGGAATACAGTATATGAGATGTCTAAATTAGTTTGACACAGTCTAAATTCTCCTTTTTTTAATATAGAGTTTGAATGTATCTTCAGTAGTTGTTGTACACAAGCAGTACTTAAGGGACAGCAGTTGTAGTATACAAACAGTGGATGAGGGCCATCAGAAGTTATATCCACTTTAAAGGGGAAAGTCTAATGCAAACAGCTGATTATGATGAATCTACTGATGTGAACCAGTTTTCGCTCTTATTATTTGTTCCTCTTTAAGCACTGTTACATATAACTACTGCTAGCTAAACACTGATACTATTATAATAGACACAGTAAACAACTGTTTCTTCAGTCCACTGCTTCAGTCTAAGCAGGGCTTTGGTCTTTAGCAGCACTTGAGTTAGGGCAGTAGATTAAATAGCAGGACTTTGTCTTCAGCAGTTGTTGTACACAAGCAGTACTTAAGGTTCAGCAGTTGTAGTATACAAACAGTGGATGAGGGCCATCAGATGTTATAACCACTTGGGGAAAGTCTAATGCAAACAGCTGCTTATGATGAATCTACTAATGTCAACCACTTTTGGTTATTAGCTGTTCCTGTTTAACCACTGTTACATATAACTACTGCTACCTAAACACTGATACTATTACAATAGACAAAGTAAACAACTGGTTCTTCATTCCACTGCTTCAGTCCAAGCAGGGCTTTGGTCTTTAGCAGCACTTGAGTTAGGGCAGTAGATTAAACAGCAGCGCTTTGTCTTGAGCAGTTGTTGTACACAAGCAGTGCTTAATAGACAGTAGTTGTAGTATACAAACAGTGGATGAGGCCCATCATACGTTATAACCACTTTAAAGGGGAAAGTCTAATGCAAACAGCTGCTTATGATGAATCCACTTATGTGAACCATATTGTTTGGCTCTTATGAATCAATAGTGAATAAGCTTTTGACAAATGTTTTGAGCATCTGCGGTTCTGATGAAAGGAATGATTTAAAGTCTAATGCAAACAGCTGCTTATGATGAATCCACTGATTTGAACCAGTTTTGGCTCTTATTATCGTTCCCCTTTAACCACTGTTACATATAACTACGGCTAGCTAAACACTGATACTATTACAATAGACAAAGTAAACCATTGTTTCTTCATTCCACTGCTTCAGTCAAATCCGGGCTTTGGTCTTTAGCAGCACTTAACTTAGGGCAGTAGATTAAATAGCAGTGCTTTGTCTTCAATTTTTGTTATATTCTTTTAGTTAAATCCATATAAATTATGATGTTTAATAAAACCAAGACAAGAATGTTTAGAAACATGTAGTAGTTAAATCCATATAAATTCCTTGGTGCACATAAATTATCGGGCAAGGTGACTCGGTAAAAATCTATCATTAAACTTCAACTCCAAAATATAAATCTTGTGGATCGCGTTGTAATAACTTTATTGAAGGAACCAATATATTGGTAAAACCAAGACATGGATGATAAAAAAATATGTAGTATTTAAATCCATATAAATTATGGATTTTTCAGTTTCACTTGGTTATATTTTTTATACAACACCAAAGGGCCCTAAATTTGGCTTAATTTTGCAATTAAATGGTCTAATTCTTTCAATAATTTCTGGCCCATAAGTTGTGAACCATAAAATCATGTCAAAGGCCCACAAAATGAATCAGGTTTGTTAAATCACCATTTCATATCGTTCGCTATGTTTATAGCTTCTTTTTCGACTGAATCAAATTGAAGATTAAAAATTAGCGCGAAAAAACTCAACTTATAATTCAAGACACTCTTAGTTTGGAAGCAATCGATGAACACTAAATGGTAGGTTTTTCTATCTCATTTGTTTAAATCTATTATCAACATTTGATGTGATCATCCACTTATTTAGTTAGGTTTTAAATTGGGATGTTCAATCAGCACTAGCTGTTGAGAATAAATGTTTTTTTCGACAGTGATTACAATAATCACCTATAGCTAGCCCTAAATCACACATATGTGCTCAATTCTTATGTACAGTTATGGAGAGTAAAAAGAATTTTATACCAAGATATAGAGAGTATTTTCCACAGTGCAGTCCCCAACAGTCCAAAGAATCAAGGAAGATAAGAAAGTCTATCTTGAATAAGCGTAGAAACAGAGGTGTGGTTCATGTTGTACAGACACCTCCTATTATTGATACACTTCTGGGCAATGTTACTATCACAAAAAAACGATAATGGAGGTATGTTTTTTATGGTCATTTTTTTAAATAAATATATATATGAAATGTTATATTTCCCGAAATCAGTTTCTTGATATATATCAACAAGTATTATCAAAAGGTGTCTACGAAGCTTCAACTCTACATTACACACCATGCAGTGTAAATCAGAAACAAACGGTAATGTCGTTGGAATTCTCTTCTAAAAAAATGGGTAAACAACTCTTGTGCTACTTTTCTAATTATCCTACAACATGATTGTTGTTGTTTATTGAATATGTCTATGTAAAATATGTGAAAATTGTAAGTGTTTGTAGCATAAATTAACCAAATCTCTTCATGTACAGCATGTCACACACCCGACAAGTTAGATCGAACATGTGTTAGTACAATTCCTCTGACTTCATCCAGTCTTGGTAAGGTTATAAATCTTATTTTTTTTAAGGTATGTTATCCGATTTGACCTTGTCCCTTTGTTTGGATTTTAGGACAATCTGGAAAGGCTAATTATGGTGTTTATCACCCTAGAAAGAGGAAACAAAGTTTGAAAACCATGGATATAAGTAAATTTGATTTATCCATTGTAGCTGATTTAAGCAGGGCATCTTCAATGGTCACTCCTCTTCAACCATCAAATCATAAAATTGATAGCACTCCATTAACGGATATTACAAACTGTATGCTATATACACTTTTGTTATTACAACGCGATCATTTATTGAATGTTAATGTAAGTTTGATAACATTTGTAAATTTTATCTTGCAAGTGGATCGTGTTACAGTAAGGTCCCGTCGAAGTGATATTCCAACTCCTCAGAATATTGACATTAGAACTTCTCGACAGTTGCCAAAATGTTCCGTTGTAGCGTTTAATGGTATGTGTTTTACTTTTAATGCAAAACTAAATATAGGTTTCTGAGTCACTATATTTTTCGAATTTATTGCTTATCTTCCTATCTGTTGTAACCGATGTTAATTGCCATTTCCAAAATGAAACGGCAGGAAAAGAAAATTCCTACCCTGGTGAAAGGTCTAACTTTGATGATCCCGATTCGGAGGATTGT
Source organism: Helianthus tuberosus (assembly GCA_030545235.1). Classification (NCBI taxonomy): domain Eukaryota; kingdom Viridiplantae; phylum Streptophyta; class Magnoliopsida; order Asterales; family Asteraceae; genus Helianthus; species Helianthus tuberosus. The sequence goes on from CM060436.1 coordinate 11,453,715, forward strand.
TTACCATCTTCTATCGTAAAAAAGATTTACGGAATTGCAAGAGGTAAATACCCTCCTTAAACTTATCAAAGTATCTTTCCAAATAACAATTTAATCTCCTAATATTTCACTTATATAATCGTTTTTTTATCTGCCTATATAATTTTGTAGATTACGTTGATCATGGAGATGCTATTTTTGTATGTTCTTACTGTCATGCAATGATTTGGAAAGATGAAATGCTTAGGGGTAATTTGCATTCTAAGAAAACTTTTTTTTCTCTTTGTTGTTCGAACGGAGACGTTGAATTGCCTTCCTCACCTGCTCCTCCTCCACTGCTCGAAAGATTTTACAAAAGAGTTACTCCTGAAAGCCGCAATTTCATGAATAACATTCGAGCATATAACATGATGTTTTCCTTCACATCCCTTGGTGGCAAGGTTTCTAAAACTTTTCAAAAAACCAAAGGTCCTTATGTTTTTGGACTGCAAGGACAACATTACCATCGCATTGGTAGCCTGCTACCGAATGATGGTGAAGAGCCCAAATTTTCACAGCTTTATATTTATGATTCCCAAAACGAGGATTTTAATCATCAAAAGGCTGTAAGGTAAATTAAGCATTAAGTAAATTCTAATTTATGTCAAGTGTTTTATATATATCTGATCTATACAATAATGTCGTTTTGTACACAGTGTCGAGCAAGGTTCGAAGACAGACACTAAACAACAACTTGATCTTGCCATCATATCGAGTCTTAAAAAAATGTTGGATTCATGCAATCCACTTGTGAAGTCATTTAGAATGGTAGGAGATTGTTTTAAACAAAATGATTGGCAAAATGTAAGACTCAAGCTCATTGGAGTAAGGGATAAGGATGGTAGAATTTTTAACTTGCCTACTGCTGAAGAAATTGCTGCCTTAGTAATTGGTGATTTTGATGGAGCATTTGATAAAAGGGATATCATAGTTCAAACAAAATCAGGCGATCTTCAGAGAATCAGTGAGCTTCATCCCTCTTATCTTGCATTGCAATATCCACTTATCTTCCCATATGCAGAAGATGGATTCAGACTTGGTATTAAACATCGAGGTGTTTCAGTTGATTGTGATATACTTAGAACCAGCACCACAATGAGAGAGTACTTTAGTTACAGAATACAAGACAGAGCCAACCAATTTTCGTTGTTACTCAATGCCCAAAAGCTATTCCAATAGTTTTTAGTTGATGCGTATACAATGATAGAATCTGCACGGTTAGCTTACATAAAGACACAATAACCCAAACTTAGAAGTCAAACGTTTAAGAATTTAAATCAAAGTGTTCAAAGTGGCCAAAGCAATGCGTCAAACTGTGGAAAACGAATTTTGTTGCCATCTTCATTTACCGGTGGAGCGAGATATATGATGCAAAAGTATCTAGATGCTATGGCAATCTGCAAAGCTGTAGGATATCCGGATCTCTTCATAACAATCATTTGTAATCCCAATTGGCCTGAGATTTATAGATGTTTAAAAGACAAACGGTTGAACCCTCAAGATAGACCGGATATTATCGCACGGTTATTCAAAATTAAAATCAATCATCTAATTCAAGATTTCAAGAAACATAAATTCTTTGGTGAGATACAAGCAAGTAAGTCATTGTAAATTGTTTTAATTAATTTCTCAAATAATACTTTTACTAACACTTTTTTGGATGTAATATTTCAGTTATTTATACAATCGAATTTCAGAAACGTGGTCTACCTCATGCTCGTATATGTTTGTTCTTAAGTGCCGAGAGCAAATTTCCAACGGCTAAAGAAACCGATTTGGTTATTAGTGCTGAAATACCTGACAAAGAGATGGATGCTTCACTGTATGAACTTGTCAAACAATTTATGATCAATGGTCCTTGTGGTACAAACAATCCTCATTCTCCATGCATGGTTAATTTAAAATGTTCGAAGAAGTTTCCGAAAAAATATGTAGATGAGACTTGTGTTGATTCTGAAGGATATCCTGTCAACCGACGTCGTCAATCATGCAACACAGTAGAAAAAAATGGCGTCTTACTTGACAATAGGTTTGTCGTTCCGTACAATGCTATGCTACTCAAAAAGTATCAGTGCCACATAAATGTTGAGTGGTGTAACCAAACAGGATCCATCAAATATCTCTTCAAATACATTAATAAGAGTCCGGATAGAGTGACAGCTTCTGTTTACGAAAGTACTACCACTGCTAATGTGAACCCTCAAAACAAGGAAATGACAAATAATGAAAAATTTTCAAACGAAACAGAAGTAGATGAAGTTAAAGCATATCTTGATTGTAGATATATTTCAGCGTGTGAAGCTGCTTGGAGAATCTTTAAGTTTGACATACACTATCGGTTTCCATCTGTTGAAATATTACCTTTTCACTGTGAAGATGGTCAGGCTATTGTTTATGACGATAATTCAAACTTGTGTGATGTGGTCAGTAACCCAACTGTGAAAATGTCTATATTCACAGAATGGATGAAATGTAATCAAATGGATGCATTTGCTAGAACTTTGAAGTATATAGAGTTCCCCAGATACTTTGTATGGATACGCAAAACACGAAAGTGGGTACGTAGAAAAAAACCTTTTGGTGCAGTTGGTAGGATACATTATGTATCTCCATCACTTGGTGATTGTTATTTCTTGAGAATTTTATTGAATCACGTTATAGGACCAATGAGTTTCAATGATATAAAAACAGTTGATGGAAAAATATATCATACTTTTAAAGATGCATGTTTCGCTCGCGGTCTGTTGGACGATGATAAGGAGTATTTAATGGCCATTAATGAAGCAAGTACATGGGCTACTTCTGATTTCTTGCGTACATTTTTTGTAATGCTCTTGATGTCAAACTCCATTTCTAGACCGGGTATTTTCTGGATGGAAACAAAATCTCTATTATGTGAAGATATATTATATCAGCAACGGAGGATTACTGGTATTCCTGGTAATTTTAAAAACTTAAATAAAATTTCAGATTCCATTTTAGTTTAACCAAGTATTTAAAAAATCTAATTACGAAACATCTGTTATATTTTTTAGATTTGGTTCTTAAAGAGGAAGAGATTGAAAACATTTGCTTAGCACATATCCAAAAACTGTTACTTGGTTATGGAAGTACGTTAAGCAACTTTACTGACATGCCAAATGTTCCTGACAACTACACTTCAGCATTGAACAATCAATTGATAATGAAGGAACTTTCGTATGATCGGGCTATCTTAAAAAAGGAACTTGCAGCTTCCCTAAAATCTTTAACTGATGAACAGCGAAAAGTGTATGAAACCATCATGAATGCAGTTGTTAAAGGAAGTGGAGGAGTTTTCTTTCTATATGGATACGGTGGAACTGGTAAAACATTTCTATGGAAAACATTTGCAGCTGCCTTACGTTCCAATGGTGAAGTTGTGTTGAATGTTGCATCCAGTGGTATTGCATCACTTCTATTAGATGGTGGTAGAACGGCTCATTCCAGGTTTGTAATTCCGATAAATGTTAACGAGGATTCTATATGCTCTATTGAACCAAACAGTAAGCTAGGAGGCTTAATCAAAGAAACTAAGATGATAATCTGGGATGAAGCGCCAATGACACATAAGCATTGTTTTGAAGCTCTGGATAGAACAATGAGATATATAGCCCGTTCCAGTAATCCGTCCTTGCAGAACAAACCTTTTGGTGGAAAGATTGTGCTTTTTGGCGGTGATTTTAGACAAATCCTCCTAGTCATTCCAAAAGGTACCAGAAGCATGATTGTAAATTCTTCATTGAATTCTTCTTATATATGGCAGGATTGTCAACTACTCAAGCTAACTGAAAACATGAGGTTAAAAATGGGTACCAAACCAAGTAATTTTAACGAGACCAAGGAATTTGCTGAATGGATTTTAAGACTTGGTGATGGTCTACTTGGTGGTCCAAATGATGGAGAAGTGGAAATTGAAATTCCAGATGATTTACTTATACTCGATGCAGTCAATCCTATATCTTCATTGATCGCTTTCACATATCCGGATATGCAAAAGTTTTTATGCAATTCAAATTACTTCCAACAAAGAGCCATTCTTGCACCCACAAATGAAGTTGTGGATTCAATAAATACAGAACTGTTAAATAGTATGCCTGGTGAAGAAAAGATATATCTCAGTTCAGATACTTTACGTGAGTCTGAGGATCAAACCGACCTTAACATGGCATTGTTTCCTCCGGATGTATTAAACAAATTGCATCTGTCAGGATTACCTAACCATAAATTGGTTCTCAAAGTTGGAGCTCCGGTAATGTTACTTAGAAACATTGATCAAACAAATTGTCTGTGTAACGGTACACGACTTCAAGTAACAAAACTTGGAAAACTTGTAATCGAAGCAAAGATTATTACTGGAAATAATATAGGTCATCATACTTTGATTTCAAGATTGAAAATGACACCGTCCGATAAAAGATTACCGGTGAAAATTGCACGAAGACAGTTCCCATTATCTCTATGCTTTGCAATGACCATCAACAAAAGCCAGGGACAATCACTTGAACGTGTAGGCTTATATCTTCCAAGGCCGGTTTTTAGTCACAGACAACTATATGTTGCTGTATCACGAGTAAAGAGCAGGAAGGGTTTGAAGATCTTGATATGTGACAGGGGAAAACAAGTGTGTAAAACCACAACTAACGTGGTCTACAAAGAAGTTCTACAAAATCTATAGTCGTTGTAGAAATAGCATTTTGAAGAAAAGTCTTTTAATGTTTGAAGTTATTTGGTATTATGTTTTGCACACCCTATCAACATGTTCCTTTTATCTAATAATAATGGATGTTATTTTACAGAATTGTTTTAAAATATAGTATACATTTTTTAAAAATGATACCTTTAACAATTATAAAATAATGAAAGTAACAATAACATATATCTAAAAGACAAGAAATAACTAATACAAGTAATACTTTCAACTGTTAGTCATTAGGAACACTTCATGTTCTTAATATATAGCCTGCAGTGGTTCAGTAACATATGAATTAAAATCTTTTGAGTAGCTAACCCTTCGTACCACCAAGATCAAAACTAAACTACCAACCTTTACAAAAGTGTTTTGTGCAAACCAGCAACCACAAACAAAAAACATTGTTTCCATACAAAATAACATTATCTGAAAGAGCCCCACAACCATTCAGTCAAACAAGAAAATACCTTTACCCATGACGAACTTAAGGGTAAATTCTTCACGAGGAACCAAGTTTTTATCCTTCACAAACTGTTTCATGTTTTTTATGTAAAACCGATCATCAGGAGACTCGATACCAACTCGAACATCCCAAACATTTCCAGCAGCATCTACAATCTTTAAAGTTCTTTTCCTGTCCAAGCCAAGTTTTTTAGCGATAACTTTTTAATACGCTGTAACAAACAAAAAATAATGTTAAGAAAGATAATATTATAATATGGTTAACACAATGTAAGGTCCTGTTGGTACATTTTGGTTACAGAAACTTACAAAATGATTGTCCACACGGAAAACTACTGGAATAGTTTCGTTGTTTGTAGTTACAGCGAGCATTTCAGTTTCATTGTCCTTAGTTATGTCATCCACATCTTCACCATCAGAAATACTGATAACCTCTTCTACCACTTCTTCCTTAATAGCAGCATATAATTCCGGTGGCAACACTAAATCAGCTTTCTTGGAACAATTGAAAACAGACTTATCAAAAGTGTGAAGATCAATCATTTCAAACACAAGAAGATGTTCATCACTTAGTGAAAATTTCTTCTTAATCCGTCCCCATCCAGTTGTTATGTAAAGCTGATTGTCACTAACATCCATTCGAACAAAAAATTTATGCTTCCCAGGACCTCTAATAACAACCGGATAATTCGGAATGGTATTGTCCATCTTGTGATGTACAAATAAACGATTGATATGCTACAACGAGAAAAAAAAATATTAGTAGTTTCATATACGAAACCATATTAAATAAGAAACAATAATAAATATACCGAACCCAGATTGCGAACTACATACCATAGCATCAGGTTTATCAAAATCGCCATTGAGTCTGTAGTAAAAATAATCAGATGGAGCAAATGCAATATTGTCATAGAAATAAAAGATCCGGAAACTTTGTAATGCTTCTTCATACTGAAATACGAGCCATGATCCAGATTGTAGTTTCAAAGTTTGAACTACGGAATACCACCCATTGTAGAGATAATAGAAGTTTCCTATATCATATATCTTGACTTCAAAGACTTGCCCATTAGTTGTCCGTACTTTGACAAACCCAACAGGATAATTAAACTCTTTTATCCATTGTTTATATTTTTTTGGCAGAACCTATGTATAAGTATATTAAAATCAGAACTGTCTAACATGATGTTATAAAGAAAATAAATTCGCAATAACTGAGATTAAAATACTAACCAAAGATTTTCTTTGGTTGTCGGTCATGTAAGAAGCAAAACCATACATTTTCTATAAAAAGAGAAAAATGTTAAAAGATGGTAAGTAACTGAGAGAACATGATGAAAGGAAATAGCATTAGTATGCAACCACTGTTTGACCAAAGTCAAACCACTATTTTTTAAAAAAGTCTGTTTGACCATGGTCAAACCACTGTTTGCAAAACTATGACTCTTAGTGGTTCAAAGGTCTGCTTGACCATGGTCAAACCACTGTTTCACCAATGACAAACCACTGTTTTCTCCTCAGAACACTGTTTAACCCAACATCGATTTTAATCATATATTTTCATAGCCCCAAACGTTAAAATATTATTCATTTGCATACTCGACCAAATGTTATTTTCGATGCAGAGAGTTTCTAATGCTTATTAATATGTTTCTATTCTTCACAGTGTGATACAAAACCCTAAATATATAAACCTCAATATATAAACAACTGATAAACAATCATTTTTAACATAGCCCGAAATATATAAACCTCAATCGAACATCCATACAAAACTATAAACTTCAATCGAACATCAATACGAACATTCATATGATGGAATCTGAAGTATAACAAATCAAATAAACAAACATGATCACAAATTACAGTTCATATAAAAGAACAAACCTAAGATAAAAAATCATACATGCAAGCGTGATATAAAAAATTACATGAAACAAAGATTTCAGAAAAACAAAATCGAATCAATACGTTTTCGATTACCTTTTGCTGATAAGGAAAAATCTTTAACACTCCCTGTCGTTGGTTTGTCGCCCTTCGAAGAACGGAGATGGAAATGGAACGGTAGATGAGTGATTAGAATTTGGGGCCGGATTTAATATAAGGGTTTTAACGGGCCTACAAAATCTTACACAACAGTTAAGCTTAATTGGATCAAATATAAGGGGCTTTATTGAACCTGTTCAATAACATTTGATTATTTGAATTAAATACAAACAATTTAAATGATGTATTATAATCTATTTCGATGGTTATTAAAGCTACCCATGTGGTCACACATACTGTCTTTAACATTACTTTATAAAGATATAGAACTAAAGACCAAAATTTAAATGATATATTATAATCTGTTTTTTAGTATTTGATTTCGATCATTACTAAACCTACCCGTGTGGTAACACGGGTCCTACACCTAGTGTTTGTTTATGTAGATCTTCTTTTTTGTGCTCTCGGTTAAAAAAAAAATCTAAATTTTAAAAACTCATCAAACCTTATTTGAGAACTGTAATAGAAATCATTCAATTTGTCGACATGATCTTAATACAATATATTTAAAGCAGTCTGACCCACCGAGAAATCACTACCCCCTAAGCCCACAAGCGGAGAAACCTCTGTTAGATCCACACATGCATGTTTTCCTCCTACCCATCCAAAGACCAAAATGTGGGTCTAAGAGTAGATCTCCCTTCCAATGAGTTAGTTAAGAAATTAACGGGTGTTTCTTTCTTAGCAGAAATACCAGCGCGCCTAAATATGTCAAAAAAGATATCCCTAACCAAATCATGTCGGTACTTGAACCCCGTGAGCTCTCTACAGTGAACTGCATGCACCCCAAAAGAATCCAAACACGTCTTATGACAAACATGATATATCTCATCAACCGAGAGCATGTTTGGCTTAACTTATTTCTAACTTATTAAAAGTCCTTTTCCCTCAAAATAAGTAAGAATTTCTTACTTCTTGATTTCTTGTCTCACAACAACAGAAAACCCAAACACTAAAATAAGTTCTTTTACCCACCAATAAGTCAAAAGTCAGAAAAATAAGGAACCCCAAACACCCCCTGAAAATAAAGAAATTATGAGACGATACTTAAGGATAATACGCTAATTACCCTCTAATTTATCATAGCAAACCTTACCCTCTAATTTTCTATGTTTTTCCCTTCTAACTTGTACCCCAATTATTATTATTATTATTATTATCATCATTTAATATATAAAAAAACAATACAACATTTGTCTTGCAATAAAAACACAAAACCGCCAAACTTAAAAGGCCTCCAACCCTAGCCACCCATCATCATCACTCCCACTCCCACTCCCACTCACTCTCAAACCCATAAACGCCACCATGAAGAAACTCAAACCATCCAAGACCAGCGGCACCGTCCACCCATCTCCGCCACCCATCGCCACCCACCTCGCTCTTCTACCGGCAGCCATCTTCACCCTCACTCTCACCCTCTCCCCAGAAGACAAAGAAATCTTAGCCTACCTCCTCTCCAAAAAAACCACCACTGCACCCACTGACCACTCCCCCCTCTTCAACTGCAGCTGCTTCCGGTGCTACATGAGCTACTGGGTCCGCTGGGATTCCTCACCTAACCGCCACCTTATCCACCAAATCATTGATGCTTTTGAAGATGGACTTTTTCACAACAACAAAATCAAGAAACATAGAAAAAAGAAACCTCCTCCTCCTTCTACTACTACTACTACTACTATTACTGCTCCTGTTAATAATAATGATAATGATAATTTTAGTGGAAGTGAAGGTGTGGTTGATGGAGCTGAGTCAACTCGGTCGATGGAGCTGAGTCGGCTGAAGCTACACGAGTTTGAATCGGTGAAAGGAGAAGAAGGAATGGTGAAGAGGATGGTGAGTTTTCTTGGTGAAAGGATCTGGAGTGTTTGGACATAGGGTTTATAAGTTATAATCAACAGTCAAGGCCAAACAAGGTTGTTTCGCTCAAGCTTTTTGTTTAATTTGTATTTTTTTTTTTTTTTTGTAAAATATACCCTTTTTTTTAACAGTGTAGAAAATTGGTGCTTTGTTTATTAGACCACCCGTAGTGGGGCGGTATTTGTAAAAAAATTCAAAAAAAAAACGCCTAAAAACGCCCCCAAACCATTACATGGGGCGTTTTTTTTAGAAAAAATTAAAAAAAAGCCCCCTTGGCGTTTTTTGAATCACGCCTTCCCCCCTTCTCCCTTGTCCAATCATCTTTCAGCCCTCTTCTCCTTATCCAATAAGATTTTTTCTGTGTTTTTTCTTTATTTTATTTAATGCCCCATCTCCACTACACCCATTTTAGAAAACGCCCAATAATACCCTTTTGCTGACTGGACCACCACATGGCGTAAAATGCCCTAGGGTGAGGGCATTATCTTCCCCTTCCACTACACATTGGTCTTAGTTTTAGTTAAAAGCTAATGTTATTGTTTATTCTTCTGCTCTTGGCTATTGTTAATTTTATACATTTCATCAACATTTGCATCCAATTTAAATGGATTCTAAGTACAAAGAAACATATAAGGAATTATTTATTATATTATGGATAAATTACAGTCGTATGTTTGTTAGGGTGTCACCTCACCTCCTATTGCGCCATAGGCGTCACCGCCCATACCCCGCCCTTTAACAAGCGGCGCTGTTGAAGGGGCTTCACCATGGTAAGGCTGGAGGGTGTGGGATGGAGCCCCTAGGGGCTTTATCAAGACACGTAAGCACCACGTAGGATCCACGTCAGCCATAACGCCCCCTTTAATTTGCACGGTGTGGGATGGAGCCCCCTATTAATCAAAATTAAAAAAAAAAAAATTTGATTGGTGCGAAACAAATGGGCCCCACCTGAACACCCCCTTCCTCCCGTTAACATGATGGCGGACACCTCTATAGCGCCCCTCCTTGAAGTGCTCGGTGTGGCGGTATAGCGCCGGCGGCGCCATGGTTGGTGAGCTGGCGGTGGTGGCGCCCCCTACACCCTCCGGCCTAACGAGGAAGAAGGGGCTTCACAGGTGGGGCCACATCCAATAAAGTTTTTTTTTAAATTTAGTTTAATACGGGCGTTATCCTACACCCTGCAAGTTAAGAGAAGGCGTAATAAAGCCTCCTGGCTTACGGGGATTTAACATAGCACTGATGTGGCGTGAATCCCACACCCAATAGCCTTGCAAATAACGATTAGTTGATATTGACTTCAGCTTTTATTTTGTAGCGTATATAAGAAACCTTATTTGAGAAGTGTAATAGAAATCATTTGATTTGTCGACATGATATTAATTTTTGGGGAATCAAACGATAAAGTGAATTTAATACGTATTAAATATCATTTTCTTTACTAATACGTTATGTTTTGTTTTTGAATGGCTAAGTTATGTATACAAGAAAAGGAAAACAGCATCCAAAAGCTTTCACAAAACCATCCAAATAGTAAAAGTAGTTAATTTTTGTAGGGCAGTAAAAGTATTAATTTAACAACCTACAAAAGACGTAAACTCGTTATACACTTTTTATATACAAGTAACAAAGTTCTTATTAATGTATATTAGTAGGATTCTCTCGCGCCAAGCGGCGGAAATTCGATCGGTATCGGTTCCGCGCGTTACAATATAGGCACTCGCTATAGCAATCGAAAGAGAAAAAATATAATAAAAAGTAAAGTCGTGACATGTCCAAAAAGATTTTGAGATATGTTTTATATCGATCGAAAACAGTACTGATGTTGTTCGATCGGAATCAGTTTAGTTCGTTACGACATTGAAACGTCCCCAGTTAAAAATAATAAATTACCATTTGTCGTCGTTTTTGGTTCGGTTTGGTACGACAACAACACAATATCCATTTTCAATCAAATTTATATCGTAATTATGAAAAAAATAAGCACAATCGTGGATTTAGATTTCTTTATTATGTTAACGTACGCAAGTTAAAACAGTTTATTACGGCATCAATATGTCACCAGTTAAAACTAATAAATTACCATTCATCATCCGTTTCGGTTCGGTATTATCATTCATTATCGGTTTCGGTTCGGTTTGATACGAAATACGATAGAAGCACGACATCCAGTTTCATTCCGTACGCAAGTTAAAACAATTCAACATGACATCAATATGTCACCAGTTAAAAATTAATAAGTTACCATTCATCGTCGGTTTCGGTTCAATTTCATACGAAAGCGGCACAATATCTATTTTCATTAAACTTTATATTGTAATATTAAAAAAATACACACAGTTGTGGAGTTAGAAACTTTTTTTTTAAGTTACCGTTCTAAAGTTAAAACAAATACCTAAAAAATAGAATCACTACTAAAACCAAAAAATGAATAATCTATTATAAAAAAAAACTAAAACAAATACCTAAAACATTGTTGTCCTAAAAAAAATATAATCACCATTCAAATTAAATATTAAACAATGAATAATCTTTTATTAAAAAACCTAAATCAAATACCAAAAAAATATGGTCACTGTTCATCAAAAGTTTAAAATCATATGTATAATATTTTGAATGTATAATATAAACTAATCTTGAGCCCCACGCGTTGCGGGGCGGGGGGTGTAAACCGTTCTAAGTAGCAACTGAATAACGACCAAAACAATGAAAAAGCGTAAAAAAAAAAACGAACTTTCAACACCTAGTGACTCATGTAACGTAAAACAAAGATGAATTTATACGAAAATGTATTAGAAAGTCGAGGGGGTCAAAGTTATATGTTGTATTAAAATGTACTAGAAAGTCGAGGGGGTCAAAGTTATACATTGTATTAAGTTTTTAGAAAATGGGAGGCAAAGTTAAGGGGAAGGAAAAAAAACCTATGTAACAACCAAACACCGTATTAAGTAGCAACAAAATGACGATCAAATCCGTGAAAAAGCGTAAAACAATAACACGTAAGCAAAAAATTTACGTCGAAACATAAACAAACTTGTATTTATACCAGCACGTATATAAAAATAAGCAAGTAAAACTCGAGAGAATAAAAATGACATTTTAAAAAAGTTTTAGATAAGTGTTAATGTTGAAAGTTAAACACAAAAACATAAAAAAACATTCGTAGATTAAACTGCTTTAATAAAAATGCATCAGAAAATTTAATTTTCTGTAAATTGCCTCTGGAAAACTGCATTCGTAGACAGTTTTTTTATCTCCTGCTTCCTGGTTCAGACAATTCACATACAAAACTGCATTCGTAGACAGTGTTTCTGGTTCTGTGAACAACAGGTTCTGGTCATTGCGTTTTAGACAGATCCTGGTTCTGTGAACAACAGTTTCTGGTCATTGCGTTTTAGACAGTTTCTGGTTCTGTGAACAATAGTTTCTGGTCATTGCGTATTAAAAATAAAACATTTTTGAAGTGTTTTTACTCATTGCGTTTTAGGTAAACACATTTTTATGTGTATTCAGTTCATTGCGTTTTAGAGAGAACAGTTTCTTTTGTGTTTTTAGGCCATTGCGTTTTAGAAATAAGACATTTTTATGTGTTTTCTAGGCATTGCGTTTTAGAAATAAGACATTTTTAAGTGTTTTCTGGCCTTTGCGTTTTAGAAATAAGACATTTTTAAGTGTTTTCTGGCCATTGCGTTTTAGAAATAAGACATTTTTTTGTGTTTTGGGTGCATTGCGTTTTAGGTAAAACACATTCAGTCCATTGCGTTTTAGAAAGTACACTTTCTTTTGTGTTTTTAGGCTATTGCGTTTTAGAAATAAGACATTTATTTGTGTTTTCTGGTCATTGCGTTTTAGAAATAAGACATTTCTTTGTGTTTTTGGTGCGTTGCGTTTTAGAAAAATTCATTTTTTACGTTTTTTTTACGCAACTGGATTTTCTCCATTGCGTTTTACGCAACTGGGTTTTCAATTTTTTTTTTCGAAAATATAGCAATAGTATACTCGTTTTAAAGATAAAAAAATAATGTCGTATGAAAAAGTTATCAACGTTTAAAAAATGGGGGGAATTGGAGGAGAGAGAAACCATTGTGCTGGATTGACTAGAATGCCCCTAACAAACCCACGCGCCTCCTTTTTTTGCTTCAATTTCATTTATTTAATCTTAGCCCTTGATTAAATAAATAGATGGTCAAGATTACTTCCTAGGCTTCCTACCCAAACAAACTTCCTATTATATCCTAACCCTATTTTTATATGTGTGTGTGTGAGAGAGAGAGAGAGAGAGAGCCCGAGTTTCAAAAGCTAGACATAAGTATAATTGTCGAATGCCAAGTCTTCTTCCTAAGGCCATGCGGTATGAGGGGCTCACTCTAGACATGGAGTTGATGTGGCACAAATCCACGCCTTGGAACACCACGTCGCCTAGGCGTGGTCGTGGTCCGTAGTGATGATGGGGCTTGGAGAGATCATAGGTGTGGAGTTTGCGTAACAATTTCAAGTTTTTTAATTAATAATTAATTTTGCACCTCATTTTAAGAGCATTTTGATATAAATCTAACTGAAAACAAATTTAATATTCTAATAAAGTATTTCTTGATCTCGTATACCCCTTTGGCATGTTTGAGAATTTTTTTTTTTTGTGTGGGAACGAAGGGTTCAACCAAAATTTTTAGGTGGTGCAATTAAAATTTTGCCTATAAAATACAAGAAAAATAAAAACTTTAGTTTTTCTTGATTTTTACTTTCGGTTATTATAACGAGTGTAGGTACTGTAACACTGTGATTGCGGGTGAGTCTACACCTTTTAATATAAACTAGGTTTATCACGCTAGCCGCGTTGCGGCGAACTTCTTTTGTTATTTAATATATGTTTACATGTGTTTTAAAATCACTATGAGCGCGTTGCACACGGAACCACTAAGAACAATAAAAAGAAAATGTAAAAAGCAAAAAAAAAAAAATCGAAAAAAAATCAACCAAAAAAGTTGTATGTTAATGATGTTGTTGGTATGAAACCCGTGGTCAGAGTCTCAGAGATGAGCAAATAATACTGGGTACCGGAACTATTGGGTGTCAGCCCAATGGCCATAGGCACCCAACTTAAACCGGTTCGAGGTCTAAAGTGCTCGGGTTCGAATCCTGCTTGCAGGCTCTTCGCTCCCCTCGAAACGGCTGGGTAGTCACCGCCAGGCAGCGTTGCCGGGTCGCTAGCTTGGGGAGGGGGATCCCTCCCGCGGTCAGGGGTACCGTGCAATTACCCCCAATACTGGGTACCGGTACCAAATTTCCCGAACAAAAGGATCCTAAGTACCAATTCGGTACCGACTTTTGGCATTCCTAGTACCGGTTCGCTACCGATTTTTACCTTCATATACAGGTACCGTAACCGGTATTTTCGGTACCAGTTGCCACCGAGCTCTGATCAGGGATGAGTAAATGGTACTGTCTAGCAGTACCGAATTTCCCGAACTAAAAGATTTTCAAACTCAATCCGGTACTGACTTTTGGCGTTTTCTGTATCAGGTTGGTGCCGATTTTTACCTTCATGTATCGATAATGAACTGGACCGTACCGGGATTTTCGATACCAGTATTTGTTGAGACCAAGGTTATCCAACTTAGAAAATAAAAAAAATAATAATTATTATTAATATATTAAGATATGAATATAATATAATAAATCAACTGTTCATTTCAGTTGATTTATTAATATATAGTAATAACTAGATAGTGATGCCCGCGCGTTGTGGCGGGTTCACTTTGCAGAAGGATTCGGTCGGTATTGGTTGGATTTGTTACGGTGCTAGTATAGCAAGTAGCAAACGAAAAAAAAGACCAAAAAATAAAGTTGTGATATGTCCAAAAGAATATCAACATATGTTTTACATCCATAAAACGAATACTAAAGTTCAAATTCGATATAGCAATAGCAATACATAAATATGTTGACTAACGATTGGTTACAAAATCGAATTTTGTTTTAAGTTAAAAAAAAACTGAAAGCTAAAATTCCTGATATGTTAGGCTATTGGGTATGGGGTTTGGGTTGGGGGAAAACGCCCAAGCCACCACCCCTTGGGGCTTGGGTTGGGGCTTGAGTTGGGGCGTGGCCCTTGGGGCTTGGGTTTGAAGCCGGGCGTGGGGCGGGCTTGAGATCCGATGTGGCGGCCTCCTATTCGCTGTCCACCGCCATGTCATAACGGGTGTTTGAATTTTAATTTTTTGTAATTTTTTTTAATAAACTGCCAAGCCACGCCCCCAACCCAAGCCCCGCCATACCCCACGGACACGTCACTCACCGGTGGAGGGGGCTCCAACTCCACGTGTCAACTCATGCCCCCAACCCATGCCCCACCATACCCCACGGTCTTAACATGTATTTTTTAATTGGTATTGTTTATTTTATTTAATTAATAAAAATATATTGATGGGTAGAGATAAATGCATAACTTGTATCTTAACATCTCTGACAATTACTATTGTAAAAAAATAAAAACGAAAGTAAGAGAAATCATTAAAAAATGTGTTGAAATGGTTGTGCACACAGATGACACGTTTTGCCCAACCACCCCCTCCACCAATAAAACTCAAATATTATTCATGGATGTTCCAGTAAATTTTCAAATAACTAAAACTTTAGTGGCTAAATCATAAATGTGATGAAATCAACTGGCGCAACAACCCTTTATCATTTGATATATATAATAACTAAGTTGGTTACTTATGTCACACACGAAATTTATAGGCGAAATAAAAATTTACTAAGTTGTCGGGTTATGCGTAATACCTTCGGATCCCCGACCTGAACCTCAAACAGAACATTTAGGTAAAGAGGGCTGACCTGAACTTCGCATGTGCTTCGTCGGAGGGTTGACCGTCGCAACCCAGGCTCACTGGAGGTGTGTATCTAACCATGGTTGTTTCTATTTTGACTGAAAAACTGACATTCAAGCATGGGGGTGCTCGTCGGAGTACCAACAGGGTCATCAGAACACTAATCCCCACTGTCCTCGCCGCCGTGTTGAACCAAATCCCCTTCGCCACTGTCGTCTCTCACACTCGTATACCGTCAATCATCATCTTCACCTTGGCGGCTGAAAAGGGAATTAGGGTTTTGGTTCTCATCGTTCAACGAAGAAGACAGACTTTTCAGTCTTCTTAACCTACTATAGTAATGACCGGCAGATGCGACTCTTTTACGTGTGTATTTTACAAAAATACCCTTACTGTAGCACTGTAGCACTGCTACAGTGAATTTAAGTTCTTTAATATATATATATAATGTAGGGTTGTTTTTGCTAATTTAGAAACTCAAAACGAGTCACGAGTCAACTCGGACGACTCATATGTCGGTTATCGCAGCATATAAATAGAGAGAGATTCAACACCAGCTTGCTTGCGACTTTCTTCTGCTGCTACACAGAAACCCTAACGGAAGTGCAAAGAAAAATGGAAAACGGCAACCACAAAGAAGTCCCAGAAGACGCCAACGAACGTATGATCAACACCTTCTTCTTATTATTGTTCAATCACTTACTTTTTGCTCTTAATTTTGCCGTATTTAATATAATCTCTGTTTGTTCCGGTTGGTTTCAGATTGTCCGGGAACACAATCGGAAGATGCCGGAAAATCTGATGCGTGTGCCGGTTGCCCTAATCAAGAAGCCTGTGCTTCTGCTCCTAAAGGCCCCGATCCAGGTCGTCTACTTTATTGTTTTCTTTTATTATTATGTTTTTCTGATTAATTATTATGTGTTTTTTTGATTAATTATTATGTTAATTAGATTCATTTAGGCATGTTTAAGCTTACAAACGGACCAGCATGACACTTAAACCGGATTTTCTTGTTCGTTTGTTAAGGAGATGAACGTGTTTGTTTTAAACAAACAGTTTACAAACACGAACGAAAGGAACACCAAATAAAGTTAGAGTGGACGTGAATGTCCAATTTGTATAATTAAATTGAAAGAATAAGTTTGAAAGAATGTTTTAATGAAGTTGGATTAAACAACGAGACATGTGTTTATGTTTGTTCATCTAATTAACTTTCGTTTATTTATTAAATGAATGAACACACTGCCAAACGGTTCACCAACGGTTCACCGACTGGTTTACGCTCAGTTTTCATGAGTTTTGTTTGTTCTAACCTTGAATCGGCTAGTACTTGTTGGTGTTCTGTTAGGGTTACTTGTTGGTGCACGGTCCTCCCAACCGCCGGAGTGATCTCACTCCGGGAGCCGCTACCCGACCAAGCTTAGCTCCGCGGTGACTTCCCCATGCCGAGTTCTTACCCTAGGCGACATATGCCACTCCCAAGACTCGAACCCGGTACCTCTGGGAAGAGGTGGGTGTCGGTGGCCAACTGGGCTACCCCAGTTGGTTGATAAATGTTAAACAAACGATTTTTTATTTTCATGGCCGGTTCCTTACCATAAACTCATAAAGCGTCAAACCATTAAAACCAAACTGTTAACCAACCATATACATCTCAAACCGGCCGACTTTCTTCGGGTTTGGGGTTTCGGGTGTTCATAAACACCCTACTTGAATATTCACCTGCTTTTTATTCTTTTACCTGTTGAATGTGATGTGTTCTGCATATATGATAATACTCAAATCATCTTTTACTCTAAGTCGTTAATGGCAGTAAAACATTGGATATCGATCAAGGACCGATATTTGAGATATAGGTTATCGCGGTGGGATATCAGTAATTTTAATATCATGCAGAATTTATATATATAGCAATTTAAGACTTAAAACACCAATGTTTAACACTATCAATTAACAAATAAGACTTAAACAATAATAGCAGCAATAAGAAGAAAGACGAATGGTAGAACTAAGAAGAAAGGTATTGATATCGGGAAGATCAGTCAGTATCGCCGATAATATTGGTACCGATATTATGATCGCTATTTGACACCGATATTTACATGGGGACCGATAACCGATACATCACCGATATTAACTGCATAGCTTTTACTAATATTCAACTTTTTGATTAAATTCGTTTGTTTTTTGGGGACAGATTTGATTGCAATTGCAGAAAGAATGGCAGCAGTGAAGCACAAGATCTTAATTTTATCTGGTAAAGGCGGAGTTGGAAAAAGCACATTCTCCGCTCAGCTCTCGTTCGCCCTTGCTGACATGGACTTCCAAGTAGGACTACTTGACATCGACATTTGCGGGCCCAGCATCCCCAAAATGCTCGGGTTAGAAGGCCAAGAGATTCACCAAAGCAACCTAGGTTGGTCCCCCGTTTACGTCGACTCCATAGGCGTAATGTCGATCGGGTTCATGCTCCCCGACCCGGATGAAGCGGTCATCTGGCGCGGCCCGCGTAAAAACGGGATCATTAAACAGTTTCTCAAAGACGTTTATTGGGGTGAGCTCGATTTTCTAGTCGTTGACGCCCCGCCCGGGACGTCAGACGAGCACATCTCGATTGTTCAGTTTTTAAAAGAAACGGGAATAGATGGTGCAATTATCGTCACCACCCCGCAACAAGTTTCGCTAATTGACGTGAGGAAAGAAGTCAGCTTTTGTAAAAAAGTCGGGATTCGCGTTCTCGGTGTTGTTGAGAACATGAGCGGGTTACGTCAATCGCTTTCGGATTTCAAGTATGTGAAACCGTTAAAGAATGGGGGAGAAGAAGAAGAGGATGTTACGGAGCGGGTGATTGCGGTTTTGAGGGAAAAAGCACCGGAATTGTTGGATGTTGTAGCGTGTAGTGAGGTGTTCGATAGCAGCCGTGGCGGGGCGGCCAGAATGTGCGTCGAGATGGGGGTCCCGTTTCTCGGGAAAGTGCCGTTGGATCCGAAGTTATGTAAAGCGGCTGAAGAAGGTCGATCTTGCTTTGCGGGTGATGAGTGTCGGGTGAGTGCTTCTGCGCTTTCTGCGATAATTGCTAAGTTGTTGAAGAACGATACGATTGCGTGAGTGTGAAATGATGTGAGTTTATATTCTGATTTTGTGAATCTTGTTATGTGATTTTCCTTTTAGGGTTTAAGGTTTATTGTGAATTTTGATACCAAATTAAAGAAACTTTAATGTTTATATTCCAGAGTTTATGCAGGAAATGTATTAATAACTCACAGGAAACATGAAGTTTTCTAGATGAACTTAACAAACACGAATTCGTGTTTGTGTTCGTTCGTTTAAGTTTAATCGAACGAATGATGAACGGAAAATACATTTAAACAAACAAATTCTCTTGTATTGTATTAAGAAATTTTTAGAAAGGTAATGTACCATATCATTAAAAGTATTCAATTTATGCATAATATTCTTTTGTTTATGCATAAGTATATTGTTAAAAAATTATTTAATATTTGTTTTTGTATTAGTACATAAACGAACACACATGAATGAATAATTTACCGTTTGTGAAAGTAAATGTACAAAACGAACATAAAATTTTGTCAATAACTAAATGAAAGTCGAACAGTTGACAAATGGTTTGTTTAAGAGTCGGTTCATTTACAATCTTAAATGATCCGGTTAGAAATTGTCTTCTCCAACGACACTTCTTGTAAGTGATCCAATTATAAATTGATTTGAAGGGGAATACCATTGATAAATTAATCAATCTGGTATAACTTTGATTCACCAGCCTATAGTGATGTGTGATAAATGTCAAGTCTTTTTTTTAGTTAGATCATTCTTGTTCCTCATTCACAGACTACGTTTATCTATGGAGCTTCTACATGTAAAAAGTTCATTTTTTAGATGATTCTTTTTAATGATTTTCAACTTGATGACTCACATTATTATTAGTTCTTTTAGTTTATACATAGATCTTTATATTCATTTATTAATAAAAAGGATGTGGATAATAACAAGCAAAATGAAGAAATCGGTTTGAAGGGGCTGTGCCAATTGAAAAACAAAACAAAATTGCATAAAACAACCTTTATGTATTCTCAAAACTGCACGCTATGCCTTTCGGTTTAAAAATCGTTCAGATCAACCTATAACTTGATATTTTATTAGGGGATAGTGAAAAATAATATATATATATAGTATGAAAAATAATAAACAATAGTTGATCCCGTGCATTATTCAGGTAAATAGAAATATCAACTACAAACCAGTGTGCTGAATCTGATTCAGAGAATATCCAAATAAGTATTGTTTTTGCACCAAACTTAATATTTACTAATATATTTTACGACAAATCAACACATTATATTCGGTGTTATCATCATGATTCATGAATGAATAATGGCCTAGTCAAAGTTACATTATAAAAATGATTTTTTATTTCAATAGGCTTTTTGTTTTTATAATTGATGAGATGAGCGCCGGACATGATGTTTCCGGCTTGTCCATCCATATGTTCCTTCAACAAACAATTGAATAGTTTTATCAAAGGTTATAGTCTAGGGATATTAACATCAACGTTGGAGAATTTGCTAGTCGCTAGTCGGCTGGTGAAGTGGGGACTAGCGACTACTCGAGATTAATCATGTAATTTTCAATTTTATGCATAAATTATATACATTTTTATAGGTAAATATTTTAAGTAGACAAGTTTTATCTATTCCATAACTCATTTTTTTAAGTATACAAGATTAATTGTTGGAATTCACATGGTTTGGTTGGAAACCGGCTAATTTACAGGTTTTGGCCGGAATATACAGGTTTTTTTGCCGGAATCTGGCCGAAATCGCCGATTTTTTGACCGGCCAACTAGTTCCGACTAGAGCTGACTAACGATTAATGGACTCATTAATGAAAATTCACTCTGTTACTAGCCGACTGATGATTAATCGCGATTTTTACAGCACAGATTAAGATGTGACAGAAACACGTCTTTTGCAATGAGGATAAGAATTTAAGTTTCATGGTGGACTAAACGTGCAAATTTAGAAATAGAATTAATTGATGCGTGAGTTAGGGGCTGTTTGTTTGCCTCTTAAAAAGCCTATTTGACGACGGGCCAGTGGGTAGGCCCACTTTACCCGCTCTGGATTATCTCTAGGAAGCCCAATTATGTGAAAAAGCCCATCAGAAGAGGTCACCTTGCCCACTAAGTTTCCTTCCCTTTTGTTATAAGCGGGAAAACAGCTAAGTGGAAGTACAGGCCTCATTTAATGAGCGATAGGAAAAGGATCTCGCCTGAAAACACTGTACTTCTCCGGCAGAAGCATTAATTGAGAAAGGCATCTCGCCGCTGGGGGTCAGACACGTGTCTGCACCCCCCGATAACCTCTAGAAGCCGTTGGATCATATGAGAGAAATATCTAGTATGATAAGATCAGGCTGTTATATAAGAGCAAACAGGAAGAACAAAGCGAGGTATGGTCTCCGGTTTTATTCTCATTTACTACACCTTCATTTACTCCCTACGCATTAACTTCCGACCATTATTCTATCACATTTAATACACATCAATAAGATTCACACCAAAAAGGGAAACCTTCCGGTGACTATACTCATCGAAGAAGCTCCTTTCATTTCCGGCAAGTTTACTTACTCTCACGCCGGAGCTTGGTCACGGATCCCCCTCCCGGGGTCCCCCGTGACGAGGCTAACGGTTTACTCTTTTGTAGCAAGCAAGGATAAAAGCTCTTGACGTCACCGAAGATCCATCTAACGTCAGCCGGAGGTTGGGTATTCGACATTGGCGCCATCCGTGGGACATCAGCCTGCCCGGTGTTCCCACACAAAAACTCAACGTCCAGAGAGCAGCTTATCCTGTTAAAAACAACATGACAACCCCACATAACTCACGTGTCACTCAGACGGCACAAAACGACTTGGATAAAGTCACTATAGAGGATATTACTCATGAAGAAGATAATGAGAATCAGGCAGGAAATCTGAGGGAAACGGAACATATCACTCCTGATTTTGTGGCCATGCACAGGGAAAGGTTAACCAAGTGTCTTGAAGACTTAAAGAGACAGGAAAGACTCGACAGCCTCAGGGCCAGACTTTCTTTTGACACACCCTCCAGCCAGGAAGGAACGAACCTTCAGAACAAGAACAACAATGGTGACCAGCTGGAAACATTTATGTCTGCCCTAAGACAGATGTCCCCTGAAGAAAGGGAGGATCTAATCACAGGCCAGAAGTCCAAGGGCAAGGAAAAAGGGAGAGACAACCCCGATGACAGCGGTTTGGACCAACCATACTTGCCACGAGATTTGGCCGAGGTCTCAAAGTTCACAAGAAGAATCTCAGAAGCACCTATGCCTCCCAAGACAAAACTACCACCAGGTTTCGATCGATATGATGGAACGAGAGATCCAGAAGATCACCTGCATGCCTTCAGAGGAGTGGGGCAGCTAGGAAGGTGGCCTATGCCAGTGTGGTGCCACATGTTTGTACAAACCCTAACGGAAAGAGCCCGGCTTTGGTTTGATAGCCTCCCCCCCAGGGAGTATTGACAGCTATGAAGAACTGAGTGAAAAATTCCTCAGGAACTTTGGCCAATAGAGGAAGGTGGTCAAAAATCCGAACGAAATCCTTCATATCAGACAAAGGGATAACGAGCGAATAGACCAATACATGGAAAGGTTTGTTAAAGAGAGTATGAACATCAAGGACATCCCGGAGGTTATGAAGATTAGTGGTTTCATAAATGGGCTGAAACATGCACAACTATGTGAAAAGCTGGGAGAGGAGTTTCCACCCTCCTTTGACAATCTTATGGACAGAGTCCGGGCCTTTGTCCGGGGAAAGGACACGGTCAGCAAAGCAAAGGAGACGGATGTCACGCCTCGGAGGATTGCCCCAGCCGCAAGACCTGCTGACAAAGGTACGCCTTATTCCCGGAAACCTGCCTTTGATAGAATGTTACATGACAGGGCAAGGCCCTCATACTCTCCCTATAGACCCCGAGGGAGAGGTCCCCCTCCTTACCCCGATAGCTTCACCCCTCTCATTAAGACCCCAAGTGAGATACTAGCCACGGAGAGGGTAAAGAATTCCTTCCCAAGACCACCCCCCATAAAACCGGGGCCAAAGGCACAACCAAACGAATTCTGTGAATTCCACAAAGGTTTTGGGCACAAAACCGATGACTGTATGTACCTCAAAAGAGAAATAGAGGCCGCGGTGAAAACGGGGAGACTGGCCCATTTGGTCAAGGAAATCAAGGAAGGGGGAGGGGATCGTAAGGGAAGAGATGCACGGGAGCCGGGGAGGGCAGACGTTGATATGATTAGAAGAAGAAATGAGTTCGATACCACCCGAAGTGTAAAGGCCAGAATCCTAGGCTCCCCGAACTGCATGAAAGCTCCCATCCTCATGCCATATTTAGAAGAAAGCGAGGTGCAACGACTCCCGCTGAACATCTCAGCTGAGATAGCTGGACACAAGGTGTCTAGGATACATGTGGACGGAGGCTCAGGCGTCGAGGTAATATACGAACACTGTTTTCTCAGGTTCGACAGGGACATAAGGGATAGGTTGGAGGAAGATTCAATCCCATTGGTAGGGTTCAACAACAGTGTGTCACATCCCCTGGGAAAAATCAGGCTCCCATTCACAGTTGGCGTAGGGGATCGGGTCCGGACGGTTGATCTGACCTTTACGGTAGTCAGGGCACCCTCTAAGTACAATGCAATCTTGGGAAGACCCGGAATTGGTGATCTGCGGGCACAGGCCTCCACCCCCCACGGAGCTTTGGTATTCCAAACACCAAAAGGTCTCGCATGGGTTAAGTCCGCCTACGAAGTAGTTTCTTCCGTGTCTAAAGGAGAAGAACCAGGGAAACCCCAGGGAAAGAAGGTGGAAGAGTGGGTCCTCTGTGATAGGTTCCCATAACAGACAGTCAAGGTTGGGAGTCCCTTGAGTGACAAATGCAAGAGTGCCCTGAAGGAGTTGCTCCTCCATAACATAGAGGTGTTTGCATTTCAACATGGGGACATGACGGGGGTCCCAAGGAGTCTAACGGAGCACCGACTTAACACCTTTACATGGGCAAAACCAGTGAAACAAAAGAAGCGGAGTATGGGACCTAATAAAAGAAGGGCTGCTTGTGAAGAAACTCGGAAGTTACTCAGAGCGGGGATAGTCAGGGAAGTCAAATACCCATCCTGGGTTGCCAACCCAGTCATGGTTCAGAAAAAAGACGGAGGATGGAGAATGTGCATCGATTTCCAAGATCTAAACAAAGCATGTCCCAAGGACTGTTATCCTCTCCCGGAGATAGACACCCAGGTGGACTCCTTGTCTCAATACCCCCTGAAGTGCTTCCTGGACGCCTACAAGGGGTACCACCAAATTCAGATGTCAATAGAAGACGAGGAAAAAACCGCCTTCATCACAGACGAGGGGACGTTCTGCTACACCAAGATGCCCTTCGGTCTCAAGAACGCTGGGGCCACATACCAGAGGTTTATGAACACCCTGTTTAGGGAGCAACGAGGAAGGAACTTGGAAGTATACGTCGACGACATTGTTATCAAAAGCTTGACGGAGACGGCCATGATAAGCGATATAGCCGAGACTCTCCACACCATGCAGGACGTGAATATGAAATTAAACCCTGGGAAGTGCTGTTTCGGAGTAGAGGAGGGTAACTTCCTGGGAGTAGTGGTCACCAAGGGTGGGATCAAGGCAAACCCGGAGAAAACCCAAGCGGTGGCTGAGATGCGATCCCCCAGGTCCCTGAAGGACATCCAGCAACTAAACGGAAGACTGATAGCATTAAACCGTTTCTTATCAAAGGTGGCTGACAAAACCCTCCCCTTTATGAAGGTATTGAAAGACTGCCTCCAAACAAACAAGTTTAATTGGACCGCGGAGGCTGAAGCAGCCTTCCAAGAAATGAAAGCATACATTTGCAAGCTCCCAATGCTGGCCACCCCAGTACCCGGGGACCCATTGCTCCTGTATCTGTCCGCCTCAAAAACGACCATAAGTGCGGTCATGATGGTAGAGCGGGAGGGGAGACAGATCCCTATATACTTCATCAGCAGAACGCTTAAAGGACCTGAGGAGCGGTACATGCCCCTGGAGAAGCTCGCATTAGCTCTTGTCTTCGCGTCCCGAAGACTCAGGAGGTATTTCCAAGGGCACAAGATCACCTTAATGACTGATCAGCCCCTTCAGAAGGTACTCAGGAGGCCGGAACTGTCCAGACGGCTAGCTAAATGGGCTGTGGAGTTAGGGGAACACTCTCTAGAGTTCAAGCCCAGGACAGCAATGAAGGGGCAGATACTGGCCGACTCCTTAGCAGAAGTCCCTGAGGACGAAGAAAGGGAGCTATTGAAATGGGAAGCTTTAGAAAAAGAAGAAAGAGAGAAGGAAGAAGAGGCGGTGTGGAAGTTGCTTACCGATGGAGCATCCAGCGAAGAGGGAAGTGGAGCCGGAATCACACTGATAAGTCCCGAAGGGGTCGAGCTAACATATGCTGTAAGGCTGGATTTCGAGAACACCAACAATACCGCAGAATATGAGGCCCTCCTAGCAGGGATGAGGCTGGCACAAAAAATGAAAGCAAAACATGTAGAAGCCAGCACTGATTCACAGCTAGTAGTAAAACAGTACCAAGGAGAATATGAAGCTAAGGACAGTACCATGGCTCGATACGTGGAGAAAGTTAAGGAGACGGCTAAGGCATTCAAAACTTTCAAACTGGAATACATCCCTCGTGGGAGGAACAGGAAATCTGATGCACTTAGCAAATTAGCCTCGGTAGCATTCGACCATCTCGCAAAAGAAGTTAAAGTGGAGGTCCTGACATCCTCCTCCCTTAACACAGCAGAGGTTGCCACAGTCGAAGGTCCCCAAGAAACATGGATGACCCCGATAGTCAGATTTCTCCGGGATGGAGCTCTACCCGAGGGGGAATGGGCTGCCCGGAAGATAAGGGTCAAGGCCCTACAGTATGAACTGATCGAAGGAGAACTATACCGGAGGTCATATCTGGGCCCGTCCCTAAAGTGCGTTGATATGGAAGAAGCCGAATATGTGATTAGGGAGATGCATGAGGGGATTTGCGAAATGCACTCGGGGCCAAGAACAATAGTGAGAAAGGCAATGAATGCAGGGTTTTACTGGACACAGATGTACGAAATGGCATCTGAGGAGATCAAGAAGTGTGACAACTGCCAAGTGCATGCACCGATGACCCACCGGCACAAACACCCCATGGTACCAGTTTCGACGTCGTGGCCATTCCAGAAATGGGCCATCGACATAATTGGTCCTTTCCCGGAGGGTCCAGGAGGGGTCAAATACGTGGTGGTAGCCATTGACTATTTCACTAAATGGATTGAAGCGAAGCCCTTGGCAAAGATTACTGGAGACCAGATGAGAAGGTTCGTGCTGGATAACATCATATGCAGATATGGGGTTCCGAAAGAGTTGGTGAGTGACAACGGGGTCCAATTTGCGGGAAGACCCTTCAAACCATGGTGTGAGCAGATGCGGATCCAGCAAGTGTTTACTTCCGTTACCTATGTCCAAAGTAACGGGTTAGTGGAGAGAGCCAACCAAAGCGTCATTAAAGGAATGAAGGGTAGGCTTGGGAGGAAACAGAAAGGCTGGCTGGAAGAACTTCCGTTTGTGTTATGGGCATACAGAACCACCCCCAAAAGTTGCAACGGGGAAACCCCGTTCAGCCTTACTTATGGGACGGAGGCTGTCATCCCTGCTGAGATTGGATCCCCCACTGCCCGAATGAAGCTCCGGGATGAAGAGAATGAGCAGGACCTCAGGATGAACCTAAATCTGTTGGAGGAAAGAAGGGAAATAGCAGCAGTTAAAGAGGCCCAATACAAAAAGCTCCTGGGAAGCTATTACAACGCCAGGATGAAGAAGCTCAACATCGTCCCAGGGGACCTAGTTCTCAGGGCCAACGAGGCTAGTCTGCAAGAAAATACCGGGAAGCTAGGCCCCAACTGGGAAGGACCCTACAGAGTCACGTGGGCAAATGGCAAGGGGACTTGCAAGTTGGAAACAATGGAAGGCAAGGAGGTTCCCAGGAACTGGAACCTCATGCAGCTAAGGAAGTATTACATGTAAGGGGTGCACCCCCAAGGAAAACGGCCAAGAGCCACTTTTGTAATGGATAACTATATGTACGGGGGCCTTCCCCCAAGAGGACGAACCTTTTGTAAACAATCTATGACGGGAGGTATAAGCCCCAAAAGACTAAATGAAAGACGGGCGAAAAACGTCCCATTTTGAGAAAACAATGGACAATTACACCTGGGCAGACGTGCCCAGGGACACCATTAAATCTAAAACTAGAACAAACAAACACACGTGTATGAGGCATTCAAAGCATGTCCAAAAGCCCGGCCGTGGGGCTAATAAAGGTCTAGCTAACCTAAAACGGACAAAACGAGTTAAAAACACAACACCGCGTTGTAAACTTGTCCACTGATTGGCCTCGAACAGACAATCACAGTTTAACAAAAAAAAAAAAAAAAAAAACAAACAAACAAATAATGCAAACACACCTACATGTACAAAACTACGAAAGGGAATCTGCTTTATTTACTACAAAATACATATACAAAGAAAAGCCCTAACAACTTGGGCAAGAATTAGGAATGTACAAGATTGCAAACACAGCAAGATAAAACAAAAACATAGCTCCTCGCTAAAATAGCCTAAAAACCCTCAGGGAATCACCAAACTAGCCTCCAGAAAGAACCCCTGCAAAAGCAAAACAGGCAAGAAACAGGCTACAAAACAAAAAGGCCATACATAACTATGAGCCATACGGTTAAAAGTCGAAGTGGTCCCCAACACAAAAGACCACCCGCAAGAGTTAAGCAAAACACACAAGTACCCTAAAGTAAGTTAAAGTTATTACAACCATATCGAAGTGTATCAAATGTTTGGAAATCATTGGGGATAACCCCCGGAAAGAGACGGTGGAGACGAAGGACCGGCAGAGGAGAACAGGGTCTTCAATTCATCAATAGAAATCAAGGGATGCTCCAGGATTTTCTCAAGGATGGCCGGGGTCTTATGACCAAACTCCTCATTCAGCTTGGACAGCTTCTTCTTAACCTTGGAGTCATACAGAGGAGTCTCCTTCCTATCCAAGCCTTGAGCGGAGTATTTGTAGCCATCCTTCAATCCCGACTGGTACCCAACATCCCTATAGGCCCTGTACACCTCCTCCAAACCGCTTTTAAAGTCCTCCGATTGAGAAACAGCAGTCAGAAAAGCCCCAAAACCTTCAGTAATCAACCAATGTTTCTCCCCCGCCAATCGTTGATTATCATCGGAAGTTACTCCATAGTCCGCGTAAATGGTGTTAAGCTGCTCCTGGGAAACGGAGCCAACTTCCTTCAAATGCTTCAGCTCAGCAGCAAGCTCCTCCTTCTCCTCAACCAACGATGCCATCTCCCGCTCCCAAGCTCGTTCCTTCATCTCAAGCATAGCCCCAGCTCCCTAAACAAAGGATCAGTGAGTATGTATATAAAAAAGGGGGGGTGGAGAAGACTATGCACCTTCTCCTCCTGTAACCTCCTCTCAGCATCAACCACCCGGCTCCTAAGCCCAGCAACAGCCGACTGGGAAGCCTTAAGCTCAGCCTTAAGTCCTTCGTTCGCCTTCCTCAGATCATCAACCCTTTGAAGCATCCCAGCACCCCTGAAAAAGCTTTCACATAGAGACATATTGTATTGATCTTCAAAGAGATCATCCCTTAGGGCAGAGTTTACAAATTTATGTGAAGGAGGAACAGCATGGTTCAGAAAGTCCCTAGCAGCTTCAGGAGTCCCTATAACGGAAGAATCAGTTACCTTCCATTTAGGGACATAAGTAAAGGGGAGGGCGTCGGCAAACAAGGGGGCAAGAGGGGATCGATGAACAGGGCCTTCAAGAGTAGTGGGCTTGCTAGTCCCAGTAGCATGTGGAGGAGAAAGTTCGAAAGCTGAGGAAAAGCGAGCCACCCCCACCTCAGAGGCCTTGTCCCGGATGCGGGAAGGAGAAGGACCAGTAGGAATTTCTATAGGCTCCAGGGAACTCCCCTGGGAAATAAGAAAATGAGCAATCAGGAACTACACACAAAAAAAAAGGGAGAAAAGAAAACTTACCAACAAAGGAGCACTCACTAAGCTTGAGGATTTCAAGTGCTTAGACAAGGAACCTTTGACCCCAGCAGGGGGAAGATCAGAAACGGCTCTAGAGGAAGGGGGAAGCTTCTGGCCACTGGCACTACGGAGCCTCTGACGGATGCTACGAGGTACAGGATCCGGTTGGGGGCTAGCAGACCTTCTCTTACGAACTAACTGTATCTCTACATCTTCGCCATCGCTTTGACCGGAAGGATGAACAGGAGGAAAGTCGGGAGAACTCTCCTCCTCACCAGAAGGATTCTCCTCATCACCACCTAGGGTGGCAGAACCTCCTGCCCGGATGGATCCCCCGGTAACCTGCACTCCCACATTCAGCCTGGGATCAACCTCATTATCAACCACATACTTTACATCCTTGGAATCACCTTGAAGAAGCCTCCACAAAGTCATCTCTGCACACAAAAAAAAAAAAAAAAAAAAAGAAGGCACTAAAGATGACTACGAAATTTCCAAAGACATAAAGGAAGAATGGATGAAAGAAACAAACCAAGAACAAAAAGGTACATTTCTTGCCGAAAAAAGCCCTTGGGCGGACTGGATAAGAGGGACTTAGCCCCCCCATAGCAAGTATCCCCTCGGAGAAAGTGAACGCCCTCGTTGGGTTA
This sequence comes from Helianthus tuberosus, assembly GCA_030545235.1. Classification (NCBI taxonomy): domain Eukaryota; kingdom Viridiplantae; phylum Streptophyta; class Magnoliopsida; order Asterales; family Asteraceae; genus Helianthus; species Helianthus tuberosus. The sequence goes on from CM060436.1 coordinate 11,483,473, forward strand.
TCACACATCCTCTTCCACTGAACAGTCTCGGCTGCAGAAAGGGTGGGAATGGTGTCCTCGATAGCAGCATCAAGATCCTTTGGTGAAGGGGAATCCGGCAACATAGCGGCTGAAACAAAGATGAATCTACACTTCCAGTCTTTTGGATAAGTAGAAGTGGGCATAAAACTGTAACAGGGCCTTGAAACGTTGTTCTGTCGTTTCGCGAATGTGAACCAGTCTCCGTCGGAAATAAGCCGGTAAAACATGCAAAACAAAGGAACAGAGGGCTCCCCCGAGATGGCCGCACAAGACAGTTCAAAATGAACCACTCTCATTAACCCTAAAGGATGAATCTGTGAAAAGTGAACGCCGAAGTGACGGAGCAGAGAAACCTTGAAAGCAGAGAGAGGGTATCGGACCCCACAGGAAGAAAAGGCAAGGGTGTAAATAGGTATCCTGTCCGGCGTACATTCCGCCGACTCACTAGGGCCAGGCAAGGAGGGAGAAAACCGCTCAGGGATGTTATACGCTTCAACAAAGGACTTCAAGTTCTTTGCTGTCAATACAGATCTTATGGATGAGCGTCCACAGCGGCTCATGGTCGGAGAAGAAGAGGTAGTCACGGAGAAGTATCACAGAGAAAGAAAAAGGGATTTAAAAATGTTTGAGTGAGAAACCGGAAAAGAGGAGTGGGGTATTTAAAGAGACGCGACTGATATGCAGGTAACCGTCGCGTCAGTTGTCTCTTCAAAATTCAAAATAAGGAACACGTGTTGTTAGGGGGCTAGCTCCCGCTATAATAAAACCGGCGATGTAATGATTAGTGGAGATGGTTCATTACAACCGGTCCCAGAGGGACCCACTAGAAAAAACCACTCTTTGGACGGTTATGGCTCAGCCCTGGATCATGAGCCTCGGGTCTCAGAACCAGGGACTAAAGATGACTTGACGACGGGCCAGTGGGTAGGCCCACTTTACCCGCTCTGGATTATCTCTAGGAAGCCCAATTATGTGAAAAAGCCCATCAGAAGAGGTCACCTTGCCCACTAAGTTTCCTTCCCTTTTGTTATAAGCGGGAAAACAGCTAAGTGGAAGTACAAGCCTCATTTAATGAGCGATAGGAAAAGGATCTCGCCTGAAAACACTGTACTTCTCCGGCAGAAGCATTAATTGAGAAAGGCATCTCGCCGCTGGGGGTCAGATACGTGTCTGCACCCCCCGATAACCTCTAGAAGCCGTTGGATCATATGAGAGAAATATCTAGTATGATAAGATCAGGCTGTTATATAAGAGCAAACAGGAAGAACAAAGCGAGGTATGGTCTCCGATTTTATTCTCATTTACTACACCTTCATTTACTCCCTACGCATTAACTTTCGACCATTATTCTATCACATTTAATACACATCAATAAGATTCACACCAAAAAGGGAAACCTTCCGGTGACTATACTCATCGGAAGAAGCTCCTTTCATTTCCGGCAAGTTTACTTACTCTCACGCCGGAGCTTGGTCACGGATCCCCCTCCCGGGGTCCCCCGTGACGAGGCTAACGGTTTACTCTTTTGTAGCAAGCAAGGATAAAAGCTCTTGACGTCACCGAAGATCCATCTAACGTCAGCCGGAGGTTGGGTATTCGACATTTGTTTCACGAGCAGACTGTTTGTTTCACGAGCAGATGTCTGAATGGTTCATACATTTGCCTCTGAATGGTTAAGCATTATACCAAGTCTGAATGGTTAAGACCTCTAATCTGAATTGGTCAGACATTTGCCTCTGAACGTTTAAGCATTATACAGGCTCTTAATGGTTCTTACTGGTTCAGCACTTAACCGTTCAGATGTTGTCAAACAGCCCCTTAGTCGGTATTTCTTTTCTATTTTTTGATTCATAACAAAAATTAGATAAAATGAATATTAGTGAAAAATAAAACAAATTAAGGGAACTTTATCCAGACAAATTGCGTAAATCCCTAAACTTTTAACATGCGACCTGGGAAACCAAGTCTTTGTAAATTGGGCATATTTTGTTTTTTTACCAATTTGCCCCTGGACTTGCAAGGGATGTGTCGCCGTTAACGAGGCCACCAAAAGCAGTAATAATGCGGGGTTCTAATTTCTATAAGAGCCCTTTTATATTTATATTATATATAAAAATAATATTTAAATGTGTGAAATATATTTATTAAGTGGGAGTGATTGTAAAACATTCTTTTTTTTTTCGGCAACAACTTCTATATAATATATAGAAATTGGGCCAGTAAAAAGCTGACATACTTGAAAGAAAGTTTCACCTAAATAGAAATCGCGCCACATCTCTCGATTCAAAACATTAAATTTAGAGCGACACATAACCCATAAACATGAGTTCACCTTGATCTCTTCCAAAAATTTAGCTATCGGCACATTCCATCTCTTGAATCATTTTGCATTTATAGCCTTCCAAATCTATCAAAAGGTCGCCATAAAGATGACGCTAATCACCTTCTTCCACTCCTTTGACCCCTTCACGTTTTGAAGCAATTCCTACACTGTGTTACATGACAACTCCCCCACTGGGACCTGTTGTAAAACATCTACAAGAGGTTCTATGACATTACAACGATGTAGTGGAGGAAGATTTTAGTTAAATGAGTGTGAAATATATTTATCAAGTGAGCGTGGTTGTAAAAGTATTTTACAACTAAGTGTAACTTTAACCAAATGAGTGCAGTTAAAAAAATTATTAATCATATTTTTTTAACCAACCCATTATACTTTGTCTCCCTTTAATCAACTTACTATACTTTTTTTTATATGAGCCAGTCTTTTATGTCTTTTTGTATTATTTTCTTTTCATTTGATTGTTTTTCATAATTAAAATTTAATTTTATTATTATTATTATTATTATTATTATTATTATTATGTATCTTTGTATTTAAAACAATAACAAATCATCATAGACTTGATATCAACACCAAAATAATTTAATATAACCTAATGTAATTTTGTGTAAACATAGAACAACACATTAACCAAGGACATAGCTCCTTAAGGCCCATTTAGTGTACTTGTCATCTAACAAATGCTATTAACACCTAAATTGACCTAATGTGACTTATTGTATGGTAAATTAACACACTAACATAATGACAAGGCACATTAGTGTACTAATGTCTAACCATCATACACATGTCATTAACATCAAATTAACTTGTTATAACCTAATATGACTTATGTCATGTAACCTAAAGCAACTCAATAGCGCATGACAAGACTCATTAGTGTACTAATCAGCATACACATAAAATAACACCAAAATAACAAGTTAGATCTAAAAGCTTGAAAAAATACACATTTTTGATAAAAACGAGATCATCATGGCTTGGAGGTGATGTCCACTAAATCTCTTTTTTGCCACTTAACGGGGCGTGACTGTTGATGTAACATGTTTATACGCTTCCGAATGAATCGCGTAGAAGATAGTCTTCCAACTTTGAAGCTCTTAAAAGTATGAGACATTTGGTAGACTAATATTGATATATGGATAATTGGGTTCTCGGGTTAATATGAGAAGCCTAAATTTTTACCTATTAATAATTCCATATGGACCATTTGGGTTCTTATATTCGGCCCTCTAGGTTGGCCACCACAAGTCCACAACCAATGACCCAACTGCTTGTGCCAAAATCTAAAGCCCAAAACCCAAAAAATTCAACAAGGTTGCTATTTATACTTGTTGTCTTATAAATCAACCTGAAGCCCTCTATCATCCACCATAGGAGGACCATAACATTTATGTGCCATTTTTAACGAGTTTGATTAGTCGTAACATATGGGGTTGTAAATTGCCCACTCCATCGCAACGTGCGGATTCCCCACTAAAGCATATTAAACTGGTTTTGAACTTCTTTTGTAGGGGAAATATGAGCAAGAATATGAAAAATCAGATAAATTTCAGACTCGACTAAAGTTAAAAGTTCGAGAAATACCAAACAACCAAGAATAATGCCAGAGGAGAAAATATAGATGAGAGTAGGCTTGAATCGAACCCACATAATTGTATTTTTCCCATTTACAATTAATATCACTAAAAAGAAATGGTCTAGACAAGGGCAAACTACAGCAAATAAAAACAAAACAAACAAGACACTTTCAATGTTTTAGCAACCAACTTAAAGCTGGGCACACAAATAGAAAACAACTTGAAATATATTACTGATTTTGCTTGAAAAATTGTGATGGTGCAGTTGGTTATGTCAGATGCAAAAACTACTTATGTGAAAAAAAGGCTAATTCTATACACCCCCCCCCCCCCCCTTTACTGATTACACCCCCCCTTGTGAGAGGAAAACTGTCGGTCCCACGCAGGCCCCACCTGATCGTATGTGAGGGGAGGGGGGTGAGAAAAGTAATTAGGGGGGGTGAGAATAGTAGCACCCATGTGAAAAGGATTGAAAATATATTTTTTATTCCAGGTTTGAAAAATGTTCCCTTTTTCTTTGAATTAATATTTAGGAAAAAACACTAAACGTCAAATGTCAAATGGCCTTAAGAAAATGTAACTTGGTTTTCGTTCGTCACGTTGTAAAAGTTACAAAAAAAATGTAAAACTATGTCTCTATTTTGTGCAGTTTGCACATTTAGATATGGACATGTTTAGTGGTAAGCCCTTCCAAAAGTTTATCAATGAAATTGACATGCATTATTTACAACTTTTAGTGTGATAATATGTTATTATTGTAGTAGATTTTAATATAACTAGAGTTTCCCATCGCGCGTTGTGGCAGGAAATCTATATTCGAACCAAACAATAAAGATCAATTTTAAGCAATTATATTACTTATACATATATATACATATATTAAAAACCAACTCATTCTAATTAACAATAACTTGTTTAAAACATCAATTTTAGATAATATAAGAAAATAGAAAAATCCAAAAAGTGTAGGAAACTGCTTTAGTAAAGATACTTATTTCTTTTGTCGTAAAGTTGTTAATGATAATTATTATTGTTATTTACTTGAAATAAAACAATTATTATTATCATAAAAATGCGAGTGCGAGTTTACAGGTTTGATTTTATACGACGCGTTATAAAAAACCGATATTTTTCATACCATCTTTTAGAATTGAGTAAATTACAAGTTTTGTCCTTTATGTATGTCCAAAATTGCAGGCGCTGTCCTTTGTCTTTAAAATTGATGAGTTTTGTCCTTAATGTTTGCAAATCTTGCATGTTATGTCCTTTAGGCCAAACCCAGTTAGATTTTTTGGTTAAAACTGATCATGTGCAAGGCACATGAGGGTATTCTTGTCATTTCAACTATACAAAGATTATTTTGTAAAGAACTTCTATTCAGGGGCCATTTTGTACAAACTTAAAAGTAAAACACTATATATCCAAAATTACAAACTCTCTCCTCTCTCTCTGATAAACTCTCTCTCTCTCTCTCTTCTCTCTCTCTAACATCTGATAAACTTTCTTTCTCTCTCTTCCACTTCTTCTTCTTCACAATCAAACCCACTTCCCACATCTCTCTACCAATTGATCGATTCCCTCACTTCCCACATCTCCCTCTACAATTCCCACTTACCAGTTTCACCATCTTCTTCACAATCAAACCCTAACCCTAGATCTTCAATTCTCAAATGGTTCGCATTACTCACGCCTCCACAACGGCAGTCCCACCTCACAATCATTGATCAATCATTCACACAACTGTTAATTCAATTGCAATTCAAGCTCAAACACAACGACCATGGTGGTGGGTTAAGTGCTTCGGTGGTGGTGGGTTAAGTGTGGTGGTGGAGGTGGTGTTAGTGTGTCGGTGGTGGTAACAGATTGAAGGTGGTGTGTGGCGGTGGTGAGTTAGGGGCGGCGACGGGTTAGGTACGGCGGCGGTGGTGGTGGTGGGTTAAGTGCGGCGGTGGGTGTGGGTTAAGTGCGGCGGTGGTGGTGGCGGGTTAGGTACAACTGACTTTCTTGTTGACCATGTAAGATTAACATGCTTGATGATTTAGGCGTTCTTGATTTTTTGTTAATTTGGGGGTGTTGTTCAAATTAAGCATGTGGGTTTTGGTTTTGTCATGAAAATATTCAATCTTTGTGAGCGATTTGATGATATCCAAGGCTGTACTGCAGGTTTGGGTTTTTTAGGAGGTGGTAGTTGATTTTGGGGTGGTGATGGTGGAGAAGGGTAATGGTGGAGGGTGGTGGTTTCAGTGGTGGTGTCAAGTGGCGGTTTTAGGTGGTGGTGTCAAGTGGCGGTTTTAGGTTGTGGTGGCAAGTGGTTTTAGGATGAAGAAGAAAATGTGGGTCCCATCTTTTTTTAATATCTTTTAATGATTTAATTATTATTTTTTGATGGTGAAATTACAATAGTACCCTCATGTGCCTTGCACATGATCAGTTTTAACCAAAAAATCTAACTGGGTTTGGCCTAAAGGACATAACGTGCAAGATTTGCAAACATTAAGGACAAAACTCATCAATTTTAAAGACAAAGGACAGCGCCTGCAATTTTGGACATACATAAAGGACAAAACTTGTAATTTACTCTTTAGAATTTCCCTTTCACTTTTTCCTTTTATATTAAGATTTGTGTTTAACTTAAAAGAAACTAAAAAAAAAAAAGTAAGCAAAATAATAAAAAAGATAAAAATAAAAGGAAGACATAATAGGAGTGGAAAATGGACCCAATTCCTCACTTTTTTATATGACATTTCTACTCCGATCTAAAAAAATAAACACAAATCCCCTTTAGGGGGTCGGGGCGCCCCGTTATGGCCCAACTTTGACGTGTGGACCGAAGTGAAACACCGTCGCCGGTGCCAGCTTTGACGCGTGGTGAAAATTTAGCGTGACGATAAGCACGTGTGGAGAAAGAATTGAAAGCAGAGGAAATATTGAAAGCGAAGGAAGTATTATTCTTGCTGAGCTCCATTGTTGCAACAACAACAGCAAGACCCCCAAACACTATCAAGTAAAAAAGCTCCATTGTTGCTGATCTTCTGCGCGTCCACCGGAGATGCCGTCGGGGTCGGAGCTCCGGCAACAACCTATTCTCATCATTCGGTGCCCAATATCAGGTATTCTTAGGGGATTGTGGATCGATTTCACTGTGTGAGCCTAAGCCCCATATCAATTTAGGGATTATAAGCTTATCTCTTTCAATTTTGTGTAAACTGGTGATTATGTATTTGGGAACTAAGGTAACCAAAGTACGCGTGGAATTATATTTATTTGTGTTAATTTATATTTTAAAAATAAAAACAAACCATCACTAGTGATGGGCATTTCTACTAAAATTCATCACTAGTGATGGAATAATGCTCGATGACATGACTGAAATTGATTGGATGTTGTGAGTGATGAGTGTGTGGTGAGTGATGGGCGCCCCTATCCCCCTTAAAATGTATGATGACACTTTTGTAATTACTAATTAGCATAAATAATATGGGTACTCTCTCTACTATAGGTTATGATGTGTTTTAATATATATTATAGTTACAATTATAAGGTGATAATATACACACACCCCTATAATCTTATATTCACATCCCCTAGTGTATACGGGTCGTATAAGGTTATACGGCCCGTATAAAATGATTTTGCACAGAAATAAATATAGTGTGATCTTTTTTTTGTTTTACATGTATACTGGCCGTATAACATTATACGACCCGTATACATGTGCATACGAGCAATATAATGTTATACGGCCAAATGTGTTTATTTTTTGACGTTTGATCAGTTTTTTGGGTTTTAAGATCTGTATACGAGCCGTATAAGGTTATACCACCCGTATATATTTTTTAAATTTTTTTATGTAAAACCAAACATCCGTTTAATAAATTTCAGTAATTCTTTAGATAACGTTTTCAATATTCGGAGTTTGTTGGTTTGTTTGTAGCTAGGGTTCAGAATGCTTGAATATGGTGATATTAGAACACTGTACACTGCATGTAAACACAGCGGCTTTGTGATGCAAAGATCTTCGAATGCGGTATGTATGTTAAATTTCATTAAATGTTACTGTTATTCGTCTGTTAAGTGTCGGATGGAGTCCTTTCGTGGTCTAATCATATCAACTATGTAAGAGACAGAGACCTTTAAGTACGGATCCTACAGTTTCATTTGGAACAAGAAGTCCAACAATTCGTTCATTATATGTTGTTGTCTCAATGCCCACAACACGCAGTCGTTGATGGGCTTTGCGGGCATGTTCATCAGTGGCGGAACTAGTCTAAAAAATCAGGAGTATCCCTAACAAATTTTAAGCAATACATTCATACAATCAGTGGGCTTTGACCCCCCCCCCCCCCAATGTTTCGGTTAGAAGGGTAATATTTCCAATTTTTCGTCTGAAATTTTTAAAATTATATCCCCCCCTCCCCAATTATTTTGTCTAAAAATCCTCTGCCCCTACCAATTTTATTATCCAAAATATTTATACAGTATTTTTCGTATTTAGTTAAAAAAATGTGAAGAACGGGCTATTAGTAAATTTTTATAATTGTTTATAAATTTTAAGTAAAGTTTGTTAGTTTGTTACTACTATATATAAATAAAAGTTGAGGGTCTTTTTATGTTTAACTCAAAGATTATTAAAGTTTAAACATAAAAAATTGGGCACGAAAGTTGTGATTCTTCGTCCGGGTACTTGCCATTTATCTCGCATTATTATATATATTTTGGTCTTTTGTTTGTTAAATAATATTTAGTTTTTTATATGGAGGAAGTGTAGGATACAAATACCCTTATCCTACATTACGTACGTTATATCCATGGCCGTACATGTGTCCCTGATTCATTTTTCTTTCATAAGGTTAAATCAGACAATTCATTCAATCAGCTGAGGGCAAATTAGTCTATTCATTCAATCAGTGAGAAGTTCGTTACACCACTATCCCGGTAATTATGATTCGTATCAATTTCAAAATTTCATAATTCTCAAAACAATACACTGCAATTTCGTTTTTGTGCGTTAGGGTTTGAATCGATTATTGTTTTCAATGGATCCACAGAGCAGTACCGGATGAAACACAAATGTTGAGTTTGAAGATGCTCGATCGGTCGGTGATCAGGTTTAATTATCTGCTTATCAGAGAGTTACGATTAATGAAGTTATAAATCCTAATTCTGCAAATGCAAATACACGTGGTGTAAATGAGTGTTCGAATGGTAAGTTTGTTAATTCAGATGTTTAAATTGTTCGCAGATGTTTTTGTGTAATCGTTTTAATGATTTTTGTATGATTATAACTGATTGGAAGGTTTTCAATGTCATTAGAGGGTAACTGATATGAAAGCAAAGTGTTTAAGTTTGCATGTTATGAGTCTAACAATTCGCATGTGATGTTAATCCTAAATGCTGATTTCGCATATTATGATATCATAAATCGCAGGTGTAAAACATATTATCAAAATGTCAATTTCGCATGTTATGAGTCCAACAATTCGCACGTTCTTATGGTGAAAGTTTGGAGTTTCAATATATCGCATGTTATGAGTCTGATAAATCGCATGTGTTGTCTCTTTTTATTTGATTACGTAGATGAAAGGCTTTATATTCCGGAGGTTGAAGCATCAGCTACACTTGTGGTTGGAATGCAATTTAGTTCTCTCGAACAAGCATACGTGTTTTACCAAACATATGCTAAGTTAGCTGGTTTTTCTACTCACAAAGGTGGTGAAGCACACAGTGGTGGTATAATCAAAACTAAGTATTTTGTTTGCTCTAATGTAACACCCCGAAAATATAAAACTTTATATTGGAACTATAAAGTATAAATAGACGAGAATTTACTAACTAGGAATTTTTAACCTAGTTAGTTACAAGACTAGAAATAGCCTATAATAGGGTTAAAAGCTACTAAATGATATGTTGAACAAAGTAGAGGGGCCTTAGTTGTTAAATTTGAAACTAAATTAGGTAAAACAAATAAAAATAAACCAAACACCCCATTTAGAGGTGTCTGGTCGATCAAGAAGGAGCAGGGGGCGACACCCCATCTTCAAGACCATAAAACTTCATTAAATCAATCAATTGAAGGCTCAATCCAGGTCGAAATCAAAATTAGAGCTTAGAATCGTGATCCTCATTGCAAGAGGATTCTAAGGTATGTAAAATCTGATGAAATCTCTCAACTTGAATTTCTTATGATTTTGGAAAATCTGAAATTAGATGTTGCATGTGTGTTATTTGGTTAGATTAGGGATGATATGGTGTCTAGAAGTGAAACCTAGACAACCACAAGTGAAATCATGTCCAATTTCAGGAAATTCCATGAACACCTTGAAGGTGGGTTGTGGGTTTTACAAGATGAAGATGAACACTAGGGTTTAGAATGATTATTCTAGTCTAATTTGATCATAGAAAGTGATTTCAGAAAAATATGATGTTTAAATACTATATAAAGGCTTTATTGATGTTAAGTTAGCTAATTAGCAAGCTATGAACTTGAATATGAAAGATATAAAAATTCTGCCCTTATAGTGTTTGTTGAAATGCCTCAAAGAAGGCTTGAAACTGAATTGTTAAGTTAAAACGCATAATTATGATGTATGACAAAATGTGCGTTATGTATGCGAAACAAAAAGAGTTCTAAACATATGGTGATTGAACTCTATAGGAAAGGAAGCCGGGGCATCTAGCGGGCAAACCGGTGTGGACGCACGTTTGAAGGGCTTGCTTTAAAGGTATGTAACTTGACCCGTTACATTAAATAGATTTTAATGATTATATAATATGTAATTGAATTTTAGAATAAAAGTTGTTTGAGTTAAGCGGTGATGTCGCTATATTGAATGATTGGTCAAATTTGGTTGAAACTCGTTGGTAGTCGTCATATGGGAGGATTCCTTAGACGAGCCAAACGGGTCGAATAACCGAGTAAAGCATGGTTAATGCTCCGGAATATGAAGGATTGATATTTGATATTGGTTAATATATAACATGTTAGAAATTTGAGAATTTAATGTATTTGTTTGTTAGAAAAGTGAAATCCGAGAGTTGGGTTTGAGTGAAAGTAACAAAACAAACAAAACAGGAATTCCCAGGGACTACCGTAAGTTACGGTAGTACCGTAACTTATGGTAGAGAGAAATGTCTTACGGTGGTTCTTTCCTGTTTTACGGTGGACCAGAACATTAAATTGAGTACCGTAACTTACGGTCATGCCGTAAGTTACGGTAAAGCCAGGAATGATTTGTAAATTTTTGTATTTTTTACAATTAATCAAATCCGTATCGAATGTAGTTTCGGTTGTGTAATATTTCTAAGAACTCCACTATTAATGTTTCGTGTAAAACATTTCAGTTTCTAGGTACTCGGAGATTACGGATGAAGATCAAGCAAGTTTTAGAAGAACCGAACACAATTTTTGAAGCTTCCGCAATATTATAACTTTCAACAGACTATGTTTTTGGGTTGTAAACAAATTGAGAAGACTTTTGTGATGTTCTAACTTGGTTTTTAGTTGACTAGGGTTTATGTCACGTATGAACTTGACTTATGAATGTAGTGTTAAATTAGTATTTTGTTATAAAATGGCATGAATTATTATTAAATTCAAGTATAATTAGATGGGTGTTACAAGTTGGTAATCAGAGCTTAAGGTTGTCATCAAAGTGTTCGGTTCAAGCTTGATCGATCGTCCGGTAAGAATTAACTTATTTTGTTAATAAATTATGTATTATGTAAAGAATGAGAAACGAACAAATATGCATGAAAAGAGTGTGTAAGCTCACTCAAATACAAGAAATGCATGAAACAAGAACGATTAAATCAAGTTATGAACTTGATTGAATCAAAACAAGAACGATTAAATCAAGTTATGAACTTGATTAAATCAAAACAAGTAAAACATGTGTTATAAATGGAATGTTTAACAACCTATGTAAACATTTCAGAAATAGAGATGGCAGATGGAGGTAATGATGATGCGGTGCCAAGAGTCACCGAACAAATGAGGGAAGTGATTGCCGAAGAGGTTGGAAAGGCGATCGAAAACAGTTTTTCGGGATTTATTGATAAAATTCAAAACACAGTTTTATCAATAGTAGAAGAGAGAATCAAGAAATTGGAAGATGATTCAAATTTAGCAAAGGAAAAGCATGGAGGACGAAAGCCTTGTTCATACAAGGAATTCATGGCCTGTAAACCACCAATATATAATGGGGAGGTTGACCCAATAGTGTGCCAACGATGGCTAAGTGATATCGAAGGGGTATTCGAGAGGACCCATTGTGACGAAGATGACTACGTAGCCTATGGTACGGGTCAACTAAGGAGTCAAGCGAAAGATTGGTGGGATAACAAAAAGAGAGAGATCGGTATTGAAGCTGCTAAGGTCATGACTTGGGAAGAATTCAAGACGCCATTTCTTAAGCATCATAGCCCCAAGGCGGTTATGAATAAAATCAAGGAGGAGTTCATGCAACTTAGGCACAAGAGTGAAACCATAGACAAGATTACGGCAACGTTTATGGATAAGATGAAGTTTTGCGATGATCTAGTGACGAATGAAGAACAAAAGATATACTGCTACCATAACATGTTGAGTGCTGAGTATAGGGAATTTATCACCCCTTCCAAATACGAGACCCTTACCGAGATCATAAATGCTGCTCGGGAAAGGGAGATCGAACTGAAAAAGAGCACTGAAAGGGGTAAACGGAAAGCACAAGATGTAAACCCAAGCCCTGCTAAGAAGGCACGAACAAATGAAACCGCAAAGAAATTTGATACGAAAGGCGGGTCGCCAAGTTGCAGAATCTGCGGAAAGGGTCATAAAGGCGAATGCCGTTACAAGGATAAGCCTTGTCCCATATGCAAAAAAAGGGACACATGGCTATATCGTGCCCGGAGAAAGTGACGGTTTGTTACAATTGTTATCGAATGGGTCACAAAAAGTCGGAATGCCCGGAACTGGTTGGAAAGAAGGATGGGCAGGACCCGAAAGGTGAAGCCCCAAAAGCAAAGGCAAGATTTTTTTAACTAACCGCCGCAGAAGCAAAGGTTGAACCTGACGTGTTCTCAGGTATATTTGCTGTAAATTCGATTCCTGCACGCGTGTTATTTGATACGGGTGCGAATAAATCCTTTGTTTCATATGGATTTATTCGACATCCTTTATTTGTTCTAACAAAATTACCTGTGCCCTTAGAAGTAGAGATAGGTAATAACAAGAGCTTTATAGTTTGTGATGTATGTGAAAACTGTAAACTGAGCATTGATGATGAAGAATATTTGATAAACCTAATCCCGATGTCAATGGGAGAATTTCAAGTAGTCGTTGGGATGGATTGGCTATCTCAACACCATGCAAAGATCGTGTGTTTTCGTAAAGAGATAAAACTAACATCTCCGAGCGGGAAACACGTCACCATTTATGGCGAAAAAGGAGGCAACCCCATAGTATGCTCAATGTTGAAAGCTCACAAGCTTATGAAGCGAGGATGCAAGGCATTCATGATATACGCTAATGAGCCCGAAAAAGAATCACGAAAGATTGGAGATGTACCGGTAGTACGAGATTATGAAGATGTGTTTCCGGAAGATTTACCGGGGATACCGCCTGAACGGGAAATAGAGTTCGGGATCGAATTGATTCCGGGCGTGAAACCCGTAGCAAAAGCCCCGTACCGACTTGCACCGTCGGAATTACAAGAGTTGATGTCCCAAATCCAAGACCTGCTTGATAAGGGATTCATAAGGCCGAGTGTGTCTCCTTGGGGCGCACCGGTGTTGTTTGTGAGAAAGAAAGATGGGAGCATGCGCATGTGTATCGATTACCGGGAGTTAAACAAACTCACGGTAAAGAAACGATACCCGCTCCCGAGGATAGACGATTTATTCGACCAACTACAAGGTGCGAACTGGTTTTCAAAAATTGACCTTAGATCGGGGTATCACCAACTAAAGGTCAAAGAAGAAGATGTGCGGAAAACGGCTTTCCGCACGAGATACGGACATTACGAATTCCTCGTGATGTCATTTGGGCTAACAAACGCACCCGCGACTTTCATGGACCTCATGAACCGGGTTTGCAAGCCAATGTTGGATAAGTCGGTCATCGTGTTTATCGATGATATCTTGGTGTATTCAAAAAGTGAAGCTGAACACGCACACCACTTACAAGAAGTGTTAGAGACACTTAGACGAGAGAAGTTATATGCAAAATTCTCTAAATGTGCCTTTTGGTTACGAGAGATACAATTTCTTAGCCATGTCATAAGTGCCGACGGAGTTTTGGTGGATCCGTCGAAGATAGAGGCTGTGTCAAAATGGAATCCTCCGAAGAACCCTTCGGAAATTAGAAGCTTTTTGGGGCTTGCGGGATACTATAGGAGATTCATTCAAGATTTCTCCAAGATTGCGTCACCGCTAACAAAGCTAACCCAAAAGAAAGAAAAGTTTATTTGGGGTGTCGATCAAGAAAAAGCGTTTCAAACGCTAAAAGAAAAGTTAACTCAAGCTCCGGTACTGACATTGCCGGACGGAGTCGAAGACATGGTGGTTTATTCGGATGCTTCACTATCGGGGCTCGGTTGCGTGTTGATGCAACGGGGCAAGGTAATAGCCTATGCCTCGAGACAATTGAAGATACACGAGAAGAAATATCCCACGCACGATCTCGAGTTGGCTGCGGTGGTATTTGCATTAAAAATACGGAGGCATTACTTGTATGGGGTAAAGTGCACCATATTCACCGACCACAAGAGCTTGAAACACTTCTTTGATCAGAAGGAGTTAAATATGCGACAAAGGCGATGGCTGGAAACGGTGAAAGACTACGATTGTGAAATACATTATCACCCCGGAAAGGCTAATGTGGTGGCGGATGCTCTGAGCAGAAAAGCGGACTATGTCCCAATACGAGTAAGATCGATGCAACTCGTGGTGACCTCGGGTATACTTGAACGTATTCGAGAGGCGCAATTAGAAGCAATGAAAGAAGAGAATTGGAAGAAAGAAAGAATAATCGGTCAGTTGAAAGATTTGTCGGATGGGAATAACGGGTTGAAGACTCGATCCGGAAGGATATGGGTCCCACATACTTGTGGAGTGAAGGCGCTTCTACTTAATGAAGCTCATAAATCCCGTTATTCAATTCATCTGGGTGCGACCAAGATGTACAATGATTTCAAACAAAATTATTGGTGGCCCGGAATGAAGAGGGATGTGGCGAAGTATGTGGAAAAATGCTTGACATGTTTACAAGTCAAGGCGAAGCACCAGAAACCATACGGCAAACTCCAACCGTTAGAAATTCCGGTTTGAAAATGGGAACATATTACAATGGACCTATTAACCAAGTTGCCTAAGACGAATCGTGGTTTCGATGCCATATGGGTAGTGGTGGATAGATTGACGAAAAGTGCTCACTTCATTTCGATTCGTGAGACTTATACGTCAGAAAAGATGTCAGAAGTTTACACTAATGAAATAATAGCACGTCATGGAGTGCCGGTATCCATCGTGTCTGATAGGGATACCCGGTTTACTTCGAATTTCTGGCGAGATTTCCATGAGGAAATGGGAACCAAATTGTTCATTAGCACTGCGTACCATCCTCAAACGGATGGACAGAGTGAAAGAACGATACAAACATTGGGGGATATGCTACGGGCATGTATAATCGACTTTGGAGGAAGTTGGGATGTTCACCTACCGTTAGTCGAGTTTTCGTATAATAACAGCTACCAATAGGGGTGAGCATGGTGCGGTTCGGTTATTACCTATAACCGAAACCATAACCGCACACTGCGGTTATCAAAAAATCATAACCGTTCGGTTTCGGTTAATGCGGTTTCGGTTAATCGGTTATTGCGGTTAATGCGGTTTCGGTTCGGTTGTAGGTCGGTTATTATTAGTGTAAACTATAATGGGCCAATAAGGTTGGGTCATGGTTAAAAGTTAAAACATTCAAATACTTCACCAAAGATACATATAGATTAGGCCATGGTTAAGCATTTAAATACAAACTTAAAGACTTATGGTGCTACGGATTTGGCTATGTTTAAAATATTCGGTTCGGTTATTTGCGGTTATGAAAATAAGAATAACCATAACCGAACCGCAAAAATCGGTTATTAAAAATATAAATAACCAACCCTTCGGTTATTTCGGTTATCGGTTTTTTCGGTTCGGTTTTTTCGGTTATTTCGGTTACGGTTCGGTTAATTCGGTTATATGCTCACCCCTAGCTACCAATCTAGTATTAAGATGGCACCGTACGAAATGCTTTATGGTAGGAAGTGTCGAACCCCGGTATGTTGGGGTGAAGTAGGTCCACGTGAACTCGCTCATCAAGATATAGTACGAGCCACGAATGAGAAGATCGATATAGTTCGGGCACATTTGAAAGCGGCTCAAGATAGACAAAAGGCGTATGCTGATAAAAGGAAAAGGCCAATCGAATTCCAGGTTGGCTACATGGTCATGCTAAAAGTTTCCCCTTGGAAGGGCGTTATTAGATTCAGAAAAAAGGGGGAAGCTAAGCCCGAGGTTTATTGGGCCATTTAAAATTATCGGAAGGGTTGGCAAGGTAGCTTACCGCCTTGAGCTACCGGAGGAAATAAGTGGAATCCATGGCACGTTCCACGTGTCATAATTAAGAAAGTGCCTAGCAGACGAAACGACCTATATCCATTACGATGATATCGAAGTGGATAATAGTCTGAATTATGCGGTGAGACCGGTGGAGATTTTAGACCGAAAAGTCAAACATTTACGAAATAAACAAATTGACCAAGTCAAAGTCAAATGGGAGCATAGGAAAGGTTCGGACACTACATGGGAGTCCGAAGAGGAGATGCGACGTCTTCACCCTACATTATTTGGTACGCACTTCGGTTTCGGGGACGAAACCCTTTTTAAGGGGGGTGGACTTGTAACACCCCGAAAATATAAAACTTTATATTGGAACTATAAAGTATAAATAGACGAGAATTTACTAATTAGGAATTTTTAACCTAGTTAGTTACAAGACTAGAAATAGCCTATAATAGGGTTAAAAGCTACTAAATGATATGTTGAACAAAGTAGAGGGGCCTTAGTTGTTAAATTTGAAACTAAATTAGGTAAAACAAATAAAAATAAACCAAACACCCCATTTAGAGGTGTCTGGTCGATCAAGAAGGAGCAGGGGGCGACACCCCATCTTCAAGACCATAAAACTTCATTAAATCAATCAATTGAAGGCTCAATCCAGGTCGAAATCGAAATTAGAGCTTAGAATCGTGATCCTCATCGCAAGAGGATTCTAAGGTAAGTAAAATCTGATGAAATCTCTCAACTTGAATTTCTCATGATTTTGGAAAATCTGAAATTAGATGTTGCATGTGTGTTATTTGGTTAGATTAGGGATGATATGGTGTCTAGAAGTGAAACCTAGACAACCACAAGTGAAATCATGTCCAGTTTCAGGAAATTCCATGAACACCTTGAAGGTGGGTTGTGGGTTTTACAAGATGAAGATGAACACTAGGGTTTAGAATGATTATTCTAGTCTAATTTGATCATAGAAAGTGATTTCAGAAAAATATGATGTTTAAATACTATATAAAGGCTTTATTGATGTTAAGTTAGCTAATTAGCAAGCTATGAACTTGAATATGAAAGATATAAAAATTCTGCCCTTATAGTGTTTGTTGAAATGCCTCAAAGAAGGCTTGAAACTGAATTGTTAAGTTAAAACGCATAATTATGATGTATGACAAAATGTGCGTTATGTATGCGAAACAAAAAGAGTTCTAAACATATGGTGATTGAACTCTATAGGAAAGGAAGCCGGGGCATCTAGCGGGCAAACCGGTGTGGACGCACGTTTGAAGGGCTTGCTTTAAAGGTATGTAACTTGACCCGTTACATTAAATAGATTTTGATGATTATATAATATGTAATTGAATTTTAGAATAAAAGTTGTTTGAGTTAAGCGGTGATGTCGCTATATTGAATGATTGGTCAAATTTGGTTGAAACTCGTTGGTAGTCGTCATATGGGAGGATTCCTTAGACGAGCCAAACGGGTCGAATAACCGAGTAAAGCATGGTTAATGCTCCGGAATATGAAGGATTGATCTTTGATATTGGTTAATATATAACATGTTAGAAATTTGAGAATTTAATGTATTTGTTTGTTAGAAAAGTGAAATCCGAGAGTTGGGTTTGAGTGAAAGTAACAAAACAAACAAAATAGGAATTCCCAGGGACTACCGTAAGTTACGGTAGTACCGTAACTTATGGTAGAGAGAAATGTCTTACGGTGGTTCTTTCCTGTTTTACGGTGGACCAGAACATTAAATTGAGTACCGTAACTTACGGTCATGCCGTAAGTTACGGTAAAGCCAGGAATGATTTGTAAATTTTTGTATTTTTTACAATTAATCAAATCCGTATCGAATGTAGTTTCGGTTGTGTAATATTTCTAAGAACTCCACTATTAATGTTTCGTGTAAAACATTTCAGTTTCTAGGTACTCGGAGATTACGGATGAAGATCAAGCAAGTTTTAGAAGAACCGAACACAATTTTTGAAGCTTCCGCAATATTATAACTTTCAACAGACTATGTTTTTGGGTTGTAAACAAATTGAGAAGACTTTTGTGATGTTCTAACTTGGTTTTTAGTTGACTAGGGTTTATGTCACGTATGAACTTGACTTATGAATGTAGTGTTAAATTAGTATTTTGTTATAAAATGGCATGAATTATTATTAAATTCAAGTATAATTAGATGGGTGTTACATCTAAAGAGAGACATAAGCCATTGTTTATTGGCGATGCTTATTCGAAGTCAAAAAAGCCATACAAATCAAGGAACAGAGGGACCATTAGAACTGGGTGCAAAGCTCAACTTATGATTTGTTCAGTGGATGGTAGATCATATACGGTCAAGAAATTTGTTGATGGCCATAATCATAAGTTTGTATGTCCACACAATATTCATATGCTGCCCGCTTACAAGAAATTGTCAGAAGTCCAAGAGGAAATGATATGGGAACTAGGTACTCTAAACCTTAGCCCTGTCAAAGCATTTCATATAATAAGGAAATGATACAACGGTTTTGAGAATGTTGGCGCCACGGTCGATGATTGCAAAAACTTTAGAACTCGAATTAATAGCTATATAGGAGAATATGACTCTGACATGGTGATCAATAGGCTGACTGACAAACAAGAATATTTAGTTGACTTTTCTTTTGAATATTCTGTTGATGAGGACAAATGGTTAACTGGTTTGTTCTAGGCCGATGGGTTATGCAAGCGTAACTTTATCGAGTTCGGGACGTGATATCGTTTGATGCTACTTTCAAAACAAACAAGTAAGTGTTACATTAATGTTTTTTAATATTTTCGCATGTTATACGATTTTCTAAACTGGGAATATCGCATGTTAACAAACATGAAAGTTAGGTGTTGAATATATCGCATGTTATATTGTATATTTCGCATGTTATATTTGTTTATTTCGCATGTTATATTGTCTATTTCGCACGTCTACTAAATCATGAATTATATTGAATTTCAGGTACAAGATGGTTGTTGGTGCATATGTCTGTTGACTTCGTCTTGTATCGAGTCGTGTAATAGATTAGATAAACCAAGACACGTAGTTTGAGAAAAACGGGAAACAGGTCAAAACAAGCCAGTCCACACGAAGTGGCCAGTTCGTACGAACTGGACCAGTTCGTGCGAACTGGACATGCATGTTTGGTGCGACCTGGCCTCCCCTATATATAGGTGTTCTTGGTTCTTCATTTATAACTTTGGATTCCGGTAGCGAAGCTCTGTCGAAGTGTCGCCAAGCTTGTAAAACGTTCTGAAATCAATACAAGAGACATTTAATCTACTTCTAAGTGCATATCAAGCTGAATGAAGATCAAATCAATGAATTCCACCTCTGATTTGGTCTAGATCTCTTCTGATCGACTCGTTTTGATCGATTCAACGATCCTACAAGTGGTATCAGAGCTCAGGAGGAAGAGTTCTTACCATTTCAGCTTGTTTTCACTGAAAAATCTGATTTCTACTCATTTCTACTTACTTTCTACACGATTTTTCAAAATTAACCACGATTTCACGGATAAAATGGACTGATTTCTGGATATTATGTGTAAAACTGAGTTTTAATCAATCCTTGAACGAATCATAACAAAATTCAACCTAAACCGTGATCAATTTTGACAAAAATCAACCGAAATCATGTCAGTTCATTCGAAAATCATTCAGGTCGTGTGAAAGGTTCACCAGTTCGCACGGTTTGAGTTTGAATTAGGGTTCCAGTTCGCACGGATTGAACATATTGGACCCAATTCGCATGGATTGAACATATTGGACTCAGTCCGCACGGATTGAAAGTAGTTGACTCAGTTCGCACGGTTTGACCCTTCAGTTCGCACGGAGTGAAAAGGTTCAAGGTCGTTTGGAAGTTATTCAGTTCGCACGAACTAGTTTAAACTGATCCAGATTGTTTGAAAAGGTTCAGGTCGTGTGAGATTGATCAGTTCGCACGAAGAGGTCCAAATCACTTGAAATCATCAGGTCGTTTGGAAATTAGGTCCAGATCGTTTGAACAATCAGTCTAAGTGAACTTTTAAAACCGAAACATGGATACTGAATTTTATAATGCATTTTCTACTGCCCCGGGTACTCCTGTTACCGTTGCTCAGAGTGTAACTATGGAAAATGAAACGGGAACGTTGCAGAAACCTCCTAAGTTGATGAGCATTGAAGAATACTATAGTTGGCAAGAACGGTTCGAGAATTGGGTTCAAGCAAATCATCTAAGGTCTTGGGAGTGTATTGAAACTAAGTACGTTCGACCTCGTAATAATGTGGGAGTTACAAAGATTTTTTCTGAATTTACGGAAAAAGAAAGAGAATTGTACAAGGCAGAAAAAATGATGACCAGTTTACTTCAACAAGCTGTGAAAGAAGACATTTTCATATTACTTCAACATGAAGATAGTGCACGTTCGATTTGGGAAGCACTTCGTACAAAATTCGAAGGTAGTACGGAGATGATCAAGAATAAAAAACCACTTTTAAAGAAAGAATTTGACTTGTTCTCAAGTCTGCCAGGTGAAACTACAAAGACTCTCATTGAAAGATATTGTCATCTAGTGCGTTCAATGTCACGGTTGGATATCACCAAAGATCATGAGGAATGGGTTGAAAAATTAGCCGATGCGTTACCTAAAAAAGAATGGGGTACATATCTTATGATTCTGAAGAATACCGGAGAGTATGATAGATTGACAATTGCTCAGTTCATTGAAAAACTTGAAGGACAAGATCTTGAACAACAAAAGATTGCTAAAATGAACAATTCAAGTGGTCAACAAGATATCAAGTTGTATTTCAAAGGTAATGTTCAAAATGTTGAAGCTACTCCGAAGATCCAAACCGCTTTCAGCGCAGAAAACTCATCCGGATCACTCAATCAAAGTTCAACCAACAACAGTGGATTTTCTTCATACCCAAGTGTTAATCCCAGTATTTCAACTTCAAATCATCAGTTTCAAAGCTCAAACAATGGTAATGGTCATGTGTTACAATGCAACATCGCGTTGCATCTTCAGAACGGTCAGAATTTCTCTGAAGAAGTCGCTAAAGGTCATATGGCATTACTAGTTACCGTGTTGGAATCATATGAGAGTTTGGTTGCAGGAAGAATCGGAAATCCTATGTTAACAAAAGAGGATTATGATCAAATTGATGCTGAGGAAATGGAGTTAATGGATATTAAGTGGTGTTTAACGAGCGTATTGAGGAGAGCTGAGAAATTTAAGCAGATTACCGGAAGAGATGACTTTCGTGATGCTAATGTTTCTACTTTAGGTTTTGATAAGTCTAAAGTTACTTGTTTTCGTTGCAGGGAAAAATGACACTTTAAGCGAGAATGCATAAATCGCGAAGCAAGTGGAGCTCAAATTCCATTCGGCAACAATGATTATCATCGAAAAGCGATTTATCATCAAATTGCTCAACAGCCGCATCAACAACAATTGTTACAAACTTCACATGCTAGGAAGGATCTGATCAAAGAGCCACCAAAGAAAGCTTATCTAGTGAATCAAGACGATGAAAGATTGCCAGAGGGATTTAGCTGGGATAAATACATTCCGGCTGAAAGTAATTCAAAGTTTAGAGCATTTATTGCACAAATCATTCAAGAACCAGAGTTGATGAAAGAATGGATGGAAGTGTTTGCTGATGATGAGAAAAGCCAAGATGAAGAGTCTGTTTCTTCAGAAGATAGTTCAGAAAAGACACCAGTTTTTTATCAAACATCAATTGATAGCAGTGATGATGAAGAAATTAAACAAATAAACATTGGTAAAACTCATCTATCTCCTGAAAGTTTCAAATTTTATTTTGCAGATAAATTGGAGAAGCTAAAGGAGAAACGAGCAGCAAAAGAGAAGAAAGAGGTAACATGTGAGAATGTTGTTCAGGTGGAAGAGAAGAATGAACAGAGTGAAGAGGTCAAAATTATTAAAAAGATTGTTGAGGTCACAAAACCTTGTCTGAAATATTTGGAACCATGCAAACATGGTGAAGAGAAAGATAAAAAGTATATTGAGCTTGACGAAATGAAAGAAAAATTATTGTTTGATGTTAAGTACGTGAAAGAATCTTATGATGTGTTGAACAGAACAGTCAACCAGTTGGAAAAGACAAATTCAGAAAGGGAAGATGCTTTGACAATGATGAATGCAACAATGATGTCTAAGCAGAAGGCCATCAATCATTATATTGAAGAGTGTGCAGAGTTAAAGCAGGAATTGGAAACTGAAAAGATTGAAAATGAAAGAATCAGACGATTGCTAATGAGTTACTCAAGTTCTGATTACTTGATTGATAGAATTTACCCTACCGTTGCAGGTTTTGAAGCCTTTCAAGATAAGAAGTCGGAAGATACGGATACTGGTAAGAAACAAAGTGCAAATTATGACAAGAGTCCGCCTCCGATCTGGGAAGGTTATTCTCCCAGAAAACCAAATTTGGAACAACTCAAAAAGGCAGTCAATATAAAGTTAAAGTCTGAAACAACTGATGAGTTACCAGACAACATTGATGTCACATTCACATCGTCTGACACTGATCATGAGTCTGAGTTAATAAAGAAAGTGGTCGATCAGGTGTTGGATAAGGATGAGGAGTCAGAGTCAAAGTCTGAATCTGAGAGTTCAAGTTCATCAGTCAACAGTTCGAAATCATCGGTCAAAAGGGTTTACAATAAAGAATTTCTGTTATCAAAAAATAATTTGAATGATGAATCAATCAAAGTAGCATATACTTTGAATGATTCAGACAAATTATATTCTGATGAGGAATTTCCAATTAAAAATGTGAAAATTGAAAATATTAACACAGTTTTTAAATTGATAAAAATAAAGTTTTCAGAAATAAAAGATAAAATGGTTTTTTCAAAACCTAAATATACTTCTAGAGTTCAACAACGTTTAAACAAGAAGAAAGGTTTCGGTCCAGGTCATCAAAAGAAACCGAATCATAAAAGCAATTTCAAAAAGAAGGGGTTGGGTTTTGATGTTGAAAATAATCAAAATATTAAAGATTTTAAATCAAAAAGTGTATTCGTTTCAGGTATAAGTTCTGAAGAAGAGAAAAAGAACTCATTCTGGAAGCAATCGAACAAAGCGTTTCTTGCAGAAAAACAGAAACTTGAGAAGAATGAAGCTAATCAGAAAAAGGAGACAAGAACCTGTTACCGATGCAAAGTAGTTGGTCACATCGCCTGGAACTGTCCAAAGGCAACCAACACACAACAGGGAGTGTCATCTAAACTTAAAGAGAAAATTGTTGATGAAAATAAACCACCAACTGAAAAATTCAAAGTGTTTAAAAATTCAACATATGAAGTTGGTGAATGTTCGAAAAGGTTTTACAAAAGAAGAGTGAATCTTAACAACCAAATGTGGGTTGTTAAGAAATCAGATGTTAAATCTGGCGATGAATCTGACTCGTCAAAGTCAGAGGAGCCACAAGTTGAGATAAAAGGAGAAAATTCAGTTCCGCCGATGGATGATGTCAACTTTCCACCATTGCGAACTGAAAATTTTAAACAAAAAGTTGGAAAAGTGGAGATTTCGAATCAATTCTATTCTGAAAAGAAAGAATTTGATGTCGAAAATGCATTTAATGGCAAAGTGAAACATATCTTTGGTAAGATGGTCGATGGTAGGGAAAAAAGGGTAAAAGAATTTTATGAATCAAAGAGGAGAAGTTACCCACCGAGTGAAAAGAACTCGGATGCACCCAAAGCTGGTCAGGCTTGGGTGTCTGTATTCTTTGCTTAAAATTCTGACTTTCCGGAGCTCCAAGTTGGTAATCGTGGAGCATGAATCGGCATCATTCTTGGAAAATGTTTTGGTGAAAAACCTACAAGTTGTTAAACCCAAGTGATAGTTTTTACAAATGGTTGAAAAAACAAAGTGATGAATGAATCAACGATCTTACAAGTGGTGTGTGAATTCAACAAAACTAATTTTTCGGAAAAATCATTTTGATTAAAACAAACTTAAGTGTTTTGAAATCATAATGGGAAAATAGCTTGTTGTCAGGGAGAGTTCTGATTGTTTACGCCAAGTGGATGGCGAATTGAAGCAATTCACATCAGTTTGTCATTTTATTTGTACAGTTTATTGCGTTTACTTTCAAATTTTCCTGGAAAATCTAAATTGAAACATATTTTTGATTTTAGGGGGAGTAAAAAATTTAGAAATTTTGAAAATTTGAAAAATCCAAAAACATGATAAAATCTAAAAGTCAAAAACATTGAAAAAATCAAAAATGAGTTTTGTTGTGAAAAAGAGGAAATGATAGTACATCAGTAGACAATCACAGTACGCTAAAGAATTGGAAAGTTAAATATGTGATAAACGGTCTCACTGATGATATGCCAGTAGGTTTTTACACATTCAATAGATTGTTCTCGAGATATAAACCTAAATATCAAATACTTACTTATCTCGTGGGGAATATCTCTCGGATATATAGGTAACCCCTGAAATCTTGTTTGAAGGGCTTTCTATTTCTGACATACTAGGTCTTTGTGCGTGATGATATCTGGGGTATTATACCAGGACTTCTGATTTTGCGGGAGCAATAGCCTAGTCTTCGTATAATCACTACTAGAAAGGGGACAATTTGCTACAGAAATTTCCTACACAAATTTTTTCGTCACAAATTACAACACCTTTATGACGAATTTCCTACAAAAAAATTTTCATGATTTTGTTACAAATTTTCTATGCATCCATGAGGAAAAACAAGAAAACCCTAATTAATTGACAGTTGCGCACAAATCTGTCAGAAATAACCTACAAAAGGTTAATTATTATTCTTTACCGAATAAATATTTATATAAGCCAAATAAATAAGGGAAAATAATATCGTTTCCTACAAATTTGTGACAAAAAATAAGAAAACCCTAATTAATTGACAGTTGCGTCACAAATCTGTCAGAAATTATATCGTTTCCTACACATTTATGACGAAATATTTATTTTTTAATTAACTTAAACCATCCGTGGGAATTCCGTCACAGCTTGTGACACGTTTCCTACAAAAAAAATAAATAAGAAAACCCTATTTAATTAACAGTTGCGTCACAAATCTGTCACAAATAATCTACAAAAGGATAATTATAATTGTTTGCCGAATAAATATTAACGTATGCAAAATAAATAAGGGAAAATGATAGCATTTTTTCTACACAATTCTGACAAAATATTTATTTATTAATTAAAATAAACCATCCGTCGGAATTGCGTCACAACTTGTGACACATTTCTGACAAATATCCTTGTATCAATACAATTTCCTACGCATTTATGACAACATGTTTAAATCTATTGCAAATTGTCAAAAAGGCGTAGGAAACAATCAATGTATCAATACAATTTTCTACGAATTTATGACAAAATATAGATTCATAAACCATCCGTCGGGATTGCGTCACAACTTGTGACACATTTCTGACAAATATCCTTATATCAATACAATTTCCTATGCATTTATGACAAAATGCTTAAATCCATTGCAAATTGTCACAAAGACGTAGGAAACAATCCATGTATCAATACAATTGCCTACGGATTTATGACAAAATATAGATTCAACCCTCACAACTGATAAATGCGTAGTAACTTGCTATGCATTTGTGACAAAAAATTTATTACTATATTTAAATATCCAATTAATTTTATTATTTATAATTGTGTTGGAAATGCTTAGCGATTTGCTACGCATTTGCAACGTAATAGTTATAATATTTGAATGTTTAATTATATATGTGTATATGTATGTACCTGTGTCTATATATGTATGTGTATGTATACGTGTATGTGTACATGCATATATATGTGTCTAAGTATATGCATGTATTCATTTTTATGTGTGCACTACCGAATTACCCGTACCGAATTGTTTTCGATACACATTATTTGATATTTTCGGTACCGATACTTTCGGTTCGGTATGGTACCAATATTTTACCAAATTTTACTTTCAAATACCAGTACCAATACGGTACTATACAATGCCATACAGAACATTTTCGGTACCGGTACCCATATTAGCGATTTTTGGTACCGGTACGTTCAGTACCAAGCTCATCTATAATTATATATTTGTTAACGGATCATATTGGGTCTGGATCACAATGGCCAATAGTAGATCATATATGTGTTAATGAACCATATTGGGCCATAATGGATCACAACAACTAATAATGGATCATACATCTCTTAATGCACTATATTGAGCTTTGATGCGTCACAATAGCCAATAGTTGTTCATAGACATCTTAATCAACAACATTGAGCTTGAATGGCTCACAATGTCCAATATTGGAGCATACATATCTTAATGAACCAGATTGAGCCTTAATGGATCACAATGGCCAATAGTATATCATATATGTCTTAATCAACCACATTTCCGTATTGAGCCTAAGCATATCACAATGGACAATAGTATATAATACATGTCTTAATAGACGATATTGAACCTTAATTAACCACAATGATCAATAGTAGATCATATATGTCTTAATGGACCATATTAGGCCAATGGATCACAATGGACAATAGTAGATTATACATGTCTTAATGGACCATATTGAACCTTAATGGATCATAATGACCAATATTATATCATATATGTCTTAATCAACCATATTGGGCCTAAATGGATCACAATAGAGAATAGTAGATAATACATGTTTTAATGGACCATATTGGGCCTAAATGGATCACAATGGTCAATAATAGATCATATATGTTTTAATGGATCATGTTGGTCCTTAACGGATCATATAGGCTAATAGCTAGGGATCATACATGTCTTAATGAACCATATTGGGACTAAATGGATCACAATGGACAATACCTGATTATACATGTCTTAATGTACCCTATCAAGCCTAAATGGACCATAATGGTCAATAGTAGATCATAGATGTATTAATCAACAATATCAGGCCTAAATAGATAACAACGGACAATATTAGAGTTGTATTCACCCATATATTCGTTAAAACCGTTAAAACCGCTATTAACCCACCGAAAACTGCCACAAAGTGCGGGGAAACCAATAGTTAATATATAGTTTCTTATTTTATCATAATTTCATAAATAATAATAGTTATTATATAAACATGAATATAGTATTTTAAATAAAAGGCTCGTTTTTCTAGTTATTTATGATAACTAAAATAATGAGTAAAACATTTTATATCATGACTAAAATATCTTTTCGTTTTCAAGAGTAATAAACTAATAATGTATGTTAATCATCATTTTAAAAATACTTTTTATATAAAGGAAAATACTTAATAACTTTTATATAATGGGTAGTTTTGTTTAGGGGTGTTAAATTGGTCGTGTTTGTAGGTTGGCGAGTTCAACTCGACCCGAACCCGAAAATTTTATACGAACCCGACCCGAACCCGAAAACCGTATCATACATATGAACCCGAACATGACCCGAAGTTTTATTGGTTGTCCCGAACACGACTGCTCAACCCGATTTTTTAATTTTTTTTTCTGAAATTAATTTATTAAAACTAAAATTTACTTAAAAAACACAAATATATATAATAATATTATATTTAAATTATAAAATGTTATGTTAATTTCACTTTTTAAGTTATAATTATAGTATAAAATATACACGCTGTTTAATTTATAACATAAAATATATTGTAAAAAGTTATAATATAATATAACATAACATAATATAATATAATATAATATAATATAATATAATATAATATAATATAATATAATATAATATAATATAATATAATATAAATGGGTTAAACGGGGCAACCCGTCAACCCGACCAGGTTGACCCGAACCTGACACGTTAACCTAAACGGGTTCGCGGGTTCAACCTGAAACTGACCCTAACCCATTTAGACTAAACCTAAACCCGCAAATTTCGTGTTAGGTTCGTGTCGTATTTTCTCGTCGTATCAGAAATTCACAGTTCACACTTTTGTTATATATGCTTTATGTTTTTTATAATTATTTTTTTCATTTTTAGTTCCCTCCCCAAATCTCAAACATAACCCCCAAAATTTTATATCTCCCGCTCTTCTCAAAATTCACAATGGATAACCCTTGCCTCCATCGCCCACCCCAATCAGCATTCTCTCTCCACTCGATTCCTATCCACAACCCTTTTCTCGATGGTCGTCTCCTCCGATTACTCCTCAATCGTAGTGTTGAGAGTTCAAGGGTGTAGCCGGTTCAGTCGACAAACAGACGGTGGTGTTCTTCTATCGAAGTCGATCAACCACCGGTGATGGAAACCGGTGTAACAGCAATGAGGTGTCTCGAAGTGGTTCATGGCGGCGCTAAGGGTTTGGGCGACTCTCTTTGTTCTCCGGTCAAGACACCGGTGGATCTGAACCCTAACAGTGGCGGCCGGGTTCACATGAGTATTTTACGATGGTATGTTTCCATTTTACTCAACTAATACTCTGATTTTCTTATATGGTGTTTACGTTTCTCAATTTTGTTTCAGTAGTTTCATGTGCTATTTTCTTGGTCTCTTGGCTGTTGCATTTTTGTGTTGAAGTTGTGCCTGTTCTGGATTCTGATAATCACATTTGTAGGTTGCTCTGGCTCTTAAGGATTTTCAATCAGCCATTATATCTGTTGGAGATTTTTGTGTTTTTATTCTTGTATCAGTTGATTTTTTGTCCCTATTGGTGATGGTGATTCATATTTCTAAACACCCTATTTACATTAGATAGTTAAGTTATCTTATGGCAGAATTGATTATGCTCAGCAGCTCAGTGACCATTTAGCTAATTAGGATGAAAATGAGTGTAACAATAGTTACCTTCATAAGTAGACATAGTAGATATTGAGGCTAAGCAATTGCCTACTGTTGGTTTACATTTTGAATATTACATAATACTATTTTTTTTATAAACATCGTTTAGAAATAAAAACTCTTTGTGAAATCGTTTAGAAATAAAAACTATTTGTGAATTAGACAATATGAGGAGTAGATGTTTCTAATATAACATGTAGTAATCAGGATGTTAAATTTTTTTACTTGCTGCAGACACCCTCAAATTTAAACTTGATATGGTTTTCGTGCATCATCAAATATCATAATTGAAAGTTTTTTTTTTTTCCAAATGAAACATTGTTAAATTTACAACTTAAAGTAACTTTATGCCATGCCTTTTTTCTTTTTTTAAATCTACATGGGCATACAAGACAAAGTTAGCAGGCACGACAGACCATATGTTGTACTGACCCTAAGGGACATCAGGAGGTACTGAAACGCCTGCTAAAAAAACATTTATGAACTTGTAAACCTGAAATTAAAGCTGGAATTATAGTATGTCTTGATGAATTAGTCGTTGCTCTGTGTCGTACTAGATGATTCTTGCCGCACCTCTAAGGGAATTATGCCAACGTTGAATTCAAAAGTTAACTGTTGTTGGTTGGTTTTTTAGTACGTACGTTTTCATTTATTAGGCTGTATTGTTATAATCGTATGATTGCGCCAGTATAGTTTTTGATTTCTTAATTTAGTCACTATGTTTTTGGTCTTTGATAAATACACACAGATTAATCAGAGAGAGAACCGGAAAGAATGAGCAGTCATGAAAGAGAAGGGATCCGTCGAGGCTCCGGTAACAGCCCGTGCTACACGTCAAATAGATGGAGCATATCACATCATCCGACGAACTGATCAGATTGGGGTGGTTCTTCTTAGATCTGAGCTATCGAACGATGGTGAAGGGTTTGAAAATAGCGGTTAGACGACAGAGATATGGAGACTGGATAGTTCAAGATGGAGCCGGCCATGGTCTCCGGCTGGCCGTCTCGCTACCGTCGCACATGCTGGATGGTGGTGGTTGTGTTATTGGGTTCTGATAGGATCAAGTCATCAATATAGTCACGACCTCCGACAACAGAGCTGAGTCTTTGTGGTGGGTAATAGCGGATACGAATGGGTCATCTAGATAAGCTTATATGTGAGATCTGTCGTGAAGCGCGGGGTGTATTACTAGTTTGAATAATTTTATAAATTTTAGAGATTTGATTCGTTATTCTTAATTTGTTTTTAAATATATAAAACTGGAAACTCAGAAATTTTTTTTTTTTTTCTTTTTTAAATGTTCCGTCACAAATGCGTAGGAAGTTACAAAACAAATAACTATATTTTTTTTATTAAATTTTATTTAATGTCGTCAGAAATGCGTAGGAAATGAGTGTTAGAAATGCGTAGAAAAGGAGTGTTAGAAATGCGTCAGAAAGGAGAGAGTCGGAAATCCGTCAAAAAGAAGAGTGTCAGAAATGCGTCGGAAAATTGTGTCAGAATTGCGACAAAAATAAAAGTAATAATTATATTATTATTATTAATAGTCATAATAATGCGTAGAAAATTCTTAGGAATTTTCGACACCAAAATTTGGTCGGAGATGCGTCGCAAGTTGCGTAGGAAATGCGTAACAAACCAGTTTCCTACGAGTGGTTTTCCTACATATACATTTTGTCAAAAATTTGTCAGAAATCGCAATTTGTGACGCATTTGCTAGGAAAAACGCTGTAGAAAATTTTGGATTTTCTAGTAGTGAATACTCTGCACTGCTTTAATCGTAAAGCCCACCCTCAACATAAAAATGATGAAACGTTGAAAAATGCTAATCATGTGCTGTTGAAGAAAAGATTCTCTAAAGAGAACACACCTAAAGTCGAGCCATCATCTCTCTGATTTTGCGGAAGCAATAGCCTGAGCTCTCATGGCCTCGCATTCACCCATTTACAGATATCATTAGTGTACATTCACCTGTAAGACTGAATATAGGAGTCTGGATACGGGAGTATATTCTGAGGTGGGACACGCGAATAAGTTTAAGTCCTTAAAACACTAATCTCGTATCTCGAAACAATTGAACTTTGTGTGAAAATTTAAGTGGATCAGTATACTGACAATCTAAGTGAATCGTTTAGATCTTAAAGTGTTTAAAGCTCAACGGTGCTAGTGATTTGTCATAAACTGATATGATCCTCCTACACAAACTCACAAAAAGATGTTTGTATATAGTTTATTTCCCAAAATACAAAAAGATTTTCAGTGTGTTTTAGCATAAAATTTTGAAAATTCAAAAAGATTTTATTTCATCTTATTTTCGATAACTGATGTTGGAAAGCTGATTTTCAAAATTCCAAATGCTAAACATGATGGACAACTGGGTTGGAAGAGTGTGTTTTGAAATTAGAAATGATTTTAAAATGATTAAATGGTTCATTAATTTGAAACCAAATTTGAATGTTGTTAAATTGATTTAGGGTTCTATTTTGAACTATCTTCCGTCAGTTACAGAGATTACGATCTCGTAATGACGATTTTAACCTTTGCTATAAGATTTGAATATATTAATATGATTAATTTAATGATATAAATTAGTTTGATGGATTGAAGATCCTACGGCTGTGAACGTCACGTACATAATGTAGGATAAGTGGTATTGTACGTTAACCAGCCTTTTTTATATGTGTAAAAACGTGTCCTTTGAATGAATGAAGTTTATTTAGTTATATTTGGAATTATTATTGTTTGACCCAGTCCGAATCGAATAGCCGTCCCGAACATATAACCCCAAACATAGCAATTGGAAAAAAAATTGGGTCCCATGACTCCCCCCACCGAAACTTTTGGTCAACCTCCGTCGCTGCATACAATAATTAAAAAAACACGATAATAAATAAAGGTAAAAACATACCTAATAGATTTGTCCTCTTCGAGTATATATAGCTTGAAATTGAGCCATTACAACGTCATATTTAATTTATCAAATGCTTCCCTTTCAACCGCATAAACTAGAGCATTGATCATCACGTGATATCAATGGCGAATTCAAAAATATTTTTTTGACAAGAGACACAAATTGGTTGTGTTAAAAAAGGTGGGTCAAATGGATTGCATAAAACCAATTCATACTCATTTGCTTAATAATAATTGAACTATTTTAAGAGGTACTAAATCTATACGACTTGAGTAAAGGGATCTATCTTACCAAAACCAAACATGGAGTGTGGCTTGGGCACTTGGGCCGTATTGTATCAATGGCCCATGATAAATTCTGTTATTAGATATAATTACACATAATACAGTGGCTTATCTAAAATCAAAAAATCAAAAATCTATATATAAACACATAATACAGTGGCTTATCTAAAATCAAAAAAATCAAAAATCTATATATAAACACACATGTAGTGTGGGGAGGGTGGGCCTACTCAAGCATTGACGCCTCACGCCTCACGGTGATACAATAAAACAAACATGAACTTTAAATCCTAGCCCGCAACTAATCATCTTCCTTACAAACAAATTATGCAACCCTAAAAACTCATTTACACAGCCGCAACATCAACCAGCCTCCTCCTTCTTCTTCTTCTTCTTCAGGTATCCTATTTGTCTTAGGGGTATCCTCTTATTTGCTTAGGGGTATCCTACACTTAAAACGAAAAAAAACCAAAAAAATTACCCTTACGAGTCGAAGTTGAGGGGTAGCACGGGCTACCCTTAGATCCCACATAAGTCCACCCCTGCTGTTCATAGCTAGGGTTCAGAATGCTTGAATATGGTGATATTAGAAAAGGAAAAACACTACCATAGGTGAACCCTCCAGACGAAATTGCAGGCTGATACCCTATTAGGCGGGACTTTGGATGCTTAGTTTGCAACTAAAGTATATGGATGCTTGTTCTCTTGAAATAGAAATATAACCCTGAAAAAAGTACTTTTGTTTCCAATAATCTTTAACTAAAATACAATTCTGATCTAAAGAACTCTTAGCTTAATGTGACGGGCCAAATGGTTGGAGATTGAGCCTGCTTGGAAGTGTGCTTAAACACGAGGGGTCCTGGCCACTATTCTGTATCTTTTCGGAGGGCCTCAATGATTAGGAAAATGTTTATGCCAAAAACGCTTTCGTTTCTAGATACCCGATAAGTACAAATTAAACGCATAACGAAACAAGTAACCTTTAGTTATAAACTGGACAAAATAGATGGTCCTTGGGAATTCGTATATGTCACACGAAAGTTGTGTGTGAAGTTTCACTTCAGGTATAGGTTACGACTCCAAAGGTAGAGAGATGTGTCCTAGAATTGGTGCAATCACGTGTACCACCTCGTATGTGTAGGAAAACCGTTTCTTCTTCTCTATCTATACTTACGATGTTGGTTGAACGAATTATATATAGCTTGACATCTTAAAATAACGATGCAATCATGTTATCTTTTAATACATACTAACTAGATCATCAAAGACAACTACCTTAGTTAACCTCAATATACATCTAGGGACCGCTCGATCTAAAGATACGTTTCTTTCATGAGTATACATAAAGAAAAAATCGTTCATAATCTAGTCATGTTAAGATGTCATAAGATTGGCCATGCACTGTTACATTCCCAAATTTCACATAGCAACAACACAATTTAATTTTAGATATTTTTTTAGGTTTGTTAAGTTGAACGAATCTATTGTAAATCACTAATGAGTTTTGATTTTGTTTAGAAAAGTTTCGCCAAACTTCGATTTTTATAATGACATGTTGATACCTATATATTAATACCAAAAGTACTTTATTAACTTATATAGTCAAGCATTACATTTATGTCATGACATTATTGACATATTGATACCTATTAATACTAAAAGTAATTTTTTGAAAATATTGCAAATTAAATGTTTTGTTTGTTTGGTTGTTATTATTGAAGTTTAATTACTTTATCAATTTAATGAAGCTAGAAGTACCTATATTATCAAGTAATTGAGGAATGAAAGGTCCCAAATATGAGTGTGATTTGACACCATCAAAAGCCAGGGCAAAAGCATTGAATGATAACAAGAAGAAAAAAAAGAGAGTTGTGGAGCAATTTGTCTATCTTTTACCTTTTCTATGAACCGATCATTCACGAGACTCTCACTCAGTCTTCTTGAAAATATTCATACTTTTCTTGATCATGTCGATCATCCATCCATAAAGTTACATGGGTCACCCACAATGCAAGAAAAAGCCATTTCATTTATTGATTTTTATATGTAATTAAAAATATTAGAGTTAAATGTCATTTCAGTCCCTGTGTTTTGAGCCATTTTGTCAGTTTAGTTCAAATGTTTGATTTTTCGCATGTGGATCTAAAAAGGTTTCACCGTTGCCATTGTGTGAACTTCATCCATTTTTTCTGTTAACGAGAAGGGCAATTTGGTCATTTTATATGGCCGAATTGTCTTTCTAGTTAACAGAATTACATATAAAATGACCGAATTGCCCTTCTCGTTAACAGAATAAATGGATGAAGTTAACTCAGTGAACTAAAATGGCAACGGTGAGACCTTTTTGGACCCACAGACGAAAAATGAAACATTTGGATTAAACTGGCAAAATGACCCAAATCACAAGGACGAAAATGACATTTAACTCAAAATATTAAATCTTTAATCTTTTTAAGAAAAAACAAAGACCCTTGTATAATATTGTTGTTTGCCTGTTGTTGGTGATAATTTGTAGATAATAGTCAATTATGAAGCTAGAACATACATTACATACTCCATGACTCCGTAACTTGTGGATAATTATGAAGCTAGAACTTATAACATACTTTAGAGGTTTCTTTTTTAAATAAAAAATGTGTTATGTTTTATATTTCTTGCGGTTTTTGTAGGCCACATAAAGTGTAAACGAATAAAGATTCATGACTGTAGTTAACGGTAATGAATGCATTTATGTTATTATATATATTGTCCCGTTTATAAGGTTATTTCTCTTTCTCTTTGTGGACTACAAAAGCCTTGTGAGTATTTCCTTTTCCATTTACCTATATTTATCATGACTTCTTCTCCTTTTTCTTTATTGCAATGCAACTACAACTACTTTTTTCCAAAACAATGTTTCTTTGGCTGGATCATGTAAACAAATCATTGCTCAAGTTTTGACTATGGATCATTCTTCCTTCATCTTTCATTATTTCGGTTCGTTCATGATCATATCCACTCTTTTCGGCGTTTTTTAGTTTGAATTTCACCTTCAAAATCTCTTGATCTTGATCTTGATCACCCCTAGCTTGTATACTATTGTTACTTTGTTAGCTTTTCATGAGTAACTTTGTATGTTATAGTCACGAATCGGATTCGTTTTTAGCATACTCCAACTAGCAATGGGTATTTCTTGTTTTAACCCTCTAAGGTTCAAGAAGAAGAAGAAGGAGAAGCCCATTCCATACCCATCGAAAGCGCCATGGAAAAGTGAGATGGAGAACATGGAGAGGAAGAGATTTGACAGTCTTGAATCATGGTCCATGATTTTGGATTCGGAAAATGTTGAAACATGGGAAGTGGCTAAGGAAGATCAAGAAGAATGGACTGCTGATCTTTCACAACTTTTCATAGGGAATAAGTTTGCTTCCGGTGCTCATAGTCGGATTTATAGAGGGATCTACAAGCAAAGGGCTGTGGCTGTCAAGATGGTCAGGATCCCAACTCATAAAGATGAGACAAGAGCCATGCTAGAACAACAATTCAAATCAGAAGTTGCTTTGCTGTCTAGACTATATCATCCCAACATAGTACAGGTAAATATTGACTAATCTTTTACTTAATTGCCCTACTTACAAATTATGTGTGACACTTTACAACGGTTAATGTGTTTCCAAACGTACATATACGTCTAGAGACATATATACTCTTTGATATATGTATGTGGTTAATTAGTTGTTGATTGTTAGCCTAGTTAATTTTTATTTATTTGATTTATCAGTTACTCATTAAGTTTGTTTCTGAGTTATTATTCTATCTTAAGTTTGAATAACAGGATAGTTATTGGCGTTTTATCATTATCGTTAGTTGGTTAGTTTTATCATTATTTTTTTCATTGTAAGATCTCTCGACAAAGAGATTCGGTTTTCATTTATTCAAATAGAGAGAAAATATTATCCACGAATATCATTTTATTCTTCGTTTCAATTCTTTCAATGATGTTGAAATTAAGTAGGTTTGACGACGCGCAACTTGTAATGGCGTTAATCATTTGTCTACGTGCATATTGCAGTTTATCGCAGCTTGTAAAAAGCCTCCCGTTTATTGCATCATAACGGAGTACATGTCACAAGGAACCCTGAGAATGTACTTAAACAAGAAAGAGCCCTACTCACTCTCAACCGAGACTGTTTTGAGGCTCGCCCTGGACATATCAAGGGGAATGGAATACCTCCATTCTCAAGGGGTAGTTCATAGAGACCTAAAGTCCAATAACCTGCTCCTCAATGACGAAATGCGAGTCAAGGTGGCTGATTTTGGGACGTCATGTCTTGAGACGCAAACACAAGAATCAAAGGGAAATATGGGGACTTATCGTTGGATGGCTCCCGAGATGGTTAAGGAGAAGCCTTATACGCGTAAAGTGGACGTCTATAGCTTTGGTATTGTCTTATGGGAGCTTACGACTGCGCTGCTCCCATTTCAAGGAATGACTCCGGTGCAAGCTGCATTTGCAGTAGCAGAAAAGGTTAGCCTATAGCCAGCCTTACTTTTTTTTATCGAGATCTGTGTTTGCTTTTTTTAAGGGGTAGCTAAACGTACCCCTCTACTCTAAACGCACCTCCTATGTGAGAAGGATATTACTTTTTAACTGGAAAGGGCCTACCATATTTTGTGATTGGGGTACGTTTAGCAGCTCCATTTGTTAAAACCATTGATCAGTTTGTGTCTGTGTTGACATGCAGAACGAGCGACCACCACTCCCTGCAAGCTGCCAACCGGCCCTTGCCCATCTAATCAAGCGATGTTGGGCAGCAGAGCCATCAAAGCGTCCAGATTTCACAGAGATCGTGCAGGCTCTGGAGAAATACGATGAGTGTGTGAGGGAAGGCCTCCCGCTGACTCTTCACTCGGGACTCATTAGCAAAAATGCAATACTTGATCGTTTCAAACGTTGTGTGGCGATCGACTCTAATTCCATACCTGTACATGCCTAATTAAGTCCTTGAAATTAAATGTTTTTTTTTTTTGTATTTTCTCACTTCAATTCTATTTCCCGATTAAGCTTTACTAATTTAATTACGTAGGTAACATTATTTTTTTATGTATATTTTTAAGTTGTATATAACTTCATGCTTGACTTGTGAATCTTTTTTTAATCTGCATGTGACTAGTTTGGTACATTGTATGGAAGTTGGGTATCAAGATTTACAATTTTGGATGCATCCCAGTAAAGGTATAAGTAATGTTTTTAAAATCGGATCGGTAATTGAACTAAACTTAGGGGCTGTTTGGCAACATCTGAATGGTTAAGTGCTGAACCAGTAAGAGGTCTAAACCATTAAGAGCATGTATAATGTTTAACCGGTCAGAGGCAAATGTCTGACCAATTCAGATTAGAGATATTAACCATTCAGAGGCAAATTTCTGAACCATTCAGACATCTGCTAGTGTAACAAACAGTCTGAACCATTAAGTGCTGAACAAGTAAGGGGTCTGAACCATTAAGAGCCCCATTAAGAGGTAAACAAACAGCTCTTTACTGATGAGTACCGGTTAATTGGGACAATTTTATAATTAATTTTAAAATCGGATCTGAAAACATTTGGTTTAAATGCATATATATGCATGCTTTTGATAATAACATGTATACTACAATCATTCAAAATGATGTACGTGTGTGGACTTCTTTCAGGTGACACTGCGTTTAATCATAACTTTGACTTTACATACTTTAAATTTAATTACATGTATGCTTCTTGTGGATTATTAACGTGAACTATCTTGAACTTTTAAAGGGTGAGGGTATTGATACATCCCTACTTTTTAAGTACACATCCCCTTAAGAGGTGGTATATAGGGCAATAAGGGGAGTATATAGTGTGAAAGCAATTAATGTGTAGAAAAAGAGTTTTGATAAGCCTCTCATTGCCCTATGAGAGGCGTATAAGGTTGTGGTAGGTGGAGCATTAAACCCTATACACCTCTCATTGAGCAATGAGAGGCTTATCGGCACGACTTTTAATGTATAATTACTGACATGAAAGGAGTTCAGTCTAAAAAAACGTGAAAATGACTCATTTGACCCTTATCGACCTATACGACCCTTATCGACCAAGAATGTTTCTTTACCCAAGCATACAGGATTTATTTGATTCAAAAATTTTCAAACTCATAATAATAATAATAATAATAATAATAAAAATAACATATGCACATTTAAAAAAAACGATGATATAACTAGACCCGGCAAATGGGTCAGGCCGGGTGTCGGGTAGGGTCATGCATCAAAGACCCTACCCGACCCCCGGCCGACCCGTTTGTCGGGACTAGTTATAACATTGTTTTTTTTAAATATGCATAAGTTTTTTTTATTAAGTATTATTATTATTATTATTATTATTAGAGTAAAATGCACGGATAGTCCCTGTGGTTTGGTGAAATTTCACCTTTAGTCCCTAACTTTTCAAAATTACACTCTTAGTCCCTGTGGTTTGACAAGTTGTTACTCGGATAGTCCCCAGAGCGGATGAAGGTTAGTTTTTCTTGTTAAGTGGGTGTGAAATGACAAGGACTATCCGGGTAACAACTTGTCAAACCACAGGGACTATCCGAGTAACAACTTGTCAAACCACAGGGACTATCCGAGTAACCTGCATCCACTTTGGGGACTATCCGAGTAACAACTTGTCAAACCACAGGGACTAAGAGTGTAATTCTGAAAAATTGAGGACTAAAGGTGAAATTTCACCAAACCACGGGGACTATCCGTGCATTTTACTCTTATTATTATTATTTAAAACTTCATATTTTATTAAATGAATTGTGTGTATGTCTCGTATTACACAGGGTAGGGCGTTACTAGGTAGTAATAGAACTTCACGAAAAAGAATTTATTAACTTGTCAAAGGTAACATCCGTGAAATATAGTGTAAGCAACAGTTTTTTTATAAAAATAATATTAATTAGGGTGTTTTATAACATAAAAACCCTTAATTACCTCAAAAAAATTAAAAATTAATATCACTAGTGGATTCTCCGCTCGCGCGTTGCGGCGGGACCCAATGTCTACAAAACACGTGTGAGCAACAGCAAGCAGATACTGGATATCAAAACATAAATAAAAATGACGTGGTAAGGATAATCACCCCGTCCTAAAAAAACAATTTTAAATAACCTAATATATAATAATATGACCCACACGTCATACACGTTGGAAATTTGGTTGTTTTCAGTTCAGTTATTACGGTGCTAACACGTTAAAATATGGATGACCTCGGTACCGGTAACGCACCGAAAGTACCAATCTGGAAAATTATCGAAATGAGGTACCGGCACCGAAAATGTTTGGTACAATACGGTATGGTATGGTATTTGAAGGTAAAAATCAATAAATACATCTATGGTGTTAGACCGGTGTCGAATCGAAAGTAACGACTCTGAAAACGCCAAAAGGTGGGTATTAAATTGGCACCGAAAATGATTTGGTATAGTAAATTTGGTACCGATACGATACCAGTTTGAATACAAGATTTGATACGGTTTGCTCATCAATAATCTAAATATCCAAGTTAATTTTAAATGCTACAATTCATTTATTATAAGAAAAGACAAAAAAGAAAGCAAAATAAGTTGTGTATATAAACATCATTCAAACGAAATACAGTTTACTTACTGTGTGTATGAGAAGTAATCTAAACGGTGTAATTACTTGCATTGCTACGTTGCTACATGATTTGATGAGGTCGGTACTAACGGTACCGAAAATACCGTTACCGAAATCCCCAAAAGTGGGTACCGGTACAGAATATACCTGGTTCGGTACCGGTCGGTACTGGAATGGTAACGGTCGGTACTGGTACGACACCAGTATTAGAGGGTAAAAACCGGTGAATATCAGTGCCGAACCAGTACCGAAAATACACCCGATTTGATAAATTTGATACCGGTAACGGTACCCGATACCATTTACTTATCCCATTGTAATGTTACTATTCAATGCATTCGATTTTTAATATATAGGTAATATGAGTCGTATAGGGCAATGAGACACATATACAACTCCTAAAAAGTGCTCATTGACTAATAAGCCTCCCCTGGTGGACACATTATGAGTGTCTCATTGACCAATAAGCCTCCTCTGGTGGTTTCCACTTTTATAAAAAGTGGAATAATTCAACCAGGGGAGGCTTATTGGTCAATGAGACAGTCATAATGTGTCCACTAGGAGAGGCTTATTGGTCAATGAGCAACTCAATATGTGCAAATGCTTTATTATTATTATTATTATTATTATTATTATTTATTATTATTATTATTTATTATTATTATTGGTCAATTAGCAACTCAATATGTGTTTATGCTTTATTATTATTATTATTATTTATTATTAATATTATTACTATTATTATTATTGGTCAATGAGCAACTCAATATGTGATATGCTTTATTATTATTATTATTTATTTATTATTATTCTTATTATTGGTCAATTAGCAACTCAATAGGTGTATATGCTTTATTATTATTATTATTTATTATTATTATTGGTCAATGAGCAACTCAATATGTGATATGCTTTATTATTATTATTTATTATAATTTATTATTATTATTAATATTATTATTATTTATTATTGTTATTATTATTATTATTTATTATTATTATTATTGTTTATTATTATTATTATTGGTCAACAAGCAACTCAATATGTGATATGCTTTATTATTATTATTGTTATTATTATTATTATTATTATCAAAGGTGGAATGGTTCAACCAGGGGAGACATATTGGTCAATGAGACACTGATAATGTGTCCAACAGGGGAGGCTTATTGGTCAATGAGCAACTCAATATGTGCATATGCTTTATTATTATTATTGGTCAATGAGTAACTCAATATGTGTATATGGTTTATTATTATTATTATTATTGTTGTTGTTGTTGTTGTTGTTGTTGTTGTTGTTGGTCAATGAGCAACTCAATATGTGATATGCTTTATTATTATTACTATTATTATTATTATTTATTATTTATTATTGTTATTATTTATTGTTTTTATTATTAATATTATTATTATTATTGGTCAATGAGCAACTCAATATATGATATGCTTTATTATTATTATTATTATTATTTATTATTATTGATTATTATTATTATTATTATTATTTATTATTGTTATTATTATTATTATTGTTTATTTATTATTGTTATTATTATTATTATTTCGATGAAACCCGACAAACTATTTTCGATTGTCCTTCCAACCTCCTCAGCAATCACTTCTCTCATTTGCTCGGTGACTCTCGGCACCGCATCATCGTTATCTCTATCCGTCATCTTTAAAGTTGAAATGTTTACATCGAGCGTTAAACATTTCATCTATAACATATTGTTTATTTACTTCGGTTTAGTCAAGTTCATAACTTGTTTTCACCGTTCTTATTTAATGCACTTTCCGGGTTTGAGTGTGTTAACACGCTCTTCCCATGCATGTCAATTCATGTTTCCCCTTTTATACTTAATAACTCTACTTAGAACAATTAACTCTTACCGGATGCTTGATCAATCTTGAACCGAACACACTTTGTTAACAACCTTGAGCTCTGATACCAACTTGTAACACTCATATGAAATTCTTATTATTCAATCATAAAATACAAGCCTTTTTAAACAAAATGCATTTATAGCATACTTGGTTAAGTTACACATTGTTTAGTGAGTTAACATAAGTGACCATCTAGTTCAAAGTAATTACGACTACTGGAGTTTACAAAACATCATTGTTTAGACAAGTTTAGCTAAGTGCGGAAGCTTCAAAAATGGTGTTCGGTTCTTGATTACACGCTTGATCGGCATCCGAAGCTAACGAGCATCACCTGAGGTCAAAACCACATAAATGATTAGTTTTGACAATGTTAATTGAGTTTAGACAAGTCCCAAATACATACACATAGCAAAAATCAAAGAATTCAGGTTATTAGTATGTCGCTCCACGCGCCAGACTTGGTCCGATCCTTCGCGTGCTGCGGGAGGCCCCGCGTGTCGCGCAAGTCCCCTATGTCCCCTTTGCGTGGCGT
Organism: Helianthus tuberosus; assembly: GCA_030545235.1. NCBI lineage: Eukaryota > Viridiplantae > Streptophyta > Magnoliopsida > Asterales > Asteraceae > Helianthus > Helianthus tuberosus. The sequence continues at coordinate 11,526,081 of CM060436.1, forward strand.
GGGGGAGTACGTTTTCTAGCAGGTCCAGTTTCTGGACCTGCATTTTGCCCAGCTCCGAAAATTCACAAAAATCAAACTTTGAACCATCATAACTTTTTACTCGGTTGTCCGTTTTAGTCCATTCTTTTTCCTATGAGTCCGTAATGAAATTACGGAGCCAACCATGTAAATTTCACATTACGGAAACCGATTTACATATAAACGATCCATAAAATCCCAGTTTTGATTATCCAACCCATTAACAATAAGTGCAAAATACCATTTTGCACTTCTAAAACTTTTTGAACAATATTACCCATTTCCCCGGGCTTACAAACCTTGGTGTATCAGCGCCATTCCATGGCTTTACGCTCACATTAAAACTTAATGCTTGTTCCTCAAAACTCAAGCATTTCGTTCTAAGCAACACTTACAAATTATATCTATTGTTTGACCCGATATCTCGGATTCGTAAGCTTAAATTAGCATAGCCAATTCATTGGCGTAGTACTATCCAACACTTAATGAAATATGAGACTTTCAAGTCTCTACACACATGATCCTTTTAAACACATCATTTCGACTCGTTTGGCTATCTAGTGAAAACCATCACTTTATTGACAAGTTAACCCACTTCCAACTTTTATTTTGACCCGTTTGATTGTCGAGTGAACTTCGTCACTTCAAAGACACATCAAACGCATCTATTACACTACGACGCTATTTATACATTGAACCAAAACGTGTATACATAACTTAACGAGACTAAAGTCACGTACCTTTAGAGCATACCTTTCAAACGCGTATCCCCTCCGGCGTGTCCGCTTGACGATCCGGATTCTTTGCCTAAAGAGTTCAATTCACAATAAGTTTAGAACTCTTTCATAAGCCTTAATGCACAATTCTCTATAATAATCGAATCTGCTTTTCACCCAACTTTTAACATTTTAATCCTCACTTAGGCGTTTATCAAACACCTAGCGGGTCAGATTTTTACATAATCAAAACTGAGTTCATGACTTGTAATTTTCATCTAAACCAACTTCAATTAGGCACATTTACACATGTTTTAACTTCTATATTTCAGAATTTACCTCTTAGAACTCAGATTACACTAGAACAAGTATCACAATCCTAGTGTTCATCAAGTTTCTACAAACTTATTAGTCACCTACATTGGTGATTATAAACCCTACAAGCCTCATGCAAGATTTTGATAAGAAATCATCTAGGGTTTATCCCTAGACACCATATCACTTCTAATTTCATCCATGCAAGACATAATCAAGCTCAATTTCAGTTTCTCACAATTAACCTAGAATTTAAGATGAATCAAAACATCAAGATTTTACATACCTTATGATCCCTTCAACTAGGTGATCATTAATTTGTGCTTGAAAATCGATTTAGACTTGATTATGACCTTCAATTGATCAATTTTGTGGAAGCTAGGGTTTGGTGAGGAGCTTTTGTCGCCCCCCTGCATTTCCTGGTCGACCAGACACACCTCTTGTGTGTGTTTGGTTTGTTTTAATTTGTTTTAATTAAATTAAGTTTCAAGTTATACAACATAAGTCCCTCCACTTTTATTTAGTTTATATTTTGGCATTTTAAATTCATTCATGCTTTAAAACAAGTCAACTAACTAACTGGGTTATTTATTTCCTAGTTAGCTCATTCTCGCTTATTTGTACTTTATATAATTCTAATATAAAGTTTTATAAATTTCGGGGTGTTACACAAGAGTTGTTACATCCTCCCCACCTCGTTTAAAATCTCGTCCTCGAGATTTATTGGAAAAGTAAGGGTACTTTCGTTTCATTTCTGATTCCAGTTCCCATGTATACTCTGGTCCTCTTTTTGAATCACATTTTACTTTGACCAGTACTAATCTCTTGTGTTTGAGGAACTTGACTTTTCTGTCTTCTATTTGAAGAGGTTTCTCCACAAATTTCAGCTTTTCATTTACCTCTATATCTTGAAGTGGTACTACCAGGGATTCATCAGATAAACATTTCTTGAGATTAGATACATGGAACACATCATGTACCCCAGCTAGTTCTTCTGGTAGTTGTAAGCGATAGGCAACTGGTCCTATTCGTTGGGTAACGGTAAATGGTCCTATGTACCTTGGACTTAGCTTTCCTTTCTTACCGAACCGAACTACCCCTTTCCAGGGAGAAACTTTCAAGAGTACCTTGTCTCCAACTTGAAATTCTAGCGGCTTACGTCGATTGTCGGCATAACTTTTCTGGCGATCTCGAGCCGTCTTTAGTATTTCCTTGATTTGAGTTATCTTGTCGGTGGTTTCTTGTACAATTTCAGGACCTGATAATTGACTTTCTCCTATTTCTGCCCAACAAACTGGAGTTCTACACTTTCGTCCATACAGTGCTTCGAACGGGGCAACTTCGATGCTTGTATGATAACTATTGTTATAGGAGAATTCGATTAAGGGTAAGTGGTTATCCCAGTTTCCACCAAAATCTATTACACATGCTCTAAGCATGTCTTCCAGGGTTTGGATCGTCCTTTCACTCTGTCCGTCAGTTTGGGGATGGTATGCAGTACTTAAGTTCAACCGGGTACCCATTGCTTCTTGGAAACTTGTCCAGAAATGCGAAGTGAAACGACTATCCCTATCCGATACAATAGAGAGTGGGACTCCATGTAAGGATACTACCTCGTCTACGTACAATTTTGTTAATCTTTCCATGCTAAAGGTTTCCTTTATTGGCAGAAAATGGGATGATTTGGTCAACCGATCTACAATCACCCAGATTGCATCGTTACCTTTCCTGGTTTTGGGTAACTTAGTAACAAAGTCCATTGTTATTAGTTCCCATTTCCATACCGGCATTTCTAATTGTTGAAGTAACCCTGAAGGTTTCTGGTGTTCTGCCTTAACTTGCGAATAAGTTAGACACTTAGATACATATCTAGCTATGTCCTTTTTCATTCCTATCCACCAGAAGTTATTTATTAAATCTTGGTACATTTTATTATTACCAGGGTGCATGGTATATCTAGATTTATGGGCTTCCTCTAAAATCTTATCTCTTAAATTCCCTTGCTTAGGTACCCAAATCCTTTTTCTTGTGGAATCTCCAAATTCCATCCGTCCCTTGTTCTAATTCTTTCATCATGCCTTTCATTTCTTCAGCATCATCCTCAATTGCTGTTGCTTGAAAGTTCTTTAATTGTTCCATTAAATCTAACTGTAGATTTAATCTAAGAGCACGAACTCGTCTTTTTTTTTCATAATATTTACGACTTAAGGCATCTGCGACTACATTTGCTTTTCCCTCATGATATTGAATATCACAGTCGTAGTCACTTAGAATTTCCATCCATCTTCTTTGCCTCATGTTCAATTTTTTTTGCCCAAATATATACCTTAAACTCTTATGATCTGTATAGACTGTAAACTTACTTCCTTACAGATAGTGTCTCCAAATTTTAAGGGCAAAAATTATGGCTCCTAACTCCAAGTCATGGGTCGTATAACTTTCCTCGTGCTTTTTCAATTGCCTTGAGGCATACGCAATTACCTTTTTGCGTTGCATTAGCACACATCCTAACCCTAGCTTAGAAGCGTCCTAATAAACTTCAAAATCTTCTGTCCCTTCTGGTAAGGCAAGAATTGGGGCGTTTGTTAACCTTTGCTTTAAAATCTTAAAGGCCTCTTCTTGCCTAGGTCCCCATTCAAACTTAACTGTTTTACAAGTTAATTTAGTTAATGGTACAGCTATCTTAGAAAAGTCTCTTATGAAGCGCCTGCAATATCCAGCTAATCCTAGAAAACTTCTAACTTCCGTAACTGATTGCGGGACCTTCCACTTGGTGATCGCTTCTATTTTGGAGGGATCTACGTGAATACCTTCGTGATTCACCATGTGACCTAAATATTGTACCTCCTGTAGCCAAAATTCACACTTCGAGAATTTGGCATAAAGCTTTTCCTTTCTTAATAAGGTTAAGAGTGCATGTAGGTGCTCACAATGCTCGTCCTGACTTTTGGAATAAATAAGTATATCGTCGATGAAGACAATTACGAATTTATCTAAATACGGTTTACAGATTCTATTCATCATGTCCATAAATGCTGCAGGAGCATTTGTTAGTCCAAATGGCATGACTGTAAACTCGTAGTGACCATACCTAGTTCTGAAAGCAGTTTTAGGTATGTCTTCTTCTTGTACCTTCAACTGGTGATATCCGGAGCGTAAATCTATCTTAGAAAAATATCTAGCCCCTTGAAGTTGATAAAAAAGATCATCAATGCTAGGTAATGGGCATCGATTCTTAATTGTAACCTTATTCAATTCCCTATAATCGATACACATTCGCATGGAACCATCTTTCTTCTTTACAAATAACACTGGTGCTCCCCAAGGGGATGAACTAGGTTGTATGAATCCTTTACTTAGCAATTCATCTAACTGCTTCTTTAGTTCTAACATTTCAGTGGGTGCTAAACGATAGGGTGCCTTGGCTATTGGTGTAGTTTCAGGAATTAGATGAATTCTAAATTCTACTTCCCTATCTGGTGGTAATCCTGGTAGTTCTTCTGGGAATAGATCCGGGTATTCTGATATTACATGAATTTCCTTAAGTTCCTTACTTTTAGTGTTAATGATTACTGAAATCATATACACTATTCCTTGTTTTCGCTCATAGCTAGCAACTTTCATTACTGAAATGAACTTTAATGGTTTACGTGACTTATTTCCTGTAATCACAATTATTTCTCCTGCGGGTGTATGAATTTCTATAGAATTCTTCTCACAGAGGATTCGAGCATGGTTGGCTACTAACCAATCCATTCCTAATATGAAATCGAATCCGGCTAAATTCATAGGTAACAGGTTTGCAGAAAATTTGTGGCCTGAAAGTTCTATCTTTCCTTCTTGAAGAGCCTTATCTATGTTAACAGAATTACCATCTGCTGTTTCTACCAAATAACTCTGCCTAAGATTGGTTAAGGGTAGCTTAAGAGCTTGGCAGAATGAAGTATTTATAAAACTTTGGTTTGCACCAGAGTCAAATAATACTTTCGCATAAACGTCGTGTACCCGAAACGTACCAGCTATTACATCCAGAATCAGATCAGCTTCCTGCGTGGTCAGTTGGAAGGCTCTTGCGTTCTTCTTATTAGTTCCTTCAGCAGGTTTGGCCTTGTTATCGGCTGGCTTGACCAGTTTAGGGCATTCTGGTCTGAAATGCCCGGCTTCTCCGCAATTGTAGCAGATCTTTGATTTCTTCTTGCATTCCTCCTCCCGGTGGCCCGAAATTTTGCATAAATTACAATTTTCTTTACATTTTCCAAAATGTTTCTTTTTACAATTTCCGCAAAATGGCGGGGTGGAAGATGACCCAGTTCCCTTTCTCTTGAAATTGCTATTATTACCCACACGAAATCCTTGGGGTAATCTTTTGGGCCAATTCCTTTTTCCTGTTTTCTTCCCGCGTACGTACCAGCCCATCGGTCAGGGTGTTGGCTAATTCTACCGCATCGTCAATTGTGCGGGGTCTCGCAGCTTTGACGATATCACGAATTTCACTAATTAAACCCCAAATATAGCGAGAAATACGCACCGGTTCTGGCGAAGCCAGAGTTGGTACAATTCTGGCATATTCGAAGAATTTATGAGTATACCCTCGGCAGTCAACATCTACCATCCGGTGGCTCAGGAACTTATTTGCCATTTGTTCCTTTTCATATTCGGGGCAAAATTTTCTTTCCACCAACCGCTTAAATTCTTCCCAACTCATGGCATAACCATGTCACTTCCCCTGGCTTGCAGTACCGTGTTCCACCATTCTAATGTCTCTTCCTTGAAAAGGTGAGATGCATACATAACCTTGTCTTCCTCGGTACATTTACTTATTTTAATTACTGCCTCGGTTTTCTCCAACCAACGCAGTGTGGCAGTTGCCCCTTCATTGCCTGCAAATTCAGCAGGTTTACAGGCAAGAAATTCTGTATAAGTGCAACCAGGTGTTGCAACTTTCATTTTCTTAAGTATTGGGGCTTGGATCACGTTGTTGTCATTGTTGCCGCCTCCGTTAACACTGTTACTGAAATTATCGTCGCGCGTGCGTTTACTGGGGTTGGCTTGCGAAGGCTCAACAGGACTTTTAATAGCAGCGACGATTGCCGGGATAGCATTAGTTATTCCCTGGGCAACGATATTTTCTATGTCTTGCCTATTTAGAAAGTGATCCTCATTGTTTTGCTCAGATTGGTTAACTTCGTTAACTGGCTCATTAATGGCGTGTTCCATCTGATAATCAACAATATATATATATATAAATTATTGGCACAAAAATAAATAACAACCAAACATAATAAAGCAATCACACATACTCATGTCAACACGTATAGCCAAAATTGTCGACTTTGCGACTTTCATATTTTTATATATATTAGTATGCATCGATACACACCAGTTATATTACAAAAGTTTTATTTGAGTTATTTTACATGATTATATTTTTATATATATATTATTATTTTATTTTATTATTATTAAACACACAACCACATTTAACCGGCCTTTCAGAAACGACGCTCCCTCTCGTCGTATTTCCACGTGATTTTCTCCCCCACATCCCGAATTCTATTTCCTACCTCTACCAGTTCCTCTCCATAGTGACGGAGTTCAGCCAAGTTTTCTGTGTTGATGCAGGCTCGGGGTTAAACTGGGGAAAATAGACGTTGGGGTTATTCATGAAATTCTGAAACTGCCAGTCATTCGTCCACCATTCCTCCAATTCTCCGGGTAGAAGTTGGTGGTTGACAATAGGATCTGGGATAGCAGGTTCCAAATTAACTGGAAGTTGTGATTCAGCGGGGTAACTGAAGAGGTTTTCATCGGCATGTCCGATGAGGTCACAATTCGCCAATTTGCGATCCAACTCCTCCCACGGTGGCATTTCCTGGGCTTGCTCGGAACTTTCCCCGATCTCTTTTCCTTTCCCTTTATCCTTAGGATCCTTGGTCTTTTTAACCTTCTGTGCAGCTGGCTTATTCCTACACCCACGTTTCCAGTCCAAGATTCTCCTCCTCTTTTTCGGCTTTGGTTTCTCCTGGGCCTGGGCCTGGAATGTTAGTGGTTCCTTCGTATCTGCCAGGTAGCCAAATGGGTTTCCTGTGGTATCCATATCGGTGGTATGGATAGTAAAGTTTCGGAGTGCCTCCAACAGTTCATTCATGCTGTTAGCACACATGAAGAAACACACACAAATTTAAGTTAAAATTTTATTTATTGTAAATTAAATTTTCATTGAATCACAGAATGACAATCAGAAAAATTAAGTATTTCTAAATACTTAATTAGCTTAAATCAGTGGCTCTGATACCACCTTTTTTTGTCACGACCCCCGACCTGGTTTTACCCGTTTCAGAAGCCGCGGGACAGAAACCCGTGGTATTGTTTATTTTGGCAGCGGAAATTTTAACAGGATCTTTTAAGACTGAAAATGCCCAATTATTTTATTTCACATTTTGGGACAAACCCGATATTTTACAATAAAGGAAATTCCTTGTTTATACAAAACATGTTTATTTATTTTACTGAGCCACTTTATCCAAGCTGATAGTGCTACGTGGCACTTTTCCTGATTCACAGTAAGTCACCTGAAACATGTTTAAAAAGATTTTATCAGCGGGGAAATACTGGCGAGTCATTCAATTTGCACAAAACGACACATTGTTACAATTTACAGCATTAAGGGTTTTTATATTTGCCCCTATCTTATAATTAGCTGGTTCAGCTGTCACTCGACCGAATCTATGACTGTGGACATATCACTAATTAGGCTCACCCGCCTAACGTGATAAATCGTTAGTAGTAATGTGCACAAAACCCCCACTTACTGCCAGTAATGAAAGATTAGCAAAGAATTAATCACTGCAAAGTATAACTGGAAAATATTTAGGGTTTTGTAAAGCAATTTGATAAAAAGAGATTGACTCACATTGCAAGTTTAATTGGACAGAACCTTGCCTACTGATTTAGCCTTGTAACCTAGTTAAATAACAATACACACGAAACTAGGTCAGTAACTTAATACAACATTTACGATAAACTCATGAAATCAAAACCCTCACGACGAATGACAAAGTATAGCTCAAATTCGGGCAGCACTTAAACATCCATCGGATCGGTTTCAATCGATCGGACATTGTATCGTTGCAGTGATCGAGTTATTACCGTGTTATCGCAGCAGAGACTCGATACTATAACTATTTTGAACGATATAGTGTATATTTGTGCGTACGTTGTGAAATTTAACGTCGAAACAAGCAAACAGTTCAAGTCCTAGACTAGGGGCTTTATAGCCCAAATGGAACCCACCCGCGTGTCGCGACAGGTTCCATTAACCCTGTCGCGTATCGCGGGACAAGCCCAAGTAGGCTAGGCCTGCTTCGTCTCCTGCTTAGCCCTGCTGAGTCGATAATCTTTCAAAATACGTGTTTTACTTTCTTTTTCGACGGATAATTATCAATTAGGGGATCCCCCCTTAAGTTTTAAGGGGCCCTGATCCTAGTTTCGATTGTTTTAAAAATTAAAGGTTATGTCATACTATTTGGGGGTCTCAATTAGGGTTTCCTAATGGACATTATTAGAATAAGAAATAATAATTTTGGCAAGAGTTGTTATAGTGGTGGGTCGGCTGTGGTGGTGGTGGTGGGTCGGCTGTGGTGGTGGTGGTGGTGGGTCGGCTGTGGTGGTGGTGGGTCGGCTGTGGTGGTGGTGGTGATGGTGGTGGGTTGGCTGTGGTGGTGGTAGTGGTGGGTCGGCTGTGGTGGTGGTGGTGGGTCGGTTGTGGTGGTGGTGGGTCGGCTGGGGTGGTGGTGGTGGGTCGGCTATGGTGGTGCTGGTGGTGGGCCGGCTGGGGTGGTTGTGGTGGTGGTGGGCCGGCTTGGGTGGTTGTGGTGGTGGTGGGTCGGCTAGGGTGGTGGTGGTGGGTCGGCTATGTTGGTGGTGGTGGTGGGTCGGCTGTGGTGGTGGTGGTGGTGGTGGTGGGTCGGCTATGGTGGTGATGGTGGTGGGTCGGCTGTGGTGGTGATGGTGGTGGGTCGGTTGTGGTGGTGGTGGGTCGGCTGTAGTGGTGTTTTTTTTTACAATATATTTTCGAATGCCGAGTCTAATGCTAAATTGTATTTTTTATTAACAGGATATCGAAAGTCGGTGTTTTGACGGTGGTGGTAGCGTAATAGTTATGGAGAAACTACGTTCGTATTTCATATTCATGAACTAGAACGTCGATCTAGGATTACGTGTTATCAGAGTAGCCTGTTGCCTCGTCAGCTCCCAGTGACGCTAGCCAACGCGGTCTGCCCTGTAACATGTCCTTCCAAGAGAGGAGTTCATTAGTGTTCTCATGAGCCTTCCACCAACGGGAATGCCATTGCGCTCACTATCCCGAGGGGATGCAGAAGACTAGACGATGGTTGATAAAGGAAATCCCAACTCCACTGCTCCAACCTCCTGATCCCTTGTGCCATCTCGGTATGGTAGATGTGAAGCAGAAATCTCGTTGGAAGGTAGGGTTCGGTACGCAATTTCAAGACAGCCGGCATGTCTTTAAATTGTGTATGCTGCACCCATCGTTTTTCCTGTACAGGAATTCAAGAATATGTAACAACTAGCAGTTTAGGGTTTAGTCGTTACATTCTGTATCAAAGTTACATGTTTTGTGTATTAATATAAAACGATGTTTAATTACATTTTGAATTACGTTTCTTGTTGCGTTATGGTTAATAAACGACAAGTGAAAAACAATTAAAGACATAAAAATTTGACATTTTATAACATACACATTACGTTATGAAAACAATTAAACACATAATAATAATTGATAAATAAAAAAGTTGACATTTAATAAAACGTTATAATATACCTATTTAATAAAATTTGACATTTAAAAGTTTGACAATTAAAGACGTAATAATACTCATTTAGGAATATTAAATAAAACTATTTTCGACAATTAAAGAAATAAAAATAATTCATAAATAAAAAACTTTGTTATAATATATACAATTCGTTTTATTAAAAAAATTGACATTTAATAATACTTATAAAAAATTGGCATTTTATAATATACACAATTCATTTCATAAAAATATGAAGTTTTTGATAATAATACTTAATAAAAAAACATATGCACATTTTTTATTAAAAATATACACAATTCATTTTATAAAAATATGAAGTTTTATAATACTAACACAATTTTTTATAACAACAATTTATAAAAAAATATTAATTTTCTTATATAAATATTTCACAACTTTCCCATACAAAAACTCTATCAAAATAAAGTTCCTTACATCCCAATCATTGGTAATCTGTAAGACCCTTGTTCCATTTTATACTATTATCAAATAAATTTCTATTATATTAGTGTATTTAAAATTTATCATACACTTAAAATATGAGTTTATTAAAACATTATACCAAATAAAACGTTACAACATTTTGTAAACTTGAGTCGCCATTTAAAATATGACAACGAAACTATTCGCGGAAGCTTTGTTCTTTGTGTGTTCGGTACATCGCTTAGCTTGATCGTCGTCCGGTAACTCGGTCAGCACCAACATTTCATAAAACATGAAATGAGTTAGTCATATAGCGTTTATAACATGTCTAAACAAGTTCGCGAATCAAAACGGAACCAACAAACAATTTTCGCAAAACCTATACCCCGTCGCGTCGCGCGACGGCCCTTGGGCCATGTCGTCGCGTGGCGCGACGCCCTTAAATGGGCAGCAGGTTTGCAGCTAGTTGCTGCATTTTCCCAGATTCCGATTCTTTTTATGAAAACGTGCATAACTTTCAATCTACAGGTCCGTTTTACACGATTCTTTTCCTACGCGTCCGTAATTAAATTACGGACTCGTTTATCACCTTGGTTTGCATAAAGATCTGATTTATCCAATGTTGGCTCATAAATCCGTTAGGTGATTATTCGACCCGTTTGGCATTATTATTTCACAACATGCTCTAAAAAGAAAAATAGTTAATTCCTATCATTTTACCCATCCCGGGCTTGTCAAACCTTAACGTTTTCGCTCCCATCCTAGAGTTTACTTAGGCGTTTACATTCACCGATTCATTTGTATCTATCTAAGCATTTAACCACAATTTACTTCTTAGTCTATTTTGACCCGTTTAGCGGACTTTTAAGCATCTAAGCATCGAACTCGCTATTTTCTTTTCGCACCTCGTCTTTTCTTGCTAAATAACTGTAACACCCGTTCTTATAAATCAAGGTTTAACGTATATTTTGGGAAAATAATCATGTAATTAATGATTAGATATACATCGGAAATACGGGTTTATTAAAACTTTTTACAAATCATAAGTTATTTGACATAACGTGATCAGATTCATCCTTTAAAATTTATAACGAGGCAAAGTGCGGAAGCATGTGTCTTTATCGTGTTCGGTTCTACGTTGAGCTTGATCGTCTTCCGGCATCCAAAAGTACATACATTTCATAAAACATGAAATGTTTTAGTCATACGGGATTTAATATTTATCTAAACGAGTCCGGGAAACAAAACTAATCAAAATACATTTTTGATCAGGGTCCACCGTAAATTACGGTGGACACCGTAATTTACGGTAGCCCTGATTTGAAAACACTCCGCCGTAAGGCAGGAGCTAACCACCGTAACATTTTTAATCCCCACCGTAACTTACGGTACCACCGTAAGTTACGGTGGACTCTGCATCAGCTTCTTCCATTTTGCCGTTTTTGACACGAAATCTTTCGTATCTTTCAAACCGCTTATCCGTTTGACCTACCGTTTCTTCCTACATGATTGTAATTTAATTCTCCATCATATGGAGTTAAAATCCGACATCCGGCTTGATAAAATTTAAGACTTTTAAGTCTTCGGCTTATTACTCTTTTACCAAAAATTTGACCCGTTCGTGATTTTATCAAACATACAGGTTTGTTTGACCCTTAATTCTCATAAATCTATTAAATTCAATGATGTCTAACATATTAGGTTCCAATTATAGAATTATATGTCTTCTTTAACCCATTTTCACCCATATGCTTATTTTGACCCGTTTGAGGTATTTAAGCATATTTTAAGCACCAATTGCTTTCATTTATTTCCAAATACATATGTCCACATTTCTTATCAAAGGATCTTCCACCACAACTATATTTGTGGTGGATTCAATGTGGTGACATATATATATCAAAATTTACCCTTCAAATCGTTATTTTACGGCAAAGACTCAAATAGAGCCATTTGACTAACGTTTTACATCCTTCAACTTCTATACTCATCCTAAGTAATTATCTAATTGTAAAACTCGTTTCCAAACAACCTTTAAGGGTTGTTTGTTCAATTTAGCCTACAAGGGCGTTTTGGTCAACATTAGTCCTTCATTTACGACGAATGACTTTTAGTTACTTGTTTAACCCAAACTCCGATCTTTTAACTATGATTTTATTTGAAAGGGCACTAGGCCTTTCAAATATAATGACCATCGTCCGTAACATTTGGTTTACCTATTAGGGTAATCAAAAACTTATTCTAGACTTCGTTTAACTCTCATTAGTCTTACATTTAAATGAGAGTTATCTTATTATGCGTACCTGGCTCGGATCATTACATAGACCCATTTAAGTACCTTGCCTCGATATCTACTAAGTAATAGCGATGTAAATACCCACTCGATATTTATTTCTGAAATCAAACAACTCATCAAACCATTAGTCGATATTGTCAAAAAGTGATATTTTCACCTTTTGACCCATTGGTCTAAATGACGGATGATATTGGCGAGATAAAGCTTATTGCCATCTCGTCTACACGACTCGTTCCAATTTACACCGCACGGTCGTTTTAACTATAATTCACCTCTTAACGCTTTTTGGCCTATTAAGGCTTACGAAATATGTATCTTTCAAAAACCGATAATTATTGTCAACAAGTGTCCAAATTTCAATTTTTACCCTTATTGGTTATCTTGTTCCGTACGACTACACGCCGGAAACTCCATATCTCAATTTCCCATATGTCTTGTTCGAAATCAAAACAATAAAAGGACATTCTAAACTATATGACTAGTGTAAGCTATCCTTACCTTGCATCCATGCCACGCTTTTCTTTCCGTACGCGCTCCGTTTGACCCGCTTCATCCACAAGCTTCCACCTAGCTTGTTAGGCGTCAAACTATCATCATATTTCATAAGATGGTTAATTTAGTCATTGTTAATCATAACTATTCCATCTTACGTATTTTTCTATCAAATTTATCATTCGATTTTACTAATGGTTGGTTTGACTACTAAAAGTCAAACGCCCCTTAGCATATAAATGCACATTCAAGCTCTATCTATCAATTAGTAGCTAACATGATCTTATACACTTAGTTACATGAACATGGCTACCAAATTTTATCACAACATTTCAAAATCCATTTCAATCATGTATGAACAAGTTCCCAAATCACTAAATTTGTTTGAGTGCCTTGTTTCTATTATCCAATATGATGATTTTAAACATAGACTTATCATCATCCTTACTATTATATCAAAACCTACTTCCTAGTTTACTTGTTAATCACATACAAGTGATATTACTTCAAGTTCTTCATAGTTTCATCATATCTAACAAAACCCACTTCAACCATATATGAACAAGTACCCAAATTCATGGTTAAATCGAACACCTTCTATTTGTTTTCATGCATGTTGATTCTAAGCATGGTTATATCATCAAAATCATCATAACATTAAAACCCACTTGTCTAAGTGTGTTAATTCATCAAATCCCTCAATTCATAGCATGTTATGTATGATTTTCACTTAGGGTTTCGTTCCTAAGCAAGTATACATCATTAATCTGGCCATAGTTTCTCTAATCCATGCCTAATTCGCGATTAGGATGATTATCCAATTTTTTACAACTTCACCAAACATCAAGATTTTACATACCTTATGATCCCCTAGCTTGGGTGATCATTAATCCATGTTCAATTGTGAATTTAGACTCCATTTGGGCCTTCAATTTGATGGATTTGTGAGAGTTTAGGGTTTCACCCTTCTTGGTCGCCCCTGAGCTCGATCCAGAACACACACTGTGTGTGTGTTTGTGTTTGTTTTAATTAAATAACTTTTCTAGTTATCCCGCTTTAGCCCCTCGTGTTTGGTTCGTTATTAAGTAGGCCACAACCTACTTATTTTTAACAATTTTCCCACTTATTAACTAGGTTAAATATTCCTAGTTAACTTAGTGGGTTCGGGGGAAATTATGACTAAGTTTATTTTAGGTCCCGTTAACCCGGGCCTTTTATCTATTTTATTTCCTTAAAAGCTTTTGTTCACTTTTTATTTAATGTTAGGATTAATTATTTAAATCCTAATATTTACCGGGTAGAATTTACCACTAACGGTACTTTACCCGTTTTTTTAGTGCTAATGTGGTTTGATCACCAAACCCATTTTCGGGGTGTTACAAGTCTACCCCCCTTAAAGAGGTTTCGTCCTCGAAACCTTTTCTTACATAATTCATTGAGTTTCAACCCAATGTACATAAACTGAGTAACCTTCTAAGCATTACTCACACATTGACCATTTGTTAGGGTCATCAGACAAATATGGTAACATCTTTTAATTACATGTCATATGTGTCTTTTATGCGAATTAACGCAATTCAGGATAACGCCTTCTTGTTATTTCGACTTGTTTGGTTAACTTAGTGAAATCCATCGCCTTATACTTTCGGATTCTTTGTGAATCTATTATTTTCACCCATTTGGATGTTTCTAGTGAGATCTTTCACTTTTACAAACAGACCCTTTCCTTTACGTACTTATTCATTTGGTTCATTCATATAGAACTCGCCGCAAAAATGAATTTCCTGATTTTATCTTATGTATCTAGCACTATCTAGATGTGCTATTAACGCAATTCTACAAGGCATATTACCACATACCTTTCGGCTTATCCTTTTTATCGTGCTTTTACTCTAACTAACTTCCCAACACTTTACTTGTGTTGTCTTGTGATCGCTCAGTTTAGGCGATCAATACTTTTTGTTATTATGACCTCATGGACCATCACTACCATTTTGTACTCACTTACCTTTATTATTTGGCTTGACTGAGTAGCCATTTGGCCACTTGGTCATACACGCTTATCAACTATGATTATTTCAAGCTAATCTTAATATAGATAGCGTGTTGAACACTTTCTTAATTTAAATATTGACCTTAACCGGCCTCACTGACTAGTCTTATTAGTCCAGTTACTTTATACCCATCTCTCGGGCTACTATGTGATTTTATTTCACATAACTTTCCTGACCGTGATCGCGTCACATCGTGTTTTAGGTTTATTTCCCAATCATCTCATACTATATATGTTTGATAAAACGTAGTTTTTGACTAAAACGGAATTTTAGTTTAATGTTTTATCTTTAATTTATGTCAAGCAATTTTTACGACTTGGCATTTACTCTTTTACAGTCTTTGTTTTACGCGAGGATTCTCACTGGTTCTCTCGCTTCATTTCTATATTCCGACTTTGTCCTCGAGTTTGACGTTTTACAAAAACGACTCGTTTAGGGACATATTCGCATTTTCCGAGTTCGAGTGTAAGTACACTCC
Organism: Helianthus tuberosus; assembly: GCA_030545235.1. Classification (NCBI taxonomy): domain Eukaryota; kingdom Viridiplantae; phylum Streptophyta; class Magnoliopsida; order Asterales; family Asteraceae; genus Helianthus; species Helianthus tuberosus. Next base: position 11,541,713 of record CM060436.1, read on the forward strand.
CTCCCAATGCTTGTCTAAATCATTTTTCAGGTTTGCATTTTTTTTCTGGGTTCGAGTGTAAGTACACTCCATCCCAATACTCGTCTAAATCATTTTTCATGCTTGCGTTTTCTGGGTTCGAGTGTAAGTACACTCCATCCCAATACTCGTCTAAATCATTTTTCATGCTTGCGTTTTCTGGGTTCGAGTGTAAGTACACTCCATCCCAATACTCGTCTAAATCATTTTTCATGCTTGTGTTTTCTGGGTTCGAGTGTAAGCATCTAAGCATTTAACCACAATTTACTTCTTAGTCTATTTTGACCCGTTTAGCGTACTTTTAAGCATCTAAGCATCGAACTCGCTATTTTCTTTTCGCACCTCGTCTTTTCTTGCTAAATAACTACTTATCTTCCACCACAACTATTTTTGTGGCGGATTTAACATAAGGAACCCAAAATCCCAAATTTTTACCCTTCGGCTAGTCCTTTTTCGCAATTGACTATTTCTAGACATTCGTCCCACAACGTTTTTGCCTATACTTTTTATATGTATCTAAGGGTTTCAAAATCAATAAAAAAGTTTCTAAACAAACTCTAATGGTCGTTTACCCGGTTCGCCCGTTAAGGGCTTTTTAGTCAATTCTAGTCTCTTATTTTACACGAAAGACTCTCACCTATTATTGACCAAATTCGCACTTTTAACTACAACATAATTATACGTACCTGGCTCGGATCAATACATTGACCCGTTTTAATACCTTGTCTCGAAAATTTGCTAATTCATAGCAACGCTAATTCATAAGCCGCTTTATCTTGTAAGCACAACACTCGACAAGTGCTTATTAGTCAATATTTGTCAAATGGTATCCACATTACCATTTGACACGTTTTACTCTTTTTATTCATTAGGCTTACTTATAGTAACCGTTCAAAAACCCATTTTTATAATTAGCTTTTCATGGCTAATTCACCGTTCTATCTCTTTTACCATTAAACATGGTTTTTATCATTTATATTAGTTCCGACCCGTATTATTTCGTGTCGGGAACCATATCTTGAATATTATCCTTATTGTATTTGAAACTTATAGGATGAACATTTATTTTACTAAAAGGTGTAAGTTTAACTTACCTTGCATCCGGTTATGTCCTTTTTTCACGTACTCGATCCGTTTGACCCGCTTCTGTTAATGCACTTGCGTCTATTGACTTCGTCTTGTATCATGTGTTGAAATAGGATAGGTTAGAATATCCAGTGCACAAAGTTTGAAAGTCAAAGATTAGAAGTTAAGGAGCTGATTTCGCTTTAATGTACATGACATATAAGCGAAATCATAACAGCTGATTTCGCTTTAATGTACATGACATATAAGCGAAATCATAACAGCTGATTTCGCTTATATGAACATGGTCATTAAAGCGAAATTAACACTAGTATAAATAGAGGCATTGTTAGTTCATTTGGCACGCGACCTCTGAAAGTGTAACGAAGTGCTGCCGGTTTTCTGTCAGGTTGTAAACATTGTTAAAAGCAATATAATTGACAGATCTTAAAGTATCAAGCTGTTTCAGTGTCTAGTTCTCTGATTCCGCCTTTGAACTGGACTTACAACTCTTCTGAACGACTCAATCGAGTCAAACAACGATCCAACAAGTGGTATCAGAGCTAGTGAAGAAGAGTTTAGCTTGATTTCGATTATATTCTGACTTCTACACCTTCTTTTATCATTTCAGAGAATTTTATCGGTCAAAATCGGATCAAAATTTCACAGTGTGTGTAAAATTGAACATAGATAAAGCCTGGAAAGTTTCACATCAAAATTCGAACTAAAAATGGACTAAATTGGCTTCGGAGTTGATTTCGCTTTTACGGACAATTGGTGATTCCGCTTTTATGTCATAGTTAATTCCGCTCCAAAGGCCATATTTTCATCTAATTCCGCTCCTAGGACATTTGCTGATTTCGCTCATAAGACCATCTTAGACCTAATTTCGCTCCAAAGGACCAATACACTTGATTTCGCTCCAAGGACCATCCAATAAACCTGATTTCCCTCCAAGGGTCTTATAGTTGATTTCGCTTCAATGTCAACCTGATACAAGTGATTTCGCTTTTAAGGACATCTATAATCCTGATTTCGTTTCAATGGCATACATGTGATTTCGCTTATAGGGTTCAACCTGATTTCACTTCAGTGGACCAAAGTCTGATTTCACTCGAGTGTCAGTTGGATTGAAAGTGAACTTTGTCATGTCAAGATTATTTCAAGTCGATCAAGTGTCAGTTTGTTACAATTTATTTGATATTGATTGTACTGATTGTGTTTGTTTGATATTTCTGTCAGGTTTTCATAATGGCTGAGGAATTCTTCAACACGTTTTACAATGCGTTCGCAACCGAATCGTCTGAGGCTACAAATGTTACACCAAAAACCATCACGAAGGCGCTCAATGAAAACATCAAGCATGATAACTTCTACGGAACAAATTCAAAGCCTCCAACTTTGGATGGTATTGATGATTATACATGGTGGAAGGAACGGTTTATTAATTGGGCTAAAGCATATGCTCATGAAAGTTGGTTCTGCCTGGAGTATGGATATGAAAAACCAAAAGATGATAAAGGCGAAGATCTTGTATTCAAGAAGTTTACTAGAGAAGATAAAGCTGAATTTGGAGCTGAACAGAGAATGATAGCATTGATCCAGTCAGCAATCAGAAATGACATCTTTGCACTGTTAAATCATAATGGGTCATCTAAGTCTGTCTGGGAAGTTTTACGACTTAAAGCTGAAGGGGGTAAACAGATTAAAAAAACAAAATCTCTTTATTAAAGAAAGAATTTGATCTTTTTGATAACATAAAAGGAGAGTCGGTGAGGCAAATGATTGAGAGATTCTGTCATCTTAAAATTGAATTGGAAAGATTAGAGATAAATAAAACAAGAGAGGAATTGATAGACAAAGTGATTGAAGCGTTACCACGAGCTGATCAGTGGCAAACGTTTGTTTTTATTTTGAAAAATGATGCTTTGTATGATACAATTACTCTTGATGCTTTGTTTGAAAAGATTGAAAGTCATGATCTGGAGCTACAAAAGCAAAACAAGATGACTGATTCTTCACATCAACAGAACGTTGGCTTGTACTACAAAAGCAGTGTGATTTCTGATAAAGGCGTTGGTTCACCAAAAACAGCATTTAGTGGTGAAAAGATGAAAGAACCACCAACAACGTCAACAAATCATCATTCTGGATATCATTCATCTTCAAAGACAAATTCTGATGAATCTGAAGAAATTCTGTGCAACATTGCTCTTAAACTGAAGAATTCTCCTGCAATGAGCATAAATGCAGCTAAGCAGCAAATGAGTTTCCTTGCATCTGTTCTGGAGTCATATGAAGGTCTTGTAGCTGGAAAAATTGGAAATTCCGAATTGACCAAAGAAGACTATGACCAGATTGATCCGGAAGAGATGGAGCTCATTGACATCCGTTGGTGTTTAGCTAGTTGTATTCGAAGAGCTCAGAGGTATATGGAGATTACTGGAAAACAATCGCTTGGAGGTGCTTCAACAAAGCTTGGATTTGACAAATCCAAAGTGACCTGCTTCAAATGCAAGCAGAAAGGTCATTTCAAGAGAGAATGCACTAATTCTGCAGTTGGTGGAAATGAATATCCGTTCAACGATGACTATTATCGAAAGGCGATCTACCATAGAAGCAGAGAAGAGCCAAAGTTGATTGAAGATAAACCGAAAGAAAAATCAAGAGCTTATGCTGTAATTTACGAGGATGAAGGATATGATTGGAGTGAGGTTCTTCCAATAGATGACATTGTTGATGAACGGTTCAAAGCTGAAGCCAAACAGGAAGAATTAAATAAACATTATGCTCTTGTTACTGAGATTCAAGATGAAAACAAAGAAAAAGACACTTCTGAAATCCATGAAGAGAATGTTGAGATCAAAGAGAAAACTCGAGAAGAGATCTTGAGTGAGAAGACCTACAGAGAAAGAAATGTGGTCTACAATAGAATGGATGACATGCAAGAGGAGTATGAGATGGCTGTCGGTAGCAAAAGATGGGATAAAAAGAGAGAATGCTACTATAACAGAGAAGGAGAACCGGTTGTTCCTAAGAAAGACATAATCTTCGATGATGTTCTTCTTGCAGTCCCGTTAAGAGCTGAATACTATAGAAGAGTATTGAAAGATGACACATACGCTAAGAGATATGAAAAGGATATCAGATATGCCATGTTATCATGTCTAAGAAAAAGGGACAAAGAGAGAATGAAGAAGAATGTTGAAGAAATGGTGAACAATTTGAAGAAAACTGCTGAAGAGGTTAAAGAGGAAGTTGTTATTGAAGAACAGCAGATTGAAGAAGAGGTGAAGAAAGAAGAAAAAGAGGAAAATAATGAGAATGAGGAAGCTGATAATGCTAGTGATGAAGTTGGTGTTGAAGAAAAGCAGAATGTTGCTGAGCAGACAGAGGTTGCTGAAAACACCGAAGTGCCAATCACTGAGGTAAATTCTGATTCTAAAAACTTGAAACAGATTGATCAGTGCAAGATGTGCATAGAATCGTGCAGAGATTGTACTGAAAAAGATGAGCAATTTAGAACAAGAGATCTTGAGTTCACAAAAATTGAAAAGATTTTTAAAGAAAAATGCAAAGAAATGCTAGAAAAAGAAAAGGTTTTTAAAGAAAATGATGAAAAACTTTCAGAAAAATGTAACAAATTAGAGAAAGAAAATGAAGTTTTGAAAGAAAATGTTTTGAAAATGACAAATGAATGTGAACAAAAAGAAATTGCTTGTCAAGAAATGAAAAAGGAATATGACTCAATGAAATTATCATATCACGTTACAAAAGAGTCATAAGAGAAAGTGAAAGGCGAAATGAAATATGCTCAATCTAGAATGAATTATCTGTCTGAAACAACCAAAGAGCTTAAACGAATGTATTCTATAAAACAAGATGTTGTTAATTCCTATATTGAGGATGTTGCTAAGTTGAAGCGACAAATTGCTGATTTAGAACAGGATAACAACAAGTTAAAGAGTTACCACGTGTCGTCATATGTGCTTGAACGAATTTTCAATATAAAACCGGGTGATGGTGAGTCTGAACAGAACAAGAAAGGCATTGGCTCAGAGTTTCATCAAGTTCCACCACCGGGAAAATTTGCATTTTATGATGAGGAAAAGGTCGAAAAAGCTTTCAACATGGTAGACCAATTGCCAGACAACATTGACATAACCTATTCCAAATCTGATGATTCTCATGATTCAGAGGTGGTAGGTAAAGTCGTTGAAAGTGTGTTGAAAGAAGAGTCGATTGATACAGGTAAATCTGAATCACAGGATGAAAATGAAGAAAATCTTCATGATGGATATCTGAAAAACACAAAATCCGAGAAAAGTTTGAATGATGATTCAAAAGGATTGGTTTATACCATGATTGGATCGGACAAATTGTTCTTAGATGTTGTATTCCCGATTCAGAATGTGATTTCAGAAAAAGTCGACAAAGTTTTCAAAATGGTTGAGATTGAGAAGTCTGAAATTTCAAAGTTTGTCGGTAAGAGTCATAGAGGTTCGTATACCAAACCTGGTTTCAAAAAGAAGAACATGAAGGCTGGGTTGGGTTATAAGAAGAAACAGAATCGAAACAAAAATGAAATGCCAAATTTTCAAGCAAAAATAAGTTTTGTTCAAGGAGGCAGTTTAGAAAAAGAAAAAGAACTCAAAATGAGACAGTCTAATGATGAGTTATTTGCTAAAAAGAAAAAGCAACAACCACAGGTCAAAGATGTGTCCATGAGAACATGTTTCAAATGTGATAAAAAGGACATCTTGCACGCAAGTGTCCTAATCTAAAACCTGTAGATGTTGACAAAAAGAAGTTTGATGCTGAGAAACAAAAATCTGAGACTGTGAGACAAAGGTCAACCAAATTTGATTCGAAACAAACTTGGAGGTTCAATACAAATAAGTTTGCTTCAAATCAAAATTGGAAATCAAACCAGAATAGGTTCGATTCAAAACAGACCTGGAATTCTCACACACCCAGATTTAGAACAACATAGAGTTGGAAAACCACAGTTGATATGACAAAACCTCAAGAGTTTTGGAAACCAAAAATTGTTGTTCAAAATCAAAGTGTTCAAAAAGATTCACATTTTTACAAACGTGGAACACCAAAAGGTTAAACATGGAGTGTTAAGAAACATGTTGAATTGGTAAACGATGAGAAAATTGAAGTTAAAATTGAGAAAGTTTTTGTGAAAAATGATAAAGAATTTCCAGCATTGAATGAAAATTATTGTGTTGAAATGCCTAAGGTTCAACAGACCTGGGCTAAATTGTTCAAGTAATCAAGTAGTCTGAATGTGCAGGTGCTCAACAAATCTGAAGATTGTGAGATTGGAACTTGGAGCAGCCTGGCACAACGACAAGGAGAGGAGGCTGCTGGATCCTGTGTTGGTTGAAACAGGAAGTTTATATGTTTTCTGTAAATAAATAAACAATATTTCAAAAACCCTAAAAATTGAAAAATTGGAAAACTTGAAAAACCAAAAATATGTTTGTTTTAATTTTTGTCAAATATTCAAAAAATACAAAAATATGTGTTGATTGAATATGCCGAAACCCTCACGGCTGAACAAACATGATTACTTTCATCAGAAAAACGGTTTTCAAACTGTTAAGATCAATGGGTTGTAAATCATGGGGGTACGTTATATTTTCTGCAAATCAGTACACTTTTAGCAGAAAATGGATGGCGAGACAAAGCTATCAGTGTTGGTTGTCAAATTTTCTTTATATGATTTTGCATTTTAGGGGGAGTAATGTTGTTAGAAAATACAAAAACATTTGAAAATTTGAAAAAGTCAAAAACATGATAAAATTCAAAAATTGAGTTTTTGCGTAGAAAGAGGAAATGATAGTACATCAGTAGACAGTTACAGTACGCTAAAGAAATGGAAAGTTTAATTGTGTTAAACGATTTCACCGTGGATGTGTCGGTAGGTTTTTATACATTTAGTAAACTTTTTCGGGATATAAACCTAAATTCAAACTTGCTTATTTCGTGGGGAACACTACTTGGATATATAGGTAACCCCTGAAATCTCGTTTGAAAGGTCTCATAATCTGATATACTAGGTCTTTATATTCAATGATGTCTGGGGTATTATTCCGGGACTTCTGCTGAACGGTAGTTCTGACCTAGTCCTTGGATAATACTTGCTGCAATGCTTGAAACATAGCATTAAACCCTCAGCATGCTGATGAAACAATAAAATTGATAGTCGCTGCTGTTGTAAGCAAAAAGATCCTCTAAAGGGGACATACCGTAAAGTCGAAGCTGATATCTCTCTGCGTATACGGAAGTATCGACCTGAGATCCCTCGGCCCTCGCATACCTAATTTATATACAGATATCATTGTAGTATACTCACCTGTAAGACTGATTATTGGGATTCTGGATACGGGAGTATATTCAAGAGGTGGGACACATGAATAGGTTTAAGTTCTTAATACACCTAATTCGTATCCTGAATCAGTTGAAGTTTGTATGAAAATTTAAGTGGATCAGTATATCGACAATCTAAGTGAATTGTTTAATGCATAATGTGATTTTAAGCTCAACGGTACTTGTGACTTGTCATAAACTGATATGATCCTCTGACGCATACTCAAACAAAAATATTGTCTGTAAATATGTTTGTACATATTTCTTTATTGCTTTATATTTTCAGAAAATACAAAAAGATTTTTGATTCTGCTTTATTTTCGACAACTGATGTCTGAGTGCTGAGTTTCAAAATCTAAGTAAGCTGATTGTGTTTCTGAAAATAAAACAAGTTCATTAATTTGAAACTTGATTTAAAATCAAAAATTTCAAAAACAGTTTGTGATATCTCCAAGGTCATTAACTTGAACTTGGATGATAAACTGTGAAGGAGTTGGATTCTTTAACGCTGCCAAATCTGTAAAGTTTGTTGATAGGGGGAGTGGATTAGAGAAGTAGATTGATAATACGAAAACATTGTATTTATAGATGTTTGAGTGTTGCAGATAGTCCAGATTACGATCCCGAGAGCAGAGTCTAAGGGGGAGTCTGAAGACAAGCTTGAAGCAAAGAGAAGCTTGTAGATGGAAAGCTAGGTGTCGATCCCAAAGCACGGAAGCTTGACGAAAGGGGGAGCCTGAAGCTGATAGGAGAAGAGAAAGATTGATGGATGCTTACAATGTTACATCTTGAAAGAAAAGACAGAATGATCAAGACTGAAGATGTGTCTTAACAGAGAATAGTCACTGAAGACTTCGTCAATATCCGAGGGGGAGTCTGTTAGTGTACTTGCGTCTATTGACTTCGTCTTGTATCATGTGTTGAAATAGGATAGGTTAGAATATCCAGTGCACAAAGTTTGAAAGTCAAAGATTAGAAGTTAAGGAGCTGATTTCGCTTTAATGTACATGACATATAAGCGAAATCATAACAGCTGATTTCGCTTTAATGTACATGACATATAAGCGAAATCATAACAGCTGATTTCGCTTATATGAACATGGTCATTAAAGCGAAATTAACACTAGTATAAATAGAGGCATTGTTAGTTCATTTGGCACGCGACCTCTGAAAGTGTAACGAAGTGCTGTCGGTTTTCTGTCAGGTTGTAAACATTGTTAAAAGCAATATAATTGACAGATCTTAAAGTATCAAGCTGTTTCAGTGTCTAGTTCTCTGATTCCGCCTTTGAACTGGACTTACAACTCTTCTGAACGACTCAATCGGGTCAAACAACGATCCAACAGCTTCTTTCCCAAGTCTTCATCTAGCTTGTCTAGATTCAAACTATCATCATCACAATTTGTAAGATGGTTTGATTAGTCATAATTGTTTACGACTATTCCATCCTACGGGTTTTATGTCGAATTTATCATTCGACCATATCAAAATTATCATTCGATCTAATCATTGGTCGGTTTGACTTTTTAAAAGTCAATTGACTTATCAACATATTCAAATGCACATTTGATTCATTGAACTCACTTAGGCATCTTTCATCCGAACTGTTTTTGGTGACTTGTTTAACCTGTTTACAAGTCTTCAAAATTATGATTTTTTTATGTGGCGTACCTCTCGGAGGGTTAGGCCTTGTGTTAAAATTTCATGATCTAACTCTTTACCAAAAATTCGTAAAAATTCATTTACTAAGCTGCAATCAGATTCATCACTTCTGACTGCAGGTTATGGAAAAATTCATTAAAAATTCCTCGTTTATCCGATTGACGAAATTCCAATTGGCGATTCTTTTAATCGCTTAAAACTATCTACAGTAAAAATTTGAGATGATAACTAAATTTCGAAATTGAGTTATGACATTCTTAATGGGCTGCAAATTCTGCCAGAAAATGCAACTTGAACATTCGATACGGAAAAATTCATAAAACACTCAATTTTCGTCGAAAAAATGTGATTCTAGTGGGGTTTTAAAGATATTTCCTGGAATTACATTTTAGACTCAAGAAACACATGTTTTTATCACGTTTTGTTCAGGTTACAACCAATACAAATCGGCTGTAAATTCTGATCAGAAGCTGTTTGATTTTAGCTTTCAATTAAAGCATGTTCATGACTTCATAACACTAGGTTTAGCAATCAAAACCCTAAAAACATCACATACATGAATTATTTACCAATTTCATTACAACATTCCAAGAACCCATCTCAATTATGTATGATTAAATACTCAAACTTGCAAATTGTTTAAGTATCTCGCATCAACTATCGATTATGACGATTTCTAGCACAAACATATCATCATCTTTATTATTTAGTCAAAACTCACTTAGCACATACAAGAGTAATCATCAAATCCCTAGTTTCTAACACCAATTCTTCAAGTTTTCAACTAGGGTTTGTTTCTAAACATGAATTCAACACATATATCACTCATACATTCAACATTCATCCCCAAATTTTGATTACGAGTGTTCATCATAATTTCTAGACATCACCAAATTACAAAATTTGACATACCTTACGATCTCTAAGCTTAGGTGATCACGAATTTGTGTTCATGCATCGATTTGAGGCTATAATCAACCTTCAATTTGATGATTTTGGTGAACTAGGCTATAATCACGAATTTCTTAATTTTTTTTTTGTTTTAAAACACAAGTTTCACAACTTACAACCTTAGTCCTTTTTGTTTCAACCTTTTATAAAAAGGTTCCTTAATTCTTGCTTTCTTAATGTTTTTGCTTAATTACTCAATACTAACTAAGTTAATTATTCCTAGTTAACTTAGTGGGTTCCGGGAGTTATAACCCGTTTTATTTTAAGTGCCGTTAACTCGCGCCTCTTCTTGACTTTGTTTTCTCAAAGCATTTATTTTCCTTTTAATTAATATTAGGATTATTTGTTTAAATCCTAATATCCACCGGTTTAATTTTACCACCAAGGGTACTTTACCCGTCTTTTTAGTATAACAGGGTTTGATTACCGAACCCGTTTTCGGGGTGTTACATAATCATTGGCTGACACCCAATGATTGACATTAATTAGATGGTAGTGACTATTTTCAAACGTATTGGGCAATGAGGGGCGTATGGGTGGGGCCAATTTGAGGCGTATTGGGCAATGAGAGTCATTTAGGGTTAGGGGATGTGTAAATACTTTTGGGGGGATGTGTGGATACCTCCACCGCTTTTAAATAGGGAGTACTCAGTCTCTGAGACCGACCTTGTTTTACAACATCGTATGAGCTAATAGACCAATGCACAAATATGAAACTTCATACACATTAAAGTTCATAGGACGAAAAGAGATTTGTTTTTGAGTCCCTGATACTCAGCATAGCATTGAATAGACCGGGTATTCCCCTTGTCAATATATCAAATCAACAATGGGGTCTGTTTGGCACCTAAATCGGAGTTAACCCTTGTTAGGCTATTGTTCTCTTCTTCCCTCGTTTTGTCTCAGCTCTTTAGTTGATTGTAACATGTTTGGTCCGAACGTTAAAAAATATTATAAGTAGGGTGTGCATGTGTCGGTTTAGGTCGGTTTTGGCCCAAAATATAACCGAAATGTCAGTTATTGGATTACCATAACTAATCGGTTATGGCGGTTTCGGTTAATTGGTTTTGAAGGTGACAGCGGGTCGGTTATCGTACGATTAACCGTGAATTTAAGCATAGCCAAAAATAGTTCAAAACAATATAATTAGGTATTATTTGGGCCTGAAAGTTTGGGCTTAAATTTTTTTACCATTGAATAAATTGTTATTACACATTTGTATATATTAGTATATTATGTAGTATTTTGAGAAATACATATAATCTATAATATTAAAAAAAACGCATGTAATTGGTTCGTTTCAGTTTTGGCAAGTATGGAAACCTTGTTAACAATAAGACCGGTGGGTTTGGGATGGATAGTCTCTTTGGAGACTACCCGCCACGTAGGCGCCACGTCATCACGGGAGAAGTAGCATCCTCTTGGGGACTACCCAATGGTGTGGGGGAACTACCCACTTTAATAAAAAAAATATATATTCAAGGAGAGAGAGAGAAGAACTAAAGGGGGCCCACCAATTTTCAAACAACAGGCTCGTCTCCGGCGTCTTGGAGGAGACGGCAGCGACGCGACGAGCCCCTTGGGGGCGGTGTGCGACGGAGCGAAACGGGGGGACGGCCCGGGGACGAGCCCCATACCGTTCGGTCTAACCGACCCACTATTATCGGTTTTCAGAAAATCATTAAACTAACTTGCCGGTCTTTGGTACGTTTCGGTTATGTCGGTTCAGTTTCACCAGTTAAATCGGTTATGAGTCAGTTAATTAAGTATTTGTACACCCCTAATTTTAAGTGTTATAAAGTTTACTGTTTTACCCTTCATCTTAAATCCCAAAAATATACAAGTCCCAATCCCAAATAATTGCATAGAAAATTATATAAAAATAGTTGTATATGTGAATTTATTCTAAAACAGCATAGAAAATTATATAAAAATGACTACATTAATCCTGATCGGTGCTTATTAAGTGTTTTTTTTATTTGATTCATGCCTAATTATAAATTGTTGTTCTTATTATACATTCGAGCTAGTACTTTGATTAGTTTATGATTTAACAGATTGTAGCGGAAACGAAAGATAATAAAATAAACGAGAAGAAGAAAATTGATAGAGCAAAACCATGATTTACGGTTTAGAACAAAGGGGCTTTATGACTAGTTGACTGGCCTTATGCCACATGAGTTCATATTTTGTGATTATTTCTATATTAAGTATATGTAATAAATTGAATACCTACTTCATTATCGAGATAACAAGTAGTAAGGGGAGTGGGGGTGGTCACTAGTGATAGAATTCCATCACTCACAAACACCTAATCAAGTTCCGCCATGTCATCAACCATTTTTCCATCACTCACAACTTTTTTTAGTGGCAATGGTCATCACTCACCACCACACCCAACAATTTCCCCCCAACCAACAATTCCTCACACAAAATCAATTCATCACGCGTTGATTTTGTCACACGTTGATCTTCCACGCGTTATAAAAGTATGGTGGCGGTGGGAATTTTTTTTTATCACTCGTTATTTTTGTGTATCACGGAAGTATAACTTGCCACCCCCACTCCCCTAACACAACCTTATTCTATGGTATTATGTTAAAAAATCTGAGTAGTTGTAACCCTTTAACATGTGAATATGAGTAACCATTTGTATGTGTATAGTTTCACGTTAATTCCCAGTTTATCATACGCCACATAAATACATGAACCAATATCACTTTAACCCGAACATGTTGTTGTTCCAAAAACCACCGATCTTAATCACACAAAAACACCCACATCAAAACACCACAAAACACGTATTCCTCTTCTGTAACAAAACCAACACCGAAGACACAAGTCACTTCTCTTGTCTTACCAACCTACCATATAGCTAACGACACCAACACTAGCACAATCCAAGAGCCCGAATTCAAACCAGAAGGACCAATCGACTACAAGAGAGGTGGGTTTAACCAGATACCGACCATTTCACGCACACGAAGGAGCTCATGGGTAGATGTGTACAAATTGGTTTTTCGAAAAAACCGTTCCGGTTTTTAACTGGTTTCGGTTTTTTTGGTGTAATAAAAACCGATTCTTTTTTAAAAACTGGTTCGGACTCTAACCAGTTTTTGTAAGTAAAATGTATAACTGCGCCTAATTGATTCGGGTCAGTTTTTAAACCAGGTAAAAAACCAGCTTACACATGCTTTTTTTTTTGTAGAAAAAACTGTTTTTTGGTTATTTTTTAAACACACAAATAAGATATACGCTTTTATTAGATACACGTAAACTTAAATATAAAGCAAACATAAAAACGAAAATACATAGGCTTAATCCACTAATATGTATTTTATTTTTAGTGGAACTAAAATACTAAATCTTGATAAGCGTCGATTTTGATAAGCATCGTTTAATCTTCGCCCAAACTGGAGCTATTTCGAAGGTATTCATCAAATGCGGCTTCCTCGTCGGTCATTGCGGTTGTCAATTCATCGTCTACCTCGTCCTTGTAGAATTGCTTTTCATATTCCAATTCTCACTCGAGTGAGCGTTTGTCTTGAACTCTCTCCACTGCATCCAAGTAATCTTTCAAGCAAATTGACATTTCTACCACCGGTGGTGTTAGTCCAGTTCTCCTTATCGATAGGACCCTACCACTTATAGGAAAAAAAAAAACACTTTCCAAAGCTACATTGTAAGCTTGGACCGTTAGTAAATCTCGGGTCATGGTGGCTAAGATCGATAATTGATCTTCCTTACTTTTCCACCAAGACAACAAATCAAAAAATCTAAATTCTTATGGAGTCAACATTTGTAAAAAGTTCGACCCACTATACCTCCCGAGTTCGCTACTAGTAGTGTTACGACGTTCAATTGACTCGACTCGTCTCATAATTGGTTACATACATTTCTCATTGACTCATGGATGTGTGTAGAGGTTGTACACTTGTAACATATTTTTTAAAATAAATCTTAAACATTTTTAAAGTTGAACGTTAAAACAAAGCTCTTGCACTTTGACCAAGTTTGGGTCTTAAGGGGTGTTTAAATTTAACTCGTTAGCAATTTTTTTCAATCAAAGTTCTCGTTCCCATAAAATTAAAGCAAGAGTTTAGGGGGGAGGCACAAGTGAAAACCGCTGATAGTTATTTAAAATATTTTCTAAGTTTTTCCGTCATTGGGTCTACCATATCCTTATATGGTCTACCCCTACATGACAACTCACTTAATTGTAAACACATTGAATATAATTTGTGAAGTGTCAAATAACTTGTTGGATAGTAAACTCTCGATAAAGCCGTTGTTGAGGTTTTGAAAACTTGAAGCATTTGTGTTACCGTTTCAATAATAGCCCAACCCAAAGGGTGATAAGTCGAAACCTTTCCACAACTTACCAAAATGTCATGAAATAATATTAAACTTTCTTTTTGCAAAATTGCCTTTTCAGACACGTTACAAGTCGAATTCCATCTTGTAGGACAATCTCAATTGGGACCTAAGTATAAGTGGCCCGCTTCCTTACAAAACTTTATATATTTACTGTGTACTTGATTGTTACTATAAATATCGCGTAACATTATTTAAAAGCATCTTTTTATTGTTCAATAACTTTTAAACCATATTAAATGGCCATGTGTGTAACACATTGACTATGGAAAAAAAAACCCTTCCCAAATCGGTTTATATTTTAATTTTAAATGCATTACTACAGCCGTATTGTTTGATGTGTTATCAAGAAATATTGAAAAACCTTTCTCTTGCAATTTGTAAGTTTTTAATAACTTTGTTGATAACGCGGTATATAGCTCACAAAAGTTACAAAATCATGATGCAACAATTGAATAACGAATTTTTGAAATCAATCGTACAACTTCTCATAACCAGAATCGAAAGGAACACCTTAATTATTGAGCAAGTTGGTGAAAACCAAGTAACATCATACAACTCACAAAACTTGACATAATCATTCTTCGATCAACCCAACAGAACTAAAATTATGCAATATTACAAGAACAATGATAAGGTATGATTACAATCAACATCAAATTTGGTAAATATAGTAACAAAAGATAACGTCACAAAAACATTTACCATTAATCACCAAAGGCATTGAGAAACCTTTGATTGGATAGCCGATGGACGGAGAGCTAATCATGAAAACGCCAAAAAGTAAAATAATATAATGACAATTAAATTGTTGATAAAATAATGAGAAAAAGGAGGCAGCCAAAAAAAAAATGACCCGTTTCCGTGACATATTATATAAACCAGTGAAATTTCAAATGCGACAGGAATTCAGTTGGTATATAATACCAGTACTTGGTATAGCAATCTGGAAAAGAAAACCTCTAAAAAAAAGCGCGTAACGTCCAAAGAATATAGATGTGTGTTTTACATCGGTTAAAAACCATAAAAAGAAATACCGATACTAGTTTCAATTAGGGATGAGCAAAATGGACCCGGTATCGGTACCGAATTTACCGAACCGGGTACCTTTTCGGTACCGATTCGGTACCGACTTTTGACACTTTTGGTACCGGTCCGGTACAGTACCGGTATTTACCCTCAAATACCGGTACCGAACCGTACCGTACCGGGTATATTCGGTACCGGTACCCACTTTTGAGGATTTTCGGTATCGGTACTTTCGGTTCCGGTACCGGTTCGGCACCGGTCGGTACCGAGCTCATCCCTAGTTTCAATAATACTAACATTGGTACAATGTTGTTCGGACGACATTGGTTCAGTTTGTCACAATACTGACACTCGATATAACTTACGATATCAATAAAATAATACTCTATTTTGTATACAACTCCATTTTGCCAAAAAATAATAAATTAACACATCATCGTTAAAAAACTTAACAAACTCAGGTTATTAGAGAAATTTAAATTAAAATAATTGGTTAAAAGTATATTTTATTAATAATTTAAAGGTTAAATTGAAAAAAAAAAAAAACCCTCTCTTATACTGTTATATATGATAAGGCCGGAGGGTGTGGGGGCGCCACCCCCGCCAGGTCAGCTGCTATAGCGCCCCGGGGCGCTATCCACTCACACCGCCGGAATTAAGGAGGGGGCGCCATACATGGCTCGCCAACATGGTAACGAGGGAGGAGGGGGTTATCAGCTGGGGCCCACTTGTTTGCACCAATCAAGTTTTTTTTTTTTTTCTCTGTAGCGCCCCTAGGGGTTATACCGCACCCTCCATGTTAAAGGGGGGGTTATAAAGCCACTTGGCTGACGTGGTGTCTACGTGGCGCTGAGGTGTCCTTTATAACCCCCAACCCACACCCTTCAGCCTAAGTGTTTAGCATAGTTAAAATTGACATTTCTTCAAATAACCACATCATAATCAACAAAGAAAGTGGAGTATATAAACAAGAACCTCAGGGAAACCAAAAGCATCTTCAATGGTATAAGCTTCACCATCAATTTTCGGTTTTTAATGTTTTATGTTCATGAACATGATTAAAAAACCCCAATTCCAAGTATAAATTGATTAGTCGATTGGTTCTTGAATTCTGAGAGAGAAATTGAAGGGTTTATCACTAACACTATACGGTATGGGTGTGAAAAACTGGCGTGGAAGCTATTCTATGCCGGGCACACCATCCCGGATACGACGTGGAGGCCGGCGTTGTTGAAGAGGCGGCAAGAATTCCAACGGCGTGGAGGGTATAGTGAGAGACGACATGGCCGCATGTGATTTGATGCAATTAATATTAATGTTTTTTGTTTTACTTTAATAGTTTTTTATATTATTTTAGTATATAATAATAATAATAATAATAATAATAATAATAAAAATGTGTGCTACGTGTCGAATAACGACACCTTTTCACGACTCGTTTCACTTCCTTTTTTTTGTACCACGTCACTTTTTTGACGCGTGCTGACGTGGCTGCCACATGTCGCATAGCGTCCCATTTTCATGCCTCTCCACACAAATGATCTAAAGCTGGTTAACAACTGATATTTTTAAGCGGGTGGGTGTTATTTTTGAGTAAATTTAAGTTAACAATTTTTTTAGCGAAAGGTGGTGTTACACCCCAAACTTGTCACAAATTAAAAATCAGATAATTCAAAAATAGACAAGCTAGTTCACAAAGAGATGATAAACCACATTATTTACTAACTCATTTATATACAGAGAAATTAAAAAAAAAAAAAAAAGATTACATGGAGGTTTTTGTTCTTTTGTGTTGTTTACCTTGGATGCCGACGCCAAAAAAGGCCTACATACTTGATGTACTACCGACCAAATTTCATTGCTAAGTCCTCAGTCATCGCTTATTTTATATTAATTTTTGTTTTTCAAAAAATAATATTCAAAAACAAGTCCATGCCATTATATTCCAGTGATATCTTAAGGGTGAGATAAGCAGTGACGTATCTAGGATTCGCGCCAAGCCGTAACGTTTTATAAATAAGCGGTAACGAAATCGAAAAAATGTCAAATTTTTCCAAAATTTACACTAATTTTACGCTACCGTCGGAACGCCAAGCCGTAGCGAACGCCACCCCTTACTATATGCTACATCCGCCCCTAGAGATAAGCCTTAGGTAGCGTTTGATATGCAAGAATGGGAGGTGGAATGGAATGGACCATTGAGAGGGAATGAAGAAAAAAGTGTTTGGTTGGTTGATGGAATGGAATCGCTCATTCCAAAATACATTCCATTCCCTCAAAATCATTCCATCCCTCCCCCTGTTTTTTTTTTCCATTTCATTCCCTGTTCACCCTTCATTAACAACACCACAACCCACTACCGTTGCCACTACCCGCCACCACCCACCACCACCACCACCACTGTCATCCGCCGCCGTCACCCACCTTCGCCGCCACCCGCCACCGTCGTCACCCGCCATCGTCGCTGCCGCCACCCACCTTCATCCCCGTTACCGCCGTCGCCGCCATCCACCATCGTCGTTGCCACCTCCGATCACCGCCACCACCCACCTTCGATCATCGTCGCCACCATCGCCGCTGCCACCTCTGATCACCGCCGTCGTTGCCAATCACCTCCGCTATCGCTATCAACCACCACCACCCACCGCCACCACCGCTACCACCTGCCACCAGCGTCGCCACCGCTACCACCTCTGACCACCGCCGCCACCCACCTTCGCCGTTACCCACCACCACCGCTGTCACCACCCGTCGCCGTCTCCACTCCCCGCCGTCTCCACCCACCACCACCACCGCCGCCGCTACAACTGCCACCTATCACCACCCACCATCGCCGCCCATCATTGATCACCGTCATCCGATTTTATTCTTTCGTCTTTTCTCGCATACCAAACAACAAAAAGCAATGGTTCATTCCATTCTCACACGGTAACCAAACGAGACATGAAATGGTAATGATCAATTTTATTACCTCATCCATTCCATTACCTCGTCCATTTCATTCCCCTATCCATTTCATTACTCCATACCAAACCCTTAGATAGTTAGGTTTTTTATTTGATTCCCATAAGTAGGTTTTTCTCAGATTTATTGGGTTTGCCCCTGAATTGGCGTATAGACGTTATTGCCTAGGAGAGATGTGTATGATCGGGTGGTTACGCTGATAACACAATGATACTTTAGTAGTCCGTCAGTAATCCATATTTTCCGTTAACAAAAATATTTAAAAACAAAGGAGGATGTTTTGGTAAGATCGGCATGTTGAAGCAAGTAACACAAAATGAAATGGTACTACTAGCAAGTGGAGACACATGTCATTTTCAAAAGAAACTTACCCATTTATTCCCCATTTGCCATAGTAGCTTTGATTACATAATAATCTTTTTATACATAATTTAATAACATTTTTTCTTCAAGATGTGGATGCTTCTCTTCCTTAAAAGTCCTTTCAGCATATGTGACAAAACCAACAAATTCATGTAAAACTGTTGGGTTATATTTGTTTGTCTATTTCTTAATAAAATAACATAAAAATGCATTAGTATACAATTAACTATAGATTAGTGCTAATAGGATCACAACCTCCAACT
Source organism: Helianthus tuberosus (assembly GCA_030545235.1). Lineage (NCBI taxonomy): Eukaryota > Viridiplantae > Streptophyta > Magnoliopsida > Asterales > Asteraceae > Helianthus > Helianthus tuberosus. The sequence continues at coordinate 11,560,783 of CM060436.1, forward strand.
AACTTTTTCCAAAACAAATTAATTCATCATCATTCATCACGTCTCCCCTCAACCTCAAACAGTCAAACTTAACTTTTCTCTGCTAAAACATGTGTCTTATTTTGTAGTTAAAATTTCAAATAATTTGTTTTGCTAAAATCTTATTAAATTATTCAATCTCCTTTCTGATTCCATATTAGTTTTGATCTATAACAAACAAACAAACAAATTTTTTTAAGACAAAATGAAACTCTAATCATATGAAATTACTATAGTAGTTAATTTGTGAATATTACGGTATTACAATATATCTTTTTTTTTTTTTTTAAAGTTTCAACTTCACCTCTTGTATAATATACATCTTTAACACGGGACTGTTTGACATCTTCTGAATGGGTAAGTACTGAACAAGCAAGAGATTTGAACCATTATGCGGAACCGGTAAGATGTCTGAACTATTAAAAACCAGTATAATGTTTAACCGTTCAGAGGCAAATGTCTGACCAATTTAGATAAGAGGTCTTAACCATTCAGACTCAGTATAATGTTTGACCATTCAAAGGCAAATGTCTGAACTATTCAGACAACTTCTCACGAAAACAAACAGTCTAAATAATTAAGTGATAAACCAATAAAAGATCAGAACTATTAAATGTCCATTCAGTTAATTTTATATTTCTTTATTTAAACTTCACATTATGGGTATGTTTGGTATGAAGTTTTTAGCAACTTCTAGCTTTAAGCTTTTAAGAAAAAACTCATACTCAATAAAAAACCGTGTTTGGTTGATGGAGCTTGAAGCTTTTAGGTTATGAGCTTGAAGTTTTTTGTTGAATGCCGCTACTAGTAGCGTTTAGAATGAGCTACAATCTTTTAGAAAAAAATAACTATTGTAATCTCCAAAGATAATGAACTTTTTAATGCATAAACTTTTTAAATTTTTAGTTATGTCCAGTTTAGTCATTTTATACATTCTATTAAAAGCTTCAGTTAATCTGTCAAACACCAAATATATCTAAAAAGCTACAACTAATAGCTAGCTATCAGTCACCAGCTACTTTTGCCAAACATACCCTATAAACTACACCAACTATCAGCACCGTAACAAAACAAAACAAATCAATACCAACCGAAACCGAATTTTAACCTAGACAAAAGAATCTAACTAGGGTGATAAGAGAGAATTCATTTGACATCTTGTTAAAAAGTAAGAAAAAGATAGTGCTTGAAATGCTTGTACCGTACAAGTATCTAATGCACTCTTGGCACGATTCTGTTGGTAGTAGCCCTTTTCTATCGTCGTTAATTTCTGTATCCTCCATTATCACCACATTCACCTCTCTCACCTACACACACACTCTCTCTCTCTCTCTCTCTAAAACCCACACACACACACACACCACTTTCTCGAATCCCATCTTTCTGCAAACCTTCACACACAAATTCCCACCTCAAAACACCCACACTTTCTTCTTTCTTTCACCCTTGTATTTTTCATAAAAATGGGTAGCAGAATTCCATCACACCAGCTCAGCAACGGCCTCTACGTATCGGGTCGACCCGAACACCACAAAGAACGCCCACCCACACTCGCCTCACGCGCCGTCCCCTACACCGGCGGCGACGTCAAAAACTCCGGCGAACTCGGTAAAATGTTCGACATACCCGTTTCCGACCACCTTAAACCCCACCGCCCTTCATCTTCCTCCGGATCCTTCCGATCCGGGTCGGGTCCCAATTCCGGGTCGGGCCCCATTTCCAAAAGAACATCCGGGTCAGGCCCAATTTCCGGCCTTCACCCGACCGGGCTGCTGTTAACCTCCGGTCCAGTCGGATCCAGTGTCGGCCGGAGATCCGTTCAGTCCGGGCAGTTGGAGGGGCAGGCAGTGAATAGTGCTAAAGGGAAGACGGTTTATGGGCCTGCGGTTACGGTGTTGGGGTTTGATGATGTTAAGGTGGGGTTTAAGGTTTCGAAAACGTTAATGTGGATGTTGTTGGTGGTTGTGGTGATTGGGTTGATGGTTGGAACGTTTTTAATGGTGGCGGTGAAGAAACCGTTGATTCTTGTGTCGGTTGTTGCGGTTTTGGTGTTGGGTGGTGTTGTGGTAATGTGGAATTGTGGTTGTAGGAAGAGGAGATTGATGTCGTTTTTACGAAAATACCCCGATGCTGAGCTTCGAGGTGCTGTCGATGGCCAGTTCGTTAAGGTCACCGGGGTAATTTACTAACACACTTGCTTTCCGTAACTATATTATGATGTTTTATCGATATAGCGAAGATTAACATGACCCATTAACAGTTAAGCGTGCTCAGGTTAGAGTAGTACTAGGACGGGTGACCTCCTAAGAAGTTTTCACATGGTATTTTTTAAATGTGGTCAAAGCATTGAAATATAAAATAGATTGATACTTTGTTTCTATAAATGGTATTGTTAGACCATGTGTAGTGGTAGAAGGTTATAAAGCCCCCACCATGGGGCATTATACGACACGTGGCGTCCTAGTCAGCAAGGGGGCATTATAGCAAAAGTGGTGTAGTGGTATAAAGCCCCATAATGCCCCATTCAATCATTTCACAATCATTTCACAATTATTTTTTTTAATTTAAAACATAAAAAAACTTCATTAATTTAAAAATAAAATTACATTACTTGAAATAAAAATAAAAAAAAAAAACTGGAAAAAAAAACAGAAAATAAAAAAAAAAACAGAAAAATAAAAAAACAGAAAATAAAAAAAAAACAGAAAAAATAAAGTTAAAAAAAATAACATGATCTAGAGTCCATATTTTTGTCGAATTTTTTGTTGACGCATTTGCGCAAGGATCAACGCGTCGCCTTGGAGGTGGTCGATCGATTTGGACAAAAACTCAATGTCCTTTTCCATTTGCCTCGCCTCTTGCAAGGATCAACGCGTCGCCTTCGGGTTGTGACGGTTGAGACCCGCCGGCTTGACCATAGCCGAAAGTGGGAGGAACAAACGGAGGGTTGCCACTCAAGTAAGCCGCGTAAGTTAAAAAGCTCGGGTCCATGTCTTGGAAGTTGTACGGGGTTTGCGGTTGGGTTGTGTTCGGGTTTGCGGGTCTAGCGGGGACACCAAAAGGAGGGCGGTATGGATGCATGATTGTATAAAAATTAGAAGGAAGTGGGTGTTTTTTTTATAAAAATTAGAAGAAAAGTGGGAGAGAGTAGGAGATAAAGTGGGTTTTTTTTTAAATAATGGTTTGATATATATAGTGTGGTAATTTATTAAATTAAAAAAAAAAAAATAAAGAAAGAAAGTTACCGTTTGAGAACGGTCGAAAATAGTGGGCCCATGTCAATTTAAGCGTTATTTTTAAAACGCCGGGGTGATTTTTTTTCGAAAATAACGCCCCCTGTAATGGGGGGGTGGGCGTTATAGGGCGTTTTCGGGCAAAAAAATTTACAAAAAACGCCCCATTACGCATGGTCTTAGGATTGGGAATCTATATTTTAATGAGTTGTAGGTGTGTTTAGCATTTGTGTGGGTCTCTTAAGTATTTAATTAATCAACATGTAACTACATGTTACTTAAGGGTTTTATTGCATTTTGGCTACTTTGGGAGGATGAACGAAAAGTCGAAAACAACATTTATATAAATGCTATGTTGATTTGCAGATTGTGACGTGTGGTAGTATTCCGCTTGAATCGTCGTTCCAGAAAGTAGCGAGGTGTGTTTATGTTTCTACGGAGTTGTATGAGTACAAAGGGTGGGGTGGAAGATCGGCGAATCCTAAGCACCGCTGCTTCTCTTGGGGATGCAGGAATTCCGAGGTTCGTGTCATTTTAGATCATGGATTCTTTGGGACATTTTTTTGTTCTATAACAAACTAACGGATTGTTGTTTCTTTTGATTTACAGAAATACGTTGCTGATTTTTACATATCTGACTTCCAGTCTGGGTTAAGGGCGGTGGTGAAAGCAGGTTATGGAGCCAAGGTAGCTCCTTTTGTTAAAGAAACAACGGTGGTTGACATAACCAAGGAAAACTTAGATTCAAATCCGAGTTTTGTAACTTGGCTCGCAGAACGCAGTTTGTCATCTGATGACCGTGTTATGCGCCTTAAAGAAGGGTAAGTTTCTTAAACGCGTAATGAGTTATAAGAAATATCATACTAGAATAATACCATATTAAAGAACGACGGAAACTCTAGTAAAAAAGAAAACATGCATAAGTAAATATTGGTAGCAAACAACTCAAGTCGTTTTCTTTAAGTATAAAGAAAATGTTCTTTAAGTACGACGAACCAAACAAAGATGTTGTAAAAGACTTTAGTTGTTTTCTTCTCAACCATTTTTGGTTATGAAAGAAAGTGATACATAATCGTTTACGGCAAATTTGATTGGTTTGTTGTACACTTGTACGCGTTAATAAGTGTTAAGAAGATAACACGGCAGAATCTTGTAAAGAAAGTTTGCGTTAAAGTTGTTCATACAACAAATTATACAAACTTGTTGTAAATGGTATGTGGCCTTTCCTTTTATGGTCATGTTAACAAGTTTGAGTTACATGCCAATAAAACTTTTTTGGTAATTGGAAGAGACTTGATTTGTTTGTTGTAGAATATGTAGTACAAGTTTAATATATAAAAAATGTTGATTAAAAAAAATGGTACAATATATCAATCAAATGATTCCATGACAGATACATCAAAGAAGGGAGTACAGTTAGTGTGATGGGGGTTGTAAGGCGACATGATAACGTACTGATGATCGTTCCACCAACCGAACCGATTTCCACAGGCTGCCAGTGGAGCTGCGGTCTTTTCCCCACCTACGTCGAAGGTCTTGTGTTGACTTGTGATGAAAGTCAAAACGATGATGTAATACCTGTCTAAAGCAGGATTTTATTCCCAACTCAACTTTTTAAGAGATTGCCCGTGCAGAATATTTATGTAAAAAGTGGAAGCAAGAATAGCTAGCTGCTAATGAGAGCTCGCTCCAACTCATAAGTGTGTGATGGTGATGAGGTTCGGCCGTTTGGTCAAGTATTCAGGTAAAACGTATGTATAGATGTTGGAAAAGAATGTCGCTCGCTCTGTATTTATAAATGTCGCTCGCTCTGTATTTCTTGTATTTTGTTAATGGTTATAATGCAAAAGCATCATCAGCCAACCCAAACCTTTGTGTTTAATGAATAATGTCGTTGGCATTCATAATGAAACAAAATTTACCAAATCTGCAGCAGATGAATTAGTATTCTTAGTTTATGATAGAAGCGTTGTTATTACCTAAGTGATTTGGGCTTTTCGGTTGCGGTATATGATAGAAGCGTTAACTAACACGCCCACTGTAATCCTATTTCCAAGACCGTTTGTAGTGGGGTGACGCCTTAAACCAACTCACCACTTTAACATTGGCAAAGATCGCCAAACCACCACCGAAGTGGCGCCAAGAGCATTTGGCCCCCCTTGGGTGCTAGCACATTAACAGGCACAAGGGCTTATGGGTGTGGGGCCCACACTTTTCTCCAACCAATCAAATCACCTAACTCACATTTTTATAGAAAAAAGATTAAATAATAATTGGGTTTTTAGTTAAACCAGTGTGCCTTATGTAAATGTGTAGTTTGGTTAAAGCTCAACTGCCTATGTGGTAGTAACATGACAACTTTTTACTTGTTCCACTCCACATAGTTTAAATCTACACCTCTTGTTCACCGTGGGGCTAAATCGTCGGGAGGGACACTTCACATCACACATTAGTATCGTTAGATTACGAGAACTTTGGTGATTGGAGATACTATAGAGAAAATGCATTGTATCATGCATGATTGATAAGGATATATTGAGCTTTTAAGTTTCCAAAATTCTATTATTTGTATTTGTGTGGTTTATTACATATGTCCTAACATAATAATGGTTGGTCCATGACATAAATGTATTTCAAATCTTAATTGAGTCCCCATCTATAATTGGGGCATTTCTTAGGTCACCTGTCAACAGTATTTGTACTTCAATGTTGAGTGAATTATTATGGGGATTTCAAAATAAATAATAAATATATATAGTGATGAATCATTTTACTAATACTATTTCACAATAATATTAATAGCAGTGGGCACCACTCGCTTGACATTTCATGAGGCTTTACGATCATTCAAATTCTGTGTGTTCCATATCATTTCAAAATTAATGAATGAATATTAGATCTGCTTGTTTAAAAATCATTTTGCTTTCTTATTTTCATATATCATTTCAATATATCAAAGAAAAATATTTTTGAAAATAAAGCTTCGATTAATTAATCGTATTCATATTTGTTTATGTTTTTAAACGATTGTTTCTTCGCACCAATCATAGTTTCAAATAACATAACAAAGACGGGTCAAGGTTCTTGAAAAATGTGACCGTTATTTAATCTATAATTAACTTAGTAAGTGTTCAAGGCGTGTACGATGGTGGCCCTTTCCAAGAGGTTGAGGGTTTGAGCAGTGGCAGAGTTTAAACGAAAAATTGGGGGCGACCGCACTCTCAAAATCCAAATCAGGGAGTCATACTCTTATAAATACAATATATTACACTAGAAAAGATTTCGAAAAATTAACTACAAAGTGAAAAATCCGGGGGCCCCATGCACCCCCCGTAAAGCTTCCTCTTTGGGTTTGAGTTCCGTGATGAAAAATAATATATATATTTAGAAGTATATTAATTGTTGTTAAAAAAAAAACGCTTTAGGAATGATTGATGGTGATGATGATCAATGTAGTTTGGACAAAAGAAATTTGCTAAAATAATCATCATCATCATCATCATCATCATCATAATCATAATAATAATAATAATAATAATAATAATAATAATAATAATAATAATAATAATAATAATAATAATAATAATAAACGAAGAAACAAAATAAAAAAAATATTATTATTATTTAAATGATAAAAAGTGTCATGAGTTGAATTGGACGATACTAATTCGGAAATAACGGTATGTACTTAGAAAATTTAATAGTTTAAAATAAAAGTGAATTTTCAACGTCCACTACACAACAAACAAAAATAAAATATAATAAACTCTCAGTCTTTGTTCGTTATTTGGGGTCGCAGACGCCTTGGAATCAGATGGAAACGATATCGTGCTCCGCCGTGGCTCCGCCACTCCTAGACGATTCTCTCTCAGACTCTCTTTGTAAACATGCTCTTCTTTCTGTATCTAAGTTACAGGTGCGGATGGGTTGAATGTTGAATGAGGTGTCAAATAACCAACATGATGAAATGAATAAGTGCCATAGAGATGTGTAGCACTATTCATTTCACTTGTGTTATTAATAGATAGTAATAGATAGTAATTGTGTTATTAATAGATAGTAATAGTAATAATAATAATAAATAGTAATTCTAATTTTAAAAATTAAAAGAAATAATTTAAATGTAATCCATATTTCAAACAGAAGTTAAGGGAAAACGAATACAGATAAAGTTGTCAAAATTTAAACGATCATAATTGTGTTTTACTACGCAATTTTCAATAGATCATATGTATTGGAGGCGTTAAAGCCTCCACGTCAGACAAGGGTGCCAAACAGCGCGCTACATCTTATTAATGGGAGCGCCAATGATGCCCTCCACTATTTGAATAACAGGCGTTAAAGGTTTGAGACATGGGTTTCCAATCAGCCAATCACACATATACAAAAATATTACAACACTTTATGTAACATAAAAAAAAAAAGAGTGACAAACCGACTACACATAATATTACTCTATCATATTAATTTAGGACAAAATGAGGAACAATGATTTTTTTGGTCTTTTTGTGTACTTAGATTTTTTATTTATTTATTTTTTGATCTTTTTTTACATCACCTCGTCAACTTTCTAATTTTTTTTTTTATAAAATGTCCTTTTAAGTTGATTTATGTTTCAACGTAAACTTTTTTCGTTTGTTTACAATTCGATGTAATTTTTTTTTGGAAATGAGCCAGGTGCATATTTTATGTACGTTTTTAGTTGGTCTACGTGATGTTTAATCATTTTTTTCATCTTTTCTATCCTAAACTTTATTAAGTTATCATACAACCCCTAAACTTCAATAAAGTTGTAGGTATAAATTAGACTCTGTCTACGTGTCACTTGTTTCTAGAAATTCATGTTTATGTTTTACGCTTTTTCCCGGTTTTTGTCATTGTTTGGTTAGCATGGTTTTATGCCCCCGACGCTTGTAGTATGATTTTACGCTTCCTAACGCTTGTAGCGCTGTTTTAAGGCCCCTGCCCCAAAGGGGGGGGGGGGGGGAGCTTAACACTAGTTAGACTAAAGGGAGTGGGGCATCCTTTTAGAGGGCGTCTTGCAACACGTGGTGCCACGTCAGATCAGAGGATTTTGAGCAAAAAAGGGGACGTGGTGTTTGGGGCGGCTTGGGGCGTCCTTTTAGAGGGAGAATTCTTGAAATTTTGTGCCAATTTTGATTTGTGTGAGAGGAGTGGCGACGAGAAGAGGACGCCCAAAAGGGGACGCCCCATGGAACACCTATGGGGGGCGGTGTTGGGGCGGCTTGGGACGGCTTGGGTAGGGGGACGCCCCACTCCCTTCGGTCTTACAATTATGTTTTCATATTAAACAGAAAAATAATAATTTAATAATCTTCAAAAGAGTAAACTTGAAAAAAAAACGCAATTATTGACTCTTCACGGACCAAAAAGAGAAAATAGTGAAGAAAATCGACTACGACGTCGTATGAGCACAACAGAAAGCGCAAAATATTCGATTTCAAAAATTCAAACCCCCCAAATGTTTGTTTAACGTTTATTATCCCCAAACCAAACCCTATAATAAAACACGAAAGCAAATATTCTTCATTTCATAACAAACAGAAAATGGTGACTGTATCAGCTCCAATTGCTTCTTGTTCGAAAGCTCATCAAAAGATCTACCAGCAATGGTTCAATTTCGTCGATTCAGGTTCTAATTTCATACAAATCATATGTATTCATACATTTGGTTAAAGTTTATATTGAATTGTTTTATTAATTATGTTTTTGCTGTAGATGGTGATGGTAGGGTTACGGGCGATGATGCAACGGTTTTCTTCGCTAAATCGAATGTAGAAAAGCCTCAACTTAAGCAGGTTTACTTTAATTATTGTTTTTTTAATCTGTTGTCGAACGGATGATGTTAGTGTGATTGATGTAGGTAATGAACTTTTATATCGTAGTGGATTCGAGTGATTCGAAACACCCAAAATACCATTCTGAGGCGCCTAAGGGGGTTTATATTGTATTTACGCGTTAGAGGGGCCGAGGCGCTAAAAAGGCTGCGCCTCAGGGGTTTTTGATATTTGTTTTTGATACTTTTTGTGTCAATTTCAAGCAATTATGTCTTTTTTATGTGTGATTTGATGATTTTGATGATGAATTTAGTTGGTATTATTATTATTTTATAAGATATATGATTTTATATTTATTTTTTTATTCCGCCTCGGTTCGCCTCGAGGCTTACGCCTCGTGAGGCGAAGGGAAAACGCCTCGAAACATGTTTCCGTTCTTTTAAACCTTGTATACACACATACATTATACATACACAAAATTTTTCAAAATCTTATGTATTATTTTCAAACTTATTAATATGATTGGCTTAATAAGTATAAATTTTCAAATACTTTAAAGATTTTGACCAATTTTGACAGTTTTTTACTGCCTTTGACTGATAACCAATTTTAGGTCTGACTAGGTGAAGTTTAATCGGTAAACTATGCGATTAATCCTGATTTTTCAATACTGTTGAGAGGTTGATGAATTAGTCAAGTTTTTCAAATTTACTGATGTATTAGCAGTTCTGTCGAATTCAATTGGAAAGATGTTTTTTGGTTTATTTCCCCTAAATCTTGCTAGCTTTTGAAGATAATTGTTTTCAGGCCAAGATTTTGTTTTTGATCATAGTTTTGTGCTTCTTGAAGGTTTGGGCCATTGCAGATTCTAAGCGTCAAGGATTTTTAGGCTTTAACGAGTTCATCACTGCTATGCAGGCAAGCCTGATTTATTCCTTTTTTCACAATCTTCATTTTTGTACTCTTGTCGGCTTGTCCAACACGATGTTATTCTTTTGCTTGACAACAGTTGCTCTCTCTGGCACAAGCTGGATATGACATAACTGCAGATTTACTTAGAACTACAGGTATGTTTATATCAGTTAGTTACTAAATTTATACTGATTGTTGAAGTTGTCTTCTTTGTTAGAATATGTTTGTCTTTACTGGTAGATTGATGAAGAAATGCCTTATTGACCTTGCTATAAATGCTTCAAATCATCCTTATTTTGTAGATGATGTTGAGCTTTTGGAACCTCCAGTGATGGAAGGTTTGGATTTGCTTTTGGCGGTAAGCATCCATTTTTATATAGATACTTATTATAAATGTTATGAAACTCTTTCCTGTATTGATGCTTTTCGCTTCTGTCACCTCCAGAAGCATAATGGTTCAAGAAACAATGGTGTCCCTGAAACAAACGGTTGGTTTCCACACTCACTTATGTCGTAGAAATTTATAAACCATTTCTTATTATCTTATTTGGTTCAACATTATGAAGGTGTTTTGGCAGTGCAGCCCGCGCCAGCAAAGAGTCTATTTACTTCAATGCTTAGTAAGAAGGTGATTTTCTCTTCAACTTGATACCTTAGGTCGTAAATTGCTTCATTGTGCTCTTACATTTACTTTTGCATGTTTTTTGTTTCAGTCATCTTGTCACACATCTCTTGGTAAAGTCACATCTATAGTTGATGGTTTGAAGAGATTGTACAACGAAAAGCTAAAGCCATTGGAAGTTGCTTACCGTTACAATGATTTTGCATCTCCTTTATTGGTGAGAGATCTCAAAAACTTCTTTGCCTTTTGGTTTATTTAAGATCTGTCTCGTTTTTTGTGCTAATTTGTTTTAAGTGTTTGATCATCTTATGCAGACAAATACCGACTTTGATGCGAAACCTATGGTAATGCTTCTGGGTCAGTACTCAACTGGCAAGACAACGTTTATTAAGCATCTTCTTAAAAGCAACTACCCAGGTGAGTCAAATTTCTACAATTACCAATGTAGAATTTTTCCATATGTACAACGTTTTCATAAACATGACAACACAGACAATGACACTGTAATCTTTCTTTTACATTGACAGGAGCTCACATTGGACCAGAACCCACAACCGACAGATTTATCGTTGTTATGGTAATATCATTGTCATTTTCTCTGTGTAGATGCATGATTTGTATGTTTTACTTGTGCTTGTTGTATAGGGTGGACCTGATGAGAGAAGTGTTCCTGGAAACACTATTGCTGTACAGGCGGATATGCCGTTTAATACCCTCACGACTTTTGGTGGGGCGTTTCTATCAAAATTTGAGTGTTCTCAAATGCCACATCCTGTAAGTTCATAACTTAGGTTTCACAAATTATTCTAATCTCATTTAAATGTATTTATTAGTTTAACCAACAAGCAACGTTATTCCTGATGTATGTTCAGCTTCTGGAGCATATCACTTTTGTTGACACTCCTGGCGTTTTATCGGGAGAGAAGCAACGCACACAAAGAAGTTACGACTTCACTGGTGTGATAAAGTGGTTTGCGGAAAAATGTGATCTTATTCTTCTTCTGTTTGACCCTCACAAACTAGATATAAGTGACGAATTCAAGCGCGTGATATCTTCTTTGCATGGTCAAGAAGATAAGATTCGTGTTGTCCTTAACAAGGCAGATCAAGTTGATACTCAACAAGTAAGAGTCACACACAACTGTGAATTTTTTTTTAAGACTTTTCACTTGAAGCCCTCACATTTGATGCATGTGATGTGAATTTATATCATATGTTCTCGTTCCTTGAAGCTGATGCGAGTTTACGGTGCATTGATGTGGTCACTTGGAAAAGTACTCAATACACCTGAAGTGACACGTGTTTATGTCGGGTATGCTTTTTTCTTTTTCTGTTTTTATTATAATCTAAGCACCTCATATTTATATGCTATTCTTTCTTCTATGTTCATTTTGTTGAAAAAAATATGTGAACAGATCGTTTAATGACAAGCCAATGAATAAAGAATCACTTGATTCTATGGGAAAGGAGCTTTTTGAAAAAGAACAGGACGATCTCCTTGTTGACTTGATGGACATTCCAAAGAAGGCTTGTGATCGCCAGGTATGCTTACGTTGTACCATAATTTCAACAGATTTTGACGAAGAGATGGGTGTCATGATCTACGAATACGTTTGCAGATCAATGAATTTGTTAAACGTGCTCGAGCTGCAAAGATACATGCCTACATAATCAGCCAGTTGAAAAAAGAGATGCCTGCAATGATGGGTAAATCTAAAGCTCAACAGAAGCTAATGAAGAATCTTGAAGATGTTTTTGCCAAGGTTGGTTTTTTTTTTTGTTTTTTTTTTCAAATAATCCAAAACAGATTAATTAAAGTATTACAATTTATTTCACCAATCATCATCATATTCATTTCTCTTGTAAAACACAGGTTCAAAGGGAGTTTCATTTGCCAGCGGGTGATTTCCCGGATGTGGAGCACTTTAGACAAGTTCTTGGTGCGTACAACATCGATAAGTTTGAGAAGCTAAAGCCTAAGATGATTCAGGCTGTGGATGAGATGCTCGGATATGACATTCCGGACCTCTTAAAAAACTTTAAAAATCCTTATGAATAGAAACAGGTTTAATGGTGGATTTCTTATCCATTGTGTTTTTATTTCATTGTAATGGAACAAGATGTTTGTCTCTGAAGTTTACCATGTGAAATTTATTACTCCTGTTTGTCTCTTTAGTTGGTTTGGAAGATTATTTGGGTGATCTTTAACCACCAGTTAAGCTCCCAGCCTCCCATCCTACCAAATATGTGTTTTTAGAGAGTTTGTGGTTTTTATTTTCTCAAATGGGACCATTTATGTAGTTTTCGGATTAGCAAAGATAAATCCTAAAAAGTTATCCTTTTGATGGCTAACATATGATAATATGATATACAATATCTGAGAGGTCAGTTGGCTTTTCAAACATTTTCATAAAAGTTTAAAAAATGTTTTTAAATGATTTGTAATAAAAAGTTGTGTTTGAGAGTCGTTTTCATAGATCAGTTGGTAATTATGTCTTGTTCAATCTAGTTTCTTACTATATATCAATTTTTAATATAATTTGGTTGTTAAAAAAATAGAAAAGTACATTCTCAAAATCATATTAAAATCAAAATCAAACGTTAACAATAACATTATTGGGCGGCTAAAACTAAATCTAGAAGTTAGCAATAACCAAATCATTAGAACGTGAGGTATGGTGAGGCGTGGGTTGAGGCGGGGGTTGGGGCATGGGTTGACACGTGGTTTGGGTGGGCTTCGCTGGGTGACCCCACATTGAAGACGGTATGGTGGGGCGGAGGTTTGGGGCGTGGTCAGCCCAAATGCTATTTATTTTAAAAACAAAAAATTTAAATTTTTTAATAATGTTTTTAAATAAAGAAAAATACATAAAAAAATTCCTAGTGCTTGTAATATTTTTACTTTATCTCTTCTCTCGTCTCCAACATTAGTTCCAACTCTTCACCTGATAGGTGATCGATGAGTTGGGCTAGAAATTTCATATCATCTCGTCTTTGTTTCAGGGCATCCCGAGCTTCTTTGTTCTTCCGAATTTCGGCCCTTTGTTGTTGGAATACGTTGAATGTATCTAACTTGCTTGCAATGTCATCCAACTGATCGCTGTATACTCCCCTACGCGAGCCTGAACTCCCAACTTAAGACGATGCCGTACCCGATCTTGATTTTTGAGCGCGCCTTTTTGCGGCATCTCTTCCGTATTCAGGCCGGTTTGGCGAATCATCCAGAAAGTCCTCCAACTCTTGATCTCGTGCATCCGATTGGGCTTGGGACGAGGGTGTCCTTGACCTTTTGGAAGACGTGTTAGTTTCGCTACCACTGGGGATATTCGCCCACTTGGGATGGAACTTACAAATGTCCGAACAATGCATGAAACGGAAGTCGCTCCCCAAATTCGTTTTGTATGTAACCAATGCATTTGTCACAAAGTCGGCTTCGGTTTCACCACTTTTGGGGTTTTGCTTTGCTTTATGTAAAAAACCACTAAATTTGGTGAGTTGCCCGCTTATCTCGGTCCACTTCGAGGATAAGCTATCGTTTTCACGATAAACCTCCATTTCCATTTCTTCATGGAATGCTTTACTAATCGCTTCTCACAAATGGCTTCTATGTTGAGAATTTCCTATTTTAATCAAAACAAAATTTAATATATTACAAAGTTATATAAAAAAACATAAATATTAAAATAAGGGCTACAAAATATTTGAAAATACCTAAAGTTGGATGTTGAGATTGTTGAAGCAAAGCCCTCGCCAATGCAAGTTCTTCATTAATGACCCATCTTTGTTGTTTTCGTTTGGCGCTTTCAAGTGCTTTCTCGGCCTCGGTTTTTTCTTGTGACTTCTCTTCTTGATGGGTTTGGATGCGGAAGGACCATCGATGGGGGTTGAGTTTCGGGGACGGTTTCGGTTTGTGAAAGGTTGATGGGCGTTTGTGAAAGGTTGGGCGTTTTGTAACAATCCTAAATAAACCGACACCCTCGAATGATTTTCCGACTCCTTAGTATATTTTAAAATATCCCAATATGTCCCTAATTATACCCCGTATGTGAAAATCGAGCCCGAAATATAATATAGCATTAAAAATAAATAAAAAACAAGAAATATTAAGTTGAGGCGGGCCGCGTAGGACCCACCCCAAACCTTACGCGGGCGGTATGAAGGTTTAAATCTGATTTCGTTGATTTTTAAGTTCAAACGGGCCGCGTAAGACCCCCGCTAAGTTCACGCGGGCAACGTGAGATCAAGAGTGGCGCAGCCCGGTGATGACACGTGTCATCATCGTGTCAAGTCTAGTTGGTGATCCGGACGAGCTACGCTTTGACCGGGGTTTGACGCGGGCCGCGTAGGCCCTTGCCTACTCTTACGCGGGCCGCGAGCGAGTCAAGATCAGCAACTATATAAAGGAGCCATCAGGTTAAACCAGAATTCGTTAAAAAATCGTTTCTCAATCCCAATTTCTGAATTATAGGCTTTATAAAGCGGGTATTATACCCCCCTAATTAGCGAAGTTCTGCTCCGTTGTAAGTATTATAACCCCTGGATACGTATTAGATACGCTGCCCGATTGATCTAGGGTTCCGTAACGGCTGTCGTGGTTCTGCCCGACGTAGTCGTTGGAATGCCGTCTCGGGGAGGGTATTACTAATGTTAAAACGGGTTATTATACTAATGCGTGTACATTTGTGTAAATTTTAGATTATCACCAGGAAACCCTTACGAAAACTCTAAGACAGCAATGTGAGTAAATCTCCTTTTTGTTAACAGTTTTTACAAAACCTTAACTATTTTACAATGCAATTTAGCAGTGATTGAGTCTTTGTAATTCTTCAATTACAGCCGGTATGTTGGGGTTTTGCATACAAAATGTACTACACTGTGAGTAGTAAGTCGGGATGACAATACGTTACCATTGGACAATGAGTTAGCTAATGTGTAAAATGACCCACAAGTCAGGATTGACAATACTAATGGAGTAATTGTGTAGATATAAACATTGTAATCGCTCTTAATACTGTTTAAATTTAATTAATATTTCTTGATTAAAATGGGATTCACTCACCAGTATTTCCCACTGACAAATGTTTTTAAAACGCGTTTCAGGTAACACAATGTGAAAGCCAATTAGAAGCCAGCTGGACAGCACTGAAGGCTTGGAAAAGTGGCTATAAAAGTTACCTAAATAAAGAAGGCGTTTTAATTCAAATAAAATGGGATTTATCCCTGTAAATCAGCTTGTAATAAAAATTTGGGTTTTATCCCAATATGTTTATTTATATAAGTGGTGGTATTTTACTCTGATAAACATTTCCTAACTACGGTCCTGATGAAAAATTCCGATGCTTGAATAAACGACACACAATACCACCGAAACTGGCTCGCGACAGCCCGTTCCCGGGGATCAGGGATCGGGGGTTGCGACAGAAGGTGGTATCAGAGCTAAGCCACTGATTCAGCCACAGAGGTGTTCTGCTGACATCAAAATGTAAAGTGTTAGGAAATAAATTACGGAAATACGTGCAAAACTGCATTTATTTGTTATGTGTTATTTGACTATTTGTTAGTTTACAGTATGAGCGACCAAGGACCATCTGACGTGTATCGTCAATTGTCTGGTTCGCCTAGAAGCGAAGGCACCTCCTCTTCTCAGCCTGCCCTCTCAGGGTACTCTGCTGATATGGAAGAAGGAATCTTTGTGTTTAAGGCTCAGTCAGAAGAGCCATTTCCTCAGAAAAAGAGGGGATGGTTCAGTAGAGGAGCACACGAGCGTAGAAAACGTATGAAAAAGTTGCAAGATCAGAGGGTACTAGCTGCAGCCAAAAGAGAGACAGATGCCTATGCCCAGGATATGATAAATAGGGGTATAGCCAACAGCCACATCCTAGCCACTATTGCAACTGACCCAAATTTGGAGCAAATAATAGCACCCCAACCACAACTGCCAATCCCAGACCAACTGATGGAGATAGAAAACCCCGAAAACCAAGTAGAGATGCATGACTTCAATCCGGAAGAAATCCCTAGGGTACCTGCACCAAACCCCCTAGACCCAAATTACGATCCCTGGTGGGATGACGTTAGGGACTATGTGCAATGCTACCCGATACATGAAGACACACCCATGCAGAACGTAGGAGCTTACCTAGGTTTGGACCCTTTAGATCCCTATTTTCACGATGAATATATTAGGGAGATTTTAGATGATCCTTACCGATTCCAGGCACCTACACCCCCACATCAGGAACCCGCACCCCAGATTCCGAACCCAGTCCTAGAACCTGCACCCCCAATGAGTGCAGAAAACGTACAAGAACTTAGGACATTTGGTGAGGAAATTTTAGAAAGCAGTGAGAGAATGAGACAGGTGGGAGAGCGTCTCTTATGGAAATACGATGAGCGCAATATGGATTTCTTGATGAATCCATATCCGTGAATGTGATGGTGAGATGGTAATAGTAATAATAATAATAAAATAATAAAATAGGTGTGGACGGATGCCTACTATTATTTATTTCTGTTGGTATTGTAATTTTTATTTCAGTACTGGTATGTAATAGATAATAGATGAATAGAGTAAAGTCGCAATGATCGACGCTTTTGGCAAAAATGCGTGTCATGTGATTAACTAAATTTATATTATTTTGTGATATTAATACGGGGTAAATGTTTAAAATTCAGATGTCCGACGAAGGAAATCGAGGAAATCTGAATAACGATAACCAGAGTAACATTAACGTGGTTAATGAGAATCCGAGCATCAATAACAATGGAAACCAAATGGATAATAGTGTCGTTCAACACATAGTGGCACAAGGAATTATAGATGCAATGCCATTTATTATTCTAACGGTTCAAGAAGCGAATAATAAAAGTAAACATAGCAGTAAGTGACCAATTGAACCAGAACACAACGTGAACAATGGACCCATACTTCAAGCGCCCATTCCCAAAAGAAGAAGAACCGTGCCTTATGGTTGTTCTTACAAAGAATTCTGGTCCTGTAAACGTATAGAATTCTCGGGCAATGAAGAACCCATTGCAGCTCTACGCTGGATAGAGAAAACAGAGGCTGTTCTGAAAATAAGCAAGTGTGCTAAAGAAGATAAGATATTGTTTGCTTCTAATCTGTTTAAGAATTCAGAACTAGAATGGTAGAACACTATCCTCCAATCAAGAGGAAGTGATAGAACTTACAATATGGAATAGGAAGAATTTAAGGACAAGGTAGAAAGGAAATTCTGCCCACCCAATGAGAAGGAACAGATAGCAAACAAATTCCTAAATCTTAGGATGACTAGTGTGGATAGTAAGGGATACACTAAATTATTCTTTGAATATGCTAGGATAGTACCAACCCTTGCATCACCAGCGCTGGTATTAATCTCCCGTTACATTTGGGGATTAATTGGAGAAATTAGACATGTAGTCAAGGCAGCTAGACCCCAAACCATAGAAGAAGCTGTAGAATTAACAAACACCTTGACAGATGAACTAGTCCGTACCAGAGGAAAAACCTAGCCCAAAGACTTACTCAAGAATTCCGTTCTGGAAATTACAACTGTAGGAATATGGGTTCTACCTCTGCATCTTTCTGCAAGGTCTGCAAGAAAAAGCATTCGGGAAAATGCTCTACTCTATGCAATTATTGCAAGATGCCAGGACACAAGGAAGAAAACTGCAGGAAGAAATCCAGTAATGGATTATGCTACAACTGTGGAGAAAAATGTCATATCAGGCCAAACTGTCCAAAACTAGCCCCAGCTGCAAACAACAAGAACACTAAAAATGCTAGAGGATTTGTTCTGACTGCAAATGAAACCAAGATGATTCCAGACGTCATAGCTAGTACGTTTTTAGTTAATGATGTTTTTGCTAAAGTATTATTTGACTCTGGTGCAAATCAAAGTTTTATTAATACATCATTTTGCAAACTCCTTAATCCGTCATTAACTAAACTACCACAAGAATGTCTAGTAGAGACGGCTAATGGAGAAACAGTTAGGATTTCTAAAATCTTAGAAGGAGCAAGAATAGAAATTTTAAACCAAAAGTTTATGGCAAACCTTTATCCTATGAATCTGGCAGGATTTGATATCGTTTTAGGAATGGATTGGTTAATAGCTAATAAAGCCAGTATTATATGTGATTAAAAGTCAATCCAAGTAAATTCACCAAAAGGTAAAATGATCACAATTAAAGGAGATAAACCATCTAAATTCACGAAATTCATCTCTGTGATGAAAACTACAAGATATATAAGAAAAAGATCTATAGTGTATTTGATTTCCATAATCACTAACACTAAAGGAAAAGAACTAAAAGTCATTCCAGTAGTGTCTCAGTTTTCAGATGTATTTCCAGAGGAATTACCAGGACTACCGCCGGATAGAGAAATTGAATTCAGAATTCACCTGCTACCAGGAACGTCCCCGATTGCCAAAGCGCCCTACCGTTTGGCACCCGCCGAAATGCAGGAACTAAAGAAAAATTGGATGAATTGCTGGAGAAATGATTTATACAACCAAGTTCGTCACCATGGGGAGCACCGATATTATTCGTTAAAAAGAAGGACTGATCGATGCGTATGTGCATTGACTACCATGAATTAAACAAGGTCACGATTAAGAGTCGGTACTCAATACCGAGAATCGATGATCTGTTCGATCAACTGCAATGAGCTCGATTTTTTTTCTAAAATTGATTTAAGGTCAGGATATCATCAATTAAAGGTACAGGGAGAGGATATTACTAAAACCGCATTTAGAACGAGGTATGGTCATTATGAATTTACTGTCATGCCATTTGGTTTAACCAATGCCCCAGCTTCATTTATGGACATGATGAACCGAATATGTAAGCCATATTTGGATAAATTCATAATTGTTTTCATAGATGATATTCTCATTTATTCTAAGAATAAAGAGGATCATGCAAAGCATTTGCACGCACTTCTAAGTTTATTAAGAAAGGAAAAGCTTTATGCTAAATTTTCAAAGTGCGAGTTTTGGTTAGAACAGGTACAATTTCTTGGACATTTAGTTAATCATGAAGGAATTCATGTGGATCCCACAAAGATCGAGTCAATTACTAAATGGAAAACCCCTGAGTCACCAACTGAGATTAGAAGTTTCTTAGGATTGGCCGGCTATTATAGAAGATTTATTCGAGATTTCTCTAGAATAGCCATTCCTTTAACCAAGCTAACCTGTAAATCTGTTAAGTTTGAATGGGGATTAAAACAAGAAGAAGCCTTTAGAATTCTTAAGCAAAGATTAACTAATACACCCATATTAGCGTTACCAGAAGGAACTGAAGACTTTGTAGTCTATTGTGACTCTTCTAAGTTAGGTTATGGATGTGTATTAATGCAACGCCAAAATGTTATAGCATACGCCTCTCGACAACTTAAGAATCATGAAGAGAATTATTCAACCCATGATCTAGAATTAGGAGCTATAATTTTTGCTCTTAAGATTTGGAGACATTACCTTTATGGTAGTAAGTTTACCATATTCACAGATCATAAGAGTTTAAGGTATGTTTTTTTAGCAAAAGGAGTTGAATATGAGACAAAGACGCTGGATGGAGATGCTTAGTGACTATGATTGTGATATCCAGTATCACGAAGGAAAAGCAAATGTAGTAGCAGATGCTTTAAGCCGAAAGTATCATGAAAAACCAAAAAGGGTACGTTCTCTTAAGTTAAATATACAAGTAGATTTAAATGATCAAATAAGAGAAGCCCAAGAATCAGTAATCAAGGAAGATACTGAAAAGCTAAAAGGTATGCTAAAAGAATTAGAACAAGGAACAAATGGAATATGGAGATTCCATAAAAAAGAGAATGTGGATACCTAAATTAGGAAACCTACGTCATCGTATATTAGAAGAAGCCCATAAGTCTAAGTATACGATACATCCAGGAAATGATAAAATGTACCAGGATTTAAGGAAAAATTTCTGGTGGATAGGAATAAAGAAGGACATAGCAGCTTATGTTTCTAAATGTTTAACTTGTTCACAAGTTAAAGCTGAACACCAGAAACCCTCAGGTTTGTTACATCAATTAGAAATGCCAGTGTGGAAATGAGAATTAATAACAATGGATTTTGTTACTAAATTACCCAAAACAAGGAAAGGTAATGATACAATCTGGGTGATTGTAGATAGGCTAACTAAGTCAGCTCATTTCCTACCAATGAAGGAAACTTTCAGTATGGAACAACTAGCTAAATTGTATGTAAATGAAATTGTTTCATCACATGGAATTCCTTTATCAATTGTTTCTGATAGAGATAGCTAATTTACCTCTCATTTTTGGTTAAGTTTCCAAAAATCCATGGGAACCAAATTAAATCTGAGCACAACTTATCATCCTCAAACGGACGGACAAAGCGAAAGAACAATTCAGACAATGGAAGACATGCTTAGAGCTTGTGTAATTGATTTTAGAGGTAATTGGGACGATCACTTACCTTTAATAGAATTTTCTTATAATAATAGTTATCACACAAGTATCAATGCTGCACCATTCGAAGCACTTTATGGACGAAAGTGCCGAACCCCAGTCTGTTGGGCAGAAATTGGGGAAAAGCAACTATCTGGACCTGAGATAGGGCAAGAAACAACCGATAAGATCATTCAAGTCAAGGAACGACTGAAAACAACACGTGATCGACAGAAGAGCTATACTGATAACCGACGCAAACCCTTGGAATTTCAAGTAGGAGATAAAGTATTGTTGAAAGTCTCTCCTTGGAAAGGAGTAGTAAGATTCATCAAAAGAGGAAAGCTAAGTCCCAGGTATATTGGACCTTTTGAGATCATTAGAAGAATAGGACCTGTAGCCTATCAGCTACAACTGACAGAGGAAATGGCAGGGATACATGATGTGTTTCATGTATCTAATCTTAAAAAGTGCTTAGCTGATGAATCGCTAATAGTACCTCTTAAGGATATAGAGGTAAATGAACAACTCAAGTTTGTAGAGAGGCCTCTACAGATTGAAGACAGGAAAGTCAAGAATCTCAAACACAAGAGATTAGTTCTGGTCAAAGTGAAGTGGGACTCCAAAAGAGGACCTGAGTACACATGGGAGCTCGAATCTGAAATGCAAAGGAAATATCCACACTTGTTCCAGTAGATCTCGAGGACGAGCTCTAAAACAAGGTGGGGAGGATGTAACAATCCTAAATAAACCGACACTCTCGAATGATTTTCCGACTCCTTAGTATATTTTAAAATATCCCAATATATCCCTAATTATACCCCGTATGTGAAAATCGAGCCCGAAATATAATATAGCATTAAAAATAAATTAAAAACAAGAAATATTAAGTTGAGGCGTACCGCGTAGGACCCACCCCAAACCTTACGCGGGCGGTATGAAGGTTTAAATCTGATTTCGTTGATTTTTAAGTTCAAACGGGCCGCGTAAGAATCCCGTTAAGTTCACGCGGGCCGCCTGAGATCAAGATAGTGGCGCAGCCCGGTGATGACACGTGTCATCATCGTGTCAAGTCTCTTTGACCGGGGTTTGACGCGGGCCGTGTAGGCCCGTGCCTACTCTTACACGGGCCGCGAGAGAGTCAATATCAACAACTATATAAAGGAGCCATCAGGTTCAACCAGAATTCGTTCAAAAATCGTTTCTCAATCTCAATTTCTGAATTATAGGCTTTATAAAGGGGGTATTATACCCCCTAATTAGCGAAGTTCTGCTCCGTTGTAAGTATTATAACCCCCGTATACGTATTAGATACGCTGCCCGATTGATCTAGGGTTCCGTAACGGCTGTCGTGGTTCTGCCCGACGTAGTCGTTGGAATGCCGTCTCGGGGAGTGTATTACTAATGTTAAAATGGGTTATTATACTAACGCGTGTACATTTGTGTAAATTTTAGATTATCACCAGGAAACCCTTACGAAAACTCTAAGACAACAATGTGAGTAAATCTCCTTTTTGTTAACAGTTTTTACAAAACCTTAACTATTTTACAATGCAATTTAGCAGTGATTGAGTCTTTGTAATTCTTCAATTACTGCCGATATGTTGGGGTTTTGTATACAAAATGTACTACACTGTGAGTAGTAAGTCGGGATGACAATACGTTACCATTGGACAATAAGTTAGCCAATGTGTAATATGACCCACAAGTCAGGATTGACAGTACTAATGGAGTAATTGTGTAGATATAAACATTGTAATCGCTCTTAATACTGTTTAAATTTAATTAATGTTTCTTGATTAAAATGGGATTCACTCACCAGTATTTCCCACTGACAAGTGTTTTTAAAACGCGTTTCAGGTAACACAATGTGAAAACCAATTAGAAGCAAGCTGGACAACACTGAAGGCTTGGAAAAGTGGCTATAAAAGTTACCTAAATAAAGAAGGCGTTTTAATTCTAATAAAATGAGATTTATCCCTGTAAATTAGCTTGTAATAAAAACTTGGGTTTTATCCCAATATGTTTATTTATATTAGTGGTGATATTTTACTCTGATAAACATTTCCTAACTATGGTCCTGATGAAAAATTCCGCTGGTTGATTAAACGACACACGATACCACCGAAACTGGCTCGCGACCGCCCGTTCCGGGGGATCAGGGATCGGGGGTTGCGACACGTTTGTGGGGTTGCGAAACGTTTGTTGAAACGGGCTAGGTATAGAATCGTCGGTGTGAGGGAAGTTAGCATACACACGATTCGAGAGATACGATGCGTAACCCGCCATATCGGGCATAGTGGAGTGTATTAAAAATGGAGGAGGAATTGGACGATTGGGTGGTGGGCTAGGATTTTCTTTAGCCCACGGGTTGTTCGGGTCAAAACCACGATTATGAGGATTCATTTTTTGTATTGTGTTGAATGAGAATAGAGATGATTATAGAAGATTGGAGTGTATTGTGGTTGGATGTGGTAAAAAAAAAGAATTGAAGTGTGAGTTTTATAGTGAAAAAATAATTTTTTTTACACATAGCCGTTGGCCAACGGCTAGTTGTTTTGCCCATTGAGAGCCCGCCATGTCATATTGATAGACCCGCCCAACACCCGGGCTGAAAGTCCCGCCCAAGGGGCCACGCCCAAACCCAAACCCACCCGGGGTAGTGACTTGGGCGTTTATGGCCAACCCACGCCCAAACCCCCGCCCCATACCCCATAGCCTTAACTGAAAACCAATGAAACCGAATTGAAATTAACCAAAAATCAATTAACCAAAAATCGGTTATTGATTTCTTTTTTGTATCATCGATTAATCAAAATTAATCATATCGAACTATTTATATTTTTAATATATTTCTAATTTTTATTTTATACCTTCATTTCATATTACTCCATTTTAATCATTTATATATCCATTTCATATATTTATACGTTACGCCCCGCTTGCGTTATGCTCATATAATGTATATATGTGTGGGCGCTCGGGGGGCAAAAGTGAAAGTGCACTAATTTTAACGTTATTTTACTAATTAAAAATTAGTACTAAGAGCATTCACATTCTATCCACCAAATCTCGAGAGATGAGTTTTTAAATTATAAAAAGTGGTTTAAGTGGTTGTGAGTGGAGGAGAGAGAAAATGTTACTGTTCATCTGTATATTTGGGGGGACACTGTTCACCCTGTATAATAATTTTAATATATTTTGAAAGTGGTTGTGAGTAGAGGAGAGAGAAAATGTAATATATATTGAAAATGAGAGAGAAAAAGTATTTGTTTTTAGTGGAAATATATTGATATAGGAGTTGTTTTTTAGTGGAATGTATGTATATATTTTTAGTGGATTGGATGTGAATGCTCTAACAAGTTAGGGTAATTTCGTAAAATTGCTAGTCATTTGACCATTTTCAATTGAATACAAATTCCACCAAGGTTTTTTAAACTAAAATAACTTTTATATACTTCATTATTTTTTTAAAATATACCATAAAATCAAGTATTTTTTATCTTTAATATGAGTACTATATTGCTGTACCTTTTTTTTATTTATAAAAGTAACTTTTAAAAAGTTACCAAAAGTTGTTTTATAATTGTGCTGATAATGTGTTGATTATGTGTTAATTACAATATAATACAAACAAACACCAAAAGTAGATATAATCAGCACATATGATGTGCTGATAATGGAGAACGATTGAGAATGTTGTACTAATGTCGTTTATGTTGATAATAGAAACGATTGAGGACGATGTGCTGATAATGGAGAACGATTAAGTATGTTATGCTAATTATATAGTGTTGTGTTGATTATATTTTTTTGTGGTGATTCATACAGGTTGGTTCGATCATGGAGATTTACTAGATCATGGATATGTTAAAAAATTCAAACTTTGATTTGAATTAAACTTGCATGGATTTAGGGTAGTTTTAATAATTATTTTTAATTAGTTATAAATAAATATGGTGAAAAGGTCTAAATTACCCCTAAACTAATTTTTTATTGAGAGACACTTGTCAATTATGTGTTGTTTTTACGATTCTAACAAACATAAGTGTTTATATTTGATCCCATCCCTCTAACGAAAAATATACACTCTAAGTCCTAAAACCATGATCCAATAATAATAGTAGGGCTGTCCAAACTGCTCGACGATCGCTCGAAAAATGCTCGAAAAATGCTCGTTCGATTCCCGCTCAGTTTGTAAATGAGCCGATCGGATCGGTTCGATTCAAATTCAATCTGAGCATGAGCATAGCTCCGCTCGCTCGTCGATCGCTCGGTTTCGCTTGAATTATTTTTATTAATAATTAATATATATATTTATATTATAGATTTTATAGATAAAAACCCAAAAAAATATAATAGCAAAAAAAACTAAAAGCCCAAATAACATTCAACCCAACTTAATATTTAATATATAAATCTAAGTATCTAACCCTAAATTTATTCTTCCCTAATCAGTCGTATTCAAATTGCCGCTCTAATCTCGGTCTCACTCTCCGGTCTCCACAGTCACAGACTCACATGGTTGGTGATTAGCTGTTGCTTGTCCCAGGTCCTTTCTAGCTTCTTGCTAGTTGGGCCTGGTTGGTTGTATTTACACTTTATTTTGTGTTGCCTCTGTATTCGCACTTTATTTTATGTTTCTTATGTATTCGCATTTTATTTTATGTTGCTTTTGTATTCGCACTTTAAGTTAGAATTTGTTTTTTTTGAACGAAGCCTTATTATTCAATCGAGCGAAAAACGATCTGCTCGCTTTTTTTTTGGATTTGATAAAAACCGAGCGAAACCGAGCCGATCGGATCGGTTCGATTCAAATTCAATCCGAGCATGAGCATCACTTTTGCGATCGGTTTTACAAATTTGATCCGCTCGGATCGGATCGGTTGTAATTCAATCCGAGCATGAGCAGACCCTCGATCGGATCGGATCCTGAACACCCCTATATAATACTATAATACTGAAATAATACCGTGAGAGGATATTCCGGTGATTCTGTGAAAAAGAATGGAGAAATCGAAGATCGGGAGAAGATTTGAGGGGAAAGTAGCCATCGTTACAGCTTCAACTCAAGGCATCGGTTTCAGTATTGCAGAACGCCTTGGCCTTGAAGGCGCATCGCTTGTCATCTCTTCTCGCAGACAGGTTCATCTTTGCCCTAATTACTTCATTTTTTTTGTTGAATTAAGTATTCTTTAACTTCGATTTGCCTTATAATTCCCCAGATATTTTCATTCATTAATTTTAAGCATTTCACCATCAGTCAAAATGCAATTTTTTTGTTGGGTTTAGTAATTTTAATAAAAAAATTTGGTTACTGCAACCAGTATGTGTTAGGAATCTTGTTGATCCAAATCTCTAGTACAAATTTAGTTAACCTTATAAAGTAGTTGTTTTGACATTCTAGCTTTCAGAGAAAAGAAAATGTTGTAAGTTTCATATAACACTTCAAAAAAGGAATTTATTTCAATTTTCTTGGGATGAAAGGGGTAGTTTCAATCATAAGAGTTTGCTATATTAGTTAGTATGTCTTCGAATATGATGTAGTCATACAGAATTCTTATGTGGGCACATAGTTGTCGAAGGCGCAAAGCGCACTAGAGACACAAAGTATGAGCCTTAGGCCTAGGCGCAAGGTGCTTATAAAGCGAGGGTTTGAGATAAGCAAGGCGCATAGCATGAACATACCATTTTTAGGGATTTTAGACATGTTTTTGGCTTGTTTTGGCAACATAGCTTGGGTATGATAATGATCAATGTTTCTTCAACTTATTCAATCTGATGTTTTTAACTGGTTTTGAACTTGTTTTAATTGTATAATATCGCTAAAATACTGGTGATATATTTGATTTCAAATATATAATCATTTTTCAGAGAAACGTTGACGAGGCGGTGAAAAAGCTCGAAGCACAAGGAATCGACGTGTTGGGGTTGGTATGCCATGTTTCTAATGCTCAACAAAGAAAATATCTCATTGAACAGACGGTTCAGGTGAGTATGATTTTGACCTCTAGCCGTTAGTTGACTCTCTCGACCGAATTGTTTGGAGTTCATGTTATTTATCTTTTAGAAATTTCTCCATATTTATGTCCTTAAATCTTTCATGTTATGCATGTGCTCATGGTTTAGAATAGATTTCTTCTAGCGACTTACGATTTAGGCCTAAGCTTCTATGTTAAAGCTTTAGTCTTGTTACCCATTTGTCGCTTACTAATTACAATCTATATATATGTGCGGTTCCTTTTAAAGTCGGTTATGTTGCTTTGTCTGATAATCTTTACCTTTGTATATACAGAAATATGGGAAAATAGACGTGGTAGTGTCCAATGCCGCCGCAAACCCATCGGTTGACGCCATTCTCGACACCCAAGAATCAACTCTTGATAAGCTTTGGGAAATCAATGTCAAAACCTCCATATTGCTTCTTAAGGTAAACTCCCTTTTATTAAAGATGTTTCCACTAGTAACTTAAGGGCTTAGCCATAAGTCTCATTTAAGTTATCTTTTCAACCTTTGAAATGATTTGGCAGGATGCATCCCCTCACTTAACCAAAGGTTCATCTATCGTTTTCATATCTTCTATAAGTGCGTACCAACCCCCACCCGCCATGGCCATGTACGGCGTCACAAAGACCGCTCTTCTTGGTCTTACCAAGGTATTCATTATTCTGTTTGTCATTGATATATGCGGGCCCCATATAAGATCCGTCATGATTTTTGTTTTTGTGTAGGCGCTTGCAACTGAGATGGCCCCACATACTCGTGTGAACTGTGTTGCACCAGGGACCGTACCCACACACTTTGCAAGTTTCATCACTGAGAATGATACTATAGTAAGTGTCCTAATGATAGCATACACTCTGGTTCAAATTTTGAATATGCTACTTGGGGGCAAGCTTGTCCTAATTACATTGGTTTGTGTTGTCAGAGAAACTCAATTATGGAAAAGACGCCGCTGAAGAGGCTTGGGACGCCGGAAGATATGGCGGCAGCCACCGCCTTCTTGGCATCTGATGAAGCTTCGTATATAACCGGCGAGACGATTGTGGTTGCTGGAGGAATGACCTCTAGGCTGTAGATAAACCATGCAAGAAGCAAAAGGTTTAAACATGGTCATGGTCTGTTGTTAGTTTAGTTATTACCTAAAAGAAGTAATAAATATGTTTTACATTTCAGATTGGATAATTATCAGTTCAAAATTGTCCTTAAGACATAAATAGGGATGGTAATGGGCCGGGAATGGTTTGGGTATGGTTAATTCCACCCCCATGCCCAGTTGTAAAATTTTGTCCCATGCCTGACCCATTACCCCTCGGGTATTTGTCAGGTATTTACCTGTCGGTATTGGCTATACCAATTAGTGTTTTAAAAATGTCTGTTGGGGGGGGGGGGGGGGGGGGGTCATATATATATATAGGGTTAGGATCATGTGAGAAGCATTATGATAATTGAGAAACTTGAGAAGCATTCTGGACCACACATTTTCCCTAAGCTTTTCGTAATATACACATATGTATAGTTTAAAATTGACTATATACATATGTGTATAATACAAGATTTGACAATATACTCGTATGTATATAGTCAATTTTAAACTATACATATGTGTATATTACGAAAAGCTTAGGAAAATGTGTGGTCCAGAATGCTTCTCAAGTTTCTCAAATAGGGTGGACTTCTCTTAGGATCTCTACCCTATATATATATATAGGGTAGGGTTCATGCGAGAACCACCTTTATTGCGAGAACCAATATGAACACAACAAAATAACCTATAAAAACCTAACCCCCCACCCAAGCTAAATGCTAAAAACTAATCCACTAAAAAACACACAATATTTTTTTGTGTAAAAATCGCTACTTTTAGTAGTCAATTATTTTTTGTGACGAAATATAGCGATTTTTAATAAAAAAATTGTGTGTTTTTTAGGTATTTTTGGTTGTGTTCACATTGGTTCTCGCGGTTCTTGCAATAAAGGGTGGTTCCTAACGGATCCTTCTCCTATATATATATATAGAGAGAGAGAGAGAGAGATTGAAGATCCTGTACATTAATCTAAAAGTGTGAGAAATATTGTGGTGATGACAAGTGTCCTAAATTTAAATTAATTCATAAGGGTAAATTAGTAATCTTCTATTTCATTCAACTAATTGATAAAAAGGTATAACTGTCGAAACCTAAATGCCGATCAGTTATTATAGGGATCTCGAATTTTGTAATTTTTTTGTAAGATCCATTAAGATACCGGTGTTTATCATTCATCAATTATAAATACAGGAGATCGCAAGAAATTTTCAGCATGAATAATAGTTGTTTTTCATGTGCGATTATGGTGTTTTATTTCAATTTCAATGGAGTCCGCCGATACAGGTACCTGTGTGTCATAGGAATTTATTCTGTTAAAATTATCATGTTTGGATTAGTTGTGATTTTTTATGTTCCTAATCATACGCCGTACGTCTGTGTTTTTTAGTCTGCGGTCTTACAGTTTTAGTTGTATAGATTTCATTATATTGGATTGTAGTGTCTTATACTTTGCGGTCTTACTATACAGTTTTTTTTTGTCTGCGATCTTACTATACTGTTTTTTTTAGTCTGCGGTCTTGCTATACAGTTTTGGATTGTAGTCGATATTTTGATAATATTCACAAAAGTAGTTTTTATTGTTACATAGTGTTATAAACTGATATTAAGAAGTTAAAGGATACCTAAGCTTGATGATAGCAGCCTATAGTGTTATATAGAGTTGTAATTTGTTTTAAAGTGTTATATAGTCTTACATAGTGTTATATAGTGTCCTAAATTGTTATAGAGTTATAGTGTGATTTAGTGTGTTAGAAAGTGTTACAAGGTGTTATAATATGTTATATGGTGTTATATAGTGTTTATAAGTCTACTTATGTTGAATGAAAACAGGTTATAGTGTTATAAAGTGTAATGACATACCAACATCCCGACATTGCAAAACAGCCTCGCGGGGGTTCCCGATGTCCTTATTGGCTCCTCGTAGTTAAGCACGATAGCCCATGCTGTTATAACATCTGCATCTAAGCACTATTCCAGAAAGATCGATTCAAATGCGCTTCTCAGGATTGAAACACCCAGTGGGCACTCGAATAAGGTATCTCTACATATGCCACGGAATATAATGAATAATCGGCAACCAGATTTGTTTAATTATGTAATTTTGGAGTGTTGTCGATACTTACCATTTGTTTCCTGTTGCCCTGAATATACATTTTGCCAAGGCCTCCTCCAGATGATCCTTCTTTATTGTTAAAGAAACTACACGCTGCACGTACGGTGACCTCAGCGCATCCGGGAGATTTGTGTTTCTCTTCGGCCTCCAGGTTTTATATTGCAAAAACGCGTTTCTCTCGTTTTCTTTTTCATGAATATTTGACGTTGTTGCGACGTTTTCCAGTTCACTTTCCAAATTTACTGGCTGGATGGCCAGAGCTTTCGATCATGTGCCTGGTGTAGCGTTGCATTGACATGCCGATATCAGTTCATCTACTTCTGCGCAAAACGACGAAGTCATGGGCGAGAAAGGAATTAGATTACCTGGCGTCAACACTCCACTATGCTTGACAGGTGCGGGTGTTTTTTCTGACACAGCTTCTGTTTCCGCAGCCTCCGCAACGTCCTTCAGATGTTTGCAGACTATTTCAAGCCATTGTATTTTTTTTTTCAATATTAGGTCACTGTTTGGGTGCACCTTTAAAGCTTCCGACATGTGTTTTTTACCTTCTCCACGCAATCTTCAAACTCCTTAAATGCATTATCAAGATTATGCACATGAACCTGTTAACAAAATTATAATCAAATATCCAAACCATTTTCATATTTATATAATTCTAATAAATACTTGTTACACCCTAACACATATTTGACAAAAGTCGCAGCGGAAATTCGTGCCATAAAATTTCTTTCTTTATAAATACCTCAACTTATTTAAACTTTAAGTTTATCATAACTCTTATTATAAATCTGTCATCCTCTTATTTACTAATTAAAGACATAGCTTATGTTTTCTACATTTTACATTCAACGTCCCCGTACAATCTCTCTAGTGACTCGGTCTTCGATCCTTAATCTTCGTGATAAACGCTCATTATCCGTACAACCTGCATTACCACATACATTCAACACATTAGTATACAAGACATAAACAAGAATACAATACATGTACGCTTTCCATTCAGCTTCTCTCTCATTTTTAAGCATATCATTCGCGTATTCATTCTCTTGTGAGCCTTCAATAATATACCTGCGTAACACTTCGTTTTACAGGCACACGATTAATACCATTAACACTTAACGTATCCAGAATCATACTTGTATATACTCGTGCATACATCCATACCTCAACACATGCATGCATACACTCATACGTGTCTTCATATGTACATAAATACACACCTGCATACGTACATACATCCCTATGCCTTCACATATATACATACTATCATACGCATCTTCATATATACATAAGTACGCTTCGTAAGTATCCACATTCATACATCTCTACATACATGCATACATTCATATATATCTTTATATAAATACGTACATATCTTTCCTACAACTTACGTGCGTGCATACACTCATACATGCTTTATACAATCCTGCATACATACTTACATACATACGTACATACATACACATTTGCATAGGTGCATACCTTTCCTACATCTTTACGTACATACATGCCATTATACGTATTTTCATATATACATAAATACGCATCTACATACACGTAACACATCTTGCATACCTCTCACATACTCATACGATATTTACATGGGACTTAAACTTTGATTTATAGCCCATAAATATCTAAGGATTGATGCGTGGTTAAAAACCGGTGCTCGTAATTATATAACTTTATGATTTCATATGAGTCTTAGATCTTGAACGACCTACTTTTAATTAGGTATTGCGTTTATGCAGGTTTGACAAAGTTAAGGAGCCTTTCGGGAGCTTTACATGCTACCGGGTCGAAAACCGGAGCACCAGAACACGTTACGGGTCAACCGGAAACACCAGACGCGAAAAATAAAAGCTTACAAACAAGTGCCCGTCGCCGACGGGCTCCAAGCCGTCGGCGACGGGTTGTAGATATGCCCGTCGGGCCATTTAACCCGTCGGCAGTGTGTTAACCCGTCAGCAAAAAAAGTGGTTTTCCCTTGCCCGTCGGCGACGGCTTCCTTGCCCGTCGGCGACGGGCTCTCTAAAGTGCATTTTTCTGCAGCTCCGTTTCGACGTCCGAACGCACTAAAACGCGCGTAACTTTCGAACTGTTTACCCGTTTAACCTCCCGTTTCTTCCTACATGCTTGTAAATTCACATTCTATCATATAAACTTAAAATCCCACATACGAATTAAGGAAATTCTTAACTTGCATGCATTCGGCTTATTGTCATTCTTTAATTATTTGACCCGTTATGGGTATTTGCGCATTAAATGGTCTATGACATACAAAACCATACTCTTCGCTTTCACACATGACTATAACATTATTCTAATCGATTAGCTTATTTCCAAATGGGCATTTAAGGTCGTTCGCCCGATATACCTATCAAGGGCGTTTTTGTCAACATTGCTCAATCCTTTACAACCAAGGACCTCATTGCATATTTAACCAATCCTACCACTTAACTTCAATTCTAACGCATATACCTTACTCGGATCAAAGCTAAGATCCGTTTAATACTTCATCGATTTCATTCAACTCATTCCTATTTGACCTCAATTAACACATTTAGTTAAAATACATATAACTTTACATAAACAACTAAGAAGTGATTACGGAATCACTTACCTCATGAATCCGTATCCACATCCGTTTCCACGCCTCTTCTTGACCCGTTAGCCTTTCGCGCTTGAGTCCGTCTCCACATGATTCCTATACTTTCATGTCATAGAAATCACGCTATCATTAGCATACTCATTTGTACATGATAACAATCGTATCAATCCCATATTTCACACTTAACTTTCATCAATCATTTCTAACAAACATAACTCATATAATCATGTTCGCATACGTTTAACTCATGTAACTCATCATGTCATTACATTTAACACGGATTGACATTACATGTACCATACGACTTCTCATTAACCTATATTTACCATCACGAGTCAACTCATGTTGCTTATACTTAGTTGACTTTCAAAAGTCAACTATTAACCATACATATCTATCGACTTATCAACATATTCCCGTAACATCATAATCGACTATACGGACGACACTATATACATTTTATCATTCACTTGATATACGTACTACCTTTTAAGCATAACGTACAACTAATTCATACACAATCTTCTAGATTCATACATAGTTCATCAAATGCTTCTACAATCCAACATGGGGTATTTAAATTAAACATCAAACATGTTACCATCACATTTCATTCACTTCATCTACAACAATTCATCATTTCTTATCCCATTTCTTTAAACATTCACACACATGTATGATTTCAAACATTATTAACATATGTGAATTATCAAATTACATTACATCATCTAAAACCCACTTCATAACTACTTGTTAATCACCTACAAGTGATTTAATCTAAAATTCTTCATAATTCATCATACTTTTGATATATGTACTACCTTGTAAGCATAGTGTACAACTAGTTCATGCATATCATTCTAATCTCATACAAAATTCATCAATTTCTTCCTCCTAATCAACATGATTCATACATGCATAACATCCAACATACTAGTATCACACTTCTTTCAATTCTTCTAACAAGAATACATCATACAACTCAAAATACATCAATATTAAGCAAGAACTTAAGCATAGATGATTTACCCATGTCATCTTCTTCACCATAACAAATGGGTTTTACCCTTAAACATCAAATTAACCTAATTCATGCATAATCCATGTTCCAAATGATGAATCTAACACATTCTCATGCTCAATTTCATACAAATTCGTGATTTACATCATAACCCATTTCGTGCACCATCACCAATCTAGAATTTAAGACATACCTTACGATCCCCTTGAGAAGGTGATCATTAATCTATGCTCGGTTATGAATTTGAGCTTCGTTTAGCCTTCCAATTTGAGGGAATTGATGAAACTAGGGTTCTTGGCTCCATGGGAGCTCCTACTCTTTCT
The DNA here is from genome assembly GCA_030545235.1 of Helianthus tuberosus. Taxonomy (NCBI): domain Eukaryota; kingdom Viridiplantae; phylum Streptophyta; class Magnoliopsida; order Asterales; family Asteraceae; genus Helianthus; species Helianthus tuberosus. The sequence goes on from CM060436.1 coordinate 11,594,968, forward strand.
CACGCACACACCATGTGTGTTTGTGTGTGTATTTTGTTAATTAAAACATAACTTTCCCCCTTATTCATCTTTGGTCCCTCAAGTTTGTTTCCCTTGTTTGCTTTACTAAACATTTTACCACATTCCATCTTTTAATAATTTTAACCATACATTTAACTAGGTTAAGTGGCCTAGTTATTTATTTCTTGATGTATCATATCATAACATTTTAACGAATATAAATATTCGGGTTTTGGGGTGTTACAAGTCTACCCCCCTTAAAGGAGGTTTCGTCCCCGAAACCTGTCTCATTTTATCTTACAAACACACATCTATGTTTGACTTCATAGTCACATCATAACCATAAGTAATCATCCTATCTTATTTCATAATTATTAATACCCTTGACTTATTCCTCCTAACAAGTCTATACTTTCCATAGCATACTTTCACATAACATTTTTATTTCCTTTTTGACCCGTTAATAACAGGTCAATATACATACTTACTCAGACTTACAATAATGCTTACACTCATATGATCCGTTTATATACTTTCGTTTCTTTCACGCATTCTATTACCCACTTAATTGGGTAATAGCATATACTCTCATAATGAGATTTAAGCATACCACTTACGACCCGGTAACATCGGGTTAATTACCTTCAACATAAATCTTCCGTTCTATCCATATAACGGATTGAACTTCATACATTCGTCATTGCATTCGCGACCACTCGTTCTAAACGGACGGTACCTTATCCTCACTCGACTTGTTCAACTTGAACCGGTCGACGTGCCTAGCTTATTACAGCTTTCGCTTATCATAACCAAATCCGCAAGGAATTTGCATCATTCATATCTTTCATTTCTTGAATCCGTCTTGCGGATTCAAACATTGCATATACGCTTTTCATCCCTTGAATCCGTCTAGCGGATTCAAGCATTGCATTCATACTTTAACCTCTTTCATGTTTCGAATCCGTCTCGCGGATTCTAGCATAGCATTTCATGTTTCGAATCCGTCTCGCGGATTCTAGCATAGCATATCATGTTTCGAATCCGTCTCGCGGATTCTAGCATAGCATATCATACTTCGAATCCGTCCTGCGGATTCTAGTATAGCATATCATATTCCGAATCCGTCTCGCGGATTCTAGCATAGCATGTCATACTTCGAATCCGTCTCGCGGATTCTAGTATAGCATATCATATTCCGAATCCGTCTCGCGGATTCTAGCATAGCATATCATACTTCGAATCCGTCTCGCGGATTCTAGTATAGCATATCATACTTCGAATCCGTCTCGCGGATTCTAGTATAGCATATCATATTCCGAATCCGTCTCGCGGATTCTAGCATAGCATATCATACTTCGAATCCGTCTCGCGGATTCTAGTATAGCATATCATACTTCGAATCCGTCTCGCGGATTCTAGTATAGCATATCATATTCCGAATCCGTCTCGCGGATTCTAGCATAGCATATCATACTTCGAATCCGTCTCGCGGATTCTAGTATAGCATATCATACTTCTAATCCGTCTCGCGGATTCTAGTATAGCATATCATGTTTCGAATCCGTCTCGCGGATTCTAGCATAGCATATCGTATTTCGAATCCGTCTCGCGGATTCTAGCATAGCATTTCATACTCTCATTCTTGAGAGTTTTACATATCTCCTCACCCACACGTCCACCTACTACTTACTCCTAGCGGACATACCTGTATCAATTATCACGGTCTCACGAACGTCATATGCTTCACGTGTACTGGCCAGGTACACAATCCACATACTAGTTTCGTGTCTTCGTGTAATTGTCACCTTATGTCCGAAGAATTAGGTTTCGGCACGTGTATCATTTTTCAAAACATGTTTACTTATACCATTATGGTCCTTCATTTAGCATTTTTCTTCCCTTAATGCATTTTACCATTTCATATACCGACATATTGAATTTACGTACCTGGGTTCAACTTTATCTTATTTCATGCCTTGGTGTCGGTACTTGACCACACTCGCGAATCATCCTCTTCAAACGCTTATACTTACCTTGCATATACAAAACAGTCAGTTTCTTTTTGCGTATACACAAGTACATACTTACATTCTCTTTTACCTTTGGATCTTGACCGAGTCTTGGATTGTACGGGTTTCTTAACACAAGAGCACACAGGTTTGAGTTCAAGCACTTACCTTCTTACACTTGATTCTCTCAAACCAGGGCTCTGATACCAACTTGTTACACCCTAACACATATTTGACAAAAGTCGCAGCGGAAATTCGTGCCATAAAATTTCTTTCTTTATAAATACCTCAACTTATTTAAACTTTAACTTTATCATAACTCTTATTATAAATCTGTCATCCTCTTATTTACTAATTAAAGACATAGCTTATGTTTTCTACATTTTACATTCAACGTCCCCGTACAATCTCTCTAGTGACTCGGTCTTCGATCCTTAATCTTCGTGATAAACGCTCATTATCCGTACAACCTGCATTACCACATACATTCAACACATTAGTATACAAGACATAAACAAGAATACAATACATGTACGCTTTCCATTCAGCTTCTCTCTCATTTTTAAGCATATCATTCGCGTATTCATTCTCTTGTGAGCCTTCAATAATATACCTGCGTAACACTTCGTTTTACAGGCACACGATTAATACCATTAACACTTAACGTATCCAGAATCATACTTGTATATACTCGTGCATACATCCATACCTCAACACATGCATGCATACACTCATACGTGTCTTCATATGTACATAAATACACACCTGCATACGTACATACATCCCTATGCCTTCACATATATACATACTATCATACGCATCTTCATATATACATAAGTACGCTTCGTAAGTATCCACATTCATACATCTCTACATACATGCATACATTCATATATATCTTTATATAAATACGTACATATCTTTCCTACAACTTACGTGCGTGCATACACTCATACATGCTTTATACAATCCTGCATACATACTTACATACATACGTACATACATACACATTTGCATAGGTGCATACCTTTCCTACATCTTTACGTACATACATGCCATTATACGTATTTTCATATATACATAAATACGCATCTACATACACGTAACACATCTTGCATACCTCTCACATACTCATACGATATTTACATGGGACTTAAACTTTGATTTATAGCCCATAAATATCTAAGGATTGATGCGTGGTTAAAAACCGGTGCTCGTAATTATATAACTTTATGATTTCATATGAGTCTTAGATCTTGAACGACCTACTTTTAATTAGGTATTGCGTTTATGCAGGTTTGACAAAGTTAAGGAGCCTTTCGGGAGCTTTACATGCTACCGGGTCGAAAACCGGAGCACCAGAACACGTTACGGGTCAACCGGAAACACCAGACGCGAAAAATAAAAGCTTACAAACAAGTGCCCGTCGCCGACGGGCTCCAAGCCGTCGGCGACGGGTTGTAGATATGCCCGTCGGGCCATTTAACCCGTCGGCAGTGTGTTAACCCGTCAGCAAAAAAAGTGGTTTTCCCTTGCCCGTCGGCGACGGCTTCCTTGCCCGTCGGCGACGGGCTCTCTAAAGTGCATTTTTCTGCAGCTCCGTTTCGACGTCCGAACGCACTAAAACGCGCGTAACTTTCGAACTGTTTACCCGTTTAACCTCCCGTTTCTTCCTACATGCTTGTAAATTCACATTCTATCATATAAACTTAAAATCCCACATACGAATTAAGGAAATTCTTAACTTGCATGCATTCGGCTTATTGTCATTCTTTAATTATTTGACCCGTTATGGGTATTTGCGCATTAAATGGTCTATGACATACAAAACCATACTCTTCGCTTTCACACATGACTATAACATTATTCTAATCGATTAGCTTATTTCCAAATGGGCATTTAAGGTCGTTCGCCCGATATACCTATCAAGGGCGTTTTTGTCAACATTGCTCAATCCTTTACAACCAAGGACCTCATTGCATATTTAACCAATCCTACCACTTAACTTCAATTCTAACGCATATACCTTACTCGGATCAAAGCTAAGATCCGTTTAATACTTCATCGATTTCATTCAACTCATTCCTATTTGACCTCAATTAACACATTTAGTTAAAATACATATAACTTTACATAAACAACTAAGAAGTGATTACGGAATCACTTACCTCATGAATCCGTATCCACATCCGTTTCCACGCCTCTTCTTGACCCGTTAGCCTTTCGCGCTTGAGTCCGTCTCCACATGATTCCTATACTTTCATGTCATAGAAATCACGCTATCATTAGCATACTCATTTGTACATGATAACAATCGTATCAATCCCATATTTCACACTTAACTTTCATCAATCATTTCTAACAAACATAACTCATATAATCATGTTCGCATACGTTTAACTCATGTAACTCATCATGTCATTACATTTAACACGGATTGACATTACATGTACCATACGACTTCTCATTAACCTATATTTACCATCACGAGTCAACTCATGTTGCTTATACTTAGTTGACTTTCAAAAGTCAACTATTAACCATACATATCTATCGACTTATCAACATATTCCCGTAACATCATAATCGACTATACGGACGACACTATATACATTTTATCATTCACTTGATATACGTACTACCTTTTAAGCATAACGTACAACTAATTCATACACAATCTTCTAGATTCATACATAGTTCATCAAATGCTTCTACAATCCAACATGGGGTATTTAAATTAAACATCAAACATGTTACCATCACATTTCATTCACTTCATCTACAACAATTCATCATTTCTTATCCCATTTCTTTAAACATTCACACACATGTATGATTTCAAACATTATTAACATATGTGAATTATCAAATTACATTACATCATCTAAAACCCACTTCATAACTACTTGTTAATCACCTACAAGTGATTTAATCTAAAATTCTTCATAATTCATCATACTTTTGATATATGTACTACCTTGTAAGCATAGTGTACAACTAGTTCATGCATATCATTCTAATCTCATACAAAATTCATCAATTTCTTCCTCCTAATCAACATGATTCATACATGCATAACATCCAACATACTAGTATCACACTTCTTTCAATTCTTCTAACAAGAATACATCATACAACTCAAAATACATCAATATTAAGCAAGAACTTAAGCATAGATGATTTACCCATGTCATCTTCTTCACCATAACAAATGGGTTTCACCCTTAAACATCAAATTAACCTAATTCATGCATAATCCATGTTCCAAATGATGAATCTAACACATTCTCATGCTCAATTTCATACAAATTCGTGATTTACATCATAACCCATTTCGTGCACCATCACCAATCTAGAATTTAAGACATACCTTACGATCCCCTTGAGAAGGTGATCATTAATCTATGCTCGGTTATGAATTTGAGCTTCGTTTAGCCTTCCAATTTGAGGGAATTGATGAAACTAGGGTTCTTGGCTCCATGGGAGCTCCTGCTCTTTCTCACGCACACACCATGTGTGTTTGTGTGTGTATTTTGTTAATTAAAACATAACTTTCCCCCTTATTCATCTTTGGTCCCTCAAGTTTGTTTCCCTTGTTTGCTTTACTAAACATTTTACCACATTCCATCTTTTAATAATTTTAACCATACATTTAACTAGGTTAAGTGGCCTAGTTATTTATTTCTTGATGTATCATATCATAACATTTTAACGAATATAAATATTCGGGTTTTGGGGTGTTACAATACGATATCAGATTACACGTTAAAAAGTTTATCAAATCCTGTACCTCTTTATTCCCTTTTTCTTCCTTAGGCGAGAGGGGCTGCGTCCCATACTGTGATACCATTGGGACACGAAACTCGCCATCCGTCCCAACAAATACCACCAACTCTTGTGTGCTAGTCTGCGGCAATAGATAATCCTTGCAATGTTTAAAACATCCCAGGTGGTCGTCGTTGCCTTCATCGCACGATCCGACGTGTTCGTTGTCACCCTACACATTCTCTGCCGCAGTTTTTTTTTCAGCTGCCGTTTCTTCATTCTTTTGAGCGTCGGTGGATGACATTTTGTCATCAGGCTTCTTCTTAAACTTTTCAGGCTTCGGCTCATTAACATCTTGATGAGGTTTAGATATCATCGGGACGTTATGTTCTAGGTGTTTTTCAAAAAGTGGGTCGTTTCGAGCAGTTCATCCAACATGACGTCATCTATCAACTCAATCGGTCTTGTTCCATTTTTTTTTCACATTTCACATCCTTATGATCGTATGCATATGCAGTCTGCACATATAAGCATTGATGTATTTGGTTATCATATTGCTGTAATGCTTTGAACAGTAGTGTTTTATATAGTGATGTAAAGGGTGATGCATATTGTTTGTAGTATTATAAAAGTCTTACATGGTGTTGTATACAGTGTCGCTGATGTAGTGTTTTAAACAGACTAGTAGTAGTGTTTTACATGGTACCGTAGTGTTATACATAGTAACGTAGTGTTATAAAAGAATTTCATGGTGTTATATATAGTGATGTAGTGCTTCAGTCTTATAGGAGGAACTTCAAAGTAGAGTTGCATACCGCTAGTAACATGATCGGCCCTCTAAATGAGTCATCCCTCTCCCGGTTCCATGCGATTGTTGTGCGTTTTAAACAGGTTATCATGTAGCTGCACCAGTCAAAGCTCGTTATATCAATACTTGGGTCTACGCTTGGTTTAAAAAAGCGCGAAGCGCTCCGAAGCGTTTTGGTTCCAAAAGCTTTAAGCGAAGCTTCAAGCGCGAAGCGAGAGCTTCACGTATACGAAGCGTTCCATATTATATATAATGTTAATTTTATATATATGTATAAAAAATAGCTATCCATATTATATATATCTATTTTATAATGTTAATTTTGTACTTTTATGCATAAATTAAAAAGTTTAAGGACCAAATGTAAACTACTGAAGATAGAGGGGGTTAAATGTTTAAATAGACAAACTATCTTTACACTTTTTAAGTAAAAAGTTAGAAGTTTCAGGCATAGTTATCAAAGGCGCGAAGCGCACTCTAGGCGCATAGGCACCGATTAGGGCCTAGGCGATAGGCGCAAAAAAAGCGTGGGCCCGAGAAAAAAGCGCACTTAAATATAAAAATTTAAAATACATTATGTAACGGAAAATAGCAACTTCTTCAAATACCAAAATATTCCAATAACATAATCTTCATCATAAAGTACCAAATCGGATGTGTGACAACATAATTCAGATTTCAATCAATCAAAAAAACCAAACTTTATAAGTTGGTAAAACAGAGAATTAAAGGTCAACATAGTTATCTCTATAAAGAAATTATTTGAGAAATACTACATTCAATAAGAAAAACTTTATATGCAGAATTAGATAAAAAACAAAAACACTACATTGTGTATGCAAAATCAGAACTAAAATCAGAAAAAATCAGCTGGTAAAGAATAGGAACAATATCAACTCAGAAATACACTGCAGAATATGAGGAGTTTACAAATTATAAAAATAATATCGCTATTTATCAGGAAGTCAGGAACATGTAGAATTAAATCATAAATATTATTAGAGAGATATAATCGGCCGGAAATCTCCCTATAAATACTCCAGAAAATCAGGAATTTACCAATTAAAATATGTCAATCAGGAATTCAGTATTAATTGTGCGCTAAAATTACCTAGGAATCAGGAGCGCAATGAATGCGCGTCGCTCAAAAAATTCGCCTAGGCGCCAAAAGCGTGCGCTTTTGACAACTATGGTTTCAGGGACTGAATGTAAACTAATGAAAGATAGAGGGGTTAAATGTTTAAAAACCTTAACTTATAAAAACCCTAAAAGCCTAAAAGACATATACGCAGCAGCCGCTCTCAGCATCTCTCTTCTTCTTCCCCCTTCTTCCTGAATTCCGGCTGAAAGCAACTCCGTCGCCGGAATTTGTCGCCGGATTTCACATAGGAAGTCGCTATATCGTCGATATAAGGTCGATATGTACCTTGTAAAGACTGTTGGGCTTAAAAAATGGCCCAAATGGTGATCTGATTGGCTGGAGCGTCGCTTCACAACTTCATCGCTTCGCCGCTTAAAGCTCGCTTCAGATCGCTTCATGTAATGTAGCGCTTCAGACCCAAAAAAGCGTTTTTCCCATCGCTTCATCGCCTCAAGCGCGCTTGAAGCGCGCTTTTTTAAACACAGGGTCTACGCATCCCAAGAATCGTTGATTAACTGTGTTGCATGCGCTTATTTCCCCCACCACACTATTAAACAATACCAACCAATTCAACTCGAACAACCGGTCACTTGAAGTGTCGGAAACCATCATGTCCTTCAGTCCAACTAGCGACAGTTTAGTATAATCTTTGAACTGGTCCCTCCATTCCTTCACAACTGGATAGCTGTCTCTCGCTCTGATTTTTTCAACAATCTCTGTATCCTCGATTGGAATTCCGAATATTTTATTCACCAACTCCTGTGTGACCCGTATACGGTGTTCGCCAACGTTCAACACTCCAGCGATGTCATCATAGTTGCTTGCCAATCAATATGCAAGCCGTGTCGGTACATGTCGTATATTGAATTTTAGCAACGAACCAAACCCCATTTCCACCATCTTCTTTTTTTTGTGCTGCATTCAGGTTGTTAACCAATATCACCAGGTTATCCGTAGACGTCTTGAAGTCACCGGTTCAAAGATTATACTAAACTGTCGCCAGTTGGACTGAAGGACATGATGGTTTCAGACACTTTAAGTGACCGGTTGTTTGAGTTGAATTGGCTGGTATTGTTTAATAGCGCGATGGGGGAAATAAGCGCATGCAACACAGTTAATCAACGATTCTAGGGATGCGTAGACCCAAATATTGATATAACGAGCTTTGATTGGTGCAGCTACATGATAACGTGTTTAAAACGCACAACAATCGCGTGGAACCGGAAGAGGGATGGCCCATTTAGAGGGCCAATCGTGTTACTAGCGGTATGCGACTCTATTTGAAGTTCCTCCTATAAGACTGAAACACTACATGCATATAACACTACATCACTATATATAACACCATGAAATTCTTTTATAACACTACGTCACTATGTATAACACTACGGTACCGTGTAAAACACTACTACAAGTCTGTTTAAAACACTACATCAGCGACACTGTATACAACACCATGCAAGACTTTTATAACTACAAACAATATGCATCACCCTTTACATCACTATATAAAACACTACTGTTCAAAGCATTACAACAATATGATAACCAAATACATCAATGCTTAGATGTGCAGGCTGCATATGCATACGATCATAATGATGTGAAATGTGAAAAAAAGGAACAAGACCGATTGAGTTGATAGATGACGCCATGCTGGATGAACTGCTCGGAAAGCTTGACGACCCCACGTTTTTGCAATATAAAACCCAGAGGCCGAAGAGAAACACAAATCTTCCGGATGCGCTGAGGTTACCGTACGTGCAACGTGTAGTTTCTTTAACAATAAAGAAGGATCATCTGGAGGATGCATTGGCAAACTGTATATTCAGCGCAACAGGAAACACATGATAAGTATCGACAACACTCCAAAATTACATAATTAAACGAATCTGGTTGCCGATTATTCATTATATTTCGTGGCCTACGTAGGGATACCTTATTCGAGTGCCCACCGGGTGTTTCAATCCTGAGAAGCGCATTTGAATCGATCTTCCCGGAATTGTGCTTAGATGCAGATGTTATAACAGCATGGGTTGCCGTGCTTAACTACGAGGAGCGATTAAGGACATCGGGAACCCCCGCGAGGCTCTTTTGCAATGCCGCGATCTTGGTATGTCATTACATTTGATAACACTATAACCTGTTTTCATTCAGCAAAGGTATCCTATAACAACTACATAACACTTTATCACAATATAACACACTGCATAACACTATAACAGTATATGGCACTATATAACACTTTATAAAATGCTCTCATTCAGCATAGGTAGACTTATAAAAACCATATAACATACTATAACACTTTCTAACACTAAATCACACTATAACTCTATAACAATTTAGGACACTTTGTAAGACTATATAATACTTTAAAACAAATTACAACTCTATATAACACTATAGGCTGCTATCATCCAACTTAGGTATCCTTTAACTTCTTAATATGAGTTTATAATACTATAACAATTTATAACACTATGTAACAATAAAAACTACTTTTGTGAATATCATCAAAATATCGACTAACTGCTTAAATATGTGGTTTATTGTAAAACATGGGTCAAATGATTTTGAAGGGACCGAAGAAAACATAATCGAAAAGTTCTGTAGCCGAATGGAAGCAGTATTAGCCCAGACAGATACCAATAACTTCCGAAGCTTCCAAATGGTATTCGTGTCGATCTTGTACAACAAACACTACATTCTAGTGTTCTTCAATCTTGCACAAAACCAGACATTGGTGATCGACAATATCGAGGGTGATGTACCGGTCGACATAAGATACAGTGGTTACGTTGGAAAAACTGTAAGAACACTAACATTTATACAATAGTTGACATAGAACAAGGTAACTTTTAAAAATCCCCATTTGATGTCAAAAATTTTACAGATCACAGCATTCTGTTCGTATGTCGAAAACCACTCGCCTGCTATCGCAAAAAAAAAAAAAAAAAAAAAAACTGCCGGCGACATCACCAATTAGTCTGAAGTTCTCGTGGCAAACACTATATAACGGCGTTGATTGTGGTATATTCGTTATGCGTCATACGGAGACATTTAATGGTATTATTGTAATTATAGTTGATTAATTTTTATAGTTGAAAAGGTCAGCAACGCTAAATTGATTTGTGTTTATAATCACTAGGAACAAGTGTGCACGAATGGGACTGCGGGCTATCTCCAGAACGAGACATCATGGGGGAGCTGATGCAAGATCAATCGAAAGAACTATCTGATTTGCGAACAAAGTACTTATCAAAAAATGTTGTTAAGTGACGTAAACTTATTTCGGTCTGCTGTGGAGAAAGAAGTGCATGAATACGCAAATTTGGGTGAGGATGAAAGAATGGAAAACGCTAAAAATGCAAAGGAAAGGATCAAGTGCCGATTGAATGAGTAATAACACGTAGTTTCATTAAAACTGTTTTTTTTTCAGACACGTTTTCTTTGAAGTTGTTTTATTTAGAAACATTGTTGGTTCCTTTTATCAGGCAAACCGAAACAGGAAAAAACTTATATTAGTATGTTGCTATTTGGTAGGGTTAGTGTAAAAAGCTATGGCAATGGTTTATTTTCTATTGTTTTTATCAATTTATTTGTCCATAAAACACATTACCAATAAAAAAACAAGTCATTATAACAACACTACAATTAAAACTGTTTGCCAACATATCGCATTTGTTTCATCTTATTAAACTCCATACTAAAATATAACACTACAAATCGATTTAAAACACTACAAAATAGAATATGACACTATGAAAGACTTCTATAACACTGTATAACACAATCACCATGTCTAAGACTACATTTAAGACAGTTTACCAACATTGTCACATTTGTTTCATCTTATCAAACTCTAAACTAAAATATAACACTACAAATAAATATAAAACACTACCAACAATTAAATGAATTAAAAAGACCACGTAAAAACCGTTATGTTTCACAATAGTGCCAACATGAATGAAAAACTGAAACAAAAAGCTGTAAGATCCAACATAACGAATCCAAAAAAACAATAAACGTCATTAAAATAACAAAACAAAACTCGAATACGCATGATTTGGTAATCTACTCATCCTCGGACATTTGCTCCTGCTCTTGAACTTCCTCCTGCTCTTGAACTTCCTCCTGCTCTTGAACTTCTTCTTCCTCCGCTTCATCATCTGCTTCTCCCTCCCCTTCCTCTTCTTCTAAGGTGTCATCGTTCTTTTTCCTTGCAGGGAACTTGCATATACGTATATTATGCCCCTTACGTTTGCATTTGCTACATTCACGTCTCTTTTTCCCAAATTGGCTTATCGCAATTTCATGCTTAGACTTCATTCTTTTAGGCTTGCCCATACCTTTAAATCTGGTTCCAACCGGTACGCGAACAGTTACAGACGATGGTTGGGTGTTACCAGTTATTTCAGCAAACTTGTCACGACGACTCTTTGGGGGTGCGTTTACCACTGCCTCACTGGACAACATGATCCCTAAAAGCGCACAACGCATCGAAGTTATTGACCAACCTGTTCATAAGAGACTCAGCTGGCTGTGTTATCTCAAGTACAACAAGATTAACTTGCTGGTACCGATCATCGCCTTCGTTAATACCTAATATCGCTCCAGGAGCACTATTAGGAACAACTTCCCTGGTCCACCGTCGTAATATATACCTTTCAGGGAATTGCCTAATATCAAGAAATCGCAGAACGCAAAAAATGTGCGTGTACAAAAGCCCAAACTATTCATACCTATTGCATAAACAACTCATACTCATATCTTGCTCCCGCATCATAACCTAATACATCAAAAAACAACGAAAAAAAATGAGAAAAAAATATATACTCAGTTGAATCTATGAAATAAAACACCATGTACACATAAGTTTAGATACAAACAATTGTTACATTCCCTGGTTACCTCAAAAAATGTAGAACACGGTTGAGAAAAGTCCTTCACAGAGAAGTTCATAAAATTATCATCTCTTTGCTCCCATCTTCCAATACCACACTTGTGAATAACTTTCTGAATTTCAAGTTGTACATAAAAAAAATTGTTTGTCTGTATATGTTAGCCGCCTGTTCTTCTAAAACAAATTCTCTTTCCCAAATGTCGGGGTTCGTGTGCCTGGTATCACGGTCGTTCTTCCTATGCTCCTTTCTTTGGGCTTCGCTTGCAGAGTCAAAATGCCCCAAGAATTCGACAAACGTACAGTCCGTGTTGCAAAACTGTCCAAAGAAATGGTTCTTACTTTCCGAACGCGAGTAAGTACGCATCAACCCAGGCATGTGTTCATCACGATAGTACGCGGGTATCCATGAATCCCTAATCTGATAAATTGACTCTAACCATTCATGATTCGCCAAGTCAAATCACATGGTTTATCTTCTATCTTCCAATTACATGTACCTCCCTAGATAGTAACCACAAACATTTTAATGGCACCACCTTAATTAATTAACTAATCATGATTCCTTCTATCACATAATTTATCTTCTATCTTTCAATCACATGTATCTCCCTGTTAGCAAGCAGACACATCTTACACGGCACCACCTTAATTAATCAATTAATTAGTCATCATTCTTCCGATCACATGACTTATCTTTCATCTTTTGATCACATGTACCACCCTAGTTAGCAAGCTCACATGTTTTGCATACACCTTAACTAATGCAATAACTAGAAGGTTAAGAAAATGCGGTGCGACGATCCGAATCAATCCATACGCTCCCATTTTTAATAAAATTCCGGCTAGAAGCATACAAGTACTGTATGACTCATTTTTTGAATATCAAAATGAAACGATGGGTGGTTATTTTCTAGTTCATTTTAGGATCGAAACTGCTAATGTTATATTCAGAATTTAAGAAGACGTTACATTGTAGTGAAAATGAGGATTAAGAAATACGGAAACGAATTTATAAATAAAAGTGGTGAAAATATATTATATTTAAAACAAAACTTATGTCAAATAAAATATGTTTAAAAATAATTATTAAAACTAATTAAAATAATAAAATGGTTAAACTGAATAGATAAATGTTAGGCCCTAAAGTGTGAGACTGACGCATCAAATTAATACAACGGGCTATGGTTACGAGCTGGGCTTTACCGGGTTAGTTTATATTAGGTTTTGGACCTTTATAGGTCACTTGGGACAAGCTTTAGGCCATGTGGGCCAAGCAGGCCCAAGGGGAGCCCATGTAGGGACTTGGGCTTGAGTTAGTATAAAAACAAGTTTCTAACTTGTTTTTAGGTTTGAACCTTTGGAACCTCATTGTTACAACTTCTAAAGAAGCCAGAGAGAGGAGATTGTGGTGTAGGAACTTGTACCAGACGGTTTTGCTAGTTGATAGTAATAGAATCGTGTGCAAGTTTGAAAGTATTTCGGTATTGTGTTCTTCGTATTTTCAGTTTTTTGTGTTTATCTTGAATCACCAATTGATTGGATTCCGCACAATCTATTGGTTGTTTGATATCATTGAAAGATCCGGTTAAACGGGACTTACAATTGGTATCAGAGCCAAGAAACCATTCTTGGTTCGGTTTTGATATCAATCGGATTCAAGAACATCAGTTGCTACTAATCCGGTTTTGGTGTTTGTTTTGCAGTGAAAATTATTAAACATTCAAACTGTTCTTCGTGTAAATCATTGAAAGATATCACTGATTGTGGTTTGTGTGATTTTAGAATATTGTTAGCTGATTTTTCGGGAGTTGGTGATCAAAGAAAATTCAAAGATTACGATATCTTTGAATTTTTGAAAAGTGCTGAAAATCAGGGATTACGAGTCAACAGTGTTTTATCTCATATCTGTTTTGCAGGTTTCGACTCGCAACCATTAGCAGTCTCGGCTTGTACTGTTCCAGTCTCGACTCGCAATCGTTAACTGTCTCGACTTGTCCTGCTCCAGTCTCGACCCACAACCATCAACAGTCTCGATTTGTTCTGCTCCTGTCTCGACTCGCAACCATCAACAGTCTCGATTTGTTCTGCTCCGGTCTCGACTCGCAACCATCGCTGTCTCGGCTTGTGTGGATTTAGTCTCGACTTGCAACTAACTACGGTCTCGAGTTGTCTGATTCTTAGTCTCGACTCGCAACGTCATTTTGCAACGTTACTTGGACCTGGACTTTGAACTGTTAACACTTTTGGACCTTTAAAATAATTAATTGATTAATTAATTATGACAACAAATAACGTTGAATTGGCTGCCCTTAACAACCAACAAGAACTGGATTCAAAGCTTGGAACCACAACACGTATTCCAAGGTTGACTGATGCAAATGATTTTCCCGAGTGGAAGTGGCGCTTTGAACAGCACTTGAAGGTCAAAGATTATAAACTGTGGCGAAGCATCTTAAGGGGTCCAAGGGAGATTATGATGGAAAGTTCCACTGAACCGGGTGTTAAGGTAAAGAAACCTAGAGATCAATATACCGAAGATGATTTGCTTATAGTTGAAGAAGATGACCGAGCACTTTCATACTTAACCATGGGTTTGGGTCCTGACATTGCTATTGGATTTCGCACCTGCAAATCTGCCAAAGAACTGTGGGAATCATTGATCGACGTCTATGAAGGAAATGAAGATATGAAGGAGAGTCGAAGAAATATGCTGCGACAAAATTTCAACAACTTCAACCATATTTATGGTGAAACTGTAGACAATCAAATTTAGAGGTTTGTGAAGTTAGTGACACAAATGCAAATGGAAGAAATTCATACATCAAATGCTTCTACCAATAGACAGCTTCTTAATGCATTGCCAAAGAGTTGGGATCATCATGTCGCTATGATCAAGAAAACTAAAGACCTCGCGAGATGCAGCCTGTCAGAGATGATCTCTCATATCAAAGCTTGTGAACTAGATGATAAACAAAGAGAAACCAACTACAAAAACAGCATGCTAGCCGCAGGATTTTCCGTTGCTCCCACTTCATCAAACAATAATAACACAGCTTTGTTGTCTCAAGGAGGTTTTCAAATGTTTCGCAATGCAACATCTGCTAAGACTGCTCCCACTTTAGAAAATGTCTATTGCTCAGGGTCCTCTAATCAAGTTGCTCCTCCAGTTGCTCCCACTTCCACTACAAATGCTGGGAATGCCTCCACTGCTGCTTCCGCCTCCACTGCGAACAATGAGATGGTAGCTTTCTTTACTAAACAGTCAAAGGAAAATTTGGATATCGCAGCCTCCGTTAACAATTGTTTGAACGCTTTCGTTGTAGGAAAAATGGATACTCCAAAATGGAGTGGCGATGACCTACTTCAGATCCATCCTGATGACGTTGAAGAAATGGACATCACCTGGCAGATGGCAATGGCTGCTTTCAGGGCACAAAAGTTTGTTAAAAGAACAAGTAAAAACAGGTGGGGCACCGCTTGGAATGGAGCTGCTAAGGTGCCTTTTAACTTGCGCTGTTACAACTGTCATGAGGAAGGGCACTATGCTCGAAATTGCACAAAACCACTGATAAATAGAGAACAAACTCCTGCACAACCCTTAACACCTAATCGAGAAAGAGCTCTTGTGACCACTGCTAGTACAACAGATGCTGCTGCTACTGGAAGTCCTCAACCACAAGGATTAGCTCAAGCCCTGGTGGTTCAGCCAAACATCTTTGATTGGAATTCAGAAATTGAGCGACTGAACATTTCAGTTCCAGAAAAACAAGCTGCTTCAAATAACATTGCTTTCATGACCACAAGTGATCAAAACTCTAAGCCCGAAGAAGAGACTTCAACTGAAAACTTTGCTTTTATGACTCAAATTCTTTCAGCTCCTGTTAAAGGTCTCACCAAAGAAGAGGTACTTTCTGTTTTCTGTACTCCTGAGTGTAAGGAAAGGGTTGAAGCTTATAGAATACACAACGCTGAGCTCATTCAAGATTATCAAGACATAAAAAATAAAAATTTTACCTTATCGAAAAACGAGAAACTTTATAAAGAAAAGATTGAGGCTCAGCGAAAAGACATCATCAAACTTAAGGATGATGTGAGTGTCAAAACAGCCCATTTCTTAGAAGCTCAGGAAAAAGTATGTATTTTAACTAAGGAACTGGAAGATATTAGAGACAGATATAAAATTAATGAACTTAATATCAAGAAATTTGATTCTTCCAGCAAACTAGTTAAAAACCTGTGCGATCAACAGCTTGCGTACAAAGAAAAGAAAGGGCGTGGTTTGGGTTATAATCAGACTCCTCCTCCATATAATGATAATTACACTTATCTGCCAATGACTGAGGAGGAGATGATGAATGAGAGTAACATGACTTTTGGTTCCAAAACCAACAAGTCGTCTTCTCATGACAGACAAGTTGAGAAACAGAAGTCTACTCCATTAAATTTTGTTTCCAAAGGTTCAATTGATCCTAACGTTTCATCTTCATGTGCAGATGATATTTCTGAAGTAAAGTGTGGAGATGTTCATGGGAGTGAACCAGTCGTTATTTCAAATATTTCTGAACCTTATTTTGAACCTTATTCTGAACCAACTGAATCTGACATTGCTTTTAGTCGTTCTTTATTTGCGTCGTTTTCTGCTTATGTTTCGTCTTGTGAGCCTGTTGTTTTGGGCAAAACTGATGATGTTTGTGTTGATAGTTTGAACAATAAGTGTGGTGATGATTATTTTTCAGCTAATGTGTGTGATCTTAATGTTTCTAACGTTTCAGTTAATGAAAATGTTACAGGTGAGGTCCATCAGGACGCATTCAGTGAAACCACTTCTCAAGAAAATCAAGAGTATCCTGATTCTTCTTCTGAATCTGTCTCAGTGGGTGTCCCTAATGTTGAATCTAGTGGGACCCCATTGGAAACTGTAGTAGAAATTGAACCTGAATCAGTTTCACATGATAAATGCGTTGAGGAAATGCAAATTGATGAGACTTCTACACATTCAGATAATGAACCTGAATTAGTTTCACATGACAAATGCATTGAGAAAACGCATATTGATGAAACTTCTCCATGTTCAAATATTGAACCGAAATTAAGTAACAAAGAAAAGGGAATTGATATAAGTGAGAAGTCATTAGAAGAAAAACCACCAAAATGCTCAGAACAACCACAAGCACAACATGTTCAGAAAACCAAAACGTCAAATCATTCAAAATCAAGAAAATCGTGCAAAAACTTTCAAAATACTCACAAATTGAAGCGTCAAACATGTTTTAACTGTGGCATCGCTGGTCACATTGCCAGAAATTGTGTTCAACTCCCAAGGTCATCGTACAAGAAAAAGTCAGTGCAAGATCAGAAGGTCATGTCTAACCGATATCGTTGTTCAGAGTCAATGACGACTGAAAAGACTAAGACAATGACAAACAACTATCGCAAGACTAAACCTTCTGATCAGGATTGGAATGCAGCCAAACGCAAAAATCAAAATCAATAAAATAATTTTCAAAGACATCAACATAATACTTTTGGTAATTACGATTCTAGTTGGTCAAACAAGCATTGGAAACCTAAAGCTAAGGTCATGCAATCCAATCCATCTCATCCATGTTATCGAAATTCTGCCATTAGAAATACTTCGAAGTTTTTGAATAAAGACAATTTAGTGTGGCAGAGAGTGACTTATATTGATGCACACGGAAAACCCAGATCCACTATGGGCTGGGTTCCTAAATCTAACTAATCCCGCTAATCGTGCAGCAACAGCTGTGGAGGACTACCGTGCGCCTCTGGTACATGGATAGTGGCTGTTCCAGGCACATGACAGGAGACTTATCCCAACTGGTAAATGTCAAAGAATTTAATAGGGGATATTGTCACACCCCCAAAATCCACCTGCGGAGTACCACCGCTTGGAGGCGTGACTGACCAGGATCCAGCCACCAATAATATTGAACAAGCATATAAGTAGTTATAACATCCACCCAATACAATTGGTGTTCAAACAAAACATAATTTAAGTTGCAAGCGGAAGCATAAGTCTTAAATCAAAACATAAGTTTAATAGTTTCAAAGTTTAACATGGCACACAGCCGTCCATGTCCCACAACGATCCTCCTCCATGCAAGCTCTAGCTAAGAACCTAAGGACCTGCAAAGCATGTAGTAACGAGTCAACAACAAGTTGAGTGAGTTCACGGTTGGGTGTTCGTTTTAAGTTGTTTCGAAAACAGTTTCCTTTATCTGGCAATCCTGCCGTGGGGGTTACCCCATAGTTGAAAACGTGACTTGTTTATTCCCGGTTACTCTGGCTATCCAGCCGTGGGGGCTACCCCGTGTTAGTTATCTGGCATTTCGGCCGTGGGGGCTACCCCATGTATACACTAGACTCGTTACCATATCGACTGCTGACTGTAGTCATGTTTATGTGCCCTGAACTGTCAATGTCTATCATCATTGACGTGCCAGTAGTCCATTAGTTCACGCCCGTCCTCTGCGGCACGGTGTGAGGTTTGTCAAACCTAAATAGCGCTATCTAACTAATGACCCGCTCGCCATTGGCCTCGGCGATTAAGTCGATACAAAGATGAGGGACTTCTTGATAGAGTTTTGGTCTAGTACGAGTTATCTGTCCGTGAGGACGAGGAATTACATTCCTGAACCATTGCTGTCCTACCCAAGGAGGACGAGGAACCTATGTTCCTTAACCCCAATTCCCGACCCCTGGGAATTCCATGCTTTGTAGAGGGTGTGAACTCACCTTGGTTTGCTCGGTAGATACACAGAAAAGTCAAACAAGCAATATTGTGGTCACTCGCGTCCTATCATAGTTGTATCATACAAGTCAGGTTCGTAACCAAGTAGCACACGGATGTTTCTAGCATAATGCATTCAAGTATCGTTCATGGCATACACGTTTAATCATGGCGGTTCGACAATATTCATATTCAATCATCAACGTATAAGATCTGTGCATCAGGCCCAAGAGTCCGGCCCAAGTACTTAAGTCCGAATTGAGGTGCAAGTCCAAACAGTGTGTACATGCACATGGGCTTGAGTCGCAACTGATGCAGGTTCTGGTCTCGAGTCGCAACCGGACTCGCAATCATGGTCTCGGTTCATGCTGTTTTGGTCTCGAGTCGCAACTGGACTCGTAACTGTGGTTTCGAGTCATAAGGTTTGTGCTGATCAAGTGTGGTTTCGAGTCGCAACAGGTGTTTGCGACTCGCAACCGATGTCGCAACCGGGAGATTTCGACTCACCATGCGGTGGTTTCGAGTCGCAACTGGAGGTTTCGGTTGGACATGAGCTGATTCTGCACAGTGTACTATCCAATGGAAATTTGGTTTCATGAAACAGTTTGTACTACCCACTTAAACATGTTTGTTTGTCTAACAATTTACCAAATTGGATCAAACATATCAGTTTTCAAATATTCAAAGCATGTTCATGTCATATTCAACAATTTCTTCACATATTCAAGTCATGTTCATGTTGATTAATCAAACTTGTTCATCCTATTTCCGGTTTCTATCATTAATCACAAACGAAATCATGAACAACAAGGCAACACACTTGAATGTACTCATCTAGTGGTTTCAAATCATCACATAACATATAAAAATCAACTCTACACTAATCTAATCAACATGGTACTACCATATGCAAGCCGGCTTTCATGAACATCAACACTCAATGGTTTGAATCATACTTAGACATAAGATATCACGAGCTCTTTAGTAACATATCCGAAATTAAAACATGTTAGCCGATTATCAACATCACACACATCCGATTCACAAAACATCATCAAGCATACAACTACCCTAGTTAAATCATATCATTCACACTATTATTTAACAACAACAAACATCATCAAGTCACTAACCGATTGATGGGTTTCGAAGGTGAGTGTGAAGCTTTCAAAGGTTGATGTGTGTGAGTCGATCCGAGAGCTCCTAGTGTCACCGGTTGAATCCGAGAAGAATGAGAGGTGATGTGGTGTTTGATCTTTTAGGGTTTTCTAGAGAGAGAGTAGGGGAGTGTGTGTGTGTTGTCCAAAGATGGTAGTGTTGGCTAACAACCGGATTATATACTAGCTTCAAGTGCACCCTAATGGGTTTTCGGGTGGATCAAATGGCCCAACCGGCCCAAACAGTTACACTACTCGAGACCGAGTGGTCTCGAGTTGGGTTCTTGTGTTTCGGGTGACATACCTACACGCATACAATTTAAATACAACACATAAATGTAACACGTAATCACATAGGATGTTTACATATATCATTACACCAATACGTCAACTAGTCACATAATGTTTCAAGTGGGATACGCTAAGATACACGAAAGGTTCTAAATTTCGAGTTGTCACATCATCCCCAAGTTGAAAGAAATTTCGTCCCGAAATTTGGTAGGCACTCACTGAGGAAGCTAGTTAAGTTGTATGGTTTTCCTGGGGTGTCACATCCACCCCCCGTTGATCTGGAATTTCGTCCCGAAATTCCGTAGCTTCGGCCTCAGTAGTGGGTGTACTGTTTGCGAACAGTTGGGGATACTTTTGTTTCATCTGATCTTCGCGCTCCCAGGTGAACTCTGGGCCGCGACGTGAGTTCCAACGAACTCGAACGAGAGGTATTCTAGTGCTCTTGAGGACCTTAACATCCCGGTCCGTGATTTCGACTGGTTCCTCGACGAATCGTAACTGCTCGTCGATAGTGAGTTCCTTCAGAGGAACTACGTGGGTCTCATCTGACGGACACTTCTTCAGATTCGACACGTGAAAAACGTTGTGAACTGCACCGAGTTCCGCTGGTAAGTTCAGTCTGTAGGCCACCCTGCCTATTTTCTCAATGACTTCGAAGGGTCCAACGTATCGTGGGTTAAGTTTACCGCGTTTACCAAAACGAACCACACCCTTCCAGGGTGAAACTTTGAGTAGTACCCGCTCCCCAACCTGGAGCTCAAGCGGTTTCCTGCCCATGTCGGCGTAAACTTTCTGACGTTCACGAGCGGCCGTCATGCGTTTTCGTATCTGAGCGATTTGCTCGGTTGTATCTACCACATATTCTGGGCCAGTGATTTGACTATCACCCACCTCTGCCCAGCAAAGAGGTGACCGGCATTTACGTCCGTACAATGCCTCAAATGGAGCAGCTTTAATGCTGGTGTGGTAGCTGTTATTGTACGAGAATTCCACAAGTGGCAGATGCTTTTCCCAGCGGTTGCCAAAGTCGATCACACATGCACGAAGCATGTCTTCTAAGGTTTGAATAGTGCGCTCGGACTGCCCGTCCGTCTGAGGGTGATACGCTGTGCTCATGTCTAATCGTGAGCCGAAGGATTTGTGCATTGCTTGCCACAGTTCTGAAGTAAAACGTGCATCTCGATCCGAGATAATGGAGGTGGGCACCCCGTGCCTCGAGACAACTTCCTTGAGGTAAATTTCTGCGAGCGTAGAGAATTTATCCGTCTCCTTGATAGCCAGGAAGTGTGCAGATTTTGTGAGTCGATCCACGATCACCCAAATAGTATCGTTCCCGCGCTGGGATCTAGGTAGGCCAGTGACAAAATCCATGGAAATTTGCTCCCATTTCCATTGAGGTATCTCTGGTTGTTGGAGTAGGCCTGAGGGTTTCTGGTATTCGGACTTGACTCTCGCACAAGTCAAACACTTGCTAACGTAGGTTGCTATGTGGGCCTTCATGCTAGGCCACCAATACGTAGTTTTGATATCATGATACATCTTATCTGATCCAGGGTGTACCGAGTAGCGAGACTTGTGTGCTTCATCCATCACAAGCTCTCGTAGGTTGCCATAGTGTGGGGCCCAAATGCGTCCCGTTACGTAGTAAGCACCGTCTTCCTTTTGTTCTAATCGTTGCCTTGACCCGCGTAGGGCTTCGGCCCTGACATTTTCTGGTTTCAGTGCTTCTATCTGGGCAGCTCGTATCTGGGAGGGAAGACTAGAATGGATCGTGAGCTGTAAAGCTCGCACGCGCCTTGGTGCAGTGTCCTTTCGACTAAGGGCGTCAGCCACAACATTGGCTTTGCCCGGGTGATATCTGATTGAGCACTCGTAGTCATTCAGTAGTTCGACCCATCGTCGTTGCCGCATATTCAGTTCTTTCTGCTTGAAGATATGCTCGAGGCTCCTGTGGTCGGTGTAGATGGCGCACTTCGTACCATACAGGTAATGCCGCCATAACTTAAGTGCAAAAACAACAGCTCCCAGCTTTAAGTCGTGCGTAGTGTAGTTCTTTTCATGAACCTTGAGTTGGCGTGAGGCGTAAGCTATAACTTTATCTCGTTGCATCAATACACAACCAAGACCTTGAATTGATGCGTCGCAGTAGACCACAAAGTCGTCTGTGCCTTCTGGCAGTGAAAGGATAGGTGCGCTGCAGAGTCTATCCTTTAGATGTTGAAACGCTAATTCCTGTGCATTTCCCCAGCGATAAACAACGCCTTTCTGCGTTAGCGAGGTGAGGGGCTGTGCAATCTTGGAAAAATCCTTAATGAACCTCCTGTAGTAACCTGCCAATCCCAAGAATTGGCGAATTTCCTTTGGTGTACGAGGTGCAGGCCAGTTCTTAATCGAGTCTATCTTGGATGGATCAACATGAATCCCATCCTTGTTTACCACGTGGCCTAGGAAATGGACTTCTCGAAGCCAGAAGTCGCATTTCGAGAACTTTGCATAAAGCTGTTCTGTTCGAAGGAGTTCCAGAATAAGTCGTAGATGCTGCTCGTGTTCCTCCCGACTCTTGGAATAGATCAGGATGTCGTCGATGAAGACTATAACAAACTTGTCCAGGTAAGGCTTGCACACTCGGTTCATCAAGTCCATGAAAACCGCAGGTGCGTTTGTCATCCCAAAAGGCATGACCAAAACTCATAGTGTCCGTATCGAGTTCTGAAAGCTGTTTTGGAGACGTCCTCTTCCCGGACTCTCAGCTGGTGATATCCCGATCTCAAATAGATCTTCGAATAGTAGCTCGACCCTTGCAGCTGGTCGAACAAGTCGTCGATCCGCGGTAGAGGATAGCGATTCTTCACCATCACCTTGTTGAGTTCCCGGTAATCGATGCACATTCTGAAGGTACCGTCTTTCTTCTTCACAAATAGTACTGGAGCTCCCCAGGGCGATGAGCTAGGACGAATAAAACCCTTATCCAGGAGCTCTTGTAGTTGCGTGGAGAGTTCTTTCAACTCTGATGGGGCTAAACGATAAGGTGCACGGGCTATGGGCGCAGCTCCAGGAGCTAGTTCGATCTGAAACTCGACTTGGCAATGAGGCGGAAGACCAGGTAATTCCTCAGGAAATACCTCTGGATAATCGCGTACAACTGGAAAATCTTCTATCTTCTTCTCCTTTTCTGAGGTGTCAGTAACGAGAGCTAAAATGGCAGTGTGGCCCTTTCGCAAGCACTTATGGGCCTTAAGAAGGGAGATGACGTTCTCAACGGCACCCCTCTTGTCGCCACGAATCATGAGATGTTCACCACCGGAACCTGGAATACGGACAACCTTCTCGTTGCAAAGAATTTCTGCTCGGTGTTGGGATAACCAATCCATCCCAATGACAACGTCGAAACTACCCAAAACGATAGGAATGAGGTCGATAGAGAAGGTTTGGTCAGCGAGAACAAGTCTACAACCCTTGACTACGTGTGTGGCCTTTAAACTCTTACCATTTGCTAGCTCTACAGCGTGCTTGTTGTTCAAGGGTGTCGGAATACGCTTAAGCATTTGACTAACATGTAGCTAGTATCGACATCCGAATCAATTAAAAACTGTAATCATAAAAGTCGTCGAGAAGGAACTTACCCGCCACAATATCGGGGTCGTTCCTTGCTTCACCTTGGCCAATCACGAACGCCCGCCCCCGGGCCCCAATGTTGTTGTTGTCGTGTTTCTGCCCCATCTGCGGACAGTTCCTCTTAAGATGGCCTTCAGCCCCACAACGGAAACACCCCTTTTTGCTACCCTGCTGCTGCTGGTTTCGGTGTGCAGGGTATGGGCTCCTGCAATCTCTAGCCACATGTCCCATCTTCTTGCACCGATGGCAGCACGATTCCACACATGACCCGGTGTGGTGTTGATGGCATTTGCGGCATTTCGGCTTATTCCCAAGGTATCCCCCTTGATTTTGGTAGTTTAGCCCCTGCTGTACGAGTTTCCCGTGCGGGTCCTGTTGTATAGGGCCACGACCTTCACTCTGGTGATCACCCCAAATATGCTTGGTGTTAATAAGAGCATTTGCATTGGAGGGGTTGCGCTTGGGTAACTTGCCCTCTTCCACTGCCTGATCAGTGAGCTGGTGCGCCAAACGAACGACTTGTTGGATTGTGGGAAAGTTGGCCGCAATAACGGACCCTCGGATTTCTGGGGCTAAGCCTCTGAGGTATAGCTCGATTCGTCTAGAAATGGGTTGTGACAAGTTAGGACATAAGGCAGCCAAATCGTTGGACCTTTTCGTGTACGCTTCGATCTCTGATCCTTCCATTTTCAAGCCAAGGTACTCTATTTCAAGTTTGAGGATGTCGTCCGGATGACAAAATTCTTCCTTGATCAAATCCTTGAAGTCGCTCCAGGGGGTGGCATTCGCATCTGCTAATCCGAGCATCTGAACTTGTGTGTTCCACCAAGAATACGCTTTCCCTTGCAAGGTACCAGCAGCGTACTCTACTCGCTTACTGGTAGGGCTTTCACTTTCTTCGAATGCCGATTCGATCCTGCGAATCCAGTGTAGGAGGCCTATCGCTCCCTCGGTGCCACTAAAGGTACTAGGTCGACGGTCCATAAAGGTTTTGAAAGTACACACGGGTGGCTGAACGTGTTGACCTATCGTGGGTGAAAGAAAAGACAGAGTTTAACACAAAGGTTGGTTCACGAGAGTAGGATCTAAAGATCCTAGAATGTGTTTGGACTGCAGGATATACCTCCTGCGTGTGCAGCTGCCAGTGCCGCGGCAACTCGTTCGTCAATCAGAGCCGTCAACTGGGCTTGTGTCATGTTAACGCATCCAGACATGATCTTCATGTCAAGAGGAACGTGAGTGAGAGGGGTTCACGAAAACGCGATGACAGAAGTGAGCAAGTACACACGTATTCAAGCAACAGTAGTTATACTAACCAGGCATACCATGAGCAATGTACTATGTAACTAACAAGTAGGCAATATATACACGGATCATATCACCTAGAATGTCGAGCCTTGCATGTGGAGTGAAGCGCCGTTGTGGATCGTAGAGCACTGTACAGGTTATAGTCTGATTTTAATAAAACTTTTTCCCCTTATTAAAACCAAGTTCGCTATAACCAATGGCTCTGATACCAATCTGTCACACCCCCAAAATCCACCTGCGGAGTACCACCGCTTGGAGGCGTGACTGACCAGGATCCAGCCACCAATCATATTGAACAAGCATATAAGTAGTTATAACATCCACCCAATACAATTGGTGTTCAAACAAAACATAATTTAAGTTGCAAGCGGAAGCATAAGTCTTAAATCAAAACATAAGTTTAATAGTTTCAAAGTTTAACATGGCACACAGCCGTCCATGTCCCACAACGATCCTCCTCCATGCAAGCTCCAGCTAAGAACCTAAGGACCTGCAAAGCATGTAGTAACGAGTCAACAACAAGTTGAGTGAGTTCACGGTTGGGTGTTCGTTTTAAGTTGTTTCGAAAACAGTTTCCTTTATCTGGCAATCCTGCCGTGGGGGTTACCCCATAGTTGAAAACGTGACTTGTTTATTCCCGGTTACTCTGGCTATCCAGCCGTGGGGGCTACCCCGTGTTAGTTATCTGGCATTTCGGCCGTGGGGGCTACCCCATGTATACACTAGACTCGTTACCATATCGACTGCTGACTGTAGTCATGTTTATGTGCCCTGAACTGTCAATGTCTATCATCATTGACGTGCCAGTAGTCCATTAGTTCACGCCCGTCCTCTGCGGCACGGTGTGAGGTTTGTCAAACCTAAATAGCGCTATCTAACTAATGACCCGCTCGCCATTGGCCTCGGCGATTAAGTCGATACAAAGATGAGGGACTTCTTGATAGAGTTTTGGTCTAGTACGAGTTATCTGTCCGTGAGGACGAGGAATTACATTCCTGAACCATTGCTGTCCTACCCAAGGAGGACGAGGAACCTATGTTCCTTAACCCCAATTCCCGACCCCTGGGAATTCCATGCTTTGTAGAGGGTGTGAACTCACCTTGGTTTGCTCGGTAGATACACAGAAAAGTCAAACAAGCAATATTGTGGTCACTTGCGTCCTATCATAGTTGTATCATACAAGTCAGGTTCGTAACCAAGTAGCACACGGATGTTTCTAGCATAATGCATTCAAGTATCGTTCATGGCATACACGTTTAATCATGGCGGTTCGACAATATTCATATTCAATCATCAACGTATAAGATCTGTGCATCAGGCCCAAGAGTCCGGCCCAAGTACTTAAGTCCGAATTGAGGTGCAAGTCCAAACAGTGTGTATATGCACATGGGCTTGAGTCGCAACTGATGCAGGTTCTGGTCTCGAGTCGCAACCGGACTCGCAATCATGGTCTCGGTTCATGCTGTTTTGGTCTCGAGTCGCAACTGGACTCGTAACTGTGGTTTCGAGTCATAAGGTTTGTGCTGATCAAGTGTGGTTTCGAGTCGCAACCAGGTGTTTGCGACTCGCAACCGATGTCGCAACCGGGAGATTTCGACTCACCATGCGGTGGTTTCGAGTCGCAACTGGAGGTTTCGGTTGGACATGAGCTGATTCTGCACAGTGTACTATCCAATGGAAATTTGGTTTCATGAAACAGTTTGTACTACCCACTTAAACATGTTTGTTTGTCTAACAATTTACCAAATTGGATCAAACATATCAGTTTTCAAATATTCAAAGCATGTTCATGTCATATTCAACAATTTCTTCACATATTCAAGTCATGTTCATGTTGATTAATCAAACTTGTTCATCCTATTCCCGGTTTCTATCATTAATCACAAACGAAATCATGAACAACAAGGCAACACACTTGAATGTACTCATCTAGTGGTTTCAAATCATCACATAACATATAAAAATCAACTCTACACTAATCTAATCAACATGGTACTACCATATGCAAGCCGGCTTTCATGAACATCAACACTCAATGGTTTGAATCATACTTAGACATAAGATATCACGAGCTCTTTAGTAACATATCCGAAATTAAAACATGTTAGCCGATTATCAACATCACACACATCCGATTCACAAAACATCATCAAGCATACAACTACCCTAGTTAAATCATATCATTCACACTATTATTTAACAACAACAAACATCATCAAGTCACTAACCGATTGATGGGTTTCGAAGGTGAGTGTGAAGCTTTCAAAGGTTGATGTGTGTGAGTCGATCCGAGAGCTCCTAGTGTCACCGGTTGAATCCGAGAAGAATGAGAGGTGATGTGGTGTTTGATCTTTTAGGGTTTTCTAGAGAGAGAGTAGGGGAGTGTGTGTGTGTTGTCCAAAGATGGTAGTGTTGGCTAACAACCGGATTATATACTAGCTTCAAGTGCACCCTAATGGGTTTTCGGGTGGATCAAATGGCCCAACCGGCCCAAACAGTTACACTACTCGAGACCGAGTGGTCTCGAGTTGGGTTCTTGTGTTTCGGGTGACATACCTACACGCATACAATTTAAATACAACACATAAATGTAACACGTAATCACATAGGATGTTTACATATATCATTACACCAATACGTCAACTAGTCACATAATGTTTCAAGTGGGATACGCTAAGATACACGAAAGGTTCTAAATTTCGAGTTGTCACAGATATGTCTCATTTGCGGGAGGAGAATCAGGCAGAATCACGTTGAAAGGAACAGTTCAAAACGGCGTCTTAAGCTTCGAAAATGTCAATTATGTTCCAGAACTGAAACACAATCTGTTGAGCATTTCTCAGATTTGTGATCGTGGGAATTCAGTTCATTTTACAAAGAAAGGATGTCATGTTCTTAAACCTGGGATTGTTATTCCAGAAGATTGGTTCTTAATGATAGCAGAGAGACGAGGAAACACCTATGTAATTGATATGAACAAGAAACCGTGTGAAGAGATCACTTGTCTATTCTCAAAGATTTCAGAACATGATGGTCTACTGTGGCATCGTCGCCTTGGGCATGTGAACATGAAGAACTTGAACCGTCTGGCTAAAGGTCAACTAGTACGTGATCTTCCAATAAAAGATTTCATGTTGGTTGAAAAGTGTGTTGCTTGTGCAAAAGGAAAGGCTCATCGAAAACCTCATAAGGCTAAACCAGCACCCTCGATGAAGGCCGTGCTTGAACTACTTCACATGGATCTTTTTGGTCCAGTGAATGTGTTGAGTATTGGCAAGAAAGCTTATTGTCTTGTAATTGTCGATGATTATTCTCGCTACACCTGGGTATATTTTCTCAGTCACAAAAATGAAACTGCAGTCTTGGTGAAACAATTTATTACTCTGGCTGAAAATCAAGCGAGTGCTAAGGTGAAGGTTATTCGATCTGATAATGGGACAGAATTCAAGAACGTTACTTTGGACACATTCTGCACAGAAAAGGGAATTGATCGTCAGTACAGTGCACCACGAACTCCTCAACAAAATGGAGTAGCTGAAAGAAGAAATCGTACTCTTATTGAGGCTGCACGAACTATGCTGGCTGACTCGAAGCTTCCTAGTTTCTTTTGGGCCGAAGCTGTTAGCACGACTTGTTACATCCAGAATCACGCTTTAGTAAATAAACGTCATATGAAAACTCCTTATGAGCTTCTGGAAGGACGTAAACCTTCGGTTTCACACTTTCGTATCTTTGGTTGTCCATGTGTATTATTACTCATGGACTCTAATGGAAAGTTTGAGGTCAAAGGGGACGAATGTTTCTTTGTTGGATATGCTAAAGGCTCTGCCTATAGGGTCTACAACAAAGTAACTAAAAAGGTAGTCGAGTCGTGCAACATTGAGTGGCTTGAAGAGAACGCTACGGATGCTAGAGTCGGCCCAGATTGGTTATACGACTATTCTGAATTGTTTAAGTCATTTAACATTTTGTCAAGTGATTTTTTTGATGCAGGTGTGTCTATTCCAAAACAACCGTTGTCTTTTGAGGACACTGAAGACGAAGAACAGATAAAAGGAAGCGTCAGACATCATACCATTGATCCGCCAGGAATGGTGTTTACGCAGCATCCTACGTGTCAGCAAACGTCTCATCAATCCCCTGAAGGTGCTTCAACTAGTGGTTCTGCATCTAATGGTTCCGGATCGGCACTATTTCCTGAACCCATTCCTGAAGATTGCATTGTTACCACTCCTTTCGTTCATAATAATGCAGCATCTAATGAGGGGGAGTCTAGCAACATCACCACTGAAGACGAGACCGTACCTGACCTGGCAATACCCACAAGTGTTCAACGAAATCATCCTATAGAGAATGTGATTGGTCTTGTAAATGCAGGAGTCTTAACCAGGAGCCAATCGGGAACCATCAATACTTGCTTATATTCTTGTTACATTTCTCAAATTGAACCTAAAACTGTTGATATAGATTTGCAGGAACCAGGCTGGGTAGATGCTATGCATGAAGAGCTGAACCAGTTTGAGAAGCTTGGAGTATGGAAACTTGTCAAGTTGCCAAAGGGAAAGCGTAAACTTGGAACTAGATGGGTATTTCGAAACAAGCAAGATTCTGCAGGGGTTATTGTTCGAAATAAAGCAAGGCTGGTGGTTCAGGGATTTCGACAAATAGAAGGTCTGGATTATGATGAAGTATATGCTCCGGTTGCCCGACTTGAAGCCATCCGGATCTTCTTAGCTTACGCGTCATATATGGGATTCACTGTATATCAGATGGATGTCAAGATAGCGTTTCTATACGGAGATGTGAAGGAAGAAATCTTTGTTGAGCAACCACCAGGTTTCGTGCATCCAGATCATCCAGAATATGCCTACAAGCTAGATAAGGCATTGTATGGATTACACCAAGCACCACAAGCTTGGTATGCCACACTAACTGAACATCTTCTGGCTCATGGGTACACACGTGGCACGATAGACCAGACTCTGTTTATCAAGAAAGTGGGCAAGGATCAGATCTTAGTTCAGATCTATGTCGATGATATCATTTTCGGGTCTACAAGTGAGGATCTTTGCAAGGAGTTTGAGAGAGTTATGAAAAAGAAATTTGAAATGAGTGCTCTCGGGGAAATGACACTGTTTTTGGGTCTACAAGTCAAGCAGAATTCTCAAGGGATTCTTATCCATCAAGGGAAGTATGTGGATGACGTGCTAGCAAAATTTAAGTTTTCAGACGCAAAGCCTGCTGAAACACCAATGGCAGAGAGACCGTTATTGACTGAAGATGAAGAAGGATCTCATGTGGATCAACGTCAGTATAGGTCTATGATTGGGTCGTTGATGTATCTGACAGCTAGCCGTCCGGATATCATGTTTGCTCTCTGCAACTGTGCAAGATATCAGGCTAATCCTAAAACTTCTCATCTTATTGCTGTCAAAAGAATCTTTCGGTACCTTAAAGGCCGACCCCGGTTTGGTCTGTGGTATCCGAGGGATTCCAATTTTAATTTGTTTGCATTTTCTGACAGCAACTTTGGAGGTACTGACAGTGACAGGAAATCTACATCAGCGGGATGTCAATTTTTGGGCGACAGGCTCATTTCTTGGCAATGCAAGAAACAACAAACAGTGGCGATATCTACAGCTGAAGCTGAGTACGTTGCTGCTTCTGCATCTTGCTCTCAAGTGGTGTGGATGCAACATCAATTGCAGGACTATGGTTTGACCTATCTCAACACTACTATTTACTGCGATAATGATGCTGCAATTCAAATTGTTCGAAATCCTGTTTTTCACTCCAAAACCAAGCACATTGACATAAAAGTTCATTTCATTTGAGACTGCTTTGACAGAGGTCTTATTACTCTTGAACAAATCGACACAGATGCAAATGCTGCCGATTTGTTCACTAAACCTGTCAGCAGCTCAAAATTCAAAGTGCTTGTGGATTTTCTGAAAATGATCCGTTTCACTGACTGAGCATGTTTTTGTTTTTCGTAGGTAAATTTGTTCATAAAGTTTTCTATTCTTAGGTAGTTTTTATTTATGCTCAAATTTAGGGGGAGAATTTTTTGAAAAATACAAAAACATTAAAAATTAAAAAAAATACAAAAACATTAAAAAATTATAAAAATACAAAAAGAGGTGTTACATGTCTGGGAAATGAAATAAATTTTCACATTATGGTCGAGGGCTGACTCATGTAAGACCAGTATCGAAATAGTTTGACTCTAGTATGATATGTTGGTAGGCTCTATCCTTTAGGCTGGAAACATTGGCTGTTTCTGTTCAGAACTAAAATTGTACATGACCCCAGGAAAGAAAGTCACTTGGAATTAGCTCATTTCTATTTGAATGTCTGTATGTTGTCCCGATACACACAATTTTGATCTGATTCTGAAATCTTCTCTGAAAAAGTCATGTACCTCCTCTGCTGCATCCAGATATATGCTGACCTGGAGGTGCTAGGCAACGACAGCTTCTGCTGCATCCAGATACATGCTGACCTAGCTGTACGTTGTCGCGCTATAGATCTAATACACCCGAAAGAGGCCCTCAAGTGCCCAAAAGAAACCCAAGAAACCTATATCAAACTGAGAAAAACTCATTTGATCTGTATATTATACCATCTCTGCAAAAGATCTATTCTGTTCTCTTCTCAACCTATTCCCAGTTAAGATTTCAGAAATCTGGATTGGACTTGTGAAATATGTGGTAGGGAAGATACTTGCATGATAGAGTGTGCTGTTTATATTTCCAGGATTTGATTAGTATTTATTTGGGTGTTCATTGTTAAGAAATCAAAACATGATAAAACAGATTATATGCAGACCTAGACTCAGTCAGGATATCTTAAAGGATGACATCAGTATACTCACCTGCTATGATGAATCGTTGTGCTTACCTTGATCGCGGGGGTATGCCTTGGAATGGGACACACAGGTATAATAGTATAATATTACCTTAAGCATACCACGAAGTTGAAAAATTGAAAGTTGAGCGTGAAAGTTTAAGTGGACAAACGTATTGGCAATCGCATAGACCAGTTTGATTAGGGTCATACTGAAAAGTGTTCCTTAGTCTGCCTGAGAACGAATTTTGATCCCATTGCAATTGTAATTGTATATTATGGTAGTTGTTTATATTTGAGTTTTTATTTGTTTTTAATTCTTAAAATTAAAAAATTGAAAAATACAAAAATACAAAAATAGTGTCTTGCTTTTTTATAAAATCGAAAATCCAAAAATAGAGTGTCTTTTTGTTTTTCTTAAAATTAAAAAAAATGTAACCGTTCTTGAAGATTTGACTGATCATAAAAAGTTGAAAGAATTTAAATTGTGAAATCCGAGTATAAGTACTTGGATGTACCTAGTGTTTATGTGGTACTCTCCCTGTTGCATAAGAAATGTTTGCTTATGAGTTTGTGAGCATGTGCAGAACTTGATTTTAATCAAGAACAGGGGTTGTTAAAGACTGAGATGCTGTTAGCTGCTGACGAAGCATGGAGCAGCACGACTACAAGATGTACCTGAGTCAGAAGAATCGGATACGCAACGCCGTCTGACAGTGAAAGTACATTTGAAGAAGTACCATGAACCTGTTTGAAAGACAAAGATTGAAGAAGAAAAGAGCTGCTGAGAATCCTCCTCTCACATTCTTTTTAACAAAGACTTTCAAGAAGATGCTGATCGAGATCCTGATATGAAGCTAACCACAAGAGCTGAAGAAAAGAGACCCAGTGCTGAGAGTTCAGAAGTCAAGAACTTCCACAACATCTGCAGCATAGCGTCAACCATAGATTTCGTTGAAGACGTTGCTGAATTCAAGTTATGAAGACAATTTGATGGCATCAGTCTAGGGGGAGATTGTTAGGCCCTAAAGTGTGAGACTGACGCATCAAATTAATACAACGGGCTATGGTTACGAACTGGGCTTTACCGGGTTAGTTTATATTAGGTTTTGGACCTTTATAGGTCACTTGGGCCAAGCTTTAGGCCATGTGGGCCAAGCAGGCCCAAGGGGAGCCCATGTAGGGACTTGGGCTTGAGTTAGTATAAAAACAAGTTTCTAACTTGTTTTTAGGTTTGAACCTTTGGAACCTCATTGTTACAACTTCTAAAGAAGCCAGAGAGAGGAGATTGTGGTGTAGGAACTTGTACCAGACGGTTTTGCTAGTTGATAGTAATAGAATCGTGTGCAAGTTTGAAAGTATTTCGGTATTGTGTTCTTCGTATTTTCAGTTTTTTGTGTTTATCTTGAATCACCAATTGATTGGATTCCGCACAATCTATTGGTTGTTTGATATCATTGAAAGATCCGGTTAAACGAGACTTACAATATATATAAGTAATAATTAATTAACCTTATGCGTTGAGGCGGAATATTTTACGTGCATGTGTCTAAGCTAAGCTTTCGCTAAAAGAAAAAAAAAGTGTAAAAGTTGAAGTTGCATTGATGACTTTTGATGACTTATAAAAAAGAGAAAAAAATTATATGAGACTTAATATTTAAGGTCCACTATAAAAGTGTAATGAACCAATTTTAAATAAAATTTATAGTATAAAATAAATAAGAATCAGAACGTCTCCACATTATATTTGGAAAATACATCATATATGAACAACTATAAAAGAAAAAAGAAATTGTATTAAAAATAAAAAAATAAAATCAACAATATTTGACTTGACTCATTTTCCAATAAAATTTATACCAAAACGTAAATAAAAAATAAGTATGTTGTAACGGTATAAAAATAGTATCTATCTCCTATACTAAAGCAAAATAACTTTGCCACATCACCTGCTGATGTGGCATTGCTCAAAAAATTAGCTTTTGAGTGGCAATTTCCTTTTCCTCAATTCTCCTTCACCTTCAAGAGCGGCAATTGCTTTTGGACTCACTTCCAAAAGAATGGAACTTGCAATGTAGGATGATCAAACGAGACTTCTTGAACAATCTGAATCCAACCACGCTATCAGATCTGATCGACACCCTAAAATCTTTTGAAATGGATGTCACCAAAAAAGAAATGAACCAAGTCGGATACTATTAGAAATCCGTCCAATCTGTTGATGCTCCCAAGAACATGGCATTTCTAGCCCCAATAACCTTCAACGGTTCAAGCTCACAAGCTGCAAGTGTATTGAACTTCAACAATGCTTCCGCAAACTCTGCAAAGGCTCCATAGTCTAGTGAAAAATTACTGAAGAGGCCATGAAAGTAGAATCCACGAAAGAAAATGAGGAAAAGGACTTGGTAAACAACATTCCATATGAATTCAAAATCAAACTATGCTCACAACCATGTGTCAATGTCGTGGCTCATTATAAATCCGTCAATCGTGACCTAATCAGAGAAAGGGAAAGAGTTTTGCAATTTAATAAAGAACTAAAACAAAACGAAGCAGCATATCAGTGAAAGTTGAGCTCAACTTTGGCTGAAATGCAAACTCTAATAAATTTGTTTTCAAAAAAGATTTTCTCATAAATGACTTAACTGAAAATTAGAGAAATCTAAGAATGAAAACAATTAATTTCAAATCATAATTGATAAGTGAAATGTCAGTAAAAAGAGACTGGTTGATAACAAAAATTGCCAATGACCGACATACGTGAAGGATGGTATTGGGTACAAAGATAAGCTTGGGAATGAAAGAAAAATCTTTCCTCCTCCTCACAACAAAAACTATGTACCCATGCCCACTCCTCATCAGGATAACGATCTAATCGATAAAGATGATTTAATTACACAAAATGTCAGTTGTGAAAATGATAAAATTACTAACGTTTCTGAAAGCAATGCATATATGATTGAGCGTGGGGAGGATGTCTGCGATGAGGATTGAGTAATTGTAGTAACCGTACCGTGTACATTCTAACAAAAACTTTTAATACAACATATGTAATTAAATTGATTCAAATTATAGTCTTCAACAAGAGCTTTAACCGTATTCAACGAACTCTTAAATTGCGTCTTCTTGTACAATTTGTTATGTAGGCTTCAACGAGGTCTTGAACCACATCTTCTTGTACAATCATTTCCTACAAAAAGAACAAACAAGTGTTGACGGTTGTGGCTGAGGCACATGTTAAACAAGCTTCCCTTAAAACAAATTCCGCGCCTTTACTAAAGACGACGTGTTGTGTACAACAGCCTGTACTACTGGAAATGGTCACAAGCCCGAGGTTACACCGGATAAAGTTATAGTGTTAGAACTTGTGGAAAACAATGATACGAAGGTGATGAAATCGAATAGAGAAAACTTATCTCTCTATGTACCCAATACATGGGTCTTCAAGTATTTCTTCTTTTTCAAGAAATCTCTATGTCTTCGTTTGTTTTTCTTGTATCCCTTCTCTTGGATTTTCTAGCCTCATGAAGTTAGGCACATAACATACTTTTAATACAAGAGACATAGGGTAGACTAAAGTCTCCCTTAATTAGAGATTTTATTAGAGACATAAACTCTAGTAAAAACTAATAAATTGACATAAAAACTCTACTTAAGAGTTTATCTCCCATACGAAGAAAAGTCTAGTAAATAATTATAATTTCACTATTTAATATCCATTTAGACTAGTTTAATTTCCAACAAACAAACAGATTGAATTGAAATGATCAAACATAACATGTTTTACAAGTAGCCATTTACATTGATTTTATATGTTAGTTTACTAATCATTGTCTATGTCCGCATATATAAACATTGCTAACATTTGCATGCATGTTATTAGTAGACAAGGAAGCCTAACCATAGGTAGACAGACGCCTTGAACACTGATACAGTTGGAACCACTTTTGTTAGTCTTTCCATAAACAAAGTCAACAAAAATCAGTGCTTTTCTTTTGTGATTATCACATGGCACGGTTTGTAAAGAACAAGTGTTTCTAATTTGCAGCTATTAACTTGGAAGCTATGTGAATAGACCATTATTTTGCCGTAGACTATACAAATAACCTAAATAGTTAAAACATTATTCGTTAAATCCAACTTAACTTTGTATATCCATATTGAAAAAAAAGGCATAATCCACAGTGAAGCGCGGGGCCAACAACTACTAATATATAATAATTAAGTTATACATGATTAGGGGAGGCAAGTTGAGGTGAGCTATAGTTAACTATTCCACTTACTAATTTACATGTGTGTAGACATAATTGAGGGGTTCGTTTGAAGAAGCCTTTAAGGTCATCTACAACAGTGCCATCGTGGCACCATCCACTGCATCTAGACGAGATTATTTTAGCCAACCGTCGATGTGTGTGTAAAATGGTATGAAATCAACACTAAATACAACCTAATAGCGGAAATAGCGACAAAACGTGACGTAAAACTTTTATTAGTTATCTAACCCAAAAATCTCCCAAACCAAACCCTAGATCTCAAACTAATGAGATCTATCACATACAAGAATCAAACACAACAAATATGTAAGATCTGTTGGATGATCAAACAAAATAAATCAAAAAAATACACCCAGAGATTACAAAATCTCTATAATACAACTATGATTTCAACTATGAAATCACTAAGACAATCGTACGTAAGACCAAAGAGAAAACCAGAGAAAATTCTAAGAATTATCTCGAAGAAGTAGTAAGTTGAATGAGCCTGCGATTGTCTCTCTCCTCCTTTTATATGCAGCAACATCAATATTACACAAAGGCCCCTGGAATGATACACTTTGCACCTTGAACTTTCAACATGCACATAACAAACCTTGTACCGGCCCAACAGATTAATAACAACTTAAACGTAACAACTTAGCCCAATAAACTACCAGGCCCAACAACTTGTAGTATTAATTAATCAGATGGTATTTTAACATCCCCCCATGATTCATACTACAAACATATCAAACATACCCAACTTTTCACATAAGACATTGTGTTGACTACCATTTAACCCTCTCGTAAAATGTCTGCTATTTGAATATCAGTAGCAATTTTCTGTGGTTCAATTATGCCACTTGCAATTTTCCCTCAAAAAATGGAAGTCCAGTTCAAAGTGTTTTGTTCGTTCATGGAAAACTGGGTTTAAGGAAATCAATATAGCAGATTTGCTATCACAAAACAGTTTTACAGGCAAATTAGACTTAACATTTAATTCTTGCAAAACATTCAAAACCCACAGTTCAATTCTTCACAGATAGCTGAACACATCACCCTGTATGCAGCCTCCGCTGTGGACCTTGACACAACATTCCATCCTATATCAATCATAAGAAAGTTATGACTCTTTGACAACTAACACAGAGTTATGTTGAACCAACAAAAAAATGTTTAAGACTTTGTTTAAAGACACTACAATCACTGTCCTAAACATGAACATACAATGGCAACTCTCAATTAACACATAAAACCACACCAAAGAGCACTTATATTTTGATCAGATAAAAAAACACAAGATTATTCAGTAGAGCAGAAATATTAGAACTAACAAAAAAAATAAGACCCACATGGTCCTTAGATAATATCACAACCACATGTGCAAAAAAAAAAAAAAAAACCCAAGTAAACAAATCAAACAAGGAATCACACAATTCCAGAACCAATCAGAATCAATTATGATAAAAACAAAAAAACATCATAACTTTTTTAATCATCACAGACAAGAACAACTATACAGGTCTAAACAACATAGAATCATATGATTGCACATAAATCAGACACACATCTAATAACATATAAAGTCACATGACAATAAGAATTCAGAACCAAGTCTGAATGACCATACATGTGAAGAACTTGAATAAAGACTAACTTATCATGATAAAAAAACTTTTACAACTTTACAAGAAACATATTAAGAGAAAATTTGTAAAGAACATAAAGACTAATTTGAATCAAACAAATAAACTTTAGACCTTCACAACAAATAATGAATCACAAGATTCAAGACACAGACACAAGTCTGGTAGTAATGAGAATACTATAACCAATTATACCAGACTAAAAAACACAGCCTAAACAAACAATGAAATACAAAATCACATTATTTAATATCTCAGAAGAGATAACATATAAGGTTGTCACATACATCAAGAACATTCTTGATAAAACAAATGGTTAGAAACACTTGAATCACATTAATCGATCGACTAACCATACTTAAGACATAAGGACCACTGCCATAAAACATTTTAATAACTCACAAAGCAAACTTAAATCACATGATTCAAGTCTCAAGAAACATCTGATAAACAGGAATCACACGACTCCATATCAAATGAGAACTTTGCAGCCACAACAACTCTTGATAAACACAAAAAAATACACTTTTGCGATCAAAGAAGAAACATATCTCACACAAGAGAATATACAAGGCTGCTAGATTAGCAAGAATATCTTTAAAATACAACTAGTTAAAACAAGTTAACCACACAGTTCAACTAACCAGAAAACAGAGTTTCAGACAAACATAATCAGTTTGGCCAAACAACAAAATCCTACAACAATACCATCAAGACATGAGGATTAAGCACAAGACAAACCAAAGATTACCCTACACATATAGACTTACATACATTCTTTACACCAACACAAAGTGAAGATATACAAACTTCAATACAAACCTATCTACTCAACAATTGACATGAACAAAGACACAAGACAAACCCTAAAATACACCAAAAATGATTTAGGGAAGACAATTATAGACAAAGATGTTGGCATGACAAAAAACTGCAAATGCAAGAATAAATCTTACAATAAAAAACATTACAACCTCATGAAAAGGGAAAAAAACAAATGTCTAATTTAAAAAAGACAAACCAAGAACCGATTTTAGAAAACTCTTGAACCATAGTCACTTTGAAAGCATACAATGAACCAAGTAACAATCTTAGTGAACTCTTAAGAAAATTAACAACCATAAAACCAATCCCAAGAATAGTTACTAACTAAATAAAAAACATGATCAATATGAACTCACAAACGCTCACTACAGATGGAGCTTGGTACAAAACAAGGAGAATCGAACAGTCAATAATGCCTTTGAACACTACAAATATATAAATACGGATTAAATGGAAACCTATGTACAGAAAACAACTTCACCATCCATTCAAACCCTAAAACTGGTAGATGCATGCACACATTAAACAACTCTTATGTATTGTCATGGCCCCCGACCCGGTTTTACCCATTTCAGGAGCCGCGGGACAGAAAATCCCGTGGTATTTATTTA
Organism: Helianthus tuberosus; assembly: GCA_030545235.1. Lineage (NCBI taxonomy): Eukaryota > Viridiplantae > Streptophyta > Magnoliopsida > Asterales > Asteraceae > Helianthus > Helianthus tuberosus. The sequence goes on from CM060436.1 coordinate 11,634,906, forward strand.
ATTAAGTTAACAGCGGAAGATTTTCACAGGATTTTTTTTTAAAACTGAAATTTCCTGATTATTTTATTTCACAATTCGGGATAAACCCCGATAGTTTATAATCATATGATTTCATTGAGAATCTTTATTTTACAAAACATGTTTCTTTATTTTATATTGAGCCACTTCCTTAAGCTTGTAGTGCTTCTTGGCACTTTTTCTGGATCACAACAGATCACCTGAAACATGTTTGAAAAAGGTTTTGTCAGCGGGAAATACTGGTGAATCATTCTATTTACTAAAATGACACGTTGGTTATAATTTACAGTATTAAGAGTTTTTATATTTGCCCCGTATCTTAAAATTAGCTGGTTCAGTTGTCACTCGACCGGATCTATGACTGTGGTCATACCACTATTGGGTCCTGTCACCCAATAGCGACGTATATCACTAATTAAGCTCGCCCGCTTAAAGTGATAAAAACAGTAGTAATGTGCACAATACCCCACTTACTGCCAGTAACTTAAGATTAGAAAAGACTTAATCACTGCAAAGTATAACTGGAAAACATTTAGGGTTTTGTAAAGCAATTTGATAAAAAGAGAATGACTCACATTGTAGATTTAACACATGCAGAGTCTAGTTTATGAATTAGCCTTGTTAACCTAATTTAAATAACAATGCACACAAAACTAGGTTAGTAACTAATACAACATTTACGATAACTCACGAGATTAAACCCTCACAACGAATGACAAAGTACGATACTTAAACATCCATCGTATTCACGACGAATGACAAAGTATAACCCTAATGTGGGCAGCAATTAAACATCCATTGGATAGTTTCAATCGATCGGACATTGAATCGTAGCAGCGATCGAGTTATTACCCTGTATTGCGGCAACACTTTCGTGTTTGTGTGTGTTTTTGTAGTAATTGGACAATATCTCAACGTACGTATTGAGTTTGAACGTCGAACTAACTCACAATTGCATGTACCAGACTCCCCTATTTATACATGAAAAACGGCTCCCTCGCGTGGCGCGAGGGGTACTACTCTATTATAGAGTAGCCCTGTGTCTTACTAGCTCAGCTGAGTTGGTCTCGCATGCAAATTTGATTTACACGTTAAACTGTTTAGATAATACCGACTAGGGTTTACCCCCCCTGAGTTTTAGGGGCCCTGATCCTGATTCCGATTATTCTGAAAATTTCAGGGTTTATGCAGAATCACTTGGGTTTCTCAATTAGGGTTTCCTATTGGACAATTAAAGTAATAAATAGGACTTTTTAATAAGAGTTGTTACATTCTCCCCACCTTAATAAAAATCTCTTCCTCGATATTTACTGGAACAAGTAGGGATACTTTTGCTTCATTTCCGATTCTAACTCCCAAGTGTATTCAGGTCCTCGTTTTGAATCCCACTTGACTTTGACCAGTACTAGTCTCTTGTGTTTGAGAAACTTGATCTTTCTATCTTTTATTTGAAGAGGTTTCTCTACAAATTTCAAATTTTCATTTACCTCTACATCTTGAAGAGGTACTACCAGGGATTCGTCAGACAAACATTTCTTGAGATTGGATACATGAAATACATCATGTACTCCAGCTAATTGTTCTGGTAGTTGTAAACGATAAGCAACTGGTCCTATACGTTGGATCATTGAAAATGGTCCTACGTATCTTGGACTTAACTTTCATTTCTTTTCAAACCGAACTACTCCTTTCCAAGGAGATACTTTCAATAATACTTTGTCTCCAACTTGAAATTCCAACGGCTTCCGTCTATTGTCTGCATAACTCTTCTGACGATCTCGAGCCGTCTTCAATCTTTCCTTGATTTGAGTGATCTTTTCTGTAGTTTCTTGTACTATCTCTGGTCCTGATAATTGACTTTCTCCTATTTCTGCCCAACATACTGGAGTTCTGCACTTACGTCCGTATAGTGCTCCGAATGGGGCAAATTCGATACTTGAATGATAACTATTGTTATAGGAGAATTCAATTAAGGGTAGGTGATCATCCCAGTTTCCACCAAAATCTATCACACATGCTCGGAGCATGTATTCTAGGGTTTGTATCGTCTTTTCACTTTGCCCGTCTGTTTGTGGATGATATGCAGTGCTCAAGTTTAGTTTAGTTCCCATAGCTTCTTGGAAACTTGTCCAGAAGTGAGAAGTGAAACGACTATCCCTATCTGATACAATGGAGAGTGGAACTCCATGTAGGGATACGACTTCATCTACATACAACTTTGCCAACCTTTCCATGCTAAAGGTTTCTTTCATGGGTAGAAAATGAGCTGATTTGGTTAATCGATCCACAATTACCCAAATCGCATCATTACCTTTTCTGGTTTTGGGTAACTTAGTAACAAAATCCATTGTTATGAGTTCCCATTTCCATACTGGCATTTCTAATTGTTGTAGTAGACCTGAAGGTTTCTGGTGTTCTGGCTTAACTTGTGAACAAGTAAGACACTTAGAAACATATCTAGCTATATCCTTTTTCATGCCTATCCACCAGAAATTATTTCTTAAATCTTGGTACATTTTATTGTTTCTAGGGTGCATGGTATACCTAGATTTATGGGCTTCTTCTAAAATTTTATCTCTTAATTTTCCTTGCTTAGGTACCCAAATTCTTCTTTTGTGGAATCTCCAAATTCCATCAGCTCCTTGTTCTAATTCTTTTATTCGTCCTTTCATTCCTTCAGCATCATCCTTGATTGCTGTTTCCTGAACATTCTTTAGTTGTTCCATTAAATCTAATTGTAGATTTAATCTGAGAGAACAAACCCGTCGTTGTTTCTCATGATACTTACGACTTAAGGCATCTGCAACTACATTTGCCTTTCCTTCGTGATACTGAATATCACAGTCGTAGTCACTTAAGATTTCCATCCATCTCCTTTGCCTCATGTTTAATTCTTTTTGCCCAAATATATATCTTAAACTCTTATGATCTGTATAGACAGTAAACTTACTTCCATATAGATAATGTCTCCAAATTTTAAGGGCAAAAATTATGGCGCCTAATTCTAAGTCATGAGTTGTATAATTTTCCTCATGCTTTTTCAATTGCCTTGACGCATACGCAATTACCTTCTTGCGTTGGATTAACACACATCCTAATCCAAATTTTGAAGCATCACAGTAAACTTCAAAATCTTCAGTTCCTTCTGGTAAAGCTAGGATTGGAGCATTGGTTAACTTTCGCTTTAAAATCCTAAAAGCTTCTAATTGTTTAGGTCTCCATTCAAACTTAACTGCTTTACAGGTTAGCTTAGTTAATGGTACAACTATCTTGGAAAACACCTTAATAAACCGTCTATAGTATCCGGCTAAACCTATAAAACTTCTAATTTCCATTGCGGATTGCGGAACCTTCCATTTAGTAATTGCCTCTATTTTAGAGGGATCTACGTGAATACCTTCGTGATTCACCATGTGACCTAGAAATTGCACTTCCTTTAGCCAAAATTCACACTTTGAATATTTGGCACAAAGCTTTTCTTTTCTTAACAAAGTTAAGAGTGCATGTAAGTGCTCACAATGTATAGTCTGACTTTTGGAATAAATAAGTATATCGTTGATGAAGACAATTACAAATTTACCCAAATACGGTTTACAGATTCTATTCATCATGTCCATAAATGCTGTAGGAGCATTTGTTAACCCAAAGGGCATGACTGTAAACTCGTAATGACCATACCTAGTCCTGAAAGCAATTTTAGGTATGTCTTCCTCTTGTACCTTTAATTGATGATATCCGGAGCGTAAGTCGATCTTAGAAAAGTATCTAGCTCCTTGAAGTTGATCAAAAAGATCATCAATCCTAGGTAATGGGTATCGATTCTTAATTGTAACTTTATTCAATTCTCTATAATCAATACACATTCTCATCGAACCATCCTTTTTCTTTACGAACAACACTGGCGCTCCCCAAGGGGATGAGCTAGGTTGCATGAAACCTTTACTTAGTAATTCATCTAATTGCTTTTTCAATTCTAACATTTCTGTAGGAGCTAACCGATAAGGTGCCTTTGCTATCGGTGTAGTTCCGGGAATTAGATGAATCCTAAATTCTACTTCTCTATCTGGTGGTAATCCTGGTAACTCTTCTGGGAATACATCTGGGTATTCTGAGACTACAGGAATCTCCTTAAGTTCTTTACCCTTAGTACTAATGATTACTGAAATCATATATACTATTCCTTGCTTTCGTTTATAACTAGCAACTTTCATTACTGATATGAACTTCATGGGTTTACGTGGTTAATTTCCTGTAATCATGATTACTTCTCCGGTAGGTGCCTGAATTTCTATAGAGTTCTTATCACAAAGGATTCGAGCATGGTTGGCTACTAACCGATCCATTCCTAACACAACATCGAATTCATCTAATTTCATAGGTAACAGGTTTGCAGAGAATTTATGACCTGAAAGTTCTATATTTCCTTCCCGCAAAACCTTATCTATTTTAACAGAATTCCCATCTGCCGTTTCGACTGTAAAAATCTTCCTAATGTTGGTTAAGGGTAAATTAAGAGCTTGGCAGAATAAAGTATTTATAAAACTTTGGTTTGCACCAGCGTCAAATAATACTTTTGCGTACACGTTGTGAACTAGGAACGTATCAGCTATCACATCTGGAATGAGTTCTGCTTCTTGTGTGGTCAACTGGAATGCTCTGACATTCTTCTTAGTAGCTCCGTCGGCCGTCTTGGTTTTGTTGTCTGCTGGTTTGGCCAATTTAGGACATTCCGCTTTAAAATGCCCCGCTTCTCCACAGTTAAAGCAGATTATGGTTTTCTTTCTGCAGTTTTCTTCACGATGTCCTACAGCTTTGCAAAAGTTGCAGGTTATATTGCATCTTCCATAATGTTTCTTTTTGAAATTCCTGCAGAACTGAGGAGTTGAGGATTGCGCTGTTCCTCTTTTCTTAAAGTTACTACTATTACCCACACGAAATCCTTGGGTAATTTTCTGAGCCAGTTCCTTCTTCCTGTTTTCATCTCTTGTGCGTACCAATTCGTCAGTTAGGGTGTTAGCTAATTCTACCGCATCGTCAATAGTGCGAGGTCTCGCAGCTTTAACGATATTAAGGATTTCGCTAATTAATCCCCAAATATAGCGAGAAATGAGTACCGGCTTTGGCGAAGCCTGCGTTGGTACCACTCTAGCATATTCAAAGAATGTCGAAGTATATCCTCGACAGTCTACACCCATCATTTGATGATTTAGGAACTTATTCGCCATTTGATCTTTTTCATATTCGGGACAGAATTTTCTTTCTACAAGACTCTTAAATTCTTCCCAGTTCATGGCATAGGCCACAATCCTTCTTTTAGCTTGTAACACTGTGTTCCACCATTCTAGCGCCCCTTCTTTAAAAAGATTTGACGCATACATGACCTGATCTTCCTCGGCACATTTACTTATGGTAATCACTGCCTCAGTTTTCTCTAACCAACGCAAGTCATTTACTTATGGTAATCACTGCCTCAGTTTTCTCTAACCAACGCAGTGCTGTAATCGCCCCTTCGTTTCCTGCAAACTCAGCTGGTTTACAGGCAAGAAATTATTTGTAAGTGCAACCAGGTGTTGCAGCTTTCATTTTCTTGAAAATTGGGGCTTGCAGAACATTATTTTTATTATTAATATGATTGCCTCCTCTGTTTATACTATTACTGAAGTTATATTCTTGAGTTCGTTTACTAGGAATGAGTGATTGAGGTTCAACAGGTTTCTGGGCAGCAGCAATTATTGCTGGAATAGCATTGGCTATTCCTTGAGCAACGATATCCTCGATATCTTGCCTATTTAACAACTGCTCTTCCTGATTTTGCTCAGATTGATTTACTTCATTTACTGGTTCATTACCAACGTTTGCCATCTGATAATTAATTTATATAATTTATTAGTATAAAATAAGAAACAACCAAATATAATAATTAATCGCACAAAATCACGTAAACAATTATATAATCAACATTGTAAATTTCTAAATTTTCATTTTTTATATATATTATAATATGCTTTCGTACACACTTTTATCTTACAACCGTTTTATTGTTTATTTTACACATACTGATTTTTATTACGATTATTGTTATTATACAAACACAGATTCACAACTCATTTCTCCCTCGTCAAATTGCATTTTTAATAACGATGTTCCCTCTCATCATATTTCCATGAGATTTGTCCTCCTATCTCTCGGATCCTATTCCCAGCATCCATCAGTTCTTCGCCAAAATGGCAGAGTTCAGCCATATTCTCATTACTCATCGGTGGATTTGGTAGAGGTTCTGGGTCAACCTGAGGGAAAAACGTATAAGGATTGTTGAGAAGGTTTTGGAACTGCCAATCATTAGTCCACCACTCGTCCATTCCTAGAGGTTGGGTGTGGATTATAGGTTCTGGGATTGCTGGTTCCAAATTCATTGGAATTTGGGTTTCAATAGGATGAGTAAATACATTTTCATTGACAGGCTTAATAGTATCACAGCTTGCCAATATAAAATCTAGCTCCTCCTGCAATGTCATTTCTTGGGTTTGCTTAGAGCTTTCTCCAATTTCCATCTTTATCTGCCTAGAATCTTCTCCAATCTCCAATTCCATCTGTCTAGAACTTTCCCCGATTTCAATTCCCTTTCCTTTCTCTAAGGGATTGTCTATTTTAGGAATCTTTCTAGTGGCGGGTTTCCTCCTACGCACACACCTCCATCCTATCAATCTTCTCCTTTTCTTAGGCTTGGGTTTCTCCAGAGGTGGAGCGTTGAATTCTATAGGTTGTTCTACATCAGCAAAATACCCAGTAAAATCTTTGGAAACTTCTATGTTTACATGGTAGAGGTTGAGATTCTCTAGGGCTCCAGATAACTCATTCATGCTGTTTAGCATATATGTAAAAATAATAAGTTAAAATTTTATAACAAATTTAACAGATAACCTTCATATATTATTGCATACCGTATGTCTTTAATTTAATACAAAGGAAAATTGACAATTAAACATACTAGGTTTTATTGTAATTTTATTTATTTACTGGATAATGTTTCTGGATGGTAAGTGATAAGGTTTCTAATACTGGGTCATGGTATTTTAAAGATTTGCATTTACTGCTACAGTGGCTAGCATATAAAGATCCGCCCATTTTTCATCTAACTTGTCTTCCCATGGTGGGTTACTGTCTAGTTTCTGATTAACTCTCATTTCTTTTGTTTGAGATTTCTTTATTTTCTCCTGACTTTTCCTAATAATCAAATTTCTATTATTAGGAGAAAGTGATTCCTCATAATGGGCTTTACGAACAAATATTCCCTCCTCAGTCTCTATTGAGTATCTTGAGGATTGGGATGAACTTCCCTTATCTTTTGGCAAACTATCTAATTTAAGATAGATGTTTGAAAGCTTTTGCTTACCCATACTGTAACTAACAAATAGTCAGTTAATAAAACACATAATCACATAATAACAATCAGGAAAATTAAGTATTCCTAAATACTTAATTAGCTTAACTCAGTGGCTCTGATACCACCTTTTTCTGTCACGGCCCCCGACCCGGTTTTACCCGTTTTTAGGAGCCGCGGGACAGAAAATCCCGTGGTATTTATTTAATTAAGTTAACAGCGGAAGATTTTCACAAATTTTTTTTTAAAACTGAAATTTTCTGATTATTTTATTTCACAAATCGGGATAAACCCCGATAGTTTACAATCATATGATTTCATTGAGAATCTTTATTTTACAAAACATGTTTCTTTATTTTATATTGAGCCACTTCCTTAAGCTTGTAGTGCTTCTTGGCACTTTTTCTGGATCACAACAGATCACCTGAAACATGTTTGAAAAAGGTTTTGTCAGCGGAAAATACTGGTGAATCATTCTATTTACTAAAATGACACGTTGGTTATAATTTACAGTATTAAGAGTTTTTATATTTGCCCCGTATCTTAAAATTAGCTGGTTCAGTTGTCACTCGACCGGATCTATGACTGTGGTCATACCACTATTGGGTCCTGTCACCCAATAGCGACGTATATCACTAATTAAGCTCGCCCGCTTAAAGTGATAAAAACAGTAATAATGTGCATAATACCCCACTTACTGCCAGTAACTTAAGATTAGCAAAGACTTAATCACTGCAAAGTATAACTGGAAACATTTAGGGTTTTGTAAAGCAATTTGATAAAAAGAGAATGACTCACATTGTAGATTTAACACGGGCAGAGTCTAGTTTATGAATTAGCCTTGTTAACCCAGTTTAAATAACAATGCACACAAAACTAGGTTAGTAACTAATACAACATTTACGATAACTCACGAGATTAAACCCTCACAACGAATGACAAAGTGCGATACTTAAACATCCATCGTATTCACGATGAATGACAAAGTATAACCCTAATGTGGGCAGCACTTAAACATCCATTGGATAGTTTCAATCGATCGGACATTGAATCGTAGCAGCGATCGAGTTATTACCCTGTATTGCGGCAGCACTTTCGTGTCTGTGTGTGTTTTTGTAGTAATTGGACAATATCTCAACGTACGTATTGAGTTTGAACGTCGAACTAACGCACAATTGCATGTACCAGACTCCCCTATTTATACATGAAAAACGGCTCCCTCGCGTGGCGCGAGGGGTACTACTCTATTATAGAGTAGCCCCGTGTCTTACTAGCTCAGCTGAGTTGGTCTCGCATGCAAATTTGATTTACACGTTAAACTGTTTAGATAATACCGACTAGGGTTTACCCCCCCTGAGTTTTAGGGGCCCTGATCCTGATTCTGATTATTCTGAAAATTTCAGGGTTTATGCAGAATCACTTGGGTTTCTCAATTAGGGTTTCCTATTGGACAATTAAAGTAATAAATAGGACTTTTTAATAAGAGTTGTTACATGTATACATAGATATATTCAGATGATGTAATCGATTTCAAGACAATAGAACAAATCTTAATCAAGGATATATCAATCACAATTTAATGGTTATAGTAACATGGTAGGGGTGTTCAGAATTCGATTCGAATTCGAAAAATTCGAAATTCGACTCGATTCGAATTCGATTAAAAAGGTTCGAATTCGAGTTGATTCGTATTCGAGTCCAGTAATCGAATTAGAATCGAATACGAATTTATGATTTTGAATTCGATTCGATTCGAAATTCGAATTCAATTTATATATAATTTTTTGATATATGTATATACACACAAACATATATACACACATATAACTTCTAAACTTGGCCAAAATATGAACTACCTCCATAAGTGATAAGTTTATTATTCATAACATTACCAAACCTACTGACAAATAGTCCATGCTACTTATTTCTATATTTTTACCTAACTTAAATCGCTACCAGTAACCAACCTATCTTCTAATTTTTGGTGTTTTGAAATATTGATAGTTAATTAATTTTGCAGATTATTATATTTTATGTTGAATTTAATTAGTTTGTAGTATTTTAAAAAATAAAAGTAAAATAATTTATTGTTTAGGGTGAATTTGAATTAAATCGAATTTATTCGAATTCGGTTCGAATTCGATTCGAATTCGAGTTTCAAATATTAATCGAATAGAATCGAATACGAATTCAGGTAAAAATAATAAAAATTTGAAAAATTCGATTCGAATAATTCGAAAATTCGTTATTCGATTCGATGAACACCCCTATAACATGGTAACCAAATTAATCAACAAGCATCTAAGACTAACAACCCATGCATAGATTATACACCTCAACAGCCAGTGAAAACAAACAATCAGAGAGTAGAACTTTTAAACAAACAAACTAGAAAACAATTAACCACGTATTCAAACAAAAGTCATTACAACAAAGTTAAAGCCTCTTTGATACATAAAACTTATAATGGATTAAATGCATCGACTAAACTCCTATGATCCCAAGACTAGAAAATTTAATCAACAACTATTACACAAAACAATTAGCAGAAGATACCATCATATATCCATACAAAACACAAAAAACCGGTCTATATATTATGACCTCAATATGCCACTTGCCTAGACCTAAATAACCACTAACTACTATCAATACCCAGATCTTGCCCAAAAAATTACATCTAACAGATACAAATGTATTTTAAAAGAGAGCAGTCAAAAAACAGAGTTATACAAAAACTCAATATCACAAACATCCAAGAAAAAAAATAACAAACAACTGCAAGACCGTGTCAGAGGCCAGATTCCAGGGTCATCACTCTATAGGTGCCCGGACAAGCATAACACGGTTGCAAGATCTAAAGAACTAACAAAACAGAAGATAATACACAGACACACACACATAACAAACAAAAAAAATCAAGATCAACAGATGATACACAGATAGACAAATAAGCCGGTCCTCACTACCCCGACATCAATCCAACTAAGCACAATAAACAACATGACGCAAAAAAAAACAAAAAAAAAACAGGACAAAAATAGAAAGATCTTTAACTCCTAGAGAGATCAAATTTGTAGTTTCCAAGAACTACACAATCTGATCAAGCCACGATCAAGCACACCCGGTTAGTTTGCTCTGAACCTTCTAGGGTTTCAGAGACTAACACACGTCTTCAAAAAAAAAGACACACAATCTCCTTCCAAACTTCAACAAGCCCTACTTAGAGTTTGTGTCACACCAAAATTGAACAAATCTCACCAGATCTGACCTGCACACACTTCAAACAAACGATCAAAACAGAATAGACACTAATAAGATAACCAAAAACAGATTCAAACACACGAACACACAGCGGAACCCCATCGAAACATCTACATATTAAACCCAATCTTGAAAACAACAGCAAGATTAACCGAGTAAGCAAGACGAGTGACATAGAATTCCCCAAATTTTCGAAACCCTGATTGTTAATTTTCTTTACAACTAATTTGCCATAAGAAACCGTAGACACCTTTAAAAAATCAGCAAAAAAACAAAAAATCATCAACAAAAGTAAATCAGAGCCCGGTGAAAATTTTGAAAATATAACGAAAGCTCAAGAGACCTAATTTCAACACTCAATGTTATATAAAAACATAATCAACTCTTTTATTTAATAAACACAAGGTCAATCTTTTTCGTTTATCAATATGATCAACAACCTTGACAGATTAACCAACACTTTAGTAAACCAAAAACAACAGATCTAGAATCAACCATGACATACTACCATTCCACTAATCCATACAATTTACACAGATTTCACAAGGGAACCACAAATGCAAGACATATAACAATCACACAGTCAAATTGCAAGACACAATGAACAAAGCAGATACACAACAGAGTTCACATAACAGTCAAGAACACATAACTACATGCAACAGTTTATATGCAACAAAAAACTGGTCTAACTAGCCTAGTCAGAAAACGCCCAACAAAATAACTTCTTGTACATGACATAAATTTCAAAAAAAATAGGGAAAGGGATTCTTACAGGTTACTCTGACAGTCATAAGAGTCGTAGAAACACTTACAGTTTACGGCTTCTAGCAGCCTTCACTTAGGGTTTAAATATAGACAAGAAAGAACAAGTAACCTGAAACCTTAACTTAGGGTTTCAGAGCTTCACCAATTCATACAGACCAGGACCCAAACAAAACAGCACTGGCTCTATATGAAACCCTAACCGACAGTGCCAAACCCAATTGGACAGACCTGCTCCTTCAATCTTGATCAAATTGTAAATCACCAGATCCTGAAACCCAATATCAGCAGAAGAACACTTAGATCGGAGCTTTAAAGTTCTGATACCATGTAAATGGTATGAAATCAACACTAAATACAACCTAATAGCGGAAATAGCGACAAAACATGATGTAAAACTTTTATTAGTTATCCATCCCAGAAATCTCCCAAACCAAACCCTAGATCTCAAACTAATGAGATCTATAACATACAAGAATCAAACACAACAGATATGTAAGATCTATTGGATGATCTAACAAAACAAATAAAAAAAATACACCCAAAGATTACAAAATCTCTGTAATACAATTGTGATTTCAATTACGAAATCACTAAGACAATCGTAGGTAAGACCAAGGAGAAAACCAGAGAAAACTCTAAGAATTATCTCGAAGAAGTAGTGAGTTGAATGAGCCTGCGATTGTCTCTCTCCTCCTTTTATATGCAGCAACATCAATATTACACAAAGACCCCTGGAATGATACACTTTGCACCTTGAACTTTCAACCTGCACATAACAAACCTTATACCGGCCCAACAGATTAATAACAACTTAAACGTAACAACTTAGCCCAATAAACTACCAGGCCCAACAACTTGTAGTATGAATTAATCAGATGGTATTTTAACAGTGGGAGTTGTCCGGTTTGTGGACATCTCGGATTTCAAACTCATCTGATGAGGAAGGTGACCTCCACACTCATTTATTTCTCTCTCACTCTCTCTCTCATACATACACATATTCATTTTTATTGTGTTTTGTGGAGGCTTGATGTTAAGGGAAAAAGATTTGGAATGTAATGTGACAGCTAATTAGGTGGACGTTTAGTTTGGTGTCGTGGATTCACTAAGAAATGATGCCACATCGATCGAATCGTACAAGAGAGGGCTTTATAAACTGATAAACATTCCCAACAAATTCACTATCAGTGACTCATGATTATCCCAAGCTCATACTTTGATAGAGTCATATGTCCTTAGTATCATCCAACTATTTTATGTAAACTAGGATATACTTGGTTGGTGATCATTTTAAACGTTTATTTTGTACACATGGCACCCTCTAATATTTCAGCAATTGATTAGGATTGATCAATTATGTACTCTCATAAGTTCATACACTTCTCATGTTAAAACCTCTTTAATAATTTTTTTATTTTATTTTATGTTATGTTATTTCTCTCCAAACTACAATGTAGTTTCAATTATAAAAGGCAAAGTAGACGTAAGTCACAGAACAGGAAAACATTAAATATCTGAATGATTGAACCCAACTCACCACCTACCAAAAACCCTTTTAATTTGGTCACGAGTCTCTTACACCTCATCGTACCGGTTTCCATCTCTCTCACCATTTACGTAATATTAACATTTCTCCCTTTTTATTATAATTCTATATTGATATGTATACGTTTATTTTATTTACTTTAATTAGAATATTTAACTTAATTATTAACGAAGACCAAAAACATTTTTTATATTATCTATGGTATGTGTTCCGACCTTATGCTCAAGAAAGTATTGTTTGTCTTGCCTGTTAAATACTTGATCGTCGCATTTTTTCGTTTATGTTATGGATCTCTGTTATTTTTGGATGTTAGCTACTTTAAAATAATTGTTTTACTTCTATAATAATGATAATAAAAAGAAAAAAAAAATACCACATGAACGTTACGTGCACAACCCTCCTCTCCATCTCCTGAGGTCGTCTTCAAAGCCTCAGTCTGTTTAGAACCCAATGAGATTGAGAATTTCCGAACTCAATAACCCACCACGCGTCTAGTCAACCCACGATACACAAACCATGCCTTGTTGCTCTACTAATTGAAGATATCGAACTCAAAAAGAAATTGACAAATAGTAGACTTTAAAACCCCTATGGTCGATCTCAAATTTAATAATTTTGATTTTTAAAACACATTAAATAGAAAAATTGATAAGAACACCAAGTCACATGGATACAAAGAAAATTAAACGGGTTATTTGAACAAATATTATGAAACTAAGACACAATCAAACATTGTGTCATCCATCACATGACCAAAAACATGATGGTGAATTTGATCATTAGCTACCATAACCCAAATTCTCAAAATTAAGCATGAAATTTGACGTATCAACAAATCATATATGTAATTTACTCTTTTATTTAATTTAAATATATAGTTTGAATATACTTTTATACAAATATAAATTACCGGTAACTACTTTGTTTTCTTTTTGCCTGTAAAATAAGTCTGGCCGCACATGTTACTCACACGTAGATACAACTTTTTCCATATCATTTCATGAAAATTTATTAAAAGTTACTTCAACTGTTGGAAACCCTAAAATATATAAAGTTCTCTCTACTACACACACGTGTGTATATAATAATATAATAATATCTATCACCACCTTTCACCACAACCACAACCACAAACACAAACACAATCTCTAAACTCTTGATTCTTTTCAATGGCTGATTCAAAAGAAACACTGGCAGCAACAAAACACAACACAAAATCAAATTACCGGATTATTGACACTCTCGAATCCAAGGGTTTTTCGTGGGTTTTTGTTGACCAGTCAAACCCATGGAAAGCTGGTCTTTCATGGTCCATCTTCTTCTTTTTAACCATCTGTGTACCCGTTTTGTCACACTTGGCGTTTCAGTGTTCTACATGTGATTACAACCACCGTCGCCCGTATGATTTGATCGTACAGTCGTCGCTCTCCGTGTTATCGGCTGTTTCGTTCCTTAGCCTCTTGTCTTTCTCTAGAAAGTATGGTATCAGGCGATTTTTGTTTCTTGATAAGATGTCTTATGTTAGCGATGAAGTCCGCCGCGGGTATTCCGATCAGCTTCATGTATGTTTTCAGACGCTCATTACTAAATAAATGAGTATTACATTTACATATGGTCTGTTACTGACGAACAGATTCTGTTGGTAATTACTGATTGAAAGATTATGTGAGTAATTACCAACGAAAAAAAGCCAATTATTATTATTATTATTATTATTATTTGTAAAAACTATGGCTAAATTTCAAATGTGGTAAATATGGTGGGAAACCATTATCAAGTCACGGGCATCTTAGAGGGTGTGCAGGGTGGGCGACCACATAAAGTTTGTGTTCTAGAGAAGGGCCTATAAGTCAATAACCATATATCATTATTCCATAAGTCAATTTACTATAGCGATTTTGGTTTGTTTATTAATATAACATTAATGGTATTTTGGTTTTATATTATATATAAATTTATTTTAAGGGGGCATTTTTTACTTGTCGCAAAGGGCGTCAAAATCCTAGGGATGGCCATGTTATTGACGGGTTGTCTCTCGGTAATCCGTTGGTAATATTTTATTAGATTTTTCGACAAGATTCCCACCCACGCAAACGATTTTTAGTGTGGGCGTCGGTAATCCATCGATAGCCTTATAAGAACTATTTAGCAATAAAAATTGACATCATGAGTGTACTTTGATTTATGCAGAGAGCAATGAAGTTTTTCTGTGCATTTGTGATACCTTGTTTCATTGCAAATGCTACTTACAAGATATGGTGGTTTGTTTCTGGAGCACATCAAATACCTTACGTCTACAATATTTGCTTGAGCCACACATTGGCCTGCATACTGCTTCTAGGGTCATGGCTATACCGCACCGCACTTTTCTTCCTCGTGTGCATGCTCTTCAAGCTTACATTATCTATGCAAATATTTAGGCTCGAAGATTTTGCTAAAGTGTTTGAGAACCAAGGAGATGTCGGTTTAATTTTGATGGAACACCTTACGATCAGAAGAACCCTCCGTATCATAAGCCATAGGTTTCGCGGCTTTGTGTTATCCACTCTCATCCTGGTTACAGCGAGCCAGTTTGCTTCCTTGCTTGTCACAACTAGTGCCGGCTCACATGTCAATATTTCCACTGCTGGAGAACTCGCGGTATCTTTAATTTTGTCTAATAGTTACTAGTTGTTATTATTTGATTTATCATTTATCTTTAACTTTGTCTAATAGTTACTATTTTATCTCTAGATTGCATATCAGGACAGTTTGTTAATTAGTATTACCGTTATCCTTTTCTTTATAATCTCTCTATATAAAGAGATTTGGTTTTCAATTATTCAATACACAGAGAATATTATTCATCAATATCGTTTTGTCGTTCATTAGAATTCTTTCAAAACTCATCATCATTTTACGGTGCAGCTATGCTCCATTACACTTGTGAGCGGATTGTTCATATGCCTACGAAATGCAGCAAAGATCACACACAAGGCTCAGTCTGTGACAAGCTTGGCGGCCAAATGGCACACTTGTGCCACCATTGACTCATTTGATGACATGGGTCAAACCGAAGAGAGTAACATTACTTCAGTAACAAATAATTACCTTTTGAATCAGACAGATTCCGATGATGAAGGAGACGATGACAAATTGGAGAACACAAAGTTAGTTCCAATTTATAGGCATACAGTCTCATACTAGAAGAGACAAGCCTTAGGTGAGTTCAGTTCCTTTTAAACATTAATCCCATCAAGAATTTTGTTTAGATCCCACCCAATTTTCTAAATATGATTCATGTTGCAGTGACATACTTGGAGAACAACAAGGCTGGGATCACAGTGTTCGGTTTCATGCTCGACAGGACATATCTGCATACAATTTTTGCTCTTGAAATGTCTCTCACACTTTGGTTACTCAACAAAACTATCGGCTTGTCGTAAATTAGTTATCCATCATGTGCAAAGATGACTGAAAACACAAGGGATACTTCAGTTTGACCACAAGCATAACACAAAGGATAGTTCAGTTTGACCACAAGCATTGCCACTTGGTCTCACAACATTTGCACCATTTGGTAATTAATCTTTAGGAATCAATATAACTTGTAATACAAGTGTAAGTTGTTAATCTAGTTATTTGTGTTGTTTCATCTAGCACAATGTGTAACCTTTTGTTCTTCCTTCTAATCAGGCTTGTTTTAGGCACAATATATGTGTGTAACAAAAGAACCATGGGTTGAATCTAGCTCACCCAACTATATATATCAAAGAAAAGTCCAACTTAGTTGTTAAAAAAAGATTCCTTATTGTCACTGACTGAATCAGGATGTCCTACAAGACATTTTTATATGATGTTAAACAGAAAACCAAAGGGGCTTTGGCCTAGTTAACAAAATGGTTGTCACATCCCAACTGATGGTGGAAACATCGGAGTGAGATGAACGAGATTGCTCAAAGACTACATAACATTAAGTGACAATAATTTAATTCAAAACCGTTTTCATTCATAACAATAAATTGTCAAGTACATCATAGGAAATTCAAGTACAACATCGAAAAGACAAAATACAACAAGTTTAACATATAAAGTATTCAAATCTAGTATTTCGAGTGTGTTTCTAAGTCGTCCCTACTAGATTCGTCACGAGCATCATCATCAACCTGTAACATGTTAAAAGTACAGTTCAACGCAAAAGCATTGGCGAGTACACACGTTTTAATTACATAGCATAAGTATAAAAGAGTTAATCGAATCCAACATGGCAATTTTGTATACAAGGTTAAACTAGTATGCATAACTAAAAGTCAAACCCGAGTGTCCACGAGAATAATGCGCATCCCTCGCCACTAAAGTGAACGAGACTATTTTTGTATAATAAGTTTAACAATACCCGACGGGCGGCGTGCTACTCCTATAGTGTTATATATGTTAAGATGGGCTAGCTAAGTTAATGACAAATAACATGTATGTATTTTAGCATGTAACCTAAGCATAACAAATAGCATGTATGGCGGATTGAGCGAATAAAGTATGTTTGTGTGATTTGTGTATTTTGGTAAGTTAACATGTTACAACCCAAAAGTGCGTTAAAGCGAAAAAGGGGTCAAGTGTACTCGCGGTTTTGCAAAGCTTCAACTTTAGAGTCCCGTGATGAGTTGTAGTTAGAGGATGGAATCACCAAAGTCACCCTACAAGGGTAAACGAAGGTGTGTAAGTTAACGGATTTAAGACGGAAGATTCGGATTTTGGAATTTAAAGTATCAAAAGTATGTATACAAAAGTATTGTCTAGTTCTAAGTACTTGTTTATGACACTATGTTATGTGTGGTTTCATGGGTCCCAAATTCCCTATTAGAATCAATAACATGTAACTTAGAATCGTAGACAAGTTAGCCTAAGTTTATGACAATAATCATGGCTTGATTATCATCACAAATTCAGTCATGTTTATGTATATATGTATATTTATATATTTGTAATAATATCCTAAAACTAAGTCCAATCATAGATATCATGTATGTCAGTCATGGAGGATTAACCTCTGTATCACAAGGATGATTCGAAGGGTCATGAATAACAAGAATTCACCACTACACAAATCATCACAAGGATAATTCGGAGGGTCATGAATAACAAGAATAAATCTAACTATTGCAAGCTCAAATGATCAAGTAAGTCTTTAACCTGGGTGAGCCAACACATCATGAAAAGAATTAACTAAGTGATGGAGGCTAGACGGCGCTATGTTACTTTGATTCTAGGAAATCACTTGAGTGTTCATACACAAGGTTCACTAGTGAGGTAGTGGAACTAGGTTGGAAAGCCAAAGCTCCCACGTTTCACACTTTTACCAAAACACAAGTTCATCCATATGAAAGACGGTGAATCTTGGATGGTTTCCACACTTAGGACTTGTATGTACTTATTAAAACAGAAAGTTTAGAGGGTGTTTGCACCTCTAAACTCATAAAAATCAACCATACACAAGCACTATAATCATGGACTTGATTAGAGGCAAGGTAGGTACAATATTCATGTAAGAAAGTATGAGTTTAATAAAATTTAAAGCATAATCTTTCAAAACAGATAGTTAGGACCTCAAAATGGTGATGTTCCACCTTAGATTACCATGGTAATCTTTTGGAAACACTCCTAGAGGCGTTCCAAGCTTTGTAGAAGAAGATTTTGTGAAGAAAAGTAGAAGAAAGTGAGTTTTGACTCACTTTTGCACTTGAAAGTTTTCTGCCTTGTTGTTGGTGCACTTGTGTCTGTACTTTGTCTGTATTTCGTCTTGATACAAAACGATGTCTTTGATGTAAGATTGATGTAAGTTTGACCAAGTCAACCATCCTCCGGTTTGACTTGGCCAAACAGTTAGACAATGGTTGAAAGATGTTTGGGTCGAAAGATGGGTCATCGAAGGATAGTTCAGATCCTTCGATGAGCTCGAAAGATAAGCATTCGATAGATGGACCACGAAGGATGTCATCCTTCGAGGTACATGATGATCCTTCGAGCTGTTTCAGATCGATAGATGATCTTTCGATCAATCTATCTGATCCTTCGACCAGACATGCTGTGTCGGGTATAAATACCCATGTTGTGTGTTCACTTCAGCAGTGTTCGAGAGACAGAGAGAGACAGATCGAAAGACAGACACAGAGAGATTGAGAGAACACACACACTGAGAGAGTTTGCAAAACTGATTTGTAAACATTGCATTGTAACCGAACCTTTCATACGCATTAATACAAGTGGTGTTAATCGGTGAATATTGTGTGTTGTGTTTTGTGCTTGTTCTATCTCGGTTTGCATGCTAGCTTGGATTCCGCACTCGCTAGTGTGTTAGACATAACAAGGAATAGGTTGAACCTCAACCTCCGAGGGACCTACAAGTGGTATCAGAGCCGTGGCTCTTTTCCTTGTTAAAAACCGAGTTTTTACAAGACTTTGGTGTGTTTGGATAAAACTCACGTTGTTTGGCAGCCGTTTTTACTGTTTTTCTCGCTTTTCTTGACGTTAAAACGGTTCTGAACTTACCGGGTGTGTTAAAAGACGGGTTGGGTAACTTGAAAACTTGCTTTTAAGTTGTTTGGTCATTTCCGGCCAAATTCCGGCTTACTCCGGTGACCGGTTTCTGGGTTGAACCTTCTGTTTTTAGCAATATTTTATTGGTTCAAAATCTGTTTTTGGCAGAAAATCATGGTCTGACCATACCTCTGCCGAAAGATTTACCAACCCATCACCTTTTTCACCAACCTGTCACTCTTTGTCAACTGTGTCAGTTCAGTTCGAAAGATATCCTTCGAAGTCGAAAGATCATCTTTCGATCAGTGGAGGTTCGATAGATCATCATCATTCGAACCAAGGAATCATTTCGAAGCATACATCTTTCGATCTACAGAGTCTTTCGAAAGACAAGGATCCTTCGATTGGAGAGTCTTTCGATTGGAGAGTCTTTCGAAATCATTGCTCGAAACTCAACAGTGATCTTTCGAACACTGTTGATCCTTCGAACAAGTGTTGATCCTTCGAACAAGTGTTGATCTTTCGATCCCAGTTTGTTTAAGTTTAACAAGTTTGTGTTTCAGGTCTTTCGATCTCAGATCCTTCGACTGGTGTAACAATTTTTCCTTGATTAAAAATGAATCCAAGATGGAATACTCTGGTAAATACAGACATGTATTTTGGTACTCCGTCTCCCGCACCGGTATCTTCTAATACAACTTCTACCGGTCAATGGGCATTCGTATCAAATCAAACTCCAAGTATTCAAAGCATTCTCTTAAGCGAGAGCGAAACCGGAAGTTTGAATCGGCCTCCAAAGTTGATGCACTTATATGAATATCCAGGATGGATTGATAGATTTCATACATACGTTCTTGGTCAAAATACAGAATTGTGGTTGCGGTTCATTACAGATTTCGATCAAACAATAGAGGTTGCCGCATCATCTGCAGCTACGTTTGCAGATCTTACAGAAGATCAGAAGAAGGTCTATGATTTGGAAAAGAAGGCATATGCCATTCTTACTCAGGCGTTGAGTAAAGATATTTATCATCAATTTGTCAGTTACAAGACGACAAAGAGGTTGTGGGATGCATTGAAGACAAGGGGCGTAGGAAATGAAGCGACACGTCAATTGAGAAAAGAACTGCTGAAGAAAGAGTTTGATGGTTTTACTTGTATGGAGAATGAATCTTTAGGAGATTTGACAAGTCGATTTAATCATCTGCTGACTGAATTGTCAAATTTTGAGGTTGTTACAGCTTCAGCAGAGATTGTGAAAAAGTTTGCAGATGCGTTGCCACCTCAATGGAATACTTTTTTGGAAATCATGAAGTACAATGGTACTTTAGCTACAACGAGCTTCAACGACTTTGTTCAAATCCTGGAAAACAAGAATCAGGAAGAAACTCTCAAGGCAAAAAGAGTTCCAGTGCCACAAAATCCTGAAATGTATTATGGAACGTCTAGCACCTCTATGAAACCTTCTTCGCATGCTCCAATTCAAACAGCGTTCGTGACTAGCACTGACATGTATGGCAATACCATCCAAGTTCCGGTCCTTCCAAAAACAGACATGTATGGAAATCCGCTTGAACCAGTTCCTCAACAGCAACAGCAAAGCCAACGACCTCTCAGACCAACTGATATGTTCGGAAATCCATTACCTGTTCGATCTCCCGGAACAACAGACATGTATGGGAATCCTCCTCCTCCTCAATCTACCGTACCAACAGACATGTATGGGAATCCACTTCCTCCTCAACAGCAAGCTTGTTATGGAAGCACATCATCTGCTGGTCAGCAATCAAAGCCAAATACAGTACGGCTCGACACCTCAAGCTTTTCTAAAGTCAGTGTGGAAGTAGCAAATGAACACATGGAGCTGCTAAACACTTTGGTGAGCGCATACTGTGGATTAGTGGAAGGTCAGATTGGTAATATTAATCTGACACAAGAAGACTATCAGCAGATCGATAAAGAGGAGATGGAGATGATGGACATCAAGTGGGCCTTTGCCAGTGCTGTTAGGCGAGCAAAGGATTTCATGGAAAGAACAGGCAGAACCAGCTTGGAGAGCAAGAAAGACACAAAGTATGGGTTTGATAAGCAGGCTGTTAAGTGTTTCAACTGTGGTGAACGTGGTCATTTCAAACGTGAATGTACGAGGCCATCTCAGCATGGAAACCAGAATCCCTTCAGAAATCAAGGCAACCAGCAGAACCAGAACAGGAACAATGTTCGTACGTTGGTACCTGTCAACAACCAGAGTCAAGCAGGACCATCTAATGCCAACCAGGCACTTGTGGTTCAAGTAGATGAAGGCTATGATTGGTCAATCCAGTTGGGAAATGATGCTCCAGATGGAACAGCATGTTTTGCTGAAGTGGTTAATGATCTTAAACACGCCAGTGGTGGAGAATCTTCCACCAATGGTGTTGAATCTTCTGAAGATGAAGACAGTTCTGGCTATAGTGGAAGCTCAGATGAAGAATCCTCCACTTCAGGCAATGATCAGGAAGATGACACATCAACTGCAACAGTCAATACAGATATTGATGAACTATTGGAAGAAGTTGCAGCAGGAATTCAAAGAAGATATATTTTGGTGGATCAAGCTGCCTATTCTTCGTCTTCTCTCCATTCAGCCTTTATGGCTAATGTCGACAGTTCATCAAGTCAGGTATGTGTCGATGAACCCACTTCTGGTAGCTGTGATAACTGTGATAGTTTGCGTGTTAAATGTGCTGATTTGGTTGCAAACATGTCTGAGTTGCAAGGCAAACATGATGCTTTACAAGCTAGTTTGTTTGACTTGCAAGACAAACATGTTTCTTTGAATGATAAGTGGCGTGAATTGCAAAGCAAACACGAGGCTTTGCAAGAGAAATATGATGTGACATTCATTCACAACCAGAAGTTGACCGTTGATCTTTCCAAGTGCACAGAAGCCAACATGTTTTATGAAAACCATGAAAAGGAATTTAAATCAATGATTGAAACATTGAAGAAAGATAAAACAGAACTGACAAAAATGGTTTCCAGAAAACAAACTGACATTAATTTGTATATAACTCGTCTTGAGGTAATGCAAAAGGAAATGGCTTGTGTTAAAACTGAAAGTGAGGCGATCCGACTCAAGTTAGACAGTTATTTGAGCTCTAGCTATGTGTTGGATCACATCATTGACGTTCAGAAAGAGAAACGGGATGTCACATGCATAGGTTACAAGAAATGTCCACCACCCGTGAGAAACAACTTTGATGCACTGCCTGATGAGGAGTATAGAACTCATTTTGAACCATCTGTTCCTTTGGACGTTGAGGAATTTGCAGCAGGACTCGGATACAAGAAAGAAGTATCGTCAGATTCAGATGTGCCAGCAGATACATTTGTAACTGCTGAACAGAATCAGGATCCTCCAGTTGTGATTGAGGATGCTGATTCTTCTGATGATGAGTTTGATGATACTGATTCAGCAAAGTCTGATGCGGTGATAAACAAAGAGGACATACCTCTTGAGAATCATATTCTGTGTGATCCTCCTGCAAAACCCGCTAAGACTGTTGCAATCGAGTCCTTGTCTGAAAAAGAGTCGGAGAGTGTGGATTTGCTGTACACTCTTGTTGGTGATGATAAAATTTATTCTGACAAAGATTTTCCTATTAAGAATGTTAATCAATCATTAATCAGTAAAGTCTTTGAAAATTCAACAAGTAAGTTTTTGGGAAAGACAGGATCACGTGTTACAGTAACACAGTGCCCTCCTATCCCAAAGGCCGAAGTTCGAAAACAATTTGGCAATCAGAAATTACCAACAGTGCAAAAACAGCAAAATCATGCCAAACCAAAAGGTAAAACACCGACTCAAATTCAAAGGAAGCCGAATAAGAAGAACAAGAACAAGAATGTGAACTTTGTGAAATCTAAGGGAACGGACAAAATTGCAAAGTTTGAAAATCAATCTAACTTAGATTTTGTTAAACAAGCAACAGTGTTGAAAAGAAATGAACCAAACAGTTCGAAACCTAGTACCTCGGGATCACAAAGTTCATCATCATCGGCAAGACGATCACATGATACTTCGGGGTTTGTTGAACGAAGATCGTGTTTCGAATGTGGTACAATTGGACATGTTGTTCGAAACTGTCCGTATCTTCATAAATTAAAAGCCAAAGAAGATGATCCCCGTGAACGCAATCACCAAAAGCGATCTGTTTATGTAAAACAAGATCCCCGACTTGTAAGAGAAAGGGAAAAGAAACAGAAACGCCAACAAGTCAAGGTGGTTGAAAAGGCACTTAAAAATGTAGTGGTTCAAAAACAATCGGTTCCAGTTAAACCAGAAAGTTCAAAATTTTCAAAAACTTCAAACAATCACGAAGTTAAATTTTCAAACAATCAAACTGGTAAATCTCAACAGAAATGGAAACCTAAAATAACCACAAATTCAGGGGGACCATCACAATTTTCGAATCATCAAAGAATAGAAGTTATTGTTGTTGATGAAAATGGAAGACCCAAGACCACAATGGCTTGGGTCCCCATCTCCAACTAATTATCTGAGTTCATGTGCAGGGTGTTCCAGGAGGAACTGTCAGTAGTCATTGGATTGTTGATAGTGGGGCATCCAGGCACATGACAGGCGACATGAAGCTTCTCTACGACGTTAAATCTATTAGAGGAGGTTATGTTGCTTTTGCTGGAGATAAAGGCAGATATATTACAGGTGAAGGAATGATTTCCAACGGGGTTGTTAGCTTTGATAAGATAAATTTCGTACAACAACTTAATCACAATCTTCTTAGTGTTTCTCAAATTTGTGATAAGCAGTTCTCAGTACACTTTGATGCAAATGGATGTTATGTGCTGAAACCCGGCTTCAAAATTCCAAAAGAATGGATTCTCTTGTCGGCTCCAAGGATAAATGATTTGTATGTCCTTGATATGAGCCAAGCTATCACAACGTCTGCACAAGCAACTTGTTTCGTTTCTAAAGCCACAGAAAAAGACACAATCTCTTGGCACAGGCGAATGGGTCACATTCACTTACGCAAAATGAATCATTTGGTGTCAAATGAATTGGTGAATGGTGTTCCTCTTAAAAACTTCCATCTTCAAGACGTCTGTGTCTCGTGCCAGAAAGGAAAACAAACGAAGAAGCGACACCCTACAAAGAAAATCAACACGGTGGCTGTTCCTCTTGAACGTTTGCACATGGATTTGTTCGGTCCAGTCAAGCACAAAAGCATTAGGAATGATCAATATTGCCTCGTGATAACTGATGATTATTCAAGATTTTCTTGGGTGGCGTTCATGGCACATAAGAGTGAAACCTTCGGTATTATCAAAAACTTGATCATTCAGATTGAGAATCTCTATAACTTGAAGATTAGGCGGATACGTAGCGACAATGGTACTGAATTTAAAAATCATGCCATGGCGGAGTTTTGCACTTCAAAAGGTATTCTTCACGAATTTAGTGCAGCTTATACTCCTCAACAGAATGGCGTCGCTGAACGTAAGAACCGCACATTGATCGAGACTGCTAGGACAATGTTGGTAGAGTCACAATTGCCGATTCCTTTTTGGACTGAAGCTGTGGCCTCTGCATGTTACACGTTGAACCGAGTCCTTACAGTCAAAAGGCACAACAAGACCTGCTTTGAGCTTATTAACAAACGGAAACCAGATTTGTCATATCTTGAACCGTTTGGAGCTCCGTGCACAATAATCGATCCTAATGGAAAGTTTGGGGCAAGAGCAATTGATGGATACTTTCTTGGGTATTCCACCCCAAACTTAAGAGTCTGGAATCTAGAGACTAAAAGGGTTGAGGAATGGTCTGAAGTCAGAGTACAAAGGCACACTTTACCAGTCAAATGTCCTGGTCAGCCTTGGATGTTTGAGTACGATGACTTTTTCAATTCGATCAATGTTGAAGCCGTTGAAGAAAATGCTGCGGCAAGGATGTTTTTCGAGAGTGATAATGCAATAGATTCACCGTTGGTTCGTCCAATTCTTGTCAATCAAGAACCATCTTCGGTGAACAATAATGCTCTCGACAATGAGGATTTTCACGATGCTACCGAATTGAACGAATCTTCAGAGGATGATGAATTTCTCGATGCAGATCAAGAAGCTCCAACAACAGCAGTACATGGTACTTCAGAAGGTACACCTCCAGTGGATGTCCCTAGAACAGCTGAAGCTACTGCATCATCCTCTTCGTCAATTCCGGGGCTTGAATTGATTGTTGATCTCAATCTCAACAATCTGGGTACAAATATTCCAGTTCAAGATAATCCAGAAACAAGGATTCACAATACCCATCCTCAATAAAATATCATCGGAAATGTACAAAGTGACGTTCAAACAAGAAACATGTTGCGAAACAACAACAATGCAGGCTTGTATGCAACTATCAGAGAATCTGGTCAACAAAATGATTGGTCCTTCGCGTGTTATGTCTCACAAGAAGAGCCAAGAACTTGGAAAGATGCTTTGAAAGATAACTCTTGGGTTGAAGCAATGCAGGAAGAACTGCAACAATTCCAGAAGCTTGGTGTCTGGAAACTCGTAGAGAAACCTGCTGGTTACAAGAAGATTGGTACCCGTTGGGTGTTTAAATGCAAAAAGGATGACCGTGGAGTCGTTATTCGAAACAAAGCAAGGCTAGTCGTTCAAGGTTTTCGTCAGATTGAAGGGATCGACTACAACGAAGTGTATGCACCTGTTGCACGTCTAGAAGCAATTCGGATCTTTCTGGCTTATGCTTCATTCAAAGGGTTCAAGGTATACCAGATGGACGTGAAAAGTGCATTCTTACATGGTGTGGTGGAAGAAGAGGTTTACGTCGAACAGCCTCCAGGTTTTGAAGATCCTATCCATCCCGATCGGGTTTGGTTGCTCAACAAAGCTCTCTATGGTCTTCATCAAGCACCACGAGCTTGGTACGCAACCTTATCTAATTATCTGCTGGAGAATGGATTTCGCAGAGGTCTTATCGATTGTACTCTTTTCATCAAAGAACAAGATGGAGATCTTCTACTGGTACAGGTATACGTTGATGATATTATTTTTGGTTCTACTAATGATGTCTTGTGTAGGGATTTCGAGCGTGTAATGCAGGATAAATTCGAGATGAGTGCTATGGGGGAAATGACTTTCTTTTTGGGCCTACAAGTACAACAAACTGAGTCTGGGATTTTCATCCATCAGACTAAATATGTTGGTGACATCTTGAGCCGGTTCCAGATGTCTGATGCAACGCCCATCGGTACCCCATTGCCACAAAATCACGGAATTACTCCAGACTTGAAGGGTGAAGCTACTAGTCCCTCATACTACCGCGCGATGATCGGATCTCTTATGTACCTCACAGCATCAAGACCAGATATAATGTACCCAACGTGCCTGCTTGCCAGATATCAAGTCAACCCGAAGGCCTCACATCTTGCAGCTGTAAAAAGGATTTTTCGTTATTTGAAGGGTTGCCCTGTCACCGGTCTATGGTACCCTAGGGATAATAACTTTGACTTGATAATCGTTATAGGATGCTTATCTTAATGTTAACTAATTGAACAACAAGAGCGTTTTGGCATGACCGTACACTGATATGATTCTCTTACCCTCGAAACTCGCAAAAAGAATGTCTGTAAATATTTATTTACTGCTTTAAATTTCTGCATCTTTGTATATATTTATTTACTACTTTCAGTCTTTACATTTGAAATATTCAAAAATACCAAAAAGATTTTAGGTGTGTTTTAATATAAACTTTCTAAAAAGCCAAAAAGATTTTATTTCTGTTTTATTTTCGATCGTACGATGTTGGATCTCGAGTCTTCGATACTTGAAACCTGAACGAAAACCGAAACGACTAAATCTTCATAAACGGTCGAAATTTGCAAAGTGTTGAAAGTTAAAATTTGAAATGGATGAAGTATTTTAAACTTTCAAACTGTCGGACGGTGTTTGTTTGAACAAATGGTCACAGGTGTGTCGCTTACTTATGATATTCCTAGCAGTTGTTCTCATTACGCGTTTAGATTTCTTGCATGTGCAGATTCTAAAGGCAATGAGAACATGGTCGATGACAAGCTTTGGAATGAAGACACGACGTGAAGGAACTCAAATGATGAAGATGATCGAGTTGCCGCTGACCATCATCAACACCACAAGGATCTCAATTCATAAAGATCAAGACTTTCACGAGCATACCTCAAGGGGGAGCTTATGTTAAGGGGGAGTTTGTCAACACACTTCCTACATGAAACGGGGAGTTTGTTGATACACTTTCTGCTTTCAAGACGTGAAGACTTTAAAGATCCTCCGACATTGAAGACTTGAAAAGACGTCAAAGACTTGAAGTCACAAAGATCGAGACAAAGCTACAGCCAGACAAAGCTACAGCCAAGGGGGAGTTTGTTGGTGCACTTGTGTCTGTACTTTGTCTGTATTTCGTCTTGATACAAAACGATGTCTTTGATGTAAGATTGATGTAAGTTTAACCAAGTCAACCATCCTCCGGTTTGACTTGGCCAAACAGTTAGACAATGGTTGAAAGATGTTTGGGTCGAAAGATGGGTCATCGAAGGATAGTTCAGATCCTTCGATGAGCTCGAAAGATAAGCATTCGATAGATGGACCACGAAGGATGTCATCCTTCGAGGTACATGATGATCCTTCGAGCTGTTTCAGATCGATAGATGATCTTTCGATCAATCTATCTGATCCTTCGACCAGACATGCTGTGTCGGGTATAAATACCCATGTTGTGTGTTCACTTCAGCAGTGTTCGAGAGACAGAGAGAGACAGATAGAAAGACAGACACAGAGAGATTGAGAGAACACACACACTGAGAGAGTTTGCAAAACTGATTTGTAAACATTGCATTGTAACCGAACCTTTCATACGCATTAATACAAGTGGTGTTAATCGGTGAATATTGTGTGTTGTGTTTTGTGCTTGTTCTATCTCGGTTTGCATGCTAGCTTGGATTCCGCACTCGCTAGTGTGTTAGACATAACAAGGAATAGGTTGAACCTCAACCTCCGAGGGACCTACACTTGTTCTTGCAATTCCAGAGATTATGAGAGTGATTTGAGAGATTAGGAGTGTTAGGAAAGTGCAAAAGAGTGTTAGGGAACTTGTATTTATAGTGGTGAAGTAGGTTTAGGTGTTAATGAAGCTTTAAAGACAATTACGTGAGAGTTGGAGATGAGAAAGTGCCAATCCCGTGCATAGAAGAAACTTTCTACGCATACAGGGGCTAGACACCCCACCTAGCCTAAGGGGTTAAGGCTTGGCGTAGCGCCAAGCCCCTATCTGGCCATCAGTTTCATTTTTTCCACTTTTGGTCCCCGTAGTTTGTTAATTTATATGTTTTGATGTGTAACTTGTATAAAGGACATGTAATTAAGTATAAATCAAGCATTAAAGAATAAACCAAGTATTGTGAGAGTATTATCATGTATATCGCATGTATAATGAGTATCAAACACATATTTACGACTGATTGTATGTAAACCAAGTTTATGTTTGCGCGAATGACGAATATGTATCAAGTGTGTGAATAAATCGAATGACAAGTATGTATGAATAATCATTGTATAATTCTTATAAATGATCAAGTTTTATTACGATCAAGGTCTCGGATTACCATAATTTGAAAACAAAATACGATTACAAGAAATACGGTTTCCAAAAATAGAAGTACAAGATAAACTTTCTAAATACGGAAAGTTACAAAAAGCGAGGCGTTACAGTGGTGATGGTTCAATCATCGTGGTTAGGGCTGTAAACGAACCGAACGTACAGCAAAACGTTTGTGAACCGTTCGGCGGGAAGTTCTCTTACAGCCGTTCGTTTAATAAATGAACGAACATGAACAAAGAATTTCGTTCGATTAATTAATTGAATAAACACGAACAAAGATCACGTTCATACAATTGCCTTCGTGAACTTTCGGTAATATATT
This sequence comes from Helianthus tuberosus, assembly GCA_030545235.1. Taxonomy (NCBI): domain Eukaryota; kingdom Viridiplantae; phylum Streptophyta; class Magnoliopsida; order Asterales; family Asteraceae; genus Helianthus; species Helianthus tuberosus. The sequence goes on from CM060436.1 coordinate 11,664,358, forward strand.
CGTTAGGTCCTTTCATGGTCGTGTGTCTTGTTTAATTAGTGTTTAGTCATTAGAAACTTTGATCTTTGAAACATCTTTTTAGGATAAGTATGTTTATGATTATTGTGTCTAATGTGTGCCTTTATTATGGGATAATTATGTTTATGATTATCGTATCAAGTGCTTAACAAGATGATTATGTCTAATATTTGGGATTAAGAATGCATTTTTTTTACTTTAATGGTATATGTTCGTTTGTGTTCGTGAACTGTGCGTGAACAAGTTCAATTCCTTAATGAACGAACAAGAACAAGAATTTTCGCTCGATATGCTACGCGAACGAACATGAACAAGACTACGTTCAATTCGTTTACTGCCCTACCGTACCCGTGGTAGACAAAAAGACGTAGTTTAATACTAAAGGGTGTGAGTTGCCGTTAACAGAGATGTTCAATTGTTCAAAAAATTTATATCAATCATAGATTATTAACTCTCATCAACATTATATTCAGCAAATCCCACCAATAGCAAAGCTAAGGTAGGGTCTGAGGATGGTAGGATGTAGACGGCCTTACCTACACCCCGTAGAAATAGAGAGACTGCTTCCAGTGAGACCTCTGACTCGATAATAGTTTTGCATCAAGCCTTAGACCTAAGAACATATCACACTCAGCAATCAGGAAAAGACCGATTGATGCATGTACCCCCTTATCTTTCGGCTATCAACGTTACCACATAATGCATAATAGATTAAATAACTCTTCATCCCTTAATTATAAAATAATTAATTTGTATTCTTTTTAGAGTTAATTGCCATTTTAGTCCCTGTGGTTTGGTCCAATTTGCCAGTTTAGTCCAAAGGTTTCATTTTTAACATCTGGATCCAAAAAGGTTTCGTTGTTGCCATTTTGATCCAACTGACTTAACTCCATCCATATGTGTTAAGTCTGCCAAGGGCATTTTAGTCATTTTATTTTTCTTTTAATTAATCCTTTATTCTTTATTGTTTAAAAACATTAAAGATATGTTGGATGAACCACCCGTACATTTAGATTCGAATATGTTTTCCCCTATTACGCATCCTCATATGCAACTCAAATTCGGACCTGCATATGTTGGCAACCACGGAGTTGTGAACTCTGGTTTTGAAGAAAATGGAATGCAAAATCAATCCGGGAGTGCAGAGTTCTGGAGCAATTGTCTAGCTGTATCAGATCAGCTAGACAATGATTCTGGTGTTAATGGCGGGTCTGTTGCCCAAGCTTCATTTCCTGGAGTTAATGTTAAAGAAAATGATTATAGTGGCGAATCAGACGGTGAAGTCATCCGTATGAGTAGGGATTTCTCTTTCCAGCCTGAAGCTTTTGAAACTGGAATTGCTCAAGCCAAAGAAGATTATTGCGGCAGCGTCGATAGTGAAGCTGCATTTGCATCCAACAACCAACATATTTCTGATACAGGAATCAAGATAAGGAGACACCTTACGCAAAGTGTTGCTAACAGTCCAGACTTTAACGCTCAAGGAACAGCACCGAGAAGAATCCGTTTTCAAAAGAAACTTCAAATGGGGCCGGTCACCACCCGTAGTGAAGAAGAAAACGAACGGAAACCGATCATCCGTTTTCAAAAGAAGCTTCAAATGGGACCGGTCACCACCCGTAGTGAAGAAGAAAACGAACGGAAACCGATCATGATTAAGGTAGTTTTCAACTTATAAATATTTCAACTCCCCGATAAGAGTGTTGATTTTGAAACCGGGATTTTGAAGGAGGAAGGCCCAACTGCTGTCTCCACAGTTGATGGAGGATATGATCAAGATATTGTTTCACATGTAAAGCCAAAAGCCGACTTTATTCTTGGAATTCGTGTGCATATGCATAAGGTGCTTCTGGTTCTGGGCTTGTGTGTAGGAATTGCTAGTTTGTGGAAATGTTTGACTTGTTGAGTTTTGTAGTGAGAGATGGCTGATTGTTGTGAATTAGTAGCCTTATTAAAAGAAAAATGAAATGACTAAAATGCTCTTGGCATACTTAACACATATGGATGGAGTTAAGTCAGTTGGACCAAAATGGCAACGATAAAACCTTTTTGGATCCAGATGTTAAAAATGAAACCTTTGGACTAAACTGGCAAATTGGCCCAAACCACAGGGACTAAAATGGCAATTAACTCTTCTTTTTAATTGTGGTATAGACAGAGTCCACATCTTGTGGGCCACTAAAGTTTCAGTCAACCACACCACAGTCTTGGCCCAATTAAAACATCTTTGTGTGTGTGCGCGTCACAACAAGAAATGTTTTGTCTGGATTCGAACATGTTTGACCATTAATTCAAAGGTCTGGATTCGAACATGTTTGACCATTAATTCAAAGGTAAAATCACTGACTGACTGATTTGATATCATGTCTGAAGATTATGCCATAATCGTAATCTCATGGCTTTATAGTCTTTGGAGTGTTATTTAATTTGTTGTAGTATTTTTAATTACATTGGTTATAAAGTCCATCTGACTAGTGAACAATAGAGACCGATTCCACGTCGGTGCCACAACCACGCTACCCCGTTTCCCGCCCCATCCGGCGGTGTGCCACCCCCTTCACGCCAAGCCCCCTTGCCATGTGGTAAGGGGCGTCATGCCACAGTAAATGGCTTATGGTGTTCTTCCACCTCTCCCACATTTAGATAAGCGACCAGAATATGTATTGGTGGTGTTTGAAATGATTAAGAGCCTTCCAAATGAGGCTTCCATGGGGTGTCCTAGAGGCTTGCGTCGCGTCTTTAGGCATTGGGGAAGGTTGTTCGTAACTTTTCTGTGAAGGTGCGTCCGTGGCTAAGGACGACTAGAAACAAAGTGGGGTGGGCTAGCTTGGGTTTTTTTTTTTTATAAAATTGAAACTTTATAATATTAGAAACTTTTATAAATATTTATGAAATAAGTTAACGCTTAAATGATATACGTTAAAAAAATAAGCAAATAATTTGATTTAAAAGCGGTGAGATATATTAATATAGGAATATAAATATATTTATAAAGATGATATATATTGGAGATGAAATGAATGTTTTTCAATAATAAATGCATTATATTATATAACTTTTTTTATTGGTGTTACACATATTCTCAACTCTACACCTACTCTCCTTCTAAAATTACCATACCTATGCACTATAGGATTTGAACCCACAATCACTTGGTTGAAGAGCGCACCGACATTTTGATATAACTACCGTACACAATTTTAAGGGTTAGTAGGATCCCTATTCGGGGATGCTTTAAGATAAGGTTTAATACAATATAGTTAAATAATAGTTATATCAACGATTAATTATTAATGAAATGACTTGTAGCAATGTCACATAATGATAAGTTGCCTTATTGGCTTTGCTTATAGTTGTAAGATTTTATTTATCCTTTTGGATTATCAATGTGCATGTTTCATGGTATGTTGCACTTTATTGCTTAAACATAGAGAGGCTTAGAATATGAACATGCAGAAATGATACACAACTATATATTTCATTACTGTGTTTCAAGATATGGTGTTCTTCTACAAACCATTCATAGCAAGACCTATGAATATACATACATACGCCCAACACATTTCATTTTTTTTAATTACGTATAATACCTCGTAACTTTATTTAACTAAATACCCACACGCACACATGAACACCATATTTATGGTCGGTTCCTTGACCTTAAGCCGTTGCAATCGGGCCCGAGTTAACCCTATCTTCCATGGTCTTCATAGCTTCAAACCGAGGCTCCTTTGCCTGAAACTTGACCGCGGTATAGAGCTTCATGTAGTCCTCAAACACGAATTTGGGGTAAATGTTGCTCTTCTCTTCTTCCTTGTTTACTAGTTGAGGCGCAGGATAGATGACCGCATCACTTCCAGGGTTGTAAAACGATGCTATCGACATGCGGGTCCCATCTGTCTGAGCAATCACTCTATGCATCACACTTTTGTACCTTCCATTAGTGATCACCTGACGTAGAAATAATAAAAACCTCGTAAGATATTATGTATTATTAATCAACTATATATGGGGATATAATAACGTACCTCAAGCTGATCACCTAGATTAATTACAATGGAATGGTGCATCGGCGGTACATCAATCCACTTGTCGTCTTTAAGGAGCTGGAGTCCACTGACCTTATCATCCTGAAAGAGCAAGATGACGCCACCCGCATCGGTGTGGGCCCGCAGACCCTTGATAAGGTCGGGCTTAGGGCATGGAGGATAGTTGCTGACCTTGGTCCCGAAAGTGGGACCCTTAGCACCATAAAAAGCCTTCTTCAAGTAACCCTTCTCTAACCCCAAATTCTCACAAAACATGTCCAAAATATTCTCTGCCAGTTTCTCTAGCTCTTTAGCAAATTCCCTCATCACCTTCCTATCATATACCATCATAAATAAAAATTCCCTAAGGTATTATGTATTATTAATCAACAATATATATGACGGAGTTAATTACAATAAAATCTACCTAACATATTCTATCTTAATATACATGGAGCTAGATAATTACAATAAATCCTAACTAATATATAATTAAAGTACCTATACTCGTCTTCGAGATCAGGGATCTCAGAAATGTTGGATTCGGGTAGATGGCGGATATAGAAAGTGCTCTCCCAGTCTAGATCATCAATTTGATTCTGAACAGCTTCTAAGCCTTTGTTAGCAACCATCTCTTTGAACCTGTCCTCCATACACTTCTTGTAATGCCCTTTTGTCATCTTCTCCACAGTGTCCAGAAGCTCAGTTGATATCCCATGATTCACAATCTTCATACTTCAACTCATTAGTATATATATATACATATTGTAAATTAACAATAATATACATAGAGAGAATACTGCTAAGGTTTTTACTAGGGATTCAACTCACTAGTATATATACATATTGTAAATTAGCAATAATATACATAGAGAGAATATCGAGCCGGGGGTCTCACTGGAAACAGCCTCTCTATTCCTACGAGGTAGAGGTAAGGCTGTCTATATCTTACACTCCTCAGACCCTACCTTAGCTTTGCTATTGGTGGGATTTACTGAGTATGATGATGATACATATAGAGAGAATATGGCTAAGGTTTTTACTAGGGATTCAACTTATTAGTATATATATACATATTTTTAATTAACAATAATATACATAAAGAGAATACGGCTAAGGTTTTTTACTAGGGATTCAACTCATTAGTATATATACATCATAGAGAGAATACGGCTAGGGTTTTTAACTAACGAAAAGCGAATAGTAGATAAACAAAGGAAAACAAGACGATAAATAGAAAAAAAAAAAAAAAAAAAACTATCTAGGTTAACCTAGAAAACGGACAAATTAGGGCGATCCCAATACAAACAAAGCAGACCTTAGGGCTTGCATCATGGCCCCTATCTTTAAACTCCTACGTTTAAACTTTAAACGGTCGTTTGAGGATTCATTTTATGGCCGTTTAGGGTGTGGGAATAACAGGACCCTATATGGCTATATTATATAATATATCATACCTCAAAGAATCCCCAGTTTTCACAAGCATCATTGATGAGGTTCATTGTTTCACCTCTTTCTTCTCCATTGAGTTTCTCCATGTTCACAACTGGGAATGTTGCCATTATTATGTTTTCTTTCTTTCTTTCTTTCAGGGTCTTAGTGTAAATTGTATGTGTGTGGAATGAATAGGTGGTGGGGTGCAATTTATAGAGAGAATTAAAGGTGGTAGGGGGAAGTGGTGAAAGAAAGTTTTGAAGAGGACTCGGTAAAACTTGTTGGTGGGACCCTCTATTAAAGTTATGGTGAGCCAAACAACAAGGGTCTACATCATCTCTTTACTTCTATCACCATCCGGGTGTATCAATTCATTTCATAATCGATCTACTCTTTGATTTTCTACTTTTTCATAAATGAAATGCTAGCTGTTCTTGGAATAATGTTCTAAAACTTCTATATTCTATTATGACTTTCTTTCAAGTTTTTTTTCTGTATATTGATAGTTTGATACATCCATTTTTGTCTGTAGTTATGTTTGCATCTTTTAGACATTTATTTATTGGAATGATGATGTTAACTTAAACACTAATTTTAAGTAGAAAATTTGGATAAAACGCATATACAATTTTTACATTTTGTACGTTTTAACCATGTCACATACAATCGTTACGTATCGCACTTGTCATGCTCTTTTTCTACCTCTGATTATATCTATCAAACGCTATGTAATAGTAAAATATATATGACTTACGTTTTTCTATTAAAATTGGTTATGTATTAAACATTTGAACATACCCCTTATTATATAAATATATTTGTTTTTTTTTATACGAAAGCCTATTATATGATTTTTAAATTATATTTTAGAACATGGATATAGATATACATATGGATATACATATACATGTATATATCAAGTGGTCCATGCACGTCTTTTGGGGTGGGTGTATGACTATTATATTATACATATTAAAACCAACTGATCATGAATAGTGTTTTCCAGTTTTTAAATAATTGCTTATTTTTTAATAATATTTAATTTACTATATATATAGGAACATGATCAGGAAAAAACACTTCAAAGTGTGAGAACGGTGAGAACGATTTTTAGCCACAAGATCTTAGTGGTTTGTGCTGAGATTGATGCGGTGACATTTTCGTAAATACTAGGGGCATTGGAACTACCAGGAGAGGTAAAATAGGAAGATCCAAACAAGGGTGCACATGTTAATCACATGCCATTTCCCCCGATCATATTTAAACGGCAATAACTTTTTTATACGCGATTACTTTTTTCAAAATAATCACACCATAAAATTCAACGTTTTTTATCTTTCTAACGAGTATACTATTGATATACTTTACGAAAAAAATGAACTGGGTTTTTATGACGTTTTTCAGAACTGAGCATTTTATGGCGTTTTAGACTAGGTATTTTCATGACATTTTTTTAAACTAGGTATTTTTATGGTGTTTTAACTAGGTATTTTCATGTCGTTTTTCTGAACTGAGTGTTTTATGGCGTTTTCAACTGAGTTTTTCATGGCGTTTTCAACTGAGTTTTTCATGGCGTTTTTCTGAACTGTGTGTTTTATGGCGTTTTTAATTGGGTATTTTCATGACGTTTTTCTAAACTGGGTGTTTTATGACGTTTTCAACTAGGGTATTTTCATGGCGTTTTTCTGAATTGGGTGAACACCCAGTTCATGTGAGTAAGTTTTTTTTGACAATATTAGCCCTTAATGTAATTTAGCATCAATGCCACCTATCAACACCAAAATCGTTCTCACTATTCTCACACTTTTTATCATTTTCCCTAAATCATGACCCTATATGTATATATATAGGAACATGATTAGAAGAAATCGACTCAAAGTGTGAGAACGATTCTCAGCCACAAGATCTTACTGGTTTTGTGGCTGAGATTGATACGGTGACATTTTTGTAAATACTAAGGGTCTTGAAACTACCAGGAGGGGTAAAATAGGAAGATCCAAACAAAGGTGCACATACTAATCAGATGTCATTTCCCCCGGTCATATTTAAACGCCAATAACTTTTTTTATACGCGATTATTTTTTCAAAAAAACACACCATAAAACTCAACGTTTTTTATCTTTACAACGAGTATACTATTGATATACTTTTCGAAAAAAATGAACTGGGTTTTTATTGCGTTTTTCTGAACTGAGTGTTTTATGGCGTTTTAGACTATGTATTTTCATGGTGTTTTTCTGAACTAGGTGATTTTATGGCGTTTTAACTAGGTATTTTCATGTCGTTTTTTCTGAACTGAGTGTTTTATGTCGTTTTCAACTGGGTTTTTTCATGGCATTTTTCTGAACTAGGTGTTTTATGACGTTTTTAACTGGGTAGTTTCATGACGTTTTTCTAAATCGAGATCCCGCCGCGAAGCGCGGGGGAAATCAACTAGTTATACATATTAAAACAGACTTTTCATGAACAGTACTCAAAAATTTTTTTAATATTATTTATACTTTTCATTATTTTATTACTTAATTGATTTCATTATTATGATTATTATTATATTATATATATTTAAATCATTATTTTTATTATGTATCAACTCTATAACATTTATGAAATTTGGTGAACGGTAGTTCACCTCCTTTAGGCCAAAATCAATTTACGATTTTGTACTCAAATTTTTTGTAATATTATTTATACTTTTCATTATTTTATTACTTAATTGATTTCATTATTATGATTATTATTATATTATATATATTTAAATCATTATTTTTATTATGTATCAACTCTATAACATTTATGAAATTTGGTGAACAGTAGTTCACCTCCTTTGGGCCAAATCAATTTACGATTTTGTCTTCGTTTTAAAATTACGATTTTGTCATCAGGTTAAATTACAATTTTCCCTCGGTTCAAAATTACGATTTTGCCCCGTTTAAATTTACAGTTTTGCCATTAGTTTTGTTCTGTTTGTTCCTCCCAGCTAAATTACGATTTTACCCTCAATTTAAATTTACATTTTTATCATTGTTTTTGTTTGCTTTCCCAGTAAAATTACGATTTTGCCCCCAATATATAACTATAGACACAAGATGGGGGAATAGTGCCAGGAAGCTGCCTGGCACTCCCCCATTGGCCCAACCAATTTACGATTTTATCCCTGCTTTAAAATTAAGATTTTGCCATTATTTCAAAATTACGTTTTTACCCCAGTTCAAAATAAAATTATGTTTTTGCCCCCAACAAAAATTACCATTTTGCCCTCGGTTCAAAATTACGATTTTAACCTGTTTAAATGTACAGTTTTGCCATTAGTTTTGTTTTTTCCTCACCCAGCCAAATTACGGTTTTGCCCTCAATTTAAATTTACATTTTTGCCATCGTTTTCCTTTGCTTTCCCAGTTAAATTATGATTTTACACCATGTGTAAAATTACAGTCATGCCATCGTTTTAGTTTTTTTTTGACAAAACTATAGTAGTGTTTTGTTTTAGTTGTTTGACTCGGTGTGATTTTTATTCGTGCAGGCGGCTGCTTGCACACGCTCATTTATCCTAAAATATTACAATTTTGCCTCCAGTTTAAAATTAGTGTTTTTCTATCGTTTTTTTTTTTTTCTTAAACAAAAGTATGATAGTGTTTTAATTTAATTGGTTGACTCAATGTAATTTTTTTGAGATCGTGTTATGAGTAGTATATACAAATAACCGAAACACAGACGTTCATGTTATGAGAGATAAATATTCGGCTTATTACCCCGCAACACGTGTGGGGCAAAATCTAGTTTATATGATGTACCATTGATTTTGGTCAGTCGATTTCAACCAATATAACGTCTTTTCTTGACTTGAATGAGTCAATATCCAATATATGGTAATGTACTACTCTTATTACATGAAATACAAGTTCGTGTCAAATTATTGGCATGAATAAAAAATAATGAAATATTTTTGTATTGAGATAGGATTTTTAACCCCAAAGAAAACGACAAGTTTTACAGCATATATAATGTGCTAGACAACTTGGTATTGAATCAATTGGCGGATCAGATTTGAACGTTTTGTCTTTTTATATGATTGTTGTCGTACCTTTAATATATAGGTAATGAGATTTTCTGGATTTTGGAGTGGGTTTTCTGTCGGTATCGATTCAGTTTTTTTGCAGTATCAGTATGATATCAACGTTTGGTATAGCAACCGAAAGAGATACACTCGTTGGGATATCAATACGTGTTTTACATCGATCGAAAACTACAAAACGAACACTGATACCGACATTAATGTTTAGCCGGCATCAGTTAGTTTCGTTACTTAACACGTACTATCGTACAGGCATTCGCTATAGCGTATGTACCGCCACGTCGAGACAACAATAACAATGAATACGATACTAGTACTAGTGTTGTTTGATCAATATCGGTTAGTTTTCACGTAAACGAAAAAACCAACTATGTTTGGAATCGTGGATAAAAATAAACACGACCAAACGGTATATTCAAAATTATAAAACGTTGTATATATTTTACTACTAAATACACCATGTCGAGAAAACCATAAATATTAACACGACACCAAACGACAAAGAACAAACAAACAATTAGATTTGACTCTAATCGTAGATAAAAATAAGCATACTATAACTGTATATTCGAAACTTATAAGACGTTATATTATATTACCAAAATAACAAAAAAGGTAAACACGTAATCTTCTAAAAGAAAAAAAAAGCTACATCATGATGTAGTTAAATGGATGACATTTATATTTGTGTTTCGATCACTTACACGTTATGAATTATAACTCGGTTTTAGTAGGGTTGTTCATGAGCTGAGCCAGGACAAGCTTGGGCTCGACTCGATTATAAACCATGTCAGATCGGCTCAGCTGGAATTGAAACCGAGTTGAAAAATCTAAGCTCAAGCTCGGCTTGATTTTTAATCGAGCTAGTTTGGCTTGACTTTTTTAGGCTCGAATTTAGAAAGAAGTATTAATACACACTTTTCAAAATTCAACAGTTAAAAATATTATTTAATAGTTCAAAATAACATACTACAACTTAATATATTACAAGTCAAAATCATGTTCAACTAAACACAAAACAAGTTTCAAATTTCAACAAAATACATATAAGTTCATTTGCATGATATCAACACCCAAATATGTCGTAGATATCCAATTGTACTCCTAAATACATGCAAATTATCAACTTTTTGTAATACATTATATGTATATAAAAATAAAATATCAAGAAAAAACGAGCCATATCGAGCGAGTTTTTTCCAAGCTAAATACGAGCGAGCTTCGATCCGCGAGCTTTTGGACATCCCTAGTTTTTAGTAAAATTTATATCTATACATAGATAAAAAATAAACACGTTAAAACGAGATACTCACAATTTTATAAAACATTTGTACATTAAAAACAATAAGCCAAAAAAAAATCAAATATGCTCAAAAGTAATTATAATAATTATAATAACTAAAAAAATCAAAGGCATGGGGTTTTAATGGTTTATAAATATTATGACAAAATATTTTTTCTTTTATACTATATTTTAAAATATTTATAATATAGCATAAAAGAAAAAATAATTGTAATTATTTTTAGCTGGTGAACTTCCCCCCAATGCGATGGAAATTGGTTTCAGTCGGTATTAATTTAGTTCGTTACGACATCTGAAGGGTACTAGTACTCGGTATAGTCTACGATACCAAATTTCCGCGCATCTAGGGAGAGCCAAGGGGCTGGCGGTGGTCGAGTAGTCCACCTTGGTCACAGCACCCGATGTCACAATGGTTGATATGTCGTCACTTGCTATTTAAAAAATATAGGGAAAATTACCAATCTAGCCGGTTGACCAAGTGGTTTACAAGAATAGCCATTTGACCAGGCATAAAAATGCCCTTTCACGTTTCCCCAGCCAAGTGAACTCCCATTTTTATGCACCTTCAACCAGCCACTAATAAACTGACACGTGTCCCTTGAACCTGAAGAGGCTTAATGCCGCTACACCAGCTAGCCGAGCCGTTTCAGGCCCAAGCCGAGCCGCTTCGCGCCCCTGCCCCACAAGCTAGCCAAGCCGCTACACAAGGTAGCCGAGCCGTTTCAAGGTGTAGCCGAGCCGCTTCGCCCCCTTTCCCACATTTCAAGATACATTTTAAATATTTTATGATAAATTTTATATTTTATGTACATTGCAAGATACATTTTAAATTTTATATTTTGAAGACTTTATATATGATAAATTTTAAATTTTGTATTTTGAAGACTAAATAAGACAAGACTTTATTTATTAAGATACAATAGCAAATAAACGGACAAGCATTTATGTAAACGTACGATTAAACTAAAAATCTAAAAATAAAAATAGATTATTCCTAAGGCCAATCACCCAAGAAGAATGGGGGCGGCGAGACCGAACGATCACTGTCACGACCGTCAGATCTTGGCGAATACCAACATGTACGACGTGGGCTCTCTGGTGTTGGGCATCGAGTGTCCTCCTCCCCCCACCATTCTGCGTATTCCTCTCCCGGGTCCGTTTCATAGCCTTCCGGTCTTCCTTGCTCCAACATCTGGTTAGGTTGATTAGTGTTTGGCGATGCAATTTGAAGTGTGCTCATTGCTAAATCGTATGCCAAGTTCAAATCTTGAACTGTTAAATCGTCTGGATGTTCTTGCTGGTAATATTCATAAACAATGGTTTCGTTTTTTAGCGGTTGGTTTGCAGCTGAGGTAATTGAAGGTGGTGGGTTTGTAGTTTCTTGGTTCAGACGACGTCGTGTTAATCTCCCAGGTGCGGGAAGAATCTGGTTCGAAGGTGGAGGGTTCGGCCGACGTCGAGTGGATCGCCGACGGGGTGCGGATACCACTGGTTCGTTAGTATCTTGGTTACCTACACCCATGTTGGTGTTCATAGTGAGTTATGTTTAATTTGAAGGTGTAAAGGTGTGTGTGTGGATGTTGGGGGGTTTATATAAGGCATTTTATGTTATTTTATGAAAGTATAAATGAAGTCATCATAATTCCATATAAATAATTAAACACTTGAAATAAATATCACTAAACAACATTTGGACGTGGTAAACATCGCCAGAAATACAGTTTATCGGCCATGAAACGTCTGTATGCTAAAAAATTTTGAATTGTTTCACCGGATCGATTAATTGGTTTGTCTGTTACTAGATGCTCCATAAGCATACACAGATAGACTCCCTCATTTCCTGAGAGTGACCTGTTAGACACCATGTATTCTTCATTAAGCTCGAAAGTCATGCATTTTTCCGGTTTGCCTGTCTTTTTCCAATACCGCAAATGCACCAACAAAGCTCCTAAATAAACGGCGATCTTTGTCAACCGTGGGTGAATGACATTTCTGTACTTTTCACCAACACATAAGTCTTCACATGCATATATAACTAATTCTTGAGTTACCAACTCAAGTCGAAGCAGCAGCCATTCCCTATTTTCCAGCGGGAGTGGGAAAAAAACGTAATCAACGTCGATGAAAGAAGGAAATGGGTTTAATTTACCATTAGCATACATAGCCACGTTTTTAGTAACAGAGTCTAATAAATTCTCATAAAATTGTGGTGGTAGAATAGTCCAACGCAAGTTTAGCATTGTATTCCTTTGAAGTTCTCTATTCCTCCAAGCCATTAGTCTTCCAACCCATCCTTCAATATGCTGTACAAGTATCATTTATTAATTGGTAAATATGTTAACACCAAAAATAATTTACTTGAATCAAAATACGACATATTGTAGAAAGATGTAAACAAAATTTACTGTAGCCGTTAAGTAGCCGTTACTACGATATCCCAACAGGGCGCCCCAAAAATTTTTGTCTAGCTCAATTGATCTTAAGAAAACAGCAGAGTAGCAGAACGGAGCGTCTCCATTATTGTAAAATGTGACAACATCTTTCGACCAATTCCCAGCTTCGTCGTCTGGAATTGCCCATCTACCTGTTCTGTGCAGGTGTAAGCTTTCACGGTTCTGTACAAACTGGTTGTCTTCAGCATTTTGTGGATTTGAAAATTCAGAGGACGAACTTTCACTCGTGTTTTTTGGCGCCCTCCATTTTCTAAGAATCCAACTTGATGATTTATTAACGGGTTGAGAGCTGTATACATCATTACTGTTTTTATTAGACATTTCTTCCAACACATATATGAGAGAAAGTAGTTTTTTCGTGTGTTGTATTTATACTCCAAGTCATAGGATTAATTATAAATAACTATAATTATAAATTGTTTTCTTTATTAATTTGCTATGTTAATAAAATAGAACAAAAATATAAAAATAATTATTAAATATATAATATATGGGGTACCGACGCATAAAGCCGCTACACATGTCAGGTATGCCGCTACACATGTCAGGTATGCCGCTTCACCCAACCGGCGCGTATTCCCTATGTTGATAAGACCCTTCGCTGCCTTAAGCCGGTTCACTTTTCACTTATGCCGGTTCACGTTTCACTTATGCCGCTACCGCTGCCTTAAGCCGCTTCACCTATGCCTTTTCATTTTCCTGCCAACCGAGCCACAAATGCCGCTACCGCTGCCACTTAAGCCCGTTCAACCTGATCCCGAGCCGCTACACCTTTCAAATAACCCGGTTCACCCTATGTTGACACGTGTCCGCCAAAATAGTTTATACGAAAATGAGCTCTCACTTTCCTCTATTGTCTCTTTTGAACCCGACACACGTGCACCCGTTTGTAGACCCGAACCGGTTTACAGTGGACCACGGACACTGCACACGTGTTTGGAAGAAGGGAAGGGGACCACCACCACTATCCGCCGAGTCCAGCCACCGCAGAGTCCCACCACCACCCTGCCTCGCCACCACGTTTTACAGTAGGGGACCATGGACCAGTTTTACCAGGGCCCGAGCCGACCAGGTAACATTGAACAAGATCCGATGATGGAAGGTGTTGTATACCAATCGTACCAATCGCCTGCACCTGTAAAGGTAAGTATATTTTTTTATTTTTTTTATAATATTACTACCTTGTGTTATTTCTTTTTAGTTTAATTCATAGTATTGTGACATTTTATTTTTTATCTTAAATTACTAGAAAGTCCAAATCAAAGTTAGACAAAAATGGTCGGTTATAAAGCGATTGAAGGTTGCCATGTCCGAACTAACCCATTCATATATCAGGGAAACTTGTTTTGGTAATTATTTAGATATAAAAAGTACTGTATGTGATAGCAAGCTTTTAATTGGTGTTGCAAGTCTGCAAGAAAATACACCTACACCGCATCTTGGTATTCCTTATAAGCTTGCCGGAAGGACCCTAATGTTTACCCCTAAAAATTTCTGTCTAATTACCGGGTTAGAGTTTGGGCACACACAGTGGACACCAAAGGATCACGAAAATTCCTTCAAACGGAGAACGTTCGATGGCAAAAAGAGTGTTAACATGGCAATGATTGAAGAAAAATTCGATGTTCTCAAGACATTAGATCCAGATGATCAAACGAGGATTTGTCTTTTGTTGTTGTTAGGAGAAGGTTTTTTGGGACTCCAACGAACTAATGTTTTTGATGATAGATTGATACACCTCGTAGACGATCTGGTGGTATTTAGCCAGTATCCATGGGGGAATTATTTTTGGGAAAACACGGTTAGGAATGTTTATAATATGTACATTCGTCAAAAAAAAGACACCGTTGGTTTTTCTTTAACCGGCTTCGTCTGGCCCTTCAAGGTAGCACTTTCAGCTCATTGTTCATTACATTTATATGTTGATTAATTAAATATTACAGATTCTACCCATTTATTTGCAGATGTGGATCATGGAGGTTTTTCCAGAATTTCGAGCAGAACCCGAATTATTTCAAAAACCGTCGATTCCAAGATTTTTAGGTTGGGGACCCGGAACTAAGTACCAGAAGCAAGGTGTGGATAAATATCTTCGTAATGCCATTAAGGTATTTTCACTAAATTTAACATTATAAAACATATTTATTTACTTTAGGGTAACTGTTTTTATAATTTTTTCCATCCCAAAATACAGAAACCTGAATTCCAACCTCTTATGTGCATACTACCCACCGAGGCTGAGATGCAAACTGAGTGGTTTGCCGCCAGTTCAGATTATTTGGATCATGAACGTCAACTGTATGAATTAGGAACGTCGTCTGATGTACGGTCACATATGCCGGCTCAAGTACGTGCCGAGGATTTAAATGCGGTGTATAGCAATATTTTCGGTTTCAATGAGCCGAAACAACCGTTTTCCCCGGCACCAGACCGAACAGAAATTCCACAACAAAATTTTGGTCCCGCTCAGTTTTCTTATGGGGTAGATTCTAATGACGACCTTATTGCAAAATTTAAGTTGCTGATGGATGAAAACAACCAGAAGTTAACTGCCATGTTAAGTTCGGCGGTTTTACAGGGTGTTCGGCCGGTTCCTGCTGGTACTCCATTTTCCATGCCAGAAGTTAACTTTAATGATAAGGTAATACTTATATTTTTTTAATTTATAATTTTTATAAATATTTCATAATAATCATTAATTCAATAAATTTAAAAATTTTAGGGTGTAGCTGACGCGTTTGGTTTCTGCGATAATAGTTATCATGTGCCAACCGACAACTTAATGAAAGAAGATATTGTAAGTTATAAAGTCATGAAATTTTGAAAATATATTTTTTCGAACTGTTTAGTCTTATATATATTTTAATTTCTCATAGAATGAGGATGCGGAGTTGGTGAAATTGCGGCGCTCTGAACGGCTTGTGAAGCCCGCCTCCTGTGTGCTATCACCATTTATTGTTTTTAAACATTTGAAAAAACGGCAAACAAGGAAGCGAAAAACCGATGATCAAAAGATCGCTGAGATCACGAGTTGGTATCCTAGTAGTGGCGATGTCCAGCTCCGATTAACGACGGGTGGACTCGTAGGTCCGTCATTCTGGTCAACACTGCTAGGTGATGATAACGAGGGGTGGTTGAGCGATGATGTAAGCAATATATATAAAATACCTATAAAATATTATAAAATATAACATATATTAATTAATTTTATGTATACATTATTATTAATAATATTAACCGTTTTTATTTATATAACAATTTTAGATATATTATCTGTTAACAGCATATCTATGGTTGGATGATCCACTTGTATGAATCGAGAGATTCTAACGCCCGTTGGAGTATTTTACCCCCATATTTCCAAATGTATTTTTTCGGAGCGACGGTCCCTGACCAAACGTACAAGGGTTATTATACCGGGAAGGTGGAACCTTTTCCATCAATTACTACAGTTGACGAGGTTCTTTCTAATTTAATTTAAATTTTATTTATTTACATAGTTCCGTAAAAGTTTATTAATTTAAAAAAATATTATAGGTGTATGTACCTTTGTTGATACCGCAAATGCACTGGTTTTTGGGCGTTTTCAACCTGGTTAACCGTACTCTGACTGTTTACGACAGGTACTATTCCTTTTCGTTGGTGTTTTTAATTTAATTTAAAATTTATTAATTTATTAATTGTAACATTTCTTTTACTTTGTCATTGTCTAATATGTTTTATGTTTCGTAGCCTTGCAGAATCGCCATTCTTGGATAGGGGAAGAGCCGAAGTGCTTACTCATATTAATTTTGTCTTTGACAATTGGCTACGTAGGCACGGTTACTACTCCACAATGCCCATACCGCTAACTTACCCCTTTCGGGTTACTTTTGCACACAACGTGCCTCAACAATCGGGGCCTTTAGGAGATTGTGGGGTTTGGGTTTGCATTTTCCTGGAAAGGCTAATTAACGGGAAGCGGATTAATGACGATGAATGCCCCAACTTAACGGCTAGCAACATGAGGCGGCACCTTGCTATGCTTTTCTATGATTCAAAATTAGAAGGAGAGTCGAATGTTGAACAAATAATTCACAGTGTTGAAGATAATAGTGATGATCTTCAAGTACTAACGAACCCGTTTCGTTAGTTTTTGTTTTGTATTTGAATCAAGAACAGTTTAAAATATGATATTCTAGTATTTGTGCGTTATCGTGTTTTAAGGTGCTATGCAGAAATTGCGGCTCGCAAACAATTATAAAAAAAATATATATATATTGGCCACTTATTACACCTACCACCACCTATATATACACCCCCCACCAAACAGAAACAACTTCCCAAAATTCTACTCCACTTAGCAAAATGGTGCTATGCAGGAATTGTGGCTCGCAAACAATTATAAAAACTTCCTGGACGGCTACAAACCCGGGAAGAAAATTCTATTGCTGCATTAGTCGACGAGGACGCTGTGGGTTTGTGGATTGGGCAGAGGGGCCCTCATGCCAAAGGGCTATTGATGTATTTCGACATTTTATGCATGAACAACAACATGTGACCGTTGCAAATCAAACCAGTGAAATTAGGCATCTTCAAGACGAAGCGTTAACGATGGCGGTGAAGTATACACGCGTGAAGATGTTGTTAGTATTTAGCTGGGTTTTTTTCGTCATGTATTATGTTTTTCATTAGTATTAAATGTTCTAATTATAATTAAATAAATAGTTCAATTCTGAGTTTGCACCGCCTTTTTCGGCACTGGTAGTTTCTATTTGAGTTTATTTATTAACTACCAATACCCCATTCATTTAACTAACCTATTAAATTGTAATATTTAAAAACAATTAATAACTTTATCCACTTTTAAAAACAATAAAAACTTTAAATATTTAAAATTATAAAAGTATTAAACAGAAAAAAGGTGTTGGGTAGCGAAGGTGGTTGGGGTGGGTGGGTGGGTGGGTGGTAGGGGGGGTAGCGGTGGTGGTGGGTGGGTAGCGGTGGGGGGTAGCGAAGGTTGGCTATAAATAGCAACCATTCTACAAAAAAATTGTTGTAGTATTTCATTAAGGATAAGAAGTATATTTAGCCAACATGGTTCAATGGACAGAAGAAGAAGAAATAGCATTAGTAACTGCTATCGTTGACACTCAACGGAATTTACAACGCGGACAAACCGCGTATTGGGGGCAAGCGTTTCAACAATATCAACAGCACGTCGGCAACGCACGACACAACTTAAACGCGTGTCAACACAAATGGCGTGATCTTAAACCGAAGTTGGATCGGTTTAAACGTTACTTCAACCGTGTCCCGGCGGATGGCTTGAGCCACGATGATCGGGTATATATCGCGAGGGTCGAGTATAGGCACGAAGAGAAAATGGATTTTAAGTTGGTTCCCCACTTTAATATTTATCTTACTTTGTAGTAATTTTTTTTTAATGCTATGTACTTTTATATTTTTAGGATTTAATAAGTAGATTGTGTAATATATTTAGGTTTTAATAAGTAGGTTGTGTAATATTGTTAGGATTTAATATTGTAATATTTTTAGGCTTTATAAGACCGTTTTGTGTAATTGTTTGGTTTTTATTAAAATGTGTGCTTTAATATACGATGTGACAGCCTTTTTAAAAATATTAGGAGGTTTAAAAATCAAAGAAAACTGATAAAAGTATAAGTTGTAATTATGGTCTTGAAAACTTTAAAAATAAAAGAAAACTGATAAAAGTATAAGTTTGTAACTATTGTCTTGAAAACTTTAAAAATAAAAGAAAAATGATAAAAGTATAAGTTGTAATTATTGTCTTGAAAACTTTACAAATAAGTTCGGTGACTTTTAATATAACCTATACATTTATATGTACCTTACATAATATTTTAAAAAATATATATAAATTGTTTCGAAATATAAAGTGTGCATTTTTTTTTAAAATAATTGTTAGAAAAAAAATTTAAAAAACATAGATTTTTGGATATCTTGGTCAGATGGAGGTGGCTATATATACACATCTTTATGCTTCCTCTTTCCAACATACTGAGGAACTAATAATGTCGAAGAGGAGGTCTTGCTCAACCATTCCTCATCCAGTACAGAATACACTTTGGATCATTCAAGATGATCGATATGACAATTGGTCTCCAAATGCTCTTGAGTTTTACTACGATGGTGATACACCAACTTGCTATTCCACATACATGGGCATTACACCGTTAGGAAAAGACTGGTGGGGCGGACTTCTAGGCTATTGTGGCAATGGTTTTATACAAGAAACGGTATTTAAAAGCGTAAACATACGAACTATATATGTTTTTTTTAATATTTTTAAATTACTTTTGCCCTTTAATTTCCAGCACATAAATGCATGGTGTAACAAGCTAATGTATTTACGGGAAACTCAAAGCCAGACACGGCCGTGCCAGTCAAATGATTATCGTTGGACTATTATGCCCCCTCATTTTTTCAACATGCTAGTTGAACAGAATCATGATGCTTACAGCTACGCAGATGGGTCTAGAGAAAAATTTCCTGCATTTTGGAATGTGGATACGGTAAAAGTTTTTTATTATTTTATTAATTTCATCCGAAAATAATTTGATCCAGCCATTTAAATATCGACATTTTGTAGGTCTACATGCCAGTTTCACACAAGGATCAACACTGGTTAATCTTACAGATAAACATGTTGTCACTAAAAGTTAAAGTTTATTTCCCAAATAATTGTAATGTAATTCATTGTGGAGAGTCGTTTTGCATACATAAAAAAATACATCAAATTCTACTTGAATTTGAGTCTCCGTTCTTATGGTTTTTGGGTCGCATATCGTACTGGCAACGTTCTGGAATAAACGAGACTGATGCCTTGGAGTGTGCGGGGGATAATGTGTGGCCAGATAACGGGGATCATACAGGTCGAAATTCAGGTGTAATTATTTGTATGTTAATGGAAAAACTTGTTCAAAACGTTGCATTGACATGGGAAGAGGAAAATCTACAGGATTCTTGTGTCAGATACAGACGGTACATGGCGGATGAACTCTACGCTGGCCGATTCACACCTACAAATAACTGATGTTTGTGTCTATGCATGTAAAAGTAATTCAAGTTAAAATATAAATAGCTTTTTCGAGTACAAGGATTTCAACATAATGTTGTACATAAAAAAAATACCAAAATACTACACTAAAACTAAAAATCTCCCAAATTATAAGACGGAAAATAATTATCTGACGGATGATTTTCTGGTTCTTCATGAGCAACGGTTTCCTTGCCTTTACGCGAACGTTGTCGCGATGGCACTGGGGCTGAACAAACGTCACGATGATGGCCGTTTGACTTACACCTACCACAATATAGAGGAGTGGGTTCTTCCCCCCGAGACAAGATTCGGTTGTTTGCTCGCGGACGGCCAGACTGACGTTTTGTAATATGCGGGGTCCGAACATTTATAAGACCTTCTGGTATCTCCCATTCAGACTTATGAGGAAGAGGATTAATCGCTTCCTCGTAAGTTTTTTTATAAACTTCATTGGAATAACATCGGAAAGCATAATGACTGCAGTCAGTTTCACCTAAGAATTTGGATACGGCAATCACGTGCCCACAAGGTAGTCCAGAAACTTGCCAAACACGGCAACTGCATGTTCGATCGGAAAAATCTACAAAACCACCCTTTTTCGTGTCTTCAACATCAAAAGTGGTCAACCCGACACCAGCAACAGTCCAAGTTCTAGACCCATAAATTTTCTTTACAATTTTTTTTTGAGCCCACTGGGTAAGCTCATGTCTTTCCTTAATTCCCTCCAGCCGACGATCATAGAACCATTTTTGAACAGATTGACGGAAAAATTCAATAAGTTGGGTTACTGGCAATTTACGATAGTCTTTAGACAAAGCGTTAATTGACTCTGCACTGTTAGATGTCATATAATGATATCGATTGCCGGGACAATGCGCTCTTGCCCACTGACCAAACCCGATACTTACTAAAGTGTTCCGTATTCTAGGAACTGCAAGACATAGAGTGTGGAAAGACTCATTAAAATCAGACAACCGGTAAGATTTACATGTCTTCCACCAGAGGGTCTCGTATTCCTTTTTTTTATTCGACGGTAAACTTAAGTTCACCATTAAATGTCGACAGCAGAGACCGTGATAAGCGTGCGGAAACACGTTGCTTACAGCTAAATGTATTGAATTGGCCCTATCCGATATGATCGCCATATCTGGAATTTCAC
Organism: Helianthus tuberosus; assembly: GCA_030545235.1. Lineage (NCBI taxonomy): Eukaryota > Viridiplantae > Streptophyta > Magnoliopsida > Asterales > Asteraceae > Helianthus > Helianthus tuberosus. Next base: position 11,685,888 of record CM060436.1, read on the forward strand.
CAACACAGCCTTTAAGCTTTGAGAGGAACCATGTCCAAGAAGCACCATCCTCTGATTTGCCTATTCCATAGGCAATTGGTAAAATCTGGTTATTTCCGTCCATGCCAACTGCTAAAAACAACGTTCCTTTAAATTCACCCTTCAAATGGGCAGCATCTATAATAATAACAGGTCTTAAATTACGCATAAAACTACGAACCTGAAAAAAAGATAAAAAAAATCAGTGAATGGCCAGCTTATTTTAAGATAAAAAAATATTATTAAGGTTCCATCTTACCGCTGCACCAATAGCCACAAAGACCATTTCAAACCGACTCTCGTCGTCAACCCAAATGTGAGTCACTGTTCCGGGATTCGCCCGCTCCAAATTGTAACAATAAATTGGGATTTCAGCAAAAGAATCTCTGCTTGTACCTTGTAAGAGTTCTAAAGCATGACATTTTCCACGCCATGCTTGCATGTAACTAATATCAATTCCTAATTTTTGTTTAAAATCGGACTTTATCTCGTTTCCGCGATAAATTCGACCACCGTCCTTTAATTGAGGCACTAAATAATGACCCACAACTTGGGGGTTTGCCTGACGAAAATGTGGGTGTGTGAGCGTCTTTGAACATGTGTGTTTATCGTTGAAATATTTAACGTAAAATGCACTATCACGAGCAAAGCCGTATGCCCTAAAACGCCACTCACAACCATCAACAAAACATGACACTTCGTACCGTGTTTTAGACGATCTGTCAACTTTAAACTCAAATCGTTCTAACAAACATTTTTTACCCAATTCAAGTTTCATTTCTTCTTTGCTATTAAAAATGTAGCCTGGCTCGAACACAATAGAAGATATGCCTTGGCTATTACTGGGTAAGTATAATTGGGTACTGTTTTCATAAATTTTTTTATCACTTTCATCAAGAGATAAATTTAAATCAGGAACTTTGAAATTGTTTAAAGATGCAAAATCAGAAGATTCAACACCGGGTTCTTGAATGACATATAATTGAAATAATTCAAAAGGTTTACTCTGAGCCAAATTAAATAAAAAAACAACATCATTATCATTCATTATATCGATCGGATCTGTAAACGAAGACATCCGGTAGGATATCCGTGTAATATTTTGAATATCACACATTTTGCTAATATAACTTAAAAAAGTGATGTAGGAAAAATTGGTTTCAACTTCTAAACCACGTCTAGTAATACAATCGTGACCGGCAACATACTCGATGTTCCCGTTAACAACCTCCCAGTTTCCCCCGGTGTATATCACAAACTTAACACCCATGTGTTTTCAAACAAATAAAACGAATAAAACGAGAAGACAAAAAACACATGTGTGCAAAGTTCAGATGTTATATATATAGTTACGAAATTATATAAAAAAAACACATGTGCTTGGGGGCAGGTTGTAGCGGCACGGGATCGGGCGAAGGGGCTCGGCTTGGCCATGAAGCGGCTTGGGGGTAAGTAGCATGTGAAGCGGCTTAGTGCCAGGGTGTAGCGGCTCGGGATCGGGGCGAACGGGCTTGGCTTGCCATGAAGCGGCTTGGGGGTAAGTAGCATGTGAAGCGGCTTAGTGCCAGGTGTAGCGGCTCGGGATCGGGGAGAACGGGCTCGGCTTGCCATGAAGCGGCTTGGCTTGGCAGTACCACAAAGCGGCATAAAATCAGAGATTCGGCGAAGCGGCTTAGTTCCAGGGCCAAGCGGCTCGGCTTGGGTCTGAAACGGCTCGGCTACGGTGTAGCGGCATGGGCATGAAACGGCTTGGCTAGACACGTGTCCGCTTGGTAGTGGCTGGTTGAAGGTGCATAAAAATGGGAGTTCACTTGGCTGGGGAAGCGTGAAAGGGCATTTTTATGCCTGGTCAAATGGCTATTCTTGTAAACCACTTGGTCAACCGGCTAGATTGGTAATTTTCCCAAAAATATATATACGGGTGATGTTCGACACTTGTTCTCTCCAAGGGAATTTAGACTCACCCACTCCTATATGCAAATACAAATCCCAAATCTTTCAGGTCTTGAGCTTTTTGATCCTTAATCACACAATCATGGACTATATAAAAGTGTAAATTACACTTTTCGTCCTTTATGTTTTTAGCGGGTTGCAATGGATGACCTTTAACTTCAATAATTACAGTTACAGTCATTTATTTGGAAAACTCATTACACCTTAGGTCCTTTAGCACTAACTCAATTAAATTTTTCAGTTATCTTTGATCACATAGGGGTAATTTGGTCTTTTACATTTAAAAATATTTTAATAAATAACACAAAAAGAACTTAGTCACCGCCAACCACTATTATATTTACCCACTGCCAGAGCACCACCGCCTAAAAACCCCAACCTCCGGCGACCAATACCACAACCGCCATCTCCACAACCACCACCTCACCCATCTTCGCGGCCACCACAGTCCCTTCACCAAAATTAGAGTTCGTCACTACTGTCATCCTTGTCAACATCACCGTCTCCAACTACTTCCATCTTCAAAAATCATAAATCGCACTTACAAACCCGGATACAAACACCCTCGCAAACCACCTGAAACACAAAATCACCACCAGATGATTATCGTTCCTTGTCGATTTCGGATCTGAAACGTAGAGGGTTGTTGATGTCGTTAAAGGGTAGTGATTCAGATTTAGTTAAAGGGTCGATTTCGAATGAAACCCCCAATGAAGATTCAGATCTAGGACATAGGGAGTTGGTGATGTCGTTAAACCACCACCATACACCCCCAAATTTGGCTGACCCACCAAATCTGACAACCATTGCGCCACCCACACTTGACCCGACCACCATCAGCATGAATGAAACCCTAACTCTCAAATCTTCAACAACTTTGGCGAAAATAGTGTTTCCAAGAACAACAACTGTTTAAATCTCGTGACTTCTGAAATTTAAGTTGCAAGGTATTGAGGCAATGAGGTTCATGTTTGTATTTTAACGGAAGAAGAAAGGAACATTCTTAGGGTGTAAGGGGCACTCCTCTAAGTGGGGAGTGACCTCTCTTACCCACAGCCAATCAGCACGCGCCACGTCAACTCCCCACTTAACTCCCCCACACCCTCAATTTGATGGCGGCACTCCTCTCTTGGTGGACTTGTTTTTTTATTTTTTTAATTAAGTTGAAAAAATCAAAAAGAAAAAAAAAAGAAAAATAACTTGATTGGTTGAAAATCTGGTGGGCCACCCTCTCCCTCTTTCCCTTCATGCGGTGAATCAATGCCGCTCCCCACTCCCCGCTTAGCCTCCCCGAGGGGTCGGCGGTGGTGTTCCCGAGCGGGGACTCACTCACTGAACCCCTCCCAACAGGCGCCCCGTTCACCCTTATAAGTTATCTGGAAATGAAAACAGAAAAGTCAAAGGTTTTTATTTCCAATCCATCTAATTTAGTTACTGTTTTTTTTTTAATTTGGTTTTGTTTATTTATTTAAATATATTAGTAAAATTAATAATGCACCCTCATGTGCAAGGCACATGCCATATTTAACTGAAAAATCTAATTAAGTTAGTGCTAAAGGACCTAAGGTGTAATGAGTTTTTCAAATAAAGGACTGTAACTGTAATTATTGAAGTTAAAAGTTATCCATTGCAACACGCTACAAACATAAAGAACGAAAAATGTAATTTACCCTAAAAGTGACACATATATGATGACGTGATAACTTTTCTGCTTGCAAAATGGATAAAGCCTAGTCCGAGATGAAGAAAGTGAAAACACATTACAAAATATATAAATATTTTACCATTGATTTTTTAGTTCATCAAGAATTTTATAAATGTTATCACTTGTATAGATATATTATAACAAAACATTATCATATAGAATTATCATGTCTGAGTTTATTATTAATGTTCTTGAATTTCTATAAATTTAGTTTAGAGTTAATTGCATTTTTTGTCGTTTGTTGAAAATAATCACTACAGTCCATTAATTTAAAAATTGTTAAAATAGTCCCTGTACTTTCACTTTTGTAATAATTACAGTCCACCCTTACTAACAACATCCATTTAATCTGTTAATTTATTTGGAATGATCGTAATGCCCCTGTTAATAAAACTACAATATAAATAAAGAGTTAATTACGTTTTCCGTTCATGTGGTTTGTTGAAAATAACTATTACAGACCATTAGTTTAAAAATTGTGTAAACAGTACCAGTACTTTCACAACTTTCACCTTCAACTCACCAAAAATTGCGGGTAACAACTTTGTATATCTATTATCCTTCACTCTACTCTTCACTTTCTCCGTTCCTTCAGATCCAGCTGGAACATCACCTGCTTCGGCTCCACACCCTTTCCACTTCATCGATCTTCAACATCTCCCACCACCACACACACATACCTGAACGATAACCACCTCCACCACCCATTTTGCCCACCACCGTCAGCAAACTACCATCCACCCCTACCCACACACCCCATGACCATTATCTTCAAAAACATTATTGGCCAATGCCTTTTCTACTGATGAATTCTACCAATTTCGACCACTACACAGGGCACCGACCAGACTTCATCTCCTCCCCTCAAGTTTTTCGGTAGGCCTCAATTTTCCTAATGACGTCGATTGTGATGGGGAAAATTAGGTGGCCGACAATTTCGATTGTGATGGGGGAAATTTAGGTGGTCGACAATTTCGATTCTGGTGTAACAGTTGCCGGAGATAGATCTGACGCCGATGGACGTAACAAAGGAGATCCAATTGACGGTGATACGACATAGGGGAGCGGTGGAGAAACTGATTTGTCGGAACAAAGTCGTGGAGCCAGAGCTAGTGATGTTTAGGTAGGATCTGAAAAAAACGGAGAGAGTGAAAAGTAAAGTGAATGATACTCGTACTGTTTTGACAATTTTTAAACTAATGAACTGTAATGTTTATTTTCAACAAAACAAATGGACGAAGATCAAATGAATATAAGTCTTAACTAGTATTAAGCACCCCCCCCCCCCCCCGTGTTGCGGCGGGGGCGAGCACTAATGTCACACTACAGTCAGCGACCACCGACACTGAACTTGCGGTGTTAATGCGAAGAAATTAAACCGAAACGTAAAACATAGAATAAAATAACTAAGTTGATCTAGGACTCGCGCGTTACGATGAACCAGCGTCTATTTTTTCCCGTTTGACAGGTTCATCGTAATCTATATATAACATATATCATTACCACTATACAAACCATAATGCATACATTATAACAACCATTGCATCAATATGTTGCAAATTATATTTATACAAGATTTTAGCTAATTTAATTAGATTATTATAAATAATAATAATTTACAAATAAAACAACACAACTTTGAATGGATCAAACCGATTGATTATGGTAAGATAATGAAACCATTATTTGATTAGGGTACAACCACTTAAGCACAATTTACAACCATACATGCATACAAAACATATTGAATTTGGTAAGGTAATGAAACCATTATTATTTGATTAAGGTACAAACACTTAAGCACAACTTACAACCTATATTTGATTAATGTACAAGTATTTAAACACAACTTACAACAAAACATGCACACAAATGTTTCAAATTAATAGTATATAATTATACTAGGTTTTTACCCGGGATTGCTTCCCGGGCTCGGGAAACTTAGTTATATTAATTACTATTTGTTATTAATACGACCACATTACATCAACCATCTCATTCGATTTAACAACAATTTCTTCAAATCACCGAATTAGATCATGAACCGATATTAGAGGTGAAACAAAAGCACAACAGGACCACATGAATAATATCATTTCCACTTTTACTTCAATGCACTTACATGATAGGGTGAGTTGGCATTTTGTAAAAATATTTGTTTTTGTACTTCTTTACAAAAAAAGATGTTGACCAAAAGTCAATCAAATGTTGACCAATAGTCAAACAGATGTTGACCTTAAATTGATGTTTGGTTTAAGGCCAAACATCTGTTTATGGCCAAACATCTGTTTAAGGTCAAACATCTGTTTAAGTCCAAATATCTGATATAGAAGGCGAAACATCTGTTTAAGGTCAAACATCTGTTTATGGCCAAACATCTGTTTAAGGTCTAACAACTGTTTAAGTCCAAACCTCTGATATAAAAGGCCAAACATCAGTTAAAGGCCAAACATCTGTTTAAGCCTGAACAAATGTTTAACTTAATAAGATCTACTGTCTTCTCACACTGTTTACCTCTTCTAAACACTGTTCAACCTAACATCGGTTTCCATTAACTTTTGACTAAAATGCAAACAGATATTCAAACCACTGTTTCTTATTGTACTTCTTTACAAAATTACATAGAATTCAAGAAAATGAAACAATCACTTAAAGAACTATAATAACAGTGTTTTATCATGTTAGCCATACATAACCATCAAGTTAATAATTTAAAAAAAAAACATACAGCATCACCATCAAAAAAAAATTCATAGTTATAGTATCTGATATCACAACATCGTTAAATGTCTTTGTTAAACTGACGTAACTTGATTTAATACGATCTTCTGTTGCGAAGACACGTATGTGAAGTGCAACAAATCACCAAACCTCAAATTATTGTCAGTCATAAAGTTTTGCCAACCATCCAACGAATAACGTGGGTTCAATTCGTTTAACTCCGACTTAACACGATAAACCTTCACAACTCCAACGATGTTTTGAACTTTTAAAGGATGAAGATCAAGAGAAAGACCTGCTCGTCTGGCAACTTCAGCAGGAAGACGCTACATGTATTGTGTGGAAAAAAATAATAGTCAGACAAATAAACATAACTCATTAGTTTGTTATAAAAAATGGTATACCAGCCTATAGTCTCCTTTGCGATCAAAATGAAAGAACTCAGGGTCGAGAAGATGTCCAGAATGTTTTTGTGCAGTCTTTGCAATCTTATTTCTACGGTTAACCTTTTTCTGAACATTGGCGGCTCTCTTCCCTTTGATGAAAAAGTAAACATATACATGTGAATTAAAGGAATGTTGAATATATGCACAAAAAAAAAAAAACAGTTCATATAACATATGCTAATTAACTCGCAAGTATAGATACCTTAACTTTACGAGCAGATGAAGAACATCCAATATGATCACTTATGTCGACAGGTAAGCCAGCATTTCCCTTAGTCCTATTCTTGACCTTCTACTTTCTCTCAGAAGTAACTTTACCTTTCTTCTTAACCTGTTGTCATAGAGTAACTTTAATAACAATAGTAATATAACAATTTTTTAAGATGGTAAACTTACATCTTGGGTTTTGTGCAATAGTGAAGACATGCGTCTCTTCGATGTGCATTCGGCATTGGTTGGTAACTTCTTCTAAATAATACATTATTGTATAAATATAACTTCAGTAAACAACATTACTAATAGTTGTAAAAACATTAAATTCTAATATGTGTTAAATTAAAAATAAATAATTTTAATAATTTAGTAAGTACCTGACTAACAGTTTTACCTTCACCTACAGACACAACTTCTTCATCCTCATAGATGTCCTGGTCAACATTAATGAAATAATTAATATAATGCTAAAAAATTAAAACTTTTACTGCTAATGCTAAATACTTACATACCTTGAATGCATTCTCAACATAATCAGCCTTCGATATCTCAAGTACACTATCATCGTCAGATTCAGGTTTCTTCAAAAAGCAAATCTCAATCTCATCTCTATAAACTACTACCTCAAAAACAACATCATCAATTCTGCTAAACACAAGCAAATCATCCTCCAGTATCCCAACATCGTTTCACATTTCCGGCCGTCCTCTAGAAAATACAAAGTTGTTGTCAACCTTAGACGCCTCAACATTCCAATAGAAACCCTTATAACAGATTTGAAATTTGCCACTTTGTGGGTTGTTTACGTAAAATTGTTTAATGAAGCAGTCTTCGATTACCTGCATTAAATACAAAATAATGAATATTATACGTGAAGTATGTAACTTATGAGAATAAGTGTTGACACGTTAAAGATGCAAAAGAATTCAAGTTAAGATTAATACTCATACCGTAAAACCAAATCTTGCATAACGATTAAACGTGAAATAAGATTCACCACACATGCCATCAACAAAACATGAAAGTTCAAGCCCAAAATCACCTAACGGTTTGAAAACCAACAAAGTATCCCTCGGCAGATTGAGATCTTTAACAACATTGTCCCAACCGTCAGTTATTATTGGCGTTGAATTTTCTGTTCTGACCCTCACAACCCAATTTTTACCAGACTCATGATAGATTCGCAACCTATTTTTTTGCCAACAATCTCCCCACTTTTGATTAGCAAAGAATATAGGTACATCCTGTATATAATTTTTAAGTAGTGTAAGAAAATATAAACCATAAGAACTGTTAAATATATATCTCAATAAAAATAAATTATGTTTGTAAAAACATGTTATACTAGTTTCAAAGATTCTGGGTTATCAAGAAACTTGACAAATGTAGTATACATCATAAAACCTGAATCAGTAAAGATGTTAAAAGATTGTAATAAAAAAGTTGGCTTGGAAAATGAACATTAACTTTTTGTATTAACAGAGTATGTAGTGAAATTAATCATAGAAACAGAGTATGAGTTAAAATTTTCCTGCAAATAATAACTATTTTAACATGTTCTCAACAAATGATTCAAACACTTAAGTAAACCCTTCTTGAATGTTTAGCAATAAACGTTTAAAATCGTATTAGTAGCAAGATAGGATTTGAATTAAGATCAGTTAAACAATATAAATTTCATTACAATATTAATGTACATACCAGTTGCTGAAGAAAAAACAATAAAACCTCAGGTGATTGAAGTGTAGAAGACGAAGAATAAGAAAGTTAAAACCCTAGAAAATGACTGGGAAGAAGAAATTTTTAAAATCACGGCCCCTGACCCGGTTTGACCCGTTTCAGGAGCCGCGGGACAGAAATCCCGTGGTATTTATTTAGTTGAGTTTAACAGGGGAAGTTTATTTAACAGGATCGTTTAAAGCTAAAATTTTCCTGATTTATTTTATTTCACAATTCGGGATAAAACCCCGATAATTTACAATATTATGTTTTTTTCTACGAAATTATGATATTACAAAACTTATTTCCTTATTTTATAATGAGCCACTATCTTTAAGCTTGAAATGCTCCCCAGCACTTTTCCTGAATTACAACAGATCACCTGAAACATGTTTGAAAAAGGTTTTGTCAGCGGAAAATACTGAGTGAATCATTCTATTTACTAAAATGACACATTTGTTATAATTTACAGTATTAAGAGCGATTACAATGTTTCTGATATCAAACCAACTACCCACGGTATTTGTCACTCGACCGAATCTGTGACTATGGTCATATCCCCCAATTGGCTGCCCCAATGGTGACGATTATCAAGTAATGTATACAAAACCCCACATACCGGCTGTAACTTGGTGATTACAAAGACTTAATCCCCGTAATTATAACTTTGAAAATAAACAGGATTTTGTAAATAGATTTGATAAAAAGAGAGAATGACTCACATTGCTGATTTAATACGGACAGAGTCTAGTCTATGAATTAGCCTTGTTAACCTAATTTAAATACAATGCACACAAAACTGGGTTAGTAATCAATCCAGCATTTACGATAACTCACGAGATCAAATTCTCACAACGAACGACAAAGTGCGATACTTCATCCATCGAATTAACGACGAACGACAAAGTATAACCCTAATGTGGGCGGCACTTAAACATTCATTGGATATATTGATCGTCGGAAAATGAATCGTAGCAGCGATTGTGCTAATACCCTGTTTTGCGGCAGAATTTCGAGACCCGGGGTGTAATTTGGAGTATTCAGTTCGTATCTCAGTGTATTTTGTGAATTCTTTCGACGTTGGATGTTCAATTTTCGAATGCCACTGTCCTCTATTTATAGCTGAAAATTTGACTAGCTTACGCACCGTAACATTCCCAGTGTTACGGTCCGTAAGAGTCCTTGCGCATCGTAACACTTATTTTGTTACGGTGCGTAAGGCATAAAACTAGCCTATAGGGTAGCCACGATTGGGACTAGCTCAGCTGACTCTACCATTTCACATTTCAGTTATGTGACAACGCTGATTTGTGGATAATCGTCCATTAGGGTTTATCCCCCCTAAGTTTTAGGGGCCCTAATCCTGATTCCGGTTATTCTGAAAATCTTAGGGTTTGTGCGGAATCACTTGGGTGTCTCAACTAGGTTTTCCTAATGATCAATTAAAGTAATAATTAGGACTTTTTAGTGAGAGTTGTTACATTCTCCCTACCTTAATAAAAATCTCGTCCTCGAGATTTACTGGAATAAATGTGGATATTTTCGCTTCATTTCTGATTCCAGCTCCCAAGTGTATTCAGCTCCTCTCTTTGAATCCCATTTTACTTTGACTAAAACTAGTCGTTTGTGTTTGAGAAACTTGATCTTTCTATCTTCTATTTGAAGAGGTTTCTCAACAAATTTCAGCTTTTCGTTTACTTCTATATCTCGAAGAGGTACTACCAGTGATTCATCTGATAAACATTTCTTGAGATTGGATACATGAAATACATCATGTACTCCTGCTAATTCTTCTGGTAGTCGTAAACGATAAGCGACTGGTCCTATACGTTGGATCACTGAAAATGGTCCTACGTACCTTGGACTTAACTTTCCTCTCTTTCCGAATCTGACTACTCCTTTCCAAGGAGAAACTTTCAATAGTACTTTGTCTCCAACTTGGAATTCAAGTGGCTTGCATCTATTGTCTGCATAACTCTTATGGCGATCTCGAGCCGTCTTCAGCCTTTCCTTGATTTGAGTAATTTTATCAGTTGTTTCTTGCACTATTTCAGGACCTGATAATTGATTTTCTCCTATTTCTGCCCAACAAACTGGAGTTCTACATTTTCTTCCATATAGTGCCTCGAATGGGGCAGTTTCAATACTTGAATGATAACTATTGTTATAGGAGAATTCAATTAATGGTAAATGATCATCCCAACTTCCACCAAAATCTATTACACATGCTCGGAGCATGTCTTCTAGAGTTTGGATCGTCCTTTCACTTTGCCCGTCCGTTTTTGGATGATATGCAGTACTCAGATTTAGTCGAGTTCCCATTGCTTGCTAGAAGCTTTTCCAGAAATGAGAAGTGAATCGACTATCCCTATCTGATACAATGGAGAGTGGAACTCCATGTAGAGATACGACTTCATCTACATACAATTTAGCCAGTCTTTCCATGCTAAAGGTTTCTTTCATAGGTAGAAAGTGAGCAGATTTGGTTAATCGATCCACAATTACCCAAATCGCATCATTACCTTTTCTGGTTTTGGGTAATTTAGTAACAAAATCCATTGTTATAAGTTCTCATTTCCATACTGGCATTTCTAATTGTTGTAGTAGTCCTGAAGGTTTCTGATGTTCTGCCTTAACTTGTGAACAAGTAAGACATTTAGAAACATAGCTGGCTATGTCCTTTTTCATTCCTATCCACCAAAAATTCTTTCTTAAATCTTGGTACATCTTATTGTTTCCTGGGTGTATAGTATACCTAGATTTATGAGCTTCTTCTAAAATCTTAGGTCTTAAGTCTCCCTGCTTGGGTACCCAAATTCTACTTTTGTGGAATCTCCAAATTCCATCTGCTCCTTGCTCTAATTCTTTGATTCTTCTTTTCATTCCTTCAGCATCATCCTTGATTGCTGTAGTTTGAACATTCTTCAATTGTTCCATTAAATCTATTTGTAAATTTAATCTGAGGGCACGAACTCGACGTTGTTTCTCATAATACTTACGACTTAAGGCATCTGCAACTACATTCGCCTTTCCTTCATGATACTGAATATCACAGTCGTAGTCACTTAGGATTTCCATCCATCTCCTTTGCCTCATGTTTAACTCTTTTTGCCCAAATATATATCTTAAACTTTTGTGGTCTGTGTAGACAGTAAATTTACTTCCGTAAAGATAATGTCTCCAAATCTTAAGGGCAAAAAGTACGGCTCCTAATTCTAAATCATGAGTCGTATAGTTTTCTTCGTGCTTTTTCAATTGCCTTGATGCGTACGCAATTACCTTCTTGCGTTGCATAAGCACACCTCCAAATCCTAATTTTGAAGCATCACAATATACTTCAAAATCTTCAGTTCCTTCTGGTAAGGCTAAGATTGGTGCATGGGTTAGTTTCTGTTTCAAAATCCTAAAAGCTTCTTCTTGTTTGGTTCCCCATTCAAACTTAGTGGCTTTACAGGTTAGTTTAGTTAATGGTACAACTATTTTGGAAAAATCCTTAATAAACCGTCTATAATACCCAGCTAATCCTATAAAACTTCTTATTTCCATTGTTGTTTGTGGAACCTTCCACTTGGTAATTGCCTCTATCTTAGCAGGATCTACGTGAATACCTTCGTGATTCACCATGTGTCCTAAGAATTGTACTTCTTGTAACCAAAATTCACATTTCGAGAATTTGGCGTACAACTTTTCTTTTCTTAACAAAGTTAAGAGTGCATGAAGATGTTCACAATGCTCTGTCTGACTTTTGGAATAAATAAGTATATCGTCTATGAAGACAATTACAAATTTATCCAAGTACGGTTTACAGATCCTATTCATCATGTCCATAAATGCTGCAGGTGCATTTGTTAATCCGAAGGGCATGACTGTAAACTCGTAATGACCATACCTAGTTCTGAAAGCAGTTTTAGGTATGTCTTCTTCTTGTACCTTTAATTGATGATATCCAGAGCGTAAATCTATCTTAGAAAAATATCTAGCCCCTTGCAGTTGATCAAATAGATCATCAATCCTAGGTAATGGGTATCGATTCTTAATTGTGACCTTATTTAATTCCCTATAATCGATACACATTCTCATTGAACCATCCTTTTTCTTCACAAACAATACTGGCGCCCCCCAAGGGGATGAGCTAGGTTGTATGAATCCTTTACTTAGTAATTCATCTAATTGCTTTTTCAGTTCTAACATTTCTGTGGGTGCTAATCGATAAGGTGCCTTAGCTATCGGTGTAGTTCCAGGAATTAGATGAATCCTAAATTCTACTTCCCTGTCTGGAGGTAATCCCGGTAAATCTTCTGGGAAGACATCAGGATATTCTGAGACTATTGGTATTTCCTTAAGATTTTTACCCTTAGTGCTAATGATTACCGAAATCATATACACTATTCCTTGTTTTCGTTCATAATTAGCAACTTTCATTATTGATATGAACTTCATGGGTTTCCGTGGTTTATCTCCTGTAATCATAATTATTTCTCCAGTAGGTGCCTGAATTTCTATGGAATTCCTATCACAAAGAATTCGAGCATGGTTGGCTATCAACCAATCCATTCCTAACACAACATCAAATTCAGCTAATTTCATCGGCAATAGTTTTGCAGAGAATTTATGTCCTAAAAGTTCTATGTTTCCTTCTTGCAAACCTTTATCTATTTTAACTGAATTTCCGTCTGCTGTTTCAACTGTAAAAATCTGCCTAATGTTGGTTAAAGGTAAACTAAGAGCTTGGCAGAATGAAGTATTTATAAAACTTTGGTTTGCACCAGAGTCAAATAATACTTTTGCGTACACGTTGTGAACTAAGAACGTACCCGCTATCACATCCGGAATGAGTTCTGCTTCTTGAGTGGTTAGCTGGAATGCTCTGACATTCTTCTTAGTAGCTCCTTCGGTCGCCTTGGGTTTGTTATCTACTGGTTTAACCAATTTAGGACATTTTGTTTTATAATGCCCTGCTTCTCCACAGTTAAAACATATTACAGTTTTCTTTTTGCAGTTTTCTTCACGATGTCCCACAGTTTTGCAAAAATTGCAAGTGATATCGCATCTTCCATAATGTTTCTTTTTGCATCTTCTGCAGAATGACGGAGCTGGAGATTGCCCTGTTCCTTTTCTCTTGAAGCTGTTATTATTACCCATACGAAATCCTTGGGTAATTTTCTGAGCTAGTTCCTTTTTCCTATATTCATCTCTTGTGCGCACCAGTTCATCGGATAGAGTATTAGCTAATTCTACCGCATCATCAATAGTGCGAGGTCTCGCAGCTTTAACAATATTGCGGATTTCACTAATTAGCCCCCAAATATAGCGAGAAATGAGTACCGGTTCTGGCGAAGCCAGTGTTGGTACCACTCTAGCATATTCGAAGAATGTCGAGGTATAACCGCGACAATCCACACCCATTATCCGATGATTTAGAAACTTATTCGCCATCTGTTCCTTTTCATACTCAGGACAGAATTTTCTTTCCACCAAACCCTTAAATTCTTCCCAAGTCATAGCATAAGCTATTACTCTTCCTTTTGATTGTAACACAGTGTTCCACCATTCGAGTGCTCCTTCTTTGAAGAGATTTGATGCGTACATGATGCGTGTGAAGTGTCGTATATTTTAGGTGTATATTTTAAGCCCTTTTTAACACTTATTTTAGCCAAGTTTTAAATTTTTAAAACACGATATTTCACTAACACTAAACACACATATGGGCAAGTGCACCCATCGTTGAGTGTAGTATAGCGTTGGTAAGATACCGAGGTCGTCCAAGGACACAAGAGCTTTTAGTACCGGTTTATCCTCAACGTCTAACCAAAATAAAAGTTTAGAAAAATGTTTTTAAACTAAAAAATAAAAACTAACTAAAATGCTGAAAATAAAAATAAAAATAAAAACAGATAGACAAGATGAATCACTTGGTTCCGACTCGTATCTAGTATAACCTTTGATTATTTCCGCACTTTTGCACATAATTAAGAGATTATCTTAGTTATTGTAGTAGGCCCCTCTTTTGAAGGTGACGTTACCCTCACCCCAGTAGTTTGAGTCAGCAGGGATACAATCCTAAAGGGGTGGATTATTGGAAGATAATGAATTAAGTTATTAATGCAGTATTGTGGTAGGCCCCGCTTTTGGCGGTGACGTTACCCTCGACTAAGTAGTCTGAGTCAGCAGGGATACAGTCCTAAATAGCCGGGTTATAGTATTAATAGTAGTTAACTTATGAGGGGATCAAAGAGTTTGGACCCCCGCCATCCAATACCGTGAAGTATTGAAGGAGGTCCTACTAAATTTGACCCAGGTCCATTGCAGGACCTCTAAACGCTGAACAATGGCAAGACCTTTACCAAACCGTTCCCTTAACCCCCTACCAGGTAGCCAACATACCTCCATATAGACCGTGGAGATATGAATGGTGAAAATCCTTTATTTTATATAGACAGTAAAATAATGCCAAGACACCACGGACAAACGATAAGGAAAGATCACCTTCAACATAAGTAACTAGTTATTAAAGTCATTAATACAAAACCAAATAAAAAGTGCAAAAGATTAGAAATAAAAAGTATTATACTAGACACTTTGTCTTCACCAAGTGATGTAAGAGACTTAGGCAAACATGGCCTTGATTGTCAAGAACTCTTACGATCAATCTTGGATCCCGAGACGACTCACACACTCTATGATGGACAATGGATGATGGTGGTGGATGATGGTGTTGTGATGGTGGTGGGTGGATGAAGTGTGAGAGAGGTGGTGTGCCAAGGGATGAGTTGCAATGAAACCAAGCACTCCTATTTATAGGCTGAACAGAAGCCTGGGCACGGCCCCGTGTTCGCTGGGCACGGCCCCGTGCCCGTCTGACACTCTCTCTCTTCATTAATTGTAATTCGCAATTACAATTAATGCGCCTGCAGTACTTTCGGCACGCCCCCCGTGTCCGCTGAGCACGGCCCGTGGTGGGCAATAGAAGCTTCTATAGATTTGTCTTTTCTGCTGCTTCTTGGGCACGGCCCCGTGCTGGCTGAGCACGGGGCGTGTTCAGCCTTCTGTTTTCTCTATTTTGCTTTGGAAGGTGCCGTTGAGGGTTCGGGCAATTCACTAATGTTCCTTTTCTTGTATTTATGTTGGATTTAGCTGTCTTTTTGCTTCTTTTGCGTTTTTGAGCTCATTTAATCCTGAAAATACAAAAGGAAGACAAAAACACTCTTTTTCCAATATTAGTACTAAAAAAGGGTTAGTTTTATGCCTCATTTGATGTAATTTATATGTTGCATTTTACACACATCAAATACCCCCACACTTGAACTTTTGCTTGTCCTCAAGCAAAACTCTTTAATATTTGGCTTACACTCCCAAATGGAATAGGTAGAAGAGAAGGTTTTGGACTTGTCATAGAGTGTCGGGATTTCCAAGATCTTTTTGGGGTTTTATTTTTATTTATTTACACTCCTATTCGTAATGATTTATTTAGAACTGTTCATAAAAGAAATTACTTATTTGGGCATAACATGCCTTTTTTAAAATTCTATTTATATACAAGTTCACATACCTCGCGGGGAAATCACTCACACTCGGCCGAAGGTGTATTTTTAGTGAATCACTCGAGAGCGGCACGGAACTTATTCCTACCATAGGCTTGCCAAAAAATCAATCCTCCTCCTTTTTAACTTTTATACCTTTGTAGATATCAAGAGGACTTTGTGGGTTAAGGGTTGGCTAGGTGATTGGGTTAGTGGTTAGTAAAAAAAAAGCAAAAAGCGTAACAAACGTCGGTTTTCGTATATTTTTTTTTTTCAACTCTTTATTTTTAATGAAGCTTTTATTCAAACAAAGTTATTTTTGATTACTTTGTTTGTTTATTTTCTTTTTTTTTTGCTTCATTAAAAATAATATTTTTTTTTTTTTCGAAGAACCGAACTTGTTACTAAAATAAAGGGTAAAAAAAAATGAAAAAGGTTTTGGTGGGTGAAAGGTTTTTTGTTTTGGGTGATGAAATGAAAAGGTTTAGGCTCAAAGGGGCTAACTAGGGGGATTTTTTGGGTAGGTGGTAAAAGAAAAAGAAAAATAATGGTGTAGAAAAAAAAATGTTAGTCCTAATGCCTCCATCTTTTACTTACTCGGGTTTAAGTTGATAAGGACCGGGAATGTATTGTCATGGCAAGTTCTAGAGTCGTAAGAACCAAGCGGCTATTCACACAAGAAACGAAAAATGAGCATTTAGTCAAATGATATGGAATTGTGTGCTCAATAAAGGCTCAAAACTCACTTTTGTGGGAATGGGTTTTTATGTGATCAAGTATATATAATCAAATTTTAAATAAGTTTGTCATGCCTTTTCATAATTTTCTTATGTTGGTTCTTTTTATCACTACGCTATCGGTTGTAAATTTGTAAAAATATAACCTTTTTGAGAGCTTGAATTTCCCGAGTTAAACCTAGACAAGTAAAAAAAATTGAAATTTTTGAAAAAATTTGGGGTGATTAGCGGTTCCAATAGAGTTTTGTGTAAGGCTTGTATTTAGGACTTGCAAAATTCAAGGTTTTAGCATCCCCCCCACACTTAAATTACACATTGTCCTCAATGTGTCCCAAAAATAAATTTTTAGGTTGATTAGATGTGTAAAATAGTGTTTAAAAAGCAAAAATTTGTGTTACTGGGCACTGAACACGGCCCCGTGTTATCCGGGCACGGCCCCGTGTTCAAGTGCCAGTAACAAAATTGAAATAAGAGAAACAGAAGTCTGGACACGGGGGCGTGTTGGGTGAACACGGCCCGTGTCCAGTTACCTGTACTGGGCGTTTTCTGCAGGTGGTTCAACACGGGGCCGTGTTGGTTGGGCACGGCCCGTGTTGAACCTTCTGAAAGGTAGAAAATTGTCGGGTTGCCTCGTTCTTGTGCATGGGATCATTTTTCTCGTTCCCCTTTTCATCCTTTACCACCATGAGTGTGTTTAATTCATTACAAACCATCCAAACATTTAAAACCATCATTTCATTTCATCATAGAGAGAACTTACATACTCCTAAATTAAACTAAAATTAAAATTTAACTAGATAGGTCAGCAAGTACACGAGGTTATCATAAGGAGTTCTACTAATTTAGGAAAATTTCGAGAATGATTTCCCGATAGAGTAGGACTTTTAGCCGAACGAGTTCCTTCCTAAACTTTGTTTAAAGCCATTCTTCGATCTCCCTAGGGAGGAAGAATGTGGCTTCGTTTTCTTCTGCTGTTGGTGGTTGAGGGGGAACATTCACCGGGACTCCTTGCACCACTCTTCGAGGAAGCTCTTGGTGCATGGCGTACCATTCAGCTGGAATGACAACTTCGGGCACCATGTTCCACGCCCTTTGGGTTATTATGGGCACCAAAGGCGGGGAAGCGAGAAGGTTCAACCTCTGGTGCAAGAGGTTTACTTTATGGAGACAGCCCTCCAGCCCCACGGTAAGATGGTTGATACGGTCGACCAATGCTTCTTCCACTCCCGTCATTTCATCAATAGCCTCCCTTAGAGCGTAAACATAGTTTACAAGAGAGTCTTCTGCTGTTGAAGATCTCCTCCCTTGTCGGTTATTCCTTGAAGATGATCCGCTTGTTCTGCTTGCCATTTTCTGTGAAGAAAACCGAAGGAAACTAAATCTTTACAAAACAGAGCCCCTGGACACGGCCCCGTGCTCGTTGAGCACGGCCCCGTGTCCATTTGTCTGCAGGATTTTTGGCTAAAGACTCTTGGAGTTTTAAATTATTTTTATGATTTTTATCTGGGTTTTAAGCTCGGATAATTTAAAGTAAAGTTATTCAACTAACTTTAGCCCAGAATCTTTAGCAAATAATCTTACAAACTTCACATAGAGGATTGGAATCAAAGGATTTCCAAGCTTCCATGGAGGAACTTTTGAAAAATTTTGAAAGAGGAGGAAATGAATAAAAGTGGAAAGGACAAGAGGGTCCCTTGGAACCTTCTTTTGACACTTACCTAGGATGGTATGAGTGAAAATTCCAGAGATCTCTGTCAATTGAAGTGGTCAAAATGAGCAGGAATCAGGCTGCATTTAAAGAAAACGACAGTGCCCTGGGCACGGCCCCGTGTTGACTGGACACGACCCCGTGTTCAGAGAAAATCCTGACACATTTTGTCCGTATTCTGACCAAATCAGCAGAGAATCTTTTTAGTGAGCACGGGGGCGTGTTGACCTGGGCACGGCCCCGTGTCTGGAGGCTGCTTTATGGAGTTTTGCTAATTCAAGGATCTCCCCGATATCGGGTGGTTCCTTACTGGTTGGAACAACCCCAAAGTGCCTAATATACCTTAATTGTCCTAGACTAAGGCGAGAACGCAAGAGGTTGTCGGTGAGGGTAATTCCTATTTTCATTCTAGGTGGACAAGTCCAACCCTTTTCCGGGCTCTTGTTAAAGAAGGTATATGCCGAATCGCTCAGGTCTATGTATGCACCGAACGAAGTCGATGGAGAGTCCTTCACGGCACAATCGACACAGGGACGACTATCGTCCAAGTCTTTGCTAGGTACGAAGGTATTTTCGGGAGCAACGAGGTTGTCGGAATGCGGTTCCAACATTTCTTCATGGGTATCGTCTTGGGGCGGATCAATAAAATCCTTCCTAAGCTCTTCTATCCATTTCAGAATTAGCTCTTCTAGTTGAAATAATTCGCTAAGGAACATTTCCCCTAGAATATCTGGCTGGGCGCATTCGAGGGAGAAATAGTGCTTATTTTTAATTTCGCCCCTCTTAAGGTTGTGAGAAGATCGCGGGTCCATGTAGTGGGGCCTATAATTTAGGAAGTAGCATTTTACTTCTTCATGTTCACCACCACATAATTGACACCACGTACCATAAGAGTGCCGAAAGTAAAAATAATTACTATCACTCATGTTTATGTCAGAAATTACCAACCGTCGGGATCTAACGGTTCTGTTTTCAGTAACTGAAACTTGGGCACGGGGGCGTGTTGAGTGGACACGGCCCCGTGTTCAGCTTACTGTCTGATGTAAAACAGGATTGCCAGTTCCAATGATTGAGCACGTGGGCGTGTTCAGCGGGCACGGCCCGTGCTGAGCTCTGCAGAAGCTGAAAAACTAAGAAAATCCTAAAAAAAATAAAAAAGAAAAATAAAAGATGATTAGGCCGTTGATTCCTAACTTTCTTAAAATCCTTGTGTCCCCGGCAGCGGCGCCAAAAACTTGATGCGTGTGAAGTGTCGTATATTTTAGGTGTATATTTTAAGCCCTTTTTAACACTTATTTTAGCCAAGTTTTAAATTTTTAAAACACGATATTTCACTAACACTAAACACACATATGGGCAAGTGCACCCATCGTTGAGTGTAGTATAGCGTTGGTAAGATACCGAGGTCGTCCAAGGACACAAGAGCTTTTAGTACCGGTTTATCCTCAACGTCTAACCAAAATAAAAAGTTTAGAAAAATGTTTTTAAACTAAAAAATAAAAACTAACTAAAATGCTGAAAATAAAAATAAAAATAAAAACAGATAGACAAGATAAATCACTTGGTTCCGACTCGTATCTAGTATAACCTTTGATTATTTCCGCACTTTTGCACATAATTAAGAGATTATCTTAGTTATTGTAGTAGGCCCCTCTTTTGAAGGTGACGTTACCCTCACCCCAGTAGTTTGAGTCAGCAGGGATACAATCCTAAAGGGGTGGATTATTGGAAGATAATGAATTAAGTTATTAATGCAGTATTGTGGTAGGCCCCGCTTTTGGCGGTGACGTTACCCTCGACTAAGTAGTCTGAGTCAGCAGGGATACAGTCCTAAATAGCCGGGTTATAGTATTAATAGTAGTTAACTTATGAGGGGATCAAAGAGTTTGGACCCCCGCCATCCAATACCGTGAAGTATTGAAGGAGGTCCTACTAAATTTGACCCAGGTCCATTGCAGGACCTCTAAACGCTGAACAATGGCAAGACCTTTACCAAACCGTTCCCTTAACCCCCTACCAGGTAGCCAACATACCTCCATATAGACCGTGGAGATATGAATGGTGAAAATCCTTTATTTTATATAGACAGTAAAATAATGCCAAGACACCACGGACAAACGATAAGGAAAGATCACCTTCAACATAAGTAACTAGTTATTAAAGTCATTAATACAAAACCAAATAAAAAGTGCAAAAGATTAGAAATAAAAAGTATTATACTAGACACTTTGTCTTCACCAAGTGATGTAAGAGACTTAGGCAAACATGGCCTTGATTGTCAAGAACTCTTACGATCAATCTTGGATCCCGAGACGACTCACACACTCTATGATGGACAATGGATGATGGTGGTGGATGATGGTGTTGTGATGGTGGTGGGTGGATGAAGTGTGAGAGAGGTGGTGTGCCAAGGGATGAGTTGCAATGAAACCAAGCACTCCTATTTATAGGCTGAACAGAAGCCTGGGCACGGCCCCGTGTTCGCTGGGCACGGCCCCGTGCCCGTCTGACACTCTCTCTCTTCATTAATTGTAATTCGCAATTACAATTAATGCGCCTGCAGTACTTTCGGCACGCCCCCCGTGTCCGCTGAGCACGGCCCGTGGTGGGCAATAGAAGCTTCTATAGATTTGTCTTTTCTGCTGCTTCTTGGGCACGGCCCCGTGCTGGCTGAGCACGGGGCGTGTTCAGCCTTCTGTTTTCTCTATTTTGCTTTGGAAGGTGCCGTTGAGGGTTCGGGCAATTCACTAATGTTCCTTTTCTTGTATTTATGTTGGATTTAGCTGTCTTTTTGCTTCTTTTGCGTTTTTGAGCTCATTTAATCCTGAAAATACAAAAGGAAGACAAAAACACTCTTTTTCCAATATTAGTACTAAAAAAGGGTTAGTTTTATGCCTCATTTGATGTAATTTATATGTTGCATTTTACACACATCAGTACATGACTTGATCATCTTTACCACATTTACTTATTGCAATGACTGCTTCGGTTTTCTCTAACCAACGCAGTGATGCAGTTGCTCCTTCATTGCCTGCAAATTCAATGGGTTTACAAACAAGGAATTCTTTGAAAGTGCAACCAGGCGTTGCAGTTTTCATTTTCTTGGGTAATGGAGCTTGATGTGGTTCCCTATTATGATTAACATGATTATTGCCTCCATTTACACTATTACTGAAGTTATCTTCAGTAATCTGTTTACTAGGGACAATTTGTTGCGGTTCGATTGGATTCTTTATAGCAGCAACGAATGCTGGAATAGCATTGGCTATCCCTTGAGCAACAATGTTTTCGATATCTTGCCGAGTCATATATTGATCTCTTGAATGTTGTTCAGACTGATTAACTTCATTTACTGGTTCATTATCAATGTTTGCCATCTGATAATGTATATATAAATTTTATTAGTATCTACTAAATAACAATTATATACAAACAATCAGAAAATTTTGCAATGCAGGTATAGTAAAAAACAATCGATTTCTCGATTTCATTTTATATCTAGTATAGTATGCATCATTACACACCAATATCTTATAGAGTTTTATTCGTTATTTACAGACTAACTTTACTATTACTATTATACAACTACCGTTTTACCATCGTACTATCTCTCGTCACTTGCCGTTCTAAAAACGCAGTTCCCTCTCATCGTATTTCCAGGCAATTTGTCCCCCTATTTCCCTGATTCTACTTCCCGCATTAAACAACTCTTCACCAAAGTGGCGAAGTTCAGCCATGTTTTCATTACTCATGGGTGGATTAGGTAGGGGTTCTGGATCGAATTGTGGAAGAAAGGAATAAGGATCGTTGACAATATTTTGAAATTTCCAATCGTTCGTCCACCATTCGTCCATTCCTATGGGTTGGGAGTGGACTATTGGGTCTGGAATTACTGGTTCCCAATTCATAGGGAGTTGGTTTTCAAGAGGATAATTAAAAATATTATTATTAGTATTGACAGGCTGAATAGTTTCACAGCTTGCCAATAGGAAATCTATCTCATCTTGAAAAGTCCTTTCCTGGTTTGGATTGGAGCTCTCTCCGGTTTCTATCTGAGTTGGTCTAGAACCTTGCCCAACTTCCATTACTATTTCTTTAGGACCTTCCTCCATCTGCATTCCTATCTCCTTAACCTCTTCCTTATTTTCAGTTTCCATTTCCTGCTATTTCGAACTTTCTCCGGTTATAATTTCTTTTCCCTTTTTCAAAGGATTATTTATTTTGGGAAGTTTTGTAGCTGGCTTTTTCTTACGTATACGACTTCCCCATACGTAATTCTTTCTTTTCTTTCGTTTTGGCTTGTTCACAGGTGGAGCACTGAATTCTACAGGTTGTTCTATATCAGGAAAGTATCCAGTAAATTCTTTGGAAACTTCGATATTCACCGGGTAAAGATTAAGGTTCTGAAAGGCTTCAGATATCCCACTCATGCCGATGTAGCATATATGCAAAATGCATAAAATACTAAGTTAAAATTTTATAAATAACCTTTTAATTTATTTACATACTGTGTACTAATTTATTACAAAGATAACTGAAAAACACACTTAGGATTTGAAATTTTATTTATTGCACAGGGTTTCTAGATTGTAAGGGTAAGGTGCTTAAAACTTTAAAATATTTAAAGATTTATATTTTCTGCTACTGTGGCTACCATATATAAATTTGCCCATTTCTCATCTAGCTTATCTTCCCAAGGTGATTTATCAATTAATTCCTGGGTTTCCCGTTTAATCTTCTTTTCTCGGATTTTCTCTTTACTTTTCTTAATAATCATCTCCCTCCTTCTAGGAGAAAGTGATTCCTCGTATTGTGCCTTTCGCACAAATATTCCTTCTTCAGGAATTTCAGCCTGATTCGAGGATTTGGTTCGGGATGAACTTCCCTTCTCATTGGATGATCTATCTAATTTAAGATAGATACTTGACAGCTTTTGCTTACCCATACTGTAACTAACAAATAATCAGTTAATAACACACATAATCACATAATAGTAATCAGGAAAAATTAAGTATTTCTAAATACTTAATTAGCTTAACCCAGTGGCTCTGATACCACCTTATTTCTGTCACGGCCCCCGACCCGGTTTGACCCGTTTCAGGAGCCGCGGGACAGAAATCCCGTGGTATTTATTTAGTTGAGTTTAACAGCGGAAGTTTATTTAACAGGATCGTTTAAAGCTAAAATTTTCCTGATTTATTTTATTTCACAATTCGGGATAAAACCCCGATAATTTACAATATTATGTTTTTTCTACGAAATTGTGATATTACAAAACTTATTTCCTTATTTTATAATGAGCCACTATCTTTAAGCTTGAAATGCTCCCCAGCACTTTTCCTGAATTACAACAGATCACCTGAAACATGTTTGAAAAAGGTTTTGTCAGCGGAAAATACTGAGTGAATCATTCTATTTACTAAAATGACACATTTGTTATAATTTACAGTATTAAGAGCGATTACAATGTTTCTGATATCAAACCAACTACCCACGGTATTTGTCACTCGACCGAATCTGTGACTATGGTCATATCCCCCAATTGGCTGCCCCAATGGTGACGATTATCAAGTAATGTATACAAAACCCCACATACCGGCTGTAACTTGGTGATTACAAAGACTTAATCCCCGTAATTATAACTTTGAAAATAAACAGGATTTGTAAATAGATTTGATAAAAAGAGAGAATGACTCACATTGCTGATTTAATACGGACAGAGTCTAGTCTATGAATTAGCCTTGTTAACCTAATTTAAATACAATGCACACAAAACTGGGTTAGTAATCAATCCAGCATTTACGATAACTCACGAGATCAAATTCTCACAACGAACGACAAAGTGCGATACTTCATCCATCGAATTAACGATGAACGACAAAGTATAACCCTAATGTGGGCGGCACTTAAACATTCATTGGATATATTGATCGTCGGAAAATGAATCGTAGCAGCGATTGTGCTAATACCCTGTTTTGCGGCAGAATTTCGAGACCCGGGGTGTAATTTGGAGTATTCAGTTCGTATCTCAGTGTATTTTGTGAATTCTTTCGACGTTGGATGTTCAATTTTCGAATGCCACTGTCCTCTATTTATAGCTGAAAATTTGACTAGCTTACGCACCGTAACATTCCCAGTGTTACGGTCCGTAAGAGTCCTTGCGCATCGTAACACTTATTTTGTTACGGTGCGTAAGGCATAAAACTAGCCTATAGGGTAGCCACGATTGGGACTAGCTCAGCTGACTCTACCATTTCACATTTCAGTTATGTGACAACGCTGATTTGTGGATAATCGTCCATTAGGGTTTATCCCCCCTAAGTTTTAGGGGCCCTAATCCTGATTCCGGTTATTCTGAAAATCTTAGGGTTTGTGCGGAATCACTTGGGTGTCTCAACTAGGTTTTCCTAATGATCAATTAAAGTAATAATTAGGACTTTTTAGTGAGAGTTGTTACATTCTCCCTACCTTAATAAAAATCTCGTCCTCGAGATTTACTGGAATAAATGTGGATATTTTCGCTTCATTTCTGATTCCAGCTCCCAAGTGTATTCAGCTCCTCTCTTTGAATCCCATTTTACTTTGACTAAAACTAGTCGTTTGTGTTTGAGAAACTTGATCTTTCTATCTTCTATTTGAAGAGGTTTCTCAACAAATTTCAGCTTTTCGTTTACTTCTATATCTCGAAGAGGTACTACCAGTGATTCATCTGATAAACATTTCTTGAGATTGGATACATGAAATACATCATGTACTCCTGCTAATTCTTCTGGTAGTCGTAAATGATAAGCGACTGGTCCTATACGTTGGATCACTGAAAATGGTCCTACGTACCTTGGACTTAACTTTCCTCTCTTTCCGAATCTGACTACTCCTTTCCAAGGAGAAACTTTCAATAGTACTTTGTCTCCAACTTGGAATTCAAGTGGCTTGCATCTATTGTCTGCATAACTCTTATGGCGATCTCGAGCCGTCTTCAGCCTTTCCTTGATTTGAGTAATTTTATCAGTTGTTTCTTGCACTATTTCAGGACCTGATAATTGATTTTCTCCTATTTCTGCCCAACAAACTGGAGTTCTACATTTTCTTCCATATAGTGCCTCGAATGGGGCAGTTTCAATACTTGAATGATAACTATTGTTATAGGAGAATTCAATTAATGGTAAATGATCATCCCAACTTCCACCAAAATCTATTACACATGCTCGGAGCATGTCTTCTAGAGTTTGGATCGTCCTTTCACTTTGCCCGTCCGTTTTTGGATGATATGCAGTACTCAGATTTAGTCGAGTTCCCATTGCTTGCTGGAAGCTTTTCCAGAAATGAGAAGTGAATCGACTATCCCTATCTGATACAATGGAGAGTGGAACTCCATGTAGAGATACGACTTCATCTACATACAATTTAGCCAGTCTTTCCATGCTAAAGGTTTCTTTCATAGGTAGAAAGTGAGCAGATTTGGTTAATCGATCCACAATTACCCAAATCGCATCATTACCTTTTCTGGTTTTGGGTAATTTAGTAACAAAATCCATTGTTATAAGTTCTCATTTCCATACTGGCATTTCTAATTGTTGTAGTAGTCCTGAAGGTTTCCGATGTTCTGCCTTAACTTGTGAACAAGTAAGACATTTAGAAACATAGCTGGCTATGTCCTTTTTCATTCCTATCCACCAAAAATTCTTTCTTAAATCTTGGTACATCTTATTGTTTCCTGGGTGTATAGTATACCTAGATTTATGAGCTTCTTCTAAAATCTTAGGTCTTAAGTCTCCCTGCTTGGGTACCCAAATTCTACTTTTGTGGAATCTCCAAATTCCATCTGCTCCTTGCTCTAATTCTTTGATTCTTCTTTTCATTCCTTCAGCATCATCCTTGATTGCTGTAGTTTGAACATTCTTCAATTGTTCCATTAAATCTATTTGTAAATTTAATCTGAGGGCACGAACTCGACGTTGTTTCTCATAATACTTACGACTTAAGGCATCTGCAACTACATTCGCCTTTCCTTCATGATACTGAATATCACAGTCGTAGTCACTTAGGATTTCCATCCATCTCCTTTGCCTCATGTTTAACTCTTTTTGCCCAAATATATATCTTAAACTTTTGTGGTCTGTGTAGACAGTAAATTTACTTCCGTAAAGATAATGTCTCCAAATCTTAAGGGCAAAAATTACGGCTCCTAATTCTAAATCATGAGTCGTATAGTTTTCTTCGTGCTTTTTCAATTGCCTTGATGCGTACGCAATTACCTTCTTGCGTTGCATAAGCACACCTCCAAATCCTAATTTTGAAGCATCACAATATACTTCAAAATCTTCAGTTCCTTCTGGTAAGGCTAAGATTGGTGCATGGGTTAGTTTCTGTTTCAAAATCCTAAAAGCTTCTTCTTGTTTGGTTCCCCATTCAAACTTAGTGGCTTTACAGGTTAGTTTAGTTAATGGTACAACTATTTTGGAAAAATCCTTAATAAACCGTCTATAATACCCAGCTAATCCTATAAAACTTCTTATTTCCATTATTGTTTGTGGAACCTTCCACTTGGTAATTGCCTCTATCTTAGCAGGATCTACGTGAATACCTTCGTGATTCACCATGTGTCCTAAGAATTGTACTTCTTGTAACCAAAATTCACATTTCGAGAATTTGGCGTACAACTTTTCTTTTCTTAACAAAGTTAAGAGTGCATGAAGATGTTCACAATGCTCTGTCTGACTTTTGGAATAAATAAGTATATCGTCTATGAAGACAATTACAAATTTATCCAAGTACGGTTTACAGATCCTATTCATCATGTCCATAAATGCTGCAGGTGCATTTGTTAATCCGAAGGGCATGACTGTAAACTCGTAATGACCATACCTAGTTCTGAAAGCAGTTTTAGGTATGTCTTCTTCTTGTACCTTTAATTGATGATATCCAGAGCGTAAATCTATCTTAGAAAAATATCTAGCCCCTTGCAGTTGATCAAATAGATCATCAATCCTAGGTAATGGGTATCGATTCTTAATTGTGACCTTATTTAATTCCCTATAATCGATACACATTCTCATTGAACCATCCTTTTTCTTCACAAACAATACTGGCGCCCCCCAAGGGGATGAGCTAGGTTGTATGAATCCTTTACTTAGTAATTCATCTAATTGCTTTTTCAGTTCTAACATTTCTGTGGGTGCTAATCGATAAGGTGCCTTAGCTATCGGTGTAGTTCCAGGAATTAGATGAATCCTAAATTCTACTTCCCTGTCTGGAGGTAATCCCGGTAAATCTTCTGGGAAGACATCAGGATATTCTGAGACTATTGGTATTTCCTTAAGATTTTTACCCTTAGTGCTAATGATTACCGAAATCATATACACTATTCCTTGTTTTCGTTCATAATTAGCAACTTTCATTATTGATATGAACTTCATGGGTTTCCGTGGTTTATCTCCTGTAATCATAATTATTTCTCCAGTAGGTGCCTGAATTTCTATGGAATTCCTATCACAAAGAATTCGAGCATGGTTGGCTATCAACCAATCCATTCCTAACACAACATCAAATTCAGCTAATTTCATCGGCAATAGTTTTGCAGAGAATTTATGTCCTAAAAGTTCTATGTTTCCTTCTTGCAAACCTTTATCTATTTTAACTGAATTTCCGTCTGCTGTTTCAACTGTAAAAATCTGCCTAATGTTGGTTAAAGGTAAACTAAGAGCTTGGCAGAATGAAGTATTTATAAAACTTTGGTTTGCACCAGAGTCAAATAATACTTTTGCGTACACGTTGTGAACTAAGAACGTACCCGCTATCACATCCGGAATGAGTTCTGCTTCTTGAGTGGTTAGCTGGAATGCTCTGACATTCTTCTTAGTAGCTCCTTCGGTCGCCTTGGGTTTGTTATCTACTGGTTTAACCAATTTAGGACATTTTGTTTTATAATGCCCTGCTTCTCCACAGTTAAAACATATTACAGTTTTCTTTTTGCAGTTTTGTTCACGATGTCACACAGTTTTGCAAAAATTGCAAGTGATATCGCATCTTCCATAATGTTTCTTTTTGCATCTTCTGCAGAATGACGGAGCTGGAGATTGCCCTGTTCCTTTTCTCTTGAAGCTGTTATTATTACCCATACGAAATCCTTGGGTAATTTTCTGAGCTAGTTCCTTTTTCCTATATTCATCTCTTGTGCGCACCAGTTCATCGGATAGAGTATTAGCTAATTCTACCGCATCATCAATAGTGCGAGGTCTCGCAGCTTTAACAATATTGCGGATTTCACTAATTAGCCCCCAAATATAGCGAGAAATGAGTACCGGTTCTGGCGAAGCCAGTGTTGGTACCACTCTAGCATATTCGAAGAATGTCGAGGTATAACCGCGACAATCCACACCCATTATCCGATGATTTAGAAACTTATTCGCCATTTGTTCCTTTTCATACTCAGGACAGAATTTTCTTTCCACCAAACCCTTAAATTCTTCCCAAGTCATAGCATAAGCTATTACTCTTCCTTTTGATTGTAACACAGTGTTCCACCATTCGAGTGCTCCTTCTTTGAAGATATTTGATGCGTACTTGACTTGATCATCTTTACCACATTTACTTATTGCAATGACTGATTCGGTTTTCTCTAACCAACGCAGTGATGCAGTTGCTCCTTCATTGCCTGCAAATTCAATGGGTTTACAAACAAGGAATTCTTTGAAAGTGCAACCAGACGTTGCAGTTTTCATTTTCTTGGGTAATGGAGCTTGATGTGGTTCCCTATTATGATTAACATGATTATTGCCTCCATTTACACTATTACTGAAGTTATCTTCAGTAATCTGTTTACTAGGGACAATTTGTTGCGGTTCGATTGGATTCTTTATAGCAGCAACGAATGCTGGAATAGCATTGGCTATCCCTTGAGCAACAATGTTTTCGATATCTTGCCGAGTCATATATTGATCTCTTGAATGTTGTTCAGACTGATTAACTTCATTTACTGGTTCATTATCAATGTTTGCCATCTGATAATGTATATATAAATTTTATTAGTATCTACTAAATAACAATTATATACAAACAATCAGAAAATTTTGCAATGCAGGTATAGTAAAAAACAATCGATTTCTCGATTTCATTTTATATCTAGTATAGTATGCATCATTACACACCAATATCTTATAGAGTTTTATTCGTTATTTACAGACTAACTTTACTATTACTATTATACAACTACCGTTTTACCATCGTACTATCTCTCGTCACTTGCCGTTCTAAAAACGCAGTTCCCTCTCATCGTATTTCCAGGCAATTTGTCCCCCTATTTCCCTGATTCTACTTCCCGCATTAAACAACTCTTCACCAAAGTGGCGAAGTTCAGCCATGTTTTCATTACTCATGGGTGGATTAGGTAGGGGTTCTGGATCGAATTGTGGAAGAAAGGAATAAGGATCGTTGACAATATTTTGAAATTGCCAATCGTTCGTCCACCATTCGTCCATTCCTATGGGTTGGGAGTGGACTATTGGGTCTGGAATTACTGGTTCCCAATTCATAGGGAGTTGGTTTTCAAGAGGATAATTAAAAATATTATTATTAGTATTGACAGGCTGAATAGTTTCACAGCTTGCCAATAGGAAATCTATCTCATCTTGAAAAGTCCTTTCCTGGTTTGGATTGGAGCTCTCTCCGGTTTCTATCTGAGTTGGTCTAGAACCTTGCCCAACTTCCATTACTATTTCTTTAGGACCTTCCTCCATCTGCATTCCTATCTCCTTAACCTCTTCCTTATTTTCAGTTTCCATTTCCTGCTGTTTCGAACTTTCTCCGGTTATAATTTCTTTTCCCTTTTTCAAAGGATTATTTATTTTGGGAAGTTTTGTAGCTGGCTTTTTCTTACGTATACGACTTCCCCATACGTAATTCTTTCTTTTCTTTCGTTTTGGCTTGTTCACAGGTGGAGCACTGAATTCTACAGGTTGTTCTATATCAGGAAAGTATCCAGTAAATTCTTTGGAAACTTCGATATTCACCGGGTAAAGATTAAGGTTCTGAAAGGCTTCAGATATCCCACTCATGCTGATGTAGCATATATGCAAAATGCATAAAATACTAAGTTAAAATTTTATAAATAACCTTTTAATTTATTTACAGACTGTGTACTAATTTATTACAAAGATAACTGAAAAACACACTTAGGATTTGAAATTTTATTTATTGCACAGGGTTTCTAGATTGTAAGGGTAAGGTGCTTAAAACTTTAAAATATTTAAAGATTTATATTTTCTGCTACTGTGGCTACCATATATAAATTTGCCCATTTCTCATCTAGCTTATCTTCCCAAGGTGATTTATCAATTAATTCCTGGGTTTCCCGTTTAATCTTCTTTTCTCGGATTTTCTCTTTACTTTTCTTAATAATCATCTCCCTCCTTCTAGGAGAAAGTGATTCCTCGTATTGTGCCTTTCGCACAAATATTCCTTCTTCAGGAATTTTAGCCTGATTCGAGGATTTGGTTCGGGATGAACTTCCCTTCTCATTGGATGATCTATCTAATTTAAGATAGATACTTGACAGCTTTTGCTTACCCATACTGTAAATAACAAATAATCAGTTAATAACACACATAATCACATAATAGTAATCAGGAAAAATTAAGTATTTCTAAATACTTAATTAGCTTAACCCAGTGGCTCTGATACCACCTTATTTCTGTCACGGCCCCCGACCCGGTTTGACTCGTTTCAGGAGCCGCGGGACAGAAATCCCGTGGTATTTATTTAGTTGAGTTTAACAGCGGAAGTTTATTTAACAGGATCGTTTAAAGCTAAAATTTTCCTGATTTATTTTATTTCACAATTCGGGATAAAACCCCGATAATTTACAATATTATGTTTTTTCTACGAAATTGTGATATTACAAAACTTATTTCCTTATTTTATAATGAGCCACTATCTTTAAGCTTGAAATGCTCCCCAGCACTTTTCCTGAATTACAACAGATCACCTGAAACATGTTTGAAAAAGGTTTTGTCAGCGGAAAATACTGAGTGAATCATTCTATTTACTAAAATGACACATTTGTTATAATTTACAGTATTAAGAGCGATTACAATGTTTCTGATATCAAACCAACTACCCACGGTATTTGTCACTCGACCGAATCTGTGACTATGGTTATATCCCCCAATTGGCTGCCCCAATGGTGACGATTATCAAGTAATGTATACAAAACCCCACATACCGGCTGTAACTTGGTGATTACAAAGACTTAATCCCCGTAATTATAACTTTGAAAATAAACAGGATTTGTAAATAGATTTGATAAAAAGAGAGAATGACTCACATTGCTGATTTAATATGGACAGAGTCTAGTCTACGAATTAGCCTTGTTAACCTAATTTAAATACAATGCACACAAAACTGGGTTAGTAATCAATCCAGCATTTACGATAACTCACGAGATCAAATTCTCACAACGAACGACAAAGTGCGATACTTCATCCATCGAATTAACGACGAACGACAAAGTATAACCCTAATGTGGGCGGCACTTAAACATTCATTGGATATATTGATCGTCGGAAAATGAATCGTAGCAGCGATTGTGCTAATACCCTGTTTTGCGGCAGAATTTCGAGACCCGGGGTGTAATTTGGAGTATTCAGTTCGTATCTCAGTGTATTTTGTGAATTCTTTCGACGTTGGATGTTCAATTTTCGAATGCCACTGTCCTCTATTTATAGCTGAAAATTTGACTAGCTTACGCACCGTAACATTCCCAGTGTTACGGTCCGTAAGAGTCCTTGCGCATCGTAACACTTATTTTGTTACGGTGCGTAAGGCATAAAACTAGCCTATAGGGTAGCCACGATTGGGACTAGCTCAGCTGACTCTACCATTTCACATTTCAGTTATGTGACAACGCTGATTTGTGGATAATCGTCCATTAGGGTTTATCCCCCCTAAGTTTTAGGGGCCCTAATCCTGATTCCGGTTATTCTGAAAATCTTAGGGTTTGTGCGGAATCACTTGGGTGTCTCAACTAGGTTTTCCTAATGATCAATTAAAGTAATAATTAGGACTTTTTAGTGAGAGTTGTTACAAATGATGAAGAAGAAATAATGACGGTTGTGTTATTGTCTTCCCATATTTTCAACTGATGAAAAATATTTACACATATACCCCTTATTGAATTTGTTATTTACATTTACATTGAGATACAAGAGTAAATAGTGTGTGATTAGTTGAATTGATTTGGTATTCAAATTAACAAATAAAAATAATTTTTTATAGCAAAAGCCATTAACATATCATATTTTTGCAAAGCCATTAACAGTGTTTTATCTATTATAATTAGCTTTTAACATAAGTAGTTTGACTTTGGTCAAACAGACTTTGGTCAAACAGCGTTTTAACATTGCTCAAACAGTGTTTTATCTATTATAAGTAGCTTTTAACATAAGTAGTTTGACTTTGGTCAAACAGACTTTGGCCAAACAGCGTTTTAACATTGCTCAAACAGTGTTTTATTTATTATAAGTAGCTTTAAACATAAGTAGTTTGACTTTGGTCAAACAGACTTTGGTGAAACAACGTTTTAACATTGCTCAAACAGTGTTTTATCTATTATAATTAGGTTTTAACATAAGTAGTTTGACTGTGGTCAAACATCGTTTTAACATTGCTCAAACAGTGTTTTAACTTTGGTAAAACAGACTTTCGAAACACTAAGAATCATATTTTTGCAAACAGTTGTTTGACATTGGTCAAACTGTGGTTTGACTTTGGTCAAACAGTGGTTTGACTTTGCTGAAACATATTTTTGGCTGGTGTAGTTTTGAAATTGATAATTTCGTAGCCGCTTATGCAGTCCAAATCCGGTATAATTTTCTTCCATATTGATAGTGAACACGGGGATCTTCAGAATTGTCTGCGTTGTAAATTACTTATGAATAAATTTATCAGACATGGTTCTGAGATGCAAAACACAATAGAGTTTATAAAGTTTAAACAAAATAAAATTTAAACAAAATAGTAATTAAGAAAATATATATACAACTATACTTAGAACGGTGGAAGTTAAAACTCAGAAAAAACAATGATTACAAGCTAGTAAAAACTTCTTTGTAAACAACATTAGAAGTCTTATTTGTTGGTTTCCCATCAGCGTCGAATATTAGTATTTTAACGCCTTCTCTGGTCTTCACCCTTGATAATGCAACATACAACTGACCATGAGTGAAAACAGGATCTTTCAAATAAAGACCAACCTTTGATAACGATTGTCCTTGACTCTTGTTAATTGTCATGGCAAAACAAACTGATAAAGTAAATTGTCTTCGTTGAAATTGAAAAGGTATTTTTTTGTCAGACGGGATCATATTAATCCTTGGAATAAAAACTCTCGTGCCAATGTTACCACCAGATATTACTTCAGCTTCTATAACTCGTTTACCAAGAAAAGTAATTTGAAGCCTTGTACAGTTACATAACCATTTCTGTTGATCAATGTTTCGAAGAAGCATCACAGGAACACCAACTTTAAGAACTAATATGTGATTAGGCAAGCCAGAAATCTTAAGAGCATTCAAATTTTCTATTGAGTATAAGCTTTCTTGAAAAGAATTAAGAATTTGTTCAGTTTGACATATACTATCAGAACTCAGATACTCTTTCGCATCACCAGGAAATAACAAAAGCAATCGATCATTAATTTCATGAACTACCTCATTTTTGGGCGCCAGAATTGCTCGCTCAGAAAAAAAAAATCCAGGAATCCTAAATTGTTCAATAATTGAAGGATATACAAAGTCAATTAAACTTTGTATCGGGTCACAAATATCGATGATTAGTAAATCATCTGGTATCTCTATAATGGCGTCACCATCATTATCATCTCCAACATTTCCTTCACCAATATCAATAAGCCATTTTGCAAATTCTCTGATAGACTCCATATTTGAACTTTCAGCTCCAATAGTTAGACGCATGTTTTTAGTCAGCCGTAACAGTCTGCATTTTGACCATATGTATGAAGAGCTTAAAGATGCACTAACAATTTCTTGTCTAGTACCATTAGGAATAACAGGTAGGATTTGTCTAAAGTCACCACCAAATACAATAACTTTACCACCAAAAGGAATATCCGAACGAATACTCCTACCTTCCGAAAATACGTCGGTCATCGTCCTATCTAAAGCTTCAAAGGCATGTTTGTGTACCAATGGTGCTTCGTCCCATATGATTAATTGGGTTTCCTTTAATAATCTGGCAATATCACTATTTGGCTTAATATTGCACATTGAATCTTCTGTTAGATTAATGGGGATATGGAACCGAGAATGAGTTGTCCTTCCACGGGAAAGTAATAACGAAGCAATACTACTTGAAGCCACATTTAAAACTATTCCATTTCTACATTGAACAACTGAAGCCAAAGTCTTCCATAAAAAGGTTTTTCCAGATCCACCATAACCATAGACAAAAAACAGGCCTCCTTTACGCCCTACAACTGCTTCCATTATTTCGTCAAAAACCGCTCGTTGTTCGTGTGTAAGAGATTAATGCAACCTGTTAAACTCAGCTTGTACTTCATCTAGGTCATGTGACAGCTCTTCATTGATCAGACGATTAGAAGCATCACGTAAGGAATCGTCATCAGGATACGGCATAGTGACAAACCTTAGTAATGATGAACCATTGGAAATTAAATAGTTTTCAATTTTCAACAAAGTAAGGTTCTTAATCTGATATTCAGGAAGCACTAAACCTAACAAATCAAAAAATTAACATTATTAATTAAAAAATCAAAATGTAGATGTGAAATAAAACCTTGTAAGCACTACTAGTGATTAAAACACTCATGGTACTAAACACCTGATAGTGAACTACTAATGGTTAACAACTGCTGTTTTAGTAATCAGTGGATAGAGAATCAATGATTAAGGATAAAGTGATGGTACTTAACAACTGTTAGTGAACTACAAATGCTTCAATTTCTAGTTGTTCTTTAATAGAATAAAAATGGAACTTAGAAATCACACGTACCTGAATAATGCCTGTCTGTTTGTTATTTCATTTTCGGTATCATGTATGTATAGCTGACAAAACTTAGCTTCATTTCCATCTGTAGGTTTGAGACTCCCCATGCAATGATAGTTTTGGCCACTGATACGATATATAAATGGAGCATTGCCCTTGTTAATATTAGAATCAACCTTTCCACCCATAGACGTAAAAGAGAACATAGAGGTGTATCGTCTTATGTTCTTCAGGAAGAACTTGCTTTTTGGATTTGAGGAAGAAAATAAATTTTGATAAGACGAAAGTGCATCCTTTAAAGGCGGTAGTTGAACTTTACCATACCCACAACACATACTATAACATAGCTTATTTATAGTTAAACGACCTTTTCCACCTTCTGATGTCCATAACTTTGCACTACAAACCTGACATGTAAGCACTTGGTCACCATGGTCCAAATAATCTGTTCAAAAATCGTTGATAGTTATATTACAGGTGGAACACAACAAATGTCCTAAAACAATAAAATAGATTAAAACCTTTAGATATCCCTTTATAAGGATCTTCATCAGTGCACAAAAACACATCGTCTTCATCTGAATCCAAAGTCAGCATAGGTACAGGAGTATTATCACGTTTCTTGCGCTCGAGGTTACGTTTACCAGAAGACAGCCGTGTAAGGGTAGAGGTACTTCAAAATATCGGCTGATTGTTACTGCTAATGATGCTAGAAGTAATGGAATATCGATGGTTTCTATCTAGAGGTGTACCTATGTATATGCCGTTATATGAACATTCAATATTAAAACATACATGTTAGTTCCGGTATGTTGTTTATTAATGTATTTATCAAAAGAAATAATAAAGAAACAAAATACAAACCTGGTGTAGTTGAAATTAAAGAACCAGTAGCATTTCTAACTGCTCGACATGCAATGGAATACATATGTTTATCGGTAGTATCAGAACATTCAAGCAAATTTGCATGGTCAGAAAAGATGTTACGAACATTCGTTGATGATGACGATGAATTCTTTGATTTCTTATTATCAAGTATTAATTTTCGAAGCTTACGCCTTTCTTTCGGTGAAGTAACTAAACAACAGAGAAAGTATAATATGTACAAAACACAAGAATCAGTCCAATTGGAAACATAAAATGGAAAAAAGTGTACTTATAATGAAATTTAAGAGTTATTACCATTTGTGATATCTGAAAGATGAGATCTATATGAGATATCTGAAAGAGCAGTTCTCATAAGAGGACCTAGAAAAAAACCAAGTAGAATTATGATTTCAATCTGAAAGCTGATTTTGATTTGGGAAATGATGAGTTAAGAAGTTATAATTTCACTTACTGTGTAAATTTCGTTTTGATGAATTAGCAGATGTAGAAGATGAACGGGAATTCTTTGACATTGCATACAATGAGAGAAGGAGAAGGAGAAGGATTCAAAAGAAGAAAGAGTATAAGATAAGGAACCTTAAAAAAATAGAACCAAACAGTGGTTTTTAACTTTTGAATTACATTATGTCATACCTAGGGATTAACATATTCTCAATAAATTATAATATTTCATTTTATCATTTTGTAATTAAAAATCATTTCATGAAAAGCAAAATGGAATTTTTTTCAAATTATTGAATTAATTATTTCAAGCAATCTATTACATTGATAAAAAAAAGTTAACAACAAATTTAGTAATCTTTGTGGAATGTAAAACGGGTGTTCATCGGTTAGGTTTATGGTTTATTTGTATATGATTTTTACAATTAAAATATTATTATCTTTATTTAATAAATAATTAAGTTAAACGGTTTTTTTATTCCTAGTTAAACAAATAAACGAAACAAAACAAATAAAATAAAACGTGGATCCATAATCCGAACAAAAAACGAATAAAATGGGCTTGCGTTTACGCTTCTTACTTGGATACGGTTTTTCTAAACACCCTACTTAGTGAGCAGGGATAACGGTAAAAACCAATAAAGAACAACCACATCCACTGATAATCTTATATAAATTATGAGATAAGATAATAAGATTACAAATATTTGTAGATAAAAAACTTGTTATTTGGGTTTATACAATATATATTATAAATTGTTGCTCCTATTCATACACATAAGTTTTAAACATAAATATTGAATATTGACCATCTCAATATTTATTTAACATATACATTATAATAAGCAAAGAAAGGTCATACTCATTATAATATTAGAACATAACAGTATAATAAGCAGATAAGTTTTCAGGAATTCAAAAACACACAATCAGTCCAAAAGATAACAACACCAAAAACACCAAACCAACAAAGCGAAAACCATAAGTTCAACGTGTCAACAGCATATGAAATCAACACTTAATGTATTTAAAAATACAGAGAAAACTATTTCTCAATCTTGGGAATCAAAAGCGTCAAAACACCAGCATCTTCATCCTGAGACAGTTCATCACTCATTCGGCGCTTTGTCGAAGAGCCACCTAATGAATCATCTACATCGCACACTTCACGAATATTACGTTTTGTTTCATCAGAAGAGGGATTCTTATTCCCTATAAGTGCTTTAGATGCATGTGTAACATTGTCACCGCTAAATGACAACTCATCCTGATATAAAAAGACAATAAATATTAACGTTTGAAAAAATTTAGTACAAATAACCAAATTCTTAAATTACCTTCATAAGGTCAACAGGAGTAGACAAACTGCAGGAATCTGGAACTTCCAACGATTCGGACTGCTCATGCTTTAATTACATAATACACAATAACATAAAATACACACAATGGTATAAATCTATTTCAAAAGGATATGACTATGAAATGAAAAGAATGACATAATGAAGTTTTAAACCTAGTTAAGATTGAATTTGGCGCAGAGCGCGGCAAGGATCTCATCATCGTTAGTGGCCATTGAAATACCATAGTTTTCAACCTGATGCTCAATGTTATAGTCTTTAACATTTATGATGAACGCATACCTCTTTCCAATCAACGTGTCAAAAACCTCAGGATATGGGTTCGGTATCTCTCCAGAATTAACAACCTATGATTTTATAAAAATTAATATAAATTACAATGAGCACAATGATTCAATAATTGAGAACCTACAATTTTATAAAAATTAATTTTAAATTATGTTAACTACATGTCCAAATAACTGAATGCATATATTTGTTACCTGATCTTGGATAGCAAGTAACTCTTTGGCAGTTTTCTTAAGAATCTTGTAAGCTTCAAAATCAAAGAGTGTCAAAGACACAGTACCGGAAGAGTCTTGCACCCTAATAGGTATCTTGAACCTATAAAAGTTAAAAACAAATGAAAACATTAGTATTACTAATAACAAAAGTGTGGTTCATATTAGTATTTAGTATAAGGAAATAAAACTGTAATCTCAAACCGTGGAATAGAGTAGATGTCGACTCCTGCACATTTATCATTTGTACACACCAAAGATTTTGCATTATCAACATCTGTAACACCCCGTGTTTCGAAAGTCAAAGTCAAGGTCAAAGTCAAAGTCAAGGTCAAACTCAACGACCGATCGCGTGACTTGACTAGTAGTGAATTTCTTTTATGTGTTTATTTAAGCTGTATTATGTGGAGTAATTGTCAATAATCGCAGTAATCGGCGTGTGTTATTCGCTATTTAATCGACGTATGACTGTGAACTATAGGAAGTAACAATGCGATAAAGTTAACTAAACGATACCCAAACTATCCTAATCGAATCGACATCGAATGGTACTCGCACTCGCAACTCGAATTACGCATTTTGGTTACTGTTATACATGTGTGTGTGCCTTATGTGTTACTTGTGTATCTTATTATGTTATGTTGTGGTAATCAATCGAAACACAGTCGAAACTCAATCATAACCGAATCGCAAACGCTAATCGAACACGAAATAAGGATGCTTGTATGTTGATATAGTAGTTGGGATTAAAAGTAATTTGACTAGGAAACTCTATCGCATCAAAACGCTCGCAATCGAAATCGGAACGGCAACACTCGTCGCACCGAACACTCGAACGAGGTGACTGATCGACCAGGCGGCCAGCCGATCGACCAGCCGTTTGATCGGACTGTCGTCCGATCGGACAAGCTGTTCGATCGAGCTGCCTAGCCGATCGACCAGCCCCTTTCCACTTTGGGTAACCCTATAAATACCCCTTGTCACTTTCATTCTTTCTACTTTTGGCAACTGACGTCCGACCATCACTCTCACCATGCTTTTTCTCCGATTTCTCGCAATCCCGGTAAGATCTTGTCCTAAATCTTGTACTTCCTTAATCTACACGCACTCCTACACCTTTCTATCTTTTGAATCTTACATTTTAACCGTGAAATCATCAAGATTCAAGGTGTTCTAGGATGACGTCATCATGTGTTCTTGAAGAACTTCATGTTTTGGCCTCAATCCACCAAGGATAACTTGGATCTAACCGATTTCCACATGAACAAACAAAGATCTTTCATAGATCTGAACATATTCACTACAAAAAGGATTGAAAGATGGTTTTCCAACTTTCTTTCAACTCTTTTACACTCAATACACTCAAAACCGATAGAATCGGAGCTCGTGCCGACTTACTACTCATTCTTGTGGATGTGTCGGCTCAAGATCCGTATTCTATCCACGAGATTATCGATTCCGGGTTAAACATGGAACGTCGTCTCGAACCGACCACTGATCGGGTTTGGGTGATTCCTGTCCGATCAGGGGCACCAAGTATTGACGAGGTTTCTATTGCTTAACACGTTATCAAAATATCTCGATAAAACGACAAACTATCTAAACAACCAAGTGTAAGACGAACAGGTCGACCAGGAAGGGATGCCATCCGATCGGACTGCTGTCCGATCGAACAGCCAATCCGAGCGACTGGCCAACCCGAGTGACTTGCACCTTGGGTCCCACACTTAACCATTTTTGCCAACATTTGAAGTCTGAATGTTGAACGAATTGTTGTCCGATCGGACTACCATCCTATCGAACTGCCATCCGAATCATGAGATATTTAAACTTCTACACTTAAACAATTTTCAACATGTTCAATGCACAAAGGATGCCACCCGATCGAACTACCGACTGATCGAGTGACAACCTGCTGTGAAATTGTTCTCGCTGAAGTGTCCAACCAATCGGGTTGTCGACCGATCGAACGACCGTCCGATCGACTAACCTGAAGGGTAGAGATACTTCTGTGTTTTCAAAATACTACAACGAAAACTTCAAAAGTCAAGTCATCATACACAAAGAGATCCTTCTCAAAGGAAGAAACAATCCACTCGAATAGTCATCCGACCGGACGACCGTCCGAAAGGACTACCACTCGCACGACTGGCTGTCCGATCGGATTACCATCCGATCGAGCTGCTGTCCGAACCACTTGTACTTTGCATCGTTTTACACGTCGCTTATCGTTATGCTATCAATCTGTTTAGGCTAACCCTACTCTCTAGCGCTCCCTTCAATCCATCAATCGCTGTGAGTATACTCGATCCCTTTTTGCTTTACGCACTTTTGGGTGTTACATACGTTACCTATTCTAAATCACATCGAACACACTACGCAAATACTTTAAACGCTAACTGTTACTGCATGTATTACGTGACTAAATGAATGCTTGTTTGTTATGTTTTCACATGGAATGCTGTCTACCTGCCTTAGTAACGGTAGTACTATTAGTTTGGACTCAGTACCTGTTCACTCAGGGGTTGCTAAGGACAATTAGTTACATGGCTCACAATGTTGAGTATGTATCGCGAACTGCCTTGGGCAGTCAACCCGCAGTCATTGGTATCGATGGGTTCATGTCGATAACTAACATGCCTCATTTCACTCTATGTACGTGTTGGTTATGCGTAAAGGATTTCCAACTCTGTAATGCTATTATCAAACTTGTATGCTCACCTTTACACTATGTGTATTGACTTTTACTTTAACGTATGTGACAGGTGCTTAAGATGTTTATATGCTTAGCTTGC
Source organism: Helianthus tuberosus (assembly GCA_030545235.1). Taxonomy (NCBI): domain Eukaryota; kingdom Viridiplantae; phylum Streptophyta; class Magnoliopsida; order Asterales; family Asteraceae; genus Helianthus; species Helianthus tuberosus. Next base: position 11,727,629 of record CM060436.1, read on the forward strand.
TGTGAAATTGAGGAAAGGAAAGGTCTAGGATGCTCTTTGTGCTGGTGATGAAATTGAAGCTAGGGAAGAGGTCCTAGAAACCAATAAATAAACTGTCTATGTATATATCTGAGTTGTCGGAACAGAACTACTTGACTAGATTTTTGTCTGTAATAATTATATTATCACTTATGACATGGTATGGGACGCGTTGCTTTAAATATTTGGTAAATATAGTTGTTATGGAAACTTCTGGACAATCTGTTTCACTCAGTGCCATGCCCCGATGTTTCCGCCATCGGTTGGGGTGTGACAGATTGGTATCAGAGCCATAACTATAGGGAATTAGGCAAGACTCGACCTAGTCTGGGTCGATGTCTTAGGGACCTAGTCTATAGTTAGGAACCAACAGACCGACTCGTACATGTCCAGTGGGGATTATGTATGAGCTTACCGCTATTCCTCGCTATTCTCGCCTATGCTGCACTATCACTGCACTCGACTTTTCAAATTTGGAATAAGAATTTAAGTCGAGATTAGGCGTGAAAACTGCAAACTCTCGACCAAATTGCTTGTTCGCCTCGCATTTTCATCCACAAGCACGAGAATTTGCGTTGAATCAGGAGTGAAATCCATACTTTGACACATGATCCTCTTTTATTTTATCAAAACAGGAATGAAGTTGTTAAGACAGGAGTGAAACCCTCACCTTGACGACTTGATTCCAACTTTCACTTGGTTTTCCAAAACTCTCACCAAAGTCTCGACGGACTCCAACGACCTGAAGTCACGGTATGACTAACGGGATGCGTGCCAAACACCCAAGAATCGAGGCAAAAGCACAGTTCTGAAAGTCAAAATGTGTACAACAAGTCCTTGAGAATAGTCGAATCACATTGGATAGTCAATGCCTAATAGTCGCAGACGATCTATTTCTCAATTTTTATGTGTTTCGTTTCTGAGCCCGCAACTGCTGACTCTGATGATTTATCGATTTTATGTGTTTATATGTGTGTTTATCTGTTATGTGTTTAATTTTGGAGACTTATTTGCTTCTTGCTTTCACTTCAATCGACACGCACGACTCGCACTGCATATCTATCTCAAAGCGCTGACAAATCGCTAAATTGTGGACGTCCCTATGATACGCTTATGCTATACTACCCGCTATATTATACTATATTACTCGCTATGTTAATCGTGGACGCTATTCTCGAACGATCGCAGACTTTAAATGATAGGTTTCTGTATTCTGACTGCTCATGTGTGCTTCTGAGTGAATTATGTGCTTATAAGCTTATGTGTTTCTGTGCCCTACGTGCTTCTGTGCCAATGTGAATCTGTGCTTATGTGTCTATGTGTTTACATGACTGTACGTGTTCCTGAGCTTTAGTAGTACTAGACGTGTGAGGTGAGATTCGATTATGACGTGTCGGAGACCTATGACGATGTCTGTTGCAGACAATGTCAACTGGACCATCATCTGGACCCCGTCACCCACGACTTTCTCGTCGAGAACAGAGGGACAAACGCCTGGCTGCCATACTCGCTAAACAAGTGGCAAAGGTCGTGCCTCAGATCATGAGCGAAATTTACGAGAATGTTAGCAAATCATCTGAGGAGTCCAGAACCGAAGCTCCTAAAGATACTCCCAAGACTGCTTTCAGCTTCAAGCAGTTCAAAGCTTGTGGTCTGAAGGAGTTCACTGGCGAAGATGGCCCTACGGCCTTGTTCCAATGGTTCGACTCGATCGAAGTCACTCTGTGTCAGAGTGGATGTCCTGACAATCTCCGCACTCTGAATGCTACCGGCGTCTTCCAGTCCCGCGCATTAGACTGGTGGATGGCCGAGAGGAACAAACGCGAAAACGACGCAGCTTATGGTCTGTCATGGGACGAGTTGAAGGACGCTATGCTCGAAGAGTTCTGCCCTCCCCATGAGCGCCAAAAGTTGGAGGACGAATTCTGGTATCTGAAGCAGAGGGATGGTGAGAACGCTGCGCTAACTGCTCGATTCAAGCAGCTCAGTATTATCTGCCCTGATCAAGTCAAGACTCCGGAGATAGCAATCAAGAAGTATATCCGAGCTCTGCCGGATTGTGTCGCTAATTTTGTGCAAGCGGCCAAAACCGCAACAATCGAAGAAACTTACCTGCTTGCCGCTGAAATCAATGACAAGCGGGTAAAAGCTGGTTTTTGGGATAAAGCTTCGAAGAATCTGCATCAAGTCACCACCGCACCAACCGCTGAAACCGCCGCCGCTCAATCGTCAAAGTCCTCACGCCGCAAGAAGAAGAACAACAACAACAGCTCCAGCAACAAGAACTGTGCTGCCACCACCACTGCTGCTCCACTTCAAGCCGTACCGGCCCAGCAGCAGCCTCAGAACCGATCCACTCCAGCAATCTATGCACCGCCTGAAAATCGCACATACACAGGCCCCCACCCTGCCTGCCTAACATGCACTTATCATCACCCGGTGGCTCTCGACTATCGTTTCTGCGCTCACTGCAATATGTACGGCCACTTCACTGCTAATTGCTGTACTGGTCCCCGTCAAGTGCCAGCTCAAGCCACTGCTCATCAAGCTCTGCTCCCAGCCCCGCAAGGCCAACAAGCGGCAGCAACAGCCTCAACAGCAACAACAACAAGCCGCACGCGCCAGAACTTTCAACATCAATGTGCGCCAAGCCCAGGCTGACAACAACGTGGTCAATGGTACGTTCCTTGTGAATGGTATTTATGCTTCATGTTTGTTTGATACTAGAGCCGATAATTGCTTTGTGTCGTTCGAATTCGAGAAACTTCTTAGTCGTAAACGCTCCCATCTCCCCTCGACGTTCGATGTTGAAGTCGCCACCGGAAGAACTGTCGCCGTTAATTCTATTCTTCGTGATTGTACTCTTGAGCTCAACAATCACATTTTCCCAATCGACCTTATTCCGATGTAACTCGGAAGTTTTGACGTCATAGTAGGCATGGACTTTCTTCGCGAAAACCATGCTGAAGTTGTGTGCTTCGATAAGATGATTCGATTCTTGCTCGTGAATGGTGATCTATTGTGTGTTTAAGGTGAAACTGCTTCGAAAGGCCTCAAACTCATGTCATGTGTCCAAGCTAGCAAGTATCTCCGTAAGGAATACAGAGCTTTCTTGGCTAACATTGTAGTAGCGGAGAAGGAAAAGAAAGGAAGACCTGGAGTAAACGATGTCCCAGTGGTTCGAGAATTTCCTAACGTTTTTCCTGAGGATCTTCCCGGACTACCGCAAAGTCGTGATATCGACTTTCGTATCGACCTCATTCCTGGAGCCAACCCTGTTGCCAAAGCTCCTTACCGACTCGCACCGTCCGAAATGCGTGAACTCTCGAGTCAGCTTCAGGAATTACTTGAGAAAGGCTTCATTCGCCCGAGCACCTCTCCTTGGGGCGCGCCAGTCCTTTTCGTCAAAAAGAAGGATGGGTCGTTCAGGATGTGCATCGACTATCGGGAATTGAATAAGTTAACTATCAAGAACCGCTATCCCCTGTCTTGCATTGATGATTTGTTTGATCAACTACAAGGTGCTACGTGTTTCTCGAAGATCGATCTACGCTCAGGCTACCACCAACTACGCATCCAAGAGGAGGATATACCCAAAACCGCTTTTCGCACTCGATACGGCCACTATGAGTTCGTTGTTATGCCTTTTGGTATAACCAACGCACCCGCGGTGTTCATGGGTCTGATGAATCGCGTGTGTAAACCATATCTCGACCGTTTCGTCATCGTGTTCATCGACGATGTCTTGATCTATTCCAAATCGAAGGCCGAACACGCGCAACATCTACGTTTGGTTCTCGAGCTACTCCAGGGGAATCGACTCTATGCCAAGTTCTCCAAGTGTGAATTTTGGTTGGAGGAGGTTCAGTTTCTGGGTCACATTGTCAATAGTCAGGGTATTCACGTCGATCCCGCGAAGATTGAAGCCGTTAAGAGTTGGATTACACCTAAGAACCCGTCTGAAGTCCGTTCTTTTCTCGGACTAGCGGGCTATTATCGACGATTTATCGAAGGGTTCTCAAAGATCGTTGTGCCGCTTACCGCTCTTACGCACAAAGACAAGCCTTTTGTTTGGGGAACTGAACAAGTGTCTGCTTTTCAAACCCTCAAGCACATGCTTTGCAATGCTCCTATTCTCACTCTACCCGATAGAAACGACGATTTCATTGTCTATTGTGATGCTTCCAACCTTGGTCTTGGTTGTGTTCTTATGCAGTGGGACAAGGTTATAGCTTACGCATCTCGTCAGCTCAAAATCCATGAGAAGAACTATACAACCCATGATCTCGAGCTAGGCGCAGTTGTTTTTGCGTTAAAGATTTGGGGACACTACCTGTATGGTACCAAGTGTACGATCTTCACCGATCATAGGAGCCTACAACATATCTTTGATCAGAAAGAACTTAATATGCGTCAACGCCGATGGGTAGAACTTCTCAACGATTATGACTGTGAGATTCGTTATCACCCAGGCAAAGCAAATTTCGTTTCCGATGCTCTCAGCAGACGGAGCTACCTGCTCAGCATTCGTGATACACGAGCCCAATACGATCTCAAAACTCTCATCCGCGAAGCCCAGCATGCCTGTTTTAATGAACGCACTCTGAAGAAGGAAAGAATCTACCACGATGGAGCCCAGCTTGTGAATAAGTCGAATGGGATATTCCACTATCTGGATCGAATTTGGATCCCTAAACGGACCGATTTGCGAAAGATTTTGATGGACGAAGCCCACAAATCCTGATATTCTATTCATCACGGTGCCGACAAAATATACCAGGACCTTCGCTACAAGTACTGGTGGCCGGGCATGAAAAGGGATATCGCTCTATACGTTGGGAAGTGCCTGACTTACTCAAAGGTCAAGGCTAAACATCAAAGACCCTCTGGCTTGCTCGAACAACCCCTGATCCCTATGTGGAAGTGGGAGAGTATAGCTATGGACTTCATAACAAAACTCCCGCGCACGCCATCAGGTCACGACAGCATCTGGGTTGTTGTTGACCGTTTGACCAAATCTGCTCACTTTCTGCCCATACGAGAAGACTACAAGGTAGAACGATTAGCCCTAATCTACACCAATGATATCATTTGTCGACATGGGACGCCTCTCGACATCATCTCTGACCGTGATGCTCGGTTTACCTCGCGACTGTGGGAAACGTTTCAAGCGGCTCTCGATACAGCGCTTAATCTAAGTACCGCATTCCACCCTCGAACCGACGGTCAGACTGAGAGAATGATCCGTACTCTGGAAGACATGCTTCGTTCGTGTGTAATAGATTTCGGTGGTAATTGGGATGCATACCTGCCGTTAGTCGAATTCTCGTACAACAACAGTTATCATTCCAGCATTCAAATGGCACCATTTGAGGCACTATATGGAAGAAGATGTCGATCGCCTATTGTATGGCACGAGATCGGGCATTCGCAATTAACCGGTCCCGAGCTATTGCAATAAACGACAGACAAAATTTTCCAAATTCAAGACAATCTAACGAAAGCTCGGAATCGAGGCGCATTCCTATCGTGAAAGTCCGATGGGAAGGCAAGCGAGGCGCAGAGTTCACTTGGGAACTCGAAAGCGACATGAAGGCAAAGTACCCGCAGTTGTTTGTTACGGCTTCGGCCTAATTTTGGGACGAAATTCCCTCAACTAGGGGAGGCTGTAACGCCCCGTGTTTCGAAAGTCAAAGTCAAGGTCAAAGTCAACGACCGATCGCGCGACTTGACTAGTAGTGAATTTCTTTTATGTGTTTATTTTAGCTGTATTATGTGGAGTAATTGTCAATAATCGCAGTAATCGACGTGTGTTATTCGCTATTTAATCGACGTACGACTGTGAAGTATAGGAAGTAACAATGCGATAAAGTTAACTAAACGATACCCAAACTATGCTAATCAAATTGACATCGAATGGTACTCGCACTCGCAACTCGAATTACGCATTTTGGTTACTGTTATACGTGTGTATGTGCCTTATGTGTTACTTGTGTATGTTTTTATGTTATGTTGTGGTAATCAATCGAAACACAGTCGAAACTCAATCGCAACCGAATCGCAAACGCTAATCGAACACGAAATAAGGATGCTTGTATGTTGATATAGTAGTTGGGATTAAAAGTAATTTGACTAGGAAACTCTATCGCATCGAAATGCTCGCAATCGAAATCAGAACGGCAACACTCGTCGCACTGAACACTCGAACGAGGTGACTGGTCGACCAGGCGGCCAGCGGATCGACCAGCCGTTCGATCGGACTGCCGTCCGATCGGACAAGCTGTTCGATCGAGCTGCCTAGCCGATCGACCAGCCCCTTTCCATTTTGGGTAACCTTATAAATACCCCTTGTCACTTTCATTCTTTCTACTTTTGGCAACTGACGTCCGACCAGCACTCTCACCTTGCTTTTTCTTCGATTTCTCGCAATCGCGGTAAGATCTTGTCCTAAATCTTGTACTTCCTTAATCTACACGCACTCCTACACCTTTCTATCTTTTGAATCGTAACTTTTAACCGTGAAATCATCAAGATTCAAGGTGTTCTAGGATGACTTCATCATGTGTTCTTGAAGAACTTCATGTTTTGGCCTCAATCCACCAAGGATAACTTGGATTTAACCGATTTCCACATGAACAAACAAAGATCTTTTATAGATCTGAACATATTCACTAGAAAAAGGATTGAAAGATGGTTTTCCAACTTTCTTTCAACTCTTTTACACTCAATACACTCAAAACCGATAGAATCGGAGCTCGTGCCGACTTACTACTCATTCTTGTGGTTGTGTCGGCTCAAGATCCGTATTCTATCCACGAGATTATCTATTCCGGGTTAAACATGAAATGTCGTCTCGAACCGACCACTGATCGGGTTTGGGTGATTCCTGTCCGATTAGGGGCACCAAGTATTGACGAGGTTTCTATTGCTTAACACGTTATCAAAATATCTCGATAAAATGACAAACTATCAAAACAACCAAGTGTAAGATGAACAGGTCGACCAGGACGGGATGCCGTCCGATCGGACTGCTGTCCGATCGAACAGCCAATCCGAGCGACTGGCCAACCCGAGCGACTTGCACCTTAGGTCCCACACTTAACCATTTTTGCCAACATTTGAAGTCTGAATGTTGAACGAATTGTTGTCCGATCGGACTACCATCCGATCGAACTGCCATCCGAATCATGAGATATTTAAACTTCAACGCTTAAACAATTTTCAACATGTTCAATGCACAAAGGATGCCACCCGATTGAACTACCGACCGATCGAGTGACAACCTGCTGTGAAATTGTTCTCGCTGAAGTGTCCAACCAATCGGGTTGTCGGCCGATCGAACGACCGTCCGATCGACCGACCTGAAGGGTAGAGATACTTCTGTGTTTTCAAAATACTACAACGAAAACTTCAAAAGTCAAGTCATCATACACAAACACATCGTTCTCAAAGGAAGAAACAATCCACTCGAACAGTCATACGACCGGATGACCGTCCGAACGGACTACCACTTGCACGACTGGGTGTCCGATCGGATTACCATCCGATCGAACTGTTGTCCAAACCACTTGTACTTTGCATCGTTTTACGAGTCGCTTATCGTTATGCTATCAATCTGTTCAGGCTAACCCTACTCTCTAGCGCTCCCTTCAATCCATCTATCGTTGTGAGTATACTCGATCCCTTTTTGCTTTACGCACTTTTGGGTGTTACATACGTTTCCTATTCTAAATCACATCGAACACACTACGCAAATACTTTAAATGCTAACTGTTACTGCATGTATTACGTGACTAAATGAATGCTTGTTTGTTATGTTTACACATGGAATGATGTCTACCTGCCTTAGTGATGGTAGTACTATTAGTTTGGACTCAGCACCTGTTCACTCAGGGGTTGCTAAGGACAATTAGTTACATGGCTCACAGTGGTGAGTATGTATCGCGAACTATCTATGTATAAATCTGAGTTCTGTAATAATTATATTATCACTTATGACATGGTATGGGACGTGTTGCTCTAAATATTTGGTAAATATAGTTGTTATGGAAACTTCTGGACAATCTGTTTCGCTCAATGCCATGCCCCGATGTTTCCGCCATCGGTTGGGGTGTGACAACATCAAATGAACCATACACATTTTCTTTCGTTACAAATCTTTCCTCCACACTCGACTTACAGTAGTTACAACCATTGTAATACCAAAGTTTATCAGTGCATATAGCTGTGATTGTGCCAAGAACCAAAACCTTCTTTGTCTATCAATTTCAAACAAAAATAATAATACTTAGAAAAGATTATAAATAAACTCAGCATGTAAAGTACTTATAAGAAATTACACACCATTGATATGGTTCCAAGGAAACCAATAAGCATGAAATTAGGGTTATTAAGAAACTCATCTTCAACACTTGAGATAACATTTGAACCAACATGCTCATTTGATGAAGATGAAGCAAAAATTTTCTCTACATACCTAAACAGATTCATGTGATCAAATTAAAACATAAAAAGTAAATGTAGGTACAAAATAATACTATTTAATGTTTATATGCATATTACTAACTATACCTCTTCCTAAAAGAGGATATCTCTTCAATGTCAGTGTCGATAAAAAGTCTGCTAAGATCAAACCCGTTTGCAACTCCACGCTTGCCTGAATATATTTATAAAACCAAATGTAGATCAATATAAACAGTGTCAAATTTAAAACATATAATAATTAAATATAAATATAAATTACTAAATAAAAAAATTAAACTAATTAAGTTTAAATTGTACCTTTGTAAAGGTTGACCATACCAAAATGACAAATGATAACAACATATTTCTCTCGTTTCTTATCATTCATATAAGCAAACATGTCAATAGCAAAAGCATCCCACAAAGTAACCGTACACTTTTGCCCTCTAAAATATTAACATAAAACATAATAACATCAAAAAACCCTGTAATGCTTTAAACGTCAAAATGCAACAACTTAATAAAAAGAACTCACTCAAGGTCTTCAACTCTAAGATTAAGTCTCTTGCCCTTGCTCCCATCCTTCTTTGATGCATCCTCTAGATTGAAACAAACTTCCACATAACCAATCCAATCTATAAACAAAAATATATTGTTAAAAAAACAGCATTAAGAAGTGATAACATGAAAAAAAAAAAAACAATAAGACAAAACAGTAGATATATATTATATAGTGATTTACATACCAATAACTATATTAACTTCATTTTATTTTGAAAAACATCTTTGGATATGTAACGAATTACTTTAAAATGGTAATTTCATTGTAATTCTAGTATTCTTTTGATAATTTCATTCTATCACTAATTAACCACATCAATAATAAAAATGTGAGCAGTGGCTGTTCTTTAGGGAAACCACTGATGGTCAATATCAATGGATGTCAACAACAAAAATGTGAGCAGTGGCTGTTTTTTGACTATCGGTGGATAGCCAATAGTGATTGAAACACTGATGTTTAGTCAGTAAATGATCAACATGAAGAATGAAGAAACAGAGGTTGTCTTTCAGCAGTGGATAACTTTTAACAATCAGATGTTTGAACCAACACAGTGGTTGTAACATACTTTTAAGGATTAATTAAAACTATCATTTTTAAGTATTTTGAAGAGTGTTAAAAGATGAGAAGACAGTGGATCTGGTTAAAGACCAATTTGAAGAATACTATACTATAGAATACATCAGTTTCCAAGTGTACATCATTTTTATTTATTAGTATAAAGATCAAACAACTGTTCAATCTATAAACAAAAATATATTGTTAAAAGAAAACAACATTAAGAAGCGATAACATGAAAAAAAACAATAAGACAAAACAGTACATCTATATTATATAGTGATTTACATACCAATAACTGTATTAACTTCAATTTTATTTTCAACAACATCCTTGAGGTTAACGAAATTAAAACGGTATTTCGGTCCAGACCAGTCAAGGCATTTCTCAACAGAAGTATAGAAATACAGTGATATTTTGTCATTTCTCTTGGTATACTTAGCAGAGGACTTATTAGCAGCAAGAGATAGTTTGGTGATAAAAAGACATTCATCCAACTGAAGGAAGTCTTTGAATTTTCCTAACATCTTATGCAGACAGCTGGCTTGTATCATAGTTCCCTAAGAATATGAAACATCCGATTAAATAAAAAACGTGTTATATAACATTTGGGTATTCATATGTCCAAAATAGTTATAAGACAAATATATACGGTACCATCTCATCCATGAAGATCATATCAAGACGATATATTTCATTTTTGTTTTCATTCATCATCTTCTTGGACATGCTAACAATCTTCACTCTAATCGAATAGTTGTTTGAGAATGTATTAAGATCATTAAGCATGCTAACCTTTGCAACCTCCATTTGAAGAGTGTAGATAAAAAAAAAAAGAATAAGCAAAATATATCTATTGCTAAACGTAATATGAAAATACAATAAGCATGGATGTTCTTAAAAAAACACTCAAGGTTGGAATTCAAGGTTACCGATTCTCAATTCAAAATTTTAATTGAATGCAGTAGCAAATGTAATTTGAAAGGTAAGTAGTGTATATCCTTATATCCTGTTTATTAAAGTAATTAAATATTAGAAATGATATGCAAATTAAGAAAAAAAAAGAGAGAGAGAACGTCAATTTTAAATTACCATTTTGCATATTTTGATTTTCAAAATTACTAATATTATCAGTCATTACTGATTTGATTTGAAAGCAATTGTCATGATGACTTTTCTAATTTTTATTTTAACTTTAATTAAGAGATAATAACCATCAATTTGAAATTCAAATTTTGAAAATTTTCAATGTCCAAAGCTCAAGAAATTAGCATTAATTACCGATTTGATTTGCAACAGATTGCCATCAATAGTATTTTATTTATTTTTTATTTTAACTTTAATTTTTATCATGAAAACAATGTTGGAAGAACTCTTATCTCATTGGAATGTAACGATTTGGTAAAATGGTAATTTCATTGTAATTCTAATATTCTTTTGATAATTTCCTTCTATCACTAACTAACCACATCAATAATAAAAATGTGAGCAGTGGCTGTTCTTTAGGGAAACCACTGATGGTCAATTTCAGTGGATGTCAACAACAAAAATGTGAGCAGTGACTGTTTTTTGACTATCAGTGGATATCCAACAGTGATTGAAACACTAATGTTTAGTCAGTAAATGGTCAACATGAAGAATGAAGAAACAGAGGTTGTCTTTCAGCAGTGGATAACTTTTAACAATCAGATGTTTGAACCAACACAGTGGTTGTAACATAATTTTAAGGATAAATTAAAAATATCATTTTTAAGTATTTTGAAGAGTGTTAAAAGATGAGAAGACAATGAATCTGGTTAAATATATGTTTAGACTTAAACATATGTTGGGGCTTAAAAATAGGTTTGGTCTTATATGTCAGTTGTCTGGACTCAAAAATAAGTTTGACCTTAAACAGATGTTTGCCCATAAACATCAGTTTGCAAAAAGAGACCAATTTCAAGAATACTATACTAAAGAATACATAAGTTTCCAAGTGTACATCATTTTTATTTATTAGTATAATAAAGATCAAACAACTGTTCAATTTATAGTACAAATCAAACCATTCAGGTAATGTGATAAATACTGTTACATATAAACATTGTTGTGATAAACACTATTACATATAAACACTGATGTCATATATACTGTTACATATAAAAACTGAGGTGATGACATCTAACAACCTAACAGATTATAAAACACGGATGTGATAAATACTGTTACATATAAACACTGTTAAAATAAACAAAGGTAGAATAATTGCTGTTGATGATGAACCACTGTTGTTGTTGGGCAGTAGTTCACCTTTGGTTGATCAGAACTTTGGTTCATCAGTGCTCGTCTTCAACAAAGCTTTGGTCTTTATCAGTGCTTTGGTTTTCAACAGTGGATAATCCTCGTCAGTATTTGTGTACAACAGTCTTTATATCCAACAGTTGTTAGGCAGATCAATGTTTTGCCTTATTAACTTGTTAAAACTACTGTCATTGGAGGAAACTTAGATGGGCAATGCTTATTGTGGATCAACATGCAGCTTCAACAGCCAGATCAATATCATCTTAATCTCATTGAGCAATATCCGATATATTTTCTTCGGCCCTTGGACCAAACGGCTCGAACATTTTCCCTTTTCATCAAAACAAAACCAATATATATATAGCAACAATTAATCTGAAATAAACACATGGAACTAACAGCAAAAAGTGTACCTGAAACAGAATCAACGATTAAGAATCAAAAAAACATAAGGAATTAACAAATGCATGGATTAATGAACGAAACTTATCGTGCTTTTTAAAAAAACTCGATTTAATTGCTCAAATTAAGATGACGGGTGATCTGCAGGTGATTAGAAATGAATCAATGCATCAATAAACAGTAAATCAAAATGTTACAAATACCAAAAAATAAACCAGAGCAATTCAGGTTACCGTTTATATAGCAACAATCATTAAAGTAAACACAAATTAAGTAACAACCAACCTTAATTCACAAGCCTGAAAATATAAAGTTGCCACATGAATAATCAAGTAGAACATGCTACAAAAATAATAAAGTGTGAAAACAATCTCAAAAACTTCTCTGTAATTGAGTAGTAAATCGACTCAATTTAGTTAACTACATAAACAATCCAACAAAGAATTTACCGTCCTTCTCCTTGTCTTTCACATTTCCAACTCCTCAACAACCATCCGGTAGAGGTTACTTCTAATCAACAAATAGATTGTGAAAAACAGAGGATCAACAAACATAGGTGCATCCAACATTACTAACATGTGTAAATAAATCAACAAAACATATTGTGAAAAACAAAAACTACAAACATATCAAAATCAATCTATTCATAATCACATGATACAACAAAGCAAACATCTGAATAAACAATAAAAAATAAAACACAAAAATCAAAACCTACAAAAAGTTATTCATATAAACAATAATAAAAACATTATTACAACATACCATGGTCACCGATTAACAGGAGCTTGTACAAAAGGGTTCATTGTGCAAGATAAGAAACCCTAGGAGAGCTTCTTCTTCTTCTGAAGGTACAAAAGGGTTCATCGTGTTCAGTATAAGAAAATAGATAAAACCAAATAAAATTTATGAATAAGAAAATAGATCTTACATGATTATTTTGTTCTTCAACTACTCAACGGTACAACAAAGCAAGCATCTGAATCTGAATAAACAATAAAAAATAAAACACAAAAATCAAAAGCTACAAAAACTTATTCATATAAACAATAATAAAAACATTATTATAACATACCAGGGTCACCGATTAACAGGAGCTTGTACAAAAGGGTTGATTATGTACGATAAGAAACCATATGAGAGCTTCTTCTAGTTCTGAAGATACAAAAGGGTTCATCGTGTTCAGTACAAGAAAATAGATAAAACCAAATAAAATTTCTGAATGAGAAAATAGATCTTACATGATTATTCTGTTCTTCAACTACTCGACGGTACATGATTTAGGGTTTCAAACACAGATGTATCAAATAGATGTAACCTATGCCGGACGTTGTTGATGAGATGAAAATGTCAAGAAGGAGAAGGATGAACGGCAGAGAGAAAAGGGATCTTGAATGGAAAGGTGAAGGAGAAGAATTAAATAGGGTTTGTGAAAATGTGAGAATAAAGGGCAGTGGTTACTGTTGGGCGGGAAAAGGGGAAAACGATGCCCTCATCTAGTGATACGTGGCCCAAATCACTTTCATTTATTATATATAATAGATAATAGATTCGAATAACCTAGTTAAAAATATTTATGCATAAGAACACGCAACAAAATACAATTCCTATATGATAAATACAACAGAACAAATATAATCCTTATGTTAACAATTATATCATACCTATTTTTTATCAGTCATGTAAACATATAGATAGCAATAATCATAAGTCGGACGATAAACTCCTAATTTTAGATATGAATTACCATAAGCTAGTTATATTCTGGTAGTTTATATAATTCCAATTTTTATAGAAACTATCAATGTTTTATAACAAACTTATAATTCTAATTTGTAATGGATATAGAATGACAATAAGTAAAGAATAAACTTCAAGAGATAAAATTTCTAACAAAAGAAAATGAGATAAAGAGTAGAAAGGGTGACAAGTTTGTTTGGTGGGGGGCTCTTTAACTTATGTGTGAACAAATGAAGTTACCTGCCCCTATTTCCATCATTTTTGGCACATCATCTTTCGCACTTTATTTGTGGTTTGAGGAATATGACTTAGATTTGCATATACAAACTCTATAAAGTAATTTAAGTTTGAAACTTTGAGTCAATAAAAAATAGTGGCTTCTATTTAAGAATATAAATATGTATCCATTTTAGTCATATATAGTAGGTATGGTAATTATGTAAAGAGTTTTCAAGTATCATGTTTCTTTTTTTAGAATGGAGCCTTTGCTTTTTTGTATATAAAGAATGGTTAATATCAGTTCTCATAAGATCAAGCAGTCCAAATGTGCTAAGATTTGGGTTGCTTTGACTCTCGAACACTACTCCACAAATCATCATTCATTATTAGAAGAATAATTTTTCATCCTTTTAACACTTTTGAATTTCCTTTTACACTATCTTAACATCTATGGGTGTTAAATAGGTAGTGTTTGCACGTTGGTAGGTTGAACCCTATGCAAATCGAAAAATTTCACACGAACCCTAAAACCATATCTAATACATGAACCTCAACACGACACAAACTTTCACGGGTTGGCCCGAACACGACATGCTTAACTCAACCTTTTTATTTATTTGTTTTAGTAGTTTTTTCTTTAACTATTCACTATCTAATTTGGATAAACACGAAAAAATGAATTTTCTTACATTATTAAGTCAGATATGATGCATTATACATAACTAGTGGGGAACCCGCGCGTTGCAGCGGAGTCAACAATATGAGCCGATAACATAATTCAAACCTGAAAATGTTAAAAAAATCATATATACGTTGTGTGTATATATATAAAAGCACTCGCACTTCGCGGCTGCAACGCACGGGAAACTCTTATGATAAACATGGAAAACCTTATGATAAACATTATATAGTATACCGCAACATTTTTTTTATCTAGTGGGAAAACTGCATGTTGCGGCGGAGTCTACAATTTACATCTAAATTATTAACTAACTTCTCTAAAATTACAAAACACATTTTATGTTTAATTTGATTAATTTTGGTTCATTGGGTTTTTTACTCCAAATACACAAATACAATAGAATGTATTTTTAATATATGTTTTTTTTTATGAATGTGATGAGTTGATTATCCATAAGCTTATTTTTTATTATTTTTAAGTAATCTAATATATAGTATAGATTTATTAAACCTAAATGTCATTGATCAAGTGAAGAGGGGCATGAATGGAAGAAAATGATAAAAAGTTAAGCATTTTAACTTAACTCTTCATATTTCATCTTAAAATTTGATGGAAATTTACAATTTTATACATAAGAAATGCTTTATATAGTAATAGTAGGGAACCCGCACGTTGCGGCGAAGTTGAAGATTTAGTTTCTCATGTTAGGTTGTGAATCATTTACAAGAATTAGTAATAATAACCTTATACAAATAAAAAAGTAAAGCACCAAGTTGAAATTAAAAAGATTGGTCGTAACTTTACATGTTTCAACGATTGAATAGTTAACCCATAGAAATTATTATCCATGTTATCCTCTGTGTCTACATTTCACATATAATTTCTAACATGTAAAATTTTATATAGAAAGTACACTATGATGTGATGAGGGACCAATAAACATACAAACTCTTGATGGTAAGTGAAAGGTTTGACGGTATATTGTCAAAAAAAATAAAAAAAAATAAACATTCTGAATAAACTATAACAAAAAACTCAAGCATCTAATAAGACCGTTTCAAAAACATTTCAGATATGATGCATTATACATAATGTACTCCCGGTCCCAAGTAGTATGGTCTACGTTTTAAAAGGCTACTTTGGTCATGGTATTACGACTAATACATTATTACATCATACTTGTTCCTTTTATCAATTCATGGTAAAGATAAATCGTCACTCTAACACTATGTTCCCGAGTCTCATTTAACAGGAGGAGAGGAAGGAAAATTTTCTCTCCTTATCTCTCCAATTTGGAAGGATGAATATATGGTCATATTTTCTTCCATTTTCCCTCATTTTCTCTCCCCTTCCCTGTTAGAGGGTGGGTGATGATATAGTGCCCATGTTTTAGAGTGGGTCTAAAAAAATGTTTCTCGTTTATCTAAGAAAGCCTCCACGATTCATTTCACTATGATAAGTCAACTTGCTACACTAACGTTGTTTTGTTGATCATTATATTATCGTCCTACTAATGAACTTTGGCTTCCAAACTCTCAGGGACAGTCATGAAAACACTGTAGGATTCGTGTTTCAACAGATGTTCTAGACATTGTTTTGAATTATGTTATCATTTTTAAATTAAAGTATTTAGTAGATTTACAAAATCAATAATCGACAAGACAAAAAATGTATTATCATAATGGCCTAAGTTATTACTTGTTACCAAAGCATACCTGCAACTGGTTAGTTGCAATTTGCTACCGACCCTCCCTAGGGGGGTACTTCTCCGTTAAATCTAAGGGCTATTTGACTACCGAAATTACAATACTTTGCAATTGTCTCCTAAATTCTAGTTTCACGATAAACAATAGCTCGTAAACTATGCATTAAAGGTTGTAATTCGAATCACGATGAAAATCAGGGCTGGCTCTGAGCATGGGCGGGGTGGGTACCAGCAGAGGGGCAAAAACGTAAAAGTACCCGCAAGAGTTTAAAAAAAATTATATTTAATTTAAAAACTATAAATTAGCAACATTTAGTTGTTTTATATGGATGTAACATACGGATGGAGAGTTTTTCAAAAAAAATTTGCATTTTTCACTTTTAACTTCTTTGACTTTGTAGTTTTAACCTAAGCTTTTCAACTAGTCAATTTAACCTCTACACTTTTTAATTTTCAACTTTGGTCCCCAATACTTTTCATTTTTCACAAGTTTTTCATTTCACACTCCGTTCTAAATTTTGTGAGTCAACACGCAGCAAGATGTGTGTGAGGTTCAACGTTTTTTTTGTCTTTTTTTCCCGTTTGACAGGCCAATCGCAACGCATCTATTTTAATCCGTTTGATAAGTTCGTCGCAACGCGCGAATCTTAGATCAGCTTAGTTATTCTTTTATACGTTTTACATTTCTGTCTAATTTCATCGCATTAACACGCCGCAATGGGCATGCGTGGTTCAGCAATTTTACGTAAGTTTTTTTTCGGTGTTATTTTTTACCCTTTTATTTATTTTATTTTTACAAGCTTTTCTGATGTTGGTGTTCGCTGGCAATGGTTTTATCACACCCCAACCGATGGCGGAAACATCGGGGCGTGGCACTGAGCGAAACAGATTGTCCAGAAGTTTCCATAACAACTATGATTACCAATTATTTTAAACATCACGTCACATACCATGACATAAAAAGTAACATAATTATTACAGACAAGATCTAGTCAAATTTTTTTGTTCCGACAACTCATATTTCAAATACAGACAATTCGTTTATTGTTCTAGACCTTTCCTAGCCTCAATTTCACAGCAAGCAAAGCATCTAAACACCTTAAGCACTTGTCACATACGTTAAAATAAATATCAATACACATAGTGTAAAGGTGAGCATACAAGTTTTATAGATATAATAGAGTTTGAAATTGTTTACGCATAACCAGCACGTACACAGTGTGAAATGAAGCACGTTAGTTATCGACATGAACATATCGATACCAATGACTGCGGGTTGACTGCCCAAGGCAGTTCGCGATACATACTCACCACTGTGAGCCATGTAACTAATTGTCCTTAACAACCCCTGAGTGAACAGGTGCTGAATCCAAACTAATAGTACTACCGTTGCTAAGGCAGGTAAACAGCATTCCATGTGTAAACATAACAAACAAGCATTCATTAAGTCACGTATAACAGGCAGTAACGGTTAGCATTAAAGTATTGCGTAGTGTGTTCGATGTGATTTAGCATAGGAAACGTATGTAACACCCAAAAGTGCGTAAAGCAAAAAGGGTTCTAGTATACTCACAGCGATTGATGGATTGAAGGGAGCGCTTAGAGCGGAAATTAGCCTGATCAGAACGATAGCATAACGATAAGCGGCGCGTAAAACGGAACAAAGTGTCAGTGGGTCGAACAGCAATCCGATCAGATGGCAATCCGATCGGGTGACAATCCGCTCGGATGGTCATCCGATCGGGTGACCTTTCGAGTGGATTGTTACTTCGCTTGGGAAAGATGTGTTTGTGTATGATGGCTTGTCTTTTGAAGTTTTCGTTGTAGCATTTTGAAAATATAGAAATATCTCTACCTTCAGGTCGGTCGATCGAACGACCGTTCGATCGGACGACAAACCGATTGGTTGGACACTATTAGCAAGATCAAGTTCGCAGCAGTTTGTCACTCGATCGGATGGTAGTCCGATCGGGTGGCAACCCTTGTGCATTGAACATGTTGAAAATTGTTTAAGTGTTGAAGTCAGAACATCTCATGGTCGAGTGTTAATCCGATCAAGTGGTAATCCGATCGGAAAACATTTTGTTCAATGTTCAACCTCAAAAGTTTGAAAATAAAAGTTGAGTGTTGGGCCAAGGTGTAAGCCAATCGGGTGGCAACCCGATCGGGTGTCAATCCGATCGGACAGCAGTCCGATCGGGCGGCACTCCATCCTGGTCGGCCTGATCGTCTTACACTTGGTTGTTTTCGATGGGTTGTAGTTCTATCGAGACGGTGTGACAACGTGCTAATCAACAGAACCCCATCTTGACACAAGTGACCCGATCGAACAGGAATCACCCAAGTTCAACCAGTTAACCGGTTCAAGACGGTTGTTCTTGCTTAACCCGAAATCGATTGTCTCGTTGGTAGAACTCATATCTTGAACCAACACATCACCAAGAAGGAGTAGAAGGTTAGAACAAGGTCTGATTCTATCGGATTGAGTGCATTGAGTGTAAAAGAGTTGAAAGAAAGTTAGAAACCACCTTTCAATCCTTTTTCACCATGAATATGTTTAGATCTATGCAAGATCTTTGTTTATTTGTGTGGAAATCGTTCAGATCTAAGTTGTTCTTGGCGGATTAAAGTCAAAACATGAAGTTCATAAAAACACCATGATGACATCATCCTAGAACACTTCAAATCTAGTGATTTCACAGTTAAAAGTTAAGATTCAAAAGATAGAAAGGTGTAGTAGTCCGTGTAGATCAAGAAAGTACAAGGTTTAGATGGAAAACTTACAAGAATCGCGAGAAATCTGAAGAAAAGTGGGCAAGAAGCGCTGGTCGGACGAGAGGTGCAGAAAAGGTAAGTTTGTGATGTTGACAAGGGTATTTATAGGCTTTCCATAAAAGGAAAGGGGAGGAGAGGGCTGGTCGATCGAGTGGTAACTCAGTCGGATGGCCGTTCGGTTGAGTGGCACCTCGATCGGATGGCAGTCCGATCGGGTGGCAACTCGGTCGGCTGGCCATTTGCCTGGCGCGATGCGTTTTGCTGTTTCGATTGCGATTGTGAGCGTTGCGATGCGACAGAGTTTCCTATTCAAATTACTTTTAATCCCAACTACTATATCAACATACAATCATCCTTAATTGACTTGCGTTTAACGTTTGCGATTTCATTGCGATTGAGTTTCGATTGCGTTTCGATTAATCACCATAACATAAGTAAACATGCACAGGTAACACATAAGGCACACACACATATAAGAACAGTAACCAGAACGCGTAATTCGAGTTGCGAGTGCGATAGCGATAAGCGATAAAGCGATCAATCATGCTATTAATATGCGATCATTAATAGATACTCCACATAATACAACTAACGTAAAGTATAAGATAGACTAACTACAAGTCAAAGAAGTCAAAACAGGAATTGAGCAAGGATTGACAGTTCGCAATTAGCAATCTTTTCTCCCTTTGACTTCAATCTTGACTTTGACTTTAACTTTCGAAACACGAGGTGTTACAGGTTTGGCATTAGTGCTACTAAGCATAATTTTACAAACGTTATTGACCTATTAAGTTTTGTACTATTTTTTTCACGTGCATATTTTTATGTATGTGCCGGTATAAATTTGATATGCTCTACGTGTCAATATAAACTTTTTTCTGAAAACTAGTCAGGTCAAATATAATACGTTTTCGTTTAAAAATACATTTTTATGTGCATATTTTTTGTAAGTTTCTGTTTAATTTGAGTTGGTGTATGTTTCGACGTAATTGTTTTGGGAAACAAGTTAGGTGATGTTTTGTAAATTTTGTTTGTAACCGAGTGGAGTCAAATTGTGGTTTTCTCTTTTTCCATTTATACAAAAGCTCTAATTCATCTCTTTTGGTTATACGTGTCAACTTTTCCGTTATACCCGCTATATTTTCTATGTATGAATCAGGTCACATATAATACGTTATGAATGTACGGTATATTTGATTTACTTTATATTGGATCCAATTACAATGCTTATATAGGTTACGTTGAATTCAATCGGATACGTCGAAATGTGTATTTTCATATCGTTAACGCATTACATAACGTTTGGACTAATCCATTTGATGTTTGCTAGTATTATATATAATTAAAACCCTATGCTTGTAACAAGCAACTGAGTGTCGTCTAGTGGTTTCCCGTGTGACTTTTAAAGCGCTTGTCTTGGGTTTGAAACTGAATATTTACGCTTTTTTTAGTACTCTCTCTTTGATGCTGCCTCACTAGGGATGGGCAAATCAGACCCGGTACCAGTAGCGAATTTACCGGACCGGGTACTTTTTCGGTACCGATTCGGTACCGACTTTAGACATTTTCGGTACCGGTCCGGTATGGTACCGGTTCGGTACCGGTTTTTACCCTCAAATACCGATACCGTACCGGTACCGAACTGTACCGAACCGGGTATATTCGGTACCGGTACCCACTTTCAAGGATTTTCAGTACCGGTACCGGACGGTACCGAGCTCATCCCTATGCCTCACTATTTCTTCTATTTGAGTCAACACAAACATTTTCATCCGAGTCATTTACAGATCTTTCATATTTCATTTTATGATAAAAGACCATTGATATATTTCTTTTAGAGTAAATTACTTTATAACTTCCTATGTTTTAGTGGTTTTAACCACCTGAGTGCAAAATTAAAAAGTTTAACGCTATGAGTCGTAACTGCTCATTTTATAACGCTTTGAGTCTCTATGTTTTAGTGTTTTTAACCATTTGAGTCCAAAATCAAAGGTACTAGTGTTAAAATTGGACTCAAAACGTTATAAAATGAGTGCTTAGGGACTCAGAGCATTAAATTTTTAGATTTTGGACTCAAATAGTTAAAACCATTAAAACACAGAGACCCAAAAAGTAATTTACTCTTTCTTTTACTTGTTTTTTTTCTTTTCTCTCACTTAGGTTTTCTTTTTCTTTTTTGAGTAAATTGCCATTTTAGTCCCTGAGTTTTGTCCAAATTTGCCATTTTGATCCAAATAGTTTTTTTTTCGCCTGTGGGTCCCTGACTTTTCCATTTTGTTGCCATTTTGATCATTTTGTCTAACTTCATCCAATTTTGTCTAACTCCATCCAAAAACCCAGTTTGTACATAGTCACTAATGTTTTCAGTTGCCATTTTGATCTAATTCCAAAAAATCTAAAAATTTCTAAAAAATCTAAAAATCAAAAAAATTCCAAAAAATCATAAAAATTCTAAAAAATTCAAAAAAAATCTAAAAATCAAAAAAATTCTAAAAAATCATAAAAATTCTAAAAAATCCAAAAAATCATTAAATGTTTCGGCACGAACCGTTTCGAACCGTACCGTACCGTATCGAACCGAACCGTTTCGACCCGTACCGTATCGAACCGAACCGTTTCGACCCGTACCGTATCGAACCGAACCGTTTCGACCCGTACCGTATCGAACCGAACCGTTTCGACCCGTACCGTATCGAACCGAACCGTTTCGACCCGTACCGTATCGAACCGAACCGTTTCGACCCGTACCGTTTCGACCCGTACCGTATCGAACCGAACCGTTTCGACCCGTACCGTATCGAACCGAACCGTTTCGACCCGAACCGTTTCGACCCGTACCGTATCGAACCGAACCGTTTCGACCCGTACCGTTTCGACCCGTACCGTATCGACCCGAACCGTTTCGACCCGTACCGTATCGAACCGTACCGTTTCGAACCGAACCGTTTCGACCCGTACCGTACCGTATCGAACCGTACCGTTTCGGTTCGATACGGTACGGGTCGAAACGGTTAGGTTCGATACGGTACGGGTCGAAACGGTACGTGTCGAAACGGTTCGGTTCGATACGGTACGGGTCGAAACGGTTCGGTTCGATACGGTACGGGTCGAAACGGTACGGGTCGAAACGGTACGGGTCGAAACGGTACGGGTCGAAACGGTGCGGGTCGATACGGTACGGGTCGAAACGGTTCGGTTCGAAACGGTACGGTTCGAAACGGTTCGTGCCGAAACATTTAATGATTTTTTGGATTTTTTAGAATTTTTATGATTTTTTAGAATTTTTTAGATTTTTAGATTTTTTTGAATTTTTTATAATTTTTATGATTTTTTTGAATTTTTTTGATTTTTAGATTTTTTAGAATTTTTTTGATTTTTTGGAATTGGATCAAAATGGCAACTGAAAACATTAGTGACTATGTACAAACTGGGTTTTTGGATGGAGTTAGACAAAATTAGATGGAGTTGGATGGAGTTAGACAAAATGATCAAAATGGCAACAAAATGGAAAAGTCAGGGACCCACAGGCGAAAAAAAACTATTTGGATCAAAATGGCAAATTTGGACAAAACTCAGGGACTAAAATGGCAATTTACTCCTTTTTTTAAACAATCAAATTCTTTTATTGTTTTAATATTATTTCTATATAAATTATAAGAAGATAAATAATGTTTTTGGTCCTTTGCTCTATTTTGTCATTTATTATAATTTTTTTCATTTGCAATCCATATAAATTAATTAGAAATAATGAATTTTAATAATCCTAACTGTTAGATATTGGTCGGTAAAGGACTCAACTTCAAAAATAACTAGTGATGATCTCACATTTTCACATATTGTAAACCAATTGACCTTTACTAACAAAACCTTAATTTCTTTTGGTCCCCATTTCATTTTCTGTTATTAAGGTCCATTGGTTTACAATATGTGAAAAGGTGGGCCACCACTGGTTATTTTTAAAGTTGGGACCGTTGTCGGCCAACAACTAATAGTTGAGATTATTAAAATCCATTATTCTAATTAATTATTGTATTCTTTTTCTTTTACTTTAACCAAATTATTTTTCTACCCCCATATAGATTTTTTAGCGAACGCATTAATATCGTTTTAGACATATTTTTTTACTTTTTTCGTTGCTATAACGAGTGTGGCGAAGGTTTATTTTAACGAACGCGCCAATACTCTTTTGAACATATTTTTTTAACTTTTCGTTTTCTTTGCTATAACGAGTGCGCCGAAACCGGCCGAGTTTCTATCGTTTTCTTTTTTGTTTACTTTTGTTATTTACTATATTGGTTTACCTTTTCTTATTATTATGATTCTATCGTTTTCTTTTTTGTTTACTTTTGTTATTTACTATATTGGTTTACCTTTTCTTATTATTATGATGTTTAGAGCTGAGTTACGAAGTAAATAGCATAACACATTTAGATATCATTTTATTTAATTTTACAAATTTATTTATCGGTTGTTATGGTGTGCTATATGTTCTAAATTACAACTGCGTCCTTGCGCAATGCACAGGTAACTAGGACCCTAGTTATTATTAATTATAAACATATTGTTGTTTTTCTCTTAACGTCTAAAATAAATTATTTACAAATTATTCGAAACTGGTCTGAATTTGTTTGGTTCGTTATAGTTATAGTACCTGTAATAGGGTTTGATTGAATTGTTTAGTGATGCAACGACCCTGAAGATAACATTTTTGAAACTGGTCTGAATTTGTTTGATTCGTTATAGTACACGTAGGGCCTTTTTTTACATAAAAGATTTTTTTTTAACATTTTCAGACACGGCCTGATGAAGAAGATAACCATTACTATTGCTTCTCATAATTAAAAGCAACATGA
Source organism: Helianthus tuberosus (assembly GCA_030545235.1). NCBI lineage: Eukaryota > Viridiplantae > Streptophyta > Magnoliopsida > Asterales > Asteraceae > Helianthus > Helianthus tuberosus. The sequence continues at coordinate 11,751,883 of CM060436.1, forward strand.
AATGAACTCATTACTAGTCCACTCTTTACCCTCTTTTATCAAACAAAAGCTTATCACATGTCAATCAAAGTAAAGGGTACGTTACTAGTTGCCTTTTGCCAATAGTGCAGGAATCTAGGCTTTTTGAATAAAAAACGTTAGTATACAATTAAATGTGGCATGAGTTATATATTTTCCTCGTTTCTAAATCAAACTTATAGTCACAAATACATCATTATGATTATTTTCCTCGTTTCTAAATCAAAATTATAGTCACAAATACATCATTATGATTATTATTATCAGTGTCGGTATGAATCGTAGTTGTTTTTTAAGTTTTAATTTTACCCATTATAACATATCGTAAATAATGTACACTTTAACGTATTCAGTTTTTTCTTAATAACTTACATTCATTATCTTTAAAAAAAATTAGACGCTATTGTGTTTAATTAATTTTCTCGATATTCCAATATAACTTTTATTGAAAACGAAATATAGTATTTTTTTTATCTTAAACTATAATAAGTGTCGGTACCTTAACGAGCCTAACCAATACTCACATCGGTATCAGATTATTAGAATCGGTACAAGTAGCCATTTTTATGAATTTCCATAACACGTATATATATCCTTTTGGGCATATCACAACTTTATTTTTTGTGATTTCTATTTTAATTGCTATACCGAGTGCCGATATTGTAAAGAATTGAGCTGATACTAGCCAAATTCTCGCTGCATAATGAACATATCAAACTAGTACCGTACCGAAAACATAACAAACTAAAGCGACACCAACGAAATTTCACCCACACAATGAACCAAACCGATAGCGACTGAATTCTCACGACATCACGCTGGGGAATTATATATGTAAAATTTGAAACATGGATCACTCTTTTTAATATGTTTTTTAGTTTAAATTTTACTTCCGCTCTTTATATTATATATAATACATATAAAACCCATTCAATTATTTAAAATTTGACATTTATGTAATAAATTTTGCTCGTTAATTAAAAAATAAAATTGAATACGTGGTTCTGTATAAAAATAATTTTCTTGACCTTCCAAAGTCAGCTATAAAATGATCAGCACGTGTTCGTCCCGTTTGCTTTCGATACCTTTGGCGCTCTCGCCCCTGACGCGGTGCGGTTCCTAAAGCGGGTTCAACATGTGGTAAGCAGTAACACCGCACATGTTAAGGGGCAGAATTTTGTGTTTAGCAGGGTAGGGTTTGCTATTCAGAAGGGGGTAGCGGCGCAGCTTGTTGCTCGCCTACCTGCCATTAGTTTGTAATCTGTGTTGAGCTTGTTCCTGTTATAAACAATATTGTGGTTTCAAAAAAAAAAAACTATGTTAAATGGGTTCTAATTTAAAGAAGTCACTTGTAAACTTTAAGTGAATATTAAACACCTTTAACCAAATAAGGTACATTGGTAAATCACATAACTTACACCTATGGAATAAACATAGCACTTTATCACATGCTATAATACTTCACTAAGAAATGTAACATGCACACATCTATAATCTATAAATTATAATAAATCAAAACCATCTTAGACCACATAGCTTTCTCTTAAACATCTAATTGTCACGTGGTAATATATTATGAGGCATTGATTACGTTTGAGCGATAAAGAAAACAAGGGTGTTCAAGACTTTTTCTCTCACCTGCTATTCAGTCTCGTATCATCTATTCTCTCAATAAAATTCGAGTTTCCTAAATTACTAATCTGTTTCCTTTCAACCTTTTTTTCTTTTAAACCTTAAATCCAATTACATGTTTGTTAACATTCAAATAATGATGGTCAACGTTCAAACAAAAACTGTCAACATTCAAATTTCAAATTCCATTATTTTGGCTACATTTATTATTTTCTAAAAATTGCAAGTGAATTTTGTTAATAAAGTAAATGTATATTTTGTAGATAGTTTTGCTATTTCAGGTAAACTAGTATTAAGCACCTATCGCGTTGCGGCGGGGGCGTAAAACCGTTCCAAATAGCATCAATGTCACACCACCGCGAGGGACCACCAACACTGAATTTGCGGCGAAGAAAATTAAAATGAAATGTAAAACATAGGAAATAATAACTAAGTCGACCTAGGACCGGCACGTTATGACGAACTTGTCAAATGGGAAAAACATAGACGACGTAAAAAAGTTGAACCACACACGCACGTTGTATCGTACTAACTCGCAAAATTTAGAACGAAGAGTAAAACAGAACATAAAAACATTGAAACACACACGCACGTTGCGCCATGTTAACTCGCAAAATTTAGAACCAAGGTTAAAACGAAAAATTTGCGAAATATGAAAAGTATAGGGGTCCAAAGTCGAAAGTAAAAAAGCTACGAGGTTGAATTGAAAAGCTAAAAATTTTTAGAATAAAAGTAAAAATTCAAATAGTTTTGGGTTAAAAATAATTTATCAAATACTTTTGGATTAAAAATAAAAATATCAACTTTTCTTTTTTGAAAAACTCCATGTTTGTATAATATGCACAAATAAGTAGATAAATTATAGTATTTAAATTAAGGTTATCATTAATTGTAACTAGGTTAAGACCCGCCCGCGTTGCGGCACGGGTACATCGTAAACATTGAATGGATTAGTCCAAACATTATATGATGCATTAACCATATGAAAGCACACATTTCGACGTATCCATTTGAACTCCATGTAACATGTATAAGCATTTTGATTGGATCAAACGTAAAGTAAAACAAATTCATATCGAACAATCACAACGTATTATATGTGCCAACTCATACATAAAAAACGTAACGGTATGAAGAAAAATATGCACATGTAATCGAAATGATTAATTAGAGCTTTCGAAGAAAAGGAAGAAAAAGAAATCATAATTTGACTCCACTCGGTTCGAAACAAACTTTACGAAACATACATAAAATAAGCACGAAAACATATTATATTTGACGTGAATTATTTCCCAAAAAAGTTTACGTCGAAACATAGAACAACTTGAATTTAACCAAAACGTACATAAAAATATGCACATAAAAATGGTTTCTTTAAACGAAAACGTATTATATTTAACTTGACTCGTCTAAAAAAAAATTTACGTCGGAATGCGACCCGTCGCAATGCGGCGGGGATTCTTTAGTTATAACTAAGTCGATCTAGGACCCGCACGTTATGTTAATCCTGTCAAACGGGAAAAAATAGACGATGTAAAGACGTTCACCCACACACGCACGTTGCGTCGTGTTAACTTGCAAAATTTAGAATGAAACGTAAAAACATTAAACCAAAGACGCACGTTGCGATGTGTTAAGTCACAAAATTTAGAACCAAGCATAAAGCGAAAAATTTACGGAAAATGAAAACTATAAAGGACCAAAGTTGAAAGTAAAAAAAGTTGTGAGGATAGATTGCAAAAGATAAAAAGTTCTAGGTTAAAAGTAAAAAAAAACAAATAGTTTTGGGTTAAAAGTAATTTATGAAATACTTTTTGGTGAAAAGTAAAAAAAATCTTTTTTTTTTGGAAAACCTCCAAAGCCAAGGCTACGACAACCATATGCATAACCATTTTTTCTTTGAAAACCCCCCAAAGCACACCCCGCGTTGCGGCGGGGCGTAAAACGGTGCCAAATAGTACTAATGTCACACAACCGTCACCGACCACCAACACTGACTCGACCTAGGATCTGCGTGTTGCGACGAATATGTCAAACATGAAAAAATAGAGGTAAAAATGTTGAACCACACATGCACGTTGCGCCGTGTTAACTTGTAAATTTCGAAACAAAACATAAAAAAGTTGAAGCACACTCGTACGTTGCGTCGTATTAACTCGAAAAATTTAGAACTATACGTAAAATAAAAATTTGCGAAAGATGAAAACTATAAGTAACAAAAGTTGTGAAGTTAAATTGAAAATAATGAAAAGTTTTGGGTTTAAGTTAAAAAACAAATTATATAGGGTTAAAATTGCAAAATGTAAAATCCTTTGGATTAAAAGTAAAAAATCAAGTACTTTTTTTTAAGAAATGCCCAAAGCACAAGTTACAAGTTCTTATGCACAAAAAACTTACTAAGTTATATATGGAATAATTACAGCTGTATATAGATGTTGACGATATATTTGTTTACGTGATGCACAAACACTCAACGTGGAGCACGCAACGTTACTGTACCCCAACACAGTATACATGTCTATTTATAGAAACAAAACTTAAACTTCACTACTATTCATAATATTCCACAACATACACTGTTACAACATGTATTATTCATAACTTTTGGAATGAGAATAAATGCCCCGAGTATATATACAGGAATTTAAAAAGTCATTCATAAATTGAATTTGTATTTGAATGTGACTCTACATGTGTAAGCCGTCACGAATATATGTTCCTTGTGTCTCTATATATGCATTTTACAAACTTTTTGTCGTGAAGACTGATTACTAAAACACTGGAGTTACTTCAAACAACTCGGTTAAAACTTAAGTAACCTAATTTTATTCAGTAAGAAACGGGTTCGATTAAGTATTAGAAACATTTTGATATAACTAAAACTAATTTTTTGGATATGTTACATTCTAAAAGACTAAATGTAGCAAAATACCTCAAACAATCAATAAAACTATGAATGTGCCTGAACACAGAACACAACAACAAACCACATGGCATGGTTATTGATTATGAACAAGTATTGATGTCTATATGCAAACACGAGCTTTGAATTTCGTTAGATAAAAAGAGTAAGACTTGATTGTTAATATGTAGCCATAAATTTTTATGTGCAAATATTGGTGTGTGTATATATATGGGACTTGAACTCTCTCTCAAAGTGTTTAAAGACTTTGTCTTTGGCAATGAATCACTACCCCATTGGTTATATATGGCGATACAATCAAGACTCGCTCTACTAGTGACACATGCAACTAGTTGTTTGGTTAATTTGTACAACTTTTTTTGAATTTATACATTTATGGTTTGATACTGTAATTTTTAATGTATTTTAAACAGAAAAAAAAAAAGAACGAATAAACAACGAAAATATCGTATGTGATAGTTTTCTTACCATGAACCAATAACATTCAACTCAAATGAAAATTATTTACTTGTAAGAAAAGAAAAAAGTATTGTTGATTTCTTTTAATACAATATATATTTGATGTATTTAAGTAGTTTATATATATGTCTATGCAAAATATCACCATCACATGCATGCCTAATTCTTTATGCCTAATTCTTCAACTAAATGACATCAGCCTCCATCTAATACTTGTAAACACGAATATTAAAATAAACCAAATAAGTAAAAAAATCAAGTTTGCGTGATTCCATTGCTAACAAAGTTCAAAAAACTAGGTAACGATTTGTGACATTTATGTGGATTGATTGCGCCTTACATCATTTTTTTAAGGAAAATTTCATTAGAAAACGGCCCAACTCGAAACCGAGCGGCCAACTCCAGCTACATATTTACAAAATTATACCACGACTTCCAAGATACATTCCTATTCTTCGATCTATTTTTATACCAAACAAAGCCTAAAGATCTAATCTCGCTAATAACATCATTGATATTAACATATTTTCCCGAAAAAACCAAATCGTTGCTCGCTTTCCAAATACTCCAACAAGCTAGAATAACGATATCGTGAAACACCTCCTTCCTATGACCATCCAGCCCGCACCACCTCTGCGCCTCCAAAATATACCGGAACGAGAAAACAAAAAAAAAATTAGGAATCTTACACCAAGCTTGAATTCTCTGCCAGATTACTGTCGAAACCAACAAGAGGTGAACAAATGATCGACCGACTCAACCTCCATATTACATAAAGGACAACTGCTATCCTCAACGTGAATATTCCTTCTTTGAAGCGCCGCCCTCGTCGGAATCCTATCCATTTCAGCTCACCACGCAAACAAATTACTTTTCTTTGGTAACCATCTACACCATTCCATAACGTATCGGGAGCTAAAATCGGACCTCAACTCTAACAACCGCTTGACCAATCCAACCGAGAAACCTTCCGATCCCACCCCAACCATTTCCACCTATCCTTACGAGCCGCCAAAGAGATCAGTTGAAGTAAGCTGCATAAAAAACTCCATTCAGCAAGCTCCTCGTTAGAATCCGGTTCAGACCACCATTCCCACTTACCACTCGGATTGGACACGAGCCTCACAATCCGATCCTTGACTCTACATTTCTTATCCAACTCCAATCGAAAAAGATTTGGAAGTTCCTCCTTTAGTGGTTTCGGAAGTAACCACGGATCTAACCAAAAGAAAATATCTGACCCATCCCCGACCTCGCCTTGCATTAAGCTTCTAAGGGAAATATTGTCTCCTAATTGCTTCGAACACACCTTGCAAATGTTACTCCACACCCCATTTAAAGACGACCGCATCGGAAGGAATTCCCAAGACAATCTATGACGATGCAGTGTGTTAATCAATTTAACCCAAAAGCTATTACTTTCGGTTTTAAACCTCCATCCCCATTTAGCAAGAAGTGCTATATTAGTTCTTCCGAGACTACAGAGACCAAGCCCCCCGGCCCAAGCAGGAGAAGCAGCTCTCTCCCAAGCAACCCAATGCATTTTTCCACCATCGCTAGACCCACCCCATAGAAACTTACGGATTAACGTTTCAAGATCTTTTATCACCCTCACCGGAGCCTTAGAGAGAGAAAAGAAATGATTTTGGAGACTTTCCAAAACCGTTTTAATAAGAGTTACCCTTCCCCCTATAGACATCACCGAAGCCTTCCATAAGGAAAGCCTCGATTCGAAAACTTCATACACCTGTCTCCAGTTGCAAACTCTATTCATGTTAGCTCCCACATTAATCCCTAAATACTTAAAAGGCAAATCTGCCGCTTTACAACCAATAAATGCCGCCACCGAATCCACTTCTTGACTATCGAACCCTATACCATATATGTTCGACTTAAGAATATTGATCTTCAACCCCGAGCAAATATGAAAACATCTCAGGACCCGAAAACCTTTAACACATTATCACAAGACCATTCTCCCATAATAACTGCATCATCGGCGTATAGAAGATGAGAAACATATGGCCCACCATAAGGTGATTGAACCCCCTTGATGATATCTTTCCCAACCGCTTTATCGAGCAACTGAGAATGCACCTCCATGACCGTGAGGAATAAAATAGGAGACAACGGATCCCCTTGTCGCATCCCTCTGAAGCAAGGGAAGTCAAAAGTATGGGAACCATTAACAAGCACCGACGCCCTAGCCGAAGATAAGACACCACGTGTCCAATTGCACCAACGAGGTGGGAAACCCATTTGCTCCAAAACACCGATCACAAAGTTCCAATTCACATTATCATACGCTTTTTCGAAGTCAATCTTAAGCACAAAGGCTTTCTTCTTACATTTTTTCAGCCAAGAAAATACCTCATACTCTCTTCACAATCTTCACTGTCATTAGTCTCTTTCTTCTTTAATACTACAAGAACTGTCACCAAATATACGGTGTTTTATTTTTGGTCTGATTATTTGTTTGTGCGTTTTGTTGCAGTGACTTTGTGGACCGTGTGAGTGGGTTTTTCGCTTTGCTCTTCAACTTTATCTTCATCTTTATAATCATCCCACTCTTCAGTGTTATTGATCTATTCTCCTCATCCAAGCCCTCTTCAAGAACAAAGAACACAAAATGACATATGACCGTCATCAGTCTCTTTTTTCTTGAAGATTTTTCCATCTCATGCAGCAAAATCTTACTGAGTTACTCCCCTCAGCTAACAATCCATTCAGTGAAACTTCACGCAGAACAATACTGAATATCCAAGAAAGCGTGTTAGCCATCTTTGATTTTTTTAAATTTTTGGCGTTTTACAGTGAGTGGTATTTAGGAACCTTGGCGTTTGTTTTTTTGGTGTGATCAAATTGAAGTTGCTGAGAGGTATCATTTTATAGGATGTCTATGGCGCGTAGTTTAGGCGGGATATTATTATAATAAAGTATTCGTCGTTTCAGTTATTGTTTGTAATTACTGTTTTTGCTAAGCTTTATCTCTGAAGTCTGTAACACGTCCGATCTTTCAAGTTTGACGTTTTATATTTTAATATAATCAATGTTATTAATAATAAAGTTTCCGTCGCTTTCAGTTTACTGTTTTGTAGTTACAATTTGTGTCAACTTCATCTGTTTATCGTTTCAGTTTACTCTTTTTAGCTACTGTTTCTAGTTACCTTTTCGAGATTTTGGCGTTTTGTATTTTTAATGAGGTTTTATGTAAAGATGACACTTTGTTCTATTCTTTTGTACCTTGTTTTTTATACTTTTTTTTAGTTTTTATAATACTTGTTCAAAGTAATTTTATTATAGTTTGGGAGTTTTGGGTGTTTTATGGAATGATGGCGTTTTCACAAGCATTTGTCAGTGTGGCGTTTTTATTATATATGGCGTTGTTAAAAATAGAAACAATTGATCTTCCAAATCTTCACTGTCACTAGTATCTATCTTTTTTTGAAACATCTTCACTGGCGGTTTGACTTTGGTATGATTCATTTTGTTTTTTTGTTGTTGAAGTAGCTTTTTTGTGGCCGTTTGGAAGAACAAAATGACAGGAGTTTTTTGTTTGAAGTTCATCTTTATCTTCAACTCACTCATCAGTGTCATCCGTCTCTTCATGCCATTCAAATATTCATCAAGAACAAAGCACAGAAAATGATATAAGTCTGACATCAACCTCTTTTTCTTGAAGATTTGTCTATCTCATGCAGCAAAATGTTACTGAGTTACACCCCTCAGCTAACAATCCATTCGGCGAAACTTCGCGTAGAACAATATTGAATATCCAATGAACGATGTTTGCCATTTTTGATTTTTTAACTTTTTGGCGTTTTATCGAGAAAAAAGAACGCCCTAAATAAAAGTACCTTAAACATCCAAATTTGGTGATGCTAAACTCAATAATGTTTTGCTGTATGAGATGGACAACATTATTTTTTTTTCAGTTAAGAAAGATGTCTAACAATGTTGTCCACCCCATTTAGCTAAACTTTATTGAGAACAAAACTGCATCTCTAACAAATGATGTTTTTGCAATTTTGTGGTTTTTGTATGTTTTGGCGTTTATAAATTGGATGGGAGTTGAGGATAAAGTCAATAAGATTTTACTCAATGAGATGGACAATATCCTCACTTAAAGATTTTGTCCATCACATTGAGCGAAACCTTACCGACAACCAAACTGAATTTCAAAGAAACGTTTGGTTTTTTGGAATCTTTGATGTTTGGGTTTTTGGCGTTTCTAAGATGAATGATATATATATGACGTTTTGGTTTGGTGTGTTTAATAGAAGGTCTGAGATGTTGTATATATATGATGTTTTTGGCGGTTGTTTTACGTGAGATTTTATTATACTAAATGCTAGTAATTAAGTCACGTCGTTTCACTTACTGTTTGTTCAGCTTTATCGTTTAAAAACAAAGTTTGGCGTTTTATATCTAATGACGTTTAGATTAGGAATGATGTTTGCTTTGTATTTTAAGGCGGGAAGTTAATGGCGTTTTATTCATGATTTGGCGTTTTCGGTAGAGAAGTCAAAAGACCCTTTTACCCTTAGTAAAGCGCGTCCCACATGATAAAATTGATGTTATTTACGAAAACGTCACCGCGCAATCTAGTCCATGAATTGTTTTGAACTGACGATCCATAACCGTTCTCACTTTTCTCACACTTTTCATCATTTTCTCTAAATCATGTCGTAGTTTTCTACTTAAATATACAGTAGGCTCTGGTTGACATAGAGTTTTGAAACATATGAAAAACCGATATCCTATTTAGTTGTAGATTTTACACGAATGATGTAAATATATATAATATATATCGATTATTAAGAACAGAATCATTAAATTTCGCAAGATGAATGTGGTATGACGTATAACGAAACAACATGTGGCTACTCACGAATTTGGATGTAGTCTAACATACTATGAATCCTATATATTTTATAACTAGTTTTGGTCTTTAAAATAAATTAGTCTCAAACTTTAATTGATCTTCTTCTTTGTTTGTCCGCCTTTTGTTATTAACTTTCATTATCTAACATCTTAATTAAAATCGACTACTTTGATTTTAATTTGATGGGTCAAAATCAATATTTTTCAACATATAACATGGCTTTAAACGTTAGATAGACGGTACTAATTAAGAAAAAGAAATCATTTTCTTCTTAAAGAAACAATAATATTTCACACAATAGAAATACCTTTATAATATAGTATGTTGAATTTCTGGTTACGTAAAACTCTTATATATTTTAGGCAGAATTTGCATTTTACATGATAAAGCTATTACTTCTATCATTAGTTATCATGTAATTGTGCCGTAAAAATGACTAGTAATTCAATAAGGTTAGCAAAATAGGTGATACTAGTGAAATTGATATATTTTTTGTTGTAGAAATTACAAGTTAAAAATTATCCTAATTCCAAAAGCATGCATATAAAAGTATATCCTTAAGTATCTATGATTTTAAGTTGAATATAAAAAGAAGATAAAAACAGGATCCACCATTCCACCCCCCCCCCCCCCCCCCCCCCCATATCACCTTTGTGGCCAATCAAACAATGCATGTGCATTACCATGCTATTTTTAGCCTTCCAACCATTTTTTAATTCTTAAATCCAAAACTCACAAATTTCTTTTAAAATGGTCAAAGTAACATCATTAATGATGAACCATAATCATAATGCAATTTTATAATATTATGGCTTAGAGAGGTAATTTAGATAGACTTGTGACTTGTCATTAAAGTCAATTTGAAAAGAAGGAACGTGGATATACCATCGGTTATGTACCATTTCTGCGACGAGTATGAGGAAATGGTGGATCATTTGTTTACTGCATGTTCGATGGCTATTCGGGTATGGACGGCTATCAGTGCTTGGTGCAACATCCCCCCGATCTTCGCTTTCGAATTCAAAGATTTAATGGATTTTTACAAGTCTAATCAGGGTGGGAAAAAATTGAAGAAGATTATTCGTGGGTTGGTTATTATTGCGTGTTGGTGTATCTGGAAAGGAAGGAACGAGTTGGTATTCAAACAGATCAAGAGAAGCTCTCTAGAAATTTTGATAGAGATTAAGTCGAGAGGTTTGTGGTGGTGTAAAAATAGATTGTTATGTAATTATAAAGCTGGAATGAGTGGTGTAAATACCCAATTTATATGTTGTAATTTGGCCCTTTGCCTGTTTGGGTCGAGGGCGTTGTTCTGTATTAGCCTTTTGTCCGTTTGGGTCGGATGCTTGTTTTTTATGAACTTTTATTTTCAAAAAAAAACCTTATGTTTAGAACACAAATAACCACGACTAGGGCCAAAAACATACAATAAAGCATAAAAAAATGCTTCAAACTTAGGTTAAAAACACTCCACGACTTCCAATTCAAAAACTGTATTTTCCCCTGATTTTATATTCAAATGAATGAACTTGACTTTATTTCTTCCACAGATGATCTAATATAAAGAGTGTAGAGAAAATATGTAATTCAAGGAATTTTGTTGATAAATTAAAAATAAGTGATCCGAGTATATTATACCTAGCCATATATTTAGGGCTACCAAATGAGTAAGCCGAGTCGATGCAGCTTCAAGCCTTCAACCAAAGTTTGGGGTGGAACTTAAATAAGCCAGCTTAGTTTGTTTATTTTAACGAACTCAAACTTTAAGCTAGACACCTTAACTCGTAAAAAAATCTATTTTATTTTCAAATTCCAATATAAAATAATATTTTTGGACATAATTTATTAATTAGTTCAATAGTATAATGAGCCCCATAACTCATAAAATAGGTTCAATACAACTTTTAAGAATAAATAAGTTCTTGAAAGTTACTAAATAAAAAAGTTGCTAAATACACAAATTCTTTTTTTAACGACTACAATCACACTACACGTCTACACCTGCCTTTTGCAAGATTTGAACCCACAACCACTTAGTCGGGGAATACACCACTTTACCACCAGTTTATCCCTTAGAGACTCAAAATACACATTCACAAGCTCATAAATAAGAAGGCCCACACAATTTTCTACGGTATAAAAGTCACCGGTTCATCACCAATTTGCAGCAAACAATCACTAGTTATGTTGTTAACCGCCAATGTGCATCAGCCAAAAATAAGAAAACCGTTACTAACATAAATATATCAAAAGTCAGAAGGTGAAACTAGGGAAATTTTCACCTTTGGTTTTCGATGATAAAAGCCATTACTACAGTTTGGCTTATAGTTTGACCTAAAAACCGGTAAAAGCAAACCGTAAACACCCCTATTTTTGAGTATCAGACTAATACATGATGTGAGACGAAGTTGGAAAATATTAAGTTGGACACTTATAATGTCATTTGAGTTGTAATAAATAAATATTCGAATTTAGGCTTTAATTTAAACTAGCCAAACGAGCCATCCAACAAGCCAACTAACGAGTGGTCTTAATTTGGCTTGAGTTTGGATCACTTACAAATGAGTCGCTTTTGAGCGAAATTCAAATGAAAATATTATTCATACATGCTTCCTCAAGTTAAACGATAGCATTGATATTTAGGTTGAAATGAAATAATGTCAAAAAAAAAAAAAAAAAAAAAAAAAAGATCTCATAATTTGAGGCCCAATATATTGACTGATTGAATCCGTAAAAAATACCAGGCCCAAGATTTTAATGTCCATTAGAAATTTGGCCCCCAATGGGAATTGGGTTAGGCCGAGTCAAACTCCCAAAGAAAAAGAATTGAGGGACATGATCAACGAAGAATAAGATGTCTACTTTATTCATTTACGTCCGCTTATATATGTTTGTGTGTGCACGTGCGGACCTAGGTAAAGCCTGGGTGGGCGGGCGCACCCTTTGAAAAAAAATAGTGTCTTTTATAGGGCAAAATCCTGATCACACCCCGTGAAAATCTGATTAAACTCCTCGTTTGCACCCCTTAAAAATATTTTCTGGGTCCGCCACTGTGTGTGTATATCTGTTTGTGGTATAGCCTGATCAAATACAAAACGAAACAAAATTTATGAAGTTAATTTGGAAATTGATCAAGCCAAATTAATGTTCAAGTAAGAGATAGTGACAATTTTAGTAAATAGCTGGAAATTTAGGGCAAAACAAAAATGTCACAGTTGTTGACTTTAGGTCTAGTTCCACCATTTTTAAACGCACATAATTTTGATATACTTCGTTATAAACTTATAGATATACATACGCGCGCATATACCATGATATCGAGCATTTTTTTATCACTAGGTTGAGTATGGTATTAATATATCTTTCATAACTTTATATATATATCATAAAATCGAGTATATTTTTATAACATATGTGTACGAATGATTGTATGAAAAGTTATCTGAGCTGTTCAATTATTGGCCATGAGAGTAGTACTCTTTAATGATATATTATGGGCATGCTGCTGTGCTATGTACAAAGTTAAGTGGTGGGGCTTTTTTAAAGATGTCCAAATCTTACTGGGTGGGTTCTAACAGAATCTAATGCCCATGACCTATAATTAAAAGCTAAAGTTATAAAAAAAAAAACAAAAAAAAAAAAAACATTTGTACTTTCTAGTTAGCTAAATATATAAGGTATCCACAATAAACCTCCACCTCATTAGATTTCAAACTAACTCAAAAACCTTCCCAATTCATTAAGGTTCTAAAATGCGCTAAGCGATAGTCGGTCGGTGAGGTACCGACTACCGATTAATCGGGATTAATCGGATTGAGATTTTTATATATAAGTTTCAATTTTATGTATACATATACGTGTTTTCTATATGTAAATATTTTATGTAGACAGGTTTTAACCCTTCCTCAACTCATTCATTAAGTATACACGATTAATTGCTGGAAAACTGACCAGAATTTATAGGTTTTTGCTGGAATTTACAGGATTTTTGCTGGAATCTGGCTGGAATCACCAATTTTTGGCCTGCCAACTAGGGTCGATTAGGTCCAACTAGGCCCGACTAAAGCCGATCACCGATTAATGGACTGATTAACAAAAAATTAATCAGTTACCGGCCGACTATAGATTAATCGTCGACTAGTTGTGATTTTTACAACACTGCAATTCACACAACAACAATACAAACCACCACCTCACACCACATCATCACCTACTTTTACATTTTTAATTGAAATTTAACATTGAAAGAATTTTTTTTAACTGAGCTTGGTCCGACATGAGAAGTCCTTTGAAGTGTGCAAACACGGACAATCATGCCGGACTTGGTGTCCGGACTAGTCTCGCAACACATGTAAGTCCGTGTAGTTTGGGTTTATAGTTTCGAACCATTGCCACATAGGAGCATTGTGGATGCTCTAAGTATTTTGCTATATAAAAGTACTTTAACAACAACAAGGATCTACCTTACAATAATTAGAAGTGATAAATACTTATTTGTGATTATTCATTTATTTGAGTTATTTTTAGTTTACTCTCACTGTCTCCTTTAACCATTTTATGCTGCTTTGAGTTGTACATTTCCGCACTCTAACGTGTACAAGATAATGTGTACATATTTATAGGAATCCCCAAATATTTATAGGAAGCCTCAAAAGTTTTTCACATAACATTTATTTAATTTATAGGAAGCCTCAAAAGTTTTTCACATAACATTTATTTAATTTATAGGAAGCCTCAAAAGTTTTTTTACATAAAATTTAGAGTTAAGTGCCATTTTAGTCCCTGTGGTTTGGGCGATTTTGCCAGTTTAGTCCGAAGGTTTCATTTTTAACATGTGGGTCCAAAAAGGTTTCACCGTTGCGATTTTAGTCCACTGGGTTAACTCCACCCATTTTTTCTGTTAACGAGAAGACCAATTCGGTCATTTTATATAGCTGAATTGCTCTTTTAGTTAACAGAATTAAATACAAAGTTACCGAATTGGCCTTCTCGTTAACAGAAAAAATGGATGAAGTTAACCCAGTGGACTAAAATGGCAACTGTGAAACCTTTTTGGACCCACAGGTTAAAAATGAAACCTTTGGACTAAACTAGCAAAATGGCCCAAACCACAGGGACTAAAATGGCATTTAACTCTAAAATTTATTTTAATATTTATTTCTAGTAAAAATAGCAGCAAATTCATAGTGGACTCGTGCTCTACATTAGCATGGACCATATCTTGGGCCACTTTAAAAGCACGGGCTCGACCCAGCCAGGAACCACTTTTGTACAATGGGCTAGACCTAGGACCATCATAACCTTTTAATTAAACGAGTCATTTAGAAAAATATTGAAAGACAATTTATTTATAAAAAAAAAAAGAATTTAAACAAAAATCAAATTTTATTTTTTGAAAATCAAAATAACTATTCAAAACACACAGATCTAGCAAGCCGCTAGAAGCGCCAAACAGCGGCGAGGCTTGAGATTTCTGACTGTGGGGGCGGAAGTCACCGGACCTAAAAATTTCTATAAAACTGGGGGGTCGAAAACGTATATACCCAAAAATCTCTATACGAAAACTACATACTCTCCACCACTGAGCAAAAAGTTCGGGGGGTCGGCCGCCCCCTCCCGCCCCTTAAAAGCTTCGCCCATGGCGCCAAACCAAACACAATACAATCGTAAAAAAAGATGGAGGAACGATATCAGTCACCACCAGACGGGTATAAAACTAGTTTAAAATATATCCAGGACTTCGATAATCGAACGGTTACAAAGCGGACATGAACCCCGGTTCAACCACAACTCCCTCGAACACACCCTACAAAACGTGTGTCCACACGGTATGAACGCCGCACCCTTCTTCCTCCCCATACACACGCAACACACCAGATCGCACCCCTTTTCATCCTGATCGTCCGTTTCTTCCAACAATCTCATCAACGACATCCTCGTAGGCGTCGCCACCGGTGTCGTATTCCCAACACTTGTGGTCAACGGTTCACCCGTTGACCGAGAGTCGCGTTCAGCCACCACCACCGTTGACCGTTCAGTCGCCAATGCGGTGGCAAGATTCATACGCGGCGATGCGGGAATACAGTCAGGATCCGAATTTAACTCCGGCAGGGTCCGAATAACGTCAACCGGGTCAACAAGATTATGATCATCATCATCATCGTCATGGATGGGCATGGTGGAGGATCCGATTCCCCAAGTGGACCCACAACATGCAAGTCCTAGCCGCTCCTGGAGGCTCCGCCGTCGCTGGAACCGATCGCCGCCGTGCATAGCCATCGGTCGCCGGTGGGTTATTATTGGAATGTTAGAGAGAGAGAGAGAGAGAGTATAAATTGGGGGGAAGAATGAAGTCAAAAGAAGATAGAGAATTAAATAAGAAAGTGAGGTCATAGAGGGTTTGACCATATAATAATTTTTGGAAGGTGAAAGAAGCAACGACAAAATGGAAGAATGGATATTGGAAAGTTAGGGGTTTGTTTTGTAAAAGTGTGAGTTATATAAAGTTATGTTTGCACACCTTGAGGTTTTGTTAAAGGACACTTAACGTTTAAGTACCGTTTAGTGACGACGATGATGATGATGATCTTGTTTGGAACTAAGAGCGGCTTTAACGCTGAATCCTTGGTAACAAAGTGGAGCCGATGTGGCGTCTGAATGCGGACATCACGACCAGAGTGTTTGTGCAATTGTCTGTTTTTTTTTCCAGAAGAGGGAGTGGATGGAGTTATTGTGGGTACTCTCTCGCATCTCTATGCCAAACATATATATAATAAGCTATTTTAGTTTTTTTTAATGGTATTTAAAGTGCACTTAGCATTGGAGAGAAAATAGGCGTGTTTGAAATTTTGAATGGTGATAGATGATTTGGCGCTGCAAGTGACGTACTTATGTGGTGCGTTTGAAGGTGGATGCACTCAGAGTCTGGAGATGCTCTAAAGTAGAATAAACATATACCAGACAAATATTATATAGTCTACTTCTAAGTCCTCACATGCTTTTCTAACGACAATATAAAAATAAACATAAAGCGACCAACAAAAAATTGCTTAAACAAAATACAAGAAATCATGTTTGTTGACACCGAAGTGACCCATTTTTTTGTATTTATCCAACTAAATTGTTCAGTGTCTATCCAAATATGCGTATTACACTTAAAAGGAGATGGAGAAAACTCGTGAAAATAGTCTGCTACAAAATATCATGTGATATTGTTCCTAGTAAAAACCGCTACCGATGCTAGTAAAGGTAAGAAATTGATATTACTATTTGTGCCTCTTGAAACTTAGCATCGGAAAGTTATCGTATGCAAGACGACACCATATCTAACGGGAGGCATACCGTGTACGGAATGGTTGAAGGAAGAGGACAAGTTCCAAGTCATAACAAAAAATGTGGTGACTAATTAATAAGGGTTTGTTATGCTGTTCTAATATATTAGATGGTGAGTTATGAAAATACTAAAAAGATTAAGGAGTTGTAAGTAATATAGAGGTGGAGTAGAATAGGGATGAGAAAATTCTGATCCCGTCCCAATACCGTCCCGATCCCGTCCCGATACCGTCCCGATCCCGTCCCGATATCGTTTCGATCCCGAATTCTGCCAAAACTGGATACCGATACCGATACCGAAATATGTCGGTACGGTATGAATATCGGTATGGTATCGATACGGTAGCGGTATTTGAAGGTAAAAATCGGTATTTTACCGGTACAGTACCGAACCGGTACCGATCCCGAAAATACCGATACCGAAACTGTAAAAAAGTGAATACCGTTTTCGGTACCGAAAAAATTCGATACGGTATTTTCAGGATCGAGATCGGTACGGGACGAAACTGGTATCGGTATTTAATACCAAATGCCCATCCTAGAGTAGAAGTACAAAAGTTAGTTGCCGCCCAAAACTACGATGGAAACGAAAAAAGAATGTACTTTTGCCATGTGGCGCTTGCTGTGTTGTCTTTGCAAACCTAAAGTAACTAAAGTTTGAAAAGAAAAAAACATTATTTATTGATTAGTATGAACTTTCAGGATTCAATTCGGTTATCGATTTGATTTTTTATGTTATAGACGCGATGTTAGAAATAATGTTTTGTTAGGTATCAATTCCTTCGTTATGACATCGTTACGGTATCAACTCTCAGTATAGCACAAAAAAGAAAACAAAAATAATTCATGATATGCCCAAAAGATATATAAACGTGTTTTCTACATAAGTTGGAAACGATAGAAACGAATATTAGTAACGGTTCCGATAGTACTGATTCCAGTACCAATGTTTGGTCGGACTCGACGTTGTACCGATATTTTTATAATAATTAAAAAAAACTGGCGGTTTTACTGGTTGGTTTGTATAATGTAATACCCATATTTAAAAGTCAATATATTTGTATAAACTTGAAGGGCCGATAGTATCAATACAATTGTTATTCAGTAGCTTAGAATCTCATGTTGTATAAACTTGAAGGGCCGTTAGTATCAATACAATAATCTTGAGGAGTTAAATTGTTATTCAGTTGCTTAGAACCTCGTGTTATACAAGAGTTGCATAAATTTACTTTTATATAATAAGCAATATAGTTATATCTTTAAAATAACTCGTATATTACACGAGTTAAATAAATATAATGTAATAGATTAACACGTACGGTTGTCAAGATATATATTTAAATGATAAATTCGTTGTGCTATCTACTTATTAAAATTTTAATTTATTTTTTTATTTATGATTAGGTTAGAAACATGTGTGTTACATGTGATAGAACCAATGAAATATTAGATGATTATTAATAAGCGGAAAAATAAAATAAATAGTAAATAAATAGAGACATCTATGAAATTTGTGATTTAATATGATTTTATTATTTATGTATCCTATTAAATATTAAATAATAATAGTATTAAAAAATAATTTAACAAAATCTAATTTAAAGGAGAATAAAAATTTGATAAAAAGTTACTTGTTTAATATAAAAAAGAAATTAAAAAATAAGATAAGGAGATTATTAATTCAAAGTTTGATAAAAAAAATTATTATGTTTAACTAAATTATATTTAATTAAATTATTGTTTAATAGGAAAAAGAAATTGGAAAAATATGATAGAGAGGCAACAGATATTGTGTAAAAAAAAAACTTAATTATTAACATAGAAAGATTTGAAAAAAAAAAAGCAAAAACTTTCGTTAACCGATATTATAACTCACACTTGATATAATTTGTTTATTTTAATGGATAATTATCAAAATAGACAAATTCACCTAAGTTTATATCAAACTGACCGTATACTTTTTGTAAAAAAAAAAAAAAAAAAACAAGACTTATCCAAAAAAAAAAAAAACCTAATTAGAAAAGGCCACATAAGCATAGTCAAAAGAAATTAAAAAATAAGATAAGGAGATTATTAATTCAAAGTTTGATAAAAAAATTATTATGTTTAACTAAATTATATTTAATTAAATTATTGTTTAATAGGAAAAAGAAATTGGAAAAATATGATAGAGAGGCAACAGATATTGTGTCAAAAAAAAACTTAATTATTAACATAGAAAGATTTGAAAAAAAAAAGCAAAAACTTTCGTTAACCGATATTATAACTCACTCTTGATATAATTTGTTTATTTTAATGGATAATTATCAAAATAGACAAATTCACCTAAGTTTATATCAAACTGACCGTATACTTTTTGTAAAAAAAAAAAAAAAAACAAGACTTATCCAAAAAAAAAAACTAATTAGAAAAGGCCACATAAGCATAGTCGAATAAGCCACTAAGATTTAGCCGACACATTTCTCTACTCAACAAAAACTAGTTGATTTAATTAGAAAAGGCCACATAAGCATAGTCGAATAAGCCACTAAGATTTAGCCGACACATTTCTCTACTCAACTAAAACTAGTTGATTTTATGTACGCGCGTTGCGGCGGGAACCCAATTACTGCAAAACGCGTGTCAGCAACGGCAAGCAGTTACCGAATATCAAAAAATAAATAAAAATGACATGGTAAGGATAGTCATTCTGTTCTAAAAAAAGATTTTAAATAACCTAATATATAATAATAGGACCCCACACGTCCTACACGTTGGAAATTCGGTTGTTTTCAGTTCAGTTATTTCGGTGCTAACACGTTAAAATATGGATGAGCTCGGTACCGGTAACGGCACCGAAAGTACCGATCCGAAAAATCATCGAAATTAGGTACCTGCACCGAAAATGCTCGATACAATACGGTATGGTATTTGAAGGTAAAAATCAATAAACACAGGTATGGTGCTAGACCGGTGTTGAACCGAAAGTAACGATTTTGAAAACGCCAAAATGTGGGTACCAAATTGGTGCCGAAAATGATTTGGTATAGTAAATTTGGTACCGATACGATACCGGTTTGATTACAGGATTTGATACGATTTGCTCATCAATAATCTAAATATCCAAGTTAATTTTACATGCTATAATTCATTCATTACAGAAAAAGACAAAAAAGGAAGCGAAATAAGTTGTTGTGTATATAAAACCTCATTCAAATGAAATACAATTTACTTACTGTGTGTATGAAAAGTAATCTAAACGGTGCAATTACTTGCATTGTTACGTTGCTACAGGATTTGATGAGCTCGGTACTAACCGTTACCGAAATCCCCAAAAGTGGGTACCGGTACTGAATATACCTGGTACGGTACGGTTCGGTACCGGTCGATACTGGTACGACACCGTTATTTGAGGGTAAAAACCGGTGAATACCGGTGCCGACCCGGTACCGAAAATACAACCGGTTTGCTAAATTTGATACCGGTACCCGATACCATTTGCTCATCACTTAGTGATGTTACTATTGATTTAATTCTATTTTTAATATATAGGCCCAAAAGTGGGTACCTGATCAAATATACCTGGCACGGTACGGTTTGGAAACGGTCGGTACTGGTACGACACCGGTAATTGAGAGTAAAAATCGGTGAATATCGGTGTCGAACAGGTACCGAAAATACACCCGATTTGGTAAATTTGATACCGGTACTGGTACTCGATACCATTTGTTCATAATTATTATTATTATAGTATTAATAGTAGGTTATTATAATATTATAAAACAACTGTTCATTCATTTGTATTATGTACCGGTACTCGATACCATTTGCTCATTATTATTATTGTATTAATAGTAGGTTATTATAATATTATAAAACAAATGTTCATTCATTTGTATTATTATCATATAGTAATTTTAATATATAGGCCCAAAAGTGGGTCCTGATCAAATATACCTGGTACGGTACGGTTTGGTAACGGTCGGTACTGGTACGACACCGGTAATTGAGAGTAATACACCCGATTTTGGTAAATTTGATACCGGTACCGGTACTCGATACCATTTGTTCATAATTATTATTATAGTATTAATAGTAGGTTATTATAATATTATAAAACAATTGTTCATTCATTTGTATTATGTACCGGCACTCAATACCATTTGCTCATAATTATTATTATTGTATTATTATCATATAGTAATTTTAATATATAGGCCCAAAAGTGGGTACCTGATCAAATATACCTGGTACGGTATGGTTTGGTAACGGTCGGTACTGGTACGACACCGGTAATTGAGAATAAAAATCGGTGAATATCGGTGTCGAACAGGTACCGAAAATACACCCGATTTGGTAAATTTGATACCGGTACCGGTACTCGATACCATTTGTTCATAATTATTATTATAGTATTAATAGTAGGTTATTTTCATATTATAAAACAACTGTTCATTTATTTGTATTATTATCATATAGTAATAGTAGGTTATTATAATATTATAAAACAGCTGTTCATTCATTTGTATTATTATCATATAGTAATAATTTAGTTAGTACGTTACACGTGTTAAGCTATTAGTAATTTACGTTATGGACCTATTCAAAGATTTTTATGTCGGCTCCGCTTATTGAAATTTTATCATTGCTTTTTTTTTAGAATATTGAATTTTAATAATTTCAACTATTTATTATTGGCCACCAACAGTGTTAACTTCAAAAATAACCATTGGGAGTCCCAACTATTAACATATTGGCCTCCAACAGACTCTGACTAACGAAACCCTAACACCGTTACTCTCCGGTTGCCAGAAAACCGTTTTTGGCCATAAAAAGGTTCCTAAAGGTGCGATCTAAGGTTACAAAGAGGTTTGGGACGAAAATGTTGAGTTTTCCAACCAAAAAGTTGAGTTTCCCGGCCAAAAAAAAGTTTTACGGCAACTTCAATAATTGGGGCTTTTACTAGAGAAATGTTCCTAAAGATCCTTAGTAAGGTTACAAAGAGGTTTGGGACGACAATGTTGAGTTTTCCGATGACTGTAGATTAATGGCATTAGGGTGCTGTTAGTCAGGGTTCATAGAAGATCAATGTGTTAATAGTTGAGACTACTAAGAGCAAAAAGTTGGATTATTAAAATGTTTTGGTAAAGAAACCTATATATAATGATTTCGCCTTAGAAACGTTTTCAATCTTGTTGCTCCTTAACATTTTAGGGTTTTGACTTTGAATATGCTTCTAGAGTCTAGACCCATATTTTATATACATATTTAAATTAGTTATTTTTATTACACTTTACTTTGCTCTATGATTACACTTAGAGTTAATTGCTCGGATGGTCCCTGTAGTTTCAAGTTTTTTCATGTTTAGTTCCCACCTTTTGAAAATAGCATGTATGCTCCCTATGGTTTGTCATTTTGTTACTCGGATAGTCCCTGAGTAGATGTCAGTTAGTTTGAAAATAGCAGGTATGCTCCCTATGGTTTGTCATTTTGTTACTCGGATAGTCTCTAGAGTAAATGTTGGGGGACTATCCGAGTAACAAAATGACAAACCATAGGGAGCATACATGGTATTTTCAAAAGGTGGGGACTAAACGTGAAAAAACGTGAAACCACAGGAACCATCCGAGCAATTAACTCTTACAGTTATTTATGTTCTTTTAGTTTTTGGGTATTTACTTTTACTATAATCATAAATCTGCAAATCTATGAATATACCCAACCATGAACGAACCTTGTCTAAGTGGGCTGGGCCCTGACTCAAAGCCCTATCACACATACATCCTTGATAATTGATATGATGATATGCATTATGCATATCTTAGGTGCTAGTTGCTGGATATATGTATGTATGTGTGACTGAGGTGATTATGCAAACAACAAATGTATTTATGAGGTATTGTAAATACTTGACAAATAAGTTTTTATTACTTAATACATTGGAATCAAGTTACACCTAGTCCTGCATCAAATTTATGCATTGGCCCATGATTTAATTGAATTTGTGACATAGATGCCAATCACAAGCCCAACCACAACAATAGCAATTGTGTTCACACCATTAGCCGATGTTTTTAGCTTCCTAGCAAGCGCACCAGCTGTTCGTTTATACGTCTCCAATACATTTTTCTCAGCTTCCCACTCGCTTGTTTTCTTCTTTGACTTATTTTCATATACGCCTTCTTCACGAGCTTTCCCTTCACTTTTTTCTCCTTTTTCTTCTACTCCCGTCTTCGGGTGATCTTTGTCCTTCACCACTTCTTTCTTCTCTATGTTTGCTTGTATCATTGGTGTTGGTGTTGGTTTGACGTCAGTGGTTGTTTCTTGACCTACATTTGGTTCATCCACAGGCTCTGGAGGTGCAGCCGTCTTAGCTTCCTCGAGTTTTGCCGCTGGAGTGATCGGCATCGCTTCCTCAGGTTTTGCCTCTGGAGTGATCAATTTCGGTTGCTTAACAAAGAGAATGTTTCCTTCGAATTTCGCACTGATTTTGTTGAGGTCACAGTTTCCAGACACTGGAAACTGCACGCTAAATCGACTCCATGTGTTTTGGTGGAGCTTTCGCTCGCCGCTAATGATCAAGTTTCTTGCTCTAAGTTGAACCCTCAATTGTTCCTTAGCAAAACCTGTACAATTTTCAAATTCTCACCAATTTCACTTGTAAACATATGGTATCAAACTATGAAAAATATGGGCTCAAATTAGAGAGTCCATTACCACCCCATGCAAAAGTATTCATGGGCTACAAACACGGCCCAAATTCCACTGTTTGGGTTGTCATCTTGACCTTCCTATATTTTTCATGTTTTTTTTTACATTGTTTATATATCTTATCAGGCAAAAAAACAAGATTTTTAGTAGAAAAAATCATTAAATTAGCCATAGAGTTTTGAAATATTTGTTTAATTTTTGTCTATTAAACATGTACGCTTTTTATATTATTTGCTAGAAATTAACATGTTTTCATTTAAGAATATGATGTATCTAAAAGCGAAATGGAACGTAATGGTTAATAACAAACCAGGAAGATATATGAGAAGGGTATCTGAATCATCTTCGGGTACCCACTCCATTGAAGGTTCGAAATCTTGATAAATTCGGGTTGGTGTAGGCGCTCCTTTTGATTCCATCTTTGATTAGCTTTGAATGTGAAAATGGTGTTTGAATAACTTGATGAATTGCAACACAATGGTAACATCATGTTGTATATATGCCCAACATAACATTTCTTGGAGGATGGTTGAGGTATGAATGGTACCATGTTTCTTGCTAAATAGATATACCTTTCTTTCTTTCTTTCTTTTTGGTTGCTTTCCTTCTTATTTTCCCAATTCACTTATACATAAGAGTTTTGTTTTATATATATACAATATATTTTGTATAACCTTAATAGTAACCTACTTAGATGGTACAAGTATTTTATTCTTCCTAGATGAGTGTTGTCAAAGTTTTTTAATTGTAAAACATAGCTTATAATGGCAATTAAACAAGACATATACACATGGATGTACAAATAATATAATTTGATATTTAATAATCAAATGTTTCATTAGTTTTGACTCTCGTGTATATAACACACAATGTATACGAGTTAAACATTTATATACATGAATGTCAAAACTAATTGTAATACATTAACACTACACTGATCACATGAAATTGCAAGATTTTACACACCTGTAAAAAAACAGGTTAGTAAAAAATAATCACAACAGTGAGGCAAACCTCATGCGTTGATATCTTGTTGTAATTAGGTTGACGCACCACTACACACACGACGTATTGCAAGTAATGCTAGATTTTTTGTACACAAGTAACTTATTAGGGATATTGGTCTCTAATAATCCCTCACTACTAGACGTCAATGGCCATTGGCAGTTCCTCCTTTTTTTTATTCCATCTGACAGCTCTACCTTTCAACTATTTTTCCTCCACCGGTACTCAGTTAAAAAAACTTAATGGAGTTAAGTTTTTTTTTCCAAATTACAAACTGGCGTTTTAGAGCTTTTGATCAGAACGAGGATACGAGTCGAATGATGTAAAACTTACCTTGAAATTATGCTCCAACAAATACTTGTGCTGAGAATCAACATGGATACCTTTGGTTCACTTGCTCCTGAAGCTATTGCGTTTTTGGATAGAATGCGGATGGTCGTGCACAAATACTTGAGTAAATGTGATCAAACAATGTTTACTTATTCTACCATTCCTTCTTGTTCCATTCCCTCATTCTCAAACCTCCAATCCAAAAATATCTTAAATCAAGTTTGAAATATGGTTGTGGAAGTGAATCAACGATAACGATATCTGGATGCTTTGGGTATGTTTATTTAATAGCTTCCGGTTCATAAACCTTTACTTTTTTTTTTTTTTTTTAATTTTTCTTCTAAGTGAACGTCATACTACTTTATCATCTATCATGTCACTCACAGTGCCACTAGTGGCGGATCCACATGGGATGGAGAGTGGGCACATATCCATCGTAAAGCCCAAATTTTTAATACAAATTTTTCATCCATGTCTCTAGTGACAAGTTAATTTCATCTTCTAACACTTCTCTAGCTTAGATTTAAATTTTTTTCTTGAAATTTCTCTTCATTCAGAAAAAAAATACACACACTAAGGGGCTGTTTGATAGCATCTGAATGGTTATTAAGATGCTACCTCTTAATGGAACCATTAAGAATTTTACCAATGAGGAGGTAAAAGAATGTGACATGTGATGATTTACCATTCAGATGTTACCTCTTAACCATTCAGACTTGAGTTTACCTCTTATTCATTCAGAGGTTTTAAACCATTAAGAGGTAACATCTGAATGGTCATTAAGAGGCTACCAAACAGCCCCTAACTTTGCATTAAAAAATATGGTGTTTAAATATTTAATAAACTATGTTATTGTATCATCATCTTATGTCCATTCCATTTTAACCGATCCCTATTTGTCTTTTTTTTTTTTGAAAGGTAAACTTCATTAAAAAACTGGCCAGCCTAACAAAAAAACGCAGGACTGCACCACACCCAAAATACAACAAAACCCAGGGAAACTACACCAAAAAAAACCCAACAAGAGAAAAAGAATGGAACACCTAAAACACAAAAAAAACCTAGAAACCTCAAACCCCAAAAAGCCCCGCACTAACCCCTTAACCGAAGGAGAGAACTACGAAAAAACAGCGCCCATATACACCAGCCTGACACCGCAACGAGCCCTCGACCGGTCTCCCGCAACAAACAAACCCCACCAACATCAACCGAAAATCATGGACATCCCAAACCTGATTGAACGCCTTCATTCCTAATCATCTCCTCAACCAATTCCCTGTAATCACTCAGACCCACACCCAATACTGCCCCTAATTCAACTGTTTTCTCAGCTTCTTTGTAAACCTCCTTCTCATTAGAGAAAGACTTCTTCCGGTTCTCCGGTTCAGTGGCTGTGTCGGCGTCCATTACATCGTCCTGCTTCCTATAATTGTTATCCCCCTGTTTGTCAAGATTCTAAGATCAAAGTAAAACAGTACTGATTTATTTATGTAATTTCAAGAACAAATACAAGTAAATGATGAACTAGTCCTCACAGATTGACTGGTGAATCAAATGCTTATCAACAAGCTGATTTAAACAAGAACGAGAACCTTCAACACTCACGAATGAACGTGTGAGGATGATGGTGAAACAGTGAGAAAGCGAACAACTTTGAAGGAGTGAGACAGATGATGTGCAAAGACTCTGGAACCTTCTCTCTCTAATATAATGCACCAAAACCCTATACAGCCTTATGACAGCTACGAGCCCAGTGAGGAGCCTATCTTGAGAAAGCAACAAGCCCAGGACCAAGAGGAGATAAGCAGCCCAGATCTAACCTCAAGCATAAAACATAACAAAGAGGAAAAAAACATATTAAAACCTTAACAACTTAAAATGTAACAAAAGGAAATAATGTCGCACATTTATAAGCCCTAAAGACTTACACATTTTAGAATGAGCTTTCGGCAGCAAGCCTTTAGTGAACATACCAGCTAGCTGATTTTTTGACTCCATGAGTCTTAATCAGACCCGAAGCAATTTTTCCCTTAAGAAAAATAAGTTAACTTCAAAGTGTTTGGTTTTGTCGTGAAACACAGGGTTTGCTACAATAGATAATGCAATTGTACTATCACATTTTAACACCACAGGAATATCAACATCAACCTTTAGCTCCCTTAAGACATTTATCAGCCATAACACTTCACAAGTTGCACTGCACAAAGACCATATTCTGCTTCGGCAGAAGATCTTGACACCACACTTTGTTTCTTGCTTTTCCAAGAAACCAACGATGCACCAAGAAAGATACAAAAACCAGTGAAAGATCTTCTGTTGTCAACACATTTCGCCGAATCCGAATCAGCAAAGGCAGTTAAGTGAAAAGAGCTGCCCCTTTTGAACAGAATCCCAGTACTAGGAGCACCCTTCAGGTATCTCAGTACTTTAAAGGCTATTTGTGTATGTGCCTTAGTTGGTTTATGCATGAACTGAGACAAATAATGTACCGAATAGGCTATGTATGGTTTGTTGTGAGATAAGTAAATTAGCTTACCAACCAACTTTTGATATTGAGTAACATCAACAGTTTTTGTCTCCTTTTTTGTTAAATTTGTTAAAACATGATTTTGTTCTATGGGAGAACTAGTTGGTTTACTTCCACTCATCCCATATTCATTTAGTAAATCCATGCAGTACTTTCTTTGAGAAAGCCAAACACTGTCATTCGTTTTAATTACTTCAATTCCAAGGAAAAATTTAACAAACCAAGATCTTTAATCAAGAATTCAGTTTTTAAAAAGTCCTTAACCTTTTTTTTCTCCCCTTCATTATTCCCAGTTAACACAATATCATCAACATAGACAAGGAGAACAATAAAGAAAGATTTTTCATACTTAATAAACATAGAATGGTCACATTTAGACTGCACAAAACCAATTTTAACCAAGGCCTAAACAAGTCTTTCATTCCACATACGTGGAGCTTATTTCAAGCCAAATAATGACTTATTCAGCTTGCAAACTTTAGTTTGACTTTCAAGACTCAAACCATCAGGTAGAGACATGTAAACTTCTTCCCTAAGATTGCCATACAAGAAGGCATTATTTACGTCTAGTTGGTATAATGGCCAGTTATTTTGAACAGACAGACTAATGACACATCTTACAGTGACCATTTTAACGACAAGAGAGAATGTTTCCTCAAAATCTATACCCTCTCGTTGATTAAACCCTTTAGCAACAAGCCTAGCATTAAACCTATCAATTTCACCCATGGATTTATACTTTACTTTAAACACCCATTTACACCCAATAGGTTTTTTTCCACTAGGTAAGTCAACAATATCCCAGGTATTGTTTCTGTATAGGGCAGACAACTCATCGTTCATAGCATTTATCCATCTTTTATCTTTAATGGCGTCTTTATAAGTGCAAGGTTCAACAATTTTTTAACATTAGCAGCAAAGCAAACATTTTCACTAGGCAAATTTGAGTAATCAACAAATTTATCATAACTATATTTAGCATGGCCAACAACAAAGTCATTAAATATTTTTGGGATAGAAACAGATCTGGATGATCTTCTAGCAGTTTGAGTACCCTCAGGAAGGTTTGACTCATCATTAATACTACTTGACTCAGCCCTCACAGGACTAGTTTCAACACCTATAGACTCATGACTGCCAGACATATCATCAGTCCCTGATGACTGCTGAGCATCACTATCAACAGTTGATTCAACCTCATCACTATGTTGCTGAGTCACAGTAGTTGAATCAACGAAACCCTTCTCTTCATCATTGGGATTTATATCACTTGAGAATTCAAAGTTATCAAAAAAAGTTTAGTTGATTTAAGTTGTTTGGATTGTTTAGATCAAGGCATGAATCATTTTTGAAGGGAAACACAGTTTCATGGAAACTGACATCCCTAGAAAAGATGAATTTCTTTTGGTCTAGACTCCAGACTTTATATCCTTTTTTAAAATTAGAGTACCCCATAAAAACACATTTTTCAGCTCTTTCTTCAAGTTTATCAAAATTATCTAAAACAATAAAGAAACAAAGACAACCAAAAACTTTCAAGTGATCAAGAGAAGGTTTAAAATCAAACAGTAATTCATAAGGGGAACAACCATGTAGGAAAGTGGGAAGCCTGTTAATTAAGTAAGAAGCAGTGAGCACACATTCAGACCAGTATTTAAGAGGAACTTTAGGCTGAAATAATAAAGCTCTTGCAATGTTTAGCAAGTGTCTATGTTTCCTCTCCACAACACCGTTTTGTTGTGGAGTATATGTGCATGAAGTTTGATGAATAATTCCTTTCAGTTTGACAAAGGCAGACATTTGTGAATTAATGAATTCTGACCCGTTATCACTCCTAAGCACTTTGATACTAACTTCAAATTGAGTTTTAACCAGATTGTAAAAACTTAGTATATTTTCAAAAACTTCAGATTTTGATTTCATTAAATAAACCCACACAAAAGTCATCCACAATAGTGAGAAAATATTTGTACCCTTCTATACTAGTGACTTTTTATGGACCCTAGACATCTAGGTGAACAAGGTTTCCAACTTTAGTTGACCTATGATCACTAAGTGGAAATGGAACCCTATGTTATTTTGCTTTGTGACATATATCACAAGGTTTAATATCATTAGACTCGGATTTAATTTGTAAAAAAATTTAACACTTGTTCAGCAGGGTGACCCAGTCTAGAGTGCCAGATTTTTATGTTTTCAGTCTTACTCAAACAAGAAAAACCAAAAATCAGAGAGTTACCACAGAAATACAAGCCCTCAGTTTGTCTACCAGTCACCAGGGTTTTCTTTCAGCATAAATCTTGAATATAGCAAGTATTTTCATCAAATATTACTCTAAGCTTATTGTCTTTAGCTAGCTTATACATAGAAATGAGATTCACACAATACTCAGGGACTACAAAAACATCTTTTAGAATCACAGAATCTGATAATTTGAAGCACCCAATTTTAGTGACTTTAGCATCAGTTCCATTAGGATGCTTAACAGTTATATTATACTCAGAAATATCAACCAGATTAAACATATTTTCACTAGTCATAACCATATGCTGGTTGGCACCAAATCAATAATCTAATTCAGATTCTGTGTTGAGGAACTTTTTGAGTTAACACAGAAGACATTTTTGTACCATCCTAGTGAAGAAAAGGAATTAAAACATTTACCTCCTACATTGGACTTATTAGTGTCCTCTGTTTTATTCTCATTCAACAACCCTAGCAATTTTGAAAACTGATCAGCAGTCAAAGAATTTAAGGAACTAGCACCTTTATCACTCACAGAGTTATTCACAGAAGGACTTGCATCATTACTAGCAGAGTTGTTAGACCTAGACCATTGATCACTTTGATTTGTTTTTTTGTCTATAATTGGAAGGATAACCATGCAGTTCAAAACATTTATCAACAGTGTGTCTAATCTTATTGCAATGAGTACACTTGAGATTTGGATTAGGACATTTATTAAACTTTTTTCTTGTTATCATTAAAGTTATTTGACTTAGCAGCAAAACCAACATTAGGAACCTTTGAAACACTGCTTGATCCTCTATGAGATTCCTCTCTAGATATAATTGAAAAAAGCAGTTTTAATAGTGGGTAGAGGATCCCTTGTTAATAGATTGCTCCTAACAGGTTGATAAATGTCATCTAATCCCATCAAGAACTGCATAAGTTTGATTAATTGATTAAACTCATTAAACTTAGCAGAGGCATTGCAAGTATAAGAGGGTAACTGAAGCATGGCATCAAATTGTTTCCACATTGTGTTAATTTTATGATAATATCAGAAACACTAGCACCATTTTGACTCACAGAATTGAGTTTTTGATACAAACCAAACAATACTGAACCATCAACCTTATCATATGTATCTTTTAAATCATCCCAGACTTCTGAAGCAAGTTTTGAATAAACTTGACCAACATATAACTCATCAGAAACAGAATTCAAATCCAAGTTAAAATAATAGAATTGCAACGGTCCCACTGACTAGCTAAGACATCATTAGTTGTAGACTTGGCACAGGTACCATCAATGAACCCTAATTTGTTTTTAGCCATTAGTGCAAGTTTCATAGCATTTGACCAGACCACATAATTTTCATTTCTTTTTAACTTTATATTAACTATTGTGAGACCACTTGAATCACTATTGTTTTGGTCAAAAATTACCGAAGCAATTTAGTGATCAAATTAGTTAAGTGAGGTAGTGTGCTAAAAAGTGTGTTGAAAATATGCTGGTTGAGTTGTTTGGAAAAACAGTATTCAGGATACGGCTCAGGATATTGAGCTATATCTACGATCAAACAATGAGCAAAAAGTAAAGGGGGCGACACGAGATATACGAGGAAAGCCCTTGATCAATCTAGATCTCCGGCATAAATCCTCGGGAGCTGACAATCGCAGCTGCCTTGTTCTTCTTATTGCTTTATACTTCAGGATACAGTGCAGGACATTGACCAGATCGCTAAGTGTTACAATGCTTTTGTGCGAAAGTGAAAATTGCTAGAGAGCGAGTGTAAGAGTGTAGTGAGTGTTGATGTGATGTCCTATTCGATCTGATATACCCACCTATTTATAGTAACGAATTACAAACGAAAATTCCTATAAATATGGGATGCTCCGAATATTCCATTGTAAACGTTGTAGACCGAGTAATGCGGCTTCAACGTCTTTATTTGAACGACTTGGACCGAGTCTTCCGCGAAATGATTCCTTGTGAACGTTGCTGGCTTCTAACCCACGTACCTGCACATAATCCGTTAGTGATCCTGAGGATACCATTCAGGATGTTACCAATATCCTGAATCAGCATCCCGGATGTGAACAGATATCATATAACCAAGATATAACCCAAGATATTTCTCAGGATATGGGCTCAGAATTTTACCCATAACAATTGTCCCCAAAAATGTTACCGTTTAGTATCCTGCACTAACGGTTACATTTTTCTCAGAGATCGAGGTAATTAAGAGATAAGACCAATGATGTGACCGTTAGCAACTTACTCAGCCTATATTTACTCATTGCACCCTATATCTTCTCATCCTCATCTCTTTTTAATCACTATCGATAAGGAAAAAAGGTAAAAATTCTCTCTCTAATCTTCATCTTCATCCTCCTTTTCCGGTCAAAAATTCAGGCGATCAAATGCCGAGACACACAAGATCCAGTTCTGGTGATTCGGCTCCCACATTCATCCAGCAGAATCTTCTCCAAGAACCGGAGAAAGAAATATGTTCTTTTGATAGTGCCCACTTGTCGGCTTTGAAATCCTCCGGTATCTTTCCGAAAGGAACGGTATTCCGGCCGTTCGACCGGGAAATCCGGTCGGATATGGTTTCCAATGAGTGGTTGTGCTTTAGTGCCTTTCCCTTCACTTTAGGGTTACAGTTCCCCTTTCCGGACTTCATCACCGAATTCTTCAAGATTACAAAAATCTCTTTCAGTCAAACAATGCCAATGCTTTGGCGAGTTCTGTCCGTTCTTGATCAGATCAAGAAAAACCACATCCCTGATCTTTATGTTCATGATCTCCCCCTAGCTTACCGGCTTAGATGCCATGGATCATGTAGATTTTTGTTTTATTCCACCTCCGGCGACCCGCTGATACTTCGTGCCACCAGGAACGAGGATAATTGGCAATCCAAGTTCTTCTTTGTAAAAAGAGACTCAATCCCTGGTGGAACGGAATATCCGGTGAAATGGTTGAAAAAGGGTAGGATTTAGGGTTTAAGGATGATCCTGCCTCTTATCCTGTTCCATATCCTGAACTGATTAACTTTCTTTTTTCTGTTGTGTACGCAGCTGATTTTAGGAAGATTGCACCTCCTCTTGCTGATTCAAAGAAAAGGATCGACGCCATCAGACTCCTTCCAGAGGCTGAAAGAAGTTTCAACCCATCTCCACCATCTCCAAGTCCCCTTTCTAGTGCAAACATGTCTGGTAAGGATCCTGCAAAATATCCTGTATATACATGTTTTTATTTGATATACTTAGGAGAAATTTAACTCCCTGTATGCAGACTCCAGCAAGGTTCCTGTCTACCTAGACCTAGAAGAACTCGACAGCTACCCTTCTCCAGTCACGGTCAAGAAAGAGACCTCCGCTGCCACCAGCTCCAAGCCGCTCCCGGCTCCTAAAGCCAATCCGAGGACTCGTGCTTCCACAGCAAAAAAGAGGAAAGCTCCTGAAATCAGTGCTCCAGGTCCGGCAGGGTTCTCCTATGATGAACTCAGCTTTTCTGACTCCTTAGAGCCAATTACATCCTTCCTCAACAAGGTAATATCCTGCTACATATCCTGCATATATATCCTGATAGGATATCCTGGTTAACTCATACCTGAACTTGATGTGCAGGGCCTCCAGCATTTGCTCCATCTGTACAACGATGCATGTGGTACTGCTGCACTCAATGAAGCCAGGATCAAACAGCTCGAAAGCACCGTTGCCAACCAAGGTGCCATTGCTGAAGCAAAGACCCGGCACTACGAGGGCATGCTGAAGAAGGTCACCCAAGATGCTGAGCTCAAACTTGCCACCGTCTAAATGGATCACGAACAGGCCATGGTTGCTTTCCGGGAAGGGATCAAAGCCTCTGCTATTGTCTCCTTGTTGCAAGCTCGCATCAAGATGGCCTACGAGGCCAAGGAGACAGGCCTTGTATGCCCATCCTGACCGGTTGAATCCTGGGTTGCCAAGCTGAAGGAGCTCGGAGGCAAAGCTGTGCCACTTCCTACTGAAGCCGGAGAATCCTCTAAGTCAGCAGAGGTGGTGGACAAGGCTGGAGATGAGAAGGATGCTAGAGCGGATGCTGGTGAGGATGCTGCTCAGGATGCTGGAGCTGAGAAGGCAGAGAAGGTTGGAGAAGATGCCGCTGTGTGAGGGCATTCAGGTGGGCAATGATGGATATTCGTGCCAAGGCCGGAGCCCACCTTTTTGAATTTGAATGTTGGTCTGTAATCCCCAAAACAATTTACTTTTTCCGCACTTTACTTTTCTGCACCTGAACAATTTACATTTCCTGCATGCTTTTTGAACAATACAACAGTTGGAGGTGGATGGGTCTCGGTTTGAGATGAAACCTTCAACTGTTGGGTAAATATGGTAAGGAACTATTAGTGCTCTTAGTGGATGGGCTTTGTTTTGAGGTGAAACTAAGAGCACATCTTTTGGTATGTTAATAATATAACTTCTCTTTTGACTTTGTTATTGTTGTTATTAGTGCACAAATTTTACTTATGAAAACTGTTTTGTTTGAACACATTATGGGAACACATTCTGGAAATATCCTGACAAGTATTCTAAGAGATATCATGGTCAAGATATCGTCATATAACTTAGAAGACTTAAATCAATTGAAAAAAGGAGAGATCATACCAAGGACTCTTAGAGAGTCAATTCCAATCTTCCACCTTAGGAATGTCCCCAGTGCACACTTACAAACTTGGATCCAACCTTTGAATAGTACAATGTATGTCCCCTGTGTATGATATAGAAATGCAAACGTATTCACACTTTGGCTTGAATAAATTCCAAACACCCCGAGGCAAAACCCTTGATATCCTAGAATGAATCCTCAGCATACTGGGGATAAACCCTTAACATCCTGGGGATAAACCCTAATATCCTGGGGATAAACCCTTAATTTCATGCGCTACAGGCGAGAGTGTATAAACTCCAAATATTAGAAAGGTGAAAACTTTTAAACCTTAGAGAGTATGAAAATACCCTTTCACGAGAGAGGGTGATCAATCCTCATATACCTTCAGGATCCAGGATATAGCCAACAGTAACGAAATTGTCAGCCACTTTTACATGAACTGGTCCCGCTACCTTGAACTACACCTAGATAACTTGCGCTCCAGGCGAGGTGTTTAAACACAATTCGAAATAAAGGTGAATACCTTTAAACCTTTGAAGGGATCAGGATCCCTTAAACGTGAGAGAGGGGGCCAATCCTCTAATCTTTCGATTTATCCTGAATGCATATCCTGGAGCTATATCCTGAAACATATGCTACAAAACAACTGTAAACTAAGGTGGGTGTTAGCCTGGCAAACACCCCTCTGATGCTTAAGTCAGTATTGGGTTCAAGATAATAAACAAATATATTTAAAAGAGATAGAATACATACCATTCTGAGATAGAAATTAAATTCTATTCTTACTTGAAATAGAGCTTTAAGTGTATTGCATTCCAGGATCTCGGTAGCATATCCCCTTCCATATTCTTGAGTCGATATGCTCCTTTCCCTACTTCTGACTCAACTTCATATGGTCCTTCCCATTTTGGAGCTAGCTTGCCATCGGCAGGATTAGTGGTATTTTGAAAAGCCTTTCTTAGCACCCAATCACCAACTCGAAATCTCCTAGTCCTTATATTCTTGTTATATGCTCTGGATATTCTTTGTTGATATGCTGCCATCCTTAGCCTCGCTGCATCCCTTTTTTCATCTATAGTATCCAAATCTTGACATAAGGCTTCAAGATTCTGTTCAGGATCCCGTAGGATAGATCTTGCAGTAGGTATCGCCATTTCCGTTGGAATCATTGCTTCTGCTCCAAATACTAAGGAAAATGGGGTTTGGCTTGTTGCATTCTTTACCGTTGTCCTATCAGCCCACAAAACAAAGGGTAATTCTTCTGCCCATCTTCCTTTTTTGGCTCCGAGTCTCTTCTTTAAGTTATTGACAATTATCTTATTTGAGGATTCTGATTGTCCATTCGCTTGAGGATGCACCGGAGTAGACGTGATCATTTTGATTCCCTAACTCTTGCAAAAGTCAGTAGTTCTCTTGCTTATAAACTGGGACCCATTATCACAAATGATTTCAGCTGGTACCCCAAACCTGGTCAGGATATTCCTCTTTATGAAGGATACTACTTCTTGGTCTCTAACTTGAACAAATGCTTTAGCTTCAACCCACTTAGAGAAATAATCCGTCATTGCTAGCATAAAGACTTTTCCTCCCGGAGCTTTTGGTAACTTCCCTACTATATCCATCCCCCATTTCATGAATGGCCAAGGGGAAGTTACAGGATATAGTGGTTCAGCTGGTTGATGTAGTATGTTACAATGCCTTTGACATGCATCACACCTTCGAGCATATTCTGTAGCATCTTTCCTCATTGTTGGCCAATAATATCCTGTCCTTAATACTTTCGAGAACAATGATTTGCCCCCAGTGTGGTTACCACAATCCCCTTCATGTATAACCTTAAGTACTTCTTTGGCTTCAGGATCCTCCAAGCACCTCAAATAGGGTCCTGTAAGAGATTTCTTATATAAAACATTATTTATAATAGTGAATCGTGATACCTTCATCCTAAATGCCTTAGGATTTTCATCTCCGGGGATGTGTCCTTCCTTGAGATATCTCACGATTGGAGCCGTCCAGGATTTAGGATCCTTTTCAGGATACTCAGCTCCAGGATCCTGAATACCCGCTACTTCTTTTTCCTGAGGATTCGTTGCAGGATATAAGACATGTAATATTGGTATTTGGGTCCCTTATGGTATCCTGATCGATGATCCCAAATTTGCTAAGGCATCTGCTTCAGCATTATCCTCCCTTGGTACCTGTTCAAGTGTAAAAACATCAAAATATCCTGCTAATTTTTTGAGAATATCGAGATATTCGATTAATTTCTCACCCTTAACTGCATAGGATCCATTAAAATGGTTAGTAATTAACAAGGAGTCAACATATACTTGCAAATTCTTAATACTCATATTCTTAGCCAACACTAATCCTGCAATTAAAGCCTCATACTCTGCTTCATTATTAGTAGCAGGGAATTCACACCTAATAGCCTGGGGTAATATGTCCCCCTGTGGCGATTTTAGTAGTATTCCCAATCCTACTCCTCTTACATTAGATGCACCATCAGTATATAACGTCCAGGATCCTGAAGATTCTCCTAACTGTTGAACTTCTTGGTCTACCTCATCCTGAATGTCACTACTGAAATCAGCCACAAAGTCAGCTAAAGCCTGAGACTTTATGGCATTTCTAGGTTCATATACTAAATCATAAGCACTCAACTTCACTGACCACTTGGCCATCCTGCTTGACATCTCTGGTTTCCTAAGCACATTTTTGACAGGATAATTTGTTTTAACATGAATCCTATGTGTCTCAAAGTAATGTCTAAGCTTCGTTGATGCCATAACTAATGCTAGTATCAATTTTTCTAAATGAGAATACCTAGTTTCAGCATTTAACAAACTTTTGCTAACATAATAAACAGGATATTGCTGACCTTCATGATCCTTTACAAGGACGACACTTACAGCATTCCCTGATACTGCGAGGTATAGGGATAGTGGTTCACCATTCTCAGGCTTCATCAGTAGAGGTGCAGTTGAAAGATATTGCTTCAAATCCTGCAGGGCTGCTTCATGCTTCTCACCCCATTCAAATTTCTTGTTCTTCTTCAGGATATCATAAAACTCTTTGCATTTCTCTGAGGATCTTGAAATAAATCTGTTTAATGCTGCCACTCTCCCTGTTAATCGTTGAACATCTTTCATATTTTAGGGTGATTTAATATCCAAAATGGCTTTAATCTGCTCCGGGCTCGCCTCTATTCCTCTTTTGGACACCATATACCCTAGAAATTTTCCTGCTCCCACTCCGAAATGACACTTAGCAGGATTTAGCTTCATGTTATATTGGTCCAGGATATCAAATGCTCCTTTAATATCCTGGAGGTGATCCTGGGCTTTCTTTGATTTTACCACCATATCGTCAATGTATACCTCCATGGTGTCCCCCCGCTTGTCTTTAAACATCATATTTACCAATCTCTGGTATGTTGCACCTGCATTTTCAAACCAAAAGGCATAGCCGTATAACAATAAATACATGTTGGTGTCATGAAGGCAGTATCCTCCTAGTCAGAAGGTTCCATTTGAATCTGCTGAAATCCTGAGGATGCATCCATGAAGGTCAACATTTCATGCCCTGCAGTAGCATCCACCATTGCATCAATGTGAGGAAGAGGAAATGGGTCTTTAGGACAAGCCTTGTTCAAGTCCGTGTAGTCTACACAGACTCTCCATTTCCCATTTTTCTTCTGTACCACAACTACGTTTGCTAGCCATCTTGGAAATTTAACTTCTCTGATCATCCTAGACTTCAACAATCTTTCAACTTCCTCTTGGATAATCGTATTCCGCTCAGGTGCAAATTTTCTTCTTTTTTGCTGAACGGGCTTGAATGATCTGTTGATTCCAAGCTTGTGAGTGATAATGTCTTTGGATATGCCTGTCATATCCTCATGCTTCCATGCAAACGTTGACATCCTGCATTTCAAAAAGTTAGTTAACTGCTCTTCGATATCCTGAGGGATATTGGTTCCTACGAGCACCGAGATATCAGGATTATCCTGATCCAGGATAATTTTCTTCACATCCTGCTCCGAATCCTCCACGATATCCTGGGCCCACATCTTTAATTGCTATGCTATATTAGGCTTGGTTGAGGATTTCATCGAGGATGAGTAGCATTCTTTTGCCTCCTGCTGATCACTTTCGACCTTGACAACTCCCCAAGGGGTAGGGATCTTGATGCATTGGTGATATGTTGATGGCACAGCCTTCATATCGTGAATCCATGGTCTTCCCAGTATGATGTTATAGCAGGATCGAGAATCCATCACACAGAAACGTTGTATCGAGTTGACTTCTTCAACATATACTGGTAACTTTATCTCTCCCACTGTGTTCCTAGCCTCTCCACTGAACCCAACAAGCACGGTGGACTTTGAAGTGATATCCATCGGAGATACATTCATTCTCTTCAGAGTCTCTAGTTGGATTATATTGACGGAGCTGCCATTATCAACCAATATCCTGCGTACAAAATGGTTAGCCACATATAACGTTATTACCAGAGCATCATGATGAGGATCCTGGACAGTATCCCTGTCATCAGCATCAAATGTGATCACTTTGTCAGTTGTCAGGGTAGTCATCCTGACAGGTTTGTCTCCCCTTTCAGCCTTAGCTTCTTTTGCATGTCTCTTCGCCGCCGAATATGAAGTCCCACAAATGTTGGATCCTCCCGAAATGAAGTTGATTATCTTAGCATCCGCGAGAGGCGAGGCTGCTCGCTCAGGATCCTTATCAGTATCCTGACCCTTATTCTTCTTTCTTCCTAAGAGATCTTTTAGATACCCCTTGCTTAGAAGATAGCTTATTTCCTTCCTTAGAGCAATGCAATCCTCAGTTACATGCCCGAAGTCTTCGTGGAAGGCACACCATTTTGACTTATCTTTCCAATCGGCTTTTTGTTGATTCTTTCGTGGCCACCTGGCCTTGTCTCCTAAACCCTGCATGGCATACATCAATTCAGGAATGTTAACAGAAAAGCAATATTCAGATAATTCAGGATATTCTTCAGGATCCTCGTCTTCGATAGCGTTCACTTTCTTATTTTCATTTCTACCATATGGCTTAGGGTGATATGGCTTAAATGAGGATTCTGACTTCCTGTTAGTTGTCTCATAGGTGTTGGATGAGTTCATCCTCTCTTGCATCTTTCTGTCATCCTCCAATCGAATATATCTTAGGGCCCTGTTTCGAGCTTCATCCAAGTTCCTGCATGGGTTCATTACAAGGTCTTGGTAAAATTGAGAATCTTTTTGCAGCCCCATCTTGAAAGCTTGCACAGCTGTTGCAACATCAAGATGCGGAATGTCTAAGGATTCCCGGCTGAACTTGTTCACATAATCCCTTAAGGATTCTTGAGGCCCCTGCGTTATCCTGTAGATATCACTTGTTTGTTTTTCAAAGCTTCTACTACAAGAAAACTGACTATTAAATAAATTCACTAGGTGAGCAAACGATGTAATCGAATGAGGAGGAACGTTTAGGAGCCATTTCAAGGCTGATCCTGTTAAGGTAGAGCCAAAACCCTTGCACAAGCATGCTTCCTTGAGCTCCGGATGGATAGGGTTAATCTCCATCCTTTCCCTATACTGGGCAATATGCTCTTCAGGATCCGTAGTTCCATCATAAAGCTTCATGTTGGGGGTTTGAAATCTCTTTGGAATTTCAGCATCACAGATAGGATATGCAAAGCGAGATATCCTGTGGCTGTCTTGGGACACTTCCGGGATTGGCTGGACCACTCCAGGTGTTTTGGTCAAAAATCACACAAGGATATTGCAACCAAACTCTTTGTTTAGGGGAATGATGCTTAAAATGTATAACAGTGATGAGGATCACTTCAATGTAAAGTGCACAAACAACACAAAGATTTACACGGGGAAAAAGCCCTTGATCAAGAGTTGATCTCCGGCACAAAAAACCCCGGGTGATGGAAACTACCGATCACCAAGCTAAAATAAATGGTTAAATGTTTACAACTTCGGATAGTAACGAGCTAGGTACAAGGATCACTACGGTGAAGTGTGTAAAAAGTATAGGAAATCGCTAAGTGTTTGAACGAGAGCTTGTATGAGCGCTTGTATGAGTGTGTGTAACTGCCAAAAATGACTAAGTGTCACTAACTCTCCAACTTAGCTCGTTAATCCCTTTAAAATAAGAAAAATATCTAGCTAACAAACTCTCCGACTTTCGGGCCAAGCCTCCACGTTCTCCATAACGTCTAGTTTTGATCTAGCACGTGCAGAATACTTCGGGAATATTCTCCAAGAATGTCGCTAAGACTTGGTCAAGCTTGTTATACCTGCGAGATGTTATAAAACATAAGTAAACAATCGTCAGTATGAGGATCCTTGAAGTGATCCATGATCCTGATCCTAAAGCCCTTCTGAGGATCACCACCTGTCACAGAAGTAAGGATCACTAATTAGGATAAAGAATAAGGATCACTAATTGTTAGAAAATCCTCCCCTAACAATTGCCCCCAAAATATAAGGAGTGAAATTGTAAAATTAGCGAATTATATTTTCTTGATCTTATCCGTAACAAACTAACGGATATATAGCCGTTAATTTTGAACTAGCCGTTGCGATGATGATGTCACGGAAGTGACAACCTGCAAGATCATGATTATAAATAGAGATATAGATAGGATCAAATGCATTCAAATTTTCAGAGAAACTCCCTTTATAATCCACATTCCGAAGACGTTCAGGTATTCTCTCTCTCTATCCTCTTCCCTCTCTTGCTCTGTTTTTATCTTTCCATCAAAGATGTTGCTCCGAAGTTCTCCGGGCAAAGATCACAAGAAGGATAGCCCTTTGGAAAGTCAGAAAATCATCAAGGACTCATCGAATGAAAAGTGTTGTTTTAACGACGCACAGATAGACAAAATCCGTTGCTGTTTTCCGGCGAATGCCTTTTTCAGACCCTTTGATCCTTCTACCCTTAGCGACTATGTTTCAGAAACATGGGTTGCATTTCCAGCCACTCCATTCACCATAGGATACACCTATCCTTTCCCAGAGTTTACACAATCCTTCTTTTCCCTTACCGGCATCTCTTATATCCAAGCCATGCCGATGATTTGGAGGGTCTTGTATACCCTAGAGAGGATCATCGAACAGGAAGGCATTGCTTTGGGCATGTCAGAGTTGGCGGAACTGTATGATCTTACTACTTTTGGTTCCCATCGTTATTTGCTTAAGCGAAAACCCGGTGCAGATCATCCTCTTCTGAAAGTCACCAAGAATGACAAAGACTGGAAACGTCGCTTTTTCTTTGTCAAGAGGGATTCCATTCTAAACGGTAAAGATCTCCCTAAGGCATGGTCCACCCATGGTAGGCTGGAGGATCATAAGAAGGATCACCAGGCAATCTTGTTTTCGTATAAGGATTACTGACCCCTTTTTGTCTTATGTTATGCAGTTATCTCTGTCTCACATATCCGCACATCACCTGAAACCAAGGATAGGCTCGCTGCTTTTTGGAAGCTTGATCCTGAAACAAGGACATTCAAGATAGACACCCAAGACTCACAAGAAGTATCCTCAGGTTCCATTACCATGTCGAGTAAGTATCCTGTCTTTTGCATAGTTTAAATATAAAAATAAATAGATAAATTGAAATAGGATAAGGATACTCATCTTGCTTTGAATGTGTAGGCGCTGGAAAACCTGTCAAGCCTGTTTCCCAATTCAACACAGCTGACCTTGATCTCGTACGACCCAGGAAGAAGAGGTCCACTACCAGTCCTAGCATCTCCATTCCAAGGGCACCCACTAAAGGAAAGGGTGTCAAGAAGAGGAAAACTTCTGATGCTGAGGATCTTCAAGGGCTGCCATTGATCCGCCACCAATTCCTTGAATACTTCAATGAAGTAAGGATCCTTAACTTTGCCTAGGTATCCTGCTCTTATAAGGATCATTTAACCTTGAACTGCCTTATCTTCTTTCTGCATAAATTTGCTGAGATCGAGGATTACGTGGGCAATATTGAGGAGCTAGACAAGAAAATAGCTGATCTCCAACAGGTTGCCGTGCTCAAAGATCTTGCACTTGCTGATGCTCGGAAGGAACTCCAGGATACCAAGCAAGAAATGGCCAAGGTGCTGGTTAACTTTGATTATGAAAAGCATGACCTCATCGAAAATGCCAAACTCTCTGCTGCCATCACA
Organism: Helianthus tuberosus; assembly: GCA_030545235.1. Classification (NCBI taxonomy): domain Eukaryota; kingdom Viridiplantae; phylum Streptophyta; class Magnoliopsida; order Asterales; family Asteraceae; genus Helianthus; species Helianthus tuberosus. The sequence goes on from CM060436.1 coordinate 11,794,753, forward strand.
ATGTATCAGACTAAGTTGAAGATGGCCCAGGAAGCTCAAGACCCTGCTTTTGACAAAGACAGCTGGGATGTTGAAGGCTGGAAGGCAAGGTTGGCTGATCTTGAGGATGATGAGGAGGAGGCAGCTGATGTCCTGGCAATTGAGGCAAGTGGCAGTGGGAAGGATCAGGCTGGTGGTGATGATGCTGGTGGTGATGCAGCCAAGGTGTGAGCTGCATGAATGGGCGATGAAGGACATTTCTAGACGTAGCCGGAGCCCATTTTTTTAGTTTGATGGTTTGTTTTGGTTATGGTGTTTTTTGTTGAACAATGATGGTCTGTACTGAACAATAGGTTTTTAGGATTAAGGATCATGTATGATCCTTTGGATAATAGGCAGGATAACAATTGGTGGAAGGATCCTCTGTTTGGGGGATGAAGCCATTGTGATCCTGCCGCCTTTATATTCCTGCACTATCTTTGAACTCATTATCATGGACACCCTTTACCTACCCCAGCGAACGGGCCACGTTTTGCTGGTAGATGCTCGGGTAGGTAATTTTGACAACCTTTAAAGGGTTAGTCTTATGTTAATAAATAAAAACTTAACCTTTTGACGCTTATCTTATGTTGTTATCCTTTTTAGTATGTTATTTTCCAACTGTTATAATGTTCAATTTGTTTATACTTATCAAGCCTTGAAAAACTAGAAAAGATATCCAAAAAGTTTAAGATATGAACAAGGATCACATATCCCATAACCGATAAGTTTTAAAAAATGGTATAGTTTAAGAAACATAAGTTCAGTTGTCAAGTATAGGGGTTATTCAAATGAATAATGAATAAAACCAAAAAAGTTAAGGATCATACCTGAGGATCCAAGTTAGAATCCTAACCATAATAAGGATAACTGTAAGATAAACCTTAGAGTGAAATAAGGATCAGGAATCCCTAGCTGCCTATCTTCAAGGACCTGAAATAGAGCATAACTTGGGACTAAGCCGATATAAGAAAAGAGTTAGCAACTGGGGACAAGCCCAAGGATAACTGGGGACAAGCCCAAGGATAACTGGGGACAAGCCCAAGGATAACTGGGGACAAGCCCAAGGATAACTGGGGACAAGCCCAAGGATCGTATGTAAACTGGAGTATGGCCCTAACTGGCGACTATCCAAACTTAGTGACATGAAGATGCCAAAACCTTAGCTAACGTGAAAACGTTAGAAACCTTAGCTAACGTGAAAACGTTAGAAACCTTATGAACGGATGTATGGTACGTCTACCATTATACGTAGGATCCTAAGCATAGCCAGAACAATGGAATTATCAGCCCCTAGAACGAGTACTGGTCCCAAAGCCTTGAACTACACTAGGATCATCGTGCGCTACAGGCGGAATCTGGGGACAAGCCCAAATAACTGGGGTTAAACCCAAAGATGGATTGCTTCTGTGGATAACCAACGTTGTGCTAAAGATACCTGAACTTTCAAAACTTAAACTCACGTGAGAGATGGATAAAGGATACATGATCCTTATCCTTATAAGAGAAAATAATAAAATGAAATAGCTTAATTTTAGGATATTACCTAAGTAAGGATCATCGGTACTTTGAGGATCCATTAAGGATATTCCTTTCCTAAGGATCACCTATGCCATAAGGATCCTGCTTATATGAAATATTTCTTCAAGTGGACAGCATTCCAAGCTCTTGGTAGCAAATCACCTTCCATGGTTAGCAATCTATATGCCCCCTTTCCTGCTTCAGCTTCAATCAAATAAGGGCCTTCCCATTTTGGAGCCAACTTCCCATCAGCAGGATTGGTAGTATTCTGGAATGCTTTCCTTAATACCATATCTCCAACTTGAAACCTCCTGATCCTGACATTTTTGTTGTAAGCACCAGCCATTCTTTGTTGATAACTGGCCATCCTGATCCTAGCCATATCCCTGATTTCTTCGATAGTATCCAGGTCTTGAGCCAAGTTTTCATTGTTTTCCTCAGGATCACGGGTACTTGTTCTAGCAGTAGGAACCACCATTTCTGTTGGGATCACTGATTCTGCCCCAAACACCAAAGAGAATGGTGTTTGACCAGTAGCATTCTTAGGGGTTGTCCTGTCAGCCCAGAGCACATAGGGTAGTTCTTCTGCCCATTTCCCTTTCTTGGATCCAAGCTTCTTCTTCAAGTTGTTGATGATGATCTTGTTGGATGATTCTGCTTGACCATTATCTTGTGGGTGGACTGGTGTTGATGTTATCATCTTAATCCCCCAGCTGTCACAAAAGTTAGTGGTTCTGCCCCCAATAAATTGGGAACCATTATCACATATAATCTCAGAAGGAATTCCAAATCTAGTTATAATATTTCTTTTAATGAAGGATATAACTTCCTTTTCTCTAACTTGAGCAAAAGCTTCAGCCTCTATCCACTTGGAGAAGTAATCAGTCATTGCTAGCATGAATACTTTCCCACCAGGTGCCTTAGGGAGCTTTCCAACTATATCCATACCCCATCTCATAAATGGCCAAGAGGAGGATATAGGATGCAATAATTCAGCTGGTTGATGAAGGATATTGCTGTGTCTCTGGCAAGGATCACATCTTCTGGCATACTCCACAGCATCTTTCTTCATGGTTGGCCAGTAATATCCTGTCCTCAGGATCCTTGAGAATAACGCCCTGCCCCCAGTGTGGTTTCCACAATCTCCTTCATGGAAGTCTTTTAAAACTTCTTGAACTTCAGGATCCTCAATGCATCTCAAGTATGGTCCTGCAAGAGATCGCTTATACAACATATTATTCATAATTGTGAATTGAGATACCTTAGATTTGAAAGCCCTAGGGTTTTCTCCTGTAGGAATCTCTCCATGTTGTAAGTATCTCATAATTGGTGAGATCCATGATCCGGATCCTGAATAGGATTGAGTATCCTCACTAGGGACAACTGCAGAATCATCTCCTATCTCCATAGTCTGGTGATCATCGATAGCCGGGGTCAGGATATGGATAATGGGAATCCTGATATCCTGTGGGATCTTCAAAGATGATCCTAAGTTAGCCAATGCATCAGCTTCCGTATTCTCTTCCCTTGGTACCTGTGACAAACTAAAGGAAACAAAAGAGAGTGCCAAACTTTTGACTCAAGATACCTGATCCCCATATGTTTTGCAATTTGCAAACCAGCAATTAAGGCTTCATATTCAGCCTCATTATTGGTGGTTTGGAACTCACAAGCTATAGAATGGGGTATTATGTCCCCCTGTGGCGATTTTAGTAGTATTCCGAGCCCTGTGCCTTTGACATTTGAGGATCCATCAGTATAAAGTATCCAAGGATCCTTGGTCTCTTCTAGCTGCTGGACTTCTAGCTCAGCTTCTTCTTGTAAATCACTACTGAAATCAGCCACAAAGTCAGCTAATGCTTGGGATTTGATGGCTGTCCTAGGCTCATATCTTATATCATATGCACTCAATTTCACTGCCCACTTAGCCATTCTTCCCGACATCTCTGGTTTCCTTTTTTAATGCAATGCATTCTTCTGTGAGGTGCCCAAAATCTTCATGATATGCACACCACTTTGATTTATCCTTAGTTGCAGCTGGCCTGTCATTCTTTCTTGGCCATCTAGCTTTATCACCTAGGTTCTGCATGGCAAGGATTAGTTCATTGTTATCAACACTAAAGCAATATTCAGAAATTGGAGGATAATCCTCATCATCCTCTTCTTGATCAATAGAATGCACGTTCTGATTATCAGATTTGTTGTAGGATCTGAACTTGTTGTTTCTGAATGAGGATCCTTGCTTATCCTGCTTTGAGGATCCTGTTATCCTCTCCTGAATCCTCTTATCATCCTCTAACCGGATGAACCTGAGGGCCCGGGTTCTTACCTCATCTAGGTTCCTGCACGGTGTCATGACAAGATCATCATAAAATAAGGAATCCCTAAGTAATCCCATTTTGAAGGCTTCAACAGCCGTGGCTATATCTAAGTTGGGAATGTCTAAGGATTCTTTACTAAATTTGGTAATGTAATCCCTTAATGATTCATTATGACCCTGGGTTATCCTATATAAATCACTAGTTAATCGTTCAAATTTTCTACTACAGGAAAACTGAGTATTAAATAAGTTAACTAGGTTTGCAAATGAGGTAATAGAATAGGGAGGAAGACTTAGCAGCCATTTGAGAGCTGATCCAGTAAGAGTGGATCCGAATCCTTTGCATAGGCATGCTTCCTTTAACTTTTCTGGGATTGGATTGATCTCCATCCTCTCCCTGTATTGTGCTATGTGTTCTTCAGGATCCGTCGAACCATCATACAGTTTCATTGTAGGCACATGGAACCTCTTGGGTATCTCAGCATCACAGATTGGTGGTGCAAAGCGAGATATCTTGTGGCTCCCATCTGCAATTTCTGGAATAGGTTTGACTACTCCCGGAACACTCGAGATCATATCCTTTAGCTTTTGCAATTCTCTGGCCATGGCATGATTGATACCTGGATCCTGCATAAGACCATGGTTAGCAGTATGAGAATTATTAAAAGTGTTACCTCCCATTGGATTCAGGTTAGGAAGTATGGGGGTTAATCCATATTGTTGAGACTCTGGAATGATCGAGGGACCAGCAGAGGCATTGGTCTGCATTGGAATAAAATCTCCTTGATGGACATCTGAACTTCCTGTTTGCAAACTCCTCAAGGATCCTGGCATCTGGAAGGATCCCTGAAACTGGGATGATCCTGGAACAAAGGAGGATCCTTGAACCTGGGATGATCCTGGAACGAAGGAGGATCCTTGAACCTGGGATGATCCTGGAACGAAGGAGGATCCTTGAACCTGGGATGATCCTGGAACGAAGGAGGATCCTTGAACCTGGGATGATCCTGGAACGAAGGAGGATCCTTGAAACTGCTGCATTCCTGAATATCCTCCTGTACTCGTGAGGGATCCCATATGCTGGGGATAGGATCCTGCTGGCTGGAAATATGAACCTAGTGCCTGGGTCATAGCTGTTGTTCCGTAGTGCACTCCTTTTGGTCCACCCGCATATTGAATGTTTGGAACCACTGACGGCTGAGAAGTGACCACCGGAGTGTCAAAATTCAAAGATCTGGGCATCAGTGGAGAATGATCCTCTGCCGTTTTCTTCTGTTTCTTAATTTCATCAATCTCCCGGAGGATCCTTTCGTTGGTCTTATCCTGCTCTTGTGCATGATTCCTCATCTGCAAAATCAAGGCATAGAGATCATTAGTAGTAGGATTAGTTGAAACAGAAGAAGTAGGTGGTTTTGAGAAAATGGGAGTCGGTTTCTTCGCAGCATTCTCTGTATTCTTCTGGGATCCAGAAGGTGGTGGAGGCAAAGGAGGAACGCCTTGTGAGGAAGTGAATGAGGGCATCAAGTTTGAAGCATTCTTCGATGAGGAAGCCATCTGCTTAGTTGTAGTGAGCCGAATTAAGCACAGAAATGCGTATTTTCTTAAGGACGAAGCACCAATTGCCCCACGGTGGGCGCCAAACTGTTTTGGTCAAAAATCACACAAGGATATTGCAACCAAACTCTTTGTTTAGGGGAATGATGCTTAAAATGTATAACAGTGATGAGGATCACTTCAATGTAAAGTGCACAAACAACACAAAGATTTACACGGGGAAAAAGCCCTTGATCAAGAGTTGATCTCCGGCACAAAAAACCCCGGGTGATGGAAACTACCGATCACCAAGCTAAAATAAATGGTTAAATGTTTACAACTTCGGATAGTAACGAGCTAGGTACAAGGATCACTACGGTGAAGTGTGTAAAAAGTATAGGAAATCGCTAAGTGTTTGAACGAGAGCTTGTATGAGAGCTTGTATGAGTGTGTGTAACTGCCAAAAATGACTAAGTGTCACTAACTCTCCAACTTAGCTCGTTACTCCCTTTAAAATAAGAAAAATATCTAGCTAACAAACTCTCCGACTTTCGGGCCAAGCCTCCACGTTCTCCATAACGTCTAGTTTTGATCTAGCACGTGCAGAATACTTCGGGAATATTCTCCAAGAATGTCGCTAAGACTTGGTCAAGCTTGTTATACCTGCGAGATGTTATAAAACATAAGTAAACAATCGTCAGTATGAGGATCCTTGAAGTGATCCATGATCCTGATCCTAAAGCCCTTCTGAGGATCACCACCTGTCACAGAAGTAAGGATCACTAATTAGGATAAAGAATAAGGATCACTAATGGTTAGAAAATCCTCCCCTAACACCAGGTACACTGGATATCATGTCCTTCAACTTCTGAAGCTCCCTAGTAAATGCTGATGTTACACCTGTATCCTGCAAAGATCCACTATTGTTAGCAATATGAGTATTATTATTATTTGACATGTTACCCGTAGGAGGATTCTGCACATATCCTGGAGCATATCCTGAGCTCCTCATGGTTGACATTCTGATCGAGGAGGGTATTTCAGGAGTATGATTCTGAGGAAGGCTGGGCACAATATTCCCCCTATTATCCTCAGTGTACACTGCCGAACTGAAGTTCAAATTTCTGGGTTGTAGTGGAGTGACAACATCCTCAGCAGATCTGCTCGAGCCAGACTTCAGGAGTTGTATTTCCCTTAACAGCAATTGGTTTGTTTCCTGTTGCTGCCCCATTTGTTCCTGCACACTTCCAAATAAGGTTAGAATTTCATCATAAGAGGCTAAAACGGGAGCAGATCCCTGAACACTGCGAGTAGGGATAATATCCTGAGGTTGTGAAGAGGCTGGCATCCTTGGAGGAGGTTGTGGAAGCACCGAACCGGTAGTAGCAGAAGTCGTAGCAGATACAGTGGAGGAGCTCATGTTTGATCTTGAGGCCATTGTAAACAATGTGGCAAAAAGTTTTGAAAATAGAAAACCGATTAACGATTTCACAAAGATTTTTAGTAAAAGTAGCACCACTTGCCCCACGGTGGGCGCCAAATTGTTTTGGTCAAAAATTACCGAAGCAATTTAGTGATCAAATTAGTTAAGTGAGGTCGTGTGCTAAAAAGTGTGTTGAAAATATGCTGGTTAAGTTGTTTGGAAAAACAGTATTCAGGATACGGCTCAGGATATTGAGCTATATCTACGATCAAACAATGAGCAAAAAGTAAAGGGGGCGACACGAGATATACGAGGAAAGCCCTTGATCAATCTAGATCGCCGACATAAAACCTCGGGAGCTGACAATCGCAGCTGCCTTGTTCTTCTTATTGCTTTAAACTTCAGGATACAGTGCAGGAGATTGACCAGATCACTAAGTGTTACAATGCTTTTGTGCGAAAGTGAAAATTGCTAGAGAGCGAGTGTAAGAGTGTAGTGAGTGTTGATGTGATGTCCTATTCGATCTGATATACCCACCTATTTATAGTAACGAATTACAAACGAAAATTCCTATAAATATGGGATGCTCCGAATATTCCATTGTAAACGTTGTAGACCGAGTAATGCGGCTTCAACGTCTTTATTTGAACGACTTGGATCGAGTCTTCCGCGAAATGATTCCTTGTGAACGTTGCTGGCTTCTAACCCACGTACCTGCACATAATCCGTTAGTGATCCTGAGGATACCATTCAGGATGTTACCAATATCCTGAATCAGCATCCCGGATGTGAACATATATCATATAACCAAGATATAACCCAAGATATTTCTCAGGATATGGGCTCAGAATTTTACCCATAACAACTATCATGAAGATATAATGGATCACTAGCTTCAAGTTTGCTAATCAAGGTTACAGAAGACTCAGTTTTATCACCCATTTTAGCAGATAGAACAGATAAACACAAACAACAGACAGCACAGTATCAGAAGCCAAGTAACCAGCTAAGCAAACAAGACACAGAGTAGAGCATAATACAATAGACAACCACAAAGGATAAATAAAACACAAAATAAAGACCGGTGAAACCAGGACAGAGGTCCGATCAGAGGTTTGTCACTCGAGGTGCCTCTGCAGACAGTATCCAGGGAGCCACAACACAACTGATCAAACAAAGAGGACTAATGCAACAGAGTGAACCCTCTCTGTGTCCCAAATCAAACCGGTCTTGACTAAACCCGGTATCAATATGCCTAGACACAATGACTCAATGATGCAATAGGCAAAAAATTAAAAGAGAGAGATAGAACGATCTCACAGAGGGTGCGTAAACTCCAGCGGATCAGGCTTGTAACCTTCACTTAGGGTTACAAGCTCCTGATCAGAAAACCAAGCACAAGTCCTGTTGGTTTGCCCTAAAAGGGACCAACAAGGGCCTTCTTCAAATGTATCAGAAAAGAAACCAAAATGAGGGTTTCAATCCTCCAAAAGCAGAGTCGTCTCCAAGAAGCCAACACTTCGGAAACAGAAACACCAAACCCTAGAAATTAGGGTTTCAATCTTCAAGAACAGCACTGTTGTTTTGGTCAAAAATTACCGAAGTAATTAAGTGATCAAATTAGTTAAGTGAGGTAGTGTGCTAGAAAGTGTGTTGAAAATATACTTGTTAAGTTATTTGGGAAAACAGTATTCAGGATACGGCTCAGGATATTGAGCTGTATCTATGATCAAACAATGAGCGAAAATAAAGTAAACGACACGAGATGTACGAGGAAAGCCCTTGATCAATCTAGATCGCCGGCATAAAACCTCGGGAGCTGACAATCGCAGCTGCCTTGTTCTTCAATTGCTTCAAAAATCAGGATACAGTGCGGGATGTGGTACGGATCGACTAAGTGTTACAATGAAAATGAAATACAAGTGTGGTGTTTGCAATTAGCTAAAGAGTGAAAGTGATCGAGAGTGTAAGTGTGAATTGTTGTGTTCTAAGCTGATCCGACCTCATCTATTTATAGTAAAGATAAAATAACTAACTACCCTAAACTCGCGGGATCCACCGAATATTCCTTCTTGGAACGTTGTAGACCTGGTCTTTCGGGCTCAACGTCTCTTTCTCAACAAATTCGTCCGAGTCTTGAGGAGAAGAAGTCCTCTTGACCGTTAGCAAGCCTCCAACCTTAATCTGCACGTGGTTAATTCAATAAGCCTCAGGATATCGCCCAAGATGTTAGCAATATCCTCTTCCAGCATCCTGATCATAAATAGACAAACAGAGGCAGGATATTGGTCAGGATACGTATGTAAAGAAAATGACCCCTAACAATTGTCCCCAAATATATCAGTTGGGATACCAATCCAACGGATATATTTCAAAAATCTTATCCCACAACTCAAGGCATTTAAAATGAAGCGACGGTCAAGATCACATCATAACTTCCAACGCGTTTTTTACTCCATGGAGATCCACGATGCCCCTATATCTTCTCTTTTCTTGTTTGAAAAGCAGATATCTTCAACAGACCCTTCAGGTAAATCTCCATTTTTGATTTTCTTCCTGTCAATTTACTTCATCTTTCTAGCAATGGCAGCCGAGACCTTCACCCAGCAGAATCTTCTCAAAAATCCCGAGAAGGAGATCTGCGCTTTTGACAACGCAGATATTGCAGCTTTAAGAGCCTCCGGCGCTTTCCCTGACAGCACAGTCTTTAGGCCATTTGATCGGTCAATCCGATCGGATGTTTCTTCTACCGAATGGATCTGTTTTCCAGCATATCCTTTTTCACTAGGTCTTCGATACCCTTTTCCTGAATTCATGATGCAATTCTTTCGTATTACTGGCATCTCTTTTGCTCAAACCATGCCCATGGTTTGGAGAGTACTAATTGTACTCAACCAAATCAAAAACCTCCATTGTTCTGACCTTTGCATCGAGGATCTACCTATTGCTTATCGCCTCCGATCCCACGGCTCTAGCCGGTTCTTGCTTTTTTCAACCTCCAGCAAACCCCTGATTCTCAAAGCCACCAAAAACGAAGACGGATGGCAACGCAAATTCTTCTTTGTCAAACGAGATTCCATTGCTGAGGGTGCCAACCTTCCGGTGGAGTGGTTAACCACCGGTAGGATCATAAATATCCTTATAGACGATTTAATTGTTATCCTCTATTAATATTCTTCTTTTTGACCTTTATGTAGTGAACTTTAAGGAAGTTGCTCCTCCTACCGCTGAGTCAGAAGAGAGAATCAATACCGTTTACCGGTTACCTGCAATAGACAGGACTTTTACCACACACGTTCCGAGTTCAAGTCAGTACTCATCATCCGAGATGTCTGGTAAGAATTCCTTTCAAAATAATTAGTCAAAACAATATAATGATAAAGAGTAAAACTTTTCCCTTTACACAGCACCAACTAAGATCCCTGAAGTCTTTGATCTTGACGAACTGGATAGCTATTCTGACCAGATCCAGGTCAAGAAAGAACCTGGCTCCAAGACCACTGCTACATCCAAACCCAGCAGCTCCAAAGCCATCATCATTCCTAAACCTTCACCGGCCACCAAGCCCCGGAGTTCAAGTTCCTGCAAAAGGAAAGAACCCGATTCCCCTGTCATTTATGACACCTTTCCTTATGAAAAGCACGGGTTCATTGAAGCCAGTGGTTTTATGAATTCTTTTCTCAACCAGGTTGGTATCTTTATATCATATCCTGCAATTTAGACTATTTTCAAAGATTTAATAATATTAATCCCTGTTCTCTTACCTTTGTAGGGTCTTGAGCGTTTGGTTCACTTATATCAAGAATCCTGCAAGCTTAACAAAACACTCGAATCTAAGCTAAAGGAAGCAGAAATCACAATCTCTGACCAAGGTATGATCGCGGCCGCCAAGTCTCGTCATTACGAGGAGAAATACAAAGCTATGACCCAGGAACACCAAGTTGCTCTTAACAAAGCTACTCTTCAAGCCCAGGCCGATCTGGAAGCTGCCCATGTGCAGTACGAACGAGATATGGTCAGTTACCGAGAAAGCCTCAAAAGTTCCGTCGTCATTTCTCTTCTCCAAGCTAGGTTGAAGATGGCTCACGAAGCCAAAACATTAGGCTTCGAATGCCCTTCTTGGGACGTTGGTGCTTGGGAGACCAAACTGAAGAATCTTGGCGGTACCTCTTCCAAATCAACTGTCGATGAACCTTCTAAAGCAGTTGGAAAGGCAATCGATGCTGACAAGGATGCTGAGGCGGATCCCAAAATGGATGTTGCTGAAACCGCTATGGAGCAAGAAGACACTACCCCCTAGAGCTTATTTTCATTCGAAAAATTTTATGTGTTTATGAACAATTTTCATTTCCGTCTCTAAACAATTTGATAACCGAAGGCGGATGGGTCCTGGGTTTCAGGATGAAACCTTCGGTTATCAACCAGCATTGATTGCTTTAAGAATAATTTCATCTTTTGACTTACTTTCTGTTACCTTGCATTATTTAGTGTAAGTCTTAGCTTTGTAAAAATTTCATACTGTTATTTTACAAAATATCCTGACCAGTATGCTCAGAAACATACTGTAGAAACCTTTTATTAAATAGATCTTCCAGACGTTTCTTTAACTTTATAAAAATTTCTTTAGAAAGTAAAAAATAGTTTATCTCTTCAAAACCAAGTTTTGATGACGATCAAAGTTACAAGCCAATACTAGTTTCAAACATCCTAATCAAATATCCTTAAAAGGACTTTGAGGATATATGTCAGGATACTTAACATAATGTTACTAAAAACTTAAATGAGGCTTACAAAGGAAAGATCATACCAGACATAGGATATAAACCTATTACCGAACTTCAATCCCTTTGCAACTCTTCCAATGAAGATGTCCCCAGTGCAAGGTACTTAGTGCATTAGTCGCAAACTTCATTCTTTTAGCTTTACACCACCATCTTGGCAGGGATGTCCCCTGTGTACAATGTCTTCAAGTATCTTAGAAATCTACTTAATGTTAGTTTCCATGGCATAAGCAATTTTTCACGTCCCGAGGGTACAACCCAAGGACGTACTGGAGATAAATCCTTTGTATCCTGGGGAAAATCCCAATTTTTCATGCGCTACAGGCGGGAGTGTATAAACTCCAAGACTTAGAAAGGTGAAAACCTTTAAACCTTAGAGAGTATGAAAATACCCTTTCGTGAGAGAGGGTGATCAATCCTCATATGCCGTTAGGATTCAGGATATAGCCAATAGTGACGAAATTGTCAGCCACTTTTACATGGACTGGTCCCGCCACCTTGAACTATCCCTGAATAACTTGCGCTCCAGGCGGGGTGTTTAAACCCAATTCGGAAGAAAGGTGAATACCTTTAAACCTGTGAAGGGATCAGTATCCCTTAAACGTGAGAGAGGGGGCCAATCCTCTAGTCTTTCGAGTTATCCTGAGCACATATCCTGGAGCTATATCCTGAAACATATCTTGCAAAACAATTGTAAACTAAGGTGGGTGTTAGCTTGGCTAACACCCCTCCGATGCTTAAGTCAGTATCAGGTTACAAAGAACAAATTAAACCAAACATATTCAAAAGAAGTAGAATTCATACCATCTTGAGTTAGAAATTAAATTCTAGACTTACTTGAAATAGAGCTTAAGGTGTATAGCATTCCAAGATCTCGGCAGCATATCCCCTTCCATATTCTTGAGTCTATATGCTCCTTTCCCTGCTTCTGATTCAACTTCATATGGTCCTTCCCATTCTGGAGCTAACTTGCCATCAGCAGGATTAGTAGTATTTTGGAAAGCCTTTCTTAACACCCAATCTCCAACCTTAAATCTTCTGGTTCTAATATTCTTGTTATATGCCCTGGATATTCTCTGTTGATATGCTGCCATCCTTAGCCTTGCCGTATCTCTCTTTTCATCTATAGTGTCTAAATCCTGACCTAAGGCTTCGGGATTCTGCTCAGGATCACTTAAGATAGATCTTGCCGTAGGTATTGTCATCTCCGTTGGAATCACTGCTTCTGCTCCAAACACCAAGGAAAACGGGGTTTGGCCTGTTGCATTCTTTATCGTTGTCCTATCAGCCCATAAAACAAAGGGTAATTCTTCTGCCCATCTTCCTTTTTTGGCTCCAAGCCTTTTCTTTAAGTTATTGACAATTATCTTGTTTGAGGATTCTGCTTGTCCATTTGCTTGAGGATGTACCGGAGTAGACGTAATCATTTTGATTCCCCAACTCTTGCAAAAGTCAGTAGTCCTCTTACTTATGAACTGAGAACCATTGTCGCAAATTATCTCGGCTGGTACTCCGAATCTGGTCAGGATATTTCTCTTGATGAAGGATACTACTTCTTGGTCTCTTACTTGAACGAATGCTTCTGCTTCAACCCATTTAGAGAAATAATCCGTCATTGCTAGCATAAAGACTTTTCCTCCCGGAGCTTTTGGTAGCTTTCCCACTATATCCATACCCCACTTCATAAATGGCCAAGGGGAAACAATAGGATATAATGGTTCAGCCGGTTGATGCAGTATGTTACTATGTCTTTGACATGCGTCACATCTTCGAGCATGTTCTGCTGCATCCTTCCTCATTGTTGGCCAATAATATCCTGTCCTTAATACTTTTGAGAATAACGATCTGCCCCCAGCATGGTTACCACAATCCCCTTCATGTATATCCTGAAGTACTTCTTTGGCTTCAGGATCCTCCAAGCATCTCAAATACGGTCCTGCAAGAGATTTCTTGTATAAAATATTATTTATAATAGTGAATCGTGATACCTTCATCCTAAATGCCTTAGGATTTTCATTTCCAGGGATGTGTCCTTCTTTGAGATATCTCATGATTGGAGCCGTCCAGGATTTAGGATCCTCTTCAGGATGTTCTACTCCAGGATTCTGTATACTAGCTACTTCTTTATCCTGAGGATTCGTTGCAGGATATAAGACATGTAATATTGGTATTTGCGTCCCTTCAGGTATCCTGATCGATGATCCCAAATTTGCTAGGGCATCCGCTTCAGCATTATCCTCCCTTGGTACCTGTTCAAGTATAAAAACATCAAAATATCCTGCTAATTTTTTGAGAATATCGAGATATTCGATTAATTTCTCACCCTTAACTGCATAGGATCCATTAAAATGGTTAGTAATTAACAAAGAGTCAACATACACTTGCAAATTTTTGATACTCATGCTCTTAGCCAACTCTAATCCTGCAATTAAAGCCTCATACTCTGCTTCATTATTAGTAGCAGGAAATTCACACCTAATAGCCTGGGGTAATATGTCCCCCTGTGGCGATTTTAGTAGTATTCCTAATCCTATTCCTCTTACATTGGATGCACCGTCAGTATATAATGTCCAGGATCCTGAGGATTCTCCTAACTGTTGAACTTCTAGGTCTACCTCATCCTGAATGTCACTACTAAAGTCAGCCACAAAGTCAGCTAAAGCCTGTGATTTTATGGCACTTCTAGGTTCATATACTAAATCATAAGCACTCGACTTTACTGACCACTTGGCCATCCTGCCTGACATCTCTGGTTTCCTAAGCACATTTTTGACAGGATAATTTGTTTTAACATGTATCCTATGTGTCTCGAAATAATGCCTAAGTTTCGTTGATGCCGTGACTAGAGCTAATATCAATTTTTCTAAATGAGAATACCTAGTTTCAGCATCTAACAAACTTTTACTAACATAATAAACAGGATACTGCTGACCTTCATGGTCTTTTATAAGAACGGCACTTACAGCATTCCCTGACACAGCAAGGTACAGGGATAGTGGTTCACCATTTTCGGGCTTCATCAATAGAGGTGCGGTTGAAAGATACCGTTTCAAATCCTGCAGGGCTGCTTCATGCTTTTCCCCCCATTCGAATCTTTTGTTCTTCTTTAGGATATCATAGAAGTCTTTGCATTTTTCTGAGGATCTTGAGATAAATCTGTTTAGAGCTGCTACTCGGCCTGTTAATCTTTGTACGTCCTTCATATTTGAGGGTGATTTTATGTCTAGGATAGCTTTGATCTGCTCTGGGCTTGCTTCTATCCCCCTTTTTGTCACCATATATCCAAGAAACTTCCCTGCCCCCACTCCGAAACGGCATTTAGCAGGATTTAGCTTCATGTTGTAGTGATCCAGGATATCAAATGCTCCCTTGATATCCTGAAGGTGATCCTTAGACTTTTTAGATTTCACCACCATGTCATCGATATATACCTCCATGGTGTCCCCCAGTTTGTCTTTGAACATCATGTTCACCAATCTTTGGTATGTTGCACCTGCATTTTTCAAACCAAAAGGCATAGCTGTATAACAATAAATACCTGTTGGTGTCATGAAGGCGGTATCCTCCTAGTCAGAAGGCTCCATTTGGATCTGTTGAAATCCTGATGATGCGTCCATGAAGGTCAGCATTTCATGCCCGGCAGTGGCATCTACCATTGCATCAATATGGGGAAGAGGAAATGGGTCTTTAGGACAAGCTTTGTTCAAGTCTGTGTAGTCTACACAAACTCTCCATTTCCCATTCTTTTTCTGTACTACAACCACGTTTGCTAGCCACCTTGGGAACTTAACCTCTCTGATCATCCTTGACTTTAATAATCTTTCAACTTCCTCCTGGATAATCGTGTTCCGCTCAGGAGCAAACTTCCTTCTTTTTTGTTGCATAGGCTTGAATGACTTATCAATTCCAAGCTTGTGAGTGATAATATCTTTGGATATGCCTGTCATATCCTCATGCTTCCATGCAAATGTTGACATCCTGCATTTTAAAAAGTTAATTAACTGCTCTTCAATATCCTGAGGGATATTGGTCCCTACGAGCACCGAAATATCGGGGTTATCCTGGTCCAGGATAACTTTCTTCACATCCTGCTCCGGATCCTCCACAATATCCTGGGCCCGCGTCTTTAATTGCTATGCTGCACTAGGTTTGGCTGAGGATTTCATCGAGGATGAGTAGCATTCTTTCGCCTCCTGCTGATCACTATCTACTTTGACCACTCCCCAAGGGGTAGGTATCTTGATGCATTGGTGATATGTTGATGGCACGGCCTTCATATCGTGAATCCACGGTCTTCCCAATATGATGTTATAGCAGGATAGAGAATCCATCACACAGAAACGTTGTATCGAATTAACTCCTTCAACGTATACTGGCAACTTTATCTCCCCCACTGTGTTTCTAGCCTCTCCACTGAATCCAACATGCACGGTAGACTTTGAAGTGATATCCATTGGAGATACATTCATTCTCTTCAGAGTTTCTAGTTGGATTATGTTGACGGAGCTGCCATTATCAACCAATATCCTGCGTACAAAATGGTTAGCCACGTATAACGTTATTACCAGAGCATCATGGTGAGGATCCTGGACAGTATCTATGTCATCTGCATCAAAAGTGATCACTTTGTCAGTCGTGAGGGTAGTCATCCTGACAGGTCTGTCTCCCCTTTCGGCTTTAGCTTCCTTTGCATGTCTCTTTGCTGCCGAATACGAGGTCCCACAAATGTCGGATCCTCCCGAAATGAAGTTGATTATCTTGGCATCCGAGGGAGGTGATGCTGCTCGTTCAGGATCCTTGTCAGTATCCTGACCCTTATTCTTCTTTTTTCCTAAGAGATCTTTCAGATATCCCTTGCTTAGAAGATAGCTTATTTCTTTCCTCAAAGCAATGCAATCCTCAGTCATATGTCCGAAATCTTCGTGGAAAGCACACCATTTCGACTTATCTTTCCAGTCAGCCTTTTGTTGATTCTTTCGAGGCCATCTAGCCTTGTCTCCTAGACCCTGCATAGCATACATCAATTCAGGGATATTAACAGAAAAGCAATATTCAGACAACTCAGGATCCTCATCTTCGACAGCATTCACTCTCTTGTTTTCATTTCTACCATATGGCTTAGGCCGATATGACTTAAATGAGGACTCTGACTTCCTATTAGTCGATTCATAAGTGTTGGATGAGTTCATCCTTTCTTGCATCTTCCTGTCATCTTCCAGACGGATATATCTCAAAGCCCTGTTACGAGCTTCATCGAGATTCCTGCAGGGATTCATTACAAGATCCTGATAAAACTGAGAATCCTTTTGTAATCCCATCTTAAAAGCTTGCACAGCTGTTGCAACATCAAGATGTGGGATATCCAAGGATTCTCGACTAAATTTGTTCACATAATCCCTCAAGGATTCCTGAGGCCCTTGAGTTATCCTGTAAAGATCACTGGTTAGTTTCTCAAAACTCCGACTACAAGAAAATTGACTGTTAAATAAATTAACCAAATGAGCAAATGAAGTGATTGAGTGAGGAGGAACGTTTAACAGCCATTTTAAGGCTGATCCTGTTAGAGTAGAACCAAATCCCTTGCACAAGCACGCTTCCTTGAGCTCCGGAGGGATAGGATTAATCTCCATTCTTTCCCTATACTGGGCAATATGCTCCTCAGGATCCGTAGTCCCATCATAAAGCTTCATGTTGGGGGTTTGGAATCTCTTTGGGATCTCAGCATCACAGATAGGATATGCGAAACGAGATATCTTGTGGCTGTCTTGAGACACTTCCGGGATCGGTTGGACCACCCCAGGTACACTAGATATCATGTCCTTTAACTTCTGAAGTTCCCTGGTAAGTGCTGATGTCACACCTGTATCCTGCAAAGATCCACCACTGTTAGCAGCATGAGTATTATTATTATTAGACACGTTACCAGATGGAGGATTCTGCCCATATCCTGAAGCATATCCTGAGCTCCTTATGGTTGACATCCTGACCAAGGAGGGCATTTCAGGAGTATGATTCTGAGGAAGACTGGGCACGATATTCCCCCTATTATCCTCGGTATATACAGCTGAACTAAAGTTCAACGCTCTGGGGTGTAACGGAGTGACATTGTCCTCGGCAGGTCTACTCGAGCCAGCCTTCAGGAGTTGTATTTCCCTCAAAAGCATTTGGTTTGTTTCCTGTTGCTGCCTCATTTGCTCCTGCACACTTCCAAATAAGGTTAAAATTTCATCATTAGAAGCTAAAACGGGAGCAGATCCCTGGACACTCCGAGTTGGGATAACATCTTGAGATTGTGTAGAGGCTGGCATCCTTGGAGGAGGTGGTGGAAGCACCGAACCGGTAGTAGCAGAAGTCATAGCAGACACAGTAGAGGAACTCATGTTTGATCTTGAGGCCATTATGGACAATGTGGCAAAAAGTTTTGAAAATAGAAAACCGATTAGCGATTTGACAAAAAATTTTAGTAAAGAGAGCACCACTTGCCCCACGGTGGGCGCCAAATTGTTTTGGTCAAAAATTACCGAAGTAATTAAGTGATCAAATTAGTTAAGTGAGGTAGTGTGCTAGAAAGTGTGTTGAAAATATACTTGTTAAGTTATTTGGGAAAACAGTATTCAGGATACGGCTCAGGATATTGAGCTGTATCTATGATCAAACAATGAGCGAAAATAAAGTAAACGACACGAGATGTACGAGGAAAGCCCTTGATCAATCTAGATCGCCGGCATAAAACCTCGGGAGCTGACAATCGCAGCTGCCTTATTCTTCAATTGCTTCAAAAATCAGGATACAGTGCGGGATGTGGTACGGATCGACTAAGTGTTACAATGAAAATGAAATACAAGTGTGGTGTTTGCAATTAGCTAAAGAGTGAAAGTGATCGAGAGTGTAAGTGTGAATTGTTGTGTTCTAAGCTGATCCGACCTCATCTATTTATAGTAAAGATAAAATAACTAACTACCCTAAACTCGCGGGATCCACCGAATATTCCTTCTTGGAACGTTGTAGACCTGGTCTTTCGGGCTCAACGTCTCTTTCTCAACAAATTCGTCCGAGTCTTGAGGAGAAGAAGTCCTCTTGACCGTTAGCAAGCCTCCAACCTTAATCTGCACGTGGTTAATTCAATAAGCCTCAGGATATCGCCCAAGATGTTAGCAATATCCTCTTCCAGCATCCTGATCATAAATAGACAAACAGAGGCAGGATATTGGTCAGGATACGTATGTAAAGAAAATGACCCCTAACAACTGTCTCCACAAATCAAAAGACTCCGGAAACAGAGGCCAGCAGAGCCTTCGGAACAAACACAACCCCAAAGGCTGCCGCCGAAATGAAGAAGCCCTAGATCGGAAAAGATTTCAACAATGGACCTTTATAGTATGCAACAGAAGGATCACCAGAGCACCGAATCTACCTCGGGGCTCTGATACCATGTCAAGATTCTAAGATCAAAGGAAAACAGTACTGATTTATTTATGTAATTTCAAGAATAAATACAAGTGAATGATGAACCATTCATCATAGATTAACTGGTGAATCAAATGCTTATCAACAAGCTGATTTAAACAAGGACGAGAACCTTTAACACTCACGAATGAACATGTGAGGATGATGGTGAAATAGTGAGAAAGCGAACAACTTTGAAGGAGATGAGACAAATGATGTGCAAAGACTCTAGAACCTTCTCTCTCTAATATAATGCACCAAAACCCTAGACAGCCTTATGACAACTACGAACCCAGTGAGAAGCCCATCTTGAGACAACAACAAGCCCAGGACCAAGAGGAGATAAACAGCCCAGATCCAACCTCAAGTATAAAACATTACAAAGAGGAAAAAACATATTAAAACCTTAATAACTTAAAATGTAACAAAAGGAAATAACGTACCACATTTATACTAGTATTTTAACACTATTGTGCCTTATAAAATAAATTATTATTTTCACCACTTCATGCCTCCAAATCTCTTGTTGTTATAGTTATCGTGTTTCACGGATTGCTTTGGAATTAAGCATGCATGTGTAATTTAGTTTTCTATTTCTTCTTTAGGAGCCATTTTTGCCATGTAAACCACGGTCCACGACGTGATTTCTTTTCCTTTTATCTAATATAGTGCATCTGCTTTCTTCTTTATCGTTTTGGGTTTTTTTTATTTACCTTTTACAAATTCTTACAAATAGTCAGGGGCTTGAAACAATTTAATGGTTGTCGAAAGTTGTAGGCTTTATGTTTATGTAGGACTTGAACTCTTTGTGTATTTCTTATGGTTGTAGGCTTTTGGTCAAACTCTTTGTTGATGTCTTTTGTGTCATGATTGTTATGGTATGATAATTATGTTAGAAATAACCCGTTGATGTGTCCTTATGGATCATTTGGTAACATTACCAATATGACATAACTAGTCCCCGACAATTACTTGATGGTAGTAATTGTAAATATTGATTAGTTCAAGGGGCAATTATGATATCCCATTAGGTACCATTAATAGAGAATACATAGAGTTTTTATAACGGATCACTATTCATGACCATTATTGATTGATCTTTATATTTGAGGATAAGTGATCAAAAACTCTAGGAGAACACCAATACTAAAAACTCTCTCTAGTGTGATCCATCACCACAAGGTACCATAACGGGAATCATGGATTGATCATTCTCATCTCAGATCTATGTTCCAACAAGTAAGTTTTACTGATTTGGTATCTAATATCATATTCACGATCGAATAAACATGATTAGAGTTTTATGTTTTAGACCCATGTATAATGATATAATCAACATGTGGTATCAGAGCAATGTTGATTATATCAGGTTGATCATGTAAATTGATTTGTTGCCATGTTTTATGTTTCGTGATCTTCTGACTTGCAAGTTGATTTAGAAGTTAAACCACGTAAGTCAATTTGTTAATAATATCATGAGCTCTTTTAGACAATTCAAATAACTAGTAATCATGATATAATGGCTTTCTTATGGAAGTAAAATATATTCATTTTCAAATGATTCATTCTGACACTCTTGATAACCGAAAATATATGGCATACAATCCAAAACAAAGAATTGTCACTTTAACTATATTTACATCATCTTGAATTGCAATTGATGGTGATTTTAATTAGTGACATATTTTTAATTTTGTTTTGTCTATTGGGTTTCACAATACTCTGTTGCAATTCTTTATTCAATGTGATTAATTAGTGACTTATACATTTTGGTGGTGAATTAATGGTATATTAATTTTAATTTTAGGTAAGTTTCCATGCCAACAAGAATCCATCAGTTGGATTATTTCTTTGATTAGATTTAGTTTTGCAAAAAGGATTTAATCAATTGAGATATTTTATTTTATAATCGATTTTTTTTTTGCACATCGTTTATATGCCAATCGGTTTTCATGAATCTTAAACAGGCATAATTTGCAAATCACTAAATTAGCAGTATTTTTCATAAATCTATTGATGATCGATTAAATCAATTTATTCTAAATGCTGGTGACTTATTTCAATCACACACCAACAAACCTATTAATGGTGATTTAATTTGGTATAGATGAAAAGTATTGAAATCGACTAATTAGTTAATTATTTTGGCAAAATTATCTTACAAATTATGAAATCGTTTTGCAAATATGTCAAAACGGTTTGCAAGCCTTAGTTATTTATTTACTTATTTTTGCTCTCATATGGGACTAACTTGTGAATGGCCCAACTTAAGTATGCAAGTTAAATGGCGAACTTCAGTGATCAATGATTGAACCAACGGGATATCATTTGATTAAACAATGAAGCTTAAGTTATGCCATCTTATGTAATTATTTGTATTTGCCTAATTTACATAAATATTTCATTTCTGGCCCAAAGGTGTTATGTTATATTTATGTGCTTTACTTTATTATTTATGTGTGTTCATAATATATGAATGTTGGTCAAAGCCAAAGTGAAGCCAGAGTTCATGTAGAACACTAAAAATGGTCTATTGTTTATTTTGTTCATAATGCCTGAATTTTGGTCACAGCCAAAGCGAAGCCAAAATTTAGGTAGAACATTAAGCCGAGATTTATTTTTTTATATCCTTCATAATGCGTGAATTTTGGTTAAAGCCAAAGCGAAGCCAAAATTCAGGCAGAACTAAGTTGGTTTTATTTACATATGTTTATGATACATGAATTTTGGTCAAAACAAAAGCGAAGTCAAAGTTCATGTAGAACAATAAGTCAGTCTATTGTATGTTCATAATGGATAAATTTTGGTTAAAGCTAAAGCAAAGGCAAATTTATGCAAAACATCAAGACAATTTGTTATTTATGTATGTTCATAATGTGTTTGAATTTTGGTCAAAGCCAAAGCGAAACCAAAATTCAGGTAGAACCTTAAGCTAGTATGTTATTTTGGTGTTATAGTAGACTATATCTTCAATATAATAATTTGTGTCTGCCTTACTTGATTACCCCATAATGTAAATCACTCCAAGCTTCTTCTTAGGTTTGTATCTAATCTATTTCATCCACTCTAATTTCAAAACCTAAAATGTTTTGCTTACTAAAGAGTTTCTACAAAATTTGCTCTTGTTGGATTGTTGATTATTTCTTAAGATATGATAATCCTACTGCTATTTTCTAATAAAAGTATTCCAGAAGAAAACTAGAGCATGACTAGTGGGATAAGTCAACCATTATATCTCTTATGATAATCAAGAACTAACTTAATTATTGCTATCATGTGAGCTATTCTAGATTCTAAATTTCCAAAGACTAATTTGTTTTCTTTGGAAGAATCAAAATAACTCCTAAGATGCATGCATTACTCTAGATTCTTACTATAAAGTTAGTGGCATATGCGAATACATCATGATGTACATACCCTGACCCATAATTTAAAGGTTTAAACATGGAAATCAGTACACCTTTTCGGTGCATTACATATAACTTTTCCACTAATACCATAAGTTGCCTTAAGAATCACCTATACCACTCAAGAGTACCAAAAGAAAACAAGTGTGTTGATTAGCAGCATATGTACAGGAAAAGGAATGCATGAAACTGGAAAATTAGATGTTGTTCATCTCACGGCCACTAAATCTTAAAGGAGGATACTTTTAAGATTCAACGATAGTGTACAAGTACTATTTCCAGCTATAAGTTTCTTAAAAAGGAAAGTCTCACTGCAAATTTGTGTCATTAAACCAGGCATGAGCATCGAGACTATCCATAATTCAATGGAACAGCTGGCTAAAATAAGTAGTCAGAAATTTATGATATTTAAGTCTGCTAATGATGATATTCCAATCAACACATGATGGGTTGACTCTAGTTCTTTGTGTTTCCTTACCAGAAATCAACAAATACTTAAGACGAGAGTTAGTGACAAAATTTATCGTTAATACTATAAGAACCATAATAAACTCATAATTGGGCTTTATGATACCTTATATATTCTGTAAATTATTCAGAATTTAGTATCAATACGAAAGCTACATTATGACAGTTGTGAGATTTGCATGGTCATGACAAAGTCACTCTTACCTTAAACTCTCATATTATTTGTCATCACAATCTGTATAGAAACCTTATAAGATAGAACTAGATGATACTACATTTTTTCACAACTTTTGTTACCATGAAAATGAAAATTTAACAAAAGAAAAATGAGATCTGCAAACTTCATCCATTAAAACCAAATTGCATGCGAAATTTGGACCAGGTTAATGAAGGATGAAATATTATCAAATCTCATTCATAGTGACTTATGAGCATGTGTTATAAGCCTTAATAATTAAATGGTTAAGGGAATAAATAAAGTTCAATCAGAAATTATATTTCATTGGAAGTTATCCCAAAATGGAATATTCGGACATTATTCATTTATCATAATATTTACTTGTGTCTAATATGTCCCTTATGGATCAAAGTATTAAAGAAATTAA
This sequence comes from Helianthus tuberosus, assembly GCA_030545235.1. Lineage (NCBI taxonomy): Eukaryota > Viridiplantae > Streptophyta > Magnoliopsida > Asterales > Asteraceae > Helianthus > Helianthus tuberosus. The sequence continues at coordinate 11,818,275 of CM060436.1, forward strand.
TTCATATATACTATGATTCCTTCTAAGTATGTCCCTCAAAATTTTATAACATCTGGACATTAAGGAAATCAAGTCTGACCTATATGACAGGTTCCCACAACACGTACATCATTGAAACTTATCTTGTAGCATTCCTAGAGATCTAAAAGGTTAGTGGGAGCATTAAGTGTCTTAATCTTAACTTGCGAGAGTTGCAAGAGGTATTGTTACCTCGATTTGTACCTCTTGTACAAGACATTGCTTCTTCACAACTTTTCTCTTTAAGAATCTACTGCTACTCTAACAAAAGTTTCATTGTTGCTTAAACGTGGGCACACTCAGATTTCTTTCCAAAATTATAATCCTCAAACAGAGAAACTACAATGAGTAACATCATTAACTTGTTTCTCTATTAGAATTTATTGGTCTTCTAATGTTGACCATAAGCATGCTAAATTGTTAAAGATTTCTAAGTCAGTGGGAGCAGTAAAAGTCCTTATCAGGACTTGCCAGAAGTGCACGAGGCGGGGGGAAGAGTCCTAATAAATTTTACTCCGATTACACCTCTTGCACACCATGCTACACCAACTCTTACACACTTACAATTATGAAAGTGATAGCAACTTAGGCAAGAGTTAATCCATAAAACTGAAACTCTTAATAAACCTAATAATCAACTAAGGAGGCCATCTAGGTTTAAAAACCTACTAACTTTGATGATTATGTATCCTCCTTGACTGAAGTTGAAATGGATATTGGAAAGTGTACTGGTCCTACCTCCTCTAATTAAGCCATTAGCATCAATCAATTTTCTAAATGAAATAAGAATTGTTATTAGCAAATTTGATTTTATTTGTTAGAATAACGTATGGGATTTGGTTAAATTACCTAAGGGTGTTCATCACTAAACAAAATCTGAATGCAAACGTTAAGACGCTAAAAGTATGATTGATTGTTAAAGGCTATGCTCAGAATAGAATTATTTATCAAGGAATCATCTTATCTTTTTTACAAAATGTTTCTTTGAGGATCATTGTTGTTCTAGTGGCTTATAATCATTTAGAGCTACATTATATGAACATTAAAATAAACTTTCCTTAAACAAAAACTTACATGTTCATAAAACAACCTGAAAGTTCTAAACTAAAGGTCAAGAACACTTACCTTGTATGTCAATAACTTCCATATATGGGTTGAAGCAAACATCAAGATATGATGAAATATTAATGCAATTCTTTTCATCAAGAGTTAAGTGGATTTATGTAACTACCTCAAGTTGAGAACTATCACATCATTTCAAACCCCTAACCGTTTAAAGCCCATTTTTCCTCCAACAATAAAACATTCCAAACCTCCACCTCATTATCAACCTCATCATCTCCTTTTTCTATTATTTAACTTATTAATAATTTATTTATCTGATCTATAACTAATTAAATTATAATTTATTTTATGTTATTTTTATTATTTTGTTATCAAATATATTTATTTAATAATAAATTGAAAATAAAATACTAGAAAAGAATATCTAATTTTTTCAACGGCTATTTTTATTTCAAACGACTAATTTTTCAATGGTTATTTGATTTCTTTACTGGGTATAAATTCAATTCGTAATTCAGCCCACGGCTACACTTCTCAACTCATAATTCACTATAAAAACTCATAAAAATGACAAAAAGACCTTGGACTAAAGATGGAGACATAACTTTGGTTACCTCTTGGATAGACGTGTCCTATAACAGACTAGGAGCCATTGCATTTAAAAACCTTATTTCAAGAATTCCGTCAACGTGTATGTGAAGCCAATCGTTTTGTGCACCAAGTTGTTTCAAGGTTTAGGACTCTGTTTGTGAAGACTTGCACATTTCATCAACTCTTCAACACCGTGATGGCTTGTGGTGACGACATAGCAAAGGAGAAAGCGATTGTCGAGGCCCTTCAAGAATACCAAATTTTCAAACGGTAGAGGATATACAAGTAGTCCATTCAGAGTGAACCATGAGGTCGTGACGTTGGTTAAGTAACATTTCCATAATCTTCGAGTCAATTATCTTTGTTCCTACTCCACTGGAACGTCTTTATAGATTATAAGAACTCTGATAATTGGCTCACACTATACATGAGATCGTTATAGGTTTCATTATTGCCACATAAATGTAAACAAGATCATTAACCCACTTTAACTATTTTCATGTTGGAAATTGTCCAACTCACTGACCCCTTTTGGCATGTGGTCCAAATCTCAAACAACAACTCAAATAATGTTCAAAAACTTGACTTGCGTGTTATGGCCATCCGACATGCAAAAGCTTAGGGTTGATGAACCATTGTTTGATTTACGTCACCGAAACAAGCTAAGTAGTCAAGCCGAAGCCAAGCCACCATTATGAAACTGTATTCGACCTGAGCTGCAACTATAGGCTTGCGAGGGTCTCAAGGAATTCGATGCTTTAAAACAGAATTGTAATTTTGGAATCAAAATATATCCGATAAGACATTATAGAAATTGCAAAGCAAAAGTTCTGGCTTTGCTCGTTTACATCCATACTTATAAGTAGTAAAATGTAAAATGAGCAGGTTGAGAAATAGATAAAAACAATTCTCAATGGGTCAGGTAGGTTGCCTGGAAAGAAGACAATGCATCTTTATATATGTTTTTTCCAGGTCCTTGGGCATCAAAATGGACAATTGAAAAGGTACGTTTGTAGGCAGTGTTGTAGAAATCGTTAGGCGCTAGTCGGGCGGTGAGGCACCGCCTGGGGATTAGCCGGGATTAATTAGATTGGACTTTTTAAGTATAATTTTACAAATTTTTATATATACATATATAACTTGGAAAAGTGTACTGTACAAATGCGCTTATCGTACATTACGTACGCTACAATCTCAACCGTCAGATCATCTTTCCGCATTGAAAATCGCATGTTGTTTTTTTTGTAATAATTTCGCATGTGATAATCTTGATGAAATAGCAGGTTGTTTTTTGTAACAATTTCGCATGTGGTAATTCAATTTCGCATGTGATAATTTTGATGAAATAGCAGGTTGTTTTTTTGTAACAATTTCGCATGTGATAATTCAATTTCGCATGTGATAATTTTGATGAAATAGCATGTTGGTTTTTTGTAACAATTTCGCATGTGGTAATTCAATTTCGCATGTGATAATTTTGATGAAATAGCACGTTGTTTTTTTGTAACAATTTCGCATGTGGTAATTTGATGAAATCGCATGTGTATAATCTGTGTGTGTGTTACTGTTCATCTTCTTCGACAGTTGGTCGATCATTGTCAGTCTTCTTCCGTTTGACCCTTACAACTCCCAAATTAGTAGTTCTTATTATCGATATCGCACCAAAAGGAACGAAGGGAGGTTGGGGAAGAAGAATTTCAGGTTTTTGAATTTGATTTAGGGTTTGATTTTGAACTATCATCGGTCAATTACAGAGATTTATGACCTCGTAATGTCGTTTTTAACCTTCCTGGTATGATTTAGATATATTAAAATGATTAATTTAATCATTTAAATTGGTTTCGCCCGCGTTTGATCGATTGAAGATCGTACGGCTGAGGGCATCGCGTACATAATGTAGGATAAGAGGTATTGTACGTTAACCGGCCTCTATATAACTTTATACTTTTTATTAATAAATTTACAAGTTTAGGAACCATATGTAAACTAGTGAAAGATAGAGGGGATTAAATGTTAAAATGCCTAAACTTAATATAACCTAATCCCCGCCTACGTTCATTATACGCCGCCTCCTACCCCCTTCTCCATCGTCTTCATCAGACAACAAAAAACACAAATTCTATGCCCAATTTTGCTTCATCTAATCCATTAGTTCTTCAATGTGGGTCGATTTTGCACAATGGAGAAGAGTTCAGATCCGATTTTGGTTCGAATCGAGGTAAGCACTCGTTCCTTTTTTACCGATTTGATTCGATTTTGGCCCATTATGATCCGATTTTGACCTCATATTTGACCGACTAGGTCCCTTTTTTTGCGATTTTTGACCGATTTTGACGACTTTGACCGATGTTGACCATTACCGCCTAGTATGGCTGATTTGGCAAAATCTAGACGATGGACCTTCGATTACCGCCTAGTCACTGATTAATCGGCCGCCTAGGCCGATTTCTGCAACACTGCTTGTAGGTAATTGCGTTCTCATTAATTATATTAATTAATATTATATATGGTGAGAATGGGTTTGTTTGTTTATCTACCTTACTTTCAGTAAGCTTTTATCCAAGGATTTGAAATATTATAAAACTACACATTTGAAATATTTTTAACACAAACTTTAGAAAGATAGACGTAACGTAAGCAAAATAAAACTGAAAAAGATACACTACTTAAACGGAAATAAAAATATAGAATCTATATATACTTTCTATAAAAGGAGAAATCCCAATGACATAAGAAAAGCTGATGTGTCAGCAGGAGAGGCTGTCCAACAATGCTTTTCTTATGTCATCAACGATGAGGTGGCAGCCATAGAGGGAGCATAATGACATCATAATTCAAAGATCTGTCATCAAACCACTGCCCCACTTTCAAATTTCAAAGGTCTGGCCCACATTCAATTATGAAACCACTGATGTTCATTCAATATTCAAACCACTGATGTTTCGTTAAAATGGGAGGGTAATTTGAAATTTAAAACTTATAGGGATATGTAATTTGCATTTAATGTCATCAGAGCTTCAATTCTTCTCTCTCTCAAATATAAATTCAAACCCAAATCCAAATCCGATCATAATTTCAAAAAGCCATTTCAATCTCTCTGTCTACTCTCTCTCAACTCTCTATCTCTAAAACTGTAGATACAGAGAAGAGGATGAAGACGACAGAGGCGTTGCATTTAACATCGATTTGAATATTATGCAGACCAATGGTAGTTTAAAAATAGATATTTTTTTATTTTTTCTTTTTTGTAATCGTTAATACCCTTTGTAATAAGTTCTTCTTCTTCGTTATTTCTTGAGCTGTGTTACATGTTTTACAGATTGAAGTTTCTTCAAATCGTCATCTTCTCCAATGCTTCCATCGATTCTTCTCTCGCTAAATCTGGTAACAATCCGTGACCTAATTTCTTTCATGATTCTATCAAATTTGTTTGATATGTTTGTAGCTTTTGATTTTGTCTTTGATTTGTTATTGTTTATTCAGATGCTTGCATTGGTGTACCATGTGATTACGAGTAGATTGATTTTGATATGTTTGTAAAAGGAGAAATCCCAATGACATAAGAAAAGCTGGTGATGTCTGTTTATTCATCATGTTTAACATCGATTTGAATATTATCCAGACCAACGGTAGTTTAAAAATAGATGTTTTTTGATTTTTTTTCTTTTTATCACAAACTGAAGGTTTGTATGCTGAATGTTCTTCAGGTAGATCTTGCTGGATTTGTTATTTGGTGTGGAAGTCTTGAGTTCGTTGGCCGAACTTCGAAATGTAATCAAGGTTATAATATGTATCTCAACTTTATTGATGAATAGGTAATGTCTGTTTGTGTTTAAAAATAGATGTATATGTGTTTAAAATAAATCATGATTCTATCAAATTTGTTTGATATGTTTAAAAATAGATGTAATGTTCTTCAGGTAGATCTTGCTGGATTTGTTATTTGGTGGGAAGTCTTGAGTTCGTTGGCCGAACTTCGAAATGTAATCAAGGTTATAAAATGTATCTCAACTTTATTGATGAAGAGGTAATGTCTGTTTGTGTTTAAAAATAGATGTATATGTGTTTAAAATAAATCATGATTCTATCAAATTTGTTTGATATGTTTGTAGCTTTTGATTTTGTCTTTGATTTGTTATTGTTTATTCAGATGGTTGCATTGTTGTACCATGTGATTACGAGTAGATTGATTTTCAGTTGGTATATTGGTGGAATGACAGCAAGTCCAGGTTATGCTTCAAGCTGTCTCGATCTCTTTGGAGGCGGATAGGTGGCTTTGGGAGGTCTGAAAAACAGAATTGATCAATTTAGGGAAAATGGGGTTGAAAGATGATAACCCAACAGTTGAGGATCTCATTCTACTGCTTCGATAAATTCAAGGGTATTCTGAAATAATGCTTCCTAGATTTTTGAAGACCGACAAATGTCCAAAGAAGCATCACTGTGGACATTTGTCGGTCTTTGTCGGTCTTCAAAAATCAAGGAAGCATTATTTTAGAATACCATTGAATTTATCGGAGCTGTCGAATGAGATCCTCCACTGTTGGGTTATCATCTTTCAAACCCATTTCCCCTAAATTTATTGATTATGTTTTTCAACAGAGATGTAATGCAATGATTCCTCTCAATTGAATAGACGGACACTTGCTTCCTCTCAAATGGTTATGGAGTGGTTATAACAGCTGATCATGCTAAGGACTGTTATAACTAACCACTGCTCCTTATAAAGACTGATGGACATAAAGACTGATGAGACCTATCCACTGTTGAAGACAAAGCCCTGTTAAAGACAGGTACTTAGGTACCTAAGGCCTGATCAACCGAAGGAAAACCACTGCTCAGTAACAGCAGTGGTTCAGCATCTACAGCGGATTCAACATCAGTATTTATGTAACAGTGTTTAGTGTATCAGTGTTTAGTTATATACAATCTCTCGAGACAAACCCTAGAGTTTATGTATATACAATCTCCCCATGTTGATTCGATTAATGGTATGTTGATTCGATTAATGTTATGTTATGTAATTGCTACCATTTGAATATTATTGTTATTATATTATCATCTGTTGATCATGGTCTGTTAAAGCACTGCTGTTAAACATTCTCTATTGAAATGCATCATCTGTTAGTCCATAGCAGAGGTTCTCTTTGGCAAACCTTTGCTTGAAGGAGATCTGGGTGTTTATCAGCAGATGTTCATCATGATGCGTGTGTAAACAGATGTTTGAAATCCTCTGTTGAACTGCATCATCTGTTAAGGCACATCAAATGTTAACAATATATTCTGTGGAATGATCAGCATATGTTATGTTTGGCAGACATTTGTTTCAACAGCAGATGTTAAAATGTTTAAAGATGGTATCATCTGTTAAGTAACAGCAGATGTTAGCTTTATGATGCTTTTGTATTCATATTCAGCAGTAGAGGTTGTGTTTATCAGCAGAGGTTATTTGCTATAACAGTCTTTGTGTTTATCAGCAGAGGTTATTTGGAACAACAGACTTTGATTGAACAGATTTTCTGTTTGACAAAGCTTTATCTAAATAGAGGTTGAGTGCGTAAATTTATTTGTAGTCAGAGGTTAATTCAAGTGAAGTTATGACAATGATCACCCAGAAATTTGTTGAAGCCTTTTAAGTGTCGATGACTGCCCATAAATTTGTTGAAGCCTTTTAAGAAAAGAGTTTTAAGTGTCGATGACTGTCCATAAATTTGTTGAAGCATTTTAAGTATCCATGACAGCCCATAAATTTACAGAGTATAATTGAAGTTGTAATGTATCATGAAGAGCCAATTAAAATATATGGAGAATGTACAACAAAGGTTTAAGTTAATATAAGTAACAAGATAAGCATACATGATTATAATTTAAATATTCGTAAGTTGTAAGTTTTCAAAATATAGAAGTTTGATACATCACCATCCCATAATTTATCTCAAATGAGATAATACCAACAACCACAACTATCTGTAGACTTTCTTTAAGATCAGCTTGGCTTTTTCTTCAGAGTAGACAAATTTGCATCTCATATTTCTGTAGATACCATTGGGCTTCGTGAACTTCTTGGTGAATTGACAAGCTGCGTATCTAAATCCCATGTCATGCTTTTCCCGTCGAAAGTCAATTACAGTGTCAACTCCATTCAGATTTTCAACTGTCATCTTTTTTGTTCTATGAATCCTTGATAAAGACTCTACTTTCACATTCAGACGCTTAAAAATAAATATAAAATATCAAAAATTAATAAGAAATACATAATGTATTTAAGTAAAGTAACAAAAAAAAACAGCTTAATTGTAACAAACATTTAACATCCAAAGAATGAGGAATAATATATTAACAGAATAAACTTACAAAATGTTTGATGCAGTACCATACGATTTGTAAGGGGTATACATCAGGATCAGCTTCATAATCTGAGACAACGGCATCAAAATATGTGTCGTCGATATCATCAGATGATTCATTCGATACAACATAATCACTATCAGAATCTGTGTCATTGGATTCTTTAACATCCGACTGGTGATGCAGATCCTCGGTAATTGGAGCAACTTCTAAATTGGGTGAGGAAGTATCGTCTATCGGACTGTCATTGGATTTGGGTGCAACAATCTCACATCCATTCAAATAAAAGGCAGTAAGCAGAAAGATGTAATCCGCTACGTATCTTAAAACAAGTACAACTCCTGTTTGCATACCCATGTACTGTACAACCTTTTCCCATCCATCGGTTATAAAGTAACAATTCCGAAGAGGATCACATTGAAGTAGTACATCAAAAGAGTCCCACTGATTCACATAGATCTTAAATATCTCTTTAAGTTTACCAACTCCAATACTGACGTTGACTAACTCCTTGGGTATTAGCTGAACAAAAAGATATAAAATTATGAAATCAACAAAGGTACAGTAAAATTAACAACTATATCACTAATTACTATAGTAACATTTAAGTATTGGATTAAAATACCAAAACTTACCAACACGTCCTTACAAACATCAGTAAAATTATGGGAGAATGAATCCATACATCCAAACTTCCTCTTAAACGATATTGATGTGAACATAGAAATCATTTGGAGTTTTGTTGGATAGTGATGAATTTTTTCAAAAGGTGTCAGCAGATATGTATATGGTGCAGATTTTTTAAATACCAACAGACATCCTTCTTTCAATGAAAGGTCAGAGACAACTGAGGACCATCCTTCTTTTAGAGCAAAAGTTCCATTGTGTTTTGAGAATCGGTAATCCCATCTCATACCGTTTACACACTGTAACACCCCGAAAATGGGTTTGGAAATCAAACCACGTTTATACTAAAAGACGGGTAATTTACCTTTAGTGGTAAAAGTAACCCGGTGAATATTAGGATTCTTAAATAAACAAGAATTTACTAACTAGGATTTTTAACCTAGTTAGCTAATAGTTTAGAAATAACCAATAGTAGGGTTAAAAGCAACTAAATTAAATGTTGATCAAAATGGAGGGACCTAAGTTGTAAAAATTGAAACTTAATTTTAATTAATCAAATAAAACACACCAAACACCCCACAATGAGGTGTTTGGTCGTACAAGCAGAACAGGGGGGGCGATCCCCACACATCAAAACCCTAAATCTTCACTAAACTTGCAAATTGAAGGCTCAATCCAAGTTTAAATCGAAATTAAAGCATAGATTACTGATCCTCATCACAAGAGGATCACAAGGTATGTAAAATTTCATAAAAATTCTCAACTTGAATTTCTCATGTATTTGGGAAAATCTGAAATTATAGTTGCATGTATGTCTTATGATGATCTAGGAACAACTATAGTGTCTAGGGACAAACCCTAGACAAATACAAGTTGAAATCATGTGAAATTTTAGTGAAACCTATGAACACCATTGTAGGTGATTAGTGGTTTATGTGAAATTTGATGAACACTAGGAAATAGAGTGTTGATCTAGTATAATTTGACAATTTTGAAGTGATTTCAGAAATTATAGAAGTTAACAATTTGGTAAGATGGTTGATTTATGTGAAATTAGGGCTAAGAGATAAGCTAGAGACTTGATAAATAAACATGTAAAATTCTGCCCTTAAAGTGTTTGTTGAAATGCCTCAAAGAAGGCTCGAAACTAGAATTTTTGTAGTTAAAACACCTAATTGTGATGTTTTGGCTATTATGCAAAATGTGATTAAAAAAGAGTTCTAAATATGATGAACGTGGTTAGAACTTTGGTTAAAACGGTGGTCTAAAGATAACGCCTACCGGGTAATTAAAGAATGCTAAAACTAGTTGATGAACTCGAATATGCAATTAGTATACTAATGGGCATTTGACTTTTAAAAAGTCAAACTGACCTATAATCCGATAAATGGTAATTTTTTATATGAAATCTGTAAGGTGGAATAATCGTATTAAATTATGATTAAACTAACCACCTTGAAAACGAATGATGATAGTTTGACGCGTAACAAGCTAGGTGGAAGCTTGATGAGGGAGCGGATCAAACAAATCAAGAAGGAAAGGAAAAGCGTAGTTCGGATGCGAGGTAAGTAAAGCTTACGCCCCCTTTTTATTATTTACAAATGACATGATTTCAAGTATAGTATATGAACGCTACTAAGTGGTTGGCATAGGATGTTCCGACACGATTCAATGAGAGTCGGAATGAAGGGAAAATGGTAAGAAATCATAAGTTATGGACAAGGGGTAAAATGGTAAATTAGTCATGTAGTGACGAACAAACAAAATCGGTTTTAAGTAAAAAACGAGTACAAGGAAAACCGGGATAGGTTTAAAGGGGATGATATGGTACTTAAATACCATCTAATACGGACAAATGGTCAATTTGACTAAATAGGTCAATTGGTGTGGGTAACGCCATTTGACAATAACATTTGATAATTGCTTGTTGAGTTTTGTAATCACAGGAAATAACATAAGCTTGCGTTACTTTGACTATAAAGATTCAAAGCAAAGGTTAAGTAAACGGGTCAATACTTTGACCCGGACCAGGTACGTATAACTAAGCTTTTTGGTTAAACATACAATTTTGGTCAAAATAGTTAGTGAAAGTCCTTCGTTGTGAAGTAAGGGACTAAAGTTGACCAAAACACCCTTGAAGGGTATATTGGACAAACGACTCGTAGGGGTCGTTTAGGAACTTGCGTAAAGATTTTGGAATCATTAGACATGAATAAAGGTCATAGGAAGGCACATTCGCAGGTCAAATGCTCAAAGATGGTCATTTGCGTAAAATGACCAACCGATGGGTAAAATTTGGGAAAAGGGGTTCATTACGATAAATCCACCGCAAAATAGTTGTGGTGGAATATTTGTAGTTAATTAGATTTGGAACTTTTGTAGCGACAAAAGAAAGGCACAAGTTCTAGATTAAAATGCATATATACCCTTAACGGGTCAAAATATGTATTTAAGCGTAAACGGTATTTTATCACCTAAGAAACCCGTGACTTGAGAATAATATGATAGGAGATATTGAAATAATGAATTTCATGAGTTAAAGGTCAAATAAACATGTTGGTGTGATAAAATTATGAACGGGTCAATTTTTGGTAAAAAGAATAGTAAGCCGAAGACTTAAAAGTCTGGAATTTTGTTATTCCAGATGTCGGATTTTAACTCCATACGATGGAGAAATAAATTACGGACGCGTAGGAAAAAGAATCACGTAAATCGGATCAATAACGAAGAAGTTATGGCCTTTTTCGTAAAATCTAGTGTTGCTGAAAAATGCAGGTCCCAGATCCAGACTTGCTGGAAAGTGTCTTCCCCCGCGCCACGCGGAGGGTCACCTGGACGTTGTCGCGCCATGCGGCGGGTTGTGGCGGCCCGCGTCAGATGTTGAGTAAGTTATCGCGGGCCGCGAGAACTGTAAAAGCTGGAAATTTTATTTTATTTCACTATATGATGCAAGGAACTTGTTTTAACCAGTATTTAAGTTATCAAGACTAACTTTTAAGTTGGTTTTGATCGTAGGTGATTATCTAGAGTACCCGGAGGAAGATCAAGCGACGAGCAAGAACCGAACACGATCACGAAATAAGCTTCCGCACAATGTATCGTTATTATGTTAAATAACGAATGTACTTATGTTATGTTGTACACTTTTAAATTTTAAAAAGTTTTACTAAACCCGAAATTTCCAATGCTTATGTAATCTTAATTACATGGTTGTTTTTCGTAAATGATACGTTAAACCTTAATTTACAATAACGGGTGTTACAAGTTGGTATCAGAGCCCTTGGTTTAAGAGATTCAAGTAAGGTGGGAGAACTATGCTTGGACTTAAACCTTATGCTCTTGAAAAAGATTGGTGTTCGGTTCGAGGCTTGATCGCGAATCCGGTAAGTACAGGTATGTCAATAAGTTTAAGCACACTAAAGTGTTGTAAACAACACATAAGGCTATCGTGTGATACACGTTACCTAAATTAAATGATGAAAATAGTAGACGAAATTGCGCGCGTTGACGCGTACAATAGAAAAGCCTTGTATTATGATACGGGCATTTAGTAAAGTTGACATTACTAACTTTTATGAATGTTTTAATTGGAGGAAACTCGCATTTGAAGATGACGAGGATTGAACAAATTACGGATATGATAGAGGAACGGTCCGAAGTATGACAAGAAGAGCATGCTCACCAAGGACCTAAATCGCGCAACGATTGCGAATAAGTTAATGGCAAGGGGAGCCTGTTAGAGCAAGCATTATCAGGTGCACATTTTAAATTATTGCATAAATAGTAATATGCAACAAATATGTAGAGATTGAAAGTTGCATAGGTAGATTGAAAATTTGAAAAAAAAAACTGAATAGAAAACCTATCCGGGATTTTGTTTCCAAGAAAAACAAATAGAGGCATTACTTACATGGGGTGTAATGTGAAAATTATAAAAAGGTCATGTATACCAGGTGTTGATCGCTTACTCTGGCCAAGTAAGTAGTGAACACGTGGTACCATGAACTTCTTATGATGGACACATTTATGTCCGATGTAGTAAGGGCGGGGTGTATGGGACTAACTTAAATGGTACCCAAATAAATCAAATAAGTAAGATGTTTGATAGTAAACGTAAACGTAAGTCGGATGATGGAAGCGTATTACGTAAGAATAACGAGCCCGAGAGAAAGGACAAGGATCAAGTAAAAAGAAAATACAAACCGATCAATAGGAATGCTAAGGCATAGGGATAAAAGTTTGACTGTCACAAGTGATGAAATTCACATGGACAAGTCAAACGAATTGAATAAAGAATAAAGAATTAATTTGAATAAAAGCGATGAATCTCGCTAAGACAATCAAATGAATTAAGATGATGTCTAAAACCATATGAGAATGGTTACTTGACGATGACGTTGGTAAAGATACCCGATGGACGGGTAGGATTGTGGGTGAATGCGTAAACCAAGAGACGGGAACGCGAAATAGAAAGTCAAAAGATTCGGAATATGAGTCGTGACTAAAAGACAATGAGAACTTGCAAACAGAAATGTTAATAACTACGCCCAACTGATTTAAAGTTGAACGGGTCGAATAAAGAATGGTGTTTGATGTTCACAAGTGATGAAATTTCACACGAACGAGTCAAACGAGATAAATAAGGTATAAAACTTGGTAGTACAAGTAAGCGCAAACTGAATAATGGTAGCACGAAACATTAATGAACCTACATGATGGGTCATAAAGGAATATATATATAGGAAAAATGCAAACTTGCAAAACAAAAATGTTAAAAAAAACACTAAGATAAAGAACCCGGGTAATGGGTCGTAAAGAAGTATAGGTAAGAACCGGGTAACGGTAAGTGTAGGGCAAACCGACGTGTAATTGACGTTAGAAGTCAAGAAGTCAGAAGGATAATTCAAAAGATGGTCCGAAAGTAAACAAATGAAACCTTAGACTACGGTCAAGGTCAACTAAAGTTCAAAAGCAAAATTTAATAATTCCAAACATAACAAAGGATGCTTTAAAGCTATATATGTATAAATAGACAATGGAATAAAGACTAGAATAAAAGATGATCTACGGGATCATCATAACCTACGGGACATTAATTAGTGTAAAGGTCTACGGGGCCAAAACGACCTACGGGTCATGAATAGAAGCAAAGGGATCACAAGGGCCCCGTCTTAAAGAGATGAAAGCCTAAGGAAATAGCCTACGAGGTTAAGTGAAGGAACCTACGGGTCAATTGTGTAAGGTGAGGGAACTTGTTACAATTCCCCGTATAAAACTAAGATTGTGAAAGAATGAATTATGGACTGTCAATATCATAGTACGGATAATTGACAAAAGTTAAAGGAAAGATCCTAAAACTAAAACTTCGATTTTAGTAAGAAATAACGTTTTTACAAATATAAATTCTGTTAGGAATTTGAATAGTAAGCATGAAAGGTTCAAGTCTTGACACTAATAGGCGCAAGATGATACATTCGAAAAGTGGTATTTTCGAAAGTGAAAGGTTGATACAGACTAAACATGATGTGACACGATCACGGTTAGGAAATGTAATATGAAGTAAAATCACATTATAACCAGGCTACCGGTAAAAAGTAACGGGGCTAATAAGTCTAGTTAGTGAGACCGGTTAAGGCCAGTAATTCAAATCAATAAAATTTGGCTTGCTTGTAAGTGGTGGATTCGGTATAACTGAACCGAATAAATAAATCTGAAAAACAAAAGAATTATTGCTAAAAGTGAAATATTTCACTAAAGACTTTAAACGGGTCAAAGTAACGGATTAATAAAGAATTCGATATTATATGAAAGCAATGGATATTGCTAAGTTAACTAAACTAGTGGAAATAATGAGATTACGTTATTTCAAGTTGCACTATCTTGTATGAGTTATGTAGACAATTAGTAACCAAAAAGATGTTACCATACTTTTCGGGTAAGACTAACTATTGGATAAAAGTATGAGTAATGCTTAAAAGATTACTCAGGTCAAATGCGTTGAGTTTAAAACTCCACGAACTATGTAAGAAAGGTTTCGAGGACGAAACCTCTTTAAGGGGGGTAGACTTGTAACACCCCGAAAACGGGTTTGGAAATCAAACCACGTTTATACTAAAAGACGGGTAATTTACCTTTAGTGGTAAAAGTAACCCGGTGAATATTAGGATTCTTAAATAAACAAGAATTTACTAACTAGGAATTTTAACCTAGTTAGCTAATAGTTTAGAAATAACCTATAGTAGGATTAAAAGCAACTAAATTAAATGTTGATCAAAATGGAGGGACCTAAGTTGTAAAAATTGAAACTTAATTTTAATTAATCAAATAAAACACACCAAACACCCCACAAGGAGGTGTCTAGTCGTACAAGCAGAACAGGGGGGCGATCCCCACACATCAAAACCCTAAATCTTCACTAAACTTACAAATTGAAGGCTCAATCCAAGTTTAAATCGAAATTAAAGCATAGATTACTGATCCTCATCACAAGAGGATCACAAGGTATGTAAAATTTCATAAAAACTCTCAACTTGAATTTCTCATGTATTTGGGAAAATTTGAAATTATAGTTGCATGTATGTTTTATGATGATCTAGGAACAACTATAGTGTCTAGGGACAAACCCTAGACAAATACAAGTTGAAATCATGTGAAATTTTAGTGAAACCTATGAACACCATTGTAGGTGATTAGTGGTTTATGTGAAATTTGATGAACACTAGGAAATAGAGTGTTGATCTAGTATAATTTGACAATTTTGAAGTGATTTCAGAAATTATAGAAGTTAACAATTTGGTAAGATGGTTGATTTATGTGAAATTAGGGCTAAGAGATAAGCTAGAGACTTGATAAATAAACATGTAAAATTATGCCCTTAAAGTGTTTGTTGAAATGCCTCAAAGAAGGCTCGAAACTAGAATTTTTGTAGTTAAAACACCTAATTGTGATGTTTTGGCTATTATGCAAAATGTGATTAAAAAAGAGTTCTAAATATGGTGAACGTGGTTAGAACTTTGGTTAAAACGGTGGTCTAAAGATAACGCCTACCGGGTAATTAAAGAATGCTAAAACTAGTTGATGAACTCGAATATGCAATTAGTATACTAATGGGCATTTGACTTTTAAAAAGTCAAACTGACCTATAATCCGATAAATGGTAATTTTTTATATGAAATCTGTAAGGTGGAATAATCGTATTAAATTATGATTAAACTAACTACCTTGAAAACGAATGATGATAGTTTGACGCGTAACAAGCTAGGTGGAAGCTTGATGAGGGAGCGGATCAAACAAATCAA
The DNA here is from genome assembly GCA_030545235.1 of Helianthus tuberosus. Classification (NCBI taxonomy): domain Eukaryota; kingdom Viridiplantae; phylum Streptophyta; class Magnoliopsida; order Asterales; family Asteraceae; genus Helianthus; species Helianthus tuberosus. The sequence continues at coordinate 11,834,222 of CM060436.1, forward strand.
GAAGGAAAGGAAAAGCGTAGTTCGGATGCGAGGTAAGTAAAGCTTACGCCTCCTTTTTATTATTTACAAATGACATGATTTCAGGTATAGTATATGAACGCTACTAAGTGGTTGGCATAGGATGTTCCGACACGATTCAATGAGAGTCGGAATGAAGGGAAAATGGTAAGAAATCATAAGTTATGGACAAGGGGTAAAATGGTAAATTAGTCATGTAGTGACGAACAAACAAAAACGGTTTTAAGTAAAAACGAGTACAAGGAAAACCGGGATAGGTTTAAAGGGGATGATATGGTACTTAAATACCATCTCATACGGACAAATGGTCAATTTGACTAAATAGGTCAATTGGTGTGGGTAACGCCATTTGACAATAACATTTGATAATTGCTTGTTGAGTTTTGTAATCACAGGAAATAACATAAGCTTGCGTTACTTTGACTATAAAGATTCAAAGCAAAGGTTAAGTAAACGGGTCAATACTTTGACCCGAACCAGGTACGTATAACTAAGCTTTTTGGTTAAACATACAATTTTGGTCAAAATAGTTAGTGAAAGTCCTTCGTTGTGAAGTAAGGGACTAAAGTTGACCAAAACACCCTTGAAGGGTCAAAATATGTATTTAAAATGCATATATACCCTTAACGGGTCAAAATATGTATTTAAGCGTAAACGGGATTTTATCACCTGAGAAACCCTTGACTTGAGAATAATATGATAGGAGATATTGAAATAATGAATTTCATGAGTTAAAGGTCAAATAAACATGTTGGTGTGATAAAATTATGAACGGGTCAATTTTTGGTAAAAAGAATAGTAAGCCGAAGACTTAAAAGTCTGGAATTTTGTTATTCCAGATGTCGGATTTTAACTCCATACGATGGAGAAATAAATTATGGATGCGTAGGAAAAAGAATCACGTAAATCGGATCAATAACGAAGAAGTTATGGCCTTTTTCGTAAAATCTAGTGTTGCTGAAAAATGCAGGTCCCAGATCCAGACTTGCTGGAAAGTGTCTTCCCCCGCGCCACGCGGAGGGTCACCTGGACGTTGTCGCGCCACGCGGCGGGTTGTGGCGGCCCGCATCAGATGTTGAGTAAGTTATCGCGGGCCGCGAGAACTGTAAACGCTGGAAATTTTATTTTATTTCACTATATGATGCAAGGAACTTGTTTTAACCAGTATTTAAGTTATCAAGACTAACTTTTAAGTTGGTTTTGATCGTAGGTAATTATCTAGAGTACCCGGAGGAAGATCAAGCGACGAGCAAGAACCGAACACGATCACGAAATAAGCTTCCGCACAATGTATCGTTATTATGTTAAATAACGAATGTACTCATGTTATGTTGTACACTTTTAAATTCTAAAAAGTTTTACTAAACCCGAAATTTCCAATGCTCATGTAATCTTAATTACATGGTTGTTTTTCGTAAATGATACGTTAAACTTAATTTACAAGAACGGGTGTTACACACACTCTATAACGTCAATGTTACCAGAAACTTCTTTGAGTAAATGATTGTTTGCAAAGTTTTGTGGTATTATCTATTGAGTTCAAGTATTTAAGTATTGGCAAATGTTATATGTGAATTAATTGTTAACAATAAAACTGTAGAAAATGGTTTTAATGTAATAATCTTACCAAGATTTTGGAATTAAGAGAATCCAAATATTTATAAAAAGACATCTTCCAAGATATGATGTTTCTGGTTAAAAATCAAAGAAAAAATGAGACAATGTATTTTATCAGATACTTCATTATTTATAAAGACTGTGATAACAAATGTGAATCAACAATGTTTATCATATCTATGTCATTCAGATAACACATTTAATATTCATCGATTTATCTAGAGTATATCAATAAATAAAGATTCCTCTAAAAACTGTAGAATCGAGTACCACTGTCAATAACTTTTTTTTGCAAGTCTATAAATAAAAGATTTGTCATTTAATCGTATTTTTAGTATCAAGTAAGAAAAACAACAAAATATACCTTGTCGATTGCTTTCAAGAATCCAAATGTAACACCATATCAAACAAAACAGCAAATCGGAAACATTATAAAAAATAAAAAAGCTTGTAAAATTAAATTGATATATCATCTAAAACATGCAATACATTGAGAACAATCTTCATAACAGTTGTTAATCATGTGCATATGAAACTAATGTATATACAAATTTTAATAAATATTATTATACCATGATCGAAGTTGTTGATGATGTCAAAAGTTAGAAGTATTCAAGTGGAGTGATTCAATATTGAAATCGACATCGGTGATTAAAACTTGAAGCACTTTTTATGAGATCAGACAAACAATTTTGTAAAGGGGATTTGGAGAGTCGTTAAAAAGGTAAAGTATGTTTCTATCTGCCTCTATGTAAAAAGGTAAACCGCCATTGGAATAATAAATTACATTCCGCCATTGAGACAAGGAACTTACATTTTACCCCCTAATAATATAGCTTTCTTTTTCAAATAATTCAAATCATTTTCAAATAATTCAAACCATTTTCAAAATACTTTGAAAGTCATTTTCTTGAGTGCTCAACAACCTTCTTCATTCAGATATTTGAAATTATGGATACAGATAATAGAATTTCAAGTAAGTATGAACTGTTCTTTCAACCAAGTCAAAGTCAAGTCTGTGCTGAAGCAAGGAAAAAAAGGAAGCGTGTTCTGCAACAAAAGCGAAACAAGAGTGGTTTTCATCGTACATCAACATTCGATTCTATTAAAAGGATTCCATTATTAAACACTCCAAGTGGTATGTCTTATAGGTTTGGAAACAAAATTTTACAAGAAATATATATTTATATGTTATCTTTTGGGAATCCTTACACATGTTTTGTATTTTACAAGTTTCAACAACCAATGTTGAGAGAAGGAATGTGTATCATTTTCCTGCTTATGTTACTCCAAATATTAGCAGTAATTTGTTTCACTCATCTACAGAAGTAAAAGGTATACTTACTGCAGATATTTTTTGGTAATTTCAAAAAAAATTCACAATATGTTCAAAGTTCTTTCCTTGAGTGGTCAACAATCTTCTTCATTCAAGTATTTTAAATTATGGATACAGATAACACAATTTCAAGTAAGTATGAAGTTGACCTTCAAGCAAGTCAACGTCAAAGCTGTGCTGAAGAAAGAGAAAAAAGGAAGTATGTTCTTCAACAAAAGAGAAACAACAGAGGTTGTCATCCTGCATCAGCATCTGATTCTGTTGAAAGGATTCCATTTTCAAATACTTCAAGTGGTATGTGTTATAGTTTTACAAACAAAATTTAAAAGAAATATGTATGTATATGTTATGTTTTTGGAATCCTCACATATGTTCTATTTTACAAGTTTCAACCACCAATGTTGAAAGAAGGAATGTGTATCATCTTCCTGCTCATGCTACTCCAAATATTAGTAGTAATTTGTTTCACTCATCTACACAAGTAAAAGGTATACTTACTGCAGATATTTTTTGGTAATTTCAAATAATTTTCACAATACTTTCAAAGTTCTTTTCTCGAGTGGTCAACAATCTTTTTCATTCAAGTATTTTAAAATATGGATACAGATAACACAATTTCAAGTAAGTATGATGTTGACCTTCAAGCAATTCAACGTCAAATGTATGCTGAAGAAAGAGAAAAAAGGAAGTATGTTCTTCAACAAAAGAGAAACAACAGAGGTTGTCATCCTGCATCAACATCTGATTCTGTTGAAAGGATTCCATTTTCAAATACTTCAAGTGGTATGTGTTATAGTTTTGCAAACAAAATTTAAAAGAAATATGTATATATATGTTATGTTTTTGGAATCCTTACATATGTTCTATTTTACAAGCTTCAACCAACAATGTCGAAAGAATGAATGTGTATCACCTTCCTACTTATGTTATTCCAGATATTAGTAGTAATGTGTGTCACTCATCTACAAATGAAAAAGGTAAACTTGCTAGAGATATTTTTTCTAATTTAATTATGAATTGTAGTTTTGTTCGTTTATTTTATATACTTTTGTCTTATAAGATTCATCAAGAAAAATCTCATCAAGGAATGTCCATCACACTCCTTTTGGAAGTACTAAGAAAATATCCAATTTTGTTGAGAGGACTCCATTATCAGATATTACAAATTGTATGTTTTAAATTTTTGGAAACAAAATATTTGTTTAATCTTAGGTTTTATAAATTGTTATATATATCTTATTTTACAAGCTTCAATATAGGTGGAATATCTAAAATTGAATTACAAATGAGTGATGAGATGTTACTAGATTCTGTGGTTAAGAAGATTCATGGAATTTCTAAAGGTATAAGATACGAATGTAAATTCCTGTTAAGATTTCATTATATAGATAACTTATGTTGACTTATAAATTTGCTAAGTCTGTAGATTATATTGATCATGGAGATGCCATCTTTGTGTGTTCTAAATGTGATGCAATGTTATGGGAAGATGAAATGCTTAGGGGAAATAAAAAACGTAACAAAACATCCTATTCTCTTTGTTGTTCAAATGGAGATGTTGAGCTACCACGACCGCCTACACCTCCTCCATTACTACGTCATCTATATAAAAGTCATACCTCACAGTCTCGCAATTTCATGGATAATATTCGAGCATATAACATGATGTTTTCCTTCACATCTCTTGGTGGGAAGGTTGACAAAAGTTATCAGAGAGGTAAAGGTCCTTATGTATTTAGACTACAAGGTCAGAATTATCATCGAATGGGTAGTCTACTTCCGGACGATGGGGAAGAACCCAAATTCTCCCAGCTTTACATATATGATTCACAAAACGAAGTTGTAAATCGTCAAAAAGCAGTAAGGTAATTTCTTTATGATAATTGTGCCATTTATGAATATATACTTTTCTTTTTAGTATATTTACATTCATTATCATTTGAAATGAATGTAAATTTTAACATTTTATATTTCTGGCAGTTCTCAGATAGAATGCAAAACTACAAGAAACAACCAGCTTGATAGTACAACCATAGAGGGTCTTAAAGATATGTTGGATTCTTGCAATCCTCTTGTCCAGTCCTTCAGAATGGTAAGAGATTGTTTTTAAGAAAATGAGTTTCAAGATGTAATCTTGAAGCTTATTGCAACAAGAGATAAGGATGGAAGAGTTCACAATTTGCCAACAGCATCAGAAATTGCTGCGTTAATAAATGGTGATTTTGATGGAGCATTTGATAAACGGGACATTGTTGTTAGAAAGAAGTCTGGTGGTCTTCAAATAATTACTGAGCTTCATCCCTCTTACCTTGCTTTGCAATATCCACTTATTTTCCCATATGCAGAAGATGGTTATAGAGTTAGTATTAAACATAGAGGGATTGCGATTGATAATGAGGTACTTAGAACCAATTTTACAATTAGAGAATTCTTTTGTTACAAAATTCAAGATAGACAGAATCAGTTTTCATTGTTAGTTAATGCGAAAAAACTATTTCAGTAGTTTTTGGTTGATGGATACACGATGATAGAATCTGCCAGGTTGAATTATATAAGGACACAACAATCTAAACTTAGAGCGCAAAGTCTTAAGAACTTGAATGCTACTGTTGAAAGTGGAGAGAATAATGCCTCAAGTTGTGGTAAACCTATACTTTTACCTTCATCATTTACTGGTGGTTCTAGATATATGATGCAAAAGTACTTGGATGCTATGGCAATTTGCAAGTCTGTTGGATATCCCGATTTATTCATAACGGTGACTTGTAATCTAAACTGGCCTGAGATTTACAGGTGTTTGCACGATAAAGCTCTTAATGTTGAAGACAGACCGGATATTATCTCTAGATTATTCAAGTGTAAATTGGATCATCTTATAAAAGATTTCAAGAAACATAAATTCTTTGGTGATATACAAGCAAGTACCCTTTAGTTATATTTTTTACTTTGAACATCTAATTATATTTATCTAACAGCTCACTGTTGAAAAATTTCAGTTATGTATACAGTGGAATTTCAGAAGCGTGGACTCCCACATGCTCACATATGTTTGTTCTTGGGTGCTGAAAGCAAATTTCCAACTGCATCTGATTTTGATCGTGTTATTAGTGCTGAGATACCAGATAAAGAAAGAGATCCTAAATTATATGAGCTTGTCAAGCAATTTATGATTCATGGACCATGTGGTACAGACAACCCACTTTGTCCATGTATGGTTCAGCAAAAATGTTCTAAAAAGTTTCCCAAAAAATATGTAGATGAGACTTGTGTTGATTCTGAAGGATATCCTGTCTATCGTCGTCGTCAAACAAGCAATACAGTAGTAAAGAATGGTGTGACACTTGATAATAGATTTGTAGTTCCTTACAATGCCCTCCTGCTTAGAAAGTATCTGTGCCACGTTAACATTGAATGGTGCAACCAGTCAGGTTCTATCACATATTTGTTTAAATATATTAATAAGGGGCCTGATAGAGTCACTGCTTCTGTTTTTCAAGCCAATAGCACCAAGAATGATACGGAACAGAATGTAGCTGTAGATGAGATAAAAGCATACCTTGATTGTAGATATATCTCTGCTTGTGAAGCTGTTTGGAGAATATTCATGTATAATATACATTATAGTTATCCAGCTGTTGAAGTATTACCTTTTCATTGTGAAGATGGTCAGAGTATTGTGTATAACGATCATGATAATTTGTGTGATATTGTTACTGATCCAACTGTGAAAATGACAATGTTTACAGAGTGGATGAATTGTAATAAAGTCGATGAATTTGCCAGGACATTGAGGTAAGTTCAGTTTCTGGGATATTATGTATGGAATGCTAAAAATCGCAAATGGAATCGAAGAAAGCATCCGTATGGATCAATTGGAAGGATACATTATGTCTGACCATCACTTGGTGATTGTTATTACCTAAGGATTTTACTGAATCATGTTAAGGGACCAACCTGTTTTGAAGATATAAAAACAGTTGATGGGCAGGTTTTTCAAACATTTAAAGATGCATGCTTTGCGCGGGGGCTGTTGGATGATGATAAAGAATATGTTAATGTTGTCAAAGAAGCTAGCACATGGTCAACCGGAGATTTCTTGAGGACCTTTTTTGTAATGTTGTTGCTGTCAAATTCGATATCTCGTCCTGGTGTTTTTTGGTCGGAAACGAAGTCCCTGTTATGTGAAGACATTATGTATCAGCAACGAAAGATAACTGGTATTGCAGGTAATGCGATTATTTTATTAAAGTTATATACAACTACATTAAAATTATGTAATACCTCTGTTATTGGGAAAAACTAATACTTTTTTCAACATTTGTTTTAGATTTGGATCTTCAACAAGAAGAACTTGAAAATATCTGTCTATCTGAAATTGAAAAGTTGCTACTTACCAATGGAAGTACAGTGAGAAATTTTGATGATATGCCAAGTGTTCCGGACAATTATGTTTCATCGTCGAATAATCGATTGATAATGAAAGAATTATCGTATGACAGACTAGCTCTTCAAAGGGAACATGATGGTTATGTAAAGTGTTTAACTTCCGAACATGAAAGGATATATAAAATTTTTATGGAAGCGATTGAAAAGGGTGATGGAGGTGTGTTTTTTGTATATGGTTATGGTGAACTGGAAAGACGTTTCTTTGGAAGACATTCTCAGTTGCATTACGATCAAAAGGTGAAGTTGTATTGAATGTTACATCCAGTGGAATTGCTTCACTTTTGCTGGATGGTGGTAGAACTGCTCATTCAAGGTTTGTAATTCCAATCAACATTAATGAGAATTCAATATGTTCGATAGAGCCTAATACTGAGTTAGGTGATTTAATTAAAAGAGCAACATTGATTATTTGGGATGAAGCACCTATGACTCACAAGCATTGTTTCGAGGCTCTTGATAGAACAATGAGAGACATATCACGTTCCAGTCAACCGAACATGCAATCCAAGCCGTTTAGGGGAAAGGTAATTCTATTTGGTAGTGATTTTAGACAAATTCTTCCAGTCATCCCTAAAGGTACCAGAACAATGATAGTCAATGCTTCTTTGAATTCTTCTTATATATGGCGCCACTGTCAAGTACTAAAGTTAACTGGGAATATAAGATTAAGAATTGGTTGTCAAGAAACAGATTTGAAAGAAATAAAGGAATTTGGAGAATGGATTTTAAAGCTTGGTGATGGTCTGCTTGGTGAAGAAAATGATGGTGAGATTGATATTGAAGTACCAAATGATTTACTTATTCATGACCAAGTCAATCTTATTTCTTCTCTCATTTCATTTATATATTCGGACATGAATAAGTTTTTGTGGGATTTAACGTATTTCCAACAAAGAACGATTCTTGCTCCAACTAATGAAGTAGTGGATTCAATAAATAAAGAGGTGTTAGAGAGTCTGCCTGGTGAAGAAAAGGTTTATTTTAGTTCAGATAGTTTATGCCAATCGGAGGAAGAATCAGAGCTTAATATGGCATTGTTTCCTCCTGATGTGTTAAACAATCTTCGTTTATCTGGTTGACCTAACCATAAATTAGTACTGAAACTTGGTGCTCCAGTGATGTTACTCAGAAACATTGATCAGGAAAATGGATTGTGTAATGGTACACGTTTACAAGTCACGAAGCTCGGAAAAGTTGTGATTGAAGCAAAAACTATCACATGGACTAATGTAGGTCATCATACTTTGATTTCAAGACTGAAGATGACACCTTCTGATAAAAGAATACCAGTGAAGATTTCTCGTAGACAATTCCCACTTTCACTATGTTTTGCTATGACAATAAATAAAAGTCAAGGACAATCATTGGAGCGTGTTGGTTTATATCTTCCACGTCCAGTGTTTAGTCATGGCCAGCTCTATGTTGCTGTATCTAGAGTAAAAAGTAGGAAGGGGTTGAAAATTTTGATTTGTGATAAAGAGAAACGAGTCTGTACAATCACTACTAATGTGGTTTACAAAGAAGTTTTACAAAATCTATGATGATACTAAACATCTGTCAACCTTGCAACGTCTGTTGGGTATAATGGAGGAACTGTTGTTAGGAAATGTTTGTTGGAAAACAATACAACTTTTTGAAAGCATCTGATACTTGCTCTGCATTAAGCCTATCCTGAGAACACATGTTGTTAATAACATTATTCTCTTAACATCTATTTACTAACCTTTGTAATTTCTGTTGACTGACCTTTTTAACATGGATTGACTAACATCTGATAGTTACTATGTATCCATCTGGCAAGCTCTGTTGGAGATAATGGATGATAGTTCTTAGTAAAGTCTGTTGGAAAGCAACATAAGTTTTTAACAGTTAATAGACAACAGTGGTTTCCTATCAACATAATGGAATTCTGTTGAACAAACCTATTGATCATTAATTTATATCAATTTTGTAAGTCTGCAGTAATTATTTTTTTACTCTCTGTCAATATGTGTTATGCATGGTTTTCTAAGAAACGACCCGTGTTTGGACACGGGTCTTACCACTAGTACTATATAATAAAGAAACCAATAGAGGGACACATGTCATTCATTGGAACCATCTATTTTTTAGTTTTCTCATCTCTATCTCCTACTTAATTATAATTAATATTAATTAAAAGATAATTATAAAATAAAATTTAATATAAATTTAAACAATTCCTATAGGAGATAATATAGTCTTTTGAAATATTTATTAGATTTCAAAATTATTTATCTTGAAATTAACAAAAGATGTACACTAAATATAAATTAATATAATGTAAAGAGTTAAATGTCATTTTAGTCCCTATAGTTTGGGTCATTTTGTCAGTTTTGTCCAAGGGATTTATAATACACACAGTTTATAAAGATATAACAAGATATAACTTTTTTTATTGGTATATAAAATTACATGTGCTTAACCCATACAATACATGAGATTCTTAAAAATGTAACTTTTTTCATTATTTAATATATAAAATTAAATTTACTTAACCCATACAATACACGGGGTTCTTAAAGATATAATTTTTTATTATTTAATATATAAAATTACATTTATTCAACTCATGTAATAAACGAGATTTTTAAAGATATATTGTTTTATTATTTGGTATATATAATTTCATTTATTTAATCCGTGTAATAAACCAGGTTTTTAAAGATATTTTTTTTTATTATTTTGTATATAAAATTACATTTATTCAACCCGTGTATTACACGGGGTTCTAACCTAGTATATATAATGGCAAAGTGAATATGTGGATGTTTCACATCTAACCTTACATGTGAAACCATCCAAAACTACGTAGTTTTGTTAAAAATCTTTCCAAACTTCATCTCGCTCCATCAAGTTACATCAAAATTGGTTTCCGCTCTCATTCTCATGCTCTGTGTAACAATCCTCATTAAAAGTCCTATTTATTTTATTATTTTATCCAATAGGAAACCCTAATTGAGACACCCAAGTGATTCTGCACAAACCCTACAAATTTCAGAACAATCAGAATCAGGATCAGGGCCCATAAAACTCGGGGGGGGGGGGGGGGGGGCATTCCCTACTCAACGATTATCCTTATAAGTTATTATAAAAATCGAATTTAATAAAACTGTCGACTCACCTGCACTTCAAACACACGTGGCAAGAAAATGAGAAAAATGTATCCCTTACGGACCGTAAGGGTTGATGCTTACGGTCCGTAAGCCTGACAAAATTTGTGTATAAATAGTAGCGTCTGGGACTTGATTCTGGGCACAAAAATGACGAAGAAACTCAAAATACACGCTGAGATATCGTCCAAATACTCTCAAAACACACACAAATCACTAATTAGTAGGGGGTGCTGCTACGAAACAGGGTAATAACTCGATCGCTATTACGATTCATTGTCCGGTCGATCAATGTACTCAATGGATGTTTAAGTGCTGCCCACATTAGGGTGATGCTTTATCATTAATCGTTAATTCGATGGATGTTTAAGCATAGCACTTTGTCATTCGTTGTGAGGGTTGATCTCGTAAGTTATCGTAATTGCTGTATTAAGTTACTTACCTAGTTCATGTGCACTAGGCTACAAGGCTAAATCAATAGGCTAAGCTCTGCTCAAATTAAATCTGCAATATATCACGGCTTATCTGTAGACTAAACTTTGCCCGTAGAAATCTGCAATGTGAGTTCATTTCTCTTTTCTCACCGTTTGTGAGTCCATTCTCTTTTATCACTTTTTTTGTGATATAATTATATTTACAAATGCTTTCCAAAATCATAAAGGTTTACCTGTTATACTTACAGTGATTAAATTTTTATATTCTATAATAACTGCTGGTATAGGAGGTTTTATACATTATTTGATCCTCATTACTATTAGTCAGAAAGATAGCTAATAATAGCATGACCACAATCACAGTGAGAATTATGCCTCAGTAGCCATAACCTATAACTAATATTATTTTAACATTAAATCGTTAATAAATTTATGTTTGAAATAAATCTAAAAAGTGTATACCATAATAAAATAGTCAAGTATAATGTATTCTACTATACGAAGATTATATTGTTAGTCACGTTAATATATCAAATAATGATATTACAAATATTTAATTAACATATTATATTTGATAAGTAATAGTAGTTTGACATAAAATGATATATGTCATTTTCTGGATTGAATGGTTTTGTGCCATAAGTAATATATTTGACAAAGTAATGTCACCGGACACAACTAAGTCCAGAGTCACTAGTTGAGAGAATGATCAACAGTGACGTGACCAAAAGCACTAGTTGAGAGAATGATCAACAGTGTCATGACTAGAATCACTAGTTGAAAGAATGATCAACAGTGATATGACCAGAATCACTAGTTGAAAGAATGATCAACAGTGAAATGATCACCGTCACAGGAATCGCCTAGTGACAGATAAATTGAATAATAGTAAAATATAATTACTTGATAAATTCACTATTGGACGAAAGTAAGCCAATGAGTGATATGATTATTGTCACATCGGAACTACCACCATGTGACAAATACTGATTGAGTTGGGAAATATAAACAAATATAAAAACCTTAATGCTGTAAGGTATAACAATATATTTTATAAAAATGGAATGAACTCACTCAGTATTTCCACTGACAAAACCTTTTTCAAACATTTTTCAGGTAATTACAGTAGATTGGAATAAGAGCTGGTTACGACACTGAAAGGCTTCAAGAAGTGGCTTATTTTATAAATTAAATCAAATTAAGAAATATTGTTTTATGTAAACAAATTTATCTTATTAAAGCTACTTTTGTAAAACATAGGTTTATCTCATCTATTTAATAAATAAAAATCTGGTGTTTCTAAACTCTGATATTTTTCCTAACTCACGGTCCTGATAAAATTTCCACTGCAATATTTTATAAAATTAATCACCGGTACCACTGGGCTGTTCGCGACTCCCGATTCCGTCTAGGGTGGGTCGGGGGTCGTGACAGAAGGTGGTATCAGAGCCACTTGTGTAAGCTATTTAGGTGTTCTTTTAATACCTAAACAATAAAGTTAGGAAACTGAAACAAATTAACATATGTGTTATACATGAATATATATATGTCAATATGCACATATAATATCCTGGAAGTATTGTTTTGTTTAATTATTCTATGATATTAATAAGTGAAAATGTTTGCAATTCAGATGTCGAATGAAGTACCACATAATCCAGAAGTTCATGCTAATAATGAAAATCCTTTGGATAAAAATGCTATAGAAAATCTAATAGCCCAAGGAATAGCTAATGCTTTACCTTTAATAATTAAAGTTGTTAAAAACCCCGTAGAACCCACCAAAGTTGTGAGTAGCAAGCATACTCATGACGACTGTTTTAGCCATAGTGTCAATGGAGGTAATGATGATATTATCAAAACCCCATTTCCAAAGAAAAAGATGGCGGTGACTCTCGGGTGCACCTACAAAGAATTTCTAGCCTGTAAACCAACTGAGTTCGCAGGCAGTGAAGGCGCCACGGCTGCTCTGCGATGGTTGGAAAAGACGGAAGTTGTTCTTACAATCAGCAAATGTGCCGAAGAAGATAAAGTGATGTATGCATCTAACCTCTTTAAGGAAGAAGCCTTAGAATGGTGGAATACAATTCTTCAGGCAAAAGGAAGTGACATGGCTTATGCCATGAACTGGGAAAAATTCAAGGAAATGGTAGAAAGGAAATTTGTCCTCCTTATGAAAAGGAACGAATGGCTAACAAGTTCCTAAATCATAAAATGATAGATGTGAATTGTCGTGAATATACGACAACATTCTTCGAATATGCAAGAATGGTACCAACTCTGGCTTCGCCAGAACCTGTACTAATTTCTCGTTATATTTGGGGATTAATTAGCGAAATCCGAGACATAGTCAAGGCCGCTAGTGTCACACCCTGGCTTTGCGGAAGTGTGGTTAATTTTGGTGTGACTTCTTAATACCATAGCTTAATCATAACAAAGCTATATGAAATAAAATCATGCAAGATCATCCATAGATTAAGTTTTGAAAACCAGTTACAACCACATTGTCTTAAGGACTTACAACCTCATAACGTAAAACATTGTCTTGAACAACATAAACAGTAACATGATATAAGCGCAGTTTAAGATTTGTGACTTGTCCAGGAAAGAGTCACATTTCCTAAACTGGGATGACCTTGGAACCCAAAATGCAGCGGGAAAACACGTCATACCGTGCCAGATCCTGTTAATTTCCTGAAATACATGTAAGTTGAAAAATCAACAATAATGTTGAGCGAGTTCATGTGCAAGTGAGTATGTAAAACACTTGTAAGTATAAAAGTTCCCTGGTATGTAGCAGTGTAAGGAAAAGAGATCACCAATGGTTTGCAAGGCCATTAGCATGTTGTGAAATGCAAGTAGGAAGACTTAACCTAGCAGATTTTTGCGTCGGGCACAAAGTCACTCAAGGTCCGTTCTGTTGGTCCTCTTAGAGGTCCGTTCTGTTGGGCCTAGAGTTGGGCTCGCTACACCCAGATAGATCTACCGCTACTGTCCCTCGGTGTTCTGCCTACCCATTCACATGATCTAAGTAGTAAACCTCCTTACGTTAACATACCGTGTATAATAGTACTTGTAAACAAAGTAACATGTATTTCACCCCCGCAGTTAAGAAAACTGAAAACAGTTAGAGAAAAGGGGGACATGAACTCACAGTCGGTGCGTCTCTACCAAGTACTCCAAATCAGAAAGCTGTGCGACGACCTACAAGTGCTAATTCTATTAGACGGACGGCCGTGCCTTAGCTTTATAGTTAAATCTTTTGGGAAATAGTTAGACAACTATTTCGTGTTTACGTTCTGTATATACTTGGTAGTTATTCTCCTTCCCAAGGATGGGGGATTCAATACATGTGCGTTCAAATTACATCATTAAGTCTCACTTAATATATATACCTTTCCAATTCCAAAATATAAGTATTTTTCTCAAAAATATTATATTTTCATTTCACATAATTTTTCTCCAATAATACGTTGTTAAAATATGCGTTCATAAATATTTCGTAAGTGCGTAAGTTACGTTTTAACAATCGAGTGGTAAAATACTTACCGGTGTAACTTATATATTTATGGTGAAAGCGTTCGTATTATTTTGGATCGTTAACGTTCGTAAATATTATTTTTACTCTAAAAATAATATTTATGTATTTCACAAAATAATCATAAACAGTGTGTGAAAAATATATATATTTATCACGTTAAATTTTGTGAAAATCCCACCTCCGAATATTTAGTAAATAAAGTCATGGCGAAATTTATGTTTCGAAAAACATGTCAAAAATGATTTCTAACACTTGTAGTGCAAATAGTTCTAAGTGTTAGGTTTTTAGAAAAATTTCGCCAGAGTTTCCTCTGTAACTGGAGGTGGCCACGCTTTCAAGCGTATCATTTTCTTTATCAAATCAAATCAACCAATGTTCTCAACATTATCAAACAACTTTTCGACATTTTAACTAGTCAAAGATAGACATAGTCTCAAAAATATACGAACTTGTGGTTTGTCTAAAAATATGTAGTAAATCTCTTTACTTTTAATGGATCTTTTGTGTAAATAATCCGGTTTTGTAAAAACCTTGTTTTTAGAGAAAATCCATCTTTACAACTTCTAGTAACATTTGACAAAACTAGTTCTTTGTCGGATCTTTTTATTTCACAAGTGTTTTCACACTTGTGGTTTATATAAATCATGCTTGTTAGTGTAAGGACCATCTTTTAAAAATACATGATTCCTTTGATATGTGGTTCTTTGAAAATACCACTTGCAGATGCGTAGATCCGCTAGTTTTAAACACCGTTGTACAAGTTAAAACACTTTTACACAGGTAAAACATTTTTACACAAGTTCATGTCTCATGTGTGGTAGAGTTTCACTTTTTAACCCTTGTATTACCCAAAACAAGCTTATGTTAAGATCCATGATCTTACCAAACCGGGTTAAACGGTGATCCGAGCTACCACAACATAGATCGGGTCTAAATAATCACAACTTTCAAATACTACAACTTTTACACCACTTATATGCTATTAACCACCATTTTTCATACTTTTAGTAGACTTTTAAGCATCAAATTGCATTTTAACGAGATTTAACCGATAAAAATTCTTTTAACCACTTTAGAATAGTGCAAGAACGAGTTTTAAGCATTATACCTCTAGCTCGAGGCTAGGGAAGATTCTTGACGAAAAACGGGTGGATAAAAGCAAAGTGGAGAGGTCCTTCGCGTTCCGTTTGCTCCAAGACTCCTAATACGTGACCTTTGATGTATGAATGATGTTGGAATGGCAAGAACCAAGACCGAAAGTATGATGGATGTGGGTGGGGGTCTCGGCCGAAAGTGATAAAGAGAGGGAGAGAGTTTGAGGTTGAGATGTTGTGAAGTGTAATAATCTTGTGTTAATTCATGAACTTATAGACAAATATTTGGGTGGTTAACCATTGGATTACATGTTACTTAGATATTGGACAAACTAGATTAAAATAATAGACATGGTACATGGTATGTCCCCCTTGGGGACGGTTTTGGTTAGAGGGGGGGGGTCCTTGGTTGGTTTGTAACTAATGGTAAGTATTAGTTAGGTAAATTAGGTTAGTTAAGTGTTTAACCCCGTTACTAATGTGTAGTATGTTACAACGGGTGTTAGGGTAATCAGGGACCCTAACTGGCTCAGAAAAATATAAATAGTAACAATAACAATATTTTCATGTTCCGGGTATAGTCCGGTTGTTCGGTTGGATAGTAATCCGTTAAAGCGTTAACAAAGCTTTAAAGTGTCGTTATATTATTTTAGTGACACAATTTGTTCCTCCAAAGTGTCAGGAATATTTCTCATGTTTTGGCACTTTATTAGTTAGCTAGAAGCTGAATTTATTATGTAAAGTGCTGAATTTTGTACTTTAAGTACGTTTTAGGCACATCCGGTCATTGTAACCTATTCCTAGAGACGCAGTTCCACAACCCTTGTATCCCTACACTCACTACTAGTGTAGCCAAATATCTCAGGCTCTTATAGGCCTTGGAGGCAGTGTTTGCCTGATGCTGGTTATATCAGCATGTTCAATAGGTTATCCGTTATTGTGCTACTGTGCTTTTGTGCATCATGGTTGTCACTAGTGTTCTGTATGTAAATAATGTAGTGACGATAAGTAAAGTATGATGCAAGTAAGTACATGTATCAGATATCAAGTAGCAGTTCATCAGCTAGTTCAAACAAGCACAGTAATTAAGCAGTAATTAATCATTAATTAAGTCGTACGGATACCTGGTTTAGTGAGGGTTGTCACATTCTCCCCCCGTTAAATAAATTTCGTCCCGAAATTTAAGTTCTGCTTGTAGATGCAGTGTTCTTAGGAAAAAGGTGGGGGTATTTCTCTTTCATCCGGTCCTCACGCTCCCAGGTGAACTCAGGACCATGTCTGGCATTCCAACAAACTTTGACGAGTTTGACACTTCTCCGGCGGGTCTTGTTAACTTTCCAATCCGTGACCTCAACAGGTTCTTCAACGAAGTGGAGCGTGTCGTCAACGTGAATCTCGTCGGTGGGAATAGCAACGGTAACTTGAGTTGGACTTTTCTTCAGGTTGGATACATGAAATGTATCGTGAACACCATTCAGTTCAGCAGGTAGGTCCAACTTGTATGCTACTAGTCCTATTCTTTCCAGAATTCGGAAAGGACCAATGTAGCGCGGATTTAACTTCCCACGCTTCCCAAAGCGTGCCACCCCCTTCCAGGGTGATACTTTCAATAACACCATCTCTCCAACTTGGAAATCCACATGTTTCTGGTTTGGATCCGCATAGGCCTTTTGCCTGTGGTGAGCTGCTTCGATGCGTTTAAGAATTTGCGCAATCTTGTCTGTCGTCTCTTGGACGATTTCGGGACCAGCAAGCTGCCTATCACCTGCGTCAGCCCAGCATAAGGGTGATCGGCACTTGCGTCCGTAAAGGGCTTCAAATGGCGCGACACCAATACTGGTGTGGTAGCTGTTGTTGTACGAAAATTCGACCAAAGGCAAATGCTTATCCCAGCTACCGCCTAAATCCATAACACACGCTCTCAGCATGTCTTCCAAAGTTTGTATCGTTCGCTCGCTCTGGCCGTCAGTTTGCGGATGGAACACAGTGCTCAGATTTAATTGTGAGCCAAAGGCTTCTTGGAAGGATTGCCATATCCTTGACACAAACCTTCCGTCTCTATCAGAGATGATCGAGAGAGGCACTCCATGGCGTGCAACGATTTCTCTCATGTAAATTTCAGCCAATTTGCTCGTATTATCCTTCTCCCTGATGGGTAAGAAGTGTGCTGACTTCGTTAATCGATCCACTATCACCCAGATAGTGTCATGGCCTCTTGGCGTTCTTGGCAATTTCGTAATAAAATCCATGGAGATTTGTTCCCACTTCCACTTGGGAATCTCAGGCTGTTGCAGAAGTCCTGAAGGCTTCTGGTATTCGGCTTTAACCTTAGCGCATGTTAAACATTTGCTCACATAAACAGCAACATCACCTTTCATCCTAGGCCACCAATAGTAATCTTTGAGATCCTGGTACATCTTATCCGATCCAGGGTGGATAGAGTACCGTGACTTGTGAGCTTCGTCAAAAATAACTTTCCTTAAATCACCAAACAGAGGAACCCAAATCCTTTTCCCAAAACATAACGTTCCTTCCTCGTTTGGTACCAAAAGCTTCTCCATCCCACGGAGATATTCTTCTTCGAGGTTTCCTTCCTTGAGAGCTTCTTTCTGCGCGGCATGAATGCGCAAGGAAAGATTGGTTCGGATAATCATTTCTAAAGCTCTAACCCTTATGGGCTTGATTCTCTCTTTACGACTTAGGGCATCGGCGACCACATTCGCCTTCCCTGGATGGTACTTTATCTCACAGTCGTAGTCGTTCAATAATTCAACCCATCGTCTTTGCCTCATATTCAACTCCTTCTGGTTGAATATATGTTGTAGGCTCTTGTGATCCGTGAAGATTGTACACTTCGTACCATAAAGGTAGTGTCTCCAGATTTTTAAAGCAAAAACCACTGCGCCAAGCTCTAAATCGTGTGTGGTATAGTTCTTTTCGTGCACTTTCAACTGACGCGATGCGTAAGCAATAACCTTCTGGCGTTGCATCAACACGCAACCCAATCCTTGGCGCGATGCGTCGCAGTATACCACAAAATCATCAGTACCTTCTGGTAGAGCTAATATAGGCGCGTTGCAGAGTTTATCCTTCAATATCTGGA
Organism: Helianthus tuberosus; assembly: GCA_030545235.1. Classification (NCBI taxonomy): domain Eukaryota; kingdom Viridiplantae; phylum Streptophyta; class Magnoliopsida; order Asterales; family Asteraceae; genus Helianthus; species Helianthus tuberosus. The sequence goes on from CM060436.1 coordinate 11,852,942, forward strand.
AGGCTTCCTCCTGCTTGATTCCCCAATCAAACGTCTTATCCTTCTGGGTGAGGAGCGTCAAAGGTTGAGCGATTTTTGAAAAATCCTCAATGAACCTTCGGTAATAGCCAGCCAAACCCAAGAATTGCCGAATCTCGGTTGGCGTCTTTGGCGTTTCCCAATCCTTGATCGCCTCGATCTTGGTGGGATCCACGTGGATTCCATCTCCATTTACCACGTGCCCAAGGAATTGCACCTCTCGTAGCCAAAACTCGCACTTAGAGAATTTGGCATACAGCTGTTCCTTCTTCAGCAGCTCTAGAATGGCTCTAAGATGCTGCTCGTGTTCAGCCTTCGTCTTTGAATAAATCAAGATGTCATCGATGAATACAATCACGAACTTGTCCAAGTACGGCTTGCAAACTCTGTTCATCAAATCCATAAAGACTGCAGGTGCGTTTGTCAAACCAAACGGCATAACAAGGAACTCGTAGTGTCCATAACGAGTTCTGAAGGCTGTCTTCGGGATACTCTCCTCTTGTATCCTTAACTGATGGTATCCAGATCGAAGATCGATCTTTGAATAAAAGCTTGAACCTTGCAGTTGGTCGAACAGATCATCAATTCTTGGCAGAGGATATCTATTCTTGATCGTCAGCTTGTTCAGCTCCCGGTAGTCGATGCACATACGGAAACTACCGTCCTTCTTCTTGACAAACAGGACCGGAGCTCCCCAAGGCGAGAAGCTTGGTCGGATAAAACCCTTGTCTAACAACTCTTGGAGCTGTGTCGACAGTTCTTGCATCTCAGACGGAGCAAGTCTATAAGGTGCCTTAGCCACAGGCGCAGCGCCTGGAACTAAGTCAATGTGAAACTCTACTTGCCTCTGAGGTGGCAGTCCAGGTAAGTCTTCTGGGAAGACTTCTGGATATTCTCTCACGACAGGGATGTCTTCGATTCTTGGCTCAGCAGCCTCCTTATCCACAATGTGTGCCAGGAAGGCAACACATCCTTTTTTTGCAAACACTTCCTTGCTTTCAAGCAGCTGATAATCCTCAACGGCGTCTCACGCTTCTCTCCATGAACAACAATGGTCTCACCATCATCGATTGGGATACGAACAACCTTCTCATGGCAAACTATCTCTGCTTTGTTGCCTGCTAACCAATCCATTCCTACCACCACATCGAAGCTTCCCAACTGGACTGGTAGTAGATCTAGAGCGAACTCACGCTCTCCTAATTCGATCACACAACCTCTAATAACTTCATTGGCTTCTACTAACTTCCCATTGGCCAATTCGATCGAGTAGGGAATATCTAACTTATTAGCGGCTAGACCAAGCATATTCTTAAATTCTAGCGACACGAAGCTATAATCGGCACCAGTATCAAACAAAACGGATGCATAGCGTTGGTTCATAGGGAACGTACCGGTAACAACATTGGGGTCCTGGCGCGCTTCCCTAGCTTCGAGTTGGAACACTCTTCCACGGGCTTGGTTTAAGTCTGGGCAGTTCTTCTTAAAATGCCCGATATCACCGCAGTGAAAACACCCAAGTCTTTGCCCGCTTCCACCAGCTTGATCATTCCTCTGATTACGATTCACAGCGCCCGCTTGGTTAGCATTGTTACCTCGATTCTCGTTACCTCCATAGTTTCCTTGTGGGCGATTACCACTACGATTATTATTCCTATTCTCAAACCCTCCCTGGCCTCCCCGGCCAGCACTAGCCCAACAGGTGTCCTTCGAGTGGCCACGTTTCCCACATGCGTCGCATACTTTTGACCCGCAATGACCAGAATGGTGGCGTTGGCAGACGTTGCACTTGGGTTGGGTGCCCATGTATCCTTTTCCTTTCTTCTCTCTACCAGCCGTAACCTGAGCTGGCGAGCCTGATCTTCCTTTCCTAACCGCCACACTGGCGCCCTGCTTGAAGTTTGAAAACTTTCGTTTGTTACCTCCTGATGACTCGACATGAGTCTCAGCCTTTTTCGTCTTGATCTCATCAAACTTGTTCAAACGAATCGCCTCCTCGGTGAGAGCCACGCTCAAATCGATGGCTTCAGTGATAGTTGCTGGCTTGGATGAAGTTACTATGCTTATGATTTGAGGAGCTAATCCCCAAATGAAGCGCTCGATTTGCTTGTATTCTGGCGTAACCATGTAAGGAACCACTTGAGATAAGTCATGGAATCTTTGAACGTACTCCGCTACCTTTGGACCGTCCATTTTCAAGTGCCAGAACTCGGTCTCCAATCGCTGGATTTCTGCGCGGGAACAGTACTTCTTGCGCATGAGTTCCTTTAGTTCGGTCCAGGTCAGCGCGTAGGCCGCAGCTTCGCCTAGTGTCTGTACTTGCAGATTCCACCAGGATAGGGCTCCATCAAGAAACAGCCCTGAGATGTAGGTGACTTGCTGATCCAGCGCGCACTTGCTCATGCGTAGAACAGATTCGGTTTTCTCAGCCCAACGAACGAAGGCGACGGCACCTCCTGTGCCATCAAAGTTTACGGGCTTGCAGTCTAAGAACTGCTTGTAGGTGCACCCTGCACATACGTTATAACATATGAATGGCATTAGCATCATCGCTAAAGATATCCAATTTGGTCACGGTATGTCATAATGACTTAGTATTACCGTGTGGTGGATTGTTATTGCCTTGGTTAATACTTCCGCTCGTTCCGGGCTGGGATGTTGCATACTGTGCTATGGCAGCAGCAATAATCTGCTGGAGCTCTGCCTCATTAGTAGGCATGCGTGTCTCACGTCTTGGCGGCATCTTCTAAAAGATGGTTTAAGTTGGTCAGGCCATAGTAAAGCTCCGATGTTATAATACGTAAGTCAGGTCATAATGTAGTGTACGTATATAACGATAGTAATAGTATAACCACATAACATCTCATGTTATCAATACATCACAAATACCAATCACACAACATCCCATGTCATCAAAAATACAAATAAACAATCAAGCAAATCAAATATGATGAGAATACTGCGATTGCCATATATCGAGACCACATAGTAAGTGTATCAGTACATCCCTGTATCATACAATCATCAATCAACTAGGGGCTACATCACCCCTGTCCAAAAACTATATCATGTCAATGTCAAATGCGTCAAATACAAGTCAACAAAAGTCAGGATCAAATGTAGTCTCCAAAAATGTTGTGCAATCCAACAATCGCCGTCTTCTCATCCTCGTCTATCCAAACAGTACTGATGAGCTCTATACAGATGGTGGTGGAGGAGGAGGAAAGTGGGTGTAAAACAAACGACGTAACTGGAGCCAGTCCGCCTCCATAGCCTGCTGAGTACGAATGATAGAAGCAACCTGCTGCTCTAGTGTAAAGAGACGGGCAGCATAATCTGGAGGTAAAGGTCGAAATGTCTGCAGAGGAGAGTGTGTCTGAGCATGGCACGGACATGGTGGCAGCTGAGCTCTCTCAAGCTCCTGGATGCGCTGCGTGTGCGACTCGTGCTGGGCGACGAAGGACATCAAGACGTCCTCGATAGTGTGTCCCATGTGAAAAGCATGGTAGGGATCAGTAGGTGGCATACCAGAGCCTGGTGCCCAAAGAAACGGCTCTCTGGTAGGATCGAAAGGTGCCACGTGAAATGGAGCGACAGAGGGTGGAACAGACGACATCTGGGGCATAAAAGGGATAGACATCGGTACATGCCCAAAAGGATGGGCTGAAGAACCCTCTCCAGCCCTCGCTGGAGGTACAAACTGAGGAACCTGAAAAGAAAAGTCAGCATGTCGTGTATCAGGGATCTGAGGGGGAAATGGTGGAACATCCTCATCAGCAGGTATCCAACCGTGTTGTGCATGCTCATCTGGTGGATCCATGTGTGTCGCGAACAGTGCATGCTCGGGCTCTAGTGGAACGGGATCAGGCGCAACAAAAGGGTGAACAGGTGCAATGTGCTCAACAGGATGGTCAACAGGTATATCAACAACAGGTAGAGGAACGACAGGATCAACAACAACATGATCGCCCTCTAACAAAGGAACATCCGCGGGGAGATCATAAACAGGTAGGTCTGCTATAATAGGCTCAAAAGGGATGCCAGCATGTACGGGGTCATGCTCAAGTATGGGGTCTAGAGCGGCTGCCTGCTCAGGAGCGACGACAGGCTCAGGGTCATCGAAAGCCATCTCGAAGTCAAACTCTGGGTCGATAGGGTCTACAGGGTCAGCTGGATCCTCCATGGGCTGATCCATAGGTATAAACTCGATATCACGATCCGGGTCGTATCCCGGGGGAAAGATAGGATCAGAATCCTCTATGTCATCATGGCCAAACTCAAAACTGGGTAAAGGTGCAACAGAAGATGCCTGGTCAGGATCAGAATCGTGCGCAAAGTGTTGTGCGCTCAATGTGTGAGAAGGTGCGGATGCCACAGACTCGAAGGAGTCTGGGACAGGAGAATGTGCTGGCGAATCCTCAGCGGGAACGTCAGCGATCATCAAAAGATCGTCCGCAGGAAGAAGGGCCTCGCCCTGGATCTCATCCTCAAAAGGCTCATCCTCAAACAGGTCAACATCGCCGTCAGCCTCGGCGTCAAGAAGGAAATCATATGCCGGATAAACGGCTAAGGGTATAGGAGCCGGAATCTCTACTAGGGGTAGGTACTCAGCGGGAGGGTCATCTGCAGGCTCATCAGCACCATCGGGTAGTGCGAAGGGCTGGAAATCGTCCTCATCAGTACTGGTATAGTCAGACGTGTGCACCTCGTGCTCGGAGGATATAAGGTCATCAGATACGATAGGTATGGGTCCCGTAATGCCCGAATCGTCGGTACCGGCGGAATCCATGAGTCTGTAACATAAACACAAATATGCTCAAATAATAAGTCATACAATCAGGTAATCACATAAGTCACCAAGTAAGATATCACATAATTCTCCTAGTCCCACTAGCCTCCCAGTCTTCTAGACTGCTTAATCAACTACCTCGACCTCTCAGATCGAGCCTCGGTCTCCAATGCCGAGCCTCAGTCTCCAAACTGAGCCTACTCTTCCTAGTCCCACTAGCCAACTACCTCGATCTCTCAGACCGAGCCTCGGTCTCCAACACCGAGCCTCAGTCTCCAAACTGAGCCTATTCTTCCTAGTCCCACTAGCCAACTACCTCGATCTCTCAGACCGAGCCTCGGTCTCCAACACCGAGCCTCAGTCTCCAAACTGAGCCTATTCTTCCTAGTCCCACTAGCCAACTACCTCGATCTCTCAGACCGAGCCTCGGCCTCTCAGGCCGAGCCTCAGTCCTTCCAGACTGAGCCTATAAATAATAAAATGTGCTCAACATTTGTTTGTAAAAGTTTTGGATCTGGACTTAAGTGGTATGCAAAAAAATGTTTTCGTGAGAGCCCTAGTGATCATAGTCTAGACTCGAGAAGGAATCCTAGTTCGCTATGATCAGAGCTCTGATACCAAGCTGTCACACCCTGGCTTTGCGGAAGCGTGGTTAATTTTGCTGTAACTTCTTAATACCATAGCTTAATCATAACAAAGCTATATGAAATAAAATCATGCAAGATCATCCATAGATTAAGTTTTGAAAACCAGTTACAACCACATTGTCTTAAGGACTTACAACCTCATAACGTAAAACATTGTCTTGAACAACATAAACAGTAACATGATATAAGCGCAGTTTAAGATTTGTGACTTGTCCAGGAAAGAGTCACATTTCCTAAACTGGGATGACCTTGGAACCCAAAATGCAGCGGGAAAACACGTCATACCGTGCCAGATCCTGTTAATTTCCTGAAATACATGTAAGTTGAAAAATCAACAATAATGTTGAGCGAGTTCATGTGCAAGTGAGTATGTAAAACACTTGTAAGTATAAAAGTTCCCTGGTATGTAGCAGTGTAAGGAAAAGAGATCACCAATGGTTTGCAAGGCCATTAGCATGTTGTGAAATGCAAGTAGGAAGACTTAACCTAGCAGATTTTTGCGTCGGGCACAAAGTCACTCAAGGTCCGTTCTGTTGGTCCTCTTAGAGGTCCGTTCTGTTGGGCCTAGAGTTGGGCTCGCTACACCCAGATAGATCTACCGCTACTGTCCCTCGGTGTTCTGCCTACCCATTCACATGATCTAAGTAGTAAACCTCCTTACGTTAACATACCGTGTATAATAGTACTTGTAAACAAAGTAACATGTATTTCACCCCCGCAGTTAAGAAAACTGAAAACAGTTAGAGAAAAGGGGGACATGAACTCACAGTCGGTGCGTCTCTACCAAGTACTCCAAATCAGAAAGCTGTGCGACGACCCACAAGTGCTAATTCTATTAGACGGACGGCCGTGCCTTAGCTTTATAGTTAAATCTTTTGGGAAATAGTTAGACAACTATTTCGTGTTTACGTTCTGTATATACTTGGTAGTTAATCTCCTTCCCAAGGATGGGGGATTCAATACATGTGCGTTCAAATTACATCATTAAGTCTCACTTAATATATATACCTTTCCAATTCCAAAATATAAGTATTTTTCTCAAAAATATTATATTTTCATTTCACATAATTTTTCTCCAATAATACGTTGTTAAAATACGCGTTCATAAATATTTCGTAAGTGCGTAAGTTACGTTTTAACAATCGAGTGGTAAAATACTTACCGGTGTAACTTATATATTTATGGTGAAAGCGTTCGTATTATTTTGGATCGTTAACGTTCGTAAATATTATTTTTACTCTAAAAATAATATTTATGTATTTCACAAAATAATCATAAACAGTGTGTGAAAAATATATATATTTATCACGTTAAATTTTGTGAAAATCCCACCTCCGAATATTTAGTAAATAAAGTCATGGCGAAATTTATGTTTCGAAAAACATGTCAAAAATGATTTCTAACACTTGTAGTGCAAATAGTTCTAAGTGTTAGGTTTTTAGAAAAATTTCGCCAGAGTTTCCTCTGTAACTGGAGGTGGCCACGCTTTCAAGCGTATCATTTTCTTTATCAAATCAAATCAACCAATGTTCTCAACATTATCAAACAACTTTTCGACATTTTAACTAGTCAAAGATAGACATAGTCGCAAAAATATACGAACTTGTGGTTTGTCTAAAAATATGTAGTAAATCTCTTTACTTTTAATGGATCTTTTGTGTAAATAATCCGGTTTTGTAAAAACCTTGTTTTTAGAGAAAATCCATCTTTACAACTTCTAGTAACATTTGACAAAACTAGTTCTTTGTCGGATCTTTTTATTTCACAAGTGTTTTCACACTTGTGGTTTATATAAATCATGCGTGTTAGTGTAAGGACCATCTTTTAAAAATACATGATTCCTTTGATATGTGGTTCTTTGAAAATACCACTTGCAGATGCGTAGATCCGCTAGTTTTAAACACCGTTGTACAAGTTAAAACACTTTTACACAGGTAAAACATTTTTACACAAGTTCATGTCTCATGTGTGGTAGAGTTTCACTTTTTAACCCTTGTATTACCCAAAACAAGCTTATGTTAAGATCCATGATCTTACCAAACCGGGTTAAACGGTGATCCGAGCTACCACAACATAGATCGGGTCTAAATAATCACAACTTTCAAATACTACAACTTTTACACCACTTATATGCTATTAACCACCATTTTTCATACTTTTAGTAGACTTTTAAGCATCAAATTGCATTTTAACGAGATTTAACCGATAAAAATTCTTTTAACCACTTTAGAATAGTGCAAGAACGAGTTTTAAGCATTATACCTCTAGCTCGAGGCTAGGGAAGATTCTTGACGAAAAACGGGTGGATAAAAGCAAAGTGGAGAGGTCCTTCGCGTTCCGTTTGCTCCAAGACTCCTAATACGTGACCTTTGATGTATGAATGATGTTGGAATGGCAAGAACCAAGACCGAAAGTATGATGGATGTGGGTGGGGGTCTCGGCCGAAAGTGATAAAGAGAGGGAGAGAGTTTGAGGTTGAGATGTTGTGAAGTGTAATAATCTTGTGTTAATTCATGAACTTATAGACAAAGATTTGGGTGGTTAACCATTGGATTACATGTTACTTAGATATTGGACAAACTAGATTAAAATAATAGACATGGTACATGGTATGTCCCCCTTGGGGACGGTTTTGGTTAGAGGGGGGGGGGGTCCTTGGTTGGTTTGTAACTAATGGTAAGTATTAGTTAGGTAAATTAGGTTAGTTAAGTGTTTAACCCCGTTACTAATGTGTAGTATGTTACAACGGGTGTTAGGGTAATCAGGGACCCTAACTGGCTCAGAAAAATATAAATAGTAACAATAACAATATTTTCATGTTCCGGGTATAGTCCGGTTGTTCGGTTGGATAGTAATCCGTTAAAGCGTTAACAAAGCTTTAAAGTGTCGTTATATTATTTTAGTGACACAATTTGTTCCTCCAAAGTGTCAGGAATATTTCTCATGTTTTGGCACTTTATTAGTTAGCTAGAAGCTGAATTTATTATGTAAAGTGCTGAATTTTGTACTTTAAGTACGTTTTAGGCACATCCGGTCATTGTAACCTATTCCTAGAGACGCAGTTCCACAACCCTTGTATCCCTACACTCACTACTAGTGTAGCCAAATATCTCAGGCTCTTATAGGCCTTGGAGGCAGTGTTTGCCTGATGCTGGTTATATCAGCATGTTCAATAGGTTATCCGTTATTGTGCTACTGTGCTTTTTGTGCATCATGGTTGTCACTAGTGTTTTGTATGTAAATAATGTAGTGACGATAAGTAAAGTATGATGCAAGTAAGTACATGTATCAGATATCAAGTAGCAGTTCATCAGCTAGTTCAAACAAGCACAGTAATTAAGCAGTAATTAATCATTAATTAAGTCGTACGGATACCTGGTTTTGTGAGGGTTGTCACAGCTAGACCACAGACTATTGAAGAAGCAGTTGAACTAGCTAATATGTTGACAGATGGACTAACCCGCACAAGAGAAGAAAACAAGAAGAAAGAGTTAGCCCAGAAAATTTTCCAAGAATTCAAAAAGACAGGAACTGAATCGTCATTGGAGCAACCTATCTGCAGAAACTGTAACAAAAAGCATTCAGGAAGATGCCGTTTTAGGATAACACCCTACTGTGACTTCTGCAAGATGACCGGGCATACAGAGGAAGAGTGTAGAAGGAAAACTAATGTTTGTTTCAATTGCGGAGAAACAAGACACATCAAACCATATTGCCCAAAACTAACCAAAGCATCCGACAACAAGGCCTGAACAACAGACGGAGCTAAGAAGAACGCGCGAGCATTCGTACTTACTACGCAAGAAGCAGAAATGATTCCAGACGTAATCGCTGATATGTAATATCTAAGTTAAGTTACTATTTGACCCTAGTACAAATAAAAGTTTATAAATAAATACATTCTGTCAAGTACTTCATCTATTCAAAACCATAACAGACTTGTTTGGTTTTCACTTTCACCGAATCATTTATTTGGTCACGGTCACCTTGTGGTGACGTTTTCACAAAAATTTGAAGCTTGTTCTAATCTCGTTGCACACCTTATATACGGGTTTAATTATTTATTTATATTGAATCCGCTTTGTTGGTTTATTCTATAAAATCAATCTTAACACAATCATGTGCTAAGATAATGATACACAGATTCATTTCATATTTCAGTGTATCTCTTAAGGATTTTTATATCAGCAATCGAGCGCTTCGTAATCTTTATTGCTTTATCATCTTTGATCGAAAAACATTATTCAATTATTTCAATTTCAATCAAAAAAAAATCCTACTAGATTTATTTGAAACATTCGGACTTACTTCATTTGATTTAAAGCATGGTGAAACTCATTTCATTCACCGCTACTATTTCCAATCATTTCGACACCTTGTGGCGTCACAATAAATTTGTAGCTTGAGTTAATCTCAATTTCACACTTGATATACGGATTTATTTATTTATTTCCTTTTGTTGGTTCATTATCTTAAACAGTCTTAATACAATTATGTGTTAAGATAAGAATACACAAATTCATATCATATTCCGGTGTACCTCTTAACGTTTCTTTCATCATTTATCGAAAATTCTATAATAATTCATTTGGTCTTTTTATCAATTGAAAATCCTATTCGAAATAAATATCCAAATTTACTTCATTAAAGCTTTCAGTTATTTATACGGTGAAATTGTTCGGTCACCGTAATTATTGAATTATTTCAATCATTTCGACACCTTGCGGCGTCGTTATAAACTTATAGCTTGGGCTAATCATAATCATACGAACCATTCAAAACCACGTATGTCTTTCATTTGACTTGTTATTAAAAATAGTCTTAATGCAATTATGTATTAAGACAATGATACACTAAACTCTGTTGTATTTCGGTGTATCCTTAATGTCAACACACTGATTTCTCTTTTGTTATGATTCGATAGTTAACAATCATTTTCGTGCTTCTATTTCATTTGAGCTTGTTGATTCTGAGTCTTCCTCAGTTGCCAATCAAAGTAAGCTTTCTTTTGACAAAGAATTCTATTGTTTCTAAAAAGTCATTCACAAAATTGTAAACATTCGATTTAGACATCTATTTGACCATATATATTTTGGCTTGAACATAGTCACCTTGGAAATTATATCATTTCATCTCATTCGTTTGACATTGATTTCTTGAAATAATTCAGTTGAACCATTGAGTCCTATTTATTGTATAACTCATATTCACAAAATTTAATTATGTGTCATTTTGTTGACTGAAATATGACATAAGTCTAAAAGAAATATCATAACCCAAATGTCGAGGACGATATTTTTATTAAGGTGGGGAGAATTTAACAATCCTCATTAAAAGTACTATTTATTTTATTATTTTATCCAATAGGAAACCCTAATTGAGACACCCAAGTGATTCTGCACAAACCCTACAAATTTCAGAACAATCAGAATCAGGATCAGGGCCCCTAAAACTCAGGGGGGGCATTCCCTACTCAACGATTATCCTTATAAGTTATTATAAAAATCGAATTTAATCAAACCGTCGACTCACCTGCACTTTAAACACACGTGGCAAGAAAATGAGAAAAATGTATCCCTTACGGACCGTAAGGGTTGATGCTTACGGTCCGTAAGCCTGACAAAATTTGTGTATAAATAGTAGCGTCTGGGACTTGATTCTGGGCACAAAAACGACGAAGAAACTCAAAATACACGCTGAGATATCGTCCAAATACTCTCAAAACACACACAAATCACTAATTAGTAGGGGGTGCTGCTACGAAACAGGTTAATAACTCGATCGCTATTACGATTCATTGTCCGATCGATCAATGTACTCAATGGATGTTTAAGTGCTGCCCACATTAGGGTGATGCTTTGTCATTAATCGTTAATTCGATGGATGTTTAAGCATAGCACTTTGTCATTCGTTGTGAGGGTTGATCTTGTGAGTTATCGTAATTGCTGTATTAAGTTACTTACCTAGTTAATGTGCACTAGGCTACAAGGCTAAATCAATAGGCTAAGCTCTGCTCAAATTAAATCTGCAATATATCACGGCTTATCTGTAGACTAAACTTTGCCCGTAGAAATCTGCAATGTGAGTTCATTTCTCTTTTCTCACCGTTTGTGAGTCCATTCTCTTTTATCACTTTTTTTGTGATATAATTATATTTACAAATGCTTTCCAAAATCATAAAGGTTTACCTGTTATACTTACAGTGATTAAATTTTTATATTCTATAATAACTGCTGGTATAGGAGGTTTTATACATTATTTGATCCTCATTACTATTAGTCAGAAAGATAGCTAATAATAGCATGACCACAATCACAGTGAGAATTATGCCTCGGTAGCCATAACCTATAACTAATATTATTTTAACATTAAATCGTTAATAAATTTATGTTTGAAATAAATCTAAAAAGTGTATACCATAATAAAATAGTCAAGTATAATGTATTCTACTATACGAAGATTATATTGTTAGTCACGTTAATATATCAAATAATGATATTACAAATATTTAATTAACATATTATATTTGATAAGTAATAGTAGTTTGACATAAAATGATATATGTCATTTTCTGGATTGAATGGTTTTGTGCCATAAGTAATATATTTGACAAAGTAATGTCACCGGACACAACTAAGTCCAGAGTCACTAGTTGAGAGAATGATCAACAGTGACGTGACCAAAAGCACTAGTTGAGAGAATGATCAACAGTGTCATGACTAGAATCACTAGTTGAAAGAATGATCAACAGTGATATGACCAGAATCACTAGTTGAAAGAATGATCAACAGTGAAATGATCACCGTCACAGGAATCGCCTAGTGACAGATAAATTGAATAATAGTAAAATATAATTACTTGATAAATTCACTATTGGAGGAAAGTAAGCCAATGAGTGATATGATTACTGTCACATCGGAACTACCACCATGTGACAAATACTGATTGAGTTGGGAAATATAAACAAATATAAAAAACTTAATGCTGTAAGGTGTAACAATATATTTTATAAAAATGGAATGAACTCGCTCAGTATTTCCACTGACAAAACCTTTTTCAAACATTTTTCAGGTAATTACAGTAGATTGGAATAAGAGCTGGTTACGACACTGAAAGGCTTCAAGAAGTGGCTTATTTTATTAATTAAATCAAATTAAGAATTATTGTTTTATGTAAACAAATTTATCTTATTAAAGCTACCTTTGTAAAACATGGGTTTATCTCATCTATTTAATAAATAAAAATCTGGTGTTTCTAAACTCTGATATTTTTCCTAACTCACGGTCCTGATGAAATTTTCGCTGCAATATTTTATAAAATTAATCACCGGTACCACTGGGCTGTTCACGACTCCCGATTCCGTCTAGGGTGGGTCGGGGGTCGTGACACTCTGCCCAATCGATCTTCATCAGGTTCGTCCTAAAATTCCTTCTTCTTCCCCTAACTCGATCAAATCCGGTGCAGTTCGTCCTAAATTCCTTCTTCTTCCCCTAACTCGAATACTCGATCAGATCTGTGCAGGTAAACCCTAACTCTTAAAGGCGCAGATCTCTCCGCTATCATCATTGATGCACTTCAGTATCTCGATGGAATCAAATAGGTATAAATATGTATTAGTGATACGAAGCTGTTGTATATGAAGTTCTTTGTTTTGCGTTATGCAGGGCTGACTGGAACTAATAAGTTGTCTTTTTTTTAATTTGCGGATTGATTGAAAAATCTATTGTGATTGTTTGTCTTTTATCCAATTTATGATTAAGTATCCTTTTGTGGTTTGTGAATTTTAGTAATCGCTTGATTTGGTTTAAGTTTGGCTAGTGACGCACACCAAGTGTTCGATCTTTTGTCAAGAGTATAAAATAAATGGGATCACTTGATTTCATCATTACATGTTTGTCTATTTTGTATTTGACCCGTTTCTTTTTACTCTATTTCACTTGTGTCTATGTGTAGGTGTTCGGAGCTGATATACATCCAGGTGCAAGAGGCTATGATGAGTTAAGTCGTGATCGACTCTTCATTTGTCTGCAACATTTTGTGCTTTTTGTCTCACCAACAAGAATGTTTAAAACCAATCTGCAACCATTTGCAACCGAGTGTTATTCTATGATGAAGTACTTGAGGTGAATGAAGTATCACAAGACTGCCTAAAGTATCGCATAACAGCTAGAGTTGATTTGAGAGTTTAGATTAAATGTAGTCCTGAGGCTTGCTATGTAACTTAGCATTATTTATGTATCTCACTGTTTTGCTCTTGAGACACATGTGAGTATAATATGAATGCTTTTATCATATAATTATAAATAAGTGTAGGCTTGATGTCATCCATTCAGGTTGCATCATGGTTCTTCTTAAACTAAATTCGATACACGTATATAAGACAAAACATCCTTCTAGTTGTCATGTTTCTTCCTTGTTCTGCATAGTTTTTCTTCGGTTTATTATTTCCACAAGCTATAAAAGTGTTGTGTGCAATTGTTTAGCTTAAGAGTATACTGGGTGCCATACTTTCGCACGTTTGACCCGTTTCCTTTTACAATACTATTTTTTGACCCGTTTAACTTTAATTCGCCATACTTTCGCATGTTTGACCTGTTTCTTTTTACGATGCTATTTTTTACCCATTTAACTTGAATTCGCCATACTTTCGCACTTTTGACCCGTTTCTTTTACGATGCTATTTTTGACCGTTTAACTTTAATTCGCCATACTTTCGCACGTTTGACCCGTTTCTTTTTACGATGCTATTTTTTACCCTGTTAACTTTAATTCGCCATACTTTCGCACTTTTGGCCCGTTTCGTTTTACGATGCTATTTTTGACCGTTTAACTTTAATTCGCCATACTTTCGCATGTTTGACCCGTTTTTTTTACGATGTTATTTTTTGACCGTTTAACTTTAATTCGCCATACTTTCGCACGTTTGACCCGTTTCTTTTTGCGATGCTATTTTTTGACCCGTTTTAACTTTATTTCGCCATACTATAGCACGTTTGACCTGTTTCTTTTTACGATGCACTTCTAGGACGACCTTTAGTATTTGTATGAACTACTGGATCACGAATTGAAATTTGAGGCATCAAGTTTACTTGCGAACTTCCCACATTAGAATCTTGTGGATTGGTATCAAACTGTTTCGGCTTTGTTCGAATACTTTGCTCTTCTAGAAACTTTAACAAGATGGTATCTAGTTTCTTTATCTCAGATGGGGAGTCTCTTGCTTGTTTGACAGCTTTTCTAAAATTTGATTGAACACACCATAAAAATAACGCGCTGATTTCATTTCCATTATGTATGTCTTCAAGCCCAGTAGTGCAATTATCCGACTTATACCTAGCATCAAGTGTCCACCTAGGTAAAATATAATGATCAGGAAGGGTTTCAACGTGTCTCTTCTTCAAGATATATAAGATATGTTTGCATAATATCCCGTATGTTTCAAACTTTGCACATGAACATGTGACATCTATCTTCTCAGAGAGACGAAAGTTAACATTTCTCCAATATGTTTTATCAACATCCAATTGTCCAACCTTATATTTGATTTCTTCTGAATTCTTGCTTATTTTCTCATGAGTTAAGTTCAAGGTAGCTTCGATCCTTTCTTTTTTGAATACGTCAAAGAGCTTCCTAGTGTAACGTGAACTTGCTTTTGCCTCTATTAAATTAATAGAAGAAAGAACTGGCTTGGAGTTCATAGTCTTGAAGTCTTCATCTTCTTCGGCAGCCCTTCGAGTCTCAATAGCTTTATCATACTGGCTTACGAACTCATTCAACATGGTCTTTGAGTTCACATATCCATCAAAAAAAATGAATGAATATTCTCGCTTCTTCTGCTTGATGTCATGCCAGCAAAAAAACAATCCTTCAAAAAGGCTTTAGCCCAATATTTATGCTGGTTATACATCTATGTTATCCAATCGCCACTTTCAAAATTATATTTCTCACATAATAGTTCCCATCGAGTTTCAAATTCCTCAACCGTATTACTCTTTACCCATTGTTTGTGTAATTCTTGAAAGTCACTACAATGAGTTTTAAGTGCTCGAAGATGTTCAGTCTCATGTTTCTTAATATGCCATGAACAATATCGATGTCGAGTTTTTGGAAAATCCTTTTAATTGCATTGCCAATAGCTTTATCTTGATCCGTAATTATTGCTGATGGATACTTGTCAAACATGCATTTTAAGAAATTTTGAAATAACCATTCAAAAGTATCTTGTTTCTCATTTTCTAATAGTGCACCACCAAAAAGTATGGACTGACCATGATAATTCACTCCGACAAAAAAGAGCAAATGGCATCTTAAATTTGTTTGTCATATATGTGACATCAAACACAACAACGTCCCCAGATTTTACATATGAGTCTCTTGATCTCCCGTCAGTCCAAAAAATATTTCTTGGAGACCCGTCGTCAAATAAATCCACAACAAAATAAAGATTAGGGTCTTCTATTAGTTTATCTTGGAAATGTTTAATAAGCCCGTAAAATTCCTTACCTTTATATTGTTTTCGCTGATCTGCCAAGATATTTGCACATTGCTTTGATGAAACATCATTTTCATTTGAATCTTTCATAGTATTTACGACCTTCTTGATTTGACAAGGTTTCAACCCGGCTTGACCAAGGTTCGACACTAGGGCTTTGCATGCCATTGAGCGGTGAAACTTCCCATGAGACCGATGTTTCATTACTTTGGTAGGAGTAGAAGTTAGCTCATGATTATGTGAGTCGTTAAATCTATCCACGAACCATTTCCCTTCTTTATTTTTTGAGATCCGAATATATGCTTCACACCCGGTCCTTAAATTTCGACGACGTTTTTTAACATCTCCATTAGAACTATTACACTTCATGTCTTTAAACCCCTCTTTGTTACACACATATATCCTTCGATAAGGCTCGTTTGTGGTCTTATTTTTATAAGCCGAAGATATACGTATTCCTATAAGCCGAAGATATACGTATTCCAAATCCATGTAAAAACGCATAGCGATTGTAGAAATCATATGCATCATCGGGAGAATCGAAAACCATTCCCATTACATCATTAGCTTCTTCTTTCTCAAACCCAGAATCTGTGTCTACTTCGTTTATTTTCTCTGTTTCAACGTCTGGGCCATTACTAATAACCAAATACCCGTTTACATCAATATCTTTAATCAGATGTGATTTGAAATTCATTGTGTTATGCATTTCCTGTATGCACAAAAGTAAAAACTTCGATTTTTTAACCATTCAATTGAAATTGTTGGAAAGTAATTGTATGTAGAAATTCTAAATAAGAACACTCACTTTAATATCCTATCAGTTTACCTCCATGATCGACCAATTATAAATCAAATTAATGGTTTGACTTACTACACAGATTGATTTGTATTAAAAATTAATCAATTGAAATTGCTCGAAAGTAACTGTATGTAGAAATTTAGAATAACAACAATTTTACCTCCATGATAGAATGCGAGTAGTTGGAGGTCGATGTTAATAGGATTGGAATTGTTGAAGACGATGATTGCTGAACAAGTCTGGACAAATTCTACGATGTTGCTGAACAAAATTTAACACTGGAATTGTTGAAGACGATGATTGTTGAAGAAGTCTGGACTGGTTTCTTGGATCTTGCTGAAGAAAATTTCACGTATTTGTGGGAACGATGGCTGTTTTCCAAAGTAAAAATATTTACATAAATTTTAGTTGAGTTAATTTAGGAATTAAAATTTGAAAGGATTTTTAACAAAACTACGTAGTTTTGGATGGTTTCACATGTAAGGTTAGATGTGAAACACCCATATATTCACTTTGCCCTACATATAATTAGTTTTTAATTAACGATGGAGTTAAATGCTTGGTTGGTCCCTGTGGTTTGCGAAAATTGCAAACTTGGTCCCAGTGGTTTACTAATTACAGAGTTGGTCCTAATAGTTGTAATTTTTGCACTTGGTTGGTCCTTATCACTTACCTTTGTTAGTTTTTTCAGTTAAGTACGTGTGAAATTACTATATTACCCATGAACAATTAAAAAAAATATAAAGAAATAGGAGCCCACTACTCATCTTCTTCATCACCCATTTTTCTATCTCCCTTTCAAAAACTCAGTCACCACCTCCTCCTTCACAACCTGCAACCACCTCCACAACCACCACCTTCGCCGGAAAAACAACAGATTCACCGAAAAAATGCTAATATTGTGAGGGGGTCAAAGTAAAAAGTTCCGCAGGTTGACCCTTGAAAACAAGATTCATCTGAAATAGAAGAAAGATGTCGCAGTTATTACTTCAAATCAGAAGAGAAAGCCTGTGAAGGAGAACCAAGATGAAAAGATTAACAGCAGGCTGGTTAGCGACTATGGCCAGAAAGATGTCGCAGTTATTACTTCACCAGCTTGTGTTCTCGCTTGAGAAATTGTGGCCAGATTATGCAAATGTGAGATGCCACGAGAGGTGTATTCGAAATCAGGAACATGATCTTTACCGGCCGCATCGAATTGAGAAGTTAGCCATGATTTTACTTCACCGATTCTGTTCGTATCGAAAGATCCACTAGTGGTTTTTGACAATTCAGTTGCAGGTTGGTGTGGATAATCGGGTGTGTCGCTCATTCTGTAGGTGATAATCTCCGGTTAGGGTTAGGATTAGGGGGTGATTGGATTTGAAAATTGGAACGGTACTTTTTCAGATTTGTGAAATGCAAACTAGACCGACAGAAAGGTAATGAGTTTAAATGGTGGTGGTTTAGGGAGATGGTGGTGGTTTGGAGAGGCGATGGTGCTGACGGAGATGGTGGTTTGGGGAGATGATGGCTGGTTACGGTGATTCATGGTGGTGGTCTAGGGAGATGGTGGTGGTGGGTAATATAGATAGAGGGGTTGAAAACTTGAAGAAGATGACTAGTGAACCATCTTCTTTATATATATATATATATTTTATTTCTTTTAATTGTTCAAGGGTAATGTAGTCATTTCACACATAGTTAACTGAGAAATTTAACAGAGTTTAGGTCAGGGGACCAACCGAGTTCATTTTTGACAACTTTTGGGACCACGCGTGTAATTAGTAAACCACTAGGAACAAGTATGAAATTTTTGTAAACCACAGGAACCAACCAAGCATTTAACTCTTAACGACGGATCACAGAAAAGTTGACGAAGACGTGTTCTTACATTATGTGACGTAAGTGTGTGTTGTGTCCCTCAAATTATCCTGTGGTGTTTTCACCTCAATCACATCTAATCATAATTA
This sequence comes from Helianthus tuberosus, assembly GCA_030545235.1. Lineage (NCBI taxonomy): Eukaryota > Viridiplantae > Streptophyta > Magnoliopsida > Asterales > Asteraceae > Helianthus > Helianthus tuberosus. The sequence goes on from CM060436.1 coordinate 11,871,642, forward strand.
ATTGATATTTAAGTATAAAAACCCTTTTCATATGTTTCATTTTACTTTAAAATTAAATAGATGGTTTATCACCTTTTCTTGTTTGCCAATTACCCACACTGATAAATAAATTCATGTGCTTGTTAAATATAAGCAACAAGAATGTCAACTATTCAAGCAATGTAGGGCAAGCAAGCAAAACCAATAACTGATAGGGTCACTTTTAAGGGTTGTGATAAACCGATGGTTCGTTTTGGTTAGACATATGGATGTAAATTAACGAGCTGAACCAAGAATGAACTCGTCTGACGTCGAAATGGGCTCGTTTGAATTAAGAGAGGGCAAATCGTTGTTAAGACCTCCCGTCTTCTGTGAGAATATATCAAAAGGTGAACTTACGCACACAAGTAATTAGCCACTTCCATTCAATTTTTTTTGAATATTTAGTAGAATATGAAAAATATAAGAACCGAACACAACAGTTGCTTGGATTTTATTGATGTTTTAATACTTTTTTTAAATAGTATAGATATATAAATAGAGGTAGAGGATCCTGTACATTAATCTAATATTGTAAGAACGGTGAGAAATAATGTGGTGATGACAAGTGTTCTATATCTAAATTAATTCAATAGGGTGAATTAGTAATTTTTTATTTCCTTCAATTAATTGATTAAAAGATAACTGCCTAAAATAACCGCCACCCTTTATTATAGGAATTCGAATCTAAGAATTAATCCACGAAATTACACATCTCGTTCACCGGTTATTAATTTTGTAGTGTTATATAATTCTGTAGTGCAACCACCATTCAGAACTGTATAGTGTTATATATTTTTATATAGTGTTACATGGTGTTATATGGTGTTATATAATGGCTTTTGGTGTTGTATAATTTTGTAGTGTTATATAACACTATATAACACCATCAATTATTAATTTTGTAGTGCAACCACCATTCAGAACTGTATAGTGTTATATATTTTTATATAGTGTTACATAGTCTATATATATACTATATTAAGAGAACTGGGTTTTCTACCCTTTTCATAATTTTGCTTAGGTACAAATCTTGTAGCATCATGTACAAATGAAGCAAGCCATTTTAGAGGGGGAAAACTTGGACATTCTCCAAAGTTTTAAGACACTTTGAGGGCAATCTAGACATTTCATCCATGGAATCCATGCACACTTATGTCTTCCATTAATTGAATTAAATTAAGGAATTAAATAAAACTTTTATCATAATTAAAGAAATTAATTGATTAAATTAAATGCTAGACATGCAACATTTGGGATTTTCATGATTTAATAGTATGTATAAATATAATAAATAGATTTATATGGACTATAAATAGGTTTTCTACCATTATAGTAATTTTACATTGTGTACATATTTTGAAATAACATGTACAAGAGAGCCAAGTTATTTTAGAGAGGGTAAACTTGCACATTGTCCAAAAAATTTAAGACACTTTAAGGGCATTTTAGGGATTTTGGCACCTTTTTAAATAAAAATAATTCAAACAGTTATGGGTACTAATAAGTAATGATCATCAAGGCCATCGTTTATTGAATTGATGAGGAAATTAACTATTAGTATTTGAAAGGTTTAGCCTTGCACTAATCTATATACAAACCAAAAGCCGTAACTGATATTGAAGTTAAAACCCTTAAGTAAATGTTAAAAACACTCATGTGTATATAATATATATTCCGCTAGGAACATGTGTTGTATGTTCAATTTTTTTACTAGCAATGTTTTATTTTGTTCATACTTGTAGATATAATTACATGCACATTGTTTTTATGATCCATTGCAAAGAGAACGTGAATTAAGTTTATTTGTCTAGGCTTTTTCTCAACAGATTTTTTTTCGAAAGTGGTTAGTAGTTTGTAGTTTTAATATTTTTTTCACAAGATATTTACTGTAATTCAAATGCTATTGAGTGTTTGGTTTATAGTTTTTATATCTTAATATTTATCTACTATCCTTTTATTTTTTGGGGTTTTTTTACATATTTCCCCTTCCTAAGTTGGCTTATTACATATTTACCCAATCATAAAATTTAATTACATATTTCCCCTCCCTAACCCATATATATTACATATCCCCCCTTTTCATTAAAAACACTCTTATTGAATGACTATTTTACCCTTAATAAACTAATTAAATGAATATTTACATATTTCCCCTTTTTAATATCATCAATCAATTACATATTTACCCAATTTATTAGATATTTAGATATTAAATAAATATTTACATATCTCCCTTTATTGAATGAATATTTAGCTACAATGCAAATTTAATTATGATGAAAAATACATAGAGCGAGGGGTCTTTATTATTTAAAAGAGACTAACCGATTTTTAAATCTTATTCGTATTTGTGATTTTTACCCGATTAGAGCTGCATAATTGAATTTATTTTTTTATACATAAATAGTTTATTTTTTTCCCCGCATACTTGTTTTATGCGAATCAACTTGAATTCGATTTCCAATTTAATTTTGCATAACACATATGTTTAAATGCAATGCAATGCAATGCAATTTAACTATAATTTAAAATATAAAATTCCTCACCTCCAAATGCACTCAAATAATACAGAATTGACAATATTTTCAGTTTTCATATACTGGTGCATCACTATCATCCACATCCACATATTTTTTTCTTAATGGTTGATGCTCATAAAGTCAAGGTGCTAAACTATAACAGAAACCTTGACCATTACATGAATAATTAAAACCACTATAACCAACTCTTCGCAGCATCACCAATCTCATCTACACCTCTGCAATTTCACCATAATCAATGACTGAACTTGTACCTTCTGTCTTCCTTGTTGTGCTCTTTGAAAAGCTGGCATGTGCTTTCACCAATTTATGTAGTATTTACATAATAAACTCGAAAAAACAGCCCTGAAACTCGAATGAACCGTTCATGTTAGGGGCTGCAAAAAGCCAAAACTCGAAAAAAATTTGTGGACTGTGCGAATCTCCAAAGATTTGTGCTTGAATAACCTTACAAACTCGAAAAAATTGTGCGAAAGGATTATAAAGATGGGAGAAGATTTTGGGAATAAGAAAAGGGTAATTGAGTAATTTCTCAAAAAAAAGGGAAATATGTAATTGCTTTTTTTTCTTTGGGGATATATGTAATAAGCCCTCTTAGGAGGGGGAAATATGTAAAAATCCCAATTTTTTTCATTAGGTGGAATGAAGGTAAAGGTTGATAGAGATGAGTCGTCTCCATAAGCAGCTATGCTTGCTCCACAAGATGTTTCAACAAGATGCAAGGTTTTTACTTGTTTCTTTTAGTGTCTTGTTATATGGTAATCATAGCAGTTTGTTTTTGTTTGATACATTACAACTAACAAATTTCTGTTGTAACAACTGGAGCTTGGAATCAATGCCCTCCACATAAAACTATGGCCAACTGGAGGTAACAAGACAAAGACACCCGGTCCAGGTGCACATTTTGCCCTCAGAGCTCTTGCCCGTTCTGACATGAAGATTGGTCACATTGGTATGCTTATATTCTTTATTTTTATATATACGAATTTTTTTATTTGTTATTTTTGCTCTTTGAAGAACTTTTATTTATGTTTAAGGAGTAGCTGATAAGTAAGTTGTATGTTTTGATGATGATAGAGAACGTGACACAAATTCCAACAGATAGTACTCGTCGAAAAAGTGGGAAAAGAGGAAGGAGGCTGTGATATGTTTTTTGTCTACAATATGTTTTCAAAGTATCTGCAATTTGGATTATGGTTGTCTTCAAGTTTTGTAGGTTATTTTTATGTTCTGGTTGACATTTGGGGGTGACATTCATTTTTGTTGAACTGATTTATATTTTTGTTTAATGATATTCTAATATTTACCTCATATATGGGTTTTTATGCTTTATTTTTGCTTAATCAGAAGTATTCTATGTGTAGTTGAGGTCAATATCAATTCGATGGATGTCTGTGTGCTTGAGACCTGAACCTTATTTATCGAATCAATTTGAGAGTTTCAGAGTGTGTTAAAGAGTTGAAACGTTTTGAGGATCTTGTCAAATCTGTCTATTCATTCTTTATCTTAGTAGACTTCAGTTGACTTTCAATGTAAGTTGATGTAGTAGAGATTTAGAATTTTACGATGAAAATGGATGTGTAAAAGTTCAAATTCTTTTATCTTCCTTTGATGTCGTTGTTGAGGTACACAATAGAAAATATACGAAACTTACATAAATTCATGTATTGAATATCAGTTGTGGTTCGTAATAGACATAATTGAATCTGATATTAGCAGAGTGGATACCGTTTCGTGTGGTCCCTACGTCGACCTCCGTCAGATCAAACATCAAGGGTCCCGAGCGATTATGAGGATCCGAGTGTGGTACTGCCAGAAGGGTTTTTGGAACGAACACATGGAATAGGGAAGGTGACCGGGTGGTCCCCACAGGCGGTGGTGCTGGGTCATGATGCAGTTGGAGGGTTCGTATCCCACTGCGGGTAGAACTCACTGCTGGAGAGCTTATGGTTCGGTGTATCAACAACAACATGGCCGATGTACGCTGAGCAACATATGCACGCGTTTGAAATGGTGGTGGAGTTGGGTCTGGCAGTGGAGATAGAGTTGGATTATATGAAGGATTTGTATAATACTAAGGCTAACACAATCATTGTGACAGCTGAACAGATTGAAAGTCGGATAAGACGGTTGATGGAGGATAACGAGATTAGAAGAAAAGTGAAAGAGATGAGCGCGAAGAGTAGATCAGCTGTGGTGGAGGGCGGCTCATCATATGCTTCTATTAGTTGTCTGATTCAAGATTTTGTAAGTGACAACTTTTGATCTGGACTTCTGATTGTTGTGTTTTCTTGTTACTAAAGTTGGAGGTGTTTTTCAAGTGTTGATGTAACCACAAACATAGTGTTGATAACAATCCTACTTTATGGTTCGAGTTCAAAACCAGTTTCAGTTTCTAACCGCGGTTTTTGTGCACCTCTAACTCGAGAAGACTTGATCAAGGTAGGATAAGATCTAGGAGAGTGGGTAACCTAAAAACACAAGTTTAAGAGCTTTGGAAACCCACATATGTCGTCCTAGTTGGTAGTTACAAACATTAAATAAATCAAACAAAATGGACCAATAGTGTGAAACTTTGAAATTTAATATTACGAAATAGAAATCTTGGGTAAATTTACTATTTAAAATTCATAATTCTATATTAATGGGTGATAGTAGTGAACTTGAAGTTTTCCTCAATAATAATAATGGTTTCTAAGTTAATTGCTTGGGGGCTATTTTCAGTGCATTACTTATATGTGTTTTTAGAATCAGTTGATTATGGAAGAGGGGTATGTACAAATTTACATGTTAATTTGTTAATATATTTCATTATGAAAAAAATATACCATGATAAAGAAGTTCCAACCATACGTTCATTTTTAGCTCATTCTACCGATCTAATTGTGTAAAAGAAATATTTAGTTTATTTTGTAATTCTTTTTCCGGAAAAAATCATACAAACATCGGAAATAAGCTTGGTAACGTGTATAGAACTGAAATTAATGAACTTTTACATCATAAATTAAAAGTTCAGTTAACTTTTACACACATCTGGTTTTAAGGCTAGTCGGCATGGGGTTCGTCCCCGGATCATCCTGGGTCGGCGACGGTTCAAACACCGTGCCCCCCCCCCCCCGCGTCCCGTCCTCCCCGTTCGATGTTAGACGTTTGCGACGATCCATAAGTGGTGGGTCCCAATCAAAAAGTGACCGTTAAATAAAAAAAAAATTCAATTATTTTTCAAAAACTAACGGTAATATTATTATTATTTATAAATTTCAATTCCATTTTCATTTTCATTCACCAAACTAACCACAACATCTCATCCCTCTCTCACATAATTTTTATAAATCTTCTTCCACTTTTATAAACCTTATACTTTAGCATGGATCCTTTCAACAACCCGAGCGACCCGAACAATCCGTATAACCCGACGACTCCCATCAACCCGACCCAACCACATGTTTTCTCGGGTCCGGGATATTATCCGACGTTAGAACCGAACCAATTCTCGCAATACTCATCAAATGCGTTTGCATCATTCCAACACTCGCCAAACCAATTCGCTCAATTTTCTCAAAATCAAGCCCTACAACAAATGATGATGCGGGGTGCTTATAATTTCCAACCGAACCCGACACCACCCGTTCAACAATCCTTTCAACAATCCGAACCCGACGACGATGTGGAGGTTGTTCCCGAAACCCAACCGCCTAAAGGAAAAGGAAAACGAAACAAAGGCAAGAAAGTGGTGGGTGATGAACCGTCCAAAGCAAAGGGGCAAAAGTGGACGCCAATCGAAGAAGAAGCCTTAGCCAAGGCCTACATTGGCACGTCTGACAACCCGATTAGAGGTTCGTATTTTTTTATAAGTTTAATTTGTTTTGTTTTTTTTTTTACTTCACATTTCGTTTTTTTAATTCTTTTAGAAATTGTTTTTTTTTTGTTTTTTATAGAATTTGTTTGTTTTTTTTGTTTTTTATTTACTTTAACAGTGGGTTTTTTTTGTTTGTTTTTTATAGAATTTGTTTTTTTTATTTACTTTAACAGTGGGTTTTTTTAATTCTTTTAAAGTTTGTTTTTTTTAAGGTTTATTTATTTACTTAACACTCTATATATTTTGTTTTTTATAGGTAATAACCAATCGGGTGAAGGGTTTTGGGCAAAGGTTTTGGCGAAGTTTCTCGACTATATGGGTCAAGGCGCGTATCGAGATGTCGATTCGGTCTCAGCAAAGTGGCGGAAAATGAACTCGCTCATCAATAGGTTTTGCGAGGAATATAATAAACTATATACAAGTGACCGTCGTAGCGGCATGAGCGACGACGATGTGTTCCGAATGGCGTTGGAGAAGTATAAGTCGAACAATAGTAATACCAATTTTGCTCACGTTCGCGCATGGATGGTTGTAAAAGACCACCCAAAATGGAGGCCGATCCCCAACGAGGTGGCGATGGCGAAACGGCAAAAAACATCGGAAACGAGTAGTTTTAGCGCCGGTGGATCGGACGCGAGGTGTAACTTAAACTTAAATGATGACGTCGCCTTTGACGAAGAGGAGTACGCCGTACATGAGCCGGAGCGTCCACCGGGCCGAGACAAATCAAAGAAGGAGCGGGCCAAGGGGAAACAAAAGGAAAAGGTGGACCCGAACATGGTTGAGTTTATGGAACACTTAAAAGTGTACAATGACGTCACGGCCCAAAAGACGAAGGCGAAGGACCGGGCCGCGGAAGAAAAAGCTCGTGTAGAGGAAGAAAAGTTACGCGAGAAGGTGCGGTTGTCGAATGAGAAAATCCGAATTTCCGATGAAAAAATTCGGCTCAAGGAATGGGAAATAATGATGATGAATGTCGAGGACGAACCCGAGCCGAAACGTTCGATGTTGAAAAAACTTCAAAACGACATCATGAAGAAGCATAATATTATTTAAGTCTATGTTTTTTTTAAGTCTTTGGTTTTTTTTATTAACTTTATGTTTTTTTTTTTATTAACTTTATGTTTTTTTTTATGTTTATGTAATGTGGTTTTAATATTAATGAAAATATTTTGTTAGTACATTTGTTAAATGTTAAAAAAATAGAAGATTAAAAAAAATAAAAAACATAAAAGTGGTGGAGGATGATGACTAGGACCAACTTAACCATGCCCTCTAGTTTTGGAGGATGGACCATTCTTGGGAGGATGATGACGTGGCGCCTACGTGGCGGATCATCCTCAAGGATGGTCCATCAACCATACCCACTAGTCTAATAACGGAGGAGGTATCCACACATCCCCCAAAAGTATTTACACATCCCCTAACCTTAAATGACCCTCATTGCCCAATACGTCTCAAACTGACCCCACTCATACTCCACTCATTGCTCAATACGTTTGAAAATGGTCCCTACCATCTAATTAATGCTAATCATTAGGTGTTAGCCAATGATTACTAATTATTGGGGTGTAAGGAACTTTATTTTTGATAGGGTATTTGTATGGGTAAGTTGTGAAAGAGTAAATTGCTAAAATAGTCCCTAACGTTTGTTCACATTTGCTAGATCCATCCAAAAAAAGATTTTTTTCTCATAAGAACCACTGAGGTTTCAAAAAAGTTGTTAAATCCATCCAAACTTCAGGGACGATTTTAGCAATTTAATAAAACAAACTTTTTTTGGATGGATTTAGCAAATGTGAACAAACGTCAGGGACGATTTTAGCAATTTACTCTATTTTTTCATTTTCATCTTTTTATTATATCTTTTAATTAACATAAAATCTATTTATTTTTTTATTTTCGTCTTTTTATTAAATTTCTTATTTAAATTTCTTAGTCACAGGTTCGAAACCCGCGGAGTACACCCGAGTTTTCTATTACAGTGCATTTACTCCAGAGAGTTTTCGACTCTTGTGGAGGGTGCAACTACTCGCATATGGCAGTAGGCTGGAAATTTTGTCTGGGAGCGCCAAACCAAACTCTGATGACAAGCGGAAGCCCGGTTAAGACAACATAGTCTTGACCAGAGTGGGGTGGAGGGCCTGCAAAAGCAGGTGCGAATCTATCGCCTGTTGTAGAAATTCGCCGTTCAAAAAAAAACTAGTAGATTTTATGTTAAATAAGAAATTTAATAAAAAGATGAAAATAAAAAAAATAAATAGATTTTATGTTAATTAAGAGATATAATAAAAAGATGAAAATAAAAAAAATAGAGTAAATTGCTAAAATCGTCCCTGACGTTTGTTCACATTTGCTAAATCCATCCAAAAAAGTTTGTTTTATTAAATTGCTAAAATCGTCCCTGAAGTTTGGATGGATTTAGCAACTTTTTTGAAACCTCGGTGGTTCATATGAGAAAAAATCTTTTTTCGGATGGATCTAGCAAATGTGAACAAACGTTAGGGACTATTTTAGCCATTTACTCGTTGTGAAATATTAATATAAGAAAATTAAAAAAAAATTATAAAATGTTGTTATAAAAAAATTGTGTTAATATTATAAAAACTTCATATTTTTATGAAATGAATTGTGTATATTATAAAATGCCAATTTTTTATAAGTATTATTAAATGTCAATTTTTTTTTATAAAACGAATTGTATATATTATAACATAGTTTTTTTATGGAAAATTGGTAATTAATAAACCAATATTTGCCCCATTGGTAATTAAAAATCCTACCTACAGAATTGGTAATTAATAATCATACGTTTCAATATGTTGGTACTCAATAGACATCCGTTAGTTTTTTTTTAACTGAAGTTAGTTTTTAAGTTTTATTTGTTACACAAACAGTCCCTTTAGTTATAATTTACTAGTTTTAAGTTTTATTTATTACACAAACAGTCCATGTAGTTATAAAAAAAATCATAAAAATCCTAAAAAATCAAAAAAATTCTAAAAAATCAAAATAATCAAAAAAATCATAAAAATTCTAAAAAATCAAAATAATCAAAAAAATCATAAAAATTCTAAAAAAATTCTAAAAAAATCAAAAAAATCATAAAAATTCAAAAAAAATCAAAAAAAATCATAAAAAGTCATAAAAATTCAAAAAATTAAAAAAAAACAAACGTTTCGACCCGCACCGTTTCGACCCGTACCGTTTCGACGCGTACCGTTTCGACCCGAACCGTTTTCAACCCGGACCGTTTAGACCCGGACCGTTTCGACCCGTACCGTTTCGACCCGAACCGTTTTCGACCCGGACCGTTTCGACCCGGACCGTTTCGACCCGTACCGTTTCGACGCGTACCGTTTCGACCCGTACCGTTTCGACCCGTACCGTTTCGACCGTACCGTTTCAACGCGTACCGTTTCGACCCGGACCGTTTTCGACCCGTACCGTTTCAAAAACGGTGGTGGTGGTGGTGGCGGTCGTGGTGGTGGTGGCGGCGGTGCGGTGGTGGTGGTGGTGGTGGCGGTGGTGGTGGTGGCGGTGCTGTGGTGGTGGTGGTGGTGCTGTGGTGGCGGTGGTGGCGGCGGTGCGGTGGTGGTGGTGGTGGCGGCGGTGGTGGCGGCGGTGCGGTGGTGGTGGTGGTGGCGGTGGTGGCGGCGGTGCGGTGGTGGTGGTGGTGGCGGCGGTGGTGGTGGTACGGTTCGAAACGGTTCGCGTCGAAACGTTTGCTTTTTTTTGAATTTTTATGATTTTTTATGATTTTTTTTTTATTTTTTTGAATTTTTATGATTTGTTTTGAATTTTTTTGATTTTTTTAGAATTTTTTTGATTTTTTTAGAATTTTTATGATTTTTTTGAATTTTTTTGATTTTTTAGATTTTTTTATTTATTTTTATGATTTTTTTTATAACTACAGGGACTGTTTGTGTAATAAATAAAACTTAAAACTAGTAAATTATAACTACAGGGACTGTTTGTGTAACAAATAAAACTTAAAAACTAACTTCAGTTAAAAAAAAACTAACGGAGGTCTATTGAGTACCAACATATTGAAACGTAGGATTATTAATTATCAATTCTGTAGATAGGATTATTAATTACCAATGGGGCAAAGGTTGGTTTATTAATTACCAATTTTCCTTTTTTTATTTATGAATTATTATTATGTGTTTAATTGTCAAAAATTTTAACTGTCAAATTTTTATTAAACGACTTTTATTTAATATTACTAAATGAGTATTATTACGTCTTCAGTTGTCAAACTTTTAAATGTCAAATTTTATTAAATGGGTATATTATAGCGTTTTATTAAATGTCAGCTTTTTTATTTAGGAAAATTGGTATTTAACAAACCAACCTTTGCCCAGTTGGTAAAGAATAATCCTACCTACAGAATTGGTAAATAATAATCCTACGTTTCAATATGTTGGTACTCAATAGACCTCCGTTAGTTTTTTTGTAACTGAAGTTAGTTTTTAAGTTTTATTTGTTACACAAACAGTCCCTGTAGTTATACTTTACTAGTTTTAAGTTTTATTTATTACACAAACAGTCCCTATAGTTATAAAAAAAATCATAAAAATAAAAAAATCTAAAAAATTCAAAAAAATCATAAAAATTCTAAAAAAATCAAAAAAATTCAAAAAAATCATAATAATTAAAAAAAAATCATAAAAAATCATAAAAACTCATAAAAATTCAAAAAATTCAAAAAAAGCAAACGTTTCGACCCGGACCGTTTCGACCCGTACCGTTTCGACTCGTACCGTTTCCACGCGTACCGTTTCGACCCGAACCGTTTTCGACCCAGACCGTTTCGACCCGGACCGTTTCGACCCGAACCATTTTCGACCCGGACCGTTTTCGACCCACCACCGCCACCATCGCCACCACCGCCACCACCACCACCGCCACCACCACCACCACCACAGCACCGCCACCACCACCACCGCCGCCGCCACCACCACCACCGCCAACACACCCGCCACCACCACCACCACCGCCGCCGCCGCCACCACCACCACCGCCACCACCGCCGCCACCACCACCACCACCGCCGCCGCCACCACCACCACCGCCACCACCACCACAGCACCGCCACCACCACCGCCACCACCGTTTTTGAAACGGTACGGGTCGAAACGTTACGGGTCGAAACGGTACGGGTCGAAACGGTCCGGGTCGAAACGGTCCGGGTTGAAACGGTCTGGGTCGAAAACAGTTCGGGTCGAAACGGTACGCGTCGAAACGGTACGCGTCGAAACGGTACGGGTCGAAACGGTACGGGTCGAAACGGTACGGGTCGAAACGGTCCGGGTCGAAACGGTCCGGGTCGAAAACGGTTCGGGTCGAAACGGTCCGGGTCGAAACGGTCTGGGTCGAAAACGGTTCGGGTCGAAACGGTACGCGTGGAAACGGTACGGGTCGAAACGGTACGGGTCGAAACGGTCCCGGTCGAAACGTTTGCTTTTTTTGAATTTTTTGAATTTTTATGATTTTTTATGATTTTTTATGATTTTTTTGATTTTTTTTAATTTTTATGATTTTTTTTGAATTTTTTAGAATTTTTATGATTTTTTTGAATTTTTTTGATTTTTTAGATTTTTTTTTTATTTTTATGATTTTTTTACAACTACAGGGACTGTTTGTGTAATAAATAAAACTTAAAACTAGTAAAGTATAACTACAGGGACTGTTTGTGTAACAAATAAAACTTAAAAACTAACTTCAGTTACAAAAAAACTAACGGAGGTCTATTGAGTACCAACATATTGAAAGGTAGTAGTATTATTATTTACCAATTCTGTAGGTAGGATTATTCTTTACCAACTGGGCAAATATTGGTTTATTAAATACCAATTTTCCTTTTATTTATCAATTATTATTATGTGTTTAATTGTTTCCATAACGCAATGTGTATGTTAAAAAATGTCAACTTCTGAAAGTCTTTAATTGTTTTTCAATTGTCGTTTATTAACCATAACGCAACAAGAAACGTAATTCAAAATGTAATTAAACAACGTTTTATATTAATACACAAAACATGTAACTTTGATACAGAATGTAACGACTAAACCCTAAACCCTAGATCGCTAATTGTTACATATTTTTGAATTCCTGTACAGGAAAACGATGGTTGCAACATACACAATATAAAGACAGCCCCGGCTGTCTTGAAATTGCGTACCGAACCCTACCTTCCAACGGGATTCTGCTTCACATCTACCACACTGAAATGGCACAGGGATCAGGAGGTTGGAGCAGTGGAGTCGGCATTTCGTTTATCAACCACCGTCCAGCCTTCCGCGTCTTTTCAGGATGGTGAGCGAAGTCGCATTCCCGTTGGTGGAAGGCTCATGAGAACACTAATGAACTCCTCTCTTAGAAGGACATGTTACAGGGCAGACCGCGTTGGCTAGCGTCACTGGGAGCTGACGAGGCAACAGGCTACTCCGATAACACGTAATCCTAGATCGGCGTTCTAGTGCATGAATCTGAAATACGAACGTAGTTTCTCCAAAAGGATTACGCTACCACCACCGTCAAAACACCAACTTTCAATATCCTGTTAATAAAAAATACAATTTAGCATTAGACTCGGCATTCGAAAATATATTGTAAAAATTAAAAAAAAACAAAACACCACCACAACCGACCCACCACCACCACAACCGACCCACCACCACCACCACCCCAGCCGACCCACCCCCACCAACACCACCACCCCAGCCGATCCACCACCACCACCACAGCCTACCCACCACCACCATAACCACAACCCCAACCATAACCCCAACACCACCACCACAACCACAACCCCAACACCACCACCACAACCACAAGCACAACCCCAACACCACCACAACCACAACCACAACCCCAACACCACCACAACCCGCCAAAATAAAACCACAAAAAAACAAGGGTAAACAAACCTTGAATATTCCGACCGTATAGACCGATACGAGAGCGAAAACTATACGAGAGACGCATGTGGTCCCCTTCCGGATTGTCATCGTGTGGTCCAGAACTCGTCCAAAAAATAACTTTTGGATATGTACTTGTTCTCGGTTAAACTATAAAAAGAAGGTGAAACTGAACTTCAATGAGACCCGTATGGGTCGATGAGAGTCATATGCAAGTGGGGTGTCATAAATGTCCTGTCAACTTTTCAGAAAAGGTAGGTGGATATGGGTCTCATCAGGCTATACGAGGCATATGGGCTGAAAAGTTGTCAGCCTCCGTACCCACCATACGCGCGTATGGGCCTATGAGCGGCATATTAGTTTGCTTTTTTTAAAGCTTGTATTTGTTGGTTGCAAATGTCGGGTATTTTTGTCATCCTTACTTGCCATAGAAATATACACCATCTTCACAATCACAAATTCACAATGGTTGTTTGCAAATGTGGTAGGACGGCTGCACTAAGAACATCTTGGACTGAAGCTAATCCCGGACGTCAATTTTACACTTGTCACAGTATGGTATGTTTTTAATGTATTTTTTTCCATTAACCCTTGTATATTAGTGATTTTTTTTTTCGTGTCAGCGTTCTAAGTGCAACTTCTTTGTGTGGATCGATCCTCCCATGTGTCGTCGGGCATGTGTGGTCATCAAAGAACTGATGGATACGAAGGCTGTGCTTCAAAACAAAGTCAAGTATTTGAGAGAGGAGGTTCGAATGTTATATAGTGTTCTTTGGTTTATATAGTGTTATATGATGGATGCATAGTGTTATATAGTGTTATATTTTTCTGGTAGTATGTCTATGATTGATATACAGTGTTAGATAGTATTATATAGTGTTACATAGTGTTATATGGTATTATATAGTGTTATATGATGGATGTATAGTGTTATATGATGGATGTATATTGTTATACATTTCTTGTAGCAGTTACATATTTCTGTATTTTTAGAATTTAGGAGTAAATCACTAGAATTTATGAGAGTTTACCTAATTTGAAACATATACAAAGGCACTATTACCCCTATAATTTTCAAATCAGTCCATATAATTAAAACACAATTTATAATTTGGTCCCTATTGATCTCAACCATTAGATCAAAGATCTAATGGTTTAAAACACTTCTTACACTTCTCACACTTTAGACATTTTGTACACTATCCCTACCATATATATATATATATATATATATATATATATATATATATATAGGGGATCGCTAGAATGAGAACCACCACGAGTTATGAGAACCACGAGAACCGCGCCCCGCGGGTGGCCGTCGGCGACGAATTTTTTTTTACACCTAGATCCGTATATTTTAGTGGGGGGTTTAAATTTTCGGTTCAAACGGCGCGCCCGATGGGGTAGTTTTTTACGCCCAAAGTTTGGGTTTTTTTAATTTTTTTAATTTTTTTTTACCAAACTTTGGGCGTAAAAAACTACCCCCTCGGGCGCGCCGTTTGAACCGAAAATTTAAACCCCCCACTAAAATATACGGATCTAAGTGTAAAAAAAATTTCGTCGCCGACGGCCACCCGCGGAGCGCGGTTCTCGTGGTTCTCATAACTCGTGGTGGTTCTCATTCTAGCGGCTCCCTATATATATATATGATTAGGTTCAAGAGTGAACAACTTCTTGAGAGTGAACTGAGTGAACTAATCATGACCCTTGATCATTTTTTATATTAAAATTGACATTAGTCAAGTATGTTTAATTACAATTCCTTAATGTTCTCCTCTCTTAACTCTCCCCCTCCCCCTCTCATTTTTAGTTATTTCTCAATAATTTTTATACATAGATTTTGGTTTAATTTTAACTTTTATATATTTTTTTCTTTTATTATCCGTATATATAGATATCATAATATATTGTTTTTAACTTTTTATAATTTTCAATAAATATTGAAATATTTCTCTGAGATTGAAATTGTAATTATTTTTTGGCATTAACCTTTTTTTTAATATGTGATGAAGTTATTTATTTTTGCATACATGTGATATGTTTCGTTTTCATTAATTGCATATTTTTTATATGAATCTACTCGTGTGCATGCATAATATACTATATGTTGTTAATATACACATATGTAACCATTTCTAAATATAATACACAGACGTATAAAAGACTGTACACATGTGTATAAACAAACAACTGTGTATCTTGTATAAACTGATAGTTAGCGAGACTGTACACATGTGTATAAACTAACAGCTGTGTATCTTGTATGTACGGAAACTAGCAAGATTTTAGGGATTTTGATTTTATTGTTTAATAAATGAAATTTACAAAAGACACAAATACCCTTTTATCAATTATTTAAAGGGAAGTTACAAAATTATAATTACAATCTTGTCATTATATAAAAATCTCTAGATTGTGTAATCCAATGGCCTTGATTAGTTTACACAGTTCACACTCAACCTAGTGTTCACTCTAGAACCCTACCATATATATATATAGGGTCAGGATTTAGAGAGAACGGTGAAAAGTGTAAGAACGGTGAGAACAATTTTGGTGGTGACATGTGGCATTGATGCTAAATTACACTAAGGGGTAATATTTTCAAAAAACCCACTCACATGATCTGGTTGTTCAAATAAAACGCCATAAAAACACCCAATTCAGAAAAACGCCATGAAAAATACCCAGTTAAAAATGCCATAAAACACCCAGTTCAGAAAAACGCCATGAAAAAACTCAGTTGAAAACACCATAAAACACTAAGTTCAGAAAAACGCCATGAAAATACCTAGTTAAAACGCCATAAAAACACCTAGTTCAGAAAAACGTTGTTAGAAATGTAGGCTTAGAAAACAAATGCAATATGCAAGCAATGCAGAATAGAGCAACAGCAGATGCTCTATTGTTTGATGCGCTAATCAGATAACAGATGCTCTAGTACTAGATGCTCTAATCACATGCTCTAATAGATGCTCTAATCACATGCTCTAATAGATGTTCTAGTACTAGATGCTCTAACAGATGCTCTAATATGTGGCATGCGTTATTATGTGGGATACGCTATTATGGAGCAAGTTCAGAAAAACGCCATGAAAATACATAGTCTAAAACGCCATAAAACACTCAGTTCAGAAAAACGCCATAAAACCCAGTTAATTTTTTTCGAAAGGTATATCAATAGTATACTCGTTGGAAAGATAAAAAAACGCTGAGTTTTATGGTGTATTTTTTTCGAAAAATAATCATGTATAAAAAAGTTATTGTCGTTTAAATATGATGGGGGGAAATGGCATGTGATTAGCATGTGCACATTTGCTTGGATCTTCCTATTTTACCTCTCTTGGTAGTTCCAAGGCCCCTATTATTTACAAAAATGTCACCGCATCAATCTAAGCCACAAACCACTAAGATCTTGTGGCTGAGAATCGTTCTCACACTTTGAGACGTTCTCTTCTGATCCTGTTCCTATATATATATATATATATATATATATATATATATATATATATATATATATAGTGGAGATTTCAAATGAGAAGACATTTTTTGTAAGAAGAAAAGAGAACAAATTTCAACTAATAAGAATGATTTATTTTACTTCATTTAATATAAGTATTTAATGTTACTATAAGGGTACATTGGTAAATCTACATAGGTCATTAATTTGTAGTCTTACTCTTTAATAGCTAACTACATTAAATAATTTGTAACTTATCTTCAAAATATATATTTAAAAAAAATAAGGGTTATTGGATTTTATCACCCCAAACTATTGGCTATTGGCCGCTGCCACCCCCAACTATCACTTTGACGACCGTCACCCATAACTTAACACTTAGTGTGTTCTGTCACCACGTTGTTAACTGATCACTAACTTTTGATCCTGTTACTATACTTTTTGGGGTGTCATGGGGATCTAGGAAGGTTCTAGGGATCTTAGGACACCCCTAAAAGTATAGTAACAAGATCAGAAGTTAGTGATCTGGTGACAGAACATACTAAGTGTTAAGTTGGGGGTGGCGGGCGTCAAAGTAATAGTTGAGGGTGGCAGCGGCCAATGACCAATAGTTAAGGGTGATAAAATCCAATAACCCAAAAAATAATAATAATAATTTAAAGTGTAGGATAAATTACGAGTTGTGTAGGATAAATTACGAGTTTTGTATGATAAATTTCAACGTGTATGATGAATTTTGAAATATGTAGGATAACTTTTGATGTGTGTAGTCAAAAAAGTTAGTGTGAAGGATAATAGTCTTTATGACTAATTAATTAGTCAAAAATGATAATAAATAAGATAAGTGAAAAAACTATTTAATGTTTTACAAAATTACTCTTTGTTCTTTTTCTTCTCAATTAAATTTTCTTCTCAAATGAACATTCCCCTATATATATATAGGGTAAGGCTCATGCGAGAACCACCTTTATTACGAGAACCGCGAGAACCAATGTGAACACAAACTAAAATAGCTAAAATACCTAAAAAAAACCTAACCCCCAAGCTAAATGCTAAAAATTAAAACCCCCAAAAAACCTAAGCCCCCCTCCCCCACCCCCCAAAAACCTAAGCCCCCCACCCCCAAGCTAAAATGCTAAAAACTAAACCCTCAAAAAATCTAAATAAATAAAAAATAAAAGCTAAATTTTTTTTAATATTTTTTAAGTTAAAATCACTAATTTTAGTAACAATTTTTTTTTCTACTAAAAGTAGTGATTTTTTTATAAAAAATATTAAAAAAAATTGTGTGTTTATTAGCTATTTTTGGTTATGTTCACATTGATTCTCGCGGTTCTCGCAATAAGGGTGGTTTCTAACGGATCTTTGTCCTATATATATGATTAGGTTCAAGAGTGAACACTAGTGTAGTTTGCGAACTGAGAGAACTAATCATGACCATACATGTGTGTAGATCAATGGCTAGGATTTGATGATGAAATACACTAGTGTATTTTACGATTTGATGATGAAATCCTAGCCATCCACGTGTGTAAATCAATGACCAAGATTTGTTCACTCAGTTCGCAAATAAATTAGTGTTCACTCTAGAACCCCACAATATATGTTACTAGGTTAGTTCCCCGTGTGTTACACGGGTTGAACAATTTAAACTATTTAATAAATATTTCTTGTAAATACAAACCAAAGAGGGAGACATTTATATACCAAATTGACATAAATAAGTTAATATAAATATGATGTATGTTAGTATTATAAAATTTATCAGAGAAGCATGTAATCAAACTGTCGCTGAAAATAATACAAAAATAAATATATTATATAATACGTATTATTGTATTTCCGTATTTCATTACATTTAAAATTTAGTGATAAATAAAAAGTTAGAATGGATGTAAATTACAAAGACACTCAATGTTAAAAAAAATATGTAACATGAATAATGATAATTTACGAATATTTTCATTAAATGTATTATTTGAAGATTTGGAAAGTTGTTACTGAGATTTCAGGATTTTTTTTTGAGTAAATTGCCATTTTCGCCCCTGAGGTTTGGGCACATTTGCCATTTTAGTTCAAAATGACACTTTGGTACCATTTCGCCCCTGAGGTTTGGGCACATTTGCCATTTTAGTCCAAATAATGACACTTTGGTACCATTTTGCCCCCCACGTTTGTAACTTTTTGCCATTTTCGTCCAAAAATAAAGTAACTTGGTTAGCCATTTGGACGAAAATGGCAAAAAGTTACAAACGTGGGGGGCAAAATGGTACCAAAGTGTCATTTTGGACTAAAATGGCAAATGTGCCCAAACCTCAGGGGCGAAAATGGCAATTTACTCTTTTTTTTTTTTTTTTTGAAATTAGGATTAACTATTATCAAGATTTTAGGATTAATATTTTTTTAATTTAGGATTAACTATGAAACTAAAGAGATAAGTAAACCAATGTGTGACACATGTCATTTATTGAAACCATCTAATTTTTTGTTTTCCGCCTCTTTCTTATAGTTATCTTATATTAATTAAATATTAAATTAATATTAAATCGTATCCTACTTTGAATTTGAAATAGAATCCTTCTATTTTTCAAACAAAGTGTTATCTTCGAATTTAAAATTGTTAATTTAAAATAAGATGTTTTTAATTTTTCTTTTGGAAAATAGA
This sequence comes from Helianthus tuberosus, assembly GCA_030545235.1. Classification (NCBI taxonomy): domain Eukaryota; kingdom Viridiplantae; phylum Streptophyta; class Magnoliopsida; order Asterales; family Asteraceae; genus Helianthus; species Helianthus tuberosus. The sequence continues at coordinate 11,891,113 of CM060436.1, forward strand.
AAATAGATGACTCCAATGAATGACACGTGTCACATATTAGTTTATTTATATAGTATAAATTTGGTATATAAAATTACATTTATTCAATCCGTACAATACACGAGGTTCCTTAAAGTTTTTCCTTTATTTAATATATTAACAAAAAAACATATTCATTTATGCAACAACCAATTGATGAAAAACAATAGATTTGTGAATATAAAACACGTATTAGTAATTAAAAATATATTAAAATAAAATACTATATAAATTGAAATAAATAAAATACTATATAAATTGAAATTGTAAGATTAAAGGAGAGGGTGCCACGTGACATTATTTGAAATTCTTTATTTTATTTTATCTGCTAAGAGCATGTGTAGTGTGGCGTTTTTTTTTTAAATTTTAAAAATAACGCCAAACCCCCCCCCCCCTTACATAGGGCGTTGTTTGGCATTTTTTTTTTGAAAAAAAAGTGAATCAGCGTTTTATTAACAACGCTCAACCAAACAAATTGCATGAGGATGAGATGTTGACTGGCCAATGGGAGTGGTCCAAGTGTAAGTTTCATTTTCTTATTTTTTTAATCCTTTTCTCTATAAAAAACAATTGTTTAATGATTGGAAGGGGCGTTATTGAGCATTATTCCCACTACGTCACTTTTGCAATAACCCCTAATAATGTCCCATGCTGACTGGACTGCCACATGTCGGAAAACGCCCCATGGTGGGGGCATTATTGAGCTAAACCACTACACATGGTCTAATGGCTTGACCCAAAAAGAAATACAGTAGCCTAGCTCCCAAAACTAAGTTATATTTGTTGACACGTAGTTCGAGCCTCGGGGCAGGCAAAAAAACTTATCTTTACTATAAAATATATAATTTACAAACATTTGCTTTTATATGTTTTTAAACAAATAAATAATAATAAATTAAATTGTTATTATTATTTTGAATTTAGGATTAACTATAAAACTAAAGGGATTATATTTTAGGAGCCACGTGACATTATTTGAAATTCTTTATTTTATTTTATCTGCTAACAAAATGGGCGTGACCCAAAAAGAAATACAGTAGCCTAGGTCCCAAAACTGAGTTATATTTGTTGACACGTAGTTCGGGCCTCGGGGCAGGCAAAAACAACTTATCTTTACTATAATTTATAAACATTTACTTTTATATGTTTTTAAACAGATAAATACTAATAAAATTAAATTGTTATTATTATTTTGAATTTAGGATTAACTATAAAACTAAAGGGATTATATTTTAGGAGGGAAAATATAATTCTAGATAGTCTCATTGATTGCCATGTGTATCAAATTGGTTTACTTTATTATATATATAGAATATAGATTTAGAGATCACTAGTTATTTAAATATTAAAAAAACACACACACTGTTTATATTTACTGGTAGGCATGTATATAGTGTGGTGCAAGCATGATTATAATGCTTTTCCTATTTCTTCTTTCAGTTACGAGTGTCAAAACAGAACATATAGTCAAGGTTTCGGTTTTTAGATATTTTATTTGAAAGATGCAATTATATATATATTATATATATTGTTATAGAAGTACGATGAATACTAATTTTAAATTTAAAATAATATATAGTTTCTTTAATATTTTATTATTTTAATATTATAATACCTTATTATTATATTTACTTTCAACATATTTTATTTTTTTATTTTTTTAAGTCATATTCCCTTTTTTAGTTTGCCTTTTGATTTTCATAATTTTTTAATAATATTACATTTATCAATCAATTTAATATTTTTTTAATAACTGTCGTTTGTTAATTAAAAAAAAAACTTAAGTACGCAATTATCCCCCCCCCCCCCCCCCAAGATTCCGATACAAGTGTTGTTAAAAATGAAGGTTTATTCAAACTAGAGTATTTATTTTGTATCGTTTTACGGTACGATAAAAAACTAAACCGATTCTACCGTTTGGCTTTTAAAACAACATTCTTTATTTTCAAATATCGTTTGTTTAACATTATCATTTTCTCTGTTTCGCCGCAACGCGCGACGCCACTAAAAACTAGTATACATAAAAGCACGCAATTACAATATTTAAAATACTTTGACACAAACTCTAACTAATTTTACCAATAATTAGAACAGGGGAAAAAAACAAAGAGTTGATTGTGTACGTTGGTTGTATACTTGTATTAAAAAGAAGAGATATAAATATGTGTACTTAAATAACAATATTAGGTTATGAAAAAACAACAACAAAAAATATAAATTCAAGCAACAATTAATAAGATAAAATGCTGCATATTCAACAAAAATATAAATTCAAGCAACAATTGGCTATAGGGTGTGGTCATGACCCTCATGGTTATCATGATCCTCCATATCAACGTCATGTCACTCACTTTTAATCCATCATTCAAAACCACTACCCTAAGGGTGTGGTCATGACCCAAGCCATTATTCTCTTTATTTTAATTTATTTTTGTGAAAAGGAAAGGAGGAAATTAAAAAAGGAAAAGAGGTCCATGGTTTAATCCATGTCAACCATGGTGAATGAGACAAATGGGTGGTGTAACAATCCATTAATGATCATATGTGACGATTGATGACCCAACCCATGCCCCCCACACAATAAGATAAAATGCTGCATATTCATAGTCATTATATTAGGACATCAAAATCATTTAACACGGTCATCATTTAATTTAACAATAGTTGGGATATATTTAGTAAAAATGACTCACTAACTACTAAATAAATAATAATAAATTTAATACAACACAATGTGTTAAAAAGCCTTGATTGTTAAAATCACTCCTGTTCCAACATTTTCCTAAAAACCAATATATGATTGTTAAAATACTTTATTATTATTTATGGTGGACAACAACAACAATAATAATACAATACAGGACACGTGTCCTTTATTTATTGGCAGACATGTATATAGTGTGGTGCAACCATAAATATAATGTTCTTCTTCTTCCCTGCTACACTCTTTCTTTTTTCACAGAAACAAAAGCTTTGAAATCTTTTGGGTTTGGATGGGGGTGGCACCTCCACAAGATGCGAATGCGTGAGGCTTCCGGATCCCGATCGCGAGCTCGTTCCAGTGAAGGAGCTTGAAGTTCTTGGCACGGTTTCTTTGAAGACGAGTTGTAATCCAAACAGTGTTGGAGGTAACAACCATGCATAATATAGCTAGATTTATAATTTTTTCAGTTTGTTCATGTGAGATCTGTAGAAATTTCTGAGATTTGTTATTTAAATTTGCTAATGTACAAAAAGTTACTTAATAAAAGAAAAAAAAAAACATCGATCTAAACCATATGTTTCATTGTTTATTGATTATGAAAACCAAATGAGAAATGTTTCATTGTTAGTTATGTGTTATTGTTATTATTATTATTATTATTATATTTTTTGAACAACCATGAATATATAGCTAGATTTATAAATTTTTCAGTTTGTTCATGTGAATGTGAGATCTGTAGATATTTATGAGATTTGTTGTTTAAATATGCTAATGTACAAAAAGCTACTTAATAAAAGAAAAAAAAAAACATCATTCTAAGAAAAAGAAAACCAAATGAGAAATGTTTCATTGTTTTTTTTTTGGGTAAAGGAATGTTTCATTGTTTGTTATGTGTTATTATTTTTTATTTTTTTAACAATCATGCATAATATAGCTAGATATATAATTTTTTCAGTTTGTTTATGTGAGATCTATAGATATTTATGAGATTTGTTGTTTAAATTTGCTAATGTACAAAAAGTTACTTAAAAAAGAAAAAAAACATCGATCAAAACCATATGTTTCATTGTTAGTTGAAAATTAAAATTGTTAGTTATGTGTCATTAATTAAGGGATTATGTTTGGGGTTTAATTTCTGTTTGCTGATTTGGTTTGGTTTAATTTTATGTTCTAAATGTTTCATTGTTGACCAAATGTGCCTTAAGAAACAAGTTGAGGGCTGTTTTTGTAATTATTTGAAATTAAAATTGTTAGTTTTGTCATTGTCAGGGTTGATAGTGTAAATTTTATTAAAAAAACGTATTTGAAGCGTCGTTTAGGGTTTAATCCATGTCCGCTTATTAGGTTTAATACCCTATTCTAAATATTGTCGTATCTTTTCAGAAGAAAATACCCCCACAAGACAATTCTGGATGCACTCCACAAGGCCCTAGCGGCCTCACATAGTCACATGTGAAGGAGTATGAGGTTAAGGTCGTGTGTATTGGTGTGTCTGGTGTTGATACGGATTAAGATAAGGAGAACATGCAGAAAATGCTGAGGTCGATGTTCTAAACCTTTTCGTTTTTCTCGTTTTAGTTTGTACTTAACAATATCTTATTATGCAGAGCAAAGTTCCCAGATTCGGGCACCCTTCTTTTCGTCGTCAACGATTCTCCCCCCGCATTGGCAAGTGGTGCGGAATACGGATGCGTGTTGATTTCTGGGATCAGCTGCATCGCTTACGACTGTTCCGCCTGCGGAGCCGAAGCTCAATCCGCTGGTTTGGGTCCCTTTTTGGGCGACCGGGGCAGCGGATTCGGAATTGGTGCTGAAGTCGTGACTGCAGTTTATGTTGTAGTGGTTGCAAACAAGCTTTGTTTGGGTGGAGTAGGTTTGATAACTTTTATAGATAATATATATGAATTTTATATGTTTTCATGTATATTCACCTCTCACTTTGTTCACTATTTTTTATTTAGATTAATTTGTTCATCGCAGAAAGCCAGGCTTCGTTTTTTCTTGTGATTGTAGGTGGGGTGTTGGAGAACGCAGAAGGGTTTGGCAAAATGGTAGTTGATAAAGTTAAAACCACATTCCCTCAGGTTGTGCTTGTTAAACCTAGTGTGAGTTTACGTTTAATAGTACACAATTTGGGTTGTTTTTCGAACCGTTGGAAGAACGAATTTGAATCTGTTTGTTATTGTTTCTTCTAGGTCACTCTTGCCTTTGGGGCGGCCTGGTTGGCTTGTAAGAAGGTAAGAGAGCATCTAAAGATGAACAAGCGTAAGAGAGAATCTGAAGATGAACAAGAATGGAGTTTGATCTGCTACAAAATCGTTTGTGAGTTTGAATATTCGGTGAGCTTTTGATTTGCTACTTAGTATTTTGGACATGATTTGCAGAATATTTGGTGAACTGTTGATTTGCTACTTAGTATTTTGGACATGATTTGCAAAAGGTTGCATTTGAATTGTTTATCTTATATCTTTTGGGTGAAGACATTTGTCTGATTCGGCTCTTGTTGGTGAAGAGTTGCTTAATGCTTAGTTCTTTTGGAAATGTCCAAAAGAACTAAGCATTAAGCAACTCTTCACCAACAAGAGCCGAATCAGACAAATGTCTTCACCCAAAAGATATAAGATAAACAATTCAAATGCATTCCAAAAGAACTAAGCATTAAGCAACTCTTCACCAACAAGAGCCGAATCAGACAAATGTCTTCACCCAAAAGATATAAGATAAACAATTCAAATGCAACCTTTTGCAAATCATGTCCAAAATACTAAGTAGCAAATCAACAGTTCACCAAACATTCTGCAAATCATGTCCAAAATACTAAGTAGCAAATCAAAAGCTCACAAAATATTCAAACTCACAAACAATTTTGTAGCAGATCAAACTTCATTCTTGTTCATCTTTAGATTCTCTCTTACGCTTGTTCATCTTTAGATGCTCTCTTACCTTCTTACAAGCCAACCAGGCCGCCCCAAAGGCAGGTGTGACCTAGAACAAACAATAACAAACCGATTCAAATTCGTTCTTCCAACGATTCGAAAAACAACACAAATTGTGTACTATTAAACGCAAACTCACACTAGGTTTAACAAGCACGACCTGAGGGAATGTGGTTTTAACTTTATCAACTACCATTTTGCCAAACCCTTCTACGTTCTCCAACACCCCACCTACAAGCACAAGAAAAAACGAAGCCTGGCTATATGCGATGAACAAATTAATCTAAATCAAAAATAGTGAATAGAGTGAGAGGTGAATATACAAGAACACATATATTTATTATCTATAAAAGTTATCAAACCTACTCCACCCAAACAAAGCTTGTTTGCAACCACTACAACATAAATGGCAATCACGGCTTCGGCACCAATTCTGAATCCGCTTCCCCGGTCGCCCAAAAGGGACCTAAACCAGCGGATTGAGCTTCGGCTCCGCTGGTGGAACAATCGTAAGCGATGCAGCTGGTCCCAGAAATCAGCACGCATCCGTATTCCGCACCGCTTGCCAATGCGGGGGGAGAATCGTTGACGACGAAAAGAAGGGTGCCCGAATCTGGGAACTTTGCTCTGCATAATAAGATATTGTTAAGTACAAACTAAAACGAGAAAAACGGAAAGGTTTAGAACATTGACCTCAGCATTTTCTGCACGTTCTCCTTATCTTAATCCGTATCAACACCAGACACACCAATACATACGGCCTTAACCTCATACTCCTTCACATGTGACTATGTGAGGCCGCTAGGGCCTTGTGGAGTGCATCCAGAATTGTCTTGTGGGCATTTTCTTCTGAAAAGATACGACAATATTTAGAATAGGATATTAAACCTAATCAGTGAACAGGGATTAAACCCTAAACGACGCTTCAAATACGTTTTTAATAAAATTTACACTATCAACCCTGACAATGACAAAACAACCAATTTTAGTTTCAAATAATTACAAAAACAACCCTCAACTTGTTTCTTAAGGCACATTTGGTCAACAATGAAACATTTAGAACATAAAATTAAACCAAACCAAATCAGCAAACACAAATTAAACCCCAAACACAGTCCCTTAATTAATAACACATAACTAACAATGAAACATATGGTTTTGATCAATTTTTTTTTTCTTTTTTAAGTAACCTTTTGTACATTAGCAAATTTAAACAACAAATCTCATAAATATCTACAGATCTCACATAAACAAACTGAAAAAATTATATATCTAGCTATATTATGCATGATTGTTAAAAAAATAATAATAACACATAACAAACAATGAAACATTTCTCATTTGGTTTTCTTTTTCTTAGAATGATGGTTTTTTTCTTTTATTAAGTAGCTTTTTGTACATTAGCATATTTAAACAACAAATCTCATAAATATCTACAGATCTCACATGAACATACTGAAAAATTTATAAATCTAGCTATATATTCATGGTTGTTAAAAATAATAATAATAATAACACATAACTAACAATGAAACATTTCTCATTTGGTTTTCTTTTTCTTAGCATAATCAGTAAACAATGAAACATATGGTTTAGATCAATTTTTTTTTTTCTTTTATTAAGTAACTTTTTCTTTTCTACTGATGAACAAATTAAGCCTATTGGTAAGCGAGTCACACGGCTAGACACTTTCTTTTTTTAGGAAATTGGATTCTAACATTCCCATCTAAACTAAATGTTATTGGCCATTATCGATCTCTCCTAACTATTTTTCACTAGCAGTCTCACCTAACTATTTTTCTCTCAACAGTCCCCAGTAAAAAAAAAAGAAAAAAGTTAACAATGTTAATAAAAATGCTGGCGTGGCAGCTGCTGTGATGTGTCAAAAATACGACGACGTGTGGCATGCGTTTTTTTTTTGTATTTCTTTTCCCTTACATCTTTTAATCCGTTAACGCTATAAAACCAACAATCATACTTACAAAACCATAACTTATCACATTTAAACCTAACACTGTAAAAGCAATCGACGAAGTAGAAGCTTTGATCATCAAGAAATGTTCAAGACGATCAAGAAACTATCATCAACCAACGTTCAAGACGATATAATTTAAGGTGTGTCATTATATGATTTTCGATGTTAAACCTAGTAACTTTTTTAAAAATTATATGGTAGTAGGATGGCAGATACGATGACTGTGAAAGCTTGGCATGGTGGCAAGCTTAATAACAAACCAAAATTGCATAATTTTTGGGGGGTGAATCTGATATGTTCAAAGTAATAAAATGTCATATTTTGAGATATGGATTTTGTAATGGAGTGTGGGTCATATAAAAGTAAGGATTTTAAAATGTATCACGTAGTTCCTAGGATGAAGTTTTGAAGATGGTGTTGTGAAGCCGGACAATGACATGATGCTGAAATTGGGAGATGATGTCAGACATATTTTCATCTTTACTGTCAAAAGCCACAATTCATGTTTAGTACACTCCCCACAACTCCAAACAAACCTGCAGGTTATACCAGGGCAACTCCTACTAGACTTCCCACACCCACCAAAGTTTTTTTTTTTTTTTTTGAAAGGCAAACTTCTAATAGTGACCATTGTGACCTCCGCACATTTGCGACCCTCTCCAAGAACATGGGCCCAGTTAGCAAGGCTAGTGCTGGGTTAACCAGTCTTGGGTCGAAGGCTTTCCCTTGGAAACTGTACTGCCTCCACACGATTTTACTCGCTGGAGTAACAGTCAGATGAAAACCGGGGTGACACAGGATCAAACCCTCCTCGGTGGGTTTTTCACCATCATAGCGCACATGTCACACCCATTTGCCACCGCCGGGAATCGAACCGGGGTCTCCCAAGTAAACACCCGGTCCAACAACCAACTGAGCTAGAGGGGTGGACAACACACCCACCAAAGCTAACACTTCAGAACAACTACCTATAACTCCTCAAAACAAAACAGTTACCATTTCTGAACCACCTACAAACACTACAAACCAAAACAACACCACAAACCAACAAAACTCCTACACCCTCCAAGAAAAGGGGGCAGACCTAAGAAGAATTCAGTTGCACCATCCACAACAGAAACAACATTTGAAAACCCTATGCAATAGTCACAACTGTCACAGGGAATATAAAAGTCTAGGGGAAGACCAAAGAAGGCTGCCAAAGCTACCCATCAGTGACACCCCAGATGCTTAAACTTGTTATGGATGTTTTCTTATTTGGTTTATTGTTTTTCATTCTAGTCTAGCTTTTTATTTCCTTCCACAACGACTCCAAATAAGTATTTGATAAACATATTAAAAGGATATTTGTATTAATTTAGTATATCATGTAAATATTTTATTATTAGTAAATATAATTTAATTTAAATTCTGTTTTCATTGCAATACGGTCTTTATTATTCTAGTTGCTACTAGGGGTGATCTTTAGATTGAATTCGGGCTCTTTCGACTTGTTCAAATAAGAAAAAAATACAGAAAAGTTAAAAACTACAAAACACACACACAACTCGAACCTAGATAAGACGATGGGTATCGGGAATTTGGAATTAAAAAGGGTAGTTGCACGGTACCCCTGACCGCGGAAGGGATCTCCCTTCCCAGTTCACCACCCGACAAGGATCCCTGGCGGCAAATACCCATAGCCATCAAAGAGGGGTAAGAAACATGTTTCAAACCCGAGACCTCGAGTGTCCTCGGTCCGGCTTAAAGCGGGTGTCGGTGGCCACCAAAGTGGCACTAATGGGAATTGAACTTGGGTCTCCATTGGAGAACCCAAGTCACTCCACCACTAGGCCACTTGTGGTGGTTGGGAATTTGGAATTAGGGTTAACTGGTGTGAGACTTTGAGTCATGAACTCGCGATTGTCGACAGCAGTTTGAATGAGCATATATAGGCAATTGCGATTTGCGAACATTGTTTACCAACATTAGGTAAAAGACTTTTTTGGGCCATGACACATGTGATTTAACTTGCTACTACCACCTAATATATTAGTGACCCAAACAGAGAGTCCAACTTATACATACATGTAAACACAGTTTTATTTATCTATGTAAGCTAGGCCCTCTATCAACCTCATTCCAGCCCACTTTCAGCAACTAGCCCATACATAAAATCCATAAACAAATCACTTTCTTACTGGCATTTAGTTTTTTTTAACGGCAAATTTGGATATCGTGCCACTAGCGGAATCACCCGATCATATCTATCTCAACTAGGCAAAATGTCTAAACGCCAATTCAGGAGGAAAGCCAATTGGTCCCAAAGTCTTATCTCACTCTCAAAATGCCACTAGGCTGTAAAGCCATGGGCTAGTGGCAATTAGTTTGAAATCGGATTTTTTCACAAACAATTTATGATTATTGCAAATCCATACTACTGAAGACTTGAATTTAATCTAACATGCTATATAGAAATAAAACACAGTGCATTTCAGTCTACATCAAACATTAAATGTACGTACTGATGATATAATCATAGTCCATAGTATTAAAATGTCTTAATAAAAATAGCTACAGCTTAATTAATGTAATTTTATATTTGTCTCGCATGCAATAATAAGAAAAGTATTCTATGGGTCACTAATTTTTTTTTTTGCTTCACTTAAATAATAAACAGTTAATAAAACAAAACGGCTGATGATATATCATCTTAAAGTATCTTCATAATAATTTTTCTTACAAGATTAATACAAGTGTTAAATGTCACTATCTTATGGGTAATAGGTTTAGTTTAGAGGATATATCATCCCCCCCCCCCCCCCCCCCCCCCCCAAAAAAAAAAAAAAAAACCTACCTTTAATAAAGAAATAGAATTAAGTGTCACGTCTTCAGTTATAGACATGTCAACATCTTAACAAGTCAATGAAGTCATTAGACTAGAGGGTATGGAGAGCCCCATCCTCAAGAGGATGGGCCGTCACGTCACCGCCACGTAGGAAGGGCCTGAGGAGGATGAACCTAAGGGGTGGAGGATGAACCCCTTTATATATATATATATGTATGTATGTATAGATGTGTGTGTGTTAGGGGAGAGGAGAGAGGCCCGTCTTCATTGGCTTGCGGAGGACGATGTTCACGGAAGAAGGGGCGGCGACGGGTTAGGGGGGTGGTCTTTTGGGGCGGCGACGGGAGGACGGGCCAGAGGACGGAGCCCATACCCTCTGGTCTTAGGTTATTGAATAACATAGGTTAAAAAGAATATTATATTCTTAGGACCCACATGGTATTTTAGTTGAATATCATAGTAAGACTGCGGGGTATGGGGCGGGGGTTTGGGCGTGGGTGGGCTGAAAACGCCCAAGCCACCACCCCGGGTGGGCATGGGTTTGGGCGTGGCCCTTCTAGCGTGGGTTTGAAGCCGGGCGAGATTGGGCGTGTTTGATAGAAGATTTTGAAAAAACCACGCCCACTACGGGTGCTTAACAAAGTTGGAGAAAAAAAATATTTCAATTAAAAACAGGAAAAGACAAAGACTCAAATAAACCTTTTTCCTTTTTTTTCTTTTAGCATTGTGATGCAGTCCTTATGGGTCAGAATCAACAATATTTAAGTTATATCAGGATTAGGATTTGTTGAAATTAAATACATTTTTTTTAATTTTATTTAATGTGTCGAGTTATAGAATTATAAGTGTTCCTCGGGCTATTCTTCCAGTGAAACTATGATCTGCTAATGATCGGAGCGGTAACAAGTAGAAGTGAAACCAGTAGGTGTTGGAGAGCAAAATGCTAAGGACATAGCTGATCTTTGCATAGAAAAACCTATTGAATAAATAGGAAATAAAACTATGTGCTATAAACACAATTTTTTTATCGGCATTTATTTTATGCTAATAAGCTTATAATATATTCTCCTATGTTTCATTTGCAACTTGATGATTTGGTTGAAATATGTATTAGAAGAAAGGATATTTACACTCATTACTTTTGTACAGTTGATGACTTCATAAGTTGCTATATATATAACTAAAGAATAATCCTCCCCTCGTGGCCCAGTGGGTATTCCCACTTGGGTTAAGTCGGCCGGCCCTCCTTGGAGGTCACCGGTTCGACTCCCACTCGTGGTCTTAGGGGGGGACGTCCCAATGATGGATCGTATCCTACCGAGGCATGGTGCGGTCCTGAGGGCAACCCGGTTTTACCCAGCTGTTACCCCAGTGAGTCTCTCGTGTGGGGGCAGTATGGTTTCCGGGTGGAAGTCAGCTTACACGGGGGTCGGGGCCCAATCGAACATCGCGTCCTCAGATGCGGGGCTGACGGGGGATTGTCTTCGACATGAACCCGGTGACCACTGGTCAAGTACATAGAAAGTCACCTTCCAAAAAAAAATATATAACTAAAGAATAGTGTGTATTTGTGCATATATAAAAAAATGGTTGGATTTATAAAATGTGTGTTTATTGACTTTATAAATAACTAGGTTATATACCCGTGAGCTTCACGGGTTATCACCCGAGACTGCTTCCCGGGTAGTTTTATTGTATTACTTATTAAAAATTTATACTTTTTTTAAATATAAAATATTAATAGGTTATCACCCGTGAATACTCACGAGTTCGGAAATTTAAATTTTATGAAACACAATTGTGTATATTTTAAAAAAATGAATAATGCGTGATGACTAAGGCATATTAATTAAACATTAAGAACGTCTTCAAAATTAAAAATAGTTATCAAATATAAGAGAAAGAACAAAGTTGATCATATTCGTTAACATGATCATTAAAAGAATCTTAAATTACTGAACCCCAGTTTCTTGCTTAACATGTGCAATGAAGAAAGTTGAAATTTCAATGGTCCAAAAATACAATACAATACTACCAATTGCAATCATGGGTGGCTTTTTGCCTTTGGGGGTATCCGGGCGGCTGAGATTTGTTATAGGCCGTGAAAAAAAACTTGTTGTGATTATCTTAAATGTAATTTGGATCCATCAAACTCTCTAGAATTTAACCCAGCATGCGTTGTGGCGCTCTAAACCGAATCGTTCTATAAACTTTAATAGATGCAAAATAACAAATATGGTTAAAAAGAAACAACAAATTAATCATAAACGTCGTTAAAAATCAAAGCTCTATAATTTGTCTATGCGCCTTCATAATCCTCCAACATTTTCAACACCATTAGTCCAAGGATTTTCCACACCCTTGGGTTCACCTTATTTCCCACTTGGCACTCACTTCACCTAAAGCCAGTTTCTCTGCATAACATTGTAGGATCCTCGATTTTGGGAGCTTCGTGTGGATAGCTTGAACCACCGCCTTGGTTAAAACAACCGCCGCCTCTACTGCCGCGCCCACGGCCTCCTGGGGCGTAATACCGTTCACCTTCGGCAGGTTTCAAAAACTCGTTGATGCTGAGTGACTGTAACCACAAATACGTTCTTAGCATGTTCAAATAAAACTAAGAATTGAAAAGTTTGCTCGACAATAGAAGTCGAAACAACATAGGATTACCTTCTTAGCGCGTTCTTCTTTTTCAGCAATCTCTTTACGTTTATCTTTATCAGAACCCTATAAAACAATTCCAAATCAGTTAAAGTTACTAAAATTAAAAGAGCTCATGAAAGTAACTTGTAAAACCCTCGTATAAAATAAAAAAAATTACTCACCAATTTGACAAAAATGTCATCATTAGTTTTCTTGTTTGAGAGTTGTTGCATGGATGCAAGCTCTTTGTCAACTTCCACCTTCCGTTCTTCGGTCTTGAGTGCTTCCCGAGCTTTCCGCTTCTCTTCTAAAACCTTCTGGTATTCTTCAAGCGTCATTTCCTGCATCACAACATATCCAACAAATTTGCATCGTCAAACGTTCAGAATCATTAATAAAACCGTTACAAAATCAAGACGAGCATAAATTAAGTATTCACATTATTCTCAGGCTCCTCGACACGTTCATTAGCCGTGCGTTTTTCACATCAGCTGTGTCTTCTTCGGGATCGGGCTTATCAGACGCCACGTTTTTCTCGTTTTCAACCACCTCTTCTTGAATCTCCCTGTGACAGAAAAAATTATAAGAATCTTACAAAAACAAATATTATTTCATAAAAAAAAAACAATTGGGTAAGTAGAAAAAATACTGGTTGATTTCATCAGCCTAAGTTCCCCAGTTCCCACGGCCCGCTCCCTCGCGCTTTAATTCATTCCTGCACATAAAATGAAAAAAAAATCACGTTAAGCCGATAAAACGATCACAGTTCAAAACATGAATTTTGAAAAACATTGTATCCATAATTTCAGATTAAAAATAAAAGAAAAGGATTTTACCCACGCCCTATGCCGCTATGACGTTCATATGTCCTACGTGGACGTTCTCCATCCTCACCACCATCACCATTAGCAAAAGACATACGACGGTCACTACGAAAACCGCCATGAGGACCACCATAACCACCACCACCACGTCTCTCAGAAGACTTTCCATCAGACTCTTCGATACCACGGTTACCAAACGAACCCTCATTGTTGGCCGAATCTCTATCGTATCCACCACTTCCACGCCCACCACAACCGTACCCACGACCACCACGCCCGCCACTCCCACCTTCATTTCTGGCTTCTCTCACTACATATATATAAATCCAAAAGATAATCATGCACACATAAGACTACAAACAGCATCATCAAATATCCGTATACATAATCATTCTCAAAATAGGATATTAAACATTACAAAAAAGTATCAACCAACCAATCATGCTTCCAACTTAGTAAGTGTACATCAATAAAACATAACTCAACAATACGGTAATCTCATTAAGTCGTGCACGTTTAAAATGACCATCTCATTATCGTGGTCTCGATAAATAAACATTGCATATGATTATCCAGGTATTAAGGGGTCAAATAGTTGCATATATTACTTCTACCAATAATAAAATTTTCTCACTCAACCTATAGTTGTCAATGGCGAATAGCGATAAGCTACCATCACAGCCTCAAAAGACATAAGAACACCCAAACACCATTACCTACTAAAAGTTTCAATGTTTCATCACAACCAATTATCTAATTCTAGTATAAAATGGTCACATTCAACATAAACACAACCTTCTTGTTTGTAGAGATTGGTGGTGGTGACAGGTGGAGTTGAGGCTAGGCCTGAAGATGTTTTTATTTGTAGTTGTGAAGTTCTTTTTTTTATTGCAGGGTGGTTATTGAGTTGCTCCCCAAAACAAGTGTACAATTCTTAAGTCAAAGAATGAATGAAAATATGCTAGCCAGACACTTTTTCTTTTGGCAATTTGACCATATTACTCTTGTTGATTATGCTATTTTATTTATAGGTTTTGTTAATCAGTTGATTTATTTGGTCCAAATGGTCAAAGTACTGGTTTGGTTTTCTAAACCAGTTCCTAACCTGACATGATACCACACTTGAAACGGCGTTGACCCAAGCCGACTACAACCTGACCAAAACCGTTAGTTTGTATATCGGTTCATACTTCAAATTGAGGGATAGGGGTGTGTATTTCTGACACGAACCTAACACGAAATTCGCGGGTTTAGGTTTAGTCTAAACGGGTTCGGGTCAGTTTCAGGTTGAACCCGCGAACCCGTTTAGGTTAACGGGTCAGGTTCGGGTCAACCTGGTCAGGTTGGCGGGTTGACCCATTAACCCATTTATATTATATTATAATTTTTTATAATATATTTTATGTCATAAATTAAATAGGGTGTGTATTTTATACGATAATTATAGCTTAAAAAAGAAATTAACATAACATTTTATAATTTCAATATAATATTATTATATATATTTGTGTTTTTGAAGTAAATTTTAATAAATTAATTTCAGAAAAAAAAAATAAAAAATTCGGGTTGAACGGGTCGTGTTCGGGTCAACCCATAAAACTTTAGGTCGTGTTCAGGTTCATATGTATGATACGGTTTTCGGGTTCGGGTTCGTGTAAAATTTTCGGGTTCGGGTCAGGTTGAACCCGCTAACCCGCAAACTTAACTGTCTGTTACGGTTTTCTGTACTAATTAAACTGATATTTTTTGACCAATGCTACGTTCAGAATTTGTAAATAGGCTAATTGTAGTAAAAGAGAAAAAGAAGATTTAATCTTAAATCAATTAGTTATCGTTCTCAATTCATTAAGATTGATTTAGTACAGATCAATAATTAATGGACTCACCCACTTCACTAACAGACAGTTAAGTTGGTTGAATGTTTACCATTAGACCCTCCTAACTATTAACAATGACGATTAGCTCCCTAACTCAATTCTAACACATTTGTACCTAACAAAAGGATAGAACTGCAATGGATAGTGTTTGGATGTGCCTTTGGTGTTTGAAGTCGTGAAAGCCAACTCAAACTGAGTGTTTACTGTTTAAACTCTTCAATTGTCAAATAAATCAATTCGGATGTGCAGAAACATTCAGAGAATACTCAGAATTTTCAGTTAAAGGGCTATTTGGCATTGCATTTTTAAAGTGAGTACAGAATATTCAGAATCAAACAATCAGCTATAACATGCTGTAAGAGAGATAGTGTCTACTCTATTTGTAAACTTTTAGTGTTTATAACTGGTGTGGATGCTAATATATATAGCTTGTTAAAACTCTAAAACATGAACTTATAATCATATTATCAACTATAAACGCATCATATAAATGAACATAATTACACAAATCTTCATACATCATAACCTAATCAAAACATATCATATAAACAGCACATCGAAGAGTAAACAATCTCAATCAAAACCAAAAGTCTACCTACTTCTCATTTTCACCAAAAACAGATCAATAATTGAATAAAACAGTGAGTTGAAACAACAAATTGCCCTAAATTTGCCCTAATTTCGAAGGAGACAAACATAAAAATTCAAATTCAAGCAAAATTAAGGTGAAAGGTGACATTCACGAACCTGATTGTTGAAACAATAGCAACCCTTCCTTCAATAGCTAACACCCTGTACATGCACTTCACTAATTAACTTCATAAACTACAGAAAATTCAATTTCAATAATCTATATAAATACAGAAAACCAATAAACTTACCAGATGCACAACGGAGAGAGAGTATGATATGGTATGCTTTATATACTCCATCACAGGTTAAATATACAGAAGATGAACCAAAATTCAAACAGGAATCCGTGTGAAAGCTGATCTACACCGTAAGATTAGGTTTAAAAATCAACCACAACCGTAGGATCTGTGTTTCTTGTGAGAGATTTGTGTTTCTTGAATAGGAATTGGATTTTTATGCAAAGATGTGACTGTGTGATATGTGTTTCAGTCAGAAAGTGAGATACAGAAGTGTTGTTTTGGGTTTTTTGAAACCTAGCTCGAAGTGGAATGAATACAGAGGGATAAAGAGGGAAGAAAGGAAGAAGAAGATGAAAGGGGAAGAATGGTGGAGCGCGTGTGAGGTTTGAAGCTCTGATACCTGCAATAAGAAGAAGATGAAACAGAGATTTTGTCTTTATTGTTGACTTTCTACTTTCTATCCAGCCCGCGTATGTTTTTGTTAGAGTTTCTTTTTTTAAATCAAAATTGTGAGGAATTGACAAGTAGGATTAAATTAGGTTGGGGGTTGGATATGAGGACACGTGGCCTACTCAAACTTTTCCTTTATTATATAGGAAGATACGTCCATTACAAAGTCAACCCGGGATGATTTGTCTTAGCATTGATTTATATCTCATTTTGAAAACACAATACTTGTCTTAGCATTGATTTGTCTTTCATGCTTGAAAAGTCAAAGTTCAATTTGTTTAATGGGTAAATTACACTTTTCATCCTTTAGGCCTATGGGGTATGGGGCGTGGGTTGGGGGAAAACGCCCAAGTCACCACCCCGGGGGCTTGGGTTGGGGCTTGGGTTTGGGCGTGGCCCCCTTTGGCGTGGGTTTGAAGCCGGGCGTGGGGCGCCTAGCAAGGTGACATGGCGGGCTCTTAATGGCTATGTGTCAACTCATGCCCCCAACCCAAGCCCCACCATACCCCATGGGCGTGGGTTTTGGTGGTGGAGGGGCCCCCTTTCCACATGTCAACAAATGCCCCAACCCAAGTCCCCCATACCCCATGGGTGTGGGTTTTGGTGGTGGAGGGGCCCCCATTCCACATGTCAACAAATGCCCCAACCCAAGCCCCCTATACCCCACGGTCTTATGTTTGTATCTGATGACAATAGATAACTTTAATAATTACAGTCACAATTTTTTATTTGTAAAACCTATTACACTCCATGTTCTTTGGCCCTAGCCAGGTTAAAACATTTAGTTAAGTATGTCATGGTGCCACGCCAAAGAGGGCAATTTTGTCATTTTACTCATTTATTTTTATCTAAAAGCACATTCTCTCAACACACTACCTGGTGCCACCGCCATAAGCACCACTCACCACCACCAATGTCACACAAACACACGCACTTTTCTATCATCAATAAGAAACTCGACTCTTCTAGCACACTATGGAACAATATCTGGATCACTAGTATTTTGAAGGGATAAATTACAAGTTTTGTCCTTTATCTTTAGGGTATTTTACAGGCGGTGTCCTTTTTTTCAAATGTTGACAGGCGGTGTCCTTTATTAGGTATTTTGTTACAAGTTTTGTCCTTTCCACCCAACCTGGTTAAAAAACCCAGTTAATTGTTGACAGGCGGTGTCCTTTACTAGGTATTTTGTTGCAATTTTAGTTCTTTACCTAGGTATTTTGTTGCAAGTTTAGTCCTTTACACCCAACAATTAACATGGTTTTTTAACCAGGTTGGGTGGAAAGGACAAAACTTGTAACAAAATACCTAATAAAGGACACCGCCTGTCAACATTTGAAAAAAAGGACACCGCCTGTAAAGTACCCTAAAGATAAAGGACAAAACTTGTAATTTATCCTATTTTGAAGGCATGCTTTTCTTAATATGTAAGCCATCCATCTGAAACGAATCTTTAACCATGAAACTTTTGAACTTCACCAGAGAAGAGAAGACCGATGCTAACAGTGAATCACCAAATTCGAACAAGTTTCGCCTCTTTTAATGTTTCGATAGACTTGAGAATCTTGCTAGAGATCTTACCAATTCTTGTAAAGATATATTAATATATCCTGTTCCTATTTTCTAAAATTCACTACCTCCAAGAAAAAAAAATTAAATACACAAAATTTACATTCAAGTCTTAATTTTTTAAAGCCTCATAAATTCTCAAATACAGTTTATTAAGGGTCTAACTTCACGCTTAAAATTCTTCAAAACACATTGTATTCACCTGCAAAAAGATGTCGAAAAAACCCCAAATTCGTTCAAAATCGCAGCCGGATGATATTCCCAAACCCTAGGACGGCTATGGTGCGCTGTGATGGGAGTAGAGGAGATCGACAAGAAGACGCAGTGGTGGCAGCCGGAGTGGTTGGCTCGCCGGAGCAAACAACTTGCCGGCTGGTGGAGCCGCCGAGAGAGATGGCGGTGGTCGGTGACAATGGTGTGGCGGTCGGAGTTGGTTTGTGAGAGAAAGTAGATGAAGATGGTGGTGTTAGATGGTGGCAAGTGGTGGCGGTGGCTGTGGTGTTGAGATGGTGCTGGTTGGTTATGGCAGTAATGTTGGGATAAATGAGGGATCCATGGTGTGGTGGTGGTGGGTGTTATAATACAGGAATGGTTTTTATTATAATATATTTTTAGGACGTAAAATGACAAAGTTGCCCTCATGTGCCTTGCACATGCTATATTTAACTAAATTTTTTAACCTGGTTAGGGTAAAAGGACGTGGAGTGTAATATGTTTTACAAATAAAGGACTGTGACTGTAATTATTTAAGTTAAAGGGTATCTATTGCAATCTGATATAAACATAAAGGACGAAAAGTGTAATTTATCCTTGTTTAATTTATACCTACATGATACGATAGATCTAAGGCAGTGACGGATATAACCCTGTTTTGCGTGTTCACATCAACCCACTCACTTTGAAAAAAAAACTCGAAGCTAGAAGCTTAACCAAAGATACATTTACAATGGAAATTTATGAAGTTAAATTCACCCTTGCTTGACCATTCCAAAACTGGGATATTCATATAGTTTATAAAAGAAGATATTTATTTGAATACTATATTTGACTACTAACCATCCCACAACATGCATGTGATCCATGCAATGCGAAGTTACTTTCCATTCCATACGGAATGTATTTTGTGGGTCAAAGTATGTGGTCAAAAGTGGAAGTTGCAACATGCAATTGCTTGCGACTTAAGAAGAAGCATTAATGAAAATTGACCATGAACAAGGGACATTTAGGTAAATAACCAAAAAGATGTTGACTTTAGTCTAAACGACAAGTTTTCTAAAGGTGCTTTACCAATTATCACATGCCATGTTTACTCGCTTTCTCTAAACAAAATAATAGAAACCCGCGTTGCGTGATCCACCTCACATGTTACAATAATATACATGTGTATTTTTGTGTTTGTTATATTATAGAAAAAGAATAATAATAACAATCGGATTTCATTGTTAGTGTAACTTGGAAACCAAGTTCAATTGTAACGTGTGGTGTTTATAAACAAGTGGGATTATCTGTGATTCGTAGTGGACTTTTATCGGTATTAGTTCGGTTCAATACGAGACTGATGTTCGATATAGCAACCGAAAAGATATGCTTAAGAGGATATTGACATGTGTCTTACAACGATTGCTACTAATATTGATGTTGTTCGGCCCAGATCTGTTTGTTATGGTACCGTTACTGTAGTGCCACTTTCTATAGCTAATGATACCGAAACAATATTATATTGCGATTACAACTCCGTTCTCAGCGAATTTTATACCACCACATCGTGAAAACCATATAAACGAATACAGTACATGTACCGACGTTCAGACGTTACCAGTTAGGTTACTCACTATAAAGAAAAAACCAACTATATTTGACATGTTCAAATAAAACTTTTATCAAATCAGATATATAAAAAAAAACACGTCGCAACAATATATTCAAAGTTTTATAAAAACATTATATTATATTACTAAAATGACGAATATGGAAGCTTTTAAAATGTATGTTTGTGCTTTAGTCACTTGTACATTACTAACAACAAGTCGGTTTTGAGAAAATTTATATCAAGGCGCAGATAAAAAATACGCACGTCACAACTGTTTACTCTAAATTTTATAAAACATCGTATCCGGGTGATTCTGACTGTTGTTGTAGAACATCCTAGTAAACTTATTAAAAAGATTTTGGATCATGTGCCAGTGCGACTTAAAATTTTTGACAGTTTGAGGCATATCACCGATTTCTTTACAAAAATATTTGTGGGCACGGGCCCATAAATTTGAACCTTTTTTACTATTTACGTTGGTCGAGTCGCATAAGTTGTGAATACACGCACAAGTTTGGACTTATGCAATAAATTTATAGCGCAATGTTGAAAAAATAAACATAAAACCAAGATGTTAGAAAAATAATTAAATTATATAATAAAAAATTATTAAAAATAGAGAAACAATTATTTAAAAGATCAAAATCACTAATTAGGTAGACACAAAAAACAATTATTTAAAAAATCAAAATAACTATTTATGAAGGCTTTGTTTTATTTAAAAAATCAAAATCACTAACGATGAAGACAAAAAAACTTATTTAAAAAATCAAAACCACTATTTATGAAGACTTAATTTACTTTTTAAATCAAAATCGCTAATGATGAAAACCCAAAAAAAAAATATTTAAAAAAATCAAAACCACTATTTCATGAAGACTTTTTTTAAATATATTTAAATATATATATGGTCTGTTTGTTATGAAGTAATGAAATGAATGAGTGAATGGAATGGATGAGATAATGGAATAGACAAATGAATAAAATTAATTTTTCCATTCCATGTTCTTGTTTGGTTATCATGTGGGAATGGAAGGAATCATCACTTTGTATTGTTTGGTAGGCAGGAGAAGAAGAAAGAATAAAATCGGCGATTGGTGGCGGTTGTGGGTAGTGGTGGTAGTCGATGGCGGTGACGCCGGTGTTTGATGGCGGTGGTGGGGTGGTGGCGGTGGTGGTTGATGATATTGAGTGGTGGTGGTCCGATGTTCGGTTGCAGAAAATGACGACGACGGTGGGTTATAGTGGCGGGTAGCGGTGGTGGCGGCGACAGTTGTTGGCGGTGGTGACACTGGTGTTTGGTGGCAATGGCCCTTGTGTACGGTGGTGTAGGGTAGCCACAGTGGTGGGTGGTGGTGGTGGTCGGTGGTAGTGGGGTGGCTAATTTCAGTGGCACAAGATAGCGACAACGGTGGGTTGTGGTGGCAGCGGCGGTGGTCATGGCATCGGTGTTCGGTGGCGAAGGGGTGGTGGTGGTGCCGGTGTTCAGTGGCGGAGGGTGGTGATAGGGTGGGGTGGGGGTGGTCAACGGTGGTTTGTGGTGACGACGGGCGGAGACGACATGGGGTGGTAGCGGTGGTGGGTAGCTAGTGGTGGAGATGGAGGTGGAGGTGGTGGGAGGTGTTTGTAAGGTGAGAGAGGGAATGAAAAAAGACAAGGGGTGTGGATGAAATAAATTTGACTGAATGGAATGCCCTATGTAATGTAGGGGTGAGCAGAAAACCGAAATAACCGAACCGAAACGAAAACCGACGGTTCGGTTTTCGAATTTTTAATAACCTAAAATTTCGGTTCGGTTTTTGGATGACCATTTTTAATGACCGAAAAAACTGAACCGAACCGAACCAATAAGTTACAATCCATATATTTTTATGTTTAAGTTTAAGTTTTTAAGTGTGTAACTCAATGCTAGTAGAATTTATTGATTTTATTCTTGGATGTTAAGTGTTTGTAATAAAAACATTACATGTTTATTTATAATTGAAATGATTTATTTATTACCTACAACAAATAACAAAATTTAATATAAAAAATAAATGATCTTTAGATTACTATGAAAGAAAATCTATGATACTATATAAAGCAAATGTGATGGACAAGATTGTAATTTTGTCATGCTTACAAGTTATGAAGCATCATGTACAAGGATGTGTAAGCCAATTTAGAGGAGTTAAATTTGTATTTCATTCAAAGTTTTAAGACACTAGAGGGGTAATTGAGGGATTTCAGTCTTCACATGATTGAATGCTTCGGTTTCGGATAAGACATCAACCGTCCCCCATTCAATCCAATCGATTTTATAGATAAGGCATATTCATACAAGATTAACGTGGATGACAATGGTGCTCGGTAGTTGAAGCACACATCGCGACGCAGACGGTCGGGACAGACAACGACGACGAAGAGGTTCTAGGGTTCCACCACTTCGGTAGTGGTAAATCGGAAATTCAATTGATATGCTGACTTGATGAATCGTTTCTGATTTGAATTCATATCGAAGGTGTCACACCCCAACCGATGGCGGAAACATCGGGGCATGGCACTGAGCGAAACAGATTGTCTAGGAGAAATCCATAACAACTAATATTACCGCATATTTAACGTTAAGTCCCATACCAAAACATATCCAACAATATAATTATTACAGACATAGTATCTCAAAGGCAATAAATTGTTTCGAGAACTCAGAATTTAAATTGTTTGTTTCTAGACTCCATCCTAGCTTGATTCCAGCAAATAACAAGCAAGGCAAGCACAGCATCCTAAACACCTGTCACATAGGTTAAAATAGGGGGTCAATACACATAGTGTAAAGGTGAGCATACAAGTTTAGTAGTATAATAGATAGCGAAAACGTTTACGCATAACCAGCATGTAACATGTAGCAAAGTGAAACATGTAGGTTATCGACAATGAAACATGCACAGACGTGACTGCGAGTTGTAGAATGCGCGACACATATCCCCACTGGGACATGTGAAGAAAAGTCCTTAACAAACCCTGTCCATGATAGGTGCTGAGTCCAAACTGTAGTACTATCGTTGCTAAGGTGTCAGGCAACAATCACTGTGTAAACATAACATCCAAGCATTCATCGAGTAACACGTATAACATGCAGTAACGGTTAGCGTATAAAAGTGTTTGCGTTGTGTGATCGATTGTGATTTAATATAGGTAACGTGTGTAACACCCAAAAATGCGTAAAGCAAAAATGGATCGAATATACTCACAGATAGTGTTTAGTAAATAAACACTCTCTTGGATTGAAGGGAGCGCTGAGAGATTAGCCTGAACAGTTAACGATAGCATAAGCGAAGAACGACGCGTTAAACGACGCAAGTGAACCAAGTGACGAATGGTCATCCGATCGGTTGACAATCCGAATGGATGGTCATTCGTTTGAGATGGATGTGTTTGTGTATGAGGCTTTGAAGTTTTTGTTGTAGCATTTTAAAATCAGAGAAATATCTCTACCTTTCAGGTCGTTCGATCGAATGGTCGTTCGATCGGAGGGCGATCCGTCCGGCGAGGTATTTCTCAGATAACAAGTTCACAGCAGGATGGTCATTCGATCGGATGGTCTTCCGATCGGATGATAATCCGTTAGAAACTAATGATCTTTGAAAATTATGAAAAATGTTTTAAGTGTTGATGTCCATGAGCAATCCGATCGGATTGTCGTTCGATCGGATGGCAATCCGATCGGATGGCAATCCGATCGGATGGCAATCCGATCGGACGGCAATCCGTCCAACAATCTGATCGTTTTGAAATTTGTCAAGTTTTGAAAGTTTTTCGGTTTGATCGAGACGGTATGACTACGTGTTAAACAACGGAACCTCGTCAAGTCCAAGTCATTCGACCGAAGTGGGAATCACCCAAGTCCGATCAGTTCACTGTTCGTGACGGTGGTTCATGTTCAACCCGAAATCAGTTGTCTCTTTGATAGGAATCAGATCTCAAACCGACACTTTACTAGAAGACGAGTAGAAGGCCTGAACGAGCTCTAATTCTATCAGTTTTGAGTGCATTGAGTGTAAAAGAGTTGAAAGAAAGTTATGAAAACATCTTTCAATCCTTCCAATCATGGAAATGTTTAGATCTATGCGAAAACATTTTTTAATCATGTGGAAATCACTTAGATCTGAGTTGTTCTTGGTGGAATGAGGTCAAGACTTGAAGTTCATAAGAACTCCATGATGACATCACCCTAGAACACCCCAAATCCGCTGATTTCACGGTTAAAAGTTAAGACTCAAAGGTGAAAATGATGAATAAGTGTGCGTAGATGATAGATGTAAAAGATTCGAGTTGAAAACTTACAAGAATCACGAAAAATCGAGAGAAAAGAGGGCTTGAGTGTGTTGGTCGAACGACAGAGCTGTCACATCACTGTTTGTGATGTGACAGGGGTATTTATAAGTTGCCAAAAGAGGAAAAGGGAGCACAAGTGTCGGATCGGATGGCACATCGATTGGATGGCCATCCGATCGGATGGGCATCCGTACGGATGACCATTCGATCGAATGGTCATTCGATCGAAGTGATCCAGCGAGTTAGATTTCGGCCTTTTGTTTTGCGTGTTGAGCGTTGCAATGCGTTTGAGCGAGCGTTGATTAAGCGATGTGATAGATTTAATTAATAGCCACAAGAATACTATATCTAACATACAATCATCATAATTAACTTGCGTCTGGCGTTTACGATTAGTTTGCGTTGCGATAGAGTTGCGATTGCGTTTTGATAAATCACCACAAACATAATATAAACATGCACAAGTAACACATAAATAGCACACACACGTAAAACAATATACAAAATGTAACACCTCGAAAATTCGTGTTCAATAAAATAACGACACGTGTCATGTAAGACAAAAGCGTTATAAACCCGGATCTAGTTAAAGATGTATGGCAGGATTTAAAAGTGTCGACATGTTAATTAATACCTCTGAACGACCTCATTATGAATCCCAATACCCTAATATGAATAATAAACATCTGGTATACATTCAAATCTGGTGATTTCTAGTAATAATTGATTCATTATTGCAAGAGTGGAATCCTACGAAGAAATGCACGATAAACCTTCGTTTATGGTTTTTTCTTTAAAGTTCAAGAAAACATCTCATTATGGTAGGGTACATGACTATTCAAGCATGATATAAAGGCCCCATACTGATAATTCAAGCCCCAAAATCGTTTTACCTAAGTTTCCCTTTCAAAGCTCGAAAGAACAAAAAATTTTGCCTTCTGCAAAGGTCTTACGGACCGTAAAGGACCCCCTTACGGTCCGTAAGCCTTTGCCAGCGACAGTAATTTTGGCTGTTGACTGTTTTGAGCTTGTAACCGACTTAAAAACGATTTTCCTCATCCATGGACGACCCCTACATGCTTTTAGACCTTAGGGGCACTTGTAAATGATCTGGGAACAATGCTAGACTTGGTTGTCATGATCACAAGCCCTCAAGAACACTATAAAAGGCTCTTATGTTGCAACATTGTGATCACACCTTCCATCTGCAATTCTGATCATTCCTGGAGCATAAGAGCAGACCCAAGTCATCACTAATCATGCATAGGACTTTGGTAAGTACCCTTGACCATCCTTAATTGAGTTTTTACTTAGTTATTAGCTAAAAAGTCAAACCGTCGTAATTACGTTTGACTTAGCGATTAATCATTAATGGTCCAGTGATTAGTCGAATTGAAGGTAGTTATAAGTTGGTATTTATGTGGGTAATAAACCCTTAAAAGGGCACCCTCTGATTCCCACTCTAACTAGACCATTTGTCGGGTCAAAGTTGATTAGAAAAAGTCAACAGAATGCTAATTTTCGAATTAACGCATAATTAGCAATGTAGAAGGCACCTAACCTATTTTATCACTCATATAACTTGGTAATAAGTATAAGGACTGATCTAAGCTTGTTTGATCCGACAATTTTCTGTTTAGACCCGGTTCGGAACCGAAAGTCGCAAAACTTTGACTTTTGCTTTGACTTCAGTTCTGACCCGATTTAGTATGATTTGGAAATGCCTTAGAGCTTCCTTAGGACCAGGTTACATGCTAGTATAACCCTCTGTGATTATACACCTTGGTTCATTAGTTATCTATTTAATATGCATGATTCCGTTAATTGCTTATATGTTGACTATTATGCCCTTTTCACCATAAAACGTGATTTTTAAAAATGTAAAAGAGTGGAACCCTTAGTTACTGATTTATAAACTTGTACCCAAAATTTGACATCAGTTTGAGGTGTAGATTGAGAGTTATGCTCATTAGCGTAATTAGAAAGCTTTTTAAGCGATTAAACGACATAATTAGCATATAACCTATTTAAACCCAATTTTTGATATCAAACTTTTTACCCACTGATGTAATATAATATTTTGGGATTTTTGAAGATTTTTAATTAATTTTAGGCTGAGCATAACTTAGAATTATAAGCTTGTTTCGGTAATTGTCGGTTTTGCCCTTTTGGGCTATAAAATGAGTTTTACATATCCTTTTGACCCCAAACCTTTTGCTACTGATTTTATATGATAAATAAATTATTTTAAACCTTCTGGACTAATAAAAATATCAGCTTTCTATTTTAAACATATAAGGGTTGATACCTACTGATATCTTAGGTAAATTATAATATTTTAACAGTAAGAAAAAGTTGTTAAACTCAGATTTCCGATTTTGACCTTTTAAGCTTATGTGAAATTACCAAAATGCCCCTACGGTGCATAGTTTGGTTATAATTGATAAATTTCACATATATCCAATACCCTATCGTTTTTAGCCGAAACGGGTCAAACCTTATCGTTTTTATCTCAAAATCCAGAATGTGTTTAGATTACCCATATTATACAAGTCTTCAAACTTGTCGGGTCTAAATCACATTCTAATCCGGTCTTCGCTTAATCACGCGTTCGAACCGTATCTTTCTTTAAAACTAACCGGTCTAGGCTTAGGCTAATTAAAGACCCGTTAGGATTCTAATAGGTTATTATAAACCTTCGTTCCAGAATAGGAAGACCGGTAAAAGCTACTTGCATTTGCTGTTTTTTTGAATTATACTTGCTCAGGTAAATACTTTTAACTTATTTTCCCTTATACGGGCTTGGGGTACGGTATATAAAATACCGCTTGGTCGGGCACTCGACCTTAATCGTTTGGTGGTTAAGTATTATCGAGATGATCCGTTTAAAAACATGTTTTGTTTGCTTAACGCCTTTGGGGGGTTAATGACCATGTCCCGGATATCCTTGGCATCATTTTACGAAATGGCCACGACCTAAGCGCGGAGTGTAGGCGTACACTCGTCAGTCCATAAATAAATTATGTGGTGTGTCTATTGATCTTTAACCCGGCACGAACCGGGCTACTGAACGCATAAGGAACATGTAATTCTTTTACAGGTTTATTATATTCAAATAATTATCCCAAGTTATAAAATGTTTGTGGCACGTGCATCCAAATCAATTTTTAATCATTTTTAAAATGAGTCGGTTAATTGTATTTACCATTGTAAACTGACGTATTTTCCCAAAAAGATTAAGTGCAGGTACTACTCGTAATAGGCTGGATTTCTCCTTAGCATCAATAAGAGTCTCGCAAGCTTGGATGCATTTCAGTTTGTTGAACAAATGTTTCCCATTTTATTTTGATCCACCTGTGGATAAATTTTGACTGTTGTGATACTTGATATTACAATTTATTAAAGTTGAAATATATCTATCTTTTGTTTCCGCTGTGCATTTAAATATTGTGTTGTTTGACTATAACGTTACCAACCACGTCACGATACTCCCCCACCGGGCCCACCGGTAATACGTGGAAATATCGGGGTGTGACACAAAACCTGTATGTCAAGTTGCGAATGCGATGGCGATGCGATTAGCGATAAATAGATCAGCGATAAACATCGATTATTTATAGATACTCCACATAATACAACTAAAGCAAACAAATAATATAATTCGATTACGAGTCAAGGTGTACAATCAATAGTTAAGCAAGGAGTGACAAATCGCAATTGGCAATCTTTTCTTCCTTTTACTTTGACTTTGACTTGTACTTTGACTTTCAAAACATGGGGTGTTACAGCCTCCCCTTCTTCAGGGAATTTCATCCCGAAATTAAGGCGCAGGCGTAACAAAAAGCTGAGGGTACTTCGCCTTCATGTCACTTTCGAGCTCCTAGGTGAACTCTGCGCCGCGTTTGCCTTCCCAGCGGACCTTCACAATGGGAATGCGTGAGCGCCTGAGCTTCTTGGTTTCTCGGTCCATGATCTCGACAGGCTTCTCCACGAAGTGTAATGTTTTGTCCACTTATAGATCCTCAAGTGGCACTTGTAAATCCTGCTCGGCTAGGCACTTTCTGAGGTTCGACACATGGAAAGTCGGGTGGACGTTGCTAAGTTCCTCCGGTAGTTCGAGTCTATAGGCCACTTTGCCGATCCTCTCTAGAATCTTAAAGGGTCCAACATATCGAGGCGCGAGCTTTCCTTTCTTGACGAATATGATCACACCCTTCCAAGGTGAAACCTCTAGGAGTACGTGATCGCCAACGTTAAATTCAAGGGGCTTGCAGCGTCTATCGGCGTAACTTTTCTGACGACTCTGAGCTTTTAGCAGATTATCTCGAATTTGGAGGATTTTGTCAGTCGTTTCTTGCAACAGCTCAGGACCGGTACTTTGCGCATCTCCAATCTCGTGCCATACAATAGGCGATCGACATTTTCTTCCGTATAATGCCTCAAATGGTGCCATTTGGATGCTAGAATGATAACTGTTATTGTACGAGAATTCGACTAAAGGTAAGTGCACGTCCCAATTACCACCGAAATCTATGACACACGAGCGAAGCATGTCTTCAAGGGTACGAATCGTTCTTTCAGTCTGACTGTCGGTTTGGGGATGGAAAGCAGTACTTAGATTGAGAGTAGTACCGAGAGCAGATTAAAACATTTCCCAAAGACGCGAGGTAAACCGACCATCGCGGTCAGAGATGATATCACGAGGCGTCCCATGTCGACAAATGATCTCATTGGTGTAGATTCGGGCTAATTTTTCTACCTTAAAGTCTTCTCGTATCGGAAGAAAGAGAGCAGATTTAGTCAAACGGTCAATGACAACCCAGATGCTGTCGTGACCGGATGGCGTACGCAAGAGTTTCGTTATAAAGTCCATAGATATATTCTCCCATTTCCACATAGGGATCTCGGGTTGGACGAGTAAGCCAGAGGGTCTTTGTTGTTTGGCTTTTACTTTCGAGCAAGTCAGGCACTTCGAAACATAGATAGCGATTTCTTTCTTCATGCCCAGCCACCAGTACTTGTAGCGAAGGTCCTGGTACATTTTTTCGGCACCGGGATGAATAGAATATCGGGATTTGTGGGCTTCGTCCAGCAGAATTTGTCGTAAGTTGGTGCGCTTGGGGATCCAAATTCGGTCTAGATAGTGGAATATACCATTCGACTTATTCACTAACTGCTCGCCATTGTTGAGAATCCTTTCCTTCTTCAAGGTACGTTCGGTAAAATAAGCATGTTGGGCGTCGCGGATAAGAGCTTCGAGATTATGCTGGGCTTGGATATTACGAACGCTATGTAAATAGCTCCGTCGGCTTAGAGCACCGGAAACGACATTTGCTTTGCCAAGGTGATAACGAATCTCACAGTCGTAATCATTAAGAAGCTCTACCCATCGGCGTTGGCGCATGTTCAGTTCCTTTTGACTCAAGATGTGTTGCAGGCTCTTATGGTCTGTGAAGACCGTACACTTGGTACCATAAAGGTAGTGTCGCCAAATCTTTAAAGCAAAAACGACTGCACCTAGCTCGAGATCGTGGGTTGTATAATTCTTCTCATGGATCTTGAGCTGACGAGACGCGTAAGAGACAACCTTGTCCCGTTGCATGAGAACACAACCAAGACCAAGGTTTGAGGCATCACAATAGAATACAAAGTCATCGTTTCTGTCGGGTAAAGCGAGCATAGGAGCATTGCAGAGCATATGCTTCAGAGTTTGAAAGGCAGCCTCTTGTTCAGTTCCCCAAACAAAAGGCTTGTCTTTATGCATCAAGGAAGTAAGCGGAACAACGATTTTTGAAAAGTCAGTGATGAATCGACGGTAATAGCCCGCCAATCCGAGGAACGAACGAACATCGGATGGTGATTTTGGAGTAACCCAACTCTTAGAAGCTTCGATCTTCGCGGGGTCGACGTGTATACCTTGACTATTGACGATGTGTCCGAGGAATTGAACCTCCTCTAGCCAGAATTCACACTTGGAGAACTTGGCATAGAGTCGATTCCCGTGAAGTAGCTCGAGAACCAAACGTAGATGTTGCGTGTGTTCGGCTTTCGACTTCGAATAGATAAGGATGTCGTCGATGAATACGATAACGAAACAGTCAAGAAAAGGTTTGAACACACGGTTCATCAAATCCATGAAAACTGCGGGTGCGTTGGTTAAACCAAAGGGCATTACGACGAATTCATAATGGTCGTATCGGGTTCGGAAAGCGGTTTTCGGTATATCTTCCTCCAGAATGCGTAACTGGTGATAACCTGAGCGTAAACCGATCTTCGAGAAACACGTAGCACCTTGCAATTGATCAAACAAATCATTGATTCGGGGCAGGGGATAGCGATTCTTGATAGTCAGCTTATTCAATTCCCTATAATCGATGCACATCCGGAACGACCCGTCCTTCATTTTGACGAAACGAACTGGTGCGCCCCAAGGAGAGGTGCTGGGGTGAATGAAGCCTTTGTCAAGTAATTCCTGGAGTTGAATCGAGAGTTCGCACATTTTAGATGGAGCGAGGCGATAAGGAGATTTACCAACAGGATTAGCTCCAGGAATGAGGTCAATACGAAAATCAATATCACGACTCGGGGGTAAACCAGGTAAATCATCAGGAAAGACATGAGGAAAATCACAAACCATAGGCACCTTATCTATTGCCTTAACTTCCTTTTTCTCCGCTACTACAATGTGCGCCAAGTAAGCTTGGTATTCCTTGCGGAGATACTTGCTAACCTGGGCACAAAACACGAGTTGGAGTTTCTTCGATGCGACTTCACCGTAAACACACAATTGATCACCATCAGCGAGCGAGAAATGAATCATTTTATCGAAGCAAACAACTTTAGCATGATTTTCATGAAGAAAATCCATGCCTACTCTGACGTCAAAACTACCAAGCTGCATCGAAGAAAGGTCGATAGGGAAGACGTGATTGTTGAGTTCAAGCGTACAATCATGTAGAACGGAATTAACATCGACGGTTCTTCCAGTGGCAATTTCAACATCGAACGTCTAGGGGATATGGGTGCGCTTACGATTAAGGAGCTTTTCGAATTCAAACGATACAAAATAGTTATCCGCTCCAGTATCAAATAAACATGAAGCATATATACCATTCACAAGGAGCGTACCATTAACCACATTGTTGTCTGCTTGAGCCTGGCGGGCGTTGATGTTGAAAGCACGTCCGCGGGCTGCTGGCTGCTGCTGTTGATGTTGTTGTGGCTGTTGCTGTGGCTCTTGCTTCACCGCTCTGTTGGGGCACATGTTTGAAAGTGGTTGGGATCACCACATGCAAAGCAAGCTCTAGCGTGAGCAGCGGGTGCAGGAGCTGCTTGTTGGCCCTGTGGAGGAGGAAGGAGAGCTTGTGGTGCAGGAGCTTGACCTTGAGCTGGAGCTGGAGCTTGACGTGGACCAGTATGGCAATTAGCAGTAAAGTGGTCGTACATGTTGCAGTGAACACAGTATCTGCAAGCAATCCCCACGGGATGATGATAGGTACAGGTAGAGCAAGCCGGGTGAGGACCAGTATATGCACGCTTGGCCGGCGGTGCATTGGTCACCGGTGCCGTTACTTGGCGGTTTTGAGGCTGCGGTTGAGCAGGGACAACTTGAAGCGGAGCGGCAGCTATGACAGCGCAATTCTTGCTACTGTTGTTGTTCTTTCTCTTGCAGCGGGAGGACTTTGAAACTTGCGGAGCGGCGGCGATTTCGGTGGTGGAAGCAGCGGTAACCTGATGAAGATTCTTGGAAGCTTTATCAAACTAACCAGCCCGAACTCGCTTGTCATTAATCTCGGCAGTGAGCAGGAAGGTCTCTTCAATAGTTGTCGTCTTCGCGGCTTGTACGAAATCAACCACACAATCCGGTAGAGCACGGATGTATTTCTTGATGGTGATTTCAGGAGTAGTAACTTGACTCGGACGGATTATACTCAGCTGCTTGAAACGGGCAGTTAAACTAGCGTTGTCGCCACCCTCTTGCTTGATGTGCCAGAACTCGTCCTTCAGCTTCTGAAGCTCGTGGGGAGGGCAGAACTCTTTCATCATGATGTCCTTCAACTCGTCCCACGTAAGCCCATAGGCTGCATCATTTCCACGCTTGTTTATTTCGCCGTCCACCAGTCCAGAGCCCTGGACTGGAAAACGCCAGTGGCGTTAACAGTGCGGAGATTATCAGGACAGTTGCTTTGGCACAGGGTGACTTTGATAGAATCGAACCATTGAAACATGGAAGTAGGTCCTTCTTCTCTGGTGAATTCCTTGGGTCCGCAGGCTTTAAACTGCTTGAAGCTAAAGGTAGCTTTAGGAGAATCAGTCCTGGACTCGTCAAAGGACTTGCTAGCATTTTCATTCTGCTCACTGACGATTTGTGGGATAACCTTCGTCATTTGCTTAGTAACGAGGGCAGCAATGCGTTTGTCCTCAAAGTTACGTCGGGCCGTGCGGGAGGTGTGCGATCCAAATGACGACATTGTCTGCAATAGACATCGCCACAGGATTCAGACACTATATGTCTAATCTCTCCTCACACACATACTTAACACTACTAAAGCTCAGTAACACGTCTAATCACATAAACACATATTCTCATAAGCACATAATGTCACACCCTGACTTTTGCGGAAGCGTGGTTATTGGTGTGACTTCTTAATACCATAACATTCAATCATAACAATGCTACATGATAAAACCAAAAGATATTCATCCATAAAAGTTAAGTTTGAAAATACCATAACATACTTGTTCGAAACATCGACCCCAAATTCAAGTTACAAACCATAACATGTTTTAATGAGTTCGCGAAGACTCGACAACATAACTTAAACCAACCCGAGCTTAGGACCATGTATCTCGTCCAGGAGTAAGATACATCTCCTAAACCCTACGACCTCGGATGACATCTTTTATTTATAACGCAGCTTGAAACACATGCATACACCTGCCAAATCCACTTAGTTCCCTGAAATACATGTAGTTTAAAAATATCAACAAAAGTTGAGCGAGTTCATGTGTTCGTGTGAGTATGTATAAACCTTTGTAAACAGAGTAAGTATGAAATGTCCCGGAATGATAGCAAACAAGGAAAAGATCACCAATGGTTTGCAAGGCCACTGATATGTGTGACGGTGTAGGAAGACTCAAACCTAGCAAATTTGTACCGGGCTTCCAGCTGGAAGACATAGTCACCACTATGGGCCACCCTGGTCCCATAGGGTGTGGGCTCGCTACACCCAAATAGATCTATCACTCATGCCCCTCGGTCCTTATACGATGATTAATGGTCCCAAGTATCCGCCTACCCAATCACATGATCTATGGTTCTTTCCTAGGCTAACCATACCAATAGTATCTGTAAGTAATCCTTTTGTAACATGTATTTCACCCCCGAAGTAAATAAACAAAACAGTTTAAAGAAAAGGGGGACATGAACTCACAGTAATGCGTCTTCAGAATCGTAACTCAAATCTCCTCAACGAACACGACTACCTACAGTGTACTAACGTCTATTAGACGAACGGGTCGTGCCTTTGCTTAGTATTAATGTTTTGGAGTTACGTTTCTAATGTTATTCCAAGTTGTATAATTATTTGTCAAAATACTTAATATTCCAACTTAAATATTTTTTTAGTTTGGGAATAATTGTTTAAGCAATATTTCTGTAACAATACTTCTCAAGTATTTACTTTCGTATTTCCTTCCCAAGGATGGGGGTATCTTATACATGTATTTTCGTAATATTGTATTTGTAGTTCCATATTAATATATTTTCAAGTCTCACCTTTAGAAAATATATAATAACTTATTTTCTCCCAAAATAATGTATTGTCCAGAAAATATATATTTTTCTCAAAAATCATATATCTTCTAAATATACTAAGAAAATATATTTTAACTTCCCCAAAAATAATATATTCCCTTTTGTCAAAGTATGATATAACTTTGTAATATTTACAAAAATCATATTTTCCTTTCTTGTATCCAAAATAATATTTACCAAAGATGTATTTGTAACGGCATTGTTTTGGATAGTAAATATCACGGTACTTTGTTAAGTTATATTATTTTACCCTAAAATAATATAACCATTTCACCAAGTATACAAATAATCACACAAGTGTCTTAATATGTATATATATTCTAAATATATATATATTTACCCATTTTTCTTTATAAAAACCAACCTCCAATATTTGTATTACAAAAATTATGGCAAAGTTTATATTGAAGACTTATGATCAAAATACACTTGTAATACTTGTTAGAAAATATTTTTCTAAGTGTTTATATTTTTAGAAAATTTTGCCATAGTTTCCTCTAAAAATGGAAGTGTCCATGCTATTTAAGCATATTATTTTCTTTTCAAAAATCATCACAACAATCAATAATCAATCTACACTTACCAAGTGCAAGAACTACTCACTTTACATAACAACATGAACTTGATCTTTCACAAAAACTTGTAGTAACTTGGTAATGTTTTTAGTAGGTCTAGTTATCCTTTAAAGTGTGTTTATTTCTTTAAAAATCTCATTCTTAAAGAATTTAAGTGTTTACAACTTGTAAACATATTTTACAAAAATGTTTCTTTGTGAGATCTTCTTGTTTCATGAGTGTTTATACACTTGTTTTACCACTAAAAATAGTGTGTGTTTAAGTAAGAACCATGATCTTCTAGAAATTATATTTTGAACTTGGTTCTTTTGGAAAAACCATTCATACATCTTAGATCTATAAGTTTATCAACTCACTTGATTATCATTTTTCAAGAAATCATCTTTTTATTCAAGTTCATGCTTATATATGAGGATGATCTTCTTGTGTTAACACATAATCATCCTCTAACTTGCTAGATCATGTGTTTAATCACAATCTAGCAAGCTCCTTATGATGGTCAACATCATAATCTCAAGTAATCAAGCAAGTATCATACATACTCTAAACGACATTATCTCATCAAGATTTCATCATATGTAAGCTTTATGTTCATGATTCAAGATTATGCTCTTTAGTGTTCTTGTGATTTACAACATAATACATCTTTTAACCAACTAAAATAAGAAGTATCAAAGGGGTGTGAGAGTCTTACTACTAGCTCTAAGCTAGGGAAGAACACTTGATGAAGAAGATGATAAAAGTGATGGATAAGAGCAATTGATGGAGGTTCTTCAAGATTCAAGAGCACCAAGCTTCACAAGACACCTTCTTACACCCTTGAGAGTATATGGAATGAGTGGATGACGGATGTAAGGTGGTGGTGGTGGCGACACTATGCTCGGCCGAGAGGAGAGGGAGAGAGTAGGAGAAAGGTGTGTGTGTGTTAGTGTGTGAAATATGATGATCTTTAGAGATCTCATGCCATACTTATAACCTTCACTCTAAATATTTTGGCAAGAGGAGCAAGCAAGATCCAATAAAAAAAAGAAATCAAATCTTTGAGGTATGGTGGTGGTATGGCCGATTATAGCATTGGGGGGGGGGGGGGGGTCTAAGTGTAGCTTGTAACTAGTTGGTTACTTACTAGTTCAAAATCAAGTGTATAGTTAGTTAAGTTAGTTACTAGATATTTTAGTGGGTGTTAAGGTGTTCGGGGATCATGACTAGCTCAGAAATAATTAAACAATGTTTCTAGTATAATTTTGGTGTTTCGGGTAGTGTCCGGTTGTTCGGTTAGATACTGGTTCGTTAAAGTGTCAAGCTATTCCGTTTAATGATCTTTATGTTACTTTTTGTGACACTTTTAATTCCTGACACTTAGGAAAGTATTCAGGACCATTTAGTCAAATTTTTGCATGTAACTAGCATGTTAAAAAGCTGAATTTTGCTGAAAATGCAGAATTTTGCACTATAAGTGGGTTTTAGGCACGTTCCGGCACTTTATCTATCACCTAGTGACGCAGTTTTATGGTCCTTACTTCCCTACACACCATACTAGTGTAGTACCTTGTCCCTGTCCCATACTGGGTCTCAAAATACTGTCTGTCTATGTACTGAACCCCATCAGCATATTCCCGTTCTATCCGTTAATTGTGCTAACTGTGCTTTGTGCATCATGTATGTCAATAAAGTTTGTAGGTGATAATAAGGTGACATTATGTAATATGTGATGCACATGTAAGTATGATGCAGTAATCAGAAAACAGTTATGTATAATCCAGCACAATCATTAAGCATTAATTAATATTAATTAATTGTACGGATACCTGGATTTATGAGGGTTGTCACATTCTCCCCCATTAAGAAAATTTCGTCCCGAAATTTAAGTTCTGCTACTAGCTGCAGGGGTCTTGGGGAACAAATGTGGGTACTTCGCTTTCATACGATCCTCACGCTCCCAAGTGAACTCTGGGCCATGTCGCGCGTTCCAACGAACCTTGACGAGTTTAACACTACTCTGTCGCGTCTTGTTAACCTCAAATCAGTAACCTCAACAGGTTCTTCAGTAAAGTGGAGTGTATCGTCAATGTGGACTTCATCGGCAGGTATGACGACTGTTTCTTGAGTTGGACTCTTTTTCAGGTTAGATACATGAAATGTATCATGAACGCCATTCAGTTCTGCGGGTAGATCCAACTTGTAAGCTACAAGACCAATCCTCTCCAGGATTTTGAATGGTCCAATGTATCGCGGGTTCAACTTCCCACGCTTCCCAAAGCGTGCTACACCCTTCCAGGGTGAAACCTTTAACAAAACCATATCTCCTACTGCAAACTCCAACGGTTTCCTTCTTTGGTCAACGTAACTCTTTTGTCGATCACGAGCCGCCTTTACGCGCTCTCGGATCTGTGAAATCTTATCAGTCGTCTCTTGAACCAATTCAGGACCAACAAGCTGTCTATCACCCGCATCGGCCCAGCATAGCGGTGATCGACACATGCATCCATAGAGATCTTCAAATGGTGCAGCTTGGATACTCGCATGGTAGCTGTTGTTGTATGAGAATTCTACCAAGGGTAAGTGAGTGTCCCAACTACCACCCAAATCCATCACGCAAGCTCGTAACATGTCTTACAACATTTGTATCGTTTGCTCGCTCTGGCCATCTGTCTGCAGATGGAATGCAGTACTCAGATTCAACTGAGAACCAAAGGCTTCTTGGAAGGATTGCCAAATGCTTGACACAAACCTTCCATCTCTATCAGAAATGATCGAGAGAGGCACTCCATGTCGTGCAACAATCTCTCTCAGGTATAGCTCAGCAAACTTGCTAGTATTATCTTTTTCTCTGATCAGTAAAAAGTGCACAGATTTGGTCAGACGGTCCATGATTACCCAAATCGTATCGTGACCTCTGGGTGTTCTTGGAAATTTTGTTATAAAGTCCATTGAAATATGCTCCCATTTCCGCATGGGTATTTCGGGTTGTTGCAGAAGACCTGAAGGCTTCTGGTATTCG
This sequence comes from Helianthus tuberosus, assembly GCA_030545235.1. NCBI lineage: Eukaryota > Viridiplantae > Streptophyta > Magnoliopsida > Asterales > Asteraceae > Helianthus > Helianthus tuberosus. Next base: position 11,929,325 of record CM060436.1, read on the forward strand.
GCCTTTACCTTGGCATAAGTCAAACATTTGCCAACATATGTTGCAACATCACCTTTTAATTTCGGCCACCAATAGAAATCCTTTAAATCCTGGTACATTTTATCCGATCCTGGATGGATCGAGTACCGTGACTTGTGAGCCTCATCAAAAATAACGTATCTCAGACCACCAAAGAGAGGAACCCAAATTCGTTTCATGAAGCGCAACGTTCCTTCATCATTGGGTACTAACTGCTTCTCCATCCCACGGAGATATTCATTCTCAAGATTCCTTTCCTTAAGAGCTTCCTTCTGCACGGCACGAATACGCAACGAGAGGTCCGTTTGAATAATCATTTCCAAAGCGCTAACCCTTATGGGCTTGATTCTTTCCTTCCGACTCAAGGCATCGGTGACCACATTCGCCTTCCCTGGGTGATACTTGATCTCACAATCATAATCATTTAACAGCTCTACCCAACGTCTCTATCTCATGTTAAGCTCTTTTTGATCAAATATATGCTGCAGGCTCTTGTGATCGGTAAAAATAGTACAATGCGTGCCATACAAATAATGTCGCCAGATCTTCAAAGCAAACACCACGGCGCCTAATTCCAAATCATGCGTAGTGTAGTTCTTCTCATGAACTTTCAATTGGCATGAAGCATAGTCTATAACCTTCTGTTGCTGCATCAGCACGCATCCTAAACCTTGGCGCGAGGCGTCGCAATATACCACGAAGTCATCGGTGCCTTCGGGTAGGGATAAGATCGGTGCATCGCAAAGCTTGTTTTTCAACAACTGAAATGCTTCTTCTTGCTTGTCTCCCCATTCGTACTTCTTGTCTTTCTGCGTGAGGGAGTTCAAAGGTTGAGCGATTTTTGAGAAATCCTCAATAAATCTGCGATAATATCTTGCCAAACCTAGGAACTGACGGATCTCGGTTGGCGTCTTTGGAGTCTCCCAATTCTTGATTGCCTCGATCTTTGTGGGATCCACATGGATTCCATCTCCGTTAACCACGTGACCAAGGAACTGAACCTCGCGTAACCAGAACTCGCACTTCGAGAACTTTGCGTACAATTTCTCCTTCTTAAGCAGCTCTAAGATAGCCCTTAGATGTTGCTCATGTTCTTCCTTTGTCTTCGAGTAGATCAAAATGTCATCAATAAACACGATCACAAACTTATCGAGATAGGGCTTGCAGACCCTGTTCATCAAATCCATGAATACTGCTGGCGCGTTTGTCAAACCAAACGGCATGACCAGGAACTCGTAATGTCCATAGCGAGTCCTAAAGGAAGTCTTTGGAATGCTCTCCTCTTGAATCCTCAACTGGTGATATCCTGATCGTAGATCGATCTTTGAGTAAAAACTCGAACCTTGCAGTTGATCGAACAGGTCATCTATCCTTGGCAAAGGATACCGATTCTTAATGGTCAACTTGTTAAGCTCGCGGTAGTCGATACACATGCGGAAACTACCATCTTTCTTCTTAACGAACAAAACTGGAGCTCCCCAAGGAGAGAAGCTTGGTTTGATAAATCCCTTGTCCAATAGCTCCTGGAGTTGCGTTGACAGCTCTTGCATTTCTGAAGGCGCAAGTCGATAAGGAGCCTTAGCTACAGGCACAACACCTGGAACTAAGTCAATGTGAAACTCGACTTGCCTTTGCGGCGGCAATCCTGGCAAGTCTTCGGGAAAGACTTCAGGATATTCCTTCACGACTGGAATGTCTTCTAGCTTTGGCTCAGCGGCTTCTTTGTCTACAATGTGTGCCAAGAAGGCAACATATCCTTTCTGTAGACACTTTCGAGCCTTCAAACAACTGATGATCCTTAGGGGCGTATCGTGCTTCTCTCCATGTACCACAACTATTTCTCCATTCGCCATCCGAATGCGAATGATCTTCTCGTGACATACAATCTCTGCTCGGTTGTTTGACAACCAATCCATCCCCACTACCACGTCGAAGCTTCCCAACTCGACTGGCAGCAGATCAAGCATAAACTCATGCTCTCCCAGTTCTATCACGCACCCTCTAATGACTTCGTTTGCTTCAACTAGCTTTCCATTTGCTAGTTCTATCGAATACGGAATGTCTAGCTTACTATCTACCAACCCAAGTATATTCTTAAATTCTAGCGATATAAAACTATAATCGGCACCAGTGTCAAACAGTACAGATGCAAAGCGTTGATTGATAGGGAACGTACCAGTGACCACATTTGGATCTTGGCGTGCTTCCCTCGCACCGATGTTGAAGACTCTTCCAGGTGCTTGATTGAGCTTTGGGCACTCTCTCTTGAAATGCCCCACGTCTCCACAATTAAAACAACCTGGTCCTCGACCATTACCATTCCCATTACCACTTTGATTGTTGTTTTGGTTGCGGTTTCCATTCCCAGCTTGATTCGCAAAATTACCACGATTTCCGTTACCACCATTTCCTCCTTGAGGGCGGTTTCCGTATCCATTACCTCCACGGTTGTTGTTTCCATTACCAAAACCCCTTTGACCACCACGGCCATTACCAACCCAGCATGTTTCTTTCGAGTGACCAACTTTTCCACAAGATTCACATTTTCCAGTTCGGCATCGTCCATTGTGATGCAACTGACACGCATCACATTTGGGCAAAGTGCCCACATACCCCTTTCCTTTGGCCTTGGCCGGTGCGTTTGTCTCATCCTTCTTGTTTGTACTTCTGGTACCTTTCTTAAAGTTGGAGAACTTCCATTTGTTCTCACCGGATGACTCAACGTGAGTCTCCTTCTTCTGGTCAGAGATCGAAAACTTGTTTAATCTGATAGCTTCTTCCGTTAACGCTACGCTCAGATCGATAGCCTCGGTGATCGTAGCAGGTTTCGATGTTGTTACCATACTCATAATCTGAGGTGCCAAACCCCAAATGAAACGCTCAACGCGCTTGAATTCCGGACTAACCATGTATGGTACCACGTGAGATAGATCGTGAAGTCTCTGCACATATTCGGCGATCTTCGGGCCGTCCATCTTGAGGTTCCAGAATTCAGTTTCTAACTTTTGAATTTTAGCCCTGGAGCAGTATTTCTTTCGCATGAGCTCCTTCAGCTCGTTCCAAGTCAAAGCGTATGTTGCTGCCTCTCCCAGAGTTTGGACTTGGAGATTCCACCATGAAAGCGCTCCATCTATGAACAATCCGGAGATGTAGGTAACTTGGTGTTCTGGTGCGCATTTGCTCATTCTTATCACAGAATCGGTCTTCTCCGTCCATTGAACAAAACCCACAGCACCCCCGGTGCCGTTGAAATTCAGCGGTTTACAGTCTAAGAACTGTTTATAGGTACAGCCTGTACAAGTAATGCCATTCACAGAAAGCATTAGCAACCGCACATGGTATTTCCAAATGTAATGTAATGTGTCTCAAGCGACTTAAACATTACCATGAGGTGGGTTGTTCCTCGAGGTACCCCCGCTAGTTTCATCACGTGAGGCCTCGTGCTCTGCTATCGCTCGTGAAATCCGTTCTTGTAACTCGGCCTCAGTAGTGGGCAATCGAGTTTCTCTTCGCGGAGGCATCTTCTATAGGAAGATTGTATAGGTAAGGTATTATGCATATAAGTATGTAGTACGCGTATGTAATAACATTTATCAATCACAAGTAAACACATAACATCCCATGTCATAACACAAACAAGTAATTCCAACAATGTATATAATGAGAATGTTGCGATTGAGCTTTCATATATCAAGACCACAAGTACAGTTTTACATGTTCCACAATATATCATACATCAAAAGGGACTAAAGGGTCACATCACCCCTGTCCAAAACGCCTACCAACTACAATAATCAAAAGTCAAAAGTCAAAGTGTGGTAGTCAAAAGGCTGTGCAATCTGGCTCAATAGCTGCACTCTCATCAAACGTATGCTATCTGCATAAAACCAAAAACCTCTAAGCTGATGGTGGATGAGGAGGTGGAGGAACAAAGAGCAACCTGCGCAAATGCGCTAAATCCTCCTCGAGGGCATGAACGATACGCAACAGGTAGCTAACCTGCTGCTCCATAGTAAGGAAACGGAAGTCAACATCTGGGTGTGGCAGGAGAGGAGCGAGCGGAGTCGCGAATGGTGACTGACAAGGACAAGGCGGAGGACGCGGGATCCTCTCTAACTCCATGACTCTCCTACACAACATCTCCTGCTGGAGCTGTAAGGACAAAAGCAGATCATCGCTCAAGTATCCAATGTGGAAGGGATGGTATGGATCAGAAAAAGGCATCGTGTTGGGCGGAAACCAAATCAGTGGCTCGCCCGATGGTGCAGAAGCAAAAGGTGCAGTATGTGTAGCAGGTGCAAACAGTGGTATAAAAGGAAAGGCTGCTGACACAGGTGGTACATGACCAGACGGCTGACTCGATGGACCTTCCCCAGGACGGGGAGGAGGAATATCCTGTAGAAACGTGACTGGTAAATCAGTGTGATGAATGTCAGATACGTGTGGGTGAAACGGGGTAATATCAACGGGTGCATGATTAGGTGCAGGTAGGGGAGTAACGGGTCTAACAAAAGGAGGTAAGTCATCATCGTCCTCGATCCACCCATTGTGGGTGAAGGCATATCTGGGGTCAATCTGGGCAGCAAAAGGAGCATGATCAATAGGTGCAGGTAAAGGATCAGGTAATAGTGGTGCAGCAACTGGTACATCAGCAGGTGCAGGGTCATGCTCAGGTATAGGATCGTGAGCAGGTATAGGCTCGGGTGCAATCAAAGGCTCAGGGTCAACTGGTGCAAGCTCAAGATTAGCGAGTATATCAAAGTGCTGATCGTCAGGAATGACAGGTGCCTCAAAAGGCTGCACATCGGGGACAAACTCAATCTCATACTCAGGGTCGAAGTCGTGTGGAAAGACAGGATCCAACTCATCATCAAAATCAAAATCATGATCATCACCGTGTGGAATATCAGGTGCAACAGACATAGCTGTGTCAGACTCAGTATCGGCGGGATAACGCTGTAATCCCAGTGCGTGTAAAGTAGTAGATGACATAGACTCGAATGAATCAGGACCAGAATGGTCAGAAGGAGCATCGACAACAGGAATCTCATCATGTGGAACAGCAACGACATCACTAACTGGAACCTCAACAAGTGGAACGACAATGGCATCATCGACTGGAGCCCCATCATCCTGGGCACCCTCAGGGGGACCCTCAATAAAAAGATCGATGTCGTCGTCAGACATGGCGTCAAGAGGCAGATCCTCAAGAGGAAATGCAGCAAGAGGAAAAGGAGCAGGGATCTGAACAAGAGGTAGATCCTCGCCAGGAAGACCATCAGCTAGCGGTATATCATCTCCAAAATCTGGTAAAGCAAACGGCTAAAAATCATCATCATCGTCACTCGTAGTGTCAGATGTAAAAACCTCAGGGTCTGTGGCCATCTCGTCATCCGAAACTATGGCCATAGGGTCTACTGTATCTGATACTCCGCTATCAGAAGAGGACATGGTGTCTGTAACAAAACAATCACACATATGCACAAACATCAACAATCATCAAATAAGCCTGTAAGTAGTAATAATGTAAGCATGTATGCATCCTAGTCTTCCCAAGACTATCCCACCCAGCCTCTAAGACTGACTACTTAGTCTCTCAGACTAAACCTCTCAGTTTCTCAAACTGAACTACCCAGCCTCTCAGGCTAAACCGCCCAGTCTCTCAGACTGCCCCAACTAGTCTCTCAGACTACCCAGTCTCTCAGACTGAACTACCCAGTTAGTCTCTCAGACCAACTCCCCAGTCTCTCAGACTGAACTACCCAGCTAGTCTCTCAGACTAACTCCCCAGTCTCTCAGACTGAACTACCTAGCTAGTCTCTCAGACTGAAATATAAATGAATTCTTTGAAATGTATTTTGTGTCTTTTATTTGTAAAAATATTTGTTTCATGGATCTGGACGCTTTATGTATGCAATGAAAACATGTTGTAAAAACATTTTCGTGAGAGCCCTAATGATCGTAGTCTAGACTCGAGAAAGAATCCTAGTTCGCTATGATCGAAGCTCTGATACCAAGCTGTCACACCCAGACTTTTGCGGAAGCGTGGTTATTGGTGTGACTTCTTAATGCCATAGCATTCAATCATAACAATGCTAAATGATAAAACCAAAAGATATTCATCCATAAAAGTTAAGTTTGAAAATACCATAACATACTTGTTCGAAACATCGACACCAAATTCAAGTTACAAACCATAACATGTTTTAATGAGTTCGCGAAGACTCGACAACATAACTTAAACCAACCCGAGCTTAGGACCATGTATCTCGTCCAGGAGTAAGATACATATCCTAAACCCTATGACCTCGAATGACATCTTTTATTTATAACGCAGCTTGAAACACATGCATACACCTGCCAGATCCACATAGTTCCCTGAAATACATGTAGTTTAAAAATATCAACAAAAGTTGAGCGAGTTCATGTGTTCGTGTGAGTATGTATAAACCTTTGTAAACAGTGTAAGTATGAAATGTCCCGGTATGATAGCAAACAAGGAAAAGATCACCAATGGTTTGCAAGGCCACTGATATGTGTGACGATGTAGGAAGACTCAAACCTAGAAAATTTGTATCGGGCTTCCAGCTGGAAGACATAGTCACCACTATGGGCCACCCTGGTCCCCATGGGTGTGGGCTCGCTACACCCAAATAGATCTATCACTCATACCCCTCGGTCCTTATACGAGGATTAATGGTCCCAAGTATCCGCCTACCCAATCACATGATCTATGGTTCTTTCCTAGGCTAACCATACCAATAGTATCTGTAAGTAATCCTTTTGTAACATGTATTTCACCCCCGAAGTAAATAAACAAAACAGTTTAAAGAAAAGGGGGACATGAACTCACAGTAATGCGTCTTCAGAATCGTAACTCAAATCTCCTCAACGAACACGACTACCTACAGTGTACTAACGTCTATTAGACGAACGGGTCGTGCCTTTGCTTAGTATTAATGTTTTGGAGTTACGTTTCTAATGTTATTCCAAGTTGTATAATTATTTGTCAAAATAATTAATATTTCAACTTAAATATTTTTTAGTTTTGGAATAATTGTTTAAGCAATATTTCTGTGACAATACTTCTCAAGTATTTACTTTCATATTTCCTTCCCAAGGATGGGGGTATCTTATACATGTATTTTCGTAATATTGTATTTGTAGTTCCATATTAATATATTTTCAAGTCTCACCTTTAGAAAATATATAATAACTTATTTTGTCCCAAAATAATGTATTGTCCAGAAAATATATATTTTTCCCAAAAATCATATATCTTCTAAATATACTAAGAAAATATATTTTAACTTCCCAAAAAATAATATTTTCCCTTTTGTCAAAGTATGATATAACTTTGTAATATTTACAAAAATCATATTTTCCTTTCTTGTATCCAAAATAATATTTACCAAAGATGTATTTGTAACGACATTGTTTTGTATAGTAAATTTCATGGTACTTTGTTAAGTTATATTATTTTACCCTAAAATAATATAACAATTTCACCAAGTATACAAATAATCACACAAGTGTCTTAATATGTATATATATTCTAAATATATATATATATTTACCCATTTTTATTTATAAAAAAACAACCTCCAATATTTGTATTCTTGTTACAAAAATTATGGCAAAGTTTATATTGAAGACTTATGATCAAAATACACTTGTAATACTTGTTAGAAAATATTTTTCTAAGTGTTTATATTTTTAGAAAATTTTGTCATAGTTTCCTCTAAAAATGGAGGTGTCCATGCTATTTAAGCATATTATTTTCTTTTCAAAAATCATCACAACAATCAATAATCAATCTACACTTACCAAGTGCAAGAACTACTCACTTTACATAACAACATGAACTTGATCTTTCACAAAAACTTGTAGTAACTTGGTAATGTTTTTAGTAGGTCTAATTATCCTTTAAAGTGTGTTTATTTATTTAAAAATCTCATTCTTAAAGAATTTAAGTGTTTACAACTTGTAAACATATTTTACAAAAAAGTTTCTTTGTGAGATCTTCTTGTTTCATGAGTGTTTATACACTTGTTTTACCACTAAAAATAGTGTGTGTTTAAGTAAGAACCATGATCTTCTAGAAATTATATTTTGAACTTGGTTCTTTTGGAAAAACCATTCATACATCTTAGATCTATAAGTTTATCAACTCACTTGATTATCATTTTTCAAGAAATCATCTTTTTATTCAAGTTCATGCTTATATATGAGGATGATATTCTTGTGTTAACACATAATCATCCTCTAATTTGCTAGATCATGTGTTTAATCACAATCTAGCAAGCTCCTTATGATGATCGACTTCATAATCTCAAGTAATCAAGCAAGTATCATACATACTCTATGTGACACCCCAGGAAAACCATACAACTTAACTAGCTTCCTCAGTGAGTACTTACCAAAATTCGGGACGAAATTTCTTTCAACTTGGGGATAATGTGACAACTCGGAATTTAGAACCTTTCTTTATATCTCGATGTAACATGCTTGAACGTTATGTGACTAGTTGACATGTTGATTAATGAATGTTATAAGTGAATATTATGTGAATATGTGATGTGCTTATGTATGCGTAATATTTATGTGACCCGAGACACAAGGACCCGATGACGGGTGGTCCGTAGGACAACCCTTAAATGAGCTAAATACGTGCATATCCCATATTTTACACGGTTATGTATCATGAATGTGATAACTACGAGTGTTCGGGTGTTTTACAGGTAAATCGCTTAATTCGGTTAAATTGGAACCCGTAGGTTACGGTGGAGGATACAAGGCAGCATATTGTTACTTGTTCATGGGCACTTTAATGGGTTTTAAATACCCTAGTAAGAGACATCACATGGGAGGCGCATACTTTGAGATTGAAAGGCACGTGGATTTCTTTTGGCATACATTGAGATTTGGGTGGACTTGTAGGCCACCATTATTTTATTAAAGAATCCATCATCATCGATATATATATTGAGGCTACGAAGACAGGGTCTAAGCTATCACGTGAAGGGATGAGGATTAATTGAAAAGCCAAAAACATTACAAGGATATATATTTGTTTTGACGGCTGAGGAATAAGAAGACTTTTTGGTGGCATTTAATTGAGACACAATCACATCATCAAAGATTGATGGCAGCAACTCTCACGTGGTGTTATGTTATTTTATTCTCTATCAATATTGATTGGGCCATCATTAAAAATCAACACATCTTGGACTCATCAATTGGACCGACATTTTATGATCATCATTATTGGGAGTGGGCCGCACATGGGATATGAATTAGAAGCCCATATGTGGTCTTTGGGGGCGGCACACGTGAATAATCAAACAACAACATCATCATCTCACATATAATAGGACACAAAAAGTCAACAACTGAAACAACATCACATGCGACGGCAGAAGTGGCAGATCATCACATCATCACAATTAATCATCATCATTCTCAATGAAACAATCATCATCATCTAGAATCCAACATCATCATTATTAATTAGGGGCGGCACATAAGTCACGAAGACTTTTGGAGGCAGCCTTGGGGACGGGAGCATATACACGTGAGATTGGCACATGCTAGCTAACACATGAGGAAGTCTTGGACTATTTTGATTGGGCTGCCAATACATACATCATGTGACTGTGGATTTCTTTTGGACGCACATGGGCCGACATCATCATCATGGATCCATCTTGAACATCGTGTGAGAAACAAAAGTTGAAACAAGTCACCAAAATCAGGTTGATACCGTAAATTACGGTCTCACCGTAATTTACGGTGGACCTGATTTTGGTTTGGAGGCCACCGTAAAGCAGACAAACAGCACCGTAACACTTTTAGGTGTACCGTAACTTACGGTAGAGCCGTAAGTTACGGTGGAAGCTGCGGAACAATTTGTAACCGCCATCTTTAAGTCAGTTTAATGAGGTCTTTTCATGTGTTCTCATCATTGGACGGTTTTGGAACTCACTAGGGGCGATTTTGGCTGTTCTAGCTTGGTTTTGGACAATTCCTAACATTCGGTTTGTGTTTATGATTCCTATGAACATTAGACTTGTTGTTATGATGATTCACCAAGCTATGTCCGGCTAAACCTTTCGGTGATCATCTTAGGTGAAGGTTTCTCTTGAACTTTTGTGTGTTTATTTCTGAATTTCTAGAATGATAACTTGTGTTGCTTGAATATCATGGTGTATGTTTAATTGTTTGTAGTTTGTTAATTGATATTGCAATTTCTAGTCTCAATCGTACGTTCTTGGTGCCGTTGGCAATCGAGATATCACGGGAAGGGTTAGGGTTGGTTATTGATTAATTGATCATCGGGAAACAACCTCGCGTTTATAAATCCGAGTACTTTGTTCCCTTTTATCACTTCGATTATTCATGCACGAGTTATGTCTATGTAACTCTTTCTAGTTGGAATTGCACACAATTGTTTAAAGAAACTGAAACCTAAGATGGTCATTGTTCTCTCCTAATTTGTTTTACAACCAACATTTGATTTGCAATTAGTTTAATTTAGTTTTCTAAAACAACAATCCAAATTCATTGATCTTTAATTTCTGCAAATTAGGATAATTGTAGTATAATTGCAAGGCTATATAATTGACATATTTTCCACATACTCCCTGAGTTCGATACCCTATTACCGCTATCTATAGTTGTTATTGGGATTAAATTTGCGTGACCCACGACAATCACGTCACCCGACTCGAGACCGGTTGGTCTCGAGTGAACAGTAAACAGTGGGCCGGTTGGGCCATGCACCTCCTTTAGTCCACCCGAAAGCCCATTTAGGGTGCACTAACTTGGAGCGAGTATATAACCTTGGTGGATAGCCAACCTTGCCATTTTTGGGGCAACCTACACACACTCTCCTACACACACACCTACATTCTCTCTCACTAAAACCCTAGAAGCACAAACCTTCTCTCCTTTCTCTCGGACCAAACCGGTGACAACAAGAGCTCTCGGTTCAAGCTTAGGATCTCATTGGAAAGCTTATTCATCGACCCTTCATACCCTCATACCTTGGAATCTTACCGGTTAGTGATCCATGTTATGTGTTTTATTTCGGTTGATGATGTATGATGAAGTTATATGATAATATGTGTTTGCTTGTTAAGTTTATGCATGTTGAATATATCCTTCTTGAATAGTCGATATTAAGATTGTTGTTATCCATGATGAAGGTATTTGCTTGATAATATGAGTAGTGTGTTTTGCTTGATTTAAGTGAATAAAATGCTCCTTCATAGTAATGAGAGAATAAAAATGATGAGTTAAGGGTGCTTATAGGGTTTAGTACATGACTAGTGTGTTACATGATGCAAACATGATTTATGAGATAGTAATGGTAAATAGTTGCTTAAAATACTTCGAAAATGGCAAGAATAGATCTAGTATAGCATGTTTTCGGGTCGGATATGGATGAATGATCATGATGAATAAATTGAATACGTGAAGAACAACATAAAGGTTATTAAAAATATTTGAAATGTTGTGCTTTGATCTGTTTTGATTATGCATTAGACAAGAAAACATGTTTGTGAATTTTGGTTGGATAGTACACAAGATCATGAAATGGTAATCCTATTGGTTAGTACAATTCTGGGCAAATGTTCTAGAAACAGCAGGGTGCGAGTCGAGACCTCCGGTTGCGACTCGAGACCAGATACGTGACAACTCGAGATCGCGGTTGCGACACAGGTTGCGAGTCGAGAACCCCTAGTCTCGACTCGAGACCACACATTACCAGCACAAACAACATGACTCGAAACCAGGTTGCTGGTCTTGTTGCGACTCGAGACCTGACTCGAGATCACAAGGTCTCGAGTGATGAAGGCTAGACCGAGACAACACCGTCTCGACTCGAGATCTCTAGTCTCGACTCGAGACCACCTGATTATATACAATCTGTATGGACTTGCACGGTTACAGGCCCAAGTATTTGGGCCAAACATATGGGCTTTATGTGTTACTGTTGAATGTGTATGTTGTGCACTGTTGATTGGACTGCCGTGAGAAACACTTGTTTGCAACGTGCTAGTATACATGTAGAAAATGTATGTGCGTTACTTGGTTTGTATCTGACTTGTGTGGTAACCATACTAGGACGTGGTTGACCACAATTAGCTCGATTTGACCTTTCGTTTACCTGCCGAGCTAACCTAAGGTGAGTTCACACTCTCTACAAAGCATGGGATTCCCAGGGGTTGGGAATGGGGTTAAGGAACATGGATTCCTCGTCCTTTATTGGGTAGGACAGCACTGGTTCAGGAATATAATTCCTCGTCCTCTTGGACAGATAACTTTCGCTATACCAAAACTCTATCACAAAGTCCCTCCTTTTTATATCGACTTAATCGCCGGGCCAATGGCGAGCGGGTCATTAGTTAGATAGCGCTATTTAGGTTTGACAAACCTCACACCGTGCCGCAGAGGACGGGCGTGAACTAATGGATCTGGGCACGTCAATGATGATAGACATTGACAGTTCAGGGCACATAAACATGACTACAGTCAGTAGTCGATATGGTAACGAGTCTAGTAACAAACATGGGGTATTCCCCACGGCCGTAGAGCCAGACAATTAGACACGGGGTAGCCCCCACGGCTGGATTGCCAGAGTAAATGGGTTAAACAAATCACGTTTTCAACTACGGGGTAACCCCCACGGCGGGATGCCAGATAAAGGAAAAAAATTGTTTTTGAAACAACTTAAAACGAACACCCAACTGTGAACTCGCTCAACATTATTGTTGACCCGTTACTACATGCTTTGCAGGTCAATAGGTACTTAGCTGGAGCTTGCATGGAAGAGAGTCGTTGTGGGACATGGACAGCTGTGTGCCATGTTAAACCTTGAAACAATTAAACTTATGTTTTGGTTTTAAACGTTATGCTTCCGATTGCAACTTAAACTATGTTTTTGTTTGGACACCAATTGTATTGGTTGGACTTTTATAATCACTTACATGCTTGTTCAATATGATTGGTGGCTGGATCCTGGTCAGTCACGCCTCCAAGCGGTGGTATTCCGCAGGTGGATTTTGGGGGTGTGACAGATTGGTATCAGAGCCATTGGTTATAGTGAACTTGGTTTTAATAGGGGGAAAAAGTTTTATTAAAATCAGACTATAACCTGTACAGTGCTCTACGATCCACAACGACGCTTCACTCCACATGCAAGGCTCGACCAATCTAGGTGATATGATCTATGTATATATTGCCTACTTGTTAGTTACATAGTGCATCGCTCATGGTATGCTTGGTTAGTATAACTACTGTTGCTTGAACACGTGTGTGCTTACTCTCTTCTGTCATCGCATTTTCGCGAACCCCTCTCACTCATGTTCCTCTTGATATGAAGATCATGTCTGGACGCGTTAACATGACTCAAGCCCAGTTGACGGCTCTGATTAACGAACGAGTTGCTGCGGCGCTTGCAGCTGCACACGTAGGAGGTATATCCTGCAGTCCAAACTCCTTCTAGGATCTTTAGATCCTACTCTCGTGAACCAACCTTTGTGTTAAACTCTGTCCTTTCTTTCACCCACGACAGGTCAACATGCTCAGCCACCTGTGTGCACCTTTAAAACTTTTATGGACTGCCGACCAACTACTTTTAGCGGCACTGAAGGAGCTGTAGGTCTCCTCCACTAGTTTGAGAAGCTCGAGTCAGTCTTCGAAATGTGTGAATGTCCTGAGGCTCGCAGGCTGAAGTATGTTACCGGTACTCTCGAGGGTTTAGCGCTCACGTGGTGGAACGCTCAGGTTCAAATGCTGGGGTTGGTTGCTGCTAACGCCACCCCATGGAACAATTTTAAAGAGATGATCAAGGAAGAATACTGCAGTCGTGATGACATCCATAAGCTGGAAGTCGAGTTCTTCAACCTCAAGATGACGGGGTCAGAAATTGAGGCGTATACGAAGAGCTCGAATGAGCTTGCATTACTGTGTCCTACTATGGTGGACCCTCCAATTAAGCGTATCGAACTCTATCTCAAGGGCTTAGTGCCAGAAATCCAAAGTCATGTGACCTCAGCAAACCTCGCCATCATCCAGTAAGTTGTTCAATTGGCTCACCGCCTCACGGATCAGGCGGTGGAGCAGAACAGGTTACCAAAGCGCATAGGTGCTGCAACTACTTCAGGTGTCCCTAGTGACAACAAGCGGAAATGGGATGGAGCTTCAAGTAAGGGTTCGACTTTTGTTCAGTCTCAGTCTCAGCAGAGAAGGACTGATGACTACAAGGGCCCCAGTCAGCAATCATCTGATGGTCAAAGTCATGGTGAGTACAAGGGGAATCACCCCAAATGCAATCGCTGCAACCTCCACCACAGCGGAACATGCACCAAGGGTAACTGTCATCTGTGCAACAAGCCAGGTCACGCCGCCAAGGATTGCAGAAGCTTATACCCCGCAAACCAGAATCGTCAACAACAAGCCCCTCAGAACCAGCGACAGCAGCAGCAAGGAATCAACAAAGGGTGCTTTTAGTGTGGAGCTGAAGGCCATTTTAAGAGAGATTGCCCCCAACTGAACCGGAACCAGAACAACAACAACAACAACAATAACAATAATCAGGGGGATGGTAACAATGGGAACAACAACAACAATGGTGCCAGGGGGCGGGTGTTTGTGATTGACCAAGGTGAAGCAAGGAATGACCCCAATGTTGTGGCGGGTAAGTTCCTTCTCGACGACTTTTATGTTACAGTTTTATTTGATTCGGGTGCCGATACTAGCTACATGTCACTAGAAGTTAGTCAAATGCTTAAGCGTATTCCAACACCTTTGAACAACAAGCACACTGTAGAGCTAGCAAATGGTAAGAGTTTAGAGGCCACACACGTAGTCAAGGGTTGTAAACTTGTTCTTGCTAACCAGACTTTCTCTATCGACCTTATCCCTATCGTCTTGGGTAGTTTCGACGTTGTTATTGGGATGGACTGGTTATCCCAACACCGAGCAGAGATTCTTTGCAACGAGAAGATTGTTCGTATTCCTGGTTCAGGTGATGAACCTCTCATGATTCGTGGCGACAAGAGGGGCGCTGTTGAGAACATCATCTCTTTTCTTAAGGCCCAGAAGTGCTTGAGAAAGGGCCACGTTGCTATCTTGGCTCTCGTTACAGACACCTCGAAGGAAGAGAAGAAGATAGAAGATTTTCCGATTGTACGCGATTATCCTGAGGTGTTTCCTGAGGAATTACCTGGCCTTCCGCCTCATCGCCAGGTCGAGTTCCAGATTGAACTAGCTCCGAGAGCTGCGCCTATAGCTCGTGCACCTTATCGTTTAGCTCCATCAGAGTTGGAAGAACTCTCTACGCAACTGCAAGAACTCTTGGATAAGGGTTTTATTCCTCCTAGCTCATCACCCTGGGGAGCTCCAGTGCTATTTGTGAAGAAGAAAGATGGTACCTTTAGAATGTGTATCGACTATCGTGAACTCAACAAAGTGACGGTGAAGAATCGTTATCCTCTGTCGCGCATTGACGACTTGTTCGACCAGTTGCAGGGGTCGAGCTACTATTCAAAGATTGATCTGAGATCAGGATATCACCAGCTGAGAGTCCGAGAAGAGGACGTCTCCAAAACAGCCTTTAGAACTCGATATGGCCACTATGAGTTTTTGGTCATGCTTTTTGGGCTGATAAACGCACCTACGGTCTTCATGGATTTGATGAATAGAGTGTGCAAGCCTTACCTGGACAAGTCCGTTATAGTCTTCATCGATGACATCCTGATCTATTCCAAGAGTCAGGAGGAACACGAGCAACATCTACGACTTATTTTGGAACTCCTTCGAACGGAACAGCTTTACGCAAAGTTCTCGAAATGCGACTTCTGGCTTCGTGAAGTCCATTTCCTAGGCCACGTGGTAAACAAGGATGGGATTCACGTTGATCCATCCAAGGTAGACTCGATTAAGAACTGGCCTGCGCCTCGCACACCAATGGAAATTCGCCAATTCTTGGGTTTGGCAGGTTACTACAGGAGGTTCATTAAGGATTTTTCCAAGATTGCACAGCCTCTCACCTCACTAACGCAGAAAGGTGTTGTTTATCGATGGGGAAATGCACAGGAATTAGCATTTCAGCATTTAAAGGATAGACTTTGCAGTGCACCTATCCTTTCCTTGCCAGAGGGCACAGACGATTTTGTGGTTTACTGCGACGCATCAATTCAAGGTCTTGGTTGTGTATTGATGCAACGAGATAAAGTTATAGCCTACGCCTCACGCCAACTTAAAGTTCATGAAAAGAACTACACTACACATGATTTAGAGCTGGGAGCTATTATTTTTGCACTTAAGATATGGAGACATTACCTGTACGGTACCAAGTGCACCATTTACACCGATCACAGGAGTCTCGAGCACATCTTCAAGCAGAAGGAGCTAAACATGCGTCAACGACGATGGGTCGAGTTATTAAACGATTACGAATGTGCAATCAAGTACCATCCTGGCAAAGCCAATGTGGTGGTTGACGCCCTCAGTCGAAAGGACACTGCGCCTAAGCGCGTACGAGCTTTGCAACTCACAATACATTCTAGTCTTCCTTCCCAGATACGAGGTGCTCAGGTGGAAGCATTAAAGCCAGAAAACGTCAGGGTTGAAGCCCTACGCGGCTCAAGGCAACGCTTAGAACAGAAGGAAGACGGTGCCTACTACGTAACGAGACGCATTTGGGTCCCACTCTATGGCAACTTACGAGAGCTTGTGATGGACGAAGCACACAAGTCTCGCTACTCGGTACATCCTGGTTCGGATAAGATGAACCACGATATCAAAATTACGTATTGGTGGCCTAGCATGAAGGCCCACATAGCAACTTACGTCAGCAAGTGTTTGACTTGTGCGAGAGTCAAGACGGAATACCAGAAACCCTCAGGCCTACTCCAACAACCAGAGATACCACAATGGAAATGGGAGCAAATTTCCATGGATTTCGTTACTGGCCTGCCTAGATCCCAACGGGGGAACGATACTATTTGGGTGATCGTGGATCGACTCACAAAGTCTGCACACTTCTTGGCTATCAAGGAAACGGATAAGTTCTCCACTCTAGCAGACGTATACCTTAAGGAAGTTGTCTCGAGGCACGGGGTGCCCACCTCCATTATCTCGGATCGTGATGCACGTTTTACTTCAGAACTGTGGCAAGCAATGCACAAATCCTTTGGCTCACGTTTAGATATGAGCACAGCGTATCACCCTCAGACAGACGGGCAGTCTGAGCGCACTTTTCAAACCTTAGAAGACATGCTTCGTGCATGTGTAATCGACTTTGGCAACAGCTGGGAAAAGCATCTGCCACTTGTGGAATTCTCGTACAATAACAGCTACCACACCAGCATTAAAGCTGCTCCGTTTGAGGCATTATACGGGCGTAAATGCTGGTCACCTCTTTGTTGAGCAGAGGTGGGGGATAGTCAGATCACTGGTCCAGAACTTGTGGTAGACACAACCGAACGAATTGCTCAAATACGACAACGCATGGCGGCGGCTCGTGACCGTCAGAAAAGCTACGCCGATAAGGACAGGAAACCACTTGAGCTCCAGGTTGGGGAGCGTGTGCTACTCAAAGTTTCACCCTGGAAGGTGTGGTTCGTTTTGGTAAACGAGGCAAACTTAACCCACGATACGTCGGACCTTTGAAATCATCGAGAAAATAGGCAAAGTGGCCTACAAACTGAACTTACCAGCAGAACTCAGTGCAGTTCACAACGTTTTCCACGTGTCAAATCTGAAGAAGTGTCTGTCAGATGAGACCCTCGTAGTTCCTTTGAAGGAGCTCACCATCGACGAGCAGTTACGATTCGTCGAGGAACCAGTTGAAATCACGGACCGGGATGTTAAGGTCCTTAAGAACACTAGAATACCTCTCGTTCGAGTTCGTTGGAACTCACGTCGCAGCCCAGAGTTCACCTGGGAACGCGAAAATCAGATGAAACAAAAGTATCCCCAACTATTCGCAAACAGTACAACCACTACTGAGGCTGAAGCTACGGAATTTCGGGACGAAATTCCAGATCAACGGGGGGAGGATGTGACACCCCAGGAAAATCAGGAAAACCATACAACTTAACTAGCTTCCTCAGTGAGTACTTACCAAATTTCGGGACGAAATTTCTTTCAACTTGGGGATAATGTGACAACTCGGAATTTAGAACCTTTCTTTATATCTCGATGTAACATGCTTGAACGTTATGTGACTAGTTGACATGTTGATTAATGAATGTTATAAGTGAATATTATGTGAATATGTGATGTGCTTATGTATGCGTAATATTTATGTGACCCGAGACACAAGGACCCGACTCGTGACCGCTTGGTCTCCAGTGAACAGTAAACAGTGGGCCGGTTGGGCCATGCACCTCCTTTAGTCCACCCGAAAGCCCATTTAGGGTGCACTAACTTGGAGCGAGTATATAACCTTGGTGGATAGCCAACCTTTCCATTTTTGGGGCAACCTACACACACTCTCCTACACACACACTCCTACATTCTCTCTCACTAAAACCCTAGAAGCACAAACCTTCTCTCCTTTCTCTCAGACCAAACCGGTGACAACAAGAGCTCTCGGTTCAAGCTTAGGATCTCATTGGAAAGCTTATTCAACGACCCTTCATACCCTCATACCTTGGAATCTTACCGGTTAGTGATCCATGTTATGTGTTTTATTTCGGTTGATGATGTATGATGAAGTTATATGATAATATGTGTTTGCTTGTTAAGTTTATGCATGTTGAATATATCCTTCTTGAATAGTCGATATTAAGATTGTTGTTATCCATGATGAAGGTATTTGCTTGATAATATGAGTAGTGTGTTTTGCTTGATTTAAGTGAATAAAATGCTCCTTCATAGTAATGAGAGAATAAAAATGATGAGTTAAGGGTGCTTATAGGGTTTAGTACATGACTAGTGTGTTACATGATGCAAACATGATTTATGAGATAGTAATGGTAAATAGTTGCTTAAAATACTTCGAAAATGGCAAGAATAGATCTAGTATAGCATGTTTTCGGGTCGGATACGGATGAATGATCATGATGAATAAATTGAATACGTGAAGAACAACATGAAGGTTATTAAAAATATTTGAAATGTTGTGCTTTGATCTGTTTTGATTATGCATTAGACAAGAAAACATGTTTGTGAATTTTGGTTGGATAGTACACAAGATCATGAAATGGTAATCCTATTGGTTAGTACAATTCTGGGTAAATGTTCTAGAAACAGCAGGGTGCGAGTCGAGACTTCCGGTTGCGACTCGAGACCAGATACGTGACAACTCGAGATCGCGGTTGCGACACAGGTTGCGAGTCGAGAACCCCTAGTCTCGACTCGAGACCACACATTACCAGCACAAACAACATGACTCGAAACCATGTTGCTGGTCTTGTTGCGACTCGAGACCTGACTCGAGACCACAAGGTCTCGAGTGATGAAGGCTAGACCGAGACAACACCGTCTCGACTCGAGATCTCTAGTCTCGACTCGAGACCACCTGATTATATACAATCTGTATGGACTTGCACGGTTACAGGCCCAAGTATTTGGGCCGAACATATGGGCTTTATGTGTTACTGTTGAATGTGTATGTTGTGCACTGTTGATTGGACTGCCGTGAGAAACACTTGTTTGCAACGTGCTAGTATCCATCTAGAAAATGTATGTGCGTTACTTGGTTTGTATCTGACTTGTGTGGTAACCATACTAGGACGTGGTTGACCACAATTAGCTCGATTTGACCTTTCGTTTACCTGCCGAGCTAACCTAAGGTGAGTTCACACTCTCTACAAAGCATGGGATTCCCAGGGGTTGGGAATGGGGTTAAGGAACATGGATTCCTCGTCCTTTATTGGGTAGGACAGCACTGGTTCAGGAATATAATTCCTCGTCCTCTTGGACAGATAACTTTCGCTAGACCAAAACTCTATCACGAAGTCCCTCCTTTTTATATCGACTTAATCGCCGGGCCAATGGCGAGCGGGTCATTAGTTAGATAGCGCTATTTAGGTTTGACAAACCTCACACCGTGCCGCAGGGGATGGGCGTGAACTAATGGATCTGGGCACGTCAATGATGATAGACATTGACAGTTCAGGGCACATAAACATGACTACAGTCAGTAGTCGATATGGTAACGAGTCTAGTAACAAACATGGGGTATTCCCCACGGCCGTAGAGCCAGACAATTAGACACGGGGTAGCCCCCACGGCTGGATTGCCGGAGTAAATGGGTTAAACAAATCACGTTTTCAACTACGGGGTAACCCCCACGGCGGGATGCCAGATAAAGGAAAAAAAACTGTTTTCGAAACAACTTAAAACGAACACCCAACTGTGAACTCGCTCAACATTATTGTTGACTCGTTACTACATGCTTTGCAGGTCAATAGGTACTTAGCTGGAGCTTACATGGAAGAGAGTCGTTGTGGGACATGGACAGCTGTGTGCCATGTTAAACCTTGAAACAATTAAACTTATGTTTTGGTTTTAAACGTTATGCTTCTGCTTGCAACTTAAACTATGTTTTTGTTTGGACACCAATTGTATTGGTTGGACTTTTATAATCACTTACATGCTTGTTCAATATGATTGGTGGCTGGATCCTGGTCAGTCACGCCTCCAAGCGGTGGTATTCCGCAGGTGGATTTTGGGGGTGTGACACTCTAAACAACATTATCTCATCAAGATTTCATCATATGTAAGCTTTATGTTCATGATTCAAGATTATGTTCTTTAGTGTTCTTGTGATTTACAACATAATACATCTTTTAACCAACTAAAATAAGAAGTATCAAAGGGGTGTGAGAGTCTTACTACTAGCTCTAAGCTAGGGAAGAACACTTGATGAAGAAGATGATAAAAGTGATGGATAAGAGCAATTGATGGAGGTTCTTCAAGTTTCAAGAGCACCAAGCTTCACAAGTCACCTTCTTACACCCTTGAGAGTATATGGAATGAGTGGATGATGGATATAAGGTGGTGGTGGTGGCGGCACTATGCTCCGCCGAGAGGAGAGGGAGAGAGTAGGAGAAAGGTGGGTGTGTGTTAGTGTGTGAAATATGATGATCTTTAGAGATCTCATGCCATACTTATAACCTTCACTCTAAATATTTTGGCAAGAGGAGCAAGCAAGATCCAATAAAAAAAGAAATCAAATCTTTGAGGTATGGTGGTGGTATGGTCGATTATAGCATGGGGGGGGGTCTAAGTGTAACTTGTAACTAGTTGGTTACTTACTAGTTCAAAATCAAGTGTATAGTTAGTTAAGTTAGTTACTAGATATTTTAGTGGGTGTTAAGGTGTTCGGGGATCATGACTAGCTCAGAAATAATTAAACAATGTTTCTAGTATAATTTTGGTATTTCGGGTAGTGTCCGGTTGTTCGGTTAGATACCGGTTCATTAAAGTGTCAAGCTATTCCGTTTAATGATCTTTATGTTACTTTTTGTGACACTTTTAATTCCCGACACTTAGGAAAGCATTCAGGACCATTTAGTCAAATTTTTGCATGTAACTAGCTTGTTAAAAAGCTGAATTTTGCTGAAAAATGCAGAATTATGCACTATAAGTGGGTTTTAGGCACTTTCCGGCACTTTATCTATCACCTAGTGACGCAGTTTTATGGTCCTTACTTCCCTACACACCATACTAGTGTAGTACCTTGTCCCTGGCCCATACTGGGTCTCAAAACACTGTCTGTCTATGTACTGAACCCCGTCAGCATATTCCCGTTCTATCCGTTAATTGTGCTAACCGTGCTTTGTGCATCATGTATGTCAATAAAGTTTGTAGGTGATAACAAGGTGACATTATGTAATATGTGATGCACATATAAGTATGATGCAGTAATCAAAAAGCAGTTATGTATAATCCAGCACAATCATTAAGCATTAATTAATATTAATTAATTGTACGGATACCTGGATTTATGAGGGTTGTCACCCATAAACCACGGAAACACATAAGCACGTAGAGCACAAAAGCATATAAGGCACATGGAACACAGCAACCATGGGGACACCCTATATTTTGCACGTATTCACCTTCCTATATTGCACGTATTCACCTATATATATTGCACGTATTCACCTATTCCTCAAAGTTGCGGTTGCGATCGAGAATAGCGATTTCGTTTAGCGAGGAGCGATTGCGAGGGTTCCACGATTTGTTAGCGTATTGAGATAGATGTGCAGTGCGAGTTGTGTGTGTTTACACATGGAATGCTGTCTACCTGCCTTAGCAACGGTAGTACTATTAGTTTGGACTCAGCACCCGTTCACTCGGGGGTTGTTAAGGACATTTACCTACATGGCTCACAGTGGTGAGTATGTATCGTGAACAGCCTTGGGCAATCAACCCACAGTCATTGGTATCGATAGGTTCATTTTCGATTACTAACATGCCTCATTTCACTCTGTGTACGTGCTGGTTATGCGTAACGCTTTCGAACTCTATATGTTATTATCAAACTTGTATGCTCACCTTTACACTATGTGTATTGACCTTTACTTTAACGTATGTGACAGGTGCTTAGAATGCTTAATTGCTTTACTTTGCGGTGATGAAATTGAGGCTAGGGAGGGTCTAGAAACAATAAACAATTGTCTGTAATAAGAATCTGAGTTGTCGGAACAAAATAATTTAACTAGATCCTTTCTGTAATAATTATGTTATCTTTTAAGACATGGTATGGGACATGTTGTTTAATTAATTGGTAATGATAGTTGTTATGGAAACTTCTGGACAATCTGTTTCGCTCAGTGCCATGCCCCAATGTTTCCGCCATCGGTTGGGGTGTGACAGATTGGTATCAGAGCCATAACTATAGGGAATAAGGCAAGACTCGACCTAGTCCGGGTCGATGTCCTAGAGACCTAGTCTATAGTTAGGAACCAACAGACCAACTTGTGCGTATCCGGTATGGATTATGTACGAGCTTACTGATATTTCTCGCTATTCTCGCCTATGCTACCCTATCGCTGCACTCGAAATTTTCAAAAAAAAATGAATGAGCGATTAAGTTGAGATTAGGTGTAAGAACCGCAAACTCTCGACTAAATTGCTTGATCAACCCACATTTTTATCTATAAACACGAGAATTTGCGTTGAACCTGGAGTGAAATCCATACTTTGACGCATAATTCTCCTCTATTTTATCAAAAACAGGAACGAAGTTATTAAGCCAGGGGTGAAACCCTAACCTTGACGACTTGTTCCGACTTTTACTTGGTTTTTCCAGAACTCTCACCAAGGTTTCGACGGACTCCAACGACATGAAGTCACAATAAGACTAAAAGGATGCGTGCCAAGCCCAAGATTCGAGGCGAAAGCATAATCCTAAAGGTCAAAATGTGTACAACAAGTCCTTGAGAATAGTCGAATCACTTTGGATAGTCAATGTCTAATAGCCGCAAACGATCCAATTCTTGATTTTTATGTATTTCGATTCTTAGCCCGCAACTGCTGACTCTGATGACTCATCGATTTTATGTTTTATATGTGTGTTTACCTGCTTATGTGTTTTAATTTTGGAGAATTATTCGATTTTCGCTTTCACTTTGATCGACACGCACGACTCGCACTGCATTTCTATCTCAATACGCTAACAAATTGCTACCACTCGTGGAACGGCCGTACGCCATGTAGTTGTTATGATTGTTCGCTTATGATATACTACTCATGTTATACACGACCGCTATATTCGAACAATCGCAGACTTTGAATGATAGGTTTCTGTATTCTGACTACCTCTGGTGATTAAATGGGTATGTGCTTCTGTGCTCTACGTGCTTATGTGCTTATGTGTTTATGTGCCTCTGTGCTTATGTGAATCTGTGATTATGTGATACATGTTTCGTTGTGTTCCTGAGCTTTAGTAGTAGTAGGATTGTGAGGTGAGATTCGAATATGTCATGTTGAGTCCTATGACGATGTCTGTTGCAAACAATGTCGTCATCTGGATCTCGCGCTACCCGAGACGCTCGCCGAAAGCAAGCAGACAAACGCCTTGCTGCCATGATCACTAAGCAAATGGCAAAGGTTGTACCCCAAGTCGTCAGCGAGCTGTACGAGAACATGAGCAAATCGTCTGCGGAATCCCAAACTGAGACTCCCAAAGCTGCTTTCAGCTTCAAACAGTTCAAGGCATGCGGACCGAAAAAATTCACCGGCGAAGAAGGCCCTACAGCTTTGTTTCAATCGTTTGACTCAATCGAAGTCACCCTGCGACAGAGCGGATGTCCTGACAATCTCCGCACACTGAACGCGACCGGCGTTTTCCAGTCACGCGCTCTAGACTGGTGGACGGCCGAAAGGAACAAGCGCGGAAATGATGTAGCCTATGGTCTGTCATGGGACAAGTTGAAGAACGTTATGCTCGAAGAGTTCTACCCTCCCCATGAGCGCCAGAAGCTGGAGGACGAGTTCTGGCACATTCAGCAGAAAGAAGGTGACAACGCTGCCTGACTGCTCGCTTTAAGCAGCTCAGCATCATCTGTCCCGATCAAGTGAAGACGCCCGACATGGCAATCAAGAAGTACATTCGAGCTCTACCCGACTGTGTTGCGGATTTTGTGCATGCCGCAAAGACAGCAACGATCAAAGAAACTTACTTGCTTGCCGCCGAAATCAACGACAGGTGGGTAAAAGCTGGTTTTTGGGATAAAATTCCGAAGAACCTGCATCAAGTCACCACCGCACCAGCAACCGAAACCGCCACCGCTCAATCGTCAAAATCCTCACGCCGAAAGAAGAAGAACAACAACAACAGCTCCAACAACAAGAACTGTGCTGCCACCACCACTGCTGCACCACTTCAAGCCGTACCGGCTCAGCAGCAGTCTCACCACCGTCCAGCACCAATTACCTATGCACCGCCTGCAAAGCGCGCATACACAGGCCCCCACCCGGTTTGCCCAACATGTTTTTATCATCACCCGGTGGATCTCGCCTGCCGTTTTTGCGCTCACTGCAATATGTACGGCCACTTCACTACTAACTGCCGTACTGGTCCCCGTCAAGCGCCAGCTTAAGCCACTGCTCATCAAGCTTTGCTCCCAGCCCCGCAAGGCCAATAAGCGTCTCAGGCACCCGCGGTCCACGCCCGAGTCTGCTTCGCATGTGGTGATCCCAACCACTTTGCGAACATGTGCCCAAACAGGGTTGTGAAGCAAGAACCCCAGCAGCAGCACCCTCAACAATAGCAACAACACCAGCAGCAGCAACAAGCCGCACGCGCCAGAACTTTCAACCTCAATGTGCACCAAGCCCAGGCTAACAACAACGTAGTCAATGGTACGTTCCTTGTGAATGGTATTTATGCATCGTGTTTGTTTGATACTGGAGCCGATAATTGCTTTGTGTCGTTTGAATTCGAAAAGCTCCTTAGTCGTAAGCGCTCCCAACTCTCCTCGACGTTCGATGTTGAAGTCGTTACCGGAAGAACTGTCGCCATTAATTCTGTTCTCCGTGATTTTGCTCTTGAGCTCAACAATCACATCTTCCCAATCGACCTTATTCCGATGCAAATCGGAAGTTTTGACGTCATAGTAGGCATGGACTTTCTTCGCGAAAACCATACTGAAGTTGTGTGCTTCGATAAGATGATTCGATTCTCGCTCGCAAATGGTGATTTATTGTGTGTCTATGGAGAAACTGCTTCGAAATGTCTCAAACTCATGTCATGTGTCCAAGCTAGCAAGTATCTCCGCAAGGAATACAGAGCCTTCTTGGCTAACATTGTAGTAGCGGAGAAGGAAAAGAAAGGAAGACCCAGTGTAAACGATGTTCCAGTCGTTCGAGAATTTTCTAACGTCTTTCCTGAGGATCTTCCAGGACTACCGCCAAGTCGTGATATCGACTTTCGTATCGACCTCATTCCTGGAGCCAACCCTGTTGCCAAAGCTCCTTACCGACTCGCACCGTCCGAAATGCGTGAACTCTCGAGTCAACTCCAGGAATTACTTAAGAAAGGCTTCATTCGCCCGAGCACCTCTCCTTGGGGCGCGCCAGTCCTCTTCGTTAAAAAGAAGGATGGGTCGTTCAGGATGTGCATCGACTATCGGGAATTGAATAAGTTAACTATCAAGAACCGCTATCCCCTGCCTTGCATCGATGATTTATTTGATCAGCTACAAGGTGCTACATGTTTCTCGAAGATCGATCTACGCTCAGGCTATCATCAACTACGAATACAAGAGGAGGATATACCTAAAACCGCGTTTCGCACCCGTTATGGCCATTATGAATTCGTTGTTATGCCTTTTGGTTTAACCAACGCACCCGCGGTTTTCATGGATCTGATGAATCGCGTGTGTAAACCATATCTCGGTCGTTTCGTCATCGTGTTCATCGACGATGTCTTGATCTATTCCAAGTCGAAGGCCGAACACGCACAACATCTACGTTTGGTTCTCGAGCTACTCCAGGGGAATCGACTCTATGCCAAATTCTCCAAGTGTGAATTTTGGCTGGAGGAGGTTCAGTTTCTGGGTCACATTATCAATAATCAAGGTATTCACGTCGATCCCGTGAAGATAGAAGCAGTCAAGAGTTGGATTACACCCAAGAACCCTTCGAAAGTCCGTTCTTTCCTCGGATTGGCGGGCTATTATCGATGATTTATTGAAGGATTCTCAAAGATCACTGTGCCGCTTACCGCTCTTACCCATAAAGACAAGCCTTTTATTTGGGAAACCGAACAAGAGTCTTCTTTTCAAACCCTCAAGCACATGCTTTACAATGCTCCTGTTCTCACTCTAACCGACGAAAACGACGACTTTGTCTATTGTAATGCTTCCAACCTTGGTCTTGGTTGTGTCCTTATGCAGCGGAACAAGGTTATAGCTTACGCATCTCGTCATCTCAAAATCCATGAGAAGAACTATACAACCCATGATCTCGAGCTAGGCGCAGTTATTTTTGCGTTAAAGATTTGGCGACACTACCTGTACGGTACCAAGTGCACGATCTTCACCGATCATAGGAGCCTACAACATATCTTTGATAAGAAAGAACTTAATATGCGCCAACGCCGATGGGTAGAACTTCTCAATGATTACGACTGTGAGATTCGTTATCACCCAGGCAAGGCAAATGTCGTTGCCAACGCACTCAGTAGACGGAGCTATCTGCTCAGCATTCGTAACGTCCAAGCCCAATACGATCTCGAAACCCTCATTCGCGAAGCCCAGCATGTCTGTTTTAATGAACGCACTCTGAAGAAGGAAATAATCTACCCCGATGGAGCCCAGCTTGTGAATAAGTCAAATGGGATATTCCACTTTCTGGACCGAATTTGGATCCCTAAACGGACCGATTTGCGACAGATACTGATGGACGAAGCTCACAAATCCCGATATTCTATTAATCCCGGTGCCGATAAAATATACCAGGATCTTCGCTACAAGTACTGGTGGCCGGGCATGAAGAGGGATATTGCTCTCTACGTTGGAAAGTGCCTGACTTGTGCAAGGGTCAAGGCTGAACACCAAAGACCCTCTGGCTTACTCGAGCAACCACCGATCCCTATGTGGAAGTGGGAGAGTATAACTATGGACTTCATAACAAAGCTTCCGCACACGTCATCAGGTCACGAAAGCATCTAGGTTGTTGTTAACCGTTTGACCAAATCAGCTCACTTTTTACCAATACGGGAAGACTACAAGGTAGAACGACTAGCCCGAATCCACACCAAAGAGATCATTTGTCGACATGGGACGCCTTGTGACATCATCTCCGACCGTGATGCTCGGTTTACCTCGCGACTGTGGAAAACGTTTCAAGCGGCTCTCGGTACTACGCTTAATCTGAGTACCGCATTCCACCCTCAAACCGACGGTCAGACTGAAAGAACGATCCGTACTCTTGAAGACATGCTCCGTTCGTGTGTCATAGACTTCGGTGGTAATTGGGACGCATACTTACCTTTGGTCGAATTCTCGTACAATAACAGTTATCACGCCAGCATTCAAATGGCACCGTTTGAGGCATTGTATGGAAGAAGATGTCAATCGCCTATTGTATGGCACGAGATCGGGCATTCGCAACTAACCGGTCCTGAGCTATTGCAAGAAACGACATAAAAAATCTTCCAAATTCAAGACAATCTGATGAAAGCTCGGAATCGTCAGAAAAGTTACGCCGATAGACGACGCAAGCCCCTTGAATTTGACGTTGGTGACTACGTACTCCTAAAGGTTTCACCTTGGAAGGGTGTGGTCCGATTCGGCAAGAAAGGAAAGCTCACGCCTCGATATGTTGGACCCTTTAAGATTCTGGAAAGAATCGGAAAAGTGGCTTACAGACTCGAACTACCAAAGGAACTTAGCAACGTTCACCCGACTTTCCATGTTTCGAACCTCAGAAAGTGCCTGGCTGACGATGATTTACACGTACCCCTTGAGGATCTGCAAGTGAACGAAACATTACACTTCGTGGAAAAGCTTGTCGAAATCATGGACCGACAAACCAAGTAGCTCAGGCGCTCACGCATTCCCATTGTGAAGGTTCGCTGGGAAGGCAAACAAGGCGCAGAGTTCACTTGGGAACTCGAACGTGACATGAAGGCGAAGTACCCGCAGTTGTTTGTTATGGTTTCAGCCTAATTTCGGGACGAAATTCCCTTAACAAGGGGAGGCTGTAACACCCCGTGTTCTCAGGGAAGTCAAAGTCAAAGTCAAGGTCAAAGTCAACGACCGATCGCACAACTTAACTTGTAGTGATTTCTTTTATGTGTATATTTTAGTTGTATTATGTGGAGTAACTATCAATAATCGCAGTAATCGACCTGTGTTATTCACTATCTAATCGACTTACGAATGTGAACTATAGGAAGTAACAATGCGATAAAGTTAACTAAACGAATCGCAGGTCTGAAATATTGTTTATGTGTGAGTATACTCGATCCCTTTTTGCTTTACGCACTTTTGGGTGTTATGTACGTTTCTTATACAAAATCATAATCGAACACACTGCACAATACTTTAAACGCTATCCGTTACTGCATGTTATACGTGACTAAATGAATGCTTGTTATTATGTTTACACATGGAATGTTGTCTACCTGCCTTAGCAACGGTAGTACTATTAGTTTGGACTCAGCACCCGTTCACTCGGGGGTTGTTAAGGACATTTACCTACATGGCTCACAGTTGTGAGTATGTATCGCGAACTGCCTTGGGCAGTCAACCCGCAGTCATTGGTATCGATAGGTTCATGTCGATAACTAACATGCCTCATTTCACTCTGTGTACGTGCTGGTTATGAGTAACGCTTTCGAACTCTATATGTTATTATCAAACTTGTATGCTCACCTTTACACTATGTGTATTGACCTTTACTTTAACGTATGTGACATGTGCTTAGGATGCTTAATTGCTTTACTTTGCGGTGATGAAATTGAGGCTAGGGAGGGTCTAGAAACAATAAACAATTATCTGTAATAAGAATCTGAGTTATCGGAACAGAACAATTTGACTAGATCCTTTCTATAATAATTATGTTATCTTTTAAGACATGGTATGGGACATGTTGTTTAATTAATTGGTAATGATAGTTGTTATGGAAACTTCTGGACAATCTGTTTCGCTCAGTGCCATGCCCCGATGTTTCCGCCATCGGTTGGGGTGTGACAAATTAGCCTGAACAGTTAACGATAGCATAAGCATAAGCGAAGAACGACGCGTTAAACGACGCAAGTGAACCAAGTGACGAATGGTCATCCGATCGGTTGACAATCCGAAAGGATGGTCATTCGTTTGAGATGGATGTGTTTGTGTATGATGGCTTTGAAGTTTTTGTTGTAGCATTTTAAAATCAGAGAAATATCTCTACCTTTCAGGTCGTTCGATCGAATGGTTGTTCGATCGGAGGGCGATCCGTCCGACGAGGTATTTCTCAGAGAACAAGTTCACAGCAGGATGGTCATTCGATCGGATGGTCTTCCGATCGGATGACAATCCGTTAGAAACTAATGATCTTTGAAAATTATGAAAAATGTTTTAAGTGTTGAAGTCCATGAGCAATCCGATCGGATTGTCGTTCGATCGGATGGCAATCTGATCGGATGGCAATCCGTCCAACAATCTGATCGTTTTGAAATTTGTTAAGTTTTGAAAGTTTTTCGGTTTGATCGAGACGGTATGACTACGTGTTAAACAACGGAACCTCGTCAAGTCCAAGTCATTCGACCGAAGTGGGAATCACCCCAGTCCAATTAGTTCACTGTTCGTGACGGTGGTTCATGTTCAACCCAAAATCAGTTGTCTCTTTGATAAGAATCAGATCTCAGACCGACACTTTACTAGAATACGAGTAGAAGGCCTGAACGAGCTCTGATTCTATCGGTTTTGAGTGCATCGAGTGTAAAAGAGTTGAAAGAAAGTTATGAAACCATCTTTCAATCCTTCCAATCATGGAAATGTTTAGATCTATGCGAAAACATTGTTTAATCATGTGGAAATCACTTAGATCTGAGTTGTTCTTGGTGGAATGAGGTCAAGACTTGAAGTTCATAAGAACTCCATGATGACATCACCCTAGAACACCCCAAATCCGTTGATTTCACGGTTAAAAGTTAAGACTCAAAGGTGAAAATGATGAATAAGTGTGCGTAGATGATAGATGTAAAAGATTCGAGTTGAAAACTTACAAGAATCGCGAGAAATCGAGAGAAAAGAGGGGTTGAGTGTGTTGGTCGAACGAGAGAGCTGTCACATCACTGTTTGTGATGTGACAGGGGTATTTATAGGTTGCCAAATGAGGAAAGGGGAACACAAGTGTCGGATCGGATGGCACATCGATCGGATGGCCATCCGATCGGATGGTCATCCGTACGGATGACCATTCGATCGAATGGTCTTTCGATCGAAGTGATCCGGCAAGTTAGATTCGGCGTTTTGTTTTGCGTGTTGAGCGTTGCGATGCGTTTGAGTGAGCGTTGATTAAGCGATGTGATAGATTTAATTAATAGCCACCCGAATACTAAATCTAACATACAATCATCATAATTAACTTGCTTCTGGTGTTTGCGATTAGTTTGCGTTGCAATAGAGTTGCGATTGCTTTTTGATAAATCACCACAAACATAATATAAACATGCACAAGTAACACATAAATAGCACACACACGTAAAACAATATACAAAACCTGTAAGTCAAGATGTACAATCAATAGTTAAGCAATGAGTGACAGATCGCAATTGGCAATCTTTTCTTCCTTTTACTTTGACTTTGACTTGTACTTTGACTTTCAAAACACGGGGTGTTACAGAAGGATCATGGATGTGATTATACCGTTAATTGTGTGAACTGTAAGGTTTTGTTTTCTACGGTTCTAATCAAATCTATATTCGATGCTATCAGAGTGACATCGGTAATCATGTTTGTTTGATTAAGATCTGCACATTGCCTAACAATGTTCGTTTGGTTGTTATGGTTTAGATCTGCCCATCGGTAATCATGTCTTGTAAAATTTTGATTTTTTTGAGTTTTGTCAAAAAGAAAATTAAATAAAAAACTATTTTGAGATTGGATTGGTTGCAGGTTTGTGATAGTTGGAGGTGGAAATGCTACTGGATATGCAGCTAGGACTTTCGTCGAACACGGAATGGCTGATGGGAAGCTGTGTATTGTTTCCAAAGAGGTAGTCTCGGTTAATTAGGGTTTATGGTTTAAAGGTGGAAACTTGAATAATGAATTCAGATCAAGGATTATAATTACATAATTCTGGATTGTTTGATTTTATAGGTAGTTATTATAGTTTGTTGTTCTGTTTTTTAGTTGCAAAGTTAAGGATTGTTATGGTGTCAATGCAGGCGTATGCTCCGTATGAACGCCCTGCTTTGACGAAAGGTTATTTGTTTTCGTTAGATAAGAAGCCAGCTCGTTTGCCGGTAGGCCAGTTTGCTTGATCTGATATCATTGGGGGAGTTATAGTTACTTAAGAAACTAAGCGTAATAAGTTTCTAATTCACTTTGGAGTTGGATTTTTAAAGTATGTATCGATATTTAGGATATGTGATGTACAAGCATGTAATTTTACATCGCGTCTGACACTTAAAGCGATATGTACAACCAATGAATGCTTGTTTTGTGAGGGTAAAATTGGAATGAGTGTAAAATTTTAAGACACTATGAGGGTATAACAGTATATTACACCTACACCCTATACCCACACACTATGAGGGTATAAAAGTAAAATTGGAATGCTTGTTTTGTGAGGGTAAAATTGTGAGTTCTATGTAGCAGTGACTTGAGTTTTATATGGCTTTAAGTTCTATTGATATAAATGTGAAAGGAAGTCCCTGCATTTTCGATGATCCACGATAATATTTACCATTACCAGAGTTGATGGGAAAACGCAAGAGAAATAGGTAATGTCATCTTCTTTGTTGGTTGGGAGGGTTGGTTAACGGGTTAAAACAGTTATATTATAGAACAGGTCAAAACAATTAATTTTTAGAACAGGCCAAAACGGGTCGGACTGACCCACGAAAACTTTTTTACCTTTTACGTTCTTGAATTCTACATATGATAGATGTGTTTAAAACATATTAATTATAATTATTGTTATTGTTATTATTTATAGTTATCTAGAATTTCGAACAAACATGAACTTTTCATTCTAAACTAGTATTAGTGCCCGCCGCGTTGCGGCGAGGTTCTGTGTATTACATAAAGTGTGGCAGTTTAAGTTACAGTTGATGTCTTCTGGCACTTCATGTTCACTCCAAAGACCAGCTCGGGGATGTTCTCAAAAAACTTGTCGTCTCCCATTTACATTGCTAGGATCCAAGGTTCAAATTCAGAGTGAAGCTATTGGGTGATGACTGACCTGTAGCAAGATTAAAACAATTGAGTGGAAGGATTTAACATAGTATTTCACTCTAAAAGGCTTAAGATAATAATTCACTATCTTAGTAAAGAGTTATAACCTTTTCACAAAAACCCGAAGGCCTTTATCTGGATAATCTGCTTCATAAATCTCCCATAGCAATGGATTAAAAAGTTTGCTGCTTCTTTCTTAAGTAGATGCATAACCGAACACTGCAAATGCAGCCACAATCAAAATCCGTATAAGGTTGTTACCCTAAATAAGAAGTCTGAAGCAGAGCATCAGAGTCATTCATGCAAATAATAAGATAGCACAGCAAAAACACATATATATATTCAACTTAGTTTAGAGGATAAAGAACATAAAATATAGAGTTTGATAAAGTGACTACAGGGAGCTAAATTGACTTAAATCTCCATTTTTCCACTTTCAAGATATTTAGTGGCTGGTAAAATGCTTGTATGCTAGTGAGCACGTATGAGTAGAGATGAGCCGGTACTCGTTCGGTACCGGTACCGAAAAACGGGGAAAAGGGGTACCGGTTTGGTACTGGTACCGGTACGGTAACGATATTTACCGATGTTTTGCCAGTAAATACCGCTACCGTATCGGTACCGGAAAACGTGGAAAATGGGAACCGGTACCGGTACCAAATATACCCGGTACGTACCGGTTCGGTACGGTACCGGTACCAAATGCTCATCCCTATGTATGAACATACTTATAAACTATCAAGTGTTATGAAGTATCACACCTCACGACCAAGCTGCACGAGAATTTTTCGTTCTCTTCAACTGTATGGGAGAATATTGTACCTCCAGGGAGTTCCACATAGAACACACTAAATTTGCCATCAAATTGATTGCGTAACAATCTTCTTCCCTCCAAACCATTGTTGCCCACAAAGATTATATCAACTTTAATGATTTTAAAGTATTTGTCAGCAATTTGCTTTACTGTTATGCTTTACATAAGACAAACATTTCAAAAGCTCGTACTTTGTCCATATAAATCAACTTACTTTTTAACACCATAAACTTGAATCTCAAGTTTTCAACAACTAAATTGAATACATCCTTAACAACAGATGCTTTGTTTGAAGAAATTGGGGTAGCCTGCAATAAGGCAGTTTCATGTTGACCACTATCTGAAAAATAATACTATAAAAAAGTTTTATTTCATTATAAATGCATTTGGTATAAAATAAAAGCTGAACAACATACATAAGCTTTCTATAACCCATGGGTGAATTGATTATATTAAAGGTAATATGAGTTGCAACACTATTAATCGTTTGAAAGGTAAATGTTGCAAGAAGATACTGAATTTGAAGAGTATAGTGGTTAAAGTGAACGAACTTTACAAAGAAGAATGTATCTAATATTTGTGATTTTGGTTCGAATCAAGCAGTTATATCAATTAAAACAACCAAAACATATTCATAGGCAATAACCATAAGATAAACCCTAACCCCCTGTTTTGGGAAACAGAGCTTCCAAATTACAACAATTTGTTCATATGGATCATAACATTACATTAGGCATATGTACATTGCATTTTAGTCGTTCATAATTGTAAAACCACACAACTTAACAGAACACATAACTATCTAAATCAATTAACCTACTGTTGCTAATACAAAAACACATTTACATAAACATAAACAATGAAAAATTATATGTAGATTGCCTCATATAAAATGAAAATGATGACGAAAGAGAGAGGGGGGGAGATGTACCTTAAACAAAGACATTGGTTGAAGGTTCAGGTTGTGGTCTTTGTGGCTGATTGGTGGCAAGTTGTTAAGTAAAGGGGAAGTTAGTAGAGAAAGTAACAGGCATAAAGAAAAAAAGTGAGGATGGATTAACGGCGTAGAAACCCTACCTGTTCAAAAGGGGGCAATAAATTCAGATCTCACTTTCACCTTCAACTCACATCCTCTTGCCCTAATCCTACTGTCACCGTCTTCACTCACCACCACCCAATCGGAAAATCAACCATGCCATTTCCGATAGGGACGATAACAGTTGCTGCTGCGATAGCCATGGCAGAAACTATGTGTGTGTGTGAGAGAGATTTAGAGAAAGAGAGAGGGATCACTCCGCGGGAACCATCACCAGGTCTCCTTTCTGCCGTTTGTGTGTGGGGTGTAGAAACAGAGCTAGGGTTTTGTGTTGGCTTCAAAGACTAACGGCCGTGACCGTGAAGTCACTGTTCCTTACTGTTCATCAGTTATGTTTCAAATTAATACATATATATGAATATGATACGTATATATTGGATTAAATAATTTTATACTGGTCAATTTTGTTAAGCATGGTGACAATATGGTGGGAAGCAAGAAGAGTGAGATTCTTGAATTTCTTTTACCCAACTCCCTGTAATTAAAAACTATAGTATGTTGGAAAAAAAAATGGATCAATGTGGGCTCCTTTTGTTAATCACTTGAGTGAAACAACACATCTAAACTCAAAATTTACTGACGGGTCAGCTGGCGGATTGGCTTTACTAACAGGTCAGTTGGAGGATTGGGTTTACCAACGGGTCAGCTAGTGGATTGAGTTTACTAACGGGTCAAACGGGTCAGCTGGTGGATTGAGTTTGCTAACGCGTCAACTGGTGGATTAAGTTTCCTAACGGGTCAGCTCGTGGATTTAGTTTACTAACAGGTCAAACGGGTCAGCTGGTGGATTGAGTTTGCTAACGCGTCAGCTGGTGGATTGAGTTTCCTAACGTCTCCTTCCTTTTAAACTCATCTTGACAAATCACACATAATTCACCTTCTTCTCCACTTTCACTATACTTTGACATCTTCAAGTTCTTAATTACCACATTCTTAGACACTCCACCATTGTAATTGTAACGCTCTGTAGCACGATCAAAACCGTCAAGTATAAGAACTTCCTCATCATTAGGATACGCTGGCGATTGTTGAATACGTTGATAGTTATTATGGACATCAGCAGCACTGAAGTTAACTGCTTGATCAATGCACACATACCGTGTATATGATGGATAGATGACATGACGGTAGGATGATGAGATTGCAGGATTGAAACTGTATATGATGGCAATTTACTTTTTTTTTTATTTTAATATTCTTCAAGAATGTACAATATATTATCAAATCTTAAAAATACCGATGTTCTTGCAAGATCCAAACTCTAAATGTCAACAACACTATAATGTCTATATTTGAATCTTTGTATATATTTCATGATTTGTAAATTGATCTCCATATGTTATTATAAACGCCAAAGTTATTGGGGTTCAGAAGTGTGAAAAAAGCTCTATAGAATACTAAAAAAAATGAGTTCTGCGCTGCAAATTGTCGCTCCCGCAGCAACGCGCGGGTTCCCCACTAGTGTCTTAATAAAAACTTTGAAGAAACATAAAACAGATTAGAAGGTTAGGTTTATGTAACTAATATTAATTAAAGAGGTTAACTATAATAACTTAAATGTAAAATAGGTTAAGTTTATGTAACAAATATTAATTAAAGAAGTTAACTATAATAACTTAAATGTAAATATATAAGATTATATTTTACATTATACTTTTTTATCTTTTGAATCTTACATAATTTTGTTCCAAAAAAGAAAACCGAACCGACGTAAAAACCGAAACCAGACGGTTTTAAAAAAACCGAAACCGACATTTCGGTTTCAGTTTTTAGTTTTGCCCAAAAACCGAACTGAACCATGCACACCCCTAATGTAATGGGTGATTCCTTTAACTTGACAAACCAAAACACAATGCTTTGAAGAAAAAGTATCGTTGCACATGTGCATGAGTATGCATATGCACATCGGTACTGTTGTTCAATTTTTTTAGTGACGAAATTTAGTGATTGTTAATAAAAATATAAAAAAAAAACTTTTTTAGCATTTAGTTGTGAGGTTTAGCTTTATGGTTTAGTTTTTAGTATTTAGCTTAGGTTTAGGTTTTTGGGGGTTAGGTTTTTTTAGGTTTTTAGGGGTGGGGGGTTAAGTTTTTTTTGGTGAGGTTTAGGTTTTTTTTTAGTAGTGGGGGTGGGGGATTGGGTGGGGGGGTTAGGTTTTTGGGTTGTGGTGGGGTAGGGGTGTTGTTTAGGTTTTAGGTGGTGGTGGGTGGGTGTATTTTGTTGTATTCACATTGGTTCTCGTGGTTCTCGCAATAAGAGTGGTTCTCAAATGAACCCTACCATATATAGAGAGAAAGGGAAGTGTATTGTACGATATCCCTTAACATACAATTGTAAGCGGTGAGAATTCCGCATGTTGTAAACCCAAAGCTTTGTGTTTGTAAAACCAATTCGCATGTTGAAAAAAACAATTTGCATGTTGTAAAACAAATCTGCATGTTGTAAAACCAAATCAGCATGTTTGTATAACCAAATCCGCATGTTATCTTCCTCACCGCGTACGCATCGTACGTTAAGGTTAATTGTATGTTAACCAACCTCTATATAGAAAAAGTGTACTATACATAAATATGTGTGTGTATATATAGGGGAAAGTTCATTGGGGAACACTAAAAAAATATGGAACACTTTTGAAAAATCAACTTAACATGTTAAAAATCAATTTTTTCTAAAAAAAATTCGACGCTCTTCCTTAAAAATACATGTAGAAACCTTTTTAATAAAAAATGTTTAAAAAACAATTAAAAAAATATCTTATAAAATTAACAATTTTTTTTAATTTTTTTCAACGCTTTTCCTTATAAAAATGAATAGAAACTATTTCAATAAAAAAAAATCATTTTTGTAAAAAAAATTAAGCCTTTTTAACTTTTTTTTTATTTTTAGTTTTTTATTTTTTTACTAAAAATGCTTCTAAAAGTATATATAAAGAAAAGCACTGAGATTTTTTTTTTAAATTTGATTTTTAACATGTTAAGTTAAATTGTTAAAAGTGTTTCTCGGTTCCCCACTTTTTTAGTGTTCCCCAATGAACCTCACATTATATATATGTGTGCGTAGGTCGACAAGTTATATGTATGTAGCTCGTGAACTACATATATTTTCCTCATATGTGTATACCTTCGTAAGCTACATTAGTTCATCAATCTACATATTTTTTTAATTTTTGTTTTTGTTTTTGTTTCTACATTACTAACTTTATAATTGCTTTTCAAAAAAAAAAAAAACTAACTTTATAATTAAAGAAAATGAAAAGTAATATAAATTTTTTTTATCCATTGGTAGTAGTTTTTTTGGTTTTCAAGTTTTAATGGTGTTATAATTAACCTAACCCATAATAATTGCAACTCTTGTTTTGGTTTATTGTTTGTTAAGTAATTTTCTTTTAAATGCTTGCCTAATAATCACATATCTTTTATCACTTACCAATTAATATATATTGCTTTATATTTTAAACATATGCTGACTTTAAAATTTTGGAAAAAAAAATTATTATTTTCTATTTAATTTCAGCATAAAAAAGATGCTCATATTCCCTTTAGCTTTTTCCTTTTTGTCATCTACCACATAAAATTCCAATTACTCGTGTACAGGACACAATAATTTTCTATTATTACTCGTGTACACAATATTTTTGCTTTAAAACTTTAATTTGACATCGCATTTTGGTGTGCATTGGGAAGAGGAAGAAAGAGATGGTACATTGGCATGTGCGTATGAATAAAGCATATATAAAGAGTAAAGGAAAGACACAAAGAGCAAACCAGTTTTAAATAAAGTGTAATGGTGTGTTCTTTTGATTCACAAGTATATTATCCTTTTTAATACAAGTAACAGTGTAATAAGTGCATGTTTTGTTAAGCTTTTTGAAACAATTTATTGACTTTTTGAAAAATTATAAGCTTCAAAATAATGTTTGGCAATGAGGGTGTATGTAAAGGGAAAAAGCCAATAAGTCAATAAGTCACTCCATACTGACTTTTCTAAAAAGCCAATAAGTCAATAAGTTGTTTCAAAAGGTTTAGCCAAATATGCCCTAAGTCTCCTTTGGTGGTGTTTGTTTTTCTAAAAGAAATCTGTGCAGACTCTTCTGGCTGCACCACGCGCAGACATTGTCATCTGTAGACTGTTTGTTTTTCCGAAGACATTTCATAAAAAAAAGTCTGTGCGAGCTTTTCTTGGTGCAGACTTGGCCCAACCACTTCTAAGATTTTCTAAGGTCTGCAGAGGGTTAAACACCACCCACCACCACCATCACCACAGTCCACCACCCACCACCGTCCATCATTACCACCACCACCAACCACTACCGTCTACCACCACCACCACCCACCACTACCGTCTACCACTACCATCGTCCACCACCACCACCCACCGTCCACCACCACCCACAGATGCCTGCAGATATAATCCGCAGACTGTAGACATTTAACCTCTTAAAAAACAAACAACACCTTAGACCATTTGTACTGGTCAAATCCCATAATCCCCATAGATGTGGGGTTATACGACACATGACAACTGCAAATGTATAAAAAAAGGGGGTTATATAACTTGAGTGTGTAGTGGGGTTATACCCCTTCAATTATACATATGTATGTATGTATACATATGTGTGAGAGAGAAAAACCAACGGTGGCGCCGCTATGCATATCACCACCATGTTCCATAACCCCCACATGGGGCGGTGTTCCGGGCGCTATGGGGCGTTATAGCCCAAGATAGCGTCTGTATAACCCCTCACTACGCATGGCCTTATAACTTTATCCGTTTATGAAGTACATGTTAGGATCTGGATATGATTATATGAATATGATCAATAACAGTATAACATTAACTTTAAGAAACCAAATCGCATGATTAGTTTTATAGAATATTTAAGCTTTCACAAGACTTCCATGCTATACTGGATCAGGAGGGTTTACTAGTATAACCGAGCTTAAGATGCAAAACCTTACCCATGTGCGAATAAATCTAGTCCATATTCGGATTTAATAAAGTCAAGAAGCCGTATAGCTTCTATGAATTAAAGTTAAGAACTAGCTTTAATGAACCCTTAAGCCTATGAATGACATTAAAGATTTATAGAATAATGCTCGTACCTGAAGGGGTATGGTCTTAAATTATGTGCAAGACATTGCAAAGCATGCAAGCAGAGGGTCATACCCAGACTTAGCGAAACAAAACTTAGCTATCACCAAAGTATGCGCACAGGCTCTTATCGGCGCATGCAGCACAGTGATAGCTAAGACAAGTACAAATAGTACATATGGTAGGTGCTTTGTTTCTAAGATCGTTTCTCCAACCATTGATCGAGGAAAGTTAAAGGAATAACCCATCTTAACGAGACTATTCCCACAAAAATAAACACGACGGTTTAGACTTGGCGTTTCCTCACTCCCTAAAGGACATTAAAACTAATAAGCTTGCTTTAAATGGAACATAGTGCAACACAGGAAAAAGGACACTCTTGTTAGCCATCTTAAGCTACTAAAGAGAATTCAGGGGATATTTAGCATGAATATAGACTTCAACAAATCCTTTTAAAGTTTGTTGAACCATACCTTTTATAAGTTCAGCTGATGACGATGTCACTTTTAGGAACGGTGTTAACAATAGAAAAACCTACAAATTACAAGATTTTTTTTTCTTTCATACACACTCAGTTACCCCGAAACTATATTACTTAAACATACCCTATGCCATACCGACTTGAGTATTTAAACGACAACACATGGTCTCCTTCCCTCTAATTATGTATGGTGCTTCTAAGTAGTTGTTAATTAATCGTAGGTCTAAACCTCTCGTACTATTTGTTCCCATAAAGGAATCTAGATATGGTATAAGGTACACAAAACGTAACATGTTTTTTTAACGACATATTTTGATCACTGATGGACCACTGGAGTATCATCGTGACACCAGCGGAATCACCCGATCATATCCATCTCCACTAGGCATGATGCCTATACATCAATTCAGAAGGAAACCCAATAAATGTGAGAAAACTTCCCTCGTGGGAATTAAACCCATGACCTATTGGTTCCAAAGTTTTATCTCACCCCCAAGATGCCACTAGGCTATACAGCCATGGACGTAACACGTTTTATGTTACATCGTCGTAAGTTATATTAATCTATGGTGATTTATATGTCATTATAATTACTGTTTAAACTATAAAAAATGCTTAGGATGTTGTACAATATGTTTACATAAATGGTACATTTTATTGTATGAATTAATTTTTATGATCTACAAATAAATTCTCATCTATAAACTTGTCACTCTATCCCACTTATTGATTAACACAATTGTTAATGACACATGAGTAAAGTTAAAATGTAACTTCTTTGTTTCATTCTCACATCTTGATCATATTCTCTCACCTAACCTTACTCTATAGTCTATACCTTCCTGACTAGACTTTAGGAGGCACAACGGAAAACATAGTGAAAAAGGATCAAAGAAGACTCGTTTCATTGGATGAAAAATAGATATCCTCTTCAGAGTTTGAATTGGGATAGGTGGTGTGATTTTAATGTTCGAGATGTTATTAACTAATTGTTTTCGTTCTTTGTATTGTTTTGTTTCTTGTTTGTATGTTCAAACTATGGGACCCCAAGCTTCTTACCGGCCCCGTTTACTTCTTTTATAGAAGTTTGATTGTTAAGAAAAATAAAAAAAGTTTGGATTGAATATCATTGTATTTAGGAGTAGGTTAACTGGTGTTATAAAGAATAATAAGTAACTTATAATTTTGTACATAAATAAAAGCAATAACATGGTAGTTGGACATCCCATCTTATAACCACCTCATTAAAGATATCAATTTAAAATACATACAAGCGTGAAGCAACAATTCCATACTGTGACAACTTGGAAAGTTTTAATATACATGTGTATAATAATTCATATATATTTGTCTATAATTCAATAACTTTTCTTGTAAATTATATAGGGTTGTTGAATTCTTGAATGACATATGTGATATAAATTATTATATTATATGTACCAGATATGACGCTCACTAAAAGGAATAAATTTTGCTACCTTTTTAACATTGTTTGTTTAAGTGTTTAATACGAAAACACAAGCACATAACATAAACATTCGCTTCAACAACTTTAAAGAATTGAGTCAAGTTTAATTGTAAGGAACAGAATCTATTATGAATAACCCTAAAGAATTGAGTGAGTTTAATTGTAAGGAATAAAATTTATTTCATGAACGGTTCATGAACACATTACCAAATAAGATTTTATATTCGTGTTCGTTCGTTAAAGAAATTAATGTGTCCACAAAGACAAATAAAATAGCAAAGGTGACAGAGGCCAGAAATGGAGGAAGGAGAGTTGGAACCTGAAGTCCTAATAGTGGAACGGAGGTAGATGTATTCATCAATGTCTAGTGGGTAAGAAAAAAGGGAATGTGTAAAAACAAGGTCGGAATAGTATTTTTTTTTTCTATTTTAGTTGTTAGGGTAATAAATTAAATAACATAAAAAATTTAGATGTAATAAATAAATGTACAAAAATATTTCATGAACAAAATAAACAAACAAACGTAAATGAACGAATGTTCATGAATGCATTTTCGAACGTTTACAAACATAATTGAATGAAAGAGATATTTGTTTGTGTTCGTTCATTTGACTAATCGAACGAAATTTCTTGTTCAACGTAAACGAATTTATTTTAAGAAATACATCTTTAACGTAGTTACAAAATTTGATTATTCATTATTTGCTTAAGCATACTACTTTATTTGTATTGCCTACTTTGGACATAATTATTTTTTATTTTACTAATTGTATTGCCTACTTTTGACATAATTATTTTTTATTTTACGGTACATTCACTTTTTGCTAAATGATAATATAATAATTAATTTATAGAACAGCCAGATCAAATCAAATATATAATTATTCGATGATTTTATGACAGGTATAACTTTATGGGCATATAAAAAAGGATAACACTATGTGTGTTATTCAACATCATGGGCAATTGGGCATCTTCAAAGTTGTTATACAGTTTTTGACTTATGAAACATTAAATATAATTGAAATTTTTTTATATTGAATTGTATACAATAACACTATTTGTAAACTATATTCTATTTATTAATGTTAAAAACACTGTTCATAACTCCATCAAACACACTTAAAATTATATAATATAAATGAGTTAAGCATACTAACCAAAAATAATATGGTTATTAAACAAGTAATACTAAGTAACTCAGACATGATTATTTTCATGTTGTGTTAGAAATTATAAATCCCAATTGTTTTTCAATTTTGCTCATATAGATTATTACAACTTACTTTTAAAACAAAATTTATAAGTGTACTATATTTGAACATAAATATTTGCTTTCATGTAAGATAAATGTAGCTATTGAAATATATATTACCCAAACATAATGCAAGAAATGTAAAATGTTGACTTTGGTTTCAACATATTGTGTTACTTTGGTGATTTGGAAATAGATATAATGATGGTACTACCTATAACTAGAGGTGCAAACAAGTCGAGTCAAGCCCGAGCTTGACCAAGCTCGAGATCGAGCTTGATTAACTTTATGTGAGCTCGGGCTCGAGCTCAGCTGGATTCGAGCTTTGTTTTCAAGGCTCGGGCTCGAGCTCAGCTCGATTCGAGCTTGCTCGGCTCGTTTGTATTTTCTCAAGCTCGAGCTCGGCTCGTTTATTATATATTAATTAAAAACAATATAAATAATAGACTTTTTAGGCTCGTGAGCTCGATAAGCGAAGCTCGGGCTCGAGCTCGCTTACTAAATAAGCTTATTTTTAGGTTCGAGGTCGGCTTGTAAACAAGTTTGAATAAACTCGGCTCGACTCGGCTCGTTTACACTAAGGCTCGAACAGGCTCGACGAGCCTAACGAGCTTCACATGCGAGGCTCGAGCTTGGGCTCGATAAATAGACGAGCTTTATTTTAGGCTCAAGCTCGGCCCGGGCTCGATAAGGCTCGGCTCGTTTCGAGCTTTTTCTCAAGCCGATCTCGAGTAGCTCGCGAGCCGCTCGACTCGTTTGCACCCCTACCTACAACTAAATGAAGTGTTATTATAATCTTAAATGTATGTTCCCCATCAATAGGTGCATAGAGATAGCAGCTGCCTTTAGGTCAGTATTTATTTTTGTGATTAATGAAGACATTTAAACTCGTTCACATATACACATACTCTTCTATTTTTTACTTTATTTTTCATTTTTTTAACATATACACATATTCTTCTATTTTTACTTCATTTTCATTTTTTTAACGACTAATGTTACAACAATTCTACTCCTAAATTACGCTAAATAATACCTATATACCCACATACCAGGCAACAATCCTATTCCTAAATTACGTCAAATAATACCTAATATACTACATACTAGACAACAATCCTACTCCTAAAGTACACCAAATAATACCTAATATACTACATGTCAGAAATTGAGTATTGATCTTCTCCCAAGAGACAGACAAAAGTCTCTACCACACAACTAAAACTGGAGTGACGGTTTTGACATCTTATAATTTTATCTCCTCTTCTACCTAAATCTGGTTATCATATTCTCATATTTTCCTATATTTTATGTAAAATTATTGTTTTATAAATGTTAGAAATTTGAAAGAGAAATAAAAATATTACCACCTATTATGATCTCATTTTAACGGTAAATTAGGGTAAACACGTATAAATGTTTCATAAAATGACCCATTTAATGAGAGAACTAACAACATAAACACACAAAATATTAAATACAAATACATTTAACATACAAAACGTACGAACTAAAGGTTTTCCTAAAAAATGCGGTGTCATTTTCGTAATTATTTTACTCGTATAGTAATGATCAAAATAACTCTACAAATGATCTTGTAGGGTAATTTTGAATTGTATGTTTGCAGAGTAATTTTGATCTTGTAAGGTAATTTTGAATCGTATGTTGTTTGATAAACTTGTATAGTAATTTTGATAAACTTATAGAGTAATTATGATAATTACACTACAATATCATTTTACAAAATTACCGTACAATATCATTTGTAGAGTAATTTTGATAATTACCCTACGAGTAAAATAATTACGAA
This sequence comes from Helianthus tuberosus, assembly GCA_030545235.1. Taxonomy (NCBI): domain Eukaryota; kingdom Viridiplantae; phylum Streptophyta; class Magnoliopsida; order Asterales; family Asteraceae; genus Helianthus; species Helianthus tuberosus. Next base: position 11,974,225 of record CM060436.1, read on the forward strand.
AGTGCCACCACGTTTTTTTTACCTTTTCATGTCTTTCGTACGTTTTGCACGTTAAATGTATTTGTACGTGAACTTAACTCTACATATATAATATGAATTTTGTCTTTTACGTGTCCTACAAACTTTTTTTGTAGGGTATTAGATAATTAGGCACGTTTATGTGAATATTTACACAAATCTGTATATGTAATACTAGTATTAAGCCCCTGCGTTGCAGTGGTTGTTGTAAAACTGTGTCAAGTAGTACCAATGTTATACCACTGTCAGCGACCACCAACACCGGAAAAGGGCGTAAAAACAAATTAAATAAAAACGAAAAAATAACGCAGAGTGAAAAACAGACATGAAATCTTTGAATCACGAACACTCATTGCAGAGAATTTAAACCGAAACGTAAAACATAGAAAAAAATAACTAAGTCAATCCAGGACCTGTGCGTTGGTTGAACTTGTTAAACGGAGAAAAATAGATGTGCTGCGACGGGCCAGTCAAACGGGAAAAAATATACGAAAAAAATGTTGAACCCCACACGCACGTTGCGGTGCATTAACTTACAAAATTTAGAACGAAACGAAAAACTTAGGAAAGATGATAAGTATGGTGGACCAAAATTGAAAATAAAAAAGAGTTGAGATTAAATTGGAAAAGATGAAAAACTTTGGGTTAAAAGTTAAAAAAAAGTCTATATATTAATCTTAGACCCTTTACTTTGGGTTAAAAGTAAAAAGGGTCTATATATAATTATTTTTTGAGTAAACTGCCATTTTGGTCCCTGTGGTTTAGGCACTTTTGCCATTTTAGTCCAAATCTCAAACTTTTTAAATCCGAGTCCCTGTGGTTTCACTTTTATTGCCATTTTAGTCCAAAATTAAGAGTAAACTGCCATTTTGGTCCCTGTGGTTTCACTTTTATTGTCATTTTAGTCCAAATCTCAAACTTTTTGGAACATTCAAAAAAAGGGGATTTTGAATTTTGGACTAAAATGGCAATAAAAATGAAACCACAGGGACCCAGATTTAAAAAGTTTGAGATTTGGACTAAAATGGCAAAAATGCCCAAACCACAGGGACCAAAATGGCAGTTTACTCTTATTTTTTTATTTTTACTTTGGGTTAAAAGTAAAAATAAAAAATAGTTGAGATTAAATTGCAAAATTGAAGTTATTTATTAATTTTAGATAAAGATAAGGATAAAAATAAAAATAAATGATATCTATATATTAGTTATTAATATTAATATTAAAAGAAACTTATTAAATAAATATAAATAAAATTTTCGAGGTTGAAGGAGAGAATGCCATGTGACATTATTTGGAGTCTTTTATTATAAGTTAGATTAGATGTTTGATTAAAAAAATGTTTTTTTATAATATTTTTATTATAAGTTAGATTAGATTTTTGATTAAAAACATGTTTTTTTTATAATATTCGAATGCAAATTGCATGTAAAAGGAATAAAAGAATTTGGCATCACGAAAATAATACAAAATATTTCCATAGTTTTATTAACAAACTAAAGGGAATAAAAGAATTTGGGATCAAGAAAATCGTACAAAATATTTCCCTAGGAATATCCAAGGAAAAACAACTTAAGAAACTGGTAAAATGTCACGAATTAAAATTATATATTTTAGATTATAGATAAATTATAGAGTTAAATGCCATTTTAGTCCCTGTGGTTTGGGCCATTTTGCCAGTTTAGTCCAAAGGTTTCATTTTTAACATGTGGGTCCAAAAAGGTTTCACAGTTGCCATTTTAGTCCACTGGGTTAACTTCATCCGTTTTTTCTGTTAACGAGAAGGCCAATTCGGTCATTTTATATGGCTGAATTGCCCTTTTAGTTAACAGAATTACATACAAAATGACCAAATTGGCCTTCTCGTTAACAGAAAAAACGGATGAAGTTAACCCAGTGGACTAAAATGGCAACTGTGAAACCTTTTTGGACCCACAGGTTAAAAATGAAACCTTTGGACTAAACTGCCAAATGGCCCAAACCACAGGGACTAAAATGGCATTTAACTCTAAATTATATATGTAACATGCTCAACAACCTAAAATTAAAGCACCGGCCTAGGTAGTGATTTCTTTGCTCCCATATTCGATTTTGTTAGTTCGATAAGTAACATGATACCTTAAAATAGACGTTCAAAAACACGTTTGTTTCGACCTTTGCCAAGTGCCAACGCTCATAGCATCATGAGAACAAACTAGTAACATTTTAGGTAAATCCTACATGGATTGCAGACAGAATAAATGTTGTGCTAATGAAAAATGCACCGTCTCAAATACCTCCGACATGTTTTTGATGCATTAGTTGTGAATGAGATGGGAATTCTATAGTTAAGTATGATTGGGTGAGAGCGATTGCACAATGACAAACACATAAAATCCATGTAAGTTTAGTGAACAACATTAGTTAGTATGAGTGCTCAAAATCTCAGATAAGTAGTTTCTCTTATAAATACATCTATTGATAGTTTGACAACTTTCAAATGCACGTAACATTAATATAAACCAATGTTTTGGAAAACCGGACCAGACCGACTGCTCGAATCGGGAACCGGGGGTCTGTCCGGTCTGGTTCACCCTACCTGAGAGTTTTTGAGTCGAACCAACCGGTTAGACTGGGAACCAAGAGTTGGACCGGAAAACCGGGTGATAGAACCTGATTTTTTTGGGGTTGAACTAGTTTTTTATTACATTTTTCAGTTTTTAGTTGTTTATTTTTATAATATTTACGGCATAACCCGATTCTTACATCTAATCCAACCGGTTCGAGTGGCCTAACCAGTGGACTGGTAAGAAGATTGGTTCAACATCCGATCATGAAAACATTGATATAAACTTAGGCCCTGTTTGGTAGCCTCTTGATCCATTCAGAGGCTGCCTCTTAATGAAATCATTTGTGGCCCTTATGTCTGAATGAATAAGAGGTAACCTTATGTCTGACTGGGTAAGAGGTAACATCTGAATGGTAAACCATCACATGTCACATTCTTCTGCATTATCTTTGTTAAACTCTTAAATGATTTCATTAAGATGTAGCCTCTTAATGTCATTCAAATGCTACCAAACAGCCCCTTAGTAGCCATAATCATTACCCAAAACAATAATCTATTATGACAATTCAATGCATAAAACAACCCAGAGTCTGTATACTATCATGACAATTACAAATTAACAATAGTGTGTCAAAACTAAAAAAGGTAATTTATAGTTGAGGTCTAATGAGTAGTGATGATTCTAAACTTTATTTATTACCCCCTTAACAACTCCAATAATTTCATTCAAGTTTTGTATACATTTCACTTTTTGATAGAATAATGTGCTCTCTAAATTTGTAGTACGATAATGCTCAACATTATGACCTAATAGCCAATTTAAATATAGCAAACTCATAATCACTAATTCTCACAAAACCATCGGAGTTAAAGTGGTACCCTTAAGATCAAGGGTTTGAGTCCCGCCAAAGTTGGACTTAGTTTAGTTTAAACCTAAAAAAAAAAACAATCACAAATTCTCATGATTAATAGAAGGCAACTTGTTACAATAATCAAAGTCGAACAATAGAAATGATTCATATATTCAATACACGGGACTATAAATTAAAACTTGGCCCAAAAGTCAGAACAACATCGAACCTTATTTCACATACGCAAGGTTGGAGAACTCGCTAGTCGCTAGTTGGCCGGTGAGGTTAGTGACTACTCGGGATTAATCGGATCGGAACTTTATATGTAAATTTTATTATTTTTATAAATATGTATATATATACTCACACATCCATATCAATATAATACTTAAAAAGGTAAAAGTAGTTCAAAATACAAACTAAACTTACATATAAGTCATAACATAACAAGTCTCAATACTTAAAATTCAAACATTAATAAATAGCTCAAATGTAATCGTCATCCCCATAGTGTTCAATGATTTCGACACCATCCGACTCGTATTCAATCTTCTCGTCTACTTCATCCTCTTTCTCCAACTCAAATTCTTCGTCATATTAGGGTAAGGGATAAGGAAAATGGGCTAAAGTTGTAATCTTGGGCCTGTTTTGTAAGGATTTCAAATGGGCCGACTAGGGCGGCTTTGACCGACTAGCGATTTTTTAACTGATTAGTGAAAAATTACTCAGTAGGAGGCCGACTAGCGACTAGTCGGTGATTAATCGCCGAGTAATCGCGATTTTTGCAACAATATAGGACCCATCCATCCTTCAAACTTTGCACATCATCATCATCATCATCATCATACTCAGTATATCTCACCAATAGCAAAGCTAAGGTAGGGTCTGAGGAGGGTGAGATGTAGACAGCCTTACCTCTACCCCGTAGGAATAGAGAGGCTGCTTCCAATGAGACCCCCGGCTCGATTGTGGTTTTGCATCAAGCCTTGGACATAAGGCACATAAGACTCAGCAATTGAGACAAACGCCGATTAGTGCATGCACCCCTTTGTCTTTTGGCTATCAACGCCACCACATGATGCATGATTAACCGTCCCCCTCTTTTAACGTTATTTTCACGAAATTAGTAAAATAACGTTAAAATTAGTGCACTTTCACTTTTGCACCCCGAGCGCCCACGCATATATACATTATATGAGCATACCGCAAGCGGGGCGTGAAACTTTGCACATAATATCCATAAATAAAAGTCAAACATCATAAATGTCAAGAAGAAGAACCGAAATTAAAGTTGTAACGATTCATTGCTAGGGACCTAAACAAGAAATAAGCAACCATGAAAAACAATTGGATCATCAAGATATAAGTAATAAGATAAACCCAATCAAACCATGCGGTCGACGGTTTTATATGATTTTCAAACTAAAGACTTTCTGATTTAACCATTTATCCTTCAGCTTCTAGTCGGTTTCGTGGTTGTTGCCTATGCTCTAACTTATCAACTCATAAGGTTACATCTCATACCGTTATGGCAGGGACAACCTTTAGGTTTAATGTACGTCTTTCTGCGTATAAGTCGAACATGTTTGATGTTTCAAGTTTAGTAGTGAACTGTTCCAGATAGTTACCCTTCAATGGAGAAGACATGATTGTCGAAGTGTGCCTTATTATAACATATATTTACACGTATATGATTCAATAACTTTTTTTTTTTTGCAGGAATGATAAATATTTGATTAAACTTAGAATAGCAAATTACAAATCATGGGTTGGTAGACGGGCAACACGCTGCGCCGCCACCCCCTTTTGAATTGCAAATCCTACTCGGCTAAACACATAACTATGGCCTACAGACACTGTCGCATGCGCAAGTGCTGCCTTTTGAACCCGCTTCAAGAAACCGGACGCCACAGGGGCCAGATAACCAAAGGTATCGAACGCGAAAGGAAGGAAGGCATGTTGATTATCTATGCAGGCCTGCTCGTGCTTGGATATTTTCCCCGCCTCAGCCTTCCGCGTCGCTTGCCCTGAAACAAAACCACTGCCCCTGAAACCGGCAAGAGGCGACACCCCCGTGAGATCAATGCAAGCATGCTTACCCCCGGACCATCCAAAAACCAGCACATCGGCTGGTCGAAGGGAAGACCTCCCCTCTTTCGGGTCCGTTAGGAAATTAACCGGAGCCTCTTTTTTAGCAGCGATACCAGCTCGCTTGAGAACGTCAAACAGCACATCTCTAACCAGATCGTGTCTGTACTTGAAGCCAGGAAGCTCTTTGCAGTGAAGGGCATGTTCCCCGAAGCTATCAAGACACACCTTCCGACAATAACTAAATGATATTTTTAAAACGTTTTAGAGTTTAGTCGATCCACAAGAAAACTTTTCGTCTACTAAGACGACGACCAATTTAATCTACCTATTAGAAACTATACAATTCTATATGTTATAATTACTAACTAACGTACTACACTTTGACCTTTTTGTTAATCTTTTTATATGATTTTACCAATCAATTTTTAGCATTGACACTTACCAACTGTAACGACCCTCGGAAAGATCATCCGAAGTGTGCACGATAAAGTTTGAAAACCTGATGGTTGATGAAACAATCCGCACAAAAGTACCTTTATTAGACTCATAATTAAATACCGAATCAACTGGAATCAAGACCCGAGCATACGCAATAAGTATCGGCACGAAAATCGAGGAAAAATGCATGATTGGGAGAAAAAACGGCCAAGGACACGCGTCACGCGAAGGTGACACGTGTCAGACCTACGTGGGAAACGTGGCGACCAAAGCCAGGCCAACTATCCCCGCGCCATGCGACAGCCTGTCGCGCCACGCGAGGGGACCCAAAAATCAGCTATAAGAAGGCAGCAGTGGGACTGAAGTATGTGCACCAGTTCAATCAAATTTTGACGAACTTACTCTCTCGTATCTCCGTTTCTTTCAATCAATGCCCTAAATTCCCGAAACTCTGCTCGTTATCAGGGTAATAACTCTAATCACTGACACGGTACTATATCCGATTGATTGAAACTGATCCAACGGATGTTTAAGTGATGCCTGTATACGGCTATACTTTGTCATTCGCTGTGAGTTTTGATCTCGTGATTATCGTTAAAGTTGAATTAGGTTAATATGCTAAATACGAGTTCCATTGTATCTATAACTAGAACTCATGATCAGGAAGCTGTTAAACTAGAATACTTAGCAATTAAGTAAACTTAGTAGTTGAGTAAACTTAATAGCTAAGGAAACTTAACATGAAAGGAAACTTAGCAGTTAAGCAAGCTAAGTAAGTTAATTAATCGGCTAAGTAAATTACTTGAGTTAAACCGTTAAGGAAAATTAATCACTTAAGTAAGATTAATTAAAATTAAGCAAGATTAATTAAGCTAAGCAAGATTAATTAAGCTAAGCAAGATTAATTAAGTAAATTAAAAACCTAAATAGATATACACGAAAATAAATATATATATGAAATAGATATATATGAGGAAGGTGCAAGGAAGGTGTAAGATGATATATATATGTAGGTAGGAAGCTTCCTAGAAAATGTATAGGTAACTTCCTAGAAAAGCTATATGAAATTTTCTAGAAATACAAAGGAAACTTCCTAGAAATTTCATATTTCCTACCTATAAATAGGAAGCTTAGGATTCATTTTTCTTTGCTCATTTCTTCTATTCTTCTCTCCACACGTTGGTGTTCTAACCAATAATCACCGATGCGATATTCTGTCTGATCGATTCGGGAACCAATTAACAAATGCCAAAGTGCTGTCTAAATAAGACTATACTTTGTGAATTTCGTTAAGGTTCTGATCTCGTGACCATCGTTAGGTTTGATTGGGTTTAACACTAATACGTATTCCACTCTGTTAAACTAAATGTTTAACTACCAGAGAACTCCGCACTCTACACTTACCATCAAATAAGATAATTAAACATCAGAAGATTCAAAACTAAATTAGATGCTCAGTTATCAGAAGACTTAGAATCAAGATGTTTGTTTAATCAAGACTATATGCTAACAAGGTGAGTCATTCTCTTTTTATCAAAATTGCTTTACAAAACCCTAAATGTTTTCCAGTTATACTTTGCAGTGATTAAGTCTTTGCTAATCTTTAATTACTGACAGTATGTGGGGGGGTTTTGTGCACATTACTACTAACGATTTATCACTTTAGGTGGGCGAGCCTAATTAGTGATATGTCCACAGTCATAGATTCGGTCGAGTGACAGCTAAACAAGCTAATTATACGATAGGGGCAAATATAAAAACAGTTAATGCTGTAAATTATAACAAAGTTATAATTGCAGTGATTAAGTCTTTGTCAATCTTGAAAAAGCAAATGTAAAAACTCTTAACGCTGTGAATTATAACAATGTGTCGTTTTGTACAAAAATGAATGAACTCACCAGTATTTCCTGCTGACCAAATGTTTTTAAAACGCGTTTCAGGTGATTACAGTAGATCAGAATAAGAGTTGGATACGGTGTCACACCCGATATTTCCACGTATTACCGGTGGGCCCGGTGGGGAGTATCGTGACGTAGTTGATATCATCATAGTCAAACAACACAATTTAAATGCACAGCGGAAGCAAAAGATGAATCACATTACAAACCAAATATAAAGTAATATCAAATTATTACAACGGACTGCAAAGGATCCACAGGCGGATCAAAAGATAAAAAGATTATTGTTCAACAGACTTTAACATCTAGAGCTTGCGAGAATTGATTATTGATGCCTGGAGTAACCAGCCTATTACGTATAGTACCTGCACTTAGCCTTTTTGGAAAATACGTCAGTTTACACTGGTAAATACAACTTAACTGACTCATTTTGAAAAGAGTTTGAAAATTTATTTGAATGCGCTTAGGCAAAAATATCTTTTATAACTTGGGACAATTATTTAAAAATATTCTTGTATACAATTTTACTTATTTGTCGTCCGTCAAGGCCGGTTTGTAGGGCCGGTCTAGATTAACTGACACGCCACATGTATAATACCCACAAGGTTGATTCCTTTAAGTGGACTACCAGTTTTTAAATATGCAACTGTTAGGTGTACGCCTACACCCCGTGCTTAGGTCGTGGCCATTTCTTTGAATGATGCCAAGATATCCGGGACATGGTCATTTAACCTCCAAAGGCCATACACCAAATAATACAGATTAAAACAGGTTATGTAAATACATTAATCACAATCCGATTTAAATGACTACATACCCGACCAAGCGGTATTATTATAATACCGTATCCCAAGCCCGTATAGGGAAAATAAGTTAAGAGTATTTACCTGAGCAAATTTATACAATTTATCCCAGCCGTATACCACCAAGCAAGTACATATAGATTTTACTGGGCTCCTAAATCTGGAATGAAGGTTTTTAATAACCTATTAGAATCCTAACGGGTCTTTAATTAAGTTTAGACTTTAGACCGGTTAGTTTTCAAAAGGAAGACACGGTTCAAATGCATGATAAAGCGAAGACCGGTTTAGAATGTGGTTTTGACCCAAAAAGCTTGGATACTTGTTTAATATGGGTAAACTAAACACATTCTGGATTTTGAGATGAAAACGATATGGTTTGACTCGTTTCGGCTAAATTATGCAAACTAGTTACATAAGCCGATCCGAACGCGAAAAGTGCGTAACGGGTAACCATATGAGTCATATACAAATTTCCTAAGTTAATATGCCTTAAATATGTTGTGACATCAGTAAGATATCTTCTATTATGCCCAAAACGGATTTAAACTCGAATTATTCCCCGTAAGGGCATTTTGGTCATTTAAAAGGTTATAAAAGAGTTTAAATATAAATCTGAGTTTCGGGTCTGATGTAATCAGTAAAAATACTTACTTTTCTAAGTTATATCAGTAGGGTATAACCTATATGTGAAATTTATCCTTTATAACTAAACTATGCACCGTAGGGGCATTTTGGTAATTTCACTTAAGCCTAAAAGGTCAAAAACTGGAAATCTGAGTTTAAAACTTTTGTTTTACTGTTAAAATATAAAAATTTACTGAACATATCAGTAGGCATCAAACCTTATATGTTTAAAATAGTTTTAATACATACTATGCGCTTAAAACGCGTAAAAAGGTAGTTTTAAGCGATTTCCGGGTTTTATAAGAAAAGCTGATATTTATATTATTCCAGAAGACTTAAAATATTTTATTTATCATATTAGATTAGTAGTAAAAGGTTTGATATCAAAAAGATTTGTAAAACTCATTTTATAGGCCAAAAGGGCAAAACCGACAATTACCGAATCAAGCTTAGAACTCTATGTTATGCTCAGCCTAAAATTAAATAAAAATATTCAAAAATACCAAAATATTATTTTATATCAGTAGGTAAAAAGTTTGGTATCAAAAATTAGGTTTAGATAGGCTATATGCTAATTACGCCGTTTAATTAATAAAAAGCTTTCTAATTACGCTAATGAGCATAACTCTTAATCTAGACCTCAAACTGATGTCAAATTTTAGGTACAAGCTTATAAATCAGTAACTAAGGTTTCTACTCTTTTACATTTTCAAAAATCATGTTTTAAGGTCAAAAGGGCATAATAGTCAACATTTAAGCATTTAACGGAAACATGCATATGAATCGGATAACTAATGAACCAAGTTGTATAATCACATAGGGTTATACTTATATGAAACCTGGTCCTAATAAGGCTCTAAGACATTTCTAAACTATGCTCTAATGGGTCAGAACTGAAAGTCAAAGCAAAAGTCTACTTTTGCGACTTTTGGTTCCGAACCGAGCTTAAACTGAAAATTGTCGAGTTGAACATGTTTAGACATGTTCTTACATTAATTATCAAGTTATATTAATGCCAAAACAGGTTGCATAGCTTCTACATTGCTAATTATGCATTAATTTGAAAATAAGCTTTCTGCTGACTTTTTAAGATTAACTTTGACCCGACAATTGACCTAGTTAGAGTGGGAATCAGATGGTGCCCTTTTAAGGGTTTATTCCCCACATAATTACCAACTCATAGGTACTTTCAATTTGAAATTTGACTGGACAAATTAAGGTTAATGATGAAGTCAAACCTTAATTACGACGGATTGACTTTAGGCTAATTAACTAAGTAAAATGAATTAAGAAAGGTTAAGGACACTTACTGAAGTCCTATGCACGACTAAGGATGCTTAGGAAGTGGCCTTGAGCTCCAGGGATCTCCAGAAATTGAGTTTGAATGGTTTTCAAAGTGTAAGCCAAAGTGTTGCACAATGGGTTCTTATATAGTGAGTTTAAATCATCAAGATCATGCCACAATAGCCTATAGATGTTCCCTGATCACTTCCAGGTGTCCCTAGGCATGGAAAAACCATCAAACAAGTCCCTAGAATCGAATACAAGGCCTCTAAGTCTGTTTAACTTGTTGAACTCGCACCTGTGCATGAATTCTGACCAGCTAAGGCTGTCACGTAGCGCGACGGCAGAGGGGGTTGTTGGTGGCGCTACGCCAGCACCTCAGTTACCAGCCACACAAGTTTCAGCTATTTACATTTCAGCCCCTGGTCATTTCAAACGTGGTTTTAAGTTTATTTCTTGCACTTTTGGTCCTCTAACTTGACTTTTAAGGGCTCCAAGACATAATTAAACATTGTTAAGTCCTTGGTTAACTTTATGATCACCCGTAAAGCCTTGAATTTCATCGTTGACGCTTTTAACCCCTCGTATGCGAATATTATCATAACTTTCTCATACTTTATCGAAACCTTGTGAAATTTTTATCACTTATTCTAGTGAGTATAATTAACCGTTACAAAGCTTCGGGTTCGCTAAAAGATCACTCAGAGGTAAAACTTAAGCATGTTGACACTTTTAACCCCTGTAGTTTGTAATCTCTCACTTTCTTCCACAATTAGCTTCGTATGATCCATGATTCATTCGTTTAAGGGTATAAATGTCGTGTAAGGTTATTGAAAGATATATTTATCCATTGTTGACACTTTGAATCCTTTTATACTCAGAGATTCCTTGTTTGTCAACTTTAGTCCCCTTAACTTAATCCTTTACACGTGTAAAGTCCATGACACGTGTCGATACATTATTGGACATAAATTTTCGAGGTGTTACATACGGCACCGAAAGGCTTAAAGAAGTGGCTTATTTTATCAAATAAATTAAATTAAACGTTGTTTGATATATTTGGGTTTATTCCCATCTGTTTAATAAAAATAAAATCCGGTGTTTTCTAAACTCTGATATTTTTCCTAACTCACGGTCCTGATGAAATTGTCCGCTGCAATGTTTTCAAAATAACCACCGGTACCACTCGACTGTTCGCGGCTCCTACCCAGGGTAGGGTCGGGGGTCGTGACAGAATGTGGTATCAGAGCCACTTGTTTAAGCAATTGGGTGTTGTAATAATACCTAAGCTTAAACGAAAGAGTTAGGAAATTGTTATTAACTGGTAGCAACAAGGATAGTATTTAAACTTGAACTTAAGAAAGATGCCTTAGTATAAGCTTCGAGATAAGCTAATTACTTGCGTAAATAAAATGTGATGGGTGTTAGTATGCCATGAGGATGATGACTAGAACGTTGCAAGTATGGTAAATAAGCGATAACACTTGGCCACTGTTATTTCTTGTTTATTGGTACTACTGGGTTCTAGAATATGATCCATCATGTGAATACTAATTACCTTGTTCTTTGATAAAAAGCTGTAATAAAAGATTCATTTTTAAATCCTGAATTGAGAAGATTCTATTTATGGGAAATACAAATTACCTCTCCGGGGAGAACCGGGTAAGATGAGGTTACCTCTCCGGCGAGAACCGGGTAAGATGGGGTATATAATATGTCAAACAAGTAACAGAATTCCCTAAATAGTATCATGACCTGATATCTGACTTGTCTTTGGAATTATGAATATGTTAAATACATTGACCTTATGAATGGTATGTATATTACAGTATACGATTATATAGATATGTATATCTATAAGGAAATCCAAACACCATAAGGATTGATAATTTAGAATACATCACGAGCCTGTGTGTCAATAATAATTCTAGAATTTTTATCAGGAATCTCTCATATACATCTATAATTCCGACATCGAAAACTATCCCATTTGATCACCCGTCTCGTAACTCGTGCGACAAGATGAACGATGTGAACCCTTAAAGTTGGGACGCCATCGAAAGTATAAGAATTCCCTCTGCGTTACCTTAGATTATTAACGCATTAGGAAAAGTTGTGCTAGGTACAAAACATCTCAAAACCTACGCTAATGAGAGTAATTATGCTTTTCTTTAAGAACTCTTGCAAAGATAAGAGTAACCACGACTAGGTGCACTTATAAAGACTCTCTTCACCTATAATCCTAGTAAGATTTCCAGTAATAAAGAAGCTGTTACGAAATACATGGGCTGCAAAGGATTAAAGTTGTCCAAACCATTAGTATATGTGTTAAGGAGAATGAAGTAATGTATGCTTCAAAATTTAGACATTAAGATAGTAAGACCGATCTTCGAAACACCTGATCACGACGTATGCCATGAAATGAAAAGAACTGACAGAAAGGAAATTTTGTCTGTTTCATAAAAAGGAACAAATGGAAACGATGATTCCTGAGGTGATTGCTGAATTAGGTTGAGATTTGCAAGCCAACTGGAGAAGTGACCACAAGGAGACAAGACAGACCAGCCGACAAAGTTCGTCTCTGTGATGAAAATTGTGAGTTATGCACGGAAATAAGACATAGCGTATATGGTCTCGGAGTTCATAAACGCTAGAGGCATGGAACTGAAAGAAATTCCGACCGACGTTTTCCCAGAAGATCTACTTGGACTATCACTAGATCGTGAGGAGAAACTCAGAATTCGTCTGTGACTAGAACAACACCGCTTGTTATATCACAAAGTTAAGACAAATGTAGTAGTTGATGCTTTAAGTCATAAGTTTCATAAGAAGCCGAAACAAGTACGTGCTCTCAGATTAAATTTGCGGATAAATTAAAGAGTACCCAAGAAACAACAATCAAGGATGATGCTGAAGGGTTATAAAGGAAAATGAAGGAATCAGAAAAAGGAGTGATGGAATTTGGAAATTCCATAAGAATTTAGATACCTATCTAAGGAAACATACATAATTCTTAGGAAAGCTCATAAAACTTAGCGTATGATAAGGAGTATCAATGTTTGAATAAGAATTGAGGATAAATAGGAATGAGGAATAATGTAGCCAGTTACAAGTATTTAGTTTATTTGCAAAACTAAACATTAGAACTCTTTAGGTTTACCTGAGCAATTAGAAATGCCAGGATGGAATTGAGATTGATAACAATGGATATTGTTACCAAATTAACCAAAACAAGAAATGACACAATCTGGGAGATTGTGGATCGATTAACCAAGTCTGCTCAATCCCTACCAATGAAGGAAACCTTTAGCATAAAACGCTTAGTTAAGTTGTGTAGGGATCCAATGGTCTCATTACATAGAATCCCGTTATCTATTGTATTCAATCGAGACAATCATTTCACCTCTCATTTCTGGGAAAATTTTAACCCGACTTATTTTGAATAGTGAAAAGGAACATTTCAAAACATAGAAAGATGTATTAAGTTCATATGCAATAAATATTGGTGAAAGTGGGACTGTCACCCATAAGATTTCTCAAGTATTAGTATTGCCCGTTTGAAGCACTTTATGGATTAAGGTACCATCCATTATGTCAAGCAGAAATATGAGAAAAGCAACTATCGGGCCATGAGATCGCAAACCAATAGAAATTCAAATAAGAGAAAGAATACTACTAAAAATCTCCCTGTGATGGATGGCGAATGACTAGTAGTTATGTAGTTCTTTTGGTTACTAGCTGATTAGTTGTCGTTTGTTTTTGTGGTTGTGCTTTTGGCTTGTTTACATTGGTAGTGGCATGTCACTCCAATGAACTAGAGTGGTACTCAGCCCTCTACTTGTTTTGTTTTTGAAATTTATACAAATCAACAGGGTATACCCTTTACCCAAAAAAAGAATAGTCTGATTTAGTAAGAAAGGAAAGTTAAGTCTGAGGAATGTCAAACCATTAAGGTTATTAAGCAAAATGGACCAGTAGCCTATCAACTAAAATTTACGAAAAGAAATGGCAAGTATACATGATATATTTCATGTATGTATTTAAAGAAATGCTTAGGTGATAAATCTTTAGTTATACCTCATCAAGATATGAAGTTAAATGAAAATTTTAAGTCCATTAAAAGACCTTACAAGTCAAATATGAGAATTCCAAAGTATATGAGATTAGTTTTGGCCAAGGTAAAGTAGGATTTAAAACGTAAACAAGAATATAGCTGGGAATCAAAGATAAGACGGAAGTAACCACCCTTGTTCCAGCAAATCTCGAGGACGAGATTTAAAACAAGGTGGGGAGGATGTAACGACCCTCGGAAAGATCATCTGAAGCGTGCACGATAAAGTTTGAAAACCTGATGGTTGATGAAACAACCCGCACAAAAGTACCTTTATTAGACTCATAATTAAATACCGAATCAACTGGAATCAAGACCCGAGCATACGCAATAAGTATCGGCATGAAAATCGAGGAAAAATGCATGATTGGACGAAAAGGCGACCAAGGACATGCGTCACGAGAAGGTGACACGTGTCAGACCTATGTGGGACACGTGGCGACCAAAGCCAGGCCAACTATCCCCGCGCCATGCGACAGCCTGTCGCGCCACGCGAGGGGACCCAAAAATCAGCTATAAGAAGGCAGCAGTGGGACTGAAGTCTGTGCACCAGTTCGATCAAATTTTGACGAACTTACTCTCTCGTATCTCCATTTCTTTCAATCAATGCCCTAAATTCCCGAAACTCTGCTCGTTATCAGGGTAATAACTCTAATCCCTGACACGGTACTATATCCGAATGATTGAAACTGATCCAACAGATGTTTAAGTGATGCCTGTATACGGCTATACTTTGTCATTCACTGTGAGTTTTGATCTCGTGATTATCGTTAAAGTTGAATTGGGTTAATACGCTAAATACGAGTTCCATTGTATCTATAACTAGAACTCATGCTCAGGAAGCTGTTAAACTAGAATACTTAGCAATTAAGTAAACTTAGTAGTTGAGTAAACTTAACAGCTAAGTAAACTTAGTAATTAAGAAAACTTAGCAGTTAAGCTAAGCAAGATTAATTTAGCTAAGTAAGATTAATTAAGTAAATTAAAAACCTAAATAGATATACACGAAAATAAATATATATATGAAATAGATATATATGAGGAAGGTGTAAGAGGATATATATGTAGGTAGGAAGCTTCCTAGAAAATGTATAGGTAACTTCCTAGAAAAGCTATATGAAATTTCCTAGAAATACAAAGGAAACTTCCTAGAAATTTCATATTTCCTACCTATAAATAGGAAGCTTAGGATTCATTTTTCTTTGCTCATTTCTTCTATTATTCTCTCCATACGTTGGCGTTCTAACCAATAATCACCGATGCGATATTCTGTCCGATCGATTCGGTAACCAATTAACAAATGCCAAAGTGCTGTCTAAATAAGACTATACTTTGTGAATTTCGTTAAGGTTCTGATCTCGTGACCATCGTTAGGTTTGATTGGGTTTAACACTAATACGTATTCCACTCTGTTAAACTAAATGTTTAACTACCAGAGAACTCCGCACTCTACACTTACCATCAAATAAGATAATTAATCATCAGAAGATTCAAAACCAAATTAGATGCTCAGTTATCAGAAGACTTAGAATCAAGATGCTTGTTTAATCAAGACTATATGCTAACAAGGTGAGTCATTCTCTTTTTATAAAAATTGCTTTACAAAACCCTAAATATTTTCCAGTTATACTTTGCAGTGATTAAGTCTTTGCTAATCTTTAATTACTGGCAGTATGTGGGTGTTTTGTGCACATTACTACTAACGATTTATCACTTTAGGTGGGCGAGCCTAATTAGTGATATGTCCACAGTCATAGATTCGGTCGAGTGACAGCTGAACCAACTAATTATACGATAGGGGCAAATATAAAAACCCTTAATGCTGTAAATTATAACAAAGTTATAATTGCAGTGATTAAGTCTTTGCCAATCTTGAAAAAGCAAATGTAAAAACTCTTAATGCTGTGAATTATAACAATGTGTCGTTTTGTACAAAAATGAATGAACTCACCAGTATTTCCTGCTGACCAAATGTTTTTAAAACGCGTTTCAGGTGATTACAGTAGATCAGAATAAGAGTTGGATACGGCACCGAAAGACTTAAAGAAGTGGCTTATTTTATCAAATAAATTAAATTAAACGTTTGATATATTCGGGTTTATTCCCATCTGTTTAATAAAAATAAAATCCGGTGTTTTCTAAACTCTGATATTTTTCCTAACTCACGGTCCTGATGAAATTGTCCGCTGCAATGTTTTCAAAATAACCACCGGTACCACTCGACTGTTCGCGGCTCCCGCCCAGGGTAGGGTCGGGGGTCGTGACACCAACCCTTAACTTTTTAAAGATTTTTTAATCGAATTTTACATGTTTTTTTATGTATGTGTGTATAAACTCAAGTTGATTTACGTTTCGACGTAAAATTTTCCCTGAAATGATTTGTGTCAAATATAATATGACATTATTTTGTACGTTTTCGGTTGGTCTACATTCTGACATAAATTTAATTTTTTTTTTCGAAAAAGAGTTGGGTCAAATATAGTATGTTTCTGTGCTTATTTTTAAGTACGTTTTCAGTTGGTCTACGTTTTTGACGTAATTTTTTCGAAAGCCAACTAGGTCTAATACAATACGTTTTCATTAGACGATATAAATTCGATGTGCTTTACGTTTCAATGTCGCGTCAACGCGAGTCAACTTACTAGTTACTACACGAAAGTTAAGTGATATTTAGAATTTATAAAAGATAGAGTTAAATGTCATTTTAGTCCTTGTTGTTTATGCCATTTTGCCAGTTTAGTCCCAATGTTTCATTTTTCATCTGTGGGTCCAAAAAGATTTAACCGTTGCTATTTTAGTACACTGGGTTAACTTCATTCATTTTTTCTGTTCATGAGAAGGGTTAATCGGTCATTTTATATGTAATTCTATTAACTAGAAGGGCAATTCGGCTATATAAAATGACCGAATTAACATTCTCGTTAACAGAAAAAATGAATGAAGTTACCCCAGTGGACTAAAATGGCAACGATGAAACCTTTTTAGATTCATAGACAAAAAATAAAATCTTTAGACTAAACTGATAAAATAACCTAAAGCACAGGGACTAAAATAACACTTAACTCTTTTAATTTAAGATAAAAGTAATACTTTTTTTAAGGCAAAAACTAGAGTTAAATGCCATTTTAGTCCCTGTGGTTTGCGTCATTTTGCCAGTTTAGTCCAAAGGTTTTATTTTTAACCTGTGGGTCCAAAAAGGTTTTACAGTTGCCATTTTAGTCCACTTGGTTAACTTCATCCATTTTTTCTGTTAACGAGAAAGCCAATTTGGTCATTTTGTATGTAATTCTGTTAACTAAAAGGGCAATTCAGCCATATAAAATGACCGAAATGGCCTTCTGGTTAACAGAAAAAATGGATTAAGTTAACCCAGTGGACTAAAATGGCAACTGTGAAACCTTTTTGGACCCACAGATTAAAAATGAAACCTTTGGACTAAACTTGGAAAATGGCCCAAACCACAGGGACTAAAATGACATTTAACTCCAAAAACTAATACATGTTTATCAAACCTTTCTTTAGTTTTTCAACAAATACTATTATTATATTCTAAACTTAATTTTTTATTATTATATTTTCTTTTAAACTAAAAAGATTTAGCTAGATTTATTTATCTATTTTTATATGGTTGATGTTATCCATCTCCTCCCTTCCATAAACAACAATAACAATAACAATAACCACCACCCTCACCCTCCCTCATCTACACACACTTCAACCACTCCTAACAATCTCTCTTCCTCTCCAAATGGAGAATATTCCCACTCTCACCGCTTCTAACTCACCGGAATTCGAGTTCAGAAACCCATCTTCCGATCAAACCACCCTCCACTCCGCCGACCAACTCTTCTCCGACGGCGTCCTCCTCCCCCTCCACCTCCTCACCACCACCACCACCACCGATGACCCACCGGACATCCCCACAAACCCACCCTCAGATAACATCAATATCCCCGGATCCGACCCCAAAGTTCCAACCTTTACTGCATCTAAACGTTGGAAAGACATTTTCAAGAAAAACCCAGAAAAAAAAGACAAAGAAATCAAGAAAAAAAAAGAAAAAAATCTTGTCTCCGGCGCCGGAGTTGGGACGGCGGAGCTGAATATAAACTTATGGCCGTTTTCCAGAAGCAGATCGGCGGGGAACAACCGGCCGCGGACGGTGGCCGGAAACCGGAAAGTGAGTAGTGCGCCGTGTTCCCGGAGCAATTCCACCGGCGATAAGTACCGGAAATGGCCGAACAGTCCGGGTCGGGTCGGGGTTCATTTGGGTCGGAGTAGTCCGGTTTGGCAAGCGAAACGGGTCGGGCTTAGCCGGAGTTTACACGACGGTGTTGTTCGGAGCACCGCCGAGAAAAGTCCCCCGCCCGGGAAAAGTTCCGGCGCCGGTACCGGTGCCGGAGGAAATGGTAAGGTGTTGAATATTAATGTTCCAGCGTGTATTGGGTACCGGCAACGGATGGGTTGTCAGAGTGATGTGAGTAAAGAAAATAATGGAAGTGTTGCCGGAGGGAACGGTGGTGCAACGGCGGTGGGTGGCGGTGGTGACGGTGGAGCTAGTGGTTTGTTTAATTTGAGGAGCTTGTTTACTAAAAAAGTGTTTTGACTTTATGTTTATTTATTACTTTTTTACTTTTTTTTTTGGTTTTATTTTTATGGGATTGTTAGATTTCCCTTTTTTTTTTTGAATGTTAATGTGTAAAATATTAATGGAAAATTGAAAGTAGCTTTCTAACCTGTCAGATTCTGTCTCTTTCGACTTTATAAACTTCTTTTTGGATCAATGTGTACGACTTTAACTAAATAATGTGTAAAAATAAATATTATTTAATTCAAATGTTTGATCATTAATTAAAAAATATTTTTGCATAACGTTTGAATCTGATTGAAAGGTTTTATGTTACGAAATACATGAACCTTCTGGAATTCAAGTAATACCTAATCATAAATGTGATGTTTATTTAATCACGTAATGGTATATAGTCATGTAGTGTTACGTAATTACACATTGGTGTATAATCACGTAACGACACGTTATGGTTCTAAATATAAGGCATATTACGTAACGTTTTGTAATCACGTATTGGTATGTTATCACATAGCATGTTAAACTTCTATTTTTAAACTAAAAAAAAAACTTATAATGATATCATGCTCAACTTAAAGAGAATAGAATGTCCGTTCTAATTGTGTAGTGTAAAAAATATATATTAACGTATGAGTTGGTTTAAAAGTCAACGATAATGACTTTCTTTTTTACCCTTTCTTACCCAGGTAGCACTTGTTTTCATTACGTGATTGCTTGATTTTGAGATCACATATCTCTTACATTGAATTGTTAGACCAAACCCACTACGACATACAAATTATTAGAAGAATTTCTCTTTCTCTTCTTCATTAATTACATTTTCATTCACATCCAAACCATCAAATTATACATACATTTCACTAAAAAACAACTCCTATATAAATATATTTCCACTAAAAACAAATATTTTTTCTCTCTCCTTTCAATTAAATAATATTATCATTACATTTTTCTCTCACTTCCACTCACAACCACTTTCAAAATATATTAAAAAATTATAACGGGTGAACAGTGTCCCCCCAAATATACAGATGAACAGTAACATTTTTTCTCTCCTCTACTCACAACCACTTTTTATACCCTTTATAATATAAAAATCACTCCTCACATAATTTGATGGTTAGAATGTGAATGTTCTTAAGTGCTAGCACCTAGCCACAAACATTTTATGCTCTCTCTCTCTCTTTCAAATCATTATCCACCTCATCTCCTACGCATCAAATTCAATGTAAATGTTATGCATCGGTGATGGTCTTAAATCAATTTTTCATATTATTTTCTAGACTCGCATGTTTTGATACTTTGTACATAGTCCCCTACCACATTGCTGATATAAATAATTATTTATGAAATATGTATAAAAGTAATATTTATTAGAATATGATAATGTTTGAAAAATGTATCTAAAAATAATATAATTAAATATAATAATCTTTTTTTTTTTTAAATTAAGATAATTTTATTCATACTTGTCAAGTTACATCAAAACAGAAGGTAGACGGGCAACAAGCTGCGCCGCCACCCCTTTCTGAATTGCAAACCCTAATCTACCAAAGACAAAACCCCGTCCCCCTGAGGCTGAACAATTGTTGTGGATGACCCGTTGGACCCTGGTCAGGAATTGGATAGCTTCTGGGGCTAGGGAGCCAAATAATCTTTGAGAAAAAGATTCTACCAAAATCAGGAAATGCAGTCGCTAAGACTCTCAGTCTAATATAGAGGCGCACATAAAAACTCGATATGGATCTTAACCTATAAAACTTGAAACAAGGCATTTTAATAATTGTGTACAACAAGTTGATGCCACCCCGCACGTTGCGGCGGGGACGATGGCGATTTGATGATTGGCTTGCTTGTTTGCCATACATGTCTAAATCGCCACATACGTCGAACTTGTCACACATGTATTTGTTTATAACTTTGATTTTGAAAATGTTGTAAAGTTATTTCCATATTATAAATTTGCAACAAGTTGTTGCTTTATATTGTTGTAATGTATGCATTGGGGGTTTTCCAAAAAAAAAAGTTGCATTTTCCACTTTTAACCCAAAAGGTTTTATCTTTTACATTTTAACCCCTTTTACTTTTTTACTTTTAACCCAAAGTTTTTCATCTTTTACAATTTAACCCTAACACTTTTATATTTTCAACTTTGATCCCCCATATTTTTCATCTTTCGCAAGTTTTTCGTTTTTCGTTTCTTTTTATATTTTGCGAGTTAACACGCCGCAACGTGCGTGTGGGGTTCAACGTTTTTTCACGTTTGACATGCCAATCGCAGTGCGTCTATTTTTCTCCATTTGACAAGTTCGTCGCAACGCGCGGGTCCTAAAATGTAAAGGCTTTTAGAATGTTTTCGTGATTATTTTATGAATGTTTTGTCAATTTTATTTGGATCCAAGTAATTTAATATCTTAAAAAACCTCATGAAAATCTACAACGAGCACGACAAAACGAGTCGGATCAAATATAATATGTTTTCGTGATTATTTTATGAATGTTTTGTAAATTTTGTTTGGATCCAAGTGGAGTCAAATTGTGCTTTCTTTTTTCCTTTTTTTTAAAAGCTCTAATTAATCTCTTTTCATTATACGAGTCAACTTTTGCGTTATACCCGTTACGTTTTCTATGTATGACTCGGGTCATATATAATACGTTATGATTTTACTCTATAATTTGATCTACTTTATGTTTTGATCCAATCGTAATGTTTATATAGGTTACATTGAGTTTAATCAAATACGTTAAAATGCGTGTTTTCATATGGTTAACGCATCACATAACGTTTGGATTAATCCATTCGATGTTTGCGAAGAATCCGCGCCGCAACGCGCGCGGGTCTTAATGCTAGTTTTTAAAATCTTCTATAAGTATGTCTAAATTTTAACAAACTTAAACAAAATAAGTTTCTAAAATATTTTGTCCTATTCGGAAAAACCAAGGTGTGTATATATGTAGAAAATTCAGAATTAAATACTTTTGTGATTTTAAAATACTAATAAAATCAAATACTAAAAATCAAAATTTCTTGTTTCAAATATGTTGCGGGTTTTCAAATCGATTCTATATGCTTGAATCAAATCGGAATTGTAACCAAACACAATTTAAGAAGGAAAAAAGGACAAACATGGCGATTTAATTACCCAATATATGCAGATTAAAACACCCAATATCATATAAACCGAAATTGTTGCCGGAATTGTGAAACGTTTTAACATTTTGAATCCATTGAACAAAGTATCATGGGTGGGATATGTGTTGTGGGTTAAACGATTGTTAAATGGTTAGAATGGGATAAAAGCAATAGATGAGAATGTCAATCAATTAATGGTTACTTTTTCAACCGTCACTTCTTTTTGAAACGGTGTTTTTATCTGTCGAAGATGCGCATTGATGTTGTAAACGATAAAAAAGTTAATTAATTTTTGGTATGTAACGACATGATGTTTAAGCAAGGGGTGTAACCCAACTTACTAATGTATTATTCAAGGGGTGTGTATATTGGAACATGTTGGTTTGGGAGGTAATATTTAAGGGGTGTGTATATTGGGACATGTTGGTTTGGGTTATGTGTTTATTAAGGCAAGAGTATTAGTTAAGGGTGTGATGTAAAGAGACACAACTTTTGAGTTATCCTAAGACACCCCAAGTTACTTTTTGTAGGGTTATGTAATATATCATGGTTTCATACCCGACCATACCTATAGAGTATCGTTTTTTTCTCTCTCCTAGAAACCAAATCCAAAACGAACTCAAAACTGTACCTATAACCGGGTTTTAAAATACCCGAACCTAGGTATTTTACCCTACCCAAAGTCGTTAAAACTGTTTTTCACCAATTTTTGCATTTTCTTTACCCATTTTGGCTCTCATGTTTTATCATAAACAGGCAGTTGATATTTTGGTATAACCACACAAAAAAAACACTTTACAAACCATCCAAAATATATTGTTCTAACCTAGAGTTAATTGCCAAAATCGTACCTGATGTTTGGGTACATTTGCCATTTTCGTCCAAAATAACACTTTTGTACCATTTTGTCCCCCACGTTTGTAACTTTTTGTCATTTTCATCCAAACCACTAATGTTTTTCCTGTTAAGTTGAATGATATTTGGATGAAACTGGCAAATATCAACCACAGGGATGATTTTGGTAATTTACTCAAACTCTTTTTAATTTCTTTTATTTAATTAGTTTTGTCACATAAATAATAAAAAAGAATATACATGCAATTTTTATATGAAAAAAAAATAGTTTTGTCACATATTTTTTATAAATTTTCATCCAACCACTAACTAAGTTAATTTTTTTCTATTAAGGCGAAGGATGTTTTAAATTTTATAAATTAATACAGAAATTAATTTCTAATTGTTTATATAGATCAGTTTTATAAAAATAAATCTACTTAAACCTCTAATTTTTATAAAACTAAAATGCTTGTGACCTTATAGAAAAATATCAAATAAACAAATATTATCATATGTACCAAGTTTATAATTCATATTCTACTCTTCTAAATTCGCTCCTAACGATAAACAAAAGCCAATGCCCCCCATCAAACAACGTACCGTTACCAAAAATTAAAACTGATATTTATTTTATATATCGTTATATAAATCAGTTTTATTAAGAGAAAACGATACATAAAATAAATACCATTGGCGTGCAATACATAACAATCGATTACAACTTTTAGTATTTAATCAATTGTAAAGATATAAAAAAATTGTAAAACGTTACATATTTTTTAAATGTGTTGAGCACTTAGTAAATATGTTTGGTAGAAATAAAATATTTATTTAATTAAGATTATGAGGGAAACTAACTAATATTTATTCTGAGTGGTTTGAGTAAAGAAATTTTTGGTTCATGGCATTATACTTACTATTTGGTGGGTAATTTTAAGGTTTGGTAACGGTACGTTGTTTGATTGAAAAAAATTAACGGTGCATTATTTTTATAAAACTGATCTATATAAACAATTAGAAATTAATTTCTGTATTAATCTATAAAATTTAAAACATCCTTCGCCTTAATAGAAAAAAATTAATTTAGCTTGTGGTTGGATGAAAATTTATAAAAAATATGTGACAAAACTATTATTTATTTTTCATATAAAAATTGCATGTATATTCTTTTTTATTATATAAGTGACAAAATTAATTAAATAAAAGAAATTAAAAAGAGTTTGAGTAAATTGCCAAAATCGTCCATGTGGTTTATATTTGTCAGTTTCATCCAAATATCCTTCAACTTAACAGAAAAAATAAACTAAGTTAGTGGTTTTGATGAAAATGGCAAAAAGTTACAAACGTGGGGGGTAAAATGGTACAAAAGTGTCATTTTGGACGAAAGTGGCAAATGTACCCAAACCTCAGGGACGATTTTGGCAATTAACTCTCTAACCTATTATAGTTATTTTTACAAAACACAAGAAAATTTAAATTTAAAACAAATTCATTTTGTGTAAAAATAAATAAAAAACAAACCAGGTTCCATACCTTACCCTACTCTGTTACACAACGTTAGGTTTGTTCCTCAATACCCGAATCTAATCTGGTTTCTTCCAATTAGTGGTGCACAAATCGGGTTTTTTTAAAAACCGGTTCCGGGTATGGAACCGGGTTCGGGTAGGATCGGGTTTTACGAAATCGGGTTTTTTTAAAAACCGGGTCGGGTCCGGGTTTTCTACCAAAAATTTATACCCTATATACCCGGGTTCGGGTATGGTTCGGGTCGGGTTTTATAAAACCCGGGTATTATAATACCCTATTTCCAGGTTCGGGTTCGGTTCGGGTATTCATCGGGTAGGGTTCGGGTATGCATCGGGTTGGGAAAAAACCCGCACCGGGTATTAAAAAAACCCGACCGGGTATTAATGCTTCTTTATATGTTTTAGTGGATGATGCCTATTGAAATTTTAATGACATTTCTAAATTTAAATTCGATAGCGCTAGATCGAAGGAATAGTCCTGATTTGAATCCTTTTGGATTACATAAACAACAATATATGTTATTTGCTATGTTATGTTTTAACCAAGTTCCATCAATTTTTTATTTTTTTTGTATTAGACAAACATCAATGGATCTTTCCAGCAAATAGAGGGGAATAATGACCAAATACTTCAAATATCATTAGAAACCTAATAATTAAACAAGATTACATCAAAGTACATACATAATTTTATTAAATCATAAGAACTAGAAGTCTTAATGCTTGTTAAGTCTTCGTGTTTCTGAGTAAATAATAACACCAAACCTCTCCAACCACTCTCTATTTCTTTTAAATGTCTTCAAAGACTGTTGTACAGTAACAATTGTCACATCAAGTGCAGGCCCCCTTTGTTTTGGTCAAAAATCAAGCAAGGATAATGTAACCCAATATTTTGCTGTGAGGTGTGATGCTTGAATCTATGAACAATTACACAAACAACTTGTAAATGAAATGAACAAGTGACACAAGGATTTATACGAGGAAAAAGCCCTTGATCAAGAGTTGATCTCCGGCATAAAAAACCCCGGGTGATGGAAACTACCGATCACCAACTAAGATTAATCAAAAGGTTGATACAAATCGGGATGATAACAAGCTTGTTACAAGGATCACTAGTGTGCAAAAGTGCAAAAATGTATGTATTCGCCAAGTAAACTGCCGAGAGCTGTTCGAGAGTGTGTGTGTTTGCCAAAATTAGCTAAGTGTTCTAACTCAAGCTTTGTTATCCCCTTTTAAAATTAGAAATAACTAAACTAACTAACTATCTGATAATTATGCAAGCTCCCCATTATCTCCATAACGTTCACAAGAGCCAAACACGTGCGGAATATTGAGGGAATATGCTCCACGAATATAGGCAAGACCAAGTCCATGCACATACTCCTGCAAAACAAACTTACGCATAATGAAGACAATTGTTAGTATAAGGATAACAATAAGGATCCTGAATCCTGATCCTGCAACACCTACTGAGGATCCTTAATTCGAACAGAAATCATGATCCTGGCAGTACATGAGGATCCATGATCCTTAGGATTGGAAAATCCTCCCCTAACACCCTTAGCTATATAACCGGGTATAAAAAAACCCGGTTCCGGGTTCGGGTATTTATAAAACCGGGTTTCGGGTATACACCAGATATAAAAAAACCCGGTTCCGGGTTCGGGTTTTAGATCAGATATGAATACCCGGTCCCTACCTTATAGGTAGGGTCGGGTTCGGGTTCGGGTATAGAAAACCCGGTTTTTATAATACCCGGTTCCGGGTTTTTTTTCCGGGTCCGGGTTTTTTGTGCACCACTACTTCCCATACCCGATCATACCTGAACCCAGTATGAAACCAAATATGAAAAATAGCCCCGAAGTTTCAAATTTCACTCTTTTTTTTTTTACTTTACTTTTCAAACAAGCCCAATCTGTTCAGCCCAGCCCAGCCCAGGAAATCAACGAAGTCCAATAAATTCTAGAAGTTGCAGAACTTGCAGGTGGTTCATGGTTGCGCGCCATTGTTCCTCGACAACAAGACCGAACAACACTCCAATTTACAACGAACGAGATCGGCAACTTTTCATGGCGTCAATCCGTCATCTTGCTAGAACAATTCAGTCCTGCCGTACAATCGCATTTCGCAAAACCCTAACCCCTTCGCCTCTGCGCCACCTCTCTTACTGTATGTCCATTAATTTGCTTGTTTTTGTTTCTAGTTTATTATTGCTTCTTGTTTTCAATTTCGGATAATATCAGTTGATCATACTTTTGTTAAGTAGTCACTCTGTTTGGAATTTTGACTGATAGTTTTTTTAGGTTTATTGCTTAGTTGTTGTCAAATTTAATAGCCACAAATCATGTATGTATTTCACAAACAAATTTTAATTAATTGCAAAGTTTAATATCTTATAGGTTGTGCATCACTTATAAGTACTCACTCTATTGTATTACTAGAGATACACTTTGACCTAGCGGTGCGCAAATCGCGGTTTGGTTAGGTTTTTACCCTTAACCATAACCGCTAGCTTCACTTATGGGATTTTATTAACCGGAAACATAACCATAACCATAACCGAACTTCAGTTTTGGTTAATTTCAGTTAGTTAACCAAGCCATGTTTGAACTAAATGAACGTGGAGAAAGAATCGGTTAACTTATTCTTGATCACTGAAACACATTTAAAGCTTCTTGGTCTAAACGTATTTGAATTCTCAAAGTTTTTCATTACAGCATTGACACATATACCCAATCCGTATATAATTATATATACGTATATACATATATTCATCTCGACATAAGCATCTCTTATTTCTTTCCGGTTCGGTTCAGTTGAGTTAACGTTCGGTTAAGGGATACCCTTAACCATAACCATAACCAATTAATCGGTTAGTTAATCTCGGTTAACGGTTAATTTCGGTTAACGGTTAAGGTTTGCTTACCCAGTGTGACATTAGCTTTTTTATGGGATTTCTAGAGATTTAGTTGCCATTTGTGTGTTTGCAAAGGTCAATTTGTATATTGGGATGGAGGAGATGATATTGTAAATTTTGTTATTAATATTATATATTATCAAACAAGTGAACTTCTGTGAGAGTATGTGAGTCTTTTAACAAGCTCAGAATTGGCGCTTGCAGGTAGTTTCAAGCACAACGGCCACCCTTACCATGATAAGGCCTGGGGCTCAACAAATGCTCATGGATTAAATATTCTTCCTGCTATGCTATCAGGGTTGCTTGGATTTGGTCTAGTAGATGTGGCCTATGCAGATGCACCTGAGGTTTGTATGAAATTGTTATCTTGTCGATTTATATTACCAGCAGTGTCAATAAACAATGTTCGTGTTCTATTTTTTGCTTCCACTGGACTAACTAGCGAGTCACAACTCACAAGTTTCTTTTTACATCTCAAGTTTTACAATGCGTTATTAAGATTTTTGTGTTTGTACAGGCTGAGGCTAAAACACCTTTGCCACCTAAAGCACCTTCAACGCACGTTGATATGGAGGCTATTGCCAAAAAAGAAAGAGTTCGATTAGAAAATTTGCTTAAAAGCAAAGGGATGCTGTATGGTTCTTATCCCCGGTTTACAGTTGCTGTGAAGGGCCAAAAGGTTATTCAGTTGCTTTCTGTATCTAATGCACTTGATCTAATTTGAAGTTTGCTTGGGTGGTTATATTTTCTAGTAAATCATATGGAGTTGTATATCCTTATTCTCTAACTGGATTGGGTATTATATGCTAAGTGAAGTGTTTCTACGACGGATTAGAATCAAAATTTATTGAACTAATATGCTCTTCTCTATTTCATTCCTAACCACTAGGGCTGTAATCGAACCGAACGAACACGAACAAGGCCATGTTCATGTTCGTTCGTTAAGGAAATTAACATGTTCGCGAATTGTTCATGAACACATACCGAACATAAGTTTATGTTCGTGTCCGTTCGTTAAGGAAATTTTAGTTGTTCGCGAACAATTAATGAACATTGATCTCGAACACATACGAACGCAAACGAAATAAAACGAACGTAAACGAACATTTAACTTGAAAATAAAAAATAAAAACATTGTTAACCTTAAACATTGGACATAAGTAGTTAAATACAACAATCAATGATAAATGAAAAATGAAAACACAAGAAGTCTACTACAACCACCAAACAATGAATCAAGTTTAACTAACTTAGACATAATTATCGCAAAAAAAATGTTTAGAATGTCCAAATTTTAGTTAACTTAGAAAAAATAGAGTTTCAGGATTTTAACATGTTTAGATAAAAGGTTAATTATTTATTTATTTTTAATATAATCAAACGAACACAAACGAAGATAAACGGGCGAACATGAACGGACATAACCGAACATATTACCGAACGTTCACGAACGAGACATTTGTTCGTGTTCGTTCGCTAAGCTAACCGAACCATATTTCTTGTTCGTGTTTGTTCGTTAAGTTAATCGAACGAACAAAAACGACTTCCTTCCGAACGGTTCACAAACTGTTCGCTGAACGTTCGGTTTGTTTACAGCCCTACTAACCACAGCTAAGCCACGTTTAGCGAGACCACTCTTCTATCATAGTGGTTAATGTAAAAAGTAAAAACTAGAAAGTTGTAGTTACTTGAGAGCTCATGGGTGCTATCAAACCATTACAACTTTAATATCAGATTATCAACCGCTTTTGAATATGTCAATTTAACTATATTATCAACTTGATAGGGTACTATTCATTCTGATGGTGTTAGCTGTTAAGTTTGTCTGATCAATCAATGTTCTTTATATATCAATTGGGTGGGACCACCTTTCTTTTATCACGAGAAAAAGAAAATGTCGACCTTCTGGAACCACTATCTATATAACTCTACAACATCCTGTATTTTTTATTGTTTATTTGTTTCTTTAATTTTGTAAGGAACTATGATTTCTAGATATTTACGATAGTAACTCTTGATGCTTGTATTGGTTAGCTGAACTCTGCTGAAGTTATCTCGAACCTATGTGTACATTAGATTGATGTTCAAAAAAATAAAAATAAAAATATAGGGCATGTATTATCATAGGGTTTACTCTGTGTGATTGTGTGTATGGCTGTATGCTTATACTCATGCTATGTTTCTGAAATTTTATCCGTACCCTGGAGGTTCTGTATTACTGGTATTTCATGTTTTATAAAACCATCGTCTGTATTGAATATTGATGAGATGCTTATAATATCCTTGGCAGTGCTTGTATATGCAACTTATTTGATGTTACACTGCAGGTTACAATTAAGTTCCAAGTTCCTCCTACATGTGAAATTGCACTTTTGATTTCAAACATTGTTGCACATCTTGGTGTCAAAGTTGAGGAGCGAGCAACAGGTGCGGATATGAATTTACGCGCTTGGGATAGGTAAGTTTAAGGCCTTTACTTTCATCTGCATATTAGTTTTGCTCTAAGTTGCAGCCATTACTTATGATGGTTTGTCATGTTGAATCCCAGTGGTGTTGCGTGGCAGTTAACGCTCAACCGTCCCATGGTCCAGAAGGAAGGTGTCAAGGATAATAACGATTCTGATGCAAATCCAAATGACGGAGATCTTTGCATTCTGATATTCCGATCGCTCATTAGTTCTGATAAAGCAGTTATCTCCAATCCCTCAAACTTTTAACTTCTATATTTCCATTTAAAATGCTTTACTTTAATCTCTTATTAAAACTTATGTAGGAAATGGAGTTCATGAAGCAAGGGAGCTTTACTGCTGACGAGCTTGATGCTTTGGTATCCGTGTTAAAGTTGGCAGGAGTGGGACAAAATAGGGTTTCGGATCGGAGAGGCGATACGGCGCGTAACCCCTCGATGGATAAATCGGTCGCTAGTCTTGAGGGCATGGGGGTGAAGATCTACGGGCTTAAGGAGCCGAAATTAGAGGACTCGAAGTCCGAGATTTCATGGGAAAACATTGCGGGATATAATCAGCAGAAAAGGTATGGAACGTACTAGAAGGGTACATGTGTCTTTTCATGTGTTGAAGCATCACAAATAATGGATCTGTTGTAAAGAAGCTTGTTGGGTTAAGTTTTAGAATTTTGATTGTTTGTATGTAGAGATATAGAAGACACGATACTGCTAGCTTTGCAGAGTCCTGAGGTTTATGATGAAATTGCTCATGGGACCCGGTGCAAGTTTGAGACAAATAGACCTCGAGCGGTACTGTTCGAAGGTCCACCAGGTTTTTCTTGTGACTTTAGCATCTTTGTGAATATGTTCTGGATATATGTAACTATGCTATATGTCGGATTTTACATAGAAGATAAAAAGCTCATATCATAATCGAACTCATTATAAGTTTATAACTTTGCCTAATTTAGTGAGTATGTAGCAACAGTTTGCTCAACTATAACCAGGGATGCTAAACGTGTCGTGTTCGACCCAAACACGGCCCGAATTTGAAAATTGTGTCAGAGATATGGACACGAATACGGCATGAATATTCGCGGGTTGACACGTACATGACCTGTTTAAACTTTTTTTTTTTTTCATATTAGTACTCTAGATTTACATTTTTACAACAAAAAAGACACATGTATAAAAACATATACATTATAGTTTTTAAATTTTGGCTTAGAATACCAAGCCAATTTAATTTATGGCATAAAACACATATTTAGAAAATAAAATAAAAATAATGAGGTTAAACTGGTCAACCTGTGAACTTGTCGTGTTGACACTAACCTTACCCATTTAGCTAAGCAGGTTCGACTTGAAACTAACCCAAACCTGTGGATTTTATGTTAAGTTCTTGTCGTGTCAAAAATTCATACCCCTAACCGCAACCCAATTTTCCTATCTTTTAAACTCTATGCACTGGAATCATATAAGAAGATTCGACAATGTTTTAGTTTCTCTAATAATTCCTAACTTGCTCTATCTTATTAGTTATTAGTTGCTAAATACTAATTGCTGGTTTGAGATTTAATCTAGTTTCTAAACTAGTGTACGGTTTTGCAAAAGCAAATTTGGAAGTGTTGGTACATGTGCTCCCAATTCTATTATCTACAAGTTTGTTATCTTTTCACTACAAGTAACTTTCGGTTTATTCCTTTTTATGCTTTCGGTCTCTTTGTAAATGCCCTTTCTGTTGGACATCCTCAACCTCAAAGCTTTGGTAAGATCTTCGATTTCATCCGAATGTGGAATTCGAAACTGAAGTAATAAATTTCATTCTAGCTTACACCCAAGGGTAGTTGTGTATCTTTACTTTAGTTGGCGTGAAACTAATGTGCTTCACTTGTTTTCTTGTTTTAATATCAGGTACCGGGAAGACATCCTGTGCTCGTGTTATAGCTAATCAAGCGGTAATTTGTTCTTCTCATTGCTATCAAGCATTCCTTTACTATTTTTATATATTGCTAAGCAATCCATATGCTTGCTGGTAGTGTGTATTAGCATATTTATAAGATCTATATTTTTATAATTAAAAGGATACTGTTCTATTATGCAGGGTGCCCCATTGTTATACGTGCCATTGGAGGTGATCATGTCAAAATATTTTGGCGAAAGTGAAAGGTTATTGGGAAAAGTGTTTACGCTTGCTAATGAAATTCCCAATGGTGCAATCATATTCCTCGATGAGGTATAGATGCATTGCATACGACATTCTTGTGAAGTAATCTAAGTAGTTAATGCGGTAAAAAATCGGATATCGGTCAAGGACCGATATTGAGATATTGCTTATCACGGTGGGATATTGTTAATTTTAATATCATGCAAAATTTTATGTATATAGCAGTTTAACACTCCTACCATTAACAAATTAACCTTTTGCAACTTGCAAAACACTTAACAATTGTAGCAAGTAGGAACTCACTAACTTAAAACACTAACAATTAAGACTTAAAACACTGATAACAAGAATAAGAAGAAAGACGGATGGTAGAACTAAGAAGAAAGGTACTAATATCGGGAAAATCGGTGATATATTGGTCAAATATCCGTCAATATCGCCGATAATATTGGTACCAA
Source organism: Helianthus tuberosus (assembly GCA_030545235.1). NCBI lineage: Eukaryota > Viridiplantae > Streptophyta > Magnoliopsida > Asterales > Asteraceae > Helianthus > Helianthus tuberosus. The sequence goes on from CM060436.1 coordinate 12,006,961, forward strand.
TATTTTGACCGATATTTGAAACCGATATTTTACATGAAGACCGATAACCGATATATCATATATCACCGATATTAACTGCATAGGAAGTAATATACATGTCTTATGTTTAGTTTCAACCATATCTGATTGTAAAACAGGTTGATTCCTTTGCTACTTCTCGTGATAGTGAAACTCATGAAGCTACTCGTAGAATCTTGTCGGTCATATTACGTCAGGTAACGTTTCTTTCCCTTACGCGTAGACCCCTGAATTGTTAAAGAGCGTTGACTGTTTTGAAATAGTCAACCTTACCTACCATACATGTTTATGTTCACCCCTATATTGCAGATTGATGGGTTCGAGCAGGACAAAAAAGTAGTCGTGATAGCTGCAACCAATAGAAAACAAGATCTTGATCCTGCTTTACTAAGGTGTGTATTCGTTTTGTTTTTAAACATAACAGGATCTCTTATAATTGAAGAAGCAAAACAGTTTTTGAGTTTTCTAATCTGTCAACTCTTTTTCAGTCGGTTTGACTCCATGATAACTTTTGGCCTACCTGATCAACACACTCGTCAGGAGATAGCAGCTCAATATGCAAAACACTTAACAAAGACCGAGTTAGTTGAATTTGCTGCAGCTACTGAAGAGTAAATCACTCTTTCTTATTCTTGTAGATGTGCATAATGCATGTTTGTAGTTAAAAGTTATTGTTCTCGCTGCTTCTAACTGCATTATTTACAATCCAGAATGTCTGGACGAGATATTCGAGATGTGTGTCAACAAGCAGAGAGGCGTTGGGCGTCAAAGGTAACCAATTTGTATGACACATGTACGATATTGCAACTTGCAAGTAGTTTGATGTTACTGTTTTTGTTGATGATAGGTTATACGAGGTCAAGTACAGAAAGATGAAGATGGTGCTTCTCTTCCACCACTCCAAGAGTACATCGAGAGCGCTTTAGAACGACATAAGGTTCTACTTGCCGCATCTGCAACCCCGAAACGCGAACGCGACCATAGCTCTCCCCCCAAGTACGCCTTCCTCTAAAAACAATTTTATCTTAAACCGACAGACTGGCTATATATGTAAATAATGTTGGATATCTGGATAAGATATAGGTTTTTATCGATTATTATTTGGTTACAAAAAGAAATATGGCATACATGAAATTTAACGCATATCATATTCCGAAATTGAAGTGGAGTAAGCTCAGTAACATTGCTCCTTTCCTGCATTACATAACTAAGTATTTTACAAGATTTATTTATCAATCTAAAAAACCTTAATAAATGCGAATTTAAATATCTTCATATGAATATATGTAACCACAAAGTTGGGTTTGTTAATGAAGATGTTAAAGGTTTCACCTTTCTGCGGACACCGGTGGGTCACTACCGTCTTCTTCACCGCGCTTTCGTTTCCGGTCACATGCTTGTGAACATATAAACGACGTAAGCTGCAACTGGGTCTTCAACATCATCTCTGTCAACTCGGTCTCCCTCTCCAATCTCCGATTCTCCGCCTCAATCCTCACCATCTCTCTCGTCTTCATCATCTCAAGCTCTGCCGCTTGTCTTCTCATCATACACTCTGTGAGATCTCGTAAACTAGCCGCCACACTGCATCTTGACGTGTCGGAACTCTCTGAACTCCATCCTTCGTCTTCGGAGGCGAATTCAACCTCGACCGGCTGTTTGAGCCGACGGTGGGGATCGTTATAGTTGTTACTCGAGCTTAGGTTGGAGTTGGATTTATCTGCCATCATGCTAAATTCAGAAATAGAATGATGGATAGAATTCGACTTAAAATGATGCAAAAAGTGGATTGATTGATCGGATTCCACCAACCATGAAATTTGATTGCATTTTTGTTCTTTTTTTGTCCACACTCTTCAATTATTCTGTCTTTTTAGAAAGTGGAATAATTTCTCTAACAATGTTATCCCATGAATTCATGACATCCATAGAGTTAGAAAAAGAAAAGTGTAGGGGTGAAAATGAAGAAGTAACGAGTTGACACCTCAATTAGCTTGTAAAATTCATGAAAGTAATTATTTTTGATGTATTTATATATTAGTGTTTGTGGAAAACAGATTTCTTACCTTTTATGATTATGAAAGATATAAATTTATTTCGTTGCATTTATTTTATGCTCATGTATAATCAAAACTGTGTTAAGTAGTAGCAATACTATACCATTGTCAGCGACCAGCAACACCAGAAAAAATCGTAAAACCAAAATAAATAAAAACGGGAAAAAATAACGCCGAGCGAAAAACAGACGTAAAATCTTTGAATCACGCACGCTCGTTGCTAAGAAATTAAACCGAAACGTAAAACATAGAAAAAATAACTAAGTCCATCCAGGACCCACGTGTTGGACGAACTTGTCAAACGCAGAAAAATAGATGAGACGCGACGGGCCAGTCAAACGGGAAAAAATATACGAAAAAATGTTGAACCCCACACGCATGTTGCGGTACGTTAACTCACAAAAATTTAGAACGAGACGAAAAACTTGGGAAAGATGAAAAGTATGGTGGACCAAAATTGAAAATAAAAAAGAGTTGAGATTAAATTGTAAAAGATGAAAAACTTTGGTTTAAAAGTAAAAAAAAACAAAGGGTCTAAATTGCAAAATTCAAGTTATTTATTAATTTTAGATAAAGATAAAGATAAAAATAAGTGATATCTATATATTGGTTATTAATTAAGGGTGAGGTTACTCTACAAAGTGTGTTTTTCCTACAAAGTGTAGGAAGTGTTTTGGACCATTAGATGGGTGTTTTTAATGGTTGAGATCATCTTGTTGGCATTTTAGTAATATTATAGTTTTAAATAAGGATTGATTTAATTGATTATGGGCAAAAAAGTCATTTGGCATATTTTAAAAAAGGCAAGTAAGTGTCATTCCATAAAACCACTCTTTAAATCTTGGAAGCTTCCCCTCTCTCTCTCTCTCACTCTCACTCTCTCTCTTCTATACTAAAAAACAAGATTCATGATTCATTTCTTCGTTTAAGTTGTTTGTCGTGAAATCAGACCCTGGTGTGTTTTATATTGTGTATATCAGACACAATGTGAAGAAATCAGAAACTAATAAAACACAACGTTAAGAAATAATGAATGTGTTTAATGTTACGAAATATGTGAGAGCGTGTGTTTAATTGTGAAAAATATATAACACAATATGAAGAAATCATAAACTGATAAAACACAACGTTAAGAAATGTTTAATTTGTTTTACGTTTCAAACTTCAGATGATAGATTTTATGTTTTATTATGAAAGCTGATATAACACAGTGTGAAGAACAAGAAACTTATAAAACACAACGTCAAGAAATAATTAATGTGATTTACGTTTCGAACTTTGGATGAAACAATTGTGGATATGAAGGATATGACTACCGATTTTGAATAGTTAATAGATATATAGTTTCCATCAAAATAGCATTTATTGTTTAATAGTTATATCATCCAAAAATAAAATTAATTATTGACCTTTATGCCCTTTAGTACAAAAACCCTAGATGCCACATGTCACTCTTAGAACACTTCCTACACTTTTTAGAAAAAGTAGACTTTGTAGCAAACTCCCACCCATTAATTAATATTAATATTAAAAGAAATTTATTAAACAAATATAAATAAAATTTATGAGGTTGAATGAAAGAATGCCATATGTCATTATTTGTAGTCTTTTATTAGAATTAAACCATATATAAAGAAGCAACCACTATATGCTTCAATAGGTTGTAACTTGTGTTTAGGGCATTTTTCAAAAAAAAAACTTGAATTTTTACTTTTAACCCAAAAGGTTTTTACCTTTTCTATTTTAACCCTACATAATTGGTTTTTTTAACTTTAACCCAAAACTTTTAATTATTTGCAATTTAACTTCACAACTTTTGTTACTTATACTTTTTATCTTTCGCAAATTTTCGTTTTGCGTATAGTTCTAATTTTTTCGAGTTAATACGACGCAACGTGCATGTGTGGTTCAACGTTTTTACCTCTATTTTTTCATGTTTGACAGGTTCGTCGCAACACGCATATCCTAGGTCGAGTCAGTGTTGGTGGTCGATGACGTTTTTTGACACCGTTTTACGCCCCGCCGCACCGCGGGTTGTGCTTTGGGGGTTTTTCAAAGAAAAAATGGTTATGCATATGGTTGTCGTAACGTTGGCTTTGGGGGATTTCAAAAAAAATTGATTTTTCTTACTTTTTACCTAAAAGTATTTCATAAATTACTTTTAACCCAAAACTATTTGTTTGTTTACTTTTAACTCAAAACTTTTTATCTTTTACATTCTATCCTCATAACTTTTTTTACATTCAACTTTGGTCCTTTATGGTTTTCATTTTACGCAAATTTTTCGCTTTATGCTTGGTTCTAAATTTTGTGACTTAACACATCGCAACGTGCGTCTTTGGTTTAACGTTTTTGCGTTTCGTTCTAAATTTTGCGTGTTAACATGACGCAACGTGTGTGTGTAGGTGAACGTCTTTACATCGTCTTTTTTCCCCGTTTGACAGGTTTAACATAACGTGCGGGTCGTAGATCGACTTAGTTATAACTAAAGAATCCCCGCCGCATTGCGGCGGGTCTCATTCCTAGTTTAGATAAATTAGTAATTCAACTAAAAAAATGAAATTTGATGACTAACAATACCAGCTTACTATTAGACCATGTGTAGTGGGCAATATTCGCCTTTGGGCGTTTTGCGTCATGTGGCAGCTCAGTCAGCAATGGGGTATTATTGGGCGTTTTCTAAAATGGGTGTAGTAGGGATGGGGCATTATTGGGCATTATGTTTTCAAACCACGCCAAGGGGTTTTTTTTGCAAGATAACGCCCAATCACGCCCAGGGGGCGGTGAAGGGGCGTTTTTGAGCGTGATTGCGCAATTTAAAAAAAAAAAAACGCTCCACTACGTTTGGTCTTAGTATCATTACGTAACTACAAAACCTTTTGTGTATGTTACTTTTTGTGTTTCAAATTTCACGTATCTACTTTTTTTTTTTTCTGAAAATTATACTGTAAGATATCTATCTATGATAATGAAGAGAAAAACAAATACACTAATGGTTAGAAATAGTTACACATATAATTATACCAAAAAATAGTCATTTATTCATTTTCTGCGATGTCTTGTGTTTATAACAACTATTAAAATTAAAACAATAAAACCATATCCACATGTCTTGTATAGCAAACTTTATGTTAAATGATTATGTCAATTTGATGTTAAAACCACATTATCCCTTTTTAAGTAACCCAAACGCCCATGAACTCTATGAATCTTGTATTTAATTTTAGGTAAAAAATAAAAGTTGTCGGTAACTTATGCAATTGAATGTGTCATGTTTAGGAAGAAAAAAACGTACAATCGTCTATATGTTTACAAACTTGATTGTAATACAACAGGGCCGGCCTAAGCCCAAGTATTTTGAGGCTTGGGCTTTAGGCCTCTAAATTAATAGGGCTTGCAACATAAAAATTATTATTTATGATATTTGGGTTGAGCTGAATTTATCTTTACACATACAAAAATATATAAAAATACAAAAAAATTAAGTTAATTTCGACAACAATAAACCCTTTAGTTTATTTTGCTGGTCTCAAGCCCGGGTAAAAGAGGGTTTTTTTTCTCAAATAATGTTTTTTTTTTGAAAAAATGCCTCGAGTTTTTGAATTTGCTTTAGGCCACCAAAATGGTTGAGCCGGCCCTGAATACATTCACAACCCATCAACAGCAACATGTTTAGATAAAATGGATTACACAATGAATTTCTCTAACACGAGTAAAATATGAGTTATGCACGAATTAGTTAATTTTAATCCGGTACATTTTTCTTATGACAAAAAGTTATGAAAATAGAAGAAAATATAATGGAAGAAAATATAATGAATAATAATAGATGTTTCGTGACTTTCGTCTAGTTCTTCTCACGAGTGAAAGGGAAGGATGAAGGAAGATTTAAAATATTTGCTCGTAAACTTTCCTCCCATTCTTAGGGATTAACAATCAACATGTGTAGTGAGAGAGAAAGATAATGTTCACCCTTTGATATTATCCGTTATGTAGGGGTCTAGTCAGCTTTTGGGTATTATGGGACATTATTTTAAAATGGAGTAAAGCCATTTTTGAGTCCCTGTGGTTTGTGTATTTTAACCATTTGACTTCAAAAACCAAACTTGTCTTGATTTGAGTCCATGTGGCCTCTAATTTAACCATTTGAGTCCCCGTGGTCTCTAATTTTAACCATTTGAATCCAAAAACCAAATGTTTCTAAGTTGAATGTTGTTTACGTTTTGGATTCAAATGGTTAAAATTAGAAACCATAGGGACTCAAATCAAGACAAGTTTGGTTTTTGGATTCAAATGGTTAAAATGCACAAACTACATAGACTCAAAAAGAAATTTACTCTTTTAAAATGGGTGTAGTGGTATGATGCCCCATAATGTCTCTGCAGTTATTACCTATTATTATTATTATTATTTTTAATTAAAACTAATGTTTAAAATGGGTGTAGTGACATGATTAGCCAAAAGAATCTCACAAGGCGTTTGATTTAGAACGCCCCAAGCAAAATTTTGAAGAAAAACGCTCATAGAGGCAATAGAGGAGCATTATGGGGCGTTTTTTGGGGGAAAAAACGCCAAAAAACCACCCACTACGGGTGGTCTAAGTTGTAACTTTATTTCTAACTTTAACTTTAATATTTTTTGAATGAAAATTCTTTTTAACACCTTAATTCCACATTTATCTTGCACTATCAAAGATTTGAATTCACAACCTCACATTTGTAAAAAGGACCATCATACCACTACACCAATAGGTCATGAGTGTTCATATGATAAAGCAATTAACTCAACTTAAAAACACTCATTGCTTTTACAAAAACGATTAGAAATAATTATACGAATAATCCATATGATAAAGTTACGTTACAGATCTGAGATTATTTTCTTTCAAAAATAAAAACAAAAAGTTTTATAAAACAATCAATTTACACAACTTTCTCTTTTCTCTGTCGTCTCCCCACGTCCATTCAATTAGGGTGTTCAAAAGTATCAAAATCCGAAAATCCGATATGAAGCATCCGATATCCAAATCTGAACTATCCAAAAATTTGGATTCGGATAGTGATTTTAAAAAAAATTCGGATATCCGAGTTATCCGAAAAAATATTCGAAATATCCAAAATATATTCGGATATCCTAAAATTTATATTCGGATATCCGAATTATCTGGTTAAAAATAAGTAAAAAAATAAACTAAATCTTTCGAGATATTCGGATAATGAAACCATGTATCTAAAATTTTCGGATATCCAGTTTTGAACCGGTTGACATTTGATGTTTCTTCCAAGATATTTAAAAGAAAAGAAACCCAATATGAAAGTCGATTTAGATTCTGCATACTCCATTTCCGTCATCTGGGATTTATAGGACAACGTCGTCTCGGTCAAAGTTGCTAACAGCCGTTCTAGTAGCTGATTTAATCGGGTAGTTACCCCATAATATATATATATATATATATATATATATATATATATATAGAGGCCGGTTAACGTACAATACCTCTTATCCTACATTGTGTACGCGATGCCCTCAGCCGTACGATCTTCAATCGATCAAACGCGGGCGAAACTAATTTAAATGATTAAATTAATCATTTTAATATATCTAAATCATACCAGGAAGGTTAAAAACGTCACTGCGAGGTCATAAATCTCTGTAATTGACCGATGATAGTTCAAAATCAAACCCTAAATCAAATTCAAAAACCTGAAAATCTTCTTCCCCAACCTCCCTTCGTTCCTTTTAGTGCGATATCGATAATAAGAACTACTAATTTGGGAGTTGTAAGGGTCAAACGGAAGAAGACTGACAATGATCGACCAACAATCGAAGAAGATGAACAGTAACACACACACAGATTTTTCACATGCGATATTCAATTTTTCACATGCGATTCTACACACCCCATGCCATTTTTCACATTACCCCATGCTAGCCATTTTTTCACATGCGATATTCAATTTTCCACATGCGATTCTACACACCCCATGCCATTTTTCACATTACCCCATGCCATTTTTTCACATGCGATATTCAATTTTCCACATGCGATTCTACACACCCCATGCCATTTTTCACATTACCCCATGCTAGCCATTTTTTCACATGCGATATTCAATCTTCCACATGCGATTCTACACACCCCATGCCATTTTTCACATTACCCCATGCCATTTTTTCACATGCGATATTCAAATCTTCCACATGCGATTTTGTCCATCTATACACCCTATGCCATTTTTCACACTACCCCATGCTAACCATTTTTTCACATGCGATATGTATTGAATTCGCACCAGATCTGCACCTGATCGAACGGCTGGGATGATCGCGTACGTATCGTACGATAAGCGCATTTGTATTTTACTCTTTACCTATATATATATATATATATAGTTGGTTTTATAACTCAAGAAATGGCAATTCTGCCACATAGTCATTAGGAATGGCGATTTCCTGCAAAAAGCCAATAGAAATGGCAATTTCTGCAAAAAGGCAATTGAAATGACAATTCCTGCAAAAGCTGCTACACATTCTACCAAGCCCTTTGAGTTTTCTTTTTTATGTTCAACAAGATATTCAACGTGAGACAGGCACTTGCATCCTCTTTGACAGACATAACCATAGCTTTAGTGTCTTTGGTCCTTCAAACAAGCTCGATCTAGCCCAAAGCAAATTCGTTCTGTCCCTTGTGGCCCTACACAAAAGCAAACAACTTAATGTTCATCTTGGCGGTCCCACTTTCGCACCCGATTTTATAAAAGAAGTTGTTAAGAAGTTTGGGCCTGGACTTGGAGGACTCAAAGAAAGATTCCCAGGATTAGACTTCGTTTTAAACACATGCCACGATACCATCTCTGTTCGTGGTACAAAAGAAGTGATACAAAACATTAGAGATACAATACACGAGATTGTACGGAGCACAAGTTCCACTCCTGGTCAAACACCCTACTGTTCAATATGTCTATGTGAGGTCGAAGATGGCTACCGTTTGGAAAAGTGTAACCACGAGTTTTGTAGGTCATGTTTGGTTGACCAATGTGAATCTGATATCAAGAACCCTGGGAACAACTTCCCAATGCGTTGTGCCCATGAGGCTTGTGGGGAGATTTTAAAAAAAATTCGGATATCCGAGTTATCCGAAAAAATATTCGAAATATCCAAAATATATTCGGATATCCTAAAATTTATATTTGGATATCCGAAATATCTGGTTTAAAATAAGTAAAAAATAAACTAAATATTTGGATATTCGGATAATGAAACCATGTATCTAAAATTTTCGGATATCCAGTTTTGAACCGGTTGACATTTGATGTTTCTTCCAAGATATTTAAAAGAAAAGAAACCCAATATGAAAGTCGATTTAGATTCTGCATACTCCATTTCCGTCCTCTGGGATTTATAGGAGAACGTCGTCTCGGTCAAAGTTGCTAACAGCCGTTCTTGCAGCTGATTTAATCGGGTAGTTACCCCATAATATATATATATATATATATATATAGTTGGTTTTATAACTCAAGAATTGTTTTTTTAGTTTTTGAACTTATGATTACGCAAGACATGTTGTGAGGGCATGCACATATATTATTGGGCTTGAGGGGACCCCTGTAGGTAGGGATGAGCAAATCCCGATCCCGAATTTCGCCAAAACTGGGTACCGATACCGAAATATGTCGGTACGGTGCGGTATCGGTACGGTAGCGGTATTTGAAGGCAAAGTTCGGTATTTTACCGGTACCGTACCGAACCGGTACCGATCCCGAAAATGCCGATACCGAAAATGCCAAAAAGTGGATACCGATTCCGGTACCGAAGAAAATCGGTACGGTATTTTCGGGATCGGGATCGGGATGGTATCAGGACGGGATCGGTATTTGATACCAAATGCTCATCCCTACCTGTAGGAGTGGAAAATCAAGGAGACTTACTCGTTGCAGAACTGAGGCTGTTTCTTTAAAGCTTTTTACAACTATTACCACCTTCAAAAAAAACTTTCAAAAGTAATGCAATTTCCATTTGAAATGGCGATTTGTTTAATGTGTAGGGTTTGTAAGGAATAAGTTAAGGGAATGTAAGAGATTATGATTGGTAAACAAGTACAATTCCTACCAAATCGCTAATCCGAACCACAATTTCAGGCAAATCGCCATTTTTAATCACAATTACTGCCACATAGCCATTAGGAATGGCGATTTCCTGCAAAAAGCCAATAGACATGGCAATTTCTGCAAAAAGGCAAATGAAATGACAATTCCTGCAAAAGCTGCTACACATTCTACCAAGCCCTTTGACTTTTCTTTTTTATGTTCAGCAAGATATTCAACGTGAGACAGGCACTTGCATCCTCTTTGACAGAGATAACCATAGCTTTAGTGTCTTTGGTCCTTCAAAAAAGCTCGATCTAGCCCAGAGCAAATTCTTTCTGTCCCTTGTGGCTCTACACAAAAGCAAACAACTTAATGTTCATCTTGGCGGTCCCACTTTCGCACCCGATTTTATAAAAGAAGTTGTTAAAAAGTTTGGGCCTTGACTTGGAGGACTCAAAGAAAGATTCCCAGGATTAGACTTCGTGTTAAACACACGCCACGATACCATCTCTGTTCTTGGTACAAAAGAAGTGATACAAAACATTAGAGATACAATACACGAGATTGTACGGAGCACAAGTTCCACTCCTGGTCAAACACCCTACTGTTCAAGATGTCTCTCTTAGGTCGAAGATGGCTACCGTTTGGAAAAGTGTAACCACTAGTTTTGTAGGTCATGTTTGGTTGACCAATGTGAACCTGCAATCAAGAACCATGGGAACAACTTCCAAATGCGTTGTGCCCATGAGGCTTGTGGTGAGTTGATCTTAGTGGTGGACTTCAAATCACTTTTGTCAACCCATAAAGTAGATGAACTTTTTCGGGCTTCTTTGGGGTCTTTTGTGGCATCTAGTAGTGGGAAATACCGTTTTTGCCCTTCACCAGACTGTCCTTCGGTTTATCAGGTGGCAGGAGATTGGGATCCTATGAGACCGTTTGCATGTGGGGCATGCTCTGTGTCACACCCCAACTGATGTCGGAAACATCGGGGCGCGGCACTAAGCGAACCAGATTGCTCATGAGAACCTATAACACTAATAATTTCAATATAAATTAAAGAGTTAAATGCCATTTTAGTCCCTGTGGTTTGGGCCATTTTGCCAGTTTAGTCCAAAGGTTTCATTTTTAACCTGTGGGTCCAAAAAGGTTTCACAGTTGCCATTTTAGTCCACTGGGTTAACTTCATCCATTTTTTCTGTTAACTAGAAGGCCATTTCGGTCATTTTATATGGCTGAATTGCCCTTTTAGTTAACAGAATTACATACCAAATGACCAAATTGGCCTTCTCGTTAACAGAAAAAATGGATGAAGTTAACCAAGTGGACTAAAATGGCAACTGTGAAACCTTTTTGGACCCACATGTTAAAAATGAAACATTTGGACTAAACTGGCAAAATGACCCAAACCACAGGGACTAAAATGGCATTTAACTCTAAATTAAATAAATGTCATGAATTTGTCTAAGAGTCAAACCACATAAACCATCAAATACATCAAAATTCAAACATTGTTAAAAAACAGTCTAATTTATCTAGATGAGTTTCTAAGCATCATCCTAGCTCGTTTCTTGGATCCCAGCTACTATCAACCTTCAACATGTATTAAAATACTATCAACAAAAATGTTGGCGAGCATACAAGTTTGAATACGTAGCATAATAGTTTAAAATACTCATATCCACCATGTAAACATAAAATAAGTTTCACCATGCTAGTTCACGCAGTCCAAGTGATAGCCCACGTTTCCAATGCGTTAAATGCCTTTCCCAAAGACTAACGGGAGGTTAAATGTCTCATCCTAACAATACCACAAAGACTAACGGGTAGGTGCATTACCCCTATAACGCTACCATTGTTAAGGCGGAACTACACACAAGGATTAAACGTTCACATAGCATAAAAGTCTCAAGTTTCAAGTTTTAAGTTTTAAGTTTTAAGTTTCACGAGGACAGAGTATGTTTCAAATAGTTTCAATTTTCAAGTGTCAAGTGTCTTGTTTATAGAATACATGTTGCATCCCAAAAGTGTTTAAGACAAAAAGGGATCGAGTATACTCACAGAGGGTGCTAACAACCAACAACTGCTTAAATTGGATGACCATTCGAACGGATGGCCATTCGAACAGTGTGTGTTTGCGAACTGATAAAGTTTCAAGTGTTGAAATAATAGTGTCCTGTAAAACAAACAAGGGTCAAGATAATCAGATCATCCAGACGGATGGTCATCCGATCGGATGGCCATCTAGACAGACGATCAGTGAGTGAAGTTTCGTGAGATTTCTAAGTTTCGAGTTAACGGAGACGTCGTAATGACGCGTCAAACAACGGAAACGTACCAAACCCAGCTCGTCGGTCAGCTGGGAACCACCCCTTTTCTAACCAACGAGTTGTTTCCGATGTGTTTCATGTTTGGACTCATCAAACTTATCCGTTTTCTGGTGAGATTCAGTCCTCATGTCACACCCTGTCTTTTGCGGAAGCGTATGATGTGTGTCTGGTTTAATATCATTGCATTCAATCGTAATAAACAACTACATGATCAAAACGATGTTCATCCATTCATAAAATTTATGTATTACAAACATTGTTTATTCGAGTTTTTAAAACACAACCTTCGACTAGGTTACAAACCAACAAAAGTGGATGACATCTAGACTTCTAGTTACGACACCTGCGTCCAAGATCCATCCTGTTACCTTAAATACATGTAATTTGGAAAACATCAACAAAAAGTTGAGCGAGTTCATGCGTCTTGTTTGTGTAATGTGATTCTTGTAAATCTTTGAGAGACTCCTTTGTAAACAGGTATGAAAAGCGAGTATGAACATGAATGTTTTACAAGGATTTTAAGGCATGTGAGGACATAGGGAGCACTCGTTATGGCTCATAGGGAGCACTCGTAATGGCTCATAGGGAGCACTCGTAATGGCTCATAGGGAGCACTCGTAATGGCTCATACCCTTGTCGATTTTCCTCGACTGTGTCGATTAACCTCGACTGTGTCAATTTCCCTTGACTGTTTCGATTAACCTCGACTGTGTCGATTAACCTCGACTGTGTTGATTAACCTCGACTGGGACTCCGAAGCACTACTAGGTATTAGTTGTGACCATGAGTGGGGTTCGGCCGTACCCGTTAGATCTAACCCTCGTCCCTAATTAAGTATTAATGGCATTTCAATATCTTGTCTATGCTCACATGATCTAGTATTTCACAGGCATTTCATACCGTTTTAAGTATTTGTAACATGTATTCCACCCCCGAGAGTTATAAAACCGAAAACAGTTAAAGAAAAGGGGGTGCACGAACTCACTGTTTTGCGTCTTCAGTACTCGTAACTCAAATCTCGTCAGCAAACACGACTACCTACAATGTGCTAGGGTCTATTAGACGAGCGGGCCGTGCCTTGCCGTAGTATTCATGTTTTGAGTTACGTTTCCTTTATGTCTTTAACTTTATCCAAAGTTATATTACTTCTCAAGTATTTATTATCGTATTTCCTTCCCAAGGATGGGAGTATTTCATACATGTATTCTCGTATTCTTGTATTCTTGTATTTGTAGTTTCCAAAATAATATATTTTCACTTAGAAAATATATGTAGACTTGTTTTGCCCAAAAATAATGTATCGTCAAGAAAATATATATTTTTCTTCAAAAATCATATATCTTCTAAATATTCTAAGAAAATATATTTTTTTACTTCCAAAAGTAATATATTTCCTCTTTGTCGAAAATATGATATACTTTGTAATAATAACGAAAATCATATTTTCATTTCTTGTGTCCCAAAATAATATTTACCAAAAATATATTTGTAACGACATTCTCCGGGATATTTCATAAGTTACGTTCTATTGTTCGATTCCATAATATTGTGTGTAACTTATATTTCATTCCTTGTAATTTTTTGTATTATTTTGGATTGTAAGTTCTTGGTATTTTTGTTAAGTCATATTATTTTAAATCCAAAAATAATATAACTATACACAAAGTTTACACATATTCACACAAGTGTCTTTAGTATAACATATACATTCTAAATATATATTTATCCATTTTTATTTAGAAAAACCAACCTCCGATACTTTGTATTTTTGTAATAAAACATATGGCAAAGTTTATATTGAAAGCGTAGTTTAAAACATGCTTGTAAACACTTGTTTAGAAAATATTTTCTAAGTGTTGGAATTTTTAGAAAATTTCGCCATAGTTTCCTTTGTAAATGGAGGTGTCCATGCTATTTAGCATATCATTTTCTTTTCAAAAATCATTCAAACAACCAACAATCATACCCTAATCATCTTACACTTACCAAGTGCAAAAACTATGCACTTTACAATATAACATGAACTTGATCTTTTCACAAAAACGCGTGGTGACTTGGTAAAGTGTTTAGTGGGTTTAGTTACCCTCCAAAGTGTGTTTACTTCTTTTAAAATCCCATTCTTGCAAAGATTTGGTGTTTACAACTTGTAAACATAATTTACAAAAATGTTTATCCATAGCATTTTCTTGTTTCTCTAGGGTTTATTTACTTGTATTTCCACTAAAAATAGTGTAGATTTAATAAAAATCATGATCTTTCAAGAATCATCTTTTTAAACTTGGTTTCTTTAGAAAAATCATTCACAAGTCTTGGATTTACAAGATTACTAGTTCACTTGGTTTAGTACTTTTCAAGAAAAATCATTTTACTTTCAAGTTCATGTTTAATCAAGGAGATGGTTATTTCATGTTGTTACATAATCATCCCTTATCTTGCTAAATCATGTTTTTAATCATAATCTAGCAAGTTCCATGTAATGATCAACATCAATATTTCTAGTAATCATCAAGCAAACATCAACATATTCAAAACAACTTCATACTAACAATATTTCATCATATTTCATCTTTAGGTTTCAAGATTCAAGTGCATGTTTGTTAGGGGAGGATTTTTTAACAATTAGTGATCCTTATTCGTTATCCTAATTAGTGATCCTTACTTCTGTGACAGGTGGTGATCCTCAGAAGGGCTTTAGGATCAGGATCATGGATCACTTTAAGGATCCTCGTACTGACGATTGTTTACTTATGTTTTGTAGCATCTCGCAGGTATAACAAGCTTGACCAAGTCTTGGCGACATTCCTGGAGAATATTCCCAAACTATTCTACACGTGCTTGACCAAAAATAGACGTTGTGGAGAACGTGGAGGCATGGCACGAAAGTCGGATAGTTAGTTTGGTAGTTAGATTTCTATTTTAAAAGGGGTAACGAGCTAGTAGAAGAACACTTGGTCATTTCTCAGTTACACACACTCGTATACTCGCACACTTGAAGCTCTCGACGAACACACTTTCATTTTTACTCACTTATACACATTTCACGATAGTGATCCTTGTACCTAGCTCGTTACTATCCGAAGTTGTAAACATTTAATCATTTATTTGAGCTTGGTGATCGGTAGTTTCCATCACCCGGGGTTTTTTGTGCCGGAGATCAACTCTTGATCAAGGGCTTTTTCCCCGTATAAATCCTTGCGTTGTTTGTGCAAATCTACATTGAAGTGATCCTCATCGCTATTACATAATCAGCATCATACCCCCATAACATAGAGTTTGGTTGCAATATCCTCAACAGATTTTTTGACCAAAACAGTTTGGCGCCCACCGTGGGGCAATTGGTGCTTTGTCCTTAGAAGAATTCGCATTTCTGTGCTCATTCCGGTTCACTACAACCAAGCAAATGGCTTCCTCGGCGAAGAGTGCTTCAAACTTGATGCCATCATCCACTTCTTCACAAGGCGTCCCTCCCTTGCCTCCACCACCTTCTGGATCCCAGAAGAATACTGAGAATGCCGCGAAGAAACCAACTCCCATTTTCTCAAAACCACTTACTTCTTCTGTTTCAACTAATCCTACTACTAATGATCTCTATGCCTTGATTTTGCAGATGAGGAATCATGCACAAGAGCAGGATAAGACCAACGAAAGGATCCTCCGGGAGATTGACGAAATCAAGAAACAGAAGAAAACGGCAGAGGATCATTCCCCCCTGATGCCCAGATCTTTGAATTTTGATACTCCGGTGATTACTTCTCAGCCATCAGTGGTTCCAGACATTCAATATGTGGGTGGACCGAAAGGAGTGCACTATGGAACAACAACAATGACCCAGGCATCAGGTTCATATTTCCAGCCAGCGGGATCCTATCCTCAGCATATGGGATCCCTCACGAGTTCAGGAGGATATTCAGGAATGCAGCAGTTTCATGGATCCTCCTTCGTTCCAGGATCATCCCAGGTTCAAGGATCCTCCTTCGTTCCAGGATCATCCCAGGTTCAAGGATCCTCCTTCGTTCCAGGATCTTCCCAGGTTCAAGGATCCTCCTTCGTTCTAGGATCATCCCAGGTTCAAGGATCCTCCTTCGTTCCAAGATCATCCCAGGTTCAAGGATCCTCCTTCGTTCCAGGATCATCCCAGGTTCAAGGATCCTCCTTTGTTCCAGGATCATCCCAGGTTCAAGGATCCTCCTTCGTTCCAGGATCGTCTCAGTTTCAGGGATCCTTCCAGATGCCAGGATCCTTGAGGAGTTTGCAAACAGGAAGTTTAGATGTCCATCAGGGAGATTTTATTCCAATGCAGACCAATGCCTCTACCGGTCCCTCGATCATTCCAGAGCCTCAACAATACGGATTAACATCTATTCTTCCTAACTTGAATCCAATGGGAGGTAACACTTTTAATAATTCTCATACTACTAACCATGGTCTTATGCAGGATCCAGGTATCAATCATGCCATGGCCAGAGAATTGCAAAAGTTAAAGGATATGATATCAAGTGTTCCCGGAGTGGTCAAACCTATCCCAGAGATTGCAGATGGGAGCCACAAGATATCTCGTTTTGCACCACCAATCTGTGATGCTGAGATACCCAAGAGATTCCATGTGCCAACAATGAAGCTGTATGATGGTTCGACAGATCCTGAGGAACACATAGCACAATACAGGGAGAGGATGGAGATCAATCCAATTCCAGAAAGGTTAAAAGAAGCATGCCTGTGCAAGGGATTCGGATCCACTCTTACTGGATCAGCTCTCAAATGGCTGCTAAGTCTTCCTCCTTATTCTATTACCTCGTTTGCTAACCTAGTTAATCTATTAAATAATCAGTTTTCTTGTAGTAGAAAATTTGAGCGTTTAACTAGTGATCTGTATAGGATAACCCAGGGTCATAATGAATCATTAAGGGATTACATTACCAAATTCAGTAAAGAATCCTTAGACATTCCCAACTTAGATATAGCCACGGCTGTTGAGGCCTTCAAAATGGGATTGCTTAGGGATTCGTTATTTTATGATGATCTTGTTATGAAACCATGCAGGAACCTAGATGAGGTAAGAACCCGGGCCCTCAGGTTTATCCGGCTAGAGGATGACAAGAGGATCCAGGAGAGGTTAACAGGATCCTCAAAGCAGGATAAGCAAGGATCCTCATTCAGGAACAACAAATTCAGATCCTACAACAGATCTGATAATCAGAATGTGCATTCTATTGATCAAGAAGAGGATGAGGAGGATTATCCTCCAATTTCTGAATATTGTTTTAGTGTTGATAACAATGAACTAATCCTTGCTATGCAGAACCTAGGTGATAAAGCTAGATGGCCGAGAAAGAATGATAGACCGGCTGCAACTAAGGATAAATCAAAGTGGTGTGCATATCATGAAGATTTTGGACACCTCACGGAAGAATGCATTGCATTAAGAAAGGAAATTGGATACTTGTTGAGCAAAGGGCATCTAAAAGAGTTGTTGGGAAGAAAAAAGTCAAGGACTCAGGATCCTGAAAGGATCCCTGAGAAGGCTCCAGCTCCTCCAGCAGATGCACAAGTGATAAACTTTATTTCTGGAGGATCCGACATCTGTGGCACATCCTTCTCATCAGCTAAAAGGCATGCAAAGGAAACTAAAATGGATAATGGAGAAAGACCAGTTCGAACGTCAAGTGTCTCCGAAGGAAAAGTCATAACCTTTGATGAAGAGGATCGTGTTGATATCCAGGATCCTCATCACGATGGTTTAGTTATTACTCTTTTTATATCTAACCATTTTGTCCGCAGGATCCTTATAGACGGAGGAAGTTCAGTGAACATTATCCAGCTTGATGTTCTAAAGAAGATGGGTATCCCTGAATCAGAGATCATACCAAGATCCTCCGTGCTCGTGGGATTTAGTGGCGAAACTAAGAACACCCTGGGGGACATTAAACTCCCAATATACATTGAAGGCTTACACTCTTATCAAAAATTTTGTGTTATTGACTGTTTGTCTTGTTGTAATGTTATCCTTGGCAGGCCCTGGATACACGATATGAATGCAGTCCCATCTACTTACCATCAATGTGTGAAGCTCCCTAGTCCTTGGGGAATAGTAAAGATTGATAGTGATCAGCAGGAGGCTAAGAATTGCTACACTTCATCGATGAAACCAGCTTCGAAATCCAGGGAGCAATAGCAATCAAAGTATCCTCCAAGGGATGTCTTGGAGGCGAGTGAACAGGATGTGGTAGAAATCCTTATGGATCCGGATGATCCTGAATCTATAGTTTATATCGGATCAGGGATCCTTGGCGAAATGAAAGAAGACCTCGTATCCTTCCTAAAAAGGAGAAAGACTACCTTTGCATGGAAACACGAAGACATGACTGGTATATCCAAAGATGTTATCACCCATAAACTCGGCATTGACAGATCCTTCAAACCAATCCATCAAAGGAGAAGAAAGTTTGCACCAGAAAGGAATGCCATTATCCAAGAAGAGGTAGAGAAATTGCTCCGGGTAGGTATGATTAGAGAGGTCAAGTATCCAAGATGGTTGGCCAATGTGGTTGTTGTTCAAAAGAAAAACGGAAAGTGGAGGGTATGTGTCGACTTTACCGATTTAAATAAGGCATGTCCCAAGGATCCTTTCCCTTTACCCCACATTGACTCCATGGTGGATGCAACTTCGGGTCATGAACTGTTAACTTTTATGGATGCTTCATCTGGATTCCAACAAATCCAAATGGAACCATCCGACCAAGAGGATACAGCCTTCATGACTCCAACTGGTATATACTGCTATATTGCTATGCCGTTCGGATTAAGAAATGCAGGTGCAACATATCAAAGGCTGGTGAATATGATGTTCAAGGATCAGATTGGACAAACTATGGAGGTTTACATAGATGATATGGTGGTAAAATCCTTAAAAGCTGAGGATCACCAAAGAGACTTGGAGGAAGCATTCGATATCCTTGATAAATACAACATGAAACTTAATCCTTCAAAATGTCACTTTGGTGTTAAAGCAGGTAAATTCTTAGGATATATGGTGACAAAGAGAGGCATTGAAGCTAGCCCGGAACAAATCAAAGCAATAGTGAACATCAAATCTCCGGCCAATGCTAAGGATGTTCAAAGGCTAACAGGAAGGATAGCAGCCTTGAACAGATTTATATCCAAGTCCTCCGAGAAGTGTAAAGAATTCTATGATATCCTAAGGAAGAACAAGAAGTTTGAGTGGACGGAGAAGCATGAAAATGCTTTAAAAGCCCTCAAAGATTACCTATCCTCGGCCCCGGCTTTGATGAAACCAGAAAAAGGTGATGTGTTATCCTTGTATCTTGCAGTATCCTCAAAAGCAGTAAGTGCGGTCCTTGTTAAGGATCATCAAGGTACAAAACATCCTGTCTATTATGTAAGTAAAAGTCTACTTGATGCCGAATCCAGGTACTCACACCTTGAAAAGCTTATTCTTGCATTAATTATGGCATCTACCAAGTTAAGACATTATTTTGAAACTCATGTTATCATTGTTAAAACTAATTTTCCAATTAAGAATGTCCTCAGGAAACCAGAGATGTCAGGAAGGATGGCTAAGTGGGCAGTGAAATTGAGTGCATATGATATAAGATATGAGCCTAGGACAGCCATCAAATCCCAAGCATTAGCTGACTTTGTGGCTGATTTCAGTAGTGATTTACAAGAAGAAGCTGAGTTAGAAGTCCAGCAGCTAGAAGAGACCAAGGATCCTTGGATACTTTATACTGATGGATCCTCAAATATCAAAGGCACAGGGCTTGGAATACTACTAAAATCGCCATAGGGGGACATAATACCCCATTCTATAGCTTGTGAATTCCAAACCACTAACAATGAGGCTGAATATGAAGCCCTAATTGCTGGTTTACAAATTGCAAAGCATATGGGGATCAGGTATCTTGAGGTACACGTAGATTCTTTGTTGATTACAAACCACTTTAATGGATCATATTCTGTTAAAGGTGAAAAGCTAACCAAGTATTTGGAGATAGTCAAAAGTTTGGCACTCTCTTTTGTTTCCTTTAGTTTGTCACAGGTACCAAGGGAAGAAAATACAGAAGCTGATGCATTGGCTAACTTAGGATCATCCTTGAAGATCCCGGAGGATATCAAGATTCCTATTATCCATATCCTGACCCCGGCTATCGAGGATCACGAGGCTATGGAGATAGGAAATGATTCTGCAATTATCCCTTGTGAGGGTACTCAATCCCATTCAGAATCGGGATCATGGACCTCACCAATTATGAGATACTTACAACATGGAGAGATTCCTACAGGAGAAAACCCTAGGGCTTTCAAATCTAAGGTATCTCAATTCACAATTATGAATAATATGTTGTATAAACGATCTCTTGCAGGACCATACTTGAGATGCATTGAGGATCCTGAAGTTCAAGAAGTTTTAAAAGACTTCCATGAAGGAGATTGTGGAAACCACACTGGGGGCAGGGCATTATTCTCAAGGATCCTGAGGACAGGATACTACTGGCCAACCATGAAGAAAGATGCTGTGGAGTATGCTAAAAGATGTGATCCTTGTCAGAGGCACATCAATATCCTTCATCAACCAGCTGAATTATTGCATCCTATATCCTCCTCTTGGCCATTTATGAGATGGGGTATGTGTTAGGGGAGGATTTTCTAACAATTAGTGATCCTTATTTGTTATCCTAACTGGTGATCCTTACTTCTGTGACAGGTGGTGATCCTCAGAAGAGCTTCAGGATCAGGATCATGGATCACTTTAAGGATCCTCGTACTGACGATTGTTTACTTATGTTTTGTAATATCTCGCAGGTATATTAAGCTTGACCAAGTCTTGGCGACATTCCTGGAGAATATTCCTAAACTATTATGCACGTGCTTAGCTAAAAATGGACGTTGTGGAGAACATGGAAGCTTGGCACGAAAGTCGGATAGTTAGTTTAGGTGGTTATTTCTATTTTAAAAAGGGAGTAACGAGCTAGTAGAAAACACTTAGTCATTTCTCAGTTACACACACTCGTACAAACGCTCATACAAGCTCTCATTCAAACACTTAGCAATTTCATACGCTTTTCACACACTTCACCGTAGTGATCCTTGTACCTAGCCCGTTACTATCCGAAGTTGTAAACATTTAACCATTTATTTTAGCTTGGTGATCGGTAGTTTCCATCACCCGGGGTTTTTTGTGCCGGAGATCAACTCTTGATCAAGGGCTTTTTCCCCGTATAAATCTTTGTGTTGTTTGTGCACTTTACATTGAAGTGATCCTCATCGCTGTTATACATTTTAAGCATCATTCCCCTAAACAAAGAGTTTAGTTGCAATATCCTCATCAGATTTTTTGACCAAAACAGTTTGGCGCCATCCGTGGGACAATTGGTGCTTCGTCCTTAAGAAAATACGCATTTCTGTGCTTAATTCGGTTCACTACAACCAAGCAGATGGCTTCCTCATCGAAGAATGCTTCAAACTTGATGCCCTCACTCACTTCCTCACAAGGCGTTCCTCCTTTGCCTCCACCACCTTCTGGATCCCAGAAGAATACAGAGAATGCTGCGAAGAAACCGACTCCCATTTTCTCAAAACCACATACTTCTTCTGTTTCAACTAATCCTACTACTAATGATCTCTATGCCTTGATTTTGCAGATGAGGAATCATGCACAAGAGCAGGATAAGACTAACGAAAGGATCCTCCGGGAGATTGACGAAATTAAGAAACAGAAGAACACGGCAGAGGATCATTCCCCACTGATGCCCAGATCTTTGAATTTTGATACTCCGGTGGTTACTTCTCAGCCCTCAGTGGTTCCAGACATTCAATATGCGGGTGGACCAAAAGGAGTGCACTACGGAACAACAGCTATGACCCAGGCACTAGGTTCATATTTCCAGCCAGCGGGATCCTATCCTCAACATATGGGATCCCTCACGAGTACAGGAGGATATTCAGGAATGCAGCAGTTTCAAGGATCCTCCTTCGTTCCAGGATCATCCCAGGTTCAAGGATCCTCCTTCGTTCCAGGATCGTCCCAGGTTCAAGGATCCTCCTTCGTTCCAGGATCGTCCCAGGTTCAAGGATCCTCCTTCGTTCCAGGATCATCCCAGGTTCAAGGATCCTCCTTCGTTCCAGGATCATCCCAGGTTCAAGGATCCTCCTTCTTTCCAGGATCATCCCAGGTTCAAGGATCCTCCTTTGTTCCAGGATCATCCCAATTTCAGGGATCCTTCCAGATGCCGGGATCCTTGAGGAGTTTGCAAACAGGAAGTTCAGATGTCCATCAAGGAGATTTTATTCCAATGCAGACCAATGCCTCTACTGGTCCCTCGATCATTCCAGAGTCTCAACAATATGGATTAACCTCCATTCTTCCTAACTTGAATCCAATGGGAGGTAACACTTTTAATAATTCTCATACTACTAACCATGGTCTTATGCAGGATCCAGGTATCAATCATGCCATGGCCAGAGAATTGCAAAAACTAAAGGATATGATCTCGAGTGTTCCGGGAGTAGTCAAACCTATTCCAGAGATTGCAGACGGGAGCCACAAGATATCTCGTTTTGCACCACCGATCTGTGATGCTGAGATACCCAAGAGGTTCCATGTGCCTACAATGAAACTGTATGATGGTTCGACGGATCATGAAGAACATATAGCACAATACAGGGAGAGGATGGAGATCAATCCAATCCCAGAAAAGTTAAAGGAAGCATGCCTGTGCAAAGGATTCGGATCCACTCTTACTGGATCAGCTCTCAAATGGCTGCTAAGTCTTCCTCCCTATTCTATTACCTCATTTGCTAACCTAGTTAACTTGTTTAATACTCAGTTTTCTTGTAGTAGAAAATTTGAACGATTAACTAGTGATTTATATAGGATAACCCAGGGTCATAATGAATCATTAAGGGATTACATTACCAAATTCAGTAAAGAATCCTTAGACATTCCCAACTTAGATATAGCCACGGCTGTTGAGGCCTTCAAGATGGGACTGCTTAGGGATTCGTTATTCTATGATGATCTTGTTATGACACCATGCAGGAACCTAGATGAGGTAAGAACCCGGGCCCTCAGGTTCATTCGGCTAGAGGATGACAAGAGGATTCAGGAGAGGATAACAGGATCCTCAAAGCAGGATAAGCAAGGATCCTCATTCAGGAACAACAAGTTCAGATCCTACAACAAATCTGATAATCAGAACGTGCATTCTATTGATCAAGAAGAGGATGATGAGGATTATCCTCCAATTTCTGAATATTGCTTTAGTGTTGATAACAATGAACTAATCCTTGCCATGCAGAACCTAGGTGATAAAGCTAGATGGCCAAGAAAGAATGACAGGCCAGCTGCAACTAAGGATAAATCAAAGTGGTGTGCATATCATGAAGATTTTGGGCACCTCACAGAAGAATGTATCGCATTAAGAAAGGAAATTGGATACTTGTTGAGCAAAGGGCATCTAAAAGAGTTGTTGGGAAGAAAAAAGTCAAGGACTCAGGATCCTGAAAGGATCCCTGAGAAGGCTCCAGCCCCTCCAGCAGATGCACAAGTGATAAACTTTATTTCTGGAGGATCCGACATTTGTGGCACATCCTTCTCAGCAGCTAAGAGGCATGCAAAGGAAACTAAAATGGATAATGGAGAAAGACCAGTTCTAACATCAAGTGTCTCCGAAGGAAAAGTCATAACCTTTGATGAAGAGGATCGTGTTGATATCCAGGATCCTCATCACGATGGTTTAGTTATTACTCTTTTTATATCTAACCATTTTGTCCGCAGGATCCTAATAGACGGAGGAAGTTCAGTGAACATTATCCAGCTTGATGTTCTAAAGAAGATGGGTATCCCTGAATCAGAGATCATACCAAGATCCTCCGTGCTCGTGGGATTTAGTGGCGAAACTAAGAACACCCTGGGGGACATTAAACTCCCAATATATATTGAAGGCTTACACTCTTATCAAAAATTTTGTGTTATTGACTGTTTATCTTGTTGTAATGTTATCCTTGGCAGGCCCTGGATACATGATATGAAAGCAGTCCCGTCTACTTACCATCAATGTGTGAAGCTCCCTAGTCCTTGGGGAATAGTAAATGTTAGGGGAGGATTTTCTAACAATTAGTGATCCTTATTCGTTATCCTAACTGGTGATCCTTACTTCTGTGACAGGTGGTGATCCTCGGAAGGGCTTTAGGATCAGGATCATGGATCACTTCAAGGATCCTCATACTGACGATCGTTTACATATGTTTTATAACATCTCGCAGGTATAACAAGCTTGACCAAGTCTTAGCGACATTCTTGGAGAATATTCCCGAAGTATTCTGCACGTGCTAGATCAAAACTAGACGTTATGGAGAACGTGGAGGCTTGGCCCGAAAGTCGGAGAGTTTGTTAACTAGATATTTTTCTTATTTTAAAGGGGTAACGAGCTAGTTAGTGACACTTAGTCATATTTTTTGGCAGTTACACACACTCGCAAACACACTCATACAAGCTCTCGTTCAAACACTTAGCGATTTCATACACTTTTTACACATTTCACTGTAGTGATCCTTGTACCTAGCTCATTACTATCCGAAGTTGTAAACATTTAACCATTTATTCTAGCTTGGTGATCGGTAGTTTCCATCACCCGGGGTTTTTTGTGCCGGAGATCAACTCTTGATCAAGGGCTTTTTCCCCGTATAAATCATTGTGTTGTTTGTGCATTCTACATTGAAGTGATCCTCACTGTTGTTACACATTTTAAGCATCATTCCCCTAAACAAAGAGTTTGGTTGCAACATCATCATCAGATTTTCTGACCAAAACAGTTTGGCGCCCACCGTGGGGCAATTGGTGCTTTGTCCTTAGAAGAATTCGCATTTCTGTGCTCATTCCGGTTCATTACTACCAAGCAAATGGCTTCCTCAGCGAAGAATGCTTCAAACTTGATGCCTTCGTTCACTTCTTCACAAGGCGTTCCTCCTTTGCCTCCACCACCTTCTGGATCCCAGAAGAATACAGAGAATGCTGCGAAGAAACCGACTCCCATTTTCTCAAAACCACCTACTTCTTCTGTTTCAACTAATCCTACTACTAATGATCTCTATACCTTGATTTTGCAGATGAGGAATCATGCACAAGAGCAGGATAAGACCAACGAAAGGATCCTCCGGGAGATTGATGAAATTAAGAAACAGAAGAAAACGGCAGAGGATCATTCTCCACTGATGCCCAGATCTTTGAATTTTGACACTCCGGTGGTTACTTCTCAGCCGTCAGTGGTTCCAAAAATTCAATATGCGGGTGGACCAAAGGGAGTGCACTACGGAACAACAGCTATGACCCAGGCACTAGGTTCATATTTCCAGCCAGCAGGATCCTATCCCCAGCATATGGGATCCCTCACGAGTACAGGAGGATATTCAGGAATGCACCAGGTTCAAGGATCCTCCTTCGTTCCAGGATCATCCCAGGTTCAAGGATCCTCCTTCGTTCCAGGATCATCCCAGGTTCAAGGATCCTCCTTCGTTCCAGGATCACCCCAGGTTCAAGGATCCTCCTTCGTTCCAGGATCATCCCAGGTTCAAGGATCCTCCTTCGTTCCAGGATCATCCCAGGTTCAAGGATCCTCCTTCGTTCCAGGATCACCCCAGGTTCAAGGATCCTCCTTCGTTCCAGGATCACCCCAGGTTCAAGGATCCTCCTTCGTTCCAGGATCATCCCAGGTTCAAGGATCCTCCTTTGTTCCAGGATCATCCCAGTTTCAGGGATCCTTCCAGATGCCAGGATCCTTGAGGAGTTTGCAAACAGGAAGTTCAGATGTCCATCAAGGAGATTTTATTCCAATGCAGACCAATGCCTCTGCTGGCCCCTCGATCATTCCAGAATCTCAACAATATGGATTAACCTCCATATTTCCTAACTTGAATCCAATAGGAGGTAACACTTTTAATAATTCTCATACTATTAACCATGGTTTTATGCAGGATCCAGGTATCAATCATGCCATGGCCAGAGAATTGCAAAAGCTAAAGGATATGATCTCGAGTGTTCCGGGAGTAGTCAAACCTATTCTAGAGATTGCAGATGGGAGCCACAAGATATCTCGCTTTGCACCACCAATCTGTGATGCTGAGATACCCAAGAGGTTCCATGTGCCTACAATGAAATTGTACGATGGTTCGACGGATCCTGAAGAACACATAGCACAATACAGGGAGAGGATGGAGATCAATCCAATCCCAGAAAAGTTAAAGGAAGCATGCCTATGCAAAGGGTTTGGATCCACTCTTACTGGATCAGCTCTCAAATGGCTGCTAAGTCTTCCTCCCTATTCTATTACCTCATTTGCAAACCTAGTTAACTTGTTTAATACTCAGTTTTCTTGTAGTAGAAAATTTGAACGATTAACTAGTGATTTATATAGGATAACCCAGGGTCATAATGAATCGTTAAGGGATTACATTACCAAATTTAGTAAAGAATCCTTAGACATTCCCAACTTAGATATAGCCACGGCTGTTGAAGCCTTCAAAATGGGATTACTTAGGGATTCCTTATTTTATGATGATCTTGTTATGACACCGTGCAGGAACCTAGATGAGGTAAGAACCCGGGCCCTCAGGTTCATCCGGCTAGAGGATGATAAGAGGATTCAGGAGAGGATAACAGGATCCTCAAAGCAGGATAAGCAAGGATCCTCATTCAGAAACAACAAGTTCAGATCCTACAACAAATCTGATAATCAGAACGTGCATTCTATTGATCAAGAAGAGGATGATGAGGATTATCCTCCAATTTCTGAATATTGCTTTAGTGTTGATAACAATGAACTAATCCTTGCCATGCAGAACCTAGGTGATAAAGCTAGATGGCCAAGAAAGAATGACAGGCCAGCTGCAACTAAGGATAAATCAAAGTGGTGTGCATATCATGAAGATTTTGGGCACCTCACAGAAGAATGCATTGCATTAAGAAAGGAAATTGGATACTTGCTGAGCAAAGGGCATCTAAAAGAGTTGTTGGGAAGAAAAAAGTCAAGGACTCAGGATCCTGAAAGGATCCCTGAGAAGGCTCCAGCCCCTCCAGCAGACGCACAGGTGATAAACTTTATCTCTGGGGGATCCGACATTTGTGGCACATCCTTCTCAGCAGCTAAGAGGCATGCAAAGGAAACTAAAATGGATAATGGAGAAAGACCAGTTCGAACATTGAGTGTCTCCGAAGGAAAAGTCATAACCTTTGATGAAGAGGATCGTACTGATATCCAGGATCCTCATCACGATGGTTTAGTTATTACTCTTTTTATATCTAACTATTTTGTCCGCAGGATCCTAATAGACGGAGGAAGTTCAGTGAACATTATCAAGCTTGATGTTCTAAAGAAGATGGGTATCCCTGAATCAGAGATCATACCAAGATCCTCCGTGCTCGTGGGATTTAGTGGCGAGACCAAGAACACCCTGGGGGACATCAAACTCCCAATATATATTGAAGGCTTACACTCTTATCAAAAGTTTTGTGTTATTGACTGTTTATCTTGTTGTAATGTTATCCTTGGCAGGCCCTGGATACACGATATGAAAGCAGTCCCATCTACTTACCATCAATGTGTGAAGCTCCCTAGTCCTTGGGGAATAGTAAAGATTGATAGCGATCAGCAGGAAGCTAAGAATTGCTACACTTCATCGATGAAACCAGCTTCGATTTCAAGGGAGCAATAGCAATCAAGGTATCCTCCAAGGAATGTCTTGGAGGCCAGAGAGCAGGATGTGGTAGAAATCCTCATGGATCCTGATGATCCTGAATCCAAAATCTATATCGGGTCAGGGATCCTTGGCGAAATAAAAGAAGACCTCATATCCTTCCTCAAAAGGAGAAAGACTACCTTTGCATGGAAACACGAAGACATGACTGGCATATCCAAGGATGTTATCACTCATAAGCTCGGCATCGACAGATCTTTCAAACCAATCCATCAAAGGAGAAGGAAGTTTGCACCAGAAAGGAATGCCATTATCCAGGAAGAGGTAGAGAAATTGCTCCGGGCAGGTATGATTAGAGAGGTCAAGTATCCAAGATGGCTGGCCAATGTGGTTGTTGTTCAAAAGAAAAACGGAAAGTGGAGGGTATGTGTCGATTTTACCGATTTAAATAAGGCATGTCCCAAGGATCCTTTCCCTTTACCCCACATTGACTCCATGGTGGATGCAACTGCGGGTCATGAACTGTTAACTTTTATGGATGCTTCATCTGGATTCCAACAAATCCAAATGGAACCATCCGACCAAGAGGATACGGCCTTCATGACTCCAACTGGTATATATTGCTATATTGCTATGCCGTTCGGATTGAGAAATGCAGGTGCAACGTACCAAAGGTTGGTGAATATGATGTTCAAGGATCAGATTGGACAAACTATGGAGGTTTACATAGATGATATGGTGGTGAAATCCTTAAAAGCTGAGGATCACCTACGAGACTTGGAGGAAGCATTTGATATCCTTGACAAATATAATATGAAGCTTAATCCTTCAAAATGTCATTTTGGTGTTAAAGCAGGTAAATTCTTAGGATACATGGTGACTAAGAGAGGCATCGAAGCTAGCCCGGAACAAATCAAAGCAATAGTGAACATCAAATCTCCGGCCAATGCTAAGGATGTTCAAAGGTTAACAGGAAGGATAGCAGCCTTGAACAGATTCATATCCAAGTCCTCCGAGAAATGTAAAGAATTCTATGATATCCTAAGGAAGAACAAGAAATTTGAGTGGACGGAGAAGCATGAAAATGCTTTAAAAGCCCTCAAAGATTACCTATCCTCGGCCCCGGCTTTAATGAAACCAGAAAAAGGTGAAGTGTTATCCTTGTATCTCGCAGTATCCTCAAAAGCAGTAAGTGCGGTCCTTGTTAAGGATCATCAAGGTACACAACATCCCGTTTATTATGTAAGTAAAAGTTTACTTGATGCCGAATCCAGGTACTCACACCTTGAAAAACTTATCCTTGCATTAATAATGGCATCTACCAAGTTAAGACATTATTTTGAAACTCATGTTATCATTGTTAAAACTAATTTTCCAATTAAGAATGTCCTCAGGAAACCAGAGATGTCAGGAAGGATGGCTAAGTGGGCAGTGAAATTGAGTGCATATGATATACGATATGAGCCTAGGACAGCTATCAAATCCCAAGCATTAGCTGACTTTGTGGCTGATTTCAGTAGTGATTTACAAGAAGAAGCTGAGTTAGAAGTCCAGCAGCTAGAGGAGACCAAGGATCCTTGGATTCTTCACACTGATGGATCCTCAAATGTCAAAGGCACAGGGCTTGGAATACTACTAAAATCGCCACAGGGGGACATAATACCCCATTCTATAGCTTGTGAGTTCCAAACCACTAATAATGAGGCTGAATATGAAGCCTTAATTGCTGGTTTGCAAATCGCAAAGCATATGGGGATCAGGTATCTTGAGGTACACGTAGATTCTTTGTTAATTACAAATCACTTTAATGGATCATATGCTGTTAAAGGTGAAAAGCTAACCAAATATTTGGAG
Source organism: Helianthus tuberosus (assembly GCA_030545235.1). Taxonomy (NCBI): domain Eukaryota; kingdom Viridiplantae; phylum Streptophyta; class Magnoliopsida; order Asterales; family Asteraceae; genus Helianthus; species Helianthus tuberosus. Next base: position 12,037,012 of record CM060436.1, read on the forward strand.
ATAGTCAAAAGTTTGGCACTCTCTTTTGTCTCTTTTAGTTTGTCACAGGTACCAAGGGAAGAAAATACAGAAGCTGATGCATTGGCTAATTTAGGATCATCTTTGAAGATCCCAGAGGATATCAAGATCCCTATTATCCATATCCTGACCCCAGCTATTGAGGATCATGTGGCTATGGAGATAGGGAATAATTCTGCAATGATCCCTAGTGAGGATACTCAATCCTATTCAGGATCCGGATCATGGATCTCACCAATTATGAGATACTTACAACATGGAGAGATTCCTACAGGAGAAAACCCTAGGGCTTTCAAATCTAAGGTATCTCAATTCACAATTATGAATAATATGTTGTATAAGCGATCTCTTGCAGGACCATACTTGAGATGCATTGAGGATCCTGAAGTTCAAGAAGTTTTAAAAGACTTCCATGAAGGAGATTGTGGAAATCACACTGGGGGCAGGGCTTTATTCTCAAGGATCCTGAGGACAGGATACTACTGGCCAACCATGAAGAAAGATGCTGTGGAGTATGCCAGAAGATGTGATCCTTGCCAGAGACACAACAATATCCTTCATCAACCAGCCGAACTATTGCATCCTATATCCTCCTCTTGGCCATTTATGAGATGGGGTATGGATATAGTTGGCAAGCTCCCTAAGGCACCTGGTGGAAAAGTATTCATGCTAGCTATGACTGATTACTTCTCCAAGTGGATAGAGGCTGAAGCTTTTGCTCAAGTTAGAGAAAAGGAAGTTATATCCTTCATTAAAAGAAATATTATAACTAGATTTGGAATTCCTTCTGAGATTATATGTGATAATGGTTCCCAATTTATTGGGGGCAGAACCACTAATTTTTGTGACAGCTGGGGGATTAAGATGATAACATCAACACCAGTCCACCCACAAGCTAATGGTCAAGCAGAATCATCCAACAAGATCATCATCAACAACTTGAAGAAGAAGCTTGGATCCAAGAAAGGAAAATGGGCAGAAGAGCTACCCTATGTGCTCTGGGCTGACAGGACAACCCCTAAGAATGCTACTGGTCAAACACCATTCTCTTTGGTGTTTGGGGCAGAATCAGTGATCCCAACAGAAATGGTGGTTCCTACTGCTAGAACAAGTACCCGTGATCCTGAGGAAAATGATGAAAACTTGGCTCAAGACCTGGATACTATTGAAGAAATCAGGGATATGGCTAGGATCAGGATGGCCAGTTATCAACAAAGAATGGCTGGTGCTTACAACAAAAATGTCAGGATCAGGAGGTTTCAGGTTGGAGATATGGTGTTAAGGAAAGCATTTCAGAATACCACCAATCCTGCCGATGGAAAAGTGGCTCCAAAATGGGAAGGCCCTTATTTGATTGAAGCTGAAGCAGGAAAGGGGGCATATAGATTGCTAACCATGGAAGGTGATTTGCTACCAAGAGCTTGGAATGCTGTCCACTTGAAGAAATATTTCATGTAAGCAGGATCCTTATGGTATAGGTGATCCTCATGGAAGGGATATCCTTAAAGGATCCTCAAAGTATCGGTGATCCTTACTCAGGTAATATCCTAATCTTGAACTATTTCATTTCTTAATTTTTTCATCTAAGGATAGGGATCGTGTATCCTTTATCCATCTCTCACGTGAGTTCAAGTTTTGAAAGCTCAGGTATCTTCAGCACAACATTGGTTATCCACAGAAGCAATCCGTCCTTTGGGTTTAACCCCAGTTATTTGGGCTTGTCCCCAGATTCCGCCTGCAGCGCACGATGATCCTGGTATAGTTCAAGGCTTTGGGACCAGTACTCATTATAGGGGCTGATAATTCCATTGTTCTGGCTATGCTTAGGGTCCTACGTATAATGGTAGACGTACCATACATCCGTTCATAAGGTTTCTAACGTTTTCACGTTAGCTAAGGTTTTTAACGTTTTCACGTTAGCTAAGGTTTTGGCATCTTCATGTCACTAAGTTTGGACAGCCGCCAGTTAGGGCCATACTCCAGTTTACATACGATCCTTGGGCTTGTCCCCAATTATCCTTGGGCTTGTCCCCAGTTATCCTTGGGCTTGTCCCCAGTTATCCTTGGGCTTGTCCCCAGTTGCTAACTCTTTTCTTATATCGGCTTAGTCCCAAGTATGCTCTATTTCAGGTCCTTGAAGATAGACAGTTAGGGGTCCTTGATCCTTATTTCACTCTAAGGTTTATCTTATAGTTATCCTTATTATGGTTAGGATTCTAACTTAGATCCTCAGGAATATAAAGGCGGCAGGATCACAATGGCTTCATCCCCCAAACAGAGGATCCCTCCACCGATTGCAATCCTGCCTATTGTCCAAAGGATCATACATGATCCTTAATCCTAAAACCTATTGTTCAAAGTACAACCCATGAAATTGTCTTAAACATCACAACCACAAAAAACGACCATCAAACTAAAAAAATTGGGCTCCGGCTTTGGCACATATATCCATCATCGCCCAATTGTGCAGCTCACACCTTGGCTGCATCACCACCAGCATCATCACCACCAGCCTGATCCTTCCCACTGCCACTTGCCTCAATTGCCAGGACATCAGCTGCCTCCTCCTCATCATCCTCAAGATCTGCCAACCTTGCCTTCCAGCCTTCAACATCCCAGCTGCTTTTGTCGAAACTAGGATCTTGAGCTTCTTGGGCCATCTTCAACTTAGTTTGATACATTGTGATGGCAGCAGAGAGCTTGGTATTTTCGATGAGGTCATGCTTTTCATAATCAAAGTTGACTAGCATCTTGGTCATTTCCTGCTTGGTATCCTGGAGTTCCTTCCGAGCATCAGCAAGTGCAAGATCTTTGAGCACGGCAACTTGTTGGAGATCAGCTATTTTCTTGTCCAGCTCCTCAACATTGCCCACGTAATCCTCTATCTCAGCAAATTTCTGCAGAAAGAAGATAAGGCAGTTCAAGGTCAAGTGATCCTCATAAGAGTAGGATACCTAGGCAAAGTTAAGGATCCTTACATCATTGAAGTATTCAAGGAATTGGTGGCGGATCAGTGGCAGCCCTTGAAGATCTTCAGCATCAGAAGTTTTCCTTTTCTTGATACCCTTTCCTTTAGTGGGTGCCCTTGGAATGGAGATGCTAGGACTGGTAGTGGACTTCTTCTTCCTGGGTCGTACGAGATCAAGATCAGCTGTGTTGAATTGGGAAACAGGCTTGACAGGTTTTCCAGCGCCTACACATTCAAAGCAAGATGAGTATCCTTATCCTATTTCAATTTATCTATTTATTTTAATATTTAAACTATGCAAAAGACAGGATACTTACTCGACATGGTAATGGAACCTGAGGATACTTCTTGTGAGTCTTGGGTGTCTATCTTGAATGTCCTTGTTTCAGGATCAAGCTTCCAAAAAGCAGCGAGCTTATCCTTGGTTTCAGGTGATGTGCGGATACGTGAAATGGTGATAGCTGCAAAACAAGAAAGCAAAAATATAAGTTATCCTTGCAATCAAAGAAAGTTCCTGGTGATCCTTATCAGGATCCTCCATCCTACCATGGGTAGCCCAATTTTTAGGAAGATCCTTTCCATCCTGGATAGAATCTCTCTTGATAAAGAAAAAGCGACGTTTCCAGTCTTTGTCATTCTTGGTGACTTTCAGAAGAGGATGATCTGCACCGGGTTTTCGCTTGAACAAATAACGATGGGAACCAAAAGTAGTAAGATCATACAGCTCCGCCAATTCTGACATGCCCAAAGCAATGCCTTCTTGTTCGATGATCCTCTCCAGGGTATACAAGACCCTCCAAATCATCGGCATGGCTTGGATATAAGAGATGCCGGTAAGGGAAAAGAAGGATTGTGTAAACTCTGGGAAAGGATAGGTGTATCCTATGGTGAATGGAGTGGCTGGAAATGCAACCCATGTTTCTGAAACATAGTCGCTAAGGGTAGTAGGATCAAAGGGTCTGATAAAGGCATTCGCCGGAAAACAGCAACGGATTCTGTCTATCTGTGCGTCGTTAAAACAACACTTTTCATTCGCTGAGTCTTTGATGATTTTCTGACTTTCCAAAGGGCTATCCTTCTTATGATCTTTGCCCGGAGAACTTCGGAGCAACATCTTTGATGGAAAGATAAAAACAGAGCAAGAGAGGGAAAAGGATAGAGAAAGAGAATACCTGAACGTCTTCGGAATGTGGATTATAAAGGGAGTTTCTCTGAAAATTTAAATGCATTTGATCCTATCTATATCTCTATTTATAATCATGATCTTGCAGGTTGTCACTTCCGTGACATCATCATCGCAACGGCTAGTTCAAAATTAACGGCTATATATCCGTTAGTTTGTTACGGATAAGATCAAGAAAACATAACTCGCTAATTTTACAATTTCACTCCTTATATTTTGGGGGCAATTGTTAGGGGAGGATTTTCTAACAATTAGTGATCCTTATTCGTTATCCTAACTGGTGATCCTTACTTCTGTGACAGGTGGTGATCCTCGGAAGGGCTTTAGGATCAGGATCATGGATCACTTCAAGGATCCTCATACTGACGATTGTTTACATATGTTTTATAACATCTCGCAGGTATAACAAGCTTGACCAAGTCTTAGCGACATTCTTGGAGAATATTCCCGAAGTATTCTGCACGTGCTAGATCAAAACTAGACGTTATGGAGAACGTGGAGGCTTGGCCCGAAAGTCGGAGAGTTTGTTAACTAGATATTTTTCTTATTTTAAAGGGGTAATGAGCTAGTTAGTGACACTTAGTCATATTTTTTGGCAGTTACACACACTCGCAAACACACTCATACAAGCTCTCGTTCAAACACTTAGCGATTTCATACACTTTTTACACATTTCACTGTAGTGATCCTTGTACCTAGCTCATTACTATCCGAAGTTGTAAACATTTAACCATTTATTCTAGCTTGGTGATCGGTAGTTTCCATCACCCGGGGTTTTTTGTGCCGGAGATCAACTCTTGATCAAGGGCTTTTTCCCCGTATAAATCATTGTGTTGTTTGTGCATTCTACATTGAAGTGATCCTCACTGTTGTTACACATTTTAAGCATCATTCCCCTAAACAAAGAGTTTGGTTGCAACATCATCATCAGATTTTCTGACCAAAACAGTAAAGATTGATAGTGATCAGCAGGAAGCTAAGAATTGCTACACTTCATCGATGAAACCAGCCTCGAAGTCAAGGGAGCAATAGCAATCAAGGTATCCTCCAAGGAATGTCTTGGAGGCCAGAGAGCAGGATGTGGTAGAAATCCTCATGGATTCCGATGATCCTGAATCCAAAATCTATATTGGATCAGGGATCCTTGGCGAAATGAAAGAAGACCTCATATCTTTCCTCAAAAGGAGAAAGACTGCCTTTGCATGGAAACACGAAGATATGACTGGTATATCCAAAGATGTTATCACTCACAAGCTCGGCATCGACAGATCCTTCAAACCAATCCATCAAAGGAGAAGGAAGTTTGCACCAGAAAGGAATGCTATTATCCAGGAAGAGGTAGAGAAATTGCTCCGGGCAGGTATGATTAGAGAGGTCAAGTATCCAAGATGGTTGGCCAATGTGGTTGTTGTTCAAAAGAAAAACGGAAAGTGGAGGGTATGTGTCGATTTTACCGATTTAAACAAGGCATGTCCCAAGGATCCTTTCCCTTTACCCCACATTGACTCCATGGTGGATGCAACTGCGGGTCATGAACTGTTAACTTTTATGGATGCTTCATCTGGATTTCAACAAATCCAAATGGAACCATCCGACCAAGAGGATACAGCCTTCATGACTCCAACTGGTATATATTGCTATATTGCTATGCCGTTCGGATTGAGAAATGCAGGTGCAACTTACCAAAGGCTGGTGAATATGATGTTCAAGGATCAGATTGGACAAACTATGGAGGTTTACATAGATGATATGGTGGTAAAATCCTTAAAAGCTGAGGATCACCTAAGAGACTTGGAGGAAGCATTCGATATCCTTGATAAATATAACATGAGACTTAATCCTTCAAAATGTCACTTTGGTGTTAAAGCAGGTAAATTCTTAGGATATATGGTGACAAAGAGAGGCATTGAAGCTAGCCCGGAACAAATCAAAGCAATAGTGAACATCAAATCTCCGGTCAATGCTAAGGATGTTCAAAGGCTAACAGGAAGGATAGCAGCCTTGAACAGATTTATATCCAAGTCCTCCGAGAAGTGTAAAGAATTCTATGATATCCTAAGGAAGAACAAGAAATTTGAGTGGACGGAGAAGCATGAAAATGCTTTAAAAGCCCTCAAAGATTACCTATCCTCGGCCCCGGCTTTGATGAAACCAGTAAAAGGTGATGTGTTATCCTTGTATCTTGCAGTATCCTCAAAAGCAGTAAGTGCGGTCCTTGTTAAGGATCATCAAGGTACACAACATCCTGTCTATTATGTAAGTAAAAGTTTACTTGATGCCGAATCCAGGTATTCACACCTTGAAAAGCTTATTCTTGCATTAATAATGGCATCTACCAAGTTAAGACATTATTTTGAAACTCATGTTATCATTGTTAAAACTAATTTTCCAATTAAGAATGTCCTCAGGAAACCAGAGATGTCAGGAAGGATGGCTAAGTGGGCAGTGAAATTGAGTGCATATGATATAAGATATGAGCCTAGGACAGCCATCAAATCCCAAGCATTAGCTGACTTTGTGGCTGATTTCAGTAGTGATTTACAAGAAGAAGCTGAGCTAGAAGTCCAGCAGCTAGAAGAGACCAAGGATCCTTGGATACTTTATACTGATGGATCCTCAAATGTCAAAGGCACAGGGCTCGGAATACTACTAAAATCGCAACAGGGGGACATAATACCCCATTCTATAGCTTGTGAGTTCCAAACCACTAATAATGAGGCTGAATATGAAGCCTTAATTGCTGGTTTGCAAATTGCAAAATATATGGGGATCAGGTATCTTGAGGTATACGTAGATTCTTTGTTGATTACAAACCACTTTAATGGATCATATGCTGTTAAAGGTGAAAAGCTAACCAAATATTTGGAGATAGTCAAAAGTTTGGCACTCTCTTTTGTTTCCTTTAGTTTGTCATAGGTACCAAGGGAAGAAAATACGGAAGCTGATGCATTGGCTAACTTAGGATCATCTTTGAAGATCCCAGAGGATATCAGGATTCCCATTATCCATATCCTGACCCCGGCTATCGAGGATCACCAGACTATGGAGATAGGAGATGATTCTGCAGTTATCCCTAGTGAGGATACTCAATCCTATTCAGGATCCGGATCATGGATCTCACCAATTATGAGATACTTACAACATGGAGAGATTCCTACAGGAGAAAACCCTAGGGCTTTCAAATCTAAGGTATCTCAATTCACAATTATGAATAATATGTTGTATAGGCGATCTCTTGCAGGACCATACTTGAGATGCATTGAGGATCCTGAAGTTCAAGAAGTTTTAAAAGACTTCCATGAAGGAGATTGTGGAAACCACATTGGGGGCAGGGCTTTATTCTCGAGGATCCTGAGGACAGGATACTACTGGCCAACCATGAAGAAAGATGATATGGAGTACGCCAGAAGATGTGATCCTTGCCAGAGACACAGCAATATCCTTCATCAACCAGCTGAATTATTGCATCCTATATCCTCCTCTTGGCCATTTATGAGATGGGGTATGGATATAGTTGGAAAGCTCCCTAAGGCACCTGGTGGAAAAGTATTCATGCTAGCTATGACTGATTACTTCTCCAAGTGGATAGAGGCTGAAGCTTTTGCTCAAGTTAGAGAAAAGGAAGTTATATCCTTCATTAAAAGAAATATTATAACTAGATTTGGAATTCCTTCTGAGATTATATGTGATAATGGTTCCCAATTTATTGGGGGCAGAACCACTAACTTTTGTGACAGCTGGGGGATTAAGATGATAACATCAACACCAGTCCACCCACAAGCTAATGGTCAAGCAGAATCATCTAACAAGATCATCATCAACAACTTGAAGAAGAAGCTTGGATCCAAGAAAGGGAAATGGGCAGAAGAACTACCCTATGTGCTCTGGGCTGACAGGACAACCCCTAAGAATGCTACTGGTCAAACACCATTCTCTTTGGTGTTTGGGGCAGAATCAGTGATCCCAACAGAAATGGTGGTTCCTACTGCTAGAACAAGTACTCGTGATCCTGAGGAAAATAATGAAAACTTGGCTCAAGACCTGGATACTATTGAAGAAATCAGGGATATGGCTAGAATAAGGATGGCCAGTTATCAGCAAAGAATGGCTGGTGCTTACAACAAAAATGTCAGGATTAGGAGGTTTCAAGTTGGAGATATGGTATTAAGGAAAACATTCCAAAATACTACCAATCCTGCTGATGGGAAATTGGCTCCAAAATGGGAAGACCCTTATTTGATTGAAGCTGAAGCAGGAAAGGGGGCATATAGATTGCTAACCATGGAAGGTGATTTGCTACCAAGAGCTTGGAATGCTGTCCACTTGAAGAAATATTTCATGTGACAAGGATCCTCATGGCAGAGGTGATCCTAGTGAAAGGGATATCCTTAAAGGATCCTCAAAGTATCGATGATCCTTACTTAGGTAATATCCTAAACTTAAGCTATTTCATTTTATTATTTTCTCTTATAAGGATAAGGATCATGTATCCTTTATCCATCTCTCACGTGAGTTTAAGTTTTGAAAGTTCAGGTATCCTTAGCATAACGTTGGTTATCCACAGAATCAATCCGTCCTTTGGGTTTAACCCCAGTTACTTGGGCTTGTCCCCAGATTCCGCCTGTAGCGCACGATGATCCTGGTGTAGTTCAAGGCTTTGGGACCAGTACTCATTTTTGGGGCTGATAATTCCATTGTTCTGGCTATGCTTAGGATCCTACGTATAATGGTAGACGTACCATACATCCGTTCATAAGGTTTCTAACGTTTTCACGTTAGCTAAGGTTTCTAACGTTTTCACGTTAGCTAAGGTTTTGGCATCTTCATGTCACTAAGTTTGGATAGTCGCCAGTTAGGGCCATACTCCAGATTACACACGATCCTTGGGCTTGTCCCCAGTTATCATTGGGCTTGTCCCCAGTTATCCTTGGGCTTGCCCCCAGTTATCCTTGGGCTTGCCCCCAGTTATCCTTGGGCTTGTCCCCAGTTATCCTTGGGCTTGTCCCCAGTTATCCTTGGGCTTGTCCCCAGTTGCTAACTCTTGTCTTATATTGGCTTAGTCCCAAGTTATGCTCTATTTCAGGTCCTTGAAGATAGGCAGCTAGGGATCCTTGATCCTTATTTCACTCTAAGGTTTATCTTATAGTTATCCTTATTGTGGTTAGGATTCTAACTTGGATCCTCAGGTATGATCCTTAACTCTTTTGATTCTATTCATTATTCTAAATAACCCTTATACTTGACAACTGAATCGGTATTTCTTAAATCATATCACTTTTTAATATCTATCGGTTATGGGATATGTGATCCTTGTTCATATCCTAAACTTTTTGGATATCTTTTCTAATTTTTCAAGACTTGATAAGTATAAACGGAATGAATATTACAACAGTTGGAAAATAACATGCTAAAAAGGATAACAACACAAGATAAGCGACAAAAGGTTAAGTTTTTATTTATTAACATAAGGCTAACCCCTTAAAGGTTGTCAAAATTACCTACCCGAGCTTCTACCAGCAAAACGTGGCCCGTCCGCTGGGGTAGGTAAAGGGTGTCCATGATAATGAGTTCAAAAGTAGTGCAGGAATATAAAGGCAGCAGGATCACAATGGCTTCATCCCCCAAACAGAGGATCCCTCCACCAATTGCAATCCTGCCTATTGTCCCAAGGATCATACATGATCCTTAAACCTAAGAACTATTGTTTAGAGTTATTACAAACCATAAATTGTTTTAAACATCACAACCATCAAACTAAAAAAATTGGGCTCCGGCCTTAGCACATATATCCATCATCGCCCAATTGTGCAGCCTACACCTTTGCTGCATCATCACCACCAGCCGCTGCATCCTCAGCTTTATCCTTCAACCCGCTGCCACTAGCCTCAATTGCCAGAATCTCCTCAGCCTCTTCTTCATCACCCAATTCAGCCAGCCTTGCCTTCCATTCTTCAATTTCCCAGCTACTTTTGTCAAAGGCAGGATCCTGAGCTTCCAAGGCCATTTGAAGCTTGGTTTTATACATTGCTATGGCGGCAGAAACTTTAGCATCATCTGTGATCTCTTGCCTTTCATAGTCAAAGTTAACCAGCACCTTAGCCATCTTCTGCTTAGTATCCTGGAGTTCCTTCTGAAGATCAGCAAGTGCAAGATCCTTGAGCACAGCAACCTGCTGGAGATCGGCAATCTTCTTATCTTGATCCTCAACATGGCCGACGTAATCCTCGATCTCAGCAAATTTCTGCAAAGGAAAAGGATAAAACAGTTCAAGAGCAAGTGATCCTTAGATCAGCAGGATATGCAAGCAGAGATAGTGATCCTTACATCATTGAAGTACTCGAGGAACTGGTGGCGAATTAAGGGCAGACCCTGCAAATCCTCAGCTTCGGAGGTCTTTCTCTTTTTGATTCCCTTCCCCTTGAGGGGTGCCTTGGGGATTGAGGCTGTCGGGCTAGTAGGGACCTTTCTTTTGGAGGATTTGACAGTGGTGAGGTCGGTGACACTGAACCTTGAAGCAGCTTTGGCAGATTTTCCAGCACCTACACAACCAAAAAGAGATAAGTATCTTTTCTTAATATACATTTAACTATTTATTAAAATTTTAAACAAGGATACTTACTCGACATTGTGACAGAGCCTGAGGATACCTCCTGTGAGTCTTGGGTTATTGTCTTAAAAGTTCTAATTTCAGGGTCAAGTCCCCAGAAAGTAGCAAGTCTTTCCCTGGTTACGGGTGTCGTGATGAGATGTGAAAAGGAGATGGCTGCATGACATAAGACAAAGAAGTGGTTAGTGATCCTATTACAAAAATATGATGATCTGGTGATCCTTCCCAGGATCCTCCAGCCTACCATGGGTGGACCATGTTCTCGGTAAATGCTCTCCATCTGGAATGGTATCCCTTCTTACAAAGAAGAAGCGACGCTTCCAATCTTTGTCGTTTTTGGTGACTTTGAGAAGAGGATGATCTGCACTGGGTTTTCGTTTGAATAAATAACGATGGGAACCGAAGGTAGTAAGATCATACAACTCCGCCAGTTCTGACATTCCTAAATCAAGACTCTCCTGCTCAATGATCCTCTCTAGGGTGTATAAAACCCTCCAAATCATCGGCATGGCTTGAATGTAAGATATGCCGGTAAGGGAAAAGAAGGATTGTGTGAACTCCGGGAAAGGATAGGTGTACCCTATAGCAAATGGAGTGACTGGAAAGGCAACCCATGTATCAGAAACATAGTCGCTTAGAACAATTGGATCGAATGGTTTGAAAAAGACATTCGCTGGAAAACGGTGACGGATGTTATCTACTTGTGCGTCGTTAAAGCAACACCTCTCGTTCACCTAATCCTTGATGATCTTCTGACTCTTTAAAGGGCTATCCTTTTTGTGATCCTTGGCCGGGGAACTTCGGAGCAACATTTTTGAAGTGGCGGAGATAAAGAAAGAAAGATAGAGTAAGAGAGAATGAAAGAGGAGAAAGAAATACCTGATCGATCGTCGACTGAGATTATAAAGGGAGTTTCTTTCGGATTTGAATGCATATTGATCCTATCTCTATCTCTATTTATAATTATGATTCTGCAGGATTGTCACTTCCGTGACATCATCATCGCAACGGCTAGTTCTATTCTAACGGCTACATATTCGTTAATTTGTTGCGGATAAGATCAGAAAATATAACTCACACATTTACAATTTTACTCCTTATATTTTGGGGGCAATTGTTAGGGGAGGATTTTCTAACAATTAGTGATCCTTATTTGTTATCCTAACTGGTGATCCTTACTTCTGTGACAGGTGGTGATCCTCAGAAGAGCTTCAGGATCAGGATCATGGATCACTTTAAGGATCCTCGTACTGACGATTGTTTACTTATGTTTTGTAATATCTCGCAGGTATATTAAGCTTGACCAAGTCTTGGCGACATTCCTGGAGAATATTCCTAAACTATTATGCATGTGCTTAGCTAAAAATGGACGTTGTGGAGAACGTGGAAGCTTGGTACGAAAGTCGGATAGTTAGTTTAGGTGGTTATTTCTATTTTAAAAAGGGAGTAACGAGCTAGTAGAAAACACTTAGTCATTTCTCAGTTACACACACTCGTACAAACGCTCATACAAGCTCTCATTCAAACACTTAGCAATTTCATACGCTTTTCACACACTTCACCGTAGTGATCCTTGTACCTAGCCCGTTACTATCCGAAGTTGTAAACATTTAACCATTTATTTTAGCTTGGTGATCGGTAGTTTCCATCACCCGGGGTTTTTTGTGCCGGAGATCAACTCTTGATCAAGGGCTTTTTCCCCGTATAAATCTTTGTGTTGTTTGTGCACTTTACATTGAAGTGATCCTCATCGCTGTTATACATTTTAAGCATCATTCCCCTAAACAAAGAGTTTGGTTGCAATATCCTCATCAGATTTTTTGACCAAAACAGTATGGATATAGTTGGTAAGCTCCCTAAGGCACCTGGTGGAAAAGTATTCATGCTTGCTATGACTGATTACTTCTCCAAGTGGATAGAGGCTGAAGCTTTTGCCCAAGTCAGAGAAAAGGAAGTTATATCCTTCATTAAAAGAAATATTATAACTAGATTTGGAATTCCTTCTGAGATTATATGTGATAATGGTTCCCAATTTATTGGGGGCAGAACCACTAACTTTTGTGACAGCTGGGGGATTAGGATGATAACATCAACACCAGTCCACCCACAAGCTAATGGTCAGGCAGAATCATCTAACAAGATCATCATCAACAATTTGAAGAAGAAGCTTGGATCCAAGAAAGGGAAATGGGCAGAAGAACTACCCTATGTGCTCTGGGCTGATAGGACAACCCCTAAGAATGCTACTGGTCAAACGCCATTCTCTTTGGTATTTGGGGCAGAATCAGTGATCCCAACAGAAATGGTGGTTCCAACTGCTAGAACAAGTACCCGTGATCCTGAGGAGAATGATGAGAACTTGGCTCAAGACCTGGATACTATTGAAGAAATCAGGGATATGGCTAGGATAAGGATGGCCAGTTATCAGCAAAGGATGGCTGGTGCTTACAACAAAAATGTCAGGATCAGGAGGTTTCAAGTTGGAGATATGGTATTAAGGAAAGCATTCCAAAATACCACCAATCCTACTGATGGGAAGTTGGCTCCAAAATGGGAAGGCCCTTATTTGATTGAAGCTGAAGCAGGAAAGGGGGCATATAGATTGCTAACCATGGAAGGTGATTTGCTACCAAGAGCTTGGAATGCTGTCCACTTGAAGAAATATTTCATGTGAGCAGGATCCTAGTGGCACAGATGATCCTCACAATAGGGATATCCTTAAAGGATCCTCAAAGCATCGGTGATCCTTACTTAGGTATCCTTAGCATTACATTGGTTATCTACTGAAGCAATTCGTCCTTTGGGTTTAACCCCAGTTATTCGGGCTCGACCCCAGTTCCGCCTGTAGCGCACGATGATCCTGGTATAGTTCAAGGCTTTGGGACCAGTACTCGTTTTAGGGGCTGATAATTCCATTGTTCTGGCTATGCTTAGGATCCTACGTATAATGTTAGACGTACCATACATCCGTTCATAAGGTTCTAACGTTTTCACGTTAGCTAAGGTTTTCTAACGTCTTCACGTTAGCTAAGGTTTTGGCATTTTCATGTCACTAAGTTTGGATAGTCGCCAGTTAGGGCCATACTCCAGTTTACATACGATCCTTGGGCTTGTCCCCAGTTATCCTTGGGCTTGTCCCCAGTTATCCTTGGGCTTGTCCCCAGTTGCTAATTCTTATCTTATGTTGGCTTAGTCCCAAGTAATGCTCTATTTCAGGTTCTGGAAGGTAGGCAACCAGGGACCCTTGATCCTTACTTTATTCTAAGGTTCATCTTATAGTTATCCTTATTAAGGTTAGGATCCTAACTTGGATCCTCAGGTATGATCCTTAACCATCTTTAATTCTATTCCTTATTTATTTGAATAACCCTTATGCTTGACAACTGAACTTGTGATTCTTAAACCATATCACTTTTTAGAACTTATCGGTTATGGGATATGTGATCCTTGATCATATCCTCAACTTTCTGGATATCTTTTCTAATTTTTCAAGGCTTGATAAGTATGAATAGATTGAACATTACAACAGTTGGAAAATAAGATATTAAAAAGGATAACAACACAAGATAAGCGACAAAAGATTAAGATTTTATTTATTAACAAAAGACTAACCCTTGAAAGGTTGTCAAAATTACCTACCCGAGCATCTACCAGCAAAACGTGGCCCGTCCGTTGGGATAGGTAAAGGGTGTCCATGATAATAAGTTCAAAGTTAGTGCAGGAATATAAAGGCGGCAGGATCACAATGGCTTCATCCCCCAAACAGAGGATCCCTCCACCATATGCAATCCTGCCTATTGTCCAGAGGATCATACATGACCCTTAATCCTAAAACCTATTGTTCAAGTACAAGCCATCATTGTTCAGCAAAAAACACCACAACCAAAACAAACTATCAAACTTAAAAAATGGGCTCCGGCTACGTCTAGAAATGTCCTTCATCGCCCATTCATGCAACCTATGCCTTTGCTGCTTCCTCTTCCCCTCCAGCTGCAGTATCCTTCATCAGATCCTTTCCACTGCCACTTGCCTCAATTGCCAAGACCTCAGTTGCCTCCTCCTCATCATCCTCAAGATCAGCCAGCCTTGCCTTCCAGCCCTCAACATCCCAGCTGCTTTTGTCAAAACTAGGATCCTGAGCTTCCTGGGCCATCTTCAATTTTGTCTGATACATTGTGATGGCGGCAGAGACCTTGGCATTTTCTATGAGATCATGCTTCTCATAGTCAAGGTCAATCAGAAGCTTAGCCGTCTTGGTCTTCTCGTCTTGGAGTTCCTTCCGAAGATCAGCAAGTGCAAGGTCCTTGAGCACGGCAACCTGTTAGAGGTCAGCAATTTTCTTGTCCTGCTCCTCAACATTCCCCACGTAATCCTCAATCTCAGCAAATTTCAGCAAAGAAAAGAATAAAGCAGTTCAAGATCAAGTGATCCTCATACGAGTAGGATACCTAGGCAGAATTAAGGATCCTTACATCATTGAAGTATTCAAGGAACTGGTGGCGGATCAGTGGTAAGCCTTGAAGATCCTCAGCATCAGAAGTTTTCCTCTTCTTGATACCCTTTCCTTTAGTGGGTGCCTTTGGAATGGAGATGCTAGGACTGGTAGTGGATCTTTTCTTCCTGGATCGTACGACATCAAGGTCAGCCGTGTTGAACTGGGATACAGGCTTGGCAGATTTTCCAGCGCCTACACATTCAAAGCAAGATGAGTATCCTTATCCTATTTCAATTTATTTATTTATTCTAATATTCAAACTATGTAAAAGGCAGGATACTTACTTGACATGGTAATGGAACCTGAGGATACTTCTTGTGAGTCTTGGGTGTCTATCTTGAATGTCCTTGTTTCAGGATCAAGCTTCCAGAAAGCAGCGAGCCTATCCTTGGTTTCAGGTGATGTGATGATGTGTGAGACAGAAATAGCTGCGTGATACAAGACAAAAGGGGTTAGTGATCCTATTACGAAAACAAGTCTACCTGGTGATCCTTCTCAGGATCCTCTGTCCTACCATTGGTGGACCACTCCCTTGGTAAATGCTTTCCATCTGGGATGGTATCCCTTCTTACAAAGAAGAAGCGACGTTTCCAGTCTTTGTCATTCTTGGTGACTTTAAGAAGGGGATGTTCTGCACTGGGTTTTCGTTTGAACAGATAACGGTGGGATCCAAAGGTGGTAACATCATACAATTGTGTCAGCTCTGACATGCCTAAAACAATACCCTCCTGCTCGATGATCCTCTCCAGGGTATACAAAACCCTCCAAATCATCGGCATGGCTTGGATGTAAGAGATGCCGGTAAGAGAAAAGAAGGATTGTGTAAATTCTGGGAAGGGATAGGTGTATCCTATGGCAAATGGAGTAACTGGAAAGGCAACCCATGTTTCTGAAACATAGTCGCTCAGGGCAGTTGGATCGAAAGGTCTGAAAAAGGCATTCGCCGGAAAATGATGACGGATGTTATCTACTTGTGCATCGTTAAAGCAACACCTCTCGTTCACTGAGTCTTTGATGATCTTTTGACTCTTCAAAGGGCTATCCTTTTTGTGATCCTTGGCCGGAGAACTTCAGAGCAACATTTTCGAAGAGATGGAGATAAAGAGAGAAAAACAGAGTAAGAGAGGAAGAAAGAGGAGAAAGAAATACCTGATCGATCGTCGACTGAGAATTTAAAGGGAGTTTCTTTCGAGTTTGAATGCATAATGATCCTATCTATATCTCTATTTATAATTATGATTCTGCAGGATTGTCACTTCCGTGACATCATCATCGCAACGGCTAGTTCTATTTTAACGGCTATATATCCGTTAGTTAGTTGCGGATAAGATCAAGAAAATATAACTCGCTAATTTTACAAATTACTCCTTATATTTTGGGGGCAATTGTTAGGGGAGGATTTTTTAACAATTAGTGATCCTTATTCGTTATCCTAATTAGTGATCCTTACTTCTGTGACAGGTGGTGATCCTCAGAAGGGCTTTAGGATCAGGATCATGGATCACTTTAAGGATCCTCGTACTGACGATTGTTTACTTATGTTTTGTAGCATCTCGCAGGTATAACAAGCTTGACCAAGTCTTGGCGACATTCCTGGAGAATATTCCCAAACTATTCTACACGTGCTTGACCAAAAATAGACGTTGTGGAGAACGTGGAGGCATGGCACGAAAGTCGGATAGTTAGTTTGGTAGTTAGATTTCTATTTTAAAAGGGGTAACGAGCTAGTAGAAGAACACTTGGTCATTTCTCAGTTACACACACTTGTATACTCGCACACTTGAAGCTCTCGACGAACACACTTTCATTTTTACTCACTTATACACATTTCACGATAGTGATCCTTGTACCTAGCTCGTTACTATCCGAAGTTGTAAACATTTAATCATTTATTTGAGCTTGGTGATCGGTAGTTTCCATCACCCGGGGTTTTTTGTGCCGGAGATCAACTCTTGATCAAGGGCTTTTTCCCCGTATAAATCCTTGCGTTGTTTGTGCAAATCTACATTGAAGTGATCCTCATCGCTATTACATAATCAGCATCATACCCCCATAACATAGAGTTTGGTTGCAATATCCTCAACAGATTTTTTGACCAAAACAATGTTCTTTTAGTGTTCTTGTTATTTCAACATGTTATATCTTTTAACCACCATAAATATGAAGTAACAAGAGTTTATAAGGATCTTACAACTAGCTTAAAGCTAGGGAAGAAATATGATGAAGATTGAGTGGATAAAAGCAAACAAAGGTGGTCCTTCAAGTTTCGTGAGCACCAATCTTCCTAAAGCACCTTTTAACACCTTGAGATAACCTAGGATTGCTTGGAAGTGGCTTGAAGGATGATGATGATAAAAGGGGGTGTTGGGCCGTAGCCTTAAGGGATAAGAGGGAGGAGTTGTGGTGTTTGTGAAGATGAAGCTCTAGTCCATTTTTATAACCACTAATGCTATTGTCCAAGAGTTTATGTGTCTCTAAAAGTACATGCAAGATCATGGCATATCCAAGAAATATTTAAGTGGAGATTTAAGGAAATCTTGTAAGGATTATGGTGGGGGGGCACCTTGAACCGTGAACAAGAAGAGGGGAGGGTGTCTATGTGTAACTTGTAATGGTAAGTTAGATAATTTGTTGGAAGGTAAGTGTTAAATCTAATGTTTATGTGTAGGATGCATTACATAGTGTGTTAGGGGGTTCGGGAACCATAACTAGCTCAGAAAAATAAAAACAATGCTTCTAGTAATATTTTGGTGTTCCGGGTTATGTCCGGTTGTTCGGTTAGATACCGGTTCGTTAAAGTGTCAAGTGATTCCGTTTAGTGTTCATTAAGTACCCTTTTGTGACACTTTTAATTCCCGACACTTAGGAAAGCATACAGGACCATTCTGCCATATTTTTGTATGTAATAATCTTGTTAAATGCTGAATTTTTGCTGATTTGTGCATAATTCTACACTTTATGCGGGTTTTAGGCATTTTCCGGCACTTTGTCTACCACTTAGGCATGCAGTTTTGGGGTTCTTACTTCCCTACACACTATGCTAGTGTAATACGTCATCTCTGGCTCATACTGGGCCTCAAAATACTGTCTGTCTATGTACTGAACTACGTCAGCATTTTTGTTTGTTTGGTAACGGTGCCAATTCTGTTCTGTGTATCATTAGAACTATCTCGTGTTGCATGTAGCAACAAATAAAGTCTTGTATCATGAAATGCCATTGTATGTATATAACAGTAATCAAAAATTCATTTGTCTTGTAAACTAGATCATGCACAATTATTTAAGCACAGATTACTGTTCAATTAGTGTACGGAATGTACGGAAAAGTGACGGTTGTCATAGTCTCCCCCCGTTAAAAGAATTTCGTCCCGAAATTCAAGCGATGCCATTGGTCGCAGGGGAGTTGTGAATCAAATATGGTCACTTAGATTCATGATTTGTCTTAATGTTCCCATGTATCTCTGGGTCATGTTATGAATTCTATCGTACTCAAGTAAATCAATCATGTCTTTTCTGTGTTTTGTGGACTCTTTGTCCGCAACCTTAACAGGTTCTATATTATTGTGGACTCTTGGTCCGAAACCTTAACAGGTTCTATAGTAATTTTGTCGTTTGTCATTGACGTGAATCTTATTTATGGGAACAACGACTGTTCCTTGAGTCAGACTCCTCTAGACACAAGGAATGTGTCGCGATCACTACTGATCTTTTTCTGGAAGTTTCATCTTGTGAACAATGGTTCCGATCCCTACATCGGGGTCCAACCTTTATGTTTTCCAAATCACACCACGCCTTCTCTAGGCGAGGCTCCCATTAAAGTCTTACTTCTTGTCTCAAATTTCTATGATTTCTGCCGCTCGTCGGCGTAATCTTTCTGTATTCTGCGGGCTGTCTCGATATGAATACATATCTGAACGATCTTGCCTCTAGTTTTTCCTGGACCAACTCGGGCCAGTAGATTGTTTATTTCCGGTCTCCATTCAACACGACGGGGATCGACTTATTATGTTCTATCTAAAGCTTCACACGAAGCGGTTTAATCGGTGGTGTGATAAATACTGTTGTAGGAAACTCCACTAAGGGCAAGTGATTGTTCCAACTTTTCATCTAAGTTTATCACACAAATACGTATCATGTCCATACAGTTTGCATCGTTCAGTAGCTTAGTCCATCTACGTTAATATTTAAGTTCTTACGATCAACGATGTGCTGCAATCTTTGTGATCAGTAAAGATCGTGCAGCGTTTTCTTTCAGGTAATGACGTCAGATTTGCGGCGCGCGATTACTGTATCTAGCTCAAGGTTTCTTCTTATGATTCCTTAACCAATGTGCCGCGTATGTAATGTTGTGGTCTCGTTGCATCGACGTACAATCGAGACTTTGTCGAGAAGCGTCACATAATTGCAACTCTAGCTCCTTCGCTCTTGGTTGCAGGGTTGGCATGAATTTCATTCTTATCCACCATGTATCTTAAAGTTCTCACTTCGCGAATTCGAAATCCGCTTTTCGTCATCATAGCACATAACTGTTCTTTTCTCTAAGAGTTGCAAGGTAAATTACAGTTGTTGCTCACGACCTTCCTTGGTCGTTGGCCAGATAAGAATGTAGTCAATAAGTATAATCATGATTTATCCAGGTATGGCTTATACGTTCGGTTCATAAGGTCCATGAATATTGTCGATGCATGTGTTAAGCCAAATGGTACGACAAGAAACTCGTAATGCTCGAAGCGAGTCCTAAAGGTCGTTCTAGGGATATTTCCTTCTTATATTCATGGTTGAGGACATCCTGTCCTCAAGTCGATCCTTGTGTGGTAACTAGAACCTTACGATTGGTCTGTTCATGTTATCAGTCCTTGGCAAAAGATTCTGGTTCTCAATTCTCTAGAATTTATGCAAAATGGAACTGTCAACTTTCTCCTTGTGTCCTTAACTGAGGATGTCATGTCCTTAATTCCTTCTGTCTAGCAGCTCTTGCAGTTATACCGGAAGCTCATGCTTCGCGGACGAAACTATTTGGTGAGGCGTTATCTTGTCACTGGTGTCGCTCTTGGCACGAGATTTATCCTAAACTCCTCTCGTCGTTGTGGAGGTATTCCTGGCAAGTCTTCAGAAAGAGGCTTCTGGAATTTCTTCCGTAATGGGATGTTCTCAGGCTTTATACTTGGATATCCAATCCATGCTGACTATCATATTATGACTTCTCAAGTCAATGGTAACAGAAGGTTCCGGCCTTCTGAGTCCCTAAATACAATCCTTAATTGCTTCGTCTGCTTAAACTAGCCTTCTATATGCCCATTACTAAAGAATACGGGACGTCTATTTTACTCGAAACTAGGCCAAGCAGTTTCTTAAGTTCTAAGCATGCAAGGTTAAAGTTGATGCCAGTATTAATTAAAAGTAGATGCATAAGGTTGGTTAATAGGGAACGTACCTATAACCGCATCTGGGTCCTGGCGTGCTTCATGTGTTGATGCACAAGAATGTCTGTTGACTGCATCTTCAACAAGTCTTAGTTCAAGAAAGTCAATATTGAATCTTAAATGTAAAATTAGGGTTTAGTTTTGAGTTTAGAAAGTGTTTCAAGGGGTTCCGTTTGAAACTGTTTCAAACGATGAGGGTTCCGTTTGAAACATAGGGTTCCGTTTGAGATTGAAGTTTGTAATAGGGTTCCGTTTGAGATCTATCGTTTGAACATGATATGTGTAGTTCAAACGGAAGGGTCAAAGTCTATATATAGGTGTGTGAGTGTCACATTTCAAACGGAACAGTTGAAGGTCATTGTATGTGAGCGAAGGTGCTGTCAAAATTTCGTTAGAAATCATTGTAAAAGCTCACGGTTGATAATATAAAGAAAGATTAAAGGATACAAGCTGTTTTGGACATCGTTTACTTTGATTCCGCCTTAGTAATTGATGTTGAACTACCTTAACTGACTTTCAGGGTCACGTACACGATCCAACAAGTGGTATCAGAGCTCAGGACGAGGAGTTCATACCGAATACAGCTTGAAATCATCGGATTATCTCACTTCTACCTTTCTTTTCTGATTTTAACTTGTTGTCACGGTTAAAATGACTTAAAACGATCACATATCAAACGAAATTGACTATTAACTAATCCTTGAAAGTTTGAAATCAAAAATCGACCTAAAACTGATCAAAATCATGTGTACCGTTTGAAATTGTTCGCGATTGGCTGACGTCATCGTTTGAAATTGACTCTATCGTTTGAAAACTGTCCAATCGTTTGAAAATACAAGTCTGTCGTTTGAAAATGGATTCTATCATTTGAACAGGTTGTCGTTTGAACTGATCGTTTGAAAGGTTGTCGTTTGAAAAATGTTTGTCGTTTGAACAACCATTGTTTGAACATTTATCGTTTGAAAACATTCATCGTTTGAAACTAGTTGGTTGTTTGAAATCCTTATCGTTTGAAACTATTGATTCAAACGGAACAGTCCACCATTTGA
This sequence comes from Helianthus tuberosus, assembly GCA_030545235.1. Lineage (NCBI taxonomy): Eukaryota > Viridiplantae > Streptophyta > Magnoliopsida > Asterales > Asteraceae > Helianthus > Helianthus tuberosus. The sequence continues at coordinate 12,058,755 of CM060436.1, forward strand.
ATCTTTATCGTTTGAACAACAGCTGTCGTTTGAAAACTATTGTTGTTTGAATCTTTGTCCTTTTGAAACGCTTGTTATTTCAAACGGAACAGTTCATTCCGTTTGAAAGCAATCAGTTTTCCAAAACCAAAATTTTTCTAAGTATTGTTTGATTTACAGGTACGTTCACAATGGATGATATTTTCATGAACCCATTCAGCGATATGTATGCATTCACGGGTAGTTCAGGAAACAACGATACTTCTTCAAGCAATGCAAACAAAAGTCCACCGAAAGAAAGAAAGAAGGAAGCTTGGGAGTCCGAAAGCGCATTTGGAACATTTAACAAACCTCCTAAGCTGATGGCTATAGAAGATTACAGCAGGTGGGCAACAAAGTTCGAAGATTGGTTGATGGCATTTGCTTTTCCTTGCTGGAAGAGTATGAAGAATGGTTATACCCAAGGAAAGAAGAATGGTGAAGCATTAAGATCAGCTGAAGAGATTGAGAGTTTTGTGTCCGAGCAAAAATGTGTGGCATTATTGTTTCAATCGGTGCGTGAAGACATCATTTCGTTGATAGATTACTCCAATGCTAAAGACTTATGGGAAAAACTCGAAAAGAAGTGTCTTGGAAGCAAAGAGATTGTAAAAAATAAAAAGAAACTTCTTAGGAAAGAGTTTGATATGTTTGGTTGTCTTAAGAATGAGTCAGTGTGTAAAATGATTGAAAGGTTCGGTCATCTGAAGCTGGAATTAGCAAGACATGATATCAGATATTCTGATGATGAGCAAGTAGACAAGTTGTTTGATTCGTTGCCAGACGAGATGGAGTGGAGATATTATGCTCTTATGCTTAAGAACACTATTCCTTCTGAATTGTTGAAACCAGATTTGGTGATTGAGAAACTTGAAAGTCATGAGCTGGAGTTAAAGAAGACGTACAAAGTTAATCATTCATCTTATCAGCAGAATCTGGATCTATACTATCCAAAGAGCATGATGCCGAAAGCTACTTCACCAAAAACTGCATTTTCTGCTGAAAATGTGTCGACAACCGGCAAAGAAAGTCAAAGTGGTCAAAGCAGTGGAAGTCACAGTGGTTTTCACAGTGGATCTTCATCTTCTGGAAATGCTGATGCAAAGAATCGTTTTCAATGTAATATTGCAATCGACTTGAAGAATGCTCAAAATTTTGACGAAGAGTCGGCAAAGCAGCAAATGATCTTTCTAGCATCGGTGTTGGAATCGTATGAAGGATTGGTAGCTGGAAAGATTGGCAATACAAATCTGACGAAAGAAGATTACGATCAGATTGATCCGGAGGAAATGGAACTGATCGATATTCGTTGGGCTATGGCAAGTGCTGTTCGTCGTGCACAAAGATTTATGGAAATTACTGGCAGAAAAACAATTGGTGGTGCTTCTACAAAGCTAGGGTTCGATAAATCGAAGGTGACTTGCTTCAAGTGTAAGCAGAAGGGTCATTTCAAGAGGGAATGCAGGAATGCATATGCTGATGAGTCAGAGAATCCGTTTAGAGATGATTATTACAAAAAGGCAATCTACCATCAGAATAAATCCGAGCCGCCTAGATTGAAGCAGTCTGAAGATAACAGAGACAAATCAAGGGCTCTTGCTGTGATTTATGATGATGAGGGGTATGATTGGAGTAAGGAAGTTCTACCAGAAGAAGATGCGGTGGGTTACGCATTCATGGCAAGCAATGATGAACCCATTAAGTGGAAAGATGATCGTACTGAGGAACAGAAGTATCAATACCGGAAGATGATTGCTGAAAACAAGATTATCAGACTTTCTGGTATTTTTCTGGAAGCTAGAAGAGCAAACAGATGGGATCCAGATAGAGAGTGCTATCCTGATAGATATGGCAACATTGCGATTGATGACAAAACGCTAGATATCGAAGCCATCATCAAGGAGTACAAAGAAGACGATGAATACTGGCAGCACAAGTGGTGGGGAACACCAACGTCAAAGATGATTGAAGAAGCGAAAGAGAAAGAGAGAAAAGAGAAAGAGGAGAAAGAGAAGAAAGAAAAGCAGGTTGATACAGGCTTAATTGATACTACGCAAGAGTTGACAGCTGAGAACTTGGGAATGATGGCTGACAAAGTGCTAGCTGCAAAAGCACTTGAGGTAGACCCTAATTCTGTTACTGAGTCAAAGGGATCGGTCAGTCAAAGTGTGTCAACAAATGCGTCAGGTAACAAGATTGATGGGAATGCTGACTGCAAAAATTGCACCAAACAATGCAATTTTTGTAGCACTGTCACATATCTTAATAATGAGAAAATTCAGAATCTGACAACAAAGGTTAGAAAGGTTGAAGATCAGATTCTCGATCGTGACAAAACTGTAAAAGCTTCAACTGAACGGATCAAAGAATTAACGGCTCAAATTGAAAATGATAAAACTGAACGTGAGAAAATAAAATCTGAAAATGAAAAGTTAATTCTTGAAAACCGCCAGATTTCTGAAAAGTTTGAGAAATTGAAAAACATTGTCAAAGATAGTGATGATCGTAATGGCAAAACTTTTAAAGAAAATGAACATCTAAGAGCTGTTTTGAGAATAAAAGAAGAATCGATTAATGAACAACTGGATCAAATTGCTAATCTGAAACTTAAAGTTCAAGAAGCTGAAATTGAGAATGAACGAATCCAGTTGAAGCTTAACAGTTATAAATCGGCAAGCTTTGTTTTGCAGTATATTGTTCCTAAACCTATAGGGAAAAACAAAGATGGCGAGGATGTGTTTTCTGATGGAACGGGTGTAGGTTTTCACAAAGTTCCACCGCCAATTTTAGACAACTACACGAAAAAGCAGTCTAGTTTGGTTGAAATTGAGGAAGAAAGTGAAGTTAAACTTCCTGAAAACATTGATGTCACGTTCACATCTTCCAATGACGAGGGTGTCCAAAGTGATGTGGTGAAAAGTGTGGTAGACAAAGTGCTTAAACCGGATTGTGACACTCCTGAGGAGGATGGGTGTTTCTTAGACAAATACATTCAGAAATCAAAGTCCAAAAACAACTTAAGTGATGAACCGGGTCTTGTGATGTACAAGATGGCTGGATCTGATAAGTTGTATTCGGATTCTGAGTTTCCAATTGAGAATGTTAATGTGAAAAAGTTGACAAATGTTTTCAAGTTAGTTGAAGTTGAGTTATCAGAAGTGAACAGTTTGTGTCAAACAAAAAGGCAAATAAATTTTGAGAAAGATAAAGCTTATTATAAAAAGCCTGTTGTGCCACCACGTTTTTATAATAACAATCGAAACAATTGGTTGGGTGGTTATCAGGGTGGTAGGAGTTATCAGAAAAAGAGTTTTCAAAACAAGAGGTTTGCTGAAAAGAAGGTGTTTGTAAACAGTTCAAGTTCACTTGCTGATGAAGGGAAAAAGATTTTTTCAAAATCGAATGAAGAGTTCTTTGAGAAAAGAGTTTCACAGTATCAGTCTGAAGGCACAAGTCGAGTTGGTGATACTCGAACATGTTTCAGATGTAATCAAGTTGGTCACATTGCACGAAAGTGTAACAATGTGAAGCCTAAGACTGAAACTGTGAAGATTCAACAGAAGAAAGTTGATGTTAAGGGTAAAGCACCAATCGTTGTTGAGAAAAAGAGTGTGAAAAATAACAACATCAAAGTGAAAAATGAACCTGTAAAGAAATTGGTAACTAAAAACGACAAGTTTTATAAACAGGTTGCATTATCTCAACAAGTTTGGAAACCTAAAACTGAAAAGAAAATTTCAACTTCTGAAGTGAAAAAGGCTGAAGAATCAATTTCGGTTGATTATGATGCAAATTTTCCACCTTTGAAGGCTGAAAATTTCAAAATTCAAGTTGCTAGAGTCAAGGTTACACCTAAGGCTGATGAGGCCTGGGTGGACACCATGTTCGAATAAGCAATTTGAATTGCCGGAGCTTCCTGGATCGCGAAGCATGAATCGGCATCTTTATTAAAGTTGGTTAATTTGAAGGTTGTTATGTGCAGGATCTTCCAAGAGCCATTTCAAGATGGATCATGGATAGTGGCGCATCTCGACATATGACAGGAAAAACTGCATTGCTATAAGATGTGAAGAATATCAATGGTGGTTATGTGGGATTTGCAGGTCATGAAGGTGGTAGAATTGTTGGTGAAGGAACGTTATCCAATGGGATTGTAACGTTTGAGAGAGTTAATTACATCACTGAGCTGGAGAACAATCTGCTTAGTATCTCGCAGATTTGTGACAATCAGTATACTACTCATTTCACTGATAAAGAGTGTTTGATTTTGAAACCTGGCTTTGTTATCCCTGAAGAATGGATTATTATGAGGGCACCTAGAGTAAATGATTTATATGTGTTAGATATGTCTGTAGCAACTACAACTACTGGTCAAGCACATTGTTTCGTGTCTAGAGCAACTGAGAAAGAATCAAGATTGTGGCACCGAAAGATGGGGCATATACATCTTAGAAAAATGAATCACTTGGTGCACAATGATTTGGTATTGGGAGTTAATATCAAAGGTTTTCATCTGGAAGGGGAGTGCATTAGCTGTGTCAAAGGCAAGCAGAAGAAAAAGTCACACCCTACTAAGCAAGTCAATTCAGTTTCAAGACCGCTGGAAAGACTTCACATGGATTTGTTTGGTCCTGTGAATGTCAAAAGTATTACAGGAGATTACTATTATTTGGTCGTTACTGATGATTATTCCAGATTTTCGTGGGTTTCTTTCTTGAAGACGAAAGATGAAACATTTGACAGTTTGATGGGTCTATTCAGAAAGATTGAGAATTTGTACCAAAGGCGTATCAAGAGAATTCGAAGTGATAATGGTACTGAATTCAAGAACAGCAAGATGGAAGAATTTTGTGATGAAAGAGGTATTTTGCATGAGTTTAGTGCTCCGTACACTCCGCAGCAGAATGGAGTCGCAGAACGCAAAAACCGGACACTAATCGAGACGGCTAGAACTATGCTCGCAGATGCAAAGTTACCGATTAATTTTTGGGCTGAAGCTGTTTCCGCCGCATGCTATACGCTCAACAGGGTTCTTACTGTCAAGAAGTTCAACAAAACATGTTTTGAGCTAATCAATAATCGCAAACCGAATTTGAAGTATCTAGAACCGTTTGGGTCACCTTGTACGGTTATAGAACCTTTTGGGAAGTTTGGTCCGAAGTGCATTGAGGGTATATTTGTTGGTTATTCAAATCCATTGCGACGTGTCTTTGTTCCAAGTGAGAAGCGGATTATTGAAGCTGCAAATGTTGAATGTCAAGGATATACTATGCCGCCACAGAATCCTGGTGATTCATGGCGTTATCATTATGACAAACTTTGGGATTCGTTTGACATGAGAGAAGAATCAGAGGAAGAAGAAGATTTCTTTGATGAGTTGGATATTTTGCGTGAATATGAGTCACAGTTAAGATTCCCAGCTGAGTATTCGAGGAGACCACGGGAAACTTCAAATGATGATGAAGCAGGTCCAAGTAATGCTGGTGAACATGATGATGTCCAACAGAATGAAGTTGCTCAGTATAATCAGTCGACTCAGAATGATAATCTAGAAGCTGAAAATATGCCAGTCTTTGATCATGGTGATTCAGATTCTGAGGGGGAGCAAATTCAGATTTCAAGTCAAACAAACCAATTTGGTGAACAAGATGCAGAGCAGAATGTTACTAATCTGGAGGGAAATGTAGATGTTCCAAGTGAAGTGATGCCGCGAACTTTTTCATATCATCCAGAGGAGTTGATCATAGGAGAATTGCAGAAAGGCGTTCGCACTCGAAATCAGATTGATAAAGGGCTTACATGTTTTTATACAAAAGTTGTTCCTTTGCAAACTGAATTCTCATTAAGTTGTTTTATCTCGCAGGTTGAGCCAAGAACTTACAAAGAGGCGCTTACTGAAGACTCTTGGGTTAATGCTATGCAGGAGGAACTTAGTCAATTCGAGAAATTAGGAGTGTGGAAGTTAGTTGATTTGCCGGATGGTCAGAGGAAAATTAATACCAAGTGGGTGTTTAAGTGTAAGAGGGACGATAGAGGAGTTGTTGTAAGGAACAAAGCTCGACTCGTTGTTCAGGGATTTAGTCAACAGGAGGGAATTGATTTTACCGAAGTCTATGCTCCTGTAGCTCGACTAGAGGCAATCATAATTTTCCTAGCATTTGCGTCTTGGAAGAACTTCAAAGTTTATCAGTTGGATGTTAAATCGGCGTTTCTTTATGGGAAGGTTAAAGAGGAGGTTTACGTCGGTCAGCCGCCGGGCTTTACCGATCCAATCCACAAAAACAAGGTCTACTTATTGGACAAAGCGCTGTATGGTTTACACCAGGCCCCGAGAGCTTGGTACGAGACTTTGTCTCAACACCTACTAGCCAACAAGTTCATTCGTGGAAAAGTGGATGCCACTCTCTTCACTAAAGAGGTCGATGGTCATCTTCTGATAGTTCAGATTTATGTGGACGATATAATCTTTGGGTCGACAAATGAAAATCTATGCAAAGATTTTGAATCAGTGATGAAGCAGAAATTTGAAATGTCATCAATGGGGGAGATGAAATTCTTTCTAGGATTACAAGTTGAACAACTTCCTGAGGGAATTTTCATTCATCAGTCAAAGTACGTTCATGATATCTTGGAGAAATTCGGGATGTCAGGTTCTACTCCAGCTGCTACCCCACTTGCAACAAATCATGGGATTCACCCAGATCTTACCGGAGACAGGGCTGATGAAACTTTTTATCGATCCATGATAGGTTCTTTAATGTACCTAACTGCTTCACGTCCTGATATTATGTACCCAACGTGCCTCGCAGCAAGATTTCAGTCTAATCCGAGAGCATCGCATATGATCATTGTGAAGAGGATATTGCGCTACCTGAAAGGAACTCCTTCATTGGGGTTGTGGTATCCTAGAAAAGGCGACTTTAAGCTCGAAGGGTATTCCGATTCGGATTTCGGATGCTGCAAAGTCAATTCAAAATCAACAACTGCAGGATGCCAGTTCTTTGGTCCTAGATTGGTTACCTGGCAGTGTAAGAAACAAACGTCTGTGGCGTTATCTACTTGTGAAGCGGAGTATGTTTCTGCTAGCAGTTGCTGCTCTCAGATCTTGTGGATACAGCAACAGATGCGCGACTACGGTTTGCAGTTTCTTAACACACCTCTTTTTGTTGATAATGAGGCTGCAATAAATATAACTAAAAATCCAGTACATCACGCTAAAACTAAACACATAGAAATTCGTTATCACTTTATTCGTGATTGCTTTGAGAAAATGTTGATACGAATTGAGAAAATCCACACAGACGAACAGAAAGCTGATTTACATACCAAAGCTTTTGATAAAAATCGGTTTAAATATTTGTTAAAACTGAATGGTATGAAGCTTCTGTCGGTGTCAGATGGCATAATTGGCGTTGATGAGAGTACTGTTGCGGATGAAGACGAGAAACAATCTGCAATGGTTTGTCGAATTTTTACTTGTTTTGGTATTTAGGGGGAGTAGATGTTTGTACATAGTTTATTTTCAGAAAATACAAAAACAGTAAAAAATGCAAAAATAGAAAAACATGATAAAGTCTGAAAAAGAGCTTGTGTATATAGGGAAAATGATAGTACATCAGCTAGACGATTACAGTATGCTAAAGATTTGTAAAGTTTAAAAGAGTTAAACAATCTCACTGATGATGTGTCGATAGGTTTTCACACATTTAGTAGATTTATTCGGGATATAAACCTAAAATTCAAACTTGTGAATTCGTGGGGAACACTACTTGGATATATAGGTAACCCCTGAAATCTCGTTTGAAAGGTCTCTTAATCTGATATACTAGGTCTTTATACTCTATGATGTCTGGGGTATTATTCCGGGACTTCTGCTGAACGGTGGTTCTGACCTAGTCCCTGGCTAATACTTGCTGCAATGCTTGAAACACAGCATTAAACCCTCAGCATGCTGAAACAATAAAATTGATATATGCTGCTGTTGTAAGCAAAAAGATCCTCTAAAGGGGACACACCGAAAAGTTGAAGCTGATATCTCTCTGCGTATACGGAAGTATCGATCTGAGATCCCTCGGCCCTTGCATACCTAATTTATATACAGATATCATTGTAGTATTCTCACCTGTAAGACTGATTATTGGGATTCTGGATACGGGAGTATATTCAAGAGGTGGGACACATGAATGAGCTAAGTTCTTAATTCATCTAAATCGTATCCTGAGTAAATTGAAATTTGTGTGGGAATTTAAGATGGATCAGTATATCGACAATCGAGGTGAATTATTTAAATCTGAGTATGTAATGTAGCTTAACGGTACTTGTAATTTGTCTGAAAAGCTGATATGATTCCCTGACATGCTCACCAAAAATATGTTTGTAAATAGTTTACTTTGTTTACTTTCTGAAAGTTAAGTTTTCTGTATTTCATTTCTTAGTTTAGAACACTTTGATAAAATCCAAAAAGATTTTATTTCTGCTTTATTTTCCGACAAACCAAAGTGGAGAGTTGATTGTTGGATTCTCAGATGTTTGAAGCAGATGCAGGAGATTCTGGACTGAAGAATGAGGAGAGCTTACTTTGAAGAAGTTTGAATTGTTTGAAATGATAAAAACAAGTTCATTAACTTGATACTTGTTATTTTCAGAAAATGTTTGAAATTGTTGTTTTAAAGTCGGTATTGTTTCGTTAAAAGATCAACCAAGGTCATTAATTTGGACTTGGTAGATTAATCAAGTAATCAGGGTCATTAACTTGGATCTGAATACTTGAGTGGATTTCTAGAATTGATTGAGTGTGTGTTTTTGTGATTGAAAAGATAGAATTGTAATGTTTGTTGGTTGAGTAACAGATTTGGTCTTCATTATTCCCAATGGAAGCAAATTGTCAAAGCTTGAACCAGATATCTCAGATTCAGCATATCGAGAGGGGGAGTCTGTGAAAGGGGAGTCTGGATCAACAGCATATGGGAGTGTGAAGATAGAGTGCTTATGATGAAAAAACGGAGTTAGAGAAAAGACTAAGACTGAAGACTCAGGAGCTGAAGACTACGTCAACATCCAAGGGGGAGTCTGTTGATGCACAAGAATGTCTGTTGACTGCATCTTCAACAAGTCTTAGTTCAAGAAAGTCAATATTGAATCTTAAATGTAAAATTAGGGTTTAGTTTTGAGTTTAGAAAGTGTTTCAAGGGGTTCCGTTTGAAACTGTTTCAAACGATGAGGGTTCCGTTTGAAACATAGGGTTCCGTTTGAGATTGAAGTTTGTAATAGGGTTCCGTTTGAGATCTATCGTTTGAACATGATATGTGTAGTTCAAACGGAAGGGTCAAAGTCTATATATAGGTGTGTGAGTGTCACATTTCAAACGGAACAGTTGAAGGTCATTGTATGTGAGCGAAGGTGCTGTCAAAATTTCGTTAGAAATCATTGTAAAAGCTCACGGTTGATAATATAAAGAAAGATTAAAGGATACAAGCTGTTTTGGACATCGTTTACTTTGATTCCGCCTTAGTAATTGATGTTGAACTACCTTAACTGACTTTCAGGGTCACGTACACGATCCAACATCATGAGCTTCGATCGTGAAAACCCTTCCTTGCTTGTTTCTTCCCAGGGCAATCTTTCCTAAAGTTCCCTGCTTCACCACATCTGTAGCAACCTGGTACTCTACCTTTATCTTTTCCATCTGGATTCTTCACCCAACAGGCATCCTTGTTGTGTCCTTCTTTCCCACACTTTCCGCACTTAGGCCTCAGACATCGACCTTCATGGTGAAAATTGCATTCCCCGCACCTCGGCTTAGTCCCCGAGTAAACTTTACCACCGACCTTATTAGTGGCTCCATCAGTTTTCCTGCCATGCGGCGGTTTCACTTTCTTTCTTTTGTTTGCTTTAGAGCTTCCATAGCTGACTTGGGTGCCCATCTTTAGATTTGAGGACTTCCTTTTCTTGTTGCCTGATGACTCCACATGAGTCTCTTTCTTGTTATCCTCAGGTTCCGAAAATTTTCCCATGCATAGAGCTTCTTCAGTAAGAGTGACACTCAAATCGATAGCCTCTGCGATGGTCGAGGGCTTTGAGGAAGTAACCATGCTCCGGATCTGAGGTGCAAGTCCCCAAATGAATCGTTCAACCCTTTTGAATTCCGGCTTGACTAGGTAGGGGACGACCCTAGACAAGTCGTGAAATCGCTGGACATATTCAGGATTCTTCGGTCCGTCCATTTTCAAATTCCAGAACTCCACCTCAAGCTTCTGGATTTCGGCCCTAGAACAGTATTTCTTTTCCATCATTTCCTTGAGCTCGTCCCAGCTCAGTGCATAAGCAGCATCTGCACCAAGGGTTTGAACCTGAAGGTTCCACCAGGAGAGTGCGCCATCTAAGAATAACCCTGAGATAAAAGTAACTCTCTGCTGGGGCGAACAGTTACTCATTCTTAGAACAGAGTCAGTCTTTTCTACCCAACGAACAAATGCAACGGCACCTCCTGTGCCATCAAAATTCAATGGCTTACAGTCCAGGAATTGTTTATAGGTGCAGCCAGTTGGAGGGTTATTTCTGGAAGTGCCACCGCTGTGTTCAGAGCGGAGGGCTTCATGTCGTGCAATTGCCTGTGCGATACGTTCTTGAAGCTCAGCTTCTGTTCTTGGCAACGTACTGGTGTTTGTGTCATGTCTGGGTGGCATTCTCTTCTGTCAAAAGCATGGGATGGATTAGACAACATTCCATAATTGTCTATGAGGTACATAGTACCATAAGTGAATGTGTAATCACCCAATATCACATGCATATATATATTCAACAATGTATGAGCGAGGAAACAATTATTGAGCCTTCACATAGGTTTGGTAACTTGGCTTATTGTTTGTAATAATGTACTCGAGGCTACATCGCCCTGGTCATACAAGTTTCATAAAGTGTAACGTCACTGAATCTTTCTGAATGTTATTCCTCTTCTCTTGCTTAAATATCGTTTTTCAAACATCTCGTACACGGGTAGACACGAAGTAGGCAAGACAGGTTTCCTACTTTATAAAGTGCTAAAGCACTGATCTAGGTATTGTCCTACCATTTGAAGGTGTGAACACCTAGAGTTTATTTTTGTGTAGTGATCGTTAGCTTGGCTCGCAGAGTCCACCAGGATTTCCATGCACTACAAGTCGTTATTATGTGGACCCCCGTAATAATAAATTGTCTTGCACAGTTACCCCAAATTTTCTCTAGTCCAAGCAGATGATCAATCAAGGAGGGGACACTACTGTCCTTATACCTTTATCATGGAAAGGACCATTGCAGTGGTCCACGCGTTAACACTCGTTGTCGTTATGCGTGAATAGGCACGATGATTAAATGAAATAGGAATAAAGAGAATTCCAAGTAGTTGGAGGGGCACCTTCAAGATGAATACTTCATCTTCCTTTTCTGGTCAAGTATGTCATCAATCTTGCTTCACATAAGCCGCATGGATCTCGTCTCGTTGATTAAGAATTCGTTCAAGGTTGCCGCCTCTGCCTCGTCATCATCATCGTAGTCAGGCACCTTCACGATCGAGGGGGAAGAGCAGCCATCTCTTACGGAGGCAAGCTCAGAATCTTGTTTGGTAATCACTCCAGCCATGAGCTTTGTAATGAACGCGAGGCCAATAGCTTCATCGTGCGAGTCAAGTATAGTAATAGGAGTCGGAGTCGGAAGTATCTTATTCACGTCAATAATCATTTCGTACACTTATTTGTATGTATTCACGTCAATATTTATTCCATACACTTATTCGTATGTATTCACGTCAATATTTATTCCGTACACTTATTCGTATGTATGTATCGATAAACAAATATGTTACTTAGCATAAACAGGCATTTCGATGCATCATATCACATATTTTTTTTTGAAAGGAGACTTTCATTAAGAACCAGCCGAACCCGAAGACCGGGACGGACCAACCAAACAACAACGCTACATAACTACAATATAACAAAATTACACCAATCGCTCTACACTAAAGAGCGAAAGGACGATCTATATTTCATCCAAAAGAAACCCAAAGACCTAACTTCACTAAAAACATCTTCCACGTTAACCCGGGAGCCCGAAAAAATCTTTTTATTTCTAGCCAACCAAAGACACCAACACGACGTAAACATAATACCTTGCAAAATCTTCTTTTCCAGCGACCCCAACCTAACAAATTTGTGAATATCCAGAAGATCTTTGACCGAGAAAGCGAAGATATACGGGATTCGGCACCATCTACTAACCTTTTGCCAAAGAGTTGAAGCAAACTGACAGGAGATAAATAGATGATCCGCTGATTCGTCTTCAAAACCGCAAAGAGGACATTCCCCAACTTCAGCCAGAATACCTCTAGAAACAAGGGCATCAGAGGTTGCATCATATCACATATAACTCTCGTTTTTGGGGGGTCATTTTTCTAGTTGTCGATTCACGACAAAAACACTACTTGGTACTGGTTATCACCAAGGGTGTATTTTATCTTTGGCAAGTCTAACTCGTGTAGACTATGCCTTAATTGGCACCTTATCTTGAGGGTATTCCCTACTAACGTCCTTGCCTTATCTCTTTTTTTAAAAGTGTTTGACTCGTGGATCTTGACGCTTACGTGAATGCAATGAAAACCTTTTTGTAAAACATTTTTGTGAGAGGACTCTAGTGATTGTAGTCTAGACTCGAGAAGGAATCCTAGTTCACTACAATCGAAGCTCTGATACCAAACTGTCACACCCTGTCTTTTGCGGAAGCGTATGATGTGTGACTGGTTTAGTATCATTGCATTCAATCGTAATAAACAACTACATGATCAAAACAATGTCCATCCATTCATAAAATTTATGTATTACAAACATTGTTTATTCAAGTTTTTAAAACACAACCTTCGACTAGGTTACAAACCAACAAAAGTGGATGACATCTAGACTTCTAGTTACGACACCTGCGTCCAAGATCCATCCTGTTACCTGAAATACATGTAATTTGGAAAACATCAACAAAAAGTTGAGCGAGTTCATGCGTCTTGTTTGTGTAATGTGATTCTTGTAAAGCTTTGAGAGACTCCTTTGTAAACAGGTATGAAAAGTGTGTATGAACATGAATGTTTTACAAGGATTTTAAGGCATGTGAGGACATAGGGAGCACTCGTTATGGCTCATAGGGAGCACTCGTAAAGGCTCATAGGGAGCACTCGTAATGGCTCATAGGGAGCACTCGTAATGGCTCATACCCTTGTCGATTTTCCTCGACTGTGTTGATTAACCTCGACTGTGTCAATTTCCCTTGACTGTGTCGATTAACCTCGACTGTGTCGATTAACCTCGACTGGGACTCTGAAGCACTACTAGGTATTAGTTGTGACCATGAGTGGGGTTCGGCCGTACCCGTTAGATCTAACCCTCGTCCCTAATTAAGTATTAATGGCATTTCGATATCTTGTCTATGCTCACATGATCTAGTATTTCACAGGCATTTCATACCGTTTTAAGTATTTGTAACATGTATTCCACCCCCGAGAGTTATAAAACCGAAAACAGTTAAAGAAAAGGGGGAGCATGAACTCACTGTTTTGCGTCTTCAGTACTCGTAACTCAAATCTCATCAGCAAACACGACTACCTACAATGTGCTAGGGTCTATTAGATGAGCGGGCCGTGCCTTGCCGTAGTATTCATGTTTTGAGTTACGTTTCCTTTATGTCTTTAACTTTACCCAAAGTTATATTACTTCTCAAGTATTTATTCTCGTATTTCCTTCCTAAGGATGGGAGTATTTCATACATGTATTCTCGTATTCTTGTATTTGTAGTTTCCAAAATAATATATTTTCACTTAGAAAATATATGTAGACTTGTTTTGTCCAAAAATAATGTATCGTCAAGAAAAATATATTTTTCTTCAAAAATCATATATCTTCTAAATATTCTAAGAAAATATATTTTTTTTTACTTCCAAAAGTAATATATTTCCTCTTTGTCGAAAATATTATATACTTTGTAATAATAACGAAAATCATATTTTCATTTCTTGTGTCCCAAAATAATATTTACCAAAAATATATTTGTAACGGCATTCTCCGAGATATTTCATAAGTTACGTTCTATTGTTCGGTTCCATAATATTGTGTGTAACTTATATTTCATTCCTTGTAATTTTTGGTATTATTTTGGATTGTAAGTTCTTGGTATTTTTGTTAAGTCATATTATTTTAAATCCAAAAATAATATAACTATACACAAAGTTTACACATATTCACACAAGTGTCTTTAGTATAACATATACATTCTAAATATATATTTATCCATTTTTATTTAGAAAAACAACCTCCGATACTTTGTATTTTTGTAATAAAACCTATGGCAAAGTTTATATTGAAAGCGTAGTTTAAAACATGCTTGTAAACACTTGTTTAGAAAATATTTTCTAAGTGTTGGAATTTTTAGAAAATTTCGCCATAGTTTCCTTTGTAAATGGAGGTGTCCATGCTATTTAGCATATCATTTTCTTTTCAAAAATCATTCAAACAACCAACAATCATACCCTAATCATCTTACACTTACCAAGTGCAAAAACTATGCACTTTACAATATAACATGAACTTGATCTTTTCACAAAAACGCGTGGTGACTTGGTAAAGTGTTTAGTGGTTTTAGTTACCCTCCAAAGTGTGTTTACTTCTTTTAAAATCCCAGTCTTGCAAAGATTTGGTGTTTACAACTTGTAAACATAATTTACAAAAATGTTTATCCATAGCATTTTCTTGTTTCTCTAGGGTTTATTTACTTGTATTTCCACTAAAAATAGTGTAGATTTAATAAAAATCACGATCTTTCAAGAATCATCTTTTTAAACTTGGTTTCTTTAGAAAAATCATTCACAAGTCTTGGATTTACAAGATTACTAGTTCACTTGGTTTAGTACTTTTCAAGAAAAATCATTTTACTTTCAAGTTCATGTTTAATCAAGGAGATGGTTATTTCATGTTGTTACATAATCATCCCTTATCTTGCTAAATCATGTTTTTAATCATAATCTAGCAAGTTCCAAGTAATGATCAACATCAATATTTCTAGTAATCATCAAGCAAACATCAACATATTCAAAACAACTTCATACTAACAATATTTCATCATATTTCATCTTTAGGTTTCAAGATTCAAGTGCATGTTCTTTTAGTGTTCTTGTTATTTCAACATGTTATATCTTTTAACCACCATAAATATGAAGTAACAAGAGTTTATAAGGATCTTACAACTAGCTTAAAGCTAGGGAAGAACTATGATGAAGATTGAGTGGATAAAAGCAAGCAAAGGTGGTCCTTCAAGTTCCGTGAGCACCAATCTTCCTAAAGCACCTTGTAACACCTTGAGATAACCTAGGATTGCTTGGAAGTGGCTTGAAGGATGATGATGATAAAAAGGGGGTGTTGGGCCGTAGCCTTAAGGGAGAAGAGGGAGGAGTTGTGGTGTTTGTGAAGATGAAGCTCTAGTCCATTTTTATAACCATTAATGCTATTGTCCAAGAGTTTATGTGTCTCTAAAAGTACATGCAAGATCATGGCATATCCAAGAAAGATTTAAGTGGAGATTTAAGGAAATCTTGTAAGGATTATGGTGGGGGGCCACCTTGAACCGTGAACAAGAAGAGGGGAGGGGGTCTAAGTGTAACTTGTAATGGTAAGTTAGATAATTTGTTGGAAGGTAAGTGTTAAATCTAATGTTTATGTGTAGGATGCATTACATAGTGTGTTAGGGGGTTCGGGAACCATAACTAGCTCAGAAAAATAAAAACAATGCTTCTAGTAATATTTTGGTGTTACGGGTTATGTCCTGTTGTTCGGTTAGATACCGGTTCGTTAAAGTGTCAAGTGATTCCGTTTAGTGTTCATTAAGTACCCTTTTGTGACACTTTTAATTCCCGACACTTAGGAAAGCATACAGGACCATTCTGCCATATTTTTTTATGTAATAATCTTGTTAAATGCTGAATTTTTGCTGATTTGTGCAGAATTCTGCACTTTATGCGGGTTTTAGGCACTTTCCGGCACTTTGTCTACCACTTAGGCATGCAGTTTTGGGGTTCTTACTTCCCTAAACACTATGCTAGTGTAATACGTCATCTTTGGCTCATACTGGGCCTCAAAATACTGTCTGTCTATGTACTGAACTACGTCAGCATTTTTGTTTGTCTGGTAACGATGCCAATTATGTTCTGTGTATCATTAGAACTATCTCGTGTTGCATGTAGCAACAAATAAAGTCTTGTATCATGAAATGCCATTGTATGTATATAACAGTAATAAAAAATTCATTTGTCTTGTAAACTAGATCATGCACAATTATTTAAGCACATATTACTGTTCAATTAGTGTACGAAATGTACAGAAAAGTGACGGTTGTCACACCTCAAGCCGGCTTTTGACTAAGAATCAAGTCGAAAGTCTGTTCGAGTATGATTTCACCCATGTTTCGTGTAAAAAGTTGAATTAAAGTTCTAGAATCAAGTGTAAAACATGATATTCATCAGTTCTGAGCCGGAAACAGAAGGAATTCCGTCAGATCTGGTATGAAAGTGTGACTTTTCCTTAGATTTTGTTTAATAGTTGTGAAAATCTATTAGATCTAGGGTCGTTCTTGCTCAAATGGTGCTCCACAATAGTTTGTACCAACTTCTGAGTGGAAACCACCTCCAAGAGACCCCTAATCAGTTGATTTTCCTAGAAATATTGAAGTGTTTGTGCGATTTTGATGAAGAATCATGTGTAGAAGTGTTAAATGACTAAAGTTGTACAAGAAAATAAGAGAAATACTTACAAGTTTGCCTTGAATCGAGTGAAATGTGCTTGTAAGGACTTGGGAGTGCGTGTGGTCGGATGACAGAGGCAAAAGTGTGAAATGAGAGCACAAGTGGGGTATTTATAGGTGATAGTGACAAGTAAGGCGGTGTGAGTGCGTAATGGGTCGGATGGCTATTCGGTCGAACGGTCATCCGATCGGATGTCCATTCGGACAGCCGAGACCCGTTTGCTAGTTCACTGACTTTGGTTTGTTTTGCGAGCTAGATTAAGCGTTGTGTTGCGTATTATTGTGGGTAACCATTACAATGGTATAATTATATAATTAACACAAGAATTTCCGTCTTTCAAGTTTACGTCCACCCTAGTTTATCATTCAATTAAGTATCAGTTTCTCGTTCACAAGCATCCATAAAGTATCAAAGTTTCTCGTCTGATAAGTATCAATAAAGTATCAAGTTTCTCGTTCAATAAAGAATCAAAGTTTCTCGTTCCCTAAGTACCAAGTATCAAAGTCTCTTGTTCAATAAGTATCTAGCATAACAAGTGTCAAGTTTCAAGATTCAAGTTTCAAAGCATCACAAGAGTCAAGATTCAAGTATCACGAAAGAGACAATATTCATATATAACAACCCTCCAAAATATTCCGACACCCTAAAATATATTAAAATACTCTAAAATGTTCTAAAATGTACCCCGTATGTGAAAACCGACCCCAAATAACCTTATAGTTAAAAATTAAGTAAAAAAAATTTTTCAGGGTCTCTCGCGTGGCGCGTAGCCTTTGGCTACCACCTACGCGGGCCGCGACAGCAAGGAGTAAGGGCTGCACCCGGTGCCGCCACGTGTCATCATCGTGTCGAAGCTAAACTCGACGAATCAGCAACCCTAGCCCTACGACCCCTACTACGCGGGCCGCGTAAGACGACCCTTTGGTCTACGCGGGCCTCGAGGAACCTGATTTCAGCCCCTATATAATGGGAGCTCGGGCCTTCAGTTTCCGTCGCTCACATTTCTTTCTCTCTCGAAAATTACATATAGTATAAGCTATTTCCGGGCATAATACCCCCCTAATTAATGAAGTTCTGCTCCGTTGTAAGTATTATAACCCCGGTTACGTATTAGATACGCTGCCCGATTGATCCAGGGTTCCGTAACGCCTGTCGAGGTTCTGCCCGACGTAGTCATTGGAATACCGTCTCGGGGAGGGTATTACTAATGTAAATATTGGGTTATTATACTAACACTTGTATATTTGTGTAATTAATAGATAACTACTAGGAAACCCTTAAAAGAAGTCTAAGACAACAATGTGAGTAATCCTTCTTTTTGTGTAAACCTTTTTGTGAGTAATCTCATTTTTGTAAACTGTTTTTACAAAACCTTAAATGTTTTACAATGCAATTAAGCAGTGATTGAGTCTTTGTAGTTCTTCAATTACTGCCGGTATGTTGGGGTTTTGTATACAAAATGTGGAACACATACCATTGGACAAAGAGTTAGCCAATGTGTAATATGACCCACCAGTCAGGATTGACAGTACTGAATGAGTAATTGTGTAGACATGAACATTGTAATAGCTCTCAATACTTTTAAAGGATAAAACGCTTCTTGATTAAACTGGGATTCACTCACCAGTATTTCCCACTGACAAAATGTTTTTAAACGCGTTTCAGGTAACAAAATGTGAAAACCAACTAGAAGCCAGCTTGACAGCACTGAAGGCTTGGAAAAAGTGGCTATAAAAGTTACCTAAATAAAAGAAGATGTTTTATTCAATAAAATAGGGATTTTCCCTATGAAAATGTTTGTAATGAAAACTTAGGTTTTATCCCAATATGTTTAATATTATAAAAGTGTCGTATTTACTCTGATAAATATTTCCTAACTACAGTCCTGATGAAATTTCCGCTACCAAAATGTTAAACACCGATACCACCAAAACTGGTCTCGCGGCCGCCCGTTCCTGGGAAAGATAGGGGACGGGGGTTGCGACATCATAAGAGTCTAGTATAGTTTTCAAGAGTCACGCACAAAGTATCACAAAAGCATCATAGAGTAAAAGTTTCACGTAACTAAACATAGTTTTAAGGCTCAAATAGGCAATATTAAGTATTACAGGGACGAGACTTGCCAAAATATGAAAGTTTCAAAACGCAGGGCGTTACTGTCTCCCCTCCTTTAGGAGATTTCATCCCCGAAATCTAAGAGGAAGACTGCTCGAAGAGCTGTGGGCACTTAGTTTTCATTTCACTCTCGAGTTCCCAAGTGAATTCGGCACCACGCTTTCCTTCCCATCGCACTTTAACTATGGAAAGTTTGTTGCGCCTCAACCGCTTGATTCCTCGGTCCATGATTTCAACCGGTTTTTCCACAAAGTGAAGAGTCTCGTTTATTTGCAAGTCTTCGATGGGAACATGAAGTTCCTCATCCGCTAAGTACTTTTTGAGATTAGATACGTGGAACGTTGGATGTACATTGCTAAGTTCTTGAGGTAAATCAAGTCGGTAGGCCACCTTGCCAATCCTTTCGAGTATCTTGAAGGGACCCACATAGCGAGGGGCAAGCTTTCCCTTTTTACCAAAGCGCATCACTCCCTTCCAAGGAGATACTTTGAGTAGAACGTGATCTCCAACATTGAATTCCAGAGGCTTACGCCTTTTGTCAGCATAGCTCTTTTGTCTGCTTCTGGCCTTGATCAAATTATCACGGATTTGAAGAATCTTATCCGTCGTCTCTTGAATGATATCAGGACCAGTAAGTTGCTTGTCACCAATCTCATGCCAACTGAGAGGAGATCGGCACTTGCGACCATATAAAGCTTCGAAAGGAGCCATCTGTATACTGGAATGATAGTTGTTGTTGTACGAGAACTCGATCAATGGTAAATGTACATCCCATTTACCACCAAAGTCGATGACACAAGAACAGAGCATATCATCTAGGGTTTGAATTGTGCGTTCAGTCTGTCCATCCGTTTGAGGATGAAAAGCTGTACTAAGATTCAAAATAGAACCCATAGCGGTCTGGAAAGTTTGCCAAAGACGTGAAGTGAATCGACCATCATGGTCGGAGATAATGTTAATGGGTATACCATGGCGACATATAATTTCATCAGTGTAGATTCGAGCAAGTTTCTCCACTTTGAAATCTTCACGAATCGGAAAAAAGTGGGCTGATTTGGTCAAACGGTCAATGATTACCCATATACTATCATGACTGGCAGGTGTTCGAGGTAGTTTAGTTATAAAATCCATAGCGATACTATCCTATTTCCAAACAGGGATTTCGGGTTGTTCAAGAAGACCTGAAGGACGTTGATGTTCAGCTTTAACCTTTGAGCAAGTAAGACACTTAGAGACGTACGCGGCGATATCCTTTTTCATACCAGGCCACCAATAAGTCATACGCAAGTCATGGTACATCTTATGGGCACCAGGATGAATAGAGTATCGGGATTTGTGAGCCTCATTCATAATGAGCTCACGAAGGTTATCACGTTCTGGCACCTAGGTGCGATTGAGATAGTACTGAAGTCCATCAGACTTTGATTCAAGTTGATCAATCGTAGCGTCATGAATTTCCACATTTAGACTTCCTTCGTTTGCTGACGAGTATTGAGCTTCACGGATACAAGCATGAAGATCACTAGTGATCTGAGAACAGAGAATACTACTAACATGAGTCTTACGACTAAGAGCGTCGGCCACGACATTCGCCTTGCCACGATGGTAGCGAATTTCACAGTCATAGTCGTTAAGTAACTCCACCCATCGTCGCTGACGCATATTCAGTTCTTTCTGGTTAAAGATGTGTTGCAGGCTCTTATGTCAGTGAAAACCACACACTTAGTACCATATAAGTAGTGTCGCCAAATCTTTAACGCAAAAACAACTGTGCCAAGCTCTAAATCGTGGGTAGTATAGTTTTTCTCATGTATTTTGAGCTGGAGGGAGGCATAAGCGATGAACTTATCCCGTTGAATGAGCAAACAGCCCAGGCCACGGTTTGAGACATCACAATATACCACAAAATCATCATTTCCATCAGGAGGGCAAGTACATGAGCGTTACAAAGTAGATTCTTAAGAGTCTGAAAAGATTCCTCTCGCTCAGGACCCCAAGAAAAAGGTTTCTCTTTCTGAGTCAACGAAGTAAGAGGAACGACGATCTTTGAAAATTCCGAGATGAATCGACGAGAGTAACCCGCCAATCCCAAGAAGGAACGAATCTCAGATGCAGATTTAGGCGTACTCCAGTTCTTCACTGCTTCGATTTTGGAAGGGTTAATGTGAATTCCTCAACATGCCCGAGAAATTGTACTTCATTAATCCAAAATTCACATTTAGAAAACTTTGCGTATAAGCGTTCACCACGTAATAGTTCTAACATAAGACGTAAATGTCGTTCATGATCAGCTCGAGTTTTCGAATAAATAAGAATATCATCAATAAAGACTATCACAAAACGATCCAAATAAGGTTTACAAACATGATTCATAAGGTCCATGAACACGACGGGTGCATTGGTCAACCCATAAGGCATAACCACGAACTCGTAGTACCCGTAACGAGTGCGAAAAGCGGTTTTGGGGATATCTTCTTCGAGAACACGGAGCTGATGATAACCAGATCTAAGGTCGATTTTAGAGAAACAGCTTGCGCCTTGTAGTTGGTCAAATAGATCATCGATACGAGGGAGAGGATAACGATTCTTAACGGTGAGTTTGTTAAGTTCATGGTAGTCGATACACATACGAAATGAACCATCTTTCTTCTTGACGAATAACACGGGAGCACCCCAAGGTGAGGTACTTGGACGTATAAAACCTTTATCGAGTAGTTCCTGCAGTTGGCTGGATAATTCTTGCATCTCAGAGGGTGCAAGTCGATACAGAGCTTTGGCAACATGAGTTGCACCAGGTATAAGATCAATACGAAAATCAGCAGATCGAGGAGAAGGAAAACCAGGAAGATCTTCAGGAAAGACATCAGGGAAATCACACACTACTGGGAGATCACTTATGCTCTTTCCCTTGCCCTTATGTTCCACTATGTGGGCCAAGATGGAAAAGTACTGTTTGCATAAGCATCTGTTCGCTTGAGTGCATGACATCAACATCAGTCCCCTAGAAGGTCGGTCTCGATAGACGTGCAAAGTATCACCAGATGGAAGAGGTAATCGAATGTACTTCTCGTGACAGGCGATTTCAGCATGGTTCTTACGCAACCAATCCATGTCGATTATGATATCAAAACTACCCAATTGCATGGGTATGAGATCAATAGTGAGAACGCGATCTTTAAGAGTCAGGGAACAATCACGGAGGATAGAATCAACTAGGATAGACTTACCATCGACAATCTCGACAGAGAATGACTTAGGTAGTTTAGACCGTGCACAGTTTAACAAAGATTCAAATTCTACGGACACAAAGCTTTTATCGGCACCAGTATCAAATGGTATCGAAGCGTAAAGATTATTAACGAGAAACGTACCATTAACGAAGTCATTGTCGTTACGCGCCTGATTAGCATTTATGTTGAACGCTCGTCCTCGAGCGGCTTGCTGTTGCTCCTGATTCAGCTGGGGGCACTGGGGACGAAGATGATTGGTGTCCCCACATTTGTAGCAGGCTCTCACGTTGTTTGCAGGTTTAGGGTTCTGTGGAGCTGGTAGAGCTGGAGCCGCTTGCTGAGCTTGATTTTCTTAATGGCAGTAAGGAGCGGTATGACCATAACGATTGCAGTTAGTGAACAGGCGACATGCAGCGCCGACAGGATAATGATAGTTGCAAGTGGCACACTTGGGATGAATCCCTGTGTATGACTTCTTGGTGTTTTCTGGAGCAGGAGGGTTAGCGGCAGCAGGCACAATAGCATTGCCCGTAGGGTTTGCATTTGCAGCAGGGACAATTGCATTGCAACCAGAACCTTGAGACTTTCGTTTCTTATTCTTGCTGCCACTTGGCTGCTGGGTAATCTGGTTTGCAGGTTTCGAGGGAGCAGAGTTTCTAGATTGTTTATCACGAACGCGGTTGTTGTTCAAACTTGCTGCAAGACGGTAAACCTCTTCAATAGAGCTGAGTTGAGCTGCTTCAATGGCGTCACGCATAGCAGGAGGTAACCCATGAATGTACTTGGTGATCATGCGCTTAGGAGTAGACAACAAGTGTGGTACAATGATGCAAAGTTGCTTGAAACGGGTAGTATAAGCCAAATTGTCATCACCCACTTGTTTCAGATGCCATAATTCATCCTCAAGTTTCTGCTGCTCATGCGGAGGGCAGAATTCAAGCATCATCATCTCCCTAACCTCGGCCCAAGGTAAAGCATAAGCTTCTTCATTAGAACGGATGTTTCTCTCATTCGTCCACCACTCTAGAGCTCTTCCTTGAAACACGCCAGTTGCACTCCTAGTCTTTAGATGCTCAGGGCATTCACTGTTGATGAAAGTAACTTCTATGTTGTTGAACCACTCCAGCATTGCGGTCACTCCATCACTGCCCGTGAAAGGCTTAGGGTTGCAAGAGACAAAGTGTTTGTAGTTGAAGCTCACAGGCTTAGGTTTGTCTGCTTCAGAATCAACAGAGGAGGGAGGAGTGTTTGATCCCTGGATTTCAATGACAATCTTGGGAACAATGCGTGCAATCTGATCGGCCATAAAAGACATCATCTTTTTCTGAGTGTTGGCCCGTGACTTCTTGCGTGGGTTGTTAAGACGACTCGACGACATCTAAAGATTCAACAAAGAGTCGGGTAAGACTCGATCATAATGTTTTGTTTAAGTTATAGTTTCAAAACACATAGTATAGCATAAAGTTTCGTAAAGACTCAAGTTGTTTCACATATCACAAGACGTTCAACAAGTCTCACATTGTTTAATAGCATAATACGTTCAACATGTTTCACATAGTTGATCAAGTTGTTTCACATAGCGTAATGTTCAATTATGTTTCCCATAGTTTCAAGACTCCCATGTAGTTTAATACAATGAATAAAGCATCATAAATTTAGTTCGATCCTGAGAGATTATTGTTAATGTTTTAGATTGCGGTGATTTGTGCGATTCGTGTAAAAGTTTCGAAACAAAGCGTCAAGTATAAAACCATATGTAAAATCGAGACAACATAAAGGATAGGCTCATAAAACATAGGAGTGTTTCGGTTAGAGAAACGTTGACTAACCAAAGTGGATCGAACCCCTTTCGAATTAAGATAACGTGCCTTGGCTTACTTAGATAAATACGTCATCGATGTTAGGCCTATGATATTTGTCCTTTCGGTCACTACACATCCCTAATTAATTGTGAATTTTGAGACTTTGGGAATTTTGAGACTTTGGCGAGACTGAAAATCAAGGAGTGGGACTAGTCATCAAGATGTGAGTTTCACCTCTAACTTGACAACATCATACCCTAATAGTGTCGGTACTTATCAATAGATAAGACCTACTAGATTATGAAGTGGAAATTTCCCTTCAAGGTTTGGAAGTCACTCTTGACTTGAGGGTAAATCTTGTGCAAAAATGAGAGTCGTCATCAAAGGCGGGGATCACCCCTGTTTTGATGAGTCGTTTCGAGAGTGTTTTCAAGCGTCCAAGTGTGTATTGTGTTAGCCTTAGGAAAGGCATGTAAGTTTAACAGGAAAGTGTTGCTAGGAAGCATGTACGGTAGAATACACAAGTTTTAAACAACAAATAAGAGTCAAGATTCCTAGAACTATAGACTAGGCAAAAGCATTCCTACTTTTCCTAATTCCCTATAGTTATGGCTCTAATACCAATCTGTCACACCCCAACCGATGGTGGAAACATCGGGGCGCGGCACTAAGCGAACCAGATTGCTCATGAGAATCCACAACACTAATAATTTCAATATAAATTAAATAAGTGTCACGAATTTGTCTAAGAGTCAAACCACATAATCCATCAAATACATCAAAATTCAAACATTGTTCAAAAACAGTTTAATTTATCTAGATGAGTTTCTAAGCATCATCCTAGCTCGTTTCTTGGATCCCAGCTACTATCAACCTGCAACATGTATTAAAATACTATCAACAAAAATGTAGGCGAGCATACAAGTTTGAATACGTAGCATAATAGTTTAAAAGACTCATATCCATCATGTAAACATAAAATAAGTTTCACCATGCTATTTCACGCAGTCCAAGTGATAGCCCAAGTTTCCAATGCATTAAATGCCTTTCCCAAAGACTAAGAGGAGGTTAAATGTCTCATCCTAACAATACCCCAAAGACTAACGGGGAGTCGCATTACCCCTAGGGGTGTTCACGATCCGATCCGATCCGATCGAGGGTCTGCTCATGCTCGGATTGAATTATAACCGATCCGATCCGAGCGGATCAAATTTGTAAAACTGATCGCAAAAGTGATGCTCATGCTCGGATTGAATTTGAATCGATCGGCTCGGGTTCGCTCAGTTTTTTTCAAATCCTAAAAAAAAGCGAGTGGATCGTTTTCGCTCGATTGAATAATAAGGCTTCGTTCAACAAAAATAAATTCTAACTTAAAGTGCGAATACCCCGTACATATGTATGCTTGCAATAGATGCATTGTTTCGCCTCATACTTGTTGTGCTCTTCGAGTTATCGCGTACATATGTATGCTTGCAATAGATGCATTGTTTTTTTGGCACCATTTTCCCTTTGTACAAACCCTGAACATCTACAAAATGTACATGCACATCGGAAGAATTTTTTCTCTTTTTTGAACAAGCACCTCCGGTCGCTGTATCAGCTACATCGGTATCACCCGATTCATCAATTATTGGATTCGGGTCGTCCTCTCCATCAGTCAGATCAACATGAGCCGGATTCTCGTTTGATTCTTTGTAAGAAGACATCCTACCAAAATAAACACAATTATAACTACTGTAACAAACAGAAACATAACAGAAACCAATTAGTTACCAAATAGAAACGATTTAACATACAAACAGAAATAATCTGCTTAACATACAGAAACAATCTGCTTAACATAACAAACAGAAACCTAACAGACGATTAGACTGAAGTTATACGACTGAACGATTTAACATACCAAACGATTTATACAACTGAAACAAGTTATACAATTGTTATACGACTGAAACAAAACAAGTGATATTTACAAACGATTTTTATACAACTGAAACAACTCAAACAAGTTTAAAAAACAGAAGCAGATTAGAAAAAAAATAGAGCGACTCCCTTGTTGCAGATTGAAGACCGGAGATTGAAGACCGTCCGACGAACTGTTGCAGATTGAAGACCGGAGATTGAAGACCGTCCGACGAACAATTGCAGATTGAAGACCGGAGATTGAAGACCGCTCAGTTTGTGTCGGAGACTAGAGAGCGAAACACAGGAGCGGCGACTGAAAAGTGAGTGAATACTGAATACTCTTTTGAATAGGATTTAGGGTTAGATACTTAGATTTACGTATTAAATATTAAGTTGGGTTGAATGTGATTTGGGCTTTTAATTTTTTTTTGGGCTATTATATTTTTTGAGTTTTTAATCTATAAAATCTATAATATAAATATATATATTAATTATTAATAAAAATAATTCGAGCGAAACTGAGCGATCGACGAGCGAGCGGAGCTATGCTCATGCTCGGATTGAATTTGAATCGAACCGATCCGATCGGCTCATTTACAAACTGAGCGGGAATCGAGCGAGCAATTTTCGAGCAATCGTCGAGCGATCTTCGATCGTCGAGCAGTTTGGACAGCCCTAATTACCCCTATAGTGCTACCATTGTTAAGGCGGAACTACACACAAGGATTAAACGTTCACATAGCATAAAAGTCTCAAGTTTCACGAGGATAGAGTATGTTTCAAATAGTTTCAAGTGTCAAGTGTCTTGTTTATAGAATACATGTTGCATCCCAAAAGTGTTTAAGAGAAAAAGGGATCGAGTATACTCACAGCAGGTGCTAACAACCAACAACTGCTTAAATTGGATCGAAGGGAGCGCTTGATCAGCCTGCGTGCGGGGAACAGAGCATAAGTCCTCTAAGAGCTGACCAGGTTGGGAACAGAGTGTTGAACGGTGCTAAAATTGAGATAAAGTGTCTGATAGTATTCCTGAGCAGATGGTTATCCGGACGGATGGTCATCTGGATGGATGACCATTCGAACGGATGGCCATTCGAACAGTGTGTGTTTACGAACTGATAAAGTTTCAAGTGTTGAGATCATAGTGTCCTATAAAACAAATAAGTGTCAAGATAATCAGATCATCTGGACGGATGTTCATCCGATCGGATGGCCATCCGGACAGACGATCAGTGAGTGAAGTTCGTGAGATATCTAAGTTTCGATTTAACGGAGACGGCGTAATGACGCATCAAACAACGGAAACATACCAAACCCAGCTCGTCGGTCGGCTGGAAACCACCCCTTTTCTAACCAACGAGTTGTTTTCGGTGTGTTTCATGTTTGGACTCGTCAAACTTATCAGTTTTCCGGTGAGATTCAGTCCTCAAGCCGGCTTTTGACTTAGAATCAAGTCGAAAGTCCGTTCGAGTCTGATTTCACCCATGTTTCGTGTAATGAGTTGAAGAAAAGTTCGAGAATCAAGTGTAAAACATGATGTTCATTAGTTCTGAGCCGGAAACAGAAGGCATTCCGTCAGATCTGGTATGAAAGTGTAACTTTTCCTTAGATTTTGTTTAATAGCTGTGAGCTGTTAGATCTAGGGCCGTTCTTACTCAAATGGTTCTCCACAATAGTTTGTACCAACTTCTGAGTGGAAACCACCTCCAAGAGACCCCTAATCAGTCTATTTTCATGGAAATATTGAAGTGTTTGTGTGATTATGATGAAGAATCATGTGTGAAAGTGTAAAATGACTAACTTTATACAAGAATATAAGAGAAATACTTAAAAGTTTGCCTTGAATCGAGTGAAATGTGCTTGTAAGGACTTGGGAGTGCGTGTGGTCGGATGACAGAGGCAAAAGTGTGAAATGAGAGCACAAGTGGGGTATTTATAGGTGATAGTGACAAGTAAGGCGGTGTGAGTGCGTAATGGGTCGGATGGCTATTTGGTCGAACGGTCATCCGATCGAATGGTCATCCGATCGGATGTCCATTCGGACAGCCGAGACCCGTTTGCTAGTTCACCGACTTTGGTTCGTTTTGCGAGCTAGATTAAGCGTTGTGTTGCGTATTATTGTGGGTAACCATTACAATGGTATAATTATATAATTAACACAAGAGTTTCCGTGTTTCCAGTTTACGTTCATGCTAGTTTATCATTCAATTAAGTATCAGTTTCTCGTTCACAAGCATCCATAAAGTATCAAAGTTTCTCGTCCGATAAGTATCAATAAAGTATCAAGTTTCTCGTTCAATAAAGAATCAAAGTTTCCCGTTCCCTAAGTACCAAGTATCAAAGTCTCCTGTTCAATAAGTATCTAGCATAACATGTGTCAAGTTTCAAGATTCGAGTTTCAAAGCATCACAAGAGTCAAGATTCAAGTATCACGAAAGAGTCAAGATTCATAAGAGTCTAGTATAGTTTTCAAGATTCACGCACAAAGTATCACAAAAGCATCACAGAGTAAAAGTTTCACGTAGCTAAACATAGTTTTAAGGCTCAAATAGGCAATATTAAGTATTACAGGGACGAGACTTGCCAAAATATGAAAGTTTCAAAACGTAGGGCGTTACACTCTGCGACGACATGTACTCGATGCCACTTGGAGTACCATCCCTTGTCATCGTGCGAACAATACAAGGAGTTCAAGAGATATCCAGATCTCTCATTGAAAGAATATATTAAGGGGAAAGAGGAGCATGTGAAGCAGTGCCCTGATTGCAAACTGACCATAGAGAAGACTGATCGGTGCAACCATATCGTGTGTTGGTCATGTGGGATTCATATATGCTGGGGGTGTCTTCAGAGTTTTGAGAGCTATCATGACTGCTATGCACATATGGCGATGACACTAGATCACTGGTTTTATGAGTTAACTAGTAATTATTAAGCTCATGCTTTACTTCCTACTTTATATATATATATATATATATAGGATATGGTTCAAATGAAAACCACTTTTATTGTGAAAACTCGAAAACTAACTAAAAAAAGCTTAAAAACACACAAAAAAAAAATTTTTCAATTTTTTTTATAAAAATCGCTAGTTTTTATATATGAAAAAAAACTTTTTTTCAAAAAAAAAATTTTTTTTTGTATTACACATGTGTAATAATACACATGTGTAGTATTACACATGTGCACTACACAAAAAAAAATTTCTTTTTTTTTTTTGAAATTTTTTTTTATATATAAAAACCTGCGAAAAATTGATTTGCAAAAAAAAAAAAAAATGGTATGTTTTTTTGGCTTTTTTAATTAGTTTTCAAGTTTTCACAATAACTAGTGGTTTTCATTTGAACCTTCCCCTATATATATATATATATATATATATATAGAGAGAGAGAGAGAGAGAGAGGCCGGTTAATGTACAATATCTCTTATCCTACATTATGTACGCGATGCCCACATCCGTACGATCTTCAATCCATCAAACGCGGGCGAAACTAAATTTATATCATTAAATTAATCAAATAAATATACATAAAAACAACCGCGAATGATAAAATTGATAATTTCTCTATCAAAATCCCAGTAATTTAGTTCGGTACCTTCTTCTTCTCCAACCGACTCTTCTACAATTCTGTATGTTCAACATGCGAATCATACAAACATACACACTGAACCCTAATTATTTGTCACATGCGAAACTAAATTAAATCCATTGCACATGCGAATTTATAATTAAAAAGTAACATAAACACTGAATCATAATTATTACTCAAACATGCGAAATTAAATTAAAAGTCAATGCACATGCGAATTTTATAATAAAAAAGTAACATACATCAAAATCCCAGTAACTTTACTTTTCTGTCATTCACATGCGATTTTATAATGAAAAAGAACACATACACATGCGAATTTATAAATCAAAAAGTAACATATACATGCGAATTGGTACAAAAAAACAACATGCGAATTTATCAAAAATTACCACATGCGAAATTGTTATAAAAGAAAACAACATGCGATTTTTATAATGCGGGAAGATGATCTGACGGCTGAGATTGTAGCGTACGTAATGTACGATAAGGGCATTTGTACAGTACACGTTACCTATATATATATATCCAAATTACATTAAAACGTTGGTTTCGCTGTAATTCTGTCTGGCGGAATTGTTGTAAAGACATGATTATCATATGATAAATATATAATTATGTTTCCTATGTCTAATTACAAACAAATTTGAACACTTAATTTGTTAAACTCACAGTTTAATGAAAAGTATAAGATTGATATTTCTCTTAAATAATAATAATAATAATAATAATAATAATAATAATAATAATAATAATAATAATAATAAGTACTAGTGATATGTACATATTCAAAAACAAAAAAGAAAAGTCAAAGGGCTTGGTAGAATGTGTAGCAGCTTTTGTTGTCATTTCAATTGCCTTTTTGCAGAAATTGCCATTTCAAATGGCTTTTTGCAGAAAGTGTACCGGGTAATCGCCATTTCAAATGGCTTTTTGTAGGTAATCGCCATTTCAAATGGCTTTTTGCAGGTAATCGCCATTTCTAATGGCTTTTTACAGGAAATCGCCATTCCTAATGGCTATGTGGCAGAAATTGTGATTAAAAATGGCGATTGTGCAGTATCTTTTCACTTTTCGCCATTACAAATGGCTTTTTGTGTGCAGGTGGCCAAAAATCACCGTTGTTAATGGCAAATTGTACCTAGTCAAATGATTGGGTCTGAACATTCTCCTACAAAAGTCTGAGAAGCCTACAAGAAAGGAAAAATCGCCATTTTAAATGGCTATTGCATCATTTGTGAAATATTTTTGCATGCAACATTAGTTGTGATTATGTTTTTGAAACAAGCATCACTTTAGTAAAAAAAACTCATTATATTTACTTATAAATAACATTTTTCTTATTTAACATACTTAATTACTTGTGTGAATTGTCTTTTTATTTCTTCAAACCTCAGTTTCCTATTGGGTTAGATTCTGTTAGATTTGTACGAACCGTTCAACTCTCACGAGTCAAGAATCATATAAAATAACTTGAGGGGAGATTTTATGGTCAAAAGGTGAGTTAAGAGAACCGTCTTTTGCATGTGATTTAATTAAAAAGTTGCAAAAACTGAAGCTTTTAATCTTGCAGGTAATTCTAGAAGTCGATCGCCTTGACTTGATTAAGGGAATACCGAAAAAGTTGCTGGCATTTGAAAAGTTATTTTGAAGATAATCCAAATTGGCATGATAAAGTTGTTGTACTGCAAAATGCTACACCAACAAGAACAGAAGTCCCCATGTGTATGTTTGACCATGTTGACTGTTTTCTTTCCTCATTCTACTGGTTCATTGGTTACTAGTGTGTTGTGTTTTCTCTCTTTCAAATGGGTTGTTTTTTTTTTTACAGATCAAAATTAATGGAAGATTTGAGACGCTTACATCAGTCTTAATTCATTTTTTGGTATGCCATTTTGATACGTCTTTAACAAATATCTTCTTATTTTCATGTTTTCTTTGACCCATAAGCAGGACCACCACCTAAGAGCATGTAGTCACATAGAGAATCTCCTAATTGTTTCCTAGCAATCGGAAAAGATTCTAGAATTTAGGGTTCTATCTACATTTTATTTAATTCATGAGTAGCTTTGAGGTGATCAAATTCAGGTATCTGGATTTTCGGACATCTGAATATTTCGGAAAATGGATTACAAAAACCGAATGGATTTCGCAAAAATTTTTAAAAAGTCAATCCGAAAAATCCAAATTATTTATTAATGTTTATTACTTTTCAATTTTTAAAATTACAAAGGTAATCCCAAAAATCCAAATTTTTATTAACATTTAGTACTTATCAATTTAAGAAAATATATTTTGGGTAATTTGGACATAAAAAATATATAAAAAAAACTATCTGAATCCGAATCCAAAAATTTCTGATATTTCGGGTTTGAAATATCGGATAATTCGGATTTGTTTCAAATTTAGATCTTTTAGCTCACCTCTATAAGAGGAGCCAAAACATAATTCATGTACACTGTAAACACACAATTCATGTTAAAACTTTTTTTATAATTCTCTTGATGATGATAAATCCATATTTAATGGAGGGTGATTAAAGTGTATTTAAAAGTAGAATGTGAGAGATGTTGTCACACCCCCAAAAATACCACCAGCGGGAACCCCCGCGAGGCGTGTGACGTACCAGGATCTAGCCACTAATCACATTGAACCATAAGTAAAAATAGAAATTTCCATTAATTGAGAATAGTAATATTCAAACATCAGTTTTGAAAATCAAACGTATTCAGTGGAAGCATTAAATATTGTTCAATAAGTTTAACATATAAAGTTTAGAAAACGATCCAACTTCGAGTGTCTATCCAATCGCCACGACCCATGACTACTCCAGCTTCCCAGACATCAACTCCCATATCATAGTACCTAATGGCCTGCAAGCATGCAGAAAAAGTGTATCAGCTTAAAGCTGGCGAGTTCACAGTTTTGTTAAACGTTTGGTTACCAAGTGTTCATTTTAAGATATGTTGATAATAACTCGATACCGCAAGACGGCTGTTTGTTTGCCCTTCCTCAACGCTCTATCAAACATTGGTCATGTGGTTAAGGTCATTAGTTCACACGGGTCCTATCCAGGTACGTCGTGAGGATGCCAAACCTAATAGCGCTATCAACTAATAACCATGTTGCCCTACAAGCAACTAGTTCGGTAGTAAGATGCGACTTAAGTGATAGAAGTGAGTGTATTATACAACAATGACATTTACCAAAATCTGCCTCATATCCCCTACAAGGACATGGGTTTGTAAAGTATCCCCTACAGGATGCAAGTTTGTTTGTTTGTTCCTACTGGATGCATGCTTGTAAAGAAAGTAGTAAACTCACATTTGATTGCTCGGTTAGACTTTTAAAGTGAATAGGAGTTGAGGTAGGTCAATCACGTCCTAATACGATTACCATTTAGTTTATTAGTGTGTTCATGTAAGGCACGAAACTCATACACGTATCATGCAATCACGTTGACAATTTACATACATATACCTATTTCACATATAATCACTTGTGATCATAGCACACAACAACTCACATATCATTTTCGTTGACATCAAACAGGTTTGATCATTCTCAGATAGCACAAACAACTTTAGATACACATCTAACAACTTATTACGTAGAGCTTTGATGTCCAGAACTGGGCTGTTTTCGGGTATTTTTTATAAAATAGTTTCCCTATTCCAAAAATTCCAAATAATTTACAGGACTTTCCAAGTGTTCTGCGTAACCTTGTGTAAAAATTTCAAGACCTAAATCATTACCAATTATTTATTAAAAATCATCTACTAGGATGCAATCAGATTCGTCACTTTCTGACTGCAGTCCACGGAAATATTTATCTAAAATCATAGTCTGTCCGATTAGCGAAATTCCAGTTGGAGATTTTCGGCAACATCCGTGTCCAGATACTGTACGAATTTCACGACCTAATTCTATCCAGTTTACAGGATACAACAAAAAAAACATGTAATTTCTGCAGAAAAAATGCAGCTTTTGCTGCTGTATAAAACTGTGCTTTAAAAATAGCAAACGACCTCAGAAAAATGCGATTCCAGCTCCATTTGAAGCATTTTCCAAAAACATACATTTTAGACTTTAGAAAATCAGTTTTTCGACATGTAACGACCTGTTTACAGCCAACTGAAGTTGGCTGTTTATGTTAATCAGCTTTCTGTTTTCACTTTTATGATACTAGAACAAGTTTAAACGATCATATAGTCCTAGTAACATCGACTAACAGCAAGTTAACTCATAAAATATCATCTAGCCTATCAAAAATCACACAAACCCTAGGTATAAAACATCATGATCATCGCAAAACGCAGCTTTAACACATAATAATCATAACTAACCTTGAGTAGAGATTAAAGGAACAAGAGGAAGGACTAGAATGTAACAACCCGATTTCGGAAGTCAAAGTACAAATCAAAGTCAAAATCAAAGGAAGAAAAGATTGCTAACTGGATCTGTCATTCATTGCTTAATTATTGCTTGTACTCCCAAACTTAGATAATCGATACTTTAAATTACATTTGTTAGTTGTATTATGTGGAAGTAACAATGCGATAAAGATAACTAAACGCTAATCTACTCGACGCTATCACATCGCTATCGCATCGCAACTCGAATTACAGGTTCTGGATATTGTTTTACGTGTGTGTGCTATTATGTGTTATTTGTGCATGTTTATATTTGTTTGAGGTGATTATTCTCAAAACGCAATCGCAACGCAATCTCATCGCGAACTCGAAATCTAAGGTTTACTTTTTTGATTATTAGTAGTTATATTATTTGTGTAACTAGGGTGTAATACTATCGCATTGCTTACTCGTAACGTATCGCAACGCTCAACGCACGAAACAAAAAGTCAGAAACCAACTGGCAAAAGCCATCCGATCGAAGGATCAGTCGATCGAATGGTCATCCGTCTGGATGACCATCCGATCGGATGGCCATCCGATCGGGAGGTCCTCTGATCCATCACACTTACACCGCTTTTTCTCCTCTCTTGCCTATAAATAACACCTGCTACATCAGCTTTTCACTGATGTGACGACTCTCTTTCGACCAGCACGCTTTTGTCCTATTTTCTCTCGATTCCTCGCGACCAGTATGTTATGCTTACACAGTGATTGTTGCCTGACACCTTAGCAACGATAGTACTATAGTTTGGACTCAGCACCTGTCGTGGATAGGGGTTGTTAAGAGTTTTTCTTCACGTGTCACAGTGGTGATATGTGTTGTGCATTTTACAACTCGTAGTCACGTCTGTGCATATTTGATTGTCGATAACCTACCTGCTTCACATTATACATGTTACATGCTTGTTATGCGTAAATCCATTTTGCTACTATTATACTAGTAAACTTGTATGCTCACCTTTACACTATGTGTATTGACTTTTATTTTAACGTATGTGACAGGTGTTTAGGATGTTGTGCTATGCTTGCTTTGTCGAAATCGAGCTAGGGGAGTCTAGAAACAAATCTAATAATTTATGAGTTGTCGAAACAGTTTTTATTTTGTCTTTGAGAACAATTTGTCTGTAATAACTGTGCTACTTTATATGTTATGGTATGGGACGTAATGCTTAAATATTTGGTAATCATAGTTGTTATGGAACTCATGGACAATCTGTTTCACTCAGTACCGCGCCCCGATGTTTCCGCCATCGGTTGGGGTGTGACAGATTGGTATCAGAGCCATAACTATAGGGAATTAGGCAAGACTCGACCTAGTCCGGGTCGATGTCTTAGAATTGACCTAGTCTATAGTCTAAGAACCAACAGACCGCTTCATGCAAACTCAGGAGAGTATCAAGTAAGGATTCTCGCTCGAATTCGCCTAACACTACACTCTTGCGCGGACATCGCATACTACCGCTTCGCGCAAGGTCAGCCTTTCCTAAGGCTGGCGATACGCACACAGTTTTCAAAACAAACGAGCAATTGGATCGAGATTAGGTGTGAGAAGCGCAAACTCTCGATCAAATCGCTCGTTCGACATGCAATTTTTAATATAAACACAAGAATTTGCGTTGAATCAGGAGTGAAATCCATACTTCGACGCGATTCTCCATATCTATCTCGTGATTATATCACACAAACAGGAATGGAGTTGTTAAGCTAGGGGTGAAACCCGCATCTTAATGACTTATTCCGCTCTATATTTTGGGTTTTACAAAACTCTCACCAAAGTCTCGATGGGTTCCTACGACTGGAGTCACGTAATGGTCGAAAGGATGCGTGCCGATCGCCCGGATTGAGGCAAGAGCACAGTCTATTAAGCATGCACGTGTACTCAAGTCCTTGAGAACAGTCGAATCACTTTGGATAGTCAAAGTCTAACACACCCAAGACATTCCGATTATCGCTGATTTTTACACTTTGTCGCATTTACGAGTTTCGATTCTGGACTCGCAACCGCTGATCCCTCGATTTTATGTGAAAACTTATGTGTTTTATGTGGTTTTCTTGTTTATGTGTTTTGATTTTGGAGATTTATATGCTTTTCGTTGTTCGCTTCGATAAACACACACAACTCGCTTATTACGTTTATCTCAAGTCGCTAACAAATCACTTATGTTACTATCAATCGCTACTCGCTACTCGCACTCGCAACTCTCGATCGCGATCGTAGCTTTGAAAGATAGGTGGATACGTGCAAAATATAGTATAAAGCGTGGTTTTGGCATGCTATATGTGCTTATGTGCTTACGTGCCTATGTGGATTATGTGCCTACGTGACTTATGTACCTATGTGATTACATGCCGATGTGTTCCTGAGCTTTATCTAGTAGTGGTATGTTGTGAGGTGAGTTTCGAATGCATAGTGTTTGAATCCTATGGCGATGTCTGATGCAGACAATGTCGTCATTTGGATCACATACTTCCCGCGCTGCCCGATGCAATCACGCTGACAAGCGTATCGTTTCCCTAGTCGAAAAGCAGATGGCTAAGGTCATCCGCAAATTGCTAGCGAACTTAATGAAAAAGCTAGCAAGTCCTCCGAGGAATCAAGGACCGACTCTCCCCGCGTTACTTTTAGCTTCAAGCAGTTTAAGGCCTGCGGCCCTAAGGACTTCACCGGAGAAGATGGGCCTACTGCCATGTTTCAACGGTTCGATGCAATTGAAGTCACTCTGCGCCAAAGCGCCTGTCCTGAAAACCTACGCACTGTCAACGCAACCGGCGTTTTCCAGTTCCGGGCTTTGGACTGGTGGACTGCCGAAAGGAACAGGCGAGGGAATGACGTAGCTTATGGGCTTACTTGGGAGGAGTTGAAGGAGATCATGATGAAGGAATTCTGCCCTCCCCACGAGTATCAGAAGCTGGAGGATGAGTTTTGGAACATTAAGCAAGAGGGTGGCGACAATGCTGGTCTAACTGCCCGTTTTAAGCAGCTAAGCATCATATGTCCCGGTCAAGTCTCTACTCCGGACATCACCATCAAGAAATACATCCGTGCTTTACCGGATTGTGTTGCTGATTTCGTGTAAGCCGCCAAGACAACCACCATCGAGGAGACTTATCTGCTCGATGCCGAGATTAATGACAAGCGAGTTAGGGCTGGTTACTTCGATAAAACCACCAAAAGTCTTCATCAAGTCACCGCTGCTCCCACCGCTGAAACCGTCGCACCGCAAGCTTCCAAGTCTTCACGCCGAAAGCGCAAGAACAACAACAAAAAGAACTGTGCTATCACCACCACTCCACTCAATGTAGTACCCGCTCCACCCCAAAACCAGAACCGCCAGGTAGCAGCACCAGTGACCAATGCGCCGTCGGCCAAGCGTGCATATACAGGTCCACACCCGCTATGCCCTACCTGTACTTATCATCATCCTGTTGGGATTGAATGTCGATTTTGTGTTCACTGCAACCTTTACGGCCACTTTACTGCCAACTGTCGTACTGGTCCCCGTCAAGCTCAAGCTCAAGTTCAAGCTCCTGCTCTACTAGCTCCTCAGGGACAACAAGCAGCTCCTGCTCACGCAAGAGCCTGCTATGCGTGTGGTGACCCCAACCACTTTGCAAATGTCTGCCCGAACAGAGTGGTGAAGCAAGAGCCACAGCAACAGCAAGTGCAGCAACAACACCAACAGCAGCAGCAGCCAGCTCAGCAGGCAGCCCGTGAGCGTGTCTTCAACATTAACGCTCGTCAAGCCCAGGCAGACAACCACGTGGTTAATGGTACGTTTCTCGTAAATGGTATATATGCTTCGTGTTTGTTTAATACTGGAGCCGATAACTGTTTTGTATCATTCGAATTCGAAAAGCTCCTAAACCGTAAATGCGTTAACCCCCATCAACACTCGACGTAGAAGTTACCACTAGAAGAACCGTCACTGTTAGTTCCGTTCTAAGTGAGTGTACCACTGAGCTCAATAGTTACGTTTTCCCAATCAATCTCATCCCGATGCATCTCGGTAGCTTTGATGTCATTGTAGGCATGGATTTCCTTCGGGAGAATCATGCTGAAATTATTTGTTTCGATAAAATGATTTGTTTCTCTCTCACAAACGGCGATCAATTGTGTGTCTATGGCGAAGTCACTTCGAAGAGGTTACAACTCATGTCGTATGTCCAAGCTAGCAAGTATCTCCGCAAGGAATACCAAGCTTTCTTGGCACACATCGTAGTAGCATAGAAGGAAAAGAAAGAGAAGGCAATGGAAAAGGTGCATGTGGTTCGTGATTTTCCTAACGTCTTTCATGATGATTTACCCGGCTTACCGCCATCTCGTGATATCGACTTTCGAATTGACCTCATTCCTGGAGCAAATCCTGTTGCTAGAGCGCCTTATCGTCTCACTCCATCTGAAATGCGTGAACTCTCGAGTCAGCTCCAGGAATTGCTTGATAAAGGCTTTATTCGCCCTAGCACCTCTCCATGGGGCGCACCTGTCCTTTTCGTCAAAAAGAAGGACGGATCGTTTCGGATGTGCATCGATTATAGGGAATTGAATAAGCTTACCATCAAGAATCGTTATCCCTTACCTCGAATCGATGATTTGTTTGATCAGTTACAAGGTGCTACGTGTTTCTCGAAGATCGATCTACGCTCAGGCTATCACCAATTACGAATTCAAGAGGAAGATATACCCAAAACCGCTTTTCGAACCCGATACGGTCACTATGAGTTCGTTGTTATGCCCATTGGTTTAACTAACACCCCCACAGTCTTTATGGATCTGATGAATCGCGTGTGTAAACCCTTTCTCGACTGCTTCGTCATGGTGTTCATCGATGATATCCTGATTTATTCCAATTCAAAAGCCGAACACGCGCAACATCTCCGTTTGGTTCTTGAACTACTCCAGGGAAACCGCCTCTACGCCAAGTTCTCCAAGTGTGAATTCTGGCTTGAGGAGGTTCAATTCCTAGGTCACATTGTCAATAGTCAAGGTATTCATGTCGATCCTGCGAAGATCGAAGCAGTTAAGAGTTGGGTTACACCAAAGAACCCGTCCGAAGTTCGTTCTTTTCTCGGAATGGCGGGTTACTATCGCCAATTCATCGCAGATTTCTTGA
Organism: Helianthus tuberosus; assembly: GCA_030545235.1. Classification (NCBI taxonomy): domain Eukaryota; kingdom Viridiplantae; phylum Streptophyta; class Magnoliopsida; order Asterales; family Asteraceae; genus Helianthus; species Helianthus tuberosus. The sequence continues at coordinate 12,097,748 of CM060436.1, forward strand.
AGATCGCTATCCCTATCACCTCTCTCACGCACAAGGACAAACCTTTTGTTTGGGGAACCGAGCAAGAGGAAGCCTTTCAAACTCTGAAACTTATGCTTTGCAACGCTCCCGTTCTCTCTTTACCCAATGGAAACGACGATTTCGTAGTCTATTATAATGCCTCTAACCTCGGTCTCGGTTGTGTTCTTATGCAATGAGACATGGTTATCGCGCACGCCTCTCGTCAGCTCAAGATCCACGAGAAGAACTACACAACCCACGATCTCGAGCTTGGTGCAGTTGTTTTTACGTTAAAGATTTGGCGATACTACCTTTACGGTACCAAGGGTACGGTCTTCACCGACCACAAGAGCCTGCAACACATCTTTAACTAGAAAGAGCTGAATAGGCGCCAACGCTGATGGGTTGAACTCCTTAACGATTACGACTGTGAGATTCGTTACCATCCAGGCAAAGCAAACATCGTTGCTGATGCTCTCAGTCGACGAAGCTATTGGCATAGCGTTCGTAATACTCAAGCCCAACACAATCTCGAAGCTCTTATCCGCGACGCTCAACATGCTTGTTTTACCGAACGTACTTTGAAGAAGGAAATGATTATCAATAACGGCGAACAACTGGTGTATAAATCTAATGGTATATTCCATTATCAAGACTGAATTTGGATTCCCAAACGCACTAACTTACGACAGATTCTGCTAGACGAAGCCCACAAATCTCGATATTCTATTCATCCCGGTGCCGATAAGATGTACCAGGACCTTCGCTACAAGTACTAATGGCCGGGCATGAAGAGAGATATCGCTATCTACGTTTCGAAGTGCCTGACTTGTTCGAAAGTCAAGGCTCAGCATCAACGCCCCTCTGGATTACTCGTGCAACCCGAGATCCCTATGTGGAAATGGGAGAGTATAGCTATGGATTTCATAACGAAACTTCCGCGCACGCCATCAGGTCATGATAGTATTTGGGTTATCGTTGATCGTCTAACCAAATCCGCCCACTTTCTACCAATACGGGAAGACTATAAGGTAGAACGATTAGCACGGATCTACACCAACGAAGTTATCTGTCGACACGGGACACCTCGTGACATCATCTCTGACCACGATGGTTGTTGGATCTGAGTTTGGTTTTGATTGTATTTTTCGTTTGAATTAGAATGAAGATGGATGAGTTGTGCAGCGGAATTAAGATGGAAACAAACTTTGCATACAATCAAACGAGAGTATTGCTTTGATCAAACACTTTTCACAAAGAACCGAAAGATTGAATTTAATTTCAACAACGATTACAATGCAATGCTTAATACAAACTCCCCCTCAGCCAGAGCTCAGTGTTTGTTCGTGCAGAGAAGACGATTTTTCAAAGAGCTAAATAGAACAGTGCATGGTACTGTTCTATTTATAGGCACTAGCAAACTACTGAGCATCTAAGCTGACGTCACCATGAAAGTGAATTCTAACCTCCTAACAAACTCTAACCTCTGATCAATACAAACACTGCTATGCTAACTACTGCTATTACATTTCATTACATAAAAGACATCTAAATAACTGCTGCATCCTTCCACTGCTGTGAACCCAACAGTACTTATCCGGATCAGCAGTGCTTGACTCAAGGCAGTAGATTGAACAGCAGAGCTTTAGTCTTTCATCAGGTCTTTACTTGATCAGCAGTTTGTCGGTCAGCCGTTTGCACGATCAGTAGATAGGAGGTCAGCAGATGTTGAAACCACTTTCAAGGGGAGAGACTTGTACAAAACATCTGCTTATTCTGGATCCACTGCTCTGATCCAGTTTTGGCTTTAATTATCTGTTCCTCTGGTAGGGTTCAATCCCAACAATCTCCCCCTGGAACAGATAATGCCAAAACTCTTCATTATTGTGGAACTTTATTGCCTCATCAACAGTTCCCTTATTTGCTCTTTAAGTTGTAGTTCAAAGGTTAAGGCATCTGTGTCATCATCATCCCTGCTAAGTGGAAGATCAAGGAGATCCTGCAAATCTTCAAGACTTAGGCCAAGTGCTTGTTCCCTTGATATTTTCTTCATTTCTCCATCAGACCTGAACATAGTCAGTACATGGGTCTGTTTGTCAGTTTCCCACTTTAGTACTTTTGAGTCTGGTGGGTTTCTTTGGAGATTTTTATTTGATGAGGTGTTTGGTGAAGCTGGCCTATTCATGACTGACTGAGCAGTACTTGTAGTTTGATCCAAACCAAGAGTTTCTATAATCATTTTCTTTATGCCTTCTTTTACAAGGATATCTCCTTTTATCAGCTCTTGGATGATTTCACCTCCCAACTGTTTTTGTGGCCTTCTTTTATAGATGGCTGCACCAGCTGGAGCAGTGGCTCTCCTGATTTGCAGTTTAGATGGTCTTTTTGAAACCTCTGCTTCAGGATAGTCAGGCTTTTGAGGAACTGTAGGATCTTTCTTTCTTAGTTCCTCCAACCTTTTGTAGGTGGCCCTGACTGTATCTTCTTTCCATCTTGCCACTTGATGTTTTGACCCATAATCAGCAGCAACCAACTCCTCTTTCATTCTCTTCAGCTCAAGTGATTTTTCAAGCACATTCTTTTTGTACTTTGACCAATCAGGAGTGTAACACCTCGTAAAATCACGTCCAATGATGTATTGACACGTGTAATAAACCCTAATAAAGTCCAATGTTAAATTTAAGGGACTAATTTTTTTCGAACAATCGAAAAACTTTGATAATAAAAGGACTGGAAGTGTTAGCATACCTAAAATAAGTTTCCAAATAACCTCTCACGATGATTATATTCACAAATGAGCCACTTGTCAATCGAGTGTAGCCGTTTGCGTAATTAATTGGAAGTTTGCGCAATAAAGGGTTAAAGGTGTCAACATGTTAATTCTTACCTCTGAGTGACCATTTAACAAACCGGGAGCTTCATAATATTTGATTATACTCTCAGGAATGCCAAACATTGGTCGTTTAAGGTTTTTATGCCTATAAGTAAAGTTACGCGCAACTTTGCAAGTTAGAAGGACTAAAAGTGTCAATATGTTTAATTATACCTCTGAATGACCTTTTAGCGAACCCGAAGCATCGTGATGATTAATAATACTTTCAAGAATGTCTAATATGGATTAGATGAGGCTTCAATGCTAATAAATGATGAGATGTGCACGTTTGCGCAATAGAGGGACCTAAAGCGTCAACTTTTGAATCTACGCCATTCGGTGACCATTTAAGCAAACAGGAGCATAGTAATATTTATGTATATGCTTGGGAATGATTAATATGGGCCATGGAAGTCTTAGATATCATTAAACAACAATTCGCGCTACTTTGCGCGATTAAAGGACTAATTGCGTCAAACGGCAAAAGTATGCCGATTCGTATAGTAACGGACCTTCCGGAATATGACCATAAGTTAATCATACCCTATTTATCCTTTATATAGCTTAGATATAGGCTTAGAGGTGTTTGGTGCGCAAAAATAAACTTTAAGGTCATGCAGGGACTAAAAGTGACAAAAAGTGCACAAGTTTGCACTTTCGCGCATATCTCACATTTTGGATACCTCCGGACACCCAAAAATTTATGTAAGTACTAAAATATTTTATTTTAGTGATCGCCTTGATAAAATTCCATTCGTCGCGTAGTTTGGACCGTTTTTCGCGTCCATCCGTGTTTCGTCGTAATTAGACGAACAACGTGACCGTACGGCCAAACGAACCGACATCCGACATGTTTTTGAGCATGTTTCATGTCCCCTATGTTTAAACAGTATAGTGGAGCCTTGAAATAAGGTTAACGGGCCTTAAACATGCCTAAAATGACCTTAATCGCTCACAGGGACCAATTCTGTCATTATTGAAAGTATTGTTGCTGGGCTGGACTGTCAGGCGGGCCGCGTAAGGCAACACAGAACCTCACGCGGGCCGCGAGACCTGCACAGATACAGAAACAGCTGCAGACAGCCTGTTTCTTGCTGTTTTCATGTCCAATCTGGTTCCAACACCCACAAAATCGATACTAGGGGCTTGCCCACAGAATTATCAGACCTCTTGACATCTGTTTTGATCAGATTACCCCTCCCGACACTTGTCGCGATCTCGTGAGGTCCCGAAAACTATATAAAGGAGGTAAGTTCACTTGATATTTCACTTGCATTCTAAATTCTGGGGCTCTCTGGTCAGCAACAAGGATTCATTAGGCTTCCTAGTCATGATTAGGACTCTTGTAAGTATTCCTAACCCTTTCTAATTCGTTCTAGCTTAGTTAATTAACTAAAAGTCAATCCGTCGTAAATTAAGTTTGACTTTGCGATTAAATAAAATTTGCTCAGTCATTTCTCGAATTGAAAGTACCTACAAGTAGGTATTTATGTGGGTAACAAACCCTTAAAAGGGTACTTTCAGATTCCCACTCTAACTATGTTAATTGTCGAGTCAAAGCTTGTTTTAAAAAGTCAACAGAATGTGTATTTTCAAAATTAAGCATAATTAGCAATGTAGGGTACATGCAACCTGTTTGATCATTAAAATAACATGGTAACTAATGTAAGAACATGTCTCAACATGTTCAACTCGACAATTTTCAGTTTAAACCCGGATCGGACCCGAAAGTCGCATAATTTGACTTTTTCTTTGACTATCAGTTCTGATCCATTTATGCATGTTTAAGATCTGCCTTAGAGCTTATTTTGGACCAGGTTTCATATAAGTATAACTCTCTGAGATTATACAACTTGGTTCAATACTTATCCGATTCACATGCATGTTTCCGATTAATGCTTAAATGTTGACTATTATGCCCTTTTGACTATAAAACGTGATTTTTAAAAAAGTGAAAGAGTAGAAACCTTAATTACTGATTTATAAACTTGCACCTAAAATTTGACATCAGTTTGAGGTCTAGATTAGAAGTTATGCTCATTAGCGTAATTTGAAAGCTTTATGTTACTTAAACGGCTATAACCTATTTAAACCCACTTTTTGATATCAAACTTTTTACCCACTGATGTAATATAATATTTTGGGATTTTTGAAGAGTTTTATTTAATTTTTGGCTGAGCATAACATAGGTCTCTAAGTTTAATTCGGTTAATACCGATTTTGCCCTTTTAAGCCATAAAATGAGTTTTACAAATCCTTTTGACCCCAAACCTTTTTCTACTGATTTTATTTGTTAAATAAAATATTTTGAGCCTTCTGGGATTATAAAAAGTATCATCTTTCCTTTAAAAACCCAGTAATGGCTCCAAATCGCCTTTTTAAGCGTTTTTAACGCATAGTATGTACTAAAACTATATTAATGTCACACCCCGATTTCCACGTGTCACCGGTGGGCCCGGTGGGGAGTATCGTGACGTCATGGTTGGCAACATAATAGTCAAACAACACAATATTAATATGCACAGCGGAAGCAATTGAAAATATAATACAACCGAATTTATTATTGTAATATCAAATGTCACAATATTCGGAAGTTTATCCATAGAAGGATCGAACATAAAATGGAAACAATAGTTCAACAGACTTTAGGCATCCTAAGCTTGCAAGATTCCCTAATGACGCCCTGAGCTCCCAGCCAATTACGCATAGTACCTGTCACTTAACCTTTTGGAAAATACGTCAGTTTACACTGGTAAATACAATTAACTGACTCATTTTGAAAAGAGTTTAAGAAAATTGATTTGAATGCACGTGGCACAAAATATCTTTTATAACTGGATTAAAATGCACAGAGGCAAAATTAATCTTTTATACTTGGGACAATTTTATTAATAAAGATCTTGTATCCGATTTACATGGTTGTCCAACATTTAGGGCCGGTGATTATACAATACAAGCCAGACAAGATTAATCGACACACCACAAATATAATCTCACAAGAAGATACCCTTACGAGTGAGTATACGTTTTACATATGCAACAGGAGGTGTTTTGCCTACACCTTGTGCTTACGTCGTGGCCATTCACTTTTTAAAATGAGCCAAGGATATCCAGGACACGGTCATTAACCCCCAATGTTATTTGTTATCAATCAATACAGATTAAAACGGGATTATGCAATTTAATCATCTCCGATTAAAAGGTTTCTACACCCGACCAAGCGGTATTTTTATAATACCGTATCCCAAGCCCGTATAAGGGAAAATAAGTTAAAAGTATTTACCTGAGCTAGCAATGCACTTTATACTCAGCCGTATATTCTAATCAGCAAGCACAAGTACTTCTACTGGGGCTCTCAATCTGGAACGAAGGTTTTATTAACCTATTAAATTCCTAACGGGTCTTATTTAAGTCGTAACTTAGACCGGTTAGTTTTTAAGGAAATGTTTACGGTTCAAAACGCATGATTAAGCGAAGACCGGAATAGGATGTGATTTAGACCCGACAAGTTTGGATACTTGTATAATATGGGTAAACTAAACACATTCTGGATTTTGAGATAAAAACGATAACGTTTGACCCGTTTCGGCTAATTTATGCAAACTAGTTACATAAACCGAACCGAACGCGAATAGCGCATGACGGGTAATCATGAGAGTCATATACAGGTTTCCTAAGTTAATTATGCCTCAAATATGTTGAGACATCAGTAAGATGTCTTTCATTATGCCCAAAACGTATTTAAACACAAACTAGGCCTCGTAGGGGTAGTTTGGTCATTTAAGAGGTTATAAAAGAGTTTAAGTATTTACCTGAGTTACAGGTCTGGTATAATCAGCAAAAATACTTATTTTGATAAGTTATAACAGTAGGATAAAGTATATATGTGAAATTTATCAATTATAACCAAACTATGCACCGAAGGGGCACTTTGGTAATTTCACATAAGCCGTAAAGCTCAAAACTGAAGTCTGAGTTAAACAACTTTTACTTACTGTTAAAACATTATAATTTACCTAAAATAGCAGTAGGTATCAGCCCTTGTATGTCTAAAATAGTTCTAGCACATACTATGCGTTAAAAACGCTTAGAAAGGCGATTAGGAGCCGTTTCCGGGTTATATACATAAAGCTGATATTTTTATTAATCCAGAAGGCTTAAAATAATTTATTTATCATTTAAGATCAGTAGCAAAAGGTTTGTAGTCGTTTAGATTTGTAAAACTCATTTTATAGCCCGTAAGGGCAAAACCGACAATTAGCGGATTAAGCCTACGACTATAAGTTATGCTCAGCCTAAAATTAATTAAAAATCTTTAAAAATCCCAAAATAATATTTTACATCAGTGGGTAAAATATTTGATATCAAAAAGTATGTTTAAATAGGCTATACGCTAATTATGTCGTTTAATTAACATAAAGCCTTCAATTTACGCTAATGAGCATAACTCTCATTCTATACCTCAAACTGATGTCAAACTTTGCATACAAGTTTATATATCAGTAATTAAGGTTTCTACACTTTTACATTTTCATAAATCACATTTTAAGGTGAAAAGGGCATAATGGTCAACATATGGCCAATTAACAGAATCATGCGCATTAATTGGATAACTAATGATCCGAGGTGTATAATCACAGAGGGTTATACTAGCATGTAACTTGGTCCAAATGAAGCTCTTAGGTATTTCTAAAACATACCATAACGGGTCAGAACTGAAAGTCAAAGTGAAAGTCAAACTATGCGACTTTCGGTTCCAAACCGGGTCTATATAGTAAATTGGCGGGTGGAACATGTTTAGACATGTTCTTACACTAATTACCAAGTTATAATAATGATCAAACATGTTGCACGCCTTCTAGATTGCTAATTATGCGTTTTATGCTTCTGTTGACTTTTTCGGATTAAGTTTGACTCGACAAACGATCTAGTTAGGATGGGAATCAGTGGGTGCCCTTTTAAGGGTTTATTGCCCACATAATTACCAACTTATAACTACCTTTACATCGACTAATCGCTGGACCGATAGTGATTAATCGTTAAGTCAACCTTTAATTACGACGGTTTGACTTTTAAGCTAAAACTAGGCTAAAACTTAATCGAGGAAGGTCAAGGGTACTTACAAGGGTCCTATGCACGAGTAGGGGTGTCTTGGATCTGCTCCTAAGCTCCAGAATTGCAGATGAAGGTGTGATCAAAGTTGTTGCACATGAGGGCCTTTTATAGTGTTCAAGACACCACAAGGTATTGACAACCAAGTCTACTACTGACCACAAGTTGTTTACAAGTGTCCCTATGTGTTTAGGGATTGTTTAGGGGCCAAGGGATATGAGGAAAATTGGATAAAAGGTCAAGAATGCATTTAAAACAGCAAACAACAACTTTCTGTCGCTGGCAACATGCTTGCGCACCGTAAGGATTGACCTTTGCGGTGCGCAAGGCTTCTGATCAGCCTACAAAATTTCTATTTCTTGCATAAATGACTCTTGGCCCTTCCGAAAGGTCAAGTAACCTTTATATATTGCAATTTGACCCCTTCTTATTTACTTACAAGGGCTTCATGGCTTATACCCACTTTATTTAGTCCTTGATCACTTTGTTATCACCCGAAATGTCATAACTTTCAACATTGACGCTTTAACCCCTCGTACACGAATTTGATCATAACTTTCTCATACGATAACGAAACTTTATGAAATTTATATCGTGCATTCTAGTGAACATAATTAATCGTTACAAAGCTTCGGGTTTGCTAAAAGTTCACTCAGAGGTATAACTTAAACATGTTGACACATTTAACCCCTGTAGTTTGAAATCTCTCACTTTTAGCTTCGTATGATCCATGATTTATTCGTTGGGTGGTATAAACATCATGTAGAGTTATTATGATATATATTTATTCACTGTTGACATTTTGATCCCTCATTTTCACATAGTTTCTTTATTTGTCAACTTTAGTCCCTATAGAGTATTCTTTCACACGTTCAAGCTTATGACACGTGTCAATACATTATAGGACGTGAATTTTCGGGGTGTTGCAATTAAACATATAAGGTTAATACCTACTGATATTTTTAGTATATTTTTATATAATAACAGTAAGTAAAAGTTTATAAACTCAGATTTCCAGTTTTGACCTTTTAAGCTTAAGTGAAATTACCAAAATACCCCTAAGGTGCATAGTTTGGTTTTAAATGATAAATTCCACATATAGGTCATACCCTACTATTATAACTTATTAAATTATGTGTATTTACTGTATAAATCAGACCTGTAACTCAGATTACTAATTAAACTCTTTTATAACCTTTTAAATGACCAAAATGCCCTTATGAGGCATAATTTGTGTTTAAATCCGTTTTGGGCATAATAGAAGATACCTTACTGATATCACAACATGTTTAAGGCATATTAACTCAGGGAACTTACATATGACTCTTATGGTTACCCGTGACGCCCTTTTCGCGCTCGGTTCAGTTTATGTAACTAGTTTGCATAAATTGACCGAAACGGGTCAAACCTTATCATCTTTGTCTCAAAATACAGAATGTATTTAGTATACCCATATTATACAAGTATTCAAACTTGTCGGGTCTAAATCACATTCTATCCGGTCTTCGCTTAATCATGCGTTTGAACCGTATCGTCCTTGAAAACTAACCGGTCTAAGTCAAGACTTAATTAAGACCCGTTAGGAATCTAATAGGTTATTAAAAACCTTCGTTCCAGATTTAGGAGCCCAGTAAAAGCTATCTGTACTTGCTGATTTGATACAGCTGGGATTGAATTTATATTTAGCTCAGATAAATACTTTTAACTTATTTTCCCTATACGGGCTTGGGGTACGGTATATAAAATACCGCTTGGTCCGGCATTGAATTCTTTAATCGAATAGAGGTTAAATTTATTGATATGCTATGTTTTGAATGTGTTTTGTTTGCTTAAAGCCTTTGGGGGGTTAATGACCATGTCCCGGATATCCTTGGCATCATCTTACGAGATGGCCACGATCTGAGCACGGGGTGTAGGCGTACACCTGTCAGTGTATAACTCAATAATGTGGTGTGTCTATTAATATTTAACCCGGTCTACGGATCGGGCTACTGAACGCATAAGTAACATGTAATTCCCTTACAAGATTATATTACATAATTATCCCAAGTTATATAATGTTTTGTGCCACGTGCATTCAAATCAATTTTTAAACATTTTCAAAATGAGTCAGTTAAATTGTATTTACCAGTGTAAACTGACGTATTTTCCCAAAAAGGTTAAGTGCAGGTACTAAGCGTAATAGGCTGGCCTCTCCTTAGCATCATTAAGAGTCTCGCAAGCTTGGATGCAATAAGTCTGATGAACTATGTTTTCTTTTTATTTGATCCGCCTGTGGATCCAACTTAGATTCCGTTGTAATATTAAATATTACTTTTGAATCGGTTTGTAATATATTTATCTTTTGCTTCCGCTGTGCATTTAAATATTGTGTTGTTTGACTATGATGATATCAACTACGTCACTATACTCCCCACCGGGCCCACCGGTAATACGTGGAAATATCAGGGTGTGACAAGGAGGAGTGTGTTTGACCTTTTTGTTTATCATCTCTTGAATCCTGGCTGCTTCTTGTTCAAGCTCAGGAATGGTCCACTCCTTGTACATGTGCTTCTCTCCCTTGTATTTCTTTGTTGCCATGATGCTTTCAATGTAGTCTTTTCTCAAAGTTTCATCTGCTCTCTCTGAGATCTTTTGACATACATTTTTTTGCAAATTGCTCTAAGGATCTGACTTGTGTGAGCAAGAATTGGTAATTCTGCTGAATTTCCCTATCAGATTTTCCTTGTGCATTTCTTTTTGAGATATCCTCTGCCTGTTTAGCTTTGACTTTCAAATATTCTTCAATATTGTTTGGCCTTGAATATCCTTTGACTGATGGCAACTTCCTTTTAGCAGGGTTATCCTCATAGTAGAAGGATTTGATCTCTTCTCTAACTGCTTCAAGTTCTAGAGGAAATTGGACACCTGCAGGAGTAATGACAGGGATTGATTGTTGTACTGGTGCTGATGAGAGAGGAACAGGTTTGGGTATTGTGACAAGTGACAAAGATTTTGAAGATGTTGGTGGTGGTGAAGTGTCATCATCTTTCAGGATTAGTCTTCTCCTTTTTGTTTGAGGAGGGACTGATGATGCTTTCGGTGGATCAGTGGTGGTGATTTGAGTGGCAGTGGTTTGTGGTTGACTAACAGCTGTTGAAACAACTGGTGCTTCAACCACTGTTGTCATTACAACAGATGTTATAACATCTGTTGTCTTCTGCTTTTTGGCAGGAGGTGATGGTTGTGATGTTGTTTTTGGTGATGATGGTGGTGGTGGTAAAACAGTGGTTGTGGTGTGTGTTGAAGTGATAACAGATGTTGAAACCTCTGACGTACCAGCAGTAGTTGATACAGCAGGAGTTACAACAACTGTTTGGGTGGAGGTTTGATGTTGGAGGCTTTTGGATGGTGGTTTTGGAGTATGCTTTGTGAGTCTGGATGGGATGGACTTGGGTTTTCTTTTTGGCTTAGGATTTTTAGCATCCTTTGACTCAGAACAACCCTGCGCATTCAGCTCCATGTAAGCTCTTTTCTCCTCATTCCACCTTGAAATATCCTTCGCCGCTCTATCCCTTTTAACACTTGCTACTCCTTCATCAAGTGCTTCTTGGGTAGCATCAACCTTTTTGCTACCATCTGGCAAAGGAATTTTTCTGGTCATAGCATCCCTTTCTGGTTCAATGTAAAGACCATCATCTATCCCCTTCATTATCCACTCCTGAATTTTCTCCCCCTTTTTGGCATTATCTGGGGGAAGTTGATCAATAAAGAGAACAGTAGGAGGAGCAGTGCCAGTGGTTTCCAATAAATGGGCCTTGATTGCCTTAATGTCTGCTTGAGTGTTCTTGAACCTAGACTCCATGATGTTTCTCAGCTTTTGGACATGTATATCATGTTGCTAATCAGCCATTTCTTTTTGTTGTTGGAGAAAAGGTTGGAAGAGGTTCCAGAGCTCATTTGTAGCAGGTGCTTGTGGTGGAGCAGGTGCTTGAGATGGAACAACAGTGGATTGCATCTTTTGTACCGTCAACAACTGTTGCAGCATTTCTTTGATATCTGCAACTGAAGTATCCAGTTTATCAACACGTTCCGTCAATTCCAAATATTTTAAACCATCACCCAATTTAATGGGATCATCTGATTTCCCACTAGCAGTGGTTTTATCAGTGGTTGAAGTAGGGAGTGTACTCCAAACATTAACCACTGATGCCCCTTTTTCTTGGTACTGGGGTCTTCTCCCTTCAACACTTGACAATCTTTTGATGTTGCCAGTGGTAAAAAAGAATCCACTGGTAGATGTCAGAGGTGCTATTGAAGGAATTGCCTCCAAGGAAGTCTTATTAATGTAACCACTGTCCAAATGTAAACCAGTGGGTTCTACAATTGCAGTGGCTGCTTCACTTGGATTACCACCAAGAGTTACTTGTAACTCAAGGGGTGTAACCTCCTCAGGTTGTGTTGGTGGGTTAGCAAATATTGATACAACAGACCCAGTCATTTGTTGAGGCATGTTCTCATTGATAGGTGATTGAGAAGGACTGGTTAGTGTCTGGTTCAAATCAATTGCATCCAACAGAAGTTTAGTAGGTGGGGGAATTGTGGATGTGATGTTTGGTGTAGAAAGAGAATTTGCCCCAGGCATTGGGCTGTGGATGATGGAAGCGAGTGATTCCAGAGCATCATAATGTGGAGTCCCTATGTGTACAACCTGTTCTATTTGAGAAGAAGCAGGAGGAGTTTCGGTTATGGGTTGAGATATTTGTACCAACTGCTGTGAGGAAGTAGCAGCAGTGGTTTCTTGTGACTTTTGTTTTATCACAGACAGTTGCTCTGGTATCTCATCCTCCAGAGTTTCCTTTTTGATAGGTTTGGGGGGTTTTTGATTTTTCTTTTTCTGTGGCTTTTTGGTGATTTTAGGTGTGGGTTTCAAAGCAGTTGTGTTGCTACTTTGATCACCTTGAGCAGTGGGCTCAGCAGCAGATACATGAGGAGCAGTGGTAGCTGCTAAATTCTGCTCAGGCACCTCTGCTTGTGTTTTGCAAGGTGTTGACATTCTTGTAAAAGTTTCAGCAGTTAAGCTGTGCATTCGTAAAGAGTCACCTTGATTTATTACAGCAATATTATCCTTGCTGAATTTCTTTTCAAAATAATAGCTTAAAAACCTGGGAAACAGTAAGAATGATTTTGTTTCAACATTTTTAACCAGATCATTAAAGATTTCCCGAGAATAATTAAAATTTTCTTCTTGAAGAATAGCATATCCCAGATTTTGGATCTTTAATGGTATTTCATTAAAAGCAGTGGTTTTGTTTGAAACACACATTAAGAGGGTGTGAAATAAAAATCTTGTTGCAGAAGGGAAGTAACCTTTTTGTAAGGTGTCCTTTTTTACTTCTGCATTGTACCCTCTTTCCAGAAAATCATTTTTAACTCGTTTTTGGGAAAAGAAAGTTTACCTTCCTGATCATCGAGTTGAAAGACCTCTGAAAGTGATTGGGGTGTAATCTTGACGGCTTTACCCTTTAGAGAAGAGTTGATGGCTATTACAGTGTCTCCTTGTTTTTCAAGGGTTGCATTCTTCCAAAACTCTCTTTGGGTTGTCAAGTAAATTGGTGCATCTGTTGTTAACAAAGTTTTATACTTTGATGCAGATATGATAGCAAGGATGGAATCGAAAATTTCTGTGGTGCCGGGTTTTGTGAGTAAACCCAGAAGATTGTGAGACGGTTTATGTGGAATTTCGGTGGATTTGGCCTTTTGAGAGACCTCTTTTGAAGATGATTTGGAAGTGGGTTTTGCAGATGGCTTCGATTTTGTCATTTTGGAGATGATGATCGAAGAAGATGTTGAAGGAATTTGATGAAGAAACTGCTTTGAGAAGAGAATTTTTGAGAATTCAATTCGACAGTAAAACCCTGTTTTGGTGTGAAGTGGGAGTTTTATAAGGAAAAAGTGAAGGCTGACGTGGCAGCGGTTACAAAAGTACTGACCACTATGTACTACCCACATGCCAACCTCTGATGAAATGAAGGACAGTACTTTTATGAAAGTTACTAATGAAAGCAGTGGTTTCAACGGTAAAATGGAAGCAGTGGATGATTTTTACTATCAGTGGATAACATATCAGTGGATAATACACTGCTTTTGAACAACAGAGTTTATCAAGGAAATGAGAGAACAGAGGATGGCTTTCAGCAGTGGACAGACATTTGAAAGTAGAACAGACTTTTGAACAAGCAGTGGTTATGGCAGACTTTTAAGGATTTTAATGAAAACTTCATTTTTAGCTATTTTTAAGGATGAATTTTTGATTTTCTGAAAACATTTTAATGCTTTTATTCATAGAAAAACAAGATTTTGCTTGTTATTCAATGTTTAGCATGCCAATCCTAGAGACCAAGCTTTCAAAAGTGGCTGTATCTAATGCTTTTGTGAGCACATCTGCCAACTGGTCTTTAGTTGGAACATGATGCAGAGAAATCAAACCTTTTTCATAGCAATCCCTCACAAAGTGATGTCTGATGTCGACGTGTTTGGTGGTTGAATGGGAAACTGGATTTTTGATGATATTTTCTGCTTCCTGGCTATCCAACATGAGTGGTGTCTTTAAGGCAGTGATACCAAAATCCAGCAACTGATTTTGAAGCCACAGGAGTTGGGCTGTACAGCTTGCAGCAGCAATGTATTCAGCTTCAGCAGTGGATGTTGAAACAGCTGCTTGCTTTTTGCTTTGCCATGAAACTAAACAATCACCTAGAAACTGGCACCCTCCTGATGTGGACTTCCTTGTGGTGTTACATCCAGCAAAGTCACTATTTGAAAATCCTGAAAGCTTGATATTCCCATTAGCTGGATACCAGATACCAAGTGTGGGAGCACTTTTTATGTATCTGAATATCCTTTTTACAGCAATAAGGTTGGATTTTCTAGGGGCTGATTGACTTGTTGCACAAACACATGTTGCAAACATGATGTCTGGCCTAGATGCAGTTAGGTACAACAAAGACCCAATCATGCTTCTATATAGAGTTTGGTCAATCAGCTCATCCTTTTCATCAGACATGACAAGCTTATTTGTTGCCATGGGTGTGCTGCATGGTCTACAATCATTCATATCAAATTTGTTTAAAAGTTCTTTTGCATATTTTCTTTGATGAATGAAAGTACCATTTTGCATTTGCTGAACTTGGAGACCAAGAAAGCATTACAGCTCACCCATTGCACTCATTTCAAACTCAGCTGTCATGAGTTCCCTAAACTCTTCACACATTTTGTTACATGTGCTTCCAAAAATAATGTCATCCACATAAATTTGGACAATCATTAAATCCTTTCCTCTCCATTTTAGAAACAGTGTTTTATCAATGGTACCTCTTTTGAAACCATTTGAGAGTAGAAAGGTGGAAAGAGTTTCATACCAGGCCCTAGGTGCTTGTTTCAGGCCGTACGGGGCTTTGTTAAGCCTGTAGACATGATCTGGATAAAATGGATCCTCAAAACCTGGAGGTTGACAGACATACACCTCTTCTTGAATTGTACCATAGAGGAAAGCACTTTTGATATCCATTTGGAACACCTTCATGTTGTGGTTGACAGCAAAGGCCAGGAACAGTCTTATAGCTTCCAATCTTGCTACAGGGGCAAAAGTTTCATCATAGTCAATCCCCTCTTCCTGTCTGTAACCTTGAACCACAAGCCTGGCTTTATTCTTGACAACAATACCCCTTTCATCAGTTTTGTTTTTGAAGACTCACTTTGTGCCGATGGGGCTAACCTCTTCTGGCAGTGGTACAAGCTCCCATACTTGTTGTCTTTTAAACTGTTGGAGCTCCTCTTGCATGGCTTCTACCCAGCTGTTGTCTTTCAGTGCCTCTTGGTACTTGACTGGCTGATGGAGAGATAGAAAACCAGCAAAAAGACAAATGTTTTGGGTTTGGCTTCTTGTGAGCACCCCTTCATTGATGTTGCCAATGATTTGATCAGGTGGATGAGATCTCAAGTAGATTAAATCTCCTTGGTATGGAATGATGGCATTTGTTGGTGAAGGCTGCAAATGTGTATCATCTGAGCTAACCACTGCTGGTGACTTTGATGATCCAGCAGTGGCTTCAAAAGGTGGTGGAATAAGAGGTAATGATGTGGACACATGCTGACTTTTATCCACTGTTTGGGGACTTTTTTCAGCAGTGTTTGATGATGTGGAAGCAGTGGTTAAGGGGCTACTTTGGTCAACAACTGTTGAGGTAGCAGTGGTTGAGCTTTGACAGTTGTTTCGAACATCTGCTGCTCTTCCCATTTTGGCAGACCTTTGAGGAATGATGATTTCATACCCATGGTCTGGTGTTGAATCCTCTGATGGACCTGCACTGTTAGTCTTGACAGCAGTATTTTCAAAAGTGAATTTATCAAGATCAAACAGATCTGCAGGATTTGCTGGGATTTTCATTGATGAAAGTTCATTGAACTTTACATTCAAGGTCTCCTCCACTGCCTTGGTCCGTGTATTAAACACTTTGTAGGCCTTGGCAGTGGTTGAGTATCCCAGATGATAACCACAATCAATTTTGGCTGCAAATTTTGAAATGGAATCTTTTAAGTTCAAAATAAAGCATGGGCAGCCAAATACCTTGAAATATGAGATCAGTGGTTTGATTTTATACAGAATTTCATAAGCAGTCTTTTTGTGCCTGGGGTTTATTAAAACTCTGTTTTGGACATAGCAAGCAGCGTTTACTGCCTCTGACCAAAAAGTTAATGGCAAACCTGAATCAGCAAGCATGGTTCTGGCAGCCTCAATCAAGGTTCTGTTCTTTCTTTCAACTACCCCATTTTGCTCTGGTGTTCTAGGGATGTTGTACTGCCTTACAATCCCTTTCTTCACACAGAAGGCATCCAACTCCTTATTTTTAAATTCTGTGCCATTGTCACTCCTGAAGACTTTTACTGGAATGTCAAATTGCTTTTCAACCTGTGTCACAAAGTCTTACAAAATGCCTGCAGTCTCATCTTTTGAGTGTAAAAAGAAAGTCCATGTAAACCTAGAAAAGTCATCAACAATAACCAAACAATATATCTTCTTTTTGAGACTCATGACTTGAACTGGGCCAAACAAATCCATGTGCAACATTTGCAAACACTGGGTTGTTTTGGACTCTTCAATGGACTTATAAGAACTTTTATACTGTTTTCCTTTTAAACAGGAAATGCAATGTTCAAGACATGAAAACAATTTTTGTGGTAGGCCTCTTACCAAACCATTTTTTGAAATTTCAGTGATTGTCTTAAGATTTGTGTGCCCCAGTCTTCTGTGCCAAAGTTCTGTCTCTTTGTTAGAGGCAGCTGAGAACAGACAGGCATCTGCTCTGGGACACTCTTTTGACATATCAACAACATAAACATTGCCACTTCTTTGAGCAACAAGTTTTGTTTGACCAGTTTTTATTATTGCTTCAATCTTTTTGACCATTTCTGGTCCAACAATCCTACAACACTCCTTTGTGAAGAATGACCTATACCCCTTGTCACTCATTTGTGAAACACTCAGGAGGTTGAATTTCAGACTGTCTATCAGATTGACATTTTCAAATTTTACATTGCCAGACTGTACTGTACCAGACCCCAGAACTTTCCCTTTACTGTTATTCCCAAAGGATATATCACCCCCTCCATGAATTTTGAAATCTTTGAGTAGGGCTTTACATCCAGTCATGTGCCTGGAGCCTCCACTATCAACATACCAAAGGCTATCTAAACAGGCAG
Organism: Helianthus tuberosus; assembly: GCA_030545235.1. NCBI lineage: Eukaryota > Viridiplantae > Streptophyta > Magnoliopsida > Asterales > Asteraceae > Helianthus > Helianthus tuberosus. The sequence goes on from CM060436.1 coordinate 12,115,473, forward strand.
AAGCTCCCTGCACATGAAGTAAAAGGATTAGTTCATTAGGGTTTCCAAAGCTAATAAGGCTTTGGATGGGGTCTCAACAGTGTCTGGGATGGATGCACATTGATGGACAGTGGTTAGGTCAGGGGTTTGGACAATTTTAGGACTGTTTCTTGCTAACCACTGTTGGGGGTCTTGACCAATCACCTGTTGGTACCCAAAAGGATGCCTGTTCACTTTAGGTTTAGAGGGCCTTTTGTAGGTCTCATAAACATGTGGAACCCTAGGGTATGGTGGTTGTCTCTTACCTCTTCTATATTGATTGGCAGGGGGTGCATCAGTAACCTGAACATCTCTTTTAATAGATGTTTGGTTCAGCTGTTTTGTGACAGCTGTTTGAACTGGCACAAACAGTGGTTGGTTTTTAGTGAATTTGACAGATGATGTTGATGGACTCAAGGATGTTTTAGCAATGTACTCATTCTTTTTCACATCAAAGTTTTTGAGATACACACATGCTTGAGTTTTGTGGTTTGTTTTACCATAGACAATGCAGCTTTCAGCAGGAACAATGACACTTGTTTTGTTCAAATCATAAGCTTTTAAATGGAAACAGTCTTTTGTTAGATGATTCCTTTTCTCACAAAATTCACAAAACAAGTTATTGATCTTTTCTTTCTTCTTTCTCTTTTCGGACTCCTTTGCAACAGAGGTTTTAACCTCTGTTGGGACGTCCTTGAGAGGAATGACTTTAGCTTTTGGAGCTTTAACACCATCAGTGGATGTAAAGTCCATGGGCTTGAAATTTTCAAGAATATCACACTCATCAGACCATGTTGGTTTAAACTGGTATTTTTCAAGCTCCTCAAAAGTAGAGGATCCCATTGGTCTGTCAAGTGTGATTTTGTTACCAAGTTTATCAGTGATTTTCACTTCTTGGCCATTCTTGTTTGTGGGGATGAACTCAGTGGTTACATCAGTGGTTTGAACAGATTTTTCAACAGCAGTGTTTTCATCATCATGTTTTCTATAACCAATACCAAATTTCTCATTGCTTTTAATCTGTTTTTCAAGCAATAACTCATATCCTTTGCAGGATTCCACCCATTTCTCACATGTGATTTGGGTGGACTCTAACTCCTTTTTGCAAACTTGGTATTTTTCTACCATAGTTTGGAGTTGAGTTCTGGTTATGCTCTGCTCTTCTTTCAGACTGCTGATCTCTTTTTCCTTTTCAGTCAATTTGTTTTTAAGTTCTTTTAAAGATCTTTCAAATTTGACTTCATCAGTTAAGATTTTATCCCGAAGGTTTTCATTTACCTCTTTGATGTTAGCAAAAGCAATAATGCAATTGTCAGAACACAGTTTTTCAAGAACTTGAGGAGATACCTTGGCAGCAGCCATCATTGCACAATCACATTGATGATTTTCTTCATCATCAGCTCTAACTTCTTTCTCACCTGCTTTCTTCTCTTCCTCTTCTTCTTTATCCTCTTCGGACCATGGATCTGTCAGTGGTTCAATCAGGGTTCCTGAACTTTCTCCCAGCAGTAGTTCACCAGCCACAACAGTAACCACTGCTTCAGTCACCTCATCCACTGTTTCAGCACTTAGCTGTTCACCTTCAGTTTCAATCCCCTCTAGTATTGACTCTAATGCCATCAAACAAAATTCATCATTAGAAGGTTCATCAAAAGCATAGAGTGCAAAATTTTCATCACCAAGCTCATCAGGCATGCTGCTCCAGTCAACAAAGCCTTGAGTGAAAAAGCTTTGTTGATCTGGTTGTACCACTGCTGGAGCAGCTGTTTGAGGTGCAACAGGTTGCACTTGTGCCTGGGGGACAGGGGTTTGAACATACTGAATTTGTGGAACAGTGGTTTGGACATAATGCACAGGCACAGAGGTTGCAGCATAGTGAGCAGTGTTAACATGGGCTGCAGGGGTATATTGGGTATAATGAACAGTGCTTTGATTTTGTGGTCTAGGGTTTGAGCTGGGATGAGTTATTATAGGACCAGTAGTTTGACTCCTGCATTCCCTAGCAAAATGACCTAGCCTATTGCACTTGTAACACTTGATTTTCGATTTATCCAACCCAACCCTTAAATTCCCATGTAACCCTGGGAATTTTCTCCCTGTTCTTTTATAGAATTTGCTTGTTCTTACACTAAGCAAAGCCAATTGATGCAAGATATCCATCTCTTCTAAGTCAGTGGGATCAAAGTGTTGCAAATCATTGAGTTCAAAGCACAAATTATCTGACATCTGGTTCTCACAATTTGCAGTAAAAGCATAATTTGCAGAGTGAGGATCAGGGTTGTTAAAATTTCCAACAGCAGTTATATCAATAAAGTGATCATAACCCTGATCCTTACCACTGCTACCAGATTCTTCCTGACCAAAAAGAGCTGTGCTACCGAATGAATAATCATCAGTAACTTTGCCAGACTCTTGCAACTTCTTTTTCTGGTTCAACTCCCTTTCATAGGTCAGGAGTCTACCATGAAGTTGGGTCAGGGTCAGATCTTTGAACTCAGCAGAGTTTCTAGTAACAAAAGCTATGGTGTCCCATTTTTCTGGTAGTGATCTAAGGAACCTGCTATTTTGAGTTGTATTTGGAAAAGTTACTTTAACAAGCCTTAGTTCACTAATGAGACAACTGAATCGCTCAAACTGCTGAGTCAATGATTCACCCTTGATGTGACAAAATGTTTCATACTGCTGATTCAGAATTTCCCTATTGTTTTCAATGACTTCTTCTGTCCCACCAAACTGTTCCTTCAACGCATCCCATAGCTCTTTTGCACTGTTACAATGTAACAGTCCAGCATAGATCTCATTTGGTAATGCAGATGCTATGATGCTAAATGCTTTGGCATCGAGTTCGAACTTTTGAAAATCAGTTTCAGTATAGTTTTCATATGGTTTTGGTACGAACTTCTTTGGATCCTCAGCACTTGGCACCATAGGAACATGGGGACCAAAAACAACAGACCTCCAACATCCAGTGTTCTGTTGAGCAAGGATGTGACCCATCCTTCTCTCCCAGATGTTGTATTCATTACGTTTAAGCATGGGTGGTTTAAAAAGCGAGCCAATGTTATTCTTATCATCTTGTGATTGTGACGTCATCCTGGTTGTTTTACAGGCACTGATTAATCAACTTTAATGGTGATTAAACCTTGCTCTGTTTTTCAACAAAAACGAACAAACTATCGATATCAACGATTTTGAGCTGAACTATTTATGTTAAAATGATTGTTAAATCAAATTTGACTGTCCAAGCTCTGATACCAATTGTTGGATCTGAGTTTGGTTTTGATTGTATTTTTCGTTTGAATTAGAATGAAGATGGATGAGTTGTGCAGCGGAATTAAGATGGAAACAAACTTTGCATACAATCAAACGAGAGTATTGCTTTGATCAAACACTTTTCACAAAGAACCGAAAGATTGAATTTAATTTCAACAAGGATTACAATGCAATGCTTAATACAAACTCCCCCTCAGCCAGAGCTCAGTGTTTGTTCGTGCAGAGAAGACGATTTTGCAAAGAGCTAAATAGAACAGTGCATGGTACTGTTCTATTTATAGGCACTAGCAAACTACTGAGCATCTAAGCTGACGTCACCATGAAAGTGACATCTAACCTCCTAACAAACTCTAACCTCTGATCAATACAAACACTGCTATGCTAACTACTGCTATTACATTTCATTACATAAAAGACATCTAAATAACTGCTGCATCCTTCCACTGCTGTGAACCCAGCAGTACTTGTCCGGATCAGCAATGCTTGACTCAAGGCAGTAGATTGAACAGCAGAGCTTTAGTCTTTCATCAGGTCTTTACTTGATCAGCAGTTTGTCGGTCAGCCGTTTGCACGATAAGTAGATAGGAGGTCAGCAGATGTTGAAACCACTTTCAAGGGGAGAGACTTGTACAAAACATCTGCTTATTCTGGATCCACTGCTCTGATCCAGTTTTGGCTTTAATTATCTGTTCCTCTGGTAGGGTTCAATCCCAACAATGGTCGATTCACTTCGCGCCTCTGGGAGACTTTTCAATCTGCTCTCGGTACTACTCTCAATCTTAGTACTGCTTTTCATCCCCAGACCGACGGTCAGACTGAACGCACGATTCGTACCCTTGAAGACATGCTTCGCTCGTGTGTTATAGATTTCGGTGGTAATTGGGATTCGCATTTACCTTTAGTCGAATTCTCGTACAATAACAGTTATCACTCTAGCATTCAAATGGCACCATTTGAGGCATTATATGGAAGAAAATGTCGATCGCCTATTGTATGGTACGAGATCGGGGATGCGTAAATTACCGGTCATGAGTTATTGCAAGAAACGACTGACAAAATCCTCCAAATTCGAGACAACCTCCTGAAAGCTCGGAGTCATCAAAAGAGTTACGCCGATAGACGCCGCAAGCCCCTTGAATTTGACGTTGGCGATCACGTACTCCTAAAGGTTGCACCTTGGAAGGGGGTGATCAGATTCGGCAAGAAAGGAACGCTCGCGCCACGATATGTTGGACCCTTTAAAATTCTGGAAAGAATTGGCAAGGTGGCCTACAGACTCGAACTACTAGAAGAACTTAGTAACGTCCACCCGACTTTCCATGTCTCGAACCTCAAAAAGTGTCTAGCCGACCAGAACCTACATGTCCCTCTTGAGGATCTACAAGTGGACGAAACATTACACTTCGTGCAAAAGCCAGTCGAGATCATGGATCGAGACACCAAGAAACTCCGGTGCTCACGCACTCCCATTGTGAAGGTTCGCTGGGAAGGCTAACGCGGCGCCGAGTTCACCTGGGAACTCGAAAGTGATATAAAGGCTAAGTATCCACAGCTGTTTGCTACATCTGCGCCTTAAATTTCGGGACGAAATTTCCTAAAGTAGGGGAGGCTGTAACAACCCGATTCCGGAAGTCAAAGTACAAGTCAAAGGAAGAAAAGATTGCTAATTGGATATGTCATTCCTTGCTTAATTATTGCTTGTACTCCCAAACTTAGATAATCGATAGTTTAAATTACACTTGTTAGTTGTATTATGTAGAAGTAACAATGGGATAAAGATAACTAAACACTAATCTACTCGACGCTATCACATCGCTATCGCATCGCAACTCGAATTACAGGTTCTGGATATTGTTTTACGTGTGTGTGCTATTATGTGTTATTTGTGCATGTTTATATTTGTTTGAGGTGATTATTCGCAAAACGCAATCGTAACTCTATCGCAACGCAATCTCATCGCGAACTCGAAATCTAAGGTTTACTTTTGTGATTATTAGTAGTTATATTATTTGTGTAACTAGGGTGTAATACTATCGCATCGCTTACTCATAACGCATCGCAACGCTCAACGCACGGAATAAAAGGTCAGAAACCAACTGGAAAAAGCCATCCGATCGGGAGGCCCTCCGATCCGTCACACTTACACCACCTTTTCTCCTCTCTTGCCTATAAATAGTACCTGTCACATCAGAATCTGAGTTCGTTCGGGCCTCCTACTCATTCTCTAGTGAAGTGCCGGATTGAGAACTGAATCCTATCGACGAGATGACCGACTTAACGGGTTGAATATGAAGTTCCATCAAGAACAGTTAGCTGATCGGACGGGGTTTCCGTTGTTTGACACGTTGTCATACCGTCTTGGTTCAATCGCAAGACTGTACATCTTAACAAATTTTACAAGTTCTACAAACGAACAGGTTACCAAGCGGATTGCCGTCCGATCGGATTGCCATCCGATCGAACGACAATCCGGACTGATGACTTGTGGTTTTCTTTTCAACACTAAACATTTTCACCAAACTTCGAGGAATATTAGTTTCAAACGGATCGCCATCCGACCGAACAGTCATCCATCCGGATGACCTGACTTGTAGAAACACTTCTCGTTTTATAAAATGCTACAACGAAAACTTCAAAGTTCCATCATACACAAATACATCCATCCCAAGCGGACAACCCTCCGACCGAATGGTCATCCGCATGGATGACCATCCGTCCGGAAGGTCATCCGATCGGATGAGTATCCGTCCCCACTTCACTTCGACGCACCGTTTTACACACCGTTCAACGCTCATATTTTCGTACTGTGTTCAGGCTATTCCCTCAGCGCTCCCTTCAATCCAAGACTGAGTTTATTATTAAACACGCTCTGTGAGTATACTCGATCCCTTTTTTGCTTTATGCACTTTTGGGTGTTACATACGCTACTTATATCAAAATCACAATCAACACACAACGCAAACACTTTTATACAATAACCGCTCTGCATGTTATACGTGTTATTCGATGAATGCCAGTATGTTATGCTTACACAGTGATTGTTGCCTGACACCTTAGCAACGATAGTACTATAGTTTGGACTCAGCACCTGTCGTGGACAGGGGTTGTTAAGGGCTTTTCTTCACGTGTCACAGTGGTGATATGTGTTGCGCATTCTACAACTCGCAGTCACGTCTGTGCATATTTCATTGTCGATAACCTACCTGCTTCACATTATACATGTTACATGCTGGTTATGCGTAAATCGCTTTCGCTACTATTATACTAATAAACTTGTATGCTCACCTTTACACTATGTGTATTGACTTTTATTTTAATGTATGTGACAGGTGTTTAGGATGCTGTGCTATGCTTGCTTTGTGGAAATCGAGCTAGGGGAGTCTAGAAACAAATCTAATAATTTATGAGTTGTCGGAACAGTTTTTATTTTGTCTTTGAGAACAATTTGTCTGTAATAACTGTGCTACTTTATATGTTACGGTATGGAACGTAATGCTTAAATATTTGGTAATCATAGTTGTTATGGAACTCATGGACAATCTGTTTTGCTCAGTACCGCGCCCCGATGTTTCCGCCATCGGTTGGGGTGTGACATAGAAGGTAATCGATGAAGGGGGGCTGCCTGCTCTTCTGCCGTCGCACAACACCAAGGTTTCTAGGGTTTTTTTTGTTTCTCCATGCATATACACATACGTATATACTAAACACAAGGGGGGTTGGGGCGATTTGGGCTTGTGGGCCGAGAAGGGTGGGTTTTGGGTTGGGTTGGTTGGGCCGAGTATTAGTGTGGGGAAAAGGGGTGGGTTCGGTTTTTGGGTCACAAGGTAATGGGTTTCGGTTTTTCGTAAGTTTCGCAAAATAACATATTACAATGTTTCGATTTCGAGTTTAATTTCAACGTAATTCACATAATAGTGTCTTGGTTACGATAGTCGAGTATTACGCTAATAACTGATGTGTGCAAAATGCAACATATAAATTACATCAAATGTGGCATTAAACTAACCCTTTTTTAGTACTAATGTTGGAAAAAGTGTGTTTTTGTCTTCCTTTTGTATTTTCAGGATTAAATGAGCTCAAATGAACAAAAGAAGCAAAAATGCAGCTAAATCTAACATAAATACAAGAAAAGGGATAAACGTGGCATGCCCGACCCCTCGACAGCATCTTGATAGTACAGATACGCTTCTGCACACGGGGTCATGCCCAGCGGACACGGGGGCGTGGTCAACTAATGCAGACAAACTGCATTTAATGAAGGAAGAGAAGACGGGTGGACACAGGGCAGTGCCCAATGGACACGGGGCCGTGTCCGGGCTTCTGTACAGGCTATAAATAGGGGTGCTTGGCTCATTTGCAAACCATCCCTTGGCAAACCACCTCTCTCACACTTCACCCACGCACCACCACCATCACAACCCACATCCACCACCATCATCCATCATCCATCATAGAGTGTGTGAGTAGTCTCGGGATCCAAGGTTGATCGTAAGAGTTCTTGACAATCAAAGGTCATGTTTGCCTAAGTCTCTTACATCACTTGGTGAAGACAAGTGTCTAGTGTAATACTTTTTATTTTTAATCTTTTCGCACTTTTTATTTGGTTCTGTATTAATGACTTTAATAACTAGTTTCTTATGTTGAAGGTGAGTCTTCCTTATCGTTTGTCCGTGGTGTCTTAGCATTATTTTACTGTCTATATAAAATAAAAGATTTTCACCATTCATATCTCCACGGTCTATATGGAGGTATGTTGGCTACCTGGTCGGGGGTTAAGGGAACGGTTTGGTAAGAGTCTTGCCTTGTTCAATGTATAGATCCTGCAAGGACCTGGGTCAACTTTAGTAGGACCTCCTTCAATACCCACTGGTATTGGATGGCGGGGGTCCGAACTCCTTGATCCCCTCATATGTAAACTACTATTAAAACTTTTAACCCGGCTACTTAGGACTGTATCCCTGTTGACTCAGACTACTTAGCCGAGGGTAACATCACCTCCAGAAGAGGGGTCTACCACAATATGCATTAATAACTTAATTAATTATCTTTCAATAATCCAACCATTTAGGATTGTATCCTTGCTGACTCAAACTACTGGGTTGAGGGTAACGTCACCTTTAGAAGAGGGGCCTACTACAATAACTAAGATAATCTCTTAAAAAGTGAAAAAGTGTAGAAATAATCAAAGGTTACACTAAACACGAGTCGGATCCAAATGATTCATCTTGTCTATCTGTTTTTATTTTTATTTTATTTTTCAGCATTTTAGTTAGTTTTATTTTTCTAGTTTAAAATCTTTTTCTAAACTTTTGATTTGATTAGACGTTGAGGATAAACCGGTACTAAAAGCTCTTGTGTCCTTGGACGACCTCGGTATCTTACCAACACTATACTACGCTCACGATGGGTGCACTTGCCCATATGTGTGTTTAGTGTTAGTAAATATCGTGTTTTATAAATTTAAAACTTGGCTAAAAAGTGTTAAAGGGCTTAAAATATACATTTAAAAATCTATAACACTCACACACGTCAATAACATACAAACACGTATCACGCCACTAAAATATCCGCGACACACGTATTTCGTAATAACCACCTAAACTAAAGTATAACCGTAACGAGAACTGAACCCGAAAGGATACCTGATTTTTCCGGGATGTCACAGATGTGAAGAAAAACATGCATGTATACAAAATATAACCAATATGTATATATATGTATATATTCTAACATATACCAATAAAAAAATTTAAATTAACAATTAGGAAAATGTGGTTTTCTACAAATTAGTAAGAGGTCAGAGACTACTCCCTGATTTCTAAGCGTCCCTGAGCATTATCAAAAGGTAGATGTGGTCCGGGCATTAAGGAGCTCCCTGTTCGAAACATGTATTGGACAAGGATGGGGCTAGCAACGCCTGCGAAACTTAAAACTTAGGAAACTATTATTATTTCAAATATAGAAGTAAATGTCAAATTAAGTATAAGGACACTCTATTATTATTTCTAGGAAATGTCAAATTAAGGAAAAGAGACAAATTCCTAACTTCCACACCCCTATAACCTTCACTCTCTTCTTTATTTTTCTCTTTGTTAGAGATTGAAAATGTTACATTATAAAAGTTATTCTCTTTCTTTATTTTTCTGTTCTTGTACTGGATTGTCACTCAAAATAGTAGGTGTCTTAAATCTTATCTATACCACTATTGTCATTAATATATCAAGATGGAATTTGAAACAAGATGGATTGGTTGAGCCGGTGTAAATGTACCCGATGATATAGAACGGAACTCACTTACATAATCTTTAGCCCAAAAGTTTGATTCAATACATAGTCTTTAGTTTTTATAGCTTACAATTAAAAACAAGTTCCTATATTTTATAGTCATATGTTGATAACTTGATGTGCAGAGACGTGTGCCTGTTTTTCTTTATAAAGATCTTGTTTGTTTATATTACAACAATTAATGCAACAATATAATGTGGAAACTTTTTCATAGTCGAGGAATTCCACAAGATGACGGGCTTGACGCTTTTTGTAATTTCCAATCACAATTCGATGCATGCATAAAGGTGAATTGGATGTTTGCAGATGTGCTTGAAGAACATTATTAAGAAGGCGTGTCACAATTAGGGGTGTTCAAAAGTATCTGAATCCGAAAATCCGATCCAAACTATCTGATTTTGCACATGAACTATCCGAAATCTAAAAAAATATGTAATGTGTTATAACTTTAGAAAGAATATTTATAATTTGTAACAAAATATATTTTAGATATAAGAAATTTTTAAAAAGTCAATCCAAAAAATCCAAAATTTTTATTAATATTTATTACTTATAAACTTTTTAAATTTTTTGGGTAATTCAGATATCCAAAATATGGGTGGGAGTTGGCTACGAAGTCTATTTTTCCTACAAAGTGTAAAAAGTCATAAAACACTATAATGTCAACCATAAAACATACTCAAAACCCACAAATAACAAAGTGAAGATTACCAAAACGACATATTTGTGGGTTTTGTGTTGTGTTTTGGACGATAAGGCTTTGATTATCGAATGACTAACATTAGTGTGTTTTTTGTTGATTATCATTTTGTGTTTTATATTCATAGTTCTACGATAGTGTGTTTGAAGTTTTTATGGACTGTTAGGGTTTCAATATTGTGTTTTAATGACTAACATTAGTCCAACTCGGTCCCAACCCAATTCGAATCGGTTTCATACGGTTGAGTTTTACAAACCACCAACCCGGGTTCAACCCAACCCGGTTTCACTCTCAACCCGGGTTGACTCTTTTAAGCTTTTATTCAAACCCTAACCCAATTTGTGCACCTCTAACCGCAACCACCATGAAAACATCTTAAATCTGAAAACTCAGTGATAGCAAAACATAAGCTTTAGGCAACAACTTAGATTCAACAAAAAGGTTTAGCCAGGAACTCAACTTTCATGTCCATTTCTGCGGAGGAGGCGGCAGAGGGTTTCTATCTGGGGGTGACCAGGATTGCAGTAGGCGGTGGAGGGTTTCGATTTGAGGGTTGGGTTTGGGGGTGATCGGGATTGGAGGAGGCAGTGGTGGCAGGGGAAGCTTGTGGTGGCCAGGGGAGGCTTATGGTGGCGTGGGTGACGATGATGGTTGGTGGTGGCAGTGGAGAATAAAGAGATAGAAAGTAGGGTAGAGAGAGAGTGGTGGTGGGTGGTTGATGGTGATGGTGAGTGTGTGTGAGAAAACGGGAGGAGAGAGAGATAGAGAGAGAGAAAGAACTGAGAAGGGGTGGGGGGTGTTTATGGATTTTAAATGTTTAATTTTTTTAATCTTTTTTTTTTTTGTTTTATTTTGATAGGATGAGAAAAGACAATAATACCCTCAGGTGGGCCCACTTGGTTAAATTTAACTATGAAAATTAACTAAGTTAGGGTTAAAGGTCATAACGTGCAAAGATTTGCAAGCATCAAGTACGTTTTTTTATAGTTTTTGAAGACAAATGACATAGCTTACAATTTGGTGTTAACGTTAGTGACAATTTTTTTTTGCAAATCATCATCATACTCAATAAATCCCACCAACAACAAATCTAAGGTAGGGTCTGAGGAGGGTAAGATGTAGACATCCTTAATTCTACCCCGTAGGAATAGAGATGCTGCTTCCAATGAGATCTTCGGATCGATAGTAGTTTTGCATCAAACCTTGGACCTAAGGCACATAACACTTAGCGACCGAGACAAAGACCGATTGGTGCATGGTCTTTCGGCTATCAACGCCACTACATGATGCATGATTAACCATCCGCTGCTTTTAACGTTATTTTCATAAAATTAGTAAAATAACATTAAAATTAGTGCAATTTCACTTTTGTCTCCTGAATGCCAACGTTGCAATCATAAAACTCATTAATCCTTTCTAACAATAAAAATACCACCCTCACCCTTTGTGTTTCTTGTGAATTGAGTTACCAAACCGCATAGGAGAATCTTGAAGAACCGATGACTTCACGCGACAAGAAGCCGGTGAAACCCTCAACCAGTCGACCCGGTGGGATCCGGACCCTTTCGGATCTGAATCGCCCCTCTGCAAATGATTCTGACAGCGACTCCGATGGCCCTCAGGAGTACTATACCGGTGGCGAAAAGAGGTTCACTTACAAGCCCTAGCTTTTACTATTTCTTAATTAATGTTTTTTAAATCTTGGTTATTGTTTGTGGCCTTTAAGTTGAAAGAATTGTAGAAAGATGGTAGCTTTGGTACTTTTAAGAGCTAAAGAATTTAGGGTGTAGTGAGATTGAATATTATTTGTGGTAAAGTTGGAGGCTTTTTGTTGTATGAGAATTATAGCTCGCTTTGGAGAGATTAATTAACTAAAGGGTATTATTGTATATGATGATATTGTTGAATTTGTTGTTAAGATCAAGCACACACTGACACGAACACAAAACAAACGAACAAAGGCTAGTTCGGGTTTAGAAAACTTGCTCCCCAAGTTAGGCCCATCACCCATGCATAATTGTCAATAGCGATCGCTATGGTCGCCATAGTGAATAGCGTATAGGTCGAAGGTCGCTATGGGTATGTACCCATAAATAGGGGGCTGACGCCTGCCCAGTGCCGGAAGGTCTAAGAAGTTGGTGACCTGATGATAGGGGAGCCGGCGACCGAAGCTCTGCTGAACGGCGGCCGCAGGATTTCAGTTTTTTTTTTAAATATAAATAGCTATTAAATATAGCTATAAAATAACTGGATTTTAGGTTTTTGTTAAATATACATGTAAAATAGCGTATATATCCAGGGTATTTTGATATAATATACATAAAAAAAATTTTAATTTTTTTTCTAGTGTATCGCTATTTATAAAATAACGTCCGCTATTTATCGCTATTCGCTATGTAGCATATAGGTATCCTATCGCTTTTTGTTGCTATTCACCATTAACAACTATGGGCCCATGTAGGGCCCGCAAGGTCTACGAACCCAATAAGTGTGAGTACATATTGGGTTGTATTATTCCGACTGTTAAGAGGAGGAAGGGGATTTGGAACCCGGGAGCTCGAAGCTACAGATTTCTTTTTTTTGTAGTTGAAGTCTGGAAGGACCACTTGCTTGAAAATGAGATATGAGTATCCTAAATCTAAAGGGATGTTTGAATGTGTATTTTGGATGGTGATTGCTGCAACTTGATGGACTAAATTTGGATAATGAGTTGGTTAAAAATAGGGTGGATGGTCTCAATGATCAATATTCTTTCTGCATGTTTATATAATCGCTTATTCAAAAATTGAAAACTAATAGTTATGGCTTCAAGTCACAATAATCAATTATAACACACATCCAAACACCCCATAAATGTGGCTTAAATATAAGTGCAATAGGCTTTGACTTTCTGTTAAGCGGTGCAATAGACTGAACCACGTAAAATTTGGTGTTCTCTATTTTTTCTGTTTGTTGTGCATCGTGTTTGTGTTTGAGCGTGACTGTATTTCAGTGGAAACATCACAGAGCCGCAACAGACAGCACCCCTATGCTGCTGTGTTTTGTTTCATCTTGTGATACCCAATCCTAACACTGTGTTCTGTCAACAGCCGCCAACAGCCATCAGCTGCTGCCACATCAGCAGCTGCTGTTCTGTGTTTTCTGCTCCATCTTTTTCTGTGACAGCCGTAGTACCACCCAACACTTTTTTTCTAACGATACATAGATTGCGCTTCTATGCACTTGAGCTCTGATTTATCTTTTTTTGTTCTAATAGTAGCTGGGTAGTTGGTTGGACTAATGCATGACGTGCTAGAACCTTTGTTGTTTTAAGTATATTCATATAAAGATGGTTGTATGTGGAGGGAAGGATGAAGTCAAACTATTCCTTTATCGCGGAAGATATTTACCGATGAATACGAGTAAAAATATGTGGGATTTTACTAGGTATATGTTCGTTTATGAAAAGGTAGTTGCTGTCAAACCAATTTTAATAAGTAACACATTTCCAAAACTATAACAATAAGGTAAAAAACAGTTTGCTTTAAGATTCTATTAATCAGAAATTTCACAAATGAGGAGTCTAGAGAATGTTTATCCACCACCTTGATAGCATCCCCTGTAGACTGATTATACAACCTTAGCGTTGTTTGAAGATTTCATAGTTATTAAAGGCGCTAGGCACACTCAAGGCGTATAGATCTTGCTTGGGGCCTAGGCGCAAAGCGCAAAAAAAGCGAGGGCCTACGAAAAATAAAGCGCATGATGAAAAAAATAAAAATATATTATGTGTTAGAAAAAGAATACTATTCTTCAAATAAAATAAACAAAATCTATTATATAAAACTTTATATCATCTATTTTGAACCAAAAGTTCTAAAATATTAGTGTATTACCGTAGAAAACTAGTTTTCCTTAGACAAAAGTATAAATCTGGCTAGAATCTTGTTGGAATTTAGCGAATTTGGCCGGAAACTCTCCGGAATTTATGAATCTCGCCAGAATGTGCGCCTGAACCAGCACCTGGAGAATTAAAGCGCAATTTCCTCGACTTAAAGCGCAACTGACTCGCCTCGCCTTAAAAAAGGGCCTAGGCGCAAGAGGCGATGGCTTCTAACTACTATGGAAGATTTGCTTGTAATAGTTATTGCTCGATGTTTAGAAACATACTTTCGTCTTTTGTGTGATAAATATAGTTCTATTATGGAGCATTATAGTTAGACATCCTATATGTGCTATAGTTAGACATCCTGTATGTGCTTTTCAATTTGGTAACATGGTATAGTTTCAACCGTCACTATTAACTCATACAAAGATAGTTTGTATATCATAGACTACCACTATTTAGTCTATGTAAATTGGCAAGTTGGTTTTTTAGTGCTTTATGCTGTATACATCTTTGGATGTGGTTACTTGGCCACATATATATTATCAAAGATTGGTATACAAAGTAACTGTATATGTATTTCCAGTTGCCACGATGCATCTGTTGTTATGTTAATTGGTCAAAATATACACAAATGTAAAAGCTGATTGTTCTGGTTTAGATATTGATGTGAAGTTTTCTTAGGTGTTGTGTTATAGCGCCATGGGGTGTACGCTGACTCAGCTGAAAGTTTTGTGTGAGAGATGGAACACATTTTGTTTTAAAGCTCTTGGTAGACATATTTTTACAGAATACATGATTTGGATCCTCAAATAAGGAGTGCGTTGTTATCATTAGTTTGAGGGAGCTGCAAAATTAGTGCTTTTATTATTTTTGATCTCCACTTTTGTATTCCCTGAGAAAGAAAGATGCATTACTGTTATTAAGTTAATCAAGTGAAGCCTGAAAATTATCATTTGCTAATCTTCTATACATAGAGCTAATCATTTATTATATAACTATATCGTTACTTGTATGTGTACATAGTTCCGGTATTAGTAGCGAATAATGACATGCTTGATTTGATCACCATTTAGGTAGTATGGTAATATTTATGCAACAGAAGTATAGAACTAAGTAGTTATCATTTGTAGTGAACCTTATTAGTTATGGAACACCAATGTTACTACTATATTTTATGCGTAGGTGAGGGTGCATGATGTATGAATGTTACTGACATTGTTCAAATTGCTATTTGCAGTGGTATGCTTGTCCAAGATCCTAACAAGCGTAACGACGTGGATGAAATATTCAATCAAGCGAGGCAATTAGGCGGTGTGGAGGGGCCCATGGAAAACGCTCGTCCTTCTTCAAGTTTTACCGGCACCGGAAGATCACTGAGCGGTGAGGCAGCGCCTGCACGAACAACTGCTCCTGAGCAACCTCAGAATGTGGTCCACAACATAGTTTTCTGGAGAAACGGTTTCACTGTTAACGATGGACCCTTGAGGAGGCTTGATGATCCTGAAAATGCGTCTTTTCTTGAGGTTCATAAATAAAATGTTATTGAATTCTGATTAACAAAGTTTCTTTGTTTCTTTTTTACCTTGCGTAAATTAAGTTTTTTGGCAATCTTCGTGCAGAGCATCAAGAAATCCGAGTGCCCAAGAGAGCTTGAGCCTGCAGATAGAAGATCTTCAGTTCACGTCAATCTGATTAGGAGGGATGAAAACCGTACCGTGAGTCTCTCTTTCTTCAGTGTTTTTTAAAAACACTCTTTATGATATTTTATTTTAGAGTAAAATGCCATTTTCGACCCTGAGGTTTGGCCAGTTGTGCGACTTTCGTCCAAAGGTTTGTTTTTCCGCATCTGGAGCCCAAAGGTTTGAAATCTTGCCATTTTCATCCGGCTATTTAGCTCCATCCATTTTTCTCTGTTAAGTCAGGGGTATTTCTGTCTTTTTTGTTAACTTAAAGAGCGATTTGGTCTTTTCACTTTATGTAAAAAGATCGAATTTCCCTTAAAGTTAACGAAAAAGACGGAAATACCCCTGACTTAATGGAGAAAAATGGATGGAGTTAACGACCCGGATGAAAATGGCAAGATTTCAAATCTTTTGGATTCAGATGTGAAAAACAAACCTTTGGATGAAAGTCGCAAAACTGGCCAAACCTCAGGGGACACTGGCCAAACCTCAGGGGACGAAAATGGCATTTTACTCTTTATTTCATTACATTTATGCGTTACACATTGATTCTTGCCATTGTAATACGTCACTTTGGCATGATCTTGTAGGAACCCGTGGTGGCAACCCAAGTTGCATTTCAAGGCGTCGGAAGAACATTAGGCCGAAACGCAGATGAAGCAGCACCGGATGCTAATACTTCAAATGCTGCAGCTGACACAACCGCCTCTTCTGGTGGTCTTGTACTGGACCCCGCGTTACCGTCAACCTCTATTCAGCTACGGCTGGCTGATGGCACTCGGATGATTGCCCACTTCAACCACCACCACACCGTTGCAGATATTCGTGCCTTCATCAATGCATCTAGACCAGATGGTTCACGGGTTTATCAGCTGCAGACGGTTGGGTTCCCGCCCAAGCTTCTCATTGATCCAAACCAGACCATTGAGCAGGCTGGTCTTGCCAACTCGGTTGTCATTCAGAAACCCTAAATAACGGTCCCTAAAAGTTCGGTAATGTGGTCCTTTTGAATTGCGAACGAGAAATTTGTGTTATTATTAGTACTCCTGCACAAGAGAAGCATAATACTTGTATAAATTTCAGATTTTAATTATCAATATTGTGGGTTATATTTCTCCGTAAAACTTATATCGAAAAAGACCAAGGTTTCTTTTAAAAGCTTCTTTGCAAGTCCTTCACCTTTAGTAAATTAATTTCACAAGATCCTCCTACATATAGAGTTTGGGATTACAATCATATGTGATCTCATGAAACTATTGGTAACTTCAGATACAGAATTATGAGAATCGTATAAACACTTGTACATTTTGTTCTAGCTGTAATACAAAAGGCGGTTATCTGACATCCCACTTCTCTTTTTAAAAGTGGTTATGTATTGAATGCAAACCACCCATCTTATGGTTTAGTTATGAGACGCCGACACGTGTAAGTTTTGGGCATGATCTTAGATTCTAAGATATGGGTTTTAACTTTTAAAGATAGGTTACAGATCTTTTTTGAAAGTGGTTCGGTATGAATGCAACCCGCTCATCTTATGGTTTAGTACGAGACGTGGAAGTTTTGGTCATGATCCTAGATTCTAAGACATGGGTTCTAAAGATAGGTTTAAGATTATATTTTAGAAGACAAGACTTGAAGATATATCTTTTGTCTGCCATGAGATTGGCGTGTGCTTGTAGCAATGAGACATTGGCCACAAAAAGATAAGCATCTTTACTTAGGGTATGATATAAAATCCATTCATAGTGGAAAAATGATTTGATAACTTCCATTGCAAAGTTTGTGTCGGCCAAAACCAAATATTGGAATATTTTGTTTCACCGTTGCTTGCATAACATCAAATCCAACCATCTTTTGACCCATAAAAGCATCTATTAGCATAACATCACTCACTACTTATTTGAGTCTATACCCAATAATAAAGCTACAAATAAAAAAGAAACATACTTGAATCTTTTTCCATGTGTTTTGTAACTTTAGTTTCCATAAAGATCAAAGTAAAGCTAGCACATATAAACTTTTTTTTTTTATCAAATATTTGAATTTAAAGAAATAAGAATACGGAGAGAAACAAGAAAAAACCCAAAAGTAGTGAGACAATAAGATCTCATATAAAACAATATCTTAGATTTAGGTTTCTTTTTGACAAGTTTTTTTTTTTTAATAAATAAAATTATTAATTTGTTTTATAAAAAAATAAATGCAAAAAAAGAGGGAGAAGAAAAACATGCAAAATACAACACTTTTGAATGACTTATAAAGTTATATATTTAAATGACAAAAAAATAAAAGAATTTAATAACGAAGTGTATTATGGATTGTTTCGTTTATCAAAATTGGTAGATGGAAGAGAAATGAGACCAAGGAAAAGGGTGTTAGGTAATTGAAGGCCCATTATTAATCTTCATTAAAACTTTAGTTTCTTATTATTACTTTAATTTTTTAGTAAATTACTATTTTTGGCCATGTGATTTAGCCAGTTTAATAATTTCAGCCTAAAAACGAATCTTTTCACATGTTACGCTCCGAGGTTGCATTTTATAAGGGTTTTGGCTCCTAACATTAATTTTGTTACTTTTTTGCAATTAAGTGTAAGGGTAATGTAGTAATTATATACCTTAGAGGCTATTTTGGATAATTACAAAGTTCTTTTAATATTTAAGAGATTTTATTAATGCAATTACTCAAGTTTTTTTTTATTATTTCATTATTAATACAATTACTCAAGTTTTTTTTATTATTTCATAAAATAAGGTGAAAATAAAAGATATATGAATGACAATAATACCCTTCATTTAACCTATCTGACTTAAATGTGTTTTAATTTTTAGACTGAAACGACACGTTTCCAGTTTGTCAGAGAGGAAACTGGTGCATTTTTTAAAATTTGTCTGAAATGGCAAAAGTGAACAAACCACAGGGACAAAAATGACAGTTAACTCTTATATTTTCTTCATAAATCGAAAACACTAAATAACTCGATGTAATCTCGGGCGCCTGAGCCATCTCCGGTAGTACACATACTGTTCCGGTTGTTGTACCCTGGGTGACAGAAGTGTTCGTTTACAAAGAAGCGCGGAATCTGTTTTAAGGGCTCCGTGTCAAAAACAATCCTCAACCAATACCCGTCAATATTTTAGTGGGCTCGTTGTTGCAGACATGGAGCATGGTTGAAGACTCAAGTCATAGATGCTACAAGAAGGCTTGTTGAAGTAACTATATAAGACGCTGTTGAGTCAAGTTTGGTAATTATAAAATTGTAATTTTTTGTTTATTTTCATATGCTTTCGTAACCAGTATTGTACTATTATACGGAGTATTTCTTACCAATAACAAGAGCATCCTTGTTATATTTTTTATTATCAGTTTAATAAATTGTGAACTCACTTCCTACAAATTGATTGATAACGAGAACTTCAATATCATCAGGCAAAGAATTTAAAAAGTTTGTTTTAACTTTATCTTACATCAACACTTAACCTTTTGTTGTAGAGCATAGAGTTAGGATAGACTTCCGCTAGAATCAAGCTTAAGAGATGGATGCACCGGTGCAAATTGATTCAGTTCGCTGTCGTTTTTGTAACTGTCAAGATGAATTTGTCGAGCATTTGTTCGTAGCATGCGAGTTTGCTTAGTTGGTTTGGGACTTTGTGGCTAGCTGGACCAGGTGTCCGAGGTTCATTATCTTTGGGATTAAGGACCTTTTCGAAGCTTATAAACATGAAGTCGGTACTCGTAGTTGGAAGATGACAGTCTACTCGGTTATCCAGATCGTTGTATGGTGCATATGGAAATGCCGTAACGACATGATATTTAATAACAAGCAGCCTAATATCATTGGTGTGAAAGAACAAACAAGACATTTGGGGTATATCTGGACCCGAAATCGAACAAAGGCACAAGTGATTACATGGGAACAGTGGTGCGAATTCGTTTTGTCTTGTATGAGTTTGTAATATCTGTAATACTGGCCTTTTTTTTGTATGATGGTGTAAACTAACGAGTTGTTAGTTCTTTGTTGAATAAAATTTTGTTGGCCGTTTAAAAAAAAAATAGGAAGCACACCTTAAAGGGTCCTTGGTTGGTGGGTGAGTCGTAGTCTGCACTAGTAAGGCCGTGTCAAGCCTATGATTTTTTCTCATATTTATTAAGTTTTCTTTTGAATTGTTGTATAAGCATTATACCTAGTGAAGGTAGATATCATCGGGTGGTTTCGCTAGTGGCATGGGCGAGGCTTTTAAGGGGCCGGATGGGGCGGGAGGGTTTCGCTCAGTAGTGGAGAGTATGTAGTTTTCGTATAGAAATTTTTTGGTATATACGTTTTTGACCCCCCAATTTTATAGAAATTTTTAGGTTTGGTTACTTCCGCCCCCGGTCGGAAATCTAAAACTTCGCCACTGGCTGGTGGCATGATAATACTCTAGTGGTCTGTCAGTTCAGAAAAAAAAAAAAAAAAAATTAAGGCGGTGTCAAATGAGGGTACATTTTTTTAACAAAAACTATAATCTATGATTATCCAAAGTTTTGTGTCAGTGGCTATGGCTTAGTACGCTACCACTCTTGGTAGCCGTTAGGATATTTGTTTAACACATATAATTAAATGTTATATTTATAGCAGTTATGCTGTTGAATTTTCCAAAGGTAATGCATTCTTTTTTTTTTTTTTTGGGTTAATTGCAGGAGACATATGATCGACTACATTGTGAAAAATAAATTGACACTGATCACTACTTAGCTAGATTGTTACCCATTTATTAGTTATAAACATATTTTGTTAAATAAAAAACAAATTTTAATTTAATTGTAATAATGAATTTCTGATGAATATTTATTTAGAGTCGTGTTATGAATTACATCGAGGTAGTTGGTAAACGGGCAACAAGCTGCGCCGTTACCCCTTTTTGAATAACAAAACTAAGTCTTTTAAAAACTACGTCCATAGATCTCGGGGTTATAACATGACTATACATTGACCCTTTGAACTCGACTAAGTAGGTCCACAGCCTCTGGCGCTAGAAAACCAAAAGTATCAAAAGTAAATGGGATAAACACGTGCTGGTTGTCAATGCACGCTTTCTCATGTTTGGTCACTTTACCCGAAACAGCCTTTAAAGCAGCCTGACTCACCGTGAAAGCACTACCCCTAAGCCCACAAGCGGGGAAACCCTTGTTAGATCCATACATGCATGTTTTCCTCCTACCCATCCAAAGACCAGAATGTCGGCTGGTCGAAGGGTATATCTCCCTTCCAACGGGTCTGTTAAGAAATTAACGGGTCCCTTAACTTAGTAGAAATACCAGCACGCCTGAAAATGTCAAAAAGGACATCCCTAACCAAATCATGTCGGTATTTGAACCCTGAGAGATCTCTACAATGAACTACATGCTCTCCAAAAGAATCCAAACACGCCTTATGACAAACAGGGCATACCTCATCAACTGGGAATAAAGGAATCATGAGGCGATACTTAAGGATAGTACGATACTCCACCGGCGACATATGCTAGCCTAACCCATCTATAGGTATAGCAAGAAGAAAATCTTGTGCATGTGATGCTCGTAGACACTCAAAAACGTCTTTTTATCTAACGGTCAAGTCAAACTGTACTTCGATTTCGTGGACATTTTTTTATTAAAAAGAGCACTCGCCAATGCATGTTGGGCTTTAGGAGGGTGTCCTTATTAGTGAAACCGCTGAAGTCAAAGCTTGGAATCGTATCACGAAGACAAGCCAAAGCACAAACATAATCAGAATCCATACCACATATGCTACTGTCTCTTAAGATGTGGTCTTGTAGCACCCACGATTGGGCCATCGAGGCCACAAAAGCATAGGATGAAGCCTCTACAACCGAATACAACCCCAAACCCCTAAACCTAATAAGTAAAGAAACAAGTCGCCATTGGAGGTCTCCAAAGAAAGGACCTCCACAAACCACCAATTCCTCAATCGCTTCACACAAACCTTTATCAAAGAACAACGCTGCATCTGCCATGTCTACAGGTTGGCATGCCCTCAAGCCAAAGAAAAGTTTGGCAACACCCATACAGGATCGAAGCAAGAGTAGTTCACTCTTCGGGTCACCTAATTTGGGTAGAAGATTTTTTTTATTTACAGTAGTATATTATTATTTAGGATTAGGAAGTGTTATATATTATTTACGAAGGAAGAAAATAATTACTTATCTATTTTTTCGAATAAAAAATATCACCGCAGGAAGTAGACATCTGTTGGTAAACATATGTTGCTAATCCCTTAGGGTGTGTTCCCGAGTTAAAAATCCCTCCCCTCCCCTCCATGTCTTTCCAAATTGGAAAGACTATTTTCAGGCAAAAAAAACCCCATTTTCCACCCTCCCCTCCCCCTGTTAAGTGGATCTCTGGAACACAGCATTAGTAAAAATTACATTGTTGATCTGTCGTTGGCACTGCCATGTAAGCTACGAGGATAGCATGTTGGTAATTTGTCGGTAATACTCATTGTCGGTGATATCTTAAGAAAGTTCGTCGGTACACCATTGGCGAATTCTTTACTCACGTCAGTTTTTTCGACATAGTATCACAGACGGATTAGCGACACAACCTACATTTGACGGACTCCGTCAAGGAAAGATCTTTGTTTTCTAATGATGAGAGAGTCGGTTATACAACATACATATACGTGTGTGTGTATATTAGAATTAGGGGTAAATTACTTTTTGAGTCCCTGTGTTTTGAGGGTTTTAACCACTTGAGCCCAAAAGCAAAAAGTTTAATGACCTGAGTCCCTATAAGCATTTTCTTTAACTATTTGAGTCCAAATTTCTAACACTGTTAGAATATTTTGGTTAAGTATTGTTAAATGACCAAAATACCCTTATAATTAAAAAATAAAAATAAAAATTTTTCTGTGTCTCTTATATCCCCTTATCTCTTTCTCTCTCTAAATTCTCACATTCATCTCTCCCTCTCATCTTTCTTTCTAGACCATCATCAACACCACCACTGTCACCACCACAGCCATAACCACCTCCGTCTCCAACCACCACCACCACCACCACCTCAACCACAAACCCCATCACACTCACACATACACCTCTTATTCATATCCGCCAGATGCCACCACAAGAATACGCAAAGAAACAAGAATCGATTTGAAGAACTGAATTGAATCGAAGAACTCTCTGGATCTAAACAATCGATTTCGTCAGATCTAAACATCCACCGGAGGAAATTGCACCGGTGTAGACGACGAACTCAATTCTACAAAATTCGAGCCCTAATAATTTCAATCTGGTGAAACAGGAACCAATGATTCAGATTCGATCTTTTTTCCGCGATCTGTTTATGAAGAACCTATGGTCTGTGTCTCTCTATCAATCTTTATGATGATTTTGTTTGATTGAGTTCGAAGAGTCGATACCGCCGGTGGAGTTGAGGAATGCACTGGTGGCGATTCGGTGGTCCACATATTATTTGCTGAAGACGGTGGCGCTACCGGGTCGGATTGTTGTACAGGTAAGGTTAATTGGTAATTAATTTATGATGCCTATAGTAGTAGTTGAACCTCTTTTGGTTTCGGAGAACAAGTAATGTTGGGGGTAAATTACTTTTATGTCTCTGTGTTTTAGGGGTTTTAACCACTTGAGTCCAAAATCAAAATGTTTAAAGCCCTGAGCCCCTATAGCCACTTTTCTTAACCATTTGAGTCCAATTTTCTAACTCCATCCACCAAGTCTGTTAACTATAAGGGTAATTTGCTCATTTATACACACAGTACAAGTCTTATATGCACATAAATATAAAGAACAAGTCTTTAATGCATAAACTTTTAATATAATATATATATATAAAAATAATTACATATATCTAATAAAACATACACACACCTACACTTCACCTTCACCATCACCACCGCACCTTCACCACCACTCCACCACCAGACCTGCCACCACTATCGTGAACCGTTCTCACTATACACGACCACCATTAAAACGCCGCATCTGAACCATCTCCGAACCCTCAAAACCACATTCAATTCCCAAATAACAGATTCATTCAATTCCCAAATAAACAGATTGACATGAAATCGTCCCAAATCACATTCAATTCCACCTGCATTTTAAACCTTAGCTTTCTGTAACAGATTGGCATATAGCATAGTCCCCAAAATCAGCAAACATTAATATCCTTATGCGTGTGTGTGAGAATCGAACCTGCAACAATTTATTGAAAACATCACCGTGAATCGAACCCGCAACAACATCGATGTGTGGCGGCGTTGATGACGAGTATACGGCTAGGGTTCTGGCGAATGATGTGCGACGGCATTGATGAACATCGCCCCCCAAATCAACAAACATTAACATGAAGTGCGGCAGTGTTTATGAAGGAGGTGGTGTAGCGGTTGTGAGTGATGTGGTGGTGACCGGTGGAGGTGCAGCGGTGGTGGTGGGGGTGTTGTGGTGACGGTGGAGGTGTAATGGTGGTGGTGTGGTAGTGACGGTGGAGGTGCAACGGTTGTGGGTGGTGACGGTGGAGGTGGAGGTGTATGGTGGGTGGTGTTGATGGTGGAGGTGGTTGAAAACGATGGATAGAGAGAATGAAAGATGAAATGAATATCAAATTAAACGATGGATAAAACAGAGAGAGAGAATGAAAGATGAGATGAAGATCTAGATGAAGATCTAGTTGAAAATGAGAGAGATTATAAGAGAGAGAAAGAGAAAACTAAAAATAAATTAGTTTTTTTATTTCTTTTTTAATTATAGGGGTAATTTTGGTCATTTAACAAATTTTAACAAAATAATTCAAACAGTGTTAGAAAATTGGACTCAGATAGTTAAGAAAAGTAGCTATAGGGACTCTGAGCGTTAAACATTTTGATTTTGGACTCAAATGATTAAAACCATTAAAACAAAAGAACTCAAAAAGTAATTTACCCTTAGAATTAAATCGATTTTTTTTGAGTGATCGTATATATGATTATCTTGAATTTCTTCCTTTTGTTTTGTAGTTTGTTTTGTCTTGTAACATGATTTGACTTAAAAAATGTATTTTTCATTTGGGTACGAATGCAATGTTAGAATGGTAACAAATAAGGTGTCATTTCATTTCATGTAAAAGAATAAATTTCCAAGTCATGAACTACATGCCAAAGCATCTAGGGTGCCATCTTTATTTTGAATCACAAACCTAATCATCAATAATTTCACACACGTGGCTCCACTACTCAATTTCTATATTTAGAAACCTAAGTGTTTTGTTTATTACTATATTAAAATCATTAGATCGTTTGTTGGATTCATTTATTTTTCATGTCGGAAATGTTAGACTTGTTATTTTAAGCATATTGAAATCAATATATGTGACATGAGCCGGTATTTAAGGAGTTATAGACACATATACAAGACATTAATGATAAAAGTCGTACAATACTTTAAATTATAAAATCATGAAAAGTTACGTCTTTGAAAAAATCTAACGCATAGTTATGTAATACACTACACAATCGCGTATCTATTTTTGTCCGTGTATTACATGTCTATGACATACTTTATAGGTCATACGCAATATTGTTAAAACCAAACCAACAGTTGGACTAGCAAAATGACCCCTCGCCCGTTTGGTTTACATGGGTTAAACCAGTACTTGGGACTAGTCGGCTTTTGGCGAGTGGCGGTTGAACTCGTTTGGTTCAATGGTTGGACCAAGTGGATGGTGATGTAACGTAACTCACCAATTTTTAAATGATAAATAAGACTTGGGCTTAAAGGAACGAAAGCCCAAGTACATGAAATAGTAAAAGAAAATAAGAAAAATGGTAACGTTACATGATTAAATCTATTAAGGAAAAAAGAGAGAGAGAGAGAGAAAGAGAGAGAGAGAGAGAATCAACCACTAGCCTCTTGTTTTGTGTGTTTTGCTTCGAGGATTCAAGCTCTCAAGTTGATTTCTCCATTCAGGTCGAAGAGAACCCGTTTCAAGTCGTTTTTGAGGTTTTGAAGCTCGGGTCTCATTATTCTTGGTTTTAAGGTGAGAATCACGTAGAAGTTACATGTTTTTTTATGATTGATCAATGAAATGATGTTATGGATCAATTATAATGCATCTTCGTGGGAAAAGTTAGGATCTTGACGTTGAACAAGGTCTAATCCAAGCACAACTGGCATTGTTGCATTGCTAGGGTCTAGGCACATTTCGCCGAGCTCCCAATGAAAGGTTTGTTTTAGCGAAAGTGTAATGACCATTGAAACGCATGTCCCCTACGAATGCAAAATGTAATAATCAGCGAAATGAATGGTCCTAACGAATTGTATGTCATAATTATCGAAATGTATGGCTGGACGAAAGGTTCTAGGCAACAAATTGTTAGTATAGTGAAATGTATGCCGAGTGGCGAAAAGTTGATGTGAATCTTTGACTAGTTGACTAGCATTTAAGGTTCAGATTTGTATGTTGTTGATTGTATCAAATTAACTCCCAGGTGAGTTCTAGATGCCTACATTCACAATTTTCACTATTCTTGGTTCATATGCATGCGACCTTAAATGTAATGCGACCTTAAATGTACTTGCTTTAAGTAGCTATTACGTGTTTTGATTGGTGATAAACGATTGATAGTATAGATTTGAAGTAAATGTTTGATGATTAATGATAAAAGATTGACGACTAGAATTCCTTGCTAGCGCTATTAATGGAACCCGACAACGCGATGAAGCAACAAATATTTATCGAGTCTTATGTCGATATAAGCTTACTTGGCTAAGAACCTAACCCTAAATCAGTCAACATTAAGTGTGTTTGCCTCACTAGAAGGACACCTCTGAATCGGTTAGCAATAAGTGTGTTTGGTTCACTAGAAGGACACATTTGAATCAACCAGCAAGCCTCTTACCTGTTAAGTTACAAAATGATGCTTATTGAAAATTTTACCCCTTTGACTCTTCACTTGTGTTCATGACCCTCACCCACCACCTCCTCCACGACCAACCACCACCACATCGGCGTACTCAACCATCACCACTACCAACCATCGCCCTTCCCTTCCGCTTCTCGCCGTAGCGATGTCACTCCTCTTCCCCGTTGTTGTCGTTCACAGGTACCATCAATTTGATTTTTTAGCTCAGTTTTTTATCCCAATTTCTCATCCTCGTTCCCGTTTCTTCTTATTTATTAAAATAAAATAGTATTTTTGGTCATTTCATAGAATAGTAGACCCTATGATTGCAACTTGAATACTATGATATAATTTGAGTTGAAATTGGCTTACATTTTACCATCGACAATTTGATTTTATTGATGGTAATTTTTTTTCCAGATTATTCAAACCTAATTTGCAGATTCAAACCAGTTTAGCTTGCATAATTTTTTTGTAGTTTAGCTTGCATAAAGTGTTGTAATTTAGAAAGATGATTATTATTTACTATATGTTCTTGATCTAATAGATTGTAGTTCAGAGGGGTAAGATGATCATTCTTCACACAATCATATAAAGGTCCAACCAAACAACACCACTGGCTCAACAATTCGTGACTCGGAGTCTCTTACCCAATCAGGTCTCTTACTGGCCAAACATTTATTGGCACAAAGGTTACTGTAACACCTCGTAAAATCGTGTCCAATGATGTAAAGACACGTGTCCTAAACCCTAATTGTGTAAACAGTTGACCTTGAAGGACTAAAGTTGACAAACAGTGAAAAGATGTATGCGAAGGGACTAAAAGTGTCAACATGCTAAATTTATGTCTCTGAATGACCTTACACGGTGTTCGTATTCTCAAACGAGTCAAATATTGGACGTAAGAAGACGTTTGTGAAAACAAATGAAAGTTAGGGTAACAATAGGGTTAAAAGTGTCAACATGTTAATTCTTGCCTTTGAGTGACCTTTTAACGAACCCGGGGCTTCTTAAAGTCCAACCATACTCAAGGGAATGCTTGATATTGATCATAAGAGGTTTCGACATCGTTACATGATCAAATGTACAAAATTTCAAGAAGAAGGGTTAAAAGTGTCAACGAGAGAAACTAGTGCTTTCGGATAATCTTTTAACCGAACGGGATCCTAACGAGGTTTGTTATAATTCCCAAGATCATTAAAAACTAACGTTGGGGACTAATAATGCCAAATATGAAAAATATAAGAAGTTATGAAGGACCAGGGACTAAAAGTGTCAAGTTTGCAAAACTGGTTAATCAGGTCGACAGGAGAGTCGCGGGCCGCAAACCCCATCCCCTTGTCTCTCGCTGGCTGCGAGCCAGTGCCCAGATGCGAAAAAAGACACCTGCATGTATTTCAGCCTTGTTCCCCAATCAAACCACCATGCAACCTGAATTCGATACAAGGAGCTTGTAACTGGTTTTTAAAACCTCTTGGACACTTGTGATGATCAGAAGAGGCCTCTAAACACCTGGCTTCATCTTGAGAATCCTTGGATTAGTATAAATAGAGGCTTTGGTGTAAGGACCTGTAAAAATGTCCCAAAACGACCCGTAAGTAAAAACCCGGCCCCACTGAAACCCTAACATGCATGAAAAACTAAGAAAACAAGATTTTTGGGTTTCACGTTGGCCGCGTAAGAGTAAGCCTAGGCTTACGCGGGCCGCGACAGCTCAGCAAATCTCCGAAGCAGCGAACAGGCCACGTGTCGCACACGTGGCAGCCCTAGGTGTGACACGCTGGCCCTAGTCTACGACTAGGTGGCTCTCGCGGGCCGCGTAAGACTCAAATTTTTGCTATAAATTGCCTGGGCATGGGGCTTTCATTCTGTGTCGAGAAATCAATCAAAAAAATGAAGGTATACTGCTCAAAATCATAATTTTCATTAGGAAGGCGCTGCTACGATACAGGGTATTAACTCGATCGCTGCTACGATTCAATGTCCGATCGATTGAAACTATCCGATGGATGTTTAAGTGCTGCCCACATTAGGGCTATACTTTGTCATTCGTCGTGAATTCGATGGATGTTTAAGTGTTGCACTTTGTCATTCGTTGTGAGGGTTTTAATCTCGTGAGTTATCGTAACTGCTGTATTAGTTACTGACCTAGTTCGTGTGCATTGTCATTTTAGGTTACAAGGCTTATCAGTAGGCTAAACTCTGCCCATTTAAATCTGCAATGTGAGTCATTCTCTTTTACCAACAATGTTTTACAATACTCCAATCATTTTCAAAAGTTATAATTACAGGGATTAAGTCGTGGTTATCTTGAATCACTGGCTAGTGGGGTATTGTGCACATTACTAATTTCTCACGGTTAGGCTAATAAATCCTAACAGTGATAATCATCACTACTTGGGTGAAAGGACCCAATAGTGGTATGACCATCGTCACCAGGAGGTGACACGGCGCCAGATAAAAATAAGATAGAAGCCATTGTAATCGCTCTTATGATGTAATTTATAACTATGGACCGGGTAAAACCGGGACGGGGGCCGTGACAGAAAAAGGTGGTATCAGAGCCACTGATTTAAGCCAATTAAGTATTTAGAAATACTTAATTTTTCTGATTGCCATTCTGTGATTATGTGAAAATTTATTCACAACATTTTAACTTAGAATTTTGTGTGTGTTTCTTCATATCTGCTAAACAGCATGAATGAGTTGTCTGAAGCTCTTCAGAATCTCAATCTCTACTCTGTTAACATAGAAGTTTCTAAAGACTTTTCTGGTTATTGTGCCAACACTGATGAACCTATGGAATTTCAAGCCCAACCTCCAGAGAAACCCAAACCGAAAAAGAAAAGAAGATTCGTGGGCTGGAGGCGTGTGCGCAGGAAGAAACCAGCGACATGGAAAGTTATAAAAACAGAGGATCCCAAAGATAAAGGCAAGGGAATAGAAATCGGAGAAAGTTCCAGGCAAGACCAGGAAATGCCATCTTCGGAAGAGCTGGATCATAAACTGGCACTTAGTGACCTCATCGGACCTGCCGATGCAAACCTCTTTAATTACCCAGCGGAAGCACAACTTCCCGTTGATCTAGAGCCTGATATCCCAGATCCTATTATCCATTCCCAACCTCTACCAGCAGAGCTAGAAGAGTGGTGAACCACCGACTGGCAGTTCCAGAATCTCCTAAATAACCCTAATACCTTTTCCCCGAGTTTGACCCGGAGCCTCCACTACACCCACCTATGAGCTCCGAGAACTTGGCTGAACTCCGCCACTATGGTGAGGAGCTGGTGGACGCAGGAAATAGAATCCGAGAAGTAGGGGAGAGGATATCCTGGAAGTACGACGAGAGGGAACGTCGTTTCTGAAATGCCAGTTGACGGGATCGTGTGTGGTTGTGGGAATGCGTGTGTTTAATAATAATAATAATATAATCATAAAAATATAATTATGTGAAATAACTTAAAAATAAAACTTTTGTAAGATAACCAGTGTGTACGGATGCCTATTATAATATATAAAATATCGAACTTCGAAAAATCGACAATTTTGGCTATATGCGTTGATGTGATTATGTGCGATTATTATGTTTGGTTGTTAATTATTTTATGCTAATCACTTATATAAATTAATTACCAGATGGAACACGCTGGTAATGAACCCGTTAATGAAGTGAATCAATCTGAGCAAAACCATGAAGATCAATTTCTGAATAGGCAAGATATCGAGAATATAGAATAGGCAAGATATCGAGAATATCGTTGCTCAGGGAATAGCTAATGCTATTCCAGCAATCCTTGCTGCTGCCCGAAATCCAGTTGAACCCCAACAAATTATTCCTAGCAAACGTACTCATGAAGACAACTTCAGTAATAGCGTAAATGGAGGTGGCAACATTAATAATAATGATAATGATGGGATGCAAGCCCCATTCCTTAAAAGAATGAAAGCTGCAACGCCTGGTTGCACTTACAAGGAATTTCTTGCTTGTAAACCGGTGGAATTTGCAGGCAATGAGGGGGCGACTGCTGCACTGCGTTGGTTAGAGAAAACCGAAGCAGTAATTAAAATAAGTAAATGTGCCGAGGAAGACAAGGTCATGTACGCGTCGCATGATGTGTACAAAATGCAACATATAAATTACATCAATTGTGGCATAAAACTAACCCTTTTTTAGTACTAATGTTGGAAAAGTGTACTTTTGTCTTCCTTTTGTATTTTCAGGATTAAATGAGCTCAAATTAACAAAAGAAGCAAAAAGGCAGCTAAATCTAACATAAATACAAGAAAAGGAACAAACGTGGCATGCCCGACCTCCCCGACAGCATCTTCCCAAGCAAAACAAGAGAACAGATGGCTGAACACGCCCCGTGCTCAGTGAACACGGGGGCGTGCCCAAGTGCCAGCATAAAAGACAAATCTATAGAAGCTTCTATCGCCCACCACGGGGCCGTGCTCAGCGGACACGGGGCCGTGGTCAACTATAAGATTCGCAGAATCCAGGCAAATCTTGATAGTACAAATACGCTTTTGCACACTGGGGCGTGCCCAGCGGACACGGGGGCGTGGTCAACTAATGCAGACAAACTGCAATTAATGAAGACAGAGAAGAGGATGGACACGGGGCCGTGCCCACTGGACACGGGGCCGTGCCCGAGCTACTGTTCAGGCTATAAATAGGGGTGCTTGGCTCATTTGCAAACTATCCCTTGGCACACCACCTCTCTCACACTTCACCCACCACCATCACAACACCATCATCCACCACCATCATCCATTGTCCATCATAGAGTGTGTGAGTCGTCTCGGGATCCAAGATTGATCGTAAGAGTTCTTGACAATCAAAGGCCATGTTTGCCTAAGTCTCTTACATCACTTGGTGAAGACAAGTGTCTAGTGTAATACTTTTTATTTTTAATCTTTTCGCACTTTTTACTTCGTTATGTATTAATGACTTTAATAACTAGTTTCTTATTTTGAAGGTGATTCTTCCTTATCGTTTGTCCGTGGTGTCTTGGCATTATTTTACTGTCTATATAAAATAAAAGATTTTCACCATTCATATCTCCATGGTCTATATGGAGGTATGTTGGCTACCTGGTCGGGGGTTAAGGGAACGGTTTGGTAAGAGTCTTGCGTTCAGTGTATAGATCCTGCAAGGACCTGGGTCAAATTTAGTAGGACCTCCTTCAATACCCACCGGTATTGGATAGCGGGGGTCCAAACTCTTTGATCCCCTCATATGTAAGCTACTATTAATACTTTACCCGACTACTTAGGACTGTATCCCTGCTGACTCAGACTACTTAGCCGAGGGTAACGTCACCTTCAAAAGAGGGGCCTACCATAATACGCATTAATAACTTAATTAATTATCTTTAAATAATCCGACCCTTTAGGATTGTATCCTTGCTGACTCAAACTATTGGGTTGAGGGTAACGTCACCTTCAAAAGAGGGGCCTACTACAATAACTAAGATAATCTCTTAAAAAGTGCAAAAGTGCGGAAATAATCAAAGGTTACACTATACACGAGTCGGAGCCAAGTGATTCATCTTGTCTATCTGTTTTTATTTTTATTTTTATTTTTCAGCATTTTAGTTAGTTTTTATTTTTCTAGTTTAAAAACCTTTTTTCTAAACTTTTGATTTGATTAGACGTTGAGGATAAACCAGTACTAAAAGCTCTTGTGTCCTTGGACGACCTCGGTATCTTACCAACACTATACTACGTCCACGATGGATGCACTTGCCCATATGTGTGTTTAGTATTAGTAAATATCGTGTTTTATAAATTTAAAACTTGACTAAAAAGTGTAAAAGGGCTTAAAATATACTTAAACTTATATACACACTTCACACCCATCAAGTTTTTGGCGCCGTTGCCGGGGACACAAGGATTTTAAGAAAGTTTAAAATCGATAGCCTAATCAGTTTTTCAAAACCTTTTTAAAATCGCGCGCATTTTTTCATTTTTTTAGTAGTTTTTGCATTACAGTAGACTGAACACGGGGCCGTGTTCACTGAACACGGGGACGTGCTGCATAATTTTTTACAAACTCCCAGATACAGAGTCTGAACACGGGGTCGTGCTTGCTGAACACGCCCCCGTTCTGCACAAAACCAGTTACATTTTCTAAAATTCCCAGATACAGAACCTGAACACGGGCCGTGCTCAGCCTCTGTTTCTGTTTTTATTTTTGTTTTCTGGTCTCGAGACTCTGTTGCGGTCTGCTGAGTGATTCTTATGGATCAATACTCAGGAGGCTACAACTACACCTATGAGGAGGATGATTATAGGAAAGACTATTGCACCATTTGTGGTAATCCTCATTCGGTACAATATTGTGACCTCTTTGAACCATCCCCTTCGTACACATACTATAAGGAACCTAGGTACGAGCCAACCACTTCAGATACATACTATGAAGAGCCGAGGTATGAACCTTCTCCTTCATATACGTACTACGAAGAACCAAGGTATGAACCTTCTCCCTCATACTCATATCTTGATGAACCAAGGTATGAGCCTTCTTACTCATACTTTAAGGAGCCAAGTTATGAGCCTTCACCTTCATATACTTACTATGAGGAACCATGGTATGAACAACCCACCTCATATGAGTATTATGAAGAACCAAGTTATGATCCTTATCCATCATATACTTACAATGAGGAACAATGGTATGAACCATCTACCTCACATGAGTACTATGAGGAACCAAGGATCGAACTTCCGAATTCAAGCTTTGATAATACTTATTCAACTCACTTTGACGAACCACCAACTATCTCACCCGTAGCCGAAAAGATAATAGAACACCTTAAAACTATCGAGCGCTATATAAAAGAAGCCCGCGCAAGGGAAGAATTAACTCGTAATAAAAAAGAGATAGTTGAAGAGGTAAAAATGGAAGAACAAATAAGTGAAAAACCGACACATGAGTTAAACAACGAAAAAGGTGAGTCCGATAACGTCAAAATTCAAGAAGAGTCTAATTTTAAAGAAATTAATCTCTTGTCACATTCTTTTGAAAATCATTGTTTAGTACCCACTCATGCAAAGTTTTTAAAAGAGTTAAACACTAACACTAAAATTGACGAAACGGTAAGCATTAAGTTAACAAATGATCAAACTACGCTAATAAAAGAAGATCCATTTGAAATTAACATTACACCGGTTCCATGTTTCTTTCAAAATTCTTTTATTAGTAATATTACAATTGATAAAGATCTTTGTGTTAATATAATGCAAAACTACATTTTTGAAAAATTAAGTATTAGCGATTTTTCTCCACTTCAAATACCCATTTTTCTATCTAATCGGAAAGTAATAAAATCAATAGGAGTAGTTGAAGATGTGTTAGTCCAAACAAATCAAACGGTAGTCCCAACCGATTTTGTCATCCTTGATGGCGCCCCACTCGTGTTGGGATGACCTTTTGTAAAAACCCACGAAGCTTTGAAAAATCGGAAGTACAACAACCTACATATTCAATTAGGGGCATTTAAAAAATGTGTCGATCTTGAACGATCAATGAAATATCCAATCGACAATGACGACCCCCTAATTGAAGATGAGCCAGAACCACCCGATAAGGTGGGTCTAGCAGAGGACCCTTATAAACGTGGCGCACCATGGAGGCATTCCGCGGAACTATCCTTAGTTTTAGATTAGTTAACTTTTATGTTTTCTAGTTTAGTTTTAATTTTCAGGAATAAAGCACACTCGAAATGGTGGAGGTTACTAAGGGAAACTTGAACCCACACCCCATGCACGAAAACAGGGCCATCCGATAAATTTTCTTCATTACAGCAGGTTCAGCACGGGCCGTGCCCGCCCAACACGGCCCCGTGCTGCACAGTCTGCAGAAAATGGCCAGTTCAGGTAAACTGGACACGGACCGTGTTCACCCAACACGCCCCCGTGTCCAGTCTTCTGTTTCTTTTGTTCAACTTTTTGTTACTGGTACCTGAACACGGGGCCGTGTCCAGACGCCCAGTAACATAAAATTTTGCTTTTTAACACCTTTTTACACATTCAATCAACCTAAAAACTTATTTGAGTTAATTGCCATTTTCGCCCCTGAGGTTTGGACACATTTGCCATTTTCGTCCAAAATGACAGTTTGGTACCATTTTGCCCCTCACGTTTGGCCATTTTTGCCATTTTCATCCAAATCTCTAACCTAGTTAAAAAGTTCTGTTAAATGAGAATTTTTTTAATTTAATTTTTTATATTTACTCTATAAAATATAATAAACAATTATGTTCTTTTTAAATAAATAAATAAAATATATGTATATATATAAAAATACACACAGATCACCATCTCCATCTCTCTCTCTCTCTTCTCTCTCTCTTCTCTCTCATCTCCTATCACCGCCAACACCGTTCCCCACCACCTCCACCACCATTCCCCACCGTTACCCACTTCATCTTCAACATTACCCCCACCACCACCACCACCATCAAATCGCATACGGAGACCACCACCACCACCACCACTATCACCCCACCACCACCATCAAATCGCATACGGAGACCACCACCACCATCAGATCTGAATCTCAGGTAATGTGATTCTTCAACAAACAACAATCTTTAAACAAAAAACGACCAAATATCAATGACGGTCTCTAGATCTGTATCTCTTTCTCTCTAATCTGGGTAGTGGTGTTGGTTGGGGTGATAGTAGAGGTGGGGTGATGGTGGTGCCAATGGTTGTTGTGCAGCAGTTGTTGTTGTTTGGGTAATGGCGGAGGCGATGGTGGAGGTGGGGTGATGGTGGTGCCGATAGTTGTTGTGGCAGCGGTGGTGGCTGTTGGGGTGAAGTTAGAGATGGTGGTTGTTGGGGTGATGGTGGAGGTGGCGGAGCTGATGTAAAGGGATTTGGGTTTTATTGGATTTTGATTGAATTTGATTAGTTGGAGATGATGTTGAAAAGTTATCGACGGAATCATCGCAGGAGAGAGGTGATTTAGGTGGGAATCTAGGGTTTTGGGAGCTTCGAGGGATGCAGTGGCTGACGGATTTGGGGGTGTTGCCCTGTTCTTCGTCTGCTGATGATGTTCTTCGTCTGCTGATGATGTTCTTCGTCTGATCCGTCTACTGATAATGTGTTTGTATAATGAGAGATGAGAGATTAGAGAGTGCAGTATGTATGTATGTGTTGTGTGTATGTATGTGTTGTGATATATTACAAGTTACCCCCTTATTATTAACAAATTTCAAAAATACCCCAATTTGACGTTATAAAGTAACTAGGTTAGGCATTTGGATGAAAATGGCAAAAAGTGACAAACGTGGGGG
Source organism: Helianthus tuberosus (assembly GCA_030545235.1). Taxonomy (NCBI): domain Eukaryota; kingdom Viridiplantae; phylum Streptophyta; class Magnoliopsida; order Asterales; family Asteraceae; genus Helianthus; species Helianthus tuberosus. Next base: position 12,151,486 of record CM060436.1, read on the forward strand.
GCTAAATAATACCAAACTATCATTTTGGACGAAAATGGCAAATGTGCCCAAACCTCAGGGGCGAAAATGGCAATTAACTCAACTTATTTTTTGGACACATTGAGGACAATGTGTAATTTAAGTGTGGGGGGGGGGGATGCTAAAACTTTGAATCTTGCAAGTCCTAATTACAAGCCTTACACAAAACTCTATTGGAACCGCTAATCACCCCAATTTTTTTTTCAAAAAATTTTCATTTTTTTTACTTGTCTAGGTTTAACTTGGGAATTTCAAATTCTAAAAAGGTTATATTTTTACAAATTTACAACCGATAGCGTCGTGATAAAAAGAACCAACATAAGAAAATTATGAAAAGGCATGACAAGTTTAGTTAAAATTTGATTATATATACTTGATCACATAAAAAACTCATTCCCAAAAAAGTGAGTTTTGGGCCTTTATTGAGCATACAAATACATATCTTTAAACTAAATGCTCATTTTTCGTTTCTTGTGTGAATAGCCGCTTGGTTCTTACAACTCTAGAACTTGCCACGACGATACATTCCCGGTCCTTACCAACTTAAACCCAAGTAAGTAAACGATGGAGGCATTAGGACTAACCTTTTTTATTTCTACACCATTATTTTTTTTACCACCTACCCAAAATCCCCCTAGTTAACCCCTTTGAGCCTAAACCTTTTCATTTCTTAACCCAAAACCAAACACCCTTTCACCCACCAAAACCTTTTTTTATTTTTAACCCTTTGTTTTAGTAACAAGCTCGGTTTTTCGTATGACTTTTCAAAAAAAAAAGTTGATGATGAAGCAAAAGAAATAAACAAGCAAGTTCATCAAAAATAACTTTGTTTGAATAATAGCTTCATCCAAATAAAAATTTGCAAAAATAAAGTCTTACGAAAACCGATTCTTTTTACGCTTTTTCGCCCTTTTCTACTAACCACTAACCCAACCACCTACCTTTAACCAAAGCCTAACCCTTCACCCAAAAGTCCTCTTGATATTTACAAATGTATATAGTTAAAAAGGAGGAGAATTGATTGTTTGGCAAGCCTATGGTAGGAGTAAGTTCAATGCCGCTCTCGAGTGATTCACTAAAATACGTCTTCGGCCGAGTGTTGAGTGATCCCCCGTGAGGTATGTGAACTTGTATATAAATAGAATTTTAAAAAGGCATGTTATGCCCTAATAAGTAATTTATCTTATGAAAAGTTTTAAATAAATCATGATGAATAGGATTGTAAATAAATAAAAATAAAAACTTAATAAAGAATCTTGGAAATCCCGACACTCTATGACAAGCCCAAAAACCTTCTCTTCTACCCATTCCATTTGGGAGTGTAAAGCCATATTATAAAGAGTTTTGCTTGAGGACAAGCAAAGATTCAAGTGTGGGGGTATTTGATGTGTACAAAATGAAACATATAAATTACATCAATTGTGGCATAAAACTAACCATTTTTAGTACTAATGTTGGAAAAAGTGTGCTTTTGTCTTCCTTTTGTATTTTCAGGATTAAATGAGCTCAAATTAACAAAAGAAGCAAAAAGGCAGCTAAATCTAACATAAATACAAGAAAAGGAACAAACGTGGCATGCCCGACCTCCCCGACAACATCTTCCCAAGCAAAACAAGAGAACAGAAGGCTGAACACGCCCCGTGCTCAGTGAACACGGGGGCGTGCCCAAGTGCCAGCATAAAAGAAAAATCTATAGAAGCTTCTATCGCCCACCACGGGGCCGTGCTCAGCGGACACGGGGCCGTGGTCAACTATAAGATTCGCACAATCCAGGCAAATCTTGAGAGTACAGATACGCTTCTGCACACGGGGGCGTGCCTAGCGGACACGGGGGCGTGGTCAACAAATGCAGACAAACTGCAATTAATGAAGACAGAGAAGAGGATGGACACGGGCCGTGCCCACTGGACACGGGGCCGTTCCCGAGCTACTATTCAGGCTATAAATAGGGGTGCTTGGTTCATTTGCAAACCATCCCTTGGCACACCACCTCTCTCACACTTCACCCACCACCCACCACCATCACAACACCATCATCCACCACCATCATCCATTGTCCATCATAGAGTGTGTGAGTCGTCTCGGGATCCAAGATTAATCGTAAGAGTTATTGACAATCAAAGGCCATGTTTGCCTAAGTCTCTTACATCACTTGGTGAAGACAAGTGTCTAGTGTAATACTTTTTATTTTTAATCTTTTCGCACTTTTTACTTGGTCATGTATTAATGACTTTAATAACTAGTTTCTTATGTTGAAGGTGATTCTTCCTTATCGTTTGTCCGTGGTGTCTTAGCATTATTTTACTGTCTATATAAAATAAAAGATTTTCACCATTCATATCTCCATGGTCTATATGGAGGTATGTTGGCTACCTGGTCGGGGGTTAAGGGAACGGTTTGGTAAGAGTCTTGCCTTGTTCAGTGTATAGATCCTGCAAGGACCTGGGTCAAATTTAGTAGGACCTCCTTCAATACCCACCGGTATTGGATGGCGGGGGTCCAAACTCTTTGATCCCCTCATATGTAAGCTACTATTAATACTTTAACCCCGCTACTTAGGACTGTATCCCTGCTGACTCAGACTACTTAGCCGGGGGCAACGTCACCTTCAAAAGAGGGGCCTACCATAATACGCATTAATAACTTAATTAATTATCTTTCAATAATCCGACCCTTTAGGATTGTATCCTTGCTGACTCAAACTACTGGGTTGAGGGTAACGTCACCTTCAAAATAGGGGCCTACTACAATAACTAAGATAATCTCTTAAAAAGTGCAAAAGTGCGGAAATAATGAAAGGTTACACTATACACGAGTCGGAGCCAAGTGATTCATCTTGTCTATCTGTTTTTATTTTTATTTTTATTTTTCAGCATTTTAGTTAGTTTTTATTTTTCTAGTTTAAAAACCTTTTTTCTAAACTTTTGATTTGATTAGACGTTGAGGATAAACCGGTACTAAAAGCTCTTGTGTCCTTGGACGACCTCGGTATCTTACCAACACTATACTACGTCCACGATGGGTGCACTTGCCCATATGTGTGTTTAGTGTTAGTAAATATCGTGTTTTATAAATTTAAAACTTGACTAAAAAGTGTAAAAGGGCTTAAAATATACTTAAACTTATATACACACTTCACACGCATCATCGCATCTTTTTAAAGAAGGGGCGCTAGAATGGTGGAATACGGTACTTCAAGCCAAGGGAAGTGATGTGGCTTATGCCATGAATTGGGAAGAATTTAAGCGGCTAGTAGAAAGAAAATTTTGTCCCGAATATGAGAAAGAACAGATGGCGAATAAATTTTTAAACCACCGGATGGTGGATGTAGACTGTCGAGGGTATACTTCGACATTCTTCGAGTATGCGAGAGTGGTACCAAACCTGGCTTCGCCAGAACCGGTACTTATTTCCCGCTATATTTGGGGATTGATTGGCGAGATTCGGGATATCGTCAAAGCTGCGAGACCCCGCACTATTGACGATACTGTGGAATTAGCTAACACCTTAACTGACGGGCTGGTACACACAAGAGAAGAAAATCAGAAAAAGGAAGTGGCCCAAAAGATTACCCAAGGATTCCATGTGGGTAACAGTAGTAGTTTCAAGAAAAAGGGAACTGGGCAATCTTCCACTGTTCCATTTTGCAATACCTGTAAAAGAAAGCATTTTGGTTGATGCAAAGGGTATTGCAATTTCTGCAAAATTCCGGGGCATCAAGAGGAAGACTGCAGGAGGAAGAAATCAACAACCTGCTACAACTGTGGAGAAGCTGGACATTTTAGGCCAGACTGCCAAAAATTGGTCAAACCAGCTAATAACAAAGCCAAACCTGCAGAAGGAACTACCAAGAAAAATGCAAGAGCCTTCCAGTTAACTACTCAGGAAGCAGTGCTAATCCCTGATGTGATAGCTGGTACGTTCGTAGTTCATGACGTCTATGCAAAAGTATTATTTGACTCTGGTGCAAACCAAAGTTTTATAAATACTTCATTCTGCCAAGCTCTTAATCTACCCTTAACCAACCTTAGACAAATTTTTACGGTAGAGACGGCAGATGGGAATTCTGTTAACATAGATAAGATTTTGCAAGAAGGAAAGATAGAACTTTTAGGCCATAAATTTTCTGCAAACCTGTTACCTATGAATTTAGCTGGATTCGATGTCGTGTTAGGAATGGATTGGTTAGTAGCCAACCATGCTCGAATCCTATGTGATAAGAATTCCATAGAAATACATACACCCACATGAGAAGTAGTGGCGATTACAGGAGATAAGCCACGTAAACCACTGAAATTCGTTTCAGTAATGAAAATGGCCAGTTATTCAAGAAAACAAGAAATAGTGTATATGATTTCGGTAATCATTGACACTAAAAGTAAGGAACTTAAGGAAATTCCAGTAGTATCAGAATACCCAGATGTATTCCCAGAAGAACTACATGGATTACCACCCAATAGAGAAGTAGAATTTAGAATTCATCTAATTCCTAGAACTACACCGATAACCAAGGCACCTTATCGGTTAGCACTCACCGAAATGCTAGAATTGAAAAAGCAGTTAGATGAATTACTAAGCAAAGGATTTATACAACCTAGTTCATCCCCGTGGGGAGCTCCAGTGTTGTTTGTGAAAAAGAAAGATGGTTCAATGCGAATGTGTATAAATTATAGAGAATTGAATAAGGTTACAATTAAGAATCGATACCCATTACCTACGATTGATGATCTTTTTGATCAACTTCAGGGGGCTAGATATTTTTCTAAAATAGATTTACGCTCCGGATACCATCAGTTGAAAGTACAGGAAGAAGACATACCTAAAACTGCTTTCAGAACTAGGTATGGTCATTACGAGTTTACAGTCATGCCCTTCGTACTAACAAATGCTCTAGCAGCATTTATGGACATGATGAATAGGATCTGTAAATCGTACTTGGATAAATTTGTAATTGTCTTCATCGACGATATACTCATTTATTCCAAAAGTCAGGACGAGCATTGTGAACATTTGCATGCACTCTTAACCTTGTTAAGAAAAGAAAAGCTTTACGCCAAATTCTTGAAGTATGAATTTTGGCTACAGGAGGTGCAATTTTTAGGACACATGGTGAATCACGAAGGTATTCACGTAGATCCCTCTAAGATAGAAGCAATCACCAAATGGAAGGTCCCGCAAACAGCTATGGAAATTAGAAGTTTTCTAGGATTAGCTGGATACTATAGACGATTCATTAAGGATTTTTCTAAGATAGATGTACCATTAACTAAGCTAACCTGTAAAGCAGTGAAGTTCGAATGGGGACCTAGATAAGATGAAGCTTTTAAGATTTTAAAGCAAAAGTTAACGAACGCCCCAATTCTTGCCTTACCAGAAGGAACAGAAGATTTTGAAGTTTACTGTGATGCTTCTAAGCTAGGATTAGGTTGTGTGCTAATGCAACGCAAGAAGGTAATTGCATATGCCTCAAGGCAATTGAAAAAGCACGAGGAAAATTATACGACACATGACTTTGAATTAGGGTCGATAATTTTTGCCCTTAAGATTTGGAGACAGTATATGTATGGAAGTAGGTTTACTGTTTATACAGATCATAAGAGTTTAAAATACATATTTGGGCAAAAAGAATTGAATATGAGGCAAAGAAGATGGATGGAAATTCTAAGTGACTACGACTGTGATATTCAATATCACGAAGGAAAAGCAAACGTAGTTGCAGATGCTTTAAGTCGTAAGTATCATGAAAAGAAAAAGCGAGTTCGTGCTCTTAGATTAAGTTTACAATTAGATTTAATGGAACAACTGAAAAATATTCAAGAAACAGCAATCAAGGATGATGTTGAAGGAATGAAAGGAAGATTAAAAGAATTAGAACAAGGAGTTGATGGCATTTGGAGATTCCATAAAAGAAGGATTTGGGTACCTAAGCAAGGAGAATTAAGAGATAAGATTTTAGAGGAAGCCCATAAATCTAGGTATACCATGCACCCTGGAAATAATAAGATGTACCAAGATTTAAGAAATAATTTCTGGTGGATAGGTATGGAAAAGGACATAGCGAGATATGTATCTAAGTGTCTAACTTGTTCACAAGTTAAGGCAGAACACCAGAAGCCTTCAGGGCTACTTCAACAATTGGAAATGCCTGTATGGAAATGAGAACTAATAACCATGGACTTTGTTACTAAGTTGCCCAAAACCAGAAAAGGTAATGATGCGATTTGGGTAATTGTGGACCGATTAACCAAATCAGCTCATTTTCTACCCATGAAGGAAACCTTTAGTATGGAAAGGTTAACCAAGTTATACGTAGATGAGGTAGTATCATTACATGGAGTCCCACTCTCCATTGTATCGGATAGAGATAGTCGTTTCACTTCACATTTTTGGACAAGTTTCCAAGAAGCAATGGGGACACGATTAAATTTAAGCACGGCTTACCATCCCCAAACAGATGGACAAAGTGAAAGAACTATCCAAACCCTGGAGGACATGCTTAGAGCATGTGTGATAGATTTTGGTGGAAATTGGGATGACCACCTACCCTTAATCGAATTCTCCTATAATAATAGTTACCATTCAAGCATTGAAGCTGCCCTATTCGAAGCACTGTATGGACGAAAATGCAGAACTCCAGTTTGCTGGGCAGAAATAGGAGAAAGTCAATTATCAGGTCCTGAAATCGTGCAAGAAACCACCGACAAAATCACGCAAATCAAGGAAAGACTGAAAACGGCTCGAGATCGCCAGAAGAGTTATGCCAATAATCGACGCAAGCCACTCGAATTTCAAGTCGGAGACAAGGTTCTCTTGAAAGTTTCTCCTTGGAAAGGAGTAGTTCGGTTCGGTAAGAAAGGAAAGCTGAGTCCAAGGTACGTAGGACCATTCCCAGTAATACAGCGAATAGGACCAGTCGCCTATCGCTAGGGGTGTTCAAAACTATCCGTATCCGAAAATCCGATCCGAAATATCCGATATCCGAATCCGAAATATCCGAAAAATCGGATATCCGAAATTTCGGATATCCGAAATTCGGATATCCGAATTTTTCGGATTCGGATTCGGATAGTGATTTTCAAAATTTTCGGATATTTCGGATATCCGAAATATCCGAAAATTTAATTTTCATTTTTTTCGGATATCCGAATATCCGAAAATATCCGAAGTATCCGAAAATATCCGAAATATCCGAAAAATATCCGAAAAATATCCGAAATATCCGAAAAATATCCGAAAACTTATATTCGGATATCCGAAACTATCCAAAATATCCGTTTCCAAATATGAAAAAAATAATAAAAAAATAAAAATTAAATAAAAAGTTGGATTTTCGGATATCCGATTAACTATCCGAATCCGTATCCGAAATTTCGGATATCCGAATTCCGGATATCCGAAATTTCGGATACGGATTCGGATAGTGAAATCTGGTATCCGAAAATTTCGGATATCCGAAATTCGGATATCCGAATTTCCGGATATCCGGTTTTGAACACCCCTACCTATCGCTTACAACTACCAGAAGAATTAGTCGGGGTACATGACGTATTTCATGTATCCAACCTCAAAAATGCCTATCTGACGAATCCCTGGTAGTACCTCTTCAAGATATAGAAGTAAATGAAAAGTTAAAGTTCGTAGAGAAACCGCTTCAAATAGAAGACAGAAAGGTCAAGTTTCTCAAGCATAAAAGATTGATACTAATCAAAGTCAAATGGGATTCAAAAAGAGGACCCGAATACACCTGGGAGCTGGAATCGGAGATAAAGAGAAAGTATCCTCACTTATTTCAGTAAATCTCGAGGACGAGATTTTAAATAAGGTGGGGAGGATGTAAGGACCTGCAAAAATGTCCCAAAACGACCCGTAAGTAAAAACCCGGACCCCTGAAACCCTAACGTGCATGAAAAAACTAAGAAAACAAGATTTTGGGTTTCACGCGGGCCGCGTAAGAGTAAGCCTAGGCTTACGCGGGCCGCGACAGCTCAGCAAATCTCCGGAGCAGCGAACAGGCCATGTGTCGCACACGTGGCAGCCCTAGGTGTGACACGCTAGCCCTAGTCTACGAGTAGGTGGCTCTCGCGGGCCGCGTAAGAGCCTGTTAAGGCTTACGCGGGCCGCGTAAGACTCAAATTTTTGCTATAAATTGCCTGGGCATGGGGCTTTCATTATTTGTCAAGAAATCAATCAAAAAACGAATGTATACTGCTCAAAATCATAATTTTCATTAGGAAGGCGCTATTACGATACAGGGTATTAACTCGATCGCTGCTACGATTCAATGTCCGATCGATTGAAACTATCCGATGGATGTTTAAGTGTTGCCCACATTAGGGCTATACTTTGTCATGCGTCGTGAATTCGATGGATGTTTAAGTGTTGCACTTTGTCATTCGTTGTGAGGGTTTTAATCTCGTGAGTTATCGTAAATGCTGTATTAGTTACTGACCTAGTTCGTGTGCATTGTCATTTTAGGTTACAAGGCTTATCAGTAGGCTAAACTCTGCCCGTTTAAATCTGCAATGTGAGTCATTCTCTTTTACCAACAATATTTTACAATACTCCAATCATTTTCAAAAGTTATAATTATAGGAATTAAGTCGTGGTTATCTTGAATCACTGGCTAGTGGGGTATTGTGCACATTACTAATTTCTCACGGTTAGGCTAATAAATCCTAACAGTGATAATCATCACTACTTGGGTGAAAGGACCCAATAGTGGTATGACCATCGTCACCAGGAGGTGACACGGCGCCAGATAAAAATAAGATAGAAGCCATTGTAATCGCTCTTATACTGTAATTTATAACTATGTGTCGTTTTATTAAATTTGAATGACTCGCCAGTATTTCCCCGCTGATAAAATATTTTTAAAACATGTTTCAGGTGACCTACTGTGAAGCAAGAAAAAGTGCTACGGAGCACTAACAAGCTTGAAGTAGTGGCTCAAATAAATAAATAAACATGTTTTGTAAAACAGGGAATTTCCTAGTAAAATTCCTCTATTGTAAATTACGGGGTTTATCCCAAATTATGAAATAAAATAATCGGGAAATTTCAAGTCTTAAAAGATCCTGTTTTCCGCTGCCAACTCAATTAATAAATACCATGAGTTTCTGTCCCGCGGCTCCTGGACCGGGTAAAACCGAGACGGGGGCCGTGACATTTGGGGTGTCCATTCTCCTTGCACCTTTCATAAATCACTCTCTTCTCTTTTGCTTTGCATTTCTAGAGGTTCCTGATAAAAAAGGAAGCTCCCCTTAGTCTAATCTTCGAGCTAGGACCTGTTGTAAGTGTCCTTAGACCTAAACGGTCCAGCCATTGTTCGAGGCGAATATGGCTACGTGATCGTAATTAGGTAGGTGTTAATCCCTCAAAAGGGCACTTCCTAATTACCACGTTTACTTAGTTAATTGTCGGGTCAAAGTAATTAAAATAAAAAGTCAAACGGGTCAGTTTTTAAATAAATTCAAATATGATAATGTAGAACTTATAAAACATTTTTTTATCACTTTAATAACTTGTTAAACATTATTAGAACACCTCTAAACATGTTTAACCCGACAATTCTAAGTTTAAGCTCGGTTCACAACCGAAAATCGCAAAAGCTTGACTTTTGCTTTGACTTTCAGTTCTGACCCGAATTAGCTTAATTCCTTTATGAATTAAGGTTCCTTTGTGACCACATTATGTTGTAGTATAACCCTCTGAGGTTATATTACATGGTCAATTAGTAATCTGAGTTTATATGCATGTTTCCGATATTATGCTTTATGTTGACTAGTATGCCCTTTTGTCTAAAAATGAGGTTTTTAATATAAATAAACATGCCAATGGATTAAGTACTGATTAGTAAACATATTTAGAATATTTTGATGTTTACAGTCTGGTCATAAACTGAAGTTATGTGATTAATCGAAAATTAAGCCTTTATAAAGACTAAAATGCCCTTTAGCATGCAAATCAAGTTTTAAACATTATTTTGACATGAAACTCTTTACCCACTGTTGTGATATCATATTTAGGATTTATTGGGATGTTGGGTTAGATTTTATACTAACCTTAACCTTGAGTTCTTGTGCAAAGCTTGTAAATGACGATAATACCCTTTTCGTAATTAAAATGAGTTTTAAATATAATAAACATGCAAAACCTTTTGCTACTGATATGTTATGAAAAATAAAATATTTTGACCATTCAAAGCTGGTCAAAATCTCAGAATCACTTAAACTTCGAAATTATCGTCATTTATCGACTTTTACGCTAAGTAAGTGCATAGTATGATTTTAAAACATATTTAGCACCCAAGACTTATTACCTACTAACTTTATAAATTATTTTAAATATTTTTACAGTAGGCAAAATTCATGAACTCAGAATCTCAAATAAGTCCCTAAAACTATGTGTGAAATGACCAAAATGCCCCTACGATGCATAGTATGGCCATAAATCATAAACCACACATATGTATGATATCCTACTGATATAATATCATAAATTAAATGTTTTCACAGAATGTTTATGACCAGAACTTCAGTTTACATACGAAACCCTTTTATAAACCTTAAAATGACCAAAATGTCCTTTTGAGGCTTAATTCGGTTTCAAAACCTTTATGGGCATACATGTTGATATCCTACTGATGTCACAACATATTTTAAGCATAATAATATATGGAAATTGTATATGACTCATTTGATTACCCGTTTATGCTTATATGCGTTCGGTTCGGTTTATATAACTAGTTTGCATAAATTAACCGAAATGGGTTTAACCTTATCATTTAAGCTTCAAAAATCCAGAATGTATTTAGTTACCCATATTATACAAGTCTCCATACTTGTTGGGTCTAAATTACATTTCATTCCATTCCGGTCACCGCTTAATCTAGAGTTTCGTACCGTAAATCGTTCTTTAAACTAACCAGTCTAAGTCCTCGACTTAAATAAGACCCGCTAGTATTCTAATAGGTTAATATTACCTTCATTCTAGACTAGGGATCCCCAGTAGAAGATACCTTCATAAAGTCTTAGTAATTGTCGGCTAAGTAGAAATTCTTGCATTTAAAACTCAGGTAAATACTTTTAACTTATTTTCCCTTATACGGGCTTGGGATACGGTAAATTATTACCGCTTGGTCGGGTATGAGATCAATCGGTCGGATTGTGACATGTTAATCGACGTTCACACAACTCCCTCCTTGTGTTAAGGGGAGCTAAAAGGTTATTTGTTAACATGTTAACGGAATGTTAAGAAATTGAATTATTATTTTTTTAAAGTCAAAAACCATTAAAAATAGAGTTAAATGAAGTTAACATGATTAAACCAAAAGCCTTTACAACGTGCTTACTTTAAATTGTTGTACTGATTGTTTTCTTATGTATAAAGTGACACCATCTATCTTATTTTGTCACTCGAATATATAGTTTTTTTGAAGATGCCAATATGACATGTTTATATTTTCAAATCGAATGGATCAAACATGACTGATTTTTTCTTTCATTTGGCATACAAGCGATCAAAGTACAAACACACGTAACCAAAACTGCCTTAACGTTAAGTTTTTTCTTTTTTGCATACAGTGACGTCATCTGTGAACATCTCGCCGCAACACGCGGGTTAGTATCAACTCGTTATATTACATAAGTAATTGTTTGTATTAAATATGTAATGTATACCTAGAGTTAATTACACCGTTAGTCCCTATGGTTTATGGAAAGTAACAACCTTAGGTACTAATAGTTTAAAGTAACAATCTAAGGCTTTAACTTTTGATTTTGTAACATCCTAGGGCCTTAAGGCTAACGGGTGTTAAATACTAACTGAAAACTTAGGGTATTTTTGTCAATTAAAAACTTAGTATCCAACCTTGTTACTTTGGAGAAACCACAGGAACTAACCCTGCAACTAACTCTGATAGTATTTAAAACACAAATTTTATTTTTTTCTCATTTTATTTAACTAAGTTTTTTTTATTATTTAACTAAAAAATATAAAAAACGAGGACAATCCAAAGCACGCTAATTTATACAATATGAGTTATAAAAAAACTTCTCGAAACCATGGAATAAGTACTGAATGATTGGGTGGTGCGATGGTTCGATGGCACGGTGATGGTGCGATAGTACTAAATGATCACAATGTGTATCTATTTTTTATTTGATTAACTTTATTTTTCTCTTTTATTAAACAAATTATGTCTAACATATGATCACAATGTGTATCTATTTTTTATTTGATTAACTTTATTTTTCTCTTTTATTAAACAAATTATGTCTAACATGTTTAATAATAAATAAAAAAATGCCATCTAAGATAGTTTACCTCCCATAGAGAATAAAATAAACTTTAATGAGTTAATTAGAACAATTTTTTATGAGTGGCCTAATTGAAACACTCCTTAAACTTGGTTATCATTTTGTGACATATTCCCGTTAAACTTGGTTACTGAAGTGGCTTCAAATTAGCTTTAATACGTCAATTACGTATAATTATTTAGAAAATGGTTTACATACATAATTAAAATGGTTTAATTGAATAATAACAGAAAAATGAAAAATTGTGTTTTATATATTACAAGAGTTAATTGTGTGGTTAGTCCCCGTGGTTTCTCCAAAATTCAAGGTTGGGTACTAAGTTCTCAGTTATTTTTTAACGGCCGTTAGCCTTATGGCCATAGGATGTTACAAAATTAAAAGTTAAAACCTTAGATTGTTACTTTGAAATATTAGTATCTGAGGCTGTTACTTTTGATAAACCACATGGACTAACGGTGTAATTAACTCTATATACCTATGAACAATTAGTTACATAGTCATAGCATATATTATTATTATTATTATTATTATTATTATTATTATTATTATTATTATTATTATTATTATTATTATTATTATTATTAGGGAAATTGGCATGTAATAATCTCACCTAGACCTTATTGGCCATTAATAATCCCACCTCAGAATATTCCCCCCACCAGTCGCATCTTTTACCTATTTTTCCTATAATGGTCCCCCGTTAAAAAAACTTAACGGAGTTAAGATTTTTTCTAAATTACAAACATATTTTTAGGGCTTTTGATTAGAACGACGATACGAGTCCATTGATGTAAAAGTTGCCTCGAAACGGTGCTCCAAACGATGAAAACGACGCTTCAATTCGGGTGTTTAAATTTCCAATTATCCAAAATTAAGTCACTTGGAGCACCATTTCGAAGTAAGTTTTACATCAATGGACTCGTATTATCGTTCTGATCAAAAGCCCTAAAATATCTGTTTTTTGGAAAAAAAAACTTATCTCCGTTAAGTTTTTTTAACGGGAGACCATTGTAGGAAAAATAGGTGAAAGGTATGACTGGTGGGGGGAATATTCTGAGATGGGATTATTAATGGCCAATAAGGTCCAGGTGAGATTATTACAGGCCAATTCCCCTTATTATTATTATTAGAGTAAATTACGTTTTTGGCCCATGTGGTTATATTACTTTTACTATATTAGCCCAAAATAAGAATGTTTAACATATCTTCCCCCATGGTCTCTATAACTAGCCATTTTAGCCCCCATGGGAGCAGATATGTTAAAAATTCTTATTTTGGGCTAATATAGTAAAAGTGATATAACTACAAGGGCCAAAAACGTAATTTACTCTTATTATTATTATTATTTTTATTATTATCATAACAAGACTATACTTAAAGATAAAAATTGCTCAGATGTAATTTATATTTTAAAAATGTCATAATAAAAAGGGTCCTAATATTAACACAAGGAAAAAATTATTTTCACATGATGTATACGGGCCGTATAATGTTATACGGCCCGTATACACCATGTGAAAATAAGTTACCTGGTGGTATACAATGTATACGAACGTAGTATACGGGTCGTATAATGTTATACGGCCCGTATTCCTCGAAAATTGGATTTTTCTCAAAGTATATAAGGAGTTTAAGGTGCCAATCACACGAGACATTTTATAGTCGTGAGGTGGTCAAACATTTCTAAAAGTAGAAAAAATAAAACATTAACAAGTAACAAAGATTGAAGAACAAAAAGCCGTGTCGTATGACTGTAATAAAACGGAAGCTATCAACGCGGGGATGGGTACGGAAGCCGACATGTCTTCCTCAATCTGAATTTGAACCTTTCTGAAAGTAGAAAAACAAACATTAAAAAGTAACAAAGATTGAAGAATAAAAAGCCGCATCGTATGACTGTAATAAAACAGAAGCTATCAACGCGGGTCCCGTCATTACAAACGATTTCGTTTCAAATCAAGGGTCTCGTCATTACAACCACTTGTTTTCAATGGGGATGTAATGCAATGATTCCTCTCAATTGAATAGACAGACACTTACTTCATAGGACGCACTTGAATCATCTCGGAAGTATTGAACAACTGAAATATAATGGAAAATTGCATCAACTCACCTATATCAACATACTCTTCTCCGGACGGTTGATCAGCCTGTACCGAAGAAACCGAATTCGCAACAATGAAAATGCCGATAAACGTTGATCGGAAAATGCCGATAAACGTTGATTGGAAAACGCCGCTTAGTTGTTATGAATGACAACTTGAGGGGTCTAGTCCTAGCTAGTTGTTATCATCTGATTAAGAAGACGTGTCGGGTTCTTCTGCTAGTGGTCGGGTTCCAATGTTCACACAGGGTGATAAACAACGCTGAAAGTTAACTAGGAATTAAATGCATGTACGTGACAAAACAAGGATCGTTCTAATAGATTAATGATATTAAACCACGTATAAATCATAACCTGACATAACTTGCACCTGTCAGTCTGCCATGTCTGTTGACAAATCATCTGCTTCCTGAATCTGAATCTGAAAGTTAACTAGGCGGCCTCAGTTGCATATTTTAGAGAGATCTTTAAGTACGGATCCTACAGCTGCATTTGGAACAAGAAGTCCATCAATCCGTTCATTATCTGTTGTCGTCTAAACAATATGAATGCACGCAACGAATTTGACAACTGGTCAAATCGCACACTATAAAGTGTAAACCATAACCATTTTTTTTACTATGAAAACGGTGGCTATGGGAAATAAAAACCGCAATCGTTTGTGACTATGGGAAACACAAGTTTTCCTTTTGAGCTTGATGGATGTCCGTTATCTCAACGCCTCTCCTTACATTATTGATCTGGAATTGGAGAACCGTTGTTATTTTAGTGCTTCTCAATCAGATATTAAATAGAACTTGCCAGAGAACATTTTCTTGAATGTACCGGGACCACCGGACCAGACACATGTCACATAGTTTGTCAGTGAACAAAAAGATACGAATGACAATACGGATAGATGTAGGAATATAAGTAGATGTTACGTGTGTCAGCCTTTAAAAAACATTGTTTAAATCTGAATCAGGTTGTCAAACAAACACTACTAAAGATGATCCGAATCAGGTTGTTAATTTTAATGAAGCAATGAAGATTGAATGTGCAAACCGCATCCGTTTTTTACTACGGAAACAATGGCTATGGGAAATACAAACCCGACACGTCTTTTATGATGATTCGAAACATTTCGAATAACTAGCAGAAGAACTCGACACGTCTTCTGCTAGTTACTCTTTTCTTCGATTTCAACAAATCTTTCAAGATCATTCACCTCTTTCAACTTACCAAAACACCTTAAACCCCTTCTTTTCTTCCCAAAACCAACCCGCAACGAATTTGACAACTGTTTAATCTCTTTAATCTATTAAAATGATCCTTGTTTTGTCACGTACATGCGTTTAATTATCAAACACCATTACGAATTCCACGTTTACATTGTGTAGTTATTCGGAATGTTTCGAATCATCATAGAAGACGAAACTTCAGTAACCATTTTTCCTTTTCCTTCAATTTCGAGAACATTCTCCCTAACATGAGAAACGAAAGAGATTTCGAGCAGTTAGTCTGTCACGGCCCCCGACTCAGTTGCCTAGTCCGGAAGCCGTGGGACAGAAACCCGTGGTATTGGTGGTTGATTTGGCATCGGAAAATTTTAACAGGATCTTTTAAACTGAAAACGCCCAATTATTTTATTTCGAGTTTCGGGAAAAACCCCGTGATTTACAATAAAGGAATTTCACTGGGAAATCCCCTGATTACAAAAACATGTTTATTTATTTACTGAGCCACTTCATTCAAGCTGGAGTGCTACGCAACACTTTTCCTTGTTCACAGTAAATCACCTGAAACATGTCTAAAAAGATTTTATCAGCGGGGAAAT
The DNA here is from genome assembly GCA_030545235.1 of Helianthus tuberosus. Classification (NCBI taxonomy): domain Eukaryota; kingdom Viridiplantae; phylum Streptophyta; class Magnoliopsida; order Asterales; family Asteraceae; genus Helianthus; species Helianthus tuberosus. The sequence continues at coordinate 12,167,741 of CM060436.1, forward strand.
ACTGGCGAGTCATTCAACTTGTACAAAACGACACATTGCTATAGTTTACAGTATTAAGAGCGATTACAATTGTCCATATCTTATAATTATCTGGTCAAGTTGTCACTCGACCGGATCTGTGACTATGGTCATATCACTATTGGGTCCGTTCACCCAAAAGTGACGTGTATCACTATGTAGGTCCGTTCACCTAAAAGTGATAAAACAGCAGTAATGTGCACAATACCCCACTTACTGCCAGTAATTAAAGATACACAAAGACTAATCCCTGTAATTATAACTGGAAAACATTTAGGGTTTTACAGAGCAACTTTGATAAAAACAGAATGACTCACATTGCAAGTTTAAACTGACAGAATCCGCCTATTGATTAAGCCTGGTAGCATAGTTAAATAATGCAAACGAAATTAGGTTAGTAACTTAATACAACATTTACGATAATTTCATGAAATCAAAACCCTCACGACGAATGACAAAGTATAGCCCGAATTCAGGCAGCACTTAAACATCCATCGGATTGGTTTCAATCAATCGGACATTATATCGTAGTAGTGATCGAGTTATTACCCTGTTATCATAGCAGCGTCTCGACACTAAAATGGAAAATTCGTACAGAAAGAAAGTTATTTTGATGAAATTTTTTCGAGCAGAATGGACTGGCCATGCAACGTCGAATTTATAGCTGAAAATTAGGTCTCTCGCGGCCTGCGTAAACTTGAAGGGGAGTCCTTCGCGGCCCGCGAGGGCTACCCTAGCTACGACTAGGGTTGCCGTGTCAAACCCTAGACCTGCCACGTGTGTGACACGTGGCCCTAAAGTTTATCCGAAGATTTGCCAAGCTGTCGCGCCACGGGAAGACTTAGACCTAATCTTTCGCGGCCCGCGACCAAGTAATAAAATTTGATTTTCTTGCTTTTTCATAAGAATTAGGGTTTTAGGGGTCCGGGTGATTACTTACGGGGTGTTTTAGGACATTTTTGTGTAGGTCCTTACATGGTCGATGACATGATAGATAAAGATCTTGACATGATCATATCCATTTTCAAGTTTTAGACTAGAAAGAAGACGTGTCGGGTTCTTCTGCTAGTGGTTTCTGTAACCAATTGGGAACCACATATTTGCTACAAGATTTACGTCTGATGTTCAAGTTTGATCATATTTGACTTCATCTGCGGCAGTCCAACGACTTTCTTCCCAAGCGTCTGCACCGTGATCTTCATATTCTTGGTTCAATACCAACTCATCTTTAGTGGTGTTTGTTTTAGAACCTGATTCAGATACACAACGGTTCTCCAATTCCCGAGAGACCTTTAAGTACGGATCCTACTGCTGCATTTGGAATAAGAAGTCCAATAATCCGTTCATTACCTTTTGTTGTCTTAACAATATAAATGCACGCAACGAATTTGACAACTATGACAACTTATTAAAAGTAGAAATCACCTCCAATCCATTCCTGGTCAAATCACACAATATAAAATTTAAAGTTATCGTGTGTTGCAGTTTGGAAAGATGACCGAATAGAGATCTGAATAACAAACTGTGGAGAACTTGTTTGTGTCGGGTTCTTCTGCTAGTGGCTTTTGTAACCAATCCATTATCACCCTCGGTGGTTTCTGTACCAATCCCCGCCGATAACTAGCAGAATCGATAAATAACCAACACGAAGATCTCTGCGATCGCTAAGGTTTTCATCAACGGACTGATCGGTAACGTTACTCTACTTGTGCTCCAATTTAAGCGGCGTTTTCCGATCAACGTTTATCAACATTGTTAAAGGTGATGAAGAGTTTAGAAACCCAAGAATGATTGTGTTTTACTGGAAAAAATGTGATACTTGGAAAAACATCCTTATATACGGTCCGTATACAGTTATACGGCCCGTATGCATTTGGTAACATCAAAAACCTCACAAAATAAATCCATTGAGCCGTATATGTAAGACCCTAACACGTATTATCTTAAAAACGACGCAGCGGAAATACGAGCCTTAAAATTTCTTTCTTATATTGTCTATATAACATACTTGAAAGTTCATTTATAATCTGTCGGAAGCTTCTTGAAAGGATATACAACACTCATTCTTGATTAACGCGTTAAATGTAATACATAAATACAAGCTATGAGACCGCTCTTCCCGTACAATCCTTGCTCTTTGACTCGATCGTCATCCTCTTAGTCTCAACAATGATGTTAATACCGTGCAACCTGCAATCACCACATACATGTGCATCATTAATATTTGTTGACATCATTCTTAATCTAGACATACGCAATTAAATGACCATTCCGCATTCTTCTATTCGTGATAATCTTTTCGATTATCTTTCCAAGTAAAATCTTGCATCCCAATCATCAACTCTTCACATGGACACACTAGTATACCTACATTTTCATTTCATTCTCAAGGCACACGATTGGTAACATAAAACCTCAAATGTATCGAAGCCATGTATACATATATACAACCCCATTCTTTCATAAACAATAAATCCTACTTCGTGCATACATACCTTCATATGTATATTTATACACACACATACATACATACATACATACATACAAGCTCTTACATACCAATTACATTCTCACATGATTATGAAGGATATCCGTGGTATAATTTTACCTTTTATTTTATGAACCCGGTTCATATACGTATATATTTATTTGTTACAAATAAATAGTCGAAACTCTTTTGACAAGTAAGTGTACATGTATATATATATGTTAGTTAACATAAATTTTAACTAGTGAAAAGTATATATACATTTTTTAAGCAACGGAAGCATGAGTAACAATATATAAAATATGAACACCTTTTATACCAAGGGATATCCGCAATGGAACAAGATCACCAACATGCAAACACGAAATGAACCATCAACCATAGAGCTATAAAGTATAAATAAACAAGAATTTATTTAACTAGGAAATTATAACCTAGTTAACTAAAAGTCTAGAAATAACTCCCATTAGGGTTAGAATGAGCAAACTATATGTTAAACAAAAGTGGAGGGGCTCATGTTGTCAAAATTGAAACCTGTATTATCTAATTTAATTAAAAACAAAAACCAAACACTCCATTTAGGAGGTCTAGTTGATCAGAACAAGAAAAGGGGCGACCCCCACTCTCAAAACCCTAGAAATCACAAAATCCACAAATTCAAGGCATAAAACAAGTCCAAATCGATTTCTAAGCACGAATTGGTGATCACCTCACTGAAGGGATCACAAGGTATGTGAAATTCTAGTGTTTTGATTCATCTCAAGTTCCAGGGTAATTGTGAAAAATCAGAATTTAGCTTAATTGTGTATTGCATGTGTGTAATTAGAAGAGATATGGTGTTTAGGGATGAACCCTAGGTGAAATCTTGTTAAAAGATTTCATGGTAATCATAGAGTTTATAACCACCATTGTAGGTGGCTAATGAACTTGAAGAGAGCTTGATAAGTCCTAAAAATATGATCTTGTTCTAACGTAAATCTGAATTTAAGAATAAATTCAGAAATATTGATGTCAAGACTTGTGTAGAATTGACTAATTAAAGTAGTTTGGATGATAATTACTAGTCATGAAATTAGTTTTGATCATGTAGAAATCCGACCCGCTAGGTGTTTGATAAAACGCCTAAACGAGGGTTAAAATGTTAAAGGTTGGTAAAAACGCAGATTTGCATATGTTATGAACTAATGCGTTAAAGCTTATGAAAGAGTTCTAATCTTGTTATGAATTGAACTCTTTAGGCAAGGAATCCGGAACGTCAAGTGGACACGCCGGAGGTGATACTCGCGGAAAAGGTGTGCTTTAAAGGTGCGTGACTTCAGTCTCGTTACATTATGTAAATGTTTGGTTTTTGTGTAAAAATGATTTCGTAGTGTAAAGGACGCGTTTAATGTGTCGTTAAAGTGGCGAAGTTCACTAGACCATCAAACGGGTCAAAATAAAGATTTGGAATTTGGTTTGGCTTGTCAATAAAGTGATGGTCTTCACTAGATAGCCAAACGGGTCAAAATAAAGATTTGGAATTTGGTTGGGCTTGTCAATGAAGTGATGGTCTTCACTAGATAGCCAAACGGGTCAAAATAAAGATTTGGAATTTGGTTTGGCTTGTCAATAAAGTGATGGTCTTCACTAGATAGCCAAACGGGTCAAAATAAAGATTTGGAATTTGGTTTGGCTTATCAATAAAGTGATGGTCTTCACTAGATAGCCAAACGGGTCAAAATAAAGGTTTTAAAGGAATCACGGGAGTAGAGACTTGAAAGTTTCATACCTCGCTAGGTGATGGATGGTACCACACCAATAAATTGGGTATGTTAATTTAAATCTACGAACCCTTGTTAACGGGTCAATCACTAAGGTCAATAAAATGTGTCGTTTGGAACGGGATATTGAATTCCGAGGAAACGAGCTTTTAGTTCCAAGGCAACATAAAGCCAAGAATAACGCAAACACACCAAGATGTACAAGCCCGGAAACTTGGGTAATAGCATCTAAAAGGTTTTAGAATAAGAAATTGGAATATACACTCATAGTTAGAACGGGTCGAATAAATGTTAGTATGGTAACTTTTAACCGTATGATTGGTGAATAAATTGTTGGTATAATAATTGAAATGAACATGTCCGTAATGAAATTACAGACATACTGCGAAGAAATAGCCTGAAACGGTATGCGGTTAAGGGCGAAATCCATAAAATAGCCAAAGGACAAAGTTACAGCGTCCACCGTAAATTACGGTATCCACCGTAATTTACGGTGGAGATTAAAGCATTTACGGTGAACCTCTACTGTGTTACGGTAGAACCAGAGTTATTCAGGGTCCACCGTAACTTACGGTAGACACCGTAAGTTACGGTGGAGTCCTGAAAAACTTGAATTTTTAATTACTATTTGATGTTGGAACTTGGATACACATATGCTATAATATTGTCAAAACTAATGTTTTAGTTGTTTGACCATATGTATGGATGAGATCCTCCCGGATGGTGATCAAGTACGTAGTCAAGAACCGAACACGCATTTTGAAGCTTCCGCACCAAACTTAATCTTGTCTAGACTTTAATCATGTTGTAAATGTTTTTGTTAATCATGTTTTAAATCCCTTAAACTAGTGGTTAGTTTACTAGCAAGGGTTAACTTTAAACTTGTTATGTACTATCTTACATTGTTTTGGTATTACAACAAGTATGTATGGTCTTTAAACATTAAAACTTTTTGTAAACTCTGATTTGTATTTTAATTCATATAATTATTAATTACATTCCGTCCAAATATTAAGGGTGTTACACATAAATATCCAACAGCTCCCACTTGGACGGTCTCTGATAAGATCTCAACGCAGACAGCCAGCGGTGCTCTTGCTACACATAGCTGCCCCCAACAGGTCATGACACTTTAAAGTCACTAACCAAGGTATCTTCCCTTTAGCAACGGCTTGCTACTTGAATATAATAGACTCATGGCAATCGTTGTCATCTATCCCTTCTGTAAAAGACATCAATTGAACAATGAGACATGGATCAGATTCAATCTCATATGGTGTTCAATCATTATCGTTCTCGTTCAAGAATCAAAGTGGTCCAATCAAACACATAGTAAGTTTGGGTAAGGCCTTACACGTCACCAGTTTGAATCAACGAGGGCGCCCTGATGTCTAACTGTTACATATAATGTAAGAGTACAGAATTCCATCTTGACTACATACAACTCCCACTGGACTTTAGAACCATTCCCAACCAATGCCTTTATGACAGGCAGTTACGCGATAGCGGTTGACACTGATCAAAGAATAGTCTTTAGTAAACGAAAGTTCTAATATGTATCTCAGGTCAGAGGATACTAAATTAGTATGCCTAAATCAAAACATCTTATGACTAAGATCCATGAAGATAATTTGATGCGAGTTACATCCAGCGTCATTCAAAACGAAGCCTGTGAATTTGGAAGTCAATTCCTTGAGTCCAAAATCAGAATAGTCTTAATTCAGAGTCGTTCCCACGAGTCTGACCGACTACGGATAATCTAGAATACTAGATTCATGGATTAAACGTATCAAAATCGAACACAGTTGTAGGATTCAAGAATTGCATTTAACTAGTAAATCAAAATGAATACAGGAATACAACTGTTGGTGTTCGTACATCCAAATATTAAATCAAAACATTTCACTAGCTAATCCAAGCCCAATAACTTCCATGTGACGGTCATGTTTCTCTTGAGTCATTGGCTTAGTAAATGGGTCAGCTAAGTTTTGATCTGTGTCAATTTTGCTTATAACGATGTCTCCACGTTCCACAATCTCACGTATGTAGTGAAACTTTCTCAAAATGTGCTTGGCTTTGTGATGTGATCTAGGCTCCTTGGCTTGAGCAATAGCACCTGTGTTCTCACAAAATATCTGGATGGGTTTCATGATACTTGGAACCACATCGAGATCAGTTATGAACTTCTTCATCCAAGCAGCTTCCTTTGCGGCATCCGATGCGGCAATGTACTCAGATTCCGTGGTGGAATCAGCTACAACACTCTGCTTGGAGATTTTCCATGAGACAGCTCCTCCGTTGAGAGTGAACACGAAACCCGTTTGTGAGCGATCGGTATCTCGGTCAGTTTGAAAACTAGCATCAGTGTAACATTTTACAGTGAGCTCCTCATTGACTCCTCCAAATATCAAGAACATGTCTTTTGTCCTTCTCAAGTACTTAAGGATGTTCTTAACTGCAGTCCAGTGGGCAATCCCAGGGCTCTGCTGGTAACGGCTGGTCATGCTCAAAGCATACGAGACGTCTGGTCGAGTACATACCATAGCATACATTATAGAACCAATCGCTGAAGCATATGGAACTGCTTCCATTTGCTTTATCTTACGGTCCTCAGAGGGAGCTTGTGATTTGTCCAAGATGGTTCCTTTAGTCATTGGAACACCTCCTTTCTTGGAGTTTTCCATCTTGAAGCATCTCATTACTTGATCTATGTATGTGCTCTGAGTTAGCCCAAGAAGTCACTTAGATCTATTCCTATAGATCTTGATTCCTAGAATGTAAGCAGCTTCTCCAAGATTTTCCATCTTGAAGCATCTCATTACTTGATCTATTATGTAAATGTTTGGTTTTTGTGTAAAAATGATTTCGTAGTGTAAAGGACGCGTTTAATGTGTCGTTAAAGTGGCGAAGTTCACTAGACCATCAAACGGGTCAAAATAAAGATTTGGAATTTGGTTTGGCTTGTCAATAAAGTGATGGTCTTCACTAGATAGCCAAACGGGTCAAAATAAAGATTTGGAATTTGGTTGGGCTTGTCAATGAAGTGATGGTCTTCACTAGATAGCCAAACGGGTCAAAATAAAGATTTGGAATTTGGTTAGGCTTGTCAATAAAGTGATAGTCTTCACTAGATAGCCAAACGGGTCAAAATAAAGATTTGGAATTTGGTTTGGCTTATCAATAAAGTGATGGTCTTCACTAGATAGCCAAACGGGTCAAAATAAAGGTTTTAAAGGAATCACGGGAGTAGAGACTTGAAAGTTTCATACCTCGCTAGGTGATGGATGGTACCACACCAATAAATTGGTTATGTTAATTTAAATCTACGAACCCTTGTTAACGGGTCAATCACTAAGGTCAATAAAATGTGTCGTTTGGAACGGGATATTGAATTCCGAGGAAACGAGCTTTTAGTTCCAAGGCAACATAAAGCCAAGAATAACGCAAACACACCAAGATGTACAAGCCCGGAAACTTGGGTAATAGCATCTAAAAGGTTTTAGAATAAGAAATTGGAATATACACTCATAGTTAGAACGGGTCGAATAAATGTTAGTATGGTAACTTTTAACAGTATGATTGGTGAATAAATTGTTGGTATAATAATTGAAATGAACATGTCCGTAATGAAATTACAGACAAACATCGAATAAATAGCCTGAAACGGTATGCGGTTAAGGGCGAAATCCATAAAATAGCCAAAGGACAAAGTTACAGCGTCCACCGTAAATTACGGTATCCACCGTAATTTACGGTGGAGATTAAAGCATTTACGGTGAACCTCTACTGTGTTACGGTAGAACCAGAGTTATTCAGGGTCCACCGTAACTTACGGTAGACACCGTAAGTTACGGTGGAGTCCTGAAAAACTTGAATTTTTAATTACTATTTGATGTTGGAACTTGGATACACATGTGCTATAATATTGTCAAAACTAATGTTTTAGTTGTTTAACCATAGGTATGGATGAGATCCTCCCGGATGGTGATCAAGTACGTAGTCAAGAACCGAACACGCATTTTGAGGCTTCCGCACCAAACTTAATCTTGTCTAGACTTTAATCATGTTGTAAATGTTTTTGTTAATCATGTTTTAAATCCCTTAAACTAGTGGTTAGTTTACTAGCAAGGGTTAACTTTAAACTTGTTATGTACTATCTTACATTGTTTTGGTATTACAACAAGTATGTATGGTCTTTAAACATTAAAACTTTTTGTAAACTCTGATTTGTATTTTAATTAATATAATTATTAATTACATTCCATCCAAATATTAAGGGTGTTACAAGTTGGTAATCAGAGCCCAAGGTTGTTAACAAGTGTTCGGTTCAAGCTTGATCAAACATCCGGTAAGAGTTAAATTGTTCTAAAATAGAGTTACTAAGTATAAAAAGGGAAATAATGAATAGAAATGCATGGGAAGAGCGTGTTAACACACTCAAACTCGGAAAATGCATTAAATAAGAACGGTGAAAACAAGTTATGAACTTGAGTAAACCGAGATAAATAAACCATATGTCATGGACGAAATGTTTAACGCTTAATGTAAACATTTCAATTAAAGATGTCGGATAAAGGTAATGATGATGCGGTGCCAAGAGTCACCGAGCAAACGAGAGAAGTGATTGCTGAGGAGGTAGGAAAAGCAATCGAAAACAGTTTGTCGGGTTTCATCGACAAAATCCAAAACACGGTATTATCAGTGGTGGAAGAAAGAATCAAGAAATTGGAGGATAATACCAATTTAGCAAAGGAGAAGTCGGGAGGACGAAAATCTTGTTCTTATAAAGAGTTCATGGCGTGCAAACCGCCCATTTACAATGGGGAGGTTGACCCGATAATATGTCAGCGGTGGCTAAGCGATATGGATGGGGTATTCGAAAGGACTCATTGTGATCCGGATGACTACGTAGCCTATGGCACGGGTCAGTTAAGGGGTCAAGCGAAAGACTGGTGGGATAACAAGAAGAAAGAAATTGGAAGCGAAGCGGCTAAAGCTATGACATGGGACGAGTTTAAGACGCCGTTTCTTAAACATCATAGTCCCAATGCAGTCATTAACAAGATCAAGGAAGAATTCATGCAGCTTCGACACAAGGGTGAATCTATTGATAAAATCACGGGAATGTTCATGGATAAGATGAAGTTTTGTGATGAACTGATAACGAATGAGGAGCAGAAAATATATTATTATTATAATATGTTAAGCGCCGAGTATAGGGAGTTTATGACTCCTTCAAAGTATGAGACTCTCACCGAGATTATAAACGTTGCTCGGGAACGGGAGATAGAGTTGAAGAAACAGATTGAAAGAGGTGAAAGAAGGGCACAAATAGTCAATCCAAGCCCAACGAAAAAGGCGCGCACAATAGAATCCTCTAAGAAACAAGAAGGGAAAAGCGGGTCATCGAACTGCAAGATATGCGGGAAGGGGCACAAAGGTGAGTGCCGGTTCAAGGACAAACTGTGTCCTATATGTGGGAAGACGGGGCACACGGCTGCATTGTGCTCGGGGAAGATGTCGGTGTGTTACAAATGCTACCAACCGGGTCACAAGAAATCTGAGTGCCCGGAGTTGATTGGAAAGAAGGATGACAAGAATACACACACTGAGACACCAAGAGCAAAGGCGAGATCTTTCCAGTTAACAGCAATGGAGGCAAAAACAGAGCCCGATGTGGTCTCAGGTATATTTGCCATAAATTCAATTCCTGCACATGTGTTATTTGATATGGGTGCGAATAAATCTTTTGTTTCACATGGATTTATTCGACATCCTTCTTTTGTACTAACAAAATTGCCTATGCCATTAGAAGTAGAAATAGGTGATAACAAAAGTTTCCTTGTGTGTGATGTATGTCGAGATTGTAAGATAAACATTGACGATGAAGAATATTCAATAGACTTGATTCCTATGTCGATGGGGGAATTCCAAGTAGTAGTCGGGATGGATTGGCTATCCCGATACCATGCGAGAATCGTATGTTTCCGCAAGAAGATAAAACTAACATCTCCAAGTGGAAAATCTGTTACCATATACGGCGAAAAGAGGGGTAATCCCGTTATGTGTTCAATGCTAAAAGCTCGCCAGCTCATGAAGCACGGTTGTAGAGCATTCATGATATACGCAAACGAACCTGATAAAGAGACACCAACGATTGAAGACGTACCAGTGATACGTGAATACGCTGATGTATTTCCGGACGATTTACCGGGAGTACCGCCAGCACGGGAGGTAGAGTTCGGAATTGAATTGATTCCGGGCGCAAAACCTGTGGCTAAGGCGCCGTATCGGCTCGCGCCATCAGAATTGCAAGAATTGATGTCCCAAATCCAAGATTTACTTGACAAAGGATTTATTCGGCCAAGTGTGTCTCCATGGGGCGCACCAGTATTATTTGTGAAGAAGAAGGATGGGAGCATGCGTATGTGCATTGACTATCGGGAGTTGAACAAACTCACGGTAAAGAATCGATATCCGATTCCAAGAATTGATGATCTATTTGACCAACTACAAGGTGCAAGTTGGTTCTCCAAAATCGACCTTAGATTGGGGTATCATCAGTTGAAAGTCAAAGAAGAGGATGTACCGAAAACAGCCTTCCGCACACGGTACGGACATTACGAGTTCCTCGTGATGTCCTTTGGGTTAACTAATGCACCCGCGGCTTTCATGGACCTTATGAACCGGGTTTGCAAACCAATGTTAGACAAGTCAGTGATAGTGTTCATTGATGACATCTTGATATATTCAAAGAGTGAAGTTGAATACGCAAGTCATTTGCGTGAAGTGTTGGAGACGCTCAGAAGAGAGGAATTGTATGCGAAATTCTCGAAGTGTGCCTTCTGGCTACGGGAAGTGCAATTTCTTGGGCACATCATTAGTGCAAATGGGGTGTTAGTAGACCCATCGAAAATAGAAGCTGTGGCAAGATGGAATCCACCGAAAAATCCTTCAGAAATCAGGAGCTTCTTGGGGCTTGCGGGTTATTATCGGAGGTTCATGCAAAATTTCTCCAAAATCGCTATGCCATTAACCAAATTAACCCGTAAGGACGAAAAGTTTATTTGGGGTGAAGATCAGGAAAGGGCGTTTCAAATGCTCAAAGAGAAACTGACCCATGCACCGGTATTGTCATTACCGGATGGAACGGAAGATATGGTTGTTTACTCGGATGCGTCGCATTCGGGACTTGGCTGCGTTTTGATGCAACGAGGCAAGGTTATAGCCTATGCCTCGTGGCAGCTAAAGAATCATGAGAAGAAATACCCTACACACGACCTTGAGTTGGCTGCAGTGGTGTTTGCCTTCAAAATATGGAGGCATTACTTATATGGAGTAAAATGCACTATCTTCACCGACCATAAGAGCTTGAAGTATTTCTTCGATCAGAAGGAATTAAATATGAGGCAGAGGCGGTGGTTAGAAACCGTCAAAGACTTTGATTGTGAAATACATTACCACCCCGGGAAGGCTAATGTAATGGCAGACGCGTTGAGCCGAAAGACAGATTATACGCCTATTCGAGTACGATCGATGCAACTAATTGTGACATCGGGTTTGCTTGAACAAATTCGGAAATCTCAAATTGAAGCAATAAAGGAAGAAAATGTGAAGAAGGAGAGAATAGTCGGTCAGTTAAAAGACTTGACAGATGGTAACCAAGGGTTGAAAACTCGATTCGATAGGATATGGGTTCCAAACTCATGTGGGGCCAAGGCACTTCTACTTGACAAGGCCCATAAATCTCGTTATTCGATACATCCGGGGGCGACCAAGATGTATAACGATTTAAAACAAAATTATTGGTGGCCAGGAATGAAGAGAGACATCGTGAAATATGTAGAGAAGTGTTTGACCTGCTTGCAAGTCAAAGCGGAGCACCAAAAGCCATATGGTAAGTTACAACCATTGGACATCCCAGTTTGGAAATGGGAACAAATCACCATGGATTTGTTGACCAAATTACCCAAAACCAACCGCGGGTTTGATGCTATATGGGTAGTCATGGATAGATTGACAAAAAGTGCTCACTTCATTCTGATTCGTGAGACTTATACATCCGAGAAGATGTCAGAGGTGTACACCAATGAAATCATAGCACGTCATGGGGTACCGATATCCATTGTGTCAGACAGAGATACTAGGTTCACTTCGAATTTTTGGAGCGACTTCCAAGAACAAATGGGGACTAAACTGTTCATTAGCACCGCTTACCATCCACAAACGGATGGGCAGAGTGAAAGAACAATACAAACGTTGGAGGATATGCTGCGGGCTTGCATTATTGACTTCGGGGGTAGTTGGGATGTCTATCTACCATTGGTCGAATTTTCATATAACAATAGCTATCAATCGAGCATTAAAATGGCCCCGTATGAGATGTTATATGGTAGAAAGTGTCGAACCCCGGTGTGTTGGGGAGAAGTGGGTCCACGAGGATTAGCACCTACTGATATAATCCGAACTACGAATGAGAAGATTGACATGGTCCGAACTCACCTAAAAGCGGCGCAGGATCGACAAAAGTCGTACGCGGATAAACGAAAGAGGGCGATTGAGTTTCAAGTGGGCGATAAGGTAATGCTGAAAGTATCGCCGTGGAAAGGAATAATACGGTTCAGAAAAAGAGGGAAATTGAGTCCAAGATTTATCGGACCATTTAGAATCACCGAACGGGTTGGCAAAGTTGCATATCGTCTTGAATTACCCGAGGAGTTGAGTGGAATTCATAGCACATTCCACGTGTCTCATCTCCGAAAATGCTTAGCAGACGAAACGGCTCGTATCCACTACGATGACATCGAGGTGGATAACAGCCTCAACTATGCTGTAAAGCCAATTGCAATTTTAGATCGTAAAGAGAAGAGTTTGAGGAACAAAGTGATTAACCAAGTGAAGGTTAAATGGGAACATAGGAGGGGTGCGGATACCACATGGGAATCCGAAGAAGAGATGCAACGGCTCTACCCCATACTTTTTGGTACGTAAATTCGGTTTCGGGGACGAAACCCTTTTTAAGGGGGGTGGACTTGTAACATCCCGAAAATATAAAACTTTATATTAGAGCAATAAAGTATAAATAAACAAGAATTTATTTAACTAGGAAATTATAACCTAGTTAACTAAAAGTCTAGAAATAACTCCCATTAGGGTTAGAATGAGCAAACTATATGTTAAACAAAAGTGGAGGGGCTCATGTTGTCAAAATTGAAACCTGTATTATCTAATTTAATTAAAAACAAAAACCAAACACTCCATTTAGGAGGTCTGGTCGATCAGAACAAGAGAAGGGGCGACCCCCACTCTCAAAACCCTAGAAATCACAAAATCCACAAATTCAAGGCATAAAACAAGTCCAAATCGATTTCTAAGCACGAATTGGTGATCACCTCACTGAAGGGATCACAAGGTATGTGAAATTCTAGTGTTTTGATTCATCTCAAGTTCCAGGGTAATTGTGAAAAATCAGAATTTAGCTTAATTGTGTATTGCATGTGTGTAATTAGAAGAGATATGGTGTTTAGGGATGAACCCTAGGTGAAATCTTGTTAAAAGATTTCATGGTAATCATAGAGTTTATAACCACCATTGTAGGTGGCTAATGAACTTGAAGAGAGCTTGATAAGTCCTAAAAATATGATCTTGTTCTAACGTAAATCTGAATTTAAGAATAAATTCAGAAATATTGATGTCAAGACTTGTGTAGAATTGACTAATTAAAGTAGTTTGGATGATAATTACTAGTCATGAAATTAGTTTTGATCATGTAGAAATCCGACCCGCTAGGTGTTTGATAAAACGCCTAAACGAGGGTTAAAATGTTAAAGGTTGGTAAAAACGCAGATTTGCATATGTTATGAACTAATGCGTTAAAGCTTATGAAAGAGTTCTAATCTTGTTATGAATTGAACTCTTTAGGCAAGGAATCCGGAACGTCAAGTGGACACGCCGGAGGTGATACTCGCGGAAAAGGTGTGCTTTAAAGGTGCGTGACTTCAGTCTCGTTACATTATGTAAATGTTTGGTTTTTGTGTAAAAATGATTTCGTAGTGTAAAGGACGCGTTTAATGTGTCGTTAAAGTGGCGAAGTTCACTAGACCATCAAACGGGTCAAAATAAAGATTTGGAATTTGGTTTGGCTTGTCAATAAAGTGATGGTCTTCACTAGATAGCCAAACGGGTCAAAATAAAGATTTGGAATTTGGTTGGGCTTGTCAATGAAGTGATGGTCTTCACTAGATAGCCAAACGGGTCAAAATAAAGATTTGGAATTTGGTTTGGCTTGTCAATAAAGTGATGGTCTTCACTAGATAGCCAAACGGGTCAAAATAAAGATTTGGAATTTGGTTTGGCTTATCAATAAAGTGATGGTCTTCACTAGATAGCCAAACGGGTCAAAATAAAGGTTTTAAAGGAATCACGGGAGTAGAGACTTGAAAGTTTCATACCTCGCTAGGTGATGGATGGTACCACACCAATAAATTGGGTATGTTAATTTAAATCTACGAACCCTTGTTAACGGGTCAATCACTAAGGTCAATAAAATGTGTCGTTTGGAACGGGATATTGAATTCCGAGGAAACGAGCTTTTAGTTCCAAGGCAACATAAAGCCAAGAATAACGCAAACACACCAAGATGTACAAGCCCGGAAACTTGGGTAATAGCATCTAAAAGGTTTTAGAATAAGAAATTGGAATATACACTCATAGTTAGAACGGGTCGAATAAATGTTAGTATGGTAACTTTTAACCGTATGATTGGTGAATAAATTGTTGGTATAATAATTGAAATGAACATGTCCGTAATGAAATTACAGACATACTGCGAAGAAATAGCCTGAAACGGTATGCGGTTAAGGGCGAAATCCATAAAATAGCCAAAGGACAAAGTTACAGCGTCCACCGTAAATTACGGTATCCACCGTAATTTACGGTGGAGATTAAAGCATTTACGGTGAACCTCTACTGTGTTACGGTAGAACCAGAGTTATTCAGGGTCCACCGTAACTTACGGTAGACACCGTAAGTTACGGTGGAGTCCTGAAAAACTTGAATTTTTAATTACTATTTGATGTTGGAACTTGGATACACATATGCTATAATATTGTCAAAACTAATGTTTTAGTTGTTTGACTATATGTATGGATGAGATCCTCCCGGATGGTGATCAAGTACGTAGTCAAGAACCGAACACGCATTTTGAAGCTTCCGCACCAAACTTAATCTTGTCTAGACTTTAATCATGTTGTAAATGTTTTTGTTAATCATGTTTTAAATCCCTTAAACTAGTGGTTAGTTTACTAGCAAGGGTTAACTTTAAACTTGTTATGTACTATCTTACATTGTTTTGGTATTACAACAAGTATGTATGGTCTTTAAACATTAAAACTTTTTGTAAACTCTGATTTGTATTTTAATTCATATAATTATTAATTACATTCCGTCCAAATATTAAGGGTGTTACACATAAATATCCAACAGCTCCCACTTGGACGGTCTCTGATAAGATCTCAACGCAGACAGCCAGCGGTGCTCTTGCTACACATAGCTGCCCCCAACAGGTCATGACACTTTAAAGTCACTAACCAAGGTATCTTCCCTTTAGCAACGGCTTGCTACTTGAATATAATAGACTCATGGCAATCGTTGTCATCTATCCCTTCTGTAAAAGACATCAATTGAACAATGAGACATGGATCAGATTCAATCTCATATGGTGTTCAATCATTATCGTTCTCGTTCAAGAATCAAAGTGGTCCAATCAAACACATAGTAAGTTTGGGTAAGGCCTTACACGTCACCAGTTTGAATCAATGAGGGCGCCCTGATGTCTAACTGTTACATATAATGTAAGAGTACAGAATTCCATCTTGACTACATACAACTCCCACTGGACTTTAGAACCATTCCCAACCAATGCCTTTATGACAGGCAGTTACGCGATAGCGGTTGACACTGATCAAAGAATAGTCTTTAGTAAACGAAAGTTCTAATATGTATCTCAGGTCAGAGGATACTAAATTAGTATGCCTAAATCAAAACATCTTATGACTAAGATCCATGAAGATAATTTGATGCGAGTTACATCCAGCGTCATTCAAAATGAAGCCTGTGAATTTGGAAGTCAATTCCTTGAGTCCAAAATCAGAATAGTCTTAATTCAGAGTCGTTCCCACGAGTCTGACCGACTACGGATAATCTAGAATACTAGATTCATGGATTAAACGTATCAAAATCGAACACAGTTGTAGGATTCAAGAATTGCATTTAACTAGTAAATCAAAATGAATACAGGAATACAACTGTTGGTGTTCGTACATCCAAATATTAAATCAAAACATTTCACTAGCTAATCCAAGCCCAATAACTTCCATGTGACGGTCATGTTTCTCTTGAGTCATTGGCTTAGTAAATGGGTCAGCTAAGTTTTGATCTGTGTCAATTTTGCTTATAACGATGTCTCCACGTTCCACAATCTCACGTATGTAGTGAAACTTTCTCAAAATGTGCTTGGCTTTGTGATGTGATCTAGGCTCCTTGGCTTGAGCAATAGCACCTGTGTTCTCACAAAATATCTGGATGGGTTTCATGATACTTGGAACCACATCGAGATCAGTTATGAACTTCTTCATCCAAGCAGCTTCCTTTGCGGCATCCGATGCGGCAATGTACTCAGATTCCGTGGTGGAATCAGCTACAACACTCTGCTTGGAGATTTTCCATGAGACAGCTCCTCCGTTGAGAGTGAACACGAAACCCGTTTGTGAGCGATCGGTATCTCGGTCAGTTTGAAAACTAGCATCAGTGTAACATTTTACAGTGAGCTCCTCATTGACTCCTCCAAATATCAAGAACATGTCTTTTGTCCTTCTCAAGTACTTAAGGATGTTCTTAACTGCAGTCCAGTGGGCAATCCCAGGGCTCTGCTGGTAACGGCTGGTCATGCTCAAAGCATACGAGACGTCTGGTCGAGTACATACCATAGCATACATTATAGAACCAATCGCTGAAGCATATGGAACTGCTTCCATTTGCTTTATCTTACGGTCCTCAGAGGGAGCTTGTGATTTGTCCAAGATGGTTCCTTTAGTCATTGGAACACCTCCTTTCTTGGAGTTTTCCATCTTGAAGCATCTCATTACTTGATCTATGTATGTGCTCTGAGTTAGCCCAAGAAGTCACTTAGATCTATTCCTATAGATCTTGATTCCTAGAATGTAAGCAGCTTCTCCAAGATTTTCCATCTTGAAGCATCTCATTACTTGATCTATTATGTAAATGTTTGGTTTTTGTGTAAAAATGATTTCGTAGTGTAAAGGACGCGTTTAATGTGTCGTTAAAGTGGCGAAGTTCACTAGACCATCAAACGGGTCAAAATAAAGATTTGGAATTTGGTTTGGCTTGTCAATAAAGTGATGGTCTTCCCTAGATAGCCAAACGGGTCAAAATAAAGATTTGGAATTTGGTTGGGCTTGTCAATGAAGTGATGGTCTTCACTAGATAGCCAAACGGGTCAAAATAAAGATTTGGAATTTGGTTTGGCTTGTCAATAAAGTGATAGTCTTCACTAGATAGCCAAACGGGTCAAAATAAAGATTTGGAATTTGGTTTGGCTTATCAATAAAGTGATGGTCTTCACTAGATAGCCAAACGGGTCAAAATAAAGGTTTTAAAGGAATCACGGGAGTAGAGACTTGAAAGTTTCATACCTCGCTAGGTGATGGATGGTACCACACCAATAAATTGGTTATGTTAATTTAAATCTACGAACCCTTGTTAACGGGTCAATCACTAAGGTCAATAAAATGTGTCGTTTGGAACGGGATATTGAATTCCGAGGAAACGATAAAACCTTCATGTTGAACCATATAAACATCTTTGGAAAGATGTCCATTAAGAAAGACAGTTTTAACATCCATTTACCAAATTTCGTAATCATAGTACACAGCTATGGCAAGTAATATCCTGATCGATTTGATCATAGCAACGGGCGAGAATGTTTCATCATAGTCAATACCTTGAGTTTGAGTGAAACCTTTCGCTACAAGTCGCGCTTTATGGGTTTGTATATTTCCATGCATGTCGGTTTTTCTCTTGAAAACCCATTTGCTCCCTACTGCCCGAGATTCGGGGGGTAGCTCAACCAAGTCCCAGACTTGATTGTCATGCATGGATTGCATCTTAGCTTCCATGGCCAATAGCCATTTCGCAGAATCTAGATTAGAAATAACAGATTTGTAACTAGTAGGCTCGTCATCAGACTCGGCTACTGTCAGGACTTCAGAACCCTCAACATGCCAAAGGTATCTATCGGGTTCTTTACGAGTCCTGATGCTCCTATGAAGGCTTGTGTTCGGGTCTGATTCGGTATCAACAATTTGTTGTGGTTCAGACGTTCCGACCTCGTCAACGGTTGTTTGTAGTCCTTGAACTTCTTTAAGATCTACTAAGTTACTTCCAGTTCCTCGACTAAGAAGTTCATCTTCAAGGAACCTTTTAGCCTTCCTTTTGATGGAAATCGTATTTGCATCAGGATGGTAGAAGTAATAACCGCATTGGTTATAGTATCCGACGAAAACAACCTTTTCGCCTCGAGGGTCGAGCTTGTCATCAGAGTCACTTGTGATGTAAGCATCACACCCCATACTCTTAGGTAACTCAAATTCGGCTTATGCCCATGCCATATCTCATATGGAGTTTTGTTTACCTTTTTGGTCGGCGCTAGATTTACGAGTCGAGCAGCAGTCATAAGAGCAAAACCCCAAAAGGAGTGAGGTAAATTTGTTCTACACATCATCGATCGAATCATATTTAGTAGGATTCGATTCCTCCTTTCACACACGCCATTAAGTTGGGGTGTGCCTGGTGGAGTGGGTTGTGAAACTATTCCACGTTCCTTTAGATGATCGAGAAATTCCAAGCTGAGGTATTCACCGCCTCGATCTGAGCGAAGCATTTTAATCTTTCTTTTAAGTTGGTTTTCAACTTCGTTTTGAAACTCTTTGAACTTTTCAAAAGTTTCATGCTTATGCTTCATGAGATAGATATAAGCATATCGACTATAATCGTCGATGAACGTGACGAAGTATCTCTCGTGATTCCTAGTCATGGTTCTAAAAGGACCACATACATCTGAGTGTATAAGTCCTAGTAGATCACTAGCTCGTTCACCAACATGGGTGAAGGGATCCTTGGTGAGTTTGCCAGCTAAGCAAGACTCGCAATCATCAAATGAGTCTGTTCCGGTGGATTCAAGAATCCCCTCAGATTGGAGCCATTTTATGTGTGCCTTTCTTATATGGCCAAGTCTACAATGCCATAGGAATGAATCACTAGCACCATTTTTCTGACATTTAGAAAGGTGATATATGTTACTGCTAGGCTGAACATTAATTTCATAGATACCGTTTCGAGGTTTAGCCTCAAAATAGTAAATACCATTTAGATAAACAGAAATAGCAACACCATTAAAAACATATCTAAATCCTTGTTCAAAAAGCAACAAAACAGAAATGATGTTCCTTGTTAAACCAGGTGCATAAAGACAATTGTTCAAAACAACAACAAGACCAGAAGGACATGTAAGATTAAATGTGCCAGTTGCCAGAACCGGGACTCTTTTCCCATCGTCAACAATGAGCTCCATGTCTCCCGGCTTTAGTTTATTCCACTTCTCAGGCTCCTGCAAGACATTAATGATGTGATAACCACACTCGGTATCAAATACCCATGTGTTGCTTGAAACAGTGAAAAGTTCGATAACATATATTAGAATACCTGAAGAAGTGCCTTCTCCATTAGCCTTCTTCACTTTGAGCTTGGCAAGATACTCGGGGTTGTTACGTTTCCAGTGCCCCATCTTGTTACACTCATAGCATTGCCGCTCTTCTGGAAGAGGGGCTTTCACAGTTTGCTTGCTTGCTCTTGTTGGTGGCAGGTTTGGCAGCAACAGGAGCCTTTCCTTTGTTTTTGATGTTATAACTTTTCTTCTTTGTTTTGGGCTTTTTAACACCACCAGATCGAACCATTAACACTTGGCTTACTTTGTTGGTGTCACACCCCGATTTTCCACGTGTCACCGGTGGGCCCGGTGGGGGAGTATCGTGACGTGGTTGGCAACATCATGGTCAAACAACACAATATAATAATGCACAGCGGAAGCAAAAGATAAATATATTACATTCCGAATATAAGTAATGTCAAAGTATTACAACGGAAGGTAAAGGATCCACAGGCGGAACAATAAAAGAAAACTGTTCAACAGACTTTAGGCATCTAGAACTTGCAAGATTCCCTAATGACGCCCTGAGCTCCCAGCCAATTACGCATAGTACCTGTCACTTAACCGTTTGGAAAATACGTCAGTTTACACTGGTAAATACAATTAACTGACTCGTTTTGGAAAAAGAGTTTGAAAAGTGATTCGAGTGCAAACGGCACAAAATATCTTGACACATTGATTAAAATGCACAGAGGCAAAATTAATCTTTTATACTTGGGACAATTTTATTAATAAAAATCTTGTATCCGATTTACATGGTTGTCCAACATTTAGGGCCGGTGATTATACAATACAAGCCGGACAAGATTAATCGACACACCACAAATATAATCTCACAAGAAGATACCCTTACGAGTGAGTATACGTTATACATATGCAACAGGAGGTGTTTTGCCTACACCTTGTGCTTACATCGTGGCCATTCACTTTTTAAAATGAGCCAAGGATATCCAGGATACGGTCATTAACCCCCAATGTTATTTGTTATCAATCAATACAGATTAAAACGGGATTATGCAATTTAATCATCTCCGATTAAAAGGTTTCTACACCCGACCAAGCGGTATTTTTATAATACCGTATCCCAAGCCCGTATAAGGGAAAATAAGTTAAAAGTATTTACCTGAGCTAGCAATGCAATTTATACTCAGCCGTATATCTTAATCAGCAAGCACAAGTACTTCTACTGGGGCTCTTAATCTGGAACGAAGGTTTTATTAACCTATTAAATTCCTAACGGGTCTTATTTAAGTCGTAACTTAGACCGGTTAGTTTTAAGGAAAGGTTTACGGTTCAAAACGCAGGATTAAGCGAAGACCGGGATAGGATGTGATTTAGACCCGACAAGTTTGGATACTTGTATAATATGGGTAAACTAAACACATTCTGGATATTGAGATTAAACCGATAAGGTTTGACCCGTTTCGGCTAATTTATGTAAACTTGTTACATAAACCGAACCGAACACGAAATATGCGTAACGGGTATCCGTAAGAGCCATATACAGGTTTCCTAAGTTAATATGCTTCAAATATGTTGTGACATCAGTAGGATGTCTTTCATTATGCCCGCAATGAGATTAAACACAAACTATGCCCCGTAGGGTTAGTTTGGTCATTTTTAAAGGTTGTAAAAGAGTTTAGATGTTTAACTGAGTTACAGGTCTGATGTAAACAGCAAACATACTCAATTTGATGAGTTATAATAGTAGGGTAAAGTATATATGTGAAATATATCATTTATAACCAAGCTATGCACCGAAGGGGCATTTTGGTAATTTCACATAAGCCGAAAAGCTCAAAACTGAAGTCTGAGTTTATCAACCTTTGCTTACTGTTAAAATATCATAATTTGCCTCATATATCAGTAGGTATCAACCCGGGTATGTTCAATATGATTTTTAAAACATACTTTGCGTTAAAAACGCTAAATAAGGCGATTAAAGGCCATTTCCGGGTTTGATACTTAAATCTGATATTTTTATATTTTCAGAAGGCTTAAAATAATTTATTTATCATATGTGATCAGTAGCAAAAAGTTTGGAGTCGTTTAGATAAGTAAAACCCATTTTATGGCCCGTAAGGGCAAAACCGACAATTACCGGATTAAGCCTACGACTACTAGTTATGCTCAGCCTAAAATTAATTAAAAATCTTTAAAAATCCCAAAATAATATATTATATCAGTGGGTATTAAGTTTGATACCAAAAAGTAGGCTTAACTAGGCTATACGCCAATTACGCCGTTTTATTAACATAAAGCTTTAATTTTGCGATATTGAGCATAACTCTTAATCTATAAGTCAAACTGATGTCAAACTTTGCATACAAGTTTATATATCAGTAACTAAGGTTTCTACACTTTTACATTTTCATAAATCATGTTTTAAGGTAATAAGGGCATAACGGTCAACATATGAGCAATTAACGGAAACATGCATATTAATTGGATAACTAATGAACCAAGGTGTATAATCACTGAGGGTTGTTCTAATATGTAACATAATCCAATTAAAGCTCTGAGGCATTTCTAAAACATACCTGAACGGGTCAGAACTGAAAGTCAAAGTGAAAGTCAAACTATGTGACTTTCGGTTCCGAACCGGGTCTAAACAGGAAATAGTCGGGTTGAACATGTTTAGACATGTTCTTACACTAATTACTAAGTTATAACAATGATCAAACAGGTTATATATGTTCTAGATAGTTAATTATGCATAAATGACATTTTAAGCATCCTGTTGACTTTTTAATTAAAAGATTGACCCGACTTTTGACCTGGTTAGAGTGGTGATCAGGGGAAACCCTTTTGAGGTTTTATTACCCACATAAATACCAATCTATAACTACTTTTGATTCGAGATATGACTGAGCCATTATTGACTAATCTCGAGGTCAAACCGTAATTACGACGGTTTGACTTTTAGCTAATTAAACAAGCTAAACTCAATTAAAGAAGGACTAGTAGACTTACAAGAGTCCTATGCACGACTTAAGATCAGTTGGACCTGCTTGAGAGCTCCAGAATTGATCCAAGAATGCAGGAAATGGTGTGTGGAACATTGTTGCACTACATGGCCTTATATAGTGGATTTAGGCACCACAATTAGTTGACAACTAAGTCTACTACTGCCCACAACCTTCCAACATGTGTCACTAGTGTCTAGGGGTCGTTTAGGGGCCTCTTGGAAGGGTTTAGATGCATTACAAGTCGTTTAGAAGGCTGAACAGGCAACCAACTCGTTTTTCTGCATCTGCGCGTCCCAGGCGGCCCGCCTCGCGTTTTATCAATTCCCACGCGGGCCGCATGGCCCTTAAAATCAGAATTTTCTATTTTTGTTATTTTGCAACTTGACCTTTGGCTTCACGAAAGGGCAACCAAGGTTATTTCTTGCATTTTGACCCCCTTATATTTACCCACAAGGGTTATAGGACTTATACCCATTTTTCCAAGTCCCTGGACCTTTCCGGTTAACCCGAAAAGTCATAACTTTCAATGTTTGCACTTAAATCCCTCGCATACGAATTTGGTCATAACTTTCTCATACGATAACGAAACTTAATGAAATTTTAATCGTGCATTCTAGTGAGCATAATTAACATTTACAAAGCTTCGGGTTTATCAAAAGGTCACTCAGAGGTATATCTTTAAACATGTTGACACATTTAACCCCTGTAGTTTGTAATCTCTTACTTTTAGCTTCGTATGATCCATGATTTATTCGTTTGATGTTATAAACATCATGTAGGGTTATTATGAAGTATATTTATTCACAGTTGACACTTAGAATACGTACAATCACGTACTTTCCATGTTTGTCAACTTTAATCCTTCTATAACATTCTTTCACACGTTCAAACTTTATGACACGTGTCAACACATTATAGGACGTGAATTTTCGAGGTGTTACATCCTCACCCCCTTAAAATAAATCTCGACCCGAGATTTACTGAAATAAGTAAGGGTACTTTTCTTTCATCGTGGATTCAACCTCTCACATGAATTCGGGACCTCTACGGGCGTCCCATTTGACCTTAACAATAGGCACATGCTTCCTCCGAAGCTTCTTAACCCGTCGATCCTCAATCGACAAGGGTTTTTCAACAAATCTCAAGCTCTCATCCATATGCACATCTGTATGCGGCATAACCAGTGATTCATCAGCGAAGCACTTCTTCAGATTGCAGATGTGGAATACATTGTGAATTCCACTGAGCTTTCTGGTAAGTTTAACTTATAGGCAACTGAACCGACACGTTCGATAACCTCGAAAGGTCCTATGTATCTCGGGCTTAGCTTGCCTTTCTTACCAAACCGCGTCACTCCTTTCCAGGGTGATACCTATTGTTGAACCTTATTTCTTAATAAGAATCTAGGAGGTTTGCTATTTTCATAATCCTTAATTTTCTGCCGTATACTGGCATCTTACTGATGATTATGAATTTGCGTGATCTTATTGATTGTCTATAATGCAACTTTCAGATCTTAATGTTTGGACTTACCAAACTATTGTCCTATCAATGGACGTTTAACATTCCATCTATACAAGGTCTTCAAGGGAGTAGCCTTGATATTTATATATCAAGTATTATGGAGAAGCTTATCTTAAGGTGAGGTGGTTATTCCAACCATTACTTAACTAATATTAAGGAATAGCTAATCCTTGTCGTTAGTCGAACAATTCGACGATCCTGGATAGCTGATGGCAAATTCTTAATCGTTGCCTAATTAGGATTGTTGTAATGTATGCATAAGCAAAACGAACCGTCTTTCTTATCTAACAATATCAAACTCTCGGAATATCGAGTTAGGCTATATGAATCTATATCGTTAAAACTTACTTAATCAGGGTTTTCGATTCTGCCAATATGGTACTAGTTGTCTTGGGGATTTCATAATAATACAGCCTTAAATGGGATATGAAACTCAACTCTACCTGCCCCCCAGGGTAATCTTAAGAGAAGATAATCAAGATGTAAGGAGGTTACAGAGATTTTCCATATCTCAGGCTCTAGTTCATCCACCATTGCTTGTGTCAAATAAGTGACACATTTATGTTACGAGTCCTCATATTCCGTTACCAGGGAATATTTATTTGGATAACTCTATTATGGATATCTTCTTTGAATACTACTAGTCGACTTAAGTACGATATGATCATTGGGATATCTTAGGGGTTCCATGTATTAAACCTCCATACTGATCAGGCATGGAAGTAATCTATGGGATACACTAGGATACGCCAATCCTCACATGGCACTTTTATCAAACATAGTTTGGCATTCGTAGACGATAAAAAGACAATGAGAAAAATAATTAAAATAACATATGTTGTCGTACTCTATGCAAAGAAAGAGTGCTCTTAGATTTTCGGAAGGATTCCTTGCCGATCTATAAGAATCGGTTACTATGGTTTCCTTGGTAGTTATACCTTGTGGATGAAAATAAAAATTTTGCTAAGTTTATGGTTCATGAAGATTTATTATTGCCTGTATTAAAAACAGGACACTTAGCAGAAATTATCATTGATAAATGATAAGGAAGTTTATTGTACAAGTGCTTATATTTAATCAATAATGGAAGTTTCACAAACTAGGCACCTAGCTCAGTTGGCTAGGCACGCGAAAGGGTGCGGCCTAGACCCAGGTTCGATTCCGGGGACGGCCGGTTCCACCATTTTTGCGACTTATCGATATATTTTTTTATTATTTTTTTATTATTTTTTATTTTTACAGGAACAGAGAATAGTTCTGGTAAATTTTCTACTTGTAAGTTTTACCTTACACTTAATATATATATAGTCCTTATGAAGAGTTTTAAAAACTTGTTATACTTATAGTTTATGAAGGATTTACTGGTATCCGAACCAAAATAAAACTCTTAGCATTTAAATTACTGATAAAATGCCAAGGAATGTACCTGATGTCATTATTTATGGGCTAACTTAGGCATTTTAGGCGCTTTCAATTTTAGGCTTTACTTCCTCCGCCGCTTTTCCTTTGACACATTTAGGGCACGTAGTCTTGATGTGGCCTTTCTCATTACAGCCGAAACAGACTGCATTCTTCATGTCCTTACAGTCCAACGTTTTATGTCCCTTAGACTTGCAGATCCCACAGGCCCTGGGCTGCGATTTGGATTTTGGTTCGAACCTGCATTTCCCATAATGGCGCTTCATGCAGGTCTCACATACTGGTTTCTGGTCGGACTTTTGTTTGTTCTTTTTCTTAGAACTCTGGGAGTTATCTACCTCCCTTTTTCTTTTTAGTTCATCCTTTGCATCAGAGGCATGAACGAGATCCTTCTTAAGAGTAAGGAAATGTGGTCCTAGATAAAATTTGGACCGAACAGCATGGGTCTCCTTTAACTTTTTCACAGCTCTCTTCACAGCTTTTCCAACGGCTGCGTCTATCATAGTTTGAAGAACATCTTTGGAAATTCTAAGGTTTACAATTTCAGCACCATTAGCATGCGTCGCGTCATCAATGGCGCGATTGACTGTTGTCTTATCCGAGTTTGCCATACTCGATATTGGTTCCTAATACCAATAAAACAATTTCTTAGTTGAAATCCAACAACTACTATATTTTTATTCTGATGGCCTTAATATATACTAACCATGGTGTCAATAACCTATACAGGCTATTATAGCACTAACATTCTTAATGAACGTTATTTAAAATATATTAATATTACTTAGCCTAGGTCGCAAAAGACCATCAGTGGCATTAAAGATTTGGACCTAGTCCATCACTTTTCTGACAGAGGATCAAAACGTCACATCTGTCTTTATTATATTAAAGAATTTAGGTAGCTTGAAAGCTTGCCATAGGAATATCAGAAAAGAGTGATTCCTATTTAGATATAGAATATCCATCTAAGGTTTGTTGGAGCATTTTCTAAAGTATCATCGGCCAGTTTCTACCTCGTATTAAATGACCGAAGTCCTAATCAGGCGGAGACAACAGTTCTCTCCAGTTATTGTTCAATATTGAAACCCATGTGCCAGTATCAAGTAAATTTCTGCATAAACTGCTTGATAAGGAAAGGTACCTGCTATATAGTTATCCTTCTGCACCATCTCCTGGCGTTCACCCGGAAGACTCATGCGTTTATTTTCCTGGCCTCTCCCGGCTTCTTTATAAGTTTTGGGCAGTTGGTTTTGATGTGCCCTTCCTCGTTACAATTGTAACATGTGGCGTTCTTTAACCCCTTGCAATCTAAGGTTTTGTGACCCTTGGTCTTGCAAATTCCACACAATTTAGCACGTGGGTCGATTGTACATTTTCCAAAATGTTGTTTTTTGCAGTTACTGCATTTGGGTCTGTTATCAGACTGACTCGAGTTCTTCCTAAACTCGGAATCCTTCCCGCGCTCCGAGCTTCCCTTCTTCTTCTTGTCAGTTTGATGAGAGTTTTCCTCCTCTCTTTCTCTTCTTCTCTCGCCAGAAGCCTTAACAGTCTTAATTCTGATTGCGTCTAAGGTGAGAGATAAGGATAAGTCCACCGCGGACCTATATGTGGTTGGCCTAGATGCTTTAACATTCCCTTTTATCTCTGGTGCTAGGCCTCCAATGAAATGCGCTATGCGTTTAGGTTCAGGTGTGACTAGATAAGGAACCAGGCTGGACATAGTGTTGAAACTTGTCACATATGCCTGACAATTCAAATTTTCCATGACCAAAGTCAAGAAGTCCGATTCTATCTTTTCTACTTCATGCTGAGGGCAATAGTTTTCCTTGACTAATGCAACAAATTGATCCCAAGATAAGTTGTAGAGTAGAACTTTCCCCGTGGCTTGGAGCAATGATCTCCACCATGCCAACGCTTCTCCTTTAAATGATTGTGAAACAAATTTCACAACATCTTGCTCCGCACAACCGCTGATGTCAACAACAGCGTCCATCTCATCGAGCCATGTCATGCAATCGATGGCCCCATTTTCTCCTGTAAAGTCTCTGGGCTTGCAGGAGACAAAATATTTATATGAACAGGTCTTAACTGATGCCTCTTGATGAAACACAACTTGTCTAGACGGAATACTCCTTTGATTTGACAAGTCATGAACATCGTCCTCCCTTGACTCATGTGTTTTAGGAGGGGGCTTACTACGAGCCACATATAGAGTCTCAGAGTGGGTATCATTTGATTCATCATACTGTCGATCAAGAGCTCGAGTAACAGCATAATCTATTATTGCCTGCAGTTCTGCTCCAGTTACATTAATTCTGGTAGTATCATTGCTCTCCTTCAAGTGACTGTTAACTTCATCTAATCCAGCCATGTAGCTTGATTGCTACATAAATATTAACAATGATTTATTCAGAGATTATTATGGAATCATCATCTTTGACGATTTATCAACCATGGTAATATAAACCATATTGGTTAACTTGTTAGTTATATTTAATTAGTATTTTCCATTATAATTTATCCTAGTTATGAAACATTAAGGATATTAAGGTGGCGCAAAAAGGCCTAGTCACAAGGACAGTTCTAAATTTTATAAGCCATGATTTCAGAGAATCGAGGCATTAAGGTTTGAATCACGTTCATTACCTTGACAGGGAGTTGTAGACTTCAACTGTCTTTTGCCTTTTAGGACAATAGATATAGCCCGTGGGCATTTCCCTTCTGAGGGATGGTTATAATATGATCATCTTTTCAGATGCTATTAGTCGAGATCATATGGATCCTACCGACTATTATGCTTGGACCTGGTCCAACACTTTTAGACAGGAGGTCACAAACCACCACTGTCGTTGTCTTATCGGACAACAAGTTTAGCCCGTAGGCACTTCATCACTACTGGATGTTTATAATATGATCATCTTATAGGATGACACAAGCCATGATTTCTAAATCACTAGGCTAGATAAGAAAATTGGAAGAATCTAATATAAGGATGACTGTTGTGATTTTCTCGAGTCACATTTGTCAAGAGTGCTAACACGTTCTTAGGTGTTAACAAGGATTTGAATCTCTTGAGTAGGTTTCACCATCTTGGCCGCGTAGGCTAGGTTTCACCTTTAAGATTATTTTTAAAATGCATACTGGCAGGACAGTAAGGATATTTATTTTATTCAAGATTTTTATCATAAATCCTAATTTATAATTTAATAATAGCACAAATGGCCTAGTCGCGTAGACAAGTTTAATTTATAAGCCAAGATTTCAGAGAATCAGGGCAATTTATGAATTAGTAATGGCACAAAAGGCCTAGTCACGTGGACAAGTTTAATTTATAAGCCATGATCGTCTGGGATCGAGGCATTTAGTAATAGCACAAGAGGCTTAGTCACGTGGACAAGTTTAATTTATAAGCCATGATCGTTTGGGATCGAGGCATTTAGGTGTGAATCAAAGTTCATTACCTTTTCTTGACAGAGAGCTGTAAGCTACCACCGTCTTTAGTCTCAGAGGACGTTAATTATAGCCCGTAGGCACTTCCCTTATAAGGGATGTTATTTTCCATTCATTTCATATTTCATGTTTAGAATGAAAACTTAATTTAATCAATCCATTATATGAAAATAAAAGTACAGAGTTGCCCTAAGCGGGTCTTTGAAGGGATAATGTGTCCTTAAAGGGACTGAAAGATAAATATGTCCTTCTAAGGACTATCAAAGAAACGATCTGTAGCAAAAGGAGTTTCCTCTTCATTTTATGTCTGAATGCTTTCTCTTTGGTTGTACGTTTCATCCTGGCCGCGGTACGAAGCTCAGCATTTCAAGGCTCTGGATGTGGAGAATTTCTAATACAGTTTCTTCGCTTGGCGACGTATCCAATATATATAAAAATTGGAAGCAAAATTTCCAGATTAGGATTGAGAATATTCCTATGTTAAGTCTAGACTCAGAAGATTTAGGAATGCGCAATTGTGTCATTGAGATTAAACACAAAAAGCTAGTGTTTAATTCACTCAATGTTGGCTCTGATACCAACCTGTCACACCCCGATTTTCCACGTGTCACCGGTGGGCCCGGTGGGGGAGTATCGTGACGTGGTTGGCAACATCATGGTCAAACAACACAATATAATAATGCACAGCGGAAGCAAAAGATAAATATATTACATTCCGAATATAAGTAATGTCAAAGCATTACAACGGAAGGTAAAGGATCCACAGGCGGATCAATAAAAGAAAACTGTTCAACAGACTTTAGGCATCTAGAACTTGCAAGATTCCCTAGTGACGCCCTGAGCTCCCAGCCAATTACGCATAGTACCTGTCACTTAACCTTTTGGAAAATACGTCAGTTTACACTGGTAAATACAATTAACTGACTCATTTTGGAAAAAGAGTTTGAAAAGTGATTCGAGTGCAAACGGCACAAAATATCTTGACACATTGATTAAAATGCACAGAGGCAAAATTAATCTTTTATACTTGGGACAATTTTATTAATAAAAATCTTGTATCCGATTTACATGGTTGTCCAACATTTAGGGCCGGTGATTATACAATACAAGCCGGACAAGATTAAACGACACACCACAAATATAATCTCACAAGAAGATACCCTTACGAGTGAGTATACGTTATACATATGCAACAGGAGGTGTTTTGCCTACACCTTGTGCTTACGTCGTGGCCATTCACTTTTTAAAATGAGCCAAGGATATCCAGGACACGGTCATTAACCCCCAATGTTATTTGTTATCAATCAATACAGATTAAAACGAGATTATGCAATTTAATCATCTCCGATTAAAAGGTTTCTACACCCGACCAAGCGGTATTTTTATAATACCGTATCCCAAGCCCGTATAAGGGAAAATAAGTTAAAAGTATTTACCTGAGCTAGCAATGCAATTTATACTCAGCCGTATATCTTAATCAGCAAGCACACGTACTTCTACTGGGGCTCTTAATCTGGAACGAAGGTTTTATTAACCTATTAAATTCCTAACGGGTCTTATTTAAGTCGTAACTTAGACCGGTTAGTTTTAAGGAAAGGTTTACGGTTCAAAACGCAGGATTAAGCGAAGACCGGGATAGGATGTGATTTAGACCCGACAAGTTTGGAGACTTGTATAATATGGGTAAACTAAACACATTCTGGATTTTGAGATTAAACCGATAAGGTTTGACCCGTTTCGGCTAATTTATGTAAACTTGTTACATAAACCGAACCGAACACGAAATATGCGTAACGGGTATCCGTAAGAGCCATATACAGGTTTCCTAAGTTAATATGCTTCAAATATGTTGTGACATCAGTAGGATGTCTTTCATTATGCCCGCAATGAGATTAAACACAAACTATGCCCCGTAGGGTTAGTTTGGTCATTTTTAAAGGTTGTAAAAGAGTTTAGATGTTTAACTGAGTTACAGGTCTGATGTAAACAGCAAACATACTCAATTTGATGAGTTATAACAGTAGGGTAAAGTATATATGTGAAATATATCATTTATAACCAAGCTATGCACCGAAGGGGCATTTTGGTAATTTCACATAAGCCGAAAAGCTCAAAACTGAAGTATGAGTTTATCAACCTTTGCTTACTGTTAAAATATCATAATTTGCCTCATATATCAGTAGGTATCAACCCGGGTATGTTCAATATGATTTTTAAAACATACTATGCGTTAAAAACGCTAAATAAGGCGATTAAAGGCCATTTCCGGGTTTGATACTTAAATCTGATATTTTTATATTTTCAGAAGGCTTAAAATAATTTATTTATCATATGTGATCAGTAGCAAAAAGTTTGGAGTCGTTTAGATAAGTAAAACCCATTTTATGGCCCGTAAGGGCAAAACCGACAATTACCGGATTAAGCCTACGACTACTAGTTATGCTCAGCCTAAAATTAATTAAAAATCTTTAAAAATCCCAAAATAATATATTATATCAGTGGGTATTAATTTTGATACCAAAAAGTAGGCTTAACTAGTTTATACGCCAATTACGCCGTTTTATTAACATAAAGCTTTAATTTTGCGATATTGAGCATAACTCTTAATCTATAAGTCAAACTGATGTCAAACTTTGCATACAAGTTTATATATCAGTAACTAAGGTTTCTACACTTTTACATTTTCATAAATCATGTTTTAAGGTAATAAGGGCATAACGGTCAACATATGAGCAATTAACGGAAACATGCATATTAATTGGATAACTAATGAACCAAGGTGTATAATCACTGAGGGTTGTTCTAATATGTAACCTAATCTAATTAAAGCTCTGAGGCATTTCTAAAACATACCTGAACGGGTCAGAACTGAAAGTCAAAGTGAAAGTCAAACTATGTGACTTTCGGTTCCGAACCGGGTCTAAACAGGAAATAGTCGGGTTGAACATGTTTAGACATGTTCTTACACTAATTACTAAGTTATAACAATGATCAAATAGGTTATATATGTTCTAGATAGTTAATTATGCATAAATGACATTTTAAGCATCCTGTTGACTTTTTAATTAAAAGTTTGACCCGACTTTTGACCTGGTTAGAGTGGTGATCAGGGTAAACCCTTTTGAGGTTTTATTACCCACATAAATACCAATCTATAACTACTTTTGATTCGAGATATGACTGAGCCATTATTGACTAATCTCGAGGTCAAACCGTAATTACGACGGTTTGACTTTTAGCTAATTAAACAAGCTAAACTCAATTAAAGAAGGACTAGTAGACTTACAAGAGTCCTATGCACGACTTAAGATCAGTTGGACCTGCTTGAGAGCTCCAGAATTGATCCAAGAATGCAGGAAATGGTGTGTGGAACATTGTTGCACTACATGGCCTTATATAGTGGATTTAGGCACCACAATTAGTTGACAACTAAGTCTACTACTGCCCACAACCTTCCAACATGTGTCACTAGTGTCTAGGGGTCGTTTAGGGGCCTCTTGGAAGGGTTTAGATGCATTACAAGTCGTTTAGAAGGCTGAACAGGCAACCAGCTCGTTTTTCTGCATCTGCGCGTCCCAGGCGGCCCGCCTCGCGTTTTATCAATTCCCACGCGGGCCGCATGGCCCTTAAAATCAGAATTTTCTATTTTTGTTATTTTGCAACTTGACCTTTGGCTTCACGAAAGGGAAACCAAGGTTATTTCTTGCATTTTGACCCCCTTATATTTACCCACAAGGGTTATAGGACTTATACCCATTTTTCCAAGTCCCTGGACCTTTCCGGTTAACCCGAAAAGTCATAACTTTCAATGTTTGCACTTAAATCCCTCGCATGCGAATTTGGTCATAACTTTCTCATACGATAACGAAACTTAATGAAATTTTAATCGTGCATTCTAGTGAGCATAATTAACATTTACAAAGCTTCGGGTTTATCAAAAGGTCACTCAGAGGTATATCTTTAAACATGTTGACACATTTAACCCCTGTAGTTTGTAATCTCTTACTTTTAGCTTCGTATGATCCATGATTTATTCGTTTGATGTTATAAACATCATGTAGGGTTATTATGAAGTATATTTATTCACAGTTGACACTTAGAATACGTACAATCACGTACTTTCCATGTTTGTCAACTTTAATCCTTCTATAACATTCTTTCACACGTTCAAACTTTATGACACGTGTCAACACATTATAGGACGTGAATTTTCGAGGTGTTATAGTTGGAAATGTTCATCTCTGCTGTTTTGAGCATCCCATGTAGCTCTGGCACTGTCTTTACCCAGTCATTCATGTTAAAGTTCATAACAAATTGATCATAGTGACTGGAAAGAGAGTTGAGAATGAAGTCAACAGCCATCTCATCTTGGAGAGGATAACCAACTTTGTTTAGTTGGTCGATGTAGCCTTTCATCTTGAGGACATGAGCACTAACTGAGGAACCCTCTTTCATTTTACAGCTTATGAGTTGTTTCATGGTGTCATAGCGTTCCTGACGGGCTTGTTTCTTAAACATGCCCTTGAGTTGTTCAATCATGTTGAAGGCATTCATGTCTTCCATATTCTTCTGAAGATCTGGAGACATGGTGGCTAGCATGAGGCAAGCAACTTCCATGGCATCTTCTTTATGTTTGTCGAAAGCCTTCTTCGCAACCACAGTGTTGTTCTCGGGTGCAGTTGGGATCGGGGTTTCCAAAACATAAAGCCTTTTTGCCATCTTGAGAACGATTCTCAAGTTGCGGTGCCACTCAAGAAAATTGGTGTTATTCAGTTTGTCTTTCTCAAGTATTGACTTGAGAGCAAAAGAGGAGTTGTTTTCAGATGACATCTGTTAAGCAAAAATTATTTAAATAGTATTTTTAATGTATTTCCTTATTTAGTGAGGTGAGACGATAAGGAGCGAGAATCCGGTTAGAAGCTCTTTCTAAAGGGAGCTGGGGCATGCAACATTAGCAAGAGGTTCAAGCGGACTGACAACGATTGTCAATTGTGAGAAAAGCACAACTCTCGGGGTTTATGAGGCTGCGAGGACAATCTTTTGTCCTTGCATTGATACGTTTGGCCTCATCTATGCCACTTTTGTTCTCGAGATGGCTGGGGCACGCAACACGAGAAGAAAAGTAATAGTCGTCCTAAAACGGTCACATGTGGAAGGGCCGGATGTGTCGACGGAACCCTTGCACCTTGGAAGGATAAACTAGACACCAAGTGTCGTGCTGTGGCTCCAACACTGATGGTTCGCATTATGCCCCAAGTGTTACTAGTAGTAGGATGGCATAGACCATTGATTTTAATTTTTTACCAAATAGGGTCGTGATAGTCGGTTTTAAACTAAATATTAAATTTGCGACATAACCAAAAGACCCTTTTCACCTCTCGGGACAATTAGTTTTAGATAACCTATAAAACTAAGTTTGTCGCGACTTGGAATAACCAATTAAAGTTAATAGTGAATACTATTAAGTTTATGAGTTTCAAAGATGTGAGAAAAAAATATGTTATAAAACTCTAGTGGTTATAAAATATGCAAGTTGCTAGAACTTGCTTTTTCCGATTTCATTTAAAAAAAAACTTTTAAGAATACGTTTTGGAATTAAGTTGAAGTGTGATAACATTTATCAAAAGGCAACCATAATAGCAAAAATGAATATGTAAATCATATGGGCATGATTATGATCTTGCTAGAGCCAAGTAGCAAGATCAAGGGGTCACGGTCACAAAACATAAAACAACCACAAGGATGGACTTGAGTGCATCTTGTTGTCTTGAGCGACTCCCACTAACTCCAAGACTCCTCTTGGCATTCGGTTTTGCTTCGGGTATTCGCATTAACAATATTTAACAAGTAAATATAACAAAGACAAAGAACCTTATCTATTACAACTTTGAACCACAAAGCGGGCCAAAACCATAAACTAATCTATTACAACTTTGAGCCGCAAAACGGGCCAAAACCATGAACAAAACCAAATATAAACACAACCACAAGGTCGGGCCCGATTTACATATTCAACATAACCAAAAGTATGTTTGGGCAATTTTTGGTCAACCAAATATTTAACAATCAAAATATGACCAAATATATATATAGCCCAAAGATAAAAATAAATCAAAAACATTAGACTCTTAAAGTTTGTGATTTATTATTCCGGTGAAAAAAGACCGGTTTCGATTTGCATGTGGTGAGCATCGGCTCTGATACCACTGAAGGATCTCCGTGGTATAATTTTACCTTTTATTTTATGAACCCGGTTCATATACGTATATATTTATTTGTTACAAATAAATAGTCGAAACTCTTTTGACAAGTTAGTGTACATGTATATATATATGTTCGTTAACATAAATTTTAACTAGTGAAATGTATATATACATTTTTTAAGCAACGGAAGCATGAGTAACAATATATAAAATATGAACACCTTTTATACCAAGGGATATCCGCAATGGAACAAGATCACCAACATGCAAACACGAAATGAAACATCAACCATAGGGGGTTTAGATATACCTTCGGTTAGTGAATAACCGGTTGAGACACCGAGGTTCAACGAACGAGTGCTAGTTATACGAACTATCGAAACACGGGAATGGGTCGGGTAGCGGCGGAGACGGTCGGCGGTCCTGGGGCGGCGCCAGCCGGCGGCTCAGGTCGGCGGGGCTTGGCTGGTTACGGTCTTGTTCGGTTGGGGTTGTGGGTGTTGTGTGTGTTTTGTTAAATTCTTGCAACAACAAAAACAATTACAAGACCCAACACCCAAATATAAAAGACTTGGTGATCCTTGCATGCATGCCAAGTGTTGGAAATCCTTTGCATGAAATGTCATTGGCCGAAATCTAGGTGCACGCCAAATGGCGATGCTAGAGTATTCTTGTCCCACCCGATTTACGAACCCGTCTCTCAGTTCAATACCCGCGTAGCGTTCGTAATTACCAGTTAAATTAGTTAAGTGGATTTTAGTTCGTTGACCACGGTGTAACTCTTACGGGTCAAGACCCGGTCGGCAGCGTTGACTTATCAAACCGGACATAAATATCCAACAGATTATACTAACATATCCTAGTCACAAACATCCATATAAATAAGTCTCATACGTATCAACCAACCTACGTGCATACTCATTTCTAATCGTGCTTACCTATGGATTCCGTTACTAAAGTGTAGGTAAATCCATACCCATACTTATACATGCCTCTAGACTTAATTAATTCCCACACATACTTACGTACACGCTCATCACACCTCATAAACACTCTTCAATGAATTTGTGTAATGATAATCCTTTGTTTAACATTTCTTCAATCATACTTTCTAACGGGTATAAATGTCAAATCCCTTCTAACTTCTATATCCGGTTCAACATCAATTCCTTATCAGTTAATCTCTGAGGTATAACCCAGACAAGTTACCTGGTCATCTAGGTTATCAGGCATAACCCATACAAATTACCCGGTCATCTAAGTTATCAGGCATAACCCAGACGAGTTACCTGGTCATCTAGGTTATCAGGCATAACCCATACAAGTTACCTAGTCATCTAGGTTATCAGGCATAACCCAGACGAGTTACCTGGTCATCTAGGTTATCAGGCATAACCCAGACGAGTTACCTTGTCATCTGGTTTATCAGTCTTGACCGAGACATAACCTAGACGAATTGTCACAGCCCAGGCGTTTATTTTACCCTGTCGGTATGCCAGCCGTAGGCTATGGCATGCATTAACAAAGAATTCAAACCTTATACAAATCGAACTTCCATGTACTTTCATCTAATCACAATCAATCTCCATATCCTTCTAAATCTTAATCCCATGATCAAACCAACTACTACATCACGCTATACTTCTTTCTACATTTTGGCCCATTTGTTTCTACTGTGTAGTTTTGACATAAACAACTATCTTCGACTTACGATAACACTTCTTACATTGGTACGTACTCTTACCCATAATCTTCTTACATGGTTCCGTATATTCAACACACCAAACTTCATTTATTAAAGAAGAAGTGATTCTAGAAATCACTTACCTTAAACGTCCGTATTCGTATCCGTTTCCTTGCTTCCTTTTGACCCTTTAGCCATCCATGTTTCCATCCATCTTGACATGATCCCTTTACTTTCATGTCATCGCGTTCACATTCTTGTTAGTATACATGATTGTATATATTAATGATCATATCAAATTCATATCACATTTGACATTCATTAGTCAATTCTAACAAACATAAGGCATATTCCCACAATCATATCTTTTCAGCCCATATAATTCATCACGTCATCACATATAACACACATTGATATAACACGTACCATACGACTTTCTATAATCTTACAATTGTGACAACAAGTCTAACCACGCTTCTTATTTGCAGTTGACTTTCAGAAGTCAACAATTTATCATATGAACTTTTGACTTAACCTCATACATTCATGTAATCATAATAGACTTTGCAAATGACATTATATACATTTCCTACTCATGATGAAATATACATTCAACCACATGATCGCCTAGTTATATACACATACCAAAAAAATTCATTTCGTCAATACTAGTAATTCTAATAATCCTATAACTATCCCCATGACCCATGCTTAGAAACCGAACATCATTTCAACTTACTCTTTTCTAGGATTCTCATATGCTCCCCATTTACTTCTTAAATCGCAATTAAGACGATCGAACAATCCACGCGTGTGCATCACATCATATAATCATGTAGTTCAAGCTCTTAAATCATACTTCTACTAAATCTCACATTGACTACATTCTCACATGGATTTCATCAAGAACATATGTCACATGATATTTTACTATCAAATACATCATTTCCACATTCCACGCATATTCATCTTTTACTTACATACAATTTCATCTATTAAGCTCACCTAGACATTTCATAAACACTTGGTGTGCGTACCACAAATAAAGCACAATTTACAAGTATTTTATGCGTAATCTTACTAGTTCATATCAAGATCATCAAATTCCACTAATCTGACATAACTTTCATTCTAAATCAAATTCATTTAGCAATAATCTACAATATTCAACTTCATATAAATCAAAACTATACTCGATTTAGCACATGCGCCATCATCATCTTCATAACATTACTTCTACAAGTGGGTTTTCATTAAAATGTCAAAATAATAAGAAATTCTAGCATGATTCATGTTTCATGAGATGATTCTAATTCATCATCATTCTAATTTCACATAATCTCACGGATTAAACACAACCTATTTCATCAATGATCATCAAATCATAATTTACAACTTACCACAAGTTTATTAAGGCTAGATGGTGAAGAATCTTCATTCATGCAAGAGATTAGCTTCAAATTTCACCATTAATTTCTTCAATTTATAGGGTTTTTGGGGAAGAACCCTTTTTTTCTTCATATGTGTGTGTATATGTCGACACATATACATACATCCATATAAAAATGCAGAATTTTATTAAGTTTCCAACCTTTCACTTTTGGTCCCCCTACTTTTGAACCCTTGGTTATTTACAACCAACACCATCATCTCATTTATACTAAATCCTTATTTATTTAACTAAGTTATTTAAAGTTAAATAACTTAGTTAGTACATTTCACACCCCAAATAAGAAAGCATTCTATCAAATTATAAATTCGAGTTTTTGGGGCGTTACAAGTCTACCCCCCTTAAAAGGGGTTTCGTCCCCGAAACTTAGCTCATTTCCGACAGACAATAACCACCTTAACTTCTCGGCTATTATTATTCTTACAATCATCGTATAGTTAGAGCACACTCCTAAAATACATACTTTAGGATTTTGAATTCTTGCTTAAAGCTATTTCCTAGTGAACATCACCAGTATAGGTTCATTCATTTAGTTCATTCTAAATGCATAATATAGCAGGAATGCACTCGTGGTTTGTATAAAAGGTTTTATTCACATATAAACATAATCGTATGTTTTATCCCTACCTTCATAATTTAAGCAAAATACTTTCATGTATTTATCGATTGTTGTGAATCGATTACTTCTACTTTTACCCATAAATCATTCTTGATATGATATCCTTAACACACCTTCTATTTACCTTCATAATCACATAAAATTAAAATATGGTCATGTCTTTATCATAAATACTAAGTCATAGCATCGCTATCGCAATAAGGCTACTAATTCATACTCACTTACTCGCACTTATCTTACTCGCACTTAACCCAAGTGTTGAGAATCATTCTATGTTGGCTATCGTTGCTCTTACTGTGCCACCTTCCGGTTAAACTTCAAATCATTTCATTCATGTCGCTTTATTATTCTCTCTCTTCATGCACTACTTATATTACTTAAGTAAATATGTTGCAAAAGTTCATCATACGAGTATTCAACTAATACTCCCAAAATTTTCACTCAAGGTCCTAATGACATAAATTTTAGATGGAATTTCTTCTTACATTGACAAGAAAAAGTCAGACATTCCAGACCATTCCATACTTATACTACCATTCGTTAGTTCATACATCGTATTCCATCTACCAATTCATACTTATCAATCATGAGTTAAGCATTTTTACTAACCTTAATTTCATTGCATAAATCAATGATCCGTAAACCAGATCGATCCACTTCTTCATGAGTAGTCACCATACCAGGTCTGATTTCATTCGTCCGTGTAATGAGCTTCCGCTCGTGCACATCTTTTCACTAGTTCTATTGGTTTTACCACATTAAAAGTTCTACCACTATCATCTACAAAATTGGCGGTTAGCACATTTCATTCCACATTCATACTACTATGTGATTACTCACCTATAATTCTTCTACAAGTTTCCTACGTACATGCTATAACATATCATACATTCCATTTGCTACATGCAATTCTTTCATTTTGTTAGTTGTTTCGCCAACCTTTTTGCAGTTTGACTTTTCAAGGACAACTGACATTTCTTACTTATCGTAGATGTATTAAAGTACACATTCGTACTTCTTTCCATTCATGCTTACTTGCAAAGACTTTATTACATCATTTCAGCATTCTTGCCAAAACCTACCCTTCCCGTCCATACTTAAGTTATTGTCCGGGTCGTAGCCCGTCATTCATTCTGACTCCCAAGAGTCAATTACTAACACATCTAACACGTAATTTTATTCAATACTTCTTTCCTTCAACTAAAATTTAGGTTTGCGTGCCAATTACGGTCATTCTTTTGTCATACTATCGCGATTTACTTTATACTTACTTATATGACCCGTTTGACTCAATCATGGTCAAACGGTCAACACATTCTTACATAGGTTAATTTCATCCTTTTTATGTTTTAAACCCGTCTCGCGGATTCAAACGTATCGTTCACATCTTTCATTCCTTCTATGTTTTGAATCCGTCTCGTGGATTCAAACATATCATTCATATCTTTCATTCCTACTATGTTTTGAATCCGTCTCGCTGATTCAAACATATCATTCATATCTTTCATTCCTTCTATGTTTTGAATCCGTCTCGCGAATTTAAACATATCATTCATATCTTTCATTCCTTCTATGTTTTGAATCCGTCTCGCGAATTCAAACATATCATTCATACTTTCATTCGTATTTAGTACTCTCAATTCCTTGAGAGTCTTACTACTCCTTTCACCCACACGTCCACCTACTACTCAATTCTACCGGACATACCTTCAACAATTATCACGGTCTCACAAACGTCATATGCTTCTTGTGTACAGGCCAGGTGCACAATCCACATACTAGTTTCATACCTTCATGTAATCATCACCTTATGTCCGTAGAATTAGGCTTCAGAACGTGTAACATTTTCCAAACTTTATCACTATATCATCATTGTCTTTCATTTAAAATTTTCCTTCCCTCGGGAGGTTTTACCATCACCGGTACCTACATACTGAAATTATGTACCTGGGATCAATTTGTCTTATTACATGCTTTAGTGTCGATCCTAGACCGTATTCGCGGATCATCCTCTTCAAATAATTATGCTTACCTTACACATAACATACTGTTAGTTTCTTTATATGCATACTTAAGTACATACTTACATTCACTTCTACCTTTGGATCTTGATCGAGTCTTGGATTGTACGGGTTCCTTATCACAAGAGCACATGGGTTTGAGTTCAAGTATTTACTTCCTCATACTTGATTCCTCTCAAACAGGACTCTGATACCAACTTGTAAGACCCTAACACGTATTATCTTAAAAACGACGCAACGGAAATACGAGCCTTCAAATTTCTTTCTTATATTGTCTATATAACGTACCTGAAAATTCATTTATAATCTGTCGGAAACTTCTTGAGAGGATATACAACACTCATTCTTGATTAACGCGTTAAGTGTAATACATAAATACAAGCTATGAGACCGCTCTTCCCGTACAATCCTTGCTCTTTGACTCGATCTTCAACCTCTTAGTCTCCACAATGATGTTAATACCGTGCAACCTGCAATCACCACATACATGTGCATCATTAATAATTGTTGACATCATTCTTAATCTAGACATACGCAATTAAATGACCATTCCGCATTCTTCTATTCATGCTAATCTTTTCGATTATCTTTCCGAGGACAATCTTGCATCCCAATCATCAACTCTTCACATGAACACAATAGTATACTTGCATTTTCATTTCATTCTCAAGGCACACGATTAGTAATATAAACACTCAAACGTATTGAAGCCATGTATACATATATACAACCCCATTCTTTCATAAACAATAAATCCTACTTCGTGCATACGTACGTTCATATGTATATTTATACACACACATACCTACATACATACATACATACATACATACATACATACAAGCTCTTACATACCACTTACATTCCCACATGATTATACTAACATATCCTAGTCACAAACATCCATATAAATAAGTCTCATACGTCAACCTACGTGCATACTCATTTCTAATCGTGCTTACCTATGGATTCCGTTACTAACATGTAGGTAAATCCATACCCATACTTATACATGCCTCTAGACTTAATTAATTCCCACACATACTTACGTACACGCTCATCACACCTCATAAACACTCTTCAATGAATTTGTGTAATGATAATCCTTTCTTTAACATTCCTTCAATCATACTTTCTAACGGGTATAAATGTCAAATCCCTTCTAACTTCTATATCTGGTTCAACATCAGTTCCTTATCAGTTAATCTCTGAGGTATAACCCAGACAAGTTACCTGTTCATCTAGGTTATCAGGCATAACCCATACAAGTTACCTGGTCATCTAAGTTATCAGGCATATCCCAGACGAGTTACCTGGTCATCTAGGTTATCAGGCATAACCCAGACAAGTTACCTGGTCATCTAGGTTATCAGGCATAACCCAGACGAGTTACTTGGTCATCTAGGTTATCAGGCATAACCCAGGCGAGTTACCTGGTTATCTGGGTTATCATTCGTGACCGAGACATAACCCAGACGAATTGTCACAGCCCAGACATTTATTTTACCCTGTCGGTATGCCAGCCGTAGGCTATGGCATGCATCAACAAAGAATTCAAACCTTGTACAAATCGAACTTCCATGTACTTTCATTTAATCATAATCAAGCTCCATATCCTTCTTAATCTTAATCCCATGATCAAACCAACTACTACATCACGCTATACTTCTTTCTACATTTTGGCTCGTTCGTTTCTACCGTGTAGTTTTGACATAAACAACTATCTTCGACTTATCATAACACTTCTTACTTTGGTACTTACTCTTACCCATAATCTTCTTACATAGTTCCCTATACTAAACACACCAAACTTCATTTATTAAAGAAGAAGTGATTCTAGAAATCACTTACCTTAAACGTCCGTATTCGTATCCGTTTCCTTGCTTCCTTTTGACCCTTTAGCCTTCCATGTTTCCATCCATCTTGACATGATCCCTTTACTTTGATGTAATCGCATTCACATTCTTGTTAGTATACATGATTGTTATATATTAATGATCATATCAAATTCATATCACATTTGACCTTCATTAGTCAATTCTAAGAAAATTAAGGCATATTCCCACAATCATATCTTTTCAGCTCATATAATTCATCACGTCATCACATAGAACACACATTGATATAACACGTACCATACGACTTTCTATAATCTTACAATTGTGACAACAAGTCTAACCATGCTTCTTATGTGCGGTTGACTTTCAGAAGTCAACAATTTATCATATGAACATTTGACTTAACCTCATACATTCGTGTAATCATAGTAGACTATGCAAATGACATTATATACATTTCCTACTCATGATGAAATATGCATTCAACCAGATGATCGCCTTGTTATACACACACACTAAACATATTCAATTCGTCTATACTAGTAATTCTCATAATCCTATAACTATCCCCATGACCCATGCTTAGAAACCCAACATCATTTCAACTTACTCTTTTCTAGGATTCTCATACGCTCCCCCTTTACTTCTTAAATCGCAATTAAGACGATCGAACAATCCACATGTGTGCATTACATCATACAAGCATGTAGTTCAAGCTCTTAAATCATACTTCTACTAAATCTCACATTGACTACATTCTCACATGGATTTCATCAAGAACATATGTCACATGATATTTTACTATCAAATACATCATTTCCACATTCCACACATATTCATCTTTTACTTACATACAATTTCATCTATTAAGCTCACCTAGACATTTCATAAAACACTTAGTATGCGTACCACAAATAAAGCACAATTTACAAGTATTTTATGCCTAATCTTACTAGTTCATATCAAGATCATCAAATTCCACTAATCTCATATAACTTTCATTCTAAATCATATTCATTTAGCAATAATCTACAATATTCAACTTCATATAAATCAAAACTATACTCGATTTAGCACATGTGCCATCATCATCTTCATAACATTACTTCTACAAGTGGGTTTTCATTAAAACATCAAAATAATAAGAAATTCTAGCATGATTCATGTTTCAGGAGATGATTCTAATTCATCATCATTCTAATTTCACATAAACTCACGGATTAAACACAATCTATTTCATCAATGATCATCAAATCATAATTTACAACTTACCTCAAGTTTATTAAGGCTAGATGGTGAAGAATCTTCATTCATGCAAGGGATTAGCTTCCAATTTCACCATTAATTTCTTCAATTTATAGGGTTTTTGGGGAAGAACCCTTTTTTTCTTCATATGTTTGTGCATATGTCGACACATATACATACATCCATATAAAAATGCAGAATTTTATTAAGTTTTCAACCTTTCACTTTTGGTCCCCCTACTTTTGAACCCTTAGTTATTTACAACCAACACCATCATCTCATTTATACTAAATCCTTATTTATTTAACTAAGTTATTTAAAGTTAAATAACTTAGTTAGTACATTTCACACCCCAAATAAGAAAGCATTCTATCAAATTATAAATTTGAGTTTTTTGGGCGTTACAGTATACGTTTTACAAATCGTATACACATGTATACGACTCGTATAACTATATACGGCCCGTATATAGTAAATTAAAAAAAACATTCTC
Organism: Helianthus tuberosus; assembly: GCA_030545235.1. Taxonomy (NCBI): domain Eukaryota; kingdom Viridiplantae; phylum Streptophyta; class Magnoliopsida; order Asterales; family Asteraceae; genus Helianthus; species Helianthus tuberosus. Next base: position 12,212,706 of record CM060436.1, read on the forward strand.
TGCGCATTTTCCTGTTCAAAAACATTCAATATGGGCCGTAGAACTTTATATGGCCCGTATACCATAGGGGGTGTGAAAATAAGATATAGGGTATGTGAAAATAAGGGGGCCTGATAAAAAGTTATGAAAACATAAAAATAGGTCTTAGTTCACAAATTAATTAAAATGGGAATAATTTTAACATCTTACCCTTTTTTACAAATCAAGGATCGGACACGTGACGTTTTTCTATTGGCCTTATGAAAACTAAAAAATAGGTGCTAGTTCACAAATTAATCAAAAAGGGAATAATTTTAACATCTTACCCTTTTGTACAAATCAAGGATTGGACACTCGACGTTTTTAACGGTAACTCACACATCCTTTAATTTTATTTTTAAATTAAACATTTTATCATAATTATGGATTTAAATACTCACCATTTATAAGGACAAAGCTTTATGCAACTCTTGAATACCATTACATCAAAGGCGTAAAATACCGCCCTAGGGGTGTTAAATCTGGGCGCCAAGCATGCATACATTAAGTCCTTCACGGAATCACAAGTGCTAATAGGAGGGTGTGGGGTCTATTCTAGGGGTGTTCATGAGCCGATCCGATCCGATCGAGGGTCTGCTCATGCTCGGATTGAATTACAACCGATCCGATCCGATCGGATCGAATTTGCAAAACCAAGCACAAAAGTGATGCTCATGCTCGGATTGAATTTGAATCGATCGGATCGTTTTCGCTCGGTTTTTATCAAATCCTAACTAAAATCGAGCGGATCATTTTCGCTCGGGTTCGCTCGATTGAATTATAAGGCTGCGTTCAACAAAAACAAATCCTAACTTGATTAAAACATGTCCAACACTTTACTAACAAAAATCATGATTCTAAAAATGGTCTTAACAATATCAAGAAGCACAAAATAAAGTGCGAAATACAAATTGTCATTTAGTTCAAAAGCCATAAACTTCTGGTGTTAGATTTTGGTGTGTGGCAAGGCAACTGGCAGCGGCGATATGCAGATCTTTGAAGTTCGAACAATCAGTTTATGAGTATTGTCTTAGGAATTAGGGATTTAGGATTAGATTTTCATATTAACTATTAAGTTGGGCTAGTATATATTTTGGGCTTTTAATTTTTTTGGGCTAGTATATTTTTGTGCTTTTAATCTTTAAAATCTATAATATATATATATATATATATACATATATATATATATACATATATATATATATATATGTATATATATATATGTATATATATATATGTAGAGAAAGTATAATGTACAAAAGGCCTTATCGTACATTATCGTACGCGACCAGATACATAACGTGCGTGATTATTTTTTTTGACCATCTCAATGTGCGTGATTATACTTTCCATGCGTGATTATCACTTCTCATGCGTGATTATCACCAAAAATCTGATCCCATGCGTTATTTTGTGTCCCATGCGTGATTATTGCCTGATCCGACGGTTTACAGCGTCGCGTACGTGAAGTACGATAACGCGTAATGTATGTTAACCGCACTCTATATATGTATATATATGTATATATATATTGTGTGTATATATATATATATAGGGGAAGGTTCATTGGGGAACACTAAAAAAGTGGGGAACAGCGGAAAACCGACTCAAACGAACTCCGATTGGACTCATTCGAGCGGCGTTGGAACCGGCTCGTCGAACCCTAACTAAGATCTCTTAACCCTAAACCCTAAATCCTAACTCCTAAACTCTAAACCCTAAAGCTAAAAAATAAGGCTAAAACCTAAGCTAAACCGTAAAATCTAAACTATAAACCCTAAAAGCTAAACCCTAAAGGCTAAACCTAAAGCTAAACACTAATGCTAAACCCTAAAGCTAAACCCTAAAGCTAACCCTAAACCCTAAAACTAAACCCTAAAGCTAAACCCTAAAAGCCAAACCCTAAATATTTAGGGTTTAGGGGTTATGATTTAGGGGTTAGGGTTAAGAGATCCTAGTTAGGGTTCGACGACCCGGTTCCAACGCCGCTGGAATGAGTCCAATCGGAGTTCGTTTGAGTCGGTTCCCCACTTTTTTAGTGTTACCCAATGAACCTCACACTATGTATATATATATATATATATGTATGTATATATAGGGGTAAGATCAAATAAAAAGTTTATTTTGCCTAAGTAGGATGAGAAGTAATCTTAACCATTTATTTTTCAAATCAATGGTTAAGATGAAAGTGTAGGAGAAATGAGTAGTGCAAGGGTATCTTGGGGAAATCATATTTATAGACTTTCTCTCTCCACATGCAAGGCACATGCATATTCCACCCTCATTTTTTAAATGTTCATAACTTTTTTATACGACATTATTTTTTCATAAAAATTTCACCGTAAAATCAAGCGTCTTTTTATCTTTAATTTGAGTACCATATTGCTATATAAAATATGAAGACTAAAAAAACTCACTAAAATGTGTTGTATTTCTATGTTGTATAACATTTTTTTGTGCTGTATTTTTGTACTATATTTTTGTGTTGAATTTTTTGTGCTGAATTTTTTTGTCTTAAATTTTTTTTCTCAATTTTTTGTGCTGGATTTTTTCGTACTACATTTTTTTTGCTGAATTTTTTCGTGCTATATTTTGTAGTACTAGATTTTTTTGTGTTATATTTTTTTGTACTACATTTTTGTGATATATTTTTTTGTACTATATTTTTTGTGCTAGATTTTTTGTGTACTAGATTTTTTGTTGTATTTTTAAAAAATAAACACTACAAGAACGGGGTACCTTTAGCGGCGACATGTGTCGCCGCTATTGGTGCATTTTGTCGCCGCTATTTGGTATTAGCGACGACACGTCGCCGGTATTGCGTCGCCGGTATTGCTAGGACGCTATTGCCATGTTGTCGCCGCTATTGGTTCTTGTCGCCGGTATTGGTCGTCAATCTTTAGCGACGACAACTGTCGTCGCTAACAAGTCGCCGGTATTGACTATCGTCGCTAAAGGTTCAAGAGCAATAGCGGCGACACGTGTCGCCGCTAAAGGTCAAATTTTTTTTTTTGATACAGCAGCTGTATTACCAGCTGCCCAGCCAGTTTTTTGGCCGAAAAACCAAAACCTGCCAATTTTCAATCAACGCAAGCATACACGTTTTCTAACATGAACATAATCAACATATACTCAAAGAAATATAGTTAAAAACTACGTTTAAGTCGTACATTATAATCCTACAACGTTTAATTAAATCATACATTAAAAACAAGTCACTCTTCGCCCCCGGATTCATTATCGAATAAGTCATCAGAATCGTAGCCTTTTGACTTTCCTTTTCCTTTTCCTTTTCCTTGTGAAGCAAGATAATTGTTAAGTTGGTTCAAAAAGGACGGGGTTTGGAATAAGCTGTTAACAAAATCCTACAATAATAGATAACAAAACGTATATTAGCATATATTTAACAAGGAAACATGCGTTCGTTTGTCATTTTATAAATTGCGTAGTTTACCTCGGAAAAGGGTTCTTGCGTTTGAGTGTGCGAAGACGACATGTTAGATGACGAGTGCGAGGACGTGTTGGAAGAAGGTTTAGGCCCCATCCCGCGGTACCATCCTCGCCGATCACCCAACGCCTCCTGATACGGGGCAATTGGCGGACCCTCACCGCTCCATTCACTTGTGGCCTGTTGTATGTTCCGCTGTATTTTACGAAGATGATTATATATATATATATATATATTTGTTATAGAAAATAATACTTAAAAGAAATACTTACGTAATTTTGTTCAGCAACCGGATCAACCCAATTCCCTTGATTGTCCGTGTGGGTTTTAGCATACGTAGGTACCCAATCCATATCCTGTTTAACATTAAACTTAGATTAGACATTAAATAAACAAAAAACTTACACACGCGCACACATACATAAAACATTACATTTTTATAGGCGGTGCTACCGTACGACGATGTCCCCCCACGGTATGGGAATTGTTGTTTCTCGCGTACTAGTGTGTTGGCCTCGCTTCTTTTAATATATTTTGCCTCCCGAAAACCTTCGATGGTTCTCAACCAGTTATCATAGGGCATATCCCGTGGATGGTATGCCCTTGCACTCTCAAGATCATTGTAACCTCCCTTGCTCTTAAATAATTTTTTAGCGCTGTACTTGCGGTCAGAGTACCGCTTCATAAGCACAACCCTAATGCCACCCGTCAAGTTTTCGGCCTCTATATCACGTTCCACTTCATCAAAATTGAAATTTTCCTACAAATTAAATAAAAAAGTTACAATATCATATATAAATTAGATTTGCATGTGCTTAAATATTTGATAAAATTTTATGCATATAACTTATTTACCCGTAAGTGGTTCATGAGGGCGTCTTTGTAATGTTGTTCAACGTTATCCCATCCAATTTTATCGAACGGCATGGACCGCCACATATACAGGCCGGCCTCCCGTGAAAACATATCTCTTGTTTTACCAACGGGTGTATACGTGACGTGCCTGTCAAACGTAAGTGATACAGGCCCCCCCCGCTTTTACCAGACGCCTTAGTTTCTCGTTTTTTGCTTTCCCCCTCCTTTTCGGGGGAACCGCTGCAATTAAAACAAAAATAATTAGTAACAACATTTATAATATATAAAATATAAGGACTAGAAAATAATTTAGTAAAAGACTTACCGTCTGTCTCGTGTGTGCCACGAAATCCACCAGGAGGAATCGGTGGATCACCAGCGCCGTCACCCCCATGTCCCCAGGGGGCCACATCCGCCATCAAATAAGCGAATATCAACAATACCGAAAACATAATCCCTATAAAGTTATAAATGTTACAGCATGTGTATCTAATAGAAATTAAGGGAAAGTACAACAAATGTAACTCAAATTCAAATAAACATTTCAAACAAGTGTTTATCAATTACAAATCAATATAAAATTTATACATACTTACATACACATTTGCATACTTTGTAGAAACATACAACATACACATTTTTCACCAATTGCAAACATTTACTTTCACCAATTGTTCATCATTTACATACACCTACATACTAACATACACCTACATACATACATTCATAGACTTACATACACATATACATGCTTACATACACCTACATACACAAATACATAGATTTTCATTTACACATTTTCACCAAACACACCTGCATTATACATTTGACATACTAACATACACCAACATACATACATTCGTAGACTTACATACACACATACATGCTTACATACACCTAGATACACAAATACATAGATTTCCATATACACATTTTCACCAAATACACCTACATTATACATTGGCCATACAAACATACATCCTTACACACACATTTACACACCTAAACCAAACATTATACAATTTCTAAACTTTGAAAAAAAATACATATAAAACTAACCGTATTTTCAAGTTTCCAAGAGATGTAGACCGCGGAGACGATTTGGTGACCGGAGAAGTGATGGTGGTGACCGGAGAAGTGATGGAGGTGATCGGATTTCTCTACCATAAGCACAAAAATACACAAAAATTAAAGCCTAGAACATGTATATAACAAAATAGAGAAGAAATCTTACAAAAACAAAGTGAAACTAACCAATTTGGACAAAAATCGCGATTTAGCAGCGCAGTTCCGAGGTGTTTTTGGGGAAAAATGAAGGAGGAGGGAGAAATTGGCGCTGTATAGGGTGTTTTTGCGTTTGACCTTTAGCGGCGACAGCCTGTCGCCGGTAATACTCCTTCCGTCGCCGGTATTACCTCTGCCGGTTGACCAGAGGTAAGATTTTTGTCGGTTGACCAGATACAATAGTTAACTTGTCGCCGGTATTGCCCATGACTTGTCGCCGCTATTGCCTCTAGAATTTCCAACCGTCAGATCACGCTTTTGATCAACGGATGTAATTTGGCTTGACACGGATCGACCAATAGCGGCGACGACAGACCTGTCGCCGCTAATGGTGTCGCCGGTAAAGGATGTACTTTCTTGTAGTGAAAAAAGGTGCCACATGTCATTTTCACTCCTATTTATAAGGACCAAAATGCCCTTCATTCCTACTTTTTAGGAGTGCCACATGTCATTCTCACAATCCTTCTTAGGCTACTTAGGCAAAATCCACTTTTTAGTGGATCCTTCCCCTATATATATATATATATATACATATATATATATATGTATATAGGACAAAGATCCGTTAGGAACCACCCTTTTTTGCGAGAACCGCGAGAACCAGTGTGAACACAAACAGTAATTCCTAAAAAATCTAAAAAACACCCAATTTTTTTATTTTTTTACTTTTTTTTTTGAAAAAATCGCTATATTTTGTTACTAAAAAAAATTTCAAAAAAAAAATAAAATTCGAGTAACAGTTATCCATGCACATGTGCATATGTATCATTTCTTTGTCAAATTCCGTAATTCATTACAAATAATAGTCAATTGCACTTTCATTTACACTACCACGTGTAATACACTACTTTTTACGTTAACAATGTTAGAAATGCACATGTGCATCTATATGTATCAACATGAAATAAGGTGTTTTGGTACCCTACTTTCTCTTTTATCTATCATTCCATCCATAATACACAAGCATGCACATGTGCATTTTTTTATTTTTTTGACAAATTCCGTAATTCATTAGACATATTAGACAATTGCACTTTCATTTACACTACCATATGTAATACACCACTTTTTACATTACCAATATTATAAATACACATGTGCATTTATATGTATCAACATGAAATAAGGTGTTTTGGTACACTACTTTGAATACACTTCCCTTTTGATCTATCATATCATCCATAATACACTACTATTACCTCCTACCATCCATAATACAATATCATTACCTCCTACCATCCATAATACAATACCATTAACAATATTTTCACTTTATTACATGTATGTAAACACCATTTATACCATCCAATCAACATATTACATCAAAAATTGACAACTATAACCAAACCATCAACCACTAGATATAACTAACCAAAAAACATGTATATGGGCCTACTTCTCCATTCAAAATCACAAACTTTTTGTACCAAAACACGTTATATCATGGTTATACCTAATGATGCACATGTGCATTTTGAATATTGGTAATGTAAAAAGTAGTGTATTACTAATTGTATTGTAAATTAAAGTGTAATTGTCTATTCCTGATAACGTATTACCGAATTTGTTGAAGTAATGATACATATGCACATGTGCATGGATAACTGTTACTCGAAAAAAAAAAGTTTTTTTTTTTTTATGGAAACGAAATATAGCGATTTTTAAAAAAAAATATTAAAAAATAAAAAAAAATTTGAGTGCTTTTTTTATTTTTTTTAGATTTTATTTTGTGTTCACATTGGTTCTTGCGGTTCTCGCAATAAGGGTGGTTCCCGCATGAACCTTACCCTATGTATATATATATATATATATATTAATTATTAATAAAAATAATTCGAGCGAAACCGAGCGATCGACGAGCGAGCGGACCTTTGCTCATGCTTGGATTGAATTTGAATCGAACCGATCCGATCCGAGCGGCTCATTTACAAACTGAGCGGGAATCGAACGAGCATTTTTCAAGCATTTTTCGAGCGATCGTCGAGCAGTTTGGACAGCCCTAGTCTACTCCATTCTAACGTCACAACTTACTGGCATGTCGCCAAGCATCGCTTTTCTGTTTTAATTTTTAGCTAAATCATTCATGATAGTTAAATAATAAGTTAGTTAAAACTTATTGTCTACGTGATGATAACATGAAAAAACGTCATACATTTTTTTAGTTAAATCAATGCATAAGCTTAGTATATGAGTTTTTATTTGATTCCTTTTTTTTAACGGCCAACAGAATCAGTCCCGAGAACTCTCGGGTCACCCACTGAACCAAACGGAGTATTCCAAGAGTAACCCAAGTCAACCACCAACTTCGGGGAAAACCCGGTAACCCACTCGCTCGTAGACACGACAGTGAAATTACCGGTAAAACCCGATTGGCTCAAGGATCGAACTCAGGTTTCCCTGGGTTTTTTATCATTGCCCACCAATGCCTCACTCTGTATCAAATGAGAGTTAAACCTGTATCTCTCAAGAGAAATACAAGCCTCAATCACTAGATTTTGAGATCATTGGGTTATTTGATTCCTTCTGTTTATAAATAAAACCCTTAACCTAAAGGGCAGGTTTAAGATGCTACTGGCACTTTGATGCTTCCTTATAATTACAGCCTTCTCTCTCTCATCATGTAAAAAAGGAAGAAAGAAAAACCATCACTGCTGTCACAGCTTATAGACATGACGTAAAGCAATTTACAAAACAACTTTTTTATCTACTCGATTCTCTCCTGTTTAAGAGCATTCACATTCAATCCATCAAATTATACATACATTCCACTAAAAAACAACTCCTATATCAATATATTTCCACTAAAAACAAATACTTTTTCTCTCTCCTTTCAATTAAATAATATTATCATTACATTTTTCTCTCTCCTTCACTCACAACCACTTTCAATATATATTAAAAAAATTATACTGGATGAACAGTGTCCCCCCAAATATACAGATGAACAGTAACATTTTCTCTCTCCTTCACTCACAACCACTTTTTATACCCTTTATAATATAAAAACATCTCCTCTTATTATTTGATGGATTGAATGTGAATGCTCTAACACCTCTCCTCCGTAGCTACTTCACTCTCTATCTTACCATCTGTCCTCTTAATCAAATACTTTTTGCATAATAAACCCTATTATTTATTGTTGGCTGGATTTGAGCTATTGAAGTACTAATTAGTGAAACTAATTAGTTATAGAAATCACTTTTTTTTTCATCACTAGTAGCATTATGGGTTACATATATAAGTTTCTTAAGTTATTGATTAACTAATAATATACTTGTCTAACCCCCCCCCCCCCCCCCCCCCCCCCCCCTCTATATATCATATATATCTGTCTGTCTTTCTATTTATCTCTCTCTATATGTCTTTATATATGTATATGTGTGCGTATATACGTATGTGTGTATATGTATAAATACATAATATATAATTTGCAATACCATGCAAAGGAAGTGACGTTTCTGGTTCTCCTATTGTGTACATACCTTTGGTTGTTGTGATGGACCCGAACCCAGACCCCACTTAATTATTCGCGTACGGACACTGTGAATATACTACAAAACATACGACCCAAAAACCTATAATTTTCTTTTTTTCTTATTAATTTACATATCATTCTATTTCTGCTAGTATGATAATACCGATGGTTCCATTAGACTAGAGGGTATGGAGAGCCCCATCCTCAAGAGGATGGGCCATCACGTCACCGCCACGTAGGAAGGGCTTGAGGGTGATGGACCTAGGGGGTGGAGGATGTGCCGCCACGTCATCGCCACGTCACCGTCATGTATGTATGTATAGGTACATGTGAGAGAAGGAGAGAGGAGAGAGACCCGGCGACTTCGGCTGTGGGGAGCCGGGGACGACGGAACTGAAGGGAGGGGGCGGTGTGGGGGACCGGCGCCGGGCCTAAGCCGGCCCCCATACCGCTTAGTCTTACAATATTTGATTGTAACTTATTTGAACATGGAAGATGAGTTATATACAAAGATTCTTAATTTACACACACCTTAAGACCAAATAAACTTAATCTGTATTAAAAAAATATATTCCATAGATCAAAGAGGTAGCGTATAAATGTTAAACAGGTTGAGTTATTTAATATTTAGTTACATAATTGGATGGATGTGTATAGTTGTCATTTTGTTTATGCTATATATTGACATGAACCGTACTGGCGACGTTTCAAAAAAAAAAAAATTATAGGTGTAACAAAATCGAAAAAAACGTCAAATTTTTAAATAAATTACACTACCGCCGGTACGTTAAGGATAGCAGGGACTACCCCTTGTTATAAGGTATATCCGTCCCTGATTATCCGTTTCTATGACTAGTGGTCTGGATATGGTGTTTGGTCTCTTTGAAAGTGGTGTGTATTTAAAATCTTATAATTACAAAGTCAAAAGGTATTTAGTTATAAAAAAATGTTAAAGAAAAAATAGTTAAGACCCATATTTTGTTAAATTTGAGTTACTACCATTGAGGTGAGGTTAAAGTAAACATAATAAGATATGCATCTAGCATTTGGTATCCCTGGATGAAATGGTTTTTATTAATTTAAAATTGACATGTTTTATAACAGAATATATGAAAACTTATGTTTGCTATTACTTGACTCCTCACTCCTGAGAGGTAAATAAAGAAAAGGCTAGTAGCATAGACATACAAAACCCTAACCCTAAAGAAAGCAAGTGAAGAGACTGGACTCTAAACCCAATCTCTTTTTTATATCTTCATAAAAAGAGACTGCAGGGCTTCAATTACCAACACACTGACAACATCGAATTTTATATTTATCTCTATTACTTTACTATTTGCAATCTTATTATAATTCTTTACTACTTCTTTTATTAATAATGTAGGTATGACACCTTATTCCTTTCTATTTCTGGACTTTATATAAAACCAGATGATGATATCCATTTAATCCGGACTTTATATACAACCAGATGATCATGTTGTTTACTTCTTTCGAAAACCTTTCATTCTAGAGTTAACGTGCACCATTCATTTAACTGCAAATTGTAGAATAAATGTCAAACAGTTTAGTTATATATTTTATCTAAGATATAGTATTCACATGCAATCATTAAAAGGATTTAAATATGCAAAGTTGTGTATATATATTATATATATTGAACAATAAGTAACTTTACAACCCTAGGAAATAAAAATATAATAAACTCTAAAAGCTGGATTATAATCCCATAATTCAGTTTGTACCGATTTATGGTCCTTTTATATATCACGCACCACTTTTAAGAACCATGAAGTAATAAGGGTACATCCGACTTGATAGATGAGCCCAAAAGGGAGAACTACAAGGTGTGTCATATAGGTCAGAACAGGTGAAATATAAAACAATAAGAAGGATAATTAATATGGTTGTTATTAAGAACTTGCTCTTTGTTTGTACAGGGGCTTGAAGGAAGAGCGTGGAGCGACATGCGACAATCACATCAGCATGGTGGTATGAAGAAAAAAGCACGGGGTGGGAAATGGCGTGGAAGAAAATAAAAAATTTAAAAAGAAAATAAAGATAAACCAATCAAAACAAACCTAAACTACACCCACCATTCAAGAGCCTCCACCTTGTTACACCCCAACCGATGGCGGAAACATCGAAGTGAGACGAAAACGAGATTGCAAAAGACTTCATAACAACTAATTGTTACAATATTTAGATAACTCAAATTTCATTAATACTAAAATGGAAATACATTGTTTGAAACAGAAAGTACAATAAGTTTGGCAAATAACGTAACATCATGAAGCAAATTACATAATTTAAAGTCTAGGTGTGTTTCTAATCTACCCTAAACACGTTTTTCAATCATCATCAACTAGTTTCCTGCAACATTTATTAAAATAAAGATCAACAAAAGTTGACGAGTATACAAGTTTAAATACATAGCATAATTGTGAATGAAAGTTGTCTAATATCCAACATGGTAGTTTGCATACATTGTTCATTATCATACTAGCATGTGTTGACTATAAGTCAAACCACAGTGTACCGCAATCGTGCTTACCATTGTTGTCGAAACGACAAGGTTGTAAAATAGTTTACTTAACAATACTACAAGAATACGGGCGGTGCGTTAATCCTATAGCGCTATAATTGTTAAGGTAGGCTTGCAAAGTTAATGAGCATATAGAACACAAGTATAACATAGCATGCGATAACAAGAATAATACAAGTATCATGTTATTAACAGATGGAGTATGTTCATAAACAAGTTTAATCGTGATTCGTGATTTGTATAAAGTGTACATGTTGCACCCAAAGTGTATAAAATGGAAAATGAGATCGAGTATACTCACGGTTTTGCGTAGTAGTCCCGTGTACGTTAGTTGAAGCGTTTGAGAGTCGAGAACACCGAAGTTACCCTACATTGGGGAAACAGAGGTGTATGAGTATATGGAATTTGTGGGAAGTTTAGATTCGGAACTAAATACGAAAAGTATATAGGTAAAGAAAATATATCTTGTCTAAATACTCGTTTGGACACTAAGTTTCCATGTGTTTTTATGGTCCTAACTTGCCTATTAGAATCACAAACGAGGAGTCTAGAACGAAGATAACATAACCTAGGTTCGTGACACCTGACCATAATCTGGTTAGTATAAAAAATTTGGTTAAATATATATATATATATATATATATATATATATATATTATAGTTTAGTCCATCAAGTAACATCATGTAATGTCATATAAGTAAAGCATGGAGGTATGATTTACCTCTTTGTATGATTCAACAAAGCATAAAGTCATCAACTTAGTTGATGACCCGGTTGGTCATGAATAAGAACAAACTAACTAAATTGTCAAGTAGCCAAGTAAGAATAACCCGGGTGTGTTGATGTGCACAAAATGCAACATATAAATTACATCAATTGTGGCATAAAACTAACCCTTTTTAGTACTAATGTTGGAAAAAATGTGTTTTTGTCTTCCTTTTGTATTTTCAGGATTAAATTAGCTCAAATTAACAAAAGAAGCAAAAAGGCAGCTAAATCTAACATAAATACAAGAAAATGAACAAACGTGGCATGCCCGACCCCCCGACAACATCTTCCCAAGCAAAAATCAAGAAGACAGAAGACTGAACACGCCCCGTGCTTAGTGAATAAGGGGGCGTGCCCAAGTGCCAGCATAAAAGACAAAGCTATAGAAGCTTCTATCACCCACCACGGGGGCGTGCCCAGCGGACACGGGGTCGTGGTCAACTCTAAGATTCGCAGAATCTGAGAAAATCTTGATAGTACAGATATGCTTCTGCACACGGGGGCGTGCCCAGCGAACACGGGGGCGTGGTCAACTAATGCAGACAAACTGCAATTAATGAAGGAAGAGAAGAGGATGGACACGAGGCCGTGCCCAATGGATACGGGGCCGTGCCCGAGCTGCTGTTCAGGCTATAAATAGGGGTGTTTTGCTCATTTGCAAACCATCCATTGGCACACCACCTCTCTCACACTTCACCCACCACCCACCACCATCACAACACCATCATCCATTGTCCATCATAGAGTGTGTGAGTCGTCTCAGAATCCAAGATTGATCGTAAGAGTTCTTGACAATCAAAGGTCATGTTTGCCTAAGTCTCTTACATCACTTGGTGAAGAAAAGTGTCTAGTGTAATACTTTTTATTTTTAATATTTTCGCACTTTTTACTTGGTTATGTATTAATGACTTTAATAACTAGTTTCTTATGTTGAAGGTGATTCTTCCTTATCGTTTGTCCGTGGTGTCTTGGCATTATTTTACTGTCTATATAAAATAAAAGATTTTCACCATTCATATCTCCACGGTCTATATGGAGGTATGTTGGCTACCTGGTCGGGGGTTAAGGGAACAGTTTGGTAAGAGTCTTGCCTTGTTCAGTGTATAGATCATGCAAGGACCTTGGTCAAATTTAGTAGGACCTCCTTCAATACCCACCGGTATTGGATGGCGGGGGTCCAAACTCTTTGATCCCCTCATATGTAAGCTATTATTAATACTTTAACCCGGCTACTTAGGACTGTATCCCTGCTGACTCAGACTACTTAGCCGAGGGTAACGTCACCTTCAAAAGAGGGGCCTACCATAATATGCATTAATAACTTAGTTAATTATCTTTTAATAATCCGACCCTTTAGGATTGTATACTTGCTGACTCAAACTACTGGGTTGAGGGTAACGTCACCTTCAAAAGAGGGGGGCCTACTACAATAACTAAGTTAATCTCTTAAAAAGTGCAAAAGTGCGAAAATAATCAAAGGTTACACTATACACGAGTCAGAGCCAAGTGATTCATCTTGTCTATCTGTTTTATTTTTATTTTATTTTTCAGCATTTTAGTTAGTTTTTATTTTTCTTGTTTAAAACCTTTTTCTAACTTTTGATTTGATTAGACGTTGAGGATAAACCGGTACTAAAAGCTCTTGTGTCCTTGGACGACCTCGGTATCTTGCCAACACTATACTACGCTCACGATGGGTGCACTTGCCCATATGTGTGTTTGGTGTTAGTAAAATATCGTGTTTTATAAATTTAAAACTTGACTAACGTGTAAAAAGGGCTTAAAATATACTTAAATACCTATCACACTTTACGCACATCAAGTTTTTGGCGCCGCTGCCGGGGCCGGGGACACAAGGATTTTAAGAAAGCTTAAAATCGACGGCCTAATCAGTTTTTCAAAACTTTTTCAAAATGCGCGCACATTTTTCTGCATTTTAGTTTAGTTTTGCATTTACAATAAGTTGAACACGGGTCGTGCTCACTGAACACGAGGCCGTGCTGCATATTTTTCATAAAAACACCCAGATACAGAGCTTGAACACGGGGCCGTGTCCACTGAACACGGGGCCGTGTCCAGCCTCTGTTTCCATTTTTATTTTTGTTTTCTGGTCTCGAGACTTGGTTGTGGTCTGCTGAGTGATTCTTATGGATCAATACTCAGGAGGTTACAACTACACCTATGAGGAGGATGATTATAGGGAATATTATTGCACCAATTGCGGTAACACTCACTCGGTTCAATATTGTAACTTATATCAACCATCCACTTCATACACCTACTATGAGGAGCCCAGGTACGAGCCATCAACTTCATACACATCCTATGAAGACCAAAGGTATGAACCTCCTCCCTCATACTCATATTTTGATGAACCAAGGTATGAGCCTTCTTACTCATATTTTGAGGAACCAAGATATGAGCCACCACCTTCATATGCTTACTATGAGGAACCTTGGCGTGAACAACCCACCTCATATGAGTATTATGAAGAACAAAATTACGACCCTTATCCATCATATACTTACAATGAAGAACAATGGTGCGAACCATCTACTTCACATGGGTATTATGAGGAACAAAGGATCGAACAACCGGCTTCGAGCTTTGAAAATCCCGATCCTTACTCTATCACCGAAGTGACCGATAGGATATTAGAACACCTTAAAACTATCGAACGGTACATAAAAGAATCTCGCGCAAGGGAAGAGGAGTCCCGCACAAGAGAAGAATTATTAACTTGTAATGAAGAAGAGATAGTTGAAGAGGTAAAAATGGAAGAACAAATAAGTGAAAAACCGACACATGAGTTAAACAACGAAAAATGTGAGTCCGTTAACGTTAAAATTCAAGAAGAGTCTAATTTTGAAGAAATTAATCTCTTGTCACCTTCTTTTGAAAATCATTGTTTAGTACCCACTCATGCTAAGTTTTTAAAAGAATTAAACACTAACATTAAAATTGACGAAACGGTAAGCATTAAGTTAACTCATGATCAAACCTCGCTAATAAAAGAAGACCCATTTGAAATCAACATTACACCGGTTCCATGTTTTTTTCAAAATTCGTTTATTAGTAATGTCACAATTGATAAAGATCTTTGCGTTAACATAATGCCCAACTACATTTTCGAAAAATTAAGTATTAGTGATTTTTCGCCACTTCAAATACTCATTTTTCTATCCAATCGGAAAGTAATAAAATCAATCGGTGTAGTTGAGGATGTCTTGGTTCAAACAAATTAAATGGTAATCCCAACCGACTTTGTCATCCTCGATGACGCTCCTCTAGTGTTGGGACGACCTTTTGTAAAAACACACGAAGCTCTGAAAAACCGGAAGCACAATAATCTATCCATTCAATTAGGGGCCTTCAAAAGAAGTGTCGATCTTGAGAGATCAATGAAATATCCAATCGGCAATGACGACCCCCTAATTGAAGATGAGCCAAAACCACCTGATAAGGTGGGTCTAGCCAAGGACCCTTATAAACGTGGCGCACCATGGAGACATTCCGCGAAACTATCCTTAGTTTTAATTTAGATTAACTTTTATGTTTTCTAGTTTAGTTTTAATTTTCAGAAATAAAACACACTCGGGATGGTGAAGGATACTAAGGGAAGCTTGAACCAACACCCCATGCACAGAGCCTCTCGACAATTTTTCTTCATTACAGCAAGTTCAGCACGGGGCCGTGCTCAACCCAACACACCCCCGTGCCCGAAAATCTGCAGAAATGCCCAGTTCAGGTAACTGGACACGGGGCCGTGCTTACTGAACACGCCCCCGTGCCCAGCCTTCTGTTTAAATTTGATACTGGCAGTCTGACCACGGGGCCGTGCTCAGCCAACACCACCCCGTGTTCAGCTACCCAGTACTATAAAATCTTGTTTTTAACCCACTTTTACACATTTGAATCAACCGAAAAAACTTATTTTTGGGACACATTGAGGACAATGCGTAATTTAAGTGTGGGGGGATGCTAAAACCTTGAATTTTGCAAGTCCTAAATACAAGCCTTACACAAAACTCTATTGGAACCGCTAATCACCCCAAAAAAAATTTCAAAATTTTTTCATTTTTTTGTACCCGTTAGTTGATGGCAACGGTGGTTGGTGGGAGCGAGGTTGGCTGGTGGTAGCGACAGTGTTGGTTGATGGCAACGGTGGATGGTGGTGGTAGTAAGTGAAAGAGGGTATGGTTCTTAAATACTTTTTATCAATTCAAGATATGAAAATTAAGTTTCACTTCGGCATTTAATTGAACACCTCATGGGTATGGTTATTTATTTGTTTTTATCAATTTAAATAAAGGATCTCTAGCCATGTATTTTCAATTCATCAAGTCGGTAGCTTCATTACAATCATATTAGCCCCTAATTTTAGTTTGATCAAGCCATTACAACTATTTATTGTACAAGAGTTTGGGGTTCTTCAAACTTATGCTAAAACCCATTTTATATCACACTTATCATACAAACAAGTCATAGAAAAACAATTCACATAATTAGAAATTAGGACTACCATAGTTGTTTCTAAAATCCTCTAAACACATCTTTATGATGTTTGGGTCCTTAGACCTCCTAATTTCATGAATTCCTCCGGCTAGAGAAATTCACCAAACATGAAATTGTGACATACCTTGTGTTATGATTACGTAGTACTTATCAATACTTCAAACATGCATCAAAATCACTTCGATTTCAATATAGAATTGGATGATTTGAGTTTGATTAGTATGAACAAGGGTTTCACCCTTCCTATCTATCTCTCTAATCGATCTACACACACAAGTGTGTGTAAATTGTTTTAATTTCACATTCTAAAACACTTGTTGCCCTCTTGACAGCTGTTGTCACCCATGTTTAGTTTTTATTATAAAAAGGCTGCTATCCATAGTTTTATTAACCATTAACATGTTACTAACTAGGTTAAATGTTTCTAATTATCATACATAGATTATTAATCATATATATATATATAGGGAGGGGCTCATGCGAGAACCACCCTTATTGTGAGAACCTTGAGAACCAATGTGAACACAACCTAAAATAGCTAAAAAAACCTAACCCCCACCCCCCCACCCAAAAACCTAAACCCCCCACCCCCCCCCCCCCCAAAAAAAAAACCTAACCCCCCCCAAAAACCTAAACCCCCCCCCCCCCCAAGCTAAAAAAAACCTAACCCCACCCCCCCCTCCCCCACCCCCCAAAAACCTAAACCCCCCCCACCCCCCCCCCCCCAAGCTAAAATGCTAAAAACTAAACCCCCCAAAAACCTAAAAAAATCTAAAAAAATCAAAAAAAAATCCAAAATTTTTTTTTTGATTTTTTTAATATTTTTTAGGTTAAAATCGCTACTTTTAGAAGCCAAAAAAAAAATTTTTTTTTTTTTTTTGGTGCGAAAAGTAGCGATTTTAACCTAAAAAATATTAAAAAAATCAAAAAAAAAAATTTTGTGTGATTTTTAGCTATTTTTAGGCATTTTTGGTGTGTTCACATTGGTTCTCGCGGTTCTCGCAATAAGAGGTGGTTCTCGCATGATCTTCTCCCTATATATATATGTATATAAACTTAATATTTACGAGGTGTTACATCACGGGCCTGTACAATCGCTTGTGCATTCGTTATATCGTCACCTTGAGCCATCACGTGATTGAAGAATGCATGAAATGTGCGAACCTCCCCGAACAGAGTCTGAAACCTTGATAAAGTGGCGTTCGAATTACGATTGGTTTCTCCAACACGTTGACGAAATCCTTCAAATAAAGGGTTCTCTATATGACCCGACTACTTGTCTATTGTCGCATAAGTCCATCCAAGTGCTGCTTAGAGCTATATCTTCTTCTTCTTCTTCGGTCCAAGGGTTTCTTGCCATTTTTTTATGACTCTATGTAGTGAATTATCAGTTGAGAAGTTTCCATGTTGCTTGAAATACGAATTGAATTTATGGACAGTAAAAACTAGTTGTTACAAAAGTAGCCGTTTGAAAAAGAGCCGTTGCAAGATTTAAATATTCTTTTTTACTATTTTATTTGAATTTATAATAAAAAAAATAAAAATAAAAATTGATTAATTATATTGTTAGGAATTTTATTTTTTTTAAAATTATTTAATAAAAAAATAATTATAATTATTAATTAAATAAAATAAAAATAGATTATATAAATTAGATATAGTATAAATAAAATGAAAAGTACGTAATAAAGTGGATGTGTGGAGTGATTTGGAATGGTTTATTGTTGGAGGAAAAAATAAGGTTTGTAATGATTTATCATGACTAGTGAGTCTGGAGTTTGGACCAAATTTATTGTTGTGGATGCTCTTAGGCTGGAGGGTATGGAGGGCGCCATCCCTCCACCTCATCCATGTATAGCGCCCACAGAGCTCCGTCTCCACACCCAGGATTTTAAGAAGGGGGCGCCATCCCTTCTCCGCTACCATGGTAACGTAAAAAATGAGAGGTTTAGGTGGGGCCCACTAGATTTAATCCAATGAAATCTTTTTTTTTTAATTTTGTTTAATAGGGGGATTCATCCCACACCCTGCAAGTTAAAGAGGGGCGTGATAGAACCCCCTGGCTGACGTGGATCATACGTGTCCTGATCCTGCAAGTTGTTTTACGTGCCGTAAAATAACTTATATAAAAACGTCTTGGTAACTTGAATCGCAAGTTACACCTAAAAACTCACTGAAATTTAAAGGGCTTTGCTTGGCGAAACAAAAGGTTTTTTCTTGAAAGAATAACAAAGATATTGATAAGATTGAGATCAATATATCCATGTGCGTGAGACTTGGTACTTATTCTTTTATTTGGAACATGTTATTGTACATACACGAGCGCTATGGACCGTGTAGACTTGTGTCCCCAAATGCAGATTGAAAGAGAACTTCGATCCACGAGATTCGCTTTTCATCTTTATTACATGCATTGAGAGCTAGAATTATTAATATTTTGGTTGTATTTTTTATACAAGCAAACACTTCACAACAAATCACAAATACTGCTTTTTATGTTGTACGAAAAAGTTATCCAAGCTAATTTTAGTATACCTGTAAGTCTCATTTTTTTTGAACGACAAATTTGGATCACTGACGGACCACTAGAGTATTATCGTGCCACTAGCGGAACCACCCGATCATATCCATCTCCACTACGCAATAATGCCTATACACCAATTCATGAGTAAACCTAATAAATCTGGGAAAAACTGCCCCTTGTGGGAATCGAACTCATGACCTATTGAACATAAGCCTTATCCCACCGGCCACCACCAAGATGCCACTAGGCTATAATGCCATGGGCCTTTAAGTCCTTAATTAACTTATGAAAAATACATGAAAAGGTCATTTGATGTATTGAATTTCCTAGACTGGTCTAAAATGCTATGTAGAAACCATGGGGCAAACTCCCCCATGAAATAAAAAATGATGGGTCTGTCGCTGAGTTCGGGTGGAATTCACAATCACATTTCGTTAAACGGGTCATGTTTGAGTTGACTTAGAGTGTTGATCCATCTTACTAGTTTACTTTTATTACCTTTTAAAAGAGTGTGTTGTAAGTTATAAGTTAAACCGGGTGTGTTATTTATGCCAAACTAAAATAAAAATGAGTATAAAAGCTTATTGTTTGGACATAATAATCTTATATATGTATGTTTGTTGTAAATTAATACGTCTAGAGTGATTATATCTAAAAAGTAAAATGTTATAAAATTTTCAATTGTGTTTGTGTCACCTACCAAAGCTTGTTTCGTATTTGGGTTGATGTACATGGATGTCACGATTTTCAGTTTCATGGCAAGACGTCATGTAAGCAACCATCGTTGAACTTCTTAGAATTGCGCACCCACTTGTGATTCCATGCCCTAGCACCCCGTCACACTTTCCCATACAATGCAACATCTCTTTTTCTCCTTGCTCACGCCCACGATTTGCCCCACGCTCGCTACAAAGCCCACCGTAGATTCCTTATTTAGATTCAACAATGTATGAATAGTTCAGTTCCTTGATTTGTATTAAGGGCACTCTTTCTTGTTAGATATTTTAGTTAATCGGGAATTGACTTGGTGATCAAGGCGAATAATAATACACATCAAGCAAGTTAGGAGGTGCGGGAGTGCACGCTTGTTTGAGTTATTATAATTCGAAGTGTACGGGCGGAGCCCGTACTCTACGGGGGTTCCAAGGGGCAGCGCCCCTGGGAGCAGGGTCCAAGGGGCAGAGCCCCGCTGGGGTCAAGCTGCAAGGTCAGCTTGGAAAAAATTTATTTTAATTAAATTGCTTTATGGAAAATACCTTAGAAAATAAAATTTGTGAAAATTCGTCCTAATTTTTCAAACAAAAATTAAGGCATGTTTTATTGCAATTTAATTAAACTGGAATATAACTGCTAGAGGCAGTTATCTGCAAACACCCCCAAAATTCGAATACACAGTTTTTGATCATCTTCCTGGTTCAAAATTCGCACACACAAAAACATACACTGGTTCTATTCTCGAAATCAGAGTTGTATCCGATTGAATTATTCGGGTGAACCACCGAAATAATTTGATCTGAGAGTGACTACACGCCTCTCTGATCATTCGGCAAACTGAAATTTCCCAACAAAGATCAAATTAATTTCTGTGAAGATGGCAAGCGGATCGATGAAGGATATGACAAGCAAGGTTGACAAACTTGAGAAGTTCGAAGGGCAGGACTTCCGAAGATGGCAGAAGAAGATGCACTTTCTTCTGACTTCGTTGAAGGTTGTGTACGTGTTGACTACTCCAATCCCGGAGATACAGGAGGAGGGCAATCTCGAGCAAATCAGGAAGAGGTCGAAGTGGGAGAACGATAATTATATATGTCTTGGCCACATTCTGAATGGTATGTCTGATACCTTATTTGATGTTTATCGAAATGTTGAAACTGCAAAGTTACTGTGGGACACGTTGGAAGCCAAATACATGGCAGAAGATTCTTCTAGTAAGAAGTTTCTTGTCAGTAATTTCAATAATTACAGAATGGTTGATGAAAGGCCTGTGATGGAACAATATCATGAATTGTTACGAATTCTGGGGCAGTTTGCCCAACATGATATGAAGATGGATGAATCCATCTCTGTTTCGAGTATCATTGATAAGTTACCTCCTTCCTGGAGAGATGTTAAACATAATCTGAAACATCAGAAATGAGAGTTAACTTTGGTTGAACTTGGAAGCCACTTCAGAATTGAAGAAGGCTTGAGAGCACAGGAAAATGTGTTAGTCAATGATGATAAGAAACGGGCTGGATCAAGTTCTGTGAACATGGTTGAAACGGGTGAATCATCCAAAGGAAACAGTAAGTTCAAAGGGAAACACAAGTTTCAAGGAAATAACAATTCGGGTTCAAACAAAAAGCCGAATTACCCTTGCTGGAAATGTGGTAAGGTTGGTCACTTTAAGAGGGACTGTAAGATGATGAAGAATAACAACAAGTCCGGTTCAAAGAACAAGAATGAGGCTGGTTCTAGCGGGTCCAAGGACCCGGGCAAGCAAGGTCAGAATTTAGTACAATTTAATAATTCGGTTCAGAATTATGTGTCACTAATTTCTGAGGCATTTTATGTGCAGGATGATGACATTGCTTGGTGGGTTGATTCGGGTGCAACAAGTCATGTATGCAAGGATCTTCGTTGGTTTAAAGACTTTCAACCAATCAAAGACGGATCTATCATCAAGATTAGGAACGTTGCAACTGAACCAATCAAGGGAATATGAACTGTGAATCTTGTTTTTACTTCTGGAAAATGTTTACTTTTGAACAATGTTTTGTATGTGCCCGGAATTCGAAAGAATCTGTTAAGTGGCATTGTGTTGAATAATTGTGGGTACAAACAAGTATTGGAAAGTGACAAGTATATCTTGTCAAGACATGGTACCTTTGTTGGTTTCGGTTATCTATGTAATGGTATGTTTATGTTGAATGTTGATGTCTCGTTTATGAATGAATCTGTTTGTGTGGCTTCAACTAGTAATGTTAATGATGTACCTTCAACTAGTAGTAGAAACAACTTGACTGAATCGGAATTATGGCATGCTAGACTAGGACATGTACATTATAAAAGAGTTAAAGAAATGTCTAAAATGAGCTTAATTCCGCCTATTAACATAAACAATGATAAATGCCATGTTTGCAAGTTGAATAAGATAACCAAAAAGCCTTTCATGCAACATGTTCATAGGGAAACTAAAGTGTTAGATTTGATACATAGTGATCTATGTGATTTTCATGCTACACCATCTCTAGGTAATAAAAAATATGTAGTAACATTTATAGATGATGCTACTAGATTTTGTTACGTTTATTTGTTGCATGCTAAGGATGAAGCTCTTGAAAACCATACCACAGCTCCTTACACACCAGAACAAAATGGTGTGGCGGAAAGGAAAAATAGGACTTTAAAGGAAATGGTCAATACCATGTTGTCCTATTCGGGCCTAAGTGAGGGCTTTTGGGGCGAGGCTATGTTGACAGCTTGCTATTTGCTAAATAGGGTTCCAAATAAAAGGAACAAGACCACCCCTTTTGAGCTTTGGTATAAAAAACCACCTGAGCTGCATAATCTGAGAGTTTGGGGTTGTAGAGCCGTGGTGAGGCTCACTGATCCTAAGATAAGGAACATGGGGGAAAGAGGTATAGACTGCATTTTCATTGGGTATGCGGAGCATTCATTTGCTCACAGGTTCTATGTTATAGAACCAAATGACTACGTGTCAGTGCATACGGTTATTGAGGCAAGAACTGCAGAGTATGATGAGAATAGATTCTCTTCAATACCTAGGCCTAGAGACAGGGTTCCAAGCTCTAGTAACTCTCACGTGGCTGATCAAGTGATGGATACTCCTCCGGAACCTAGGAGGAGTGGTAGAGCAAGAAAAGTTAAATCATTTGGTGATGATTTTCAGCTATATTTGGTTGAAGGATCTAGAGATGAAATTAAAATTCAATATCAATATTGCTTCAATATTGAGAAAGATCCTAAAACCTATAGTGAAGCCATGGCATCTCGGGATGTAGCTTTCTGGAAAGAAGCTATAAATGATGAGATAGACTCTATTATGCAGAATAACACTTGGAAACTGTCTGATCTACCCCTGGGTGTAAACCACTTGGTTGTAAATGGATCTTCAAGAAGAAGATGAAAGTAGATGGTTCAATTGAAAAGTTTAAAGCTCGATTGGTTATCCAAGGCTTTAAACAAAAGGAAGGAATTGACTACTTTGATACATATGCTCCTGTAGCAAGAATATCCACTATTAGATTGTTGGTTGCCTTAGCTGCAATACACAATCTTGTAATTCACCAAATGGATGTGAAAACCGCTTTCCTGAATGGTGATTTGGATGAGGAGATATATATGAAACAACCAGAGGGTTTTGTTATGTATGGCAATGAGCATAAGGTGTGTAAGTGTAACACCCTAGTTACTATTTAACGGTTTTACATGTAATTACCAAAAATTAGATGTGTAGTTAAGACTACACATACTATATAAATAAGGATTTATTAAAACTTTCACAAATCATAAGTTAATCAACATAACGTGATTGAATTCGTCGTTTAAAATTTACAACGGGACACTGTGCGGAAGCATGTATCTTTATCGTGTTCGGTTCTTCGATGAGCTTGATCGTCTTCCGGCATCCAAAATGTACCTACACTTCATAAACATGAAATGCTTTAGTCATACGGGATTTAACACGTGTCTAAACGAGTCCAAGAAACGATTGATTTCAAAAACAAAAACTTGAAACTTGCCTCCACCGTAACTTACGGTGGACACCGTAAGTTACGGTGGCCCTATTTAAAAGTACCCCACCGTAAAGCAGGAATAAATTGGCGTAAAGACTTCAGCCCCCACCGTAACTTACGGTGGGCACCGTAAGTTACGGTGGCCCCTGTATCAGCCCCTTCCATTTTGCCGTTTATGACACGGAAACTTCCGTATCTTTCAATCCGCTTGTCCGTTTGACCTACCGTTTCTTCCCATGTGATTGTAATTTAATCCTCCATCATATGGAGTTAAAATCCAACATCCGGATTAACAAAATTTAAGACTATTAAGTCTTCGGCTTATTATCCTTTTTACCAAATATTGACCCGTTCGTGACTTATCAAGCAAACAAGTTTGTTTGACCCTTATTTCTCTTAAACCTATTAAATTCAATGATGTTTAACATTTTAGGGTCCAATTACAGGTTCATATACCTTCTTAAACTCATTTTCACTCATATGCTTATTTTGACCCGTTAAGGGTATTTAAGCATATTTTAAGCACAAATTACTTTCATTCGTTTCTAAATACATATGTCCACATTTCTTATCAAATGATCTCCCACCACAACTATATTTGTGGTGGATTCAATGTGGTGATTTATATATTCCAAATTTTACCCTTCAAATCATTATTTTAAGGCAAAGACTCTTTATAGAGTCATTGAACCAATATTTTACATCTTTCGCTTTTCATACTTATTCAAAGTATTTATTTCATCCTATCACTTATTTCCAAACAACCTTTATGGTGCGTTTGCTCAATTTCGCTTACAAGGGCGTTTTAGTCAATTTTAGTCATTCTTTTACGACGAAGGACTTTTAGTACTTGTTTGACCCAAAAATCCGACTTTCTAACTATAGTCTTGTTTAGAAACCGTTATGTTTCTAAAACGTCATAATCATAACTAAATTTATTCGGTTTACCTAAAAGATAACCAAATATCTATATTTTAACCTTGTCTAACTCTTATAGAACTCCAAATTCTACATGATGAGTTGTATCATTATACATACCTGGCTCGGATCAATATATTGACCCGTTTCGATACCTTTCCTTAGTGGCTGCTAAGTGATAGCGATGTAAGCATCCATGTGCTATTTATTTCCTAAAATCATACAACTTGACAACCCATTAGTCGATATTGTCAAAGGGTGATAATTTCATCTTTTGACCCGTTTGGTCTAAATGACAAATTACCATTGTCAAATTGTCAAATATTGTCAAATTAACATTTTGCCCTTAATGGTTATTATGATTTAACTTATATGATAACCATTAAAAATACATGTTTCATTCGTCATAATATGATCGAATTACCGATTTAACTCATTTTTAGCCATCACTATGTTTTCTTATCATATTTGATTATCTTGTTCCGTACGACTACACGCCGGAACACCATATCTCAATTAGGTATTTTTCTTTTTCGTAACTAATACGACGAAAGAATATTATAAAATATATGACTAGTGTAAGATATACTTACCTTGCATCCATGCCACGTTTTTCTTTCCGTACCCGCTCCGTTTGACCCGCTTCATCCACAAGCTTCCACATAGCTTGTTAGGCGTCAAACTATCATCATATTTCATAAGATGGTTAATTTAGTCATTGTTAATCATAACTATTCCATCTTACGTATTTTTCTATCAGATTTATCATTCGATCTTATTAATGGTCGGTTTGACTACTAAAAGTCAAACGCCCCTTAGCATATAAAATGCACATTCAAGTTCGACAACTAGTTTAAGCATTCCAATAATTACCCGGTAGACATTATTTTTAGGCCCCCGTTTTAACTAAGTCCATTGTCTTTTCAATACTTCAACTAGCTCAAGCGATTATCAAAACTAGTTTGTTCATTCATTTCACAAAAACTAAGGGTTCTCATCTATAAGTGAGACCCGTTCATCATATCGCTAGCATTCATCCAAACATTTAATAAGATCAAGTTCCATCTATCAATTAGTAGATAACATGATCTCATACACTTAGTTACATGAATTTGGCTACCATATTTCATCATAACATTCAAAACCCATTTCAATCATGTATGAACAAGTACCAAAATTCATGGTTAAATCGAACACCTTCTATTTGTTATCATGCATGTTGATTCTAAGCATAGTTATATCATCAAAATTATCATAACATTAAAACCCACTTATCTAAGTGTGTTAATTCATCAAATCCTTCAATTCATAGCATGTTATGTATGATTTTCACTTAGGGTTTCGTTCCTAAGCAAGTATACATCACTAAACTAGCCCTAGCTTCTCTAATCCATGCCTAATTTGCGATTAGGATGATTATCAACTTTTTACAACTTCACGAATCATCAAGATTTTACATACCTTACGATCCTCTTGTTCGGGTGATCGCAAATTCACGCTCGGTTGTGAATTTGGGCTTCATTTGATCCTTCAATTTGATGGATTTGTTGAATGTTAGGGTTTGGCTCCATGGGGAGCTCCCTGATGTCGATCCAGAACACACACTTGAAGTGTGTGTTTTGTTTTGATTTTTCTTTTTATTAAATAACTTTGTTAAGTTATCCCATTTTAACCCCTCGTGTTTGGTTCATTATTAAGTAAGCCACAACCTACTTATTTCTAACAATATTCCCATTTATTAACTAGGTTAAACATTCCTAGTTAAATTAGTGGGTTCGGGGAATCTATAACTCAGTTTATTTTAAGTCCCGTTAATTCAGACTTCTTATAAACTTTATTTACTTAAAAACATTTATTCACGTTTTATTAAATATTAGGTTTATTTATTTAAATCCTAATATTTACCGGGTTACTTTTACCACTAACGGTATTTTACCCGCTCTTTTGTATTAACGGGATTTAATTACCAAACCCGTTTTCGGGGTGTTACAGTAAGCTAGTTAAGTCATTATATGGCTTAAAGCAAGCACCAAAACAGTGGCATCAAAAGTTTGATGAAGTGGTTTTGTCTAATGGTTTTGTATTAAACCAAGCAGACAAGTGTGTATATAGCAAATTTGATGATTCTAGGAAAGGAGTCATAATTTGTCTATATGTAGATGACATGTTGATCTTCGGTACTGACCAGGATCAAGTTGATAAAACAAATAAATTTTGTCGTCTTGTTTTGATATGAAAGACTTGGGGGAGGCGGAAGTGATCCTTGGTATAAGGATCAAACTGGAGAGCAATGGCATATCTATCTCTCAATCTCATTATATTGAGAAGATATTGAAAAAGTTTAATTTTCGTGATAGTTCTCCGGTTAGCACTCCAATGGATCCTGCTTTTAAGCTCTCACCTAATGAAGGTGTAGCTGTAAGCCAACTTGAATATTCAAGGGCCATTGGATCCCTCATGTATGCCATGATTAGCACTAGACCGGATATAGCTTATGCTGTTGGAAAGCTTAGTAGGTATACTAGCAATCCGGGTGCAAGTCATTAGCAAGCAATGAATCGAGTATTTAGGTACTTGAAAGGAACCATGAAATATGGTTTGACCTATACTGGATTTCCTTCGGTTTTAGAAGGTTATTTGGATGCAAGTTGGATTAAAAACAAGGAAGATCATTCTTCCACGAGTGGATGGACTTTTCTGCCTGGAGGAGGTGCCATATCTTGGGCATCTAAGAAACAAGCTTGCTTTACTGATTCGACAATGGAGTCTGAGTTTGTAGCATTAGCAGCAGCTGGCAAAGAAGCTGAGTGGCTAAGAAACTTGATTTATGAGATTCCATTGTGGCCTAAACCTATATCACCAATATCTATTAGATGTGATAGTGTTGCTACCTTGGATAAGGCCTATATGAGCATGAAGTTTAGCCGCTTCAAGAAGCTAGGACTTGGCTTTGATATGTTCATTGAAGGATGGGACACAGGCTAGTAAAAATAGTGTCAAGAAAGAACATTAGAGTATGTAAACTTGTGTGTATATTATCTTCATGTATTCACTGAATAGAAAGGGTTCAATCCTTAGCGACACCCCTATATTCGAATATTTGGAATGTGTAATATACTAATGTGAAATTCAATCGTCGCGATATTTCATTTATGCATAAGTTTGATTGTTTGTGAATTTGTTTAAGTTAATCAAGGATTACGCTAAAATGGGGGAGGATTGTTAGATATTTTAGTGTAATCGGGGATTGACTTGGTGATCAAGGGGAATAATAATACACATCAAGCAAGTTAGGAGGTGCGGGAGTGCACGCTTGTTTGATTTATTATAATTCGAAGTGTACGGGCGGAGCTCGTACTCTACGGGGGTTCTAAGGGGGCAGCGCCCCTGGGAGCAGGGTCCAAGGGGCGGCTGCCCCTGGCGGGGTCCAAGGGGCAGAGCCCCGCTGGGGTCGAGAAAATAAAATGCCTTAAAATTTATTTTAATTAAATTGCTTTATGGAAAATGCCTTAGAAAATAAAATTTGTGAAAATTCGTCCTAATTTTTCAGACAAAAATTAAGGCATGTTTTATTGCAATTTAATTAAACTGGAATATAACTGGCAGAGGCAGTTATCTGCAAACACCCCCAAAATTCAAATACACAGTTTTTGATCATCTTCCTGGTTCAAAATTTGCACACACAAAAACATACACTGGCTCTATTCTCGAAATCAGAGTTGTATCCGATTGAATTATTCGGGTGAACCACCGAAATAATTTGATCTGAGAGTGACTACACGCCTCTCTGATCATCTGACAAACTGAAATTCCCCAACTTTTCTTCTATCAAATGAGGAAATGCACCTTTCGTTTGAAAAGTCCTTATTGACGTGGAACCAACATCGAGCCGTTTAACACATGCCTTACAATAACATTTAGTTTTTTCACATAGTTAATTAATATGACAATTTGGTTAAATACAAGAAGAGACATTTGGACTATCCACAAACAAGACCAACTTATAAGGGTGGGGAAGCACTCCTCTCAAATACATTCCACTAGCCTAAGATTTGGTCGTTTTAAAATTATCTTCAATTACCCTAAACTACCGTAATTAGTGTTGTCACTATTTTTAACTACCTTTAACTATGTTTGTTTCTTTTCTTTTTTCATAAAAAGGGATTGGTCAACCTTCCCCTCCATTCTTCGGTAAATGATACCCGATTTCACGACTCGCAAGCCTTACCTAAGGGTGATATTAAAAAATACAATACTATCTAAAAGGGGTATGAGTGGTGCCCCGCCCGCACTAATACTTGTGAGGGTTATTACTCTTTCTTTTTAAATATTTTCAAATTTGATAGGAAGAACCAATGAATGATTACGACAAAGAACAAAGTCACTCCACTCCTATTTTCGTCGGGAAATTTATTTCTTCACGCTATAGGGTTTCTTGCAGTGGTATATGTTGTGTATACTACACTTATGATATTTTATTAATTTTTAATACCAGTACTAATTTCATCAAATAATAAACTTTTTAATTATTTTTATGGTGGTGGTACACTTGTATATGTAGTTTTTTTTTTCTTTATATTAGAACAATAAATGAAGTTTAAATTGATAGCAAATGAAAAATGCATACTATTTTCTAGGAGTCTATATACCCCATGATCATGTTGCAACCGTTTCATTAAAATATTCATGTCACAATCATGTGGTGTGTTAATTTTCCCTGTGTGGGGTTAATCTCGTTCATTCAGAAAGATACATAGTCCAAAGTTCGTTGTAATTATTAGAAACATGTTTATTATGTATTTTTAGTATCTATGTAAGTATATGGCCTTGAATATAATAAATCAAAACTTGGTAATTACCAAGTTGATGTGTTGTATGTATACGTACTTTGAATCAGTGTGACAAACCGATGCAATCCTAGAAAGGGTCGGTTCAATACGGTACGTTACGATACATATAAAACGGTTGATCAATTTAAGAACAAGTACATCTATCTATTATACTAAAGCAAAATAAAGGTTGACTTTTTGACTTTGATGTGGCTGCTTTCGTTGGCCAGAGAAATGGGTATTTGGGCGCCAATTTTCTTTTCCTCAATCCTCCTTCACTTTCACGAGCGGCAATTGCTATACAGCTTCACAAACATAGCTTCTCTCTCCAATCAATTCTGTCAAAATTATTCAATACTTTCCTTTCTCAAATGTATTTCTAATAGAAAAACCCTAAATGTTACGTATCATTCATCTTATCTCCAATCCATCACCATATTCGATTAATCACTGGCAATCAAAATCGATGAAGGAAATGTGGGGCTGTGGGGCTGTGGTGGTGCAGATCTGGCTGGAAAAACGTTTTCAGATCTCAAAATCGTGTTGTTAGTGGTGGCGACAAGTGTTTTCTTTCGATCAATCTGTCTACGATTATTCAAGCCTAATCATGGAAGGGATTATTGAACCCCAAATCATAACCGGAGGATCTGGATTAGGTATGTATAGCACTTCTCTCAATCGTGAAGGGCTTTTGTATAATGATGTTTATCTGTATTCTAATTTATTCATATGATTTTCTTCTCCGATCTGTATTTCGTATTTCCTTATTTTGTTATTTCTGATTTGTATCTACGATCTCTGACAGACCCTACCGCTGTTGATTTATTGTCTATTGATTGATATTGATATTATTGTTTGGATTTCCATATCAGTTTGTGTGTACTGATTACGTTATTGGTGTTTAGAGGCTTCGATAAGTGATGATCAAGAACCCTAATTCTTTGCCCATCTTCTACAAGTAAGGATTTTTTTCTCTATCTTTAATGTTCATCTGAAATCTTAATTCATGTTTGATGTTTTTCTTATAAGTTCATCTATTTAATGTTTAAAATATCGAATCGTGTCTGAAATCTCAAAGGGTGTATTGGTGTTTGATGTTCTTGAATCATGTTTGTCTTTGAAATCTCAATTCTGCAATGATTCAACACGACCATTCGATTTCAGCCTAATCGTAAGTCCTCTACATCCTTCCCTCTCGGCACATACATTTGGGAATTGATTTCCTGATTTCAGATCTGCTTTTATGCTTCACCTTCTCTTATTCGAATAACCATTGCGAATTTGATTTTGTGCATTAGGGTATGGTACAGATATAGTGTCATGGAGCATCAACGTGGATACTATTTAGAGGTAGACTGTTGTTTTATGTTAATGAGATGCTATTAGTTCTTTTTTTGGTGAAACTATTGCTTACTCAAATGGATGGTTAAGTTATGATAAGTTTAATACACCTCCTTTGATGCAAACTATATATAAGTTGAATTTTGGGTTATTGGGTTATTGTTCAGTCTCAGAGCTTTAAGACATTTAAACTACACAATTTCATTAATTATAGTCTCACGTAGGGGTGGTAATCGTGTCGAGTTGGCGGGTTGCAGGTTGGCGTGTCATTTGAATTTTTTTATTTGAAATTGGCGGGTTGGTGTGCCATTAATTAAAATCTTAAGGTAAGGGTGGCAATAAACTCTACAAACATTTTTTTTGTTTTCTTTTAGAGCTTTTTCATGCCATTAAAATTTGCTAGAACATGTTAAAAAAATTTTGGTGTTCATAACACCAAAATCACCTTCAAAGTCTACTAAAAGTATTTACTCAAACCTATTTCTAGATTTTTGGCGTTGCTTATTCTTCTTATATTTTTATTTGAGGTGATCTAAACATGATTTTTATACTAAGTGCAGTATTTTGTAGGTTGGATGTTTGCTAGGACAACCTACAATGAAAATGCTATTACTAATGCTCTTTAAATTTAAGCCACTACAAGGTATTCAGTTCTTTTTTTTTTGTGTGTATGGTGAAATTAAGTTTATACTATTCTGATAAAGCATAATTTGTTTTTCATATTTCTAATTAAGCTACATTAAACAGTGAGTGAATGCAGCTGATTTTAATAGAAAGCTTATGTTAATATAGATTTTATGCTCTGAAGGCTACAGCAGGTGGTGGAGGTCGTGGAATGCGTCTTGCAAAAGAACGTGATGAGTTTGTGAAGTTATTGCAGGTATTATTTTAATATCCAGAAACCAAGCTTAAATAATGTTACATGTAGTATTGTATCAGTTATCATATTCAGAATGCTCTCTTTATTTTTGTTTCTTAAAGATTTTTATTTTTTAATACAGCAAACTCTGAGTGAGGCTGCAACTGCATTTGGAAACGATGGTGTATATTTAGAGAAGTGTATTCAAAATCCTAGACACAATGAGTTCCAGGTGTTTATTTATATTTAGTCTACAGTTATGTAAAAATTAAATTACTAAATAATCATAAATACATTTTTAACAATAATCATTAAATATCAATCAATTGTTCCCACTAAAATTACACTCATAAAGTAGGGTATGGGGAGGGCGAGTTTAATAACATTCGTAAGTGAGTATCAAAAGAAATATAAATTTCTATGGATCTATCTTAGGTTCATTTGATAGGTGTTAATGAGAAACTTACAAGCAATTATATAAGTTACTCATCGTTTTTAATGTTATATATTTACAAGCAATTACATTAGTTCAAAGGGCTAAAGAAAGCATATTTTAGCACTCCTGTTCTGTATGGCTGGTATTCACGCATCTGACCTTTTTTTACAACTTTTTTTAGAGCAGAAGTTGTTTCTGATGCAAAGAAAGCAATTGAGTTGGACTGCTTGAATCCAAAGGCATATCTGCGCAATTTGACCTTTTTATAACTTTTTTGTTGTTGTCAGTTGTGTGTCTGATGATGTTGATCCATATCTCTTTTATTTCACTTTTTGTTTGTTCGCAAGAAACTCCATCGCACACATGTCTATGACATAAAGATGATCCAGTGAGAGACTGAACCTTCTGGTGTTGGTTAGCCATCGTACGCTACGGCGATGCTACATACTCCGACGCGTGAACTATGTAAGGTTGCAAATTGGAGAACAAGGACACCTTTGGCGGTGTCGGTTTGGTTAAAGGATGGGCGGTGGTGTTGATATCGGTGGGAGCAGCCGTCAACTCCAGCGACTATAGCGTTCGATGAAGGGCTTTAACGGTGTGGTGCTCTTAAATCAGAGCAGCCATGATCTACAGATAACTGGTTTTTTATATGTAATATACTGAGTTTAAAAGATTTGCGATTTATAGATAACCGGTGAAACGATTGGTAAAGTGAAAGCGGTGGCGGAATGCACGAAAGAAAAGCTGAGATGGCTCGCCTTGCTGGCTCCTTTATTGGTCTTTCAGGTATATATTCTTATATTGTTTCTTAAAGATTCAAAGTCTTGAAAATAATCTTAAAAATTAATTATACTCTGTTGGTGAATTTTCTCAGGTGGTTATGGCACTGTTGAAGAAATATTGGAACACGGGCTAAGCTAAAAATCCATCATAAACTGGTAAGAAAATTAACACCAACAAGTTGTACATTATGCATAGAACGTAGTACTCCAATGATGTTATATTGTTAGCTGATAATTCAAGTAATAGACACTGAAAGAATTAAAAAGCTAATCATTTTGGTCAAATGTTGGGAAGTAAAAGTGTATAACTATAGAAGGATCATGTGCATGTGGGTAGATGGTTTATAAGATTTTTTGCATCATCATACCTTATTTATTATTTTCTTTATTTTTGTGGGGACACGGTGTCTTTTTGTAGGGACAGTTAAATAAAGAGCATAAGATGATTCACATATACATTGGAGATTTTAGGTAAATCTTATTCAACTTTCAAGGTGATATAATTTTTAGTATTAGATTAAGTGATTTGATTATGTTTTTTTATATTGATTTAGTCCTTAAATTGAAGAAGAGTGTATTATTGTTTATAGTCTCTTATTTTCGATGATTTCAATAAGTAATGTTGCTTGGAATTGAGGTCTTATAGTTTTTATTGTTCGTTTATCGTTTTGGATTTGGTAGCGATTTCATAATAACGAGTATTTTTTTATATTTAGCCATGCACTAAGTGTTTGATCAAATGTCTCAATTTTTATGTTGGAGGTGATGTTAAATCCGTTATATGTTCTTTTATATCCTATAAACAGGTAAAAGACACAACCATTTTAATTCTAATATTCACTTGGAAACACTTTCAAGGCAGAAGGTGATTTCATCTTTCATTCAGTTCCCTATACTATTATATGAAATAACAAATTCTTTTTTATCCAGATTCTATTATGATAAGAGGTTTTCTTTATGTCATTCTGCAGGCCACATGCATATCATCTGCTGAAGCACTTGAAACCATTTATTTTATGAGTAGGTACATTTGGAATCCAGAAGATGAAAAAGTTTATTGTTTATGGAGGTAGTGACTTTAATGACATGTCCAATATAGACATCACATTTTGCGGTAGTTCATATGGCAATATGCAAGATGAAGAGGTAAATTAACCCCCTATATATGCAAACCTGTCAATAAATAAAATAGCGGGTCAATTGGGTCTGATGTAGAAAATTAGCTACCAATGAAACGAGAAAAATGAGTCAAACCAGGTTAAACGGGTCAAAAGTATTCTAACATTTTTTTTATCATATGCTTACCTTGGTTTTAAATTGCGTGATACGCTCCGATGCGTTCGGTCAAAAAATCTGATGCGCGATGCGTGTTGCGCTATGCGAGCGCATCGCATAAAAGCCGAGACAAATCAAATTATTTTGTTAAATCTATTGTTAGAAAAAAGAGAACTTGTGTCTCTCTATTGACATCAAAATAAAAGCTGGGAAATTGTATTAAATTATTACAATCATCCGGTTGTTATAAAAATTTGACAAAAAATAAAAGCTGGGAAATTGACTTAAAATCGCTTTTTGTCGTTCAGTTGTTTTAATTGCAAGTCTTTAGTAATACTATCGTTTTGAATTTATAAAAATTTGATAGAGAACTGAACACAACCCGCCCAAGCTGTCCTATTCATTAGTAAAATGGGTCGACATTACCACCTATACTGAAACATCTCTGTTTAATTATTTTTTTAGCATTTTTGTTTTTGCCTCGGGTTGCGGTGCTGCATCATGTCTTGGGCCATTGGCATCTTGCAACATCAAAGACAAAGACATGTGAGCCTAAATATAAGTTTGGTTTAAAAATCATGAGGCGCTCCAAAGAGATTAGGCCCTGAAAGCTGAGATGCGAAGCGCTAGGCGCGAGGCGAGAGCGTCACATAGGTTAGGCGTTTGGTAGTAAAAAATTCCTATAAATAACTATAGATAATATTTTGTATGTTATTATTTTGTATGACAACCAGTTTATAACCTAATTCATGACATGGGTTGTTCTACTTTAAAATAATGATTTTATGGTGTTCTTTATATTTTTGTGATGAGAGGTTGATTGGTTGAAGCATTTTATGGTCATTCACAAGGTAGGTTAATTATATCTTTTGCTATTAATCCACTTAAGAAAACCATATTATGTTTGTTTGAAAACCATATTTTCTTGAAATTTGCAGTGGTTTAGGTTTTTGATGGGTTACTAGGACCTTACTGGAAAGCAATAGGAGTGGCATTTAACTGTACTTTTTTTTTTTCTATTTGGATCTGTGATACCACATTTAGCTTGTGCAAGGTTTGTTTTTGACACCATATATATAAAATGCGTATTCTTGAACACGTGCAAAAACTGACACTTTATTTGTATTTATAATCTACTACATAAATGATCATCTGAACAAAGGACATGGACATACATAATTAGAGCATGTTGTGTGGTACAAGTTAGGAACATTTATAAGTATATAGTTACGATTTTAATCATCTTTTGAGTGTGTAAATGTGTACGTGTTTTAGGTTTCCGTTATGGACCGGGTCAGAATGCGCCATAAGTAGTTAATTTGAATTAATGTCATAGTAAGGTTAGAATGTTCATTTTGGTTTGTAATTTTGTATTCAATTGAAGATTGATCAGTACATGTACATCTATGGTGTATAAGTTGTTTTATTTTAGTCTAGGTTAGAAACAATCATATCAAGTGATCTTGAACTTATTGCTTCTACTCCTCACATGTGGCCTCTAAAATTCTGGACATTTCAAAAAACACATCAAGCTTTTTCGGGTCTACTTGATGATCTGACCAAATAATTAGTTATTAGAAAGGCTAAACAAGTGAACTGAACATTTTTTATGCTAAAACGACTGGTTGCATTTTGAAGAACAATTTTTTACATGTTATGATACTATACCTACTAATTACTAACCTCTTCTTATAACTCCAGGCACCACCAGCTTTATTGTCTCTGGTTTTAAAGAGACAACAATATAGAGTTGGATCCGATGGTCGGTTTCTCGGGTTTTTTGGGGTTCAGGTTTAACCCGATAACTGAACCATTGAAGATTCGCGTTTTAACTTCTCGTGTTTTATCGGATTGGGTGTAATCGGGGTTTCTGGTAAACGTGAGTAACACTTTTTTAGATAATTAAGAAAAATAACTATGATGAATGTGGCAAAATGGGTAACTACCAATACCCTGTTTTATAAATGTGGCAAAATGGGTGGGTAGGGGATAATGGGTCAAACTGGGTTTGGTGATGCAGAGTAAGCATCTTTCTTTTAAGAGTAAATTACCTTTATTCCCAGACCAAGTCCAGCCAACAAACCATTTTCATTCATTTTTTTTATGAAATATATATATTATGCTAATCATGATTGCAAAACAAAGGTGTATGAGTACTTTTTGCAGCATTTTGTAACTACTTGAAAGCAATCACATATGATCGGGATGCAATATACAGTAAGAGCTTGAAATGGGCCAGTCAGTACATATGGGCATTATCCTTGCTGGTGATTTTATGGTAAGTTTGCTTTTGTTCGCTTTTTTTTACAATTTAAATTTTAGTTTTTGCTATATTTTGGTAAAGTTGCTAAGCATTATGTTTTTACAAATCTGAAATCATTAGAGGCATCTTTGTTCAAGTCTTGGTATAACCAGTCAGATGGTTAAGTTGCTAAAAAATGCATTCAAAAGCCTAAAAGACTTTATTATAAGGTAATTAGACAAAAAAAACTTATTTTTTTGGTGACTGAGCTTTTCGGTAGCGGTGACAATAGAGCAACACCAAATAACATAGTTAATTCCTCATTTTTTTGTTCCACTTAACTGCATTGTTTCTAATTTTTCCAGCTGACCTTTATGTATTAATGTTATTTGAATAATTGTTTAATTTTGTAAATTGTTATGTGTAGGTGGCATTTTGGCTCACCAGATTGACTTCTACTGATTGTTGCGGGTGCTCATCGGGACAGTACCAAGACCGGAAGATTAAAATATCAAATCGAGGAGAACCAAACCTATCTAAACGAGTTCCATTTAAGACTGTAACGATTTGCGTTTTGGATTTCCTAATTCTCACAAGGAGTGTAATAGTTTTTTAGCGTTATCAGGGAAATGACCACCATACCTACCTAATATAGTTTTTTTATTTTGCTACTTATCTTTACTTTGCTTTCATAATCAAGTTGGTGTCGAATTTGGGGTGCAGGCCATTGATACCGAAGACAAGGAGAGCAAATAACTAATTGGACATAGAGTTTTTGTTATTACTGGTATGCTAAGATTGAGACAAAGTTAAACTTTTATGGTAAATGAACTAATACATATATTTGGAAAAGTATTGGAGTTATGTGTTTTTTAATTATTGTTTTATAGAGAGGCATGAGTGTAGCAGGTGGTTTGAGTGCGAAAATCTGGTGGCAGATGAGTTGTTAGTTGTTGTGGGCTGTGGTGATTGTTAGCCATACCATTGTGGTGATTAAGGAAAAGAGGGATGGTTTTCAACAACCGGTGAGCCATTTGTAGTAAAGGAGGATGATTGCAAGTTTCATTCCAAGGTAAGTGTTTACTTTTTTTTTTTGTAAATACAGGTGTAAGTAAACTGGCAACTCACATGTTTTACTGTTTTTTTTGTTATGTGCATTCAAAGGACATTTTTTATTAGGTAAGAGTTAACTACTTTTATATAAAAGTAGGAAAAACGGGTTTGTGATTTAAATCCAATTTTTTTATAGATTTAATACAACATTTCTTTCATTTCAAAAAATTAATTATAGACGTATAAATGATAATTAATTTGAAATGTAATCGTTAATTAATTTTTATAAGATATTATTTATCTTAATATTTGAACAAACCTGTAATAAAGTATTTACGTATTAAAGTATAAATTTTTTGTTGTTTAGCCACCCGTGTATTACACGGGGACTTAGACTAGTTAATTCAATATAAAAAAATACTTGTTCAATATATCTTGTTTATTCAATTTCTATTTCAATTGTTGTGATTCATTCAATTCTAGGCAACAACATGTGTATCATCAAAACTTATGAGAAAGTACATAAACCTAGGATACGTGAATACAGTAGAAACTCTATAAAATAATACACTTGGGACCACCAAAATTTATTAATTAAAAGAGTTATTAATTAATCGATAAATTAATAATTATTAATTTATATATTAATTAATATTTTATTAATTTATAGTAGAATACTTAGTTTACAAACATCTTTCAAGCTTCCACTTAATTATTGTATACAATGCATGTATATCAAATGAACGACCCAATTTGAAAGAAAACTTCAATCTCCCACCTTATTATGCTTCTTGTGTTCAATGTATTACTTTATGGACATTAAAAATATTTTTTATATAAATACAAGATCAAAATAGGTTAACACAAACAAATCATACACACAACATGGCTTCCCATCTTAAAGGTGTGAAAAAAACAACAATGACAGACGAGATTCAAAGAGCATTATGCAAGCTATGAGAAAACAACACCAGAAGTTCTTACCATGCTAAGGAAAATTAGAGACGAGATTGAAGGGGAAATTGATTTCAACAAAAAACAAAAGACAATTGAGTCATTTTTCAAGAAACCTTCATAAATCATTCATGTAATATGCTATATATAAGGAATTATTAATTTATATTTTATATGGGGTCTAAAGAAATTATCAAAAATGTATTATCTTATAATTTTAGCGAATTATTAATTTAGCACCCTATCCCCGAGTCGGGACCGGCAAAAAATATTATCTTAGAGAGTTTATTAAATAATCGAGTATTAATTTATCGAGTTTCTACTGTAATTGTCAAGTACACTTGAATTTATACCTACGTATATCCTTCATTGTACTATGAGAACTACATTTAAGTGTCTTACACATATTTGCATAGCACATTATTCTTCCATTTTATACTATTGAAAGATCCACAATAAAAATATTGTTGAGCATAAAGGAAATCTTAGTGTGAGAATGAGAAAATAACCCTAAATAGTTAAGGAAATCAACATTTGTTTCCTTTCGTCTTTTGATATTGATTATTATGGTTGTTGAATACACAAAGGTATATTTGAAGATTAGATCATCTTACAAATTTTCTTCTTATAACGATCAGCCGATGTATCGAGTTCT
Source organism: Helianthus tuberosus (assembly GCA_030545235.1). Classification (NCBI taxonomy): domain Eukaryota; kingdom Viridiplantae; phylum Streptophyta; class Magnoliopsida; order Asterales; family Asteraceae; genus Helianthus; species Helianthus tuberosus. The sequence continues at coordinate 12,252,225 of CM060436.1, forward strand.
TATAACAATCGGCCAATATATTGAGGGTCAATGATCTTTTCATGAAAACTAGAATGACGTCGCTAAATTGTCTTGACGTCCATGCTAAATCATCATCGAACTGGTGAATGGTCCTGGAATCTATCGCTAAACCGTCATGGACGCCAAAGACCTTATTTTTTGTCTTTAAATTAAAGCGTCACAAAAACTAGGGATGGTAATTTATACTACAATAACACTATCTGATATGAACCCGAACCCACAGAATTTTAACACGTAATTTATAAAGTAAATATCAGAATTACATATGATTAATAAGTACATGTGAAAATTTTATTTTGAACTCAAAGTCTTGTGCAGATAAGATCCTAACTACACTTGTTACTACATGCTTTTAGAGATTGAGACAAATGACAATACGTCGAGAAAGGTTGAGAACAATAATCAGTAAACGAGTGGACAAATAGCTATCAAGCAGTGATTCAAGAAAAAACAAACACAAACATGCAAAAGCAAATTCCCTTTTAACGCCCAACCCTTCATCATCGATTATTTGTTACTTCAAGTTACTTTAGTTAAAACACAAATCCATAAAAAACCTGAGAATAACGGAAGTATAATACGTTGTCATAGATGAAATGGATTAGAATGCTTTAAAATAAACATGAAATCATAAATTATCAATATCATATGATAACTAGTAAAAAAGACGAATTTAAGTGTAGATAAATATATAATTAAAACCCTTATAAACTTATAACATATTCTCTCTTGCTTGGAAGAGAGATTGGCAGTGATGGCAGACTGGCTGTGCAAGAAAAGGGGGAGAGTTTATCATTGGGAAGATGAAACTCGTTTCCTTTCACACAAAAGATAAACCACTGTTACTACTTACTATTAATCAATCAGTATATTTGTTTTACTTTAATAATCTTAATATTTTCCAAGAAAGAAGTAGCTTTAAACTGTCATGCATAGAATGTAATCTTACACGAATAAAATCATGTTTGTATTTTGTTTGATATGTAACTTTACGATGGCGTATATATTTTACTAGTGTATCGTATATTATTATTTATCAATGCATACATACATATATGTAAGCTGTTACCTTTTTACTCGCATAGCATAAATAAACATCCTTTTGGTGTTTACGGTGATAGTTAAATGATAGCAATTTAAAATCTACTTGATATTCTTTTGTGTTAAGGGATAGAAATTGACAAAAGAAAGTGTTTTAATAAACTAGGGTTATGTCGCGTATAGCGAAAGAAACGCCTTCAGACATCGCGTGCCGCGACGACTAATATGAGCACTTTGCTGAAGCGTGCACTTCACTGAAATGTGCACTTTGCTTAGAGGTGCACTTTGCTAAAGGGTGTACTTTGCTAACTTTTCCTTTCAAGCCTCAAACCGGATATCCAAAATTTGGACCCGGTTTCTTAAATTTGTAATTCTTTCGTTTGGTTTAGTGTTTTACCCAACCAACCCGTTAAGAAAGCATTGAGCATTCTAGCTCAATGCTTCCATTTTTTTTATATTCATTCTTAGTTTCTTTTTCCCAACTACAATTAAACATAATATCACATGTTCTTTTGGTTTAAAGTTTTACCCAACCAACCGTTAAGAGGCATTGAACGTTCTAGCTTAAGCCTCCTATATTCCTTGTCAATGTTTTCCCCGTTATCTCCCAACCACAATCAGAATTATGGTTGGTATCATGAGAGAATGGCTTTCTCTCATTTTCCCAATTAGTATGAAATCATTTTTGTTGAGCGCTTAGTTTAATTGGGTTTAATCCGACCCGTTATGGGGTTTTAAGCACACAAGTATCAAATCCTCAAATTTCTCCCATTTTAGTTTCAAACCATTTTCAACGTATATTAAGCTAAGTCCTAGTTTATCAATTGGACTTGGTTTACACTTTCACATTCGAGTCGGAGGTCTCACTAGAAGCAACCTCTCTTGTTAAACAAAAGGAAAAAAAATATTGATTGAGAAAGATTTGTGGGATCAGCAATATTGGTTGTCATCACATCATCTCCTATATTTAGAATATCTCATTCCTTACTCTCCAAGAATGACAGCCATCGACATTAAGTTATTTCCTTTTCTATGTCCATTGAAAAATATATATAGTTGTTATTTGCTTCTTTGTAATGAGAACTTCAATACAATACAAAAATTCTCATTCAAATCTCTCTAGTCAACATGGTATCAGAGCAGGCGTGCTCATCATATACCGTTTGATTTTCACCAGCCTCCTCAAATCAATAAACCCAATCCGAGCTAAGATGTCTGGAGACAACAACTCGGGTTCCGATTTGTCATTACAACTCGCGAATCTGTTAAAGAACAGCTTTAATCAACAGTCTCAAAACCCAAAACTATCCGATAATCTCCAAATCAACCTCAAACTCAATAATCAAAACTACGCGCTATGGACCCGGATGATCCGAGTCGCCATAGGCGGAAGATCCAAATCCTTGTTATCACACCTGACCTCGAATCCTCCAGATCAATCAAGTGAAGATTATGAGAAGTGGGAACAAGAAGATTTAATTGTTTTTTCGTGGCTCATTCAAAATATCGAACCCGTTCTCGCAGGCAACCTAACCGAGTACCCCACCGCTAAAACGCTGTGGGATGCCTTGGTGGTTACTTACAGCAGCGGAAAAGATAAATTGCAAGCCTTTAATCTCCATGTCAGGGCCAATGAGATTAAACAAAATGATGCTTCCCTGGAAAGTTTCTGGATTTCCTTACAAGGGATATGGGGAGAAATCGAAAGGATCGATCCTAACCCCATGAAGTGCCCGGATGACATCAAGGCTTACGCAAAAATAAGGTCTGAACACAAACTTTTTCAATTCCTAAGTGCCCTCGACCAAAAATATGATCCTATAAAGCGCGAAATACTCCGGTGGGAGCCTTTACCATCTGTAGAGACGGCCTATGCTGCTGTTCGGAAAGAAACCGCCCACCAAACTATTCTAGGAGCGGCTCATAGTGATACACAAGGCATCGGAGCTGGGTTGTCAGCCACCGAATCTGACGGGTTAGGCCTCGCAACCAAAGGATATTGCAGGACAGAAAAGAAGAACGGAGCACCAATAAAAAAAGATAAATCGCTCCTCAAGTGCACTCACTGTGATATGAGGGGACATACCAAAGAGCAGTGCTTTAAAATCGTGGGATTTCCTGACTGGTGGAGTGACAATCACAAAACCAAGAACCCTAATCAAGAGGGTAAGGTTGCCATTGCCATAGGCAACAATAGTGCTACTAGCAACGGCAGCGCCGAGAAGAGTGGTGGTGATGAAGCTTTCGAAGAAAATTTTTGGGCCTGGCACTAAGCCCTAAGAGATGAAGTGCCTTAAAAGGAAAAAAAAAATCTTAAAAAAAAAAAACAAAACCTTTTTTACCAAAACCAAATTTAAAAAAAAAAGTCCGAATGCCAAAACCCAAATGGCCAAGTTGTTTTTCAGCTTGAGGGGAACCAAAAACCCAAAAAAAAAGGAAAAAAAAAAACCCAAACCCAAAACTCAAAACCCAAATTCTCAAATCAAAACAAAACCTTTTTTCAAAACAAAATCCAAAACCAAAACCAATGCAAGTTGAATCATGGATATCCCACAATTCAACTTGAGGGGGAGTGTTAAACAAAAGGAAAAAAAATTATTGATTGAGAAAGATTTGTGGGATCAGCTATATTGGTTGTCATCACATCATCTCCTATATTTAGAATATCTCATTCCTTACTCTCCAAGAATGACAACCATCGACATTAAGTTATTTCCTTTTCTATGTCCATTGAAAAATATATATAGTTGTTATTTGCTTCTTTGTAATGAGAAGTTCAATACAATACAAAAATTCTCATTCAAATCTCTCTAGTCAACATCTCTATCCCTACGGAGTATAATAAGGCTGTCTACATCTTACCCTCCTCAAACCCTACCTTAGCTATGCTATTGGTGGGATATACTAAGTATGATGATGATGATGACTTGGTTTACACTTTCACATCCATAATTGTCTTTCGACATAAAAATTAGGGGTGAGCAGAAAACCGAAATAACCGAACCGTAACCGAAATAACCGAAAAATCCGGACCGAAAAAACCGAACCGAAACAAAAACCGACGGTTCGGTTTTCGGATTTTTAATAATCAAAAATTTCGGTTCGGTTTTTGGATAATCATTTTCAATAACCGAAAATAATCGAACCGAACTGATAAGTTATAATAGTATACCAAATCTATATATTTTTATGTTTAAGTTGTTTAAGTGCTTACCCATGCTACTAAAAATTATTAATTTTATTCTTGTTTTTTTAAATATTTATAATAAGAACAATAACATGTTTATTTATCATTAAAATTATCCATTGTTTACAAGAACTAACAAAGTTTAATATAAAAATTAAATGGTTTTCAAAGTATTATAAAAGAAAACGTCTTAACAAAAACTTTGGAGAATCATTAAAATAGATTAGAAGGTTAAGTTTATGTGAATAATATTAATTTAAAAGACTAAATATATTAACTTAATTGTAAACATTTAAGAAAGATTCTTAAACTATAAATTATACTTTTAAGTTTTGAATCTTACATAATTTGTTTCAAAAACCGAAAAAACAAAAAACCGAACCGAACCGTTGCTAAAACCGAAATAACCGAAACCGAAAAAACCGAATGGTTTTTGAAAACCAAAAACCGAACTTTCGGTTACGGTTTTGGTTTTACCCAAAAACCGAACCGAACCGAACCGAACCGTACACACCCCTAATAAAAATGGTAGTTTGTTCGACTTTTGGACGGTGTGATCTTACTCGTGACTTACCAAGGGTAGCTTAACTCATTTCTAATTTATGAGAACAACCATCAAGGTTTGACATCCACGTTTTTACCTCCGTTGACTACTATATACATCTTTAAAGATTAGTACAATTGAGTCAATAAGTTATTAACTTTCAGCAATAACCCTTTTAGCTGGTTGACCCCCCATTGTGGTCCAATGGAATCATATCATTATCAACGGTCATGATTCCCCTTTTATGTCAATCGATTTAATGTAAGCATAATAACCCTACAGATTACAATTTCTTACATATATATACCATTTGACCCATTGTTGGTTTACACAATAAGGTCTTAACTTAACGATTCATCGCTTATCACTAAGGGTGTGCATAGGTCGGTTTGAGTAGGTTTTGACCAAAAACCATAACCATAACCGCGATGTCAGTTATTGGATAAACAGAACCGTAACCGATCGGTTATACTGGTTATGGTTGTTTTGGTCAAAAATCAGGCTAAGATAATGTAACCAAATCTTTGTTGTGAGGAATGATGCTTGAATCAGTGAACAATGTTAAAGATAACTTAGAAATGTATTGAACAAATGACACAAGGATTTATACGAGGAAAAAGCCCTTGATCAAGAGTTGATCTACGGCATAAAAAAACCTCGGGTGATGGAAACTACCGATCACCAACTAAGATTAAACAAAATGTTGTTACAAGTCGGGATGATAACAAGCTTGTTACAAGGATCACTAGTGTGCAATGTGCAAAAATGTATGAAATCGCCAAGTAGTGTTTGAGAGCTGATTGAGAGCTGTTACGAGAGTGTGTGAATGCCAAAATTAGCTAAGTGTTCTAACTCAAGCTTGTTATCCCCATTTTAAATTAGAAATAAGTTAACTAACTAACTATCCGCAAATTGTGCAAGCTCCCCACGATCTCCATAACGTCCACAAGAGCCAAGCACGTGCGGAATATTGAGGGAATATGCTCTAGGAATTTCAGTGAGACTTGGTCCATGCCTTCGCTCCTGCAAAACAAGCTTATGTACAAGGTAGACAATTGTTAGTATAAGGATAACAATAAGGATCCCGAATCCTGATCCTGCAACACCTACTGAGGATCCTTAATTCAAACAGAATTGAGGATCCATGATCCTAACAGCATTTGAGGTTCCGTGATCCTTAGGATTGGAAAATCCTCCCCTAACAATTGACCCCAAAATATAAGGAGTAAAGTGTAAATTAATGAGTTATATTTTCTTGATCTTATCTGCAACAAACTAACAGATATATAGCAGTTAGAATCTAACTATCCGTTGCAGATCCTACGTCACTGAAGCGACATCCCTGCAAAATCATCATTATAAATTCTAGTTAGAGATAAGGATCCGGAGGCATTTAAATTCGTGCATTACACCCTTTAAATCCTCATTCGAAGATCAAGCAGGTACTTCTCTTTCTCCTTTTCTCTTCACATTCTTGCTCTGTTCCTTCTTTCTCGAAATCTCCGAATCACAATGAAGTTACGATCATCCCCTGCTAAGGATCATTAGAAAGACAGTCCTTTGAAGAGCCAAGGGATCATCAAAGATTCTCCGAAGGAACGTTGCTGCTTCACTGATCCGGATATAGACAGGATTCGCCATTGCTTTCCGGCGGACACTGTTTTTAAACCTTTTGACCCTACCGCCTTGAGCGATTTCGTTTCTGAAACTTGGGTCGCCTTTCCAGTCACCCCATTTCTGATAGGATACTCCTATCCTTTTCCTGCTTTTACCCAGTCTTTCTTTTCCCTTATCGGCATATCCTATGTCCAGGCCATGCCAATGATGTGGAGGGTTTTATTTACCCTTGAGAGGATCATTGAGCAGGAGGATATAGAGTTAGGAATGTCTGAACTTGCTGAACTGTACAACCTTGTGAGCCATGGTTTACACCGCTTTTTATTCAAACACAAACCCGGTGAACCTCATCCAATCCTGAAAACCACCAAGAATGACACCAACTAGAAGAAACGTTTTTTCTTCGTTAGGAGGGACTCTATCCCGGATGGGAAGAATCTTCCCAGAAAATGGGCCACCCGTGGTAGGATAGGGGATCCTTATAGAAGGATCATAGGATAACCCTGTTCCGGTAAGGATAAATGATTTTTTCTTTTTGTTTCTTTTGTGCATCTATTTCTGTTTCTCATATCATTTCATCACCTGCAACCAAGGAGAGGATCACCGCTTTCCGGAATCTTGATCCTGCAATAAGATCATTCCAAGCAAACACCAAGGATTCTCAAGAAGTATCCTCAGGCTCAGTTACAATGTCAAGTAAGTATCCGAGTTTGTATTTAATTAAATGTTAAAATGTAAATAAAACAAGAATACTTATCTATTGTTTTAGATTGATAGGTGTTGGAAAATCCTCAAGGTCTGCCACCCGCTTCAGTGTCAGTGATCTTAGCATTATGGCTCCCCATTCCGGAAAAAAGAAAACTGCTGCTAGCCCAAGTGCCACAGTCCCCAAGCCTGTCACCTCCAAGGGGGGAAAGAAGAGGAAGGCCACTGAAGCTGAAAATCTTGAAGGTTTGCCTCTTATCCGCCACCGGTTCCAAGAATACTTTGCTGAGGTAAGGATCACCCACTATGCTTCATTATCCTGTCCACTTGAGGATCACGGATCCTGAACTTTACCTTGTCTTTTTTGCAGAAATTCGCCGAGATCGAAATGCTGTTTGATGCTTATGTTGAGGAGGCGGAGCAAAAGCATCTGGAGTATCAAAAATTCTTCCTGGCTAAGGATCAAACCATCTCCTCCCTCGAGAAAAACCTCAATCAGGCAAAGAAGCAGGTGGTCCTGGCCCAGATAAATGCTGATCATGAGAAGCATGATCTGCTGGAGGATGCTAAAGTCTCTGCTGCCATCACCATGTACAAGATTAAGCTACAAATGGCCCAGGAGGCTGAGGATCCTGACTTCGACAGGACCATTTGGGACAAGGAGGGCTGGAAGGCAAAGCTGGCTGAGCTAGAGGATGAGGAGGAGGCTACCGAGGTCTTGGCGATTGAGGCAAATGGCAGCGGGAAGGATCAAGCTGGTGGTGATCATGCTGGTGGTGATGCAGCCAAGGTGTGAGCTGCAGAAATGGGCGATGATGGATATTTCTAGACGCGGCCGGAGCCCATTTTTTAGGATTTGGTAGTGGTTTTTAAACAATGATGGGTTGTAACTACTAAACAATAGCTATTAGGGTTGAGGATCATGGATCCTTTGAACAATAGGTAGGATAATAGGTGGTGGAGGGATCCTCTGTTTGGGGGATGAAACCACTTGTTATCCTGCCATCTTTTATTTCCTGCACTTCTAAGACCTATTAACAATGGACACCCTTAGCCAACCCAAGTGGACGGGCCACGTATTGCGGGTAGAAATTTGGGTTGGCAATTTTGACAACCTTAAAAGGGTTTAACTTTTGTGAATAAATAAAACTTTAACTTTTTGGCTATTTCCCGTGTTGTTATCCTTGTGAATTCTTTATTTTTCTACTGTTGTTATTCACTTTCTTTGAATTTGTAAGTAAAGAATAAAGGTTTAGTAAATTATGTTTAAAAGTTTTAGGGTATGATCAAGGATCAAATATCCTATAGTCGACAAGTTCAGAAAAGTTATGTAACTTAAGGATCATTAGTTCTGTTGTCAAAGGATAAGGGTCACTTATATGAATAATGAATAAAATCAAAGTGATTAAGGATCATACCTGAGAATCCAAGTTAGGATCCTAACCCTTTAACATTTATAATCAGGATAACCAAAGGACAAACCTTAGTAAAAGGTAAGGATCTGGAATCCTTAGCTGTTTAACTTCAAAAACCTGAAACATAATATAACTTGGGACTAAGCCAATATAAGAGAAGAGTTAGTAACTGGGGACAAGCCCAACAATTCTGGGGACAAGCCCAATATACTGGGGACAAGCCCAAAGGATAACTGGGGACAAGCCCAAAGGATCTTGTGTAAACTGGAGTATGGCCCTCACTGGCGACTATCCAAACTTAGTGACATGAAAATGCCAAAACCTTAGCTAACGTGAAAACGTTAGAAACCTTAGGAACGGATATATGGTACGTCTACCATTATACGTAGGATCCCGGATACAGCCAGTACAATGAAATTGTCAGCCCCTAAAGCGAGTACTGGTCCCTTTGCCATGAAATGTACCAGGATCATCGTGCGCTACTGGCGATACTGGGGACAGGCCCAAATAATTGGGGTCAAGCCCAAATAACTGGGGTCAAGCCCAAACAACTGGGGTTAAGCCCAAACAACTGGATACTTCTGTGGATACTCAATCCTTTGTCAAGGATATGTCATCTTTCTGCAGAACTCAGAACTAAGTGAAAGAAGGATAAAGGATCCAGGATCCTTCCCCTTATGCATAAGATAATTAAAAAATTAATTAGATTGAAATTACCAGGATGAGGATCCTCCATCCTCTAAGGATCCTTCAAGGATGTGGATCATGAATATTGCTAAGGATAACAAATCCTTATCACATGAAGTATTTCTTCAGATGGACAGCATTCTAAGCTCTTGGTAGTAAATCACCTTCCATTGTTAGCAATCGATATGCCCCCTTTCCAGCCTCAGCTTCAATCAGGTAGGGGCCTTCCCACTTTGGTGCCAATTTTCCATCAGCAGGATTTGTGGTATTCTGAAATGCTTTCCTTAATACCATATCACCAACTTGGAACTTCCTGATCCTGACATTCTTATTGTAGGCTCCAGCCATCCTTTGTTGATAACTAACCATCTTTATCCTTGCCAAATCCCTGAGTTCTTCTATAGTATCCAAATCTTGAACCAAGTTTTCAGCATTTCCTTCAGGATCACGAATGCTTGTTCTTGCAGTAGGAACCACCATTTCTGTAGGGATCACTGATTCTGCCCCAAATACCAAAGAAAATGGAGTTTGGCCAGTAGCATTCTTGGGAATTGTCCTGTTAGCCCATAATACATAAGGTAGTTCTTCTGCCCATTTTCCTTTCTTGGATCCAAGCTTCTTCTTCAAGTTGTTGATGATGATCTTGTTGGATGATTCTGCCTGACCATTAGCTTGTGGGTGGACTGGTGTTGATGTTATCGTCTTAATCCCCAGCTGTCACAAAAGTTAGTAGTTCTACTCCCAATAAATTGGGATCCATTATCACAAATAATTTCAGAAGGGATACCAAATCTAGTAATAATATTTCTTTTGATAAAGGATATCACTTCTTTTTCTATGACTTGAGCAAAGGCTTCAGCCTCTATCCACTTGGAGAAGTAATCAGTCATAGCAAGCATGAACACTCTTCCACCAGGTGCCTTGGGAAGTTTACCAACTATATCCATTCCCCATCTCATAAATGGCCAAGAAGAGGATATATGATGCAAAAGCTCTGCTGGTTGATGAAGGATATTACTATGTCTCTGACAAGGAACACACTTCTTGGCATATTCCACAACATCCTTCTTCATAGTAGGCCAATAGTATCCTGTTCTCAGGATCCTTGAGAATAATGCTCTGCCCCCAGTGTGGTTTCCACAATCTCCTTCATGAAAATCCTTTAGGACTTCTTGGATTTCAGGATCCTCAATGCATCTTAGATATGGTCCCGCAAGGGATCGTTTATATAACATTGTTATGGGTGAAATTCTGAGCCCATATCCTGAGAAATATCTTGGGTTATATCTTGGTTATATGATATCTGTTCACATCTGGGATGCTGATTCAGGATATTGGTAACATCCTGAATGGTATCCTCAGGATCACTAACGGGTTATGTGCAGGTACGCGGGTTAGAAGCTAGCAACGTTCACAAGGACTCATTCCGCGAAAGACTCGGTCCAAGTCGTTCAAATAAAGACGTTGAAGCCGCATTACTCGGTCTACGACGTTAAGAATGGAATATTCGGAGCATCCCATATTTATAGGAATTTTCGTTTGTAATTCGTTACTATAAATAGGTAGGTATATCAGATCGAATAGGACATCACATCAACACTCACTACACTCTTACACTTGTTCTCTAGCAATTTCACTTTCGCACAAAAGCGTTGTAACACTTAGCGATCTGGTCAATATCCTGCACTGTATCCTGACGTTTAAAGCAATAAGAAGAACAAGGCAGCTGCGATTGTCAGCTCCCGAGGTTTTATGCCGGCGATCTAGATTGATCAAGGGTTTTCCTCGTATATCTCGTGTCACCCCCTTTACTTTTTGATCATTGTTTGATCGTAGATACAGCTCAATATCCTGAGCCGTATCCTGAATACTGTTTTTCCAAACAACTTAACCAGCATATTTTCAACACACTTTTTAGCACACTACCTCACTTAACTAATTTGATCACTTAATTGCTTCGGTAATTTTTGACCAAAACAATTTGGCGCCCACCGTGGGGCAAGTGGTGCTCTCTTTACTAAAAATCTTTGTAAAATCGTTAATCGGTTTTCTGTTTTCAAAACGTTTTGCCACATTGTTTACAATGGCCTCAAGATCAAACATGAGCTCCTCCACTATGTCTGCTACAACTTCTGCTACTACTGGTCCGGTGCTTCCACCACCTCCTCCAAGGATGCAATCTTCTTCACAACCTCAGGATATTATCCCTACTCGGAGTATTCAGGGATCTGCTCCCATTTTAGCTTCTAATGATGAAATTCTAACTTTATTTGGAAGTGTGCAGGAACAAATGAGGCAGCAACAGGAAACAAACCAAATGCTGTTAAGGGAAATACAATTCCTGAAGTCTGGCTCGAGCAGATCTGCTGAGGATATTGTCACTCCATTACAACCCTGAACTTTGAACTTCAGTTCGGCTGTGTACACTGAGGATAATAGGGGGAATATTGTGCCCAGCCTTCCTCACAATCATACTCCTGAAATACCCTCCTCGGTCAGGATCTCAACGATGAGGAGCTCAGGATATGCTTCAGGATATGGGCAGAATCCTCAGACGGGTAACATGTCAAATAATAATAATACTTGTTTTGGTCAAAAATTACCGAAGCAATTTAGTGATCAAATTAGTAATGTGAGGTAGTGTGCTAGAAATTTTATAGAAAATATGCTTGTTGAGTTATTTAGAAAATCAGTATTCAGGATACGGCTCAGGATATTGAGCTGTATCTGCGATCAAACAGTGAGCTAATAATGAGTAAAAAGTAAAGGAAATGACACGAGATGTACGAGGAAAGCCCTTGATCAATCTAGATCGCCGGCATAAAACCTCGGGAGCTGACAATCGCAGCTGCCTTGTTCTTCTTATTGCTTTAAACTTCAGGATACAGTGCAGGATATGGACCAGATCGCTAAGTGTTACAATGCTTTTGTATGAAAGTAAGAATTGCTCGAGAGCAAGTGTTAGAGTGTAGCAAGAGTGATTGTGATGTCCTAGTTGATCTGATATACCCACCTATTTATAGTAATGAATTACAAACAATAATCCCTACAAATATGGGCTACTCCGAATATTCCATTATGAACGTTATTGACCGAGTAATACGGCTTCAACGTCTTCATTTGAACGACTTGGACCGAGTCTTCCGCGGAACAAGTCTTGTGAACGTTGTTAGCTTCTATCCCACGTACCTGCACGTAATCCATTAGTAATCCCGAGGATACCATTCAGGATGTTACCAATATCCTGAACCAGCATCCCGGATGTAAACAGATACTACATAAACAAGATATAGATCAAGATATTTTCCAGGATATGGGCTCAGAATTTCACCCATAACAATTGTCCCCAAAAATGTTACCGTTTGATATCCTAACGGTTACATTTTTTCACGGTGGCCAAGGCAATTAAGAGATAAGACTATTGATGTGACAGCTTTCAAGCACCCGGCCTATATTTACTCATCATACCCTATATCTTCTCATCCTCATCTCCTTTTTTACCCACAATCGACAAGAAAAAGGTAATATACTCTCTCCCATCTTCATAACCATCTTTTATTTTACTCCGGCAAGAATTCAGGCGACCAAATGCCTAGGCAAACGCGGTCCAGTTCAGGCGACTCGACTCCCACATTCATCCAACAGAATCTTCTCCAAGAACCGGAGAATGAAACATGCACCTTTGATAGTGCTCATTTGTCGGCTTTGAAATCCTCCGGTATCTTTCCGGAAGGAACCATATTCCGACCCTTTGATAGAGAAATCCGGTCAGATATGGTTTCCACCGAGTGGATTTGTTTCAATGCTTTCCCCTTTACCTTAGGGCTACGATTCCCCTTTCCGGACTTCATTACCGAGTTTTTTAACATCACTAGAATTTCTTTTAGTCAAACCATGCCAATGCTTTGGCGTGTTTTGTCAGTTCTTGACCAAATCAAGAGAAACCACATACCTGACCTTTCCGTCCATGACCTCCCTTTAGCCTACAAGCTTAGATGCCATGGCTCATCTAGATTCCTATTTTATTCTACTTCCGGTGATCCATTGATACTTCGTGCCACCAAAAACGAGGATGGTTGGCAATCCAAGTTTTTCTTCGTAAAAAGGGATTCAATCCCCGGTGGAACGGATTATCCGATGAGATGGTTAAGAAAGGGTAGGACTTAGGGTTTAAGAATGATCCTGTCTCTTATCCTATCTCATATTCTGAACTAATAAATTTTCATTTTTGTGCAGCTGATTTCAGAAAGATTGCACCTCCTCTTGCTAATTCTCAAGAAAGAATAGACGCCATCAGACTTCTTCCGGAGGCATAGAGAAGTTTCAATCCTTCTCCACCAACTCCAAGCCCTCTTTCAAGCGCAAACATGTCTGGTAAGGATCCTGCAAGATATCCTGTACATACATGTTTTTATTTGATATTTTTAGAAGAGATTCAAAATTTCACTCCCTGTGTGCAGATTCCAGCAAAGTCCTAGTCTATCTAGACCTTGATGAACTTGACAGCTATCCAACTCCAGCCATAGTCAAGAAGGAGACTCCTGCTGCTACTAGCTCCAAGCCACTCCCGGCTCCCAAGGCCAATCCAAGAACCCGTGCTTCCGCAGCGAAAAAGAGAAAGGGTCTTGAGGTTAATGCTCCAGGCTCAGAAGGGTTCTCCTATGATGAACTTACTTTCTCTGATTCCTTAGAGCCAATGACATCCTTCCTTAACAAGGTAATATCCTGACGCATATCCTCCATGTATATCCTGCATATATATCCTGCACATATATCCTAACAGGATATCCTGGTAGGATATCTTGGTCAACATACATTCTAACTTTATACCTGTAATTGATGTGCAGGGCCTCCAGCATTTGCTCCACTTGTACAATGATGCTTGTGGTACTGTGGCACTCCATGAAGCCAGGATCAAACAGCTTGAAAGCACCGTTGCTGACCAAGGTGCCATTGCCGAAGCGAAGACCCGGCACTACGAAAGCCTGCTGAAGAAGGTCACCCAAGACGCTGAGGTCAAACTTGCCACCGTTCAAATGGATCATGATCAAGCCCTGATCAACTTCGGAGAGGGAATCAAGGCTTCTGCTATCGTCTCCCTGCTACAAGCACGCATCAAGATGGCCTACGAGGCCAAGGAGACGGGCCTTGTTTGTCCATCTTGGCCAGTTGAATCCTGGGTGGCCAAGTTGAAGGAGCTCGGAGGCAAAGCTGTGCCATTTCCTTCTGAAGCCGGTGAGTCTTCTAAGTCAGCAGAGGTGGTGGTCCAGGCTGGAGACAAGAAGGATGCTGGAGCTGATGCTGGGATGGACATAGGTCAGGATGCTGCGCAGGATGCTGGTCAGGATGCTGGAGCGGAGAAGTCTGAGAAAGTTGGAGGAGATGCCGCTGTGTGAGGGCATTTAGGTGGGCGATGACGGATATACGTGCCAAGGCCAGAGCCCACCTTTTTGAATTTGAATGTTGGTTTGTAGTTCCACAAACAATTTACTTTTCTGCATTTTACTTTCCCGTACCTGAACAATTTACATTTCCTGCATGCTTTTTGAACAATACAACAGTTGAAGGTGGATGGGTCTCGGTTTGAGATGAAGCCTTCAACTGTTGGGTAAATATGGTTATGAACTATAGTGCTCTTAGTGGATGGGCCCTGTTTTGAGGTGAAACTAAGAGCACATCTTTTGATATGTTAATAATATAACTACTCTTTTGACTTTATTATTATTGTCATACAAATTTTACTTGTGAAAATTGTTTGGTTTGAACATTCTTAGGAACACATATCATAAATGTATCCTGGGAGATATCCTGAAAGATATCTTGAAAAGGATATTGAAATATAACCCATAAATTGTCCAAACAAAAAGGAGAGATCATACCAGAGATTCTTAGAGAATCAATTCCAATCCTTTATCATAAGTTTGTCCCCAGTGCATAGTTATAAACTTGGATCCATAACGTATGTCCCCTGTGTTTGCCAAAAACACCAATGTATTTATATTTTGATTCAAATGAATACCGAATACCTCAGGGCAAAACCCATGATATCCTGAAATGAATCCTTAGCATATTTGGGATAAACCCTGATATCTGGGGATAAACCCTAAATTTCATGCACTACAGGCGAGAGTGTATAAACTCCAATTCTTAGAAAGGTGAAAACCTTTAAACCTTTGAGAGTATGAAAATACTCTTTCGTGAGAGAGGGTGATCAATCCTCATATACCTTTAGGATCCAGGATATAGCCAACAGTAACGAAATTGTCAGCCACTTTTACATGAACTGGTCCCGCTACCTTGAACTATACCTAGATAACTTGCGCTCCAGGCGAGGTGTTTAAACCCAATTCGAAAGAAAGGTGAATACCTTTAAACCTTTGAAGGGACCAGGATCCCTTAAACGTGAGAGAGGGGGCCAATCCTCTGATCTTTTGATTTATCCTGAGTATATATCCTGGAGCTATATCCTGAAACATATCCTGCAAAACAATTGTAAACTAAGGTGGGTGTTAGCTTGGCTAACACCCCTCCGATGCTTAAGTCAGTAGTGGGTTCAAGACAATAAACAAAAATATATTTAAAAATAGAATACATACCATTCCGAGATAGAAAATAAATTCTACTCTTACTTGAAATAAAGCTTCAAATGTATTGCATTCCAGGATCTTGGTAGCATATCCCCTTCCATATTTCTGAGTCGATATGCTCCTTTCCCTGCTTCAGACTCGACTTCATAAGGTCCTTCCCATTTCGGAGCTAGCTTGCCATCGGCAGGATTAGTGGTATTTTGAAAAGCCTTTCTTAGCACCCAATCACCAACTCGAAATCTTCTAGTCCTTATGTTCTTGTTATATGCTCTGGGTATTCTTTGCTGATATGCTGCCATCCTTAGCCTTGCTGCATCTCTTTTTTCGTCTATAGTATCCAAATCTTGACATAAGATTTCAGGATTCTGTTCAGGATCCTGCAGCATGGATCTTGCGGTAGGTATCGTCATTTCTGTTGGAATCATCGCCTCCGCTCCGAATACTAAGGAGAATGGGGTTTGGCCGGTTGCATTTTTTACCGTTGTCCTGTCAGCCCATAAAACAAAGGGTAATTCATCTGCCCATCTTCCTTTTTTGGCTCCAAGTCTCTTCTTTAAGTTATTCACTATTATCTTGTTTGAAGATTCAGCTTGTCCATTCGCTTGAGGATGTACCGGAGTAGATGTGATCATTTTGATTCCCCAACTCTTGCAAAAGTCGGTAGCCCTTTTGCTTATAAACTGGGACCCATTATCACAAATGATCTCTGCTGGCACTCCAAACCTAGTCAGGATATTCCTCTTTATGAAGGATACTACTTCTTGGTCTCTAACTTGGACAAATGCTTCAGCCTCAACCCACTTGGAGAAATAATCTGTCATAGCCAACATAAAAACTTTTCCTCCCGGAGCTTTTGGTAACTTCCCTACTATATCCATCCCCCACTTCATGAATGGCCAAGGGGAAACTACAGGATATAATGGTTCAGCTGGTTGATGTAGTATGTTACTATGTCTTTGACATGCATCACATCTTCGAGCATATTCTACAGCATCTTTCCTCATCGTTGGCCAATAATATCCTGTCCTTAATACTTTCGAGAACAATGATCTGCCCCCGGTGTGATTACCACAATCCCCTTCATGTATATCCTGGAGTACTTCTTTGGCTTCAGGATCCTCCAAGCACCTCAAATACGGTCCTGCAAGAGATTTCTTGTACAAAACATTATTTATAATAGTGAACCGTGATACATTCATCCTAAATGCCTTAGGATTTTCATTTTCGGGGATATGTCCTTCTTTGAGATATCTCATAATTGGAGCCGTCCAAGATTTAGGATCCTGTTCAGGATATTCCACTTCAGGATCCTGAATACCCGCTACTGCTTTATCCTGAGGATTCGTTGCAGGATATAAGACATGTAATATTGGTATTTGGGTCCCTTCAGGTATTCTGATTGATGATCCCAAATTTGCTAAGGCATCTGCTTCAGCATTATCCTCCCTTGGTACCTGTTCAAGTGTAAAAACATCGAAATATCCTGCTAATTTTTTGAGAATATCAAGATATTCTATTAACTTCTCACCCTTAACTGCATAGGATCCATTAAAATGGTTAGTAATTAACAAAGAATCAACATATACTTGTAAATTTTTTATATTCATGCTCTTAGCCAATTCTAATCCTGCAATTAAAGCCTCATATTCTGCCTCATTATTGGTAGCAGGAAATTCATACCTAATAGCCTGGGGTAATATGTCCCCCTGTGGCGATTTTAGTAGTATTCCTAATCCTACTCCTCTTACATTAGATGCACCATCAGTATATAATGTCCAGGATCCTGAGGATTCTCCTAACTGTTGAACTTCTAGGTCTACCTCATCCTGAATGTCACTACTGAAATCAGCCACAAAGTCAGCTAAAGCTTGAGACTTTATGGCATTTCTAGGTTCATATACTAAATCATAGGCACTTAACTTTACTGACCACTTGGCCATCCTGCCTGACATTTCTGGCTTTCTAAGCACATTTTTGACAGGATAGTTTGTCTTTACGTGTATCCTATGTGTTTCAAAGTAGTGTCTAAGTTTTGTCGATGCCATAACTAATGCTAGTATTAATTTTTCTAAATGAGAGTACCTAGTTTCAGCATCTAACAAACTTTTACTAACATAATAAACAGGATATTGCTGACCTTCATGGTCTTTTATAAGAACGACACTTACAGCATTCCCTGATACAGCAAGGTACAAGGATAGTGGTTCACCATTTTCAGGTTTCATCAACAGAGGTGCGGTTGAGAGATATCGTTTCAAATCCTGTAGGGCTGCTTCATGCTTCTCACCCCACTCGAATTTTTTGTTCTTCTTCAGGATATCATAAAAATCCTTGCATTTTTCTGAAGATCTTGAGATAAATCTATTCAATGCTGCCACTCGCCCTGTTAGTCGTTGAACATCCTTCATATTTGAGGGTGATTTAATATCCAAGATGGCTTTAATCTGCTCCGGGGTTGCTTCTATTCCTCTTTTGGTCACCATATATCCTAGGAATTTTCCTGCTCCTACTCCAAAATGGCACTTAGCAGGATTCAGCTTCATATTATACTGATCCAGGATATCAAATGCTCCTTTAATATCCTGGAGGTGATCCTGAGCTTTCTTTGACTTTACCACCATATCGTCAATGTACACCTCCATGGTGTCCCCCAGTTTGTCTTTGAACATCATGTTTACCAATCTTTGGTATGTTGCACCTGCATTTTTCAAACCAAAAGGCATAGCTGTATAACAATAAATACCTGTTGGTGTCATGAAGGCAGTATCCTCCTGGTCAGAAGGCTCCATTTGGATCTGTTGAAATCCTGAGGATGCATCCATGAAAGTCAGCATTTCATGCCAAGCAGTGGCATCTACCATTGCATCAATGTGGGGAAGAGGAAATGGGTCTTTAGGACAAGCTTTGTTCAAGTCTGTGTAATCTACACAGACTCTCCATTTCCCGTTTTTCTTCTGTACCACAACCACGTTTGCTAGCCACCTTGGGAACTTGACTTCTCTAATCATTTTGGACTTCAACAATCTTTCAACTTCCTCTTGAATAATCGTATTCCGCTCAGGAGCAAACTTCCTTCTTTTTTGTTGCACAGGCTTGAACGATTTATCAATTCCAAGCTTGTGAGTGATAATATCTTTGGATATGCCTGTCATATCCTCATGCTTCCATGCAAACGTTGACATCCTGCATTTTAAAAAGTTAATTAATTGCTCTTCAATATCCTGAGGGATATTGGTTCCCACGAGCACCGAAATATCGGGATTATCCTGGTCTAGGATAATTTTCTTCACATCCTGCTCCGGATCCTCCACGATATCCTGGACCCGCGTCTTTAATTGCTATGCTGCACTAGGTTTGGTTGAGGATTTCATCGAGGATGAGTAGCACTCCTTCGCCTCCTGCTGGTCGCTATCAACTTTAACAACTCCCCAAGGGGTAGGTATCTTGATGCATTGGTGATATGTTGATGGCACGGCCTTCATATCGTGAATCCATGGTCTTCCCAGTATAATGTTATAGCAGGATAGAGAGTCCATCACACAGAAACGTTGTATCGAGTTGACTCCTTCAACGTATACCGGCAACTTTATCTCTCCCACTGTGTTTCTAGCCTCTCCACTGAACCCAACAAGCACGGTAGACTTTGACGTGATATCCATTGGAGATACATTCATTCTTTTAAGCGTCTCTAGTTGGATTATGTTGACGGAGCTGCCATTATCAACCAATATCCTGCGTACAAAATGGTTAGCCACATATAACGTTATTACCAGAGCATCATGGTGAGGATCCTGGACAGTATCCCTGTCATCAGCATCAAATGTGATCACTTTGTCAGTTGTAAGTGTAGTCATCCTGACAGGTTTGTCTCCCCTTTCGGCCTTAGCTTCTTTTGCATGTCTCTTTGCTGCCGAATACGAAGTTCCACAAATGTCGGATCCTCCTGAAATAAAGTTGATTATCTTGGCATCCGCGGGAGGTGATGCTTCTCGCTCAGGATCCTTCCCAGCATCTTGACCCTTATTCTTCTTTCTTCCTAAGAGATCTTTCAAATATCCCTTGCTTAGAAGATAGCTTATTTCTTTCCTCAGAGCGATGCAATCCTCAGTCATATGTCCGAAATCTTCGTGGAAAGCACACCATTTTGATTTGTCTTTCCAATCTGCTTTTTGTTGATTCTTTCGAGGCCATCTTGCCTTGTCCCCTAGACCCTGCATGGCATACATCAATTCAGGAATGTTAACAGAAAAGCAATATTCAGATAATTCAGGATACTCTTCAGGATCCTCATCTTCGACAGCATTCACTCTCTTGTTCTCATTTCTGCCATATGGCTTAGGCCGATATGACTTGAATGAGGATTCTGACTTCCTGTTAGTTGACTCATAAGTGTTGGATGAGTTCATCCTTTCTTGCATCTTTCTGTCATCCTCCAACCGAATATATCTTAGGGCCCTGTTCCGAGCTTCATCCAGGTTCCTGCATGGGTTCATTACAAGGTCTTGATAAAATTGAGAATCCTTTTGCAGCCCCATCTTGAAAGCTTGCACAGCTGTTGCAACATCAAGATGAGGAATGTCTAGTGATTCCCGGCTGAACTTGTTCACATAATCCCTAAGGGATTCCTGAGGCCCTTGTGTTATCCTGTAGAGATCACTTGTTAATTTTTCAAAGCTTCTACTACAAGAAAACTGACTATTAAATAAATTTACTAAGTGAGCAAAAGATGTAATCGAATGTGGAGGAACATTCAAGAGCCATTTCAAAGCTGATCCTGTCAAGGTTGAACCAAAACCCTTGCACAAGCATGCTTCCTTGAGATCCGGAGGGATAGGGTTAATCTCCATTCTTTCCCTATACTGAGCAATATGCTCCTCAGGATCCGTTGTTCCGTCGTAAAGCTTCATGTTGGGGGTTTGGAACCTCTTTGGAATCTCAGCATCACATATAGGATATGCAAAACGAGATATCTTGTGGCTGTCTTGAGACACTTCCGGGATCGGCTGGACCACCCCGGGTACACTTGATATCATGTCCTTCAACTTCTGAAGTTCCCTAGTAAGTGCTGATGTCACACCTGTATCCTGCAAGGATCCACTATTGTTAGTAGTATGAGTATTATTATTATTTGACATGTTACCCGTTGGAGGATTTTGCCCATATCCTGAAGCATATCCTGAGCTCCTAATGGTCGATATCCTGACCGAGGAGGGTATTTCAGGGGTATGATTCCGAGGAAGGCTGGGCACAATATTCCCCCTGTTATCTTCAGTATACACAGCTGAACTGAAGTTCAAAGTTCTGGGTTGTAATGGAGTGACAATATCCTCAGCAGATCTGCTCGAGCCAGACTTCAGGAGTTGTATTTCCCTTAAAAGCATTTGGTTTGTCTCTTGCTGCTGCCTCATTTGTTCCTGCACACTTCCAAATAAGGTTAAAATTTCGTCGTTAGAAGCTAAAACAGGGGCAGATTCCTGAACACTGCGGGTAGGGATAATATCCTGAGGTCGTGTAGAGGCAGGCATTCTTGGAGGAGGTGGTGGAAGCACCGAACCTGTAGTAGCAGAAGTCGTAGCAGACACAGTAGAGGAACTCATGTTTGATCTTGAGGCCATTATGGACAATGTGGCAAAAAGTTTTGAAAATAGATAACCGATTAGCGATTTACCAAAAAATTTTAGTAAAGAGAGCACCACTCGCCCCACGGTGGGCGCCAAATTGTTTTGGTCAAAAATTACCGAAGAAATTTAGTGATCAAATTAGTAATGTGAGGTAGTGTGCTAGAAAGTTTATAGAAAATATGCTTGTTGAGTTATTTAGAAAATCAGTATTCAGGATACGGCTAAGGATATTGAGCTGTATCTGCGATCAAACAGTGAGCAAATAATGAGTAAAAAGTAAAGGAAATGACACGAGATGTACGAGGAAAGCCCTTGATCAATCTAGATCGCCGACATAAAACCTCGGGAGCTGACAATCGCAGCTGCCTTGTTCTTCTTATTGCTTTAAACTTCAGGATACAGTGCAGGATATGGACCAGATCGCTAAGTGTTACAATGCTTTTGTATGAAAGTAAGAATTGCTTGAGAGCAAGTGTTAGAGTGTAGCGAGAGTGATTGTGATGTCCTAGTTGATCTGATATACCCACCTATTTATAGTAATGAATTACAAACAATAATCCCTACAAATATGGGCTACTCCGAATATTCCATTATGAACGTTATTGACCGAGTAATACGGCTTCAACGTCTTCATTTGAACGACTTGGACCGAGTCTTCCGCGGAATAAGTCTTGTGAACGTTGTTAGCTTCTATCCCACGTACCTGCACGTAATCCATTAGTAATCCCGAGGATACCATTCAGGATGTTACCAATATCCTGAACCAGCATCCCGGATGTAAACAGATACTACATAAACAAGATATAGATCAAGATATTTTCCAGGATATGAGCTCAGAATTTCACCCATAACAATACTCATGCTGCTAACAATAGTGGATCTTTGCAGGATACAGGTATAACATCAGCATTTACTAGGTAGCTTCAGAAGTTGAAGAACATGATATCCAGTGTACCTGGAGTGGTCCAGCCAATCCCGAAAGTGTCCCAAGACAGCCACAGGATATCTCGCTTTGCATATCCTATCTGTGATGCTGAGATTCCAAAGAGATTTCAAACCCCCAACATGAAACTTTATGATGGAACTACGGATCCTGAGGAGCATATTGCCTAGTATAGGGAAAGAATGGAGATTAACCCTATCCCTTCGGAGCTCAAGGAAGCATGCTTGTGCAAGGGTTTTGGTTCTACCTTAACAGGATCAGCCTTGAAATGGCTCCTAAATGTTCCTCCTCATTCGATTACATCATTTGCTCACCTAGTGAATTTATTTAATAGTCAGTTTTCTTATAGTAGAAGCTTTGAAAAACTAACAAGTGACCTCTACAGGATAACACAGGGGCCTCAAGAATCCCTAAGGGATTATGTGAACAAGTTCAGCCGGGAATCCTTAGACATTCCAGATCTTGATGTTGCAACAGCTGTGCAAGCTTTCAAGATGGGGCTGCAAAAAGATTCTCAATTTTACCAAGACCTTGTAATGAACCCATGCAGGAACTTGGATGAAGCTCGAAACAGGGCCCTAAGATATATTCGATTGGAGGATGACAAAAAGATGCAAGAGAGGATGAACTCATCCAACACCTATGAGTCAACTAACAGGAAGTCAGAATCCTCATTTAAGCCATATCGTTCTAAGCCATATGGTAGAAATGAAAACAAGAAAGTGAATGCTATCGAAGACGAGGATCCTGAAGAATATCCTGAATTATCTGAATATTGCTTTTCTGTTAACATTCCTGAATTGATGTATGCCATGCAGGGTTTAGGAGACAAGGCTAGGTGGCCTCGAAAGAATCAACAAAAAGCCGATTGGAAAGATAAGTCAAAATGGTGTGCCTTCCACGAAGATTTCGGACATGTAACTGAGGATTGCATTGCTCTAAGGAAAGAAATAAGCCATCTTCTAAGCAAGGGATATCTGAAAGATCTCTTAGGAAGAAAGAAGAATAAGGGTCAGGATACTGAGAAGGATCCTGAGCGAGCAGCGTCACCTCCCGCGGATGCCAAGATAATCAACTTTATTTCGGGAGGATCTGACATTTGTGGGACTTCGTATTCGGCGGCGAAGAGACATGCAAAAGAAGCTAAGGCCGAAAGGGGAGACAAACCTGTCAGGATGACTACCCTCACAACTGACAAAGTGATCACATTTGATGCTGATGACAGGGATACTGTCCAGGATCCTCATCATGATGCTCTGGTAATAACATTATATGTGGCTAACCATTTTGTACGCAGGATATTGGTTGATAATGGCAGCTCCGTCAACATAATCCAACTAGAGACTCTGTAGAGAATGAATGTATCTTCGATGGATATCACTTCGAAGTCCACCGTGCTTGTTGGGTTCAGTGGAGAGGCTAGGAACACAGTGGGAGAGATAAAGTTACTAGTATATGTTGAAGGAGTCAACTCGATACAATGTTTCTATGTGATGGATTCTCTATCCTGATATACCATCATACTGGGAAGACCATGGATTCACGATATGAAGGCTGTGCCATCAACATATCACCAATGCATCAAGATCCCTACCCCTTGGGGAGTTGTCAAGGTTGATAGTGATCAGCAAGAGGCGAAAGAATGCTACTTATCCTCGATGAAATTCTCAACCAAGCCTAGTACAGCATAGCAATTAAAGATGCGGGCACAGGATATCGTGGAGGATTCGGAGCAGGATGTGAAGAAAATTATCCTGGATCAGGATAATCCTGATATCTTGGTGCTCGTAGGAACCAATATCCCTCAGGATATTGAAGAGCAGTTAACTAACTTTTTGAAATGCAGGATGTCAATGTTTGCATGGAAGCATGAGGATATGACAGTATATCCAAAGACATTATCACTCACAAGCTTGGAATTGACAGATCATTCAAGCCTGTTCAGCAAAAAAGAAGGAAATTTGCTCCTGAGCGGAATACGATTATCCAAGAGGAAGTTGAAAGATTGTTGAAGTCCAGGATGATCAGAGAAGTCAAGTTTCCAAGATGGCTAGCAAACGTAGTCGTGGTACAGAAGAAAAATGGGAAATGGAGAGTCTGTGTAGACTACACAAACTTGAACAAGGCTTATCCTAAAGACCCATTTCCTCTTCCTCACATTGATGCAATGGTGGATGCTACTGCCGGGCATGAAATGTTGACCTTCATGGATGCATCCTCAGGATTTCAGCAGATTCAAATGGAGCCTTCTGACCAGGAGGATACTGCCTTCATGACACCAACAGGTATTTATTGTTATACGACTATGCCTTTTGGGTTGAAAAAATGCAGGTGCAACATACCAGAGATTGGTAAACATGATGTTCAAAGACAAGCTGGGGGACACCATGGAGGTATACATTGACGATATGGTGGTAAAATCAAGGAAAGCTCAGGATCACCTCCAGGATATTAAAGGAGCATTTGATATCCTGGATCAATATAACATGAAGCTAAATCCTGCTAAGTGTCATTTCGGAGTGGGGGCAGGAAAATTTCTAGGATATATGGTGACCAAAAGAGGAATAGAGGCGAGTCCGGAGCAGATTAAAGCCATCTTGGATATTAAATCACCCTCAAATATGAAGGATGTTCAACGATTAACAGGGCGAGTGGCAGCATTAAACAGATTTATTTCAAGATCCCCAGAGAAATGCAAAGAGTTTTATAATATCCTGAAGAAGAACAAGAAATTCGAATGGGGTGAGAAGCATGAAGCATCCCTGCAGGATTTGAAGCAATATCTTTCAACTGCACCTCTACTGATGAAGCCAGAGAATGGTGAACCACTACCCCTATACCTCGCAGTATCAGGGAATGCTGTAAGTGCCGTCCTTATAAAGGATCATGAAGGTCAGCAATATCCTGTTTATTATGTTAGTAAAAGTTTGTTAAATGCTGAAACTAGGTATTCTCATTTAGAAAAATTGATACTAGCATTAGTTATGGCATCAACGAAGCTTAGACATTACTTTGAGACACATAGGATTCATGTTAAAACAAATTATCCTGTCAAAAATGTGCTTAGGAAACCAGAGATGTCAGGCAGGATGGCCAAGTGGTCAGTAAAGTTGAGTGCTTATGATTTAGTATATGAACATAGAAATGCCATAAAGTCTCAGGCTTTAGCTGACTTTGTGGCTGATTTCAGTAGTGACATTCAGCATGGGGTAGACCTAGAAGTCCAACAGTTAGGAGAATCCTCAGGATCCTGGACGTTATATACTGATGGTGCATCTAATGTAAGAGGAGTAGGATTGGGAATACTACTAAAATCGCCACAGGGGATATATTACCCCAGGCTATTAGGTGTGAATTCCTTGCTACTAATAATGAAGCAGAGTATGAGGCTTTAATTGCAGGATTAGAGTTGGCTAAGAATATGAGTATCAAGAATTTGCAAGTATATGTTGACTCCTTGTTAATTACTAACCATTTTAATGGATCCTATGCAGTTAAGGGTGAGAAATTAATCGAATACCTCGATATTCTCAAAAAATTAGCAGGATATTTTGATGTTTTTACACTTGAACAGGTACCAAGGGAGGATAATACTGAAGCAGATGCCTTAGCAAATCTGGGATCATCGATCAGGATACCAGAAGGGACCCAAATACCAATATTACATATCTTGTATCCTGCAACGAATCCTCAGGATAAAGAAGTAGCGGGTATT
The DNA here is from genome assembly GCA_030545235.1 of Helianthus tuberosus. Taxonomy (NCBI): domain Eukaryota; kingdom Viridiplantae; phylum Streptophyta; class Magnoliopsida; order Asterales; family Asteraceae; genus Helianthus; species Helianthus tuberosus. Next base: position 12,278,308 of record CM060436.1, read on the forward strand.
CAGGATCCTGTAGCAGAGTATCCTGAAAAGGATCCTAAATCCTGGACGGCTCCAATCATGAGATATCTCAAGGAAGGACACATCCCCGGAGATGAAAATCCTAAGGCATTTAGGATGAAGGTATCACGATTCACTATTATAAATAATGTTTTATACAAGAAATCTCTTGTAGGACCGTATTTCAGGTGCTTGGAGGATCCTGAAGCCAAAGAAGTACTTCAGGATATACATGAAGGGGATTGCGGTAACCACACTGGGGGCAGATCATTGTTCTCGAAAGTATTAAGGACAGGATATTATTGGCCAACGATGAGGAAAGATGCTGCAGAATATGCTCGAAGGTGTGATGCATGTCAAAGGCATAGTAACATACTACATCAACCAGCTGAACCACTATATCCTGTAGCTTCCCCTTGGCCATTCATGAAATGGGGGATGGATATAGTAGGGAAGTTACCAAAAGCTTCGGGAGGAAAAGTCTTTATGCTAGCAATGACGGATTATTTCTCTAAGTGGGTTGAAGCTGAAGCATTTGTTCAAGTTAGAGACCAAGAAGTAGTATCCTTCATAAAGAGGAATATCCTGACCAGGTTTGGGGTACCAGCTGAAATCATTTGTGATAATGGGTCCCAGTTTATAAGTAAGAGGACTACTGACTTTTGCAAGAGTTGGGGAATCAAAATGATCACGTCTACTCCGGTACATCCTCAAGCGAATGGACAAGCTGAATCCTCAAACAAGATAATTGTCAATAACTTAAAGAAGAGACTTGGAGCCAAAAAAGGAAGATGGGCAGAAGAATTACCCTTTGTTTTGTGGGCTGATAGGACAACGGTAAAGAATGCAACCGGCCAAACCCCATTTTCCTTGGTATTTGGAGCAGAAGCAGTGATTCCAACGGAAATGGCGATACCTACTGCAAGATCTATCCTACAGGATCCTGAACAGAATCCTGAAGCCTTATGTCGAGATTTGGATACTATAGATGAAAAAAGAGATGCAGCAAGGCTAAGGATGGCAGCATATCAACAAAGAATATCCAGAGCATATAACAAGAATATAAGGACTAGGAGATTTCGAGTTGGTGATTGGGTGCTAAGAAAGGCTTTTCAAAATACCACTAATCCTGCCGATGGCAAGCTAGCTCCAAAATGGGAAGGACCATATGAAGTTGAGTCAGAAGCTGGGAAAGGAGCATATCGACTCAAGAATATGGAAGGGGATATGCTACCGAGATCCTGGAATGCAATACACTTAAAGCTCTATTTCAAGTAAGAATAGAATTTAATTTCTATCCCAGAATGGTATGTATTCTATCTCTTTTAAATATATTTGTTTATTATCTTAAACCCAATACTGACTTAAGCATCGGAGGGGTGTTAGCCAAGCTAACACCCACCTTAGTTTGCAGTTGTTTTGCAGCATATGTTTCAGGATATAGCTCCAGGATATGCACTCAGGATAACTCGAAAGATTAGAGGATTGGCCCCCTCTCTCACGTTTAAGGGATCCGGATCCCTTCAAAGGTTTAAAGGTATTCACCTTTCTTTCGAATTGGGTTTAAACACCTCGCCTGGAGCGCAAGTTATCTAGGTATAGTTCAAGGTAGCAGGACCAGTTCATGTAAAAGTGGCTGACAATTTCGTTACTGTTGGCTATATCCTGGATCCTGAAGGTATATGAGGATTGATCACCCTCTCTCACGAAAGGGTATTTTCATACTCTCTAAGGTTTAAAGGTTTTCACCTTTCTAAGATTTGGAGTTTATACACTCTCGCCTGTAGCGCATGAAACTCAGGGTTTATCCCCAGGATATTAAGGGTTTATCCCCAGTATGCTAAGGATTCATTTCAGGATATCAAGGGTTTTGCCTCAGGGTGTTCGGAATTTATTCAAGCCAAAGTGTGAATACATTTGCATTTCTGTGTCGAACACAGGGGACATACATTATACTATTCAAAGGATGGATCCAAGTTTGTAAGTGTGCACTGGGGACATACTTATGATGGAAGATTGAAATTGATTCTTTAAGAATCTCTGGTATGATCTCTCCTTTTTATTTGGATAATTTACAGATTGTATTTTAGTATCCTAAGCAGGATATCTTTCAGGATACACTTACAATGGGTTCCCAAATATGATCAAACAAAACTATTTTTATAAGTAAAATTTGTGCACTAATAACAACAATGGTAAGGCCAAAAGAAAAGTTACATTATTAACATAGCAAAAGTTTGTGCTTTTGGTTTCATCTCAAACCGAGATCCATCCACCAAAAGCACAATTAGTCTTTAAACGTATTTACCCAACAGTTGAAGGTTTCATCTCAAACCGAGACCCATCCACCTCCAACTGTTGTATTGTTCAAAAAGCATGCAGGAAATGTAAATTGTTCAGGTGCAGAAAAGTAAAGTGCAGAAAAAGTAAATTGTTTTGGGGATTAAAAACCAACATTCAAATGTAAAAAGGTGGGCTCCGGCCTTGGCACATATATCCATCATTGCCCACCTGAATGCCCTCACACAGCGGCATCTTCTCCAACCTTCTCTGCCTTTTCAGCTTCAGCATCCTGAGCAGCATCCTCACCAGCATCTGTCCCAGCATCCTCTCCCGCATCCTTCTTATCTCCAGCCTTGTCTACCACCTCTGCTGACTTAGAGGATTCTCCGGCTTCAGCAGGAAGTGGCACAGCTTTGCCTCCAAGCTCCTTCAGCTTGGCCACACAGGATTCAACCGGCCAGGATGGGCATACAAGGCCTGTCTCCTTGGCCTCGTAGGCCATCTTGATGCGTGCTTGTAGCAGGGAGACGATAGCAGAGGCTTTGATTCCTTCCCGGAAAGAAACCATGGCCTGTTCGTGATCCATTTGGACAGTGGCAAGTTTGAGCTCAGCATCTTGGGTGACCTTCTTCAGCATGCCCTCGTAGTGCCGGGTCTTTGCTTCAGCAATGGCACCTTGGTCGGCAACGGTACTTTCGAGCTGTTTAATCCTGGCTTCATGGAGTACAGCAGTACCACAGGCATCGTTGTACAGGTGGAGCAAATGCTGGAGGCCCTGGACATCAAATTCAGGTATGAGTCAGAATATATTAACCAGGATATCTTGTTAGGATATCCTATCAGGATATATGTGCAGGATATGTAGCAGGATATTACCTTGTTGAGGAAGGATTTCATTGGCTCTAAGGAGTCAGAAAAGCTGAGTTCATTGTAGGAGAACCCTTCTGGACCTGGAGCACTGACTTCAGGACCTTTCCTTTTTTTTGTTGTGGAAGCACGAGTCCTCGGATTAGCCTTAGGAGCCGGGAGCGGCTTGGAGCTGGTGGCAGCAGGGGTCTCTTTCTTGACCGTGACTGGAGTAGGGTAGCTGTCAAGTTCGTCAAGGTCTAGGTAGACTGGAACCTTGCTGGAGTCTGCATACAGGGAGTAAAATTTCTCCTAAGTATATCAAATAAGGACATGTATGTACAGGATATTTTGCAGGATCCTTACCAGACATGTTTGCACTAGAAAGAGGACTTGGAGATGGTGGAGACGGGTTGAAACTTCTTTCAGCCTCTGGAAGGAGTCTGATGGCGCCAATCCTTTTTTGTGAATCAACAAGGGGAGGTGCAATCTTCCTAAAATCAGTTGCGTGCACAACAGAAAAAAGAAAGTTGATCAGTTCAGGATATGGAACAGGATAAGAGGCAGGATCATCCTTAAACCCTAAATCCTACCCTTTTTCAACCATTTCACCGGATATTCCGTTCCACCAGGGATTGAGTCTCTTTTTACAAAGAAGAACTTAGATTGCCAATTATCCTCGTTCCTGGTGGCACGAAGTATCAGCGGGTCGCCGGAGGTGGAATAAAACAAAAATCTACATGATCCGTGGCATCTAAGCCGGTAAGCTAGGGGGAGATCATGAACAGAAAGATCAGGGATGTGGTTTTTCTTAATCTGATCAAGAACGGACAGAACACGCCAAAGCATCGGCATTGTTTGGCTAAAAGAGATTTTTGTAATGTTGAAGAATTCGGTGATAAAGTCTGGAAAGGGGAACTGTAACCCTAAGGTGAAGGGAAAGTGTTGGTGCACTAAATGTCTGCTGATTACGTCATTATCAAGTCTTATGTCTAGGATTGTTTGAATGATCACACAATAGGGTTTAAGTTAGGGTTTTTATGTGTTATACACATGATTTCGCTTGAGAGGATATGAGTTTGCTTGAAGCGAAATCAACACATGAGATTTCGCTTCAGTATCAAGCGAAATCAACACATGAGGTTCGCTTCAGCCTCAAGCGAAATCATATGCTCTATATATAGGTAGATCATTTGAAGCGAATCAGAAGTTGTCATTGTATGTGAGTCAAGGTGCTGCTGAATTTTTGTTAGAAAATCATTATAAAGACTCAGAAGGCATTAATAGAAAGAAAATTAAAGAGAACAAAGCTGTTATGACTTTGTATACATTGATTCCGCCTTTGTATTCAGAGATGAACACCTTAACTGACTTTTAGAGGTCGTACAACGGTCCAACAAGTGGTATCAGAGCTCAGGACAAGGAGTTCATACCATAGCAGCGGATTATCTTCTTTCTACTCATTTCTTTTTACGTTTTTCAGATCTGAACAAGTTCCAACGGTCGAAATGGTCTAATTTTTGAGTATAATGTGTAAAACTGAGTTTTAACAAAGCCTACAAAGTTTCGGACTTAAATTCAGATTAAAACTCATTAATATTGACCTAAAACAGGGTTTCGCTTGAAGTTGTTCGTAGATAACAGGTTGTTTTCGCTTCAAGACAGACATTTTGAACGATTTCGCTTGAAACAGTTTCCTGAAGCGAAACAGATTCCTGAAGCGAAATAGATTCCTGAAGCGAAACAGATTCCTGAAGCGAAATAGTGGTTTCGCTTGAACAGTTGAAGCGAAACAGTTGGTCTCGCTTGAAACTGATTGGATTGAAACTTGTTCTGTTGAAGCGAAATAGAGAATTTCGCTTGAATCAGTTTTGTTGATTGATTTCGCTTGAACAGTTTTATTAAACTGTTTTCGCTTGAACTTGTTGATTTCTCAAAACCTAAAATTTTTCTAAGTGTTTGACTGATTTTTTTTAGGTACGTTCACAATGGATGATATTTTCTTGATATGTTTAGTTGTATGAAAAATGAATCGGTGTGTAAAATGATTGAAAGGTTCGGTCATCTGAAGCTGGAATTAGCAAGACATGATATCAGATATTCAGATGATGAGCAAGTAGACAAGTTGTTCGATTCATTGCCAGACGAGATGGAATGGAGATATTATGCTCTCATGCTTAAAAACACTATTCCTTCTGAATTGTTGACTCCAGATGTGTTGATTGAAAGACTGGAAAGTCATGAGCTAGAGCTGAAGAAAACATTTAAAGTTAATAATTCATCTTATCAGCAGAATCTGGATTTATACTATCCAAAGAGCATGATGCCGAAAGCTACTTCTCCAAAGACTGCATTTTCTGCTGAGAACGTTTCTTCAACAAGCAAAGAAAGTCAAAGCAATTCAAGCAGTGGAGGCCATAGTGGTTATCACAGTGGATCTACATCTTCTGCAAATCATTCTGATGCGAAGTTTTCTTGCAATATAGCGATAGATCTGAAGAATGCACAGAATTTTGATGAGGAGTCGGCCAAGCAACAAATGGTCTTTCTGGCGTCTGTTTTGGAATCCTATGAAGGATTGGTGGCTGGAAAAATTGGGAATACAAATCTGAAGAAAGAAGACTACGATCAGATAGACCCTGAAGAAATGGAGCTGATCGACATTCGTTGGGCAATGGCAAGTGCAGTTCGACGTGCACAACGCTTCATGGAGATTACAGGGAGAAAAACGATTGGTGGTCCGTCTACAAAACTGGGGTTCGACAAGTCAAAAGTAACATGTTTTAAGTGTAAGCAGAAGGGTCATTTCAAACGGGAATGCAGGAATGCATATGCTGATGAGTCAGAGAATCCGTTTCGAGATGATTATTACAAAAAGGCAATCTACCATCAGAATAAATCTGAGCCGCCTAGATTGAAGCAGGTTGAAGATAATAGAGACAAATCAAGGGCTCTTGCTGTGATTTATGATGATGAGGGGTATGATTGGAGTAAGGAAGTTCTACCGGAAGAAGATGCGGTGGGTTACGCATTCATGGCAAGCAATGATGAACCTAAGCCATGGAAAGATGATCGTACTGAGGAACAAAAGTATCAATACCGGAAGATGACTGCTGAAACCAAGATTATCAGACTTTCTGGTATCTTTCTGGAAGCTAGAAGAGCAAACAGATGGGATCCAGATAGAGAGTGCTATCTTGATAGATATGGCAACATTGCGATTGATGACAAAACGTTAGATATCGAAGCCATTATCAAGGAGTACAAAGAAGAAGATGAATATTGGCAGCACAAGTGGTGGGGAACACCAACTTCGAAAATGATTGAAGAAGAGAAAGAGAAAGAGAGAGAGGAGAAAGAGAAGAAAGAAAAGCAGGTTGATACAGGCTTAATCGATACTACGCAAGAGTTGACAGCTAAGAACCTGGGAGTGATGGCTGACAAAGTGCTAGCTGCAAAAGCACTTGAGGTAGATCCTAATTCGGTTACTGAGTCAAAGAGGTCGGTCAGTCAAAATGTGTCAACAAATGCGTCAGGTAACAAGAATGCGTCAGGTAACAAGATTGATGGAAATGCTGACTGCAAAAATTGCACCAAACAATGCAATTTTTGTAGCACTGTCACGTATCTTAACAATGAGAAAATTCAGAATCTGACAACAAAGGTTAGAAATGTTGAAAATCAGATTCTCGATCGTGACAAAAGTGTAAGAGCTTCAACTGAACGGATCAAAGAATTAACGGTTCAAATTGAAAATGATAAAACTGAACGTGAGAAAATAAAATCTGAAAATGAAAAGTTAATTCTTGAAAACCGTCAAATTTCTGAAAAGTTTGAGAAATTGAAAAACATTGTCAAAGATAGTGATGATCGTAATGGCAAAACATTTAAAGAAAATGAACATCTAAGAGCTGTTTTGAGATTAAAAGAAGAATCGATTAATGAACAACTGGATCAAATTGCTAAACTGAAACTTAAAGTTCAAGAAGCTGAAATTGAGAATGAACGAATCCAGTTGAAGCTTAACAGCTATAAATCAGCAAGCTTTGTTTTGCAGCATATTGTTCCTAAACCTATAGGGAAAAACAAAGATGGCGAGGATGTGTTTTCTGATGGAACGGGTGTAGGTTTTCACAAAGTTCCACCGCCAATTTTAGACAACTACACGAAAAAGCAGTCTAGTTTGGTGGAAATTGAGGAAGAAAGTGATGTTAAACTTCCTGAAAACATTGATGTCACGTTCACATCTTCCAATGACGAGGGTGTCCAAAGTGATGTGGTAAAAAGTGTGGTAGACAAAGTGCTTAAACCGGATTGTGACACTTCTGAGGAGGATGGGTGTTTCTTTGATAAATACATTCCGAAACAAAAGTCCAAACACAACTTAAGTGATGAACCGGGTCTTGTGATGTACAAGATGGCTGGATCTGATAAGTTGTATTCGGATTCTGAGTTTCCCATTGAGAATGTTAATGTGAAAAAGTTGACAAATGTTTTCAAGTTAGTTGAAGTTGAGTTGTCAGAGGTGAACAATTTGAGTCAAACAAAAAGGCAAATGAATTTTGAGAAAGATAAAGCTTATTACAAAAAGCCTATTGTTCCACCACGTTTTTATAATAACAATCGAAACAATTGGTCGGGTGGTTATCGAGGTGGTAAGAGTTATCAGAAAAAGAGTTTTCAAAACAGAAAGTTTGCTGAAAAGAAGGTGTTTGTAAATGGTTCAAGTTCACTTTCTGATGAGGAAAATGAAATCTTTTCAAAATCAAATAAAGAGTTCTTTGAGAAGAGAGCTTCGCAGGCTCAGTCTGAAGGCACGAGTCGAGTAGCTGATACTCGTACTTGTTTTAGATGTGAACAAGTTGGTCATATTGCACGAAAGTGTACATATGTGAAGCCTAGGACTGAAGCTGTGAAGGTTCAACAAAAGAAGGTTGATGTGAAGGGTAAAGCACCAATGTATGTTGAGAAGAAAGTGATAGAGAATCAAAATGTTAAAAATGACAATATCAAAGTGAAAAATGAATCCGTAAAGAAAGTGGTAACTAAAAATGACAAATTTTATAAACGGGTTGCATTAACTGAACAAATTTGGAAACCAAAAACAGAGAAGAAAATTTCAACTTCTGAAGTGAAAAAAGGCTGAAGAATCAATTACGGTTGATTATGATGCAAATTTTCCACCTTTGAAGGCTGAAAATTTTAAAATTCAAGTTGCTAGAGTCAAGGTTACACCTAAGGCTGATGAGGCCTGGGTGGACACCATGTTCGAATAAGCAGTTTGAATTGCCGGAGCTTCCTGGATCGCGAAGCATGAATCGGCATCTTTCTTGAAGTTGTTTAAGTCGTAGTTTGTTTTGTGCAGGATCTTCCACAACTGATATCCAGATGGATTATGGATAGTGGTGCATCTCGACATATGACAGGAAAAACTGCATTGCTTTATGATGTGAGAAACATTAATGGTGGTTATGTGGGATTTGCTGGTCATGAAGGTGGTCGAATTGTAGGTGAAGGAACGTTATCCAATGGGATTGTAACGTTTGAGAGAGTTAACTACATCACTGAGCTGGAGAATAATCTGCTTAGTATTTCGCAGATTTGTGACAATCAGTATACTACTCACTTCACTGATAAAGAATGTTTGATTCTGAAACCTGGTTTTGTTATCCCTGAAAAATGGATTATTATGAGGGCACCTAGAGTGAATGATTTATATGTGTTAGATATGTCTGTAGCTACTACAACTACTGGTCAAGCACATTGTTTCGTGTCTAGAGCAACTGAGAAAGAATCAAGATTGTGGCACCGAAAGATGGGGCATATACATCTTAGGAAGATGAATCACTTGGTGCACAATGATTTGGTATTGGGTGTTAATATCAAAGGTTTTCATCTGGAAGGGGAGTGCATTAGTTGCATCAAAGGCAAGCAGAAGAAAAAGTCACACCCTACAAAGCAAGTCAATTCAGTTTCGAGACCTCTGGAGAGACTTCATATGGATTTATTTGGTCCGGTGAATGTCAAAAGTCTTACTGGAGATTACTATTGTTTGGTCGTTACTGATGATTATTCCAGATTTTCGTGGGTATCTTTCTTGAAGACGAAAGATGAAACATTTGACAGTTTGATGGGTCTGTTCAGGAAGATTGAGAATTTGTACCAAAGGCGTATCAAGAGAATTCGAAGTGATAATGGTACCGAATTCAAGAACAGTAAGATGGAAGAATTTTGTGATGAAAGAGGTATTTTGCATGAGTTTAGTGCTCCGTACACTCCGCAGCAGAATGGAGTCGCAGAACGCAAAAACCGGACACTAATCGAGACGGCTAGAACTATGCTCGCAGATTCAAAGTTACCGATAAATTTTTGGGCTGAAGCTGTTTCTGCCGCATGCTATACGCTCAACAGGGTTCTTACTGTCAAGAAGTTCAACAAAACATGCTTTGAGCTAATCAATAATCGCAAACCGAATTTGAAGTATCTAGAACCGTTCGGGTCACCTTGTACGGTTATAGAGCCTTTTGGGAAGTTTGGTCCGAAGTGCATTGAGGGTATATTTGTTGGTTATGCAAATCCATTGCGACGTGTCTTCGTTCCAACTGAAAAGCGGATTATTGAAGCTACAAATGTTGAATGTCAAGGTTATACTATGCCGCCGCAGAATCCTGGTGATTCATGGCGTTATCATTATGACAAACTTTGGGATTCGTTTGACATGAGAGAAGAATCAGAGGATGATGAAGATTTCTTTGATGAGTTGGATATTTTGCGTGAATATGAGTCGCAGTTAAGGTTCCCAGCTGAGTATTCAAGAAGACCACGGGAAACTTCAAATGATGATGAAGCAGGTCCAAGTAATGCTGGTGAACATGATGATGTCCAACAGAATGAAGTTGCTCAGGATAATCAGTTGGTTCAGAATGATAATCTAGAAGCTGAAAACATGCCAGTATTTGATCACGGTGATTCAGATTCAAATTCTGAGGGGGAGCAAATTCAGATTTCAAGTCAAACAAACCAAGTTGGTGAACAAGATGCAGAGCAGAATGTTACTAATCTGGAGGGAAATGTAGATGTTCCGAGTGAAGTGATGCCGCGAACTTTTTCATATCATCCAGAGGAGTTGATCATAGGAGAATTGCAGACAGGCGTTCGCACTCGAAATCAGATTGATAAAGGGCTTACATGTTTTTATACAAAAGTTGCTCCTTTGCAAACTGAGTTCTCATTAAGTTGTTTTATCTCGCAGGTTGAACCAAGAACTTACAAAGAGGCGCTTACTGAAGACTCTTGGGTCAATGCTATGCAGGAGGAACTTAGTCAATTCGAGAAATTGGGAGTGTGGAAGTTAGTTGATTTGCCGGATGGTCATAGGAAAATTAACACTAAGTGGGTATTTAAGTGTAAGAGGGACGATAGAGGAGTTGTCGTAAGGAACAAAGCTCGACTCGTTGTTCAGGGATTTAGTCAACAGGAGGGAATTGATTTTACCGAAGTCTATGCTCCTGTAGCACGACTAGAAGCTATCAGAATTTTCTTAGCATTTGCGTCTTGGAAGAACTTTAAAGTTTATCAGTTGGATGTTAAATCGGCGTTTCTTTATGGGAAGGTTAAAGAGGAGGTTTATGTCGGTCAGCCGCCGGGCTTTACCGATCCAATCCACAAAAACAAGGTCTACTTATTGGACAAAGCGCTGTATGGTTTACACCAGGCCCCGAGAGCTTGGTACGAGACTTTGTCTCAACACCTACTAGCCAACAAGTTCATTCGTTGAAAAGTGGATGCCACTCTCTTCACTAAAGTCGTTGATGGTCATCTTCTGATAGTTCAGATTTATGTGGACGATATAATCTTTGGGTCAACAAATGAAAATCTATGCAAAGATTTTGAATCAGTGATGAAGCAGAAGTTTGAAATGTCATCAATGGGGGAGATGAAATTCTTTCTGGGATTACAAGTTGAACAACTTCCTGAGGGAATTTTCATTCATCAGTCAAAGTACGTTCATGATATTCTAGAGAAATTTGGGATGTCAAGTTCTACTCCAGCTGCTACCCCACTTGCAACAAATCATGGGATTCACACAGATCTCACCGGAGACAGGGTTGATGAGACGTTTTACCGATCCATGATAGGTTCTTTAATGTACCTAACTGCTTCACGTCCTGATATTATGTACCCAACGTGCCTCGCAGCAAGATTTCAGTCTAACCCGAGAGCATCGCACATGATTATTGTGAAGAGGATATTGCGCTACCTGAAAGGAACTCCTTCATTGGGGTTGTGGTATCCTAGAAAAGGCGACTTTATGCTCGAAGGGTATTCCGATTCGGATTTCGGATGCTGCAAAGTCAATTCAAAATCAACAACTGCAGGATGCCAGTTTTTTGGTCCTAGATTGGTTACCTGGCAGTGTAAGAAACAAACGTCTGTGGCGTTATCTACTTGTGAAGCGGAGTATGTTTCTGCTAGCAGTTGCTGCTCTCAGATCTTGTGGATACAGCAACAGATGCGCGACTACGGTTTGCAGTTTCTTAACACACCTCTTTTTGTTGATAATGAGGCCGCAATAAATATAACTAAAAATCCAGTACATCACGCTAAAACTAAACACATAGAAATTCGTCATCACTTTATTCGTGATTGCTTTGAGAAAAAGTTGATACGAATTGAGAAAATCCACACTGACGAACAGAAAGCTGATTTACATACCAAAGCTTTTGATAAAAATCGGTTTATATATTTGTTAAAACTGAATGGTATGAAGCTTCTGTCGGTGTCGGATGGCATTATTGGCGTTGATGAGAGTACAGTTGCGGATGAAGACGAGAAACAATCTGCAATGGTTTGTCGAATTTTTACTTGTTTTGGTATTTAGGGGGAGTAGATGTTTGTACATAGTTATGTTTTCAGAAAATACAAAAACAGTAAAAAATGCAAAAATACAAAAACATGATAAAATCTGAAAAAGAGCTTGTGTATATAGGGAAAATGATAGTACATCAGCTAGACGATCACAGTATGCTAAAGATTTGAAAAGTATAAAAGAGGTAAACAATCTTACGGATGATGTGTCGATAGGTTTTCATACATTTAGTAGATTTATTCGGGATATAAACCTAAAATTCAAACTTGTGAATTCGTGGGGAACACTACTTGGATATATAGGTAACCCCTGAAATCTCGTTTGAAAGGTCTCTTAATCTGATATACTAGGTCTTTATACTCTATGATGTCTGGGGTATTATTCCGGGACTTCTGCTGAACGGTGGTTCTGACCTAGTCCCTGGCTAATACTTGCTGCAATGCTTGAAACACAGCATTAAACCCTCAGCATGCTGAAACAATAAAATTGATATATGCTGCTGTTGTAAGCAAAAAGATCCTCTAAAGGGGACACACCGAAAAGTCGAAGCTGATATCTCTCTGCGTATACGGAAGTATCGATCTGAGATCCCTCGGCCCTCGCATTCCTAAATTATATACAGATATCATTGTAGTATTTTCACCTGTAAGACTGATTATTGAGATTCTGGACACGGGAGTATATTCAAGAGGTGGGACACATGAATGATCTAAGTTTTTAATTCATCTAAATCGTATCCTGAGTAAGTTGAAATTTGTGTGGGAATTTAAGATGGATCAGTATATCGACAATCGAGGTAAATTGTTTAAGTCTAAGTATGATATGTAGCTTAACGGTGCTTGTGATTTGTCTGAAAAGCTGATATGATTCCCTGACACGCTTGTAAAAATATGTTTGTAAATAGTTTACTTTGTTTAATTTCTGCAATTTAAGTTTTCTGTATTTCATTTCTTAGTTTAGAACACTTTGATAAAATCCAAAAAGATTTTATTTCTGCTTTATTTTCCGACAAACCAAAGTGGAAAGTTGATTGTTGGATTCTCAGATGTTTGAAGCAGATGCAGGAAATTCTGGACTGAAGAATGAGGAGAGCTTACTTTGAAGAAGTTTGAATTGTTTGAAATGACAAAAACAAGTTCATTAAATTGATACTTGTTATTTTCAGAAAATGTTTGAAAACGTTGTTTTAAAATCAGTATTGATTCGTCAAAAGATCAACCAAGGTCATTAATTTGGACTTGGTAGATTAATTGAGTAATCAGGGTCATTAACTTGGACCTGAATACTTGAGTGGATTATTAAAACTGATTGAGTTTGTGTTTTATTGTTAAAAAGACAGAATGGTTATGTTTGTTGGTTGAGTAACAGGATTGGACTTCATAATTCCCATCGGAAGCTAATTGTCTAAGATTGAACCAGATTTCTCAGATTTTAGCATATCGAGAGGGGGAGTCTGTGAAAGGGGGAGTCTGGATCAACTGTCAAAGGGAAGATTGAAGTTTAAAGTTTAAACATTGAAGATAAAGATTGATGAGAGTTTTTACAATGTTTGAAGATTGTTAAAGACAAAGACTTGAAGCCAAAGACTTCATCAACATCCAAGGGGGAGTCTGTTGGTGCACTAAATGTCTGCTGATTACGTCATTATCAAGTCTTATGTCTAGGATTGTTTGAATGATCACACAATAGGGTTTAAGTTAGGGTTTTTATGTGTTATACACATGATTTCGCTTGAGAGGATATGATTTTGCTTGAAGCGAAATCAACACATGAGATTTTGCTTCAGTATCAAGCGAAATCAACACATGAGGTTCGCTTCAGCCTCAAGCGAAATCATATGCTCTATATATAGGTAGATCATTTGAAGCGAATCAGAAGTTGTCATTGTATGTGAGTCAAGGTGCTGCTGAATTTTTGTTAGAAAATCATTATAAAGACTCAGAAGGCATTAATAGAAAGAAAATTAAAGAGAACAAAGCTGTTATGACTTTGTATACATTGATTCCGCCTTTGTATTCAGAGATGAACACCTTAACTGACTTTTAGAGGTCGTACAACGGTCCAACAAGGCACTAAAGCACAACCACTCATTGGAGACCATATCCGACCGGATTTCCCGGTCGAACGGCCGGAATACCGTTCCTTTCGGAAAGATACCGGAGGATTTGAGAGCCGACAAGTGGGCACTATCAAAAGAGCATATCTCTTTCTCCGGTTCTTGGAGAAGATTCTGCTGGATAAATGTGGGAGCCGAATCACCAGAACTGGATCTTGTCTGTCTCGGCATTTGATCGCCTGATTTTTTGACCGGAAAAGGAGGATGAAGATGAAGATTAGAGAGAGAATGTTTACCTTTTTCCTTATCGGTAGTGATTAAAAAAGAGACAGGGATGAGAAGATATAGGGTGCAATGAGTAAATATAGGCTGAGTAGTTGCAAACGGTCACATCATGGGTCTTATCTCTTAATTGCCTCGATCTCCGTGAAAAATGTAACCGTTAGTGGCAGGATACTAAACGGTAACATTTTTGGGGACAATTGTTATGGGTGAAATTCTGAGCCCATATCCTGAGAAATATATTGGGTTATATCTTGGTTATATGATATCTGTTCACATCCGGGATGCTGATTCAGGATATTGGTAACATCCTGAATGGTATCCTCAGGATCACTAACGGGTTATGTGCAGGCACGCGGGTTAGAAGCTAGCAACGTTCACAAGGACTCATTCCGCGGAAGACTCGGTCCAAGTCGTTCAAATAAAGACGTTGAAGCCGCATTACTCGGTCTACGGCGTTAAGAATGGAATATTCGGAGCATCCCATATTTATAGGAATTTTCGTTTGTAATTTGTTACTATAAATAGGTAGGTATATCAGATCGAATAGGACATCACATCAACACTCACTACACTCTTACACTTGTTCTCTAGCAATTTTCACTTTCGAACAAAAGCGTTGTAACACTTAGCGATCTGGTCAATATCCTGCACTGTATCCTGACGTTTAAAGCAATAAGAAGAACAAGGCAGCTGCGATTTTCAGCTCCCGATGTTTTATGCCGGCGATCTAGATTGATCAAGGGCTTTCCTCGTATATCTCGTGTCACCCCCTTTACTTTTTGCTCATTGTTTGATCGTAGATACAGCTCAATATCCTGAGTCGTATCCTGAATACTGTTTTTCCAAACAACTTAACCAGCATATTTTCAACACACTTTTTAGCACACTACCTCACTTAACTAATTTGATCACTTAATTGCTTCGGTAATTTTTGACCAAAACAAACATGTTATTCGATATTGTAAATTGAGATGCCTTAATTTTGAAAGCCCTGGGGTTTTCTCCCGTAGGAATCTCTCCATGTTGTATGTATCTCATGATTGGAAGGATCCATGATCCTGAATGAGATTGTGTATCATTACTAGGGATGATTGCAGAATCCTCTCCTATCTCCATGGCTACATGATCCTCAATAGCGGGGGTTAGGATGTGGATAATAGGGATCCTGATATCCTCTGGAATCTTCAAGGATGATCCTAAATTGGCCAATGCATCAGCTTCTGCATTCTCTTCTCTGGGTACCTATGTCAAACTAAAGGAAACAAAAGAGAGTGCCAATTCTTTGACTATCTCTAAATATTTGATTAGCTTTTCACCTTTAACAGCATAGGATCCATTAAAGTGATTAGTAATTAACAATGAATCTACATGTACCTCAAGATACCTGATCCTCATATGCTTGGCAATTTGCAAACCAGCTATCAAGGCTTCATATTCAGCCTCATTATTAGTAGTTTGAAACTCACAAGCTATGGAGTGGGGTATTATGTCCCCATGTGGCGATTTTAGTAGTATTCCAAGTCCAGTTCCTTTGACATTAGAAGCTCCATCAGTGAAGAGTATCCAAGGATCCTTAGTTTCTTCGAGCTGTTGGACTTCTAACTCAGCTTCCCTTTGCAAGTCACTAATGAAATCTGCCACAAAGTCAGCTAAGGCTTGGGATTTAATGGCAGTCCTTGGTTCATATCTTATATCATAAGCACTAAGCTTCACTGCCCACTTAGCCATCCTTCCTGACATTTCAGGTTTCCTGAGAACATTCTTAATTGGAAAATTAGTCTTAACAATAATGGCATGAGTTTCAAAATAATGTCTTAATTTGGTAGATGCCATAATTAGTGCAAGGATAAGTTTTTCTAAATGTGAATACCTAGATTCAGCATCAAGCAAACTCTTACTTACATAATAAACAGGATGTTGTGTACCTTCGTGATCCTTAACAAGGACCGCACTTACTGCTTTAGAGGATACCGCCAAATACAAGGATAATATATCCCCTTTTTCTGGTTTCATAAAGGCAGGGGCTGAGGATAGGTAATCCTTAAGAGCTTTGAGAGCATTTTCATGCTTTTCAGTCCACTCAAATTTCTTGTTCTTCCTCAAAATGTCATAGAATTCCTTACATTTTTCTGAGGATTTGGATATGAACCTGTTCAAGGCTGCGATCCTGTCTATCAATCTTTGCACATCCTTGGCATTGGCAGGAGATTTGATATTCACAATAGCCTTAATTTGCTCTGGACTTGCTTCAATGCCTCTTTTTGTCACAATATAGCCTAGGAATTTACCTGCTTTAACACCAAAGTGACACTTGGAAGGATTTAGTTTCATATTAAATGTATCAAGGATATTGAATGCTTCTTCCAAGTCTCTAAGGTGATCCTCAGCTTTCTTGGACTTAACCACCATGTCATCTATATAGACTTCCATAGTGTGTCCAATTTGTTCTTTGAACATCATATTGACTAGCCTTTGATAAGTAGCACCTGCATTCCGCAGTCCAAATGGCATAGCAATATAACAATATATACCAGTTGGGGTCATAAAGGCTGTATCCTCTTGATCAGATGGTTCCATCTGAATATGTTGAAATCCAGATGAAGCATCCATAAAAGTCAACAACTCATGACCCGCGGTAGCATCCACCATGGAGTCAATGTGGGGTAATGGGAAAGGATCCTTGGGGCATGCCTTGTTTAAATCAGTAAAATCGACACATACCCTCCACCTTCCATTTTTATTTTGAACAACAACCACATTGGCTAACCACCTTGGATACTTAACCTCTCTTATCATACCTGCCCGAAGTAGTTTATCTACCTCTTCCTGGATAATAGCATTCCTTTCAGGCGCAAACTTCCTCCTCTTCTGATGTATAGGCTTGAATGACCTGTCAATGCCAAGCTTATGAGTAATTATATCTTTAGTTATACATGTCATGTCCTCATGCTTCTAGGCAAAGGTAGTTTTCCTTCTCTTAAGGAAGGATACTAGATCCTGTTCAATGTTGTTGAGGATCCCTGATCCTATGAAAACTATGGATTCAGGATCATGAGGATCCATAAGGATTTCTTTCACATCATGTTCTCTTGCCTCCAAGACATCTCTTGGAGGATGCTTTAATTGCTATTGCTCCTTTGGTCTTGAGGTTGGCTTCATCGATGACGTGTAACAATTCTTAGCTTCTTGTTGGTCACTCTCAATTTTCACCACTCCCCACGGACTAGGAAGCTTTACACATTGATGATAGGTAGATGGGACTGCCTTCATGTCATGTATCCATGGCCTGCCAAGGATAACATTACAACAGGATAAGCAATCTATAACACAAATTTTTTTTATAAGAATGAAGTCCTTCAATATAGATGGGGAGTTTGATGTCCCCCAATGTGTTCTTTGTTTCTCCACTGAATCCCACAAGAACTGAGGATCTTGGGACAATGTCTGATTCAGGGATGTTCATCTGCTTGAGGAGATCAAGCTGAATGATGTATACTAAGCTTCCTCCATCTATCAGGATCCTGCGAACAAAATGGTTAGAAATAAACAGAGTAATAACAAGACCATCATGATGAGGATCCTGAACATCAACACGATCATCCTCATCAAAAGTTATAATTTTATCCTTGGTAACAGTGGAGGTCCGGATGGGTCTGTCTCCATTATCCATCTTGGTTTCCTTGGCATGTCTTTTGGCTGCTGAAAAGGAAGTACCACAAATGTCTGATCCACCGGATATGAAGTTTATAACTTGTGCATCAGCTGGAGGAGCAGGAGCCTTTTCTGGGATCCTTTCAGGATCCTGGATCCTTGACTTCTTTCGTCCCAAAAGCTCCTTCAAGTGCCCCTTGCTTAACAAGTAACCAATTTCTTTTCTAAGCGCAATACACTCTTCAGTGAGATGTCCGAAATCCTCATGATATGCACACCATTTGGACTTGTCTTTTGTTGCGGCTGGTTTATCACTTTTCCTTGGCCATCTTGCTTTCTCACCTAGATTCTGCATTGCAAGAATTAGTTCATTGTTATCAACAGAAAAACAGTATTCAGAAATTGGAGGATAATCCTCATCATCCTCTTCTTGTTCTACTGCATGCACATTCTGGTTATCAGACTTGTTGTAGGGTTTAAACTTGTTATTCTTGAAGTAGGATCCTTGCTTTTCCTGTTTTGAGGATCCTGCCAATCTCTCCTGGATCCTTTTATCATCCTCTAATCGGATGAATATAAGGGTCCTGGTTCTCACTTCATCAAGATTCCTGCATGGGGTCATAACAAGATCATCATAGAATAATGAATCCCTAAGCAAACCCATTTTAAAGGCTTCCACAGCCGTGGCTATATCCAGATTAGGGATATCTAAGGATTCTTTACTAAACTTAGTGATATAATCTCTAAGTGACTCATTTTGACCTTGTGTTACCCTATATAGATCACTAGTTAAACGTTCAAATTTTCTGCTACATGAGAACTGACTATTAAACAGGTTAACTAGATTAGCAAATGAAGTAATAGCGTAAGGGGGAAGACTTAGCAGCCATTTAAGAGCAGATCCTGTAAGTGTGGATCCGAAACCCTTGCATAGACATGCTTCTTTTAACCTCCCTGGGATGGGGTTGATCTCCATCCTTTCTCTATACTGAGCTACATGTTCTTCTGGATCCGTTGAACCATCATACAGCTTCATAGTTGGTATTTGAAACCTTTTGGGTATCTCAGCATCAAAAATAGGTGGTGCAAAACAAGATATCCTATGACTCCCATCTGCAATTTCAGGAATGGGCTTAACCACTCCTGGAACGCTGGATATCATATCCTTCAGCTTCTGTAATTCCCTAGCCATAGCTTGATTGATACCTATATCCTGCATAGAGCCATGGTTAGTGTTATAAGAATTATTGAAAGTGTTACCTCCCAGGGGATTCAAGTTAGGAATTGCAGATGTGAATCCATATTGATGGGATTCTGGTATGATTGAAGGGCCAGAAGAGGCAATGGTCTGCATTGGAATGAAGTCTCCTTGATGAACATCTGTGCTTGGGGGTTGTACACTTCTTAATGATCCTTGATCCTGAAAGATGTTGGATCCTTGATGTGTTGTGACTGGGGGTCTTGGAGGAAAATCTATGGATCCATAAACATGAAGTGAGGATCCTTGAAGCTGAGAGGATCCTTGATGCTGAAAGGAGGATCCTTGAACCGGAAAAGATCCTTGAACCTGGGAGCATCCTTGGACCTAGGAGGATCCTTGGACCTGGGAGGATCCTTGAACTGTGTGTGCCCCCATATATCCTCCTGAGCTGACGAAGGATCCCTGATGCTGGAAAGAGGATCCCGAAGGCTAAAAGTGAGACCCAAAAGCCTGACTCATAGTTGTTGTTCCATAACGTCTTTCCAATGGTCCACTTTGGTATTGGATGTCTGGAACTGTAGATTGTAGGGCAGTTACGGCTGGAGTGTCAAAATTCAGTGATCTAGGTATCAGAGGAGAGTGATCCTCCCCTGATCTCTTCTGTTTCTTGATGTCACCGATTTCCCGGAGGATCCTTTCGTTGGTTTTTTCCTGCTCTTGTATGTGATCCCTCATCTGCAAAATCAGAGTAAAAAGATCATTAGTTGTAGGATTAGAAGAAACAGAAGAAGTTGGTGGTTTTGGAAAAATGGGGCTTTGTCTCTTTGCAGCATTTTCAGCATTTTTCTGGGATCCAGAAGGTGGTGGAGGCAAAGGAGGAACGCCCTGTGAAGAACTCATTGCCGGCATTGAACCGAAATGGTCACAAAAACAAGTGTTTCTTAGGAATGAAGCACCAATTGCCCCACGGTGGGCGCCAAACTGTTTTGGTCAAAAATCAGGCTAAGATAATGTAACCAAATCTTTTTTGTGAGGAATGATGCTTGAATCAATGAACAATGTTAAGGATAACTCAGAAATGTAATGAACAAATGGCACAAGGATTTATACGAGGAAAAAGCCCTTGATCAAGAGTTGATCTCCGGCATAAAAAACCTCGGGTGATGGAAACTACCGATCACCAACTAAGATTAAACAAAATGTTGTTACAAGTCGGGATGATAACAAGCTTGTTACAAGGATCACTAGTGTGCAATGTGCAAAAATGTATGAAATCGCCAAGTAGTGTTTGAGAGCTGATTGAGAGCTGTTACGAGAGTGTGTGAATGCCAAAATTAGCTAAGTGTTCTAACTCAAGCTTGTTATCCTCATTTTAAATTAGAAATAACTTAACTAATTAACTATCCGCAAATTATGCAAGCTCCCCACGATCTCCATAACGTCCACAAGAGCCATGCACGTGCGGAATATTGAGGGAATATGCTCCAGGAATTTCGGTGAGATTTGGTCCATGCCTTCGCTCCTACAAAACAAGCTTACGTACAAGGTAGACAATTGTTAGTATAAGGATAACAATAAGGATCCTGAATCCTGATCCTGCAATACCTACTGAGGATCCGTAATTCAAACAGAATTGAGGATCCATGATCCTGACAGCATTTGAGGATCCGTGATCCTTAGGATTGAAAAATCCTCCCCGAACAATGGTTATTTGGTTTTGATGGTTATAGCAGGTCAGTTATGGGTGGTTAACCATGTATTTAGCTTAGCTAAAAATAGCTTTTTTTTACATGGAGTAAATTGTTATTGCATATTTGTATATATTAGTATATTACATAGTATTAAAGAATACATATAATCTATAATATTAATACCAGTTATTATCGAATATTCAAATACCATAAATTCAAATAAACATTCAAACAAAACCACAAAATGATATGAAAAACCCATAAGTACTAAAAAGCTTCAGTCAAAAACACCAAATATTAAAAATATGGTGAAAAGTCCTATATCCTACAAAGATTTATCACATGTCGGTTCGGTTTGGTTATGGTGGGTATGGAAAAAATGATAACCATAACCGACCCGCTACTTTTGGTTTTCATAAAATAATTAACCGACCCACCGGTTTTTTATTTGGTTCGGTTTTGTCGGTTAATTCGGTTATGGTTCGGTTAATTCGGTTTTTTGCACACCCATACTTATCACCAACATGTGATTCCTTATAGTTTTACCCATTCGTTACGGTTCACACCATAACGTTTGACCCTTATGTTTTACACAATAGGGTCTTATCTTAACAATTCATTGTTTAATCACCGACATGTGATTCCTTATAGTTTTACCCATTCGTTATGGTTCACACCATAGGGTCTTATCTTAACAATTTATTGTTTAATCACCAACATGTGATTCCTTAAATTTTTACCCATTTGACCCGTTATGGTTCACATCATAGGGTCTTATCTTAACAAGAATGTTAAAAACATTATGATAAAGAACCCGGGTAACGGGTTGTAAAGAAGTACAGGTAAGAACCGGATAATGGTAAGCGTAGAACAAACTGACGTGTAAATTACGTTAGAAGTCATAAAGTCGGAAATATAATTCGAAAGAAAACAAAGGAAGCCTTAGACTACGGTCAAGGTCAAATGAAACCCAAAAGGCAAAAGTAAATGATTCTAAACATAAAAAGGGGTACCTTGACACCATAAATATATATACAGTTAAGTAAAGACACAAATAAAAGATGATCTACGGGATCATCATAACCTATGGGATTATAAATAGTGTTAAAGTCTACGGGACCAAAAAGACCTTCGTATCACAAATAAGAAGAAACGAATTGTAGGGGTCTCACCTTAAAGGGGTAAAAAGGTGAAAATCTAAATAAATAGCCTACAAAGCTAAGTGAAAAAAACCTAAGGGACATATGGGTCAAGCGTGGGAATTCGTTATAATTCCCAGCATTAAATAATAACTAAAAGGAAAGGATCCTCGGAAGTAACATTCCTAAAAATGAGAGAAAGAGGTAAGACAAAGAGGAAACGTAAACTAAAAACTTAGTCTTTAGTCAAAAGCAACGTTTTAACAAAACATAAGTGGTAAGAGGTGGTTTAGAAAATCTTTAAAAAAACACATAAGGCCGATGATGGCGAAATAGTATACCCGGGTGACAGGGTATGAAATGAAGGCGACTAATTAGTCTAGCCTGTAAAACCATTCGAAGGCAAAATAAGATTAGGAACTATGTAAAGCGCTCATCAATATAAGATTAGCGTGAAGTAAAAATATTGAAAGACTTAGTGACCGGGTGATCAAATGACAACTCGGTCAAATAGACAACAAGGATAAGAAATACATGATAAAAGTTACAGCCCATGAGGCCATACACATGAAAGACGCACACGTCAATAGAAATGATCATTATAGACCGACAAGAAGGAAAGCCTTGAAAACGAAGCTAAGTTCGTTTGGTTTAATCAACGAACCACATAAAGAAGGTTTCGGGGACGAAAACATGCGTTTCTTGAGTCTAAAATGTAATTCCAGGAAATATCTTTAAAACCCCACTGGAATCGCATTTTTTCGACGAAAATTGAGCGTTTTATGAATTTTTCCGTATCGAAGGTTCAACCTTCGTTTTCTGGCAGAATTGCAGCCCATTACGAATGTCATAACTCAATTTAGGAATTTAGTTATGATCTCAAATTTTTACTGTAGATAGTTTTAAGTGATTAACAATATCACCAATTGGAATTTCGTCAATCGGATAAACGAGCAATTTTAAATGAATTTTTCCGTAAGCTGCAGTCAGAAGTGACGAATCTGATTGCAGCTTAGTAAATGAATTTTTACGAATTTTTGGTAAAGAGTTAGATTTTGAAATTTTAACACAAGGCCTACCCCTCCGAGAGGTACGCCATATAAAAAAATCATAATTTTTTAAGACTTGTAAACAGGTTAAACAAGTCACCAAAAACAGCCCATTTTCAGTGATATGAAATGCCTAAATAAAATCGCGGTCTACTTGGTTGTGTGTAAAACATGATTATATTAAGTGTTCGGATGAATGCATAGAAATGTGTAAGGTGGAATATCATATTAAATTATGGTTAATCTAACCACCTTGTGAACATTGGATAATAGTTTGGCACTTAACAGGCTAGGTGGAAGCTTATGGATGAAGCGGGTCAAACGGAGCGAGTATGGAAAGAAAAGCGTGGCATGGATGCAAGGTAAGTGAAACTTACACCTTTTTGTAGAATACGTATTTATTTTATAGGTTGTAAATACGATAAAGAGGGTATTCGGAATATGGTCTCCGACGCTAAATGGTAGGGGTCGGGACAAATAAAGTTGTTAAAACCATGATTAATGATATAAAAAGGTGAATTGGTAATTTAGTCATGAAAAGACTAAGATATAATGAGTTTTCAAATGGCTACTTTATAAGTAGGCCTAAAGAATTAAAAAGAAGAAAACAGTGATTTGGTCAAGTGAAAATGGATTAAAATTGAAGTTTAAAACGACACCAAGTGGCATAAGCCAAATTGAGTAAACGCTTAAGAAACGGATTTAAGAGACCTAACTAATTGGTGAAAAATCCGAAATAGTTACTAAACGAAATGGTAAATAGATGCCATTCAATCTAAGCGCAGATGGTTGTTCGTTTAGACCAAACGGGTCAAATGGTGATGTTGACACCATTTGACAATTTACGACTAATAAGTGTTTGTCGAGTCTTATGCTTACAGGACAAAACAGCTTACGATTTATCAATGCTATGATATAACAATTTAGCGAGACAAGGTATTAAAAACGGGTCATTGTGTTGATCCGAGCCAGGTACATGTAAATAAGATTATAGTTAAACAAGCGAATTGGGTCAAAAGCGCTAAACAGGAATTTCAAGCCGAGAGCTTGAAATTTTGAATTTTTAAATAGTTTTATATCAGGTTTTAACTCCATAGGATGTAGAATTAATTACGATCGCGTGAGAAAAAGAATCACACGAATCGAATAAGTAGAACAAAAGTTATGCACGTTTTTGTGAATTATAAGTTTGAGTTTTTGAGCTGGGAATCTGCAGTTCAGCAACAAATAATTCTGGACAAAACAGGGTGTCGCGCCACGCGACGGCAAAAGCAAGAAGCCGTCGCGCGACGCGACGGGTTCCATAAATCAAATATATATATATATATATATATATGTTTTTTTAATAGTATACGCATTGCGAACCCGTTTAAATACGTTTTAAGCTACGTATGACTAATCTAACTCATGTTTTATGAGTTGTAGGTAAATTTCTTGTACCGGAGGACGATCAAGCTCAATGAAGAACCGAACACGATCAAGAAACGAGCTTCTGCATGACGTTTCGTTGTTACTTTTAAATGACGAACTTAATTACATTATGTTGTAAACTTTTAAGTTGTAAAAGTTTTAAATTACTCGTATTTTCTAAGGATCCTTAATCGTGTTTACATGTGTATTTTCGTTATATATACGAAA
This sequence comes from Helianthus tuberosus, assembly GCA_030545235.1. NCBI lineage: Eukaryota > Viridiplantae > Streptophyta > Magnoliopsida > Asterales > Asteraceae > Helianthus > Helianthus tuberosus. The sequence continues at coordinate 12,303,013 of CM060436.1, forward strand.
ACCTTTAAAATAATAACAAGGGTGTTACAATTACCAATTTGACCCGTTATGGTTTACACCATAAGGTCTTATCTTAACCATTCATTGTTTAACCGCCAACATGTGATTCCTTAAGATATTACCTATTTGATCTGTTATGGTTTACACCATAGGGTCTTATCTTAACAATTTATTGTTTAATCACATCTGGTTTTTAGTTATTTCAATCCATTCTAGAACCCTCATTTCTAACCAAAATACTTTCCATCACACAAGTAGTGGTTCTATTCTCGAAGGCGTAAGCTATACTTACCTTGTGTCCGTTCAAGCTTCCTTGCACACTTGACCCGTTTGACTCATTCATTTCCAAGCTCCCACGTAGTTTGTCAAGAGTCAAACTATCACATCATATCCTCAAGAAGATTAGATTAGTCATCCAATACCATGACCATCACACCTTGTGGATTTTTATAATACACTTATCATTTAATTGTATTATAGGTCAAAAGACACACTCCCAATTGACATATATCGATGCACTAACAATTCAATAAAACTCAATCAGGCATTTTATTGAGCACCAGATTGCATTTGCATATTTCATTACATTTTTCATATCATGCCGAAAGTTCTTACTCAGCACAACCCAAGTGGTTATGAGGAAGCATATTTATTCATAGCCTTTTTCTTCAAAGGTCATTAACCATCACTTTCATCGAGTTTCAAGGGCTAACAAACCTCAAAACTCATGTTGGCATTTTATCAAACACTTGGTGGACACTAATTTAAATTCTCATCCAAGATGTCTAAATTCTAGCAAATTACCATGTCTTCACTAGTAATCACATTTCAATGGCTTTGGCTACTATAACCTTCCCAACCACGATATTTCGTTTGAGTAAAGTGCAATTTGCCACCCTGTGGTTTGGTCCAGATTGCAACATGACACCCTACCTTCTAGTTTTTGCCAAATGAAACCCTGTGGTGGACATTCCATCACACTTTGCATCCTACCTTTATTCAATGGTTATGTTGACTATCCAAGTGAGGGGTAATATGGTCAATTCGCATCCTAACCCAAGTAAATAAACCCAATTCTTTTTTTTTTGAGTAAAATGCATCGATAGTCCCTGTGATTTTGTAAAATAACACATATAGTCCCTAACTTTTGGAAATTACACTGGTGCTCCCTGTGGTTTGACAGTTTGTTTCTCGGATTGTCCCTGGAGTGAATAGAGCGTAGTTTTCTTAGTTAAGTAGATGTGAAATGACAAAACTACCCTTACTATTAAATATAATAACTTAAACATTAAAAGAAATATATATCTTTTTAATGTTTAAGTTATTATATTTAATAGTAAGGGTAGTTTTGTCATTTCACATCCACTTAACTGAGAAAACTAACCTTGATCCACTCCAGTGACTATCCGAGTAACAAACTGTCAAACCATAGGAAGCACCGGTGTAATTTCCAAAAGTTGAATGGTATTTCTCGCACTTTTAACCTTTTTTATAATAACTTTACCCTATATATATATATAATAAATACTAATACAAACAAATTAATCGAGTACCATATGCCATATATCCATACACAAGGTCGATTTCTAACAGTATTAACAAAATGATATATTTATTGAGATTGATGGAAGAAACATTAACAACATTAGAATGAATATAATTAAAGATATTCACTAATTATTGATGCTAGTTTTAAACGTAAGCAACCATATCTTTCAACTGATTATTTGTTTTATTTATTTTCAGCATTAAATTATTCTAAATAAGATTATGATATGATTCTTTTCTTTTAATTCAAATGTACAAGTTTATAAAGAATTTGAACAAATAATTACACCGGTGTCCTAAATTTAAATTAATTCAAAAAGGTAAACAAGTAATTTTATTATTGATTTAATTAATTGATAACCTTCCATAATCGCCACCCTTATTTAGGAATTCGATTTTTTAAAGATCTCTATAAAACACTACGAATAACTTTGTATAACACAACAACATTATATATAAAACTACAACCACCATTCAGCACTGTCGTAAGTATATAACACTACAAAACACCATTAACATTTCATAACACTGTAATAAGTATATAATACTACAAAACAAGATATAACACTACAAAACAAAGATATAACACTACAAATCACTATTAAACACACTACAAAATACCATTCAACAGTTCTTAACACTGTAATAAGTATATAACACTACAAAACAATAAATAACACTACAAATCACTATGAATAGTATATAACACTACCAAATAAGAAATAACACTACAAATAACAAATGTTGTGAAGGAAATCGGAGTTGCAGGTTCGACAGTGAAGGAGGTACGGTGGAGATGGAGCGGTGAATGATGAAGATATATCGATGGTATATCTATGAAGATGTGTCGATGGGAGTGTGAAGGTTGTGGATGTTGATGTCGAGGTACGGTGAAGACGGAGAAGATGATGGTGCGTCGGAGAAAGCGATCGGAAATGGTGAATTGTGAGGTTGGAGAAGGCGGCCGGAGAAGATGATGTTCAGGTGTGCGACCGGTGGTAAAACTGTGATGGAGGTTGGTAATGGTTTACGGTGATTCACGAAATTGTAAGGTTTTGATTTACAGTTTCCTTTTTCAAAATGGATATAAAGACTTTATTACCTCTACAATTTTCAAATCAGTCCAAAATAATAAAACACATTTTACAATTTGGTCCCTATTGATCTCAATCATTAGATCAAAAATCTAATGGTGTATATTCTTTCTTACCCTTCTCACACCCCCCCCCCCCCGCCCCTTTTTTTACATGATCTTCTATCTATATAAATACACACTAAACTACAATGTGGGTTATGGGATGGTAATAACCGGTATATATTATTTTATTTTAATAAAAAATATTATTAACTTAATCGATTTGTATAAGTTATGTGTACTCCATAAGGTATCATCAGATCATTATAGTTTATTTTTAATATAAAAATTTTCAAGATAATATGTATTTATATTAAAGTTAAATATAAATAGTTTAAGTAATTAGTTGAAATCACAAGATTATCATAGAGATATATCTATATCTTTATTTTCATAATTATCTTTTAAATTTACCTATATCTCTAATCTATTTAAACCTCAATCTATAAGCTATAAATAGGAGTCTCCACCCTCATTATAGTTTACACCTCAAACAAAAATCCAAAGCATTCTAGAGCTCTCAAATTTCATTCTCTCCTCCAACCTCTTGAAGATTCAAGAAGTTTCCACTTCAAGATAATTCATTGGAACTTCCAACTTGTCTGCATCAACGTATATTTGTGTGTCTGTGTTATCCATGTGAGTACATAGTTCCCCCTTTACTACTGTTTTTACACTTTTTGAGGTGTTTCATGTATCCATTATAAAAACACATTATCTTACACAACTACTTGCACAATTCAATTCCATGGTTGCTTCCTATCTTATTTGCTATTTTTGTATTTGTTTGCCAAACATTTTATAAACCAATGTACATTCATTAACTCCGTACAAGCCGAACGGTAGTACATGATAGATCTATTGGCCTGACAACCCATTCCCACTCCTTGGCCTTTTTAGGGGGAGATCCTTTTGTGAATGATAGAAACTGAAACTAATAACCAGTCAACTAAGGTTTGGATGTACCACTTATTTGTTAATTAAGTTATACAATTGCTATCTGATACATGCTACACCATGAATTGTGAACTTTTATCTATCTATTCTACGTACTAACCCTATGTGCTCACCGACTTTTTAGTTGTCCTTTATTTTACACATTTTACAGGAAATAATCCATGAAGATGCTTACAAGATATCTGATCACATAGGATGCCGTCTGATTTAGTTTAAAATTTGAATTTGGTTTTATGTGAACAATTTGTCTATTTCTTTTGTATTTGTAACAATCCTCAATAAACTGACACTCTCGATAATTTTTACAACACCCTAATATATTTTAGAATATCCCGATATGTTCCAAAATACACCCATACGCGAAAACGGGCCTCTTATATATTAAATAATATTAAAAATAAATAAAAATCTGAAAGTTAAGTTGAGGCGGGCCGCGTAGAACCCACCTCAACCTTACGCGGGCCGCGAGTGTTCCAAATTGTGGCGCAGCCCGGTGATGACACGTGTCATCATCGTGGCTAAGCTAGGCGATGACCCGGATCACCTAAACCCTACCCGGGCTAGTACGCGGGTCGCGTAAGCCCCGCTTATCTTTTACGCGGGTCGCGTGAGAGTCAAAATCAGCAACTATATAAAGGAGGCCTCGGGCTTCAACTCAATTCGCTCACAAACGTTTCTGTATCTCAAATTCTGAAATATTAGGCATAGAAATCTGATATTATACCCCCTAATTAGCGAGGTTCTGCTCCGTTGAAAGTATTATAACCCCAGTTTCGTAATAGATACGATGCCCGATTGATTTAGGGTTCCGTAACAACTGTCGTGGTTCTGCCCGACGTAGTTGTTGGAATGCCGTCTCGGGGAGGGTATCATTAATATTTTCAAAGGGTTATGATATTAACCTATGTACATTTGTGTAAATTATAGATTATTCCCAGGAAAACCTTACGCGAAGTCTAAAATAGCAATGTGAGTTTATCCTCTTTTTGTTAACCTTTTTGTAATAATTTACAAAACCTTAAATATTTTACAATGCGATTAAGCGGTGATTGAGTCTTTGTAGTTCTTCAATTACTACCGGTATGTTGGGGTTTTGTATACAAAATGTACTACTGCGAGTAGTAAGTCGGGATGACAGTACGTTACCATTGGACAATGAGTTAGCCAATGTGTAATATGACCCACAAGTCAGGATTGACAGTACTGAATGAGTAATTGTGTAGAAATAAACAATGTGATCGCTCTCAATACTGTTTTAATTAATAAAATGTTTCTTGATTAAACTGGGATTCACTCACCAGTATTTGCCACTGACAAATGTTTTTAAAACGCGTTTCTGGTAACACAATGTGACAGCCAATTAGTAAAAGCCAGCTGTAGAGCACTGAAGGCTTGGGAAAAATGTGGCTATAAAAGTTACCTAATAAACGATGTTTTAAATTCAATAAAATAGGGTTTATCCCTATAAATGTATTGTAATAAGAAACATGGGTTTTACCATGTGATTATTAATATCAAATATGGTGGTTTTACTCTGATAAACATTTCCTAACTACGGTCCTGATGTAATTTCCGCTGCCAAATTAACCAACCTGGTACCACCAAAATTCTGAGTTCGCGTCCGCCCGTTCCCGGGACAGATAAGGGATCGGGGGTTGCGACAGAAGGTGGTATCAGAGCCTAGCCACTGGTCTGAGCCAAAGAAGTGTTCTGCTGACATTTAAATTCTAAATTTTGTGTTAGGAAATAAATTACGGAAATACGTGTATAACTGTATTTGTTTGTTATGTGTTATTTGACTATTTGTTAGTTTATAGTATGAGTGATCAAGGACCCTCAGACATGAGTCGTCAGTTGTCTGATTCACCTAGGAGTGAATATACCTCTTCACAGCATGCCCTTTCTGGGTATTCTGCTGATCAGGAAGAAGGGATGTTTGCCTTTAAAGCTCAGTCAGAAGAGACATTCCCTCATAAGAAACGAGGATGGTTCAGTAAGGAAGCCTTTGCTCGTAGGAAAAGAATGCGAAAGTTGCAACAGCAAAGAGTTTTAGCAGCCGCTGAGCGAAAGTCAGATGCCCATACACAGGATATGCTTAATAGAAGCCTAGCTAATTTTCATATCCTAGCTACAACTGCTGCTGACCAAAGTCTGGAACAACTAGTAGCCCCACAACCATTAATCCCAGACCAACCCATGGAGATAGAAAACCCTGAAAACCAAGTGGAGATGCATGACTTCAACCCAGAGGAAATCCCTAGGGTACCTGCACCAAACCCCCTAGACCCAAATTACGATCCCTGGTGGGACGATAATAGGGACTTTGTGCAACATTACCCGATACATGAAGACACACCCGTACAGAACATAGGAACCTACCCAGGTATGGACCCTTTAGATCCCTATTACCACGATGAATATATTAGGGAGATCTTAGCAGATCCTTACCGATTTCAGGCACTTTCACCCCCATATCAGGAACCCGCACCCCAGATTCCGAACCCAGTCCTAGAACCTGCACCCCCAATGAGTGCAGAAAACGTCCAAGAACTTAGGACTATTGGGGAGGAAATTTTAGAAAGTAGTGAGAGAATGCGACAGGTGGGAGAGCGTCTCGTATGGAAATACGCTGAGCGCAATATGGATTTTTGGATAAATCCATATCCGTGATGTGATAGAGGAAACGGTGATAGTAATAATAATATAATATAATAAAATAAAAATAAAATAAAATATGTGTGTACGGATGCATATTACTATTAGTGTGATTCTATTTCTGTTGGTATTGTAATTTTTATTTCAGTACTAGTGTGTAATAGATGCATAATAGTATATGGAAATAGAGTAAAAGTAGCAATGATCTACATTTTTGGCTAGATTGCGTATCATGTGATTAACTATATTAAATATTATCATGTGATATTAATATGGGGTAAATGTTTAAAATTCAGATGGCCGATGACGGAAATCAAGGAAATCTGAATAATGATAACCAGAGTAACATTAACTTGGTTAATGAGAATCCAAGCATCAATAACAATGGAAACCAAATGGATAATAGTGCTATTCAACATATAGTGGCACAAGGAATCATAGATGCAATGCCATTTATTATTCAAACGATTCAAGAAGCGAATAATAAAAGTAAGCATAGCAGTAAGCGACCAATTGAACCCGAAAACAACGTGAACAATGGATCTGTGCTTCAAATGTCCATTCCCAAAAGGAGAAGAACCGTGTCTACGGTTGTTCTTATAAAGAATTCTGGTCTTGTAAACCAATGGAATTCTCGGGCAACGAAGGGGCCATTGCAACCCTACGTTGGATAGAGAAAACTGAGGCAGTCTTAAGGATAAGCAAATGTGCTGAAGAAGATAAGATATTGTTTGCTTCTAATCTGTTTAAGAATTCAGCACTAGAATGGTGGAACATTATCCTCCAATCAAGAGGAAGTGATAGAACTTACAATATGGAATGGGAAGAATTTAAGAACAAAGTAGAAAGGAAATTCTGCCCACCCAATGAGAAGGAACAGATAGCAAACAAATTCCTAAACCTCAGAATGACTGGTGTGGATAGTAAGGGATACACTAAAATATTCTTCGAATATGCTAGAATAGTGCCAACTCTTGCTTCACCTGAACCAGTGTTAATCTCCCGTTATATCTGGGGATTAATTGGAGAGATAAGACATGTAGTCAAGGCAGCTAGACCTCAAACTATAGAAGAAGCTGTAGAACTAGCAAATACCTTGACAGATGAATTAGTTCGTACCCGAGAGGATGATCAAAGGAGGAACCTAACCTAGAAACTCATACAAGAATTTCGTTCTGGAAATTTTAATCGTGGGTAAAAATATAGGTTCTACCTCTACACCTTACTCTAAGAATTGCAAAAGAAAGCATTCAGGAAAATGCTCCATATACTGTAACTTTTGCAAAATATCGGGACACAAGGAAGAAAATTGCAGGAAGAAAGTTAACAACAGGATATGTTACAACTGCGGATAACAAGGTCATATCAAGCTTAATTGCCCGAAATTACCTCCAGCTACGAACAACAAGAATACTCAAAATAATAGAGCACTTGTTCTAACTGCAAATGAAGCTAAGATGATTCCAGATGTCATCGCTGGTACGTTTTTAGTTAATGATATTTTTGCTAAAGTATTATTTGAGTCTGGTGCTAACCAAAGTTTTATTAATACATTATTTTGCAAATTCCTAAATCAATCATTAACTAAACTACCACAAGAATGCTTAGTAGAGACAGCTAATGGAGAAACTGTTAGGATTTCTGAAATATTGCAGGGAGCAAGCATAGAAATTTTAAATCAGAAATTTATTGCAAATCTTTATCCCATGAATCTGGCAGGATTCGATGTTGTTTTAGGAATGGATTGGTTAATAGCCAATAAAGCCAGTATTTTATGTGATCAAAAGTCAATTCAAATAAATTCACCAAAAGGTAAAACGATCACAATTAAAGGAGATAAACCATCTAGAACTACAAAATTCATCTCTGTGATGAAAACTGCAAGTTACATAAGAAAAGGATCATTAGTGTATTTGATTTCCATAATCACTAACACTAAAGGAAAGGATTTAAAAGATATTCCAGTAGTATCTCAGTTTTCAGATATATTTCCAGAAGAATTGCCAGGGCAACCTCCAGATAGGGAAGTTGAATTCAGAATCCATTTAATACCAGGAACATCACCGATTGCCAAAGCACCCTATCGTTTGGCACCCGCTGAAATGCAAGAACTGAAGAAACAATTGGATGAATTGTTAGAGAAAGGATTTATACAGCCAAGTTCGTCGCCATGGGGAGCTCCGATACTATTTGTTAAAAAGAAGGACGGATCGATGCGTATGTGCATTGACTACCGTGAATTAAACAAGGTTACGATTAAGAATCGGTACCCATTACCGAGAATCGATGATCTGTTTGATCAACTACAAGGAGCTCGATTTTTCTCTAAAATCGATTTAAGGTCAGGATATCATCAATTAAAGGTACAGGAAGAGGATATTCCTAAAACCGCATTCAGAACGAGGTATGGTCATGTAACATCCCGAAAATACAAATTCTTAAATTTGTAATTTAGTTGCAAATAAATTTGTAAAATAATCTAGTTAGTAAAGACACTAACCTAGTTAGTTTATCACTTATTAGTAGCTAGAGATATAGAAATAAAATAAAACAAACAAGAAGGACCAAAAGTGTTAAAATTGAAAATAGTTTTAATAAAAACTATTTTATTAAAACACAAACTAAAAATCTTATACGGGGGATCGACCAGAAGAAGGAGGGGGCGACCTGGGCTCTTTCAAAACCCTAGTTCATGTTAAATCCCACAAATTGAAGATCAAATTGGCTCCCAAATCGAAATCTGAGTTAAGATTAGTAATCCCCATCACAAGGGGGTTGTAAGGTATGTAAAATTCTATGAAAATCCTCTGTTTGAAATTCTTATGAATTTGGGAAATCCAAAAATTAGATGATGCATGTTTGTGATTTGGCTAGATTAAGGATGATATAGTGTCTAGAAGTAAAACCTAGACAACTACATGTGAAATCATGTCCAAATTTAGGAAATTCCATGAGCACATTGAAGGTGGGTTATGGGTTTTACAAGATAATGATGAATACTAGGGTTTATAATGATTATTCTAGTGTAATTTGATCATAGAAAGTGATTTCAGAAAAGTATGATGTTTAAATTCTATATGAAAGCTTTATTGATGTTAAGTTTAGCTAAATAGCAAGCTATGAACTTGAATATGAATGATATAAAATTCTGCTTTTATAGTGTTTGTGGAAATGCCTCAAAGAAGGCTTAAAACTGAAATTCAAAGTTGAAACGCATAATTTTGATGTTTCAATGAATTACACGATATATGGTTTAAAGGGAGTTCTAAACATGATATAAATGGACTCTATAGGAAAGGACGCAGGAGCGTCAAGCGGGCAAGCAGGTGGTGAATCGCGTTTGAAGGGTTTACTTTGAAGGTATGTAACTTGACCGTTACTTAAGTGAAATTTTGTTAAATTACGTATAGTCGTATTGTAGAAAGGAAGTTGTGTAAATTTAAAAGCGATGATATTCGCTAAATTGAATAATGGATCAAGGATGAATAAGATCTCGTTGGTAGTCATCATAGTGGAAGATTTCGTAGATGAGCCAAACGGGTCGAAGAATTAATTAAAGCATAGATATTGCTTCGTAATATGATTGATTGGTCTTTTGTTATCATCGACAAATGACATATTAGAAATACGAGGATTAAACATGTTGGTTCGTGGGATTGAAATCCGAGAACATGACTCAAGTAAACAAACAAATCAAACAAAACATAACATTCCAGAGTCTACCGTAAATTACGGTATCTACTGTAATTTACGGTAGAGACCAAAAGGTTACGGTGGGTTCCTCTTGTGTTACGGTGGAACCAAAACTTCCCAGGAGCTACTGTAACTTACGGTAACTACCGTAAGTTACGGTAGAGCTTTGGAATTTATATTAAATTTTGTATTTCTTCGTTAAATCGAATCCGTTTAAACGTAGTTTCGATTAAGCAATAATTCCAATAACCCTAATACTAATGTTTAATGTAAACAATTCAGTTTCTAGGTATGCAAGGATTACGGATGACGGTCAAGCAAGCTTTTGAAGAACCGAACACGCACTTTTGAAGCTTCCGCTTAAGTTAACTTTGTTTAGACAATGTCTATGATGTAACTATTTTGCTAAATAACTTTTGAATGTTTGAATTAGTCAGCAGTTGACTAATGTTTGTTACTTTAAAACTTTACTTTTGGAACTTATGATATAAAATGGGTCAAAAAAATTCATATCTATATCGCATATTTACATTAGTTTCTTGTAAATTAAAGACGGGTGTTACAAGTTGGTAATCAGAGCTTAAGGTTGTCAACAAAGTGTTCGGTTCAAGCTTGATCGATCGTCCGGTAAGAATTAACTTATTATGTTAACAAATTATGTCTTATTTAAGAATGAGAAATGAATTGATGCGCATGGGAAGAGCGTGTTAACACACTCAAACCCGGAAAGTGCATTAAATGTGAACGGTTAAAGCAAGTTAAGAACTTGGCTAAACCAAAACAAATGAAGCAATGTTATGAATGAAATGTTTAACGTTTAAATGTAAACATTTCAGTTTCAAGATGTCTGATGGAAACGATGATAATCCGGTGCAAACAAGCACCGAACAAATGAAAGAGATAATTGCCGAAGAAGTAGGGAAGGCAATTGAAGGTAGTCTATCCGGGTTTATAGACAAAATTCAAAGCACGGTGTTGTCGCTTGTCGAAGAGCGAGTTAAAAGGTTGGAGGATAGTGTCAACCTTATGAAAGATAAAACGGGAGAACGTAAAGGGTGCTCATATAAAGAATTTATGGCGTGCAAACCGCCAATCTATAACGGGGAAGTTGACCCGATAATCTGCCAAAGATGGATAAGTGATGTCGAAGGAGTGTTTGAACGAACCCACTGTGACGTAGGTGACTTTGTTGCTTACGGAACGGGTCAATTGAGAAATCAAGCCAAGGATTGGTGGGACAATAAAAAGAAGGAAATGGGAGCCGAAGTGGCAAGGGTCATGACTTGGGATGAGTTTAAGGTGCCGTTCCTTAAACACCATAGTCCCAAAGCAGTTATCAACAGGATCAAAGAGGAATTTATCCAGTTAAGACAAAAGGGAGAATCGATTGATAAGATCACGGGCATCTTCATGGATAAGCTGAGATTTTGTGACGAGTTAGTCACCACTGAAGAGCAGAAGATATACTACTATTACAATATGCTGAGTGCTGAATACCGGGAGTTTATGACTCCCTCAAAATATGAAACTCTCACAGAAATCATCAACACCGCCCGGGAGCGGGAAATCGAGTTAAAGAAACAAGTTGAAAGGGGGGAGCGAAGGGCACAGGATGTGAATCCAAGCCCTACAAAGAAAGCTAGAACTGCTGAATCGGGGAAGAAAGTGGAGGCTAAAGGCGGGTCGCCAAGTTGCAAAGTATGTGGAAAGGGACACAAAGGTGAGTGCCGCTTCAAAGACAAGCCGTGTCCGGTATGTGGGAAGACGGGGCACACTGCATCGTTATGTCCTGGAAAAGTTTCCGTTTGTTACAAATGTTATCAACCTGGCCACAAAAAGTCTGAATGTCCCGAGTTGGTTGGAAAGAGAGACACAAAAGAGTCTCCAACGGAAGCTCCAAAGGCGAAGGCTAGGTCCTTCCAACTTACCGCGGCCGAAGCAAAGATAGAACCCGATGTGGTCTCAGGTATATTCACAATTAACTCAATTCCAGCACGTGTATTGTTTGATACGGGTGCGAATAAATCCTTCATTTCGTATGGATTTATTCGACATCCTTCATTTGTATTGACAAAATTATCTGTGCCCTTAGAAGTAGAAATAGGGGACAACAAAAGTTTTATAGTTTGTGACGTTTGTCGAAGCTGCAAATTAAACATAGACGATGAGGAATACTTGATAGATCTAATCCCGATGTCAATGGGGGAATTTCAAGTAGTCGTTGGGATGGATTGGCTATCTCAGCACCATGCGAAGGTCGTGTGTTTTCGTAAGGAGATAAAGCTAATATCTCCGAGCGGGAAACACGTCACTATCTATGGCGAAAAAGGAGGCAACCCTATAATATGCTCAATGTTGAAAGCTCACAAGCTTATAAAGCGAGGATGCAAGGCATTCATGATATACGCAAATGAGCCCGAGAAAGGATCACGGAAGATTGAAGACGTACCGGTAGTACGAGACTATGAAGATGTGTTTCCGGAGGATTTACCGGGGATACCACTTGAACGGGAAGTAGAGTTCGGGATCGAATTGATTCCGGGCGCAAAACCCGTAGCAAAAGCACCGTACCGACTCGCACCGTTGGAATTACAAGAGTTGATGTCCCAAATTCAAGACCTGCTTGACAAAGGATTCATAAGGCCGAGTGTGTCTCCTTGGGGCGCACCGGTGCTGTTCGTGAAAAAGAAAGACGGAAGCATGCGCATGTGTATCGATTACCGGGAGTTAAACAAACTCACGGTAAAGAACCGATACCCGCTTCCGAGGATAGATGATTTATTCGACCAATTACAAGGTGCGAACTGGTTTTCAAAAATTGACCTTAGATCGGGGTATCACCAACTAAAGGTCAAGGAGGAAAATGTGCCGAAGACGGCTTTCCGCACGAGATACGGACATTACGAATTCCTCGTGATGTCATTTGGGCTAACAAATGCACCCGCGGCTTTCATGGACCTTATGAACCGGGTTTGCAAGCCAATGTTGGATAAGTCAGTCATCGTGTTTATCGATGATATTTTGGTGTATTCGAAAACCGAAGCTGAACATGCACACCACTTACAAGAGGTGTTAGAGACGCTTAGACGAGAAAGGTTGTATGCGAAATTCTCGAAGTGTGCCTTTTGGTTACGAGAGGTACAATTTCTTGGCCACATCATAAGTGCCGACGGAGTATTGGTGGATCCGTCAAAGATCGAGGCCGTGTCAAAATGGAATCTGATACACTCTAATTTACACATATTTTAGTCCCCCGTTTTACCCATATTTTATGCGTTTTTGGCCGTAAAACCGTCGTTCGGATACTTATTTATCTACATTTGTGTTTACAGGCCTAAAACTGCATTCCAGACAAGATGATAGCAAAAACGAGGACTTTCCGGACAAAACGACAAAGCTGCGGACTTTCTGTTAAGGATTCTGAACTGGGCCTGTGGAACGACCGTTCCACCTGATGCACGATCGTGCATCTCCGACAACGCTGATTATCTCGGCAATGAACGATCGGTGCGGCTGGGCGTTCCAGGGAAACAAGCGACTTGGTGAAGAACGGTCGTTCCATTTGAGGAACGACCGTGCGTCTCCGGTGAATCAACAGAGTCTCGGAACTGAACGGTAGGTGCGACTTGGCGTGCAACATGAAGCCCGGAACTGCACGACCGTTCCACACAAAGAACGGTCGTGCCATTTCAGATCTGGTCAACGATCCGATGACGTATGCGGTATGGTGACCCATGTCCAATAATTGAATAAAGTGAACGGTCGTTCCACAGGGAGAACGACCGTGCAACAGCAAAAAGTATAAAAACACAGCAGAAACATTCTGCTCGATATTCTGGATTTTTGGAGAGCTTAGCAGGCGATTTTCAGGCTCCGGAGGCATTAGCTTTCACCCGGATTCAAGCCACATTGTCTCGTTTAGCTCGATTACTACCCGGATCCTTAGTCTAGTACTTGTTTATGGTTTGATTTTCTAATCTTTCCAAGTTTTTGTTAATCTTTCAAGTACTTAGATTATGATTTATGTATTATTGTAGCCTTTGGGCAAAAACACAACAATCCCTTGCTAGATTATAACCATTAGTTTGTTAAACTTTGTTTGTAATGACATTTGAAGTATTTTCTATATTAATCTTTGATGATTTGTTTGCAACCTTGTTATTGATATTGAATTCTTGATTATAAGTAATTATGTTGGATGATTGGTGCTTGGTTAGTTAAGATAGTTGAAAAATGAAGCTTAATTAATCTTGTATTAGTAAACTTTGAATTTGGTTAACTAGTTTAACTTGGTTTAAATGTATGCATCATGATACTAGAAATGGTTAGTGATTTAATAAAATGTAATTATTGTTAATCAAGAGAGCTTGCCGTCACGTAAGGACCTAAACGGGTTAGATGGTGTCGTTATAAATTCTTGCCATGATTTGTTAGCTTAGTTAGTAGTTTAGGCCAAAATTGCTATCTTAGTGAATTATTGTGTAAGATTTGTAAAATGAACTCGGTTGTGATTTAATCTAGATTATGCTTATCTCGGTGGTTGCATTGTGTTTATCGGTGTTGCTTTCCTTGTTTAAGTGAGGTTAGAATAATCCTAACGGCTGACTAACTTATTTTTAAGAGATTTTCATAGACATTTATCAATTGCACGTTAAAGAACAATTTTAGGTGGTTAAAGTGTGTTTATCGTTTTAGCTTTCCGAATGATTGTCATGTTAGGATTCCCGAAAGGGATACTAATTGTCTTAAATTGGAAAATTGACCGAATGCTTCTAGTGCCAAAACTGACGTAGTTGACATGCTGTGGTTGTGTATTTAGCAAGGCTTTTTATCTACCTTCTATTATGTTTTTATTATGTATTTGGTTATGTTTACTTTAGTTTAGTTTAAAATCACAAAACCTATGTTTTTACCGGTAGTCTAGTGACAAAGGTCTAGTACTAATTCTCCGCCCATTTCCTTGGATCGATACTTGGTTCTTACGGATACTTTATTACATATATGACGGGGTACACTTGCCTCTTTCGTGTGTGTTTTGATGTAAAAGTAATAATCACTTTTATAAATTTAAAACCCAATCGTGTGTAATTCATTGCAAAATATTATGTATATATACGCACACGTCAAGTTTTTGGCGCCGTTGCTGGGGAAGTGGCGAGCTTTAGGAACGACCCGAGTCATTGTTTTATCGGTGTATATATCTGTTGATATTTGTGTATATTTTTTTTTTCTTGATTTTATTTATTTGTTTATTTATTTGTTAATATTTCTTGTTTTTAATTCATTTATTCGTTTTCTAGTTTATTTTTGTACACTTGTAATTTTTGCTCCATTTTTTTTATTCGAGTTCAGATTTATTTATTCATTTATTCTTTGAGTTTTCGCTTTGAAAAATCATTTTTACATTTAGCCGATTCGATTATTTTTATTGTTGTAATTTTTATAAAATTTCGGGCCCATTTTCGATTTTCTATAAAATTTTCAGCCCATTTAAAATAATATTCTGTTTTTTTTTTTTCAGCCAAAAAAAAAAAAATGGTTGCGCCTATTTCCAGGAAAACTTCATTCACGTTGGACAGGACCATACACAGTAAAAGAGGTATTTTCTTATGGGACTGTTGCAATAGAGAACGCGGACGGCGTTATTTTCAAAGTGAATGGGCACCTCTTGAAGCTTTACGTTACCGGGCCGATCGAGTCGGCGGTGGAGGTTATCGAACTCCACGCCCCGCACACATCATAAGTGTGGGGACATGAGTCTTGCTATCGACTCGCCGACAAAAATTTAGCATGAGTCTTGCTATCGACTCGCCGACAAAAATTTAGCATGAGTCTACGCTGCTGACTCGCCGACAAAAATGCAGCAGGAGCGTCTTTGGCGCTATAGGGGCAAAATTGTCCTTTTATTTGTTTTGGTAGTTTTAGCGTAATTTAGGTTAGTTAGGTAGTTTTCGTTTGTTTGTTTAGTTTCCGTACGTCCCGGGCGAAGGTTCTGTATTGTAATATTGTTAGAACAGTTGGTGTGTCGAAAAAACGGCAAAAAACGGCCGAAACGGGTGCTGGAAATAGCTTCTGCAGAAATCTGCAGCTGATGCACGATCGTTCTTCTGAGTCGCACGACCGTGCGATTCCGAGGAAGCCGGAACGGTAGATCGCACCCTCGGTGCATTTCCGAGAACAAGCTGTGGGTTTTGAACGACCTCGGTGACGCACGACCGTTCCATTCCGGAGAACGACCGTGCCACAGGCTGAGGGCAATTTGGTCATTTTGCACACTATATATACCATTATCTGCTGCAAAATCCATCATTCGCGAACCCTAGCCGCTGCAGACCGTTCCTGGGCGATTTTTCACTGTTTCGCACGTTTTTTCGCACGATCAAACACCCAACTTCGCACGGTACGTCTCTAGTGTTAGATTTCTTATTTTCTTTCTTTCTAGTGTAGTTTTCCTCCGATTTTTCAAGGAATTTTTAGGGTTCTCTTCATAAACAAATCGAAACCCTAACCCTTGTTAAATCGAAGTATCGTGAACACTCGGTTGATTTGCAGACCCCTGTTGACCCAATACTTGTTGAAATTTTGCAAAATCTGATTGTTCTAAGTTCAAGGGTCGAAGTCTGCAGATTCGGAAGTGCACGATCGTTCCTCGGGTGGAACGGTCGTGCCTCGCCGGCTGATTCACGATATCGTCTGGTCTGGCCTGTTAGTTCTCGGTGACGCACGACCGTGCATCCCGGAGAACGACCGTGCCATATTGCCAGTACAGTTGGACAGTAGCTTCATAATTGGCTGCTCGCTTGTTTTCAACTCATTTTTTCTCATGTTTCTGTCTTCCTAACAATATTCCCCATTGCAGATGGATCACCCTTTCCTACAATTTGATCCCAACATCGAGAAAGAAGCGTTATGCATCGCGAAGCGCGATGAATTGTGGGCGAGGCGGGAACAGTTTGGAGAGCCCCGTTGGTTGGACTGGGAGGTTATGCGTGACCTCAACCAGTATGATCGTCTTGATGAAATGATGACTCCCGCGCTTGCAAACTTGGTCGGTTGCAACCGACCCGTGTACCAAGAGTTGACTATTGAATTCTTCGCCTCGTATCAGTATGAAAAGTCGGTTGCACATACAGAACCTGATTTCCGCTACAGGAATCGGGTCACCTTCAGGTTGTGTGGGCGATGGCATACATGGTCGGTGGGTCGTTTGGGACGGAGGCTTGGAATTTATACGCGGGAGGACATGGATGATCCCGACATCTTCAACGATCGGTTCAACTTCCCTAATGATGCAGCGCGAGAGGCATTCTGGGCACGTAACGCTATTGGAGGCCCCTACAACCCACGGATGTCTAAAGCTTCGCGACTCCGAGACCCTCTGGTGCGAGTGATGCACCATGTTTTCAGCCATTCTATTTGCGGACGCATGGACAGTCAAGGTAACTGTCCAACACCTGATTTGCTCTTTCTTTATGCGTTGGTTGACAAAGCACCGATCAACCTCGCCGCGCGAATGGCTGAGTACTTTGTCAAGTGTTCAGGGCGGACCCACAATAGTGAGATCCACGTCGGTCAGTACGTGACCGAGATCGCGTACAATGAGCGATATATGACGCCGGGGGTGCTTAGAGGTCTCACTTTGATCACTGAGGGGGTGCATGTTGATATCCGGTCTTTGAAGTTTATGGGGGTTATTGCTGAGTTGGATGGGAGAGATAGGTTGAGGGGTTTGAATGGAGAGATATGGGACCCGTTACCTCCAGCTGAGGAGGAACATGAGGATGAAGACGAAGAGATGGGAGAGCAGCACGAGCCACAGCCACCGACACCACCACACTCGCCGCAGCATCATGCATTTCATCAGCATGAGGATTGGCCTACTTTCTACCAGCAGTTCCAGGACATGCGTGTCACGCAGGAGCAGCATGGTACATACTTTGATCAGATCAGATCCAGCCAGGACAAGATTAGAGCCAGTCAGGCAGAGCTTCGGGCCACACATGACCGACTAGAGCAGCGCCAGGATACTCTATACCAGGGGGTGTCCGCGGGTTTTTCTTATTTGTTCGGGGAGATGCATCACGCACACCCCAACTATTTTCAGCACCCGCCGGAGTTCCCACCATGGAACCCCCCTGGCTATGGCGATCAGGGCCCATCTGGCACGAGGCATGATGACGATGATGATGATGAGTAGTTTGCGGTAGTGGTAGCATTTGGTGGTGTTTTATGTTTCAGTACTTTACTTTTATTTGAGTGTTTATTTTGACTTAGTATTTAAAACACCCCGGATATGTATTTTCAAACAATTTCCTTTCTGTTTTGTTTGGATGTTAGCATTTATGTACATTATGGTTGTTTGGTTTTTCTTTTTCTGTTATATTTTGGGTGTACACGACATACTTGCAGATTTTATCTATCGGATCTTGGACCGGAGCACGTACCAGTTAGAGCTTCGGAAGTCTCGTGGCACCAACATCATCTTGAGGGGAGTATTTTTTATCCCTTTCTCTATATTTCGGGTCTCGCATTGGGGACAATGCGAAGTTCAAGTGTGGGGAGGGGGTTAACTTTGTTAACTTAGCTTTGTTTGTCCTCATTTATTTATAAAAAAAAAACAGAAAATCAGAAAAATCATTTAAAAATACTTGTGTTTTGTATATATGTTGGTAAATAAACCGGTTGGTTATGTTTTAGAAAGCATCGGACTTGATAAAAACTCGACAAGCAAAATATTTTTGAAAAAGGAAACCGGAAAGCGTGACAAACAAAGAAAGACTTACATGATAGTTTTCACACTTTTACCCATTCCTTCCATTACGTGAGCATATTTGAGCTTAGATTGTTATATATTTGTTCATTTCGGATATAGGAGTGAGCCGGATGTTTTGTGCAATTTAGAACTTGTCACTAGTATGCTTGTTAATACCATGAACGTGCGGATTTGTGTAAACGTGATAGAGGCACTTAGATTACCCCTTTGTTGTGTACCTTGTTCTTTGTGTTGTGCTTCCCGTTCACCTTATATTACCCTTTAGGATTAACCATGTCGAGCCTTCCCGTTCACCTTTGTTTACCCACATTATCGCCTACTTAACCAAATTTAGCCTTTTTTTATGTTTTTAAACCTTTTTAGTGTTGAAACTCGGTTAAAATAATAGTTTAACTAGCTTGTTAATGTTTATATTTCATTGTATAGTTTGCAAAAAAAAAAAAAAACAGAAAATAAAACACCCTAAAATAGGGTGAAGTTGATAGAAATCGAGCAATTTTGAATGCTTAAATGTTAAAAATCTTGTTGATTAGCTCGATTGCGCTTTAGTCGCCTTTTTAAGGCGTTTGTATGTAAAGTTGTATTGTTTATTGCTAGTTAAACGCTACTACCGAGTTTTAACCGTTTTCGCCATTTTAAATGTCCACTTTCATACCCTTCGCCCAAGCCTAACGTTACAACCCGTAAAGACCTCTTGATTTACACTTATTTGCATGTTACTTGGTGGAGACGAGATCTTATGACAAGCTTATGATATTGCACATTTCATTGACTAGGCGTTGAGTGTTTACGCATACACATTTTATGTATGATTCATAAATAAAACCGAGTGTGTGTGAACATTGTGAGTTGGGTGAAGATTAACATGTGAGTCAATTAAATGTTTAGTCTCGGCTTCTTGGTTGTCGCTTTTTAAATTGCATATGCTTGTTGGGTTTGAATCTTTTGATGTTGTCTTTCGACAAACCGGCTAACCGTTTATATATTAGTTTTAAATAAAATAGTGTGTAAATTATCGTTCTTGTTTGTTTATGTCTTTTATTGCTTTTTAGTTTAGATTGCTTGAGGACAAGCAAGGTTTAAGTGTGGGGAGATTTGATACACTCTAATTTACACATATTTTAGTCCCCCGTTTTACCCCTATTTTATGCGTTTTTGGCCGTAAAACCGTCGTTCGGATACTTATTTATCTACATTTGTGTTTACAGGCCTAAAACTACATTCCAGACAAGATGATAGCAAAAACGAGGACTTTCCGGACAAAACGACAAAGCTGCGGACTTTCTGTTAAGGATTCTGAACTGGGCCTGTGGAACGACCGTTCCACCTGATGCACGGTCGTGCATCTCCGACAACGCTGATCATCTCGGCAATGAACGATCGGTGCGGCTGGGCGTTCCAGGGAAACAAGCGACTTGGTGAAGAACGCTCGTTCCATTTGAGGAACGACCGTGCGTCTCCGGTGAATCAACAGAGTCTCGGAACTGAACGGTAGGTGCGACTTGGCGTGCAACATGAAGCCCGGAACTGCACGACCGTTCCACACAAAGAACGGTCGTGCCATTTCAGATCTGGTCAACGATCCGATGACGTATGCGGTATGGTGACCCATGTCCAATAATTGAATAAAGTGAACGGTCGTTCCACAGGGAGAACGACCGTGCAACAGCAAAAAGTATAAAAACACAGCAGAAACATTCTGCTCGATATTCTGGATTTTTGGAGAGCTTAGCAGGCGATTTTCAGGCTCCGGAGGCATTAGCTTTCACCCGGATTCAAGCCACATTGTCTCGTTTAGCTCGATTACTACCCGGATCCTTAGTCTAGTACTTGTTTATGGTTTGATTTTCTAATCTTTCCAAGTTTTTGTTAATCTTTCAAGTACTTAGATTATGATTTATGTATTATTGTAGCCTTTGGGCAAAAACACAACAATCCCTTGCTAGATTATAACCATTAGTTTGTTAAACTTTGTTTGTAATGACATTTGAAGTATTTTCTATGTTAATCTTTGATGATTTGTTTGCAACCTTGTTATTGATATTGAATTCTTGATTATAAGTAATTATGTTGGATGATTGGTGCTTGGTTAGTTAAGATAGTTGAAAAATGAAGCTTAATTAATCTTGTATTAGTAAACTTTGAATTTGGTTAACTAGTTTAACTTGGTTTAAATGTATGCATCATGATACTAGAAATGGTTAGTGATTTAATAAAATGTAATTATTGTTAATCAAGAGAGCTTGCCGTCACGTAAGGACCTAAACGGGTTAGATGGTGTTGTTATAAATTCTTGCCATGATTTGTTAGCTTAGTTAGTAGTTTAGGCCAAAATTGCTATCTTAGTGAATTATTGTGTAAGATTTGTAAAATGAACTCGGTTGTGATTTAATCTAGATTATGCTTATCTCGGTGGTTGCATTGTGTTTATCGGTGTTGCTTTCCTTGTTTAAGTGAGGTTAGAATAATCCTAACGGCTGACTAACTTATTTTTAAGAGATTTTCATAGACATTTATCAATTGCACGTTAAAGAACAATTTTAGGTGGTTAAAGTGTGTTTATCGTTTTAGCTTTCCGAATGATTGTCATGTTAGGATTCCCGAAAGGGATACTAATTGTCTTAAATTGGAAAATTGACCGAATGCTTCTAGTGCCAAAACTGACGTAGTTGACATGCTGTGGTTGTGTATTTAGCAAGGCTTTTTATCTACCTTCTATTATGTTTTTATTATGTATTTGGTTATGTTTACTTTAGTTTAGTTTAAAATCACAAAACCTATTTTTTTACCGGTAGTCTAGTGACAAAGGTCTAGTACTAATTCTCCGCCCATTTCCTTGGATCGATACTTGGTTCTTACCGATACTTTATTACATATATGACGGGGTACACTTGCCTCTTTCGTGTGTGTTTTGATGTAAAAGTAATAATCACTTTTATAAATTTAAAACCCAATCGTGTGTAATTCATTGCAAAATATTATGTATATATACGCACACGTCAGAATCCCCCGAAGAACCCTTCGGAAATTAGAAGCTTTTTGGGGCTTGCGGGATACTATAGGAGATTCATACAAGATTTCTCCAAGATTGCGTCGCCACTAACAAAGATGCCCCGGAAGGAAGAAAAGTTCATTTGGGGTGTTGATCAAGAAAGAGCGTTTCAAACGCTAAAAGAGAAATTAACTCAAGCTCCGGTACTAACCTTGCCGGACGGGGTCGAAGACTTGGTGGTTTATTCGGATGCTTCACTATCGGGGCTCGGATGCGTTTTGATGCAACGGGGCAAAGTTATAGCTTATGCCTCGAGACAATTGAAGATACACGAGAAGAAATATCCCACGCACGATCTCGAGTTGGCTGTGGTGGTATTTGCATTAAAAATATGGAGGCGCTATTTATATGGAATTAAGTGCACCATATTCACCGATCACAAAAGCTTAAAGTACTTCTTCGATCAGAAGGAGTTAAATATGCGACAAAGGCGATGGTTAGAAACGGTGAAAGATTTCGACTGTGAAATACACTATCACCCCGGAAGGGCAAATGGGGTGGCAGATGCCCTAAGCAGAAAGGTAGATTATGTCCCGATACGAGTACGATCATTACAACTCATTGTGACCTCAGGCTTACTCGAACGAATCCGAGAAGCACAAGATGAAGCAGTAAAGACGGAAAACTGGAGAAAGGAAAGGATTGTTGGCCAAGTTAATGATCTCGAAGTAGGCAACCACGGTTTGAAAACACGTTTCAACAGAATTTGGGTTCCTAACACATGTGGAGTTAAAAAGCTTCTACTCGATGAAGCTCATAAGTCCTGTTATTCCATCCATCCGGGAGCGACCAAAATGTATAGTGACCTAAAACAAAACTATTGGTGGCCTTGAATGAAAAGAGATGTGGAGAAGTACGTGGAAAAATGCTTGACATGTTTACAAGTCAAGGCGGAGCACCAAAAACCATATGGTAAACTTCAACCGTTGGAAATTCCGGTTTGGAAATGGGAACATATTACGATGGACCTATTAACCAAACTACCAAAGACAAACCGCGGTTACGATGCCATATGGGTAGTGGTGGATAGATTGACGAAAAGTGCTCACTTCATTCCGATTCGTGAAACTTATACGTCAGAAAAGATGTTAGAAGTTTACACTAATGAGATATTAGAACGTCATGGAGTACCGGTATCCATCGTGTCTGATAGGGATACCCGGTTCACTTCAAATTTCTGGCGAGATTTCCAAGAGCAAATGGGAACCAAATTGTTCATTAGCACTGCGTACCATCCCCAAACAGATGGACAGAGTGAAAGAACAATACAAACATTGGAGGACATGCTACGGGCGTGTATAATCGACTTTGGAGGAAGTTGGGATGTTTACCTACCATTGGTCGAGTTTTCGTATAACAACAGCTACCATGCTAGTATTAAGATGGCACCGTACGAAATGCTCTATGGTAGGAAATGCCGAACCCCGGTATGTTGGGGTGAAGTGGGTCCACGTGAACTCGCCCACCAAGATATAGTACGAGCCACTAATGAAAAGATTGATGTGGTTCGGGCACACTTGAAAGCAGCTCAAGACAGGCAAAAGGCGTATGCTGACAAAAGGAATAGGCCAATCGAATTCCAGGTTGGCGACAAAGTCATGCTCAAAGTATCCCCATGGAAGGGGGTTATCAGGTTTAGAAAAAGAGGAAAATTAAGCCCGAGGTTTATAGGGCCGTTCGCGATCATAGAACGGGTAGGAAAAGTAGCTTACCGCCTTGAACTACCGGAGGAATTAAGCGGAATTCATAGCACATTTCATGTGTCACATCTTCAGAAATGTCTAGCGGATGAGACAGCTTATATTCACTATGACGATATCGAAGTGGATGATCGCTTGAATTATATTGTAAGGCCCATAGAAATTTTAGATCGAAAGATTAAGCACTTGGGAAATAAACAAATCGATCAAGTCAAGATCAAGTGGGAGCATAGGAAAGGTTCGGACACTACATGGGAGTCCGAAGAAGAGATGCGACGTCTCTACCCTACACTATTCGGTACGTACTTTGGTTTCGGGGACGAAACCCTTTTAAGGGGGGTGGACTTGTAACATCCCGAAAATACAAATTCTTAAATTTGTAATTTAGTTGCAAATAAATTTGTAAGATAATCTAGTTAGTAAAGACACTAACCTAGTTAGTTTATCACTTATTAGTAGCTAGAGATATAGAAATAAAATAAAACAAACAAGAAGGACCAAAAGTGTTAAAATTGAAAATAGTTTTAATAAAAACTATTTTATTAAAACACAAACTAAAAATCTTGTACGGGGGATCGACCAGAAGAAGGAGGGGGCGACCTGGGCTCTTTCAAAACCCTAGTTCATGTTAAATCCCACAAATTGAAGATCAAATTGGCTCCCAAATCGAAATATGAGTTAAGATTAGTAATCCCCATCACAAGGGGGTTGTAAGGTGATGGTCCCGTTGATACAGGATTTGATCGTAGGAACAAGATGAATCGATTTCGTCTTAATGTGCGGAATCCATTAAGACGAATCACAGATTTGTGCAACACAGAATTCAACGTTTAACTTCTTGTCTGTTCGTTCTATTCACTGTTCTGAAAGTTACAAGATCCGGTAGACGTACAGACTATCCGTGCGTGTCCAAAAGTTCTAACAAAGTTGCACCGGACCTACTATTTATAGACAAACTCAGGATGCTAATAAGTGTTGTCCGTGCGGGTGGGCTACCCGTACGTATGACTCACCCGTACGTATGACTCATCCGTACGTATGACTTATCCGTGCGGATAAGTCATCCGTGCGTATGGCCATACGTGCGTATTGCCATCCGTACGAGTTTATCTTGACCCAATCAACACTTTTACATACAGACCCTAATCCTGAGTTGTCTTGCTAACTATATACATACATTCAGACAATAAACATAAACACAGAACAAAATATGACTACATGCTGACGGAAGCTACAGACGTAATGTACTAACAGACTCCCCCTCGAATGTAGCTGTAGTACCTTCCAGCATAGCCCATTAATTCCTTCTGTTGTGTCTTCGCATACGCGCTTTCTCTCTTCTTTTCTGAGCCTGTTCTTCCAACATTCTTTTTCTCTTTTGCCTTCCCTCAGTCAACCACCAATGTCTGTATACAGGATCTCCATCACGTTTCCGATCCCATTTTGGAATTTTGTTTTCTTCGGATTCTATTGGTGTCTGGTCTGTTGGAGGAACAATTCCCAAATTACGTCTTCCTCGTATAGCAGCCTTTTCAGCAATCTTCTTAAACTGTTGTTCGCGCTTGTATTCTTTCAAAAACTCATCAATCTCTAGATCTCTCCATTTAGTCTTCCAATACCTTCCAGAGTTGATGTCTTTCGCGTAACAAACATCTACAACCTTCTGATATTGCAAAGCTTGCTCTCGATCAGGTCTCTCGTAAACTATCTTGTTGTAAAACAAACAATCAATATCCTTCTTTGAGCAGTTAACAAGCCACATAGGATCTAACACACAGATCCTTCTAGCTTCTCCTGTGGACTTGTTGTTTAACGAAATTATCGCTTCAGCTGTAGTTTGATTATACAACCACCCTTCAAACTCATCATGGAAGTCTTGCTCCATTGCCCTTAACGGCATATTCTTCAAACAACTTGGAGGTTTGATATCCAGAGTGATATCCTTTTCACCACTTTCTAGAATTCTGACAATCCGTTGAGGATAGTGTGGTTTCCAATCAGGATATCCTTTTTCAGCTTGTAGCTTTACATAATTCCAAAGTCTCTGATCGTGCTGCTTCACGTCCAACCCATGGTAGAACTCTTTGATATTCTTTGTTTTAACCAATTCATCAATATCCCACCAAGGTAGAGTTTTGATATCAGATAAGAACTCAAAGTATTGCACTCCCTGTTCTCTTCTAATAGCATAAACTTTCAAATCTTCCAAATATCCCCATGAGAGAATGTCGCCCCAAGAGAGTTCTTTATCATGTGTAAAGAATTGTAGAGCCCGAAGTTTCTTTCTCTCTTTTGGCATAGTTTTATACCATTTCTTTCTTTCTTCTGCCAAATTCTCTCTTGGAATAGTATCTGGAATACCTTCTACTGACACCTTCTCCACTATCTTCCTTCTGATTTCATCAACATTTCTGTCTTTAAACATTTCCGATAACGAAGGAAATGTTTCATCGATCCCAGAATAATGAAACTGAACTTCATCATCAGATGAATCTGAAGCATCTTCAATTATTACATCATTGTAATTATCAGCCTCAAATGCATATCTGGTCTCTAATACATCTTCAGAAGTTTCAGGAATCTCATCTTCAATGTCAAACTTAAATTTACCCTCTTGTAACCCCAATTCTTCTAACATTTCTGCCATTGTTCTATTCATCTCAATTACCTCTTGACTTTTATCTTGTAAGAAAATGACAGTGGGATTTGTAAGGAATACCTGATCTGAATGTTGCTTTCCAGAAGAGGAAGTTTCCTGATGATCATCATCTTCTTGCTCGTTAATCTGATCATTTAGAAACTCTTCTATCCTTTGCTCATTAATGGAATTCCTCACAATCAATCCTGACGATCCTTGATCATTATCATCATTCTTCTTATCATCATCATCTTTCTTCTTATCATCATCATCTTTCTTCTCATCATCTTTTTCGTCATCGTCATTTTTCTTATCATCTTCATCATCTCCATCTTCGTCATCATCTACAAGAAGTTCTTCATCTGAATCACTAACTTCTTCACCCCGAGCCTTCTTCGCTTCTTTTCTCCTTTTCATAACTTTTATTCTGTAAAGACCATCTTTTGAGTTGAGTGGCACTGTCTCAGCTTTACCAATAAGAACAAACTGCTGTGTCTTCCATTCAAGTAATAACACTTCTTTGGCCTTTTTCTTCTTTTGAGTAACAGCAACTCTACGAATGATTTCTTCAGTATCAATGACTTGAGAAGGCCTTCCAACCAACATGAAATCTTGATCTTGTACAACTTGTTCTTGAGTATGTTGAGCATCAATCATTTCAGCATCATCTTGAAGAGATGAACCACCAGCTTCTTGAACATCTTCAATTATACTTTTGTTCTTTTGAACAGCATCCTCAGCCAGTCTTCGTTCTCTTTCAAGTCTTCTCTCTTCAACTTTCTTTACTTCAATTTCATTATAAGCAGCATGAACATCCTTCTTTAAAAGATTTTCTACAACAGAATACAACATCTTGAGTTGTTCATCTTTCATTACTTTGTCAGCTTTCATTGCTTCCATCTCTAATTTCATTATTTTCATTTCGTTTGAAGTTGATTCACTCATGTCACTGAGAAGTTGATTTAGTGTTTGATTTGCATCTTGAAGATTCTTTGACTTCTCGTTCAATGAAGAGATTTCTGCCAGAAGAGCTTCAATCACTTTAGTGTTACTTTCACCATCTTCCTTTACCTTCTTCATGGTGCGTTCATCTTGGATCATCACTGTTCTAAGTTGATCATGAGCTTTCATTATTTTTTTCACTTGCTCTTTTAACAGATCACGTTCATTTTCAGCTTTTTCTTTTTCTTTCTCAAGATCTTTGACTTTCTTTGAAAGAATTCTTACTGCATCATTGTTGAACAAGTCACCATCAAAATTCAGATCTTCTAATGGATCACCTGAAGCATATGGCAAAGAGCTAAAGAAATCATCTGAGTCTTTTGGTTGTGAGGACGATTGTGGAATCTCTATGTTTTCTGGTACTCCTGGAAACCTTGAATAAAATTCTCCAGCATCAGTAACTTCAACATAGTCGTCGTGACTCGTCTGTTTTTCTGCTTCTGTTTCTTTTGGTTGAGAAGATTTAACATGTTGAGGATCTTTGCCATCATGTTCTTTTTGAATTTGACTTTCTCCTTTTCTTGCTCAAACACTTCTAGGAATGAGACCTGCTACAACAGCTTTTCTTTTCTTGATTTGTTTATCTGGATTCTCAGGATCATAAGTTGTATCTTCTTCATCTGATCCCTTCCTTTTCTTTGATAACCTTTTCTTCAACTGAACTTTTCCTTTGCCAAGAGTAAGAGGATCAAGTTCAGATTCTGAAATAGTGGTTTCAGAATCATCATCACTTGAAAGATCTTGAATGACTCCTTCTTGATCTTTTACACCTTCTTGATCTTTGACTCCTTGAGCAGCTTCCTCATTTTTCTTTAAGAAACTTTCAAGAGATTGTGATAATAACTCAGTTCCCTTTTGAATAACAGCTGACGGCTCCAGAACTTGTTCATCTATCAGCTTGTGCTGTTGTTTTCTAGAAGACCCTGCAAAACAGATGTTTTACAAAATCATTAGAAATTTTCACAGTTTAAACATACTAATTTCCTTGAGACTCCCCCTTTCACAATACCCTTTTTCACATTCTTTGGAATAGAAACTGCCGGGGACGTCTTTGGAGTTCTCTTCCTTTTTCCATCTTTGACACACCACCATCTTGTATCCTTCTTGTAAAACAAACTCATCTTGTCATCTTCATTGTCAGAATTGCTGTCTTCATGTCTCCATGCATCATTCTCTGGGGCTACATAGTTAGGATTTGAAATTTTGCAGATCATTCTCTTTGTTCCAGGATCTGGACCTTTGATCAATCTGCTGATTGTATCTGGTGTCATGTGCCTTAG
The DNA here is from genome assembly GCA_030545235.1 of Helianthus tuberosus. Classification (NCBI taxonomy): domain Eukaryota; kingdom Viridiplantae; phylum Streptophyta; class Magnoliopsida; order Asterales; family Asteraceae; genus Helianthus; species Helianthus tuberosus. The sequence goes on from CM060436.1 coordinate 12,331,446, forward strand.
ACCCAAAATGTCACTACTACTCTTTTCTAAACCTTGAAATTTCTCATCTATCAACATTTGAACAAACCTTGGATACATAAGAAACCTCTTACTACCATCCTTCACATTCTCAGACATGTGATCAAAGATTACTTGAGAGATATTGTATGGTCTGTTCAGTACAAGGCATGCAATGATATTCATGATGTAATCTTGAGTTTCATCATATCCACCTTTTCTGTGAGACAAAGCGTGAAGTATACAATGAATCATGAACTTATAAGCATGACTAAAGCTTGTCTTCTGCATTCTTCCATTCACACTCCCAGCAAAACCCATTCTACACCACAATCCTTTTACTAAACGTTCAGAAATTATGGTTGGATCAACATCATTGTCTCCTAAATTCAAAACTCTTCTTATATCACCAACTGTTACTTTCATTTCCAAATCTTCAACTCTTCCATTCTCATCTTTCTTTGATACGGCTGAATAAATGGTCTTATCACTTTCTTCGTATCTTGCAGCAGTCCAAAAACGTTTCACATGCGATTCATATACTACTGTCTTATCAGTTAAGGCCTTAGAAACGCTACTTTCCCTCAAAAATTTTGCAACATCTTGAACTACTGTGGTTTCGGTATACACTTTATCCAGAAGACAGTATATATTATGAGCTTTATCCCAATCCTGCAGAAATTTTATTCTTTTTAATTTTTGGGATCTCAAAATATTTTGTCAAGAAAGATATGACACTTGAAGAATTATCCGTATGCATGACTTGTTTGTTTGGATGAGTTGTCCGAGCGGACAACTTTGTGTACAACACGTATAGCCACCCGTGCATACAGCAAATCAAGTCCCGGATTGTCATCCGTGCGAACAGCATATCATACCCACGGATTGTCATCCGTGCGTACAACATTGAATTGAAACGGATTGCTATCCGTGCGTACAGCATAGCATACCCACGGATTGTCATTCGTGCGTACAGCATTGAAATGAAACGGATTGCTATCCGTGCGTACAGCATAGCATACCCACGGATTGTCATTCGTGCGTACAGCATTGAAATGAAACGGATTGCTATCCGTGCGTACAGCATAGCATACCCACGGATTGTCATCCGTGCGTACAACATAAATTGCAACGGATTGCTATCCGTGTGTACAGCATGTCCTTGACACGGATTGTCATACGTGCGTACAACATTACCTGTCAAGAATTACTATTCACAAGTACAACAGGCTACGGATTACCATACGTGCGTACAGCATGATGTTGTCACGGATTGCCATACGCACGTACAGGATGTACGTGCAGATACAAGTCACAGATAAAGAACAATATTTGAACATCAAAAATTTCTATGTCAAAATCTAAAATTGAACATAGATCCACATAGAAAATATTAAAACGATCAAAGCCCTATGTTCAACAATGTCTAAAACGTCTTATTCACAGATCAATTTATCAAAAACCTATTCGACACTACGTACCGTTCAAACATCAGATCTGTCAAATTTTAGCATGTTATAACACAAATTAATCCGGTAAAATCCTAGATCTAAGCATTCTAAACAAGAGCCTATGATTTATTCATGACAAAACGTACTAACACAGGCTAGATCTGAGATTTAAGACTCCGAAAGAACAGATACGTGATGAACATCGATGAACAGACATTAATTCATGGAATATTGCAGATTTGAGATAGAAAAACATACCTTTGCCATTGCTAATGTTGTACAAACCAACGAGAACAATGATCCGTGCAAAGAATTCCAAAATCAGAAAGTAACAGCGTGAGAGAGAAAGAGTGTTGTGTGTGCGTATAGCTTTGACTGACTCTTTGACTCACTATTTATACCAACATCAGACGCGTATGGTCACCCGTGCGCATTGCCATCCGTGCGTATGGCTACCCGTACGGATGAACATTCGAATGAGGCACACTTTACTTTTTCAATGAAAACTTTTTATTTTTCTCAACATTTGTCAGATTTTAGAAATCCACTTAAATTGCTTGGTTCAAATTAATGACCCAAGGAATTTAATTTGTCGACCAAGTCCAACTTAATGACCTTGGTTGACCTGAAGCAAAAAATACTGACTTTTGAAAATTTTGTTCAAACATTTTTCTGAAAAATTACAAGTATCAACTTAATGAACTTGTGTTTTACATTTTCAATTACAGATTAGTCATGATTAGCTCCAAACTCATCTTCCAATTCAGAAATTTCCTGCATCTTCTATCACTTTCGAATCAAAAGATCAACTCTCCACTTTGGTTTGTCGTAAAATAAAGTAGAAAGATAAAATCTTTTTGGAATTATATTGAAGCAAAAATAGACTATAACAGAAATATGAAAGCAGTAAATGTAAACTATTTACAAACTTATTTTTGGTGAGCGTGTTAGGGAATCATATCAGCTTCCGACTAGTTACAAGTACCATTAAGCTTAATTTCATGCCAATCATTAAACAATTCACCTCGATTGTCGATATACTGATCCATTTTAAATTCTTACACACATTTCAATCTGTTCAGGATACGGTTTTAGTGTTTTAAAGACTTAAACTTATACGTGTGTCCCACCTCTTGAATATACTCCCGTATCCAGAATCTCAATAATCAGTCTTACAGGTGAGTATTACATCAATGATATCTGTACATAATTTAGGTATGCGAGGGCCGAGGGATCTCAGGTCGATACTTCCGTATACGCAGAGAGATATCGGCTTCGACTTTAAGGTGTGTCCCCTTTAGAGGATCTTTTGCTACAACAGCAGCGTTTATCAATTTTATTGTTTCAGCATGCTGAGGGTTTTAATGCTATATTTCAAGCATTTGCAGAAAGTATTATCCAGGGACTAGGTCAGAACTACCGTTCAGCAGAAGTCCCGGAATAATACCCCAGACATCATTGAGAATAAAGACCTAGTATATCAGATTATGAAACCTTTCAAACGAGATTTCAGGGGTTACCTATATATCCAAGTGGTGTTCCCCACGAAATAAGCAAGTAAAATTTAGGTTTATATCCCGAACAAAACTACTAAATGTGTAAAAACCTATCGACATATCGTTAGTGAGACTGTTTAACGTATTTGAACTTTCCATATCTTTAGCGTACAGTAACTGACTAGCTGATGTACTATCATTTTCCCTTTTTACACAAACTCTTTTTGAAATTTTATCATGTTTTTGGGTTTTTGAATTTTTTAAATGTTTTTGGCTTTTACAAATTTTTTTTTATTGTTTTTGTATTTTCTGAAATAAAACTACTATCTCCCCCTAAAAACCAAAACAATTAAAAATTCGACAAACCATTGCAGATTGTTTCTCAACATCATCTACAGTGGCACCTTCATCAACGCCAACAATTTCCTCCGCATCCGATAACAACTTCATACCATTAAGTTTCAAAAGATATTTAAAGCGAGTTTTGTCAAAAGCTTTGGTATGTAAGTCAGCTTTTTGTTCATCGGTGTGGATTTTCTCTATTCGTATCAACTTCTTTTCGAAACAGTCTCGGATGAAGTGATGACGAATTTCAATGTGTTTTGTTTTAGCGTGATGAACAGGATTTTTTGTTATGTTAATTGCTGCCTCATTATCAACAAAAATAGGGGTGTTAAGAAATTGCAAACCGTAGTCTCGCATCTGTTGCTGAATCCACAGGATCTGAGAGCAGCAGCTGCTAGCAGATACATATTCGGCTTCACAAGTGGATAAAGCGACAGAGGTCTGCTTCTTGCATTGCCAGGTGACCAATCGTGGTCCAAAAAACTGGCACCCCGCTGTTGTTGATTTAGCATTCACTTTGCAGCATCCGAAATCAGAATCAGAATATCCTTCGAGCATGAAGTCGCCATCTTTTGGATACCACAACCCCAGAGATGGAGTTCCTTTCAGGTAGCGTAGAATCCTTTTCACAATTACCATGTGCGAAGCTCTAGGATTTGACTGAAATCGCGCCGCGAGGCAGGTTGGATACATAATATCCGGTCTTGATGCCGTCAAGTACATTAACGAGCCAATCATGGAACGATATAATGTTTCGTCTACCTTTTCTCCGGTGAGATCAGGATGTATCCCATGATTTAACGCTAATGGGGTGGAAATTGGTGACATTCCTGACATCCCGAATTTCTCCAGAACATCATGAACGTATTTTGTTTGATGTATGAAAGTTCCTTCGGGAAGTTGATCAACTTGAAGTCCCAAGAAGAACTTCATCTCACCCATTGAAGACATCTCAAACTTCTGCTTCATAACATGTTCAAAATCTTTGCAGAGTTGCTCATTTGTTGACCCGAAAATTATGTCGTCCACATAAATTTGAACAATCAGAAGATGCCCGTCGACTTCTTTTGTGAAAAGAGTGGCATCTATCTTTCCTCGAATGAAGTGGTTGGCTAACAAATGTTGAGACAAGGTCTCATACCAGGCTCTCGGGGCCTGATGTAAGCCGTACAATGCTTTGTCAAGGAGATAAACTTTATCTTTGTGAATTGGGTCGGTGAAGCCCGGTGGCTGTCCGACATAAACCTCCTCTTTCACCTTGCCATAGAGAAATGCCGACTTCACATCTAACTGAAAAACTTTAAATCCTTTCCATGATGCGAATGCAAGGAAGATTCTGATGGCTTCAAGTCTTGCGACAGGGGCATATACTTCTGTGAAATCTATCCCCTCCTGCTGACTGAAACCTTGGACAACGAGTCGAGCTTTGTTTCGAATGATAACTCCTCGATCATCCCTCTTGCATTTAAATAGCCATTTGGTATTAATCTTTCGGTGACCATCTGGCAAATCTACTAGTTTCCAAACACCAAGCTTCTCGAATTGATTTAACTCCTCCTGCATAGCATTTACCCATGAATCTTCAGTAAGCGCCTCTTTGTACGTCCTTGGTTCTATCTGCGAGATAAAACAACTTAATGAGAATTCAGTTTGTAAAGGACCAACTGTTGAGTAAAAACATGTAAGCCCTTGATCAAGTTGTCTTCGAGTTCGGACGCCTGATTGCAGTTCTCCTATTATTAGTTCCTCAGGATGATAAGAAAGCGTTCTTGGCATCACTTCGCCTGAAACATCTACTTCACTCTCCAAATTTGTAACGTTTTGATCAGCAACTTGTTCACTAACTGGAATAGTTTGATTTGAAAACTGGATTGGCTCCCCCTCAGATTCTGAATCATCATGATCAAATATTGGACTATTTTCAGATTCTTGATTGACATTCTCCACTGTCTGATTTTCTTGAGCAACATCATTTTCAACATCGTCATGTTCTCCAGCATTGCTTGGACCTGCCTCATTATCATTTGAAGCTTGTCTTTTACGATACGATTCTGCTGGAAACCTTTCATCTTCATATTCTCTAAGAATATCCAACTCATCAAAGAACTCTGGCTCTTCTTCCATGTTGAAAGACTCCCATAAAACATCATAATTGAAACGCCATGAGTCGCCCGGATTTTGTGGAGGCATTGTGTGACCTTGGCATTCAACATTTTGAGCTTCAATAATTCTCTTCAGACTTGGAACGAAGACTCGTCGTAAAGGACTTGCATATCCCACAAATATTCCTTCAAAACTCTTCGGACCCATCTTTCCAAAAGGTTCTAGAACTGTACAGGGTGACCCGAACGGTTCAAGATACTTCAAATTCGGTTTTCGATTATTAATCAACTCAAAGCATGTTTTGTTGAATTTCTTGACAGTTAGAACTCTGTTTAGCGTGTAGCATGCAGCGGAAACAGCTTCTGCCCAGAAATTTATCGGTAACTTTGAATCAGCAAGCATTGTTCTAGCCGTTTCAATCAGTGTTCTGTTTTTACGTTCTGCAACTCCATTCTGTTGTGGAGTGTACGGAGCACTGAACTCATGCAAGATACCCTTTTCATCACAATATTCTTCCATATTGTTGTTTTTGAACTCAGTACCATTATCACTTCTGATTCTTCTGATACGCCTTTGGTACAAGTTTTCAATCTTTTTGAATAACCCCCTCAATCTGTCAAAGGTTTCTTCTTTTGACTTCAAAAATAGCACCCATGAGAATCTGGAATAATCATCGGTGACCACAAGACAATAAAGTTCTCCGGTAATACTTTTGACATTCACAGGACCAAATAAATCCATGTGAAGTCTCTCCAAGGGTTTTGAGACTGAATTGACTTGCTTTTTAGGGTGTGACTTTTTCTTTTGCTTGCCTTTCATGCAACTGATGCATTCTTGCTCTAGATGAAAACCTTTAATGTGAACTCCTAGAACCAAATCATTGTGCACAAGATGATTCATTTTTCGAAGATGAATGTGCCCCATCTTACGATGCCACAACTTTGATTCTTTCTCTGTTGCTTTTGAAACAAAACAGTGTGCTTGACCCGTTGTTGTTGTTGCTACAGACATGTCTAGAACGTACAGATCATTCACTCTAGGAGCTCTCATGATGATCCATTCTTCAGGAATAACAAACCCTGGTTTCAAAATCAAACACTCTTTGTCTGTGAAGTGAGTAGTATACATCCGGTCACATATCTGTGAGATGCTTAGTAGATTATTTTCCAGCTCAGCAATGTAGTTAACTCTCTCAAACGTGACAATCCCATTGGATAACGTTCCTTCACCAACAATTCTACCACCTTGGTTACCCGCGAACCCCACATAACCTCCATTAAAATTTCTGACATCATACAGCAGCGCTGTTTTTCCAGTCATGTGCCGAGAAGCTCCACTATCCATAATCCAACGTGAGACGGATCTCGGAAGCTCCTGCACATAAAAAGATCATTTAATGAGATTTTGATGCTACCCAAGCCTCTTTTGACTCAGGTAACTTGAAATCAAGGTGAGTTGTTTTAGTGTAAAGTGGTGGAAAGTTTTTATCATTCATTTTAAGGCTTTCAGCAGTTCCAACTTCAACCTCTTTGAATAAGAAAAATTCGTCTTTATGAGGTTGATTAGCTGGTTGAATTTTCTTCATCACATACTTCTTTTCAGAAGTCGAATTCTGTTTCTCATATAACTTCAAAGGTACATACTTCTTCTTGGTCGAAGATGATGATTTTTCAGTTTCAGACACCTTTGATGAATCAACTTTCTTTTCGACAATTTTTGGCTTCCATGTTTGTTGAGGTGAGGCAACCCGTTGGTAAAATTTATCATCTTTAGTTACCGAAATCTTAACAGGTTCAGTTTTGATCTTGGTGTTATCATTTTTCAAAACATTTTTCTCAACAACCAATGGAGCCTTTCTTTTCCCAACATCTTTCTTGATGGAATTCTTCACAGTTTCAGTCTTAGGCTTCTGGTTGGTACACTTTCGTGCAATATGTCCAACTTGATTACATTTGAAGCATGTTCGGGTGTCAATTACCCGACTTGAACCTTCAGACTGAGGCTGTGATGCCTTCTTTTCAAAGAACTCTTCGTTTGTTTTTAAGAAAATTTCAGACTCCTCATCAGAGAGTGAACTTGAACTGTTCACAAACACCTTTTTCACAGCAAACCTTTTGTTCTGAACATTCCTTTTCTGATAATTCTTACCACCCTGATATCCACCCGACCATTTATTTTGATAGTTGTTAGAAAAACGTGGTGGAATGACAGGTTTCTTATAGTAAGCTTTATCTTTCTCAAAATTCATATGTCTTTTTGTTTGTTTCAAATTTTCCACTTCAGACAAATCAATTTCAACTAGTTTAAAAACATTTTTCAATTTCTTCACATTAACATTCTCCAAAGGAAACTCAAAGTCTGAATACAACTTATCAGAACCAGACATCTTGTACATCACAAGACCCGGTTCATCATTTGAGTTGTTTTTAGATTTTGGTTTCGGAATGTAATTGTTCAGAAAACATTCTTCATCTTCAGTCAAATCATTATCCAAAACACTTTCAGCCATGCCTTTTATGATCTCAGTTTGAACACTGTCATCAGATGATGAAGATGAAGAAAATGTTACATCTATTGATTCTGGCAATTTTATCTCATTTGTTTCAATCTCATCATTAACCAACCCAGATTGCTTCTTTGAGAAATTGTTTAGAACCGGTGGTGGAACTTGATGAAACCCCACCCCAGTTCCATCACAGTATACATCTTCGCCAGCTTTGGTTTTACCAATGGGTTTTGGAACAATGTGTTGCAAAACAAAGCTTGCAGAGTTGTAACTGCACAGTTTTAGATTAATTCGTTCATTCTCAATTTTAGCTTCTTCACACTTAAGCTTCAATTTTGCAATTTCATCAAGTTGTTGGTTAATTTGCTCCTCTTTTACACGAAGAACTCCTGATAGTTGAAGATTTTCTTTTGTTGTTTTACTGTTTCTCTCATCAGAATCTTTAACCGTTCGCTTCAGCTTCTCAAAATTTTCAGAAATTTTACGACTTTCAATAATCAATTTTTCATTTTCTTTTCTTATTCTTTCAATGTCATTTTTATCATTTTCAATTTTATCAGCTAAATCTTTTGATCTATCATTCGAAGCTTTCAGCATTTTGTCACGGTTTAAGATTTGATCTTCAACCCTTTTGACTTTACTAGTCAACTCTTCAATCTTCTTACCGTTTAGGTAAGTGACTGTACTACAAAATTTGCACTCTTTCATGCAATTTTTGCAGTCTTTTTCCGATTTATCAATCTTACCTGACTCAATTGTACCATTTGAACTGACCTTGTTTGTTGACTCAGGTCCAGAACTAGAAACTACCTCAAGTTCCTTTGCAGCAAGAACTTTATCTGCCATCTTCCTCAAGTTTTCAGCCGTTAGCTCTTGTGATGTATCAATGATTCCATCATCAGCATTCTTTGACTTTGGTTTCTGTTCTGCTTCTTTGACCTTTTCTTCTTTCTCAACTTGTTTCTCATCACCACCACCCCACCATTCTCTTTGTAACGCTTCTTCTTCCTCGGCAAATTGTTGGGTAATAGCATCAACATCTAGGGAATCTGGGTTAATTGCAATGTTTCCTTGAGGATCAAGGTAACATTCTCTGTCGGCATCCCATCTTTTTGCCTTTTTTGCTTCTTTGTAAATGTTATAAACTCTGCTTATTCTGGCTTGGGCTTTCATTCTTCGGTTGACCAATTTTTCTTTCTCAGTTCTAGTGTCTTTGTGAGGAATAATCTTTGTCACGAATGCATAACCCACAGCATCTTCTTCAGGCAATAGCTCACTCCAATCATAACCTTCGTCATCATGGATTACGGCAAGAGCTCTAGATTTCTCTTTGTTGTCTTCAACTTGCTTCAATCTGGGTGGCTCGGACTTATTCTGGTGATAGATTGCTTTCTTGTAATAATCATCTCTGAAAGGGTTTTCTGACTCATCGGCATATGCATTTCTGCATTCTCGTTTGAAGTGACCCTTCTGCTTACATTTGAAGCATGTCACCTTCGATTTATCAAACCCCAGCTTAGTAGATGCACCACCAATTGTCTTTCTGCCGGTAATTTCCATGAATCGTTGTGCTCTACGAACAGCACTGGCCATAGCCCAACGAATATCGATCAGCTCCATTTCCTCGGGATCAATCTGATCATAATCTTCTTTCGTCAGATTGGTATTACCTATCTTCCCGGCTACTAACCCTTCATAAGACTCCAAAACAGATGCTAGATGGAGATGCTTAGTGATTATGATTGTGATATCCAGTATCATGAAGGAAAAGCAAATGTTGTGGCAGATGCTTTAAGCCGAAAATATCATGAAAAGTCAAAAAGGATACGTTCACTTAAATTAAATCTGCAAGTAGATTTAAATGATCAAATATGAGAAGCACAAGAATCAGTAATCAAGGAAGATACTGAAAAAGCTAAAAGGTATGCTAAAAGAATTAGAACAAGGAACATATGGAATTTGGAGATTCCATACAAAGAGAATGTGGATACCAAAATTAGGAAACCTACGTCATCGTATATTAGAAGAAGCCCATAAGTCTAAGTATACGATGCACCCAGGAAATGATAAAATGTACCAGGATTTAAGAAAAAATTTCTGGTGGATAGGAATGAAGAAGGACATAGCAGCCTATGTTTCTACATGTTTAACTTGTTCTCAAGTCAAAGCTGAACACCAGAAACCCTCAGGATTTCTACAACAGTTAGAAATGCCAGTGTGGAAATGGGAATTAATAACAATGGATTTTCTTACTAAATTACCCAAAACAAAGAAAGGAAATGATACAATCTGGGTGATTGTAGATAGGCTAACCAAGTCAGCTCATTTCCTACCAATGAAGGAAACCTTTATCAATTGTTTCTGATAGGGATAGCCGATTTAACTCTCATTTTTGGTCAAGTTTCCAAAAGGCAGTGGGAACCAAGTTAAATTTGAGCATGGCTTATCACCCTCAAACAGATGGACAAAGTGAAAGGACAATTTAGACAATGGAGGATATGCTTAGAGCTTGTGTAATTGACTTTGGAGGTAATTGGGACGATCACTTACCTTTAATAGAATTTTCTTATAATAATAGTTATCACACAAGTATCAATGCTGCACCATTCGAAGCACTTTATGGACGAAAGTGTCGAACCCCAGTCTGTTGGGCAGAAATTGGGGAAAAACAACTATCTGGACATGAGATAGTACAAGAAACAACCGATAAGATCATTCAAGTCAAGGAACTACTGAAAGCAGCACGTGATCGACAAAAGAGCTATGCAGATAACCGACGCAAACCCTTGGAATTTCAAGTAGGGGATAAAGTATTATTGAAGGTCTCTCCTTGGAAATGAATAGTAAGATTCATAAAAAGGGGAAAGCTAAGTCCCAGGTATGTTGGACCTTTTGAGATTATTAGAAGAATAGGACCTGTAGCCTATCAGCTAAAACTGCCAGAAGCAGTGGCAGGAATACATGATGTATTTCATGTATCTAATCTCAAAAAGTGCTTAGCTGATGAATCACTGATAGTACCTCTTAAGGATATAGAGGTAAATGAACAAGTCAAGTTTGTAGAAAGGCCTCTACAGATTGAAGACATGAAAGTCAAGAACCTCAGGCATAAGAGACTAGTTCTGGTCAAAGTGAAGTGGGACTCCAAAAGAGGACCTGAATATACATGGGAGCTTGAATCTGAAATGCCACGGAAATATCCGCAATTGTTCCAGTAGATCTCGAGGACGAGCTCTAAAACAAGGTGGGGAGAATGTAATAATCCTCAATAAACCGACACTCTCGATAATTTTTACGACACCCTAATATATTTTAGAATATCCCGATATGTCCCAAAATACTCCCCATACGCGAAAACGGGCCTCAAATATATTAAATAATATTAAAAATAAATAAAAATCTGAAAATTAAGTTGAGGCGGGCCGCGTAGAACCCACCTCAACCATACGCGGGCCGCGAGTGTTCCAAATTGTGGCGCAGCCCGGTGATGACACGTGTCATCATCGTGGCTAAGCTAGGCGATGACCCGGATCACCTAAACCCTACCCGGGCTAGTACGCGGGCCGCGTAAGCCCCGCTTATCTTTTACGCGGGCCGCGTGAGAGTCAAGATCAACAACTATATAAAGGAGGCCTCGGGCTTCAACTCAATTCGCTCATAAATGTTTCTGTATCTCAAATTCTGAAATATTAGGCATAGAAATCTGGTATTATAGCCCCTAATTAGTGAGGTTCTGATCCGTTGTAAGTATTATAACCCCAGTTTCGTAATAGATACGATGCCCGGTTGATTTAGGGTTCCGTAACAACTGTCGTGATTCTGCCCGATGTAGTTGTTGGAATGCCGTCTCGGGGATGGTATCATTAATATTTTCAAAGGGTTATGATATTAACCTATCTACATTTGTGTAAATTATAGATTATTCCCAGGAAACCCTTAAGCGAAGTCTAAAATAGCAATGTGAGTTTATCCTCTTTTTGTTAACTTTTTTGTAATAATTTACAAAACCTTAAATATTTTACAATGCGATTAAGCGGTGATTGAGTCTTTGTAGTTCTTCAATTACTGCCGGTATGTTGGGGTTTTGTATACAAAATTGAAGAAACACTAGATAAATGGTCGGAACCGAGATATCTAGGGGGTTTGAATCCGCATAAAAAGGTTAGTTCTATCTCTCGATTGATTCAGTTGCAGCTGATTTTCTTCTCCGAAAGCTCTGCAAAAAAGAGCACCGTTAGCCTCGCCAAGGGGAGAAAAGGGTTCTCTCCTTGACCCAACTCCGGTGTGAGAATAAGTATTGGTAATGAAGAAGAAGATGTATTTGAGAAGTGTGTGTAACTTGAATTCATACCTGGGTTGTTTCTCATATTTATAGCCGGGAGTCGTTTAGGCGGGAAAACCCGTTAGTGAAAAGTTAACGGAAGATGCTAACCCCGTAAGCGGTTACATTTCCTTCCGTTTAAGTCCTTTGATCCGACGTGAGAGCACACGGATCGTGGTCTTGATCAAAGGCTGGGGATTTGCCACGTGTAATGTGATCAAGTGGAGATTACTCTCCAATCGCATGCCTTCGTTGTGATTTCAGGGGTGCCTGTGGTAATGACACGTGTCCAGACGGTTATAACCGTCTGGGTGGTGCACGATTGTATTTCTTCTAGAAGATCACTGCTGTAATCTTGTGTGGTACTTTATCGTGTGGAAACCAAATAAATAAATCCCAAGTCTGGGTAAAATAATATCCAAGCCTGGATATTTAAGCGGAAGTATTGATCTCAGGATTTTTATCCTTTGCTAATGGGAGAAGGCGCAAGGATTTATGTTTTCCTTTGGGCGCGCGACTATAGATTGCTGGTTACTTTCTTCCTTTTGTAAGACCAGTGCGCGGCCGCGCAAGGTAAAAAGGTTAAAAGGCCAGGTTGTGGTATGGTCCCAAATACTTATTATCAGGTTTTTGGGACCTTACCCCTTCAAGTCCCCCCAGTCTAGTGTTGTACTTATGCAAGTAAGTGGAGCACTGGACTTTTAAGAGGGAAATGCTTTGGGGCGCGAAAAATAAGGAGTCTTCTAGATGAAGATTCATTTTGATTTTTGTAAAGATTTTTTGAAAATCTTTGACTTTTAATGAGACTGGTACAGTAAATTGAGTGACAGCCTGTCATTGTCAGTTGTTTTTTACTGTCCGTGTCTTACACGAGCGCGTGTAACGCGTGTGTGTCTGATATTTACTTTCCCTGCTGCTTGGGGAACTGTGATATCCGAAAAAGTCGCTGTGAAGGTTACCGATGCTATTTATTGCGATGAGTATATATAGCGTTTGGATAACCTCCTCTGTGTAATCATTGTTTTTGTTGAAAAACTTTCCATTCCTTTAAGAAGAAAATCCATCATTCGTCCTCTTATGTCAATCGGAGAAAATCAGGAAGATCTTGTTGAAGAGATGTCGACTGAACTTCCATCGTTGAAGTGGCCTAGAGCATCCTTTGATGGTTTAATTCGGAATCTTAAATTCCCGGACAACTGGGGTGCTTTGTATCCTGAAGAGGGGAAAACGGCAGCGGATGCTCCGGCCGGGTATATTACCCTCTTTTGGGATTTTTTCTGTGACGGTAACTTTCGCTTGCCTGCCACTAGGTTTTTCCTTGACGTCCTTGGTTTTTACAAACTGCATATTTCCCAACTTCACCCTATTGGCATGGTTAGGGTTCGGCATTTTGAACTTGTGTGTCGGACAATGCATGTTGAACCGACCGTTCCCCGATTTAGGGTTTTTCATCAGATGCATTGTACCCAAGGGTTCTATTCGTTTGTTTAGAGGGCTTCTACAAAGAAGATTCTACATCAACCCCCAAAATCTTTTCATGATTGGAAACAAAAATTCTTTTTTATCAAGGCCGGAGTGATTCCGGTGAGGATGGTTCTCAGGGGGAAAGAAGATGTTCCGATCGAAACCCTTCAAACTCCGGTTGATGAAAACTGGTATTAGGATTTGAAGGATGTGCCCAATATTGCGTTGCCGGAGAAAGCTCTTGTCGGAGCCGGCATGAGTTTGAACTGGAAAATGGAACGTGAAGATAAACCCGTATACACAGAGGATGGTCATAGTAAGTTTGGGGCTTTTCCACTCTCTTCTTTTTTTTTGACCTGATCTCTCTTTGAATGTAGTTGTTTCTTTGTATGTTGTTGCCTTCAAGAGGGAAGGCGGAAGGATGGGTACCATCAAAAAGAAACCTGAAGAGGAGCTTTGGTATCACCGTATTGTAAGGAATTTTGTTCTTCCGCGAGATGCGGATCTATCTGCTCAACCAGCTGCTGGTGCTGGTAAGTTATATCTGCTTTTCTTTCCCTTTTTGTTCTTTGTGGGTAAGTTTTTGCTTTGCGCTTTTGTAGGTGAATTGTTGAATTTGGGCATAGGCCCTGAAAAGAAGAAACGCGCAACGACTTCTACTTCTGTGCCAAAGAGGAGTGAGACTGTTAAAGCTCAACCTTTGAAGACGAAGAATGTTGGAGAGAAGAAAGGTACGCGCCGTTCCTCTGTCTCCAGGTGTGATTATGTGGTGGTTTCTGACTCTTTGGAGGGTCTTACTCCTGCAGTGACAATGCGGGAACCAAAGCCTGAACCAAGGGATTCTGCTGATATTCCCCCATCCAACCCTAATGAGCCTATCGACTTGGATTCTAGTCCCGAACACTTGGTGCATCGGAAGGCTGGTAAAAGGAAACAAACTGATACTGACGCGGAGGGTCAACCTCCTAAAAAAGTGCAGAGGAAGAAAATTACCAGAAAAGGGAATCTTGATGCCTTTGTTTCGGAATCTGTTCCTGGTAAGTGTCGTTTCTCCTTGTTTTCCTTTAAGCGAACTGAATCCTTACAGATTTTTATTTTTCTAGAAGTTCCTGTTTCCCTTATTCCCACAGAACTGCAATCTGTGGTTAATGAAGAACTTCCCTCCACTCCTCCGCGTGCTTCTGTTGCAGACCAGTTAGAGCCTGCAGAAGTTGCTGGTGATGGTGTGGAGAAGACTGTTGAGGTTGAGAAACCTGTTGGTGTTGATACAGAGGCTGAGAAGGTTGTTGATCCGAGTGTGATGGATGGTGCTGATAATCCACCAACCCCTGAAGCTGTTGTTCAAGATTTGGGGAAATAGCAAACTGCTGAAAAATTTTCAACTTCTTCCCCTAAACCTTCTGATGCTATGCCTGAACATACTGAGAGGGTAACAACTGAGGAACAAGGCTCATCTGCTGGTGTTGATAAACAATCTCCAATCCATCCAGAAGAAACTTTGGGAGAATATTACTACCGGACCTATACAGAAAAAGATGCTTTTGATCCTCATGCTCCTGTTTGGAATTTGAAAAAGGGCGACACTTTCTCGGATTGGCGTGTGTGCCAAGATTGGTTGCAGGGGATACTTCCGCCTGGCGAGATCAAGTTTCAGGAAAATCGACCTTATGAAGAAACCTATCAGTCTTACCTTGCAGAAACTACTTCTCATGTTTCTACCACTCACCGCATAGTGCGTGAGTGGTATAGTATGCATAAGGAGCAGGCATCTTTTATGGCATTTCAAAAGAAGTTTGCCAAAGTTGAAAAACGTGTGGCTCAGTTGAAGGCCAGATTAGAAGCTGAGCAAGCCAAGTTTGAGGCTGAGCGCAAGACTGAGGAATGGTCTGTTGCTGGTTGGAAGAGAAAAGCGGAAGCTGACGCTGTTCTCCTGTCTGAGGAACGCAAAAATTGGAGGAGAATTTGCGAGAAAGACAATGCTGAGAAGGCAAACCTTCGTATCATTATTAATAACCTCAAGGCTGAGGTTGAAAAATTGAAGAATCAGGATGCGGAGGTAGAAAAATTAAAGAAGGAGAAAGCTGATGTAGAAGCTGCGCTGGCGGAGGCGCGTTCTCATAGGGAACGTAGTGAGCAACGGGAGGTACAAGCTTTCGCCACTCTTGCCCTTAGAGATAAAGAGTTAGAGGAACTTACTGCTTTGGTTTCTGACCAGGAACAATTAAAGAAGGATCTGGAGCTTGCGCATTCCGAGAATACTGAAACCTCCCGCCGTTTGGCTGAGATTGAAGAGAAGCTAGAAAATTCAGAAACGGCGCGGGTTACAGCGGAAAGCGAGCTTGAACCTTTAAAGAATGATATGGCCTGGTTGAAAGATCGCGGGATTGCCTGTGTAAGTTTCCTTTCTCCCATTTTTTTTATTGTGGGATCATATATGCGCTTTCTTGATACTCATTTTTGCTTGATTCCATAGGTTGCTGAATCTGTGTTAAACTCTGAAGAACTGGATAAAACTGTTGCTAATCTAATGGTTGCTTGTTGGTGCACTTGTGTCTGTACTTTGTCTGTATTATGTCATGATACCAAACGATGTCTTGTGATAGTCGGAGTTACGTCTTAGGTTTGTTATTATGTGCGTTCGATGTAAGTTTGACCAAGTCAACCATCCTCCTGGTTTGACTTGACCAAACAGTTAGCACATTGGTTGAAAGATGTTTGGGTCGAAGGATGTGTCATCGAAGGATAGTTTAGATCCTTCGATGAGCTCGAAAGATAAACCTCCGATAGATATGGATGGACCTCGAAGGATATCATCCTTCGAGGTATATGTGGATCCTTCGAGCTGTTTCAGATCGATAGATGATCTTTCGATCAGTCTATCTGATCCTTCGACCAGACGATCTGTGTTTGGGTATATATACCCATGCATTGTGCTCACTTCATTTATAGACAGAAAAGAGAGACAAGTGTGAGAGCAGAAAATTTGTGAGTGTGAGAGAACTCTGCCTTGTTGAGAGCACACACACACGAGTGTTTCAGAGAGTTTGCAAAACACATTTGTAAACATAGCTTTGTAACCGAACCTTTCTTCGTATTAATACAAGTGGTGTTAATCGGTGAAGATTGTGTGTTGTGCTTGTGCTTGTTCTATCTCGGTTTGCATGCTAGCTTGGATTCCGCACTTGCTAGTGTGTTATACATAACAAGGAATAGGTTTGACCTCAACCTCCGAGGGACCTACAAGTGGTATCAGAGCCGTGGCTCTTTTCCTTGTTAAAAACCGGGTTTTACAAGACTTTGGAGTGTTTTGGATAAAACTCACATATGGTTTAGCACCCGTTTTTACTGTTTTTCTCGCTTTTCCAGACGTAAAAACGTGTTCTAAACTAACCGGGTGTGTTAAAAGTCGGTTTGGGTAACTTAAAAACTTGTTTTTAAGAAATTTGGTATTTTCCGGCCAAATTCCGGCTTACTCTGGTGACCGGTTTCTGGTTCAGAACCTTGTTTTACTGGGTAATATTTTTCTGTTGTTCAAATCTGTTTTGGCAGAAAGTATGGTCTGAACATACCTTCTGCCGAAAGTTTCTACCAACCCATCAACTTTTTCACCAACCTGTCACTTTTGTCAACTGTGTCAGATCAGATCGAAAGATATCCTTCAAAGTCGAAAGATCATCTTTCGATAATAGGAGGTTCGATAGATAATCATCCTTCGAACATCCTTCGAAGTCTGTGACTTATCCTTCGATCCAGGGAATCTTTTTGAAGCATACATCTTTCGGTCTACAGTTCTTTTTCGAAAGATAAGGATCCTTCGTTTGGAGAATCTTTCGAAATCATTGTTCGAAACTCAACAGTGATCTTTCGAACACTGTTGATCCTTCGAACAAGTCTTGATCCTTCGACCCCAGTCTGTTTATGTTTAACAAGTTTGTGATTTTCAGGTTTTATTATTCTTGATCAAAAATGAATCCAAGATGGGGTACTCCGGTAAATACAGAGATGTATTTTGGTACTCCGTCTTCCGCACCGGTATCTTCTCAAGCTAATGCAACTTCTACCGGTCAATGGGCATTCGTATCAAATCAAACTCCAAGTATTCAAAGCATTCTCTTAAGCGAGAGCGAAACCGGAAGTTTGAATCGGCCTCCAAAGTTGATGCACTTATACGAATATCCAGGATGGATTGACAGATTTCATACATACGTCCTTGGACAAAATACAGAATTGTGGTTGCGGTTCATCACAGATTTCGATCAAACAATAGAGGTTGCCGCATCATCTGCTGCTACGTTTGCAGATCTTACGGAAGATCAGAAGAAGGTCTATGATTTGGAAAAGAAGGCATATGCCATTCTTACTCAGGCGTTAAGTAAAGATATTTATCATCAATTTGTCAGTTACAAGACAACGAAGAGGTTGTGGGACGCATTGAAGACAAGGGGCGTAGGAAATGAAGCGACCCGTCAATTGAGACGTGACTTGCTAAAGAAAGAGTTTGATGGTTTTACTTGTATGGAGAATGAATCTTTAGGAGATTTGACAAGTCGATTTAATCATTTGCTGACTGAATTGGCAAATTTTGAGGTTGTTACAACTC
Organism: Helianthus tuberosus; assembly: GCA_030545235.1. Taxonomy (NCBI): domain Eukaryota; kingdom Viridiplantae; phylum Streptophyta; class Magnoliopsida; order Asterales; family Asteraceae; genus Helianthus; species Helianthus tuberosus. The sequence goes on from CM060436.1 coordinate 12,349,729, forward strand.
CAGCAGAGATTGTGAAAAAGTTTGCAGATGCGTTGCCACCTCAATGGAATACTTTCTTGGAAATCATGAAGTACAATGGCACTTTAGCTACAACAAACTTCAATGACTTTGTTCAACTCCTGGAAAACAAGAATCAGGAAGAAACTCTCAAGGCAAAAAGTGTTCACGTGCCACAAAATCCTGAAATGTATTATGGAACTTCTAGCTCTTCTACAAAACCTTCTTCACACGCTCCAATTCAAACAGCGTTTGTGTCTAGCACTGACATGTATGGCAATACTATCCAAGTTCCGGTCAAGCCTCCTCCAACAGACATGTATGGAAATCCGCTTAAACCAGTTCCTCAACCAGTACCACAACAGCAGCAAAGCCAACGACCTATCAGAGCAACTGATATGTTCGGAAATCCATTACCTGTTCGATCTACCGGACCAACTGACATGTATGGGAATCCACTTCCTCCTCAATCTACCGGACCAACAGACATGTATGGGAATCCACTTCCTCCTCAACAGCAAGCGTGTTATGGAAGCACATCATCTGCTGGTCAACAATCAAAGCCAAATACAGTACGGCTCGACACCTCAAGCTTTTCTAAAGTCAGTGTGGAAGTAGCAAAGGAACACATGGAGCTGCTAAACACTGTGGTGAGCGCATACTGTGGATTAGTGGAAGGTCAGATTGGTAACATTAATCTGACACAAGAAGACTATCAGCAGATCGATAAAGAGGAGATGGAAATGATGGACATCAAGTGGGCCTTTGCCAGTGCTGTTAGGCGAGCAAAGGATTTCATGGAAAGAACTGGCAGAACCAGCTTGGAAAGCAAGAAAGACACCAAGTATGGGTTTGATAAGAAGGCTGTTAAGTGTTTCAATTGTGGTGAACGTGGTCATTTCAAACGTGAATGTACGAGGCCATCTCAACATGGAAACCAAAATCCTTTCAGAGGTCAAGGCAACAGGGCAAATCAGAACCAAGTAAGGAACAATGAGCGCACATTGGTGCCTGTCAACAACCAGAGTCAAGCAGGACCATCGAATGCCAACCAGGCACTTGTGGTTCAAGTAGATGAAGGTTGTGATTGGTCAATCCAGTTGGGAAATGATGCTCCAGATGGAACAGCTTGTTTTGCTGAAGTTGTCAAGGATCTTAAACACGCCAGTGGTGGAGAATCTTCCACCAATGGTGATGAATCTTCTGAAGATGAAGACAGCTCCGGTTACAGTGGAAGTTCAGATGAAGAGTCCTCGAGTTCAGGGAATGATCAGGAAGATGACACATCAAGTGCGTCAGTTAATGCAGATATTGATGAGCTATTGGAAGGAGATACAGCTGAAATTCAACGAAGATCTATTTTGGTGGATCAAGCTGCTTATTCTTCGTCTTCTCTCCATTCAGCCTTTATGGCTAATGTCGACAGTTCATCAAGTCAGGTATGTGTCGATGAATCCACTTCTGTTAGTTGTGATAACTGTGATAGTTTAAATGTTAAATGTGCTGATTTAGAGGCAAACATGTCTGAGTTGCAAGGCAAACATGATGCTTTACAAGCTAGTTTGTTTGACTTGCAAGACAAACATGTTTCATTGAATGAAAAGTGGTGTGAATTGCAAAGCAAACACGAGGCTTTGCAAGAGAAATATGATGTGACATTCATTCACAATCAGAAACTGACCGTGGATCTTTCGAAGTGCACTGAAGCCAACATGTTTTATGAAAACCATGAAAAGGAGTTTAAATCGGTAATTGAAAAATTAAAGAAAGATAAAACCGAGTTAACTAAAATGGTTTCCAGAAAACAAACTGACATTAATTTGTATATAACACGCCTTGAGGTAATGCAAAAGGAAATGGCTTGTGTGAAAACTGAAAGTGAGGCGATCCAACTTAAGCTAGACAGTTATTTGAGCTCTAGCTATGTGTTGGATCACATCATTGATGTTCAGAAAGAGAAACGGGATGTCACATGCATAGGTTACAAGAAATGTCCACCACCTGTGAGACATAATTATGATGCCATGCCGGATGAGGAAGATAGAGTTTTCTTTGAACCATCTGTTCCTTTAGATGTTGAGGAATTTGCAACAGGACTCGGATACAAGAAGGAAGTATCATCAGATTCAGATGCGTCAGCAGATACATTTGTAACTGCTGAACAAAATCAGGATCCTCCAGTTGTGATTGAGGATGCTGATTCTTCTGATGATGAATCTGATGATACTAATTCAGCAAAGTCTGATGCGGTAATCAAAGAAGAGGACATACCTCTTGAGAATCATATTCTATGTGATCCTCCCGCAAAGCCCGCTAAGACTGCTGCAACCGAGTCCACGTCTGCAAAAGAGTCGGAGAGTGTGGATTTGCTGTACACTCTTGTTGGTGATAATAAAATTTATTCAGACAAAGATTTTCCTATTAAGAATGTTAATCAATCATTAATCAGTAAAGTCTTTGAAAATTCAACAAGTAAGTTTTTGGGAAAGACAGGATCACGTGTTACAGTAACACAGTGCCCTCCTATTCCAAAGGCTGAAGTTCGAAAACAATATGGAAATCAGAAATTACCAACAGTGCAAACACAGCAAAATCATACCAAACCAAAAGGAAAATCAACGACTCAAAGTCAAAAGAAGCCGAATCAAAAGAAGAACAAGAATGTGAACTTTGTGAAATCTAAGGGAACGGACAAAATTGCAACGTTTGAAAACCAATCTAACTTAGATTTTGTCAAGAAAGCAACTGTGATGAAAAGAAATGAACCAAATAGTTCAAAACCTAGTACCTCGGGATCACAAAGTTCATCATCGGCAAGACGATCACATGATACTTCGGGGTTTGTTGAACGAAGATCATGTTTCGAATGTGGTACAATTGGACATGTAATTCGAAACTGTCCGTATCTTCATAAGTTGAAAGCAAAGGATGATGATCCCCGTGAACGCAATCACCAAAAGCGATCTGTTTCTGTAAAACAAGATCACCGACTTGTAAGAGAAAGGGAAAAGAAACAGAAACGCCAACAAGTCAAGGTGATTGAAAAGGCACTTAAAACTGATATGGTTCAAAAACAATTTGTTCCAGTTAAACCAGAAAGTTCAAAATTTTCAAAAACTTCAAACAATCACGAAGTTAAATCTTCCAACAATCAAACTGGTAAAACTCAACGGACATGGAAACCTAAATTGACCACAAGTTCAGAGGGACCATCACAATTTATGAATCATCAAAGAATAGAAGTTATTGTTGTTGATGAAAATGGAAGACCCAAGACCACAATGGCTTGGGTCCCCATCTCCAACTAATCAAGTGAGTTAATGTGCAGGGTGTTCCAGGAGGAACTATCAGTAGTCATTGGATTGTTGATAGTGGGGCATCCAGGCACATGACAGGCGACATGAAGCTTCTCTACGACGTCAAATCTATTAGAGGAGGTTATGTTGCTTTTGCTGGAGATAAAGGCGGATATATTACGGGTGAAGGAATGATATCTAACGGGGTTGTTAGTTTTGATAAGATCAACTTCGTACAACTTGATCACAATCTTCTTAGTGTTTCTCAAATTTGTGATAAGCAGTTCTCAGTACACTTTGATGCAAATGGATGTTATGTGCTGAAACCCGGCTTCAAAATTCCGAAAGAATGGATTCTCTTGTCGGCTCCAAGGATAAATGATTTGTATGTTCTTGATATGAGCCAAGCTATTACTACGTCTGCACAAGCAACATGTTTCGTTTCCAAAGCCACAGAAAAAGACTCAATCTCTTGGCACAGACGAATGGGTCACATTCACTTACACAAAATGAATCATTTGGTGTCAAATGAATTGGTGAATGGTGTTCCTCTTAAAAACTTCCATCTTCAAGACATCTGTGTCTCGTGCCAGAAAGGAAAACAAACGAAGAAGCGACACCCTACAAAGAAAATCAACACGGTGGCTGTTCCTCTTGAACGTTTGCACATGGATTTGTTCGGTCCTGTCAAGCACAAAAGCATTAGGAATGATCAATATTGCCTCGTGATTACTGATGATTATTCAAGATTTTCTTGGGTGGCGTTCATGGCACACAAGAGCGAAACCTTCGGTATTATCAAAAACTTGATCATTCAGATTGAGAATCTATATAAGTTGAAGGTTAGGCGGATACGTAGCGACAATGGTACTGAATTCAAAAATCATGCCATGGCGGAGTTTTGCACTTCAAAAGGTATTCTTCATGAATTTAGTGCAGCTTATACTCCTCAACAGAATGGCGTCGCTGAACGTAAGAACCGCACATTGATCGAGACTGCTAGGACTATGTTGGTAGAATCGCAGTTGCCCATTCCATTCTGGACTGAAGCTGTGTCCTCTGCATGTTACACGTTGAACCGAGTCCTTACAGTCAAAAGGCACAACAAGACCTGCTTTGAGCTTATTAACAAACGGAAACCAGATTTGTCATATCTTGAACCGTTTGGAGCTCCGTGCACACTAATCGATCCTAATGGGAAGTTTGGGGCAAGAGCCATTGAAGGATACTTTCTTGGGTATTCCACCCCGAACTTAAGAGTCTGGAATCTAGAGACTAAAAGGGTCGAGGAATGGTCTGAAGTCAGAGTACAAAGGCACACTTTGCCAGTTAGAAATCCTGGTCAGCCTTGGATGTTTGAGTACGATGACTTTTTCAATTCGATCAATGTTGAAGCAGTTGAAGAAAATGCTGCAGCAAGGATGTTTTTCGAGAGTGACAATGCTACAGATTCACCGTTGGTTCGTCCCATTATTGTCAATCAAGAACCATCTTCAGTGAACAATAATGCTCTCGATAATGAGGATTTTCACGATGCTACCGAATTGAACGAATCTTCAAAGGATGATGAATTTCTAGATGCAGATCAAGAAGCTCCAACAACAGCAGTTCATGGTACTTCAGAGGGTACTCCTCCAGTGGACGCCCCTAGAACAGCTGAAGCTACTGCATCATCTTCTTCGCCAATTCCGGGCATTGAATTGGTTGTTGATCCCAATCTCAACAATCTGGGTACAAACATTCCAGTTCAAGATAATCCAGAAACAAGGATTCACAATACCCATCCTCAACAAAACATCATCGGAAATGTACAAAGTGGCGTTCAAACAAGAAACATGTTGCGAAACAACAACAATGCAGGCTTGTATACGGCGATTAGAGAATCTGGTCAACAAAATGATTGGTCTTTCGCGTGTTATGTCTCACAGGAAGAGCCAAGAACTTGGAAAGAAGCTTTGAAAGATAACTCATGGGTTGAAGCGATGCAGGAAGAACTGCAACAATTCCAGAAGCTTGGTGTCTGGAAACTCGTAGAGAAACCTGCTGGTTACAAGAAGATTGGTACCCGTTGGGTGTTTAAATGCAAAAAGGATGACCGTGGAGTCGTTATTCGAAACAAAGCAAGGCTAGTCGTTCAAGGTTTTCGTCAGATAGAAGGGATCGACTACAACGAAGTGTATGCACCTGTTGCACGTCTAGAAGCAATTCGAATCTTTCTGGCTTATGCCTCATTCAAAGGTTTCAAGGCATACCAGATGGACGTGAAAAGTGCATTCTTACATGGTGTGGTGGAAGAAGAGGTGTACGTCGAACAGCCTCCAGGTTTTGAAGATCCTATCCATCCCGATCGGGTTTGGTTGCTCAACAAAGCTCTATATGGTCTACATCAAGCACCGCGAGCTTGGTATGGAACCTTATCTAATTATCTGCTGGAGAATGGATTTCGCAGAGGTCTTATCGATTGTACTCTTTTCATCAAAGAACAAGATGGAGATCTTCTACTGGTACAGGTATACGTTGATGATATTATATTTGGTTCTACTAATGATGTTTTGTGTAGGAATTTCGAGCGCACTATGCAGGATAAATTCGAGATGAGTGCTATGGGGGAAATGACCTTCTTTTTGGGCCTACAAGTACAACAAACCGAGTCTGGGATATTCATCCATCAGACTAAATATGTTGGTGACATTTTGAGCCGGTTCCAGATGTCTGATGCAACGCCCATTTGTACCCCATTGCCGCAAAATCACGGAATTACTCCAGACTTGAAGGGTGAAGCTGTTAGCCCCTCGTACTACCGCGCGATGATCGGATCTCTTATGTACCTCACAGCATCAAGACCAGATATAATGTACCCAACGTGCCTGCTTGCCAGATACCAAGTCAACCCGAAGGCCTCACATCTTGCAGCTGTAAAAAGGATTTTTCGTTATTTGAAGGGTTGCCCTGACACCGGTCTATGGTACCCTAGGGATAATAACTTTGACTTGATCGCATTCAGTGATTCTGATTTTGGGGGATGCAAAATTGACGGCAAATCCACAACGGCTGGATGTCAGTTTTTGGGAAATCGCCTAGTCACATGGCAGTGCAAGAAGCAGACGTGCGTCGCTACATCAACATGCGAAGCTGAAGACATTGCTGCCTCAAGTTGTTGCACCCAAGTCCTATGGATCCAACAACAAATGCGTGACTACGGTTTTGAATTCCTAACTACTCCTATTTACGTTGATAATTCTGCTGCCTTACAGATCACTAGAAATCCGGTGCAGCATTCAAAGACTAAGCACATCGAAATTAAATATCACTTCATACGTGATTGCTTTGAGAAAAGGCTAATCGATGTTGCTTACGTCCACACTGATGACCAACGTGCCGACCTTTTTACCAAAGCATTTGACAAATCAAGATTTGACTATTTATTATTGGTAAACGGCATTAAGGTCAAGCAAGAGTAAAACCAACATCGGAAAATCATTTTTGTAAATACCTTTGTGTTTTAAATTTGTCTTAGTTTATTGATTTTAGGGGGAGTAAATCCAAAATTTGAAAATCCAAAAACATCGGAAAATTTCAAAAACACAAAAACAATAGAAAAGCAAAAATGAGTTTCCTGGCGGGCAAAAGAGAAAATGATAGTACATCAGTGGTCTATCCAAACCTCTTTAAACCTGAAATGCAAAATGAAAAACGATAAGCAGCTCTATATAAGATGTATCGGTAGGCTCACAATCATTTTAAAGTGTGCAGGGTGATATAAACTTAAATCCGACTGAAGACCAGGTGGGAACCATTCATTGGCATATGGTCTTAGTACCGAAATTTCGTTTGAGAGATTGCCGAGGTTCTGAGATATTCGGTCTTTATGCTGCTTATCATCTGGGTATCATGGTTGTATCTTTTACCGAAAAATAACGGGGACGCAAGTCTAGATCTTCCATGATACTATACATACGTGTACATACTGCATTCGACCTCAATAAGTGATCAACAATCACATGTCCAAACAAATAAGTGATAAAATATCACATTTATCCGGGAGTCAAGTTCGTCTCTCTGCTGTACGAAAGTACTGACCTGTTCACGGACTTGCTCCTGTGCCCTCATGCATCGAAAATCAAGTTTCTCATCAATAAGTGATTATATCACATAGGGCTTGTTTTCAAATCAAAATAAGTGAGAATCTCACATCATATACGGTCAAACAGATGATAATCGGTATACTCACCGGTAAGATGAACCCTCGTGCATACCTTGATACGGGAATGTGTCGTGATGTGGATGAACACCGGTCAGTAAGTATAAATCATACCTTAACGTATCCCCTCGCCATGACTACATCTGATAAGTTGAGTTTAAGTGGACAACAATACCGATAATTGTTATAGGATGCTTATCTTAATGTTAACTAATTGAACAACAAGAGCGTTTTGGCATGACCGTACACTGATATGATTCTCTTACCCTCGAAACTCGCAAAAAGAATGTTTGTAAATATTTATTTAATGCTTTCAGTTTCTGCACCTTTGTATATATTTATTTACTGCTTTCTGTCTTTACATTTGAAATATTCAAAAATATCAAAAAGATTTTAGGTGTGTTTTAATATAAACTTATAAAAGCCAAAAAGATTTTATTTCTATTTTATTTTCGATCGTACGATGTTGGATCTCGAGTCTTCGATACCTGAAACCTGATTGAAAACCGAAACGACTGATTCTTCATAAACGGTCAAAATTTGCAAGTTTTGAAAGTTAAAAACTTAAAACTGAACAATTTGTTAAACTTTCAAACTGTCGGACGGTGTTTGTTTGAACAAATGGTCACATGTGTGTCGTTTGCTTATGATATTCCAGGCAGTTGTTCTCATTACGCGTTTAGATTTCTTGCATGTGCAGATTCTAAAGGCAAGGAGAACATGGTCAATGACAAGCTTCGGAATGAAGACACGACGTGAAGGCACTCAAGTGATGAAGATGATCGAGTTGCCGCTGACCATCATCAACACCACAAGGATCTCAATTCATAAAGAACAAGTATTTCACGAGCATAACTCAAGGGGGAGCTGATGTTAAGGGGGAGCTTGTCAACACACTTCCTACATGAAACGGGGAGTTTGTTGGTACACTTTCTGCTTTCAAGACGTGAAGACTTTAAAGATCCTCTGACATTGAAGATTTGAAAGGACGTCAAAGACTTGAAAACACGAGGGACCTACAAGAATTAAGATCGAGACAAAGCTACAGCCAAGGGGGAGTTTGTTGGTGCACTTGTGTCTGTACTTTGTCTGTATTATGTCATGATACCAAACGATGTCTTGTGATAGTCGGAGTTACGTCTTAGGTTTGTTATTATGTGCGTTCGATGTAAGTTTGACCAAGTCAACCATCCTCCTGGTTTGACTTGACCAAACAGTTAGCACATTGGTTGAAAGATGTTTGGGTCGAAGGATGTGTCATCGAAGGATAGTTTAGATCCTTCGATGAGCTCGAAAGATAAACCTCCGATAGATATGGATGGACCTCGAAGGATATCATCCTTCGAGGTATATGTGGATCCTTCGAGCTGTTTCAGATCGATAGATGATCTTTCGATCAGTCTATCTGATCCTTCGACCAGACGATCTGTGTTTGGGTATATATACCCATGCATTGTGCTCACTTCATTTATAGACAGAAAAGAGAGACAAGTGTGAGAGCAGAAAATTTGTGAGTGTGAGAGAACTCTGCCTTGTTGAGAGCACACACACACGAGTGTTTCAGAGAGTTTGCAAAACACATTTGTAAACATAGCTTTGTAACCGAACCTTTCTTCGTATTAATACAAGTGGTGTTAATCGGTGAAGATTGTGTGTTGTGCTTGTGCTTGTTCTATCTCGGTTTGCATGCTAGCTTGGATTCCGCACTTGCTAGTGTGTTATACATAACAAGGAATAGGTTTGACCTCAACCTCCGAGGGACCTACATTGCTGCGCGACGAGATGGGTATGCACAAGGTTATGCGGAATGTTCCCAGCATGTGAATAGTGCGTTGAAGGTTAACTGGGATGATAGCAAGTCTGCAACCTTTGGCGTAAATACTGCTGCCGCGCTTGCTTCCATGAAAACAGAGTTTAACAATTTGCAACTTCCGGTCATGGAACTAATAAATGTGGCGCTGCAATCGGACGATCACGTGGCGCAACTTAAGGAAAACTTTCCGGATGAGGGTGAAGATTTAGAGTAGTTTTGAAATTGTATTGAACAATTTTTTATGCGGGGTGTAAATCCCTGTTTTGATGATGCGCTGTTGCGCAAGTATGTTAAACACTGCCGTGTTTGAAAATCTTCAGGGCGTATCTGTACGCTGAAAACAGTATGTTTCTATTTGTTTTGTTTAATGACTTTACAATATTTTGCATGAGTACAATTGCTTTTATTGAGTAAGGCGAATGAAGTTGGTATAAAGCTCATGTGTGAATTTATGGTCGTTTGTGACGTGATCACTGACCGCGCATGGAGCTTGTCTTAGACTACCATAATGTTTTTGCGCTTACTAAAAAGAAATTGCATGCACTTTGTAAACACAAAAATAATAGAAACTTTGCAATTTTATTCATGGATAGAGCACAGAGGCTTTACAAAGTTTTGTTAATAATTATATGGAACTTAACTTACTCTCTGATAGTTCCGCCGTATTTGATGGGTCATGTCTTTCTGCGGGAAACTTATAGAGTCGTCACTTAGGTTTTTGCCCGTTTGCTTGGGCCATCTTCTCCCCGGGTTATCTGCTTAATCTCTTTGCGCATATTTTGGAGTAAATGCGTGAGTTCACCGTTCTTGAGGGCTTTCTCTATTTCTGTGCGCAGAGATATGCAGTTGTTAGTGGTATGCCCGTTGTCTTTATGATATTCACAGTATTGCGCCGGGTCTTGTCCACGTTTACTTTTCATTGGGATCGGAGGTTTGAATTGATAGTCCTCAGTACTCAGAACCTCCGCCGGGGTGTTTGTTAGGGGAGTCCACTGCCTCTCCCTATTTTCTTGTTTGTTCTCTCTCTGTGCGGAGAGTTTGTTAATTGTTGTGCGAGCGTCTTCAGATGACCGACTTCCTGATCCAGATTCACGCCACGACTTCTTAAACCTTCTTTCGCCGGTTAAGCTCAAGTCTGCGGGCCTGTTGTGTGGTGGTGGTGGCCTGTTTGTAGTAAGGTTTTTCTCAGTTTGCGCGTAAACTTTGGCCGCCGCCATTATCTTTTCCCAACTTGTTGGAAGGCCCTATGTTCCAGATAAGACTTTAACCATGTCATCACACCTAACCGCGTACTTGAATTGAGCACGGATTAGTTGTTCATGAACACCGCCAATCTCCAACACTTCTTTATTGTATCTAGTGATGAAATCCTCTAGATTTTCGTCATCACGGCGCCATATGTTCATAACATCGGAAGTGTCTCGAATGGAACGCCGTTGCTGGCTGAAGTGTGTTAAAAAATTTTCACGCAGATCTTTCCACGACTCGATCTGTCCAGTTGGTAGGTTATCAAACCAGATTCGCGCTGGGCCAGTTAATGTTTGCACAAACAGATGACACCATAGCGGAAGAGTCCAACCCCCAACTAAACCCGCGCTGGTAAATACTCTCAGATGATCATCAGGGTCAGTTAACCCATTGAATTTCCCTATGTTAGATGGTAATTTGGCCTTCTCCAATGGAGCTAGAGCTATCTCCAGTATGAACTTTGAGTTTTCCGCTACTTCTGCAGGGCGGTAAACTAAGTCATAGTTGTGTTCTGCCTCAGGGTTATAAACCGCTCGAGGTCTGCATTTGTTATAGTTTGGCTGTAGTCGATTGAACACACTGGCGTTTGCACTCAAACGGTATGTTGGATCAGATTCATCGGTGTGGGTGTCCCGTTGGGAACCCAACCTATCATGAACCGATTGTCTTCGACGAGGGTGTGGTTCACCATGGTGTTGTCTCTCGTAACTGCCTGACTGAATGTGTTGTGACGTAGATCTGGCATAAACTTTTGTACCTTCATAAGTTGATTCTTCCTGTTGGGAGGCATGAGCACGAGATCCCGGTCTCCGTGATTGAGTCAGGGGAGCAGTTTGAGCACACAACTGTGTGTATACTGCGTTTAATGCCCCTTAAGACCGGACATACCATGATATCGGGGTTTCTCCTGGTGGTAAAATTGATTGAGCAGGGTTTGCTGGTAATACTCCTGGAGTGACAGGATCGTTTGCTCGATTGGATTGAACCTCGTTATCGTCTGAGGCCTCTTCTACGATTCCCTCTACTTGTAAATTGTTTCCGACGTTTGGTCGAGGACCAAGTTGCCGGTGAGATGACGAATTTTCTGCCATGTGCAAAACAGAAAATGAAAAGAACTGAATCGAAACGAGATAAAAACTAAAAAACAGAGGAATCGGTGGGCGCCAATGAAGAAACACTAGATAAATGGTCGGAACCGAGATATCTAGGGGGTTTGAATCCGCATAAAAAGGTTAGTTCTATCTCTCGATTGATTCAGTTGCAGCTGATTTTCTTCTCCGAAAGCTCTGCAAAAAAGAGCACCGTTAGCCTCGCCAAGGGGAGAAAAGGGTTCTCTCCTTGACCCGACTCCGGTGTGAGAATAAGTATTGGTAATGAAGACGAAGATGTATTTGAGAAGTGTGTGTAACTTGAATTCATACCTGGGTTGTTTCTCATATTTATAGCCGGGAGTCGTTTAGGCGGGAAAACCCGTTAGTGAAAAGTTAACGGAAGATGCTAACCCCGTAAGCGGTTACATTTCCTTCCGTTTAAGTCCTTTGATCCGACGTGAGAGCACACGGATCGTGGTCTTGATCAAAGGCTGTGGATTTGCCACGTGTAATGTGATCAAGTGGAGATTACTCTCCAATCGCATGCCTTCGTTGTGATTTCAGGGGTGCCTGTGGTAATGACACGTGTCCAGACGGTTATAACCGTCTGGGTGGTGCACGATTGTATTTCTTCTAGAAGATCACTGCTGTAATCTTGTGTGGTACTTTATCGTGTGGAAACCAAATAAATAAATCCCAAGTCTGGGTAAAATAATATCCAAGCCTGGATATTTAAGCGGAAGTATTGATCTCAGGATTTTTATCCTTTGCTAATGGGAGAAGGCGCAAGGATTTATGTTTTCCTTTGGGCGCGCGACTATAGATTGCTGGTTACTTTCTTCCTTTTGTAAGACCAGTGCGCGGCCGCGCAAGGTAAAAAGGTTAAAAGGCCAGGTTGTGGTATGGTCCCAAATACTTATTATGAGGTTTTTGGGACCTTACCCCTTCAAAAATGTACTACTGCGAGTAGTAAGTCGGGATGACAGTACGTTACCATTGGACAATGAGTTAGCCAATGTGTAATATGACCCACAAGTCAGGATTGACAGTACTGAATGAGTAATTGTGTAGGAATAAACAATGTGATCGCTCTCAATACTGTTTTAATTAATAAAATGTTTCTTGATTAAACTGGGATTCACTCACCGGTATTTCCCACTGACAAATGTTTTTAAAACGCGTTTCAGGTAACACAATGTGACAGCCAATTAGTAAAAGCCAGCTGGAGAGCACTGAAGGCTTGGGAAAAATGTGACTATAAAAGTTACCTAATAAACGATGTTTTAAATTCAATAAAATAGGGTTTATCCCTATAAATGTATTGCAATAAGAAACTTGGGTTTTACCCATGTGATTATTAATATCAAATATGGAGGTTTTACTCTGATAAACATTTCCTAACTACGGTTCTGATTTAATTTCCGCTGCCAAATTAACCAACCTGATACCACCAAAATTCTGAGTTCGCGTCCGCCCGTTCCCGGGACAGATAAGGGATCGGGGGGTTGCGACAGTATTTGATAATACAGTTTTAATTTAAAATTAAACTTTAGTTCCATGTGCTTCTAAACTATCTACCAAAGTAATGCCCTGATACTTCCGCCTTCGATTTGGGTGTTACAATAAAATCATATAGAGATAGAGGGATGTAAAGGGAAAGGGTGTGAGAGCATTCACATCATATCAATCATTTTTTTATCTTATAATTACACTAAAACAACTACCTTTATTCTTTTCTTTCAATTAATTAATATTTTTTATACATTTATCATTATCTTTTCTGTCACTTCTACTCACAACCAATTTCAAAATATATTAGAAAATTATAGAGGGTGAACAATGTTCTCTCAAATATACAGATGAACAATAGCGTTTTCTCTCTACTCCACTCACAACCACCTTTTATACCTTTTATAATATGAAAACAATTCTCCCAGATTTTGATGACTAGAATGTGAATGCTCTGAGAATATTAATACCCTATTCCTATTTATAATGGTAGATTTTTTTTATATGAATTCATTAAAAACTTTTTGAGTGAAATTGGAATATAATGACAAACATTCAAATAACTTAAAAGAGTTTTCAAAGAGTCAACAAGAATGACCATTAACAGTGTTTTCATGTATTATCATATTCATATGTTGTCCTATTTATAACCGTGGTTTTTATTCTTTTAATATTTAAGTTGTACTTTAAGTCATATTACTTTTATTTTCTCCTTGTTTTATATTGCTTGTGAGATAATCCTTATAAATTAAGAAAAAGAAAAAAATATAAAAAATGGGATAGAGTGGGTAATCTGAAAGATGTTTAAAACTTACCTTAAAATATAAGGACAAGGCATGATTATTTCGGATGTGAATGCTCTTAAATTGAAATACTTGAAGATGTGTTATTATTTTTAATCAATATTATAAAAAGTAGTATGAAATAACTTATGAGATTTAACGACATCCAACACGATGACAACTCAACCAGATACATGTATTTTTATTTGGTGTGTTTAGTGGGTGTGTGGTGAAAAAAAAAAGCAAAAGACTATTTCTTATAGAGGACTATCAGTGGAGGTTAAGTTATTCTATAAATGTCTCTAAGAATAAAAAGTGTACAAAGACAAAATGGATCGCACAAGATGACACATTGTCGAGCAAAATATAAAACAATGCTGAAAAATATAACACAATGTCGAGAAAAAAAGACAATGAGTCGCAATAAAGACATAATGACACAAACAAATAAAAGACACTATGATAACAAACAAAAATTCTAACTACGATCTATAAATCCAAAAGTAAAAACCTAAAATTTCACATCGTAGAGTTTGATGAGACGGGTTCCAGTGCCGCATGAATGAGGTCAATCGAAGTCCGTTTGATACCCGTTGTACGACTTCTTATTTTTCGAAGATTCTTTATTTGATCCTAAACGTTATGAGTGCTGCTAACAATTATCGACTTAGTTACACATAATAGAAATTTTCTCAATTTGCAACACAAAATACATTACATTTTCATGCAATATACTTTTTATTATTACACAGTTTTATCTACTTTTTAAAAGATCAATAGTTGGTCTTATGTTTATGTAGGATTTTCAGTAAAAAGGGTTAAAAAACAGCCCTTTTGTAAGCTTAAATCTCGGGAGACCCCCTCTCTCATCATGTAAGCCAAAGCTCGTATTACTCTCTCTCTAGAATACACATACATACATACATACATATACACGTAGTACCTCCCCCATACTTGTTATACATATCTTTACAAACAGTAAGTTAATTTAGTTCCATTTAAAAAGTTGCAGATAGAGATAGGAGAGAGAGAGAGAGATGGAGAGTGGTGGAGATGGAGGTGGTACTTCATCATGTTTGATGAGTTTTGGAGACACCAACAACAACATAAATAATAGCAGTAGTAATAATAACAACAGTAATAACAACATTGGATCACTGTGTCTTCCTCCAAACCCACCTGGTGCATATAACACCACCACCAACAACAATAACCTAATTTTCTCTGATCATCATCCTTCTGCTATGATGCTTGAAGACAACAACATTAATATCAATGATGGTGTAGGGTTAGCCTTCATGAACCCCTCTTCTTCTGTTAAAGCAAAGATCATGTCTCATCCTCATTACCCTCGTCTTTTATCAGCTTATCTCAACTGCCAAAAGGTTAATAATTTCTCTCTCTCTAGAACACATACACAGATCTATATTTCACAAATTTTATAAGAAATGAAAGTGGGTATCTTTAAATTTCTTCATTTGGTGCAATCTAAGAATCTTGTGCTTGTTTTCAAGAGGTTTGTGTGTTTGATGATCATTACTATTGCTTCATTTAGTAGTGTGGTAGAAGAAACCCAGAGGTGATTTTTCTTGATTTGTGTGTGTGTGACATCATTTATTTGTCATTTCTTCATTTGGCAGCTGAATATAATCTCTTGAAGAAAGAATAAATTTGCAGGAAACCATATTTTAATTCTGATGCAACAACTTTTTCTACTTTATTTCATTTCATAACCTAGTATTTCATCTTAAAAATCAGTCTTTTAAAAAAAAAAAATATTAAAGATTTATACTGTAACTTGTACTAAATACAGATAGGAGCACCACCTGAAGTAGTGGAAAGACTAGAGGAAGCTTGCAGGGCCTCGGTGGTGGCTGCAATGTCCAGTCGCTCCGGTGGAGCTGGTACTAGTGACGGTGGTGGGGGAATGAATATGATCATTGGACAAGATCCAGCACTTGATCAGTTCATGGAAGCTTACTGTGAGATGCTGATAAAATATGAACAAGAACTCTCAAAACCCTTCAAAGAAGCCATGCTTTTTCTCTCAAGAATTGAGTCCCAGTTCAAAGCTATCTCTATTTCCACTTCAGATTCTGGTGCATCACCTCCCCCTCTCTTCTTTGATTGTTTTTAATAAACAAGATTAAACTAAATTTCTTGAGAAAGTAGTAAGATGAAATTTGCATTTTTTGGTTGTGATATCAAATACTTATTTAATGATCTTAAGTTCTTAACCTTCATTTAATACCAATCACCAAAAAGAATACTATTTATATCATAAGTTTTCAAAATTTGTGTAAACACATTTTCCAAGAATTGACAAATAGTTCACCTACAGTTCTATGTCATAATTCTTGTGAAAGTTTCTTTTCTCCTATTGTTCAACATTTTCCTATGTATAAACATGAAAAATCTTTGGACATATGAGGGCTCATCTTATGACCCTATGGTGCTATGTTTGATCCATATGCATGTGTAATGTAAACATTTATAGGGGGATGAACCTAATTTTCTATGTGTATGGGCTATTATGATGAATTGTTTACTCTATCTTGGAAGCTTTGCACTGTTTTGCTAGTGAAATAGACAGTACAAATTTCCAGTTTTTCACCCCCGGAAATGTAGAGATATACACAAGTACAATTATGTCTCTTTTCTTTGGCAAAATGAGGTTGAATCACATTCTTTTTTACCTTGTTAAAGTTTTTTGTTGCAATTAACTTAAGGTTAGATTTTTGCATTTCCACCCCCAAAGGGCAAAAACATGTATATTTGTTTTTCTTCTGAGTGCTTGGATTTAAATTTAAAGTAAAGGGTTTGGTGATGAGTTAGTTAACACAACTCAATCTCATTTGATATCAATGTGGCTAATTAACCATTTTTTATAGGTTCATTGTCATTCTTATAGCAGTTATGATAGTATATACCAGAAACGAAATCTTTATGTATCGAAAGAACCCGTTATAGCATTTTCAAGACGGATTTTGTGCATAAAAACACCTTCATGGTTGCATTTTATTTGATAATTTCTGTGATAATTTGATGTAAAAATCAGCTGGTGGTGAAGGAGGTATGGACAAAAATGGATCATCCGAAGAAGAGGTGGATGTAAATAACAATCTCATTGATCCTCAAGCTGAGGATCGAGAGTTGAAGGGTCAGCTGTTGCGCAAGTATAGCGGTTATTTAGGTAGTCTCAAGCAAGAGTTCATGAAAAAGAGAAAGAAAGGGAAGTTACCAAAAGAAGCTCGTCAACAATTGCTCGACTGGTGGACCAGGCATTACAAATGGCCATACCCTTCGGTAACTGTTTCGCTAATGCGCTAGCTGTTTTCTTGATTAATATAAATCTTTTACAAATTTTCACACGGTTTTCATAAATTTTGTTAGTTCAATATACATTTCTTTTCTTTTCTCGTGTAATGTTAATGGCATGTGTGCGCAGGAGGCTCAGAAGCTAGCACTTGCTGAATCGACAGGACTTGACCAGAAACAGATAAACAACTGGTTCATAAACCAAAGGAAGCGGCACTGGAAGCCATCCGAAGACATGCAATTTGTTGTAATGGATGCTGCTCATCCTCACTATTTCATGGAGAACATGAACATCCTTGGTAATCCTTATCCCATGGATGTTTCACTTCTCTAGTGCTAAATTATATAAAACCTCCAGTGTGTGTCAACAAATGATTGGTCTGGGTTTGAACATGATTGAAACTATTGAGGGTTTTTACAAGTTTGTCAGCTGTTAAGGATTTAATGTTTCCAATTTGTCCGTAGAACTTAAATTATTCTAGACTTTGTTTTGTAAGCCATGTACGTACTGCCATTAGTAATATATTTTATGTTTAGCTTCCGTATTTTAACATTGATTGTCAAATAACTAAATTATTATAAACATGTATTATTTCTTTTGAAGAAATGACTGAATTTTTCAAATTTGTGATTTCAAAAAAATTAATATGGAACTAGATGACTTTTTAACTTGTCATGTAATTAGGGTTAATGTACCACTGGGGTAGGAACTTTTTAAAACACTTTAGTGTGAAGTATTGGGTTTTCAAATCTTACGAGAGCAAGAAATTCGTCGTTCAAAAAAATAACAATAAAAAATGTAAAGAGTTGATTTTTGACAAAAAATAATAACTTTTATCATCTCGTTGGTTCGATACCTAGTGAAAATTTTGCTTCCAGTTTTTTTATGTTGGTTTAAATGCTTCCAGTGGATAAGATCAGCTCTTCGTTGAATAACATTTACCCTAAATAACTCGTTCAAAGTTCAAACACCCCTAGAGTGAGTTTATCCTTATAAACAAATGTTAGATTAATTACATTTAGTAATATGATACGCGAATCCAAGGTTGTATCGGTTGTGTATCTCTAGCTTTATCATCATTGATATGTATGGTATAGGTTACATGGATTATATTCTCTGTATCAAGCGTGAATCAACTATACTATGTACCAACTGTCTATCACGTAATGTAAGTTTGTGTTAAAATGAAGATCGGTACATAAAAAAGAGATACAAAAAGGTATTATATTTTTTTGAACGGCTAGCCGAGATGGCTAAGAGGTTGGGCCTAGAACTCGAAGATTCAATATCTCATGACTCATACCTATGTAGGTTCCAGTCTTTGGGTTACCTCTTCCAATGGGCCATAATACACTGTATGCAACCTGGGCTAGAGGTATACAAAAAAACCGGTTCGGTTTTTTAACCGGTTTTACATAGTGGGGTGCCGAACGGGTACTAATCGATTTGGTTTGGTTAAAAACCGATTTGGGCAAAAAAACGGTTTTTAACTGGTTTAAACTGGTTTCGGTTTTTAAACGGTTTCAAAGATCAAGTATATTAACCGGTATATAAACCGTCGTTTCAGTTCGGTTAGAAATCGGTTTCGTTTCTAAAACCGGTTTTTTATACACCTCTAACCGGGGCGTGCCATCCAGGGTTGCCCCCTTCACTCAGACAATCAAACCTGGCCTTAGGAGGAAACCATCACAACGAGCTAGAGATCATTGGTAAAAAAAAAAATATTATATATAACTGACACCAACACTACTAGAAAACTGCTACTATTCCCACGCCAATTTCCATGGGAAATCCGTGGGTAACTGCGTTTACCCATGGATTTCCCACGAAAATGGGCTGTGGGAATTTTGCTCGTGGGTAATTTATTTCTGACGCATTTCCTACAAATTCTCCTACTCATTTCCCACACAAATGTTTCGTTAGAATTCTCCTACACATTTCTCACGGAATTAATTTTCTTAATTTTCCAACGCATTTCCCACGAAACATTATTTTTTTTAAATTTTGTGTTTAAATCAAATATACTTATTTTTATTATATATATTTTAATTTTGTTACACAATTCCTACGGAAAATGACATATTTTTATTAAATAATAAAACTTTATATTTTAATATCGTTAATTTTATTTATTATAAATATTTTTTTATGATAAATTGGATTCAGACGCATTTCCTACTAATGATTAAAATGAAAACGAATTTCGTAGGAATTGCGTCAGTATTTTCCTACACATTTCCTACTGATATATATAAATGTTTTTTAAAAATAACATATATGTGTATTACAAAAAAAAAATTATACATTCCGTGAATAATCCACATATACAAAATCAATTTAGAAATAACATATATATTTATTAGATAATAAAATTTATATTTTAATATCGTTAATTTTGTTTATTATGAATATTTTTTTACGATAAATTGGATTCCTACGCATTTCCTACTAATCGTTAAAATAAAAACGAATTCCGTCGGAATTCCGTCGAAAATTTCCGACACATTTCTTACGCATACTGATTCCTACGTATTTCCGACTAATAGTTGAAATGAAAACGAATTCTGTCGGAAACCCGTGGGAAATTTCTGACACTTTTCCTACGCATAACAATTTGTGGCTTTTTTGTCAAAAAACTAAGACCCTTTCTTGTTTGTCGGAATTTCGTGGGAAAAGTGTCACCATTTTCGTTCGTAGGAAATGCGTAGAAAATTTTGGTAGGAATAGTAGCAGTTTTCTAGTAGTGCAAGTATAAAATCAAGCCTTTTCCCATGGTGTATTTTGTCGAAAACACGCAGTAGTGACAAATTTTCCACGAGTTATTTTGGTGTGAAAAAGATCATTGGAAATGGAACGAGCGACAAATTTTCTACAAAATTTGTGATGATGTTCCGACAAACCGAACTCGTCACAAGATTTGCGACAAAATTCCTACAAACTTTGTTATAAACCTTTTCCTTTTGTTTAACGACAAATTTGTAACAAAACATATATTTTATATATATTTTTAATATTTTACTTTAGTTGTTAATAATAACAATAAGAGAACAATTAATTAATAATTATTTAGTGACAAATTTACCACAATTTTAATTTGCGACCAGATTCCCACGGTTTTATATATCATATTAATATTTTTTATATGTTGTGTTAAAATTGCGACAAATTATTTGTTTTAGATTGCGACAAAATTGCCACAAATCATAAATAAATTTAAAAAAATAAAAAAAACATTTTTCTAAATAAGTTGTAGAAAATCCTAAAAGATTCCAACAAAAATACATGTTTACAATTGAGGGATAAAAATAACAAAACACACTTTTTTTTTAAATAAGTTGCAGAAAATCCTAAAAGATTCCAACAAAAATACATGTTTACAATTGAAGGATAAAAATAACAAAATACACGTTTTTGTAACAAAATTAACACGATATTTAACATACACAGATGAAAGTTTTTTGTTTTAATTTTTCCCGAAGTTATTAAACATTGTTTCCACGTTTTCTGCTAACGAGCAAGTTCTTCCTAATCTTGTTCACGTTCAACACATTCTTGTTCCCGCTCTAGGGCCGTTTAAATCGCTCGCCGTTCGTCGCTCGCTCAACGCTCGTTCGGAAATTGCTCGAAAAATGCTCGTTCGATTTTACGCTCGGTTGTAAACGTGCCGCTCCGCTCGGTTCGGTTTGTAAACGAGCCAAGCATGAGCAAAGCTCCGCTCGGCTCAAATTATTTTTTTAATTAGTATACATATGCATATAAACAAATATAAATTATACATATATATATACACACACACACCTGTATATATACACACACATTACACATACAGATATACTTAAATATAAATTAATTTTATAGTTTTATATATACCACTATATTAGATTTTGGTTCACTATATACAAATTTACAACCACATTTATATGTACTAGACCAATCACGTCAATAAACAAATTAATATCAAATCTAAAAGTTAAACCCTAAACCAATAAATGACAGGCTGCTTATCGCCTCAATGTTTCATGTCGTTACCCTAAGTCGATCGTCTTCTGCTCTCAACGTAATTTTTCATGCAATATGATCATCGCCTCGTCGGTCACAACATTGTTTTTCATAAGAAAAATATTATACCATGAAATGTGCATGTTTTTAAAGACATAAAAACTTGAGACCAAACATTGTCACTATCTTTCTCAGCAAATTTAAATCGGGTAACATGGTTGTCCAAATTGCTCGAACTTCGCTCGACGCTCACTCGGAATATTTACTGCTCGAAAAAAGCTCGCTTGATTTTTGGCTCGGTTCTAAATGAGCCGCTCCACTCGGTTCGGTTTGTGAACGAGCCCAACACGAGCAAAGGTCCGCTCGGTTCGGCTCGGCTCGTGAACAACCCTATCCCTCTCTCATTCATGTCCGACTATATGCCCATAACTGATCTTGATTTTACGCTTAGAAGGTTTGATTCTACTTTCTATCAACTACGACGTGCAGAATCCATTGCAATTGACATGATATTGATACACAATAGCTGAATAAACTTTTCCAATGTTTTATATCAAAATTGACAGTGTTAGGTTACATGTTGGAGCACAAAAAAATCAAAAAATGGGAAAGGTTTAAGTTCAATCGACTAGCTCATGTATTTAAAAGTACTGCCAATTGATTGAGCCATACGATTAGAATCTTAATCAACTGAGCCATATGTTCAATCAAATCACCCATTTGATTGAACTGCCATTCGAATGGAACATGTCAACATCACCCATTCGTTTGACCATCTGAAAGTCAAATTCTGTCCTAAATACAAACATAAATTCAAAACGACAAGACATAAACCTATACATTGATCTAGACACTTGCGAAAATGGCTACAAACGCATTATGCACTAACAAACTCCCCATTAGATGTAGCGGGTGTCTTGATCTTGTAGTCTTCCGTCATCATTTTTCGATCCAACTTGTTTTCCAATCACTCCCAGCATAAATTCCATAAGCAAAACAAATACAAACAACTCTTTGAAATTGTAAGGCCTGCTCCTTATCTATTTTGTCAAAAAACATCTGATTGAAGAATAACACATCTATATCAGCTTCAAACATATAGACCAACCACATTGTGTCGAATATTTTGATGGTTCTCCAATCACCCTTCTTGTTAATGACGATCACAACTTCACTTGCTCTAACATCATAACACCATCATCTCATGAATCATAGACATCCTGTTCCATTTCTTTAAAAGGTATATTCTTCAAAAGTCTTGGTGGTTGATACTTCAGAATCACTAATGGTCTGTTAGAGATTGGATCAAATTCATTATTGGAAATCGTATGCTCTAGAATGTGGAGAATAGTTCTTCCATCTAGTTTTGCTTTCGTATTCCAACTGTCTTATGAACCACAGATTGAAGTCATACGATTCTCCATTAATCGGTTTTCTTCTCAATCACGCTCAAACATCCCAATGTGGAAGACTTCTAATATGAATAATGTTCTTGAAATACTGAACGTCGTATTCTCTTCTCACACCGATGCACTTCATGCCTTCAAAGTATTTCCAACTAATGATACACCTTTAGAAATCCCTTTGTGATGTTGAAAGAACTTTAACTGTCTCGCTGGTTTTGGTTCGTATCTGATTGAAGCTTTAAACCATTCATCATGTTGTTTCTTTAATACTTCTTGAGATAACTTTGCCTTTGAACTTTCTTTCTCTTTAATCTTTATTTTGAGAACATCTTCAGCTAGTTTTTCATGAGACTCTGAGAATGTCAGTAACTCATCACCTTGAACATTATTGTACATTTCAAGTTTTTAAAGACCAATGATGTCTTCAACTTCAACTCTATAATAATCATCAGCAACTGAATAACATTCTGGTTCTAGAACTCTTGGTACAGGTATATTACCAACTATCACTTCATCTTCAGCCATTTCAAACAGTTTAGCAACTTATTCTTTTGATATGCTATGCACAAACTCCCCCTCTTCAATTTCATAATGTAACACTCTAACCCATTATCTATAATATTTTAGAGAAGTGCGGATAATAAGGTCCCAGGTTTTTTTATATAGAACTTACACGTCTGGGTTAACTAATAACCCAGGCGAACAGACATAACCGATTATTACTCTTAATTCACAGTTTAAGATAATAAAGTTTTAAACTTGAAAATACTGTCATGCATGATTGTGCGTCAACCTTCCCATCATTGTTTCCAAAGAGTTTTGCGGTTTAATAGTGTTTGGTTATTTGCATGCTTGGTCGTCTGTCTGGTTCCCGCCTTTGTAAAATCCTAATATAAACACTAAAAACAACTAGTGTTTGAGTTAAACGGTCAAACGCGGTTAAAACGACAAAGAAAAACAAATTTTATTCTTTAGAGGTTTATTCCTCTACAATCCAATGCACATCCAATTTGGTCTATTTTACTTTTAATTCTTTAGAGGATTATTCATCTACACTTTAAACTAAAACCCACTGCCTGGGTCCATATTCCTTGAGTTTTTCACTTATACTATTCGGTTTGGATTTATTACTTGTTTGACCCGATAGGAGGCATTATGCACTTAGTTCATGCCTCCTACTTTCTGATCAACGTTCTCATCATTTCTACCAACCACAACTCAAATTATGGTTGGTTACTTTAGACAAAACCTTAACTTTTCATTATAATATTCCGGTATGGTGCTTTACCCAAATCGACCTGTTATGAGACTTAAAGCTTTTTAGTTCAAGTCTCCCATTTTTAGCTACCGGAAAGATCAACTCGATCTAAGGATTCATTATCAAATCTACCATTGGAGGTTGTTTTCCCAAAACCCATAACCTAAGGGCGTTTTAGTCAAATTTAAGCTCTTTTTCCAAACCGGACAACTTTTAACGGTTAGATGAAAACTAGTGGTACTTTTAACTCGTTTCCCATCTAAATTTATCACCAAAAGTTCATTTTTACTTGTTCGGCCCATTTTGGTTGGCGCAAGAATGACTTATTTTGAAAGTTCATTGGTTTATCGCCAAAACATGATTATTTACCATTTTACTCGTTTGACCCGTTATGGTTTACACCATAGGGTACTCTTTCCAAAATTCTTTAGATTAATCACCTAGTGTGATTACTCATCATTTTGCTCGTCTGACCCGTTATGGTTTACACCATAAGGTCCTAATTCTAAAATTCTTTATTTGATAGCCAAAATTTGATTTAGCATAATCTTACCCATTTTGATCCGGTTGGTCTACACCATGGGTCTTGACTTTAACAAGTCATTGTTTATTTCCAACGAATTCACACTTCTTAAATAGTGATTCTATTATAGGAGGTGTAAGTTTAACTTACCTTGCGTCCGTTTAAGCCTTCTCGCGTCTTTGATCCGTATGACCATTCTTTTTAAGCTTGTCAAAAGTCAAACTATCACATAACATCCACAAGATGATTAGATTAGTTATCCTACGTCATGACCATCACACCTTGTGGACTTTAATACCATCTTTCTTATTCGATTTCATTATAGGTCAAATTCAAACTGCCATTTGACATATATGCATGCACTAACAAGTTCAAGAAAATCATTTAGGCAATTTAACATATACTTGGTGGACATCATTTTTAGGCCATCTTATTAGCTAAATTTCTCAACCGAAATCACCACATTTCTTTCAATTCAACAAGTTTATATGCTTATGAACATCAAGTCAACATAAACTTCCAATTATCACATGCTAATTCATCATTTTAACCAGTTAGTGATGGGTTCATCTTTCATGTCAAAAACCCATTTCATAGCATGTAAGAACATTTAATCAAACCTCTAAAATATTCAAGTAATTTACACATACAAGCAAGTATGGTGATCATAAACATCAAAACAACAACAATTTTCATTATACCATAAAACCCACTTCATGACATATTTACATTGTGAAAGTTGTTGATTCATATAGTGTTAATTACTGTTTTCGTCCCTGTGGTTTGTCAAAAATCACTATTTCAGTCCATTAGTTTCAAAATTGCGATTTCAGTCCCTGTGGTTTCACTTTCGTAACCATTTCAGTCCCTGTGGTTTCACTTTCGTAACCATTTCAATCCATTATTCTGTTAAGCACAGGGACTGAAATGGTTACGAGGTTGACTGAAATGGTTACGAAAGTGAAACCACAGGGACTGAAATCGCAATTTTTAAACTAATGGACTGAAATAGTGATTTTTGAAATAGTGATTTTTGACAAACCACATGGACGAAAACAGTAATTAACTCATTCATATAAGAGTCAATCAACATGTCATACAACTACAAACGATTGTTGAAGGTGCAACTGAAAATTAGGCAAATGCCTTTGGAATTGTACTTCTCATCATGCGTCAAATAATCGCAACGTAAAACTTAGGTATGAGTCATGACAATTTTATAATTCACTATATTTATTTTCTTCGGAGAATTTCGTTATGATCATCATAAACGTATATTTTTCTTTAAATCTATACCTCGAAAACATATTATTTTGTCAAAACCGCGAAGTTCACGAGAATTAGCACTAGTATATCAATGTATACCTAAATCTCCAAATTGTTCAAGTATTTCACATATACTTGCAAGTATGATGAACATACACACAATTTCATTATCAATTTTATCCTACTATCAAGAATATCAAACTCAAGGTTACCACCTTCAAGTTACTCTTCATAGGAAATTAATCAAATCTAATTTCACAACATACCTTAATTGAATTTAGAATTTTTCGAATTCGAAACGAATTCTGAACACCCCTAAGGCTAACCATCTACCACAACTCCACAAGGGCTTATAAACGATAAAAGATTGCTTATTCTACCCTCATATGACCCCACAAATAGCCTATATTCAATATTTTAACACAATTATGTAGCAAGGAATCCAAATAACAACCTGAACGTAAAAAAAACATTCCCTAGAATAGCCTAAATGACAAGAACACCCTCACCAATGAAAACAACGTATATGGCCCATAAATTTCTGTTTACAATTATCGCCACTTCATATATTCAAATAGTGTTACTTCTAGCGTACATTCATCCAGAATACACATACAAATTCATTCCTACATACAATTACATAAATTAATTTTGAACGCACATACACATACATGCAGATACATTCTTTGTGATATCTAAAAAACAATGGTGCCCTAAACCGCATCGACTAGCCCGACAACAGCAACGGCTAAACAATAAAAATAAATTAACAATAATAGTAACAATACCTCATATGAGTGTCAGGCATCAACGTATAACACACTAGTTGTGGAAGATGGTGTTCCGGTTACCACAAAACAATGTTGTAGAAGGCGCTAGGCGCTAGTCGGGCGGTGAGGTACCGCCTAGGGATTAATCGGGATTAATAGGGATTAATCAGGATTAATCGGATTGGACTTTTTAAGTATAGTTTTACAAATTTATATATATATATAGATAACTTTATACTTTTATTAATAAATTTACAAGTTTAGGAGATAACTTTATACTTTTTATTAATAAATTTAAAAGTTTAGGAACCATATGTAAACTAGTGAAAGATAGAGGGGTTTAAATGTTAAAATAACTAAACTTAAATGTTAAAATAGGTTTATAACCAAAATTTGGGCTTTAAACCATGGGCCAGGTTTCAAAAATTGAGTTTTTTGGGTAAAAAAAACATGGGTCCGATTTTGACCGATTTTTTCCCGATTTTGTCCGACTTTTACCAATTTTGACCATAACCGGTTTTTTGACCGACTAGCTTAAATTTAGACAGTAACCCACCGACTAGCGCCTAGACGCCGATTAATATGCCGCCTAGGCCGATTTCTGCAACATTGCCACAAAATGTGGATCAGAAGATCCTACCTTGAATAATTAGTGGCCCTGACAATCCTGATGCATACTCCCACACTGCCATATCATCACAATCTATGTTCCCATATACCTTTTCAACTTGTTACATGTAGGAGACCTACAATTTTTCAAAAGAAAAAAGTTGATATTGTATTAAAAGTTGATACAATAATTATAAATGAATCATAAAAGATAACTTACATACGGACGTTTTGAATGTTCGGTAACAAACTCTAGCCTATCATAGTCATTTGCATTGATTTCCCCATTTCACTTGACCTCACCTCAAGGAAATGGTTTAATTCCGTTAACTACACCAATCATATTCTTTAGTGGTTTGGGTATAAAAGGAAAACAAATTAATTCAATCTCTTAACATCCCGTTAATATGATAACAAATAATCCTTTTAACGCTCCATAACACAAGCAGTGAGTGGGATGCAATATCAGTTAATACGCCATATCACCATTAACACCCCAGATGTTATGGTACATCCCAAGACCTAAGCGAGGTTGGTTATAAAAATCAACTTTAAAAATGAAAACAGAAACCAAAAATAAAAAAAAGAAAAGAAAATTAGACGAACATTAAAATTTGATCCATTGTCGGTCTTCATATTAAACTAGTGGGAATGCCCGCGCGTTGCGGCGGGTGTCCCGACTAATATAAGATTTAATTATGATGTCTATTATATATGTTGAACTGCTAGGTCAATCCATGTAACAAAGTAGCACATCTAAAATGAAAATGTATTGAAAACTCTTTGTTAAGGGTTAGCTAGGGTACAAATCATTCAATCAAATATCAGTTTATTTAGCTGAACCAAAATCAAACCCTGCCCCGTTTCCTATTTAGCTGAAACATTTATCTTAACCTAGTGTTAAAAAACAAAAACAAACAAAATATAACCCAAATCGACCCATGGGCCATGAGTGAACCCCTCCCTAGCAGAAACCAACTGCTCCAACGGTAGACGCTTCTTTGGCTTTCAAATCAGCAAACTACCTTTCTTGCATCTTCACACCCTTTTGCCTAAATTAAAGCATAAATCAAGGAAGGTTTTAGAGGATGAATGTGAGATCAAGCCAGCCGACAGTCGGGAACTTACTGGTAGATGATTTGGAAACCAAGAAGATATCTCCATATCAGGTAAATATGGATCTCCATATAAGAAGTCAGGCACCACCACATAGAATCCAGCTGCCGCAACTTTTTCAGCAATTTGTCTTCACACGAAACCACATATTTTTTTTAACTTTTAGATCAAACTTCATTTCAGAAGTTAGAACACACACCATAAATATTCAAAAACTTCATCTTAGAGTACACAATACACATGTGACTACAAGATGTGGACATCCATAGTTTCATACCTTAGTTTTGGAGCTTCATAGCCTGCAGCAAAATAAGATGTTAACGTAGATAAAGAATGAAACAATTTCTTCATAAAACAAACAAACTTATTTGAAAATTAATTGTATAAAAAACAAAATAAGAAAATTCATGCTTAAATTTTAATTATATTGATAGTAAAAGTCGTTGGGTTTGTGAGGGTTATGAATAGTACTAAGTTTAGCCAATCACGTGATAGGCTATTTGTTTGGGTTTTTTTTTCTTTTGTCTTTAACAGCTTTTCGAATAACTTTATATAGAGTTACATTCGAATGAATATCAAAATGTGCCCGGCCTGGATGGTTAGAGTGTGCCCTCTTTACTTAGTCGGCCCGAGTTCAGGTCTAACGAATGTTTCGACGTGATTTGCCTTCGAAACCAAGCATTATAAATTATACAACCCCCACCGCAACACGCGGGTTCACTTCCTAGTTAAACAATAAAAAGAGTTAATTACATGTAGTATGGTCAGATTTCGGATTTGCCAATATGGTGCCTAAGTTCCGTTTATTACACTTTTAGTCTCGTCTTCAATTTACGGGTAACATATTCAATTTACAGTTGAAGAGGAGAAGACAATTCAAACTCATGTATAATAACATTTTTACCCTTAATACTTTATAAACTAAAAGCTGAATCCAATTATAAATAAACTAAAACAGTGGGACCCACACTTAAAAAATAAAAACAAAAAAAACAAACCAAACCATCCCCCCCCCCACCCTAACTACCATTCATCTCCTACCAGATCTGCTCCAATGGACCATAGATCTCTTGCCTCACTTCGGAAGGTCAAAGTGCATAATTATATTCGTGTATAAATTATATATATATATATATATGACACATAGGTTTATTCAAATCAACCCGAATCGAGTTAATCAGTTAAAAAATTATAATTTTCTCTACGTCCCATTTGAATTGGTTTTTGTAATTCTAAATCGTATTCTGTTCAAACAAATATTGAAAGATCATATAAAAGTAGAGGATAT
Organism: Helianthus tuberosus; assembly: GCA_030545235.1. Lineage (NCBI taxonomy): Eukaryota > Viridiplantae > Streptophyta > Magnoliopsida > Asterales > Asteraceae > Helianthus > Helianthus tuberosus. Next base: position 12,379,220 of record CM060436.1, read on the forward strand.
ATAGTTAAGAAAGTACCATATATATCAGAAATCAAAATGACAACAAGCTTAGAAGCAGCAGAACCAGCAGTGTACGATGTTAAGCCTCCGATAACTTCTATGTTGACAGGGTGAGTCTCAGGAGTGGCACTTTCTTCTTTACACATTTGATCATTTAGCCTGGCTTCACATGTAAATATCAAGCCTGTTATGTCGTAAAATAATCCGCAGATTCAAGCGTTGCTATCCAGTGACCCTGAAATAACAAAGGCATCATTCAATACTCTTCCAAAACAACTCATGTTTGGTATGAGACATGCCCATTTGACAAGAACTAATACCGAGTAAAAGAACTGTTACTTTGGGTCTGGCTGTTGTGGGTGGCGCACTGGTGCATCAAACTGAGTAGCATTCAATGCATGTCAAAATGGGTTTGATTAGCCCAAAACACTTTTTTGCACATTTCTATAAATAGTTTATATGATTACAAAAACTTTTTATTATAAAAACTATTCCTTGTGATTATTATATTTTCTTACCAAAATAAAACTTATAATCATTTTACGTGTCAGGTTTTTGTTAAAAAAACAAAGAAACATGCAGCGCCAGTCACTTTGCAATGGTTAGTAAAGCGAGCGCCCAGGCGCGCCTAGGCACAAATAAAGCCTCAGGCCCAACAAATCGGCCTGAGTGCGCCTCCCGCCTTTAATAACTATGCTTCAGGTCATAGTTATTAAAGCGAGCGCTCAGGCATGCTGTCACGGCCCCCGACCCGGTTTGACCCGTTTCAGGAGCCGCGGGACAGAAATCCCGTGGTATTTATTTGACAACGGAAGTTTTCTTCAGGATCTTTTAAAAACTACAATTTCCCCGATTATTTTATTTCACAACTCGGGAAAAAATCCCGGTAATTTACAATCTTGAGATTTCACGGAGAAATCTTTTATTTTACAAAACATGTTTCTTTATTTTATATTGAGCCACTTCCTTAAGCTTGTAGTGCTTCTCTGCACTTTTCCTGGATCACAACAGATCACCTGAAACATGTTTGAAAAAGGTTTTGTCAGTGGGAAATACTGAGTGAATCATTCTATTTACTAAAACGACATATTTGTTATAATTTACAGTATTAAGAGCGATTACAATGTTTTTATATCAACCAACTACCCTCGGTATTTGTCACTCGACCCGTTTCTGTGACTATGGTCATATCACCCATTGGCTAACTCGTTGTCCAATGGTGAAGATTATCAAGTAATGTATACAAAACCCCACATACCGGCTGTAATATGGAGATTACATAGACTTAATCCCTGTAATTATAACCTTTGAAAATAAACATGATTTTGAAAGTAATTTGATAAAAAGAGAATAACTCACATTGCAGATTTAATTTGAGCAGAGCCTAGCCTACTGATTAGCCTTTTAACCTAAATTAATAACATGCACATAACTCGGTTAGTAACTTAATACAGCATTTACGATAACTCACGAGATTAAACCTTCACATCGAATGACAAAGTGCGATACTTAAACATCCATTGAATTAACAACGAATGACAAAGCATAAACCCTAATGTGGGCAGCACTTAAACATCCATTGGATAGTTTAATCGACCGGACATTGAATCGTAGCAGCGATCGAGTTATTACCCTGTTTGCGGCAGCAATTAGTGATCCGTGTGTGTTTTGATAGTAAACAGAACGTAACTCAGTGCATGTAGCGAAATTTTACTTCGTTTTAGTACCAGAAATCAAGTCCCAATGTCTGCTATTTATACATGAATTTTGACACCCTTGCGCACCGTAAGCATTATCCCTTACGGTGCGTAAGGGACACCTATTCTCCATAGGTTAGCCACGTCCTTGACTAGCCTAGCTGAGTTGATGAAATCGTAAAATTAAATTTTGACAGCGTGATTTTAAGATAATCGTAACTAGGGTTTACCCCCCCCCCTGAGTTTTATGGGCCCTGATCCTGATTCTGATTGTTCTGAAATTTTTAGGGTTTGTGCAGAATCACTTGGGTGTCTTAATTAGGGTTTCCTATTGAACTAAATATAATAATAAATAATAGTTTTAATGAGAGTTGTTACACACGCCTAGGAGCAAATAAAGCCTCAGGCCCAACAAATCGCCCTGAGCGCGCCTCGCGTCTTTAATAACTATGCATTGGATAAACCTATATTATGAAAAAAAAAAATCATTCAATCTATGCACCAACATATTATTAAAACATGTCCCAAGGAATACACAGATCCATGTCTGAAACAGCCCTTAATTATATTATTTATTGTTTTTTTTAAAACAGTCTTATGGTGTTACTTACGTTGGGAATGCAAATGAACTTGTCCTCAACTCGCTTGATACACTCAATGTATGCATGTATTGCTTAAACTCGGGCTGGTTCGGCGTTGCATTAACTTGGGTAACTGTAAATTAGCAAGAGAACATAAAACTGTTAGTGTCATAAAAGCCACTAATACAAGACTATGCATACAAAAAAAGACATATCTGCAACAACAAGTTATAGCTCAGCATCTACAGCAGTGCAGCAGCAGGTTGAGTTTTTCTCTTCTTTGGAGTTGTTCTCGAGATCCATGCATATAGATCCACGCATATAAAACAAGCTTTATACCCCCCAAAATTAAGTTTTAACTACCAAGACGGCCTATAAGAAGAAGATATATTGTCTAGAAACATCTGTTCAAGAAAGCAACCAATGAACGTTGGAGTGGCATGAACTCAACAATCTTTGTTCTGATCAATTTCCACTGTTGATTTCACATAGACACATAAATCGACCATTCAGTAGTGTTGATTTTCATGCGCTCTTTAAGAAAGGGAAAAACAGTCAAAATGGTTAAAGTTGTAAAAAATATGAACCCCACCCGACCCGTCTCAACCTGAACCCATCCAGAAAAGAAGAACTTACTTAGGCTACAACTGTATAGACGATCTAAAGTACATTAGTTACAGCAAGAATGACTCCATCTGCATAAAAAGAAGACAATTTTAGTCCTGAATTCTGCAAATTATAACTATAAAGGATCCGGATGAAATTAAACACAATGACAGCAACCACACTCTACTGTTTTTTAACCCGTTACCCGACCACCTCGAGAAAAGACAGAAAAAGCTCAACATAGGTTATATAAATGTAAAGAAACATACGATTAATCATTAAACCGGCTAGAAATTATGTCAGTCATGGACGTCTTAATTAAGCAATAGGCATATTGAAGCAAGATAAAAGTTATAAATGAATTATGTCAGACACATGGTTTAACTCTGAAATGAATGTACTCTTCTTGAACGACTGTTCTCTAGGTGCTGATGGTGCCGAATGCCCTTTGGCTACTTGCAGCTTCCAGAAACAAAAGGAGTAAAAAGTCAGTTCATGAACAACCACACATGGAAAAAGGTAAAACGTGTTAATTATAGCTTGGAAAAATGAAATGCATACCATGGAAGCATAAGTATGGGGCTCTTCAACAACTTCCTCGACAGGAGTCATATGATTTTGAAGTGCGTTAACTGTGTTTTGTACTGAACCATTTGTCTGCACAGCGTAACTGTCTTCGAGAATACTTTCAGCCACAGAGGCTTGCAACTGTTGCTCTTGAAAACCGTAATTGTTCGTGGTACCGTTTTCCACAACCGCAGCAGGCTGCACAAAATCCCTTGCAGGATATCACTGCCCGACATGTAGCTTGATGCTGAATAAATTATATTAACTCGTAAGTTATATAAAATAGTTTCCCTAAAAGAAGATGGCACAGTTAACGGTGTATTGTAACGCAACATAATAAGCCACAATACCTTGTTCCGGAAGTGCAGTTGAAGCATTCATTTTGGATACCAAATCGTTCTGCGTCATAAACGCAACAGGATGATGATAATTCGGCTGGTCATCGAGAAAGTGAAAGATATCATTCAAAACAAAGTATCCTTTCTCCTGAGGCGCGAGGAAAAACGTCTGCACGAAATTCCTCTTCATGCTAAAATCTTTAACGTGCACAGAACCTGAAACCAACACGAGAACACCTCTATCCCACGACTCTAGCGCGTGCACCGTCTTGATTTCTATTCCCGTATAGTTAAGCGACATAACAAGCGCGTGTATTTGCTGCAATATACGCAACCGTGAAACGCATGAGCACAAACACAATGTATCACAAACCGACAACCGCATAACACTAAACGCGCAATGATTATTTACTAAATGCAGCACACACACATCAAATAACTCATGAAAAGAGTCTCAAACCTAATAATCAATAAACAAACAAATAATAATCAAGTTATACTGTAACCTAATAATGCATAATCAAACAAATTACCAGCATTGAAGTGGCAGTTTCTTTGTTATGACCATCAACACGTAGCAAGGTGCTCCTATCACTGTAAAACTGGTGAACATAATCAGGTTGCGTTTGAAGCACCTGATAATAATGTCCAACAAAGTATGTTCCCACCTGTACACACCAAAACCCTAATTAACTTCACTCTGTGTATACATACAACATACATATACACACCGATACGCTAACAATATATATATATATATATACAGATATACGTGCCTGAGCGACGGTTACGGGTAAATGAGACGGTGTAACCGAAACCCTAGTAAAACCCTAGATCTGCAATGCTGCTGAAGATCTGAAAACAAAATTTTCACAAACTCCGATTAGGGATAGACAATCAGCAATAATGAAATGATAAATAGAAATGATTGTGTTAGATTATTGAGAGATTTAGAACTGTTGAACCTATGTTGAGATTTAGACCGATTGTTTGTTGAATTTTGTTACCGGAAAGAAACTGGGGATTTGAATGAATCACCTGCCGTCTCCTTCACGCGGAATTGAAATTCCAAATCGGCATAATGACAGGAAGAAGCGTTGTTTATGAATAAGAAATATTGGTGGATGAGGAGAGAATTCAATCATCATCTTCAATTTCACGGTCCACCTTTCCATCCTTCAATCTGCTCTTCGCCTTGATGGTTCCGTTTCAATCACGGGATGACTATTAGGTTTCTTGAGGGGCAGTTGAGGAAAGGTTTTTTTGTGCGTGCTTATGAAGTGTGACCTAAATTACTGTTATACCCTCTGAGTGTCTTAAAATTCCCCACTTTTTACAATTTCACCCTTATAAAATAAGCATTGTTTAGTTGTACATATTGCATAAAATGATGGACGCTATGTAAAATTACATATGTGTACATCACTTCTCCTTTTTATAATAGTATAGATAGATACAAACTAAAAGAAACATGTAAAATATAGCTTCAGCTACCTCAATAACAAGTTTAAAGAAAGGGTTTTTATAAATAGATTCTACTCTAATTTCTATTTACACTATACTTTATACCATTTATTAGCTTTGACACCCTACTTTATACCATTAATTAGCTTTGACTAAAAAAACAACTATAGCAAACTAATTAGAATAGTCGTTTAAAACTTTCTTCGTATTTACCTCATGAATATATAAACTAAAATGTTTCGCGTTACAAAATAAGTTAATGTTAGAAAAACGTACATTTTAAAAATGATTTCATTAGAAAAAAATTTTATAAGATTATGCTTAAAACTAATGTTTTGAGTCATTAATAGAGTAAATTACAAGTTTTGTCCTTTATGTATGTCCCAAATTGCAGGCGATGTCCTTTGTCTTTAAAATTGATGAGTTTTGTCCTTAATGTTTGCAAATCTTGCACGTTACGTCCTTTAGCACTAACCTAGTTAATTTTTTATGTTAACTTAGGTCATGTGCAAGGCACATGAGGACAAATTGGTCATTTAGCCCTTTTATTTTAAATATGTATATCTTAAATAAACAAGATAAAAATAAAATAAGATACAAAAAATCCTAAACCTTTCTCTCTCAAAACATTCTCTCTCTCAACTCCCCTCTCTCTAAACACTGGTGTTTTTCCGGTGAACCACCACCACCATAGAAACACCAATGGCCATGGCCATACCCTACCATCTGAACCCTACCACCGCACCCCCTCACCGTTTCCAGTGAAGCATCACCCTACCATCTGAACCGCTACCACCGCCCCACCACACCTGCTCACAAGTCTGATTTTAGCCATCCAAGATTTGAGCCAGATCTGCTCGGGAGAAGAAAGTGTTGCCGGAAAACAAGTTTGGTCTCTTAGGGTATTACCGAACTGTTTTTACACTTAATCAGAACCACATCACTGTTCATAATCAAATCGCCAACCAGATCTGAAGCAACATCGCAGAACCAAACTGTTTTTACACTTAATCGTTGGTCTGAAAATGGTGGTGGTTTCGAGATGAATCGGCGACTGGACTGTTGCGGTGGGTAGAATCGGATCTGAACAGGGGTGGCATCGGTGAGTACAGAAAAGGCGTTAATGTGTCAATTGTGTGCGATATTGAAGTTATTGATTCCTGTTTTGAGATGTACGTATTCCTGGTTTTAATGGTGTTAATGGTGATGTTGAAGTTATTGATTCCTGTGTTGAAGTTATTGATTATTTTGTTTGATGAAGATGGATAGATCTGGATTCCTTGTTCTTGTTTGATGAAGATTATTCATGAAGATGGATAGATCTGGATTCCTTGTTCTTGTTTGATGAAGATTAATGGTGTTAATGGTGATGTTGAAGTTATTGATTCCTGTGATGAAGATTATTCATGAAGATGGATAGATCTGGATAGATCTGTGTGGTTAAAGTTGTGAATTTGCAATTTGATGAAGATGGATAGATCTGGATTCCTTGTTCTTGTTTGATGAAGATTATTCATGAACTTGAACTAGATGAAGATTGTTCATGAATTTGAAGATCTGGGTTCTTTGTTCCTGTTTGATTAAGATGGAATTTGATGGAGATTGTTCATTATATGAAGAATGTTAATGAATTTGATGATCTGCGTTCTTAATATTGTTTGTATTCATGATGAATATGTTTTACAGATGATGTTCTTGAAAATTAGTGGTCCGACAGTGGTTGTGAGTGGTGGTGTCGGGGTGGGAGTGGGTGATGGCAGATGGTGGGGGGAGGTGGAGGTGACTGGTGAGGGTGGGTGTTTTAGAGAGAGAGAGAGGTTTATATATAATTTTTTTTATTTTCTAAAACCTTTTTTTTAAATAAGGGGAAAGACAAGTGGGAGGTGAAATGACATTTCTACCCTCATGTGCCCTGCACATGCCTTCATTTAACTGAAAAATATAACTGGGTTTGCCATAAAGGACATAACGTGCAAGATTTGCAAACATTAAGGACAAAACTCATCAATTTTAAAGACAAAGGACAGCGCCTGCAATTTGGGACATACATAAAGGACAAAACTTGTAATTTACTCTCATTAATATTACCTCTACCAACTTAGGGATCATTGTCCCTTATTCTGGGTTGATTAAAAATGAAAAAAAGTACAATGGGTTGGATAAAAGAAGTATATTGGGTTGATTAAAAGTGAAATTAAAAGAAGTACAATCGGTTGGATAAAAAAGAAGTATATAAGTTGATTACGGAAAAAAAAATAAAAGGTAGGTTTTAATAAAAGAAAAGGTATGATGAGTTGATTAAAAATAGAAAAAGAATAAAGAGAAGTATATAGTGAGTTGCTGGAAAAATTAAACAATTTAGTAAATGTTTTTAAAACCACTCTTATTTAATATATATAGTGTGTGAGTTCATTGAAGAACACTAAAAAAATAAGAACGGGAGACACTCTTAAAAATTCAACTTAACATGTTAAAAATCAATTTTTTTAAATCCGCGTTTTTCCTTATAAATACATGTAGAAGCATTTTTAATAAAAAAATTATAAACTAAAAATATAAAAAATGTCTAAAAAACAGTTAAATCAAAAATATCTTATAAAATTAACTTAATATGTTAAAAATCATTTTTTTTTTAAATTCAGCATTTTTCCTTATAAAAATGGATAGAAACTATTCCAATAAAAATTAGTTTTGTAAAAAAAAATATTTTAGCCTTTTTAACTGTTTTTTAAACATTTTTTTTATTCTTAGTTTTTGATTTATTTTTTTTAAATGCTTGTACATGCATTTATAAGGAAAAGCGTCGAAAAAAATCTAAAAAATTTTTTAACATGTTAAGTTGAATTTTTAAGAGTGTTCTCCGGTTTCCCACTTTTTTAGTATCCCCCAATGAATCCTCCGCAGTTTTCTCAACATTTTCTTTTTTATTTGTTCTTGAAATAATAAATATGTCTAAAGTTGAACTTAAAATATACTAGTAATACATTCAATATTTGACACTTCAAATATTCAATTATCTCTCCTTTGCCGTTTCTTCTAGATTTATCATATGTTAGGTCACATTTGTTATACATGTAAAGCATTTCTTAGTAAATAATGAACTATCATGGTTTACATTTCTTGCTTTTCATAAGATTTATAATTATATAAATTCTCAAATCATATCACATTATCTCAAAACATTTCTTGCCTAATTCAAATTTCAAATTTAGTTATTCACTTTTGAGAAGAATAATTGGAATTAAAGTTGAATGAAAATAATATAACAAATCTAATTACAGTTTACTAGTATATAGATAATTAATTAAAAGTAAGTAATTAAGTTGAGTTACAAATATATGACTTTCCGGTCTTCACAAGAAACATGAACATAGATCACGTTTTTAATCATCACAGCAAAACAAATGCAAAGGTTACCCAAAAAGCCAGCTGATTAGCAACCTTTTTTTCACATTAAAAACGACGTTAATCATCTTTTATTATCATTAAACGATAATCCAAATATCTCCCTTGAGTTAACCATGGTGGTTTCTCTGAAATTTCGACTTGTTTTACTATTCTTATTTTGTAGTATTTGCTTTGGAGAAGAACGCGATATATACTTGGTGATGGTTGAAGGCGATCCACCAGTTGCGTTTTTACAGGAGCTTGATCTTGATCCTGATCATTCGAGGTGCTAATAATATTAATTTTTGTTAAAATTTCTTAGTTTTAGATATTATTCTGTGCATTTCACCCCCATGAAAATGTAAAACTTGTTATATCTAGGGTGTTAATAGGAAAACTGAATTATTTTATTTTCTAGCACTAAGTAGTTATTTATTTAAGGCGTTACAAAATGAGTTAATGTTAGAAAAATATACATTTTAATAAAGATGTTGTACACCGCATATGAAATTAGGGTATGCTTGAAAGTTGAAACTAATGTTTTGAAAGTTGAGTCATTAACGGTTCACTAATTCTTTCACTCGGTTCGGACCAAAAAAATCGGCCAGTTAGCAAAGGGAGGAGGTAACTTTGATTTTGCTACGGTTTTCATCAGTTTATTTGGTTTGTTTGAAACAGGCTCGTTATCAACTAATAACCTTGACACTTCCCGCTCTGACTGACTGGTCCGGATTTATTATCAAAACACTTGTTAAAACGTAGTTTTTTTTTTCTGGGAAATCAATGTATTATTTTTTTTAATTCATTTTTAGGTTTTTTTTTTTTTAATCTATAACTTATTTCCAATTTACTCCAATGTTATTGTCCTTGATGTGCGCGTAAAATATATTGGATGAACAAGAGTACAACACCACCTGGGTTTGAAATTCTTAGACTCGTTACAAAACAGATTGAAATTCTTTTGAATTTAAATGTGATTATATTAATTAAATAAAAAAGAAATCTCATATTTGACCTTATATTTTATTTATTTATTTATTTATTTATTTGTAGTATACGTATGTTGAATATCCAGGTTGATGATTTAGATAACAATTTACAAAAAAAAAAACAAAAAAAAAAAACAACATTTTTCATCTTTGTATAAATGTATTATAGATATTTAACAAATAATATAAGATATTCCTAAAGTTGTGATATTCTCCTTCCAAAAATAATTTATAATAATAATAATATTAAACAGTAACAAGATTATTAAATTAAAGAATAAATTTATAAGTTTACCATCTCTATCTTTGGTGGTAGTGAAATATTAAAGGCTCGTCATGCAAAGCACTTGGAAGAGTTCCATGATGAACTTCTACAAAACACTTTAGAAGAAGGGGCTTACAACAAGCTTTATAGCTTCAACCACATTGTCAATGGCTTTTCTGTCCATATTACCCCTACTCAGGTCCTCTTTCTTTCTTTTTCTTTTTTTTTTTAACGGAAAATGTTACTCTACTCTACTCTACTCATCAGCTCCTTCTTAAAGGAAAAACACCAGAATAGACATTTTGGCTCATTTTTAGTTTTTTTTTTATAAATAGATATTGACTTTTAGCCCCTAAAAAAATAAATATATCCAAAAGCAACCAAAACGTCACATAAGCATAGACGTGTATTACGTATAGTCGTATACTAGAAAGCTAGAGTTTAGGTGGCACAAAATCCTTGACAAGTATTACAGGTTCACAAAAACATCCAATCAAAACAATACACGTCCGAAGAGCCAATGTTGTATCCAAATATTTTTGTGCTCGCAAAATTATAGCCTTCTTAGGCCATGTGTAGTCATAACCCCCCTTTGTGGGCGTTATGCGACACGTGGCGCGCCACGTGTGCGGGTGGGCGTTATGGGGCGTTATGCATTTAAGCCCGTAGTCATAAAGCCCCCGCCTAATCATTACCTATTTAATAATTTTCAATTTTATTAATTAATATAAAAAAGATTGCTTGTTTGTGATTGGTGGAAACTTTGAATGGGGGCATGCACATGGCGCTATGGATATCGCGCTGCCCCAAGTTTTTTGCCTCATAACCCCCCCTGTAATGGTGTTGAGGGCTTTATGGGGGCTTTATGAGGGGAGATGGCGCCCCACTACACATACCCTTAGTTGGCTCTACTATGAGGCGTTTTTCTAATGATTGCTTTTGGATCTTTTTATTTTTTAGAGGGGTAAAAGTCGATGTATGTTTTGCTGGAACAATAACAAAAAAGTCGGTCAACATGTCTATTTTGGTGATATTTTCCACTTTTTCTCTCATGTGCAATGTCTTTTTCCATCTTTTAGGCCAATAAGTTAAAGAAAGCACCTGGAGTCAAGCTTATAGAGAAAGATAGAGGAGCTAAGATGATGACAAACCATAGCCCCAAGTTGTTAGGCCTGCCGCAAGGAGTTTGGCGAGGATGGAGAGGAAAGAGGAATGCAGGCGAAGGGATTGTGATCGGTTTTGTTGACACAGGGATCAATCCATCTCACCCGAGCTTTGCATATAACCCGAGGGATGGCTACCTCAAAAACCACACTCGCTTTCCAAGCGTTTGTCAAGAGGGACCTATGTTCCCTGGGACTTCATGCAACGGGAAGATAATTTCGGCTAGGTTCTTTTCAGCTGGGGCAGAAGCGAGAGGCAATCTTAATGCTTCGGTTGACATCTTGTCCCCGTACGATGCAGTTGGACATGGCAGGTAAAACCAGCCGTTAAAAAATTACCGTATGTAAAATTACCTTTTTACCCTTATGTTGAAAACAAAACATAAGGTTAAATATATGTGAAGCTTTTCATAAAATAACTGACTAGAATGGTTTGTTTTCAGTCATGTAGCATCAACTGCTGCTGGAAACCATGGAGTTCCAGTGATTGTTAACGGTTTTAACTATGGAAGAGCGAGTGGGATGGCGCCATGTGCACGGTAAAAACTTACACGTTGTACCTTCTGCATTAATCATAGTACATTTGACTTAATGTAATATCATGTTGACTCAGAATTGCTGTTTATAAAGCCATATATCCAACTGTTGGAACCTCAACAGATGTTCTTGCAGCCATTGATCAAGTAAGAACCCCCCCCCCCCCCCCCCCCCCCTCCCACATAACAAAAACCGGTTTTGACCAAAATTGACCCAACCCAAAACCGACCCACTTGTGCTCACCGAGAAGCTTGTATTGTTGCAGGCAATAAAAGATGGAGTTGATATCTTAACACTCTCCATAGGTCCAGATGAACCATCAAACCAAAAACTCACAATGTTAAGCATGTTCGACATCTTCATGTTGTTTGCACGCAAGGCCGGGGTTTTAGTGGTTCAAGCAGCTGGGAACCGCGGTCCAGAGCCATACACGACTGCCTCATACAGCCCGTGGGCTGTAGGTGTGGCTGCGTGTGACACCGATAGAACCTACCCCGGTTCTCTTTTTCTCGGAAATGGCAAGAGAATCGATGGCATCGGGTTATCGGCACCAAGCTACGGTAAATGGTTAGGCCAATCTAAGTTAGTGTTGGCTAAAGATGCAATGTTGGCCACTGGCGATTTCCCAAGAACTCAAGAATTTATCGAAGAATGTCAACATCCGGAGGCGCTAGACCCCGTTATCGTGCAACAAAGCATCGTTATATGCACGTTTTCAGCGGGGTTTGCCAACGGGTCTGCGTCTCTACCCGTGATTATGAACACCGCTAGGACCCTCGGGTTTGCGGGTTTCGTGTTCGTTGCTAATCATGCTTATGGTGACTTCATAGCGGATTCTTATCCGTTTTATATTCCAGGGATAATGATACCGAAAGTTAGTGATGCGCAGGTTATACTCGACTACTATGAGAAACAAACAGAAAGAAACAATGACAGCGTTGTAACGGCGTTCCATGCACGAGCAACAATAGGAGAAGGAAGAGTTGCTAGCTATAACGAGAAAGCTCCGATCGTCAGCAGATTTTCTTCGAGAGGACCGAACTTCATCAATGTCGAGAAAACCCCACTCGATTTGCTGAAGCCGGATATTCTAGCTCCTGGCCACAATATCTGGGCCGCTTGGAGCCCGATGAGCGTGAAACATCCGATTCTGTCGGGTTATAACTTTGGATTGATATCCGGTACAAGCATGGCAGCACCGCATATTGCCGGAATTGCTGCGTTGATTAAGCAACGGTATCCTTCATGGTCGCCGTCAATGATATCTTCCGCATTGGCAACTACAGCTACCATATACGATAACCGTGGGGAACCGATAATGGCCCAGGGACAAGAAATCTACACCTTGCATCCGTCTACGCATTTCGATCATGGTGCGGGTCTTGTTAGACCCACCCGAGCTATCGATCCCGGGCTCGTTTTTACGTCAGGTGATCTTATCAGTTATCAATCCCATTAATCATTATAGACTTGTACTGTATTACACTGCTATGTACTAACTTGATTATGAAACAGAATTCGAAGATTACATGAGTTTCTTGTGCTCGTTACCAAACACCGATCCGGAGCTCATCAAGACCGCAATTGGTGAAACATGTGCACACTCGTTTCATGAGCCGTCGGACCTAAACACCCCTTCACTGACCATTTCAGCGCTCACTGGATCACGGATAGTAAAGAGGACTGTCAAGAGCGTCGTTACCTACGCAATGGAGATGTACGTGTGTACGGTGGTGCCGCCTACGGGAGTGGCTGTGGAAGTGAATCCACCATGGTTCACCATAGTTCCACAGGGCACACAAGATTTGGAGGTGACACTGAAGGTTACACAAGTACAAGATTCATTTAGACATGGTGAGATTGTATTGACAGGAAATTTGAGACATGTTGTGAGGATACCCATCTCTGTGTTACCTGTCTCTGTGTCCAAATTCTATTAGTTTAAAACATAAATAAGTTATCATTTTATTTATATAAATGTTAACTTCATGATGTTGAAAGTTGTTGGAAACTTCTAAATATACTTTTGATAGTTTATATATTACATATGACTACCCATCCTTACTTTTTACATATAATTAATTTGATTATTATACAAGTAGCTTTTAGAAAGACTTTAGAATATAAAAATTAAAAAAAAAAATAATAACTAATGTTTTATAATATAAACATGCAATAAAAATATTATCATGTCACATTTCCTTTATGTCAAAAGGAAATATAATAGAACCCACATGGTGGAGAATGAGAAAAATTGTCTAAAAAAAGAGATTAGTTGGATCTAGAAAAATGATGTAGTTTCATAAATTTTTTAATAAAAGTCATTTTGCATAAATACTTGATAAACACTAAAAAAGATTTATGATGCCATAATATCTTGGGAGGTACAAGAAAGTAGAATAAAAAAAATGAGAAAAGTCAAGTCTTTTTCTCTCATACAAACATATAAACTCTCATCAGTGTATTATATATTTACCTTTTAACTTGACCAGATTTGATGGAAAGATATACAATTATACATACTCCAGATCTCTTCATTGAACTCATCATCATCAAAGTTGAGTCTCTGACCTTGCATACATATATGCGAAAATCGCAAGGTTTTGATTTTGATATATTAATACGACATCTCGTACGCCTCATGATCTGGTGTTTTATATATGAATCCCGAGTCATCACTGGGTCGCCTCTTGACCACGCTTGCCCTTTGCATGAGCCGAACCAACGCTTGCACAACTTCAGACATGGGAGGCCGGAACTCCGGTTCGGGCTGTATGTATACAACACCAAAAACATCATGCTATGCTCTTTTCTTATTTGTTTTGAATTAGATATGTTACATATGTAACAACTAAGTTACGACAAGTTTACCTGAACACAAAGGGCAATGATGTCAGCAAAGCGCGACAAAGATTTGGCAGGATACATGCCGTTCAACGTAGGATCAACCATTTTGGCCAAGGAGTCGATGTCGTGGAGTTGAGGGGTGGCCCATCTTACAAGTGATTGTTCTGATCGCGGTCTTGAACTGTATACATATCACGAACAGAAGATGCAAGAAACTGATGTCAAAATAAAAATAAAAATAAAATGAAAAAAGTATATCTTTATATCGTTAATTGAGGATTTACCTATCCAGTGGTTTCCGACCGGTCAACAACTCCAACATCACCACTCCAAAGCTATAAACGTCACTTTTTACGGTGTATATGCCGGACAATGCGAATTCAGGGGCGCTATAACCAAACGAACCAACTAACTGTGTTGCCACCTGTACAAATTTGAACAAACTTGTTCAAATACCTATTGAAGATACAATATGCCAGATTTATTAAATTTACCTCTCGCTCTGTGTTGGGTGTAAGGGCGGCTAAACCACAGTCTGATAAATGAGGATTCAGCTCTTCATCGAGTAAAATGTTTGCTGACTTTAAGTTTCTATGTACCACAGATGGTAGGCAAACTTCATGCAAGTACCTGCCAATTAAAAACGGCTTCAGAAAAATCCAGAACAATAGAGGAATAATAATTACAAAAATTAATATGCGGTGACATACTCTAGAGCTCGCGCAGTTCCGAGTGCAACCCGAACACGTGCATTCCACGTCAACGTTTTGCTACTATCCTCAGCAAAATGCAGCAAATCTTGCAAGCTTCCATTAGCAATGTAATCATAAACCAAAAGACGTTGTCCATGCTCCACACAGTATCCAGCTAACGGAACTATGTTCGGATGTCTTAAGCGCGACATGTTTGAGACAGCTTCGACAAAATCATCTTCTTCTTGGAGAGATAAAGCTGCATTATCGATCTTCTTAACCGCCATCGTCTAGAACAAAACATAACAAGTCTATAAGCACTGTTCTTATATTCACCAATTCTTTTTGACAAATGAATGTACCTTTCCGTTCGGGAAATCTGCTTTATAAACACGACCCAACGAACCTTCACCGATTATGTTGTCTTGAGAGAAACTGTTTGTTGCCGTTTGAAGTGTTGCAACTGTATATGAACTAGTGGTTATCGGGGATTTCACTCTCTTCATCGATCCGCTTTTCCCGTTCTCGTAAGTTGCGTTTTCCGTCGGTGGGGACTTCAAGTCAACTACGCTGGCTGTCGGTATTACGGTTACCCTCTGTTCTTGCATTTCCGCATTAACTGCACAACACATGAAAAATACACGATTAGGCGGTTTCAACTTTTCAAATATCCATGAAGATAATATGTTTTAAAAAATAGATGAGGTGAACCTTTCTCGCCAATGATCGGAGGATTTACGGTCGAAGTTCTAGTGGTACTTTTCGTCTTTTTCCCTTTCCGATAGCAGAAAAGAAGCACAAGTGCGATAAAAAGTATCAAGAACGCAGAGCCCAAACTTATGCCTAATATAGTTCCGATGCTCATTTTGTCTCCACTGCTGGTATCTGATGATGGCGCATCGGACCCCTTATGCGTACGCGGTGGCGGAGAACGTGTGCGGTTGTTGTGAGGCTTAGCGGGAGGGGGGGTGTACGGCGGCGGAGGTGGAGCAGGGCCATTATCGAACGAGTTTCCGTCATATCTGTTTCATTCAAGGAACCCGAACAAAAAATAAAAAAACGATACGATAAGTCGATAAGATAAGCACTCGTATAAACGAAAGAACTTGTATATAGCTTACATGAAACCCGGAATAGAAAGAAGTTCTTTTGGTATCCACCCATTGAAACGGTTGTTTGCGACATTTCTGCGATAAAGATAAAGGCATAAGATAACCGCAACATATCAAGACGACGACAATACACGAGAATTTGAACTTACACATCAGTCAACGGCAGATTAGCTAGGGAATTCAAAGATCCTGTTAATTGATTGCTCTGCACGTGACTGCCCGATACAAAAGCGTCATTACAGTTCCGAACATATTGAAACAATAGTTTAGCATTGAATAGTACTAAAGACTTACAATGTTGAAATGCTAGACAGTGAACTGAGTGAATTTGGTAGATCTCCGGAAAAGTTGTTATATGAGAGATCCCTGCATCAATATGTCGCATGTAAAAAATGTAAATTTTATACGAACACACATTATGACATTCTAGAAAACAAAAGATCGTATATTAAGTTTTTAGCTTCGGACTTACAAAGTAGTGAGACTAGTGAGATTATTGAATATATCTCCCATATTCTGAGCAAGCATATTGTGACTAAGGTTCCTGAAAGCCAACAAATATACGGATTAACCGATTAAGCATTGTTTTAAATAGCAAGATGAAAGATTGCGACTTTAGCGTGCTACGCCTCTTACATGTAGTTCAGATTATACATCAGCGCAATTGAGTACGGAATATTTCCACTTAAATTGTTGTTTGCAAGTTTGCTGCAACGTTGAAAGTGTGTATCAGCATCAGAAAGATGGAATAGATATAAGAAAGATGATCAAAGATTCACTAATACTGAATATTACAGGCTAGTAAGATTTGGCGGTAGCTGATACGGAAACGCATCATGAATGTTGTTTCCACTTAAGTCCCTGAAACAGACCCAAAAGTCCAAAACGATGAATTATTAATTCGTAACATGATAATCTTTTGTATTAGTTTTGGTAAAGTTCGGGACTTTATTCTCACAATGTTTTCAGCGATGTGAAGCTCGACAACATGTATCCCAATGTCCCGTCAATCCCCAAATCCGGCAGTTCACTGTC
The DNA here is from genome assembly GCA_030545235.1 of Helianthus tuberosus. Lineage (NCBI taxonomy): Eukaryota > Viridiplantae > Streptophyta > Magnoliopsida > Asterales > Asteraceae > Helianthus > Helianthus tuberosus. The sequence continues at coordinate 12,396,500 of CM060436.1, forward strand.
GATGCAAAAACAACGAATCCGATTAACTTTTTGAAAGAAAAAACACAATGTGCATGATTTGATCATTAAAAGAAACCAGTGTTTAAAGATCAAACTCACATTGAAACAACGGCCGAACCCTCGCAAGTAACCCCTCTCCACGACTCGCCACACGGATCGCCATTACTAGTTTTCCAATTTGTTAACTGTGCAGCATTGTTCAAAGAAGTGTACAAAACTTGTAGTGCTTGAACTGCAACCAAACATAAAAACAGCATGACCGAACTCCATTTCGACGTTTTTAAACATAAACATAAAACAATTGCATACACTATACACACTAATGATTAATTCACTAAACCTTAATATGCAAAACAAACAAACATCACAATATCATATTTCTTTCAATCAGATTTCCAAAATAAAATAAAAAAATCTTCACTTTTGAGCAACATTACACAATACCCAAAAAAAAAAAAAAAAAAAAATTATAGCACCTAATTAACTAAACTTTCTAATTAATAAAAACAAGCCATTGAATCAAATATCAAATACATATAACATTTAAAGCAAATTAAACCTAAACAGTTACAAAAACATAACAGAGAATGAACATAAAGTGTTACCATCAGTTGGATCAGTGGTGCTATGAACAAAACTCAAGGAAACAAAGATTGCTGCAACTAACTGGAGTAGCAGAAACCGATTGCAGTGATCTGTTACCATTGTTTGACGGTGGAAAATAGCAAAATCAGGCAGTGATGAATGAAGAAAAAGGGGTAGATTTTGCCATTTTAGAGAGAGAGAGAGAGAGAGAGATTCGAAGCTTGGTGAGCAGAGTAAAGAAGAGAGAGAATCAAGTAGGAAAAACACACAGGGAAGGTGTCGGCGAACAACTCAATATTATTTTTTAATGTTTTATGTTAGTTTTATTAATGTTTGGTTTATGAATAATAATGTAATTATTAAAAAAAGATTGGCATTAAGACTGAGATGTTAATAGGTTGTTGAAGACAATATAGACATATGGTCAACATGTAGTGTGACTCTTAATGAAAAGAAGATCTGGATTTGCAACATCTGAATAGATAAGTGTTAAACCAGTAAGAAGTCTGAATAATTAAGTGTTGAACTATTAAGAGTTAGTATAATGATTAACCATTTAGAGGCAAAAATGCCTAACCAATTCAGATAAGAGTTTTAACCATTCAGACTCGGTATAATGCATAACCATTCATAAACAAATGTCTGAACCATTCAGATATTGCTCGCGAAACAAACAGTCTGAACCATTAAGTATTGAACCGATAAGAGGTCTGAACCATTAAGAGATGAAACAAACAACCCCTTACTGAGATTAATTAGTCTTGGCTTAATAGAGAAAACTTATTTGACATTTGACAAGAAATGCACATACATTCTAAAGCGGCTAAGACTATATGTTGTGGGTTAACTAAAAGGTATAAAAATTACTGTCACGTAGGCAACACGGATTTAACTAAACAACTCATTCACAGGGTTAAAAATATTATTTTTATATCTATCAATGCGGGCTAGGTTATTTATTGTATGTGTGACATCACATATACACGTTACTAGTCTGGTGACTAAAATTTACTATACTAATTCGTCTATTGACTTATTCTTATGCCAAAATTGGGTTATAATAATTCGTCTATTGACTTGTTCTTATGCCAAAATTGGGTTATAAGAATAAAATCTAGTGTTAAGGCTACCGTGAGAATATTTAGTGTCATATATCCTTAAAGGGGTTAAACGACTTAATAAGTCTAGTCTATTGACTAAAATATACACTACTAATTCGTCTATTGACTTATTCTTAAGGCTACCATAACTGAATATACATACTATCACGTATAAGTCAAGTCGATTGACTAAAATCTACCCTACTAATTATTCTATCAGCTTTTCTTACGTCGAAGTTGGGTCACAGGTTACTTAGATCAAATTTAGTATTAAGGGTACCATGAGTGCATTTACCCTCCAACCCTTGAAAAATAAAGGAATTATTATTGCAATGAATAACATTTCAATATAATTTGAATAGTATTAATTGTAGATTGGGGAAAAAACCATAACCGGATTATAAGATCATGTTTGGTTCATGTATTTCCTGTCTTTGCCATGTGAAAACCGAATGAAATGCGACATATATAAAAACAAAAGTAAATTGCCAGTTGCAGGAATGAATATATTATATATTTATCATGCATTATTAAATTGTTTAACATTTGTTGGGAGTTTAAAATTTCTTACATTAAGTAAATAAAATTATGGGGAATCTGAAAAGCTCCAATAATAAAGTTGGTTTAAATTCTGTATATGAATATGAATGAAGTGTGAAGCAATCCATCTTTTCAGGTGGCTTTCCCTGTCTACCCAGCATTTTCATATTGTATCCATGTTGTTGATCAAATTTCATTTTTAACCCAAAAGTTTTGAAATTGGATGTAGCTCTGTTTTGTAGAGTAAATTCAAGTAATGGCAAATAAATGTTTTTGTTGCACTACCTGCCACAAAATAAATGCTACAGTGATTTATTGTGTTTAATTTTAATATAACTCCATTCATGTATATTTTGGGGTTATAAAGGATATAGATGCTATTAGTGTTATTATATAGTTTATTGAGTAAACGGCCAAAATAGTCCCTGAGATTTGGTCACTTTTGCCACTTTAGTCCAAAACTCAAACATTTTGAATCTAGGTCCCTGTGGTTTTACTTTTGTAGCCATTTTTATCCAAAATAAAAATCTAGTCAGATTTTTCAGTTAACATCAAGTTTTTTTTGTCTTTTCCCTCCCTTTAATTAAGGGCAAAATGGTCTTTTAACGTTTTATTATAACAAATTAAAAAAATCTGACCATTTTGCCCTTCATTAAAAGGGAGGAAAACGACAAAAAAAAAAAAAAAAAAACTGGATGTTAACTGAAAAATCCGACCGGATTTTGCTTTTGGACGAAAATGGCAACAAAAGTGAAACCACAAGGATCCAGATTCAAAAGGTTTGAGTTTTGTACTAAAGTTATAACAACCCTCCTAAATAATTTTCGACACTCCTAATATATTTAAAATATCCCTATATGTCCTAAGATACACCCCGTATACGAAAACAGGCCTACGTGGCAGCCACATGTCGAAGCTAGAGCGGTGACCCGACAAGGCTGTCGTGGTTCTGCCCGACGTAGTCGTTGGAATGCCGTCTCGGGGAGAGTATTACTGATGTAAATATTGGGTTATTATACTAACGCGTGTGCATTTGTGTAATTTATAGATAATCACCAGGAAATCATTAAAGGAAACCCTAAGGCAGCAATGTGAGTAATCCTTCTTTTCGTAAACCCTTTTTGTGAGTAATCTCTTTTTTATAAACCTTTTTGCAAACTGTTTTTACAAAACCTCATATGATTAACATTATATTAAACAGTGATTGAGTATTTGTATTCTACAATTATCGTCGGTATGTTGGGGTTTTGTATACAAAATTTGTTACTACATTGTGAGTAGTAACATGACCACAAGTCGGGTTGACAGTACCGTGGGTGGTAATTAAAGTAGATGGAAACAAATGTAATTGCGTGACCGCCCTCAATGCTGTAGACTGATAAAATCTGTTTTGATTAAACTGGGATTCACTCACCAGTATTTTCCACTGACAAAATGTTTTTAAACGCGTTTCAGGTAACAAAATGTGAAAGTCAAATAGAAGGCAGCTGGAAAGCACTGAAGACTTAGAAAAGTGGCAATAAAAAGTTACCTAAATAAAGAGATGTTTTATTTAAATAAAATAGGGTTTATCCCTATAAAAATGTGTGTATTGAAACTTGGGAATTTCCCATGTATTTAATATTATAAAAGCGTGGTATTTTACTCTGATAAAATATTTCTTAACTACGGTCCTGATGAAATTTCCGCTGCCAAAATGATAAACACCGATACCACCGAAACCGGCCGCCCGTTCCCGGGTTATTAGGGGACGGGGGTTGTGACAAAAGTAATAAAAGTGACCAAACCTCAGGGACCATTTTAGCAGTTTACTCTAGTTTAATTTTTATGTTATAGAATAGTTTAAAGTAGATGGTATACTTTTTTCTAGTTTTTTCATTGTTATTGTAATCGCCCCTTTCCATCTCCCCGTTATGACAAATATGGGTTTAAAATCATGTAGTTTCTTAACTTGGTTGAGGCGATAAAATGAATGAGTTAGACATGTCTTGGGCTAGGTCAGTCACACATATAACAATTAGCAATTTGCGATAATACAGATAATCAAAGTTCAAGGATAATTGCTCAAGTTGCTTATATCTTTTACGTTGCACAAAGTAGAAAATGGTTGAACATGACAACGTCAAAGTTACCGTAGTATGGTGGAGCTATTGTAGCATGAAAAAGAAGGTTAAAGATCTAAAGATGTCGAAGAATGTGTGATTTGCGATTTAGGGCTATTTAAGCTTATTTGAACCATTATAGTTTTTTGAAGTGAGATAACTAGCAAGTGGTTATTTATACCATCTTATTGATTTGATTAAATTCCAAAAACATATTTATTAGTTATAACTCGTAATAAAAGTGGACCGTTTTTATAACTATGGTTGTACAACATGATTACTTTCATCATCATCATACTCAGTAAATCCCATCAATAGCAAAGCTAAGGTAGGGTCTGAGGAGGGTAAGATGTAGACAGCCTTACATCTACTCCGTAGGAATAGAGAGTCTCCTTCCAGTGAGACCCCCGGCTCGAAGGTAGTTTTGAATCAAATCTTGGACATAAGACACATAACACTCGACAATTAAGACAAATGCCAATTAGTGCATGTACTCCCTTGTCTTTTGGCTATTAATGCTACAACATGATACATGATTAACCATCACCCTCTTTTATCATTATTTTCATGAAGTTAGTAAAATAACGTTAAAATTAGTGCACTTTCACTCCCCCCCCCCCCCCGAGCGCCCACACATCATCATCATCATCAAACACAGTAAATCGCACCAATAGCAAAGTTAAGGTAGGGTATGAGGATGGTAAGATGTAGACAGCCTTACCTCTCCCCCGTAGGAATAGAGAGGCTGCTTCCAGTTAGACCCCGGCTCGATGGTAGTTTTGCATCAAACCTTTGACATAAGACACATAACACCCGACAATTAAGACAAAAGCCAATTAGTGCATGTACTCCCTTGTCTTTCGGCTATCAACGCCACCACATGATGCATGATTAACCAACCCCTTTTTAACATTATTTTCACGAAATTAGTAAAATAACGTTAAAATTAGTGCACTTTCACTTTTGTCCAGCGAACGCCTACACATATATACATTATATACGCATACCGCAAGCGGGGTGCAACAGGATTACTTTAAATGATGTATTTGAGAAAGCAAATCTTTGTTGTAATTAAAACTATTTTCTTTTCATAGTTCTTGCCTTTCTCCATATTATAACTATATGTAGTATTGGTGTAAAACTACTACTCAACTATTTAAGGACCAATGTGAAAATCTTTGAAACTCCAGGTGATATTGTTTAAAGTGGATGATCTGCCTAAAATGCCCAAACTACCCATGTTACTTGGTAACTTTTACAACCATTGATTCTATTTTCCCACCGACGGAGAGGGCATCTTAGTAAAATTATGAGGGAGGCAAAGTGGACCGAATTAGCCCAAAAAGATCATCGAGTACTTTTTAAAAGCGTTTTTTTCAAGCATTTGACTTCGGATTTTTCTGTTTTGGATGACTACTTTTAGCCCGGGGGAAAATTCATGAAAGTGATGCTTTTATTTAATTCATTACATTATATTATATTATTTAATATTTAATTAGATAAGAACTATATTATATTAATTATATACCTACATATGTGTGTGAAAATTGAATGATGTTTTAACATATAACAGGTCACATATAAAATCAGGTTGCTTTAGTTTATCCTTTAAAAATAAGTTAATACAAATAATTTTTAAATTGAATTCCTCTAGCTTTTGTTAACTTATTTTGTTAACTTATTCAGGTAATGTTTTATATTATCGTGTAAAAAAATTTAAAAATGTAATGATTTATATTGAATATTTATCATGCATCGTGTAAAAGAAAATTTTAAAATTAAGAAAACTGTAGCAATAACCTACTCAAATTAAGAAAATGAAATTCTATTTCATACGGTGTAATTTTTTTTTTTTTTTTTAAGAAAAAAATAATATCATATGAAAAAGTTATAATCCTTTGAAAATTGCGGAAATGAGTTTTTGAGTCAACGATACTGGATCTTCATATAACACCTTTGTCTTTGACGGTCTCCTACATTTCGTACGAATTAGATCTCTTGTACAAAACCATTCCCTATTTACTTAATATAGTTTATAAATTGTTAAAAATGTGTTTTCAGGGATTTTGTTATTATTTCAAGTATTTTCTTATTTACATAACAGATTAGATTAAAAATCGATATACGTTGACAGGAGACAAAAGGAGTTTCAAACATTATAATGTTGAATTCTTTGATCAACATAATATTAAATAATAATTAGCCTGATAATTTAACTTGATCAACATAATAATAAATAATAATTAGCCTGATAATTTAACTTAGACCGTGGGGTATGGTGGGGCTTGGGTTGGGGCATTTGTTGACACGTGGAATGGGAGCCCCCCCCCCCCCCCCGGGCCGCCGCCTAGTGACGTGTCCGCGGGGTATGGCGGGGCGTGTGTTGCGCTTGGGTTGGGTGCACCGCGTGGCAGATTATTAAAAAAAAATTACAAAAAATTTATAAAATTCACACAACATTTATAAAAAAAAACCTACAAATGGCCGGGTGGCGGATTGGGGTATGCCAAACGGTTTGAATTTTAAAATTCAAACTTTCAAATGGCCGCTATGACATGGCGGGGTGAGCGAATGGGAGGCTGCCAGCTAGGATGTCAAGACCGCCCCACTCCCGGCTTAAAACCCAAGCCCGGCTTGAAATCCAAGCCCCAAGGGCCACGCCCCAACCCAAGCCCACCCGGGGTGGTGGCTTGGGCGTTTTCCCCCAACCCACGCCCAAACCCCCGCCCCATACCCCACAGCGTTAGTTTTGCTCTATTAGTTGTGACCCTATAATTTTGTAGCAATTTAATATACTTAAATGATACTTTTATTTGTTAGAATAATGATTGTGGAAAAAGTGTAAATCAATTATTCACTTTATCATGCATGCCAATTATGAGTTCATATGTGCGTTGCAAAGCATTCGTATTCTGAGAAATAATTTTCAGTATTACTACACTTGATTAATAAATTATAAGCTAATACAATAATTTTCAATATTACTATACTTGATTAATAAATTATAAGCTAATACAAAAAAGTTATGTAAACAAGTCTTTGGAATTTGAGTTAAAAGATATTTCATTTTAAGTTATGCTTAAGGAGGAGGAACATGAATATGCGATCGGTCTCGTGTGTGTATTGTGAGAATCAAGAGGAATCTGCGGAGCACCTTTTACGGCTTGCATATTCTCCAATCAAGTATGGATGACTTTCAGTGGTTGGAGTGATATGCCGTCTTTGTTCGTCTTCTCGGTTAGAGATCTTATGAAAGGGCATGGATTCTTACGGATGGGGAAGAAAGCGAAGAAGATTATACGTGGCCTTATTCTAATCACGTCTATCTGCAAAGGTAGAAATGAGATGACTTTCCAAAACATAAAATATAGTCCGCAAGATGTTATGGGTGAAGTCTAGGAGTTTCGTGTGGTTAAAGAATAAGTCTTCTTATAAGTCATTCCGATGGGAGGATTGGTGTAAATTCCTTTGTATATGTTGTAATTGTTAGCCTCTTGTCCGTTTGGGTCGAAAGCGTGTTGTATGTATTTGCCTTTTGCTTGATTGGGACAAAGGTGTGTTTTAATAAAGTTTATTTTTCAAAAAAAAAAAAAAAATTAATGGTGAAATAAAAACTAAGAAACCTTCCTTCAAATTTAATTATATGAAAAAAGTTCTAATGTAAAGTAAATTTAGAAATATTATAAAAAACGCCCATTTTTCTCTTCATATACTTTGCAATCTATATAAAGAGTAGAAATAGGTTGGCAAGGGGTTTAGTACCGACTTAATCAAGGTGATTCGACCACCATATTATAAAACGGGGAGGCGCTTTTTAAGAATGTCCACCACGGACTTCCAATGTTTTGTCAAGTTTATATTTGTGCCAACAAGTAGCCCCAATATTTAAATGGGAATTTCCCCACTCTACACCGCATAATCTCCGTCACCTCTTGCACTTGACTGTCGCTCACTCCAACCCAATACACACTAATTTTTGCGAAGTTGACCCGCAAACTCGAGGCAAGGTAGAAACACCTTATGATTCTCATTAAATTTCGCACATATTCTATGGACCACTCATGTCACAGATCTTTGTAGTTTGAAAAGTTAACCATTTTTAAATGAATAAATCATGAGTATTATACGAGAATAAATCAAAATGTGATTTATTATTCGAGTACATCAACTCTTTCAAGTTTGAGTTATAAACAAAACTTAGAAATGTAATGATCCAAATCTTATAATTTGAAGGTATTTTTAAGATGTGAAACTCACCTATAATTAGGCAAAAGAAGATGTAATCATGTTATTTTAGTTTATCGATCATTTGATTTTTTCTATTAATGATTACAACAAATATGATATTAATAAGATCCCCGTAGTGGGGCGTTTTATTTTTAAAAAAAAATCAAAAAAAAAAAAAAACGCCTAAAAACGCCCAATAACCATTACACCCGACGTTTTTTTTTTTTTAAATTCAAAAAAGCCCCCTTGGCGTGGTTTGAAGCACGCCTTGCCCCCTTCTCCTTGTCCAATCATCTTTCATCTCCCTTTTTGTTATCCAATAAGATTTTTAGGTGTTTTTTCTTTATTTTATTTAATGCCCCAGTAATGCCCAATAATGTCCCATCCCCACTACACCAATTTTAGAAAACGTCCAATAATGCCCCTTTGCTGACTGGACCGCCACATGGCGTAAAATGTCCTAGGGTGGGGGCATTATCTTCCCCTTCCACTACACATGTTCTGACAACAAATGCGAAATGGATCCTTATGTGGTTGGTCAAAACAAATTCCATTACTTTTTTATTGATTATAAATAATGCATTAAATTTAGTTAAAAGAAAACATTATAAAAATCAATCTTTTTCAATAAAAAAAACACTTTAGAATATTGGACGTTTTTATTCGTGACTAGCAAATTCGATTTATTTTGACTTACTCTACCTATGTTTTATATCAAACATTTACCAAATAATTTGTTTAAATTAAAAGTACTAATAAAATGGTTGTAAATAAACACAAAATGCAAGGAAAGTATTACATAGCACGTGATTTTCGTTAGATGATGAGGTATGAGCTGGATCGTGACACTGGGGGCACTGAAGCAGGTGAGAATTACCATTAATTGTCATTGTCAATCGATCCATTCATGCCACCTCTCACCAATAACATATGCTTTATCTTCTTGTCACAGTTAAAAGTTGAACTCTTCTGTAATTTTGTATCTATATTCTTAATTTTTTTTCCTCAATCTCTTTCTTTCTGTACATACATAGATATATAGTAAATAAGATGTGAAAATGATGAGAGTCTTCTTTTAACTAGTCCGTGTTACGTAACGGTGGTATTGATGTTCGGTTAGTATCGATTTTGTTCATTTTGTCACAAATACAACATTGGTTGAAACTTAAAAAATATGTTACACCCTTGTTATGCAGGGACTATCTCCGTTTCATGACTTGTACAATATTGGTTGAAACTTAAACTAAAACATGTTACAGCCACGCTACTGACATTCGATAGGTGTCAGTTCGTTTCGTTAGTTGTAAAATACCGGTTGAAATAAAAAAAAAAACATAAAAAGATACAAAAAAACACTGGAAAAAAAAGACAAAATAGTTACATACCGTTAGAAACTTCAAAATAAACATGTTACGGCCGGTTACGCAGCGGAGTACTGTTTCGTTACCTGTACAATACCGGTTGGAACTTAAATAAAACACCTTACACCCGCGCTACGCGATGCCGCTACCGTTTCGTAACCTTTACAATACCGGTTGGAACTTAAAAAAGGCGTTACACCCATGCTACGTGACGGTGGTACTGTTTCATGACCTTTACAATATCAGTTGAAACTTAAAAAAACATTCCACCCGCGCTAAGCAGTGGCGGTACCGATATTCGGTCGGTATCGGTCCGGTTTGTTTCGTTACACATACAATATTGAAACTTAAAAAAAAAAAAAGACAAAAAAAGACAAAATCGTTAAATACCGTGTTACACGGTGAGGGTACCGTTTCATCACATGTAATACCGGTTGAAACATATAATAAACACGTTACACCCGCATTATGCGGCGGAGTACCTACATTTGGTCGGCGCCGCTCCGATTCATTACGTGTAGATTAAAACTTAAAGAAACACAAAAGAAAAAAAAAAAACAAAAAACGACAAAAGTCATTATTATTAATAGTGGAGAGTTCAAATGAGAAGAAATTATAAATTAAGAATAAAAAGAATAAATAGTACAAAGGTAATTTGAATAAACCATTTAATGAGTCTTTTCTTTATTTTTGTTATATAATTAATGAACCCTAATCATTCATTGAGTCATCCGATAAAATAGTTTTGCATCTTACATAATAAAAACGATCATGCACATGATCATACATATTCAACGTTTCCTACACCATAAAAACAATGTTTCCTACACCATAAAACAATGTTTTGGTGTAAGGTACATAATGTGTAGGACTCAAACACTTTTAAATAATTTTACGATTCATAATAAAATACGTGTAGGACCCTAACACTTTTAAATAATTTGGCCACTTCTAATAAAATTGGTGTATGACCAACACATTAATGGTGGTGAATGAGAAAATTATGGTGGCATTAATAAGACTTGAGTAACACTTTTAATATTTATTAATATTCTACATCAAAATATATATCCTACCCTTATTAATTAAAGATTAATTGAAAGTAGACAAAAATTATATCTTAATTCACAACCATTGATAAAAAATATAGGGTCTAGATTAATTTATTTTTCTTCTTGCAAGAATATTTTCTCAAATGAACCTCCCCCATTATTAATATATATAAATATATATATGTTGTGATTTACAAAGTATACACAACACTTTGAATATCGTAAACCTTAACTTTTTAAATGATATATAAATTTTTATTTTTTGTGATTTACAAAGTATATACAACAATTTGAATATCATAAACCCTAAATTTTTAAATGAAAAGTTTAAACATGTACTTATTTTTTTAACTAAGATTTAATTATCAACTAAATTATAAATTTTAATTTTTATATCAACTTTTTTATTTAAGTTTTATTGGAAATTGAGTTATATTTAAAATTAAGTGTTTTTGATATAATAATTATTTTTTACACGTGCTTAGATTGGTAACTTCAATGGAATAAAATTTACGTGCTTCGGCTACCCGACGACATTGAAGAGTAGTACTTTTTTTGTATTGTATGTTTATGTTTACTCACACGTTTCTGGATCTGTAACTTCGTCGTGATGACGTGTGCATGTGCTTGGACCGATAACTTTGATGGAATATATACACATTTCGATTGAGTTTTTTCGTATAATGGTGTTGGTGGAAAAAATATTTACCAAAATAGTGTTGTTAGAAGTGTTTTTGATTTATTTTTTCTCACTTCTAACCTTACTGGATAAATCTAATTCATTAAAAAAACTATTTTTTTTTATAAAACCTATTTTGATTTAAAATAAAAAACTCTATACCCTCATAATTATTATTATGCATTTATTAATTCCTAATATCCATTCTAATACAAATCACACGATATTATATTTAATTCCTAAATATCCAGTTAAAGATATATTAGACAAAATTACAGAAATTAACCTTTATGTTATACCCAAACTGCACTTCGTACATTTTACTATGAAATTGGCAAAAACCAACCTTTATATTTCATGTTTTGCTACAGGTTCAACCTTTACCACTAACACCATTAGATTTCTTGGTTAACTTAACTCACATGCTTTACATGTGAGGGTATTAATGTCTTTTCACCCGTCTTTTTAATTAATAATTCTTTTTAAATTAATAACCCATCATAACACTTAACTCTTTCAATTTTGATCAGTTTTTCACAAGGTCAAGGAGATATGCTTGCACGTTTTAGGTGGTTTGGATTACTTGCATCGTCAGCTTTCTATCATTCACACGGATCTTAAGCAGGAAAATATTTTACTTCTGTCCATGATTGATCCAGAAAGAGAGAACAAAAACAGGTGCATCTGTTATTCTCTCATCAAGCAAAGATAACAATTTGACTGAATCTGGTTCTTCTAAAGAAGTCAAGACTTCGAATGGCGAACTTACCCGGAATCAGAAATTTAAAAAAAGGCCAAAAAGGCTGCTGCCCAAAATGGTTCGGGCAAGGAAGGCGTTGAGGAAGTTGAAGCAGATAACGAGACAACTGGTTCTGGTGCTGATTCTTGTGTGAACGTGCCTCATCATCAGTCGTAAAAAATGATTCCCGTCAAGGAAATCAACTTCGGGGAAGAGGCAGCCGCTCAAAAAGGCAGCGGCTATTAGCAGAGGTTGATGTAAAATGTAAGCTGGTTGATTTTGGTAAAGGGTTAGTCGCGAAAGGTCTAGTTTCATGGGGTTTCAGTTCCGGTGATGATCCAAAGATGATTTAGACTTCAAGTAATTAAGAATTTGCAATTTATTGCTTGTTTTGTGACCGAAGGTAGGGTAATGGTTGGTGTTTCAGTTCCGACGACGACGGGCTAGGGTTTCGAGAATGAAGGTGGAGGGTAGGAAAGAAGATGAGGTAGGTGGTGGGTAAGGAAGAAGATGATGGAGGGCCCAATGGTGTATTTAAGTAAAAAGAAACCAAGGAGAGATGAACAACACATACTTTGTTTCTCTATATTACAATAGCACATAAATAAATATATAATTTGTATTGATGAAATGGGAAAAGACGTTAATACCCTCACATGCAAAGCATGTGAGGTAACTTAACCAAGAAATCTAACGGTGTTAGTGGTAAAGGTTAAACCTGTAGCAAAACATGAACATAAATATTGGTTTTTTTCGATTTTATACTGAAAGGTACGAAGTACAGTTTGGGTATAACATAAAGGTTGATTTTTGCAATTTTGTCTATATATTAACTTAAAGAGTAAATTTCTGTTTTCGTCCATGAGGTTTGTCCATTTTAACTAGTTTAGTCCAAAAATCTAATTTATAACAAAACCATCCCTAAGCTTTGCATGTCTTAACACTTTTCATCCCTAAGGTTTGCATTTCTTAACGCTTTTCATCTGTAAGAATTAAATGAAAAAGCATCATTAGGGATGAAAAGCGTTAAGAAATGCAAACTTCAGGGCTGGATTTGTTCTAAATTAGATTTTTGGACTAAACTAGTTAAAATTGACAAACCTCAGGGACGAAAACAGAAATTTACTCTAACTTAAAACATAATATAATAAAAACAAATTTTCTAGATTTAAATAAAACTTAAAAGTCAAAACCGCGTTTTGAGTATAATATTATAGAGTTGGTAGGTTCGAACCTACTGACTCTTTCGTGTGTTCGAACATGAAATACATAATTTTATGTGGGTTTTTTACAAAATATTTTACTTGAACGCGATTTAGATTTTTAAATTTTTGTCTGTTTTAATTAAATCCACAAACTTTATTTTGTAAAAATAATAATAAAGAAAAGCCTTTTTATTTATCAGTTAAACTTAAATCTTTTGAAATGTTTATTTAATATATTATGTTGTTTTTTTGGAAGGTGACTTTCTATGTACAGGACCTATTGGTCACCGGGTTCATGTCGAAGACAATCCCCCGTCAGCCCCGCACTGACGGACGCGATGTTCGATCGGGCCCCGGCCGCCGCGCAAGCTGACTTCCGCCCGGAAACCATACTGCCCCCACACGAGAGACTCCCTGGGGTAACAGCTGGGTAAAACCGGGTTGCCCTCAAGACCGCACCATGCCTCGGTAGGATACGATCCATCATTGGGACATCCCACCCCCCGTATGCAACACCCGGGATTCGAACCGGCGACCTCCAAGAAGAAAGCCGGCCCAACCCAAACCACATGGGGATTGCCAAGTGAGCTAGGGGCGGGATTAATATATTATGTTTTAAAATCAAGATAACAATACATCGAATAATTATAAGGTCCATTATTGTCAAAAAGTTGTAAATATTTTTAACTGATGTAGTTACTTTTAGAAAATATACTCTACTGTTTTATTTATAAAAGAAAATATAAGTCAAAGAAAATATATCAATGACTGATTTGAGTGTATTTTCACTTTTTTTTATTGAATAACATAAACATAATATAAGGATATAATTAAAGTACTTTTTTATTGAATAACATATACACCCATAATATAAGGGTATAGGTAAAGTTATTAGAATCACATGTAGCTTTTTTTCTTCTATCGAATAATATGTTTTTAAATTTTAAAACAAGTATTTTTTTTTAAATTTTTTTATAAAAATATGATTAGATTAATAGTTATTTAATAAATTGGATTTATCCAATGAGGTTAGGAGTGAGAAATAAAAAAAGTTCAAAAACACTATTTTAGTAAATATTTTTTCACCGATACCATTTTGATAAATATTTTTTTTCCACTAACACCATTATGGAAAAAAAAAAAAAAAACTCCACTTCGATTGATTGATAATGATTGAAGAGTAGATATTTATGTTCTTTTAATTTTACGTTTATGTTTAGTCAAATGAAACATTTATTTTTTTGCATCGTAAACAACTTTCGCACGTGTTTGAATCGGTAACTTCGATGAAATATAATTAGCCATTTCGACTATCCGACGACGATGAAAAGTAGATATTTTATTTTTTATACATTACGTTTATGTTTAGTAATATAGTATATTAATGAGCTCTTTTTCAATTTATATATGTTTAGATGTAAATACGTAAGATGGTATACATATTCCTTAATGCGTCATGCGAGGAAAACCTTTTGTTGGTCAATGTATACACACAAAATCCTGTCGTATCACACGGGCCAACCTGGTAGTTCATCTTAAGATCGATGTTTTTTTTATAGTTTAATCTGACTCAAATTTGACAAGGAAACGAAACATATTAACATTTTAAGTTGGCTAAATAAAAGTCAAATTAAGCAAGCTAAAAGATATGTAATCATTAAAATTCAGGACATTACCCATTTTATGATTAGAAAAAACAAAGAACAAGAAAATTAGATAAAAAATTCTTGGTCTTGGAAGTGAAAATCGAGCACCAAATATAAACTTCTGTTTAATCTTATATGACAATATTTAAAAACTGTATACGAGTGTTAAATTGAACCATACTCTAATCAATTTATCTCTGGATATTTTATCCAACTGAGTAATACACGAGCCTTTTAAACTTCGTATAAAAAATAATGGTTATATTTCCTTTCTTAAGCCATCATGGGCCTATTTCTAAGCAAACTTTTGGGCCAATCTCTAGTAATGGACTATTTGGGCTTAGAGAAAGTTGAAAAAAATACAATTTTGTTACCACTTTTTATAATTAAATCCTTGAATTTTACGATCGTTTAAACACCTTTTTAAAATGTTATAATTTAAGTTTATATTAAAAGATAACAACTAAATCCTTGAATTTTACGATCGTTTCACACCTTTTTTTTTAAATGTTATAATTTAAGTTTACATTAAAAGATTCAGAATTTAAATTAAACTACTTCAGCCAAGCATTGTTGTAGCTAATCTGATATTGCTTTGATTATAAAAGTTAGTATAAAAGAATATTTTTTTAACGGTCTAACATTTATCTGATTTTGTTTTGATTATAAAAATTAGTATAAAAGAATATTTTTTTAACGGTCTAACATTTATCTTCCTATACTAGTAAACAAAAATCTTTTTTGACACGTGTCATTCTCTGGTGTTTTATCACCTTATTTTTCAATTTTTCTTTTCTATTAAATAAATATAATATTAAAAAATAATTTAACTAACTCTAATTTAGATAAATATAAGAATTTGTTTTCAACTTTGAATTAATATTAACAACAATATATATTCATCGTATCTACTTCTTCTCCATAGAAGATAGAGTTTTTTTCAATTTATTTATAGAATCACAATTAGGATAAGTATATAAATTTTTATTTTTATTATTCAATTAAATTTAGTTAAATTATTGTTTCTCACCTTATTTTTTAATTTCTCTCTTTTATTAAATAATAAAAATCATAATAAAAATAAATTTACTAAATCTAATTTAGATAAAAAAATAAAGATTTTTTTTCAACTTTAAATTAGTATTAATAATAATATATTCTTTGTATTTACATCTTCTCCATAGAAAAATGAAGAAGTTTTTTTAAATGTATTCGTAAAACCATAATTAGGATAAGTATATAAAATTTTGTTTTTATTATTAAGTATTCGTAAAACCATAATTAGGATAAGTATATAAAATTTTGTTTTTATTATTAAATTTATTTAAATTATTATTTAATAGAAGAGAGAAATAGAAAATTAATAATCATAGTCTTCATGCTTCTCTCTTATTTATTTGTATTTATTTTCTCAACTATTTCTTTTATGTTTACCGTTTACTAATAACTATCTAATATTTCATTTGTTTAACCCCGTGTAATACACATGTTTTGAACATAATAGTAAATAAAAAAGATATAATAGGTAAATTGTATATCAAAATTTATTTTTTAAATACATATCTTGATGATTGTATGTATTAACCTGTTACATTATATTTATTCAACTCATGTAATACACATTTTTTTTTAAAATATAACTTTTTATTACTTAATATATAAAATTATATTTATGCAACCCGTGTGATACACGGGGTTATAATCTAGTCTTCTATATATAATAAATAAAACTATTGATGGGACACGTGTCAGGTGTTGAGGGCCATGCCATTTTTCTTTTCCCGCTCATTTTTCAGATCCATTTACCTTACCCCACGTTTAATGAACCTGACCCGTTTATAGGCTTGATAGACTATCCCCAATATAGTTTACCTATCTCTCCGATCCTTTCCCTTTCTTCCTCCAAAACCCTAATGGCCCTAATGGCGATTTCAGTATATGTGTGCCGCTTCAATTCCCGCTCATTTGATAACCCTATATCTTTATTTCTACCAATCAAATCTCAAAACCCATTTGGTAAATTACACGTTTTTTTTTTGTCTTGGATGATAAAGTTACCATCTTTGAGGGTCAAATTGTCGGCCTTTCTTCGTCCCCCTTGAGGATTGTCGTTCATCTCGCTTTGTCGCCGGCAAGAGGATGCAACATGCTATAATACTGCCGCTCTCAATTGTGATTATCGGTTCAAGATTTAAGATAAGAATCATGTTATACGACCCAACAATTTATGGTACTTTTAAGTTAAAATAAATTGCTTATGGTTACCTGCTTATTGTTCTTAAGCATGAAGTTTAAGCATCAACTGTTGGTTGACTGACAATTTAAATTCTAATGATATACCTGTTAACAATTCTATGATAGTTTTTGTTCATGCCGAATAGATTGTGTATTTATGTTTTTTAACATGTGGTGTATAAACGATCTTTAAAATATGTTGGGCCTCAGTTCAACCAATTATATTGTATTAATGTTTTTACGTGATATGATCTTCATGGAAGTAGTATGCCTTTGTTACAAACTTGGCCTTATTGGCCAAATGATGGTGGTGGAGATTCAAGTAATACGACTACCAGTTATGGACCGGGTCATTCAAGCTCTTCATGGTAAGGTGAGAAGGTTTAGGTCGATACCGGTGAACAGGAGTCTTAATGGAGTATGGAAAAAGATTGTTGAAGTGGCGGAAGACTTCGACAACAGACCTCGCTCTGGCTAAGGGTAGAATGCATTCGAATTTCTCCTTTGTGTGGAACCCTTGGGAGACTCCTAAAGTAAATATTTTTATGTGGTGGGCATGTATCGGGAGATTAGCAACACAAAAGGAGCTGTCAAAAAGAGGTATGATTATGAACCTCCCATATTTGTTTTGTGTTAGATGCAGAGTGGTATAGAAGACCATGATCACATCTTTGTCAATTGTCCAGTGGTTACAGAGGTGTGGTCTCAAATTTTAGGGTGGGTTAGGATGCCCAGTTTGTTAATTGGGAGGGATATTAATAACTTGCTCAATGCAGCGGATTCTCTGAACGGCAACGTGAAGGTGAAGAAGGTGCTGCGTACGGTTTTATGCCATTTTTTTGGAGAATCTGGTTAGCTCGAAATGACAAGATTTTTAAAGGCAAGGCAACAACGACCCGATCAATTGTCAAAGGAATCAAACAAGATGTGTTCTTATGGCTTTCTACCAGAATCAATGTGTCAAGGGATGTATGGAGAAACTGGTGTAGGTTCCCCTTGGGTGAGTAAGGGCGTAGATGTATCCTGTTTGTGTGAGGTTGCAGTGTTTATCTCCTTTTCTTTTATTTGTTTCCGTTTCTGTTGTATGATGTTGGTTGGCTGCTTCCAGCTCCTTGCTGGTTGAAGCATTCCTTTGTTTAATAAAATGGTTGTCTTGCTTGTCAGAAAAAAAAAAAAAAAAACTATTCATTTTAACCAGTTTTGTGCATTACTTCAATTTCAATTTGAGACTCTTTTTATGTCTTTTAAAGTTTACATCTACTTTTATAGATAGCTAATGTGTTACTTTGATTACAAAGATGATATTATTTCAATTCTGACTCCACGTGATTGTTTTGGATTAGCATCGGCCAGTTACTAACAACCTAATTGAAACTGATAATGGTTGGTTAATTGATTTTAACTTCAATTTTCGGATGCATGTTAAACATGTGTTAGTTGAAAGCTATAAAAACAATTAATAATTGTAAGTTCAATGTTATTATTTTAATACTTTTGTGATTAGTACTTCATAGTTTTGATATGTTTTATCTGATCTCAATTTGAATATTTCTTATTGTTTTCGTCTTTACAAAACCTATAATACTTATATATTTTGCATCCACTTTATCACCCTCAAATTCATTCTTTATGATGTTTGAGACCGATCGGTAGGTTCAAGTTTTTCAAGATATGTTTTAAAGATTGTGACTTTGTTGATATGGATTATGGGTTTGGTTGATGATAAAAAAAAATTGCCATTTATTTTGTTATATTTGTTAATTAGTTTGCTTTTCTGGTCTATTTTCGGGATATGAAATTGAAGGTTAAGGAGGGAATGGGGAATTAATGCTCAAATTTTGTAATACACGGGTTTCTATAATTTTTTTGGTAGAACATTTACAGAACATTAAAATTAACTTCTTACGTTGTTAAGTCACGATCGATGGAAACTCCTCTAGCATGATCAAATTACTTTGATTGTGTAAACATCAATGCTTTTGTTCATGCCGTTAATGTGGTCTAAGAGTCTTTCCCTTTAGGCACTAAGAACTCAAGCCACAAGAAGAAAAACTGGTGTGCACCACCTCATTGATACAACTACTTATATGACCAGTCGAAAATTATTTCAAAAATTAATTAATACGACAAATGATTTTTGTATATTGTTTATAAACTTTTTTTTTATTATTAAAATTAAATTGTTCAACCCGTGTATCACACGGGTAGATAACCTAGTATATTAATATAGAAAATTGGGCCAACAAGTAGCTAAAACCCTACAATCATATAATTACATAACTTACAATAAAATCACACCACCTCTACCAATTTAAACTTGAGAGAACTTTGATCTGCTTTTTATCCATAAAAAGAGTTGGCTTTGATCTCATCCACTATTTCCATAACTGAGACGTTCCTGCTATTGAATTCCTTTTCATTCCATATCTTCCAGATCTGCCACATAAGAGAATCATTTGACTGTATTAGTTTTCTAGGGTTTGCAATGTTCAATACAAGCTTAAATTGATATTTAGATCTTGTGTTCGTGTTTGAGTGTTGATTTACCATATCGTGTTTGACGGATTCTGCACATTAAACACGCTAATCGAATGAATTATATGGTACACAATCGTACACTCTTATTTCATGCCTTCCAAATCACCCAACGGTGGATTGAAAAATTGAATTCAATACTTCTGTTCAGACGTGTCCAGAAAAGAAAATAACTCTTTAACTAATGATGAAAGGAATCTAGGATTCTTTCACCAAGTTGAAACCAAATCCCATACTTCATATGAGATCAAACGTGACGCTAGGAAATGGTCAGGACCACCTAGATCTGTATATGTTATGAACAAGAATTTTAGATTTGTTGGTTCAGTTCTGTTTATACATGAGGAAAAACATTAAAACATACCTGTTACAGCACTCAGTGCGTTGGAGAATCCATTAATGGAGTTCGACATGCTTGTCATCGTGATCTGGTTCCTCCTTAGGGTGCTGACTGATGATGGGGACTTAGAAAACCGAAAAGGGGTATCGGCTTAGGAGAGGAGATCGATGGTGATGTTATGACTAATGGGGTGTGTCTAATTGTGTAACTGAGTAACCCCTTAACTTCCACATAATTCTCCTTATATATAAGCACCCAGGAGGAAACCTAATTAGTTAATAAGGGTAATATGGTCCATCAACAATTACCAACTAATTATTTAATAGGTTATTATATATTTTGATCTATATTATGTAAATGATTATAATGGCTATAGATTAAATATTAATACATAATATATTTAATCTTACAAGATTCAGTTAAATACCATGTTGCCTTTGTCGAGAACAATTGAGACAAATCAATCTTCAAGATTAGATCCATTTGTCCGTTTAGTAGAAAGATGAGATTGACCCAAGAGTAACTCATATCTATGCAGTTGAGACACTTCATCAACCAAAGCAGGAATCGATTTCCAATTCCAGTTAAGAAAATGTTGGAATCAATATGCGATATACGATTAGGCACAAGACATGGTTAGCTTTTTCAAGCTGAAATAAGGCAGGAAACATGGCTACTAATACTCCACAACCGGACTAGTTGTTCAAAGAAAAATTGCCCTTTTTCGTGTGGAATGATATTGAAAGATATTAGATCCAAAAAAAAAAAATACTGTTACTATTGACAACTTTAAATATTAGTAGAGGGCTTAAATCCAACCCTAATACGAAAGACCAAGACCCATTTTAGATTATGTGTAGTGGGGCGTGGAGGGGAAGCCACATTACCCCTTTAACGCCCAAAACACTATTACACTTCAATGAAAGAGGGCGCCAAAGCAAGGCTCGTTAACCCGTTAACGGGCGTGAGTGGGGCCTAAGCTTTCTCCAACCAATCACACAAACATTACTTTTTTTTCTTTTAAATAAAAAAATGAATTAAGGATTGAAGCTTAATTGAAACAACTACACATGCGAAAGTGTGGTTTATATGGTATTGAGGTGACACTTTAACACAAACCACTACATATATTCTTAGCAATAACCTGTCAAGGTCCAGTAATAGAAGTTTTATAATAAATACCTCTCCAACTTTTTTGACTAGAATGAATGCTTCTGATAACAGTGGCTCATAAGGAAGTGATCTAGATCCGATTTGAATCTTCAAATTCATTTCAATATAAGGGACTAGTTTGCCAACCCCAAGGCTCCCGATGCCTAGCCTGTCTTGGTTTTTAGAACCCAAAGCCTGCACTAGAAAACCCGACATATCTTTGATTTATAATTGGTATTTTACCATAGAAAACTCTTTCGAATTCCTTCCAGAGAATCATTAGTGCCTTGAAAATAACTATATAATATAAAGGAAGCTGTCTAGAACCGGTTTAAGTACCATAAGTCTCCCTCAAATTGATATAGATTCTGCTTTCCAATTTGTCGATAAACCGGTTTACCTTTTTGTGACGTTATTGATGTTAAGTCCAGTCGGTAAGCCAAGATAACTGAATGGGGGTGAACTCATTTGACAATGAAATATTCTGGCGAGTAATTGAATGGACCTCGAATCAACACCCAACCCTAAATAGCTTAATTTTATAAAAATTAATCTTGAGACCCGAAGCCAAACTAAAACAACATGAGATCCGAGGTAAAGTATGGGTAGACTACTTACCTAAGAATATGGCATCATCAACATACAGTAAATGTGATGGAAATTACATACGTATTAGTATATTGTAATCATGGTTGCAAAAGTCGCTAGACGCTCCCTAGTAGGTCGACCGGGGAGTTGAGAGTACTCGGCCTAGGCGGGGAGTACACGGGGAGTACTCGGACATGCCAAATTATAAAGAAATTAGTTTTCGGAAATTAAATATGTTTCAAATAACATAAATTTACTAATATTTATAACAAAATATGTGAATTTGATATTCATTCTTTAATATGATACGAATAGAAATTGTGTTTTATTTTATTTTAAGTCAAAATCGGCCCAAGTTGACCTATTAGATCCGATTTTGGCCGATGTTGACCGCATTTGATCGATTCTGAGTAATTAGTTGGAGTTGAAGAAAGTCGCCTCGGCAGCCTACCTTGTAGCGACTACTCGGGGAGTACTCGGCCTTGGAGACCTTGTTTTACAACCATGATTGTAATAGTGTAAGGGGTATTAGTGTAATTACTTTTCTATAAATAAGGCATTAGTCATTAGTGAAGGATAGGGAGAAATTAGTAAGTTGTTAGGCTCATGCTTATGGCATTGATAAGGGCATAGCCCTGGCCACTCCGGTGGTTATTATTCTGTATTGTCTTCTTCTTCAATCAAACCATATAGTTACAGTTTTTGTTTTCATCATCTTCATTCAATTCAGTCTCTATCATTGGTCCGACCTGCCTACTCTGTTCTCCATTCATCTTCAATTGCGTCATCTGCTCCTTCCTCGGTCTCCATCTTCCTTTCCAAAATCAATCAGATCTATCTTCCATTTTCGGCTCTGTGTCACCTTCGGATCTCAGATCCAACTCGTTTCCGATCTGGTTGCCTGCCTCTCTTCGCTGCTTCAATTCCGTCAAATTCTGGTCTCAATTTCACCTGCTGCTTCATATTCCGCTTCAATTTCTTCCAATTTTTGATTCAAATTCCAGCTTCAGTCTCGGATTTTAATTCCGATTTCATTGCATTCACTGATTTCACAGATCTGTTCCTGTTCGATTTCCGATTTCCCTTCAGCTCTATTGTCCGATTCCAATAGCACTTCACTTTCCGATTCAATTATGGTGAATCATAATGCTCGATTGGATGCTCATGATCAACAGATTCAGCAGTTACAAGCCGATGTTATTGCAATTAAGACCTCATTGCAAGTTTTGGAAGAGGATCGTTTGGAATCCACCGAGTTTCGTAAGGCTGTGTTAACGTGGATGCAATCGCAGGAGAAGAAGCATGTGGATTATTCATCAGGTCCTGGATCTTCAGGTATAGTGTTCTCGACGCTCAATCCTAAATCTGATTCTTCGGATCCACCATCGGGCTTACCATGGGCTGTGAAGAAGGTGCACTTGCCTGAATTCTCTGGTTTTGATCCACAAGGCTGGATCCGGAAGGCGAACATGTTCTTCGATCTCAATCAGACTCCCGAGGCTTCTCGTTTACAGCTTGCTCAGCTGAGTATGATTGGTGCTGCTCAACATTGGTTCACAATCATCAATCAGGTTCATCCGTCTTTGACTTGGCTCCAATTTCAGTCCGAATTGTTGCAACGTTTCACTGGTCTCTCAATTCAGAATCCGTATGAACAGTTAGCTACTATTAAGCAATCGGATTCCATCTTTGATTATATTGATGATTTTGAGTATGTGTTATCCTTGGTCCCTCGTTTGCCGGAGTCGCAAACTATTGGCTATTTCATTTCGGGTTTGAAAGAGGATGTCAAGCAACAAGTCCGTTTACATCGCCCTATTACTTGTATGGATGCTATGTATTTGGCTAAAGATGTGGAGTTGATGCTTCGACCATCCAAATCCGGTTCGTTGATATCTCGTTTTCGGTATTTGTCACATACCGGGCTGCCTTCTATGGATTCGGGGATCAACCATCGTGTATGGGGTACCACGGGATTTACAAGTGTTGGCAATGATGGGGCTGCCAAGGTGCAAGCAGGTGTTAATGATCGAGGCATTCGCTCCTTATCTCGTGTCGAGTGGGAGGATCAGAAGAAGAAGGGCTTGTGTTTTAAATGTGGATAGGTTTATAGTCCTAGCCACAAATGTCCGGCGGGTAGTCTTCGTGTCTTATTACTTGGGGATGATGAATGGGATGAAAGGGACGAGTTGACTATGCATTCGGATGAGGGTGTTCAAACAGTTGTGGGTTCTTTTCACAAGACTTGAGGACAAGTCTTGACTTATGGAGGGAGTATTGATGGAAATTACATACGTATTAATATATTGTAATAGTGTAAGGGGTATTAGTGTAATTACTTTTCTATAAATAAGGCATTAGTCATTAGTCATTAGTGAATGATAGGGAGAAATTAGTAAGTTGTTAGGCTCATGCTTATGGCATTGAGAAGGGCATAGCCCTGGCCACTTCGGTGGTTATTATTCTGTATTGTCTTCTTCTTCAATCAAACCATATAGTTACAGTTTTTGTTTTCATCATCTTCATTCAATTCAGTCTCTATCAAAATGGGACAAAAGAGGTCCATTATTTGGTAATTTAATACCATGAAAAATTCCACAAACACAAGTCGAATGAGTCATTCCATCATGGGAGAGCTGTTTATCGAAACTAAAGTCTTGGCCGATGAGAAACAACTAAAGATTCATTTTCCCCCACAAAGCCGTAAACCACATTTGACCCAAGATTGAATAAGGGAGTTCCCAGTTGACCGATTCAGACGCCTTCTCGAACTCAACCTTAAACAATCTATTTTGCAAGATTTAAGCCACGTGATAACCTAGTTGGTGACAATTGGTCCTTCTAGTATGGAATGATCCGCGATAAAGGTTGTTTGGCTGGTAGTTATAATCGAATCAACAACTCTTTTTAATCTATTGGCAAGAAATTTAGCAATTACCTTGTATATACAACCTATAAGGATAATGAGCCTATAACCAGATAGTAATAATGGGTCATAAATTTTAGGAATTAAAAAAATAAAAGAGTTACTAGCTATACTGAATACGGATGACCAATTCCAAAAACGTTGGAAAGCATGAAGACCAAGAGCTTTATCATTTCTGCAACACCAAATGCCTTCCTTAATCTCGGCCATAGAGAAGGGAGCTATTAAATCCAACATCTGCATCTTAGACCATGTGTAGTGGAAGGGGAAGATAATGTCCTCACCCTAGGGCATTTTACGCCATGTGGCAGCCCAGTCAGCAATGGGGCATTATTGGACGTTTTTACAAAATGGGTGTAGTGGAGATTAGGGCATTATGTTAAATGAGATGTAAAATAATTAAATAAAACAAAAACCCTCAAAAAAATCTTATTGGATAACAAAACGGGAGATGGAAGGTGATTGGACAAGGAGAAGGGGGCAAGGCGTGTTTCAAACAACGCGGGAGCAATTTTTTTCGAAAAAAACGCCCACAAACGCCCCTATGTAATGGGATGTGTGCGTTTTTTGGCGTTATTTTTCAATTTAAAAAAAAAACGCCCCGCTACGGGGTGTCTTACAAAGCTTATTAAATCCAGAAATCACCAGTTTATTTTGAATGAGACATGACTCTGAAAATTTAGCTTTAAATATCTTAGGAATAATGGACTTTAATAATCTAACTATTAGCAACTAGCCTACAACAGTCCCAACTACAAAAATGGCTTGTTGGAAGAAAATATGTTAAAAGGTTTGTGCTACGTCAGCATTCACGTCACAAAAAAACTATTTGGGTTAGACCTCAGCATTCACGTCACGTCAGCATTCACGTCACAAAAAAACTATTTGGGTTAGACCTCAGTTAGAAAAAGGCTTAATGGGAGAAAATAGGTTAAAATGTAGGACTACAGTAGATATATTTACGTAGTTGGGACTCTTGCCTACCAATTGCTAATAGTTAGAATTATTAAAATCTATTTGATTTTCTTCGAAAAAAAAAAAAAAAAATCTATTATTCTAAAATTTTAAAGTTTTGACCTTTTATCTTCTCTTGGTCATTACACCCAACACCGTTAATTATTAATTCATTTAAACAACCTCTAGCTAAGTATACTCTGGACGAGATCAAGAAATAATCTTGATTTTCTCCCCCTCCACAATCCATTCACTCTACCCTTTTGTTTAGGTTCATATTTCTGAAACTTTCGTTATCCTTAAAACATTTTTTGAGATCCAACCTCATCTACTTATGCATATCTATCATCATCCTTAATTTTTAATTCAACCAGTTCCAACTTCCAACATGTCTATATTTGATTTTAGGACGTTAGTTATGATTCCATCCCTCTTTCCAAATTTATCCAATTTTTAATGGCATGTTTTATATGTTTAAGTTCAGTGGCGGCTTTGATGGTGTGCTGGGAGGACCTCCGCACAAGGCGTGTGATTTCGAGAGGCAAGCGATTTAAAAAAAATCCGATATGTATATGTTATCTTTTTAAATAGTAAACACATACCAATTCCAATATAGATCAATTTACAAATCATTTTATGGTTTAGAAATTAGCCCACTTGACATTAGGTTTATTGAGCCCAATACTAAATTGATTTTTTAAATAATCATAAAACATTACAGAATAACACATTTTTTCAAGCTCGAACATGGTACGTCTGTTTAAGTTTAACCGATAAAAAGGAATCCAGCAGCCCTCATGTACAAAATTTGAAATAATTAACAATATATGCAAAACCATCTTTCAACACCCACGAATTGAATAATTTAAACCGAAAATTGATAATGAAGCTATAATCTTCGAACGGAAATATTTTAAAATGGTTTTGCACGTTTCATGGGATATTCTCGATGTGTTTGATTATATATAGTAAATAGTATCAAAATAAAGACCTAATGGTCTGCATTGTTTCTCAATTAATTATGTGATTTTCCTTGTTTTAATAATTATTTAAAAAAGGGACACGTATAAAAACGTATGAAGTCATGAAAAATATTACACAATAAGGGGCTCTTTGGCTAAGCTTATTTTTTTGACTTATTTACTTATTTGCTTATTTGAAAAGCAAATAAGTCATAATGGAATGACTTATTTACTTATTCCTCTCACATAATAAGCTAACCCAAACACCTTTTAACTTTTCAAAAAGTAAATAAGTAAATAAGTCACTAAAATAAGCTTAGCCAAACAGCCCCTAAGTAAACAACAATCATCATAACTAAATAAATAAAACAAACTAACAAAATATATTTTGCTTATAACGTTAAATTTAAGCATATGAACGTATCACAATTCATTGAAGGACTCTGATTTTCTAGGCTTGTGGCCGTTGAAACATATTTTTCTTATAATATATTCTAGTGTACACTTGCTTTAACTTGTGATACGAGGGTATCATATCCAAAATCTGAGTTCTTGATTGAAACTCAAAGTTGCAAGCTTTCTTAATATGTTGGAGATAATAAGCACCACGCACATAAAATGTCAACTAATTCTATTCTTTATGTATTGCAACTAGCCAAGATTTGCTCATACAGATTGCATGCATGAGTCCTAGAAACTAGGAAGCATGCATGACTTGCAATTTAAGCTTTCTTTTTTAAGCATTAAATGCCTCTATAAATTAGAAAACCCTATTTCCAAACCAAACCATGCAAATCAAAACAACCCTCCATCTTTAGTTCTTTACAGACTTTACCCATGGCCTCATTACTAGTCCTCTTTATTTTTTCACTTATTATGGCCCCCCTTTTTGCATCTTTACCTGATGACAAAACTTATTTTAACTCGAATTTATCCCACACTAACCCTCATATGAACTCTACAACTCAACTTTTTGCTCTAAACCCTTTCTACCGATGTGACATATACCCGAGGGTGTGTCTAGCAAAGCGCGGTGTAGCCCCTGATTGTTGCAAGAAGAAGTGTGTGAATGTGATTACAGATTCGTTGAACTGTGGGTCTTGTGGGAAGAAGTGCAAGTCCGGTGAGGCTTGTTGCAAAGGGAGGTGTGTCGATGTGTCAACAAGTCGGTCGAATTGCGGACTTTGTGGGATGAAATGTAGGTACAATGAGAGTTGTTGCAAAGGGAAGTGCAAGAACACATATTCTGATAAGAGAAATTGTGGGGCGTGTCAAAACAAGTGCAAAAAGGGAGAGTCTTGTGCCTATGGGATGTGCAATTATGCATGAATATTGGCTTGTTCAATTTCTACATGATGATACCATGCAAATCACATGTTAACTTTATTTAATTCCTATTTCTTGTACTTTGATTTTGTATTAAAAACAATAAAACATGGCAAAGTCTTAAACGTAATAATAAGATTTATATATAAAAAGTGTTCAAACATTTTCGATATACTCGTTCTTATAATCCCATTTTCCCATTGCCGACCATTTTTCTCACAGTTTTCTTCCTGTATGTTTGCTAACCCTTTTTCAATATTAAATTCTTTTAGGAAAACTAATTCAGAGTGGTTGGAAAAAGGTTCTATATATTTCAATACAACCTTTTTACCCACTATCAATTTCTAAGTTTATTTTCTCCTATCTTTTACTGTTCTATTTTTTACTACCCTACAAAGCTTTAGTACATGTTAATGAAGCATTAATAGTTAAAGTCTTGGTTAGCCCTTCTCATTCCTCAATCTCTATTGTTGGTCCTTTAAACATCCTTTGTAAACCATTTGTTTCAGATAGAAGGTCATTTACTCCTTACTCATTTTGAGGAAATAAACATAAACATTTTAAAATTTTATATTAGTTAACAAAAGAACACTTTGATATTGCTATGACAAAAACCTATTAGCAGGGCCGGCCCTGAGAATTCGTGTACCCTGTTCGAACTAGAAAAACTGTGCCCTTAGGCCTTAATGAAATTGGGTATTTGGCTCACTAAAGGTCTAAACCTAATGTCAAAGGGGTTAATAACTAATCTAAACCATAAGTATAGTTTTGTAAGGGGGCCAATGTGGTGTTTGTATGGGTGTACCCTATTAAAAAAATATTTTACATATGCATATCGGGTTTTTTCATAAAAAAACATGCCCCTCGAAATATCGGGCCCTGGCCGGTGGTCCTCCCCGCCCACCCCCAGGGCCGGCCATGCCTATTAGTAATAATTAACGTAAGTAAACTGATAATAAGAACCATATAATTCTTATTTGATTTAAATTTACAAGAATGCTTTATGTTTGCTAGAAATTTTAGGAGTTAATAGCGGTAACGCATGTGCATGGTTCAACATTTTTAAGTTTATTTTTCGGTTTAGAAACTCCGTCACAGCACGTGAGGTATTTATCTATTTCCCTGTTTTACGTTTCAACATAATTTTTGCGAATTAACATTTCATAACGCGTGTGCGTGGCTTAATGTTTTTATATCTGCTTTGTTCGGTTCAACAGTCCCGCCGCAACGCACGGGTCCAAAATACTAGTTTAATATTATTAGCATGTAAAATCATCAAAATATCCACTTTGACCTAGAAAATTAACAAAATAAACTTTAATTTTGAGATTATGAAAAATGAAAATAGCTATTTAACTTTTTTAATTCAGTAACAATAACAAGAGGATACTTTTGAATCTCCTGCGCCTCTTTGATTTTAAATAAAAACATTCATTGTTTTTTATTAGTGGGGTTCTTAGCCATTGGTGTGAATCTTTTGCGCTAATAAACACTTGCTGTGTTGCATTTGATCGATAATTTTAAATAGCCAAAAATACTTTGTTAATTTCCTCGATAAAAAATAAGGATATTTCCTTATTTTCCGTATTATTATTCGGACCTTTTTATGTTCATGAATATGAATTATTAAAAGATTGTATTGATGGTCGTCTTTAGTTTGTAATGTGACTTTCCGTGATTGCCGTATATTTTCTCAGTCATCTTGGTTTGAATGAATGGAAAAACTCAAGAAGCTTGGCCGTCACATTTGATTCTTGGCCCGCAAAATTTAAGGGGTGAAATTGGAAGCAAACCAAACTTTTGGCCTTGTGGGGAAAAAATATTTAAAAACAAACTCGAAAAGAACATTGATCAAGTGTCAAAAGAAGGAGAGTACTACACTTCATATATTTCTATTTTCTTTACGATTTCATACAAACAAATACATATACATATATTAAGAGGTCATTTACGATATCATACAAATACAAATTACACTTTAAATGTGTTATGTTTTAATGATATTTTTCCTTTAGTTTTAAAATTGTCATTGTTTGTATCAAACCCCGCCGCATTAGGACGGGTTATAATTCTAGTTGTGTCATTTTTTCCATCCACTCCACTAAACTTTTTAAAGGGTAAAAACACCTAAAAATGACTTGCAAAAAGAACGATCATAATTACCAAATGATCGATTTAATAATATAAAGTATATGAGAAATACTATTAAAATATACTGAAACATTCAATTTTAAAATAACTTGCAAAAAGCAGTGATAATAATTTCCAAATGATTTTACAATAAAAAAAATATGAGAAATTATTTGTATATATGGGTTGAATAATGAAAATTGTTTGTTTAAAGAGCATCACAAGACAAGTAGATGTACATGATAAGTATCCAACTAGCTTGCAATATATTTCTCATAGTAATCAATGTTGGTATTTTAGAGCAACTCTCACAAACGAATAACAAGAACAATATGAAAGACTCAAATGCTTGGTTCTTTTATTCATTGTATTGATAAGTGCGTACATAACAATGAAAGAAACCTACAATTTGTAGTAAAAAAGAAACAACGGCTAAAAACAGAAAACTAGGACATATTGGTTAGGAACCTTATTCAAACTGATTTGAAATTTTCGCAAAGGATTAGGAAACTGTTACGTAGAACCAGCATATCATGCACGTGCATTCCAACAGATAAGTTTGAATCATTCTTCAACACCTCCCCTTGATTCAAACTCCATAACACCTAACTGATGTCTTAGACTTGCAAATTTTTCTCGACTTAAAGCCTTGGTCAGAATGTCTGCCAACTGATCATGAGTATTACAAAATTCCAAAGCAACTTGTTCTTGACCAACCATTTCTCTCACAAAGTGATACTTCAACTCTATATGTTTCGACCTGCTATGCATTACAGGGTTCCTACTAAGGTTGATTGCTGACCTGTTATCACAATAAATAACAGTAGGATCATTTTGTTGCAAACCAAGCTCTTCAAGCACTCTTCTAATCCATATTGCCTGACAAGTAGCAGCAGTGGCAACAACATATTCGGCTTCTGTGCTGGATAAAGCCACTGTATGCTGCTTCTTTGAACTCCTAGTGACCGGCCCACTACCTAGGGTAAACATGTTGGCTGAAATACTTTTGCGATCATCTACACAGCTTGCCCAGTCACTGTCTGTATAACCAATCAATTCCACCCTTTTGCCTTTATTATACCATATACCAAACTCAACAGTACCTGCAACATATCTCAGAATTCTTCTTGCAGCTCCCCAATGTATTTTAGATGGCACTTGCATAAATCTTGAAACTATACCAACTGAGTATGCAAGATCAGGTCTTGAGTGTGTAAGATAAATCAGGCCTCCAACAAGACTTCGATAAGCACTTTCATTAGCCTTATCAGTCTGGTCTTCTGCTTGAAACTTCTCATTAACATTCGTTGGAGTCTTCTCTGGATTGCAACTGCCCATGCCAAACTTTGACAACAAATTTCTTGCATACTTCTCTTATGACATAAAGATACCTCATTTGGTCTGTTTAATCTCTAGTCCTAGAAAGAACTTGAGCAGACCCATGTCTGACATTTCGAACTCATCCTTAATAACTTGCTTAAATTCTTCAATCAACTTGGGACAAGAGCTTGTACACACTATGTCATCGACATATAAGCATACATATATCATATGATTGTCTTCAAACTGCTTAACATATAAGGTAGGCTCATTGTTACTTCTTTTGTACCCATGCTTGAGAAAGTGCCCATCAATTCTTGAATAGCAGGCTCTAAGAGCCTGTTTTAAGACCATAGAGAGCCTTTCTCAACTTGTACACTTTGTCTTCACTACCCATAACCTCAAATCCTTGGGGTTGCTGCACATATATGTCCTCCTCTAGATCACCATTAAGGAAGGCAGACTTCACATCTAACTGATGAAGCTGCCATCCAAGCTGAGCTGCAACTGCAATGATGATTCTGGTCATTTCATACCTGGCAACCGAAACAAAAGTCTCCTGATAATCCAATCCTTACTGCTGAAAGTACCCCTTGGTAACCAATCTTGCTTTATGCCTTAGAATTTCTCGATTTGGACCAATCTTTGTCTTGAATAGCCACTTCAAACCATCTAAGTTTTTACCTACAGGAAGCTTGACCAAATTCCATGTGTTATTCTTTTCAATTGCATGTATCTCTTCTTTCATTACATCTTTCCATTCTTTCTTAGTTAGTGCTTCATTGTAAGTGATAGGATCTGCAACATTCAATGCAAATTGACAGATAGTAGGATCATCATGTATAGTGTGAGTCTCATAATTTGCTTTAACTTTCTTTGCCTTTAAGTAAATGATGTGGGGTAAAATACACATATTTGTCCTGTGTAAATTGTATAATTTTTGTATAGATTTTATTTGTTTTATTTAGTTTTTAGTATAATATTATATTATCTTGTGTTGGGCCAGGTCCCGTTGCAAATGGAGCAAAACAAGTAATATGGAAATAACCAGCCAGTTGGGCAGAGTGGGGTGCCAGAGACCGAAGGAAATTCGCCGCTATTTTCTGTGATTGGACCGAGGCCATTATCTCTATTTTATAAGTTAGAGGGCTGCCACAAATTATAGTTATACAATTGGATTGATAGAAAGGGCTAGGCTCACATCAAAATATAAGTTTATAATTTGAGTTCATTGATATTGGACCGCATAAAGTTTGAGCTGCTATGATACATATTAGACGAAAGAAGTTGCCATATTACTACTACTATTATTATTATTATTATTATTATTATATTTATTGGAGGCAAGGTCAGAACCAATTATAAAAGAATCAAAGAGCTGCTGTGTTGTTCGAAGATTGTAATTGGGCCGACAAAAGCATTATTGGTCCAAGGAATTACATGAAATTCATGGGCATATTTACGTGGAAAGATCTTCAGCCCATGTGATTTAGGAATTTGAGATAGTAGGTTTTGATAATATTAAAACCATAATATACCTACATATTAAAAGGGGTGGCCGTGAATAATTAAGAGGATGACACCAGATAAATCATAATTCTGTTGTGGAGGTGGACGCACAAAAGATATACTACATCAGACGGCAAATATTCCTAGGGATGCACGAGAAGGCAGTGGGGGACGAAAGAAAAAGCCGGTTTTGCGGGAATCGTCGGGATCGAGCGGGAAGCTTTGAGAGCAAGGGATTACCGGGTTTTGTTACTCGATTTCTTTAGTTCTCTATTTTTTCTTGTTTAGTATCGATGAATTCTCGTTTGAAACTTTGTTTATTTATTTTTAAGACTATGATTCTTGGCTAGTTTTCTTAAACTACCTAGGCTATGACGATTGTTCGATAAAGTTTGGATTTTTATTTGTTATTAACGTTGGTTTATGAGTTTTCTTGGAAAGTAAAGAACTTTGGAACCTTTGATTTGGTGTATATGCGTATCTTGTGTTGATTTTCAATTAATTGCTCGTTTCACATGAACCTTGATGAATGTCTTTCATAGAATAGGTTCGTGTTAATTATCTAATCTTCACGGGTTTGGGTAATTTTTGGGTGAATTGGCCAATAGACTTAGAAACGGTAATTAAGAGATTATTGAAACTTGATATTCTACTAATCTTGTCGCTGTAAGGCTCGAGGTTATTAACAGGTCTCGGTTTGGTATATAGCTAGGATTAGGTTTTGTAAGAAATCGGTCTTAGTTCCCTAATCAGACTTGTGTCTATTAAACCAAGTTAAAATCCATAGTTGCCTTAGACTTTCGCGCTGTAAGGTAGATTGTCATATTAGGGCACTTTTCAAGAAGTTAGAGGACTGTAAGGAAATCTAACAACCGGTAGTCGTAACAGCCTTGTAGAGTCTCACAAGTTTCTTCCTGAGAAGGGTCCGGAGGTCTTAGTAGGGATTTCTTAGGGTTTAGTATTAAAAGATCCCGGTTCTATACCACGTTAATTTCGAATAGAAATCCATTCCTAGTTGAACATGAGTCTAGCCTAGGTAGCCTTCATCATCACTGAGTTAAGTCTTCGTCCAAATTCGCGTCTAGCTAATTTAGTTAAATTAGTTTAATTTAATTTCATTTTTTAGGATTTTTAGAAACCCCCAATCAACAGTTAGAGTCCGTGTCAGTCTAGGTCTAGATAGAGTCTAATTAGCGTAATCAGAGAGTCTCGTGGGTTCGACACTCGGACTTACTTAGGCTATACTACATTGACCGGTACACTTGCCGGTTGTGTGGTCTAGGTTTAGAGAGTCTTAGTTATAAATTTAAAACTTAGAGAGTTTAGTTTAGGGTTTAATTTAGTTAATTTAATTAGACCACTTTTAGCATATCAGTAAACATCACTTGAAGGTTTAAGAGTTGGTAAGGGTGATGACAATGAATGAGTAGAGGAAGCTTGTGAATTCATGGGAGTTTGCTGATTTGAGCTGCCACTAGTTCTTGTAGGTGACTGACTTGCTTCATCAGGGGAAGACTGAGTGTGAGCTGATTCACTATTCTCTTCATCATTAACTTCATGATCATCACTCGCTGGAAAAGGATCAACATAGTTGCTTTCATTCATTTGTTTATTAGCTTTTTCTTCCCACTCCCACTTTGATTGATCACGAACATCAACATCCCTTCTAGTAAAAAATCTTTTGCTTGCTGGATTGTAGAGTCTATACCCACTAGTCTCATTAATGTAAATAATGAATATCGATGGTTCAGACCTATCATCCAGTTTCCTTCTACCTTGTGATGAAGTGACAGGATAAGCCAAGCTTCCAAAGACCCTCAGATGATCTACTCTTGGCTTCTAATTGAACCATGCCTGATGAGGTGTTTGATTCTTTACTGCCTTAGTCACTGCAATATTGATTAGATACACTGTTGTTGCAACTGTCTCTGCCCAGAAGTAGTTTGGAAGTTTCTTCTGTTAATCATACTTCTAGTCAATCCCATAACAGTCCGGTTCTTCTTCTCTACTACACCATTATGTTGAGGTGTGTAGGGAGGTGTGAGTTCATGTTTGATACCATTAGTGTCACAGAAGTGATTGAACTCATTGGAACAAAACTCACCACCCCTATCAGTCTTTAGTATTTTAATGGAACAGTCTGCTTCTTTTTCAACCAGTGCCTTAAACAACTTGAATTTTCCGAGCACTTCTAATTTTTTTTTTTGTAAAATAGACCCAACACATCCTACTATAATCATCAACAAGCAATAGATAATAAAGACTTCCACCTAAACTTGGCACTTGCATCGGCCCACATACATCAGCATATACTAACTCTAATTTCTTTTTGGCTCTCCAAAGTTTTGAATTAAAGGGAGACACGGCTTGTTTCCCAAATGTGCACCCATTGCATTCACCAAAGGACTTTATACGGGGCATGCCAATAACCATTCTTTTATTATGTAAAACTTTTAATGCATGTGAGTGATAGTGTCCATACCTCAAGTGCCACAGTTTGGACACTTCATCAACAACATAAGATGATTTCGGTGGAGTCACTGGATCAGAATGTGAAGCATCCAGCAGAAACATATTGTTGCTTGCAACATTGACTATCATCAAAGTGTCTCCTGTACTTCTGTTCTTGATAACACATTTTCCATCATCAAAGAATAGAGAGTATCCTTTTCTCATTAGTTGCCCAACACTAAGCAGATTGTACTCTAGACTTGGTGCATAATAGACATCATCTAGCAGTCTATAACCACCATTGTCAAGTTCTATTTTAACTTTCCTTTTTCCTTCAACAGATAATCCCTTTTTATCCCCCAATCTAACAGTTAACTTAAAAGACTCATCCAATTGGATAAAAATATCCTTGTTTCCTGTCATATGATTAGAGCAACCAGAGTCCAGGAACCATAGACAATTCGATCTTGTATTGTTACCTGCATCAGCCATGAGTGCAAACTGATTTGTGGGAATAAACGTCATGAAGAGATGCGGTTCTTCAGCTGCATTGTCATCTTCCTGGGCTTCATTTTCAGCAATATTGGCATGACCTTTTCATCATTATACCAGCAGTCTATCTTGACATGACCAAATTTGTTACACAAATAACATTGTAGCCTTCTATTTCTTTCAGGAGTTCTTCCTCTCCCCCTGCCTCTACCAAATCCACTGCCTCTTCCTCTTGAACCACCTTGTGGGCTTCTACTAGTGTCCTAGAATACTTGAAGAGCTTGTTCATCGGCTCTTTCAATTTTATCTAGCCCTCTGCTATTGATTCTCTCTTCCTGTGATTGCAGTGACCCCATGAGTTTAACAGGTGTAAGAGTAGCCAAATCATTAGAGACTTCTATGGATGACACCACATAGTCAAATTTAGGAGTTAAACTCCTCATAATCTTTTCAAAAATTATATGATCAACAATCTTTTCACCATAGGACCTTTGTTGACTTACGATGCCCATTACTTTTGAAAAATAGTCACCAATTGTTTCACTTTATTTCATGCTGAGGTTCTCAAAGTCCCTTCTAAGACCTTGAAGTTTAACAGATTTGACCTGTGAATCTCCTTGAAACTCCATCTTGTCACGACCCCCGACCACACCCTGGACGGGAGCCGTGAGCAGTCAAGTGGTACCGGTAGTTATTTTAAAGATATTGCAGCGGAAAATTCATCAGTACCGTGAGTTAGGAATATACCAGAGTTTAGAAACACCGGATTTTATTTATTAAACATATGGGGATAAATCCATGTTTTGCAAAGGCAGCTTTAGTATGGGATAATCCCGAATACATAAAACAACGTTTAATTTAATTTAATTTAATTTAATTTATTTGATAAAATAAGTCACTTCTTTAAGCCTTTCGGTGCCGTATCACAACTCTTTTTCCAATCTACTGTAATCACCTGAAACGCGTTTTAAAACATTTGGTCAGAAGGAAATACTGGTGAGTTCATTATGTTTTACAAAAACACATTTGTTATACTTTACAGTATTAAGAGCGATTACAATTGCTTCTATCTTATAATTAGCTGACCCAGTTGTCACTCGACCGGATCTGTGACTGTGGTCATATCACTATTGGGTCCGTTCACCCAAAAGTGACGTGTATCACTATTTAGGTCCGTTCACCTAAAAGTGACGCTAGATAAGTAATGTATACAAAACCCCACGTACTGTCAGTAATTTAAGATAACAAAGACTTAATCATTGTAAATATAACGAAAAACATTTAGGGTTTTGCAAAGCAATTTGATAAAAATAGAATGACTCACCTTGTAGGTCTTATAGTCTTGATTTAACAGACCTCCTGATTCTAAATCTTCTGATAATTAAGCATCTACTTTAGAGTTCTGAATCTTCTGATGATTAAACATCTTGTTTGATTGTAAGTGTATACTTTGGAGTTTTTTGATAGTTAAACATTTAGTTTAATAGAGTGGAATACGTATTAGTGTTAAACCAAATTAAACCTAACGATGGTCATGAGATCAAAACCTTAACGAAATACACAAAGTATAGTCTTATTTAGATAGCACTTTGGAATTCGTTAGTTGGGTTTCGAATCGATCAGACATAATATCGTATTGGTGATTATTGGTTAGAACACCAACGTATAGAGAGAAGAATAGAAGGAATGAGCAAAGAATAATGAAATCCTAGGCTCCTATTTATAGGTAAGGAGTATGCATTTCTAGGAAGTTTCCTTTGTACTTTCTAGGAAATTACATATACTTTTCTAAGAAGTTACCTATACATTTTCTAGGAAGCTTCATATATACTTGTTTAGGAAGTTTCATATACATCTTTCCTGGATACTTCCTACCCATATATATCCTTCTTACACCTGGGTTGTACCTTCCTTAGATAATTCCTATCCACATACACTTTCCTTAGATTTTTTCTATCCCATATATACCTTGTTGTTTAACTAATTAATTTATTTTAATCGTTTAATTAAGTAACTATCTTAGCTGATTAATCAATTAACTGACTTAACTGTTTAACTGATTAACTTACTTAGTTGTTAAGTTTACTTGGATTTTTGACGGATTATCTCACTTATCTGTTTAACTGATTAATCTTCCTTAATTGTTTAATTAAGTAATTTACTTAGCCGATTAAATAATTAACTTACTTAGCTTACTTAACTGTTAAGTTTACTTAATGGCTAAGTATTCTAGTTTAGCAGCCCCCTGGCTGTGAGTTCTAATTTCTAGATACAATGGAACTCGTATTAGTGTATTAACTCAATTCAACATTAACGATAATCACGAGATCAAACCCACAATGAATGACAAAGTATAGCCGGGTACCGGCAGTACTTAAACATCCATTGGATCAGTTTTAATCGATCAAATATAGTACCGTGTCAGTGATCGAGTTATTACCTTGATATTGGAGCAGAGTTTCGGGAATTTAGGGCGTTGATTGAAAGAAACGGAGATACAAGGAGTAGGACTGCTTTTTAGACTGTCGAACTGAGCAATCTGATCAAGTGCCAAACTAGTGGCTTTATAGCCAAAATTATTGCCTCTCGCGTGTTGCGCCAGCCCACCCTTATCCTGGCGCGGGGCGCGGGGGGGAGGGGGGTCCATTTAGCCTAGACCTGCCACGTGTCCAGTACAGGCCTGACACGTGGCGCCCATCGTGACAGGTGTCTTCGGCCGCCTTTTTCGCCCAATCATGCATTTTTTCACAATTTTTGTGCCGGTGCTTATCGCGTATGTTTGGTCTTGATCCTAAATGGTTCGGTTTATAATTGCGAGTCTAGTAAAGGTACTTTTTTGCGGGTTGGTTCATCAACCATCAGGTTTTCAAGTTTTATCGTGCATACTTGGGATTTTTTTTATGGATCTTTCCGAGGGTTGTTACACATCTTCAGTATCTCCCATATTTCCTTGGCCGTAGAGGCAGCAGAGATTCTGGAAAACAACTTATCATGCACTGCCTGCTGAATGACTGCCATAGCATAAGCATCTTTCTTTCAATTAGTTTTCAGGAGAGCTTGATCTGCATCATCTTCATTTACTCCACTTTCAACCATCTCCCAGAGATCACAAGATCTCAGTATTGTTTTCAATCGAATACTCCAATACTCGTACTCCTCTCCTTTGAATATAGGGATTGGAGTTGGAGCCATTGGAAGAGCATTCACTTGTTCTGCCATGATCGAATTGGAACAGCTTTTCTCTCTTAGAATCTCTCCTTTTTTATAGAGCACTCACCAGGCTGATACCACTTTGTTGGTATTTTAGAGCAACTCTCACAAACGAATAACAAGAACAATATGAAAGACTCAAATGCTTGGTTCTTTTATTCACTGAATTGATAAGTACGTACATAACAATGAAAGAAACCTACAGTTTATAGTAAAAAGAAACAACGGTTAAAAACAGAAAACTAGGACATATGGTTAGGAACCTTATTCAAACTGATTTGAAATTTTCGCAAAGGATTAGGAAACTGTTACGTAGAACCAGCTTATCATGCACGTGCATTCCAATGGATAAGTTTGAATCATTCTTCAACAATCAATGCCTAATTCGCTTCTAAAGTTTGGAACGTAGAAAAGACAGCGGTTGTGGTGGATCGGGTCAATGTGTCCAGTGAGACAATGAGATTGATTTTCAAACGGAATATGCGACCCTCTTCTAGGGAGGAGATGAAGGAGGTCGAAGAGTTTTCATCTACATTATCATCGGTTATGCTAGGGATGGGAAATGATTAGTGGGTCTGGAAGTTGAAACTGTCCAGGATTTTCTCAGTTCAAAGTTTCAGGTCCCATATACAGGTTACAAGATCAGTGGATCTAGGTATTGGTCATCAGTGGAATTCCTGGGCTCCCATTAAGATAAACTTCCTATCTTGGCATGTAGTCTTGGATTTGGTCCCAACAACAATGGCCTTGGTTAGAACAAATGTACCTATAGTGTCTACTTGATGCATATTTTGAGACATTCCTAATGAGTCTTCGGACCATTTGTTTGTAGCGTTGTAGCATGTCTAT
Organism: Helianthus tuberosus; assembly: GCA_030545235.1. Classification (NCBI taxonomy): domain Eukaryota; kingdom Viridiplantae; phylum Streptophyta; class Magnoliopsida; order Asterales; family Asteraceae; genus Helianthus; species Helianthus tuberosus. Next base: position 12,436,715 of record CM060436.1, read on the forward strand.
CTCAACAAGTTTGGGATCTAGTGGCTTGGTTGTATGGATTGATTGTATTCTTTGCTTTTGATGTGAAAGACTTGACGAATATGCATACACATGTTCCGGGATCTTGAAAATGGATAAAACTATCTATACGCTTATTCAAACGACTATTTTGATGTATTTGGAAAAGTAGAAATGGCATGTTCTTCAACTGGAAACAAGTGAGATTGGTCGCAATTGTGGATGAGATAAAAACGTTTGGGTGATTATAGGTTAAAAACTAGTCCAAATCTCAAGCGATTTGTCGCAACCCCCGACCCTTGCCTCGGAAGGCGGGCGGTCGCGGCCTACTCAGAGATGGTGGTATCGGTGTTTATCATTAATTGGCAGCGGAATTTACATCAGGACCGTAGTTAGGAAATATTTTATCAGAATAAAACACCACATTTTATATTAATAAATATATTGGGGTAAAACCCAAGTTGGTTACAAACAGATTTATAGGGATAAACCATATTTTATTGGAATAAAACATCTTCTTTATTTAGGTAACTTTTATATCCACTTTTTCAAGCCTTCAATGCTGTCCTACTGGCTTCTATTTGGCTTTCACATTTTGTTACCTGAAACGCGTTTAAAAACATTTTGTAAGTGGGAAATACTGGTGAGTGAATCCCAATTTAATCAAGACAGGTTTTATCAGTTTACAGTTATTGAGGGCGATCTCGCAATTACATTTGTTTACTTTTCTACTTTAATTACCTCCCACGGTACTGTCAACCCGACTTGTGGTCATGTTACTACTCACAGTATGGTAACAAATTTTGTATACAAAACCCCAACATACCGACGATAATTGTAGAATACAAATACTCAATCATTGTTTAATATAATGTAAAACATTTGAGGTTTTGTAAAAACAGTTTGCAATAAGGTTTACAAAAAGGAGATTACTCACATTGCAATTTTAGGGTTTTTCTTGTGATTTTCCTGGTTATAATCTATTAATTAAACAATGCACACGCGTTATTATAATAACCCAATACTTACATTAGTTATACTCTCCCCGAGACAGAACCCCAACGACTACGTTGGGCAGAGCCTTGACAGCTGTTACAGAGCACTAGATCAATCGGGCAGCGTATCTAATACGTAATCGGGGGTGATGATACTTACAGCGAGGCAGAACTTCGTTATTTTAGTGGGTATAATTCCCGAGTATAACTTCTACACTACAGAAATTGAGAGAGAATTTGTGTGTTTGAACGATTCAAAATGAGAGCCGAAACTCTCAATTTATAGTGCCTGATCGACAGCGGGTCGCGGCACGCGACCACTTGTGCTTCTTCTTTCACGGCCCGCGAGGCAGACTAGGGTAGGCCCTAGCCCAGCTGACTCAACCACTAGGCATGACATGATTTGGACACGTGGCAGCATCGGGCTGCGCCCTGGTGACCAGCTGTCGCGCCCCGCGACTGAGGTGCCTAAGGGCTTCGCGCCCCGCGAGCGGCCCTTAATTCTTGTTTTTATTTTATTTTTGTAAAATTAAAGGTATTTAGGACCGGTTCTTGTATACGGGGTGTATTTTAGGGCGTATCGAGGTGTTCTAAATATTTTAGGAGTGTCGGAAATACTTTAGGAGGGTTGTTATATCCTCCCCACCTTGTTTTAGAACTGGTCTTCGAGGTCTACTGGAACAGGTGTGGATATTTCCTCTGCATCTCGGATTCAAGTTCCCAAGTATATTCTGGTCCTCTCTTGGAATCCCATTTTACTTTGACTAGAACGAATCTCTTGTGTTTGAGATTCTTGAATTTTCTGTCTTCAATTTGTAGAGGCTTCTCTACAAACTTTAACTTCTCATTTATCTCTGTATTCTTAAGAGGCACTACTAGTGATTCATCGGCTAAGCACCTTTTGAGATTACATACATGAAATACATCATGTATTCCTGCCATTTCTTCTGGCAGTTGTCGCTAATAGGCTACAGGTCCTATTCTTCTAATAATCTCAAATGGTCCAACATACCTGGGGCTTAGCTTTCCCCTCTTGATGAATCTGACTACTCCTTTCCAAGGAGAGACTTTTAACAATACCTTATCTCCTACCTGAAATTCTAACGGCTTTCGCCTGTTATCAGCATAACTCATTTGTCGATCACGTGCTGCTTTCAGTCTTTCTTTGACTTGAATGATCTTGTCCGTGGTTTCTTGTACTATTTCTGGTCTAGACAGTTGTTTTCTCCAATCTCTGCCCAACAGACTGGAGTTCGGCACTTTCGTCCATAAAGTGCTTCTAATGGTGCAGCATTGATGCTGGTATGATAGTTGTTATTGTAAGAAACTCTATTAATGGTAAATGATCGTCCCAATTTCCTCCGAAATCAATTACACAAGCTCTAAGCATATCTTCCATTGTCTGAATTGTCCTTTCGCTTTGTCCGTCCGTTTGAGGATGATAAGCGGTGCTTAGAGTTAGCTTGGTTCCCATTGCTTTTTGGAAACTTGTCCAAAAATGAGAAATTAAACGGCTATCTCTATCAGAAACAATTTATAAAGGAATTCCATGTAATGAAACTATTTCATTTACATATAACTTGGCTAACTGTTCTATACTGAAAGTTTCCTTCATGGGTAGTTAATGAGCATATTTGGTTAATCTATCTAGAATCACCCAGATTGTATCATTACCTTTTCGTGTCTAGGGTAATTTGGTAACAAAATCCATTGTTATCAATTCCCATTTCCACACTAGCTTTTCTAACTGCTGTAACAACCCTGAGGGTTTCTGATGTTCAGCTTTGACCTATGAACAGGTTAGACACTTGGCAACATAAGCTACTATATCCTTTTTCATTCCTATCCACCAGAAATTCTTTCTTAAGTCTTGATACATCTTATCACTTCCAGGATGCATCGTATACTTAGACTTATGGGCATCTTCTAGTATTCGGTGGCGTAGGTTTCCTAGTTTGGGTATCCATATTCTTTTCTTATGGAATCTCCATATTCCATCTGTTCCTTGCTCTAATTCCTTAATCATTCCTTTCAATTTCTCAATATCATCCTTGATTACTGATTCTTGCGCTTCTCTAATTTTCTCGTTTAAATCTACTTGTAGATTTAATTTAAGAGAACGTACTCTTTTTGGCTTTTCGTGATATTTTCGACTAAAAGCATCGGCTACTACATTAGCTTTTCCTGCATGATACTGGATATTACAATCATAATCACTCAGTATTTCCATCTAGCGTCTTTGTCTCATATTCAACTTCTTTTGCCCGAAAACATACCTAAACTCTTATGAACGGTGAAAATGGTAAACTTACTACCGTAAAGGTAATGTCTCCAAATCTTAAGGACAAAAATTATAGCTCCTAATTCTAAAACATGGGTTGAATAATTCTCTTCATGATTCTTAAGTTATCTAGACGCATAAGCTATAACCTTTTGATGTTGCATCAACACACATCCATAACCTAACTTAGAAGCGTCACAATAGACTACAAAGTCTTCAGTTCCTTCTGGTAACGCTAGTATGAGTGCGTTGGTTAATCTTTGCTTAAGAATTCTAAAGGATTCTTCTTGTTTTGGTCCCTATTCAAACTTAACAGACTTACAGGTTAATTTAGTTAGGGGAATGGCTATTCTAGAAAAATCTCGAATAAATCTTCTATAATAACCGGCCAATCCTAGAAAACTTCTAACCTCGGTTGACGACTCAGGGGTTTTCCATTTAGTAATTGCCTCAATCTTTGTGGGATTCACATGAATTCCTTCATGGTTGACTAGCTGTCCAAGAAACTGTAATTCTTCTAACCAAAATTCACATTTAGAAAATTTAGCATAAAGCTTTTCTTTTCTCAGTAAATTTAGAAGTGCATGCAGGTGCGCTGCATGTTCCTCTTTACTCTTAGAGTAAATAAGAATATCATCTATAAAGACAATTATGAATTTATCCAAATATGGCTTATATATTCGGTTCATCATGTCCATAAATGCGGCTGGGGCATTGGTTAAACCAAATGGCATGACAGTAAATTCATAATGGCCATACCTTGTTCTGAAAGCGGTTTTAGGAATATCCTCTTCCTGTACCTTTAATTGATGATATCTTGAGCGTAAATCGATTTTAGAGAAAAATCGAGCTCCTTGCAGTTGATCGAACAGATCATCAATTCTCGGTAACGGGTACCGATTTTTAATCGTTACCCTGTTTAATTCTCGGTAATCAATGCACATACGCATTGACCCGTCTTTCTTTTTGACGAATAAGATCGGTGCTCCCCATGGTGATGAACTTGGCTATATGAATCCTTTTTCCAACAGTTCATCTAACTGTTTCTTTAACTCTTGCATTTCTGCTGGTGCCAAACAGTAGGGTGCCTTGGCAATTGGGGCTGTTCCTGGTAGCAGGTGGATTCTGAATTCGACTTCTCTGTCTGGCGATAGTCCTGGTAGTTCTTTTGGAAAAACATCTGAAAATCGAGATACTACCGGAATATCTTTCAATTCTTTTCCTTTAGTGCTAATGATTATGGAAATCAAATACACTAATGATCCCTTTCTTGTATAACTGGCCGTTTTCACCACAGAAATGAATTTTGTTGATCTAGACGGCTTATCTCCTTTAATTGTGATCTTTTCACCTTTTGGTGAATTTACTTGGATTGACTTTTGATCACATAGAATACTGGCTTTATTGGCTACTAACTAATCCATTCCTAATACAATATCAAATTCTGCCAGATTCATTGTATAAAGATTGGCAATAAACTTTTGATTTAAAAATTCTATTCTTGCTCCCTGCAAGATTTCAGTAATCTTAATGGATTCTCCATTTGCTGTTTCTACTAGACATTCTTGTGGAAGTTTAGTTAATGGTTGATTGAGAAGTTTGCAAAATGTAGTATTAATAAAGCTTTGGTTCGCACAAGAGTCAAATAATACTTTAGCAAAAACATCATTAACTAAAAACGTACCGACAATTACGTCCGGAATCATTTTGGCTTCTTATGCAGTCAGAACAAATGCCCTAGCATTTTTATTAGTCTTGTTGTTCATGGCTGGAGCTAGTTTCGGACAGTTCGGCTTAATATGCCCTTTTTCTCCGCAGTTGAAGCACACTCCATTACTGGGTTTCTTCCTACAATCTTCTTCTTTGTGTCCTGGTATCTTGCAGAAGTTACAGTAGGTGGAGCATCTTCCTAAATTCTTTTTCTTGCAGGCCTTACAGTAAGGTGCGGAGGTAGAACCTACATTTTTACCACAGTTGGAATTTCCATAGCGAAATTCTTGGGTAAGCTTCTGAGCTAGGTTCCTCCTCTGGTTTTCTTCTTGCGTACGTACTAATTCGTCAGTCAAGGTGTTTACTAGTTCTACAGCTTCTTCTATAGTTTGTGGTCTAGCTGCCTTGACTACATGTCTAATCTCACTGATTAATCCCCAGATGTATCAAGAGATTAGTACCGGTTCGGTGATGCAAGGGTCGACACTATTCTAGCATATTCGAAGAACAACGTAGTGTAACCCTTACTATCTACTCCAGTCATCCTAAGGTTTAAGAACTTATTTGCTATTTGTTCCTTTTCATTGGGAGGACAAAATTTCCTTTCCACCATATTCTTAAATTCGTTCCATTCCATATTATAGGTTCTGTCACTTCCCCTAGACTGGAGGATAGTGTTCCACCATTCTAAAGCTGAGTTCTTAAACAGATTGGAGGCAAACATTATCTTATCCTCTTCTGCGCACTTGCTTATTTTTAAGACTGCCTCAGTGTTTTCTATCCAGCGTAGAGCTGCAATGGATCCTTCATTGCCCGAGAATTCTATTGGTTTACAAGACCAGAATTCTTTGTAAGAACAACCATAGGACATGGTTCTTCTTCTTTTCGGAATGGGCACTTGAAGTATGGGTCCATTGTTTACGCTGTGTTCAGGCTCAGTAGGTGGTCGTTTACTTCCATTATTACTTTTATTATTTTCTGCTTCCTTAACCGTTTTAATAATATATGACATTGCGTCTATAATCCCTTGTGCCACTATATATTGGATGGCACTGTTATCTATTTGGTTTCCATTATTATCGTTATTCTGGTTTTCTTGATTCACTTCGTTATCCATCTCGATTATAAACATTTACCAAGTATTAGTATCGCGAAACAATATTGAATGCGAATAATCACACAACAACACATTGATCCAAAATCGTCGTCATTGCGACCTTTACTCTATTTTATATATATGCACCTATATCTATTACAAATACAACTGGAATTGAAAATACAATACTAATATGCATCAATAACTATAGGATTATCTATTTTAGTTGATTATATTATTATTATTATTAATTTTTTTTCAAACTTACACGCGTATATATATATATATATATATTACTATTGATAGGGGTTCATCCAATATTGCATGTCGCGCTCGTCGTATTTCCAGACGAGTCTCTCCCCTATCTATCTCATTCTCTCACTTCCTTCTAATATCACCTCACCAAAGGTGCAGAGTTCTTGCACATTCTCAGTGCTCATGGGTGGTGCAGGTGCTGGTACAGGGTCAGGGTATTGTGACATTGGTTCTTCGTAAGGGTACGGGTTCTCTAGAATCTCCTTGATGTATTGGTCATTATCCCAGTAGGGATCTAGAGGGTCAAGGTCTGGGTAAGCTGCTAGGTTTTGCATGGCCTCGTCTTGTGGATGGAGTTCTGGGTAGCTCCTATGGTCGTCAAACCATGGGTCATAGTATGGGGGATGGGGTGCTGGTACTCTAGGGATCCCAGCTGGGTCAAAAGCAGGCATTGGAATTTGGCTACTGGGTTGGTTTCGATGTCCATAGGTTGTGTTGGGAATAATGGTAGTGGCTGGGGTGCTATGAGTTATTCTAGATTCGAGTCGGCGGGTTGTGGTTGCTAGTATGTGGAAGTTTGCTAGTCGTCTATTGATCATGTCCTGTGTTTGAGCGTTCATTTCTCTATTCACGGCTGCTAAAGCTCGCTGCTGCTGTAGTTTTTTCATCCTTTTTCTACGCTCATGAGCTCCTCTGCTGAACCATCCTCTCTTCTTGGGAGGGAATGGCTCTTCAGATTGTGCTTTGAATACGAAAATCCCTTCTTAGGTGTCAGCAGAATACCCCAAGGGGGTAGGCTGGGAAGAGGTTCCTTCGTCCCTAGGTGAGCTGGACAATTGACGATAAGCGTCTGAGGGTCCTTGATCACTCATACTGTAAACTAACAAATTGTCAAATAACACAACAGTATATAGATATGCACGTAATCACGTAGATTATTTCCTAACAAAATGAATAAAATTTTGGTGTCAGCAGAACACTTCTGTGGCTGAATTAGTGGCTGTAGCTCTGATACCACCTTCTGTCACAACCCCCGACCCCTGCCTCGGGAGGCGGGCGGCCGCGGCCTACTCAGAGATGGTGGTATCGGTGTTTATCATTAATTGGCAGCGGAATTTACATCAGGACCGTAGTTAGGAAATATTTTATCAGAGTAAAACACCACATTTTATATTAATAAATATATTGGGGTAAAACCTAAGTTCGTTACAAACAGATTTAAAGGGATAAACCCTATTTTATTGGAATAAAACACCTTCTTTATTTAGGTAACTTTTATAGCCACTTTTCCAAGCCTTCAGTGCTGTCCAGCTGGCTTCTATTTGACTTTCACATTTTGTTACCTGAAACGCGTTTAAAAACATTTTGTCAGTGGAAAATACTGGTGAGTGAATCCCAATTTAATCAAGACAGGTTTTATCAGTTTACAGTTATTGAGGGCGATCTCGCAATTACATTTGTTAACTTTTCTACTTTAATTACCACCCACAGCACTGTCAACCCGACTTGAGGTCATGTTACTACTCACAGTGTGGTAACAAATTTTGTATACAAAACCCCAACATACCGACGATAATTGTAGAATACAAATACTCAATCACTGTTTAATATAATGTAAAATATTTGAGGTTTTGTAAAAACAGGTTGCAAAAAGGTTTACAAAAAGGAGATTACTCACATTACAATTTTAGGGTTTTTCCTGTGATTTTCCTGGTTATAATCTATTAATTAAACAATGCACATGCGTTAGTATAATAACCCAATACTTAGATTAGTTATACTCTCCCTGAGACAGAACTCCAACGACTACGTCGGGCAGAGCCTCGACAGCCGTTACGGAGCACTAGATCAATCAGGCCGTGTATCTAATACGTAACCGGGGGTTATGATACTTACAGCGAGGCAGAACTTCGTTATTTTAGTGGGTATAATGCCCGGGTATAACTTCTACACTACAGAAATTAAGAGAGAATTTGTGTGTTTGAACGATTCAAAATGAGAGCCGAAACTCTCAATTTATAGTGCCTGATCGACAGCGGGTCGCGGCCCGCGACCACTTGTGCTTGTTCTTTCGTGGCCCATGAGGCAGACTAGGGTAGGCCCTAGCCCAGCTGACTCAACCACTAGGCATGACACGATTCGGACACGTGGCAGCACCGGGCTACGCCCTGGTAACCAGCTGTCGCGCCCCGTGACTGAGGTGCCTAAGGGCTTCGCGCCCCGCGAGCAGCCCTTAATTTTTGTTTTTATTTTATTTTTGTAAATTAAATGTATTTAGGACCGGTTCTCGTATACGGGGTGTATTTTAGGGCATATCGAGGTGTTCTAAATATTTTAGGAGTGTCGAAAATAATTTAGGAGGGTTGTTATACGATTACTTTGGAACAATGGTGCAATTTTGATTTGTTATGTATGGGTGTTTAAGCCTTTGTTCTTGTTATTGTTTCGGTGATGTATTTGGTTTGGGCTAACTTGTTCTTGGTCTGAGATGTATAATACACTTATGTTTTTGTTGGCTGTTCAATAAAAATACTTTCTATATACTGGGTGGATGGGGGTCCTTGAGAAAATGATGTAGAAGCAAAACAAAATCTAAAACCATTTATAAAAACATGTTATCTAGATAAATAAACATGTTATAATAGTATTTACAATTGAGTATTCTTATGCATCTTTATAATTACATTAAAAAACACTATCTTTTCTCTTTTCATTTCAATTAAATAGTATTTTTTTATACTTTTGTTATTACATTTTCTCTATCCTCTATTCACAACCACTTTCAAAAAATATTAAAAAATTATAGAGGTGAATAGTATCTCCTCCAAATTTACTGATAAACAATGTGTTTTTCTCTTTTTTCTCTCACTTCCACTCACAATCACTTCCACTCACAATCATTTACAACCACTCTAAAAATATAAAAGTTACACACACAATAAAATGAAGGATCCATTGTGAATGCTTTAACAACCACACAAAATGAAAATTAAATTAAATATTGTATTAATATCTCTATCCAATACAAGAATTTCAGTATACTAGTATATGTAACATAATGATAACTAGATTTATCATCCGCCGCAATGCGGCGGGGCATAAAATCGTGCTGGGTAGTACCAATGCCACACCACCACCAACGACAAACAATACTGAAGCTACGACGTGTTAATGTGAAGAAATTTTACTGCACGTAAAACATTGAAAATAATAATTAAGTCGACTTAGGACCCACACGTTGTAACGAACCTATCAAACGGGAAAAAAATAGACGATGTATAAACATTGAACCACATATTAACTCGCAAAATCTAGTACAAAACATATAAGGAAACGTAAAACCGTTAAACCACACACGCATGTTATGTCGTGTTAACTCGCAAAATTTTAAATGAAACGTAAAATGAAAAATTTGCGAGATATGAAAAGTATGGGGGATCAAAGTTGAAAGTAAAAAAGTTGTGAGGTTAAATTGCAAAAGATGAAAACTTTTGGGTTAAAAGTAAAAATTCAAATAGATTTGGGTTAAAAATGTAATATCATTTTTTTTTTGAAAAACTCTCAAAGCATTTGAATAAAACACCTATATGCACAATTATGTTGCTAATTTATAGTTTGTTAATGGTGTACAATAATGGATATGATAAAAGATGTACAATAATGAAAACCCTATGCGTATTATGTATAATTAATCAACTATATACGCATAAGCATACAAATATAAAGGAAACATAATATATTAATATCTACTATATATTAATGGTAATAATATACTAGTAAACTTAATAATATATTCTTTAATATTCCCTACAGTCGAAGGAGGAGGAAATCAGATACTCAGATTGGATCTAAAACTATAGTAGCTGCGAGGTCAAACATAAAAAGATAAGAAAACTCTATAGAGGCACAACAGTACAACATGGCTCGTTGTAAAAGGAAAAGATACAAAAAGTAAGAAAGCTTTATGGAGGCCCGACGGTGCAACGTGACTCATTAGCAAAGGAAAGTGTGAAAAAGATTAAAAACCCTCCGTGGTTGTGATATATTAACTTTTTTAATAAATGAAACAATAAAATACATAGATCCATATGGCATGTCAGCTGTGTGCATCATTGGATGGGATGGTGGCATAAAAATACTGAAAACAATGGCGGCTTTATAGTATATTGGCATTAGCACATGGCTCGCATGGTGATGTCGATGGCATGATTTTCGACCAACTTCTTCGATCGTGATCAGAGGCAATGCCGGCCTAAGGTGACCGAATGGATTGCAATTCCTTTCTAAGTAGGCTGGAGGCGAGAAAAGATGTACATAAAATCAGTCTATATATGTGTGTACAATCGTCCTCGGGGCATAATGAGAAACGAGAGAAGAAGAATTATGGGAACTCTAAGGTTGTGATACTATGTAGAATAAAGAAAATACCGTAAGATAATGCGTATTATTAAACATTAATCAACTATATATAAACATACAATTACAAAGAAAACCTAATCAAATAATATTTTCTCTAATTACATATGCTTTTTACAATTCTTTTGAAGGGAATATGGAGATGTTTTACTAAATAGTGTAAAAGTTTAGGTATATTTTTGAATCTCGCTTGATATTTTTTAGATAAAAAGGTAGGATTGTTATTAACCCAAGTATTTTTAATTTAAGTTCCTTGATTTTCTCCTTTCTCAACTCTCTCTCTCTCATATTTAATTATTTCTTTATTATTTTAGTTCTCTCACAATTCTTAAACACAATGATCTAGATTAAAAAAAAAAAACGATTAAACCTTGGCTGTTATACAATCAGATAAAATGATCAATAAAAAAAAGTATCAATCAAATCAAGAAGATCGATAAAAAAAGTTTCATCTTTTTCTCCCAGTTGGCTCCTTTGAAGCCCTCAAAACGTAAGCACATCAGATCCAATTCATAACCAACAGTGGCCCATTTCACATATTTAAGTTGAAGTCCTACTTTCACAGCAATTCATGTGTTCCAACTAAATTGAAGTTTCAGCTTTTATTGAACATTTCATTAATTTAATTTCTAATTTGCTATTAAATTATATTGCATTCTTTTGATTGAACACGGACATTTGGTTCCATTTTTTCGATTAAGTTATGAATCATCCAATTAAGTTATGAATGATCTCATCAAAACAAAGCATGAGGCTAGGGTTTTGAAATCGAAGAAGATGGTATATGTGCATTGAAGATTCTACATCATTATTCATACTCGTGTACAATAGTGCAATACACAGACATATAACAGTGATTACATATACATACAACAACCTTAACACTCTTGTACAACCGTGGAATACATAGATGTACAACACCGATAACATATACATATGCTAGCCTGTACACTTGTGTACAATAGTGCAATACACATACGTACAACATTGATCACATATACGTACATATGCTTTTAAATTTAGTAATACGCACAATACATATATGTAGATTCAATTCTGTAGCAATATTTAATTATAAGTGTTATTAATACAACAATATTTAATAAAGATTGTTTTTTTAATCAACAAATTAATTAATTAATTGGTGAGAGAAAAGATGAGAAAGAATATAACTAAATACTTAATTATAGGGATAAATTACAGTTTTCATCCTTTATGTTTGCAACTGATTGCAATGGATGACCTTTAACTTTAATAATTACAGTCACAGTCCTTTGTTTGAAAAACTCATTACACCTTAGGTCCTTTAACACTAACTTGGTTAAAATTTTAAGTTAAGTATGATCAATCAAGGGTAAATTAGTCATTTTACCAACAAAATTAACAAAAAATAAAAAACCCATTTATCTCTTACTATTTTACATTAGTTCTCTACCCTTTTCTTCTTTCACCATCACCGCCACAACCATAACCATCAACACCACCAAATCTGCTGCCACCACAACCACCGCCAAATCCGCCGCCACCAACACTAGATCCATCACACCACAACCTCCATCTAGTTCGTGACTTAACCACCACACTTCATCTAGCTCGTTCTCGAATATTCAACCAAATCCCCAAATCAAAACACCACCATCAACCATCGCTTTGATTCTTAACGACCATCATTCCGGCTTCATTTACTCGAATATTCAACCAAACAAGTTCAATTTCAACACAAAATTTAGGGCTCGAATACGTTACCGGGGACTGCCGGGGGTGCTATTGAGAGTGGTTCGGTTGATCGGTGACAATGATGTGGGGGTTTCTTGATGAAGTGGAAGTTGAGCAGATCGGAGGTTAACGTCTACAATGGTTTCAGATCTATGGGTTGGGGTGGTGGTGGTGCTCGTGGTTGTCGGAGGGTTGGGGTGGTGGTGGTAGTGGAGATGGGATATGGTTGTGCTTTGAATCTGCAGGTTTATGTTGTGCACCACAACAACAACAAAACCCCCCAATTTCTATGCGACAATCTCAATACTCAATCTCCAGATCCTCCTTTTTGATTTTCATCTTCTACTTTCCACAAATTCATAGAATAATCTTTCACTTTTCGCTTTTCGTGCCCTAATTTTGGTGCTTTTTCGCTTTTATCATCAAATGCTATCCTGAATCGTCTGCCTTTTTTGTGAATTTTGATCCAAGGTATTCCTTAGGGTTCTTTGATGTTAATACTCTGTTTATGAGAGAGAGATGACTTTGTGTTTTTTTATATATACTGTATATTTTTTTTAAATCTGATTTCTTTTATTGTTTAAATTTATTTTAGATAAATAAATGAATAAAATTACCAGTTTACCCTCATGTGCAAGGCACATGCCAACTTAACTGAATTTTTTAACAAGGTTAGGGCTAAAGGACGTAGAGTGTAACGAGTTTTACAAATAAAGGACTCTGACTGTAATTATCGAAGTTAAAGGTCATCCATTGCAATCAGGTACAAACATAAAGGACGGAAAGTGTAATTTATCCTAATTATAGAGAGAAAGAAGTAACAATTATCTTCATGCCCTTGGTTTAAAAAATCTTTCCAAATTAGATTGTATGTATTTACAATCTTGTCGTCTAAAACTAAAATCAATGGCTTATAATAGTTCATTTGGTTCATAAATACCTATAGGTTCACTTAGGAAACTCACCCATAGTGTAAATATGTAAATTCTTACTTCACAACTTTGTTCAATGGTTATCAAATTATTTTGGTTTGTAATACGTATCGAGTTAGGGTCGTCTTCGAAAATCATAATTTTTTTTGGCTCTGTGCGAGATAGCCCTATTTGAAAATCTCCAATTAATTTAAACTCATCAATCACTTAAATTTATGTGGATAGCTAAGTTTAGAAAGCAATTTATTAATTAAAGGGAAAGATGCAGTTGACAAAATTAACCATTAAATGCCAATAACAAAAAAAAAAAAAAAAAAAAAAACCCAAAAATTAAGCTAAAATAAAGAATTTGGAGATGCTGAGATTAGAACCCGGGTCTCCTTGTGTAAGCAAGACAGTAACTGCTAGTAGAAAGACATATTTTTGTTATCTGTCGATTCAATGCATATATATTCTATCTTATCTAACGTAAATTCTATACAAAATTAAAAAGATTTGCGCATTGTGCCGTCACCTACCCCGCACCCCTACGGTCCTGCCTTGTATCGAGTATTAAAAAAATTGATAAACAATCCATCTTTACCAAACAAATAATCACCCCAATCAATTATCAAACCATAATCTCCAAACTTCATGTTTGTAATGTATTTTTCTCAGAGAATTTGTATAAAAAAAATCTTATACAAAATGGAATGTCAAAACTTTTTTATATGCATTTTCGATAGTTCTCTACTGAAAAGTGGCTCTATACTAAACATTCTTCTGAATATTAATAACCATTTTCTCAAATTTGTGTTGCATTTTAAATTATTTAACTAAAATCATTTTTCAGATCATTAATATGATAGAGATTATGTGAAAACTCAATTTTCAGAATGCATCAACTTTTGGATGCAGATTCACACTAAATCGTACTGTCTAATTATTAGAATATGTGTACGCCAATTTGAGAAAGTCGCCACTTTCAAAAATAGAAGTCAAAACAATTGAAATCAAGTGCTTCTGCAACTATATTTCTCGATAATACTAAATTATTTCAGTTTATTTATATTGGAATTCTTGAGTCGTATGGAAACCGTGTTTTTCATTAAGAAATGTATGATTAAAATTGTATATGATTTGATTTTTAGAGGTCACTCTTTAAAATTATTTATATAAAAGTGGGTCAAAACATATAAAGTTTATGAAAAGGAATTCATCCAGTTAGAATTGTACATAAAATATTTATACATTTAATCGACACGTATCCGAGTATTGTGTCATGTAATAAAGGTTGTTTCTTTTATAGGTGTGATACTGGTATTTTGCATTCAAGTGACACCGTATATTTTCAGATGGTAGTACATATAAACTTATTAAGACACCATAATTTTGTAAACAAAGGAAAAGGACATTACATTTGTACGAGAAACCTATAAGCAATCATCTCAATAAGGGGAGGCGGGGTGGTCCCTGATGGACCATATATCCCGAGTGATAAACCTTAGAACACCGCCGCCACCTATTACTTCCATGCGTGAAACTTATAACGCGTGGAAATCTTCACGCGTTGTAAAAATTGATTGTATGTGTATGACTTGTACGTTGTGTATTAATACTTGTACGTTGGAATTCCATCACTAGTGATGACCACCGCCACTAAAAAATGCTTGTGAGCGATAGAATAGTGGTTGCTGACATGGTGGAACATGATTAGATGTTTATGAGTGATGGAATTCCATCACTTGTAACCACCCCCACTCCCCTAATGGGGGTGAGCCAAAAGAACGGGCACATAAATTCACCTTCACACGTGCTTTATCCGAAAATCACTAGAATAGACAAGTTGACATTGAAAGTTAACATAATAGACATGCGTATATACACAATTAATAAAATATACAAAGACAAAAAGAGCCAACTAGACGATGCAAACAAGCTTCGTGGGCTAAGACGGCAAAAATTTAGCTGGCATAAAAAAAACATTGAAAAATTCATGGGGTCCACCAAAAAAACAATAATTACAAATGACTCCTGTAAGGCGCATGCTAAATTTAGACTGTGGATAAAAAAAGCGCCGCCTAAATCAGCTAGCGGTTAAAAAGAGAGGGCACTGGCTAATCTAGCGCATGTGTTACACGTGTTTCAATCTGATTGACTGTGTGTTTCAATCTGATTGACTGTTACCATGAGTTTGGTGTAGGCTAAGCCATAGACTTCTTAGCCAGCGGATCCTGTTTGGCATGTTTTGATTGACTCTTTTTGGAATTGTCTATTTTTTTAACGGCTATGCAAATTGTAGTGATTTTTCATGTTTAGCATCTATTTTTTAACCATTTTTAAACAACTTTTTGGTATGCATACTTAATGACATGGCTTGGGGTATTGGACAAGGGATCCCGACTGTGGGTTTAGTGGTTGCGATAGTGGTGCTTATATCGGAACATGGATATATGTACCACTATAAGCCACAATATGGGAGCCTGTTTATGAGGATGGGTAATTAAGGTACCACTCGTAGCACAAAACTATATTTCGGTTGTACATGATGACCACAAAAAGCTTTATGAATTCATTATGGTAACTTTTCTTGATGTCTCTAGACGGGTCTTGTTTGTTTTGGTGATCACCCGATCCAACTTGGTAATAATATTTCTTGAACATATGAAATTCGAAATATAGTGACACAACTAGGAAAAAAATTCTAAGAGTTTATAAGTTGATGTTTAATTAGGTAATTAGGTCTAAACAATTATTGTAGGTTGACACAAAAAACTACCCCTAAAAGTTTACTCTACATACCAACCTAAAATAGTTTTTTAAGAAGAAGCACAAACAACTTTCCAGTAAACAGATGTCAACCCGTATGTTTTATTCCCATTTAAAAAACTTACGAATAAGAAAATACCATTCAAAGTCAAAACCGACTCATTTTAGTGGAGCCTTTGCTATAAAAATACCATCTAAAAGCCTAACTTTTTCTAATACCTAGACTCCCATGACACCCATAATTAATTTTCAAACTTAATAGTCACATTTCCCCCTATAAATACACGCACTACCAATTAATCATAATATCCATAACTTCATCCAAACATCTACACATCTCATAATCTTCTTTCTAAAACACAATGATAAAGAAAATCTTGATAACCTTCATCATCCTGATGGCTTTAACCATTAATCTTTCTGCAACACCTATTGAATTAGACGATGAAGAAGATCTTGTTCCTACATCTGGTTCACTAAGAGGGGCAAGTCGATTCCTTGCTCAACACTCGAGGGGCTTGGTGAAATGCAACAAAAACCCAAGACTATGTCGAGCGAAAGGTAGCCCAGGTCCAGACTGTTGCAAGAAGAAATGTGTCAATGTTAAGACTGATAAACAAAACTGTGGGCTTTGTGGGAAAAAATGCAAGCACCAAGAGATTTGCTGCAAGGGGAAATGCGTAAATCTGATGACAGACAAGAGAAACTGTGGAGGCTGCAACAATCGATGCAAGAGAGGGAATTCTTGCGTGTTGGGGATGTGCAGTTACGCGTAAGAAGAAAAAGTTAGCAAATAGAAATTCGTTCTATTTATTGTTGCAAAGTTGATATGTAATTACTAATTACGTATACCTTGCTCGCATGCCTTGTGGGTGTATCTAAATACATGCCATTTAATTTCTTCTTTATACCTAAAATATTTGTATCGAACTTTATCCAAAATGAGTTTTATGACCAGATTTGTTTATTTTCATAATGTAACAACTATATGCTGTAAATCAAGTTCAAACATTTGTGAGCTCCAAAACTAGTAATATTGACATTAGTACATGCCAATGAGGATGTAATTATTGTTGGAATTAATTCAAAGTTAGTTCAAGTATTTTATGTTTGGTTATTTAATGTCTGTTGCTTTATGTTTTGTTTTGCACGTTGGATATTAGGTTGTTATGTTTGACCGAGTAGTAGGGATCATGGAGTCTTTTTCGTGCAGTTGGTAGAGTCATGGGTCAGTTGGTCAGGTAGTGGGTCTGGTCTTGTGTATGGCTATTTATGCCTTTTGCAGCTTTTAATGAATCACTTTTGTTCTTTCCTTTATATGATATCACTGTCAACATAGTGGTATCAGAGCATCAGGTTTGCCTTCTTTCCAAATTCACGAGTGTGTGTGTACGAACATGGGTTCAACAACAACAAATCAACCTCTCCTTCCAGTCTTTAAAGGAGAGGGTTACGAATTCTGGAGCATCAGAGTGAAGACAGTGTTGCGGTCTCAAGAACTGTGGGAAATTGTGAGTGGAGGTTTTGATGATGCAGATCGAGATGCAGCCAGGCTAAGGGAAAACCGCAAAAAGGATGCTCGTGCACTCGCTCTTATACAGCAAGCCGTACACGACAGCGTATTCTCACGAATTGCAGCGTCTACAACGGCTAAGATGGCATGGAATGTGTTGCAAACGGAGTACCAAGGAGATTCAAAAGTCATGGCGGTTAAGTTGCAAGGTCTTCAAAGAGAGTTCGAAACCTTACAGATGAAAGATGATGAGAGTGTGGCTGATTTTCTCTCGAAAGTTATGAGGATCGTGAATCAGAAGCGAGCATATGGTGAAGAGGTCACCGATCAAACAGTGATTGAGAAGGTTTTGAGGAGTTTGCCTACCAGATGGGACCACGTGGTTACAGCCATTGAAGAAGCTAAGGACCTCACCACACTCACCTTCGATCAACTCAAGGGATTGTTGCAATCCCATGAAGCAAGAGTAAATCGGAGTGTTGAAAGAGTAGAAAAGAGTGTGTTTCAAGCCCGAGAAGTGGAAAACCAACCTATGATGAAAGGTAGAGGACGGTTGGCTGCTCGAGGTCGCGGACGAGGAAGTGGTCGGATGGGTGGTAGAGGCATAAGCACTATAGAGTGCTTCAACTGTCATCGTCTGGGTCATGTCCGATCAGAATGTTGGTACGAACGACAGGTGACAAACGCAGCAGTAGAACAAGTAGAGGAGGAAGAAGAGTGCAAGTTGTTTATGGCCATGACTGATACGGACTCGGCAGCTAGCGTTTGGTTCGTCGACAGCAGGTGTTCGAATCATATGACGGGACAGAGGATACTGTTCAAAGAACTGGACGAAATAAAAAAAAGTGCAAGTAAAGATGGGAAACGGGAAAGGAATTCAAGTCGAAGGTAAAGGAGTGATCAAACTGATGCTTGTCAATGGGCAGTCAAAAGTCCTACACGATGTTGAATACGCCCCGACACTTGACTACAATTTGTTAAGTGTGGGTCAACTAATGAGGTCTGGTTATGCAGTGTTGTTCGACGATGAAATGTCTACCACCACTCACAAGGCATCAAAGAAAGTGGTATGTTCGATTCCCATCTCAAGTAATAACACCTTTCCTTTTAATGCTTCACAAGGAACTGTACTAGCTGCTAGTAAAAAAGACTCAATGTTGTGGCACAACCGATATGGGCATTTACATGAGCAGGGTCTCCAACAATTAAGTAAAAATGATATGGTGTCTGGGTTACCAGAAATAGGGGCAATTTCAGACTGTGAAGGATGTGTTTTTGGGAAACAGACAAGACATTGTTTTCCTCATCATGCTTGGCGGTCCACATACCCCCTTCAACATGTGCATGCATACTTGGTGGGTGCAATGCCAACTACATCATTAGGAGGTAACAAGTTT